>LR990929.1:3320787-9223675 GCA_905163415.1 Noctua fimbriata | reverse complement strand
TTCATTGGCGTTTTGTTTCCCGCCGCGATCGTTTCTGTCGTGCCGACACTTAGCTGCCTTAAAATTTTATTATTTAAAAAGTGCACAAGTGGAAAGAATCCTAACGGTTTTATTTTCTTCTATCTAAGTACGTAGCCTTGTACGGCAAATGGTTTGCAAGGACACCGGTCAACACGTGAGTACCAATTTCTCACTCTTAATTTCCTTTCATTATTTATTTTTATTCGTTTTGTTTGTTGACAATTGAATAGTGTGTTTTAATAAGTAGATTCGACAATGATTATATAGAATACTTGCGTTGCGTCAAATATTTGATCATTCATAATAACGTGTTGGATGACACCAACTCAAAGTGTGATTCTTTATTGTATTGTGTGCTTTCTTACGTTAGTTTTGAAATTTGTGTATTCCAATCATCATGAATTCTCATTCTGATGTACCAACTTGCCGTTGTGATTATGTAAGTTATTTCGATTTATTTATTTATACCAAGCGGTATTGTATTTTCCATTGCTGATGAATCATCATCATCATCATCTACTTCGAGGTTTCGCTTTGATAATCCCTTTGTCATTCGGCATCGGTTTTGTTATCGCTTTTTACAAAAAGTGTTTGCTGATATTATGGAACCAATTGTTGATGTGCGTTTGCGACCTGTTTATGAATGTTATGGTAATTGGACCGTGGAGGTGTGTATATGGTGGAACAATTTTTTGAAGTCTGTTGGGCTTAAACGTAAACAATTATATTTATATGGTCCTTCTAATGTTGGTAAGTCAACTTATACTGATTCTGTATTTAGTCGTTATAATGTGAGTGTGAGTGTGTTTTATCCTGGGGTGGGTAATTTTTTTATACAAAGGTTTCGGGACGGATTTCATAAGGTTATTTTGTTTAATAAAATTTCTTGCTAATTTTGTATTCCAAGTATGTTAAAAAGACTATTGGAAGGTCGTAAGTATGTTATCCTGTTAAATGTGAAAGTGATATGATATGAGACCCGCCATTTTGATTTCATTGGCGTCTTGTTTCCCGCCGCGATCGGTTGTGTCGTGCCGACACTTAGCTGCCTTAAAATTTTATTATTTAAAAAGTGCACAAGTGGAAAGAATCCTAACGGTTTTATTCGAAATGGAAAGCGAACAAAGTTTGGAAATTCGTGTGATAAAGCCGATGGGCGATTAGTGATGTTCTTAAAGGACCATCTTCGCCGCAGAAGCGGCGAACTCGGTCGAGTAGTTCTAGTAGCTCGAGTTCCAGTAGGAGCTCCTCGTCTAGCGGAGGCAACGCAACAACAAAAAGGGGGGAAAACGGAAGCGTCGCCGTCATTCCAAACGTAAGGTTCGGAAATTAACTAAAGAAGTACGTAGCCTAGTACGGCAAATGGTTTGCAAGGACACCGGTCGACACGTGAGTACCAATTTGTCACTCTTAATTTCCTTTCGTTTTGTTTGTTGACAATTTAATAAGTTTGTTTTAATAAGTAGATTCGACAATGATTATTTCGATTTATCAACTCATGCTTCCTCATTTCAGGTGAAACGCGTTTTTTTAATGTTGTTTCCGGATATGTCATTGCAATGACTTTATTTTGTTTGTGTTTATAGCAACAACCGCACTTAATTAAATTATCTATTACAATATTAATTTGACTTGACCTTTACTCGAAGCTTATTTAATTCAGATTGGCCCTACATTTCCAGTCCTTCACATTTCTGTATATCTATCTCTTTCTAGCACATCACTCCCGCTTGGCAGTCGTAGGGAGGCTCGTTAAGCGAGACCCGCCATTTTGATTTCATTGGCGTTTTGTTTCCCGCCGCGATCGTTTCTGTCGTGCCGACACTTAGCTGCCTTAAAATTTTATTATTTAAAAAGTGCACAAGTGGAAAGAATCCTAACGGTTTTATTTTCTTCTATCTAAGTACGTAGCCTTGTACGGCAAATGGTTTGCAAGGACACCGGTCAACACGTGAGTACCAATTTCTCACTCTTAATTTCCTTTCGTTATTTATTTTTGTGTGGGCTTAAACGTAAACAATTATATTTATATGGTCCTTCTAATGTTGGTAAGTCAACTTATACTGATTCTGTATTTAGTCGTTATAATGTGAGTGTGAGTGTGTTTTATCCTGGGGTGGGTAATTTTTTTATACAAAGGTTTCGGGACGGATTTCATAAGGTTATTTTGTTTAAAGAAATTTCTTGCTAATTTTGTGTTCCAAGTATGTTAAAAAGACTATTGGAAGGTCGTAAGTATGTTATCCTGTTAAATGTGAAAGTGATATGATATGAGACCCGCCATTTTGATTTCATTGGCGTCTTGTTTCCCGCCGCGATCGGTTGTGTCGTGCCGACACTTAGCTGCCTTAAAATTTTATTATTTAAAAAGTGCACAAGTGGAAAGAATCCTAACGGTTTTATTCTTCTATCTAAGTACGTAGCCTTGTACGGCAAATGGTTTGCAAGGACACCGGTCAACACGTGAGTACCAATTTCTCACTCTTAATTTCCTTTCGTTATTTATTTTTGTGTGGGCTTAAACGTAAACAATTATATTTATATGGTCCTTCTAATGTTGGTAAGTCAACTTATACTGATTCTGTATTTAGTCGTTATAATGTGAGTGTGAGTGTGTTTTATCCTGGGGTGGGTAATTTTTTTATACAAAGGTTTCGGGACGGATTTCATAAGGTTATTTTGTTTAAAGAAATTTCTTGCTAATTTTGTGTTCCAAGTATATTAAAAAGACTATTGGAAGGTCGTAAGTATGTTATCCTGTTAAATGTGAAAGTGATATGATATGAGACCCGCCACTTTGATTTCATTGGCGTCTTGTTTCCCGCCGTGATCGGTTGTGTCGTGCCGACACTAAGCTGCCTTAAAATTTTATTATTTAAAAAGTGCACACGTGGAAAGAATCCTAACGGTTTTATTCTTCTATCTAAGTACGTAGCCTTGTACGGCAAATGGTTTGCAAGGACACCGGTCAATACGTGAGTACCAATTTCTCACTCTTAATTTCCTTTCGTTATTTATTTTTGTGTGGGCTTAAACGTAAACAATTATATTTATATGGTCCTTCTAATGTTGGTAAGTCAACTTATACTGAATCTGTATTTAGTCGTTATAATGTGAGTGTGAGTGTGTTTTATCCTGGGGTGGGTATTTTTTTTTATACAAAGGTTTTGGGGACGGATTTCATAAGGTTATTTTGTTTAAAGAAATTTCTTGCTAATTTTGTGTTCCAAGTATGTTAAAAAGACTATTGGAAGGTCGTAAGTATGTTATCCTGTTAAATGTGAAAGTGATATGATATGAGACCCGCCATTTTGATTTCATTGGCGTCTTGTTTCCCGCCGCGATCGGTTGTGTCGTGCCGACACTTAGCTGCCTTAAAATTTTATTATTTAAAAAGTGCACAAGTGGAAAGAATCCTAACGGTTTTATTCTTCTATCTAAGTACGTAGCCTTGTACGGCAAATGGTTTGCAAGGACACCGGTCAACACGTGAGTACCAATTTCTCACTCTTAATTTCCTTTCGTTATTTATTTTTGTGTGGGCTTAAACGTTAACAATTATATTTAATGGTCCTTCTAATGTTGGTAAGTCAACAAATACTGAATCTGTATTTAGTCGTTATAATGTGAGTGTGAGTGTGTTTTATCCTGGGGTGGGTAATTTTTTTATACAAAGGTTTCGGGACGGATTTCATAAGGTTATTTTGTTTAAAGAAATTTCTTGCTAATTTTGTGTTCCAAGTATGTTAAAAAGACTATTGGAAGGTCGTGAGTATTGTGAGTGTGAGTGTGTTTTATCCTGGGGTGGGTAATTTTTTTATACAAAGGTTTCGGGACGGATTTCATAAGGTTATTTTGTTTAAAGAAATTTCTTGCTAATTTTGTGTTCCAAGTATGTTAAAAAGACTATTGGAAGGTCGTAAGTATGTTATCCTGTTAAATGTGAAAGTGATATGATATGAGACCCGCCATTTTGATTTCATTGGCGTCTTGTTTCCCGCCGCGATCGGTTGTGTCGTGCCGACACTTAGCTGCCTTAAAATTTTATTATTTAAAAAGTGCACAAGTGGAAAGAATCCTAACGGTTTTATTCTTCTATCTAAGTACGTAGCCTTGTACGGCAAATGGTTTGCAAGGACACCGGTCAACACGTGAGTACCAATTTCTCACTCTTAATTTCCTTTCGTTATTTATTTTTGTGTGGGCTTAAACGTTAACAATTATATTTATATGGTCCTTCTAATGTTGGTAAGTCAACAAATACTGAATCTGTATTTAGTCGTTATAATGTGAGTGTGAGTGTGTTATCCTGGGGTGGGTAATTTTTTTATACAAAGGTTTCGGGACGGATTTCATAAGGTTATTTTGTTTAAAGAAATTTCTTGCTAATTTTGTGTTCCAAGTATGTTAAAAAGACTATTGGAAGGTCGTAAGTATGTTATCCTGTTAAATGTGAAAGTGATATGATATGAGACCCGCCATTTTGATTTCATTGGCGTCTTGTTTCCCGCCGCGATCGGTTGTGTCGTGCCGACACTTAGCTGCCTTAAAATTTTATTATTTAAAAAGTGCACAAGTGGAAAGAATCCTAACGGTTTTATTCTTCTATCTAAGTACGTAGCCTTGTACGGCAAATGGTTTGCAAGGACACCGGTCAACACGTGAGTACCAATTTCTCACTCTTAATTTCCTTTCGTTATTTATTTTTGTGTGGGCTTAAACGTAAACAATTATATTTATATGGTCCTTCTAATGTTGGTAAGTCAACTTATACTGAATCTGTATTTAGTCGTTATAATGTGAGTGTGAGTGTGTTATCCTGGGGTGGGTAATTTTTTTATACAAAGGTTTCGGGACGGATTTCATAAGGTTATTTTGTTTAAAGAAATTTCTTGCTAATTTTGTGTTCCAAGTATGTTAAAAAGACTATTGGAAGGTCGTAAGTATGTTATCCTGTTAAATGTGAAAGTGATATGATATGAGACCCGCCATTTTCATTTCATTGGCGTCTTGTTTCCCGCCGCGATCGGTTGTGTCGTGCCGACACTTAGCTGCCTTAAAATTTTATTATTTAAAAAGTGCACAAGTGGAAAGAATCCTAACGGTTTATTCTTCTATCTAAGTACGTAGCCTTGTACGGCAAATGGTTTGCAAGGACACCGGTCAACACGTGAGTACCAATTTCTCACTCTTAATTTCCTTTCGTTATTTATTTTTGTGTGGGCTTAAACGTAAACAATTATATTTATATGGTCCTTCTAATGTTGGTAAGTCAACTTATACTGAATCTGTATTTAGTCGTTATAATGTGAGTGTGAGTGTGTTATCCTGGGGTGGGTAATTTTTTTATACAAAGGTTTCGGGACGGATTTCATAAGGTTATTTTGTTGTTTAAAGAAATTTCTTGCTAATTTTGTGTTCCAAGTATGTTAAAAAGACTATTGGAAAGTCGTAAGTATGTTATCCTGTTAAATGTGAAAGTGATATGATATGAGACCCGCCATTTTGATTTCATTGGCGTCTTGTTTCCCGCCGCGATCGGTTGTGTCGTGCCGACACTTAGCTGCCTTAAAATTTTATTATTTAAAAAGTGCACAAGTGGAAAGAATCCTAACGGTTTTATTCTTCTATCTAAGTACGTAGCCTTGTACGGCAAATGGTTTGCAAGGACACCGGTCAACACGTGAGTACCAATTTCTCACTCTTAATTTCCTTTCGTTATTTATTTTTGTGTGGGCTTAAACGTTAACAATTATATTTAATGGTCCTTCTAATGTTGGTAAGTCAACAAATACTGAATCTGTATTTAGTCGTTATAATGTGAGTGTGAGTGTGTTATCCTGGGGTGGGTAATTTTTTTATACAAAGGTTTCGGGACGGATTTCATAAGGTTATTTTGTTTAAAGAAATTTCTTGCTAATTTTGTGTTCCAAGTTTGTTAAAAAGACTATTGGAAGGTCGTAAGTATGTTATCCTGTTAAATGTGAAAGTGATATGATATGAGACCCGCCATTTTGATTTCATTGGCGTCTTGTTTCCCGCCGCGATCGGTTGTGTCGTGCCGACACTTAGCTGCCTTAAAATTTTATTATTTAAAAAGTGCACAAGTGGAAAGAATCCTAACGGTTTTATTCTTCTATCTAAGTACGTAGCCTTGTACGGCAAATGGTTTGCAAGGACACCGGTCAACACGTGAGTACCAATTTCTCACTCTTAATTTCCTTTCGTTATTTATTTTTGTGTGGGCTTAAACGTTAACAATTATATTTATATGGTCCTTCTAATGTTGGTAAGTCAACAAATACTGAATCTGTATTTAGTCGTTATAATGTGAGTGTGAGTGTGTTATCCTGGGGTGGGTAATTTTTTTATACAAAGGTTTCGGGACGGATTTCATAAGGTTATTTTGTTTAAAGAAATTTCTTGCTAATTTTGTGTTCCAAGTTTGTTAAAAAGACTATTGGAAGGTCGTAAGTATGTTATCCTGTTAAATGTGAAAGTGATATGATATGAGACCCGCCATTTTGATTTCATTGGCGTCTTGTTTCCCGCCGCGATCGGTTGTGTCGTGCCGACACTTAGCTGCCTTAAAATTTTATTATTTAAAAAGTGCACAAGTGGAAAGAATCCTAACGGTTTTATTCTTCTATCTAAGTACGTAGCCTTGTACGGCAAATGGTTTGCAAGGACACCGGTCAACACGTGAGTACCAATTTCTCACTCTTAATTTCCTTTCGTTATTTATTTTTGTGTGGGCTTAAACGTAAACAATTATATTTATATGGTCCTTCTAATGTTGGTAAGTCAACTTATACTGAATCTGTATTTAGTCGTTATAATGTGAGTGTGAGTGTGTTATCCTGGGGTGGGTAATTTTTTTATACAAAGGTTTCGGGACGGATTTCATAAGGTTATTTTGTTTAAAGAAATTTCTTGCTAATTTTGTGTTCCAAGTATGTTAAAAAGACTATTGGAAGGTCGTAAGTATGTTATCCTGTTAAATGTGAAAGTGATATGATATGAGACCCGCCATTTTGATTTCATTGGCGTCTTGTTTCCCGCCGCGATCGGTTGTGTCGTGCCGACACTTAGCTGCCTTAAAATTTTATTATTTAAAAAGTGCACAAGTGGAAAGAATCCTAACAGTTTTATTCTTCTATCTAAGTACGTAGCCTTGTACGGCAAATGGTTTGCAAGGACACCGGTCAACACGTGAGTAACAATTTCTCACTCTTAATTTCCTTTCGTTATTTATTTTTGTGTGGGCTTAAACGTAAACAATTATATTTATATGGTCCTTCTAATGTTGGTAAGTCAACTTATACTGAATCTGTATTTAGTCGTTATAATGTGAGTGTGAGTGTGTTTTATCCTGGGGTGGGTAATTTTATTATACAACGGTTTCGGGACGGATTTCATAAGGTTATTTTGTTTAAAGAAATTTCTTGCTAATTTTGTGTTCCAAGTATGTTAAAAAGACTATTGGAAGGTCGTAAGTATGTTATCCTGTTAAATGTGAAAGTGTTATGATATGAGACCCGCCATTTTGATTTCATTGGCGTCTTGTTTCCCGCCGCGATCGGTTGTGTCGTGCCGACACTTAGCTGCCTTAAAATTTTATTATTTAAAAAGTGCACAAGTGGAAAGAATCCTAACGGTTTTATTCTTCTATCTAAGTACGTAGCCTTGTACGGCAAATGGTTTGCAAGGACACCGGTCAACACGTGAGTACCAATTTCTCACTCTTAATTTCCTTTCGTTATTTATTTTTGTGTGGGCTTAAACGTTAACAATTATATTTATATGGTCCTTCTAATGTTGGTAAGTCAACAAATACTGAATCTGTATTTAGTCGTTATAATGTGAGTGTGAGTGTGTTATCCTGGGGTGGGTAATTTTTTTATACAAAGGTTTCGGGACGGATTTCATAAGGTTATTTTGTTTAAAGAAATTTCTTGCTAATTTTGTGTTCCAAGTTTGTTAAAAAGACTATTGGAAGGTCGTAAGTATGTTATCCTGTTAAATGTGAAAGTGATATGATATGAGACCCGCCATTTTGATTTCATTGGCGTCTTGTTTCCCGCCGCGATCGGTTGTGTCGTGCCGACACTTAGCTGCCTTAAAATTTTATTATTTAAAAAGTGCACAAGTGGAAAGAATCCTAACGGTTTTATTCTTCTATCTAAGTACGTAGCCTTGTACGGCAAATGGTTTGCAAGGACACCGGTCAACACGTGAGTACCAATTTCTCACTCTTAATTTCCTTTCGTTATTTATTTTTGTGTGGGCTTAAACGTAAACAATTATATTTATATGGTCCTTCTAATGTTGGTAAGTCAACTTATACTGAATCTGTATTTAGTCGTTATAATGTGAGTGTGAGTGTGTTATCCTGGGGTGGGTAATTTTTTTATACAAAGGTTTCGGGACGGATTTCATAAGGTTATTTTGTTTAAAGAAATTTCTTGCTAATTTTGTGTTCCAAGTATGTTAAAAAGACTATTGGAAGGTCGTAAGTATGTTATCCTGTTAAATGTGAAAGTGATATGATATGAGACCCGCCATTTTGATTTCATTGGCGTCTTGTTTCCCGCCGCGATCGGTTGTGTCGTGCCGACACTTAGCTGCCTTAAAATTTTATTATTTAAAAAGTGCACAAGTGGAAAGAATCCTAACAGTTTTATTCTTCTATCTAAGTACGTAGCCTTGTACGGCAAATGGTTTGCAAGGACACCGGTCAACACGTGAGTAACAATTTCTCACTCTTAATTTCCTTTCGTTATTTATTTTTGTGTGGGCTTAAACGTAAACAATTATATTTATATGGTCCTTCTAATGTTGGTAAGTCAACTTATACTGAATCTGTATTTAGTCGTTATAATGTGAGTGTGAGTGTGTTTTATCCTGGGGTGGGTAATTTTATTATACAACGGTTTCGGGACGGATTTCATAAGGTTATTTTGTTTAAAGAAATTTCTTGCTAATTTTGTGTTCCAAGTATGTTAAAAAGACTATTGGAAGGTCGTAAGTATGTTATCCTGTTAAATGTGAAAGTGTTATGATATGAGACCCGCCATTTTGATTTCATTGGCGTCTTGTTGCCCGCCGCGATCGGTTGTGTCGTGCCGACACTTAGCTGCCTTAAAATTTTATTATTTAAAAAGTGCACAAGTGGAAAGAATCCTAACGGTTTTATTCTTCTATCTAAGTACGTAGCCTTGTACGGCAAATGGTTTGCAAGGACACCGGTCAACACGTGAGTACCAATTTCTCACTCTTAATTTCCTTTCGTTATTTATTTTTGTGTGGGCTTAAACGTAAACAATTATATTTATATGGTCCTTCTAATGTTGGTAAGTCAACTTATACTGAATCTGTATTTAGTCGTTATAATGTGAGTGTGAGTGTGTTTTATCCTGGGGTGGGTATTTTTTTTATACAAAGGTTTCGGGACGGATTTCATAAGGTTATTTTGTTTAAAGAAATTTCTTGCTAATTTTGTGTTCCAAGTATGTTAAAAAGACTATTGGAAGGCCGTAAGTATGTTATCCTGTTAAATGTGAAAGTGATATGATATGAGACCCGCCATTTTGATTTCATTGGCGTCTTGTTTCTCGCCGCGATCGGTTGTGTCGTGCCGACACTTAGCTGCCTTAAAATTTTATTATTTAAAAAGTGCACAAGTGGAAAGAATTCTAACGGTTTTATTCTTCTATCTAAGTACGTAGCCTTGTACGGCAAATGGTTTGCAAGGACACCGGTCAACACGTGAGTACCAATTTCTCACTCTTAATTTCCTTTCGTTATTTATTTTTGTGTGGGCTTAAACGTTAACAATTATATTTATATGGTCCTTCTAATGTTGGTAAGTCAACAAATACTGAATCTGTATTTAGTCGTTATAATGTGAGTGTGAGTGTGTTATCCTGGGGTGGGTAATTTTTTTATACAAAGGTTTCGGGACGGATTTCATAAGGTTATTTTGTTTAAAGAAATTTCTTGCTAATTTTGTGTTCCAAGTTTGTTAAAAAGACTATTGGAAGGTCGTAAGTATGTTATCCTGTTAAATGTGAAAGTGATATGATATGAGACCCGCCATTTTGATTTCATTGGCGTCTTGTTTCCCGCCGCGATCGGTTGTGTCGTGCCGACACTTAGCTGCCTTAAAATTTTATTATTTAAAAAGTGCACAAGTGGAAAGAATCCTAACGGTTTTATTCTTCTATCTAAGTACGTAGCCTTGTACGGCAAATGGTTTGCAAGGACACCGGTCAACACGTGAGTACCAATTTCTCACTCTTAATTTCCTTTCGTTATTTATTTTTGTGTGGGCTTAAACGCGCACTTAAATAATAACACCCTTCCAACGCAAATGCAGTTAATGCTGAAAACACTCGATAAGCAGTTAGAAAAGCGTTTTTCCAACTTTGAAAAACACGTTCTTTATAGCGAGGTCTAGGGAATCCTTTACTTTTGAATCGAGGATCCAATATCCGACGATATTGGACGATATTGGTTGATTCGGTGAAAACAATAATTTTGACCAGGCTGTGGCTACATTAAAGAAGAAAGTTGGTAAAGTGCAGCAAACTACAACGATGTTGCCCTCAACATCAGAGCCAACGACGTCAGTGTCTATTACCATGACATCCGCGTGGGTCCAATTTGACGAAGAAGTGGCAAAGTTGACACCCACAAACCCTTTGGCCGCTGGCATTTTGGAGATAGACAAATACCTCCAGGAACCAATTTTGCAACGCTGCAATGATGCGTGCCACCAGCGCAGTGGGCGCTGGTGGCACGGGCGCCGGTCGTTTTACCCAATCCTTTTTAAATACGCCTTAAAAGACTGCACCTAGTGGCGACTTCCGTCCCGTGCGAAAGAATTTTTTCAAAAGCCGGACATATATGGAATGAAAGAAGGACACGGTTAACAACCAAAAAAACTATCCCAATTGTTATTTGTAAATAATAATTTTAAATAAACAGCAACGGATGTAAAATGTAAATAGGTCCCTATGTACATATCCTGTAAATAATTTTAAATCACTGTACATATATCGATTTTTAAATACGCCAACTTTGACAAAAAGGTTTAATTAGCAGTAAAAAAACAGAAAATATACTACTTAATTAAAAATGGTTATTGCATAAATTCTATCAAGGTTGACAGTCCTAAGCCTGTATAAAGTATGAAGGAAAATCGAGATGGGTATAAAACTGAACTAGTGAAGTGCATCATTCTTCGTAACTTGTCAATCGCATTCTCGGCTCGTCATCTTATGGATTGGATATGGACTTGTTCTGATTTACTGAACTAAATGAAGTACTGAACTAAATGAGTGGACTACTTCGTTACGCGAAAAGATATACTTCATTCATTTCTTTTTACTGACACATTTTGCGCATCTGTAATAATGATGAATTATGCAGCGGTAAGTTTTTAACTCGTAAAATGTTTATAATCCAATAGTAATAGTCAATAATTTGCTACGATTTTTTGTAGAATCACCAGCGGCTCCGTTATCTCGCTTTTAACTCCATAGGTAAAAAATATTCATCACGACGAAATTATTTCTGAAAGTAAGTCTCTTCTTTTTAATACAATTTTAGTCTGAAATAGTGATTGGTGTCAGATATTAAAATGTTTGATATTTTAATCTTGGTAGGTAGAAAAGAAACATCGTCTCCTCTTCCCATTGCATAAATTATTAATAGTGTGTGTTTATCGAACACCAACATCTGACCCTAACGTATTTCTGAATAAGTTGGACCTATTGTTGGGTGAAGTACTCAAAAAATATGGGCCAAGTGTAAAAGTAGTTATTGCTGGTGACTTTAATATAAATACTCTGAAACCAGGGAAAGTTACTACCTATCTAACAGATCTATGTAATACGTACAAGCTGCAACTTCACATTAATGTCCCAACCCGTAAAGACTCTTGTATAGGCCACATAGTAAGTAACATCAAGACTACATCTTCTAAAGTTTTGCCTCTTCACTTATCTGACCATGAGACAGCACAACTGTTAGAGCTTCCGGTAAAAGAGCAAAGTTCAAAGTGTAAATCATACTTTATTTATAAGAAAGATTACAGCAACGAAAAAAATTTAGAGCATGTCTCACAAGTATTTCTTGGTTAGATGTCTACTTAGAATCTGACACAAATAAAGCTTTCAATAAATTCCATGATTTTTTGTGTTTGTTATATAATTTGTGCTTCCCAAAGATAAAAATTAAGATTAAAAACTCTAATGCATTTAAGCAGAATTGGATAAGTAAGGGTCTTAGAAACAGTTGCAAAACTAAACGATTCTTGCGATATCACTATTACAAGAATAAAACATTATCACACAAAATAAGATATAAACAATACTCAAATATATTGAAAAAGTGTATTGTTAAATCGAAAATGAATTCTAACATAAATTTTATGAAGAACAAATGCAGAGCAACGTGGTCAGTTATTAATCATGAATTTGGGAATGCGAGATCATGTACTAATAATATTTCTGAAATACAATTAGATAAGAAAGTTCTGACAAATCCCCTGACATAGCGAATGCTTTTAATAATTATTTTATTGTCTCGACTAATACCTTGACATCCAATAATCGACATTATTATAATGACAATAATAATAAGTCAATTCCTAATTCCATGTTTCTTAGCTCTACGACTGAAGATGAAGTTAAAAAAGAAATAATGGCGTTAAATAATACTAACTCTGAGGGTTATGATGGAATCAACACAAAAATAGTTAAATCGTGCAGTACAGAATTAAATCCCATTTTGACATATTTAATTAACATTGTAGATGAGATATAAATGCATTCTGATCAAAATAGTCCAGAAATTCTACGTGGTCGCCCGAAAAGGGGGGCGAAAACGTTTTCACAAAGAACACAGTGTTGTACAGGGTGGGCCAGAAAAGCGTACGATTTTAAAAACACTCTTGCGTTTGAAGCTTTAGCTACTTAACCCCACCACCCCCTACTCCTCTAAGTCGTCGCTGTCGCGGGTCCACTCACTGAGCGTCAAAGGGTATACGGGAGCGCAAATACCGAACACTGCCCAGAACACCCTGTTCCTGGTTCATACGCAAGAGGAGAAAGTTTCTCTTGTCGGCCAGGGATACGGGTCCGGCGAAGGGTCGCGAACTCTTACCATTCACGAGGCCCAGGGTTTGACCTTCGACAGCGTGATTATCATCAACACCAAGTCCAGGAGGCTCCAAATCCACGACAGCATCTCTCACGCGGTAGTGGCGGTGTCGAGACATACAGTCAGTTGCGTCTATTACACCGACGACGCCGATGACGCCACAGGCCGCTTTGCAAAGAGAGCAATGGATGCGCCTACTAAAACGGTCGTCGAATACAACCTGAAGACGGCCATGCAGCATCGAGACGCGATTGTCGTGGAGGCTTTACTCAGGCTAGCGAAGTCCCTGGTCAGTCGACGCACGTAGTCCCCATCCAAACCCCAAAACCCAACCCCCAACCCAAACTACTCCATAAAATAAATAAAAATATTGTGTAAAACTGCATGGCGGAGTGAGTCTGTCATACTTACGTAAAAGTTTTGCCGATGGTGGCACTCGCTTCGCCAGGCAGTTATCAGTGAAATGTCGCATATGTGTATCCCTAGTTTAGTAAAATAAATTATTAATTAAGATTTAAGTAAATAAAATGTAAAACTGCATAGCAGAGTGAGTCTGTCAAACTCACGTAAAAGCTTGCCGATGGTGGCGCTCACTTTGCCATGTAGTTATCAATCAAACGTCTATTCAATTTGTGTACATAAAGCTTAGTGAAACAAATAATTAATTAAGATTTAAGTAAATAAATAAGCCTGAAAAAAAAAAAAAATAATAAGAGATGGTCTCACGTAGATTTTAAGATACCTAGCATAATGTAACGTGTCCAATGTGGGAGCACGCATGCAATAAATTATACAAAACAAATACCAAACAATGCAACTATGTAAAAAAGAGCGCGGACCTCCATGTCTGCGGTAAAAAACTCATTCCAAAAAAAAAAAAAAAAACCCCACCACCCGCACAGTCGAGGGGACTGCGCGGGTTCGGTTCTCGGAAATTTTGTCGCGATGGATCACTTCACCGGAGCGCAACGTGTATTCTGCGTTAAACATTGTTACAAAAATCGCGATTCGTGCGCTATTGTTCGGCGTTTATTTCGGCGTGAGTTTGGATTACATGACCTAAATCTTTGTCCGAAGGGAAGTGTGATTCGATCGTGGGTCAGAAAGTTCGAAGCTACTGGTTCGACTCTCAAACAGAAGCCTGCGGGACGCCCAAGGTCAACAAGTACTGAAGACACAATTGAACAAGTTAGAGCTTCAGTTCAACGTAATCCTGCTCTATCGACTCGAAAGCGTTCAGCCGAACTTGTGGTATCATCTTTGCGTCGCATTTTGTTGAAAGATCTGAAATTGTACCCGTATAAAATTCAACTTATGCAGGAATCACAGCCCAATGATCCAATTTTACGACGAGCTTTTATTGAAACCATGTTGGAACGCTTTCGGAGTTTCAACAATATTCTGTTCTCTGACGAAGCCCATTTTCAAAAATGGGCATGTGAATAAACAGAATTGCCGTTACTGGGCTGCAGAGAACCCACGTGCAAAACATCAAAAGCCTCTGCATTCGCCGAAAGTAATCGTTTGGGCGGCCATGTCAGCGCACGGAATTATCGGACCCTACTTCTTCGAAAATCGACAAGGCCAATCTGTAAATTCTGACCGATACATAGCCATGTTAAGGGATTTTTTCTTTCCACAACTGCAACAATTTGAAGCCTATAATCGAGCGACATGGTTTCAACAAGATGGCGCGGCATTCCATACAGCTAATGTCTCTTATGTCTCTTTGGCGGTCGTAAACGAGATGTTTGCTGGGAAATTGATATCGCGCCGAGTTGACATTGCATGGCCTCCTAGAAGTCCGGATCTAACGCCACCGGACTTTTTTTGTGGGGATACCTAAAAAGTAGAGTCTACTCCAATAACCCAGCCACGATTAACCAGTTGAAGACGAATATTCGAGAAGAAATGGCAGGTATTCCCCGTACAATGTGCCAGCGAGTTTTTACCAATTTGAGGTTCAGATTCGAAGAATGTTTGCAGCGCGATGGTGCACACCTGGATGACGTTATTTTTAAGAAATGAATTTCCCAGATGTCAATTTTTATAGAAATAAAAATTTGTATGTGAATTGTACTTAGTTTTTTTTTAACGATTTTTTCAAATTCTTTCTTTCTGGCCTACCCTGTACAAAGAAAAGAAAGAAAATATGCAAACTTGCCTTACCACAACAACAAAAAACTTATTGATTCAAAAACATTTAAAGATTATGTTTACTGTAAAAAAGTGTTTTAATTTAATTGGGAAGGAAAAACGACAAGAAGAATTCGAAAAATATATTAATTTGGGGTCATATGAAGCTCAGTTATTATATAGTGAATTGCGTTTCTGAAAGACCAAAAAAAAGATCATACTGCAGAAATGATAATAATACTGACAAACATAATCCGAAACAGTTCAGTCGTATTTACACATTAGGAGGCACTCAAGTATGCCGTAAAATCTTCGTAAACAATATTCAAATTACGCGAAAAAAAGTAGATGAATATTTAAAAAAATTTCGAAAGGGTATAATAAAAGATGGAAGAGGATAGACTGGTGGCTGGAACAAAACTGCTAAGGAAGACATTGATTTTATAAAATAAGTTATTGACTCTCTACCGAAATATGAATATGAAATTTATATATATATTTAAAAGACCCCTCAAGCAGATTGCTTAAGTTTAGGTTATGCTTAGAGGAATACGATTATGTTATTGAATACGTAAAAGGCAAAGAGAATGCAGCCGCAGATGCGCTTTCTCGTATTACAGTGTCATCCCAGGAACTAAAAAAATTAAATAAGTGTATATCATGCGTCATGACGCGAGCCCAAAAGAAAAGATTAGAAACAAATATTTCTGTTAATCAAAATGTTACGAGCAGAGAGTCTGCAGAACGAGCCAAGGCTAGTAGAAACTAATATTGCTCCGAAAAATGCAGTTGAATTTAGTTTTGCCGACAGGAAGTATTTAAATAAGTTACGAATTACGAATAAAATTAGTCATGAAAATAATATTTTTTTGTTCGATAGCTATCAACTTACGATATTTATTAAACCGTCAGCGCAATCCCAGCTGACGCCAGCAGAGTTTATGAAGGAGCTGTGTGAATTTTGTGCCACAATTAATATAGATAAAAATTTTATAATGAAAAATAAGGACAATAGGATCTTTATACAAAAGTTCACAAGTGAGGTAAAAAAGTGTTCTAACTGGAAAAAGCTATCTATAATTATTATAAAGGAAGGAGAGAGAATCGAAAATAAAGACGATAGGAAAGTAATTTTAAATGACTACCATCTATTACCTACAAGCGGTCATGCAGGCATTAGAAGTATGTTCAATAGCATTAAAAAATATTACTTCTGGCCGGGACTCGAAAAAGATATTGTTAACTTTGTCAAAAAATGTCCAAAATGTCAGCAACAAAAATATGCGGCATTTGCTAAAAAACCAATGACTATTACCTCTACGTCTCATACTACCTTTGAAAAAATATATTTGGATTTAGTGGGACCCCTTGATAGGGATTGTTATAACCATTCATATATTCTAAATTTCAAAAGTAAATTACAAAGGAAAGATAAATATGATCACCACATAAGCCCTACTAAATATAAACAGGGTGACCGTTTACTAATTAAAAGCGAAACTGGTAATAAGTTGACTAACCTTTATACGGGACCCTATGAGGTTATACGAGATCTGTCACCCAATGTGGAGGTGAACATTAATGGTAAATTAGATTTAGTTCATAAGAATCGTACGAAATTGTACTATGACTAATTATGTATAACTTATGTAATCATCGTTAGCTATAGACCATATTATATGAAACACTAAGTGAATGTTTATAAATCTTATTTAATTGCTACACATAATTGCACCACATACTGGTTTTAATTAAATTATATTTTTCTTATATTATATGTTTTATTTTATTACATGGTAAGACTACCCAGTCTTAGAATGCCTAGCATTTTCCCAACACAGAACTCACTACCTTCCATTTGTCTTAAGAGGACACAGTTGAACACCAGTATTCTAAATAGAGCGACTGCCATGCCGTTGCCTGGATACGTTACGACCGAATCAAAACAAAATCAATTCAATAGGTACCTTGCAAGAACAACTATTTTAGATCAATATCGTCTATCTGATTCGAATTCCACAATCATTTTTTACCTGGAACATAATTTGATTGTGCTGTAAAAGTATTGATTTACAAACGAGACTGTGTAACAAGAACAAGTAAAAGACTTAAGTTTCAAAACCCACACACTCGGTCATTTCAACATAGACATCATAATCCTGCCCCTAACCCAATAAACAACTAAAAATATCTCTGATATACTTGACTGTTTGTTATTGACGAAGTCTACAATTCTAACCCAACTCAATAATCACGTAGTGTTTATAAAAAATAAATAAAATATTGAAGACTGCGGGAATCTGTACAGAATCCAATCAATGAACAAGACAGTACAGTACACAGTGACAACCGAAAACGGTGTAGGCTGCACGGCATGGAACACAAAAGGGTTTATAATTATTAATATTAAACGTTATTTATGAAACAGACTGAATATCAATTTGCACTAAAAGTACTAACATGTCAAAGCTTTAGCAAAACAAACGACACCGTAGAGCCCTTCTGACAGCTAGGCCCTCTATTTTACTCTTTGCTAGGGCCGGTAGGGTCATGGGTAACCAGAAGGCCTATTAACGTAATTTTATGACGATAAATAATTAATTAATTAATTGACAGATAATTTTCTGCATTATCTATCCACAATAAAAATATTTACGTAAATATTTAATGGCTTGTATTTAACTATAAATCAAAAAAATACTGATTGCACAGCAAAATGGTTACCTCAAAATATTATTAATGTATTGAAAAAATAAGACGGCGGCGGCGGCGTTAGTTTTGAAATTGTCCGTGCAACTAGTGTGGTTATGAATTATGTTATGCTAGTCAAATCTAATTTCATAAAAATATGCTGTTCTATGAACAAAGGCAGCTAATAATTACTATTACATTTTAGTACATTGGACTAGTTTTTTGTCCCCAATATTAGTCATTTATTTTTAGTATCAAAGTATTCACAGACGATCGAACTTGGTTCGGAACGGACCACGAACATGGTGCGCATCGAACCAAATTCAATCGTGTGGCGCACGGTCCGCTGGACATTATTATTATCAATATGGGTACGGCGGGTTCGGAGCGCTCGCACATCGAACGCGGTGCGTTCCGAACCGAACCGATCGTGTGGACGGCGCACCGAACCAAATGTCGGTCCAGTCGCTATTGTGCCACCGTACGCGCAACACGTCGCAGCGTGTTCACAGACATGGATTCGGAGCGTTCGGATCGATATACTAGTGCTGAATTTAAGTTCTCTGAATTCTCTTCCTGATGCTAGAAATTTTAAAGTCGCCACCAATCTCTCTTCAGCACTCACAGCTTGTCTCATAACTGTATCGGATTTATTTATATGTGGTTTCATAAGATCCAACAATTCAATAAATGCTTCGGAACTCATTCGAAGATATATACGAAAATCTTTATCATCGAGATCTTTAATGAGATTCATATGACTGTATTGTTCTCTGTTTCTGAGATAAAATTTTGCCCATTCTTTTCTTCTTTTTCGTTCGTTATGTAATGGCGATGTAGCAACGATAGTTGCCGCAACTAATGCCATTTTGGCCTGTTTTGATAGAATAGGCGGCATGTCGAGGAGACGTGTTCACGCAATGCTAGCACAATAACCGACTGGACGGTTCGGAGTCTGGTGCGCTTGTCTGTTGTGTAGACCGCGCCGTACGGTTCGTGGTCCGGTCCGCACCAAGTTCGATCGTCTATGAATACTTTCAGATTTGTAAAAGATTTGGTATGTTTGCACTACAATATTTATTTTGATGTAAAAATTATATAAATTGACGTGTGCTAAGTTTTTTGATGTGCATTTAAAAATAAGTCATACTTATTATATGTCTCTGATGCCACAGCCTTAAGAATCATCGTTTGGAAATAGCCCTAGAGCTGGCAGGGTTGAATTGTGTCAAACTAGTACACAAAGCTACTATAACCTGTCAAATGTCTTTAATAGATTTTCAATTTTATTTCTAAATATTAGGTTCAAGGTTGATTGGAAAAAATTGTCAGTTTCGGGCAGCTTGATGTGCTGGCGTCATTACATACTTAGAAGATATTATATGATGTAGTTCCATGGACAGAACCCACAGTGCAAGTTCCTTGCCACAGTGACATTGGGCACAGTCGCCACAGACAAGATAAATAGGCTACGACATTGGCGACAACAGGCAACCAAGGAACTTATATACTAACTGTAATGATGACGTGCAATGCAAAGGCGTTCCGAGCGGGAGAACTTCTAAAGTGGATGCCATCCCTTTCTAATAGGGTATCCAATATTTGTATTTACATTTGCGACAGTTATTCTGTTAGAACTTACTAGCAGCCCGCTCCCCCCTTTTTTCATGGGTAGCAGTTTATTCAAAATTACAGTGTATAAAAAAACTTGGCGAAGTCGAAACCTACGCATACTGTTCATCAAAGCCAGATCCATTTGAAAAAAAATATCTATTTAATTTTTAGGTATAATAATATTTAAAAAAACCTCATATGACTGCTGCCGGCAATGTAGCGGCGGTAACGTACATATCTCCATAACCTTTAGTTTTCCAAGGGTGGCACAGTTAAAAAAACCTCTGTAATGTGATAGTTTTATGATGTGAAGAATATGTGATACATACTTTCGTTCAAGGTGGTCTACAAGTTAGGTTAAATATTTCATTAGTCAAGCAAACAGGGCTGCAATATTCACATAGATGAAGCTTGAGCATGTAGCATATTAAAACAAATTAATAGTATTTGATAAATTTATTAATCACACTACACATTATTAAACGTATGGTTTTATGTAATTGTTGGCTTTTCGTAAGAGTCAGTAATCTTAAATTTAAGTACGAAGATGCTGATTATGGATAACGGCTGCAAACTAGGCAATAGGCTAAATACTTCTTCCTTAAAGGCATAACTTCAAGGGACCGTTGCTAAAGATTCTCTTCGTTAGGGAATCTGAATGGAAATAACTATATATTAATATTTTACATCAAACTACTGCCGACGACAAGCATGATCTACGAACAGTAATTTTTTACCATTTATGAAAAAAATTCACGTACTGCATACATATTTACGTACGACTATGACTAGGTAGACTTCATAATTCAATCTAGTCTTATTTTAATAGATTATCGCTTACAATAATAATAAATGTGAATTTAAATAACAATACTATCTAAACCCAAGAAGATGTAGGTACGTTAAATAAATTTCCTCCTTACAACTTTACGAAAAGTAACGACTTATTGTCGGGCCTACGCTGTCCCCCGATACTTAAGTACAAATGCTGTATCCATGATAATATTGTAATACCTAATGATTTGAAAAGAGTAACCATGGAGTTTCTTACCGGTTCTTCTCGATAGCACAGATAATATAATACTACGTACAGATACCCAATCCCATACAAAGAAATGACACCTCCCTAAAACTGGCTAACGCTCGGGCTAAATTTTTTCCTCAATTTTTTCAACAGATGGCAGCACCAACATCTCACTATTTTCCAGATAAAGTAGTTTTACAACGCCATCTAGGAGTCGGCCTGGTTACTAGATAGCATCGATACTAAGTGGCATCAATATTACTAGATGGCGCTGCTTTTATATAGATTCTGTACATCGCACCGTGCGTTCAAGGACGTAGGTAATAACAATACAACAAAAATATCTCGAGTTGGCGGAACGGTTTCATTTTTTCGAGTGAGCTAACAAACATCTCGTTGCGGCGAATGCCTCTTCATGTGTTTTTGTGTATTTCAATACATAAGAGCGTTCACTACTTACGGCATTTCAAACAAACTTTCAAGTTCTTTTTTTCGAAGGACTGAACCAATTTTAATGAAACTTCATACGCTTATGTAGGATACATAGTTCTAAAAAGTTTTCAGGGAACATTTTCTAAAAATAGTGTTATAGCTAAATTAGACCGATTTTAGATTTTCCTTAGAAACAGAAATTTCCAATTATTATTTTTTTTAAAAGACATTTCGAAAATGTTCTCTGATAACTTTTTAAACTTATGTATCCTGCTTATTCGTATGAAGTTTCATTAAAATTGGTTCAGTCCTTCGAAAACAAAGGACCTGAAAGTTTGTATGAAATGCCGTAAGATATAAACGCTCTTATGGAGAAAATGCAAGGATATCCCGCGTTAGTGCAGCGCAGGGCAATGTCAGTCTATATGTTGAATAAAATATAATTCACGACCGTAACACTTATGTCTTTAAAATCTTCAATACAATCCTATTGAATAACTATTTCATGAAAAAGTCATTCAATGGGATTAAATGAACTTAGAGAGTTGTATTGATGATTTTAATGATTACGATTCAGTAACAACATACATGTTACAGCTGCGAATCATATTTTAATCAACCTGACACCGACCTGCAAATTGCAAAAAACGTGAGGAAATTTACTTACGTTAGATACTCCGGCAGCTAATTATACTCAAATAGTATTACTCAAATCAATCAAATCTCGGTATAAAATTGCTTTTAATTTTATGTAGCTACTGCGGCAAGGAAATGAAATTAAATAGGAGTAGGAGGATGAAAGATGGATAGCATAAATAAAAAAAACGAACGGAATAATTTTATAAAAATATTTTAATACTTCAATCAAGTACTTATCAAAACTAAATAGCAAAGTGATCAGTACAAAAACGGCTGATCTAAATGCACCATAGAACGCACCGCGAGGGTTGAGGTCAATGCCCGCAATCGGTCAGCGAATGTCGCGCGGCCTTGCGCACGCGTTTGTGGTATGTTTTTGATATCGGTTCGTAACACGTGGTAAAATTTCGCTAGCTAATTTAATTTGACCCTGTATACGGGGTGGAACGGACACCGAGGCGAAAACAGATACCACTTATTCAGTACATCATTCTGACCCCATTCAATACATTTTGACTGTGTAGTATTGCACTTTTGTAGGAAACAGCTGTTTTTTTTTAATAACCGATGAAAAACTTCAATGCCCACATTGAAATTTTTTGAACCTTGATTAGCCAAAAAATTTGCTAGAGTAGCTTTTAAGGCCATTAAATTATTTATTTTGTAGAATTCTTATTTTTGATTTTGGTTCAATTGATTTCTTTCTTGATTTACAGTAATCATATATTTTCACTTCAAATAATTTTCTAATTAAAAAATCAATGTGATAAAAATCATGGTAATCATTGGGAAGATTTATTTGAAATTTTTTCACTAAATCAGACAACAAATTGATTTTGTGAATTATGGTAATGCTATCATTAAATAAATCAAGTAATTTTGTTACTAAATCATATAAAAAATCACTTGGAGATTTAAGACTTGGTGTGGTCAAATTAGAATAAGTTTTGTTAATCAACAATAATTGTTTCTTATCAGTTAAATCAACTTCATTATTAATCAAAACACTTTTGCATGCAACACAATCAAAATGTTCTACACACACTTTGCCTAACCAGCCAGCAAAATACACAATAGAACAAGTTTCTAATATAAAGAAAATGCACAAGTTCCTAATGTAATTTCGGGTGGGGCACCACCCGAAATTACATTAGGGACTTGTGCATTTTCTTTATCCGCGCC
Organism: Noctua fimbriata; assembly: GCA_905163415.1. NCBI lineage: Eukaryota > Metazoa > Arthropoda > Insecta > Lepidoptera > Noctuidae > Noctua > Noctua fimbriata. The sequence goes on along the minus strand of LR990929.1, from coordinate 9,200,769 downwards.
CTCAAGTTGGAGATCATTTACAACACTTGAGGGCTCAGCGTTCGATGGGCCAGCAATTGCTACTGGATCTTCCAATGATGTTGTTGATGGTTGTGTATTTTGCTGCTGATTCTCGGCCGGCGTAGACATAAAGGTGTCTTGATCTGATTCACAATTAGTATTATCCAATTTAATCAAATTATTTAATAGATGGGACCGGAACATAGCTCTTAAGCTTCTAGATGTCGGGTTGCGATTACAACCACCTCTAATTCTAAAAATTCCAAATAAATTTTCAAGCACATCTTGATTTAAGCGGTATGTCATTAGAAATCTGACCTCAGTGCCTTCAGAAAATTCTTCAGTGGAGAGCTGAAGTACAGCATTAATAGTCTGCAGTATTCCATCAAAGCAGGGAGGACGGGTTAATTTTTAATCATTATTTTTAATGATCTTTTTTTTTAAATCACTGAAGATCTCCAAGCCCCTAATTAATGTTTTATTAACGTAAGAATTTCTATTTTTCGTAATTGCACATTTAAATGGATTTTTATCAAATTTATTTTTTGAATTCAGCGAATCAAACAAATCATTGATATTTTTTATAAAATCAGCTGTATGTTTTGCCGTATCACTCTTTAGCTCTCCACTTGCTATTACAGTCTCAATTGCTGCTGCTACTGAATTGCTAAAAATTTGGGTGGCAAACTTAACTTTCATTTTTTGAAAATTATTAGGTTTTAAGTGCACTGGGGTCAATTTTCGTAATGATTTGCTTTTATTATTTTTATCGATATTGTAAACGTTGATTATATCATTGAATGAAATTTCATTACCATTTAAATAATAATTGTTATCAAGCAAATTGTTTCTAATATTTTTAATCAAATGAGGTACATCGAAAATTGAATAAATTTTACGATCATCAATAAAAAAGAAAGGATCATCTTTGGTAGCCCCTAAGGATTTTATTGCTTTGACATTTGTGGTAGCTTGATCACATATAATTACTTTTGGCAACAAACCACTTTCAAATAATTTGTTTATAATTTATTTTATAATTAATACTAATTTGTCAGAATTAACATTTTTATGTGCCAAAAAATATGCCAGAGGCATTTTCCAATTGGAGTAAATTCCTCTGGCCACAAATACCAAAGCATATCTGGCTTCCTTCGGGGAACGCTCACCATCACCAAAATCTTCAAATCCCTCAATCAAATCATAATTTTTTGAATATTCCAAATCAGCCATAATGCTCATTTCGTCTAAGCACACACCACAGGCCCTATAATTTATTGGTTGATCACAAAACTTTTTTTTTATATTTTGAAAAACATCCTCACTAACACCTGGCAGACAACTAGATGATTGGAGCCAGTGTTGAATGGTAGTCGGTGAGGCTAGCACTATGCCTGTATTTAATAAGTGTTTATAGGCAGCAGGTGACTTATAATATAGTGACATGCAAAAATTTTTTTCTGCCTCACTCCACTGTCTTTTAGATTGTTTTAATTGCATAACTGTCAAAATTCTTGAAGCATCACTTTTGAAGTGGTGTTTTTCTAAATTTATTATGTTATTAGTTTTACTACATTTTTTTTTTTTCAGTCTGTTATATTTGATTTTTTCTCTTTTGATCAACCTGGAAGACATTTGAAGGCTCATTTTTAATCTCTTGCACTTTGGAGTGTCAGTTGATTTCCTTTTCTTCGGTGTGTCAAAACATAAAGGTGCACTAGATTCAGTAGGTTCTTCAACATTTGGACTGTTACGAGTCAGTTGTGTCTTGTACACTTTGGTTGGAGTCAAAACTTTCAGTACAGGTGAAGTTTCTTGAGCTAAAAAAACAGATAAGCAAAACTCTATGTTACAAACTATTGACAACCTGTAAAAACAGTTCTTGTCATTCTTAAAAACTCGCACATAGAATTTCCATAAATGAGGGTAGGTACAATTGTGATTATCTCAAAAAATACCTTGTGATGTTGATGGACATGGTGAATGCGGCGTCATGACCAAGCATTGCTCATTCTTGTGGTTTTGAGGCACTGCTATTTTTGATAAACTTTTCCTTTTGCCAGTTTTATTCTGAATGAACTTATCATCGAAATGTGCAATACACAGGTATCTGTTCCGCAGTTCCTGATGATTAAGGTGAGCTATCGTCATGTTTCCTAAAATCACAAACAATATGTTATTGAGTAATATGGCCACATTTTAGATGTATATTGTTGAGCTGTTATTTTTCAGTTATCAACATTTATAAAAACAATTTGGAGTATTGATTGGCTATAGAAGTTAGTATTATATTATCTGTGACTATAGTAAGTACGTATTTTATTTTACAGAGCCTTTATCACACAATACTTATTAATTTTACACTATATTTGATCATACTATGTATTCCTAAGTTAATTAGTTTGTGCAATGAGTAGTTAAAACAGAATCTGTGTATGTGCGAGTTCAGGATATCACCGAAACTAAATTTTACATAAAATTTTTAGTTATTAAATTTAATGTATTTCGTCATTTGCTATTTGATTTTTATTTTTAGTATCTCAAAAGTGAGTACCTACATAATATTTAAGCAGTAAATACACTTACCACAATTGCTCAACCAAACTTCCAAACGACTTGCGTGTCCAGTTGGAAACCGAAACATTGAGAAATTTTTCGACGTATTATTACACTTAAAATATGAGCACTTGGTGGGAGCCATATTGAGTGTATTTTGTAAAATCAAAATCCGAAGTTTTCACTAGCTTAAGTCGTCGTATGTGCAAGATTCGTTGTTGTCCAGTATCCAGGGTCCAGGTCGTCATAGGGAGGTGTCTTTTCCAAAATCCGTAATTCGAAGCCAGGTCGGTTATAAGAAAACAAAAACGCATTCGAAACAGATAAAAGAAACTAGTAAACACTCAACAACTGCCACTGGGAGTCAAACAATTCAAACATGACGAAAACAGAATTGACATTGACAGACAGAGTAACTACCTACTTTTAAAACGTTTCGTTTAATGTTTATAGTTGCAGTTTTAGTAAAATGAAAAAAATATATAAATTTGTACCATAAACATGTTAAAAGATTTCTTACATTTCTATGCACAGTAATAGATTTAATGTAATAACAAATATATTAATAACGATTGTATGTGACAATTAAGTAAAACGCCATCTATTGCAAGCAGGTCTAAACAAAATGGAAAACAGATAGCTAACTTTATCATTTTATGGATTCGATTGGAAGTAAAAGTCTTCAGTTATCTTATTTGTCGAAATTACGTGATTTATGAGTGTAAATAGATAAATCAGCATCAAACAAAGATGTTTTGATTTTTACTAATCTTACTTCAGCCAAAATCTGCCGTTTAACTCATTTTAGTGGTTGTTAATTTCATAACTGTTACCTATGCTGCCATCTATGATTTTTTATTCATGACTAATTATAATTTGTTCTAGTTGAGACCCCATGTCGATAGGAAACGACCAACCCGCACCGTGCACCTTTTTGTCGACGTTTTATAAGTGCCCATCTAGGCTTATGTGAAATAAAATATTTTGATTTTGAGTCTTTTTGTAGGTAAATAACACTGTTAATGGGTCCGTAGTTGAATGATGTTGAATCAACGATGTCATTCTCAATTGTTGCTGACACTCGTTCCCTGCCTCCGTCTGTAGCTGGTGGCATGTAGACCCCATAGTCCTGGTGCCGTTGTACAGCACCTATTGTAGTCTGCAAATATGGTTTTCTCCTATGACGCTCCAGGAAGAGGGCTTGTGCTCTGAGAAAAACATTTCCACTTTCCCTGTAGCACATCACCATGTTCTGGTACTCCTGGTTCGAATACTTGTAGTTCTGCATCGTTACGATTGTTTCGCGACCCATCGTTTGTTAGCTAAGGCGCGTGCAGCGCGGTACGGGAACCGAGCGGGACTAAAGAGGCACGGGGTTAGGGAGCGCGGCAAGCCGCGCGTGCTCCTTTGACCTAGCCGCGCCGCGCGCCGCCCTTTTCAATGATAGTAGGTAATACGACGTAGTAAACTAGCGTAATGGATGTTGCAAAATAAGGAACCAATATTTATTTTGTCGGTCAAGTAATTTTAATTTATTTATTTTTTATAAAAATATACTCGGATAAAAAATTGTTTGCCTTTGAAATGGCTTCGTTATAGCCGTTAGATGATTCTCTGTAAATATTTCGTGTATGAATAGTTAGACCTTATATACTAACTGGAATGATGACGTGAAACGGAATGCCGTTCCGACCGAGAAAACTTCGATAGTGGATGTCATCTCTTTCTAAATGAGTGTCATTCATTCAGAAATAACTTAATTCATAAATAATTTAATTTATATTAAGCTTACTTTAATTCGCAAGAAATTACTGTTTTAATATTTAGTATTTGAACATTAAATTAATCCCGTTACTGGTTATGTGCTAGTTAAGCTATCAACGTTATTTCCGATAAACATACAAAAAAAAAATTGTGTTCTGGCAATTGTTGGACAAGGATACAATCCATTCTAGTCGCTTTCGCGCTCTGAAGTTTTCTTCCCCCTTTGAATTAATTAAAGTAATACGAACTCTATACGTTTGGGATAAAGTTCATTTGCAAACCGTTTTAAGATATCAAAATTTTGTTAAATAATCATTCCAGTTGGTATATAAGTTCCTTGGAGTGTGCTAATGCCATTGAGTATATTGAGTCCAGGGCTGCCAGATTGTATAATTGGATACAAAAACTGTATTATTTGGTTACTGATTGTAACCTCTTTGAATCCACCTACCTGCCTACCATCAACTTTTAGTTAGCCGTTCAATTCCGAGGCAATCCAGTCTAGGTACCTAAACTGAATCGCTAAGATTCGTACCATGAAGTCTTTCACTGTCGTTCATGAAGTCTGAAGCCTTTAACTAACTGGCGTTTGAATTGCTCACGGAGGAATGAACGAACATAATTTGTCTGTGGTCCGCGGTGTGAGAAAGAGATGACGCTGTGCAGTCGTTGCATAAGTCCGTCTCGTTTACTCGAACCATATGCGTTGCGTATCGAAACCTAGTTGATGATATTAAAGCGGTAAGTTACGGTTATTTTGTGTAAAAATTACAACAAATACATTTTAAAATTGCACTTTTATGCGTCAAATTATATGCCATTAGCCCTTTTTAGTACTCATTAAATAGTAATTTATATAATTCTTTAAATTACAAATTAAAGGTTTGCTTAATGTTGTCGCAAAAATAATTTTGAATAAGACGAGTTTAGAACGCACCTCCACTCATATTTGATTTGACAGGAAGCGGTTGCTGTTGTTGCGATTTGTTTTGAAAGTTTTAATATCTCAAATTATTATCGAGAGAACATAGGTGTTATTGTTAGTATTTTAAAGTGTTTTTAACGTTTCACTGAGGTAAAATAATTGGTAATACGAATAATGGCGTAAGTATTCTTGTGGAGTTTGTGAATATTTTCATAAAGTAAACTTACAAACTTCTTTATCTCAAAGGCGGGAATCTTTAAGTGTGCCAAAGTAGTTTAAGTGTTTTATTTTACAGTGATGTATCGCGTCGAAGAGTGACTTACAGCCATAGCAACAACATTGAAAAAAAATTCCTTCAGATCTTAGGAGATGACTTTGGTACCGGCCTGCCTGGTATGCGGGTAGAGCCATTTGAACAAGTGAGTACTATTTTTTATACTTGCTCATTCGTTCATATTGTATAAAAATATTTGCACAGTTGCATGTCATTTTAGTGATGTAAATGAAGGAAGAAAATTAATTATGATTTGCAGGAAATACAAACAGAGAGTGGCATGGACACGCCATTAAATATTGGTACAAACAGTGTGCCCACAGTTCTGGACGTCGAGACGGGTTCTGAGAGTATACCGACTCTCTGTCCAATCCATCTTCATGAAGGGATGAGCCAAGAAATCATGGAAGCAGGGCCATCAACCAGAGTGACCCTCCACCTGCGTCGCCACCCACTCTCGAGCACACTACCACTGGTGCGCCAGACCTGCAGAGCACTCCTCGGCACTCACCACGCCGCCGACGACACACGCGACGAGAGCCACCAATGACACAGGACGCGGCTCGCCGGGCTCTTATTCGCATATCTGAGAGGAGAGCCAACATAACAGTGAAACCCTGAAAAACATTCTACAAGAAATTAAGGAAATAAAAGAAATATTGCGGTCAAGGTAAATTTATATTTTAATTACACACAGATTGTTATAGTTATTATTAACACTAAATTAAGAATAGTCCTCTTAACTCACTTAAATATTATTGTTAATTACAAATACAGTACCAATAAACCTCATAAAGACAACCTTAACTAAAAACATAATAATTATAGATTCTAATAAACAAAAATTAAATCTTCATTTGTTAGAAGAAATTATATAAAAATATCATACAAGTCTAATATGCTTAAAAAGTAATAATAATTAAAAGATATTTTAAGCATACTATACTATTCTCATAATCACGCATCATGTGTCTTCGAATGTAATTATTCTATTATACTAAATTGTCAAATTATCATTCTAGGTCAGTCGGGCATCCCACAGACGGCGAATGAGGGTGTTTCTGATGGTCACACCACATTGAAGAGCTTGGTTGTTGCTGCTGACACTTTCATTATGAGTATCAGTCAAATTCACCTGCATCTGGGTTTCTTGAAGTATGTCTTCGTTACTTAATTCTGGCACAGGAATGTTAGCTCTATTACAAATGTTATGCAGAATCACACAAGCATTTATAATAGAGGCGGCAACTTTTGGTCTGTAGTGTAAAACTCTGTGTACCAGAAGGCAACGAAAACGTGCTTTAAGTAGCCCAATTGTTCTCTCAATTATATTCCTAGTCTCGACATGCATATTTGTGTAATGGCTCTCTGGTGTATCATGATTTGCATTGATAATGGGTGTCATCATATAACTTCTCAATGGATATCCCGAGTCACCTGCAAATAGAAAAATTTAATTCATGTTAAAATATATTTTGTTATTTTAGAATTTGTAAGCCAAATAATTATTTTTATAAGACTAAAACGATGCCAAAGGTTTTATATTTTAGTGATTATTAATGTTAAATATATGACCAATTACAAAGTATTTTGTTACCAAGGAAAATTACTATTTTATCAATAGTTGTAGAATTTAAGATTAAAGTGATTAAGTTTATAATTTTTTTAATTTATTTAAAAAAATATACTTCTAATCTTACCTAGTAACCATGTACATTCATTTATATTTTCTAAATGTGATTTTAATGGGTGCACATTCCAAATGAATGAATCATGTGTTGCCCCACCATAGCTAGCATCTACACTAGTGATCTGCATGTCCGCATCACAAATCTGTATACAAAATATAGATTACAACATGGTAAATTACATCTTAAAGTTGTAACTATTTGCTACAAATACTTGCAGGTCATTCTGAGCATTTTTGCTACTTGGAAAGTGTTCAATATACTTAACATACAAGTATTGTATATTAAAAATGCAGTAACTTAACAAAACTTACCAACTGAACATTTAATGAATGATAGTGCTTTCTACAAAAATATCTTTTTTCATTTTCAACTGGTCTAACTATTGCTATTTGCGTGCAGTCGATACATCCCAGTACACCGGGGATGTTAAATTTTTGATAGAACCTAAAATAAAGTTACTATTATGCAAGTGGTAACACAATAGACTTACCTGGTTTATAATATATATAGAAAGGAATAAAGATAACAAAATAATTAACCTTGCCCTTATTTTATTTTTTTCTTCAAAATTTTTGGGAAAAGTAATGTATTTCCTTCTCATCTCAGGAGAATCAATGCATGCCGTTACTTTAGCTATTATAGAGGAAACTGTTTGCTGAGCTATAGAGTGAGCACTTATGTCTCCAATGGGTCTCTGGTATGACCCTGTCGCATAGAACGATAGTGTAGTTAAAACCTAAAAAAAAATGATACTAAATGAGTAGGTGCATGTATCCAGATAACTTATTATATTGTGCCATATAATGTTTATTGTTTTGTGAATAATTTGACTTCTACCTTTGTCTCTACTGATAAATCAGTTGATTTTGTTGGATTTTTCAACAATGGCCTCAGCTCATCACACAGTTCTAATACCAATTGTTTAGACAACCGATATCGCTTTATAAATTCTGCATCTTCCAAATCAAAGGGGTCTGATTGTTCCCGTGTTAGACGTCTTTTTTGTCGCCGTGTTGTGTTTATTTCATTATCATTTTCTAAGAATTCAAAAATGACTAATTCGTCAGACATTACAATAAAAAATAGCTCTAGAAATCACTTTTTTACATTAACACAATAAGTATTCAATTGAAATACCTTGAATTACGTATATTTTCACTATTTTTTAAGTTACTAACAAAACGATTCACTTCACGCCAAGAAAGTAGCAACTTTATTTGGATCGCTTAATTTGACACATAAACTATACAATTTAGGTTGAAATGTCACGTCATGGTACGAAAAATGAATAAACAAATCGGTTTGCGATCCAATTGCATACTTGATCATGGACTTAGTATACAAACAGGACTGAGTTCTGCAAAATTCGTAACACACAAAAATGAACCTTAACCGTCACACCGTAGGTTTACTTTTGTTAAGCTATCACAACCGAGGCGAGAGAGATAGCAATAAGGGAGCCCCTTGTCCCTTTCACTCAATTGCCAACAGATAAAATGTTAAAGATGGTAGAAAATATTAAACCGGCAGTCACCTCACACTACAAGTAAAATAAATTACGTGTATATGTTTTTAGCTAATTAGTCTAACACATTCTATCCAATGGATAACGGATGAAGAACCACACGAATTAAAACAAGTAAAAGCATTGGCTAATTCGTATTTAAATTTAAGAATATTCCATCATGCGAAATGTAATGCATTGAGAAACTTAGGCAGTAAGATTGGCTTACGGCAGAAACTCCACAAAACAATTCTGTTTAACCATGTATAATATTAATAAATGTTTGTCACATACTTTCAATTTTATTCCCTCCTTTTGAATACCCAAACACCAAATCTGCAGAGCAAACGGAAAAGAAAATGGAAACGAAATTCTTTTTTTTTTCCAACGAAATTCTTATTTTTTTCTCATTAATTATTATTTCACTGTTTTATGTAACCGTTGATGTTTTATCCGGACACAAATTATCTCTGTCAAAACGAAGTTTCTTATTTGTTATAAAAATGTCTGGTCACCCTATTAGAAAGAGACAAAGGGCTCTGTTATAAATATCTCTCTCGTCACGTTTTTCTGGTAGAGTGCTCAGTCCAGTTTATTACACTAAGTCCATGGACTTGATTTGGAGTTAACCTAAACTGGATCGCTCTAATGATGTCGTGGTATGAAATAGCAAAGCAGTTTATTTTAGGTCGTCAATTGAATCGCAATAATAGTTCATAGTAGGCCTCGGACCCTCATGTATAATTTTATACGGAAAGCCTAAATTTTGTTATCTGATTTTTCTATGGTGATATTTTTTGAGTTGCTATAATTGGATGCGCGTTATGCCTGTGAGTACCATAATAAATAAAAAAAATAACGTAGGTAAGTCCACATGATTAATCATTATTGTGTATGTATAAAAACATTTAAGCACTGTATCCCAACATGCAATTTTGTATAATTTCAAAAAATTTCAGATAAATTGCCGAATAATTTAAAAATATTAACTGGCAGCCCTTTGAGATTTTGAGATAGAAAAAACATGACGGTGACGTCTCCCGAGAGGTTAGTTTAGCGGAATTTTTGTTTTTGGTGGAATAAGATCATGAATGATGATCACTTGGTGAAATTGTAAGTTGAATTGAGGGGATTCCGACTTTTTGCATTAAATTTAGGTTTTGATCAGTTGCTTGAAAAAAAGAAATTAATTTTGTAATAAAATTTAATGTTGGTAAACTTCTGAGGGTGAAGTTTATTTTATTAGGTTTGGGCATCATAAAATTCGTTCTCATGAAGATACGGCTTCTTCCTAAAGTGTTTTATGCAATCCTAATTGATAACTAGTTCAGCACTTCTTATTTCGAGTTTTGTTATGAAATGTGTTTAATAATGTTTCTCACTAGTAGTCGGTCAAAAGAGCATTTACTGTTCTTAGGGCTTTTTATCAAATCATATCTAAAGTGATTTACTTAATCTGGGCTGAGAATCTGCGCTTTCGCCCTTCACCACTTATTTGTATGTTAGCTGGATAGAAAATGTGGCAGAACAACCTTCAGAACAACCTTCCATCCACACATTTTTTGGTTTCATACTGCTAAGTCAAACTTTTCTAATGGTTTTAGGCACGCTACTGTAGTTTATTTTGTAAGTACTAAATTATTTTTGTACAACTTACTTGCTAGTATGTACTATTTGTGTCCATGAGTGTAGTGTGTCTGATAAAAAGTCTTAAAGGATTGGTCGCTAAGCATTTGAAGTTGTTTTCTTATTGGTGGATTGATGACTGTTTCGGCGTGATCTAGCTTCTTGATTTGAGCTTCATCTTGCTAGGCTCTCGGATAGGGGTTTTTTTTTGAAAATCATGTTGTTTTACAAATGGAATGCAAATACAAAAAAAAAACATCTTTCATGATGAGTGTAGTATGTCTATTCGCAAACTGCAATATAATCTGTAAAGTAAGATTCACACATATGTTAATGTTGACCTGGAAGGTACCTGTGGGTTGACTAACCAATATTTAAAAAGCAAAAGTTGAGTTTATCTAAATATTCCAAGTCTTTGGTGTCAAAATGGGTATGTGTTGGATATTCCCTAAAAAGCTGTCCTTAGTCCAATATTGTGCTGTCTAGGATAAAAAGTGGTATTTATTTATTCATTTATTTTTTCTTTTTTTTAAGCACCATAGTAAAAAAAAAGTGGTATTCTAGTAATCATACAAATAACATGTATGCATAACATTGTCATAATCACTTTTAAAGACAAGTGATGATGAGTAAGTTACTTCACTTTCTAATTATCATTGGGATAATGGCTACCTTGATGGACTTTTCATTAAACGGCCACACCAAACATGATAAGACTTAAATGTAGTATTTTATTTGAATGATGATGTCTAAAAATTGTGGAAAATATATTCAATTCCACATGGGAATGAATAGAGCGCAAAATATTTGTTTCCTAGAATACAGAACAAAGGCGTGGCGCAGGCAGTCCTTGGCTTCAGTTTTGTATAGGGGTCATTCCATGTAACGGGTGTAACAGGTTGTACACCTTCAACTAGTGATTTGACTGTGTTACATAAGGAGAACATATTTTATAACTGAATGGCCAAAGTAAAAAGACTAGGCCACATTAATTATAACTTTATATCTTTGTATGTAAAATGTATATAATCTTTGTGTATAAAGTGTATCTATATTCGTAATTCTTTCATTTCTAAACAGCTTGACCGATTTAGATAAAAAAAGTACTTGTATTTTTGGGATCATTTGGATGGGTGGTCCTACCTAGCTATCAGTAGCGTAGGGTCAATTTATGTAACAGGTAAGCCAGGGTACATATCTTGTAATCTGATTATATTATTAGTCTATAGAATACTGACTGTGCCATTTTTCAAAGGGAATCAGGTTAGGAATCGAGTTGTATGGAATCTTCGCCACTGCTAGCTATACTGCCCTGGTAATAGCAAATGCCGTACTTGCAAAATGGCGGTAACGAGAAAAACGCGGTTTAGTGTTTTTTTTTTAATCTCTGCTTTAACTGATATTAAACTCAGTTTTGTTATGGAAAAGGTACATAAAAATACAAAGTATTATTTAGTTTAGTTTTAAAGTATTTTTTTTTCTTATGTAGGTCTTTAGAAACTTGATTACTGTACTTTAAACCTTGTGTCTCTATTTGTAATACATCCAAGTAGTGAAGTGAAATGCAGTTCTCGTGTTTGTTACTGCATTTGTATCTAGGAAACAATGACTGCATTAACCGCTAGCAAAGTTAATTACGGAATATATGTAGAATAGAAAGTATAATGCAGTGTCAAAACGAGTTGTTAAACATTTTAATAGTTAAACAAGGAAAACATGATTAATTATGAAAATCTTTTTATTTTATAATTTTAACAGTCTTTTTGCTGTCTTATCTTATCTTATCTGTTTAGAAATACCTACCATATTACATGTGATTTAGTAACATAAAATAAATGAGATCATTCTTCATTTGCTTTCGCCTTAAATTATTTAAACGGAACACTGCTTCCTTATGAAACTAAAAAAAATAATTAATATTGGCACTGTAACAGTCTTTTAGTAGTAATTAAAATTAAATGTCTGTCACAGCCTTTGTTTCATGTTTCATCACAGTCTTCTACTTCTAAATTATTCACAAGATCTGTAGAAGAATCATTGTCAATCATGTAGAGGTTTTGCCAAAACAGTAATCTGTTTTGTGGTAGGTATTATTTTGGATAGTGTAGAAAGAATAGCAGATTTTCTTGCTTCTGTTATACCCCTTGGCACAATGTTTTTGATGGGAACAGGAATTGACATCGACTTTAAGTATTTAACTTTTAGGAACTCAATTTCATGCATCATTGTATCATACTCTGTCTTTACAAACATTTTTTTTTTATTTCTACATACCTCCACATTAATAATATCTTTTAAATATATTCTATTTGTGCTCTTTTTAAGTCTATGTTGCGATGAATGATCCATGTATTTACAGAAGTCGGAAACTTCCATAGCTTTAACTGTGACGGAATTAGCTAACTGCACACAATCAATGAAATCAGAAAAATCCTTTCCTGTAATTGGTTTTCTACTTGGTGGTGGAAGCTGTCAGCCGGCATAAAAGTGTGTCCTGGTTCTAAATATTTTATTGAAATGGTTTTGGCACATATTTCCGAACCGTTTACAATCTGAACAAGAAATGGAAAAAAAGCCCAATTCTTATTCTGGCTTGAACAATTATCTGTCCACACCACTATATCGGTGCAGTCACGTTTGCTGACAAAAAACGCTTTATAAGTGCTGATAATATGCTCTTGTTTTCTGCCTGAGATACTTCATGCCATACTGCGGCGAAGGGCTGTAGAGAGGGAGACTTAGTAGGCCCTAAAGGCACGAAACTCTCATTAAAAGCAATGATTCTTGGGCAAAAAATTACGGTTTTAAACATGTCAATCCTTGGCAGCATAATCAATTTTTGTAAATCAACAGAATATTTTTTTTTTCTGGGATCAGCAGCTGAAAAATCGACATCTTGTTGATACAACTTTCGGGCTTTTTTGTATCTTTCTTGGTGCATGTTATGGCAACTACATACATCACAAGATGCTGGTTCTCTGCACGTGGGCTGATGTAATTTATAGCTTTCACACTCTTCACATTCTTCGTTTCCCTATGGAGTAAACGAAATGTTCATGTCTTTTTTTTAAAAACTGTCTGTATAGTTCGTAAGAGATTTTTATTTCAGGGTATTTTTCTTAAAAATCGTTAAACATATAGGTTGGGTTTAGGTCACTAGGTAGGTATCTTCTGTTAGGTGCGTGATTTCGTCTATAATGTGCAATAGCTGGTCTGAAACTTTCAATATGATCGCGTAGTATATTTCTATCTATTTTCTCTTTGTGCTCTCGTTTGTCTGTTTGTGTAAGTGGTTTCTTTAAAGCGTCCAATATGCGGCGTTCATTTTTTTGGTGATAGCCCAATGTCGTAGGTAAAAAAAAATATTTTGCAGACCTCTATCTTGTCATTTTCTTTGTCAAAGTAGTATTTATAAGTATTGTTTTTGACTAATGATCGGATTAAGTACCCCTGTCCCTCGGTACTAAGCTCCCAGAAAACTTTGTTGATATCCAGACGCTCTAATTCTGAAAATCTTTCTGAACATTTTTTTTGCAGGATGGAGGACATGCTCTTTTAAGACAAAACGTCACTGTCAATCATATTTTCTTGCACAACTTCTTCTCTGGTCTGGTCTATATTGGTATCATCTTCAATAACATTTTCTTGCATAATTGTTTCTCTGGTCTGGTCTATATTGTTATCATCTTCAATAACATTTTCTTGCATATTTTCTTCTCTGATCTGGTCTCTATTGTTATCATTTTCAATTTCCGGTTCTCTCTCTGTAATTGGCGAGTTTTCTACAGCCAATGGAGTGACTATACGTGAGCTAGAGATTCCTTCATTAAAAAAAAAACTGAAACTTTCGTCTTTTGAATAGGAATAATTTAAAATATCAATTGGCTCCTCAAATTGAGTTACTAGCGGCAACTTTAACGAAAAATAATACCTCTTTAAAAAAAAAATATATAATGTAAAACTTAATCTATCCGAACATACAAGTTTCATCAATTTCGATACATCATTCCTTACAATTTAAACCATGACTTAATCGTCCCCAGAGTGCTCAAGTAAGGAACAAACAACATATCAGCACATTGCTCGCTCGTTACTTGATCGCTCTACCTACTTACATTTCCTATCTACAATAACAAAGTGTTATGAAACGGAATCTAAAAATAAATGTCTAATAACGATACATTGTGTTACTTATTTTTATTCAATTGCCTCTCTTGCGGGGCTAAAAATTATGTTTGACAATTATACCTGTTTATGCTGTTAACTCGATACTTATTTTACTATGTATTAATAAATGTTTCCTTAATTTAAAAGTAACCTAAGACGTTAAGGGTAGTCACCATGGTAACCTACTCTGCTATGAAAATAATTGATCGCCCCATTAGAGCCCTCAGTATTTACCATAATGACGCCAGATAAAACACATTCACATGATACATTTTTAACACACAGACACTGTTATCCTATTACACACATTTTATAAACTATCATTACTTTCTTTACATTGGCGTTTGCGGAACTTAAGAGGTTGTAATGACTGGATGTGACTACTCAATAATGCACTGAAACTGGTTGCGCGTCTGGCTGAGCTGCTGTTCTAGCTAGCTGAGCTCCACGCCCTTGCTCTATACTCGAAACTACTTGCTCAATCACTTTGCCATGCACTTTCCTTCCACAAAATCGGCAGAAAATAAATAAGCACGCTGCACTGACTAAAATCACTATGATGATGGTTATTATATCGTAATATTCCAATTTTCTCTCTAACTCAGCTTGGGCATGGTTGCCTGCTCCAGTCTGAGCGATAATTACTTCAGAGTTCTTCGATTGTGGCGAGCCCATGTTTGCGAAAATAGTCATATGCTATCCGGAACACAAAGTGAGATTGAATGATGTCCTGCATATTGAAATAGGTATGCATTTCTTAAGTTTGAATTTGCTTAGGCTAGTTTTTCATGAAACGCACGGATGGCTTGACTGTTCTTCCACTTCGTGTGGTATAAGCCAGGTTGGTTGGTGACCTTACTGTTTATACTACTTCTGTTGCCGCTATCTTGTTTTTCATAACTTTTACTCGCTTCTGCCTGTTTAAGTTGTTCCGATGGTACTAACATACACGAATATTTTTACATCGTTCTGGAGCCGAAACATAGTAACTCTTTCTCTTTTTAAGACATCAAATAAAGAAGTTAGAAATTTATCACTTTTATTGTCATTCGAGTTAAATCTTAGTAGCGGTTTCACTATTTCATTCAAAAACGCAAGGTCGTGCGCTCGCGGTGGGTCAATGGACTTCGGACGAATAACCAGCTGAAAAAGTACTTGCAAGTAGATATTTCATTTCAGGTACGATTAAGGTTGGTGTAAGTTCATTTACCTCCATCATCTCTCGTCTCCTCGTAAACGAGAGAAATTAATTGACAATTAATTCACCAGTCTCGCATCACGAAATCACTAATACTCGTACTTATTCAACTACACAACGACGAGTACGCTTGGGAGTTGTTTTTAAGGCATTGAATCGAGTGTTGATCAATCGATCTAATAGGTACTTAAGAAACATACCCAATATCCTACCATATGATAAATAAAAAATGGTATTAAAGCTTAAAACAATTTTGTTGCGGCAATGCTAGTGTCGGCTTCTACAAAGGCAGGCAATTCGAACAGAAAAAGACCCTATTTTATAACGTTAACCGTGGAATTCGGTTGTGCATAGTCGAACACAATACAATAGATTTCTCAGAATATTTTTTAGTAAACTGCGTATTTACCTAGTTTGATGAAATTTCTAAATTTCACCGTTTACGGTTAAGAAATAAAGTCTGAATTCGCTTTTCGTGTTATTATTTGTTTACCTATTTATCTACCGCGTATGTATTTTTATTTATGTTGATGTACCTATCTTAAAGAACACGGCGCCGAATTATTGCTTGATTTAAATTGCGTTTATATACTTATAAGTTCAATAACTCTAATTTTTCCGTCATACTTTCTACAGGCTTAGGAACGTCGCGTCAGTTATAGTATAGTATAGTCATTTTACGTATCTAAATACTTACTTACTTGTACACTTTTAATGTCAAGAAAAATAAATACAGGCGCAGGCGTATTTAAAAAAATTGAGCTATTTACAAACATAATCATTATTCACAATTTATACTTCCCTGTATTCTGTATTCCTCGATACACAAACGGGCACGTTTAATGAGATTGTCTTTTAATTTAGCTAATGCGTCTCTGTCACTTTTCACAATATTAAACGCGTCCACAATCGCACTTCTTAACTCATCTCGAGTAGTATGTTCCTCGAAATAAACTAGTCTTTTTATCTCAGACCACAAATAAAAATCCAGTGGGGTTAAGTCAGGGCTCCTTGCGGGCCAAGCCACAGGGCCATCACGACCTATCCACTGCTCACCAAACTCTATGTTCAGATACGCACGCACTAAATTCGCATAATGAGCAGGGCATCCATCATGCTGATAGTACATACCGCGTAAATAAGCCAGAGGCACATCCTCTAGCAACTCCGGTATCATATTCTGCAGCATATCCAAATAAGAACCACCAGTCAGGTGCCCTTCAATAAAAATAGGCTCTATTATTTGGTCATTAATAATGCCTGCCCAAACATTCCATGATCGAGGAGGCGCTGGGTTACAGCCAGATTGGTGGAGGTGAAGGGAACTTGAGGGTCGGTGATTCCACGAGCGCGCAGTGAGTTCAGGTTTTCCGGCTGAGCATACAAGAGTCTAGCCTCTTCCAAGTTCTGGTGCGCCATCCCATAAAAATCCACCATTGCCCAATACTTCACATTGGAGTAGACATATTGCCGAATCATTTTTGACACGTGATTAGGTTACGCGTGAGTGACCTAATACAGCGAAACGCGCGACTATACTAGAAAGGGCGCCGATCGCGTCGGCTAGACTGTGTAAGCGTGGGGTGGGGGCGTGGCTTACGGATCAAGCTGTCTGATCGATGAATGGATTTTTCAATGGGTACCGTTTGCATGTGTTGCCGATCGTCGATACGTTACGTACACACACATATGCATTTACCGCAAGGACGCGTTACTTCGAGTTCTCATTATTTAACAAAAAAAACAATAAATTTAATTTTTCGTGATTTTTTTTATTGTTACTTTTTGAAAAAAATAGTCCCAATCGTTTCAAGTTCGATGATCGAGTTTATGGCTTTCGGTTCCAGAACGACCTAAAAGTAACCGTATATAGGCTGGTTTTAATCTATCTATTGAAATATTAACTTGTCTATTTGGAAGTTGTATCCTGAAAACTGTTATCCCTACTTATGACGCTGTAAGGGCCATCATAAGTTGGCATTGACGGTTTCTTAACCGCGTCATTCCTTATGAATACATGAGTGCAACTATCTAGATCTTTGTGGACAAATAGTTTCCGCGAATCGCTTCCGCTTCGTGACTTGGGTCGGAGACTGTTTATCGTTTCTCGGAGTCTCTCTACGTAAGTATAATCGTCGCCGTTGTACTTTGGACTTACCTCGCTGTAAAATTCGCCAGGTAGGCGAACTCCTAGTAACTTTAACAGGTTAGCAAAAAGTTGGCTCTCGAACTGTCTACCTTGATCGCTGGTGGCTACTTGGGCAACCAAACCTGCATATCCAGTTTTCGTATATGGCTTTCACTACAGTTTCCGCAGTTATATTTTCGACTGGTGCAGCTTCCGGCCAGTGTGTAAAACGATCTATGATTGTGACACAATACCTGTTACCCAGTCGTGTTGTAGGCAGTGGTCCTACGATATCCACGTGTAAATGCTCGAAACGTTGACTGGATTCAAATTTCCCTACTCCCGTTACCACGTGACGACTTACCTTACTTTTCTGGCACTGAATGCATGATTTTGCCCAATTACCTATTTCCTTGTTCGTACCGGGCCAAAAGAATCTTTTGGAAATCATCTTGCGAGTCGTTCTCACGCCTGAATGACTGATGTTGTATACCGATTCGAAAACGATTTTTCTAAATGTCGGTGGTACATATGGCCTTATGTTCCCATTGGCAATGTCGCAATACACGCCTTTGCTGACGTTGGGAACGTGTACTTGTTTTAGTTGTACGTTGCTCGCTGCGTCTCTACTTTGTAGTAGTTGTGTAATCTGTTCGTCTCCTTCCTGCGCTATCGCTAATTCTTCGTAATCTATGACGGTTGGGCAACCGATAGTTTCGACACGTGACAGCGCGTCAGCTACAGGGTTATCGTTGCCGTTGACATGCTGTATATTGCTAGTATATTCGCTAATGTACAGCAATTGCCTGATTCGCCTTGGAGTTTCTTTGACTGAACCTATCTTTGAAAGAGCGTATGTTAGAGGTTTGTGATCAGTATACACGGTTAAATCTCAGCCCTCTATCATGTCTTTAAAGTGCATGATAGACATGTATATGGCGAGTAGCTCCCTTTCGTATGTACTGTAATTTTGCTTAGTGTCCGATAACTTTTTAGAAAAATACCCTAGTGGTTGCCAGGTGTCGTCAACCGTCTGTTGCAATACTGCGCCTACGCAGGTATTAGAGGCGTCGGTCATCATTGATAATGAAGCTTCAGCGATAGGATGAGATAATGTTACGGCGCTTTGTAGGCTTACCTTGCATTTCTCGTACGCTGCTTCCGTTTTGGTGTCCCATTCTGTTTTAGTTTTATCTTTCATTTTTGAGTTATGTAAAAAAAACTACATAGGTACATATGACATTCAATGATTGCTTTTACCTTATCGGGTAGGGGACTGATCCCTGCTGGTGTAACTTTGTATCCTAAAAAATTGATTTCTTTCAACCCGAAAGAACTTTTTCCGAGATTTATGGTCAACCCAATACTGTGGAATCGCTCTAGTACTTTCCTGACATGCTCCCTATGTATGACATCATCTTTCGAAGCTATGATGACATCGTCAATGTTAAAATTAAACTAAACTTAAGGGGCAAATTAAACTTAAGGGGAAGATTTATAAAACAATGGTTAGACCTGCTGTCTTGTATGGATCAGAATGTTGGGCCACAAAAGGGATGAATGAAAGGCATTTGCATGTGGCGGAGATGAGAATGCTAAGGGGAATGTGTGGTGTTACGCGAATGGATAAATAAGAAATGAGTATATAAGAGGAAGTCTGAAAGTGGCGCCGGTGACTGAAAAGTTGTGTGGTAATCGGTTGTCGTGGTATGGGCATGTGATGCGGAGGAATGAGGAAAATGTTGTGAGGAAAGTTTTGAGTATGAATGTGGATGGGTATATGAGTAGAGGAAGACCAAAGAAACGATGGATGGACTGTATAAAGAATGATATGGCAAGAAAGGAGGTGTCGGATGAGATGACGAGTAATAGAGAAGTATGGAAGAAGAAGACATGCTGCGCCGACCCCAAATGAATTGGGATAAGGGCAAGAGAATGATGATGATGATGACATCGTCAATGTAACAGGACAGTGATGACTCATATTCATTTCCTATTTTCTCACTGATGTTCTCGATTCTTTTCAGAACTGTGTTGTCCATAAACCTTTGAAACGTCTGTGCTGCGTTCCTAAGACCAAATGTCATTCGGGGAAATTCGTACAAACCGAATGGTGTAGTGATTGCGGTTTTTTCCACGTCTTCCGGTCCGACTTCAATAAAGTGATATGTCCTATTGGTATCGAGATGTGTATAAACTGTTTTACCTGACAATCCGTATGTGAAATCTTGGAAGTCTCGGTATGGGGTATCTGTCCGGCTTTGTTACCGCGTTCAGTCGCCGATAGTCTCCGCAGGGTCGTATATTGTCATCCTTCTTCTGCACGACATGTAAAGGACTAGCCCACTGACTACTAGACGGTATGCAGATTCCTAGCTCCTGCATAAAACGAAATTCATCTTAAACTTTTTGATACTTACTTGGTGTATATATATGATACTTAGTGGTCTCGGTTTCGCGTACAAAGGTGGTCCAGTCGTATCGATATGGTGCTAACTGAATGCATAGGCAATGTTTCTTTGAATGATGCTGGTTTAGTAATGTCGCTGAATTTCTCCAACAAGTCACGAAACGGATGCGTTTCCTGAATGCTTTTGATTGTTGGCTCATTGTTGCTTACAATAGTGCCTACAATGCATAAATGAGTAACTGAATCTACTAACTTCCTATTATGTAAGTCTACTAATAATCGATGCGTTTTAAGAAAATCGGCTCCTATTATAGGGTTAACTACGTCACAAATTATAAACGACCATTTAAAACTACGTCTTAAATCTAAATTAAGTTCTAATGTTAAAACACCAAACGTTTTAATTTCTGTGCCATTGGCTGCGAAAAGCTTATAATTAATTCATAGTTACGCTTATTTGAGCTAACCTTGGTTACTGGTATCACCGACACATTGGCACCTGTATCAATGAGAAAAACCATACCATTTCTGGAATCCGTGACCCACAAGCGATGGTTTTTATTGACGTTGATGCATGCTACCACCGCCTCTGCGGCTGCGGCTGCACCCTCTTCAGTTTTCCTGCTTGTTTGACTTCGCCCAGTTGCATGGTGACTCGCATCGCCGTGCTGACTCGCGGTACCGGAAATGGTATCGGCACAACCAGTCTGGACTTTGCCGTGTCCGCTGCGGCGTCCCGGATCTGTATCGGGAACCGGAACGGGAACGATTATGCCCCCTTCGTCCTCTGCCAACATGTTGTTGTCGGTGTCCAATGCTATTCACGTCGTTGCGCAGTGTCTTGAGTTCTAGTGACATGTTCCTAATTTGGTTCAGTAGCTCTATATTCACATCTACTGTAGCTGAAGTCGTTGCCGAGCTATGGGCGTGTGTTGCATCCACAGCGGAAAGCTCCCCGTTACGCAGGTTATCCATAATCTTGTCAGCCATCTCTGCGAGGTCATCCAGTTTGTTGCCTGCCTTGTTGGTGGCTAGTATCGCGCGAACCCACGCTGGTAACCTCGACAACCATAGATTTCTCACCGTGCCTCCTGCCGCTCCTGAGTTTTTGGCTAGTTCGCTCATCTTTGCTAGCAGTTGGGATGGGCGTTGCTGTCCTAGGTCCATTTCTGAGACCAGTTTGTTGAACTGTGCCTCCGCACTAGCTTGGAATGTCCTCAGTAGCCTGTTGTTGAGTGTCGTATAGCGCTGTTGTTCCGGCGGGTTGCTTAAAAGATCTCCCACTTGAATCAGCTCCTCTTTTGCCAGCTTGCTTATTTAACCTGCTCGCCTTGATGCTGAGGTCCCAATATGGCCTCGAATTGCGAGAACCATATAGAAAGAAAGAAAGAAAGAAAACATATTTATTTGGCACATGGCACAAGTACACACAACAAACAAATAAAAATAATTTAAATTTACACAATAAAAAAGTTAAAACTAAACAAAAATAAAAAAAAAAAACAAAAAGATAATATTGTGCGTCTCACGGCTGCGCCAAATAGGCCCAGTTCAGCAAACTGCCGAGCAGCTAGTGCCCGACGCTGGTTTTCAACTGGACCTGGGATGGTGATGTGACGGACATAAGGTAAGGTTGTTTTTTATATGTATTAGTTTATTATTTTATAAGATTATTTTGTGTATTTTTATCTATGGGCCTCAGTTGCCTGATAATAAAATGATTGATTGATTGATTGATTGATAAAACAGTTTTGTTTCTAATTAGGTAAGTGTAGGTATGCATGAATAGATACTTAAATAGAACTAATCTGTGTATAAAACAACAATACGTAGGTACATAGAAATATAAAAAAAAATAAAAAAGCAAAACAACAACAAAAAATAAACAAGAAGAGTGCAAGACGAAACAAGAAACCTAAATAAATTAAACGGACGCATAGAAACATAAACCTGTTTCGCACGTTCCCACTTTGTAAACGCATAATACTCGTATGCCATGAATCCGTGCACTTCGTCGCTCAATACGCTGCAGGCAACCGAGCGCGATGGACTTATAATAAATTAAAATTTGTAAGAAGTGAACGGAAAAATTTGCAGATGCGATGGCAATTGTGTGGATACATAAGAACGGTAAAATATTACATTTCCGACGGAAAATGGTGCAAAAATATACAAAAGTAGATACACGAAGAGCATAAAATATAATAAGGTAAGCTAGTTTTAAAAAAAACAAAATGACAGAAAGTGCTGTATATGTAAGATGAAAAGACGCCTTTGTAATTTCTTTTATTGGTTTTTGGACTTACAGATGTCAAGTCTCAAGACAGAGCTACCGATCACACTCGGGATCAGTTACTTGCCAGATATGAGTGCAAAGGATGGGTGAAAGGAGCCACCCCGACGCCGTTTGTTCCTGTCGCATACAAGTGGGCCAGGCACAATAGGTAAGAACATGCGCATGCGTCGCTGCAATGCATACTTTGTGGAGGTTAAAAAAAAAATATATATATATGTTATGGACCAGGTGATTAATGCGGGCATTATTAATAATGCACGAGCATTATGAATAATGTCTAGCTTTATCGGGCTAAGTGATTAATTACTATCTTAACGTCATTATTTATCACATTGCACGGTCATTATTATATTGCTACATGACAATTGGGCAATTTGATAATAAAGCTATATTTGACGCGGTGCGAGGGCGGGGAGGGAAGTACGCGTGGCGTGACACGCTTTGACCAATCAGAGACCGCCATTCAGCGTGCGGCTCGTGCGGCGGACTTCAAGCGCTATTGTTTTTGTTTAGTTTTGCATTATAAGCGAAGACGGACGGACGCAAATGCTTTCATTTTTACTTTCGTAACTAATTGTTAACGCGAGTGTGTTAGCGAAATATAGTGAAACAGCTGTTAGTGTGTATTTTAATAATTAATCATGGATATTTCGAAATTAAACGAAATGAATCGTCAATTTGACGAAAGATTGAGTGAATTAATGTCACTTAAAGGACAAAATACTCAGTTTTTCACCAACGAAAGCTATACTGAGATGATTAAAAAAGTTAAATCTGCAAAATCAAAGAAGTCGCATAAAAAACCCGAAGATTATCAGCGTTTGCGAAGATTTGACGTCATGGCTGTTGGAGAAACAGAGAAATTGATTGTTCCAGTCAAAGACAATATGATCAGGTACTACGTGAAAAACAACGAGATATTTCAGATTTTGCATGATACCCATCTGAGTGTAGGGCATGGTGGTAGAAACCGAATGGAAAAGGAGCTAAATTTTCGGTATAAAAATATTACGAGGGAAATGATTGCCATTTATTTAAACCTTTGTGAGAGCTGCGAAAAGAAACGCAGCGTTCCAAAAAAAGGATTAGTTGTTAAACCTATTCTTAGCGGCGAAATGAATGCAAGATGTCAAGTAGACTTTATTGACATGCAGTCACAAGGAGATAATCAGTATAAATTTATACTTGTATACCAAGATCATCTCACAAAATTTGTGCAACTCCGTCCGCTCAAGACCAAAACTGCTGAAGAAGTAGCATATGTACTACTTGATATTTTTACAATATTCGGTGCACCAAGCATTCTTCAAAGCGATAATGGCAGAGAGTTTGCTAATAAAATTGTTCAGGAAGCTTGTGAAATGTGGCCTGAATTGAAAATTGTACATGGTAAACCGAGACACTCTCAAAGCCAAGGGTCAGTAGAGAGAGCAAACCAGGACATAGAGAATATGCTGAGTACGTGGTTGGAGGATAACAACACTAAGAAATGGTCGGAAGGATTACGTTTTGTACAATTAATGAAAAATAGAGCCCATCACACAGGTATTAACTGCACTCCATATGAAGCCAT
This sequence comes from Noctua fimbriata, assembly GCA_905163415.1. Lineage (NCBI taxonomy): Eukaryota > Metazoa > Arthropoda > Insecta > Lepidoptera > Noctuidae > Noctua > Noctua fimbriata. Next base: position 9,176,657 of record LR990929.1, on the reverse strand, counting down.
GTTTGGAACGAAGTTGAAAGTAGGGCTTAAAGTTCTTCTGTACCACATGAGGCTCTGCTTGATATTAATTCAGAAGAAGACTTGGAGAAATTATTATCTACTGAGAGCACTATTACTGAAAGAAATCTAGTGGTTGTCACCGAAAATGATCAAGAAGAGTCCGCCAAAAATGATCAAGTAGAGTCCGCCAAAAATTATCAAATAGAGTCCGCCGAAAATGATCAAGTAGAGTCTGCCAAAAATGATCAAGTAGAGTCTGCCAAAAATGATCAACTGGAGCCCATCGAAACTGACCGCGTGGCGTCTACTCAAAATGATATGAATTTATTTTCAGCTAGCTCAAGTCAATTTCCGTTAACTTTTACCGTAGATGAGGAGTCTGAAAAAACTTCAGATACAGATTCGTCAGACTTCACTGAATCTTGAATAGCACAAGAAATTTTTTTTTACAATGCTAGGCAAAGTAGTGCAGGTTTCTCTAAAACTCTCATAAAAAGTGAGTTCGGTGTAGGGCTGCCCCAAAGAAAATGCAACAATTTTTCTTAATATTCAAATATATTTTTAAGAAATCAAATTGTTGTACTTAAATTCTAATAACATTTTTTCATAGGAAAACAAATATGTAGGTAGGTACATTTAAAAAATAATAATGTTGGTACCTATTACGTATAATAAAAATTACAACAGCAGCCTGCAGAGAGATCAACAAATAGTTTTACATAAAATCAACAAAGAGTTTTACATTAGTGAGATCAACAAATAGTTTTCCATAAATATGTGAAAACATCTTAGTACCTATCTAAGTTCTAAGAAAACAATTTTATGAAGAAACTTCTTAAAAACAATATTGTATGTAAACTGTAAAAAAATCTAATTATTTTGAAATAAAATTATCAGAAAAGTAGGAACTTGTATAAGTACTTAGCAAAAAAATCAACAAAATTAAATAGTTTTACTTACACACGTAGGTGATAAAAATATTAGGGACTAACTACACTTACCTACTCAGCTCAATTCAACTTATTCCATAAAAAAATAACAGTTTTGTATGGTGATGCAGCAACGTTAAGTTGAACGGCACATTCGTTCATTTTGACGCTGCTGCATCTCCATACAAAACTGTTATATTTTGTTTAGTCTTTTTCTGTTACGTCAAACTTTGTAGTACAAGCCTCATGATCGTGCTGCACTTCTCTATCACGAGTCTTAAGTAAAATTTGATCGTTTATTTGGCCAGCCTCCGTCCATTCTGATTTTTGTACGTCGTTATTTTTTATCTTCTCAACCTCATTATCATTCTCATTCATTATTGTTTCGTCGTCATCAGCGATGGGAAATAACTGTGATTTTTCTATTGTTGCTTCAATCCTCTCTTCGTTTTCATCATCGCATTCTAACATTGGTATTACGTCGATATCCATTAAATCGGAATCACTATGTATGCTCATTTCTATTTCACTGTCAGAAGTTGACAAAAGCATGTTCGACCATGAATTCCTTTTTTGCTTTACTTTCGAATGATGGCTTTCTTTCTTGGCAACCTTCTTTATTCTTTTAACTACTTCTTTTGCCTTTGTTCGCAACGAGTCACACTAAATCGTGTCACCGTGTGACTGGTTGAGAAAAATATTCGCATGGAGTAACAGTGTGACTCAATGCGAATTTTTATTCTCATCTAGTAACACTAGTACACGAGTAGTGTTACTCGTTCGGAAAACCAAATCGCATGGAGTAGCAGCGTCATTCGATGCGAATTTTTATTCTCAACTAGTAACATTTTTCAGAATGTCTATTTGACAACGATAAAGTTAAATAAAAATTATAAAATAATGTTTAAATTTCTAACATATTAGTAGGTAGGGACGTAACAGAAAAAAACTGATCAGGTTTTCTACTTATTTATTAAGATTAGTTTAAATCATTTCTTAATCTAAAACAAAGTGTTTTTGTCTAATTGTACTTCGATGTAATAATAAAAAAAACAACCTGGTTACAGTACAAAATGTAAATAATTCTTTTTTACCTACTATTATATAATTTTTCCTATAAAATCAGCCTTCTTTATAACACAAAATAATCACATTTATATATTAAGATTAGTTACCAACTAATATCACATTAATAATTTCTCTTTAAAATCAGTCTCTCTTTTATCACAATATAATCAACAGTTATTCAGAAATATTCGCTTTTTGACCATTCGTAAGTTTAGTGTCGTAAAATCTCCAGGAGGGTCCCAATCGTAATAGTACCATTTACGAAATCCATCTGAGCATCTTGTATAAAATTATCATTAAGTATTGACTTTGATAATCGTTTTCTGGATGGTTGTGTATTGTTTTGATGTTGAATGTTGCGAACGGTGTATAATTGGGAATCTTCTTTAAGTATGAGCAACAACTGCATCAAATTTGGGTTCTTCTTACCGACGGCTTTGTTCAATTTATGGTGCCAGCCTTCAATGAAGTTTGTGGTTCGATGAGTCTCCCCAAAAGCACACCAGACTTTTAAAAAATCTTCGTGGAGCCATTGCTTTTTCATATAATTCACAAATTTTTGGATTTGTGGGTCATTATCATCATATCGCGAAATAATATACTCCCATCCGTTCATGATTTCTTCTTGAGGTAACAGTGGTAGAACTGCGCTTAGGCTTACCATGCGTTTCTTCTTTGGGTCTTGAGTATTTGTTATATGCAATTCACGGCCTTTCTTAAAAATTGCCTTATTATAGTGGTAATAGCAGCCCTTGACTGCAATTGAAGGAAAAACTGTAGCAATTGCTCGCATGGCGGCCTTTTCGTAGTCTACTTTAAATATTATTGGATTCCAATTGGGTAACTGCGACTTTATTATAGAGAACAGAATCACGTAGGCTTCTGTGTTTCGGTGACTCATCAAAGCGTAGACTAGAGGTATTATATTAGTGTGATTGATCGTGCTGCCGATATCGCCATGGATTGAATATAGTTGCGTAAATGGAATATGACAACTTTTGAAAGTTCCATCGCCATAAAAGTCTGTTAGCTCGCACAAAGTTTGCCTTGCTTCGGAAGAAGAAAATACTAGTATTCGTGTATCATCACATGTGTACTCCGCTAACAAAAAATCTTGATAACGAGGTGGGACTTCGACTTCCAGCACATTTTTATGTTGTAGTTTTTGTACTTGAGCCGCTGAATTACGTGTTCTATATAACGTGTCTTTAATGGAACTAAATTTAGGTATTGAAGTAATTATGTCTATTCCCGCATCTTTTAGCTTTCCGACCATGGCATTGTATTTTTGAGGAACACTGGGAAATTCCTGCGTAGTTATATCTTTTTTTAAATGTTGGACAGATTTCAGGATTTCGTTGTTCGCAAAATCTGGTGTACATAAATGAGGAGTTTCTTCTAATATACGCTCTTCCTAAAATAGTAAAATGGGATAGAATATTAGTAAAATAAAATATTGGTAAAATATTGACTTAAAACTAAAAAGCCTGTTCTCTCAATAAGCTAATGTTTATATAAAACTAGTTGTAAAGCTATAAATAAATCAAGACAAAGCTTTAGCACCCAAAATACGTCACTGTGGTTTCAACAAATCTCAAGTGAGCGTGATAAAACAAAATGGCTGCCACTAAAGGACGCGAGGAAAGTTTTTCAAGATGCAGTATTATTATTTATTAAATGATTATATACAATCACTATTTTACATTTTATTTTTTTTACATTTAACATATAAATCAATAATATTATATACAACGAAGCTATGGAATACATTTTGGTAATATAGTTTTCTTACCTTTATTCTTACAAGCCCTTTGCACACCTTTCGTTTTGTACACGCCCACACAATCAATCCACTTTTATGTTTTTTCCTGGCGTAATATTGATGACCAGCTCGAAGAAGAACAGTGCCACCGTTTTTATTAACAAAAACTAAATCAACACTGTTTGACGAACCAGACGTAGCTTCCATTTTGAATGACAGCGGAGCGTGTACTGAACTTGTCACACGCATTGCACGATTCACCATGAAGCAATGTTGCCAGATCGGTGCGTAAAAAATATCAGAAACTCATACATTATTTTATAATTTTTATTTAACTTTATCGTTGTCAAATAGACATTCTGAAAAATGTTACTAGTTGAGAATAAAAATTCGCATCGAATGACGCTGCTACTCCATGCGATTTGGTTTTCCGAACGAGTAACACTACTCGTGTACTTGTGTTACTAGATGAGAATAAAAATTCGCATTGAGTCACACTGTTACTCCATGCGAATATTTTTCTCAACCAGTCACACGGTGACACGATTTAGTGTGACTCGTTGCGAACAAAGGCTCTTTTGAGGCTTAACTATATTACCCGTATTTATATTATTTTCTTCATCAGTGCTACTTAAAGTACCATGAACGTTTACAAGAGTAACAATTTTATTTGGTAAGTTACACTCACTATTCTCATCTATCAAAGATTTTGTGTCTGAAGGTTGATTTAGCGTTAAAGTATGAAACAAGGCAGTATTTTTATCGATTTCAGTAAGCTGTAAAGGTGTGTTTTCTAAGCACCTAAATGGGGTATTGAGTGTACTAAATCAGTTTCACTGAGTGGTGCTGCTAATATGTTATTGTGGTTAATTTCCGAATTTGCAACATTCTTTGCTTTTACTTTTGTAGGTTTCACCTTCTTGATGGATATTTTTTCGGCATCTTCTGTTGATAATGACTTTCCTGGAGTAATTTGATATTTTTGGTTTTTACCACTTTTTAACGGTTTGGATTGTCGACTGGTCTGTAAAAAGTCTAAAAGAGCTGTATCAAATTTTTCTTCTTCTCCGTGGTATTTGGTATTTTGTCGGTAACTTTAGATGGATTAAGCGGATAAATGCCAGCTGCCAGAAATCCACTTTTCAAGTTTTCATTGTTATTCAGCTCTATTTTCTCCAATAATTCCTTTAAAAGTTGAGAAAAATGGCATTTGTTGATTGAAGAAACACTAGGGTTTGAAAGTTTATATTGTAGTAAAATTTTCCGCCATTCCCTCTTCAGTGGTCTAAAAAAAGCCAAATCCAGAGGCTGTGTTAGATGTGTGGCATTTTTCGTTAAAAACACAAATTTGATATCATTTTCCAGACATAATTTTATTGTACTAACACTGAGATGTGACGACAAATTATCACCAATTACAAGTTTTGTCCCATTTAAATCATTGGCCCAGGGTAGAACAATAGATTCAAACCAATCATCAAACACGTTCATGTCAAACCATCCAGACTTGGTTCTGTTGTATCGGGCGTTTGGGGGCCCATCTCGACACCAACGTGCCCATAAATGATCGGATTTATATACTACGTATGGAGGTAAACACTGACCAGTTGCTGTACCAGCAAACATTATTGACACTGAAGTTTTGGTTCAATTTACTACGCGCTCCGGATGCTTAGTTCCTCTTTTAAAGATGGCTTTCGTAGTACCTGGGTCGTCACTAAGATTTGTTTCATCAAAATTTAGTATGTTCTGGGGAGGAATGTTTAGAAGAGAACTCTCTAGATTTTTGTAAAATTCGATCATTTCTGAAACAGATTTTTCACCGCGACATCTTTTAATATTTTGTGTAGCACGCTGAGTAAAATTATGACGCGCCGTAAAAGAACGTACCCATCGTTCGCCTAGCATTTTTCCATTAAAAACTTGCAATCGGTCATTTTTTTCTAAATAATCGTGCAGAACAATACGCATCTCAATCATACTCAATGGACAACCGAACTCTGCTGATAAATTAACAACCTCAGCTATATGCTTTTCTTCTTCTGCAGATAATTTTGTAGGATGGCCCACAGATTTTACATGAAGATTCTTACATTTGTTAAGAATAGTACGCCTAGGAATACCGAATTGCTTCTCCGCCTCGTATGAAGATATTTTCTTACATGTGACTAAATCTACCGCCACATTCAGCATCTCCTGCGAATAATCAGAGTACTGTCTAGCCCCTGGTTTTCTTCTACTCTTGGGTGGGTTGCTCATGTTTAAAATCTGTCGAACAATATGATAACATACTATAAATGACTTAAAGAAAATTACATTCGACATCCTTAATTTCTGATGATGATAAATAAAGAAACAATAGTTCTAGCTTCTATAAAACGTTCTTAGATCAATTACAAAAAAAACAATTACACAAGCAAAACCACGGTCGATTAAGAGTTTGTTGACAAAATTAAAAGTGGCAGCCCTAACCCTAGATAATGTTGAGTAAAAAGTTGCGAAAATCTGACACAACTTTGCCGACCATGATTTAACGGTTTAAATTAAGATATAATACAGAAAAAACAGTTTAAATACATAAAAGAGCATATTTTCTTTGCTATATAACATATTACGCTAGAAAATAAAGCATAAATACTCACAAAATGAAATTTTCCTGAGAGCCGGTAAAAAGCGAGTATCCGCACTGACAATGAAACTGACACTGACAGTTTGTTAACTAAAATTTGGAGTGACGTATGATCGAATGTTGCCATACAGATTGCCGACTTGCTTTTAGTAATACCATAGACAATAAAAAACATTTCGCAGCGGGAATAATTTAACTTTTTTGAATTTAGGCAATGTTGAGCTATAAAGGCAATGTTACAGCATTTTACGTGCTTAAAATAAATGTAATAAAAAAAGTTAAGGGTAGTCACCATGACGACATACTCTGCAATAAAAAAAAAATGCCACCCCTTGGAGTCCACAGTATTCGTCATGATGACGCCAAAGAAATTGTTACACGTCTCATTCACTGTTCCTATGTCATAACAAAAATTTTGCACTATTACACATATTTGAACATAACTTGACTTGAATGGACGTTGGAGTATGGTTTCTGGCTGGTTGTAATCAGTACCTCTACCATGAGTTTACACAGCCAAAACTCGCTAGCGTCTACGTAAATTATTTGTATGAAATATTGTATAGCGCCCCTAGCGGTCACAGAATGAATTAAAATACATACCATGAGCACTATAGATTTCGATAGGTTGAAAACCTAACGTAATCTATTCGATAGTTACTAACGTTTTTTAGCTGTCACCATACAAAACGGTACCATGACTCACTAATTCGAAAGACGCTATCGATTAATACTCTTGCGATAGTAGTTACGTAGCTCACTAGCATTTTGACGTGTGAAACATATGTTTACATTAAAATTATACGTTTTTGAGTGAAATAAAGTGAAAATAATGTCTGCAAGAGCTTATTTAGCATGGAATATGTTAGTGGCCGCTGAATTTCAAGACCAACGACGTGAACAGCGTGAATTTCAAGCCAAAATGAGAATTCGTGTTGGATTCCAATTGGAAAATATAAGTGAAAGAAAGTTTATTAAACTTTACAGACTCTCTAAAGAAGCGTTTGAAGATTTGTGCACATTATTGAATAATGTTACGGATTTGAAGTCAACACAACGAGTTTCATTAGAACTAAAGGTAAGCTGGTTTGTTAAGCAGCTATCTCAAAACAAAACAATAATTTTCATTTTGTGTGAATTTTCTCACTTACAGGTTTTATGTGCTTTGTTATTTTTTGCCAATGGTGACTATCAAAGAGTTGTTGGAGAAGCAAATCATTTATCCCAAGAAGCAATTAGTGTATACATAGAAGAAGTTACTACAGCAATGAATCATCCTACAGTTTTGAACAAATATATAAAGTTTCCAACAACAAGACAAGAAAGGAATATTATAAAGCAAAGGTAATGTTTAAAGATATTACTGGCAATAATTAATTAATTATTAGAAGTAACTACAACTTAGGTACCTACTTACCTACTTTTTTTCAGATTTTACAGTAAATACAAAATCCCTGGGATAATAGGATGTGTAGATGGTAGCCACTTTAAAATATTTACTCCAATCAAAGAGGAAGAACACCTGTATTACTGCAGAAAACATTATCATTCATTGAATGTTCAAATGGTATATATATCGGATTATTTGTTTTGAAAACAATTGTAAATAAGTATTCCTAGGTACATAAAAATATTTTTTATTATAGATATGCGACTCTGACTGTAGAATTTTGTCCTTAAATCCAAAATTTGGAGGAGCAGCCCATGATGCATTTATTTGGCAAAACAGTAATGTTAATAACTTCATGCAGAATTTACATAGAAATAATGAGATTGTATGGCTTTTGGGTAAGTTGATATACATGTATATATAATAGAACATTTGTATGGTAATGGGTAATTGATTTTTCTATTTTAAGGTGATTCCGGTTACCCTCAGAGGCCATGGTTGATGACACCATACTCAGATCCAGTGCCCAATTCTGTGGAGGATAATTTCAATAAGGCTCATATATCAGCCCGTGTCGTTATTGAGAATACTTTTGGCAGGCTAAAAAATCGTTGGCGTTGTTTAAGTAAAGACAGGACATTGCATTACAGACCAGAGAAATGCGCACAAGTTATTACAGCATGTTGTGTCTTGCATAACATTGCTATAAAATATAATGTTCCTGACCCAGATGGGGTTTCCCTACAAGCTGGAGGTAATTTATAAAAAATATCTAAAAACTTTTCAAATAATGAATTCTGTATACCTACATAATATGTTGTCTAAACATTATAATAACCCTCCTTTTTGCTTCACCCTGGTAGAGTAAAAATAAGACTGCTCCCAACTGATTCAAAATTATTTTCTTTACAGCTTACGAGCAAATGGAGGTATTACAGGAAAATGAAACTTCTAGCGATTTACTAATGGGCAGAGCATTACGTGATCAGCTTGCTAGGAGGCTTTCTGTGATGAATATTAACTTAAATTCTAATTAAAGATTATACTAACCAACCTTTTTATTTATTTCGTTTATGTAATCTAAACAAATAAAACACTCTTAAATATTTCTTAAAAGATATATTAAAACATTTTTATAATGGAAAACTTTCAGGTAGAATTTAAATTTTTAACAATAAAATTAACAATTAATACTAATCAGTCAGTATATTAAATTTAATAACTAAAAATATAATAACATAAGGAACACAACAAATATACACAGTTGACATAAAAACAAATACTAGCTAACTGCACTAACTTTCAATTTTTCTATAAACATTGTATCTCAGCAGTTGGCTTAGACACTGCACCAATTGTGTCGTCTAATTAGTTTTAAATAAAAAATAACAAATTCCATTTATTTCAGGTCCGAGACCCATATAAAAACTAAAATAGATGAAAATACAAAAATAAAAACATAAACTATAGCTAAAACCTAAATATCTAAATCACATTACATTAAAATTGATTGATTTAATTGTTTTGATATATATCAACTACTCTATTTCCTAGAACGATAAACTGCGCACATAGATCCAACCACCGCTCTTGTTGGTGCAGTTCTCTCTCCCTTAATCTTAACCTTTCCTCCTCACATTTCTGTTGAAAAACCCGCCACTCATTGTCAGAATTAACAAACGCCTCTCTTGCCAATTCTGACTGAGTCTGAGTGCGAGTTCTCCTACGGGTAGGCGAGGGCATGGTTTGAAGCAAACGGCGCCTTCGCCGTGGAGTTGCAGGCAGAGGTGTCGGTATTTGTGGCGCTTCTGGGATGGGCGGCGTATCTTCGACATTGGGCACCTGAAGTTCAATTGTTTGTTCCCTTCTGGTACTACTGGGCATAGATGGTGGCGGCTCTATCTCATCCTCAGGCAGCTGGGCCGATTGAGCACTGGCACTAATCTCTGCTTGACTCCACATAGCAAAAGCTGAAATGAAACAGAATACCATTGCAACATTGTTTACAATAAAAAAAAACTGACTATATCATTAGTGGTGCGAATTCGGCTGTCAATCATGAAATCTTGGGTTCAATTACCAAGGCAGTGTTGACAGGTTTTTTATAAACTCCCATTTGCAGCTCAGATTTTGAAGCTTTCTCAATAAATAGCAATATGATCGCTCCCATGCCACTTAATAACATGTCGTTAAGTGGGTGGAACACACCTTTGCCCTCCATGGAAATATGGCTGTTATGTTAATATCATAATATGTTTATTTTCAAGTGTTATGTGGAGTAAGTAATTCTTGTAACTTACTATTTTCTGTAGCTTCTAAAACTTCACAGTGCACCTGTATTGATGCTGAAATTGGCTGAATGTCCTCCTGTAATTTTTATTATTAAATATAGTTAGAGGTTTTAAAAAATATTGAATAGTTAATTATTAACAATGATTTTATTCATGTGAGTAACTGGACTTACAAAATGATGATGAAGATGTAAATACACATACATATGGTATTATTCAGGTTTTAACAATACCAGCTTAATATGAAACATAATATAATAACTACTAGCTTCTCCCTGCGGTTCCACCCGCATAAGTCTCGATCCCGTGGGAATTTCGGAATAAAAGATGTCCCATGTGTTTCTCCAAGTCGTGGTTTACCCATGTGCTAAGCTCACTTTCACATTTATATTAGTTAGAATTAGGATAATACTGATCAATAAAATAATATTTAAATTTAAGAAAATAAATAACCTGAGACATGCCAACTTCGATAATTTGAGGTATTCCAGTAGCTGCTTGAGGGCCTATAATATTAAGTACTCTTTCCTCCAAATCTGTTAATTTAATTTTACTAGCAGGACCACCACCAGTTCCAGTAGCATCTCTGTGTATGCGAGCGGATTTCTTTTTGGTATTATTTTTCATATCACTCCACACCTGCACACCAAGCATAGACCATCACCAAAGTTGCATTATTATGCCAATTGAATTGGATGAAATAAAATAAAAAAACATAGGTAGAATCTAAACACTACAAAACAAAAATAAAATTATGGTGAGAAAGAATACCAAGCTTCATTATTATATTGATAAAGATACACACCTTTCTCCATTTTTCAGCTGATTTTGTATCGCCAGTTGAATCGGCATTCAACATTTCTGTTAATTGAGCCCAACGTTGAATATTGTTCATTCTTCCTTGTGGACCTTCGGTGGGTTTGCTAAGATCACCATTCCTGAAAAATATGCATTTTGTACCTACAATATGATATATTTATGGCATTAAGTCCGCCTCTGTACTTTGTGCTTGAAGTGTTAAGTAAATAAATAAATATTTTAGACATTTTACCAAGATTATATTATTTCAATGTAACGTACTAGCAAGCTGTGCCTTTAAATTAAACTTTGTCAATTCATATTCATAACCATTTTTTTGTTTATTTGTTGCATTCCTCACGTCTTTAGTATTTTTAGACACTTGAACTTACCTCACTTTCAAAGTTTCAAGTGGCTTGGCATATCTACCTGCGTTGAGGGGCAACTTTTTGGGAATTCTGTAACTAATACGTTTTAAAATAATTTAATAGAAAGTAGAAACATACCTTTCCATGAACTCCACCAACAATTGAAACTGTGAGACACTGGTCCTCATTGTATTAAAATATAATCAAAATAATATATTGTTTTAAACTTCCAAACCACACAACGCACTCTGTGACACAACGTAAACAAACAAAATAACAAATTGAATGGCGATAGTGACATATTATAAGGAATAAAAATTCAAAAACCACTAAATACCATAAGTAGTCCACTAACCGTCAACTTTTCTATTTTGTCGGTTTATTTTGTGATATTGACTGTCTTAACATTTTTAGCATAGCGATAACACTACATTTTGAGCTTACGAGCCGTTCTCTCTTCTTATTAGTGAGAAAGAAAGAAACAAAACATAAGTAGTGAAGCATAGACGAAAGTATTCTAAGGAGTAGAGTGAAGTTAGCTAGAGTACACGATCTATCGAGCTTACCTTAGCGCCTGCGTAAGATTCCGTAAATCTCATGGTGCAAGCATTATCGAAATCTATTCGATCCACGTTAGCACGCTAGCGAGTTCAACGCTAGCGTGTCATTTTTAGATGACATCTCATGGTAGAGGTACTGTATATGGCTTTGCGATTAGGCGTTGTTTGTGGCGGTTGCACAGTTTCTACTTTAATACTCTGTAAGGCCATTGAACTTGCCACCACTTCCTTCCTTAACCATTTACGTATGCCTTTTATACACCTTCTTTTTACTGCATATATTAACAACATGGCAAATAACACTATTGTTACTATCATAACGATGCCAATATGATTTAATTTATTCTCTACCTGGGCTAAGTTTGAGAAGTTTTCATTTACAATTACATTTTCCTTTGTCTGATTGGAACCCATGATTTAAGAATAATGTAACTGTTTTACAATTATATGTGGCTTCTTGACTGATTTCTGATATGTATTGACTTTTTATTCCGCGATGTCATTCGTATTCAATGTATTTGGCGTAGATTTTGATACTGTTAAATTAACGATATTTTAACGGTTTTTTGCTTAATCGTCCAGTTCTCGTTGTATATGTATTATCACTGGTTTTGCTCGTTTGAAAAGTTACTTTTTTCACCCCTTTTTAATATAGGTTTTATCTATTAACTGTTTCTCTACTGTCTGTTTATCTGTTTGCTCTGATGGCAATTCACTATTTATCAATATGTATGCTGGTTTCAAACGATCTATAGACACATTTGCTTGTCTGTCTGGCAACTGTACACGAAATACTTTGTCGTTTCTATTAATGACGCGATATGGTCCATCGTAAGGAGGTTGTAGAGGTTTCCGTACTGCGTCATTCCTAATAAATACGCAATCACTAGTGTATAAATCTTTGTGTACAAAAATCTTGTGGTGTGACTTGTTTTCTCTACTGGACGGTTTAAATCCACCTATCACGGCCTTTAATTTGTTTACAAAACTGTTATCATCGTACGAGTTCACATTACTACTGTCGTAAAAGTCACCTGGCAACCTAATATTGCTACCATACAACATTTGTGCTGCGGTTACGCCTGTATCATACCTAATTGTTGTGCGTAACCCTAACATTGCCGTTGCCAATTCATCTACCCAGCATTTGGTGTCTAAACGTGCTTTTAAAGTGGCTTTTAAAGATCTATGCCATCGTTCTACTGTTCCATTACATTGAGGATGATATGGAGTTGTACGCGTTTTCTGAATTCCCATTAACGTCATTAATTCTTTAAATAAATTACTTTCAAACTGTCTTCCCTGATCACTTGTGAGTTTAACTGGACACCCATAACGACTAATCCAACCTTCATGGGTAGGTATAGGTATACAATTATAAGCTCGGTTAATGTCTAGCTTTGTAAAAATCTTCTTATTAGCCAAAATATACGTAAAATCATGAAGACGGGGCACAGGGTAGCGATCCGGTTTTGTCATCGCGTTTAAACGTCTATAATCTCCACATGGCCTAATGTTACCGTCCTTCTTGGGTACTACGTGCAGGGGACTTGGCCATAGCGCTGTAACTCGGCCTACAGATCCCAAGCTCTTGGATAACCCTAAATTCATTTTTGGCTTTTACGTACCTGTCCGGGGGTAGCTGTCTCGCTCGTGCGTGCACTGGAGTACCTGTGGTCTCTATTTGATGGCAAACGCCATGCTTAGTTGTCTCCTTATATGAAACAGGCTTGGTTAATCCTGGTAACTTACACAATTCATAATAGTGGCAATTATCAGTGATGGTTTTTAAAGTGGACTCAGTGGAACTGGAGAGATTCCCTCTCGTACCTAAATTAGTAACCTGATTCACTAGCCTTCGTCCGTTCAAATCAATTAACAACTTATGTTTAGCTAAGAAGTCAGCACCTAATATGGGTTGCTGTACGTCCGCTATCGTAAGTAATCAAAGGAACGCTCGTCTTAAGTTTTAAGTCTAGTTCTAAAATATCTGTACCGTACGTATTGATCTCGGTACCGTTCGCAGCATACAACTTATAACAGGCACTATGTGCGTTATCTTTCTTAAAAACAACTCTGCGACGTAGAACAGAAGAACGGGGTGAATAGATACAGTTTGGAACTTTACAATTGACATTCATACTGTTTACGATTCGTTTCTTTGTATTTAATGCAATCATATTATGAGTCAAGGTTGGTTTTAAACTTTATAATGCTCCAAAGCTATTTTTAATACGTATTTTGACCATAAAACGCATAAATGTTAGCCATCTCTATTTACCCAGGAGTCGGGGTCAATAGATACGATATATGGGGTTAATAGAAAAAATCTGTAAGGTTGTCTCATTTTAAAGAATTATTACAGTAGGTAGGTATGCTCTAAGTAGTGTAGATAGATGAATAGTTTTTTTGAAGGCGCTTAAAATATGTACTTAAGCGTTTTAAGACGGAAAATAAAAACAAATTTTACTTTCTAATCAGCCTTTTAATTGCACATGAGAATTATAAGTAATAGAAATCCACTGAATTGTTCAGTTTCAGACCCTTACTGTAATGTGTAAATAACTAAATTGGCAAAATATATATTTTGGTAAGGGTCTGACTTCCAAACTGGATTGGATGGATGTCTATAAATAATTATAGAAGAAGAGCCCTTTTATGTAGTTAGTCTGAATCACTCATTAAATCCTTAAGTATTTCTGAATCGTTTTTGTAATAGGATGGTCTCCGCGACTTCGTTTGCATTTGCAAACCACTTGTGCTTGGTTGGTCAATTGCAGTCTTCAAAACGTTTAAACGAGTATTTTTAGCCGGTACCGTCTACAGGCGGACTGTCGTGTCAAAGGAGTTAGTTTATCTGGTATATGGCGGTCCGCCCATAGCCGGTACCGTCTACAGGCGGACTGTCGTGTCAAAGGAGTTAGTTTATCTGGTATATGGCGGTCCGCTTATAGCCGGTACCGTCAACAGGCGGACTGTCGTGTCAAAGGAGTTAGTTTATCTGGTATATGGCGGTCCGCCCATAGCCGGTACCGTCTACAGACGGACTGTCGTATCACAGGAGTTAGTTTACCTGGTATATGACGGTCCGCCCTTAGCCGGTACCGTCTACAGGCGGACTGTCGTATCAAAGGAGTTAGTTTAACTGGTATATGGCGGTCCGCCCTTAGCCGGTACCGTCTACAGGCGGACTGTTGCATCAAAGGAGTTAGTTTACCTGGTATATGGCGGTCCGCCCTTAGCCGGTACCGTTTACAGGCGGACTGTTGCATCAAAGGAGTTACTTTACCTGGTATGTGGCGATCCGCCCTTAGCCGGTACCGTCTACAGGCGGACTGTTGCATCAAAGGAGTTAGTTTACCTGGTAATCTTGGTATATGGCGGTCCGCCTTTAGCCGGTACCGTCTACAGGCGGATTGTCGTGTTATAGGAGTTAGTTTAGACTCCGGTATGACCTTTCGTCCATAGGCGGATCGTCTGTAGCCGGATTGTATAATCAAATATATCTAGGAACTTACAATGCGTGCGATGATCCGTCTCCAGGCGATATTAATCGTATAATCATCTAAATCAAAGAACATTTGATTGTAAGGGTTAAATAAAAAGCAGCTTTTTTATTGTAGGAATATTTTTTAAATTTTCTTTCGCTGGTATACGCGATGGCCAATGGCTTTATGGTTGTGAGGAAGTACTTGGTTGTGGCTCAGCTGGATTCACTTGAGTCGTTCTTTTGTGCCAATGTAGCCCCCCTTCTTGAACTAAATCTTTTCCGATCACACCTGTTTGAAGCTGCAATAGATTTTTTATCAACTGATCTCTATAATCAACGTATTTGTATTTTGGATCTTTTTTTACCTACTTTTTGAATAAATAAAAAGCATTCCAAACACCGATGTCTAACATGTGGAACAAAACCTGCTTGTACCATCGTATTGTTTTGCGTGGTGACGAATAATAACTTATCATTTGATCAGTGCGATCAATACCTGCCATGTGGTTATTATAATGCAGAACTTCTACAGGCTTGAGATGCTTTTGCCCTCGCCTGTTAGTTATTTCAGCCATACCTGGTTGTTTTAGCGTATTTATCATTAAAACTTGCCGTTTGTCCTTCCAGTTGCTCACATATACCTTATTTTTCCTGAACCAACAGTATTCCCCCTTTTTATTATTTTTTTCAAATTACAGCTTCAGGGTTCCGTTTCTGTTGGAACGAAGGGTCCCAATTGTGTGGGTTTTAAGGTCTAAAAGTTACTCTGTGAGCGGCACAGAATTATAGAAGTTGTCCATATATAATTCGTGTCCTTTTAGAAGGTAAGGTCTCATTAATCTCAATAACAAACTTCTGTAACTTTGATCCAGTTTCACTAAAATCATCCTCAAGATCCTCTGTTCCAGTGTACATCTTAATATTCATTACGTATCCGTCAGAGGTGGTAAGAACCTAAAACTTAATTCCATATTTAGTTTTTTGTTTTTCATATACGTACGGAATATCAATGGCCCTCTAAAAAGCATTAAAGACTTATCCAGTTATAGCTCTTTTGTTGGATAAAAAACAGTTCTAAAATTTTCTGAAAGCATTATTTATAAAGTCACTTATCTTGGCAGATCCAACAGAGTTCAATTGGGAAGCATATAAACACCGTAAAATTTGCTCGTAACGTCGACATGATATTTTATAGCTAAAAATTGAATGATAATACAATGGGTCACTGTGCGTGAAAAGCTTTTGCCTTTGTGGAATTTTTACGTGCCCTTGAAGCAATGAAAGTCCAAAAAACTTCTTCATTTCATCTGCATTCGTTTCACGAAAAGTCTTCACTCTGCAGTTTCTAGTATGTGGGCGAGATTGGTTCACTAACACGTTGCCGTAAGCGTTTGTACGTGTTACTAAATAATCGATTATTTGCGATGTAAAAATAGTATCAAACATTTCTTGAACAGTGGTATTTTCGTTGATATCAACGCGGGGGCCAGTTGTTGAATAATCAAAATTAAAATTGGGAATATCAGATACAGAATTTTCCCAACACTCATTTTCCGGAGGTGGTGTACTCGAACGAACAGGTTGTCGCGCCTGCCCCCGTGTTGACTGATGTAAAACTAGATCTTGATGTGCTTGACTAGCACTGTTAGATTGGTGAAGCCCGATAGAAGCTAGGCGTGCACCTACAGGTTCACTAGGAAATTGAGGAGTTACTACGCTCCTCGGAAACACAACGTCGACGTGGCTGATTGTGAGGGCGTCGGCGTTCTTCAGAGGCTGATCTTGTATGTGGCAGCTCAACAGTCTCACCGTGAGGGCGTCGGAGCTCTTCAAAAGCATATATTGTTTGTGGCAGCTCAACAGACTCACCGTGAGGGCGTCGGCGTTCTTCAGAGGCAGATCTTGTTCGCGGCAGCTCAATATACCCACTAAGAGGGCGTTGGTGTTCCTCGGAGGAGCATTGGTTCTGTGTGAGTGTGTGAGGCTTTACAAAAAGAGCGGCGGCTCTCCTCGAAAGTAGCGCGGTGCTCTACAGGGTTAACAGGAAGCGGTTCTTCGGTTGAAGTATCAGAAATATCAGAGCAAAGACTCTCTGACACGCGGCAATGTTGTGAAATTGGAGCAGTTTTTGGCTTACTAAAAATTTCCAGGCTTGAATCACTGCTCATACCGTCTCCGTTCTCTGGTTCGTAATTACCATCTGAGCCGTACTCCCCGTCTACATCACTATATGGGTCGTCATGGGCGGAATATATGTCACTACGATCTTCGAATAATTTTGGGCATTTTTGAGAACAAGTTCTTACCCGTTTAGCTTCGATGGTACTCTTGGGTAGTGCATTCGAGTATTCGCCATCGCCATTAGATGTTTTTGAACGTTTTCTGGTCCATTTTTTTCGTTCTGGAGCCATCTACGAACAAAAATATTCGTCAGAGATATAATCATAGAAAATACCTACACCTATTTATTTCGTATTTTATTCATATAAATTGATAATAAAATAGATACAAATAATATAATTTAACAGTATAAATAAGAAAAGTAGTCCGTACTATAAAAACAAGCAATTTTCTTACCTCTTTATCCCGCTGATAACGACGAACGCTCCGAGCAAACAACGAAAAACACGGGCTCCGCTAACCGTGACACTAGATGACTGTCGGCATAGAAAACTTAACGTCCAGAGGCGCGTCGTCGCACACACATGTGCGTCGATGTGTGAGTTTGGAGCAGCGGGGGGGTCTCGAAATATATTTATATTTCTTTTTGCCTTGACACTACACTAGTTGAGTGCAATATGACAATGGAACACGTGGCTTCATAGTAATATACGCAAATTTACACGGGTGTAGGCGGTCTGTCTGTTTTGACTTGGTAAAATTAACCGCCTGTGGGCGTAGTGTCATATCAAACACGGAAAAAATACGCCTCTGGCCGTTACGTCAGTGGAAGTGTTAAAAGCCTCCAGATGTCATTTTTGTCAAAAAGGGAAAATCGTAAAAATGTCGATTACTGCATTTGCTATGACGAGGACAGTATAGTTATTCAATATCTGCCTACCGGATACACTACATGTTATAGATATAAAGAAAATCAGCTTTCAAGTAGTTTCCTGATTTAACCTCTCCCTTGCAATGCACTGTGAAAAATATGTATATAAAAAATGTATATATACTTTATATACTTTATTTTTAATTTTTGGTTCAGAATATTTGTAATGTACGGAACAAATTTTTTTTTTTTTTACGATCTTGAACATTTTCTCACATGATGTAGTCAAAAAATGTTGTAGCCGCTATTGCGATACTGTGCGTCTTTGAAAGTTTATCAATTGCAGGTTTGGCATCCACCTGCCAAGTCTTGATTTAAGGTGGAAGCGCCAGGGTAGTCATCCTGGAAAATGTCGATAATATGCCGATAAGCTGTCAGTTCTCCTCCTCGGCTTCCCCCGGGCACGAAAACGAGCCCGGTTTTTCCCTCTAAAGAGATACCAGCCCACATAATGCAGGAGCCGCCGCCGTTTCCAATCGTTTCAGCGAAACAGCACTGTGAAAATCGCTCGCCCGGACGCCTATAGACCCGGCCTCTGCTGTCACTGCCTTGCAGACACATTCTACACTCGTCAGTGAACAAGAACGACTGCCATTGCGCGATGCTGCAATTGAAATGCTCTTGAGCAAATTGAAGGCGTACTTGTCGGTGGGCTGCAGTCAATTTCGGGCACGTGGCAGGCCATTTATTCTTATTCATTTTATTGCGTTCCACAATGTTAAAACAGGTGTTACAAAAGGCTTAAGCTAAGAACAATAATGGACCCTGTCAGGGCACAGCAATATACAATATTAAAATTAAATTTTATACAGTTAATGATATCATAGACAACCATTTCTACTTATAATTTACAAATAGAGGGTTATGAGCAACATATTTATTACAATTACACGTATAAAAATTATTAAAAGTAACATAAAACAACATCATTATATCAATATTATTTATAATTGAGATCAATAGTATTATATTATTGTAGATATTTATTTATAAATCTTAAGATCAATAGTAGGTATTATATTATAGTAGATATTTATTTATAATTATTGAGATCTATTTTGGTTGTATCATTATCTCTTAAATTATTACATTACTTTGAGGCGCTTATTCTGTAGGCAGGTAACATAATGAATTATAATAGGTATATTTATTTCAAGGTGTAAAGTTGGTTATTTCTTAAGGCTTGTGTTTAAACGCCTACCAAAAAAGTATCTATTTTACTACCAAAAAATTCGAAATACCTGCCAGAATGATACAAGCCAGGATAAATGTTCACCAAATTGTGTTTTCTAAAGTATTGTAGAAATTAACCTATTTTCCTTTTTATTCTATGCCATAAAAAATTATAAACGCCTATAAAGTTAATTTCAGACCAAATATTTTATATTATAGTTAAATAGATGTTACCAATATTTCATTTCACGACTTGCAATTTAGTCAGTTTTGCCGAGGCAAAAAAGCTAACGGTTGATCGTACAATTTTTTTGAATATCATATATTATATTGCGTATCCCAAACACATGTTACTTGTTTATTGTTTTATGAATTTGATTAAAATATGATAACATAGCCAAATAAATGTTTAACTCTCAATATTACTGCAATAAATGACTAAGGTAATCAAATTAATCACTTGGTAGGAAAATAAAAATCAAAATGTAAAATGAAGTAACGTTTAATTAAAAATTATGTAAGTATACGTACTTATAAGATTAATTTGTACTTAATAAACTGATTCAGCGACATACTATAGGATTCCAGCCGGTGAGGATACATTCCATGTAAAACTTTCGATGTCCACTGGCAAAGTTTCGACGATTTTAGGTAACAGTTTTTCAGTGAATGGGAAGTAATGACACCAATCAACAGCGATGATTGGCTAACCGGTAGATGTAACTGTCCTGCATTCTTAAAATAGTATATCTGCAAACATTTGCTGAGTTTAGCAGTAAGGCTGAAGTACGTGGAACCACCTCCTGAAGCCAGGAATATACCTATTGGTGAGAAGAGAAAGAGAGGACGGCCAGCTAAATCTAAAAAAGCTCTGTTGATTCAGTAATTTTTCTTTTGTAATTTTTTTATAAAGTTTCTGTGATTGACTGATTATGTATAACTATTGTGTTCCTTAAAGTGCCATTGATACAAATGTAAAGTCAGCAGTTTGTTCTGAGGATGTTACGCTTAGGGCAAATGGGTGAAAGCTTCTGTCACGATCAGTTGTTCCAACGACGAGTACTGGAACTCTGCCAAATTAATTTATAGGTAGCATCAGCGTGAATAATTCTACAATTGCATGCAAGGCTCAGTAAGTATTTCGTTGATAACTTAAACCGAAAGTAAGGGTTTTTGTCATCATCAGAAACTTCGAATGAAACCACAAAGGCAGCATGCAAATCTTCAGGAATTTGTGAGTGCGATATAAGCCATGCTTTCAGTTCTCCCAGGCTAATAGTAAACGGTCCGTACTTTTGTTGACGAATTTTCGCCAGGAAATTTTAATTTATTATTAGAAATTTTAATCTTAGACGGTACATTTATTCCTTCTTTTTTTGCTAATAAGGCATTCATGACACTGCGTCTGACGAGGAATCAAATAACAAATTAACTGCCGCCGAACACTAGAATCCGCGCCATTTTACTGTATTGCAACGATAATATCTTTTAACACCTTCTTCAGTGTTATGTACCTTTCGAAAAGACCACACGCCTTCGTTTTCAATAAAAGATTCGGCATCACGAATATTTGAAAATTTCTTGACAAACACCTAAGATCTTTCTTGTTTGCGTCTTCGTTTCGGTTGTAATAATTGATTATTTCCTTGTTCTGAATCAGATTCGGAATTAAGTAGAGGAGCTTCAACAAAACTTCATCGGACATCGTAAAGAAAGCGCGTGCGCCACGCGCATACGACGCAGCTAACCTTTATGGCTTCTACAGAGACGACCGAGAGAGAAGCGCGGGTTTGCGTCCCGCGGCCTGTGCGTCACGTGCCGATAGCGGCTGTGCGGGTTGCGGGGGGAATAAATAAAAGGAAACGACTATAATTTTAGTTTGACAATAATATATTTTGGATTCAGGTTGAATAATTTGATTACGCTAAAGCTATTTAGAACTGTCATTTTCGGTAATAATTTTTACTATTTCAGGGAAACAAGATTTGGTGAGCATTTATCCATTTTGATAGGCAATAAGAATATTATTACAACACGTACAATTATTCTGATGAGTGTATATTTATTTTGGAAGTTAAAACGACGTTGTTCTTTAGGCACCTCGGACTCTATAGAGTGGGTTTATTTTATTTGAAGTTAATATATTTTTCTTGGTAGTTAGTCTTAGGGTCTAAAAATTATTTTGGTGAGCGTTTAAATTGTACCCATTTTTTAATATTAAAAGTATTCAGATGATTATGTTGCATTTATATTTTATCAGTTTTTAAAATTATTATGTTGCATTTTTATTTTATCAGTTAACCCTTTATGGGGCAGAAGATTCTGGCTTATATATTAATAATTAAACACTGGGATATTAAAACTAATATTTACTGAAAATTTTTGGAATTTTGTTTTTTTTAAATGATTAATAAAAAAATCATGGTGTCACATTTTGGACACTGCCCTTTCTCACGTATGAAATTGTGCAAAACATGGTGCAATGCATAATGGCACTTTGCATTTGACACATTCTATTTTGCTCTTTTTTCCAAGTGCTTTAATGCTGCAAGCTCTGCACCTTCTATAACTGGGCAGCTCTCCCGGCGGCATATGCGATCCCACATCATTCAGCCTTATCTCATCAGGGATACCATAAATACACTTCTGCCTGCTTGTTGGTCCCTTTGGTCTTTTGGCCGCAAAGTTGGGCAAAACAGATACCCTTCGTTTCCTGGAGCTGTAACTGTTGATCAGGTTACGTGCCAGGTCAGTGCGGAACTGCAATGCACTTATTGGATTATGCACTCTGGAATTATGGGTATGAAGTATGTGGGCATTCGTGATAGCTGCGTCCACCAAAAAATAAAACATACGTATCCACCACCTTCTACTGCGTCTTGAAATAGGGTAAGTGCCCCTTTTCTGGTCAAATCTGTCCACACCTCCCGTCCTTTTTGTGTACTCTAAAATGTCCATAGGGCAAGGAATATCAGACTTCGTCCCATCTTTTGCGTTCTTTTACAGGTTTTCTTTTGTCGAGGGTGATATGCTGTACTTAGCACATATACCAATTTGGTATCCTTCCATACGAAGAATGCAACATTTTTGTTGACTCGCCATTTGTGTTGGCCTTTGTCCAATTCGATATCACTAATGCAGCCTACATTTAGAGACAAGACCAGGTCTGGGCGCGTTGGTTTGCGATTGGGGCAATAGTTCACTTGTGTAGGTAGACTAGGACTGTGTATAACGTAGTCGGATTCAAGCATGTGTTTGAAAAGAGTTCTATATATATGAATAATTGGAACTCTTCTTAACATATGTGTATGTTCCATCAAAAATGGCCAATGGTCTTTCTTGTCCCTCAAAGTTCCCAAACAAACCCTTTGAGATTAAAAGTGATTTATTTAATACTTGTTGCCTATTCAAATGGTGGAAACCCAAATGGTGTGGCACAAACTACTCTGTTAGGATATCACGTGCCTGTCCCATTAATACTTCCAGTGAACTCCTTGGAATTTTCAACATTGTTGCAATACGATCATTGGAATCACCAGTTCTTAATTTGATCAAATAAACACCCAGTGCAGTACGACCCTTTTTAACGTTACTAAATGGTGTAACCTCGTTAAATAGATTATTACATTGATCTTTATTTAGTCCAGTCCAAAAATGAACAATGCCATCATCCAAATCGTCAAGATCGTCAAAATCTATGAACAAATGGTTTGAAGATTTTAGTGATAACATATCTTGAATATGCGCTGCATTGAAGACATTTAAATAATTGTCAAGGGCTCCACTAATAAATTGCACTGAATTTACATGTTTGTGAAAATCACAGAGACGATTGTTTTGTGGAATATAATAGTTATGTTTTTCCAGCATTACTTTCTAATTAATAAAGAGATTCTATTCCTTTCTCGGCCCTGACATCCTTCAATAAAGCATCGCGACTCTGTTTCAATAGCTCTAACATAGTCAGAATTTGAAGTGATTCTTCTACAGTAGGTGCCATACTTGAGGTAGATGGTCCAGAGATAAAATGGCGACTGGCTCTCATCCAGCAGGGATGACACAAGCGGCTGGTCAAATACATGAATTATACAAGTCTATAAAATGGTAAACTCAATAACACATGAAGCTTTTGTTAAATGTTAGTTACCGTTCGTGGCATTATCCATTCGCAAATAAAATTATAGATCCGAGCTTCACGTTCAGTACTACTGCTCAAAGAGTGAAAGCGTGTCCGAAGAATAGAGCGGCCACAGAGTACACACACACTTCGATGTCCAAACATAGTGGTAGAGCTTGAACTTGTTTCTTGTTGCTCAGATCTCAATGTATCATTTGCAAGATTCCAGCAAGAAGAACACACATGATCAGCATTGTTAATCTGCAAAAGAAAAAGTATACAATGTTAGAATACCAGACATATTTTCGGTCAGTGACTCGTCCTAGATGTGATTCAATAGTTAAAGAATAAACAAATCGTTAAAAACTGTCTCTGACTAAATTATGCGACACCAATTAGAGCCCTTTTATATTAGCGTGTAACGCCCCAAATCGGTACCAATTGAAAAATAATAGTACAGCTATAGATACTCACTGTTCGACGACCAGTCCTTGCCCTTATTATGGAAAGAACTGCTTCATCATGTAAAGGCACAATTCCAGTAGCGTTGCTACGATCAGTAGCGATACCACAACTCACGCAATTCACCATTATCCAGTCTATAAGCAAAATCGGTGTCCAAGTCCGTAAAATCAATCCAAAGTCGTCAGAAAAATAGCAGAAATCGAATAAGCACATCCGTAAGCGCACGAGTACGAAAACGAATGACGGGACTTGACGGGAGTAACGTGACATTGACATTTTGACAAACATCGATATTTTTTCGTTTTGAAACAGTCGCCCGATACACGATTTTGAACGATGTTATTGTTAAATAAAATAACTATTACTAAAACAACAATAATTTCAACAAATGTTCTTTTTGGTATACCGCCGTTTACCCGAATTTTATTTGCCCTAATATCATTTGCCATAATAGTCAACAGCCATAATATCATACGACATAATACTCATTTGCCCTACTCTCATTTGCCATATTAGTCACGTGCCAGAATCATTGTTTCCCATAAAGTCACTTACCAAAACATCATTTGTCATAATCATTGTAAGCCCTAATTATCACATGCCCTAATTATCACATGCCATAATTATGATATGCCATAACATAATTTGCCATCGACATCGGGTGTGTAACGGTTGTTTATATCAAGAGAAATTGGATGCAATTGGGACTTTAGGGCACCCCGACTCGGACAGGTTAGGTTAGAAGGGGATGACGGGGTCGTGTGAGCGAGCGAATAGACCCCGCCATCCCCTTCGTGGTTATTTTTTTATAAACCACACAGAAGTAGGAGCCCCGCGAAGCGGGGCTCCGTCGACCTAGCCCACCATCAACCATGCACAGAATAAATAAGTTTATTCTTATTATACCAAACATTGCGCACCCATCGACATCGACAGCCAGAAAGCTAATAAGTAGGTAAGTATTAGAATTAAAAACAAGTTTAATAATCAAACTATATAATTATAATTAGGTAGTACAATTTCTTTTTTAATGCAAATACAAATTTGATGCTAAAGCACGCAAAAATTCTTCTTTTGTATGTTCTTCTTTCTTAGATAATATCTCATTAATTTTGATTGTCCGACTGATTGCATGTTTCTTTTTTTTTTTTTCTGGTTCACCATTTAAAATCATTTCAATGTTCATTTCAATATTTCGTTCGACGAGGCACTCTTCAGCAGAAGTGCTGCCAAACCCAAGTTCACAGTTCACAGTTCAAACAGTTCAGAGATACGTGGTATTTCTCCAATTAAAACATTGATTTTTTCTTTTGAGAATCCTATCCAGTATTCAAATACTCTCTCATCCATATCTTGAATATTCTCGAAGTCAAGCGTGGGACTAAATGCATTCACAAAAGAAAATACATGCTGTATTTGATCTATATTAAATGTAGAAATACTGTTTTCGGAATCATATAATGTATCCCATGAATTATTTGTCAAATGTTGACTGCATACACGAGCTAATTTAGGCAAATAATAATTATGATTATGCAGAACCGTGGCTCGTAACTTGCCAGAGATATTGTGAAATGTGGTGCTGCTGCAATTTGGAAAGACACAAGTGTGTGTAGAATTGGCTGCTCGTCTATAATTGGCTAATTCCACTGCTTGTGTTGATGCTGATGGCTGGATACCTTTTTTTTCTGGTTGCACATTATCAGTTGTGTCCAGTTGAGGTCTGCTTTCATCTTGACGATTCATACGTAAAACCTCTCTTTTTGTGCGTAACCAGCACGCATGGCAAACACGATCTTACGGGATAAAAATTGCTGCCTTATAAAGGGTGAAATGTAATTAATATTGTACAACTTAAATTGCAAAACTAATCACACCTCTCGCGGTGCCACTTTGCTCTCTATAATATTAATTATAGATTGCTGCATCTCAGTAGGGTTTTGTCTTCATATTAAGTCACTCTGTCTTTGAAGGGTTGAACAGCCACATAAAAGGCACACATTTGTATGCCCCCTCGTACTTGGTCCAGCTTCTTCACTGCCAGAAACTGCTCTTTGCAAGGTATCATTAACTGCAGCCATTGCAAGATCTCTACATGCCTCGCAGACATAGTAATCTTCCAAAATCTAATAACAAAAGGATATTACTCTTAATACATTAGAATGCCATATCTTCCCGTGGGTGTCGTAAGAGGCGACTAAGGGACTTACCAGAGAATGGGCAGCAGCGTTCTCTGATTCTACAACAACCATACTGCGATCGCCAACCCGCCTGCCAAGCGTGGCGATTATGGAAAAACCCCCCTTCTTGGGGGAGGCCTATGTCCAGCAGTGGACTTTTCGGCTGAAATGATGATGATGACATTAGAATGATTTATTATTTTGTGACCAATGTAATAGATATAACTACATAAATGTAATTGAAACTTGTCAACTTAATGTCATTTAAAAACATGATTTTAAACTACATAGTAAGCTATAAACAGAAATCAAACAAAAATCTTGTACTATACTTGATGAACAGTTCTAGGCAATGAAGATACTCAGTATCTTGTAACGGGACTAGTCGTCAGTAATACTTACAATTTGAGGATATACCCAGCTGCAGATTAAAGCAGTGACTCTCGAGTCAAGTGCCAATGCCGGGTATCGTCGCATTTTATTGACACATATGTTGCAGTTGACGCACATGATGCGTGTAGGCGCTACACGGCTACCCATCGTGATAAACAAATCTATGCACACATAACAAAATCCAAAGTATCAGGCAGAATCGGAATCCAGAGTCACAGAAAATTGTCGTCGTATAGGCAAACAATCAGAATCCTTAGGCAAGCACTAGTCACACAGGGAACAGTAAATCTCAGAGTCTATAAACAGAAGCAGTCGATAAAGTAGAAAATCACGGAAAATCGATGAAACAAAATAACGAGACGCACGCACAGACGACAACGACAAGTTATCTGTTCAGTACATGTCAATATTTGAATTGAAATGTCATGTTTTTTTTTTTGGGATGTTGCCATACTCGAATTTCACTACGATGTCATTTGTATGTATTAAAAAACTATGACCGCTATAGTCTTAGCACAAACAATCCTGTTTATTTTAACATTTGTATTCTAATGCAGACATGTATTTCCTAAGTATATTAATGCATGGTAAGAGGCACATTGAACATCAATATAAAGCTTGAAAGGTCTCGACTGATGAAGTCTACACTCCGTCCAGCACAGATCCAGATCCAAAACCCCGAGAGCTTTCAGCTTGAACTCCAGAATCGTTTCGAGTGCCTAGGAAGCTCAGTGGACGAATACAACGATGGGTTCGTGGGAACTGTCCATACGACTGGGTCTAAATTTTTCAAGACACGTCGTGCACACAACAAAAAACTCTCTGATCATACTCTCGAGCTCATGAAGGAGCGGCGTGAGATGATCCTGCAGTCTTCAGACGAGACGTGGAAGTACCGGCAGCTCAATAGACGGATCTCTAAATCCTTGAAGAGCGACCTCCGCCGCTGTAATACCGAGCGTATTAAACACGCTATTGAGCGGAATAAAGGCTCCAAGGTATTTTCAAGAGATCTGACTATTGGGCAGAGCCAGCTCACGAAACTGAAGACCGACGATGGCAGGATCGTATCCGCCAAACCAGAGCTGCTGAGGGAGATCGAGAGTTTTTATGGGCAGTTGTACACTTCAATCAGTAATCCCGTTGCAACTCTAGCTAACGACCCAAGAGCTAGACTGACCCGACATTATACCGAAGACATTCCGGATGTCAGCCTGTACGAGATTAGGACTGTTTGATTCCGTCATACTCGAGGGGAAAACGCCGCAGGCATGGTGCAGGGGTGTGGTGGTACTCTTCTTCAAAAAGGGCGACAATGCCCGGCTGAAGAACTATAGGCCCATCTTACTTCTAAGCCATGTCTATAAGTTGTTCTCAAGAGTCATCACGAATCGTCTCGCGCGCAGGTTTGACGATTGACGCACAAGCCGGATTCCGAAAAGGCTTTAGCACCGTAGACCACATACATACGCTGCGGCAGGTTATACAGAAGACCGAAGAGTATAACCTGCCTCTCTGCTAAGCGTTTGTGGACTACGAGAAAGCCTTCGATTCGATCGAGACTTGGGCTGTACTGCAGTCTCTCCAACGGTGCCAAATCGACTATCGGTACATCGAGGTGCTGAAGTGTTTGTACAAAAACGCCACCATGTCAGTCCGACTTCAGGACCAAACCTCGGAACCTATTCTTCTGCAGCGAGGTGTGAGACAGGGAGACGTCATATCTCCGAAACTGTTCACCGCTGCACTGGAGGATATCTTCAAGGTTCTGGACTGGAGAGGGCTAGGCATCAACGTCAATGGCGAGTACATCTCTCACCTTCGATTTGCCGACGATATAGTGGTCATGGCTGAGACCATGGAGGACCTCAGTACAATGCTCGATGACCTTAGTAGAGCTTCCGAAAGAGTGGGTCTTAAAATGAACATTGACAAAACCAAAATCATGTTGAATAACCATGTAACACGCACTCCTATCAAGATCGGAGACTCTACACTCGAAGTAGTAGACGATTAGGTCTACCTTGG
This sequence comes from Noctua fimbriata, assembly GCA_905163415.1. Lineage (NCBI taxonomy): Eukaryota > Metazoa > Arthropoda > Insecta > Lepidoptera > Noctuidae > Noctua > Noctua fimbriata. The sequence continues at coordinate 9,147,964 of LR990929.1, read as the reverse complement.
ACAAACGATCCAGTTAGGTAGGTCTAACTTCGAGAAAGAGGTCAATCGTCGAATCCGACTCGGCTGGGCAGCGTTCGGGAAGTTGCGTGGTATCTTCTCGTCCAACTTACCGCAGTGTCTCAAGACGAAAGTCTATGACCAGTGTGTGTTGCCAGTGATTACTTACGGGACCGAAACATGGTCGCTCACAATGGGCCTTATCAGAAGGCTTAAAGTCACCCAAAGGGCCATGGAGAGGGCTATGCTCGGAGTTTCTTTGCGTGATAAAATCAGAAATGAGGACATCCGCAAGAGAACCAAGGTAACCGACGTAGCCCGAAGAATAGCCAAACTGAAGTGGCAGTGGGCAGGGCACATTGCTCGCAGAACGGATGGCCGATGGGGCCGAAAAGTTCTGGAGTGGCGACCGCGAACCGGAAGACGCTGCGTTGGAAGGCCTCCCACTAGGTGGACCGATGACCTGGTGAAGGCTGCAGGGATCCGCTGGATGCGAGTCGCACGGGACCGGTCAATGTGGTGACACTTGGGGGAGGCCTATGTCCAACAGTGGACGTCTTTCGGCTGAAATGATGATGATGATGATGATATTAATGCATTATGTAAAGCCAAGCTTTTTATCCAACTTGAAGATTTATATTACATGGCAACATTAAAAGTATAGCTTATCCAAAAGTCATGAAGTCAAGCCAGAAAGAAAAAAAAACTAAGCCATGATTATTTATTATTATTAATAATCTAATCAATTAAGTTCTTAAATATGAAGATTTTTTTTGCAGACTTTGATAGGCCTTATGATTGATTTGATAAAACTTAGTAAATTATTTCGTCGGTATCTATTACGGTGACATACGTAGACGCTTAATATTTCATCAACAATTTTCTCGCCCGTATTCTTTATCTTTCTCGCTAAATTCACCTGTCACGTTACATTCATCCCTCTCATTACTTTCATCATCACTTGTTGGTCCATTAGAGTCAGAAGCAGGGTCACCAAAACTAAGCCATGGGGATATCTTGTCTAGGGATACTATAGCTTCATAACGTCTATCTCTTTTCGTAAGTGGGGTATCTATCTCTGATAACGAACCTATCATTAGGAAGGACTTTTTTTTTTCTGTACGGTCCCCTAAATTTAGCCTCCAATTTCCTGGATTGACCTTCAATACCCGTAATCGCTCTAATCACCTTGACAAGATCTCCGGTATTATTATTATATTATTATTTTGTTGCTTCTTTATCAATTGTTCAACCTCCGACCTAATTTTTAATAAATTATTTTCCGAAGTTGGGGCAGAATATCAGAGACGATTTCATTTAATTTATGCCTAATAAATATACCCAGAACTTGCTCAGTGAAAAAATAACAGCAAGGGTTTCAAGCTCAAAAGAGTAATTTTTGTTCGTCAACGGTCGTTTGTCTACTATAATAAGCCACCGACTGCAGAGAACCAGCCACACCCATTTGCATCAGGATACCAGCGACACCAGATTTACTAGCATCAGTATGAAGCTGTGTCTCTGCATCCGGTCTATACAGGAAAAGTTTTTTTCCTCTACCGATATTTTGACAGAAGAAACTTTTGAAAATTTAAAAAAATACGTATTTTTTAATTTCATATGTTTTAGTAATAAAAAATAAAGTTATCGTTTACGAAAGTTGTCCATTTTGAAACTGATGTTATGGTCACTCACGGCGCGGGCGCGCGTAGCGCGCAGGCAGTTGGTTGTACCTACGTAATCAGCTGTGCGATACGGTGCGGCGTAGGTTACTGACCTCTTATTTTATTAGGTTCGACTAGATTTTATCTCTTAATTTGTAATTCCAATTTTTCCTTCATACTTTCATGGGCTTAGGACCATCGTAATGCTAAAAATAAAGCTTAAATAAAAGGCACAACTTTCAAATTAGCTATTAAATTTAAATTGAAACAACGTTATTTATTATTCATACTTTAACCTGTCTGCATTACGGCGTATTTAAAAAATTGGAATCAACTATTTACAAAAATTACAATCAAAAATAACCTACACCTAAAAGAATAAATTGCTTACCCCTACATGAGTGTCACTATCACTACTAGTCACTGTATTTCAATAAATGTTCAAAATGTAGTCCTCCTCTTTCTAGGCATAACCGTGCACGTTTTAACAAATTATCGTTCAGTTTATTTAGAATGTTAGTGTCACTTTTCACTGCATTGAACGCGTTAATTATTTTTAATTTTAAATCGTCAAGGTTTTGGGCCTCTTCCACGTAAACGCGACGTTTGACTTCTCCCCACAAGAAAAAGTCACAAGGAGTGAGATCCGGGGACCTAGCCGGCCACGGAACGGGGCCACCACGACCGATCCAGTTGTCGCCGTATTTTTCATTTAGGTAATTTCGTACCTGTATTGCGTAGTGGGGCGGAGCGCCGTCGTGTTGATAATAAAAATTGGTTAGATACCGTACTGGCACTTCATCTATTAAGTTTTCTATGGTCGTTTCCAACATTTCTAAATAACGTGGCCCGCTCAAGGCGCCGTCTATGAATATGGGCCCTATTATTTTATTTTTAATAATGACAGCCCATACGTTGGCGCTAAAACGCACTTGGTGATGCGTCTCTCGAATCTTATGAGGGTTGTTATACGACCACCAGTGTTCATTGTGGACATTGTACAGTCCCACTCTTGTAAACAACGCTTCATCGGTCCACAAAACATTAGCTTGGAGGTTGCTGAGAAGCCACTCACACAAGGCTCGACGAGGAGCTGGGTCTGGGTCATGCAGCTGCTGTACTGGCTGAAAATGGTACGGATGGAGTCCGGCTGTATTTAGCAATTTCCAGACTGCGCGCTGGCTCACACCAAATCGACGAGCCGCGTCGTATGTACTGGCTCTAGGATCTTCTTGAAAAAAGTCAAAAATTGTGTCTTCGACTTCGACCGCCAGTCGAGGTCTGCCAGAGCCTTGTGCGTGAGTTGGAGTCCTAAATTGTCCATGATCAAGCAGCCTTTGATTGGCGGCTAAAATTGTTCTAACGTTTGGAACCACGGGGTTACGTATTCCTTGAGCTCGCATACGAGGAATGCTCTCGTTCGCGTACATTATTCGAGCTGCACGTAAACTTTCACCACTCAAAATGTACACTCGAATCATTTCGTAATATTCGCGATTACTGAATTCCGACATTGCAATAGGGGTGCGCGGGCGTCACACGATTTCACACGAACAAGTTATTACGTAACGGGCGCGCGCTTGCGTGGAATGAGTCAGACTGGTCGGCGCCGGGCGACCGCCGGCCTCCCCGCCCTCCCGCGAGGGCTTGCACCCCGCTACATCCCCGGCGCGTGCGCCTGTGTGCGCCGCGCAGTTTCATTGCAAGATTACTACGAAAATATGTCCATGTTTTACTCATTTTACATCGGATAAAAAAAAAAAAAAGTATTGAACAATTAATGGGAATGTGTTCTATTACCGATACTGAACCACCAAAAAAAAATATAATTACTGGAAAAAAACTTTTCCTGTATAATGCCAATACAGGGCGTTCTATTAAACATTTCTTTAATTGTTCAAACGCGTCAGACTCTTCCTTGCTCCATTTCCACAGCTGATCCTTTCGCAAGAGGCCCGTCAAGGGACGTGCTATAATAGCGAACCCTCGGACAAACCTCCTAAAGAAGCTTGCTAACCCAAGAAATCTCCTCACTTTGTGTATATTTTTGGGTACGGGAAATTTTGACACGGCTTCTATCTTAAATGAGATTGTTTTAGAATTTCTTTTTGTTCGGAAGTAATACAATCCCCACACTTAAATGGTGATCCATCCAAGTTTCCTTCATCAAATTCCTGAATGGCATTAATCTGTAGGCATCTGTCTACATTATGACCGCGTGTTACTAATTCGTCCTTTCGAATAACTATATTTTTATTAGTAATATTTTGTACAAGGATATTCCCAAGACCTAGTTTCAATTGATATTCGCCGGGCAATAAATAATGTTCAGAACCGGGACATCCTCTAAACGAACCATGAATATAAACTTGGCCGGTATAATCATACGGATACTTAACAGGGATTACTCTAAGATCACCCGGCGCGATATTTGTATCAGAGAGACTAACTAGAGGAAACTTGACGCGATCACCGAGTGGAGTTTCAACTTTTTGAAATATTACATCAGTGGCAGTCTTAATAATTCTTATAGATGGTCTTACCGTGTATGTGTGGCCCAGTAATACAGGGACATTAATAAGTTCATCAGCGACTACTAGTATTTCTACATCGTTTTGAACAATTCCCTGAATTTCAATAGTTACATAAGCTAAACCTAATGGTTGATATGGTACAGTACCTAGACCCTTAAGCAATGGTGTTTGTACAGTTTGCCATTTTATTCCTAGTTTACAAGCGTCACTATGTCGGATCAGGGTGCCATCACTTCCGAGGTCAACATGACATTCTATAATACAATCATTTAACTTTATCGGCATTTCAATTCAATTCATTTATTCAATAACAATTTTCACATTGTGTCTGAATTTCTACAGCTAAATATATCCTAAAAGTATACATGCAATCTGTATTTAAATCATCACAATTATCCAAATTAAATGTCAATCCATGTTTAAAAAATCTAAATTATCCATATTAAATTACAATCAGAATATCAATAATAATAAGAATGATATATAAAACAACAACTAAAACAAAAACCATTTCTATTAAATTATAATTCATCAATAGAATATAGACATTTATTCAACAAGAACCGCTTAAGTTTACTCTGAAACTCACTTTTATACACAAGACCTTTTATTTCTGTCGGCAGTTTATTAAACAGTTTTAATGACTTGTGGTAGGGACTATGTTTTGCAACGTTCAGGTGAGTCATTTGCTTCAACTGGAGATCTTTCCTTCTTGTACTCTCCCTTTTTTGTCTTTCATCCTGTCTCATATTCAAATATGTACTTGGATAAATGAGTAAGTAGGACCAAAATGTACAAGCTTGGGACTGTCAATAAATTTAAGTCAGTGAAATGAGGCTTACATGATTCTTGCTGTTGTATTCTAACTATGGTCCTGACTGCTCTTTTCTGAATCACAAAAGCTTTCTGAGTATTGTAGCCATAACTTCCTCCCCAGAAAAGTATGCTGTACCTCAGTCTTGACTCAACTAATGCGTAATAGACCATTTTCAAATGTTTTAAGGTTACGTCGTTTCTGAGACTTCTAAGTACGTAACAGGCAGAGCTAATCGCTTTCTCTAGGTATGCTAGCTCTTCTTTCCACTTTAACTGGCTATCGATATAAACTCCCAGAAACTTAACCACCTGGACAACGTTTACTTTTTCTCCATTTATGGCACAGTTAATGTTATCTTTATTTTTGGAAGTGGATCGAAAAAGCATTACGTTAGTTTTACTGGCATTAACTTTAAGACCGTTGACGGTAAACCAACTGTGGAAGATATCTAAGGCTTGATTAACAATGTAATTAAGAGCGTGTATATTTCCAGCTGAAACAACGGCGTTGGTATCATCAGCAAACACTACAAGCTGGATAGATCCCGCAGCTTTTTCCACCATATGTTGTAAAAGGTCATTTACAAACACGATAAAGAATATCGGACCCAGTATGGAGCCTTGTGGCACGCCAGTGTGAACAGGAGACAATTGGGACTTGTATGTTTCTTCAGTTGGACAGTTTTTACCTGAGTAATATGTCCGTGACATTACTGCGTTAATCTCCACGAACATCTTCCTGTTCTTTAAATATGATGAGAGAAGTGCCAAAACTACTTTACCCCTGACACCGTAGTGCTCAAGTTTTTCCAGCAGTAGTTTATGATCCACCGTATCAAACGCTGAACTCAAATCTAAGAAAAGCCCAGCTACTTTCTGTTTGTCATCCAATCTGCTCACTACGTCTTTGATCAAAGTCGATACTGCGTCTTGTGTTCCAACGTTTTTTTGATAACCAAATTGTTTTCTACTTAACACCCCATTTTTGTTGAAATGTCTGAGTAATCTAGTTTTAATTAGCTTTTCGAGAATTTTTGAATGAGTAGGTAGTAATGAGATTGGTCTGTACATCTTTGGGTCTGTTTTAGAGCCTTTTTTGTGTACAGGTATTATTTTAGCTATCTTCAGTTGATCTGGAAAAATTCCTTCATCAAAACACTTGTTATAAAAGATGCTTAAAGGTTCCGCTAGAATATCTATATTGTCCTTTATCACTGATATATTTATGTCGTCATAGCCACAAGATTTTTTGTCAACCATATTTTTCACTATTTTGAATATTTCAAGGGAAGTGACAGGGTCTAAGACCAGGTCATCAGTTACTCTTATTGCACTTTTACGTAGGATATCCATGGCAGCTCCTGTGCTTGCGGTTGTTGATGAATTAAGTTGGAACTGCCGGGACAAGATATTTACAATGTGTGACGGTTCCGATACAATTTTATTGTTTGATTTTAAAATTAGTTTTTTATTGTTCTCTACACTTTTATTCCTATGTTTGCTTATAACTTTCCAAACATCTTTTGAAATGTTCGTTGAATTTGCTAATTCAGATTGTACTGATAACTTTTTCGCCATATTTATTACTTTCCTGTACAGAGCTATGTATTTTTGGCTATATTCCATCATAGTGTCATTTTGTCTATTCCCTTTGCCAGCATGTAGGAATCGTTTCATTTTGCTAGAAACCCTTACACCCTTAGTGACCCAGCGCAGCTGCGCGTTACACGTTAAGTGCACCTGCAATTTTCTCTTCCTAAAACAGATTGTGAACATTTTTTCGAATTGTTTTAAGAATGAGTTTATTCCAAAATCACTCCAGTCGCGATTTAATAGCACATTTCTAAAGTTCCTTCTCGTATTTGCATTGAAAATCCGTTTGGTAATTTGAACACTACTGGTTTTTTTATTCCTACGTAGTTCCTTACTTCTGAAAGCTGTATTGCAAAGCAGTCCTGCATGTCCAACTGCCAAGCCATTATGGTTGACATCACAACTTATCACGCATTCGTCAGACAAATTAGTAAAGACATTGTCAATACAAGATCGTGAGTCATTTCGAATGAACGTAGTCGAACTAATTAGAGGTCTAAAGTTGTAACATGTCAATAGATTTAACAAGTCATTTCTTTTTTTATTTTCAGTAGATAGGTCAATATTAAAATCACCATTCATATAATCATATTTATAATTAGATTTTTGAGAACTATTACTAATTTGCAACACAGTTTTAGTCGAAGCTTCAGAAGCTTCACTTTTATCCTTTTTTTTTCCTTTTAATTTTTCTCTAAGTGCCCTAGCCAATTACATTTGGGACATTGTATTTTAGGTTTAGTGCAATTAAAGAATGGGTGTCCTGTTTCCTTGCAGTTGTAGCACGCAACGCGATTATACCTAGAACTCGACTGTGAACTATTAGGGTTAGGTAATACCTTTTGTGTACTTTGAATAACCGTTAGTTTGTCCTTATCCTTATTCTTTGAATTTTCCGGAAGACCTTTATCTTGACCGATTTTTACAGTCTTAAAAAAAATTAAAACTTGTTCAGGTTCTGCAAACTCAACCGCTTGAGCACCTAACCTTACTCCACGATCCTCAATACCAGCAATTAAACAATCAACGGCACGTTTTTCAGTAATATTACACCGGTTCAACAGGTTCATTTTGGAGTAATAATACAATTCTAACGATTCCCCGTATCGAACTCTCAAACTTAACATTTCATTTAGTAGATCCGCATTATTTTCCCGGGTTGGAAGAGATTCTTTAAGTTTATGTTTCCATTCCGCCCATGAGAACAGTACTGTAGGTAATCCCTGATACCAACACTTGGCTACACCACTCAACTTAGGTAAGGCATAGTGCATCAACTGCCTATCGTTCCATCCATAAATGTGAGCGCATTCTTCAACCTTGTTAATCCATACATCCATCGTCTGTTCTTTGGACATAGGGTCGTATTCGGGTATAACATTATGGAGAACAGGAAACTTATCACGTTCACCAAAATTCTTCATATCTTTCATAATGTCCACAAATTGTTTCAACAACATATTTTGGCTATCCTACCTGCGAGAACGTTTTGGCCTACGTTCTCTTCCAGTAGAAGAGCTACTGCTAGGTTCCCGCCGCTTTTCTTGTCGCCGGCGGCTTTTTCGGCGGCGACGGGATGCTCGTTCGTCATTGCTGTTACTACAGCTGCTTGGCGGGCGCAGACTTTCTTCACGGCGAACCCTTTTTGAAGCTCTCGGTAACTTCGGTGTGCCACTTCGGGTTGCTTTACTTCCTGGAATATTTATCTAGGGCTCACAAAAAAAAATCACCATTTACTATTATTTCTGAAATGCATAAGACTTATTTATAACATTAAGGTAGAATAGTTTTGCCCATAATTCCTAGGACAGCATTTTACAGTAAGTAAGCTATGCAATGCTATGTGTGTTCACATATTTAATGCCATACCTGACAGTATTTGAATTTTACTAGTTAATAAAGGGAAATGCCAGGCCGACAGTGATTTAGGCCCTGAGTGCGCCCACTTGTAAGACCGAATGCTAATATTAGTAAACACCACAAGGAATACCTTTGAAAGTACTTATTATTCATTATTACATAGATAGATAGCTAAGCCATGTTATAAATTAATTAAATCAATTATTCAAATCAAATTGTTCATAAAAACCGTTAATGTTATGGGTGGGTATTCATTAAAAGTTTTTTTTTTGTTTTTTTTTGTTAGCCTGTTTAAGTGTTCCACGGCTGGGCAAAGGCCTAAAAAAAAAGTTAAAAGTTTTAAAGGGGAAAAAAAAATATATTCAATCATGATATCATCAACTTTATCAACTGTAGATAAGTTGTGATCCCCTGTCATTGTTACGTAAGTTAACGGTTTTTACACCTTGCACAAACACAAAAAAAAAATCTTAGAGCTAATTAAAATAAGCAGAAAAACTTACGTTTTATTAGGTTACTTTTGGCGCAGGGAGGGCAATTTACAGGTGTAATTGCCTAATTAATCCCACTTCTGAGATGTAAAGGACGCTCAGGAAGGCCACTTCAAACAACAACGTCAGTTATCGTTTTCACAATTTAGTTTTTATTTTTCAAATATTTCAACACTGATCGAGCACTTGACAGTTTATAAAGTTAGCTGAGACAACCTTTTGGCTGGACTGCTGTCGAACGAATGTCCCCTTCACTATTCGATTACTCCCCACTATAACTCCCACTCTTGCTCCCCTTATTTTGCCGCTAAGGCGGTAATTTAATATGAGAGTCAATACAGCTACTCTTAAAGTGTAACATTAGTTAGTTAATTAGGCATTTAATAGGTAGCTAGTTTTGTGATTTAGGTTAGGTTAGTAAGTTTTGTAGTTTAATTATGCCTCAAATAAGGTACACAGCTGCCGAGTACAGCGACAGGGTACTTACGTACGGAGAATGTAACCAAAATGCGGCTTTAGCATTGCGTACATATCCGGAGAGATATGGTGACACACGAACGTTTGATGGTGTAAATTCTGATTGTGATGTGATATTATGTGATTAATTATTCAATCAGTGATATTTTAATTAACAACGTGCAACTTAGTGAGTTTATGCCGCTGATTTGTTTTTACCTTCGACCAACTGCCGCCATCGCCAGGCGCTGCGCTCCGCACCGCGCCGCGCAACCGGTCAGTGACTTTTCGTAGATAAAGCGTGTTTGCTTTTATGCAGTTGATTCTGCTAAGGTGCACCGGGGCAATTGCAACTAAAAAAAATAAGGTTCCAACTTTGATTTTGTGAAGTTTCATTTTATTGTAAATAATCTTTATTTGATAATTCTACATGATTAAAAATTTCATTAATATCACATATAAGCTAGTTCTGAAAAGAAAGTCCGTAAGGAATTGATATGATATAACGGTTTTCTACTAACGGTAGAAAAAGTTGCATTTACCCCGAAAAGGGACAAATGCAACTAATGATAATCGTAGTGAATCTGTTGGTCTTAAAATGATTATTAACAGAGGTTTTCAACGCAATGTGAGAAACGTAGGCGAATTTGAAACGTAAGTTCATGTTTTTAAGCTCATTTTGGAGTAATATAAATATTTCTTAACTTCAGGGGTAAAAAAAAACAACACTAACTATATTAGTGTTGTGAATTTACTTTTCACGTTTGTCGATTATCGAATTTTATTGAATGTTTGATAAGAGGAAAATACAAATAAAAGCAGGATTTAATGACAGTGTTTTAATAAGAAAGAAAAGAAGCTTACGAGTTGTCAGTCTTTATGAGAGTAACATTTAACAATCACAGTAAAAAAATTAAGACTGAAACGAGTATAGGAATTTCTTGTTTCTAAGAAAGAAGCTTAGCTTAGCTTAGCTTTGAAGATGGATTATGATCGATGTAGTACTGTACTGTAAGTACACATTTCTAGTCTTTATCATAACAACATCTAATCCAGTAGGTAATGTACGCAATATCAATAAAAAATCACAGAATTAAAACATCGACATGGCAAATGACAAGGGGTAAATGCAACTAGCCTCAGAGTTACAATTACCCCATTTTACGTTATTTTCAGGGAAATTGTAACTAACATATCTTGTTGTAGCTTTAACGAATCTTTAAACAAAAATTAATTATAGCTACTTACTGTTGTTAACTATGCACTCCACTTGAAACACCAGCAATAAAACACCCTAAAACATATCTTTTGTAGATTTTTGTCACCACGTGCGTTCGTACAAAGTTGCTTCAAAATAACGGTTTGACAGATCAACCTGTTGTACCTTCATTTTTAGCTGCAGTACAGTACCACCTATTATTATTTTCATGTAACAATATGGTATGCTCAGTAATTTATAGATGACATTATGTTTAAACCCCACACCACCCACCCACCTTTCTCTGTCCGCTGGATGCGAGTCGCACGGGACCGGTCAATGTGGCGACACTTGGGGGAGGCCTATGTCCAGCCGTGGACGTCATTCGGCTGAAATGATGATGATGATGATTATGTTTAAAAATCCTATAATAACTGAGATATTTAATTTAGTTACAATGGCCACGTAGTTGCTTTAGCCCCGGGGCACTTTATTTTGTTTGAAAATTGCAATTTTTAAAGGACATTGCCCGATTTGTAAGGAAAATTGGGTCCCAGTGATAAATTGTTGTGCCCTGAAGATTTTTATTTTACATAATAGTAAAAACATTGTGTTTTTAAAATCAGAAACCATTTTTAATTTATTCACCCTGGTTCAAGAGATATCATTGTTTTTCTGTTGTAAAAATCTAGGTTATAATTAGAAATTGACATTGACATTTTCTCCTTATTCTATTTAGGTTAAGTACCTACTTCTACTACCTTTCTAAATACATCAACTATGGGGATGGCATTACATCTCTAATACTTTATGTACATATAAATATAATAGCAGCATAATAAAAAGTAGATAGGTACTCATAGATGGTGTACAATTAACGTTTAAATATTAAAAAATGTATAATTGGTTTACAGCTTCACCACTAGACTTTAATAAATAACGTTATTGATAGGTAGTTCATGTCTAAGAACCAAAAGAAATAAAACAAATCAAAACTTGATTAAACCATTTATTCTTCATAAAATATACCATCCAAGAATTGAGCTGGAGCACTTACATCGTTGAAGCGGCCCCAGCTCAGATACCATAATACTGTCATAGTATGAGCACAACACCCTACTGTACGGTTACCCACTAGACAGTTACAATAATATGCAATGATAGTATCTAAAGTATTTGTCCGATTTTCATCTTTACTTATCAATAAATAAGAGTAATAAGTTTTATTGCTCACATGGCGGGACTTAATTCTAGCCCTAATTAAATAATTATTTTGACCCAATATTAAGGGCAAATCCTCTTCCAAAATATCACTGCTTACTTCAATATTATAAGTACCATTAGTTCTTATGTGCTCCCCATAATAGGATCTCGCCTGTTTTAATTGGTAGGATCCCAATGCAAATCTTCTTAAATCGTTTAAAGTTAATCTTGGAAAATGGTCTAAATATGTTTTGGAAAACCGTACGTCTCCTATTGATGTTTTCCCTTTGAATAAATTCCCCTAAATAATTCCTCACTACTTATATAATTCCTTACTCCACAGCATCAGGTCTGTCTTCAATTTTTGGGTGGAATTTATTCAAAAGAGCACAAGCAATTTTAAAATCATCCATAAGGTGTGTTGATGCTCTGTTAAAATATTCTTGTCGAAAGAGTTTGTAGTCTCTTTTAACCTGACCATTTACTACTTCGACTACCCATCTACACATAGTCACACATCTGGATCTATTCGCTTGGGCAGTTGTCAATTGATGTTCATTTTCCAATAATGACTCTGGCATGTATGTTTTATAATGATAGCTTTCCAATTCAGGGATCACATCTCTAAACCCCCTATCCAATATAAATACGTCCCCCTGTCTAAAAAATGAGCGCATTGGACCACTTTCATTACTAAATAGATCACTCATGATTGTTGAGTCATTTTTTGTTGCTTCATAAGGTCCAATGCAATCTAAAATATATCCATCACAACATGTGATTAAAAACGGTTTAACCAAATTGGCATATTTATGGAGACTATATGTCTGTTTCTGGTATTTGTAGTTACTACTACTCTGTACGTAAACATAGGTACCATCACATATGACAATGGCAGGTTTAGTATCTGAAGCCATGCTACTATCTCCAAATAGACCTTCAGGAATAATCCTGTTACGTGAGGCCACATTTTGTATACTTGTATGGTTAACTCCCAAATGCATTGGTACAAAATGTTCTGTTAAACATTCTCGAACAATCTTCATTTTTTTCTCTAATGTAGATCGTGGCAATTGAAAAAGAGTTGCCAGTCTTTGGTTGCTGTCCCCTGTTCTAAGCTTTACGAGAAATATGCTCAATGCAACGCTAGGTTTTGTAACTTTATTATTTAAAGATGGAATGCTATTTAATAGTTCACTAAATTGCACTTCTGTAAGTCCCAGCCAATAATGGCGTAAATGTGAATCCATGGCTGCAATATCATTAAAATCTAAAGTCCTTTGGGAAGCTCTTTCCAGCATGGAAAATATATCATCAACTTGAAAGCCAGTAAAGTCATTTAAAGTGGCATTCAGTTCATTCCACTGATTACTATTTAAGTGGTGATGACAAATTCTAGCATTTAAGGGTATATATATATTGTACTGCAATAACAACAATTCCTTGATAGTCATAGGCACTAAAAGACGGTCAATATTTTCACATCCTACAAACATGCAGTGACGAGAAGCTGAGGCAACTCGTTTATACTTTTGTTTATAATTAACTTTAGATTGATGTCGTGGTACACATTGTGATTGGTGTGTTGGAGCTGGCATTGGAGGTGGTTCAGGCATCCCAGAATCTTCTAAAGAAGGTGAAGGTGCATCCATGAAACTGTCAGGTCTGTTTGTATCTTGAACCTCCAATCGTTGTGTTTCCCGAGTTGCTGCTAACCAGCAAGGAATGCACACTCTTCCTAAATGTGTAGCCTAAAATGAAATACAGTTGGTATTAGTCAATATCAGAATATACACCCGAGACTTTGTATGTTGTTGCAAGAATGTGAAGTGGTCCTTGGTCTAGTGGTCGCAAGCGCGACTGCTGAGCATGAGGTCGCGGGTTTGATTGCCAGTTCGGGCAGTGTTACTGGATTTTTGCATTAGGAATTTCTCAGTAGCAGCCACGGAGTCTGGATTTGGGCCCAGTTGATGGCAATAGGCTCGCCCTCCCTATCTCATGGGACTTCAACATAACTGCCAAAATGTGGGTGTACTATTAAGTACACCTCTGCCTAACCCTTCGGGGATTACAAGCGTGATGTTATGTTGTTATTACAAAAAATACTGACCAGGTGTGCTAGAGTCCCATCTTAAAATCATGCTCCGTTGTGGGCAGTCTAACTCAACTCTATGGGTTCTCCGACTTGCAATAGAGATACCACATCCATAACAAATGTTCAAGTGGCCAAATGCAGGTGACATATCCTCGTGGGATCCAGTTATATTTGATAGGATACGTTCTTGCAACAACAAATAACATTCAATACACAGGATATCATCCAACGCTCTCTGAAAAAGATTATAAAATCATTACTCTTCTATATTTATAACTTTTTCACTGACATTTAATGTTTAAGTGTTGTAGGCAGGCAGTTGTATGGTCTATTTACTTAATCTTACTTTAAACACTTTGATGAAATAATTATTATAAAAAAAATATCTTAGTGCATGTTGTGTTAATTTGACATTTCGGTGTTTTTTTAAATTACGTTTTGACTGAAAAAGATGCAAAAATTGTATTTATCTAAAAAAAACTCAAGTATTTTGTTTACTCTAATCAGATGTCATTTAGAATTTGCACAATGCAGTTCATTATTTTTTTTATTGCATTGTAAAGTCCACAACATTTTTTTAAGCACACGATAATAACAAGACTTACAGATGTAGGCATTGTCCAGGTTCGTAAAAGAACTGTCATTTGCTCGTTCAACTCCTCAACTGTATACTGGCGTAAATTGGGTGATAATAAAATCGAACAGTTAATACAGCGTCGGGAACGCTGACGCTGTGTCCGACTTCTAACTGGGGTTGACATGGCTCTGACAATAACGGTTCGGGAGTCCAATATCTCACCAAGGATAGCACTAAGAGTCAAATATCTCACAAAGAATAGCACTAATAAGAGTCAAATATCTCACAAAACGTAATGCACTCGAGGAACTTATTAGCTCAACTCGGTAGTAGCAGAAAAAGCACGTATCGTAAATAATAACTAAGTAAAAGATTACGGAATTCTAAACTCAACGTATCTAAACAAAGTAATCACGCACGTAACGAACCACAGAATAAACTCTGTGACATGCGCAAGTAAATGTTGCCAGATCAATTTTTTATTATCTATTAATAAATCGTTATAGATCAATCGATACAAACTACTTTGTTAATAACGGGTTTTCTAAATAAATATGGCTGTTATCTTTGTGTCTATTGCTTTTGTGAACATTTCTTATTAATCAATGTAGGCCTTAAAACAATTTATGCAACCTATTATTGTCATCGTTCCATCGGTTGTACTCGCATCGACTATGAGCAGTTTAACCAATAGTTTTCGTCATCAAGAATACTTTACATAAACTTTTATTTGGCTTACACCAATCGTTGTTCATTTCAGTTATTTAAGGTACAATAATACGTATAAAAAGGACAGGGATAACATCATTCTACCTCATCGTTCTAAAATAAAATGCTAACACAGTAGCGTTGAAGTTGTCAAATTTTGAGATCTAAATCTAAATGTTGAGATATAAACTGCCCATAGGTTATATATTCTTAATTAAAAATAATTGTTTTGTATTGTTTAATTATCGTTTTATTTTATCGATTACTCAATTGATTAAAATATGTCATTAGTTATTTAATTCTTTGATACCTGGCAACTTTTTTATTGTATGCCAATCAAAACACAGACTACATTGAATCAAACGGATGTCGACGTAATGTTTAACTATTAATTAACTTTAACTTTATTCCCAGGGTGAAAGAAATTGTATAAAAAATACCCTGTACACAAAAAAATGAATAATATTTTTAGGTCATTATTCCAATCAGGCACACGATACCACAAAAGGGACCTGCCCCGTGGCAATCTCCTTTTCCATTAACTACTAATTTTCGTGTTTTAAAATGTTTAGATAAACTAATACTGTGCTCGTTTTAATTTAATAGAGATCCACATTGTATAATTTTATTAATATGACATAGGTACAACTATCCGTCTATTCAATATTAACTAAAATTCTAACCAACCTTTTCTGTAGGGTGAGTAATGTGGGCGCATCTGTACTATTGCCCGTACGCGTAGTACACACGCCAGCACATTAAGCTCGACTACCAACATCACCATAACTACGCTACATTCAATATAGAGAATCGTCGGAAAGGGACCAAGCATCGTGGCATCGGCCAATCACAGTGCGGTAGCGTATAATGCTTTGCACTTACACACACAGTCGCACCTTTTTGCATCGTGTTGTGTCATCCGTCAACCGTTTCAAGTCAACAGTTCCCAAATATCGCTCGGCTGGAATTCAGTGTGCGTCAGAATGGCTGGTTGTTTGTATCGGTTCGTATCAGACTAGAGACCAAAAATTGCTACCTATTTACTCCTTTTTACTACTTTAGTCAATTAATTGCTACCTAAGTTGGAAACAAAATAAAGGGACTTCAAAATGACTTTAAAGTTGCTTTGTTCAATAACCTTAATCCATTCCCTGTAAAAATTTCAAATGATCTAATTGTTTACTTGTTAAAGCTACAAGGTGGACGTTGAAAGCTGTGAGGGTAGCAATCAGGTAGTAATTACTCAAGTAAAAATAATAACACGAATTTGAATAGTTTAGGGTAAACATGGTCAACAGTGGATCATTTTTTTTTTGACGCATCATAATATTAAAACTAACAGTCTGAACTTTACGAAAAATTGCCTGAGGCATATACGTTATTAAAGCTTTATAATACTATTTGCCTTTGTGAAAAACAGTGTACAATAGGAAAGATGCATTATATTTTTTATAGTGGGTTTTGCTCCACTGTGTACAGTGCGACATAAAAGAGTAGAAAATAAATGAGGGCGCCACAATTGCTCCAGTAGCAACCCAGATAGTACGACCAAGCTGATCTTGATACTTGAATAGAATTATTGATTTATTAGCTATAAGTAATGAGTAAATATTTTAAATAAGTATGTTTATCGTAGGTAGATAGATAACAGATTTGGTATGTAGTAGTAAGAAAACAACAACTTCACAAAAAATAAGTACTTTTATTAATTAATTGCTTTCAAAATGTTCCGCATAGATAGATGATAGATTTGGTATGTTCACTCAAATATAAACTAAAATAAATAAAATATACTAAGCTAATAAATTAAAATCTAAATATTCTACACCTTCCATGGGATCACTTAAGTTCATGTCGTCTATTTTAAGCTCTGATATTGATTCGTCACTGCTTTCTGAACCAATCTCATCGTCACTGCTGTCTGCACCAACCTGAATAACTAAACGTTCTATGTCATGGTACAATGTTCTTCCACGATCATAATATTCCTTCTCAATTTTCTTAACATGCTCACAGCAATTCTTCCAATCCTGAGCAGTTATCATATTGAATGCCTCTTCGGTTAGCTCCTTGAATGTTTTTTGCACCTACATTCTGTGCAGCGACCTTTCGCTTTGCCAGTGCCCAAATTAACTCTATAGGGTTAAGATCACAGTGGTATGGTGGTAGCCCTACCACTGTGTGACCGTATTACCCTATAATCTCATCAATTTCGTATTTTGGTTCAGGCTTATGTTTCTTTACCAGTGCCAGAAGCGACGGATTTCTCAAATCCGGGTCGAAAGGCACGGTGTTTTGTTGTAACCATATTTTTATTTCATCAGCTTTATTAGCTGATACCGGAGCTTTATTCTTTATAACAGAGTGATAGGGTGCATTGTCCATCACGATGATTGAGGGCTCTGTGATGTTCGGCATAAGTTTTTCTGTAACCCATTCAGTAAAATTATGACAGTTCATTTCGGAATGATAATCTTCTTGTTTGTTAACAAGTACAGAGACACAGAGACACGCTACACAGAGTACTAGAGTATTAGGCACAAAGCCTTTTTCATTTTCCGCTTTCCCTTTGACATGTCTGTTGTGAATCCTTCAGTTTCAATCGACTGCCAGCACTTTTTAAGCTTGTAGCTAGAGTGGATGTAGCTTTCATCCAGATATAATTATATCCCTTTGAAGCTCTTCAGGCAAGTTTCTGTTTTCCATAATTTATCTTAAATATTTTTCTCGTTTGTGTGCAATAATAGGTTTTTCCATCAAAGCTTGTCTGTTCCTTTTACATTTTTTATATCGAAATCCAATGTTTTTAGAAGTTTCCGCAAAAGCTCCCGACTTCCGTCATAGTCGATATCTTCCCTTAATTGAACTAATAATTTACCAATTGTTGGTACCTCTTTCTTCACAGTATAAAAAAATTAATCTCTGCCGAATGGCACATGTGTCAAAGTCGTCCAATACCTTTGGGGGACGACCTTTTCTATGTTTAGTTGGTGTCGAGAATTTCCCACCATTTTCCACGCCGTGTTGCGCGATTCTGCGCACTGTGCTCACAGAAACACCTAAAACGAACAAAGCATGATATTAACATAAATAATTATAGACACAACTTTAAATTAGTGCTTTTACGTTCTTATAATTATTATAACTACTGTCAGTCCAACGAAAGAAGTCCCGCAGAAAATATGTTCATAACGTGAAAATATTTTAAAATTATGTTTCTTTCCATTTAGTCGGTTGCTTCAACAAATAATATGGTATAGCAAAGAATGTATTTCGTAATACGTAATAAATTACATTAATTGTTTTTGCCTTACTATCAACGTTGTTAAATAGCGCTATAACTACAAAGGTATTTGTTTATCTTAGCATAACCTCAAAAAATTTGACTAATAATTTGTAAATAATATTAAGTACGAAAATTTTGCTCCCTGAATATATTAATCGTTTGTAATTAACGTTAAGGCAACTTTTAATAGTTACTTACCAGTAAAATCTGCTGTACGGTGGTAAATATCTTCGAAGTTGGATAGCAGCTTCCCAACTTGAAATTCGGCCATACACCGCACGTAAACTTTATAAATTATTTCACGGGCACCTCCACGAATTACCTTATTCATCATATGCCACTGTTTTCCTGTCCACACTCAGAAGTAACACACAAAAACCAAAATTCTAACAAAAAACGAAACCGATCGAGAAGAAATGACAGCTCAAGTACTCATTTTAGATGTTGCCAGAAAATGAAAACATTTTAGTTCCCAAATATTTAATTTCTACTCTTTTATGTCGGACTGTACACCTCCTAGTCCTCAGTGGATCACCCAATGGTGTACAGTGGATCAAAGAAAATCTGAAGAGGAAAGTAATAAAAGTCAATGCAAATAATCAACTGGATGTTTATTTTTAAGCATCGTAAAGATTAGCAACCACTAGTAACATAACAAAAACTTATTAAACTTAGGGCCGATTTTTCAATCCTCAGATAAACAGTCGCATAGTACTTATCAGACAGATAACAAAATATTTCATTTTTCAATCGTCAGATAGGCTCTATCTGATAACAAACAAAAACAACAACAACAAACAAATTACGTTAGCTGGAGCCGGAGGATGCAAAAAAAACCAATTTACTTTAAACTAATTTATTGAAATAGAGAAATTACAAATTACAAGTTAAAATTATGTAGGTGATAAATGGTCGATGTATGTACCAAGAATGCCTGTAAAACGCGGAGTCGTAGAAGGCATCGCCGATGTCCGGTCCCACGGTTGCAAAGTGCTGCGTATGCAGCACGTGTAAGTTGTTGCGATGGGCGATATCGAGGTCACGCTGTCCACAGTCCATGTATAACACCGAATCGTAATATCAGCGATCCTTATGTTACACCGTTGCGTAACATCTCCCCCCGTAGAACAGCAACTATTTCTTAACTGACGTTAAAAATGTTGCTGTGAGATGACTGGGGTCCATCTTGATTCCAGCTGAATGAATACTCCTTCTTGTTTCCGTTTCAGCATAAATGTCTTGATCTGCATTCGTTTCTATGGATGCTGGGTCGATCTTCTTATCCTTATTTCCTATTTGATGCCGGTATGTAAGAGCAATGGCAAGTACACCTGCACTAAACAGTAATAGGTATACAGGTATGGTGGTGTGGTAGAGGCTTCCATCTGATATCTTGTTAAGTCTTACTGGAGGCTGTACTGAGACTTTCTTGTAACTCTCGTGGAGATTCTCGAGATTGATTGAATTAAGCTGTATCAATGATTCTTCAGTTTTTGATGTGGTGTTCTGGTCCCATAGTGTTCGTATTCTAAGTACATGTCCCTTAATTCGGTTGTCAATGTTAGCGATAGTGAATTCGGTGGTTCTTATCAGGCAGCCTTGCGGTGTTGTAGCTAAATAACTTCCTTGAAGTGTTCTGAATTCTTCCTGTCCACATGACATCTGTACTTTTGCAGGTATCGGGAAGCTTAGTGTATAATGTTGTTCGTCAAGTTGTTCCAGGGCTTGCTTGTTTAGAGTGACTGGCGTTAACGTACAGGAGTTGAGATGCTGTTGAGTTATGAGCTGCTGCACGCAGTCCGGCTTATCTATAATCTTGAAATTTTCCACCACCAATTTTCTCTTCGCAGAGGTACCATGGGTTAAGCTTCGGACATTCTGTCTCTATGTACATAGAATATGATTCATGAATTGCTATATAAGGTGAGTTAGGAATAAGGGCCATATTATTTTTGTTAGGAATTATGGACAATTTATATAGGATGTAGGTTCTGGGTAAGGCAATCGGCACCTTTATAACTATAACTATTTTCTTATCAATATAATACGATCCTAATTTTAAAATGTTATAGTACTCTCGAAGGTCGATGTCGATGACTTCGTCTTTTGAGTATAATAACCCTAATTTTCCTATCATATCTCTAAGATTACCTAAACTTATCATAGAATGGGTAGTGCTGGAGGCACGCGTAAAAGCTACCATGAGTTCTATTTTATTTAACTCATCCGATAATGTCTCTATATTATCGTTTAAAATAAGTAGGTGTTGTGCCAAATGGGCATACGTTACTAGATCTGCCTGTTTGGATGCGTCTTGTTTTATGATTTGGTTAAGTTTACTGGCAACAATGTTCTGGTTGTCTACTATATTTTTTAATATATTAGAATGCTCTAACATCCATTCGTTAGTCAAGCTTATGTGACGGTTAAGTTCCGTTTCCAGTTTATTGTCATTACCTTCTAGAACTTGGATGGCGTTATTATATTTGATTGCATCTGTGTAATCTAGGTTTCTCGAGATACTTTTTATGACTGATCCTAATCCATCAATGAGGCCTCGTTTAACACGGCTAGGTTTAAAGCTTCCTAATTGTAACGATATCTTTTCAAGTTTGTTCCCAAGGTAACTTATATGGGCTTCAAAGAGTGACAGTGTTTTATTATTAATTAATGGCCTAAATTCGTTTAATTGCGATTTGACTTTCCTTTCCCCCCGGACCTCGAACACGAGCAGACGTGCCATAGATCCACGCAGTATTATTCTAATTATCATTTAAATTAAAAATTAAAAATTAAATATCTATCAAGAAAATAGGAGTGCATATCTCCAAGGAGTCAGTGGATTCAACTACATCGAACAAGTACTCGGCGCGACCGCGTGAGCACAGAAGCCCCACCCATCTGCAGCGCAACCCAGAGGTATAGTACTATCTCTGTCGTACGCGCGTGACGCTCCGAGCCGCTAGCAACATCACTCCGCTACTGTCTGCGCTCCTAGTACTCGCTAACTCGGGACATAACATCGGCGCGTGCGCACTGTTCACAACTTTACTACCTCTATGAATGTTAGTGTTCTGCGTGCTGCGCCGGGAAGAACCACTACCATCGGCATTGTCTGGGCGCTTAGTACTAAAATATAATTACAAATCATAAACATCATCGCTGTCTAAATACAGATACGCAATTAACGGTAGACTGCGCACTATACTCAGTGAATGTTATACTCCTGCCTCAGCTTGTTATCCTAGTACTTTACAAGACAGACAGCTTTGCTACTCTATGTATGTCAGCGTTCGGCGTACTGCACCGGGAAGAACCATCACCATCGGCATTGTCTGGGCGCCTAGTACTAAAAGATCAGTAGAAACCCTAAACCTCATCGCTGTCTAAACACGGATACGAAATTAATGGTAGACTGCCACTACACACAGTGAATGTCATACTCCTGCCTCAGCTTGTTGTCCTAGTACTTTACAAGAGGAGAATGCCGCTACAACGCAGTCCACCCGTCTCACCCGTCTCGTTAACGCCCACCGCTAGCACTCGTAATGCATTAATGTTTGCGTCGACAAAGGAACAAGGTGCGTCATCCCTACTACACTGCGAGTCAGAACCCGATCTTCATACCATAGCGGCAAACATAACGGAAAGAAAAAAGCGAAAATATGACGGGGAAAAATCCGATCTTTTAGAAATAATTAAAAAAATGTTCTCTTCTTTCTCCAATGAACAAGAAAAACGTTTTCAAGACTTGCAAGCAAGTATAGACCTTATGTCAAATAAATATGACGAGTTCTTAACGAAAATAGCTTATCTTGAGAAAGAAAGACAGTCAGACAAATTAATTATTAAAGAACTGGAGGACAAACTGGAAACTTTGGAACGGAAAACTCGTGGGGTTGGGATTGAAATTCGAAACATCCCAAAACAAAATGGAGAAACTAAGGATACTCTTGTGAGTGAGATTTCTAAATTAGGAGGAATATTAAATCTGGATATTAACACCAGTAAAATAAAAGATATATACAGGTTAAAATCAAAAGATTCTTCAGACCCCATCGTAGTCGATTTTACCACTGTGCTCTTAAAAGACAAGGTCCTCAAATCTGTCAAAACTTTCAACAAAAGTAAACAAAAAGGCAACAAGTTAAACACGACCCACCTAAACCCAAGTTATAGTCCTAAACCGATATACATATCAGAGGCCCTCACTCATAAAACCCAGAGACTGTATTATTTAGCCCGTCAATTCCTGAAAAGTCATGGGTACAGTTTCTGCTGGACAGCAAATGGTATTGTTTACTTAAAAAACAACGAAGACTCCTCACATATTCGAATAAATAACGACGCGGATTTGGAGAAATTACGCAATAATGTTAAACCGCTGTGACTAACTGTTTCTCTAGGATACATATTTCGTCTCATTATTACATTAACTATAAGATTGCATGCTAATTTTAAGTTTAAATCTATTCATTATTTTTACACTTACAAATTACAACTCAACGGTCACACTAACATTTCACATTTATTCAGGGAAAGCCAAAATCAATTAAAATACTCCTTAATCATAACCTTAGCCCAACTGAACACTACTTCAGAAATACACACAACTTATTTTTCAAATATACTTCTACTACACAACTCACTTGCTCATCAAATTATAATCTCAAATACTCTACACCTAAAACATACTCATAAACACTGTTTCACTATTTACATACAAGCTCTTTCCATAATCAGTTTACCTACCTTGACCAAAACTCTTGCCTATACCTACTCTCTTGCTAACCATTCGACGACGTAACTAATTTATCTGAAAATATTGACCAGTTATCCGTATCTCACTCACAAACCGCGGACTTAGAGGATTGCCAAAATATTATTACTTCCACTATGGACAAACTAATTATACTGACACAAAATATACGAAGCATAAATCAAAATCTGCCCGGATTGGAGGTTTTACTACATAGACTTAAACTTAAATGCGATATACTAATTTTAACAGAGTGCTGGCTAAAAAGTGCAACGGTAATCCCTCACCTATCTGGCTACTCTCATGTAGCAACAAATACAAACCCAAAACAAAATGACGGTGTAGTTATCTACTACAAAGAAAACATTAACCTAACTATAATAGAACCTGAATTCCATGAAAGTAATTGCCTACTAGCCACCGTTGGAAAAAAAGTTGCCATAATGGGTCTATACAGATCTCCTTCCTACACTAAATTGGAGCCGTTCCTCTTGTCGTTGGATAATGTGTTACAATCAGTGTCTTCTTTCGAGCACATCGTTGTTATAGGCGACATGAATCTAGCAATAAACTCTAATAAAATTAAATCTGAAGGGGAACGCTACCTTACCTTAGCTGCTTCTCACGGCCTACTGCCAGCGCACACTTTAGTTACACGCAGCGCTCGCCAAACATGCATAGATCATGTCCTTATAAAAACGAAAGTCTCCAGTAGCACCATTGTCCCTAATGCAACATTAACGGATCACCATCCCGTTTTATTTTGTTTAAACTTAAAAAAACCACGGCAACATGCAAATACAACAAAGGCTATAATTAATGATAAAGCATTATCACAAGATATTTTACGTATTAATTTTGATCCCATTTATCAAACAGAAAACCCAAACACTAGTCTAAATTACCTAACACAATCCTTACAAAAAGTAATTGAAAGGAATACAAAAATTGTAACACTTTCTAGACGCCAAAAAATCATTAAGCCCTGGATAACTCCAGGACTACTACGTTGCATGCGGAACAGAGACCAACTACACAAAAAGGCAAGCACTGATAGGGATAACGAAATCTTGAAAATTACCTACAAACGATACAGAAATTTCTGTAATAATCTATTACGAAAGTTAAAAAGAGCATTCGAAAAAAGCCAAATCCTGGAAGCACAGAACGACAATAAAAAATTATGGAAAGTCATCAAAAACATCACACACACAACAAAAACAACACAACACCATAAAGATCTACTAACTCTCTGTTCTTCTTCTGACCAATCACTTCATGAAGCAAATAGCTATTTTATAAATGTGGGTAGCTCACTGGCAGATAAAATATGTCAACAAAATATTAATCTCCGGAATCTACCACTACTGAGTCATACCCAAGATAACATACGAAATGTGCCAAATTCTTTCGTCTTAATTGAGACAGACAAATACGAGATTGGACATCTTATCATGGGACTAAAAACAGACAGTGCACCAGGATGTGACAATATCAGCAGTAGATTCCTAAAACAACATAAAAATATTCTCGTACATCCTCTGAAAAAAATTTTTAATGACTGTTTAAAGACTGGAGTGTTTCCCGATTCCCTAAAACGATCAGAAGTGTGCCCAATTTATAAGAACGGAGACAGAAATCGTATAATCAACTATAGACCGATTTCCATACTACCCGCAATATCCAAAATCCTAGAAAAAATTATAAACATTCGTCTTGTCAAATATCTCGAAAACAATAAACTTCTTTCAATAAACCAGTACGGGTTTAGGCACGGAAAATCTACAGAACAGGCAGTGAATAAACTTATAGATTTTATTAGTTCAAATCTGGACAAAGGGAAAAAATGTCTCTCTATTTTTCTTGACCTGGCAAAGGCATTTGATACGATTTCTGTCTCCCTCTTACTCAACAAATTGGAGGTACTGGGTATCAGGGGCACTCAACTGGAACTTTTCAAAAGCTACCTCTCTGGGCGAACTCAGTGTGTCCGAGTGGATAAACATAAAAGTACACACCTTCCAGTTACACACGGCGTGCCTCAGGGAAGTATACTGGGGCCCACCTTATTCCTAGTGTACATAAACGAGCTTACTTGTCTTACACTTACCAAAGGTGAAATTATCTCTTTCGCGGATGACACCGCGCTGGTGTTTGCGGGTGATAGTTGGGAGGAGGTCTTCTCTATCGCACAAAATGGCTTTGATACGGTTAAGGGATGGCTGCAAAAAAACATACTTACCTTGAACGTAGACAAGACTAAGTATATTTGTTTCAGCATTAGGCAGGCGGTGAATATTCGTGGTGACCTACGAATTGTCTCACATGAGTGTATTCCTGTGGATTCCAGTTGCGCATGTTCACCTCTGGAACGCGTTAAAACTCTGAAGTACCTTGGTATTACTTTGGACAACAACCTCAACTTTAAAGAACATGTCAAAATTCTTTGTAATAGAGTTCGAAAATTAATTTATGTATTCAAAAACCTACGTCATGTCGCGGTTATGCAGGGATGTTTCGCTAATGGCCTCGTATACCTTAGACATTTTATCTCGGTGTTCTTGCATATATTGCTGCAGCAAGTGCACAGATAAGTCTATATCTAAGGGATCGCGAGGGTCCGTATGACCGGTAACTACTTCGAGCGGTCTACATTTCGTAAAGCTGTGTATGCTACTGTTGTAAGCTAATAGGGCGTATGTCATTAGGTTAACAATCGCTTCACTACGGTGTTGTAATTTTAGGATTCTCAAGTGTTCTAGTAAAGTGGAGTGTAAGCGTTCCACCATCCCATTATCGTTGGGAGTATGGACCAAGGTTTTATGATGTATAATTTTATGGACGCGCGTAAATTCGGTGAATAATTGGTTAGTGAATTCGGGTCCCTGGTCTGTGACTATTGATACCGGAACGCCGTGATGGGAGCAAAACTTTAAAAAGGCTTGCACTACACTAACTGCTGTGCCATCTCTAAGATGGTATGCTTGAGCGTATTTAGAGAAAGCATCAATGATAGTCAGATATTTCTCGTTTTGGGCCGTAAACAAATCTAGGTGAACTACATCAAACGGTTTTGCCGGTGGTGGTACTATGCAGAATCTTTGTTTTATGGGATTTCGGTCGTATTTGGCTTGCCCGCATATATTGCATTCATTTATGTATCTTGAAATTTGGTCCTTCATTTTTGGCCAATAGTATCTATGGGATAAGGCTAGGTAACACTCAGTTATACCGCGATGATTAGTTTTACCTTCGTGGTATTTCTGAATGATCTCTTGCTGCCTGAGATATTCTTTTACGTTTTCTACCTCGGTTTTAGTCAAAACAAGATTCATAGCGGAGCTCTTGAACTTTTCCTGTATTATTGGAACTATTTTGCTAGTTTTAACTTTCGGGTTTGCGAATTCTTTAATTGCGTTTATCACATCCTCCTCTAAATTCGATTCAGAGAGTTGGATGGAGGTACGGGTGTGCGTCTCAAATGGTTTGGAAACTGCTGGGCGTTTCTTTATGTCGCCTACTACCGTGAAACATATTTGTCTGTTAAATTTATTTAAGGGGTCATCCGAAATCGGTATTTCCAATATATGGGATTTTCGGCACTAGTGTGAGCTGTGAGAGTGGACGAGCCCACTACAGATGGTGGCTTTTCCGATACGTTAACTATGATGGAGCTCGTTTCTTCGTTGTTAATTTCGATTCGCGACAGAGCATCGGCATTTGTGTTGCTTTTGCCCTGCTTGTAAACTACTGAATAATTAAATTCACTGAGCTTGAGTCTCCAACGAGTTAGTCTCGAGCTAGGTTCCTTGAGGCTCATGATCCATTGAAGTGGTTTGTGATCCGTTATGATTTTAAATTTTCGTCCAAATAGATATGGCCGAAAATATTTGGTTGCCCAAACTATAGCTAAAAGCTCCTTTTCTATTGTACTATAATTGATCTCGCTTGTGTTTAGCGTGCGCGAAGCATAGGCTATGGGTTTGTCCGAACCTATAGGCCCCTGTGAGAGTACGGCCCCTATGGCCAAGTTTGATGCGTCTGTTGTGAGCAGAAAATCTTTATTAAAATCGGGATATTGTAAAATCGGATCGTTGGTAAGTATAGTTGGTATCATCGCAAGTTATTTTTGAACCTTTCTTTAAACATTGGGTCATTGGTTTCGTGATTCTGGCGAAATCGGGAATGAACTTCCTGTAGTATCCTAGTAACCCTAAAAATCTTTTAATTTCCGTGGCTGTTTTGGGAAGTGGGAATTTCTGGATAGCTGAAATTTTATCGGGATTCGGCTTAATGCCGTCCTTACTGATTATATATCCGAGATACGCTGTTTCCAGTTTTAAGAATTCCGACTTTGAAGTTTGAATCTCTGAGTCTTTTAAAAACCTTTTCCAAATTTATTATATGTTCCTGTAAACTAGTGCTAAATACAATGATGTCATCTAAATATACGAGACAAATTGAGTTTTGGAGGTCCCTAAGCACATTGTCCATAACTCTTTGAAAGGTTGATGGTGAATTTTTTAGTCCCATTGGCATGCGTAAAAACTCAAAGTGGCCATGCTCTACATTAAATGCAGTTTTTGGGATATCGTTTGGGCTCATCTCGACTTGATAAAAACCACTGGCGAAGTCAAGAGTCGTAAAATATTGGCAATTGCCTAATTTATCTAACACATCAGTTATATTAGGGATGGGGTACTTATCATCGATTGTCTTTTCGTTTAGTTTTCTGAAATCCACTACGATTCGCCATTTGGTTTTACCAGATGCATCAGTTTTTTTTGGGACTACCCAAATGGGTGAGCTCCAAGCCGATTCCGAAGGTCGAATGATTCCCTGTTCCAACATTTTAGAAATTTGACTGCATACTTCTTCGCGATGGACGAACGGATATCTATAGGTTTTGGTATACACCGGTACTTCATCTGAAGTACGTATGCTGTGTTTTATTTTATTTGTAAAGGTAAGTGGTTCTCCCTCTATATAAAATATATCGGCATATTGCGAAACTAAGGACTTCAAATTAGCAAGTTCTTCTTTATTTAGATGATCAGTGCGTAACCGAGATAATACTTCCTCTATCCGGGATTGAGGTGATTGGTGAGTACATTCTATATTATATGTTTCCGCTTTAATAGGTTGGTCCATGGAAAAAATTAAGTCGTTACTAGTTGGATTGAAAACTTCTAGATAACCTCGATTATTTTTGACGCTTGTAATACACTCGTTTATGCAACAATTTGAAATTATCTGATCAGGAATTAAGGCATCACCATCCTGTATATTGACTGGGACTCTGACTAACTTTGAGGAATTTGCTGGGATAATATCTTCATATAAGTTGCTGTTGCGCGAATTGTACATAGCTATTGGGTTGACTGCAGCTTTTGTAATTAATTTATTATTTTTAAGATCAATATTTGATTCCCATTTGTTTAACAAATCTAGACCGATAAGGCCGTCAAAGTAATCGTGAAATCTGTAAATGTAGAATGTTAAATCATTATTGTCGTTTATTTCCTGAAAACAAGGTAGGTTAATGGAGTAATCATTACGGCTAGTTGCATGCACATTTGTTACCTCAAAAGGGTCATAGTTCCATGGTAAATGTGGGTAAAATCTCTGAACAGCTTCAGGGCTAATAAATGATTGTTTTGCTCCTGTGTCGATTAATAATTTTAACGGTGGCTCTGAAATTACTATATACGGTAGGTAACGTTGGGTTTGTAGGTTGACCTCTATTTTGATTCGTTTGTAGTCGGACTCTTCTGAAAATTTTCTTGGTTCGAAGACGCTGACTCCACAGTAAAATCTACTGTGGAGACCCCTTCAGATGTCGCCTGACCTACCTCTGGGGACGAGCCTAGCTGCTGGTTCATATATGCATTCAAAGCGTCATAATAAAAATAGTCTGGTTGCTCAAAGAAATTATACTGATAACCGTCGTAGTTATTATCACAATAGGGTTCGAACATATATGGATATTCAAAGCATTCATTGAAATTCATTTCTCTGGTCCTAAAATAATTAGAAGGTGGTGGGTTTCCTTGCCTAGTCCAATCGTTACCCCGGAATGGCATCTGTCTTGGTATGAAATGAGATACACCGCTCATTGGTTTGGGTGTATCGTTTGTGTTCGGCCCTTTAGGTTGATTATTACCAGATGAATTATTTTGTGGATTATAGTTAGAAGGACGTGCCCCGAATATCTGCTGCGTACGCGATGGGCCTTGCTATTGGAACTGTTGCGGCTGGTTAAAGCCTGGTCTCCACATTTGTGGTAGACGTTGCAACTGATGTGGCATAGCTATGTTTGGTCGAGAGGGACCGGGCATATTAAAATTAAATGGTCTCTGCATGGGCATGGGAATGTGCGGCATGCCAGGGTGGAATAATTTGGTCTGCTCGGTCGGTGCCTGAGGTTGTGGTTTTTTAGCCGGTGTATGCTCGTTTCGCTGTTGTAAGTAGAGAGTGTTCATCTCCTCATGAACAAACTCAAGTGCCTTTTCGATCGTGTCCGGCCGCATGCATCTAATGCGGGAACCTAAAGGGTCACGAAGGCCCCGTAAGTATGATTGCAAAGTTAATTTTTTATAAAGGGAACGTTTCCAATCGATTGTACTTTGAACGGTTTCATGTAGTGATACATAAGTCATGATAGTAGCAAACAGGGTTTGGCACTTTTCATAGAATTCCTGCGGTGTGGAAGAGCCTTGAGTTAATAGAGCCATGTCATTGTAAAGCGAGGTCTCATCGCGTTGGTCAGAAAAATTGTTAACTAGAGAACTACGTATGCCATCCCAAGTTTCTGGTACGCCGTTGGTGTTAATTAACCGGGCTGCGGGTCCAGTGACCTTGTTAAGAATCCCATTTAAAAGAGTCAAATTTATTAATTCACGCCCCGGTTCAGCTGTTACATAGGCTTGCACTAACTGGTCGCACAGTTTAATGAATCTAGTGAGGACATTGGGGTTCCCGTCAAATTCGGGGACTATGCGTAAGGCCTTGTAGATTTCGTCTATCGCCGACATTTCTATGGTTGTTACTCTATCTTCTAATTGCCTAAATGAATCTAACAATGATGATCTAGACGATCTGTCTAACCTAGGGGTCCTCGATTGCCTGGGATGGAAAATCTTGGATTTTTATGATTAACACTTAGGGATAAGGATGAGCAACTCAAGAACTATTCTAAAGTACTCACATGAACATAATTGGCCCCTCTGCGGTATCGATGTCTGGATACTCCTTCCGACTACAGCTTCTGAAGATCCGGATACTCGTACGGTGCTTGAAAGTCACCCGGGTGACTCGCGAGTCGCGATCCTAAGGTCGATCCTATGAATTTACTCTCGCGAACCGGCCCGCGAGAATCCTACCGACTGCGCCAATTACGTTAGCTGGAGCCGGAGGATGCAAAAAAAACCAATTTACTTTAAACTAATTTATTGAAATAGAGAAATTACAAATTACAAGTTAAAATTATGTAGGTGATAAATGGTCGATGTATGTACCAAGAATGCCTGTAAAACGCGGAGTCGTAGAAGGCATCGCCGATGTCCGGTCCCACGGTTGCAAAGTGCTGCGTATGCAGCACGTGTAAGTTGTTGCGATGGGCGATATCGAGGTCACGCTGTCCACAGTCCATGTATAACACCGAATCGTAATATCAGCGATCCTTATGTTACACCGTTGCGTAACAAATACAACAACAAAGAACAATCACGGAAGATATCCCGTAAGTGACAGTACAAGTTTAGGCTCTATCTGGTCATTAACGGGCCCTAACTGACGAATAAATCTATCTGCCTCTTTGACGGCCAGATAAATGTCTATTCAATAGACATAACAAGATCTATTGACGTATAGTTTGAGGTTATTTCTGCTTTTTCCAAAGTAATATCAAAATTATGGAAATTTTCTATACTGTTGACGGTCTGGCACTTGAAGAAGAGGCTATAATGTATGACTATTTAAATACTGAAAGGAAACAAAGAGTAATCAGACCAAGGCCCGACCAGTTTACCATGTGGTATTCAAAACAATTTCATCGCCGTTTCAGACTTTTAAAAGAATCTGTGCTATATTTGCTTCCCCTGATAAGTGATAAAATTAAGCACGAAACACAAAGGTAAGTTCAAGTTAGTTTTTACAATAAATAATAGTGATCTAAGTAGGTAATTTTCCTAACAAAATAGAGTTGTAAATAAAATTGTTATGTCCCTAACTACCAACGCTTTATTATTGTTTCAGGAACCAATGTATCTCACCCTTTTGCAACTTCTTATTTCTCTACGATTTTTTGCCACTGGAAGCTTTTACATCACTGTTGGAGATTTTGGTGGCATTCACAGCTCCACTAAGTGCCGTATCATAAAAAAGTTGCTCAAGCCATAGCATCTTTGAGGCCAACATTCATTCAGTTACCAAGAGGCAGTGAAGAAATAAAAAAAACTCAGGAAGAATTCTATAAAATAGCCAGAATTCCTAGAGTGATTTCAGCCATAGATTGCACTCACATTTGGATTCAGTCGCCTGGTGGAAACACGGCAGTGGAATTTCGTAATAGAAAAGGCTTTTTTCCCTTTAATGTTCAAGCAATGTGTTCAGCAGATACTATTTCAAGATATTGTAGCACGTTGGCCCGGCTCCAGCCATGACAGCATGATATTTGCAAATTCATCGGCTAAATTTCATTTTGGGAATGGTGAATTTGGCAATGGAATTCTACTTGGTGATAGTGGTTATGAACAAAGTAATTACCTATTGACTCTTTTTCAAGAACCAAATACACCAACTCAGAGTTTGTATAATGAATCACAAATACGAACTAGAAATGTAATAGAGAGATGCTTTGGTGTGTGGAAACGACGCTTCCCAGTTTTACGCATAGGTTTAAGATATAAGCTACCACTAGCACAAGATATAATTGTAGCCTGTGCAGTATTACACAACTTGGCAAGAATGAAAAATGAAGAGGAACCGCCAGAGGATTCAGGAAAATGTTCCATCACAACCAATGTTTGCCCCCACCATATTCAATACCACTGGTGAAGAAAGGCACATGACTAGAAACATTGTGCTAGAATATTTCAGTTCCTTGATTACCTAAATTATTAAGCTTATTATTTCAAAAATTAAACTAAGTTTACTCTTAACAGGTCTTTATTTTCTTTTAAATATATGTATTGCCATTGAAAACAGGTCCGGTATTTCTTAATTTTTCTAAAATCAGTTGATGTATTTCTTGTGTTGTTCTGTATGGTGTCCGGACGTAAAGAATAGCACCATCCCATATCTTCCCGTGGGTGTCGTAAGAGGCGAATAAGGGACTTACCAGTGAATGGGCAGCAGCGTTCTCTGTGATTTTTTTTTTATAACAAACCCGCCTGCCAAGCGTGGCGATTATGGCAAAACCCCCCTTGGGGAGGCCTATGTCCAGCAGTGGACGTCTTTCGGCTGAAATGATGATGATGATTTCTTGTTTTCTTGCCTCATCATTAGCAAGGTGTGTCATTTCTAGGTTGTGTTCATCTTCTATGAACTGATGTTGCTTTAGGGTAGTCTCCATTTGCAACTGTACCAGTTCCAACCGGGCTGCACTTAATTTGTCCAGTCTGCCAGTGACACTTGTTTTTGTAACTGTGTCCGGTTTTAATAGAGTTGATACTCTTGTTTTTAGTGCCTTTGGACGCCATTTTACCCATTTATTTTCTGAAAACATAAGTTTAAATACCATCAAACATAAAATATTAATATCACAACTATTATTTTACTTCCTGTAGGATCTGCAAAATTATGAATTTTGCTTACAATGCTGGTGTTCATAATTTTGCAACTCGCTACTTTCTCCAATATTAATATTGCAAAAGCAGAATAGTAAGTGTAGTAGTCTTTTTGAGATTCATTATCCTCTTCATTTATTTTCAGGATTAGTGACTCGTTCATATCAGCGTGGGTATTGCCCTGAGCTTCATTTTGTTCAGCAGAATTTATTTCTAATTCGAAAGAGTTTATTTCAATTGCGTTCAGCACATTCTCATGGGCAGAAATTGTTGGTACTGGAAATGAATATAAAGTAACATTTAAAAACTAAAGTTTTATATAAAAAGATAATAAGAAACTAGGATGAATTCCTAGTGTTTTTCAAATTATAATGTATCACTGTCGTTACGCGCTTCAAGGCCTGTGATATTAGAGCAAATTCTCAGCACCTTTTCTTCAACTTAATTAAAATCTGGAGCATTTGAAGGTCCTCCTCCAGTCCTATACATCTCCTGTCGTTGCACAGAGGACTTCTTTTTGGTACTTTTTTTGATATCTTCAAACTTTAGCTTTAGTGTCTTCCATGTGTGAATAGTGATATTCTAAAGAACTCTCAATTTTCTTCCAAGCCGCATCTTTATCTTTATTAGTGACCGCATCAGTCTTCTTATTTTCCACAATATGTTTGTGCTTGTCGACTAGATTAAAAAGCAATTCCACTTCAGCAGTATTGAAATTAGCTGCGCGCTCTCTTTTCCTAGATTCCATTATTATCAAAATAATAATAAGTCACTGACAATAAACCAAACTACAAAATCACCGTACGAGAAAATAAAAGATGCACGGGATCAACACGGGATGCACCACGACAAAGGAGAATGCTCGTGAATGTACGGAATCCCGTACCATGCTGCATCAAAATCAAACTTTGTTTTTTTATAGACTACACTGATCATATAAACTCCTACAAAAATTATTTTTGAAAAAAAAAACCCACGTTTCAGAGTTATTTTATAAAATCGAAAATAACCTAAAAAGTAGGCCTATTTTTTCGACGCTACCAACGACGTATTTACATTCACACATACATTTACATTATTACTCTAAAAACAGCGTAATCCACTAATATGAATAAGAATTACGAGTTATAGCAACATCCATAGTATGCGTGACTGAAACTCGGGAGATTTTATTTTAGACCTTTATATTGCCAATACTGTGAGCGGGTAACGTATATAAGGGTGGTCCTTCACCGCGAGCATTCATCTGTAATGTAACGTTACAGATTCGAGAATTACATTAGTGAAGGAGGAAAACCGAGCATGTACCGTGCGCAGCCTGTAATGATACAATCTGTAGTATTTTGTTACAACTTGTAACATCAATGCGCACCACTTGTAATGGAGCGTGCTGCCACAGAATAAATAGTATTGTAACGTAATGCTCGAAATCGAACCTTAAATGTTACATTACAGGCGAATGCTCGCGGTGAGGGACCACCTTTAAGGTAATATATCATTGGACGCCACCGCGATCACGCTAACCAGTACCGATAAAACATTATTATAAGGGTGACCAGTCAGACTGAAAAAAAAAACGCTCTTTGAGCCTAGAGAGCGTCTTGAACAATAACCCTTTAATAATCTTAAGATACTACAGTGTGAGTCTTTATAATGTGCACATACCGAAATGAGAGAATCTATGCTTAATTTTATCGATGGAAAAAATATTTAAAAAAATCTAAATATTTTTAAATATTTTTTATATTTATTATGGAATTTTTAAAAATTTTGTCCACTACTGTGACTTCAGTGTAAACAAAACGGTGTAACTTTTAAACTGAATTATCTATCGCAATGAAACAAACTGCATAATGATTGGAAGTAATTAGGCGTCCTCATAAAATGAAAATTGTGGGAAAAAACTACCCTCAATTGAAAATAAACATCTTTTTTTAGCAATAATCTGTTTTTTCTTCATCAATTTTTACAATAATCGTAAAATTTCTCAATAAGACGCCCCCATTACCTACCTTTTTTATTACTTTACGTTATTTTTCATCGTATTAGCCACGTAATGGTAAAAATTGCATGTTTTTAACTTAATCCCAACATTTCTTATCAACTGTTAAAGAAAGGCCCAGCGCACGGCTACGCACTATTGTTTAGCAGGTAGACAGCATTTTCTGTGGATTTTATTATTAATGTGCGCGGGTCGGGGTGCGGGGAGGTAGGGCTAGCCGAAGGGACCTTCAATTATGACAGACAGGCAGTCGCTCCGAATTATTCGCCGCTGCTACATGTGTTTCGTTACTTTCATTCGCTGCTACCTGAGTTTCGTAACTTTCGTTCGCTTTTACATGATGCCGCGTTTAAGTGAATTTTCCCCGGCACACATTGCCGACATTCATTTTTATTATGGAGTGGGACGAGGAAGCGCCAGAGCTGCGTTTCCTAACAGGCAACCAGTGCCATCTGCCCGCAACTTTCAGGAAGTTCACAGAAGGTTGTCGATCACTGGACTTGGATGGGCATCTGTTCCCCAAATTGAAAAAATACTTAAGGATAAACAGGTACGAAGACGATAACGAAGTGATGGATGCCGTGGAGAGCTTTTTGCAGGACCAAGACAAAACTTTTTTTGTGAAAGGGATTGAAGCCTTGGAAAAGCGCTGGACTCGGTTACACACCGAGTCCAGCGCTTTTCCAAGGAGAGAGACTCGGAAACTATGTAGAAAAATAAATCATTAAGTTATCAATAGTCATTATATTCTATCTCATTGTCACTTTGGATAAATACATAAGTAGCATCACATATGACTGGTTTAGAATTAGGTGGCAAATCAGGATTACCAAATAATCCTTCTGGTATTATTCTATTTCTAGAAGCAACATCTTCAACAGTCATATGATTAAATCCTAAGTACAACTCGTTAATTAAACATTCTCTGGCTATATTCATTAAGCGTTCCAAGGTGACACGAGAACTTATTAAAGAGAGTTGCCAACCTTTCATTACTATCACCAGTTCTCAGCTTAACTAAGTAAATGCTTAATGCAATCGTGGCATTTGGTACTTGTCCTGCTAGACTTGGTATACAGTTTAACAATTCATAAAATTGATCCGAGTTCATGCCAAGCCAAAAGTGACACAAATATGTAGACATTAAAATATTTGAGACTAAATCTATATGGTAATTGTTAATAAATAAATAAATAAAATAGTTGGCAACTCGCTGCATTATATTCATGATTGCGTCAAATTGAATACCAGTGAAATCTCTTAACTGGGAAGTTAATTCATTCCAACGGCCATGATCCAGGTGGTGACGACAGATTCGTGCTGCTGGCGGCACATAGAATTAATAATTAAGTAATAACAGATCCTTTATAGATGAGGGTACCAGTAAACGTTCTGTTTCAAAACAATTAACAAATAAAATTGGATGTGCTAGCAGCACGCTTATACACAGAAGACATAATTGTTGGATTTGATCTAACTTGAGCAGTATGTAGGTTTTGTTGTGGAAGAGGAGGCGGCTTAGGAATATTGAGATCCCCACTTGATCCAGCGTCTGGCAAAATATCGTCTGATAGACCAGGGCGATTATGGTCATGCTGATCACGACGTTGCACTTCTCTTGTAGCTGACCTCCAACCAGCAGCACATACTCTTTCCAATCTTGAGATCTAAAAAAATAACATGATTAAACATGTCATACAAAACATTTTGCAATGGTTTATAGATTTAATAAAAGTATGTAAGTGTAATGTGATCTAACTGTTAGGAATACATGATAATGATCAAGAAGTAATTGTAAATAGATAATATATATATACTATATATACTCAAAATAGATAATATTATCTAATACCTACACCATTATTTATTTGTTAAACCTTCACTTATCGGGACTCAATATTATAAACACAACTAATAATAGAATGATCACTATCAACTAAAGAAGAGTGAAGGAAAGAAGAACATTAATAAGAAGTTTAATTAATTTTATTTAATACTAGCTGACCCGGCGAACTTCGTACCGCCTAACAGTCAACGAATGTTGTGTTACAGATTAGCTGAACTTAATTTATGATTTTATGAAAGTAATACAATGAATTCAAAATAAATATTAGGTTCACTACTTAATTAAGATATTAACACAAAAAAAAATAATAAGGAAAAAAAATAAGTATACAATCGCGTGTGAGCAAGACATGATTAAATGAACTGTGTAAATACGACCAAGAGCATCAGTAGAACGCATATCCGGATGATCAAGAACCGCATCGCCTTGCCTCCGACGTAGAAATTTCTTCGATGAAGCGTTCCAAGTGTAATAACGTGGCATCTCCGAGTAAAGCAAAGTTCGTGCGAACGGATCGCTTTGGCAAGTCGTAAAGAAACTGGTTAATGTTGTTCCTGGAGGTGTTTCAGCACGTTGAACAGCATTCGACTCTGTGAAATACACTCTTTGACCGTTCTCCAGATGCACCGCCAAGTGAAAAACAGGGATGACGTTCGTGAATAGGGAATGAGAATATACGCCAAATTGCCTCATTACAGTTCACATATCTACCAATTTGAAAGCGCGTAATTTCATCGTCGGTATTTATTATTTATTTATTTATTTATTTAATGCACAATGTACACAACCAATTTTACACGCTAAGCTTAAACTAGTGAGTACATGACCCTGTTAGGGCGCAGCAAGATAACTTAAAACTAATATTGCAGAGTATACAGTATTATCTAATAATTATGACTTACAGAGATCATTAGGAACTTTCATATTTAAACATTATGTTAATTAAACTATAAGTTTGAAAATTCCAGTCTAGTATTTCGTTTCATTTACTTAATAAAATTAAAATCACAACAAATCAATAAACATGTCACATAAAATAGTAAATACAAATAGCTTTTGACATAAAAAAGAACCTGTATTAAAAGGAACACATACATATTTGAACTTTATTTTAACATTTTATCTTCCATAAATTCTTGGATAGTATAATAACACTTTTCTAAGAGCAATGACTTTAAATACACATAGTGTTCTCACATAGTCTAGCTTTAAATACACATAGTGTTAAAACGGTGATAGCGACGAATCGGTGGGCGACGGCGTCGGCGCCGGCCTTGCAGCCGAGTGCGCGGGTGAGGACGGTAATGACTCGGAGACCGGCTGCGATGCTGATTGTGCTGTTGTCGCGAGCTGATTCGGGACCGACGAGGATGCACCTCCAGCAAAACCAACATCACTCACAATTTCATCAGAGCTAGAGTCTGTGCACTTCATAATCTGGTCTAAATGTCTTATACATGAAGAACTACAATTTTTAATTTTAATATGAAACATTCTGTTACCAATAATATTCGTTATAATTCCTTTCATCCAACTTGCCTTTTTAGCAGTGAACCATCTAGCCCACACTACTTCACCTAACTTGAATTTCCTAGATTTACAGAGTTCCTTATTTTCTGTTTCTAAACTACTACTAACGTGACTGGTAGGTAGAACTATGTCTAATCTGGTTCTAACATTACGTCCGAACATTAAGCTTGACGGCGTTGCGCCGGTAGTACAATGAATAGTATTCCGGTATTCGAACAAATATTTAAATAATTTATCTTGAACTAAGCGAGGGCTAAAGCTATTTTTACTATTGTTTTGTTTGATGATACATTTCAACATTTTCTTGCAAGTGCGGACTGAATTTTCGGCTTGGCCGTTACTAGCCGGGTGATAAATTGGTGAATTTAAGTAATTTATCCCGTTATTTTTACAAAACTGTTGGAATTCTGTGGAACATATCTTAATATCATTGTCAGACACAATTTCGTTCGGGATACCGAAAACAGAAAATATTTTTTTTAATTTTAATATTAACGCACTAGTGGAGGTGCCGCAATTCATATGAATGCATTCTAGCCATTTACTAAATGCATCAATAACAATTAGGTATACCGTTTGTTCTATAGACATGTAGTCTATATGAATACGGTGCCAGGGAGCGGGCGGGCGCGGCCAGGGTGAGGGGGGCGCGCGGGGCGGCGCGCTGCGCTGGGCCGCGCACACGCCGCAGCCCCCCACCATCCGCTCAATGTCGCCGTCGATGCCCGGCCACCACATTCGACTTCGCGCCGCACTCTTCGTTTTAACAATACCGAAATGCGCACAATGTAATTCTTCTAACATACGCTCGCGAAATATTAAAGGAATTACGATTCTAGGGCCACGGAATACGCAACCCCCGATAATCTGCAAATCCGTTTTACACATAAAAAATGGTAGTATTTGCCTGCAACTAATCTTGCGCGGCCAACCCTGCTGCATATAATTCATTACGGTTTTAAAATTTTTATCATCGGCCGTAGCGCGTTGTATTCGTTCGAACGAGACCGGCTCTTGAATAGCATTCATGAACAACAGAGCGATTGGGAGGTCATCGCGCTCCTTTCGATCAGCTGATCCGCTCGATTCTAAAGATAACGGCGCGCGGGAAAAATAATCTGCCACAATATTATTTTTATTACTAATATACTGTTCTTCGTAGTTGTAAGCGGATAGCATAATTGCATACCTTTGCAGTCGAAGGGCGGTGGTCACGGCAATGCCGTCCTTTTTACCAAAGATTGAGAGAAGCGGTCTGTGATCTGTTCTCAATACGAAAGGTTCTTGACAACCATACAAGTACTGGTGGAAACGCTTAATGCCGAACACCAAGGCGCACGCTTCTTTCATAATTTGACTGTAATTCTTTTCTGCTGGTGACAAGGAACGTGAACTAAACGCGATCGGCCTCTCCGTACCGTCGTTGAACAAATGTGCAAGTACCGCGCCGAGACCCGTGGGACCTGCGTCCACGGTCAACACTAGCCGCGCTCGCGGATCGAAATGAGCCAACACGCGGTCTGAAGCTAGTTCGCGACGCACGGAATCGAACGCAGACTGCTGTTTCTTGTCCCAGTGCCATTCAACATTGTCTTTTAACAGTTCATTTAGCGGGCTTAACATTGAAGACGCATTTGGAATGAAATTCCTATAGTAATTGATTACGCCCAGAAATCGTTTTAATTCTAGAACGTTTGTAGGGACAGGGGCTCTTAAAATCGCTTCTACCTTACTCGGGCACGTTTTAAGGCCATTTTTATTTATTTTAAAACCTAAATATGTGACGCTGTCTTGGAAAAATGAGCATTTTTCTTTTTGTAGCCTTAAACCGGCGTCTTGTATTCTACTTAATAAAATACGAAGTCTTTCTAAATGAAGGGTTCTGTTGGGGGCCGTGAGACAAATGTCATCGTACCAACACGACACGCCTTCAATACCGGCAACTAGAGATTCCATGGTACTTTGAAAAATAGCTGGGGCATTAGCGAGACCGTACACTAGGCGCGTATATTTGAAAAGACCTTTCGGTGTATTTATGGTTGTCAGGTCTTGTGACGATTCAGATAAACATAATTGATTATAAGCGTTGCTTAAATCTAGCTTGGAATAATGTTCGCCGCCCCCTAGCTTAGCAAAAACTTCTTCGATATGAGGCAATGGGTATTTATCGATTTTTAAAACCTTATTTAAGGTACGCACGGCGGCTAATCAAGCTATGCAAAACCAAATTAAGCTGATCTCTCATCGTACGTGGAGCTCATACAAAGCGAAGTCAGGTTATACTGGTTATGTACAGCTTGATGTGCCGCCGTGTGTACAAGAAAAATCTCCAGCTATTTTAACTTTACCATTCTCTTTCAGAACTGGTACAATGGGCGTGGCAAAGTCTGAGAACTGTACTGGTATCAATATACCTACCCTAACGAGCCTATCTAACTCTTCCACGACTTTGTCTTTAAGAGCAAACGGTATCTGACGCGGTTTAAAAAATTTTGGCACTGCGTTTTCTTTTAAATGTAGATGGACTTCAAATTTATTAAAACGACCCAATTCATCGCGCCAAATCTCTGGAAATTCATTCAAAATTTGCTGCACTTCTTGACATTTCGCTTTAACTGTTAAGTTGTTGTTACTCGTCATAGAAACTAAACTCATGTTGTACTGTGCCATGAAATCGCGACCCAACAATGGTGGACCACCTTGAGTAATTACATAAAAAGAAATTTGTTTCCTAATACCATTGTAACACACTTCACAATTAATATAACCAATGGGCGTTACTTTATGTTTAGTATAAAGGCAAAAAATTACATCTGATTTCAATAACCTGTATGATTGAAAATTTTCTTTATAAAAACTTTCTGAGATTACACTGCGTCCAGCTCCACAATCTAGTTCCATAGAATATAACTTATTATCTATAGAGATATTCACTTTAATTGGATTATAGTGGACGTACCTCAGATTATACAAATTACATTCCTTGCACTCGTGTCCGTCGCCATCGCCCGCATCCAAATTATGCAACGAAACTTTCCCGACCTTTTTAACACTGCACACTTTTTTAAGATGACCTTTTTCACCACAAATCATGCACTTATAACCTTTGAATAGGCACTTTTCAACGCAATGACCCTTAAGCCCACACACTGTGCATCGCGCGGCCGCGGGGGCCGCCGCCTGCGCCGGACCCGGGCGGGCCTCGCCCTGCCCGCCGCGACGCTCACCAACTCGATACACCATCTCCTGCTTGATAAGTTGCTCACCGCTTTCGCCGACACAAGCTCTCGCTGCCCGAGCACATGCTGCTTCCTGAGCTATTTCTATAGCCCTAGATAGCGTCAAGGTCTTCAAGTCCTGTTCGAACAATCGATCTCTTTCCGGGCCTACCTTTAGACCTAGGATAAAACGGTCGCGTAGCAACGTATCCAACTCCGTACCGAAACCACAGTGCACGGCGAGTCCTCTCAATCGTGCCGCCCAATCTTCGACTTTTTCACCGTCCATTCTGATCGCATCATAAAATTTTGCCCTATCGGCAAAAGTCGATCTTTTCGGCTGAAAATGTCCATTTAGTACTTGAACTAACTCGGT
Source organism: Noctua fimbriata (assembly GCA_905163415.1). NCBI lineage: Eukaryota > Metazoa > Arthropoda > Insecta > Lepidoptera > Noctuidae > Noctua > Noctua fimbriata. The sequence continues at coordinate 9,105,967 of LR990929.1, read as the reverse complement.
CCACGGTACCGTTTCTACCTCCTTTGGATGCACGAGGTTTCCCACTAGCCGGTACGACTCATCGGATAGATGCGCGATTAATACTGAATTCCAGTTCTCCCTATCAATGTTGTTTAATTTAAGGAAGTTAGTCAATTTCTTGTAGAATATTTGCCAATCCTGACTTTTATAATCAAATTCGTTAACACTCCCGATGAGTTGAGACATTTTATTACACGCGCAGGTAGCTCGTCGCCAGTTAATAAGTAGGTATATACGTAGAAGTTAGCGTAGGTACTTGGCTAGCAATGAAACGACCGTGTATCGTGACCACTGGTTTATTACTACTCAAACGTAAGCGTCGCTCTTAGAACGGTGGGGTGGAGTGCCGGCGCGCGGGGCGCGGGCGCGCGGGGCGCGGGCGCTTACGAGTACAAACACTGCACTTCTACTTGGACCGATTTAAGCAAAAATGATTCAGTCCACACTAACCTCATTTCGAGATAATAGAGTTTAAAGTTTATTTCGGTATTTCTCTGGCTTTGTAGTTCTAAATGTTATGTTTTTAATTTTATGTTATTCTAAGTGTTCTAAACTAATTTACATGCATGTATTTAGTAAATAAATTTTAATAGTTTCGTAGATATTCAAGAAAACTTGCGCGTGGATCATTATTACATAATACATTTTGTATGGAATTAGCTGTGTAGGCTGCGGAAAGAAAAATGCAAAAATGTTCCAAACTATGACAAAAATAAAAGCTTAAAAATGTTTATTATTTTTATTTTATTTAAAAAAACACAAATGTTACCCTACTCCTCATCCAAATCAAAGTCGGGTTCATCACAATAACCATCTATATCGTCTATTATTGCATCGTCTCCCTTCAGTTTTTTATAATAACCAATGCAATCATTTGGTATGAGATGGAATAACGATTTCAAATCGTTTAACTTCTTTTTGTTAATCAGTTTTCCTGAAGGCCATAATTCTTGCAAATCTTCTTCTATGACACCCAAATCAACACCTTTTAATTTCTTTTTAATATTCAGTTCTTTGTAGTCCTCATTAAAGGAAGTTCTCATGAACAAAGAATGTTGAGTCTTTTTTGTGATTAAAATTTCTTTTGTTTTGAGCCAGTTTACTTTGCTCTTATCATTAAATATTTTTCTATTAACTATTTTCTTTTCTAGAATTTGAGATCCAACAAAATCACAACTTTCCATTTTATGGACCTGTAAAGGATTTTTGTTTTTGCATTGTTTCATAATGGCAATATAATCATCCACGGAGTATATCCTTTCATATTGCTTGAGTCGAGTCTCAATTTTAGCGAAGTCGTTGTCATTTGGTAGGAAAGTGTGTCCTGATTCTAGGTAACGGAAGCTGATTGTCTCGAGAGTGGGGTGTCTATTTAATAAAGCCTTTAAAATCAAAACGATTTTGATATTCCTGTTTTGCCCTCCGCAACAGTCACTCCACAAAATCAATTTTTTTACTGTAGGAGGTAGCACGCACTTAATATATTTCCTCAAACATGAACCCACTTCTTGGGCCCCTCTGCCTGCCTCGCCTTCAGCCCAAACAAAACAATTCCCAACACCGTTGGAAGCCGAGTGTATACCGCAGTTGTATACCCATAACTGCCTTTTGTAGAAAACTATATTGGTCGGTATTCTAGGTAAAGGCAAGGTTTTCTCCAAATCGTAAGTCAGACATTCAGTTTCTTCACAAGTTTTAGCCTGTTCAAAATCTTCCTTCAGCTTCTTCCTTAAATCTTCGGCAATTTTTTGGTGTTCTTCTTTTTCTCTTTGGGCATTTGCTCTTTCAGCTGAGGTAGTAGAATTTTTCAATGTCATTTCATAAAGATCACATTTGTTACACGTGTCTTTCTTAAGGCTCTTGCACCTCAAATTGAATTTTTGTACAAAAATATGTCTAACAACATTGAAGGATGGACATTTTTCATCTTTTCCAAATTCTTTTGCGAATTCTATTTTGAACAATTCGTAGATTTTTGGTACCGTCATTCCTGGCTGCAGATATAAAGCATCGCTGTTCTTTTCTCTACGATAATGTGACTCGTATTTTGGCAACCTTTTGATAACATCGATAATAAGCTCAATATGTCTTTGTGGCGTTTTATTCCATCCGCCTGCTGTTTCTCCTCTTTTATCTTTTATTTCTCTGTCATTGCGTTTTTTTCGAAGACTGACAGTAACTTTTTGAGGTGTTATTTGCAGAGTTCTACAAAACATGTCTCGACAAACAGGTATATTGCCAAGTGTATACGTGCGAATAAATTCGCGAGGTTTCCTCTTCGACGGGGAGCATAATGTAACGTAACTTCGTTTCTTTTTGCTTTCTGTAATGTTAGATGTTATGTACAAAACTTGAGCTGCGTACGATTCAAGATGTACGAATCTATGAAATTCTCGTTCCCTATCTTCTTTTGAAACTAAATTAGCACAATCTTTTTTGCATGAACATTTAAAATCTATGAATTTTTTAGATGATACTTCCTTCTTTTTAGTTTGGTAAGGTAAATTTTTGTATTTCCTTTCTTTAATTTCCTGACGACTGTATTTTTGTTTGAGTTTCCTTCCTCTTTTTTTACGACCTTCATTTTCGTTTTCTGGTGCATTCTCTAAACTGCATACGATATCGTTAGCAATTTCTTGTCGGTAATTAATTTGTTTTTCCGCTTCTTCACTTCCTTCGGTGTTATTTTCTGTTTCACGTTCTATTTCTTCCATAACATCTTCAACATTAAGTCTCTCCGTTGATTTTCTTTTTTCAGTTGCCGTACTCGGAGAATGGATTAATGCCTGTGTGGTTTTGATTCTTACTTCATCACAATCAGTGTCACTTTCTGAATCTGTGGTATCTTGTGCTATAAAATCTGGATCTCTTACGCTATCGTCACTGTTATATGTTAGGTTATCATTATCTTCTAATCTTAGTGATGTTGGTTCTTCAACTATTTGGTCTAATGCAATGTGCGTATCATTAGGAACACTCTTCATTATATAAGGAGTCAGAGGTGAATATGACGGCGGAGGAATTGACAAATTGGAAAGTAGCGTTGGACTAGTAACGCCATCATTATCTGAAACATGAAAAATAAGTGGTTCTGACAATCCAATTTAATTTTCTTAACAATAATATGATATTAATCGGGATTGCTTTAAACGTAGTTTTGCTAGATCCTTCTGTGCCAGTAGGTAACAAAGTATTGTTTGTCCCCGCCTGCAGCGCCTTAAAGTATTTAGTTTAACTAATTTGAATATACATTGTGAGACTTGTTTTTCCCTTTTCAGTTCATTATTTTTAAGCAGTCGGGTTTTTTGTTTTTATAATAATAATTTTACATACATACATACATACATAAAACAGTCATCATTTAGGAATTTTAATGTAAATAATAGTACCTTCTAATCTCGGTGATGTTGGTTCTTCAACTATTTGGTCAAATGCAATGTGCGCATCATTAGGAACACTCTTTGTTATATGTGGAGTCAGAGGTGAATATGACGGCGGAGGAATTGACAAATTGGATAGTAGCGTTGGACTACTGACATCATCATTATCTGAAAGATTAATTGCAATAAAATTAAGATGTTGATTATTGTATTTTGAACTTTAGTCTAAAGAACATTTTACTGTCCTGGTATTAAATAGTACCTTACCTTCAGATATTCGTTTTTGGAAAACTTCACCAGAAGCCATTTGGCTAACATTGATTGGCGATTTGTTAACTTCGGTTTCTTCAATAGCATTCTCTAAAATAAAAGATCTTTCCCGATCTTTCAAGTTACGTACTTCATTCGTGCAATCTCGCTGTAAACAAGAGGCTAATTCCTCGTCATCACTTGCCTCGATATATGTTTCTTGTCGACTTTGAGTATTGTCAATGCGCTGAACTACTGTGCATTCTGACCCCGACATAGAGTTTATGACATCTTTTGGCTTAAAAGGGCATACCGTTTCCTCATCATTACTGTCGTTTGCTTCTACATATGTTTGCCTTTCATTAAAATGTGAACTATCTTTAATACTAACAATCCCCTGAAGTGGATTTTCAGAGCACCGTTCAACAAAAGAGTCTTCACAAGGTTCTTCAAGCATCTCATTTGTCAAAATGTTGAAAATTTTTTCCGTTTCTGGAGACATTTCTCTGATTGGCGATGACGTACAAGATTGTTGATTTTCGTCATCTGAAACAATATGGAGCCGTCGTGTATATTTTTGTATCCCTGATAAGTACTTTAACTCTTTACGTTCCACCTATTTAAAATTACGTCGGGCCACGTTCAATATAGGGTCTCAAACAAAGCGCGAAAAAGCAAATCAGCTGTTTCACACATTTTGGTTAAGTAGGTATAAACATTTTGTATAAAACAGCTGTTTTTTTTTCTAAAAAACACTTTAAAAACAATGTGGAAATAAGTATATACCTAGTATTATGTGTTCTTACCTAGCTTACTTTGAGCGGTTTGACGAGAGTTTTTATTGCAATAGTCTTTCTGAACCATCCTTATAATGTTATCACTCCTCTTACATTTCTTTGAGAGATGTGAATAATTAAGAAGCGAACCGCCACCTTCTACGGCAAAACAAAAAAAATGCAAATAGGTAAATAATAAGTAAGTAGGTACGTACGGTCGGTCGGCTGTAGTTAGATAGTAGGTAGGTTAGTTCCAAATAATTTGGAGCTCACCTATAGCTGTGTTTCTAGGTACCTACCAACTTATTCTGAGTAAAATGTATAGGTAGCAAGCCGGGCATAAAGGTTATTTAGCGGCTAAATATACCTAAAAGTTCATCCGTAGATTAAGTAGATAATGTCACCTGCACGTAATAGTAATTATTGTAACAAAATATGATTATAAAATACATAAACCACAGAAGTTACTGCAATGAAAACAATTTAAAAGAATATGAGTAGGTACATAAACACAACGCGATCGTAAAATATCTACGAGACATATTAATAATTATTACCAGTAGCTATCTACAATAATAAAATTACTTACCATCATCTTTTTGCCCTGCATCTGTTCTTTTACGTACACTTTTTAATATTGAATCTTTTCTATTCATTTCTAGGTTTAAGACTAAACTTTTGATAAAAACTCGAATCACCAACTTTACAAAACACAATTTAACAAATTCAATTACAATGAGATGTTACTCATGCACTTTTCTTTATTTTTACTACGCAGCAATAAATTTCACACAACGTTTCAATAGACGAGATCAGTACGAAATGACGACGCCCGCTCCCCACTCCGCCCGCTGCAGCCGCACATATTACGCGTTTGCAGCGGCGCGAGTAGGTAAGTTTATTTAAAGTACCTACCCACAACCTAATAAAGTAATAATGTTTGCAATGAGTGCAGTTTTTTGTTTTGAAAAATATTTAATGACACAATAGTATTTACTCAACAATTACTTAATAAACAAATTTGCCATAAATTGCGAAGTGGATCCTTTTTGTTTATTCAATTAAAGTATAATATAGTTTTCATTTCAAAATTGCAAAAACGTTTCAAGCTCTGAAGTTCATTTTGTGTTAAAATTTAAATGAAGAAAACACGCAGCAGCATTATTTGCAAAAAAGATTCAAGTGAGGTGGATCGTTTTTGTAAAACTTTAACAGTAATTTTTCACTGCGCTTAAAGTTTTACAAAAACGATCCACCTCACTTGAATCTTTTTTGCAAAACTTTAGCGCATTTGAAATGGTTGGTTTAGAAATATGCAAAAATGATCTTCAATAAGTTTGTCTACATGACCACATTATTCTAAAAAAATAGAATAAATTTCATGCAAAACATACAATTTTATTGCAGGTACAAAAAAATGCAATAAAAGATAGAAGGTTTAAATAGTTATATACGTATTTCATTAAAGTTTTCGGTATAAAAATAATATTTTGTTTACTTTTTAGCCGAGATATTAATGATAATTTTATATTTAACCGTGAATCGTTTTTTAAGAATTGAATTTTTCGTTTTTCTTTAATTAAATAGAATAGTCATGTGGTCTGAATCAGTATACTTCTGTAGTCGAATGTTATTTGGAATTGAGTTAAAATGATTCAAGGTTATTGGAACATTTAAGCAGAATGATTTTTATAATATTTTCCATATTGTATAAAAAGCATTATTGTTCCAAGTAGTTTGAATCATTATAGCAAAAAACAAAAAACCTATATCAGGGCAACCAAGAAAATGCAAAAATGATTCTAATAGCTTGAAACATTTATGCATTATGAAAAAATGATGTTCGCTATGACAGTTGTGGTTTGGACCATACGGATTTTCGTCAATTATTAACATAGAGTTCCGAGTCTTTGATATGTTAAAATATACCTTATTTAGAGTACATAAGTCACAAAAACTCGAAATTGTCGAGATTGTGGGTTGGATCATTTTTGCATAAATCGGTCCACTTTATGTTCGAGTGGACGAATACCTTCGGTTGTAACTTCGTACCCTAAGAATTCTATATTTGATTTTCCGAACTCGCATTTAGGTAGGTTAATAGTGATTCCATACTGCCTGAACCTATCGAATACTTGACGCAGGTGTCTTTCATTTTCCTCTATGGAGTCGGTCGCGATTATGACGTCATCTACGAAATTGAATAAAAAATCTAAACCTTGTAGTACTGTATTGCTCATGAAACGCTGGAATGTTTGGCTTGCATTCCTTAGACCAAAGGTCATGCGCTGGAATTCATACAAACCGAATCTTCTTTAGCTACTCTGATATGGTGGTATGATTTATTTATGTCGAGTTTGGAAAATATCTTCTTACCTGCTAGTATGTAGGTGAAATCATGCAGTCGTGGGACGGGGGTATCGGTCCGGTTTTGTGATCGCATTTAGGCGCCGGTAGTCGCCACACGGTCGGATGTCCCCGTTTTTTATCGCCACCACGTGCAGCGGGCTCGCCCACTCACTCTTGGATGGCCTGCAGATGCCCATCTCCTGCATTGACCTAAATTCCTCCTTGACCTTATGATATCTGTCGGGAGGAAGCGGCCTGGCTCTCGCGTGTACGGGTGGTCCCTTAGTTTCGATATAATGCATTACCTTGTTATCGTCGTCAGCGTTATCGTCCCTAAATGGTATGGGTTTAATAATATCTGCAAATTCCGATAACAGGTTGTGAAATAGGTGATTACTGTCTACGATGCTGACATAAAGTTCCGCGCACTTAACTATGTTACCGCGGGTCACCAAACTATTTTCACTATCTAACAATTGTTGTGCATTTAAATCTACTAACAACCCATAATGGCGCAATAAATCCGCTCCTATGATAGGTTTTTTTACATCAGCAATTATAAAAGTCCATCTGAATGGTTTTCCTAATTTTACACTTAATTCTAAGTTTCTAGTGCCATAGGTTTTAAGTTCAGACCCATTTGCTGCATACAACTTGAAATTATCACTGTCACTTACGTGTCTTTGCCATTTTGTTGGGGGTATGACGGATACATTCGCACCTGTATCTACGAGGAAACGCTTTCCCGAGCTGGTGTCCGTAACACATAGGCGGTGATTCACGTTGTCGATGCAGTGTTCCGCCGTTGACCGCACCGCATCTAGTTTACCGACCTTCGAGAATCTTCACCTGCTGCATTGTTGTCCCAGCTGCATGGTTGCACGCACTTGGTGGCCTTTTTACCGAATCTATAATGGTAGAAGCATAATCTGCCCTTTCGTTGCGACGTTTTTTTTTCTGATGACTGTAATCGGTACCGTGTTCTTGTGGTGCTTTGTGCGCCTCTGTTTATTGCTTGAATTTTCTCACCTAGCTTTACTATTTCCGCGATCAGCAGGTCTGCTCCTGATGTTGCGGTACTTGTTGCAACTGTAGCGATAATGTTTTTAGGTGACGCTTCTTCCATTATTTTATCCGCCATATGCGCTAGTTTTTCCAGCTCTGTTGTTTCACTGACGGTTAATACTGTACGAACCGTTTCTGGTAGTCTTCCCATCCAAAGAATGCGCATAGTTTCATCTGGAATTTTGTTTCCCGCCAAGTTCTTCATGCTCCGAAGTAATTGCGTGGGTTTTTGATCGCCCAGCTCGGATTCATGCAGCACCTTCTGTAGTTTCCGCGTGACCGACTCTTCATACACCGTCAAGAGGCGTTCCTTTAGGGCGGTGTATGGTTTTTCGGGTGGGTCCAGGATTATGTCACGCGCTTGCTGTATGATGCTCTTGCTTAGCTTTGGTAGCACTAGGCCGAATTTCTTGGCCTACCCTTGCTTCTTGCTAGTAACACCTCGAATTGTGCGAACCACAGACATGGATCATCTGTCCAAAAATCTGGAATTTGCGCCTTAAGCTCTATCGGCGCTACATCCTCGCTTTCCTTTTTCACCGGTATAGCCAGTGTTTGTCGAGCCTGCATTTTGTTAATTTAGTTCGCACTGATACACTTTACAGAGTCACCGAATTCGTACACTTAGCACTTTATTACGGCTTAATTATATAGTTCGCGTTCGGGGTCACCACTTTAGGGATGATGTGGTCACTGTGTGATTATGTCAATCCCTATTTATTTGAGTACTGCGCCAACCAGTTATGAAGCCTCTGGGTTTATACAAATAAACGAGTGTTCACTACTGAAAGAGTTTTATTCCCATTAAACCCAAGGAGAACCTTCCGACCAGACTAGTGCGCAGTAACTAGTCCGCCGTCCATACGTCGCGCTCACATTTACATTTTGCTTACCTTGCATTCTGTCTGTCGTGCACGCTTACATGTGTCCCTACAAGAGTAATACAGAAAAAACTGCGAGTTTTGGCCCTCTGTACTAGTCGCAGATGTTGTCTCAAAATTCAAGGTTTTATTAGGACGCATTTTGTCAATTATGTCAAGTTCACATATTTCATACTCAGTATTTACACTTTGAATATAGATAATCATATTAGAAATATCATTAAAAATTGATTTCATTCCGGAGTAATTTAGCATGCCCGTGCGTCTATTGAACATGGTATCATCATAACTTAAATTCTTGTTACTATCTAAAAAATAAGCATGTCCGTGAGCAGCTGTATCCAGATATAACAAGTTATTGAAAGTTTCCACTATCGAATTGTATAAGTAATTATTAGTAAAGAATTTGTAGGTTGGTGTGCATATAATTATGTTTGTAAATGCGATTTCTTGTAAAACTTGTCTTATTAACAAAATACTATCATAATATGCATGTGACTTGGAAGTCTTCGCCACCTATCAATATAATGCAGTAGTCGAGCATGGTGAAGTTTGCCAGTTTTTCTTTGATGCCTTTCAGAAGTGCTAGGACATTTCTATGGGGTGTGATGTAGTGACAAAGTTCACATTCATCTATAGTTTTTTCTGCAATGTCAAGCAGTTTATTCCTGTTGTCGGTGCTTAAGATGCAAATTTTGCTACGTTTTAAATTACAGTGGTCCAAACTATTTATACTTTCTTTTGTTGGTAGGTCAACATTTTAATCCGTTTGTGTTTGTTTGCATGCATTTTCCGTTCTTAGTTGTTTATTACTACAGGCTGTCGATGTTTGGTGTTTTAATTTTGCTGACGTATGATCAGTGAGATTACTGGTTTGGGTCTCCTTATTCAAAGTCTTTATTCGGCATATAGATTTATTTCCAAGACTTTTTTATTGGGGTTGATGTTAAGCTACTCACTTGAAGTTTTATGTTTGAAACCTTTCGTTTAGATCCTGGAGTGGCACACTTGGCTTCTCCTGCACCCACCTGCTTATATAATTCTATGACACTGTTACATTTATCTAGATCAGATTTTAAATTTTTATTCTCACAAAGCAAATTGTCAACTTCCTGATTTGCGCTTTGCAACTTAATTCTTAAATCATTGATCTCTTCCTGTAGCGTCACATAGTTTCATAGTCTCGCAGTGAAATTTCTGGCATACTCATAACTGTAGCATCGAAAAGTGACGTTTCTGAGAACGAGGTAAACAGGATTTGTTTCTTCCTCAGCGTTATGTTTTCATCCCCCATGCTATTATTAATTAGTATCAGCAAAATTGTTCTTTTTTACTTGGCAACCCCGCTTTAACGAAGCGCTAAAAGACTCGTGTTCAAGTCGCGTGACATCGGTTTCTGAACGAATTTTTTTACGTCAAAATTATTCAGACGTTTTGTGATTGGCCAATGTCACATATGATGAATCATCTGTTCTTTGTTTACATTACAAGAAATATTTCAAATTCACCACCAGTTTTTATCAACCAATTTTGTAAATCTCTCCGATATTATGTTCTTGTCAACTATTATAACTTACTATTTTGTCATTTCCGACCCCAGGCACAGTATTTCACCGCATATAGGCATATTATATTAATCCCAGGCCACTTCAGTCAAAACACTGTGATCGTCACATTCAATATAATGCACAGAATTTCTTAAAGATAACACTGCCACTAGTTTAATACGATGCACCGAGCATTACAAACAATACTTTAGCCACTTTCAGATAGGAAAAACATAAATATAAAATAAATTTTTTTTGGACCGATGTTGACATTAGCTGGTGTTGCCACATCAACTTCCATGTAATTCCATAATCTTCTATGACCAAAAGCAGCAGCCAAAGATAAACTTCCTTCATTGATTGTGTTTGCTCGATCTTGAAGCAGTGTCAAACAGTCTGTACAGAGCACACTTTCTGAAGACAACTGCAATAAAATCCATCAATTAAAAAGGTGTTTTTACCCTTTGTGACGTAATCTATCTTCTGTGTGTGTGATTCTAAAATATTTTAGAATCACACACACTTTGATGAATATCTTGATCATCAGGGTTCAAAATTTTCAGACCGATCAATTTTTGTATTTCCTTCTTAAAATTTAGATGTGCGAAATTTACAGGACAGGAATGCGGTGGATCTCTTAAAATATTTTTTCTTGTTTTGTCCGATGTAACCGATCGTTCTATTAAAACATCTCCATAATGTGCTGTCGTTTTTGTTTGTTCTATTTTTGTTATATTTATAACCCTTATAAACTAATGCAAGCTTCCCCGTTTGATCTTCCAGTCCTCCGATTCCGAATAAATTTTATGATTTAAAAAGGACACATGACATTGCTCCACAGAGGCAGTTTGATCATTAACCTTTTAAGCTCCGTACTCACATACGGTTTTACTCGATCGAGCTATCATGTCGAGTAAAAACTATGGCATGGGCTTTCATCCACACATTCAGCATTAATCTATCGAGTGACGCGCACCGTTCAGTATTCACCGAACCGTTCGAGCCAAAACATGTCTGTTCAACAAAGGAGACGGTGGCTGCTACATTTAGCAAGTCTCGCAGTTCTTTATTATAAAAGAAAGAAAATGAAAAGAAGAAACATAAAAGGAGGTACTGGGTTAAAGATTGGTTAGGTCGCCGCTCTGATTACAGCCAGGTGAACTTGATTAAAGAGCTGTGTCCCGAAGATTATAACAATTATTTAAGGATGCCTGAAGTGCTATATGAAGAATTACTTTCTATGATTACCCCATTAATAAAAATAAAAGATACTCATATGAGACAATCTATTTCTCCTCGCGAAAGATTGACTGTAACATTACGATATTTAGCGACTGGAAGAAGTTACACTGATCTACAATATTCTTCAATAATATCAAAACAAGCCCTTAGTGTAATAATACCTGAAACTTGCGAGGCAATTTTCAAGGTGTTAAAAGAAGAATACATGAAAGTGTTTAAAATTATTTATTATAGAAAGTCATACATTATCATTATTGTAGGTGTTATAACCCTTAATAAGGCGCGAGCCTGTGTTAAAGCTAGAAAGTAAGTTAGAGTGGAAATAGGGTAAATAGATACTGCAGAATTTAAAAAAGTAATTTAAAAAGGTGGGGGGTTATTGTTTTTCCCCCCTTTTTTGGGTGGGAAATAATGTCTCCTTGCCCGATTATGTATGTGCACTGTGTCTCGAAGTGGGAAAATAATTCCCTTTGCCTGTTTAGGATACGAACTTTTGCCCTAGTTTTGTTGTTATTCAGATACTAGTATTTCCCCTGGTTTCGATTGTTACTTTTATAAAGATTTTTCTTTTCTACTGAAATTGGTTATGAACTTTTATTGTATTTACATAAATATTGTCATGCATGCTAAATAAAAAGCGATATCGCAATCACATTTTTATTTAATAATAAAAGAATTCAACTATTCTTGAGGAGAAGCCTCATGAAAGGATTTAAAACAGTTTTTTGCACATAGTGCTACTTGACAAGTTGAACACATTATTTTAGTTCTCTTTTCCTCCTTCTTGGTGCTGCAGAAACGACACCTTTTATAGCTATTGCCTTCCTCAGGGAGATGAATTCCAACGTTGAGGAGAAGGATCTCATCAGGCACGCCGAAGTTTGAGCCTTTTTTGTTCTTGAAAACAACTTGCCGATTTTTTTTGCTTGAATAGTGGGAAATCATCTCACGAGCCAATCGTAATCTAAATTGTCTGTGCGAATGCGTATTTACAACGTGGACATTGTTGTAGGTAATGTAACTATTAATTATTGACGCATCAAACATAAAAAAGAAAAGTCTCATCCAAAATTTTCGACACTTACGATTGATGGGATATGACAATCGAAAGTGATCGAAGTGATCTACGCCTCCCATGACGAGCGTGTAGCTTGCAATAGCTTTGGGGCAGAGGACTTCTTTCCTTGTGCCATCTTTTTGAGTTCGTTTAACAAATATTGCGTCAGTTGGATGGTGAGCTGTCGTGAACAGTAACATCTCGGGTATCAAGCCACTTAATGGCTGTAATAGGTTTTGCAGTTATAGCTGCAAATTGATTATTTTCCAGTTTTAAATGTTTAGGCTGAGATTTCTTCAGTATATCTGGCAAATCTTTTCTATTTGTTCTTACCGTACCTACAGCAAAGATTTTTCTTTCATACAAATCATCCAGCAAATTGCAACTTGTAAAGAAATTATCAAATGCAAGAAGTGTGTCCTCTGGAAGATCAGTAGAAAGTTTTGAAACAACATTGTATCCCAGTCCTTCGTCTTCCATATTGTCCCCTTTCCCCGTATAAACCTCAAATTGATAGAGGTAACCTGTTTTTGAGTCGCAACGCGCCCAGACCTTAAATCCACGTTTAATGGGTTTTTTGGGCATGTATTGTCTTAAGGATGATCGCCCTTTAAATTTTACCATACACTCATCTATTGACTGTGTACTAGAATTAACTGTCTCCTGCTGGAACACTTAATTTAATTCTGTAATCATTGGTCTTAATTTGTACAATTTGTCATATTCTGGTGAGTCCCTCCTCGGTTCATTCTCATTGTCATTGATGTGCAAATTTTCAGTGATTTTTTTAAATCTTTTAACTGTCATAATTTTTGATATTTCAGGATTATTATAAAAAGGATCATTTCACCAGTAGAGTTCCATATCGGGCAATGGGTTTAGGCCCATCATAATTAATATCCCAAGGTAAGCCTTAATTTCTTCTGCTGATACTGGTGTATAGTGGTTACTGTTTTGCTGATTTGCATATCTATTGGTTTGTTCGACTAGAATTTGAACCAAATATTCTGGAAAAAATCTATTAAAAACATCAATGGGGCGAGTTTTCAGATTATATGCAGATTGTGGTTGAATTGGATTAATGAATTCTGGAATATTATGTATTTTTTTTTCTATTTTCCACTCTCGTGGTTGTCTTGGCCTGGATACATTGCAAGCTCTTCTTTGCCTTGAATGACGTTCCGATACTTGATTTACTGTTTCAGTTACATTGTGGTTAGAAGGTCCCGCACTTGTGTCATCTGTGTGAATGGGATAATCGTAACTGGTTTCATGGAAAATCTCATCAAAACATTGCTCCATCTCGATTTCTCTATCATTGAGATTCACTATTTCTCTCCATTCTTCTTGTGTTGTATGTTCTATCATCTGCGATGGTGAACCCTCATTTAGTTGTTCTGATCTCTCGCTTACTCTACTAATCGTGCTGTTTCCTTCCAAAACATCTCTCAGAGAACTTTCCGAATATAATCCTGTACATTCAATATTTTCTTCTAAACTATAAGAAGCACCTAAAATTTCCTCAAGACGACTTTCGATAATGGAGTCTTCAATCACATTTAGGTTATCTGCTGGGCTGGTAACAGCGGCTGTCTGATAATAGGCATCATCGTCAGAGTCAATGTCAGATAAATCAGACAGGTTGTCCACGATGGCTTCCAACTCCGCCATGCTTTGAAGTCTCCTATTTTTCTTATTCATGGTCTATAAAACCTGTAGGTAAATGTATAAAATTATGAACATGTCATTCACAAAAACAGCCATAAACAAAAAAAATATTAGGAGGAGTTGGTACTGACACATGTATTTTTTATATAAATAGTTACGTTATTACTAACATTATTACTACAGGAAACGGGATATTTACCATGTTTACTATTTTTGTTGAGTTCCCGATATGGTAAACATGGTAAATATCCCGTTTCCTGTAGTAATAATGTTAGTGACCATGATAGTTTAAAATCTTAAATAGTTATGTGTCTAAGTGCAGGCGCAATCGGGCAAAGGGAAATAATTTCCCACTTTGTAATTTGAACTTTTTACGGGTAAAGATCGCGAGAATCCATAAGAAAACTATACGAAACACTGCTGGAATAATCTATTTAGACGAAATAAAAAACATATTCTACTTACAGAAATCTTCGTTGAACTATTTGAATATTTTTCTTCAAGGTCTCAGAAAAATAACCGTTGTCGGTCACTACTTCCACGTCATGTCATTTTGACATTGACTTATCATCCACAAGATGACATTATTACCAAAAGTATTGCCAGTTTAGAAATTGTAAATTAAACAAGAAGCTGATAATTAAACTTGTGTTCATAAAAAGGTTAAACGTCATGTAATATTAAATATTTTTCAAAAGAAGACTTGGTGGGAAATTATATCCCCTTGCCTTATTAAGGGATAACCATGTTGTGGTGTATATGTTACGGGTAAAGCTAGAAGATGGAGTAAACCTAGGTTTATCCGGGTTGACTTAGTACTACCCAAGCTTCTTGGGTAAAGTCCGAATAATACTTAAATAATAAACCTGGGTTTACCCATACTCACCTAGGTCTACCTAACTCTGGCTGGGTAATGTTAAAAAATTGTCTAATTAATTAGTGAAATGAAAATCCAAGGGCATGATAAACTTTTATTATTTAAAAAACATACAAAGGCGAACGTAATCGCTTGAAGAGTATAAACTTAATAGCTTTAAAAGCAAAAATTAATAGCGGGCTGAAACATGATATATTTAATAGCACAAACATATTTATTAAAAGTTTGTATGGCAATTAATTCAAAGTACTACCGGTCGTTGTTATTAAAATTGAAATTATTTATTTGAGCAAGATAAACTACTGTGACATTTTGAATTGCAAAATTTTCCTGCAGCGTTGCATGAACACTTCTTTGTAGCACATTTTGTTTTGCAATTACACCTTTTATAACCCTGGCCTCCTGAAAGCGACTGTTCATTTGCAAGCTCTCGTAAGCTTTTTTTTTTCTGTTGATATATTTTCGATATCAATCAGTTTATCACGACACACAAAAACTGATTTCTTGAGAACATTTCCTCAATTTCAATAATGAAGGCGCTGTTGAGTGGTATAATTTATAAACGTTGAGTGTCGAAACTGTTAATGAAAGCATAATAATTATTACTTAAAAATATAATTTAAAAAAAAACAGCAATTTATCTCTGTTTCATTTAGATTAGCCCTTGTAGGTAAAATGGGGCTTGAAACGACTAAAAAATCTAGTAGCTTAAAATACCACAACTTTGTTTTATATACATCTGCTGCGCCACTTCCACTTCGTGGTTCACGGGTCTTCTTTTTTTCTTTGCGATAAGAAGCACGAAGGCTGTTTATCTTCTTGACCACGCTCTCTCTATTTGCATCCTGATCAGTAGTCTTAAGCACCGCCAGTAATTTGTCGTAGCATTCATTTCTCTTATTTTTATTTGAGTAATCTTTGGACTTGACATTCCACAAACAATCACACTGTCTATATAAGTTAATAAATTCTTCTATAACACCTTTGGAATAAACTCGTCAATCCATTTTTTTTTTATTCTACACGTGTTTTCACGACGATCAACAACGTCGGAATGACGCTCGACTCGCGCCACTCGCGGTGACGTACACACGCTTGAGTCAAGCTCGACGGCTCGCTTCGAGTAGGTGCGAAGGAAATTACTTTTATTTAATTCCATCGAGCCGGCTCCATGCAAGCCTTCGAGCTGTGAGTTTTGCCGCCCACACGTTAACATTTACTCGTTTTGGAGTAAAACCGAATGTGAGTACGGAGCTTTAGAGTTGGCTCTAGATTGGGTAAGTAATAGTCATTTGGTTTTTCTGTTTTGTTCTTTGTTGTCATCGTTAGTTACTGTAATCATAGATTTTTTTTTCTTGGGTCTTCTATCTTGATCAACATAGATTTGAGGTATTTCATAGAAATTTTACAAGTCTCATTGTTTGTGAATTCATATTTGAACGTTCACCGTTCAAATATGAATTCACATTTTAATCAAAATTTCTATTTTATAGTATCACAAAGCGCATTTTTTTATTATTTCATAATTTCCGCACTCTTTCACAAATAAAAAACTGCGAATATAAATTACAAAAAAAAAACATTCACAATCGGACATCATCGTCACACACGACACTAGGTCCAGAAATATTTGATGGCTACTGCACCTCACTATACTACACCGGGAATACTGGTGTTTTTTATAAACTAATTGCGGAAAAAATATCTTTATGGCGTATGAAGAACGACACGCACGAGCACAACCGCCATGTGAGTCTCTCACTACTGAACTGACATAATACAAATAGGGTTTCCGCTGTGATGTGCAGAGCGCGCGCAGGACATTGCTATAAACCTGCATAGTGCTGTCTCGCTCGCACTAGGGAAACGGTCCCGCAATTGCATCAGAGTAAGGTCCACGGTGCGGCAGGCTTGAACTAAGATCTATAGAATCACAATAATATGGCCTTGTTAACTGAAATTATACAACATTAGTTTTAGTATATGCGAAACCTGATACACCTGTCTAGTATTTTTATGTAAAGAATCTATGTACAAAATTTCAAAACTGTATCATGAAAAATCACAAAGTTATAAGCTTGTTCTGTTACCTAGTTGTCCGCACAAAAACGCGGTCACCACGCAGCGCGCGCCTCCCGCATCGTCTTGAGCTCATTGATAATAATAACCTAAATTATTGCGATAGGTACTCAAAGTCGCTCGGTATCCAACTTTCAACTTTTTAAATATTTTTGGGAAAAAATATAACATGGTTTAAAAATTATTAGAATCGATTCAGTTACTTATTCTGAACAAATTATATTTAGGTTTCGCATATACTAAAAATAATGTTGTATAGTGATATTCAAGTACTCGAATGAAACTATCAACACAGAATTAGCTGGAGAGTAGGAGTTTGAGCACCTTATTGATGATTCCATCAGAGCCAGGTGCTTTCCGCGGCTGAAGCCTTTTTATGATGTCATGCACTTCGTCGGGTGTGACTGGAGGCAGAGGATCATCGCGGTCTTCGACGGGAGTTCGGCGTTTACCATGTCGAGGTGACGTTTGTGTACTGGTTGAGAGCTAGGAGAACACTGAGATTCTAGGCTGTCGACTAGACATTCTGCCTTTTCAGAGTCGTCAAATGCGATGCTCTTGTCGAGGCGGGTGCGAGGAGGCATCGTAGCCTCCTCGGTGGCACGCATCATTCTTAGCAATTGCCAGAAAGTTAGGTGAGTGGGCTCGAGTTCGCCGAGTTGCTTGTCCCATTGAGTGGAACGATGCTCGCTTATGCGCTTCTTTACAGCGCGCTGTAAGTTGCGCATATGAGCCTTGTCGCAGGGAAAGTTGCTGTAGGCACGGATGGCCGCGTTCTTCTCATTTATCAGTTCACGTACCTCAGCGGGTAGTTTCCAGCGATAAGATCAGATAATATTTAATTACTTAAAAATGTGTCATACATACATAAAAATACATGCATGCAGGTCTCTAAAAAATCATTTTTATGTTCTCGTTTAATTCACAAGATTGAAATGCTGTGTGAAGTACCGCAATACAATTTTATTGCGATTTTGGTCACAACAAGAATTACTGTAAAACAGTAAATACTGTACCGTTTTACGTTTGTCCAATTTTATTATGTAATTAAAATAGTCGCATCTCGTTTCCGCCCTTTTTGACATCAGCTTGCCCCCCATGAATAGCAAAAAACCTCCTTAGTCTGGCTCTCAAATAATGTAAAATTGGCCCTTCGTAAACTTACTTCACCTGAACTGATTCACCTAGATGCATTAAGTATACTTTTAGTAAACTTTTCAATACCTTTACTATTTTTCATAAAATAAAAAACAAATATTGGAATAATCTAAGTAAACTTTATTCACCCAAACAAAAAAACCAAAAATGGTTCTAACGAACCATTTCTAGAAAATGACCGACGGTATGTCCATGCAACAAGCTTAACTGGGCCTCACTTATGAATTTATCATTTATTTGAACGCTAGATCTGCATTTAGAGTCTGCTTTTTTTTTAAATGCTGCGATCAGATCTAGCAGGTTCCGGTTGAACTTTTTAATTCTTTTATTCAGACTAGTATGAAAACTTTCAACATAGTTATTGGTTCGGTGTCTTTCTCCAAAAATCGACCATATTTTGATGTTTTCGTGGTTTAGCCAGTTTCTTTTAAAATATTGAAGAAATTGCTGTAGATGCTGGTGATTGTTGAATTGTTGCTCAATGTATTCCCAACCTGCGACAATTTTATCATGTTGCAATAAAGCTAGAGTTAGACACAAAAATACACAACGGCGGTTGGGCTTGGCATTGAAAATTTCAATGATTTTGCTTTCCTGACCTAACTTTCTTGAAAATGATAGTAACAAACGTTTATGGTTATCCCTGGAAAAATACTACGGAGTGCTTTTATGGTACTTTTTTCAAAGTCACAAGTATATTTAACTGGACTCTAGCCGTTAATTCGCACCATTTTAAATAAAATCTGGTAGGCCCTGGTATCTCTATGGGACATTAAAGCATACACAAGTGGTCTTATATTAGTTGGCTTCAAACTACTGCCACAATATCCATGAATGGTATATATCTGGCTAAAAGGAGGCACACAACACTTAAAAGTACCATCCCCAAAAAAATCATGAATGGTGTAAAAGAATTGAATGCCCTTTTTTGTAGCAAATAAGATGATTCTCATACCATCTCCAGGATTATAATCGGCAAGAAGAAATTCGTTGAATTTTTGTGGGATAACAATTTTTGCTATGTCGTCATCTCTGTTAAATGAAACCTTAGGAACATTAAGGGCCTTATTCCGCATTTTATATAATCCGACTATTACTGCTTCAAAAGACGGCACTTTATGAACAATATTATATCCAGTATTTTGAAAAGCATCCATTGCTTCTTCATATAATTTGGGAACCGGTCCATCTGTAGACATCACTTGTTGCTTACATGTTGCCATATTTTCTGCCCATTCGTTTTTTGCTATATCCATGACACAGTCCGTAACATGTGCAGTTTCTTTTAATATTTCATCAACCTGTTTGGAAAATAACAACAGAATTATAAATACAACTACCTACTGGATACGTTATAAAAAAAACAAGTAAAATAAAAAAAAACATATAAAAACTTATTTAAATCCATTCACAAAAAATACTACTCCACTTTGATTTAGGCATCCTCCTTCTTTTATGTGTAATTACAGGTTTGTTGATTTCATTTCTTTTGCCAGTTGCCAATATAGGCTTCACGTTGTGCCACGAATCACGGTCTACATTAAAAGACTCTACGTCAACGTTATTAGTAATGCTATCGCTACTAGAACTTACATCGTCCTCAACGTTTACAGATTCAGCGCTGTTGGACCCTTCATCATCGTGTAGGTATTCATTATAAAAAAAAACACTTGGGTGTCATACGAAACGGCAAATTCTTACTTATGTCCTTAAAAACACTACCCTCACTCGATGGCAACCTTTTCACATTTGAGAATAAGTGTTTTAAGTCCTTAAATACTGCTTTTTGTTCTTCTAAGCACACCGAGAGAGGTTTTGCGTGCTTCATTGTAATTTGATAAGTAATTAATGTAATTGCCACGCTGATTGACAATGTTAATTCTTTGGCCAAAGAAAGAGCCAACCCTCTGGTCACGCGTTTCCTTAAAAAGGAGACGCGCACTCGAGCCCCATGAGCCGAGCCTTTCGACCCCAAACGGCTCAAAACTGTAGATAAGGTTACAGTATTTGCGCCGCTTGAGGATCTCAGCAGCCGCAGCAGCAGCCCCCGCACAGCCCGCCGTGCTTGCAACGTGAGACAAGGCAAGGGTGTCGACATAGGTTGCGTCTCTCACCAAAGGCCTACCCACCTTGCAAGGCACTAAAGTCATGCCGTCTGGTCTATGCCCATCGTCACGTACCAAGCCGTTTGGTTCTAAAACCGCTGGTACGCCGGCGCTGGCAAGGGCTCGACGAATAATGTCATTAATGGCGTGCCGTGCAATGCGACCTGCGCTCCTGTAGCAGGACAGGCCATGGTGTCCGGGGCTATCGAAAGGATGCGGAGCAACACAAGGTGCGCCTAAGCGTAGACTCGTAGCGACCCGGAACGATGCGTCATCCATCGTAATGCCAATGGTGGATGCCGGAAGTGCCTGAAGTCATAAGCCCGACTCCCATTCCCCCACGGCCGGAAGACGGGCACGCTCCACAGTATTGATTGACGTGTTTAAAAGGGTATTCCGTACAATACTGCAGAACGGCACGTCCCACTGTCTCTGGGAGGACAGGTTGTCGGGCAAATCCGTATTGGGACAAGCCATTTTCCAAGCGTTCAACGTATCGCTCAAATACAGTACCTCAAAATCAACCAGTGAGGAAGACAGAATATCCCTGGTTAATTTTTCGGTACCGTAGACCGAGGAGAGGAAAGCTGGTAAACTAATACTTGAAATTTTGCGGACGCCGAGACCACCCAAGCGAATGGAAAGTGTAGCTTGCTGCCAAACTCGGTCGAACAGGGCCACATTAAGTATAAAGCATAAGTATGTGTGTGTGTGTGTGTATTAAGCATTATATTATATATTATTATTTAGATTAGAAATTCAAGCAAATTACGTGATGGGCAGCGGAGGAGTCCAAAAAAAACACCAAAGTTTCCACTAAATTTATTTAATAAAGAAATTACAATTAATTCTTAATATTAGATGAGTAAGTACTAAGTGGGTGTCCTAACGACCGATGTATGTGACGAAAGGCCCCGCGCCGAATTTGCTGGTTGGTTTTATTGGATGTCTCAAGTTGGGTTGCGCAATCCGTTCAAAGTAACCGAATGTATGGTGATGACGTATCTGGGAGGCACTCACAGATATAACACCTTCCCCCTTAGATGAGCAACTATTTGCCAATTTCTACGGCAAAAGTTGCGGCTTTCTTATTCCGCTGCGACAACTCGATGGTTTCTTTATTCGTTTCAATTTTGACGACTTTTGCTCGATGACGACGAATAAAGTAGATGGTAACAAGTGCACCTGCACTTAACAATGCAAGTACAATCGCGTACAATGGTATTGTTGTGTGGTAGAGACTCGATGAATCCGCAGTATCGATTTCAACAGACGATTCCATTGTAATTTGTTTCTGTATCTTGTGCAATGTACTGAGATCCATTGAAGTCATTTGGTAATTTGGTTGAATCTTCTGAGAATCATTAGTCATCCGTGGGAGCGCTGTGATTTCAATTGAAATCCCGTTGACTTTGTCATCGATGTTGGCCAATGTGAATTTCGGGGTTTTCATTGTGCAAGACTTCGGAATTGTAGCCAAAAAACTTCCTTCCAGAATTTGATGTTTTTCAGGGCCGCAGTAAAGTTGAACCTTCGTGGGCTTCGGGAACGAAACTATGTAGTGTTTGCTATCCAGCTCCAACAGGGCTTCCTTGGCCAGAGAAATAGGCGTGATTTGACACGTTTCATCTATCTCCTGGAAATGTATGAGTTTTTCTATGCAATCCTGACTGGAGCGAATTTGGTGGCTTGTTTTTTGCTCGCAGATATGCCAGTTATTTACCTTCGGGCATTCAGCCTCCATGTACACATATTCCTTTGAATTGATCGCTATATATGGATAGGAAGGTAGGATGATCTCAAAGTTTTTATTAGGAACTGGACAAAGTTTAAATAGTTCAAAAGTACTGGGAAGAGTGATAGGGAATTGAAGGATAACCACGATTTTCTTATCGACATAATACGAACCTAAGCTAATTATGTCATAGTAATATCTAATGTCTAAGTCTATTATCTGATCGGTGCTATATAAATGCTGTAATTTGCTTATCATAGTTCTTAATTCCCTAACAGATAGAATAGAATGGTGCAAGGATACCGTGCGACTAAAAGCTAATATATTTTCTAGCCTACTTATTTCACCGAATAACTCTTGTACGTTATCGTTAAGTATAACGAAGAGTTGCGCAAGGTGAGCATATCTTAAAGTACGATCGCTCTCTGACGTAGTCATATTGATGACGTACGATAGGGCTTTATCTAATTTAAGCTGATTTGTTGTCAGATTATTCAGTATATGAGTTTGCTGTAAAGAAAATTCTTTAAATAATGAAATATGTTGATTAATTTTGTTGGAAATGAGTCTATCGTTCCGTTTTAAAATTTTCATAGCATTTTCAAACCTTATAGCATCATCATGATCCAAATTTCCCGAAATTGATTTTATCAAAGTGCCCAATGGGTTTATCAAGCCACGTTTGACTCTACTAGGTTGCAACGTTTCTAATTGTAAAAGGATTTTATTTAATTTAATATGTAAGTACTTAACTTGTGCACCGAATATGAGCAAACTATTATTACTTAATTTGTCCGTAGTGTCACGTAATTGTCGTTGCAAGCCATATATCTGTCGTTCTATCTGAATTAAGTTAATGTCCTGTAAAAACGTATGATAATGGGATACGATTTTCGTGTCTCCTAGATTATAAGGTAAAAGTCCCGGTCCGTCATCTAAGCTGTCAAGTTGGATCTCTTGAGCTCGGCCCAGGCTCGTTATCGTCAGTAGTAAGTACCTGTAACAATCGAGGGTCTTTATTCTTTTTCGGTCGTTTCAGTCTACCTTTAGCTACCGGTCCTCGTTTCCTTGAAGTATAAATATGAATAGGTAAATTAGCAATAACCTTGTCTTGAGTAAATCGAGAGGCAAGTTTTTGCCGAGATGCAGTAGGGTTCCGTATATATATCTCCTGGTTTTCTGAGTACTCAATTTCAGGTTCCCTATCGCTGTTACGTTGCGTCATCAATGCCTCGCGTTCGGCAAGCGATGATTCATGGACAAGGCTATATACCGTTTCCATTCGACTACGGTGATCTTGAATGTACTGTTGTAGTAATCTTTCCGACAGATTTAAATCTGTGGGGTCCCGCGGGTCGAAATGTCCAGTGATAAGGTCAAACGGTCTACATTTGGTCAGACTATGAATGGAACTGTTATATGCCAAAAGGGCGTAAGGGACTAAAGTGATAGCACATTCATTTTTGTGTTTCAGCTTTAATATGCGTAAATGTTCAAGAAGTGTGCTATGGAAACGCTCTATCATCCCATTTTCATTCGGGGTATGAGCTGCAGTAGTATGATGTTGTACTTTCTGTAATCTTAAAAATTCACTTACTACTTGATTTGTGAATTCGGTTCCCTGGTCAGTTATTAAATTCATTGGGTAACCATGATGCGTACAAAAAGTTAAAAGTGATTTTATTATATTAGGGGCTGTACAGTCTGCCATACGGTAAGCCTGAGCATATTTACTAAAATAATCAATTATAGTAAAATATTTTTCTTGTTCGATAGTTAACACATCGGCGTGTGCAGTTTCAAAGGGCTTACTCGGCGGTGGAACGATTCTAAACTCTTGGCGAATAGGATTACGGTCGTATTTTGCACAGTTACACATCTTGCATTCATTAATGTACTTAGTTATGTCAGGTTTCATTTTAGGCCAGAAAAATTGACGTGATAAAGCTAGATAGGTCTCATTTATGCCACGGTGATTTGTCTTTCCCTCGTGATACTTGCGAATAGTATCCTGTTGCTTTAAATATTCGGATATATTAGTCACTTGGCATTTAACTAGAATCAACTTCATAGATAAGCTTTTAAAATTTCTTTGAATTACAGGAACGATTTCAAGCATTCTCTCTATTGGTTGGACTAAAATAGCTGTGCGGAATTTGGGATCTACGCGTTTTTTTATTAGGTCTACAATATCATTATCAAAATGAGATTCTCGTACATTCGTTACAACTTGCAGGTTTTTAAATTATGGACTTAGATATTGGTGAGTCACTAACTATATTAACTATAATTTGTCTACGATATTTATTTAAGGGGTCTTCACTAATGGGAATTTCGATAATTGGGCTTTCTACGCTAGTGTGAGCGGTCTCACCGTCCGATATATCTTGAATTTCAGGTGCTGTAAGAGTTGAAGAACTGTGATTATCTTGGACCAATGAAGAACTATCCAATGACATAGCTTCAGGTGCTGAAATCGTTGAAGACGTACTATGGTGACGTCGTGGTGCTTGTGACATGTTGACTATCATTGAGATAGTTTCATCGTTATGAATTTCAATTCGCGACAAAGCGTTAGCGTTTGTATTACATTTACCCTTTTTATAAATTACATTAAAATCGAATTCGGATAATTTTAGTCTCCACCTAGTCAGACGCGAATTAGGCTCTTTTAAATTCATTAGCCATTGCAACGGTTTATGGTCGGTGACTACTTTAAATTTGCGCCCAAATAAATATGGCCTAAAATACTTTGTGGCCCAGACGATTGCGAGGAGTTCTTTTTCGATCGTTGAATAATTCGTTTCGCTATCGTTCAGTGTCCTAGATGCATAAGCTATAGGCCTATCAGTTCCTATTGGACCTTGGGATAGTATAGCGCCTAGTGCGAATTTGGATGCATCAGTAGTGAGAATGAATTCCTTTGAAAAGTCTGGATACTGCAGTATCGGGTCATTAGTCAGAAGAGTCTTACAGTGTTCAAAATGTTTTATATAATTAGGTGTAATATTAATTTTAGCTCCTTTTTTCAGACATGTGGTAAGAAATTTTGTAACACGAGCGAAATCGGGAATGAATCTACGGTAATAACCGATAAGGCCTAGAAATGATTTAATTTGTTTCGGAGTTTTTGGGATAGGGTAATTTACAATTGCCGAAATTTTGTCGGGATTCGGTCTGACACCTTCCGGGGTAATAACATGTCCTAAATATGGTGTTTCACGTTTTAGGAACTCGGACTTATCCATCTGGATCTTAAAATTGGATTCCCTAAGACGCTGAAATACTTTACCTATGTTATCTATGATTTCCTGTAAAGTAGTACCAAAGACTAGGATATCATCTAAATACACAACGCATATTTTATTTATAAGTCCTTGAAGTACATTATCCATTACTCTCTGAAAGGTGGCTGGCGAATTTTTCAAGCCCATGGGCATTCGCAGAAATTCAGAATGTCCATGCTCCACATTGAATGCCGTTTTATGAATATCTTTAGGGTCTAATTCAACCTGGTAGAATCCATTAGTTAAATCAAGGGTAGCGAAGTATTGACACTTTCCTAGCTTATCTAATATATCGGTGACATTTGGGATGGGATATTTATCGTCAATTGTCTTCTCGTTCAACTTACGGAAGTCAATGACTATGCGCCACTTAGTTTTGCCAGACGCGTCACTCTTCTTTGGTACCACCCATATAGGTGCGCTCCATGCGGAAGTAGAAGGCCTAATTATCCCTTGATCTAACATTTTACTGATTTGAGTTTGTACCTCATCCTTATGAATATATGGATACCTATACGTTTTACTATAGACAGGTAATTCGTCTGTGGTGTTAATGCTATGTTTAATTTGGTTTGTAAAAGTTAAAGGTTCATCTTCAATATAGAATACGTCCGAGTATTCTCTGCAGAGGTTAGTTAAATTGATTGTCTCCTCTGGATTTAAATGATCCATGCGCAATCGCGATAACACCTGCTTGGTTCGACGAGTATTGATGTTGAAAGGATCCGATTTCACTGCAGGTACAGTTTGTTCGCTAAATACATGTGCGACGATTGGTTCTGACAAAGATAAAATGACGTCATTGTTAGTAGGGTTAGATATTTCTAAAAAAGCTCGATTATTTTTTGCTGTAGTTATTTGTTAGTTATACAACTCTGTATACTTTGCTGATCTATGTGTATATCTCCTTGGCCAATACTAATGGGTAAATTTACTATTTTAGAAGATTGTGCCGGAATAATTTTCTCGTACAAATTTACACTTTGGGAGGTATACATATGTATAGGGTTGCTAGAAAATTCAGTTTTAAGTACCCGAGAACTTAAGTCAATTTTTGCTAAGAACCGTTCAAGAAGATCGCACCCTATTAGTCCGTCAAAGTAATCATGGAATCTGTATACGTTCAATTTAATTGGTTTATTGTCTTTAAATTCTTTAAAACAGGGTATAGTGATAGAGTAATAATTCATCGAGGATGCATGCACGTTAGCGACTATAAATGGTTCATAATCAAGTTCATAATCGGAATAGTCCCTTGCCACAGATTCAGGACTTATGAACGACTGATTAGCTCCCGTATCAATTAAAAATTTTAAAGGTGGAAAGTCAGGCCTAATATTTAATTTTAAAAAAGGTAATTGTCTTTTCCCTTGTATATTAATTTCTATTCGGGGGCATTTTTCTGGGCTTCCTTTGGAAAATTTGACGGCTTTGGATTTTCAGGTGAAACTGTGGGGGTGGGTTCACCTACGGAGGTGTCCTGTGTCAATGTCAAGTGAGTGGTCGGGTCACAAGCTGGGACACAGTCTGGGACATAGTCATAGTCACAGTAGTAAAAGTCCTGTGGGACATAATAGTCAAAGTCGGGTTCTTGTACAAAAAATTCATTTACATTTGCTTCTCGTGTTCTAAAGTAATTACTAGGAGGTGGATTACCGTAATTACGCCAATCATGCATATTGGTCGGTGGCAGAACACGTGCGACGGGGTGACTAACACCGCTCATTGGTCGAGGCTGGTTGTTCGGTGCCTGCTGAGACGTTGAGGGTCTAGGGTTGACTTTAAAACCGGTGGACATATTGGATCGCGGTAAAGCTTTGAACATTTGTTGGGTTCTAGACGGTCCCTGATAAAATGGACTAGGCTGCTGTGGAATAAAACGATTTGGATAAGAATTTCGAGGCATCAAATTTCTATTCATCTGAGAGTATCCTCAGATGAATAGAAATTTGATGTCTGAGCTAGCAAATTTGGGAATATAGGAAGTAATCTTATACTTGAAGGTATAATTTTTTGTTGGAGGTAAACAACATTCATCTCCTCTTGGGCATATTCTAAAGCTTTCTCCAGGGAAGGGGGCCTCATGCATCGAATCTTAGATCCTAGAGGTTCCGCTAAGCCTCGTAGATACGTCTGCAAAGCTAGTTTTTTATACAAGGTTCTTTTTGCTTCGACCGTGGTAGCGACAGTGTCGTGTATTTCTACGTAGGTCATGATGGTGCTTAAAAGGTTTAACACGCGCTCATAGAATACTTGAGGCGTATCCGATCCTTGAGATAGTAACGATAGATCGTTGTATAAAGCAGACTCATCTTTATGGTCTGAAAAATTATGAATTAATGTATTCCTAATACCGTTCCAATCCCGGGGAACACCATTTGTTACTAATGTCCTAGCGGCGTTCCCGGTGACCTTATTTAATATGCCATTTAATAATGCTAAGTTAGTAAGTTCATGACCAGGTGCTGGATTAATATATCTCTCAACAAGTTGGTCACATAATGATAAAAATCTAATTAGGGTATTACTATTACCATGAAATTCTGGTACTAATCGTAATGCTTTAACAATTTTATCAATCACATCGTCTTGATTTTCCATTATTATTTCTAAGCTACCTAACTCTAAATTTCGGGTAGAGTCCCTCAGCGCGTTGCGAGAGGACAACCGATTGTCCAGGGGTTCGATACCCCCAGTAGATCGCGATGATCGTGGGTGGAAAATTTTGGAGGCGGGAAATAGCGACCGACTGTAAGGAATTTGTGCAACTCACATATAGTACATATCGGCGGTTCCCGTAGTATCGATGTCTGGATACGGTCTACAGGATCTCCAACGGCTGCTTTTGGTTCTTCCGGATTGTCGACGACGCACGTTGAAACATGAACAGCACGCACAAATGTCCAAATGTTCAGCTCGATCGTGAAATTAGTCTTTGATTTGCACGCACTGACTCGACAATCCTACCGGCTGCGCCAATTACGTGATGGGCAGCGGAGGAGTCCAAAAAAAACACCTAAGTTTCCACTAAATTTATTTAATAAAGAAATTACAATTAATTCTTAATATTAGATGAGTAAGTACTAAGTGGGTGTCCTAACGACCGATGTATGTGACGAAAGGCCCCGCGCCGAATTTGCTGGTTGGTTTTATTGGATGTCTCAAGTTGGGTTGCGCAATCCGTTCAAAGTAACCGAATGTATGGTGATGACGTATCTGGGAGGCACTCACAGATATAACAAGCAAAATAATATTGTGTGCTTTCCCATATTTTGAAAAATTGTCAACCAGAACAAACAAATATATTCACATGCTAAATAAACATGTACATTTTTAGTAGGTCACTATAGTGACAAGCTTATATATCTTGAAATCAACACTTTTGTTGATAAACTTCAGTCGACTCGGGGTAAAGTGTATCTACCTATTAGATGTAGACACAAAATAGCTCGGCTATTAGCTTTTAATATTCACTCAGACATAAGCAGTATGTCGAAGTTTAGTTATATTATTAACACCGCGACTATTAGTAATATTACTAATGAACAGGTTGTGACCTTAAATAAATATAGCATTAGTGCTATAAATGTTTACAAAAATTGTACTGAGGATGATCCATGTGTCACCATGGAAAATTCTCAATTAGGGTATATTAGTAATAGGATTTTATTGCCTGGTGATGGCACGGGAGTCTCGGGATGCAATAACAATATTGTTAAACCTACCAACATCAAGGTACCTTCTTGCACTCATTTAGTTAGTAAAAAAGGGCCTCAGCAGAATACCTTAAAATTATTCCACCAAAATATCCAAGGCATTTCTTCCAAATTATTAGAAATTGAATTGTTTTTAGAAAAAAGTACTTTTGATATTATTTGTTTTACTGAACATTGGCTAAAGGATTACCAAATGCTTATTAATTATGAAAAATACACGGTGGTTAGTTGCTTTAACCGTAAATTTATGCTGCGTGGAGGGTCCCTAATATTATTGAAAATCTGTGTTATATATAAGCAACGTAATGACATAGTAGGTCTCTCGGCTGAACATTGCGTCGAACTGTCCTGTGTTGAGCTAGATAAGCATATAATTGAGTGCGTTTACAGACCCCCAAACTATCAAAACTATTTGAATCAATAATCGAAGATGTCCTGGCAAAACTTGCAGCCAGTAATAAATCTATAATTGTTTGTGGGGATTTCAATATCAATATTTTAGAAGAAAATTCTAATAGCGGTCGGTTATTAAATCTTTTTAAGTCATTTGACTTGACCAACATTTTTATAGAACCTAAATACGAGATTCACTCCATCATCTGCTACTTGTATAGATAATGTTTTCTGCAATTGTGATTACTTAGATAAAGCCATAGTAAATTGTCTGCCGTCTGACCATAGCGGACAAACTGTAACTTTTAGGTGTAACATACCATTGCAAAAAGTTCAGATTCAATTTAGACCTATAACTACTAATAAATTAAATAGGTATAATATTTCCCTACAGAATAAGTTAAGTGCTATGAGACATCATATGGACGATATTAATATAAATCAATTGCATGATAATTTATTTTCAATAGTTCACACTGAGTTCAACAAAACTTTTGAAAAGAAGACAAAATCTATTTGCCCTAAATTTATATTTAGTGATTGGGCAACTAGAGGTATCAGAAAAAGTAGGGAAAGACTATTTGAGCTTTATGGCCTTAAGCCTTATATAAACACTGAAACTTTTAACAAGTATGTCGCTAAATATTCAATTTTTTTTAGAAATACATGCAATGTTGCCAAAGCCCTGCACATTAGCAACAAGATCAAAACAGCAGAAAACAAAATTAAAACAGTTTGGAAAGTCATAAATAACGAGACTAACAGGAAGAAAATACGTAACACTAGCTACACATTAGATACAGCATGTGGTCCTAAAAGCTCTAATCAGGAAGTAGCTCATGAATTTGTAAATTTCTTTACCGATATACCGTTAAAAACTACGGAGGCTCTAAATTCCTCTCCTGAAGTCGCAATTGGTTTATTAAAGGCGAATGTGTCTGGTTGCCCGGCTGAATTTAAATTTAAACACATAAGCCCAATGATAGTTATTAAAGCTTTCCGGCAAATAAAAGTCAAACTGAACGAAGATCTTTGGGGAATGTCTATCAAAGTTTGTACATCCATAGTTGAGACTATAGCACCATACCTAGCTTAAATTTATAATTTGTGTGTAGACCAAGGAGTTTTCCCTGATTTAATGAAATACAGTAAAGTCATACCTCTGTTCAAATCCGGAGATAGTAAAGATACAAATAATTATAGACCTGTATCCGTGTTGCCAGTTTTTAGCAAGGTGTTTGAAAAGATAATGTTGAATCAAATGCTCAATCATTTTAACACCAACAGAATCTTACACGATCAACAGTATGGTTTCACCAAGGGACGTTGTACAACTGACGCCGGTGTAACCTTATTAAAGCACATTTTTACTGCGTGGGAAGAGTCCCAAGAGGCCATAGGAATATTTTGTGACCTCTCGAAAGCATTTGATTGCGTAAATCACGACACATTACTTTTGAAACTTGAGCATTACGGACTAGGTAAACATGCACTTGGTTTGATTAAATCTTATTTGAATGATAGACAACAACAAGTTCAAATAAATGGTGTTAATTCAAAGGGTTTAAAAGTAAAAATGAGGGTTCCACAAGGCTCAATATTGGGTCCTTTCCTCTTTTTAGTATATATTAATGATCTACCCTATTTATCAAAACCTCAAAATATGGTGTTATTCGCTGATGACACTTCCCTAATTTTTAAGACAAATAGACGGGCCCAAAATCTAGATGACGTGAATAATGCCTTACTTCAGGTCCATAACTGGTTCACAGCAAACAATTTAGTATTAAATGAAAAAGAAATGCATTAGATTTGCTTTACCGAATGTTAAAAGTAGCGATTGTGATATAGTATTAAATAAAGAGAAGCTTGAATTTGTAGATAAAACAGTTTTCCTGTGGATTACGCTTGATTCAAGGCTACAATGGGGTTCTCATTTAACATCTCTAGCGGGGCGGCTAAGTTCAGCAGCATATGGCTATTAGAAAAATCCGTCAATATACTGATGTAGATACCGCTAGACTGGTATATTTTAGTTACTTTCATAGTATAATGTCTTATGGCATTTTGCTATGGGGACGGGCTGCAGACATTGGGTCTATATTTATTTTGCAAAAAAGAGCCATCAGAGCCATATATAATCTTCGAAGGCGTGATTCTCTAAGGGAACTGTTTAAGGAAATTAACATCATGACGGTACATTGTCAATACATCTATGAAAACATAATGTATGTAACAAAAAATCTACATCTTTTTAATAAAAGAGGCGACAGACACAATTACGGTACTAGAAATAGAGATCAATTAGTTCAGCCAGGCTTCAGACTCGCTAAAGTAGACTCATCTTTCATGGGGTACTGTTTGAGATGCTATAATAAAATTCCACAAAGTATTCTTGAACTGAATGAAACTAAATTTAAAACATGCATTAAACGCACACTATGTAAGCAAGCATATTACAAGTTGAACGATTATATCGCTGATAAAAATGCTTGGCTCAATGCCGGTCCTGCTCCACAAGGACAGGGGCGCATAAATGGATAGCAGTAAACAGTATGTTGGAGCTGCTGAAGATTGTACAACTATCTTTGCAATGTATAAATTCAATCTCTTTAGTATTATATAACCGCATAGCCCATATTGTGTGAGCACTCTGTACTAGAAAGCTGTCATTCGCTGGAAACCTACGTTTTTTTTTTTGACTTGAATGTGCCCTGGCGGTTAAGAGTATGTCATGCTCACTCAAATATCTCGCTGATGGTGGCGCGTGTGTCGGATCATTTAGTTCCCTTCAAAATGGTTGAGTTGAATGGTGCCGATACATGCGTCATGTTCGTGAACGGGCGCTGTCAGTTGTGACTGGTCATCTCTTGGTTGCCACGGTTTGCTTGAATTAATTAACGTACACATCTTGCTACATCGTTCTCACATAATGTAACATCTTAACATAAATGATGTAACCAAGTTATTGTAAAAGTATTCTGATTTAAAAGAGTGTCCATGGAGTTTCTTGCCCGTTCTTCTCCATAGAGATCTACGTTAGGGAATGGGCAACTACAGTACTTTCACAGTTTTTATGCCTTGTGACTGGGACTGTAGCTATTTTGCATTGTTGTCTTTGTTTCGACAATTCAAAAGTGCCTGTAATTGGATTATTTGAAATAAATATATGCTTTGATTGATTTTGATTTTGAATCATTTTTTGAATTAATTTCTGCACAATATTTTCCAATAATTCTCTCAAGATTATGCATCAATCAAATTATTTACACAAATTCTTACAGTTTTAAGGTGCGTATCACAGATAATCAACGAATTTAAATATTTATACAACATTAGTTTTAGTAAATGCGAAGCCTGAAACACGTGTCTAGTTTTTTTATGTAAACAATCTACATACAAGATTTTAAACTGTCATGGTCACTAACATTATTACTACAGGAAACGGGATATTTACCATGTTTACTATTTTTGTCGAGTTCCCGATATTTCGGCGCTGTTGCAAGCACCATGATCACGGATAATATCCCGTTTCCTGTAGTAATAATCTACATACAAACTATCATGAAAAATCACAAAGTTATAAACTTGTTCTGCTACCTGGTTGTCCGCGCAAAAACGTGGTCACCACGCAGCGGGCCAGCGCGCGCGCCTTCAGCATCGTCTGGAGCTCATTGATTATAATAATTTGGCAGTAGGTAGGTACCTAAATTATTGCGATAGGTACCTAAATTATTGCGATAGGTACCTAAATTATTGCGATAGGTACCTAAATTATTGCGATAGGTACTTAATATCGCTCGGTGTCCAAGTTGTAACTTTTTTTAAATATTTTTGGGACAAAATATAACATGGTTTAAAAATGATTGGAATCGATTCAGTTACTTATTCTGAACAAACTATATTCAGGTTTCGCATATACTAAAAATAATGTTGTATAATGTCAAAAATATGAATCAAGTTATTTACATAAATTCTTACAGTTTAAACGCGCGTATCACATATAATCAACGAATTATGAGTATTTTCATAATGACAAAATAGTGTCTCGCAGATAATCAACAATTATTATTATTAAGTTCTTATTGCATTACGCGGATAAACTACTTATAAACACACAGCATGTAAATTAGTACAAGTAAAGTGTACGGCTTCGTACACTTGCAGATTGTAGTTGGTTGTTTGAGTGTGAAGAGAAGAGAACACGAAGTTGTTGTCACAGAAGTTACGTTTTATTTTGATAGTAACACGCAAGTTTTATCGATATTGACGATTCCTTTCTCTTAAGCAGTTTATGTTATGGATGACAAACGCACACTGAACTGTGTGTGTAGCAAATGTACTTATATAATTAGGCAAAAGTGACGCGCGCTCGTGCCGACCGCATTGTCATCAAAAGGTATGTACAGTTGAAGACCGTACATCTTGGCAACCCCAGAGGGATAACAGTAACTAAAGAGAGAAGAAAAAGCCATCACAAAGCAAAAAATAAATCTTAATTAGTCAAAGCTGAATGCTATGTTCCTAGTTCCGGTTTTGAGACGTTGGCGAGATGTCCCGGGGTGAGGCTCCACGCCGGTTTCCTTGCTTGGCGATGCTGTTTCAGCTGTTTCCTTCTGTTCGTAATTGCTCTTACTCATAATTTGAAGTTCAATATCATTATGCTGTTGTCCCATAGTTGAATTTTCGGGCTTTTTCTTACAACAGTGCGGACAGCGCTTCCTCCAAACCACCAGAAGTACCACCACGATGGCTGATATCAACAGAATATAACTGATCACGTATAGATGGACATCGTGTGTTGAAATTGTACTTGGTAGAGCTTCATTTTCCTTTTGCGTCTTGATTTTATCTTCAATCTTCGTAATTTCTAGATCTGTAGTTGTAGACTGAAGCGTGATCGGAGTGTAGCGGTACTTCAGATTTACTAGCTGGTTTATTGATGTATCAAAAGTAGCAGGTGTTAATTTATAGTCTATTTTTACTTGACTATTGTACTGACGATGGGCATAGATAGTTAAGTCCTTTGACTGCAGTACACATCCCTGAGCTAACGTCACTAGGCTTGATGACGACATAGTATACGATGTGATGTCGTTGTTGCAAATTGCCCGTAATGGACACGTATTATAACATATCACCAACCAGCTGTTCGGTAAATGTAACTCGATCCATGCGTCTTTACATGCTGCCCGCTCTACGTCACAAGGCGTGGTATTATGGTGCGACAGCAGTTTTGCTTCGCATGGAGCATTGCTATTATGCAAGTTGTAGGTTGGTAAGTTTTTTCTGCACAGGAAGTTGGTTGACCTTTGTTGTATGCAATGCCGGAAGTCATCTTCGGTCAATAAGATGTAAACATTTTGTTTGAGGTTAACAGCAATGTACTTTGTTGATATTTGTACATAAGTAGCTTGTTTAGCTGTCCTTATGGGTAATGGTATTGTTTTATAAATAACATAATCTTCATTAGATACCAGTGGTATATGTGCTTCGAAAAGGAAATAGTTTTCTGTGACCCGTGCTTTTACATTGATCAGCTTGTAGAGATCCTTGATATTTTCCTTATAGTTTTTAATTGGAAATGCCACAGTCTTCGGGAGGTTTCCAGATATCTCCCCTAGTTACTGAATCAAATGCGTGGGACTGATTAAATGGACATCTATGTGTCCTCGGTACACGTTGGTGAGAGTGTTAAACAGCAATTCTTGAAACGTCCGCAAGCTGTTAATCAGAAGATACGCTGTCAAGGAGGCTGAATTAATATAAGTCGTAGCAGATATTATTTCCATTTCCGTTTCGATAGAAGCTAGATTCAAGTTAGTTTGATTGACGAAGCTATCAATTATGTCGAACTGCCGCATGATGTTATTTTCGCTTTTTTTCAAGACTTGATTTTCCAGTTCTACAATAGAAGTTTGGTTTTTAATTAGATCCAGTAGATATTTCTCATTTGTTTGAAGAGACTGAATGTCGTTTTTATATTTTTCAGCGAAGCGTTGATCCAGTATCCCAAACAGACTGTTAGCTACGTACCCGATTCCATCTACTAAGCCTCGTTTCTTACGGTTGCCGAGATGCTTATGCGGATTGATCAGGATAGTATTGTAATAGCTAAGCAGTTCCATTTCATGACCGAGTTGGTCCATTGTAGTTCTGCAATGTTGTAGTTTCGCTTGGTAACAAGCGTTTTTCAAATTCTCAAAGTAAGTTTCAATGCGACGAATGCCTTCCCAGTAGGCAGTTAAGTTGTAATACATAATTAATATCCATTCATCATGTTCTATTTGCATTTCACCGATTGTGTCATAGTAAACAGGGCGCTCCGGTTCCAAACTTGTAATTTGAGCACATGATGCATTGCGCGCACTGTCAATGGCACCATAAGTTCCGGATACCAATGTGAACAGAGTCAATAGTATGGTTAAAAGTGAAGTGGATGTAAATTTGATTCCTTTTGTCCGCTGTTGTCTTTTCGTTTTCAAAGACTCCTTGCTCTTCTTGTCGTGATCCCGCTCTTCTTGAATTTCGTAATCCAAAGGTAACGGTGACAGTTTGACTACAGGGCGCTTGACGGTTCCCGCTTGAGTTTTGATAGTAGTGACTCGAACGTAGCCATCCGAGCCAGGATGTGTCTCCAAGACCCGTCCCATAGCCCATTTTCCAGGCGGAAGGTTATCCTCCTTCACCAGTACTAAGTCCCCTTCTTTTATGTTTTTTGTGGGCTTATTCCACTTGCTGCGAGTTTGTAATGTCGCTAAATATTCGTTAGACCAAATTTTTCGCATAATTGCCACCGTCGACGTAAGTCAATGTTGTTTACATCATTGTAATCGGATAGTGGCATTGACAGTATCGAGCTTCCTGTTATAAAATGTCCTGGAGTAAGGCAATTATAGAACTCTTCCGGATCTTCAGTAAGAGGACATATAGGCCTTGAGTTCATGCAAGCTTCGATCTTTGCCAAGAGTGTAGCAAATTCCTCATAGGTTAGTTTCTGGTTGCTTAAAACACGTCGCAAATGATGCTTCATTGATTTAACGGCGGCCTCCCACAGGCCGCCTGCGCTAGGCCAAGCTGGAGCGTTAAAATGCCACACGACCTCCATTTTTGCTAACTCGCTGAAAACTTCCGGTGACAATACTTGTTTGAAT
Source organism: Noctua fimbriata (assembly GCA_905163415.1). Taxonomy (NCBI): domain Eukaryota; kingdom Metazoa; phylum Arthropoda; class Insecta; order Lepidoptera; family Noctuidae; genus Noctua; species Noctua fimbriata. The sequence continues at coordinate 9,069,228 of LR990929.1, read as the reverse complement.
AGTTCAAATTCCTGGCGAAGTACCTTTGCTGCTCCAACGAAGTTTGTTCCGCAATCCGAGTACATATGCTTTGGTGTACCACGCCTCGCACATAGCCTTTGAAAAGCAGCTATAAAAGTTTCTGTGCTAAGGTCCAATACTAGCTCGATATGGACGGCTTTCGTGGCCATACATATAAATATCGCTATGTACCCTTTTGACGTTTTGACGCCTCTACCCTTGTTATGTTTGACCTCCATGTATCCGGAGAAGTCCACTCCTGTGTGCCTGAAAGGCCGGCTCGGGGTGATCCTTTGCTGTGGTAAATCGCCCATCAGTTGGTGGCTATCTGTTTTGTTGTATCGGTGACAGCGGACACATTTTCGTAATATAGTTTTTACTGCTCTGTTCCCACCAACGATCCAGTATCGCTGTCTAATGTAAGCTAACGTTAGTCTAGCTCCTCCGTGCAGCATGTGTGCATGTGCTTGTTCAATCAACAGTTGAGTATACCGTCCCGTATGTGGTATGATTATCGGATTTTTCATTTCAATAGGCAGACTAGAGTTCTTCAGACGACCTCCGACACGAATAATGCCTTCATCATCCAAATAGGGGTTCAGCTTGAAAATCGAGCTCTTCTTTAATAAAGTTTCATTCCTGTTAAGTTGATGAAATTCGGAATCGAACTGTGTTCGTTGCACATGAATAACAATACTTGAATTCGCTGCACTTAGTTCGCTTGTTGTTAAGTATGCAGTTTTCGATTCCGCTCTGTTGCGCATATTTGTTATGAAGCGTTGTATCCATGCGATGACTCGAGTTGTTTGTGTCAATGAACTGTATTTATTCAATAATTCACTTATTAAGTTGTGCTGATTATCATATTCATCTATGTTATTTTTGGCTTCGGCATGGTTTATGCAACCAATATTCGTTTTGTTATTTGTTGTTGTTCGTATTAAGTCGGGGCCTTGCCACCATAAACTGAAGCTCATGAGTTTGCTTGGCAGTAGGTCCTCTTGATGCACGGTCCGCGGGATTCTCTTCGGATTTCACATAATGCCATTGAGGTGCAGGAATTACGCGTTTGATTCTAGTTACTCTGTTAGCTACGTATGTTTCCCACTTTGATGATGAATCCACGCTAAAACGACTTTAGAATCACACCACGCCTGTACAGATATGTCAAGCCCAGATAATGCTTCTTTAGATTTTTCTATTAGATCAGCTAATAACTGGGCGCCGCACAGTTCGAGTCTCGGCAATGTTGTTTTTTGTGTTAGTGGTGCCACTCTTGTTTTTGCGACGAGTAAGGATATCACTGGTTGGCCATCCTCATTCATCACCCGACTGTAGATCATACAAGCATACGCCTTCTCGCTTGCATCACAGAAGCCGAGTAATTCTACCCGTTTTTTCGTATCACCGATCCATTTGTTGAGCCTTATATTTTTGATGACCGGCAGTTCATTCTTTAGTTTCAGCCATTTAGTTTCGGTATCACTCGGCACTTAGTCGTCCCAACCAAGTTTACTAATCCAAAGTGTTTGAAATAGTAATTTGGCTTGGACTGTTATTGGAGAAAGCCAACCCAGTGGGTCGTAGAATTTAGAAATCTCTGAGAGTAGTGATCTCTTCGTTAGATTTTTCGCTTGATTCACAGGCCAGTTGAAGTAAAAGGTGTCGTTGTTAGGGTCCCAACCAAGTCCTAATGTTTTGTTAGATTCTTCTGCTTTAAAATCAAAGGTATTTTGACTTGCAATTTGATCTTCGTTTAAGTTTTCTAGCAAGGCTCGGTGATTACTCGTCCATTTGCGCAAGTTCATTACTTGTTATATGATTAGACGTTTGCTGTTGAGATGACGATAAATTTTGTTCAGTATTGTTCTTTTTCTTGGATATAGTTGAGTTTCTCTTGTCTGGATTGTGCAATAATGTGTGGTGTTTCAAATTGCATTCTCGACAAGTTTTTGTAGATTTGCACACATCGTTTCCGTGGCTAAATAAACAATTTTTACACAGCTGTAGTTTCGAAACTGTGTCATTCCGTTTGGCAAAGTCCATTTCTAGAAATTTGTCACACTGCATTAAAACGTGACTTTCGTTGCAATGTGGGCATTTTTTGTGCCCTGCGTGATAATTATTAGTTTTGTTGTAATAGCTATATTTTTTCATTGGGGTTTGCTTGCTGAATTTCCAGTTAGAAGTTTTGTCAGTTGTAGTTGTTTGACACCCTTTCTTGGCAGATTTCATTGTTTCGTATGCCATAAATTGAGTCTCAAGGAAGTACAGGAAATCTTGTAGACTTTGTAGCTCCCTATGATCTTGCAGTTCCTTCATGTAGTCACTGAGCGTCTTGGAGTCTAGCTTCTGAGACATAATATGCACAATAATTGGACCCCACGATGACGTATCGATACCGATGTTTGATATACCGTTCAAGCATTCGGTAACGACGTCATGCATTTTTTTCAAGTTAGCGGAGTCTGGATGCTGTATGGTGGGAAGGTTGAGCATGCTGTTCATGAAAGATGTAAACTGGAGACGACGATTGTCATACCGCTGATTTAAAATGTCCCAACAAGAGCTATAATTATCGGCGCTAATGGTGAGATGTTGCACCAGTCGCTCAGCTTCCCCTCGCAGCTTGGTTTTAAGATGCTGCATTTTCTGTGCGCTGTTGATCATAGGGTTCTTGTGAACTACCTCCACAAATAAGTCCTTGAATGAAATCCACTAACTGTAGTTGCCAGAAAATTCAGGAATCTCGATCTTGGGTGCAGACTTCTCGTAGTGGACCGTGGCCCAAATTTTGGAGTTAAGACGTTTCTTTAACTCATCGTACTGTTGTTCGACATCCGCAAACATCTTGATGTACTTTTCATTAGAACCTTTTACTTTGAAATCAATTTCCCAGTGCAGTTCATCAATTGGCTCCCATTTTGATTTCAAGGTGGTCAAATGATCATCTAATTCCCATTTTTCTGAAATAGATGTGCAGTTGTTGATCTTCGACATTATGCGATATGATATTGACTGTAGTTCCAGTTTATCCATGTCGATGACTTTTAGTTAAAAGTGTGCAGATAACTCACGTAGTTGACGACGACAGATGACCGCTTGTTAGTTGATGTAGTTGCTGTAGCTCGTAGTCACGTAGTTGACGGCGACTAATGAGCGTTTATGTGGTTGGTCGAGCTCGTAGTCACGTAGTTGACGGCGACAGATGAGCGTTTGTTAGCGACCAGAAGACCGCAGTTTGCAGACCTCTTCCAGTAGTCGCTTTGGGATACTCCGTGTGGTCGTACTCTACCTACGATATGTGCGCCTTCTCAATACAGCTGGGGCGACCCGCTTCTGGGAGACCAGCTGAACCGATTCGCTATCGTATTTAGATATACTACACACTGAGATTATCCGGCTCGAAGGACCATAAAATGTACGGCTTCGTACACTTGCAGATTGTAGTTGGTTGTTTGAGTGTGAAGAGAAGAGAACACGAAGTTGTTGTCACAGAAGTTACGTTTTATTTTGATAGTAACACGCAAGTTTTATCGATATTGACGATTCCTTTCTCTTAAGTAGTTTATGTTATGGATGACAAACACACACTGAACTGTGTGTGTAGCAAATGTACTTATATAATTAGGCAAAAGTGACGCGCGCTCGTGCCGACCGCAGTGTCATCAAAAGGTATGTGCAGTTGAAGACCGTACATAAAGTATCTATAAAAGATTTTGAAAATTCTGATCAGTTCTGTAAAAAAATCTCGGCTAATCACAAAGTTATCACACTTGAATGATTTAAAAAAAAACAGACATTTAAAAGGTCTCAGCTACATAATTAAACAATGTTAACTCCGTACCATTTTAAGAAAATGCCCGACACCTATATCACCTTGTATTAATTCAATGTGCGAATCTTGTATAAATTCGTCTCTATGTATTGATTTCTCGTTTCTCTTCTTCGCTGATTTCTCAATATTTTGTGTTTGACGAATCTGAACTGTGTAAAAAGAAGCGTCTTCTGGTAGTGAATGCAGTAAATATATCAAATTGGGCGCCTTTATAAACAATAGTTGGTCGAAGTAGAACGCCGACATCGTCTAAGTGCAAAACGTATTTGTTTTGCACTTGACGATTTCGGCGTTCTGTTACAATTAAGCCGGCTTTCGAAAAAAATCTCTCTGAAGGAACAGAACTCCCAGGAATACATAAGTATTTCAACGCTATATGTTTTAAAGGGTTCTCACTGTAATTCCAATATTCAATAGGATAATCTGCTCTCGGAATAGGTTTTTCAAGATATTGTCTTATGTCAACTATTGCATTAAATGTGGAGTTATCAAAAAAGAGAGCAAATTACTCAACTTTATCTTTTTGGATGCCTTCAGATGAAACAGATACTTCAGTTTCTGTTGTTTGCAGTTCAGTTACAACTTGAGGTATTCTCGCTAAATAGTTGGAATATTCCCTTTGAACACAGTTTATTGCTCTCTCACATCTCAATCAGTTTTAGTGCCCATTTTTCTAAAATGTGGATTAAGTAGTGTAGATGCTAGGCAAGGTGTTCTACTCTCATACTTCATGACGTTACACTGTTTGCTGATGATAGCACCGTTTTATTTGCTAATGATAATTCAATTAATTTAGAATCTGACATTAACCAAACAATACTATTGATTATAGATTGGCTTAAAATGAATAATTTAATGATTAATATTGATAAAACTAAAATAATGAATTTTAAAATAAGAACTCGACGTACAGGTGCTTTAAAAATTCATTAACTAGATAGTGATGTCACTATCTAGGTAATGTGAGGAAACGGAAGTAACGAAATTTCTAGGGCTACATATTGACCACAAACTTAATTGGAAATTTCATATTGAGCATGTTTGCAAAAAGCTGGGACAATTTTCATATGCACTATATAGATTAGGGAAAATAGCGAATCGGAGTAGTTTGCTAACAGCTTACCATGGTTACATTCTCAGATACGGTGTAATATTTTGGGGCAACAGTACGGAAAAAGAGCGCGCTTTCATTGCTCAAAAACGCTGCATCAGGATTATATTTAATTTATGCGGAACTGACTCCAGTAAGCCATTTTTTATAAACAATAAATTATTAACACTGCCATGTATCTATATACTGGAAGCTGCAGTATTTGTTAAAAACAATATCCACATGTTTAGCGTATACGGCGTAAGGACAAATTACGTACAGTTGCCAGTAAAACTCATCTAATGCATGAGAGCATCTTTTGTTCAGCTTCTCGCATCTTTAATAATATACCGGGGCCTATTAGAACAATTATGAAAAAGGAAAATTTTAAAAGGACTCTCCATGATCTGATAGTAGACAAAAGTTACTACTCTGTAAAAGAATTTCTGTCCGACTAGTCTTTGCTTAAATATAGTCTCACCCAGTCATGATGTGTTGGATGACCTATAGACTTTAATTAATTTTGTTCTCTTCAGTATAATCTATTTTTTGAATTTTATGTATGATTTTTAGAATTTGACATTTTAATTTGTTATGAATAATTTAATTATTTTTTTGAATTTTATGTGTATAATTTGACATGTTCCTATCTTAATTTGTTATTAGACTTTAATTAATTTTGTTCTCTTCAGTATAATCTATTTTTTGAATTTTATGTATGATTTTTACAATTTGACATTTTAATTTGTTATGAATAATTTAATTATTTTTTTGAATTTTATGTGTATAATTTGACATGTTCCTATCTTAATTTGTTATGTTTGACTTTATCTTTTTATCTTTTGAGTGTTAAATGTAATTTTATTTTCTATATAATTTGAATTTGACATCCTACACACTTAACCTAACACTGTCTTATAGATTTATGACAATCCCTGCTACATGCTCAACACCGATGTAGAAAGCTTGCAGCAACGATTCACACATTCTCTTAATTTGTGCCCTTTTGGTTTTTCTTATTTTTTATTTATTGTGCTAGAGGGAAAATAATAATAATTAGTAATAATGTTAATTCTATCGAACAGTAAATTTCTGTGTGATTATTGTATGCCCTACGGGCGGGACATAGCTGATCAAAATTTTCAACTATTTAAGAACTGTACCTACCTATGATCCACAATAAAATATTTTGAATTTGAATTTGACTGTTTGAGTCTCATGTTGACAGATACTTTTAATGTTGTACGATAGCTTTGGCAGTTTCACACAAATTTTGTTTTTCTATATTAGCTATTGCCAATGAAAGGCCTTTTATTAATGGAATAATAAGTGACAAAGTGGAGTATTCTTCTCCAGATATAGCCGATGTGCATGTCTTAATAGGTTCGAATATTTTCTCAATTTCGCCTAATAAATCTTACTCATCTATAGTTAAGTTTGGTGGTGAATTTGGAAGTTGACTCATAGTCAAAGTTAATTCCTCTCTTATTTGCTTTATTCTTTGAAACATGTAAAGTGAGCTGTTCCATCTTGTATCGACGTGTTGAATCAATTTTGGTTCTGGTTTATTTAATTCTCTTTGGTAATATTTTAATTTGTCCGAAGCCAGTGTGTGCTATGTCTGAAATGTCTTACAATTGTCTTGCATTTCTCCAGTAGGGTTGAAAGTTCTGTTTTATTCAAAACATCTTTTAATATTAGGTTCAAGCTATGCTCAAAACATGGGATATGTCGCAACTGCAGAATTTCAGACACCCTGATCATAGTGGCAGCATTGTCAGTAACAAGAGCTAGGGTGAACTCATCTAACTTCGTGACAAAGGCATTTGAGTAATAAAATACCAATAAATTATTAATTAATTTAATTCAGTCTCAGCATGAGTTTTAATCAGTCTTTTATGAGGAATATTAGCACAAATAATCAGATTTTTTTCTAGAAACCTAAGAGATATACCAAATTTACTAAACCAAGTCAACTTGCCTAATTCCGTGGTGACCTCTTTAAGTCCGTGATAGCTAATACTTTAATTCTGATATAACGGAATTAGGCAAGTTAACTTTATTTAAGTAGTACAATATTAATATTATAATAAAATTAACATAAACATAAAAAAACAAGATAAACATTTTAGTAACATCTTCTAGAATTATTCTTCGGCGCAACACATATCACACTTAAAAATCATTAAAGTCTCAATAGCCTCAAATTCTTGACTTTGGCAATGTACGTGGTACGTTTTAGAGCAGAAGGAAGTCTGCTCCATTTTTAGAAGCTGCATCTTCTGAGTACCATCTCTTACATATTTCACATAGCCAATCGTCGTCTTCAGTTCTATTTTTCTTCTTCGCAGGTGCAGTATTATTTTTATTTGCTCTCTTACTTCGTTTCACTTTTGATTCAGATTTTGACGTGCTAGGAACAGCAGCGTCGTTTAGGTCCTTGTCAGCCATAGGAGTTAAACATCGTGCATGAGGGACGGTCCTTCTCTTTTTTTTATTTTGATTCTGCTCTAACTTGGGCACTTTAAAAATCTTATCTAAATGAACTGTGAAGTTTTGTTTAGGTATCGGAGCTGGAATTATAACTTCATTTAAAATTCGAATTTTAAATGTTTTATTTAGTTTAAGTGGTTCAACTTTTTCAAATGAAACTTCTTGAATGGGGGTAATTTGAGGACAGTGTTCGTAAGAGTCTGAAATTCCCAATTCAGTTGCAGTTGAGATCGTGTCATTACAATGAGGACGTTTTGAGGGAATTCTCACTTTTCTGAGCCTGCTGGATTCTTTTTCTGCAGAATTGTCGTTCTCAAATATATCTGTTCTATCAGTTATTTTAATTTTTTGTTGATAAATGATAGGCGAATTCTGACCCGGAACATCATCCATAATTACGTCTTCTTCAAGCTGGACAGGTAGCTTGGCACATTCAAATTGAGAATCCGCTGGATGAGGAGGATAACACACAGGATCATCTATCTTCAAAGACCCATTTTCTTCACATTCAAATTGAAAACCCGCTGAATGAAGAGGATCACCATATCATAGAGATCATAGAGAGTCACCTGTTCTTAGACATCCATTTTCTTCACATTCTAATGGAGAACACGCTGAATGAAGATCTACAAGGTAATCTGTCTCCAGGGACCCATTTTCTTGGTCAATGTTGCAATATACGATTTCCTCTAAAATTTGAGTTTGTTCATCTTTATGAAGTGTGACCTCTTCTGCCGATTCTGGAAATGGTTTGTCTGTCAACTTTGATGGAGCAAGTGCCAGTGGATTCACAGCTGTTCTGTTTAACGGATAGATACCCGCTTTTTTGAACCCAGCTCGTATGTCTGATGGCGTGAAGCTTTTTTCAAATGCAGGGGTAAAAAATTTATGAAAATCATAGCGGTTTGGGATGTGGCAAGGATTTTCCATTTTGTGGGTTTCGATTATTGTCCTCCAGGCTACTTTCAGAGGTCGATGAACACTGACATCAAGTGGTTGAAGAATCGCACTCGTGTGAGAAGGTATTGTAAACAATATTATTTGTTGTGATCGAGCGTAATCCAGTACAGGTGGCGTAACGTGACTGGCGTGTGAGTCCATTATCAATAGAACGGGTCTTGCTGGAGGGATACATCGAACAAAGAATTTTAACCAATCTAGGAATAGTTCACCCGTGATCCATCCCTTTCGAAAAAATCGTACTTGGGTGTTTGGCATAAATCCTTTTGTCAGTTGTGGTATGATTCTTACACCTTTGAATATAATAAATGGGGGGATGTAACATCCTGTCGCATCTATGCACGCAAATAATGTGGTTGTCGTACCCTTTTCTGCGTATGTTCTATATGGAGCAGTAGCGTAACTTTTCGGATTCTGACCTGTTGTATACCCTGAAGTATTAGCATACTCATTTTATTATTTTCGTCTGATTTCTTTTTTTGGGGGCCACAGACCAGTCGGTGATGTAAATTCTGAACTGTTACTATTTTTTGCACTTATAGATGCTCTCTGTTTCGGTTTTTCTGTAATCTGTAATAAAAAAGAAACTCATTGTTCCAGTTGCCAAAGACAGAGTCAGAATGGATTCAGATCTCAAACAGATTTGATGAATTGTGGAATTTTTCCCATTGTGCCGGAGCCATGGACGGCAAACATGTGATTCTTGAGGCTCCGATACATAGTGGCACAGAATATCGTAACTACAAATCTAATTTCAGTATAGTGATGTTTGCTTTAGTAGACGCGGAATATTATTATACATTTCTGGATGTCGGATGTCAAGGCCGAATTTCAGATGGTGGAATTTTTAAGGAAACTGAATTATATAAAAAACTAGAAATAATTCGTTAAGATTCTCTCGTTCTGATTCTCATCTGAAGCACTGCAAGGTAGAAATAACGTAGTACTATATGTTTTTGTAGGAGACTCTGCCTTCCCTTTACAAAACAATATTATGAAACCTTATCCAGGAGAATACCCCAAGGGATCGCCGCGAGAAGAATTTTAAATTACCGGCTAAGTAAAGCTCGCAGGATCGTAGAAAACGTATTTGGTATCTCAGCATCTGTGTTCAGAGTTTTACGAAAACCTATGCTTCTTCAGCCCGAAACCGTGGAGACTATTGTCATGGCTATTGCACACTTGCATAATTTTTTGAGAAACACAGCTACATCTAAAAACTTGTATGCACCCCATGGATCACTTGAGAGCGACCAAAATGGAAGATTATGTGAAGGTAAAAGTCGAACGAAACGAGTTGAATGTAGTTACCTGTGTTGAGTCGCTTCCTTGGATTATTTAGATCTCCTCAAAATGCCAGCGGCTCTTAAGTAAACCATGTACTTTTGTACGTTTCATCTCCACCTGTAAAATAAATTACAATAAAAACCAGTTTAAAAAAAAGGAAAAGTAGATTAAAAAAAATAATCTGAAAACCACGTTTTTAAATCTACCTACATTGTTTATTTTTATTTTATTTGAGGTTAGGTCGGCATTGCATAGATTTAGAATGAAGGAAATATATTTAGAATGCATTGTCATCGAGTTTTGAGCTACCCTGAAAGTTTTAGCCGGGATCCGCTGGATGCAAGTCGCACGGGACCGGTCAATGTGGCGACACTTGGGGGAGGTTTTCGTCTTTTGGCTGAAATGATGATGATGATGATGTTACCTTTTCCATCCATTTTCCATTTTCCATTTTTCATTTCCTTCGATGTGAAGCCAGCAAACTAAAACTAAATTCGAATATGGTGCGCCCGAACCGACGGACCGTACGGTGCGCTCGACACGCCACACCACCGCACCGCATCAAAGTCGGTCCAGTGCTTTCCGTGCTACTACACAGTGATCACGTCGACATGCCTCCAACTTTATCTAAACAAGCTAAAATCGCGATAGTTGTGGCAAACGTCGTAGCTACTACACCTATCGAAAGGAAGAGGAAAAAAAGAAAAGAATGGGCAAAATTCTATTTAAAAGACAGAGAGTCGTACAGTCATATGCGACTTTTAAAATACCTTGATGATGAAGATTTTCGTATATATCTTCGCATGAGTTCAGATTCATTTGCTGAATTGCTTGAACTTGTAAAACCATATATAACTAAAACCAATACAGTTATGAGAAAAGCTGTGACAGCTGAAGAGAGATTAGTGGCAACATTAAAATATCTCGCTTCAGGGAGAGAATTCAGAGAACTCAAATTCGGTACAAGTATATCATCACAACTATTGTCTGAGATAATACCAGAGATCTGTGAAGCAATCTGTAAAGTGCTTAAAAATTATATGAAGGTAGGTACATACGTATTTAAAAATAATAAGACTAATTCCATACAAATTATTTATTTAGTGTCAAAATATTTATTTTTTAAGAATCAAAAACTCTTGTAAATCTTTTCCTCTACCCCTAAAAACAGTCCGCGTCATTTCTGGAGTACTACTTCCACTTGAACTTGTTTTTGGCACATTAAATTGTGTTTCTCCACTTGGAATCAACTCTGATAGAGCGTCATTGGTAATGGTAATTGTTTCTGAGAAGTCATTTGGTAATAATACTTGACTCAAAGGCAAGTATTGAGATTGTGGGTCTGCCGAATAAATTGTTATAGAATCTGCTGGTGTTTGAGGTAGAGATGGTGTCGATTGTTGGCGTAATGATGACGAATGTTGCAAATAGTGAGGTGATGATAATGGTTGAGAATATTTAGGTGATGGTGATGGGTGCAAATGTTTAGGTGATGGTTTCGAATAATTAGGTGATGGTGATGGGTGCGAATGTTTAGGTGATGGTGATGGTTGCAAATATTGAGGAGACTGTGGTGGTTGCAAATATTTAGGTGATTGTGATGGTTGCGAATGTTGAGGTGATGATGACGTTTGTGAATATATAGGTGACTGTGATGTTTGAGAATATTTAAATGACTGTGATGTTTGTGAATATTGAGGAGACGGGGAAGGTTGCAAATATTGAAGAGTGTCAGTATATATGTTTTTATTTAAGTTTATTGAAGCATCTAACGAGAGTTCTCCTAATTTAGCATAGAACAATAGTTCTCCAATCATTTTTTCTACTATGCATCTTTGCAGTTTCGGTAACTCTTTCAATTGAGAGCTCACTGAGCGTCCAAAAGCATCTGCTGAGGTGTCTTCATGCGAGCTGCTCATCATCATTCTCTTGCCCTTATCCCAATTCATTTGGGGTCGGCGCAGCATGTCTTTTTCTTCCATACTTCTCTATTACTCCTATTCTCTATTATTCTCATGCGAGCTGCTCTCTTTGATTAATTGTGTTGCGGACTGTATTAAATCTTCTTGTTTCTTGTAGAGAGCATTTTGCCGCTTGATTGAACTCTTTTCCTTTTTTGTTGCATGTTCCTGAAACAGAAAGTGAATGGTTAAAAATAGCAAAAGACTTTGAACTAAAATGGCAGTTCAATCATTGTGTGGGTGCAATTGACGGAAAGCATGTTCTTATCGAAAAGCCACCAGACTCCGGTTCAACGTATTACAATTACAAGGGGACATTCAGCATAGTTTTGCTTGGCATTGTTAATGCCAATTACGAATTTATTTACGTGAATGCAGGTACAAATGGGAGTATTTCTTATGGTGGAGTAATTAATCATACATCGTTCCATGAAAAGTTGTTGTCTGATCAACTGAATTTACCACGACCATCTGTCTTACCGTAATCAGATGTAGTTGCTCCATATTGTTTAGTTGCAGACAGTGCATTTGCCATGAATGAAAATCTTGTAAAGCCATATCCACAGAAAAACTTGACACATGACAAAAGAATATACAACTATAGACTTTCCAGAGCTAGGAGAATTGTTGAAAATACATTCGGTATATTAGCTGAACGCTTTAGAGTATTCAAAAAACCCATCACAATTAATGTTAAAAATGTACCAATTATAGTAATGGCTTCATGTTTGCTGCACAATTTTCTGAGAAAAAAGTCTGCAAACTACGTCACAAGGAATTGTATCGATCGGGAAGATACTACAAATAATACTTTCCGACCAGGAGATTGGCGGAAAAATGATATCTCAGTAAATCTCAACAGAACAGAGAGACAACGTACTGCAGATGGTAATGCGGTCAGACAAATATTCACAGAATATTTTAACAATCAAGGCCGTGTTGATTTTCAGGAAAGAATGATTAATGTACTAAATATTTAAGTACGTACCTCGCTATTTTAATCAGAATTGTCTATTAAATTATCGATTCCCTGTGATGTCGGAATTGTCTTCTCGTGAAGAAAAGCAAAATACGGGTAGTACCATAGAGATGGAGTGTGCACGTTTTGCGACCCAGCACCAGTTGATTTGCTGGATTCCACCTGTAAATAATTATACGGTCTATATAGGTACACTATAAAATTTAAAATAAAAAAAATGTGGGCGAAAGACGATAAACTTCCGGTTCGACTCTCTAGAACAATCTGGAACATTCCAACTGTTTCCTACAGCATTCCCTCTAGTGTCGAGCGGAGCACATCACGACATTCATTCATAATATTACACTATTTCATTGATAAAACAGCGCCTCTAGCGTCGGGAAGCGCAAGCAATCGATCGATACACGCATGATTGTTCTAGAACTCTGATGCCCTCCAGTGGCAAGTCGCGCGAACGAGGTGACACTTATTGTTGACTGCTTACACTACGCAACAACAGAGGACGCTACTCGTATATCAGTCACAGGTGTTGTACTTAATTTGAACATTTGGTGTAAAAAAAGTATGAATTAATAGGTAATACCTACTGCTGTTTAAATCCTACTCTACAGCACTACCCTAACCAATACACATTTTCCAATTTTACTATATTTCATTATAAAGATATGTCAATATTGTATTTACCTACATTTATATAAGTACCGTTAGTACCTTTTAATAACTGGAATATAATAAAAATCCTATTGTTTTTGAAATGAAAAGCAAGTAAGGAACTGGGTTAGTTCATTTTATTTAGGTACCTATTAAAAATAAAATATTAATTTTAAAGAATTTTGTTTACTTGTAATTTACCTACCTTTTTTCGTTCACGCCTATAAGCAGCTCTAAGATGTTCAATTTTTTTCTTGACATCCTCTATTGTGGCAAGTGGGTAACCAGTTTTCCATTTTTCTAAAATTATTTCCAACGCTTGATTGCGGGCATCTTTATTGCAGTATAGGTCGTGAGACGAATCCCACAAACACGGAAAATCTTTGTAAAGTTCTAATATTTCCACAATTTTTTTTTTTCTGTTATATGTGAATATAACAGAAAAAAAAATAATTGTGGAAATATTAGAACTTTAACGCGTTTTTTTCACACGTTTTCAATAGCGGCCTGACGCCATTGAAAACGTGTGTCTCACTCACAGGCAGAATTGCAAATAAAGCGCTGAACGGTGCGGTGGTTCGGCCACACGATCGAACTAGGTGCGGACCGCACCAAATCCTGTGGAAAAATCATCGAACCGACTGCACCGTCAATAATAATAATAATGTGCGGCGGACTGCTGCACATACCCTCTGTTTACGACTTAATTATTTGTAAAGCTTCCGGCGAGCTCGATAGATGGCGTTGACGGCGAATTAGAAGTCGCTATCGTTTTGTTACATCGGTTAGTACCTAACCAAATAGTTTTTTTTTAATAAACGAGCTATCAAGTCAGATCAGTACACAGTGGTTTCATTTTTCGACTTCGCTAGTGTACCTTCAGGTCAACCACCCCTAAATACCATCAGGTATTTAACATTGGTCCTACGAACCGGATCATTTGGACAGTAAAGTTTTTGTGACAAGTGGAGCCACCGTTGGCCCGCTTCTCCGTCCCGTGTACTTGCAGTGGATCGCTGCAGCAAGGTACACGGTCCTCCGCACTAGCGGCGACAGCTTCACCCAGCATTGGCGGTGAGCTGATTCAGCAGTTGCGGACTAGTTCAAGGAGTGGCCATAGAGGGCGCCACTCTCAGATCAACACTTTCACTGGATGACAGCAAGGTGACGCAGGCGCAGCCATCACGCGACGTCACAGGTGACGTCACGCGCAGTTCAGATAGCGGCCACCAGAGGACGCCACTTGCAGGTTGAAAACGGTGTTTGTGTCAAGTGCAGTTTTGTGAGTACACTTTATTATTTATCTTGTCCACGAATTGGACAAACAGGTTGAGTCAAACGATTTTGAACTCTATTCCAACACGAAGAAATAGTGAAGAAGTTTCGACTTAGAAAATAACTTCGTCATCTTGGACTTGTAAAATCTTAATAATATTTAATTTTAAACTTAGAACGTTAGTATATTACCAATATTTGTGTGCATGTTAGATTTAGGACTTAGAATATTTTATAGAAAACGGGGGAACGGGGAACCTATACCCGATTTCCACTAGATTTTGTGTGTTCCCAAAACACTTGTAAAATTTTAAGTAGTTTTGAGACTTGTATTATTTTTGTTTGTTAGGATTGTTCAAAGTTAGAAAACATTAGTCAGCTGACATTAACTTAAGTTTTGTGATTAAGTTTGCAACACTCAGAAGTTTTGCATATTCTTATTCTTTACTTACATTGATTTATCAACTTATACATTTGTGTTTATAAAATTTTGATCAAGTTAAAATCAATTTAAACGCATTTTATTTATTAATCAAGTACATAAATCATTTATAAAATGGAAGGATTAATTAATGTTTTAAAAGATCAACAGAATGTGTGAAACAAAGGGATTGACAAATTTTATGAAATGTAGTAAAGATAGATTAACGCTAGAATACATTGAAACAAGGCAAGAATTATTAGAAAGGGATTGGGCATTGTTCAAAGAAACCAACACTAAATTATATGAAGGTTATTTTTTTTTTTTTTAATGCCGGAACGCCAAGAGGAATCGAGTAATTCTTCGCTACATGAACTAGCTTCGAGTATCATGGATAGGCGTAAGGGTACTTCGTTTTTACTGCGGACATGACTTTGTTTCGATACAGCATTCCGGGACGGGATGCGATCTCTTTGTTAGCCGATGTGTATTTATCTAAAGCCAGATATGATTTGCATAAAGCGTACTTTGCAGTATTGGTTATCATAGGCCAGGTGACAGCTCGCTGATGCCATAGATCTTTCTGCCATCTTCTGGCGGCTAAGTCGATGACGAGTTCATTATAGTCCGTAAAATCATCTTCAGGTTCGAGTGCCTCAAGCAGGAGCATTTCTTGTTCTACCTCTTTTAACAGCGTGAGGATCTCGGGTATAGTTAAAGGCTCTATATCTAGTCTAGTTCTGATTTTGTGTACGAGGCTATATTCGGGGTGGTGTTTGTTTTTCCAATAATGCAGAATTGAGTACATTTGCGCATCACGTGTTGGCTCACGAATCCTGAGGCAAGCGAGCAAGATTTCTAATAAAGAATGCTTACTAGCATCGTGATTGGGGAAGCGCTCATCGAGAGCGAGAATGTATTCTGTATGTACGATAGTGTCGCGCGCGATCAGATCCGCTTGAAGCACGGATACCCCTGCACGCCAGGAATCGCTATTTATGTTGTTCTGAAGAAAGAATCGACACCAGTCTTGACTAGCGTTTCTGTCCCTCTCAATTTCATATATTCGTGTAGCAGTCTCAAGAGGGCCCAAATTCATTGGAAATTCTGGTCTGGTACGTTTGGCGCTACGGACGGGAAGCCTTTTCAGTGGGGTGAGTGATCCATAATTGGTCTCTATAAAACGTTTTATTTCTTCGCCAAGGTGGTCGCGCTGAACGCAGTCCGAGAGCACCTCATGGACTATTCGAGATAAGGAAGTGGGTTCCAGCCCGGTAAGTTTAGCGTAAACGCGTTCACCGGCTAGAGTGCCAATTCGCCATTCGTCAACACTGTGCCATAGGGTTTGAGTTGAACGTTCAAGGCTACGAACTTCTACGGTGTTTTTCTGCAGGAAGGTAAGTAGCCACGAGCGAGCGGCTGGAACCCGCTGACATATTCGTTTTCTAGAAATGAAACTCGCGCTGACGCTGCAGAAGTTTCTTAGTATTTTCTGTAGAAATATTCCAAATGAAATATTCCCTTTATTGGACTCCACCATCATTCTTGCAGCATGGCCAGATGGGGATATGATTTTCTGACTTATGGAGAAGGGGTTCGGAAACTTGGCAAAAATGAAACCCTGCTCTTCCGCGTGGTTCATACTCTTAATATCGTACTGTCCGATAAGTCCTTTAGAGTGGAGGTGAAATTCAGTTTGTTTGATCATGTAAGTTTCAGAAGTAACTAACTCATCCCGATATAAGTCAAGGACTAACTCATCAGCGACAAAGTACAGATGCGATAGTTTGGCGCCAATGAGTAAGCGCGTGTCGAAAAACGTGCAATTCATTAATCGAAGAGTGTCACCCTCTGGAAAAGTATGCTCTTCTTTACTTAAGGCTTCCCCGGTGAAGAAGCTTATAATGAAGTGGGCTTTTCTATTTTTCAATTTTCCGAGATAGAAATCACCCTCTCGGGAGGGTTATGATTAATAGAGAAATGGACCACTTCATGATCACAGGATATAATGGGAGGCGAGGATATATAATTACAAAGACGGTATCTAGAAGTCAAAAAGTTAACGAATAGTTCCTCATCGCTAATCGTGTTAGCGGTGTATTGGTCCATAAGTTCGTACATAGTGCGTGCGAACTGAGTCACGGCAGCAGGGGCTAACCCCATGGTCGTGATGTCATTCGTGGGGAGGAAAGCTACATACCTTGTCTCCAATACATCTCTAGAAAGAGTGTATGGCTGAGGGTAGAAATTACCATCTACAGGTAGGTTGTACAGTTCCAGCGCGTGAAGATTGATCTTTAGCTGCACCAAGAAGACTCTTTTTGGAAAATCCACGTGTGTCATGATGCGAGTCAAAGTTTCGATTTCGTTAGCTAGAATCGCTTCTCGAGACTCTAAATCGTCGGGTGTGTCGGAACGTACATCCCAGACGAATACGTACTTTTTGGTTTCTTCCAAATCCTGGAGTATATCTGAGAACTACGTTACTCTTATGTTTTTATGCGTCACCCGCGCCATGCATGCGCGCGGATCTAGTGCTCGTGGGTCGTATGAAAGAATTCTTCCCTCAAAATGTGAGTGCTCGGCACCCAGCGCCCACCCTATACCGGGGGAAGAGCCGACGTATATTATGTCACATCCGGGAATAAAGAGCGGAAGCGAAACTGAAAAGAGTTTTCGCGCACCGTATTCAGTTATATTTCGGGCGAAGTTGAGAGATTTTATGGTTATATCGCTAGTCGAGGCTGTCGGCATCGAACCCTTGACTTTGCCATCCCAGCCTATAGTCATTCCTATTGACGCGAGACCGCAGAACTCACTCGCATTTTTCCATATTCCTGGATGAAAGATGGACTCCAGTTCGGCGCCGCACCACCGAAGTCGAGGTAACATGGAAAGTTTATCCCTGACTAAGTTGCATAATCGTATGCGTTCAACGTTTCCGTAAATGACATTCTGCGCGAAATCGTAAAACGTCGAGGCGTCCCATGTCTCCATAGAAATGTTTCTGCAGTCGTATAATAGACCGCATTGAATCGCGCTATCAATAATTTTCAGGGTCCTATCGACGACGATGAGGAAGGACGCCTCATAACCCATGGCGAACCAGAGCTTTTCACGAATTAAATCGGTCTCACGTGCGTAGTTAAAGACATTTTTATTGTCGATTGTTGTCCCGAGCCTAGTGTATTGACCTACGGTTAGCACTAGTCCACAGTAGTTGCGCATCATTCGATTCTTGTATTATCCGTTCTCAAAACGTCATTTCAAAGAAGAAAAATTTTATTATTAAATTTTTAGGGTTATAAAGCAGAAGATATAGTACAGAAAGTGGTTGATGTTTATGATGCTACAGAGGAAACTTATGTTTTTTATAGAAGTTTAATGAAAACATCTCTTAATAAAATTCGTTTAGCTAAGGATTCTGTACATCAAACAGATAATGCTTCAACAAGTATAAGTAAAGCAAGTAGTTCTTTTGTTAAGTTGCCCAAAATATCTATTCCTACATTTTCAGGAAAATATGATGAATGGACAACATTCCATGATCTTTTTACATTATTAGTACACAAAAATGATACTTTAGATAATGTTCAAAGGCTCCATTATTTAAAAGGTCACCTTTCTGGTGAAGCAGAGCAATTAATACGTCATACTCCTATAACTGATGCCAATTACATTCAGTGCTGGACTCAGTTACAGAAGCGTTACAGTAATAAAAAATATTTAACAAATTGTATTCTTAGGAGGTTGTTCGGTCAAAAACGTATGCAGGTGGAATCAGCTACAGCTTTGAAGGAGTTGCTTGATACCACGTGCGATTGTCTTAATGCGTTGAGAAATTTGGATATAAACGTGAGTACATGGGATGTCATTATCATACACATTGTTACCTTTAAATTAGACAATGAAACGCGTAAACAATGGGAGCTTAGTATTTGCAACAATGACTCCAACAACGACTTACCAACTTTCAACCAATTTAAAACCTTTGTGGAAAATCGGTTTCGTGCGTTAGAGTGTTTAGAGCCTAAAAGGGCACCAGTTCATCAGGGCAATAACAATAATAAAAGTTCATCTGCTCATACTCCAAAGGCAATGTTGGCTACGAGTTCACCAATAAAATGTGAGTTCTGCTCAGAAGAACACAAACTTTGTTTCTGCAAAAAATTCTCAAAGCAGACAGTTGAAGTTAGACGTGATTTTGTAGCAAAACGTAAAATTTGCTTCAACTGTTTAGGCGGCAATCACATTGTTTCTGAATGTAGAAAACCTACCACATGTAAGTTTTGTCAAAAGCGCCATCATTCGCTGTTGCATTTAGGTCAGGAGTCAGACAAAAAGGACCAACCTTTGACATCGTCGGCTATCGACAGTGTTGGTTCACCCAATACTGGTCCGATTGTTTCGTGTCTATCGACAGGTAATATTCCCAAGCCCAGGCAGGTTTTATTAGCTACAGCACTAATAAAAGCCGAGTCACGCTCTGGTGAATTTCAGACTGTCCGAGCCTTGCTCGATCAGGGTTCGCAGGCATGTTTTGTAACAGAGGCCGTAGTTCAGCTACTCAACCTGAAAAAAATCCCTATCCAAGGAACTATTTCAGGCCTTGGTGGTAATAGTTCAACCATGGCAACATACATGGTACATTTTAATATTCAATCTCGGCTAGATTCAAATTTTAATCTTAAAGTTAACGCTTACGTACTAAGTAAAATTACATCCCACTTACCTGAGAGTAGAGTCAGCACTAGCTCATATTGGTTAAGCTTCAACACGCTGCAGCTTGCAGATCCAAAGTTCAACACTCCCAATAAAATAGATGTTTTACTAGGCGCTGATGCTTACAGCTGCATCATTAAAGCAGGCATAGTTAAGAGTCCGTCAGGCACTCTGATTGCTCAGAGCACTACCTTAGGGTGGGTTCTGTCCGGGGCAGTTAGTAAAGACTCATCTAAAAGTTCACCTAAAGTTAATGTTTTGCATGCACAAGTTAATGAAGACGAAATATTAAGAAAATTTTGGGAAATTGAAGAGCAAAATAGTCCAAAGAAAATACTAACACCTGAAGAAAAGAAGTGCGAAGAGTTTTATACTAAAACTACAGTGAGGGATAGCAGTGGAAGGTACGTAGTGAAACTACCGTTCCTCGATGAAAATCCTTCTTGTAAAGGTGGAAACTCTCGTACTATCGCTGAAAAAAGATTTAAGTCTTTAGAAAAAAGGCTAGAAAGAAATACAGATCTAAAGGAAAAGTACAAGCAGGTAATAGAAGAATATTTACAACTAGGACACATGAGGCAGATAGACAAGAATGATAAAAATAAGGAAGTGGCGGTATACTTACCTCACCATGCTGTAATCCGGGAAGACAAACTTACCTCGAAGGTACGTGTTGTTTTCAACGCGTCCGAGAAGAACAACAATGGAGTCTCACTCAATGACACGTTGATGGTGGGACCTACATTGCAGGCTGATTTACGACACACAGTGTTAAGATGGAGACTTCATCCCATAGCACTGGTAGCGGACATTGTCAAAATGTACCGCCAGGTCAGGATTTCGGAAGAAGACGCAATGTTTCAGCGCATATTATGGCGAGACAGTCCTGAAACCGAAATCAAGGACTACGAGTTGGTGACGGTTACCTTTGGTACGGCATCAGCACCATACCAAGCAGTTAGAACCCTTCATCAAGTCGCTTACGATGAGGGTAAAAATTACAATCTTGCTGCCGATATGGTTCTGAACTGCTTCTATATGGACGACTTGATGACCGGTTGTAATAACGTAGAAGCAGGCCTGGAAATCTACGGGCAAATGACAGCGTTATTAGGAAATGGTGGATTCACGCTCCAAAAATGGAACAGTAATAAGCAAGAATTAGTAGACAAGATACAGGAAATAGAAAGTTATACAATGAAAGGACAAATAGATCATATTAGGACAAAAGACAACATGGAAAAGGACAACATGAACAAGGACAACATGAACGAGGACAACATGAACAAGGACAAAACAAATAAGCACAAAATCATACAGGACGTAAAACAAGAAATAGAGTACAACAAACCAAAGAAGCCAGAACACAATGAAAAGGAGGTAGAAATAAAATTAGATAGTACCATCAAAATTCTAGGACTTACCTGGAACCGCAACGCAGAAACATTCCAGTACACGGTAAATCTTCCGCCGCCGACGACCGCACCTGTAACTAAAAGATCCATTGTTTCTGTGATAGCACGACTTTGTGATCCATTAGGCTGGTTAGCCCCTAGTGTTGTGTTAGCGAAAGTATTTATCCAGAAATTGTGGCTTGCAGGTGTTGGTTGGGATTAGGAGCTAACCAACGACTTAATAAATGAATGGAGATCATATCGAGAGGAATTGTTACTACTCACCAAGGTTCGGATTCCTCGTTGGCTTGGCACCAAGTCGAACGACTATCTGGAACTTCACGGTTTTAGTGACGCCTCCAAAACAGCTTACTCAGCTGCGATTCGGATTGTAGACGCAGATGGCAATGTTCAAGTGTCGTTGCTGGTTGCTAAAACCAGGGTTGCACCAGTAAAGCAGATAAGTATTCCGCGTTTAGAGCTCTGCGGAGCAGTCTTGCTGTCACAGATACTGTCTCAAACATCTGAAGTCTTAAGTATCTCCCAAGACAAGGTCAAAGCGTGGACGGATTCCACAGTGGTGTTGGCCTGGATAAATAGTCACCCAAGTAAGTGGAAGACGTTTGTGGCCAATAGGACGTCTGAAATATTGACCTCGATGAAAGCGTCGCAATGGTTTCACGTCCCCACTAAAGATAATCCAGCAGATTGCGCCTCTAGAGGGATACTTCCCAGTTCACTGCTAGAAAACGATTTATGGTTTTCTGGACCACCGTTTCTTAAATTACAAAACGTAATTTACAATAGGCCAAATAATTATTGCAGTACAGATTTAGAAGAGTCAGCAAAGGCACATGTAGCGATCATTCCAAACTGTTCCTTCTTCGATAAATTTTCTGAGTTACGAAGATTGGTTAGGATCGTTGCATACTGCCGAAGATTTTTAAAGGAGAACAAAATATACAGGAAAGGATATTTACAAAAAACAGAATTAGACGCTGCACTCGAATGCTACATTAGGAAAACACAGGAAGAACTATTTACATAATATAAGGAACTGAAAGAAAAAGGCTATCTACAATCAAAAACAAGCCCATTAAGGTCACTCTGCCCCTACCTCAATGATAAGGACATTATGAGAGTTAGAGGAAGACTGGAGAAATCAGAGCTAAGCGAACAAATGAAGCATCCGATAGTCCTGCCTCACTCCAGTCATCTAACTCGGCTAATCATAGCTGACGCACACCATAAAACCCTTCACAGGGGACCTCAGCTCATGATAAATTATTTGAGGACAGCCTACTGGATTATTGGGGTCAGAAATGTGGTCAAACATCATGTCATCAAGTGTGTGACATGTGCCAGGCAAAGAGCCAGTACTAAAAACCAATTTATGGGTTCACTACCAGCTGTTAGGTGTACCCCAGCTCGAGCATTTTTGCATAGTGGGGTTGATTATGCTGGTCCAATTAATGTAAGGACAACCAAAGGTCGTGGCCACCGTTCATACAAAGGCTATATATGCCTGTTTGTATGCATGGTCACTCGTGCACTGCATTTAGAAGCAGTGAGTGACATGAGTACTCAAACCTTTTTAGCGGCGTTTAGACGTTTTGTCTCGAGACGAGGCCATTGTGCCAAACTGTGGAGTGACAATGGCACCACGTTTGTAGGTGCCTCCAGGGAGTTGCAGCAGTTGACAGCTATCCAATCGTCACTAGCCGAACACCTCGAGGCGAATGGTACAGAGTGGCACTTCATTCCTCCTCACAGTCCCAACTTTGGCGGACTTTGGGAGGCCGGAGTGAAGTCCACAAAGTTCCATTTGAAACGAGTTGGTGAAGCGACTCTCACATTTGAAGAACTGACGACACTCCTCAGTCAGGTAGAAGCGTGCTTGAACTCGCGGCCTATGTGCACAATTAAGGTAGATGATCCTAGTGAACCGTTACCTTTGACACCTGGACATTTTCTTATTGGAGAGCCCTTAGTCAATGTACCAGACCACAAGTACGAAAATTCCAACGTTAATTATTTATCACGCTGGCAATTCATTCAACGAATGCTTCAGTCGTTTTGGAGACGTTGGTCTCACGAATATCTCGTTACGTTGACGAGACGTTACAAATGGTCTTCCCAAGTTGCTGAGCCAAAAATTGGAGACATTGTGTTAGTCAAAGAAGACGACTTGCCACCAAGTCGTTGGTTGATGGGTGGGATACTACAAAAACATCCTGGGGATGATAACCTCACCCGTGTCATCACGTTACGCATCAAATCATCAACAATTAAAAGGCCAACATCTAAAATATGTATTTTACCCGTAGTCGAATAGGGAAGCTGTATTGTTTTTACTGTTTACATATTTTATTTTACCATGTTTATTTTTTTTACAACTGTTTTACACTTTTTACTTTGTTAAATTAATCAATTTATGCAACCATTTTTACGCTTGTTAACTTTAGATCAACTGTGAGAAATCTAATTATACACGTATTTTAAGTTTTTCTTTACACTGTTTTCAGTACACCTTTTGTCTAAAACCTAGAATAATTAATGTTTAGCTTTAAGTATTGTAACATTCTTGTTAGCCATTACGAATTGAGTGTTAGTTATAAGAACCTTAACGAACAAAATGTTTAGTTCAACATGTACCACTTTAGTTCACTTTAGAAGGACATTCCGTCAGTAACGTCCTTGGTGGGCGGTATGTTTCCGACTTAATTATTTGTATAGCTTCCGGCGAGCTCGATAGATGGCGTTGACGGCGAATTAGAAGTCGCTATCGTTTTGTTACATCGGTTAGTACCTAACCAAATAGTTTTTTTTTAATAAACGAGCTATCAAGTCAGATCAGTACACAGTGGTTTCATTTTTCGACTTCGCTAGTGTACCTTCAGGTCAACCACCCCTAAATACCATCAGGTATTTAACACCCTCGAATGTGGTCCGGAGCACACCAAGTTCGCGGTGCGGAGCGCACCATATTCGAACGTCTGTTAGTACTTTTATGTTCGCGCAAAAAACCGACAGCCCGAGCGCCGGCGTAATGCTCATAGTACCGTGCACACGTAGAATTCGTGTTACATTACACGGTGGATTACATAACACGTTCCACCCGTCTGGACCCGGCTTAAAAGATTATCTAATTCAATGTATCTAATACCTATTCAATTTCAATGGTTTTATTGTCTTTGGGATTTACTTTTTCTTAAGTGGGTGGGTAGCTTGCATGAAAATTAAACTTAGTTTATTAATATATTATTTCAAGACAATAATCATCATAAACTATAAATTTATGAATTAATATTGAAAAGATCGACACAACCCACATCCACTCTGCTTACCGTTATTAACTATGTATTGGTCCTTCCCATCTAATCTTACACTTGAAGGGACCCGCTTTATAACAGCTAATGGGGATTAGGGTAGGTACTTCATTTTTGTTGCCATTGGATAAACTGCTGAGTGCTGACTTTCGTCACGGATTTCGTCATAAAATAATGCTGCACTACATATCTGGTGAACGATAATAGGTCATGTGCATCATTTTCCTTTGCAGCCGGCGACAACCTATAAAGCTGGTAAGCGTTGTTTATGATCACGTTGAGAGGAAACATGAGTAATTGCCAGTACTATCTCTTCAACCTTATGCTGACTATAGCAACCAACATCCCACAAAGGATCCCCCAAAAACGTACTTTATAAAATTTATCTCCTGACAGTAGGTTGGTGTTGTCGCATGAGTGGTAAAATAGCAGTAGTTGTTAAGGCAATGAAGACAGGGGGGCAGGCAGGCAGCTTCAATAATGCTCCAAATTTCTGATTAAACGGTTTAATTTATCGTTATTACAATTTTTACTGCAGCTATTTTGGTCACGTACGCACGGTGTTCGGTGTAATGCTCCTTGGCGCTGCGGGCGGACGCCTTTTGAGGCTCTCGCTCACAATCGTTTTATCGACTGCCTAACAAAGCTCGTTAGATGGCGTTGCTTGACGTAACAGTAGTTCTTCAAACCTATTTTTTGACATAGAATCTGCTTCACCAGGATGATGACAGTCAATATTTGCTCCCAATACATTCTGCATCGAGCAACACCAAATGGCATTGTAGCCAAACAATAATATGAAACCTTTAATTTTTTATTTCCTTTCTGTTTTGCATTCTTTTCTGTTTGCCCCGCCCTCCGGATGCGGCAGCCATTGAGGCGGAGCTTTACGAGGGGTACAGAGCGGCGAAGACCGCCCTCCAAGAGGCTGTCCGGCGGGCCAAGAACCTGGCCCGCGAGGAGATGCTGGAGTCTCTGAACGGAGATCCGTGGGGGCGCCCTTACAAGATGGTGCGGGGCAAACTCCGCACCCGGGCCCCCCCGCTGACGCAGAGTCTTCGGCCTGAGCTCGTGGAGGACGGGGTGAGCGCTCTGTTCCCTTCGCGAGGGAGGCATCCTCCCCCGCTTATGGCTCCGCCACCGCTTGCGGTGCCGGAAGCGGACCACACCGATGACGACGTTGCGGAGGTGACTGGGGTAGACCTGAGAGTGGCGGTACGCAAGCTGAAGGCCAGAAATACCGCCCCGGGATCCGATGGCTTGCCTGGCAAAGCCTGGGTCCTGGCCTCTGAGGCTCTCGGGCCCCGACTGGAAGGGCTCCTAAGCGCATGCTTGGAGAGAGGCCAGTTCCCGCTTCGTTGGAAGACGGGGAAGCTGGTCCTCATCCGGAAGCCAGGGCGCCCTGCGGACTCTCCGTCCGCATACCGGCCCATCGTGTTGCTCGACGAGGTGGGCAAGCTCTTTGAAAGAGTTATTGCTAACCGCCTCGCCGGGCACCTCGCGGGGATGGGGCCGGATCTTGCGGAACACCAGTTTGGTTTCCGCAAGGGGCGCTCGACGGTGGACGCCATCATGCGCGTGAGAGCCCTCACGACGGGGGATGCGGTTTCCCGGGGCGGGGTCGTATTGGCGGTGTCTCTTGACATCGCCAACGCCTTCAACTCCATGCCCTGGAGCTGCATTGGGGAGGCACTCCGGTATCACCGGGTGCAGACCTACCTTCGTCGTGTGGTCGGGGACTACCTGACGGATAGGGCCGTCATCTACCCCGGTCAGAGCGGAGAATGGAACCGGCGAGAGATGTCGTGCGGTGTTCCACAGGGATCGGTTCTGGGGCCGGCCTTGTGGAACATCGGTTACGACTGGGTGCTGCGCGCCGACCTCCCTAGCGGCGTCAGCGTAGTCTGCTACGCTGCCCATCCCAAAAAAAAAAAAAAGGCTATTAAGAATCTGCAATACGATACTTCTAGTTGGGACCCCTTAGTGGTTTGCATTCTAATGCAAAAGCTGGAAGCAGACACACGCCAGAGTTTCAAAGAATCCATGAAAAACCCAAGAGATGTGCCGCCATTAAACGAGTTCCTGAAATTCATCGAAACCAAGTTCATGTGTGTGTTCTGTATGGTGTCCGGACGTAAAGAATAGCACCATCCCATATCTTCCCGTGGGTGTCGTAAGAGGCAACTAAGGGACTTACCAGAGAATGGGCAGCAGCGTTCTCTGATTCTACAACAACCATACTTCGATCGCCAACCCGCCTGCCAAGCGTGGTGATTATGGCAAGACCCCCCCTTCTTGGAGGAGGCCTATGTCCAGCAGTGGACTTTTCGGCTGAAATGATGAAGTTCATGTCAATGGAATCGGGTGCAAACCCGAACCGCCCACGAAACTTTAACAGTCAACAGCAAAACATTCAGCCGAAAACAGTTTATAATGCAACATACAGCAAGCCTAAGGGGCAGCAACAGACCGTTGAAGGTGGAACTAAGAACCTGCCGAGAACATTTCATAACAAGCAAACATTTCATAATTCCAATATAACCTGTCCTAGATGTAATAATCAACACGGGCTCTATAATTGCAGAGAATTTTTAAGTATGTCACCTGAAGAACGGTTAAAGACCGCTAACAACCTACATGTATGTCTAAATTGCCTGTTTACTCATAACGGCGAAAAATGTACGTCGGAAAAAAAGTGCAAGCACTGCGATGAGCCCGCATAACAGCATTTTGCATGAAGCGATTGGAGTTGCAAAATCGAGAACCGGCAGGGCTAATGTAGGTCAACAATTGAACACGCATTTAGCACATGACAACTCGAATGAGGTACTGCTAGCCACAGCCCAAGTCAAAACAATGGCCAATGATGGAACTACTATCATTTTACGCGCGTTAATAGACCAGGGCTCTCAGGTTAGCTTAATTACAGAAAATGCTGCACAAAAATTGCAGTTAAAACGAAACAAGATGAGTGCAGTGGTGTCTGGTGTTGGTGCTTCAGCCAATACCAAGTGTAAAGGAGTACTCCATCTTAAATGCCAAGCGATATACAATGACTACGACTTTAACATCAACGCACTTATTATGAAGAAAATAACAAACAAACTGCCAAGTAAAACAGTAAATAAAGGTAGTTTTGAACATATACAACATTTACAACTCGCTGATCCTGAATTTAACCTATCTCAGGATATAGATTTACTATTGGGAGCTGATGTATATTCCGAAATATTGTTAGAGGGGTTAATAAAAACAAACACATCATCCATCATAGCACAACAAACGCATTTAGGCTGGGTAGTATGTGGTAATTACAAAACATTCAACTGCCATGTAATTGTCAACAACATTCAGGATCTTGTCCAATTCTGGGAACAGGAGTCCTTGCAAGAAAACAAAGAAGATGTGGACCCTGACAACAAGTGCGAACAGCTGTACAAAGAGACAACAACACGACTTCCTGATGGGTGATACCAAGTTCGTTTCCCCCTCAAGGACAATTTTATTGAACACTTAGGAACATCGAAACCACAGGCCAGCGCTCAATTTCAACAACTAGAGCGGAAGATGGCTAAAAATCATGCGTTTGCAAAAGATTATAAAGCTTTTATAGAAGAATACGAAGAAATGGGTCACATGGAGCTAGTCGAAAGCAACACTAGGAATAAAAACATTGAATATTTTCTCCCGCACCACGGGGTAGTGCGACCAGGTGCTGTCACAACGAAACTTAGAGTTGTGTTCAACGCGTCGGCAAAAACCAGTTCAAAACACAGTCTTAATGACGTAATGGAGGTGGGACCGAATCTACAAAAAGATATCCTTAGCATCTTGCTGAAATGGAGACAATACAAATATGTCTTATGATAAGATATTGAGAAAATGTATCGATTTATAGCGGTACATCCAGAACATCAACCCTTGCAGAAAATAGTGTGGAGGAATTGTCCACGGCAACTACTAAGAGGATATCAACTACGTGCAGTCACCTATGGTACTAAGGCCGCTCCATTCTTAGCACTTCGAACACTTCAACAGCTAGCGATGGACGAAGGTGACAAGTACCCGGAAGCTAAAAACATCTTACTCAACCAATTTTTTGTAGATGATGCGTTATTCGGAAAGGATAACATAGACGAAGCAAGAGATACAAGAGACCAACTTATACAGCTATTGAAAGAAGGAGGGTTCAATCTCAGAAAGAGGTCGAGTAACGAACATAAACTGCTAGAAGATCTGCCAGAACATATGATTAGCCCAGTCAGTTTAAGCTTTACAGAGGCATCAGCCAAAGCATTAGGCTTGGCGTGGGATCCGAAACAAGATGAATTCATATTTTCACCCACATTAAAAAATAAAACCAACATTGGCATTAACAAAAATTCGTCAAAACGGCAAATCTTAAGCGACATATCAACAATTTTCGATCCTTTGGGGTGGCTATCCCCAATAACAATCAAGGCAAAAATATTATTCCAACAGATCTGGAAGTACAAAATCGAATGGGATGATACTGTTCCGGATGGAATAGAAAAGGAATGGAGAATACTAAAAACTGAGTTAACAAATATGCAACCTTTCAAAATTAACCGATGGCTTGGGTTAGAAGCAAACAAGGATTGGGAATTACACGCATTCTGTGACGCATCGGAAAAAGCGTTTTCGTGCGTAGTATACAGTAAAGTTGCAGAGGGAAAACAGCAAAAAATTGCATTGGTTGCGGCAAAAACAAAAGTCGCTCCAATCCAAAAACAACAAACACTTCCCAGACTTGAGTTATGCGGTGCTCAACTGTTAGCTCAACTGGTCAAGAGGATAAAACATTGCCTGGATAAACCTAACATTAAAGTAACAGCATGGACGGACTCAATGATCGTGCTTGGCTTGCTAAAGGGCGATGTCTCGCGATGGAAAGCCTATGTAGGACACAGAGTTCAGGAGTTAACATCTGTAGTGCCCGCCAGGTGTTGGAAGCACGTAAGATCGGAGCAAAACCCGGCCGACTGCGCGTCACGTGGCCTTCTACCTTCTCAGTTACATAACTTTCCTCTGTGGTTTAATGGACCCGAACGGCTTAACGAAGACATCCCTGAAACATATGACACGGTTAAGATACCAGAAATAGAAGTTAAAAAGGTGCATGCAGTTACGTCACGAGCTACCGAAAACAAAAACATAAACATTGTAACAGAACTCCTTATCAAGAACAGCTGTATTATGACTATAATACGAGTTAAAGCTTGGGTGTCGCGTTTCATAAAAAACACGTCACAAAACAGTCGTCACAGGGAAGACGCAGCTATGAATCATACAAACATGAATGACCCGCCCGCGTCAAAACAAGGTAATTTAACACTCGCTGATATTCGACGCGCTACTAACATAATTATAAAACATGTACAAAATGAACATTATGGACAAGAAATTCAAGACTTAAAAACAAAAGGAAGGGTAAGCAACAACAGAGGACTTCAGAAACTATGCCCATACCTAGATGAAAATAACATGTTACGCGTCGGAGGGAGATTACAGAATTCAAATTTACCTGAAGAAACGAAACACCCTGTTATCATCCCAAAACAAAGCAAGCTGGCATATCTTCTCATTGCCCGTGCGCATGTTACAACACTACATGGTGGAGCGAGATTAACTATGGCTACATTGAGACAAAAATACTGGATAACAGGAGGAAATAACACTGTTAAAAAACACCTGCAAGACTGTAAAATGTTGTCGCTTCAAACCATCGAAACATTACCAATTAATGGCCGACCTACCCAGTGAGAGGATAACGCAATCACTACCATTCTATCACACTGGGGTGGACTTCACAGGGTTTGTTAGTGTTAAACTAAACAAGGGTCGAGGCGTCAGAACCAGTAAAGGTTATGTCGTTGTATTCGTTCATACTGGCTCTCAACCGCATGATTGGGCGACGAGGCTGTCCGAAACATATTTACTCCGACAACGGAACAAACTTTGTTGGAGCCGAAAGGGAGTTAGCCAAACAGCTGCATATCTCACAAACATTTAACAACGACACTTACGAAGAGTTTTTAACACTGCTTACTCAAATCGAAGCCTGTATGAACTCTAGACCACTTTGCCCTTTAACGGAAGACCTGGACGATATTGATTATCTCACTCCTGCACACTTTTTAATTGGCCGACCAGTAACATTCTTACCAACGGAAAACATCGAAAAGCAAAACATCAACATTCGACATAGGTGGCAGTTATTAAACAAAATGAAACAAGGGTTTTGGGCCAGATGGTCGTCAGAATACCTACAACAACTTCAAGTTCGTAGTAAAAGGCTGAACAAAACAAATAATTTATCTATAGGGGATGTTGTCTTAATCAAAGAAGACAACCTTCCTCCTGCGAAATGGGCACTTGGCAGAATACAGGACGTTCACCCGGGGAAGGACAACCTAGTCAGAGTTGTGACGATGAAAACAAAAACAGGGCTACTAACGAGACCAATAACAAAATTAGCTAAACTACCACTACCTGAGTCTCACATATAAATACCTGACACCACCACCTCCAAAGACAAAATCTGCACTGAACAACAAAAATCTACAATAAATAGCACTAACAGGAAACAACGATCTAAATCAAGGAACATAAGTTCCAGCCTGCTATTTACACCCTTAACATTACTAACATTATTTCAGCACAAAAAGCAAAACAGTGACGCCATAAATATCACACCGTTTGAACCAAATAGAGCAGTGTACTTTGACAAAATCGGCAATTTGCAAAGCGTACATGATGACTGGAAGATTGTTACCTACTACAATATGACATCTTACTGGCAAGGCATGGAAAACATACATGGAGTTGTGAAACACTTGGGAGAAAGTTGTGAGCAATTTGCATACCAAACGATGTGTAAAACCATTATGACTGAATTCGAACAGGAACTTAACGAACTTTACCACAACAATTACATGTTGGAAACACATCATGGGCAGACAAGGGGGCGCGTTTCCCGAGGTCTTGTCAATGGAATAGGTTACCTTGCAAACAGCATATTCGGCGTACTAGATGAAAGGTTCGCCATACAATATAAAAAGGACATAGAAACATTACAAAATAACAGAGACCATTTATTGAACCTGATCAAAGGTCAAACATCAATCATAGAGGCACATAATAACATTCTAAAGAGAAATGAAGAGGCGATGAACACTCAGTTCAATCTCTTAGGTCAACATCTTAACGCTACAGAGAACTATTTACAGAAATTGGGTAAGGATGTTGAGCAAGAGGAAGCTTTGAACTACTTTAACATCATGGCCCTGACTAGTTCAACAATTCTGTCTAAACTGCGCCACATCCAACACATGCTTTTGGACACAGCTATAAACATTCACCATGGTCATGTAGACACCAGACTTTTACCGCAGAGCCAGCTCTTTCAGGAGCTCAACATTATCTCTGGACAATTGCCACAACATTTATCGATACCCGTTGACAATATTCAAAACCAATTGGCTGACATATACAAACTACTAGAGGTAAAATCTAGATTACTTGATAAATATTTTATCATCGAAATTACATTACCATTAACAGGCGACAATCCATTCACTATTTATAAAACAGTGCCTATTCCGATGATAAAAAATAACAAACAGTCACTTACAATGAAAACAATTTCAGAATATGTTGCAGTCAATATAAGAAAAGAGACATATATGCAGCTCACAGACAGTGACCTGGAACATTGTATTAAAATGGAACCAAGTACATTTGTATGTTCACTAAACAAACCAACACGTAACATGAGAAATCATCAAATTCCATGTGAAATCGGCGCAATAACAAACATTACATTATCAAAATGTATCTACACATCCGAATCCTGCAACAATAAATGGACACCATTACAAAAACCTAACACCTGGCTCTATGTCTGCTGCACGGATTGCCAAATGCAAATCATCTGTGAAGGTCGTATGACTACTAAGGCAATACATTTAACGGGAATTTTAGAAGCCAAAGAAGGATGTATAATTAGAAACAACGAAGAAACATATTATACACAAGTTTACTACACAAACAAAATGTATGTCAGCCCGGAAATACCACTGATAGATCTGGACGACATCAACCATTTAACATCTGTCCAGCCGCTTGATTTATCAACTGGACAACAGAACACGCAATTCGTTAAAAACAATTATGAAAAACTGCACAATTCGTTGAAAGAATTGGAAGATCAAACGAAACAGGCTGAAATGTCGCAACACGATGAGCACCAATACATCGTTTCATACTCTACGATGGGACTTCTGATCTTGTCAATAGTCGTCGCGGGAGGAGCCTACGTGTACTGCAAACGCAGCGGCAAGGTCATCGTCAGCGACGTCGGCGCGTCCACCAGATTACCGCCACGGAAGCCACCAAGAGCTGCAGCATCCACTGAAAACATAGAACTTACCTATGTGACACCTCTGTAAGGTGCGGTGTTGATCGTAAATGAAACGAGTGAATGCTCGAATAATACTGAAATATATTTGATAGGATAGTGCATATAAAAGGTGTACAAGGTGCATAGATTATAGTGTTACAGATCTTAAAGTAGGTACTTAACTAATACAACCCATCTACTAATAATACATCACCGCACTTATTGAAAAAAAAAAAAATTAAGGGATTTTTTTTTTTTTTTTTTACATATATTATATTATGATACATAGTATGGTTTTGTTCGATTTTTATGAACAAGGTCCTTTTTCCCATTTTGATTAATTATTTCTTCGTTTGGTGGTACATCTTTGACAACTTTGAATGGTCCTGAATATAAGTTGTCTAATTTCTTGCATGACGTATCATTTTTAACTAAAATTAAATCATTCTCTTTATAGTTTATAGGGTTTACATTTTTATCGTATACTATCTTTCTATTCAACTTACTTTTTAATAGGTTATTTCTAGCCTCTTTTTGCGAAAGTTGCAATCGGTATTTTAATTCATGAGGATAGCTGTCAAAGTTATATAATGGTTCTAAGTCTGCTGTCAGGTTGCTAGGAAGAGAACATTTCTTACCAAAAACTAACTCGTATGGAGTGAATCCTGTTTCTGTATGTACGCCCGTGTTATATGCAAAACACCAAAAAGGAATCCACTTACTCCAATTTTCTGGATGATTCTCTGTTTGAATACGCAAAAACACATTCAAATGTTTATGAGTGACTTCCAATGCTCCTATGGACTGGTGATGGTATGCTGTAGAATTAAGTTGTTTTATGTTTAATAATTTACATACCTGTTGAAATATTTCTGAGAGAAACTCCTTTCCTCGGTCTGTCGCTATTACTTTCGGCACACCGTATCTGAGAATGAAGTTGTTGACATAACTCCTCGCCACTTCTTCTGATTTTTTAGAAATTAAGGGATAGCCTTCTACATATTTTGTGAGTTCACATTGTAATGTTAGCACGTATGTAAAATTATCATTGTCTGTTTCTAATGGACCTACCAAATCTAAATATACTTTTTCAAACGCAGTATTAGCTGTACTAGTAATCACCATGGGTTCTTTCTTAGGTATTGATTACTTTTGCCGCTGACATTTGTCACACCGCTTTACAAATTCCCGAACTTCATTATCAATACCGGGCCAATAATAGTATTTCTTTATGTTATTTGACATCCGTCTCATACCAGCATGGCCACTACTTGGTAAGAGATGAAAGTCATTTAAAATTACTTTCTTATCATCCTTGTTCTCTATCCTTTTTACATCACTTAAAATGCATACGCGCGGTCCGGACCTACTTTTGTTATTTATTATTGACGTTATTAACTTTTTTATAAAGTTCTCGTTGTCTTTATTTTTTAATATGTATATTTCCTTTAATTTTAATAGTTTGCAAAATTCATCTAAGTCTCTCACAAATGCGTCTCGCGTCATTTGCGATTGGGAACTGAGGAATTTCACGTAAACTGTTGATTTATTTTCTACATAACAGAATATTTTATTTTCTTTGGAAATAACCCCTATTTTCTTTAAGATTCTTAATTCTTTTATATCAATAAATTTTAATTCGACAGATTCTTTGGGTCTGATATGAGTGCTTACGACTTTTGGTTGATCAGGCCTCAAGTCTGAAACATCCATATCCACCGTTGATCAAACCGATTTCGCAAACCATCGGCAAATTGTTTGATTGCTATCTTTTCGTTAATTGGTTTTAATATACTAAAGTTCTGTTCATTGTCGTTAGCTTGCGTAATCGTCATATCCACAAATAATTCCGTGATTTCTTTCCCGTAATCAGCAACCGACAACTCATTTTGTTTTATTTTCATTAATTTATTTTGTATCGCCGTTGCAGCTTTCTTAGGTAATAACACTTTTTTTATGTCATCAATTAAGTCATTTACAGTTTCATACTTTGCATTTAACTTTATCTTAGCTTCTTGTGTGAGTCTACTTTTCAAGACGAAATTAATTA
Source organism: Noctua fimbriata (assembly GCA_905163415.1). Lineage (NCBI taxonomy): Eukaryota > Metazoa > Arthropoda > Insecta > Lepidoptera > Noctuidae > Noctua > Noctua fimbriata. The sequence goes on along the minus strand of LR990929.1, from coordinate 9,034,356 downwards.
AATTTTGTTTACAAGCACTATCCTTCAGTAGTGAGTTATAGTATTCGATGTTATCAATTAGCTGTTTTATATTAGTTTCCTCATTTGTCATAATAGGTAAAAGAGTTAAGGCAGTTTTCAAATCAAATGAATTCATTTTTGACGACTTCTCTAATATATCACTTTCACTCAACAATAAAATATCCTCACGTAAATCTATAAATTGACGACAACAATTTAATTTATTTTTAATTTATTTTCTAATATTCTGTCTGACCTTCTTTTCGGTCCTAACTTTATTAAGTATACTCTTATCTGCTTTAAATCATTGTACAATTTCAAAATAGCATCCATACCTTTTTACCATCATAACATAAAAGGAGAAATGATGTGTTTGCAATACAGTATTAAACATTAGTATAAGTATTGTTGACTAAACACCGCACGCAATTAATTCCAAGGTCCAAAGTTCAATCAGCGCATCGTCCATATTTGGTAATCGATGATCTTGTTGGAATGTTAACACGATTAATATGTGTTTATATTTATGCACTTGATTATTTTATTGGGATGCACTTTTAATCGCACTTTTTTTTTTAACACTTTTTTAGCACTTTTTACACTATATCTTCCTCGTAGTTTTTCGAAGATGGCTCCGTGGCCCCCAGCCGCATGCGTCGACGGAAAAGAGATCTCCTCATAGTCGTTCTATTTATCTCATTGGTGATCCATTTTTTATGGCACCTTTTGTACAGCCGATACATGAAGCTCAATACACCGAGTAGTAGGATAAGCAGGATACAGGACAGTATAATGTTGGATGTGGACATATGAAAGCGAAGTTCTTCTGCTGTTGCTTGGTTACTGCCAGCCGCCGCGTTTTGAACGATCAGGGTCTCCTCTTTAGACTGCTGCTTGCCCATTTTTGTGGATGATTAGTACAGTCCCTCTGACGTCCAGTCCGTAGGCCCAAAATGTCACTACTCGTCCCATTTTCACTATTATTTTTCGTTACTTATCGAATGGTATTCTGTCACGGAGTCACACTTAACGTCTCAAGTTCGCGTAGCGTCCTCTGGCAGGGTCGCCATGTAAGGTGCGGTGTTGATCGTAAATGAAACGAGTGAAAGCTCGAATAATACTGAAATATATTTGATAGGATAGTGCATATAAAAGGTGTACAAGGTGCATAGATTATAGTGTTACAGATCTTAAAGTAGGTACTTAACTAATACAACCCTTACACCTCATTCCTTTAACATATGACTTATAATCATTTTTATTCACATTGTTTTCATTTCATGATTTTTATTTACATTAGTAAAATATTTTTTAATAAGTCATCATCATTCTCTTGCCCTTATCCCAATTCATTTGGGGTCGGCGCAGCATGTCTTCTTCTTCCATACTTCTCTATTACTCGTCATCTCATCCGACACCTCCTTTCTTGCCATATCATTCTTTATACAGTCCATCCATCGTTTCTTTGGTCTTCCTCTACTCATATACCCATCCACATTCATACTCAAAACTTTCCTCACAACATTTTCCTCATTCCTCCGCATCACATGCCCATACCACGATAACCGATTACCACACAACTTTTCAGTCACCGGCGCCACTTTCAGACTTCCTCTTATATACTCATTTCTTATTTTATCCATTCGCGTAACACCACACATTCCCCTTAGCATTCTCATCTCCGCCACATGCAAATGCCTTTCATTCATCCCTTTTGTGGCCCAACATTCTGATCCATACAAGACAGCAGGTCTAACCATTGTTTTATAAATCTTCCCCTTTAGTTTAAGGGGAATGCGGGAGTCGCAGATTGTTCCCGTGACCTGCCGCCATTTCATCCATCCCGTGTTAATTCTGTGCTTTACACTACGATCTATTTCGCCATCGCTTTGCACGAGTGAATACTTTTTAATAAGTTATCTTAGGTATTATTTTTGGCTATTTATTATGTGCTTTTGGCCCCGCCAAGATGTACGGTCAGCAACCGCACATTGTACCTTAGCCTAGTTTAAATACTGCAAATTTTGTTAATTTATAAAAATGTAATATCATCACGTACAGTCAGCAAAGCTAAATAGTTTACATCGCACACAGCGGTAACAGTCATTGTACGAGCCGGTAATGTTCGTACAGCCGCTCATTATCATTGTGTGCGTATACGTAGTCTACCCTTCACGGGGTTTATTTTTTTTATCTTTAACCTTGTAGGGTACAAGGAAAAATAAAAAAACGGGTTTACAATAAGACCAACATTTTATACAAGTGTAACATGGTCACCATAGCTTATTAGTGTAAGCGCTTGCGTCAGTTAGTGACCTAAGCTTAACGATGTGAGTTCGATCCCAGGTGAGGAGTAGTTATATTTGCTGTTTTTTACTTTTTGTTCTTTATTAAATTAATTTTGTGACCAATAAAATCACTCAAGCAAAAAGCAAAAAGGTAATTAAATAAAACCAATAAAATAATTTGATTTTTTATTAGATAAACATTGGGTTTGAAAGGACCTTTGCCTTCCTTACATTGGTTGTTTTAAGGTTCAATTTGGAGAAAACTTGTGTGGCTGATACAATGATTTAATACGAACTGGTTTTAAACATATATAGGCTATAGCTATCCATACTAGACATTCGAATGAGTAAAACACTGTTGTTTACCAGTTTTATTGACAAAGGCAAAGTTTTTTGTTGGTAAGGATGAACGTAAATAATTTGTCAAAGTAGCAGGTATATACATTGAATCAAAGTAAAATTAGAGGTGAAGTGAATCAACATGTAGATAGTAAGAAATTATGACAACTTCTAACCGCATAACAATAACATCACTTCACCATACTTTCAATACTTTACGAGTTGTGGTTTTAAAAAGAGGATTAGAGGAGGAGATTATTAACATCTATACCTAATTGTTGCTAAGGTTTATATTTGTTTACATTCGCTTAACAAATATGAACATTATTTGCATAAAAATAAGATTCATATTCGCCTACTAATTAAAATAAATTCGACTATAATGAGTCTGTAAACCCTCGTTTTCTATTACTTCTTGTAACCTTCACCTCATGCTGTTCACCATATTCGCGCATATGTTTAGTAACATTTACGCCCATCCTTATCCGACTTAAACGTTTTTTCGTCGCTATAAATCAGCACATTGTTCTCCCAATCAAAATTAATCTATGACCTAGCAAAGTGTAGTCGGTTTTGTCGGTGCGCAGTGGACAGTTTGTAAGCACATATTGTGTGGTGTTGCTTTTACGCGGGTGGACAAGAAGGGAACAGCCTTGTGCCTTGCCACGATGTCGTGGTGTCGAGCCGATGAATTTGCCTTTGGTTTTGACCTAGGATGTTCTACGTCTCCAAAATCCGGTTCTCCTCTGTGGATAAAAAGAGTATTTATAATACTATTAATAATAGCTATTATTAAAAAAATATATACTACATTTAAATACTATATACATAATATACACAATGTTTAAATAATAAACTTATATATACCTAATTAATTTTATAATAATACAAATAAAGAATTAAATATAAGATATACACTGACATTAGCTTTTCTTAAACTGTCTAAGGGCTAAATCAAGCTAATTTCAGACCAAGTTAATTTTTATCATAATCATCTTAAGATAAATTTAAAAAAATCTTTCTTTCATGATAATATATTATTATAACTATGGTAGGTATTGCACTTAAGTTACATTAATTATTTATTCGTAGTAAACATTGAAAGGTGAGAGGAGTTAGTTAAAGTGAAGTAGGCATAATATCAACATAGTGTTATATGTAACTGTTACTCACCGATATCATTAAGCGCCTTCCAATTTCGCATCTTCTTAGCGTGTCGATGACAATTCAAATTGAGTCAGCCCAAAATTTGTCGACGACTTTGGCACTTTCATTAGTGTCCTGTGATGCACATCGCAGGAGCAAACAACAGGACAGGCAGGACACTATATAAAGTGTCCCATCGTTTGTGGGGCAGCACCACATTTACACTCACAATTTCACATATAGATATGTTTTGCTCATCCAAAACAACGATTTCTACCCTTTTGAACATTGATAAAATGTTGCATTGTTGGATCCACATAAATAAATCCGCACACATGCGCTTGAGTAGTAATCAATAAACTCAGTAATGCAAATACTCGTAGATTGACAACTAAGAACGCTCATTTTTATAAATGAAGGTGTTTGACAATAAAATGACCTGAGAGTTCCGTGTTTATCTCAAACATTGGAAACTTCATTACCCAACCTTGAACGGGATCGAATCGTTATAAATTCTACTTTAAGTAATGTTTTAACAAAAGAATGAATACAAAAAGAAAAATAATATATTGTTGCATACAAGGTTTGAACTTACGGCTTCTTGTTTACTGACCAAAGACGATAGCCATTGTGCCAAGCTTGCTATAGTGATATGATGCAAAATATTATACCTCCTTCAGTACCATAAGTGAATGATGACTATATATTGGTATATGGTAAATGATGTGCCACACGCACACTAATAAAAACCGAGCTCGCACGTTTTATTTAGTGTTTGTGTGCATAACTATGACTTCACCCACACATATAATCTGTAAATCAATTAGTTGTGTTTCGTGTACGTAAGTACGTCAGTCTTCGGTTTAATATCGAGCTCGCGCAACATCCAACATTTTGTAACATTTTCTATTATAATAATAAAATGTTGACCAGAGCAGCAACCAGACGTGCACGCCTACCACCTCCGGACCCGTCGCTCAGCTCCGCCTCGCCGCCGCCGGAATCCAGCCCCATCGTGAGTGCTGTGACACCGGCAGTGGCAGTTGCGTCGAGCTCGAGCGACGAGTATTTCTCTCCGCCGACGTCGCCAACACCTGTACGTCGGCAGGGGAGAGGCCGGCCACCGAGAAGCTTGGGACTTAGGGGCCATCCGGCCCCGAGCCGGGTCCCCGCTGCCGGTGGTTGTGTGCAGCGCATGAGATGGACTCATTCCATTAACGAGAACGTCATGCAACTTGACTGCATACCGTGTTGGGATGCTGTCTCTGTTCCAGGTACTTGAACCAACCGTCAACGTTTCGGCCCAACGACTGTCGGATCAGGTGCGGGTCATCCAACGCAATCACATGTTGGACGACGCCGTACTTGATAGGCTGCGCTCAGAGGTACTGAGCAACCGTATCGTTTTAACTCCGGCACAAACCGCGGTGCAAGCGTCAGTTATTGACGCAACCCCGCCGCGGTTCAACCCAGCTGTTGTAGAGGAAGATGATAGGGTTACTGTGGTAAGTAGCCAGTGCAACGACCGATTGAGGAGCGCTCTGGAAGATGCGCTTCGTGAATATCGATCCACTCCTACCGAACTTAGGCCCCGATTACCACGGTTACCCATGCATAATAAAAATAGGGCGCTGGTGTGTGCCTTGGACTCGCAACTCGAGAATATATTCGAGAGTAGCGAGAACCTCGTTGATACACACTCGATCCTGTACTGTGGGGCTGTTGCGGCATGTCGTTTAGCTAACGTCAAGTTCCCAAATTGTGACGTAGCTACTCGACCAAAACCAGCTGTACCAGCCTGGCAGCGCAGGATCGAGCGCCGCATCGACGGGGCCAGGGTACTCATCGGCAAACTACACTGCTTCAGGGAGGGCAATACACGACCACGTGTGATGCGCTTTGTGAGGCGGGCATTCTCGGGGACTGGAATCAGTCCTCAAGAATACATGTCCCGTGTCACAGAGCGCATCGACTTCCTGAAGCAGAAAGTTTATGCATGGGCGAACCGTATTCGGAGGTATAAGCGGCGGGTTGATCGGTACTCACAGAATCGCATGTTCCAGAGCGATGAGAGGTGGGTATACAGAGCTTGGGAGCGACCCGAGCTAAATATGACAGACGTGTGCCGCCCGGATGATGCTGCTACGAGTTCTTTCTGGCGCAGCATCTGGTCGGTGCCCGTCTGTCATACTGAGGCTGACTGGATGCGTAATGTCGAACGAGTGTGTGAACCTATCCCAGAAATGGAGCCAATTTTGATTACACCTTTAGATATAGCCAGAGCAGTTTGTCCGTTACCGAACTGGAAGTCACCGGGACCGGACGGACTGCACAACTTCTGGCTCAAATGGCTTAGTAGTTCACACACTTGCCTGGCATCCCAATTCCAGTCATCCTTAGAGTCTGGGTCCTTACCGCAGTTTTTAACAACAGGCGTTACCCACCTGCTCCATAAGTCAGGTAGTCCCGCGGAACCCAAAAATTATAGACCGATCACGTGTTTGTCTACGGTCTATAAACTTCTTACATCCATTTTGAGAGCTAAAATTAATACACACATTGACAAAAACTCCATTATGTCTGCCTCTCAAAATGGATGTAGGAATGGGTCCCGCGGCACTAAGGAGCTACTCCTCATCGACATGGCCATTAGCCAACAGGTTCGTCGATCCCGCAAGGATCTGTCTACATGCTGGATAGATTATAAGAAGGCCTACGACTCGGTGCCACATACATGGCTCATGAGGGTGCTGGAGTTGTACAAGATAGATGCAACTCTACGCGCCTTCCTTGAGTCGTGTATGGGGCAATGGAGGACGGTCCTTCGATATCCAGGATGTCGACAGATCCAGGGGAACGATGAACCTGTATGGATTAAACGGGGAATATTCCAGGGCGACAGTCTGAGCCCACTATGGTTCTGTCTAGCCCTGAATCCTCTGAGCATATTGCTGGAGGATTCAGGTCTAGGCTACCGGTTGAGGAGAGGTGGTCAGGTCATATCTCACCTTCTTTACATGGATGATCTGAAACTCTTTGCCCCCAACAAATTGCGACTGATGGAGCTACTGAAAGTAACTGAAAATTTCAGTAGCGCCATCAGGATGGAATTTGGTGTGGACAAATGTGCAGTAATGTATGTAAAGCAAGGGGAGTTTATGGAATCCGAGGGAATTCAGCTCTCGGATTCCATACACCTGAGAACCCTTTCCTCAACCGAAAGCTATAAGTATTTGGGTATGTCGGAAGCGTTAGGCATTAACGTAACTGACATGAAGCAATCGTTGAAGGAGCGCTTCTTTGGACGCCTGAACAAGGTATTACATAGCCTTCTTTCAGGCGGAAACAAGGTGCGCGCCTTCAACGGTTGGGTCATGCCGGTTTTAATGTACTCTTTCGGCGTACTCAAATGGACTCAGACCGAACTCGATGCCCTGGATAGGAGAGTTCGTACACTGCTTACCGCAAACCGGATGCATCACCCACGATCATCAGTGATGAGGCTGTACATCCCGCGGAAGTGCGGGGGTCGAGGGTTTTTAAACGCGAAGTCCCTTCACAACCGCGAGATGTGCAGTCTCAGAGAATATTTTTTAAAAGTCGAGGTGGGTATGCACCGAGTTGTGGTCGCAGTGGACAAGGGACTCACCCCGCTGTCCATGGCTAAAGAGAACTGGCGCAAACCTGAAGTACTTACTACCGATGACCGCAAGGAAGTATGGCAAGGCAAGGAGCTTCACGGGCGCTTCTACCGGGCTCTTCATGGGCCCGATGTAGATTTTCTAGCGTCCGTGTCCTGGTTACGCTTCGGCGACCTCTTTGGAGAAACTGAAGGTTTTGTCTGTGCGATTATGGACGAAGTTATGTTGACGAACAACTATCGGAAATATATTATGAAGGACGGGACGGTTGACGTGTGTTGGGCATGTCACCGTCCGGGTGAGTCCATCAGACATATTATTTCTGGTTGTTCTCGTCTGGCTAACGGCGAGTACTTGCACAGGCACAACCAAGTAGCCAGGATTATTCACCAGCAACTTGCCTTGAAATATAAACTTGTGGAATCTGAGGTACCGTACTACAAGTATGTGCCCGACCCAGTTCTCGAGAAAGACCATGTCACGCTGTACTGGGATCAGTCTATCATTACTGACAGGACTATTGTCGCCAATAAGCCTGACATAGTAGTGATAGACCGATCAGCGCGCCGCGTAATGATAGTCGATGTTACCATCCCGCATGACGAGAACCTCGTGAAAGCTGAGAAAGAGAAACAAATAAAATATCTCGACTTGGCACACGAGGTTGTTGACATGTGGCATGTGAACTCGGCTGTCATTGTGCCGATCGTCGTGACGGCCAATGGCCTTATAGCCAAGAGCCTCGATGACCATCTTTCGAAGCTCTCCTTAGGCGGTTGGATCAAGGGCCTGATTCAGAAGGCAGTACTCCTCGATACGGCTCGTATTGTGAGGAGGTTCCTGTCTCTGGAGCCCTAACCACCGGTAGCTTGGACCCTGCTCCCGCTACCGGCGGACCACTATTTTTTATATTTTTAAATGTTTTTATATGGTTTTTGTTCAGAAATATTTAAAAATGTAACTAATGTGTAAGAAGATAAATAAAGGAAATAATAATTTTCTATCCAATTTTAATTTAATATTTTTTACCAAATTACCTCACAAAAACCAATTTACAAGCATAAATAATGAAGAAGAAAAATATAACATAAAACTGAAATTGATAAACAAAAATGAAAATGGAAAATACATAGGTAAAAGAAATGTGAAAAATAATTGAAATGATATGTTACCAATGATTACAAGAAGCCGAGCCAAACAGTTACAAGAGGCACACACACTATCTCCGGGCTCGTCGCTCAGCTCCGCCTCGCAGCCGCCGGGACGCGCCACATCCGTGAGCACCGTGTCGCCGGTCGCTGCAGTTGCGTCGAGCTCGAGCGACGAGTTTTTCTCCCCGCCGTCGACTCCACCACCACCACCACGACGACGAGGAAGAGGACGGCCACCAGCGAGCTTGGGACCTCAGGGCCAACCGGCCCCGAACAGGGTCCCCGCTGCCGGTGGAAATGTGTCGCGCATGCGATGGACTCAGTCCATTAATGAACAAGTCATGCGCGCATATTATGGGGCTACTGAGGGGGGAAGCAACTTGACTGCGTACCGTGGTCGGATGCTCTCTCTGTTTCAGGTACTTGAGCCAGGTGTCAGCGTGACGGCGCAACGACTGTCGGATCAGGTGCGTGTCATCCAGCGTAACCATATGTTGGATGACACCGTACTTGATCGACTACGCTCCGAGTCACGGAGTAACCTAGTTACGCCTGCTTCACCAATGACCGCGGTACATTTGCAAAATGTTACCATTGCTTCGCCGCGGTCCGACCGCTGTGGTGAAGGGGATGATGATGAAGTTATATCCGTGAGTACCCAGTGCAACGCACAATTGAGGAGCGCTTTGGAGAGTGCATTCCGGGAGTATCGTTCCACACCGCCTGAGCTTAGGCCACGTCTACCGCGTTTGCCTATGCACAAGAAAAACAAGGCGCTGGTGTGTGCTCTAGATTCGCTGCTGTCAAACTGCTTTGACACCAGCGAAGACCTCGCCGATACCCACTCAATATTGTACTGTGGAGCTGTAGCGGCATGTCGTGTAGCTCACGTCAAATTTCCCAACAACGACAGAGCTACACGACAAAATTAGCTGTTCCAGCTTGGCTGTGCAGGATTGAGCGACGTATCGGTGAGGCTAGAGCACTCATCGGCAAGTTAATCTGCTTCAGGGAGGGCAATACTCGACCTAGAGTGATTTGCTTTGTGAGGCGGGCGTTCTCGGGAACTGATGTTAGTTTTCGAGACTACTTGGCCCGTGTCACAGAGCGTATCGACTTCCTGAAGCAGAAGATCTGTGCATGGGCAGGCCGTATTCGTCGGTACAAGAGGCGAGTGGAACGATACACTCAGAATCGCACATTCCAAAGCGATGAAAGGTGGGTATATAGGGCTTGGGAGCGACCGGACCAAGGTGTGACTGACACGCGTCTACCGGATGATGACGCCATGTGTTCGTTCTGGCGCAGCATCTGGTCGGTGCCTGTAAGTCACATTGAGGGTGATTGGACCCGGGAGGTTGAACGAGCGTGTGATCCAATACCTGAAATGGGGGCAATCATTATCAGCCCCCAAGACGTAGCTTGTGCAGTCCGTCCGTTGCCCAACTGGAAGTCTCCAGGGCCGGATGGACTGCACAACTTTTGGATCAAATGGTTCCAGAGATCGCATGTTCGCTTGGCGTCCCAGTTTCAATTAGCCTTAGAGTCAGGGTCGCAGCCCCAGTTCTTGACGACAGGAATTACCCACCTGCTCCATAAATCAGGTAGTACTGCGGAGCTCACAAATTATAGACCAATCACTTGTTTACCAACGGTCTATAAAGTTCTTACATCCATTTTGAGAGCTAAAATCAACCATCATATTGATAGTAATTCTATCATGTCTGCCTCTCAGAATGGATGTAGGAACGGGTCCCGCGGTACTAAGGAGCTACTCCTCATAGATATGGCCGTTAGCCAACAGGTCCGCCGCTCCCGAAGGGATCTGTCTACATGTTGGATAGATTATAAGAAGGCCTATGATTCTGTGCCTCATACATGGCTCATGAGGGTACTGGAGTTGTATAAAGTTGATGCAACTCTGCGTACCTTCCTGATGTCATGTATGGGGCACTGGAGAACGGTCCTTCGCTATCCAGGATGTCGACAGATCCAGGGGAACAGCGAACCTATAAGGATCGAGCGCGGTATATTCCAGGGTGATAGTCTGAGTCCATTGTGGTTTTGTCTAGCCTTGAATCCTCTCAGCACACTGCTGGAGGGTTCAGGTCTAGGCTATCGGTTGAGGAGAGATGGTCAGGTCATATCTCACCTTCTTTACATGGATGATCTGAAACTCTTTGCCCCCAACAATTTGCAACTGATGAAGCTACTGAAGGTAACGGAAACTTTCAGTAGCTCCATCAGGATGGAATTTGGTGTGGACAAATGTGCAGTCATGCATGTGAAGCGAGGGGAGATTATGGAATCCGTGGGAACTCAACTCTCGGATTCCATACACCTTAGATCTCTCTCCTCAACAGAAACCTACAAGTATTTGGGTATGTCGGAAGCATTAGGTATCAATACTGCTGACATGAAACAATCGTTGAGGGAGCGCTTCTTTGGCCGCCTGAATAAGGTACTAAGTAGTCTTTTATCAGGCGGAAACAAGGTGCGTGCCTTCAACGGTTGGGTCATGCCGGTGTTGATGTATTCTTTCGGCATACTCAAATGGACTCAGACGGAACTTGATGCCCTGGATAGGAGGGTCCGTGTACTGCTGACCGCAAATCGAATGCATCACCCACGGTCGTCGGTGATGAGACTGTATATCCCGCGGAAGTGTGGGGGTCGTGGCTTCTTAAATGCTCAGACCCTGCACAACCGTGAGGTATGCAGTCTCAGGGAATACTTCCTAGAGGCTGACGTGGGGATGCACCGAGATGTGGTCTCAGTGGACAAGGGCCTCACCCCGCTCTCCCTGGCTAACGAGAACTGGCGCAAACCTAGAGTATTAGACACTAATGTTCGCAAGGAGGTATGGCAGGGCAAGGAGCTTCACGGACGCTTTTATCGGGCTCTACACGGACCCGATGTAGACTTCTTAGCGTCCGTAGCTTGGCTGCGTTTCGGTGACCTATTCGGGGAAACCGAAGGTTTTGTCTGTGCAATAATGGACGAAGTTATGGTGACGAATAACTACCGGAAATACATTGTGAAGGATGGCACGGTTGACATATGTCGGGCATGCCACCGTCCGGGAGAATCGATCCGACACATTATTTCTGGGTGTTCTCGTCTGGCTAACGGAGAGTACTTACATAGACACAACCTCGTTGCCAAGATTATCCACCAGCAACTTGCTTTGAAGTACAACCTTGTGGAATCAGAAGTGCCATACTATAAGTATGTGCCCGACCCAGTTCTCGATGATGGTAATATCACGTTGTATTGGGATCGATCTATCGTCACTGACAGGACTATTGTTGCCAATAAACCTGACATTGTGGTGATAGATCGATTGGAGCGTCGCGCAATGATTGTTGATATAACGGTTCCGCATGACGAGAACCTCGTGAAAGCAGAGAAAGATAAACAATTCAAATATCTAGATCTGGCTCACGAGGTTGTCGACATATGGGACGTGAGTACAGCAGTCATTGTGCCGATAGTCGTGTCGGCCAATGGCTTAATAGCCAATACCCTCGACCAACATCTGAGGAGGCTCTCGCTTGGCAGCTGGATCAAGGGCTTGATTCAGAAAGCAGTACTTCTGGACACGGCGCGTATCGTTAGGAGGTTCCTCTCTCAAGAGCCCTGACCACCGGTAGCTCGGACCCTGTTCCTGATGCCGGTGGGCTACTATGTTTTATATTTTTAAATGTTTTTTTTTTTTATATGGAAATATTTAAAAATGTAAATTATATGTTTAGGAAATGAATAAAGGAAATAATAATAACCCTGTTCCTGATGCCGGTGGGCTACTATGTTTTATAATTTTAAATGTTTTTTATTTTTTTTATATGGAAATATTTAAAAATGTAAATTATATGTTTAGGAAATGAATAAAGGAAATAATAATAAAATACACACATTGACAAAAACTCCATTATGTCTGCCTCTCAAAATGGATGTAGGAATGGGTCCCGCGGCACTAAGGAGCTACTCCTCATCGACATGGCCATTAGCCAACAGGTTCGTCGATCCCGCAAGGATCTGTCTACATGCTGGATAGATTATAAGAAGGCCTACGACTCGGTGCCACATACATGGCTCATGAGGGTGCTGGAGTTGTACAAGATAGATGCAACTCTACGCGCCTTCCTTGAGTCGTGTATGGGGCAATGGAGGACGGTCCTTCGATATCCAGGATGTCGACAGATCCAGGGGAACGATGAACCTGTATGGATTAAACGGGGAATATTCCAGGGCGACAGTCTGAGCCCACTTTGGTTCTGTCTAGCCCTGAATCCTCTGAGCACATTGCTGGAGGATTCAGGTCTAGGCTACCGGTTGAGGAGAGGTGGTCAGGTCATATCTCACCTTCTTTACATGGATGATCTGAAACTCTTTGCCCCCAACAAATTGCGACTGATGGAGCTACTGAAAGTAACTGAAACGTTCAGTAGCGCCATCAGGATGGAATTTGGTGTGGACAAATGTGCAGTCATGTATGTAAAGCGAGGGGAGTTTATAAAATCCGAGGGAATTCAGCTCTCGGATTCCATACACCTGAGATCCCTTTCCTCATCCGAAAGCTATAATTTGGGTATGTCGGAAGCGTTAGGCATTAACGTAACTGACATGAAGCAATCGTTGAAGGAGCGCTTCTTTGGACGCCTGAACAAGGTATTACATAGCCTTCTTTCAGGCGGAAACAAGGTGCGCGCCTTCAACGGTTGGGTCATGCCGGTTTTAATGTACTCTTTCGGCGTACTCAAATGGACTCAGACCGAACTCGATGCCCTGGATAGGAGAGTTCGTACACTGCTTACCGCAAACCGGATGCATCACCCACGATCATCAGTGATGAGGCTGTACATCCCGCGGAAGTGCGGGGGTCGAGGGTTTTTAAACGCGAAGTCCCTTCACAACCGCGAGATGTGCAGTCTCAGAGAATATTTTTAAAAGTCGAGGTGGGTATGCACCGAGACGTGGTCGCAGTGGACAAGGGACTCACCCCGCTGTCCATGGCTAAAGAGAACTGGCGCAAACCTGAAGTACTTACTACCGATGACCGCAAGAAAGTATGGCAAGGCAAGGAGCTTCATGGGCGCTTCTACCGAGCTCTTCATGGGCCCGATGTAGATTTTCTAGCGTCCGTGTCCTGGTTACGTTTCGGCGATCTCTTTGGAGAAACTGAAGGTTTTGTCTGTGCGATTATGGACGAAGTTATGTTGACGAACAACTACCGGAAATATATTATGAAGGACGGGACGGTTGACGTGTGTCGGGCATGCCACCGTCCGGGTGAGTCTATCAGACATATTATTTCTGGTTGTTCTCGTCTGGCTAACGGCGAGTACTTGCACAGGCACAACCAAGTCGCCAGGATTATTCACCAGCAACTTGCCTTGAAATATAAACTTGTGGAATCTGAGGTACCGTACTACAAGTATGTGCCCGACCCAGTTCTCGAGAAAGACCATGTCACGCTGTACTGGGATCAGTCTATCATTACTGACAGGACTATTGTCGCCAATAAGCCTGATATAGTAGTGATAGACCGATCAGCGCGCCGCGTAATGATAGTCGATGTTACCATCCCGCATGACGAGAACCTCGTGAAAGCTGAGAAAGAGAAACAAATAAAATATCTCGACTTGGCCCACGAGGTTGTCGACATTTGGAATGTGAACTCGGCTATCATTGTGCCGATCGTCGTGACGGCCAATGGCCTTATAACCAAGAGCCTCGACGACCATCTTTCAAAGCTCTCCTTAGGCGGTTGGATCAAGGGCCTGATTCAGAAGGCAGTACTCCTCGATACGGCTCGTATTGTGAGGAGGTTCCTGTCTCTGGAGCCCTAACCACCGGTAGCTTGGACCCTGCTCCCGCTACCAGCGGACCACTATTTTTTTATATTTTTAAATGTTTTTTTATATGGTTTTTTTAAGAAATGTTTAAAAATATTTAAAATAAGTATAAAGATGAATAAAGGAGATAATAATAATAAAATTGTTTATTTATCCGAATAACAGACACAGACACAGTTCAAAGCAAGGTGACAAAAATACAATACAATAAGCAAATAATTTAGTTTTTACACAGAAGATTTAACTCTAAAAAATAAGTCTATGCATACAAAATAATAATGAACCCTGTCTCTTAAACTAGGAGACCTGTATCTTAAGAGACAGTGATCGGCCAGAATTGAAATTTAATACAAGTTTACAAGAGTGAAAGTGTGTCGATTTACTATTCTAAATGTAGGTACCTATATTAATATGTTTTAATCAAATATGTGTGAGTGTTGAGGTGTGTGTAACATGAGTGTGTGTGTGGGAAGGGAGTGTAAGTTTGTGCCGATGTATGTGTGTATGTGTATTTGAGTATTTGTGCGGTTTGTGTTTTATAAGTCAAGCGATGTATGATAGCAAAGATTCTGTTTTCATATAGTCCTGCAGTATGAGCCAGTCCGATGTTTTTGATTTTACGTTAAATTTATTTAGGTCTATTACGTCTAGTTCTTTCTGAATTTTTTTAAAGACTTGATGGCTTAAGACATAGAATTGGCGTCGTGCAAATGAGGTTTTGTACTGTACACCTGGGGGAACATATGTACGCTTGCTTAGATCAGATGGAGGCAAACAGGCATGTATCCTCAGGACAGATCGGAGAACAAAGAGCTGCCGGACCGTCAGTACTTTGCAATCAGCGTAAAGCTGCGTTGTAGGGTATCTGTAGGGTTTCCTCAACATAACTTTAAGTACAGCCCTTTGTGACCTTTCCGCTCGCAGAAGATAAGTCTTCGCTGCTCCACCCCATACAGTTATACAGTAGCCAATAATCGATTGGCATAGTGTGAAGTATACCATTTTGAGAATGTCAGTACTGGCGGATTCTCGGAGAGATTTGAAAATGTGAATAAGACGAAGTGTTCGAGTAATACGGGTATCGAGTTGTTTGTCCCATTTTAGTCCATCGTCTATGTGCACACCCAAGTATTTAACACTAGCAGCTCTAGCAATGGAGGGGCATGAACACGATATTAGCGGATTCTGGCATGAGTGAGCCGTTATCGTAAAACTACTTGTAGGTTTGGTGCACCGGATTGCAAAGGGTAAGTAATAGGTTTATTTAGATTTAATGTTAGCAGATTTATATCAAGCCAGTTCATTATTGAGGACAGTGCAAATTCCGCATTCCGTTTCACTTCTTCCCACGAGATCCCATCAACCAGAATCGCTGTGTCATCAGCATATGCATAGATCCTACAAGCTGGCAATGACATTCTACAGAGGTCATCTATGTATATTTGAAAAAGTGTGGGGCCTAAAATGCTACCTTGGGGGACACCGTATAGCACAACCTCTTCGTTACTGTAGCTGGAGCCAATCTTTACCTGCTGGGTGCGATTCCTCAAGTAGTCTTTGAAAATTTCCAGAGCTATGCCACGTACACCCAGATACTCCAGCTTGGAGATTAGTTTGGGAACAGAAACTGTGACGAAGGCTTTTGAGAGATCCAAGAAAATACCAAGGCACTTTGTTCTGCTGTCCAGGGATTTAGCAATAGATTGCGTTAGATCCAATACTGCGTCTTCAGTGGAGACACCAGACCGGAAGCCGTACTGGTTATCCGCTATAATATTGTATTTATCGAGAAAGCTTCTAAGATTTTGGTTAAGAATCTTCTCAAGGATCTTGGAGAGCGATGACAGTACTGATATAGGCCTATAATTATCGACACAGCCTCTGTCCCCGCCCTTAAAGATTGGATGGACGGACTATGGCCCTCTTCAGAGAATCTGGAAAAACTCCCTTCTCAATGCAAAGATTGCAGATATATGTTAGCGGCGTTACCAAAATATGACAACATGACTTAAGGAGCGAGGAAGATATACCATCCCAGCCCACAGCACAGTCATGGCGCATCTGTAGTATAATACTGTCTATGTCGCATTCGTCAACTTTTTGTATAACGAGTGAATTGACAGGCGGCCTGAGTGTCTTATCACTACCAGCATTAATGGTATCGCAGGCTGAAGGGGCTTTATTTGGGTCGTTAATTATTTTTGCAGCCATGTTTTTACCTATATTGCTGAAGAAAGAACAGACATTGTTGAGGGAAGATGCAGGACTCTCGCATATTTTGAGCAGTTCATCAGGACTAGAGCATATTTTACTAGTATTGGTTATTTCCTTAATGGTTTTCCACAATGCTTTAGGGTTATTCCTAGATTTTTCAAGTTCAGTCTTTTCATAAGTTCTCTTTAATTTTCGAAGTAGCATATTGCAGAAATTTCGATAACGCGTATAAGTTACATGCAGTATTAAATTGTCTGGTGACTTCTTAGTTTTTACGTGCAGTTTATCTCGGTGTTTTATACATTTTAGAAGCCCTGGAGTTATCCACGGTTTAATCGCTCTTTGTTTTCTCGGTATGTTGATATGCTTTGTATGTTTGGTAATTGCAGTTGATGTTGATATCTTTGTAATCAGTGTAGTCATAGCAGTATTTGCGTCTTTAATTTTGTAAATATCTGAGAAGTCTGTGTTTTCTAACTCTGTCTTAATTGCTTCGTAATTTAATCGAGATATCGTGCAACTTTTGTTCCGTGTCGGGTTTGAATTTGAGATCGAAAGAATAATCGGTTTATGGTCAGTAATATGCGACTCCAATACCAACGTGGTGGCCGTTACCTTTGTTTTTAATAAAATGTGGTCGAGGCAGTTTTCCATTCTAGTTGGAAGGAGGTGGGTTGGTAGTAGTCCATGGGACGCATTTAGGATTAGGTATTCTAGTGCACGGTCATTCCTACTGTCCAATTTTATGTCAATATTCAGATCTCCCACAGTTGATATACTAGGTGAGTACGATATTTCATCATAAATATTATTTAAACTAGTCAAAAAGCTATCGAATTGATCCTTGGTATTATTCGATGGAGATCGATATATTGCTACTACCGAGAGCTGGTTATTAATTTGACATACAAGACTATGTTGGGGCTTCTCAGGAATTTTCAATGAGACGAGAGCGTTCTTTTTTTCTTCGTTATAATTCAAAAAGAAAAGGGAGGAATACAGATAAAAAAAATAGTATCATAGATCTCTATACATCAAAGTGACGGTTTTAGCGACCGAGCCGGGAGTTGTCGCGACGGCTTGATAGATGGCGCTGGGTGTCCAGACATGCCGGCCGCCTTGGAAGCCTCTGGTTTCAAGACTCGTTGGCTGCGCTGCCAGCTGCGTCGGCTCCGTTGGTCGCATTGGCCTCATCACTCGTCGCCGATGGCACCGGAAGTGGACAAATCTTTGACCACGCTCGCTGTACAGTGCCAGTCGCGGTTCGAAGTACAGCCACGCGACTTACACCGTCGCTCCCTGTGAACAGTTTAATGATTCTCCCCATGCGCCATTTCAGAGGAGGCAAATGCTCTTCTTTGATGACGACAAAGGTATTCAACGTCAACTCTTGGTTAGGTGTCTTCCACTTGGTTCTGGTTTGTAGTTCTGATATGTAGTCGGTCGACCAACGCTTCCAAAACTGTTGCCTCAGGTGCTCTACCTTCTGGAACCGTGTCAGGCGGTTCATCGGCTCTGCTGTCAGGTCCGTGCAGGCTGGTGAGAGGAGTGGCCGGCCGATCAGGAAGTGTGCTGGACTAAGTGGAAGGAGATTGTGTGGGTCTGCGGACATAGGACACATTGGACGGGAATTCAGGACGGCTTCGATCTGTGACAACACCGTGCCGAATTCCTCGTATGTTAGATTAGCGGTACCCATCACCCGCCTCAGGTGGTGTTTACAGGATTTAACCCCTGCTTCCCACAATCCCTCAAAATGAGGAGCATAAGGCGGTATAAATTTAAATTCTATATTATCATTAGAAAATTCATCAATTATTTGATGTGAATGCTCATTAAACATTAACTGAACTTCCTTCATGGCTCCGACAAAATTTGTCCCATTATCTGAGAAAATTTGAGTCGGTTTACCACGACGGGATATAAATCTCTTAAGTGCCAATAGGTACTCTTGAGCAGAAAGGGTACTGACCAGTTCAAGATGGATAGCTCGGGTGATGAAACACACAAAGAGGCAAATACAACCCTTTTCAAGTCTAGCCCCCCTACCTTTGCGGTTTAACACATATACGGGTCCTGCATAGTCAACTCCACAGCGAATGAAGGGAAAACCCGGTTCCAACCGTTCCACAGGTAAGTTACGCATGATTGGAGAAACGGTTTTTCCCTTCAGACGCGTACAGCGGACGCACTGGTGAACTACCTTTCTGGCCAGATTTCTCCCCCCTAACGGCCACCAACTCTCACGCATAGTAGCTAGTAACAGTTGAGGACCACCATGGAGGAGGTTTTTATGAAAGTGCTCAAATAATAATAAAGTTAACCTATGTTTACAACATAATAGGGTCGGGTGTTTTTTATCATAGTCAAAGTCACGTGAATTAGATAATCGCCCACCTACTCTTATTATGTCATGTTTATCTAAAAATATGTTAAGGCTAGAAATAGCACTTGTGGTTTTCAGTGGTAAGTTTCCTTTTAATTTACTATATGTATTCATTAGGAAAAGATTCCCGTTGTGCGAGTCGCGTCAACATTTGTGTTGATTCACACAACTCATTCACAGATAATGGCCCCACAGTGCGCTCGTGTTGTTGTTGTGTGCGCGAATTACGGATAAATCGCAATACGTACGCACCTGTGCGACGAATACGATTGTACGACGAAAATCTGTCAAAATTGATAACTATGTTTTTATTTTGTGTCACATCACAAACCATAGACTTTATTTCCGACTTTAATTCTGGTAGATCAGTAGCGGCATACTCAGACTGCGAACTTACGTTTTGTTGTGACCACATCGACTCAGGATGTTGTAGGAACAGTGGGCCGTTCCACCAGAGCCTACAGTCACTAAGTGAGTCGAGAGTTAGCCCGCGTGAGACTAAGTCCGCTGGGTTATTCTTAGTACCTACATGCGCCCATATAGCATTACTTGTAAGATCGTTAATTTCTATCACTCTGTTTTGCACAAAGGTTTTCAAAGAATGTGGCGACATGCGAAGCCACCCCAGGACAATGGTCGAATCTGTCCAAAAGAATGTTTTATAAAAGGTCACTCGTAAAGAGTTCTTAATTTTCTTATACAACCGTGCGCCAATCAACGCCCGCATAACTCTAGCCGCGGTATACTAGTAGGTTTTAACGGCGCGACCTTGCCTTTGGCACAGAGTAATTTAATTGTCACAGGCGAGTTATCTGAGTATGTACGCACGTAGGCGCATGCGCCATATGCACATTGCGACGCGTCGCTAAACATATGTAGTTCTATGTATTGTGTGTGTGAACTCATTACATGACGCGGGATGCGCAATGACCGCAAACATTGTAACGTACCAATAAACTTGTCCCAAGATAATACTACATCATTAGGAACCGGATCGTCCCAATTTATTTTACATAACCATAACTTTTGCATAACAATCTTTGCTAATATTATTGCTGGCGCTAACAGTCCCAAAGGGTCATACACCTGTGCTATCACTGATAACATGGTGCGTTTAGTTAACGGGTTTGTAATATCAATTACCCGTGATGTGAAGTGTAGTTCATCACTTTTATTAAACCATCCCATACCTAAAGTTTTATTTTGACACTGATCTCCTAACGCCAATCTTTTTGAGATGTCATGGGCAGTAATATCCAGATTAAATGTCCATTTGCGTAATGGAAAACACGCCGATCTTAAAGTACTAGTTACTTTATCGCACATGTCCAATAACTTGTTTAAATCATCATTTCCTAGTAACACGTCATCAACGTATCAGTCATCCCGAATCACGGTAGCTACCTGCTTATCATCACACTCACGCGCGAGTTGGTTCAGACATCTCAAACTTAGATAAGGCGCTGACGCCGTGCCGTAAGTCACGGTGTTAAGACGATAAATGCTTATTGGGTCCGATGGATTTTTACGCCATAGAATTAATTGTAAGTCCCGCTGATCCGATTGTATTAAAATTTGACGATACATTTTCTCCACGTCGGCACATGCTACGTGTTTATACTGCCTAAAGCGTAATAATATGGAGAAAATGTCGTTTTGAAGCGGCGGCTCAACAAACTGAATGTCGTTCAGCGACTTACCGGTAGAGGTCGCTGCGCTAGCATCAAACACCGTGCGTAACTTTGTGGTGCTACTATTTTCATTCATAACACCGTGATGTGGTAAGAAATAGTGAGGCGACCCGTAGGTATTTATGCGACTCATGTGACCAAGAGTTTCGTATTCGGTCATAAATTGAATGTATTTTTCCCGAAATTCGGGTAGACGATTAAATTTTCGCTCGAGAGACAACAAACGTTTTTCCGCGGAATTATAACTTTCTCCGAGAATTATAGGCGATTCTTTGAAAGGACTACGTACCGAGAATCGACCATCTTGAGAACGTGTTGTCGATTCCGTGAAAATATTTTCGCATTTTTGCTCGTCGGCACTAAGGATATGTCCATCCACATATTGTTCATCTAATTTTCGTGTATAATTACACTGAACCTGATTTATGCGCAGGCCATTATTACTATTATACAACGGTCCCTGTCTGTTACGACATAAAGGACATCGGGAATTTGGTTCTTCAATGATTATAAGATGAAGTTTTTATAATTATTATATTTTCGCAATTTTTTTGAATAGCACAATAGTACAACCGGTAGTAATAGACAGATGACAAGTGAAATCAATTTTTTGACAGTTAATAAACGTCACACAAACCGCCGCGATACTTGCGCCTTGCAGAAACCGTAAAGCAATGCGATTATTTACTAGACATTGCTATAAGGCTCATGAGCCTAAACATCCTCCCACCCGTTGAAAGGCTTGTCTTTCAACAGCAAATCTTCAGCAGAGGGCAGCGGACATAATTTTACGAGAGGCCGACGCAAAACGCCTCTAGTAGTTTTCAAGTCAGCAACTCTGGAAACTCCATCCGGACCAGGAAATAATCTAGTAACCCGTCCAAGGCGCCAACACAGTGGAGGTACATGTTCTTCATGGATAAGTACGAGGTCTCCAATATTTAGGGATTTTGTGTTCGTCTTCCACTTCAGCCGTTGTTGTAGCTCATGTATATATTCACGCTGCCAGCGTGACCAGAAATGCTGATGAATTTGTTGCAGTCGAGCGTATCGTTGCAGGTGATTTTCTTTTAGACCTTCTAAGTTAGGTTCAGGCAGTGCCTTCAGCGGCCTTCCAATAAGAAAGTGCCCTGGGGACAAAGGAAGGTAGTCATCAGGAGATGAGGACAAAGGACACAAGGGGCGACTGTTCAAAACGGCCTCCACTTGTGCAAAAAGTGTGGATACTTCTTCGAAGGTAAGATGGGTATTTCCCATGACTCTTTTTATATGGAATTTTGCCGATTTTACTCCGGCCTCCCAGATGCCGCCAAAGTGAGGAGCGTGAGCGGGTGAGAACACAAATTTTATATTTTCATGAGTTGCAAATTCAGCTAAGTCCCTATTGTGTAGTTTTAGAAACGAACCTATATCTTTAGCAGCAGCCACAAAGTTACCGTTATCACAAAATATTTCATAAGGTTTGCCACGACGGGAAATAAATCTGCGCAATGTCATTATAAATGCGTCCTTAGTAAGGTCACAGACCGCTTCCAAATGAACGCACTTATAACGCAAGCACACAAATATGCAAAGATAACATTTGTTTACCCTTGCACCTTTACCCTTACGATTAATTATGTAAAAAGGTCCAGCGAAATCTATGCCCACTGAATTGAATGGGAAATCGGCCATCACACGTTGCGATGGCAAATCACCCATTTTAGGGCCAAGAGTTTTGCCTCGGACACGACAACAACGTACACAATTGTGAACTGTGCGCCGAGCTAACCTTCTGCCATTTAACGGCCATACTGATTCCCTTATCAGCGATAACAACAGCTGCGGGCCAGCATGCATGTGCCGCAGATGTTATCTTTCGAATAAAAGTTTGGTTAAATGATGGGACGAATCAAATAGTATTGGATGTTTTTTATCAAAACTATAGGATGAAGAACTTA
Organism: Noctua fimbriata; assembly: GCA_905163415.1. Taxonomy (NCBI): domain Eukaryota; kingdom Metazoa; phylum Arthropoda; class Insecta; order Lepidoptera; family Noctuidae; genus Noctua; species Noctua fimbriata. Next base: position 9,011,702 of record LR990929.1, on the reverse strand, counting down.
TTCGTCCTCCAACTCTAATTAAACTGTTGTCGTCTAAAAAAGGTGACAAGGATAGTAATTTTGATTTATTATTTAAAGGTAAGTTTTTTGATAATACTTTGTATTCATTAGGAAAACAATTTAACTGTGCAACGCGACATAGATAACGAAATGAGTCATCTAACTCATTAACGCTGAGGGTTAACACCTGTTTGTTATTCATATTACGAATGTTATAACAAAATCTTTTTACCCATGCGACTATTCTTATAAGTTTATTTAGTTTGCTATATTTTTTTACATCTATTATAGGTTGCAGTTTGCCAGTGTTTTGGTAAGTATTTATTTCGTTCTGATCAATTGTGTTATTAAGTGTAAATAATGATGTTTTATGAGTTTTTGTTTCAGATGATGATTGGCTTGCTTGCTGCGACGAGGTCAAGGAAACGAGCGGAGTAATAGGTGACTATTTAGTATTATTTGTAATTTTAGAAGAAGTTTTAGATTTAGAAGTAGTTTTAGATTTAGAAGTAGTTTTAGATTTAGATGTATTTTTAGTTTCAGGTGCATTATTGATGTCAATAGAATTAAGAACTGGCCAATCCGTTTCATCATTCATTAAATAACTTGGACCTGACCACCATAAGCTATTATTTGTTATCTGCTTGGCATTTATACCCCTAGAATTGAGATCGGCTGGGTTCATGTCTGTGGGAACATATCGCCATGACGATGCGTCAGTGAGCTCGGTTATTTCAACCACTCTATTCGCGACAAATGTTTTGAGTTTGGTCGGATCACCCCCAATCCATGCTAGCACTACACTTGAATCGCACCAATGAACGATTCGTGACGGTTTGTAACGAATCGACTCAACGACACTCTTGTATAGTTTAGCAGCCAACAAAGCAGCGCAAAGCTCCAATCGCGGTATTGTCATAGGATTTATACGAGCTACTTTAGATTTAGCAGCTAATAGTCGTACCGTGAAGTTACAGTTGTTTGCCGTGCTTCTCACGTACACACATGCTCCATACGCCTTCTGTGAAGTGTCACTGAATGAATGAAATTCTATTAATTCCGGTGAATCGCATAACACTCTTCTAGGTATTTGCAAATTTAATAAACAGTTCAAATGATTCGCAAATTCTAACCACCTTTCCACTATTTCTTGAGGAACAGCTTGGTCCCAGTCTATTTTTTGTTGCCATAAATTTTGTAATATCATTTTTGCTGTAATTATTAATGGACTTAATAGCCCTAAAGGATCGAATATCTTAAATGTATTTGATAATATGTGTCTTTTTGTTATGTTGTTATGATTGTGATATGGATGAACGGGAAAGTTTAAATTATCAGTTTTTGGCTCCCACCCTAAACCCAGAGTGCTTGATGATTCACTTATACTTAATTTATCTTGAATATTTAGAGATGAATTTTTGAATAGATTTTTAGAATTAGTTTTATATTTGCGTAAATTAAAACATGCTGACTTTAGAGCGGAGGATAAGGAATTTTGAATATAAGTTAATTGATTTTCATTATCACAACCAGTAATTAAGTCGTCGACATAAAAGTCGTGTTGTATTATGTTTTTAATAGTTTCGTCCCCACACTCCTCGCCCACCTGCCACAGACAGCGAGTGCTTAAATAGCTCGCACTTGTGGTGCCATAAGTAAGAGTATTCATTTGCATCGTTCTGATGGGCAAGGACTCATCTTCTCTCCATAGAATTAATTGTAAGTTTCTACAAGATTCATCTACTCTCAATTGTCTGTACATTTTTTCAATGTCAGCAGTAATTAAATATTTGTATTGACGTGCTCTTATGAGTATGGAGAAAAGAGAATCCTGTATATTTGGGCCCGCCATAAGAATGTCGTTGACAGATATCCCTGATGATGTGGGGACGGATCCATCAAAGACGACACGGACCTTGGTTGATTCGCTATTGTCCTTAAATACAGCATGGTGGCATAAAAAGTACGAGGGAAATGGTTTACTTTTAGGTGCTATAGACATGTGTCCTAACTCTTCATATTCTTTCATAAACTCAACGTATTGTAATTTTAGTGTAGGATTTTTTCTAAAACGTGATTCTAAATTAAACAATCTTTTTTTTGCAGTATTATAGGATTCACCCAAGTTACTTGGAGAACTATTTAGAGGTAATTTAACATTAAATCGTCCGTCGCTCAAACGGATCGTATTTTGCAAAAAATGCTTTTCACAAGCCCTTTCCCTTTCGCTGAGAATGGGTTTGTTTGGCAGTTCTTCAATCTCCCAGAATTTTGTTAGTAATTTATCAATACAAGACTCTTGAATCTTGTTATTCCTTGCAATCACACTATTGTTGCAATATATGCTATTCAAATTATTTTTGTTTATCGGACCAGCTATTAACCAGCCTAATTTGGAATTTCGTAACTTTAGGTTACCCGGGCCTATATGAATTTGTTCATTTCCTAGTATATCCCAGAAAAGATCACACCCAATCAAGATATCAACTTGAGAGGGTTCATTAAAATTAGGATCAGCTAATTTTATGTGTTTAGGTATTTTGAATTTAACATTAACATGTTGTGTTGGTAAGTAACCAGTTAACTCGTTCATGACAAGCATATTATAAGTAACATCAAACCTTTTGCAGGTAGATTGCAATTTAACTATGCAGCTTTCCTCTACCTTGTTAGACAAGTGGTTTCCGATGCCAATAATATTAATACTAGTTATTGGGATGGACTCAAGTGACAGTTTATCTCTTAAAGATTTTGTAATGAAGCTGCCTTGGCTACCACAATCAAGCAATGCACGCACTGTTTCATATTTATTATTCTTCGGATTATGAACTTCAATTAAGGCAGTAGATAAGAGAACGTCATTGAATTTATATTCTGATAAATTAACGTTTATAGATTCGGGTGCTGAATGTACATGATTGCTATTAATTGCCTGACCAGGATTATGCAGGAGACGATTATGTCTTTGTTTACAATCAGGACATGGCCCGAATCCACACGCCTTTGCTGGATGACCCTGTTTAAGGCAATTAGAACAAAGTTTATATTTATTTACATCTGACCATTTTTCTTGTATTGTTTTGTTTTTGAAACTAGGACACTCATATATTTTATGATTTTGTCCGCAAATTATACATACAAATGAATGTGAAGTGTATTTATTAGTAGCTGTTACAGACTTAATGAAACATTTTTGAAATTTATCCCTTTTATTATTGTGATTATTTTGTGTGTTGCTATTCGAACGAGTTTGATTATTTTGAACCAGTGAACCCTTTTGGTGGTTGTCTGTTTTATTCCTATCCAAAGCTTCAAGCACATCAGCGCGATCTATTAGAACTTGTTTAAAGTTATCTAACGTTGGAATATCGTTCCCAAGTCGATTCCTAAATTCCTCCCACTTTAGAAGAGTATTATTGTCTAATTTTGAGGTTAAATTGAATATGACACACATATCCCAATTATCTGTGGGCATTCCTAGACTAGATAATGCTCTTAAGTTTTTAGTAACATGGTCAACTAGAAATCGTAATGATTTTACAGTTTCCTTGCTAAATGGAGGTACGTTGAATAATGAATTCATGTGATGATCAATCAGAAGTCTTTTATTATCGTACCGATCGCACAATAACTTCCAAGCTTCCTTGTAATTTTCAGATGATACTTCAAGATTGGAAATTATGAGTGCAGCGTCTCCATCCAGGTACGATAATAGATAGTGAAATTTATGTACCGGCGAGAGCTGTTTATTACGATCAACTAAGTTCGAAAAAGAATCTCTGAACTCGAGCCACCTAAAGTATGCACCGTCAAACTTTGTAATTTGTATTTGTGGCAGCCTGATACCAGAGTCACGAGGTTCAGATCGGAATTCCTGACAGTCATGACTGCATGATTGCATACAGCTGTCCAACAAACCCTTTGCAATGGCAAGTGCACTCACCATATCATTCTCAATTTTGTCCCGCTCCTCAAGCTCTAATGACAGGCCCCCACTGTTTACGACTTCAATCTGACTTTGCAACTCATCAAACTTAGCTGATAACTGTTCAAATCTACCAAGTTTAATTTTTAATTCAGCTATTTCCACATTTGTTAATGAATCCAAAGAAGATAATCTTTCCAAAAAGTTTTTAAACTTGGTAATCTGACCCCTAATTGAGCTACGCCTGACAGTCAACTCACGTATTTTATTTAAATCGACTTCGTGCGTCATTTTTTAGGAAGAGTACTTTAGTCAAAGATAAAATATGCTAAGTACTATAGACTATCAAGCAGAGTAACTCAACCAAGTAATTCTCAGCATAAAAAGCAATAATTATGTAAGTTAAACAAGTGATCTCACGCCCCTCGATCCGACGTCACCCGCCGACCAGGAAGCCGGATTCACGCTGCCAAGCACAGAATGCAAGCTCTGCTCGTACCACTGGTGCTAGCGTGATGTTCCGAAGTATCTGGAAAGTTCGGCCAACAATATCAAAAACTGATTGGGAACGTTTCGTTATATGGGAATGAGAAGTACACAATGTCGGTAGATGAAAAAAAAAAAAAACACTTACGAAAATTATTTCAAATAAAATAGTAATTTAGGCTGCTTAATTGGACAAGTTTTAATGATATGGTGTATTAAAATTGTAGCCTTTAATTAAATACGGTAATATGGAAGTGACTTAATTGGATTACAATTAAGTTTGATGAAGTAAAATCTTGCCATCAAATGATCCTTCAATATCTAATTAATTACTTGAAATTATTGCACAGTGATTGGCACGTCTTTTACATCCCTTTATGGGATTTAGGATAGGTTATGAAGTGATTTAGAAAATAGGAAGGTAAGAATGAGGAAGGAAGGGCACTTAACTTATGATGCTCCAGTTCACACGAAGGTTCTGTAATTCTTCCGTAGGTACACCTGTGTCGATACTTTAGCTGCACCGATGCCTAGGTATCAGGATGTTCGCAGGTTTCGGCTTATCGACGATAACTCGGCCCTTTGTGGTCTCGATGATCACGCCATGTGCCGAATCCAACGAACCAATTTTGAAGATTTAGATTTTGAGTCCTGTCACGGTCGCCAATTTTTATGTCTGTTACGACATAAAGGACATCGGGAATTTGGTTCTTCAATGATTATAAGATGAAGTTTTTATAATTATTATATTTTCGCAATTTTTTGAATAGCACAATAGTACAACCGGTAGTAATAGACAGATGACAAGTGAAATCAATTTTTTGACAGTTAATAAAAGTCACACAAACCGCCGCGATACTTGCGCCTTGCAGAAACCGTAAAGCAATGCGATTATTTACTAGACATTGCTATAAGGCTCATGAGCCTAAACAGTCCCGACATTATCCACCCTAGTTTCGTATTCTGCAGATAGGGTCCCCGTTTCAACCTAATATTTCCATCGATTAATAACTCCCAAAATTTATCCGCGCCTATGAGGATATCTATATCCGACGGCGAATGAAAGTTTGGATCAGCCAGTTGAAGATTGTCTGGGATATTTATGTTATCAATATTTATATTAAATGCCGGTAACCTATTTGTGATGCATGGCAACACTACACAATTAAGGTTTGTTTGATACCGCTTAACCTTTGAGCGTAATAGTATGTTACACGTGTGAGTAGACTCAGTGATTGACTGACCCACACCGGTAACTTGGCAAGTGGACTGTATTAAAGGTGCGTTTAACTTATCGCACAAAGATTTCGTGATAAAGCTCTGCTAGCTCCAAGGAGTAAGCGCGCCGTAAGAAATTCGTTGTTATTATCCGCGATATCCACTAGCGCGGTGGACAGCAGAACCGTGGGTAACACGGCAGCTTTTTATTATCATTATAAAGTTGACCTTGAAACTGTTCCCATTCACGTTCAGTACTGGGATCTAACTTCGAAACAACCAAATAAATAATTAACGTATCCCATGCATGCGTTTGTTCCCCGAGTGAGGCAAGCACACGTAAGTTTCTAAACACTGTGTCTATAATTTTCCTTAACTGTGAAGCCGATTCTTTATGTAACTGAGGAATCGTATGAAGAGATCTGACGTGGTTTTGTTGCAATAACCGTAAATTGTTGTACCGATTTTCGAGCAGCGCCCATGCGTGAGAGTAATTGCTGGCCGTAAATTCCAATGCACTAATCACCTGCGACGCACTATTTGTTAATGACGATCGTAAATAGTGGAACTTTTGTATGCAGTCTATATCCTCACGATCATGAATCATACTACAGTATGTATTCTTAAACTCTAACCAGCTATGTCCGGTAACTTTACACTTAATTGGCTTTTATTAACTACATTATTTTTATTTTCAGGTACCTCTCTCTGCAGCAAGAGCTTGGCGGAAGCTACCGCTTTATAGTACTGCTCTTCAAACCGATCTCGGTCTTCCAGTTGTTTTGGAAGATCGGGTCCCGTTGTGTTTTCGTCAATTAAATCTTGTAACTCGGTATAACTATTTAACAAACTAGAACTATTCTCTATGCGTAACTGTACCTCTAAAACCTGTTCTTTACTTAACGGGCTTACAAATCTTTTAATGTAATTTTCCAAAATAGTTAACCGACCTTTGATCACTGCTCTTTTCTTGACCAATTCCGACATCTTAGCTTCACTCATTTTAAGGGATTATAAGAACACAAGAGTACTCACAGTAATCCTTCCTGTATGATACGGACGCCTGACCCGTACCGCCCGCGCAGCCCCGCGAGGTTAGATAGACCTCACGGCGTCGGGTTATGACGTCACAGGCCGGGCACCGCCGCTCAACCACTACGAACACAGCACGAATATTAACACAGACCGAAAGATAGGATGCGAAAGGATACGAAACTCAGACCTGCCACTCCCTCGTTGCTCCTCTTGAATCTTCAGTCTTGGTATTTAGGCCTGTATTTAGCGCGTAGTGTCTTCGTACATAATGGCGCCGCGCCGGGTGAACTTCTTCTTCTTGAATAAATTCGTATTTTAATGCGACGAATAGGTACTTGAAGATTTATGGATTCACCACGGACATTTTCATAATTTGGCTCGTATGGACCATATGTTGGGGCTTCTCAGGAATTTTCAATGAGACGAGAGCGTTCTTTTTTTCTTCGTTATAATTCAAAAAGAAAAGGGAGGAATACAGATAAAAAAATAGTATCATAGATCTCTATACATCAAAGTGACGGTTTTAGCGACCGAGCCGGGAGTTGTCGCGACGGCTTGATAGATGGCGCTGGGTGTCCAGACAGACTATTTGCATAGTTTATATTTGGTTCCCATACCTTGACGTTTATCCCAATTTTGGTGTAGATTATAACCCCATCGTTTTGGTTTGTAATATTTTTTGTTGAGTGCGATTGGTATCCGTCTAGAACTGGAAGGTTAACCACTTTACTCAGCCAACACTCAGTGAGAACAATTAGATCAAAATCAATATTAATCAAACACATCAATGCCAGGAGGCTATCAAAATTTTTATTAACGCTACGAATATTTACGTGCAATAATGTTATACTACTGTCAGCCCTATTTACATATTTAATACATTCATGCGGGTCACAAGAGAAAGAGTTTTCAAGATTAAGGTTATCTAGGTCCTGATTTATATCATTTATGTTAGCCATTTATGTTTTTTAATAACGAGCAATAAAAACAAACGTTGAGAGTAATATGTTCTTGATATTTGACAATAACATCGCTTTTCTTTTAAATATAATGTAGTGGCGGGGGAAGTAAGTTTGTGTGTTTTATATTCATTGTAGGTGTGTAAGTAGGGTTTTAATCTGTGTGTGTTGTGTTTATTAGTGCATAAATTGTAACAAAGTGTGAAGTTTATAGTCGAAGTTAAGAGGGTAATTAAAAAATGAAATAGATGTATTAAATAGCCCATGGTTTCCAAGTTATGTTTGGGCGGAGGTTCAACTAGTCACTTGCTGGTGAGTTGCAGAAGACATTTTTCTGAATTTATCAACAGTTGTTTATCGCTCGTTTGCTTGCGAAGGAAGATATTTCCATTGCTTACCCAACAGAAAGAATAGGCATTTTTCTTCGCAAATTCCCGCGCTAAGTAAAATAGCTTTTTAGAGGAAGAAGTCAGCTGCTCAGCAACATATATCGCCTGCCGTTTCCCCGGTATACCAATCAGCTCAGTGTTCAGTTTGTTCCCTTTAGACTCCTTATTGTTGTAAGAACGGATGGCAGACAACACGTTGTGTTTTGTTTGCACTGTTGTAAATTCTGCAATGATTGGGCGTGTGGTGGGGGCCGCCGTACCCTTAGTACTTTTTCCAGGGAGGCGATATATATCACGAACTTCGGTTTCGGATATAGACATTCCAGCTAGTTGGCCTATGTTACGGACCGTTTTTATTAGGCCGGCCGTAGTCTCGCCGTCAGTTTGTGGAACATTTCTAATTTCTATTCCCGACGACCTAGACTTATATTGGAGATCCAAAATCTTCCTCTCAAGACCTTCTATATAGCCACGCTGTTCCTGCCGTTCTTTCTTAAGCTCTTCAACCTCTTTCTTTAATCCTTCAAATTGTTGGTTCATGAAAGATGATCGCTCAATCTCTGCATTGGTTTTGCAGATTTCGGCGTTAGACGCCTGAATCTTTATGTTTTGGGCCTTAATCTCACTTATGTCAGTTACTAATTTTGACATGAAAGTAGTTTGATCTTCTAGCATCTTAGTGATACGCGTGTCTTGGTCTCTTTTCCAATTAGCAAGTAAGTCCTCCACATCCTGCTGACCTCGAGGCGAGTAGTAAAGGCTTGTATAGAAATGAAATCGATTATATTATGACCAATAAACCAAGAGCTTTTAAAGACATGTCAATTATACATCATTTAAATTTTAACTCTGACCATAAGATGATTCGTGCGACGCTACGAGGGACACATACAAAGAAAAGTCGTAAATTGCAATCTAAATCAGTACCCTATGTGAACATTAACAATGATGCAGAGATAAGGAACAACCTAAAACAAATTTTGGATAGAAAAGAGGAAAAAGATAACAATAAATCAACCCAAGCGAAATATTGCGATTTTGTAAATATTCTAAAAACTGAAGCCAGAAAGGTATGTACAAATAATAAAGCAGTACTATCCACCGAAACAACTCAACTACTTAAAGAAAGAAAATTGCTTTTATAAGGCACGAAAAGTAAAGAGAAACGTGAAGAGATTGCAGAACTAAGTAAAAAGATTAACGAACAAATAAGGAAAGACAGAAAGCAAAAAAGAGCAAACACTTTCCAATATCATATTAAGAAAACAGGTGGAGTAAAGAAAGCGTTTAAAGAGTTAGAATCAAAGAAAAATTGGATGCCAAACATGAATGATAAACGAGGAAAATGCACTAGCAAAAGATTTGAAATATTAAATATTGCTACGGAATATTATAAGGACCTGTATAAAAGCAATAATGATGAACTCAATACGACTGTGATCGAGGACACACAAGAATCTGAACTTATACCACCTGTTCTAGAAGAAAAGACCGAAAAAGCTATTATTACGCAGAAGCTAAGAAAAGCACCCGGTCCCGATCAAATCACCAATGAACTTCTCAAGATATCAATGCCAGCAATTGTACCCAAACTAACCAATTTATTTAACGAAATAATAAAAACAGAAAATATCCCAGAAGATTGGACGAAATCAACGATAGTTTTGTTGCACAAAAAGGGGGACAAAGTGGACATTGGCAATTATAGGCCGATAAGCTTAATGTCTAATATATATAAGATCTTCTCAAAAATATTACTATTTAGACTAACTACACTCTTGATGAAAATCAGCCGAAGGAGCAAGCTGGATTTAGGAGCAATTTCTCGACTATAGACCATATTCACGTCCTGCGACAGATACTTCAGAAATACAAAGAATACAATAAAGTATACTATCTGGGTTTCGTAGATTTCAACAAACTGTTCGACTCCTTGGAACACCACTATATATGGGAATCATTAGAGCGACAAGGGGTCCATAGAAAGTACTTACGCATACTAAAAAACATCCACGAAAAAAGCACAGCACAAATAAAACTGGAAACGACTGGCGACGAGTTCCCAATCGAAAGAGGCGTCCGTCAAGGTGACCCTATTTCGCCGAAGATATTCTCAGCTGTGTTGGAGATGATCTTTATGAGACTGGGTTGGGATAATTTCGGACTTAACGTGAACGGAGAGAAATTAAGTCATTTAAGATTCGCTGACGATTTAATACTGTTCTCCGAATGCCCGAAAACCTTGGAAAAAATGCTACAACAATTATCAGACGAAAGTTCAAATGCAGGTCTCAGTATGAATACAACAAAAACAAAAATAATGAGCAACTCTTCGAAAAAGGAGGCTATTAGAATCAATAATCAGCAATTAGAATACGTAAATGAGTACATTTATTTAGGACAATTAATATCATTGGATTAGGCGCACAATGCCACGTTCTCAAAATGACATATTGAAATTTCGTAAAATGTCACATTCTCAAATTGTCATATTCCGAAAACGCCACATCGCAAAACGTCACATTAGCAAAATGCCATTTTCGCAAAATGTCATTTTCGCAAAATGCCTTATCGCAAAATACCATTTTCGCACAATGTCAAATAATCAAAAAATCGAAATGTCACTTGGGACATAGTTTTTTTTTTATATTTAGACGTTAAATGTTTTTTATGAATAACGCCAACTAGCTATAACTTTAAGAAAGACTTGATTAAGCAAATCGTATAATCAATGCTGCAAATCAATTAACCCTAAAGGTACACTGACAATACAAAAATACTTTGATTGAATCATAATTCTAATTATTCTTCTGACATTAATTATATGTATGATATATCATTGCATTACATTTGCATCTAATCATTATTAATATTTAATTGTTAAAAAAAATATTAGTTTACTCACATTTTTTGTTAATTATGTTTATGATTCTCAGCGACATATATTATTTCAGTTTACATTTTTAATTTATTTTATGTTAAAATAAATGAAAATGAATAAATAATGTGATTAAATACGTAATTAAATTAGTTTTATTTTTTATTTATAAATCATCGGCTCAGAAGTCACTAAGTGGCTTTAACTTTTAAGAATGTGTCATTTTGAGAAAAGACGATTTGCGAATGTGTCATTTTGCTAATGTGGCATTTTGCTAATGTGCCATATTGAGTAATGACATTTTGCGAATGTGTCATTTTGCGTCAATATGTCATTTTGCGAATGTGGCATTGTGCGCCTAATCCGGATATTTGTTTACTTTAGATAGACGTTTAAATACAAAATGTTATTGGCAGTGTGGAAAAAAGTGGGCATACTGTTGTGGTTTGCGAATAATAACTCAGGTAAGAAGTATTTATTAAGTACTAGCTTTTGCCCGCGGCTTCGCTCGCGTTAATTTAGAATTTTACAAGCATTTCGGGTCGGAGCGAAAGACACGTGGCGTGGTGTGGTGGACCTTTCATCCCGAAATAAGTACTGTTGCCGAAGAAAACAACAATAACGTTTTTTATGATAATAGATGGCGCCACGTGTCTTTCGAATCAAGATTGAATTTTATTATTATAGAAACTTTAGTAGTGTATTAAATGTTTAATAGTCAAATTCTAAATTAACGCGAGCGAAGCCGCGGGCAAAAGCTAGTGATAAAATATATTAAGTGTTTTGTAAAACTAGTCCGGTTTTATAATTTTGTATTGTAATTGTATTAATATCAGTAATTAATTGCAGGAAAACAACAGCGGGGTTGAGGAAATAATAAAATATAATAATGAGCATTGTCACAGTCCTTAACCAGAAGTAATAGATGACTTAAAATTGAGAGCTAGATTGAAAAGCCGCGCGAAGCATAGTATGGATGGACCGGCACAGGTAATACAGGCGGCAATTCAAGATATTCCTAGTGGAAGTGCCCCCTACTTACCCAGTATAAATGCGATGAGAATGGTGGTAAATAGAGCAAGGATGAATGGTGTTTCTACATCTCCAAAAAAGCTCCATAATCTAGTCATTCCAGATAAATACAGTAATTTTCTGCTGGCTCACTACAGTACTGAAAAAGATTGTATTTTATTGTTTGATACGTCAGAAAATATAAGACTTCTCCAGCTGTCACCATTTTGGATCCTAGATGGATTTTGGATCCTAGACATTTCGTACCTGGCCAACAGTTTTTTATCAAATTTATACGGTGCACGGATTAATTGGAGTGCACGATACCGTGCAAAAGGTGGTACCATTGGTGTTTGGGCTCCTGTCCAACAAAAATGAGAGAATTTATTGCTTATTTTTTGAGCTCCTCAAGTCGCGAGCATCTCAATTTGGAACCAATTTGCAAACTGACGTAGTAATTACTGACTTCGAGAAGGCGTCAATAAATGCGGTGAAACAAGTGTTTCCTGAAACTAAACACAAGTGTTGTTACTTCCATCTGGCTCAAAATATTTGGAAGCATATCCAGTCTACTGGTCTCTCCAAACAATACTCAGAATCGACATTGTACGGTCAGCAACCGCACATTGTACCTTAGCCTAGTTTAAATACTGCAAATTTTGTTAATTTATAAAAATGTAATATCATCACGTACGTAAGTACGTTAGTCTTCGGTTTAATATCGAGCTCGCGCAACATCCAACATTTTGTAACATTTTCTATTATTTTCTTATTACATTAATTTAGTGCAATTTCGTATTAAATACCTTTTTTAAACATTAACATTTATTTTATTAACATTCAACATTAAGTGTAAAGGCTCATGCCCTTACATTTTGGTCCTTCGAGCCGTTAAGAGTAAAATCAGTGCCGTGGTACGTTTTCACTCGCGGGAACATTTGAACATTAAACTCGGACATTGAACAGAACATTTAACAGAACATTAAAAACAGTGTGAACAGTGATAATGAGTGAGAATTACACAGATCGGGGTGGAGCGTAAGCAGCGAATCCGGTGAGCACGTTCCATATTACCTACTTTTCTGAACTTTTGGATTTATTGTGTTCACTAAGCACCGGTTAACAACAATGTCTTCTTACGATGCTTTACTTAACTCTCAATCTACGAATCTTGAGGCTATCAAACGAATAAATGAAAACTTTAAGAAAGATAGTTCTACACGTAAAACCACTCTTGAGTATCATGATGACAGACTTGAAAAACTGGAGGGATATTGGAGTGACTTTAAAAAGAACGACATCCAATTAGCCTTGTTTGAAGGTAAGAAGTCTGGGCCTGCAGTCTCGACATAGATAGCGATCGCTAAATGACAAAAATCGGTCGCTACGTCATAACGATCCGATCATAACGATTTTTGGTAGTCTCTACTGCCAAAGCTATCGAGTGTCATCGCAAACTTATCGAATATTTTCGCTAAGATAGCGATTTATCGTAATGTTATCGAATTTCCTTGCGACCGTTTTTGACAGCCCGCTAAGTGATCGCTACGATCGGTATCACTACTATTTTAAAGAATTTATAAAAACAATAAATAAATATTAAGTAGTATGGCTGTAGAATATTTAGCGTGGGATTTGGTCGTGCTCGAACACAGACGCGACATGATAATGCGGCGGAATATTGCACGAAACCGGCGTGAAAGTGAAAATCCTTTGGATTTAGAGGATGGCCAATTTTTAAACCTTTACCGGATTAACAAGGAAATGTTTCACGAGCTTGTTGGTGATCTTCGCCCATCTCTACAAAGACGACGGCCTTACGGTCTTTCTGTAGAGTCCCAAGTGAGTGTCTTTGCGTTATATTATTTACCGTGCCTAAATAATATTTCTATTTATTTTTTTCTGATAAATACGGTTGTACTTTTAATTTTCTTCTTAATAGATACTGACGGCTCTCCGATTTTACGCAAGTGGGTGCTACCAACTACCTATTGGCTTGCAGTGGGGTTGCAGCATGAGCCAAAAGTCAGTAAGTCGAGTTATACATGCTGTAACTTTGGCTATTAACGAGAAGCTGTTAAGAAGATATATAAAATTTCCCATGACCCAAGGAGAACGGTGTGCAGTTAAAGAGAAATTTAGAAATGCTCCACAGCCATTCCCAGATGCGATTGGAGCCATAGACTGCACACATATAAAAATTTTAGCTCCCAAAGTACATGAAGAGGCATATGTGAGTGGTCACCATGAGGGCCATTCATTAAATGTGCAAGCTGTAAGTTGACCTTTAATAGTTGTTTTTTTAGTTTTTTGTTTTTTTTTTCTTTGAAAAATATGTACTTATCATACTTAATATGTTGTAGGTGTGTGACCCAGATCTTTTAATTTTAAATATTAATGCTCGATGGCCAGGAGCTAGACACGATGCTCACATATGGGCAAATTCACCTGTGCGCTCAACAATGAAGCGACATTTCGATAATGGGGACCGCCGTTCATGGCTGCTTGGTAAATATGAACAAATGTACATTATAAACTGCCAGGAAGAAGTTGCCCATTAGACTGCTGAAAGTACTTTCTATGTTTAATCTTTTAGGTGATGATGGATATCCTCTGGAACCATGGTTGATGACTCCGTTAAAAAATCAACGCCTTGGGACACCGGAGTATAATTATACCAATGCTCATTGCTCAGCTAGGAACATCATAGAAAGATGCTTTGGTGTGCTGAAGTCGGTATTTAGGTGTCTGTCCCACCAACGCCAGTTGATGTATGAGCCATACGCTGCTGGCCTGATAATCAATGCATGTGCAGTGCTACACAACATGCGGATAAAATATAAATTACATCAACCAGAGGCCACCACATCCACGCAAATAGTGGACAATGATGGTAGAGTTCATGATGATGGCCTGGAAGTTATAGGTAACTTATCAGATGATTTATTTTAAGATTTGTGTATATAAATAATAATATAAATAATATAATATAAATCTTGTTTTTATTATACAGGACTTGGACCTGGCACTGGGCGAGCTGTTGCAGAGCGCATACGAACAAGACTCATTAATACCAGTTTTACTTAATTTTATATTTTATTTTATTGACTCTGACGTAAATAAAACATATAAAATCATTTATTATTTTTATTGATAAAAGTCGATATAGCATCAGCTATTTTATTTGCAGCCTGTGCAAATAGCAGCGACGCCTCGGCTTGTACCTTGGCTGCCTCAGCCTGCATCTTGACAGCGTCTGCTTGTGCTTGAGTTGCAGCTGCCAGCATCTGTAAAAAAATTAGATAAAGATAAAGATATATTTATTTCTAAGTATATGGTACATTGAGATCTTACATTATACATTGTGTCACATATATTACCATAGCTGGTGTAGAAATATTAAATTAACTGAGTACATGCAAATAATAGTCACTACAAGAATTTTAATAACTTAATAAAATTGTGCAATAACATTGATTTAGATTAATTGGTTATGATTATCATTAATGCAAAAATAGTAATTGTTATATATAAAAAAAGAACATTACTATCATTATGTCCAAAAAATAATGTTATGTCAAAAATATAAGTTTTAATGTCAAAATATAAATTATAATTGCAAAATACTAATAGAATAATGTCAGAAAGAATGATTTAAAAATTCATTTACCGAATAAAAACACATGTCTAAGAACCAAGCAAACATTTTAAATTTAAATTTGTTAATTGGTAATGTTCTCAGGGCAGGTGGTAATTAGATATATAGATGTTTCTTAATGCTTTCTAGCGTACTACTGATTCTAATAATAAAAAAGGAAATGTATACTAAAACGTACCCTCAATGTATCTGCATTTGCTTCTGCAACTGCCTGAAATTCTTGTCGAGCAGCACTGTACTGCCCAACAACGCTTTGGCGAGGATTCAGATCTGAAAATACCCAAAATTAATCATAGTGTAGAAATTTTTGACCACCTTGTAGAACTTATGTTAGTATTAGTAAATAAAATTTAAGCTTACTCCTATTTCTTCTGGGTCTCTCTCGTTGTGGTGGTGGTGGTGGTGCTGCAACAGTTGCTGCCCTGCTGCCACTTACTGCTGAAACAATCAATAACACATAAAATTAGAATTATGGAAAAGAAATATAGGTTTAATAAGAGTGACAAAACTCAAACTTACTCATTTGTGGTGCTGGTGACAGAGAGGTTGCATCTTGCACTTGTTCTTGCATAGCTGGCGGAGGTGTTGCTCTGCTGTCACTAGTTGCTAAAATATTTAAATGCATTCATATAAATACATATTGGTGTCATTATGTATATAGATGTATAACACATAATAAATTATATAGAAGTAGGTAATCAACATAACAAAAAACACGAACTTACTTATTTCTGTTGGTAGAAATTCCATGACGTCTTCAACTGTAATAAAATAATTAGGTACATTAAAAATTACAATTAAATTAACATTATATTTTGAATTAACAATTTAAAAACTTACACTGAGAGTGAGGTAAGGAGAGAACCTCTGAAATTATCACCCCAGCCTCCATCTCATGTTGTAATGACTGTAAATAGTTGTAAAGGTATTTTTAGTTTTATGATCATTCAAAGATTGAGGGTATTAATATGTTTATGAGAGAGTATGACACACCCTACTGAACACAATAATTACGAACTTACATCTTCCTCTGGCATAGCGTCCGGGCAGTCGGTGCCAAATGTGTAATCTACACCAATTATAGACGTTATTCGCCTTTCTGCCTCAGTCAAAGGAGCAGTGATGACGCCTCGGTTGCCAGTTTGCACTATTTCTTTTTTTATTTTTGCCGCCTTAGTGCAGGCGCGGCTTTTTAAGTCTCTCCAAACCTATAATTAGGATAATTAATTCAAGTAAATATATATATGTCTAAATAAAACTGACACAAGGCATGTACTTACAATTAAAACAAACTCAATCTTTGATTGAGACTTACCGTCATCCACTGCTCTGGCGTCTTGATGGATCCGTTGGGGAGTTTGTTGAGCTCCTCGGCAACCTCCTTCCAGACCCTTTCAAAATTTACCGGCCCTGAAGGCCGGTAAATTTCCGCGTGTGGAGAAATGGGCGGGCTTCCAGAGTAGCCAGAAGTGCATCAACCTGCCCCGAAGTTACACGTGGCGTACGCTTACGCCTGAAACATTAAGATATTCATTATGTAAACACAAAATACTTCGGATATACACAAAGTATTCAATTTAGTACCAAAAATAGGAATCGTAAATAGTTGTTATATGTTGTACTTACTTGAGGCTCACGCTGCTGGTACTCGGGCCTGCGCCTGTGTCGCTGTCCATGGAAATCGTTTTTTTTTCCGTTTTTTTATTTGAGATCGAAACTTTGAATTTGAAAAAATTCAAAGTTTGTGTAAAAACAAGCTTGACATTGACAGTTGACAGTTTGCCATGTTGAACGTCTCGGTGTTGCAAGGAAGCAAACAAACAAGTTCTTTGTTACGTGTAATCTTAAAAACGGTTTAACCTACTTACACGTTTCGATGCAAAAAAGTGTTAACATCTTAAGGTTTACCTATCGTCTGTACAATTTTCAAAGTAAAATAATAATTTGAGAATATCTTGTCCACCAATTTTCCCTACAATACAAGGTTTTTTTTAACTGTCAATATTTTACAATAAAATCCCCGCACTATGAATACGATTTTCGTTAGCGTACCGACATCGCAAAGTCAAGAAAATTTACGATTTTGCTCGCTATCTCGGCTGTCGAGACTTGCATTTATCGTTATCGTCGTTACGGCAAGCGAATTTTTTCGCTAATATTTAGCGATCGGTAGTTTGCGATGGCATCGCTATCTATGTCGAGACTGCAGGCCCTGGACCTTACTATGAGAATCGCATTAACGAGCGTTTGGAACAAATTTACGAGGAAACGAAGTGTATGATAAATAAGTCGAAACAAAGAGTATTGGCGAAAGTTGAAGACGAAAAATTTACTTCGTTTAGTAAGTTGCAAAAGGTAGAAGAAAGGCCATGTGTTCAAGAGAATGTTACAGAAAAACAGGAGAGTGATGAGATCGCGGATGATGTGAGGAACATGTCAAATGAGGAGTTAGTCGTAGACCAACGAACTAAAGATATGATGAATGAGCAGCGATCGAACATCAAGGCTTTCGAGAGAACAGTACGGAACATGGACATTAAAAAATTAAAGGAAAAGTGGCAACTTGAAGATAAGTTGAGGACAGTTACGCAACGTTGGGAAAAAGTCGACAGCACTTATTGGAAGCTCGATAACATGCTGGTTAACACGCAAGCATTTGAAAGTGATTATAATAGATTAGAAAGGCTGTATGAATTCAGCAAGGAACAAATTAACAAGAAGATTTGGGATAACAAACATCAGGAAAAATCTACGCCGAAAATTGAACTTCCGATTTTCAGTGGCAGCTTTGCCCAGTGGATAACATTTAAGGATTTGTTCGTGGAAATCGTGCATCGTAACACTTTTATCTCTAATGCTTAAAAAATGCAACATTTGAAAGCGAAATTAAAGGGGGAACCTGAGCGATTAATACAGCACATGAACATTAGTGCCGATAACTACGAAGCCAGTTGGCAGATACTTCAACAGAGGTACGATAATAAGAGATTATTATTTACCTACCAAGCAAACATTTTACTTATCTACCCAACATACAAACCCCAACGGCATCTCTACTGAAAAGAATGCATGATACGACCATTGAGTGCCTTCAGGCTATTAAGAATCTGCAATACGATACTTCTAGTTGGGACCCCTTAGTGGTTCACATTTTAATGCAAAAGCTGGACGCAGACACACGTCAGAGTTTCAAAGAATCCATGGAAAATCCAAGGGAAATGCCGCCATTAAACGAGTTCCTGAAATTCATCGAAACCAAGTTCATGTCAATGGAATCAGGTACAAACCCGAACCGCCCACGAAACTTTAACAGTCAACAGCAAAACATTCAGCCGAAAACAGTTCATAATGCAACATACAGCAAGTCTAAGGGGCAGCAACATACCATTCAAGGTGGAACTAAGAACATGCCGAAAACATTTCATAACAAGCAAACATTTCATAATTCCAATATAACCTGTCCTAGATGTAATAATCAACACGGGCTCTATAATTGCAGAGAATTTTTAAGTATGTCACCGGAAGAAAGATTAAAGACCGCTAACAACCTACATGTATGTCTAAATTGCCTGTTTAGTCATAACGGCGAAAAATGTACGTCGGAAAAAAAGTGCAAGCACTGCGATGAGCCGCATAACAGCATTTTGCATGAAGCGATTGGAGTTGCAAAATCGAGAACCGGCAGGGCTAATGTAGGTCAACAATTGAACACGCATTTAGCACATGACAACTCGAATGAGGTACTGCTAGCCACAGCCCAAGTCAAAACAATGGCCAATGATGGAACTACTATCATTTTACGCGCGTTAATAGACCAGGGCTCTCAGGTTAGCCTAATTACAGAAAATGCTGCACAAAAATTGCAGTTAAAACGAAACAAGATTAGTGCAGTGGTGTCTGGTGTTGGTGCTTCAGCCACTACCAAGTGTAAAGGAGTACTCCATCTTAAATGCCAAGCGATATACAATGACTACGACTTTAACATCAACGCACTTATTATGAAGAAAATAACAAACAAACTGCCAAGTAAAACAGTAAATAAAGGTAGTTTTGAACATATACAACATTTACAACTCGCTGATCCTGAATTTAACCTATCTCAGGATATAGATTTACTATTGGGAGCTGATGTATATTCCGAAATATTGTTAGAGGGGTTAATAAAAACAAACACGTCATCCATCATAGCACAACAAACGCATTTAGGCTGGGTAGTATGTGGTAATTACAAAACATTCAACTGCCATGTAATTGTCAACAACATTCAGGATCTGGCCCAATTCTGGGAACAGGAGTCCTTGCAAGAAAACAAAGAAGATGTGGACCCTGACAACAAGTGCGAACAGCTGTACAAAGGGACAACAACACGACTTCCTGATGGGCGATACCAAGTTCGTCTCCCCCTCAAGGACAATTTTATTGAACACTTAGGAACATCGAAACCACAGGCCATCGCTCAATTTCAACAACTAGAGCGGAAGATGCCTAAAAATCATGCGTTTGCAAAAGATTATAAGGCTTTTATAGAAGAATACGAAGAAATGGGTCACATGGAGCTAGTCGAAAGCAACACTAGGAATAAAAACATTGAATATTTTCTCCCGCACCACGGGGTAGTGCGACCAGGTGCTGTCACAACGAAACTTAGAGTTGTGTTCAACGCGTCGGCAAAAACCAGTTCAAAACACAGTCTTAATGACGTAATGGAGGCGGGACCGAATCTACAAAAAGATATCCTTAGCATCTTGCTGAAATGGAGACAATACAAATATGTCTTATCATCAGATATTGAGAAAATGTATCGATTTATAGCGGTACATCCAGAACATCAACCCTTGCAGAAAATAGTGTGGAGGAATTGTCCACGGCAAGTACTAAGAGAATATCAACTACGTACAGTCACCTATGGTACTAAGGCCGCTCCATTCTTAGCACTTCGAACACTTCAACAGCTAGCGATGGACGAAGGTGACAAGTACCCGGAAGCTAAAAACATCTTACTCAACCAATTTTTTGTAGATGATGCGTTATTCGGAAAGGATAACATAGACGAAGCAAGAGATACAAGAGACCAACTTATACAGCTATTGAAAGAAGGAGGGTTCAATCTCAGAAAGTGGTCGAGTAACGAACATAAACTGCTAGAAGATCTGCCAGAACATATGATTAGCCCAGTCAGTTTAAGCTTTACAGAGGCATCAGCTTCCAAAGCATTAGGCTTGGCGTGGGATCCGAAACAAGACGAATTCATATTTTCACCCACATTAAAAAATAAAACCAACATTGGCATTAACAAAAATTCGTCAAAACGGCAAATCTTAAGCGACATATCAACAATTTTCGATCCTTTGGGGTGGCTATCCCCAATAACAATCAAGGCAAAAATATTATTCCAACAGATCTGGAAGTACAAAATCGAATGGGATGATACTGTTCCGGATGGAATAGAAAAGGAATGGAGAATACTAAAAACTGAGTTAACAAATATGCAACCTTTCAAAATTAACCGATGGCTTGGGTTAGAAGCAAACAAGGATTGGGAATTACACGCATTCTGTGACGCATCGGAAAAAGCGTTTTCGTGCGTAGTATACAGTAAAGTTGCAGAGGGAAAACAGCAAAAAATTGCATTGGTTGCGGCAAAAACAAAAGTCGCTCCAATCCAAAAACAACAAACACTTCCCAGACTTGAGTTATGCGGTGCTCAACTGTTAGCTCAACTGGTCAAGAGGATAAAACATTGCCTGGATAAACCTAACATTAAAGTAACAGCATGGACGGACTCAATGATCGTGCTTGGCTGGCTAAAGGGCGATGTCTCGCGATGGAAAGCCTATGTAGGACACAGAGTTCAGGAGATAACATCTGTAGTGCCCGCCCGGTGTTGGAAGCACGTAAGATCGGAGCAAAACCCGGCTGACTGCGCGTCACGTGGCCTTCTACCTTCTCAGTTACATAACTTTCCTCTGTGGTTTAATGGACCCGAATGGCTTAATGAAGACATCCCTGAAACATATGACACGGTTAAGATACCAGAAATAGAAGTTAAAAAGGTGCATGCAGTTACGTCACGATCTACCGAAAACAAAAACATAAACATTGTAACAGAACTCCTTATCAAGAACAGCTGTATTATGACTATAATACGCATTATAGCTTGGGTGTCGCGTTTCATAAAAAACACGTCACAAAACAGTCGTTACAGGGAAGACGCAGCTATGAATCATACAAACATGAATGACCCGCCCGCGTCAAAACAAGGTAATTTAACACTCGCTGATATTCGACGCGCTACTAACATACTTATAAAACATGTACAAAATGAACATTATGGACAAGAAATTCAAGACTTAAAAACAAAAGGAAGGGTAAGCAACAACAGAGGACTTCAGAAACTTTGCCCATACCTAGATGAAAATAACATATTACGCGTCGGAGGGAGATTACAGAATTCAAATTTACCTGAAGAAACGAAACACCCTGTTATCATCCCAAAACAAAGCAAGCTGGCATATCTTCTCATTGCCCGTGCGCATGTTACAACACTACATGGTGGAGCGAGATTAACTATGGCTACATTGAGACAAAAATACTGGATAACAGGAGGAAATAACACTGTTAAAAAACACCTGCAAGACTGTGTAAAATGTTGTCGCTTCAAACCATCGAAACAATACCAATTAATGGCCGACCTACCCAGTGAGAGGATAACGCAATCACCACCATTCTATCACACTGGGGTGGACTTCACAGGGTTTGTTAGTGTTAAACTAAACAAGGGTCGAGGCGTCAGAACCAGTAAAGGTTATGTCGTTGTATTCGTATGCATGGCAACAAAGGCGGTGCATTTAGAACTTGCTTCAGATTTATCGTCACAAACATTCATACTGGCTCTCAACCGCATGATTGGGCGACGAGGCTGTCCGAAACATATTTACTCCGACAACGGAACAAACTTTGTTGGAGCCGAAAGGGAGTTAGCCAAACAACTGCATATCTCACAAACATTTAACAACGACACTTTAACGAGAAGAAACACCGAGATGGGGATAGAGTGGCATTTCAACGCCCCAAGTTGGCCGACTGCGGGAGGACTTTGGGAGGCTGCAGTTAAGTCTATGAAATATCACCTAAAGCGTGTCCTAGGAGAGCAAAAGTTGACATACGAAGAGTTTTTAACACTGCTTACTCAAATCGAAGCCTGTATGAACTCTAGACCACTTTGCCCTTTAACGGAAGACGTGGATGATATTGATTATCTCACTCCTGCACACTTTTTAATTGGCCGACCAGTAACATTCTTACCAACGGAAGACATCGAAAGGCAAAACATCAACATTCGACATAGGTGGCTGTTACTAAACAAAATGAAACAAGGGTTTTGGGCCAGATGGTCGTCAGAATACCTACAACAACTTCAAGTTCGTAGTAAATGGCTGAACAAAACAAATAACTTATCTATATGTTATGGGGATGTTGTCTTAATCAAAGAAGACAACCTTCCTCCTGCGAAATGGGCACTTGGCAGAATACAGGACGTTCACCCGGGGAAGGACAACCTAGTCAGAGTTGTGACGATGAAAACAAAAACAGGGCTACTAACGAGACCAATAACAAAATTAGCTAAACTACCACTACCTGAGTCTCACATAGAAATACCTGACACCACCACCTCCAAAGACAAAATCTGCACTGAACAACAAAAATCTACAATAAATAGCACTAACAGGAAACAACGATCTAAATCAAGGAACATAAGTTCCAGCCTGCTATTTACACTCTTAACATTACTAACATTATTTCAGCCCACAAAGCAAAACAGTGACGCCATAAATATCACACCGTTTGAACCAAATAGAGCAGTGTACTTTGACAAAATCGGCAATTTGCAAAGCGTACATGATGACTGGAAGATTGTTACCTACTACAATATGACATCTTACTGGCAAGGCATGGAAAACATACATAGAGTTGTGAAACACTTGGGAGAAAGGTGTGAGCAATTCGCATACCAAACAATGTGTAAAACCATAATGACTGAATTCGAACAGGAACTTAACGAACTTGACCATAACAATTACATGTTGGAAACACATCATGGGCAGACAAGGGGGCGCGTTTCCCGAGGTCTTGTCAATGGAATAGGTTACCTTGCAAACAGCCTATTCGGCGTACTAGATGAAAGGTTCGCAATACAATATAAAAAGGACATAGAAACATTACAAAATAACAGAGACCATCTATTGAACCTGATCAAAGGTCAAACATCAATCATAGAGGCACATAATAACATTCTAAAGAGAAATGAAGAGGCGATGAACACTCAGTTCAATCTCTTAGGTCAACATCATAACGCTACAGAGAACTATTTACAGAAATTGGGTAAGGATGTTGAGCAAGAGGAAGCTTTGAACTACTTTAACATCATGGCCCTGACTAGTTCAACAATTCTGTCTAAACTGCGCCACATCCAACACATGCTTTTGGACACAGCTATAAACATTCACCATGGTCATGTAGACACTAGACTTTTACCGCAGAGCCAGCTCTTTCAGGAGCTTAACATTATCTCTGGACAATTGCCACAACATTTATCGATACCCGTTGACAATATTCAAAACCAATTGGCTGACATATACAAACTACTAGAGGTAAAATCTAGATTACTTGATAAATATTTTATCATCGAAATTACGTTACCATTAACAGGCGACAATCCATTCACTATTTATAAAACAGTGCCTATTCCTATGATAAAAAATAACAAACAGTCACTTACAATGAAAACAAATTCAGAATACGTTGCAGTTAATATAAGAAAAGAGACATATATGCAGCTCACAGACAGTGACCTGGAACATTGTATTAAAATGGAACCAAGTACATTTGTATGTTCACTAAACAAACCAACACGTAACATGAGAAATCATCAAACTCCATGTGAAATCGGCGCAATAACAAACATTACATTATCAAAATGTATCTACACATCCGAATCCTGCAACAATAAATGGACACCATTACAAAAACCTAACACCTGGCTCTATGTCTGCTGCACGGATTGCCAAATGCAAATCATCTGTGAAGGTCGTATGACTACTAAGGCAATTCATTTAACGGGAATTTTAGAAGCCAAAGAAGGATGTATAATTAGAAACAACGAAGAAACATATTATACACAAGTTTACTACACAAACAAAATGTATGTCAGCCCGGAAATACCACTGATAGATCTGGACGACATCAACAATTTAACATCTGTCCAGCCGCTTGATTTATCAACTGGACAACAGAACACGCAATTCGTTAAAAACAATTATGAAAAACTGCACAATTCGTTGAAAGAATTGGAAGATCAAACGAAACAGGCTGAAATGTCGCAACACGATGTGCACCAATACATCGTTTCATACTCTACGATGGGACTTCTGATCTTGTCAATAGTCGTCGCGGGAGGAGCCTACGTTTACTGCAAACGCAGCGGCAAGGTCATCGTCAGCGACGTCGGCGCGTCCACCAGATTACCGCCACGGAAGCCACCAAGAGCTGCAGCATCCACTGAAAACATAGAACTTACCTATGCGACACCTCATTCCTTTAACATATGACTTATAATCATTTATATTCACATTGTTTTCATTTCATGATTTTTATTTACATTAGTAAAATACTTTTTAATAACTTATCTTAGATATTATTTTTGGCTATTTATTATGTGCTTTTGGCCCCGCCAAGATGTACGGTCAGCAACCGCACATTGTACCTTAGCCTAGTTTAAATACTGCAAATTTTGTTAATTTATAAAAATGTAGTATCATCACGTACGTAAGTCTTCGGTTTAATATCGAGCTCGCGCAACATCCAACATTTTGTAACATTTTCTATTATTTTCTTATTACATTAATTTAGTGCAATTTCGTATTAAATACCTTTTTTAAACATTAACATTTATTTTATTAACATTCAACATTAAGTGTAAAGGCTCATGCCCTTACAGACATCTTTTGCTCACAAAATGCGTCATTAGGCCGCGTTAGCCTTTTTAAAGCCAGATGAGATACCTGAGGCTTTTGAAATACTAAAAGAAAAAGTATTACCCAAGGATGCAGTGAAAGTCACTGATTGATTTTGCAAACACTACGTCAATGGTACTTATAAGAAAAGGACAACTCAAAACCTCGAAACATTAAAGACAAACTTGCAAAAAGTACCTCCATTGTTACCGCCTGACATCTGGTCGGTAAATAGCTCGATAGGGACCACTGTTCCAATTACGCAAAATGAGGTGGAATCATGGCACCACCGCTGGAACACCCTATTGGGCAGAAAGAAATGGAATTTATATAAGACCATTGAAGAATTAAACAAGGAACAAAAACATACAGAATTTATAGTTGAAAAATTAAATTCACAGTCTCAAGAAACCAAAAGAGCAAAGAAAAAAGAAAATAGGGAAGAAAAAATTAAAAACTTTTGGAAAAAAAGGAAACAATGGACTTAACCACATTTTTAGATGGTTGATTGTATTGTCATGGAAAAACGATTAATTTGGTTGATTGACACATAATTATTACTTTTTTTTTCTCTATTTAGTTGATTGTTATATGAATAAAGACTTTTTACGATTACTTTTAGAGGTTTAGTTATTCGAGATCACATGGCTACGGCGTTAAGTTTTTCGAGGTAGCGTGCATTCGTTGTTAAGTGTTTCGAAAAAGTGAATATTAGAGATTTAGTTACTCGAGATCGCATTGCTACGGCGTTAAGTTTTTCGTGGTAGCGTGCATTCGTTGTTAAGTGTTTCGTATTCGTAAACTTACGGGGACGTGTTATTCGGTGTTACACTTTTCTAAGTCACGTATCACACTCCTACACATTTGTAAACTAACAAACAGCTGATGAGTGCAATTCAAATTAAAAAATGATGTAAAAACCTCGAAAAGGAGATAGCCCACCTTCCCTATATCTCGGGGCCTACATGTTACAGTCATGAAATTGGTGTTATTTTTTAGGATAATACACCTAGTATTATGTCACTTAATTTCAATGAAATTGACAGTTTGTATTCTGAGATTTTTGAATTTGAATGTATGGCTAAAGTGAGGTTAGAAAATGGATTAAGTGACAAGCAACTATACAATTAAATCAGAAATCATTCTTATTTAACTGGTTTGTTATACAATTACAGTTACTGGTAATCGTTTTACATGTGATTATAACCGAAACCTGA
This sequence comes from Noctua fimbriata, assembly GCA_905163415.1. Classification (NCBI taxonomy): domain Eukaryota; kingdom Metazoa; phylum Arthropoda; class Insecta; order Lepidoptera; family Noctuidae; genus Noctua; species Noctua fimbriata. The sequence continues at coordinate 8,984,913 of LR990929.1, read as the reverse complement.
TATTTTTGTAGTATGTATCTACCTAGATCATGTTTTCAAAAATACATGTAACTAAGTCGAAGATTAATTGCCTGCAAACATTTTTATTAATTAGTTTTATGATATTGTGTTTGCAATGGTCTGGCTAAGAGTTTTAAAAGTCTATACCGTACAGTTAATGTACATACTTATCAACACTTAGTTAGGTGCCTACCGGGACTGAAAATAAATAGGAACACAGTTTTTCTATATTTCATTTATTTTGTCATTTAATCATCTTCATAAACAACTAATATAGTGTCAAGAAAGTGTGCAGGAGGTGATATGTGGTCTTGATACCTAGCCCAACTCAAATACCATACTATAGACATAATGTGTGCACAACACCCTACTGTGCGCCTGCCAACAATACAATTACAATAATATTGCAAGATTGCTTGCCTTCCAATAGTAAAATTCATTGTCTTGAATACTCTCTAAATCTTCAAAATTGAGTTCTACCGATGTGGGAGATTTTAAAGCTAGCATATCTTGAATGTGACTTGCCGAGAATGAATTCATAGAATTATTTGACAGACCAATTAATAAATCCAATCTTTCTGTTGCATATAAATGATAATCACAAAGTCTGTTATTCTGAGGCACATAATAATTGTACATGTTCAAAAGATTTCTCCTCATAGCTGTTGGAATTCTGTTTCTTTCTCTCCGATTACAACCTTCTATAAAACACTTACTTTCGGTTTGAATAGGCCTCAGATAATCAGGTAATGTAATTGTTTCTTGACTTACGCCTTGTGCTGGATTGGTTTCCACAGTTGGAGTACTGATATCAGGCACTGGCATTTCCGATGTAGGGGTTTCTTGTGAAATAGATGTGTCAATTGGTGAGGTTGGTACGTCAGATGTTGATGCTGATGTTGATGGCTGTGAGACAAAGTGACGAGCAGCTCTGTCCGCCCTCACCCAACAAGAATGACATACCTCACTCTGAGCTCCAGCATAAAATGAATGGAGTATCATTAATATTACCATTTTTTATTATAGCTTATTGTTCAATGAAATTATAATTTAAAGATTATCATCCGTCTAAAGACATACCCCTTATGGCCTCAAATCTGTTTCAGATACAATTGAAGGGAAATTGTTACATTCCGCTACTCAGGCAAGATGGGTATCACTACATAGTATAAAACAAAGTCGCTTTCTCTGTCCCTATGTCCCTTTGTATGCTTAAATCTTTGAAACTACGCAACGGATTTTGATGCGGTTTTTTTTAATAGATAGAGTGATTCAATAGGAAGGTTTATATGTATATATTGCACCTGTGCGAAGCCGGGGCGGGTCGCTAGTATTATTATAAGATAAACAAATAACTGATGTATTAATACAAGTGTAGTTATTTGAATCATACTTACAGTTCGGGGTAAAATCCATTCCGATATAACATTTAGTATCCTTTGTTCTCGTTCAGGATTGGATCGGAGACGGTGGGACCGTGCATTCCTTAATGAACGTCCACAATGGATACACACATGAATGTGGCCTCGAGGAGTAGGAGTTTCTTCTGTTGCCTCAACTGACAGTAACGTATCAACTGCCAAATCCCAGCAAGCTTGACAGAGATGATGTCAGGAATCCACCTTAAATATAAATAATAGTTTATATTATTCATTTTCGAAACATAAGTACCAACAACAACACAACTTAAATAATTGCATGAGGAACAAGTACATAATTCTATTTGAACACTACTTACTGTTTGCGGAGAAACCCATGCGCGTACAATAGATAAGATGAATTCTTCATTCAAAGGACGTATCCCCGTTATATCGCAACGAGATGTATTAATACCGCAATTAATGCAGTTATCCATTGTTAATATCGAAGTCCTTGGAAACAAGCCGTGGTCAGTCAGAGTAGCAGATAAAGAGTCCGTGTTTGAGCCGAGTTTGTCCGTGAGAGCAAGATTCGTCAGATTCCAGAAACAAGCCAAAGTCGTTGGTAAGATCACAGAAAATACGAATTTCATAGCAGAACACATTCACCGGCGCAAGCACTTGAACATAATAATGATAATTTGAACAACAGTTCGAAATTATCATTATTATTAATATTGTTATTTAATTATGGTATATTATTTATGTATTAATATTATAATTATATATTTTTAATGTTTGGTGTTTAAGAGAGGGGATAATTTTATTTTGGAATTGATTTGTCATCTAAAAACTCTTTTACTGAATAATATACCTTGGATTCCAGAAGTTGTTTACATTTATTAATAAATATATGTGTTTTGTTTAGTTCTCTAATGTTATTCGGTAATTTATTATAAATTTTTATGAACATAATTAAAGGGCTGGTTGAGTGCATTTTTAGTCTGGATTGAGGTTTGTTTATTTTGTTTTTGTTATGTCGCAAGGTGTATCTTGTTTGTGTTTCTTCGCAATTAGTGTAAAAATCTGGGTGTTTTCTGACAAATTTACATATTTCCAAGATATATAAGCAAGGGAGTGTGAGTATTTTGTGTTTTAGGAAGTGTGGTTTGCAGCTGTCTGTGTGTTCTATGTTTGTTATAATTCGGATTAGCTTCTTTTGTAAAATAAATATGGTTTGTGAAACTGTACTATTACCCCACAGCATGACCCCATAGCTGAGCCATGCCTGAGCATATGCATAGTATGCGACTAGTGCTGTTTGCAGGTTGGTAGTTTTTTTAAGTTCGCGTAGGGCATATGAGAATGTTGACAGTTTAGCTCGTATTTTCTGTACATGGGATTTCCAGTTTATGTGGGTATCTATAGACACACCCAGAAGAGTAAATTCGTTTACTTGTTCAAGTTTATGATTATTAAACATGAAATTTAATTTTAATGGGGATTTTTGATGGGGATTAAAAGTAATTAATTTTGTTTTTGCGAAGTTGATTTCAAGATTATGGTTATCCATCCAATTTAAAGCTGTAGAAAGAAGGGAGTTTAACTTAGCATTTATGTTGTAATCGTTTTTGCATGAGGTGAGTAGGGAGATATCGTCCGCAAATAGAATACATGGTTCGTTTATAATTTTAGGAAGGTCGTTTATATAGATTAGGAACAAAAGGCAGCCTATAACACTGCCTTGGGGAATTGATGCATTAACTGCTTTACTGTCGGTTAGGTAGTAGGTTAGGTATTCATAAATTAAGATAAACACTACCAATCGCATGGAGTTTAATAGCCATCATTCAACTAAGGATCCACTAACAGTGTTATTTATCTACAAAAGACTAGTTTTCTGTAGGTAAGGAAATTCTTAGAAACAGCGTGTTTCTGCAACAGTTAAGTAGGTAGGTATGTCATGTCCACGTCTGCCTATCTCTAGTACGATTTTTCAAATCAATCCGCGCTACGCACTGACAGTTCACTAGTACGAGTAGGTAGACCAAAAAACAGCTGACGAATATTCGAATTTCGACGCTCGCTCGTCATAGTCGACATGAGTAACAAAAGGAGAATGCCCACTTTTGGGCCTACGCGTTACAGCCAATTATTGTATAGCAAAATTATCGTCATTTTATCATATAACGAAAACACAAAAAAGAAAAAAAATATACAGTTGTAAAACTGTGAAAAATGCTTTTTATTGTATTATTTACAACTCTCACTAGCTAAGTATGGATACGTGGCTAAAAAAACATTGTGTCAGGTTTGAAAATATATGTCAAGTATTTTTTCAATTGTCAAACATGAACTCCCCACCAGTGCGCGTTGTGGATGTTGAACAATCCAACGCGTGTAAAGGTGGACTCGTCCGTCCACAGGATGCTCCGCGTCGGGTCTTGTAGCAACCAACGGCAAAATTCCACTCGTGGAACCAAGTCCAGCGGCTTCAATTCTTGGACCCACTTAAAATGGAACGGGTGCAGCCCCTCATCCCGCAGACGGCGCCAAACCGTCATATTGCTCACGACGAAAACGCGAGCGGCGTCTGCTGTGCTGGCCATTGGATGTCGCGACAAAAAATCGAGGATGTCGTCCTCAAGTCTTGCTGACACTCGTTGCCTGAATGATGTAGACCCCATAGTCTTAGTGCCGCTGTACAGCACCTAGGATCGTCTGCAGAGATGGTCTCCTCCCATAACGCTCCAGGAAAAGGGCTTGTGCTCTGAGCAAAACATTTCCACAATCCCTATAGCACTCCACCATGTTCTGGTACTCCTGGTTCGTGTACCTATAGTTCGGCATTGTAGCGATTGTTGCCCGATCAACCGTTTGTGTTCTGCTAGCGCGTGCGGCACGTCACGCGTTCCGAGCGGGACTGAAGGGGCAGGAGCGCGGCTCTCTATTGTATGGGTAAAAGCCGCGCGCGCTTTGATCTAACCGCGCCGCCATGCAGTCACGCCGCCCGCGCCGCCGGCTTTAATGACAGTAGGTAAATACGACGTAGTAAACTAGCGTAATGGATGTTGAAAAATAAGGAGCCAATATTTATTTTGTGGGTCAAGTAATTTTAAAATATTTATTTTTTATATAAAAACACTTTGATAAAAAAAATCCATGAAATGGCTTCGTTATAGCCGTTAGATGATTCTCTGAAAATATTTCGTGTATGAATAGATAGACCTTATACACGATTACTTTTAGGTCGTTCTGGAACCGAAAGCCATAATCTCGATCATCGAACTCGAAAAGATTGGGACTATTTTTTTCAAAAAGTAACAATAAAAAAAATCACGAAAAATTAAATTAATTGTTTTTTTTGTTAAATAATGAGAACTCGAAGTAACGCGTCCTTGCGGTATATGCATATGTGTGTGTACGTAACGTATCGACGATCGGCAACACAAGCAAACGGTACCCATTGAAAAATCCATTCATCGATCAGACAGCTTGATCCGTAAGCCACGCCCCCACCCCACGCTTACACAGTCTAGCCGACGCGATCGGCGCTCTTTCTTCCTTCACGCGTAACCTAATCACGAGTCAAAAATTATTCGGCAATATGTCTACTCCAATGCGGAATATTGGGCTATGGTGGATTTTTATGGAATGGCGCACCATAACTTGGAAGAGGCTAGACGCTTGTATGCTCAGCCGGAAAACCTGAACTCACTGCGCGCTCGTGGAATCACCGACCCTCAAGTTCCCTTCACCTCCACCATCCTGGCTGTAAACCCAGCGCCTCCTCGATCATGGCATGTTTGGGCAGGCATTATTAACCTTTTGAACGCCATTGTCACATATACGTGACAAGCAAGCGCGTTTCCTGTACGCCAATGACACAAATGCGGTGCACTCTAACACGAAATACATACAATTAATTATTTCCAATTTAATTATTTATTTCGTGTTAGAGTTTAGAGTGCACTGCATTTTTTTTTGGAATCCCTATTCTTTTTGTAGGAATTTGCTGTGCAATTGTGGCTTGGCGTAGAAGGGAAGTGCGTGTGTTTATGCTCCGGCGATGGAGACGCGGCATTTAAAAGGTGACCAAATAATAGGCCTATTTTTATTGAAGGGCACCTGACTGGCGGTTCTTATTTGGATATGCTGCAGAATATGATACCGGAGTTGCTAGAGGATGTGCCTCTGGCATATTTACGCGGTATGTACTATCAACATGATGGATGCCCTGCTCATTATGCGAATTTAGTGCGTGCGTATCTAAACAGTGAGTTTGGTAAGCAGTGGTTAGGTCGTGGTGGCCCTGTGGCTTGGCCCGCAAGGAGCCCTGACTTAACCCCACTGGATTTTTATTTGTGGTCTGAGATAAAAAGACTAGTTTATTTCGAGGAACTTACTACTCGAGATGAGTTAAGAAGTGCGATTGTGGACGCGTTTAATATTGTGAAAAGTCACAGAGACGCATTAGCTAAATTAAAAGACAATCTCATTAAACGTGCCCGTTTGTGTATGGAGCGAAATGGACTCGATACGTTGATTATGTTTGTAAATAGCTCAATTTTTTTAAATGCGCCTGCGCCTGCATTTATTTTTCTTCACATTAAAAGTGTACAAGTAAGTAAGTATTTAGATACGTCAAATGTATAACTAACGCGACGTTCCTAAGCCCGTAGAAAGTATGACGGAAAAATTTGAGTTATTGAACTAATAAGTAGATAAATGATAGGTAGATTTAAATCAAGCAATAGGTCGGCGCCGCGTTCTTTATGATAGGTACATCAATATAAATAAAAATACATACGCGGTAGATAAATAGGTATACAAATAATAACACGAAAAGCGAATTCAGACTTTATTTCTTAACCGTAAACCGTGAAATTTAGAAATTTTATCAAACTAGGTAAATACGCAGTTTACTAAAAAATATTCTGAGAAACCTATTGTCTCGTGTACGACTGGACTTTACAAGGATGCACAACCGAATTCCACGGTTAATGTTATAAAAATAAGGCCTTTTTCTGTTCGAATTGCCTGCCTTTGTAGAAGCTGTCACAAGCATTGCCGCAAGAAAATTGTTTTAAGCTGTAATACTATTTTTTATTTATCATATGGTAGGTAGGTAATTGGGTATGTTTATTAAGTACCTATTAGATCGATTGATCAACACTCGATTCAATGCCTAAAAAACAACTCCCAAGCGTACTCGTCGTTCTGTAGTTGAATAAGTTCGAGTATTAGTGATTTCGTAATGCGAGACTGGTGAATTAATTGTCAATTAATTTCTCTCGTTTACGAGGAGACGAGAGATGATGGAGGTAAATGAACTTACACCAACCTTAATCGTACCTGAAATGAAATATCTACTTGCAAGTACTTTTTCAGCTGGTTATTCGTCCGAAGTCCATTGACCCACCGCGAGCGCACTATCAGCTGTGTCGCTCTACGTCATCGACGAGCGCATCGCGTAAGATCTTGCGTTTATGAATGAAATAGTGAAACCGCTACTAAGATTTAACTTCGACAGAATAAAAGTGATAAATTTCTAACTTCTTTATTTGATGTCTTAAAAAAACAATAACAATGCTAATAGTAACTATTACTCGACTGGAATTACTATGTTTCGGCTCCAGAACGATGTAAAAGTATTCGTGTATACTAATCGGCAGAGAATCGTAACACCGCGATCTAGAAAGTAGGAACAATGCCATCTATCAAGGCATCGAGAACTAATTAAGAAAACAGTGTGCCTGGGGTATTTTAACTTAGTCAATACAGTGCGACAAGGATATACAAAAAGTTTTTTTTTAAATTAACACATGCCACAAATGTTCACAACAAAAATTCTTAAAATAAATTATTAAATTTATTCTTTACTGCAATAAACAGTCCGTATAAATAGTTCTATAGCGCCACAGACACGTTGCTATCCTAGGGTCAAGTTGAGAGGTCATGTGGGATAGGCAGAAACCCCAGAACGTCGCCTGCTAAGATCGGTTTATAGAACATTCAACAGTATTGTCGGCTCGTCCACGTTCATAAATCGGTCATTCACGCAAACCAGTAGCGAATACTACGCATCTGACCTGCCTGAATGAAGAACGAGTGAAAGTGCTGGTGCGTGCAAGTTTGACGCTGAGGGCGCGACACCTGGTTCCTAGTCTCATAGGTTGGCTGGACAAATCTTCAAAATAGCTCGCATTTAACTAGGTCAATAGGGCACTTTATGTGACGGCTGAACACCCTTATTTCAGAATTTGTGACGCTACAGAATCTTAGATAATCGATCGTGTCCAGCCAGCTTGAAAAAACACTTTTCGCTGGTCTCTCAATCTCGGTAACGGAAGTGATTTTGACGACTTTTTGAATATCAACGGGCGTCACATAAATTTTTGACAGGCATCGAGCTAAAAGTTTTGTGATACGTACAGTGGTTTAGTAGAAAAATGCAAAAATCTGTGTCCAGCCAGATTGAATTTACGTAGAAAACTTTTGGCTGGCACTTCCGAATCTCAATAACGGGAGCGTTTTCGAATATGGTTTCTTTACTAACATTTGGTGACGTAATGTGTGACACTAAAGCGTGATTTAGACGATACAATTTTCTTGTACATTCAAGTGCTGTTAACGCAACGCCATCTTGGGCCGACGAACGACACTACCGCAACCGATGTCACTCGTAGGCAGGTGTCATCCTGATTAGCTCGCGTCATTTCGGCTAGATAGCATCACTTTCGCTAAGAAATCAATACTCATGATTGTGTAGATTTTATCTGTGGTTTCAATTATCTATGGACAGAACTGGTTCAAAAAGTGTTATGTCACTTCACTTAAGAAATTAAACGGAAAAGAAGAACAACGTCTTTTACTCCTACGCCTCTGAAACCAAAAAAGTCTCCAACCTGCTGGCACACTACATGCACACAAACATTGGTCCTTCGAACCTCATCAAAAGCGATCACCAGCGAGAAGCCTGGAAAAGCCTAGAAAATCCTGGAGAATTTCGACGACAACCGTCGGCCGGGAGGTGTGACTTCGCTCAGGGGCGTAAGACCTTTCCAAATCCTTAACCCACAGACTCCTTTGTCCTATTTGTACTAAAATCGCCTTATATCTTTATAGGAACAACGGGTGTGGTGCGCATTATTCACCACAGTGGTTGCAGGATAACCGTGAGTACTCTCTCTTTCCATAAATCGTCAATATGAGTGAGGCGTTTAAAGAATTAGTGAGAAAACGGGGTCCTATCAAGAGTAGTTTGACGCTGTTTGTAAAAAGTGTAGACTCGTTGTCAAATGCCGCTGAGTTAACTGACAAACAATTATACGAATTAAAGTTACGTCAGCAGTCGGCAGCTAACTTATTACAAAACTTTAATGCTATTCAATATTCTATTGAGGAATTAGTAGATGAAAAGGAATATGATAAACAGTTAGTAGAACGTGAAATGTTTGAAAATTCATATTACGGTGCTATGTCTACTATTGAGTGTCTGTTACGAAATCAAAAACTTAGTTGTAGTACTAGCAGTGATAATAATTCTCATAACTACAGAAACAAGTCACTGGTTAAATTGCCCACGATAACGTTGCCTTCATTCGATGGATCATATGAAAATTGGCTAGAATTTAGAGACACATACTTGTCAATGATTCACAACTCTGAAGAGCTAGATGATATTCAGAGATTTCATTATTTAAGATCAGCTCTTACGGGAAATGCCCTTCAGGTAATTAAATCTCTAGAATTTTCTGCCAGTAATTACAAAATAGCTTGGGATCTGATTGAGGGTAGGTATGATAATAAAAATTTGCTTGTACATAACCATGTTAGATCTATTTTTTCAGTACAACCCCTTACAAAAGAATCAGCTGCTTATATTCGTAAAATGATTGATACAGTTTTTAAAAATCTACGTGCGCTGAAAATGTTAGGGGAACCCGTTGAATATTGGGATACTTTACTTATTTATATCATTGTGTCTAAGTTTGATGCGGTCATAGATAAGGACTGGCAGCAGTACAAGATTAATTTTATGAAAACTACCAACGAACCCATAAAATTTGACACTTTGATTACCTTTTTAAAAGAAAAGGCTGAGGTCTCAGACTTGGTTAAAGCAAATCATTCTAGTAATTATAATGGCAAGGTACTACAACAAGATAACAATAAAAAACAAACATCAAAGGTTTAAACTTTTGTGTCTACACAAAATAGTCAGCCTTCGAATAATAATAGCAAAAAAAGATTTAAACGTGTATGTGCTAAGTGTGAGGGTAATGATTCTGTTTATGCTTGCAGTCAATTCTTAAGTCTATCCCCGCAAGATAAACTAAACCTAGTTGAGAGTAAAAATCTGTGCTTAAACTGTTTACGTGTGGGCCACTCCAGTAAAGACTGTTTTTTCGGACCTTGTAGACAGTGTAACGAAAAACACAACTAGTCGTTGCATGAGGTTCTCAACAATAATGGAGAAACAGTATCTGCCGTATCTCATGCTACCTCTGATAATCAGTCACAACCCACAGGTCAGAATTCTTCCACTAGTTTGCACTCTAGTACAATACACACTACTTTAGAACCGGTTTTGTTGTCGACCGCTGTGGTAGAGGTCGCTGCTGACGATAAAGGACAGTATATCAGAGCTCGTGCCTTACTGGACAGCGGTAGCCAGCACTGCCTCATATCGAGTTCACTATGTAAAAAAATTCACGCTAAAACATTACAGTCGACTTATAAAATCGGTGGTATAGGTCAAACAGTTACCAAAACGAATGAAGTTTGTTACATAAAATTACGTTCTTTAAAGAATAATCACACAATACTCATGCATTGTTTGACCATACCGCAAATAACTTCCACATTACCCGCAAATATCGATCTCGCCGACCCTTCGTTTTGCACACCTTCTCAAATAGATATTTTAATTGGTGCAAACTATTTTTGGGATCTACTACTTGAAGGTAGAATTCGTTTACCTAGTGGTCCGTATTTGAATAATACGAAGCTAGGATGGATAGTTTCAGGTCCGGTACACACTGAGAGCTTGCGCATAAATCAGGTGCAGTGTAATTTCGGCCAAATTTCAGAAGTAGAAGTAAACGATCAGTTAAAAAGGTTCTGGGAAATTGAAGAAGTTTCGCCATGTACAAAATCGCTTTGTTATGAAGATCGTTTATGTGAACAATTATTTAATGACACAACTAAGCGAGACGACCACGGTCGTTTCTCGGTTAGAATACCGCTTAAGGAATCACCAAATAAGCTTGGTGATAGCTACAATGTAGCTAAAAATAGATTTATGTCCCTAGAAAGTAAATTACAACGTCAACCGCTTTATAGGTCTATGTACGTTGATTTTATGCGAGAGTACGAGAGACTTGGACATATGACTCGCGTTGAGGATTACCCCGTTCCGTGTTATTTTCTGCCTCATCATGGAGTCTTCCGTGAGCACAGCACTACGACCAAATTAAGGGTGGTTTTCAATGCGAGTCAAAAAACGTCGTCCGGGAAATCTCTCAATGACATCCAATGGACAGGTCCTCCTCTTCAAAATGATTTGTTTGTTATTCTTTTGAGATTTAGGCAATATCAGTACGTAGCATGTGCCGATATAGAGAAAATGTTTCGACAGATTTCCATACATGAAGATCAACGTACGTTACAGTTGATCTTGTGGCGTGAGAATGAGTCTGATCCCCTCAGTGTGTATCGCCTTAACACGGTAACTTATGGAACGGCGTCTGCGCCTTATTTAAGTATACGTTGTGTCCGTCAACTGGCACTAGATTGTAATGATCCTGAAATCTCAAGAATAATATTAGAGAATATGTACGTCGACGATTTATTAATGGGCGACGACAATAAATCGCATTTATCTTACCTTTGTAAACAGGTTTCTGATGTGTTCAATTCTGGTTGTTTGCCGTTGCGTAAGTGGGTTTTCAATTCACCTGAAGTGGCTTCAGATTCCATACAGAGTGAAATTTCTAAAGAATTAATGCCAGACGAGAACCAATCTAATAAAACGTTAGGATTGGGCTGGTTAAACTATAGTGATCAACTTCATTTTACTACGAAGATTAAACCTGACACATCAAAAATAACTAAACGTTTTATCTTATCAGTTGTGTCGCAAGTTTATGACCCATTAGGTTTGTTGAGCCCTATTGTAATAGTAGCAAAGTCGCTATTGCAAAAACTCTGGCTATGCAAAATAGATTGGGATGACTCATTACCACCAGATGTTTTGTTATGCTGGCATAAATTCGTTCATTCATTAATTGATTTACATAAACTCCGGATTCCTCGTCACGTGATAGGAAATTCCCCAGATCGTATTGAATTACAATACGTACACGTATTCACTGATGCTAGTCAAACGGCCTACGGTGCATGCGCGTACATACGTTCAGTAAATAGTTATGATGACGTAACCGTCAGGCTGTTATGTTCTAAGACTCGGGTCGCGCCACTTAAACCGGTAACTATTCCACGCTTAGAATTGTGCGGTGCGCTAATAGGTGCTAGATTACAATCTAAAATAATAAAATCTATGCACATTAACTTTGACAAAATCATAATGTGGACTGATTCTACAATAGTCTTAGGTTGGCTAAGGATGTCACCACATTCCTTAAAGGTTTTCGTCCAAAACCGAATAATAGAAATAAAAGACCTAATGGCAGATGAAGGAATTTGGTGTCATGTTGATGGCAAGTCCAATCCTGCGGACTTGTTATCGCGTGGTACTTCTCTGGCTGAACTCGGTAATTCAGATCTGTGGTGGCGCGGACCAGATTTTTTATTGAATGCGGTTGCCAACTGGGATCAACAAAGCGATATTCCACTCGGTGATAACATGCCAGAACTTAAATCGAATACAGTTTGTATGTTTAATAAAAATCCTAATAATAAAATAATTAATTTTAATCGGTATTCTTCATTTATAAAAATACAACGCGTTTATGCATATGTGTTTCGCTTTATAAACAATGTACGCGCGAAAAATAAACCGGAACATAGCATGGGCACGTTATCAGTCACGGAACTAAATAGGTCATTAATGTTTCTAACTAGAACTGCACAACTAGAAGCCTTCCCAAGTGAACATAGTGCCTTAATTAATAAACATAAAATTAAATCGTCTAAACTATGTTCATTAAACATTTTTTTAGATGAAAATAATATTATGAGAGTGGGGGGCAGGTTATGCAATTCAGACCTACCCTTCGATCAAAAACACCCCATGCTGTTATGTAGCAAACATCAGTTCACAATACTTTTAGGCATAACCATAATGTTATGTTACACGCCGGTCCACAGCTTTTATTATCACATATAAGACAAACATGGTGGATTATAGGTGGTAGGAACCTAGCTAAGAAGGTTGTGCATCAGTGTATCAGGTGTTGTCGAATGAAGGCAAAGTCCATACAGCCTATAATGGGTAATCTACCCAGTGAACGCTTCCAATCAGGTTTTCCATTTATTAAATGCGGGGTTGATTACGCCGGGCCTATGTATGTTTTAAATAAAAGGGGCAGAGGTTCACGGTTAGAGAAATGCTATTTATGTTTATTTGTTTGTTTATCAACACGAGCTTTACACTTGGAACTTGTGACGTCACTGTCATCAGAAAGTTATATCTTAGCTTTAAAAAGATTTATTTCCCGTAGAGGGAAACCCTCCCTTATTTACTCTGACCACGGTAGAAATTTCGTAGGTGCAGCTAGGGAATTTTCAAATTTTTTACAAAACAGCTGTCAAGGTATCATTGATTACGCTTCGAATAATCAAATATAATTTAAATTTATACCTCCTTACGCACCTCACTTCGGCGGTTTGTGGGAAGCTGAAGTCAAATCCTGCAAGCACCACCTAACGCGCGTGATAGGGAATGCTCATCTAACTTATGAAGAGTTCACCACGGTTTTAGTACAAATAGAGGCCGTCCTGAACTCCCGTCCTATGCACCCAATGTCCGTAGATCCTGATGACCTTGCGCCCCTAACGCCGGGTCACTTCCTCATCGGCCGACCCCTGACGGCTCCTGCAGGCGCAGACATCACAGCGAGGCCTTCACACGCTTTATCCCGCTACCTACGTGTCGAGCAGCTCAGGCAGCAGTTCTGGAAGCGCTGGGCCACGGACTACATCTCCGAGCTTCAGAGACGTATCAAATGGAAGGAGAATCAGGGTGCACTTACTCCCGGTTCCTTGGTACTCATCAAAGAGGACAATTTACCGGCCCTCAAATGGCGGCTGGGACGAATCCTGCAGACGTACCCGGGACGAGACAAGGTATCCAGAGTAGCTCGCATCAAGACAGCAGCTGGTGTCGTCGAGAGGGCGTTTTCGAAGATCTGCCCACTCCCAGTCTCGTCACCGTCACCAGAAGATGAAGACAAGGCAGCCGAGGTTGAGACCCAGGGCTCTCAAGGGGGCCCAGTATGTTAACGCAACGCCATCTTGGGCCGACGAACGACACTACCGCAACCGATGTCACTCGTAGGCAGGTGTCATCCTGATTAGCTCGCGTCATTTCGGCTAGATAGCATCACTTTCGCTAAGAAATCAATACTCATGATTGTGTAGATTTTATCTGTGGTTTCAATTATCTATGGACAGAACTGGTTCAAAAAGTGTTATGTCACTTCACTTAAGAAATTAAACGGAAAAGAAGAACAACGTCTTTTACTCCTACGCCTCTGAAACCAAAAAAGTCTCCAACCTGCTGGCACACTACATGCACACAAACAAGTGCAATTATTGAATGCAATAAATTAAGTGCGTTAATTGCCCTTCAAGAATTGTACGCAACTGTTTATACGTGGATACAAGTAAAAAAATTGAACGCAATTATTGAATGCAAGTCTTGACAAAAAATAGTTGCAAATGTCTTCTGTTTAGACCAAAACAATAATGTTTAGGAGATTATTGCTTTCAAGTTTTGACTTGTCTAAATAGAGAGTTGTATGTGCGAGTACCATTCATTGGCGGGTTGCTTCAAGTATTGCACGTATTTGCGTTGTCAAATTTTTCATTCAAGTGTTGGAAGGTTTTGTAAAGAGTCTGTTTATTAAAAAATATGAGTCAAAAAGTGTTAAAATTTGGTTCTGCTGACTTAATAAAGTTTATTGAGATTTATCGCAGTCATGAGTGTTTGTGGGACACTGAAAATGTGAATTACAAGAATCGTGATGCACGTAGTGCTGCACTTGTAGCATTTGCACAAGAATTTGGAGTTGACGGTTTGGGTCCTAAGGAAATTACAAACAAAATAAAAAACTTAAGAACGCAGTATCATGCGAAAAGGAAAAAGATAAAAGATTCAATGAGCACTGGTTCCGGTACTGCTGATATTTACAAGTCCAAACTCTCTTGGTAAGATTTAATGGATTCTTTTTTAAGGAAAACTTCTGAACACAGAGAAACAACATCAAATATGGTAAGTATGTATTTATGTAAATTTTCTAAAGTACAGTCAAGTGCATAATATTATAAATGTGAAACTTTTTTTTCATTAAAAAATGGCACTGTCTTGCCACAGCACCATCATTGTTAAAGTAATGACAATAATTATCACGGATTCTTATAGCTTCCCTTGTACTATTCCTGTTGTTCTGTGATGTTATATTTTCAAAAGCTCCGCCTGAAGCATTTTGTCTCCAAGTACCAAGACGAAGACCACTTCTTTGACATTCTTCGTCTATAAAACCTGGTGGGGTGTAAGACGCAGGTGAACTTTTCCTAAGCCAGTTGTGTAAAGCACATGATGTTTTCACTATGACATCTACCTTGTCTATACTTGTAGTGATTGGCTTTTCGAAAATTCGAAATCGGGATGTTAAAACTCCGAAAGCATTTTCAACGATTCTCCTACATCTACACAATCTGTAGTTATAGATTTTTTGTTATCTACTTAAATCGTTACGGCGAGGATATGGTTTCATCAAATAAGGTTTTAAAGGAAACGCTTCATCTCCGAAAAGTACTGCATTACTTGGCAAATTTATGGTATTCTCTTCAATAGCCTTCTTTAAAGTACAATTATTAAATATTCCACCATCAGAGTTTCTACCTTTTGCTCCCACGTCAATGTATGTGAAACAATAGTCGTGATCAACACAAGCTAGTAACACAATACTAAATGTACTTTTATAATTAAAAAAGTCTGATCCTGTGCCAGGGGGACATTTTACGTTTATATGGTTTCCATCAATGGCACCAACGCAGTTGGGAAAATTCCATCTTATAAAAAAGACCCTTATTATTTGATTCCATTCCTCTTCAGATCTTGGCACCTGTAAAATAATGAAATAAATGTATGTTTTCAGAATGATACGTCCCTGGCATCACAAGAAATAGTTTTTGAATATTTTGAAAATGAAAATACGGAAAATATTGAAAATGTTATAAATTCAAATATACAAGTCGTCGATGATGTGCTTCCGTTTCCAATGCCTAAAAAAACAACTAAATAAGCAGGTTACATAGAATCGGCCTTAAATAAACTGGACAATATTGAAAAAAGAGCAAGACTTGAAAAAAAGACGATGATTTGGACAATTTCGGAAAATATGTTGCGTCTTCATTGCGAATTTTGAATACCGAAAATAGCACACATGCTCAGGACGAAATACAAGCAATATTATCAAAATATAAACTGCAAGATCTTAGAGAAAAAGAACGACAAAACTCTACTCCAATGCCAGAATCCCCGTATTCGAAACAAGGCAGCGAAGACACATGGTTGAACATGTATTTTTTTTCTATTTTAATTAAATATCTGATTCCGTAGTTTATATTTTGATAATAAATAAATATTGTTTATTTTTCGTTCTGAGCATAAATAGTAATTAACAATTTCTAATTATTTTAAAAAATATATGATTCTATTATAAAAACTGTTTTATTTCGAACTCACCTTTATAAAATCTTCTAATACAGAGTAAATAGCTTCAAGAACTTCGACCAAGAATGTACTTATAGTACACCTAGGTACTCTAAATAATTGTGACAGTGTACCAAACGAATCTCCAGTTGCCAAATATTTTAATGATATTTCTAGTTTTGTTCGAGGAGGAATAGCATTACGCATTGTTGTATTTTGCCTTTGTATAGAAGAACCAATTTTATCTAATAAATAATAAAACTGGGTTCTGTTGACACGAAACATGTTCTTAAAGTCATCTTCATTTTCTATTTGTAATTCTACACAAAGATTGTTAGACGCTCCAAGAACTCCTCTTCTTGCTATCCATTTTTTGATCCAACACCTCTTTTTACGACGATGTCTCAATATTTCTTGTCTCAGAAGAGCAGCAACGATTAACACACCTTCACTTACTGCACTCATGTTGGCAAATGAAGAGAAAACTAATTGAATGCAAGAATCGCATAAAATTTTTGTATGTGCTATTTACACCAAGAAAATTTTGGCAAGCAAAACTTGCGCAAAAGATCAAAATGTTACGTACTGTTTAGACCATGCAGGTAATTTATTGCTTCAATTTTATTGTATGCAACAGGCAAGAAACTTGCATCATGTAAATGGCGCTTAATAACGTTTGATTTATGGCGTCACATGTAAGGGTTTACGAGAAATCAATAAAAACTTAATGTCCAGCCAGCCTGAGTTCAAGCTGGCTGGACACATGTAAATCCGCTGCCTGATGATCTACGACCTTCAAAATGTGTTCAAAATTTTGTGACGGGGACGATAATGATAACCTGAATTTGTGACGGAGAAACTTTGCGTAGTGTAAAGATATTGATCATTTAAATTTTCATAAAAAATATAAAAATTAAAGTGAAATCTGGAGATGTAAACAATACAAGTTGGATTTAAAATGTAATGGATCATGAAAGGATCAGAAATGAAAGGAATAAGTGCATTAACTAAAATTGGTATAAAAGTTACAGGATGACATTATCACTTTTTAAATGCTCTGCCACGTTAGGAAAAATCTTCGGACATGAATGAAACTAGGGATAATCAACGAACCATTCATTTTGCTAGTAACCTTGCTTTGCTTTCAACAGCAAAAAAAAAGCGGAAGGAAGGGATTATGTTGTAAGAGAAATGAAACAAGACGTACCTGCAATGAGAAATTTCTAAAAATACTACGAGACGTTTACTACTACGTTTGGATGAAGTCCTTTCAAAGATATATTAAGCGTTTTTGGCTGTCAACATCGAACAAATAATTTAGCAGAAGGATGGCATCATGACTTTAATTCTTACAAAAGCAGAAATAAACCAAATTTCTTGAAAATCTTGCATGTTTTGTTTCGAAAAACTCATATAACAACCTTCCGAAGCAACAAATTGAAGAAGTTCAATAAGAGCTCACAACGAAAGCGAGCAAAACAACACATTGAAGATCGGATAATTGCATGCCATCAGGAGAAATAAGTTAGAGAAACTTCACTAGTTAGCATATCAACGTATGTACGAGTCATGTATCGTACATGGCACGCGCGCATTGCATAGATCAGCATTTTTCCGTCACCTTGCATAAATTATAGTGTAAAGCGACAGTACACAATCAGCGTTCATAGTCAGCTGTACTGACAACCATTCACGCATTATTCATATAGCATTAGTTACGTGGTAGTTAAATACAGTCAATAAACCATCATCTTTGGCTATGCGTGACTTATCATTCAACCTAACAATCACGGTGTGTGCGATCCATTCAGCAGTGCATAGAACGTTGTTGTTTTATTTTTACTTTGGCCGTAAGATAAGTTTGTTTTTTGTTTACTTTTGATTTGCAATTAAAGTGATTACATCCATTAATTTCTTTATTAAAGTGCAGTTGCTATCTCTATTGGGAACAAACAGTCTCACTAGTACCACTAAAGGTGTGTCCAGACATAAAGCGGCAATGGGCGCGACTGCCGCGCGCGAACGCTTCTGTCAAAAATGAAAATGTTTGTGTGCGGCAGGTACCGCACACAAACATTTTTAGTAAACATTCGTCAGTAGTTGTGGTCGGGCGCATTTCTGATTTCTGCATATCAAAATGGACAACAAAACATCGATCAAAATGTATGGATATTTTAATATCTTATCGAGGATCACGACAAAAATAATACCATAACAGAAAAAAAAACGTGAAGACTTATGGGATGAAATAGCCAATAATTTGGATCTTCCCAAGAAGGAATTAAAGTCTAAAATTAAAAGGTTTTAAAGTTCTTCTTATAGATGAGAAAGGAATAGAGAAAAAACAAGTTAGACAACTGGTTCATGTTAGTTTCGCGTATAAATCAGCAGGCTATATATTTAAAACTTCGTCTGCGTCACATAAGGGAGAGAGAGGGTAAAAGAGAGTGGGTCGTAGGCACTTATAATACAATTCTAAAGGAGCATATCACACACATCATTCCGCATAATGAAAATACGCGCGCGCTATTTGCTCATTACTTCATTTGCTAGCATAAGGACATATTCGTTTTACGCCAGATTAGCGTTAGGTCAAATTCGCTTAAAGACAGAATATGTACAGACCGCAACATAAAGTTCCTTTGTTCGCATAAGAACAGATTCTGACACTATAATATTTCAATTTCGACGACCTCTGTGGCACAACAGTCCAACATCCGAACTACCACGCAAGGGGTTCGAATCCTACTAGGGGTAATATTTGTCTAACGAATATGTACCCGAGTCATGGTCGTTTATTTTAAATACGTTATCTATTACTCATAATACAGGCTCTGCCTAGTTTGAGACTAAATATCTGGAATGAGTGTCTGACATATGTATTTAAAACTAGCTTTTGCCCGCGACTTCGTACGAAAAAAAAAGATCATTCCCTGTAATGTAATGTAGCCTATAGTTTAAGTTAATCACTTAGCAGTAGATCGGTGAAAACTGCGTTCAAATCCATGCAGTAGTTTTTGCGTGATGCGCTTACAAACATACAGACAGACACACAAAAAATCAAAAACTCTTATTTTGGCTTCTGTTGCTCTAGTAGAAAAAAATATATGGGGATATATTTTTTTTCAATGCCTTCATTGCAGACATCGGCCTGTTATAATTTTATTATAATTATGAATAGATTTTAATTAGGTTTACGAACCACTGGTTAGGTATAATATTTCATATTATGAAGTTATTTATCTATTACGTTCCACTAACTTCTTGCAAATTGAAAATACTAACTGCAACATTCTACTAATTACTGGCTTATTACGTAAATGACAAATATGAAATCCTAATTATCATAGTTTTGTGACATGCAGTCTTGTTTGTAGTAGTTTAATCTTAGTTTATTTTGCAAAATTATTTTTGGTGAGCTATAAGTTTCTCTAAAACCATGGATGGGGGGAGAGAGCTGGAACAAGCAGCGAAGTGTCGAACGTGAAATTTATAACTAGTAAAAAAGAAGTAAAGTTTTACTTCATGGTGGGCACAGATACAATGTTGTGCAGAATAAAATCAATCGGGAACTTCGAATTGGCGATGTTATAATTGGGAAATTTGTACCACGTCGATAACTATAGACACTTGTAACAAAAAAGAGGCCTACCACGCATGTTGTCCTATTATATCCCGTAATTTAATTGACGGAATTATGGATGGTTTAAAAGAATTAAATAAAATTGATGAATTAAACTTGAAGCCGCTCCAAAACTATTTGGGGACTATGTATATAATCATTCTAAAGAGTTAAACAATTGTGAAATTGAATTTTCCGGTAAAAAAGATACGTTGTACAGGGCTCGTCGTAAATGTCTTCGTATGGAGAAAACTACTTTTCAAAATATCAAAGATGTGCGACAAGTTTATTTTTATTTGATGAAGGTGAAGAGGAAAAAGTTTTAATATTGAGATCCCTTTTAGCCAAACAAAATTTAAAAATTCATACAAGATACTATGGCGATGGTACAGACGCCAGCACATCAAACTACTTAAAGGATTTTCAATACGCGCGGGTAGATTTTGACGGGCCGTGGCGGCCAATTGGTTTTGGTGATATCTATCAAATCTTTTGTTTATTATTCAGTTACTTATGCCAAATCACCATGGAAAGTTACACGATTGCACAGCACGTTCAAATGATAAAACTTTATTATAAAAGTGAGTGTTTGTTAGTGCAAATGCGCGCATTGCGCCCATTTTACGGCAGCCGTGGTGGCTCTTCACCTTCGACTGTTCAGGTTCGGTGGCCAAATTTGAGACGACCGATTCGGTAAATAATCAGCCAACACCCGTACGTTCAAGGAACTCTAGATCGGCCGAGAACATCGTTGCGGTTCGTTCGTTTGCAGAACCCGAGGTAGTCGATTCGATGCAGAAGCAGCAGAAGAGACAGTGAAAATTGGACCACTCGGATCCGTGCCACTGTAAGAAGCCGAGGCGGGCATTTGAACGATGTCATATTCCACACTTAATGGCACATGTGTGCCTTTCAAATAAAAAAAGAATTTTGTTAATACCTCACACACAGCTTGTTTTATTTAATTTCAAAATCTACCCGCCTTTATTGAAAAACCCTATACAATCTGTCAAATTTCTTTAATAGATTCTCAACTTTATCGCATTAATATTAAAGCATTAGGTTCAAGGATTTTTGGGAAAATTTGACGGTTTCGGGTAGCTTGATGTGCTGGAGTCCGTACATTTAAAGCGACGCCGAAACCATTTTACTTTTTACACGAACACGAAATAAATCTCTGAATATAGCTAAGAGCAATTTTAAAAATGTCAGTGATATAAAATTGCTCGGCAATTTTTTTAAGATTTTGTGGTTTATGAAGTTAATACACAGCTTGTTTTATTTCATTTCAAAATCTACCCGCCTTTATAGAAAAACCCTATACAATCTGTCTAATTTCTTTAATAGATTCTCAACTTTATCGCATTAATATTAAAGCATTACGTTCAAGGATTTTTGGGAAAATTTGACGGTTTAGGGTAGCTTGATGTGCTGGAGTCCGTACATTTAAAGCGACGCCGAAACCATTTTACTTTTTACACGAACACGAAATAAATCTCTGAATATAGCTAAGAGCAATTTTAAAAATGTCAGTGATATAAAATTGCTCGGCAATTTTTTTTAGATTTTGTGGTTTATGAAGTTATATTATTTTTTCCTCTATGTCTTATAGAGGAAAAAATAATATTAACTACACCATTCATAAAAAATGTTTTAAAAACAGTAACTAAATATTACGGTAACGGAACATTTCGAATATGCCCAAGATCTTTCTACCAGGTTTATTCGTTACGTGCAAATATTGTAGAGGACAAGGAGATACTACATTTTCAGTACTAAATGTCCTTCTGCCAAATAAAACGACAGCCACATACATATGTCAGACTGTTTTCAATCTAGCTTTTGATTTCCTCTCACACAAAAAGGGCTGTTGTGGTGATAAGGTTGGTTTTCGTTTGGACTGTGTCTATGTATTATAAATAAAATGCGTCTTGTTGTTACGAGGTTTTGGCAAACTGAACTGAACATAGGTACTGTGTATCCTTATAAATGTTAAATTGGCGTAAACATAAGCCGCCCACCAAAGGACTATGATAGTCCTTTAAAAAAAAATATTAATGAAGTTAAGATGCATGCAAAATAAAGCAAAATTTACGTTAAACAATCATATCGTCTGGTACTGTATCGATTGGTAAAGCACACAACTTTGTGACACATCGCTTGGTTATACTGTCCCCGCTCTTCACGCTATACACTCTGGTTAAACCATCGGGGCCGGGGAGCTGTAATTCAGCGACCTTTCCATCAAATTGCAAGCCAGCTTCCTTCCAGGCTTCATACAATTGTTTGTTGGCGCCAACAAAATTTCGTCCTTGGTCGCTCCAGAGATTTATGCATTTTCCTCTACGGCTGCAAAACCTTTTGAAGGCACCTATGAATGCTGCTGTACTTAGGTCACCAACCAATTCCAAATGAAGCGCCTTTGTAGACATGCAAACAAATATGGCTATATAGGCCTTGCTAGTTCTGGCTCCTCTGCCCTTACTCATCAATAGTTGGAATGGTCCCGCAAAGTCGACACCTGAATTGAGGAATGCTCGTGCTGGTTTCACCCTTACGCTTGGTAAGTCACCAATTACTTGTGTTCTCACTTTAGCATTTAGTTTCGCGCATACCAAACAACGATGGATGTAATGTTTAACCAGCGTCTTTGCTCGCAGTATCCAATACTTGGATCTAAGGTAAGTGAGCATCAACTGTATACCTCCATGCAACGTCTTCGAGTGAGCTTCTGCTATTATAAGGTAAGTAAGTTTGCTGTCTCGACCCAGAATGATCGGATGCTTGCATTCATCACTCAACTCTGAGTTCCTGAGCCGGCCGCCCACCTTGAGGACACCATTCTCGTCAAGGTAAGGATTTAATGATTTCAATTTGCTTGATTTTTTCACTCTTTTCTTTCTTTTTAAGCTTTCTATCTCTTCTTTAAATTCTTCCTCTTGTTCTCTCTTTATACAGGTTTGCAGGGCGTGTTGGAGTTCTTCAGTTGTTATTGTACTATCTATGTTTTCTTTTAATTTATTTTGTTTCAGGAATCTTCGGCAGTAGGTGATGATTCTCAATAGTTCAGTCAGTGTATCAAAGTCGTTGAGTTGTGCGAACAATCTATTACTTTCTTCGTTGTCGTTTTTTGTTATTTTTAGAGCTCGTATGGTGCTTTTCTTTCTCTCTAGTTCTATTGGTGTTATGTTTAGTCTAGTGAACTGTATCTTCTGGTGCAATAACCAATGTGGTCCGTTCCACCATAGGTCGCAACCTTTCAAGTTAGCTACTAACATACCCCTTGATGCAATATCGACTGGATTATCGTGAGATCGAACATGGTGCCACTGACTGCAACTTACATTGGATGTGATCTCGACAACGCGGTTTGCCACAAACGCCTTCCATTTGTTCGGATCTCCTTGTAGCCAGGAGACAACAATAGATGAATCTGTCCAAGCATAGATTTGTGTTGCAGGTATCCTCATTGCTTGCCTTATTTGCTTTAGTAGTTTGGATAGAAGCAAAGCTCCGCACAGTTCTAGTCGAGGCAATGAAATAGTTTTCAAAGGAGCTACTCTTGTTCTCGCAGCAATCATTGTGCTTTTTACTGTGCCATCAGAGTTTGCGACTCGGCAGTATGCCACAGCACCATGTGCTTGTACAGAAGCATCGCAAAATTCGTGGATTTCGATAGAATTCTTTCTTGAGCTAAACGTTCCCATCCATCTATTTATGTAGATTCCATTAACATTTTCAAGATCAGATCTTATTGTAGCCCATTTTTCAGACAGTGTCGTATTCAAGATTTCGTCCCAATCAATCTTTTCTTGCCAGAGTTGTTGAATTAAAATCTTCGCCATTACAAGGCAAGGTGCAATCCATCCGAGCGGATCGAATAACTTTTGAATGTCGGATAGAATGCTTCGCTTCGTGATTGCTTTGCCGATGACTGGTAAGTTCAGGTTATATTCGAATTGGTCTTTACCCAAATTCCATTGTATTCCCAAGGCTTTAACTGTTCCATCAATATTTAGTTCTAGATGTGCATTGAATGATCTTTCGCTTGGTTCAATAGTCTCCATTAAATCGCGGTTGTTAGAAGACCATTTTTTTAGTTCGAAGCCACCTAGACGCAGTAACTCTTTGAGATCTTGACTGATTCTTATAGCTTGTTCCAAATCATCGTGTCCGGACATAACGTCGTCGACGTAAAAGTCTTCGCGCAATATCTTTGCAGCTTCAGGATATTTGTCACTTTCGTCATCAGCCAACTGCATTAGTGTCTTTACGGCGAGGTAAGGTGCGGACGCTGTTCCGAATGTCACAGTCAAAAGTCTGTAGTCTTTGATGTCTTCTTATCCATTATCTCTCCATAGAGTTCTTTGATAATCTATATCTTCTTTATTTGTCCAGATCATTCTGTACATCTTGTGAATGTCAGAAACATAACAAACAGCATGAATTCTCCATCTAATGATTATGCTTCTCAAGTCATCTTGTAACATTGGACCCAACAGTTCATCGTTTAGTGAAGTACCGTTGGAACCCTTGCACGAGGCGTCGAATACAACACGAGTCTTCGTTGTTTCCTTGTCACTACGGATCACCGCGTGGTGAGGTAAGTATACTGATTTATTATTAATTTCATCCTTAGGTATTTCTTCCAAATGTTTCAATTCTTTATATTCGTTAATCACTTTTGTATATTCTTGCTTCAGTTCTGTGTTCTGATTAAATCTTCTTTCTAGTTGAAGGAGTCTTTTTTTTGCTATTTCTCTTGTGTTGCCTTCTACTGATTTTGATTGTTCTGTTTTAAACGGTAGCTTGACTATGTATTTTCCGTCTTTATCTCGCTTGTGTGTCTTCTCGTATATGTCTTCACATAGTTGTTCAGTTAAGGTAAGTTTTCTTTTCAAGTCCGTATCGACTTCCCATATTGTAGCCAGTAAATCTTCTATGTTAACCTCTTGTTTCATGGCCGTCAAGGATTTTCCTCGTGCGTTCAATTTAATTGTTATTCCACCCATTAAGATCCATCCCAGGTAGGTATTTTGGGCGCATGGTGTATCTGGTGGACCTTTAATAAGCCCTTGCTTGAGAATTGACGCATATTCGTTTACACCCAACAACAGATCAATAGGTCCTGATGCATAATAATTTGTATCTGCTAATTGGAGGTGTGCTATGTGCGGCCAATCAGTCGCCATCGTGGTGTTTATTGGTATGTTGGAGGTCAAGTGCTTGGACATCACGTAGGCTCTGATAGGTAAGTTGAATTGTTTTTCCCACCGTGACAATACTTTAAATTTGACCTCATGCTTTACTCTGACTTTCATGGATTCCATTCCGGAGACGATTAAGTTTACCAATGATTTTTCTAGGTTTAAGATCTGAGTTGCCTTCTCGCTTATGAAACATGCTTGAGATCCTGAGTCTATCAGCGCTCTTAGAACAGTAGTGTGTCCGTGTTCACTCTTCAAAGTTACTACTGCGGTAGCCAATAGTGATATCTTCTGCCCCGCGGTATAATGAGACGCAATCATTGTATGTACTTTCTTCTCTTCTACATCTGCTTGGCTAGATGAAGTCGGTTGCTTGGTTTCTACATTTGGAGCCGCTTCATCAATCTTCTTGGGTTGATGTAAAAGTGTGTGATGTCGTCTCTTACAGGTGCGGCAAGACATTGGCACACGGCACTTGAATACTAAATGTCCCGCCCCAAAGGCAGTTGAAACATAGCTTGTTTGCTTTGACATGTTCGCTTCTTTCATCAATCGTCATTTTATTGAACTTGCTACAATGACACAGTGTGTGCGTTTCTTTACATAAAGCACATGGTTTTTGTTTATCATTTTCTGTTGCTATTACATGAAGAACACGCTCTTTGATAGGTTTAGTGGTGGTCGTCGGGGCAACCATTTCAAGCGTCCGGAATTTAGCTTCTAAAAACTCGCACAATTCTTTCCATGTAGGCAGCTCTTGAGAGTTCACCGAGTAAGCAGTCTGTTCTCATTCTTTGTGCGACTCCGGGTCCAACTTCTGCACAACCAGAAATATAATTACTGGATCCCAGGAATCGGTAGACACCTTCACGTTTTCTAGACTGTTAATAACCTCAGTGGTACAATCCAGGAGGGCTTTCAATTGTGCTGCCGTTTGATTGGTCCATTTTTTCTGATAAAATAATCGTTTCATTAATGCGTTCACTATTATGCGCCTATTATCGTATCGGTGATTCAACGTTTCCCAAGCTTGAACATAATTAGCACCCGTCACCTTAATGTGCTTCAATAATGATGCCGCTTCGCCCGTGATACTGGTTTTCAAATAGTGTAATTTCTCAACTTCACTTAGTGTAGTGCATTCATGAATCAATGACACATACAAGTCTTTAAATGTAGGCCATTCTTCGTAGTTACCGGAAAACGGAGGGAGTTGTATATTAGGTAGAATCACTTTTGCCCGTAATTTTCCATCACACGACGTATTGCTGCATGAAGGATGGTCAGTCGTCGTCGAAGTACACGAAGCTAACATCTCTCTAAGATCTCCTAACATACATAGGTATAAGTCTTCATGAAGGAGGAATTCTTCATTCACGTAGTACGGAATAACTGCACGTTGTTCCCGAGTTGTACTTTTCAACAGATCATGGTGTGCTTTCTTAAAAGCTACCCAGTATTCTTCAATCGTTTGAATACGAGTTTGTAAATATCCAGGTTTCGATAACCGTTCTTTTGGGCACTTTTTAAGGTTTATTTGAGTCTTCTTGAGTATTGACGCCAAATCTTCTAGTACACTTAACGCTTGGTCTGCTTGACTCGTCATTGTTTACGTTTAATCACAAGAATCTTCGAAAATGATAGTCTATTTGCTAAGTTGTTAATGTTCAAATGATACACCAACACACTTTTTACGCACATGTTACACGCAGCTGCATAAGGGGAATCGCCAACTCAGCACTCAATAATTTTATTGTAGAAACATACGCTGCAATTAAACGAACAACGGAAACGGCGAGCTGAGATAGCACTTTCTGTCGCACAGACCTAGATTACTCAATTATTGTAAAACTGTAAAATTCCATTCCATATTCATACTTCGAATAGGCACGTAGGCTAATTTTAGATTTAATATAATCAATGTAATTCTTTTACTTTAAAATAAATTTAGTTAAATCATTTTTGGTTTTTTTTAAATCCTCCGATCGCAGCTAACGTAATTGGCGCAGTCGGTAGGATATTCGCGGGCCGGTTCGCGAGCTTAGGGATCTCTAATATCGACATCCGCGTACGCGAATCGCCTGGGTGGCTATCGAGCCCCGGCGCCGAATATCCGAATCTACGGTCCAGCTGCAGTTCCGGAAGGAGAATCCAGACTTCGATTCACAAGAGAACCAGAGATGAAATTGTTGTAAGTACACTTGAATTGTTCCTGTGTTGCTTCCTATTTAGTCCTAGTACCACCCAACTTCCAAGATTTTTCACCCGAAAAATTCTAACTCCCAGGAGCCCTCATCACGTACGGCTCGCTGGAGTGCTATAGATAACAGTAGAGATTTAAATAGTGATAGAGAAGATAATTTAAATAGTAGTATAAATAGTTTAAATATGGCCCACGACCCCGATACAATTTTCAAGACCCTTCGTATGGTCCCGGAGTTCGATGGGAACCCAAATGTATTGACTAGGTTTGTTAGAATATGCGATCAAATAGTGACTCAGGACGTTAGTAATGCCCCAGGTAGCGAGTTAAACAACTTATGCTTATTAAATGGCATCTTAAATAAAATAAAAGGCTCTGCCGCTTGTACCATTAATTCCAACGGCATACCTGAAAGTTGGCTAGGGATTAGAACGGCCTTAATCAATAACTTTTCCGATCAACGGGATGAAACGGCTTTGTATAGAGACCTTTCTTTAGCTACGCAGGGAAATAAAACACCTCAGGAATTTTATGAGGAATGCCAAACTTTGTTTAGTACGATGATGACGTATGTAACATTACACGAACAAATTTCTACCACAGTTGAAGCGAAACGTACACTGTACAAAAAAGTTACTATGCAGGCTTTTGTTAAAGGATTAAAGGAACCATTAGGGTCCCGCATACGGTGCATGCGTCCCGATACCATCGAAAAAGCCCTTGAATATGTACAGGAAGAACTTAACGTTATGTATTTACAGGAACGTAGTGAGGTCTCAAAATCCACTACGCAAAAAAATTCTAACCCTGCAACACCTCATACAAATACCAATCCAGTCCCTCCACGTAATAATAATTTCGCAGTACCAATTCCCGACTGGCCCAATCCCATAGGAATTAGACCCAACCAACTACCACCGCCACAACCGTTTAGATTTAATCCCAACTTTATTAATCAGCAGTCACAAAATCGCATGCCTAATCGTACACAGCAAATATTCCGTGCGGTACCTCAAACTTATAACGCTCAAAGTAACATGTTCCGTTTGCCCCCTAGAAACAATCCGGTGCAAAATCAAAATCAAGGTCCTAAACCTATGAGTGGAGTACAACCTTTTACTCCTAGACCCATGTTATCTGGTCATAATTGGCAAAATTCAGGCAATCCGCCACCAACTAATTATTTTAAACATCGAGAGATGAACATGAATGAGTGCGCGTCATACGATAGCTCATATTACCCGACGGAGTACTATTACGAGCCGGTCTGTTTTAATTACGATAATACTTACTACGATTATAGTCCGTTCGCTGCATTAGAGTGCAACTATGATCCGACTTTAAGCGATTTAAGTGTTCAAGGGAATATGGCAGATTCGTCTGAACCTCAGGCAGGTCCAAGTCAGGATTTTCAGGAGGATCAGAAATCAAAAAAGTTAAAATAGAATTAAATCTCCAAACTCAGCGTCAATTGCCGTATATACTAATAGCAGAACCACCTCTAAAATTACTAATTGATACTGGCGCGAATCAATCTTTTATAAGCCCGGAGGCTGTAGAAAAATATTTCCCAAATTTTCCCTTAAATTATGACCCGTTTGAAGTTACCAATGTACACGCGGTTAGTAGAAATAATTATTCTATAAATTTACCTTGCTTTGCAGAATTTAACGATCCAGAGTTTATCAAGTTATTTATATACCGTTTTCATGATTATTTCGATGGTTTAATTGGTTTAGATTTGCTAACTAAATGGGAGTCTAAGATAGACCTAAAAGATCAGAGGTTAATAACGCGCACATCATCCAATCCCATCCGTATGTATAATTCCTATAATGTTAACTTGTATGAAGACATCATACCTGCTCAATCTTCAAAATTAGTTAGAATACCGATCGACACTCCAAACGGTGCGGCATTAGTAAGTGAACAGACTATATGTAATTGTACTGTACGCGAGTGCCTTACTATCGTGGACAATGATCGCGGCTACTTGGAAATAGAAAATACGAGCCCGAATGATATTGTATTATCACTTGACCGACCAGTGCACGCGAGTTTATTTAATATCGAGTGCATGCGTACCGAACATTGTACCAAGCGAGTTCAAGAGGTTACGGCGCGATTACGAACAGATCATTTAAACGAGGAAGAAAAAGTCAACCTTATAGCTCTTTGCTCGAAATATGCTGACGTGTTCTACATCGAAGGCGAAGCACTAACTTTTACTAATCAAATAAAACATCGCATTAAGACTACAGATGAAGTCCCGGTTTATACAAAAAGTTATAGATACCCATTCATCCATCGCCAGGAGGTTAGGGAACAGATTTCAAAAATGTTAGATCAGGGAATAATAAAGCCTTCAGACTCAGCATGGAGTTCACCCATTTGGGTGGTCCCCAAGAAAATGGATGCCTCAGGCAAACAAAAATGGCGTTTAGTAGTCGACTTTAGGAAACTCAATGAAAAAACTATCAACGACAAATATCCCATTCCGAACATTAGCGATGTTCTTGACAAACTAGGTAGGTGCCAGTACTTCACCACTCTAGACCTGGCTAGCGGCTTCTACCAGGTGGAAATGGACCCTCAGGATATTCAAAAAACAGCTTTCAATGTCGAGCATGGACATTTCGAGTTTCTTCGAATGCCCATGGGACTTAAGAATTCACCATCCACATTTCAAAGAGTGATGGACAATGTCCTCAGAGGTCTCCAGAATGACATATGCCTGGTCTACCTTGATGATATCATCGTTTTTTCCACGTCACTACAAGAGCATATGACGAATCTCGAGAAAGTTTTCAATAGACTTAGGGAATCGAACTTTAAGATCCAAATGGATAAATCCGAGTTCTTAAAGCATGAAACTGGTTATCTTGGACACATTATAAGTAGTGAAGGAATAAAACCCAATCCAGATAAAATTACAGCCATAGAAAAATACCCCATTCCAAAAACTCCAAAAGAAATTAAGCAATTTTTAGGCCTTGTAGGTTACTATCGTAAATTTATCCCGGATTTTGCAAAAATTACGAAACCTCTCACAGCATGTTTGAAAAAAGGTAGAAAAGTGATATTAGACTCCGACTACATTAACAGTTTTGAAAAGTGCAAAACTCTCTTAACAAATGACCCCATACTACAGTATCCCGATTTTAATAAGGAGTTCATATTGACGACAGATGCTTCGAACGTTGCAATTAGTGCCGTTCTATCTCAAGGACCTGTAGGTTCCGACAAACCTGTGTGTTTTGCATCCCGAACCCTAAATGAAAGTGAACTTAACTATAGCACCATAGAAAAGGAACTTCTTGCTATAGTTTGGGCCACCAAGTATTTTAGACCTTACTTGTTTGGTCGTAAATTTAAAGTACTGACGGATCATAAACCTCTACAGTGGATGATGAACCTTAAAGAACCCAATTCGCGATTAACTAGATGGAGGCTGAAACTTAGTGAATATGATTTCACCGTTATCTATAAGAAAGGCAAATCAAATACAAACGCTGATGCCTTATCTCGGGTGGAGATTCACAATGAGGATATTAACACCATAATAGACGAATTATGTTCATTGATGCCTAACCCATCAGAAAACCCGCCATCCACGAATTCATCCACTGCAACCGTTCACACCAGCCTCGAAAATCCTATATTAGAAGTCCCAATCACAGACGAACCTCTTAACAGATTTCATAGACAATTATGCCTCACTGTAGTGGAAGATGTTAAACGAAAACCAGTAATTACTAAACCATTTGATACCCACACGCGTATAGCAATCCAAATATCATCATCTAAATTAGAACAAGATGTAGTTAACGCCCTCAAAGAGTATGCGAACCCGAAAGTAAAAACCGGTATCTTAATAAATCCACCTCTCGCCATGTATACCATCATACCAGTCATACAAGAAAAGTTTAAGAGTTCATCTATGAACTTAGTACTAGCTAAGATAGAATTAGAAAACGTTAAAGATTATCTACGTCAGCAGGAGATAATTCAACACTACCATGATGGCAAAACTAATCACCGAGGAATTACTGAATGTTATTTAGCCCTTTCAAGAAAGTATTACTGGCCCAAAATGAAGGATCAAATAACTAAATTCATTAATGAATGCATTATTTGTGGGCAAGCTAAATATGACCGGAGACCTGTTAGACCCCAGTTTAATATTGTACCCCCGGCAACAAAACCATTCGAGATAGTTCACATGGATTTATTCACTGTTCATAATGAAAAGTATGTGACATTTATAGATGTTTTTACTAAATACGGACAAGCATACCATCTCCGAGATGGTACGGGCATTAGCATACTTCAATCATTATTACAATATTGCACCCACCACGGAGTTCCCTTAACTATAGTAACTGATAACGGAACAGAATTTACCAACCAACTTTTCTTAGAATACACACGCCTTCATAAGATAAACCATCATAGAGTTTTACCGCATTCGCCTAACGATAACGGTAACATAGAAAGGTTCCACTCAACTCTCCTTGAACATATAAGAATATTAAAACTAAAGCACAAAGAGGAGCCCATCGTAAATCTTATGCCTTATGCTATAATTGGTTATAATTCTTCAATACATAGCTTTACTAGATGCAGACCATTCGATTTATTAACTGGTCACTTTGACCCCCGCGACATTCTAGACATCGATTTTACGCAACAAGCATTACAACAGTACGTTCACAACCATAGGGCACAAATGAAGGAAGTTTATAATATCATAAACGAAACTTCTTTATTAAATCGTACTGCATTGATAGAAAATAGAAATAAGAACCGCGAACCTGAAATAGAATACGTTCCTCAACAACAGGTATTCATTAAGAACCCTTCTGCAAGTCGCCAAAAAACAGCACCGCGATATACCCAAGATACCATTCTGGCCGATTTACCCATACACGTTTACACATCCAAAAAACGTGGCCCTGTAGCCAAAAATAGATTAAAAAGAGGCCCTAAGGAACCTAACTTGTTGCAGGATTCTATTATTGCTGGTACTTCGCGAGACGGCCGCGTCGGAGATAAAACTTGAAAGCTTGGCCAATGGACCCGGCTTACTACCTTATAAACTTGGATCGACGAGAATGACGACTCATCATCATACATTTCTTCAGTACGTGAATCTAAGGGACATTGAAAATCAAATTACAACACTACAGTATCAGATATCAGAATACAAAAGTCGGCTTAGTAATGACACTTATACACTGTTTGAGTTCCAAATTAGTTATCTTACTAACAAAATTGGCAAAGTATCTAATCAGCTAAAATCTTTAGAGCCCGGTCGTGTAAAGAGAGGTCTAATAGACGGTCTCGGATCGGTAGTTAAAAGCATAACCGGAAATCTAGATTACACAGATGCCTTAAATTATGAAAACGCTATCAAAAATCTACAAATTAACAATAATAAGTTAGTTAACGAATTCAATAATCACATTAGTCTCAGTAAAGAATGGATGGCTAAGCATAATAACGTTTTACTACAGTTAGTCGAAAACCAGAGTAAAATCAATAGCACCTTAGAGTTACTGTTAAATAACACTCTTACCACAGGCAGTTTAATTACTTATGCAAAGTTTGGTCAACTCATTTCTATTATAAGTGAAAATGTAGAAGATTTAAGATTAGAATTAGTTAGAATAGAGAATATGTTAGCGTTTATACATGCGTCAAGCACTGTTCATTCTATGATAGATATAGAAACACTTAGGTCTATGGTAAATAGGTTAGAACAAATATACAGTAAGGATGAAATACTAAGTCTAGAGCTCAGAGAATACTACGACATTATCAGGCCCGGATCATATTTCAATGAAAAACAAATAGTTATAGTTTTCAGATTTCCTATAATTTCCAAAATCATTTATGATTTATATAAGTTATCTATAGTACCCAATAAAAATCGTCAAGCCCTTATCCCTACCTATCCCTTTATAGCAACTAATGGAAACTCTTTCGTGTACATAGAAGCAGAATGCTCGAAGTTTAATAACTGGTATCTCTGTGAAAAGGAAATAACCCATCAAATACGAACAAAAACTGACTGCATACAAGAACTTATCATGAACCAAGCACTCAAGAGTTCCTGCCAATTTAAAACAGTATTTTTGGAAAAAGAAGCGATGGAAAAACTAGATGACCAGCATTACGTCATATCATTCCCAAATCCAACGCAAGTGCAATCAGTCTGTGGGAGAGAAGACTTCAATACGCTACAGGGAAGCTACCTCGCCACTATACCTATCAATTGTTATCTCCGTACAAAGGAACTAACTATAATCAATGACAACGATGTAATACAAGGGCAGCCTTTGAAACTAATGAACATTCCCTACAACGACGTGGACACACCGCATGCTGCCTTAACTCAAGTTCATCTCAGTTCAATCGACTTAAGAGGACTACACAGTATCCAGAACCATGTCATGACGAGTCAGCCGATACAGCTTAACCAACTGCAATCAGATGTCATATATCATACGACCATACCCTTCTACATTGCATTATTAGGTGCAGGCGCACTTATCATTGCTATACTGGGCTATCGCAATAAATGGTTTTGCAAACGCTGCGAAACTTCCAACACCAAGGGACATACTTACGAAGAACCTGAAATAAGAGAAGAGGATCGCGCGCCCAGAGGAAAAGTCCCAGAAACATTTTCTCTCAAAGTTCTAAAATAGTTTCTGATCTGCGGTTGGAGATGTTACACGCAGCTGCATAAGGGGAATCGCCAACTCAGCACTCAATAATTTTATTGTAGAAACATACGCTGCAATTAAACGAACAACGGAAACGGCGAGCTGAGATAGCACTTTCTGTCGCACAGACCTAGATTACTCAATTATTGTAAAACTGTAAAATTCCATTCCATATTCATACTTCGAATAGGCACGTAGGCTAATTTTAGATTTAATATAATCAATGTAATTCTTTTACTTTAAAATAAATTTAGTTAAATCATTTTTGGTTTTTTTTAAATCCTCCGATCGCAGCTAACGTAATTCACACTAATTGACCAGTTCTAAGAAATCCGTGCAAAACAACACCAGGTGGTCATTATCTCTCAATGGAATGCGGTTCTTTTGTTCTCGCGGCGACACTCCGTCAATACTTAAAGAGGTTTGATCCGGCTCGTATTCGACCATATGTTGTGGTAAGGTTGGCTTTCGTTTGGACTGTGTCTATGTATTTTAAATAAAATGCGTCTTGTTGTTACGAGGTTTATTGGCAAACTGAACTGAACATAGGTACTGTGTATCCTAATAAATGTTAAATTGGCGTGAACAGAATGTTTTGATAAATTCACGCAAAGCCTTGTTAAGACGTATGATAAAATATCCTCCTGTACTAGCGTTGTTCTAGTAGGCGATCTAAACATCGATATAAGCCCAAGTAATAGAAATGACCGGAGCTTAGAATATCTCATGATAAATGCCTCTTATGGGCTCATGCCAACACACCTATTTCCTACCCGACTGGAACACTGCATTGATCACTTACTTCTCAAGTCAAACCTACGTGCAACCACACTAGTTTTGGAATCACATATTACAGACCACAAACCTATCCTCTTGTCTATAGCTAACATTTTTCCACCGCGGAAAATTTGCCAAGTTACCACCTGTCTTGATTATGAAGCCATTATACTTGAGCTTGAAAATACGGACTTTACAGCTATATACCATATTGATGATGTAAACGAATGTATGACCAAATTTATTAATATTATTAAATCAGTTATCTCAAAACATACAAAATTAGTTAAAATACCTAGACAAAAAAGAACAATAAAACCATGGATGACTCCTGGACTTTTAAAATGTATTAAAAATAGGGACAAAATGCATATGAAATCAAAAAAGGCCCAAATAATCATATTCTAAAGACCACATACAAACGCTATAGGAATTTTTGCAATAACTTGCTCAGAAAATTAAAAGTAGCTTATGAAAAAAGTGAGTTAGAAAAAGCTAAAAATAATCCCAAAAGTATGTGGAAAACAATTAAAAACATCACAAACACACATAAGACAATTTAATGTCAGTGCCTCAGAGCTGATTAAACTACGAGACAACCCTAAATCATCGATTAATGATGTGAATATCTTTTTTAGCAATGTAGGCAAAAATTTGGCTGCAAAAATCAGGTCACAGGCACGTACAACCGCCACCACCACCAAACCTTATCTTACTTACCTTATCCTCCTTCTCTAGTTCATGATAACTCTCAAATCTCCCCAGTCGACTCTCTTGTAATACTGGAGGTTGATGAAGCAGAGGTAGAGTCTGTCGTACTTCAGTTGCGGGATGATTGTGCTGTGGGATGGGACGGAATATCATCTATACTGCTTAAGAGGAGCCGTCATGTACTGGTCCCACTAATAACGTACCTCTGCAACCGTTGCTTCCAAACAGTTGTATTTCCGGATGCTCTCAAAAAGGCAATAATACACCCTTAGATAGGCCCAGGGGGAATAAAAAGCGGACTGTATTTTACAGGTCAAAATTTAATTATTGAAATCGATGCGATCGTGGTCGCGGTGTTAAAAGGAGTGTTCTGTTGAGGGCGCGCGAGCCGTCGTCGAGCCGCTGCTGCTACCACGCCGCCCGCTCCCCTCTGCTTGATGACGCATGTGTGTCTTGGAGGTGTTAACGTGTGCGTTAACATATTCCCGGGCCACCATGGAAAGGCCAGCGCAGCTGATGATGATGATGATGTATAAAGTATGCTTCGTCCGATCAGTCCGATGGTCCATCCAGCAATGGGCATATTTTATGAAAAGCCCGTCTGATTGTCCCGCTCTTTATTTTGATGTCCGCTACTCGAGCTTCTCCGTCATGTCCCGGATACAGCTTCACGATACGTCCCAACGGCCACTGAGCCACCGGTAGCGCCTCGTCCTTCACGATGACCAATGAGCCCTCTGTGATTGCGCCTTGTGAGCGCTGCCAGCGCGTCCTTTGGTGCAACTGGGAAATATATTCCTTATTAAAGCGTCTCCAAAAATGTTGTCGTAGAAGTTCGACTCGTTGATGACGCGGCAGCCGTGCCGAGTCGCAGTCGGACATCTGTGGATGAGGTAGAACAGTTAGAGTACGACCAATGAGAAAATGAAAGGGAGTGAGAGCTGAGAGATCAGATGGATCGGATGAAAGAGGTGTGAGAGGCCTTGAATTAAGAATGCCTTCTATTTGGACTAGCAATGTGTACATTTCCTCATATGTGAGGTTTGCCATCCCAAGTACTCTTTTGAGATGATGTTTCACTGATTTAACAGTGCTTTCCCATAGGCCCCCGAAGTGGGGTGAATATGGAGGAATGAAGTGGAAATTTACACCTTGTTCTGCAGCGCAACTGTAAATTGACTCACTGTGATTCCTGATAAAGTTGGTGACCACACGCGCAGCACCTACCAGATTCTTCCCGTTGTCTGAATAAATATTATTTGGTTTACCTCTGCGAGAAATGAACCTGTTAATTGCTGCTATGTAAGACTCAGTCGTCAGATCTGTAACCAACTCCAAATGCACAGCTTTAACTACAAAACAGATGAAAATACAAATGTAAGATTTAATAAGCACACTTCCACGTCCCTTACGGTTGTTGATCATAATTGGCCCTGCGTAGTCGACACCTACGTCACTGAATACAAAGTTTGCGTGCAATCTCTGTTCAGGTAACTGTCCCATGATAGGTGTTACAGTTTTACCTTTAAACCGTTTGCATGTAACACATGATTGTGTAGTTTTTCTAGCCAGGTTTCGACCAGAAATTGGACAGAAAACTTGACGTATGTGAGACAACAACAGTTGTGGGCCAGCGTGTAGAAGTGTGATGTGATATGACCCCCTTGACATTAAATATAAATTATAAAATGAAAAAAATAGAAGAGACAGACACTATAAAATTCTTAGGACTATGGATTGACAAAAATATGTCATGGAAACCACAGATTGATACGGTGTGTAAAAAACTAAATAAATCCTACGCTTTATATAGACTTTCTAGGATTGTAAATCAAGCCGCAGTTTTAACCGCCTATCATGCCTATGTAACGTCTACGCTTAGATATGGATTGATTTATTGGGGGAATGCTACAGACAGGGAACTCGCTTTTAGGGCACAAAAAAAATGTCTTAGAGCTGTTTGTGGCATACGTGCCCCCGATAGCTGTAGGCCGTATTTTAAGAAGCTCAAGATTTTAACCTTTCCTGCCCTCTACATCTACGAGATTGCTATATTTGTAAAAACTAATAGGGAAAGGTTTGGTAGCCTTCATTCCCGTCGACACGCCGACAAAATAACCAGTTTACCCTCAAAAACAGCTTTGCTTTCTAAAAGTTTCTTCGGAATGTCTTCACGAATTTATAATAAGCTTCCTAAACAAATAAGGGAAATTGAAGGACTAATTTGTTTTAAGAAAGAATTAGATGACTTCCTGGTGAATAGACCATATTATACACTGCATGAATTTTTGTCCGACAGTTTCGTGAACAGTTAGAGCCAAACTGCCATTTATGTTTTGATGCAAAATATAATAAATATAATTAATATGTTTTAATTTAATGTAATTAATAATGTAATGAAACTAATAATTTTTAACTTAATATAATTAGCAATAAAAAATAATCAATAGCATTATAATTTAGAAATTAATAACAATGAATAATTTTGTCACAATTATTGTATGCCTAACATGGTGGAGCAGTGCAAGAGCACAACAACCTCTAGAACAACTTTTAAACCGCTGTCTCACAATAAAAATCTTTGACTTTGACTTTGACTTTGATATGTTGAGAATATGATTTGACTAATGTGATGAGCTGGATGCAGTAGGATAGGAAACTTTCTATCATAATTGTATGGCGATTGTGCTAACCTTCCGCCCACACGAATGAGGTGATTATCCCCTATAAAAGGATTAAGTGAATTTAATCTATGTGAAGCAGGTAACTGCTTGTTATGTAATAATAGTTGATATTCCTCAAAAAAGAAATCTAATTGTACTATCTTCGCTAATTGGTATCTAGCTGAATTAAGTTCGTTAGTAGATAAAGGCATGACGTCACCTATGCACACCTGTTGGCATTTTTTTGTATTGATGTTATTTGATTGTTTATGTTTGCAGTGATGAATGAACCGAAGTATGTAAGCTACGATTCGTGTAAGTTTGTTAAAATTAGAATATTTGTAAATAAATGAATTATTATCAATTGTATGTTTGTGCGTGAGATGTGTTTGGGAGCGGACTTCTGGAAGGTCAGATACGCTGAGATGCCCTGGTTGTTCAGGCCAGCTGTGATTATCATCATTCCTTAAGAAGTCAGGTCCTGAGAACCATAAAGGTGTATGAAGTAACTGTTGTGCACTGGTACACTTCGTGATTATGTCAGCTGGATTTTGTTTGGTTGGTACATAGTACCATGACTGTGGTTCAGTATGTTTGAGAATGTCCGTGACTTTGTGTTTGACGAATGTTTGTAATTTGTGTGTCGGTGAATTTATCCAAGATAAAACAATTATTGAGTCACTCCAATAATAACACCTACAGTTGTTTTTATTGCGAAGTGAGTTTAAAATTTTATTACTTAAATTAACACCGGTAAACGCGGCACATAATTCAAGTCGCGGTATGGTAAGTGTTTTTAAAGGAGCCACGCGTCCTTTGGCAACTAACAGTTGAACATTGATATTGCCACCTGGTGTATATGTACGTATATATGCGCACGCACCATACGCCTGTTGTGAGGCATCGCAAAAAATATGAAGTTCATTGCTATCGTGCAATGAGTCATGGAATGCTCGCCGAGGAATAGATAAATGATTTATAAAAGATAATGATTCCACAAACTTTGTCCATTGTTGTTGTATTGAAACCGGTATTTTACCGTCCCAGCTGATGTTATTTATCCACATCTGTTGCATAATTAGTTTAGCTTCGAGTACGCAAGGGCTAATGAGTCCCAGTGGGTCGAAAATATGACCTATAGTGGATAAAATTGTGCGTTTTGTGATTTGTTTTTGTGATACAAATTCTGAATGTACTGTGTATGAAATTGTATCTTTGTTGATGTTCCAATAAATGCCTAGTGTTTTTGATGGATCGTTTGAACTAAGATTAAATGTTGTGTAGTCTGAATCATTGAAACCTAGTTTATTTAGAACAGCGGGACAGTTAGACTGCCATTTTCTAAGTGGGAATTGATATTTTTGCAATTCGGAAAAAACTCCTTTGGCAATTTCCAATAGTACCGACTCATCATCTGTCCCGGTCAAAAGGTCATCACAATAAAAATCATGCAAGATGATCTCGGAGACCAGTTTGTGATCATAGCTGTCCGAATGGTTTTGTGTGTTTTGACAATCTAGGCCTATTTGTTTTATGCAGCGTGTTGCTAAAAACGGCGCCGATGCCGTGCCGTATGTGACAGTGTTGAGAGTGTATGTTTGCAGAGGTTCCGTAGGATTGTATCGCCATATGATTTGTTGCAGTGGGCGCTGATGTTCCGCCACTGTTATTTGGCGAAACATTTTTTCAATGTCCGCTGATATTATATACTTATGTTGACGAAATCGTATGAGTATAGAAATAAGATCGTCTTGGACAACAAAAAAAAAAAAAAATTAAGTGCCAGTTTTGAGGATGTCTTTGCGGAACCATCGAATACTGTTCTGAATTTTGTGGTTGTGCTTGACTCACGTATAATACCGTGATGTGGAAGATAGTATACTGGTGAGTGCTGTATGTTTGTGTTAGTGCTGTTTGCACTTGACTGTATGATTGATGTATTATGTTCTGAATGAATGTATGTATTTTTATGTGATTATTTGTTTAAAGTCATGTGACCTAGTTGTGTGTACTCTGTTATGAAGTTCGAGTACTGTTGTTTGTATGTGGGATTTGAATTCATGCGGTTTTCTATTGAATAAAACCGTTTTTTGGCTTGATAATATGAGTCACCCAAGCAATCGGGTGATTTTTTAAATGGAATAGTGACAACGAATCTGCCATCACTTTGTCTCGTAGTTGTTTGTGTAAAAATTATCTCGCATGCATCTGATTCGGAGGGATCGTTTATTTGTGAATTAGTAACTGATCTGAGTTGTTGTTATTGAAAAAACAACTGTTTGTGTGTTTGTCGGTGTTTGTTGTACACCCGGAAACTAGCCAGCCTAATTCAGTTTCTTGTAGTGTAGGCTGTTGTTTACCTAACCGAATGTGACCGCTGCTAACTATTTGCCAGAATATGTCAATGGGTGCGGGTTCATAGAACTGAGGGTCGGCTAGTTTTAAATGTTTAGGTATATTTAAACCTTGTGTATTGATGCGCATGTGAGGTAATGAGTGTGCTATTGTATCAAGTACCAAACATGACAAATTGGTTGTGAATGAACCATGTAATGATTTTATCAAAACATTTGTGCGATGAAAAATTTGTGTATGTTGCTGATTTGTGCCCGAAACTGTGCCGCGAATGGGTTCGAATGTGAGATTGAGCTTTTTACTCAGACTGTT
Organism: Noctua fimbriata; assembly: GCA_905163415.1. Classification (NCBI taxonomy): domain Eukaryota; kingdom Metazoa; phylum Arthropoda; class Insecta; order Lepidoptera; family Noctuidae; genus Noctua; species Noctua fimbriata. The sequence continues at coordinate 8,944,069 of LR990929.1, read as the reverse complement.
AGTGATATAACAGGAGGTACTTCCACTGTCCAGCAAAACCCTCGCCAAGTGTGGTGTTCCATCACTGGCGAGGACATGTACTAAGGCAGTGGAAAGTAGAACTGATGTGTGTTGTGAGCTACTGTTACTAGCGAGTGTGGTGTGCGCAGTGTCCCTGGTCGGTTCCTTATGTATGTGTAGCATTGTGTTATGTTTCTGTTGACAATATTTACATGCTCCGCCACGGCAAGACTTTGTTTCGTGACCGTTATGCAAGCAGTTAGCACAGAAGTTGGAAAACTTGGAAACCCTTTCTATCCTCTTCTCCACAGTCATTTGTTTGAATTGTGGACAAGCGAATAGAAAATGTTGACCTTTACATAAGGGACAAGGAATGCGAGATTGTTTATCTTTATTGTCTGATTTTGATGTATGTGATTTTGAATCTGTTTGTTGTATGTTTTTAGTGTATTCAAGATTTTGTAAAAGCATTAAACGATCACTGAGATATGATTTTAAATCTTGAAGTGTGGGCTTTTCTACTGTGTTGTTTTTGCTTGATTCTTTCCAATATCTGAGTGTTGTGAAATCTAATTTGGAGGTAATCAGATAAATTAAAATTGTGTCTACTGTGGGTTCGCCTAAATTATTAAGAGCTCTGAGATTTTTATTTACTGTGTCTAGTAATTGTCTGAGTGATGTTGCGGATTCTTTTTCAATGTTTTGTATGCTGAATAATGCGTGAAGATGATTGTAAATCAGCTGATGTGTGTTATTATATCTTTCCGTTATAAGTTCCCAAGCTACCCGGTAATTGTGTGATGACATTTCTAACGATTTAATAATATCGGAAGCTTCACCTTGCAGAGATGCACGCAAATAGTGAAACTTTTGAATGTTATCTATTGATTTGTTGTTGTGTATGAGTGATTCAAAAGTGTCTCTGTATTCGAGCCAATTCTGATATTCCCCTGAGAAGTGTGGAAGGTCAATGGTTGGTAATTTAATGAATGCTTTTGTTGCTGTGTCACCTGCAGTTGGAGTTGGTACAGACCCGGCGACGCAGGCAGTTTCATTTTCACGCAGCAGATGGATGCCGAGCGCAAGTTGATATTGGTATTCCATTTCAAATTGCTCCCGCTCCCTCAGCTGTTCATCTGAAACCCCAACAATGTCGTCGATGAGGGTTTGATTTTTCTCGAAATCGTTTGCAAGGGACTTGTAGGACTCTAATCGATTGCTAAGTTGTATAATATCTAAATCAGACAATGGCTTTTTAGATTTTAATAATGACTCAAGATAATTTTTAAATACCGTGACCTTTCCTTTATGACTGAATCTCCTCTTTTTGTATGTATTGAGCTGAGGAATGTCATATTCGTCGGGCTTATTTGTAGTTTGAGCTGATTTGGGATCAGTCATAATTAAAATTTAATTAAAGTAATGTACTTAATTGAAACGTTACTTAAATTGGATTGGGAATGTGGCAAGTACAGCGCGGCGATCACGTAACTTTACCAAATTACCCTCGGTGTGTTAATGAATGAACTCGGTAGGTACGCTGAGAACGAGGCGATGTAAGCTGTACAAGAGAAAAAAAAAAGGTATTAGAAAGTGATATAATAATGAAAAAGAAATGGTTGGTGATAGGAAAGAATCGAAATGATAAAAAAAAAGTTACAAGAAAATTGAGAAAAGAAATATGTAGGTAGGTGATGTCTGGAAAAAAAATCTGATGCAATAATTGCTTATAAGAATAATTGATTATAGAAAGGACTAATTATGGATGAATTTATGCTTGAAAATGGGAATGGATGGCAATTAAGCAAGTTGACTGAATATGTGATGACTTTTAATGATTTTAAAAGAATGAATTGGTCGAACTCACGAAACCGCTGCTACCAAACCCTTTGTTCGTCCTTTGCGACTGATGTGGCCGACGCTGCTTGAGTGGCTGCTTCCAGATGCTGGTAGGTTGAGTTCACTGATGCGATGTCCTCTGTTTGACCTCCAGCTGATTTCTGACGCGCTTTGTGGTGGCGTGGCTTGCGATCGCGGCGAGATATTTAGTTAAACTTGACCGAAACCTCGAAGGACCATAGATAGGCCCAGGTGGAATAAAAAGCGGACTGTATTTCTAGGTTATAATATTAGGTATTTTACAGGTCAAAATTTTATTATTGAAATCGATGCGATCGTGGTCGCGGTGTTAAAAGGAGTGTTCTGTTGAGGGCGCGCGAGCCGTCGTCGAGCCGCTGCTGCTACCACGCCGCCCGCTCCCCTCTGCTTGATGACGCATGTGTGTCTTGGAGGTGTTAACGTGTGCGTTAACAACCCTATTCATAAGGGGGGGAACAGAAACAGTGTCAATAATTACAGGCCAGTGTCAATAATTACAGGCCAATATCAGTTTTGCCAGCCCTCTCTAAAATTCTAGAAAAGATATTAAACAAATGTCTGAAGAGCTTCCTGGACAAACATAAAATAATTGCTGAGAATCAATACGGATTTCGGCAAGGAGTATCGACAGAAGATGCCGTATTGGATCTCACGCAACAGGTTGCTAGAAAGTTAGATAGCAAATCAAAATGTCTGGTTATCTTACTTGATCTTGCCAAAGCATTTGACACCGTTTCTGTTCCCAAACTTATCGCTAAACTGGAACTCATAGGTGTGAGAGGAATAAATACCACTTGAGATGTTCAAAAATTACCTCAAAAATCGAACACAAGTGGTAAAAATTGACGAACACTACAGTGACAAGGAACCAGTAACCTATGGCGTCCCTCAGGGAAGCATACTTGGACCTACACTTTTCCCAATTTACGTTAACGACCTGTGCAGGATGTGCCTTACCAACTGTAACATCTATGCGTATGCTGATGATACCGCGATACTTGTCTACGGACCTACATGGGACATGGTCAAGGCTACAGCAGAAGATGCCTTGTTCAAAACAATGAATTGGCTTAGTTTAAACCTCCTGACACTCAACTTAAGCAAAACAACATACATCCCTTTCGCAATCCGACGCAACACTGCACCTTCTCATACTTTCTCTGTAATTGCTCACTTATGCGCAAATTTAAACGATCCCTGTGTCTGTCCAGCACTCACCAAAGCTGACAATGCAAGGTACCTTGGAGTGCAGATTGATAGCGGCCTAAGATGGGACAAACAAATTGAAGCCGTTACCACAAGAACATTGCGCATTATCTTTAAGTCCCTTAGAGATTCGGCTAATTTTGACACACTGAAGATGGTATATTATGCTCTGTGTCAGTCAGTTCTTGGACACTGCATAACTGCGTGGGGTGGTGCAACCAAAACGAGTATTTTGAGAGTAGAAAGAGCACAGAGAGCTATTCTCAAAGTCATGACTAAAAAACCTTACAGGTACCCGACCACAGAATTGTACTCTGACTGTAAAGTTCTGACGGTACGGCAACTCTATGTGCTCAGATCACCTCTTAGAATACATGGCGATTTGCCTCCGCCAAATCCAAATAAGCGAGTAAATCTTCTTCCAAGAACCCAGCACAAAACCACCTTCGCAACACATCAATTCTACACACTAAGTACACACATATACCAAAAAATTAACTCACAAATAAATATTATAAATTTAAACGTACACAAACTTAAGCCCACAGTAACAGAGTGGCTATTACAAAAGGACTATGCCTACACAGAGTCTTTACTCACATACATCGCCTAATAACACAAGTACTTACTGTCTAACACACTCACTATAAAAGGACAAACACGCCTATTTTCTCCAAACATAAACACGTATTCACGCTAGACTTCATCTATCACACACACACACATACACACACACATAAACACACTCACACACACAAACACAAACACACAAACACACAAACACACACACACAAACACACACACACAAACACACACACACAAACACACACACACAAACACACACACAGCGAACACACCTCTTATCACATGCAAACCTAGTAGGTGTGAAGTGTGTGTTTAACCTACACACTTCACACCTACACTTCACATAACAAATCTATGTAACTTATAACAAAATCTCCCACCTATTGTATCAAACTATGTTTAAGGAACTGCTCGGTGGAACACTGTCTCTTAAAATACAGGTGTACATCCTAGTTTAAGAGACAGGGTTATATAAATTATTGTATAGATTTTGCAACATTTGTTTTGTTTATAAATATTTGTAACTTTTGTTGGTGAATAAACTATTTTATTATTTATTATTAGACGAATTATTTATTCGAAACTTTTTTCGATAATTGCAGTCGTAAAGCGGGCTCCACATTCGCGCCGCGAACACCCGCGAACGCCGCGAACCGTGAATGTCGGGCCTGTTCGCGCCTTGTTCCCCGTTCAGTGTCGGTATTTGCGCCCGCTTCAAAGGGTTTGCGAAGCGCGAACCTCCCGTGAACGCAAGCGCATCCACACTTGCGCGTGAATTCAATATCGCGCGAGTGTGGATGCCGTGAGGTCGTGCTCATTTGTATTTGTTTACGTTTACGCCAAAATGAGCGTCAATTGGACGAACGAACTGGAACTCGTATTGATCGAGTGCTTCCATGCTGAACCCATTTTATGGGATCCCAAACATAAAGAACATAAAGAAAAAACGAAGGTATATGATGCATGGATGCGAATACAGGAACTTATGAATATAGAAATGACTGAATCAAAAAAAAAAAAAGAAAGTCTTATGTCCAGCTATAGGACTTATAAAAAAAAGTGAAAGATTCTTTAAAGTCTGGAGCAAGCAGTGATGATATTTATAAGCCTATTGGTTTGCATACGACGCGATCGATGCTTTTATGGGAGATAGAGATCGTTGTAAAAAAACTACAAATACGGTTAGTATACTTTATTTTCAATTTATTATTGATGTCAACATGTAAAGATTAAGAGGAAACACTGAGGGCGAGAGAATTGAAAAAAAGGTAGGTATTTGCAAAAAAAAGCCGTGGTGTTTCCTAATAAGGCAGATTTTGTTGTTGGTTTAGTGCAAAAAATAATTAGTGAATTCTTCTCTTATTTCTCTCGCATTCGGAGCTGGTCGACGAGGTATGTGTGGCAAATCACGAACAGAAGAATTATTGTTTACCAATTCTTGTCTCCATGTACCAGGGTGTATGAGTATGTCATTGTTATCATACATGTCGATGGTCCCGGGCGGTGTATATATGGATAACGAAGTATTGCTTCTTCTGAGATAATTATGCAATAATATACAAGTCATTGTAATAAGAGAAACCTTTTCTGGGCATAACTGAAATGGTTTTTTAAATACCATACCATTTTCATCTCGTTACATTCAGGCCCAACAATGTATGTAATCGTTTCCGTCTCCTTTCGTTACAAGTATTCCGAATGTATTCTCTACAACGACACGTGCTCGTGACAATGCCTGGTTAAATATACGTTTTGGAGAACCATATTCATGGTTGCCCGGATAAGGTTTCATCACATGATCTGTAAGTGCAAAAGCACCGTCTCCCAAAAATACGTACGGTACATCGACATTCGAGCCTGGGAGAGGGCTTGGTTCAGGAATATTTAAAGCATTTGTGCAAATTTTGTTCCATAACAAACTATTCCGAAATACTCCGCCATCACTTATCCTGCCTTGAGAACCTATATCTGCAAAAATAAAATTGTAACTGCTGTCCACCAATGCTAGCAACACTATGCTGAATGTTTTTTTGTAGTTGAAATACTCTGATCCTGAGTTACTTGGACATTCTAGAGTGATGTGCTTTCCGTCTATGGATCCAATAGCATGAGGATATTTACGAGCAAATCCATTTTCGATATCTAGCCATTCTTCTACGGTCGATGGCATCTGTAAAATAAAAAAATAAAAAATGTTATAATTGTTTTTTACACTTGTTCACGCGCTTGCGTGTATTTTAATTATTGTTACAAAATTATTACAGTATAGTAGTAGTAGTTCTTCTTATTGTCGCTGGACCCGTTGCACAAGCATTATTTATGGAATTCGTCGACCGGTCGCTAATGGCGCGCGCAGGCAAGTGAACGAGCCCCGGGCTCCATGCAGTCCGCGTGGCGCGGCGCGCGCGCCCCGCTGCCAGCCGCTCGGCGCGCTGTTATTGGCTCGCGCAGAGTGGCGTGATGGAGACGCGTGGCCATTGGACCACGCAGAATGGCGCGAAGTACTGCGCGATGCCCCGCCGCCTGTGTTGCCAGGCGGCCAAGGCGGGAACAACACTTATTTTCAGAAGGAAAAATCAGTTATTGAAAATAACGAGGTCAAAGAAGAACAAACTGTACAAACCCAGAATGAACAAATAAAGCTACCACGCACAATCCGTCGGCGCTTCAATCCTCCAGAACTGCAAGATGCTGGCAAAGTAGTTCAAGATGCTCTTGCTACGTTAAAAACAACCACAAATAGGAAAGAATCCGACCAAGATGATGTTTATGACCTATATGGTAAAATGTTATCCAAAAAAATAAAGACATTACCTGAAGAGACAGATTACTTTTCATGTATGAAATAGACGGCTTATTCCTACGCCACGAACAAAATAGTCGAAACCGATACAACAGATTGTCTAATAGCCCAGCTCAGCCTACATCTACTGCGTATCGGAGCCCTAGCACATCACACTCAACATATCCTGAACACCAATCTCCGCCTCCTTCTACTGCGTTATATGGGAGTCCTAGCACATCATGCTCAACATATCCTGAACACGAATCTCCGACTCCATCTACTGCGTTATATGGAAGATCTAGCACATCTCATTCAATTTATTCTTCATACAATAAATAATTCGCCATCTCCAGTCACTCACAATCCTGACTATAATACATACACTGGTTCGAGAGTTATGGTAACATCGGAGGAGGTTGAAGAACCTCCAGTCATTCACATCCCTGATTGTAGCAGGAACTAGAATTGTGATAACATCCAATAAAGTAATAAAATCTAGAGGCATTCACATTCCTGACTATAGCACACTGATTCGAGAGCTATGATAACATCGGATGAAGTTATAGAACCGCCAGTCATTCACATTCCTGAAAACAGAAGTAACACTGGTTCGAAACTTATGGTAACATCCAATGAAGTAAAATCTCCAGCCACTTATTATCTTGCAAACACAGAGACTGAAGGATCACAGACTGAATTTAAAGATGTAATTAATAAAGCATTTCATCTTGCCTAACTGTAAGCCAAAACGTTGCTATTTTTTTGGTATTCTGATGTTTTTTTTTATTATGATTGATCTCAGAATAAGTACAGACAATGGCATGCCAAGCTTTACTCTTTCAGTTTTATTATGACTATTATAATTATTATTACCTATGGCATAAGAAAACGCTACAAATTTCAAAGTGTAAAGCTTGCCGTGCTCTTGACATAATCAAGATAAAGATGATTCTCATTTGATATTTAGTTATTGGAGGTACTAATTCCAAGTTAATTAGATAATAAGTGATTATTTCCATTTTGAATAAATAAACACGATTTGAAGTAAAATTTTATTTTATTACCTTAATTTCCTCCTTCAAGACTATTCAATGCCAGGCATACTTCAGGTATGATCTCCGAAATTATTTGAGGTGAAATTTTGAATAAGAAATGCAAGCTTTCGTAATTATCTCCAGAAGCCAAGAACTTAACGTGACAGCGAGACGCACTCGAGATGGAATTGCTTCTCGCAGTCGAGTATCGTGTTTCATAATCACTGGTGAAACCTTATCTAATAAGTACTCGAAATGTTCTAAAGACATTCGAGTAAACTTTTTAAATTCACAAGAAGGTTCGGCAACTAATTCCATTAATTGGTTTTCCATAGTCAAGCTGCAACAAATAAAATTACCCTATAAAACTCGTTTTGTATGCAATAAATAGTACTATCAAGTGCATGTCAAACTTAAGGGGCCTGCGGAGCATGCGTAGTTCATACAAACATAATACCAAAATAATTTGTAAATCAAACATGATTATAAAGACGAGATTTGAGAAATTTAAATTTTCTATAGAAAACTTATTTTTCTCATAACTCTTGTTTAAATCAGTGTCCATTCAAAATATGTATTTGGGAACCTAAATATTATGTATTCCAATCGGAATAAAGACACTACCCTATGAATATGTTTGATTTACAAATTATTTTGGCATTACGAATGTATGAACTACGCATGCTCCGCAGGCCTCTTAAGGCGAAGACTACATGAGCTAAATTAGCAACTCTCTTTGTGGTGGTTCAAACTTCGTTTGAAATCCTGTTAGAATAAAGTTCTAATCAACTTGCACTACAAAGTGGTTGTTACGTCAGTCACTGCGGGCCGAATAGTGCGAAATGAGTGGTTTTTGCGATTTACAAAAAATCTATAGATTGGAGTAAAAAAATAAAACACTATTATGCTAATATTTTGCTTGTTGAATTATTTGTCAAAAAATCAGATTAATCGCATGTATTTTAGTATGGTTTTTACTCGTTAAAAGAAATTTTTAGAGATAAGTTCGCGATTTTTTTATCATCGAGTAAAATTTGTTGTATTATGTTTTCAAAACACTATCATACTAGCATATATCCTAAAGAATATCATATATTTTTCTGGTTTTGTTGATTGCAGTGAATTATATGCTTTTTTGCATTATAAAACTCGCGTTTAGCTCCTGTAGTCCCCTTAAGGGAACTCAAAGAGGGCGCGAGAATTGAAAACTAGGTATTTACACAGGACAGGACTAAACTAATTTATCAGTTCTTTGACGCCACCTCAATCGACACAGCTATCTCATAGGTACCACCTACCTTGTTCTGTTGCGATGTATCTTTGTCATCCACCATCTTCGTCTTCTCCATTTTTTTAATCTTTTGTATACACGTAATTGTAGTGAGCCTAAGCGCATAGCGTCACAGCGATAGCAGTGCCTAAATCGGCGTCCATTCTCGACGAGCGCGCGAACTAAACTGTGAACGATTGCGAATGTGGAGGGACATGTTGTTCGCGACGACTTCGCGGCAAATTTACTTGCGCGAATTTGACAGGTGTTCGCGGCGCGAATGTGGAGCCCGCTTAAAACCCGAGCGTTGAATGCCTATCGCATGAATCAACTTGTTTACTTCAATCTATACGCACAGTTCATTGCTTAGCTACCTGGTTATAATTTTATTGTCGCTTATATAATAATATATTGACTACGTGTTACGGTGCATCAAGTAGCTTGTTATTTTAAATCAGCTGTTGCCATTACCACAACTTGAGGTTTGCTTGTGATCATGTCAGAACTTAAAACTTTAATTAAAAAACGCTCAGCTATAAAATCACAAGATTACTATTTTTGGTAATCATATTAAAATAATTGAAACTTCTAAAACCTTAACGCAGTTACAAATCATAGATTTAGAGTGTCGCTTACGAAAATTTGAGCCCTTATGCGATGAATTCGACACGTTACAGACTGATATCGAGATCCTATCTGTCGAGCCACCAACCGAAGAAGTACCCCCAGAGCGTGTGCAGTTTGACAACGACTACTACCCGCTGGTGGCCAAGGCCAAGAGCCTGCTTGCTGCCGGAGGAAAGGGCAGCGGATCTGTGGCGGAGTTCAGCGATGCAGAATCAGGTGGGCGAGTGAGAAATTTGGTTAGGCTACCGAAAATTGACTTACCACATTTCAGCGGCGGCTATCAAGACTGGCTCGAATTCAAAGACACATTCCTTTCTCTTATACATAACAGTGATTGCATAGATAACATTAATAAGTTCCACTATTTACGTGCTTCTCTTTAAGGAAATGCCGCTTGTATTATTAAAAGCATCGATTTTAAAGGTGACAACTATAAAATTGCATGGGACTTATTGTGCGAGCGATTTGATAACAGTCGTACTGGTTAATAATCACTTTAGTAATCACTATAGGCTTTGTTTAACGTAGAACCAATTCGATCAGAATCATGTGAGTCGATTCAAAATCTTATTGATGTAACTAACAAGAACATCAGGGCTCTCACATCATTGAAAGAACCCGTTTGGGACACGATCATAATGTATATGATGTCAACTAAACTTGATAGCGTGACGGGTCGAGAGTGGGAAGAACATAAAAATACATTGAATTCATCCCCAACCCTATCACAGTTCATAACATTTTTAAGTAAAAGAGCCGAAATAATAGAAACTTTAGAAGAGAATAATGAATATGTGGAAAAAACTATTAAGTGTGTATGAACAAAAATCGGAGACAAGCATACACATTGTGCAACAACGCTTTTTTCAATTTAAGTTTGAAGAAGGAACAGAGATGTCTGTGTTTTTATCAAGACTACATGAGATGCAGAACCAGTTAAAACAACTGGGAGAAAATATGTCTGATAAATTCGTTATCACCAAGGTTCTCATGTCTTTACCATAAGATTACAAGCATTTCATCTCGGCTTGGGAGTCTGCTCCTGATGACAAGCAGACCTATGATAATCTGGTAGCCCGATTGTTAATAGAGGAAGAAAGAATTAAAGAAAGAGGCGGGTCGTCGTCGTCTACGGCGTTTGTGGCAAAGTAACCAGATAAAAAAAGTGTTAAATGTTATAAGTGTCATAGACTTGGACATTATCAAAGCGAGTGCAGATATAATAACAATGTGAACAATAACTTTCGTAACTATAAAGACAGTCGTCCAGATCTGAAGTGTTATTATTGTAATAAACCGGGACATATCAAGAGCCAGTGCCGTTACAAAAAGGACAAAGAAAAGGAAAGTAATGCCTTTTTAGTCAACAGTGTTTTTGATGAACAGTTACAAAAATCTCAGTGGTTAGTCGATTCGGGTGCGAGCGAACACATGTGTTGTGAATACGAACTATTCAGCTCATATTCGACCGTAAGCGATAAATTGGTAATAGTAGGGAACGGAACGCAAATTAATGTCAAGGGTTGCGGTCAGGTGGCGCTGCAAGTTTGGAATGGTAGTGAATGGATCATAGACATATAAAAAGTATGGACTGGAAATACCTACAAAAAAAAAGGTGCATACCTACAACCTAGAATGTCTCTTAAAATGGCTGCCAATGCTAGGGTTGTGCCAATCATGGAACATAGTGTTACTGTAACGAGTATCGATACCAGTACTACTTAATAGTATTACCGAGTGTTACTAGATATCACGGATGAATTATAATTCCAATCCGTTGTTACAGAAAAAAATATGAGTAAATTTACTTACCTTCTTATACCCGAGAACAAAATTAATTTAAAGTGGTTTTTCTGCACAGAATTAAAGAACGCTTTTTAAATGCATCACGTTTGCGCTTTCGCTTATTTTATATCTTGTCTGTATATAGTGAAAAACAAGTTCTTCTAATAGGAAGAAGATAATGTTTCTATTCTATTTAACATACTGACTGGTGGAGTAAAATAAAATGAGAATATTTTTTTTAAATTTGTTTATTGGTGTGATAGTGATGAAAGTAAAACATTTAATTGGTAAATAAGCTTACAAATGCAGTTATTACCTATTCAATTCGAAACGATATTAGCTTGTTCAAAAACTGTCTATGTGACACTTTCTCAGATGTTCTTTGACCGTGTTATAAAGGTGATCTTCAATAACATGTATCGAAATGCCTATTGAAATTGAAATAAAAGTTGAATTTAAATAAAGTGGGTCTGTTCCCAAATCAAAAGATCAATTGAAATCAAAATGGGACAATTTAAAAAAGCAGCCCGTAAAAGAGCTTAGGAAGTAAGTCATACAGATGTAATTATTATAAAATTATAATTTTCATGATGTATAGTAATTAAATGTTGTAAAAGTTGTGCCTAAGTACCTATATATTTTTTTGAGTTATTCTGGTTGTGGTAAACAGATTTTATTGCACACGATGAAATATTGGAAAAGGTGACTGGTCTTCTGGGGTCTACTTGCACAGGGTTTGATGTGCCATTTGGTGGTGGTTGTGTGGTGCTGAACGTGGGTGGTAATGCAGAAGTGAGTGTGGTGGATATGGATATTGCCTTAGAACATGCACCATTAAATGATGCAACTAATACTGAATCATATAATCCATCTACCCCAGAAGATAGTGTAGCTGAAACACCATATAGAGGTATTATTCTGATTAAATCTTCCTTCTCTATCTACATATTCTTTTATTAACCTTTAACCACCTAGCGTCGGTCACAGTGACTCCATGCGATATATTTTTTCAAATATTTCCGTTATTACGCGTGCCACACGCCTGTGACTCCGTGTACTTTTTCCCCTCCCTCTCCAGTTTGCGGTCCGTGCTCGACCAAGCAACACGTGCGCGCAGTGAAAAGATTCAGGTAAATATATTTTGTATGCGGTCATGGTGACCGACGCTAGGTTGTTACGTTACTTTTAGTGTTAACATTTTCGTGTTGTTTTTTTAGGTTTATCATGTCTCACCGTGACCAAAGTATCAGTAGATGGTTAGAAGAGTGTGATTCAGATTCCGAGGATCAAAGGGACGTGCCGGAATTACCCAATGAAGATTGCAGTGACGTTGAAGATATACCAGTAGACCACGTCATTGATGGCGAGTGTCAATCAGACTCTGATATTGATATTAACGAGTTAAGTGAAGATAACGATAATCTGCCAGTTGATGATGATGATCTGCCAGTTGATAATGATGCATCTTCCGATGATGATGTTCCATTGGCAAGGTACCGGAACTATTTCGGAAAAAATCGGTTCCGTTGGTCGTTTCAACCTCCAGTTTCGCGATCAAGGACTTTGCGACACAACATCGTTTGCCAACCGCCAGGATTGAGAAGGAACTTCAGAGATGTTTTGAACAGAAATACAACACCATTCGATATATGGCAGTTATTTTTTACTGATGATATGTTAGAAGAAATTGTTAAACATACAAACGAAAAAATTAGAAAGATAAGACCTACTATCAAATTCAGACATGTGTTCAAGACCTCGACGTAGTGGAACTAAAGGCTTTTATCAGTATGTTGTACTATACCGCAATTTTCAAAGAAAACCACACACATTACACATGTTGGTACAGCACAGATGGCACAGGAAGAGAGATTTATCGTTGTATAATGAGTAAGAATAGGTTTGAAACATTGGTCAATTGCCTTCGATTTGATGATGCGAGCACCAGAGATGAACGCCGTAGCACTGATAAAGCTGCACCTATATCTCAGCTGTTTGATAAGTTGATACAAAACTGCAAAGAAGTTTGTTCAATTGGCAGTTACGCTTGTATTGACGAGATGTTGGTGGGTTTCCGTGGGAGGTGCAGCTTCAAAATGTACATGCCGAAAAAACCCAATAAATATGGATTAAAAATTATGTGCCTGACTGACGCCAAAAATGGATACCTTGTTGATGGCTACTTATACTTGGGAAAAGACTCGGATAGCTAAGGCTTGCCCGTTGAATACCAAAGATTGAACAAACCCACGCAAGCAGTTTTGCGATTAGTTGCATCGATAGAAGGAACCCACAGAAATGTCACTGTTGACAATTGGTTTACTTCAGTGGAGCTGATGGACATTCTAAAGCAAAAACAACTGACACTTGTGGGTAAAAATAAAAGGGAAGTACCTCTTCAATTTTTGCCTAGCCTAGCATACATCATCAGCAGCATGAACCAATCTCAGATACAGGTGTCCAGACTGAATTTCATGAAACGACTGGCTGAAGATCTTATCGAACCCCATTTAAGACGTCGAATAAACCAGTTTGGATTGCAAAGGGAACTTCAAAATACTATTATTCGCCGGGTTCTCAAAATAGATGAACAACCAAGAACATCTTCGACAGGCAGCTCTGACAAATTAGAATCACGCAAAACTTGCTCGACGTGTGACCCAAAAAAGAGGTGCAGAGGGGGCTCTAAATATGTCTTTGGCATGCCTATGTCCAGACAATTAACAACAAAAAAGAAAGGTACGTATTTAAATTTATTATTATTTTACACAACAAATTTTGAGTGATTTTCTCATAATTTGTGAACCCTGGTCACACGCAATTTATGAAATAAAAGTATTTCCAATTATTTATTTCAGGAAAAAAGAAAGCAGACAGTGATGTGCAGACGTCCATCATTACCCGTAACCTTGCTATAGCAAAGTATTATGAGAAGAAAACAGAGAAATTAAATTTAAAAAGGAAATGGGAAATCTTAAACATACAAACGACGACGTGACGCTGACGTTATTTTGACCTAGACGGTCAAAATAACGTCAGCTAAGATTTCAAAAGTGACTTATATACGAAGGCAGTTCCATTATTTTTCTAGGTTTTTTCGTATCACAGTTTTAAAGTATCACAATAACTAGTTAGGGCCGGATAAAAAAAAACATTTTAAATGAAAAGTTATTTGATTTTTTCATTGACTTTGAGTGGTGCCATTTTATATTTATTCTGCCTAGTGACAGTAAGTGCACCATTATTGTATTATAATCAATTTTAATATGTTATTGTAATTGAACTGAGTAAATGAATTAACAATACTGTTTATTTCTAAGTGGAAGTCTTCCTTGCAAGGAGGTCAAAATATTGTACTGTAAAAATAAATGAATTAGTTTCAATAAAAGCGGGGACGCTGCCAAAAAGAGGCGACCAATTGAAAAGGAACTTGAATTTCCGCAAAAGTTTTTTCAAGATAGACCTCAGCTCTCAGACTCTTCTTCCAAAGGATACACAGCAGTCTGAAGATACGCAGCATTTGGAAAATACACAACCTCCCGAAACAGCATCAACTGATCCGTTTCCTGAAGCACAATCGCCTGTATCTCAAATGTCGTTTCCATCACATGCATCAGATTCTAGACCGGCTATACATGTTCGTCTGCGATCATACATGTCATCGGAAGCACAGCATACAGAAAAAACCAAAAGAAGGAACAACATCCTATGGAGATATTTTTTTAGGCAACGGCGACCACAGCGAAGTCTTTGTCACCAAAATTACAAGCTGAAATAAAACGCGATGTTTTACGTATTGTTGTTGGAAAATGTGAAGTTAGCTACAGTTGTGCAGCGAAGTAGTCCTTCAACATCAAGTTTAGGATACAATATTTCAAATGATTTATTACAATTTCATTCATCTCAGCAATACACACCAACTTCTGTTGCCAGAACCCACAATATTGTCGTATTATATCGGAAGATAAAGCAAAATATGAGGTTTTTTTTCTGTGTTCTAACCTTAATCCATCATAAATAAGCAAGAAAATTACCGTGTAAAATGTAAGTAACGACCATTGATGTATTAAAAGCGGTAGATACGGTACTTGGTCACAGCGCCTGTTCCTACTCAACTAAGTGATTGCCCGTAGTTGGCACTCATTCGCGCACGGAACATCGTTATGATCACACACCTCAATCATTTCAGTTTTTTTGATAAATACGCATTAAAATGACTTCCTGTGCAGCTAAACAGTGTTTTAATAATACAATGAAGAAAAATAAGACACACGTGATTACTTACCACTCGTAAGTTCAGCAAAAAATGTTAATTTGTTGAAAATTACAATAATATTTAATGTTTGCTTCGCCATGTTTGTGAGAACGAGATAGATCTTACAACCATGCGTGAGAGACACGATACGCACATAATGCGCGAGTTGCGAGAACGCGACGAGTACCGAGTACCTACTAGACCGAGGTTGCGTAAGGTTAGCAACACAAATTTCATTTTTGTGTTATTTTTTTTTTATACCATCCGTGGTTATTCAAGTCGATTTAATTGATGTTTGATTATAGTCATCGTCGTTGATATTGCAATCCGTTCTATGTCAAATTTTAGTGTTTTTTTTATTTTTCGCGAATCGGCTTTAAATTTTAAATATGAACGCATCCGTAAAACGTTCTATGTGAACGGCCAATCAGAACATTTCATTTCAAACTGATGCAATACGTCACGTGACCAAAATCATATATTTTTGATATTGTAATTGGTTCTGTCAGGAATTGAGCGCCAACGGTTTTTCTTGCCGGTGAATTTTCTGCAATTGATGCTCTGTTTTTTGGCCAATAATTGGTAAGTTCTTTATGTAATAACTTGTAATGTAAACTGACTACTCACAGTATTTCTTTTGCTTTTACCTTTTTTTTGCCGTTTAAAATGTAACCTACCGCTTTGGCGTGTACTTTACAAAATTTTGGTTAGTTATCCGAAACTTTATAAATACAATTTTACAAGTAAAGAGCGTAATTAACATAAGTGTGCTATGGGTAATGGTATTTATGTTCTTAACTAACATAAAGGAGAGCAATCTGAGGGCTTTCAAAAAGATCAAGATGGAAAATATCAGCAAACTGTCGTACGCCCAGCAAAGGTTCTGCAAAGTGCCTGCGGTGGTCATACCAAAATGCAGCATAGAGGCCCACAGCAGCAATTTGAATGTGAAAATATGACTGAAAATGCCCGACAGTTATTATTTCAAGAGTTCTGGAAAATACCATCATGGGATGCTCGAAAAGCTCATGTTCGAAGCTTGGTTACCATGAGCGCACCCCAAACATCGTCGAAGTTCTTCTAGCAATCAAAATACCAGAAAAGGAACTTCTTTCAAGTATTTTTTGATGTTGCGATCAGATAATACTGTTAAAAGAATACACGTCTGCAAGATAATGTTTATGAGATTTTGGCCATTGGCCAAATAAATAAATAAATAAAGGTTTATTGCAGAAACTTGTACAACTTTTACAGTAAATCTTACATAGATACCTCCTTTTAAGTAAAAGATATACCTGTGCTAGGAGATCCCGCTCTTCAATGACAAATTTTGTGATGGTAAAAGTGGTGTACAAATAGAAAAGAGTATTCAAACAAAAATAAAAAACAAAAATCACAAGCAAAAGTTAAAACTAAACATAACTATACTAAACAAATAAAAAATTAAAGTAAAACAAAATCAAAGTAAAATAGTGTGTGTGAGCGTGAGTATGTGTGCATGTGTGTTTGTGAGTGTGTGTATGTGGGTGTGTGCGTGTGTGCATCCCTTAACTTTATATTGACGATGTTTGCAGCAACAATTCAATGTCATCATAGGTCTTCAGTTTTAACCATTGAACTATTGCCTTTTTGCAGTCTTTGGTACTCATCGGATGGATGTTAATTATTTTATTTATTTTATTATATAGGGCAGCAGAATTTGTGTTAAATTGCCTTTTGGCATATGCAGTTTTAACGAATTTTACTGGTGCAACACTGTATTTCCGTCTTCTTTCCTGATGGTGAGGGTTATAGGGCAGGACTTTGTGTAATTTTAAGACAGTATGCAGTATGTATAATTTTCTGACTGTGAGAATACCGCTCAGGGAGTATAGCTCATTGGTTGGGAATCTGTACGGTTTGGTATACATGACCTTGATAAGCGATCTCTGAGCTCGCTCTAGCTCAAGAAATTTCGTTTTTGTCGCACCGCCCCACACGGGTATGCAGTAGTTAAGAATCGATTGAGCCAGAGCGACATAGATTTCAGTTAGCATTTTTTTAGTTGTCACATGTCTTAGGTTCTTAAATATCCAGATAAGTTTCCTGACACGGGCCATGACCATATCTACATGAGTATACCAAGATAACCGCTGATCAACCATTATACCTAGGTATTTCGTATGACTCACTTTTTCAATATTTTTACAGGAGCAATTTGTGTCAGATATGTTATGACAAGTGTGGATTTTGAGAAATAAGTTAGGTCCAGGTTGAGTGTTGTTGTAGATTGTAAATGCAATATATTTTGTCTTAGAAATATTTAGTGTAAGAAGATGTGAGTTCAACCAGTTAGCAATTTTGGAAAGACCCTTTTCCGCAAATTGATATACGGATTCCCATGTATCACCAGAGAAAACAATAGCAGTATCATCTGCATATGAGAAAACGAGACCATTATCTATCAACATTTTGCACAGATTGTTTATATATATTAAGAATAGGGTCGGGCCCAGCACGCTACCCTGCGGAACGCCGTAGGTCACGTAAGACTCCTTACTAATATAATCTCCTACCTTAACCTTTTGCCTACGATCCCGTAGATAATCTATTAGTAATGCTAACGGGTCTCCTCTCACGCCTATACCTTCAAGGCTACGCACAAGGATGGGGACAGAAACGGTATCGAAAGCTTTTTTCAAATCAAGAAATACAGTTAGACATTTTTTTTTTAATCTACTAGGCTAACTATATGAGAGGTTAATGCTGTAGGTGCGTCTTCCGTTGATAATGTTTGTCTAAAACCATATTGAGCTTGTGAAATAATGTTATATTTATTAGTGTAGCTGGTTAGTCTTAAGTTAATTAGCTTTTCAATGATTTCAGATATTGCAGGCAAGACAGAGATAGGTCTGTAGTTGTTAACGTCATCTCTGTCTCCACCCTTGTGCAGAGGAGTAATGATGGCTTGTTTCAGAGCTGGTGGAAATTTCCCTTGGCTGAAACACAAGTTTGCAAGATGAGAAACTATGGGTACGACTAATTCATGGGCAGTTTTTAAAAATTTTGTTGTAATATTATCCCAGCCTGGAGCACTTTCAGATTTCAGACCCATTAGCACATTATAGACTTCTCTAGGATCCGTTTCGAGAAGCACGAAGGAGGAAGCCTGTGAATTTATTATATGATCAGAATCGTGTTGAGATTGTGATCGGTTTGCGCTGGTAATGTCTTCAGCCAGGGTTTTTCCAATGTTAGAAAAGTAATCGTTTATGTAGTCTACTGAAGCACGAGGGGTAGGCTTTATCTCTAATAGTTCTGAGTTAAGATTTTTTTTAAGTTTGCGATGAGTTATATTGTTAATTGTGTTCCATACCTGTTTCGTATTCTTGTTTGTCTTTAGTAGTTGTTCCTTATCATATTTTCTTCTAAGCTTTTTAACTAAACTATTGCAATAGTTGCGATATCTTCTGTAAGTAATTTGTAATATATTGTCTTGTGGATCAGATCGTAGCCTTCTTTGCATATTATTTCAGTTTTGAATACAGCGCAGAATTCCTAAAGTTATCCATGGTTTAATAATGCGATTGTTTCTTGGAACTAAACTGATAATAGTGTTTTGCTGAAGGCAACTTTGGAGTTTTTCTATTAATTGTACAGATAACGTGACTGGCTCATTGATTAAAATAAGTTCAGAAAAATTACTTAGTTTTAACGCTGTCATTATTTTCTCAAAGTCCACAGTTTTTTTATGACAATATTTTTATACGATTTAAGTGAGTTTAGGTGATTACTTAGCGAGTCTATAAAACTGTCAGCATTATTATTTGAGGGTGAACGATAAATAGCAAGGACAACAAGATTAGGCATTATTATTTGTAAGCATGATGCGTGAGTTAATATTATTTCCTTAACACTAACCTTGTGATCACACTTGATATATACTGCCACGCCATCGCACTGGTTTATATGGTTACTCGTGGTAAGTAGTAAGTAAGTATAGTAGTTTTTAATTTCAGGGGTTGGTTTATTTGCGTCTAGCCTACATTCGTTTAAGATCAAAAGGTCAGCACTAAACTTAAATTGTGTTAAAGTGATTAGTAAATCATCTAAATTACTATATATACTTCTAATATTTTGTGATATTATTGTAAGATCCGATTTATGTACATAAAATTGTTTTGAAAAATTATCTATTTGAAATTCTTTAGATGGCGCTATATCTATGTCGTCTATTTCTTGCACTATTGTATGTGTGCTATTCATAATATAGGTAAATTAGTCTGAGTTGTGGTTCCATATTGCTTACGTAAAAGTATTTTGCTCCATCCTCAACAACAAGTATAATAACAGAGAAAAACACATAATTATCACAGTTGATTGGTTTTTTAACGGATACGATATTAAAAGCATAGCTTAGGAAAGCCGATATGAGTGTGAAATTTGAGTTAAGTGAGCGTATGTATTTGAGAGTTTTTAGTGTACGTAAGCAATCACATATCAAATAATGTTGTATAAAAACATTTGTTTTATTTTTGTATACACGAATATTTTTACATCGTTCTGGAGCCGAAACATAGTAACTCCAGTCGAGTAATAGTTACTATTAGCATTGTTATTGTTTTTTTAAGACATCAAATAAAGAAGTTAGAAATTTATCACTTTTATTCTGTCATTCGAGTTAAATCTTAGTAGCGGTTTCATTCATAAACGCAAGATTTTACGCGATGCGCTCGTCGATGACGTAGAGCGACACAGCTGTGCGTGTACGAGTCAGCTGATCGTGCACTCGCGGTGACTCAATGGGCGTCGGACGAATAACCGGCTGAAAAAGTACTTGCAAGTAGGTATTTCATTTCAGGTACGATTAAGGTTGGTGTAAGTTCATTTACCTCCATTATCTCTTGTCTCCTCGTAAACGAGAGAAATTAATTGACAATTAATTCACCAGTCTTATCACGTAATCACTAAAACTCGTACTTATTCAACTACACAACGACCAGTACGCTTGGGAGTTATTTTTAATAGGTACTTAATAAACATACCCAATTACCTACCTACCATATGATAAATAAAAAATAGTATTACAGCTCAAAACAATTTTGTTGCGGCAATGCGTGTGGCGGCTTATACAAAGGCAGGCAATTCGAACAGAAAAAGACCCTATTTTCATAACGTTAACCGTGGAATTCGGTTGTGCATCCTTGTAAAGTCCACTCCAACTCGAGACAATAGATTTCTCAGAATATTTTTTAGTAAACTGTGTATTTACCTAGTTTGATAAAATTTCTAAATTTCACCGTTTACGGTTAAGAAATAAAGTCTGAATTCGCTTTTCGTGTTATTATTTGTATACCTATTTATCTACCGCGTATGTGTTTTTATTTATGTTGTTGTAACCTATCATAAAGAACGCGGTGCCGAATTATTGCTTGATTTAAATTGCGTTTATCTACTTATAAGTTCAATAACTCAAATTTTTCCGTCATACTTTCTACGGGCTTAGGACCGTCGCGTCAGTTATGCATTTTACGTATCTAAATACTTACTTACTTGTACACTTTTAATGTCAAGAAAAATAAATGCAGACGCAGGCGTATTTAAAAAATTTGAACTATTTACAAACATAATCAACGTAATAACTAACTAAGGCTAAGGATATTAGATTATTCACAATTTACACTTCCCTGTATCGAAGCAACTGCTCAAAATGGAGTCCATTTCGCTCGATACACAAACGGGCACGTTTAATGACATTGTCTTTTAATTTGGCTAATGTGTCTCTGTCACTTTTCACAATATTAAACGCGTCCACAATCGCACTTCTTAACTCATCTCGAGTAGTATGTTCCTCGAAATAAACTAGTCTTTTAATCTCAGACCACAAATAAAAATCCAGTGGGGTTAAGTCAGGGCTCCTAGCGGGCCAAGCCACAGGGCCACCGCGACCTATCCACTGCTCACCAAACTCACTGTTTAGATACGCACGCACTAAATTCGCATAATGAGCAGGGCATCCATCGTGCTGAAAGTACATACCGCGTAAATATGCCAGAGGCACATCCTCTAGCAACTCCGGTATCATATTCTGCAGCATATCCAAATAAGAACCGCCAGTCAGGTGCCCTTCAATAAAAATAGGCTGATGAATCCGGCTGAGCGTACAAGCGTCTAGCCTCTTCCAAGTTATGGTGCGCCATCCCATAAAAATCCACCATTGCCCAATACTCCACATTGGAGTAGACATATTGCCGACTCATTTTTGACACGTGATTAGGTTACGCGTGAGTGACCTCATACAGCGAAGCGCGCGAAAATACTAGGAAGAAAGCGCGCCGATCGCGTCGGCTAGACTGTGTAAGCGTGGGGGTGGGGGCGTGGCTTACGGATCATACTGTCTGATCGATGAATGGATTTTTCAATGGGTACCGTTTGCATGTGTTGCCGATCGTCGATACGTTACGTACACACACATATGCATTTACCGCTAGAACCACTACTTCAAGTTCTCATTATTTTACAAAAAAAATCAATAAATTTAATTTTTCGTGTTTTTTTTTATTGTTACTTTTTGAAAAAAATAGTCCCAATCGTTTCGAGTTCGATGATCGAGTTTATGGCTTTCGGTTCCAGAACGACCTAAAACTAACCGTGTATATTCAAAGGCAGCTACGAGACTGGCTTACACAAACTCCTTTGGTTGAGACTGATCCCATTCATTCTCCAGCCCCACCGCAACCTGGAAATGATGGGTTAGAAGAGGTTAACAGTATTGTTGAGTTCTTTGATAGATTGCCAAAAGTGGAATCGCATTATTCATATAAAAAGGGTGATCCTGTTGTCACCGATATTTGTGCCCTGCAATACTTACCGGAAGGTAAAATAAAATACAAACTCGATTTGAGCATGCGTATGAATATTTGCCTAGACGACTTTCGAATACTGGCATGAGTACATCTGCCTTGTACACATCGCACTTGCCTATCGACTTGCCAAAATTTATTCATTTACAAGAGATGAAACCCATGATCGCAAATGATTACCACCCATTTTATGATTTGCTGGAGCATAATTGTTCCTCCTCTTCCTCTGTGGACTGCCCCGCACATCCAAAAGATATAAAATAAGTATGTAATAAAATTAATAATATCATAATTTGTAATTAAATAAGTACCTAATATATTTTTTTAACTTTTAGAGACGTTTTTATTATTTCTTATTCATTTTCTTTCTTTTTTCTTTTGAACATAAAGGTATTTAGTAGATATTTGCAAGGTAGTTTTATATCCTCTCAAATTTTATGGTGTTACTAATAGTAATAAAAGTGGTAAAAGTAAGTGGTAAAGTGATGTTAATAGTTGTAGTAGTAGTAGTAAATGGCTTTCAAAAGAACAGTTCGGAAGTACTATTTGAAATCAGACTAAATTGCTCACAAGCTAGATATTAGTTAGTAGTCATAGTAATTATTATAAGGTTTCTCGTATTTGGACTATTTGTATGTATTATAATATATATTCGTTTATTTCATTTTACTGTATATATGTGTATTGGTATGTACCTATTTATGTATATCAATGTACGGTTTACGTACATTCCGTCAGGCTGCAAACGCAGCAACCTACTTTTCTCTTTGGTATTTAAAACAATGTTTAATATGATTTTAAGTTAGTTGACGAATTACATACTTACGCGAACACCGCGGATTAGCATCCAACCCACTTTTACTTTGTTGTGATCGGTACTCTAATAAACCTTTAGTGTTACCAAATCTGTGTGTGTTTACATCAACTCGCCTAACTCCAAGTACTGACTTACCACTTCTTACTTAAAGCTACAAGTGTAAGGTACCAACTACTACGGGACCTTACATTTAATGGTCCTTCGAGTATTTCACAGTTTGGGGTAATTGTATCTCTTGGAACGACAGCGAATCGGCTTGGCTGGCCTTCCACAAGCGGATCTCACCAGTCAAGTTGAGAAAGCGCGCATATTCGTAAAAAGAGTACAAGAGCTCTGAGCAATCAACGAAGAGGGGATACTTTGGAACTTCTTCGTGAATCAAGCGGAAAAACAAGACTCAACTGCGGCAACAAGCCAACTACTACTACGACTACTGCTACTACAGCTTCCGGACTACAACGTGAACTGCGGGTAATACGAGGCCTACAAACTAGAAGACACCGAACTACGTGTTCTTCAATACCTACTTTACTACTACATCTTACTACTACTGCTACTTTCGATTACCGAAACGACTACATCAAGATGAGCGAAATCACTGCACAAAACGAAGTCTTCGAGTCAATCAAACGTCTCTGTACTAACTACCAAAAGGACAGCGCGTCTCGGAAAGGAAAGGAGTACCTGACTCAAAGGTTAGTGTCATTGGAAAACCTCTGGCAAGACTTTGGCAATAGACACAATGTATTACTTGAACGAGAGGACAAAGAAATCCAATATTTTACTGGAAACATTTATGAAAAGACGAAACATATGTATGAATCCACCAGGATTGATGTACTGCAGCGGTTGTTGGTCTGGGAAGGAAAACAGGCTGAAGTTGTCATTCCTCATCCTACGGGAGTAGATACCAAGACCAAGGAACTGCTTGATCGACAAGAATGTCACATTAAAGCACTAGAACGGGCGATGTCCAAAATAGAAATTGACTCCATAACTGAAAAATGGGAGTTAGAGGATCACCTGAGCGTCCTGAAAACCAAGTGGGACACTGTAGAGAAATGTCACTGGGAGCTAGAAGCTATGTTGAAAGGGTCAAACGAAATATACAACGACTTGTTCGCCAACAAAGAACGTCAGTACGATGTCATGAGAAAAGATCTCTCAACTCGAAACTATGGACAAGCGTAAACCACCAAAACTATGCACCGAGGATTCAACTACCGGAATTCACTGGAAACTACAGTCAGTGGATTACGTTCAAGGATATGTTTCTGGAGACAATCCACAACAATGCAAATTCTTCGAAAGCGCAGAAAATGCAACACTTAAAATCTAAGCTTAAAGGAGAGCCGGAACGATTAGTTCAACATTTGGTCGGCGCTGGAAACTATGAAACTTGTTGGGATATTCTTATTCAGCGATACGACAACAAGAGACTCCAATTTACGAACTTGATGAATACTTTGATGGAGTTACCATCCATCCAGCAGGTCAATGCTGCTGTCTTGAAGAGAATGCATGACGTAATCAACGAATGCATGAATGGCCTACATAACATCGGTCTAAATACATCAAGCTGGGATCCAATAATCGTGTACTTGATGGCACAGAAGTTGGACTCAACATCATATACTGAATACACTAGAGAATTAGAGCATCCAAAGCAAGTCCCGGAGCTGAGTGAATTTTTGGGGTTCTTGGAGACCAAATTCATGGCGTTGGAAGCAGCAAAGGGTTACCAAAAAGATGCATCTAACCAACATAAACAAATATTCAGCAACAAAACGAGATTTAACTCCAATAAACCATCATATGAACCACATAGAAAAGAAACATCAAGAATATACCATGCGTCATACGGTAAATGCCTTCTGTGCAGCGGTTTTCACGTGATCATGCAGTGTCCAAAGTTCATTGAAATGGACACACGGCAACGGAATGACACAGTAAGGAAATTACAAATATGCAAAAACTGTTTGTATAAGCATGGAGACACAGAATGCACGTCGAACAAAACTTGCAAAGAGTGCAATAAACCACATCATACGATGTTACACTATTCAGCGCAAAAACTGTCGCCAAGTTCCAATATGAACAATATGGGTCAACGTTCTCAACAACGGGAACATCAACCTTCAACATCAACAAACCAACATAGTTCGAACCATTTATCAAACAACTACATTATGGAAATATTACTTACTACAGTAGAACTTCAAGTAAAGACATCAACAGGAGACTTTATAACGTTACGAGCTTTACTGGACCAAGGATCTCAAGTAAACCTCATCACGGAGAACGCGGCTCAACGACTGAAACTACCTAGAAAAAGGATGAACGCTACAATTTCCGGCGTGGGTACGATTTCGGGAGATTGTAAAGGACGACTAGAATTAGAGTGTAAATCAAGATGCACTGACTTTGCATTTTCAGTCAGCACTCTAATAATGAAAAGGATCACGAACAACTTACCTAACAAAACATTTAAAAAAGAAAAATGGCCTCAGCTACAAGGTCTGAAACTAGCGGATCCTGACTTCAACTTATCAAGGAGCGTGGATTTGCTGCTGGGAGCGGATATCTATTCGCAAGTTATATTAGAGGGGGTCCTAAAGGGAGATGCCCAAACGCCGACAGCTCAGCAAACCCGTTTAGGATGGATTTTATGCGGCAAGCTAGAAACTTTTAACTGCCATGTCGCTCTTGTCGACCTGAACATCATCTTTCATGGGGTACTGTTTGAGATGCTATAATAAAATTCCACAAAGTATACTTGAACTGAATGAAACTAAATTTAAAACATGCATTAAACGCACACTATGTAAGCAAGCATATTACAAGTTGAACGATTATATCGCTGATAAAAATGCTTGGCTCAATGCTGGTCCTGCTCCACAAGGACAGGGGCGCATAAATGGATAGCATTAAACAGTATGTTGGAGCTGCTGAAGATTGTAGAACTATCTTTGCAATGTATAAATTCAATCTCTTTTGTATTATATAACCGCATAGCCCATATTGTGTGAGCACTCTGTACTAGAAAGCTGTCATTCGCTAGAAACCTACGTATTTTCTTGACTTGAATGTGCCCTGGCGGTTAGGAGTATGTCATGCTCACTCAGATGTCTCGCTGTTGGTGGCGCGTGTGTCGGATCATTTAGTTCCCTTCAAAATGGTTGAGTTGAATGGTGCCGATACATGCGTCATGTTCGTGAGCGGGCGCTGTCAGTTGTGACTGGTCATCTCTTGGTTGCCACGGTTTGTTTGAATTATTTATTTTATTTTTTACTATGGACACTTTTAAAGTACACTTCTTGCTACATCGTTCTCACATAATGTTCCATCTCAACATAAATGATGTAACCAAGTTTTTGTAAAGTATTCTGATTTAAAAGAGTGTCCATGGAGTTTCTTGCCCGTTCTTCTCCATAGAGATCTACGTTAGGGAATGGGCAACTACAGTACTTTCACAGTTTTTATGCCTTGTGACTGGGACTGTAGCTATTTTTCATTGTTGTCTTTGTTTCGACAATTCAAAAGTGCCTGTAATTGGCCTATTTGAAATATATGATTTTGATTTTGATTTTGATTGATTTTGAACGACTTAAAGAGATTCTGGGAGACAGAAGACATCATTCAGAATACTGAGGACACATCTAAAGACGACTGGTGCGAAAACTACTACAAAATGACTACTGAAAGAGATCGCGACGGAAAATACATTGTAAAGATGCCACTGATTCCTCGTTATGAAGAAAAATTGGGAAACTCAAAGTCGATCGCAATCTCTCAATTCTTACAACTGGAAAGAAAATTCGACAGAAACCCTAAACTTGCATCAATGTACAAAGATTTCATCCGCGAGTACATTGATTTAGGTCACATGAAGCTTTCAAACACGACACCCGCCAAAGATGCAATCTTCTTACCGCATCATGGAGTACTGAGAGAACAATCAACAACAACAAAACTACGAGCTGTTTTTAATGCTTCCCAGAAGACCATGGGTGGATGTAGCCTAAATGACGTAATGGAAAAAGGTCCTAATCTGCAAAAGGACATCCAAGCATTGATATTACAATGGCGTGGCTATAAATACGTCTACACAGCGGACATTGAAAAAATGTACCGTTCCATATGGTGTCATCCGGATCAACAACATCTACAGAAGATCCTATGGAGAAAGCAACCAAAAGACAATTTACAAGAATATCAACTGCAAACATTAACATATGGGACAAAAAGTGCTCCATGGCTAGCAATGCGAACACTCAAACAGCTTGCTATCGATGACGGCCACAAATACCCAAAGGCCGCTGAAATATTGCTAAATCAGTTCTACGTCGATGACCTAATCAGCGGCCACAACTCTACAAAACAAGCAAAGGAAATTCAAACATCGATCATAAAACTACTGAAGGGAGGCGGAATGAATCTGCGAAAATGGTCAAGCAACGATCCTGAGCTTCTACGACACTTAGACGAAGATCAAATATCGAAAAGTACATTTGATTTTAGAGGCGACGAATCAATGAAAACGTTGGGGTTGAGTTGGAATCCAAAAGATGACGTTTTCATATTCAACTGGTCCATAGACGACTACAACAACGAACCACTAACTAAAAGAAACCTGCTATCACAAATATCCAAACTATACGACCCCTTGGGTTGGCTGGCGCCTATAACTGTGTCAGCTAAACTACTATTCCAAAGGGTGTGGCTAACTAAAATAAACTGGGATGCTGAACTACCTACTGAGTTACAAGACGAATGGCGGCATCTAAACAAAGAACTACATCTAATTAAAAACATTTAAATAAACAGATGGATTGGCAGTACGCAGAAAAATATCCAACTACATGGATTTTGTGACGCAAGCGAAAAGGCATACGCTTGCGTCATATACAGCCGAGTAATCGACGAAAAGGGCGACCCAAGGATCACATTACTAGTATCAAAAACTAGGGTAGTGCCGATTACTCAAAAAACTTCATTGCCCAGACTTGAGCTATGCGGAGCACTACTACTCTCCCAACTCATGGAAAAAGTGAAGAAATCACTAACGGAGCATGAGATATCAGCTTATGGTTGGTGTGACTCCAAGGTGGTCCTAGCTTGGATTCAGGGAGACCTCTCAAGATGGGAAAGATACGTAGCTAACAGAGTGGGGAAAATAAAAGACGTAATTCCACCTCAACAATGGTGTTATGTACGATCGGAACTTAATCCAGCTGACTGCGCTTCGAGAGGCTTGCTACCGAGCAAAGTAGTCAAGTTCAACTTATGGTGGAACGGACCTATGTTTCTGAAAAACTTTGCAGAAACAGAAACACCTCATAATGTGAATTGCCACTTTACTACAAGCGAAGCAAACAGGGTCGAACCCAATGACGTCAGTTCGAAAAACTACAACACTGAAAATATTGTTTACAAGTTGTTGAAGAACCACAGTTCGCTGACTTCAGTAATAAGAATTACTGCTCGAATTGTGCGATATATTGCATCACTAAAGCAAAAATTACGACCAAGCGCTACTTACCTAACAACAACTGACCTACAATACGCAGCAGAATATATAATAAAATATGTTCAACAAAGCGAGTTTGCGCAAGAACACAAACAGTTGAAACAAAATAAAACTGTGTCACCAAAAAGCAACATTTACAAACTCAAACCTTATCTGGATAGCAAGGGAATCATTCGCGTAGGCGGAAGACTACAGCACTCTGATCTTCCTGCAAATATGAAGAATCCCGCAGTGGTACCCTACTCCAGCCGCTTCACTGAACTACTGATCGACCAAGCACATTCGATGACGCTTCATGGAGGAGCCCGTCTGACCCTTACTTACATACGGCAACGATACTGGATAGTCTCTGGAAATCGGGCGGTAAAGGGAAGAATACGACGCTGTGTGAAATGTCATCGTTACAATTCTACGGACAGTGCTCAACTAATGGCCGATCTGCCAAAACAAAGAGTAACACCAAGCCGTCCATTCACTCACACTGGTGTTGACTTTACTGGTCACGTAGACGTGAAACTTAACAAAGGAAGAGGAGTGAAGACCTCAAAAGCATACATCGCGGTCTTCGTCTGTATGGCTACGAAAGCTGTACATATCGAATTAGTCTCAGAACTAAGCACGGAAGCGTTTATTGCGGCCCTTCAGAGAATGTGCGCGAGGCGCGGAACGCCTGCTCACATGTACTCAGACAACGGCACGAACTTCGTTGGAGCATCCAAAGTACTGAGAGAGGATTTCAGTAACTTCAAGAAGCTACTCTCTCCTGAGTTCTTTGACGAGATTGGGAAACTAGAAATTCATTGGCACTTCAACGCCCCTGCTTGGCCTAGTGCGGGGGGGATATTCGAAGCAGCCGTCAAATCATTAAAACACCACTTGAAGCGGGTTCTTGGGGATCAAAAACTGACCTGGGAAGAATTCACTACGTTACTAGCGAAAATAGAAGCCTGCCTAAACTCGAGGCCTCTATGTCAGCTAACAGAAGATCCGGAGGAATTTTACAGCACTCTCACTCCTGGCCACTTTCTAACTGGCAGTGCTACGTTGTCTCTACCTCAACCGGAGCCTGACAACAGAAAGATGGATCTGAGAAAACGTTGGCAACTAACGGAGCACATGCTGGATCAATTCTGGAAAGCTTGGTCCAATGACTACCTGAACACCTTACAGTCTAGAAGCAAGTGGAACAGAACTGTACAAAACCTCAAACTAAACGACGTGGTCCTAATCAAGGAAACAAACTTACCTCCTGGCAAATGGGCCATGGGACGAGTGATGGAAACTCATCCCGGTAAGGATGGTCTAGTACGAGTGGCCACCCTTAAAACAAAAACTGGAGTGATAAAACGACCCACTGTTAAACTAACTCCATTACCACAGCAAGAAACACTGCTACCTACCGAAGAAACAACAAATAACAAAAGAGAAGAAGATACAATAACTGAAAACCAAAGAAGAAAAAGGAGCACGCGAACCAACAAGTACAGTTTCCTGACTTTCGCTCTTATAACTTTAATAGGAATGTTAGGAACTGCACAATCGTCACCAGTAACAAACAACTATAAGGTGACCTCTATAACCAACAATCAACCTATTTATTTCGATGAAGCCGGAAAACTGCAACTTATACATGATGAATGGACTCTACTGATCTATTACAACCTAACGTCCTACTGGCAAGCTGCGAATAACATGAACGACTACATAAACCAAATTGATAAACTCTGTCAAAGAATCGCGCACGAGTTTACACCATGCGAAGCAGTTGTCAGACACCTACGTCATGAAATGCATCACCTTGAGAATTATAACACTATGTTACTTTCTCAGCATTCGCGACAAAAACGAGGCTACTTTGATGGAATCGGAAAATTAGCCAGAACACTTTTCGGGGTTTTGGATGAAGACTTTGCGCAAAAGTACGAGAAGGATATCCAAAACTTGCAAATCAACGATAATTACTTGTCACAGTTGATGAAGAATCAAACTTTGATCATAGAGGCTGAAAACAATGTAATTAAAAACAATACGGAATTTATGGACAAACAATTTCACGCAATACAAACCTACATAAATCAGACTTGCAACATAATCACAAAAATTGAGAACAGAGCACAAATTTTATACACAGCAAATGACGTGAACTCTGCCGCTTTATCATCAACTTTAATTTTGAGCGACTTGCATAGAATTCAAGAAATGCTAATGAATGCTCTCGCCAACATTTATCGAGGTCATTTGGATACACACTTGTTTCCTGCATCTCAAATAATAGAACAGCTGAACATCATCTCTGGAAAACTTCAACATGGAATAGCCTTACCGATAAAGGACATACAAAAAGATTTCCGTGACATCTACGAACTAATCCATGTCAAGGCTCGGATTACAAACAACTTTCTACTTTTCGAATTGCATATTCCACTGTTGAGCGATGAGGACTACAAAATATACCGGGTAATACCCATACCATTCCAGAAACAAGGACAATTGAGAATCGTGCAGCCTTTCTCCAATTATATCGCCATAAACTTCGTGAAAAATTCGTACATCACTATGGAAGAGCAAGACATGCGCCAATGCACGCCATACGGAGAAGACGAGTACACATGCATTTCACGTCAGCCGGTATTTAGCTTACAAGACAAGGACGCACCTTGCGAGGCCAAGGTATTCAGTCAACAAACTTCATTATCCTGTGTCATCAATGATGTAACTTGCAAAGAAACTTGGATCCAATTACATAAACCTAACTGGTGGTTGTTTACATTATGCGACAGACAGCTGATGCGCGTCATATGTAGCGATCAAGTTACGCCAGCAGTCATCAACGGTACTGGGGTGATTGCCTTGAAACCAAAATGCATACTACAAAAGAAAGATGCGACAATATTCACCTATAACCACTTAGGAAGCAAATTTCACATGGAGGCGGATATTGAAGTACCTACACTTAACACGACTATCAACAATTTATTTGATCTAAGTTGGAAAAACGCACAGCTGAATATGACAGAACTGGATACATCTGCAATAAATATCAGAAACATAGATAAGCAAATAATTCAGCAGAAAGAGCAGGAAAGACTACCACAAGGGATAGATATATCGAGTCACGACATATATCTCTACTCTGTGACTTCTCTGCTGTTGGGAGGAGCTGCTTCGTTTGCTGTCTACATTTGGATTAGGAGACTATGGCATAAGAAAACTAAAAGGCCACCTACAAGACAACCTACAGGAATCGACAACAAAGTCGAAATCGAGATGCAAGAAATACGCCATTCGACACCGCCGGAGCCACTATACAGCGACGCGAGGCCGAAACAACTGTTTCACTTTGAGGAGCAGTAAAGCTTATTGTTTTTATGTGTACATGTTTAATTTTACTTACTTACTAATGTTTACTTTACTGTCTTTACTTTTTATTGTGACGTTCTGGGATGTCTTACTTTTATATTTTTACTTACTTAACCTACTTTTATACGGTCTATACTTTTTTATTATTGCGTTTTGGAATTTTTACTTTAAAACGTTTTATGTACTGGATGCTCATCCCGCCTTTTCCCTCGGGAGCATGTACGGTTTACGTACATTCCGTCAGGCTGCAAACGCAGCAACCTACTTTTCTCTTTGGTATTTAAAACAATGTTTAATATGATTTTAAGTTAGTTGACGAATTACATACTTACGCGAACACCGCGGATTAGCATCCAACCCACTTTTACTTTGTTGTGATCGGTACTCTAATAAACCTTTAGTGTTACCAAATCTGTGTGTGTTTACATCAACTCGCCTAACTCCAAGTACTGACTTACCACTTCTTACTTAAAGCTACAAGTGTAAGGTACCAACTACTACGGGACCTTACAATCAATCTATGTTAACAAATTGGATTTTTTTTTCTTATTTATTTTTTTGACCCAAAGGTTGACTGGTAGAGAATGCCTTGTGGCATTAAGTCCGCCTATGTACCACTCTTGTACATGAAGTTTAAATAAATAAATAAATAATAAGTATTTAACTAGCATAAAACGTGCTTGTTTACTAATAATTAAAAAAGCAAAATGTAACATGTCATGACAATCGTATTAATATTACCCATAAAACTGAATGGAATAGGTTCTATGTCACATTATCTCTTGAAGGAAATAATAGTACTATTATAATCTAATCTCAAATCATGCGAAACAAAGTTAGTTAACAAACATACAAAACAATTATTGCCGTAACCCAATAGTTTCAACAAAAAAGTGTTTTTCGCATCTCCTTTAAAGTGCGTCAAAACTGACATGAAACGTATTGCAATATCAACGATCGGATGTTATGTTTTACGCAATACTTATTTAGAAATAAAAGTTTTTACCAAGACAATAGTCTTTTTCTAGTTTTTAATCATTGTTAGTGCAGAATCACTATATTTTATAGTTATTACGCGACTATGGCAAAGCAAACGGTTATTATTTCAAGGATTCCTCGTAACTCCCAAACTGCACATGTCATCATATTATTTATTTATTTATACATAAATGCATAATGGTAGTGCTTGGCTTTTTATTATTCAGGTTTCCTAAAGATGAATTAAGGAGACTAAAGTGGCTTGTTGTTGTCCGAAAACAAAGACAGGAACCTGATTGGACACCTACAGTTCATAGTCGATTATGCTCAACACATTTCAAATTAGAAAATATTTGTATGTGACCTACAAAGGATGCATTCAAATTAATGTTTTTTTGTTATAGGAGGCTATGAACTATGATCATTAGAGCTCGAAACCCGGCTCGCCAAACTCCCTCAACATAAATGTTTCTGACATGGAGTCAATTTTCGATACGCCCCGTAAAGCATTTCTAAAATCAAAAGTTAGAAAAATATCATTTGATAAAAAGAAACTTATTAAAGAAAATAAAAATTTGAAGAGATAAAACAAAAGACTTCAGGAACGATGTAAATCACTAAATAATAATAATAATAACCCCCACCGCCGTATCTCTACGTTGACGTCGTGGTGGGGCTTGCGTGCTCCGATGAGCCCTAGGTCTGTGCCGGTAGGGTTTACTTTGCTGAGATAGGTCTAGGGTGAGGGGCCAGACTAAGTGAGATACAATCCAAGCCAAGGTCGCACATGCCGAGGGCTGCATGGCTAGGGGAGAGGTTAGTCGCTAGTGTGCCAACTCTGGATAATAGGGGACCTCCAGTTTTATTTTCCCTTACCACAGTGAACGCAGGGCTCTGCTGTGGCCGACTTTGCTAGTCCCTAGCTACTCGTGGGAATAATATGTTAACAAGGTCGAAAACAAAAAAAAGTATTCAGGCAAATATGCCTGCTGTAGATGATGAAACATCACCGGTTTCTTCATCGTCATCACCAAAGTCCATCTTCTCATCAATTGCATCATCACCACCTTCATACTTATCACGTTCATCAAGATCATCATCATTATTATCACCAATGACAGTAGAAGTTGTGTCGGAGGCTAGTTTGGCCAGTAATCCTTCACCCACTGCTGTCTCAACTACTACGCGAAAAAAATGGAGTAAAGAAATGAATGAATTCATTTGGCGTAACTACCTTATCATCACAAACTTAGAATATGATACGAAAGCGTATCTAACATCATTACATCATCAATTCATAGAAAAATTTCCAAATATGAAAGTCTCCAAGCAAAGAATTGGAGATCAAAG
Source organism: Noctua fimbriata (assembly GCA_905163415.1). NCBI lineage: Eukaryota > Metazoa > Arthropoda > Insecta > Lepidoptera > Noctuidae > Noctua > Noctua fimbriata. Next base: position 8,909,767 of record LR990929.1, on the reverse strand, counting down.
AAGAGCAATAGTTTTCAAGAAGTTACTACCTTCCACCACACTTGATACAATTAGGCTTGAAGTAAGCAACCATTTAAGAACTCACAACAGTGTGTTAGAATTACAGTCACCACCGGAGTTTCCGACATCTCAAACGGACTCACAACCGCACTCACAATCAGAACCTAAACGTAGGATGAAATGGTCCAACGAACTCAATGAAACACTCATGAAATGTTATTTTAGGGCAACAAAAATGGAGACGGATATGACAGTGTGGCGAAAAAATTTGAAAGAAAAATTCATAGAATGTTACCCCAATTTATCACACTTATCAGAACAACGCATTTCGGACCAAAAAAGAGTAATAGTTAATAATAGCATGATTCCAGTAGCACGGCTACAGGTATTAAAATCAATTGTAGAAAAAGAATTATTTGAAACAGAGTCGTTCCAAAGGCAAGTCGACAGTAGAATGTCAAATACAGACGTAGAAAATGTACATTTACACACAAATACAGAAACAATAAATATAGATATAGAAAATATAGAGCCACCACAAACAGAAAATATAGGAGTAGGAATAGATGACGGTAATATTAATAACTTAGGACCAGAACACCCTATACATCTTAATACACAACATACAAGTCTAGTTAGAAATCCTGAAATAGACGAAATATTCTCACAAACACTACAGTACTACAAAGACACCCAGCCTACAGAAAGGAGTTACATACCCAAGCAAAAGTCATCAAAAAAGTTAGCTAATATAGTTAGTTACATAAACAAAGTAATTTTGCCAGAACAAGTTACCAGTGACACAAATTTCAATCATCTCCAGACAGTAATATACTGCGCTGCGTGGACAGCTGCAAAGGCCAACGGTAGTAAAATTTCTCTCGCTCCTCCTGTAGACAGAAGTAGTAGACTTCAACAAGCCCACAAACCTAAGTGGCAAAAAAGGTTAGAAAACAAAATAGAATCTATCAGGGCCAAAATTGGAAGATTAACTCAGTATATTCAAGGCGTTAGAAGCAGAAAACTAATCAAAGCTGTTGAGATAATATTAAAAGACTACAGAATACATACATCACACGAACAACCTAACACACAACTTGAACATTTTCTAGATACTCTAAAACAGAAACTAACAGTAGTAAAAAGTAGACTAAATCGATACACTAAATGCACACAACGTAAAACACAAAATAACCAGTTTAGGAATAACGAAAAACAATTTTATCGATCCCTAAACAAATCAACAACAAATGAAACAATATCTGATAACAATACAAATACAGCATTTCCAACTACAGAAGAGCTACAGCAATTTTGGGCTGGGATTTGGGAAAGTCCTGTCTACCATAACACTGAAGCAGAATGGATTAAAGGAGAGCAGGTGATTCAAACTAACACAGAAGCGATGATCTTTGATCATGTAGAAGTAGCAACCTTCCATGACGTCCTAACAAAAATACATAATTGGAAAGCGCCTGGTTCAGATAATATACACAACTATTGGTACAAAAAATTTACACATATACACCCACACATATTTAACCATATTAACAATTTCATAAATGACCCCACAACGATCCCTACATATATCACAGAGGGTAAGACCTATATGCTACCAAAAGACCCTAGCGACTCAGCGAATCCAGCAAAATATAGGCCAATTACTTGTTTGCAAACCGTATATAAAATAATGACATCATGTATTAGTCACATAATTTATAAACATCTTGAAACACAGAAAATATTAACAGAAGAACAGAAGGGGTGTAAAAAGTTAAGCCAAGGATGTAAAGAACAGTTGACAATAGACGCAGTAATACATAGACATGTTCAACGTACCAAAAAAGATTTACACACTATGTATATAGACTATAGGAAAGCATACGATTCAGTACCCCACTCATGGTTACTCGAAGTTTTAAATATATATAAAATACACCCACGACTCATTAATTGTTTAGGTACTATTGTAGAAAAATGGAAGACACGATTACAACTGAACACATCAACAGGAACAGTCGAAACAGAATTCATTAAGATCCAGCGAGGAATTTTCCAAGGAGACTCACTCAGCCCGCTATGGTTCTGTCTAGCATTGAACCCTCTTTCAAACAAACTCAATGCATTATTACCCGGTTACCAACTCCAATATAGTGATACAATGACTGACATACTGACTGACCAACATTATTGTAAAGTAAACCATCTCCTTTATATGGATGACATCAAACTGTATGCGTCGTCCCCTGATGACTTATATGAACTAGCTGATGTAACTGAACAATTCTCAAAAGATATAGCTATGGAGTTTGGGATTGATAAATGTAAAATTAATTCAATAAGGGCGGGAAAAACATATACACATTCATACCAAATGCAAACGGGCGCGACAATAGATTCATTAGACGAAACCGGGACGTACAAATATCTAGGGTATATACAGGCTAAACAGATTCTACATAAGGAAATCAAAACTAAACTCACTAAGCAATTTAAGCATAGGTTAAAAACAATATTTAACACCCAAATAAACGCTAAAAACACCATTAAAGCTATTAACACTTATGCCATCCCCATTCTCACTTACTCCTTTGGCATTATAAATTGGAACAAGACCGACCTTAAAAACTTACAAAGGATTATAAACACCACTCTCACTAAACACAGGAGACACCATCCTAGGTCATGTGTACAGAGACTCACACTACCAAGGAACGACGGCGGAAGGGGAATAATAGATATCACTAACCTACATAACAAGCAAATAACAACATTGAGAAAATACTTTGAAAATAAAAGCTCCACTTCAACCCTACACAAAGCCATAGCGTATAATGACAAGAAACTTACCCCTTTGAATATGTATGACCGGACAACACAAAGTAATGAGCAACAGACAGACCGACAGACAAAAATCGCTGAATGGACCCAAAAGTCACTGCATGGGAAACACCGACACGACCTTAACCTACCTAACGTCGACAAGTTAGCGTCGAACGAATGGTTGAAGCGTGGAGAATTGTTCCCTGAGACGGAAGGGTTTATGATAGCGATTCAGGACCAGGTCATAGAAACCCGCAATTACCAGAAACACATAATGAGAGTTCCTCAAACTGTAGACATTTGTAGGCGATGCAATAGTTCTTCGGAAACCATTCAGCACATCACAGGTGCGTGTAAAGCAATAGTCCAGACTGATTATAAGCACAGGCATGATCAAATAGCGAACATAATTCATCAAAAATTAGCAATCAAATATAACTTCATCTCCACACCTCCAGTACCTTATTATAAATACCAGCCCGAAACTGTTCTTGAAAACGCCACTCACAAATTGTACTTCGATCGAGGTATCTTCACCGACAAAACAATACACTACAATAGACCAGACATCACTTTATTAGACAAATGTAACAAAACCGCGTTAATCATAGACATCGCCGTACCAAATACGCACAACCTACAAAACACTATAGCGGAAAAACTCTCTAAATATGTTGATCTTAAAATTGAAATCAGCCGAATGTGGCGTCTTAACAATGTAGCCATAGTACCTATTGTATTATCAACAACAGGTGTTATACCTAAACAGCTCCACCAGTCTTTAAAAACACTTGATTTACCACCATACACGTATCAAAGCCTTCAAAAGGCCGCGAACCTCAACACTTGCAGGATTGTCAGAAAATTTCTACAAAATGAAAATGACACAGTAATCTCCACCTCACACACTCGACCCTCAATTACCGCACAGACACAGGTTAATGGACACTCATCATCACACAACCTGACCTTATCATCATCTCATCATATCACCACTCTCCCGGGGTAGTACTTGGCTTCGGCCCGTACTATCCTAATAAACCGGCTTAAAGCCGAGCTACGTAAAAGTATGCAAAGAATAATAATAATAGTTCATTAACAGTCTTTTAAAAAAACGCAAATATTAGAAAATTGGAATAAAAGCAGAAAGAAAACCAAAAAGTGAAAATAAAAAAAAAACTGTTACCACGACAATCAACAATGACGTCTGTCAACATCGCGGCGTCATCAATACGAAAAATGGAAAATTATATTTAATGAGATGTTATAACGAAACGATGACCAAATGATAACGAGAGCTGCCTACCGACGCGCACGCCTACCACCTCCGGACCCGTCGCTCAGCTCCGCCTCGCCGCCGCCGGAATCCAGCCCCATCGTGAGTGCTGTGACACCGGCAGTGGCAGTTGCGTCGAGCTCGAGCGACGAGTATTTCTCTCCGCCGACGTCGCCAACACCTGTACGTCGGCAGGGGAGAGGCCGGCCACCGAGAAGCTTGGGACTTAGGGGCCATCCGGCCCCGAGCCGGGTCCCCGCTGCCGGTGGTTGTGTGCAGCGCATGAGATGGACTCATTCCATTAACGAGAACGTCATGCGCGCATACTATGGGTCTACAGAGGGGGGAACTAACCTCACTGCGTACCGTGTTGGGATGCTGTCTCTGTTCCAGGTACTTGAACCAACCGTCAACGTTTCGGCCCAACGACTGTCGGATCAGGTGCGGGTCATCCAACGCAATCACATGTTGGACGACGCCGTACTTGATAGGCTGCGCTCAGAGGTACTGAGCAACCGTATCGTTTTAACTCCGGCACAAACCGCGGTGCAAGCGTCAGTGATTGACGCAACCCCGCCGCGGTTCAACCCAGCTGTTGTAGAGGAAGATGATAGGGTTGCTGTGGTAAGTAGCCAGTGCAACGACCGATTGAGGAGCGCTCTGGAAGATGCGCTTCGTGAATATCGATCCACTCCTACCGAACTTAGGCCCCGATTACCACGGTTACCCATGCATAATAAAAATAGGGCGCTGGTGTGTGCCTTGGACTCGCAACTCGAGAATATATTCGAGAGTAGCGAGAACCTCGTTGATACACACTCGATCCTGTACTGTGGGGCTGTTGCGGCATGTCGTTTAGCTAACGTCAAGTTCCCAAATTGTGACGTAGCTACTCGACCAAAACCAGCCGTACCAGCCTGGCAGCGCAGGATCGAGCGCCGCATCGACGGGGCCAGGGTACTCATCGGCAAACTACACTCACGACCACGTGTGATGCGCTTTGTGAGGCGGGCATTCTCGGGGACTGGAATCAGTCCTCAAGAATACATGTCCCGTGTCACAGAGTGCATCGACTTCCTGAAGCAGAAAGTTTATGCATGGGCGAACCGTATTCGGAGGTATAAGCGGCGGGTTGATCGGTACTCACAGAATCGCATGTTCCAGAGCGATGAGAGGTGGGTATACAGAGCTTGGGAGCGACCCGAGCTAAATATGACAGACGTGTGCCGCCCGGATGATGCTGCTACGAGTTCTTTCTGGCGCAGCATCTGGTCGGTGCCCGTCTGTCATACTGAGGCTGACTGGATGCGTGATGTCGAACGAGTGTGTGAACCTATCCCAGAAATGGAGCCAATTTTGATTACACGTTTAGATATAGCCAGAGCAGTTCGTCCGTTACCGAACTGGAAGTCACCGGGACCGGACGGACTGCACAACTTCTGGCTCAAATGGCTTAGTAGTTCACACACTTGCCTGGCATCCCAATTCCAGTCATCCTTAGAGTCTGGGTCCTTACCGCAGTTTTTAACAACAGGCGTTACCCACCTGCTCCATAAGTCAGGTAGTCCCGCGGAACCCAAAAATTATAGACCGATCACGTGTTTGTCTACGGTCTATAAACTTCTTACATCCATTTTGAGAGCTAAAATTAATACACACATTGACAAAAACTCCATTATGTCTGCCTCTCAAAATGGATGTAGGAATGGGTCCCGCGGCACTAAGGAGCTACTCCTCATCGACATGGCCATTAGCCAACAGGTTCGTCGATCCCGCAAGGATCTGTCTACATGCTGGATAGATTATAAGAAGGCCTACGACTCGGTGCCACATACATGGCTCATGAGGGTGCTGGAGTTGTACAAGATAGATGCAACTCTACGCGCCTTCCTTAAGTCGTGTATGGGGCAATGGAGGACGGTCCTTCGATATCCAGGATGTCGACAGATCCAGGGGAACGATGAACCTGTATGGATTAAACGGGGAATATTCCAGGGCGACAGTCTGAGCCCACTATGGTTCTGTCTAGCCCTGAATCCTCTGAGCACATTGCTGGAGGATTCAGGTCTAGGCTACCGGTTGAGGAGAGGTGGTCAGGTCATATCTCACCTTCTTTACATGGATGATCTGAAACTCTTTGCCCCCAACAAATTGCAACTGATGGAGCTACTGAAAGTAACTGAAACTTTCAGTAGTGCCATCAGGATGGAATTTGGTGTGGACAAATGTGCAGTCATGTATGTAAAGCGAGGGGAGATTATGGAATCCGAGGGAATTCAGCTCTCGGATTCCATACACCTGAGATCCCTTTCCTCATCCGAAAGCTATAAGTATTTGGGTATGTCGGAAGCGTTAGGCATTAACGTAACTGACATGAAGCAATCGTTGAAGGAGCGCTTCTTTGGACGCCTGAACAAGGTATTACATTGCCTTCTTTCAGGCGGAAACAAGGTGCGCGCCTTCAACGGTTGGGTCATGCCGGTTTTAATGTACTCTTTCGGCGTACTCAAATGGACTCAAACCGAACTCGATGCCCTGGATAGGAGAGTTCGTACACTGCTTACCGCAAACCGGATGCATCACCCACGATCATCAGTGATGAGGCTGTACATCCCGCGGAAGTGCGGGGGTCGAGGGTTTTTAAACGCGAAGTCCCTTCACAACCGCGAGATGTGCAGTCTCAGAGAATATTTTTTAAAAGTCGAGGTGGGTATGCACCGAGATGTGGTCGCAGTGGACAAGGGACTCACCCCGCTGTCCATGGCTAAAGAGAACTGGCGCAAACCTGAAGTACTTACTACCGATGACCGCAAGGAAGTATGGCAAGGCAAGGAGCTTCACGGGCGCTTCTACCGAGCTCTTCATGGGCCCGATGTAGATTTTCTAGCGTCCGTGTCCTGGTTACGTTTCGGCGATCTCTTTGGAGAAACTGAAGGTTTTGTCTGTGCGATTATGGACGAAGTTATGTTGACGAACAACTACCGGAAATATACACGAATATTTTTACATCGTTCTGGAGCCGAAACATAGTAACTCCAGTCGAGTAATAGTTACTATTAGCATTGTTATTGTTTTTTTAAGACATCAAATAAAGAAGTTAGAAATTTATCACTTTTATTCTGTCATTCGAGTTAAATCTTAGTAGCGGTTTCATTCATAAACGCAAGATTTTACGCGATGCGCTCGTCGATGACGTAGAGCGACACAGCTGTGCGTGTACGAGTCAGCTGATCGTGCACTCGCGGTGACTCAATGGGCGTCGGACGAATAACCGGCTGAAAAAGTACTTGCAAGTAGGTATTTCATTTCAGGTACGATTAAGGTTGGTGTAAGTTCATTTACCTCCATTATCTCTTGTCTCCTCGTAAACGAGAGAAATTAATTGACAATTAATTCACCAGTCTTATCACGTAATCACTAAAACTCGTACTTATTCAACTACACAACGACCAGTACGCTTGGGAGTTATTTTTAATAGGTACTTAATAAACATACCCAATTACCTACCTACCATATGATAAATAAAAAATAGTATTACAGCTCAAAACAATTTTGTTGCGGCAATGCGTGTGGCGGCTTATACAAAGGCAGGCAATTCGAACAGAAAAAGACCCTATTTTCATAACGTTAACCGTGGAATTCGGTTGTGCATCCTTGTAAAGTCCACTCCAACTCGAGACAATAGATTTCTCAGAATATTTTTTAGTAAACTGTGTATTTACCTAGTTTGATAAAATTTCTAAATTTCACCGTTTACGGTTAAGAAATAAAGTCTGAATTCGCTTTTCGTGTTATTATTTGTATACCTATTTATCTACCGCGTATGTGTTTGTATTTATGTTGTTGTAACCTATCATAAAGAACGCGGTGCCGAATTATTGCTTGATTTAAATTGCGTTTATCTACTTATAAGTTCAATAACTCAAATTTTTCCGTCATACTTTCTACGGGCTTAGGACCGTCGCGTCAGTTATGCATTTTACGTATCTAAATACTTACTTACTTGTACACTTTTAATGTCAAGAAAAATAAATGCAGACGCAGGCGTATTTAAAAAATTTGAACTATTTACAAACATAATCAACGTAATAACTAACTAAGGCTAAGGATATTAGATTATTCACAATTTACACTTCCCTGTATCGAAGCAACTGCTCAAAATGGAGTCCATTTCGCTCGATACACAAACGGGCACGTTTAATGACATTGTCTTTTAATTTGGCTAATGTGTCTCTGTCACTTTTCACAATATTAAACGCGTCCACAATCGCACTTCTTAACTCATCTCGAGTAGTATGTTCCTCGAAATAAACTAGTCTTTTAATCTCAGACCACAAATAAAAATCCAGTGGGGTTAAGTCAGGGCTCCTAGCGGGCCAAGCCACAGGGCCACCGCGACCTATCCACTGCTCACCAAACTCACTGTTTAGATACGCACGCACTAAATTCGCATAATGAGCAGGGCATCCATCGTGCTGAAAGTACATACCGCGTAAATATGCCAGAGGCACATCCTCTAGCAACTCCGGTATCATATTCTGCAGCATATCCAAATAAGAACCGCCAGTCAGGTGCCCTTCAATAAAAATAGGCCCTATTATTTGGTCATTAATAATGCCTGCCCAAACATTCACGCTGAATCTAACCTGATGGTTATCTTCGCGAATGAGATGAGGGTTTAAAAACGACCAATAATGTTCGTTGTGAACATTATACAGGCCCACTCGTGTAAACAAGGACTCATCCGTCCACAGTATGTTGGCAGCGACATTTTCTATCAACCACTGACATAGGGCGATTCTCCTGGGACCGTCGCCTTCGTAAATAGCATGCGCTCGACGAAAATGGTATGGATGTAATCCATTTGAATTCAATATTCTCCATACGTAATATTGACTAACATTAAATCGCCTGGCCGCCATTGTGGTACTACGACGTGGGTCGCGTTCGAAGTACTCCAGTATATCTTCCTCCAATTCTACCGAGTATGGTAGTCTACCACGGCCCTGCGCGTGTGTGGGTGCTCGAAACTGTCCATGATCGAGGAGGCGCTGAGTTACAGCCAGGATGGTGGAGGTGAAGGGAACTTGAGGGTCGGTGATTCCACGTGCGCGCAGTGAGTTCAGGTTTTCCGGCTGAGCATACAAGCGTCTAGCCTCTTCCAAGTTATGGTGCGCCATCCCATAAAAATCCACCATTGCCCAATACTCCACATTGGAGTAGACATATTGCCGACTCATTTTTGACACGTGATTAGGTTACGCGTGAGTGACCTCATACAGCGAAGCGCGCGAAAATACTAGGAAGAAAGCGCGCCGATCGCGTCGGCTAGACTGTGTAAGCGTGGGGGTGGGGGCGTGGCTTACGGATCATACTGTCTGATCGATGAATGGATTTTTCAATGGGTACCGTTTGCATGTGTTGCCGATCGTCGATACGTTACGTACACACACATATGCATTTACCGCTAGAACTACTACTTCAAGTTCTCATTATTTTACAAAAAAAATCAATAAATTTAATTTTTCGTGTTTTTTTTTATTGTTACTTTTTGAAAAAAATAGTCCCAATCGTTTCGAGTTCGATGATCGAGTTTATGGCTTTCGGTTCCAGAACGACCTAAAACTAACCGTGTATTATGAAGGACGGGACGGTTGACGTGTGTCGGGCATGCCACCGTCCGGGTGAGTCCATCAGACATATTATTTCTGGTTGTTCTCGTCTGGCTAACGGCGAGTACTTGCACAGGCACAACCAAGTAGCCAGGATTATTCACCAGCAACTTGCCTTGAAATATAAACTTGTGGAATCTGAGGTACCGTACTACAAGTATGTGCCCGACCCAGTTCTCGAGAAAGACCATGTCACGCTGTACTGGGATCAGTCTATCATTACTGACAGGACTATTGTCGCCAATAAGCCTGACATAGTAGTGATAGACCGATCAGCGCGCCGCGTAATGATAGTCGATGTTACCATCCCGCATGATGAGAACCTCGTGAAAGCTGAGAAAGAGAAACAAATAAAATATCTCGACTTGGCACACGAGGTTGTCGACATGTGGAATGTGAACTCGGCTATCATTGTGCCGATCGTCGTGACGGCCAATGGCCTTATAGCCAAGAGCCTCGATGACCATCTTTCGAAGCTCTCCTTAGGCGGTTGGATCTAGGGCCTGATTCAGAAGGCAGTACTCCTCGATACGGCTCGTATTGTGAGGAGGTTCCTGTCTCTGGAGCCCTAACCACCGGTAGCTTGGACCCTGCTCCCGCTACCGGCGGACCACTATTTTTTATATTTTTAAATGTTTTTTTTTAATATGTTTTTTTAAGAAATGTTTAAAAATGTAATTAATATGTAAAAAAATAAATAAAGGACATAATAATAATAATAATGAAACGTCTTCATAACAGATTTACCAAATTTTTAAAAATTTAAATAGTTAAATATTATACTGCAAGATTTCAAGGATACCACCGTTTTTTTTATAGCAATATTATTACAAAACACCGAAATAAAAATGAAATTAAGCAGAAAATTAAAGAAAAAAAACAATACATGGAAGTGACACAATATGACATCTCACGTGTCTGTCAAAAATTTTGGAAGAATTGAATATATACCTATGAAGATAAATAAATGTTGACGAGATCAGCTGCACGACGCGCACGCCTATCACCTCCGGACCCGTCGCTCAGCTCCGCCTCGCCGCCGCCGGAATCCAGCCCCGTCGTGAGTGCTGTGACACCGGCCGTGGCAGTTGCGTCGAGCTCGAGCGACGAGTATTTCTCTCCGCCCACGACGCCACCACCTGTTCGTCGACGGGGAGGACGCCGGCCGCCGGACGGTTTAGGACCTCGAGGCCCACCGGCCTCTGATAGGGTCCCAGCTCCCGGTGGGAGTGTGCAGCGCATGCGATGGACGCAATCCATCAATGCAAATGTCATGCGCGCATACTATGGGGCTACAGAGGGAGGAAACAACCTGACCGCGTACCGTGTTCGGATGCTCTCTCTGTTTCAGGTGCTTGAGCCAGCTGTCAACGTGTCGGCACAACGACTATCGGATCAGGTGCGAGTCATCCAGCGTAATCGTATGTTGGATGACACCGTACTTGATCGCTTGCGGACTGAAATGCAGAGTAGCCATGTCATTGCCACGCCGCCGCCGCAGGCTGTGGTTCCACCACAGTCTACAATAATACCAAATCGCGATAACGACGTGAGTAATGACATAGTTACTAATGTAAGTACCCAGTGCAATGAGGAAATGAGGAGTGCTTTGGAGGGTGCGATTCGAGAATATCGGTTCATGCAACCCGACCTTAGACCACGCATACCTCGTTTGCCCATGCATAACAAAAATAGGGCGCTGGTGGCTGTTCTGGATTCGCAGTTGTCAAACTATTTTGATAACTGCGAAGACCTCACCGATGCTCACTCAATCCTGTATTGTGCGGCTGTAGCGGCATGTCGTGTAGCTCATGTCAAATTTTCTGATGACAGAGCTACACGACCTAAACCAGCCGTACCGCCATGGCAGTACAGGATTGAACGACGTATTGGTGGGGCCAGAGCACTCATCGGCAAACTGATCTGCTTCAGGGAGGGCAATACTCGTCCTAGAGTGATGCGTTTTGTGAGGCGGGCGTTCTCGGGGACTGATATCAGTCCTCGAGACTACATGTCCCGTATCACAGAGCGCATCGACTTCCTGAAGCAGAAAGTGTATGCATGGGCAAACCGTATTCGTAGGTATAAGCGGCGGGTGGACCGATACACTCAGAATCGCACTTTTCAAAGAGATGAAAGGTGGGTATACAGGGCTTGGGAGCGACCGGACCAAGGTGTGGCTGACACGCGCCTACCGGATGATGATGCCATGTGTTCGTTCTGGCGCAGCATCTGGTCGGTGCCTGTTAGCCATACCGAGGGTGAATGGACTCAGGGGGTCGAGCGAGCGTGCGATCTAGTACCAGAAATGGGGGCAATCACTATCAGCCCCCAAGACGTAGTTCGTGCAGTCCGTCCGTTGCCTAACTGGAAATCTCCAGGGCCGGATGGACTGCACAACTTTTGGATTAAATGGTTCACAAGGTCACACGTTCGCCTGGCGATCCTGTTCCAGTCAGCCTTAGAGTCAGGGTCGCTGCCAGAGTTTCTGACAACAGGTATAACCCACCTGCTCCATAAATCGGGTAGTACTGCGGAGCCCAAAAATTATAGACCGATTACCTGTCTTCCGACGGTCTATAAAGTTCTTACATCCATTTTGAGAGCTAAAATTAACAAACACATTGATGACAATTCTATCATGTCCGCTTCTCAAAATGGATGTAGGAACGGGTCCCGCGGTACTAAGGAGCTACTCCTCATTGATATGGCCATTAGTCAACAGGTTCGCCGTTCCCGAAGCGATCTGTCGACATGTTGGATAGACTATAAGAAGGCCTATGACTCGGTGCCACATACATGGCTCATGAGGGTGCTAGAGTTGTATAAAGTTGATGCAACTCTGCGCACCTTCCTGATGTCATGTATGGGGCAATGGAGGACAGTCCTTCGCTATCCAGGATGTCGGCAAATCCAGAGGAATAGCGAGCCGATAAGGATAGAGCGAGGTATATTTCAGGGCGATAGTTTGAGTCCACTTTGGTTCTGCTTAGCCTTGAATCCTCTTAGCACGCTGCTGGAGGATTCAGGTCTAGGCTATCGGTTGAGGAGAGGTGGTCAAGTTATATCTCACCTCCTTTACATGGATGACCTGAAACTCTTTGCCCCCAACGATTTGCAACTGATGGAGCTACTGAAGGTAACTGAAACTTTCAGTAGCGCCATCAGGATGGAATTTGGTGTGGACAAATGTGCGGTCATGCATGTAAAGCGAGGGGAGATTGTGGAATCTGTGGGAACCCAGCTCTCGGATTCCATAAATCTTAGATCCCTCTCAGCAACCGAAACCTATAAGTATTTGGGTATGTCGGAAGCGCTGGGCATCAATGTTGCTGACATGAAGCAATCGTTGAAGGAGCGCTTCTTTGGCCGCCTGAAAAAAGTATTTAATAGTCTTTTATCAGGCGGCAATAAGGTACGTGCCTTCAACGGTTGGGTCATGCCGGTTCTGATGTACTCTTTCGGCATACTCAAATGGACTCAAACAGAACTAGACGCCCTGGATAGGAGGGTCCGTACATTGTTGACGGCATATCGAATGCATCACCCGCGTTCTTCTGTTATGAGACTGTATATCCCGCGGAAGTGTGGGGGTCGAGGCTTTTTAAACGCTAAGACTCTCCACAATCGCGAGATATGCAGTCTCAGGGAATATTTCCTTGAAACCGACGTGGGGATGCATCGAGATGTAGTCGCGGTGGACAAGGGCCTCACCCCGCTCTCCTTGGCTAAAGAGAACTGGCGCAAACCTGTAGTGTTTGACACTAACTACCGCATGGAGGTATGGCAGAGTAAGGAGCTTCACGGACGCTTTTTCCGGGCCCTGCATGGGCCCGATGTAGACCTATCAGCGTCCGTAGCCTGGCTACGTTCCGGGGACCTCTTCGGAGAAACCGAAGGTTTTGTCTGTGCAATTATGGATGAAGTTATGATGACGAATAACTACCGGAGATTTATTGTGAAGGACGGTACGGTTGACATATGTCGGGCATGCCACCGTCCAGGCGAATCAATCCGTCACATTATCTCCGGGTGTTCTCGTCTGGCTAACGGAGAGTACTTGCATAGACACAACCTTGTAGCCAGGATTATCCATCAGCAACTTGCTCTAAAATACAACCTTGTGGAATTGGAAGTGCCGTACTATAAGTATGTGCCCGACCCAGTTCTCGAAAATGGCAGTATCACATTGTACTGGGATCAATCCATCATCACTGACAGGACTATTGTAGCCAATAAGCCTGATATAGTGGTGGTGGATCGATCAGAGCGGCGCACAATGATTATTGACATAACGGTCCCGCATGATGAGAACCTCGTGAAAGCCGAGAAAGATAAGAAAATCAAGTATCTTGACTTAGCTCGCGAGGTTGTCGACATGTGGGATGTGGACTCAGCGATCATTGTGCCGATAATCGTATCAGCCCATGGCTTAATTGCCAAGAGCCTCGATCAATACCTGAGGAGGCTCTCGTTAGGCAGCTGGATTAAGGGCTTGATTCAGAAAGCGGTACTTTTGGACACGGCTCGTATTGTTAGGAGGTTCCTCTTTCTGGAGCCCTGACCGCCGGTAGCTTGGACCCTGTTCCCGATACCGGTGGGCTACAATTTTTTATATTTTTAAATGTTTTTTTATATTTTTTTTTTAAGGAATATTTAAAAATGTAGAACAATTTGTAAAAATTTAAATAAAGGAAATAATAATAACTCAGTTCCCCACTCATGGTTAGTAAAAATTTTAGAAATTTACAGAATACACTCAACAATTATCACATTCTTGAAAACAATCATGGAAACCTGGTCTACTGTCCTCAGAATCAATACCTCAAAAGAAACTGCTGATACCCGCCCAATCAAAATTCAACGAGGTATCTTACAGGGAGATGCACTGAGCCCATTGTAGTTCTGCCTCGCCCTAAACCCTCTATCAAACATTTTAAACAACAAGCACAGGATTCCCCTTAGATAATAATTACTCCGTCTATAATGTGGCAACTCACCATGCTACGTGCTATTGGTTTGCGGAAACTGAAGCCGATTTGTCATCTTCTACGTTTGCGACCATGCTTATAGATTATTTAGAAAAGCACTGTCTTTCGGAAAATATTACTATTATAATATACTCAGATGGTTGTGCCGCACAAAATCGAAACAATGTTCTAGCTAATGCTTTACTTAATTTTTTAATACGCCGTAACGTGGGTGTGTACCAAAAGTTTTTAGAAGTAGGACATACCCAAATGGAGGGGGATTCGGTACATAGTTGTATTGAAAGGAAGCTTAAAAATAGGATAATAAACTTACCGAGCGATTATGTAACAGCTACAAAAGAAGCAAGAATTAAACCCTTTCCGTACGAGACGTGTTTCCTGGACTATATCTTTTTCCTTAACTATGCAGATCCTCAAATGTGCCGATGCTCTGCGATAAGACCAGGTAGACAAGCCGGTGACCCTAAAGTGACCGACATTAAAGCTATTGCTTACCTACCAGATGGATTGATTAGAGTAAAACTTCATTATAACTCTGAATGGACGGAACTTCCTCAGAGATCAAAAAGACTTCCTGTCATAGAACATTATGAATCATTACACACTAAGCAGATACCGATTCCCGACTCTAAATATTAACATCTTCAAGAATTGAAATCTTTACTGCCGGTAGATTGTCAGTCATTCTACGATTCTTTGCCTCATATTAAACTTATTTAAACTCTTGATACCAAAATATTTAAATTGATTTAAAACAGTACAAAACTGAGATTTCAATTAATAACTGATAGTTATACTGATAGTGAAACATTTTTTTATTTTATTTTGTGCACTCTATTATATTATTTAGCTAAGCTTGTTCAGCACTCTAAATATATAAGCCTTTTATTCAAATATTCAAATTGCTTCCAATGATCGACAGCCGTGTCGATGATTGGATATCCCATACGTTCCAATGACCGACAGCGGTGTGTCGATGATTGGATATTCTATATGCTAGCCTACATGTCCCAGTAACCGACATTATTTGCAGGTTGCAGGCATGGCGCCTAAAAAAAATTACACGCCTCTTCAAATGGCCCAGGCGGTAGAAGCAGTCAGAAAAGGTGAGAAAACTGCAACTGCTGCAAAGAAGTTTGGTGTACCCAGAATTACATTACATGATAAGATTTCCGGTAAGACTCCAGTTGAATGTTCCATGGGCCCTAAAACATATTTGTCAACGGAAGAGGAGGCTATTTTAGAAAAATGGGTACTTTAAATGGCTGAAAAACACATTCCCGTTACTAGAGATGAGCTCCTCGATAGCGTACAACGTATCATAATTGATCAGGATAAAACAACCCTATTTACTGACAATAGACCGGGCAAGAAATGGTACAACCTTTTTCTAAACAGACATCCTATATTGTCTGAGAGAACGGCACAAAATTTAACGACAGCTCGAGATGCTGTTACAGAAGAGCATATAAGGCGGTGGTTTGAAGAAGTTGAATCTTATCTACGCGAAAATGATCTCAAAGATGTATTAGAACAGCCGGCAAGAATATTCAACACAGACGAAAGTGCCTTTTTTCTGTCGCCTAAGGCTGGTAAAGTTGGGGAAGGATGTGTGGCAGCACGTTTTATGAATACATAGCGAACGTTTTTGATCCATGGTTAATACAGCAAAATATCCAAAAACCCGTAGTGTTCTTTTTGGACGGTCATCGATCGCATATGACCCTGCATTTGTCGATGTTTTGTGCTCAAAATGGCATAGAAATCATAGCATTACACCCAAACAGTACGCACATTTTACAGCCAATGGATTTGGCTATATTCAGACCACTGAAATCATTCTGGAAAAAAGCAGTAAAGGACTGGAAACTACAAAACTTAGGACACAATTTAACAAAAGATAAATTTGCCCCTGTCCTTAAAACAGCGTTGCAATCGCTCACTGATGATTCCATTAAGAATGGTTTTCGCGCTGGCGGTTTGTATCCTTTTGGCCCAGACTACATCGATTTAACTAAAATAAAATCTCGACAAAACCCGCAAGTTGCAACAGAACAGGCACTCTTTGTTAATTTCTTGGAAAAGGAATTAGTGGCAAAATTGGGGACAGAAAAGTTGCAGTTTTTCAATGAACTCTTTTATAAAGGTCGAGATGAATTAAATTCTCGGTTAAATGAGGAAGACACGTCACTGTATATAATATGGGCTAGCAATAAACAGAGAGTTCAACGTGCAGCTCACGTTGTTGAACGATCAGTACAAGCTGAAATTAACTTGATTCAAGAAGATGTTTCCAATCTAGTGGAAAATTGTGATAACAATGGTGCAAATTCAGGCCCTTTAAATGAAACCAGAACATCTAATAATTCTACATCGAATATACTGACAAACCTAACTAGTGGACAAGAACCAAAAGAAATAACAAATAACATCTCAATTGATAAGCCGAGTTGTTCTAACATAACAGATTCAGTTACAATACCTTCGACATCTTGCTCTTCAACTTCAGCTACGGCAGAATCCACAACTGTAAAAGAGACGACCAGATCCGAACCAAAAGAAAACTTTAATGACGTGTTAATTGTTAATGAGCAAAGTTCTTCCAACCAATTAGTAAATCCACTTCAGACAGCTGCCAATGCCTGCACTTCAACATTTACGCTCAATGAGAATTCTGTAGTAGAAATAATATCTTCAAAAGAGACGATCACACATGAATCCAAAAAAAAGTCTAATGAAGCTTTGATAATTAATCAGCCAAGTTCATCGAAGCAAGCAAGAGGTTTACTTCAGATATCTTCAACTTCTTCAATATGTGTTCTTCAAAGAGCTGCAGAAAAAACACCTTTAAAAGAGATGATAAGCACTAATACATCAAAAACTGTTGCAAATAAAGTGGGAAATACACATATTCCATCGCCATTTAAACGAAATTTATTTTGGCCCGGAGAAGATGAAGATAAAAAAGGGAAAAAAAGAAAATTAAGAGAAAAAATTCCTTCTGCCATCACAAGTAAAACGTGGAGGGATTATCACGAAGTGAAAGAGAACCAAAAAAGAGAAGCAGCAAAACTAAAAGAAATTAAAGCCCAAGAAAGAGTAGAGAAAAGACAGTTAAAACAGAGAGAAATGGAAAACAAAAAGCAAAATAGAATAAAAGATAAAGAACATAAGAAGAAAAAACGAAATACAACACCAAAACCGAAACCAAATGATACATCGTCGGACAATACAGACACCGAGGTAAACTATGCAGAAAGTGAAGATAGCTACAACATGGAAATCAAACAAGAACAGACGAAGATATACCATTGAGCAAATATTCTAAGCCAGTAAAAATATATTCTAGTGGAGATTATGTTATAATCCAATACGAAGGAGAATTTTTCCCAGGCGAAATTAAAAATGTTGATAATAACAAATTAGAAATTAGCACCATGACCTTTTCTGTGGGTAACATGTTCAAATAGCCGGAAAAAGAAGATAAAATCTGGTACCAAAAGTCTGACATAGTCAAAGCAATTTCAAAACCAACGCTATGCAATAAAAGAGGTTTTTATACGATACCAGAAATGAAAGAATATCTGCCTTTCACAATGTAAGGTATTAAGTATTTAATTTAATGTTCTTCAGAAAACATTTAACTTTCTTTGTTTTATAGATTTTTAAGCCAAACAACTATTAATTAAGTGGTAGACTAAAACGAGTCTGTGATCAAAACCTGCCATAAATTTATTATTAAATAATAAACAGGTACCTACTTAATAATATTGTAATTACAAGTGGAAATATCATAAGAAATATGTTAATTTTATATGCCACTGAGAAGATCTCATTAAGTTTTGTTGATTAGTATTAAGCAAGTAGATGAAACTTAGTATTAGTAACCTACTTATGTAACAAAAATGTGATTAAAAGTTGACATAATAAATAAGAAAAAACTATTTTATAATATAGAGAATTAAAAAAACTAAAACATTAACACCATAGCGTTAAAATGATTAGTTACTTAAGTACTACAATTACCAAAGCATTACATGCCAACATGTCCTTGTTTTTATTTAGCGAATTAAAATGATTAAAAGACTGAGTAAGACTTTTATTTGGGAATGGTGTTCGAAGTTAGTTCGATACTTGGATGACGATAAATAGGATATGTTGATTACTAGATCATGATTATTGGAACATGTCGATTACTGGGTGTCGATATATAGAATTTTGCAGTCGATAACTAGGCTAAAAAGAGCCTAAATCTATCTCGTCTTATTTCCTAAGTTATTAGTATTACACTTCTTTTTACTGTAAAATAATATAGAATGAAGCCTAAAATTTCACTCAGTGCATTAAAGAACCATGTATCATCATAAAGAAACCAGATATTTAAAAAAATGCTCGAATCTCGACGTTAAAGTGTCGATAATTGGGTGTTTTACCTTACTACGTAAGAAAAATATGGAGGTACTATATAGGATTTGTTCAGAAAATTCATAATGAAGATGGTAAAACATTATTTACGATCTCCTTCCTGAAGACTGTAAAAGCCCCTAAGCTAAAATTTTTTTAGCGAAAAAAGTTGATCTCGATGTTACTACAAGCGATTCGCTTGCTAAAAAAGTAAGAGTATTGCAAGATTCCAAAGATTAATATTTGGTTGATGATTTTGACGAAGGTGATTTTGTTTAGCTACAATGTTATTTTATAAATTTAATTTATTTTTAAATTTATATCTCATTGGCAGTGGTTATATTTTTAACTTTCACATCTACAGGCTGGGCGAAAAATCGTTCATCAAACGAAACAGGGCGATAGTTAGGATAATTTGCAGTAATAATAATAATAAAAAATTGTTACTTTAGAACCCACTACTTAGTAACGGTAGGATAAAAAAAAAAATACTTCATTTTTTTTTTTTTAATTTTTAATGCAATTAACCCCAACTGGTTTGTTTGTTCTACGATTTTTCGCCAACCCGTACAATTATTTTTTTCTTTTCTAGGCTAAGTGAATATTATTAATTAAAGCAATATTATGTAAACCAATGACTGACTAGCTTAATAATATTTTGATATATTTTAAATTTATGTTTTGTGACATTATTAATGTGAGAAAAACAAATGATAAAAACAAAGTATTTTTTTTAGTTAACTGGGTTATTGGTAAAACAGTAACAACCTTGCAGGGCTGCATTACTAACATCATAAACAACAATTTTTGTTTTATAAAATTTAAAAATTCAACATGAAAAATCAGCTGATCCAGAATGTGATCAGCTGATTTTTACCAGACTGCCAAGGAAGGGTTATGTTTTTCGCGCGTATCTTGTATGTATCATGTAATATTCTTTATTACCTCACATCTTCCAAACTGCTGCACGGATTTATTTAATTAACATATCGTTAGATTCGTCTTGGTTGATGATGTTGCATTAGATGTTAGTAAATAATACAGGCCTGCAAGGTTGTTAGTGTTTTACCAAACTGTTTTGGATTCTATTTGAAAGTTTTGGTTTTGTAATTTAATTTATTTGGATTGTACTACTTATAAAATATTTCTCGAAATAGTTTTTTTTTATTTATCCACTTTACTACCTAAAATCTTACGACTATTTACAATAATTCTATTGCCCTAATAATTCTATTGTGCTACATTCATTTTCCAGTGTGACACATTCTGTTGTGATTTCCTGACCCAGATGGAAAAGTCAAAAAAAGTTGAAACACGCGGCCTCTAAAGGTGGTACTTTGTGTTTCCAGAAAGATACACATGGCGCTCAACGTGTTAAGTCTGTCACTGCAGAGTCCTTCCTGAATAATTTCTAAAAAAAATAAAGCAGAAAAATGATTTTTTTTATGTTGCCATCAATCACCCGTAAGTCAGATAGCCGTCTTTGATTCTATACGACTCAAGTTTGAGAAGGTTCCTCTGGGAATATTGTAGTCCCATTACTATGAGGAATCCCTAGGATGCTAAACCACATTGTTTATTTTGATAACTTTTATACCTCTGTCCCTTTGGTATATTACCTAGCCAAACTTGGTATTCACTCTATAGGCACAGTGCAGTGCAACAAAACCACAATCCAAATTGCAATTTATAAAGAGAGGAAAGAATTTATCAAGAAGTCTGTTGATAATAAAATAGTTACCTCTGATGACCTCAACTTTTGCTTTTTAAATATTGGTTGGTCAACCCGCAAGTCCCTTCCAGGTCAAAATAAAAGTTGTGCAAATCTTACTAAACGCTCACTGTATGTACAGTGAAGAAGAAGAAGATGATGATGTTCAGTGATCCTGAATGATCCGGAGCATGTGCTCCAGATCATTCAGGATCATATTACAGTTAGCCAATTGACATAAAGCATGCAGCTTGCTGCAGGTTGCTGAGATTGAGGGTTGATTGGGTTGTTGAGTTTGTTGCTATCCTTGTTCACCATGATTGTGTGTGATCATGTTTTTTATTTATTTGTATTCCATTACCTAGTAACCACAAAACAATATGATTTTCAAATAAAACTCCCATATAAAAGCCTAGCAAAGTTGAAGCCAAGCTAAGAAGCTAAATCTTGCAGCTGAAACAGTTTGCTATCCACAAATAAGAAAACAACCTGAAATGCTTACCAACTTTTTATTGGACTCACTACACACAATGCTCACAGACACAAATAGTACATACTAGCAAGTATTACTAGCAAGTATGTTGTACAAAAATAATTCCATACAAAAGAAACTACTGTAGCATGCCGAAAAGTATTTAAAAATTTTGACTTAGCAGTATTTAACCAACAAATGTGTGGATAGGGAGTTTGTTCAACCACATTTTCTATCCAGCTAACTTACAAAGTGGTGAAGGGCGAAAGTGCAGATTCTCAGCCCAGATTAAGTAAATCATTTTAGATTTGATTTATAAAAAGCCCTAAGAACAGTACATGAGAACCATTATTACACCCATTTCATAACAGAACTCGAAATAGCAGGTGTTGTACTAGTCTTACAGCAATAACCACATTTCAGGAACTAACCCTATCTTCATGCGAATTTTATGATGCCCAAACCATAGACCAAACCTAATGACACCAAACCTACTAAAACAATTATTAACTTTACTCTCAGAAGTTTTCAAACATTAAATTTTATTGCTATAATATTGCTTTTTTTTTTAAACAACCGCACAAAGCCCAAATTTAATCCTTATATTCGGCGTCTTCTCAATTCTACGAACTAACAATATGACAACGTGATCATGAAAGATTGATTCATGATCTCATTCCACCAAAAACAAAAATTCCGGCAGCCTATGCCTAACCTCTCGTGAGACCCGCTGGCAGTAGTAGCAGTGCTAGCGGGTCTCACAGGAGGTTAGTGGTGACTGGTGCTAGCACTGCTAGCCTCGCACCAGCACCCTGGAACTTATTTACTGCTCAACACAGCACAGCACAGATACCTGTCACATACCTGTCACCGACAATGTATCGCATTAGTCCATAGACATGCATTAGATTAGTCTGTGGCCAATGTCACAGTGCCAAGGAAGTTCCTTATTTAAAAGAACTTGCATTTGTGGTTTCTGTGCATGGAACTAATATCTACTAAGTACATTTGCATGGCAACTCGACAAGTGATGTATTTATGGTTCATATTTTTTTTACACCAGCGTGCGTGGCGATAGCGTCTCATAATTTTAACTAAAACTTTTACTTTACTTCAACAACTATAATCTACGCTAACGAGGTGAACGAAAGCATTGTTGGCATTGTCGGATATTTCGTTCGCATCGTTTGTATCCCTGATGTAGCTTTTAGCTCTGTAGTTCGCGGTGTGAATCAAAGTATGTATGAAAAGAAGTGAAACGCCCAACTCGCTAGCTGGCGGTGTGGTCTGCGTTTTTTATTGATTTTATTTTGCTTTTTGCCTTTGACAATAATTGATTGCATCTGACATTTATTTTTTTCTCATATTTTTACGCATGGACTTAGTATACAAACAGGACTGTGTTCTCCGAAATTCGTAACATACAAAAATGAACCATAATACACACACCGTAGGTTTACTTTTGTTAAGCTATTATAACCGAGGCGAGGTAGATAGCAATAAGGGAGCCCTTTGTCCTTTTCACTCAATTGCCAACTGATAAAAATCTTAAAGATGGTAGAAAATATCACACCGGCAGTCACCTCACACTACAAGTAAAATAAGTTACGTAAATATATTTTTAGCTTTAAGAAAAGTTAAAAACTTTTCTTTTATAGGTTTACAATCTGTGCATAATACAAATTTATTTATTTTAAGTAAAATTAAATATTAGTATGATTATTTGGAAGCTATTATAAATGCATTATGGTAACACTAAAATCTGTCATCAATGGTGTTGCATTTTAGACATGTTAATAGTTGTCTTTTTTATTTTTACTGTGAAAATGGTTAAAAAGTGTTATATCACGTCATGTAAAAGTGAATCATATGGTGGTTGTGGCATTTTATTTCACAGGTAAGGAATATTATAGATTTTGTTTACTAACAATGATTAGTGTGACCATGTCCTAGACGTTTTGCAGACCAAAGACTAATGCTTTCGTGTATTTTTCATTTTTTATTTTCATTATTCGCTTGAGAAATATAATTTGTACCTATGTATCACATTATTGAAATATTATTATTTTTGTTTGTTACAGCTTTCCATCCAAAGAAGGCAAAAATGGTTGAATGCGATTCCCGAATTTCAAAACATAACCAAAAGTTCTGTGTTGCGCAGTCTCCATTTTAAGCCAGAGGATTTTCATACTACAAAATCACGACGAGCGTTAAATGCTTGTGCAGTAGGTACCATAATTTTTTCCACAATAAGGATATAACATTGATTTTATCATTTTCTTTATTCGTACATATAAAAATAAAAATATCCCAAAAAAATTAAAATGAAAAAAAAATTAAATAAAAAAAAAAAAATAAAAAAAAAAAAAAAAAAAAAAAAAAAAAAAAAAAAAAAGGAGAGTAAGAGACAAGAGAAGAGTAAAGAGCTTCACGGACGCTTTTTCCGGGCCCTGCATGGGCCCGATGTAGACCTATCAGCGTCCGTAGCCTGGCTACGTTCCGGGGACCTCTTCGGAGAAACCGAAGGTTTTGTCTGTGCAATTATGGATGAAGTTATGATGACGAATAACTACCGGAGATTTATTGTGAAGGACGGTACGGTTGACATATGTCGGGCATGCCACCGTCCAGGCGAATCAATCCGTCACATTATCTCCGGGTGTTCTCGTCTGGCTAACGGAGAGTACTTGCATAGACACAACCTTGTAGCCAGAATTATCCATCAGCAACTTGCTCTAAAATACAACCTTGTGGAATCGGAAGTACCGTACTATAAGTATGTGCCCGACCCAGTTCTCGAAAATGGCAGTATCACATTGTACTGGGATCAATCCATCATCACTGACAGGACTATTGTAGCCAATAAGCCTGATATAGTGGTGGTGGATCGATCAGAGCGGCGCACAATGATTGTTGACATAACGGTCCCGCATGATGAGAACCTCGTGAAAGCCGAGAAAGATAAGAAAATCAAGTATCTTGACTTGGCTCGCGAGGTTGTCGACATGTGGGATGTGGACTCAGCGATCATTGTGCCGATAGTCGTATCAGCCCATGGCTTAATTGCCAAGAGCCTCGACCAATACCTGAGGAGGCTCTCGTTAGGCAGCTGGATCAAGGGCTTGATTCAGAAAGCGGTACTCCTAGACACGGCTCGTATTGTTAGGAGGTTCCTCTCTCTGGAGCCCTGACTGCCGGTAGCTTGGACCCTGTTCCCGATACCGGTGGGCTACTATTTTTTATATTTTTAAATGTTTTTTTTTTTATATGGTTTTTGTTAAGAAATATTTAAAAATGTAATTAGTATGTAGGAAGATAAATAAAGAAAAATAATAATAATATTACATAGCCTTCTTTCAGGCGGAAACAAGGTGCGCGCCTTTAACGGTTGGGTCATGCCGGTTTTAATGTACTCTTTCGGCGTACTCAAATGGACTCAGACCGAACTCGATGCCCTGGATAGGAGAGTTCGTACACTGCTTACCGCAAACCGGATGCATCACCCACGATCATCAGTGATGAGGCTGTACATCCCGCGGAAGTGTGGGGGTCGAGGGTTTTTAAACGCGAAGTCCCTTCACAACCGCGAGATGTGCAGTCTCAGAGAATATTTTTTAAAAGTCGAGGTGGGTATGCACCGAGATGTGGTCGCAGTGGACAAGGGACTCACCCCGCTGTCCATGGCTAAAGAGAACTGGCGCAAACCTGAAGTACTCACTACCGATGACCGCAAGGAAGTATGGCAAGGCAAGGAGCTTCACGGGCGCTTCTACCGAGCTCTTCATGGGCCCGATGTAGATTTTCTAGCGTCCGTGTCCTGGTTACGTTTCGGCGATCTCTTTGGAGAAACTGAAGGTTTTGTCTGTGCGATTATGGACGAAGTTATGTTGACGAACAACTATCGGAAATATATTATGAAGGACGGGACGGTTGACGTGTGTCGGGCATGCCACCGTCCGGGTGAGTCTATCAGACATATTATTTCTGGTTGTTCTCGTCTGGCTAACGGCGAGTACTTGCACAGGCACAACCAAGTAGCCAGGATTATTCACCAGCAACTTGCCTTGAAATATAAACTTGTGGAATCTGAGGTACCGTACTACAAGTATGTGCCCGACCCAGTTCTCGAGAAAGACCATGTTACGCTGTACTGGGATCAGTCTATCATTACTGACAGGACTATTGTCGCCAATAAGCCTGACATAGTAGTGATAGACCGATCAGCGCGCCGCGTAATGATAGTCGATGTTACCATCCCGCATGACGAGAACCTCGTGAAAGCTGAGAAAGAGAAACAAATAAAATATCTCGACTTGGCACACGAGGTTGTCGACATGTGGAATGTGAACTCGGCTATCATTGTGCCGATCGTCGTGACGGCCAATGGCCTCATAGCCAAGAGCCTCGATGACCATCTTTCGAAGCTCTCCTTAGGCGGTTGGATCAAGGGCCTGATTCAGAAGGCAGTACTCCTCGATACGGCTCGTATTGTGAGGAGGTTCTTGTCTCTGGAGCCCTAACCACCGGTAGCTTGGACCCTGCTCCCGCTACCGGCGGACCACTATTTTTTATATTTTTAAATGTTTTTTATATAGTTTTTGTTAAGAAATATTTAAAAATGTAACAAGTATGTTAGAAAATAAATAAAGGAAATAATAATAATAATAATAATAATAATAATACACTTACGTCAATGAAACGTCTTCATAACAGATTTTCCAAATTTTAAAAAATTTAAATAGTTAAATATTATACTGCAAGATTTCAAGGATACCACCGTTTTTTTTTATAGCAATATTATTACAAAACACCGAAATAAAAATGAAATTAAGCAGAAAATTAAAGAAAAAAACCAATACATGGAAGTGACACAATATGACATCTCACGTGTCTGTCAAAAATTTTGGAAGAATTGAATATATACCTATGAAGATAAATAAATGTTGACGAGATCAGCTGCACGACGCGCACGCCTATCGCCTCCGGACCCGTCGCTCAGCTCCGCCTCGCCGCCGCCGGAATCCAGCCCCGTCGTGAGTGCTGTGACACCGGCCGTGGCAGTTGCGTCGAGCTCGAGCGACGAGTATTTCTCTCCGCCCACGACGCCACCACCTGTTCGTCGACGGGGAGGACGCCGGCCGCCGGACGGTTTAGGACCTCGAGGCCCACCGGCCTCTGATAGGGTCCCAGCTCCCGGTGGGAGTGTGCAGCGCATGCGATGGACGCAATCCATCAATGCAAATGTCATGCGCGCATACTATGGGGCTACAGAGGGAGGAAACAACCTGACCGCGTACCGTGTTCGGATGCTCTCTCTGTTTCAGGTGCTTGAGCCAGCTGTCAACGTGTCGGCACAACGACTATCGGATCAGGTGCGAGTCATCCAGCGTAATCGTATGTTGGATGACACCGTACTTGATCGCTTGCGGACTGAAATGCAGAGTAGCCATGTCATTGCCACGCCGCCGCCGCAGGCTGTGGTTCCACCACAGTCTACAATAATACCAAATCGCGATAACGACGTGAGTAATGACATAGTTACTAATGTAAGTACCCAGTGCAGTGAGGAAATGAGGAGTGCTTTGGAGGGTGCGATTCGAGAATATCGGTTCATGCAACCCGACCTTAGACCACGCATACCTCGTTTGCCCATGCATAACAAAAATAGGGCGCTGGTGGCTGTTCTGGATTCGCAGTTGTCAAACTATTTTGATAACTGCGAAGACCTCACCGATGCTCACTCAATCCTGTATTGTGCGGCTGTAGCGGCATGTCGTGTAGCTCATGTCAAATTTTCTGATGACAGAGCTACACGACCTAAACCAGCCGTACCGCCATGGCAGTACAGGATTGAACAACGTATTGGTGGGGCCAGAGCACTCATCGGCAAACTGATCTGCTTCAGGGAGGGCAATACTCGTCCTAGAGTGATGCGTTTTGTGAGGCGGGCGTTCTCGGGGACTGATATCAGTCCTCGAGACTACATGTCCCGTATCACAGAGCGCATCGACTTCCTGAAGCAGAAAGTGTATGCATGGGCAAACCGTATTCGTAGGTATAAGCGGCGGGTGGACCGATACACTCAGAATCGCACTTTTCAAAGAGATGAAAGGTGGGTATACAGGGCTTGGGAGCGACCGGACCAAGGTGTGGCTGACACGCGCCTACCGGATGATGATGCCATGTGTTCGTTCTGGCGCAGCATCTGGTCGGTGCCTGTTAGCCATACCGAGGGTGAATGGACTCAGGGGGTCGAGCGAGCGTGCGATCTAGTACCAGAAATGGGGGCAATCACTATCAGCCCCCAAGACGTAGTTCGTGCAGTCCGTCCGTTGCCTAACTGGAAATCTCCAGGGCCGGATGGACTGCACAACTTTTGGATTAAATGGTTCACAAGGTCGCACGCTCGCCTGGCGATCCTGTTCCAGTCAGCCTTAGAGTCAGGGTCGCTGCCAGAGTTTCTGACAACAGGTATAACCCACCTGCTCCATAAATCGGGTAGTACTGCGGAGCCCAAAAATTATAGACCGATTACCTGTCTTCCGACGGTCTATAAAGTTCTTACATCCATTTTGAGAGCTAAAATTAACAAACACATTGATGACAATTCTATCATGTCCGCTTCTCAAAATGGATGTAGGAACGGGTCCCGCGGTACTAAGGAGCTACTCCTCATTGATATGGCCATTAGTCAACAGGTTCGCCGTTCCCGAAGCGATCTGTCGACATGTTGGATAGACTATAAGAAGGCCTATGACTCGGTGCCACATACATGGCTCATGAGGGTGCTAGAGTTGTATAAAGTTGATGCAACTCTGCGCACCTTCCTGATGTCATGTATGGGGCAATGGAGGACAGTCCTTCGCTATCCAGGATGTCGGCAAATCCAGAGGAATAGCGAGCCGATAAGGATAGAGCGAGGTATATTTCAGGGCGATAGTTTGAGTCCACTTTGGTTCTGCTTAGCCTTGAATCCTCTTAGCACGCTGCTGGAGGATTCAGGTCTAGGCTATCGGTTGAGGAGAGGTGGTCAAGTTATATCTCACCTCCTTTACATGGATGACCTGAAACTCTTTGCCCCCAACGATTTGCAACTGATGGAGCTACTGAAGGTAACTGAAACTTTCAGTAGCGCCATCAGGATGGAATTTGGTGTGGACAAATGTGCGGTCATGCATGTAAAGCGAGGGGAGATTGTGGAATCTGTGGGAACCCAGCTCTCGGATTCCATAAATCTTAGATCCCTCTCAGCAACCGAAACCTATAAGTATTTGGGTATGTCGGAAGCGCTGGGCATCAATGTTGCTGACATGAAGCAATCGTTGAAGGAGCGCTTCTTTGGCCGCCTGAAAAAAGTATTTAATAGTCTTTTATCAGGCGGCAATAAGGTGCGTGCCTTCAACGGTTGGGTCATGCCGGTTCTGATGTACTCTTTCGGCATACTCAAATGGACTCAAACAGAACTAGACGCCCTGGATAGGAGGGTCCGTACATTGTTGACGGCATATCGAATGCATCACCCGCGTTCTTCTGTTATGAGACTGTATATCCCGCGGAAGTGTGGGGGTCGAGGCTTTTTAAACGCTAAGACTCTCCACAATCGCGAGATATGCAGTCTCAGGGAATATTTCCTTGAAACCGACGTGGGGATGCATCGAGATGTAGTCGCGGTGGACAAGGGCCTCACCCCGCTCTCCTTGGCTAAAGAGAACTGGCGCAAACCTGTAGTGTTTGACACTAACTACCGCATGGAGGTATGGCAGAGTAAGGAGCTTCACGGACGCTTTTTCCGGGCCCTGCATGGGCCCGATGTAGACCTATCAGCGTCCGTAGCCTGGCTACGTTCCGGGGACCTCTTCGGAGAAACCGAAGGTTTTGTCTGTGCAATTATGGATGAAGTTATGATGACGAATAACTACCGGAGATTTATTGTGAAGGACGGTACGGTTGACATATGTCGGGCATGCCACCGTCCAGGCGAATCAATCCGTCACATTATCTCCGGGTGTTCTCGTCTGGCTAACGGAGAGTACTTGCATAGACACAACCTTGTAGCCAGGATTATCCATCAGCAACTTGCTCTAAAATACAACCTTGTGGAATTGGAAGTGCCGTACTATAAGTATGTGCCCGACCCAGTTCTCGAAAATGGCAGTATCACATTGTACTGGGATCAATCCATCATCACTGACAGGACTATTGTAGCCAATAAGCCTGATATAGTGGTGGTGGATCGATCAGAGCGGCGCACAATGATTGTTGACATAACGGTCCCGCATGATGAGAACCTCGTGAAAGCCGAGAAAGATAAGAAAATCAAGTATCTTGACTTGGCTCGCGAGGTTGTCGACATGTGGGATGTGGACTCAGCGATCATTGTGCCGATAGTCGTATCAGCCCATGGCTTAATTGCCAAGAGCCTCGATCAATACCTGAGGAGGCTCTCGTTAGGCAGCTGGATCAAGGGCTTGATTCAGAAAGCGGTACTTTTGGACACGGCTCGTATTGTTAGGAGGTTCCTCTCTCTGGAGCCCTGACCGCCGGTAGCTTGGACCCTGTTCCCGATACCGGTGGGCTACAATTTTTTATATTTTTAAATGTTTTTTTTACATTTTTTTTTTAAGGAATATTTAAAAATGTAGAACAATTTGTAAAAATTTAAATAAAGGAAATAATAATATAAAAAAAAAAAAAAAAATAAAAAAAAAAAAAAATAATAATAATAAAAAAATTATAAAAAAAAAAAAAAATAAAAAAAAAAAAAAAAAAAAAATATAATAATATAATATAATAAATAAAATATTCCTAGACAAAATAATATAAAACATTTAAAAATATAAATAAGAATAGTAGCCCACCGGTATCGGGAACAGGGTCCACGCTACCGGTGGTCAGGGCTCCAGAGAGAGGAACCTCCTAACAATACGAGCCGTGTCCAGGAGTAGCGCTTTCTGAATCAAGCCCTTGATCCAGCTGCCTAACGAGAGCCTCCTCAGGTATTGGTCGAGGCTCTTGGCAATTAAGCCATGGGCTGATACAACTATCGGCACAATGATCGCTGAGCTCACATCCCACATGTCGACAACCTCGCCAAGCCAAGTCATGATACTTGATTTGCTTATCTTTCTCGGCTTTCGCGACGTTCTCATCATGTGGGACCGTTATGTCAACAATCATTGCGCGCCGCTCTGATCGATCCACCACCACTAAATCAGGCTTATTGGCTCCAATAGTCGTCAGTGATGATGGATCGATCCCAGTACAATGTGATACTGTCATTTTCGAGAACTGGGTCGGGCACATACTTATAGTATGGCACTACCGATTCCACAACGTTGTATTTTAAAGCAAGTTGCTGATGGATAATCCTGGCTACAAGATTGTGTCTAAGCAAGTACTCTCCGTTAGCCGGACGAGAACACCTGGAGATAATGTGACGGATTGATTCACCTGGACGTTGGCTTGCCCGACATAATTATGTCAACCGTACCGTCCTTCACAATAAATCTCCGGTAGTTATTCGTCATCATAACTTCATCCATAATTGCACAGACAAAACCTTCGGTTTCTCCGAAGAGATCCCCGGAACGTAGCCAGCTACGGACGCTGATAGGTCTACGGGCCCATGCAGGGCCCGGAAAAAGTTTTTATCATTAGTACAACTGATGAACGTGGAAAGAAGGCAGGTTGAGATTGCCAGATGTTCTCGTGAGCGAGACTCTTCAGTCAAACGGTACTGGCGTGGCCTTGCAAAAACAGGCTCCGGCCGCTCCGGGTATCTTGCAAGGAACGACGTGAAGAAGGAGGGTTTCGTTTCACAGAGATATTTTTTGATTAGATTTTCCATTTAAAAGTTCCGAACTGATGACTACCATTTGTTAAAAAAAATTGCGCTCTTACGGATCTACTTCAGAGGTTAGCCGCATCGAGAAGAATTTTTTTTTTTTACTACATGGTTTGCATGGAGGGTGCAAACACATACATACAGGACCAATACAAGGCCCTGATGAAAAAACTTGTCTACATTATTGCTGTTTGTCGCTGTTTTGGATCCCTACGAAATATAATATGTGTATGTTTCCCTTTATTTTTGCAGTATGGAGCACAGCACTGTGTCATTTTTATAGTAATTAATTATTTTATATATTTGTTTACTGGGATATGGCCAGCAGAATGATGATTGTGATGATGATGATGATGTTAACTTAGAAATCGTAAATTATTATGGATTTTGTGAGGTGACAGGACAAAATTTGGCAAAGTCGATCATGCAACATCTGGAGGGATAAAAAGGCAATTTTGCACCCATTGAGAAAATATTGAATTACGAGTTGCAATAACGATAAATTCAGAAAAGAACCTTACTATTATCTTAACGTCATACACATTTGGTAATTTGGCGTGATTTACACAAATATTATTTGTTATCAGCATTTCTATAAATAGGTAACTCGAGAAAGAAGGATCTGCTTTTTTTGCTTATCTTCAAAAATTACTGAGATTTTAAACGTTAAAGTAAGGCCTCCGCGGCAAAATCCGACTAAAGTGTGACGTCGCGCTGCGAGCTGCGAGTCAAAATAATAAGTGCAAACCACTTTATAAATCAAATTTTATTTATTAACAAATCTATTATTATTTGCACGAGTAGTTTGCATTTAATGTAGTAACTTTCATAGCAATATTTTGATGTGTTGTTGTGACTCATTGACCATTTTTAGAGAGCACATTGTTAGCGACATAAAACGATACACAACAGAGTCTGTCGGCGAATGAACTTCTCGTCGTAACGTCACACGTCGTAGACGATACGTGTTATGGAAAATGTACTTCGGCCACCCGGCAGACTCCAACTGTGCCAACTATAGGGTTATTTCTTCTTTGGTCGCAAAGACGTAAATCTCTTTGCTGTGGGTGGATAGATATGCAGAAAATAATCTGTTTTGGTCACCCCATGACCCCATTGGTATAAGGGTATTCTACTCTATACTCTATGGCTTACTCAAGTTACCTGACAGTGACAGTGACACTAGTTGTAAAAATGGGTACTTACAAATTTATTTTGCTAAAGCGTTGACGCGTTGCTGTTTATCTTCTCTCATAGAATGCAAATTGATACTCTCTCAATCTGCCGTGAAACCCCTTTTGTGTCCCGTGTCGTTTAGCAAATTAGCCTACAACGTTTTCGATTGTCAGTTGTCACTACACTATCTTTTAAGTGTCTTGTGCATTGCTTGTTGCTTGTTGTCGCCGTCTTCTATAGTTTATTTTTTATAAACACTCTTTACATAGTTATTGAATTGGGCTAAAATTGTAGAATTCGTGGATACTTTTCTGGTAATAAAATGGTAAAATAAGTGGAATTCGAATCAAAAAGACACCGCTCTGACCGAAAATTTTTGTCCTTGCAAAGTATTGAATTGGTTTTGTTTAGCTTCGGTCGTAATATATCACGGCAAAGGCATGGCAGTCGCTCCATGTAAAATACTGGTGTCCTGTTAGACTGGAACCTGACAAGCCTAATGAGTTATGAGTTGTGAAAATGCTAGGCATTCTAAGACTACCCACTGACTAGATAATGATGTTCCATAACCATAGTAGGGGAGTGTGAGAGTGTTGTTATGTGTGCTTAGGGACATGAGCAACAAAGATATCAAAAGATTAGAAGATTTCAGAAGTAATGGGACTTCAAAAATAAAATGGTGGAATGGAACCAAAAGACTTTAATAAATATTTTTGTTTCAAAATGTCTTAAATGTATTAATTGTTTGATCTCTTGAAGTTGTAAGGTAAACTTGATATATAGATACTCTACATCTACAATAAAAGATTTTTCTTAAAAGTTTCTACTGTCAACCACTGGTAGTTCTTGTACTGTTAATTCATTTAGTTCCCATTTAGCGTCAGAAATCATTATGCTGTTGGTACTGTCATTTGTAGATATTTGTCAGTTGTTTTGGGGTAGTCAGTAGCTCTAAAGTGCGACAACCAGTCTTACCAAATTTGAGGCATACTAATTCAAACATCATTTGAATTTAAATTGTTATTTTTCATGTTCAAAATGTCTGTCGTGATTTAGCAGCAGCAGGTGTATTTATATCATTTGGTGCAAATTGGGCGGTTTGTTAAAAAATATTGTTTTTAATCGCAAACTTCATCTTAGTTAAAAGTTTCTTATTCAAGGATTATAAAAAAAATGAAGGCCATCTTTTAGGATCCATATTAGTGAAGATATGGACCCCCAAAGTTATGATGATAGCACATGGTAATGACAAATGTTTCTATCTCCAATTAGTGAACAGTTCTTGCATTATCTGTAGTCCGTGTGTGTGTCAGTGTAGTAAAAAATATAAATATACAATATTCTTTTTACTCTACTCTATTATATGTGTATAATATAATATTACTATTAAAGAAATGAATAATAGACCATAATAATATGATTATCATAATTATTTATTTGTTAGTTTCATTTTGCTTCTCGAATAAATCTTAATAAAACACATAATATCATCTGCTTACGGGTAAAAAGTAATAAGTGGAGTTAGTATCAATTCGAGTAAATGACTTTTTTAAGTTTACGTTTTAGTTTGATCTATTTCAAACTCTTTAATTAAAAAATTGTTAAACCAAAATGTTGCACTAGCTATCCTACTTTTAAGATTTACTAATAATATTTGGTATAAGTAAAAACTGTATAAAATAAATTTAGATTGAAAGGGGGGGCAATTAATATGTTTTACCTGTACTTAATAAATATGTTATATTTCCTGAATTCATTGATTTCCAAAGCTCATTTCAGTTTTGTATAGTAGCTGATTGTATTTTACACCAATTACTTGATTGGAAAGATTAATTTTGCAAAGGAGACGCTCAAAACTGGACCTTCATTCTGAAGAAATTTGAACAGCAATGGGATATACCTTATTAGAAAGCTTATTAATTATGCTACTCGATTATAATTTAGTATGATTTTTTCAGTCCTCCATTTTTGGTTTAACAAAAAGTGGCTTGTCATACAAACAAATATTATTTTGTGTAATACTTCTACATTGCATACACAAATAAATTGTTATATGAATGTGTGAAACATTAATAATTATAGGGATTATTACCTGAGAGTTTTCTATGCACTCCAATTTCTTTTTTGCTGATAGTGTCATCACACAATGTGATTCTATTATTTCATCAAAATTCTACAAAATAAAACGAAATGAACATTGCATAATTCACAAAGATTTGAGCAAAGGTTTTGATAGCAGCAAAGGTACAGAATACAAATAAAAAGTCAACTTTACCACATGAGCCAGGTTGGTGCCAGGTTTCCGTCACTACCAGTAGGTTCAACATTCTAATAAAAAGTAAAACATAATATGTTAATTGATTATAGTTACTGTTATGACGAGAGTTATGAGTGAAGGTCCTGATCCGACAATATCCCAGCTGTCCAAAATACATAGGAAAATCATTGTAATTTTGTTGTTTCCTTTTGATATACGACAGATTGAAAAACTAAAAATATTCACACATTTAGTACAGATAGAGGCGCATACCACAGGTAGGGCGTCATCATCATATGTTGATTTCAGACCATCTGCAGATAAAACCATCAAAGATCTCATCCAGTCTTTGTCGGGGTGGTCACTGTTTGATGTGCCTTGTATTTGAACTCCTCCAGTCCTTCGTCTTTCTTGACGTTCCTTACTTGCAAAAAGTGGCTTGTCATACAAACAAATATTATTTTGTGTAATACTTCTACATTGCATACACAAATAAATTGTTATATGAATGTGTGAAACATTAATAATTATAGGGATTACCTGAGAGTTTTCTATGCACTCCAATTTCTTTTTTGCTGATAGTGTCATCACACAATGTGATTCTATTATTTCATCAACATTCTACAAAATAAAACAAAATGAACATTGCATAATTCACAAAGATTTGAGCAAAGGTTTTGATAGCAGCAAAGGTACAGAATACAAATAAAAAGTCAACTTTACCACATGAGCCAGGTTCCAGGTTGTCACATCCAGTAGGTTCAACATTCTAATAAAAAGTAAAACATAATACGTTAATTGATTATAGTTGACGACGCTGGAACCAGAATGATCTAGGGCACAATAGTATGTTTCTGAGAAAATGAAGGAAATGCGTTACGCGTTATTATTTGAAATCTATGAGCTTTTTATTATTATTTTTTAGTTATATGTACTTCATGTAAGTTTTAAATAATAAAATAACAATTTTTATCAGTATGAGTTATTTATTAAAACTAACATTCTTAGTTTTACAAAAAAAAAATCACTTAGATCACTATGGCAGTTCACAAATTTAAAAAAATGTGATAATAGTGAAAGTTTTCACTTTGATATGTTAAGAAAAAATCACTTTAATCATCACCAAATACAGCAGGCAAAAAATTATCATCTTGTGCTTCCTGATTGCCGCCTCTTCTAGGCAAATGTGGTAGGGTCAAGTAAAACTGATGATGGATAGGAGGTACAAATTTTAGAGCTTTTCTTATATCTTGCATTTTTTGATACAATATTAGTCTAGTTTCAGGGGCTTTTTCTGGTATATAATTCTTTAGGTTACAAAAGAAAGTTTCAGAATCTATATCATTTGGTTTCAAATCAACCGTTTCATATGTTTCCGTGTAGTCATCATTGTAACTAAGTATACTTGAACCTTTACAAAACTTTATCTTCCGCATGTTAGAAATTTTTGCGCCTTCTCTTAATACAACCTGATAATCTTTGAATAGTGTTGCGAGGCTTTCAAAATCTAGAAACTTATTTTTCATATCTCGCACAGTAAAAGGTTTTTGTTTTCTGCAGTATCGGACGAGCTTCATCCAATCTTCTGGTGTATAGATATCAGTCTTCTTTTTTAGTTCTCGACTTATAAAAGAGAACTCAGTGTCGTTAGGCAGGTAAGTATGGCCACTGACGAGATAATGCATGGTGATCGTTTCTAGATATGGCGATTTATTAACCAGAAACATCATAAAGTGTAAAACGTTCCAGTTTCGGTTTTAACCGGAGCATCGGTCGCTAAAAAAACACAATGATTTGACAGTGTCCGGCACGGAATCTTCTAGAAAGTAGTGAAGTGACGACATAATTTCTTGCGAGCCTCTGGCCCCACAATGTTCTGGCCACATATTCATGAGAACTTTTTCTCCTTCCTTAGTATAAGCATGAATACCAAAGTTCAGCATTTGCAGTTGTCTTAAATAATAGACCTCACTATCTCCTATCCTCGTATTTAAATAAGGAAGAGGTAGAGTTCGTTCCAGATCAAAAGTAGCTACTAATAACGATTCATCAGTTTTGACTTTACCTTTACAGTCGTTTAATATGTTTCTTACTTCGCCTGCAAGTTTAATATGCTGATCTTTTTGTGCCCTTTTAGCTAGGCATGTTTCTATATCTTCATCCGCCTTTATTGATATCTCGACCATATCACAGGTTTTACAAGTATCTGCCTTAGGGATATAGAAGTGTAAATTAAACTCGGTTGTAAATACTTTGACGTAGGCACTCTTTTTCAATATTGGTTTTCCTTCTGAGTCGCATTTTGCTTTAAAAAGTTCATACATTTTGTTCATTGAAAGATCCGGGCGCAAATATTTTCGTTTTGATCGTCTTTCTCCATAGTGACTCACAAATTTCGGAAAACTATTAATGTGGTCTTTAATCCAGTTCAACTTTTCATCCGACAGCTTGTTAGCAGGTACATGTTGTCCCCTCTTATCTCTTTCTGCTATTCCAGAAACAGATTTTTTATTGCGTAATGCATAATCTAATCTTTTGTTAGATATTTGTATAACCTTTAAAAAGAAACTTTTGCAAACTCTTTTGTCCAACAGCATGAATTGCGTACATAATTTATGCGGCTAGAATTTTGAGCATTTTGTCTTTGCTTACGGCGTTTTGGTTCTAAAGTCTTAATGACGCTGCACAACCATGTTGTTTGAGCATCCCATGAGGTGAGCTGATAAAACATTACGTGTATTGCTTCTTGATTTTCAGGTGGAACCTGCTCACTGCATTTGAACCTACAGTTGCATACAAAAGGTGTAAATACTTTAGCCGGGACAATATTACCTCGTTGCGATATTCTTGGCCTGCAGTTCTTTTTCGCTTCCTTATATTCTTTGCCCATTTGTCGAAATTTCGAACTCTTTTTCTTCCTCTGACAGGTTCATCGGAATCTGGATGATTTATTTCCCCCAAGTTACCTATAGGACCCTCTGGATCTCTTCTTTCTTCATTATCTGTAAAGAACGGCATAAGCTGTAACCCAAGCCCAAGCCAGACTCAAACATGAAGCAAAAACGCCACAAACGAGTATTTGCTTATAAAAATAGGTTATATTATGGAAGTAGTTTATTATTGTATAGCCTTCTTCGTGCTAATTGATAAAAAGAACATAAGCGTAAGTCAAGCAACAATTTTTGAGAAAAGCATGATTCTGAAATCGAACTGCAAAACTGCAAACAAAATAAAAGTAAAATCTCTCCAGCCCTTAATATTCGACAACAATACATACCTTCACTGTCTTCTAATTCTGTGGAAATTTCTACATTTTGCTCTGGATGGTAAGAAGAATGATCACTTGAAAAATCTTCATTTATTGAAGTCGATGAAGATGGCGGCGGCGAAGATAGCAATGCCATATTCACTATTCTTTTAGCTCTGTTTCTGTTATCCATTGCTTACGTAACAACCTTTCAATTAAAATGTTTAATAAAACAAAAGATAATCGCAAGCGCATGTGAATAAAACGAAATCAATATGATAAGTAACGTCAATTGATTTTGATTTTGTTGACGTGACTGTTTGTGTGGCCAGTTTAAAAATATTCAGTGTTTTTGTAAAAATGTCAAACCATATTTTTTGTTTAAGTATATATTCATAGATATTAAATTTTAATAAAAATTACGTAAATGATTTATGTATACGCAAATAATTTATATTTCTTTATTGCATTTAGATCAGTTTGGATATCCATAAAAGCCAGCAACTTGCGACCACAGTGATCTAAGTGCGCCTCATTACTTAGATCAGTCTAGCATGTCTCCATTTTGCAAATCGCACCGATTCTATAGTGAGATGTTGTGATTTCTCAAGGAAAATAATACTGGGAAGCAGTTACAGTATGGCATGAAAGAATTATGATTTTTCCATGCAATTGTGTAAAACAACCATTTTTGCCAAAAATGTCACTTAGATCACTCTGGTTCTAGCATCGTCAGTTATGATGAGAGTTATGAGTGAAGGTCCTGATCCGACAATATACCAGCTGTCCAAAATACATAGGAAAATCATTGTAATTTTGTTGTTTCCTTTTGATATACGACAGATTGAAAAACTAAAAATATTCACACATTTAGTACAGATAGAGGCGCATACCACAGGTAGGGCGTCATCATCATATTTATGTTGATTTCAGACCATCTGCAGATAAAACCATCAAAGATCTCATCCAGTCTTTGTCGGGGTGGTCACTGTTTGATGTGCCTGGTATTTGAACTCCTCCAGTCCTTCGTCTTTCTTGACGTTCCTTACTTGCAAAAAGTGGCTTGTCATACAAACAAATATTATTTTGTGTAATACTTCTACATTGCATACACAAATAAATTGTTATATGAATGTGTGAAACATTAATAATTATAGGGATTACCTGAGAGTTTTCTATGCACTCCAATTTCTTTTTTGCTGATAGTGTCATCACACAATGTGATTCTATTATTTCATCAACATTCTACAAAATAAAACGAAATGAACATTGCATAATTCACAAAGATTTGAGCAAAGGTTTTGATAGCAGCAAAGGTACAGAATACAAATAAAAAGTCAACTTTACCACATGAGCCAGGTTCCAGGTTGTCACATCCAGTAGGTTCAACATTCTAATAAAAAGTAAAACATAATACGTTAATTGATTATAGTTATTGATTAGAGTTTCCAAAGTCTACATCTATCACCAGGAGGGTCCTGATCCGACAGTATCCCAGCCCGTCCAACATACATAGGAAAATAATTGTAATTTTGTTGTTTCCTTTTGATATAAGACAGATTGAAAAACTAAAAATATTCACACATTTAGTACAGATACCACAGGTAGGGCGTCATAATCATATGTTGATTCCAGACCATCTGCAGATAAAACCATCAAAGATCTCATCCAGTTTTTGTCGGGGTGGTCACTGTTTGATGTGCTTGGTGTTTGACCTCCTCCAGTCCTTCGTCTTTCTTGACGTTCCTTACTTGCTTCCTACAAATAATTCAATGTGTATGTTTAATACTTTGGCATTCGACCTGCTTAGAGGGAGGTTACTGGTAAAACTCGTCTATGTGAATCAACTAGGCATGTAAAACAGGTAATTTTAACAACACCACCACATAAAAAATACTATTTACTTTACTTACTTTCCGTGCACACTTTTTCATATTATCAAATTTTGTATTTTAATTGTTTTATTGTTCTGTGTCTCGATCTACTTGCGTTAAATTCAATGTGAAGGTTAACCCATGTTTTTTCTTTCTGTGCTTGAGAAACGGCATCTGTTTTCTTACACAGTAATATATGTTTGTTTTCATCGATTCATCGTTTTAACAGTTCAAGTTCATTGTTTGAAAAGTTAGATCCTCTTTCCCTGGAACAAAACATGCGTTAATAACAATTATTTTAGACACCAAAAGCCATGTAGGTGTAAAATGGTATTTTGCTTCCGTATCAACAAAAACCTATGTCAATTGATATTGAAATATTGATATTAATGGGCTAAAAAATTAGATGTAAACAAGGCAAATCAAGATGTCATATCACAATATACATTTTATGCCCGTGACAGTAACGAACATTGAGGTTGGGAAACTAGGGTGCGCCAAAGTTCACCTAAATTTTCAACTCCGATAATTGGAAATCCGAAAATGTTCTTCCTAACATTTTTCATCCTAACAATCACAATTCCTAACTACTATGTCTCTAATGTTCATAATTCCGAAGCATTCAACTTCATAATGTTAGTAGCAATAAACATCTATTATACTTTTATTTGTTTTCCTATATTTTCTCAACATAACCATCTTTTACACTATTATTCAAAGTCATATCTTTTTTGTTTAGATTTCTTTTTATTCATAATAATCAGTATTATATACATTCATTTTGCGTAACTTTATTTTCACATAACGTGTATAACATATAAGAATAATAGTACCATGGTAAAAGTAGTTAAATACATGTTTTCATATACACATTTCAATTAAATTAGTTTAATATTAGCGGCTATAGCTTTCAAATAATCAGTTTTATTGGTGTATTTTGCTTTAAAATTCAATATATAAAAACGATGTGGAAGGGATCCATAGGTTAGGTTAGGTTAGAACTGTGACCAACTACGCGCGAGCCGAGCGAGCGAAGCGAGCGGTGCCGCGGCAGCGGCCGGCGAGCGCTACCTCGAAATTCCTCGAACTTTAGGTGAGCCAATATGGACCCGGGAAACTAGGAGGAGTATAATTTTTTTTGAGCGACAAGCAAAAGTTGAAATTATTTTTTAATAATTTTCTTGAGTTTAAGGTAACTACTGTATTTTTTTGATTTAAGTGAAGAAATTTACGTTCTACAACCCTAAATATTTTCAGAATTTTCCTCCTCTTACTTTAGAAATTAGAGGAGGACGCACACATTTTACCACTTTGGAAGTATCTATCTTTCAAATGACTGACTTTGAGAAAAAATGGTTTTAGGAACCTCAATGTCTTTTTTAAAGGCCTATCTACGGACACCCCGCACGTATAGGTTTGATGATTTTTTTTTTCGTTTCCGTTCATGCGCCTCCCCTTAATCTTTTATTTTTTTCATTTTTATATAAAAATCGCAAAGCGGTTCACAGAATACATCTACCTACCATAGTACCTACCATGTGTAGTCCTAATAGTTTCGGAATAAAGTGGTTGTGACATACGGACAGACAGACAGACTTGACGAATCTATAAAGGTTTCGTTTTTTGCCATTCGGCTACGGAACCCTAAAAATGGCGTACATATTCCCTATTATTAGTAATACAACTTACCCAACGTCGGCGTCGAGAAACTCTTCATCCGGATCCATTTCATATGCATTCGCCTCGTCAGCAGCCAGACGTTGGATTTGTGCAAGTTCGACAGCAGGGTAGCTGAAACTTGTCAAAGGCCTCGAGGAGAGAACGAGAAGGGCCAGGGAGCTCTTCGTAATCTTCTCCGAAGATTGCGATTAGGTTTTGGCATACCCCATCCGAGTCGTTTCCCATCGTGAATTGTAACACAAAACCTTATCAGTCATCATTTAAATAATCATCATCATTATCAATAAATAGCGCACAGGTCAGAATGTTTCGGGATAGCAACACGGTTCCGAACGCAAGACAATCAGAGTCCAGTAGGAAAGCCAGTAATCGTCAACCACAAAGAAACAAACACAGAGCACGGAAGAGATAGTATTCGATATAGGTCTGGCCGAAAGTGCAAACAAATACCGAATGAGTTTCACATTATTTTGACTAAACAATACAAGACATTAATGAATTTTGTATCAAACGAAGGGTGTCGGCGTGTTTTTGTTGAATTTCTTGGGGTTGTGACTAAAATATGGTACCTTTTTTAGTCATAATTCCGCCAATTCTTATCATAGCGGTGATACCGCCACATCGACGACGGCATCGGGAGGTCCTTGGGAGGCGAAAGACGCAGTGTAGGTATGTAAGTCAGTGTTGAACGTCGGCACTGCAACTCCCACATTCGACGCTCGATTCTCGCCCTCCGCCACAAAACAACCCGGTGTCTCCGGTGCTCGCCTGTCTGAAGTCGTATTCTTCTAAAATAGAAAGTTGAAACTTAACGATTTGAGTTATGGAAAGTAGTAGGTTATTTTTTTGATGACACTGTTTATAATAATAATACCTTATATCTTCTAGAAGTAGACAACTCATAGTACCAATCTGTAAAATTTGTTTTCTTTTTATTTTACGTTTCATGATAAATTTCATACGGCCGGCTTATAAGCAAAACGATATGGAATTTATTACGATTTTTTAAATTTGTTATTTTATACGATACCACACTTTTATGCAAGAATGTTTATCGGAGATGTAACAAATACAGAAGGCAACAAAAAATACTTACTGTGAAATCATGTTCACGACACTCCACAAAATAAAAATAAACATTGTTACTTCTTGAGTTCTTGCGAGGTAATATAAAAGTTTTTGATTATAGATATCAGAGATATTTACCTGGTGTGGTTCATTCCATCTTTGAATAAGACGTCGCACCTCTGCGATAACCAAGGGATGTCTTCGCAGTCTCGATATATTTATGCCACAATTCACACAACGTAAACGTATGTTTGGATCCATTGTTGATGCTTGCGATGAACTCGACTGTCCAGTGTGAATGCCAGGGTTATCATCATAGCTTGTTATCGGGTCCATGTTCGCGCGAAGTGTTTCAGATGAAGCGGAAGCAGAATCCATATTCATGCCAAGGTCGTTAAGGTTAGAAGAATCATCGGAGTCCATTTTAATGCCAATTCGTCGGTTTTATGCAAATTCAGAGGAAAAACAACAAAAACGAGAGCGGAGTTCAGCGGAGAGTTTATGTGTCGGTTCTTGTTTGACAACCAACAGACTACTTGACAATTACTTTTTTAAATCAGGGAGAGCTTGCCAGGGCAATTAAATAAAAATCGATTCCCAATCGATATTGATTAAAAAAAATATTAAATTGGTTTCACTTGCTGGTAATGTCATGTTGTGCGAGTATATCCTCTAACTATTAACAAAGTATATCCCACCATCTGGTTTTTTGATAATAATATGT
This sequence comes from Noctua fimbriata, assembly GCA_905163415.1. Taxonomy (NCBI): domain Eukaryota; kingdom Metazoa; phylum Arthropoda; class Insecta; order Lepidoptera; family Noctuidae; genus Noctua; species Noctua fimbriata. Next base: position 8,866,548 of record LR990929.1, on the reverse strand, counting down.
AGGTATGTCAGAAACAAAATCTGTTTTTAAATCGATTCCTGTCACTTTACTAAAAGTCTTATCGATCATCGATTTAATTGGCTTCTACTTTTAAAATGGCAACTCTTACCTGTCAGAGTTTTGTTGGTCCTTTATTAAAATGATTTCAAAACTTATTTACGCAAAAACATAGCAAAGCTTTATGATAGCATGCATAAGTTGAAAACTGATATTTAATTATGACGTCTTTATGATAGCATGCATAAGTTGAAAACTGATATTTAATTATGACGTCTTTTTTACACAAATCTTTTGCGTGTGCATTCTTTGGCCAAAAATGGGCCTTTGAACTTTGGTCGTTGACACAGTTTTTATTAATCGGAAAATTTCTTCACTTTTCTTGTTATATTTTAATAACTATAACTGTCACTGTTGGTTGTTTAGTTTTCCACTTTTATTTACTTTTTGTTATGATAAAAGTACAGATTCTATTTTTAATGGTAAAAATACACAAAGCCTATGTCTGCAGCGCCCTCTTCTCATTATATTTTATTTTTTAAATTCAAGAATACTAGATTAAAAAATACAATTTATTTGGAATACAAAATTAAAAACTACAAGAAATGCCTTAATTTAGTTGTTTACTCCGAAGAACTTGAAGTTTCCTTCTATTGGTACAAAATCACATTCTACCCAAGCTCCATCCTTGAATTGCTTTCCCACTTCTTTGTTCCTGTTGAGGACCTTGTCCGAAAATCTTTTATTTTCTTTAGAGCATACTGAAGTTGCATAGGATCTGAGTTATAATTAATTGCGCTCTTGCTTCAATTCTATACTAGTCAACCATACAGGTAAGTTATGATCAGCTACGGTTTTCAACTTTTTGATGAATCTATTGCAGTATGCTACAACTCGAACTAATTAACAAAGAGACGAGAACTTGGTCCACAGTTGTAATTGATCATCCTGCATTACATGACAAGCCTTTTTTGTTATTTCTTCTAAATTAGTGTCTGGTATTTGGTCGGTCTGGGTTTGGTACTTTCAGCTTCTGGTACCATAGAAAATTTAATAAACATTTTGTCAGGATTTGTCTTTTTGAATGTTGCAATACATAATTTAGAAATCTGTAGTTTTTAATTCTTCTTAAAAGTGTTGTTCAAAATGTCTTCAAACCCCATAAAGTCTTTACCTTTCAAAACAGAGACTATAGGGAGCAGGATTTTTACGCGCCATCTCGACGACTATCGGCCAATGAAACGGTGCCCATATAGTAGTCTTTTTACAGCACGTTCAATAGTGGCGTGTATTTGAATTACATCTGTGTTTTTAGATTTGGATAGAAAATATCTTAACATACTCAACATCGTTTTATTTTTGTTTTGACCTTAGTATAAATTTGAATACAACAGCACATTTTTGACTTTTTGACGTGTCAACCTCGGTCCACAAATTACAGTAGCCTGCCTGAGTATTATAGCTTTCATAACTTGTCATATTATATGCGGCTATTTTCCTTGAGTAATACAGGGCCATATTTTCACCGTGCAATGTTAAGACCTTTTGCATATCAAAATTTACACATATCACACTTCGATCTATAGCATTAAGTTTCTGGTGGCACTGAAATCTTTTATAGGACTCAATTTTTTCCCTCAAGTGGTATTCAAAGCTAGACAGTTCTTCTTCATTTTTGACGTCATAAGTCTGTATCATACATATCATAAACTTGTCTTGTTTAGGGACATGAAATCCTATATTGTAATTAGTCTGTAACCAATTTGAAAAAACTTTGAAAGACATTTTGTTTACACCATTATCAGCACAATCTTTTAAATAAATGCGATACAAATTAGAAATGTTTTTAAAATCATCAGGTAAGTAAAGGCGACCTGAATCTTTTCTGCAGTAATGCGAGGGTACAAGAGGCAAAGATATTATAAATTCCTTTTGCATGAGTTATAACTTCTTCTTTAGTTTTATTGCCACCGACCTTTTTGTTCCTGTCGTCTAATTTTGCAAATCTTCGACTGCGTTGTTTAATGTGTATAACAGAAGCCTTTGCGTTATATCAAGCGTCCTTCCATCGTCTTCTTTTATATAATATGCGTATTGCGTATGAGAATTTTTTTTCTTGATGATTCGCCTTTACCTGTCCTATGACGTTTTACATCTTTTTTATAGCACATTGTGAGATCTAGTCTTTCTGGCGTTGTGAGCTACCAAGGTTCCAGTAATAAGTAGAAAGCCGTCTTTCTTCAGTTATATCTCTATATATCTACTTGAATCTGTACTATATAATATTATAAAGCTGAATAGTTTGTTTGGTTGAACGCGCTAATTTCAGGAACTGCTGCTTCGAATTGAATTTTTTTTTCAGTTTTGGATAGCCTTGGAAGGCTATAGGTTATAAAACATCACGCTACAACTAAAAGGAGCGGAGCATGAATGAAAAATGTTGCAAAAACTAGGAACATTTATTCCTTTTGAGAGCTTCCATTGCGTGCGCTGCGTAAACGGTTAAAGTTACGCAACAATCATGTATGACGGAATCAATCCTCTTAAAAATTCAAAAAAAGTCCGCGATAGCATATGTCTATCTTTTAAGGTTGACTCTCTCTCTCTTATGTGGCGCAGACGATGTTGCGCGGGTCAGCTAGTCTTAAACAAATACAAAAAAAAACACGATCATCAAAATGATGAAAAAAATACATGGTGTCATATATTAGATAAATATTCGTGTAATGTCGAAATAAAGCGCTAGCGGTACCCTAAGTTTTTGCCAAATATTTTAAGTTGTAATTTAAATTACCTTGTTAAAGTAGAAATTACGTGGAGCTGTAATTAAGCGAATTATTCACTTTAAGAAGTTGACATTGTGAGAAATGGACATTTTGAGAAATTGACATTATGCGAATGTAACATTCTAAGAAGTTGACATGAGAAGTGGACATTTCGCGTCCTGTTGTCATTTTGAGAAGTTGATATTATGAGCTGATACGAGTGGCCTGGCAGTGGAGGTTAAAACTGTGTTAATACTTTTATTATTAGTTTCTGTCACCAAGGGTCAGGCTCTTTACTAAAATGTAATAATGTGTTATGGGAGTAGAAACACTCTTTACAAGAAGAAGTTACACTACATTTTTTCACTCTATGATTATTCGAGAAAAACAAAATACAAATTCCTTTCTCTTTCACAAAATTAAAACGAGAACGAGTGTCCAATTTTAAAAAACCCCCACATGTGGTGAGACTGTGCTGGCCAGAACACAAGGCACAAGTCGAGTTCGATACAACAAGAACAGCTTTCGAATTGGTTTTATTATTATTATTACTTGCAGGTTATGGTATTCAGCTGCATCCGGTTAGACTGGTCATCCAGACCCCAATATATTTGTGAAAAGGCTAGACAGATGATGATGATGACTTGCAGATTTGGAAGCAACAGGTTTACTACTGGTCAAAGTTCTAACATTGGCAATTTCCAATGCTTTGAAATGTTTTTCAACGAATAACCCAAGATCCTCATACTTTGAAATATCAGTGGAGTTATGTTCCAGCTAAAAAAAATCCCGAGTAGACTTATACAACTTTGACCACAGTTAATAGAACAACATAAAGTTTTTGTCTGGCAAATTATACTTTTCCAAAACTGACAAGTTCTCCGAAAATGTCCGATAAACCCGTTCTAATTCAGGACCAGATTAGGTTTTAACTGGTTCACAAAACATTAATTTATCATAATTCATCGTTGCAACTGGGCATTTTTTATTATAATGCTTCAAGCAAATATTCGAGTCATCTGTTAGAGGGAAATTCTTTATCAAGTCATATGCTGTTCCTTAGACACTTGACAATAGATAATGTAGCTTTTCAACATTTGATATATTTGTACGCTTATGAATGAGTGAGTCATACAACTGTATGAATCATAACCAATTTTCAAACTTACCATCAAAGGTTTTTATGTTAATTTTAGGCAATTTAGCTGACATTGGTTCACTACTTAGTCACAGAAGGCTTCAAGTCTGCTTACGAGAAATTCGCTCGAACGCGAGTTTAGACTGCTTTTAATTTATTTTAAAACGTTGCCATAACTTGCAATTCAGTATTCCGTAACGACGGACTTAACGATGAAAGAAGCTTTCGCTGTGCTTCATAGAAATCGTTTGCTAAGTGCTATCATAAGATCAGTGCTATCCATAAATTCTAAACGCATCATTGCGTAATCCCGCGCGATTCTATTGAAATCTGCACCTTCACTGCCCTTTGCCGACATATCTTGATCACTATTGTGACTATCACTCGGCATTGTTATAACCAATAACGAAAACAATTTACGAAAACACGAGAATTAATACTTTTTATAAAGTTTTCATAATGACAAATGACAGCTCTTTCACTTTTAACAGTCTTGTAAGGCTGCTAACATGCTACCAACCTAAGAACACGACGATAAAACTTCCACCAAAACCATCATGACACTACAACAAAATTATCCAAGCCAGAACCTCCACGAAGGAACCTTCCCAGCTAACAAGCGCTGACGTCAGACTTACCTAGCCGCCTTTTCAGTTACCTCCCAATTCGGTCCAGCTGGAATCCAGGAATTACGCGGCGAGCACCCAATTCAATACACACGGACGGGACAACTAGCGTTATTGGCACAACTTTTAGGAAATTTGAAGCATCACAACGGTTTTGTTGAATAAACGAAAAATGCTGTGCGCTCACACGCCACACCAAACGAAAGCGAAAAAAGGAAGTGAGAAGAAAGTATATATCGCGACATCGAGACATCATAAAATATCATAAGATCAGTTATATATACATCGCTATAGATGTCTCAAATCCTTGACAAATAATGTCAGCCTCCATACCACTGGAAGATCCTGTATAATTTTTATAACAGTTGTGTTCTGGAGTCGAAATGTGTTTTTTCTCTGCTCGAGCACATATGAGACAGTATTTGTTTCTAATAACTATAAATAGGACTTCACCAAATCTGCGACCCACAATTGCTGCGCCACCTGACAATGCCTTATAGTTATTGCCGTAGGAACGCGACGACCATACGCCATCGGCATATACGTCAACTATCGGAATACCATCCTTGCTCAGATTCCCTTCAGCTATAGCTTCATCACACTCACGCAAGGCAGCTATTTCCATAGATTCAACTGCTGTTGCCTCCCATTTTTCATAAACGAAGTCTTGAATTTTTGAATAGGTAAATTCTGTAAAAATAGGTAAATCCATGCACGCTGTGATTTCTTGAAACTGCGAAAAGACGATACCCGCATAAGTGATTCCAGTAACCGCAGTCGAATTAGCGTTGATATTATGTTCGCTAGCTGGCTCTTCATTTGTGATTATAAAATCTTTTTTACACATCCTCTAAATTTATATTTGGAAATCATACCATTTCTGTTTTCTCCTATCAGTGACATATCTCTTAAATTGCAATTAAATAAAGAGCTATGACTGGAATTTTTTTGGAGTTGCTGAATAAAGTACATCATGTTTACGATTCTTCGACCCTGTATTGGTATGTATGAATTTTCTTGAGAATCTCGACAAGGTATGGCTCGTCTTCGGTGGTTTCTCTAAAAAAACATATAAATAGGTTATCTTAGTAATATTGCAAAGGTAAATCGTTGTTTGTTCGTTTTTTAACCGCGCTGAAATGGCTGAACTGATGGTACGAAGCTAAACCATGTCATTATATGATACATACCCATAATTTTGTTCTTGTGTAGTTCCGAAATCTGTTGAGGTTGGATTAACTGCCGTAAGAGGTGCGAGTACTGTTGCAGAGGTACTCTGAGAGTCCCTGGGTTCTCTGTAATTTAACAAAAAGAATGTTACTCCGTCGGAACAGATAAAAATTTATAAAAAAATAATGTCTGTTTATTAGATATTTATTTTATTATCATTTTATTTTATTTCCTTTATTTATTTTCTTACACACTAATTACATTTTTAAATATTTCTTAACAAAAACCATATAAAAACATTTAAAAATATAAAAAATAGTGGTCCGCCGGTAGCGGGAACAGGGTCCAAGCTACCGGTGGTTAGGACTCCAGAGACAGGAACCTCCTCACAATACGAGCCGTATCGAGGAGTACTGCCTTCTGAATCAGGCCCTTGATCCAACCGCTTAAGTAGAGCCTCGAAAGATGGTCATCGAGGCTCTTGGCTATAAGGCCATTGGCCGTCACGACGATCGGCACAATGATAGCCGAGTTCACATTCCACATGTCGACAACCTCGTGTGCGCCAAGTCGAGATATTTTGTTAATTATTATCTTTCTATTACATTTAATACATGGTCAAATAAAATGAGCTAACGATACCTCAAAGACGTGGTAGGCAAAAAAAAAAAAAGATTTAATGAGTGTTTTGCGGATCATCTACCGCAAAAAACAGGTAGTTGTAGTCTTGAAATATCAGTTTAAAAAAAAATGTTTAATTTTCTTAACTTCACTGACGTGATGGGTTTCGATAGATATACACAAGAAACATAGATTTTCTTAACTAGTAATTCACAAGTGTTCGTTGACCCCAAAAAAAACATGAAATCATTTTTTTTTAAGATTTTTATCACCCAGCACATCTGCGGAGTTTCGCTATCTAAATTGATTTCTCCTTGTATATTATTTTATTTACATTATAGTATACAGGGTGTAAAGGACAGCCCTCCTCAAACTGACGGGGTGCATTCAGCTCCTTATTTTGAATCATATTCCACCGGATTATTTTTTTTTTCAATTACTATTCCTTTATTTGATGTAAAATTACATTCCCTGTACGCAGCACTCCATTTATGTAAATAATACGGCTAAAATAAAAAAAATCCAACAATGAATGTTGAAGTACTCTAACGAACGACGCGTGAAATCAGCTGTTCATTTCCTGCCTAGCTACAGAGTTCATCGAACTCGTCGTCGCGCTTGCCGTTCGCTACGTGCGTTTTGACACGGTAACGATACATAGCGGATGTTGAAGTACTCTAACTAACGACGCGTGAAACCAGCTGTTCATTTCCTGCCTAGCTACAGAGTTCATCGAACTCGTAATCGCGCTTGCTGTACGCTTCGTGCGTTTTGACACGGTAACGATACATAGCGTATGAGAAAACAAAACAAATCAAATTTATTGAATTCACATAACATTCCTGAAATAATTTCTTGTACCGGTCATCTTAGTATGATTTACTGAATTCACCCCATTAGTTTGTGGAGGGCTGTCCCTTACACCCTGTATTTTATCATATTATATACAGAGTGAAAGGGACACCAACGCTAAAACGGCTGAAAAAAAATCAGCTGTTCCATATATTTTGACCGTGTAGGTATTGAACTTTTGTAGAAAACAGCTGTTTTTTTTTCTAAATAATCTACGAAAAATTTCTATGTGGCCCGGCTCAGATTCATATACTGAATACGTGGTAACCGTTTTCGCGTTGGTGTCCCTTCCACCCTGCATGTTTATACCTCTACGGGAAAAAGGTGCGAGTTTATGTGTGTACGTATCACACACAAGACTTGACGAGATCGAATAATCTAAAAGAAGATACCAGTATCACAGCACCGGATAATAAATCGAATGCATATCTTAGCAAAACTTTAGGTAGGTAAATAAATGAATTTGCTATGAATGATACAATTCTAGGTAAGTAAATAGGTAATATGATTCTATTCAATAGAACACTTTCGATGTCGATCCCGAAATCATTGGATTTTCCCTTACTTGCAAAAGTGTAAGTACATATAAATCAAAACCTCAACTTTAGATCAATAAGCATCCGATTATTCCATCTCTGATAAGTTTTGATCTAGCTGTGCGATATTTTTATTACTCTGTACTTACTGTTGTTATCAATCGAAGCGCGTTCGAGCGATGTTACCTAGTCTGTCGCTGCAGGCCCGCCCGCGCCGGCCCGTAGCCAGCCATGGCAGGAGGAGAACATTATGATAACAATCATAGTTATTTTGTTTACCTATGTCTTACTTATCAATCCAGAGATATGTTTAAGATATTGAGAAAGTATGACCACATAGCACTAATTGATGATCATTATATTTTTTACCGTAAAGGGTGATGAATTTATACGTATTTACCTACTTACACACGGCGACACATTCCAGTATGAGCTGATCTCGCGTTTTATACTGGACTTGGCTCCACGAGTGGAATTTTACCGTCGGTTGCTTCAAGACCCGACGCGGAGCATCTTGTGGACGGACGAGTCCACCTTTACACGTGTTGGGTTGTTCAACATCCACAACGCGCACTGATGGGCAGAAGAAAATCCACGTGTTGTTAGGCCGGATCATTTCCAGTGTTAATGTGTGGGCTGGGTCCAGACCCGGTTCAGTGTTAATGTGTGGGCTGGGTTACTAAGTGCAACAATTGGTGTAAATAGTGTTTAAATAATGACTACGAGTTATTAGGTATGTACATTTTAAATTATTGTAAATAAGTTTTTAGTCACTGTTTTAAGCTTTCACGGTTTACAACTAAACTTGTACTGTCACTTACGGGAAACAATGAACAATCACGGAAGATATTCCGTAAGTGACAGTACAAGTTAAGTTTTTAGTGTAAAATAGACATGTTTCCAACTACAACATACGGTGTGTAGTGAAAATGTATACATAAACAAATTTTGTATGCAAGAACACCGAGACCAGAATCAAATATCTGTAGATTTGTTCCATGCGGAAACAAATCCGCAACCCGTAGCGCAAAAAGCCAACTGCTTCACCACTGCGCCAACTGTACCATCACTAGATCATTTCGACCGTCCCTTCGCGTCTTGGTAGTCAAGTGTAGTGTAGATTTGTACCTAGATCACGCATTACTACCTAGACTGAAGATAATTTGTCAAATTTCGCCTAGTAGATCCTAGGTTAGGTAATCATAAATTAAGATAAACACTACCAATCGCATCGAGTTAAATAGCCATCATTCAACTACAGATGTACTTACAATTTTGTTTACCTACAAAAAGACTAGTTTTCTGTAGGTAAGGAAACTCTCAGAAACAGCGTGTATCTGCAACAGTTAAGTAGGTAGGTATGACACGTCCACGTCTGCCTATCTCTATAGTACGATTGTTCAAATCAATCCGCGCTACGCACTGACAGTTCACATCTGTAGTACGAGTAGGTAGATACCTACAACCAAAAAACAGCTGACGAATATTCGTATTTTGACGCTCGGTCGTCTTAGTCGACATGAGTTACAACATTTTTCGAGGTTTTTACAAAAAAATTAAATTTGAATTGCACACATCGTCGGTCGGAATCATTACTGGTACAATTCAAATTACGCCGTTTTGAGAAAATCCAAGTTAAAGTTTTAGATATTTTGAAAGGCAAATTTTGTTGACATACATTTTAGTTTTTTTTTTCGGGGGTAGGTGTGAAAAAGTTTAGACGTTTTTAAAAATACGGAATTTTATTTAAAATATATATAATATAATTAATTGAAAAACTTATTAAGTTTACGTCACAAATTACTCTACAACAGTTACATAGCAAGTACTCTCGTTTGTGGCACATTTATGTGACATAGAGGAGTAATTATACACCACCTGCCAGCTGTTTAACTACACCACATTATCAGTTTGAGAAGCACTTCACAACACACAATGTCACAATTTGCCGAAGTCCTGGCTGCGCAGAAAACACTGGAGGAAAACTTCTTGAGGAAGATGGGTGAGCTTGAGGCACAGATACAGTGCGCCGGTCCTGCCAAGGATACAGTGGCAAAGATAGCCGAGGAGTTTCGTGGCTTTCGGGAGCTTGTGTTCTCCATGCTTGGTCTGCTGCGGAGCCAAATTAATGAGTGTGCCAAGCAAATTGATGGCTTGGAGACCAGGCACCGACGGAAAGCATTGGTTATCCAAGGGCTCGCTGAAGCAGACAACGAAAACTGCACAGCGGTTATCTTGGATGTTTTACATACCAAGCTGGCACTAAATAACATCACGGCATCTTCACTTAAAGCCTGTCACAGATTGGGGGCCCTCAGCAAGGATCATCACAGGCCTATCCTTGTCAGGTTTGCCAGTGTAGATTTGAAGTCATTGGTTTGTAAGGCAAAAAAAGGCTTGAAAGGCTCCAAAATGTCTATGAAGGAGTTCTTGACTAGGACCAGGCAGTCTGTCTTCAGTAAAGCACGGGAACACTTCAGCATGCGGTCGTGTTGGACTCAAGACTGGGTTATCTACATAAAGGCTCCGGACGGAAAGCGGCACAAGGTAATTTCTTTTGATGAGCTGAAACCCTTGGTAGCCCAGTATCCCAAGGCCCCGGACGCGGCTCCTTCTACGACTGGAAGAGATGGTGCTGCCGGGAATCTGAAAAACACAACACGAAAATAATTATAGGTCAGAGTGTTTGTTGTTTTATTGTTGTTTCTTGATTAGTAGTTAAAGATTCCAAAATCTTTACTTACCAGTTTGTAGTTGTCCTGTCTTATACTTGTTTTTCTTATGTTCTTTACCTCAACTGTTTATTTCTGTTTCTTTATTATTAATAGGTGTACTGGTAGTTAGATACTTTCAACTGTGTTTATTTTTCTTATAATTGAGTGATTGTTCTGTATATTATTGGTGAATGTCAGCTTCAGCTTGTCAAATTGACATTTAGAAATAATTAAGTGACAGTGACGAGTTATAACAATTATATAAAAAATAACTAATTTTCAGACATTAATAAACTATCAAAGATGATCGAGTAAGAACGTATAAAGTTATAATGAAAACATCGCATGTTTCAAGGACTGATAAACTTTACAATTCTATTTTTTTTTTGGGAGATACAAGTATGCAGTAAATAAATAGCTACTTACCAGTTTGTAGTTGTCCTGTCTTATACTTGTTTTTCTTATGTTCTTTACCTCAACTGTTTATTTCTGTTTCTTTATTATTAATAGGTGTACTGGTAGTTAGATACTTTCAACTGTGTTTATTTTTCTTATAATTGAGTGATTGTTCTGTATATTATTGGTGAATGTCAGCTTCAGCTTGTCAAATTGACATTTAGAAATAATTAAGTGACAGTGACGAGTTATAACAATTATATAAAAAATAACTAATTTTCAGACATTAATAAACTATCAAAGATGATCGAGTAAGAACGTATAAAGTTATAACGAAAACATCGCATGTTTCAAGGACTGATAAACTTTACAATTCTATTTTTTTTTGGGAGATACAAGTATGCAGTAAATAAATAGCTAGTTATTATAAACTTATTTAAAATATTTAGATTGTAGTGTAATTTTATATGGGACTGCTCTTTTTAAACCATTTCGCTATGATAAAAGGGTCATAACTTATTTCCGCCGATGACCGCTGCTTTGTCACATGCTTCTAATGATGCATTGATTATTCAGAATTGGTATTATGTACATTTCAGCTGCAACTAATTGCAACCTTGGCTCTATAGCTACATTAACTAATGAGATTATTTTTCTGAAAAAAATGACACTTCAACATAAATGAGCTTAATGTGGGTATTTTAGTAATTACTATCGTAAATATGTGGTTATTTTAGTAATTAGTATCGTGAATAACTATATAAGGGGTACCATATCAGTTTTTATTTAGTAACGAGTATCTATTTGAGAAAGTAAAACCATTTAGTAGTGATGGCCGCTTTTAATATTTCCTATTCTGAAATGGCTAATATTGTATTAATGAGTGATCGTGAAGTGCATAAGAGCTTAGAAAATCTTAAGAGCATTCATCCAAGTCTCACGGAAACAATGTTAAAACAAATTTATGAAGAATTAAGTCGAAATTTCTTACCTAAATTCACAAAGAAATGGCAAGCTGTATCAAGGAATAAGACAAAATTTTATCAAAAATATGAGGGGTGGTTGAAAAATACTTTGTTCTTTACTGAAATGTCTGCTGAAACAGATACCCTTAATGAACCAGGACCGAGTAAGCGGTCGCGGAGCGGACGTCCTGAAAAATCGTTCGAGGAATGTTGTGACCGGGCTAAACGATACAAAGTAAGGAGCATGTGTGAGAACTATCTTGAAGAACTTATTATATATGTCGAAGCGTCGACGCATATCAGTCGGTCTGGATCAGCGCCATCTATCTCTCACTGGAGGAACTATGTAGTTAGGTTTGACAACTAATGTTTGGGAACGTCAAGTAATAACTTGGGGATGGTTAGCGTGGAGTAATGGCGACACTGAGCGAATAATCGAGTCAAATGTCGATCCGGAAGTGTAATCAGGTATTCGACACTGACAGGTACTGACGTTGACAGGTAGGTTGGCTAACTTGTAACGGGGGTAGTACACGTGTGCGGTGACAGTTGAGAGAGGGCACTTTGAATCGGTCCGGTAGTCTGGGTAGACGTTCGTTACTCCGCGCTAAACTTCCCGCGTTCCTAAATTCTTAATCGAGCCATATCTGAGGCATCCTTGATTATTTTGTATTGAGTGCGTGTTAGCAAGTAATTAAAAGTGTAAACGAAGGTTTTGTGAGTTTTATTTCCGATGTCGCGACCCACTGATAACGAACCTCCGTCATCAGAAGTGGGATTGGACCACGACGACCCACGTGTTCAAAATGAAGACGCTAGCGACGAAAAATGGAGGCGTTTGTTGGAACAACAGAACCGCAATTTTCTGACGCTGATTCAAGCCATGAAAACACCCACTACGTCGTCACATGGCTTTCGTTTACCGGATTGCGATCCTGAGAAACAAGATGTGGATGCACGTGCTTGGGTGATCACTGCAGAGATGTGCTTGACGGACCAAGACCAACATGGCGCCCCGCTTATGGTCGCTCTAAGCCGCGCCTTGAAGGGAGGAGCTTCTACCTGGCTATCAACCGTGTCGTTTCCTGGGATGACGTGGACCGATTTTAAGCGACTTTGTATTGCAAGGTACGATAATTCCACTACTATTGCTTCGTTTCTGATTGATTTGCAAAATAGCAGCCCTAAAGAAAACTAGTGTCTTGCTTCCTTCGCTTAGTTTAATGACATCGATCATGGCGAGATGGAATGGCCTTAGTACCGAACGTTTGGCTATTGCTACTATATTGGCTCACATTTCTCAATTCGATCGCCGTGTGCAACGCCTATCTTTCACGACCGATATTCAGACACGTGGCCAGCTACAGCAAGAGCTGCAAGCGGTTTCTTTTATGAAGAGAAAGCTACCTAGCGATGACCGCGATGCCCCTGAAAAGTGGTACAAAGCGAATAGTACTGTGAAGCCTCTGAAGTGTTTATCTGCGGCAAGCTGGGTCACGAATCCGTGCACTGCTACCGCAAGGACGTGAAACAGGATACTCAAGCTACGCCAAAGCACCACAACCACGGCAATGGCAACGGAAGGGGTTCATCGACAACTGCGAAGTCTCATGCATCCGGGATCACCTGCTTCCACTGCCACGCGCAAGGCCACTACGCATCGAGCTGCCCACGGCGCAATGAGAGGAGCAGCGCCGACTCCGGGTCATCCAAGCCTGTCAATGAAAAGAGGGTTGACCTGTGCCTCCTGAACGCGCCTACTGGGACTCTACGTCACTCCGGTGAGCAATTTTCATTTCATTACGACTCTGGTGCAGAGTGTTCTTTAATTAAAGAATCTGTAGCCTGTAAATTTAAAGGAAAGCGTATTGATGAGACTGTGACTATGACTGAAATAGGGCAGACTTCCGTAACTCTACGATACAGATTTTGGCTTTGGTAGAGATCGATGACATTAGTATTGAGATTTGTTTTCATGTATTGCCTGATCATTTTCTACGTTATGGTATTATGATTGGACGTGAGATTCTAGAACATGGTTTGACTGTTCAGATGACTACTGACCGAATTAAGATCTTTAGGTATCCTTTTATTGCTTCTTGTGAGGTAGAGCGAACTCCTGAAATCGACTGGAACTCTATTGATACTGATGTACCGGCGGAACGTAGAGCAGAGTTAGCGAGTATCTTGCAGTCCTTCGAGAAGACTATTTGAATACTAAGTAGTCAACTTAACATTTAGAGTACCTAGCATAGTAAGAGTTTTCTTATAATCTGTAACGTTATAGGAAAAATGAAGTAACATGTTGAACAAACCTACTTTAAAAATTATTTTGAATGGCTCGAAATGATTACCTTGATGGTGTTGTTTGTAACCGGATGGAGGTTACATGTGGAGGTAACCGGATAGAGGTTACGTGTTGAAGACCGGATGGAGGTCGATTGGTTTGATGCTTATGACCGGATGGAGGTTATAAGCGTGATGTTGAAGACCGGATGGAGGTCAGAGTATGAGCACTGCAATATTTTAATGAGTTTCCTATTATTTGAATGAGTATGGGTGTTGTTCGACATGTCAGCTTTGAGAGAAAGAGTTTGTTATGATTTTCGTTAGAACCTGTAATGATTTTGATCAGAATACGTTTTATTCTCCACCCGCTTGGGCCAGGAATGGCCGAACGACTAGTACGAGTACTGTCCGAGAATTTTCTTTCATTTCAGGTACTCCACACGAGGACGTGTGATCATCAGGACGGCCGTGTCGAAGCGTCGACGCATATCAGTCGGTCTGGATCAGCGCCATCTATCTCTCACTGGAGGAACTATGTAGTTAGGTTTGACAACTAATGTTTGGGAACTTCAAGTAATAACTTGGGGATGGTTAGCGTGGAGTAATGGCGACACTGAGCGAATAATCGAGTCAAATGTCGATCCGGAAGTGTAATCAGGTATTCGACACTGACAGGTACTGACGTTGACAGGTAGGTTGGCTAACTTGTAACGGGGGTAGTACACGTGTGCGGTGACAGTTGAGAGAGGGCACTTTGAATCGGTCCGGTAGTCTGGGTAGACGTTCGTTACTCCGCGCTAAACTTCCCGCGTTCCTAAATTCTTAATCGAGCCATATCTGAGGCATCCTTGATTATTTTGTATTGAGTGCGTGTTAGCAAGTAATTAAAAGTGTAAACGAAGGTTTTGTGAGTTTTATTTCCGATGTCGCGACCCACTGATAACGAACCTCCGTCATATATATTACAAGATGAACTGTTTAAAAAATTAGGAATTAAGGTTGATTTTGTAAAACAAGGTATGGGGTCTTTAGGGGGTCAAATGATGGGAATACATCAAGAAGATTTTTCGCTAATCCAGATATAGTGGCTGAAGTGACAGGAGTTGATAAGACCTTAATTCATCGTTTTTCGGTAATACTGCTTGCAATTAATACAGGTAATAATAATAATAATAAATGCCGTACCAGCCTGGCAGCGCAGGATCGAGTGCCGCATCGACGGGGCCAGGGTACTCATCGGCAAACTACACTGCTTCAGGGAGGGCAATACACGACCACGTGTGATGCGTTTTGTAAGGCGGGCATTCTCGGGGACTGGAATCAGTCCTCAAGAATACATGTCCCGTGTCACAGAGCGTATCGACTTCCTGAAGCAGAAAGTTTATGCATGGGCGAACCGTATTCGGAGGTATAAGCGGCGGGTTGATCGATACTCACAGAATCGCATGTTCCAGAGCGATGAGAGGTGGGTATACAGAGCTTGGGAGCGACCTGACCAGAATATGACAGACGTGTGCCGCCCGGATGATGCTGCTACGAGTTCTTTCTGGCTCAGCATCTGGTCGGTACCCGTCTGTCATACTGAGGCTGACTGGATGCGTGATGTCGAGCAGGTGTGTGAACCTATCCCAGAAATGGAGCCAATTTTGATAACACCTTTAGATGTAGCCAGAGCAGTTCGTCCGTTACCGAATTGGAAATCACCGGGACCGGACGGACTGCACAACTTCTGGCTCAAATGGCTTAGTAGTTCACACACTTGCCTGGCATCCCAATTCCAGTCATCCTTAGAGTCTGGGTCCCTACCGCAGTTTTTAACAACAGGCGTTACCCACCTGCTCCATAAGTCAGGTAGTCCCGCGGAACCCAAAAAATATAGACCGATCACGTGTTTGTCTACGGTCTATAAACTTCTTACATCCATTTTGAGAGCTAAAATTAATACACACATTGACAAAAACTCCATTATGTCTGCCTCTCAAAATGGATGTAGGAATGGGTCCCGCGGCACTAAGGAGCTACTCCTCATCGACATGGCCATTAGCCAACAGGTTCGTCGATCCCGTAAGGATCTGTCTACATGCTGGATAGATTATAAGAAGGCCTACGACTCGGTGCCACATACATGGCTCATGAGGGTGCTGGAGTTGTACAAGATAGATGCAACTCTACGCGCCTTCCTTGAGTCGTGTATGGGGCAATGGAGGACGGTCCTTCGATATCCAGGATGTCGGCAGATCCAGGGGAACGATGAGCCTGTATGGATTAAACGGGGAATATTCCAGGGCGACAGTCTGAGCCCCCTTTGGTTCTGTCTAGCCCTGAATCCTCTGAGTACATTGCTGGAGGATTCAGGTCTAGGCTACCGGTTGAGGAGAGGTGGTCAGGTCATATCTCACCTTCTTTACATGGATGATCTGAAACTCTTTGCCCCCAACAAATTGCGACTGATGGAGCTACTGAAAGTAACTGAAACTTTCAGTAGCGCCATCAGGATGGAATTTGGTGTGGACAAATGTGCAGTCATGTATGTAAAGCAAGGGGAGATTATGGAATCCGAGGGAATTCAGCTCTCGGATTCCATACACCTGAGAACCCTTTCCTCAACCGAAAGCTATTTGGGTATGTCGGAAGCGTTAGGCATTAACGTAACTGACATGAAGCAATCGTTGAAGGAGCGCTTCTTTGGACGCCTGAACAAGGTATTACATAGCCTTCTTTCAGGCGGAAACAAGGTGCGCGCCTTCAACGGTTGGGTCATGCCGGTTTTAATGTACTCTTTCGGCGTACTCAAATGGACTCAGACCGAACTCGATGCCCTGGATAGGAGAGTTCGTACACTGCTTACCGCAAACCGGATGCATCACCGACGATCATCGGTGATGAGGCTGTACATACCGCGGAAGTGCGGGGGTCGAGGGTTTTTAAACGCGAAGTCCCTTCACAACCGCGAGATGTGCAGTCTCAGAGAATATTTTTTAAAAGTCGAGGTGGGTATGCACCGAGATGTGGTCGCAGTGGACAAGGGACTCACCCCGCTGTCCATGGCTAAAGAGAACTGGCGCAAACCTGAAGTACTTACTACCGATGACCGCAAGGAAGTATGGCAAGGCAAGGAGCTTCACGGGCGCTTCTACCGAGCTCTTCATGGGCCCGATGTAGATTTTCTAGCGTCCGTGTCCTGGTTACGTTTCGGCGATCTCTTTGGAGAAACTGAAGGTTTTGTCTGTGCGATTATGGACGAATTTATGTTGACGAACAACTACCGGAAATATATTATGAAGGACGGGACGGTTGACGTGTGTCGGGCATGCCACCGTCCGGGTGAGTCCATCAGACATATTATTTCTGGTTGTTCTCGTCTGGCTAACGGCGAGTACTTGCACAGGCACAACCAAGTAGCCAGGATTATTCACCAGCAACTTGCCTTGAAATATAAACTTGTGGAATCTGAGGTACCGTACTACAAGTATGTGCCCGACCCAGTTCTCGAGAAAGACCATGTCACGCTGTACTGGGATCAGTCTATCATTACTGACAGGACTATTGTCGCCAATAAGCCTGACATAGTAGTGATAGACCGATCAGCGCGCCGCGTAATGATAGTCGATGTTACCATCCCGCATGACGAGAACCTCGTGAAAGCTGAGAAAGAGAAACAAATAAAATATCTCGACTTGGCCCACGAGGTTGTCGACATGTGGCATATGAACTCGGCTGTCATTGTGCCGATCGTCGTGACGGCCAATGGCCTTATAGCCAAGAGCCTCGATGACCATCTTTCGAAGCTCTCCTTAGGCGGTTGGATCAAGGGCCTGATTCAGAAGGCAGTACTCCTCGATACGGCTCGTATTGTGAGGAGGTTCTTGTCTCTGGAGCCCTAACCACCGGTAGCTTGGACCCTGCTCCCGCTACCGGCGGACCACTATTTTTTATATTTTTAAATGTTTTTATATGGTTTTTGTTAAGAAATATTTAAAAATGTAATAAGTGTGTTACAAAATAAATAAAGGAAATAATAATAATTTATTTGCAATATAAAGGTGTACATTTGAACAACATTAGGTTACAAACAAACAGAAGGAGACGTTATACAGTAATATGTTTGGTGACTCTAGCACCCTTGCTAAGTTGACAAGACAACTTGTATTAAAGGTGCTAGGCCCTACCCTTTCATGGGTGCCTTGTAAAGAAAGTTTGTCTAATTTACGAAACTTATTTTCAGTTTTGCAGCAGGTAGATGGACAGATAAATAAATCATTTACTAAAACAAGGAAACAAAGATAAAAATAAAAAGTGATAAAAAGGATAAATGTAAAGTGTGGGGGTGTGTGCGAGTGGGGGTGTGTGTGAGTGGGTGTGTGTGTGTAAGTGGGTGTGTGTGAGTGGGTGTGGGTTTGTATGTATTTATGTGTGATAGTGCGCTGTGTAGTTTACCTGATTGGTTAAGTCAACAACAAGAGCTCTGTGTTGTGATAGTTGAGAGTCTGGAGCCAAGTAGTTAGTTTCTTTTTAAGAGATATATTTGGAAGTGAATGGAAATTTAAAATTTTATTGATTTTGTTATACAGATGGGGGCCTTGAAAACAGGGAAACCTTCTTGTAAAAGAATAACGCGAACGGTAGGGTTGGCCTATTTTGTCTTTGCGTCTTGTGGTGATAACCTTGTAGGGAGTTATACGGTGCTGAAGTAGTACAGTGCTAAGCACAAACAATTGCCTGACTGTGAGGACTTTACAGTTCTTATATAATTCCTCAGTTGGAAAAAGGATAGGTCGAAAGGTACTGACTTTCAGCACGGCTCTCTGAGCTCTTTCCAGCTTTAATAGTAAGGTTTTGGGAGCACCACCCCAGGCGCATACACAATAATTTAGGAGAGACTGACAGAGAGCGAAGTAAGTACTTCTCATAATTTGAGGTTCTGCAACGTGGCGAAGTGTTTTAACGACAAAAATAAGTTTTCTGACTCTTTTTGTTAGAGTCTCTATATGAGTTGCAAAACTCAGGCCATTGTCAACTGTCACTCCGAGATATTTTATTGTCCTGCATCGCTCTAGTTTAGGGCAGGTACAAGCTACCATACCCGGCAGTAAACACGAGTGTGCTGTTAAAGTTTGCGTGGCAGAAGGTAGTGTGGAGTTTCGCATAGAGAAGGTAAGGAATTTGGTTTTTTCAGTGTTTAGAGTGAGGGCATGTGTCTTAAGCCACTGCAGAACAGTATTGAGTCCTTTTTGTGCTGAGTTAAAGGTGTCGTGCCAAGAATCGCCGGAAAAAGTAAGGACGGTGTCGTCGGCGAACGCTATTATATTTCCGTCTTCCAGTTTTATGTTACAGAGCTGATTAAGGTAAATTAGGAAGAGAGTTGGCCCAAGCACGCTGCCTTGGGGGACACCAAAAGTGATAGGCACATCTCCACTGTAGTGCTCTTGTATTTTTACGCACTGAGTTCGATTTTGAAGATAATCCTTCATAAGTTCAAGAGGTTTACCTCGGATCCCCAGTCCCTCCAGTTTTAAAAGCAAATTAGGAATCGAATCAGTATCGAATGCCTTTTTCAGGTCCAAAAATATTGACAATACTTTTTTCTTCTTGTCAATATTTTTGACAACGCAATCGACTAATTCCGTGACGGCATTGCTGGTTGATTTGCCGCGCCTAAATCCGAATTGATTGGGAGAGAAAAGTTTTTTTTTCTTCCAGATTCTTCACTAGCCTTTTATTCACAATACGTTCGAGAATTTTGGAAATGGACGACATGACTGCAATAGGGCGGTAATTATTTACACAATGTGTGTCACCAGTTTTATGTATTGGGTGGATGATAGCCTTCTTGAAGTGCCGTGGGAAGGTGCCAGTATTCAGGGAAATATAAAAAATGTGTGTAAGCAGAGGAACAAGTAGTTGTGTGTAGCGCTTTAGAAAGTTAGTCGAAATGTTGTCCCAACCAGTGGCAGAATCTGTTTTGAGTGATTTAATTATCTCGTTCACCTCAGCCTCATCGGTGTTCAACATGACGAATGATTGTAAGGTCGAAGGTGAGGAAGTCATTTCTGTGGTCAATTTTTCACTACCGGGGGGAGATGAAAAGTTCTGAGCAATGATTGATGCGGAAAAATATGGAGAATACTGCGATGAAACTGCTGAATTATATGTTAGGTTGTACAGTTGGTACTACATGCCCAATTCCGTACACAAAATTCTAATTCATGGTAGCAGTATCATAAATACCGCCGCATTACCTGTGGGAATGTTGACAGAGGAAGCTCAAGAAGCACGAAATAAAGATTATCGGTCATACAGATTGCACACTCAAGAAAGTGTTCGCGTGAATCTTCTAATGAAGATATATTAAACCTTCCTCTTATCCATATTTTTTTGATTCCTCTGATCCATATATCAACTCCTTGAGAACAGTACCTGTACAAAGGGTTACAGCACTACCCGAGGATGTCTTAGTTTTACTAATTGATAATTAATAAAGCTCTAATTCATTCTAATTCATATCATAAATACTGATTTCAGTAGAAAAAATAATATTTTCCGCACTCCCATACAAAGTGCACCACTGTGCGTCGTGCAGTGAATAACGCAGTGATCCGCGCGCGAACTGTGTCCCTCCACACTCGCAAAGCTTCACAGTCTTGTTCGCGACTATCATGGACGACGACTTCTGCTGCTGCTGTGTCACTACTTGCCATTGCGTATTACAATTCCCTTTGTGATAAAGATAAGAAGCATATAAAAAAGAGATGGAGAAGAAGACGTTGGTGGATGACACGAATCCATCGCAATAGAAACAGGTAAATTAATCATTTTGGAGCAATATTAGCGTAGTATTTAGCACATTTGATTTGTTGTCATATTATTTTTGTTACAAATACTTTACAT
This sequence comes from Noctua fimbriata, assembly GCA_905163415.1. Taxonomy (NCBI): domain Eukaryota; kingdom Metazoa; phylum Arthropoda; class Insecta; order Lepidoptera; family Noctuidae; genus Noctua; species Noctua fimbriata. Next base: position 8,845,591 of record LR990929.1, on the reverse strand, counting down.
ATTATATCTAATTTATTTTTTCAATGCAACAATGGATGCACAGTTGAGTGAATTAGTTGCTGAACCATCAGGAGAATTTCATAAGTTTACGAGAATGTCTCGGTCGGATTTTGGTGTGCGTTACCCCAACAAGAAAGTATCTCCTAGAGTTATATGAGTAGAACGTATAGTTGGTGCCTTATCTGCTGTAAATGTGCCCCCACATAAAAAATGTGTGCCCCCTGTCGTTTCGAAAAAAAATCGAAAAAACGATTCTTGCTGGGGTAACGTTTTTCTAGCAGGAAAATTCTAAACGAATGATCGGAGAGAGAAAAACTGTGCATGGCCAGATAGCTTATATGTGTGCCAAAATGTGCCCCCAAAAATAAAATCTGTGCCCCTTCAGATTTTCGAGATATTGCATTTCCTGCTGGAGTAACGTTTTGATGAATAGTATATCTCTAAAACCATTGCATGTGCCCCTGTAGAATAAACATACGCGAGTAGCTCTTAATGTGTGCCCCTTTGTGCCCCAATTAGATTTTAGAAAATATTTATAGTTTTCAAGTTATCGCGGTTTTATGAAAACCCGAAAAAACATCGCAGCGCCTAAATGAGACAAGGCATAACTTCGCTGAAAACTGTATTCGGTCTTTCTTGACGCTAATAATAACCATACAAAGTTTCAAAAATGTTCACGCATGCGTTTTTGAATAATCTTGCTAAAAGTAAAAACGATGGTGTCATAACTTTGACGGCAAAATACAAGGAACTGGCACAATCCCAGATGTGTAGGTGTAAACCAAAATCTTGTGCCTTTAGTCAAAAATATATGGTGAAAATATTGAGCTTCAAATGTTACGCATTAAGTAAATATAAACAAAAAACCAAAATATGTAAACAACGGCTGGTTATCCGACCAAATCTGAATGACTACTAAAAAGCGACGGATTCATACTTAACGAGGACCTTCTTTATTGGACGTATTATACCTAAGCTGTTGTCCTTACAGTCGCGTTCAAAAGTTTTGAGGGCTAATTAAAAAATATATTAAATGCACCTTGTGACTATATAAATGAAACAGCTTGTTGATGTGGAAATTATTATTTTTATTCCCTTAATTTTAATTCTTAAAGTAATTATTGCATCAAATCACAGATCAAATTTCCTACCTATAAATATTATAAATTATTTGCACGTTGTGTAGTCATTATTATTTAAATCACAGATCAGTTTTTCATAGCCTAACATAATTATAATTAGTAAACATCACAAAAAATCACAGATCAATATTAAGTATAAGAATAATATTGTGTAAAAAAATATTAAATTTGAAATTACAGATAAATAATATTCTTACGAGTAACTTGCATATACATACAACATTATCACATGACTGTGGAATGACACTTAGATATCTAAAACGCCATCAAATCAAAATTATGTGACAATACATAATCAGCATTAATATAATCGTTGGTTAATAATTATAAATCCCTCATAGGTACGTAATACGACATACAAAATGGAAACACGTTGTTGCATCACAGATCATTGTGCGGTTGACTATAGGTATACACTAAATACAACTCTCAAAACTGCAGGTACCAACATTTATTTGGTTAAGGTGAATGCTCCAACCAACCCGCGTAATTCAAATTTTCTTACGTTTTTTGCAATTTGCACACCAGTGCTATGAGTGCTAGGTTGTATGTTGATTAAAATATTATTAAGAAGTATAATCATCAATATGAACTTGGAGGGTTGCTCCAAGTTCATAAATGTGTAGGAATGACTTTTTCTGTTTTTCTTGGTTCCTACACCTTTATGAACTTTGAAGGTTGTATTGATGATTTTGATGATTATAATTCTGTAACTACATGCGTCTTACAGCCGCGAATAATATTTTAATCATCATACAACCTAGCACTGGCTTGCAAATTGCAAAAAAACGTAAGAGAATTTTATTTCGCGGGCTACCCTGGAGCATTTATCTGACCCTGTACAATTTTGTCTATTCTACTATGTAGACTATTACATGTGGCATAATATTATATTTCCCAGGTCGTTGGATTTTACTATATAAGTCATCATAGCATTCAAATAAATTACTATTTTTTCTGTAGCAGTGAGCCCTGTAATGTCCAACACTTTTGGGTTTCGAAGTGGGTTCATATTCTATTACAGACAGAATTGTGTACTCCTTATTATTTACTTCAATGTTACGAGGCAGATCATCCAAGTTAGCGCACACGTCATGAAGTTCATAAATGATAATATCTTTAACATTGTATATGAATGATATATTTCCAGCGCAACAAATATGACACTCTGGAGTAAATTCTGTTCTTAAACATGATTCGCAAGCTTCTTGTAGGTGGTTGATACCTTTAGTATTTATTATATCCAAGTTCAACGGCAAATACTTGCAATTGTACAATTTGTTTTCATCTGCATGACTTGTGCACATACTATTAGAGCAAACTCTTTGTCTTATAGCGGAAACGAATAAGCTACTTGTACATATTTCATCTAATATTTTGGTCGTATTACATGAACAGTCAACTACGTATTGGGTTTTTGATTGTTTAAAAAGTTGAAGGAGCAATTTCGCTCTCAGGTCATATAATTTTTTACCACAATTCTTGGCATTCGATAATTCTTTAATTAATGATAAGAAATCATGAAATTCTCCTTTATTAATCTGTGCATCTACAGAGTCTCTAAATGTTTGTCTATCTTTGTAAGCTATCGCAAACGTTTGTGAAACAGAATCGAAAGCACATGTGTTTGTTATTATAGTCCTGTTCTCAGCGGTTTTAGAATTTGCCACGTTGCCGTTTTGTAAAATATAAATTGGTTTGGGTTTTAAACTTCTGGGTGTGGATACGGCTAGCCCTCTCCAATTTTCAATTTTTATCGGGTTATCTTGAAAAACTGACTGTGCCTCAAAATCATTATTTTCGCACTTCAAGAGGTTAGGTTTTGGTCTTTTTGTCCTTTGTGTTCGCACAGTTTGTTGAGCTCGTTTACTTGAATCTATTCTGTGCAAAACGTCACTGGAACTAAGTTTTACAGCTCCATTTATAAAACCATGGTGCTGTACTAAAAACTCGTCTAATCGCACGCGTTGGTTTTTCGTATCAAAGTATATAGTTTTTAAATCTTTGAAATGATTTTCAACATTAGAGCTTGATGCATAGTGTTTGGCATTTTTGAAATGTTTGTTCATAACGCAACCCCACAGTGGAATTTTTTTCAGAAGTCGTTTTAATGTACTGTTCAATTCCGGTAAGAAATATTCATTTTTGTTATCTGATGGTTCAACTAACTGCAGATACAATTTTTCGGTTTGTATTAAGTCATCATAAAAGTTTATTAAAGTTAAAGAAACATCTTTGTCATTTTCGTTGTGAAGTATTTCGATTTTTGGTTGTATGTCATTTTCAGTATGAATATCTTCTAAATTTTCGTGATTCGTGTGATTTATAATTTGGACCTTTAGGTTTTCAAAAGCTTTATTGCATTTGGGCTGCAAATCATTCAAGTCCGTACTCCTGAACTCATGGAGCGATAACGTGATTATGTCTCTTAAAACTGTTTTAAGTTCTTCATAGCACCGGATCTGCTGAATATGTTTCAAGCAGCGAACGTAAAATAACTTAACTTTTTCGGAAGTTTTATCAAAACAGGATTGTTTATAAAGATTTTTAATAAAATGGGATTTATCCATGCGAACATAACAGAGAGGTATTGCTGCGGTATTTCCTTCAAGCACATCAAAACACTGTTTTAAATAATCATTGAATTCAATTTTTAAAAATACTTTAGTAATTGCTCCTAACAGGGCAGAACTGTCGTCACTAATTATTTCATCTGGCAAAACTTTTCCGATTTGCCACGTATTTAACCATGTGGTTATCGTCTCCATTGTATGGGATTCGGAGGCCATGTAGCACATTGGTACACTGGTATCCAGAGTGTAGGCAACCACTGCATATAAAAATAAATGTTTAGGAGTGCGATATTTTAATAAATCATTAGAAGGTGGTGGCTCAATTGGCTGAAATAAGGAGCCAGTAGCATCAATAGAAAGTATTTTCGACCTATTTTTTAAAGTTTCATTGTAATATTGGTTTTGTTCATTCGTCCAAAAATATGTGAAGAAGGGAACAAGACTGATTTTACGGATAAAATTATCGTAAGGAATGCAGTGCGCCATAGCATACAAAGATAGTATTGTATTTTTGTCAAACTGTAGCGCACTTCTGGCTTCATGACGCATTTTTCTTAAATTGGGTAATTTAGGGAAAGTTGTTGGCTTTTTTGGATTATCTATAGTCATTACCTCGTTTGCCATCGTGTGTTGAACTTTTAAAGCTTTTTCGTATATTAACTTTTCTTTGATTCGGTTTACTCTATCAGAAGTAAGTCTGTTTTTAATTAGTGGGTCATGAGGATAATTTTTGTTGTAATTATTTAATTTACAAGTAACCTTTACGTAAGTTTTAGATGGGGGGGAGATATTCAATGACAGTAGCGCGTCACATTGGGTACACCTGCCAGTACATTTGATTTCATTAAAGTTAAGATCAGCAGGTACATAACTATTACTGAAAGCAAATGTACACTCTATATTAGTTCTAAAAAAGATTTGGTCTTGAATTTCGTTAGTCCACTTTTTTGGTAGGAGACGGTAAATTGAATTTTGGGGTACGATGTTCGAATATTCTGCAAGGCTCATTTGAAATGTTATAATGTCGGAGTCAGTATCTTTTTTTTCTTCAAATAGGTTTATACAATCATCGAAATCAAAAAAATATGTTTTATTTCTTCTAATACATATTTGTATGGCTTTAATGGCCATATTGTGGTTAAATTTTTCACGCAATTCCTGCTGTATGCAAATATAAACATTATTGCTTTTAGGAGGAATTGCTGCTTGGAATTTGTCTTTATATTTACTAATCACTCTCTTTAAATATTCTTTAGAAAAATTTCCTTTTCGAGTTGACATTATTGTATAGTAAAATTGTCAAAATTGTACGTATGTGAATGAAAGAACGGGTGTGTTAAAAAAAAAAAGAAGAAAATAAAAGTAACTTAAAAATAACTCTTGAGAGACTTGTGAAGCGGCTTACATTTCTCTACCGTATCTTTTTTGGGGCAGACTACCCGCCCGTTGGTGGGACGACATTGTGAAGGAGGGCCTGTATCATATTGGGTGAGGTTGGTGCAGGACCGGAGTATGCTGAGAAGAGGCATATACCATATGAACTTTCTTGAAGGTGGGTATTACACTGAAAAATAATGGAAATATTTCTATTTGACTTTTTTTTCTTCAGACAATTTAATTCGGCAGTATATATTTCTTGAAGGAACCACGAGCAAAAAAATACTCGTACCTACTAAGGGACCAGGACCACGGGCAATAAACGAGAAACTTGATTTATGTAGGTACGTCTCAGGTCTGAGATGTACGTTCAGCCTTCAGCGTTTAAAATGACGACATAGGTTTTGTACTTGGCCCAAACCAAGTATTGTAATTGGCCCAAAACTCCTGAATCTATTTACCCATTTCCTGACTCTACACTATTTTTATAGGTTGTAAGTTTGTGTATATCCAAAGACTAATAAATTCTCTATGTGTATATCCGTGGATATAAGATGTTGTGCTCAATTTTTTCCAGAAGTACTCCAGCAATTAAGTTTATAATACAGTTCTGATAAAATTTAACCCTGAATAACATACATTTAGCCTGATCGGTCCGCCAGAACTTTTTGAAATATATTTATCGACGGTCATAAATTCAATTGGCGTAAGGGACAAAGTACAGGTTTTCAGTACGAGCAAAAAACAAAAAAAGTATGCATTATCTACCATAACTTTTTCATTTTTAAAGCAATTTTCATGATGTCTTTGGCAAAAGAACTTGAAATAAAGCTCCCTTTTGACTGGTAATACTCAAAATAACTTTAATTTAATAGTTTCGGAGATAGTGTCCTTTACTCTTGCTTTCATATGAGAACTTGTCCCTTACACCCATACATAGTTTTTGTCAGTTTGGTCGTAAGATGTCGTAAGTGACTATAATACTATAAAGTCTTATGAAAAATATGCCGTAAGTAACATGTACCCAAATAGAAACACCCCAAAAGGGATGTAAATGTAGCAGATCGGAAAGTCTTTATAGCTATATTTTACTTTGTGTTACCTATTTTGAAGTAAAAAATTAATAGGATAATTGAAAATGCCGCCATTATTATGGAATCAACTTTTATTAAGAACAAAAACAATAACTTTCTAGTTTTAATCATTTTGAGATCAACACCACATTATCAACACAACATCACGCGCTATTGTGCACGCCGAAAATCCGGGGAGCCCCTTAAAGAAAATCAAATAACGAGTAATTACATTCTTAAGCTCGTTTTAAAGAAAAGTTAATACTAGAAAACCAATAATAAAGATATAATAATAAGATTCACTTAAATTAATCAATTTCACTGTCATCTTTATCTGTGTCTGGCAGAACATCTTTAACGTCGTCTGCTACTGGAAGATAGAAATATACGTCGTGGAATCTCCGGGGAATTATATTTTTTTCACATAACCGTTTCAAATCAATCGATTTGGCTTTTGAAATACACAAACGGTTTTCATAAAGTCGGGGCAAATCAAATACGGTTTTGCTTGACCTCTGCGATCCTGGTCTGGTCTTCTCATCTCTACCTCTTTTTCCCTTTCCTCTTCTTTTCCCTATTCCAATTGTCTTTTGAAACAGCTGTGTCGAATAATATGTTTCCACGTCATCTTTCATAGAATACTTTACTTCGATTTTCTTCAAATCTTTCTTTCTTAAAGTAACTACTCGAATATCTCTCATCTTTATTTCCTTCAGTGTATTTTTTGTGAATTTTTCTTCAGTAATGGTATTCCAATTAATAAATTCAGTGTGGTCAATTACGTTGACATTATATGGTTTTGGTCTCTTTCGCGCTGATTCTATAAAAATTGGCCATTGATCAGGACTCCATACGATCACTTTTTTCACTTCATTCTCAATGACAGCGTGAACCGAATCAACGGGCATATAAGTATGCCCGGGAAGAAGGTAATTAAGCTGAACAACTTCGATATTTATGGAAATTTGTAGACAATGCAGTCTGATTTATGAATTTTTATATTTCTAGTAAGGCGTGTGTGTGTAAGTGAATCAATTAATTCGATTTATTGGCATCTAAAACAAACCGCCCGTCACGCGTATTTTGATAAATACTTACGAGTGATAATTGCTCGCTTTATTGTTATGTTTTAGAAGAAAAAAAAATCGTTTTAGATAAAAATACAATAAAGAATAAAACTTTCTTTGTTTTTAACGTAAGTGTTACCTATTTGTTTTAAATGGTAAATATGTATTTAATATAGGTAAATATTACTCAAACAAAAATTAGCAAACTACATAAAGGACAAACAATACGATGTAATGATGCGTAACGGACAAGATTGTTACTTCGATTTGGCGTAAGGGGCTTTTTATTTTGAGTCATATGTCGTATGGGACAAAACGGTAACTTCGTAAACCTTAAAACAATTTTCTTTTTTCTTTTTAGTACTTACGTCAAATGTTTGAAATATTTTTTAAATTAGTGTCCTTTAAAGCAAAATGCAGCGTTTTATGTACCAAAATTTCAGGGGTGTAAAGGAATTATTTGTAGAGCTACAAGAATTTTAAGAATGCAGAAAGATAGAGGAGAAAAAATCAAGTACGATGGTGTAATAATATTTTTTTTGTCAAATGTCCCTTACGCCAATTGAATTTATGACCGTCGATATTCTATAGATCAACAAAATTATTACTTACATCATCTAGATAAACAATGGGAACCCCTCCCTGCTTGGTTTATATTATTGTTGTTATGGCTGCCATAGAACATTCTGTAAAAATCAAATCAATTATTTAGTTATTTCGGCTAAAAAGATACAGCCCTGTGACTGTGACATGTTGAGTGTTGACGGATTGTGGTCGAGTCTTAGTTTTGGAGACATGAATTCTTGTCATGAATTATTTTTTTACATAGTAACTAGAAGTTATTAAGGGATTATATGTCATCAACCTACCACAAGAAGAGAATTAAATACGTATTATACAAAAAAGTAAACAAATTACTGAATCGCTTTTGACGAAATTTCTATTGGACCAATCGGAAAGTATGTATATCCTTTCAGATGAAAACAAAACAAACATGATTTAGAACATATTAGTTAAAAAATAAATAAATAGGTACAGTAATGAAAAAAAAATCCCAAGTGCTTGATAAGGTACAAGTATTTTTAAATAAGTCAAAACAATGCCATTAAATACTTACCACTGCAGATCGTGCCATAAAATTCACCACCCCTACAACCACATAATTGTTATAAAATGCTTATACGCCACTTTCAACCAACTTAAAAAAACGTAAACAAACAGTATCAGTGCAACTGCATGACTCAACGTAACAGTGTCCTTGGCGTCATAACATAACTGCAACTGTTTACCAATACCAAGTAATAATCCAAACGCACTTCCTAGTCAATAAACACTTTGTATCCATTATTCATAATAGAGCGACGTTACACGTAACTGTCTCTGTCACACTAACACCGTACGCGTACTAGCTGTCTCACTTTCTCTAAGCTACACAAAGCGATTCCTTGCGTGACGACGTCAGCGGACGCCGCGGGGCCAGAGATGTATGTAGCGGTGTGGGGAGGCGAAAAAAGGGAATCTTCTGGTAAATGCTCCAACCAGCCTGCGAAATTCGAATTTTCCTACGTTTTTTTGCAATTTGCAGGCCAGTGCTTGGTTGTATGTTGATTAAAATATTATTCGCGGCTGTAAGACATATGTAGATACAAAATTATAATCATCAATATCATCAATACAATGCTCTAAGTTCATAAAGATGTAGGAATGAGTTTTCCTGTTTTTTCTTTTTTCCTACGCCTTTATTTAGTACGAAAATATTTAGTGTCAGTTTATTTGTTGTCACGAAACGTCGCTGCAATTTGTACAAAAAAAATACGTGTGAATAACAGTGCATTTCCAAATAAAGAAGCGAGTATTATTTTCATAGCATTAGCCTATTAATACAATTCATGTATGTATCGTCTTTATCTGTATATTACAAGTTATTCTGATATTGTGGCTAATTGAGGTTGTTTCTCACGAAAATGCTACACATATGAGTCACATTTCGTCACTCATATGACGTAACTCACATCTACGTGTAAAGTTAAAACATGTTTACACTGCGGCTGAAAATTTTAACAAATTATATGCCGGCGGCGTCCGGTGTTATCTCCATACAAAACGTTTCACTAATAAATAAATCCGACATTTACGGAAAATAGATATAAAAGAGTTTTAGTGTAATTTTTTAAAATAATAATTTGGAGGTTTCGAATAAATGCTAAATTTGATCATTAAACCTGCATTTTAGCTCCCTGCCGGACCCTGCTCAATTTGAGCAGTAGGACATAGTTTTAACTCTGCTTTACAATAAATGTGACTTACATTAGTATAAAAATACAGGTATGTCACAAAACAGTTTGGTCACGATTTTGAGCATGTTAGTCACATGTACATTTTATTTGAAAATGGCTCTTATAAATGTACTTAATCATGTGTAAGGTCATAGAAACAGCTATTAAAATATAATCCAATAACAACTTTATTTTATTAGTTATTACTTTTCTACTTCAGTGTACTCAGGCACAACACGTGTGAACCGGTTAGTGAGTAAAGTAAAGAAGGTCATCGATATGTATGAATCCGTCGCTTTTTAGTAGTCATTCAGATTTGGTCGGATAACCAGCCGTTGTTTACATATTTTTGTTTTTTGTTTATATTTACTTAATGCGTAACATTTGAAGCTCAATATTTTCACCATATATTTTTGACTAAAGGCACAAGATTTTGGTTTACACCTACACATCTGGGATTGTGCCAGTTCCTTGTATTTTGCCGTCAAAGTTATGACACCATCGTTTTTACTTTTAGCAAGATTATTCAAAAACGCATGCGTGAACATTTTTGAAACTTTGTATGGTTATTATTAGCGTCAAGAAAGACCGAATACAGTTTTCAGCGAAGTTATGCCTTGTCTCATTTAGGCGCTGCGATGTTTTTTCGGGTTTTCATAAAACCGCGATAACTTGAAAACTATAAATATTTTCTAAAATCTAATTGGGGCACAAAGGGGCACACATTAAGAGCTACTCGCGTATGTTTATTCTACAGGGGCACATGCAATGGTTTTAGAGATATACTATTCATCAAAACGTTACTCCAGCAGGAAATGCAATATCTCGAAAATCTGAAGGGGCACAGATTTTATTTTTGGGGGCACATTTTGGCACACATATAAGCTATCTGGCCATGCACAGTTTTTCTCTCTCCGATCATTCGTTTAGAATTTTCCTGCTAGAAAAACGTTACCCCAGCAAGAATCGTTTTTTCGATTTTTTTTCGAAACGACAGGGGGCACACATTTTTTATGTGGGGGCACATTTACAGCAGATAAGGCACCAACTATACGTTCTACTCATATAACTCTAGGAGATACTTTCTTGTTGGGGTAACGCACACCGGATTTTGATAACTTACTAGGCAAAGTTTTACCAATGATAGCCAAACAAGATACTCAATTAAGACCATCGATCCCAGCTAAAATACGCCTTGCCATTACATTGCGATATTTGGCTACTGGAGATAGTTTCGAAAGTCTCCACTATTTATTTAAAATCTCACCTCAACTAATATCGTAGATTATTCCAAAAGTATGCCACGCTTTGAATGAAGCCCTAAAGGATGAAATTAAAGTAAGTTAAAAACAATTTATTATTAAAATTATTTATAAAAGTATTCATCAATCAAACATAAAATTATTTATTAAGTATGTATTCATTAAAGTCCTTAATTAAACACTAAATCAGTAACAGTTAAGTATTTGTACTATTTATTGATCAGTCTTTTAAAAATCTATTAATTTTTAAAACATCAAGCATTTTTGAACGCGACGTCAATCGGATTGTCAACAATATTTGTGTATTTGAGTAACTGCTGTGTGAAGTATGTGCTCTCTGGTATATAGGTGAATGAGTTGGTGATGCAAGAGAAAATGGTGAAAATGATGCTGAAGCACGTTGTTCATGACGCAAAAACATGTTGTATATTTCACAAATAAATTGCATTCTTTCTTCCTCAGTTAATTTTCTCAACTTTTTGGCTATAACTTTGCCATGTAAGTCACACTCATCATCGTCATGAATTTGTTATCTGTTTATAGTTTCTTTTAGAGTAACCAACGCATCCTTAACTGTTTCTCCAGCAGCCACAAGTTCTATAGGGTTATGACGACGGCGAACTATTGGTGGTCTCCTAGACAGGTCAGCTTGACCAACTTCTACAGTTGCTCTCGTAGATTGCCCATCTTCTACAGTAACACTCGTAGATTGACTATCGTCTACAGTTGCGTAAAAACTCTCTTCCTCTTCGTTGATCACCGACGATGATCTATCCTGAAAAATAAAGTACTTACATAAAATATTTAATTTGTATTATTTTGTTTTTACAGATGCCAACGCGAGCAGAAGAGTGGCTTGAGATCGAAAAAGGATTTACACATAAACTTCCTGATGCTATCGGTTCAATTGATGGAAAACATGTACTCATAGAATGTCCAATGGGCTCAGGATCGAAATACATTAACTATAAGAAAACATTTAGTATTGTATTGTTGTCTTTAGTGGATAGTAATTATAATTTTATTTTCGCAGACATAGGATGTCAAGGTAGAATTAGTGACGGTGGGGTGTTTAGATATTGTTTATTATGGAAAAAAATATGTCGTAATGAGTTAAATTTACCAAAACCGCGTCCTTTACCAACTTCAAACAAACATATACCCTATGTTTTTTTAAGAGACGGTGCCTTTGCGCTGACAGAACATGTTATGAAACCTTATCCTGGTAACCATGATTGGGGATCATCAAAACGTAACACTTCTGACATTAACATGTATATTATTGCATAATTTCTTACGAAAAAGTTCGACTTCCTCAAACATTTATACTCCACCCGGAACAGTGGACTTAATTGATGAAAACAACACATTAATAACACCAGGTTCCTGGAGAAATGATATTGGAACGTATTGTGCGATTAGACAAATAGCTCATTTACCACGCCGACCTACTCTAAACGCTAGTGAAATAAGAGACGAGTTCACGAAATACTTTGAAAATAATTAGTTAAGTAATTTAAAAATAATAAAGAAAGATTAATACTTACAGTATTTGTTGTTCTTTTGCATTGCGCGTCATCTCCAAAGTAAGCAAATCATATGGGCGTGTAAATATCACTTGAGCTGGCACCGCTGTGGATTGAATCCTTCACTTTTTTCCTATAAGATTTATAGCTCGGATTCCTTATTTTTCTTTAACTCAGCTACAGGTATATTTAAAATTGCACTTATGCGTGTCCAGGCATCATGAACCTTATTCTTATTTCTATAGTCCTTGTGTTTCGGTTGCCAGAGTATCGGCTCGGCTTGATAACACTCAATGAGGGCCAGTTCTAGATCGTTATTCCATGTAACATTCATATTTAAATAACAATAATAATAGGTAGTCAATCACCAACGCACGCAAAACCACTCCCTACGCTGTCTTGTACGCTACTGCGGAAAGCCGGCTCTTAAGAGCAACTGTTTCACTCGCGGCATATCTTTAACGTTATATCATTATAACGGCATATCTTTAACATAAATATGGTGAATAGTCAAAGGGCTTGCTTTCAACAGTATTTGTTACATCGATCTGGGTAATACTTGCGTCTACGCTAAAAGTATCCGTTTCGGCAATCATGGTCTATCTTCGGAAATATGAGATCTAAGCATAATTCCCATGTTCTTCTTTTGTATCGATGATTTATCAAATTATTGGCTACGTAAATCGCGGTTTCAGTAGCGTTTTTGACGGTTAGTCCTCTAAAACGCAGGTGTAGGGATACTTAGGATACTCCAGGAAGTCGGCCATGATCTGTTCGGGAGACCTGTATTCACAGTTAGCTGCTGCTACCATGGAAGTACATGTCTATTAGGGGCCAGCCATAAAATTTATGGGTCGTGGGGCTTTTAGGACCGGGACCGCGGTCCCGGATTCCACCTTTAAATACAATAATTATTTTTGAGTACTATTACTATTTTGGGACCACAAATAAAATTAACAAAGTTATGTCTTGGGAAAGTACGGTCAACCAATATATTTAGAAGTTATACTAATAAAAGTATTTTTATAAAACGATAAAATATTTCTTTTATTTAAAAAATGGCAGCCTTCTATTAAATCTCATCATTATCATCATTTCAGCCGAAAAACAATCACTGCTGCACATAGGTCTCCCCTAAGTGGACCGTGGGGCCCCGTGCCTCTCGCATCCAGCGGATCCCCGCAACCTTCACCAGGTCATCGGTTCACCTAGTGGGAGGCCTTCCAACGCAACCTCTTCCGATTCGCGGTTACATCGAGGCCTTAACGATTGTAAAGAGATTCGATACGAAATGTTTGTAACTTGGCGAAACCTGCTGATTCGATCACGCAAGGAAACTCTGAGCATAACCCTCTCCATTGCCCTTTGGTGGCTTTAATCCTTCTGATGAGGCCCATTGTGAGCGACCACGTTTCGGTGCCGTTTGTAATCACTGGCAACACACACTGCGATAAGTTGGACGAGAAGATACCACGCAACTTCCCGAACGTTGCCCAGCCGAGTCGGATTCGACGATTGACCTCTTTCTCGAAGTTAGACCTACCTAACTGGGCCGTTTGGCCCAGGTAGAGTTTCCGATCTTGATAGGAGTGGGTGTTACATGTGCATTCAACATGACCTTGGTTTTGTCTATGTTCATTTTAAGAACCACTCTTTCGGAAGCTCTACTGAGGTCATCGAGTATTGTACTGAGGTCCTCCATGGTCTCAGCCATGACCACTATGCAAACAAGCGAAAAGTGGGCTACCTTCGGTTTGCCTCTCCAGTCCAGAACCAGTCTATCCAGTCCATTAGAATTAAACCTAAAAAAGTAATAAAAACATACTTATTTTGAAATATAATTACTACAGTCAGTATTTAAAAATTATATAAATATTACAACAGTTTAATTGAAAACATTTCTGTATATTATCCCTTAAATCTATACAATTGCACATAAAAATCACCTCTATATTAATAATTACATATCAGTCTCGTAAGTACTAAAATCAATATTTTTTTTTAATATAATATATATAAATTTTTCTTTTTATTTATTTATTTAACTATTTATGTACACACAGAAGACAACACAGGAGAATAACACACACACACACACATACACACACTTTTTATATATATATAAAGAAAGAAAAGCGAACAAACATTTGAAAAGTAAATAAAATGGCTGAGCCGGTTTTGATGAAACATGTCTATTTGTAATATACACTTCATGCACTTTCATTTGATGTTCAAATATACCCAAGTGGGGTACCACTTGGGTATATTTGAAAATATTCCATCATTCATCACCACTGCCATATCTGGTAAATGGCTGCACCGATTTTGATAAAACGTATCTAAGACCCACCGCCAAGAAACTAGCTTTCAAATTTTAAGAGCTACGGTGCCAGAGACAGACACACACACACATTGCGTTCAAACTTATAACACCCCTCTTTTTGCGTCGGGGGTTAAAAAGTAAATATTGTAAAAAATAATAAACATTGTGTAGGATTTCGTATTTTCTTATATTTTTGGGCGCTTTTTGCATATCATTCAGGAAAATTTATTTATTTCGATAGCATCGGTGTATATTTACCCTTGCAATAAGATCATTTGCACGTCTCTACTTCTCTTAGATTCAAAGATATAATAGCATTACATTGAACATACACCTAGATCAGTCGAATAAAAAAACTAGATAGCTGTCATTCACGGGATGTTGGTTAGGAGTATTTATAAACGTGTATTTGTCGACAGAAATGAGCATATAATATGCTCTTACAGTATCGGTAACCGTTAACGAAACTCACTGTATAATAAAAAAACTTAAATCGTCTGCAAAATCTTTCACGTTACTGAACTCAAAAGCTGGGAATAAAAAAAGGAATGAAAAACTAAAAAATTCCGACTAACAAAACGCAGCTATTTTTTGCTTTGCAGTTTTTTTTTCTTTTTATACTACTTTAAAACCTTAATTTTTCTAGACAATGACCAATATGTATCTGGCCATGTAACAATTCCTGCAATGTCAGAATGATCTTCCCTTTAATCATTACACTATCCGGAGATCTTATTGAAATATTATTTGAATTTTTTAGTTTTTCCTAGTAATAGTGACTGTCTTTTCTAATGCCCTCCAAAAATTGAACTATATTTGACTTTGGCTTTAAATATTTTTTTACGTGGTTATTCCACGATTCGAGAATATTGTTTGTTTTGAGGTCCTCATCATAACTACACCATAATATTGAATAAATATCATTTTCTAACCATGTGTTGACAAAATAATCGTTAAAAGATGTTATTTCGCTGGTCTTCGGACATTCATCCATTATGTAAAGCCAACCCTCACTGATCAAATGTTGCGGGAAGTGGGAAAGTGCTGAACACAACTTCACATGTATTTTTCTAAGTTTTGATTTGGTTGCACCCAAATGTTTTGCTTTTCGCCTTAAACATCTTGTGAAATGGAAATAGCAACCAAGTATCTTCACACCTGGAATAATGCTTCGAAGTGCTAATATAGCGGATACTTCAAAATCCAGGCTTACCTTCAATGGGTTCCACTGAGGTACGCTAGTCTTGATCAAAGAAATAAGAATCGTAAAAGTATGTGTATGATCGGGACCACATTGACAAAATAATTGTTGCTGCCAAGATCTGCATGCATTGTATACAGCTGATAAAAGTTTTTCTGACACAGTTTGAAAGTGCCATCAATGAAGAAGTGGCTACATAATGATAAGAATTTTAACGTATCTTCATTACAAAAAATCAAAATTCTTTTATTTTTATGTCTATAATCAGCGAATATTAAATTTTCATATATTTAGGAATCTCGATATCTATTGCCTTTTAAAACTGTATCTTTTTCACTCCCAGTGCCTTATTTCTTTTCTTGTATAAAGTTTTCTTCCGATTTTCAAATAATGGAATTGGTGTTGTAAAATTCAACCCTGCATCTTTTATTCTGTCAATGGTCTCTTCAAAGATAGTAGACACTGGTGTTGTAACATTCTGCTCTACTTTATGCATAACTTCATTTCTGATTGTATTTTGAGCTCTGATATATTTTTTGGAGGGTGAGAGTGGTTGTCATTTTCGTGAACAATTGTATGATTTAGGATTTTTATAGTGGCATTGCACATAGTCTTTTTTCGACACCGTCATAAATCTGAGCCATCTTTGTTAGTCCTCTTGGGTATGTAATCATAATCACTGCTAAAAAGGTAACCATCTTTGATTTTGTTAGATTGTTTTGTTCTTGGATGTCGATGGCTGATTTTCATCCATAACGATGTGATAGATAAGAAAATAAAACTATGTGATTCCAGTAATATTGTAGCTCGGTTTAATAGAGACAGTCTATATGACAGCCGAATCAGGTGATGCGGATGTCATGACACAGCCCGCCGACATGACGGGGCATAAACAATATGTTAATGGCGATACATTACATCCTCACCCTTAATCTAGAACCCCTATTTTCTACAGTAAACAGGCCGATGTCTGTACATTGAAGATATTGAAAAATAAATTGTATGGGTATGGGTTTTGATTAGAGCAACAGAAGCCAAAACAACAGTGTTTAGAATTTTTGTCTGTCTGTCTTTCTGTCTGCATGTTTTACGCGCATCACGCAAAAACTCCTGCATGGATTTGAATGAAATTTGGCACACAGACAGTTTATAACCTGGAATAACACATCGATCTCCATGCGAGCGAAACTTCGGGCATAAGATAGTAACATAAGTTTCTTTTGCGCGTGGTGGAAATAAGTTCTACTTCTTTCATCTTATTTTTTCTTTAGTATTAAAGAGAGACAAACGTTTAGAGCAAAAACGCTTTCAAGGAGATTCGATCATTCATATTATAATTTTATTCTCGTAATTTGAAACTGATTGGTGGAATTATTTTATATGTTTTATGGAAATTAAAAAAAAAAACTGCAAAGGATATACACGGCGCGTTAGGTCAGAGTAGCTATTTAACCGCACATTCCGTTGTATGGTGCGTAATTTTTAACTTTCGAACTATGCATAGTTCAGGCTTCGTAAATGCATTTTTGACCAAATGTGTTGAAAAGGTATTAAATAAAGAGGTATTTATGTTATGGACCAGGTGATTAATGCGGGCATTATTAATAATGCACGAGCATTATGAATAATGTCTAGCTTTATCGGGCTAAGTGATTAATTACTATCTTAACGTCATTATTTATCACATTGCACGGTCATTATTATATTACTACATGACAATTGGGCAATTTGATAATAAAGCTATATTTGACGCGGTGCGAGGGCGGGGAGGGAAGTACGCGTGGCGTGACACGCTTTGACCAATCAGAGACCGCCATTCAGCGTGCGGCTCGTGCGGCGGACTTCAAGCGCTATTGTTTTTGTTTAGTTTTGCATTATAAGCGAAGACGGACGGACGCACATGCTTTTATTTTTACTTTCGTAACTAATTGTTAACGCGAGTGTGTTAGCGAAATATAGTGAAACAGCTGTTAGTGTGTATTTTAATAATTAATCATGGATATTTCGAAATTAAACGAAATGAATCGTCAATTTGACGAAAGATTGAGTGAATTAATGTCACTTAAAGGACAAAATACTCAGTTTTTCACCAACGAAAGCTATACTGAGATGATTAAAAAAAGTTAAATCTGCAAAATCAAAGAAGTCGCTTAAAAAACCCGAAGATTATCAGCGTTTGCGAAGATTTGACGTCATGGCTGTTGGAGAAACAGAGAAATTGATTGTTCCAGTCAAAGACAATATGATCAGGTACTACGTGAAAAACAACGAGATATTTCAGATTTTGCATGATACCCATCTGAGTGTAGGGCATGGTGGTAGAAACCGAATGGAAAAGGAGCTAAATTTTCGGTATAAAAATATTACGAGGGAAATGATTGCCATTTATTCAAACCTTTGTGAGAGCTGCGAAAAGAAACGCAGCGTTCCAAAAAAAGGATTAGTTGTTAAACCTATTCTTAGCGGCGAAATGATTGCAAGATGTCAAGTAGACCTTATTGACATGCAGTCACAAGGAGATAATCAGTATAAATTTATACTTGTATACCAAGATCATCTCACAAAATTTGTGCAACTCCGTTCGCTCAAGACCAAAACTGCTGAAGAAGTAGCATATGTACTACTTGATATTTTTACAATACTCGGTGCACCAAGCATTCTTCAAAGCGATAATGGCAGAGAGTTTGCTAATAAAATTGTTCAGGAAGCTTGTGAAATGTGGCCTGAATTGAAAATTGTACATGGTAAACCGAGACACTCTCAAAGCCAAGGGTCAGTAGAGAGAGCAAACCAGGACATAGAGAATATGCTGAGTACGTGGTTGGAGGATAACAACACTAAGAAATGGTCGGAAGGATTACGTTTTGTACAATTAATGAAAAATAGAGCCCATCACACAGGTATTAACTGCACTCCATATGAAGCCATGTTTGGAACGAAGTTGAAAGTAGGGCTTAAAAGTTCTTCTATACCACATGAGGCTCTGCTTGATATTAATTCAGAAGAAGACTTGGAGAAACTATTATCTACTGAGAGCACTATTACTGAAAGAAATCTAGTGGTTGTCACCGAAAATGATCAAGAAGAGTCCGCCAAAAATGATCAAGTAGAGTCCGCCAAAAATTATCAAGTAGAGTCCGCCGAAAATGATCAAGTAGAGTCTGCCAAAAATGATCAACTGGAGCCCATCGAAACTGACCGCGTGGAGTCTACTCAAAATGATATGAATTTATTTTCAGCTAGCTCAAGTCAATTTCCGTTAACTTTTACCGTAGATGAGGAGTCTGAAAAAACTTCAGATACAGATTCAAACCCAATACCCACAAACGAAAACCTGGAGCGCAAAAAAGAAAATGTTATGGCAGTTAGGAAACTAGCTTTAAGAAATTTGCAGAAACAAGCAAATAAAATGTTGGATGTATCAAGCGCTAAATATCCCGTGGCTGCAATTGGTGACACTGTAAGAGTCCGAGTTCCCGATGTTGATCGCGCTCGTAGCGATGGAAGAAATATGCTTGCTACCGTTATTGAATTAACAGCCAATAACCTTTATAAACTGGGAACAAAACAAGGTATTTTAAATCAACTATATTCAAGAAACCAATTTACTGTCTGCAAGGAAAGATTTATTTCGCCTGAAGATGTTCCAGAGACAGAGATTTCGCTGAGAGAGTGTTGTAGAATGTCCTCTAAATGCGGAGGGCAAGGTTATAGTAGATGTGGTTGTAAAGGTGGTTGCAAGTCTGATAAATGTAGTTGTCGCAAAGCCAAAAAGTTGTGTACCTCAAAATGCCATCACAGTGGTAGTTGTTCTAATAAATAAACCTGTTACTTGCTACATATTCAAGTATAATTACTGTTTTCAGTTTTATGTTCTATTTGACTTATAATTTAATTTGACTTATATTAAGAGAAGATGCTAATTATGCCAAATAATGAGTCTGATTGCTTTAACTTTAGTTTATTTTCTGTTTTATAATAATAAGTCATTTCTATAAAACAAAGATAGGTTGTGAAATTTTTGTTTTAAATTTAATTATATTTTATGTTATATTTTTAATATAACTTTCCTTAAGTTTTAAATGCAAAAACTAGTGGTTTTTTAAGGTAGAAGTCCTTGGTCCAATCCAAATAATGAGTCTGATTATTTAAGTTGTTTAATATTTAGTTTATTTTAAGTTAAATGACAATAACAATAAAAAAATAGTAATTAAATTTGTTTGTATTACTCTGCCCAAAAGGTGATGGGCAATATGTATAATGCCCAGTCAATTTGATTATTTGAATAATTATTATCAAATTGCACTTTCATATTGGGCATTTTTCATAATGACCGGGCATTATGTATACTGCCCAATTTATCACTTGGTCCATAACATTTATACCTTTTATCAATTTATACGCGATTAAGACCCGGTCTATATTTCTGTATGATGTATATGTTAACGGAAAAGTATGTAATCCGTCATTTTATACAATTCCTAGGAAATATGTAAAATTCCTAAAATAGATAGGAAATTTATGATATATTTTGCAATATACACTTTTCCTAGGAAATCTATACGTTTCCTAAATCATATCATATCATCATATCATAATTAGCCTATAATGTTCCCACTGCTGGGACACAGGCCTCCTCTCTATGAGAGGGAATGGGCTATAATCCACCACGCGGGAACAGTGCGGGTTGGTAGATGTCACATGTCTTCGAATTTTTGGTTCTAGGACATGCCGGTTTCCTCACGATGTTTTCCTTCACCGTTTTGAGAGCAGTGGAGTTGTGTAATTTATTTCAACAGAAATAAATTACACAAAGTAATGCGCCTGCCGGGGTTCGAACCTACCTGTTTCCTAAATAGCAATCGGAAATGTATTACACTCGATTACGAAATTAAAGTGTGAGCTTTATAAGAAACTAGCTTTTACCCGCGGGTTGTCCCGCGTGGTTGTCGGAAATTATCCCTCGGTAACATACTACCGGGATAAAAAGTATCCTATATGTTAAGCCAGGTTATAAAGTAAATGTCTGCCAAATTTATCCAAATCCGTTCAGCCGTTTGCGTGATTGAGTAACAAACATCCAAACACAAACCTTTTAACTTTCATAAAGAGAAAAGAAGCTGATTATGACAAGCCTTTATAAAAATTCTGATTTCAGTTTTTCGTATTAACGTATTTATTCACAGAAAGCATTAGTTTTTATATATTTCCTAGTATCATCTCGGAATTGCATACAATTCCTGGGAAATGCATACATTTTACAGAAAATGTGTGTATATGTATAAAGAATCTTTGAAACATTATTTTATACATTTCCTAAGTAGGTTCGGAATTGCGTATATTTGAATTGTACACAATTCCTAGGTTTCATACATTTACGGTACAATATACAAATCACGCTCGGTCGGGTAAGTCCAATGCTTGTAACAGTTGCGCCATCCAATTATCCACTGCACCATCATCGAGATGCACGTAAATATCATCCGCGGAGCGGAAAGCGGAGATTACGAACAAACGGAGCTTTAGTCGGCAAGGCAGAATAAGCACTACGAATGCGATCTCTATTTGCCTTTACATTGAATTGAATAAACCTGTGATTATCTATGAAGTCCAACAGTACTTCATATTTGACGAACCTTTGATTTGTTAATATCTTCTTTTGTATATTCCAGGGCTCATATTGATCAATCGGAGCCATTTCTATATCTTCAGGGTCCGGTGTCAGGAGGAGTCTTTCCTCGACAGCACGCGCTGGATTCTCACGCACTGCGGAAGAAGCTTTTGCACCTCTCTTTACGGTCGCTGGTTTCTTCTTGCGGGATTTATCCGCAAGTGATAGTTCGGTGATATCGACAACTGAAGAAGCCCTCACCACACTCCTAGTCTCCGGCCGCACGACTATTTCTGAGTCGGGCGGTACAGAACTTGTATTCTCCAGTTTGGCTTCGGCAGCGAAAGGTCCGACTCAAACTCAATTGTTTGGACCTTTTGGAAGCGGAAACCAACCACCGTTTCTGATTGAAAACGGGCAGTTAACGTCTTGGCCGGTAAAGGGGCAGGGACGGACGGAATCAGACTGGCACTAAAGAACACGTTGCCGTTTTCCTCAGTTACTTTCGCTTCTCCTGAGAGCTTGAAATTCCAGTCCGGGTGCGCCAGTAACAAACCCGTAATGATAGATTTGAAAGTGGAGATTGACATTATTTTAAATTTAATTAAAACAAAAAAATAAAACAAAAAGTTTTCCGGTTCCGGTGCTAGAAACGTAAACATCGTTGAGTGCAGTCATACTTATTGAGATTAAAAAACATTTACGAACTGTTGGACACGGTGAATAGTGAAAACACAATCATTAGTGCTGTGGATGTGTGGAACTATTGACTCCAGTGCAGTAATCGTGGAAATAAAACAGATTACAACTAAATAAGAATCAACAACTACTGGATTGAGGTTAGAAATTTATCACAGACACATTATTAGAAACGTCATAGTGTCACTATCAGTCACTGTCAGGTCGACAGTGTCAGTGTCATTCATCGCATCGGTGTTGCCAACGAGAAAATTACCATTCCAACGCTGCGTTCCATTTTACACAAAGAAGTTAGAACCTAAACATGGAAGACCAATTTCAAATTCTATTTGACAAAATGAAAATCGAAATGCAGAAACAGACGGTTGAACTGAAAGAGTCTATAACTAATTCAATCATGGAGAAAATGGATGAAAAACTAAAGCCGATTATAGCAGAAAATAAAGATTTAAGGATAAAATTAGTAAACCTTGAGAAAGAAATGGAATATTTGAAAAGAGAAAAGAAGCAAAACAACATTATTATTTTTGGATTAAAAGAGGAAGAAGAATCTACGTCAAGACTAATACAAGAGGTGAAGAAGATATTTAATAAAGACTTAAATGTAAACATTGGGGATTTTGAATTAAACAACATTTATCGCATCGGAAAGAAAAGCCCAGACGGAAAGCCGAGACCAGTTCTACTTTCCTTTGTCAATTTTTGGAAGAAAAATGAGGTACTGAAAGTCCGGAAAAATTTCAAAGATATATATATATCACAGAGGATTATTCTAAAGAAGTTCTGGAGAAGAGAAAAATGTTACAAACTAAACTGAGAGAAGAGAGAAAGAAAGGCAATTTCGCATATCTTAAATACGACAAGCTTGTAGTTAAGGAAAATAAGACAACTAATGATAAAAGAAAGAGAGAAATATCTTCATCGCCGCGAGACAATACAAGTACAAAAACAACAAGTCTGGACGCCATCACAAAATAATAGGCGTAATGCCTTTGATGTCATGAGAGGCAGATCAAACTCTCTTTCTCTCTCTTCCTATACGGTGGATAATAATCAATAACAATTTGCGATCGGCAACCGGAAAACACAACAACACAAAAATGTAGGAAACCAAATAATTAGAAACAGCCAACCTCCCCCAAGCCGACTGGTCCTCGTGGGGGAAAATGACCAAGACCCTCTAAAGATTAAAAATAACTGGAAAAATAAATATAACGAAATACATATAGCAACTATAAACTGTCGATCACTAGGAACCACAGAAAAACTGCAAGAACTGGAATTAGCATTGGAAGAAATAAAATGGGACATAACTGGTATTAGTGAGGTGAGAAGGTTTGGGGAAAGAATGTGAAGAAAGAAGATCATGGGAAATACATACTACACCATATTGGGGAGACGCCCGGATTATACGGAGTCGGATTCATGGTTAAAAGAAAGCTTGCCAAAAATATACAAGAAATAAGAGGGATTTCAGAACGGATTGCACTTCTCAAAATTAAATTACCTGTAGATGGGGAGGAAAAACAAGTATGGTCTATAATCCAGGTGTATTCGCCTACCGAATCAAATAGAAAAGAAGACATAACAAAATTCGAAAAATTCTACGAAGATCTACGATCCACCATTGCAAATGCATCCAAAAACATAATAGTTATGGGCGACTTTAATGGACAGATTGGCAAACAAAAAAAAGGAGAAGAATATAGCATAGGAAGTCATGGATTTGGCAATAGAAGTAAAAACGGCTCACGACTAGTATCCTTTGCTATTGAAAATAAATTAAGCATCCTAAACAGTTTTTACAAAAAGAAACCATCAAAGAAATGGACATGGATATCTCCTAATGGCCGGTATAAAAACGAGATCGACTATATTATGTCTAACAAAGTGAAAGTTTTTGAAGATTTGTCGATTTTAGACAATTTTAATTTTAACTCAGATCATAGACTGGTTAGAGCAAAACTATCTGGTACACGTGCTAAAAGAGCACGACAATTTCACAACAGTCTAAAAACCATCGAATGCACCGGTAGCACTGATTTACTTCTGAACAAACTTGAAATATCCTTGCAAGTTGGGGAAAAAGAATGTATAGTAGTCTACGAGAATCACTCCATCATCTGCTACTTGTATAGATAATGTTCTGCAATTGTGATTACTTAGATAAAGCCATAGTAAATTGCCTGCCATCTGACCATAGCGGACAAACTGTAACTTTTAGGTGTAACATACCATTGCAAAAAGTTCAGATTCAATTTAGACCTATAACTACTAATAAATTAAATAGGTATAATATTTCCCTACAGAATAAGTTAAGTGCTATGAGCCATCATATGGACGATATTAATATAAATCAATTGTATGATAATTTCTTTTCTATTGAAAAGAAAGTCGTGTTCACACTGAGTTCAACAAAACTTTTGAAAAGAAGACAAAATGTATTTGCCCTAAACTTATATTTAGTGATCGGGCAACTAGAGGTATCAGAAAATGTAGCGAAAGTTTATTTGAGCTTTATGGCCTTATATAAACACTGAAACTTTTAACAAGTATGTTGCTAAGTATTCAAAAATTTTTAGAAATACATGCAAGGTTGCCAAAGCCCTGCACATTAGCAACAAGATTAAAACAGCAGAAAACAAAATTAAGACAGTTTGGAAAGTCATAAATAACGAGACTAACAGGAAGAAAATACGTAACACTAGCTACACATTAGATACAGCATGTGGTCCTAAAAGCTCTAATCAGGAAGTAGCTCATGAATTTGTAAATTTCTTTACCGATATACCGTTAAAAACTACGGAGGCTCTAAATTCCTCTCCTAAAGTCTCAATTGGTTTATTAAAGGCGAATCTGTCTGGCTGCCCGGCTGAATTTAAATTTAAACACATAAGCCCAATGATAGTTATATCTTTGGGGAATGTCTATCAAAGTTTGTACATCCATAGTTGAGACTATAGCACCAAACCTAGCTTTAATTTTTAATTTGTGTGTAGACCAAGGAGTTTTCCCTGATTTAATGAAATACAGTAAAGTCATACCTCTGTTCAAATCCGGAGATAGTAAAGATACAAATAATTATAGACCTGTATCCGTGTTGCCAGTTTTTAGCAAGGTTTTTGAAAAGGTAATGTTGAATCAAATGCTCAATCATTTTAACACCAACAGAATCTTACACGATCAACAGTATGGTTTCACCAAAGGACGTTGTACAACTGACGCCGGTGTAACCTTATTAAAGCACATTTTTACTGCGTGGGAAGAGTCCCAAGACGCCATAGGAATATTTTGGGTCCTCTCCAAAGCATTTGATTGCGTAAATCACGACACATTACTTTTGAAACTTGAGCATTACGGACTAGGTAAACATGCACTTGGTTTGATTAAATCTTATTTGAATGATAGACAACAACAAGTTCAAATAAATGGTGTTAATTCACAGGGTTTAAAAGTAAAAAATGAGGGTTCCACAAGGCTCAATATTGGGTCCTTTCCTCTTTTTAGTATATATTAATGATCTACCCTATTTATTGAAACACCAACCTCAAAATATGATGTTATTCGCTGATGATACTTCCCTAATTTTTAAGATAAATAGACGGGCCCAAAATCTAGATGACGTGAATAATACCCTACTTCAGGTCCATAACTGGTTCACAGCAAACAATTTAGTATTAAATGAAAAAAAAAACGAAATGCATTAGATTTGCTTTACCGAATGTTAAAGGTAGCGATTGTGATATAGTATTGAATAAAGATAAGCTTGAATTTGTAGATAAAACAGTTTTCCTGGGGATTACGCTTGATTCAAGGCTACAATGGGGTTCTCATTTAACATCTCTAGCGGGTCGGCTAAGTTCAGCAGCATATGCTATTAGAAAAATCCGTCAATATACTGATGTAGATACCGCTAGACTGGTCTATTTTAGTTACTTTCATAGTATAATGTCTTATGGCATTTTGCTATGGGGACGGGCTGCAGACATTGAGTCTATATTTATTCTGCAAAAAAGAGGCATCAGAGCCATATATGTATAATCTTCGAAGGCGTGATTCTCTAAGGGAACTGTTTAAGGAATATGTATGAAAACATAATGTATGTAAGAAAAAATCTACATCTTTTTAATAAAAGAGGCGACAGACACAATTACGGTACTAGAAATAGAGACCAATTAGTTCAGCCAGGCTTCAGACTCACTAAAGTAGACTCATCTTTCATGGGGTACTGTTTGAGATGCTATAATAAAATTCCACAAAGTATTCTTGAACTGAATGAAACTAAATTTAAAACATGCATTAAACGCACACTATGTAAGCAAGCATATTACAAGTTGAACGATTATATCGCTGATAAAAATGCTTGGCTCAATGCCGGTCCTGCTCCACAAGGACAGGGGCGCATAAATGGATAGCATTAAACAGTATGTTGGAGCTGCTGAAGATTGTAGAACTATCTTTGCAATGTATAAATTCAATCTCTTTTGTATTATATAACCGCATAGCCCATATTGTGTGAGCACTCTGTACTAGAAAGCTGTCATTCGCTGGAAACCTACGTATTTTTTTGACTTGAATGTGCCCTGGCGGTTAAGAGTATGTCATGCTCACTCAAATGTCTCGCTGATGGTGGCGCGTGTGTCGGATCATTTAGTTCCCTTCAAAATGGTTGAATTGAATGGTGCCGATACATGCGTCATGTTCGTGAACGGGCGCTGTCAGTTGTGGTGGTCTGGTCATCTCTTGGTTGCCACGGTTTGTTTGAATTATTTAATTTAATTTTTACTATGGACACTTTTAAAGTACACATCTTGCTACATCGTTCTCACATAATGTACCATCTCAACATAAATGATGTAACCAAGTTATTGTAAAGTATTCTGATTTAAAAGAGTGTCCATGGAGTTTCTTGCCCGTTCTTCTCCATAGAGATCTACGTTAGGGAATGGGCAACTACAGTACTTTCACAGTTTTTATGCCTTGTGACTGGGACTGTAGCTATTTTTCATTGTTGTCTTTGTTTCGACAATTCAAAAGTGCTTGTAACTGGCCTATTTGAAATATATGATTTTGATTGATTTATTGATATATCGACTCAAGAAAAATACAACAGATTGCTTAAGCAATTAAAAACAGAAACCAAAAAAGTAAACACGACTAGTAAGACAGCGATATCATTTAAAAGTAAGCAATTATTACAAGAACGGAAAGAACTTATACAACAAGGAAAAAATATTAATAATGGCCAAAAGATAGCAGAAATAAGCAAAAAGATTAGCGAACAACTAAGAAGAGAACGGAAAACAAAAAGGTTAATAACATTAAGAAAACATATAGAAAAAAACAGGAGGAATAAAGAAGGCGATAAAAGAAATGAATTACAAAAAGGACTGGATTCCAAATATGAAAAATAAATATGGTGGAAAGACCAGCAAAAGACCAGAAATACTAGGAATTGCTACGGAATATTACCAAAATCTATACCACAGTCGAAGAGGGAAACAAGTAATAAAGGAATATAATTCTGTAAATAAAGAGGAGATTAAACCAATTCTAAAGGAAGAAACAATAAAATCTATCGAAACACAAAAACTAGATAAAGCACCTGGATCAGATTTAGTCACAAATGAACTACTAAAAACTACGTTACCAGTGATAGCACCAAGACTTACAGATTTGTTCTATGAAATTCTAGAAACGGAAATAATCCCCGAAGACTGGACTAAATCGACAATCATACTGCTGCATAAAAAAGGAGACAAGGGTGATATAGGAAACTACAGACCGACCAGTTTAATGTCGAATATTTATAAGGTATTTTCAAAAATTATACTAAACAGAATTACCAATACACTAGAAGAAAACCAACCTAAGGAACAAGCCGGTTTCCGAAGTAAATTCTCAACATTAGATCATATACACACTATAAGACAAATTTTACAGAAATATAGAGAATATATCGTTGACTTTAAACAAAGCGTTCGATACATTGGAACATGAGTACATATGGGACGCTCTAAAAAGATAAGGGGTGCAAGCAAAATACTTACGAATTATTAAAAACGTATACACAGCGAGCACAGCCCAAGTTAAACTTGAGTCTACTGGTAACGAATTTCCGATTAAAAGAAACCGATCTTCAGGAATCTAAACTGGACCAAAAATGGCCTTAATATAAACGGCGAAAACCTCAACCATCTACGCTTCGCGGATGATTTGATTTTGTTCTCAGAGGACGCAGGAACTCTGGGAATAATGTTGCAGCAATTATCCGATGAAAGTGTTAAGGCCGGCCTGACAATGAACCTAACTAAAACCAAAATTATGACGAATTCCCAGCAAACAGAAATCAACGAACAA
This sequence comes from Noctua fimbriata, assembly GCA_905163415.1. Classification (NCBI taxonomy): domain Eukaryota; kingdom Metazoa; phylum Arthropoda; class Insecta; order Lepidoptera; family Noctuidae; genus Noctua; species Noctua fimbriata. The sequence goes on along the minus strand of LR990929.1, from coordinate 8,817,101 downwards.
ATAAAAGTAAATAATGAACAAATAGAATATGTAAAGGAATATATATATTTGGGCCAATTTATATCTACAGATGATTGCATGAATAAAGAAATAGAACGAAGAATAACTAATACTTGGAAACGGTTTTGGTCTCTTAGTGAAATAATGAAGGATGAAGATATGCCAATGAAAGGAAAAAAGAAAGTATACGAAATATGCATTACGCCATGCTTGCTATACGGGTGCCAGACATGGGCGTTAACAGAACTACAAGAAAGTAAGTTAAAAGTCTGCCAAAATGCAATAGAAAGGAGTATTTTAGGTATAAAAAGAAGGGATATAGTGAAACTACAAGAAATTAAAGAGAAAACAAAATTTAAAAATGCACACACGGTCTACAGACAGCTAAAATGGCGTTGGACGGGACATATGTTAAGAGAAAGTAAAGAGAAATGGACTAAATTAGTAACAGAATGGTATCCAAGAGATAGCAAAAGAAATAGAGACAGACTAATCAAAAGATGGGAAGATGACCTCAAGAAAATTGCTGGTCCGGTATGGCCCCGTTTAGCAAGAGACAGGAATACGTGGAAATCTTTAGAGGAGGCCTTTGTCGACAGACAAGCTGTTTCACACAAACATCTAGTTGCCGATCATTCAAATTCAAGTTAGAATTGATCAAATCAATTTAGTAGTTAATTTTTAGTAAATAGGCATTTATTATATTAGATTTATTCCATTCTAATACCAAAAACTAATACCACTGGTATTTGTTTCAACTCATATTTTTTTTCTATTCCGAACCGATACCATTGTTTAAACTAATACCAAAACAAGTTCAAAGATATAAGGTACAGTCAGTAAAAATGCTTTGTATGTAAATATAAGACCTTTAATTGAAAAAAAAAACAGATAACTCCAAAAAAAACAAATTTTGTTAGCAAACGTCTTGTTCAATGATAAAATATCACTTAAATAATCAACTTTAATATAATTTTAGTTCCTCTCTATACCTGTATAATATTTTTTTTTGCAAAAACATCAAACAGGAAGAATTTACTTACAATCTAAAAATTACAAAATATCTCAAAAAATTAACTCTTAATTTATATTGAAATTTATCTGACATAGTTATTATTAGATAGGTACGTAATTATTCACGTCTACCTATCTCATAACAACTATGTCAGGTAAATTTTTAACAAAAATAAATCACTTTTTATCTAACAATTGTAAAATATCACAGAAAATCAACTTTTTGTATAATCTAATCAGTCATTCATCACCTACATAGCAATGAATCAGCATTTTTTTTTGCAACAATATCTAATATGAAAAATTCACTTTAAATCTAACAATTATAAAATATCACAGAAAATCAACTTTTTGTATAATCAAATCAGTCATTCATCACTTACATAGCAATGAATCAGCAATTTTTTTTGCAATGAATTCTAACCTTACCTAACAATTGTAAAATTTCACAGAAAATCAACTTTTTGTTTAATCAAATCAGTCATTCTTCACCTATATAGCAATGAATCAGCAATTTTTTTTTTTGCAAAAACGTCATATATGAATAATTCACTTATAATCTAAGAATTATAAAATATCACAGAAAATCAACTATTAGTATAATCAGCTAAATGACGTGTAAATTTCTTATATTTCAACAATTAGTAGCTAAACCCTTAATTTTTCTAAGCAGTGACCTACGGAGATTTTGTTTTTGAGGAGTTGGTCAGTTACGTATGTGATCCACGAATTTTTCATAATAGTTGTCTGTGCACATCGTTTTGCGGGGGGTGCGTTTGATTTATATTGAGTAACAACCACTGTTTGTAAATCTGCGTCCTCTTTCAGCACGTTCAGAAGCTGATATAAATTAGCATTCTTTGGCACAGCCGAGTTTAATTTCTTATGCCAAGATTCTACGGCATTTGTGGTTCGATGGCGTTCACCATGAACGCACCAAATGTCTACAAAACTCTCGTTCTCTAGCCATTGTGACACCATGTAGTCATTAAATGTTTGAATGGCGTCAGTATCAGGACAGTCTTCCATTATGTAGCACCATCCTTCTGATATGAATTTACGAGGAAGTAAAGGCAGTAAAGCTGAAAGTCTTACATGTCTTTGGGTGATAGCATCTTTTGTCAGATCCAACTGTTTTGCTTTTTTCCATACATTTTTGGAATAATGAAAGTAGCATCCTTTAATCACAACTGACGGAAAAACGATTGTAATGGCGTTCATTGCGGCTAGTTCAAAATCTGTTAAAAATTTTACGGGTTCCCACCCAGGAATGTTTTGTTTCAAAATTTCAAATAATTTTTTGTATGTTTCTTCTGTTTTTTTGTTAAGTAAAACATAAATAAGAGGAACTATACGAGTGTGATCTTCGTCACTTCCCAGATCTCCGTGGATAGTATATAACTGCACAAAAGGCTCAGGGGTGCAATCGAATGTTCCGTCGCTTTCAAAAAATTTAATGCTCGGAATTTTCTCTAGTTGATTTGGACTGACCAAGATTATTATTCGGGTATTGGAAGACTCATCTTTATAATCGTAAAACAAAAAATCTCTAAATTGTAATGGAACTTCTACTTCATCAATTGATTTACATTTAATTTTTTTTACACCAGCTGCGTTGTTTCTTGCATAATACAATTTTGATTTGATGTTTGCAAACGATGGGATATTTCTCACCAAATCTGATTCAGTAGCGCAGAATTGTGATTTGAATTTGTTATATATATTTGGTATTGGGGCGAAATCAGACTTCATCACTTTATCTCTTAAATCATCCAGCTTTTTTGCCATTACATTTTTGAATTCATCGGGCTCGCAGCTATGATTTTTCTCATTGGAAATATTGCCATCCTGTGAGGACAACAAAATAGCTTTAGCAAAATAGTTTTCGGATAAAAATACATATTGAAAGATGGAACACTAACTGTCTTATTCATAATATAACGCTTACCGAAGGTATAAACCTTCATTAGTTAAAACATGTTTTAAGGTGGATGCTCCAGGGTGGCCCGCAAAATTCAAATTATCGTAAGTTTTTTGCAATTTGCAGCTCAGTATGGGATAGTATGGTAATAGAAACTAAATTCGCGGTACTGGCATGTATGTATTTATATCATTATATTAGTTAAATTTATCAATGTAACCCACTAAGTTAAAATTTATATTAAACGTAAAGTTATTATTAAAATGGCACATTTTCTCTTTTCTCTAAGTTAGACAATTATATTGAAGGTTTTAATAAGTATAATTGTGTAAATACATACATGCCGGTACCGCGAATTTAGTTTCTATTAATAAAATATCCGATACTCAGCTGCTAATTGCAGAAAACGTATGGAAATTTGAATTTCGCGGGCTACCCTGGAGCATTCACCTTAAGCCTACCGAACGTTCGATAAAAATTCTTATTCATAATCGTTTCTTAGAGCTCCCATAACTAAACGCCACTATCGTACACAATGTTGCCATTTTGTAGAAAAATATGCGATTTTAGTCGATTTTAACGTTGTTTGCCTCTGGTCACAGAAAATTTGTCTATGCATTTTTAAACACTGTCATAAAAAACGTACACCAAGGTAAAGGAGGGAATAGTTTGAACTACCTAGTCTTTTGAACAATTTGTTGAATTTGTTATCATGCAATCTGGGAAAAAGCGGCAAAGGCCGTTGCCGTTAATACTTGTAATTCTGGTGAAGTACCACACCACCGACTAAATTAATTATAAAAGCAGCCGTTTCTTTGGAAAAACTGTACCATTTACGAAATTCTTCGTCATCCAGATAAAATGCATCGAATCTCTGCTAATACAATTTTATACGCGAACAACCACAATGCTATGTAGGGATTTTAAAGTAGGTATTTTAATACTAACTGACTGACATTGTAAACCGAACGTCAAACACGAAACAACTGATCGATGTCGGCCATTTGTTTCCCTTTTTTTTTTGTTTATCTAGTGTTTTTTTTTTACTCTTGCTATTCCAATTCACTTTTGACAATGGCAGAATTGTCGACAACGGCATCGGTACTAATTGCCATTTAAAGAAATAGAATAGAATTGATGTCGGCCATTTTATTGTTAACGAACGTTTAAAGAAGGGTCATGGCTTCTTTAAATCAAATTAACTTTAATGGAGAAATAAAGAGTGTTTTTACCTCTAAAATACGATTATGAATACCATTTTTTTAACAAGCTTCCTACAAAGGCCTTATAAAGCTCCACTAATCCATTATAAATAAGCCAGTTAAACTCTATGTAAGAAGTTGGTAACATACCTTTATCTGTAAAGATCCACTGCACTCTTTAACATTCACACATCTCCAATGGGTCCATCCATTTTTATTTTCCCTTTTTTTTGTGTACTGGTAACCAGCTCTCATTAAAACCAAGCCACCATTTCTTGTTATGAAAGTCAAGCTTCCTGTTTTCCCGAAGATGTTGAGGGCTGATTATCAGCTTCCTCAGACATATCTAAAAAAAATTATATATTGTATGTAACTTTTACATTTGATTGGATTATGATAAAAAAATCAAATAATAGGTATTTTAAATAACACTAATTTTAATAAAGAGAAGTAAATTATACAAAAGAACAAATTAATATACTCACTTAATAAATAAAAATCACTGTCACTCTGATACCAATACGCCACCGCCACCGCACGGAAATGTACTGAGGAATTTATGTAGATAAAATTTCTCTCCGAGTCAAAGCACAACATTCCAGTCACACTTGACTCTGATTGGTTGTTTCGAATTTTGGAACAATAGAGCAAACTCACCCTTTCTCGCAGGTAAAAAAAATAGCAAGATGATTCACTAAAACTACTCTTACCTATGCTAACCTTTGTAAAAATATTGGAGTGAAGTGAATTTGGAAAGTTTTAAGCATTATATTACGATTACATAAAAATATTGAAAAACAAATTTACTTTGATTAGGTTTGACTGCGCTGACTGTACCAAATTCAAGTTGTTGGTATTCGTTCGTACATTAAATTAAATTATTTAAAAAGTGGTATCCGTTCGGAATAGAAAAAAAATATGAGTTGAAACAAATACCAGTGGTATTAGTTTTTGGTATTAGAATGGAATAAATCATTTATTAATTGTAAGGAAGGAAACAGCAATAAAGGCTATTTTATTTATTTATTTATTTTATTTATACAAATCACGAAAGTTTAAAAATAAACATTTATACTTGGTAATTAGCAAACGTATGATTGAATTTATTATAAAGCTTATTTTAATTGGGCCTGATTTGATTTATGATTTATTTTATAGCTGCAACTATCCTTTTATAAGTGCTACTAAATAATATTATCCATTATTTTGTACTGATACTGATAATAATTCATGTAATTGTTGATCAAAATATGTGTTCGCAACGGAGCTGAACCGCTCCAATGCTAAAGGTCGTCGATGCGTCGCAGACAGAACGCGACGGGCACCGTGCGCCGGCGGCGGCCATCTTGAGCGCTCTCTCTTCCGCACGACAACTACAAGACGCGCATGTCGCGCAAAATTTATTCTTTTGTTTTATATCTACTCAATACTATTTTCTGTAACATGTCAAGATTATACGATAACAAACCCAGTAACTCGCTTCATTGAAGATGATCAACCCATCATATGGAGACCACGACGTGATCAACTTACTGAAAAACTAACCTATTGAAGACGCGACCGCGTGGTGCCAGGAAACGAGCTGAGCTGAGCTGAGCCGAGCCATAAGACGATCCACTGAGCAGATGACTGCGTGTGCGTGCTGATGACCCATCTATCCCTGTTCCTGTGTAGTGAGTGATTTGGTTTGTTCACAGGGAAGTACGCCCAATTTTATTACCATTACCATGCTTATTCTACAGGTCCGACATTCTTAATCAGCCGATTTCTGTGCATCTTGTACTATACTGTCTCGAGTTACTGATAATTTCGTACGTAGGTACCTACTATATACTTAAATGATACCTAGGTAACCTAACTACTTGCAAATGACGATTTATCATTAGGTAGTGTGGTATTCTGTTATAAAATCATATAATATATACTGATTTAAAATAAATGTGCATAAAGCGGGCAGTGAGGGCAACCCCGACAAGGTGGGTGGGGGCATGGTATAATATATTATTATACCATGGGTGGGGGTCACTCCACTGTCATCCACCGTAGAGGACGGTCGTTGCAATCACTGGGCGTTGGATGTACCCAAATACAAACTTTGTGTTTTATTTCTAATATATAAACTTATATTATTTGTGGAGTTTGGAGTACTCCACAATTGGCGACGAGGAAAACTGGTGAGTGTTGAAAGATTATTTCAAAACTAATTACATGCAAATCGGCAGTCAACGGGTTGTTATGATGTGTTTATTTCCTACCTACATGGAATACAATATATTTTCGCTAGACAATATTGTGTAAACAATAAAATCGTACATTAATCAGTCGTATAAAATATGCAAGTACCCTAAAGAAAAAAAATAACAAACAACAAGGGCAAATTAGATAGCACGGATTTATAAGTGTGTGCATTCAATCTTAGCGTTAACCACTGATAAACTAATAACAACATTACAGTACCTTAGCTACAAATAATTAATCAATAAAAATTTCAATTAAGAAAAGGAAGTAGTTACCTACCTACCCTCATTATAATGTATAACGTAGGTATTACTTATTTTATTGCCAATAAATGAAAATATTATTATTTATGTTAATTTTAGGTAGATTTTATCTATGCGCGATTATAAGTACTTGTTATTTAAGCATAACTCAGGCAGTAGGCACTATTCGAGAACTTTTGATGCAACTTTATGATATTTTTAGATATTTCTTGTAGGTCTAAAAAATTAAAGGGGTTTGATAGCCGATTGCAAGTTAAATATGTAAAGATGTTATTATGAAACAAATAACATGTTTAACTAAATATGTGTTGAGGCATAAATAGTCAGCAGCAGAAAGTACTATTAGTGAGGAAAAATAGTGCTGACATCAAGTTTAATGTGTGTGAACTGTCAAAAAATTGTGCCAAAATATGCTAATATTTAGCAGCCGAGTACTAAATTGAATAACTGTAATAAAATTTAAAAATAACCAGTTTCCTCTTTCAATACATTTGTTTATTTTTAGTAATTTCGGTTCAATCAGCAAAGTATTTTATTTGCAGAAAACCTTATTATGTCTCAAAATATACCTACTCTTGAGCAGTTCGACTGCGAAGGCGAACCGAATTCCCTCTGTACTCGATGGGAAAAGTGGAAACGCGGATTAGAAATTTATTTTCAAGCTGCGAATATCGATATATCGGTTAAGAAACGGGCATCTCTTTTGCATATCGGAGGGTTAGCATTGCAAGATGTTTACTTAAACATCCCCGGCGCTCACGTAGAGGAGAAGGAATCGGTTGATGTTTATAAGATAGCAATAGAGAAAATGAATGAATATTTCGCGCCGAAACAAAGTTATCTGTTTGAGCGGCATTTATTTCGATTAATGAGACAAGAACCGGGTGAAAAATTTAATATTGTATTAGTTATCAATTGCGCTTTAGTGACAAATAAACGTTATAATGCCATTTAATGTTCATATAACTGCACATGAACGTCACAGAATAGTGATATTGCGAGAATAAGGACTTTATGTTGCCGAAATAGCTAGAGAAGTGGGAGTTGCTGTAAGTTATTTTATTTTATGTATTTTGAGATTATACAGGATGTAACAATGAGAAGATGTTTTTAATATACTATGAATAATATGAGATTATCACATACATCCAAATTGTTGTGTTCCAAATTTTATCCAAATGTATTCAGTAGTTTTATCGTGATGAATAACAAACATAAACGTTGACATTTATAATATTAGTAAGAAAGGATTAACACCAAGACTTATAACAAACACACGTATTCGTCACACGAATGTTTGTCCTAAGTGGGAATCTAACAGGGTAGAATCAAAATCGGACGCATAGCATAGGGTCACTTCTGATTAATAAGGTGTTAGGTTCTAATGCAGGTTTTTTTTTATTTTTGTAGCTTAACACCGTGTACATGTGGATAAGGCGATGGGATAATGAAGGAAACATTGATGAAATTAAGAAGACCGGTAGACCAAGAAGAACTTCAAGAACACAGGACGTAAATATAAGCACTCCTCAAACAAGGGAAAATCTACTAAATCACGCCATAGAAATCTGGGAAGATTTTAGGGGACGAGATACTTGTGCAAATATGATAAACTCCATGCGACAACGTCTCCAAAATGTCATCGATGCCAATGGGGGACTCATTAGGTTTTAATTCTAAGTAGTTTAAGCCTAATCATAATTATAATTGATAAAAAATTAAACCTTGTTTTTGTTTATAAAACATTGATTTGATTACGAAAGTAATAATTATTAAATGTATTGATTTATCGAACCATTTAATTTTTTTCATAATAAATAAAGGGGTGGTAATTTACATGTGCATGTGTCGACTTAATTTATATACCGAACACATTTACCTACCGAAAAAAAATACACACACATATTAAACCCAAAAAAACATTTCATTTTGTTCAGGGACTTTAGAGATAAACGATGGTATGCTATTTTTATCAAAAGTTTGTTTAGAGACGAAGAATGTTACGCTTTTTTTACTATAACTTTGTTTATGCCCTTTTATGATAATCATCCATTTCTGGCGCTTGTCATGTTGAGCGATTTAGGTATAATACGGTGTACAGCGATTTTGAAAATCTAAATATGGTCATCAAGTTTTGATGCTGACTGTACCAGCCCTGATTTTGGTTCGTTGCTTGTGCCATTCCTTGCAACTGGCTGTTTCAGCTGCTGAAAAGGATTTTTTACCCAGAAATTTGGAATTTTTGATCAGAGAAACATATGATTGGTTTAGTCGCTCTTTCTATCTTCCAGACAATCTCTTTATAAGGAGTTATAGAAAACCATAAACGATGGACAGAAACCGCTAAAAATAATTCAAGCATGCCAGACAAGGTGGTTGTCAATAGAGTCCGCTGTAGCGAGAATATACACGCAATGGCTAGAGCTAAAAGCATATTTATCCATAGCTAAGGTGCATGAAAGGTGTCACACAGAAGAGTTATTGCATTCTATATACATAGCGAATGAGATAAATTACGCATATATTTCATTTTTATATCCAATTTTAATTGAAATAAACAGAGTCAATAAAATGTTTGAGTCAAAAGATACAGACCATACCAAATTGTGTGGTGAGTTGACTAACCTTATAGATATGCTTGTCAGTAAAGTTACGTTACCTACAAATAAAGTTAATATTTTTACTCAAGATATTCGTAATTTCTTGGATCAAAGATGTTATCTGGGATTTCGATTTGAAAAACAAATACTTGAAATGACAGAAAAAGGATTACCACGGCAAGAAGAAGAAATGATGCGGAATCGGTGCATAACATTTATAGTAAACCTGATTGAAGAAATAAAAAACAGGTTACCGGAAAATTTGACATTGGTGAAAAAGATTTCCCGAATAAGTGTCGAACAAGCACTTAATCACAACAAAGAAAATCTAATTGACATAATGGCTCAGTTCAATAGTACAGAATTTATTGCAAGAGTTGATGATCAATGGCGACAAATTCATTTGCTGAAATGGAATGAGACCAAAAAATTTTGGAATGAAATATTGCATTTCAAAGATGCTCAAGGGGAATCTAGATTTGAGGAATTAGAGACTTTTGCAATTAGTCTCTTAATACTGCCTCATTCTAATGCCGATGTGGAGAGACTATTTAGCTGTATGAATGTTATAAAAAACAAGCAGAGGAACATAATGATGTTGAATCTTTTAACGGCTATATTAAGAATACGCTGTGGTTTAAGATTGGAAGGAAAATGCTGCAAATATTATGAAATTCCAATAGAAGTTATAAAACAAATCGGGACCAAAGAATCATATAAATGTGAAACAGACGATGGGGCAGACAAAAATTCATCTGAAGAAGACGAATTTTAGAATATCACTTTATTTTTATAGTTATTGTTGTTATTGAATATTTTTTATGTTCCTTATCTTGACTTGTTAATAATTTACTAATAATAAAGAACATTTTAGTAATATAAGGCTCACGTAAAACGGTGTATAGCACTTTCTCATCTACCTCAAGACTGTGAATGATGGATGGCTCTATAACTTAGGGGAGAGTGAGAGGGACCCCACAATTGATTTCTTTAATGTTTATTTTGAACGAACATGGTTGCGAAACAAAGCATATTTTTCAAAGAAATGGTGTTTCTATCAAATAAAACACAAAACTAATAATTCAGTTGAAGCCTGGAATGCAAGGCTCAATAAAATGGTAACACCCAAACCAAACATTCTTGTCCTTTTAAGGTCACTGCAGAAAGATTCACGGCATTATTTTGGTATTTTAAAAAAAAACGGGTACATATCGAAAAAAACCAAAGAATGTAAACGATCCCAAAAAAAAATTGAGCGCGTTCTGCGAGAATTACTGGATAGAGAAATAAGTTTAGGAAATTGCATTGAAAAATTGACTAACTAAAATTATTATTTTTTTAAGGCAGCCCCCAATTACCAATGTGTGTTAAGAACTCGATTTTGATAAGGATAAAGATTTGATAAGGGTAAAACTTATTTGTTTTTTAATATGTATTTTTTAAGAAATAATTTATTTTGATTATTAAAATGTTGATTTGACTACTTTAGACTTGTTTTTCTTAAATATTCCGATATATTTATATGTATCTACAACATGTGCCGGAATTAACGCACAACCTCATATGGGGTTATTGTACTCATCATTATGAACAACTTTTACTACCTATATGACCAAACCAGAAATCTAAAAAAAAATATATTATATATATATATGTAAATGCTTGTACCTGTATATATATTGTATACTTAATAATATATAAGCCATTTTAAGCCACCCTTCGCTTGATTGAAAGCAAAACAGATGTGGGCCCAGTTTACCACTATCAAATTTTAAAAGGGGTAACTGGTCCGCGGGCCCAGTTCCATAGTGGGCCGAATGACCCCTAACCCCCGTGGGCATTTCCCACACGACCGTGGCAACGATTAAATATTGACTTTGCAATATTTCAAGGCAAATATTATTTAGTGACGGTAGATGCACACAGTAAATGGATAGAAGTAACAAAAATGTTGGGAACAAATGCAAACTCAACTATAAATAAGTTAAGAGAACTTTTTGCACGTTTCGGAATGCTTTCACATATAATTAGTGATGGGGGACCTCCATTTAGCTCGTTTGAATTTACTAACTATTTAAATAAAAACCTAATTAAGCACACAATCACAAGTCCATATCGACCAGCCATAGGGCGGCCGAAAATGCAGTAAAATTAGTCAAACGGGCAATGAAAAAGGCAATCTCGAAATTTCTGTTTCAATATCGCAATTGTGAGCACGCCACTACCGGAGTGGCACCAGCGGTAGCTATGTTTGGTAGGACATTACGAGGTCGGCTGAACATCATAAAACCGTCCACTGAGCGTGCAGTGGAGTCGTCTGCAGAGCGAGCGGGGCGCGCGCGGCCCGGCGTCGAGCGGCACGTGGCGCCCGGCGAGCAGGTGCTGGCGCGAGACTACCGTGCTCGCGCTGACAAATGGGCAGCAGCTACTGTGCTTGCACGGACTGATCCACTAACTTATAAAGTACGCGTGTCTGATGGACACGAGCGCAAACGTCACATCGATCAATTATTATCACTTAAGAAACGATATTCTAGACATTCCATAACAAGTAGCACGGCTAAGCCTGTAACAGAGATTGATACCCTTGAACTCAGTCCGGACAATCAAATTGAGAACACTTCATCATCATGTGTAGTAGAAACCGATCAGAATCAACAACAATTAGACGTTAATACGGCTGTCAGTCCAAAAAATTTGATAGCAGAAACGGGCCCGATTTCTGATATAGAAAGAGTTAAACTTAGGCGTAAATGTTTATACCAAGGCAAATACGCAAAGTAATTAACATACACATATACCAATTTGTACACATAATACGTATAGAACAGATAAGATGAATTAAAATGTACGGTAGACAAAATGTAACTACATACACAGCACAAAGGCAGTGCACCTGGTGGTTATTTCGTTCAAAAAAAATATTTTTCAACTGTCAGTATAAAAAAAAAAAACAAAGTATGCATGATAACGATTAACGAATCGCCACGAGGTACAATACTAACGGTGCCAAACGTAAATTTACTGTGAACGACATTGTCGATGACGCATCAATGGGTTTTGTATTGATCGGGCGGCGAATGATCGCAAGTTTTCTGTTAAAAATCATCATTAGTTTGTGATTTTGTTTATACTTCAAATCGTATTTTAAGTCTACCCACCGTTTCAAAGCTATTGTATGTAATGTTTTAAAGGGGGAGGTGTAGGGTATGTTGATAATTGTTATGTGTGGGTATGTTTAAATAAATCAGTTGTCACTTGGAACCGCAGTTTCATTGATCGCATCCCGCTATTATATTTCATAAATACGATATGGCAGTTGTTGCAAAACATGACATCAAATTATTTTGTAACCTGTTATATCTGTGAGTGCCTCCCAGATACGTCATCACCATACATTCGGTTACTTTGAACGGATTGCGCAACCCAACTTGAGACATCCAATAAAACCAACCAGCAAATTCGGCGCGGGGCCTTTCGTCACATACATCGGTCGTTAGGACACCCGGGTGTTTCTTCAAATGAGCGAAAAACTATGTTCAAGTCTAAGAAAAAAATGTAGGCTGTAATTTTTTTAGAAAAAAGGCATAACTTAGCTTCCTATTTTAATTTTAAAAAGAGGCACTTCCTCTTTGTGAACATAAGTAGTTTAATTCTGATTCTATTTTATAAAATATTTACCAAACGTCATCGCCCACAACGTTCAAATCACGCACATTCTTAGTTTATCAAAAATAATTTAATAATGGTGCCTGAATAACCAATTTCATGTACGTAAGTTTTATAATAGTAATATATGTTCTTATTTTATGCATAAATAAGTGGCGATTTAAAAAACCGAATATATTATTTTAGTCGAAAAACGTTTGGCATTTGTTTTCTGTCATTACACGCAACAGGACAAAAAAAGTTTAAAAACTGACACTTTGCTATATAATCCGCAATCCTGCGCGGCGTACCCCCGCACCCCCTTTCGATAGTTAGTCGACCTTGAGTTCTCGTCCGGCGTGCGCGTGTAGTTTGTGAATAAAATTGGAAAAAAGTGTTTCTACGCAGCCTTCGTCAAGAAAAACATCATTACCGGAATTTAGGATTACTCGGTGAGTTATTTATGTATGCATTTTCATTATTTCTGTGTTTTACGTGCAATTTTAAACCTAAAAAACTTCCACTGAATATATTATTCCTCATGAACATTTTAAACAAATTCAGACATGTTTCAATTGAAATCGTCATTACTAGTAACGTCATTGCCGGGATATTTCATGTTGTGGGTAATGACGAATTGTTGCGGGTAAAAAACAAATGAGTTGAATTTATGTTTTAACTGACTTAAAAAAAGAAGAAGGTTGGTTTTATTCTATGTTCGACTGTATTTTTTACGTACTCGGTTATCATAATTCGACTTGAAGTCATTAAACAAGAGAGTGGGTCATTTTATTCACAGATTTATGGCGAAAACGAAGAAAGGAAAAGAAGAGCACCTTGCTCAGCAGAGGTTGTGCAAAAGACGTCGTTACGCCGAAATCAAAAATGATTTTATCAGATATAACAATCAAGGATGTCAATCAGCTAAATAAGAAGAAGAAGATTAAAGAATAAATAAAAACTAGAATGATTCCAAACAACAATGAATGATGCAAATCAGCTAATTAAGAAGAAGAAGACTAAGATTTAGAGAATAAAAACAAGAATGATTCATGAAAAAACAATCAAGGGTGTATCGGTTATCGGCTAAATGAGATGACTTGAAAATGAAGAGAAGTAGAGTGATTAAATCAAAGATATAGTAAATCAGCCAAATATAAAAAGACAGAGTTTAGTTAAGAAATTTTAAGAAATAATAAAAGTTAAGGATTAGCGTAGAAAGAAGAAATAATGAATAAATAGTGATGTTAACAAAATGTTTGTGTTGATTTTATTGATAACTAGCGACCCGCCCCGGCTTCGCACAGGTGCAATATATACATATAAACCTTCCTCTTGAATCACTCTATCTATTAAAAAAAACCGCATCAAAATCCGTTGCGTAGTTTCAAAGATTTAAGCATACAAAGGGACATAGGGACAGAGAAAGCGACTTTGTTTTATACTATGTAGTGATTATGAAAATTTTCAATTAGAATAGAAGAATAGAATAGAATAAAATTTTGGTTCTACAATAAAAACAAAGATTTGTTAAATGCTTTTCTTTTTTATCGTCATTCCCAGGAACATAAAATCATTACCAGCAACACAAATTTCATTACCAGTAACATAATGTCATTACCATCCCCAAAAGATTTCTTCGATGCTATTTTTCTCAATTTGTACTACGGAATCTTCAATGCCCTAGACACATATCCTCACTGCCTCCAATGTAGATTTATATCCGAGTACTCTTACTTTTAAATTAGACAAAATTATAAAATTACAGAAAAAATTGCAAAATAAATGTAAACTCGAAGAAACACCCACCCACTTAGTACTTACTCATCTAATATTAAGAATTAATTGTAATTTCTTTATTAAATAAATTTAGTGGAAACTTTGGTGTTTTTTTTTTGGACTCCTCCGCTGCCCATCACGTAATTAACCCCTTAAAAGGCAAACAAAAACCAAACGTCAAGTAAACATTTTCTGTTTTCTGAAAACTTACTGATATAGATTTAATAAGATACCTAATTTTGTTGTTTTTTAAATTAACTTTGTTTATTTTATAATAATTTATTGTTTTTTTTTTATACAACATTCTTCTTAGAGTGTCGATGGCAATCTAAATTGTATCAGCCCAAAACTTTACAAAAAGGCTGTTTTTTTCATTTAACCCAGAACATCTGGAAACATGTACAGGATGGACTTGCACAAAAATATGGACGGGACAATGATTTTGCAAACAAAATAAGGCACTTAGCTGCATTGGCTTATTTATGCCCAGAAGAAATTCCAGCAGCTTTCCGCCTTATTGAAGAAGAGGTACTGCCAAAAGATGCTGAAAAGGTATGTGTGTGGTTTCGGAAGTATTATGTAGAAGGAACTTACACAAAAAAAACGAGCCGTAGTACCTGGTTGTCTGAAGCTGAAAAAAACACCACCAAAATTCCCACCACACTTATGGTCTGTAGCTTCCAGCATCGAAATGGGGGTACCTACTACACAAAACTGTGTCGAAATTTGGCACCACAGATGGAATGCACTTTAAAGTCGCAAAAAATGGAATTTATTTAAAACTTTTGAGGAAATATTAACAAAAAACGACAACGGACACAATAGAAAAGATTTTAGGTCAAGGAGCAAGTGAACCAAAAAGAAGAAAAAATCAACAAGATAAAGAAGAAAAAATTAAAAAGCATTTAAAAAAAAAAGATACAATGGATTTGTTATCATTTTTGCGTGGCCTGTCCTATATTTGCTATTCCAAAAAAAAGTAATAATTTTTAAATCACATCGAATCGTTTTTGTTTAATGTTTTTTTTTTCATATCATGAACAGTTTTGATTATATTGAAATGTAGTTTGTTTGTTTTTTTTAATCAAACAACTGCTACTGCTACTGAAACTGCAACTGCTACTGCAACTGCTACTACAACTACTACAATTATCACAACTACTACAACTATACATTTCGACGATTCGTTTTTATTTATGTAGATGAAGTAAATGCTTTCCTATTTTTCGTTTAATATCTACAGACGGCAGTATCGCATAATCATTTGTCGCATTTGGGTAGTGTCAAACTGCTGTATACTGCATTAACGTTCTGTCGAAATACAGTACTGTCGCACTACCGTAGTGTCGCACTACCGTAGTGTCGAACTATTGTCGCGCAATCGTTTGTCGCACTAGAGTGATATCGATGTTCAGTGTGTCGCACAAGCGTGCATACGAACTATGGTGAGTCGCAGTACAGTTTTGTCGCATAAGCGTTAATCGCACATCCATTTGTCGAGCTCACGTAGTACACTCCGGCGGCGGTGCGTGCTGTTTTTTGATTGGTCCATTTCATCTACCTGGTAAAGGTAGGTAAAGGTGGCCATGTTTAGTATTCACTTAAGTATCGGATTTTGCGGACGTGTCTTATGTGTTATACTACAACAATTCTGGTGTTTTGTGTTGAAACTTGTTTGCTGTGTTTATGAAAATTGAACTTGACAATTTTGGCAACGAATAACGGATTCTGAGTGAATTATTTAATTATTGTTGTGAGTGAGACGATCGATCGAATTTACGTAAGTACTTACATTTATTCCTTTAAAATATATTTTATTGATTTTATTTTGATTTTATTTCTATCTCATATGATTCTCTTTTCCTCTGATAGAAAAGCCTGCACGTAGTATTTCAACGTGTAACAGAAATAACTAACTTTCTCAAACACTATTGTTACTACTATTGTTAGCTGCGTCTCCAACCAACACCCCACCAGAAAGCCCGGACCATATGACCGAGCCTATTTAAGGCAACGCGTAGCGTGGCTAAGGGCTCATTCCCTTATTCGGCGGCGCGCTCTTACTATTCCCCTTGTTTTGTTCACTCGTTTAATTTTGTAACTTGTAACTTAAAACTATAACTTTTGTATTTTAACTTGAAATGTTTGTGTTTTGGTAGATTACATTTGTTGTCCTGATAGTTATTTCATTTCAATTTCCTAAAATCAGAAGTGAGATCGTCTCTCGTTTTCCCACTAAATTCAAATTAAAAAAAAAAATATGCCGAATAATACTGGAACCAGAAAGAGGCGTAAACGTGAGTGCTCGCCACCGCCGCCCGACCTAACTCATCTTAGTATAACCTTAGACGCAATACTCAATAGAGTCTCCGCCTTGGAGAGAAGCTCAGTTTCAGAACCACGATCGAGCGAGGAGCACCAGCCGCGCCCTACCATCACCAGCACGGCCAGCAATCCCGCTGTCACGCGACCCGCCCGACGCCACTGGCACCGGAGCCGACGCTGTCGCCCTCGCCTTCAACTTCAGCTGCAGGGGACGTCGCAGAGCGCCTCATCGATGCGCTAAGAAGCTTAAATCCGGTGAGATCAAACCATTATTACGTCTCTGACTTCGACAAATCCTTGTTGCGTTTGCAAATGATCTTTTGTGTGCAATCTTTGTGCGCGGTATTAAGGATCAGCAGATTCGTGCTGCAGCTATGAATACAAAATGCACTACCGAAACCATTGTGGAATTTTATCAATTTATGTTAAGCCAGGTAAAACCGCAAATACGAACAAAAACAGTGTTGACGCCCATTTTAACCGAAATTATAGCTGTCGCGATAACGATAGTAATAGGAACCGTAGTGCTAGACAGTACAGTACAGTGTCGCATAAAAAAAGTTTGAAGTGTTTTTCGTGCGGCGCTCATGGCCACACCAGTAAAAGCAACGCTTGTCTCAAGCGATTTAAAAATAGTAATAGTCGTTCAAACTCTAGCAGAGCCGTAAGTGATAGTCAGAACACTGTTTCTAATTGAAATTCCTCGAACATGAGAAACCATAAATGTAACTTTTGTAAAAAACCGGGGCATAGCGAAGAAGAATGTTTCATTAAACAGCGATCGGAGTCGCGCAATAAATCAAACGTAAATTTTTGTCAAGAGATTAAGGCTGATACGGTGAACCGTGACGTGACACCCGCAGTGCTGTGTGGTGTACCTACGGACGTCTTAATTGACAGCGGCTCGTCTGTATCCCTCATATCGAACGAACTTCTAAAACATTTTTCTTGCCGCCTAAACCCTAATGCTCAGATGTTGCGCGGAATAGGTGGTCATGAGTTAAGATCGGATAGCTACGTCACTTTGCCAATCGAGTTCGATAATTTGACTTTAGAGGTAGACTTCCATGTAGTACCCGGAGGTTGTTTGAGTACACCTGTGATAATAGGTACCGATGTTTTGAATCGCAGTGGTATTGCCTACATTCGTACCGGCAATTGCCAGCGTATCTGCGATGACCATGCGTGTGTAAATAATATTACGGTGACAAGTACTAAACAAGTTTCCAGTTTTGAAAATATTAATACGCCCTTACAGGGTGGTGATAAACAGCGTCTCGGAACTGTTTTAAGAAAGTATTCAGAATATTTTCTAAGCGGTACTGCCGCAAGTACTGTAAATACCGGTGAAATGAAAATCCGCTTAACAACAGAGACCCCTGTTAATTATCGCCCTTACAAGATGTCTCACAACGAAAAGTTATGTGTACGCGCAATTGTTAATGATCTCAAGGACAAAGGAGTAATACGCAATTCAGAATCTTCTTACGCAAGCCCAATTCTTCTAGTGAAGAAGAAAGACGGCACTAATAGGATGGTCGTTGATTACCGTGGCCTAAACAGTGTTACAGTTAAGGAACGGTACCCGTTGCCTCTTATAGAGGATCACATAGATAGATTGGGGAAATGTAAATACTTCACAGCTCTTGATATGTTAACAGGCTTCCACCAAATTAAAATTAGTGACGATTCTATTGACAAAACAGCCTTTGTTACCCCAGAGGGTCACTTTGAATATCTCAAGATGCCCTTTGGACTTGCGAATGCACCCGTAGTCTATCAACGCATTATTTCCGAAACTCTAAAATCATTCATCGAGTCAGGAAAAGTGCTTGTTTACATAGATGACGTGTTATTATTAAGTGATAATGTTGAAGAGGGACTAACCTTGCTCGATTCAGTATTAAAAACGTTAACGAAATCCGGTTTTTAATTAATTTGCGGAAATGCTTTTTCCTGACAACAGAAGTGGAGTACCTTGGGAGAACCATAAGCAATGGTCAGGTTAGGCCGAGCAGTCATAAAATAGAAGCCTTAACTAAACCTCCGACGCCATAGACAAGTACGTCAATAACTCAGCCTTTCCGGTTATTTTAGACGGTACATCCCGCAGTATGCCACTTTGACGGCACCTATCGCTGCCCTAACACGTAAAGACAAAGAAGAAGTTTGTTTGGGGTATAGAACAAGGAAAGGCAAGGCAGGACATTATCAAACACTTAACGAGCGAACCCGTACTGGCTATAGTCGATCACGAGTAAGAAACCGAAGAACATACCGATGCAAGTTCACGAGGTTACGGCGCAGTCCTTCTACAAACAGATCGCGACGGACGTAAACGTCGACGACGTACTTCAGTAAAATAACTGTAGGTGCCGAATCAAGGTATCACTCCTACGAGTTAGAGACTCTCGCGGTCGTCAAGGCCTTACAACACTTGCAGTATTTTGGCAAAAGCTTTAAAATTGTGACAGATTGTAACGCTTTGAAAATGACACAGCGTAAAATACATGCTACCATGGCATGCTGCATGGAATGCTGGACACCTGAGTACTGTGTTGCATTCTTCGAATGTAAGTTTAATATTCTCAAATAAAACTATTCATGTGCTGATCTTTTCATCCACGTTTGTCGTGCCTACGACGTTTAGCCACTTTGTTAATATTCCTTTAAGTTCACATAAACATTCACTGATTATATTATCGTTGCATTTATGCTTATCTGACTTGAGTTGGATTGAATTGTTATGTGAGTGGCACCACTTATAGCGTTAGACGACGACGCATAAGCGCACGGCACTTATCGCTATGCGACAAGCGTCAAAATGTACTTGAGTCTAAAGTATGCTGTTCATAAATTCACAATTAATGGACTAAACAAACCTCACCCGTGTGAAACTTTTGTTAAGTTTGTGAACCGATTTATTGTTATTGGTACTTGATCCAAGATTACGTTTTAAGGAATGTGCTGGAGTGCTTGAGTGTAAGATATTTGTTATTGTTTCTGGGACGTGAATTAAATCGCCTAAATAACGAGTTCTTTGTGAGCTTTAACCTATGCCTGTAGCTTTGTTCCTACCAGTTGGTATCAAGTCGTGACCCAGGAAGTACCCGTTTTTGAGGGACATTGGGGCGTGAATGGGAAAAGTACTGTGTAAAGCCCGAGGACAAGCTTTGTCATATGTACCATGTAAGCCCATTGCAACTGCGCAATTGCATAAGGTTTAGGTTGGTTGGTAGTATGGCACGTGAGCTCATTGAAGGCCTTCATGAGGTTCATGTGGCTATGGTTTATGTTATCATGGTGAATTTGGTATTACCTAAATAAGTATTAAGAAGCAATTCATGTCTCATTAGCTTTTGATCGATTAAACTCTTTCATCCAGCACATGAATCAACAACAAACAAAAAAAAAAATTGGAGAAATTATCTGCTATCACATCTAACATTTTGATGGTCACTCTTGGTTTATGATGTGCAGGTTCCGATGATGAGGAGAATGAAGCAGATCAACAGTCGAGTACCTCTTCGGCGACACCCAGAAATGCCGAGTCGGAGGTAGCTCCCGCTGACGACGCTCCGTTGGTTGCCGAGGCCTGCGAGGACGCCGGCACGTCAGGAGAGGCCGTGTTAGCTGCGTCTCCAACCAACACCCCACCAGAAAGCCCGGACCATATGACCGAGCCTATTTAAGGCAACGCGTAGCGTGGCTAAGGGCTCATTCCCTTATTCGGCGGCGCGCTCTTACTATTCCCCTTGTTTTGTTCACTCGTTTAATTTTGTAACTTGTAACTTAAAACTATAACTTTTGTATTTTAACTTGAAATGTTTGTGTTTTGGTAGATTACATTTGTTGTCCTGATAGTTATTTCATTTCAATTTCCTAAAACTATATATTAGTTTATTCAGTTTATACATTTCATTAGAAATCCCGGTAAAGGGTATTTTTTTTTGACGGAAATTGATAAAACATTGCTTAATTTACAGTAGATGAGTTTTATGAATCGGGCATATATCTTTAATCTGATTTTAACCTATTTATTGTTATAGATATCATCATGCCGAAACATAAATAACAAAAAGTGTGGAGACATTACCAAAGCTTACCCGACAAATCAGTCAAATGCACATTTTGTTCAAAAATGTACCGAGTACCCAATGTAACCAAAATGGGTAAGCACTTGCTAAAGTGTCCTAAATGTCCGCTGGTTATAAGAAATGAGTTAACGAAAAGCTGTGAAGAAACATCGTTAATAGCATCAAATACAACGAACTCATCAATTACCGAAGGAGCAGTGTCTGAAACCTCAACACCCAGTGACGCTACTCCGTTGCTAGAATTTACAGAAGAAAAAAAGCGACGACTTACAAAGTTGCTTTCAAAGGCAATTTATGTTAATGGCACGCCTCTGTCTATGGTGGAACATCCTCTGTGGAGAGAGTTTTTTGAGGAACTACAGCCACTGTTCGAACTGCCAACACGAAAAGCTGTGTCCACAACACATTTAGAAAAGATTTACAATGAAATGGAACGAGAAATAACTGAAGAATTGAAGTTGACTAGCAATTTACATCTTCAGTGCGATGGATGGAGCAACCGACGGAACGAGGGTATTATTAATTTTGTTTTTGCAAAACCTGAACCCGTGTTTGTGAAAAGTTTAGCTACAAGTAGCCATCGTCACACTGACGAATACCTAAATGAAGAAATTCAACAAGTAATGAGAACTTACGGAACATATAAATTTGTTACATTAATAGGAGATAACGCAAGAAACCTACAAAAAGCTTTTGATTTAGTTAAACTGCAACATCCGAACGTAATCACACTCAATTGCGTTGCACACACATTGAATTTACTGTGTCATGACATAATGAAAGAAGATGCTATACAAGCCTTCATTTCAGTTGCGGTCGACGTAATCAAATCTATAAGAAAAAGTCAAATACTGAGCGCGTTATTCAAATAGATAATTGCAGAAAAAGGTTCTGGCGAGCAACTAAAATTGCCCAGCAAGACGCGTTGGGGCAGTTACTTTCATGCTGTGCGTAGTTTGCAAAATAGCAAAGCGGCTCTGCAATGCTTGGCAGTACATGAAGATGCAATAATGATCCCAGTTGATATTAACGCAAATTTACTAGATGAAGAATTTTGGAAAATGATCGACGAATCTACAGCTGTTTTAGAGCCAATAACAGATTACATATTTAAACTAGAAGGAAACGAATCTTACATTAATGACGTGTACATGGCATTCAAAGATATAACATCACGTCTGGTCTTTCTGCTACCTGGTTTTTCTTCTTTGGTTGACAATAATATCAGGGACAGGATTTTGAATGCAGTTGATAAACGCAGAGGGAACTGCATAAAGCCTATTCATCTAGCAGCCTATATGTTAGATCCAAAATGTCAAGGCATCGAACTGAACGAGAATGAAGAAATCATTGCCATGGATTTCATTCATGAGAAAGGAAGGCAGTTAAATTTGGAAGTAATGACAGATTTAGCCAATTATAGAGCAAGAGAAGGCTTGTGGGCAAAATCTTTTGTTTGCACCAGCCTTCAGAACATGAAACCTTTAACTTGGTAGAAAGGAATTTGCAAAAACAAGGCTCTAAGCAAAGTTGCAGCTTGTATTTTAACTGCTGCTGTACTTCGGCTGCAACAGAACGAACCTTCAGCATTCATGGGTTAACAACAGAAAGAGCTGCAAAGCTTGCCTACATATCCTATAACTGGAATTTATTACATAATCAAAAAGACGAAGAAGTAGATGAAGAAGAAGATGAACCCATTTCAAGCCCTTCTATGATTAGCCCATTAACCATAAACAATATTGAACCTCAACCATCAACTTCTAGTGGAAATACAAGACAAATAGAATTTTGCGATATAACAAAATCATTCTCCGATAACAGTGACTTAGACTGTGACTAAATTAGTCTCGATAACATGTTACCATAGAAGAGTATTTAAACTTGATTTGCTAACTATATTTTCTGCTACCCATATTCTTGTATTTAAAATTTTAAACAATCATTTTAATATTTACCTGTTGTTGATTAAATGATTTTAGAGTTGATGTTTTTGTTTTTATTCCGCCATTTGAAAACTTTCCCGGGTAAATATTGCCATTGAATATTCCCAAAATGGGTTCCCAAAAACCTGGAACAACTACCTGTAGGCCATACAAATATTTGTTCCGTGCGGGAATCGAACCCGCGACACGCAGCGCAGCAGTCAATCGCTCAGCCACTGCGTCAACTGTGCCATCAATAAATTATAAATTGTGGTGTTGCATTGTGCATCAGTTTGTCGCACTGTGCCTCTATGGATGTTTTATTGTACCCCAGCCCTGGGGCACACCGCAACATACAAATTGATCTCATTAAAATGCAAATTGCTGTGAATTGTTATGTTGTTCCATCAATGTTTCATTGCCATTAAGTAAAACAAAGACTGCCTAATGCAAAATTTATTTAATAAATACTTTTTTTTTACAAAAATATAAAAAACACTTTTTCGTTTCACTGTGCACCACCTGACCCTACAATGCCTACATGGGAGGCTTACGTTGATCTGATGGACAGCTTCATTGGTCGAAATTGTATCTACATAAAATCAAGAAAGATTACAATAAGGCTATTTCTATCACCTCTTGGACATGACCATTATAAATTCTTGGGTACATTGCAAGGGAAATCTCAGAAGGATATAATGAAATTAGCAGACTTCAGAACGAAGCTTGCTGACACCTTATGCCTGTATCAAAGTTGATCAGAAAATAAAAGGGGAAGACCAAGTACCAGTTGTCAACGAGAAGAGAACCCAGAGCCCTCCAAAACACCACAGTCAGGTGTACAAGTCCTACCTTCTACTGAATTATGTTACTATCATGTTGGACATGAAAAAGCATTTATGGATTCGAGAAATAAATGTAAATATAATAATTGTAGGAAGCTTACCTCTTGGATTTGTATAAAATGTAAGGTTTCTTTATGCAATAACAAAAACAACCAATATTTTGAATTATTTCATGCCTTTTTTTCAAAATAAATATATAAAACATATACTGTGATTTTTTATTTTATTTTTCACTAAAACTAGACTCTGCAATAAATTGAGACATTTTTTTAAATTATAATTGGAAAATCAGGCTTCTAAGGGTTAAGATTCAGTTAAGATTGTAGTTTAATCATTAAATTACATTTGTAAGAATTTACAAATGTAGCTGTATAAGTATATATTCACGCAGACAGCATTTGGCTTTGACCCATTATTTATTTAGCATTGTGATCAAAGCTTTATTACATTCCTTGTTCTTAGCCGGTAAGTAACATTTTAAAGTAACTTAAGTGTAATTTCAGTTGTTTTAAAACACATGCAACTTTATTATTGTTACATTTTGACATAATTTGTATGCTTCGAGTAGAATGTATTGAACTCACCCAATTGAACTCACCCATTTGAAAACATCTTATTTTTAATTATACCTACATTGACAAACAAAATTGATTTGATTTCAATAAAAGGAAATCATTGGGACACCTATACCAGGCACACTACTTGACAAAAATGAAAAGATGCTATGCTACGAAAGAAATAAGAACCAAAGACTCTAGACGCCCAGACAATCATACCCCAACTATTTGACCACATCATCATTGTCATCTGCCTAGCCATTTCCCCACAATGCTAGGGTCGACGTCCAGTCTAACCAGATGCAACACAGTTAGCCACCACATGACCATTTATCTCCAACAAAAGACACACAAAACATGACATACAGTTTGGACAACAAAAGGTACTTAGGAGTATTCCTTCACTTATAGGAGACCAGTATGTACGTTTTATTTTAGACATTTTTTTGAGATAACTACGCAATGATTTGATTGTTCCTCTAGAGTTACTTAGGTAACTCTGCACGGATGTTGATAATTTTTATTTTTCGGCATCACTTAGTAGATTTCGAAGTGCTTTGAACATGACTGGATTGAATATAAGAGTCACAGAGTACTTTTATATAACACTATAACCTTATAGGCAATGAATATAAAATATAGATAAATTGTAGATTTTACACCAACGACTTTCAATCTTTCACGAAACAATCCTCCAAGTTCATCTCACCAACATCAACCGCAACAACGGCCTCGTAGGCTCGTAGTACTCGTAGTAGTGTTAGTGTCAATGTCAGTGTCAGTAAATGTCATTAGTCGCCAAAACTTCAAAAGATTCTTGCAGCCATAAAGTAACTTTGGCTATGGGTTTGGCTCGCAACACATTGTAATGTGACACAGACTACTTAATTTAGGCTTGGTAAATAAATTCATGAAAACATCATTCAATGGAATTATTAAATGGCTTAGAGGGTTGTATTAATGATTTTTCTGTAAACACACAAAAGTAACAAAAAAAGAAGTAACAAATCAAGATTTTTTTTTTAATTTAAATTGTAAACGCATGCAACACAAAATAATACTCGTGTAATGATTTGATAGGCGAAATCAAGATTGGGAGCTGTAATGGTAGTTTATGTGAAGTAACAATAACATCTGAACTTACCTGTGTTTTTTTGAGTAACAAAGCTAGGATTTTTTTCAGACCGCTAACTTAAGAAACGACTTTCTCCGTTCATAAGGCACATAAAAAAACAATCAAAATTATAACAACAAAGATGCCAAGCTTGCTACTGCTGCCATTATTCTAACATATGTTAAGTACCAATCGCTTCTGATAATTTCCAAAATTATGGTCACAAAAACAGGAATTCCTAAATGGAACTTTTTACGAGACAAGTTAAAATAATTAATTAAAAACTAATAATAAAGTAATGCCAAAAAGGGTGTTTTAAAGTGAATTGTCAGTTATGGTTATAAATAAATAATATTTGTTATTTATGCAGTGCCCATGTCCAGACAAATAAAGATCAATGGTTTGGTAAGATATTAAGATTGGAACACTTTACTATTCATACAACTGGGTGAAACGGATTTTTGTTTTATTTGTTTATAAAAAAATCTTATTGTATTTATGTGTTCTTAGTTTTTTTTATTATGTAGAGTAGTTTTACTGCCTAGATATTTATAAAAAATAGTAATGATCTACTATATAATAGTGAATATCTTAGACAGAATAAAATATTTAAAAAATGGGTCAGAGGCTATTGTCGATTGTGCAGTTATTTTGAGAAATGCTATACTAATTTATTTAGATTTATTGAAGTTCAAAACATTTTAAACAATTTCAAAATAAACATTAGTGAGATGCCAAAAGGCTCATATCCAAGCAATAACGCAGCAAGTAGCAACACTCTTAGAGTATAATAATAATAAGGGAACACGGTTGCAGTGTTGGTAGTTTGGGGATATTTTTCGCTTATTTGGAAAAAAATAAGATCTTGAAGAAGTTTTGGAGGAATAAAATCCTACAGTATCATACTCAACAGTCTCAACTTAGGAAATCGGAAAAAGATATTTTACACAAAAACCGTTATTATACCTAACGCAGTCAGGCATAAGCAACATTGCGAGTGTCCCGACTCTTTTGTTAATAAAATTATTTGTTTTCCCTATTTCTTTAATTTTCTATTACAAAATTGAATGGAAATAAAAGTGACAACACGTCTCATTTTATGAAAAAAAGTTTATTATGGGGAAAATCAGGCGGTTCAATCTTAGTACAAAAAGCCGGGGAAGTCAGTGGATAGAATGATACTAAATCACGAAGTATATAGTAGTCCTTAAGCGAACCAGGTGTAAGATGTGTTTATATTTTGTCGGATTATAGTGAGGATATTTTCTTACTCTCGCTAAGAGATGGCAGCTCTGCACCAATTTTCAATAAAATTCCGACAGATGGCAATAAACAAAACCGAACATTGTGAATTTTGTGTGACTGAATTGACCCGATTGCTACTAAAATAGCAGGTTTTATTATACTGCGACATTTATTATTGATCAGTTTATAAGATTTTAAGATATTCCATTAGTTTAAGAAAATAACAAAAAATATCCTTAGTGTTTAAAAATATCTAAAATAATTTTGCTCCTGTTTAATGGAGCGATCCAGTAGAATTTTATTGGTAGTCCATTTATCAATAAACTGGTAACCCCAAATGCAAATGTCTGCTGATGCCTGACGTGTGCGCCGGTTTCATGCGATATTTTTTGCAATCTTTCTGTTTTTCGTTGTGCATTTGTCGTCAAGTTGAGCTAAAGTTCCTCCGGCTTATCCATAATTGTGATCGGAAAGAATTTTGTGTGTTTTTGTACCAAAACTGAGACAGGACTCTGGTGTAGTGTTGTGTTTGAGATAGGACTCCTTTAGTGTATTTGTTTTATTGCACTATGTCTTCGGACAAGCATTGCTGTGTTCCAGGATGCAAGGAGAGTGGAGGTATGTCAGAGTTACCTACTTTTACTTGCTTGTTGAAATTACAAATTGCATATTACAAGTCATAATGATACTTTATCATTTGCACCCCTCGCGGCCTCGGCCTAAAGTTCACTATACTGTTGCAAAGCTGCTAGCCTAGTTAAATCTTGACAGTTAAACCTAAATTAGTGTTTGTAAACTTGACTTAGATATTTCCAAATTTTAAGGTCTTCATTATTTGTTTTAGATATGCGTCGAGTGCTCCATAAGTTCCCAAATCCTGAAGAAGATAGAGAACGCTTCAACACATGGCTTTATGCGATTGGTGGTGATATGTTGGGCTTGAAAAATGAGCACATATATAAGTACCGCCATGTATGCCGCTCACATTTTGAAGATAAATATCTATGTTGTAACAACAAAATCAGTAACATTGCTGTGCCAACACTTAATATGCCAGGTTTGTTTAAATTGTCATATGTACACAGGTCAAAAGAGTTAAGGTACTAGTCACGCACACTACAAAACTATATTGCTATTGGTACAGAGAAAAATACTATATTTTTACTGTCATAAAGAAATATAATCTATCATAAAGAAATATATGTAAATATTCCTGTTTGGATTTAGTAATCATTTGCATCTATATTGAGATAAGTGTACTTTTTTTTTCAGCACTTTTTGCACTGAAGAGATTTACATCTGTTAATAGACAGCCATTGCAACAAATTTTGGAGCTGCCATCATCAGGTATCAATTTATAATATTAAATTTGTAAAAATCATTCATTTAAAACTTAAAATGAGTCAAGATGAAATTTTTCTTCCAGATCCCACTTCAAATATTGAAAATCTGCCACATATGTCAATGAATGTTGAAAAGGATGAAATACAAAAAGAAAATATTGGTAAGTTTTTTAATTCAAACATTATTTAGATTTTCCCTGATCTTTTCTTTCACTGCATTATATGATTGTACTGTATAAAATTTGATATTTTAAGAAACCTGAATAAATGCAAGGAAATACATAACATAACATACTAAATAATATTATAAAAGGATAATATAACATATTAATTTGCAATTATTCCTTTGTCTTAACCACTTAAAACTGAAATAAAGTTTGTTGCTTTTTTCTTAATTTCTCTGCTTTGGTAGTCAGACAACACATTAGGAATCGTTTTTTATTACTAGATAAAGTCAACAATCATGATAGAGGTCATTTCAGGACATATTTCATTTCTTATATTATGACTATCATCATCCTAGTTTAGCTATTTCCCCACTTTTTTGGGGTTAGCAGCTGAATTCCTGAATTTTCGTGGAGCTACTGCTTATCCTAGCTTCCGGACTTCTGATGACCCGTAACGACTGTCAAAGATGCACAAATAACAGCTGGGACTAATAGATTAAAATACTTTCTTAGGCATGGGGTAGTGATAGATGGTCAGCCAACTGTGGCAAGCAAAGATTGAACAAGATTGATCAACTGGTGCGGCTGTTATTTCTAAGCCACAAGCCTTGCCTTGCCTACTTACCATTTCTGTATAAACTATGACCCATTAAACATGAAATTGGATATATTGTGCTGTATACTATTGAGAGTTATTATTCCAAAAATGTTTTATTTGGGCTAATAATGTAAATGTCAAATACAACAAAACCCATGTTGATTATGGTTTGCTGGAATTATTTTATTGAGTACCTACTGTTATTTAAATATTTTTTCTGTTTGTTTCAGATAAGAACATTCTTCCTACAGATTGCAAGGATACTGCGGACCTTTTGCTTTTCATGGACAAAATATTCGATTCCGTCAATGGAAGCTACATGAAGAATAAAAACGCCAAACCACTTTGGTGTTGCACCAGCAACACCAAACTCTGTCCACCATAAAATGTGGGTGGAGGGCATAAAAATATTGAAGACAATGAAATTTGTTACATCAGCTGATAAAAAAGAAACTGTTCCCTCTGTAACCAATTGGGTGTGGACACTGAACGGCATACAAACTTTGTTAAAAAAGTTAAAAGATGCTTTCAACGTGTCATCGGTATGGTTGCGGCACCTTAATCAGGACCCCTTGGAGAATTTCTTTGGCGCAGTGAGAAGCCAATGGTGTCACAACATTAATCCCACATGTGATCAATTTGAATCTGCGTTCGCCACACTATTAATAAATAATTTAAGCAGTGTCCACACCCGCGGTAACTGCGAAGGTGATTTTTGTAATGCACTGCACTCTCTCATCATTAACGAAAATGCGAAAGCAACGTCGACCTGCTCCTCGTTCGATTTTTCTAAAATATTTGATTTTAATTTTACTCCGCTAGAGGTAAAAGAAAGGGATCCCCGTATAATTGCTCCTATCCAATATATGAGCGGATACTTTTTAAAAAAAACAAAATCTCAAGTTTTTAAATCTTGCAGTGATTGCATAAATGATTTGTCATCAAAAAATGAATTAGAATATATTAAATATAGGGAATATGCAGGTCGACGATGGCTTTGCACTCCCAGCAAAAAAAATCTAATATGCAAGACATAATAAATTAAATTATTAAAGAGAATATCGAAAAATGTAATTTAAAAGAAATAATTAAAACAGCCATTATAATATTTATTGATTTTCAATTTATAAAATGTAAATTACATAGAGAAAAGTTGATTGATTATTTAATTAGAATTGTGATTCGTTGTATGATTTTTAATTATTGCAAAAATATAAATAAAATATTATCTGGGAGAAGACAGGTTGATGATGATGAGGACAGTCTCCAAATCAAAGCAAAAAAATTTAATAAGTGTTATAAAAGACACAAATAAACTAGTTTTGTTTAATAAAATGTTTCATTTATAAATTCCCTCCCATGAAAAACAAAACAAAAAATGGTACCTATGGGTACGTATATGCGTATATTGTATCTATACACACACAGCTATGGTGTATCTATACACGCACACACACTCAGATAGCTTTAATAAAGATTCTCACTCTTGATAACAGATGGCGTTAGAGGCGCGTCGAAAGTGGTTACCCATTTTGAGGCCGAAGATTGGTCTCTATTTCAGTATAGTATAATGTACTCTGTGGGGAAAATTCAGAAACTTAATCTAGCAACCCTGACTGTTTGGCATTCATATTGATTATTGATTTTCGCCTCTCCATTTTCATACCTTGGACCTGTCTGTTTCTGTTTGGTCTGTTAAGTGTATAATTTTGAGCGTTTGGGTCCCGTTTCGTTTCTATGCTGATACAGGAGTTGGAGCGTTTGAATCTTTGTCTTGAATGTCTTGTTTAGTACCGATAGTTATATTAACTACATTTGCCGAGGTATTTTAAGTGATCATACAGTTCTGCCTAGTGTTGACTTGGAACATTTTTATGTCCAGAGGAATTGGGTAATCTGGCTGAGTTAGTTCGCTTATTCTGTATAAAATGGAATCGTCAAATACAGTCTTGTGGTACACGTTGCGTTCTCTAAATATTTTGGTTATGTGTGTGTGTGCTGTTTTTCTCAAATAATTGGTTGTACATTGAGTCAGAATGGCGCCATTTATGTGTTATTGATTTTCTTTGTTGTTAGCAAAGGGATTTAAAAGGTCGTAAATATTTGAATGTCTTTGGTAGTTAGGAATTTCGCTACATAGTAACAGTCTAGTCTCCACTCAAACATAATAAAATGATCGCGAAAAATCAAAATCATCATCATCATTTCAGTCGAAAGACGTCCACTACTGGGCTTTGGCCTCCCCAAGTGTCGCCACATTGACCGTGCGACTCGCATCCAGCGGATCTCCGCAACCTTCACCAGGTCCACCTAGTGGGATGGAAGGCCTCCCACTAGGTGGAGCTGGTGAATGAAACATCTTCGGTTCACATTCAAAAATTATCAGGACTCTTTGTTGTTTCTTAAAAAGAATATTGTTGGTCAAAAGGTTGCTTGTTCAGGTTTCTTGTCATGAACCTCTCCAATACAATAATGCGTTTAGGGCACTGATGAGCCTGTCCTGGTTCTGTTGCACATAGGGAATGTTAGCTGAGCTGTCAGTATACCGCTTCTACACAACTATGCACATCGCTGGTCCCCAGGGTACAGGCACACTCTAATGGCAACCTGAGGGTATTTGTGCAGTGGTTTATTGTCAGTACCTCCGTCATTGCTGTATGTTTCATTTACTGAGAAATCAATATATTTATATTATTTATTTATAAATTTTTCTGACTTCTTTTTACATTTTTAAATATTCCTATTATATAATCGCTATGAAATAAAACATTGAAAATAGTAGCGCACTGGTATTGGGAAAAGGTTCCAAGCTTGGTAGCTTGGAATACCGGTGTAGTCGGGGCTCCAGAGAAAGAAACCTAACAATATGAGCTGTGTCCAGGAGTATTGCAATTACCGGAGTATTCTATTATATTCTATTCTAATACTGTGTATAGTCACTATAGCCTCTTAAGACCTGAACTTGAACCAAATATGATAATAATGTTTTTTGTGGTTTATTGTAGTTATATGGGTATAAATAAGACACACAATTTTTTTTAGTTTTTTTTTAATTAATATAATTAATAAAAAAGTTGGTGCACATATGTGTACCTTAGGTTTCAGTGTGGGCCAAAGCTCTTGTAATTGTGGTAGCTTTCAAAACAATTATTTTTGAGCACACATAGGTACACATTGCATTTGACACACATGGTGCGGCAGCGTGAGGAACACGTTGGATGTCGACACTTTGAAGCGAACTTGCTGTCCACAAATCGCGGCAGATGACCCACATTGTCAAGCCTAATTTCAGGTTGTGGTTGGGGTACAACTTGCCGGTGTTTTTTTTGTGGGCGGTTCACATACATCGCTTGTAGAAGTCGAGCGGGATCTTATCGAAGGGCTGGCGCTGGGACGAGATCTGGAACCAAGAGCCAAGAAGTTGGGTTCAACCCTTCCGCCGCTATACTTCATCAAGGCTTTGGCTAGATTCAGTCGGTATTGTAGTAAGCCTAACTTGTCCTTGCGTTGGACATTTTCTTCGGTGCAACAGCGGGTGTAAATTATCCAGCAATTGACGACAACCAAATCAATAAAATGGCAAAAAGTTCTTGAAGTCCACTTTCTTGTTCGCATTGCACTCCAGTAGTAAGCGATTAGTCTTTCGAACAAGTCTATTCCACCCATACAGGTGTTGTAATTTCTGATTGCTGCTGGCCGGGCTACGTCTATTTTCTTCTTTTCTTTTTTACACCACCGTTTGCAGGTATCTGCAGAAGCGCTCCCTGAACATGTAGACAACATCGTCACGGCCTTTGTATCCATCCATTTTACGACACACACATTCTCATCACTTCTTACTCTTTCATCCCACTCTCCTCTTCCTAATGCCTTGTCATTCTTCAGTTTCTTTGCTACTGGCCCAATCCTATTTGACATTGCAGTTCCAGTTAGAAAAATGCCGCAATTTTTTTCCAGTAAATGTTCTGCCAGCTTCAGACTGGTAAAAAATCTATCTGTGTACAAAACACAGCTACCGGTAATTGTACGACAAAGTTTTTCCACGATACCCGCTCCTAGTCTTAGATTTTTCATGGTATCTGCAGGTAATGTATCCTTGCCAACATAAATTTCAAAATCCAATACCAACCCATCTCGGGCAGCCAGCACGAAGTTCTTCAGGCCAAGTGGATTTGGCTTAGCTGGCACGTATTGGCGGAATTCACATCGTCCGGAAAATGGTATCATTTGCTCGTCAATTGACATATGTTTCGAGCGTGGCAAACTATGACATTTTTTCAGAATGCGGTCTATCAAAGGTCTGATTTTCCACTGCTTGTCATTAGCATTTGGCTGGTTGACGTCCACTAAGTGCAGATAGTTCCTAAGCTCAAAAAAACGATCACGACTGATTGTATCCCTAATTATAGGTACACAAAGATCTTGACACCAGTAGAGCTTTCCCTGGGGATATTTGAGGGAGCCCATCATCAGTTGCACGCCGGCAAAGTGGATCATTTCAATAGCATTTGTATCTATTGACTTTAGATCTCTTTTCTGAGCTGAATACAGGTTGCTCTGTTCTGCTAATAATTCCCAAAAGTCTAGCCCCAAATACTCATAAAAACAGTACAAGACATTCATGTCTGAACTCCCCTGCGAAATTAGCACGTCATCTGCAATATCAGGCCCACGGAAAGGCATTACGTTCTTCCGCCACAATAATCGTGATGTACTTTGACTTACTTCTTCAATATTTTCGTCGTCTTGTCTCGTTTCTTCAGATATTTCTTCAACTTCGCTTTCTCCACTATTTTCCGCATCTTCATACTCCTGAAGAGCTCTTAAGACATCTGAAGGCAAATACTCTTCACCATCATCGTCTCCAGAAAAGTCAAAGTCACTGTTATTCAGGATATCCTCAATCGCTCGGTCGTCCATATTCAAGCTGAAAAAGAATCATAAATGTCACAAAAGTAATCTTTAGTCCTGAGGTACACATACATGTACCATTAAAACAAGACGACAATAACACAATAAAAAAATCAAACAGATGAAATGCTTACCTTTCACACGTTATTTAGCAACACAAATCAACAAAAATATCGAACTAAACTGAACAATTTAATTTTTTAACGAATTTCAAATATTGCAAGTAGCTGTCACGTGACAAAAATTACAACCAACGAATGAAAGAATTATTCGACAAACTTTCTCCGCGACGCCATCTATAGACTTATATCGAAACTCTGGAATCTATAATAACTTATTCAAGTACTAAAAGCTGTCAAAAGATGTCGCTACTAGTTTTAGCTTGAATAAATTATAGGTGCACATATGTGTACCCACGGTCTCAAGAGGATAGTATTAGGCTGCCTGTCCATTGAAGCGGAGCGAGGCTGCGGAGCGGCGAAACTGAGAAATATTAACCAATAGGATTGCCATACTGGAGCGGAGCGGAGATTTTATGCAATTCTATTGGTTAATATTTCTCAGTTTCTCCGCTCCGCAGCCTCGCTCCGCTTTAATGGACAGGCAGCCTTAGACTACTATAGTATAGTGGGTCATAGTGCCACATTTGAAATGGTTTCTTGGTGTCTTGTCGTATTGATGAATTCAATACATGATTAGTAGGCATCGTAAAATTCGAAATAACTGTAACTGTGTGGAACAACTTTAGAAAATTAAATAAAACCTTGCCAAAATTTTATTGTCTACAAATAAAATCAAATTGAAAGATACACCCCTATTGCATGGAAAAAGAAACTGTATTTAATTATTTTGCTTTTAGATATATTATATCGAGGGGTGAAAGGCTATTTGGTATAAGTGACATTTTTGCAACTTTACAGGAGAGCCATTTAAAGTTTAAAATTTCCGAAAAAAAAATCATAACAAAAAAACTTCTTCAGCTATTGGAATGGAGTAAACTTAATTTAAATTAATTTGAAAACGTCGAGGTGTTGATGCTTATATCATATAAAACGGACCTTTAACTAAGAAGATAAATGTCGCTTAATACGAATTGCCCTAAGCCACTATTTTTCAGGGAACGGAAAAAATATTTAAGTGACTTCATAACTACTATTGGCTACAGGAAAAAAATACTAAGCGACTCTGCAGTATATTTTCAGAATAAGCCAAACAGCATGAAGTGACGCAGCCCAAAATTAACTGTAGCAAGCTATTTATCTCACCTGCCAATTGAGATTAAATTGACTGACTGGCTAATTCACTTAAAAAACATAATAGTATTGAAAATGTAAGGGCGGGCGTACACGGACTGCTCGAGCAGTTAACGGCTGACCGACGTACACGGACCGCTCGAGCGGTCGGCGTTGACTGCTTGAGCAGTCGGTTGTTGACTGCTCGAGCTGTCTCTACCAACCGCTCGAGCAGTTGAATTTCTACCGCAGCACAGTGTCCGGCGTAGAACAAGCCAAGTGGACAAAAATATTTTTTCATGGTTTTGGAACTATATCTATAAATTAAGTATTTATATACCTACATTAATATTATAAAACTAAAAACTCTGTTTGTTTGTTCGTTTGAACACACTAATCTCAGGAAGTACTTTGCCGATTTAAAAAAATATTTCAATGTTAGATAGACTATTTATGGTGGAAGGCTATAGGCTATATATCATCATGCTGCGACCCACGAGAGTGGAGCAGTAACCAAAGATGCGGGGGACAGCTAGTAGTACCATAATATTTTATTTAAAGAAAATGCATAGAGATGGTGTATAAATATATTATTTCATGATGACACGATTACAATACAGAAAAAAAAATAAGAATAAAATTATCTCAATCGCTG
The DNA here is from genome assembly GCA_905163415.1 of Noctua fimbriata. Lineage (NCBI taxonomy): Eukaryota > Metazoa > Arthropoda > Insecta > Lepidoptera > Noctuidae > Noctua > Noctua fimbriata. The sequence goes on along the minus strand of LR990929.1, from coordinate 8,781,422 downwards.
CAAATATCAACGCTAATTCTATATAAATATACAACCTTAGACTAACATATTAAATACAAAAAAAATAGATGTAAATATGTATACAAATGTAAATATACAACCTTAGACTAACATATTAAATACAAAAAATCTAAATCTAAATATACAAATATACAACCTTAGACTAACATTAAAAAAATACAAAAAATCGAAATCTAACACTAGACTAATCTATTTACAATAAAACTAATTCTCAATATCAGAATCATCAGATTCAGAATCCGATGAATCCAATTGAAAATAGTCTTCCTGAGCTTGTGGAGGTCTTGGTTGCAACTGGAGTCCAGGCTCTATAGTGGGAGCTACGATGAGCTTTAAGACCTCCGCGCACAATTTATTACTCTTTTTTTTCGGTATTTCCCGAAGGCAGAGGATCAGACGTTAAAATCAACATATTGAGCAAGTCTCTATTCGTGGCGAGACGAGAGCACTTTCTGGTGTTGTGCTCTCTAAACCTCCGGCAATCTTTGTTTCTTGATTCTTGGGCTTCCTCTGAAAGTTGCCCTATTGGAACTATTGCCGTCTTAATCACTTCTGTACTGTGAATAAGCAATTTATGCACAGTAGCAGGCATGTAGTACCACGAGTAAAGGCTTAAATAAAGTCTTTTGGTCTTGTCACAAAGCTTTTTAAATTCAACAAGATTTATCTCGAAGCCACAAGATAATGTCCTTAACAATACATCAAAGTGTTTGATGATTGTAACATCCAATCCTGTGATCTGAGCACTCAGTTCGGGATTTCCGAAAAAACGTCGAGCTGTGTTTCCATCATTTGTGGAACCAAATCCTGGCTTTGGCTTGTCCACAATTAGTCCCATTTCATGCTTGAATCGTTGTTTGATTTCATCTGATCTTTGTTTTACACTTGCTTTTTCCTCTGAAGACCTAGCTTGCCATTTGACCTAGCTTGTCATATGTGTAATAAGCACTCAAACGAACGAATCCAAGCATGTAATGTTGACAAACCAAAGCCAAAATTATCCTGATTGCTATCAAAATGCTGTCCTTCATCATTCATCATTCTGGGAGTAGCCCCACAAATATAGCATTTCTGCGATGAATGTGTCTCAGTCAAAGCGTTGCACACTTTTCCATCAGTCATAGTAAGAAGAAGCTTGTGTTTAATAGAAATTTTTTTTTTTTTAATTTAGAACCACCAAGATCACAAGATGTAGCCTCCAAGTTGTGTATTTGTTCCAAAACCTTATTTGTCTCGATTTTCGTCAATTCCGGGGTTTCTTTGGCAAAAATAAATTTAATTGGACGACAATACATTGTCGATGATGGACGAGGATTTTGCCAGATAATGTTGTTACCCTCGTCAATTAATCTTAAAGGAACGAACGAATAAACAAAAAGGAACTCATCAGTGTCTTCGCTGTTCTCAAATCTCTGTTTGTAAGCACTTTGACTCGAACTTCCGTCACATCCCCATTTACTTATAAGAGTAAACGATGTATTGGGAAGCACACTTGTGATAACTTCTCTCTGAGCTTCGACCAAACGCTCTGCTGTTTTATTCAAAATGGCTTGTAGCTCAATATCTGCTCGAGATTGTGTAACATCAATGTGCTCCTCTAAAGGATAACACAGTTTTTTTGATTTTACAATGCAATCATATGATGGAAAAACGTGATGCCCAACTTTCATAGTCCACTTCCTAGTTTGTTTATATGAGTGGGTTGTTGATTTTGAATCAATATAATACGCTAATGCCTCGTCACTACTTAGCGGTCTATCAGTTTGCACAGCACTTGGTTGTTGAAGGCATGTACTGGCAGAAGAACGATTTTCGCCAATGTCCTTTACTACTCTGGCAACGTTTTTATATCCAGTGGACCGTGCAGCTACCTCTGCAGCAGTCATTAATTCTCCAACACTCCGCGATTCAACTAGATCAGCAACTTTACGTTTCTTAGTTTTAAAAGACGAATCTTCGAAAACTTTTTTAGGTCTTCCGGGTCGACAAAAATCAGCAGATGAAGTAGAAGGTTGTGGTTGAGTCGATCGTAAGCAGAATTCTATATTTTCGCCTTTCAGCCACAACTTATTCTTATTCAGGAAACGCTCTTTTGATTTTGCTGAAGACACCCACTTGGTTGCAATTTTCGAAGAAATGCTGGCTAATTTCATTTTAATTTCCCTTTGACATTCTTCAGTGATATCAGAGAAATCACACTTAGACAAAATAAATTGAAATAGACGATCATTTCTTTCGTCTTTTTCGTGCTTAAGCCACTCTTCGAAAAACTCTATTTTACTAATAGAGTAAGTCATTTCTACAAAAAAAGAAAAAAAAATGTTGTACATACTCAAGTGTGCTACATAAAATAGGTCACATAATAGTCTATAGGCATGTAGTTAAAACATATCAAAAATTCAGAGTGGATACAAGAGGATACATGGCTTTTCTAAGCCTGATAAGTTCGAAAACAAAGAAAAACATGGTAATTTTTTAAGTATTCAGAGATAGTCTACTTTATGAATGTTTATAACACATTAAAAGATTCTAATAAGAAAATAATATTTAACATACCTTCAGAAGTAAAATCCATCACTAAAACTTTTCACAAAATTAGAACTACCACCATGAGATGTTAGTGTAAGTGTCGCTAAAATGCAACTGACCTATTTATTTAACTGCACTTACCTAATTACCTTACTTTGATAAACGATGACTCACCCATATGGAATGTTAGACGTAAACAATTCTTGGAATCAGAGGTTTAGGGGTGTTGTTTACAGGTAGAAAGCACAAATTTCTCGGAATTTGATAATGACTTTTGTCCACCTGGCTTGTTCTACGCCGGATACTGTGCGCAGTCTAGTCATGGATTCTGACGAGGAAGCACTGCTTTTGCTGCTTCTGCTCAAACGGAGACGACGGCGGCGACGTCAAAAGAGAAAATTTTGGGTTTATCCAATTTTTAAATTAAGAGAACAACATGGACAATTCCATCATTTGTTTATGGAACTTAGAAGTGATGAAGAAAAATTTTTCAACTATTTTAGGATGTCAGTGTCTTCGTTTGATGAAATGAATAATATACTAAGGTCTAAAATTAAACGTGAAGACACAATCATGAGGAGAAGTATCCAAGCAGAAGAAAGACTAGCAGTAACATTGAGGTTCGAAAAATAAATAACAATTATTTAAATTTTTATTCATTAAAAATATTGGAAAATAATTCATCAGACATTACTGAAGATGATGAAAGGTCTTCAAATTGAGAGTTTTGGTCATCAGCCGCTGATGTAGAGGGGCCAGTCGCTGATTTAGAGGGGCCAGTCGCTGATGCAGAGGTAGAGGGGCCAGTATTATAACCATATTGTCCACGGTAATCATAAGGTGAATTCTGTGATGAATATCCCTGCTCGCAGGATATATGTGATTTGTCATCCCTTTAAAGTATTTAATTACGTTAAGTATTTCTGTCTTAGCATCTAATTTATACTGCTCATTAATTTTTTTAAACTCGCCAACTAATGACAGAAAAAACAATTTATCTTCATCTTCAAAAATGCGCGAATTCTGTGATTTTTCATCGAAGCGTTTAGCTAATTTTTCAATTAAGACGTTCTCATCTGTGATTGTAGTATTTAATTTTCTTTTGTTTCTTTCTTTGTTTATTTTATTTTGACGATTTTCACTTCAGACGTAGTTTCAGCGTGCTCACTTTCTTCTAAACTGTTTGTTTTATCGGGTCTATCTTCTATTATTACCTTTAAAAAAGACATCTGCTGATAATATGCATATGGCCGAATGTTTAGGGCTGCTGAACCACTCTTTGGTTTTATTTTTTTAGCATATCTGGTGTACCCATCTCTTAATGTTTTCCATTTTTTCTGTATTAACATGGCTGTAACAACAAAAAAAATATTTATTGGTACAATTTATTGATTAAAAAATATGTTTTTACAGGTATTTGGCAACTGGATGTACATTTTGGATTTGCAATATAGTTTTAGAATAGCATCAACAACAATTGGTAAGATAGTGAGGGATGTTTGCAGAAATATATGGATACAAATGAAGGATATGTGTATGGAACAACTAAGGCCCTTCTCCCATTACGATACTTGTAGGGTACGATACTCGAGTATAATACTAGTTAGATCGCTACGCGATGCTCGCATATTATGCTACTGAAAAATTACTAAATTCATCATTTGTGCAAACTCGTTTTTTGTAGACGGACGTTATGTCGAGCGACTCCAGTGACGAAGAAGCTCTTGCAGTTTTTCTGTTTTACAGAAATAGAAGACGTCAACGCAAGAGTAGAAAATAGTGGATTCATCCACATATTGAAAGAAACATAAATTGTAGAGTTTTTGTAGCCGCACAAGAACTACAACATGATGATAAGAAATTTTTATCTTTCTACCGAATGTCTAAAGAGACCTACTTGCATCTTGTTACATTATTAAAACCAGCTATACATCAACGAAATACTAAATTTAGAGAATGTGTCAGTGCGGAAGAAAGGATTCTGATAACCCTAAGGTAAATAATACTTCATTGTGACATATGTAGGTAATTAAATGTTTATTAAATTTTAATATGTAAGTAGGTACTTCATAATTATTACTTATTCTTCATCTTCCTGTGATAATAACATAGGTATTGATTCATAATAAAGAGTGGCATTATTTGATTGTACTACATTCAGACTTTCGTTTATGGTAATTGGCTTACTTATTACCTCGGCAGCACTCATCGGTGAAGGAGTAGAATAAAGTGTGATGGGACTATTAATATTTTCACTACTTTGGTCCATTATATCGTCTATCAATGCAAGCACTCTTCTCTTAAACAGTCTTCTTTGACTATCAGTAATTTTGTTCACGTCCGATAGTAAACTCAGTAAGAACATTTTGTTTGAATTTTCAGTACTGTCACAGTTTTCTAGAATTTTAGATTGTTTAAATTTAAAATAAGCTGAAATGTCTTGCTCGGCTTGAGTTTCTTCCAGCTTCTTCCGTTTTTTTTTATTATTTGTTGATGGTGGTGGTGGTGGTAATTGCTATTGCGAGATTGGTTGAGTGCTTGTACTAGTAGAAGGAAGAGATGATTGCTGTTGCGAGATTGGTTGAGTGCTTGTACTAGTAGAAGGAAGAGATGATTGCTGTTGCGAGATTGGTTGAGTGCTTGTACTAGTAGAAGGAAGAGATGATTGCTGTTGCGAGATTGGTTGAGTGCTTGTACTAGTAGAAGGAAGAGATGATTGCTGTTGCGAGATTGGTTGAGTGCTTGTAGGTACATTTTCTGTGAACTGTGTTTGTTCGCATAGTTCAAGATCAGGTGTCTGTGGTTCTATAGTCTCTTTCAAATTTCCTGATGGTTTTCCTGCTGTTTTTATGAAGGGTACAGTAAATTGCATGTAGTCTGCTAAGTAGTATGGTTTTTTTTGTGCAGTACCTGCTCCACTTTTGGCCGGTTTCAAGTGGCGAACAAAAACACTACGTAGATTTTTCCACTTTTCTTTAGCTTATGATCCTGAAAATAACCTTAATATTAATTGTTTTTCAGATATTTGGGGTCAGGTTGTACGTTTGTAAGCCTAGGATTGTATTTTGCAAGAGGAGATAATACAATTTGCAAGGTCATAGCTGAAATTACAGTTATAATATGGGAGATATTAAATGGAGACTATATGAAATTACCAGATGTGCAACATTGGAAAGACATTGCTGCTCGTTTTGATCGCCTCTGGAATTTACCAAACTGCTTAGGGGCATGTGATGGTAAACACATCAGAATAGAAAAATTACCTAATTCGGGATCAAGTAATTTTAATTACAAATCCTACCATTCGATAGTATTAATGGCATGTTGTGATTCCGATGGATTATTTTAATTAACAGCGACGGTGGAAATTTCAGTGCTTCCAGGATCAAACGTTGGATAGAACATGGACGTCTTAATATTCCTTTACCTTCCAAACTTCCTAATGACCAATCTAACTATGAATTTCCATACTATTTTATTGGGGATGAGGCATTTCCCCTTCTATCTTTCTTAATGAGACCATATCCCCAAAGAACCTTGAATGACTTGAGAAGGGTATTTAACTACAGACTAAGTCGAGGGAGGAATACAATTGAATGTGCTTTTGGGATGATGGCTGAAAAATTTCAAGTATTAAGTACTGCTATAAGATGTCATACAATAGAAAAAGTATCAAATATAATAAAAGCAGTGTGTATTTTACACAACTATGTTCGAAAACGTGAGGGTTTTCTATATAGTCCAAGCGAGTTTATACAAAACAGATCGGTCACTATTCCCGTTACAACGACAATACAACCTTATAATATAGAAATAACGGCAACTATGTCACCACATAATCAACGAAATTATTTAGCAAACTACTTTATATCTGAGCAAGGTTCATTGCCTTGGCAATACCAAGCCTGTTTTGCAAAATACAATGTAACATTGATAATAATAAAACTATGTGTGTGTACAAAAAAACCAACCTGTTATTTGAAATTTGTTCCCAATTTCTGCCCAAGTCTTGTCTATTATATTTTTCCGCATGTATTCAGGTAATTTGTAGTTATATAAACAAGCATGTTTTTCAATTTCTTGTACAAACTGAATATTTGTTTCTTGCTCCGCCGCCATCTTGTCGAAACGCGCGAGACGCGACACACAAGCGACCAACACGGCGGGTATCGCGAGAATAGTCGCGAACGCGTAGAATACCAGTATCGTAGTGTGAGAGTCTCCATATAAATGTATGTGAGATACTTCGCGGCGACTAGTCTCCGAGACTAGAGTCGCGCGGGCGTATCGTAATGGGAGAAGGGCCTAACTGAAGATAAATGGAAAGACATAATAAATGGTTTCAAAAAAACTTCTAAGTTGATGGCAAACATATTAGAATAATACAACCCGCGCAAAGTGGATCGTCATATTATAACTATAAAAAATATTTTTCGATAATACTTCTAGCAGTATGTGATAGTAATTATATGTTCACTTTTGTGGATATAGGCTCGTATGGAAGGCACGCTGACTCGACTATTTTCGAAGAGAGTTGTCTATATAAAATGTTACAAGAAAAAAAGTTAAATATACCTCCACCTTCTGCAATATCGCATAATGGACCTGTATTACCGAATGTGTTTATTGGGGATGAAGCATTCAGCTTGCAGGGAAATTTAATGCGTCCATATGGTGGCAAGAATTTACCAGAGAAAAAAAAAAAATTAACTATCGGTTATCACGTGCTAGGCGATATATTGAATGCACGTTTGGCATTTTAGCTAATAAATGGCGGATCTTCCATAGACCACTTAACGTCAGTGTTGATTTCGCAGTGGATATAGTAAAAGCATCATGTGTTCTTCACAACTACGTAAAACAACGAGATGGACATATAACAATCAATGAACTTCTGTTACTTATGAATCTAATACGTGACAGGATGTGTAAATAATAAATATTACAATCAAACGTGTGTTACAATGGTACATTAAAAAAAAAAAAAACACTTTAATTTTTATTTATTTGATTGGACTATAGTTGATTTTAAATCATGTGTTAATCGGGTAATATAGGGACAATTCCTTTACCTATCCTATTTAATGTTGCATTCTAAAATAAAAGTTTATGAAACGAAACAATGTACTTTTTATTCATTATGAGCATATAATTACAAAATCTAAAATTAAATGTTAAAATAATTAAATTATTTGATTAAATTGAGAGCGGCCACATTCCTTCCATGTGTCAAGTTAAGTTCTGCGAGTAGTAAATATGTATCTAGTGAAAATGGTAATGGTAATTATGTATATAAGGTGTAAAAAAATTACCTGCAAGAAAATTAAGTACTTGTTTAGAATTATAAATAAAAAAGAATTGCGAAAAAAAGATTTCAAAATAACAACCCGTTTCAGAGTTAAGCAATATTTTCACTTCGCACAAAATTATTGAATATGCGCACTATACACCGCACGCGCGCCGGCGACGGCGGCCTAAGCGTCCGCGACCGGCCGCCGCGCGCGCCGCTCTGCACGCGTGGGTCGTTCACCCCTGCAGTACGACAGGCGACGGCGCAAATTTGAAACAGCTGATTCTAATTTTCCCATCACATTTCTCAGACTTTGGACTGGCAAATCATCGAACTACTAAATGACTGTTTAAATTAAGTTACGAGTAGCTCGATAAGTTGGTATGTTTAAAAAATTTGAATCAACCTATTTACAATAATTTAGAAACTACTTACAAGAAGTCTTAATTTAAATCTTATTTACAAAAGGTGCTGGAAATGTTCGCCGTTTTGTCTAATGCACAAGTTAGCACGACGCATAACGTTTCCTTGCACTTCGATTAATGTGTCTCTGTCACTTTTAATTGAGTCAAATGCACTAATAATACGGGTTTTTAATTCGTCCACGTTTCGAATGTTGTTGCCACTATGTCTATAAACTAAGTCTTTGACAAGACCCCAAAGAAAAAAATCTAGAGGCGTCAGGTCGGGTGACCGAGGCGGCCATGCAATAGGCCCAGCACGACCTATCCAGTGGTTAGGATAGGTGGCGTCTAAATACGCACGGGCTCCTCGGTGGTAGTGTGCAGGCGCTCCATCATGCTGGAAAAAGTGGTTCCTTGTTTCGGCAAGAGAAACCTCATCCAGCATCTCTTGCACAGACTGAAGCAGGTCCAGATATGTTTCGCCATTGAGGCGTTCCAGGAAAACTGGTCCGAGTACTGTCTGCCCTATGATACCAGCCCATACGTTCACTGAGAATCTATGTTGAAAATGGTCAGGGACCACAGCACGCGGGTTTTCGTACGACCACCAGTGAGCATTGTGGATATTAAATAACCCTACTCTACTAAAAGTTGACTCGTCTGTCCAAAGAATATTACGAGGTTCTTCCACCAACCATCTACAGAACCTTAACCTTGGCTCGTAATCTGCGGTAATAAGTTCCTGTACTCTTAAAAAGTGGTATGGATGTTGACCTTCTTCATGCAGCACATTCCACGCAGTAGCGTGACTTATCCCTAGGTCCCGACCTGCGTCACGTGTGCTCGCATGTGGATTTTCACTGAAATAGTCCAGCACTCGGTCTTCAATGTCCCCGGAGAGCCGTGGCCTACCAGCATCTGCTTGATGAGGACGAAACTGGCCATAGTCTAATAACCGCTGGTAGACTCCTAGGATTGTTTGGACAGCAGGCACTCGTCGTTGCTCACCAAACAGTTCAGGGTAACGGTTACGAGCCGCAGCTAAACTTTCACCAGTCGTAATGTAACACACTATCATATCCAAGTACTCTCGATTGGAATACGTAAAAGGCATTATTGAAGTATTCGCGAACGTACGTATTTGCCGTAATAAATCAGGGAAATACACCCTAGTCGCGCGACGGATATCGGACGACTGAACGGGGCGCGAAGGGCATAAAGCGGGCTGCGGGAGGGAATAGTAGCGGGCGACGGGGGTACGACGCTCGCGCGCGGTATTGGAGCGAGCCGCTAGCGCAGCCCTGCGTACAGTGCACAAAAACTATGATACTAAATTGTTTTATTAATGTGAAAATATAGAAAGTGCTCAAAAAAAAAATTTTTTTTTGTACTGTGTTTGTTTTTCGATGTCGAGTATGTGGACGAAGTTCTTGCAGTTAATTTTTTTACACCTTATATACTTACAGAAATTCGGAATCCTTGTAACCGGGATCACAATAGGTAATGCAACACCTTACAGTTCAAAGTCACATATAAATAACAGAGTCCATATATTGAAGCTAGGTCACAATAAAAAAAATCCAATAACAAAACCTTGAATTGCAGCCAGGTCACATTATATGAAATCAATAACAAATCCAAAAATCACAGCCAGGTTAGTCAGAAAAATCAGGAACTTTAGATAAACGTGATATCCGTAGCGGAAATCTTCACAACAAAGTAACGCCAGTGACAGACAGTGACAGACACAATGACACATTCTCAGTGTTGCCAACTGCTATTGTAAGAAATGCGCTAAACAAAACCTAAAATGCACTAGGTTTGTGCTAATTTTAATAAAAGACCACCAAATAAATAAAATCAATATCTTGTTAATTATTAAAAACTAATAGTTTTTACCAACGTGCGTGATAGATAGATAGTATGTATAAAAATCGAAGTAGATAGATTTAACTTCACCCATGTGCACATAACATTTCGGCCCATAACGTGTCGGCACACGTTTGACTCAACTATTGAGTCATTGGCCATGAATCGGCCATCTCGGCTATCGGCTAACAAAAGGTTTATGACACCTGACTATTAAAAATATTCTGTAAAATGAAGGGCCAGGTCTGATATTCACGGAAATGTTTAATGAGATCTGAAAAATGGTAGTTTAAGTAATATTTTTTTTTTTTAATATCCGTTTTTATACAATTTTGGTTTGACTCACCAATTGAGCCATCGGCCTTCCTAAAGGTTTTTTAATGACTCAACTGTTGAGTCATTGGCCATGAATCGGTTAAGCCGTGCTTGCCTAGATTGGTCCATTACATACCGAGTTTCCTCCTTGCCTCAGAAAGCACGTTAACCCGTTGGTCCCGGCTGTCAATTGTACTTCTTTGGCAGTCGTTCCAAAAAGACTTGACAACCAGTCTTGCCAAGGGGTATCGTATTACCCAGTACTAACTGGGTTGTGGAGGTCGGATAGGCAGTCGCTCTATGTAAAATACTGGTATTCAGCTGCAACCGGATAGACTGGAAGCCGACCCCAAACATAGATGGGAAAGGCCAGGCAGATGATGATGATCTAAATTGAGTGTATTAATTACCTTTACTGAAATTGAATCATTTTTTTATTTCGATTGCTACTGTTGGTTTTTCTAGAGAGATCTGTGAAGTAAAATTACACATTGAATACTTAATGTAGATTTTAAAGACACAATGTGAATAGTATATTACTGTTGTAAGCTCACCCCACAGGAGTTAACTTCTGACAAGACATCAACATCTCTATTTTCTATGCAATCAATAATCTGAAAGATTAAAAATATGTTTATTTTATCAATTCCAGATAGGTACTCCAGTTTTCTGTTACACACAAAAAAATATCAGATGGATACTTACAGTTATTTGCTCTTTTTACATATTGCTGTTGCAATTACTAGTAGTTTGAAACTCTAAAAGATTTCCAACCACAACTCCATCCGAGTCTTGTGAGTTATAATCCCGCAATAGCTCCGCAGGATTGAATAAATCTCTAATTTCAAGTATAGTGTCATTTGGAGTTGGTGGTCTTGTCCCACCACCTGTTTTATTTGTTTCTCTTGTGAAAGAGCTATATTCTTTTCGGGCATTTACTTTCATGGTCTTCCAATGTATTTTTAACTGAGTTAGTTCTCGAGGTCGTGCATTTAGCTGGTTAAACCTAATACATAAGAAAAAGTAAGGGTTATTTTTTTATGTAAAAATTTATCTGTTTTTACTGATTCACTACTCACAAAAAAACTAGCTTAATAATATTTTACACATGAAAGATAAAGAAACACTATCTCACTTAATGTGAAATTGCTCCCATGCTTTAGATTTTATCTTGTTTGTGTCCAGCGATTTATTTTCAATAATTTGAGCATATTCCTTAAAAACTGTACGAAATAATTGCTGAAACAATAAAAGACATTAGGAAATAACAACCACGGTAACAATAATAAAAGACCACGCATTAAAAAAACAACATGGTTTACCTTTTCTTCTTCATCCCAGTTTATGGAGCGAATGCGTTTTTGGCTCATTTTAGTAGTAGACGATTATAGTAAATAATGCTAATGTATTAAATTTTGTATCATCTATTTTCACTGCAAATCCAAAACGCACATAAACCTTCGAACAAGCAAACAGTGTCAAGCAAGCAGTAAGGCCCATCATTCTGGCTTTCTGCAGGTTCTCCACCCTCAGCTCCAACTTTTTCATTCGCTGACGGTCACTCATCATCTGCTCGTTCATAGTTGTCATCAGTTTCATAAGTTCCCTCTGCGACTTTAGAATGTCGACTAGAAGCGTGACCACCATGCTGTTGTCCTCTGTTTACGCAGGCGGCTGAGGGGCCGGGGGTGCAGGACTCGCGTCGTCATCCTCGTACTCAGAGATTTCCTCGGGCGGGTCTCTAGGAAACCTCTTGAACTTACTTCTCACTCTCTTTGGTGCTGAAGTCCCTTCTTCTATGGATGACTTCTCCCTTTGGCTTGCTCGCCAGCTTGTGGAGAGCGCCTCTTCAACCATTTCCCGGAGAAGCGGTAAAATTCCGCTTTGATGGACCGCTATCCCATTCTGGCACATCCTTCGACACCGATGCACCTTAAAGCAAAAACAATTATATTGAAACTCCTGGTTATAATCAATATAATTGGTCCTTAGTTTGTTAATTACCTGTGGTGATCTTCTATCTTCTTCTTACTGGTTTTTGACGGTTGAGGCTGCACTGGATGACTTGTGTGCCAGGGTTTTGTTTCATCACGCATGTTCTTCCTAAGTACGGCTCTTGAACAAGTGCTACTGAAACACCCTTTGCCTGAGCCGCCATGTGGAGTTCTTCTGTGGCCAGCTTGGAGCGCTGAAGATTAACTTGGATGAAATGTAATCTTGATTTCGGTCTTATTGTGTTTTAAAGGTTGACTGGTTGGTTGTTTGCGTTCTCTTGGTCGCCCTTAGCAATAGGAAACACGACCTCGCTATACCATCCCATTTTTGGCGTTCCGGGCAGTCTTCGCTGAACGCTGTGTGTGCCAGGTCGCTGTCCGTCCTGTGTGCTATCTTGCCATAGTCAAATTTAATCGGTACCGATCAGACTAAAGAAAAAACCCGAAATCAAAATAATTAATGAATCAAATATAAATCTCGCAAATCATATAATGAATTATAACTATGACGAAATGTGTAATGTTAAAAAAAAGCTTAATGTCAAAATATTCCAAAACATTAATAACAATAACAATAATTATTAATTATAGAATTTACATAATCTGGTAATGTCAAAATCTGTTATTTCAAATTATAATATAGCAACAACCATAAAACATAAATAAATAACAATGTCATTATTATAATCTAAAACATTCGATATTGCAAAGACACTCGATATTGCAAAGACAACGCACATTTATCAATAACATTTTCCTATATAGTTCTGTCATTTAAAAAGTCTTTAATTGTGTAAAAGCATTTCTCCAGCAATACTTTTGTTAATTGTTTTTTCAACATATTTATTTAAATTTTCTGGTAATTTATTGTACAAAGTGTGTCTGGAACCACGACAATAAATTAAAACGAGCACAGTACTAGTCCATCTAAACATTTTAAAACACGAAAATTAGTAGATAATGGAAAATTTAAAAATTTTAATTTTCAAACAAAATAAATAGCAGAATCAACTGCATAAAAAACAAACACGCTTTATCTACGAAAAGTCACTGACCGTTGCGCAGACGGTGCGGGCGCGGCGCGGTGCGGGGCGCAGCGATGGCGGTAGGTAGTCGAAGATAGGTATTTTAGTCGGAGAACAACAAATTGGCGGGATAAACTCACTAAGTTGCACGTTGTTAATTAAAAGATCACTGATTGAATTATTAATCACATAATAATATCACATCACAATCAGAATTTACACCATCAAACGTTTTTGTGTCACCATATCTCTCCCGATATGTATGCAATGGTAAAGCTGCATTTTGGTTACATTCTCCTTACGTAAGTACCATGTCAGTGTACTCGGCAGCTGGGTACCTTATTTGAGGCATAATTAAACTACAAAACTTCAAACCTAACCTAAATCACGAAACTATACCTATTAAATGCTTAATTAACTAACTAATATTACACTAACACTTAACAATAAGTCACACTAACCTATGCACTAATCCAACTATCACAAATCGTCTTTAATCACAATAACAACTAAAACTTTTTATAAAATAACGACATTGCGCGCGCGGCTCGTCTCGTGATAAAAAAATTAGGCGTGTGCTCTCCTCAAAGGGCGCCGCTATGCACTGACTGCGTAGTTACCGAGTCCGAGACTTTTTGCCAAAAAATTCCGCTCACACACGCATACGCAATGGTCTATGCACCACTAATGCATAATTTGCGTAAGTAATATTTCTTTTTCTTTCTAATTGTAGTATTTTGTGTGACTGGGCGGGGCGCGTTAGAGTGAAATAGTATGACACCTTTCTTTGTCTTTCAAGCATATTGAGACGTAGAGAATAGATCGTACGTTTTGCACAGGTTCTTGACCTTACAATGTTTACCTATTATTGCGGACTCAGATCTACATCATGTTGTAAAATAAGAAAGTGAAAAATAATTTCCTGTGGCTAAAGTATTCATTGGATTTGATTGAATTTTTGTATACGGGTAAAGAACATGACACTCTTTACGTGGTTTGAAGGATTGTCAATCGTCCTGCCTGTATACAAGCGGTCCCATGGAAAGGATGCTATTTTTTAATAAATTGTTGCTGTAATGTGACCACCTGTGCACAATTGGTTTTTATACTGGTACCTCATTGGTGCTGTGCGCTGTCTTTTGTCAGTCATTGAGGTAAATAGGTGTTTAATTATTTTAACGAATAGGGAAACTTCTAGTAAATATAAACAAGGAAATGTCAGAATGTTTAGGGATATGAATACAGGTTGACAACTTTCAGTAAACTTAAGACCTGTCATTAATCTAAGACATCGTTTTTGGGCCCTAAATATTCTTTCCCTCTCACTGCAGTTGCCCCAGAATGTGACACCGTATATTAATAGTGAAGCAACTAATCCATGATAGGCTATAACTAATGTATCTATGTTCAGTTTATTTGACAGGTTATAGAGTATACAGGAAAAGTTTTTTTCCTCTACCGATATTTTGACAGAAGAAACTTTTGAAAATTTAAAAAAATACGTATTTTTTAATTTCGTATGTTTTAGTAATAAAAAATAAAGTTATCGTTTACGAAAGTTGTCTATTTTGAAACTGATGTTATGGTCACTCACGGCGCGGGCGCGCGTAGCGCGCAGGCAATTGGTTGTACCTACGTAATCAGCTGTGCGATACGGTGCGGCGTAGGTTACTGACCTCTTATTTTATTAGGTTCGACTAGATTTTATCTCTTAATTTGTAATTCCAATTTTTCCTTCATACTTTCATGGGCTTAGGACCATCGTAATGCTAAAAATAAAGCTTAAATAAAAGGCACAACTTTCAAATTAGCTATTAAATTTAAATTGAAACAACGTTATTTATTATTCATACTTTAACCTGTCTGCATTACGGCGTATTGTGCGTGAGTTGGAGTCCTAAATTGTCCATGATCAAGCAGCCTTTGATTGGCGGCTAAAATTGTTCTAACGTTTGGAACCACGGGGTTACGTATTCCTTGAGCTCGCATACGAGGAATGCTCTCGTTCGCGTACATTATTCGAGCTGCACGTAAACTTTCACCACTCAAAATGTACACTCGAATCATTTCGTAATATTCGCGATTACTGAATTCCGACATTGCAATAGGGGTGCGCGGGCGTCACACGATTTCACACGAACAAGTTATTACGTAACGGGCGCGCGCTTGCGTGGAATGAGTCAGACTGGTCGGCGCCGGGCAACCGCCGGCCTCCCCGCCCTCCCGCGAGGGGTTGCACCCCGCTACATCCCCGGCGCGTGCGCCTGCGTGCGCCGCGCAGTTTCATTGCAAGATTACTACGAAAATATGTCCATGTTTTACTCATTTTACATCGGATAAAAATTAAAAAAAAAGTATTGAACAATTAATGGGAATGTGTTCTATTACCGATACTGAACCACCAAAAAAAATATAATTACTGGAAAAAAACTTTTCCTGTATATGAAGATTTACTAAGTTTTTGGCATACATTTTCTGCATGAGAATTCCATGTCAATTTGTCGTCAATCTGCACTCCTAAGAATTTAGTCACTGAAGTAGTGTCGACGATTTGGCCATTATATTCAGTGATTACTTTTTTGAATGCATGACTTAAGTTTTTTGTAAATTGATGACTAGATTGTTTTTATTAAGATAATCTATTATTGATTTAAGTGTTGTTCAGTGTTGTTAAGTGTAATTTGACTATAGCAGTGCTGTCATCGGCAAATAATGTCATTGGCTATCGAATTTGACGGGGAAGGTCATTAATAACAAGTAGAAACAGTAATGGACCGAGTACACTGCCCTGTGGAACTCCGAACTCTGTTACTCTGCAACTTGATAGGTATTTCAGTTCAAGTTTAGTTTTAGTACAGATTCTCGACAGTTCTGTGTACTGTTTTCTATCCGTGAGATATGACTTAATTAGGTTTAGGACGTTTCCAAACCCATAGTCGCTAAGTTTATTTAAAAGGGTGTCATGTTTTACATAATCGAATGCCTTTGTCATATCTGTGAATATTGCACATATAGGGTTTTTTTTATCCACACTATTCATGATTACTTTCAAGAGATCGAATATTGCCATGTTGATATTTTTATTCTTTCGAAAGCCCTTTTGTTCTTCACATAAAATGTCATTTTTAGCTATAAAAGTGTAAATAGGTACTTCTGGAAGCAGGATTGTGTCCGAGATTTTTCTGTAGCAGTAGTAATGTCTTCTGTGGTCATTAGGCTTTCTGCGATGTCATCAAATGAAATGAATCATAAATTAATTAATCTTAATCTTTCTCGACAACAAGAATTACAGGCGCTGGTGCACATATGCACAGTCTTACATAAGAAAGGGTGTCTGAACTAGGAAGGTCCTGAGGTCCAGATCATCTCTCTGGCTTAGATATAGCATTTTATTTATAGCACAAATTTTTGTCAAGATGCTAAAGTTAATGTAAGTAGGTAAACAGGTACCTTTAAAATTAAACTCAAACTCAACTCAAATAAAATTTGACATTAAAACATAGGTAAAACAAAATATAACAGTGACGTAAAAAACAATACTAACTGAAACATTATGACAAACTTGTTAAATACCAGCTATAACTAATGTGTATGTACTATGCGTAGAGGAATATGAACCTGTATTGTAGCCAGAGGGGCCAGCAGATCCACTATTGTAGTAATAGTTTTGCTGTTGAATTTCTTGGATTGCTGCCTCAGAAACTAAATTAAATATTTTCGTTTTCAAAATCGCCTGATTATAAGCGGACAATTTTTTTACAGTCGCTTTTATACTAGAGAAAAATTTATCAATGTCGTCTTCGTCTTCCGGCTTCTGTTTTTCTTCCAATAAATATTTTAGTAGTTGACCCGAAGCAGAACTAGTGTCATCTTTTCTCTGTCTTTTATTTGTTTTAATAATGTTCGAAAAGAACTTAGGATTTGACGCTTGTGGTCTGATTAATGTTGATGTAGGTACGCTTTCCAAACTCGAAGATTGTGGACGATTTTCTTCTGCAGAAGTGTTCCTTTCAGTTTGTGAATCATTATTATCATTGGACATAAATTCATTTATATCATCCAAACTAAAGCTGCTATCGTTGATTGTATCATTTTCTTCGTTATCCGATACTGACGTTACAGATGGCCTTTCTTTAAAATGTGGCTTTAAAAAACTCATTTCTTCTTCGAATATCCATTTCTTAGAAGAAGAGGCACCCTGACCACTTTTTTTTTTTGTTTTTTTAAAGCTCTGCGATAAGCTTCCCTCAAGTTGATCCACGATTTCTTGCATTCTAATGCTGAAATAAAAAATATTATTTAAAAAAGATTTCCTGAAAATATTACAAAAGCCGTGGGTTAAGTAGACCAAGTTATGATCAATAATATATAATCCTATAGATAGAATATAACTTGGATGATATAAAGCACTGCAGAAGATTATGTATTTGAAGCCGGCTATAAATATTGTTAATAACATATTTTATATTTGTTGCAGATATTTGATAACAGGAACCTCAGTAAGGACTTTATGGTCAAGTTTTCGAATAGGAGAGTCGACTATCCGATTGATTATACGAGATGTATGTAATGCAATCATTAATAATATGAAGAATGTTTACATGCGTACACCAACCACTGAAGAATGGGAAAATATTGCAAGAGGATTTAATAATAAATGGAATTTCCCAAACTGTATCGGCGCCATTGACGGAAAGCATATTAACATAATAGCACCATAAAAAACATTTTTCCATAGTTCTTTTGGCTGTAGTCGATGATAAATGTAGGGTCAGAGTTGTCGATATAGGCGCTTTCGGTAGAAATAGCGACGGTGGTATTTTTGCGTCCTCAAAATTTGGAAGGGCTATTGAAAATAATACGTTAAATATTCCGAACGATAAACCATTACCTGGACTGACAGAGAAATGCCTCATGTTATCCTAGGTGACGAGGCTTTCGCTTTAGGAAAACACTTATTGAGGCCATATCCTCGTTCACAATCCCCATCTGATGTACAAAAAATATTTAACTACCGTTTATCGCGGGCACGCAGAGTAGTGGAAAATGCGTTCGGAATATTATTTCAAAAGTTTGGTATATATAATAAAAATATTGATTTGATGCCAGAATATGTTGACAATTTAGTATTTGCAACATGTATTTTACACAATGTAATGCGAAATTATGTTATCGAAATGAACGAGGACAGAAATCAACGACTGTTTGAACAACAGATCATCCATGACGAGCCGAGATTTTAAGCACTATCAAACATCGAAGAAAACAGTTCAAATAATGCTTTTAATACCCGCGATGAGTTTACATCATATTTTCTGTCTCCTCAAGGTCAAGTTCCGTGGCAGTATCAAAATACGTAATACAAAAACATGAAGTCAAGTGTACAACGTCTTTTCCCTAATGACTAAAAAAACACTATAAATACATATATTAAATTATTATTATACATTACAGATTTTATTATTTATCTACCCACAATATTCAAATATAAAATTAACATAAAGCTTAGTCTATAAGTTACAATAGGCATTCTAAATTTAAATTATGGAAGTACAGGCCTACATAAAAGTATGATTAGGAAAGTAAGTAGATGTATCTACCTGTTGCAGTTAGAACGCCAGCAATATTCTTCCATGCCTGATCTTTTTTTATTGTGTCGCTATACTTTGCATCACCAGGATCGTAAAGAAACGGGTATCTTCGTACTTGCTCTATTAGTTTTTCTTTATTCATGTTAGAGCCGTAGCAAAGCGTATCCACTGTCTTAAATCTGATTCGAGACTGGAGGGAGGAATGCAGTGCAGCGAGGCGCGAGTGGCGACGGTGGTGCGCGGGCGACGTGCGACGACGCAATGACGTTGTTTCGCTGCCGACTCGGAGTCGGCGCGTAATAAGCATGCCGTCGGCGCGCTGTGCGCACAAGGTCCGTTCGCTTGCAGCACGCGGGCGTCGAGTTGTGTGGTAGCGGCAAGCGCGCTGACTGCCCGCCGTTGGTTTTTACATATTGACATTATGAAATATATTATACTACACACGATTTAATGCTCTCAATTGAATGACAAGTTTACGCGTAGCGCGTTTAAATCCTTCTTTGGGACACGTAGTTAGGTATATTTGAAAAGTTTTCTGGCAACATAGACTGAACGATGACTTTTGATTTATTTATGGAAGTTACACACTCTTCAAAATCTGTAAAATCATAAAGCTTACATTTTTTCTTCAAAGCCAAATCTACCTGGTGATGCACTTGATCGCAGCTCATAAAAGTGTGGCCGGGTTCAAAGTAATATAGAGATATTCTTTGTGTGGCAATATCTTCACTATTAATCATATGAGTGAGCATCGCATACAACAGCCAATTTTTATTCTGTGAGCTGCAATTATCGAGCCAGATGTGTACTTTTTCAACATCTCTGTTACGCAATAAAAAATTATAAAATGCTGACATTATATCTTCTTGCCTTCTCCCTGCAATGCCATCATGCCAGATAACTGTCAGGGGTTTGAATTCTGCGGAAATCTTACCAAATGGTGCAAAGGTTTGATTGTAGGCTGAAAGCCGCAGACAGAAAATTGCGGCTTTAAACATCTCCAATCTAGGTAACATAATTACTTTCTCTAGATCAGAGCTATAGAATATTTGTAAATTATTTTGTTTTTCCTCCTTATGTGTTTTGTACAGATCTCGCGCCTTTGTGTATCGTTGATGTTGATTACTCCAATCCACACAAACTGTACACTCTTCAAGTATCTGGACTGTGGCGTCATGTGATGTTTCCTTTTTGTGGAAATTTTAAGCGTCGCACAATTCACACTCGTCGTTACCTTGGGAGGTAAAGGATATGTTCATATTTTTTAAATGTGACCTGTATAAGCTGTACGAAACTTGTCTATCGGGGTATGTCTCACAAAAATGTTTATGCATTTGAGTTATATTTATGTCACTTGGTAGATATCGTCGCAGAGGTGCATGTTCACGCCTATAGTGTGGTTCTAATGGGTTAAACGATTCAACGTGTTGATTCAGTAAATTGCGATCAAATGCTGGTGTTTTATGGTGTTTACCACGTTTATCTATTGAAGAATCAGTAAAAGTTGTTTGTAGTATCCTGTCATTATTTTTCAAATATCCTAGAGTGGTAAGGAAAAATATTTTGCATACATCTTTTCTAGTGCCATCTTGTTTTTTCAATACAAAATTTATTTTTGGATTCCTTTTGGGTTCGCTCGTAATTTTTCTTTTTGGCACTGCTACGTAAGTGTGTGCTTCATGTTGATCCAAATGCATGTTGCTCCTGCCATGACATATCCCAGTATGATTTATTAATAGCATCTCTATCCTCTTGGTTCAGTAGGGTCATACATTTCTTTAGACACTTTTCATTGCACCCAGGTTAGACACTATGTTCGCTCTTTTTTTTTATTTTTGGCATCCAATCTCCGCTTTTGTAACGGGGTGTTATGTTTCCTTCTTTTGCGTGGTAGTTGTAGTATATCTGACAATGTGGAGCAATAATTGCCATCTACGGATTTACAGCACTTGCGGAGGCATAGTCAGTCGCTCGAGCGTAGTTTCCTTACAAGTAAATAGAACCAATAGAGTTTCTACGTCTTCGCTCCAAATTAAAAAAAATCCTAACTCCGTCATCCACAGGCAATATGGAACAGTAATTACCATCATCGGTAGAGCTATGTTTGCAGTGACCTGAATGATTGGGCGTAGTTTTCTCACAACAGGTAGCACCAGTTAACTCACGACAACTCAATCAGTAAGGAACGTCAATAATATTTATCAACATTGTCCCGGTACTAAAGTACTGCTACGCTACTTATCCTACCTAACCTAGGCACAGGTAATCCTAGGAGGATATTAAATAAAAAGTAGGTAGGCAGTAAACTGGAACATTTATTATAATTTAAATGACTCGGTAGGTAGGCGAGGGTCGATTAAAATTGGGTTAGGGCCTGTACAGCGATTATCCTCCTCACTGGCCTAGCACTCCCCTGACGTCACTGGCCGCTGCAGGAGACGAGTGCTCGCGCGTCGATCGCCAGGTCCAACTGCTGGTGTAGGGTTCGCAGGTTGTCCCGCTACGGTCCACCACGGGGAAGCAGGGAATTAAGGTGTACGTGAAACCCTGTAATGCGCAATAAGCGAAAGCATTACACGCTGGCCGTGGACGGTGAGCACCCACAGCAACGTTGAATAGGGAAGTACTAATATGTAGATGTGTTGCTGTGGATGTTCACTATCAGATACGGAGATGACAATAATTTCGGTTACTTAGCCGTTAATTTAAACATTTGAAATTTACAACGGAAACTAAATTTTAATATGCAAGAATGATATAATTCTGAAAATGTGGGGTAGAACTACAAAGAGAAACAAGTAATGAGCGTCTAATAGAAACAAAGATAAGCAAAAAACACAAATGAAAAGATCACCAGGTAGGCAAAGCGAAAGAAACCGTTACGGTTTGCTAAGCTACTGGCTAATTATAATTGTGCAACACTTACCCAATCGGGGTTTAATTCACACACACAGAATATGTTTGAATCGAGTCGAGTATTACTCAGTATATTTCTGAATTAAGATTAAATGTCGAGGGAACGGTAGGGACGCCTTCAAAAACTTGATCGCGGTTACGATATAATTATATTCGTATTAGGGACCGTGAAAAAATCTGACGTGCGTTCGCCTCGACAACCAGAATCGTCCTGCCGGTGGCGACGTGGAAGTGTTCTGTCGCTATGGACCTTGCCCCCGCGCCGAGAACAAAGAAACTAGTTTCTGGGTGCCTAATATGTCGCTTGTTTTAATCGTGCGTGGTGATAAACTGTTGCTGGCCAAAAGTCTGATTTGATGCGTTCATTATTAGTTTATTTTTTTATTTTAGTATTGTAAATAGTTTTTTTTTTATAAATAATATTATTGAAAATTATTTTCTTACGTTTATTTTTTTTATTATTATTATTATATTATTAAGAATTAAGACTTGTAACAATTAATGTTACATTACCCCCCTCGTCTCAGAAAGAGTTTTGTTCTCAAAGAAAACTCGTCTATAGGTTACCACTAGCACTACACAGTCATACTATCATCTTTCAAAATCCTTCCATAATATCAAACAAAAAACCTTACACAATAGCTTCAACAATATAAAATGATGTTGACGCGACCTTACGTAAACAAGTTATCTGTGATTTATCGCACAGAAAACTAATGATAGTCGTTAGAAGTTAATTTAGAGGTGAACTGTCTCAACTCCTACAACAATAAAAAAAAATGACACTTAACATCTTTTATCTGCACTTAATGTTTTTTAAATCTTTGATATGCCAGACGCCTATATTTTTTCCTGACATATCTTCCAGAACAAAGACAAGTGGAGACCGTTTTTCAATTATACGGCATTTGATAAATTTGGGTGCAAGCTTTTTACTGAAATACTTGTCTTTATTACTTAAAACGAATGCGCGCTTATAGACTATGTCTCCTACATTAAATTCAGCCGGCTTTCTACGTAGGTTGTAGTGTGCAGTATTCTTTTCATGTGCGTGCCATAACGAAGCCTGCACATCGTTGAATATCGTTCGAAGACACCCTAAGTTTTCAGCGTATAAGTCGCGAGGAAGGAACAACACTTCATCGCCCAGGTCATTATCAGTATAGTGCGATCCGCATAGAACTAATTCCCTACCGTAAACTAAAAATGACGGCGTATAACCGGTGGCTTCATTGACGGAATTGTTTATCGCAAACTGAACCTTGGGGATGGAGATGTCCCAGGATCTATGATCGTTTCCAACAAACGTAGACAAACTAGTGACAATGGTTTTGTTGTATCGTTCTACCGTGTTGACTTGTGGTGTGTACTTCGGCGTGAAATAAACGTTAGGAATTTTATATTTTTTAAATAGCGCGTCAGTAGACGAACTTATAAACTGCGTCCCATTGTCCAAGAAGATTGTTTGAGGAACTCCGTGAATCAAGAAAATTGAATCTTCTAAAATTTTAATAACTATATCCGCAGTTGCGCGACGTACTGGGTAAATAAGACTAAATTTTGAAAAACAGCACGTTACGACCAATATATATGAATTTTGTTTTCGACTGGTGGGAAGAGGACCCACAAAATCAATTGAGATCATCTGAAAGGGTCTCGAACATTGTTTAGGACGACCCATCTCTCCCAATGTAGTGTGATTTTGTGCCTTATAAGATAAGCAAACCGAGCATGAACCTACATATTTAACGACGTCCTGGTGCATATTTGGCCAGTAGTAATTTAATGACAAGCGCCGATAGGTTTTAAATATGCCAAGATGTCCACCTGTTGGCTCAGAGTGATTTTCGGCTATGATGCTTTCGCGGAACTCGCTGGGTACGACTTCCTTCCAGTCAAATTCTGATGTTAATTGGCTGTTAATATTTTTTGTGAGTCGAAATAACGAATTATTTTTAATGGTGAAGTTTGGGAAATTTGAAGGAGTAGTCTCAGGCAGCCGTTGTATATTTTTTTAAACCAGACATCATCTGTGTTGGCATTAGCTAGAGATATTATGTGCTTTCCTAAGACACACAGCGTTGAGTTGAAGAAAGCTGATGTAAATTCGCCTTAAATTGGTTATCTATGGTTAAAAACTTACCAAATTGTCCATGGTTTTATACCTGTCTCTCTCTTTCACCAGCGTGCGTCCTTTTCTAATCGTGAAGGATGCTTGACACGAAGCTGTCAACGTCATAGCGTTTGTAAATTTTGCCGGTAAAATATCGAAAAATTTTCCAAAGTTTTAAAAGTGATAAAATACAATAATTTATTGTATTAAATTAGCACACAGCGTTTATTTAGTGTACGTGTTGTGTTTTTCCGTTGTGAAATAGTGTTTTATAATGGATCCAGATCCAGACGAAATTGTGCGGGTAAGTGCCGGAGGTGAACAAAGTTCGAATGTTGATGCTCCGGACGGAGATCAGCATTCGAATAGGGTGAGACCTGATGACTCGTCATCATCATCATCTTCTTCATCCTCGGAGGATGAGGAGGGCATAGCTTCACCTCCGCCCAACAAAAGACGAAAAGTTTCACGTAAGTACAAACAAGTTCAGACTTGTTCGGACCCGCGTGTAGAAACACTTATTCAACAAGTGGGGTTTATATCTAGTTATTTAACTAACTTACCTCTTCTACCGACTAATCAATCAGGGCAAATGCCCGAACAACGAGAAAGCGATCTGACTTCATCTACATCGAAATTTTTGAGAAATCCGACAATTTCATTGTGTAAACTTACTTTAGGTGAA
Organism: Noctua fimbriata; assembly: GCA_905163415.1. NCBI lineage: Eukaryota > Metazoa > Arthropoda > Insecta > Lepidoptera > Noctuidae > Noctua > Noctua fimbriata. Next base: position 8,756,670 of record LR990929.1, on the reverse strand, counting down.
CTTGGTACAGATTTTGACGAAAAAACAATTATTCCACACGCTGACAAAGAGCGATTACATGAATTGGCTAACCTTCAAAAATTTGATACCCCTTCTTGGAAGGGCATTCGTTATAAAAAAGCTTTACAATCTAGCATTGCTAGTCCTGGTTTTGTAGGTCTTAAAGTCAATGAGGAGTTGTGCCATTTTAACAAGACCAAAGATTATTTAGCTCCAACTGAGCAATTATTAGCCGGTTTGTCTAACAATATTTTAGAACAAAGACAGCTATTAAGGATAGGATTACAAGATTTGCTTGACTGGGCATCGGCAAACCCTAATGATTTAAATACTAACACATTGTTTGAAAAGATTTCTGGTACTTTTGGTCCAGGGTCTCCGTCATATAAAAATTCAGAGACTGCAATGCAGATTGTGTGTGGCAAAAGGGCAGAGTGTATTGAGGTAAGACGGGACCGAATTTTAAAAGAAGTTGTAAATCCAAATTTAAAAGCTACATTACAAAATGTCCCACCAAGTCAAGAATATCTTTTTAGCCGAGAGGCTTTGCACCCTATCATAGCTTCTTTAGGCGGATCTCAGGTTTGGCTCAATACTCCAACTTACATTAGAGAGAAAAAAGCTCTTAACACTCCTTATGTTCAAAACAAAAAACATCATGGACATTACAAAACTCAGAACAAAGATTACAAGATAGAAAAGAAAAAATTTAAGAAGAGTCAGCCCTTTCGTAAAAATTACACAGCAAATAACACACCCCCCAACATCAAGAATAAACAAAGTTGACTATCAAACCAGAATATTCAAAGGGGGTTGTCTAAAGGATCATGCCCATTTATGGCAACAGCAGGGAGCAAACAATTATATTTTGAAATTAATAACAGCTGGCCGCATTCCATTTATAAAGAAACCTCCCCTTCGGTATCTAGACAACCATGTGTTAAAAAAGTTTGTGACCCGGACAACAAAAGACATGACGGACATGATCTTTCAGTTGAAACAACAGAAAATATTAGAGACACCACCAATACTCAATCCGGGTTTTCTATGTCGAATGTTTTTAGTAAAAAAATCAGACGGAGGACTACGTCCCATCTTCGACCTCAGAGGTCTAAACACATATGTGTCAGTGAAACATTTCCAGTTGATTTCACAAACAGATGTAGCCAATTTCTTGCAAACAAACGATTGGTTAGTGAAAATAGACATTCACCAGGCATATTTTCATTTACCAATTGCAGAAACACACAGGAGGTTTCTCCGTGTGATTTACAACAACGAAGTGCTGCAGTTAACAGCCTTACCATTTGGCCTGTCATCGGCCCCAAAAATGTTTGCCACAGTAACAAACTGGATTGCGGAAATCCTACGAGCACAAGGTTTCCGTATTATTGTGTATCTAGACGATTTTTTCCTGGTCAATCAGGATCGTACAGTACTGGTTTCTCAGGTTGCGGAAACGTTGAGAACATTGGACACCTTGGGATGGCACATAAATTATCACAAGTCTGCTCTGGAACCCTCTCAGGAAGTAGAATATCTTGGCCTAGTATGGAACACTCAGCAGAACTGGGTAAAACTTCCTTCCAAGAAGATAATAAAGATAAAACTAATTATTTCCAAAATGTTGAGCAATGGAAACAGTTCTCTGCGAGAAGCTCAGAGTTTATTAGGTTTGCTGAACTTTGCAAATTACGCAGTATCAGGAGGTCGACTACATTGTCGCAGAATGCAACTGTTTCTAAAATTATTCAATCAAAACAGGCTACGAGAGAGAAGAAATCTTCCTCTGCCTGTTCAGCAAGACCTAAAATGGTGGTTAAAAGCTATAGAAAACAGCTCAACACCAATAGTCAAGAAAGGTGTGACTCACTTCTTGACCACGGATGCCGCAGATTCAGGGTGGGGAGCCCAATTAAACAGCACTTACCTATCAGGAAAGTGGGCCCCATTCCAAAAACCCTGGCATTCAAATATAAAAGAAATGTATGCCGTATTTGCAGCCATAAACAGTCAGCGGATGACTCTACAAGGTGCACACATACATATTCAGTCCGACAACAGGACTCTTGTTGCATACCTCAGAAACGAGGGGGGGACCCATTCCCTTGCACTACTAAGGCTGACAACCAGGCTCCTAAAACTTGCAGAGCAGTTAAATTTAACTCTCTCAGCCACTTACCTCCCGGGGAGGCTAAACGAAATTGCGGATCGCCTATCAAGGGGTCGCAAAGTACCAGAGTGGCATCTTCTACCCCAAGCCGCGGAGGCTATATTCAAAGTGTGGGGTGTCCCAGACGTAGATCTTTTCGCGTCAAGAGAAACGGCTGTCGTACCAAAGTACGTAACATTAGATTCCAGAGACTGTCACGCAGTGTTCTGCGACGCTTTCAGCCGACAATGGGACTATCAGCTGGGCTGGGCATTCCCCCCACCCAGCTTAATACCAAGAGTACTAACTCATTTGAACAGTGCCAAAGGAACTTACATCCTAATAACACCAGAGTGGACCAAATGCTTCTGGCTACCCGACCTGCGAGCGAGAGCCATAGCAGAACCACTTCCGATAGAGAACCTGCGGAAGGTCTTAATAGATCGGACTACAGGCAACTGCCCTGCACAGGTGGACAAATTAACCCTCCTTGCCTGGAAAATTGGGGGTGGGCCGACCAAGTCTCTCACTGGACTGTAGAGGAACAAAACTTGTTAAAAAGTAGCTGGCGGACATCTACTTTAACAACATATAAGGCCCCAATTAAAAGATGGTTATCCTGGTGTGACACCAATAAAATTAACCCTAAAGCACCTGAAGGTGTTCAGGTTGCTAGATTTTTGGCTAAATTATTTTTAGAAGACAATCTAGCTTATAGAACTATTCTCCTGCATAAATCAGCAGTCTCAACTTACTGTGCAACATCAGAAGTAGATATCACAAAACATTTTTTCATTCATCAAGTTTTAAAAGCCATTTCAATTGCTAAGCCAGCAATACAAAAACTACCAATATGGGACACTGCAATATTATTTAACTGGCTAAAGACTTCAGCAAATTCAGATTCTTTATTTGAGATAGCTAGACGAACAGCCTTAATACTCTTGCTAGCCTCAGGTCGTAGAATTCATGATCTTACACTATTAGAAAATAGCCCTGAAAATCTTATTTTGACGGAGGATGAGATCAGTCTTTGGCCAAAGTTTGGTTCAAAGACAGATTCAAAAACACACAGACAGTCAGGTTGGTTGTTGCGGAAACACCCAGACCATCGTGTCTGCCCTGTTAGACACATTAATAACTTTATAGAAAAATCTCAAAATAGAAGAAGCACAGACAGGACTGTCACAAGTTTATTTATTTCTCTATCAGGAAAATTAAAACCTGCTTCAAGAACAATGATTGCAGGTTGGATACGTAGTATTTTTAAAGATGCTAATATTGATGCCCCACCGGGCAGCATCAGATCAGCTGTAGCCTCTAGAAGTTGGTTGGAGAATAGACCTGTACAAGAAATACTGGACAGAGGAAACTGGAAGAGTATTAAAACGTTTCAGAAATTTTACTGTCGTCCAGTAAACAAAATTGATAATACCAACTCCAATGTTGATTTATTGCAGTTAAATTTTTCTAATATTGATTAGGTAAATGTGTATAACCCTTTGAAAACAAAACTTTTTGAAGGTATAACCTATTCCTTGTTAAATAGTTTAATTTTAAATTATTTTCTTGTAACTCTATAAATTTATTAAAATTTATTTGTTGTTGATTTCTGAAGAAGTTATCAATTAAGTAAGGAATGTTATAATTTTTGTTACAGTGAGTTATAATAAAACTGATTTTTATTCTAAAACAGTATTATATTTCATTCATCATAGCGTTTGTGTACATCACCAGCAGATACCAAACAGGTCTTCAACTCAACGCTGTGTGTCTTAGGAAAGCACATAATATGACTGTTTTGCATTCCAACAAAACAGGTATTATGTGTTGAATAAGACACACAGCGTTGCAGCAAGTCTCTTGCTGGTGCCCTGAAGACTCTATGACGTTGACAGCTTCGTGTCAAGCATCCTTCACGATTAGAAAAGGACGCACGCTGGTGAAAGAGAGAGACAGGTATAAAACCATGGACAATTTGGTAAGTTTTTAACCATAGATAACCAATTTAAGGCGAATTTACATCAGCTTTCTTCAACTCAACGCTGTGTGTCTTATTCAACACATAATACCTGTTTTGTTGGAATGCAAAACAGTCATATTGCATTAACGGGAAAAGCTCTAGACAAGGCATCAGGAATAACATTGTCGACACCTCGACGGTGTTTCATAATAAAGTTAAATGAGGACAATCTTACCCCCCATCGTGCTAGTCGTCCTGTGGGATTTTGCAGAGACAAAAACCATTTTAACGCGGAGTGGTCAGTGTACACTGTAAATTTTTGGCCGTTTTCGAGATAACATCGCCAGTGCTCGAGAGCCGTTAACACAGCAAGGGTCTCCCTTTCAGTAATGCTGTAGTTTTTCTCTGGGCTGGTGAAAGATCTACTCATGTAGGCAATTGGGTGTTCTTTACCGTCATTAGTCTGTGTTAACATAGCACCAATACCGTAACTACTCGCGTCGGTGTGCACTTCAAAAGGTTTGGAATAGTCCGGACAAGAAAGAACTGGAGCGGAAACCAAACATTCTTTCAACGCATTAAAGGCCGCGTCAGCTTCTGGTGACCACTTGAAAGAAGGAGCGTTTTTCCCGTTAGCAGTGAGCTTATTGAGTGGACCAGCCACTGTGCTAAAGTTAGGGACGAAACGTCGGTACCACGTAGCAGTGCCGAGAAAGCGTTTCAACTCCTTCCTATTTGTAGGGGTTGGAAAGTTAATAATGGCTTCCACCTTGTCTAGGTCAGTGCGTAAACCACGGGAATCTACCACGTATCCTAGATACTTGAGTTCGCTTCGAAAGAACTTACACTTTTCGAAGTTCACGGTCAAATTTGCCTGTCTCAATTTGTCCAAAACTCGCAACAATCGAGAAACATGCTCATCAAAGGTAGAACTAATAACAATGACGTCATCTAAATAAGCGAAGGTCTTAGACTCCATGTCACTAAATAACAAGTCAACGAGACGTTGTTGCGTCGCGGGGGCATTCGTTAATCCAAACGCAGTAGTTTTAAAACGAAAAGTGCCACGGCCCGGAACGTAAAATGCGGTTTTATCGCGGTCTTCTGGCGCTATAGGCAGTTGCCAAAAAGCTTTGGACAAATCGATACTGCTCAGGTACTTAGCATCGCGAAGGTTATCCAATATCTCCGAGACATATGGCAAATTGTACGCATCGCGCTTAGTCACTGCATTTAACTTCCTGCTGTCTAAACAGAACCTTGGTTGCCCGTTCTTTTTATTAACAATGAGAACGGGAGAAGACCAGGCGCTTTCGCAAGGTTCGACAACGTCAAGGGACAGCATTTCGTCAACCTGCTCAATTAAAATGCGCTGCCTTTCGGGGGACATCCTGTAATAACGTTGTCTAATTGGTTGTGCGTCACCAGTGTCAATGCGATGGCATATCAAATTTGTTCTACCCAGGCCCTTTTCTTCAGTAGAAATAGACCGAAACTGCGCAATGACATTATCAGCTATCGCTTTCTGCGACGCCAACAAATTATCGTAGGAGTTAATAAATGGTTCATCGCTACTTACCTTTATTTCTGCCAAAGGGGCATTTGACATTGTGATACTACCTATATAATTAGGGCAAATTCGAAAAGCGCGCCAAAAATCTACGCCTAATATAATTGATGTTTCAATTTCGGGAACTACATATGCCTTAATAATGTGAAACTGGCCCTCAAATGTAACTGGTAAATGAATGTAACCTATGGTTTTTAATGATTGACCGCCAGCAGCTATCATATTAGTGTGGCCATCCTGGTTTAAAGTGCAGTCTGTAAGCTGTAAATGAGAATTGTTTCCCAGAATCGAAACTGCAGCTCCAGAATCAAGTAACCCAACAGCATCGATGTTATTGATTTTAATATTTACATAAGGCCTAAATCGTTCAATGGTTTTGATAGCAGAATTGTAGCAACTCTGTATGAAGAGGAAAATGTTCTTATAAAATCAAGCCAAGTTTCCCAGTCTTGCTTGCTAAAATTGTTACAACTCTGCTTAATCAGTTTTTTGAATTTGTATCTGTTTTACGACAGTTAGGACAGTCGGGTGTCTTCACATCCTTCATACCGCACTTGAAACAAACAATGTCCCGTGGAGCCTTGCATTGACGAATGTGATGGGTATTATTTCGACACCTAGGACAGTATGGTTCCTTTTTAGCCTCTTTAATTGCAGGTACATATTTATTGTTATTTTGAGTATTATTATTATTATTCCTATATTGATTGTTATTATTGTAGTTACTATTTGTATTATTATTATATTTATTGTAATTGTTATTATTATTTGCCTTATTTATAGGTTTATGGTCATCCTTAGTGTACGCAAATTCAGGAGCTAGCGTATCGGAAGTAACCTTAGGAGGCTCTTGAAATTGTGACAGTCGAGTCTGAAATGTCTCATAGTTACGACATAACGATCGCAAAGTGTCTATGGTTGAGATTTGAGGAGCTGCTGCTAATGTACTAGCATAGCAGGGTCTAATATTATGCAAGAGAATTTCCAATTGATCTACTTCAGGAAGAGGAGTAGATAGACGCGAGAACATTCCATTCATGACTGCTAGATAAATAGTTATATTCTCACGTTCTCCTTGAGTACGAGAACGAATTTCGGAAATGAGTCTATAATCGTAATCAGTTTGACTAAAATCCTCTTTTAATAAACGCGCCAACTCAGGCCAAGAACTGACTTTGTCCTTTACCGCACGATACCAGTGAAGGGCATCGTCTTGAAAAATTTCAGATGCAAAACTTAGGACTTTTGGTTGTGGAATATTCCTAGCCAGTATAAATTCATCAACACGCTGTATAAACGAGCGAGCACAAGTTTTGCCAGTTAACTTTAATTTAGTTAAATCAGATGGTGTACGATCGCATGACACAGAAATCACGTTCTGTAGTTCTGGCACTGTAGGTGCTGATTCTTTGACAGAACTAGCACTAGCCACATTAGAAGATGTACTAGCAGAAGGTTTTTTAGCTAGCAAGGCAGAAAGCTTTTGCGAGAAAATTTTATAACCGCTAACAATGTCGTCGTATTCCGTTTTAATGTCGTCACTACGCGTTATCCTCTCGACACGATTGTGTAAATGATTCAACATATTCTGTGTCCGCAATAGTGAAGCAACACTAGGATCACTAGCGTCAAGATTTAATTGAATTTTCGTTACTTCTAAACAACCCTTAAGGTCCTGTCTTACATCGAGTGGAGACTCTAATATATATTCCGAGGGTAAATCAGGAGATAATTTTATAATTTGTTTTCGTAACTCCTCAACAGAAGGTGCAGGAGTCGCGCCTCTAATACGAACTTCATATTCCAACTCTGATTTTTGATGAGACAGGAACTTAATAGGAAGCATGATAACAATTAGTTAAAAGAAACAGAAAGATAAGTGACGCACTTCTACTGCTCACTACACAAAAAGCAAAAGCAAAAATAAAAAAACAAAGATTACCGGAAAAGAAACAACACGTTCTCCGTTCTGTTACAAAACAAAATTTAAGAACGTCTGGTTTTTTTTTTTACGGAAAAATAAAAATAATTAAAATGTAAAAAAAAAATTCAAGCAAAATAAAAATACGTTATTTCTTTTGTTGTGAAGAAAAAAAATTTTAACGAACAATTTTTAAAAGCGTCGTTTTAGGTGCCCAAGACGAAACAGTAAAATAAAATATTTTAACAAACTATGCAACTAAACGCCTTTAAATGAATAATTGTTAACGTAGGGTAGGTTAATAATGACCAAGATTAACTTATACAAAGAAGTTGAAAATTCGTGTACACATTAGTAACGGAAAAAAAACCAAAAAGTAAAAAATAAAGACGTTTAACACAGACAACCACTAACATACACAACCCACAACCAATGGAGGAGGAATTAATCAGCTGTATTTCTACCACGATTAAGGGGCGCCAGTGTCCCGGTACTAAAGTACTGCTACGCTACTTATCCTACCTAACCTAGGCACAGGTAATCCTAGGAGGATATTAAATAAAAAGTAGGTAGGCAGTAAACTGGAACATTTATTATAATTTAAATGACTCGGTAGGTAGGCGAGGGTCGATTAAAATTGGGTTAGGGCCTGTACAGCGATTATCCTCCTGACTGGCCTAGCACTCCCCTGACGTCACTGGCCGCTGCAGGAGACGAGTGCTCGCGCGTCGATCGCCAGGTCCAACTGCTGGTGTAGGGTTCGCAGGTTGTCCCGCTACGGTCCACCACGGGGAAGCAGGGAATTAAGGTGTACGTGAAACCCTGTAATGCGCAATAAGCGAAAGCATTACACGCTGGCCGTGGACGGTGAGCACCCACAGCAACGTTGAATAGGGAAGTACTAATATGTAGATGTGTTGCTGTGGATGTTCACTATCAGATACGGAGATGACAATAATTTCGGTTACTTAGCCGTTAATTTAAACATTTGAAATTTACAACGGAAACTAAATTTTAATATGCAAGAATGATATAATTCTGAAAATGTGGGGTAGAACTACAAAGAGAAACAAGTAATGAGCGTCTAATAGAAACAAAGATAAGCAAAAAACACAAATGAAAAGATCACCAGGTAGGCAAAGCGAAAGAAACCGTTACGGTTTGCTAAGCTACTGGCTAATTATAATTGTGCAACACTTACCCAATCGGGGTTTAATTCACACACACAGAATATGTTTGAATCGAGTCGAGTATTACTCAGTATATTTCTGAATTAAGATTAAATGTCGAGGGAACGGTAGGGACGCCTTCAAAAACTTGATCGCGGTTACGATATAATTATATTCGTATTAGGGACCGTGAAAAAATCTGACGTGCGTTCGCCTCGACAACCAGAATCGTCCTGCCGGTGGCGACGTGGAAGTGTTCTGTCGCTATGGACCTTGCCCCCGCGCCGAGAACAAAGAAACTAGTTTCTGGGTGCCTAATATGTCGCTTGTTTTAATCGTGCGTGGTGATAAACTGTTGCTGGCCAAAAGTCTGATTTGATGCGTTCATTATTAGTTTATTTTTTTATTTTAGTATTGTAAATAGTTTTTTTTTTATAAATAATATTATTGAAAATTATTTTCTTACGTTTATTTTTTTTATTATTTCCTTTATTTAAATTTTTACAAATTAGTTTACATTTTTAAATATTCCTTAAAAATAATATATATAAAAAACATTTAAAAATATAAAAAATTGTAGCCCACCGGTATCGGGAACAGGGTCCAAGCTACCGGCGGTCAGGGCTCCAGAGAGAGGAACCTCCTAACAATACGAGCCGTGTCCAAAAGTACCGCTTTCTGAATCAAGCCCTTGATCCAGCTGCCTAACGAGAGCCTCCTCAGGTATTGGTCGAGGCTCTTGGCAATTAAGCCATGGGCTGATACGACTATCGGCACAATGATCGCTGAGTCCACATCCCACATGTCGACAACCTCGCGAGCCAAGTCAAGATACTTGATTTTCTTATCTTTCTCGGCTTTCACGAGGTTCTCATCATGCGGGACCGTTATGTCAACAATCATTGTGCGCCGCTCTGATCGATCCACCACCACTATATCAGGCTTATTGGCTACAATAGTCCTGTCAGTGATGATGGATTGATCCCAGTACAATGTGATACTGCCATTTTCGAGAACTGGGTCGGGCACATACTTATAGTACGGCACTTCCGATTCCACAAGGTTGTATTTTAGAGCAAGTTGCTGATGGATAATCCTGGCTACAAGGTTGTGTCTATGCAAGTACTCTCCGTTAGCCAGACGAGAACACCCGGAGATAATGTGACGGATTGATTCGCCTGGACGGTGGCATGCCCGACATATGTCAACCGTACCGTCCTTCACAATAAATCTCCGGTAGTTATTCGTCATCATAACTTCATCCATAATTGCACAGACAAAACCTTCGGTTTCTCCGAAGAGATCCCCGGAACGTAGCCAGGCTACGGACGCTGATAGGTCTACATCGGGCCCATGCAGGGCCCGGAAAAAGCGTCCGTGAAGCTCTTTACTCTGCCATACCTCCATGCGGTCGTTAGTGTCAAGCACTAAGGGTTTGCGCCAGTTCTCTTTAGCCAAGGAAAGCGGGGTGAGGCCCTTGTCCATTGCGACCACATCTCGATGCATCCCCACGTCGGTTTCAAGGAAATATTCCCTGAGACTGCATATCTCGCGATTGTGGAGAGTCTTAGCGTTTAAAAAGCCTCGACCCCCACACTTCCGCGGGATATACAGTCTCATAACAGAAGAACGCGGGTGATGCATTCGATATGCCGTCAACAATGTACGGACCCTCCTATCCAGGGCGTCTAGTTCTGTTTGAGTCCATTTAAGTATGCCGAAAGAGTACATCAGAACCGGCATGACCCAACCGTTGAAGGCACGTACCTTATTGCCGCCTGATAAAAGACTATTAAATACTTTTTTCAGGCGGCCAAAGAAGCGCTCCTTCAACGATTGCTTCATGTCAGCAACATTGATGCCCAGCGCTTCCGACATACCCAAATACTTATAGGTTTCGGTTGCTGAGAGGGATCTAAGATTTATGGAATCCGAGAGCTGGGTTCCCACAGATTCCACAATCTCCCCTCGCTTTACATGCATGACCGCACATTTGTCCACACCAAATTCCATCCTGATGGCGCTACTGAAAGTTTCAGTTACCTTCAGTAGCTCCATCAGTTGCAAATCGTTGGGGGCAAAGAGTTTCAGGTCATCCATGTAAAGGAGGTGAGATATAACTTGACCACCTCTCCTCAACTGATAGCCTAGACCTGAATCCTCCAGCAGCGTGCTAAGAGGATTCAAGGCTAAGCAGAACCAAAGTGGACTCAAACTATCGCCCTGAAATATACCTCGCTCTATCCTTATCGGCTCGCTATTCCTCTGGATTTGCCAACATCTTGGATAGCGAAGGACTGTCCTCCATTGCCCCATACATGACATCAGGAAGGTGCGCAGAGTTGCATCAACTTTATACAATTCTAGCACCCTCATGAGCCATGTATGTGGCACCGAGTCATAGGCCTTCTTATAGTCTATCCAACATGTCGACAGATCCCGTCGGGAACGGCGAACCTGTTGACTAATGGCCATATCAATGAGGAGTAGCTCCTTAGTACCGCGGGACCCGTTCCTACATCCATTTTGAGAAGCGGACATGATAGAATTGTCATCAATGTGTTTGTTAATTTTAGCTCTCAAAATGGACGTAAGAACTTTATAGACCGTCGGAAGACAGGTAATCGGTCTATAATTTTTGGGCTCCGCAGTACTACCCGATTTATGGAGCAGGTGGGTTATACCTGTCGTCAGGAACTCTGGCAGCGACCCTGACTCTAAGGCTGACTGGAACAGGATCGCCAGGCGAGCGTGCGACCTAGTGAACCATTTAATCCAAAAGTTGTGCAGCCCATCCGGCCCTGGAGATTTCCAGTTAGGCAACGGACGGACTGCACGAACTACGTCTTGGGGGCTGATAGTGATTGCCCCCATTTCTGGCACTAGATCGCACGCTCGCTCAACCTCCCGAGTCCATTCACCCTCGGTATGGCTAACAGGCACCGACCAGATGCTGCGCCAGAACGAGCACATGGCATCATCATCCGGTATGCGCGTGTCAGCCACACCTTGGTCCGGTCGCTCCCAAGTCCTATATACCCACCTTTCATCTCTTTGGAAAGTGCGATTCTGAGTGTATCGGTCCACCCGCCGCTTATACCTACGAATACGGCTTGCCCATGCATACACTTTCTGCTTCAGGAAGTCGATGCGCTCTGTGATACGGGACATGTAGTCTCGAGGACTGATATCAGTCCCCGAGAATGCCCGCCTCACAAAACGCATCACTCTAGGGCGAGTATTGCCCTCCCTGAAGCAGATCAGTTTGCCGATGAGTGCTCTGGCCCCGCCAATACGTCGTTCAATCCTGTACTGCCATGGCGGAACGGCTGGTTTAGGTCGTGTAGCTCTGTCATCTGAAAATTTGACATGAGCTATACGACATGCCGCTACAGCCGCACAATACAGGATTGAGTGAGCATCAGTGAGGTCTTCGCAGTTGTCAAAATAGTTTGACAACTGCGAATCCAGAACAGCCACCAGCGCTCTATTTTTGTTATGCATGGGCAAACGAGGTATGCGTGGTCTAAGGTCGGGTTGCATGAACCGATATTCTCGAATCGCACCCTCCAAAGCACTCCTCATTTCCTCATTGCACTGGGTACTTACATTAGTAACCATGTCATTACTCACGTCGTTATCGCGATTAGGTATTGTGCTAGACTGTGGTAGTACCACAGCCTGCGCCGACGGGGTAATGACATGGCTACTCTGCGTTTCAGTTCGCAGGCGATCAAGTACAGTGTCATCCAACATACGGTTACGCTGGATGACTCGCACCTGATCCGATAGTCGTTGTGCCGACACGTTGACAGCTGGCTCAAGCACCTGAAACAGAGAGAGCATCCGAACACGGTACGCGGTCAGGTTGTTTCCTCCCTCTGTAGCCCCATAGTATGAGCGCATGACGTTTTCATTGATGGATTGCGTCCATCGCATGCGCTGCACACTCCCGCCGGGAGCTGGGACCCTATCAGAGGCCGGTGGGCCTCCAGGTCCTAAACCGTCCGGCGGCCGGCGTCCTCCCCGTCGACGAACAGGTGGTGGCGTCGTGGGCGGAGAGAAATACTCGTCGCTCGAGCTCGACGCAACTGCCACGGCCGGTGTCACAGCACTCACGACGGGGCTGGATTCCGGCGGCGGCGAGGCGGAGCTGAGCGACGGGTCCGGAGGCGATAGGCGTGCGCGTTTTGCTGCTGCTCTCGTCAACATTTATTTATCTTCATTTAAATTCGATTCATCCAAAATATTTGACAGACACGTGAGATGTCATATTGTGTCAATTCATGTATTGGTTTTTTTCTTTAATTTTCTGCTTAATTTCATTTTTATTTCGGTGTTTGGTAATAATATTGCTATAAAAAAAACGGTGGTATCCTTGAAATCTTGCAGTATAATATTTAAATATTTAAATTTTAAAAAATTTGGTAAATCTGTTATGAAGACGTTTGATTGACGTGAGTGTTGCCAGCTTATTATTATTATTTTATTATTATTATTATATTATTAAGAATTAAGACTTGTAACAATTAATGTTACATTACCCCCCTCGTCTCAGAAAGAGTTTTGTTCTCAAAGAAAACTCGTCTATAGGTTACCACTAGCACTACACAGTCATACTATCATCTTTCAAAATCCTTCCATAATATCAAACAAAAAACCTTACACAATAGCTTCAACAATATAAAATGATGTTGACGCGACCTTACGTAAACAAGTTATCTGTGATTTATCGCACAGAAAACTAATGATAGTCGTTAGAAGTTAATTTAGAGGTGAACTGTCTCAACTCCTACAACAATAAAAAAAAATGACACTTAACATCTTTTATCTGCACTTAATGTTTTTTAAATCTTTGATATGCCAGACGCCTATATTTTTTCCTGACATATCTTCCAGAACAAAGACAAGTGGAGACCGTTTTTCAATTATACGGCATTTGATAAATTTGGGTGCAAGCTTTTTACTGAAATACTTGTCTTTATTACTTAAAACGAATGCGCGCTTATAGACTATGTCTCCTACATTAAATTCAGCCGGCTTTCTACGTAGGTTGTAGTGTGCAGTATTCTTTTCATGTGCGTGCCATAACGAAGCCTGCACATCGTTGAATATCGTTCGAAGACACCCTAAGTTTTCAGCGTATAAGTCGCGAGGAAGGAACAACACTTCATCGCCCAGGTCATTATCAGTATAGTGCGATCCGCATAGAACTAATTCCCTACCGTAAACTAAAAATGACGGCGTATAACCGGTGGCTTCATTGACGGAATTGTTTATCGCAAACTGAACCTTGGGGATGGAGATGTCCCAGGATCTATGATCGTTTCCAACAAACGTAGACAAACTAGTGACAATGGTTTTGTTGTATCGTTCTACCGTGTTGACTTGTGGTGTGTACTTCGGCGTGAAATAAACGTTAGGAATTTTATATTTTTTAAATAGCGCGTCAGTAGACGAACTTATAAACTGCGTCCCATTGTCCAAGAAGATTGTTTGAGGAACTCCGTGAATCAAGAAAATTGAATCTTCTAAAATTTTAATAACTATATCCGCAGTTGCGCGACGTACTGGGTAAATAAGACTAAATTTTGAAAAACAGCACGTTACGACCAATATATATGAATTTTGTTTTCGACTGGTGGGAAGAGGACCCACAAAATCAATTGAGATCATCTGAAAGGGTCTCGAACATTGTTTAGGACGACCCATCTCTCCCAATGTAGTGTGATTTTGTGCCTTATAAGATAAGCAAACCGAGCATGAACCTACATATTTAACGACGTCCTGGTGCATATTTGGCCAGTAGTAATTTAATGACAAGCGCCGATAGGTTTTAAATATGCCAAGATGTCCACCTGTTGGCTCAGAGTGATTTTCGGCTATGATGCTTTCGCGGAACTCGCTGGGTACGACTTCCTTCCAGTCAAATTCTGATGTTAATTGGCTGTTAATATTTTTTGTGAGTCGAAATAACGAATTATTTTTAATGGTGAAGTTTGGGAAATTTGAAGGAGTAGTCTCAGGCAGCCGTTGTATATTTTTTTAAACCAGACATCATCTGTGTTGGCATTAGCTAGAGATATTATGTGCTTTCCTAAGACACACAGCGTTGAGTTGAAGAAAGCTGATGTAAATTCGCCTTAAATTGGTTATCTATGGTTAAAAACTTACCAAATTGTCCATGGTTTTATACCTGTCTCTCTCTTTCACCAGCGTGCGTCCTTTTCTAATCGTGAAGGATGCTTGACACGAAGCTGTCAACGTCATAGCGTTTGTAAATTTTGCCGGTAAAATATCGAAAAATTTTCCAAAGTTTTAAAAGTGATAAAATACAATAATTTATTGTATTAAATTAGCACACAGCGTTTATTTAGTGTACGTGTTGTGTTTTTCCGTTGTGAAATAGTGTTTTATAATGGATCCAGATCCAGACGAAATTGTGCGGGTAAGTGCCGGAGGTGAACAAAGTTCGAATGTTGATGCTCCGGACGGAGATCAGCATTCGAATAGGGTGAGACCTGATGACTCGTCATCATCATCATCTTCTTCATCCTCGGAGGATGAGGAGGGCATAGCTTCACCTCCGCCCAACAAAAGACGAAAAGTTTCACGTAAGTACAAACAAGTTCAGACTTGTTCGGACCCGCGTGTAGAAACACTTATTCAACAAGTGGGGTTTATATCTAGTTATTTAACTAACTTACCTCTTCTACCGACTAATCAATCAGGGCAAATGCCCGAACAACGAGAAAGCGATCTGACTTCATCTACATCGAAATTTTTGAGAAATCCGACAATTTCATTGTGTAAACTTACTTTAGGTGAACTTGGTACAGATTTTGACGAAAAAACAATTATTCCACACGCTGACAAAGAGCGATTACATGAATTGGCTAACCTTCAAAAATTTGATACCCCTTCTTGGAAGGGCATTCGTTATAAAAAAGCTTTACAATCTAGCATTGCTAGTCCTGGTTTTGTAGGTCTTAAAGTCAATGAGGAGTTGTGCCATTTTAACAAGACCAAAGATTATTTAGCTCCAACTGAGCAATTATTAGCCGGTTTGTCTAACAATATTTTAGAACAAAGACAGCTATTAAGGATAGGATTACAAGATTTGCTTGACTGGGCATCGGCAAACCCTAATGATTTAAATACTAACACATTGTTTGAAAAGATTTCTGGTACTTTTGGTCCAGGGTCTCCGTCATATAAAAATTCAGAGACTGCAATGCAGATTGTGTGTGGCAAAAGGGCAGAGTGTATTGAGGTAAGACGGGACCGAATTTTAAAAGAAGTTGTAAATCCAAATTTAAAAGCTACATTACAAAATGTCCCACCAAGTCAAGAATATCTTTTTAGCCGAGAGGCTTTGCACCCTATCATAGCTTCTTTAGGCGGATCTCAGGTTTGGCTCAATACTCCAACTTACATTAGAGAGAAAAAAGCTCTTAACACTCCTTATGTTCAAAACAAAAAACATCATGGACATTACAAAACTCAGAACAAAGATTACAAGATAGAAAAGAAAAAATTTAAGAAGAGTCAGCCCTTTCGTAAAAATTACACAGCAAATAACACACCCCCCAACATCAAGAATAAACAAAGTTGACTATCAAACCAGAATATTCAGAGGGGGTTGTCTAAAGGATCATGCCCATTTATGGCAACAGCAGGGAGCAAACAATTATATTTTGAAATTAATAACAGCTGGCCGCATTCCATTTATAAAGAAACCTCCCCTTCGGTATCTAGACAACCATGTGTTAAAAAAGTTTGTGACCCGGACAACAAAAGACATGACGGACATGATCTTTCAGTTGAAACAACAGAAAATATTAGAGACACCACCAATACTCAATCCGGGTTTTCTATGTCGAATGTTTTTAGTAAAAAAATCAGACGGAGGACTACGTCCCATCTTCGACCTCAGAGGTCTAAACACATATGTGTCAGTGAAACATTTCCAGTTGATTTCACAAACAGATGTAGCCAATTTCTTGCAAACAAACGATTGGTTAGTGAAAATAGACATTCACCAGGCATATTTTCATTTACCAATTGCAGAAACACACAGGAGGTTTCTCCGTGTGATTTACAACAACGAAGTGCTGCAGTTAACAGCCTTACCATTTGGCCTGTCATCGGCCCCAAAAATGTTTGCCACAGTAACAAACTGGATTGCGGAAATCCTACGAGCACAAGGTTTCCGTATTATTGTGTATCTAGACGATTTTTTCCTGGTCAATCAGGATCGTACAGTACTGGTTTCTCAGGTTGCGGAAACGTTGAGAACATTGGACACCTTGGGATGGCACATAAATTATCACAAGTCTGCTCTGGAACCCTCTCAGGAAGTAGAATATCTTGGCCTAGTATGGAACACTCAGCAGAACTGGGTAAAACTTCCTTCCAAGAAGATAATAAAGATAAAACTAATTATTTCCAAAATGTTGAGCAATGGAAACAGTTCTCTGCGAGAAGCTCAGAGTTTATTAGGTTTGCTGAACTTTGCAAATTACGCAGTATCAGGAGGTCGACTACATTGTCGCAGAATGCAACTGTTTCTAAAATTATTCAATCAAAACAGGCTACGAGAGAGAAGAAATCTTCCTCTGCCTGTTCAGCAAGACCTAAAATGGTGGTTAAAAGCTATAGAAAACAGCTCAACACCAATAGTCAAGAAAGGTGTGACTCACTTCTTGACCACGGATGCCGCAGATTCAGGGTGGGGAGCCCAATTAAACAGCACTTACCTATCAGGAAAGTGGGCCCCATTCCAAAAACCCTGGCATTCAAATATAAAAGAAATGTATGCCGTATTTGCAGCCATAAACAGTCAGCGGATGACTCTACAAGGTGCACACATACATATTCAGTCCGACAACAGGACTCTTGTTGCATACCTCAGAAACGAGGGGGGGACCCATTCCCTTGCACTACTAAGGCTGACAACCAGGCTCCTAAAACTTGCAGAGCAGTTAAATTTAACTCTCTCAGCCACTTACCTCCCGGGGAGGCTAAACGAAATTGCGGATCGCCTATCAAGGGGTCGCAAAGTACCAGAGTGGCATCTTCTACCCCAAGCCGCGGAGGCTATATTCAAAGTGTGGGGTGTCCCAGACGTAGATCTTTTCGCGTCAAGAGAAACGGCTGTCGTACCAAAGTACGTAACATTAGATTCCAGAGACTGTCACGCAGTGTTCTGCGACGCTTTCAGCCGACAATGGGACTATCAGCTGGGCTGGGCATTCCCCCCACCCAGCTTAATACCAAGAGTACTAACTCATTTGAACAGTGCCAAAGGAACTTACATCCTAATAACACCAGAGTGGACCAAATGCTTCTGGCTACCCGACCTGCGAGCGAGAGCCATAGCAGAACCACTTCCGATAGAGAACCTGCGGAAGGTCTTAATAGATCGGACTACAGGCAACTGCCCTGCACAGGTGGACAAATTAACCCTCCTTGCCTGGAAAATTGGGGGTGGGCCGACCAAGTCTCTCACTGGACTGTAGAGGAACAAAACTTGTTAAAAAGTAGCTGGCGGACATCTACTTTAACAACATATAAGGCCCCAATTAAAAGATGGTTATCCTGGTGTGACACCAATAAAATTAACCCTAAAGCACCTGAAGGTGTTCAGGTTGCTAGATTTTTGGCTAAATTATTTTTAGAAGACAATCTAGCTTATAGAACTATTCTCCTGCATAAATCAGCAGTCTCAACTTACTGTGCAACATCAGAAGTAGATATCACAAAACATTTTTTCATTCATCAAGTTTTAAAAGCCATTTCAATTGCTAAGCCAGCAATACAAAAACTACCAATATGGGACACTGCAATATTATTTAACTGGCTAAAGACTTCAGCAAATTCAGATTCTTTATTTGAGATAGCTAGACGAACAGCCTTAATACTCTTGCTAGCCTCAGGTCGTAGAATTCATGATCTTACACTATTAGAAAATAGCCCTGAAAATCTTATTTTGACGGAGGATGAGATCAGTCTTTGGCCAAAGTTTGGTTCAAAGACAGATTCAAAAACACACAGACAGTCAGGTTGGTTGTTGCGGAAACACCCAGACCATCGTGTCTGCCCTGTTAGACACATTAATAACTTTATAGAAAAATCTCAAAATAGAAGAAGCACAGACAGGACTGTCACAAGTTTATTTATTTCTCTATCAGGAAAATTAAAACCTGCTTCAAGAACAATGATTGCAGGTTGGATACGTAGTATTTTTAAAGATGCTAATATTGATGCCCCACCGGGCAGCATCAGATCAGCTGTAGCCTCTAGAAGTTGGTTGGAGAATAGACCTGTACAAGAAATACTGGACAGAGGAAACTGGAAGAGTATTAAAACGTTTCAGAAATTTTACTGTCGTCCAGTAAACAAAATTGATAATACCAACTCCAATGTTGATTTATTGCAGTTAAATTTTTCTAATATTGATTAGGTAAATGTGTATAACCCTTTGAAAACAAAACTTTTTGAAGGTATAACCTATTCCTTGTTAAATAGTTTAATTTTAAATTATTTTCTTGTAACTCTATAAATTTATTAAAATTTATTTGTTGTTGATTTCTGAAGAAGTTATCAATTAAGTAAGGAATGTTATAATTTTTGTTACAGTGAGTTATAATAAAACTGATTTTTATTCTAAAACAGTATTATATTTCATTCATCATAGCGTTTGTGTACATCACCAGCAGATACCAAACAGGTCTTCAACTCAACGCTGTGTGTCTTAGGAAAGCACATAATATGACTGTTTTGCATTCCAACAAAACAGGTATTATGTGTTGAATAAGACACACAGCGTTGCAGCAAGTCTCTTGCTGGTGCCCTGAAGACTCTATGACGTTGACAGCTTCGTGTCAAGCATCCTTCACGATTAGAAAAGGACGCACGCTGGTGAAAGAGAGAGACAGGTATAAAACCATGGACAATTTGGTAAGTTTTTAACCATAGATAACCAATTTAAGGCGAATTTACATCAGCTTTCTTCAACTCAACGCTGTGTGTCTTATTCAACACATAATACCTGTTTTGTTGGAATGCAAAACAGTCATATTGCATTAACGGGAAAAGCTCTAGACAAGGCATCAGGAATAACATTGTCGACACCTCGACGGTGTTTCATAATAAAGTTAAATGAGGACAATCTTACCCCCCATCGTGCTAGTCGTCCTGTGGGATTTTGCAGAGACAAAAACCATTTTAACGCGGAGTGGTCAGTGTACACTGTAAATTTTTGGCCGTTTTCGAGATAACATCGCCAGTGCTCGAGAGCCGTTAACACAGCAAGGGTCTCCCTTTCAGTAATGCTGTAGTTTTTCTCTGGGCTGGTGAAAGATCTACTCATGTAGGCAATTGGGTGTTCTTTACCGTCATTAGTCTGTGTTAACATAGCACCAATACCGTAACTACTCGCGTCGGTGTGCACTTCAAAAGGTTTGGAATAGTCCGGACAAGAAAGAACTGGAGCGGAAACCAAACATTCTTTCAACGCATTAAAGGCCGCGTCAGCTTCTGGTGACCACTTGAAAGAAGGAGCGTTTTTCCCGTTAGCAGTGAGCTTATTGAGTGGACCAGCCACTGTGCTAAAGTTAGGGACGAAACGTCGGTACCACGTAGCAGTGCCGAGAAAGCGTTTCAACTCCTTCCTATTTGTAGGGGTTGGAAAGTTAATAATGGCTTCCACCTTGTCTAGGTCAGTGCGTAAACCACGGGAATCTACCACGTATCCTAGATACTTGAGTTCGCTTCGAAAGAACTTACACTTTTCGAAGTTCACGGTCAAATTTGCCTGTCTCAATTTGTCCAAAACTCGCAACAATCGAGAAACATGCTCATCAAAGGTAGAACTAATAACAATGACGTCATCTAAATAAGCGAAGGTCTTAGACTCCATGTCACTAAATAACAAGTCAACGAGACGTTGTTGCGTCGCGGGGGCATTCGTTAATCCAAACGCAGTAGTTTTAAAACGAAAAGTGCCACGGCCCGGAACGTAAAATGCGGTTTTATCGCGGTCTTCTGGCGCTATAGGCAGTTGCCAAAAAGCTTTGGACAAATCGATACTGCTCAGGTACTTAGCATCGCGAAGGTTATCCAATATCTCCGAGACATATGGCAAATTGTACGCATCGCGCTTAGTCACTGCATTTAACTTCCTGCTGTCTAAACAGAACCTTGGTTGCCCGTTCTTTTTATTAACAATGAGAACGGGAGAAGACCAGGCGCTTTCGCAAGGTTCGACAACGTCAAGGGACAGCATTTCGTCAACCTGCTCAATTAAAATGCGCTGCCTTTCGGGGGACATCCTGTAATAACGTTGTCTAATTGGTTGTGCGTCACCAGTGTCAATGCGATGGCATATCAAATTTGTTCTACCCAGGCCCTTTTCTTCAGTAGAAATAGACCGAAACTGCGCAATGACATTATCAGCTATCGCTTTCTGCGACGCCAACAAATTATCGTAGGAGTTAATAAATGGTTCATCGCTACTTACCTTTATTTCTGCCAAAGGGGCATTTGACATTGTGATACTACCTATATAATTAGGGCAAATTCGAAAAGCGCGCCAAAAATCTACGCCTAATATAATTGATGTTTCAATTTCGGGAACTACATATGCCTTAATAATGTGAAACTGGCCCTCAAATGTAACTGGTAAATGAATGTAACCTATGGTTTTTAATGATTGACCGCCAGCAGCTATCATATTAGTGTGGCCATCCTGGTTTAAAGTGCAGTCTGTAAGCTGTAAATGAGAATTGTTTCCCAGAATCGAAACTGCAGCTCCAGAATCAAGTAACCCAACAGCATCGATGTTATTGATTTTAATATTTACATAAGGCCTAAATCGTTCAATGGTTTTGATAGCAGAATTGTAGCAACTCTGTATGAAGAGGAAAATGTTCTTATAAAATCAAGCCAAGTTTCCCAGTCTTGCTTGCTAAAATTGTTACAACTCTGCTTAATCAGTTTTTTGAATTTGTATCTGTTTTACGACAGTTAGGACAGTCGGGTGTCTTCACATCCTTCATACCGCACTTGAAACAAACAATGTCCCGTGGAGCCTTGCATTGACGAATGTGATGGGTATTATTTCGACACCTAGGACAGTATGGTTCCTTTTTAGCCTCTTTAATTGCAGGTACATATTTATTGTTATTTTGAGTATTATTATTATTATTCCTATATTGATTGTTATTATTGTAGTTACTATTTGTATTATTATTATATTTATTGTAATTGTTATTATTATTTGCCTTATTTATAGGTTTATGGTCATCCTTAGTGTACGCAAATTCAGGAGCTAGCGTATCGGAAGTAACCTTAGGAGGCTCTTGAAATTGTGACAGTCGAGTCTGAAATGTCTCATAGTTACGACATAACGATCGCAAAGTGTCTATGGTTGAGATTTGAGGAGCTGCTGCTAATGTACTAGCATAGCAGGGTCTAATATTATGCAAGAGAATTTCCAATTGATCTACTTCAGGAAGAGGAGTAGATAGACGCGAGAACATTCCATTCATGACTGCTAGATAAATAGTTATATTCTCACGTTCTCCTTGAGTACGAGAACGAATTTCGGAAATGAGTCTATAATCGTAATCAGTTTGACTAAAATCCTCTTTTAATAAACGCGCCAACTCAGGCCAAGAACTGACTTTGTCCTTTACCGCACGATACCAGTGAAGGGCATCGTCTTGAAAAATTTCAGATGCAAAACTTAGGACTTTTGGTTGTGGAATATTCCTAGCCAGTATAAATTCATCAACACGCTGTATAAACGAGCGAGCACAAGTTTTGCCAGTTAACTTTAATTTAGTTAAATCAGATGGTGTACGATCGCATGACACAGAAATCACGTTCTGTAGTTCTGGCACTGTAGGTGCTGATTCTTTGACAGAACTAGCACTAGCCACATTAGAAGATGTACTAGCAGAAGGTTTTTTAGCTAGCAAGGCAGAAAGCTTTTGCGAGAAAATTTTATAACCGCTAACAATGTCGTCGTATTCCGTTTTAATGTCGTCACTACGCGTTATCCTCTCGACACGATTGTGTAAATGATTCAACATATTCTGTGTCCGCAATAGTGAAGCAACACTAGGATCACTAGCGTCAAGATTTAATTGAATTTTCGTTACTTCTAAACAACCCTTAAGGTCCTGTCTTACATCGAGTGGAGACTCTAATATATATTCCGAGGGTAAATCAGGAGATAATTTTATAATTTGTTTTCGTAACTCCTCAACAGAAGGTGCAGGAGTCGCGCCTCTAATACGAACTTCATATTCCAACTCTGATTTTTGATGAGACAGGAACTTAATAGGAAGCATGATAACAATTAGTTAAAAGAAACAGAAAGATAAGTGACGCACTTCTACTGCTCACTACACAAAAAGCAAAAGCAAAAATAAAAAAACAAAGATTACCGGAAAAGAAACAACACGTTCTCCGTTCTGTTACAAAACAAAATTTAAGAACGTCTGGTTTTTTTTTTTACGGAAAAATAAAAATAATTAAAATGTAAAAAAAAAATTCAAGCAAAATAAAAATACGTTATTTCTTTTGTTGTGAAGAAAAAAAATTTTAACGAACAATTTTTAAAAGCGTCGTTTTAGGTGCCCAAGACGAAACAGTAAAATAAAATATTTTAACAAACTATGCAACTAAACGCCTTTAAATGAATAATTGTTAACGTAGGGTAGGTTAATAATGACCAAGATTAACTTATACAAAGAAGTTGAAAATTCGTGTACACATTAGTAACGGAAAAAAAACCAAAAAGTAAAAAATAAAGACGTTTAACACAGACAACCACTAACATACACAACCCACAACCAATGGAGGAGGAATTAATCAGCTGTATTTCTACCACGATTAAGGGGCGCCAGTGTCCCGGTACTAAAGTACTGCTACGCTACTTATCCTACCTAACCTAGGCACAGGTAATCCTAGGAGGATATTAAATAAAAAGTAGGTAGGCAGTAAACTGGAACATTTATTATAATTTAAATGACTCGGTAGGTAGGCGAGGGTCGATTAAAATTGGGTTAGGGCCTGTACAGCGATTATCCTCCTGACTGGCCTAGCACTCCCCTGACGTCACTGGCCGCTGCAGGAGACGAGTGCTCGCGCGTCGATCGCCAGGTCCAACTGCTGGTGTAGGGTTCGCAGGTTGTCCCGCTACGGTCCACCACGGGGAAGCAGGGAATTAAGGTGTACGTGAAACCCTGTAATGCGCAATAAGCGAAAGCATTACATTACACGCTGGCCGTAGACGGTGAGCACCCACAGCAACGTTGAATAGGGAAATACTAATATGTAGATGTGTTGCTGTGGATGTTCACTATCAGATACGGAGATGACAATAATTTCGGTTACTTAGCCGTTAATTTAAACATTTGAAATTTACAACGGAAACTAAATTTTAATATGCAAGAATGATATAATTCTGAAAATGTGGGGTAGAACTACAAAGAGAAACAAGTAATGAGCGTCTAATAGAAACAAAGATAAGCAAAAAACACAAATGAAAAGATCACCAGGTAGGCAAAGCGAAAGAAACCGTTACGGTTTGCTAAGCTACTGGTTAATTATAATTGTGCAACACTTACCCAATCGGGGTTTAATTCACACACACAGAATATGTTTGAATCGAGTCGAGTATTACTCAGTATATTTCTGAATTAAGATTAAATGTCGAGGGAACGGTAGGGACGCCTTCAAAAACTTGATCGCGGTTACGATATAATTATATTCGTATTAGGGACCGTGAAAAAATCTGACGTGCGTTCGCCTCGACAACCAGAATCGTCCTGCCGGTGGCGACGTGGAAGTGTTCTGTCGCTATGGACCTTGCCCCCGCGCCGAGAACAAAGAAACTAGTTTCTGGGTGCCTAATATGTCGCTTGTTTTAATCGTGCGTGGTGATAAACTGTTGCTGGCCAAAAGTCTGATTTGATGCGTTCATTATTAGTTTATTTTTTTATTTTAGTATTGTAAATAGTTTTTTTTTTATAAATAATATTATTGTAAATTATTTTCTTACGTTTATTTTTTTTATTATTATAATTATATTATTAAGAATTAAGACTTGTAACAATTAATGTTACAACGTAAAGAAAACATAGTTTACAGAAACAATAATTATCATAACAATTATGTATCAACTATCTAAGTAATTTAAATTTTTATCACAATCACAAATTGGAATTAACTTCTTATTACTAAAAATGGCACTTTTCACTTCTCTCTCTCTTGAGAGATATATAAAATTAGGTTACAAAATAAAATAGGAAACGTAAATATTTTATCAAAATTTAAAAAAAAAAACAAAACAAAACATCTAGTTAAGTTGGAAAAACAAAAATACTAAACTTGAAAATGAGAAACATCAAGGCACTATATTAATTCTTATACTACTTAAAAACTCGACTAAAGTGAGTATTAAAAAATCAGTCTTGCAATATTTAAGTCTTCTTGGTTTTGAATCGACAGATTGATCATTTACAGGTAAAGTTTCCCAAAAAACCTTTCTGGTAGTGGGCATAAGTGGACAAAGCTTTGTGAGTATAGCTGATTTCCTTTCACTCGCGATACCTCTCGGAACAAGTTTCTGTCGTGGAGGTGGTATTCCTTGTTTAATATTTTTTAACTTAAGAAAATCTAGCTCTAAGTATTCGTCAGTACCATGATTGCTTTTATAAAAAAGTAAACTAGATCCTCTTCGAAAATTTGCCTCAGAAATATTATTCATGTAAGCTCGCGGGTTGGAATTTATTTATTTTATAGGACAAAGAGCTGTCTTCTTAATCATAAAAGTCTTGAACTGCCATCTTATTTACCATGGTGCGAGAGCCAGTATAAGATACAGCTTTACAGAAATCTTCAAAATCGTAGACACGCTTTTTTGTTTTCAAAGATCGTGATGGAACTCGTCTGCAGCCATGAATGTATGACCGGTTTCCAAGTAGCGTAAAGTAATGGTTTCAAAGTTAACTTTTGCAGAGTTTACTAAATATATCAGATAAGAATAAAGAGTCCAGTTTTTATTTTGTGCTGCACAGTTATCCAGCCACAGAACTATGTGCTTAAGGTCTCGGTTTTGCATGAAAAAGGCCCCAAAGCAACTAACGATGTCCTCTTTTTTTCTACCTGATATTGCTTCATGCCATAAGGCTGCAAAACATAGACCCATGTCATGTATATATTTGTCGCCAATTGGCACAAAACTTTGGTTAAAAACAATAAAGGCCCATTTAGGCTCTAGACAGACGGACTGCATTTCAACTGCAATCCAATTGCAGTCGGCGTGCAGTCGTGTGAACTGCACACCAACTGCAGTCGTGTCAACTGCATTCAAACTGCATCCGAACTGCACCATACCCACCCGCCCGCACTACTTTAACGCTCCGCCCCCCCACGCATAGAATCAGTCGTAGAAACAAGGTTAGAGTGAGCACACGCGTTGTCTGTCCGTAAATAAAATTAATATGTCGAGCAACAAGGTTGTAAGATTAAGATTTGACGAAGCTTTACTGCTACTTTTACTTCATCGCCGCCGCCGTGCTCGTAAACACAAGAGAAAGAGAAATCGTGAAATATGGGTTCAATTAATATTGCAATATAAACACGAAGGTGATTTTTATACTTTATTACCAAAAATCAGATCACAAGAGAAATGCTTTTACAAATATTTTCGCATGTCTAGAAGAAGTTTCGAAGAATTAACAGACATCTTAAAAAATAAGATAACAAGACACTATCATGAGAAAAAGTATATCGGCAGAAGAAAGGATTGCAATTACTTTGAGGTAAGCTTTTAACAATTTTAAACATTATTATTTATATTGCAAAGCTCGATCTGTCGCCATTGAATAGGCATTATGAATTAAATTACAAAAATAGTTACTTAAAAAATATATATGTATATAAACAGATGAAAATGATTAACCGAATACGTCGTTTATGTATGAGCTATCATCGCTGCAATTATCAGGTGAGACAATATTGCTATAATGAGATTCTGAAGTTCCTGGCCGATGGAATGTCTCCCGTTGGATAGGAGGTACATTTGAACTCGAAGGCACGTTATAGTTCATATTATTTGAAGTAAAATATCCCCTGAAATCATTCGTTGGCTGATATTGTGGTCCGGACATGTTATATGTGGAAGCATATTTTTTTAATATATTTATGAAATCTGCCTTTGCATCTAGCTTTAAATAATCTGGAATTCTTTTAAAATCTTTACACAAAGACAGAAGGAACAATCGGTCTTCATCTCTTTCATCTTCTTCATCATTTATTTTTTTATTTACTCTTTTAGTTAAATTTTCGATCAAGTCCTCTTCTAATGAATTTTTTGTTTTACGTTTGTTAACAGCTTTTTTTTTCTTAGTTATTTCTTCTACAGGTTCCTCATTAGTAGAATCTAAATTAGACGATCTTTCACCTTTTTCTTGTAAATCTTTTAAAAAGAGTAACTGTTGATGGTATGTGCATGGTCGTAAATTAGAGGTCGCTGAACCACTTTTCATAGTGTTCATTCTTTTTTCATATCGTGAAAAATTATCGCGTAGTAGTTTCCACTTTTTTTGATATTGAACAGCTGAAAATAATAATTAATGTATTATTTTCCAGATATTTAGCAAGTGGATGTTCTATTGATGATTTACACTGGGCTTATCGACACGGAGTAAGCACAATCAGAGAAATTATTAAAGATGTTTGTAGTAACATATGGATTCACTTAAAAGATATGGTAATGCCAGAACTCACTGAAGAGAAGTGGAAAAACATAGCGGAAGGTTTTAAATATCGAGCAAATTTTCCATACTGTCTTGGTGCAATTGATGGAAAGCACGTAAGGTTAAAAAAACCTCGAAACACTGGGTCTTCATATTACAACTATAAAAAATACTTTTCTATGATATTACTAGCCACTTGCGACAGTAACTATATGTTTACATTTGTTGACATCGGCTCTTATGGGAGATGTTCAGATTCTACAATATTTGAAGAAAGCGTATTATATGAAAAACTTCAACAAAAAACCTTAAACATTCCGCCACCTGTAAATTCAATGCCATACGTGTTTGTGGGTGATGAAGCATTTTCAATTTCTAAAAATGTTATGCGCCCTTACGCAGGGAGACAATTAAGTGTGGAAAAGAAGGTTTTTAATTACCGCCTATCACGGGCTAGAAGATTTATTGAATGTTCATTTGGTATTCTAGCAAATAAATGGCGTATTTTTCACCGACCCATCGACCATAAACCAAATTTTGCAAAAGAAATTATAAAAGCTTGCTGCGTTTTGCATAACTTTGTGCGAGAAAGAGATGGGTATAATTTTGAAGATTCTTTAACTCAACCATTACAAGACATAATAATAGGCGACGGTAGTGAAAGAAACTGTAGGTCATCGGAGGGTATAAGAAAACAACTTACTGATTATTTTATGGGTGAAGGCAAACTTGAATGGCAAATGAATATGATTTAATGTGTCCAATTGCTTATTAAAGTTTTAAATAAAAATAACGAATTATAATACTTACCAATTATATTTTTCTCCTTCTTACTCTTTTGTTCAAATCCGGGCGTAAACATTTCGCAAATAGTGGCCCATGCTTTGTTATTTTTTCAATTTTGTTACTATAAGATTCAATCTTATAGTTCCAAATGCAAGGTTTTGATTTAATAGCACTTATAAATGCATCAGTATCAAAATGTACAGATTCATTTACTGTATTACTATCCTCGTCGCTCGACATATTTATTTTATTTACGGACAGACAACGCGTGTGCTCACTCTAACCTTGTTTCTACGACTGATTCTATGCGCGGGGGGGCGGAGCGTTAAAGTAGTG
Source organism: Noctua fimbriata (assembly GCA_905163415.1). Classification (NCBI taxonomy): domain Eukaryota; kingdom Metazoa; phylum Arthropoda; class Insecta; order Lepidoptera; family Noctuidae; genus Noctua; species Noctua fimbriata. The sequence goes on along the minus strand of LR990929.1, from coordinate 8,727,997 downwards.
CGGGCGGGTGGGTATGGTGCAGTTCGAATGCAGTTTGAATGCAGTTGACACGACTGCAATAGAACTGCAAACCAACCGTGCAGTCGGTGTGCAGTTCACACGACTGCACGCCGTGTCAACTGCATCCGAACTGCAAATTTGCAGTTGAAATGCAGTCCGTCTGTCTAGAGCCTAGATGGAGAGAGTTTCTCGACTCGAAGATACGAATATCGAAAGAACATAAAAAAAGTTTCTTCGTGTAAACATTCACGATTGTCGCCCTTCCCCTTGCGTAACAATTGCCTCGCATCGAATATATATCTATCTCTGTGTAAACAGAACTACGAAGCGAGAATTGTATTTCGAGGTTTTGTGCCAGTCGCTACCATGAGTGCAGAACGCGAGGGTGTTTTAATTATGTCTGCTCTTCTAAGACAAGAATTACTAAAACGAAAACGGAAAAAAAGATATTGGGTTAAAAAATGGATGGCGAGAAGAAACACTTTTGGAGCATCTAATACTTTCGTGTCTTGAATTGCGATTGGAAGATGAAGAGATATTCAAAAATATGTTTCGAGTTACGAAAGCCCAATTTTCATATTTACTTCAAGAAATTGGACCGTCTATTGAAAAAAAAAGATACAAATATGCGTCAAGCTTTATTTCGGAACGTAAACATTTGCAGCCCTAGCTCCAGTCCCCAAAGATGATTTTACTATTTTACGTTCTTGCAAATACTGACTTCTCATATTTTTATTTTTTGCTGTTATTTCCTTTGGGCCAAATTCCTCAACTCCCAATTCTCTTGAAAATGCATCAAGAGCTGCACTTCTTGCATCACGATTTTTATAATTCACATTCGCCGTATCCCACAAACAATCGTAATTTCTATACATTTCAATGAACTTAACATTATCGGCAGTACCAAATTTGAATGATTTTTGTGTCATCTTGTGAACAATACCGCAGTAATCACTGAAATCGAATGGCAAACCTCGCACACAAAAACGGTACAAACCGATTTGTACGATACTCGTATGAACTTGAAAAAATGAGGTATTCCTCGTAGCGCTCCCGTTTTGAAACGCTCCCATCTAAGCGCTCCCGTTTTGTTCCTCCAAGCGCTCCCAAAAGGAGCGCTTCGAGGAACGATTAAAAATATTAAAATTTATTTCCTTGAAGCGCTCCCACGTTTAAAAATAGGGAAAAGCATGAAGTAATTAATTATATCGATAATTTTTAAAAACTCATGTGTGCATCGTCGACATCGAAGTTGCTTAACCAAATTACGAAATTAAAAAAAATCACAGATGGTTCCTTCATGTTTAACAATTACAAATAGGATATAAAATAATATTTCCAGTTACAATCACATTGAAGCAATATTAATCTTACTAAGAGTAGTATAATAATATAAAAATCTTTAATATTAAAAATCACAGATCGTTTCATAATCTTAATTATTACTGATTAATTAATCATTACTAACAGGTGCAAAAATACTTATTAAAATCTTAACATCTCTAGTCAATGTCCTATAGAAATAGCGCCAGACACGTATTGATGTAATATATTTTCAATTACATTGTTTCGTTCTTGGGCATGTTTTTGATTTTCGGAAATGTTCATTTTTAATCTTATTTTAGCAAAATTGTTACAATAGTTTTGTAAGTACCTTAGCAGTTTGGCTAAATTTACACCTTGCTTTTGATTGATTTTTTTATTAATGTCTGAATAATGTGATTCCACGAAATTATTTGTTTTATTCTTTTCACCGTAACATGTAAATTTGTTTTTCCAAAATCGGTGTTCTAACCTTTGGGAAACCATATAATCATTGAATTTTGTGATATTTTTGTCCTGTGGAGACTGACTCATTATATAAAGAAATGCATCATCTAAATCTGAGGCAGGTAAATGAGGTAATACAGTACACAAAGCAACATGCTTCCTAAAAATACTATTTTTGGATAGACCTCTTTTAAGCGCTTGTTTGTAGTGAAAAATACACCCACTTGCAACTGCATTTGGAAACTCTGCTAAAAAACCGCTGATTGCGGCTTCCTCAAAGTCGCTTTTAAAAAAATCAACCTGCATATTTGGTACTGTTGTTTTCAACAACAGAAATAATGATTTATATGTTGACTTCTTTTTATCACATAATAGAGCATATACTAGTGGCTTCACAACGCCATCGATTTCTCCATGGATGCTGTACAGCTGCTTAAATGGTTTTGGCACACTTTTGAAAGTCCCGTCGCAGTATAAATGACGACATCTTCCTAATTCCCCTCTACTCTTCTCGGTAGCAAACAAAAGGATCCTCCTTTTACCGTCATCATAATCCGCAAGGGTGAAGTTGTTTGGCATCTAAAACAAGAAATTTATGGTCATTGGCAGTGATCGGTATTTACAAAAACGTTGACGAAAATAACGATTATGTTTAGGTAAACAAAATTTATCTAAACATGATACCTACATAATTATAATATATATAAAACACATGTAACTTTTAAAGATTTTTTTTATTTTACCTTCATACTGACCTCTATTTATCTAGATGTGTTGATAAAAAAATAGTTAAAACATAATCACAGTTCTCAATAACATAAACACAAAAAGTTATGTTAAATTAATTTTATCAAAGAGCAGCCCTACGATTGCTGTGGGATCTAATTTTATCAAAGAGCAGCCCTACGATTGCTGTGGGATCGCTCGGTGCGAAGCAATTACAACTGTACGCTTGAGTATTTAAGCACATTTAAGCATGCAGTGGTTGCTGACGCGACGGAGTAGGCTAATATAGATTAATGTGACTCTAAAGGGCAAGGCATCAAAAAAAAAATACATATTTTTATATTAATTACTTACTTGCACATCTGTTAGACATTTCCCAAACAAACGCTTAACTCCAAAACTTTTATTTCTTTTATTATAAAGTCCAGTTTTAATATTTTCAAACTTTGGTATTTGATTTGTCAAATTAATTCCCTGGTCTAATAAACAATTAAGTTTTATTTTATAAACCTCAGGGAGAGGGTCTAAGGTGGACATGGCTTCTTGGTGAATATCCTCCACTACTTCTCGCACAAATTGTGATGCCTCATTACGCCGACAAGAATGTTCGTTCTTTTTTAAAATATCTTCATATTTATTAAGAGTTAGGAAGGCACCACACGTCTTTATTGTACACCGCCACACACTGTTCCCATTCTTATTAACTTTTATACAACACTTTCTTTCCTTTTTTACTTTGGACGTATTTAATTAGCACGTTTCCAGTACTTGGTCCAGCAATTGGTTCCATGCTCACACAATTATTTCACAAACTTTATTAGTAAACAAACTTGCTTCCGTGACACGTTCGCGCAACTTGCGATAACAACAAAACGCAATTTTACGTAAACACAAGTTCGGGCAATGCTCGGCTGGGTTCATGTGAATTCGTTAAACGCGACTCTCTAGGATACAATAGGGAGGCGGGGTTACGGTTTGTATGTGTGTGTGCAGGACTCACACGCCGCGCGCGCCGCATCTTTAACTCTTAGTTAAGAAGTTAGTATCGCTATTTTTGGCAAAAATTTATTATAAAATTGTTTTAACCAATTTATCAATCGCATAGGTAGCATCACCGTTGAGCGCAATACGTTACTGGATCCCGGCTCAGAGCAGGTGATTTTAGTCAATAAGAGTCTGACACTCTCTCGCCCCGCCTAGGACAAGGAAAGTCATTTCTACCATTGACGTAAACGATAGACACCTCATTGCTTTATTTCTACGAAAAACTTCCGAAAAAAAACATTGAGGTGTGCGGGGAAGGGGGTAGTAATGGGAAACATAATGGAGAGAAATCATAAGCTTTCTAAACAATAAAAAAATATGAATAGGTACATATGTCGGTAGATTATATTCATCTATTTGGTGGACTAAAGGATTTACAATAAAACAAAAAAAATAATAATTACCAAACCCGTGCGAAGCCGGGACGGGCCGCTAGTTGTATATTATAATGGCGCATCCACACATGCCGCCGGCTTATGCCGCCGGGTTTCAGACCGCCTTGCCGCTGAATGCAGGCCGCCGGCTTTACCGGCGGTTGCCGGCGGCCTGCAGATGCGGTTGCAATTTTCGCAGTAGTGTTGTGACTTTCGTCGAAGTTAGTCGTGTACGTAGGATTGAAAGATGTTGGACTATGATATAGTTGCGTGTATCGCAAGTGTAGTGTTGTATGTTATTATTCGTAAAAAGAACCGCAAAATCAAACGAAGATATTGGGTCAGACCAAGTCTACGAAATAGGCCTAATGTGTCCCTGATACTTGAAGATTTTAGAAAGGATGACATAAACCGAAGAAATATTCGTTCGAAATTTAACACTTTTCTAAGGATCTCTAGTGAAGAATTTGAAATATTACTGAATTTAACTGGACCCATGATATCAAAAACTGACACCCGCTGGAGAAATGCTGTGTCAGCTTCCGATCGACTAGCAATTACTTTGAGATACCTGGCTACAGGAGACTCTTATTTTTCACTCGGTACGCTGTTTAAAGTGTCTCCACAAGTTATTTCTTTAATAATTCCAGATGTTTGTCAAGCGTTGGTATCTACATTATCCAATTATTTAAGGGTAAGTACAAATATCGGTAACACATTAGGTAGTTAGAAACTGAACCTTCCTAAGTAACATATCTATTCCTAGTCGAATTATAATATCTATGATTTTATACTGTACGTGGAACTTCACACACATTTTACATACATATAACTAGAACTACACACACAAATATCACAAACAATTTTATTTTACAGATGCCGAATACACAGGAAGAATGGCTATCAGTGGCTCGGAGTTTCATGCAGAAATGGAATGTACCTAATTGCGTAGGTGCCCTCGATGGGAAACATATACGTATTTCATGTCCAATTAATAGCGGTTCTGAGTTTTTTAATTATAAGTCATATTTCAGTATTGTTTTGCTAGCTTTAATCGATGCCAATTATAACTTTTTATACGTGGACATTGGATGTCAGGGCAGAATATCTGATGGTGGAGTTCTACGCAATTCAACTTTATTTGATATGATACGAGATGGAACTTTAAGTCTGCCACAAGCGATTCCATTACAAGGGAGAAATACACCTGTACCTTTTTATTTCATCGGTGATGATGCTTCCATCTCACAGAATATAATAAAACCATTTTCTGGATATCATGCAAAAGGATCACCTGAGAGGGTTTTTAATTATAGAATTAGTCGCGGGCGCATGGTTGTAGAAGACGCGTTTGGCATTTTATCTAATAAATTCAGAATTTTACATTCACGCATTGGCTAAAATGAGAAAGCAAAACTTGTCGTGATGGCTTGTGTGCATCTGCATAATTTTATGAAGAGAAATGAAAGAACTACTGATGGAGTTTTGAACGAAGAGCAACAAAATATTCCGCAGATCGCTCTAAATGTAGAACCAAGTGTAATTAGAAATGAGCTAAAATGTTATTTTCTATCGGAACAAGGTCAGCTTCCTTGGCAATATCAATTATAATGTTTTAAAGAAATAAAATATGATTATTCAAATAATTGTTTTATTTAGGAATCAGAAACATTTCTTAACACTTCTATAACACTATTTTCGGTTAAATTATTTTCCAAGACTTGTAACAGACTGTCACTTGTGTTGACATCTGGGCTATTTTGCATTTCATAGTCTGATTGAACAGAGTAAGAGCGCGAAGTTGAGGGCGATGGTGACATTGTTGACGTTGTAGGTTGGCCTGTGAAGTATCCTGGACGAACATTTTGATAACGAAGAGGCTGAGTAGTATTATTGGTATCAAAATTCATCGGACCCATTCTCATTTCTGCGTCATAGACAATATTCTGGATTTGATGTTGTACTGTACACATCGTGTAATGATCCATCTTCCTCAACTTGCTACTTATATAGTCTGCAAATATAGCAGCATCATCGCGTTGCCTTGCATTAGATGTAGGGCATGCAATTATCCGCCCATTTTAGTATTCGGATAATTCAGATAATTGGATAACGTTATCCGGATAAATCCGGATAATACGGATAATTTGGATAGGAGTGATAAAAATAAAATTTAACCACAATATCATCAATCATTTATATTCAGTAATCAGTCTAACGAACCATGGTAAAAATAAAATAATCAAACCTTAGTAGGCAACAAAACAAGTCATAAAATTGCACACATAAGTAAACATCTTGTAACATTTTTTATAAAATTTAAGTACTTACATTAGTAAAAAATCTTAAAATTACAACTATGAAATAATAAATGACTGTCGTCATAATGAGATCAAATCTATAATTTTCTATAAAATCTGTAACCTCTACCTAAGTGTTTAAAAGTAATATTTTAAGGTAACCAAATAGATTAACCTTATTTTTGGCAAGTGCCTGGCCCACCTTAAACTTGTTCCATAAATGAAAATAAAATACGAATGGTAAAAAATAAAATAAAGTCATACCTATATCTAATAACAAATTGGATAATAACAATTAAATATTACTTTTTCAGTCTTTGATAATAAGATCTAAGGAAACTCCAGCTATCTAATGTTGAGTCGTTTAGAGATGTTCTCAATTTATTGCACAAGTAGCCCGTTGACGAAAACGCCCTTTCAGATTCCACACTGGTTGGAGGAATAGTCATAAGAAAGTCATATATTTGACTAAGATGATGGCTTCTTGGACCTCCTCTATCGAACAGTGCCATTTGTACTCGGCATAGAGTTTCTAAGTCTTCATTTTGCTTTGGAATTGCAGTGGATGTTGATGGTGTGTTTGATAAGGATTTTTCGATCTCTTTGCTTAATTGTTCTTTAATTGACAAAGATTCCTCAGATGCTCTTTGGTGTTGTAAATTTTGAAAGTGTGACGTCATCATCATAATCATCCGTCGTAGTTTCCGTAGTAATAGGACTCGTAGGTAAGTGTTTTTTTAATAGTTCAACAACGAATCCTGGCACTATATTATAAGAAATACTGAATACGTCACATGACCTTTCTTCATAGAATTTCGTAGGGTTGTGTAGGTATTTTAATGTACTAACAAGTTCTGTTTTTCGGTGTTGAATAATGCGTGCTTTTAAAGATTCTACTAACTGTTGGCTTATCGTGCTGTCTCTTTCAGTAAGTTTTGAAATCATAAATTTCAGGGCAGTCTCGGCTGTAAGCAAATTAGCATCCTCCCTGCAGATTGCTTCTACGGTTGCTTTTATAACATTCAAAGAAATAGACAGGTCTTTTAATATTACAAATTCAGAGCTAGAAAACTTAGTGTCGTTTTTTAAGTCGATCAGTGTTTTCATTATTCCATCTTTCAATCGAAGAAACCTTGTTATCATGTCCGCGAGGCTACTCCAGCGAGTTTTACAGTCCAAAATGACTTGCAGGTTCTTATTGTCATTGTCTAAGTGAGTGTTTAAAAGATCCGTTCTAGTGGGTGAATTCTTGAAGTACTTTACAATTTGTCTGACTTTGTTTATTAAATCCTTGTAGACAATCAGCGGGACGTTTGTAGTATTTTCTGGGAGCATAATAAACCCTTCTTCGTCGTCTTCGTTTTCAGTATCCGAATCATCGCTATTGTGGTCTTCGGGATCTGCTGGTTGGATCGTTGCAGAACTTGCAGATGGACCTGTTTCACTGCTATCCTTTTTGTACAGTACATTTAATACTGCGCATTGAATGCCATGTGCTAGACAAAGCTGACTCTGTGCGGATGTTCTTTGTCCTAAAGCCCGCATGACACTTGCAACATCCGTAACAATGCAGACAATATCATCCTCAAGCGATAGCCCGAATTGTATGAGCTTTTCCTTCAAAATGATATAGCAGTTCTCTGATGTCCCTCTGCATTTTATTCTTGACAAGCCCAAGTTTCGGAAAGGCTTGCTCTTGAGCTCCGGAGAATGAATATTGACGTTCATGTAGCGTCTATTTTTTGCAGATGTCCACTCATCAAGTGTTATTGAAAATTTATGGCCTTTCGATATCAATTCATTTATTTCCTTTTTTAAGTCGTTTTTCAGCTGGCCACATTTAGCCATTACCATATTCTTTATGGCGTTAGGTGATTGAGGCAAATCGTAGCCACTCTTCTTAAAAAGCTTTCTAAGAGTTTCCGAAGTAGAAAATACCCTAAAAGGTAACCCATCCAATGCTGCCATCTTAGACACAGCAGTTTGAACGTCATCATCATCAGCTTTAAAGAAATCACTTATTTTCATTTTTTTATGTTTTGGTTCACATACACTTTCGGAATTTTGTGTCAATAAATCTGTATTTTCGTTGTCTTTCGTAGTTTGTTGAAGTCCTTTTACGGTTTTTAAGTTTATGGAATGTACTAATTTAAGGTGATTATGAAGCGGGGATGTAGAACCAGAGTGTTTCAGAATTTTATTGCATTTTTGGCATTCTGCATACAATCCGTCAGTGGAACGACGAAAATAATGCCATACAGATGCCGTGTCACCACAGCTGCGGTTGTTTTTTTCGAAAACCAAATTATCTCGATTGACTTTTGCCATTATAATAATTGGCAAAATCTTTGTTTGCTATGCTATGCAATGTTGTAGATTGTAGACTACCTGTAAAAAAAAAACTCTTAAATTAGTTTATTTTTTAAGAAATGAAGCAGCCTATTATACATATTTAAGTAAACAGAATTATTAAGTAAGTATTAAGTTTTCTTAGAAAGTCTTAAAATTGTTGATTAGTACGGAGGGAAACAAACGGGTCTCAGAAATATCACACACAATGACACAATCAGTCATAGCGCATGATATTTATAACATTTGTTTACATTACATACAGTAAACTAACTTTGTGGTTGACCTTATACGGAAGCAGTTAAAAATAACATAACCTAAAATATGCACAGAGATTTTTTTTAATATTCTCCTGCATACAGTATACAGTGAACTATGTATAAATCGGTCAGACGTGCCGTATATAAGTAACACAGCGCATATAACCTAACCCAGTATGCCTTATTAAATATTATTTAACTAGGAAAGGTATTTAAAACATTTTAGTTTCAATCTTTAGTATTAAGTAAATCACAAACTATTAATTTTAAAAGTAATAACTTCTGAATTTTACACACTAGTTATGAATACAAAAAGATACTTACCGCGTCTCTTTCAAAATCCAGCACATACACCAGACCACAACACTACACAAACGAACACGTCCGTACAAATGTCACTCAGAGCCGCAACTAATGGCGGACGAAGCGTCTACAACATGGCGGCGGTTTCAGTTGAGTGTTGCCATTTGCGAAAAATACCCTAATAATTGTGCAAGAAAAAATATTTTGTGTTGAAATAAACCAAAGATTATCCGTTTTATTCGTATTATCCGGATAGTAATGCTATTGATATCCGAATATTTTACATCGCGGATATCCGGATAATTCGGATATCCGGATAATATGCCCTAATTAGATGTAATCTCCCTCAGTAATTGCAAAGCTTCATCAACTTCAGGATCTCCCTCTATGTTTCGCTTTCGTGACCTCCTTGTCGAAGGTAGCGTAGTCTGGGGAGTGATATTAACTTGAGAAGACTGAAAATAAAAAGGAAATCTTATAAATAATTGCAAACAAGCTTTAACATTATGTTTTGAAATATCCAATCAGTATGTAAATATTTAATAAAAACCGGCCAAGTGCGAGTTGGACTCGCCCACGAAGGGTTCCGTACCATTATCTATGAAAAATGAACGTATCTATTACCTACAACTAGCCAAAATACAAACATTTTTCGGCAACAAAAAATAACTTTGTTTTTCATACAAATATATAATAATAAAATAACAAAGTTATAATTTGCGATTTCACACGTTTATTGTATGGGGACCCCCTTAATATTTTTTCATTTTTATTTTTAGTATTTGTTGTTATAGCGGCAACGCAAATACATCATTTGTGAAAATTTCAGCTTTCTAGCTATCACGGTTTATAAGATACAGCCTGGAGACAGACAGACGGACAGACAGACAGACAGACAGTGGAGGCTTAGTAATAGGGTCCCGTTTTACCCTTTGGGTACGGAACCCTAAAAACCAAGCTTATAAACATTACAACGGAACCCTAAAAACCAAGCTTATAAACATTACATGTATACAGTCACCATTGATGACGCCTATACCTACACTCTTGATGAGCGCTTATTCCCGAATACTTCGCTTTCGGTGAGCGTTTTGCCGACTGCATAAGGTTCAAATACGAGAGTATGCTCGTCCGCTCTCCATGGTATTATATATTGTTACCGGGTTGTAGGTAGTAGGTATCTAATATTAATACGCGAGAAAAAATCTTTGTACCCCTATTTACGAAAATATTACTTAATGAAATATGTATTTTAAATTAATTATGGTCGAATTTCGATCAATAGGCGACCAACTAGTCTACTTGATTATAAAAATTTGAGGGGTACTTACAATAGGTGCGTGGCTGTTCAGAGTCGGTACAGGTGCATTCTTGTCACTAAGAAATGATAACGCCTTATAAGCAAACCATTTCGGCAATTGAACATCTTCCCGTCCAGATCCACTCCTTTTAGATTCTTCATATTTGCGTTTTTCTCGAAAATAATGGCTGGATAAATTCTTCAGTTTTCTCTCAATTTCTGATGATGCTATGTTGAACACAGAAGCAATATCCCTAATAGCATCATTTCTTTTGTTGCGATTCTTGAAATCCATATGCCTTGGGTTCCACAATGGTTCATTTTCTTGATACTTTTCTATTAATAAAAGTACTGCACTATCATCCCAGTTAAATTCTGTCATTTCGTTATTTACTTCTATGAAATTATACGACAACACTACCACTCCGTATCGAAGCCGCAAGCAAACTGCCGCCGGCAACCAAAAGCCGCGGCTGAGATGCGGCAAATGCCGGCGGCACGGCCACCGGCCATGCCGCCGGCCGTGCCGCCGGGCATGTGTGGATGCGCCATAACAATGTGTTCTACTTATTATCAATAATTTCAGTTAGTATAGTCCCATCTCTATCCGAAAGTTAATCATGGGAGCGCTTCGAGGAAATAAATTTTAATATTTTTAATCGTTCCTCGAAGCGCTCTTTTTGGGAGCGCTTGGAGGAACAAAACGGGAGCGCTACGAGGAATACCTCGAAAAAATGTCATACTAGATCGCGTTTATACAAGTCGAGAACTCGTAAGCAAGAAACTTCTTACTATAATTTTCACTGTGTAAACAATCGCAGTAATTTATCGCCTAGCGATACTTTACTTGCGAATCTCGTATGACATAAGCGTATGCGAGAATTTAGTTCTTGCCTGTAAGTAAACATTGTTATACGATAATCTTATAGCGATTTATTGCTTACGATAGTAGCGTACGATTTCTCGCCCAGAAACGTTCGAGAAACTCTCTCCATCTAAATGGGCCTTAAGCCTCGGGCAAAACATCACAGTTTTGAACTATTCCATACGGGGTAACATTATGACTTTTTCAAAATCTACGGCAAAAATTAGGGAGTCAGGGTTATTCTTTTTCTGCGTCTGGTTATCAGCGTCACCTTCATATTTTTTGCGAGCTAAAATATACCTCTCACGGTGTTCTTCGTAATATTTACACTCCTTGCAATTTCTGTGCCTAATCATTTTTCGATGAGGGTTGTGTATGATAAATTTTTCACATATCTCACATTCTTCTTGGCCTAATTTTGTAAATTATTGTATTTTCTACTGCAGTACTATTTGTACCTTCCGTACTTGTGAAAGCTAAAGCTTTAGTAAGTAACTCAAAGCATCGACCTTTTTTCATGTTAGTTTTATCTGTAACAACAGTTAATAGTGTTAGAATGCACTAAAAAAAGCGTTATAAGGCACGTTAAGTGTTTGCAAGCGATATAATTCACATAAAACTTTACTTTTATTAAACGAAAATTAAATATGATCACAAAAACACATACAATCACTAATGTATTATAAATCTTATTCAAAGAAACGATAATAATGTAAGTAGTGTAAGTACCCAATAAAAATGTTTATGAATGAAATAATTTTCATACACCTAAATCCGAATGTAGTACCTGCATAACTTACTTCGATCAACAATAGCAACTAGATAAAGGGTTAGTACAAAATCAAGCTCAGTTCTGTCCGCGTGAATAATAATAGTAAAAAAATAACAAACAGAGAATTTTTTTTTAAAATAGTTTTAAGTTCAACCTAATAACAACCATGGCACCTAATAATAAAGTCACAAATCGTCAAAATATTATCTAATACTTAAGACCATTCGTCACAAAAGACGAGCAAAGCATTTTATTACTCCTGTCATGTAGAAATTAAAAGACAAGTTAAACAATATTTAGTGTGAATTCAACCTTAAAAAACAGCAAATAAAGATCATTTTTCCGTTATTGTCTTGCGATCTACATCGTTTTGTTTCGTTTCGTTTTGCTTCTTCGAATTTAACTACAGGAGGTATAGAGTCGCGTTGAACACTAAAATAATTTTATAATAAATGAACCTAAAAGTTTAGTTGTTTCCTTTTAAGATTTCGGGATCTATGTTTCTTAGTATACATTACTTATTTTTTATTAGCGTTACGTTTTTGTGTATGATATGTTTATTTACTTTATCATGTTTTTATGCGTCATAAACAAAAATGTAAGTCCGTGTGTGTCCGTGTAAGTTCGTGTCGTGTGTGTCCGTGTCCGTGTAGTGTGTGTGTGTATCTTTGTTGTTTTCAAATGTATGTAATGGCGGCTGGCTAAGGTGTTTATTGCTGGATGTCACAAATAAAAATACACTAAATTCCACATTTTTATAATGATAAGTCTTAAGTCATTTATTCCAGAACAATATAAATTGTAAAGAAATTTTGCAAAATAAAAAGTAAAATAAAAGATCAGCATTAAAACATAACAATAAAATCTTGATAGATCCGAGTGGATATTATACTTATAGCTGTTGCCCCAAAACTCATCTTACAATGTTCATAAAACAGTTCAGCACAATTAGGCCCGGTATCCACCAAAGCGGAGAAGAGAGGAGACGAGAGGAGATGTGCCGCGAAGCTGGCAGGTTATTTCCACCAAAGCGGAGAGGAGATGCGTTGCGGAGCTAGATCTCGGCTACACACAGCTCACATCCCCTGATGTGAGCTGTGTGTAGCCGAGATGTGAGCTGTGAGAGATCGATAACAGTCAAGTGCTGTCTACGAAAGGAAGACGTCATGTCGTTACAAAAGTTATATCTGAATTTGCTTGAGGAAGAAGAATTAGAGGTTGAAGAAACACAATTAATTCTTCAACATTTAAATTATCGACGGCAACATAGATTCTGGATAAGAAACCATATAAAATGTCACAGTCATGGCGAATATGCCACACTGTTTCGAGAGTTTGATGATGAAAGTTTTCATAAATCTTACAGGGTAACAAGGAATAATTTCTACCTGTTACATGATTTGATTAAACCGTATATCCAAAAGCAAGACACTAATTACAGAAGGGCCATCGGAACGGAAGAGAAGCTAGCAGTTTGCTTGAAGTAAGTAAAACAATTTAAAAATGATAAAACCAATATTGTTACTATTACAAAAAGTGATGGTACTGCATTACCATTTAACATTCGTCGTGATTTTGCAATATCGAAATCCTCTGGCTTAAAATGAAGGCTGCACACAACAGAACTTTTAGTTTTTGTTTGAAATTCGGGAATCGCATTCACCCATTTTTGACTTAATTCCTCTTTGGATGGAAAACTGTAACAAACAAAAATAATTCGATACGACTATTTCAATAATTCGGTAGAAATTATATTTCTCATACGCATAATATTAACAGTTAATGAAATATACACGAAAGCCTCAGAGTCTTTCGTCTGCAAAACGTCTTAGGCGTGGTCACACTAATCATTGTTAGTAAACAAAACCAATAATATTCCATAACTGTGAAATGAGATGCCACAACCACCATATGATTGACTTTTACATGTCCTGATACAACATGTCTTGTTACTTCACTTTTATTTTGATTTATTGTTAGAAAATAATTTGTTGATTTGTTGTGAAAGCTTCTAAATTGAAGTTGTATAATTGTTTATAATTTGAATTTTTTGCACGCCAAATGGTAGAATGTACCAGGAACAAATATTTACTACTGTAACAACTCATGTATGTACCTACATTCAATGCAAATAAATTATTTCTATTCTATTCTATTCTAAACACTTTTAACCATTTTCACAGTAATAACAAAAAAAAACCGTAGAAAAAACTTGTAATTTTCTCAAAACAACTTAAACGTCAAAAGTACCGCCTCAACACTTTTGATGACAGATTTCAGTGTTACCATAATGAATATTTAATAGCTTCAAAACAATCTTATTAATATTTAATATTACTTAAAATTAATTATCTAGTATTATCTACAGATTGTAAACCTATAAAAGACAATAATTAAAACTTTTCTTAAAGCTAAAAACATTAATATGTCACCGGAAAATAACAAGAACCGCCAATTTATAAATGTTCTAGGAAAGGGGTATGCCAAGTCGCTATAGTAATTTAGGCCTACTGTGCACACAAATAAAAAATCATGATAATAATAGGGAGCAATTCTAATAATTCATTAAAGAAATGATCTACAAAAAACTTATTATTTCAAAGTTATATATGAATCATATATTCCATCAATACTGGTTATCATTTCAGCCGAAAGACGTCCACTGCTGGACATAGGCCTCCTCCAAGTGTCGCCACATTGACCGGTCCCGTGCGACTCGCATCCAGCGGATCCTTGCAACCTTCACCAGGTCATCGGTCCACCTAGTGGGAGGCCTTCAAATACTGGTTATGGTATATTTTTTTTCCTGTACTGTCCCACTGCTGGGCAAAGGCCTTCCCCAATTCCTTCCATGTACTCTTTTTCCGCGTCTCCTCGGGCCAGCCCTCGCGGTACGCGTCCGAATCGTCTCGCCACCTCTTTCTGGGCCGACCTTGGCGGCGCCGTCCGTCTTCCAGCAACCATCGTGTGGAGACTTTCGCCCAGCGGTCATCGTGCATACGGCTGACGTGACCCGCCCAATCCCATTTTAGCCTAGCAGCCTTTTTGCCAACGTCCATTATGCCCGTTTTGGAACGCAGCGTGGTGTTTCGAACCGTTATGGTAATACATTATTTTAATTTATTAATGAGTATAATTAACTGGGAGTCAAATAAAATACATTGTAGTTTCACATCTTTATTCATTTAGTTCATCATCATATATCACTAAATTATCATCCAAAAATTGTGCCGGTGGAAAAATATTATTCTGATGCCGTGCCCGTCCTAAGTACGATATCACTGTCATGACGTGGGCACAGCATCCAACAGTACGGCGACCGACAATACAGTTACAGCAATACTGCTGTATTGCTGCGCGGCCTGTGTTAGCAGTGCTGACTAAAACATACACGAAGTATAACTTTGCGACTAACATGACGACTTGCAATTCTGGCCCTCACCAGTGAACAGTTATGTCCAAATATATTGCCATTCATGATTTTATTTCTAGCATTACAATACAATACGTTCACGTGCACACTTCATTACAATACGTTCCATTAAATCTTATGTGCTCTCCATAATATGAGCGAGCTTGCTTAAGTTGATAAGTCCCGCATGCAATCAATATTAAATCACTAATATTTAAGGCAGGGAATTCTGTTAGATTTTCACTAACAGTAATGTTGCGAAAATCTGCCCTACTCCTATTAAGATTTTGATTCCGAACATAATCAGACAGATCATTATTTATATTCATATTTTGATTTACAATTTGCAGAATTTCAGCAGCATCTTCTCTGTCCTGTACTCTCAAATAGTACTTATTGATAAGAGCACCAGCCACAGAGAAATCTATCATAATATGCTTAGAAGCCCTGTTTAAAAATGCTTGCCTAAATATTTTAAGCTTAGTTTTAAAAATGCTATTTACCACTTCCACCACCCGTCGACATAATGTGACTGCTTTTGTTTTGTTAGCGTCCCTAGTGGAAAGTTGTGTTTCACCCTCTTCTAGAGACAAAGGTACATGAACATTATACCCACAACTCTCAAATAGTACCAATGAGTCCCTAAAGCTTCTGTCCAAAATAAATGCATCCCTCGGTTGGAAAAATTGTCGGCAAGGACTATTTTCATTTGAAAATTCTTTATTAATGATGTCAGCATCAGTTGTTGTTACAGGATAGTCACCAAATATATCAATTATACAACATTAGTTTTAGTATATGCGAAACCTGATACACGTGTCTAGTATTTTGATGTAAAGAATCTATGTACAAAATTTCAAAACTGTATCATGAAAGATAACAAAGTTATAAGCTTGTTCTGTTACCTAATTGTCCGCAAGGTGGTCACCACGCAGCGCGCGCCTTCAGCGTCGTCTTAAGCTCGTTGATAATAATAATTTGGCAGTAGGTACCTAAATTATTGCGATAGGTACTCAAAATCGCTCGGTGTCAAACTTTTAACTTTTTTAAATATTTTTGGGAAAAAATGTAACATGGTTTAAAAATTATTGGAATCGATTCAGTTACTTATTCTGAACAAACTATATTCAGGTTTCGCATATACTAAAAATAATGTTGTATAACCATCACTGCATACAAATAAGAATGGTTTCACTAAATTGCGGAATTTATGTAGAGAGTACGTCTTTTTTTGATACCAGTAATTGAAGCTTTTTTCAATATAAATATATGTGCCGTCAGCAATTATAATTGGTGTCCTATCAGCCCCTCCAAAAAGACCATTAGGAATCATAAGATTCCTTCGAGAGATATCTTCCCTTGTGATGTGGCCTAAACCAAGGTTTTTTGGAACAAAATCCTGGTGCAATATTTCACGATTTGTATTCATTAATGTTTCTAGTGGGCACTCGCAATAAAGCTGCAATACGTTCGTTACTATTCCCTGTTCTTAATTTCATTAAATAGGCTGCAAGTGCAAATGCTCCTCTATGTCTGCTTGATAATCTTGGTACTTCTGCATGAATTTGCTCAAATTGCTGTTTGGAAAAGCCCAAATAATAATGAACGATATGATCTGCCAAGGGGAGGCCTTTGCCCATCAGTGGGACACTCAAACAGGCTAACAAAAAAAAAAAAATGGTCTGCCATAGTCTGAATGTTGTCAAAATCTAAATGTAATATTATATTATCTTTCAGTACAGAAAGTAGTTCTTCCATTTGCTCTGAGCTAAATGTTCTAAGAGGATTCAATGTTGATATTGCCACAGTGTCAATTATTATGACCGAAAGCATGACTGAGACTGAGCAAGTCAAAGTACTCGTAGTTGGCAGTGAAACCACGGTCGCAAATACAAACCATATTTGGCACGACTTTGACATGATTGCACACGAAATCGAGAATCCTAAAAAAGTTGGTGAATCAGATACATTGTTTTGTCACATATGTAACAAGGAATCATCTGGGGCCCATACATGTATTAAATGTAAACGTATCACACACGTAATCTGTGGATAGTCAACAGAAAACAATGACGAAGGATATGGTTCGCAGTTGATATATAATTTGTGCACAAACGAAATAAACATCCTGAGAGAAAGGAAGGACTCGCACTTGAATTTAAAAAGAGCAGCAGAGAAAATGACAGCACATTCATCTAAGAAATTCAAAAATATTGATGTTGGTGCTTCTGTGTTAGTCGAAGTACCAAAAGTAGATAGAGAGTCTTTAGATAGAAAGAATGTGGTCGGCATAGTCATAGAGAAAAGGAATGAACTATACAAAGTTAGCACTTCTTTTGGAGTCATTAATGACTGGTTGCCTCGAAACGCTGTCCTTTCAATCCCAGCAGAAATTTTGACTGATGATCTTCCAGAGGTTCGATTACTATATTTACTATTATACCTATATACATAAATACCATTTTTTTGAAGTGCTATAATTTTGTATTAACAGGCCAAATTACCATTAAGAAAAATATCTGCGATGTCTTCTACATTTGGTGGGCAAGGAATGAAGCAATGCAACTGCAAAAAATATTCTAAGGGACAATGTTTATCTAATAAGTGCAATTGTAAAAAAGCTAATATTTTGTGTAATTCGAGGTGCCATAAATCTTTGACATGTTGCAATAAGTAGATAATCGGGAATTTAGGTACGAGTACTTACATAAACTTTTAAGTTACAATTTCCTTAGTTTTTTATTATGTTTAATTTGTTACATGTTTTTAAGCATATTTTTTATAAATCTCTTACTTACCTAGCGTCTGTTTGGAAATTCGACTGAGGCTCACGGATTTTTTTGAAATTTAATTTTAAAATGTTTGTTTTTTTGGCAGAAGGCCGGTTTTTATGTTTTATGATTATTTTTTAATAAACCTCTTTAATATCGTAGAACACGATATCTGTTGTTTTATTGTGGTAGAGTGAAGGAGGGGTCATTAGCATATTACGTAAAAAAGTAACCCTGTATTATAGGTACCTACCTAGTTTTAAAGTAAAAGAAACTGTTAGGTAGGTAATCGAAACTGATAAATTTATAATTTGGCAAGTCTGATTGTGCCTAAGTCTATGGACACAAGCATTGCCACTGTCAACATCGACCAATCAGAGAGCAGTGTGTTATTTGCCGTATTTTAAAGAAGCGTAAAATTAAAAGCTATTTTGTGATTGGTCGAACCGTTTAGAATCTTACGAATGGATATTTATGTTTATAAATTTACCACGAGACGTCGCAAATTGATAAATTTGCGAAAACGTGGCCGTAAAATAATACAATTTATCTCTCGTTTAGAATCTAACGAAAGTTTATAAATTTCCTAGAAAATTTATAAATTGGCGGTTCTTGCTATTTTCTGGTGACATATACATAACTTTTTACTTGTGTTGGCAATTGAGTGAAAGGGACAAAGGGCTCCCTTATTGCTATCTCTCTGGCCTCGGTTATGATAGCTTAACAAAAGTAAACCTACAGTGTGTGCAATAAGGTTCATTTTTGTGTGTTACGAATTTCGGAGAACTCAGTCCTGTTTATTATACTTCCATGCATTCAGTTCATTTTATATTGACTGTTTAGAAAATAACTCCCGACAATTTAAAAATATTGTTTTCAAACACCTCCATTTATAAAAATGAGCGTTCTTAGTTGTCAATCTACGAGTATTTGCATTACTGAGTTTATTGATTACTACTCATGCGCTGTGTGCGGATTTATTTCTGTGGATCCAACCATGCAACATTTATCAATTTTCAAAAGGGTAGAAATCTTTGTTTTGGATGAGCAAAACGTATCTATATATATGTGAAATTGTGAGTGTAAATGTGGTGCTGCCCCACAAACGGTGGTACACTTTATATCGTGTCCTGCCTGTCCTGTTGGTTGCTCCTGTGATATGCATCACAGGACGCTACTGACTGTTCGTCGCCAAATTTTGGGCTGACTCAATTTGAATTGTCATCGACACGCTAAGAAGAAGTGAAATTGGAAGGCGCTTAATGATATCGGTGAGTAACAGTTACATATTATGTTGATATTATACCTACTTTACTTTAACTAAATCCTCTCAAATTTCAATGTTTACTAGGAATACATAATTAATGTAACATAAGTGCAATACCTACCATAGCTATAATAATATATTATCATAACTGAATTGTAGTTTTTATTTTTTAATCATATGATTATTATGATAAAAATTAACTTGATCTAAAATTAGCTTGATCTAGCGCTTAGACAGTTTAAGAAAAGCTCATGTCAATGTATATCTTGTATTATTATAAAATTAATTAGGTATACATAAGTATATTGTATAAACATACTGTATATAATATATAAATGTAGTATCTATTTATTATAATAATAGCTATTATTAATAGTATTATAAATACTGTTTTTATCCACAGCAGAACCATGCAGTTATGGGTCCGCCGATATGCGGATTTTGGAGACGAATAACATCTTAGTGCAAAACCAAAGGCAAATTCATCGGCTCGACACCACGACATCGTGGCAAGGCACAAGGCTGATCGCTTCTTGTCCACTCGCGTAAAAGCAACAGCACATATTGTGTGCTTACAAACTGTGAGAAATCACCTACATTCAGCTGGATTACGTTGCAGCAAGCCAGCGCGCACCTTTGCTGTTCACTGCATACCGAGAAATCCGACTACACTTTGCTAGGTCATACATCAATTTGAATGTGGCCCTGGTGGTTAATTATATTTTTTAAATCCATGAGTTTTTATATTCTATTAAATAATCAAGAGAAGATAAAAATGGATATGTTAGCATCTTGTCATGTAAGTAAACAATTTAATAAGTTTTGGAAATTAACGAATAAATTAAATCACAGACCGGGGATACCGGTGAGCGTCGCGGGCGTGAGCGACCCCACAGATATAGCAAATGCTTTTCGAAAACATTTTAATGTAAACTCGCGGTTGTGTGGCTATAGCGAACCGTCAAATAGCGGCGCGGGGGTGGCCGTGGCCGGGGCTCCTCCTGTCAGGTTCTCCGCTAAAGAAGTCGCGAGATGTATACAGAACATGGTGAGGGGAAAGTCCCCCGGTCACAATGGCCTCAGCGTCGAACATCTTAAATACGCTGGGGTACACTTACCGCGAGTGCTTGCTATGTTTTTTAACTTATGTCTGAGTCATAGTTACTTACCTGTAGAACTTAGCAATACAATCGTTGTGCCGGTAATAAAGAATAAGACGGGTGACGCCTCCGATATCTCCAACTATAGGCCTATATCGCTTGCCACTGTCTGTGCTAAGGTGTTGGATAGTCTGCTTGATAATATTCTAGCTAAGCATATTAATCTCGAGGATGGTCAGTTTGGTTTTAGACCAAACTTGTCAACGGATAGTGCAATTTTATGCCTTAAGCAGACTGTCCAATATTATACAGACAGAAAGACTCCTGTAATGGCATGTTTCCTGGATTTATCGAGGGCTTTTGACCTGGTCAATTATGACCTGCTCTGGCATAAGCTCACTCACGACACTACTGTCCCAGCTGATGTGATATCACTGTTTAGATATTGGTACAGTAGTCAAAAGAATATAGTTAAGTGGGTAGGCTCATATTCTGATATGTATGGGTTGCAGTGTGGGGTGAGGCAGGGGGGGTTGAGCTCCCCCCGTCTTTTTAACTTATACATAAACAAACTGATAGGTAGGCTCAGTAGCACTAAAATCGGTTGTCACGTAGACGGTGTTTGCGTGAACAACATCAGCTACGCTGATGATATGGTGCTGCTGAGCCCATCTATCGGTGCAATGAGAAGGCTTCTTAAAATTTGTGAAAGTTATGCGGTGGCTCACGGGCTCAAATACAATACCAATAAGAGTGAATGGATGGTTTTTAAATCGGGTACTTTAACCTACGAACAGCTGCCTGGAGGCCTACTATGAACTATTATTGCGATTCAATTGACGACCTAAAATAAACTGCTTTGCTATTTCATACCACGACGTCATTAGAGCGATCCAGTTTAGGTTGACTCCAAATCAAGTCTGCAATTGGATCGCAAACCATTTTTGTTCATTCATTTTTCGTACCATGACGTGACATTTCAACTTATATTGGATAGCTTAAGTGTCAAATTAAGCGATCCAAAAAAAGTTGCTACTTTCTTGGCGTGAAGTGAATCGTTTTGTTAATAACTTTTAAAAAATAGTGAAAATATACGTAATTCAAGGTATTTCAATTGAATACTTAGTGTGTTAATGTAAAAAAGTGATTTCTAGAGCTATTTTTATTGTAATGTCTGACGAATTAGTCATTTTTGAATTCTTAGAAAATGATAATGAAATAAACACAACACGGCGACAAAAAAGACGTCTAACACGGGAACAATCAGACCCCTTTGATTTGGAAGATGCAGAATTTATAAAGCGATATCGGTTGTCTAAAAAATTGGTACTAGAACTGTGTGATGAGCTGAGGCCATTGTTGAAAAATCCAACAAAATCAACTGATTTATCAGTAGAGACCAAGGTAGAAGTCAAATTATTCACAAAACAATAAACATTATATGGCACAATATTATAAGTTATCTGGATAGATGCACCTACTCATTTAGTATCTTGTTTTTTTAGGTTTTAACTACACTATCGTTCTATGCGACAGGGTAATACCAGAGACCCATTGGAGACATAAGTGCTCACTCTATAGCTCAGCAAACAGTTTCCTCTATAATAGCTAAAGTAACGGCATGCATTGATTCTCCTGAGATAAGAAGGAAATACATTACTTTTCCCAAAAATTTTGAAGAAAGAAATAAAATAAGGGCAAGGTTAATTATTTTGTTATCTATATTCCTTTCTATATATATTATAAACCAGGTAAGTCTGTTGTGTTACCACTTGCATAATAGTAACTTTATTTTAGGTTTTATCAAAAATTTAACATCCCCGGTGTACTGGGATGTATCGACTGCACACAAATAGCAATAGTTAGACCAGTTGAAAATGAAGAAAGATATTTTTGTAGAAAGCACTATCATTCATTAAATGTTCAGTTGGTAAGTTTTTGTTAAGTTACTGCATTGTTAATATACAATACTTGTATGTTAAGTATATTGAACACTTTTCAAGTAGCAAAAATGCTCAGAATGACATGCAAGTATTTGTAGCAAATAGTTACAACTTTAAGATGTAATTTACCATGTTGTAATCTATATTTTGTATACAGATTTGTGATGCGGACATGCAGATCACTAGTGTAGATGCTAGCTATGGTGGGGCAACACACGATTCATTCATTTGGAATGTGCACCCATTAAAATCACATTTAGAAAATATAAATGAATGTACATGGTTACTAGGTAAGATTAGAAGTATATTTTTTAAAATAAATTAAACAAATTATAAACTTTATCACTTTAATCTTAAATTCTACAACTATTGATAAAATAAATTTAATAATTTTCCTTGGTAACAAAATACTTTGTAATTGGTCATATATTTAACATTAATAATCACTAAAATATAAAACCTTTGGCATCATTTTAGTCTTATAAAAATAATTATTTGGCTTACAAATTCTAAAATAACAAAATATATTTTAACATGAATTAAATTTTCCTATTTGCAGGTGACTCGGGATATCCATTGAGAAGTTATATGATGACACCCATTATCAATGCAAATCCTGATACACCAGAGAGCCATTACACAAATATGCATGTCCAGACTAGGAATATAATTGAGAGAACAATTGGGCTACTTAAAGCACGTTTTCGTTGCCTTCTGGTACACAGAGTTTTACACTACAGACCAAAAGTTGCCGCCTCTATTATAAATGCTTGTGTGATTCTGCATAACATTTGTAATAGAGCTAACATTCCTGTGCCAGAATTAAGTAACGAAGACATACTTCAAGAAACCCAGATGCAGGTGAATTTGACTGATACTCATAATGAAAGTGTCAGCAGCAACAACCAAGCTCTTCAACGTGGTGTAACCATCAGAAACACCCTCATTCGCCATCTGTGGGATGCCCGACTGACCTAGAATGATAATTTGACAATTTAGTATTATAGAATAATTACATTCGAAGACACAAGATGCGTGATTATGAGAATAGTATAGTATGCTTAAAATATCTTTTAATTATTATTACTTTTTAAGCATATTAGACTTGTATGATATTTTTATATAATTTCTCCTAACAAATGTCTTCATTTCACTTCAATTTTTGTTTATTAGATTCTATAATTATTATGTTCTTAGTTAAGGTTGTTTTTATGAATCTGTGTGTAATAAAAATATAAATTTACCTTGACCGCAATATTTCTTTCATTTCCTTCATTTCTTGTAGAATGTTTTTCAGGGTTTCACTGTTTTGTTCCTCTATGTTGGCTCTCCTCTCAGAAATGCGAATAAGAGCCCGGCGAGCCGCGTCCTGTGTCATTGGTGGCTCTCGTCGCGTGTGTCGTCGGCGGCGTGGTGAGCGCCGAGGAGTGTTCTGCAGGTCTGGCGCACCTGTGGTAGTGTGCTCGAGAGTGGGTGGCGACGCAGGTGGAGGGGGTGTCACTCTGGTTGATGGCCCTGCTTCCATGATTTCTGGGCTCATCCCTTCATGAAGATAGACTGGACAGAGAGTCAGTATACTCTCAGAACCCGTCTCGCCTTCCAGAACTCTGGGCACACTGCTTGTACCAATATTTAATGGCGTGTCCAAGCCACTCTCTGTTCTTAATTCCTGCAAATCATAATTAATTCTCTTCCTTCATTTACATCACTAAAATGACATGCAACTGTGCAAATATTTTTATACAATATGAACGAATGAGCAAGTATAAAAAATAATACTCACTTGTTCAAATGGCTCTACCCGCATACCAGGCAGGCCGGTACCAAAGTCATCTCCTAAGATCTGAAGGATTTTTTTTTCAATGTCCGTCATCTTTTTTATCTCTGACGGACCTCCTCCAGTCTGCTGGTGAGATGCTCTAGTAGCTGCAGCCAATTTCTTCAATTTGGATTTATAATCATACCAATACTAAAAAATATATATTATCTTGTTAAGTTGCAGGGAAATATTTTTTTGACAAAAATAAATTTTTAATAGTTAATTTATTCTTTTCACTTACTTTGCACCATCCTTTCCAATCTTTAATTGCACCATTACCATGGGAATTTAAATTCTGGGCTATATTCTCCCACATATTCCTTGAAAATTCCCTAGCTTGGGATGTTTTATTATAGCCCGTTGCTATGGCTTTATTTTGGTTTAAAAATTCCCAAAGCTGCTCAAGTTGACCGTAAGTCACCCTTCGACGCGATACATCACTGTAAAAAAAAACACTTAAAATACTTTGGCACACTTAAAAAACTCTCAAGTACGCTTTTGAGATAAAGAAGTTTGTAAGTTTACTTTATGAAAATATTATATTCACAAACTCCACAAGAATACTTACGCCATTATTCGTATTACCAATTATTTTACCTCAGTGAAACATTAAAAACACTTTAAAATACTAACAATAACACCTATGTTCTCTCGATAATAATTTGAGATATTTAAACTTTCAAAACAAATCGCAACAACAACCGCTTCCTGTCAAATCAAATATGAGAATTAGAACGCACCTCCAGTGCGTTCTAAACTCGTCTTATTAAAAATTATTTTTACGACAACATTAAGCAAATCTTTAATTTGTAATTTAAAGAATTATATAAATTACTATTATTTAATGAGTACTAAAAAGGGCTAATGGCATATAATTTGACGCATAGAAGTGCAATTTTAAAATGTATTTGTTGTAATTTTTACACAAAATAACCGTAACTTACCGCTATAATTTCATCAACTAGGTTTCGAAACGCAACGCATATGGTTCGAGTAAACGAGACAGACTTATGCAACGACTGCACAGCGTCATCTCTTTCTCACACCGCGGACCACAGACAAATTATGTTCGTTCATTCCTCCGTGAGCAATTCAAACGCCAGTTAGTTATAGGCACTTCATGGTACCAATCTTAGCGATTCAGTTTAGGTACCTACACTGGATTGCCTCGGAATTGAACGGCTAACTAAAAGTTGATGGTAGGCCTCCTGGTGATGAAATTCATCCGCTGACATGTAAGTGTGTCCTACTTCCAAATATTTCAGAGTGATAGTTTCCAAATTTACATCACTTGAGTTAATAAGATACAATAAATAGTAAAAAAGACTCCAGTTCTTGTTTTGTGCGGCACAGTAATTGTCAAGCCACAGTGTTATGTGCTTTTCTTTTTTTTTATTATTGGAAATCATCAAATGACCCCCTCCGCTCTGGGCGGAGCGGAAGGGAGTATCAGACTTGTACTGACTAAAACCCATCCATGTTCCTTCTTTGCCCTTTGTGTTCCAGGGCCGCGGTATCTCTTTCGAACAGTCCCGCAGCCCTGGCAGGCATCGGCCCGTGCGGACCCCTACGTGGTTGCTGACATCTCTTTGAGGCGCGCGTGGAACACGAACGCGCCGTCGACACGGCCTGTCGTCATAAGACGGCCGGACGGCGAGCTAGCCCATAACTCGCCGTCCACACGCCCGCGCCTACGGTGGCCGTGGGCCACCCCGTGACCCCCGACGCCCAGGGCGTCTCCCGACATCACGATAATGCAAAACTCAGAAACAGCTTATGATGTCGTCTTTTTTCCTGCCAGCAATAGTTTCGTGCCAGATACAAGCAAATGTGTTCCACGCGCCTCGGAATTTCTTGTCTCCAAGAGGTACGAAACTCTCATAAAGATTAACTCCTTTTCTGGGTCTACTGAGTAATACATAGCGTCTGGTTTGATCTTGCATACTCATTTGACGAGATTTATCTTCATCGTATTTCTGTCATGGAAAATGTATCTTCTGTGATTTAATTCGTATTCCTTACATTCAGTGCAATTTCGATGACGGATCTCCATAATATCAGGGTTACGTAATTTATATTTTTCGCATATTTGACACTCCTCATTGCCTAGTTTTGCGAAAGAGATATTAAGTTCTTTAATAACTCGTCGGTAGTGATCGTATGATACACAATCGCGGTACTGCTCAGTTACACCCATTTTTTCACAGTGTGATACAGCAGGATGAAAAGAATTAATGTGATCAATAATGGGCTTGTTATCGATCTTTTTAGGGTTGGTATTACAGCCTCGCATATCCTTTATTTCTTGTACTTGCGCTTGTTTTAAAGCGTTTCGCAGAACCTTGTCGTTTTTTTTCTCAAATCAAAGAGTTGTCAAAACAAAATCTTGCACACCGTTACTTTCTCATTATTTTCATTCAACATAAAATATGTACTAGTTTTGCCTCGGTTAATTTCTTTTGAGTTAAGATTTTTTTTTGTTCGCCTGGCCGGTATAGTTTGAGATGTGTTGTTAATTATGTATATGGACTGTTCTCTCCAGTGAAATTACGAAACTGCTTATTTATAAGACCTCGCTGGTTTTCAGATATATTTGAAGAACACTTTTTTTTACGTTCTTCGCCACAACCTAACGCAATACTTGGTATTAGTCTTTAACTCTTTCTTAGCTATAGTACGCTCTCGCAATGAAGTATCGTAATGTTTGCGTTTACGTACACTTCTTTTCTTGGTAAGTTGGATTACATTTTCAGAAGCCTGGTCAGTCTGATTTTGGGGCTCAAAATCTTCTCGTTCAGGTGACTCTGATACGCGAATATTGTTTTGTTATGAGTTCTCTATGAAATCAATATCTGAATCAGAGTAGATAACACTACTTTTGTTGTTTTTTCTTTGTGGTGGAATGTAATCTTTATCAAAAACTGAATCATCAGAGTGAAAATCACTTACTGTTGAAAAGCTGCTGCTGCTGATAGTAGAAGCAGTGGTGGTATTATCGCAGATTTTACCCGAAAGAACACTGTCAGTTGTAGAGACGTGGTTAATTTCTTCACCATGGCTTATTTGGTAAAGGTGTTGGTCGTTAATTAAGGGATACAGTGAAATTTGCTGTATTTTCTACTGCAGTACTATTTGTACCTTCCGTACTTGTGAAAGCTAAAGCTTTAGTAAGTAACTCAAAGCATCGACCTTTTTTCATGTTAGTTTTATCTGTATCAACAGTTAATAGTGTTAGAATGCACTAAAAAAAGCGTTATAAAACACGTTAAGTGTTTGCAAGCGATATAATTCACATAAAACTTTACTTTTATTAAACGAAAATTAAATATGATCACAAAAAACACATACAATCACTAATGTATTATAAATCTTATTCAAAGAAACGATAATAATGTAAGTACCCAATAAAAATGTTTATGAATGAAATAATTTTCATACACCTAAATCCGAATGTAGTACCTGCATAACTTACTTCGATCAACAATAGCAACTAGATAAAGGGTTAGTACAAAATCAAGCTCAGTTCTGTCCGCGTGAATAATAATAGTAAAAAAATACCAAACAAGGAAAAATGTTTTAAAATAGTTTTAAGTTCAACCTAATAACAACCATGGCACCTAATAATAAAGTCACAAATCGTCAAAATATTATCTAATACTTAAGACCATTCGTCACAAAAGACGAGCAAAGCATTTTATTACTCCTGTCATGTAGAAATTAAAAGACATAAGTTAAACAATCATCATCATCATCATCTCAGCCGAAAAGTCCACTGCTGGACATAGGCCTCCCCCAAGAAGGGGGGTTTTGCCATAATCGCCACGCTTGGCAGGCGGGTTGGCGATCGCAGTATGGTTGTTGTAGAATCAGAGAACGCTGCTGCCCATTCTCTGGTAAGTCCCTTAGTCGCCAATATTTAGTGTGAATTCAACCTTAAAAAACAGCAAATAAAGATCATT
Source organism: Noctua fimbriata (assembly GCA_905163415.1). Taxonomy (NCBI): domain Eukaryota; kingdom Metazoa; phylum Arthropoda; class Insecta; order Lepidoptera; family Noctuidae; genus Noctua; species Noctua fimbriata. Next base: position 8,699,663 of record LR990929.1, on the reverse strand, counting down.
TTTCCGTTATTGCCTTGCGATCTACATCGTTTTGTTTCGTTTCGTTTTGCTTCTTCGAATTTAACTACAGGAGGTATAGAGTCGCGTTGAACACTAAAATAATTTTATAATAAATGAACCTAAAAGTTTAGGTGTTTCCTTTTAAGATTTCGGGATCTATGTTTCTTAGTATACATTACTTATTTTTTATTAGCGTTACGTTTTTGTGTATGATATGTTTATTTACTTTATCATGTTTTTATGCGTCATAAACAAAAATGTAAGTCCGTGTGTGTCCGTGTAAGTTCGTGTCGTGTGTCCGTGTCCGTGTAGTGTGTGTGTGTATCTTTGTTGTTTTCAAATGTATGTAATGGCGGCTGGCTAAGGTGTTTATTGCTGGATGTCACAAATAAAAATACACTAAATTCCACATTTTTATAATGATAAGTCTTAAGTCATTTATTCCAGAACAATATAAATTGGAAAGAAATTTTGCAAAATAAGAAGTAAAATAAAAGATCAGCATTAAAACATAACAATAAAATCTTGATAGATCCGAGTGGATATTATACTTATAGCTGTTGCCCCAAAACTCATCTTACAATCTTCATAAAACAGTTCAGCACAATTAGGCCCGGTATCCACCAAAGCGGAGAAGAGAGGAGACGAGAGGAGATGTGCCGCGAAGCTGGCAGGTTATTTCCACCAAAGCGGAGAGGAGATGCGTTGCGGAGAGGGGATGTGAGCTGTGTGTAGCCGAGATGTGAGCTGTGAGAGATCGATAACAGTCAAGTGCTGTATTCGAAAGGAAGACGTCATGTCGTTACAAAAGTTATATCTGAATTTGCTTGAGGAAGAAGAATTAGAGGTTGAAGAAACACAATTAATTCTTCAACATTTAAATTATCGACGGCAACATAGATTCCGGATAAGAAACCATATAAAATGTCACAGTCATGGCGAATATGCCACACTGTTTCGAGAGTTTGATGATGAAAGTTTTCATAAATCTTACAGGGTAACAAGGAATAATTTCTACCAGTTACATGATTTGATTAAACCGTATATCCAAAAGCAAGACACTAATTACAGAAGGGCCATCGGAACGGAAGAGAAGCTAGCAGTTTGCTTGAAGTAAGTAAAACAATTTAAAAATGATAAAACCAATATTCTTACTATTACAAAAAGTGATGGTACTGCATTACCATTTAACATTCGTCGTGATTTTGCAATATCGAAATCCTCTGGCTTAAAATGAAGGCTGCACACAACAGAACTTTTAGTTTTTGTTTGAAATTCGGGAATCGCATTCACCCATTTTTGACTTAATTCCTCTTTGGATGGAAAACTGTAACAAACAAAAATAATTCGATACGACTATTTCAATAATTCGGTAGAAATTATATTTCTCATACGCATAATATTAACAGTTAATGAAATATACACGAAAGCCTCAGAGCCTTCGTCTGCAAAACGTCTTAGGCGTGGTCACACTAATCATTGTTAGTAAACAAAACCAATAATATTCCATAACTGTGAAATGAGATGCCACAACCACCATATGATTGACTTTTACATGTCCTGATACAACATGTCTTGTTACTTCACTTTTATTTTGATTTATTGTTAGAAAATAATTTGTTGATTTGTTGTGAAAGCTTCTAAATTGAAGTTGTATAATTGTTTATAATTTGAATTTTTTGCACGCCAAATGGTAGAATGTACCAGGAACAAATATTTACTACTGTAACAACTCATGTATGTACCTACATTTAATGCAAATAAATTATTTCTATTCTATTCTATTCTAAACACTTTTAACCATTTTCACAGTAATAACAAAAAAAAACCGTAGAAAAAACTTGTAATTTTCTCAAAACAACTTAAACGTCAAAAGTACCGCCTCAACACTTTTGATGACAGATTTCAGTGTTACCATAATGAATATTTAATAGCTTCAAAACAATCTTATTAATATTTATTATTACTTAAAATTAATTATCTAGTATTATCTACAGATTGTAAACCTATAAAAGACAATAATTAAAACTTTTCTTAAAGCTAAAAACATTAATATGTCACCGGAAAATAATAAGAACCGCCAATTTATAAATGTTCTAGGAAAGGGGTATGCCAAGTCGCTATAGTAATTTAGGCCTACTGTGCACACAAATAAAAAATCATGATAATAATAGGGAGCAATTCTAATAATTCATTAAAGAAATGATCTACAAAAAACTTATTATTTCAAAGTTATATATGAATCATATATTCCATCAATACTGGTTATCATTTCAGCCGAAAGACGTCCACTGCTGGACATAGGCCTCCTCCAAGTGTCGCCACATTGACCGGTCCCGTGCGACTCGCATCCAGCGGATCCTTGCAACCTTCACCAGGTCATCGGTCCACCTAGTGGGAGGCCTTCAAATACTGGTTATGGTATATTTTTTTTCCTGTACTGTCCCACTGCTGGGCAAAGGCCTTCCCCAATTCCTTCCATGTACTCTTTTTCCGCGTCTCCTCGGGCCAGCCCTCGCGGTACGCGTCCGAATCGTCTCGCCACCTCTTTCTGGGCCGACCTTGGCGGCGCCGTCCGTCTTCCAGCAACCATCGTGTGGAGACTTTCGCCCAGCGGTCATCGTGCATACGGCTGACGTGACCCGCCCAATCCCATTTTAGCCTAGCAGCCTTTTTGCCAACGTCCATTATGCCCGTTTTGGAACGCAGCGTGGTGTTTCGAACCGTTATGGTAATACATTATTTTAATTTATTAATGAGTATAATTAACTGGGAGTCAAATAAAATACATTGTAGTTTCACATCTTTATTCATTTAGTTCATCATCATATATCACCAAATTATCATCCAAAAATTGTGCCGGTGGAAAAATATTATTCTGATGCCGTGCCCGTCCTAAGTACGATATCACTGTCATGACGTGGGCACAGCATCCAACAGTACGGCGACCGACAATACAGTTACAGCAGTACTGCTGTATTGCTGCGCGGCCTGTGTTAGCAGTGCTGACTAAAACATACACGAAGTAAAACTTTGCGACTAACATGACGACTTGTAGTGATGGTAATTAATGCGATTTCGCATAAATTTCATTAGCATGCGAATTCTCGAGTCTTAGCATGTTAATTGCTATTGCTATGCTATTTGCTAATATAACGATAATTGACAATAAGTTATTATATGAATTTTGTTATTATACGAATTATTAAGAGCGCGTTCGCCTTATGAAGCGTGCGTTTAGTTTGCTCGCCGATAACGTTTTATTTCTGCTAGTACACTTGCATTGTGTTGTGATTATGATATTGATCATATTATTATAATTAAAAATATTTGACAATTTAAAACCTTTTGTTGTTTAAGATTTTGTGAACTTTCCTTCATACTTTATCCAGGCTTAGGACTGGCAGTAAAATGTTATAAACTGGCGTATTTATAAGTTCACTTGATCGTATTTACATGATTTAGTTTTTACATATATTGTACATTATTTACAAATTTACTCAACATTAATTTATGGCATTAGTTTTTTGTAGTCGGAATTTTTCAAATTGAAATTTAAAAATACCAACTGTTCGGTTTTTTCGACAGAAAGCCTTGTTCTTCTCTCTGACAAGGTGTAACCAGCTTTTGAAAAAAGTCTTTCACTGGGCACTGAAGTTGCGACTATGTTGCAGTTTGTAGTAAACAATTTGCCGAGATGCGGATATTTGTATCGGCCGCTGGATCGCCACCACTCGCAGGGGTCACAGCTATTTTGTACAAACTCATCTTGTAGGTACAATTCTACTTCTCGTTGAGCGGTTTGAAAAAGATTTTGGTTAGGGTTAACCCTTTTTTTTTCTAATATTAAATTTCTTTTTCTCCACAAACTAATTTCCTCGTCGTCCTCCCTGCTTGACTGAGGTTCCGCGGTAGCTAAAGGAGCTAGCCCTGTCTCGTCTGTCATGAGATTATAGACCTTTGTCACTAGGTTGGACTTGGCTCTTTCAGCTGCACTTTCGTCAATGAACATTGATATTTTGTACCTCGGGTCCAATATTGTGCACAATGCTAAAGATTGCTCGTGCTCAAGATCTCCAAATCTACTTTTTAATTGGGTTTCGATGCATTGAACTATGTTTTTTATAGCATCAAAATAAGTTGGTTTTCGTTTTAGCTCTTCCATCACATCATTCAACGCGCTTATGACGGCAATAGCTTTTGAAGCGCACACATATTTTTCTGCACTTAGTTCTTTCGTCGCTTCATCAAATGGTTTTAATACTTTGCAGAGCTGTCTAAGCGCGGTCCACTCTTCACCTGTTATTATAGGTAAATCTACGTCGAGAATTGGTGTCGTTGCTTTGACCGCATCTTGAAGTTGGATAAAACGTTCTATCATAAAATAGGTGGAGTTCCATCTTGTTGGCACTGAATTAATCAGGACCAAAGGTTGGCTAGCGCCTTGTACTTTGACTTGGTACTCCATAAGCTTTTCTTTGGCCTTGTAGCTAGCTCGATAGTACGTCACTATTTTCTTTACTTTTTTTAAAGTGTCGTCCAATATTCTTAACGGGTGCTGCAAAGTGAGGTTCAGCTTATGAGCCATGCAGCCACAATGTGTCCAGCCTAAAATATTGATTGCTCCGACTATATTCGCAGCATTATCCGTTACACAAAAATTAATCTTATCTAATATACCCCATTCCATACACGTGTTTTTTAAAACTGATGCAAGATTTTGACTTGTATGTCCACCATGCATTACACTGCATTTCAGCACCACGGATTTAAATTCAAACTCATTGTTAATAAAATGAGCAGTGACACCTATAAAAGCGTCCATTGAAACAGACGTCCAGCAATCGGTAGTTAGACAAATTGTTACTGCTTCCTGACGCAACATTCTTTTCTGGTCTTCTAAACATCTGTGATATAAAAATGGTATTAGCCTTTCTGATAACACTTTACGCCCCGGTAAAACATAATTAGGGTTTAACGCCTCTACAAATTCTACAAAATCAGGTTCATCAACGATATAGAACGGTTGGTACGTTCTTGCAATGAGCTTCAAAAACATGGCATCTATATGCTTTTTTTCTTCGGTACGTAAAGGTCTTCGAAGTCGTGCATATTCTAAAATATTTCTTTGGGTCCCGGTTCTGGTAGCAGTGTTTTCCTGTCGGGATTCCCCAACATAGTACTCCTGGTGCGCTGATGTAGACGGCATAGATCCCGGTTGAACTGGTTGCGAAGGTGCAGGTGCATCAGCATTCTGTAGCTGACGCACTTGTACCGAACGGGACCGAGTCGGTTCACTTTCGGCTAAAAAGCTATTGTAATGGCCAATGTGTTTTAGTTTTAGATGGGTTTTTAAATTGGTGATTGATGTTCGATATGAAAGGTTTTTAGAGCACTGATTACAGTTGGCAATTTTATTTTCTCCAGCAACATTTGAAAAATAATCCCAAATAGGGTTAGTTCGGTGAGACATTTTCACGTCCAAAAGTTTATTTACCTATAAGTACCTACTTACACTAAAATATTTGTATAATACAAAACCTAAAATTATTATTTACACTTTTATACACAACCACTTCTCACTACTTTTAACTAGGTACCTACTATTGTTTACAGATAGGTACCTAATGAGTTCACACTATTATCAATTTAAGTACAATAATAAGCGTAACGAAAGAGTGTAATTTAAAAAACTAAACTCTCACTCACTATCACTTGCCAAAACGTACTGAACTTTGACACAATAAATTACAATACGACGCGCGCCACATACGTGTCACACAAATTATTATTCAATTTACGACCTTAAATACGAGCAAATCAAAGATTATAAGGTAATAATTTGCCTAATCCCTTTCTTCGCATCACTCTGCTGATAATTTTAACGAATTAAACGATCACACGCATTCATACAATATACGACCCTAAGTGCGAACAAATCAAAGATAATAAGATAATAATTGCTTAACCATATTCTTCGCATCAAATGCACCTGCTAAAAGTCAGGGTCACGTGAAACAGATAGATTAGTATTCCCGTGGGTGCGACGAAGAGCGCACGCTGCCGCTGTGGCGCTGTCTCGCTGAGTGCCGCGGCATTATCGTGCATCAATAGTATGAACGAAATACGAAGCGATGAATTCACTTCGCACTTCACAGAATTTCGCAACTACATTTCATTTGCTAAATGCTAAATAAGCATTCGCATGCTAATAATGAATGCTAATGCTAATTAATCCATCACTAACGACTTGCAATTCTGGCCCTCACCAGTGAACAGTTATGTCCAAATATATTGCCATTCATGATTCTATTTCTAGCATTACAATACAATACGTTCACGTGCACACTTCATTACAATACGTTCCATTAAATCTTATGTGCTCTCCATAATATGAGCGAGCTTGCTTAAGTTGATAAGTCCCGCATGCAATCAATATTAAATCACTAATATTTAAGGCAGGGAATTCTGTTAGATTTTCACTAACAGTAATGTTGCGAAAATCTGCCCTACTCCTATTAAGATTTTGATTCCGAACATAATCAGACAGATCATTATTTATATTCATATTTTGATTTACAATTTGCAGAATTTCAGCAGCATCTTCTCTGTCCTGTACTCTCAAATAGTACTTATTGATAAGAGCACCAGCCACAGAGAAATCTATCATAATATGCTTAGAAGCCCTGTTTAAAAATGCTTGCCTAAATATTTTAAGCTTAGTTTTAAAAATGCTATTTACCACTTCCACCACCCGTCGACATAATGTGACTGCTTTTGTTTTGTTAGCGTCCCTAGTGGAAAGTTGTGTTTCACCCTCTTCTAGAGACAAAGGTACATGAACATTATACCCACAACTCTCAAATAGTACCAATGAGTCCCTAAAGCTTCTGTCCAAAATAAATGCATCCCTCGGTTGGAAAAATTGTCGGCAAGGACTATTTTCATTTGAAAATTCTTTATTAATGATGTCAGCATCAGTTGTTGTTACAGGATAGTCACCAAATATATCAATTATACAACATTAGTTTTAGTATATGCGTAACCTGATACACGTGTCTAGTATTTTGATGTAAAGAATCTATGTACAAAATTTCAAAACTGTATCATGAAAGATAACAAAGTTATAAGCTTGTTCTGTTACCTAATTGTCCGCAAAAAAAGGTGGTCACCACGCAGCGCGCGCCTTCAGCGTCGTCTTAAGCTCGTTGATAATAATAATTTGGCAGTAGGTACCTAAATTATTGCGATAGGTACTCAAAATCGCTCGGTGTCAAACTTTTAACTTTTTTGAATATTTTTGGGAAAAAATGTAACATGGTTTAAAAATTATTGGAATCGATTCAGTTACTTATTCTGAACAAACTATATTCAGGTTTCGCATATACTAAAAATAATGTTGTATAACCATCACTGCATACAAATAAGAATGGTTTCACTAAATTGCGGAATTTATGTAGAGAGTACGTCTTTTTTTGATACCAGTAATTGAAGCTTTTTTCAATATAAATATATGTGCCGTCAGCAATTATAATTGGTGTCCTATCAGCCCCTCCAAAAAGACCATTAGGAATCATAAGATTCCTTCGAGAGATATCTTCCCTTGTGATGTGGCCTAAACCAAGGTTTTTTGGAACAAAATCCTGGTGCAATATTTCACGATTTGTATTCATTAATGTTTCTAGTGGGCACTCGCAATAAAGCTGCAATACGTTCGTTACTATCCCCTGTTCTTAATTTCATTAAATAGGCTGCAAGTGCAAATGCTCCTCTATGTCTGCTTGATAATCTTGGTACTTCTGCATGAATTTGCTCAAATTGCTGTTTGGAAAAGCCCAAATAATAATGAACGATATGATCTGCCAAGGGGAGGCCTTTGCCCATCAGTGGGACACTCAAACATGCTAACAAAAAAAAAAAAATGGTCTGCCATAGTCTGAATGTTGTCAAAATCTAAATGTAATATTATATTATCTTTCAGTACAGAAAGTAGTTCTTCCATTTGCTCTGAGCTAAATGTTCTAAGAGGATTCAATGTTGATATTGCCACAGTGTCAATTATTATGACCGAAAGCATGACTGAGACTGAGCAAGTCAAAGTACTCGTAGTTGGCAGTGAAACCACGGTCGCAAATACAAACCATATTTGGCACGACTTTGACATGATTGCACACGAAATCGAGAATCCTAAAAAAGTTGGTGAATCAGATACATTGTTTTGTCACATATGTAACAAGGAATCATCTGGGGCCCATACATGTATTAAATGTAAACGTATCACACACGTAATCTGTGGATAGTCAACAGAAAACAATGACGAAGGATATGGTTCGCAGTTGATATATAATTTGTGCACAAACGAAATAAACATCCTGAGAGAAAGGAAGGACTCGCACTTGAATTTAAAAAGAGCAGCAGAGAAAATGACAGCACATTCATCTAAGAAATTCAAAAATATTGATGTTGGTGCTTCTGTGTTAGTCGAAGTACCAAAAGTAGATAGAGAGTCTTTAGATAGAAAGAATGTGGTCGGCATAGTCATAGAGAAAAGGAATGAACTATACAAAGTTAGCACTTCTTTTGGAGTCATTAATGACTGGTTGCCTCGAAACGCTGTCCTTTCAATCCCAGCAGAAATTTTGACTGATGATCTTCCAGAGGTTCGATTACTATATTTACTATTATACCTATATACATAAATACCATTTTTTTGAAGTGCTATAATTTTGTATTAACAGGCCAAATTACCATTAAGAAAAATATCTGCGATGTCTTCTACATTTGGTGGGCAAGGAATGAAGCAATGCAACTGCAAAAAATATTCTAAGGGACAATGTTTATCTAATAAGTGCAATTGTAAAAAAGCTAATATTTTGTGTAATTCGAGGTGCCATAAATCTTTGACATGTTGCAATAAGTAGATAATCGGGAATTTAGGTACGAGTACTTACATAAACTTTTAAGTTACAATTTCCTTAGTTTTTTATTATGTTTAATTTGTTACATGTTTTTAAGCATATTTTTTATAAATCTCTTACTTACCTAGCGTCTGTTTGGAAATTCGACTGAGGCTCACGGATTTTTTTGAAATTTAATTTTAAAATGTTTGTTTTTTTGGCAGAAGGCCGGTTTTTATGTTTTATGATTATTTTTTAATAAACCTCTTTAATATCGTAGAACACGATATCTGTTGTTTTATTGTGGTAGAGTGAAGGAGGGGTCATTAGCATATTACGTAAAAAAGTAACCCTGTATTATAGGTACCTACCTAGTTTTAAAGTAAAAGAAACTGTTAGGTAGGTAATCGAAACTGATAAATTTATAATTTGGCAAGTCTGATTGTGCCTAAGTCTATGGACACAAGCATTGCCACTGTCAACATCGACCAATCAGAGAGCAGTGTGTTATTTGCCGTATTTTAAAGAAGCGTAAAATTAAAAGCTATTTTGTGATTGGTCGAACCGTTTAGAATCTTACGAATGGATATTTATGTTTATAAATTTACCACGAGACGTCGCAAATTGATAAATTTGCGAAAACGTGGCCGTAAAATAATACAATTTATCTCTCGTTTAGAATCTAACGAAAGTTTATAAATTTCCTAGAAAATTTATAAATTGGCGGTTCTTGCTATTTTCTGGTGACATATACATAACTTTTTACTTGTGTTGGCAATTGAGTGAAAGGGACAAAGGGCTCCCTTATTGCTATCTCTCTGGCCTCGGTTATGATAGCTTAACAAAAGTAAACCTACAGTGTGTGCAATAAGGTTCATTTTTGTGTGTTACGAATTTCGGAGAACTCAGTCCTGTTTATTATACTTCCATGCATTCAGTTCATTTTATATTGACTGTTTAGAAAATAACTCCCGACAATTTAAAAATATTGTTTTCAAACACCTCCATTTATAAAAATGAGCGTTCTTAGTTGTCAATCTACGAGTATTTGCATTACTGAGTTTATTGATTACTACTCATGCGCTGTGTGCGGATTTATTTCTGTGGATCCAACCATGCAACATTTATCAATTTTCAAAAGGGTAGAAATCTTTGTTTTGGATGAGCAAAACGTATCTATATATATGTGAAATTGTGAGTGTAAATGTGGTGCTGCCCCACAAACGGTGGTACACTTTATATCGTGTCCTGCCTGTCCTGTTGGTTGCTCCTGTGATATGCATCACAGGACGCTACTGACTGTTCGTCGCCAAATTTTGGGCTGACTCAATTTGAATTGTCATCGACACGCTAAGAAGAAGTGAAATTGGAAGGCGCTTAATGATATCGGTGAGTAACAGTTACATATTATGTTGATATTATACCTACTTTACTTTAACTAAATCCTCTCAAATTTCAATGTTTACTAGGAATACATAATTAATGTAACATAAGTGCAATACCTACCATAGCTATAATAATATATTATCATAACTGAATTGTAGTTTTTATTTTTTAATCATATGATTATTATGATAAAAATTAACTTGATCTAAAATTAGCTTGATCTAGCGCTTAGACAGTTTAAGAAAAGCTAATGTCAGTGTATATCTTGTATTATTATAAAATTAATTAGGTATACATAAGTATATTGTATAAACATACTGTATATAATATATAAATGTAGTATCTATTTATTATAATAATAGCTATTATTAATAGTATTATAAATACTGTTTTTATCCACAGCAGAACCATGCAGTTATGGGTCCGCCGATATGCGGATTTTGGAGACGAATAACATCTTAGTGCAAAACCAAAGGCAAATTCATCGGCTCGACACCACGACATCGTGGCAAGGCACAAGGCTGATCGCTTCTTGTCCACTCGCGTAAAAGCAACAGCACATATTGTGTGCTTACAAACTGTGAGAAATCACCTACATTCAGCTGGATTACGTTGCAGCAAGCCAGCGCGCACCTTTGCTGTTCACTGCATACCGAGAAATCCGACTACACTTTGCTAGGTCATACATCAATTTGAATGTGGCCCTGGTGGTTAATTATATTTTTTAAATCCATGAGTTTTTATATTCTATTAAATAATCAAGAGAAGTTAAAAATGGATATGTTAGCATCTTGTCATGAAAGTAAACAATTTAATAAGTTTTGGAAATTAACGAATAAATTAAATCACAGACCGGGGATACCGGTGAGCGTCGCGGGCGTGAGCGACCCCACAGATATAGCAAATGCTTTTCGAAAACATTTTAATGTAAACTCGCGGTTGTGTGGCTATAGCGAACCGTCAAATAGCGGCGCGGGGGTGGCCGTGGCCGGGGCTCCTCCTGTCAGGTTCTCCGCTAAAGAAGTCGCGAGATGTATACAGAACATAGTGAGGGGAAAGTCCCCCGGTCACAATGGCCTCAGCGTCGAACATCTTAAATACGCTGGGGTACACTTACCGCGAGTGCTTGCTATGTTTTTTAACTTATGTCTGAGTCATAGTTACTTACCTGCAGTGCTGCCAGATGAAAAAATCTAATCAGCGCTGACAGCGGTGCGCTAAGCGCTAGATTCGAATATATTCACGAGCCATTAAAGCGCTAAATCGGCTCAAACGAGTCAATAAAGCGCTAAATTCGAACTTTTAACTGAGGCGCTTTTTAGACGATCAGTGTGATTAAATAATCTCCCATACTAAACATGGGCTGTAACCATGAGCTCTTAAAACAATTCTGATAAAGTTTTGGAAGCGAAACGCAGATTGCGACTTGTATAAACGCATCTCGTTTACGCCTCCGTTGTTTTGCTCTATGTGTTTAGTATGGTAGATTGTGTAATCTCCTTGGACATATCATCTGTGACATTGATCGTGGAAAAAGCGTCATACGCACGACAAAAATAAAATAAAATATGAAGTGATTGTAGTGAAAAACAACTTTTTATTACAATAATAAAATTTAGGATAGAAAACATAATAATATTATTCTATACCTACAGTTTGGGTATAATAAAATCAACTTAAAGTAAAAAACAAAACAAAAAATTAAAATTCTTCTTCCATCATAGCTGAACTCGAGGGTCCAGGCTGGTTAGGTTCAGTAGTATTTACTTTATATTTTTCGGATGATCCTATCTTACTTAAAATATCAGCTGGTAGTTGATAATTGTAACAGTTGCTGTTAATCGCGGTTAATCCTGTTCTTATTAATAGGATGGCGTTAATAGTTTTTAAATGCAATGCATTTCGCAACTTGCTTTTAACCACATTCATTAAGCTGAACACTCGCTCAATATCAGCATTTGAATGTGGCAAACTCATTATTTTTGTCGCGACATCGAATAAGTCTTTATATGGACAACAGCCAGCTGCGTCCCTCGACTGTTGAACTTCTGTCCAGAACTTCACCGTATCTTTGGTATTTTCCCAGTTCTGTAGGATAACAGTTTGCCACTGCTGAATAACATTATCCATATTTTCTGTGTAACCCAGACTTTCCAAAACTTGTATAAAGTTATCAATATTTCTGTTTGGTTTTAAAATGACGGTAACAGATAATGCCATAGAGTTTTTAAGTAGTTTTAAATTTTCAGGCAATCTTTGTTGCAGCTGATTTATTAGTTTAATAATAAAATCAACGCACCTCTTCTTCATTGCATTTTTTTCATCCTCATTTGATGAAGACTCGTTCATCTCTTTCTCAAATAAATAACCAAGGTATGGTGACATAGATAGATGTTCTTTCACATTAATGCTTTCGAATTGCATTCTCGGTTGCACTATTATTATTTTCGTGCACATGTTTCGTATCAAATCATGTAGCGTATTGTAGAGCAGACATGGGTCAGAAGTTTTGTTTTCAAAAGTTTTTATTGCCCCTTGTAAATTATTAAGTATTCCACACAAAAACTGCAAATAAATTTTGTTTCTTTCATCGTTGTACATGTTATATAATAATTCGGCTTGGTAGCAATTTTCACGAGTTCTCATTAATTGAAAGTGTAATTTTAGTTCTATCCATTGACTTAAGATTCTAGTTACCGCGGGTTCAATTGACAGCCATCGTGTATCACAAGCTTTTAAGATCTTAAGTGGCTCCTCTCCACAGTTTATCGCTTCATATAATTTTTTATATTCGTTTTTTCGTTTCGGTGAAATCTTGAACCAATTGTGAGTTTCTCTTATCATAAATTCTATATTTCTTGGTATAGTCTCACATGACGCATGTGATACCGCCAATTGAATCGAATGGCAGACACATCTTATCAACACTAGATTGGGTAAAGCATACCTTTCCTGCAATATTTTATGGACACCTGCGTTTACCCCAGTCATAACCGAAGCATTATACGTTCCGATTCCAATTAACTTGCTTTTATCAAGTTTAAAAGCTTCAAGTTGTGCTATTAACGCCGAAACTATTCCTTCGGCATCTGCAGATTCCAATTCAATCAGCCCTAAGAATGTGGAAACTATTTCGTTGCGACTGCTGCTAAAATATTTAACAACAATACCGAGATATTTTCGAACAGAAACATCAGTAGATTCATCTATAATCAAGCTATACGAATTATCACCAATATCATTTATCAAAGAATCTTTAAAATGAGGTGCTAATACTTCCTGAATTATTGCTGTACATTTCGTTCGGTGCAATTTCATTTCTGTAGTAGCCTTAGAATCCGAAAATTTATTTTTACACAATTCGGTGAGGTGATCAATTGCTTGTATAGCTGTGTGTTCTGCAAAATACATTGAGAGAGCACCTTCAGCCTCAACACAGAGCTTATCGACGGGTTTTTGCAGCATTGAAGAGATTTGTGTTTGTTTTTTGTCCAAGAAAGGTTTCGCCTGCTTCTTGTGATGAATTGAATCACAATGTCTCTGGATATCGCTTAATTTGGCAAGAAAATCCTTCCTACAATACAAACACATCGCCCTTGTATCATCTCCAGGCACAGGTTTCAACCATTGTTTAAAGTTGGGCGATTTCTCCCATTCGACTTTGTATCTTTTTTTGTACACAGTTTTTTTTGATAATGGTACATCCATTTCAAAAGAGTTAACCAACACAACACTATGGAACACTCGCAAAAGTAACTACTTAATAAAATCAGTGCTTAAAACGTTATTTCTTAACTTGAACTTCAGTGCGGTCCACATAGACAGAATGAAAATGAAAGAAGCAAAGTCAATCAACCAAACATGAAACAAACCGTACTTAATGTTCATGGGATTCCCCGTGCTCTATTGCCATACCCAGCTGGCATATAGAGCACAAAATTGAACATAGACAATAATTTTATTCTCCACGGAACAAATAGTGCTGCCATATAAAAAATTAAGAAAGCGCTAAATTATCCGCTAGGCGCTAAAATTATCAAGTGCCCGCTGAACATTGCAAAAAAGTGCTAGATCTAGCGCCGAAAGCGCTAAAATGGCAGCACTGCTTACCTGTAGAACTTAGCAATACAATCGTTGTGCCGGTAATAAAGAATAAGACGGGTGACGCCTCCGATATCTCCAACTATAGGCCTATATCGCTTGCCACTGTCTGTGCTAAGGTGTTGGATAGTCTGCTTGATAATATTCTAGCTAAGCATATTGATCTCGAGGATGGTCAGTTTGGTTTTAGACCAAACTTGTCAACGGATAGTGCAATTTTATGCCTTAAGCAGACTGTCCAATATTATACAGACAGAAAGACTCCTGTAATGGCATGTTTCCTGGATTTATCGAGGGCTTTTGACCTGGTCAATTATGACCTGCTCTGGCATAAGCTCACTCACGACACTACTGTCCCAGCTGATGTGATATCACTGTTTAGATATTGGTACAGTAGTCAAAAGAATATAGTTAAGTGGGTAGGCTCATATTCTGATATGTATGGGTTGGAGTGTGGGGTGAGGCAGGGGGGGTTGAGCTCCCCCCGTCTTTTTAACTTATACATAAACAAACTGATAGGTAGGCTCAGTAGCACTAAAATCGGTTGTCACGTAGACGGTGTTTGCGTGAACAACATCAGCTACGCTGATGATATGGTGCTGCTGAGCCCATCTATCGGTGCAATGAGAAGGCTTCTTAAAATTTGTGAAAGTTATGCGGTGGCGCACGGGCTCAAATACAATACCAATAAGAGTGAATGGATGGTTTTTAAATCGGGTACTTTAACCTACGAACAGCTGCCTGGAGGCCTACTATGAACTATTATTGCGATTCAATTGACGACCTAAAATAAACTGCTTTGCTATTTCATACCACGACGTCATTAGAGCGATCCAGTTTAGGTTGACTCCAAATCAAGTCTGCAATTGGATCGCAAACCATTTTTGTTAATTCATTTTTCGTACCATGACGTGACATTTCAACTTATATTGGATAGCTTATGTGTTAAATTAAGCGATCCAAAAAAAGTTGCTACTTTCTTGGCGTGAAGTGAATCGTTTTGTTAATAACTTTTAAAAAATAGTGAAAATATACGTAATTCAAGGTATTTCAATTGAATACTTAGTGTGTTAATGTAAAAAAGTGATTTCTAGAGCTATTTTTTATTGTAATGTCTGACGAATTAGTCATTTTTGAATTCTTAGAAAATGATAATGAAATAAACACAACACGGCGACAAAAAAGACGTCTAACACGGGAACAATCAGACCCCTTTGATTTGAAAGATGCAGAATTTATAAAGCGATATCGGTTGTCTAAAAAATTGGTATTAGAACTGTGTGATGAGCTGAGGCCATTGTTGAAAAATCCAACAAAATCAACTGATTTATCAGTAGAGACAAAGGTAGAAGTCAAATTATTCACAAAACAATAAACATTTTATGGCACAATATTATAAGTTATCTGGATAGATGCATCTACTCATTTAGTATCATTTTTTTTTAGGTTTTAACTACACTATCGTTCTATGCGACAGGGTCATACCAGAGACCCATTGGAGACATAAGTGCTCACTCTATAGCTTAGCAAACAGTTTCCTCTATAATAGCCAAAGTAACAGCATGCATTGATTCTCCTGAGATAAGAAGGAAATACATTACTTTTCCCAAAAATTTTGAAGAAAGAAATAAAATAAGGGCAAGGTTAATTATTTTGTTATCTATATTCCTTTCTATATATATTATAAACCAGGTAAGTCTGTTGTGTTACCACTTGCATAATAGTAACTTTATTTTAGGTTTTATCAAAAATTTTACATCCCCGGTGTACTGGGATGTATCGACTGCACACAAATAGCAATAGTTAGACCAGTTGAAAATGAAGAAATATATTTTTGTAGAAAGCACTATCATTCATTAAATGTTCAGTTGGTAAGTTTTTGTTAAGTTACTGCATTGTTAATATACAATACTTGTATGTTAAGTATATTGAACACTTTTCAAGTAGCAAAAATGCTCAGAATGACATGCAAGTATTTGTAGCAAATAGTTACAACTTTAAGATGTAATTTACCATGTTGTAATCTATATTTTGTATACAGATTTGTGATGCGGACATGCAGATCACTAGTGTAGATGCTAGCTATGGTGGGGCAACACACGATTCATTCATTTGGAATGTGCACCCATTAAAATCACATTTAGAAAATATAAATGAATGTACATGGTTACTAGGTAAGATTAGAAGTATATTTTTTTAAATAAATTAAACAAATTATAAACTTTATCACTTTAATCTTAAATTCTACAACTATTGATAAAATAAATTTAATAATTTTCCTTGGTAACAAAATACTTTGTAATTGGTCATATATTTAACATTAATAATCACTAAAATATAAAACCTTAGGCATCATTTTAGTCTTATAAAAATAATTATTTGACTTACAAATTTTAAAATAACAAAATATATTTTAACATGAATTAAATTTTCCTATTTGCAGGTGACTCGGGATATCCATTGAGAAGTTATATGATGACACCCATTATCAATGCAAATCCTGATACACCAGAGAGCCATTACACAAATATGCATGTCCAGACTAGGAATATAATTGAGAGAACAATTGGGCTACTTAAAGCACGTTTTCGTTGCCTTCTGGTACACAGAGTTTTACACTACAGACCAAAAGTTGCCGCCTCTATTATAAATGTTTGTGTGATTCTGCATAACATTTGTAATAGAGCTAACATTCCTGTGCCAGAATTAAGTAACGAAGACATACTTCAAGAAACCCAGATGCAGGTGAATTTGACTGATACTCATAATGAAAGTGTCAGCAGCAACAACCAAGCTCTTCAACGTGGTGTAACCATCAGAAACACCCTCATTCGCCATCTGTGGGATGCCCGACTGACCTAGAATGATAATTTGACAATTTAGTATTATAGAATAATTACATTCGAAGACACATGATGTGTGATTATGAGAATAGTATAGTATGCTTAAAATATCTTTTAATTATTATTACTTTTTAAGCATATTAGACTTGTATGATATTTTTATATAATTTCTCCTAACAAATGTCTTCATTTCACTTCAATTTTTGTTTATTAGATTCTATAATTATTATGTTCTTAGTTAAGGTTGTTTTTATGAATCTGTGTGTAATAAAAATATAAATTTACCTTGACCGCAATATTTCTTTCATTTCCTTCATTTCTTGTAGAATGTTTTTCAGGGTTTCACTGTTTTGTTCCTCTATGTTGGCTCTTCTCTCAGATATGCGAATAAGAGCCCGGCGAGCCGCGTCCTGTGTCATTGGTGGCTCTCGTCGCGTGTGTCGTCGGCGGCGTGGTGAGCGCCGAGGAGTGCTCTGCAGGTCTGGCGCACCAGTGGTAGTGTGCTCGAGAGTGGGTGGCGACGCAGGTGGAGGGGGTGTCACTCTGGTTAATGGCCCTGCTTCCATGATTTCTGGGCTCATCCCTTCATGAAGATGGACTGGACAGAGAGTCAGTATACTCTCAGAACCCGTCTCGCCTTCCAGAACTGTGGGCACACTGCTTGTACCAATATTTAATGGCGTGTCCAAGCCACTCTCTGTTCTTATTTCCTGCAAATCATAATTAATTCTCTTCCTTCATTTACATCACTAAAATGACATGCAACTGTGCAAATATTTTTATACAATATGAACGAATGAGCAAGTATAAAAAATAATACTCACTTGTTCAAATGGCTCTACCCGCATACCAGGCAGGCCGGTACCAAAGTCATCTCCTAAGATCTGAAGGATTTTTTTTTCAATGTCCGACATCTTTTTTATCTCTGACGGACCTCCTCCAGTCTGCTGGTGAGATGCTCTAGTAGCTGCAGCCAATTTCTTCAATTTGGATTTATAATCATACCAATACTAAAAAATATATATTATCTTGTTAAGTTGCAGGGAAATATTTTTTTGACAAAAATAAATTATTAATAGTTAATTTATTCTTTTCACTTACTTTGCACCATCCTTTCCAATCTTTAATTGCACCATTACCATGGGAATTTAAATTCTGGGCTATATTCTCCTACATATTCCTTGAAAATTCCCTAGCTTGGGATGTTTAATTATAGCCCGTTGCTATGGCTTGTTGGAGATAATACGTATCACCGTGAGACACTGCGACCGGAGGGCGACAGCGGCGAGCGGGGAGCGGGGGACGAGGTGCCGAGTGCCGCCGACGCCGCCGCCGTACCACCACCTTTTCACTCATTCGACACGGATGAGAAGCGCGCGTTCTTAATATCCATTATTACCAATATACCTACCTATATAATTACAGTCCGCTATTTTTTATTTCGAAGACCTCTGAGAATCCCCAACAAATGGTCCTCTCACCGTGGAAAAGGATAATAAGGACGTCTTGAAGCTTATTTGGAGATTATTCCGTGCAAAAAACTTTTGCGAGTCGTACGCGCCGGTCATTACGCGACAACTTTCGAGAAGGTCAAGGAAGGAGATTTGAAGGACGAACAAACCGTCTCGTCACTGGAAAAAGGACAAGACATCTTGTGAGTTCGTTCCTATTTATTCCTCTTATTCCATCTTCTTATTGCTAGCCAAATTCATATTCCCTTCTCAGTATCATACACATTTAGCTAAAACTTGAGTCAGTACTTTGTGCATTCTTCATACATTACTATTCATAGAATATTACCTGAGCTGTCTATAATATTTAGTTTAGACAAATTATTCGAAACTTTTTTCGCTAATTGCAGTCGTAAAACTCGAGCGTTGAATGCCTATCGCATGAATCATCTTGTTTATTTCAATTTGCTTAGCTACCTGGTTATAATTTTATTGTCGCTTACATAATAATATATTTACTACGTGTTACGGTGCATCAAGTAGCTTGTTATTTTAAATCAGCCTTTGCCATTACCACGACTTGAGGTTTGCTTGTGATCATGTCAGAACTTAAAACTTTAATTAAAAAACGCTCAGCTATAAAATCAAAGATTACTATTTTTGGTAATCATATTAAAATAATTGAAACTTCTAAAACCTTAACGCAGTTGTTACGCAGTTATTTAGAGTGTCGCTTACGAAAATTTGAGCCCTTATGCGATGAATTCGACACGTTACAGACTGATATCGAGATCCTATCTGACGAGCCACCAACCGAAGAAGTACCCGCGGAGCGTGTGCAGTTTGACAACGACTACTACCCGCTGGTGGCCAAGGCCAAGAGCCTGCTTGCTGCCGGAGGAAAGGGCAGCGGATCTGTGGCGGAGTTCAGCGACGCAGAATCAGGTGGGCGAGTGAGAAATTTGGTTAGGCTACCGAAAATTGACTTACCACATTTCAGCGGCGGCTATCAAGACTGGCTCGAATTCAAAGACACATTCCTTTCTCTTATACATAACAGTGATTGCATAGATAACATTAATAAGTTCCACTATTTACGTGCTTCTCTTAAAGGAAATGCCGCTTGTATTATTAAAAACATCGATTTTAAAGCTAACAACTATAAAATTGCTTGGGACTTTTTGTGCGAGCGATTTGATAACAGTCGCTTACTGGTTAATAATCACTTACAGGCTTTGTTTAACGTAGAACAAAATCAAAATCTTATTGATGTAACTAACAAGAACATCAGGGCTCTCACCATCATTGAAAGAACCCGTTTGGGACACGATCATAATTTATATGATGTCAACTAAACTTGATAGTGTGACGGGTCGAGAGTGGGAAGAACATAGAAATACATTGAATTCATCCCCAACCCTATCACAGTTCATAACATTTTTAACTAAAAGAGCCGAAATAATAGAAACTTTAGAAGAGAATAATAAAAATAATAAAACAAAATCAGAACCCGTAAAAGCGAAAAGTTTAGTAATAAATAATAATAATAGCACTAATAGCAAAAATGAAGATAAAAAATACAAACGAAAATCATGTCCATTATGTGACGATGTGTCACATCAGCTGTTTAATTGCGAATCGTTTAGAAGTCTTCCTGTAGAATCTCGGATAGCTAAAGTAAAGGAGTTCAAGGTTTGCTTGAACTGTTTGCGCTTCGGTCACGTAGCAAAGAAATGTTTTTTGTCACACTGCAAATATTGCAATGAAAAGCACAACACTCCTTTGCACTTAGAAAAATCTGAGCAATCTGCTTCTAGTGATTCGTCATCTTCCCCTTCAAAAGATATTGTATTGACAACTGATGTTCTACCGGTTACTACTCCGACACGTGTTTTCCTTTCCACAGCGTTGGTGAAAGTGGTTGATGGCAAGGGCAACAAACACACCGCCAGGGTGATCTTGGACAACGGTAGCGGAATAAATATCGTTTCCGAAGCTTTCTGCGGTAAGCTGGGTTTGCCGAGGCGGAACGTGAGCTCCACGGTATCAGGTTTTAATAATCATGTATCCCATAGTACACAGTCTTGCAATCTCACAATTGAGTCATTGAATTCTAGCTATAGGAATAACATTGATTGTTATGTGTTTACCAACGTCACCACAGCAGTGCCAATCACGTACATTGACACACGACACATTCAAATCCCATCAGGCTTATGTCTATCTGACCCCACTTATAATATTCCTTCGAAGGTCGATCTACTTATCGGGGCAGACATCTTCTGGGATATTCTAGGTAACAAAAAGATTAGCTTAGGCAAGCATCTACCCATGTTGCGTAGTTCGGAGTTCGGATGGATAGTCACTGGTCACATCTCAAGTCCGAAAAGTACATTTAGTCAATGTCTTTTTACTCAAGGTCAACTTGATATTGATCTCACTCGTTTTTGGGAAGTAGACAGTGTTTCTCATGAGCATTCTCAATCCGCAGAGGAACGTGCGTGTGAGAATAGTTTTACTGTCAACACAACTCGTAATGACGCCGGTCGCTTTGTCGTCACCATTCCTCTAAAACAAGATCCCCTGCTCTTAGGGGATTCTTTTGAAATGGCTAAGCGACGTTTTTTTTATCGCTAGAGCGAAAATTCGAACGAGAGCCAATATTCAAGGAGAAATATATAAACTATATAAAAGAATACGAGCAGTTAGGTCACATGACTGAAAATAAAGTTCTTTTTCCATACAGTGACAATGCCAACTACTACCTTCCTCATCATGGCGTACTTCGGGAGTCCAGTACAACAACAAAGTTGCGTACAGTCTTTGACGCTTCTGCCGTCACCACTTCAGGAATTTCCTTCAATGAAATTCAGATGGTCGGTCCTACAGTCCAAGACGATCTCATATCGATTCTCCTCAGATTCCGCCAGCATAAATTTGTAGTATCCGCAGACATTGAAAAAATGTTTAGATCTATTGACATTGCACCCAGTCAACGCTCGTTACAGCAAATTGTATTTAGGTATGATTCATCGCATCGCTTAAAAACCTACACACTTAATACAGTTTGTCAGGGGACTGCATCAAAATGTTTGAGTAGCCTGGCATCCATAGTCAGCGATAATAACGTCAAATATAGTATAGCACACGACTTTTATTGTGACGATTTATTAAGCGGGGCTTGTACTGTAAGTGAAGCTATAGAGTTATGTAAGGGAATTACTGCCACCTTAAACTTAGCAAAATTTAATATTCGCAAATGGAAATCGAATAACGCATTAATTCTAAACGAGCTACTCTCAGATCAAATTATTGATTCAAATACAGTTTTAGATCTATCAGATAACAACATAAATGCAGCATCAAAAACATTAGGTTTATATTGGCTTTGTCAGCAGGATACCTTATCTTTCTCAATTAACATTGAACTTCATGAGAAGGTTACAAAACGTCATATTCTTTCCGTTATAAGCCAAATATTCGACCCATTAGGCCTTGTAGGGCCATGCGTTGTCGAAGCTAAGTTGATTATGCAGAAAGTATGGGTCAATAAATGCTCTTGGGACGAAGAAGTTTCGTCAGAGATTTTACATCTCTGGTCTTCATTTGCTAACACATTACCCTGTCTTAATAAGTTACAAATACCTCGTTGGGTTCTTAGTGATCTTTGCGTAAAAATTGAAATCCATATATTCACAGATGCTTCTCAAAGTGCGTATGGGGCATGCGTCTACATTAGGTCTGTGAGTAACTCGGGGATTGTGCGTGTTCAGCTCTTAGTCTCGAAAAACATGGTTGCACCGATCAAACCCACAACTATCCCACGTCTTGAGCTGTGTGGGGCCTTATTAGGTGCAAGACTGTGTACTAAGGTACAAAATTCACTAACATTAAACATAAACATGTGTCGCTTTTGGTGCGATTCCACGATCGTATTAGGGTGGTTATCCACCCCTTCAAATCAACTTAACCAATTCGTACGTAATCGTGTAAATGAAATCAAGGTAAGCACCAGCGGTCACATGTGGAGCTGCGTGCCGTCCAAGGAGAACCCGGCAGATCTCGTTTCTCGCGGGGTGAAGGCTGATATTATCAGCGACGCCTCGTTGTGGTGGTCGGGCCCATCGTTTTTGCTCGAATCGGAGCGTTGTTGGCCACAAATGCCTAATGAAACCCAGAAATGGGACCTACCGGATCTTCAACCTTGTCTTGTTATAAATAATGACGTTAGCAAGAACGACGACGATAAACTATTTACAAAACTTATTCTGAAATATTCACAATTTACACGTTTACAAAGAGTTGTAGCGTATGTAAACAGATTTATTCATAACTGTAAAAACAAAACAATCAGATACTACGATCATCTTTCTTGTGAAGAATTGCAAAATTCATTTAATTTTATTATACACATTGCCCAGTTAGAAATGTTCCCAAATGAATATCTTATCTTAAAATCAGGTCACGCATTAACAAAGAAAAATAAATTAATATCATTGACTCCATTCTTAGATTCAAATGATATCTTGAGAGTAGGCGGTAGACTTGATAATTCACCTTATAGCTATGACACAAAGCATCCTATATTATTATGTAGCAAACATCATTTAACGAAAATCTTATTTCACATGCATCACTTGAAACTTTTACATGCTGGACCTCAGCTATTGTTGTCCAATATTCGTCAAACGTTTTGGCCTTTAGGAGGAAGGAATCTGTCTAAGTCCGTAACGAAAGGTTGCATAAAATGTTTCAGATTTAAAGCCAGCAATGTTCAGCCCATTATGGGGCAATTACCTGAATCCAGAACTACACTGGAATTCCCTTTTTTACATTGTTCGGTGGATTATGCAGGCCCAGTTAAGATAGCTAACCGTAAAGGTCGAGGTTGCCAACTGATTAAATCTTACTTGTCCATTTTTGTCTGTTTAGCTACAAAAGCCGTGCATCTAGAACTCGTCACAGATCTTACTAAAGAGGGATACATGGCTGCTTTAAACCGGTTTGTGGCTCGTCGAGGGAAGCCTCAAAGTATAACCTCCGACAATGGGACTAATTTTGTAGGTACATGTAACGAGTTGCATCGCTTCTTACAGGAATCAGGTTCCAAAATTAGTTCTGAAGTCGCCCAAGAGGGTATAGACTTCCTCTTCATTCCGAGCTACACCCCCCATTTCAATGGTATGGCTGAATCTGCAGTCCGTTCCACTAAATATCATCTTCGTAGGCTTCTCCAACTTACGCATTTCACGTATGAGGAAATGCACACTTGTCTGACTCAAGTGGAAGCCATCCTTAATTCTCGTCCTATAACCGCCTTAAACTCTGATCCTACAGACTTTACACCTTTAACTCCCGCTCACTTCCTAATAGGACGATCACTTGTGTCAGTTCCACATCCACAGCTGACAGAAAGAATAACAAGCCTTGAGCGATACAAACGAATCGAGTTCGTCAAACAACACTTCTGGAAACGATTCTCCAACGAGTACGTCACCACTCTGCAGCAAAAGACGAAGTGGCCTACTGCATCAAGCGAACTCAAATTGGGTTCCTTAGTCCTTATAAAGGACAAAGCGCTACCTCCCTTACGTTGGGCCCTGGGTCGCTGTGTGGCCGTTTCCCAGGAGCTCAGGATCAAGTCGCTCGAGTCGCCGATATAAGGATCAAAGGAGGAACCATTATTCGAAGGGCGTTTAATAACATTTGTCCCCTTCCAGAACCTGCTTGTTGAATCAGCTGCCTACTTCAACCCGAGGAGTATGTTGGAGATAAAACGTATCACCGTGAGACACTGCGACCGGAGGGCGACAGCGGCGAGCGGGGGACGAGGTGCCGAGTGCCGCCGACGCCGCCGCCGTACCACCACCTTTTCACTCATTCGACACGGATGAGAAGCGCGCGTTCTTAATATCCATTATTACCAATATACCTACCTATATAATTACAGTCCGCTATTTTTTATTTCGAAGACCTCTGAGAATCCCCAACAGGCTTTATTTTGGTTTAAAAATTCCCAAAGCTGCTCAAGTTGACCGTAAGTCACTCTTCGACGCGATACATCACTGTAAAAAAAACACTTAAAATACTTTGGCACACTTAAAAAACTCTCAAGTACGCCTTTGAGATAAAGAAGTTTGTAAGTTTACTTTATGAAAATATTATATTCACAAACTCCACAAGAATACTTACGCCATTATTCGTATTACCAATTATTTTACCTCAGTGAAACATTAAAAACACTTTAAAATACTAACAATAACACCTATGTTCTCTCGATAATAATTTGAGATATTTAAACTTTCAAAACAAATCGCAACAACAACAACCGCTTCCTGTCAAATCAAATATGAGAATTAGAACGCACCTCCAGTGCGTTCTAAACTCGTCTTATTAAAAATTATTTTTACGACAACATTAAGCAAATCTTTAATTTGTAATTTAAAGAATTATATAAATTACTATTATTTAATGAGTACTAAAAAGGGCTAATGGCATATAATTTGACGCATAGAAGTGCAATTTTAAAATGTATTTGTTGTAATTTTTACACAAAATAACCGTAACTTACCGCTATAATTTCATCAACTAGGTTTCGAAACGCAACGCATATGGTTCGAGTAAACGAGACAGACTTATGCAACGACTGCACAGCGTCATCTCTTTCTCACACCGCGGACCACAGACAAATTATGTTCGTTCATTCCTCCGTGAGCAATTCAAACGCCAGTTAGTTATAGGCACTTCATGGTACCAATCTTAGCGATTCAGTTTAGGTACCTAGACTGGATTGCCTCGGAATTGAACGGCTAACTAAAAGTTGATGGTAGGCCTCCTGTACTCTCACTCTCTGGTTCCCCTTTAGGTCGGGTATCGAAGTTTAAGTATTTGGGCCACTGGGTCACTGATGACTTGAATGATAATGTAGACATAGACAGGGAGCGCAGGTCGCTGGCTGTACTTTGCAACATGCTGGCCCGCAGGTTTGCACGCTGTTCTGATTCGGTTAAGATAACGCTTTTTAAGGCCTTCTGCCAGTCGTTTTACACGTGCAGCCTGTGGACCAAGTATACCCAGCGGGCATACAGCGACCTGCGCGTACAAGTACAATAACGCATTCAGGGTGCTCTTGGGGTTGCCCTGGCGATGTAGCGCGTTAGGGATGTTCGCGGATGCGTGTGTCGACGGGTTCGCCGCGATCATACGTAAGCGATGCGCTTCCATGATGGCGCGTTTGCGCTCCTCCTCCTGTGGCATCCTGAATGTGTTTGCAGACCGGTGGGATTCTCCCCTCTTACGAAGGTGGTACTAACAATATATGGATGTAAGTCTGAAATAAAATATTTGAATTTGAATTAATTATTGACATTTTAGAAAACACAACCTTCTTCTGTGCAGTCGGGTAAAAATGCGAAATTTGCGTGACGTTTGAAACGTTTCAAACGTCCACAGACACGTCGTTTCAAACGTACTCATGTCACATCTTCTACTTCAACACTCAATGTTTTGTTATACAACGTGTAACAGAATAAACGCAATTCCTGAAAGTAGTTGGTTCAGAATCGGCTTCTGAATCGATTTCCGTCATAAAAAATAGGTGTTAAATTTTGACGGAAAAATCTTTTAAATAACTTAAATTAGAAACCCAGTATCATGACAAATTAATACAATCCTTAATTCAAGGAAATTGAAACCTTAACTCAGAGCAATAAAGGCTACTAAAACGCACGACATTATTTGTAGTTCGCTCATAGCTCGTAATACACACACGTAAATAATATCAATGCATTTTCTATATTTGACTTCTGGAACACGTTGAGTAGCCGAAACCACCACACACCCCAGCACACAGCACACGACAACACATGCCTCATTACAATCCACACATATCGCCGCACTACGACTACATACTACACCACACCACACCATACACTATACACACCACAACACAATTATATACCCACATCGTTTAATAATAAGTGAACTCACTCCTAATGTCACAGTACACATCTTTTTTGTAACTCATAGTTAGTATATACGGCAACGATATGGAAGCGCGGAGTCTCCTAATACAGGCACTGTTTTGCTTAAAAGGAGGCTCCAAACACGTTGAAATGTACAAATTATGCTAATTGTGACAATAAACTATTTTGTATTTGTATATTTTTGTATTTTACATTAAAAGTAGTGTGCGTCAAATAAATAGGTAATTTAAAGGAATTCTAACTTTATCTCCAATGAGTAAGGCTTATTTGAATGCACGACCAAACTTAGTTGGTGATCAAACAATTTTTAGGCATTTTTACAAAATAAAATTATTTAATTTGAAGAAATTTAGAACTTATTGCAAAGAGATAAATCATTTGTCGGCAACCTCTTTGACGTTTATGCGAAATGCCGACACACACGCCGCCGCTACCGCCGAATAACATGACTACCTAACATCAAAGGCACAAAAGCTAGTCATCCGCCGGTAGTGATCTAATGTAGACGTTCTTTTATTTACTTCCGTTACATTTTTGTTTCCGCGCGCGATGGCTTTCCAGTATACCAACATACAATACACAGATATGGTGAGGACCCTGGCTCGCTGTCTTGATAAAGTCGCGTTAACTTGTCGGAATTCAATGACCGTTTTGGCTGCAGTGTGAGCGCCAGGACGATGCTGGCTGCAGCTCAGCGACTGAGGGACTCTGGGACGTTCCTTCCTACTACGGCTTTGGACAGAGGGACGAATGTGCGGACTACTCGTCTGCAAGAGCGTATTCTCGACCATTTCGACGAACATTCAGCTCGAGAGAAGCAGCACCCCAGTTCGACTGCAGCCACATGTACGTGTGGCGAACGTTGCATGCTGATGGTGAACACCCATTCCATCTTCGACGGTGTCAAGACCTAATGCCGGCCGACAACTTGCCACGACTGAAATTCAGTAGGTGGTTGTTGGAGTACTGGCAACAGAAGATTCTTTGGACGGACGAGAGTACCTTCACGCGTGTTTGCATGTGCAACCAGCACAACCAGCATTTGTGGCGGCATGAGAATCCATATGCTTGCCGTGTGGATTCGTTCCAGCATAGGTAACTAAAAACAAAAATTGAACAAGCATTTGTGACGGTGAAAAGTGATACTAAAGTGCTTACAAAATTGAAATACAATTTAAGAAAACGTGCAAATAAGTGCATAGAACAAGGCGGTGGTCATTTTGAAACTTTAATGAAAGTGGATGAGCAGAAATAGTGAAAATTAATAACCTAAGTGTAAAGTGTAAATAATCCAGTTCTGTAAGTACCTACTCCTTCCTATCAATACGATTGTATTCTTATCACTGTAAATATTATGATTCAAATCTTTTAAACACGCCGTCATTGAATATCGCTGTTTTAAATGCATCCCCGTTACTAAGCCTAAAGTCTTAGATTCGTGTTCATAATTTCACTTACTAGAAAATTATCAATCATTACACGGTAATTTCAATGAAGTATCAAAAGTTATTCATAATATCAGTCTATGACATTTTAGGTATGTAAAATTCGTTCATTGAACTAACGCACATCTAATGCCTACA
This sequence comes from Noctua fimbriata, assembly GCA_905163415.1. Lineage (NCBI taxonomy): Eukaryota > Metazoa > Arthropoda > Insecta > Lepidoptera > Noctuidae > Noctua > Noctua fimbriata. Next base: position 8,671,417 of record LR990929.1, on the reverse strand, counting down.
GCTATGGTCGGCCGCTAACATTGCATGAGTGTATGTGCAGGGATGTTGTTGCACATGCGTTTTGCGTTTAGTAAGGACAACTATTTAATAAAAAAAGACTAGGTTTGGTTTAAATTTATTTAATTACGTATGTTGTTTTAGACTTATAATTTAATTATAACTATCAGTAACTCGGATAAGATAATTATAACTAATTATCTTATCCGAGATACTGCGCTTAATCTGTTACACGTTGTATATTGACTTAAACATTAATGAACAGTAATAAAAACAAACTTAATAGATAAACTCCAAAATAAGAAAAATAGACAAACAACAAGATTTAAATAGGTAAATAACAAAAAAATAAAATACGGGAATACTTACTTTTTGGCGCAAAATTCGTCGAGGCGTTCTATGCACGACTGCGTCGCTCGCTCGCTCGAGCCGTACTAAACACAAAACCGAACATGGCCGACGATGCAACGAACGATGCGTCACACGCGTAGGTATCATGATTCATGGTTTCCGAGAAATTGAAGCTGTTGCAATCATGACCTGTTTTAATTGTCTCCGGTCTACTATTGCCTAAATTCTGTTCACACAGATACAGAGTACATATGTTAAGTCGGTAGGTTCCTTTATCACAGGTTCTAAATTGAATAGAAATCCAAATATCTTCCGCACTGGATTGCAGACAACATTCTCAACTACAGCAAGTTCACGGCGAACCGCCACCAGCACGCCACCACCACGCGCCTGCGCTATAGCCGCATAGTCACGGTCGCGCCGCCACACTTGGTATATATCGTCAAGAAGTTCACTATCCAATATCCCATCAACGAGCTAGGTCTCAGTTAAAGTGATTACATCATAGTTACATTTAGCTAAATTCCTGTAAAAGTTGATCGACTTCGTCCGCGGTCCCCAAACATTCTGATGATAAATGTTTAATCCATACATTATAGAACGGTATACCTACAAATAAGTAGTTCATTATAAAAGGGAGTAAATAATGCATGACAAATCCGAATAAGATGATAAAATTCCGTTTCTCAACAAAAAATAAATCATCAAAGCTCAATGTACAGCCCAGAGACACAAACATTGTGAATAATTCACGTTTTATTTTATATAAACTATTGGTACATGCATAAGTGTTCGTTATTACGGATAGGTCAGAAAAAAACTTAATAATATTTTAAGACAGTGAATATTTATCTCCAAACGCAAAACACAAAGCTCGAACAAGAAGCATTTCAAATGAACAAAAAACTACTCAACACCCATCAAAAAATATTTGTTAGCAAGCCAACGAACATATCTATAGCAATATATTACACATTTCGGCACAAAAGAAATCGGAGCGTAACAAACAAAGCGAGTATGGTCACATGGACTTTGGACTGAGATAAGTGATTCAATGTTTCGCACGCTGCTAATTAGTGACACTTTCGATAATCGTATAAGCTTTAGAGTATTGTTTATAAGGCTTAGCAAAGATGAGATGAATTTAACCTTATGATATGCACAAGCAGCGTTGAAATTAGGCGATAAATAAAAATAGACATAGTAGTAGAAATAGACTAATTTGCTGTGGGTCCCGTTCCGTTGCAACGATGAAAGTCTTGACGGTGGCATCTCGTTTTACAAAAATCTTCATGTGTTTCACCCACACATATTGGAAGTTTTTTTCCTTGGCTAGTGATTTAGTTTGCGAAAGTAACATTTTGTTCTTTATAGTCAGATGATCATTGACAAAAACCCTGCCCGTGCCAGCGATTCCAGTATGTTCGGTAAAATAATTCATTAGTACTTCAATCATATTCTTTATTATTTCATAATTTCATTGATTTGATACTGACATTATTTGATAATTTTGCATGCCAAAACTCAGGCAGAATGTACCAGGCTCACTAAATTTAACAACGACTTTATTATACAATACCTACATTACTATGCGAATAAATGATTTGATTTGATTTGATTCGGGAAGTAGGGGATCCTTGTAGGAACGGGCAGCCACCGATGAAATCCTCTTTCACATACCTGTTCATAAAGGAAACAATGATGTAGTGTGTAGATACGTTAGTCGGTATTCTGTGTACAAAATTAATTTGAGTCTTCATAATGGGATAGGAAACTTTGTCATCGATTTTCTTCACTATATCGAAGAGGTTCCTTCATCGGCACCCCCTTAATTTCAACATTATTGCTGCGGAGCCACTGATTTATGTCCTGATGGCTTTCCTCAAGCTTGACAACCGCTGACTTGGTGAGCGTTACGTCTATCTGCACCGCTTCTACCTTGATTAGTCTTTGGTCCAAAGCTAGAACCCTGCCAGGAAGTTCCTTGAGATTTGTCAGCTCCTGCCGTAAGAGTTGCACTTCAGATGCCAAGCTGGAGAGAGGTATAAGGTCTCGACGGATGCTGGACAGTTCACGTATTGTTGTATCCAGTGTAACCGGAACAGGAACCACTGGCGAGGCTGTGCTAGAAAGTGATTGAGTGCTTGTATGACCTGGATTCTTGCAATTAGCACATCTCCATGTTGCTTGACGCTCCCCGAGCTTGCGATAGCCCTTCTCCGTGACTCCAGAACACGGAAAGTCAAAGTGTTTGCAACATACCGAACACTGAATCGCTTCTGCGACTTCAACACACCTTCCACAGATAACCTTAGTTAGTAAGTTCGATAACACGTAACAACAATAATTGATAACTTATATCGCGAACGACCGCTGACGACAAATGGTAGACGCGCGACGCGTTCTCGCTTGGACGTCTGATCGGAGCAGCGCTCGCTCGGACACTGACTTTATTAGTTTGAGTAATTTATGCGGCCTACGCAAATGTCCTTTCTTTGGTATTGTTCGTCGTGTCGTTGAGCTCCTTGGATTATGAGTCGAGCTACACGATCACTGACAAACGCTTTCACTGTCTGGATAGGTCCACTCAAATCTGTGTGGTTGTTTCTTCAAAAGACCATCTCAGACATTAATCTACAATGTCCCCATATGACTTCAGCAATGTCTGGACTTTAAAAGAGACGGTGACTTCTGAGTTTGTTTCGGATGTTTATTCTCAGAGTATTCAGGTCGAAACACCGGCCCCATCTAGTTTTAAAGCAGAACATGTTGTGACATGTAAAAGAGTTTTGCAAACCAATTTACAGAAATAAATATGATTTATAATTCACATCTAGTATATCGTAATATCTTACGAGTTCATTCAATTCAATTAAAGAATATTTCAATCTATCATTACTCAATATTATATGTATTAATATTAACAGTTAAGATTTAATCGATTGGTCATAAGCGACATCTAAGTAGTTTGCTTCTAACTAATTGTCGTTGACTTCAACATAATTACCCAACGGGCTACAAGAGGGCGCTACTTACGCGTTCAGAAGTATGATGTTTTTTAATTGTTACAAATCTAGACCTTTTGGCAGACAAAACTAACCCAGCGGTGGAGAAAACTCTTTCACTTGGAGTAAATGTTGCGGGTACTCCTAAAAGCGACGTCGTTAACGCAGAAAGCCACGGGAAAGTATCCTTATTTACAAGCCAGTAGTTCAAGAGATCTCCGTCTTTAAAATCCTGTGGCTTGCATGTTGCAAAATATTTCCATCAGTCTTGGTCAATTGGATCATACACAGACAGAATGCTTTTCGGAAAGCTTGATTAGAAAGGAACTAACGGTATCAGATGTCGTAGTCGGTCTTGCTACTGGCGAGTGTATATGATATCTATGGTTCCCCTTAACATGACAGCTATATCAAAAGCTGATCATAAGGCGTCGGGAGCCACGTGGTGGATTTTTTTATTGGTTATCTGATGAAGTGGAGCAGATGTTCACACATCTGCACACATTTTGGAGAGTGGCGGATGTAGCTGCGACGGTTCGGCATACGACACGCAGCTTTGGGCCATATAGTGCTTAATTGCTTTCTGTCTCTCAGCATTTTTAACTACGAGCATTTTTTGTTAATGGCGTAATGAAAACCACCGCAATGACATCATTTACCATTACTTTCGTCTTCAATACTACAAGTGTCAGCAGAATGCTTCTCCCCATACTTGAAGCACTGAGGGTTCGACCTACATTGTATCTTTGTATGACCAAAATGGCAACAATTGAAGCATCGTATTGTTGGGAATATATACACGAATATTTTTACATCGTTCTGGAGCCGAAACAAGTAACTCCAGTCGAGTAATAGTTACTATTAGCTTTGTTATTGTTTTTTTAAGACATCAAATAAAGAAGTTAGAAATTTATCACTTTTATTCTGTCATTCGAGTTGAATCTTAGTAGCGGTTTCACTATTTCATTCATAAACGCAAGGTCGTGCGCTCGCGGTGGGTCAATGGACTTCGGACGAATAACCAGCTGAAAAAGTACTTGCAAGTAGATATTTCATTTCAGGTACGATTAAGGTTGGTGTAAGTTCATTTACCTCCATCATCTCTCGTCTCCTCGTAAACGAGAGAAATTAATTGACAATTAATTCACCAGTCTCGCATCACGAAATCACTAATACTTCAACTACACAACGACGAGTACGCTTGGGAGTTGTTTTTAAGGCCTTGAATCGAGTGTTGATCAATCGATCTAATAGGTACTTAAGAAACATACCCAATACCCTACCATATGATAAATAAAAAATAGTATTACAGCTTAAAACAATTTTGTTGCGGCAATGCTAGTGGCGGCTTCTACAAAGGCAGGCAATTCGAACAGAAAAAGACCCTATTTTTATAACGTTAACCGTGGAATTCGGTTGTGCATCCTTGTAAAGTCTTGTCGCTCGCGATACAATAGATTTCTCAGAATATTTTATAGTAAACCGTTTACGGTTAAGAAATAAAGTCTGAATTCGCTTTTCGTGTTATTATTTGTATACCTATTTATCTATCGCGTATGTGTTTTTATTTATGTTTTTGTACCTATCATAAAGAACGCGGTGCCGAATTATTGCTTGATTTAAATTGCGTTTATCTACTTATCAGTTCAATAACTCAATTTTTTCCGTCATACTTTCTACGGGCTTAGGACCGTCGCGTCAGTTATACATTTTACGTATCTAAATACTTAATTACTTGTACACTTTTAATGTCAAGAAAAATAAATGCAGACGCAGGCGTATTTAAAAAAATTGAGCTATTTACAAACATAATCAACGTAATAACTAACTAAGGCTAAGGATATTAGATTATTCACAATTTACACTTCCCTGTATCGAAGCAACTGCTCAAAATGGAGTCCATTTCGCTCGATACACAAACGGGCACGTTTAATGAGATTGTCTTTAAATTTAGCTCATGTGTCTCTGTCACTTTTCACAATAATAAACGCGACCACAATCGCACTTATTAACTCATCCACCCATCATGTGACCATGTTGCACATGTATAAAATGTTGCTCTTATTGTAAACCCGTTTATTTTACCCGTGTACCCTACACGGTTAAAGATAAAAAAAATAAACCCCGTGTAGGGTAGACTACGTATACGCACACAATGATAATGAGCGGCTGTATGAACATTACCGGCTCGTACAATGTTACCGCTGTGTGCGATGTAAACTAATTAGCTTGGCAGACTGTACTTACCTTTTTTATTTCATTATTCGTAGCTTGGCTTATCATTAAGCGTCATCGTTCACACTTCTCATTTTCTTTTTTAACATCCCATTATAAAACGTACAGGGTTTCGATAGTGTAACAGGGTCAAAATTCATTCAGAACAACAGAATATTGCAAAAAATTGCGAAATTCGAAAAAATTATAAACATTGAAAAGTTTTATCTCGCAAACTATTGGCTCTACAGAGACAATTCCAGTCTTATATTGTAGCAAATTTGGTCTACTTTAAAACGTACCTGATATATATGAAAAGGTACTACCAAAAACTAGTCATTTACGGTTATAATTGCCAAAATCTGAAATTAAAGTTATTTTCGATTTTTGACAAAGTTGCGTTCGGCGCTCGAGGTCACAAACTTGGATTATTCATTGGGCCTACATCATAAACAAGTCTGCAAAAAATCAGTACTACCGGATTTGACGCAAGCTCTGATGTATAAAGTTACTGGACTAATCATTATTATTGGTGCGACGCGTTTAAACTCGTCAATCTTTGTCTTGTCGACCGATTGGCGAGTGCACGGGCAGACGGCGGAAGCACGGTAGCGGGATCGGGGGATCATACAAAACACTAACTGCTAGCCGAGCTGGTGTCGAGAGAGACGACTATTATTATGTTTCAGTCTTTGATTTCGGACATTTACCGGTGTCTGCGGTAAAACCTAGGATTTACCTACTGCATGCCGGTAAAAGTCCGAAATTAAAGATTATTGTAGAACAATTCCGATTTTTACCGTAAATCCTAAGCTTTACAGCAATTCGAGCTTTTACAGTAACATAAATATAATTCTACTGGCATAGAACTGTAACAACAAAATACACGTTCTGGTAAATTGTCCGTCAAAGGTGAGCACGAGTGTTTGAGATGGTTTCCAGACAGGGGTCGGTTCGTGTACTTTATAATTAAGACGCCTTGCTAAAATAACTTTCCCGCATCCAGTGGGGACAGATACATTTTTCTTATTTCCTCAAGAGACTAGGCGGTAGGTACGCCTTTAATGACACACATTAATGGATGGTACGAATGCCTTCAATTTCTGTTCCAAACAAGCGTCATTTATAAAAGAGTTTGCATCTAGGTAACGAGAGAAGCGTAGTGAAATCCTATTTCGACCAATGCGTTTTAATGATCTATTGATAATATTATTGTACCTACGTTTTTTAAGAAATTGCTCTAAAGTAATTGGGTGTAGTGTTTGAGCTGGGGTTCCTGTATCAAGTATCTTTTGTATATGCATAACATATGGCGACAGGTCTGTGGCTTTGTACAAATCCCCAGCAACCTGTGGCACCTTCTGGTGAAGATCTGAGTTGGAAAGAAAGTCAGTCTGGGGACCACCCACACAAAGTGAACTGGCTTCCTGATGAAATTAAACTGATGTAGGTACCAGTAGTTGTGGTTGTGTGGTTGAGTTATTATCGCAATAGCAATGTGTGTTTTTATTGATTCCTGCTGTACAGTGACAATTTTTCTTTCTTTTGTTGCAATGTTTGCATATTTTGCGTGAAAGCATAGCCCTTTTTCGCTCCGATCGCGACGACGACGACGACGACGAGTCGGTATCCAAACTTGATTCATAATTTATGATGATATTATAACCGACCGAGGGGATATTGTACATAGGACAGAAAAATATGCGATACCTGAATATAGTTTGTTCTGAATAAGTAACTGAATCGATTCCAATAATTTTTAAACCATGTTATATTTTTTCCCAAAAATATTTAAAAAAGTTAGAAGTTGGATACCGAGCGACTTTAAGTACCTATCGCAATAATTTCGGTACGTACTGCCAAATTATTATTATCAATTAGCTCAAGACGACGCCGGAGGCGCGCGCTGCGCAGTGACCACGTTTTTGTGAGGACAACTAGCTAACAGAACAAGCTTATAATTTTGCGATTTTTCATGATACAGTTTTGAAATTTTGTACATAGATTCTTTACTTAAAAATACTAGATATTATATACGTGTTTCAGGGTTCGCATATACTAAAACTAATGTTGTATAGATTATAACATATACAAACAAATTAACTTTTACTAGTCTAATCAATATCTACATAAATCTACACAACTATCTCAAAATGTTTTTGTATTATTTTTGACACTTTGCGTTCGGTTACTACCTTTTTTCCCTTTATAAGGCATCATCTCATCTATACTGGATTTCTTTTCATGAGGTTCTTTAAAATAGTTGGCACATAGCATATCTGCCAAAGGCCTGAGCTCGTAGTAGCGATCTCCATCATCAAGAAAATTGTAATTGAAATGAAATTATTGTTGAAATTTTTTGAGGGGCATGATATCTGCTATATGACTGTATCTAAATTCTCGAAAGATGTTGATGATGGAGACGCAGAAAGTGAAGCATACTGGGTCACTATGAAAACTAGTGGATCATTTGAAGTACTCGGATAACTAGTAATAGTGTGACATGTGTAATAATAAATATATTACGGAATAAAACTCTGCGCTAATTAAAAGATCTTTATTTCGCTACATAATAAAAGAAATCAACAAAAAAAAAAAAAAATATCTAATCAATAAAAAACAATAACAGTTTTAACTTATATATTATAAAGTAACCTCAACTTCTTCTATTCGGTAATTAATATAGCCAATTTTGAGGCGTTATTTATTATGAAATAGTTTTATTCAATTAAGGCACAAGATCAGTACTCATTATTCATGTTGAGATTAACTTAAGAGAACGAACCAAAAAACTAACAATTCTTAATGTTATAATGACCAAAAAAAAACACTTTTAACGACTGGACAGCGTCGCGAATACTTCTAAATAAAAAAAAGAGAACGAAACATAAAACTAACAATTCTTAATGTCGCCATTATACCATTACTTTTATGACGGACTTTAAATATGTTGAAGCCCGTCATAAAAGCAATGATAGTTCCTAAGCATGTCTTTTCTATTTTTCTTGGGTTATCGTAAAGCCTTACGAGGTTACCACCAGGAACATGAAGCCTTTGTGGTAACAATTGCCATTCGTGAGGCTGCCGCAATTTATAATAAATTTGACCATTTTTGTATAATAATCCTCTGATATCGGTGACTACAGGATCTCCAGCTCTTTTCCCTGGTCTCATTGAATCTAGCTGACATACCATTTCATTTTTTTTTTTAAATGTGTAGTCTAAGTGGTGAATAATGTAAGGTTGACTTGGGCGAGCTTGTGCCATTTTGTTTATGTAATCATTCGGGGAATAAATAGGCGGTCTAAAAAGACGTTCCAATGTGGAATGCACTCTATCCACCTCCATCATTGTGTGCCCCTTTTCCAAAATAATTTGTTCTATTTGAATTGAATGGTTCTCTTTAGTAAGATGTAGTAAAGCTGAGAATAGTACCTTATTTATGTACGTTTGCCCAGCACGGCCCCTCAGAATTTGCATTTATGGTGTACACCATTGCAATGTACTCGCCTCTAGCAGTATATGTACCGATTTCTTTTTCAATGTACCTCTATACTTTTGAAGAAATATGCAAAAAAAGGTGGCCGTGCCAGCCAAACGCTTTCAGCACGGCCCCCCATGTAACTTGAATAATACATACCGTATTAACAAATGTCTATAACTCAAGAAATGTACTCTATTAATACGTTATATGTGCCGCAACAGTTATTGTGAATTCATAATAACAAATAATATATAGATGTGGATAAGGGGCCGTGCTGGAAAAAATCATTTTAAGAAATATCTAAAAAAGACAAAACATACTTAGCCAAAAACTATTAAAAAATAATTGAAGTTTAGCAAGTAACATATGTACCGCATTGATTTCTCATACAACTTGTTATATTGTGAAAAATAAATCTATTTTAGTTCATTCAGCACGGCCCTCTATAGTTGCCTATATCTTTTTAAATAAGCCGTGTATGTTTACAAAATTCGACTTCCTGAATAATATATAGGAGTACATTCCTTTCAACTAAATTGCAATTCTGCTGTATCAATACTTTAGAAGATAAATTCAATCTAAAATATACATACATTAAAACTGATGGGGTGACCATGATTTCATATATTTGGTAGGTAGGTACATAAATGTTCTATATTTATGTACTTATATTAATTAAATTATGTGACTACATTGAAATAAACATTCTTTTTACCCGACTGTACCAGAAGGACGGTAAGGTTTTTCGAGTGAATGAATGTAGATATGTAGCAACCTTCATTTCTTTGGCACGCTTTGTAGTCTAAACGGCTTTATTAATTTCAACTTGAGAGATGTCGTTATATTCGTCTTAATTGTGAGAATGACACAGGGTAGGTATAGGTACCCATCAAAAACATTAAAAATAAAAATAACTGATTCTTGGCGTCAAGTAATTAATCGTTTTCTTTTCCTCAAAGCCTATCTAGTGGGATAATATATTAAATAAACGAATTTCTAAGTGGACTAGCTTTAACTTACGGTTCGGCTCGCGTGGTAGAAATAAAAAATATATAAAGCGTGCTTATAACCTTCCCCTAGAAAAAACACAACTTATAATATGTTTAAATAAATGTTATTCAGAATGAGAAATGCTAAAAAAAACAAAATATTCAATGTTTCTCAAAGTTTAAAATTTGTCCGCTATTGGGTAATTTATTTAAATAATTATGTGTTTATTCATTACATCTTAAAAAATAATCATTAAGTATAATAATATATTATCAGTTAATTTTGTCGTGTGCGATCGCTATTAGTTCACTGACGCTACCGTAATTTTTAATGTGGCGCTGGTGTCGCGGTTACTTCATGTTGCGCTTGAGTGTTTATTGACAGTCACATCTCTACGCGCATAACAGACAGTAGTAAATATAAATACTGCTCAAATAATATGAATATTCATGGGTCGTGTGTTTGTGCAGTGAATTCTATTTCAAGGACGAAAATGGATTGTTAAAATAAACGGGTAAGTAAGTTTTAAGTTATAATATAATTTATTTGTATTTAAAAAATAGATTTGATGTAAGTATATCTAGGTAAGTGCATGTAGGAATTGAACTTGACCCTAAAGAAGATTGCGTAAATATTAAAGTTACACGTTGTATGCACATAAGATAATGCAAAGCACATTAAATCAGTATGCTAGATTTATTTAATGTTATTTAAAAATACCAAAATGTATGAAGCACCTGCTTACGACACAAATCTTTGCAAATTTTCTTTTTTTACAAATCTTTGCATGAGTAGTAGACATGCGCATAACAGTGCATCGAAAGTCAATGCCATATGATATGCACCGGTTCCAAAGTACATCAACTTTTGATATGCACTTTAGTACATATCAACCGGCCATGAGGGCGGTCGATAAATACGATTTATACACTATGCACTGCGGTTGATAATAGCAACCGCAGTATATAATATATACTGCGATTAATAGTACATAGGGCATACCCATGTCACTTACAGACATGTGTATACACTATGCAGAACATCACTTCTTGAGATATAAACTGTAACGCAATGGAATAGGGTTCATTTTAACTTGTTGTGGCTAAGCTATGCTTCGGTCTCATTCACTCTCATTATAATTTGTATTAGCTGTCGCGGGTAATGCGTTTCACGTCAGAGTTGGCGAGCCATACATATTACATGCACTCTTTCTCTCACTCATTGCCCGTGTGATACGAATGAATGCGATGCCATAGTCAATGCGGTGTATAGTACATATCTCAATATCTCGGGCAATGCGAGTGAATGTATACACTGCTCAGTGAATATGTACTTTGTGATATCAACCGCAGTGCATATCCATGTCTAATGAGTAGTTCTATTATTAATTATTTCTTACATTAAATTTATTTTGCTAACCATAATATATGATAGCAAACTGTGTAATGAGCCTACGATTATTATGTTACCTTACATAATTAATCATAGTTTTTGTTTAATTGTGTTCTGTTCATTTACAAGCAAAACCCAAGAGTGCTTCGTAGTTATATAAAAGAAAATACTTGTGTATCTAGTAGTATTAAGCCTTTACAATTATTAGGAGTTACATTTCTGTTGATTTTACGCCCAGAGTCCATAGAAATTTACCTACCATCTTTTAAAATTTTAAGGAACTCTTCAATATAGTGGAAATATACCTACTTTACCCACTATACATATATAGAGTAGGTAAATGTGACACGCAAAAGTTGAGATATACAATTTTCGGACGCTATTTTAAACTTAAAGCGGCCCGTTGGCAGCATCGTTCATTCATTCAGCATTTTTCACTTAAGAATTGGTGTAATCATACTGAGCAGTAATTATAAAAAATGTTGAATAATTAGGGTATCAAAAATAATTATCACTTTATATTAACCGTTATTTATTAATATATTTAGTAAATAAATAGGTAGCAAAATTATATATAAATCTAAAAAGAAGTTACGTAATTCACTATAAATATTTGTACAGATTTTTTTTTCTTCAGATTGATACAATTAATGGTGAGGATGGGCAAGAAAAGTGATGTAGCATTAGATGTACAGAAACAACTATTTATGAAAAATCGACATCAGCTCAAAGGACCGAAATATGATAGAAATGTGTACCAGAAACTAGCTGAAGAGCTTAATTATGCTATGTCTCCGAAAGCATTGTACCTAAGTTATAAAAGAAATTTTCTGGGCACTAATGACCTCACACCGGAGCCAACAAAAATTGATGACAAACTAGGAAACATTAGTGTTGGAACGACACCTTTGAATTCGTCTAAGAAATCGACACCTTTGCCTGAATCATCCGAACATAGTAAAAACGAAGATAGAAATAGAGTTATTTTTAAATTTCCTGTGGATATTCACGAGTGGAAAAAAATACAGCCAATACGCAGCACTTTTCGACGAAACGATAAAAAGAAGCCATACCTGAGATATGAAACATACAAAACCATTCCTAAGTATAAATGGTCCTGCCTTTTGAGGCAAAAGCTTTGGAAACATTTTAAATTGCCATGTACAATATCTTTTAAAAATTATAACATTAATAGCAATGGAATTACCTTCCACGGAAAATGTACTCAGTGCAACGCAAAAGTGCGTATTCATGACACCGAGAAGACAGACAAGGTCGTCGAATTTCTTTGTGAAATTATCAACTTAGATAATAACTTTAAGCATGACCCACGAAAGAAAGTTCGTTGTACTCCGTACTTGAGACGAAAATTATCAGATAATTTAAAAGAAAAGCCAGCAGCCGTTGTTCATAAAGATCTGGCACGTCGCACAATGACATTCGGAGATACAGAACCACCTACATTGCCATCTCTTGGAGCACTCAGGATAATCCGTTATGAATCTAATAGTCAACATTGGTATCACAAAAATGAATTAATGTCTTTGATAATTTTAGCTGAGAGCGTCGAGTTCTCTAATATAATTCAAGAAATACTTATAAAACCAACATTTCATGTACACTATTGGTTAGAAGAACAACTCAATTATTATAGACACTATTCTAAAGTAGTTGACAGAATAACTATTTCCCTAGATGCTACTGGTTCTATTTATAAAACTAACAACCTAACCAAGAAATTATTTTTATACGTAGTAATGTTAACTGCTAATAATAGCTTGAAATCTGTACCCGTCGCCCAAATGGTTAGCAATTCCCATACCAAAGAAACTATTGCGGATTGGTTATCTAAATGGGCAAAGAATATCACTTCGCCCGCAGAAGTTATAACTGACGACTCATCGGCTTTGATTGCGGCTGTAATTAATTGTTTTACAAAATTTAACTCAACCAAGGATTATTTAGAGGCTTCTTTTAAAGCATTAGAAGGCAACTTCATTGTACCTAATTTATATATGAGAATTGGATACGAGCCATTTTATTAAATCTATTCGTAAAATTTCTTTAGAAAACGCACCAAAAAAAGTGAATTACTTATTTGTTCAGTGTATTCTTTACATTAAAAAAGCAGAAAATATTAATGTCATCAAAAACATCATCGATAAACTGCTAGCTATAATCCTGTCTAAATATCATTCCAAGCATTGTACTGAAGCCCAATATTACCTGAGAAGTGTACTTCAAAATGTAAATATTAAGGAAATACATGATAATATAACTGAAGATGACTCTTTATCAAGTGATGACCGTTACTGTTTACATGATGACGTTCATGTTGATACAACGTTTAATGAGCTGAATTTCGCGAAGTGGTTTCAGGAAACTGTTACACATCATAAAGAAGAAGTTTGTGTAACTGGCCCTCTAAATGATTTTTATTATCCGCCCTTATTAACGACAATAAAACGACTACTGCGAAAATTGCCCCTGTGGTCGAATGTCATGATGCCATTATATAAATCAGATAATAAAAATCCTTCGTCGAGTGCATCAGAGGATCATTTTAAAACTTTAAAACACTTGCTGCTGAAATCTAAAATAACAAAACATAGAATTGACGTTTTCCTGCAAAGACATATTAATTATTTAAAAGGAGAGTTAAATATTGCAGCGAGTAAATTTCATATAGAACCTAACACTGTAAAAAAAACAAATCGCAGGACGACAAAACCCATAAGTAAAAAACAACAAAAACCGAAACGACAATTTGTTCAAGACTCAATATTTAGCGATCAACCAACATTTGTAGAAAATTGGGGAGGTCAAGCAGACAAGGCCGTAAATGTAAAGCCACATACCGGTATAAAATTTATAAAAAATGGTAACATGATTAAAAATTCAACAGTCGTTAACACATGCGGTTTTGATGCAATAATGTTTTTGATTGCATTTGGCTTTCAGTCGTTTTCTAATTTCAAAATGGAAATTGAGTCAAAAGATAATAAACTTCGAGACTATATAAATCTCATCTTAAATGAAAATGTTGACAAAGGTACTGTGTATGAAATGAGAAATTACGTTTGTCATGAATATTTTGACCGGCCAGCGCATGTAAAGATAATAACAGATTGTGAATGCAATGTCGCTAATTTGTATGAGCAAATGTTTACCAATTTATTTTACAGTGCTCAGTTTATAAAAGTTTGCACAAAAGAAGAATGTCAATATTATGTAGAAATCATAAGACCTTTTATAGCTTTGAATATTAACATAATTAACACGTTTGGTATTTTGGCATTAGAAGAATCACTTGCTATCGAAACTACTTCTCAAATTTGTAAAAATAATTGCGGTGGAACTGTCATTTCAAGTTATAAATTACAAAGGATTATAACCTTTGATTTAAATGGAACAGATGCAATAGTTTTGTGTAATATCCCGGTCACTATTAATATTCAAAATCAAATTTATGGTGTCGTTGGTGCCATTGAATATGTAGGGAATTCAGAGGGAACTCTGGGCCATTATAAGTGCCATACGCTTAGCCATGATCTGTGGCTATGTTATGATGATTTGGCCTTGAAAATTAACAACAGTACAGTGGAGTCGATATTTTTACACACTCTTACTTACGTTTTAGTGAGTGATATGTGATATTTAATACAACTAAAAATAATAACTTTTACGAATATTCCGCTTTCACGTCGGAGCGGAGCTCAGGGTTTGCTGAATATGATCCTATGAGTGACGGCTCTGGTAATTACAGTGAAACCAGAATATGTTTTTGAGCCATGGTTTTTAAATACATGTATTTTGTAATAATTTAAAGTTAATTTTACACTATTTAAGAATCTGGTAAAGACTAGTTGCTAAAAATATGCATATGAAACTGTGAACTGTTTAATAAGAAGTCAATACTGTTGTAATGTCATCTGTGATTACTTTTAATAAGTTAATTTATGTACTAGTTTTTCTATGATTATTCCATAGGTAACATAATATTAGTAACATAAACGAACAATATTCTAATTGTTATAGTCGTTGAAAAACATCTGTGATTACGTGGATTTAATTAATTGCCTGTGATTATACCAAATAATTAAAGCGATTCATGCAAATTAATATTAGTGTAATGTAAGGTTCAATCAATATGATTTATTGAACGCGTATCTGTGATTTTTTAAGATTTTTAAGCTCTGTAGTGTTATTGAGACATAGGTTGTTATTCCATGTAAACGAACTAATTTGTGAAATGTAATGAATCTGTGATTTTATTGTAATGTATGATTTTTAAGACTTTGAGCTATGTAGTCTTAGCGACACTAACTTGACACTTGTACGATTATCGACCTATTATGTATAAGTACCTAGTTATCGTTTATATAGTTTACCATATTGTTGATTTGTTTATTTTAATAAAGATTTACTCAATTTAAGCAGTATTTTTTATCCTATTTTCATGTAGAATCATGGTCACCCCATCAGTTTTAATGTATGTATATTTTAGATTGAATTTATCTTCTAAAGTATTGATACAGCAGAATTGCAATTTAGTTGAAAGGAATGTACTCCTATATATTATTCAGGAAGTCGAATTTTGTAAACATACACGGCTTATTTAAAAAGATATAGGCAACTATAGAGGGCCGTGCTGAATGAACTAAAATAGATTTATTTTTCACAATATAACAAGTTGTATGAGAAATCAATGCGGTACATATGTTACTTGCTAAACTTCAATTATTTTTTAATAGTTTTTGGCTAAGTATGTTTTGTCTTTTTTAGATATTTCTTAAAATGATTTTTTCCAGCACGGCCCCTTATCCACATCTATATATTATTTGTTATTATGAATTCACAATAACTGTTGCGGCACATATAACGTATTAATAGAGTACATTTCTTGAGTTATAGACATTTGTTAATACGGTATGTATTATTCAAGTTACATGGGGGGCCGTGCTGAAAGCGTTTGGCTGGCACGGCCACCTTTTTTTGCATATTTCTTCAAAAGTATAGAGGTACATTGAAAAAGAAATCGGTACATATACTGCTAGAGGCGAGTACATTGCAATGGTGTACACCATAAATGCAAATTCTGAGGGGCCGTGCTGGGCAAACGTACATCCTTATTTCTATTTTGATAGCCACATCCATCTGATATGAGTATTATTTTTTTATAGTTTTGATATTTTTTTGTATCTAAGAAAGCTATCAAACAAGTTGTAAATTAATTGGCAGTTACTCCGCCATCACCTTCACGCCACACGTACAAATGTACTTCCTTATCATTGTTAACATAAATGGTAAAATTATGAATTTAAAGTTTCTGTTTGTAGTATTGAACAGAAACCTGCAATTTAGGTGATAATAAAACATTTTTTAATACTGAACAGACGAGTTTGCTTTGTGCTGCAAGAATATCTTTACTGGAACACCATTTTTGGTATTCTCCAAACATGTGAGTTTTGCGTCTGACTGCGTCCTCTACATACACTCTATTTGGAATGGATATGCAATAGTGGCTGGGTACCTTTGGCAATAAACCCAACCATTCTTTTACATTATCTGATTTAATTGTTAAAATCTAACAAAAAATCAAGAGTACCTCTCTTGATTTTTTGTTAGATTTTGTGACAGTATTTTTATTTGATGCTGGCTTCTCATTAATCGATTTTACCCATTCACACAGTGCTTCATTATTCGTGTGTATTGTCATAAATAAAACATGTTTACATACTCTAACAGGTTCATTATCATCATTAGGTAAAAAGCAGTCAAATTCCATTTGTTTACTTAGCTGTTGAGATGTAGTATTTTTACGCCTTCTCATAATCGGCCGAATGCGAACAAGATTTTTTATATAAGCCTTTTTAGCGACCCACGAATCTACACTCCAAAAGTATTTAAAAATATTATCCCTTTGTTCTTCGTTAATGGTCGCACAAAGAAAAGTCTTAGGTGTTTTTGCTTCACGTGTATTGTGACTACACAATTTAGCTTTCTTAGTCTTTTTTAACTTAATCACAAAATTGAGCTGTTTAACATCTTGACTTTTCTCTATTTTTCTGCCAACGTATAGTTTTCCCTTTTACTCTCTGATCTAAATTAAAAGCTGTCCTTTTTTATCGAAAATATTCATATCAAAGTTCTCCTCAGATTCATTTACATTATTATCCAATTCAATAATTTCACCTGTTTGATCATCCAATATAAAGTCAGAACAAGAATGGTGTGTTTGTGTGTCGACAAAATTTACTTTTGCCTCAAATAATCCAGTAGTTTCGTCTAAAAAGTAATTATTTTCATTAAGCCTCATCTGGCTAACTGTTGTGTAAGTTTGACTTGTTCGGTCTATGTTGAATTGTGACGAACTGGGAGACAAAATATCAATTTGTTTTGGGCTACATTGAATACCAGAAGGACCAGGCTGAATTGGTGGTGGTATATTAGAGTCCTCATTATTTGATTCATTAC
Source organism: Noctua fimbriata (assembly GCA_905163415.1). NCBI lineage: Eukaryota > Metazoa > Arthropoda > Insecta > Lepidoptera > Noctuidae > Noctua > Noctua fimbriata. The sequence continues at coordinate 8,653,507 of LR990929.1, read as the reverse complement.
AAAAATGTGTTTCCAAATCGGGTAATGGTAAATCGGTTGACAAAATTTCACTTTCTGTGGAACTGCATGGAATAGTACCAACCGCAGGATTCGGCTGATTTGGTGGCAACAGTGTACTGGATGAATTAATGATTTCCATTGAACGTGACTCTGGAGAATGTGAAAAATATCCCCTGTCTCGGATCTTCATTTCTTGTTGGATCATATGCGTTCGAAATAAATAACTAACCTCCTCAGGTTTTTCAATAATAACTTTTCCAGTGCATAAGTCCACCAACAATTTTCCTCTATGAGAAGTCATTTTATTAAAGATATATAATTCAGAGTAGTCAGTCTGAAAACAAATCAAATCAAATCAAATATGTTTATTTGTTAGAATATGGTACAAATAGATGTTACAATATTGGTTCCAGCATAACCTGCCATAATATGGCGTACAAATATTTTTTTTTTTACAAAAACAAAATAATACAAGCTTACATTACTAACCTCTTAATAATTACCAATTAGAGGATACATTTGAAAAATATATTAATAAAGATTGAGTTTGAATTGTAGTAGTAATAATAATTAATGATTGTTGATATAACGGTTCCGCATGACGAGAACCTCGTGAAAGCAGAGAAAGATAAACAATTCAAATATCTAGATCTGGCTCGCGAGGTTGTCGACATGTGGGACGTGAGTACAGCAGTCATTGTGCCGATAGTTGTGTCGGCCAATGGCTTAATAGCCAAGAGCCTCGACCAACAACTAAGGAGGCTCTCGCTTGGCAGCTGAATCAAGGGCTTGATTCAGAAAGCAGTACTTCTGGACACGGCGCGTATCGTTAGGAGGTTCCTCTCTCAAGAGCCCTGACCACCGGTAGCTCGGACCCTGTTCCCTGTTTCATTTTTTATATTTTTAAATGTTTTTTTTATGTCACTTTATATAGAAATATTTAAAAATATAAATTGTATGTTAAGAATATGAATAAAGGAAATAATAATAATTTGTTGATAAAATAAAATATTTAAGAAAGAAATAAAAAAAAAATAAGAATGTCAATAGTAAGTCAGAAAAATTAATAAACGAAATAATTAATAATGACTATGTAATTTTCATGTGACTTAAGGTTATTTTTATTATTTAGCTGTACTTGGCATTAACGACTTATCCTCTAAGTATTCTTGAACACTGTAATAGTTTTTTCCTAATAGTATTCGGGACAATACCCTTTTGAATAACGGCAATGGCAAATCTTGAATACTATTTGGCAAATGGTTATATACACGAATATTTTTACATCGTTCTGGAGCCGAAACATAGTAACTCCAGTCGAGTAATAGTTACTATTAGCATTGTTATTGTTTTTTTAAGACATCAAATAAAGAAGTTAGAAATTTATCACTTTTATTCTGTCATTCGAGTTAAATCTTAGTAGCGGTTTCAATATTTCATTCATAAACGCAAGGTCGTGCGCTCGCGGTGGGTCAATGGACTCCGGACGAATAACCAGCTGAAAAAGTACTTGCAAGTAGATATTTCATTTCAGGTACGATTAAGGTTGGTGTAAGTTCATTTACCTCCATCATCTCTCGTCTCCTCGTAAACGAGAGAAATTAATTCACCAGTCTCGCATCACGAAATCACTAATACTCGTACCTATTCAACTACACAACGACGAGTACGCTTGGGAGTTGTTTTTAAGGCATTGAATCGAGTGTTGATCAATCGATCTAATAGGTACTTAAGAAACATACCCAATACCCTACCATATGATAAATAAAAAATAGTATTACAGCTTAAAACAATTTTGTTGCGGCAATGCTAGTGGCGGCTTCTACAAAGGCAGCCAATTCGAACAGAAAAAGACCCTATTTTCATAACGTTAACCGTGGAATTCGGTTGTGCATCCTTGTAAAGTCCACTCCAACACGATACAATAGATTTCTCAGAATATTTTATAGTAAACTGCGTATTTACCTAGTTTGATGAAATTTCTAAATTTCACCGTTTACGGTTAAGAAATAAAGTCTGAATTCGCTTTTCGTGTTATTATTTGTTTGCCTATTTATCTACCGCGTATGTATTTTTATTTATGTTGATGTACCTATCTTAAAGAACACGGCGCCGAATTATTGCTTGATTTAAATTGCGTTTATCTACTTATAAGTTCAATAACTCTAATTTTTCCGTCATACTTTCTACAGGCTTAGGAACGTCGCGTCAGTTATACATTTTACGTATCTAAATACTTACTTACTTGTACACTTTTAATGTCAAGAAAAATAAATACAGGCGCAGGCGTATTTAAAAAAAATTGAGCTATTTACAAACATAATCATTATTCACAATTTATACTTCCCTGTATTCTGTATTCCTCGATACACAAACGGGCACGTTTAATGAGATTGTCTTTTAATTTAGCTAATGCGTCTCTGTCACTTTTCACAATATTAAACGCGTCCACAATCGCACTTCTTAACTCATCTCGAGTAGTAGGTATGTTCCTCGAAATAAACTAGTCTTTTTATCTCAGACCACAAATAAAAATCCAGTGGGGTTAAGTCAGGGCTCCTTGCGGGCCAAGCCACAGGGCCACCACGACCTATCCACCGCTCACCAAACTCACTGTTCAGATACGCACGCACTAAATTCGCATAATGAGCAGGGCATCCAACATGGTGATAGTAAATAAGCCAGAGGCACATCCTCTAGCAACTCCGGTATCAGATTCTGCAGCATATCCAAATAAGAACCACCAGTCAGGTGCCCTTCAATAAAAATAGGCTCTATTATTTGGTCATTAATAATGCCTGCCCAAACATTCCATGATCGAGGAGGCGCTGGGTTACAGCCAGATTGGTGGAGGTGAAGGGAACTTGAGGATCGGTGATTCCACGAGCGCGCAGTGAGTTCAGGTTTTCCGGCTGAGCATACAAGAGTCTAGCCTCTTCCAAGTTCTGGTGCGCCATCCCATAAAAATCCACCATTGCCCATTACTCCACATTGGAGTAGACATATTGCCGAATCATTTTTGACACGTGATTAGGTTACGCGTGAGTGACCTAATACAGCGAAGCGCGCGACAACACTAGGAAGAAAGGGCGCCAATCGCGTCGGCTAGACTGTGTAAGCGTGGGGTGGGGGCGTGGCTTACGGATCAAGCTGTCTGATCGATGAATGGATTTTTCAATGAGTATCGTTTGCATGTGTTGCCGATCGTCGATACGTTACGTACACATACATATGCATTTACCGCAAGAACTACTACTTCGAGTTCTCATTATTTAACAAAAAAAACAATAAATTTAATTTTTCGTGATTTTTTTTATTGTTACTTTTTGAAAAAAATAGTCCCAATCGTTTCGAGTTCGATGATCGAGTTTATGGCTTTCGGTTCCAGAACGACCTAAAACTAACCGTGTATAATAATTGCCATGCTTACTGCATATTTCTTTTAAATAGCATTAATTTTATTTGGGGTAATTTCAATTTGTCTTTGTGCCGTGTTCTACTATTTATTTTGTAAGTGCTTTTTTCGAATGAATTGTATTTTTTCTTTACAAAAATGCATATTTCAAAAATATAAAGACAAAAAGTGGGCTCCACACATTGCCCGGATGCATTTTTTTTGTCCTTTAAAAACTCTTTGCACGTCTACTGAGTTCCCCCAAATTATAAGACCATATCTGAGTACAGATGCTACATAAGCATGGTAAGCAACCATTGCGGTATTTAGATTAACCGTTTGTCTTATTCTTTTCAGGACATACACAAAGCGATCTATTTTTTTGAGTATTTTTTCTATGTGTGGTTTCCAACTGCAATTTTTGTCCACAGTTATACCTAAGAATACACATTCATTAACGATGTTTAAGGGGGAATTGTTATACTGGATGTTTAGACTATCTGTGTTTGAGTTGAGTGCTTGAAATTTTATTATTTTTGTTTTTGTCATGTTTATTTTTAAGTTGTTTTTGTCTAGCCATTTAATTGCCTTGTCTAAAGCTTTAGCAATGCGCTTTTCCAAGTCTTTGTTATCGTCGCTTTTAATAATTAATGTTGTGTCATCAGCAAATAGTATGCACTCCTCGTTGATCGCGTCTGGTAGGTCGTTGATGTATACTAGAAAGAAAAGAGGGGATAAAATTCCTCCTTGAGGCGTGCCGAAGTTGTTTTGTCTGTATTGTGATCTAAATTTTTTTTGTTCATTTTGATAATTTCTTGTTATTTCTACGCATTGATTTCGGTTGGTAAGAAAGCTTTTGATCCAATCGTTGGCTTTCCCGCGGATTCCATAGTGAGACAGTTTTGAGAGTAGTATTTTATGACAGACAAAGTCAAAGGCTTTTGTCATGTCTAGAAAGACACAGCCTATTTTGGATTTTTGGTTTAGACTTTCGGTTATTTGTTTAATTAAGGAGAAACATGCTGAGGCCGTCGAACTCCCCTTCCTAAATCCAAACTGTTATTTTTAAGGATGTCACATGATGTCTATTTTGTTACACATAACCTTCTCAAATATTTTCGATAATATGGGGATCAAAGTGATTGGTCGATAATTACTCATATCTGACTTTAAGCCTTTCTTGTATAAAGGTATGGCAATAGACCTTTTCAGTCGATTAGGGAAGACTCCTTCACTTAGGGATAAATTTATTATGTAGCTTAAAGGCGAGACTATGGTCGCTGCACATATTTTTAACACTTTAGTATTTAAGTCGTCATAACCAGTCGAGTTCGTATTTTTTAGACTATGAATTATTTTATACACATCTGTTTCATCTACTGGTGTTAGGAAAATGCTTTTAGGATTCTGAGGTATTGTAAAATTAGTATTCTGATGCACAAAGCAATTCAAAGCACAAATAGCAAGCTTAAGCAGTGTATTAGTGTGAAAATATTATTTTTTTCTATTATTAGGTTAGGCCATAAACAAGTTTAACAACAAATTCACACGTTCAGTCAGTTTCCGTTAATTACGGAATATAATATGAAAATATCATCCACTCAGACTCACCTTAATATATTTTTTATGAATTCAAAACAGTTAACTATCAATTTTCTTAAAAAATAACTACATTATTAACCTCAAATTGTTAGCAGAACGCCTTTGTCAACGGGGTGTCACATTCTGATATGTGCACAACAAACCTGACATGTGCAAAAAAACATAGAAAAACTTGATATGTGCCACTCGAGCACATGACAGTTTTCTCTGACTTTATAAGACACATATATTGCAAATTTTGTTCCAGGTATAACAGTTTTTGGCATCTATATCTCGATTAAAATTAATGCCATCTAGCGAAAAATCGAAAAATCCAAAAAATGCACATATCCGGTTTGGCAAGAGCACCGACGATATCATGATTTTTGCCAGTACTTTTTAAAGAACAAATGGCTGGTCAAAGTAAAACATGTTAAAAAAAATAAAAATCTTGCAAAAAAACTTAACATGTTTACTTTGACCAGCCATTTGTGAAAACAAATGGCTGGTCAAAGTAAAACATGTTAAAAAAAATAAAAAATCTTGCAAAAAAACTTAACATGTTTACTTTGACCAGCCATTTGTTCTTTAAAAAGTACTTTCGGTCATAATACACAAAAGTAGGAATTGAAAATTGTTCGTCTTATAGGACTTTCGGATGTGATAGGATATAGACTATCATAATAAATATAGTAAAACGCGGTTCTGTTTATGCTCAAAAATCAAATTATATTTTACTTTTAATACGTTTTTAATCCAGTTAGGTAGGTCTAACTTCGAGAAAGAGGTCAATCGTCGAATCCGACTCGGCTGGGCAGCGTTCGGGAAGTTGCGTGGTATCTTCTCGTCCAACTTACCGCAGTGTCTCAAGACGAAAGTCTATGACCAGTGTGTGTTGCCAGTGATTACATACGGGACCGAAACGTGGTCGCTCACAATGGGCCTTATCAGAAGGCTTAAAGTCACCCAAAGAGCAATGGAGAGGGCTATGCTCGGAGTTTCCTTGCGTGATCAAATCAGAAATGAGGACATCCGCAAGAGAACCAAGGTAACCGACGTAGCCCGAAGAATAGCCAAACTTAAGTGGCAGTGGGCAGGGCACATTGCTCGCAGAACGGATGGCCGATGGGGCCGAAAAGTTCTGGAGTGGCGACCGCGAACCGGAAGACGCTGCGTTGAAAGGCCTCCCACTAGGTGGACCGATGACCTGGTGAAGGTTGCAGGGATCCGCTGGATGCGAGTCACACGGGACCGGTCAATGTGGCGACACTTGGGGGAGGCCTATGTCCAGCAGTGGACGTCTTTCGGCTGAAATGATGATGATGACGTTTTTAACAATTGTTACAAATTATTACACATTGGCTTATAATGTTAAAAAACTTTTCTAGTACACATTGGCTAAAAATCGAAATTAGATAAAGAAGAATCAGATGTTCTTAACAAAAAAATAAACAAAAATTCAATTTATTAACAAATTGTTTTAAAAATAAGATAAAAATATTGATATACGACCTAAAAATAACCGTTTATTTTTAGGTCGTTCTGGAACCGAAAGCCATAAACTCGATCATCGAACTCGAAACGATTGGGACTATTTTTTCAAAAAGTAACAATAAAAAAAATCACGAAAAATTAAATTTTTGTTTTTTTTTGTAAAATAATGAGAACTCGAAGTAGTAGTCTTAGCGGTAAATGCATATGTGTGTGTACGTAACGTATCGACGATCGGCAACACATGCAAACGGTACCCATTGAAAAATCCATTCATCGATCAGACAGTATGATCCGTAAGCCACGCCCCCACCCCCACGCTTACACAGTCTAGCCGACGCGATCGGCGCGCTTTCTTCCTAGTATTTTCGCGCGCTTCGCTGTATGAGGTCACTCACGCGTAACCTAATCACGTGCCAAAAATGAGTCGGCAATATGTCTACTCCAATGTGGAGTATTGGGCAATGGTGGATTTTTATGGGATGGCGCACCATAACTTGGAAGAGGCTAGACGCTTGTATGCTCAGCCGAAAAACCTGAACTCACTGCGCGCACGTGGAATCACCGACCCTCAAGTTCCCTTCACCTCCACCATCCTGGCTGTAACCCAGCGCCTCCTCGATCATGGACAGTTTCGAGCACCCACACACGCGCAGGGCCGTGGTAGACTACCATACTCGGTAGAATTGGAGGAAGATATACTGGAGTACTTCGAACGCGACCCACGTCGTAGTACCACAATGGCGGCCAGGCGATTCAATGTTAGCCAATATTACGTATGGAGAATATTGAATTCAAATGGATTACATCCATACCATTTTCGTCGAGCGCATGCTATTTACGAAGGCGACGGTCCCAGGAGAATCGCCCTATGTCAGTGGTTGATAGAAAATGTCGCTGCCAACATACTGTGGACGGATTATTGGTCGTTTTTAAACCCTCATCTCATTCGCGAAGATAACCATCAGGTTAGATTCAGCGTGAATGTTTGGGCAGGCATTATTAATGACCAAATAATAGGTCCTATTTTTATTGAAGGGCACCTGACTGGCGGTTCTTATTTGGATATGCTGCAAAATATGATACCGGAGTTGCTAGAGGATGTGCCTCTGGCATATTTACGCGGTATGTACTTTCAGCATGATGGATGCCCTGCTCATTATGCGAATTTAGTGCGTGCGTATCTAAACAGTGAGTTTGGTGAGCAGTGGATAGGTCGTGGTGGCCCTGTGGCTTGGCCCGCTAGGAGCCCTGACTTAACCCCACTGGATTTTTATTTGTGGTCTGAGATTAAAAGACTAGTTTATTTCGAGGAACATACTACTCGAGATGAGTTAAGAAGTGCGATTGTGGACGCGTTTAATATTGTGAAAAGTGACAGAGACACATTAGCCAAATTAAAAGACTATGTCATTAAACGTGCCCGTTTGTGTATCGAGCGAAATGGACTCCATTTTGAGCAGTTGCTTCGATACAGGGAAGTGTAAATTGTGAATAATCTAATATCCTTAGCCTTAGTTAGTTATTACGTTGATTATGTTTGTAAATAGCTCAAATTTTTTAAATACGCCTGCGTCTGCATTTATTTTTTTTGACATTAAAAGTGTACAAGTAAGTAAGTATTTAGATACGTAAAATGCATAACTGACGCGACGGTCCTAAGCCCGTAGAAAGTATGACGGAAAAATTTGAATTATTAAACTTATAAGTAGATAAACGCAATTTAAATCAAGCAATAATTCGGCACCGCGTTCTTTATGATAGGTACAACAACATAAATAAAAACACATACGCGGTAGATAAATAGGTATACAAATAATAACACGAAAAGCGAATTCAGACTTTATTTCTTAACCGTAAACGGTGAAATTTAGAAATTTTATCAAACTAGGTAAATACGCAGTTTACTAAAAAATATTCTGAGAAATCTATTGTCTCGAGGTGGACTGGATTTTACAAGGATGCACAACCGAATTCCACGGTTAACGTTATAAAAATAAGGTCTTTTTCTGTTCGAATTGCCTGCCTTTGTATAAGCCGCCACACGCATTGCCGCAAGAAAATTGTTTTGAGCTGTAATACTATTTTTTATTTATCATATGGTAGGTAGGTAATTGGGTATGTTTATTAAGTACCTATTAAAAATAACTGCCAAGCGTACTGGTCGTTGTGTAGTTGAATAAGTACGAGTTTTAGTGATTTCGTGATAAGACTGGTGAATTAATTGTCAATTAATTTCTCTCGTTTACGAGGAGACAAGAGATAATGGAGGTAAATGAACTTAGACCAACCTTAATCGTACCTGAAATGAAATACCTACTTGCAAGTACTTTTTCAGCCGGTTATTCGTCCGACGCCCATTGAGTCACCGCGAGTGCACGATCAGCTGACTCGTACACGCACAGCTGTGTCGCTCTACGTCATCGACGAGCGCATCGCGTAAAATCTTGCGTTTATGAATGAAATAGTGAAACCGCTACTAAGATTTAACTCGAATGACAGAATAAAAGTGATAAATTTCTAACTTCTTTATTTGATGTCTTAAAAAAACAATAACAATGCTAATAGTAACTATTACTCGACTGGAGTTACTATGTTTCGGCTCCAGAACGATGTAAAAATATTCGTGTATAACTGCTACTATTACAAATTCTTACATCAACATGAACACAATAGCAGCACCTTCCTATACTAATCACAATAATTGGTAACAAAAAATCAGTCAGCTTGCTTAGCCAGTTATAGGATACTTCCAATTAAAATATGTTTCCTTATGAAATGAGATCACGATATTAAACAATCAACTTATCAACAGAAAAAAAATCTCAGACTAATCTCTCTCATGGAAGATTTTAAAACAGTTTCTTTTTGTTGTCAGACATAAAGATAAATTGCACCCAATACATTTAACTGAGGTCTTCTTGGTATAGCCTTGATTCCTGCAGCGATGTTGAACATTAGACATATCTGGCAAATGGTCGATTCCATGCTTTCTTTTTGCTTTTGAGGGTAGTTGTACAATAGGCGGTCGCCGAACGATCACATTTGTTTGAGTTTCTGGAATACCATCATCATCAAATGATAAATCTCTGTAAACATTATCATCAATGAGCTTTTCAGCAAATTCACATTTTGAATTCGCGTAATTGAAATATTTTGTGAGGCAGTATTCCTTTCTTTAACTGATCTTGTTTGTACTTGATCCAAGAATTAGTAACTGCAAGGTCAATGAAATAGGAAATAAATCTAACAGTCCACTTTCTTGTTTTTGCTCTTGCTGGACAAACATCCCATGTTTCGGTTGTATTCTTTAATTACTTCTGGGCGAGAGACCTCAATATATGCTCTTGATTGCCTATTATATCTTCTGCAGTAATCGGTATTTTCAGCAGCATAAACCGTTGAAAGTAATATTACCGGTTTGTTATCCATCCATTTGGTAATGGCAAATTTACCATCATTTCTTACGAGAACGTCGTGGCTCCCTCTCCCTCTTCTCATTAAAGTCTTGTCATCGGTAATTTTTTCTCTCACTTCGACAGGCACCCTGTTCTACATTAGTGTCCCGACACAATTGAAACCTCTGGTATCAAGTTCATTTGCTAATCTAACTGTTGTAAAATAACGGTCAAAATATGTGACCTGGAACCAAAGATTCGGTGAGCTTTAAAACAATTTTTTCGCCTAGATGAAATTGAGACCCATTGTCGACAATTACGGTATCTTTACCCTGATAAATTATTATGTCACAAACAAGACCGTTAGGATTGGTAAGAACGAAAGCTTTTATTGCCGTTGGATTCGGTTTCCCGGGACAAAACTGCCTTATGGGGCAAGCGCCCAAAGGGAACTATCATTTCGTCTATTGACATTTTGTGTTCCTTCAACTGTTTACGACAACCTTGTAGAACCCTGTCAAAAATAGGTCGCACTTTCCATAATTTATCGTCTCTTCTCATTTCCGCCGTAATGTCATTATCAAACACTACTTTAATAGAGTTTCTCAATATAAAATATCGGTCACGAGTCATGGCTTGTGAAATTATTGGTAGGGCATACTGACGGTTCCAATAAAGCCTTATTTGTGACAATGGAATCATCATTGTGATCCCGAAATATATTTTGCATTCTTCCTTGGACAAATTAAGACTTCTTCCTGTTCTTTCTATAGCTGTTTGGTTTGATTTTGTCACTATATGTTTTATTATGTCGACATCGACATACTCTTCAAAATAATCAAATGTGTTGTCCGAATTTACATCTTGCGGCAAATATGACGGCTCCTGGTTGGGGTTGGGGTGTAGGTGCGGTACGGTTACCCCTGTTCCATTCACCGTCTTGTATAATTTCTCGCAGACAAGACGTGCTGCCGCCACGGGTACGTACACCACGACGACCTCTTATCCCTCTTACTCGAACACCTCCTCTTGTTCGAACTCCTCTTGATCGTACTCCTGTAGTCACTACTTCCGTGTTGAAGAGTAAGATGATTTTCCAAATCACGATTAACAAAATAAGTTTCATCATCCGATACATTCTCGAAATCTGACTGGTTCACTATAGCTCACTATACTCAGGGTACTGTTGGGGCTGCCATGGCGCTGCAGTGCGTCAGGGATGTTTGCTGAGGCGCGGGTGGATGGCTTTGCCGCTATCGTTAGGAAAAGATGCGCCTCCCTACTCGCTCGCGTTCGTGGCAGTACCAATAGTGATACTGGGTGATTTTACTGATCGGTGGGAGTCCCCCATGCTGCAAAGGTGGGTGCGGCTTCATGCCGTAATTTAAATTTTGTTTTTGCCTATACTAACATTAGTTTTTTAAGTACATTGTTACTAACAAAATATAGACCTAGTCTGAAATAAATATTTATTATTATAGCACTAATTTGGTTTTCTGTCAAATCTGAAATGATAAAATACAGGGGTATTAATATATTAATTAAAAAAATATAATTTCCTACATTTATGAATATTAAAACAGGAATACATACATTAATATTTTAATTTACCCCGAAATGGTATTAACTTAACGTGAGTGGCAACTAAAAAATATGAATTAGGAGATGGCATTAAACTTTTAGTATAAAAGCCGAAAGTACTTTAAAAATAACACAAAATGGCAGGCTATTATTATAGCAAAGACCGAAATACATTTTAAAAGAACATTTTTTCAAAAGCCTAATAAATACGAGCTCTTGCCACTTTTTCGTAAAAATTTGTGAAAACAACAAAATATGTATACCATATTAGCAATTTAAGAACGTAACTCAATACAAAATTGAACAATAGATTAATAAGATATTCATAGATTAACTTACCTCTACTCCGTCGGCCTTCCATTTTCAACCACGCTCGCCGGTAAAGTGAATGATTGTTCATTTTGTTATTGGCTCATTTGATTCACGAACATTTGAGCATCTGAATTTTGGTTGGTCAAAGAAATCAAATACAACAGGTCCAACATTACAAACGAAAAACTTAAATGTGTGTTAAAAAGGACATTCGTTTTTTATACTAGCGACCAGGAAAAAATGTCAGGACTCTACGGGGACTCAGGAGGTTAAAACAAAACGATTAATTTTAATAATCATGAAAACGACGCTTGGATTTTCGAGTTTTTGAAGAAATACACTCCAGATTTTATGTCACATGCCCCAAGTTCTTTTTTTAATAATAGTACCAACTCCAGCCACAGCTATCTACTTAATTATTTTACAATCAGTGAATTAATATGCGCCATCTCCTCCCGAAGAGACACTACTTATGGTCTTGATGGAATGCCAAACATATTATTTAAAAAACTTTCTGGTTAAAAATTTCTGGTACTGGTTTAAAACATTCATAAAAGTTCTGAATTTGTTATGGGAAAATAATATTATACCTCAAGACTGGAAAGTAGATTCAATTAAATTTTAGGGTCTCGAGCTAAAAATTTACAATTCGCAGATGATTTAGTTGTTTATTTTTCTGGAACCAATTTACAGGTTGTTCATATAGTCAACGATGCCTTGTCAAATCTATGTAAATATTTGTCGTACCTTGATCTCAATGTCAATCCATCAAAGTCCAAAGTGGTTGTGTTTGGTAAACAGTGTCATAATATGCCCCCCGTGCAATATAACAATTGTGCTTTGCCCAATTCACATGATGTCAAATTTTTAGGGGTCCTTTTTTCATATAATTTAATCTGGAACAATTATACCAAACATATAATTAGTAACGCAAATAAAGCTTATAATATATTGAAATCTTTGGCTGGTTTATACTGGGGTGCAGACCCAAAAATTTTGCTATTGTTGTACTAATCTTTAGCTCGTAGTCACTTTGAATATGGTTTTTACTGCTTATAAAATACAGTATACACGTAGCTTTATTAAATTTAGCAATAATTCAAATAAAACTTCCAACAAAACTTATTATTACATTTGCACACAATAAAATATAAAACACATGGTAAAACTATTTTTCTAATTATGGGAAGTCTCTTCTCGCTTTAAAAGCCAACAGTAATCTAGCAACATAGCTGCGTCTAAAGCCTTTTCACATCCTGATGAAATCGTTCCCCTTGTTCATCACTCACTGCTCCAAGATTTGATGGGAAAAAAGAGAAATGTGAATGGAGGAAGTGAATTTTTTGCGACATTCGGCAACCCATCTTTTTGTGTGCTCTTAACAAATTGTTCACCATGAGTTCTGCATTCTCGGCTCTATGATTTCCTAAAAAACCTTATAGCACGGATTTAGTGATGTCCATGAGCGTAGTTCTTTATCATTTAGTGTTTGATCTAATATGTTGTTTTTCATTAATAGGCGTATTTGTGGACCAATAAAAATACCTTCTTTCAACTTTGCGACATGTATTTTTTTGTATTCATCTTGAAAACTGTATTATTACACTCACAAACAGGTGATCTCAAAGATACTAACGAGAAATTAACCTATTTTCTCAATATATTTTCTATGCGATTACATTGACTAATATGGACAATATGAGGGTCGTTTAACGGTGTGTACCTTAAAAACAAGACGTGATAGAAACAAAAGACATCCACTGTTTACATACTATATTTAATAGGAAACTATAATAGCAACCAGTTTTTCGGGTACCGAAATCGTGTCACGCAGTGTAATAGTCTCTTGGTCAATTTGTTGCATTCCAATCCTAGTTTAGGTTTAAAGCCATTTTATATGTTACAGGATATTCAAGCTTTATAAATTTCATTAAAAATATAAACATCTATCAATCAAAACATATTCTGCGTTGTTATCAAGGAGCTTTTATCGCATAATTTCCAGATATAAATATAATTATAAAAAAATAAAAAGGGCCTGTCCTCAAAAGAGGAAGTCAATGCTATGTTGTCAGAGTGGTCAGATCATAAATTTGTATAGTGATGGTTCCAAAAATGATAGAGCAGTGTCTTTTGGTTGAAAATTTTGATAAAAATGCCAGTATTTTTACAGCTGGAGCTGTTGCTATTTTGAGTGCTTTGAAACATACAAAAAATTGAAATTCAGGACACAGCAAGTGGGTAGTAGTAACTGATAGCAAGAGTATTCTCAAAAATCTGGCTAATAATAAATGACATGCTAACACGAACTACATAATCTATTTAATAAAAGAGCTATGGATCGAACTGTCGAAGTTAGTTTTGTTTGGGTGCCTTAACACATTGGCGTTGTAGGAAATGAAAATGTAGATTATCTGGGCAAAAAAATTGTTGATCTTGATGAGTTAATTCCAAATGCTGATATGAGTGTTTCCATACCGTATACAGATGCAGTTAGTCTTATAAGAGAGCGTATGTGTCAAACGTGCGGGAGACTAATTCATACCAGTCCACACAGATTGAAAATAAAGGCACTTGGTATGCCACTTTAGATAAACAAATTAACTCCACACCTTGATTTTGCAGGAATAACAATTTTATAAATAGAAAGTTTTATTCATTTATTTGTTGTATGCGATTTGGTCACTGTCGTTTAACTATTATTGTGAGTACTGTCAATCACAAAAAGTTCTATCTTTACATCATGTCTTCTTTGAGTGTTCGTCTTTCAACATTCAGCGCCTTGTGTTGTCGGATTAGCTTCTAAAAATTTGTAAAAAAACCTGATAAGGTCTCGCATGCATTCAGGAGACTGTAAATTACATTTAGGTTATTTTTCGTGTTTTTATAAGTATATTAATTGTATAATATATTTTATTTGAACCTTTTAAGTTGTATAAACATAGCATTTTGTAGGTTACGTTTTTTCTAAGAGAAGATACATCAAAATGACGATTAATTACCCCGGATTTGATAAAAATGGATATAACAAACTTTAAATGGATTTACTAAAGACGGTATAACATTTTTTTCTTTTTTGCACACACATTGACTTGACTACACTGATTATAATGTTATTGTTATTATGTTTATAATGTTAGTAGAACCTATATTGCATTAATTTTATTTTTAGGCAAGACGGCGGAGGCGGCTGGCTTCTTCAGATGATGAATGAAACAAGCAGATTTTATATTACCCCCTAATACAATATTGACATAATTTTAAATACAAAATTAAATAATTAAGGTTATTAAGTGGAATTTTGATTCCTTATTCCCTATGTAGCCACAGGCGATTAATAAGAGCCTTTTGGATAGCCCGACCTTCCAATAAATCTCTGTTTGGTCGCCTATTGCTTTGAGCAAGAATACTCAGGCTCTCCGTACGCACTTTGCCTCAGCAGCTCTACGCCGTTTGTGGTACTGGCAATCGTGCCTTGTTTGCTATATTGTGCAATACCGCACAGCCATTCACTATTTGGCCTGCAAAAACAGGATCATAGTGAAGCATGCGTGCAGCTAAAAAACACCTGAAATAAAAACATTTATAAACTATAATAGTTTTTATAAACGACCTATGCAACCTGAACATTGCAAATGCTAAGATAGTAACTTTTGCAGATGACACTGCTATAACTTTTGTTGCTGACACCTGGTCGGAACTTGAACACAAAGCACAGTCTGGATTCAACGAAAACCTAAATTGGCTCTATTCTCACTCACTAATACTCGACACCTCCAAAACTAACTTTATTACCTATTCAATAAGTCCCGCCACTCAGCCAAGATTTCCTGTATCTATTAAAGCCCACAAATACAGATGACTACAAGGAAATACCTCTTGCCTCTGTCCATCCCTAAGTGTAGTTGATCATATCAAATACTTAGGAGTATATTTAGACAAAAATCTTAATTTTAAAACTCAAATTAACCAACTTACCAGTAAAGTCCGCAAGTTAATTTATATATTTAAAACCCTCCGAAGTATTGCGAACCCAAATATAATACGTGTAGTTTATTTTTCCCTGTGCTTATCTATTGTTACATACTGTATCACATGCTGGTGTGGTGCTGGGAGAACTATACTTAAACGACTTGAGATCACACACAGTGGTACTAAAAGTAGCAAGACACAAGACCTTTCATGTTCCTTACTGATTTATTGTATAGTAGTTGTAATGTTCTTAACGTCCGACAACACTTCCTCCTTCAAACAATTTCTCCTACAGCACCGTAAAACCCCTTATAAAATAGTAACAAACCGTAGGAAAGACTTAATTTGCACTGTTCCACAAGTACGCACATCACTTGCAAGAAGATTTTATAACTGCTTAGGCCCAACTCTGTACAACAAGTTTAACAAAATCTGCTTAATCTACGGATGCTCTAACTTACTTTAAGTGTAAAAGGATTCTACGTTCATTTCTTCAAAAAAAAAGCTATGATGAAACAGAAAATTATCTCAGTAGGTCACAGTGACAAATCAAATTATCTCACTCGACTTCAATCAAAACAATCACACACTCTATCTTTCACACCATACTCCACAGGCGATCTTACATGCGCACATACCACTTACACACATACAATCATTCACGCACACACACGCACATATTCAATTATAAACATTATTGTAGTATTGAAAAAAAGAAAGATTTTCATAATTGTACTAGATTTTTGTAACTTTTTGTAAGGGATAGGGACTGTTATTCCTTAATACAGGTTATCCTATAACCTAGCTAGGAAAGTAGAACTTCACCCACCAGATTGTGATTGTCATGGTACTAACTTATATGTATAACTTTGTGTATACCTCATGTACTACAATCTCCTTTTTTATGAAATAAATTTATTATTATAATAAGTACCTAACAATACAATAAAAAAGATGGGCCTCGATACATTCACATGGTTTGACTTCTTGAGGTAAAGATAATAAAAAGAGTATAATTATGAAAAGGAAACTTAGGGAAAACTAGTTTTACTCAAATACATACCTGAATCGAGCTTTCAAGACACCAATGCATCTCTCTACTGTAATGCGGGCTAAGACCTGCAGCTTAAAATAATGTTCTTCAGGGGAACCTGGTCTTGCGTTTAACACTGGGGTCATCATTGTCGTCCTCAATGCATAACCGCTGTCACCTGGAAGGATAATAAGTATTAAAATAATTATTCATAATATCGCTGGCCCCGGGCAATATAGCGGTAAACGCCGGTTACGCCCTTTTTAATGTTATTTGATTTTTGGCTTCTCGGAGTATCAATCTATCACTCTTATTTTTTTCAATTTTTTAAATTAATATTTCTTTAGAATAAATGACAATAACAGCTTTATTGCATGGAAAATTCTCTTATGACTAAAAATGTATTATTGCAATACTCTAAGAAACATAACACAAAAAAACGGTGAACATCTTTACACTAAATTTCTAAACAAAGGGTAACAGTAATAAATTTAACCGCCGTTTTGGAAATAAACATATTATATCAATAAACTGTAAACACTTAATACGAAGTAATCACAAGAGATTTTATTCTGTACAAGCTATTACGCCTTTCTTCCCGGAAATGTATTGTAACCCTGGCGCCGTACTATCGTGTTACGCTGAACGCCATCCCTTTCACTCCTACGCATAAATGATTACCGCATGCTTTCTAGCATCATGTTTAGGTAAACAATTGATACAAATAATAACTCAATTCGGAGGGCGGTGTCAGTGCAGTGTGTGACGTCTTGCGCTAATAATGTTCTTTTATTGCGATTAAGTGGTTTTGAATTACGAGTCTATTAAACAATAATCCTTAGATCTATAAACTGTGTGTTTTTTTAAAATGGCAAGACAATTACCAGCAAAATCTCGAGCAAGAAGAATGTTATCCATGGTTGACGGTAAGTGATTAATCAGTAAGATGATTAGGTATGATATTGATTATTATTATTCTTTTAATACCTACTAACATCTACCTATCGTCGTGTTTCTATTAGTTGTTTAAGTTTACTTACCTCTTTTTAAACCGCTAATAAATCTATCATTACCTACTCACCTACCTAATTTGAAAAAAACCTATATTGTATGTATGATAGTATCTATGTAATATATCAAACTAAAATGATGAGTGTAGGTGTGTGTATGTGTATTGTGTGTGTATGTATGTGTGTGTGGGTGTATGTAGTATGTCGTTTCATAGTGTTTTGTGTGTACATAAATAAGTAAATAAATAATATCATTTTGATGGAAAAACGCACATAAGTCGAAATTATAGTATTTCGCTAAGGGTCGAAGTATTAATATTTAAAATTATAGTGTTTATGCTTATTAAATGAATATAAAAAAAATGTCACTAACTTATGTTGTTTTACGACAGATTCGATATTTTAATAGGTAAGTACCCTTTTGTTTTGTTATAGATGCCATAAATCTTCCCTGTAACGGTGATTATGAAAAAACAAAGGAAGTCACCATTTCGAAGAGTATGGAAGACGTAAATCGCACTGGAACTCATAGCCCAACTTTACAATGTCTTTCTGCCAATTTCAATTTACAATCACATTTATTGCAGTCCCCTTCTACTATTTCCTACGAGTCTGCTATATTCGATGATGTTGACTTTGTAGCTTCTCCAACTTTAGTATTTGGCACACCACGTCACCGCAAACGCAGATTTAAAGAGAATTGTGACACTCGGTCTATAGAATATTATAATGTGTGTGAATCGACAGACCTTACAACATTAAGTGATACGACGATGCAACAAGCTACATCGGTACTACAAGTAGCAGAAATGTGTGACCAAACTGCACCCCAAGAAGAAAATATACAATACACAACACTGGAAACCGTACGCCAAGATTTCACAATAGACCAAAATGTTTTATACACAACACCGGTCGAAAATGATGATAATTCAAATATTTTGATTTTACAATGTGAAAAAACTGCCGTTGAATCTAATAGTTGCAATAATATTACAAACTTGGATGCAGATTTCTTAGTTGAAAGCCAATCTACATCGATAGAAAATGTTGACATTGAACCTAATGATTGCAATAATTCTATAATTTTAGCTCCAGATTTCTTAGTTGAAAACCAAACTACAACGACAGAAAGTGTTCCATCCGTATCTGATGAACTATCAACCACCAAAGAACTAACTAGAAAAAAACGGCGACACGAAGAAAATTGGGAAAAAGTTAAGAACAAAAAACAAAAAAATTCAGGCCAAGCTTATACTGCTACTAATACGAAAAAAAAGTTTGATTCTAAAACGATGAAGGACGCCTGTAAATGTAATAAGAAATGCGGTGAACAGATTTCTCAAGTCTCTCGGCAGGCTATATTCGACGAATTTTGGAAACTTAGTGATCACGAAGATCAGTGGCACTATATCTTACGACATGTGAATACTAAAGATATTAAAAAAATGCAACTAGTTAGAACAAAAAACAGGACACAAACCATTAGCTATTTTTTTAAGATAAATGGATCAGAATCAATTGAGGTTTGCAAAAAATTTTTTTTGAATACCCTTAGCATTAGCGAAAAAACAGTTTACACAGCAATAGAGAAAGGGAAATCTGAAGAAGTCAAAGATAACAGGGGTCAGCATGAAAATAGACCACGGAAAATGAGTGTTTCAACCGAGCAAAGTGTTATTGCACATATAAAACAATTTCCAGTTAAAGAATCACATTATGTTCGAAGAGATACTAAGAAGTTATACTTAGAAGAAACACTGAACATTTCCAAAATGTACAGGCTGTATTCCGATGAATGGTTTAAGAGTGCAAATTATCCAAATGATGTAAAGATGGCCACAAAACGACAGTACGAAACTGTGTTTAATACAAAATTCAATTATTCTTTTCACAAACCTAAAAAAGATATGTGCGGCCAATGTACATTGTATCGTCAAGCTGATGGTGAAAGAAAAGGCCAACTCCAAGAAGCTTACACAAAGCACATTAGAAACAAGGAATGTGTTCGTGAACTAAAATCTAAAGATAAAACAGAAGTCGATTCTACGACTACTGTCGTCGCTATTTATGATCTTGAAAAAGTCTTGACGATCCCTCAATCTGAAGTAGGAATCTTTCATTACAAGCGAAAGTATCCTATATATAACTTTACAATTTACAACTCATTAAGTGGAAGAGGTTACTGCTATCTTTGGCACTATCAAGTGGCCAAAAGGGGTGCTAATGAAATCGGCAGTTGCGTCCTAAATTTCATTGAAACTGAGAGCCAACGTGGTATCAAGAATTTTATATTTTATTCTGATGGTTGTGCTGGGCAGAATAAAAATAGGATTATCTTTGCTCTGTATCTATATTTGTCCAAAAAGTTTGGAATTAACATAATACATCGGTACTTTGAAACTGGCCATAGCCAGTCTGAAGGAGATTCGATGCATTCTCTAATCGAACGCGCAAAAAAGAACCACACAATTTATACTCCTGATCAAATGTATGGCATTATCATGAATGCTAAGATCAATGGTGAAAAATTTCATCTTAAGGAAATGGAACAACATAATTTCTTAAATTTGAAGGAGATAATGGACAAAAGACACTGGTTGCGGGCAGACCAAACCAATGAAAAAGTTATGTGGTCAAAGATTCACGAAATCAAGATTAATCTAGCTCATCCAGATGTTATTTATTTAAAGTATAACTTTGACGATGAGTATATTTCTTTAAATACTGCATCAAACACTAGATCTTCAAGAGGAAGACCCAAAAAGACGCCAGTGACTGATGTATCAGGAGATGAACTGAGAATTCTGTATAGAGAGCCAATCGCCTTACCAAAACCACTTTACGATGATTTGATGAGTCTCTGCAAAACCGAAGCAATCCCGAAACATTATCATACATTTTATAACAATTTGCATTGTGTTGGGAACTCTGAAGCAGAAATTAATATTGAAAGCGAAGATTCAGATTAAAGCAGCATATTTTTTTTCCTTTTACCATTGGTTTTGACCATTTTATTTTTGTTTCCCTAATAAAACAGTTCCTAAAAATTATGTGATTTTCTTCAAATTAAGGTAGCATAGTATTTTTCTGGTGTTTTTTGTGTTTGTTTCCAAAGTACAATATTTAAAAAAAAAAATTGTGATTTTATTCAAATTAAGGCATAGGAAACAAACACACAAACACTCTTAAAAAAGAAAAAATATTCTTTTTTAAGAGTGTTTGTGTGTTTGTTTCCAAAGTTTAATCTTTACTAAAAAAAATGTGATTTTGTTAAGGTAGCATAGTATTTTTATTTTTTAAGAGTTTTTGTGTTTGTTTGCAAAGTTTAGTATTCAATAAAAATTATGTGATTTTAAAGGTTTTTTATACAAAGTTATTATCATTTAAAATTTAACTAAACAAAAATTAGGTAGTAGTAACATTTAAAAAAATGTATAAATTTCATAAAATACTGTCTAAAATAGTAAAAAATAAATAACATTATGAGGTCGGTCTGTTACAATGGTTACATAAAAATATGTTTCATGGATAGGATTCTAAAATAGCGATTAGTGGATGATACAGCTAAGCTTTGGCTATAAAATTTCCCTGAAGAAGGTGGTAATCGGCTGGAACGCTCTAGATCTAAAGCGAAAATTACGTCGTATTATATTCTTACATTCCTGAATCTCAGTGGTCGGTGTGTTTATAAAGTCATTAATGATGTTGCAATTGAAACACTATCGTCTATAATTTGTATTATACATTTTTCCAATTATTTCATTAAATATTTATACTATTACAATTATTTTTAAAAGGCTAGATTGGTAAAAAAATTAGCTTTCATTTGAAATTTTGAACGTCTATTTTGGATCAGTGTACGCTGCACTATAAACAAATTAGCTTCTTTTATTTCTCCTGTAAAATTAGATTTTTGATATTACCGCTTTATTGCCCGGTCCCAGCGATATGTATTTAATAAAAACATAATTAAATAAATTAATATACTTTTTCAGTATGTATTAATAAGGAAGGACATTCACCGAGCAAAAATATTTCCTCTTCATCATATTTTTGGTTAAGATAGGGCTGTAATGGGTGATCACGCCATACTGAAGAATCATGGGTTGCTGTGATCAATGCATAAAATGTTAAAATCCACATCACATATCTAAAACAATAATTTTCAAATGTAGATACAGTTTTTTTATGACAGTAAAGCATAATATTATTATGTACCTAAGTACTGTTTGTTTTTTAAACAAAGTAGATTAAGATTGATTAAGTATAGGTAAATAGATTACATACAATCATCACATTGAGAGAATGGTATCCTTTTCTATTGAAATATCGTTCTTCATGTTGGCTGGGTCTTATAATGGCAACATGGGTACCATCAATACAGCCAATTACCCCTGGCACCTTGAACTTTCTATAAAACTGAAAAAAAAAACAGATATTTTGTATAAATTTTACCATCTTTTAATTTCATCACGGGCTTCCCTTGTCATGGGAAACTTAACATAGCTTGTTATGTCCTACTTGCGGAACCCTAAAATCTGAAGACAATGACTAATACCTACCGCATTGACAATGACCTACCGCGTTGCGCCCGCCGGCATCGTGCAATTCGCCTTCTCAGCATTACGATGGCGTGGGATCGAAGATTAGTGTATTTGTGCATCACTCTTGTTTCTCACATCGAACAATTATCGCGCATCCTAGTTTTACCGATTTAATTGTAATAATTATATTAATTAAAGTGTTTAAGCAAATTATATCGGTTTCTTTTGCATCCTCGTCTGCTTTCTTAACCATTCAAAACAAAAGTTCAGCCCGCGCACAAAGTAAACAACTGTGACTTTGACGTGGATAGGAACGCTCAACATAGACTAAAGTATAAGTTTTTTCTTCAGAGATTGGAGAACGAGCGATCGAATCAGTTGTGTCAAGTTGGGGCTAACAACTTAGCGTTTTCTCAAATCGCTTACGCCGAGGCGTCATTGTAGAAGGAGTTTCGATAAGAAACGTTTGTAATTTGGCTAGGCCTGCTGTGCATGGGTAAGCCGTATCCGTCGGTACAAGCGGCGAGTAGAGCGATACACTCAGAATCGCAAATTCCAAAGCGATGAAAGGTGGGTACATAGGGCTTGGGAACGACCGGATCAAGGTGTGATTGACACGCATCTGCCGGATGATGATGCCACGTATTCATTCTGGCGCAGCATCTGGTCTGATCAAATGGGGGCAATCATCATCAGCCCCCAAGACGCAGCTTGTGCAGTCCATCCGTTGCCTAACTGGAAATCTCCAGGGCCGGATGGACTGCACAACTTCTGGATCAAATGGTTTCAGAAATCGCACGTTCGTTTGGCGTTCCAGTTTCAATCAGCCTTAGAGTCAGGGTCGCTGCCCCAGTTCTTGACGACAGGAATTACCCACCTGCTTCATAAATCAGGTAGTACCGAAAATTATAGACCAATCACTTGTTTACCAACGGTCTATAAAGTTCTTACATCCATTTTGAGAGCTAAAATCAACCAACATATTGATAGTAATTCTATTGTAGGGTTAGAGGCAACACTACATTGTAATATGTTGACTCAGACATTTCATACGTAACTCGGTAGCGTCATCAGTCGCTCCGGTACTCGCTAGCCGGCCTCACGCAGATGTCCATTAGTTCTAAGTTATCGTGTAACAGTGTATGTGAGTAAAATAAACTGTCAATACCGAAACCAGTATTTCTCTGAACATTCCGTCAAGACAGTAGGGTCTTAGGTGTACCATTCGCGGTACACACTAGCGAACATATTCTACATTGGTGACACCCTGTGAATCAAATACTTTTCGGTAACGTATAACCGCGCAGCACGGAGCGACTCACCGCGTGGCTAGCGAGGAGCATCAATTTAGCGACCTATATACATAGGCACTGATTTCTTTATACGTCGCACGCCACGGGCCGCGATTTCTTTCATCCGCCATGTCCAACGAGAAACGTGAGCAGCAGGAAGAAGATATCAAACCCGATGTCATGCTCATATCGGTATCTTCACGCATCCCGGATTTCTGGACGGACCAGCCAAGCCTGTGGTTCGTGCAATTCGAGTCCGCCGTGGCTCCTCAAAAGGCCAGCGACAACTCGAAGTTCCAACTACTCGTCGCGAAACTCGGCAAGTAGGTGGTCGTACAGGTCGCAGATATCTTGACCAACCCACCGGCGGAGGACAAATACGAGGCGCTCAAACAGCGTCTCCTACACGTTTACGAGGAGTCAGAAAACCAACGGATACAGAAGCTGATCGGAGACATGCAACTCGGTGACCAGAAGCCGTCTCAACTTCTTCGCCGCATGCAGACCCTTGCGGGAAAGAGAGTGACGTCGGAAACTTTGCTACTGATGTGGCAGAACCATCTACCATCAGCCGTCAGAACGGTCCTGGTAGCGAAAGCGATCACGGATCCGGAGAAATTGGCAGCCGTGGCTGACAAGATCTGGATCTTGTCAGCCACGGCTGCCAATTTCTAGAGACCAGCAGGCCCAGTGTGGTGGCGTCGGTTTCCGGAAGTGCTGATTCCTTGGCAGAACAGGTGTCCAAGCTCAGCGTCGAGGTCGCGGAGCTGCGGAAGTCCAGAGGTTTCGAGCGAGATGGCCGGCAACAAAGCCGCGTCAACCGCGCGCCGCCAGGATCGCGTGGGCGTAGCACTAGTCGAAAGCGATCCCGATCCCGACAGCCAGGGCTATGTTTCTACCATAACCGTTTCGGCGTTAAGGCGGTAAAATGCCGAACACCGCGCACCTGGAAAGGCAATAACTCGGAAAACTAACGACCGTGCAGACGACGACGGAATCTTGCATCGGAGGTATCGTTAACCGTCGATTATGCATATTTGATAGGGATAATAACTTAAATTTTCTAATAGACACTGGTGCGAATGTTTCTGTACTTCCTTTCGCTGTAGTTAAGTGTAAAAATAAGTATTTGCAGGAAGATTTTGCTTTATTTGCGGCCAATGGCACTAAAGTCCAAACGTACGGAACTCATTCCTTGTCAGTCGATCTTAGATTGAGGCGTGATTATAAATGGACTTTCATTGTTGCTAATGTCAAACAACCCATCTTAGGAGCAGATTTTATAAGCCATTATGGATTGTTAGTCGACTTAAGAACAAAAAAGTTAATTGACACTTTGACGGATTTAAAAGTAGTAGGAAGTATCGAAATTTGTGAATCGTCAGTCAAAACCATTTGTCAAAGTCATCCGTATTTCGACTTGTTAAATTCTTTCCCAGATCTTACTAGACCGACCTCCTTTAAGGACCCTCCTCAGCATTCGACAGTTCATCACATCGAGACCAGTGGTCCGCCTGTCCATGCTAGAGCAAGACCGCTACCACCAGACCGTTTCAAAAAGGTAAAGGCCGAATTTCAGAAAATGATAGAGGCAGGAATCTGTAGGCCATCCAAGAGTCCTTGGGCCAGCGCGTTACATGTTGTGCCGAAGAAGGACGGGGATATACGTCCCTGCGGTGACTACAGGCAGTTAAACGCCATCACCAAACCGGACAGATATCCGATTCCCCGCCTACAAGACTTCACCTATTTCCTCGCAGGTAAGAAAGTATTTTCCAGTGTTGACGTCAATCGGGCATACCATTTCATACCTGTACATCCAGCGGACATTGAAAAAACAGCAATTATTACGCCATTCGGATTATTCGGATTATTCGAATTCCCCAGAATGACATTCGGACTCAAAAATGCAGCACAGTCCTTCCAAAGGTTCATGCATCATACCGTTCTGGAGGGTTTGAATTTTCTTTTCTGTTATATAGATGACATAATCATCGCGAGCGATACCGAGGAAGAGCACGAGGAACACCTTAAGCTCCTTTTCGAACGACTTAACAGCGGCATTACTATCAAATTAGCGAAATGCAGTTTTGGTGTATCAGAACTCGATTTCGTTGGTTTTCGCGTGTCGGCAGAAGGAATTCGACCTTTGGATGACAAAGGTCGAATTCCTTCGTTTGTTTAAAGGCGATCAGCGATTATCCTAAGCCTAAAACCGTCAACGAACTTCGGCGATTTTTAGGTATGGTAATTTTTTATCGTAAACATATTCCTCATGCTGTAAAAAGCCAAGCCATTCTTTCTAAGTATTTACACAACGCAAAAAAGAACGACAAAACACCCGTTGTTTGGTCACCGGATGCAGAGTCAGCGTTTCGAGAATGTAAGTCGCAGCTCGAGAACGCGGTCACGTTGTCATACCCGTGTGCGGACACGACGCTTGCGCTCAACACGGACGCAAGTGATACCTGTGTGGGGGGAGTACTTCAACAACTAGACAAAGGTATGTGGAAACCCCTGGGTTATTTCTCAAAACGTTTGTCCGAAACACAGCAACGTTACAGTACGTATGATCGCGAGTTGCTCGCCATCTACATGTCAATAAAGCATTTTCGTAAATTGTTCGAAGGCAGACCATTAATTGTCTATACCGATCACAGACCATTGGTACATGCGTTTACAAAGCTCAGTACCGATTCTGAAACACCTCGTAGGACTCGCCAATTGCTGTTTATCAGTGAGTTCACTACCGATATAAGGCATGTCAGCGGCGAAAACAATGTTGTGGCAGACACGCTATCACGCGTCGCGACTATTTCCTGCCCTACAGGTCTTGACTACGAACAATTTGCCGAAGCGCAAAGTAACGATGACACAATCAAACAATACCAACAGTCAAGAGACAATGGGAATAATAATAAGTGTTAAGTTCCCGTTTTGCAACTCTAATATTTATTGCGAAATCTCAACTAATAAAGCCAGACCTTACGTACCCAAAAATTTTAGGCGAATGATATTTGATATGTTGCATAACATCAGCCATCCTGGCATTAAGGCAACGCGCAAAATGATTTCAGATAGATTTTTTTGGCCTAGTATGAACGTAGACGTAGGTAAATGGGCGAAAACGTGTATCCCGTGTCAAAAGAGTAAGGTAAGTAGACACAATATCTCAAGCTACGAGGAATTCCAGAAAGCAGACCGTTTCGAGCACGTGCAAGTTGATATCATCGGTCCCCTCGCAACATCTGAAGATGGTTTCAGGTATTGCGTTACGTTAATAGATCGAGGAACCCGATGGCCAGAGGCGTTTCCCATACGTGACATCACGGCGGCAACAGTGGCAAAGGTGATTTACGACGGTTGGATCACGCGTTGTGGTTGGCAGGCTGGCTAACGTCAGATCAAGGTCGACAATTCGAAAGCCAACTTTTCACCGAGCTACTAAGGTATTTGGGCGTAAAGAAAATTCGTACTACCAGTTACCATGCACAGGCAAACGGCCTTATTGAACGCTGGCATCGCTCGCTGAAGGCAGCATTGACAGCCCGTTTAGACACCAGCACATGGGTAAACGAGTTGCCAACTGTCATGTTAGGTTTGCGTGCAGCAGGACGCAGTGAAAACGGCGTAAGTCCAGCTGAGTATACTTTCGGGAAAACTCTACGTTTACCAGGAGAATTTTTCGATACCTATAACCTAAGTTTTGGTGACGCAAATGAATTACTAAAAGATATTCGTTCGTCAATATTACATTTGAAACCAATTTCAAATTCACATCGCGCAAATCGCAAATGGTTTACGTTTCCAGATCTGCAGACATTCAGTCATGTGTTTGTCAGGGATTACTCTGTTCGAAAACCGCTTAAGACCCCGTACGACGGCCCGTTTAAAGTAGTAAAGCGAGATGTTAAGTTTTTCGACATACAGTACCCTAATCGACAAGCGACTGTGTCTATAGATAGGATCAAACCTGCTTATTTGCTAGATGACGCAACTGATTCATTTGCGGTACCAAGTCCAACACGCGTACAGGCCAACAATGATGACCACGTAAAAAGACAAACACGCAGCGGCCGCACCGTCAAAACGCCAGTACGTTTTAAGTAGGGCAAATTCTCAATTCAAAGTAAGTCGTAATTTTTATTAGTCACTACGAGACAGATGATTGAAGCAGCAGTTACCCTTACAATCATATTCGACATGGGCCAGTATAACACCAAGATCGAGGAGATTGTCATAGCACAGTCAGGCACGAACCAAAGGATCGACGAGCTGTCTACAATAATAGACCAACATAAATACATCAGTGGAGCAGCAATCGTATGTGTAATTTTAATAATATTTTGTCTCTGTTGTCAACGCTGCTGCAGATATGGTCGGAAGTGGATACGGGCACAGCTGCAGGACATCGTGGTGGTACCCAAAAATCCAACGCCTGTCTCAAAGAGTGAACCACACTCTTCATCAACTAAGGTGATATTTTCATAAATGATATTTTAAACTTTATTTCGTAGGTTAAGGTAACATTAGATAGAATTTTGACCAACGATTAATTAATAAAATAACGCAATTTCACTGTAACTAATTTTATTATTTAGATAAAATTACAAACATGTATTTTGAAACAAGTTGTTATCTTACTCATATTAACATATCCATATTTACTGTAAACACAATATAGTGTAACTTAACTCATGTATGTGAAAAATGTAACAGAAATCGAACCTAAGACCAGCCTTGTAACAACTAAACCACGTAGTGCTAAGCAACATTATATTGTAAGTAGATCACACAAATTGTACTCAAGTTGTCGTCACACCGTTAGTCATAGACATAACATACAGCATATTGTATTACAGCCTTGATAATGTATTCGTACTTTTGTTGAATAGCATTTTGTACTTGTAACTAGTAGAGTAGCACTTGGTTGTTTTGATACGTAAATTCTGTTTTAAAATTTGGATTGTAATTTTTTTTTTTTGAACCAAGTTTTAGGAGGGGTGTGATGTAGGGTTAGAGGCGACACTACATTGTAATATGTTGACACAGACATTTCATACGTAACTCGGTAGCGTCATCAGTCGCTCCGGTACTCGCTAGCCGGCCTCACGCAGATGTCCATTTGTTCTAAGTTATCGTGTAACAGTGTATGTGAGTAAAATAAACTGTCAATACCGAAACCTGTATTTCTCTGAACATTCCTTCAAGACAGTAGGGTCTTAGGTGTACCATTCGCGGTACACACTAGCGAACATATTCTACACTATCATGTCTGCCTCTCAGAATGGATGTAGGAACGAGTCCCGCGGTACTAAGGAGCTGCTCCTCATTGATATCGCCATTAGCCAACAGGTTCGCCGCTCCCTAAGGGCAGGTCCCTCTACATGTTGGATAGATTATAAGAAGGCCTTTGATTCTGTACCTCATACATGGCTCATGAGGGTGCTGGAGTTGTATAAAGTTGATACAACTCTTCGTACTGTTACATCCCTAGAATACACCCTTAAGTGCCTAGTCAGCACCACATCATCATTTCCGTCTAGAATTAATGCATTGGTCAGGCAATAGAGCCAGTTCGGGGTGAGACTCCTACCGGATAGGTCGCAAGTCAGAATATTGACCAAATTTCCCGTTTTTATTACTGTATTTGTGCCTTTCACTAATATAATCAATTAACCTTCGATAATCGTTTTTTTTTAAAAGGCTTTTATAAAGCGTGTCCTAACATTAGTGGCAGCGGCAAAGGATTTATTTCCCGTGGAACGTCTCGCGAAGTGTTATACAGTGAAAGTGTCCTTGTGCCAAGTGTATCTTGTGTGATACACCTACGACCCGAACTCCACGAAGACCTATCTGCGGCCTAAGAGAGGCCAACCCTGGCTGAAATAGGCAGACTCCAGTGGCCTACGAGAGGCTACCCCCAGCTCAAAAGAGGCTAAATCTAGACCCCTTTTGAGGTCACCCAAGTCGTCACCTGTCTACTGTGCAGTAGTACTGGGCAGCGCGCTGCAGGCGCATTTTACGGACCTGCTCGTATCCAGCACCGACCAGGATCAGACGTCCTCCGTGTTCCTTCAAAATGAAGTGTTTTTGTGTCTTGTGAGTCAGTTGAGTGCTTTTAATTTTAATTCTATTTATAGATCTGCATAAGTTACTTTATATTCCTGTTACTTTGTATCTGTCGATACAACACTGTGTCCAGACCGTAGTCTAAACATCCTTCGCCCAAGTATTCGGTTACTTAGTACTGGGAATACTGATAAGCCGTACAGAACCAGTTGGCAAAAGTTTTAATATCGTGACCATAGTTATTGTATTTTATTCCACAGCAAGTTATTTTAGTTAAAAAAGTAAAGCAGATTCAAAAAAGACCTTATAGAGAGAGATGAGGAAATACCCCTTAATGTTTCGATGTCATTCGATGGTTGTAGGGAAAAAATTAAATGCTCTCCTAGTAAATTGCGATAATGCAATATCCTTATCGTCATCATCCCAGAAAGACATCGTCTTCAGATATATTATTAGCCAACTAGACGGTAAAGCGCAAAGCGCATGTTCCATCAAAGATTTTTACAACTGGTCATCTCTCAAAGAATTTTAAAAATCTATTCGGTGAGAGAAAGCATTACGCCCATTTACTTACCGAACTTCAAGAGTGTCATCAAACTAACCAGCTGTCAACAACCTATAAATGTAAAATCTTATAGATTTCCAGGAGTTCATAAGGACGAGGTCAGAACCCAGATTAGTAAGATGCTGGAACAAAATATAATTAAACCATCTACCTCTCCATGGTCCCATTTGAATAGTGCCCAAAAAGGTTGATGCTTCAGGAAAAAAGAAATGGCGCATAGTGATTGACTATCGCAAGCTCAACGACATCACTATTGGTGAGAGCTATCCTGTCCGATACTAATTAGAATGTGTAAAAAACATTGAGTAAGCGAAATAAAGTATCAAAGCGAGTGGACGTATTTCTTTTCTACATCCGTGCCTTCAAACAAAATTGAACCCTAACGTACTAAACATAATGGTCATTACGAGCCGGATGGCACGGCTAATTAACTCGAGCGCGCGAATACAATAGGGAGCCGCATTCCTGAGATAAGGATTTTTTCTATATGGACTTGGCAGTTGTTTACGAACTTGTGAATTTAAGTGTAATAACTAATAACATAACTACGATTGACTTGTTACGGTGATTTAAGTGAATTATAAAGTGAAAAATGACAACACCGACGGCGGAACAAAGCAAGTTTATATCTACTTTAGAAGATGTGGCCAAGATGTTACAAAAGGCACAAATAAACATTAAGAAATGTCCAAAACAACGACTGACCGAAGGTTACGTAAAAAGTAGATTGAAATCTATCGAAGATGATTGGAACATATTTAAGCAAGCACATAACAACCTTACTAGTTGCACTCCGCGAGACAAACGGGGAGCTTTTCCATATTTTCTGAACGAAGAATATTATGAAGTCGAAGAATTGTATCATTGTTTACGAGCGGATTTGGAAGATTTTTTGTCAAAATTGATTATTCAACAACGGTCAATCGATTCTCCAAACATGTCTACATCTATGCAAAATGATCAACCGCCTTTCGCTAAGCTACCTACGATACAATTACCTTCATTCTCGGGAAAGTATGAGGATTGGCCAACATATCAAGATTTATTCGAAGCACTTGTACACAACACGTCAATAAGCGATGTACAAAAACTTCATTATTTAAAAACTAGTGTCTCTGGAGAAGCTGAACTTTTATTACGCAATATACAAACAACGGGGAGTAATTATACACAGGCCTGGAATATACTTAAAGGACGATTTGGAAATAAAAGAATGATAGTGAATTCGATCTTAAAAAGGTTGTTCGCACAGAAGAAAGTTAATAATCAGTCGGCAAATCAAATTAAAGCACTACTTGACACTACTGCGGAATGTTTAACTAGTCTGAATAATTTAAAAATAACTACTGATTCTTGGGATCCAGTAATAGTATTTCTGGTGGGACAGAAATTGGATACAGAGTCGCTAAAAGATTGGGAACAACAAGCTCATAAAGACAATTCTGATGAACTGCCTACATGGCCAGAAATGAAGAAATTTCTCGAGTCCAAATTCAGAACATTAGAACTAATAGCTGCAATCACAACAACTACAACGAAAGAGAAGCCTTCAACACAAAGATCATTCCACATTACTTCAGAAGATAGTGAACATAATGAGATTCACTCGGCACATTCGAGTGTCGATTCAAAACATGTATGTACTTATTGCAGTGAGGTCGGTCACTACATTTTCAATTGTAAGGAATATGCGAAACTACCAGTAGACAAGAGACACGAATTTGTTAAGAAGAAAAATCTATGCTTTAATTGCCTCATTCCAAATCATATTGTATACAAATGTAAATCAAAAACATCGTGCAGAGTCTGTCAAAGAAGACACCATTCGCTTTTGCACCAAAGTAAGAACACAAATCAAGAAGAAAAGTCACAACCAGCACAAAAGATTACAACTGCACACTTCTCTCAAAAACAACCTGGTCATAAAGTTTTATTAGCAACAGCACAAGTTGAGGTCACAGCGAGAAATGGTAACACACACCTGCTTCGTGCTTTAATTGACCAAGGATCAGAGGCTTCATTCGTGTCTGCAAGGGTGGTTGAACTATTGGGTCTAAA
Organism: Noctua fimbriata; assembly: GCA_905163415.1. Lineage (NCBI taxonomy): Eukaryota > Metazoa > Arthropoda > Insecta > Lepidoptera > Noctuidae > Noctua > Noctua fimbriata. Next base: position 8,621,201 of record LR990929.1, on the reverse strand, counting down.
AAGGACTAATATCAACGGTGCAGTCTCTGGAGTGGGGGAAGGAACGAAGGTACCAATCAAACACTTAGTTGACCTGCCAGTCAAGTCTCGATTCAATGAAAAGGAAACCATACAAGTGAAGGCTTATGTTTTAAAGACAATATCAACAAGTCTTCCTTCAAAGAACATCGTGATTGACTGGCCAGCGCATAGTATGGCGAGATAACCCCAAACAAGACCTTGAATTTTACGATTTAACAACAGTTACTTTTGGCACGTCTGCAGCTCCGTATTTAGCCGTGAGAACCTTATGTCAACTTGCTGACGATGAAGCACTAACATATCCTGAAACTGCACCTGTAATAAAAACATCGTTTTATATGGACGATTTAATGGCGGGAAATGAAGATATAGAAGCAACAAAGAAAATGTGTGAGGAAATTAGAACTATACTGAACAGGGGAGGATTTAACATGCAAAAATGGTCAAGTAATTCTGAAGAAATTTTAAAATACATACAAGGACACAGAAGGTCTCAAGATCAAATAGAGATAAAACTTGATAAAATTATAAAGATTCTTGGTTTAACATGGGATAGAAAGGATGATACATTCAACATTACAGTAAACTTACCTGACATGAGATATCCTATAACGAAGAGATCCATACTTTCGGATGTAGCGCGTCTGTTCGACCCATTCGGATGGTTATCACCAGTCGTAATCACGGCTAAAGTTCTTATTCAAAGATTGTGGTTGTGTAATCTGGGTTGGGATGATGAGTTGCCGTCTGAATTAAGCGAAGAGTGGATTGCGTATAGGCAAGAGTTAGTGCATTTGCAAATAATTAAAATACCAAGATGGTTTAAAACTACAATTATAAATTACAAAGATATACAACTGCATGGTTTTGCAGATGCATCTACTCAAGCATACGCTGCCGTCGCCTACCTTAGAGTCGTTCAACAAGATGAGGTGCATGTGACGATGATTGCCTCCCGAACTAAAGTTGCACCTCTGAAACAAATATCTGTTCCAAAGTTAGAGCTATGTGCTGCTGCATTGCTAGCTGAACTCATTAACGATCTTACAGAAATCCTGAAAGTTACTAAAGACCAAATTTATGTATGGACCGATTCCATGGTTGTATTGGCATGGCTACAATCTCAGCCTAGTCGCTGGCGAACCTTTGTAGCCAATAGAGTAGCTGATATCATCCGCGTCTTAGATAACAGCCAATGGAGACATGTTCAGTCTGCTGATAACCCTGCTGACTTCGCTACAAGAGGCGTCAAAGCATGCGATCTAGCAGTTAACGAAGTTTGGTGGACTGGACCTAAATGGCTAAAAGGAGAAAATTTACATTTTGAAAGACAAGTCGTTCAACACACAGAATTAGAGTTAAAGAGTTCATTACACAATACATTAGAGGAGAAACCAATTTGGGAAAGATTTTCAACAATATCGAGAATGAAAAGAGTACTGGCATATTGCAGAAGAATGATGAAAGAAAAGGGAACAGAACGTGCACAAAAATATCTAACAACTGAAGAAATGGAAAGGGTTTTAGAAAACTGTATAAAATATTACCAAACGTTAATTTATGGAAAGGAAGTAGAAGAATTATCAAAGGATGGAAAGATAAAGACTAGAAGTTCCCTGATTACGCTTTCACCGTTTTTGGATTGAAGAAGGGCTTGATTAGAGTAGGAGGAAGATTACAAAATGCTTCTTTGTCAGAAAATACTAAACATCCTATAATTATTCCTAATAATCAACATATCACAAAATTATTGGTAAGTGAAGCTCACATAAAAACACTCCACTTCAATTGATGATGGCGTACTTGAGAAGCAAGTATTGGATAATTGGTTTAAAATCAGCCGTAAGGAAGCACATTCATACCTGCAAAACTTGCATTATAGACAAAGCTAAGGTAAAGAATCAATTCATGGGCCAGTTACCATCTGCGCGAGTCAACCCACATCGAGCATTTATAAACAGCGGTGTCGATTATGCTGGACCTGTATTAATCAGGACATCTAAAGGTCGAGGCCACCATGCAACAAAGGGATATATTTGCTTGTTTGTTTGTATGGCTACTCGTGCTATCCACCTTGAAGCTGTGACAGATCTTACTTCACAAGGGTTTATGGCAGCATTCAAAAGATTTGTGGCACGAAGAGGTCAATGCATGCATTTGTGGAGCGATAATGGGACTAACTTTGTAGGGGCTGCCAAGGAACTAAAGCAGCTTTTCCAGAAGGGAAAACATAGCATGGCAACTGAAGTAGCAGAACTCCTAGCCAATGATGGTACCACATGGCACTTCATTACACCAAAAATGACAACATGTGGTGGTTTATGGGAAGGTGGAGTTCAATCCGCTAAAAGACACCTCGCTAGAGTGAATAGGGACACCAAACTAACATATGAAGAGATGGCCACTCTGTTAGCACAGATCGAGGCTTGCCTTAATTCTCGACCACTGTGCCAAATAGATAACACCACAGCAGAGACACCACTAACTCCGGGTCATTTTCTCGTGGGCGAATCTCTAATAAATGTACCTGATATAAATTATGAACAACAAAAGACCAGTTTATTAACCAGGTGGCAAATGGTACAAAGGATGACTCAGGAGTTTTGGCGTCGCTGGAAAACAGAATATCTCCACACGCTACAACAGAGATACAAATGGCAAGTACCTATTTCATCACCAACTGTGGGAGATATTGTGGTAATCAAGGCCGAAGATACACCACCAGCAAAATGGTTACTAGGCAAGATTTACATCCTGGAGCAGATAACCTTGTAAGAGTGGTTACAGTACAGTGCAAGGGTAACCATGAATTAAAAAGACCTGTATCTAAACTGATACCACTGCCCAAAAACGTTGAGTACGAATGAGCTATGGTGGGCGGTTTGTTAATTAACTGATTAATTTGTTTCTGTTACTAATTTGTTTAAATTGATTGAAGTGAGTAACCAGTAAATTCAAGTTCAGTAAAATGCTAGTGTGAATTAAATTAAAATTTTGTTGTGATTTATACTATATTTGAAAATACATTATGTAAGTTACAGTCCATTGCATGAATTCTAATATTGTTAGTTAGGTATTTTACTGAAAAACTATTGTTTTTGGTGGGCGGTATGTCCGATACTAATTAGAATGTGTAAAAAACATTGAGTAAGTAGTGCGAAATAAAGTATCAAAGCGAGTGGACGTATTTCTTTTCTACATCCGTGCCTTCAAACAAAATTGAACCCTAACGTACTAAACATATCCAATTCCCCAAATTAATGAAATCCTAGACCAGCTAGGCAAGAGTATACTTCACAACTCTCGATTTAGCATCAAGTTTTCACCAAATAGAAATTTCAGCTGAAGATATCCCTAAAACTGCCTTTAGTGTACCCGAAGGTCACTACGGATTTATTAAAATGCCTTTCGGTCTCAAAAATGCCCCTGCAACCTTTCAGAGGCTCATGAACACAGTCCTATCAGGCCTTCAAGGTATACATTGCTATGTTTATTTAGACGATATTGTTATATACTCCTACGATCTTACATCCCACGTCCAGAAATTATCCCACACATTTGAGAGATTGAGAAAATTCAACTTCAAATTGCAACCGGACAAATGTGAGTTTCTTTGCCACACGTTACTTATCTTGGCCACACTATTAGTGAAGCACGCTTAAAACCTAACCCCGAGAAAATTAAAGATGTAAGTGAATTCCCTATCCCAAAATGTCGAAAAGATGTGAAATCATTCCTAGGTTTAGTGTCTTATTATCGTCGCTTCCTGCAGGATTTTTCCAAACTAGCTAAACCTCTTACATCCTTGTTAAAAAAGGATATACCATTTGATTGGACTAATAGACAACAACTTGCTTTTGAAACATTAAAAAATAAGTTAATTTCAGCACCCGTCTTAATATACCCTGACTTTACTAAACCTTTCATCCTGACGTGTGATGCGTCAAATTACGCTATTTCAGCGATACTCTCTCAAGACGAGATAGGAAAAGACCGCCCAATTGCTTTTGGCTCACGCACACTAAATAAAGCTGAAACTAATTACAGCGTAACTGAAAAAGAATGTCTGGCTATTATTTTTGGAACAAAAATATTTCGCCCATACCTTTATGGTTACAAATTTAAAATTGTAACCGATCATAAACCACTTAATCTGTCAAATTGTAATTTACTACTTGTTTTCCCATACATCTCATTGCATTCTTCACTATATTGCAACTTACATTACTATTAAGGTTAAGCATCGATTCAGCTGCTTCTTGAAGTGCTGCCATTTCTTTTTCCGATAAAATGAGTAAGTAAGGCATGCATGAGGATTTCCGCTCGACATGGTCGTTCTTCTGGATACAGCTGTTGTTACTGCATATTTTTTTCGATATGACACAAGGAAAATCATTTATTAATATCCGATCGAATACAAAAGAGACATTAATCATACAGTTGATAATAGCAATATTATTTGTTGTGGTTTTTTCATAATAATATTTATTTAATATGTTAGTTCTCATTTCATTTATATTTCTTTTGTACTCTTTGCTAGTAACCGCTATTACAAGTTGGCTAAAGTCATTATTTCTTTTTGAATCAATTATTTTTTGGATATTTGGTCTATCCAAATAACCAATCACAAATGCGTGTAATACAGCGTCAAACGCACACGTGTTTTCAACTACAATATTTCTTATACCTGACGGGCTGTTATGACCATTTTGTAATAAATTAATCTTATCGTGAAAAGTTAGTGATTTTGCTTTAGTTTTAGGTGTTTTCACAATAAGACCTTTCCAATTTTCCACTGTTACAGGGTTCTCAGACATTGTGGATTCTTGTGAGAAATCCTCTATAGTGGCATTTTTAGTATCTTTTTTGTTGTTGACTTCATCTCTGCATAATTTTGACTTACTTGTGCTTATGGCAATGTCACCCAAATTGTGTTTGAGTTCTCCAGAAAAATATTAGTAATGTCTAAGGATGAACTCATCCAATCTTGGTCTTTCATTAGGACGTTTTAGGAGTGTTTTAATAGTTTTGAAACAACTTTCTTCGTTAGAATTTAGTGGGTGTGACATTTTTAGTAGTGCAATAGGATAGCATTACGTTCGACCAAAGAGGCAAACAAGAAAGAAGCCTTTCCAATAGTTTAATTATTGGGGGCAAATAGTAAAGATTGTCATAATTTGTTTTAATCTCGTCAAGTTGCATTTCAAGACAAATTTTGTCTACTGTAGTTTCAAAAAAAGTCATAATGCTTGCATCAACATTGCTTACATCTTCTTCGTCCTTAAGCAGTTCTTCATCTTTGGTGTCAATCTTATCGTTCACATGTTCATTTGTCATACTATTTTTAAGTTCTTTATTTAGCAAACGTGCCTAACTTACATCGCAAAACTCGGAACTACCTTTATTATCTTTGCCTGTATATTTATTTGCTCATCGCTATTATTATAAGGTCAACTACAATTGATTTTATTTCTTCGATAGAAGATGATTTTTTTATTTTTACTATGCACTTTATACACGAATATTTTTACATCGTTCTGGAGCCGAAACATAGTAACTCCAGTCGAGTAATAGTTACTATTAGCATTGTTATTGTTTTTTTAAGACATCAAATAAAGAAGTTAGAAATTTATCACTTTTATTCTGTCATTCGAGTTAAATCTTAGTAGCGGTTTCACTATTTCATTCATAAACGCAAGATTTTACGCGATGCGCTCGTCGATGACGTAGAGCGACACAGCTGTGCGTGTACGAGTCAGCTGATCGTGCACTCGCGGTGACTCAATGGGCGTCGGACGAATAACCGGCTGAAAAAGTACTTGCAAGTAGGTATTTCATTTCAGGTACGATTAAGGTTGGTCTAAGTTCATTTACCTCCATTATCTCTTGTCTCCTCGTAAACGAGAGAAATTAATTGACAATTAATTCACCAGTCTTATCACGAAATCACTAAAACTCGTACTTATTCAACTACACAACGACCAGTACGCTTGGCAGTTATTTTTAATAGGTACTTAATAAACATACCCAATTACCTACCTACCATATGATAAATAAAAAATAGTATTACAGCTCAAAACAATTTTCTTGCGGCAATGCGTGTGGCGGCTTATACAAAGGCAGGCAATTCGAACAGAAAAAGACCTTATTTTTATAACGTTAACCGTGGAATTCGGTTGTGCATCCTTGTAAAATCCAGTCCACCTCGAGACAATAGATTTCTCAGAATATTTTTTAGTAAACTGCGTATTTACCTAGTTTGATAAAATTTCTAAATTTCACCGTTTACGGTTAAGAAATAAAGTCTGAATTCGCTTTTCGTGTTATTATTTGTATACCTATTTATCTACCGCGTATGTGTTTTTATTTATGTTGTTGTACCTATCATAAAGAACGCGGTGCCGAATTATTGCTTGATTTAAATTGCGTTTATCTACTTATAAGTTTAATAACTCAAATTTTTCCGTCATACTTTCTACGGGCTTAGGACCGTCGCGTCAGTTATGCATTTTACGTATCTAAATACTTACTTACTTGTACACTTTTAATGTCAAAAAAAATAAATGCAGACGCAGGCGTATTTAAAAAATTTGAGCTATTTACAAACATAATCAACGTAATAACTAACTAAGGCTAAGGATATTAGATTATTCACAATTTACACTTCCCTGTATCGAAGCAACTGCTCAAAATGGAGTCCATTTCGCTCGATACACAAACGGGCACGTTTAATGACATTGTCTTTTAATTTGGCTAATGTGTCTCTGTCACTTTTCACAATATTAAACGCGTCCACAATCGCACTTCTTAACTCATCTCGAGTAGTATGTTCCTCGAAATAAACTAGTCTTTTAATCTCAGACCACAAATAAAAATCCAGTGGGGTTAAGTCAGGGCTCCTAGCGGGCCAAGCCACAGGGCCACCACGACCTATCCACTGCTCACCAAACTCACTGTTTAGATACGCACGCACTAAATTCGCATAATGAGCAGGGCATCCATCATGCTGAAAGTACATACCGCGTAAATATGCCAGAGGCACATCCTCTAGCAACTCCGGTATCATATTCTGCAGCATATCCAAATAAGAACCGCCAGTCAGGTGCCCTTCAATCAAAATAGGCCCTATTATTTGGTCATTAATAATGCCTGCCCAAACATTCACGCTGAATCTAACCTGATGGTTATCTTCGCGAATGAGATGAGGGTTTAAAAACGACCAATAATGTTCGTTGTGAACATTATACAGGCCCACTCGTGTAAACAAGGACTCATCCGTCCACAGTATGTTGGCAGCGACATTTTCTATCAACCACTGACATAGGGCGATTCTCCTGGGACCGTCACCTTCGTAAATAGCATGCGCTCGACGAAAATGGTATGGATGTAATCCATTTGAATTCAATATTCTCCATACGTAATATTGACTAACATTGAATCGCCTGGCCGCCATTGTGGTACTACGACGTGGGTCGCGTTCGAAGTATTCCAGTATATCTTCCTCCAATTCTACCGAGTATGGTAGTCTACCACGGCCCTGCGCGTGTGTGGGTGCTCGAAACTGTCCATGATCGAGGAGGCGCTGAGTTACAGCCAGGATGGTGGAGGTGAAGGGAACTTGAGGGTCGGTGATTCCACGTGCGCGCAGTGAGTTCAGGTTTTCCGGCTGAGCATACAAGCGTCTAGCCTCTTCCAAGTTATGGTGCGCCATCCCATAAAAATCCACCATTGCCCAATACTCCACATTGGAGTAGACATATTTCCGACTCATTTTTGACACGTGATTAGGTTACGCGTGAGTGACCTCATACAGCGAAGCGCGCGAAAATACTAGGAAGAAAGCGCGCCGATCGCGTCGGCTAGACTGTGTAAGCGTGGGGGTGGGGGCGTGGCTTACGGATCATACTGTCTGATCGATGAATGGATTTTTCAATGGGTACCGTTTGCATGTGTTGCCGATCGTCGATACGTTACGTACACACATATGCATTTACCGCTAGGACTACTACTTCAAGTTCTCATTATTTTACAAAAAAAATCAATAAATTTAATTTTTCGTGATTTTTTTTATTGTTACTTTTTGAAAAAAATAGTCCCAATCGTTTCGAGTTCGATGATCGAGTTTATGGCTTTCGGTTCCAGAACGACCTAAAACTAACCGTGTATAAAAGTATTTCACTCTAGAGTCTGTATAATCAAAACATTTATTATTGTGCAGTGTCTTAATGAAATGGGAAGTGTCCAAACGTATCAGACAGCGTGTTTTGCTTAGTGATTTCTTTTCGTCCAAAATTCTAAAACAATACTCAATATATTCTTTTGATGTTTTGAAATTGGTAAATGCCCTAACGATTGCTCCTAGTAATGCAGCAGAGTCATCGCAAACGGCTTCATGTGGAAGACGTTTATCTTGTAGCCATTTCTTCAACCAAATAGTTACATTTGCGTTACCGGCACACTGCCATTTTCAGTCTTAACGACAGTTAATTAAAAATATACAATGTGATAGGGGTGAGACTTCTAACCCGTTAAGGCTGAGTACTACATCTAATTTTATCGACAAAAAAAATAATATGGGGGGTTGAACCCCCTCCCCCTAAAAATTATGGCTATTTTAATATTTTTTTAATGTACTACGGCGCGCTTGATACTTTATGTGATATCAAAGGTTGTATGCGTCGTAGAAACAAAAAAAAACGACAAACGGTAGCTAATAACCTTGGCTAACTATAACTAATTCATTACTTTCTTCATATGTTTGATAATGTTTTGGTGAGAAAAAAAAATCATTTCTGAATTATTTTGACCGAAAAAATCGCTATTTTTCAATATTTTCACGAATTACTCAAAACTATGTCCCATAAAATTATTAATAATTTGCGCTCACTTAAAAGTATTTGAGTTATTCTTTCTAACGATACCAAAAACATCACCATAACATTACAAATAGCTGGTAAACATTTTCATTATTGTAGTAGTTTATATGGTAAACTAATTTGGTATTTTGCTAAAGTAATTTCTTTTACTTAATAGATGACCAGCCAGCTGCAATGGTCATCAAAGCCCAAGAAAAAAAACAAACCCCTAAGATCATCCTCTGCTGGTAATTATCTAATTATTGTTATTTGTGCTAATGGTATGAAATTTTCATTAATATTAAACTAATACTATTTTTCAGGACAAATGAAACCTACACATAACACAATTAAACAGCAATATTTTCGCACTAAACTAAGAAATGCCAAATTAGAAGCCAAATACCTCATTAACAAAAACAAAATGGAAATGAATAAATACAAAATAGAAATATAAATAGTCCTCCCATTCGTATGGGAGGACTCGGCGTCCGCAAAATTTCTAGAATTAGTTTACGTTACGTTACGTTTATATCTTCGGTCCGCGGCACTGAGAAATTAATCAGGAATATCCTGGCTTCCACACTGATTGATTTTGATGTGCCGTGCTTCTCCGAGGCTATTAATGCCTGGAAACTCGCTTTCCCGAATTCTGAAGAACCCGACCATCCATTTTCCCAGAGACGTTGGGACGAGCCGCTCTGCAGAGTAGTTCAGAACAATTTACTGCACACGTCTGCTACTACTGCTGAGCGTGCGCGTCTGCTGGCTGTGGGTGAGTGGGAGTCGGGTCTTTGGCTTCACGCACTACCGTCGGCGAGCATAGGCACTTTGCTCGACGACACTACACTACTTTCCGCCTTGCTGCTTCTCTACGCCTAGGCGCCCCTTGTTTTTCTCCTCATCGCTGTCTCTGTGGTGAAGCTGTCAACAGCCTTGGACACCACGGCCTTTCATGCAGCCGAAGTGCGGGCCGCTTTGCACGGCACGCGAACTTAAATGATATCATCCGTCGAGCTCTTCTCACCGTTGGCGTTCCAGCTTTATTAGAACCCAATGGCTTGTATACGCTTCAAACATAATTCATACTTCAAAAAATAGTTCCCAAATAGTGCCAAACGGTGCCCAAAAAGAAAAAACAGTGCTCGAATAACTTCGGAGTTATAGGCTTCGTTCAGTGAGTATGCTGGGCGTAGGTTCTACGCCCAGCATACTCACCTCAGTGCGCGAATATCGAACGAGCTATAGGTACAATTTACGTCTCAAAAAATTGTGCTTGAAATAGTGCCCAATATCAGTCCAATTTTTGCTTGACTTTTGACCTAGAAAACCATTAAATTTGATTGTAAACTTCTACATACATTACATTGAGTACAGTCGAATACAATATTATTAACTTTCTTTCTAACAATTTTTGTCTTGTGTAAATTATTAATTGTCTATGTAAGGGAGTATTTACTTTAGAATCGCAATATTATTAATTACACATTATTTTAATAATACTTTATAATAATATGATTAAGCCTTCGCGCGTCGCATGGGACCCCGGTAGCTAGGAACAATGATTTTATATATTTTGTCTAGATCACGGCGCTTGAAGGATTAAGATATCAAATGAAGTAAATCATGCATGAAAAATAAAGTTGCTGTTATTAATGCTTACATTACAACTGACAAAAATATTCAAAATAATCATTTTCCGGATCAAGGACGGTACCACAACGTTTACGGAATTGACCTGTATTCCTCATGTGATAAAGTTCAATATAGTGTGGCAGTAATGGATGCACGTACGGTCAATAGGTATGGGGCTTACGACGCGCGGCGCCCGCGACGCAAATGAATATGTTTATGTTTAAATACTAGATGGCGCTGCCCTAACATCTTACGATTATTAGACAAGACTGATCTGTATTTTGAAGGTGATAAGGGTCCATTTTGTGTCACAAAGCGACGCGCGGCGCCCGCGACGCAAATGAATATGTTTATGTTTAAATACTAGATGGCGCTGCCCTAACATCTTACGATTATTAGACAAGACTGATCTGTATTTTGAAGGTGATAAGGGTCCATTTTGTGTCACAAAGCAATCGAAACGAACAAGCGCTTCTCAGTTTCTTTGTTTGTTTACTTCGTCGCACATCATTATAATAACGCCGGCTTTTGAGTTTGACTACATAGTGGGTTGCAAAACCAAACAATGTGTTGGTGATGTCATTATTTACCTATATAAAATTGTGTATCTAGTACGTAATCAATATAGGAGCTGCACCCAAATCAGTAAGTTTATTTCAATTTATAATAGTGGCATTTAACTAAATTGATTTTACACTCATTCATTAATTGCACTGTAAAACTAGGTAGCAAGCGAGTTGTTTTTTACAAAAACACGTTCATTTTTTCGTTGAATATGACACTGTACACTTAAAATTAAGGACATGCTTAAGAAGTTTTAAAAATGGGTACCTACTTAGTTACTTTTTTAAAGGTTTGATGTAGGTAGGTACACACATAATAACGTAATGTAACTTGTTTGTTTATCTAATTGGATCTCAAATACCTATTTATATACCTACTTCTGCGGAGGCCTGGTTTTATCCTCCAATTCTACTGGAAATGAAACACTGTCTTATTTGCTAGGATATAATTTACTTTTCTTCAATTTTTTTATTACAAGCTTGTCCTCGTTACCCGTCAGGATCTGTTCTCGTCTTAAGTTCACGTTAGTTACATTTCAATATCGAAATAGGTAGAATCAGTCAGCGCGAGCGTCGGTAGTAAGTATAAACGTAACTATAGAATTAACACAGATGTATTTTTTAGATAATATGACGTGAAGTGAAGACTATTACCGATTGTCATCCGGCGAATGCACTTAAACTTTTAAGTGTCGTCAACCTATTCATCACATTTTCTATGGGAGTTGTGACTTCGGGAAATCGTCTTCAGCCTCGTGTTTTGCCCCTTCGCTATTTATAATAGAAATCACGCTAAAATAATGGAAAACACGTAAGTGCTTAAGTACCTTTAGAGGAAGGCTGGAGCCTGTCATACCTATATTAAATTATTTAAATACGTGTTATTTTCAGATTATCTTGAAGACACAATGTTTACCACGTTAGAAGACAACTTTTTCTGACTCGTACTGCGTGAGCGGTGGGGCCCGTTATGTTTTTTACATCTATAGTTGGTATTTTCAGGTAATATAGGTAGTATAAGTACACAAGTGTTCATAATGTTATTGATGTTGAAACATTGTACAATCAAAGTATTTTCAAAAATATAGACACTAGAGTAACAAAATTTTTTGTTGATTGTATGATTCTGATTAAAAAATGTGTTTCATACGGAGAGGTAAAGAAAATTATAGAAAATGTTTATATTATAGCAAATAATAAACACCGCGGCAGTAGAAATGGAAATTTAACACGGTGTGAAACGGCGATTTTAGAATTAAAAAACCGGATCAAAACTAATTTGCAGGAATGTGAAATACAAAATGTAGATTCGGAAAATCACGTTCCAATTAAACATTCTTTATGGGAGGGATTAGATAAAGAAGAAAACCCGCTTCTGAAAATGTATAAAGATCTTGAGGAGAAAGAAGATTTAATTAAACAATTGTGTGATCAAGAAACTGAAATCGAAAATATTTATTACTTGCCGGAAATAAAGGACACTTTGATTAGGATTCTTAAAAAACTTCCACTATGGGGAAATATAATGATGACTTATTTTAACAGTAATTATTGTACTCCAACCAGTTCAAATGTAGAAAGTTATATGAAAGACGTAAAAAAGTTATTTTTTAAAACAAATTCAAATAAGTACCGCGTAGATGAGTTTATTATTAAACACGAGCCTTTGATAACCGGTTCCATACGCTTAGCCAAAAGTGACTTGATTGATGTTCAAGAAGGAACTGAAAATATTGTCGATGAAAAAAATGAAATAAGTGACCATAACACACCACAAATAAATACTCTCGTCAATGATGAATCATTTTATGAAAACTCAATTTTTAGGAGCGAACCAAATTATATTGAAGACTGGGGACTGGTGTCTAAACAGAAGAAAAATAAAAAACGAATCAATCGTCGTACAAAATTACATATTAAACAAAACGGCAGTGTTTCTACTTCAGGAACATACAGATTCACGTTTATTAATACGTGTGCTTTTGATTCCGTGGTCCAAAGTTTTTCAATTGCATATTTAGATAGACCTAATATTAGAAAATATATCAATGATAAAAAAAACGATCTTTCACAACTGACCAGAAGTTTGATCACGTATGACAATCTAAAGAAAATCACTAAGAAGGCTAGAAAACCAAAAGATATTTACACTACTCGTTCTAAGGTATTGGCTAAAATATATGATACTGTGGAATCCGATTTTAGTAGTTGCAAAAATTGTGAGTGTAATGTAACTTTTATAATAGATAACATACAAAGTTATGGTTTTTATAGTGCTAATAGATACTTAAATTGTACAAACCAGAACTGTGAAATCAATAAAGGTTCTGGCACAAAATGTAGTTGGATTCCAATAAATGTAAACATATTGACGACTCAAGGTATTGGAGCCCTTAATGAAGCTCTATTAGTAAATGATACTGAAAGGAAATGTAAATACCAATTATGTAACGGTAAAAACGCATACAAATATGAAGTACTAGACTTCGTATTTATTGAAATTAATACTTCAATTGAAATAGAAATTGATGAAATTCCTAAAGAGATCATAATAAACGGTGACACCTTTAAAATTCTGTCGGTAATAGATTTTACAAATGGTGAATCAGGACGCATGGGGCATTACAAGTCAAAGTGCTATCGATTGCTAAAGAGAACTTGGAACTGCTATGATGACCTTAGTAAAAAAGTTTGTAGTAATTCCCAATATACTGTACCACACTGCATTATTTATACGCGAATGTAAGATGAAGATCGGTCCTAACTTGTTAGTTCCTATTTTGTTATTGTTTGTTTGTTTTTTTTTTGTTCTTGTAAAAGTTATTTTATTAATAACTTACAGAAATGTGATTATAAACTGTGATTGTTAATTTGTAATTACTATAGGGTATTTAATATTAATAAAAAAAACGTGATTATAAACTGTGATTGCTCAATTTATACTTATTTGTAAGATAATTTTATTGTGATTAAAACGTTGTAGCAGTAAAACAAAGTACAAGTACCTACGTGTTATATTTTAGAAAGTTTTACCAATATTTGGCTAAACATTTTTTTATATGTATATTATATACAATATTAAAACTACAATTTTTTCTATTTACATTGATTATATTATGAATGTTAACAAAAGCTGTGAACTAGTTAACTAGAATTCTGATTACTTTGGCCCTTTAAATAGTAATAAATAACGTAAGTAATTAAAAATGTTTTTTATTGCTAAACCTTTCATTGATGAAACTATTGGAAAGAGTTTTAAAAATTTGTATAACTATGTCACAGTACTAGTTTTGACTGGTTATAAGTTTTGCCTGCAACATATATACAAAAAGAAACTGTATAATTTCCTTTTTACAATTTTTCAAGATATTAATTTTATTGGCTGCAAATGACTGTTTTTATTCAGACAAACACACAATGCAATGAAGTAATAGACTTCATTTACGCTTAAAGTTTCATTCATTTATTATTATTTATAAAATATATAATAATGCATTTAATCGAAAGTTTTTGACATGTGAGAAAATACCATAATTATTTCCAATAACATGAAGTCTACAATTAGAAAGTTTAATATTTTTATCCAAAAACATGTGTCGACGACTGTACCCCATTTTACGTTAGTATGTAGAAGTTTACATTAAAATTTAATGGTTTTCTAAGTCAAAAGTCAAGCAAAAATTGGACTGATATTGGGCACTATTTCAAGCACAATTTTTTGAGACGTAAATTATACCTATAGCTCGTTCGATATTCGCGCACTGAGGTGAGTATGCTGGGCGTAGAACCTACGCCCAGCATACTCACTGAACGAAGCCTATAACTCCGAAGTTATTCGAGCACTGTTTTTTCTTTTTGGGCACCGTTTGGCACTATTTGGGAACTATTTTTTGAAGTATGAATTATGTTTGAAGCGTATACAGATTCTCCGGACGGAGGTGAGTATGCTGGGCGAAACCTTCGTCCAGCATACTCATCGAACTATGGCTATAACTTCGCAAGTACAAGAGCACTATTTTTTTCCTTTGGGCACTATTTAGCACTATTTCAGAACAGTTTTTTGACATTCATGAAATATCAGGATTCCATGGTGAGTATGCTGGACGAAGGGACACCTTGCATCTCGCAAAATATTAAAGGGCAGAGAAGCAGAAAAGATCAACTCTCGCAGGGTATTTAAAAGCACTAAAGCTTAACTTCTGTGCGCAAGATTACACTGATATAATATTTTGGCAAGAGTGTGAGATATCAGCTCCACCAATTTTGCAACACGTCTCCAACGATGAACTTATAATTAAGGCTAAAGACCACAGCCTCGACATTGTTGACTTTCCCTGTCACACACAGTCAGTGGAAAGATGTGTGAAATTAGTGACGGAGGCTTCTCTAAGCGTCATGGACTCTACATCTCGGGATGGTTTCATTAGGAACAGATTAAAATCTCGCGCAGAAATGCCTAATTTTGGGCACAAAAACCAGTTCCGTTTTTAAAGAGACCATTAGTTATTTGTCTTTCAACTATTTTAAACCTTGCTTTGACTCATTGTTGTATGCTTAAATTTAATAAAAACCATTTAAATGTTATTTTTGTATGATTTATAGTTTATGCTAAGAATCCCTAAAAATGGCAAATTTTAAAAACTTCAAGGACCGGTAGAGGCCTCAAGATGCCAGATATCTAATAAAATTTTATAATAATCGTAATCTATGTGTGTGTGTAGGTAATGCAAAGTACACTATATTTAACTAAAACAGAAGTCCTAAAATAGCAAAACACGGTAATCGAAGATAGATACAGTTGGGCACTCTTCAAATTACTCAGGGATGTTTACAAACCTTTGAATCGGTTCCTAATAACTTGGACAACTACGTTGAATCACAAGTAAGTTATGATTGTGTTCAAATAACTACAAACGCTATTAAAGAGCACCAACCTAGTCGTCGTCAAAAAAAGGACATGCTACTTGCGACAACTTTGGATGCATAACTTTGGGGTTCATAACTTAGGAGAAAAAACTGCAACAATGTATATACAGAAAATTAAGCTCTTAAGGGACCGAATGAAGTTCTTACAGCCTTGGAAGACTATATCCAGAAAAACAAAAAACCACATCAAGCACATCTCGAACTGTTCTGTGATAATTATTACAGCCAAAATAAAAACAGGTATTTGTTTGCATTTCTTGACCAAATGTGTGCTAAATGAATATTTGAAACAGCGACAATCTTCTATCCGATACCAGGGCACTCAATGATGCCTATTGACAGGGATTTTGCTCTCATAGAGAGGAAGCGAATCAAAAATGACAAAAATTTGACGCCAGATTTTTACATTAATCTTATACAAATAAATTCCAAATTGTGTGCTTGCAAAATAACCTTTCTAGCGAAGGCATTGTGGACAACCCCGTAAAATGCTTTAAGATCTTTAACTGTTACCGCCCGGTAACAGTTAAAGATTTTAAAGCATTTTACGATGGTCGAATAAAAACTACAGTACCGGGAAAATCAACCTGTCGACAAGTTCAATTTCGTAAAAATGGTAAGCCGGGGATGTCACAGTCGATGACAAGTTAGAACTTTAGCCAGTTCGCTTTATGCCGAACAGGAATGGCGAGATTAATTCAAAGAGTAGAGCTCGTTGATGGTTATCATGGTCAAATAAAGGTGAAAGATGCTAAAGTCAGAGACATAGTAAAACTTTTAGAATACGTTCCATTGGAAGCCAGACCATTTTACGACAGTATTATTAATTATAATGAAGAATGTGGTGAGCATGCGGCTGAAGATGTAGCAAATGAAGCGGAAGAGGAAGAAGAACAGGAAGAGTAGGTAGGAGGTTAAAAATAAAAAGAAAAAAAAATTAGCTACCTAACTTTAGCTGGTAACTCTTCAACTTACTGTTAAAATTAATAGTACAGTCGTTTTAGTTTTTGATTTAATCATTTTAGTTTGGAAGGAGAACAATGGTAATACACTGTAGTAGTGTTGATTTAATAATAACTTTTTTTCGATTAAAGTAATATTAAAAATAATATTTTGTATCATTTTTTGGTTAATAGTGCCCCTAAGTCCAAAATATTTTATATCGATTTACTCAATATTGACTCATTGAATTTAAATCCTACATCGTTCATATTAAAGAGACATCTAAGTTATATTTTTTGACCAATATTTGCGATAAAAAGAATTTCGGTGTTGTTTCAAAGTCAAATTGAAACTTTACCGGCGCCATTTCTGTAACCTAAGAAAAAGGACTTAGGGACGTCTTCAACTTGGCCGCGATTCAAATGACGAAGCAGTTCAAGCGGTTTTGAAAGCGAACGTGATATATCTGGAAATGAAAATCCAAAAATAGGAGCTGCGCAAGACCCTCGAGGACGTCACCCGAGTTCGACCGCATTTCCCGCGTCTTATCAAGAAGAAATTCGGAACTTTTATCTTAAAATATAAGCCCGTTCATTCTCACTACAACATTCAACATGCGCCCAATCGCCATAACCTTCCAATAGGGGTTACTTTTTCGTATATTTATAATGATTTTAATAGTTATTGTGACGAAAAATCTATGAACAATTGTAGTGAAAATGGGTGGACCCATTTTCATAAGATCATTACAGAGATGAAAATTTCTACTGCAGAGCCAGTACATGACATATGCACGAACTGCAAAAATCACGACATTTCTCATAAAACAATGCCACTTCCTTGCAACTGTCAGGCCTGTATTGACTTAGTTCAGCATTTGGAGAACAAAAGAAACTCGAGAAAAGATTTGAAATTAAGAGAAGAAAAGTGCGAAAAAAGTGGAGGAAAGGAGTCACTTTGCACAGTAGATACACAGAAAGCTATACAAATGCCGTTACTAACAACAAAAGAATATTTTTTCTCCCGCAAACTCACACTCTTTAATGAATCTTTGTCCCACCAGGAAAAAACAAGACCGCTGTATGTATTCTTTGGCATGAAGGGGAGCGCGACAAGAAAGCTTATAATGTGGCTACGACTTATGTTTATTTTTTAAGAAATTACTGTCGTGACCAAAAACATCTTTACTTTTTTCTTGATAATTGCAACGCCTAAAATAAAAACAAAATTTTATGTCAACATTAGTTCGATTAATCAATGATAAAATGACAGATATCGAAACAGTGACACTGGAATATTTTGAGAGCGGGCACACGTTTATGGCTGCAGACAACGTGCACGCAGCAATTACCAAAAAGTTCAAAATGACTAAAGAAATCTACGACGTAAAAACCTAGAGGTGGCTGTTCTCCCGTTGTACCGTCTGCACCATTGACCTGCACCATCAATGGTGCAGAGGAGACTAATTAGTTTCGTTTGCACCATTAATATTTATACAACAACTTCACCATACTTTTGCCGTATGCACCTTTGACCTGCACCATCAATAGTGCAGTGGAGACTAATTAGTTTCGTTTGCACCATTAATATTAATAAAATTACTTCACCATAATTTCCTAGTCATGTCGAGTCAGGTAAAATTTAAAACCAATTATTATTCTGTAGATGTTAATATGCAAAAATTTCTAAATTATGTTAAAAGATTATGGATGCCCAAGAAGACATTGTGGTGCCGTTTCGGTGAGCGGCATCGTACGAACAAAGTCTGTGAGGGATGGAATGGGTATATAACTGCTTCAAGAGAAGACCTCTGACTGTAAATAAATGCTTAGCTGTGCTTAAGCAGGATGCCGTTTTTAATGCTGTCAACGCGTTAACAACATACCCATACAACAACAGGGCAAAACACGTCAAGAAACGTAATAAACATATATTGCATGTACAAATGCAATTAATTAATGGCGAAATTGATGTGCCGTTATTTTTTGAAAAGTTAAGGTAATCTCGGTGTTAACTCAGTGTTCTTGAGAGTTGCAATTATTATATTTAATATTTATATATTTTAATTTTAGGCATATAAAATTCAAAGTCCTGACTGACTGATATATCAACGCACAGCCCAAACCGCTGGTGTTAGAGACACGATATTCGAACGGTGTACTCTTACTGTTAAGAATAGGTATCCACTAAGAAAGGGTTTCGGGTCGAAATTCTACCCCTAAAAGGGTGAAATCGGTTGTTGAATTTTTTGTGAAACTTTTTATCCTCCGAGTAGATTGATTTGAATATTTTTGTACAATTAAAATTATGGGACATATATGTATATGTTTTTCCTAAATCATCCCCCGAGTCAAATAGGGCTTCGAAGCTCACGTAGACGGGCGCATGACGCGCTGTGTTGCGCGGGGCGTGCGAGGCGCGGGAGTATTTACCTATTAGTAAGTGGGTAGAATTTTTCTGAGTAGACGTGTCTGTAAATATGGTTTATTCTACCGAATTTCGCATTGGCTCGTGATACGCGACATTGATATTAAATATTATGTAAAAGTATTATGTCTATAAATATGTAGATTAATAATTAATCATTTGATTGTTGTCACCGCTATCCAATTTCAAACCAAGGTCAATATTTCACATGTGTAATTTAATTGATATTACTATTAACTAATATTTGCAAGTTATAAGCAAGTACATGAAAATCTATGTATGTACTATACATACCTAGATTACTCATTATGCTAGAAGTAAGATCCCGTGGGCAGTTCCCGAACTCCAAGCGGGCGAAGCCGCGGGCATAAGCTAGCAAACTATAAGTGTTTGTGTGACGTTATTTTTATATTATTACATGAAGTAGTTGTGGAATTTATTTGTAAAACATATTATTGTTTATGCTTTTTCATGCAGTTTTTATGCAGTTTCACTTGCACCATTAATGGTGCAAACGAAACTAATTAGTCTCCTCTGCACCATTGATGGGGCAGGTCAATGGTGCAGACGGTACAACGGGGCTGTTCTTAGTCACAAAGATATGATTATACTTTCAAATGATTCAAAGCTTGCATACCTGCCAGGTTTTAATATCCACAACCTCAAAGTTATAGAGTTTAGAAGGGGATATCTTACCATGTTTGCTAAGAATGACTATGAAGGAGAATTTAAGGAAATACATTTTTTGAAAAGAAAAGATGCACAAAAACTATCTAACGACATTGCAAAAAGCAAAACTAATCTTCTTGATGTACTACCAAGAGAGAGTGAAGCCAGTGGCATAACTTAAATTAAAAGAAGAGAATTGTTATTGCTGTGCAAGTCTATGCCTCCATCAAGGACAGTATTTTATGAAAATCTTGTTGTGTCATCTCGTCCAAACCCTGACGACTACACTGATGAATATTTAGTATTCAAGTGAATACTACTAGGTACTTTGTAGACTTTCATTTCTACACCACTATTTTTTAATTAGTACAAATACTTAAAGGGCTTATTAGAGAAAGTCTTGTTATTGTATATGTAAAGTCTCAATAAATAATATTCATAAACAGCAAAGTTATAAGCGTTTGTTTATATCCCAAAATGTCACTCAGTGTATGGAAATATAGTTTGCCGGGACCTATGAATGGCGACAAGAATGGAAAAGCACTGCGCGTAGTATTTTCTAGTGGTAATTGTTATGAATGATTGATTCAATTATGAATTTACCAGTTGTGACAAATTTTCGTGGACAATTTTGGGATTTCGTTTTTTGACTTGAAAAAGAAACTTAAGTAAGCTATTGGCTGTTACACTATTTACTGGTGGGACTGATTATAAAAAAAGAGTTTAAGACTGATTCTGTTGTTAAAGGCAGTTAAAATGTAAAATGTTTTCGTTTACGAATAAGTTTGAAGTTATATAAAGCATTTTTTGATACTGTACGTTAAATATTCTGTCCAAATATAAAAACGTAGTTCATTAATAAACTCGTTTGTTTTATTGCGGCATAATAATAAGATGACTAAACTGTCAATTCAATTTATATACAACATTATTTTTAGTATATGCGAACACTGAATATAGTTTGTTCAGAATAAGTAACTGAATTGATTCCAATAATTTTTAAACCATGTTATATTTTTTCCCAAAAATATTTAAAAAAGTTAAAAGTTGGATACCGAGCGACTTTGAGTACCTATCGCAATAATTTAGGTACCTACTGCCAAATTATTATTATCAATGAGCTCAGGACGACGCTGGAGGCGCGCGCTGCTCGGTGACCACGATTTTGTGCGGACAACTAGCTAACAGAACAAGCTTATAACTTTGTGATTTTTCATGATACAGTTTTGAAATTTTGTACATAGATTCTTTACATAAAAATACTAGACACGTGTATCAGGTTTCGCATATACTAAAACTAATGTTGTATATCATTTTTACTTGAACTTTCGATACAAAACAAACTAAACTTTCTGAGATACACTGTTTGAACAAGTGAAAAGAACACTGATTTAACAAGGTTGTAGTGGCCTACATAACACATGCCATATACAGTCATACGAGCGCATCACACGTCCGACCGCCGCCACAGCGCGCGGCACACTGAGCGCCGAGTGGCCGACAGGGCGCGCGGCGCGCGCACCGCGACACCTTCACCGGCCGGCGGCGGCGCCCGCGCTGGCGGCGATTGGAACGAGAAGCAACGTCCCTGCGTCGATCATGCCCTGGTAACTTAGAACATTGTTTTTTCATTACGAAAAGCGCCATCTATCCCACAAGCACGGAATTGTTTTTTGCAGTGTTACCACATTTTTTTGCTTGAAATGTGTGGTAGTTTACACTAATTGTTAATTTTCATATTTTGCTTTAATTACTCCAGTTTCATAAAAAAAGTAAGATATAACAACTTTTTTTCAAAAAAATTGTATTATCACATATTATTTTTACGATGATAGAATCTTAAGAGTAGTTTACTTATACCAAACGTTAGCAACACTGAGTCTCAATGTCACAACAAAATTTTCCACCGTTGTGTTTGTATACTGGCGCGTATTTTTTCTTGTACTTTTTGGTGTTTTTGTGTTGTTGCGTTGAGTCGAGCTTTAGTTCCTCCGTATATTCCAGAAATACCGAAATTCCAGCATAGTTTGTACTTTGTGAAAGTGTTTGAGACATACTTGTAGATAGGCCCTCCGTAAGGAGTTTGGACCATATATCTCAGTGTAGTGTTATTTTACGCTTTACACAATGTCTCGAAACGTCTACTGTGTTCCTGGGTGCCCAGTAATAGCAGAAGATGGTGAGTGAAGTGTGTTTTTATATTTTGATTTTTCATAACCCTAACAAATACTCTTTTAGGTCATGAGCCTAATACACCGTGGGCCCAATACTTAAGTTAATCTGCATAATCCGTTGTTGACAACTTTACAAAGCAGTGAAAAACTTAGCAATACTTTCTTTTAATCAGTAGTCAAAATTTCTGAAAACCTTTTTTAATAGTTAGAAATCATAAATACTACATATAGGTAGTCTGTCAGCTTAGTTTGATATGCTGGTAAACAATCTTGACATGCCTTTGTGCTCAATTTTTACTTTTATTAAATCATATTACTATTTGTATTGTAAAATAATTTATAATAACTAGATTAAAAATCACATTTCAGTCGCATTATAGTCACTTTATTTTATTTTCAGGTGTACCTCTACATTACTTTCCACATCCTGAGAAAGATGCAGAAAGGTTTCTAAATTGGGTAAAGATAGTTGGAAGTGATATTGCGAGTCTGGACAGCACCACTATCCACAAAACTCGCAAGCATCTGTCGTCGGCATTTTCAGGAACACTTTCTATACCCAAAAAACAGACTTTGCAAATTGGCTGTTCCATCTTTGCTTTTAACCTCTGCAGATATTTCAGGTAAATCTGTTTTTGATTAAGTATATTTAATACTAGCAACTGCATTGGTGAAAATTGCTTTGTATCAAGTACTTAAGAAATTTATAACAAATACACAGACTCGGAGACTGAGCAACTTATACTATTCCCCAATACAACACTATATGTTTTCAATATTTAAAACACATTTTTTAAGATTGTTTTTTTTTTGTTTTTATTCCTGTAATATCCTGAATATCAGGCAAAGGCCGCTCCCATATAGAGAAGGAAAAAAATTAACCTTTTTTATTCTGTCCTTTTCAGCGCCAAGTGAAATGGTTCCAGTCTGCCAACCATCTACTTCTCAAGAAGCAATATTGTTAAATGCTAATGTGATTCAGGACTCAACAAGAACTGTTGATTACAAGCCTTGCAATTTAGGTATGTTAATATATGTTCTCCATCTTTTTTGTATCCAATGGGCTAATTGAATAAGCCTAGAAATAGGTTCCATATTGGGATGCATAAAATTCAATTCATAGTAAAATGACGCGCCCGCTTTCTGCACGGGAGCTGACGCGATTTGCGATGTGGGAAAACAGAAGAATCTAATCATTATGATGCCATGGAAAAATTCGTAGAAATGTAGAGAAGAATAAAGATACCTAAAAATACTAATTTTATTATCTTTGTTTCTCAGCACCAAGTATGGGTCCATTATTTTCTGATCGTGAACTGTCAACATCCCAAAAAGCTTTATTGCATCTTGATGTAATACAACCCATGACAAGTAGAAATGTTAAATACTTAAGCCTTCTAGTTCAGGTATGTTATCTATTTCTATAGGATCACTTATATTAGTCTATCTACAAATGCTTCTATCTATCTAATCCTTTGAAAGGTCATGGTTTAGCATGATAAAGCCAACATTCACTTTTCGATGCACCTTTTATAAACTTCATTCTGCATAATTTAAACTTAAATTTATTATATTTTCAGTACCATTTTTGAAACGGAAAAACAATGAAAATAAAGTTAAAAAATTAGAGCAAACTCTTCGTCATGCTCTTAAAGCCAAACAGACCTTCCGCAAAAGATATCTCCTGGCAAAGAAAATAAGGAAAACAAATGCTTTCGAAATTATGACCAAAGATATGACATCAGCAGCAAAATCTTTATTTTACATGCAAGTAAAAGGAAGTGCTAAGACACCAAGAGGTAGGCGATTTACGCTTGATGAAAAAATCTTAGCATTATCATTATACAGGGTGATTGGAAGATGGGTGCAAAGCTTTAAGGCGAAGATAGTACAGACAATTTAGAACCATTTAAGCCATGGTTGTCTTAGACGAAGTCTTACCAAATATTTTTAACCAAATTTTTAAGTTTTTTTTCGGAAATTCTCAAAATTTAATGTAAACTGCATAATTATGGCCAAATTGAATGATAAATGAATTCATTTTTTATTTATTTAATTAAAGTAATGTGTAAGCAATCAAGCAAAACATGTTTTAGGCTTCTGTGTCATTAGACATTTTTTTTACAGACATTTAAAGATCAGAAAAAATAAAAAAATTGTACAATACGTCTTTTAAACCTTATTCAAAAAAAAAACGGAGGGTGCTTTTTTTGTTCAAACCTTTTTGAAGACATGCTTGATAATCGCTCTTTCTTTTGAGGTATCATTTATGCGGATATCTTACAAATTATTGAAATTAGGGCCTACAAACCAATTTGAGGGAGAATTTTTTTTATTTTAGGCAGACTAATTAAAACAACATTTGAATTAAAATTATTTATTTTTCATGTTCAAAATGACGGCCGTGATTCCTAATACAAGCACGGCCCCGTCTTCTAACTTCTGTAGTCGTCATTTTCAACATCATCTCCTGCTTCATTGTCTCAAACGCTGAATTTATTCTTTGTATCAATTCTTCTCTAGTGTTAATTTCTTTGTTGTTATACACCAGTTCCTTGGCCCGGCCCCACACGAAAAAGTCCAACGGGGTCAGATCTGGGGAGCGAGCGGGCCAAGGGATGGGTCCATCCCTGCCGATCCAGCTATCAGGAAAGCAATTGTTGAGGTGTTCCCTTACATTTAAAGTCCAATGCGCTGGACAGCCGTCTTGCTGAAAGATGACTGTTCGGTCTCTTTCGAAGATCGGGACACCTGATTCCTCTACCAGCAGTGGTAAATCAATTTGCAGAAATTGCAAATAATTTTCGCCATTCAATGGATCAGGCAAAAAGTGGGGCCCAATCAATGTTCTGCCAATTATTCCAGCCCATACATTCACAGAGAATTTCATCTGAAATGACACCTGCTTCTTAAAATGTGGATTGTTGTCTACGTCGGCCCATTCATGGATGTTGTGAAAGTTTGTAATACCTTCCCTTGAAAATTTACTTTCATCCGTCCACAAGATTGATTTCAGAAACCACGCATCTTCGATGTCTCTGTTGAGGAGGAAACGGCAGAACTGAATTCTTCTTTGAGGATCTTGCTCTACTAGACCTTGCACACTCCTGCCATGGAACGGATACTTATCATTTTGGTGCATTGTATGCCACACCTTCCATTGAGAAATGTTCAAATTTCGAGCTACTGCTCTAGTACTGGTAGTAGGATCCGCTTGAAATGCTGCTAAAATGTCTTCGTCGACGGCAGTTTCGTGTCTGCCCGGGTTGACTCCAGGTTCCACGCGGTGAAACCCATCTTGGGCAAGACGACGAAACGTGTTGTAAAACACTCGGACATTCGGTATCCTGCGATTCGGATAGCGCTCTTGATACATCCGTCGCGCCAAAGATCCATTGCCGTCTGCTCTACCGTACATAAATACGATATCCGCATATTCTTGATTGGAAAAAGTAGCCATAGTCACTTAACAATTAAGAAAAACGGCGTAGGAGCGCACTAAACGTCAACTCAACACAATTAAGTCAAAAATCAACACGTGCAGGAGCGCGAGGCTACGACTGGACACGGTGAAACAAAAAAGTTCAAAACTAACGCAAACAACACGTGCAGGAACGCAAAGGGCTACAACTGAACACGGTAAATTGTGAATCAACACGACAACGTCCACTCACAAGGGCAGTAGTTTGACTAATAAGTAAAAGATGTAACGGCTTCATCACAGACCGACTGACCCTGACTAAAGAAAAACGACTTTGTTGCCTCAGTAACTAAGACCATTTTGCTGTAAAAACCAACTCTTTATCGCTTTTTGCTATTCATTGGGCGTTCTACCTGGAAATGCCGTCGCACCGCGCTCGGTGGCCATTGTTTAGAGAATCCCCTCAATGGGTACCCCTCAATTGGTTCCTGCATGTGCCAAAAATTCTTAGAATTGAACAATGTTATCATTTCGAGCACATAAAGTATTCTTTTAAGCAAAAATTTTGTGTTTTGTTAGACTGCCTAAAATTTAAAATTTCTCCCTCGATTTGGTTTATAGGTCCTAATTTCAATAATTTGTAAGATATCCGCATAAATGATACCTCAAAAGAAAGAGCGATTATCAAGCATGTCTTCAAAAAGGTTTGAACAAAAAAAGCACCCTCCGTTTTTTTTTAAAATAAGGTTTAAAAGACGTATTGTACAAATTTTTTATTTTTTCTGAGCTTTAAATATCTGTAAAAAAAATGTCTAATGACACAGAAGCCTAAAACATGTTTTGCTTGGTTGCTTACACATTACTTTAATTAAATAAATAAAAAATGAATTCATTTATCATTCAATTTGGCCATAATTATGCAGTTTACATTAAATTTTGAGAATTTCCGAAAAAAAACTTAAAAATTTGTTTAAAAAAATTTGGTAAGACTTCGTCTAAGACAACCATGGCTTAAATGGTAGGACCATTTAAGCCATGGTTGTCTATACTATCTTCACCTTAAAGCTTTGCACCCATCTTCCAATCACCCTGTATAAACCGTCACCTAAAGCATATCGCTTACTAAGCCAGCTTTGTGTTCTGCCAAACCGAAGAACACTTCAAAATATTCTACAGAAAGTAAATTTAAAGCCTGGCATTAATGAAAAAATATTTGAACATTTACAGAAAAAAGTGTCCAAAATGCCAGAAAAACATAAATTTTGTTGCATACTGTTTGACGAAATGTCAATTGCAACAAATTTAAGTTACGACAAGGCACGCGATAACATAAATGGTTTTATCGACAATGGAAGCAAAAGAGAACTGATATTCGCTGATCATGTGCTTGTATTTATGCTGAGAGGTGTAGTAAAAAAATATAAGCAACCAATAGCCTATAGTTTTTGCTCGGGCACAACAAAGACAGCAGATCTGAAACATCAATTGGAAAGTATAATAGAAAAAGTCGAAAACACAGGTCTAAGAGTTGTAGCTACAGTATGTGACCAAGGAGCCACAAACCTTGCTGCAATAAATCAGTTGATGGCAGAAACTAAAGGAAAATACCTAAGAAAAAATGAGGATTATAGAGGTGGATTTTTTGAAGTGGGCAGTGTAAAAATTGTGCCTATCCACCTCATCTCATGAAGGGTGTACGCAACAATTTATTAAATAAAAACCTGAAATATGTCATGGATGGTAAGGTACGAGTTGCTAAATGGTGTCATATTGAAAAATTGTTTCAAAGAAGCCCTTCATTCCGGGGTGTAAAGATTGCCCATAAGCTGACAGCTCAACATGTCGTGCCCTCAATGATACCAAAAATGAGGGTTAAGTATTGCACGCAAGTATTCAGCAAGTCTGTTGGTGTGACACTTGGATGGCTGGCAGGTATGTCCTTACAGAGTCCCTATAAATGTTGTAGTCTAAAAACCGAAATGCTACCTATTCAGCACTAATTTACAGACCTATCATCGACTCAATGTAAATAATTTAAGTTATTTTATTACAATTAAATGAATTGCCAGACTGAAATATTATCTTTGGTCTGTACATAATAGACGAACTACAAATAGATCTAAAATAATTAAATAAGTAGTCAAAAATATAATAAAAAATTTTGTTTGGCAGCTAAACCTCATATTTAATATGTATTGTTATTTTCAATAAATTAACATTAAATTTTCATTTCTAGAAAGTGGGAGCATGCCAGAGGAAAGTGTGGACACTGCAGAAGTGTTAATGCTGTTCGACGACCTGTTTGACTCTGTCAATGCAAATTTCCACAGAGAAGAAGGGAAAATATACAGATCGGCAGTCACACCAAAGTCACCCCATTTAAAATTTTGGAACAAAATGTTACCGATTTTAAAGTCAATGAAATATATAAATGATAAAGGCAAAGAGGTAACTGTACCATCTCTTACCATTTGGGCAAAAACTATAGAAGGTTTTAAATTAATCACACATAGATTAAGGTCAGAAGGAATAAATTCATTGTTACTACGTAACATAAACCAAGACCCATTAGAAATTTTTTTTGGGGCGATAAGAGCTAATGGCTATAGTAATGTAATGCCCAATTCAGCAGCTTTTGAAACTGCATTTAGAACTCTATTAATAAATAATATTACATCCCCACACTCGCTACAGGGAAATTGCGAAAAAGATGACAGTGTTTGTTTGAATTCCTTAAAATCTTTGATAAACCAAAACTGTAATATGAAATTATGGAAATTATTGATGAACATTTAGATATTAATTTATTAAATACACAAATAATTATAGAAAGCCGTTCTCGAGTTCATGTAGAGAAATGCGCGGCAATATCATATTGTAGTGGGTGGATACCAATCAAAGCAAAAAAGTTTGTTTTTAAAAAATGTAAAACATGTCGAAAAAGTTTGATATGTTCAAATACTGAAGATTTCCACAATTTTATAATAAAAAAAGAATATTGTGGCAAAAGATGGTTATGCCTACTCGGGCATTGTTCGACTTTTTTGCCCAAGTAGAACACATCACTTTGGATATTTTAAATAAATGTGGACATATGGAACAAATTTCAAAATATATAAAGCTAATTATAACAGTCCACATTGACTTCAATTTTATGAAATGTAAAAAACATAAAGAACAATTAAAAGAATATTTGCTCTCCAAAAGTGTTGTGTTCTTCACCATGAATTGGTGCAACGAAGTCAGCAATGTTCTCACTGGGTGTAATAGTGATGAAATTGACCCCATCTTCATACAGGCTCGAGAACATAATAATAAAACAAAGGGTGCGAAACGTGAGAGGCAAACGGGTGTCGTAATTAATATTTAATAAATTAATTCAATAATATATTTTTGTGTTATTAATCTCGTTCCCTTTGCCCCATTACATTTATATTTCATTTATTATATATCTAAACTGTGTTCACAACTAGTGTGTCTAAAAACATCTAGATATGCTTGTCAAAACGCAGTTAAAAGGTAAAATCGTCCTATCCTTCTTACCTGCGCGAGCGTTTTTCTTATGCTCGCCCTACGGACGCACCATGTAGATCGCACCTTAGATCCCTACTTAAATCCCATCCTCATAAATCCAGCTATTACTCCTACTCCTTCTCCGTACATGCTGTAAGGTTGTGGAACTCACTTCCGCCTAGCATTCGTGATTTAAAGAGCATTTCATTGTTTAAAACCAGAGTGAAAGAGCATTACCTTTCCTCTCAATTATGATTTATAATATACATATATATTTTTATTAGTTTATATATCTCAGCATTATGTATTTATATAAGTATTTATTAATATTTACTTTTATGTATATTTATACAGTATTATAGGTTAAGTTATTTAAGGCACATATACACACTCTTCTCTTCCTTTTTACACACTATCGTCTACATTTATTTCTCATCTCTCCTTTTTGCGGGTCTGCTGGAAGAAATTTCATATGAAATAAGTTGTACCCAGTTGTACTCATTTATTATAATGTTATTCTCCTGTGTTGTCTTCTGTGTGTACAAAATAGTTAAATAAATAAATAAATAAATAAAACCGGAAGGGTGTTCAAATTTTCTTACGTTTTATGCAATTTGTTGCTCATTGTCGGGCTGTATGTTGATTAAAAATATGATTATACAGAATTATAATCTTTAAAATCATCAATACAACCCCCTTAGTTCACAGTGCCATTGAACTTGTTCATGAAATAGTCATTCAATGACACTTTATGAACTAACAAGGTTGTATTGATGGTTTAAATTATTATAATTCTGTAAAGCCATAATAATAACGGTCGCGAATTATATTTTAATCAACGTACAGCCCGACTGACCAACAAATTGCTTAAAACGTGAAAAAAAATGAACTTCGCGGGCCACCAGCTCAAATATCAACATATATGCACCTACCTACACAGCTACTTATATGTGTATATATTCATTTAGTTCCTTGCTTGACGTTCAGAGGGCGCTGAACATTAAACAACCAAAAACGTCAGTTGCCAGTCCATCTCATTTTATATATATTAGTCTATGGCGTCGATGACCATCGTACACTAACCGATGGATACCGCGCCGCGTCAGTTTTATGTATCGAGCCGCGTGCACGTCTGCTACGTCACCCGCGCGCGCCGGACCACCAGGTCCGCGCCTATTGTTCGTTTGGCTCTTCCGTTCCACCTCTACGTTGTGATACCTGACCGTATATAAAGCGACGATTTTGAAAATAAAAGAGTCCTTTTCTATTTCGTATACCTTGACTTTTATTTATAATCAACCTCTAAAGTGGTGACCCAGACGTGATTCATCAAAATCATGACAGATTCAAGTCAAGCACCGCGTACCGCGCTATCTGAAGAAGATGTCGAGATGATCTCCGTCAAGTCTCGAATACCTCCATTCTGGCGAGTAAAGTAACCGATGGATACCGCGCCGCGTCAGTTTTATGTATCGGGCCGCGTGCACGTCTGCTACGTCACCCGCGCGCGCCGGACCACTAGGTCCGCGCCTATTGGTCGTGGCTCTTCCGTTAAACCTCTACGTTGTGATACCCGACCGTATATAAAGCGACGATTTTGAAAATAAAAGAGTCCTTTTCTATTTCGTATACCTTGACTTTTATTTATAATCAACCTCTAAAGTGGTGACCCAGACGTGATTCATTAAAATCATGACAGATTCAAGTCAAGCACCGCGTACCGCGCTATCTGAAGAAGATGTCGAGATGATCTCCGTCAAGTCTCGAATACCTCCATTCTGGCGAGTAAAGTAACCGATGGATACCGCGCCGCGTCAGTTTTATGTATCGGGCCGCGTGCACGTCTGCTACGTCACCCGCGCGCGCCGGACCACTAGGTCCGCGCCTATTGGTCGTGGCTCTTCCGTTAAACCTCTACGTTGTGATACCCGACCGTATATAAAGCGACGATTTTGAAAATAAAAGAGTCCTTTTCTATTTCGTATACCTTGACTTTTATTTATAATCAACCTCTAAAGTGGTGACCCAGACGTGATTCATTAAAATCATGACAGATTCAAGTCAAGCACCGCGTACCGCGCTATCTGAAGAAGATGTCGAGATGATCTCCGTCAAGTCTCGAATACCTCCATTCTGGCGAGTAAAGTAACCGATGGATACCGCGCCGCGTCAGTTTTATGTATCGGGCCGCGTGCACGTCTGCTACGTCACCCGCGCGCGCCGGACCACTAGGTCCGCGCCTATTGGTCGTGGCTCTTCCGTTAAACCTCTACGTTGTGATACCCGACCGTATATAAAGCGACGATTTTGAAAATAAAAGAGTCCTTTTCTATTTCGTATACCTTGGCTTTTATTTATAATCAACCTCTAAAAGGTAATACACTGTAACTCTAAAATACAGTGTATTAACCTAACAATCACTTCGTCCGCTTCTGATGATTACCGCGGCAATACAAGTTATCTATGTTAAATCATTGTAGTTACGGTAAAATATTGTTTTAGTTACTGTGGTTGAATACCTTATAAAATTACCTTTTTGTTGATATCAAACACTTAAAACTTACTAAAGAAAACATTGGAGGAAAACAAAAAAAAATGTTTTTGCGCGTTTTCTCAAAATCAGTCCTTCGTAGTTACAGTGTATTGGATTCACAGGTCATCTGCTATCCTTTCAGACCCCTAAACACTTCTCATGCCCTATGGATTTTTTTTCATCGACTTTTTTTTCTTTTTTTTTGTTTGTGTTTACCCAAATTTTACATTCAAATAAAATACAAATTTTAAAAAAAGTATAAATAGTAGACTCTGAATTTTAATTTTATTTAGATGTGTGTTAGGATTAGTTCCAATCTTTCACCAATAGATGGCGATTTACATTTACCGTCGATTCCTGAATCGCGGTTTTAAGATTTGCACACAGTTAATGACCCTCTTGATGTTAGTTTTTTTTGTTGATTAAAAAATCCCTTTGAGTTCACACCGTATCGTTGTTTTATTTCACTAACACGATTACGGTTCAACCCAGTTCATCACTGACCTGAACATTGGTCCTACGAGCCGGATAAAACCGGATAAGTTGCACGGTGTGCGGTGAAGTTTTGCTGAAGCGCACCGCAGCAGTTTGTTAGGGAACACCGAAGGGGTTGTGGATCGCAACTCAGGGTGTTGGAAGGGTTTCCCCTGTTGAGGGAGACATCATCAGTGTGACGTCATCAGCCAGCCCTGGGAAGCGGAAGAAGATCACCATCATCGTGACGGCGGCAGAGCACCGTGACGTTAGCAGAGCATCGTGACGTTAGCAGAGCACCGTGGCGTCAGCAAAGCATCGTGACATCAGCACATCGTGACGACACAGCGACCCGTCAGTGAATTGTGTGTATGTGAGTGCCGAAGACAAACTGTGAGTACATTTGTGTTATCGTTCATCAGTGAAGAAACAGTTCAAATGCATAATCTTGGACTTAGAATAAATAGCGTAGTAAATATTAGGACTTAGAATAAGCGAACAAAAACGGGGGAACGAGGAATCTATAATAACGAGTTCGCTTAGAGTTAAAGTTTGTTTAAAACACTTATAAAATTTACGAAATATTTGCTGCTAAGAAACAAAGTATTGTTTTGTAAACAAAGTTTAAATTTTACTGTGAATAATGGAGAAGTATAGTAATTTGCAATCAAACTTAAAAATACTGATAGAAAGGTCAAGATCAAATTTTAAGAAAACACCTAAAGATCGATTATGTTATCAATATATAGAAACAAGATTAGAAAAGTTGGAACGAGATTGGCAAGCATTTTGTAAAAATCATTATGAAATAGTAGAATTAGACAGCAAAACTTTAAAAACAGTGATGGTAAAACAGTCCGCGATCGCACGCGCCGGTGATACGTCGTGTCTGTTGTCGGGTCGGGAAGCCGTTGCGATAAACAATGACTTCAACGGTTGTAAAATGTTCGAATTGTAATGTGGTTATCAATGAGGTGCTAGCCTTTATTTGAAACAAGATACAAGCGATGGACGAGCAAAGCATCGCAAGTATCTGTGTTAGTGCATTTTCGGAAAGTGACATTCTAGAAGCAAAGAACTTGCTGTTTGAATCTGTTACTACTTCGAAGCGCAAGAAGATAAGAAAGAGGGACGGAAAGACACTACGAAATATTGACGACATTGTATGGATACTGAAGAACTTGGATCCACTGGAAATACCAATTTTCGTTGCCAGAGATTTACACAAACTACCTCCGGTTTTGTTTGATCATGTAGACGTGACCAGAGTGTTGAAAGACAGTGAAAATGCAGAGTGACATAAACCGTATTGTTAACGAGTATGCAACAGTGAATCAAATGAAGAAGCTTAATGCTGAAGTGGAATCGCTTAAGAAGGCGTCAATTGTCAACAACTTTCCTCGAAATGTCAATGTAAAAAGAGGCGCCTGCTTATTACCTAGCTTTGAGAATGAAAGTGGGCCAATGGGGTTTTCACCAATATGTTGTGATAAGAAAACAAAACAACAATCTAGTACTGAGTCATCATCAGTATTAAAAAAGCAGCCATTGGTTTTTACAAGCGAGGGTAGTCCAATAAAAAATATGCGTAATGTAACGGATGGATTTACGTCGTCGCCGCAGAGAAGCGAGGAGGTTAGCGTTTGCACACACACACCACAAACAGTGGTGAGTCATGAGCTTGCTATTAAACCGGTTGCTGATGTCCATGCGCCACACACGGCTCGAGCGGATGGTGAGCGGCAAAGTAAAACTTATGCGGATGTTATGCAGAGTGGAGAAACAAAAATCCAAGAACCGACTGAAGAATGGAAGCTCGTTCAAAAGAAGCGCTTTAGAAATCGTTTTTTGGGCAAAACGGGCAAAGCTATTGTGGACACAAATACCAACTTTAAGGCAGCGGATATTAAAACTGCGATTTATATCTACAACGTGTCAACCGAAACGTCTGTGTGTGACATCAAGGCCTATATGTATAAACAACAAGACTAACTTAGATGTCCATTTAGAAAAAATGAATATGAAGACTGCGAAGGTTTACAATGCATACATTGTTTATGTCCCAAAACATAAAATTGATGTTTTTAAATGATGATTTCTGGCCCAATGGGATATTTTACCGCCGTTATGTGAACTTTAGTCGGACCGCGGCGGAGCGAACCTATCGGGAGTTGGCTACTAAGAAACCCACCACTAATGGATGTTAATAAAAACACGTCTAAGTTTGTAAGCTTCAATTGTAAAAGCGTCACTCGTTCTGTTGACTGTGTGAGGAACTTGTGTCAATCAGCTGACATTGTTGCGCTTCAAGAGACCTGGCTGCTTCCGCACGATATACCGTTCCTGGGAACCATCGATGACTCATTTTCATACACCGGTAATTCAGCTGTGGATATATCTGCTGGAATTGTTAGAGGGAGACCATATGGCGGGGTGGCCCTGCTGTGGAGAAAGTCTGCTTTTCCGTCGGTATCAGTTATTGTGTGTAGAAGTGTACGACTCGCCGCGATCAAGACAGTGTACATGCCGACTGATTCTGATTGATAATTTGACCGAGTTTACTGAGTGTTTGAGTGAATTACATGCCATAATCGAGAGTAATGAAGTGGAAACTGTATTTATTCTGGGGGACTTCAACGCGCACCCAGGTGAGCTGTTTTCTTGTGAATTATTAACGTTTTGTACCGAACAGATGTGGTCGTGTGTGGACCTGGAAATATTACCTACCGACGCGTTTACGTTTATTAGTGAGGCGCACGGGTGCCGTCGCTGGCTCGACCACTGCGTGGTAACGGGTTCAGCGCGACGTACGGTTGTTAACGTGTCTATTCTGCACGATACCTATTGGTCTGATCATTTCCCTTTAGTGGTAGAGTGTAATTTAAATGTAATTTTACCTAAAAGTCAGGTAATAACTACGTCAACACTTAATCAAATAAATTGGGGTATTAGAAACAATGATCAAATCGAAATGTATTTAAATTATTGTAACTCAGAACTAAAACAGTTAGATTTCCCATCAGAGCTTACTTATTGTGCAGATCAAATGTGTGATAATGAGTCCCACAAATTAATAATAAATGAAATGTACAAGACTATTGTAAATGTTTTGACTGAAGCCGCTAAGTGCAGCTGTAAGAAGCATGTATCTAAACGTAAGAAGTATAGACATGTACCGGGCTGGAATAAGTTTGTCAGTGATGCTCACAGGAGGGCGCGGCATTGTTTTCAGACATGGATAAACAATGGTAAACCTAGTTTTGGACCTGTGTACAGAGAAATGTGTGAATCCAGGAAACTATTTAAATCTAAATTGAAATATTGCCAAAATAATGAACTACAGATTAAAATGAATATTATTGCTGAGCATCATGCTAATAACGACTTTAGCAATTTCTGGAAAAACACAAGAAATATGAATGCTGTGTCGAGCCGCCATGTGAGTGTCGGGGGTACGCATGAGCCCCGGGACATAGCATTAGCATATCATTTCGGTTCGAAATGGAGCGTGATAACTTTGACACGGAACTTTTTATTGATGAAGTTGAGAAAAGGGTAGCTATATGGGATATGGAATCATCAGATTATTCTAATAGAATTATTAAACGTAGGAACTGGGAAGAAATAGTAGAAATTTTTTGTGAAGCTGGTGATTCCGAGGAGAAAAAAAAAACTTTAGGTAAGTAAAAAATACTTTATTAACCCTTAAAGCACCGACACCGTTATATTACGGGCTCTGAAAACAATGCCCGAATCGCCACACACGTATTTTTATGTTATTTTAGTGAAAAGTTCTCATAATGCACAAACTCCATGAAAATGTGACAATTTTAAGATGTAGGGTAGGATATAACCTTTATTGTTATGGATGGTTTCCAATATTTTGAATGATAAATACTGTGAATTTTGAAGTTTACAATACATTGTGATCACCTGTCATGAACCCTGCAAGGGCAACAGCAAAATACTTAAATATCTAAAAAACAAAAACTTACAAAGACTTTTTCAACAAAAATGAAGTAGGTACCTACTTTTACAATTAAAAATAATAGGAACACAATATATTAATAGTGAATACATGTTATTTATAAAATACTAGCTTACACGTCAAACGTTGTTTTTCCATATAAATTATTTCTAGTTTTTGTCCAATAAATTAAAAAATAATATTAGGGGCGGCTAACCCTTATCACTTAGAGGTATGATAAATAGATAGTAACCGATTCTCAGACCTACTAAATATGCATATAAAATTTCATAAAAATCGGTCAAGCCGTTTCAGAGGAGTATGGTACTGCGACACGAGAATTTTATACATATATTAGTTTTATAAAGGAGTATGGCAAAAGAAGTCTAGGAATAAAATATGTAGTTTTATAAAGGAGTATGGCAAAAGAAGTCTAGGAATAAAATATGTAGTTTTATAAAGGAGTATGGCAAAAGAAGTCTTATTCTATAATGTTGAGATCAATTTTTTTTTTCTTCGAAAAACTCTTGAAGTGATTAGTAACGATTTTTTTTGTTGTAAATATCTATTAACTTGGTTTTTGAAAATGCTCAAAGTGTTCGTTTCTTTAATGTTTTCAGGTAAGTCAAAGGTAGCAAATATTGGCGGTTAAAGAGTTAAATAATATTATTCCTTGCATATTTTACATTAATAAACTATATCATTTTATCTTGCCAAGGGGGGTCTTCGTTAGCAAAATAATCAGCAAATCTATCTCTTGTATTCAATGATCTCGCATTAGGCCTCACTGCCTCAATGTTTAAATTAATCAGAGATGATTCGTAAAGAGTGTGAGCATACCTGTAGCCATCCCTTAACCTTACGTAGTTATGGAGAACATAACAAGCCTTAATGATGTTTTCTGCATATTCTATGTCCACATTCAACGGTCTATGAAATATTCTCCATTTATTTACCAAGATGCCAAAGCAACATTCAATGTAACGCCGGGCCCTGGATAAGCGATAGTTGAAAATTCTTTTTTTGGTTGTTAGAGATTTACCGCAATAAGGGCGCATTATATTTTCAGACAGACTAAATGCCTCATCTCCTACTATGACATGAGGTAAGGGCGTTGTATCTATTTGCGATATTGGCTTTTGATCTGGGATACCTAAAGTTTTCTCGACAAGTTTTTTTATATAAAATAGAGTCTTTAAAAATTGTGGAGTCATTACTTTTTCCATATGCGCCTATGTCCACTGCAATAAAAAAATAATTTGCATCGCATACGGCCAACAGAACAGTTGAAAAATAATTCTTATAGTTATAAAAAAGAGATCCAGAATCGTTAGGTTTAATAATACGAATATGCTTGCCGTCAATGGCGCCGATGCAATTTGGAAAATTTGTGTATTTTTGAAATTGTTTCGAAATTTCTGTCCATTCAGCTTTCGTTGGTTCTCTCATTACTATATTTTGCAGTTTGTTCCATATGATGTGACAGGTTATCTGTACTATTTCGATAACTGTAGACTTTCCTAATCTGTAGGCATAATGCAGGTCCGCAAAATAACATCCCGTAGCCAAATATCTGAAAATAAATTTACATAAGAATTATTATTATTTTATCCCAATCTTTTTATTGTTTACAGGTACTTTATTGCAGAAGAAGTGGAAAGGGTTGCGTGATGGCTTTGTAATTGAAATGAAGAGGAAGAAAACCACACCGTCTGGATCCGGAGCCTCCGGCAAAGCCAAATATATTTATTTTGAACGTTTGATGTTCCTCGAAAGATCAACACGGAATAAACTAACTAAGAGCAACATCAACACCGCGTCTGTTGCAGCTGAAGAACAAGAGTTTTCGGGCGATGGGGAAGATGTAATGAGACCTCCACGTAGTCAGCCGAAAAAGAAGAAAAAACTAAATGCGGCCGACGAAGAATTTCTCTCCATCATAAAAAAAAAAATTGCATCTGGAAATCAGCCACAAACATCAAACCAAATGGAGTCAGATGATGACAAACTATTTTGTTTGTCCTTACACAAACAGCTTCTTAAAGTACCAGAGGAAAACAGACTTCAAACAAAAATTGAATTAATGAAAGTACTTCAAGCTCTGTGTCTTAAACCTGCAGCTGCTCGTTCCGATTACCAACCTTCGACACCATATCATTACCAAACAGGAATGACACACCGTGGACAGAAAGATTATTTTGGAGAAACAGGATATACCGCAACAGAGCCTTCAACTTCATCTTCGTTTCCACCTGCAACCTTTTCGACTTACAATCGAGGTTATTGCACTGCGTCACGACCACCAACTACGTCTAGCTACAAAAACCCATCACCGGCATCTACACAAGATTCCAATGAATCTGAACTAATGGAACTATACGATAATTAAATTAAATGTTAAGTACCTACCTACTTTAAAAAAAAAGACTGATTCCTATTTTTTAACTATATTAGAATAATAACATCTACATTTAGAAAATCTTTGTTCTAAATTTTTGTTAATTATGTAGGTATAATTAATAAAGCAATAAAAAGTATTACCTCAAAGTAATCACGAGTTTTTCTTCTGTAGAAACAGTATCCCGTACCACATAATTTTCACATGGAGTCAAATCTTCTTTGATAATTTTTAGTAACTCATCAAACGATGCTACTGACATCCGAAAGTAGTTGAAAAACTTTTCACTATATTCTCTGAGTTTTGGGTATAAAGTTATAAACATGCTATGCGTCATTCTGTCACGTAGAATGGGATGCACGTTAAATCGTCGACTTTCTCTTCGTTTTCTACGTCTCCATCGACGGTATGCAAGCCACAACACAACCGCTGTATCCGAGTCCATGTTTATAACTGGTCAAATCCGTCTCATCACAT
Organism: Noctua fimbriata; assembly: GCA_905163415.1. Classification (NCBI taxonomy): domain Eukaryota; kingdom Metazoa; phylum Arthropoda; class Insecta; order Lepidoptera; family Noctuidae; genus Noctua; species Noctua fimbriata. The sequence continues at coordinate 8,582,206 of LR990929.1, read as the reverse complement.
ACGCGCGACACACGCGCGTAAAACGCTCTATCCTGACGCAACAAAAATTGCTACGCGCGAGTCGACTCGCGCGTAAAACGCCTTATCTGGACAGGCTCTAAACCTTCGAAAATGGTTTACATGCTTTCGTCTTTTGATGAGGAGGCCTCAATCAACCCGGAAACAAAAAAGCCACGTTTGATTGAATTCTATAATAAAACAAAAGGTGGTGTAGACACTTTTGACCAAATGTGCTTAGTAATGTCATGCAGCAGAAAAACCAACCGATGGCCAATATGCGTCTTCTATGGAATGATGAATATAGCATGTATCAACAGTTACATAATTTACTGCCACAATGCCTCTGTACAGGGTCAAAAACTAATGAACCGCCGATTTTATGAAGAAGATGCATTCGCAACTTGTAGAACCATGGTTGAAAATCCGACTGGAAATTCGTACCATGCCAACGCACATCAAGAACAAAATCACAGATATATTGGGTTTAGGGCATGATGAAGGTCAAGGTCAGCCACAATCCGGTAATGACCTTCAACCAACAGAGGCACCAAATAATAGAAAAAGAAAAATCTGTGGTCTATGTTCATATACCAAAAGGCGCATGACAAAGTCATCATGCGCTAAATGTAATTCACCAATATGCGGGGAACATAAAGTTGATTTTTTAAATAGTTTATAGTGTTATAATTTAGTTACGCCAAAGAAGAAAATGCTGTTTTTTGTTGCTTTTTTTATTTTAATTTTTATAAATATGTTGTTTCCATTGATCTCATAAAAGTTAGTACTTTTCTAAAATTGTGGTAAAATGAATATAAATAGTAATAATACAGAAATTCATTGTTTCATTTTGTAGAATAATAGTTAAACCAAGTATTAGTGCAATACATTTAACGAAAAGTTATATTATAACTTTAAATTAAAAAACTCTAAAAAGTATTCGTCGAATCGACGAATGGTTAGGGTTTATAGGGGGCAGGCAAACGTTAGGTGTCTAGGGTTAAATCTTATTGTGCAATTATTTACTGCTCAACAGGAATTTAAAAGAGTTCTTTGTTTGTAGGTGAAGGTCTTGAGGGTGGCGACTTTGAGAGACGAGTGGAATTCTGTCGGTTTATGTTACACACGGATGTGGATGATCCTATTTTTTTTAAAAGAATACTGTGGACGGATTAATTCAAATTTACCAAAGTAGTGATTCTCAATCTTCACAAACAAAACTGAAAACCCACGTGTTAAAAGACAGAAATCTTTTCAAATGAGGTTTAGTGTAAACGTTTGAGCAGGAGTGATTGGGAATCAGGTAGTTGGACCGCATTACCTGCCCGATAACCTCAATGGCGATAACTATTTGGAGTTCCTTCAAAATTACCTCCCCGAATTAGTGTCCGAGGTGCCCGTATTCAATGAAAATATGCCCGAAGTATTCTAGCATGACGGCTGTCTCGCGCATTGGCGTTTGACTGTGAGGGAATATATCGACGATGTGTTCCCCAATGCGTGGAATGGTCGCGATGGCCCTATTGCATGTTGACTGTGAGGGAATATATCGACGATGTGTTCCCCAATGCGTGGATTGGTCGCGATGGCCCTATTGCATGTTCTCCAGACCTAACTCCGCTAGACTTTAATGTCTGGGGACGTGCCAAAAAGCTGGTATACGCCACGGAGGTTCCGACCTAGGGAGATCCTTCTTCAACGCATAGAAACAGCGTTCAATAAAATTAAGGAGGAAATGCGACTTCGTACAACTGTGGAAATACGAAATAGATGTCGGGCCGGCATTCCCAATAGAGGCCAACAATGACAGGCCACGACCGCACGTGACATCTCACCGCCCGGCGGCGCCTTTGTGGCATGTACCGAACGACTTGTAAACATGGAATAATGATTATTGTACAAATTGTCATGGTAGGTTCACACGCGCGCGTTCAACTCTACATTCAACGTGCACATTCACAAGTAAACGGTACGTGTAAACGGTACGCCCGAGCCCGTGAACGCGCCTGTGAACGTGAATGCCGCGAATCGGGCAAGTGTCGGTTTTTTGGCAAAGTTCAAAGGATGAATGTGCGGGCGCCCGGTGACTGTTTACACGCGCGCGGGCAGTCAGTCTCTCCCGCGCTTTCGCGACGAGTGGATCTTCATTCAACGTTGCTAAGAAAGTCGCTACGATCGGAGATTACAACATGGAGGAATGGTCAAACGAGACAATTTTGACGTTCCTGGAATATTACCAGGAAGAAGAAGTATTATGGAACCCCGGACATAAATTCCATAAGGACAAGAAAAAAATTCACGATGCTTGGACGAAAATTGGTAGATTACTAAATGTGTCAATCAAGGATTTGAAAACAAAAAAGGAGACCCTAATGGGAACATTTAGGCGCCATCTGAAGAAAAAACAAGAATCTATGCGATCTGGTGCAGGTAGGTACTTATGTTTACTTTACGTACAGTTGCACCTTTTCAAAAGCTAAAAATAAAAATTAATTAGTTAATTATTTATTTTTATTTTACCTAGGCTTAGGCCAAGATTGGTTTGGTTTCAAATCCGAAGGTCCCAGGTTTGATTCCCGTATGTGGTACAACATTTTAGTATTAATCATATTTTTCAGGGAGTGACGAGATATATGAACCCATTTGGTTTGCATACCAGATAATGGAGTCCTTTCTGCTGCCTGTTTATACCAGTAGGGCTACACTCAACACAGAAGAGGTAAATAAATTAGTTTCGTATGTTTTAATCATTATATTTAAATAAAGGTACTATTAGTATTAGTAACTTAGTAGGTACATATTAGTTTGATAAAAATAGTTAGTTTTTTTTTCCTGGCGGCACGGTACGCCGGAGGTCATGGGTTCGAGTCCCGCCTGTGTCATTTATTTTTCAGTTTTTTCTATTCTACATGCGTTAAAACAAAAAAGTTATACATTTATATAATTTTAACATAATATGTAGGTAGGTACATTGTTAGTGGATAGCCCTATAAAAATATGAAGAAAATTCGTCCCTGATTTCTCTAGCGTTCAGAGGTGATCTTCGTGCTATCATTGGCAAATCTCTTACAGCGTTATATCCACCTGCGTTTGTTCGCCACGATCCAGGCCTTGTCAGATTGCCGTTATCATCGTATTCATCAAACGTTCAAATTCAAATTCATTTATTGTTTGTCACAGTTGAGATATCAGTTCTTATGATTAGTATAAAGGATCGCTGTAACATACCTTTAAGGTGTACAATTTTTAGTGTTGGTTCAATATTTATATAACATCGTAATCATTATTCGTATCATTATTCATGCATTAATAAAGTTGTTCATTCACAAGTCAGTTTAGGGACATTGATTTCATTAAAATGAAATTACTCATTTATGTCATACGAATTAAATTTTTCATTGATTTCATTACAATTGAATTACTCAGTGATGTCATACAAATTAAATTTTTCATTGATTTCATTACAATTGAATTACTCAGTGATGTCATACAAATTAAATTATTCAGTGGTTTCATTACAATTAAATTAGTCATTAATGTCATACAAATTAAATTAGTCATTAATGACATACAAATTAAATGTCAGCATGAATTGAAATACTCAGTGATGTCATACAAATTAAATTATTCAGTGGTTTCATTACAATTAAATTAGTCATTAATGTCATACAAATTAAATGTCAGCATATCTTATCCACAGGTGTAGTCACCGGTATTTTTGTCACTAAAAAAGTCATTGATTGAATAGTAGGCTTTACCAATCAAGAATTCCTCAAGTCTTTTTTTAAAACTATGCAAGGTTACACTGCTTTTTACGTCATTTGGTAGTTTGTTATAAATTTTTACTCCTATGCCAAATATACTCGTTTTAAATTTAACTGTCCTACACTTAATTCCGCTTAATACAATTTAAATCACGTTTTATCATTACTGCTGCTTCATAGATGTAAAGTGAAGGTAATGTCAAAATGCGTAATCTAGTATAGTAAACTCTGTTTTACATGAATCGGTCTGTTCTGTTTTAAGCCCACATATACTTCTAACGCACTTTTTTTGTGCCCTAAAAGCGTACTCTTGGTTAGTTGAGTTTCCTCAACAAAGAATACCATATTTTATTGTGGAACCTACATACGCGTGGTAAGCGGTCAGCAATGTTCTCTCAAAAGAAAGAGGTCCAAGAATACTTCCTTGGGGCACTCCATACATAATAGTTTTAGGATCTGACATATATGTTTGTTCCAACTTATTATCATTTGTTATTTTTGTTATTTGTGTTACTTGAAATCTGTTTGATAAATACGATTTTATAAGTTTTAGTGCATTTCCTCTTACCCCATATTTTTCTAATTTATTCAAGAGTATTTGATGGTCCACGTGATCAAAGGCCTTTGACATGTCCATAAAAATGGCTGTTATATGTTGCTTATTATCCAGTCCTGTCATTACCTTCCTTAAAAATTTAAAAAGAGCGCCGCTAGTGGATCTGTCTTTACGAAACCCGAATTGCTCATCTGCAAATATGTGATTAGCTTCAAAATAGTTATTTAAGTTATTGTAAATTACTCTTTCAAATATTTTTGCGAAGACTGGTATTAACGCGATTGGTCTGTAAAATTTCATTTGTTCTTTGTCCTCTTTTTTGAATATGGGATTTATAACCGTTAATTTCAGTTTCGAGGGAAACAATCCGTGTTCAAGGCACAGATTTATAATGTGGCTAAGTACTGGAGCAATAAGATGCGATACACTTTTAACTACTTTCGTGTTAATATTATCGTACCCTGTACCACAGATAATATAATACTACGTACAGATACCCAATCCCATACAAAGAAATGACACCTCCCTAAAACTGGCTAACGCTCGGGCTAAATTTTTTCCTCAATTTTTTCAACAGATGGCAGCACCAACATCTCACTATTTTCCAGATAAAGTAGTTTTACAACGCCATCTAGGAGTCGGTCTGGTTACTAGGTAGCATCGATACTAAGTGGCATCAATATTACTAGATGGCGCTGCTTTTATATAGATTCTGTACATCGCACCGTGCGTTCAAGGACGTAGGTAATAACAATACAACAAAAATATCTCGAGTTGGCGAAACGGTTTCATTTTTTCGAGTGAGCTAACAAACATCTCGCTGCGGCGAATGCCTCTTCATGTGTTTTTGTGTATTTCAATACATAAGAGCGTTCACTAGTTACGGCATTTCAAACAAACTTTCAAGTTCTTTTTTTCGAAATGAGTGAACCGATTTTAATGAAACTTCATACGCTTATGTAGGATACATAGTTCTAAAAAGTTTTCAGGGAACATTTTCTAAAAATAGTGTTATAGCTAAATTAGACCGATTTTAGATTTTCCTTAGAAACAGAAATTTCCAATTATTATTTTTTTTTAAAAGACATTTCGAAAATGTTCTCTGATAACTTTTTAAACTTATGTATCCTGCTTATTCGTATGAAGTTTCATTAAAATTGGTTCAGTCCTTCGAAAACAAAGGACCTGAAAGTTTGTATGAAATGCCGTAAGATATAAACGCTCTTATGGAGAAAATGCAAGAATATCCCGCGTTAGTGCAGCGCAGGGCAGTGTCAGTCTATATGTTGAACAAAATATAATTCACGACCGTAACACTTATGTCTTTAAAATCTTCAATACAATCCTATTGAATAACTATTTCATGAAAAAGTCATTCAATGGGATTAAATGAACTTAGAGAGTTGTATTGATGATTTTAATGATTACGATTCAGTAACAACATACTTATTACAGCTGCGAATCATATTTTAATCAACCTGACACCGACCTGCAAATTGCAAAAAACGTGAGGAAATTTACTTACGTTAGATACTCCGGCAGCTAATTATACTCAAATAGTATTACTCAAACCAATCAAATCTAGGTATAAAATTGCTTTTAATTTTATGTAGCTACTGCGGCAAGGAAATGAAATTAAATAGGAGTAGGAGGATGAAAGATGGATAGCATAAATAAAAAAAAACGAACGGAATAATTTTATAAAAATATTTTAATACTTCAATCAAGTACTTATCAAAACTAAATAGCAAAGTGATCAGTACAAAAACGGCTGATCTAAATGCACCATAGAACGCACCGCGAGGGTTGAGGTCAATGCCCGCAATCGGTCAGCGAATGTCGCGCGGCCTTGCGCACCCGTTTGTGGTATGTTTTTGATATCGGTTCGTAACACGTGGTAAAATTTCACTAGCTAATTTAATTTGACCCTGTATACGGGGTGGAACGGACACCGACGCGAAAACAGATACCACTTATTCAGTACATCATTCTGACCCCATGCAATACATTTTGACTGTGTAGTATTGCACTTTTGTAGGAAACAGCTGTTTTTTTTTAATAACCGATGAAAAATTTCAATGCCCACATTGAAATTTTTTGAACCTTGATTAGCCAAAAAATTTTCTAGAGTAGCTTTTAAGCTTATCAGGCCATTAAATTATTTATTTTGTAGAATTCTTATTTTTGATTTTGGTTCAATTGATTTACAGTAATCATATATTTTCACTTCAAATAATTTTCTAATTAAAAAATCAATGTGATTAAAATCATGGTAATCATTGGGAAGATTTATTTGAAATTTTTTCACTAAATCAGACAACAAATTGATTTTGTGAATTATGGTAATGCTATCATTAAATAAATCAAGTAATTTTGTTACTAAATCATATAAAAAATCACTTGGAGATTTAAGACTTGGTGTGGTCAAATTAGAATAAGTTTTGTTAATCAACAATAATTGTTTCTTATCAGTTAAATCAACTTCATTATTAATCAAAACACTTTTGCATGCAACACAATCAAAATGTTCTACACACACTTTGCCTAACCAGCCAGCAAAATACACAATAGAACAAGTTTCTAATGTAATTTCGGGTGGTGCCCCACCCGAAATTACATTAGGAACTTGTGCATTTTCTTTATCCGCGCCCTCAAGTTGGAGATTATTTACAACACTTGAGGGCTCAGCGTTCGATGGGCCAGCAATTGCTACTGGATCTTCCAATGATGTTGTTGATGGTTGTGTATTTTGCTGCTGATTCTCGGCCGGCGTAGACATAAAGGTGTCTTGATCTGATTCACAATTAGTATTATCCAATTTAATCAAATTATTTAATAGATGGGACCGGAACATAGCTCTTAAGCTTCTAGATGTTGGGTTGCGATTACAACCACCTCTAATTCTAAAAATTCCAAATAAATTTTCAAGCACATCTTGATTTAAGCGGTATGTCATTAGAAATCTGACCTCAGTGCCTTCAGAAAATTCTTCAGTGGAGAGCTGAAGTACAGCATTAATAGTCTGCAGTATTCCATCAAAGCAGGGAGGACGGGTTAATTTTGATTCATTATTTTTAATGATCTTTTTTTTTAAATCACTGAAGATCTCCAAGCCCCTAATTAATGTTTTATTAACGTAAGAATTTCTATTTTTCGTCATTGCACATTTAAATGGATTTTTATCAAATTTATTTTTTGAATTCAGCGAATCAAACAAATCATTGATATTTTTTATAAAATCAGCTGTATGTTTTGCCGTATCACTCTTTAGCTCTCCACTTGCTATTACAGTCTCAATTGCTGCTGCTACTGAATTGCTAAAAATTTGGGTGGCAAACTTAACTTTCATTTTTTGAAAATTATTAGGTTTTAAGTGCACTGGGGTCAATTTTCGTAATGATTTGCTTTTATTATTTTTATCGATATTGTAAACGTTGATTATATCATTGAATGAAATTTCATTACCATTTAAATAATAATTGTTATCAAGCAAATTGTTTCTAATATTTTTAATCAAATGAGGTACATCGAAAATTGAATAAATTTTACGATCATCAATAAAAAAGAAAGGATCATCTTTGGTAGCCCCTAAGGATTTTATTGCTTTGACATTTGTGGTAGCTTGATCACATATAATTACTTTTGGCAACAAACCACTTTCAAATAATTTGTTTATAATTTGTTTTATAATTAATCCTAATTTGTCAGAATTAACATTTTTATGTGCCAAAAAATATGCCAGAGGCATTTTCCAATTGGAGTAAATTCCTCTGGCCACAAATACCAAAGCATATCTGGCTTCCTTCGGGGAACGCTCACCATCACCAAAATCTTCAAATCCCTCAATCAAATCATAATTTTTTGAATATTCCAAATCAGCCATAATGCTCATTTCGTCTAAGCACACACCACAGGCCCTATAATTTATTGGTTGATCACAAAACTTTTTTTTTATATTTTGAAAAACATCCTCACTAACACCTGGCAGACAACTAGATGATTGGAGCCAGTGTTGAATGGTAGTCGGTGAGGCTAGCACTATGCCTGTATTTAATAAGTGTTTATAGGCAGCAGGTGACTTATAATATAGTGACATGCAAAAATTTTTTTCTGCCTCACTCCACTGTCTTTTAGATTGTTTTAATTGCATAACTGTCAAAATTCTTGAAGCATCACTTTTGAAGTGGTGTTTTTCTAAATTTATTATGTTATTAGTTTTACTACATTTTTTTTTTTTCAGTCTGTTATATTTGATTTTTTCTCTTTTGATCAACCTGGAAGACATTTGAAGGCTCATTTTTAATCTCTTGCACTTTGGAGTGTCAGTTGATTTCCTTTTCTTCGGTGTGTCAAAACATAAAGGTGCACTAGATTCAGTAGGTTCTTCAACATTTGGACTGTTACGAGTCAGTTGTGTCTTGTACACTTTGGTTGGAGTCAAAACTTTCAGTACAGGTGAAGTTTCTTGAGCTAAAAAAACAGATAAGCAAAACTCTATGTTACAAACTATTGACAACCTGTAAAAACAGTTCTTGTCATTCTTAAAAACTCGCACATAGAATTTCCATAAATGAGGGTAGGTACAATTGTGATTATCTCAAAAAATACCTTGTGATGTTGATGGACATGGTGAATGCGGCGTCATGACCAAGCATTGCTCATTCTTGTGGTTTTGAGGCACTGCTATTTTTGATAAACTTTTCCTTTTGCCAGTTTTATTCTGAATGAACTTATCATCGAAATGTGCAATACACAGGTATCTGTTCCGCAGTTCCTGATGATTAAGGTGAGCTATCGTTATGTTTCCTAAAATCACAAACAATATGTTATTGAGTAATATGGCCACATTTTAGATGTATATTGTTGAGCTGTTATTTTTCAGTTATCAACATTTATAAAAACAATTTGGAGTATTGATTGGCTATAGAAGTTAGTATTATATTATCTGTGACTATAGTAAGTACGTATTTTATTTTACAGAGCCTTTATCACACAATACTTATTAATTTTACACTATATTTGATCATACTATGTATTCCTAAGTTAATTAGTTTGTGCAATGAGTAGTTAAAACAGAATCTGTGTATGTGCGAGTTCAGGATATCACCGAAATTAAATTTTACATAAAATTTTTAGTTATTAAATTTAATGTATTTCGTCATTTGCTATTTGATTTTTATTTTTAGTATCTCAAAAGTGAGTACCTACATAATATTTAAGCAGTAAATACACTTACCACAATTGCTCAACCAAACTTCCAAACGACTTGCGTGTCCAGTTGGAAACCGAAACATTGAGAAATTTTTCGACGTATTATTACACTTAAAATATGAGCACTTGGTGGGAGCCATATTGAGTGTATTTTGTAAAATCAAAATCCGAAGTTTTCACTAGCTTAAGTCGTCGTATGTGCAAGATTCGTTGTTGTCCAGTATCCAGGGTCCAGGTCTAGTCATAGGGAGGTGTCTTTTCCAAAATCCGTAATTCGAAGCCAGGTCGGTTATAAGAAAACAAAAACGCATTCGAAACAGATTAAAGAAACTAGTAAACACTTAACAACTGCCACTGGGAGTCAAACAATTCAAACATGACGAAAACAGAATTGACATTGACAGACAGAGTAACTACCTACTTTTAAAACGTTTCGTTTAATGTTTATAGTTGCAGTTTTAGTAAAATGAAAAAAAATATATAAATTTGTACCATAAACATGTTAAAAGATTTCTTACATTTCTATGCACAGTAATAGATTTAATGTAATAACAAATATATTAATAACGATTGTATGTGACAATTAAGTAAAACGCCATCTATTGCAAGCAGGTCTAAACAAAATGGAAAACAGATAGCTAACTTTATCATTCTATGGATTCGATTGGAAGTAAAAGTCTTCAGTTATCTTATTTGTCGAAATTACGTGATTTATGAGTGTAAATAGATAAATCAGCATCAAACAAAGATGTTTTGATTTTTACTAATCTTACTTCAGCCAAAATCTGCCGTTTAACTCATTTTAGTGGTTGTTAATTTCATAACTGTTACCTATGCTGCCATCTATGATTTTTTATTCATGACTAATTATAATTTGTTCTAGTTGAGACCCCATGCCTGTACTATTAGTATTTTTAAGCATTTTTATTATTTGGTTTACATCAAGCGGGTCTGTTGGTTTCATGAAAATTGAATTGGAGTTATTGTATGTCAGTGGTTTTAGATCTTTATTGTTGTCCCTAGGTGTCGGTTTTATATCATCAATAAAAAAGTTATTAAATGACCGAGCTATTTCTGTCGGTTTTGTAACCTTTCTATCATTTACTATTATTTGGTTTATTTCCTCTTTTGGTGTTAATGTCTTGTTATTGTTTATAATTTTCCACATTGCTTTACCTTTGTTGGTCGCTGAGTTAATATAGTAACTGTTTTGTGATTTTTGCGTTTTTTTTTTATTATAGTTCGTAGTCTTTTTGTATATTCTTTAAAGTTAATTTTGTCTTTCTGATTTGACGTTAGCCTATACTTCCATAGCAATTGACGTTTTCTTTTTGAGCACAACCTTATTCCCTTGCTTAGCCATTTTGGTTTCTTGGAAATTGGTATTTTAACTAGTATTAAGGGAAAACACAGATCGTAAAATAATTTAAATAGATCGTAAAAAGTATTGTAAGCTATTTCAGGGTCATTACTTGAGTAACATTCCGTAAAACTAAGACTCTTAATGCATTTGATAAATGTTTTAGTATTTTCGTTACAATAATCTCTTTTATATTTATACCAGTACTCAATGTTGTATGTTTTCTTTACGGGCCATCTTAACAATTGTGCCGTATGATCCGACAACGAAAGTTCAAGAACAGTTGATTTGGCTCCCCTAATGTTATGTGCTATGTTGTCGATGCATGTGATGCTACTAAACCTAGTCGGTTGATGAATGGTTAGTTTTAAATTATAACTCGCTAATAATTGTTCGAATTGTTTGGATACTTTGTTACTTTTCGAAATGTCTATGTTAAAGTCACCGCACACTATAACTTTTTTGTTAGAATAAACTATTTTCGTTAGTAATTCGGCTAATCTAGTAAAGAATAAGTCAATTTGGTCTAGTCTATTTTTAGGTGGTCGATAAACGCATAAAATTATAATTCTGTGATCAGTAAGTTCGATGCCACTACATTCGGAATATTATTGACACTAAGACTTTTGGCTTCTGTTACAATTTTAAATTTATGTCTATATTTTATCAAAATACACGATCCCCCATTTCTATTAGTACGTGAAAAATTATCCCCTAATATGAAATTGGGCAGTTTGAGTAGTTTGGTGTCATCAATAGTCATGTTGTGTTCAGTAATGCATATAATGTCAATTGGATTATTATCATTATTTTCTCCCAATGAGTGTAAATGTGCAGTAAGCTCATCTAATTTAGTTATTAAACCGTTAATGTTTTGATGAAGAATATTTAAATTTTTAAACACGAAAAAAACTGTTACTGGTTGGAGAGTGTTCTTTTTCTAAATCATTAATTTCTGTCTGAATGCATTTATCAACAAAGGTAGACGTAATATGGGTGGTAGACTTTTCCCTAACATATCTGTCATAATTTTGTTTGTAAACCTTGCTTAGGATTTCTTTTAATATTAATGGTGATGTATGTAATGATAAAAAGCGATACTTTGGTACATAAGATGAGAAATTCATGTCTACGTATGTTGCATGATTGTAGTGAGAACAGACAAATTTAATTTCATAATTCAACTTTGTTTCGTTTAAATAATTGTTAAATAGAACTTGAGAGATCATAACATTAGTATTTCTGGTATTGTTTAAAAAGTTACTAAGACAGAGTTGAGTTTCTTCCGGATTTTTGTCATCCGTTCCTGGAGGAGTATATCTTGCTGCGGAATTTTTACTGTTTCTGAGAAAGTTGTGTAGCAGTACACATGTCATTGTCAATTGTGATACAATATCTGGATCCAGATCAATTGGTCGTCGAAATATTCTAAATACTGCACTTAAGATTCCGAATGTGTTTTCCACCACAACTCGGGATCTGGACAGACATTTATTAAATATCCTTTTTTCTGAATCCGAATCATGTTTGCCAGGGTATGGTTTCATTACATGTGTACTGAGTGCAGAAGCACCATCGCCTATGAAGACATATGGCACATCAATATTTGATCCGGGAAGAGGACATGGTGTGGGTAGATCTAATTCGTTTCTACAGATTTTTTTCCATAACAATGAATTGTTGAGTACACCACCATCACTAAGAATAAGTTGGCTTCTTATGTCGGCAAATATAAATTTATAATTGCTATCCACTAGTGCCATTAGAACAATGCTAAAAGTCTTCTTATAGTTATAAAACTCGGTTCCACTGTGATAAGGGTTTTCCATTACGATATGCTTGCTGTCTATTGATTCGATACAGTGTGGAAATTTTCTTCTAAATCCTTTTTCGATATCTAACCAACCGTCCGCTGTTGTGGGCATCTGAAATAATAATAGCATATATTAGCATTAAATTAATTAAAATAGCTTTTTTACAGACACCATCAACGTCATCACATGATTCACAAATACCAAAGGAACCTTTTGGAGATGAAACAACACCGGAACTACATGAAGCTATCGACAACGAAAGAACTGATAGCGAAGTGATGGAAACATTACAATCGCCAAGGACTCCAACCTCACAGATGCAGCCTACTCAAGCAAAAAATAGCCGTCGTCGCTCAGTACCTAATACAGCCGAGCAGCAAATGGCTACAGCATTCGGTCAATTGACTAACGTTTTAGGACAACGTCAATCACATACTGTAATTAAAGAAGATGATGACTGCGATCTCTACGCCAAGCTTTTGGCTACAAAACTGCGAGAACTGTCCAAAGACGAACGTAAATTAATAATGTATGAAATAGATGGCATATTTATTAATAGAATTCAGTGCAGGCTACCTAGACGTGAAACACCATCTCCACTATATTCAAACCCATGTTCTAGACCACCGTCAGTATCGACTTCATGCAGATCACAAGCGAAGCGAAGCCGACCTTCAAGTACTTTAAGCTCATATTCCGAACCAATTTCAAACATTCATGCATCAAATCAACCTGTTGAACTCTCAGATCAACGCACATCTATTCAATGTGCAAACGCACACTCAATCCAACCCCCATCTTTTCAGTCTGCAAACACACACTTAATCCAGTCAGACATTTATTCAGTCCAATCTCCATATGTTCAATCCGCAAACACGTACTCAATCCAACCTGCACACACACAATCCGCAAACACGTACTCAATCCAACCTGCACACACACAATCCACAAAGACGGACTCAATCCAGACTAAACCTAACATTATACAAATTGCATTAGGAAATTGATTTGAAACATTTGGATCTAAAGAAACAAGTGAACCATGGATGAACCTAATAATTAATTGTCATTGTTTTTGTTTGCCAAAAATTTTGTTGTCAGTGTCTGATTTTTGTCTTTGATATCTTTATTTTAGTTCAGTAATTTGTGGTGATTTGTGTTTATTTTGTCAATAAAAAACCTTAAAAATATAACTACCTTTACTTCATCTTTTAGAACTTCATTAAGAGCTCTAGAGACTTCCCGCATAATTCCTGATATAGATGCTTTGGAGACTTTAAACAGATAGTGTAGACTTCTGTAGCTATCACCAGATGCTAAAAATCTTAGCGTCATGATAAGACGAAATATTGCTGGAATAGCTTCTCTGAAATCTGTGTCTTGCTTAGAAATTATCGGTGAAATTTTACTCAGCAAAATTTCAAAATCACTAAAGGTCATTCGACAAAAATTATCGAACTCTCCAGACGGTTCATGCAAGAGCTCATCAAATTTTTCTTCTATGAACTCCCTGTAAACGAAAAACAAATTATGTATTTTAGGAGCCCTGGAAGTGTGGAATACACAGGGTGTCCCACGGCGATGCTTCATCGAGGGGAAGCACCTTAAAATATTGAAAATAGAGAAATTTACAATAAACAACTGCATTCACAGATTCTTTTTTCTACGAATTTTAATATTTTGTTAAAATTTTAAATTAATTTTTATTTTTTTAATTAAAATCTGTGAATGCAGTTTAAATTGTTTTTAAAAATAAACTAAAATCATAAATGGGTAATTTGAAAACACAGGTACTTACTTGGTACGATTTTTGTGAACTGTTATCATCCACCACCTTCTTTGCAGTCTTTTTCTTTTTTTCCGTCGTTCATAATTTTGTTTCTTTTTCCAATAAAAATAAGTTAAGCCAAAGGATATGGCAGCAACAACACCGAGATCCTCGCTGCTCGCCATTCTGGCACTGACTGACACGACGGCGTGCGTGTGAACAGCTTGAATGTCCGCCGGCCCGGGACGGGCTGCATGCCGCGCAGCCCGCCAGGCAGCCCGCCGGGCTGCACGGCGCGCGTGTGACCGTAGCATTACAGTTCAATTTTGCTTGTCGCACGCGCTAAATATTATAATAATATTTCTTTTTTCGTGTCCATTCTTGTTTATTCTCTTCATACGAATGAATACATTTGATTCTGAACTCGGACGGAATTACGGAAGTCGGAAGTATAATTAAAAGAAGCCAAGCAGTATTTTTATTTTCGTGTTGTAGTAATAATAGAATTTACTCAGTTCTTTCTGTGAAAATGCCACAGCCGAAGCGAGATGCTGTACACCTATATTATGTGTATGATGCATCAAATAACACAAGCAAATGCAATTTAAATATGTGGCAATGCCATAAAGGTAAGGTTTTATTGTTAAGTTGCCTATCGTAGATAAGTACTAATACTAAATTCAATATTAGGTATGTAAATAGCAAGGTACCTACCTAACTCGAATCTCGAACCAAAACCATCGAAACTCCTCTATTCAGTGTAGGTACCTACCCCATAAATTGATTTTGTCCGTTTTAAAGGACGCAGTACATACACGCACACTGAGACTGTTTTAACACTCCTAAACGCTGCGAGCGGGTGGAACGGCAGGGAACTAGCTATCTCTTTCGCGCGTGTGAATATTTCATTCACGAAGCGATGATCATCTCGCGAGTTGAGATCATTTGAAAAAGCGCAACGGTCATATTTGTTCGCGCTCCTGATTTTGATAATAACTATAAGTATTTGGGTTGTTTTGTTTATAATGTTATATTATTAGTTAGAATATGAGTATAGGTATTATATTTTGATATATTTTACATAAATATTAGTGTATTTAGAATAAAAAACTTGGTTTATTTATAGTGTCTCACAAAACGGACCTTGCCAACTTGAAGTATAAACTAGGATATTCTTTGACTGTCCCATGTAACGGACATTGCCATTTAAGCCTAATGGTAAGTGTTCCTTTTGATTGTTCTATAAAACGGGACGACGCCAATTAGTTGCCACTTGCAAAGTGGTCGATATAATATAATATTTTTTACAATTTTATTTTATTTTACAGAAACATGGCTTGGCGGTCTAAGAAAATCTTCTCACTCCTACCTCCGGCGGAATCTGAAGAATCAAACATCGAGTCTGATGACGATTTATAAGGCAACCTTGAGCGACGTGAGTGTTTTCACAATGATGACAGTGATTCATCTTCGCTCCGTACCTCCGGTATTATACGACATATTGGCTGATCTTAGTGGCAGTGAAGACACAAATGGTCAGAATTATATTGATCACGAACATATTATTGCTGCAGAACAGCTATTACAGACGGCGCGAAATGAATCCTCGCCACTCCCTGGTAGGTCTTCGGCTCCAGGTTCTTGTTACATACCAGAAACACCTTCACCAATAGTTGCTGCATCACCATCTTCCAGTTTTTCTAGATCTACAGTACTGTCAAACATGGCAACACGTCGTACCAGACAAACTGCACCTGCACCAGCGACAACGAGTCGTTGTCGCTGGTGCAGGTGCAGTTTGTCTTGTTTGTTTGTTAGCGTAAAATGAAGCAGTTAGATTTTGTTTTAAAAAAAAGATTATATACCGGATCCGTACACACATTAGACTCCCCGAACTTCAAGGAAAGTCATGACAACGAGTCGTTGTCGCTGGTGCAGGTGCAGTTTGTCTTGTTTGTTTGTTCTTATTAGCCAGAGGTGTCGTTGTCAACGACACCTCTGGCTAATAAGAAGCGTAAAATGAAGCAGTTAGATTTTGTTTTAAAAAAAAGATTATATACCGGATCCGTACACACATTAGACTCCCCGAACTTCAAGGAAAGTCATGACATCCTTAGCCCTAAGCAATATTTCCAAAAATTCTTCACTAATGAGTTACTCGATATCATAGTTGAAATGACAAATTTATATTCGGTACAAATTACCGGGAAATCCATATGTGTGACCCGAAAAGATATACAAATATTATTAGGCAT
This sequence comes from Noctua fimbriata, assembly GCA_905163415.1. Classification (NCBI taxonomy): domain Eukaryota; kingdom Metazoa; phylum Arthropoda; class Insecta; order Lepidoptera; family Noctuidae; genus Noctua; species Noctua fimbriata. The sequence goes on along the minus strand of LR990929.1, from coordinate 8,565,481 downwards.
AGAAATACTTATGGGTACTGTAGACTTACCGACAGTTGAAGATTACTGGAGTGCTAATCTCAATGAAAAGATTTCATCTGCCATGTCTCTTAAACGATATAGATCGATAAAACGATACTTGCACTTTTGTGATAATACAAATATCGACAAAAACGATCGCTATAATAAAATTACCCCTGTCATGGAATATGTTCGTAAGCAGTGCTTGAAGATAGAAGAAGAAAGGTCGTCATTCGCCATCGATGGAATGATAATACCTTACAAAGATAAAAAAGCTGGCAACAGCAGGCAATACATGCCAAAGAAACCCAACACCCAACCGTGCTGGTACTTCAGGCATGGTGTATGATTTCTTTGCTTACGATGATATATGAATACGATTTAAATCGTACATCTGGCAACGCTGGCGCGGGTTGAGTGGATCGCGTCCGTTTACCTGCGCTATTGTTCCACAGGTACTAGACTATGCCACAGCGACATGGTAAAGCAAAAACAAATATTTTATGTATCGATTAGCCGTTAGTTTTTTTTCGAATTTTTAGTTTTTTCCTTATGGTTTATTATCACTATAACTTTGCTTCCCTCAGACGTATCACAGCAAAACTTTCACAGATCGATGAGTCACTTCACAGGCTTTAAGGCAATAGTAATTTAATGAGATAAAGTCATGTGTGCGACGCAGCCCGGCCACAGTCGATTTCGTAATTTATAGACGTATCAATTAAATTGTTCTTGCAGTACCAATGAATAGATTAAATGTACCACAAATATATCTTGTTATAAAGCACTTGTTTGTGGCCGAGCAGTACCGTATACATCGCAGCCCGGCCACGTTTTCATTTCTTTTTCTGATACTATATATAACGACGGAAGTCATCGGCAAAGCAGAAAAGTCAATGTTGACTAGTGTTTTGACTACACAAAAGTTCAGTACCATATCCGATGAATCAACGGATATTAGCACTCAGAAAGCTTCGTGTATAGTTGTGCGATATTTTTGATAAGGACAAGAAGCAAATCGTTAGTAAAATGTGGGAACTGTGCAAGGTATTTGACTCAGAAAACCCTGATATGGTCAACCAAGGTGCTACAGGTGAGAATTTGTACAGAGTTATGATTCAGTCTTTTTTGGATAAGAACATGGGTGAAAATAACAGTGTTGCCAGCAGGCTGAAGGAAAATTTACCGGGTATCTTCATATTAAAATGTGTATGTCATTCGGCTCACCTGTGCGCATCTGAAGCATGCAAAGAACTTCCTCGTAGGTGCGAAGACTTGGCACGAGAAATTTATAGTCATTTCAAGCTTAGTGCAAAAAGACAATGCCAATATAAAGAATTTCAGAAGTTTCTAGATGTAGAACCACACAAAATTCTACATCCATCTCAAACAAGATGGTTGTCCCTTATTGCCGTTGTTGAACGCATCTTGGAACAGTGGGAACCACTGAAATTATTTTTTACAAGCGCCTGTTTACAAGAAAAAATAATTTCAACGGAGATAATCTTTCAGAACTTGAATGACAATTTCATGAAATTATATTACAAGTTTCTGGCGTGGATTTTGCCCAAGTTCACTGCATTTAATAAATTATTCCAGTCAGATAGTGGTGTAATAATCAATCTTAATGAGAAAGTTCGGGACATGTACCGCGACATTTTGTTATGTTTTATGAAGAGAGAATATATTAACAGAACTGAACTTTCTTCTGTTGATATAGATTACCAAGAAAAATATCTTGCCGACCGCCAAATGTTTTTGGGTATAAAAGTAATGAACGATGTAACAAGTGAGGAGTTCACTGGCCACCCACAAAAGTGCACAGAGTTTTTCCACCGTTGCCGCAAGTTTTTAATAACAAGTGCTCGTGAAATAAAAAAACGGTACAACTTGAATGATCCTGTACTATCAAAATTGGAGGCCATCCTACCAGCGTATTTCCCTTTCCGTGTTCAACTGGCGACACCGGTCTCGCGAAATCAACACGCTTTTGTTTTACTACGGAATCCTACGATCCCGTGTTCAATTCGCGTCAACTGAGCACGCTTTTGCGATCAAGCAACGTTAAAAGAAGTTTTACAAAACAGTGTGTAATTGAATTGAACACGGTTTTTTAACCTGTCTATTCGAAACAAATCCGTACAAATTTAGCGCGTTCGTAAATGTTCGGGATAAATCGTGCGGGCCGAAGCAGGCGAGAGCGCCCGAAGTTGGATTCGCGCGCTTCTCATTGCAATTTGTTATTTGTTTGTTACTGTGCGTTCAAGGTTATGTTTTGTTTACATAGTGCATAATGGAAGAGTTTAAAAGGGTTTTCAGTGAAATCACTAAAGATTTTGAAATACTCAACTATGACGGACAGTCGAGTGACAGTTATAAGTGTAAAGTTCAGTGCTTATTACATTATGACGGAGAATACGACGAAAAATGTGCTAGATTTGTGGAATGTTTTTCAAAACAAACAAATTCTAACTGGGTTATGAAAAGACGGTTTGCAGAACCCATACGTTATGAATTCAGAAAATTGTTTGTATACCATCTTTCGGAAAGAAATAAATTGATAAATAAAACGCAAGGTGTTAACAGAAACTTTAATTGCAAGTCGTCTCTTAATATAAAATTTTTGAAAACTACACCAAGTACTCTGAGAAGTTCAGCCCTGCTGAGAAAAGGATATAATGTTATAGTTGACACCCACTTCAATCATTCCCACAGAGTTAATGTAGCTCAATCGTTATCCTTGCTCCGATGTTCGAACGATACGAAACAAATATTTATATCTTATTTCGATAGAGGTATGACTGCCGCGGCCGCTAAGATGTACCATGAATTAAATATTATAAGTACTTATGAAAGCGATGCCTACAAAATCTTAGCTAACGCTCAGCATAACCCTCTAGATCGTCAAGTTGTGTATTAGGGTGGAGCGATTTTATTTTTTTTGAATTTTTGCTTCGGCATACCTGTATAAAGTTGCTATTTTAGGTCATTACTAAATACGAGAAAGCTCAGTTTGTTTACGTTAAGTTTAGAGGTGCCCCCATCATCGTAAAGTTTTGAAAATTTGCGCAAATTCCATAAAATCGCAAACGTTGTATAAACCCGGAATTATATTCTTAGCGATGCTTTATTAGTGTAAACTAAACAAGATTGAACTTGAAACGTGTTTGTTCTGATCGGTAGGTAACGGGGTGCGGGGAAGGGGTATTTTTTATTTCACTCCCTCACATCAAAGAAATGGCATTAGTCATCTCGCGCGCGTACACGAGTTCACTTGTTTGTCGTGCACTTAGGTACTTGACACATCGAATCTGACGGCTGGGAACAAATACATATATTGTAAGTAATATTTTTCACATTCAAAACTTGCAGTTTCGGTTATAACCGTAGTACTATTAAAAGTATTCTTTGTCTTCATTACAGAAATATGTCGCAAGTTAAAACACGACAAATGTCAAGCTGTCCTGTCTTTGGTTTGCCAGAAAAGTTACCTGTTTCTCAGTTACCAACTTACAACGACATTATGAAATATTATTTATTTATCAAACATGAATTGAAGCCTGATATAACAACAAAAGAGCCAACAGTTCATGAAATATCTGAAAGGCTGGCTCAAGAAGTTTTAGAAATATGGCAAAAATCGTCGCTGCCAACTGTAAGTTTCAAAAGAATCCTACAATTGATTCGCGTTTATCATGACAAATACAGATGCTTAATGAAACCATATCGAGGCCGTCAAACGAACATTAAATACCAAGAAAAAATTAATAAATTCATATCAGACTCTCATAGTTTGTTTGATATTTGTAGCTGCAAATGCAAAGTTATATCGGATTGTAACTGTCCTAAAGAATGTCGCATTCCCAAGGAGGAAGTTGATTTTTTATTGGATCAAAGAACGACCAGAAAAGTGATGATAGGCGGTGTCGATGTGGCTACAACGGCAAAAAATAAGAAAAAACAAGAAAGAAAAGAAAAAGCTTTATATCGCAGTAGAGAGGTAAACTATTTTGATAAACCTTGTTGTTCTCGTTCATTGACTGATGATTTGGTAACAGAAAGCAGCAGCTCATGCGATAGTTTGCTTGTGCCATCTACTAGTCCTCAGTATAAAAACCCAGAACAGGTAAAACATAAAGCTTCGCCACCTAAGAAAAAAAAGCGATTGAATTTAACCTCATTAGCTCTTGCATGCGATCGTACTGGAGTTTCGGATAGAGCCGCTGCTATTATAGCTTCTTCTGTCTTGAAAGATGTTGGCATTATTTCATCAAACGACCCAAGTCATATCATTGATCGTTCAAAGTTGCGCCGTGAAAGAACTAAAGTCAGATCAACTTTGCAAGAAGCTGACTGCAACAAAATTCTTCGTAGTATATATTTTGATGGAAGAAAGGATAAGACTGGTTCGTATTGAAAAAGAAGGGAAATTTTACAGAAAACGGGTCATAGAAGATCATTACGTAATATTATCGGAACCTGGAAGTAATTATTTTGGGCATGTTACGTGTGAGTCGGGTACTGCTAGAGGTATAAAAAATACTATAATAAATCACTTGAAATCCAAGTCTGCAGAACTGAGTGAGATAGCTGTTATTGGCTGCGATGGAACAGTGGTGAATACTGGTTTCAAAGGTGGTGTTATCCGCCTGATGGAAGAAGAACTAAATAGACCATTACAGTGGTTTATTTGCCAACTGCATTCAAATGAATTACCATTACGACACTTGCTGTTACATTTAGATGGCAAAACTACAGGGCCTAAATGTTTTTCAGGCACCATCGGAACTCAATTACAAAATTGTCATACAAAGCCGATAGTCAAATATACCGTTATACCAACAATATTACCTGAAATTTCAAAGACAGATCTGAGTACTGACCAAAAATATCTTTATGATGTGATGACTGCTATTAGTACTGGTATATTTCCTTCTGATTTAGCTAATATGGAACCTGGACCTCTTAACCATTCCAGATGGCTAACAACAGCCAATCGAATTTTAAGATTGTATGCCACTAAAACTGACCCAGAAGAAAAGTTAATAGTATTAGTCACTTACGTTATGAGGGTTTATGGACCCATGTGGTTTACGATAAAATGCAATTCTTCGTGCGTTAACGGAGCCAAGCACCTATGGCAAACCATTAGTCTTAGTCGTTATTTGGATGCCAATTTGAAGAAAATCATTGACAAGGTAATCCAGCGAAACGGGTATTTCGGGCATCCAGAAAATCTTCTTCTTGCTATGCTTGGCGGTGACAGAGAGGTTATAAGGGATCTTGCATACCGAAGAAATATCAAAGCAAGATCAGAGAATGTTCAAGGACTTCGGATGTTTAAGGTTCCTACATTTAATTTTGACGCCAAAGATTATACTGATATTATTACGTGGCGAGATTGTGAGATAACGGAACCACCTCTTACTTTAAATATGTCTGATGAAACCTTGAAAGATGTGGTCAAGAACGGTCTCAGCATGTGTCAGATTATTGATTTTCCATGTCACACTCAAGCAGTAGAGCGCTGCATCAAGTTGGTGACAGAAGCATCAAATGCAGTTTGTGGAGATAATAAAAGAGACGGTTTCATTAGAGCGAGACTGCTTTCGCGTAAACGAATGCCTACTTTTAATACGAAAAAACAGTTTGATATTTAAGTTTGCTTTTTTAATGTTTAATTTTTGCAATAAATAGAAAAACTGGATTTTTTTTATTTTTTATTTTCATCTCCTCTGGGGTACCTCAAAATATTGCAACTGGTTAGTCAAATTTTGTACACTTGTTTTGAATATTATAAGACAACTTTTCATCCCTATTCCGTTGAGATAAAACGATTTTTTTTTTGCTCCATACATTTTCGCTCCAACCTATTGTGTATCTTTACGAACAATGGCGTAAACAAAATTATGGAAATAGAAATGAACAGACTGTGTTACAAATTTTGAAAAGAAAACAAGACGAGTTAGGGAAGTTGGGTATAGACTTGATCATACTGGAGAATCCTACTATTTGTGTAATTATTACACCAATAATGCAGCGAGTTTTCACTAAAGGATTAGCCAATGAAATAGTTTTTATAGATACCAGCGGATCATGCGATCAATCAAACACATGTGTGACATTTATTTTTGCAGCTTCTAATATTGGTGCGTTGCCTGTTGCAATAATTTTACACGCTAATCAGACAGAAGAACAATACAGTTTAGCGTTCAAAACTCTGAAAGAGTTCCTCGAAAATAAATTCAACAAATTATTTCAGCCAAGTGTAGCCATGACCGATGACAGCAGAGCTGAAAGGAATGCGTTGAATACTTAAGAAAAAATTCAAAAGGTACTTTTTACTGGCCAGCAGTAGATGATATCTCAGAGATCACTTTACTAGATGTAGAAAAAACGTTGCCAAATCCACAAGTTGGTCGTCGAGGAAAACTGAAGTTTGATTTAGATAATTTAAGCATTCCTTTGTCAAAAATATTTTGAAACGTGATTGTTTAAAAAAAAAAATAGGTACTTTTAGAAGAATATTTGTTTTTAAATGTTGTTATTTTTTGTTGTTTTTTTATTTTATTTTTATATTTACTTTAATTTTGATATTCGGCAATATAATTACCTAAGTGATCCTGTGATTTATTGTTAAGTTAAATATGTATGTGCAATAAGCATTAGTTGCTGCACGATAGTTTATAACGAAGTTGTGATGTTGAATTTATTTATAAATGGAAGCTTACTATAGGGTTAATGAAAAGTTAATCTTATGTTATAATGTCAATAAATAATTTAATTAATAGTTAGCTACCTATCTACCTACCAAATCATGTTTGTTTCGTAAATAGTTCCTGAGTAGCTCACCGCTAGCACGAGTGAGTGACGTAAACGTAAAGTAATTACGCTCATTTTAAAATAAAAAAATACAAGTATCCTTTAGCATGTTGGTCTATTTTTTGGAAACATGTACAATTTGTATTCCTCAAAGATATAAATAAATTCAAAACATTGAGTAAATAATATTTATTTATATCTTTGAGGAATACAAATTGTACATGTTTCCAAAAAATAGACCAACAAAAAAATACTCGTTTCCCATATTATATTATAATATGGGAAACGAGTATTTTCAATTTTAAAATCGAAGTATTTACTTTAAGTTCACGTCACGCACTCGTGCTAGTGCCTCTGATTGTTCCTAATAATACTTCTCGAAATAGGTATCTACTTAAAAAATAAAAACAAAAACATATTTCGTTTCATTTTCTTATGACACAACCCTACCCATTCTTTGTCAATGTATGAAGATTGTATAAAATGGTGTCGAGACATTGCCTAAGTAATTTTACCTACTAAAATACTCCCAAAATCTGTCATTTAAAATTGGATTGTATTCTCTATGCATTAAACTACATTTTACACTGTGCCAGCATAAAAATCGAATTGTTTATTTTGGAGTAAATGTATTAGGCAATGTCAGAGACATGAGCCATTACTTTGCCTAATTTTAAAAATACCTCAAAAACTTTCATTACCTACGAAAATTTACTGAAACAAATTAAAATTACAGAATTCTTGAGTTTTTTATAAGATTATATGTGTACACAACATGGAAATCGGGCAAAATCAAATCGGGTCCGGGGTCGGGTCCAATCGGGTTTAATTTTTATTTCACGTTAAAGGCTAAAAATATCAAAATCCGGGCAAAGTCAGGGCAGTTGACCCTTTGCATTTATGTACGTCAGGCTGGCCCGGCCCCATGGAATTTAATAATGAGATTGTTATCAATCCAATGTACCCGGATATACTAATATATGTAACACCTTCATTTTCAATGTAACTCTTTTTAAAAGAAATTACGTGCACTTCTTAGTGGCCGGGCCAGCCTGACGTTTTCAGCCCGGCCACCTTGTTTCCCACTAATCTACAAAAAATACTGGCAATATTGTGCTACAGATGAAATGCACCCTATAATTTATGCATATGTAACACAAAATCGAATCCTAAAATGCAATAGCATACGAAATATTAGCGGTTGCAGGTGGCCGGGCTGAAATTATTTCGTTAATATAAAACAGTAAAACTGCAACACCTACCAAAAACTAATACCAGTACATAATGAGATATAGAGATATAGAGATATAGAATACATGTAACGCTTTCATTTTAAATTATAATACATATTTAGAAAGAATAATCACTTGAAATTATATTTCAGCCCGGCCACCTAAAAGCGGTAATATTCCCTAAAATCTTATGCCAATTTGTACAGTAAAACCTGATACAGCTATGAAATGAAAGTTACATTCGTTTCGTTTTAGTCGTATACCTTTAAGCCTTCTGTTTGACTAGATTATCAAAATCAGAGAAACTTGCCGAAGAGTGACTATCATTTATTAACTAATTTCAGGACATTTGGTTTGTTGAGTGAAACAAAATGCGTTACTATGATATTTTTATTAATAAACTAAGTAGTATAAATCACACATAATAATTGTTGGATACATAATACCTAAACCTATATATATTTTCTCCGTTTTTGGCTTCACAACATAACCATACAAAGATAATAGTTCACAGACGCTACCACCGATTTTTAGACGGCGCCTGTGTCGCGTCCCAACCTAAGTCGTAAGATATTTTCCCCGAGTAGACAGAATAGATGCGCAAGAGCCGTGTAGTTATCAACACTTCTGACATAATATTTTACGTTTTAATATTACTGTGAGTGTAAAATTTGATCAGTTGTTGCAGTGTAGTTGTTTGTGATGTGATGTTTTTAAGGTAAGTCATAGTTTTGATAAATTAAAATATATCGACAAACAATGTTAATGGGTAGCTAAGTAATTATTTAAAAAAATATACAGGTAAAGTAAAGTAAATCTAAACACTCATTTACTTAATAATAAAACTCCATACAATGCCATCAACTAAATATATTTTATCCTTTCGTTTATAGTCAATAGGTAATAATTTTGGTGATTTACTAACAGTAAGTGTTTAGTTTTTGTGAATCTTATTGTTGTGTACCTACCCTATGTATTTACTTATTATTATTGTGTACTTATTTATTTCGTGAAATCAATAATTAATCAGTTTCTTATTAATTACTGTAAGATTTATATATTGGATTTTAGTGAATTATTCATTGTAATCAGGCAACCGTCGATGGTGTTCGTCTGTACCCGCGCTTCTTGTAACTCCCCCTTGTACGGCCTGCCACAGCGATCCACGTCCCTCGCTCACCGCATTCTTTTCCTCGTCCCGCGACACGCGCCCCTCTCCCCATCTCTATTCTATCTTATATATTTCTAATGTCCCAAAAGTTATAAGTTTTGTGAAAGTAAATTTGATTCTTATGAACATTCTTTGCTTTCTTTCTTTCTTTCTTTCCTTAGGTGCTAAAATATTTTTTAATAGATTTATGTATATACTTGATAATGCATGCAAATGTTACTGCATACACTTATCTTTTTAGGGAATTTGTATTTAAATAAATATTAATGTAGTTATTTAGCCTACATGAATACCTATTACGAAACCATAGTTAAAATGAATATATTTTATTTCAGTTGAGCGTGCCTACACCATGGGAAAACGTAGTGCGTTAGATATTGTGGCTCAAAAACAAATATTTGAGAAACATAAACGCTTGATCACCACGACAAGATATAGTTCTATTATATACAATACCATAGCAAAAGATATAAACTATGTGATGTCACCAAAAGCACTATATCTCAGCTTTAGAAGAAACTTTTTAAACAACCAGAACTCACCTCGGGCAAAAGATGAGTGCTTCATTAAAAGAAATGAAGATAATACCAATAGTATTATAATTTCGTCAACATCATCATCAGGGTCTTCTCCAGTTATTCAACAAGCAAGCTTACTTCATCAAATTAGTTTTAAATTTCCAATTGATGTTCATGAATGGAAGAAAATTGAACCCTTAAGTTATACGTATAAACGACACGATAAAAATAAACCTAGTGCAAGATATCAGACGTACAGAGCTATTCCCAAATTTAAGTGGTCCGGTCTTTTAAGAAAAAAACTCTGGGAGTTTTATAAGTTACCTTGTACTGTAGCATTTAAAAGACATGTTATTCAAGGCGCTAACATTACATTCTACGGACGTTGCACTCAGTGTCAAGCAACAGTGAAAATTCAAAATAAAGATAAGACTGATCATATTATTGATTTTTTATGTGAAATTGATCAACTTCAACCAAATTTTAAGCATAATCCTTTAAAAAAAATACGACTCACTCCGTACTCAAGACGAACATTATCTATGAAATTAAAATTTGATTCAGCAACAATAGTTAGAAAACAAATAGCGAGTCATGATATGATATTTCAAGATAAGGAACCACCTGTATTGCCATCAGTCGGAGCATTACGCCAAATACGTCATGAAACAAGGAAGCAGAAATGGTACCATACCAATCAAATATTATCTGTTGTCATTATGGCAAATACTTCAACATACTCTTCCGTAATTCAGGAAATTTTAATGAAACCAACTTTTCATATTTACTACTGGTTAGAAGAACAAATAAAATATTACAAACAATATGTTCAAGAGTATGGTCGACCAACCATATCATTAGATGCCACAGGCTCTATAATTAAACCAATTGTGTTACCTAATGGGACTAAATTTACTAAAAGATTATTCTTATATGTTATATTAATAACTGCTGATAGCTTTTTAAAATCTATTCCAATTTCACAAATGCTTAGTGATTCTCACACTAAAAATAGCATTGCGGATTGGTTGGGTAAATGGGCCAGTAATGGAATTATCCCTCCTGCAGAAATAATCACGGACGATTCCTCAGCTTTGATTGCTGCTACAATCCAATGCTTTACTTCATATAAATCTACAAAAGATTACTTAGAAGCTTCTTACAGTGCATTGGAGGGACATACAAATAGTTTGCCTGTAGTATACACGGTTAGTTTTAGGTCGTTCTGGAACCGAAAGCCATAAACTCGATCATCGAACTCGAAACGATTGGGACTATTTTTTTCAAAAAGTAACAATAAAAAAAATCACGAAAAATTAAATTTATTGTTTTTTTTGTTAAATAATGAGAACTCGAAGTAGTAGTTCTTGCGGTAAATGCATATGTATGTGTACGTAACGTATCGACGATCGGCAACACATGCAAACGATACCCATTGAAAAATCCATTCATCGATCAGACAGCTTGATCCGTAAGCCACGCCCCCACCCCACGCTTACACAGTCTAGCCGACGCGATTGGCGCCCTTTCTTCCTAGTGTTGTCGCGCGCTTCGCTGTATTAGGTCACTCACGCGTAACCTAATCACGTGTCAAAAATTATTCGGCAATATGTCTACTCCAATGTGGAGTAATGGGCAATGGTGGATTTTTATGGGATGGCGCACCAGAACTTGGAAGAGGCTAGACTCTTGTATGCTCAGCCGGAAAACCTGAACTCACTGCGCGCTCGTGGAATCACCGATCCTCAAGTTCCCTTCACCTCCACCAATCTGGCTGTAACCCAGCGCCTCCTCGATCATGGAATGTTTGGGCAGGCATTAGTAATGACCAAATAATAGAGCCTATTTTTATTGAAGGGCACCTGACTGGTGGTTCTTATTTGGATATGCTGCAGAATCTGATACCGGAGTTGCTAGAGGATGTGCCTCTGGCTTATTTACGCGGTATGTACTATCAGTATGTTGGATGCCCTGCTCATTATGCGAATTTAGTGCGTGCGTATCTGAACAGTGAGTTTGGTGAGCGGTGGATAGGTCGTGGTGGCCCTGTGGCTTGGCCCGCAAGGAGCCCTGACTTAACCCCACTGGATTTTTATTTGTGGTCTGAGATAAAAGACTAGTTTATTTCGAGGAACATACCTACTACTCGAGATGAGTTAAGAAGTGCGATTGTGGACGCGTTTAATATTGTGAAAAGTGACAGAGACGCATTAGCTAAATTAAAAGACAATCTCATTAAACGTGCCCGTTTGTGTATCGAGGAATACAGAATACAGGGAAGTATAAATTGTGAATAATGATTATGTTTGTAAATAGCTCAATTTTTTTTAAATACGCCTGCGCCTGTATTTATTTTTCTTGACATTAAAAGTGTACAAGTAAGTAAGTATTTAGATACGTAAAATGTATAACTGACGCGACGTTCCTAAGCCTGTAGAAAGTATGACGGAAAAATTAGAGTTATTGAACTTATAAGTAGATAAACGCAATTTAAATCAAGCAATAATTCGGCGCCGTGTTCTTTAAGATAGGTACATCAACATAAATAAAAATACATACGCGGTAGATAAATAGGCAAACAAATAATAACACGAAAAGCGAATTCAGACTTTATTTCTTAACCGTAAACGGTGAAATTTAGAAATTTCATCAAACTAGGTAAATACGCAGTTTACTATAAAATATTCTGAGAAATCTATTGTATCGTGTTGGAGTGGACTTTACAAGGATGCACAACCGAATTCCACGGTTAACGTTATGAAAATAGGGTCTTTTTCTGTTCGAATTGCCTGCCTTTGTAGAAGCCGCCACTAGCATTGCCGCAACAAAATTGTTTTAAGCTGTAATACTATTTTTTATTTATCATATGGTAGGGTATTGGGTATGTTTCTTAAGTACCTATTAGATCGATTGATCAACACTCGATTCAATGCCTTAAAAACAACTCCCAAGCGTACTCGTCGTTGTGTAGTTGAGTAGGTACGAGTATTAGTGATTTCGTGATGCGAGACTGGTGAATTAATTTCTCTCGTTTACGAGGAGACGAGAGATGATGGAGGTAAATGAACTTACACCAACCTTAATCGTACCTGAAATGAAATATCTACTTGCAAGTACTTTTTCAGCTGGTTATTCGTCCGGAGTCCATTGACCCACCGCGAGCGCACGACCTTGCGTTTATGAATGAAATATTGAAACCGCTACTAAGATTTAACTCGAATGACAGAATAAAAGTGATAAATTTCTAACTTCTTTATTTGATGTCTTAAAAAAACAATAACAATGCTAATAGTAACTATTACTCGACTGGAGTTACTATGTTTCGGCTCCAGAACGATGTAAAAATATTCGTGTATATGCGAATAGATACAAGTCACTTTGTCAAAACTATTCATAATCTTTCGTGCTTCAATAATACAACAGAAAATGTAAAATTTTTCTTTGTTCGTTGTATTCTTTACATTAAAACAGCAGAGTGTATCGTAGTCATAAGAGAGATAATTGAAAATATGTTAACTGTTATTTTAACTAAATTTTATTCAAAAATTTGCTTTGATGCCCACTGTAATTTGAAAAGAAGAATTCAAGGTATTACAATTGATAAAAAAGATTCTAACAACGCACACAATTACGTAGATGAAGAAAGATTCCTAAATGAGGAGAATGTTTTAGATGTAAGCAATTTTATGGTATGGTTTGATAATATTGTTGCTTGTAAAAATAAACAAGAAGAGGAATCTTGTGAACGCCCCAACAAATTATATTATCCGCCTCTAATATCTACTCTAAAACGTTTATTGGGAAAATTGCCCATGTGGTCAAACGTTATGGCTCCATTATACAATTCAAAAAACAAAAATCCATCGTCTAGTGCATCAGAGGATTATTTTAAAACAATAAAACATTTATTACTCAAAACTAAAGTAAGAAAATACAGGATTGACGAATTTCTAAACATACAAATTAATCATTTAAATGGAGAGCTTAATATCGCTGCTAGTGAACTACAAAATAATGAGGCACCGCCCCTTCAAGAGCGAAAGATTAAAATCAAAAAGAATCGTCAAAAAAGAACACACCAAAAACGGTTATTTCCTCAAGATTCTATTTTCAGTGATATGCCAAGTTTTGTAGAAAATTGGAAAGGACAAGCTGAAGAGCCAGTTACCGTACCGATTTATAAAATGTTAAAATTTATAAAAAATGGAAATATTGTAACTGGTTCCACTTTAACAAATACATGTGGTTTTGATGCTGTTACATATTTAATAGCTTATGGTTATATTGCATTTAATAACTTTAAATTAGAAATAGATCAGACTGAAAATAATAATAATATGTTATGTAATTATATACAATTTATAGGTAACAAAAACATATCTGAAGCCGCAGTATACGAACTAAGAAATACCATATGTAAAAAGTACTACAAACTATCCTCGAAAAATACAATAGATATAAATTGTGAATGCAATGTCGCAAATTTGTTTGAACAAATGATTTTAGAATTATTTTATAGCGCTCTATTTACAAAAACATGTACCGAAGAAAAATGTGCATTTCAACTTCAAAGAACAGTACCATTTTTACCCATTAATATGAACGTAATTAAAACATTTGGAATATCAGCCCTAGAAGACTCAATTTGTATAGACGTTATTTCGAAGGATTGTGAACACGATTGCCCGGGCACTGTTTTGTCCAGCTATAATGTAAAGAATATTATATCTTTTGATTTAAATGGAACAGATCAAATAATATTGAACGATATACCTTTATCTATCAAAGTTAGAACTAATATTTATGTGATTGTAGGTGCTATTGAATATGTAGTATTGGGGGAAAATCTAGGACATTATAAATGCCATTTATTTAATCAAGATCTGTGGATGTGTTATGACGATTTACAGTCTAGTGTTAAAAAAAGTAATTTGGATTTAATATTTTTACATTCCTTGACGTACATTTTAGCTTGATTAAATAACATAATCAAGTGATTAGTACGTTTTTATCGATTCTAATAAGCAATATATTTAAATTTGAATTAGTCAAAATACTTATAGTACAAATGCCAGATATAGGCTAGCAATGATTATTATATTAGCATACGTTTAATTATACAAGTTAACATTGTGATTTTTAGCTGTGATTTTAATATTATGTTAAATTATATATACTACATAGCTATATTTCCATTAGCTGCCACTGAAAGAACTATGGTTCTCTCTTTATTTAAGAATTGTTGTAATAATTATATTAGCATAATTTTAATTGAAAGTTTTCAAAACTTTAAATTCAAAGTTGATGTAAAAATCATTATGAAAATCTGTGATTTTTTACCAAGGTATAATAAGTATTTAACCAAAAATTATCTTCTAATATTCTGAATGAATGAATGTTCGATGTTAAGGTAATATTGATATTACTATAATTTTTTGATAACTGTGTTATTATCAATGTGTAACCTTTTTTTACATTATTTATAATTAACAATTGTTATAGTACCTAATTAATATAAGTACAAATGTTGTCTAACTAATTTCAAAAATGATTATTAAAAAAATATGACAATTACCAATTTTGTTTCACTCAACAAACCAAATGTCCTGAAATTAGTTAATAAATGATAGTCACTCTTCGGAAAGTTTCTCAGATTTTGATAATCTAGTCAAACAGAAGGCTTAAAGGTATACGACTAAAACAAAACGAATGTAACTTTCATTTCATAGCTGTATCAGGTTTTACTGTACAAATTAGCATAAGATTTTAGGGAATATTACCGCTTTTAGGTGGCCGGGCTGAAATATAATTTCAAGTGATTATTCTTTCTAAATATGTATTATAATTTAAAATGAAAGCGTTACATGTATTCTATATCTCTATATCTCATTATGTACTGGTATTATTTTTTGGTAGGTGTTGCAGTTTTACTGTTTTATAGTAACGAAATAATTTCAGCCCGGCCACCTGCAACCGCTAATATTTCGTATGCTATTGCATTTTAGGATTCGATTTTGTGTTACATATGCATAAATTATAGGGTACATTTCATCTGTAGCACAATATTGCCAGTATTTTTTGTAGATTAGTGGGAAACAAGGTGGCCGGGCTGAAAACGTCAGGCTGGCCCGGCCACTAAGAAGTGCACGTAATTTCTTTTAAAAAGAGTTACATTGAAAATGAAGGTGTTACATATATTAGTATACCCGGGTACATTGGATTGATAACAATCTCATTATTAAATTCCATGGGGCCGGGCCAGCCTGACGTACATTTGCATTTTAACCTCTTTGCTAAAACCTCAAAGTCATATTCTTTTTTAAAATTGTCAACTTTAAATTCAAACTGAAACTATTATGTACATAGACAGATGGTCGTTTTGTCATTTTTTTCATTCGTCTACCAAGCTTCGAAGAGCCATGTACTGATTCGGAAAATACACCAAAATTTTATGATTATAAGTAATGGTGAAGATATAATTTGAAGCCCTAGTGGCAATTTATTGAAATCGTCTGTTTGTCATACAATTTTACATTTTTTCCTGATACGTATTGATAATTGAATCTTCCAATTGAACATCCTATTTATCGTAGTATTTTTCTCTCCCTGATTATCTTGTCCTTGAACACTGATTTTTTTAAACCGAATATTTCATTTGTTATAGGTTAAAAATCAGTAGAAAGGGTCACAATTCAGGCCCTTTTATTTAATTTTTTCCAATCTGAAAACTCGTCTAAAATTATTCAAGTATGAATGAATAGCAATAGTTTCAATCAAAAGTTTTTTTCACGCACGAGCGCATCGTACCGCGGCAGACGAGCAGGAGAGCGGGGAGGTAGAGGCGCGCGGGATGGCGACGAGGAGCGCGCGCGCGCGCCACCGTCCGCCCGCCAGTGTCCGTTTAGATCTCGCAAGCGAGCATAATGTTATTCTGTGCTCCCAACCAATGCAGTACCTAACACAGCATCATTTATACAGGTCACTTAGTTTGATTGAAGAGCCAAACACCATCCCCCAACAGTTTTGTTTGACGAAAATCAAAGTTGAGGTTATTGATTACATAGGATAATGATTAATAATTGTTTCCTCCGTGCCTCGGAAAGCACGTTAAGCCGTTGGTCCCGGGTGTCATTTGTAGATCTTTGACAGTTGTTAGGAAGTCAGTGGCCCAAAAAGTCTGACAACCAGTCTTACCAGAGGGTATCGTATTACCCAGTACTAACTGTGTTGTGGAGGTCAGCTAGGCAGTCGCTCATCAATGGAAAAAAAAAGTTTAATCCGAGAAGCTTGAATGTAACGTTTAAGAAAGTCAAAAAACAAACGAGTTGAAATAAATTCTATTAACCAAAATGAAGAAATTGAACATGAACCTTGAAAATGAAAGCCCAACACATGAAAATCCTATGAAAAAAAGTTTAATGTAGTGGTCAAAAAGTGATATCATAACTTGATTCCCAAATGAAAGCTCAAAACAAATCGCAAAATGAAGATCGTAACTTGTCCTTTTTCAAAAGCTTACTTAAAACGTTAGCCTTACTTACCCCTTACTGCATAGCATGACATATCGGGCATCAAGGGTTTTTGTCACGCCATTTAAAGGACATTGGGCCCTTAAGTCTGGAAAAAATACCCACGGCGAACATTAACAAATTATACCTTATAATAAAATACATTTTTTAAGTTTTAGAATGTTAATATGCTTATTGCTTATAGTTTTTATTAATAATTGAGCAGTGGTGATGAAATAAATCACACAAAGTAATGCGCCTGCCTGGGTTCGAACCCACGACTTACTACTCGCAAGTCGGGACCGCCACCACTGGGCCACCGTTGCTCTCACTGGGCCACCGCTGCTCTCACACTGTTTTATTAATGTTTGCAAAAATTCGGCTAGCGGGTCGGAAAGGTCCTAATGTCCTTTTTTTTTTTTTTTTTTTGTTTTTTCCTTTGGTACACTTTTTTTTTCTTCTTGTAACTCTTAAATCAAAAACCGGTAATGTTAGAATTTAAAGGAACCCAACCATTTTAGTTTGTGGCGGGTGGCATGCAGGCGCAGGAAAAACTGTTTGGCAGATATGGATATATGCAGAATGACACACAGAAATGAGAAAACCATATATGGGATAGTATGCAATTCGGTTAATTTAACACATAATAAATTATTTAAGGTTTTAATAACCTGTAACACAATTAAATCATGTGGCAACTTGGCATGTACGGGTTGACATTAGCAGTATATGTGTTTTGTGGACATATTTCGTGGGTAAATGTCATTCACATACCATTCCGTTCGTTTCTGCGTTTCGGGGTACTCTGTTGTTCGTTTGTGTTGTGTATTTTGTTTAATAACTTGGCTATTCTTTCTGGTATTCCGTTTGTCACCTCACGATTCGGTTCTTGACGATACAGTGATCCCGAAAAGTTGGCTATTCTTTCTGGACTTTTGTTACCTCACGATTTGGTTCCTGTACTCCTGACGGATTGGCTATTCATAATCGATATTACGATTACGATACTCAGGCTTTTGGTTTGAGCGTCGCGTAAGTATCCGGTTCACGTTTTATTACAATGAAGAGAATAAAATGCTTAAGGTTTTCACAAATCTATTGCTTTCAGGTTATTGCTTACAAACATGAGGTGCGTTTCTTGTAGTGGAGTACTGGATGATAACATGCAGTCTTACAATATCTCCCATATCGGTATTGAGCTGACTGTAGTTTTGGAAGAAGTATTAAACCATGAGGTAACTTTTCTACTATGTAAATCAATATGTGAATGTCAGAATATAATACATTTTCAATCACATTAAAAAAAAAACAATCCATTCAATTTCAATAGATTTTTAGGTTGATCATGATGGAGTGTTATGCAGTAATTGTTTCGACAATACTGTACGTCGACTAACACAAGGAATAGTGCGTGTGACTGCAAACCATTATGTAAGGTGCTTAGAGTCAGTCAGTGGACGTCATGCTCACTCCCTTTAAGAAGGCCCCGAAAGAGATTATATAGCTCTTCTCATACTTCCTAGACAAGTAAGATCTTCTAAGCATATTCGAATAGTTTTTTTATATTAAAACAATGAATAGATAAATACTGAAATTAATTAATGACTAATCTAGATTGGAATATCTAATAAATGTTTTCATTTTAGATTCAACCTGGAAATAAAGTCTGTTATGCCTGTTGGCTGGCAGCTCGTAGGAATGTACGAAGACAACAAGACCGGCAAGGCACATCACCAGTCGCACAAGATAGTGATAGCCAACATATTGCTGTGATTGAAAGCCAACCATCTACATCAAATTGTGTATGGTGTCAACGATCCCTTGCTGGTATCCATACTCGTTCTTTGCCTTAAGGACCTGAAAGAGATGAAATAGCATTTCGAATATTACCTAGACAGGTAAGGCCTTAAATGTTTTTATTGCTTTCAAAAATATTTCCTCATAATATTACATACACTTCATGATATGTGTATCTTGAAATGTATTTCATTTCTATTCTCTTTTTTTAGATTGAACTGAACAGTAGAGTCTGTTATGCATGCTGGACGGCAGCTCGTAGAAATACCAGAAGTGGAACTGCACCACCTACTTCACAAAATGAGTCAACTAAAGAAAGAAAGAAAGAAAGAAAATATATTTATTTGCCGCAGGTACATGACTAACTAGATTGCCTAACTATAGAAGAGCGGTTAATTCTTCAAATACTTGTTTTGTACAAGGATGTAATAACAATGAAAGATTAACCATTCCGCAATTTCTAAAATTAAAATTACTTAAAATGCATAAGCTATACTTGCCAAAAAATGCGAGAATCTGCAGGGAGCATTTAGGCATTTATGATTGGGGAATTTTAGAGGAACAACGTTATGGACATAACTTTTCTGTTAATGAAATAGAAGATGTAATCAATCTTGCTTTAGAAAAGGAAGAAACTCAATTTTTAGATTTTAAAAACATTGAATTATTGTCTGTTGAATTATGTCATTATTGGTCAGGTCTCAATAAACAAAATATTACAACAATTATAGAACAGGCATCCCTTTTGCGTGAACATATAAAAAATATAGAACTGCTTTAGGCATTTTTCTTATGAAACTGCGAACAGGGGAGCCAAATTCAAGGTTGGCTGAATTATTTGGAATGTCCGAGTCAAACGTCTTTCTTAAAATCATTAAATTATACAGTTTGTAAATCTGAATCCCTTGAAACTGGTGAGACAGTTGCCGACATTACGAGCAAATAAATCAAGGCATGTCACCATGTGTGGAGGTGGTGAATGGACGATTTAAAAGAGATTTTAAATTAGTAAGAAATGAGTTTAGTAATAATGCCGCTACCCATCTAATGATGAACTTTAAAATTGCAGGGGCTATAATAAATGCATTTCATGTACCCATCACAGATAGGCCAGATGCAAGTGCTACTTTGGACCGGGCTAAGCAAAAACTAAATGTACCAAATATATTAGCGGACTATGTAATTGAGCTTAATATGAAGAGACGAAGAGCACATTTTCATAGCATTGATGCAGGTGTAACACTTTTGGAAGAGTTCCCAGTGATGACAATGTAAGACATATTTTGTTTGCACTGGGAACTTATCAAATTAAGCAGGCCCGGTCATATTATGGGCAACACATTAGAGAAAATGGATCTTTTTTTAATTGAAATCTGTGATGCTGAGCAAATCCATATACCAAATATAAATGCACAGGAAGTAAAACTAATAAGGGGACGAATAAAATCAAGACATACAGGGTCTTAAATA
The DNA here is from genome assembly GCA_905163415.1 of Noctua fimbriata. Lineage (NCBI taxonomy): Eukaryota > Metazoa > Arthropoda > Insecta > Lepidoptera > Noctuidae > Noctua > Noctua fimbriata. The sequence goes on along the minus strand of LR990929.1, from coordinate 8,544,963 downwards.
TATTATACCTACATTTTATTAAATTTGGCTCATACCAATTGGGAGCACAGAGTCCAAAGCTACTACTGTAGTTGCATTATTGGCAAACGAACAGTGGGTTGCTGTGCTCACATTATGACAATTATTTGGTATATGGGTGGGCTCGGCATCAAGAAAATATAGCAGCGCCTGCCACTTTCCTGGATAATATTTTAGTGAGAGATGACATTGAATTTGTTGTTTTATTCCATACAACTAACTCGATAAGTCTATTTATTCCATTGTTATTGGTTTTATTACTGGAAAGATTACTTCTAGGCTTTAATTCATTGAGTGCCACTCGGGCTCCAGGGCCCGATATGAAATGCTTGAAAGGTTAATTGAATTTCATAAAGTGGGCTACTCAGTATCTAATTTTAAATTCAACTTCCACCCCTTATGCTCATCACAATAGAGGCAGAGTAAGCATAAAAAAGTTAATTTTATGTAACTAGGGGAGACTGGGTACGGTTGCAGCAGGGTACGGTTAAACCATCGCTAATAACTCGTAAACTATTAGCGGTGTGGTGAGGGTAGGGTTACCATCTGACCGGATAAAGCCGGTCTAGACCGGATTTTTACGTGTTAGACCGGACTCCGCCCGGATTTTACGTCAGACCGGATTTTTGTCATACTTGCATGTCCTCCCGCGCGACGGGTGCCGCACGCACTGAGCCCGAAGTCCCGGAACGCAAGTACACTGCAAGTGCGGGCGCGGCGCTTGGCGCGGGGTGCGCGCGGGCGCGAGCGCGACACCCTGCCCGCTACCCTCACTCGCAAGATTGCGTCGCACGGACCGCGAAATAATGTAAACAAAGCTACTTGTGTTTATTTCTCGTCGCACACGCATCGTAATAATGGCGTCCGCAAACATAAAACGTTGTAAATTCACGGATGTGTTAAAATCTAAATATCCTTCTTTTACTGAGGGTAGAAATGACCAAGAAGTAAAGTGTACTATTTGTGATTGTTTTGTGTCGATTGGATACAAAGGTGGAGCTGACATAGAAAAACATTTAAAAACAGAGAAGCACTTAAAGAAGAACCGATTGTGCGCCAGTACAAGTAAGATTGATACTTTTGTGGCACCGTCCGCAATCAAAGGACGCACCCGTTTGGAGCGCACATAGATCGCACCCATAGCTCGCACTATTATCGACTGCGCGATGTGTGTACCTCGCCGCCTGCGCCCGCGCACCGGCGTCGCCCGCACACTCCACGGACGCCGGGCCTTCAAATCGCTCAGTCATCCGCGCCAGTCGTTAGCCTACTCCGACGGCGAATGCACGCGCTAATTCGCTCTCAACATAATTACGTTTCGCGACCTATCATTCCTAAAAATCTAAGTTTCTGTTTTAATTTCCGTTCTGTGTTTCTTCCTAGTGCTTGTTATCAACTTACTTCTAACTAAAACTGTGTATCTTGTCTATAAACCTCTGGAATGCCTGTGCCGCATTCCTCAGACCGAAGGTCATATAGGGAAATTCGAATAGACCGAACGGCGTGGTTATCGCCGTCTTCGGTATGTGGGGCCCGTAGATAGGTACCTGGTTATAGGCTTTGACCATATCAATTTTAGAAAATATAGTGCTGCCGGCGAGCTGTTGTGAGAAATCCTGAATGTGCCTCACCGGGTATCTGTCAGGAATTGTGCGTGAGTTGAGTGCGCGTGAGTTGAGTGCGCGGTAGTCGCCGCACGGCCTCCATCCGTCATCCTTTTTCTTGACTAGGTGCAGGGCTGAAGACCATGGACTGTCTGACCGCCTGGCCGTGCCAGTAACCACAACGCTGATAAAATATTTCCAATAATCATTCAGTACTTTGATTGGAAGACTGGCATGGAAAGTAAAGTGCTAGAGTTAACATCCTTGGAAAATGAGACTTCGCTAACTATTGCAAACTACCTACTTGCAACTCTTGAAAAATACAATTTAAAAGGGAAATGTGTTTCTTTTACGGGTGATAATGCTAATGTTAACTTTGGAGGTGTTACACGAAATGAGGGAAATAACGTTATCACCCATTTGAACCGGAACCTAGAGCAAGAGATAGTAGGTGTCGGATGTCCTGCTCATATTTTACATAATGCAATACGCCACGCAACCGATTTGTTAGACATTGACGTTGAATCATTAGTGATGAAAATATTTAATCATTTTTCGGTATACACTATAAGAACAGAAAAGCTAAAAGAGTTGTGCAGCTACATATATATAAACTATGAAAAACTCCTTTATCACAGCAGGACAAGATGGCTTAGTCTTTTCCCAGCTATAGAAAGGATTCTCAAATTATACGAGCCATTGAAGGAGTATTTTACAACGACAGAAAAAGTACCTGTTCTGATAAAAAAAGTTCTTCGAAAATGAAACTAGCGAGATATATTTGTTTTATCTACATTCTCTTATGGCTATATTTCACAAAAGGATTGCTTTGCTAGAAAAAGAGAAAAACTCAATCGCCGAAGTTCTCAGTGCATTAAATGGAACGACAGAGTCACTCAATCAAAGAATCGAGCAAAATTTCATCCCTTTGAAAGTACGAGAGCTTTTTCAGAAACACAATATTACCGCAGCTGACCAAACGAAGATAAATAGCGAAATAAATCAAATGTACGAAGAATGTATCAACTACATTAACCTTTGGATAACACCCTTACAATCCTTAAAATGCTTCGAATGGATGTGTTTAAAGATAGATCTGCAATTTGAAAAAATCACAGATGCTCTAGTGTGTTTGAGGGACAAAGGAATTCCTGTAGATGACGCAAAACTATTTGAAGAGTTCTGCCTGCTTAAGAATTTTCTAAACACAAAGCAGAGCGATTTTTTGCCACACAACGCAAATGTGGAGAGAGTCTTTTCTCTCATGACTTCTCAGTGGACCAAAGAGAGAAACAGACTTTCAGTGGAGTCGGTGAGAGCCATATTGCTTACGCAATATAATTATAAACACGTGATGTGTGAACAATTTTATTGCGAAATAGCTCGAAAAAACAACTTTTTGCATGCAGTGGCTGGCAACCAAAAATATGGGTCTAAATAATATTGTATGTAAATAAAAACGTACTTAAATACTATGTTTTTTATTCAATACAAGTGCGTGACCGGACTTTTTTTTCAAAATCAGGATTTTTAGACATGTCAGACAGGATTTTTCATTTTTAGACCTGGTAACCCTAGGTGAGGGGTACAAGGGGAGAGAGACGCGGCCGGCGAGTCCGGACATGAATCACAGTGACTCGTTGCACTTCGCGCGCTCTGTACGTTTCCAGGGGACCCTATTATATTTTTTCGACAAAAAGTAAGTATTTTCTATTGTTTTCTTTTTCAAATTACTTTGTTGATATTAGCATTTGCATTTTGAGTGATTTTCTGTTTTATCGTTAGATTTTGAAGGTTCGAAAACCGTGATTCGTTTTTGTTTGTTGTTTTGTTTCGACGCTATGTTTGTTTTATTAGCGGTTGAGGGGTATGGGGACGGATGAAGCAATTATTGTGGGTAAGATTGAAACAATGATAACCGTTGCTTTTTTCGTTCTAGATGCCCAGACAACGTATAAAAAAAACTTCAAGAGGCGAGTGTGATATAACTCAGTACGAAAATGCGTATGAAGAAGTCAAAAAAGGGACTTCTTTACGAAAAGCTGCAGAGATGTACGGAGTTCACCATTCTTCTCTTCTGCGATACAAGAAAAAAAGAGATGCAGCGATCGAAGAAGGTAACCAGGCTGATGTTAGTATGGGGTATGTAGCCCACAACCGAGTATTTACCCCTGACCACGAATTTAAACTGTCAAAATATTTGATCCGCTGTGCGGATATTTACTTTGGTCTATCTGTCAAGGAAGTAAGAAAATTAGCATTCCAGCTCGCTGTCAAATATAATTTAAACACACCTCCTACGTGGAACGAAAATCAGGTTGCCGGAGAAGAGTGGTTTCGCTCTTTTATGAGAAGAAATGTGGAATTGTCGGTGCGCACAGCTCAGGCAACCAGTCTCTCCAGGACAACAAGTTTTAACAAGACCAACGTGGATGCTTTTTACGATAACTTGCAAGTTGTCCTTGACCGTGACAACTTTGAACCACAAGACATCTACAATGTTGACGAGACGGGCGTAACAACTGTACAAAAGCCCGACAGAGTTGTGGCAAAGCGTGGAACACGACAGGTAGGAGCTGTCACCTCTGCCGAACGTGGGACGTTAGTCACACTAGCCTTTGCGGCAAACGCGTTGGGCAATGCGATTCCCCCAATGTTCGTGTTTCCAAGGGTTCGATACCAAGATCATTTTATTAGGGATGGTCCAGTGAGTTCTATTGGAACTGCCAACCCATCAGGCTGGAAGCAAGACGAACTATTTGTTGAGTTTCTGAAACATTTCAAGAAACATTCAAATGCCTCTACATCCCATAAAGTACTGCTTGTTCTAGACAATCATTCTTCCCACGACCACATAAATTCTCTGGATTTCTGCAAAGAAAACGGTATCGTTTTACTTTCATTTCCACCCCACTGCTCGCACAAGTTGCAGCCTTTAGATCGATCTGTTTACGGCCCGTTAAAAAAAGCTATAAACTCTACCGCTGATGCCTTTTGTAAGAGAGAAAAAGGCGTGAAGCTATGGAAGCGACACAATCAACAGCCGAAAATAACGCAAATGCGGAGAAGCCGAGAGTCAAGCAAAAGAAGCCTTTCCTGAAGCCAAAGCCGAGGATTACATCCCGAGAAATGCCAAAACCGAAGAACTTATCAACAACAGCAACACCACATACGAACGATGTCTTATGGTTACAGGCTTTCGTGAATGAAGGGGATAGAGGTATGGTGCAGACGGAGGGCACAGAAAAATTTAATGCAGACGCTTCCGGTTATGTCGCATTAGTCGAACGCGAATACGAAGCGATGGCGGATTGTGATAAGTATGTCGCCAAAGACGTCCCACTCAGTGCTTACGCATACTATCACCACACGTTGTGGTGGTACCGCGTCGCCTTGATGGCTAAGCGGAGAGGTGAGGCAAGTCATGATCAACAACGTCTTATAGAGTTTGTTGATGGGTACGACATACAGTTAGGGGCAGGAGCCGCAACATATCTTGCCGGCATGGGGGATTTTACCGACACTCGAGGTGTCAGTCACCATTTATATGCAGAGGAACCAGGTCCAGATGGCCATTTTGGTTTAATCACCGAGAGGACTCATCGGGACTACGAGTCTAAGATAGCACCAGCAGTTTCGTTTAATCGGATCTTATCAGACCTGGAGGCTACAAAGGACGAAAAGCAGTTCAGGATGCCAAATGGCGTGATTCCAGATCGCCCACCAATAGCCCTACCAGCACGTGAGGCAGCACCACAGCCCGCCAGACCACCTCCAGCCAGAGGGAGAGGGAGAGGCAGGGGTCGTGGAAGAGGACGGCGCAACGAGCTAGCCTTACTGACTGACCGTAGAGACGATGATGCCGAAGCAGAGCCATCGGATCTCGACGGTGTTCAAGAGCCTGAGGAAGAGAGTGATGAGGAGGAAGAACCGGAACCATTACCACCTAGACACCAGCCAACGGCAAACTTGCTCGGTTGGCGCACACCGATAGTGCTTAACAAGAACCAGCACAACAACATTTCAAAATTCATCAGAGACCGCTGATGCCTGGATGCGCAATAATCCTAGAAAAACTATGTCCATTTATAACATCCCTGGAATGATAAAAACTGCAATGCCACTTGCCCTGACACAGTCGAATATTCAGGCTGGGTTCCGTAAGACTGGAATATACCCTTTCAACCGGAATTTGTTTCAAGATCTGGATTTTGCTCCGTCATTCGTAACGGACAGGCCAAACCCGAATGATGCGGTAGAAGACGTGGTTACACTTGCACCAGTGGAGGTAATCGCACTTGCACCGGAAAAATAGTTGTTCTAGCATCTGACGAGGAGACGCCACCGCTGTCACCTTCCTTGTTGAACGAAGCTTCTATGTCTAAAAACGTGCCACAACACGTAGCCCCGATACAGAATACAGAGACTAATATCCCACAAAACTTTGAAGATTTAACGACGCCGCCCACACAAAGTTGTGCAGGTGTACGTCATCAGTTACAAGACACAGCTATACAACCGGAATCAAATATTTCTCCTAGAGATGCTACTGCTGCTCTGAGGTTGCCTTCTAGCCAAAGTTACGTCAGTCTTCAACAATCATCACCGCAACCGTCTACAAGCAAACAACCTGTATTTAGACCTGAAATAATACGGCCATATCCAAAAGCTGCCCCCCCCAAAAAAAAAACAAATAAAGCTCGCAACAAAAAAAAGTCGACTATTTACACAGACACTCCGGAAAAAGAAGCTATAAGAAAAGAACATGAAGATAGACAGAAACGACAAAAATCTAAGCAGACTTGAAGATACTACAGCGAAGAAGTCTAAAGGTAAAGCAAAGAAGAAGAAGGCCGATTCACCAGCTTCATCGGAAGAAGATGAATATTTTTGCCTCATATGTATGTGTGGGAGCGTTCACGGACAGTAGATCCGGAGAAAAATGGGTACGATGTCAAGGAGGCTGTAAAATGTGGTCTCACTTAGAATGTACAGATGGTGGGCGATATTATGTTTGCCACAATTGCGACGAATCTGATTAGGATCTATATTTTACTTTAAAAAAAATTGTTAAGTTTAACAAATGTTTTTTTTTGTATTTTTTTTTATTTTACACAGCAGCTGCTGTTCAGCTTGTTTTTGTTCCTACAGATAATTTGAGATATGGAAATCGTATATTATTAATTATTGAGACTGATTGTTGATTTTTTAGTTATTTTTGTTTATTCGTGTTAGTTTGTTAGTTTAAACCGGAGCAGAAGAGCTCTTTTTATGTTCGAAACAATTATTAAGACTGATAGAAATGGTGCCATACTAGAATTTAACCATTTCTTGTTGATTATGAATAAAGAAACTGATTTTTATTACTTATTTGTTTATGTTTCAACTGACACCCATCGCTGTTTCAACCGCCCCTGGTATGGGTACGGTTGAACCAGTGGCACATCATTTTATTAAACTCTTCCTAACTAGTAAATATGGCAGTTGAGCCTCTAATTCTGAGATGTATTTGAAGACAAAAGTTTATTCTCTCATTTTATGTGTTTTGTTGTTTGTTATGTTTCAAAATGGCCGTGCTACGAGCGTTCAAAGCAAAATTGTTTCAACTGTACCCAGTCTCCCCTATTCTACGTTTCTTGGCTTAAAGTTCTATTTATTTCAAGAAATCAAGATAAAGTCAATAAAAGGCTTCATTTAAATGCGACTTCTATTCACTGAAACCTGGATGATCTGGCTTGATTTTTGTTAAGCTGGGATATGACGGAGGATCCAGGTCCCATCAAGTTGGAACCCTTGGATGTCGGCGCTAAGGAACTCAATTATTCATCGAGTTTGTTATTCGCTCTGATAGACTTCTAACACTGCCTCCTATATTAAGTACTGATCATCAATATTCACAGCTTGTATTCAGCTACTTTGGGTATAAGCATCCTTTCTTATGTTAGGCAGGTACATAAATTTGCCTAACGAAAATCGATTATACAATGAGAGTTCTTATTGTATTCAGATTAAATTAAACTATAAAAATATTTGAAATGAAACAAAAACGACAGCACTTGAAGCCGACAGACAACTGTCAACTTGACAGTTTTTTTTTTTTAATAGGTAAGGTAATGGACCAAGGTAGTCATAATTGTGCCCATAATGGCGAGCTCTTTATTACGTTAAAAGTTATTTTATTCTCGTCCACGGGTAACGATAAGAAAAATATATAAATGCAATATTATTCAGTGTAATCTAGTGAATCTTATGCCAATAAGTGTACCCCGGTACTTCGTTTGGGCAGATTTTGGTGACATCCTTTAGTAAACTTTTTACACTATTCGCTGTTTGATACTAATGTGGTATTTTTTAATTGACTCACAGGACGTACTAGAATTGATGATGTGATTTCAGTTTTTTTAAGTGTGTGCTTATTTCAATTAAATTTGTATATTATCTATGGTTCCGAATACGATCGTGAACGCGCATTGATTCATTCCCGGTATATAATTACGTACAAGAAATATATAACTACATCAATGACAAACAATATGCCATAGGTTTGTTCCTAGACATGACTAAAGCATATGATAAGGTTTCCCATGATATTTTATTACAAAAATTATATGGCATAGGAATTAGGGGTACGGCATATAAATGGCTAAAATCTTACCTAAAAGATAGAAAACAATATGTTGAAATTGAATACTACAACAAAAAAGCAAAAAAAATACAAATCATAAAATCACGGATAAAGATCATTAACCACTCCATTCCACAAGGCAGTGTGGTGGGGTGTATATTATTTATTATATACATAAACGACCTTCCTAAAACAATTGACTCAAAGTGCGTTCTATTTGCAGACGACGTATCGCTGGTGTTCAGAAGCACTGAGAATACCGAAACTCTGACCAAAATTGAAAACACCTATAAAATAGTTAAATCGTGGCTAGAGAAGCACAATCTACAAATTAATACCAAAAAAGTAATCTACTGCAATTTAGAACATACTAACGAACTCCGCTAAACATAAATGACCTTAGTAGTAAATTAAATATCCGAGAAAGGGACGATCTAACGCTTCTGGGTTTAACATTAGACAATAATCTAACATGGAAAAACATATCGAAAATCTGAAGAAAAAATTATCGAAATTTATGTACGCATTAAGCAAATTATAAAGCAACACAGACTATGAGACCGCGCTCTCAGCATACTATGCTTATGCTTATGCATGGTTTAACTATGGCATAATATTGTGGGGCGAAAGTACTAACTTTAATGACATATTCATCATGCAAAAGAAATGTATACGCATCCTTATGAATATTAAGCCATGGGAAACTTGTAAACCACATATCATTAAAAAATAAAATAATAACGCTACCCTCCCTTTACATATTACAAACAGCTACGTTCGTCCAAAAACACAGTCATTACTTTCAATCAAACATAGAAGCAAACCAAAACTATAACCGAAGAAATAAAAACAAGTTGATTACACCGACACCACAATTAAAAATAATTAAAAATAGCCCCAACTATAGAATTGCAACAATTTATAATAAATTACCAAATAACATAAAAGATGATGAGAACACAAATTCATTCTATAATAAATTAAGATTACTTTTAATAGGTAATTGTTATTACACAGTAGACCAATTCATGACGGATAAAACTTTATAGGTGTACCCAATTTCTATTCTTTTTCTGTAAGATCCGGTCTGAACAAAGGCATAAATATTGTTTATTTCAGTGATTTTTTAATTTTATCCTTTATTTTGTATTGTAAAATGACACCATAATTCAATTTGATCAATATTACATGACGTGACTGTAATTATTACTTATTTCTTATTATTGTTTTTAATTTATTCTACTTTTTACTACCTACCCACAATCTGACTTAAATATGACTTTGTGTATTTTTGTTATTGTATAGTGTATAATAATTAATTTAATATTGTTAATTTTGACATCTGTATCAAAAAACTCAACAGCAAACCAGCATTGTGTTTTGCAGTGCCCTGACAGGGTTCATGTACAAAACCGACAATAATATGTAAAATGTGTAATGTGCATGAGAGCAAATAAATAAATAAATATTAATATAACCTAAATATAACTAAATAGCGCCGTTGTTTTACGGTGTGGCATAGTGGTGCACCATCAAGACGTTTCGAAATTACAAAAACTATTTGTATCTAATTCAAGTTAAGCAAACTTTTTATATTGTTAGCCGGTTAATTTTGTTATGTCGAAGTTTTAAATTCATTCACAGGAATTCCTTGGACTGTTGACGTTGTTCCCGTGTTTTTTAAATGACGTGTACTTCTATTGCTTCACGGATTGGCATCATGGTGCATCACGAAGAAGTTTCGAAATTACAAAAACTATCTGTATCTAATGCAAGCTTAGCTAACTTTTTACACTATTCGCTGTTTGATACCTGCTGCTGTTCTGCAAACATTATTCCTGAGAGACGCGGCAAAGGTCAATCCATCGACACCAGGATCATCAAAATCGGAGCTGGGACTTCGGAGTTATTAAGGTTCGGAAAATACAAAAACACGTTGTTTTTTAGTATAAAAGTAACCTCACTTTTCCCCAAGTATTTTTCCGCCACGAGGTGTGACGTACAGCTAGCCAGCACTGAAGACTCCGAAGCCGGCCGAGGAATCTCTCAGCAAACCAGTCATCAGCGTGACGACTCCGCGGAGCGCTACCAGGTAAGCCCCAAGGGAACTCCTGAACCCCTTGACCTAGCCCCTCCGAGCTTGGGCTCATCCTACTTGGGATTTCAGGATCTTCCCTGAGCCACCAAGAGTCCCCTCACCCTCACCCCCCCCAAACCTCTAAACCAAGTCACTTCCTCCCCCACCCCGTATTTTGTCAGAGACCCAAACAAGGGTACCGCTGACCCCCCAACCTTTTCTCTCACATCGAGTGAACCCCCCCTCTCAACCCCTTTCGACTCCCCAAGAACCCCTCCCCCCCTCCTCGACCCACCTCAGGGCTACCTCACCCCCCCGCGACGTAACTCCGTACCCGTTGGACCTAGGAAGCCGAGTTTGGGCTCGTTTGAAATGGCTCGAAGAGTTCTTTCATCTGGCTCCAGTTACAGAATACAGAGTCCTGAAGTTCGGCACCACACGAGCAGCAATCCGGCGGCGTTGTAGAATTCTACTGCGAACCACCACCAGAGCGCACACAGGGCTAACAACATCGATTTCTGATTGCATCGGGCTCCTCATCGGACAGCAGACGCAGAACAACAGCGGAAGCATCCGTGAGTCCATCTTATAGGAAAAAAAAAAAAAAAACAGGCACATTTATAAAATATTTATTAGAGTTAAATTAGCATTTAAACAATACATATAATTATTATAGTGGTAACTGTAGCATTTAAAGCATTAGCTGTATCTCCCTTTCATCTAAAAACGAAAATGTCTTCCAAACCGTCCATCACCTCCCGCAAAACGACCACGGAGGCCGCGAAAGCCCCTAAATCCCTTAGGGAGAAAGTCCTAAAAAACACGGCAAAATCGGTGGTCTCAGAACAGTCGGCGCGTCCGTCGCATACGCCACAAGTGCCAAAGGCTGCGTCGGAGCCGGACGTAGCAAACAGGACACCGCCATTACTAACCACGCCCGAGACGACAAACCCGGAAGATCGTAGGGTCGCAGAAATCATCATTAACTGGGAGCAGTGTGGCATCCCCCCCCCCCCCCCCGCCAGATCATCTCGGACGAGGAAAACTCGGTGGCCTCCTCAGAGAGCCAAGCACCACCAAGTGGGCGGCCGAGCCTCCTCTATAGAACGCCGAGAAGAGGTACCGGGGTCGAGATGGACCTTGCTACGGGAGAGGCCAACGATCTCCTCCAAAAAGGGAAGGACGCCCTGGAAGCGGCAGGGAATATGAATATATCCAAAGTGGGATTCGATGGAGGCCGGCCTCTCACGCCTTGACACGAACGTATTTCAAACGAGCTGGACGTGCTCCGTAAGGCTTTGGAAAGGCTCAAGGAAGACCTCACCCAGCCCAGGACTATGTAGCCGGACCTTAGTTGCCCAGAGCCAGAGACGGGCGTCCTGACTGCCGCCAAATTTGAGGAGGAGTTACTGAAGGTGCACCTACAACTGCAGGCCATCGCGAACAGGCCCATAGTGTCCCCCCCACCACCACTCAACATTACACCACAGTTGAAGCCACTAACTGAAAGGCTGGAGATGGTCTCAGCAGACTTCCGTGTACTGCGTGACAAAGAACCGACGATCCAGGCGCCCTTGGCGCTGAATCTGGAAGCGGAACTGGCAGTCGGGGAGGTAAAAAAGACCCTCCAAAACATTGAGAGGGGCTGGCGGAATTGGGCAAAGCGGAGAAACCGCTACTACAACAACAAGGCCACAAAACCTTTGCTCAGGTCGCCAGCACACCCAAGCCCCCGAAACCACCCACTCAACCCAACCATACCCTGATCGTCTCGTCGACGGACCCCCGACACACTGGGGATAATGTGATCGAGAGGATCAGGACTGCCTTGGACCTTAAGACAAGCGGAGCCCGGGTTGACACAGTCCGGAAGGCGCGGAACCAGAAAGTGGTTCTGAGGTGCGCCAGTAAGACGGACCTGAACCTGATCAGAGATCAGTTCAAGTCGAACGCAGGGCTCAAGGTCCAGGACCCGAAGGCACAAAACCCCCTAGTGTGCATTAAGGGAGTGTTGTCTAGAGGTCAAGTTGCTGGTTGTTGTGGTGTTGTTGTAGCTACAGCGACGAGGAGATAGTCGAACATCTCAAGGCTCAGAACAAACACCTTCTGCAGGACGTCGCTGTGGATGGACACACCATAAGGGTGCGCTACAGGAAGCGCGCGAGAAACCCCCATGAGTGCCACCCTGTTCTGGAGCTCTCGCCGGAGCACTGGAAGTGCTACACGCAGGTGCAGAAGGTGCATGTGGGCATCAAGTGGTGCCCGATTGTGTACCAGTGCTCGAAGTGCCTTGCCTATGGTCACAATAGGACCTTATGCAAGGCCGGCAAGCCAGCAGTCACTGCAGTGGAGCGCACAGCAGTAGGGACTGCCTCACTCGGGCTGACGGCAAACTGCCCACCTGCATCAACTGTACGGTGGCACACAGGACGGACACGGAATGCAGCCGCAAGCCGGAGACGTTTCACCATAGAGGAATATGTACTATACACCGCAGCAGCGACGGAAGCAGCCACAACAAATTGGAAGGAGTTCTGCTCGAAGCAGGACCGAGAGAGCATGTGGGACGGCATCTACAGGGTACTAAGGAAGACAGCCAGAAGACAGGACAATGCGCTGCTGAGAAACACCGCAGGCGAGACGCTCAGTCCAGAGCAATCTGCAGATCTCTTGGCAAAAACCTTCTACCCTGACGACTCAACGGATGCCGAACAGCCGTACCACACAGCACTGAGAAGGCTAGCGGAGGAAAAGAACCCTCAACTGTCTGCTGACTGTCTGCTGACGATCCACCCTTCACAACCGCGGAGCTGGAAATGGTTCTCCAAAACCAAAACCCGAAAAAAGCTCCCGGTCCCGATGGACTAACAGCAGACATCTGCACAGCGGCGATAAACTGCGACAGGGAAGTGTTCCTAATGATGGCCAACAGGTGCCTGTCGCTATCGTACTTCCCGAAGCAATGGAAGGTCGCCCACGTGTGCATACTCCGCAAGTCAGGAACACGACTACACCAGCCCCAAGTCCTACAGGCCAATAGGTCTGCTCTCGGTCCTAGGAAAGATCGTCGAAAAGCTCCTAGTAGGCAGACTCCAGTATCACTTGGTGTATCATGAAAAAGTTTCAAAATTATAGAAACTATTTGCGTCTAATAAAAGTTAAGCAAACTTTTTATACTATTCGCTGTTTGATACTAATGTGGTATTTTTTAATTGATTCACAGGACGTACTAGAATTGTGGATGTGATTTCAGTTTTTTTAAGTGTGTGCTTATTTCAATTAACGAGAATCATCTATGGCACCGACTACGATCGTGAAAGCGCATTAATTTATAATGGATCAATATAACCTGAATAACTAGCGCCGTTGGTTTACGGAGTGGCATCATGGTGTATCATGAAAAAGTTTCGAAATTATAGAAACTATTTGCATCTAATGAAAGTTTAGCAAACTTTTTATACTATTCGCTGTTTGATACTAATGTGGTATTTTTTAATTGATTCACAGGACTTACTAGAGTTGTTGAAGTGATTTCAGTTTTTTTAAGTGTGTGCTTATTTTAATTAACGTGTATCATCTATGGTACCGACTACGAGCGTGAACGCGCATTAATTTATAATGGATCAATATAACCTAAATAACTAGCGCCGTTGGTTTACGGACTGGCATCATGGTGTATCATGAAAAAGTTTCGAAATTATAGAAACTATTTGCATCTAATGAAGTGTTACAGTAAGTGAAAGGAAGGGATTTTAAGATATATATATAAAACCGCGCGCCGCAACAAGTTGCCGTGTCTGTTTGTTCGTAATTTTATTTTATTTGCATGAAAGTTAATTTGGTAGATAGTTTATTATTTAACAGCTTAAAATATTTAGAAATTAAGTAGGTAAGTAAATCGTGACAGAAGGTTTAGCAAACTTTTTATACTATTCGCTGTTTATGGGTTTTTTTTAATTCATTTACAGGACGTCCTAGGATTGTTGATATAATTTCAGTTTATATACGTGTGTACTTATTTCAATATAGAGAAGGAGGAAGACAGATTATTTACACAGATGAGTCGTATGTTGATTCATCTCATTCAGGTGTGTAACAATTATCATACTTGGTTCTCGCATATTTGTGTCCTGTAAGAGACTTGACGTTAAGAGAGATAAACTTTTGAAAAATAATAATAATATCTCTTATTACAGGTTCTAAAGCATGGTCAGATGGATCATTAAAGGGCCTGAAAAATACCATTTCAAAACAATGTATTGTGATAAATCATATTTATTTCTGTAAATTGGTTTACAAAACTCTTTTACATGTCACAACATGTTGTTTTAAAACTAGATGGGGCCGGTGTTTCGTACCTGACTACTCTGAGAAGAAACATCCGAAACAAACTCACGAGGTCACAGTCTCTTTTAAAGTCCAGACATTGCTCAAGTCATATGAGGACCATGTAGATTAATGTCTGAGATGGTATTTTGAAGAAATAACCACTCAGATTTGAGTGGACCTGTCCAGACAGTGCAAGCATTTGTCAGTGATCGTGTAGCTTGACTCGTAATCCAAGGAGCTCAACGACACGACGAACAATACCAAAGAAAGGACATTTGGGTAGGCCGCATAAAGTACTCAAACTGCCAGACAATCGTGAAACTAACTTAACTAAAAGATAAAAATAATAATAATAGTATGACCCACTTGGTCCTCATATTCACAGTAATAAACAAAAAAAATATATAATACAACACTTGAAAAAGTAAATAAAGTTAAGAAAAAGAAAAAAAATAGTAATAATAATACCACAAGTACTTGAAAAAGTAAATAATGTCAACTAAATCGAACCAAAATAAAATGGGTACAAATTCAATTTAATATCGATTTCAATTGGAGCAGTTCAATCCCAAGCTTTTTTGTCATTGTTCCGAAGGCAAACACATTCTTTGCCCAGTGGGCCTGAAAGAGAGGAAGTGGCAGCGAGAATTTATCCCCGTGAAGTAATTATGTTTTTTTTACATATGTGACAGATATTGTAGTGTAGTAGTAGTGCGTACACCTTTGTTTTAGTTATCTGGAAATGCCCTTCTCTGCACAACCTGGTGGACACAAACATTGGAAAATGTGCAAATTCAGCAAGGAAATGTGCAGGTTCAGCAACCAGTAACAATGGAACTTGATCAGTTCACTCACACAACCAGCTCCAGCCGTCACTGTTTTGTGCCTCTCTGCACCAATTCTGAAAGGTTGTGTGTGCCAGATTACATTCGTAAACGTATTGTCTTCTCAAAAAGTATTTGTCACAGAAAATGCAAGAATTTGTACAGAACATAAATCGTTACATAATTGGGAGTTTCTAGATCAGCATGAGTTTTCTAATACTTTTACCAAAAACGAAATGGAGTCAATGCTGAATCTTAGCGTCCAGGAGACTAATCACTATTTTAATTTCGAAAATATCAATTCTATTGATAACAATATTTTTTGTATTCTGGACTGGTTTAACAAAAGAAAATATTTTAATATTTATAATTTAATAAGTCTAGTATTGACATGCAAGACTCGACAAACTGCGTTGGGGGTTTATTTAATAAAAGCTCGAACTGGAGACTCCCATGAAAGAATCTCCTATCTGTTATGTTTGAGTAAATCCTCAATCACACGCATGCTCAATGCAGCCAGAGAGGCACTGTTAAGTTTATTTGTGCCTCTACACTTGGGCATAAACCACATCACAAGAGAAGAATTAATTAATAGAAATCTTATAATACCAGAGGGTTTATTCGGTAACAGAGAGGAGAGAGTACCAATTGTTATTTGTGGTGGTACATATATATATCTACAAAAATCTTCTATTTACTTATTTAAAAAAACATACAGTTTGCACAAATAACGCAATTTAGTAAAACCATTTTTGCTTGTGGCCGCCACTGATGGGCAAATAATTGATACATTTTTGGGCTTGTTTGAAAATGAAAATGGCGATTTAAGAAGATTTTTCAGGGAAAATGATGTTAACATTTTGGACCGAGGCTTTCGTGATGCTGTTCCATTTTTAGAGTCCTTGGGATACAAAATCCACAACCCCGAATCTTTAGAACAAGGAGAGACTCAGTTGCCAACTATCAAGGCCAACAAGTTACTTTGTGCAGATGGGTGGTAGAGGTAGTTAATGGCCGGTTCAAAAGGGATTTTAAATTATTTCGGCAAGATTATTTTAATCTGGCTGCCACCATCTGATGGATGATATTAGGATTTGTGCAAGCATTATTAATGTCTTCCATCCAGAAATTGTGAACAGGCCGGATGCTGAAATAATTTTAAATCGTGCAATACGAAAAAGAGAAGCCCAATACTTTGGCACCACTAGGGGTCGAATAAAGTCTCGTCATCATTCGGGAAGAACTTATTTTACATACATACTGATGGCGAGACAAAGAATAAGTTGGGATGAAAAAATAATAAGTCATTATTGCAACTGTATCTGCGGACAGCGAACAGTAGGTTGCTGTGCGCATATGATGACCATTGTTTGGTTTTTGGGTTGGATTCTGCACCAGGCTACTATTGCAGCACCGGCTTCATTTCTGGATGACATCGTGGTTAGAGAAGACATAGAAAATGAATAAATAGTAATCAATTAATTGTATACCTATATATTTAACATCACACATATAACATTACGCCTGTAATGCCCAAAGGGTTAGGCAAAGGTGTAGGTACCTAATAGTACTCCCACATTTCGACAGTTATGTTTAAGTCCCATCCTGACGGAAAACCGAATAACCTCATGAATAAATAAATTATAAAACATATCTGTTTATTCGATAGTTGAATCAAAAGATCGCTACATTGTTTTTGTCCGAGTTAATATTTCGACGATTGAATGTTTGTATTCTGTACATTTATGCTCTAAGTAAAAATGGCATCTCGCAGGTCAACCTATGAGGTTATCGTCTGCTTAACTGGACTATACTTTGTGTACAAAGTACAACTAGATCTAAAATAATATTACAAAAGACTAAAAGTACGGTAACGTAGTGATTCTCTTTGACAATGTAATATGACAGAAATAAACATGTCAAACGTCAATAATCAATCAACATGACAGCTTACCGCCATGACGGGTTTTTGTTGTGTGTAGCAATTTCAAGTGTACATTCTTGTGCTTACTACCAAACAAAGCCAATTTATAGTAATTGGATGATTGAAAACTGTTTTAATTGTGTTTCCCCATTTTTTAGTATGGTGTACAAAGACCTGGCCGGGGCTCCATATATTTTGAAACATCTCCTTTGTGTATCATCTATGGTTCCGAATACGATAACAGAGAGAATTCATCCACAGGATAGATGTAATTCCAGTTTTTAAACGCGCATTGATTCATAATGTGATGTTATGTTAAAACACTTATAACTAATTAGCGCTGTGTTGGTTAACGGAGTGGCATCATGGTACATCGTAATGAAATTTCGTAATTACACAAACTATTCTATATCTTCACACATTCACAGGATGTCCTAGGATTGTTGATGTGATTCCAGTTTGTTTAAGTGTGTATTTATTCCAATTAAATTTGTGTAACATCTATGGTTCCGACTACGATCGTGAACGCGCTTTGATTAATATAACCTAAATATTACTAAATAGCGCCGTTGGTTTACGGTGTGGCATAGTGGTGCTTCATCAACAAGTTTCGAAATTACAGAAACTATTTCTACCTAATGCAAGTTTAGCAAACTTTTTAAACTGTTATACGGCCGGTTAATGTTGTAATGTGGAAGTTTTAAATTCATTCACAGGAATTCCTTGGACTGTTGACGTTGTTCCCGTGTTTTTTTAAATGACGTGTACTTCTATTGCTTCACGGATTGGCATCATGGTGCATCATGAAGAAGTTTCGAAATTACAAAAACTATCTGTATCTAATGCAAGCTTAGCTAAACTTTTTACACTTTTCGCTGTTTGATACTAATGTGGTATTTTTTAATTGATTCACAGGACGTACTAAGATTGTTGATGTAATTCCAGTTTTTATAAGTGTGTGCTTATTTCAATTAAAGAACAATGACAGAATTTGGTCTGGACTTTCTTTGGCGACCATAGGTTTCCTATATATGAATCAAATTTTAGCAATATATGCGTGAACACACTGTGTCGATATAAAGTCTTAGCACTTGGCCCGAGAGTTGCTGGCTTACTTTGCAGCTGGGTATGCCCACGAGTTGTTAGTACCTATCTTTTCCATATTGGAAGTTATCTAAGAAGATTTGGATAGGCAGAGGGAGTATCTAAAATACAATTCATGTTTTTGACAGGTTTCACAAGAAGACGTTGTTTGTGAAGCACGTAGAGATCTAGCAATATTTGCAGTAAATGAGAATTTGCAGCAAGATGTTTCTGGCAATACAGATCAACAAGCTGGATCAAGTCACCAAGGCCACACTAATGTGTGTCTTTTATTTGGATTATCGAATTTAAGAAGACGGGAGTGATAAAATATTAAGAAGCAATCCATCTCAACTGCAACAATCCATGATTGCTATTACAGAAAGCAGAGTAGCACCACGAGAGGTATCAATGATTATAAAGTTATTTTTTAGAAGTATGTCAGATTAATTTGTTTAGAATGATAAAACTGTAATTTCTAGAATTTCTTTTTTTTTTATAATATATAAAACAATACATTTCAAGCATATTGATGATATTTTTTTCAGATTTCACAGCATGATGTTGTATGCCATACTTGCTGGCTTCGGGTACAAAGAGAAGCTCGTCGCATGTCTACTGTTGCTGCTCTACAAGATCCCAGTTGAGTGCATCACCACCGCAGGAGGAGCCCCAAGTGTTGGAGGAGCTCCAGGTTTCACAGTCAGAACAAGCAACACACTCAATTGATGAAGTAACATTACCCGATTACAGAATAGCAGCCAACACTAATCATCACTGTGCATTTCCAAACTGTGAAAGCACTAGATTGCACAGTATTTCAGATAAATTAAGAGCAATAATCCTAAGTCACTACAAATATTATCTGCCTAAGGAAGCCCGTATTTGTAATGACCATTTGATGATGATGACCAATATGTGGAATACATTATTTGACTCTCAAAACAGTTACCGTTCAGCAGAT
Organism: Noctua fimbriata; assembly: GCA_905163415.1. Taxonomy (NCBI): domain Eukaryota; kingdom Metazoa; phylum Arthropoda; class Insecta; order Lepidoptera; family Noctuidae; genus Noctua; species Noctua fimbriata. The sequence continues at coordinate 8,525,515 of LR990929.1, read as the reverse complement.
ACAGCATGTTTTTTCTTTTGTAAATGCTTTCAATCCATCAATTGATTTTGAAAACATAGAAAATACATGTTGGTTTACGGAGTGGCATCATGGTGCATCATGAAAAAGTTTCGAAATTATAGAAACCATTTGTATCTAATGAAAGTTTAGCAAACTTTTACACTATTCGCTGTTTGATATTAATGAGTTTTTTTTTAATTCATTCACAGGACGTCCTAAGATTGTTGATGTTATTTCAGTTTTTATACGTGTCTACTTATTTCAATTAAATTTGTGTATCATCTATGGTTCCGACTACGGTCGTGAATTTATGATAGATCAGTTTTACCTAAATATAACTAGTACCGTTGGTTTACGGAGTGACATTATGGTGAATCATGAAGAAGTTTCGAAATTACAAAAACTATTTGTTTCTAATACAAGTCTAGCAAACGTTTTACTTTTTAGGTCTCTTTGGTGGTCTAGCGGGACGCGGGGTATGAGGTAGCGCCGATCCGAGCACGCGATTGGTGCGTCAGTCGACCCTTGCCTCCCGCACCGCAACTATATTCCGTTCACTCCCGATTACATTTGCGTGCAAGAAAGTTGTACCCTATGTTTTTGTTACGAGTTGTTTTTATTGTTTTAAATTTAGTTTTTGTTACGTTGATTACAATGCCACGAACAAATACCGTTTTACGAATACATGCTAGAAAAATGGTATATGATGTGTACTATTTCATGGAGAAAGAAGCTCATACTGAAAAAAAGACGGTAAAACGCCCTGCAGAAGCTACCAAAACGTCAGAAAGAGCAGTTAAGACGTATAGTCAAGGAATGTAGAAATTCCGAACTCCTCACTGTCTTTAGGACAATGGGGAAAAAGAGAAATAAAACAAAGCCGATCACAGATAAAAAAAGCTAAAAGATGACATTGTGGGGGCTGCCGCGACAATCGGGAGCACGGTGTGTGCGAGCGCCAGTCCTTTATGAGCCGTGGTAGCGTGAGCTGGTACATAGATTGAAAGATCATAATGTAATCGTGTCTGTATTGGGTTGGAACAATAAACTACAGTGAAACCACAGTGACTTTAAATTATCTTCCCTGCTCAAGGCAACCTAACACCAAGGACACACCTACCACACACAAGTGACTTCTCAGCCAACTAATACCGAACCTGCCGCCAAATGTGGTGTCAGTAATAGACAACGCATCGTACCATAACTAGCAGTACGATCCTGCAGGTGCAGGATCGAGGTAGGTACCTCCTACCTACCTCGAATGCCAAGAAGGCGGACATGCAGATGTAGTTGGCGAAAAAGGGCATAGCGTACGAAGAAAGTATGCTCAAACCTCAGTTATACAAATTAATTAAATTGTACAAACAAAAATACAGTTTTGACCAAATACTTGCAGAACACAACCATTGGGTTCTGTGATTGCCGCCCTATCCGGACTTAAATCCTATAGAAATGGCATGGGCGGCAATCAAAGGTTATGTAGCCAGCAAAAATATTACGCGCGCAGTTGGTTTTCGGAGTGGTACATCATAAAAAAATTTCGTAATTACAGAAACTATTCGATAACTTTACAGGACGTCCTAGGATTGTTGATGTGATTCCAGTTTGCTTAAGTGTGTATTTATTTAAATTAAATTTGTGTATCATCTATGGTTCCGACTACGATCGTGAACGCGCATTAATTCATGGATTAATATAACCTAAATATAACTAAATAGTGCCGTTTGTTTACGGAATGGCATCGTGGTGTATCATGAAGAAGTTTCGAAATTACAGAAACTATTTGTATCTATTGCGAGTTAAGCAAACTTTTTACACTATTCGCCGGTTAATGTTGTAATGTGGAAGTTTTAAATTCATTCACAGGAATTCCATGGACTGTTGATGTTGTTCCAGTGTTTTTAAATAACGTGTACCTCTATTGCTTCACGGATTAGCATCATGGTGCATCATGAAGAAGTTTCGAAATTAAAAAAAACTGTATCTAATGCAAGCTTAGCAAACTTTTGACACTTTTCCGTGTTTGATATTGATGTGGTCGTTTTTAATGAATTATGTTTAAACGCACATCAAAAAACTTATCACTCGTCAATTTATTTACATATATTTATTTAAAAAATAAGGGGGCTACAGATAATTGGAGGTCTCGCTTAGTTCTTGAATTCTAGCTTCTTAAACAGTAATCGTAAATTAAACACAAACCTTAGCGTAACGGCTAATCTCTCTGCTGGAGAAATAGATTTACGCATGTCGGTGGTATCCTCGTGTTTAACTTTATCATATACTTATCGCTGTTAATAAAACTTAAAAGGTTTCTTTCTTCTTCCGAAAATATTTGTAAAGCATTGTTTTCATCTTCTTCCAACTTCGCAAAAAGGGTATGAAAAAAATAAACCAAAATGAACCATATTTTTCCCTTTCCATTAATAGGATGTTTGGTGCATCGTGTGCCAAATTGAAATGGTCCACTGAAGGGGTCATCTGCTATCCTTTCAGCCTCACCTGTCATGCCCTGTGAATTATTTTTCGACTTTTTATTGTTTTATTAAAAAGACCCAAATTTTACATTCAAATACAAATTTAAATAAGTATAAGGCGTAATATTACGCTACAATACATAATAGCGGTCACTTATATGAACATGGAAATTAACCATGAGGTTATTATGAATGTCTGGGAGAGAACCCAACTGTCCAGGTAAATCACTACATAGTATAAAACAAAGTCGCTTTCTCTGTCCCTATGTCCCTTTGTATGCTTAAATCTTTGAAACTACGCAACGGATTTTGATGCGGTTTTTTTTAATAGATAGAGTGATTCAAGAGGAAGGTTTATATGTATATATTGCACCTGTGCGAAGCCGGGGCGGGTCGCTAGTATCATATAAGTTGACTGTATGATTTTTTAATTCAGTAAGGCATTTTTGGTTGCCAATTGAAAAAAAAAACTCTTTTCTAAAGTTGATACTTTTCCTATTGTATTGTTCGTAGCGCCAGTCATAATTTATAGTGATTTTTTTTATTTTTGTTGTATGAGAACAGTGTGAACTCTAGGAACTCGTTTCGAAAATTCGTTTCACCTTTTGAGTATTGTTTGTCTAATTGCGCTCGGCTATGCGTGTAATTCTTATAATTCAAACCTTATGCTTATCGTCATAAAGATCACATCGCTTACGTTTATTTTATTGTAGGCACTAAAGAAAACACATTGGATCACACCATATTAAACATTACGCTACAAGACATAATAGCGGTCACTAAAATGAATATGGAAATTAACCATGAGATCATTGTGAATGTCTGGGACCGAAACCAACTGTCTATTTAAATATCATACAACTTGACATTATGATTTTTAAATTCAGTAAGGCATTTTTAGGTGCCGATTTAAAAAAAACTCTTTTCTAAAGTGGGTACTTTACACAAACTAATTTACCAGATATAAAATTTACAAGACAAGATGTACCTAGTTATGTTCCCAGCCTAACGCTGTGGTATGTGATAGAGTCTAGACGCTGACCTGGCACCTTTTGTGATTAGGCGTACGTGACAGGATGTGTGGCGCGAGCGCGGGTGGGCCGACCACCGGCCTATGAGAAAGTTTATTAGAATTAAGATAGACTAAGTGAGTCTTACATGAACTTCTGTAAAGCTCGGGTCGTAATAAAGTCTTATTTCCCCGCAAACTCCGTTTTATTTGCGCTCCCGAAATCCAACTGGCGCAGCCGGTAGGATTGCCGCAAACAGTTTTCCTCCGCGAAAAGTCAAGTGCGAAAATCTGTGAAATACATGAGAACGCGTGGACGTGAGTTTCGCGAGTGGTTGCTGATTATATACGTATAGTCGTCGTGCTTAAAATCAGTGAGGCGTTCTATATTGGGCAATCTTCGAACCAAATAAATAAGTTTAGATAACGCGCAAATTACGTGGGTTAGCAGAGATGGTGATAATATATCAAGCGGTTGGCATGTGAGTAACCTTCTACATCCTTCCTCATTCCCTGCACTATTATTGTAATAGACGTAATTAGAATTAGTTTAATTTAGTTTTTTTTTAAGAGGAAAGTAACATTAATGTTTCTGCCTATTTTTATTAATTCTACGGTGTAATTTAACATATAAATTGAGGTTTATCTTTTAATTTTACATTTTAATTTTGTCTAAAATGAATCAAGGTCAAATTCCTTTATCTGCGACGGCGGCGGCAGGGGCGACCCCTTCGATTCGTTCTGAAACTCCGTTTCCGATGCAATTGCCAGATTCTTTGATACCTCAAGATGTTTTAAAATTAATTCCCGAATTTAATGGTGAAACTAATATACTTAGTTTATTTTTACGAAAGTGCGAATATGTTATCGGAAAATATCAAGGGACTTCAGAGCGAAACGAATTTTTAATGCAGAATATTACAAGTAAATTAAAGGGTAAAGCAGCGGCTCTTTTAAGTGAAAGGGGTGACCTTGAAACTTATTCTGAATTTAAATCTTTAATGATCCAACATTTTGGTGATCCCAGAACTGAGGAATCCGTGGCAATTGAGCTCGAAACCCTAAAAATTAAATCAAATGAGTCATATTTAGAATTTTGCAGCCGTATACAAGATATTCGTGCTATTTTAATATCTAAGGTTAATCAGAACGGTTCCGCTACGTTAAGAGAAGCTAAGAATGTAATTTATAATAACACTTCGCTTAACGTTTTTATGTACAATTTACCGGAACATATGGTGCGGATTGTTCGATTGAAAAATCCTAGTACATTGGAAGAAGCCTTACAATTTGTCCTTGAAGAGGTTAATTTCCAGGAACAATATAATTTACGCAGTAAAATGTTACAACATCGGCCACAAGGTCATCAGTTATTGCCATCATCTGAAAAAGGCGTTAATTCAAGTTCAAACAATCCGAAACCTACCTTTACAGCACCTCAATTGCAACATAATTACCACAGGCCGTCTGCAAATCAAACTCAATTTAAATTCGGTATACCTAACCAAGTTTTTGTACGTCCGAATATGCCGAATCAACAAATAGGCTTTCGACCGCAATTACCACAGCTTGGGAATAAACAACTTCAACAATTCGGTAATAGACTTCAAGCAGCACAATACGGTTATGGACCCCAACCAGTACAGTTCGGTTATGGACCCCAAACGGTACAATTCGGTTATGGACCCCAAGCAGTACAATTCGGTTATAGACCTCAAGTAGGACAATTCGGCTATAGAGCCCCACAAACTTCGAGCCACCGCCCCCCTAACAATTTATTGGGTGATCGTGACGTAACAATGAGAACTGCTCCAGCACCTGTTAAGCAACCACAAAATTTTCCTGTTAACGAGCTTTATACCTGTAATGAACAGTACTATTATGACCCCAATTACAATGATTATGGTGTATGTTATCTAGGATACTGTGACTATGACTATACAAATATGTACATTAACAACGATTGCGTGGATCAGAACCCAAATACTGAAATTCCCAAAGCTATTGAAAAGGCTGATGATTCGCATTCAGCTGAAAAGAAAGTAGACTCTAAAGATGTCCCAAATTTTCACATAAATTTGATTCGTGTTCACCCGAAATGATAGAACTGAAGTTTGACGCTAATCTGAAACATCCTTATATAACCATTCCCGACATAAACGGTAAATTTATGTTGGATACAGGAAGCACTAGATCTTTCATAAGCCCTGGAAAAGTTGATGAATATTTCCCACAGTCAAAATTCTACGAACCATTTACAGTTACCAGTACACATGCTACGAGCGAACATAATGAAGTAGCTAATATTCCCCTTTTTTCAATTTTTAAAGTAAATGGTTATCATAAGTTTTATATTTATGATGTGGATATTAGATATGATGGATTGATTGGAATGGATCTTATGTCTCAACTTAATGCTAGTATATGTTTTAAGAATAGAATTTTAAAGATAAACGATATTAATATTCCTATAATTTATAACACTGACCATGAACTTAAACTTGAACCTCGTACAGAACATAAAGTGAGGCTACCCGTAAATAAGAAAGATGGTTATGCCATATTAGATTACACGCAGTTTCACGAAAGTGTTAGAATGCCAGCTGCAATTGTAAAGTGTGAAAATTACCTTGCCTCCACTATAATTCAGAATGCTACTGACCTTGAAGTAAGGCTAACTATAACCGCTCCTTTCAAAGTTACCAACTTCTCTGAAGAATGTATAGTAAATAACACAACTGGGTTAACTGACATTGACATTGACTCGTTACTGACAGCCAACTTACAGAAATTGAGACTTCATCATCTCAACCAAGAAGAAAATGAAATGATTAGTGAATTATGCTTCGAGTATAAGGATATATTTTACTGTGAAGACTTGCCTTTGACTTTTACAAACCAAGTTAAGCATCATATTCGGACTATTAATGAGGATCCAATCTATATTAAACCTTATAGGCAAGCTCCAGCACAGGCTGAAGAAATCAAACGACAGGTCGAAAAACTTCTCAAGGATAATGTAATCCGAGAATCACATTCACCCTGGAGTGCACCTGTTCATTTGGTACCAAAAAAGGCAGATGCCTCCGGTCAGGTGAAATATAGAATGGTAATAGATTACCGCAGACTCAACGACATAACGATCGATGACAAGTACCCACTTCCTAATATATACGACTTATTTGACAAACTTGGCAAAAGCAACTACTTCACCACGTTAGATTTAGCGTCCCGATATCACCAAATTGAAGTTTCTGACAGTGAAAAAACAGCCTTTTCCACACAGAATGGACATTATGAATTCCTCCGTATGCCATTTGGTCTTAAAACAGCTCCGGCAACCTTTCAGAGGACTCTCGATAATGTCTTGAGAGGCCTACAGGGTATACATTGCCTGGTTTATTTAGACGATATACTAATATATTCAAATGGCATAGTAGAGCATGTTCAAAAATTACGTTCCGTCTTCGATAGACTTCGTCAAACTAACTTGAAGGTTCAGTTAGACAAGTCCGAATTTTTACGTAAGGAAGTGCAGTACTTAGGACACACGTTGACTAAAAACGGACTACGACCAAACAACGACAAAATACAAGCAGTTCTTAAATATCCCTTACCACGGACACAGACTGAAATCAAGCGATTCTTAGGCTTTGTGGGTTATTACAGACGGTTTATTAAAGATTTCTCCAAAATCACACAGCCATTGACAGCCTGTTTGAAAAAGGGTAAAAAGGTAGTCATAGACCAAAATTATACCGAAGCTTTTGAAAAATGTAAGGAACTTCTGATAAACGCACCGATATTGCAATACCCGGACATGAATAAACCATTTTTATTAACGACAGACGCCTCTGAAGTTGCAATTGGCGCGGTTTTGTCACAGGGCCCTGTAGGTAGTGACAAACCAATAGCATATGCCAGTCGGACCTTGACAGATACGGAAAAAAAGTACAGTACTATTGAACGCGAATTATTGGCAATCATGTGGGCCACAAAACACTTCAGACCTTATTTATACGGACATAAATTTGATATTTACACTGACCATAGACCGTTAGTCTGGCTGTATCAACTCAAGGAACCTAATAACAAGCTAACGCGTTGGCGCTTGCGGTTACAAGAATATGATTTTAATGTCATATATAAAAATGGTAAACAGAATGTAACTGCAGATGCGCTAACTCGAATTCAACTTAAGGCACTAGGAGAAGCCAACGTTTCCGACGACATTTCAATGATTGTTAATATAGACGAAAAAGAAAGAAGACTTCAAAATTATTTAGAAGACGTGGCCACACTAAATTCTGATGACTCAAGAACTATTTCTGTTTCCGACTCTGAAAGAACCGCGACAGCTAGCCCAATGACCATAGATTTAGATTTCGATACTCGTACAGACTTGGAACAATCACCCAATAATTATCCTATACCCTCTGAACCTTCTAGTATACAAACCGTTCATTCAGCCGAAGATCTCGAATCCCATGGAATACCGATATTGAAGGAAGCAATAGACACCAAACCTAATCAAATACTAGTTTTTAGCTGGTTTCGTAATGAGCTCCGCGTAAAAGACTTGTTTAGGGACAAACAAAAAGTGTTGGAAGTATTTTTGCCTCTTCATAATCAAGATCATATCAAAACATTTTTAAAAGAATATATAAAACCCAAAATTAAGTATTTCATTTATTTTGAGAATCCAGAACACAGAAAACACTTTAGTAATAATATAGTTTCATTATTTAAGAAAGATATGGTTAATTTTTATGAATGCACTGAGCGCGTTATTTACGTCGAAGATGAACAGGAACAGAAAGCCATTGTGATAAAGTTACATGAAGGCAAGACCTGTCATCGCGGCATTACAGAAACTGTTAAAAGAATCCGTCGTAATTATCATTGGCCACATTTATCCGAAACCGTTTCCGCCATAATTAACTCATGTGATCGTTGTAAAACCTCTAAGTATGACAGAAAACCAATTAAACCCGTACTGCAGCTCACACAAACCCAGAACGCCCCCTTTCAGGAAATATTTATAGATCTGTTCAGTATAGAATCAAAATACTATTTAACTTTAATCGATGCCTTTAGCAAATTAGGACAAGCGATAGAAATTGCATCTCGCTCCACACCCGAAGTGGTTAGAGCATTAATGAAATACTTTTCTTTTTACGGTATACCACAGAAAATAAGTTCTGATCCGGGAACCGAATTTAATAATGAATTATTAAAAGAACTGACGGACTTGCACAAAATTAAACTACACATAGGTACACCTAATAATCCCAATTCTATGGGGCTCATAGAACGTTTTCACTCTACAATTATAGAAATATACCGATTAGCGAACTATGAAAAGAAATTTACAGACGCAGCATCAGTGATGACTTACGCCGTTATGGCTTACAATAACACTATCCACAGTACCACTGATTTAACACCGTTCGAAGTTGCGTTTGGTCATACGGAATTAAACACTATTTTTAACTCTGAATTCGATAAAGCATACAATCAGCAACAAATCAGGGATCATAAGAAAAGAACACGGGCAATTTATAAATATCTTTCTGAAAAGGTAAAAAGTCATAAGGAAAGAATTATAACCAAGCGGGGAGGCGAATCCAGACCAGCCTTAGAAATAGGCCAACCGATTTTCATTAAACCCGTAAATAGAAGGCAAGCTAAAGATAAACCTAGATTTCAAAAGGCCATGGTTACAGGTCAGATAGAACGTAACATCGTACCAATAAAAGTAAAAAATAGAGATACTAAAGTTCCGGTTAAAAATGTAAAACGTCCTCCACAGGTGGTGTTGGATCCTGGTGATATGGACAACGACCAGTTGGAGTCTTCCAAGCCAGGCCCTTCAAGTGGTAAAGATTAACCAAAACCCTGGGATTCTTCCGGTGAAATTAGGTCAAGCATTTATGCAATATGATAAATGGTCTATTGTTAAAATAATCAACCTCCAAGACATTGGTACAGATCTTTCCTTTAATATTAAAAAATATTCCGAATTTAGCCAAATGTTACACCCAAGCAAATCATATGCGGATGAGTTTAGGAGCCTTAAAATACAGGTGGAGTATATTAAAAATGAGACTCTAGAAAAATTACAGCAATTAATTCCAACTAAAAGATTCAAACGTGGTATTGTAAACCCTCTTGGCTCTATCATCAAAATTATAACGGGTAATCTTGACCATGAAGATGCAGTCAGATATGACAATATAATCAGTAATATTCAGACCGAGGAACAAGCAATTTCTAACAAATTCACGATGATGTCTAAAATGTTGGATCATTTTCTGAATTCTACCGAAATAATCAATGAAAATACAAAAATAATAGACGCACGCATTAAATTACTTGAAGGTCTTGTAACCGATCTCACTAAGAAAGATAATCACTCAATTTATATGACCTATGTCTTCGGATTACTAAACCAATTTATTGTAAACTTCAGAACACTTTATATAAAACTCAGCGAACTTGATACGGCCATTGCATTCAGTAAATTATCAGTATTACATAAGGCCGTAATGAATCCTAGCGAACTGTTGAAAGTGTTAAAATATATAAGCCAATATGATAATCTAATGTACCCTGTAAATGAACGAAATTTAATAAATATAGAAGAATCCTTATCTGTAAAAGCTTACATTAAGAATGAAGAATTAACTTTTGTAATCGAAGTTCCACTTATTTATAATGCAACTTATAGTTACTATAAACTGTATTCCATTCCTATCTCAGATGATTCCTCAAATCTTACCTTTACTGTTATTCCCGAATTTCCTTACCTACTAGTAGAAGGGTCAAGATATCGTCCAACTGATCAACCGTGTCAAGAGATAACCGCTAAAGAATACCTCTGCTCTGAAGATAAACAAATTCAATATGGGGAAGAAACTTGCGTTGAGCAACTAATGAAATACCACGACAATCTGTCGCGCTGTTTCCCACGTAAGATACTATCTGAGTCCCTGAAACTTCAAAGAATTGGTCCCAATAGTTGGATAGTGTATTCAAAACACAACCAAGTCATATCACAGACTTGTAATAATGATGAAACAAAAGAACGCATACGAGGAACATACCTGCTAACTGTACGAGGACAATGTGATGTCTCTATAGATAATATTCAAATACATGGACGGCGCTCTTACGCACTACAAACGGATTATATGCCTGTTCCCTTATTGAACTTACCTGACTTGATAGATCTAACTCGTGACGCAGCAAGGATCGAACCTATAAATCTGAAAGGAGTAAATTTGGATGACATACGCCAACTGAATAATATTCTGAAGAATAGTGAAAATATAGTGAAAAGTGAAACCACAAGTGAAAGTGTTAGTGTCGCCCTTTATGTCTTATACGCGGTAGTCATTTTATTGTCAGTAGCTGTAATTACACATAAGTATTTAGATGTTGTAAGAAAATTCTATAAAGAGCGGGATAGAGTTATTGAGGATAATCCCGCACAACCTGAGGGCGGTCAAGTTAATCAAAGACCTATACTATTAGTTTGATTGACTTTACAATTTTCAAGTTGTGATTTTATTATAGGAATAGTTTGATCATTTCATTTCTTTTTCTCATAAGTGATAATTGTAGTTTCCAATTTGTAATTATACAAAGTTCTCGGAAAACCCCTGTTTTTCCGATAACTTTGATTTAAGGGGGGAGGAGTTATGTTCCCAGCCTAACGCTGTGGTATGTGATAGAGTCTAGACGCTGACCTGGCACCTTTTGTGATTAGGCGTACGTGACAGGATGTGTGGCGCGAGCGCGGGTGGGCCGACCACCGGCCTATGAGAAAGTTTATTAGAATTAAGATAGACTAAGTGAGTCTTACATGAACTTCTGTAAAGCTCGGGTCGTAATAAAGTCTTATTTCCCCGCAAACTCAGTTTTATTTGCGCTCCCGAAATCTAACTACCTACATTATGCGCATATTTATATGTATATTTTGTGGATTTTCAACAGACTAAAAATACCACGACGAAGAATGAGGTTATGCTATTCATAGAATTAATTCAAACTTTTCCTATAATAACAATCAAGGAAAAGAATGCCTCCAATATTAAATTAAAAGAGGAAGTTTGGAGCAAGCTAACAAATACTTTTAATTCCAAATGTGGTAGCGTCCCCCGGACAAAAAAACAGCTCAAACTAAAATGGGACAACATATAAAAAGCTTCAAGAAAAAGTTCACAAAGCAAATACATGAACATGTTGAAGGTAATGGGTTTTCTTAGTATTATTCCTGTCACACAACATAGTTGGAGATGGAGTTTGGCTATCACATAAGTGGATAGACAATGTTGACATAAAGACAGACTTGTTTTGATTGTCAGGCACTTGTAGCACTAAGTTAATTTTCATAATTATCACTTTTGCCGACTGGTGATGGGAAACTAGACTACGCCGCCTGATGACATTTTACAAAAAGTCTCCACCATGATAGGGTCAACCTGCAATGAGTTTGCAGTTCCATTTGGTGGAGATGAGTTTGGTGCAGACACAATAATAATACCACTCAATAATGATAGTGCTGAAGTACAAGAAGAAATTCAATCTACTGAGCAATGTGAAGGTAAATTACTCTGCATTGCATAATACTAGCTATAACACCATAATAAATTTTGTTCAAATCCATTGATCTGTAACAAGTAAATTGGGCTATGCAATTCAACTATAACATAGCGCAGTGGCTGCCTTACAGAAACCATAGTTTTTCAGAATAAAATGTACCCTATACTTATGTTATAATCTAGAGTACAACCCACTCTTACACCAAATTTCATAAAATTTTAGTCTTCGTTACAGAGTTGTGTGGAAATAAACATGCAAACATACTCAGTTTAGCATTTATGTAATACTTGCTGCGCCCCGCAGTTCAAAATTATACTGTGTTAATCCGGGGGATAACTTATCCCTGTTCCTTTCATCCAAATCCGTCGACCTGTTAGATTGTGAAGTAACAAGCAAACAGACACACACAAACAACTTTCGCCTTTATAATACATATATGTAGGAAATAAGTAAGATGAATACCATTTAATTTCGTTATTTTGTTTCAGTAAAAAAGAGAAAAAATATTTTTTCCAAACCTGCTGGTGATGTTGGAGAGCATTCAAGATCCCAATTCTTGTATGGGATGCCAATGATGTCAAAATCTTTGAAAAGCGAGGGTAATTTTATACAAAATAAATTTTCCCACGGCGGCAGCTGCGTGTTGCCCACCGAGGACATTGGCGCCTGCGCGCGTTGCGCCGGCGCCCTCGTCGAGCCAACCGCACCCCGTGGCCGTGCGACCGTCCGCCTTCAGGCCGGTGCCTATTCAGGCCCCAGGACCTGCCGCCGCTTTCCCGGGCCGCGCGCCGTCCGCGCGCGCCCCCGCGCCGCCCGCGCGCGCCCCCGCGCCTGTCGTGCGCGCGATGGAGCGCGACACCGCACCGTTGTCGCGCGCGACCGTGCGCGAGGCCGCATCGCCTGTGCGAGTGGCCGCGCGCCCCTGTGGCTGCGCCTCGCGCAGTCGCACCACCCGCGCCATATGTGCGCCCAACTGCGCGCCCACTCGCGCGCACCGCCGCCGCACCACGTCCCGCCGCGTCGACTGCGCCCTCTGTGGCTGCGTCCGCGGCGGCCGCCTCCAGCCGCGGTGCCACAGCCCCGCGCCCCGCTACCGCCCGCACCGGTCACAGCTTGTTGGCCGGACCGGCCCATGCGGAGCGGGACCGACGACCAGCAACAGAAGTGGCGCCTTCGGCGCCCGAATCTCCGGCACCACCCCGCGCATCGGCCTACGACTCGCCGGCGGGACTGTCGGATTGCTCGTCTCGAGCCGGCTCGAGCATGTCGGTGGTGTCCGCGGGCTCTGTCGACTCTGGGCCGCGTGCGCCGGGCAGGCGCACCCCACCAGCATCTCCGACGCCGTCGCTGGAACGCGCCTTCGAATACCTCTCGGAGCTGCGCCCGCAGCGACGTCGTCGAAGCACGAACAAGTCCGAGGAGGAGGCGAAGAGGTACTGCCTCGACCCGCCGCGACCGCAGCGCGAGCGCGCGCCGCCGCGAGGTCAGGGCAGTGCCGGGTCGCCCACCTTCGCCGAGGCGGTCCGGTGCACGCCCCCTGCGTCGCCGACACCGTCGACGCCTCCAGCTTCAAGAGGGAGAAGAACCACAGGTGCATCACCAAAGGTGAGTACTTCTCCCAATGTCACTGCATCTACAGCGCGACCGGCGGCCTCAGAGGACGACGGAGCGGCCACCAGAGGGCAGAAGCCGAAGCCGCCGAAGCGGCCAAGGTATCCTCCGCTGGTGGTGGAGAAGCTGCCGGGATGGGCCGCGCACTTCAGGGCCATTAGTGCCAAACTGGGCCGACCACCCAGCGCCCGACCATACGGCGCTGGGGTTCGCTTCTCACCCGAAAGTGAGGAGGAATTTAGGTTGGTCCAGAGGTACCTAACCGGCCTGGAGAGGGAGTGCGGCATTTCGTGGTTCGCTTACTCGCTACCGGCGGAGCGCAGCCTAAAGGTGGCCATCACGGGGCTGCCGGTCGATACCCCACCGACTGAAATTGAGGAGGAGCTCCGCGCGTTGGGATACGAGCCGGAGTATGTGCGCCACATTAGGGCGCGCCAAGGAAGACCCGGCTGCGTGTTCCACGCAGTGCTAAAGAGGACGCCGGAGGTCAGGTCCATATTTGACATCACGGTGTTCATGTACATGCGTGGTGTCAAAATTGAGGCCTGGCGGGGAAAACGCGGGCCCGCGCAGTGCCACAGGTGCCAGAAATTCCGGCACTCGTCGCACCATTGCCACCGGCCGCTCGCCTGTGTCCGTTGTGGAGAAGGACACGCCGCACGTGATTGCCCCCGCCCACGCGAGGAACCAGCAACGTGCGCCAACTGCGGGGGTGATCACCCTGCCAACAACGTACGATGCCCTGCCTTCCAGTCGGAGCTGCGGAACAGGCGAGCCGGCACTGTCGCCGCCACGACCGCCGCACGCCGACCAACAGCGGTCACTGAGAGGCCAACAGAAGTGGCCTCCACTGAGGTCCAAGGCGCGTCGCTGATGGCGGCGGCTAACGGGCCCACAAACAGGGGAGAAGCCCCCTCCTCCTCCAAGCGGCGGAGGATGCGGAAAAAGAAGCGTGGGGCCAAAGGCAAGAAGCCGGAGCCCCCCCCCCGCACCTAAGGTAGTCACCCACCGGGCCGACCCTACCTCGACCCAGGCGCAGGCTACCACGACAAAGAGGAAGAAGTCCGTAGGGCCGACAGCTGGCGCCGGCATTGCGCGGCCCTCGGCCCTACCACCATCAACCCAACCACGCGCTGGCCCAACTGCCGGCGCAGAAAACAAAGAATTTACAGCCTGCGCCATACAGCTGCTGATGGACCTTATCAAGGCCATCAGGCAGGGTCAGGACGCAGGGCTGGTCATCCTCGACGGCCTGGCCTCTCTGCTGAAGCTTTACCATGGATAGGCCGTTGAGGGTGGTCCACTGGAACGCCCGCGGCCTCCGAGGTAAGGTCGCCCCCCTCCGCCGCCTACTCTATGAAGAGGACATCGACGTGGCGCTGATAAGCGAGACGCACCTGGGACAGGAGGACAGGCTCAGAGTCTCGGGTTTCCTCGCTTATAGGAAGGATGAGAGGTCGGCAAACAACGCCCCCTACCGTGGACTGGCGGTACTGGTGAGGCGTAGGGTCGTCCATCAAGAGCTCCCCGTGCCGTCGCTTGGCTCGTTCTACGCGCTGGGTGTGCAGCTGCACGTTGCCGGCGAGGATCTCGCCATTTACGCCTGCTACAAGGCGCCCTCGGCCAAACTGGACCCAACAGAGCTGAGGGCCCTTCTTGAGGCCAACAGCGGCGCGACGATCCTTGCCGGTGACCTTAACTGTAAGCACCCGGCGTGGAACTCAGCCGCGACCAACACGGCGGGCAGACGACTCTACGCGGACGCGGAAGCCTTCGGCTACACGGTGTCCGGCCCAGAGACGCCCACCCACTACCCGGACGCTTACACATACATGCCGGACGTGCTGGACATCGTGGCCTACCGAGGGCTACACTGCCAGGTCACGCAGCAGGTGTTAGACGACGAGATGCAGTCAGATCATCATCCTGTTCTCGTCGTCCTATCGGGTATGCCGACCCGACTCAAGCCCGCAGCGCCACGTCGACGAACAAATTGGGACGTTTTTAAAGAAAAGACTGAGGCCACCACACCGACTCGGCCCCTGATTACCTCCGCGGACGTCAGTCAGATGGCCGACGATGTAACTGCTTGCATTCAAAGCGCCTTGGAAGCGGCGACTACGACGGAGCCGCAGGGGAGAGTACAACAGCCTCCCTTGCCTACGTACTTGAAACGTTGGATCGCCGACAAGAGGCGCCTACGCAAGCAGTGGCAAGTATCAAGATGCCCGACACTGAAGATGACGCTCAATCGTCTCGCGGAGAAGATTAAGGCCGAGTTGAGATGCCGGGACGCCGAGAGCTGGGAGGAACGCATTGAGGAGGCGGCTGGCAGCTGACATCCGTCCATCGTCTTTGCCGCCAACTCACGAACACCCCAGCCCCGGTGCGCCCTCTACTGGACAGCGGCGGGGCGCTTAGGTACGTCGCAGAGGACCGCGCGGAGGTCTTCGCCGAACACCTGGAGCGTCAGTTCCGACCGAACCCGACTAGCGACGCCGCACATGTCGCAACAGTCGAGAAACACCTTGGGGAGTACTTCGCGCCGCCGATAGCTCCCGAGGAAGATCCCGTCTTTTTCTCGCCTGGGGCAGTCAGACGCGCCATCCTGAGGACGAAACCCAGGAAGGCCCCCGGTGCTGACGGTATCACCAACGCAGTGCTGCGCCAACTGCCGTACCGCTTGGTAGCGGCCCTGGCGCGCCTGTTTACGGCGATACTGCGCACCGGGACGTTTCCTTCCTCGTGGAAGGAGGGGCGCGTCATCATGCTGCCCAAGGCGGGCAAAAACATCTTGAGGCCGGAGAGCTATCGGCCCATCACCCTGCTGCCCACCATCTCCAAGGTGTTCGAAATGCTCCTGTTGCGACATCTCCAGCCGCACATCGCACCGCGGCCCGAACAATTCGGGTTTAGGTCGGAACACAGCACGACGCTTCAGCTGTCGAGAGTACTGCACCACTTGGCACAAGCCATTAACAAGAAGGAGTATGCGGTTGCAGTACTCCTCGACATGGAGAAGGCCTTCGACCGCGTGTGGCACGACGGCCTTATACACGGTTAGTTTTAGGTCGTTCTGGAACCGAAAGCCATAAACTCGATCATCGAACTCGAAACGATTGGGACTATTTTTTTCAAAAAGTAACAATAAAAAAAATCACGAAAAATTAAATTTATTGTTTTTTTTGTTAAATAATGAGAACTCGAAGTAGTAGTTCTTGCGGTAAATGCATATGTATGTGTACGTAACGTATCGACGATCGGCAACACATGCAAACGATACCCATTGAAAAATCCATTCATCGATCAGACGGCTTGATCCGTAAGCCACGCCCCCACCCCACGCTTACACAGTCTAGCCGACGCGATTGGCGCCCTTTCTTCCTAGTGTTGTCGCGCGCTTCGCTGTATTAGGTCACTCACGCGTAACCTAATCACGTGTCAAAAATGATTCGGCAATATGTCTACTCCAATGTGGAGTAATGGGCAATGGTGGATTTTTATGGGATGGCGCACCAGAACTTGGAAGAGGCTAGACTCTTGTATGCTCAGCCGGAAAACCTGAACTCACTGCGCGCTCGTGGAATCACCGATCCTCAAGTTCCCTTCACCTCCACCAATCTGGCTGTAACCCAGCGCCTCCTCGATCATGGAATGTTTGGGCAGGCATTATTAATGACCAAATAATAGAGCCTATTTTTATTGAAGGGCACCTGACTGGTGGTTCTTATTTGGATATGCTGCAGAATCTGATACCGGAGTTGCTAGAGGATGTGCCTCTGGCTTATTTACGCGGTATGTAAATAAGCCAGAGGAGAGGATGCCCTGCTCATTATGCGAATTTAGTGCGTGCGTATCTGAACAGTGAGTTTGGTGAGCGGTGGATAGGTCGTGGTGGCCCTGTGGCTTGGCCCGCAAGGAGCCCTGACTTAACCCCACTGGATTTTTATTTGTGGTCTGAGATAAAAAGACTAGTTTATTTCGAGGAACATACCTACTACTCGAGATGAGTTAAGAAGTGCGATTGTGGACGCGTTTAATATTGTGAAAAGTGACAGAGACGCATTAGCTAAATTAAAAGACAATCTCATTAAACGTGCCCGTTTGTGTATCGAGGAATACAGAATACAGGGAAGTATAAATTGTGAATAATGATTATGTTTGTAAATAGCTCAATTTTTTTTAAATACGCCTGCGCCTGTATTTATTTTTCTTGACATTAAAAGTGTACAAGTAAGTAAGTATTTAGATACGTAAAATGTATAACTGACGCGACGTTCCTAAGCCTGTAGAAAGTATGACGGAAAAATTAGAGTTATTGAACTTTTATGTAGATAAACGCAATTTAAATCAAGCAATAATTCGGCGCCGTGTTCTTTAAGATAGGTACATCAACATAAATAAAAATACATACGCGGTAGATAAATAGGCAAACAAATAATAACACGAAAAGCGAATTCAGACTTTATTTCTTAACCGTAAACGGTGAAATTTAGAAATTTCATCAAACTAGGTAAATACGCAGTTTACTATAAAATATTCTGAGAAATCTATTGTATCGTGTTGGAGTGGACTTTACAAGGATGCACAACCGAATTCCACGGTTAACGTTATGAAAATAGGGTCTTTTTCTGTTCGAATTGCCTGCCTTTGTAGAAGCCGCCACTAGCATTGCCGCAACAAAATTGTTTTAAGCTGTAATACTATTTTTTATTTATCATATGGTAGGGTATTGGGTATGTTTCTTAAGTACCTATTAGATCGATTGATCAACACTCGATTCAATGCCTTAAAAACAACTCCCAAGCGTACTCGTCGTTGTGTAGTTGAATAGGTACGAGTATTAGTGATTTCGTGATGCGAGACTGGTGAATTAATTTCTCTCGTTTACGAGGAGACGAGAGATGATGGAGGTAAATGAACTTACACCAACCTTAATCGTACCTGAAATGAAATATCTACTTGCAAGTACTTTTTCAGCTGGTTATTCGTCCGGAGTCCATTGACCCACCGCGAGCGCACGACCTTGCGTTTATGAATGAAATATTGAAACCGCTACTAAGATTTAACTCGAATGACAGAATAAAAGTGATAAATTTCTAACTTCTTTATTTGATGTCTTAAAAAAACAATAACAATGCTAATAGTAACTATTACTCGACTGGAGTTACTATGTTTCGGCTCCAGAACGATGTAAAAATATTCGTGTATACAAGCTGACCACGTCCGACGCCCCTCGCCGCGTCGTCAAGGTGGTCCAGTCTTTTCTTTCAGGACGGAGCTTCCGCGTGGTGGTCGAGGGCGCGCTCTCCAGCGCCCGCCCGGTGCTGGCTGGCGTGCCGCAGGGCAGCTGCGTGTCGCCAGCGTGTTACTCACGTTACACCGACGACATCCCCACGACGCCAGAGGCGATGCTCGCGCTGTACGCCGACGACGCCGCGTACATTACCACTTCGCTTAACGCAAAGTACGCGGCGGTCAAGATGCAGCGCGCGCTAGACCTGCTGCCTGACTGGCTGTCGAAGTGGCGACTGTCGGTTAACGTGGGTAAGACGCAGGCGATGGTCGCCGGCTCTGCGCCCCTCCCACCACCCCTGACGCTACAAGGTGCCGACGTCGAGTGGTCGCCCCGGGTGAAGTACCTGGGTGTCACCATCGACCGTCGGCTCACCATGGGTCCTCATGTCCGCCAGGTCGCGGCGCGGGTTAGGGTTGCCCGCAACCAGCTCAAGCCAGCGCTCTCGTCCCGTCTACCGGCGCGCGTCAAGTTGGGCGTGTATAAAACATATATACGCTCAATATTGACGTACGCCGCCCCCGCATGGTACGTCCTCGCGTGCGAGGGACACAAGAAGCTTCTGCGCACGCAACAAAACTTTGCGTTGCGCACCATTGTCGCCGCCCCTCGACACGTGAGGAACGACGTGATCCAGCGGGACCTCGGGATCGAGAGCCTGGACGACTTCATTCGGCGCCTTGCGACGGGAATGTTCGCGCGTGCCGACGCATCTGCTTGGCCCCATGTCAAGCACATTGCGCCCTGGCATGCGCGCCCCCCTGACGCGAGGCGCCCCCTCCCCCGCGACCTGGTAGCGGACGACGGCCCCCACCCACCGGACTTGACGCCCGGATAAGCTGTACCAGGCTACACGCAGCTTACCTGCACAACGAGACTCCACAACATACACGCATCCCGTTGCGCGACGTGTCCTAGGTTAATATAGGATGCGCCGCGCAGCTAAACCACACATGCATCACTCTACACACACGTAGACTCACACGTGGGGGCGCGGTGCGGGCTGGTATGTACGAATTTTTAAGGATGCCATTTGGTTTAAGAAACGCACCCGCTACTTTTCAGCGGCTTATGGATAGATTTCGCGTAACCCTTAGTCACATCAAGCTCCTTATAATACTTAGGTGACCTAATTGTCATGTCTGCCAGTCTGGATGATCATTTCAAAGACCTGCAAGACGTCTTCAATCGGCTGAATGAATACAATCTCACGGCTAAGAAGCAAAAATGTGTTTTCTTCTGTTCGAAGGTCAAATACCTAGGTCATTATATAACGCCTGATGGTTTTCAAGTGCACCCAGACAAAATAGCTTCCATAGTGGACATGGCTGCACCAGCAAACTTAAAGCACATGATCTCATTTCTGCAGATGTGTTCATGGTATAGGCGCTTCATCCCTAATTTTGCAAAGGTCACCGAACCACTTTCTCGTTTGATGAAGAAGAATTCAGTTTGGACCTGGGGAGATGAACAGAAAACGGCATTTGATGAGCTGCGGAAACTATTAGTCACGGCGCCTGTGTTGATCCAAGCAGATCACACCAAACCTTTTACAATAAAGTCAGACGCGAGTAACTACGCGATCGGAGCTGTTTTGGTGCAGGGGGAGGGGGAAAATGAGCATCCAGTTGAGTACGCTAGTCGCCTCCTCACTCCGGCTGAAAGAAATTATTCAACCACGGAACGAGAAGCACTAGCTGTAATCTGGGCGGTGAACAAATTTCGTGGTTACATTGAGGGTACGAATGTTACTGTACTAACCGATCATCAAGCCCTGAAGTGGCTTATGTCACTAAAGTCCCCAACGGGTCGATTAGCACGTTGGGCCCTGCAACTGCAACCATAGGGTTGCAGTTGCAGGGCAACCTGACGATAAAATACATTAAAGGAAGAACAAATGTTGTCGCCGACACCTTGTCACGTCCTAACTGCAATCCTACAACGGAACAGGACTGTGAAGTATGCAGTTTAATAATCGACATGCCAAGAAAGAAATCAGAGAGGATCAGTTAAAAGATAAAGATATAGAGAAGATAGTCAACGAACTAGAGGGAAATCAATACGAAAATGGAAGATACTGGAGCACAAAAGAATATCTCATGAATCAGGGACTACTGTACAGGTACGAAAATGATAATGAAAACGCTCAACTAGTTGTTTCCAACCATGAGCAAGAAAGAGTTATCAGTACGTATCATGATGAAGCTTCCGCTGGTCATTATGGAGTGGAGAAAACCATTGAACGCATTGCTAAGCGATATTTTTGGAAGGGAATGAGGACCCAAATAGAAAATTATATCCGGAACTGTATCCAATGTCAGCGGTACAAACCAAGCAATCTCAAACCAGCAGGCCTACTCCAAACAACGGCTCTCAACCAAAGATTTGAAGTCATATCCTTCGATTTGTTCGGACCTTTACCCAAAACAGCTAAAGAAGAAACATGTATCTTCATTGTAGAAGACATGGCTAGCCGATGGGTTGAGTTATTCGCATTGAAACAAGCAAGCGCAGAAGAATGCGCTAGAGTATTATTAGATGAGATCATTCTACGGTATGGCACACCAAGACGATTCATTAGTGATAACGGATCTCAATTTGTCAGTAATGTGATGCAACAACTGACGTTCTGTCTGGACATCGAACACGGTTTTACTCCTGTCTATCATCCTGAAACAAACCCAGTTGAAAGGCGCAACAGAGATTTAAAAACACTGTTGGCCATACTAGTGGGGGATAATCATAATAGATGGGCGGAACATTTACCAAGCATACGTTTCGCTATGATCACAGCTGTTTGTTCGTCTACTGGGTACACGCCAGCCTACTTAACTTTTGGCCGAGACCTTCGCACGATCGATGATGTCAACCATGATCTGCGACAAATAGTACAAAATGAAAATTTTGTTCCCGAGATAACACCGAAGTTATTGATGATGGCCTCTACATTGAAAAGAGCCCATGAAATACAGGAGATGAAAGAGGAAAAGCGAAAAGAATACGCTGATAAGAGACGCCAATCATGTCCTAATTATCAGCCTGGCGATCAAGTTATGGTTGATGTTCACGCCTTAAGCAAATCGTCACAAGGTTTCAGTGCTAAACTAGCACCTCGCCGAGATGGCCCATACATCATCAAAAGCATTCATGGACCATCCTCTTTTCAGATTGCTGATCCTGCCACCCCAAACCAGACTGCAGGGCTGTACCATGCCTCAGCCCTGCGTCCGTATCGAGGGTCGACGTCAGTCACCCTGCCCGAGCCGGTCCTGCCCTTGCGCCGGCGTGGTCGCCCGCGGAAGAACAAGCCAACTCTACCCGAGGCCCTGGCAACCACTGCCAAGCCTCAACCCCGTGGAAGACCACCAAAGAAGCAACAGCCTACTTGAGTCCTGTCTACCTCACCGAGTCGTCATCGGAGACAGAGGGGGAGACTGTGGCACTACCAGCCCGCGATGCCGCATCGCACGCGCACCTGCATGCCTACTCCCTCGCACCGTGCCCCACCTTCGCGCTCGCCACCGCCGCCGGCCGCGACTGGAGGGTATAAAAAACGCCGCGCGACCATCATTCGGCAGTTCGGCTCGCACGGACACGCTTCGCTCGAACGGGTACGGGCAGTCTAACGCACTCCGGCTTGCACGGTCGGCTTGCGTCGCGGAACCGACATCGGGCGGTCTTACTTAAAACTCTTCTGTGCCAACGTAGTATTAGTGTATAACTTTGTTTAAAGACTGTTAAAGTAGTGTTATTCAGAACAATAAATTCTTTTAATTGTTACATTGGTTTACGAGTGGTTTCAATGAAGAACCCCAACAAGTGGCGCCCCACAAGATCAAGATCATATTGTGTCTTTATAAACTAGGTAATACATATATTTTTTATTTCAGGCAAAAAGAAAAACAATGATGAACGTTTGGAGAAAAAAATATAGCAATAGCTAATTACTTTAATTAAATGACGGAAAAGATAAATTTAGAAATAAGACTTAAAAAAAAACAGAAAATTAAGAGAATGATTTTAATTAGTATACATGCGTTTTCATTAGCATGTTTTATATTTTTGCTATATATACAAATACAAAATTTCACACAAAAATATTAGTGCCATTTAACTACACCTATGTTGTTTGCACTACCGTAAAACAAAGAACTTTATGTTCTACAGAAAAAGAAACGCATGATGATGTCAGTGACAGCGACAGCGATGATCACATTGTCGTAATTATCGTTTACTGTTATTATTTAGTTTATAATAATAAAATATACTTTTTAGGTTTCATCCTTAAGCCGCATCTGTCATCCGTGCTGGCAGAGAGCTGACAGGGCCGCTGTTCATTTTGTACAAGAATCAGCATCAACATCTTCAGCTGCGACTAATGAATCAGAAATCATTCTACCAAGTTACACAAGGGCTGCAAATACAGAAAGACATTGTATTTTTCCGGACTGTCATGGAACTGAGAGAAAGCACATTCCTACATCAATTCGTGTGAGATTGTTATGTGATTTATCTTTTTATGTTCCTCAAAACTGCCGTATCTGTCACTTTCACCTTAGAAACTGTATATGGGACAGTTTAATTGTAGAAAATGGAAATCATACCTTCACCGCAGCATTCATTGAAGATTTGCTATCATTACTAAAAAATCAGATAGGTAATAATATTGATTTTGATAATATTGAAGACAGCGATGATCATTTAGTTTATTATTGGCTTGGTATGTCTAAACATCAGTTTAGACGAATATTAGATGAAGTTCCTCGGTTAAATAATAGCCACAGAGGAGCTACTGGACTGGCAGCTTATTTAACTAAACTAAGAACTGGTGATTCAGATCAAAGACTTTCTAAATTATTTAAAGTACCTAGAAGTACTTTGGAAAGACTAATGAATAATGCAAGAGAACTTCTTACTCAAGATTTTGTACCACAAAACCTAGGTCTACGGCACATTACTAGAGACAACATTGTGCAGAGGAATTCAATAATCCCTAATGGATTATTTGGAAGCACAAACCAAGTTAAACCCATAGTAATCAAGGATGGAACTTATGTCTACATCCAGAAAAGCTCAAATTATAAATACCAAAAACAAACATACTCTCTTCACTAGTTTAGGAATTTAGTGAAACCATTTATTATAACTTGTTGTGATGGTTATATATTAGATGTGATGGGGCCCTATCCGGCAACAACATCAGATGCCGAAATTCTTAAAAATGAATTTAGTTCACAAAATGCACCAATGAGGAGATTCTTTGAACCTGGGGATGTATTTATATTAGACCGAGGTTTTAGGGACGCAATACCACTTCTAACAGAATGTGGGTATTCTGTTAAAGTTCCAGCATCACTCGAAGAAGGTGAATCACAATTATCCACTGTTGATGCTAATAATTCCAGAAAAGTCACCATTTGTCGCTGGGTTGTTGAGGTCGTAAATGGTCTATTTAAACAAGCGTTTAAATTGTTTCGGCAAGAATTTTTTAATCGGGCATCTACTCACATGATGCAAGATTTTGCAGTAGGTGCCGCATTAATTAATAGGTTTCATACTAGGATCCTAGATAGACCTGATGCTACTGAAATATTTTCTATTATTAATCAAAGAATGTATATCCATAATACTTTAGCAGATTATGTAAATGAATATCATTTAAATCGCAGGAGGGCTCAATTTGTTAATATTACCGTTGGTTCTGATAATTTAAATGACTTCCCACGATTAACAATGAACGATTTAATATTAATTGCATGTGGTACATATCAAATAAAACAAGCTAGATCATATTATGGAGAACATATTAGAGCCAACGGTATGTATAGTATTGAAATATGTAGAGAACAAAATAGCAACCTACCAAGCGAATTAATTAATGAAAACTGCTGGCTTTTGCGTGCCAAAATACAAAGTAGGCATATAAGCCGTAAGGTGTATTTTGTGTACATTAAAATAAATAATAATTATGCTGGCAGAGAGGCAATTGATGCATATTGTTGTAATTGCATAATAGGAAAACGCACGGTAGGTTGTTGTGCCCATACCATGACTGTGCATTGGTACATAGGTTGGGCAAGATATGAATCTAATATATGCCCTCCTGCGCCATTTTTAGATGATTTGTTAATTGTATATGACAATGAAGAAAATATAGATATATAAAATAGCAAATGTGTTTTTTTTATACCCTAATAACCACAATTGGATAAAAATATATTAGAAACCCCCTCCTATCATAATCAAGCATTGAAAAAAGATAAGTTCTTGAATTACCTCACAGTCCCACACTTTTTCAGATAGAAAAAACCTCAAAATGTTTTTATTTTTTTTAATATTTCTAAAATAGTGGCGTCAATTTGAATATAATTTTTAGATATCTATCTAATACTATGATGATTTTAAAACACTCCATTTTTATAGTAATACTTGATGTCCATCTTGGGCCTAGGACACTATGGAGGCTAGGCATTCCCTAAAAGTAGTGGTAGACGAACCGAAACAAGATTTGGGCGAGTTACACATTTCCCATAAAAAATAAAGTAGGTTATTAAAAATGCATATCCAAGAGGTACCAACAGACCCTCACTACTTGCTTTTTTCTTTACTGCGACATATCTTCTAATTTTCAGACATCAATGGAAGAAACTCCAAAACGGCCTGACTCTTTGTTCCGTTCGGTTCCGAATTTTCATTCGGACGTACGGAAACCCTAAAAGCGTCCAGGAATATCAGTGATTCGCGGGCAGCTCTATGAGACTAAAGTACTCAGCTTATTAATGTTAAAGCTGTACGTGACGGCGATAATTAAGTTAGAAATGTAGTTAAGAATGAACTTTTGATCCGACTCAGGTATTACATACGTGGAAATCGGCGTCGTCATCAGTGGTCGCTATTTCAAAATGCTGTAGTAAATAAAAAGCATAATGTAAACAGCGTCCAGAAACGTTAGCTATTCGCGGATGAGACTAAAGCGCTCAGCTTACAATTATTATAAAGCATACGTGATGACACAAGAAAAAGAAAGAAAAGGAAAAGAAAGAAAGAAAATCAATTTACCCGACCTAGAACTGAGCTTAGTTCTGGGTCGGGTAAATTGATTTTGACATTAGAATATTCGATGACATTTGTTTCAGAGCTAAATTGAAGGGGTTCGATAAACCAATCGCCATGTTCATTTAAGCAAAACACAGAGAGTTCCAGTTTTAAATTTAAAAAAAGAAAGAAACGCTATGCGAGCGAGTGCATGTGATAACATGAAACACAACGAGCAAAGTAATGCGAAGTGCCGTGCCGTGATTGAACAGAGTTCCGTCACTTCCGATTTACGTTATAATGGAAATAAACTCCTTTGCAATAATTACGGGTGGTTTTGATTTTTCAATATTACTGGATATAATTTAGTGCTAAAGAGGTTTTAATAGCCAAACTATGTTACTGGCACTTAATAAAATATACCTAAAGTATGGCACTTCCTATAGTACGGCACTTCCGATTCCACAAGGTTGTATTTTAGAGCAAGTTGCTGATGGATAATCCTGGCTACAAGGTTGTGTCAATACAAGTACTCTCCGTTAGCCAGTTGAGTACACCCGGAGATAACGAAAAAAAAAAACAACGACGCGACGGTTTTAAGTCCACCTCCAAATTATCAGCAGCGTAAGGGGTAAGCCAGTGGGCGAAATCGAACCTGGACCGTCAGTCTAAAGGAAACCATTTAGGCCAAAACCTCCATCTTCCCGAAAGCGAGATCAAGCTCGTCAAGACAAATTTCGTGCGAGTAGCGCGAAAACAGCGCAGCAAGAGACATAAGAGATGCCATCGATAAGAAATTGTATTTTGGATTCGGCGACGCTCTGGCCGCAGAAAAGGCGGCTGATTTTTTCGTGTAGAAAGCGGCGGATACAGTCCCCGTTAAAACTAGAAGTGTGGGATTTTATACACAATGGCTGGCAGAAGAGAGGACTGCATTCCGGAATGTAGTCCGTATGCATTTTTTAGAGTGACTCTCGCACAGTTCGAGTACCGGCTCATTAGTGCCCAGGGAACTCAGATCAACACCCTAGGGATTGAGCACAGCATGTTCTACCATCGCATGGATAACGACTTGCGTGACTTGATAAAACAGATGGCTACAATTTTTTAACCTATAGTGAATTTTATTGCAGTTATTGGATCTGTTGAATATATAACGTGTATACACGTTATATATTCAACAGATCCAATATATACCCAAAACGATGAGGTTCCTGGGATTCTATTTTCTAACTTACTCGCCATCGTCGACACGTCAAACCCTGCCACACCTCATGCACAAAAGCAGGTGTTCTATGATGTAAATCCTTTGCCATTTGCGTCTTGGAATTAACCAGCACAAATTGGAGTTCGACGGCGCTTACACGAACCAGCAGTAGACCCTGGAACGAGCCCGACGACCGAACGTCCGAACCGCGAGGGAAAGAGATAGTTCTCGTTGTTGGTTTCTTATCAGACGGTTAGTCAGAACTGATGAGTTTTGAGATACAAATAAGCGAGCTGGCTGCTCGCTTATTTGTTTTGTTTACGTTTTTGTTATTGTTACTTTGTTCGTTGTTTATTGTTTTGTTGCAGTTTTATTAGTTTAAGTGTTGTTTGTTTTGTTGAGTTTAATAAGTTTAAAATGGCTCCTGGAAGTAAAAGAAGTGTTGCGTGGGAGTTTTTTTCGAAAACTGAAAACAACACTAAAGTAGTTTGTAAGTTATGCTCCTGTGAGTATAAATATAGTGGAAATATCACTACTTTAGTGAACCATTTTAAAAAAAAAAACATATTATTCAATATAGTGAAACCGTTGGCGCAAATTTACCCAGGAACGAATGTGCAAGTAGTGAGCGTGAGGTTTCGAGAATTGACTTGCCAATGCCAAGAGTCCGGTGTTTGTGTGTCGGAGAATCGGGAGGAGAATAATACCGTTGGCGGTTCTGTTCCTGAGACTCTTCAGCCACCTCCAAAGCGGGCGCGACAGATGCGCTTAACTGCTCCTTATAAAATAAACCAAAAAGCATGTGATGAAGCCTTACTAGATCTAATAACTATCGATATGCAACCCCTACAAATTGTTGAAAATGAGGGTTTTATAAAATATTCAAAAAAAATAAATCCTGATTATGTATTGCTGGAAGAAAAATATAACATATGCAGTTCTGAAATAAAACAAAAATTACAAGATGTAGAATATATTGCCCTAACAACGGACATTTGGAGTTCAGTTAGTCAAAAAACTTATATTAGTGTTACTGCTCATTTCATTCAAAGTTCAAAATTACAATCGCTTGTTATATCAACATCTGAACTTGCCGACCAGCATACGTCGTTAAATATAGCAAACGCTTTGCGAGCTATTTTAACTGAATGGAACATTTTCGACAAAATAGTTACTATTGTGACTGACAATGCCTCGAGCATGAAAAACGCTGTAAAAGATTTTTTAAATAAAAGAAATCATTTCTGTGTTGCACACACCATAAATTTAGCCGTCAAAGACTGGATTCAAACAGAAAATGACGCATTCCCACATTTAAAAAATGGCGCTGTGTTAGAGGTCATTTCAAAAAGTCGCGCCATCGTTACTCATTTTAAACACTGTATAAAATCGTGCAATGCACTGAGAGAAATGCAAACCCAAATGAATTTAGAAGTAATAAAACTCAAACAAGATGTACAAACGAGGTGGAACTCGAGCTTTTATATGTTGCAGAGGTTGTTAAGAACCAAAGTTCTCCTATCTGCAACATTGCCTCTGCTTACATCACCTCCACCAAGCTTGAGTGCAGAGGACTGGCTGATAATAGAAGACTGTGTTGCTCTTCTACAGCCAATGGAAAAAGTTACATCCGTGCTATCTGGCGAATCGTATCCAACGCTATCTTCCATCATTCCTATAGTCAGAGGAATACAAAATTCGGTTCAAAATAAATCTCCAAAAACCGAACCTGGAACACATGTTCAGCGGTCGCTGCTGGAAGTCATAGACAGAAGATTGAGTGTATATGAGTCCAATAGAACAGCAGCAAAGGCCACCTTATTGGATCCACGGTTTAAAAAAAAAGGTTTTGGTGTAGAGAGCAATGCCGAAAATGCTGTAAAATTTGTTCTGGAAGAATTAGCTCAATACCTGGCTCAACACCGACCAGCTGAAGAAGGAAATCGGCCGACTGTACCTACTGCGCAAACTTCCACTGGCAATGATGACGAAATCTAGGATTTTTTCGACAAAAAAGTAAGTGAAGCAGTAACAACACAAACACCAATATCGTCCGCTTCGATGGTTTTAAAACAATATTTAGATTTGCCATACTTAGACAGAAAACAAAACCCGCTACAATTTTGGGAACAGCGGAAACATATTTTTCCAACCCTTTATCGAATAGCCTTTAAGTATTTGTGCATACCGGCTTCCTCTGTCCCATCAGAGCGACTTTTTTCTAAGGCTGGTTTGATTACAAACCAAAGGAGGAACAGGCTTAAGCCAAAAAAATTAGACCAAATATTGTTCTTGAACTCGTATTGTAGCGAGAAAAAGTCTTGAATACCTCAATCTCAAGAATCTTATAAGTCGAAACGTTGTGTACGCTTCGCCTTAATTAGTACTTAAGATGATTTTTATATTCATTATATCATAACTTTTGTTCCTAATATAAGATATCAAAAATCTAATAAGGTATGCGTTGTACATACCTATTAACCGATTAGTTGCGGATGGCACGTTTCAGTGCCATCACTTCTTTTTAAGTGTGGCGTCAGGCACGGATATGTGTCATTTTGAAATCGATGATAACTCCTTCAATTAAGTTTTATGGAAGTTTTACCTGAAACCAAACTATCTTCATTTTTCACGTATATTAAGCTCGTAGCCTTCGTTTCTGGATACTGTAATATTTTTAAAAAAAATAGGGGGCACCAACCTTTTTGGAAGTTGAAGTATTTGATATTAAATCATCATATGATAATAAATTATAAATGTATTACAGTAAAGCAGCTAAATCACTTTGCTGCGGTTGTCTTTAGCTTGTCTTCTATAAAATTTTACACCCGCTCTAAATAAAGATAAAATTTAAACAATAAAAGTATTTATATAGAGATGTTTCTTCTCCTCTTTTAATTACAACTCTCTAATCCTTATCTATAAAGAAATATGCATATACGTCGTAATCACATTTGGGTATCGATAGTGGGTAAATTTTATGTCTCGAAATATGGTAGGTACCTACTTACATAAAAAATATCACCGTGCGTCGTACCACGCTATTTTAAACTACGCGTATCAATATGGTTGTGGCTAATATGAGTCATGTCATGCTCATGCATGATGCTACGACACAAAATTGCATTTGCCAAAAGCGCTTCGAAAAAGGACTGTATTCACTCTAAATTAAAGGTTTATTTTGGATAAAATTGTATAGACTTACAAAAAAATGGAAACAGACAATGGACGGTCGGTCTAGGAGCGGCCGGGACCGTCCATTGTTTATTGTAACAACACGTGGTATAAATTTTTTTCTTTCGCGCATCTTGTTTTTTGAATTACTTCTGGTTTACTATCCTTAGTTATCAGACGTGCTTACTTTTCTTGTTATTTACCTTACCGATGACTTTCGCTTGTTTACTGGACTCTCGTGTTTTTATCGATTTTGGTTTTGCATTTGTGACGATTTTGGCTGTGTAAAGTGGACTCTGATTTTGCGTTGTGACAATTGTGGCTTTGAACTGGACTCCGTGCGACTTCAGCCTGTGCACACATCTCTACTTGCCGTGAACTTCAAGTAAGATTCTTTTTTATACATAAGTTATTGTTGCTAATTGACGGGCCTGTTGGTCTAGTAGTTAGTGAGGTGGGTTCGATTCCCATGCAGGTCAAACTTTGTATGATGAGCACAATTGTTTATTCTGTGTCTGGCTGTCATTATCTATAATATATATACAGCCTTGGCCAAAAGTATTGAGCACCCATGATATCTTTCAGTTTTATGCGGAGTATCAAATAGAAATAAAACAAAACGTTTTATATGGGTTTATTTTACTATTTATTAATAGAAAATTAATATTTTGTGGGTCCACCCTTTGCCTTAATTACGGCAGAAATTCTTTTTGGCTTCTTAATTTGTTCCGACAACTCAGCAGCGAGCTCTGAAGATGTTTTTTTCCTATTTCTTAACGACTCTCTCAGTAACTGACGATCTTGACGGTCTGTGGTGATGCGTTTGCGCCCGGTTCTCGGTCTATTTTCATGTGATCCGGTAGTAGAGAATCGCTGAATAGCATATTGCACGGATCGGCGCGAACATTTCACAGTTTTAGAAATCTCTACTTGTGATTTCCCTTGCTCATACAGAAGCTGTATCTGCACACGTTTTTCTAAAGAAAGTTCGTTTTGTTTTGGCATATTGCAACAATAACACTTAAAACTTCTGAAATAAAATACAAAAGGCGCACTAGATCACTGGATGTGTTCACAACGAGCGATGGTAGCGAACTGATAAATAAATACAAAAATTTTAAAAAACACATTTTATTGCACCCAGGTGTTTTATTGCTAGCTGTGCGGCGTGGGTCATTGTTTAAACCTTTGTAGATGGCCGACAAAAGAATTCTTCAACAATAGATTTGATTTACTCCCATACTTTCCGTGAACGAGCGAAATTTGTAAGGTGCTCAATACTTTTGGCCAAGGCTGTATATTTATAAAAGAAAATAGTAAATATGTATATTTATCGGTTGTCTAGATCCCATAACATAAGCTTATCGTACTAGTCATAAAATGATGAGTTTTTTCAAATCAAATCATTTTATTGTAGATCTACTGATAAATATTATGTAACTAAATAAGTATTATTACTAAATATAATCTATACGTCTATTACTCTATACAAATAAATAACATTGGAGTGTCTGTCTGTAATATTAAAATAACTGTTAAAACCTCCATAAACCTCTTTTGGTGTACTTTTTACAAATTAAAATAGACAACACAATGAAAAACACGACCAAAAATACGTGTCTCTTTTATTTTCGTTTCCAATAGAGTTTTCATTCTTTTGCAGTTTGAAGAAAATGGAATACCATTCTTCGAGTTCTCCGGAACCTGAACCATTATTTAGCGTAGATCCTTTTCTAAGTGCGCCAGTTCCTGGACCATCATCTGGCATGTACCATCAGAATCCATATATGGATATTCCAAGTTCGCCAATTCCGGGTACATCATCGGCCATAGATCCCGTAAGCGTGGAATTGGAACGAATGATGTCTCCTCAAGAAAGTGAGCAGTTATATGACATTCCAGGCTTACAGTTATATGAAGACGAAGAACTGTATGGAATTCTAACCGGGAATAACGAAGAACTCTTAAATGAGTTAAGCGATGCAAGTGCGAACGAGGATGCAAACATTGTCGATTCTCACGCCAATGAACAGAACGAAGATCCAGAGGAAGAGTCTTTAGAAGAAACAACTGGCTGGTTTCCGGGTAATCCCAGTCAGATGTTACAGATACCATTTACGGGGACAAGTAGTATATTGCAGCCACATGACGCAGAGGTCCAAAGTCCTTTGGATTATTTTTTTTTATTTATGAATGCCCGCTTTTTAAATTTAATATTAAAATGTACAAACAAGTACGGTAACAAATTGAAAGTAGAAGCGACAACTGCACGTTCTCGCTTTAGCAAGTGGACCGATCTAAGTGTCGCCGAATTAAAAACTTTTATTGGCATAATATTACTAATGGGCACCATAAAGCTGAACAGAATGGTGGACTATTGGTCCACTCATTATTTTTTCCGTCTTAGTCTACGCCTATTTATGTCTAGGGATAGGTTTTTTTTAATTTTAAGAGCTTTGAACGTACAAGATATCGAAAGGACGGAGAGTATATTTAAAATAAAATCTTTGATCGATTTGTTCAATGAGACAGTTGACGCCGTATATTACCCATTGAGAGAGTTGACAATTGACGAATCTCTTATTTTGTGGAAAGGGAGACTATATTTTCGTCAATATATCAAAGGCAAAGCCCATAGATACGGCATTAAGCTGTACATTTTAGCCGACGCCAACGGTATAATTTTAAAAATTCACATGTATGCAGGATCCCAAGACGTACAAGTTGTAGAAACCACGTTAAAAAAGTGGTGCATCTGCTCATGCAAAAATATTTTGACAAAGGGCATGCTTTGTATTTGGACAATTTTTATACCAGCGTAGGGTTGGCTGATGAGTTAATAGGCAAAAACACGTATGTGACTGGTACCCTAAGACCAAACCGTATAGGAAATCCAAGAGAATTAAAAATGTGCAAATTAAAGCCTGGTGAATCGTGTATATTACAAAACAATAAAAAAATTGTCGTCACCAAATGGCAAGATAAACGGGAAGTATTATTTATAAGTACTGAACACAAAAGTAATTATAAAGGGACTACTAGTCGCCGTGTACGCACAATAAAATATAAGCCGGCCGTACAAATAAAGTATAATAAATATATGCGGGCAATAGATCGACATGATCAGATGCTAAGCTATTATTGCTGTGAGCACAAGACCCTGCGCTGGTACAAAAAAGTCATAATACACATAATCCAAATATGCTTGGTGAATGGTTATTTACTTTTCAACGCAAAAAACACTACAAATAAAACTTCATTATATAAATTTATAAAGAGTGTAATGCAAGAATTGTTACCAATGCCCAATGTATCAGAACTTTCTCGTCCTCTATCACAGTCAAAAATACATTTACCCGCCAATTTACCAAAGAGAAGTAATAATACCCTAAGAAAAAGATGCAGAGTTTGTTACACAAAAACTAAAAAAAGGGTATCTGTTATAACTGGCTGTCCCGATTGCCCTGGATTCCCAGGCCTGTGCCTTAATGATTGTTTCAGAGAATTTCACAAATATTGAAATTCTATGTTAGTTAATCGGATCTGATGTAATGATTTTTAATAAATATTATCATCTAAGTCAAAATTTGGTTAAAATTAAAATTGTAATTGAATTAAAATTTGGTTTTATTTAACTTTTGTCCGGTCTTTATTTGATATTAAAATTACTTTTTTATTATATCTAATATTTTCTGCATCTTTATATTTCTTTCATATGGTTTAAAGCGCAATAATTCATTTGAAACCAACTGGCCAAAATATTTACATCCATGGACGTCCAATACAGTCGGGCCATCATCTCTTTCTGTGCATGTTGCACTGTCCACCATTTCTTTTTTTGTGTACGTTGAAGTATCCTTACATGTTTTTTGGTTTGGTATAAATTCCTGTTCCCAGTTTTCTGAGTCTTCCCAGCGTTGTGAATTCTGTACTATCTCTTCGTCATCGTCGCATTGAGTTTCATTTTCTGTATCGGGAATGTACTTTCTTTTTCGCTGTAATTCTTAAACAATAAATAAACATTATCAGTATCTTGCCAAATATTATTTTTTTCTGACAATAATAATTTTCACATTTGTTGTGTATCCGTGAGAATGTTTGGATGTTTTTGTTTTTTCACACAAAAACTACTGAATGGATTTCAATGAAATTTAGCACAGGTGATAAGTCTTGGTCTGGAATAGCACATAGGCTACCTTTTATTCCGATTATAGGTTCCTGTGGGACAACGGGAAACAAATTCTACGCGGGTGGAACCGCGGGCATCGGCTAGTATCAAATAATCATATAAAATAATTATATATTAGTACTACTATCATTATTATTACTATTTAATCTAACTTAGCAGTTTTTATTTGCGTAGTTTAATTATAAACAATTGAAATTTGTTATGCAAAAACTTTTAGACCCAATATAATACCTCATAATCAATCAAATTACTAGGAAATGCAAAATAAGTTGAAAAGGTTGAGCACATCTGTATTAAATAAGTCACTTACCTTCCATTTCCACAAATACACTTGTTTCGCCACTTTTTATCGCTTAAAACAACGTGCCTGACCGTTCACGTTAGATTTCACATGTAAACTAAAAGTATTCGAGCTTTGAATACGTAAAAAAATGTCAAAACACTGTTTTCTTTTCCGCATGGCTGAAGACACAGATGAGTGTCATTTAATCGTATGGCGTTGGGCACTGATCAGTGTCACGTTATTTTTGTTCGACGCCACGGCTAGAAGTTAGTGAAATTAGGCATCGCAACGAATCGGTTAAGTAAGAAACATTTTAGAGTCGTTTTTATTTTAGTTACGGTACTTATTGCAAATTTTATAAAAGTAAAAACTTAACACCCATATATGTATTAAATTACATTCAATTATTTAGTATGTACATAATTGTAATTTAAAAAGTCATTTACATAATATTAGCATTTGGTATTTGTTTAGTGTTAACAAATAGTAGAATAATGTAATTTTCTCTTTTATGTACTAAATAATTATCTTTATTTAGCACCTACAGTAGTGTATGTAGTGTAGGGTAGGTTAATCAATAAAAAATAAAATTCAATTTGTTTCATGATTTTAGTTAAAATGAATTGAGTTTAGTTTAAATGAATTAGATTATCTTTAAGCCATGTTAGTCTCAGATCAATTAAATGATCATGCGAGCTTATTGATGTATTTAAAATTTAGGCTTGAAGTCGTCTGGGAAAGAAAAATATTGTTATTAAAATAAGATAATTGTGAAAGTCTGTTTCATCTCTAAGTGTTAAAATATCGATCCAAAAAAAATCTTAATCTTAATTCATAAAAATAAACGTAGATTAAAACTCTATGATTTTTATTTTCGATCGCCCCCGCCTCCTTCCTTCACCCGTGTCGACAAAAAACCTCTCACGACTGTTGATGAATGACGCAAGAGGCGGTGGCTATTCTCATTAATTTTACATTATTTTTTTTCTCGTCTTTGAGTACCCATGGAAACCGTGGTGGGACGTGGTCTTCAATTCACAATCACGTTAGGTTAGGCAATTTCTACATATTGTAAATAAAATTTAAACGTATCGTACAAAATCTTAGATATTTCTGAAGATTTGACGTCTGTCTCGTCCTACCTCCTTGTATATTTTTATAGATGTTTTGTGTCTATGTACAATATGCGTAATCTAAGATATTATACTAGTTCGGCTCAAATATTTTAGGTGTTAATAAATGTTAGAATTTACTAGTTTTATAAGTGTAAGTGTATTTTCAGTATTTTCAGTCATTTATGACGGAACTTGTAATGTGTACATATTTATTTAATTGTGTGGTATCTTTAAGATATTTCTGTAGATTTGACGGTAATTCTCCTTGTGCAACAATTGATTGTGAGTTTCTTTAACCTCCTAACTACCAATGTCCTTTATTAAGTACATTTGAAAAAAATAATTTTGAACCGTATTAGCGTTTTTTTTATTCTAATTCTCGACATCATTTTGAAACCCGATGTTCTATATATAAACGGCAGCCCATTTTCGCGGTCAGTTCTTCGCCATGTCTTCGAATTGCTGCAAGACGTGCGGAGGTTCGGATCATACTCGAAAAAGTTCAAAAAAGTGCAAGGAATATATATATAATGCTCAGCTTCTGAGCTGAGCTCGAGATATACACGGTCAAGCGAGGCCTTGTTTCTTCTCTCTGCCCACTCCTGGAAACTGAGAAAAAACTCAAACTTTTGACAGAGATTCGTCGCGATGTCCGGGATCTGTCTCGAGTCTACATCGAACTCGGAGTGTGGATCAATTACTACATGAAAATGACCCCTCAACTCCCCTCGAAGCCAGATGTGTTGAATTTCATCTACGCCATGAAAGGAAAAGGACCATACGCCGACTCGTACCGTGCAATGTTTAGACTTCGCTCGTTCGTGGTCCAAGAGATGGCTAAGAAGTATGAGACTGTGCTTCATACGAATATTAGCACGCACGCGTACGCTCGACTCGCTCGTTATTTCAAGTTGAAGCGCAACGATCCCGCTCTGTATGCTGCGTTTTTCAAAAAAGAGTTACCCGACGACAACGAAGAGATGCGTCGCGTGTGCGCCATCATCAACGTAGACTCTGTTCAAGGCGCAAAGTGGTGGACTACGATATCCGAATGGCTCAAAATTCAGGCGAAACTCGAAGATTTCAAGCTCTTTCCCCAGCCCTCGCACGGACTCAAGCACCTCACATACACGTCTGGACGCGTATCGTAGATCATAGGAGAGAACTCTGGGCTCCGTGGCTAGACGTAGATATGAAAAAATTCGGATGCAGTCCTCAGACCGACGGCATCAGCGTCAGCCTATCCATGAATCGCATCAAGAAAAATTCAAATCCAATCAAACGCTCAAAGAAAACCTATGATCGCGTCATCGCAGTGGACCCCGGCTCTCGGATCCCCGTCGCCGCAGTAGAATCTAAACGATTACAGTTTCGGCGCATCACCAAAAAGTATGTGAGATCGCACACTCTCGAGAGGAAGCGCGAACGAATTCGAAACAAACTGTGTCGAGTCAGCGAGGAAGCCGAACAAAAGGCTCGAGAAAAACTAACCTTTCCCGTTTCATCGAAAAACACGAGTCATGTCGTAGAGTATACCCTTTCCCGCATGACGTGGTTCGATGTGCGCCAGGAGCCCTACGAAAAACACGCGAAACTCACCCGGCTCGGACTCGACAAGTATCTACGTACTGCGAAATGCGAAGAAAAAATTATTAAGGAAGTTTTTGACGGAGACGGCGTCGAATCTACGTTGGTCCTGTACGGAGCTGGAAGTAAATTCTTCCAAAAAAAAATCTTAATCTTAATTCATAAAAATAAACGTAGATTAAAACTCTATGATTTTTATTTTCGATCGCCCCCGCCTCCTTCCTTCACCTAACACAATAAATACTCATTACAAGATGATGGCATTGATTGTCATTGTGCGTGCATATACGTCTCGGGAAGAGTTGGTGAGAGAGCTTGAAGATCAGCAAGAAGACGAGGCCATAGATGAAGTTTCAACTGGGATCGATGAAGAGGACCCTCCTTTGATAAACAATGATGAACAATCACCATTACCAGGTACTAGTTCAGAACTTCAGGCTTTTAGCATGAATACAAGAAATTTAGTATGGAAAAGCAATCACTTGTTTATAATGAGCAGTGATAGGAATAGGTAGTGCCTATTTGCCTAAACTTCGAAGAACAGAGACAAGAAACGGAGACTTCCTTAGGACTAAATTTTTTCCGAGACATCTGTCCCGAAATTTTGAGACAACACATAAATACATTTAAAAAAATTGTTATTTGGAATAAGTAATTCGTCTATATTTACCTAAAGTTTGCGACTAGATATATCATAATAAATAACATACATAGTCGTTACAACCATAAAATTTTCTGAATTTTTTTTTGGAGAACATTTTGTAAATGACTTGTTGATCGTAATACACAATGAATCACAATGTTTGAATAAGAAGCCGTACACGTTAGCTCACTCTCGGCTACGTTGAATGAGATTTCTAAAGTTCAAGTGTAAAAAAGGCATTTTGTCTTTAAAATAATAGGTATTTAAAATAAATAAATAATTTAGTCCTAAGGAAGTCTCCGTTTCTTGTCTCTGTTCTTCGAAGTTTAGGCTAATAGGCACTACCTATTCCTATCACTGATAATGAGGATGCAGTCAAATTCGGAGGAAACGAGGAACTTTCTCCAGCGGTGATGGAATTGCAAAGTCCATATCAATTATTCACCTACTTTTTTACAAATGATATTTTGGAAAAAATTGTGACAGAAACTACTCGATATGCTGTTCAGATAAAACCAGATAGACCGGATACTCTAACAATATCAGACCTGCGTAAATATTTATGTATCCTCATATTTATGTCTGTATACCACTATCCCAGCACACGATCCTACTGGTCCGCAAAAGTTTGGTTTCAGCCCTATCAAAAACGCAATGCCGGTAAACAAATTTGAGAAAATTAGAAAGATTCTGCATTTCAACAACAATGAAAATCACCAATCATCCTCACCATGACAAACTTCACAAACTTAGACCAATAATAGAACATCTCAACGCAAAATTTTCAAGCATTACAATAGAACAAAGATTATCCATAGATGAGCAAATGTGCGCAAATTTTGGTTGCGCACATTTGCTCATCTATGGATAATTTCCATTTCCTCAAACAGTACCTTCCCAACAAACCCCACAAATGGGGGTTCAAATTATTTGTCCTCGGTTATTTGATGGGCTATGCATACAAATTTCAAATTTATGCTGGAAAAGAGGCTGATGATAGATTGCCAAATGAACCCTATGTTGGAGTGGTTGGGCAAACAGTACTGAATTTTCTCAGAGTAGTTCCAAGGCAACAAAACCACATTGTCTATTTTGACAATTTTTATACGTCCTTGCCTTTGATGTGCGTATTAGCTAAAGAGGGAATTCACTCCTGGGGAACTATACAACGAAACCGCTTGGGTAAGTCATGCAAGCTTCCATCAAAACAGGATGTTATGAAAAATACAGTAGCCCGAGGTTCATACGATGAATATGTCACAAATTTCGAAGGCGTAGATATAACGACCGTAAGCTGGAAGGATAACAAGCAAGTTATATTAGCGTCAACATATGTAGGAGCCGAGCCTGTAGAGAATATTGATAGGTTCGATATCGGAGGTAGATGGCGCTGTCGCCCATGTAAACATAGCTCCGTATTAAAAATCGTTTTAAAAATAATATAGTCGTAAATACAGTGGAAAAACGTCTAAATTAGTGAAAGGACACAACAATATACATGTGACATTGTTCTGCAGTGATTATTGTGACAATTGGTGAAGATTGAATCAACTAAAAAAAAACATAAAAGGAGTAATTCAAAAACCGGACTAGAGTTTAAATACTCTTCTCTAGTGCGTGTGACAACTCATAAACCATCTCAATGTCAATTCTTGTCTTGAGAACAAGCAAAACTATTGATCAAATTGTGAATTCAACAAAGAAACAACGGTGGATTATTGTGTTTTCAACCGTCATTTAACAGTCAATTCTAACGGCGGTAGAACAAATAAATGACCTTTGGACTGTAATCGACGCATTAACCAACCGAAACCCCGATGCGATCAACAATTTCAACTATATCAAACATGTTCGCTTAGCCTAGTGGTCACATTACCGAAAAGGCGAGGCGAGACTTGTGGTCGCAAGTTCAATCCCCGCTAGGCGATAAACTTTTTCCATTATATTTTCTGATTCTAAATAATTTAATTTGTTCCTATAATGAATTCTTTCGAGAATATCACTCTTCGAAGAACACGAACTCGGTCATTAGCGGAGACTACATTCGAAAAGTCTAGTATAAATAACTCGACGCTAGATGGCAGCACAAATAGTTTGCCAAATATGTCCGACGATGAAAGTGATGAAACACAAGATCTAAAATGTCAAGTAGAAAAACTTAAATTGGATTTATTATCAGCCCATGAGGAGATTAACTTACTGTCCATTGAGAATAGTAGTTTAAAATCATCACTGATTGAAATCACAAACAAATGTGAACTCTTGAAAAAAACAGCGAAGAAGCTAACAACCGACGTAGACTCACCAAATGCAAAGACGAGAAAGTTATCAACTCCATTAAAGCATTTAAAACAACAAACGACTGTTGAAGATTTAACTTCCCTGAGAAAATCTATGGTTAATTCGGGAAGACCTACATTAGCCAATAAAGGATCCAAGAATACTAAACGCGAATATGCTCAGGAACCTCAAGATACGCATTTACATAATAGTGTCACTCCGAAAGTACAAACATTACCGACGATTACTCACAGCCACCTCAAAACGCCATCTGAAATCCGTAAACAGGATCACAGAAAAATATGTATGATTTCTAGTAACAATGTGAATAAAATATTAGACATAGGGAAAAGTACGTTTGCAGGATATAAATTCTGTCATTATATCATACCAAATGGAGGAATAAAGCAGTTGTTTGCAAATTTAGATAAGAAACTCGAAAACTTTACTTATGATGATTATTGCATCATTTATATTGGTGAAAGAGATTTTGAAATCTCCAACAATTATAGATTATTAATAGACTACATAAAGAAGGAGCTTGGTAATGTGAATAATACTAATATTGTGATTTGCTCGCCTAATTTTAAATTAAGTAACAATTTTTCTATATTCAATAAGCGTATTGAAATGTTTAATCATTTGATGTATTTAGATAAGGAA
Source organism: Noctua fimbriata (assembly GCA_905163415.1). NCBI lineage: Eukaryota > Metazoa > Arthropoda > Insecta > Lepidoptera > Noctuidae > Noctua > Noctua fimbriata. The sequence continues at coordinate 8,484,339 of LR990929.1, read as the reverse complement.
TTATGGGAATATGCTTATCTCTTTGATTCCAATTATTTTGTGGAATACACATATGAAATGTTCCGAAAATATATTGCAACGGTAAACAATAAAGCAGTTGCTAAAATATTTAAAAATTTAATGGAATATATTAATTATCTAGGTTCAAAAGCGGAAGTTAATGAAGTTACTTGTTATTCTCGACATTGTTTGGATTATACTGCTGTCGGGGAAATCTTAAACAGACAGTCAACAATAATAACAAGTTATATAATGATCAGTCAACCCAAACTGAAAGCACTTCTAACAATGCGGAGCATGATCTTTTTCGTTTATAATCAAATAAATATCTTACATCAAAATATTAATGGACTAATAGGAAAGTCCGATTTGTTGAGCATTAGTATAAATGAACTTTTCTGTGAAGGGAAAGCAGTGGATATAATGTGTATCACGGAACACAACATGAAAGATGATGATACCATGCACTTATATATACCTGGATATAAAATCGCAACATATTCTTCAAGAAACACCAGGAAGGGTGGTTCATGTATACTTATTAGACAAAGTCACGAGTTCAAGGTCATAGACATTAAAGAATATAGTATGCCCAGTTTTATAGAGTGTTGTGCCATCGAACTAGTAGCTCACAAGTTAATTATCATTTGTATTTATAGACCTCCAAAATACACGAGAGATGCTACTTCTATTTTCTTTGAAAAAATTGAGCATATTTTAAACTGTTGCGGAAGAAACTTGGAAAAAGGGGTTTTACTTTGCGGTGACTTTAACATCGATATTCTGAAAAAAAACTAGATTATCCACTGAATTTCAACATCTACTACTGAACTACAATCTTAAGCCAAGTATAAAAAAACCCACACGAGTATCTAGTGGAACCTGTATCGATAACGTTATGCATAATGTTAGAGGTGGTACTGGCGAAGTTTTAGAGTTGGCCCTTTCAGACCACACCGCCCAACTTTTTAAATGCCCTGTTAGGAAATCGTGTGCAATTGATCACTGGTATGTATTGAGTCGAGATTATAGCCCTGAGAATATATCTAAGTTCATTGAGGCCATTAGGAACTTAAGTTTTACTGAAGTGTTCAATAGCACAAACCCGGAAATAGCTTTTAATTCGTTTTATGACATATTTAAACTTTTTTACGATTTGTGCTTCCCTACCGTGAGGAAAAAGATTTCCACTCGTAAAACTCCGCGATGGATATCTAAAGGTATCAAAAACTGTAGTAAACGGAAAAGAGAGATGTTATGGTGTTACAGGCGATCACCAAATATTGAAAACAAAAATTTACTTAAACAATATTCAAAACGATTAAAAAGAGTAATACATTTGACACAAAAATCTCAAAACAGTCATATTATAAATAGCGCAGAAAACAAAACCAAAGCTACGTGGAAATTAATTAATAGGTGTAAATCTAACTTTCCCCCGGAATCTGTAAAGCAAATTTTTATTGGTGATCAACAAATTAACGAACCTAAAGACATAGCTACGGCTTTCAATGATTATTTTATAGATTCGGTGCATCCTGCGGAAAATTATGCAAATGGTAATGCTATATCTCTTGTAAATCACTGCCCAAAAACCCTTTTTATGGGACCGACGGATGCTATGGATATTTTCAAAATCATAAAGGAGAATGAGTAATGATGGGCCCACCTCTCAATAGGAATAAGACACTCATAAATGAATAGGTATGTTTATGTAGAATAAAACTTATTATTACGACTAAGGTCAAAAGTCAGTACTTTCGGAGTTATACTACTTATTATACTGCCATAAAAGTGATCGTAGTTTACTTCGTTATAAGATAAACTTTACTATGCCCAGACTCAAAACGGACGGCACCTTTCTGCTTGCTCTTGCTCCTTACCTGCGCCCCCCACCCTACCCGCTCCGCCCGCCGTTTGCCCAGGCGCATTTGCAAATGGCGACCAACGGCCAGTGACGCGCTAGCGCTAGTCGTCCCTAGAGTGTTTTGTGTTTTGCGTTGAACGATCGTTATCTGTTTTATGTACTTTTTGACCCGGCTATTCCTTGGACACTGATTGTTGTGGTTTTTATTGTTGACCCCAGCTTTGTTTAACGGACTACTCAACTGCATATCGATTGGAATTGTGGAAAATGGAACAACATCGTAACTGTGTTGTGTGCAGACGTGGATTATATCACAATAGATATCAGCGTCATATTTTGACTGAAGATCTTCCGCAAATACGACCTGAGGTTGCAAGACTTGTACAACAAAATGCATTATTAGAGGTTAGTAATAAGGTTTCTACCTATACATTTATATATATATATATAGATATACCTATAAGTGTGAGCGAGAGATCTGATAAAAATGATTTATGCCTCAGTTCGCACGTTTATATTGGCTCAACTATAGACAATAATAGAGAGAATATTTGACGAGACGCAAAGTAGAATTTAAGGCCCAGGCCCGTAACCACAAGTCCATCATGACTAACAAAACGTGTACTCTCATTAAGACCATAATATATCGATACAGAACGTACAGGTAGCTTTTATACTTTCAGGTTGAATTCAACAATACGCGAGCTGTATGTCATCGATGTTGGCAGAGAATCCATGTTGAGCTTGCCGCTCAGCCAGCTCCTGCCGTTCAGCCGGAACCTGCCATTCAGCCAGCTCCTGCCGTTCAGCCGGAACCTGCCATTCAGCCGGAACCTGCCATTCAGCCGGAACCTGCCGTTCAGATAGAACCCGCCGCTGAGCCAGACTCTGTCATACATATGAATCAATATTTTAGAGCACCAAATACTGCTAGACATTGTATATTCAATAATTGTTTTAATGGAGACCGTCATCGTATTCCAGAGACGATAAAAACATTTTTACTTTGCGAATATAAACTGTACGTACCTGAACATGCCCGTATTTGCCAACATCATCTTCGAGGAAATGATTGGGATACTTTATTGGATTTTTGTAATGTTTCCCATGATTTTGATGCAGATCAAATGACAGCACTTTGTGATACTCTAATAAGAGCTGCCCGGCGGCCACATAGATTAGACTTTGAAAATGCAAATGGTCTAAATAATGATGAAATGCATTTTTGGACTGGCCGTGATAGAAATCAATTTCAATTGATTTTAGAACAGACTCCATCATTGGTTGAAAGATGCAATCGGCCAAAAACAGCCTTAGGTATATATTTATGTAAGCTGAGAACGGGAGAACCAAACGAAAGGTTGGCAACTCTTTTCGCTATGACACGACGCACACTCGAAAAATTGTTGAAGATTGCACGGGAATGTCTTTCAAACGAGTATGTTTCCCAACACCTAGGCATGGACCATATTTCAAGAAATGATGTGATACAGAGAAACTTATTGCTTCCAAGGGGAATATTCGGTAATGAACAAAATACAAAGGCTATCCTAATATGTGACGGAACATATATCTACATACAGAAGAGTTCTAACTTCCTCTTCCAAAGGCAATCATATAGTTTACATAAATTCAGAAATCTTTTAAAGCCCTTCATCATTGTCAGCACAGATGGATACATTTTGGATGTTTGGGGACCGTATGCAGCAACCGAATCGGACGCTACAATTATGAGCAATGCCGTGAAAAAAGTGGATCATCCGTTACATTGGTTTTTAGAAGAGAATAATGTCTTCATATTGGACAGAGGCTTTCGGGACTGTATAGGAGACCTACAATCATGTGGTTATGAAACGCATCCAAAGATCTACGGGCAACTCAACTAACCACCATCCAAGCTAATAAATCGCGGTTGGTGACTATATGCCGTTGGGTGGTAGAAGTTGTCAATGGTCGCTTCAAGCGTGATTTTAAGCTTCTGCGCCAAAGTTATTTTAATAAAACCGTACACAATATGATTACTGATTTTAAAATTGCATCTTCAATTATAAATCATTTTCATATGCCTATAGAAGACCACAGAGAAGCCAATGTTTTTCTGAATTTGATAAACCAAAGGCTCGAAGTCGACAACCTTTTATATAACTACGTGGAAGGGAATAATTTGAACAGATGCAGAGTCAATTTTGAACGAATGGATGCAAATCTAGAAGTTCGGGATTTTCCCCAATTAACAGAAGACGACATCATGTTTCTTGCTTTGGGTTCCTACCACATGAAGTTAGCAAAGTCATATTGCAGTGAACATCTTCGAGACGGTTTATACGTTATAGAAATATACAGACAAAACGATTTACATGATTTAATAGAATATAATATACCAGCAGAGAATGTGTGGTTGCTGCGTGGTAGGATACAGTCACGCCACGTAAGAGCACGAATATACTATTGCTATATATTAATTGATCGAAACCAAGTTGGAAGAAACGCGATATCACAATATTATTGCTCTTGCTTGACCGGACGGCGAACTGTAGGAAGTTGCGCTCACACTATTTCTTTGATTTGGTACCTAGGAGTTGGGAGACATCAACCATTCGTGGCCCCCGCGGGTTTTTTAAATGATGTAATTGTCGTTGATGTCCAAGACGAATAATAAATCTCTTTTGTTTTAAAGTGTACTTATTATTACTATTTTACCTTATAAGTATCCATAAAGAATATGTTAGACTGAGACGACTTTAAGATGTCGTATCTCCGAAAGTACTAACATTTGACCATAGTTATATTAGTAACTAATGTTCCACTTAAAAAGCCCTATCCAACGGTATATCAGATGTTACTATTGAAGGGTGGGCCCAGACTCCATACATTCATTTCCCATTGTCCTTTGCTAAAAAATACCAATAGCACGGGATTTGACGAAATTTCTACAAAAATTTTAAAATTAGTGTCGCATATAATTTCACCCGTTCTAAGTTTTATAATTAACCTATGCATAGAACATGGTCACTTTCCAAACTTATTAAAAACGACCATAATTAAGCCACTTTATAAGAAAGGTAATAAAGAAACCATTTCTAATTATCGTCCAATAGCCTTAATACCGGTTTTATCAAAGATCTTTGAGAAAGTGATTTATAAATCCCTTAACTCGTTCTTTGAAACAAATGAAATACTCGCTAAAGAACAATACGGTTTTCGGAAAAATAGAAATATCAACAACGCAGTCTATGAGTTAGTTGCTAAAATTCTTGATAATGTTGACAAAAAAAATCCTATTGCCGCAGTACTCATGGACATGTCTAAGGCATTCGATCACGTGGATCATACAATATTACTGGGTAAATTAGAACGTTATGGTGTCCGAGGAAATATATTGAACCTAATCAAAACGTATTTGTATGGAAGAAAACAAATCACGGTTTTAAATAGAATTTGTCCCAAATCTAAAAGAGAAGTTGCTCACAAGTCATCCATTAGGTATACAACTTGCGGTGTACCCCAAGGGAGTGTCCTTGGGCCTTTGTTGTTTCTCATTTTTATAAATGATTTGCCGAAGTGTACCGACTATCAAACCGTCTTGTTTGCCGATGACAGTACAATCATTATACCGTGTAAAAAGTTAGATTCTTATGAAAATGAAATAAATAATGCCATCCATTGCATTATAAACTGGTTACGTAAGAATAAACTCAAAGTAAATCTAGAAAAAACACAGATTATAACTTTCGAACAAAGGAAAAAAAAACAAAATTTAAATATAAAGTACGCAGACCAAAAAATACCGGAAGCCACCAGCGCCAGATTTCTAGGAGTTTACTTGGATAGTCATCTTAATTGGAAATGTCATGTAGGAAATGTGTGTAAAAAACTAAACCAGTATTCGTATGCGCTTTACAATCTTGCTAAAATAGCAAATGAGTCTGTAGTTTTGATAGCATACAAAGCGTATGTCTCATCAACGCTACGTTTTGGAATAATGTATTGGGGAAATTCCACTGATAAAAATACTGCGTTCAAAGCTCAAAAGAAGTGTTTGCGTGCTGTGTTTAAGCTGAAAAAGACTGAAAGTTGTAAGCCATTATTTAGTAAATATAAACTTCTCACTTTGCCCTCTATGTACATCTACGAGACAGCAGTATTTGCAAAATCAAACTTAAATCTCTTTCAAAAACTTAGATCGAAGCGACGCAATAGAGAGATTTGTGCTATTCCACACAAGACTGCGCTCTACTCAAAAAGCTTTTTAGGAATGGCACCCAAGTTATATAATAAGTTACCCATATATATAAAAGATCTTGACAGCATGCACCATTTCAAAAAGGCTCTTCTTAATTTACTAGGCGAAAAAGCTTACTACACAGTCAGTGAGTACCTAGAAGACAAATTGTAATCTAATGACATTTTATTTATTTTCATTAAATTTTTTATTTTTTATTTATTTGTTAATAATTTAATTGTTTTATTTTAATTTATTTGTTAATAATTTAATTGTTTTATTTAATCTGATTTAATTTTAATGTTTTGATATCTGGTTACATTTATTGTTATTTTGATCCATTATTAATTTTGATTTATTATTATTTTTACCAATTAATTTTAGCGATTGTTTTATTATTTTTACCGATTGTTTTATTATTATTTTTTACCGATTGTTTTATTTTATTTTTACCAATTCATAAGAAATTATAATAAGAATATTTGTACGCCGTTGAAGGCAAGACATAGCGCTCATTTTATTTATATTGACATCTGTACTTTTGTTTACCTATGTTCTACAAATAAAAATATTTGAATTTGAATTTGAATTTGATAAAAAAGAGAAACAGCGGATTGCCATTAGATGCCCCAAATTGATAAAAGAATATAATGCTCACATGGGGGGCGTTGATTTGATGCGACTCCTTTCTAGGAAGATATAAAATCCGAATGAAGAGCAGAAAATGGTACATGCGCATATTTTATCATCTGCTGGATTTATCCGTTATCAATGCCTGGATCCTATACAAAAAAGTTTCCACTAAAAATGGTGTACCACAGAAAACTATACTGAATCTAGCTGATTTTAGGTCGGAACTGGCCGATACGCTGTAAAAAAATTGAAGTTATTGGAAGCTGACTTAGCAGTTGGTAAAGAAAAAGACATTCCCAGGTCAGATGACTATCACTTTTTGATGAGTCTATTACCAGAAATGGAGAAGCTTAACGTTTTACAGAAAATGAGACTGAGAAACAAATTCACTCAAGCTTTGATGGACGAAATTAGTCTCAATCAATATCCAGGCTATCAGGGCAACACCTCCACACACACAACCAACCACAACACAACACACGACACTCAACCTCCGCCTTCTGACTACGGCACAAATAATTAAAAATTTACATTTTACCAAAAAGTTAAAAACTTAATAATTGACCAAATGACATGCCAAAAATATAATTATAATTAAAAACTAAATTTGTGATTAATAATTTGTCTATGGTACATAAATAAATACTTAGTGATGAACAAATTAATATTTTTATTTATCTACATATTTACCTTAAAGTTAGAAACAGCTGTTCTAGAGGTGAAACATTTTTCTTGAAATTAACTTTAGCTTTCAAGTCTTCATGTATATGGCCGAGTATATAATCAAAAGTTTCTATGCTTGCCCTCGTATATTCAAAAAAAATATCAGGATAGTTCCTATATAAGCATGCAGAGACCAACTATATTAACTCCATAGACTATGAGGGCGCCTAAGAGCGCCACAGAATATTGTATTTAGTAGGCACAAACAGGTAGCTCATCCCTTATTTGTATTTGTTTTTAGTTTGTAATTATCATGAGCAATCAGCTTATCAGTGATCTAGATAGTTTTACTGTGTCTGAATCTAAAGTCTGCAATGTTGAGGACTGTAAACACCTTCTTCGTTCTAGTGACAAAACGCTTACCTTACTTACACAAAATATTCGCAGCATAAACCGAAACATGGACGGTTTTGAAGTGTTATTACAAAGTCTTGACATAAGCTGCGATATTATCGTACTAACAGAATGTTGGCTGTCAAAACAGTCAACTTACCATCTCTGAACGGTTTTTATTCATATAAAACAGACAGAAACACTAACCAAAACGACGGAGTAGTAGTTTATGTTAAAAATAATTTGCGAACTACCAAAGAAGAACCACTATCCCAAGATAGTAACTGCTTAATCATTAAAATTATTGCCGATACAGTAGTCATGGCTATTTATAGGCCACCCTCTCATAATATCGACAGATTTTTAGACTCACTTGACACAAACTTAAAAAAAAATAAGTACATTCAAAAACATAATACTTTTAGGAGACATCAACATCAACATTTCCTCCGGGAATCCCGATACCCATACACATAATTATCTAAATATTTGTGCATTTCATGGACTTTTACCAGCTCACTATTACCCCACGCATCAAAGCGGTTCTTGCTTAGACCATATCATTCTAAAATCAAAAAATTCATCCAAAACATTGGTTACTAACTCTTCGCTTACCGATCATAAAACTGTTTTACTAACAATGCAAATAAACTCACCTAGAAAAAACTGCGAGCGTAGCTTCATTAAAGTCAACATGACAAACCTTGAAAGTGACATACGCGGCATAAATTTTAACCGTATTTATGATTCTGTTGATGCAAATATTTCTTTACAATATTTCATTAATTTTTTACAATATGCAATAAGGAAAAACTCTTTCACTAAGACAATCCCTAGAAAGTATAGTTGTATTAAACCTTGGATCACACCCGGTCTCGTTCGTTGTATAAGACACAGAGACAAACTTCACCTAAAATCCAAACTTGCACCTGATGACGTAATACTTTCTGTTACCTATAAAAGATATCGAAACTTCTGTAATAATCTTTTGAAAAAACTAAAAAATCAGTACGAAAAACATGAACTACAGAAGGCGGGAAAAAATAGTAAACTTGTGTGGAAATTCATAAAAACCAAGGTTTGACTTTAGTTTGGTAGAGACTAGTAGACTTTAGTATGGGGATTAAAAAGGGCCAAATCTGATAGGGCTTGGGTCCCCGATTATAACGCTACCACTCTTTTTACGAGGTAATGCATATTTTTCGAGAAATTTATAAAATAAGTTTCTAACCTCAAATCCCATAAAAGGTAGATTGGAACGTTAAAATGGGTCATTGACAACCAAAGCTGTCACAATTATATATTGCCTTGTGGTGTAAAATATCGTGCTACATCGGTAAAACGAAACGTAAAAAAAAGACGCCATGTGTCTGTGTCACTGTCATTCGTTTCGGTCATTCATTCCGTTTCTTCTCGAGTTTCGTGAATGTGCTTTCTGTGTTTTGTGGACTTTTTGTGGCTTTTTTCGACGACCTTGGCTTCTCTCCTGGACTTGTATTGTATGCCTTTACGATTGACCCACGCTTCTACTCTGGACACCGATTTTCTGCCTACTCGACCGACCCTTGCGCGATATATCCCGGACGTTGAAATACTGCGATCGACGTGTACGATGGAGGAATTGCAGAATTGCAGCCATCATCGAGTCGCTCTGCGGTTGAGGATGAGCCTCAACCGTCGACGAGTCGCTCTGCGGTTGAGGATGAGCCTCAACTATCGACGAGTCGCTGTGCGGATGAATTCCAGTCATCAAGCAGTTCTTCGGAGGACGAAACACCACCACCTCTCACCACGTCACCTTTCTGCGAAGGACGCCCGCGGAATGTGGAATCTAGTAAAAATTTATCGCCTATTGGGCACGCGCGAGCAAGCTATTTCATTTGCAGAAGAAAGGGGCATGATACGCCGTGAAAAAATGTGCAACTATCATAAAAAACCAATGACCATTGATTTTACCACAAACAAAACGGTGGGCTCATTTGCATGTTATAGAGGGGCATGCAGATCTAAAGCCGAGGCAAAGGAACGTGGTTTGACAATATCAAGATATCGATGCCCCATGTGTTTTATCTAATGTATGCCTTCGCTCGAAAATTTAGTTATAATACAACAATGATTGAAGATTTTTCAGAAGGAGAACATTGCCTCTCTACAGCAACAATAAGTGACTGGTTCAATTATTGTAGAGAGGCAGTTGTTTCATTCCAAAAACATAAACAAGAAATAATTGGAAAGATTGGAGGTCCAGGAAAAATTGTTCAAATAGACGAAAGCAAGTTTGGCAAAAGAAAATATAACAAAGGACGTCGTAAATCACAGCAACCTAGGTAACCCATTTGTAGCTGAGGATGGTACCCATACCCAGAGGATAGAATCACAGTGGCGAATAGTTAAACGGTTTTTTTATAAAGAAAACTATAATAGAGTGAAAATTAACGATATAATTTATGAATATTTGTGGAGAAGAGATGTGGAAAGGAATAATAAAGATCCTTTTGATGAATTAATCGATGTCATCAAATATAATTTTAATAAATAGATTTTAAATTAATGTATTGTATTTTATTTGTTTTTATACAAGGTGTCCAGAAAGGGTATCGGGTATTTGTTTTCGCGCCATATTCGAAACGGGGCGTCTAAAGGGTGCGGGGAGGGGTTCGTGGCGTCCGCCATTTTGTGGAGTTTTAGTCACGATGGAACAGTACTCGGGGACGCATCGCGCATTTTGCGTACGAGCGTATTATCGTAATGGTGATTCAATAGTGACTGCTCAACGTCTCTATCGTGCGGAATATCGTACACGCCACGCGCCAAGTGACGATAGCATTAGGAAATGGATCAGGATGTTCGAGAATACAGGTGCGACAGTTAAAATTCAAAACTCTGGTCGTCCTCGTACAGTTCGCGATGAAGAAACAATTGAAGAAGTTGAGGCGTCGGTTCGTCAAAATCCGTCTTTATCCATCCGAAAGCGAAGCCAAGCGTTGAACATAAAAAAATCGTCTTTACATTCGATTTTAAAGAAAGACTTACATCTAAAAGCCTATAAAATTCAATTGGTTCAAGAATTGAAGGATACGGACTATGCTAATCGACTGAATTTTGCGAACGAAATGCTGCAGCGATTTAACAACTTTAACAACATACTGTTCAGTGACGAAGCAAATTTTCACCTGAATGGTCATGTTAATAAGCAGAATTGTCGGTACTGGGCAGTGGAGAATCCGAGACGAAAGCATGAACGACCCCTGCATAGCCCAAAGGTCGTTGTTTGGGCCGCTATGTCTGCTAAAGGCATAATTGGTCCTTATTTTCATGAAGATCAACGAGGCCGAGCAATTAATGTGAATAGTGACCGTTATTGCGATATGTTGCGAAATTTTTTGGTCCCAGAGTTGCAGGAGTTTGCAGGTTTCAACTCAAGAACGTGGTTCCAGCAAGATGGGGCCACTTGCCATACCTCAAATGACTCAATGGAAGTTGTTAACGAATTATTCCCTAATAAAGTCATTTCGCGAAGGGGTAACATCAACTGGCCTCCCAGAAGCCCCGACCTTAGCCCACTTGATTATTTTGCATGGGGATACCTTAAAAGTAAGGTTTATCAAAACAATCCGACGAATCTAACCCAGTTAAAGCAAAACATCAGGTCAGAAATGGCAGCAATATCAATAGCTATGTGTCAACGTGTTATCGCCAATCTTCGTTTCCGTTTAGAAGAGTGCCAGCAACATAACGGTCATCATTTGGATAACATCATCTTTTCCAAATAATTCTCCAATTCATATGCTAATAATAAACAATAAACTTTTTTATTGGATACAAATAATTTTTGTTTCATTGAACTTACAAATACCCGATACCCTTTCTGGACACCTTGTATCATCTTAGATATCCTGTTTAGAAGAAAGTTAGTAATTCCACTGATCATATAGCGAGTACAAAAGGTTATTACTGTTAAGGTGTGTCCAAACATAAAGCGGCATTCGAGCGCAGCTGCCGCGCGCGGCTTGCCGCGCTATGATTGGACGTCTGCCGCGCGCGGCAGCCGCGAGCTACCTGCCGCGTGCGGCGATCGCCGCGAACGGTGTTAGTTTTGGTTCGCCAGTGGTTGTGTGTGGACGGACGTATTTTATCAGGTATAAAATGGATAACGAAACAGCAATTCGTCTTATTGAAATTTATGGCTCCCATAGTCCATTATGGGATACTAGACGTAAAGAATATCACAATAATAACGTGAGAGAAGATCTATGGGATGAAATAGCAAAAACATTCGTACAACCAAAAGCAGCTTTAAAATTGAAAATGAAAAGTCTTTTGAGTTCTTATAGAAGGGAGAGAAACAGAGAAAAAACAAGTAATGTCACTGGCTGTGGTAAGTTTAATCTTATTACATTTTAGTAGTAACAGTAGGTACTTATTATTACATTTCTGGCCGTTTACATTTTCACTATACTAATTCTTAATTATCTCTTAAACGCGTGGACCGATTTACATGATTCAAACTGATGAAATGGTTTTAGACCTAGACCTTTCATTTGACACCATAATCGTTAAGATATCTCAAGAAACAAAAAAGCAAATTTTCTAGTTGCTCTCGTGATTATCCAACATTTGTATGAAACGCGTAATTAATTCTTTTAAAAACTTAACTTAATCTTATCAAATATCAAACGTTAAATTATTTGTTGTCGCTGTGGGTACGGCCGAGTGAAGGCCTGCTCGAGGGCTAGTTAGTTAGTTATAAAAGTAGTGCGAGTAAATAAGACACAAGATCAGCTTATGTTTCAGTTATTTTAATAATGTTCTTTTTTCTGTTGCAGGTAGAAACAAGGCCTATAAATCTAAATGGTTTGCTTATGAAGCATTCAGTTTTTTACATGACAGGAATAACCCTATTGATGCAGTGGTAAATACCTATTTATTTTATTTTTTTATTAGACTATAGCTTTCCGCCAGCGACTTCGCCCGCGTGGTCTGGTTGTTTCTTATAAATTATAACCTAATGTTACTCGGTGAAGATGTAGCTTTATAATAGTGAAAAATTTTTCAAAGTCGGTCCAGTAGTTTTTGAGTTAAATCGTAACAAACAAATAAATCTTTCCTCTTTTTAATATTAGTTTAGAGGTAACGGCCATATTATACATACAGCCCGCATACTACAAAAAGATGAGATCAGATAATAATAATAATAATAAATCATGCTAAGGGGCCGTTTATTAATTACGTTAAGATGATTTTGGCCATTTTTAATCTAAGGTTATGTAATTATTTAATATCTTTCTTGCCAATCAATTGATCCGTTTGTCATAAAATATCTTGACAAAAAAATACGAATATCAGAAGGAGTGGTAATAAATTGATTTGGAGTAAAGGTAGCTGCTTCATTCGCTGAATTATTTGATTTTTTTAATAAAGAGTCTCTGCGAAGAAAGTTATGCAAGTGAACAGTAGCTAGAACTATGGTTTTGGCTGATTTTGGGCTTAAAATCATTGTACTTCTCAATACTCTAAATTTTGCCGACAAGATTCCAAAAGCATTTTCTACTACTCGGCGTGCTCTTGATAGTCTATAGTTGAAAATCCTTTCTTTTGACCCTTTTGGATGAATTCCTGCAAATGGTGTCATCAAATGTGTGCTTAATGCAAATGCTTGATCTCCTAATATTACATATGGTATCTTAGTTATGTAGGGTATTTGTAAAATTTCTGGTGCTGGTACATTAAGTTGATTATTTTCTAGCTTTCGATACAATTTGGAATGTTTATAAACTCCTCCATCTGAAATTCGACCTTGGCTTCCTATGTTAACATACATAAAATTGTAGTTTGAGTCTACTAATGCTAATAGCACGATGCTAAAGAACTTTTTATAATTAAAATATTCAGTGCCGCTACGAAAAGGAGCTTGAATAGTTATGTGTTTTCCATCTAACGCCCCAATGGTGTGCGGAAAATTCCATTTTTCCTCGAAGTCTTTTGATACTGCTTTCCAATCTTGCTCTGATACTGGTAGCTGAAAAAAATAATATTAATATCGTTTTATTTATTTTGTTATATTTTTGTTTCAGGATTGTGGCTCACCCTCAGAGCCGGGTAATACAGAACAAGCTATTCCGGAACAAGGCATTTCAGAACAAGGCACTTCGGAACCAGGAACTTCGGAACAAGGCACTCGAGACCAAGATACAAATACCAAGAAGTCGTCAAGAAAAGAAAAGCCAGCTAACAAGAGGACATACCAAGAGTCAGAATATGATGCTGAAAATCAAATGATAGAAGAGGCATTAGAAGTAATGCGAAAACAAAATGACAGTAATAGTAATGATCCTTACGTTGCTTTTGGCATGCACATAGCAGCCGAACTAAGAAAATATGATGCCACTATGTTTACGAGAGTTAAACATTCAATAAATACTATACTATACGAAGCTGATATGGAGCGCCTCAATCAATTATCAACACAAGAATATAACGCTGAAAACAGACGAGGATATTTCACTTCACAGTTTACCGATCTTGACTCATCATCTTCTAGTAACATGGGTACTGGCCTTACACAATTGATTCACGATTTAGACACGGATGGATAATATTGTGAATTAGTTGAGAGCAACTGTGATTGATGAATGATGATTGTGTTGTTTTTTAATTACTACTTAATTATGAAAATAAATAAATAAAAAATAAATAAATTAACAATCTGTAGTTTAAAATATTTCGCCAAATAATAAAAATAACATAAGTAATAAAGTTCATAATTATTTACCTGTACCATGTCCTTAAGAGCTCTCACTATGGCTTCGCACACTTCTGGAATTATTGTTGATATTGTTTGCTTTGATACGTGAAACGTGTATTGTAGGCTGGAATAGGAGTCTCCTGTAGCCAAATATCGTAACGTTATTGCAAGTCTCTCCTTCGACGTTATTGCCGTTCGCCAGTGAGTATCCATTTTTTTAATAAATGGTTCTACCAATGTATGTATGTGTTCGAATTCTTCCAAAGATAATCTTAAAAACTGTGGCGTTCGGTAGTTGATTTCGTAATAGATCACTTCCAGATTCTTTGTCCTCTGTTGAAAGAGTGGTCGCATCCAACACTGCCTCTGTCTAATACACTTTCTTCTATTCCTTCTTCTACGTAATTTACGAATAATAAGCAGAGCAACAACACACGCGGCCGCTTTCATTGTGGTTTGAATACGAAATAAAGAACGCGGCGTGTCTCGGACATGCCGCGCAGCACTGCCGCGCAGAAGGTCTAAACTAGTCGCGCGGCAAATTTGTGTCCCGCGAATGCCGCGCGTAGCTGCCGCGCACCTTGCACGCCGTGTTTGGACACACCTTTACGAGGATAACTTAAGGCGCAGATATACGACTTTTAATGATTTTAAATTGAACATCACGTCTAAACTTCTAGACATATTTCTTTGAAAAAAATATATGTTATACTAGACAGTTTTCTTCATAATTTGATATGTGAAAATGTGAAATTATATTTTTATAACATAGTGTAATTAATTTGTAAAGTAATGTCTAACGCGGGCAAAAAAAGGATAATCACGCAAAAACTATCGGGCGGATTTGCATGAAATTTGGACCATCTGAAGACAATTTAAAGACCCATATTTTAGTATACGGTTTTTATTTATATTGTGTTTGATAAATCAAGGGGGGTTGTTTTTTCGAATAAACTTGGTGCGCGTTGAAGCGGTAGCCCTTGCGGGCGACGGGCGGCAGTGCATTGCTGACCACTGTCACGGGTGGACGCTAACGCTCGGAGAAAACACAACACAATTTTATTAGCTTTTAGGTTTCGCGATAATAATGGTTGGTAAATCCAAATTATTGAAAAAGAAACGACTTATACTGGAAAAAAATAGATTAAATATTTGTATTATTTCTGTTTTAGGAGAATACCAAATAACAAAGATTCTCGAGTCGTAAATCTAGAGACGAGGCGAGTATTGTAATGTACTATAACCATACTACATCTTTTTAGGGACAGTCCAGATTTGAGTTTAAAAAAATACTGAATGCTCTTATTGAAATAGTTGTTGGTTGGTCTTGGTACGTAAGTAGTATGACCTCGACTGCGAAGATGTAATTTTTGCGTCTGTTTTGAGGACTTACGTGCACTACTATCTTAGCCATGCCTTTCATGTCGGTGCCTATATTTACCTAAAAAATACATTTATTTTATAGCTCTGGCTGTATAGAACAGGAGAAAAAGGCAACTCCGGATATTGAAAATGAGGACATTATTGCTGACAAGTATACCTACCTAATTTATTATTCCGATTTTAGTATTATTGAATCATAATATTTATCTAAAGATTTTTGGAACGAAGTTATATCCCTAGCATCCATGCAACTTTTTTATCATATATTAGAGAGATAGACAGAGAGGGAAATAGTTTTCATGGTTTTCGAGGGTGCTGAAGCCGATAGTGAGATCTATATGAAAATTCAAGATGGCGGCTGCGACCTTTTTTCATTTTTTTCGTCATGGGTGTCGTTTTCATGGTTTTCGAGGGTTCTGAAGCCGATAGTGAGGTCTATATGAAAATCCAAGATGGCGGCTGCGACTATATTTCAAATTTATCATTATGGGTGTCGTTTTCATGGTTTTTAAGGGTCTTGAAACCGATAGTGAGATCAAAATGAAAAGTTTGATATTTCGATAATTTACAACTTATTAATGTTAGTGACCATGATTATTTAAAATCTTAAATATTTTTCAGTTTTGAAGTAAATGAAACAACATTTACTGACGAGGAATCCTTTCTCATAGAGACAAAAAAAAAGAACGCAGTCTTTGCCAGGTAAACAATTCGTTTCAGGATAGTTAGCCCATGTAAATATTTGTATTGGAAAACTTCTTATTATAAATACTTTTTATTTAGGGGTTAGAACTTTTTCAATGGAACCTGGCCTAGTCATTTTGATTTTTCCAGAAAGTTGTGTGTTTTGTCTCACGATTAACTGGCATATCATTGTAAGCCGCAGCCAAGTGGATATTTAAACAAACAAAATATATCGTGAGATATAATGTAATGTTTTAATACTTTTTGTTCATAGAAAGAAAACGAAGCTGTACAAGGGATGCGTATAATAAATATCGCAAAGTTTTTTATAGACCTTCAAGAAGTATGCTCACATGACAATATGGACTGTTGTTTGAAATCTGTGGAAATTATAGCTGAACGTAGATTAGGGCTAGTTTCTAATTTAAAACTTAAATGCAGTATGTGTTACGAAACGTTTAAAATTTGTTGCAATGAATACGTGGCAACCGTTGTCGCGTCGGTGTCCCTTCCACCCCGTATATTTGTAAATAATAAATGTGTCTATACATGAATAAGAATAACTAATTAAATGTACCTACTTTAATAACAGAAGATCTGCTGTTATGATATATGTATATGCTGGGGGGGGGTACGTGGTAACCATTTTCGCGTCGGTGTCCCTTTCACCCCGTATAAACCAATTTATTCAATGCACACACAATTCTTCTTACGGCTTACTACGGAATAGTTGAATCGCACTTGCGCTACGGTATTATTTTCTGGGGGAACTCAACTGATCGAGATATAGCTTTTAAGGCCCAGAAAAGATGTCTCCGATCATTGTTAAAACTTAAATCGACAGACAGTTGCGCGCCTTATTTTAAGTTACATAAAATTTTGACACTTCCCTGTATATATATTTTCGAAGTAGCTATGTTTGTCAAGCAAAATCCCTCTCGTTTTGAGCGCCTGGCTGTTGTATTCCCAAGGAATAGGCGTGACAACAGTAAATTATGTCAGGTATCATGTCGAACTACCTTGATGCGTAAGAGCGTTTCTTGCATGGCCCCCATTATCTACAATAAATTACCGAGTAGTTGGAAAGCTTTAAACATAGCAAAATTTAAGAGTAGATTGCGGAATTTTTTGGTAGATAAAACGTACTACAGTGTAACTGAGTTCCTATCGGAGAAAAATATTTGTTAATTAGTGAGTCTTTTTGAAATTTTGATGTATGTTATTTTTGATTTTTGACATTTTGATCTTACATTTAGATTACTGACATTTTGAGTTTAGAATTGTAATATAATGAATAATTGTAATGACATGTTAATTGATGTAATGATAATGGTAGGTAAGACATATGTACATATAGTAATGACATGATATATAATCTTATGATACTGACCTATATTTTCCTTTTAATACAAACATAATTATATTTTTAATAGCTGATGATTTAAGAATTTTATAATAATAGTAATTTGAATTGTAATAATAATGATATAAATAATTTCAAATGTTTGCATGCCGATTGGTAAAATGTGGCTGGGCTAAATTTAATCTTAAGAACTATTATGTATTACCCATATTTGCAAAATAAAATTCTATTCTATTCTATTCTATTCTATTCACACTATTAAAATAATAAGATTACAATCTCAATTAATTATTTATCACCTTGATAAAAAATCAGGCAGGATAGTCCTCACTATCTGAAACGTAAGGTTACCCTACGAAATTACGTGCGTGCAGTTGCGGGGTCGCGGGGCGTGACGTAAGCTCCACCCACTTGCTCAAGAGCGCTGGCACTTAATGTCGCCTTAAGATGCGAGAGCGAGCGAAGCGAGCGAACACAGACCCCGCCACCTCAAGAACACCAGTCCAATGTCAGCACATTGTACTACAAAATCAAGCTGCAAGTACATAATAATCTGTGCTTTACGACAACATCACTAAAGATAGCTATTTTTTTGTGTGTAACGAATCGGAAGGAGGGTTAAATGCAGATGAGTTTGCCTCTATTTGGGCGTATTTTATTGAAAAAAAGATTCTCTCAAGCATTGAAAACAAAACGGATTTACGTGTTATTATTTATTATGATGGCTGTTGTTACCAAAACCGCAATGTAACTTTATCAAACGCCCTTCTAAAGGCAGTTAAAAAACAAATAACCATAGAACAAAATTATTTAGAAGTCGGACGTAGAACGAAGGATGCGTAACAGGGTTGTAAACGTATCCGCAGACTACGTTTAAATTATTAAGTCCGCCCGCAACAATCCATTCTATGTTATATATTTGGAACATGGCTTTTTTTAAAGCTTTCAATAATATAACAAGCTATAAAAGTATTCGCCCAGGCTGTACGACGGAAGACCCTAAGGTCACCGATATACGAGCGCTGATGTATTCTCCATTGGGGAATATCTCGTACAAACTACGTTTCAGTGAGCCATGGGCGCTGCTGCCCCAGAGAAAGGGAATTTATAGGCAATAAGTTTTCGACGAAATGCAAAATTTACACCAAATTAAAATTAAAAAATACAACGACTTACAGCAAAATAAAGGTCCTGCCAGCAGATTTTTGAGAAATTTATGATTATTTACCGCATGACTAAATTTGCGATTTTTTATAAACTTTTCCTTTAAGTTTAATTTTTATAATTTATTTTAATAATAAACGGCAATTATTAAGTTCGTTTTTTTTCATAAAGAATAAAATTTAATAACTCCTAAACCTATTGCAGTAAAAATAATATTGCAAGTGTAAAAAATGGTATCCCCAATAGACCCTACCCTAAAGAGTAAAAGTATTTTTTTTAAAAAATGGTGTTATAATAGGTACTGGTAAAATATCTATCAACTGGAATTTAGATATTGCAGTCGTGTAGTAATTATAATTTTAAATCATTTTATTCTTGTTTCTGACAAGTAGTAGCTTTATGCTTATATTATGCCTTCCGACTTTATAGTCAGTCCACTAGCTTGATGTGACTCAGGTTGGCTGGACAAATCTTCAAAATAGCTTGCATTTAACTAGGTCAATAGGTCACTTTATGTGACGGCTAAACACCCTTATTTCAGAATGTCGCGATCGCGAATCATATTTTTGAAATTGAATTTCGCGGGCTACCACGAAAACGTCGGAGGACAAACTATACTGCCATGATAGCTGATGTTGGTGTCGCCATCTATTGCTTAAAGTTGGTACTACTAGGACAACTGGTCGAATCTTAACTCTTATTTAGGTTGTCTTACCGCAGATTAATTAATAGTTACTAGTACTCTGATTAGTGATAACACTTCGAAAAGTACATACACTGCCGGCTGTCGAGTTTAGTTCTCATTTTCAGTTACATAAGATAATGAACTAAACGCGAAATACAAGTGGGCTCTCTCTTGCAGCGCTGGTGGTCAATTATTATTTTGAATTAACACATACTTACTCTTTTCACTGCAGGAAAACCTTTTATTCCCACGGGGAAATCAAATACAAAGCAGGCGTGGATGCTACCGGCCAATTAATCGATTAAAAAGAAATCCTTTATTTATGTAAAATTATGGTCACCTCACAATATTAATGGATGTTTGTATGGGAAAATTTAAATGGTCAATATCTTTGAAACTACGCAATCAACCAAGTTTCCTCCGTCACAATTTCAGGTTATCATTATCGTCCCCGTCACAACATTTTGAACACATTTCGAAGGTCGTAGATCATCAGGCAGTGGAGATACATGTGTCCAGCCATCTTGAACTCAGGTTGGCTGGACATTAAGTTTTTATTGATTTCTCGTAAACCCTTACATGTGACGCCATAAATCAAACGTTATTACTGTCACACATTGCGTCACCAAGTATTAGTAAAGGAACCATATTCGAAAACGCCCCCGTTATTGAGATTCGGAAGTGCCAGCCATAAGTTTTATACGTAAATTCAAGATGGCTGGACACAGATTTTTGCATTTTTCTACTAAACCACTGTACTTATCACAAAACTTTTAGCTCGGTGCCCGTCACAAATTTATGTGACGCCCGTTGATATGCGAAAAGTCGTCAAAATCACTTCCGTTACCGAGATTGAGAGACCAGCGAAAAGTGGTTTTTCAAGATGGCTGGACACGTTTTCGATCGATTATCTAAGATTCTGTAGCGTCACAAATTCTGAAATAAGGGTGTTTAGCCGTGACATAAAGTGACCTATTGACCTAGTTAAATGCAAGCTATTTTGAAGATTTGTCCAGCCAACCTGAGTCACATCTAGCTTGAGAAAATAAAATAGTTATCTCATCATCGAAAATGGCGATGCGAGTTGATTTTAGCACAGTTGATTTTACAAATCAACTAGTTATTGAAATTTTAGCTTCCACATTTGATTTAATTAACGATTCAGACAAACAGAAAATAGTTAGAATTCTTCAAGAAAATAACAACTTTCCTCAGTTTGAAAAATTATATGCTGAATTCGTAGGACACAGTATCATTCCCGATGACACGGAGACTTCTAGGACAGAAATGCGTACATTGGAATTTGACCCTAACGAAGTTATGTATTGTACCGAAGGTCAGGAGTAAGATAATGATATCGTCCCCAACGGTTGTTCAGTTAGTCAACCTTTCTTAGTAAGACATTTTGTTATTAGTAGTGAGCCCTGTACTGATCACGATTTTGATGTTTCTATGGAACAAGATGCAGATTGTAGTGATTCAGATCCTACTCCCCCTCAGGCCTTCGGAAGAAGTTCTTCGGATTCCGAATGTACTAGATTATTTGCTAGACTTGAACGTGATTTTCCTGGACCTTGTAAAACAAAGAAGAAGAGTATTTTCTCAAATCCAGCAGCTAGGTGGACTCCCGTTATACTACAAACTCCAGTTTTATGAGCTGGCATAACCGCCTGTAGCAAGTCAAGGCGTGGAAAGAATTTTGACCGTGGACGGCCCATACAAGATGGAGCAACACTAGATAGTTCTGAAAATGATCCTGGACCTAGTGGAGATACAACAACTAATGACCCGCCAACAGTGCAAGGACTTACTCTAATGGAGTCTGATGATTCCGCTAGAGGCAAGAAAAGGCGTCTGGACAATGACCAATATTATTGGGAGTCAGCAATTTAGCTTATTTAGCCGACGAGTAGGTACTTCTGGACACGGCGCGTGATGTAAGGAGATTCCTCTCTCAAGACCCCTGACCGCTGCTAGTGTTCCCGATGCTGGTGGGCTACTATTTTTATACATATTTTTTTTTTATACTTATGCTTTTTTTTAAGGAATATAAAAAAAAAACTGCAAATAATATATAAAAAAATACATAAGAAATATAAGTAAAAGGCATAATAATTTGACTGTAAGGAAAACCACAGTGTAAGAACGATGCTGTTTTCACAGCGAACCACTTGTGTATCTTCTTATAGCAAGTCTCAAATTACATGAAAATAAGGTTAGATTTTTTTTTTTCAAATGCGTAATGTTGAGCCGATGAAAAAAATAGGCTTCCTTTCTCCACGAAACACATCATTTTCAAAGACCGATACATCTTTACTGACCAACGAATGCCGCGTTACCAAACTAGATTGATCCTGCTGGAAACGTGATACCATTATTGAACTTTCAACAACTTTTCAACGACATACGACAAAAATAATAATAATTTGAGTCATTGTGGCGATAGTCGTGTCGGCCAAGCGCTTTATAGCAATAAATAGCCAAGACCAACCTCTGAGGAGGCTCCCGCTAGGTAGCTGAACCGAGGGCGACTTGATTGAGAAAGCTGTAGAGGTTTCTCTCTCAAGAGCCCTGACCACCGCGCACCGGTATGTTGGATCCTGTTCCAGATGCTGGTGGGCACTGTAGTGACGAAGACGTACTCAAATGTCGTCAAGGGCTGCTCAATTAACCTCAACGCCGCTTGAAGACCGCGATCTACTGAATGCTATGGTCATGGGCGAATTTGGTATCGATATGCCAACCTTATACACTAAGGAAACTGGCTGTGGAGTCACTTTACATGTCCATTTTGATACCTCTATTCCGATAAAGATATGTGATTCCGATGAATTAGAGATCATTCATCCCGATGGACGTATTGTGGATTTAGGAATCCCTTTTGATACCAACATTGATTACCATTTGCCGATATACGCCTTTCCCAATGTGAAACCGATGCCGCGTTCCGAAATTGATTTCGATGACGAGAACTACTTAATGTAAATAATATATAAAATACATAAGAAATATAAGTAAAAGGCATAATAATTTGACTGTAAGGAAAACCACAGTGTAAGAACGATGCTGTTTTCACAGAGAACCACTTGTGTATCTTCTTATAGCAAGTCTCAAATTACATGAAAATAAGGTTAGATTTTTTTTTTTCAAATGCGTAATGTTGAGCCGATGAAAAAAATAGGCTTCCTTTCTCCACGAAACACATCATTTTCAAAGACCGATACATCTTTACTGACCAACGAATGCCGCGTTACCAAACTAGATTGATCCTGCTGGAAACGTGATACCATTATTGAACTTTCAACAACTTTTCAACGACATACGACAAAAATAATAATAATTTGAGTCATTGTGGCGATAGTCGTGTCGGCCAAGCGCTTTATAGCAATAAATAGCCAAGACCAACCTCTGAGGAGGCTCCCGCTAGGTAGCTGAACCGAGGGCGACTTGATTGAGAAAGCTGTAGAGGTTTCTCTCTCAAGAGCCCTGACCACCGCGCACCGGTATGTTGGATCCTGTTCCAGATGCTGGTGGGCACTGTAGTGACGAAGACGTACTCAAATGTCGTCAAGGGCTGCTCAATTAACCTCAACGCCGCTTGAAGACCGCGATCTACTGAATGCTATGGTCATGGGCGAATTTGGTATCGATATGCCAACCTTATACACTAAGGAAACTGGCTGTGGAGTCACTTTACATGTCCATTTTGATACCTCTATTCCGATAAAGATATGTGATTCCGATGAATTAGAGATCATTCATCCCGATGGACGTATTGTGGATTTAGGAATCCCTTTTGATACCAACATTGATTACCATTTGCCGATATACGCCTTTCCCAATGTGAAACCGACGCCTCGTTCCGAAATTGATTTCGATGACGAGAACTACTTATATGTAAATAATATATAAAATACATAAGAAATATAAGTAAAAGACATAATAATTTGACTGTAAGGAAAACCACAGTGTAAAAACGATGCTGTTTTCACAGAGAATCACTTGTGTATCTTCTTATAGCAAGTCTCAAATAGTACATGAAAATAAGGTTAAGTTTTTTTTTTCAAATGCATAATGTTGAGCCGATGAAAACAAATTATGCTTCCTTTCTCCACAAAACACAACATTTTCAAAGACCGATACAACATCTTTACTGACCAACGAATGCAGCGTTAATAAACTAGATAGAACCTGCTGGAAACGTGATACCACTATTGAACTTTCAACAACTTTTCAACGACATACGACAAATAAAAATATATATATATATATCTGAGTACAGCAGTCATTGTGCCGATAGTCGTGACGGCTAAGCGCTCAATAGCAATAGCCTTGACCGACTTCTGAGGAGGCTCTCGCTTGGCAGCTGAACCGAGGGCTTGATTCAGAAAGCAGTACCTCTCGACACGACGCGTATTGTTTGGAGGTTCCTCCGTCAAGAGCCCTGACCGGTACATTGGACCCTGTTCCCGATGCTGGAGGGCTACTATTTTTTTTATTTATACTTATGCTTTTGTTTTTAGAAATATATAAAAATTAAAATAATGTATAAAATGTGTAAGAAATTTTAATATAATGATGCTGTTTTCACAGAGAACCACTTACGTACCTTCTCGTAGAAAGTCTCAAATAAAATAATACATAAATAGATTTATTTTAATAAATAATGTTGAGACGATGCGAACATGCTATCCATTTTTTTTTAAATAAAACGACATAGTCAAAGACCGATAAAACATTTTTACAGACCAACCAATACAGCTTTGCAAAACTAGAAGGAACTTTCAACAACTTTTCAAGGACATACGACATACAACATAAAAATAATAATTTGACACTAAGAAAACTAACAGTGTAAGAAAAATGCTGTTTATGTTTCATTCACGTATCTTCTCACGCTCAACTATGTTTACTAACGGAGCAAAGAAATTACTAATAATATATTTTGCTTTTCCTTTTAAACAAGATATTTTAAAATATTCGACAAAAATCTACCCTTAATATACATTTTTGGTTATTTTTTTTTTTCGAAACAAGAACTATTAGAATTTTCGACAAAAATCTACCCAAAATAAAATAAAAAATGCAACTTCTTATGAAATACACAAAGCTTGCTAACTCTCAATTTGAAAAACTAAAGAAACCTTGTAGGAACATCAAATTGTAATATTATTTCAGAAAAAGAAACTCAGTTTGGACCTTTCTCTAACAACTTTTGACGACGTGTCGTGTAGACTTAAATTCAGATTGACCCGACAACCAAGCAGTTCAAATGACAAGAATTTTCAGACACTCTGTTTCAAGCCTAACAAAATAGCATATTGGCCGCAAGAAAATAAATTCAAGCGTGATTCAACATCATACATACAAGTAGACAGACGACAGATAAACTAAGTGTTTTCCTCTTTTTTTGACAGACTAGCCAGACTCATCTATATCCGAAACGAAACGAGTTTATATAAATACCAGCAATATATATATTACATAGAAGCGTCTTTAATATTCATAAATAAATATGTACTTTTATAGAAAACACGGACAAAATAAATAGGGTGACTGGTAATTAGTGATCGATACTTAAACACGTGATTGTACTCATGATAACATACAACTTTCCCAAAGAAACATTTTTTTTTTATACCTACTCATTCACTTTTATCACAATAAAACTTACGGAGCGGGCTTGCGAGCCGCGCGGCTGCTCTGTCTATCCACTGTTGCACGGTAAGATAGTAATGAGACAGAAGGGCGTCACGCGGCTAACAGCTGATAGGTCAAAGACGCGCGCGCGCGAGTTTCATACGGCTGTTGTGTTATTGTGATAAAAGTGAATGAGTATAAAAAAAAAAACTTTAGGAAAGTTGTTTGTTATCACGAGTACAATCACGTATTTAAGTATCGGTCACTAATTACCAGTCACCCTATATAAGACATGGAATAGCATTTTTTTCCCAACGAAAAATTTACACTCTGGTCGATCTAGAATCATGTACTGAATTATTAATATTTATATAATATTCTCAGAATAGTTGGGCACAAGTGATACATTCACATTTGCCTCTACATGTTTCAGTACCAAGAGACTTGCCGAAACTAAGTCCAAAACACCGACTGTCGCTGAGAAATTTGATTTAAAAACCCAATCTATACACAGTAAATACAGTTGTTGTAAGCTGATTCACTTTATTCTGTACAAAATCGAATCTTTTGTTACATTTCAGGCCGTAATGTAAGTCATAGACACATACGGATGTGGAATTTTACTAACATTGAACTTCATACCTTATTACAATGGCAAGAGTCTCATGGTGCGCTAGCAAAAATTACATTTACATGAAGTCAATATAAAAAACAAAGTGTCATTGGAATGATATATTTTCGTAGCTACTTACAAAATATTACAATAATATGTATAACTAATTAACAGAGCGATTGCGAAAATAACCAATGATGTTTTGTTACATTAAAAATAACATGAACAATTTACATACATACATAAACTCCCCTTTTTCTCATGGGGCTAGGCAGAAACCACAGAACACCACCTGCTACGATCCATTTACCTCGTCCAATAATTTAGGAGTATTGAGAAATACTCACGACACGTCACCTCGTTCCAGGCACAGATACAGATCTGACAATTGACAGCCGGGCCCAACGGCATAACGTCCTTTCCGAGGCATGGGGAGAACTCGATATGTAATGGGTATCCATGGGCGCCTGTTATAAATTAGCCACGAGCTCCTCTGTTCCCGCTCGATTGACATGAACATAAAGATTACAATAATTTTTGGAAACGAACGCAGAATTACTGTCAAAGGAAGGACTACCACAGTTACCATCTCAGTTACGCGTTAAGCCTTTAGATTCTTTATACAGACTCGTGATAATAGGCTTAAAATCATTGTTCTGTTTTTCATTAACCACAAGAACATTGAAACCTTTGCTTTTAATATTATTTCAGTATTCAGTATTCTCTTTCAAGTCTTTCTCGGTGAAAATCAATACATTGGAATGCGAAATTATCCTACTATTATACATTGTATCAATAAACAATGACATCCTGATGTTTATGTAAAAAATATTTTTCAAAATACAACAAAAGTTTTTGGAGATATGGAGAATAATTATAATAATAGTAATACACTCAAACAATTTAATTTAAAAAAAAACAGCTTCATCAAGGCACAATTTGTTTGTAAAGTTGTTACTTTGATACTTGGCTCGTTTGCAGTAATACGCGACACTTAAGTGAATGCTCTATCGTGTTAACTTTTTGAACCTTTGGCGCCAAGCAGAGCGTTGAATACTTAAATTTAGACATTGGTTTTAAGTGTCACCTAGCTTAAGTGAAAACAGGCATTTGTTTGGATATGTTACATGGTCACATAAGTAAACATCTACAGCAACATTATCATAATAATAAGATTATACTTCACTGTAAATTTCGCAAAGATGAATCCAGACATTACAGGATTATATATATCCATATTGAGAAAGCACTTAATTTTCTCCTTGTCATTGCGATATTTTTTTTTGTTGTAGACCATACCTGGGAACCTTCTAGTTATAGACATATTGGGGGTCAAAGTTGTAACGTTTTCACAAGTTTTTTTTTAATACAAGTTTTTAATGTTATAACTTTAAATACCTCCACAACCCCCGTAATATTCAATGTATCCATCAGCACGTATTGAGTGCGTTACATTGAGCCCTAACGTAAAAGGTGATTTATCACCACTAAGAAAAAAAGTCGTTTTCAAGAAATCATTTTAGCGTAGTTTAATGTATAGAATGCTTGGTTGACGGTTTCGTGAAGGGTCCGTTTACACCTTGCATATAAGGTCACATTAGAATAGATGGACAAATTTTAACACAGCGTTCAGTACGTCTAACCAAAGATATCCAAGCAAATAAAAAAACCATCTTTAAAGTGGTTTTTTTTTGACCTAAAATCATTTGGTAACCAATATTTTTAGTGTATTTTCGTTAATTAATTTTTTTTCTTGTAAGTATCTAATGCGTTTTTCTTATATTTTTTTACCATTGTCCTTATTTTGGTGGTCTGAATGATTTCCAAAAGTTTGTCCATCTATTTCAATGGGACCTTTTATTTATCTCAGCCTGACAAATACAACTGTGATCAATTTTATTTACCATTAACTGTACAATTTACATAGGCCTGTGTCCAGCAGTGGACGTCTTTCGGCTGAAATGATGATGATGATGATGTACAATTTTGATTTGTTCATAGTTTAACTATCATAACATTTAACAATACAATTATTAACACTCACCTAGTGGCGGTACTTTCATACAAGCTTACAAGCTTGGCTTGCCCTTATAACCTACTCCTCTTCATGAGTTACGTGTTTCTGAACACTCTGCTAGCCTTATGGGCTTGCTGTATTGTTGGCCCCTAGGCACGCCTCTGCACACACCATATAGAGTCCATTTTTCTATAGCACTTTCAGAAATGTTGAGCATACGTTATTTCATTTCGTCCTTCTATGCTAAATACAGTATAGTTGACCGCATAAATGCTTTACCACCCTGAGGCTATCACATTCACATTACAAAATAAGTCTATGTAACAAGCTTTTGTTTAACTTGCAATGCTTGATCTTCCGTCTGTCGTCCCGCACGCAAAATACGCGCTTTGACGTGGAGTTGCGGACACCAGCCTGTTATACAATACAATGCTTGATCTTTTCTCAACTATCTTGGAGTCACCTTTCAGTCTAACCGGATGCAGCTGAATAACAGTATTTTACATGAATCAACTGCCTATCTGACCTCCACAACGCAGCTAGTACTGGGTAATATGATAATACTAATACTTGGTTAGACTGGTTGTCAGTTTCCCACTGACTACTTGTAACAGCTGTCAAGTGTCTTTGACTTTGGAAATTCTACTACTTACTTTACTTTTAGTAGTACTTTTCTTTTAGTTTGATTTTTACCACACACTTTGATCAACATCAGCTGATTCCGTCAAATCCTATTGTAGTTTCAATTTACTGGGAGACAAAAGTGCTAAAGAAATTACGAGGACGACTGTACCTACTAAATACTATAGCTCTAAGACCGAGATCTATAAACGTTACGTAGCTCGTGCTTTGGCTTAGACACGTTCCAGTCTCTTTCTTGCATTTGTAAGTTTGATACTTGTGCGACAGTGACTAGGATAACGCTAGGTCGAAATCCGTTCAAAGTAACATTTATACTGGATGATTTTTTTAAAAATGGCCAATACTTTAAGAGCGTGAAGTACTCATGAAAACGAATAACTTTTACTATGGGACCAAACATGTAATCGCGAAAAAAATATCAGCTGCATTCACTGATCGCGCAACTTGAAAAATAGTAGGCAACAGCAGATTTTTATTATCATATTTTGTTAGTCCCATACAAAAAAAACCGGCCAAGTGCGAGTTGGACTCGCGCACCGAGGGCTCCATATAAACTTGTAGGTATTTTGTTATGAATCTACATATTTTCGGTTTTCAGATTTTTTTTTTTAGACATTGCTTCTTGCCAGGTTACATGATTCTAGGTCAATGGGAAGTACTCTATAGGTTTGATTCCCGTGTGAAATCGCAAAATATGCGACATATCCGGTCATATGTTTTGATCTGGTTGACTTAAAAGTTTGATTTTTTTCACTGCTCCAAGGGGTAGCAGACTTGAGTATTTGATATTAATTTCAGCTTGATACCTCCACGCGTTCCTGAGAAAAAGGGTCTTGACAGAGAGTCAGACAGCCAACAAAGTGATCGAGAGGGAGGTACTCATACCCCTCACACCCCCCTCCCCAAAGAGATCCTTTACCCCTTTAAAGTATTGCCCAAGTTTAACCAATCACACTGAAAAGAGTCTTTAGCTGTATAGTTAAGTTATTTTAGTCCACATTAACACATTTCACTGAGCGTCATTTCACACGTCACCACACTTGCGTGTATTAGCGCCAATATCATTGTTTCCCGCGCTTCCCAGGTGGCTTCTGTAGCTGGAAGCCGGAGGACGTGTCGGCTTGTGCGATACCGAAGCTCGTGTTTAGAGATGTGTTTAGATTCGGCTGCGGCTGTGGCTGCCATGTTGGTCCTGAAAAAAGAACAGATTTTTTTTAAACATTTTTTAATCTTGAACTCATGAAGGAAAACATTGTGAGGACGCCGTCATCATGTCCAAGAACCGAAAATACGTGGACGTCGTGTAACATCCACAATCAGCACTGGGCCCGTGAGTTTGAATAAAGAACAATTCAGGTTGATTATCCGGCTGCATCTGGATAGACTGGAAGCCGACCTCAGCATAGTTGGGAAAAGGCAGGCAGAACCGAGTAGTAGCAGTCGCGAGGCAGCCTTTCTGACCGTCGTCGTCGTCTAAACGACAAAGAGCTGGTACAAAGACGTTGTGATGACTTACCACTGGCGTCTACCGATGGGAAGGGCGACATAGCGCTGCCGACGTAAGTGAACGGCGTTGGTCCCGCCAACTGTTGTAGATTACCTGTAAGTACAGAACAGTTAACATCAATAGTTAAGAGGAACTACTGATTCGATTCCGAAAATTCCTTCACTCATGCATAGCTACATTCTGTGTCATAGGCTATATTTAAAACGTTTCCGTGGGATAATTTTCTACCTTAGCGAGAGTGAAACCACGGACATGTTACTAGAGATCGACTCAACGATGTTTTTCTTCCAGTCTCTCTCTCTCTCTGTAGCAGACCCACTTTCAAACTTCCTCTGCAGCAGCACTACTAAAAGTACAGCAACATAGCACTAAAAGTACTGCAGCGCCATCTATGACACAAATGAAGAACTAACATCAATATTCTGAATCGCGCTAGAAAAGTTATCAACGACTTAAGACCCGCCAACAATTGTTGGGCAGTAGCCCACCAGACACTACACCCGTCTGGTCGGCGGATCCTCCCTTTTCTATGGGGGATGACGAACTTTAGACCCTGTTCTTCGTACCACTAATATCTCTAATTTAATTCTTTCTTTTATATTTTCTTGTCATACACATCCATCTCAACATTCTCATCTCAACTAAATGCCATCTTTTTTCGCCCATCTTCTTTACAGCATTCTGATCCGTACACTATGAGACAATAGTACCCAAATGTCATTGTCAACAAAACGAACTTTTGAACTGAATGTTAAATCATGCAAAAAAATATAAAATTTTCTGTTTACTTACCTAACGCAGCTCTAGGATCGGAGAGCACAGCGCTTCCCTGGGTGATGTCGGCCAAAGGTCCCGACTTCATCTTCTTCCGATTAGTCTCCGCGTCCCGAAGTATTTGGTCCAGACTAGTACTGGCTGTAAACAATAGATTTATGTAAACAGGTGTTCCTCGCACGCGTCTAGCTCGGTAGCCGCTGTCGGTCTATGGATGGGTGATCAACTATTTCATACTGAGGGTCCATATTCCATGGTGTGATTCAGATCAACAAACTGAACAACTTTCTCCCAGGGACCGCAATCGAAATCGCGAAAAAAAAACAGCTGTCCCCATACATTAAGGTCGTGTAGGTATTGAAGTTTTTTTTTCATGATTTCGACTGTAAGCCCATTGAGAAAGTTGTTCAGTTTGATGGTCTGTAATCACACCCTAGAATATGACCACACCTTTCTAGTAGACGCTGTAATGTTGGGAGAAAGATTGGCAGATGATGATAAAATCCATAATAAAAATTTGTGCTTAGAGCCTGACGACTGGGACAATTTTTGCGTAGAGTTACTTAGTTTAATGTACAGAATGCTTGGTTGACGGCTTTGAGCAGGGTACCGTATACACCTTGTATAATAAATACTTACGTGATGGCGCATCGAACACGTTGGTAGGGTCCTTGAGGATGTACTTCCGTAGGTTGAGGTACTGATCCTTCTGTGCTTCTACTTGTGTGTGCACGGCTTGCAGACGACCAGCTAGCGCCACCAAGGACTCGTGCATTCTTCTAATGCCCATTGTTAGCTCTGCAAAAACAAATAGTTTAAGTAAGTTAATATAAAGGCGAGAAAGACCAGAGAAAAGATGGGTGAATTTTGCGAGGAATGATACGAATGAAAAGAGGTAAATGATAGCGTTACGGCTTGTAAGGGAAAAAAAATGTGTTGTGCCGACTCCAAGTAATATGGGACAAGGGCAGAAGAATGATGACAAACATACACATCATGCCTGTATCTCTGACGCGTTATACAGAAGTGTACCTAATAGAACCACATTTCGACAGTTGTGTTCAAGTCCCATGTCATAGAGAGCGCGCCTATTGCCATCAGCTGGGCGCAAATCCAGACTCTGACTAACTGACGTATGTTAAGTGTGGACACTGCCATAGTATTCTAACTTACCTTGTTCTGAAAGTAGTTTAGGAGAGGACTGCATGTGCTTGTCGGCGACGTCCATTTGTCGGCGGAACGTGATCAGCTGTTGTTCTAACTCGGCGATCAGGTCCTTAACGTATGACGGTGGCGCCGTGCCTTCTAGCTCCGAGCCTATTGACAAACAATATTACGATTATTACATTGATAGACCATTTGAGGATCTCATTTACAAAATCTTAGTATGGACATTAAATTTTGTAATATATTTCCAAGATTCATATTCTATTGGCCTCGTTATTGAGGCCATTCTTTTTCCTTGGGATTCATCCAGTGCTTAATAAAACAAAGTTTGATGCCATATTGTATTCTATCAGGGTAGTTTACGAAGATGACATAATATAAAATATCAATATTTAGTTTGGCATTTAAGTTTATCGTTGATGACAATCTGTAGGAAAATTAGATTCAAGGTTGGGTATTGACAACATAAATTATACTACCACTCTGGCTTAGTTGGGTAATAAAATAAATAAGAGTGTCATGGTTCTTTTGGCGCGTCGTCATAGACGGGACTAACGTCTTGTTTTTTTTTTTTTAATACTGTTTAAACAGCGCCTTGTTGACTATAGTCAACAGGGAACTGTATGCGCCAAATGAACCATGATGCACGATAGTGTGAACTGAGCACTGGATATCTCGTCGTCATGTGTTCGTATTTCCGAAGATAGCCGATGATTGTCAACGAGCATACTTTAGGAGATCTGTATAGTGTAATCTCTTGTATTATTCTTTTACTTCTGAGTTCTGATTGGGCATGATGATGGTGATCTTTATTTTCATTAAAATAAGATTGTTTTTGTTTTTTTTAAACTATCTGTAAACGTACTGCAACAGTATAAGCGGGGGCACCGCGAGTATGCGCGCGCGGCTCACCTGCCCCGCCTCATGTCTCTGGCTCCATGTCCGACGCGCATTATGTCGCCGCACGTTGTTTCAACTGCGTCACATGTCATTCTGATAGAACGACGCAGCGTCAGTACTCAGGCGTTACAACGTACCGACAACCCACCGTGTGGCGTCTCTTACCTGGTGTGGTGTATTCTCTGTTAGCAGCCTCGGCGGCTGCGAGCGCGGCGGCGGCGTGCGCTCGCAGGCGGCGCGAGTGAGCGCGCGCGCGGCTCAGCTCGCCGCTCAACGACATCACCTCTCGGAGAGTGGTCTCGGCCTCGCGGGACACCTAGCATATAACGACCACATTTTAGAGGGACGAGGAACAGGGTAGAAAAAGAAAAACGGTTGATGTGGTGACGCTTGGCACAGACTATATGCGTCTCCCAAGCATCACTACATTATGTTCTGTGATTCTTGCTTCCATTATCCAGCATAAGGAAATTCTTCACATTTTTCAAAGAATAATCCGAGTATTGTGCGCACTTGTAGACAAACTGACACGTCTAGCGTTTAATAATACATGATAACTGATAATAACTGTGAATTTACCTTGTATAAAGGTTTTACAGACACCCTCATGACTTCAGAGCTAAGTGACTTCTGTTTTTTAACAAATTCTTTGAAGGATTCCACTGTAGTTGATATCTCGTTTGGCAGCTTATTTTGTTTGGGTGGTTCACCTGTAAATGTGGACAAAGTAGTATGTAATTTATGTTTATAATCAGAAAAAAAATACATTTGGCTAAAATATTTGAAAATATTGTTTTATTTCTGTACAGAAGTATATAGCATACTGATGTTTTTGTTCCCACTGCTGGGATACATAGTGAGAGGGCGTGGGCTGTAATCCTCCACGTGTACCCAGTGCGTAATAAGACTTCACCAAAAATACTTTATCGCTAACAGTCTTCGAATTGTCAAATAACAATTTACAACTTTAATACATTCTTTAAATGCAAATCCTTGATGCTCTTTTAAAGCTTTCTTTAAGTGCTTCGCAACAAAGTTAACAGCAACTGTATGAGAGCCAACGGCGACATAAAATTGAGTAGTTAAAGAGAATTGGATCAGCAATACTTACTTTTAGCGTCAGTTGTATTTGCGACACCTATACCGCTAGTGTTCGGGGCAACCCCACCCAATCCGAAGCTCGGGGTTGCTATAACAATAATAAGATTTTTTAACATTATCATTCTGTTATACTTGTATGGCTTCACACAGTGTGCATGGAAATGTGGTTTCACCCTCAACTTCCAACCCTGCATACAAAATCCTGAGTTTAAATTGAAGAATTAACTTCATAATAAATTTTCAGGTCCTTATGGTAAATACGCTCCATCAAATAGGGTGGTCAGGGAAGGTCATAATTACTCCTGGGGAAATGATATCTGGGATTTGCCTTAACATAATCAACCTATAATGTTCCCACTGCTGGGACACAAGCCTCCTCTCCGTGACGCCCAGTGCGGGTTGGTAGATGTCACATGTTTTCGAATGTTTCATTCTAAGACATGCCGGTTTCCTCACGATGTTTTCCTTCACCGTGTTGAGAGCAGTGGTGATGAAATAAATTACACAAAGTAATCCGCCTGCCTGAGTTCGAACCCACGACTTACTGCTAGTAAATCGGGGCCGCCACCACTGGGCCACCGCTGGTCAGTTTGCCTTAGTTTCTTAGGAAACCCAAGCTATAATGGTCAATATTGGATACACTGAAACTCCTCCACTAAGATCAGGTAAAAGTGTAGAACATACCTGTAATAGAAGGTTGTGTACCAGTGACACTAGTGGTACCCAATTTTGCACCTGGTAAAGAAATAAAATCATTAATTACTGAACTTTTATATTATTACTATTATTACTATTACAAATGCGAAAGTTTGTGAGGATTTTGGTGTAGGAAGTTTATTTCTCTTCCACGCAAAAACTACTGAACAGATTTTGATAAAACTTCACAGTAAAATTAATATACGCGGGCGAAGACACGGACGGAAGCTAGTAATTGGTAAGGTACAATGTATCACTTTTTATTATTATGGCAACCTAGTAAACTAATGCCTACTCTATTATATTCTTTTCAATGTCGTACTGTATGGAACGGAATGCAGGGCTGTGAAGAAGATGGGTGAAAAAAGATTCCATGTAGCGGAGATGAATGTTGCGGTGGATGTGTGGTGTGACAAGAATGGATAAGGTAAGGAACGAGTATATTAGAGGAAGTTTAAAAGTTGCGCCAGTTACAGAAAAGTTGAAAGGGGTATGGACATGTGATGAGGAGGGACGAATCACATGTGACTAAAAGAGTGATGAATATACACGTTGATGGATGGAGAGGGAGAGGAAGCAAAGAAACAATGGCTGGATTGTGTGAGGAATGATATGAAAGATAAAGAAGTAAATGATAGCGTGACGGTTGACGGAGGAAGGAGAATGGAAGAAAACAACGTGTTGCGCCGACCCCAAGTAACATGGACAAGGGCAGGAAGATTGTGATGATCATACTTTAAATGAAGTACTAACAAGTAAGCAACTTAATTAATCATATTTTTTAATGTTAGGTGATGTACACACGACACGGCCAATCAAGCTATACAAAACCAGTTTAAGCGGATCTCTCATTGTGTAGGAAATCTATCCAAAGTGAGGCCAAGTTATACTGGAAATGTACAGCTTCATGTGCCGCCGTGTGTGCACAGCTTCAATAAATAAACATACTATCAAATATTGCCACTACCTTACTTAAAAAATCCGCAGAACAGATTTGTTTTCAGTTACAGCGATAACAGTTAATGCTATCTAAAATGGCGTTCAAGAGCTGTTGTTATCAATACTATAATAACCCATAGCAATATGAATCTGGCACGGATTTAACGCAGTTTAGATATGCTGATTCCATTTATTAGTTTGATTTGAGAAATCAATTATACATAGTAAAATGGACTTAGCGAGATTGCGGGATGAACTCGACTTTTTAAAAAAAAAAAATTGGCAAACAACAATACTGGTTAGGGATACGTGGAAAGAGGGAAGGGAGGCCTTTGCCCTGCAGTGGGACACAAATGGCTGATAATAATAATAATAAAAATGGACTTAGCTTTTGTCCCGGCTTTGCTCGCGTAATTAGTCGAAAATTTTCTCACGGGAACGTTTTAAATATAGCCACACAGACACTCGGGGATAATGTAACTTTCCATTAGTAAAAGAATTTTTGAAATCGGATCAGTATTTCTGAAGATTATTCCCCTACATCGAAACTTACAAAAATACCAACTTTTACTCTTTATAATTTTAGTATAATGGGTGTAGCAAGACCCTTAACGAAGCCGAAAGGCATTTGTTCTCCCCGTCAACGCTGATTATGTTTTTGTTCTGGAACCTTCTAGTTATCTCAAAGTTATCTCAAAGTTCCAAGTTTTGCACAAGTTTACTTTAAATACCTTCATGACCCCTGTACTACTGCATAACTGTCAATACATCCATCAGCACAATGTTTCGAATGCATTACGGCACACCAATGGGAATTAAACTGATGTTTCATCTCCAAAAAAAAGTTCTTCCCAGCAATTATTTTTGCACTGACTTACTTAGTTTGGTAATCTGAAATTAGGTATAGTGGAAAATCAATATCTTGGTCTCCTTTGAATATGAAATGGGTAAGGAGTAATGCATAGAATGCTTAGTTGACGGCTTCATTAAGGGTCCTTATACATGAGAAATGAGTATATAAGAGGAAGTCTGAAAGTGGCGCCGGTGACTGAAAAGTTGTGTGGTAATCGGTTGTCGTGGTATGAGCATGTGATGCGGAGGAATGAGGAAAATGTTGTGAGGAAAGTTTTGAGTATGAATGTGGATGGGTATAAGAGTAGAGGAAGACCAAAGAAACGATGGATGGACTGTATAAAGAATGATATGGCAAGAAAGGAGGTGTCGGATGAGATGACGAGTAATAGACAAGTATGGAAGAAGAAGACATGCTGCGCCGACCCCAAATGAATTGGGATAAGGGCAAGAGAATGATGATACATCTTGTAGATTGACAAAGAACATCTCACCACAACTAGGCGTGATGGTAGGATAGCAGTCCCTTTTAGCACTAAGGACCTTATACACACTGGTCTCTGGTTCACATGGTATAGGGCTCAGTTCGAAGCTAGGCTTAGTGAACATAGTAGTAGGTGGCAACATTTGAAACGTTTGCGTTACCGGTATGAAGAGACCACAGATTGGAGAGCTTGGGTTAGGGTTCATGGTACTGAAAGGAAGGGAGAAGGTTAAGGAAAGGTATGCGGGTCATATCTATGTTATTGATGGTTGGGATTATACATAGATTAGTCATACAGGGTCAAAAAAATTTCATGTTTCTGTATCATTGAGCTTTGAATAGTATTGTCTTGTCAAAAAAAAACAAAAATAATTCAATTAAAAATTATCATCTATCTTTGTACGTCTAGCATAGAAATGCTAGTCGATTGATACCTTCTGTTAGAGACTTTGGTACTCAACACTCTTGCATTAACTCAAGCACTTGGCTATCCAAGTGCATTGCAACAAAATCTTAATCTCTATAGTTAGATTTTGTTGCTATGGTATTAAGACCGCCTCTGTACTATGTGCTTCAAAGTGTTAAATAAATATTAGTCATTATTTTTCTGGTTTGACTATGCCAAGTTTATGATTATGTAGCAATTTACAGCAATAAGAAACATTTTTACTATGTTAGGAATGTAATCAGATCATTATTTGTTTCAATGATGTTGTTGTGTACCTAACACCAATAGAGCCCCATGAAATACATACTAAGTTTTAATAGAACAAAAATGCATTGATCACTACAATGTATATGTTTAAATTTGGATGAAGCAAAAGGAGTATGTATGGAGTGTTGCTGGTGGCATTGTGTTGTTTCTGCCTACCTCGTCGGAGAACGGCGTGAGTTTATGTTTGTATGTGACTTACCTAAAATGCTAGTAGTAGTAGTAGATGTACTTGTAGAACCGAATACACCAAACCCGGTGGTCTGCGTTGAGGCCGCAGTACCAAAACCAAAGCTTCCAAGCCCACCAAGACCTGTGCTAGCAGATGTTGTTGGGGCACCAAAGTTCAACCCTAGACAGAAAGAACGAAAATAAATTTATCTGAAATTAATGTTAAAAAACTGTACTTTGTAAATATGATTAAAGCCCTTATCACAAAACATTATATACTTTCAGAATTAAACATGCTTATAATAATTTTCTATTGCTGTCAAGTATTAAACAGATATGAAATAGATAAACTTGTTTTAAGTATGGTTAGCTAAAAAATAATTTTGCGATTTCTTGTACAAATGGGCCTGAAAGAGTGATCACTGTAAGTGTTGATGCCTGAAGAAGGAAAATTTAACCAAACATGAAAGGATACTTATTATTATCAGTCATTGGTGTCCCACTGTAGGGCAGAAGCCTACCTCCCCCTCCTTCCACTTATACCCATCCAAAGCTGTTATTGATCAATTCTAAAGCAAAGATTCCTATATAAATAAAAACCCTCAGTTTACCTGAACTAGTATTTGCAGCATTGGCACCAAAGTTAAGCCCGCCAGTCCCTAACCCTGTTGTACCAAACGCTGGAGCTGTGGTTCCAAATGTGGGTACAGCGCTGGCACCAAATCCAGGTGTGGTTGTGGCTCCTGTGATGAAGAAATTTATATTTTTTTCTTGAGTAGCGTAAAGGCATATTCAGCTTTTAGTGTTCCCATTCCTGGGACTCAGGCCTCCTCACTATGAGCCATAATTGGCTATGATCCACCACACTGGCCCAGTGCAGGTTGGTAGATCTCATTAGACTTATTTTTTTTTAATTCTAGGAAATAATATACACAAAGAAATGGTCATGCCTGGGTTCAAACACATGACCTGAACTTGTAAGTCAGGGCTATTTACATTGGGCCAACAATGCTCCATATCTTGAGAAAATTTATTGAATTTTCATTCTACTTAAATTGTAATACTGATTTGCCAAGTCATAACCAACTAATCATGATTTCAACATAATTATTTTATATGCGCTCTTAATCTTGTATATTGTATTTTAATATCACATTAATTCAATTTATAGAGAAGATCAGTAAATTAACTCAGTGGGTTATATTTTGACAGATTATTGTGAGCAAGGTAATCAATATCAGTTTAATACAATATATGCCACTAACAAAGTTTTAAACAAATGGTGCTTGTTCTACATATCAGTGTTTAAATAATAACTTACCAAAACTAGGGGGTGCTGTAACACCAAAGCCCGGTGTAGTAGTGCCAAAAGCGGGGGCTGAAGATGTAGCCCCGAAGGCAGGTGTCCCAGTTCCAAATGCAGGCGCTGCCGTCCCAAATTGGTTTGTTGTGGCCCCAAATGCTGGGGCGGCAGATGTCGCTCCGAAACCAGGTGTAGAAGCACCAAATGCAGGCGTTTCGGTTGCCGGGGTGCTTCCAAAGAGACCAGACGGCTGCGATGTCGCCGTCAAGCCAAATCCAGGAGTCGCAGGTCTAAATTCAAATTCGTATGCTATAAGTACAGGTAAGAATAACAAAATCTTGGTATACAACTCCGTTCAAAGGCGTAGAGAATTGTTGAAACGAAAATGGATGTAGGATTCACCAAGAACGAGGTTATATTTTATGACAACACATTCCTTTTAATTTTGACGTTAAATAAGTCGAATAATTTTGTTTAGAACAAAAGCAGTTCTACACCAAGGAAGTTTTAATATTACGTTTAGACTTTTTGTTAAAAATTATCAAAAAAAATCTATTTCTGTACTCACTTGTTAGCACCGAAGTTAAAACCTACTGAAAGTCCAGTTGTTGCAGGCGCACTCGAAGGAGTGCCAAAAGAAAATGACATTTTCACTCGTTACTTAATTTCTACAATTTGGTACCACTTTCGAAATAAATTTAAAATAAAACATCAACGCGGCAGTTACAAAAACTGCTTATGATCGGCCATTTTGGTCTGAATTCTGATGTATGGTCACTGATTTTGCAAGCAAGACAGATAAAAAATAAAGTTGAGTGCGCTGAAAAGAGACGGAAAGTATGACGTTTTATTCCACGCAATATTTTGAAATCAAAAACAAACTTAAAACAGTTTTCTAAAAAAAATTGTAGCAGTTTGATACATTTTAGTATCGTACACATTAGCACGGTTTGAATTGATTGTTATTTTGTCATAATGTTGAAAACTTGTCCTGATCTGTGAAAATAGTGGAAAAGTAATAGAAAAAACGGAACGCGTGCTTGCATGGTTAAAAAAAAGAATTGACGACAAAAATGGTTCAGCGACTTATCTGACGACTTTTGCAGTGCAAATCAAAATAGTTTTAGGGCCAATAAGTAATAAATACATTTTTGTTAACTCAGTACAGTGCCAAGAGAAATAATATGTATATGGAAAATTCAAACTTTTTTCAATTAAAAGTTGCATTCGTTTAGTCTAACTTGAGTTTTTATTTCAAATTCAAAATAATTGCATGTTTCTAGTATTTCTGGCAAATTGTGATAGTTTAATTACAAAGATGATAATATATTTAATTAAACATAAGTAATTTCTACGTATTTAAATTATTAAATTACCGAGCCTCTTGTCTTCTAAGCGTTATGTCCATTTTATGTACAGAACGAAGCCCGGAGTCTATAGTTAAAGTTAATTAATTACATTGATACTCTGGGTACACAAGGAATTAATGTTCCGTATGGTGTCCGGACGTAAAGAATAGCACCATCCCATGTCTTCCCGTGGGTGTCGTAAGAGGCGACTAAGGGACTTACCAGAGAATGGGCAGCAGCGTTCTCTGATTTTACAACAACCATACTGCGATCGCCAACCCGCCTGCCAAGCGTGGCGATTAGGGCAAAACCCCCCAAATGGTAAGCGCAATTAAAAAATGGCCCCTAGTACCCGGCAGCCCGTCTACCCTCGACTATGGTAGCGGTCGAGGTTACGGCGTGGCAAGGGGTGCGAAGAATCCCCGGACGGGATCAGGCTGCCTATACCAACGACTTGACCTGGCAACATATAACACGCGTACACTCCGGACCGACGAGAAGATGACGGAACTCGAAGAGGAATTGAGCAGGCTGCGATGGAGTATTGTGGGATTATCTGAAGTCCGAAGAGAGGGTGAGGACACGATAATCCTGAAATCCGGCAGCCTGCTCTATTTCCGAGAGGGTGTCCGGCAGTCCCAGGGTGGTGTTGGGTTTATCGTCCACAGGCCCCTTGTGAATAACGTGGTGAAGATCGAGAGTGTGTCGACCAGGGTGGCGTATCTTATACTCAAAATATCCTCAAGATATTTGCTGAAGGTCATACAGGTCTACGCCCCGACCTCGGCACACCCCGACGACGAAGTGGAGACCATGTATGAGGATATTTCCAAAGCCCTGCATGGTTTCAAGACTCACTTCACCGTTGTCATGGGGGACTTCAATGCGAAACTGGGCAAACGAGATGGAGATGAGCTGCAGGTGGGGCAATTTGGGTTTGGAACTCGGAACCACCGGGGTCACCAACTGGCTAGTTTTATGGAGAAGGAGGGCCTCTATATGATGAACTCCTTCTTCAAAAAGCGCGAGCACAGGAAGTGGACCTGGCAGAGTCCCGATGGTGCAACTAAAAATGAGATTGACTTCATCATGTCAACCAGGAAGCAAATGTTCAATGATGTCTCTGTGATCAATTCGGTGAAAACCGGGAGCGATCACCGCATGGTAAGAGGCACATTGAACATCAATATTAAGCTTGAAAGGTCTCGACTGATGAAGTCTACGCTCCGTCCAGCACAGATCCAGATCCAAAACCCCGAGAGCTTTCAGCTTGAACTCCAGAATCGTTTCGAGTGCCTAGGAAGCTCAGTGGACGAATACAACGATGGGTTCGTGGAAACTGTCCACACGACTGGGTCTAAGTTTTTCAAGACACGTCGTGCACACAACAAAAAACTCTCTGATCATACTCTCGAGCTCATGAAGGAGCGGCGTGAGATGATCCTGCAGTCTTCAGATGAGGTGTGGAAATACCGGCAGCTCAATAGACGGATCTCTAAATCCTTGAAGAGCGACCTCCGCCGCTTTAATACCGAGCGTATTAAAGACGCTATTGAGCGGAATAAAGGCTCCAAGGTATTTTCAAGAGATCTGGCTATTGGGCAGAGCCAGCTAACGAAACTGAAGACCGACGATGGCAGGATCGTATCCGCCAAACCGGAGCTGCTGAGGGAGATCGAGAGTTTCTATGGGCAGTTGTACACTTCAACTAGAAATCCTGTTGCAACTCTAGCTAACGACCCAAGAGCTAGATTGACCCGACACTATACCGAAGACATTCCGGATGTCAGCCTGTACGAAATTAGGATGGCTCTTAAACAGCTTAAAAACAACAAGGCACCGGGTGATGACGGAATTACGGCCGAACTCCTGAAGGCGGGTGGAAAACCGGTACTTAAGGCCCTTCAGAAGCTGTTTGATTCCGTCATACTCGAGGGGAAAACGCCGCAGGCATGGTGCAGGGGTGTGGTGGTACTCTTCTTCAAAAAGGGCGACAATGCCCGGCTGAAGAACTATAGGCCCATCTCACTTCTAAGCCATGTCTACAAGTTGTTCTCAAGAGTCATCACGAATCGTCTCGCGCGCAGGTTTGACGATTTTCAGCCTCCCGAACAAGCCGGATTCCGAAAAGGCTTTAGCACCGTAGACCACATACATACGCTGCGGCAGGTTATACAGAAGACCGAAGAGTATAACCTGCCTCTCTGCTTGGCGTTTGTGGACTACGAGAAAGCCTTCGATTCGATCGAGACCTGGGCTGTACTGCAGTCTCTCCAACGGTGCCAAATCGACTATCGGTACATCGAGGTGTTGAAGTGTTTGTACAAAAACGCCACCATGTCAGTCCGACTTCAGGACCAGACCTCAGAACCTATCCTTCTGCAGCGAGGTGTAAGACAGGGAGACGTCATATCTCCGAAACCGTTCACCGCTGCACTGGAGGATATCTTCAAGGTTCTGGACTGGAGAGGGCTAGGCATCAACGTCAATGGCGAGTACATCTCTCACCTTCGGTTTGCCGACGATATAGTGGTCATGGCTGAGACCATGGAGGACCTCAGTACAATGCTCGATGACCTTAGTAGAGCTTCCGAAAAAGTGGGTCTTAAAATGAACATGGACAAAACCAAAATTATGTTGAATACCCATGTAACACCCACTCCTATCAAGATCGGAGACTCTACACTCGAAGTTGTAGACGATTATGTCTACCTTGGACAAACGATCCAGTTAGGTAGGTCTAACTTCGAGAAAGAGGTCAATCGTCGAATCCGACTCGGCTGGGCAGCGTTCGGGAAGTTGCGGGGTATCTTCTCGTCCAACTTACCGCAGTGTCTCAAGACGAAGGTCTATGACCAGTGTGTG
This sequence comes from Noctua fimbriata, assembly GCA_905163415.1. Lineage (NCBI taxonomy): Eukaryota > Metazoa > Arthropoda > Insecta > Lepidoptera > Noctuidae > Noctua > Noctua fimbriata. The sequence continues at coordinate 8,440,805 of LR990929.1, read as the reverse complement.
TTGCCAGTGATTACATACGGGACCGAAACGTGGTCGCTCACAATGGGCCTTATCAGAAGGCTTAAAGTCACCCAAAGGGCAATGGAGAGGGCTATGCTCGGAGTTTCCTTGCGTGATCGAATCAGAAATGAGGACATCCGCAAGAGAACCAAGGTAACCGACGTAGCCCGAAGAATAGCCAAACTGAAGTGGCAGTGGGCAGGGCACATTGCTCGCAGAACGGATGGCCGATGGGGCCGAAAAGTTCTGGAGTGGCGACCGCGAACCGGAAGACGCTGCGTGGGAAGGCCTCCCACTAGGTGGACCGATGACCTGGTGAAGGTTGCAGGGATCCGCTGGATGCGAATCGCACGGGACCGGTCAATGTGGCGACACTTGGGGGAGGCCTATGTCCAGCAGTGGACGTCTTTCGGCTGAAATGATGATGATGATGACAAGGAATTAATAATTATTTTAAAAATGTTAGTTTTAACTGTGAGTCAGTTTTAAGCGATCGATAGATAATATTAAGATTTATGTGTGTGGTCTGATGTGGTGGTCCTACAAAAGACCTGGATAGGTACTTTCCCATGACATTCCAATCTTAGGAATAATAAGCCCTGACTTTGAGTATACCGGTAAGTCGGCTGTGAATACCTCTGAGGGCCAATAGGCTCTCAATAGAGAGGGAGGCCTCATGGTGGGGTAGCCATTCTCTGGAGGAAAGGCATCTTTGATTCGGTGTCTGTTGTTAACTGTAGTGGTCCTCGCTTGGTGGCCATTACAGCATCGTCGAAGGGTCGTAATATTCTTGTTTTTCTGTGTATATACTACAAATTGTTCGGACAACTTACCTATTTTTACAGATGTGTTAAGTGAGATTAGTGCCACCATAGCGAGCTGTGATATAGAAAATGTTTTTATGTTGGGCGATTTTAATGCTCACCCTCATGAGTCATGAGCTGTTCTATAAAGAATTAATCAACATCTGTTCTGACCAATTCTGGATTTGTACTGATGTAGAGAACCGTGGGTTTGATAGCTACACATACACTTTTATAGGTGAAGTCTATGGGTGTAGAAGGTGGTTGGATCACTGATTGGTATCTGTATCAGCCTGGCATACAATTGTCAATATTGACGTATCCGAGGTTATGAATGTGATTGCGGCCAAAAATAATGTCACGGACAAGGAACTTATATACTTACTGGAATGATTACGTGCAACGGAAAGCCGTTCCGAGCGAGAAAACTTAGAGAGTGGTCATCTCTTTCTAGTAGAGTATCCAATATTTGTACTTACATTTGGGACAGTCATTCTGTTCTATCTTACTAGCACCCCGCTCCCCGCTTTGCATGGGTAGCAGTTTATTCACAATTATGGGGTATAAAAAAATAGCGAAACCTACGCATACTGTAGAACTCTGTAATAGGATAGGTATATAAAGTAAATAATACGTAACAGTTATTTTCGTTCACGGTGGTCTACATGTTAGGTTACATCCATAATTTGTAAAGAGATTTTAAACCGTACAGGGCTGCAATATTCACTTAGATGAAGCATGAGCATGTAGCATATTTAAAAAACTTAATACGTAGTATTTGATAAATTGATTAATCACACTATACATAATTAAATGTATGATTTTATGTAATTGTTGGTTTTTAGTATGAGTCAATAATCTTAAACTTAAGTGCGAAGATGCTGCTGATGCAAGATGGTTGCAAGCTATGGATGGATGAAGCATGAGCATGTAGCATATTTAAACAACTTAATACGTAGTATTTGATAAATTGATTAATCACACTATACATAATTAAATGTATGATTTTAAATGTAATTGTTGGTTTTTAGTATAAGTCAGTAATCTTAAACTTAAGTGCGAAGATGCTGCTGATGCAAGATAGTTGCAAGCTAGTCAATAGGTTGTATACTGCTTCTTTAAAGGGGCAACTTCAAGCCACCGTTGCTGAAGATTCTCGTTGTTAGGGAGTCTGCATGGAAACAAAACAGTATTATTAATACACAAAGAATAAACAGTCTAAAAAAAAGTAATAAATAGTATATAAAAAAGTAAAGATAGAATTCAAATGTTTATTTTCAAGAAATTATTTTTGTTATAAAATTGAGTAATTGATTAAGTTTTGCTACTGAATTATAAATAACACTGTGACTGTATTGTATTTTGTACGCATTTGCACAAGATTATAAATACCGATATGGATAATTGAAAAAGCGTATTCTTTACAATATTTTCATGATCCCCGTTTTCATATCTAGAACATTGTCACCCTAGTCGTAATTTGTAAACAAAGTTAAAAGAACTTACCTGAAAAAAGAAATTCCATCCAGCAAACCCCTCACTATTACACTTCTTCACACAACTCGATTTCACGATATTTAAAGAGGAAGATTTCAGAAGAACTTGATAACGCAAAAATATGACTTCATCGCGAAATTGTATCGGCCATATTGTTTGTTTATATGTGTGTCATCTATGTTGCCATTCAGAAATAACTTAATTCATAAATAATTTAATTTATATTAAGCTTACTTTATTTCGAAAGAAATTATTATTTTAATATTTAGTATTTGAATATTAACCTTTTCACCGCCACGGACTTCAATAGAAGTTTCAGATTTCCGTGCCACCAGCGCCACGACTTCATTAGAAGCTCTTAATTTTTAACGACCTATAAAACATAAAAGTACTGTATTATAAGCTTCGTTTCATTTTATTATTTAATATAGCACGGTCTAATACCCTGTCTTTTACTTTTCCGCACAAAAGTAGCCCTTATTTGTCTTTAAAATCCGCAAAAACAAAAACTCCGAACATTTTTACTGTCCCCAGAACACCAAGGACTTGATATATAGTCGGCCAGTGATGTGACGCGAAAGTTATCACTGTTTGATTTCGCCCGTTGAAATATTTATAAATACTACTATTGAAAACAATTTGAGGTCTGTAAAATATGAACTTAGTGAACTACTTTATAACAAAAGGAAAATAGACGAATTTTGACCTTCAGATAGTTGCTGATCCGGAATTACATAGTTGTTATCAATCCTTGTCGATAATTATATTCCCATCTCTACAAAACAATTGGTTTTCCGTGCCCCGGGCGCCACGGACTATAATAGAAGTCGTTCTGTGACGTCATAAGCGTACGGCTGTCAAGGTCACTTTGGCATAGTGCAGCAATCAGGACACGCACGTATCCTTCTTTCAATTTGCTTATACACTGTTTTATTTTTACTAATAATAGTAAAAAATAGTGAAAAATGAATGAAGAACTGGGTTCTGATGAGCTGTCGTTGCCCGTCCGAACGAATATATGGGATGATCCGTGGGAATGCTCGGCGCGAATGCTGTGGGACCGCGGCTTAAGAATGGCCGGCATGACGGGTAAACGCTACCGTCACATGAGTGAAGAAAAGAACAGCGACAAAGCTTTAAAAACGCTGCTGTGATAAATACACTGCTTCAAGTGTGTTATAATTTAAATACACACATACTTCCCGTTTCGAAAAACACGGTGTAAAATACTTTTAATACAGTGAAAAATTCCGCTACAGTAAAAACGTTGACTTAACGTTAAAAAAACACGTGAGTAGGCAAAAATAGAAGGAAGAAAAACCATAGACCACATCCCTAATCACAATTGAATTTATTGTGCTCTGAGCGCCAAGGACTTGAAATGAAGTCAAAGAATGACGTCAAGAAACAAATAGAGATGTACTTCATTTCTTAGAGCTCTAATGGAGTTATGTTTTCGGTCCTTTGATATTAATAATTTAATACTGGTATTTCTTACTAGGGATAATGTGACAGAAAACAAATATGAAAATATTCAATCAGTTTTTATTTATATTCGTAAAATTATAAATAAAACTTAACTTATAGCGTGTAAATCTCATTCATCGATATGACGATATCCTCACCACTACTGTTTACTGTATACTTCGTTATACATTTATAGCTTGGTGCTGGCGAGGCATCGCGTTCTGTGTACTTTGACGGTGAAAAGGTTAAATTAATCCCGTTACGATTTATGTGCTAGTTTAGCTATCAACGTGATTTCCGATTATTATATTTAAAAAAAAAGTTTTTTTTTTTTGTTTACTGGCAATTGTTAGACAAGGACACAATCCACTCATGGTCGTTTTCTCGCTCTGAAGTTTTGTTCCCCCTTTGAATTAATTAAAGTAATACGAACTCTAATCGTTTGAGATAAAGTTCATTTTCAAACGGTTTTTTGATGTCAAAATTTTGTTCGTAATCATTCCAGTTAGTTTATAAGTTCACGGATCATCTGCCGTGATTCTGTGGTGTGGGGTCAAAGAACTAAGTCTGAAACGCTAAAATACCATAATATCTGTAATAGTAAGTTGCGAGATGTAGATTTCCCCCATGATTTTCAGAGTTGCGGTAATGGACCGTGTAGTTTGCTTGCACATAGGGTTGTTCTGGACAATTTGTTTAGGCAGATTGTAGAAATACTTTGTGTGGCGGCTAGGCAGTCTAAAGTAACACACGGCGTTGGACCGAGACGGGGCAAGCGTGAGTGTGGATGGAATGAGCATGTAAAACAACGCTCATCGCGAGGCCAGGAATAGTTTTCAGGCCTGGAAAGATAACAAACGTCCCTCTTCGGGACCTATCTATGATAATATGCATGAGAAGTGAAAATGTTTTGGTCATGTCCCAACCAAAGCGATCTAATATCGATCTTGCGAATAAATGAATAACTTAGGTGCTATTACAATCGCGGGTGGCACTAGATGGCCTGGCCTGTGGTACACGGTTTCGGTCAACCGAAATTAATTTTTTTTCGGTCGACCAAAAGCGTGTACCTTCCGCCATTTCAGATTTACCTTTCCTTAAATGGTAGGCTTTAGTTTAGAAGATGAATTAGAAGTATTTCTTGGGGCTTTGCATATCAGAACCCATACAATACCAACTACTACCTTTTTAGGGCCTTTTATCTCAGAATAAGAACTATGTGGCCGTTTTGTTTTCTTTTATCCATAGTTTTAATGTCAGTTGTCAATGAGTTTGATGCTGAATTCTGAATTCCTCAGAGCAACAATATAATAATATTTATTCGTTTTATCTTCAAGATATTACCGAGCTACAAAATGAACTATCTGGCTTATGGTGGTCATCTTGCAAAGTCCTGTCGCGTAACTTTCAAAACCACACCTGTTAGTCTTGGGATTACTCATTGGGTGACAAAATATCCCTCACCGAAACTCGTAATACTCACACCTCCGCCTGTTACCGTGCTCGAAAAAGTATATAGAAAAATGCCAACTGGACGCATGATTATAGAATCAGCTTTAACGGGTCCTGCGAAGATTATTAATTCCGGTTTATTTGTTTTGTAATGAATTCGTCATTTACTGCATTTTAATGTACATTCGAAAGAATTAATTTGGGTGATGTTGTTTTAGTCATCTGAATTTAAATATAGCAAAAAATAGAAATACAATTAATTTGGATTTACAGTAAGTTTATTTTACAGCCCTATCCACACACTTATGGCCACTTTAGGTCATGTCCATAGCCTTACGATCCTCCGCAGTCTAAATTATAGTGTTAAGAATCAAATAAAAGCAATCTTTTGCTCATTTCTGAAGAGAATGAGCCTGGACGCGCCAGAGCTTGGAAGGCTTGCTATGACTATAATGCCACAGGAAGATTTTGGTGAGACGTCTTTTTTAACTCTGATAATAGCGTTAAATATTCTATACAAGGCAAGTTGATAGATCAAAATATCATATTCCAGCGATCTTCAATAAGCTTGCTCGTGTAGTCGTGTCTACTTATAAAATCTATTGACTGTATTCGTCGTATATACACCAGTTAGTTTAATTAAACTAATTGAAAAGCACTTAACCCCTAGACAATGGCACCTTTGTAATATTGAAGTTTGATTTGCCACGATTCATTACGATTTCAATCCGAAGGCAAACCGAGGGGCCCCGAGTCCGTGCCCGAGTGTTGTCAAAGTTTAATTGACTTTCAAGATTTTTAATTACAAACTTGAGAAAAGATACACCGGAGAGAAACTCGGGGATTGAGGAGACGCATTTGGGTGCTCAGAAGAGACAAAAGTGTGCAGTTTTCGGGAGTCATCATCTGCCAAGCCTTTTCCCAACTATGTTGAGGTCGGCTTCCAGTCTAACTGGGTGCTGCTGAATACCAGTATTTTACATGGAGCGACTGCCTATCTGACCTCCACCACCCTGTTAGTACTGGGTAATACGACATCCCTTGGTAAGACTGGTTGTCAGACTTTCAGCCCACTGACTACCTGTAACGACTGTCTAAGATCTACAATTGACAGCCGGGACCAACGCCTTAACGTGCTTTCCCAGGCACGGAGGAAACTCGGTATGTAATGGGTGGTCCTGGTCACCCATCCATTGACCAGAATAGGCAAAACGGCTTAACCTGAAGATTGATCCGAGCCGCTGTTATTGTTTAGCCACGAGTTGCAGTTTTCGAGAGTAATGTATGAAAAATGGATAAATTGCTGACTGCCACTTGGGTAAGTACCTACTTTATTTTACACGGGTATTATGTAATTATGTATTTCGTATGCTGTGTGTGTACGTTCTGTGGTGCAGATGCCCAACATTTTTGTGCCGTACTGCATAGTGCGCGTTCTTTCATTTCAGTCGTTTACACTGTCTACGTAGTTCAAGGTCAACGTTATAGATGGCGTTGTTACCAAAACATGATTCTGTATTAGACCAATTTCAGTAGTTTTGGGTACCTTCTCCAGGATCCACGGGTAGTTTCGTAATAAAGGGCGGCACCAAAATGTTTATTGCACAATACTACTATTCCCGTCCACTGGAGATAATATTTCATGCTTGTGATCGAACTTGAGACCCTTTGCTATTTTTGCACTAATACGAGGTGGAAACGACCGAACCGACGCGAAAACGGTTAGTCCCCCTACATAGTTTTTCATCGGTTATTCAAAAAAAACAGCTGTTCCATACATTTTGACCATATAGGTATTGCACTTTTGTAGGAAACAGCCTTCCACCCTGTATAGTTCGCACTTAACCAATTGAAGCTGCCATCACTCAGCTCGTGGATGGGTGACCTTCCTTTCACAAATACCTACCAATATCAAAAACTTGCATCTCATAAACGAGATTCGGTCCTGTCGCGGCCACCATTTGCAAGGAAAGATTTTACAATTCTTAAAGAAAAAGTTAATATTTCATTCCGCCGGTCGACCAGTTTTTAACGAAGGAAGTTCCTTTCTATTTATCTTGTATAATTAGTGCAATGCATTGTTTAAAATGGCGTGCGCTTTTAATTTCTTGTTTTACTGTTTTTTAGTTGACGTGTCGAATTTTTATGCTCATTACCTACAACAAATAACACACATTGAAATACATATCTTTATTTATAATACATAGTAGGTAGGGGCGTTTCTTAGTAGTACCATTTGTAATTCTTCCTGTAATGAATTTACCGTCAATAAGTTTTTAAAGCCGCGCTGCCTAGCAGGGACCGAATTACCGTTACTTTTTTCTTAACGTTACCGATTACCGTTATATTACCGATAAAAAAGTAACGATATTTATTACAATACCCGTAAGTCCGTTAACGTTACCTAATAACTAATATTAGTATCGGTAAAAGTAACAATACGTATACCGGTAATTTATTCGCCTGTCTCTTTCTAACGATGTCGGTGGGAAGTCTAGCATCTTACGATGTTAGTACAACTAGCTTCGGCGTGTAATAGGTATTGCTTCTGCGATGCATATTTTCTCGAGTCTATCGTATATACCACCTAAACATAAGGATAAAAGCGTCTTGGTGTTTTTTGGCTGACCAACCGTTTGTCGTAAAAATGATGTCGAAGGAATGCTTTAATAAAGGCACCTACAATTGATAAGCCTGATTATATATTTTTTTTGTATGCATAATAAAATTTGAATTTTTCGTAATTAATTATTACCTACATGTCGAGATGTATGTATGGTGTCCGGACGTAAAGAATAGCACCATCCCATATCTTCCCGTGGGTGTCGTAAGAGGCGACTAAGGGACTTACCAGTGAATGGGCAGCAGCGTTCTCTGTGATTTTTATAACAAACATACTGCGATCGCCAACCCGCCTGCCAAGCGTGGCGATTATGGCAAAACCCCCCTTGGGGAGGCCTATGTCCAGCAGTGGACGTCTTTCGGCTGAAATGATGATGATGATGATGACATGTCGAGAATTACGCGCCACTGAGTCATTAAGGGGGGCAAATTTTTCATTATTTTTGCGATAGGACACACCGTTTTCGAGATATAAGCAAATTTAGAAGAAAAAGAAACACTGTTTTTGCACTCGAAGTCATGGGGTCGGGAGTGTCAAGGCACTGGACAATTAAAGACAGGTCACTCGACCTTGAACTCCAAGGTTTCAAGACCTCCAGGATCACTTGATCTTGACCTCAAAGTCACTTGTCCTTGACCCTACGGTCACTTGACTTTGACCACAAGGTCACTAACCATGAATATAAATGACCTGTAACTGTTCCTAAGAACCGCGGGTCTTGACTTTTGGAATTTTGACCTTGATCTCAAGGTCAATGCCATTGAGGTGCCCCATGGTGTTCCCTACACTACTACTCCCTCATCCCACCGGGTCCCGAAGGTTTGTGGTCAATTTTTTCTAGGTCTTTTTTTCATAGACTATACTACTTTTCGTATTATCCACTACCATGGCTAAAGTAGGAAGGTAAGCAGATTTATTATTCTTTAAAAAGTTATAGTTATACTGATATACTTTGTTGCACTTCTTTCGGCCTATAATGATATTTTTTACACAAACAACTAATAATTAGAACAACAAAACAAATAGATGTATTTGGTGTTCGCCATGTTTGTGTCACCAGACGTCTTATAAAATGAAAAAGGCGCGAGCCGTCGCGTTTTCGTAGGTATCTGTGCGATCGTCGTAAAATGCCAGCTGTTGCCGCTCCGATTAGAAGAGCTGAACGAAAGAACTCGCGGCGCACGTTCGGTTTGGCAACGTCGCACCAGAAATTATTAGTTTTTAGAGAAATAACGCTACTGGTAACGCTATTTAAATACCGGTAAATCCTTTGATTTAACGATATTTTTAACGTTACTAGTTAACGTAGCATAACGTTAAGGTTTTGGTAATTTTACCGGTATTTTTGTGGTAACGGTAACCGTCCCTGCTGCCTAGGTTGGTAAGTTGATGGGTGACCACTCATTACACACAAAGTTTCCTCGGTGCCCCGGAAAGCTCGTAAAACCGTTGGTCCAGCTGTCATTTGTAGATCTTTGACAGTCGTTACAGGTAGTCAGTGGCCTGAAAGTCTGACAACCAGTTTTAGCAACAGGGATCGCATTACCTAGCATAAACAGGGTGGTGGAGATCAGATAGGCAGTCGCTCCCAGCTGCACCTGGTTAGACTGGAAGCCGACCCCAACATAGTTGAGAAAAGGCAGGGAGATGATGATAGTCCTTTATGCGCGAGGATTTTTCTGCAAGATGGAAACTGATCCTAAAATACACAAAAACACAAAAGTCAAAACGTATGGAAAAACTGATATATAAAAAAAAAAAAAACTTTGGGGGAATTCAGAATTGTTCGAAATGATGTTCTGAATACGTGGTAATCGCTTGTGCGTCGATGTGGATTCCACCCTGTGGATCAGGGGGCCTAAAATGGCCGGTTTATCAGAATCATAATAGGATGATAATATGAAATCAATCAATAAAATCAAATCATTTTATTTAAAGATCTTACAATCCAATTTGTTAGTAATCATACATACTTATACATAATACATCTTAAACACTAGTGTTAGCCTACATAATTATATTTGAAAAATTTTGGTAATAATTATTAATAATGTCTAAACAATTAATAATATATTTTTTTAATCTTTACAATAATATCAAAATCACCGTTAATAATGTCAAAATTATTAATAATACAATAATCAGGAATTAAAAACAAATAAATAAAGGACAATAATCAAATAAGCATAATTAAAAGAAACATTATTTCAAGGTAGGTACCTACGATTCGAATTAGATTCGTTACAATTCGTGAAATTTTTTCACAAGAAAAATCGATTTTTTAAAATTCGGTCACAAGGTGACAATTAATAATAATACATATTAACTGCGTCTCTGACCAATAAAAGAATTTCAACGTGATTCATATTGTTATCATATTATGATTCTGCTATAACGGCCATTTTAGACCCCTTGGGACGAAGTTTTCAAGATCAATCAAGTCAAATATAATCTATGTAAATTACACTAATAGTCATTCAACGTAATAATAACTTTAAAGATTAGAAAGGTAAAAGTTATAAAACAATCATACTTACGTTCAGTGGGACTTTCATTTAGAGCCAGTGACATTATCTTGTTAATCCTATTCATTTCTATGGGTTTCAACACTCAAATAGGAATTGAAAGCAGGAAGAAGGGATTGGAAGCAGGGCGACGACGTGATCTGCCTCGCGGAGCTGAAACTGGGCTTCATCGCGCAGAACTGCCTGGCGCCCGGCTTCTCCACCATGATGGCCAACCTCTTCGCCATGCGCAGCTTCAAGACGGTCAGCCTTCCTCTTACTACACCCCACACTTCTATAAACATGCTCCTCAAGTACTTTCAGAGACCGACCCTCGACCCTCCGCCGGATAAAGATTACCGTCGCTCTCTGAACGTACCACAAGTTCTAACGATACTATGCGGCATTTCCACAGTCACAGGAAATGGCTATATGGACTAATGACACGTAAACCAAAATTTTGGGTTTTTTACACAGGTCAAAACACGTCAACTTCGCGCGCGAAATGCAACTAACACGGAACGACGAATACGATATTTAGGCACGAGTCGACTTATCTCACTATGCTTAATTTTATAATTAAACTAGCGACCCGCCCCGGCTTCGCACAGGTGCAATATATACATATAAACCTTCCTCTTGAATCACTCTATCTATTAAAAAATACCGCATCAAAATCCGTTGCGTAGTTTCAAAGATTTAAGCATACAAAGGGACATAGGGACAGAGAAAGCGACTTTGTTTTATACTATGTAGTGATAATTACGTATGTAATAAGAAGATGACTACACATAACTCATTTTTACTTTTTAGGTTTTGCTGTTTATGACTAGACTCTATTTGTTCTTTGAGATTCACGAAATAAAAATACATTATATTGACTCATCTCCTTTTTAGCGTAATAATTAGTAATATATTTTATCCAACTGTGTAAACAACTAATTTTTCAAAATTTCTGACTCATCCCCTTTTACCTTGACACCACAGATATATTAGCACTCCTAACATAGAAGTAATTACAATCAACATGATATCTTGCTGTGGACTGAGTGCTCAGTGGTCTCAAAGGCTAGGTATCTGCCAAAGGCAATTGGACGGTCAATATTAGCTGTGCTGGTTCACCTTTAACCTAAGATGCACCGTATGGGGTTCCTAACTTCCAGCACTTGACTCGTAGCATGACCACCGTAGAAACGGGTTTTGTCGACAGAAGAATTGACAGAATGACAGATTTCTTTTGTTAATCTGTCATTTTGTCGATACCTCCGTCGACAAAACTTGATTCTACGGGAGTCATAGTACGCGTGCAGCAGTGAAATAACATCGCAAGTAGGTGAAGTAAGTATAGTCACTACTAGTGTTTTTTTGTTACGCACGTAGTATTTTGGAATACAAACTATTAGTCTACCAGAAAATCACATGAGCTTCCATCATCAATGATTAATGAATGTTATATTCTTACTTTAAAATCATTACATCACGCCTGTTATCCCAAAAGGTTACTTAGTAATCGAAATGGCTTCAAATCGAGCTAATAATCTCGTCATAATAAGACAGTGTGTTACCAAGGGGTAATTGCATTACCTAAATACCAAGTGACTGGGTTCTGGTGGTCTACCATGAAGTCTTGAGAAGCGGGAGTAATTCCAATGTGGGAAAGAGATGGGCCGATGCCTGCCAGGGCTGCGGGACTGTTCGAAAGAGATACCGCGGCCCTGGAACACAAAGGGCAGAGAAGGAACATGGATGGGTTTTAGTCAGTACAAGTCAGACACTCCCTTCCGCTCCGCCCAGAGCGGGGGGGGGGGAGGGTCATTTGTTGATTTCACTTCCTAAAAAAAAAAAAAAAAAGTGTGGGAAAGAGATGGCGCAAGACGACCTGTCCCTTTTCCACACAGCAATTACTCCTGCTTTAAGATGTTATAGTAACCCTGCTGGTCCCAATCACTACATGTAAAATACTGATAGCCAGCTGCCAATCCGGTTACCCTGGAAGCCGACGCCATCATACTTGGGAAAAGGTTAAGCAGATGATGTATTCCAAACACGCTTATTAAAAAAAAGTGATCCAATAAGGGTACCGTTTCTGCCGACGTAGGTACGGAACCCAAAAAAGCTAGTTATAGAAACCAAAACACGTGAAAAGGCCCTTATGTAAGCTTTTGTATTTAAAAATGTATTGTTGCACTTTCTGTTCTCTTCGCAAATACAAAAATGGCTCAAAAGTGAACGTGGAATGAAACAAAAATTAACATTTGCTGATTTCGGCATATTTCCAGTAAACTTGGAGAGTAGTACCATCTATAGATCTATATATGACCAAACCGGAAGAATTATAAAGGGTGTAACAAGACCCATAACGAAGCCGAAAGGCACTTGTTCTCCCCGACATTGTGATTTTTTTTTTTTTCTAGCTTTTACCATACCTGGGAACCTTCTAGTTACGGAGATATTGGGGGTCAAAATTCCTACATTTTCACAAGTATTTTTTTTTAAATATATCTTTAATGAAAGATTTTTACTTTAAACTCCTCCACGACCCCCGTACTATTCAATGCATACATCAGCACAATGTTTTGAGTGCGTTACATTGAGTCCTTCCGTAAAACGTGATTTACACCCCAAAAAAAAAAGTCGTTTCTCAGCAATAATTATTGCGTAAAGTTACTTAGTTTGAAGTACAGAATGCTTGGTTGTCGGCTTCATTAAGGGTCTTGTTACACCCTGTATTTCCACCTCAGATACCATACTCATCATACAAAAAAATACCTACGTAGAAAATGAAGTAAAAAGTACCACCAACATTTCTACCGTAAAATCTGTAAACGCTATTAAGTCTAAACTTCTCTTAACACATCGCTTCCTGCACCGCACCATGCCAATTTTGCAGTTCCTGTCCATCTTACGCCATTAAAATAACGGCGATTATGGTTTAATTGTTTGGTGAGTTAAGTTTGTATGCGCACCCTTTGTTGTCTAGTGACTAGACTAAGGGGGAGGGGGGTGCATTTTGTTTTATTTGCCTCAGTCGCGACGCAGCATTGTGTCTGTGTGCTTGTGTGCGTGCGATCGATGAGTGACCGGGTTGCACTTAAAGATTGTTAGCTTTTGAGATTAGGCTGTTAGGGGAGATTTATTGAATCATCATATTTACGTTAATGAGTAGCTGGCCATATATTTTCTGTTAGATATTGGAGGGCCACAATATTTTGATGTTTTGTTTATAGATTTTAAATTATCTCTTTTGATGATTACTTTTAGCCCTGGCAAGATAAGAAAACATTAGTTAATCAAGCTTTGTGATTATCGCAATGAAATATTGATTCCAGGAAATAAAACGGAAATATCGTTTTGGTTTCCGTTCATTATTTTGTTACACCTTTGACGTTTGATAAAATTACCTACTTAAACAACCTTACTATGACCACTTAAGTAAGTGTGGTGCAGTTCAAGGTGGCGTTGCATGTCAACATTTGCATCAATATGTCAAACTTGGTATATTTAATTATGTGTTTTCCTGCACAGATAAGCTCTACTATATTGTTTATGGGAACTAGTTAACAAGCCTGAAACTTGTGGTCCACGTAGGTGTCTAACTAACAACATTCGGTATGTTTGGCAAACAAGCCAACGCGACTTGACAAGAAAGTGGTTAGATACTGCTGCCTACACACCTGTAACACTGAGGTGTTTGCGCATGTGTTGCCAGCCTTAGAGGTTAAGTTATAATGTCTTATGTTATGTCTCTGTATTTGCACAGAACCCATACCTACTTATTCATCGCTCGTAAATATTTGAATGTCTTTGCTTTTCATCCTCATCCATTCTGATGATCTCATTAACGGGACATTTGCCATGTTTACTATTTATTTTGAGTTACTGATATTTCGGCACTGTTGCAAGCGCCATGATCACGGATAAATGACGTGACATGCTGATCTAGTTTATCCGCGATCATGGCGCTTGCAACAGTGCCAAAACATATAAACGTATTCAAAATAAAAAATAAAATACCGAGACATAACATAACAAATTATAACTTTACCTCTAATATTCTGTTTTAAGTGTTAATGATAGTGTTAGGGCCCACGTCAGATTAAAAAGTTATGTCATTCCAGTGGCGTGCCCAGTGACCAACACTACGGTAAACCCCTAGGGCAAGCAGACTGTTCAAAAACCCTAACATCGTGAAGAGTAGTAGGCTATCAGTCAAGCCAAGCTTTTAGACTTGTATGAAAGTGCAACCACTGTATCATTCTAATGTTACTAATACAAGGTTTTATAAATGCGAAATTAAGTCCGTCTGTGAGCCTGTTAGTACCGTTTCAAGCCTAAACGGATTTTCGTAAACTTTGGCAGATGGATAGTTCATGGCTTAAACAAGATATATATAGGGATTTCCTGAAAACAATCTAATAATGTATTTGCCATGCTAGTTAATGGCGACCGTTTTGTATTGATTAAAAACAGGTTTTCCATACTGTCACAATAAGCTGAGCTAGTAAAAACCTATATTTAGATGTTAATTTAGTAATTTATGTTGTACAAGCTATTATGCGCGGTATTTGCTCGGTTGTAATTCGGAAATTATCCAAGGGGAACAAACTACCGAGGAAAGAAGGCCAATGTCCTAACTCATTTCATGTTCATCTTCGAATTTTTAGTTCAACGTCATGCGGGTTTCCTCACGATGTTTTCCTCAACTATTTAGAGAGCAGTGATGATGAATTAATTAATTTAAAACAACCCGATCCGCCCCTGCTTCGCACGGCGCCACTTATCAGGTTAAAAAATATCCTAATTTGAAGCTGGAATCAAGCATACTCATTCACTACATAAATCGGTTGGGTGGTTTCGGAGATAAGCATGAACGAACATAGTACTGATACTGTTAGCCTGTGCCATCCCACTGCTGGGCAAGGGCCTCTCTCCATGACTTCCAAATTCTTCGATCCAGGGCCAATGTGGACCACTGGTCGTTAGTTTTGTCCGGCTAGTCCCGCCATCTCCTGCAAGGTCTACCGCGTCGCCTTCTGGCTGTGTCAGGGCTCCACATTGTGGTTATTTTGGCCCACAGCTCGTCGAGCATGCGGCAGACATGGCCAGCCCAGTCCCACTTTAGCTATGCGGCTGCATTGCACGTTGGCAAACCTTGAGCTTGGACTTTTTAATGTTTGTCAAAGATCAAGTCTGGGATCTCTATGTCAAAATGAGAAGAGTGAACATAGTAACACGTGATTTTTAAATATTACCAGCGAACCGCCCTGGCTTCGCACAGGTGAATATTGGACATCTCCGAAATTTCCATAATAGTTCTTTCATGGAAACCTTGTTCAGACAATAACGAACATCATCACACAAATCGGTCGAGCCGTCCTCAAGTGATGGTCCGTCATACATGTGGCAATTGATTTTTATTAATATAGATAAGATATATGGAAGATACAGAATATTTATGATTAAAATGAATGCGTTCTTTCAATCATAAATATTGTATCAGTTCACAGGGCTGGTTCAAACCGTCGTGCCGTCGTGAAACAGCCGGGTGTTGCGTTGGTTCGACGGCCGGCCTGGCGCGTCGCATCGATCGACACCTGTGGCAGCCTCTGTGGCGGCAGACTTCCCTGTTCGCTGGAGAACGTACACTTTTACGTTTCGCACTGGGTAAATAATACAGGGTAACTTCTGGTTGAGGTTGGCAGGAACGTGAAGATTGGTACGAGTGTAAAAAGGCCTATATACACCTACCCAAGGGTCATATCGCACTAGCGCGCGCAAATTGTTGCAGATAAATTCAGACAATTGTCGTAATGTAAGTACTCCAAGCGCAATAGCTATCTCTTTCTGTATCATACGTTCCGTATTATCTATCGCAGTCGTAACAACGCAACGATATTTGAACGCCGCTCAGTATGAACGTAGCGTATCTTTCTTTATATTATCATTGCCTACCCAGGAGTGTGTTGATTCGGACCGTCGATGATGATG
Source organism: Noctua fimbriata (assembly GCA_905163415.1). Lineage (NCBI taxonomy): Eukaryota > Metazoa > Arthropoda > Insecta > Lepidoptera > Noctuidae > Noctua > Noctua fimbriata. The sequence goes on along the minus strand of LR990929.1, from coordinate 8,424,471 downwards.
ATGATGAAGAGATTATACAGAAAGTCCTTTATTAGATTATTACACAAACAATACTTTGGTGGTAATGCGGGAATTTTCTATAAGAAAGATACATCACACAACATCGCGTCTGTTCCCCAGAGGTTTAAGCAGAGGTGTGTGTACCTTTAGGTAGTACACCTACATTAGTCCAGCTATATTTAAGTCCCTTGTAGTAAGTAGGGGCCTATTGCCATCAATCGGGCACGAATATAAACTACGGTCTGCTACGGATAAAATCCTAGTGGAAAAACCCCGACCTAAGAATCGAACGCAGGACTTCATGCTCAACAGTAGTGCTTGTGGAGTCGCCGGCAGTCCCAGCTGTATACGAACAGATTCTGAAGACTATACAGCCAAGCCACCAGCTAAAGATCCTCTTCAAAACATAAACATATGACAACCCGAATAAAATCAACTGGGGAAGCTAAAAGTCACTCCAGAAGATAAGAAATTAATTCGGTAGGGTGTTACACTCATTTATCACGACTTATCAGAATAATCTCCGTACCTTCCACTGCCACGGGGACCTGCAGGGAGTGACAGATAAACCACTTGAAAGGATAATGACCAAATTTTCTAGCGCCGTGGTGATTTAATGTCGTTTACAATTTAGAGATTTTCAGAGTTCATTTATCATTTAATTTTTATTGTGTAGATGCAAGGGAAGATAAGTGCATTCTTCTCATTCCAACGGTCTCTTTAAGTGAGAATATCGATAATATTTTTTCACGTAAATACGTACAGACGTCAGCACATCAAGCTACTACAATCTGTCAAATTTCTTTAACAGATTTTCAAATTTATCGTTAAGGCATTAGGTTCAAGGTTGATTTGGAAAATTTGACAGTTTCGGGTAACTTGATGTGCTGGCTTCTGTACATTTAGCGAGAAAGGTCACTGATTTTAGTGGGTTTAAAAAGGAACGATGTAAAACTAGCCGTTGCCCGCGGCCTTCGTGCGCGTGAAATTATTTAAAAATATTACTTTCCGATTTGAATCGGATTTTGTTAAAATTTTCAAGGGTTTTAAGGAAACCTAATCCTTTTTCTGAAATAAAAGTAGCATATGTTACTCCTTATAACATCAGCTATCTGCCAGTAAAGATTTCGGAGATTATTCGGAACAAACAGATAGACAGAAAGGCATTTTATTTTATAATTACCGTAAGTCTAAGTATACACTTTCAAATGCATTCAGTAAAAAGATGTTATTTTGAAATTACAAACAGACACTTCAATTTTATTTATTTTTCGGAAAAATAAGGTATAGGTATAAAATTGATTCTACTTACTTTTCTATCGTGTAAATTGTAGAGTAATCAGTGTTTATGGAGTAACTAGCTGGGTAGCTAGCTTCGCCCGCGTGAACTTCGGTAACTTTCCACGGGATCATACTACCGGGATAAATAGTATACTATATGTTAATTCAGGTTATAAACTATCTATGTACCAAATTTCATCCAAATCAGTTGTAGTTTTCATGTGAAAGAGTAACAAACATCCATCCATACATTTATCCATCCATCCATTCATCCTCACAAAGTTTCGCATTTAGTAAGAAGTAAGATAGAGTTAACTCAAATAAAGAAGAAAAGGTACAGTAGACAGTAGGCAGAGTAGCTACAGTATCGCAACAGTTTACGTCCTCCGATCGTCTGTCTGCATTTTATTGCATTACCGATCCTTCAGGCAAAATGTTAGAGAGTGGGCAAATTCCTCAGACACATAAATCGTGCCCCCTCCGTCCCCGTCCCCGCGCGCCTTCTGCAAACGCTAAAGTGGCTCCCTCTGTAAGTGTTTCGTTCAAAGACTAATTGGTTTAGAAAACGTCTGGCAAAAGCTAATGAATGAGGGAGTCCTTTGGAGGTCACGTTGTAAAAGAATCAATTAGGTGTATTAGAAACTTTTTGGATTTCTTACAACTTACTGATAACAGCCGCTCGGGTCGATCTTTAGGTTAAGGCGTGCTTACCTAGGTTGGTCCGGGGATGGGTGACCACCTATTACAAACATAAAAAGCACGTTAAGCCGTTGGTCGCGGCTGACATTTCTAGATCTTTCACATTCGTTACAGGTTATTCAGTGACCCGAAAGTCTGACAATCAGTCTTGCCAAGGGGGTCTTATCGTATTACCCGTAGTACTAAACTGGGTTGTGGAGGTCAGATAGGAAGTCGCTCCGTGTAAAATAATGTATTCAAGTGCATTCGGTTAGACTGGAAGCGGACCACAATATAGTTGGGAAAAGGCTAGGCAATTCGGCTAGGTTTATGTAGACATAGCCTTAGGTAACTAAACTACTAGCTCTTTTTTAATGCAGTTTAGGTTTTTCTTCAAATATTTCTCCTTAGACCACTATCTACTCTTTTACCTAAGTATAGTTACGGTTTTCAGTCTGAAATTCTTTGCTAACGAGCACAAATAAATAGCCGTCAATCAGTTCGACACAATTGAATTCGATAAAAAAGCCGTTTACGAATAAATGTTGGTTTCGCGAGCCATCTTTTTTTTGAGTAGATAGTTCCAAATAGTGGTACCTACCTAAATATATCTAATTTAAATCTATGAAAATAAATTAGGTTGGTAGAAACGGAGACAAAAATTTACCTAACTTCGTAATTATGTTTACTTACTCGGTAGAAGCGAGCCTATATCCCTAAAAAAAAAAAACAAAAGTTATTTTTTTTTATATCTAATTCTTTTTATTTTGTTACCAAAATAAGGCAGAGAGATGTGTTTATTTATTTCCTCAACACCAAAAGTTAATCAAATTTTCCTACAGATTGTCATCAACGATAAACCCAAGTGCCAAACTATAAACGTGGATAGTATGTCATCTTCATAAACTTCCCCGATATAATACAATATGGCATCAAACTTTGTTTTATTACGCTCTGGAGGAAATCCAAGGAAAAAGGATGGCTTCAATAGCACTTGGCGAAATTAATATAGACGCGTAAGCATAAAACCAAGAACTAAACATAGATAAAAGGAACTTCCTTCCGCATTTTAAACTATTAAAAAAAAAATTGTGTTCGGTTTTCAAAAGTAGGTCCAACAAAATACACCGGTAGGAGAGTAGATTCAACCAACTGCTGTGAGTTCCATCGTTTGCCACTAGATGGCGTTAAACTTAATTCGCGGTAGGCCCCAAGCGCTTCATGTGTCTTTGAAACCTGATAGCCACTCTTTGCTCCTATGGGACATTTTGATATGCAATCGATAGCCTTTTCAGGCATCTAAAAGTACGTAGGTCCATATTTTATTTTTAAAGATGAAGGCCTCATTATTTTATGGTAAATACAACTTAATATTGTTAGGTACAGAACTACAGTAGGTACCTGTGATGTACCTGTGCTGTCTAGTGGCTTAATACTAATGTATGATGGGACATTGCTCTTTGCAAGGATAATTTTGGCGCTTTGCAAAAATCTGAAATAACGTCGCCGCCTGAAAAAACAAGATGGCAGCGCTTGATGTTCCTCCAACTATAATCTGGTGACAATCTCTTTCATAAACTCGATGTGGCGTCATAACGCTCAGTTACCTTATATCTTTTAAAGTTATTTGCGAGCATTTCATCACTGACGACTGTCAAAGATCTACAAATAACTGCTGGGATCAACGTGCTTTCCGAGGCACGGAGGAAACTCCGTATGTAATGGGTGGTCACGCATCCACAGACCGACCTAGGCAAGCACCTTAGCAGGAGCACTTACTAACAAATTTTTCTAACAACTCCTTACCTACCTTGAAATTAAATAGGCTAAAACGGGCACCATTATTGTTATTTATATTTATCACTGAAATCTCTTTTCTAATAGACACATGATTTTCATTTTTATCCTATTTTTATTTCTGTCTCTGTCATATAAAAAGACGAGCATCCATTGACTAATACGCGGAAAACAGGAAATTAGAAGAGCTACATTCTGTTAGAAAAACAAGTCAAACTTTCCGGGAACCCCACTTAAAACATATTTTATTCAAAGAAGTTTTCAAGGGAAAATTCATATCTTTGATTCATAAAAAGTTGGAAGGGAAGACGAAATTTTTGGGGGAACAATAATTGAAGCGGATGGGGGAGACATGGGGACGCTATCCTCTTTTCTGTACGCTATACCATCCCCGCATTGAGGTTTACGTAAAATAAAAAACACGTTAAAGCGGTACTAGTGATTAAGTAGGTACAACGAGCATCTACGCAACGATTGGACATGGACATTGTCGAAGTGTGCGGCCAGAAAAAGAGCGATGCATCAAAAACAAAAAAAAATTTGGGCTGATAATGAGCACTTTTTGAACGTAAAAAATTCATGACACAGTCCCTCAAAACGTCTACCCTGAGCCATTTTCTAGTGTTTTTGTTGAGGAGAAGGTATGGTTCTCCAAATTTCTAAACAACACATCTGTCTGTTTGGTGACAAAAACCAATTTATTTTTAATCTTTGACGCTATCCTAGGTACACAATTACACATCAAACAGTTTATTGACAAGGTAATGTCTTGAGACATATTTAACGCAGGTAAATTAAGGAGGTCCCACATTCAATAAAGGGTGTAAAAAGACCATTAACGAATCTGAAAGGCACTTATTCTCCCCGTCATTGCGATCATTTTTGTGTTCTAGACCATACCTGCCCCCGTAGCATGACCACCGTTGACAAGGATTTCTTTGACGGAAGAATCGACAAAATGACAGATTGTGTCTCGACACAATGACAGATTTCTTTGCACTATCTGTCATTTTGTCGATTCTTCCGTCAAAGAAATCCTTGTCTACGGTGGTCATGCTACGGGGGCAAGAACCTTTTAGATATTGGGGTCAAAGTTCCAACTTTTTCACAATATTTTTTGAAATACTTGTTTTTAAAGTTAGATTTTTACTTTAAAACACCTCCACGACCCTCGTACTATTCAATCAATCTATCAGCACAATGTTTGAAGTGCGTTACTTTGAGTCCTACTGTAAAACGCGATTTTTCACCCCAAAAAAAAAGTCGTTTCCCACCATTAATTTTTGCATAAAGTTACTTAGTTTGATGTATATAATACTTGGTTGATAGCTTCGTGAAGGTTCCGTTTAGACCCTGTATATTTTCGCGTGGAACATCTGTTTTTATAGCCACACCGAGAGGCAATTCAGTTGGATCGCGTTCACCTACTTCCAAAAAGGCGGACCACAACACTAAACGGGTCTAAACCGACCTTGACCTTCTTATTTGTACGTTTATTCTCTCGGCTCCATTAACGTTGCCATGGCAACCGCTTTAGCTAACTCGCTGCCGTTTTTGGCTGAATATTTTAAAGTTCACTTTCTTCGTTTATTTTTGGAATAGATTTCTCTTTTTAGACTGCTCTGACGTTTAACAAACATACACGCACGCCTTTTTCCCGAGGGGGTAGGCAGGCACTACAGAATGCGATCTACCTGATTATTGTTAAGTAGCTGTGACCCGCGAATACACCCGCTGTTTCTCTTTTTGCTCGGCTCCTAAGGGTCGTAGCGTGATGCTAAATAACCTACAACCTTCCTCAAAGATTGCGCTATCAAATACGAAAATAATTTATCAAATCCATCTCGTAGTTCCAGAGATGAAATTGAGTACAAACAAACGAACTATAGTGTAAAGAAATCTGTCATTGTGTCGACACAATCTGTCATTTTGTCGATTCTTCCGTCAAAGAAAACCTTGTCTACGGTGGTCGTGCTACGGGGGCAGCTTTAATATATTGGTAGAGATATAGACTTTAGCTTTATTATACAAGGTGTAAACGAACTCTTCACGAAGCCGTCAACCAAGCATTCTGTACATCAAACTAAGTAACTCTAGTAATTATCGCTGGGAAACGAAAACATATTTGGGGTGAAAAATCACTTTTTACGGTAAAACTCAATGTTACGCTCTCAAAACATTGTGGTAATAGATGCATCGAATACAAAACTGGTCATGGAGCTATTTAAAGTAAAATTATAACCTTAAAAACTAGTATTAAAAAAAAAAATACTTGTGAAAAAGTTAGAACTTTGACCTCCAATTTATCTGTAACGAGAAGCTATAGTTTTGGACAAAAAATGATCGCAATGACCGGGAGAACAAGTGCCTTTCGGCTTTGTTAAGGGTACTTTTACACCCATTACAGAAAGAAAGAAGAATAAAGTTTATTTGACGTCAGTTCATCAAGCACACAGAATAAAAAAAGATACAAAATGAAGAATATATGACGAATAAAAAATAAAAAAAACAAGGAAAAAATACATAGTTTGTGCTGTGTGCCTCACGACTGCGCCAAAAAGGTCCATTTCAGCATTCATGCCAGACAGGTGTACTGTCTGACGCTGGTCTTCCAATGAACCTTTGGGGGCTAAGTAACGGAACAACAGTTTCAAACATATTTAAATAAATATATAATAACAAAATTATAGGTTCATCCCTTTTGACATTGAACTTAAATAGCGTTTGACGAAATATATGAAATATGTCCGCCCACCTTTTCCAGAGGCATTATGTATCTCGTTCATTTGCTGTTTCCAAGAATCATCCCAAACAGATTGCATAATGAATAGAGATTATAATAGAACTGTTGTATAGTGTGCTCTATGTAGTAGAGAATAAGGATTAGCCAACGCTGTAACGTGGTTATATAATAAGGTTTCTAGGTAACTCGTGCAGTGAGCTTTATATTAATTGAAAAGTCCGACGTACAAAAAGGTTGGCTCAAAAATTATTAAAACCCTTTTGCGCACACACCATAATAACGTTAATTAACACGTTTTTTCAAAACCTTACATTCGTCTTCCTCATTTCCCTTTCTTTAAGATCCAATACTCCCATTTAAAGCCTCTGAGGAGCTCGTGGCTAAATAAAAACAACCGCTCGGATCGATCTTCAGGTTAAGACGCGCTCGCCTAGGTTGGTCCGTGGATGGGTGACCACCCATTGTATACCGAGTTTCCTCCGTGCCTAGGAAAGCACGTTATGCCGTTGGTCGCGGCTGTCAATTGTACATCTTTGACAGTCGTTAAGTAGTCAGTGGCCCAAAAGTCTGACAAACAGTCTTACCAAGGGGTATCGTATTATTTAGTACTAACTGGGTTGTGGTCAGATAGACAGTCGCTCCATGCAAAATACTGGTATTCAGCTGTACCTATTAGAATTCGATTTTGTTCACAATTTCAAGTTTTATTATCTTTGCACGGAACCCTAATGCTTTGTCTAAAATACAAGTAAAAATCTATCTGCCAGTAAAATTCCTGTCAAAATCGGTCCAGCCGTTGCGGAGATTTGCACGAACAAACAGACAAATTAAAAAAAAAGTGTTTTTTTTTTTGTTATAAACTAGCGACCCGCCCCGGCTTCGCACAGGTGCAATATATACATCTAAACCTTCCTCTTGAATCACTCTATCTATTAAAAAAAACCGCATCAAAATCCGTTGCGTAGTTTCAAAGATTTAAGCATACAAAGGGACATAGGGACAGAGAAAGCAACTTTGTTTTATACTATGTACTGATACCGTATATACTTTCTTAAACATTTAGTAAAAAGCTATTATTTTGAAATTACACACAGAAACTTCAATTTTATTTATTTATATAGATTGTAAAGCTTTTGCTTCATCCTTACTTACGTTGGCTTCTCCCTAAACTGTAGTTCTTAGCTACGGTTTAGGAAGGACCTAACTCAGCAGAAAGCGTTCATGTACTTAACTGGACTAAACGCTAAACTCTGGTTAGTGAACCGAATAAGCGTGAAGACTTACTTGGTTACGAACTTTACACTGTTCCACTTAACTAAAACTTGTTTTAAAATTAAATTAAAGTTACCAGAAGTATGCTTCTGTGGTAATTTTATCTACGCACTTGTTAACTTCATTCGATGAGCTCGTGGTTAAATAATAAAAGCTGCTCGGGTCGATCTTCAGGTTAAGCCGCGGTTTCTTAGGTTGATCCGTTGATGGGTGACCGCCCATTACATACCTAGTTTCGAAGAAGTTTAGAAACCTGTTAAGCCGTTGGTCCCGGCTTTAGATCTCTGACATTCGTTACAGGTAGTCAGTGGCCCGAAAATCGGACAACAAGTCATACCAAGAGGTATCGTATTACCCAGTACTAACTGGGTTGTGGAGGTCAGATAGGCAGTCGCTCCATGTAAAATACTGGTATTCAGCTGCATCCGGTTCCGACTGGAAGCCGACCCCAACATAGTAGGGAAGGCAAAGCACATGATGTTGTTAGAACTAAGTTTGTGATATGCTCCGTTATGTAAAAGTATCTTTGTGTCTTTGAGGGAGGGTCACTCGCGAGGAGGAAAATGGCGAGGTTTATTTCTGTTATGCAAATAAGCAGTACAAAATAGCATCAGAGGGTGATACCCAGTAGTAACTGGCTTGTGGCGGTGAGATAGGCATTTGCTCCATGTAAAATACTGGTATTCAGCTGCATCCGGTTACACTGGAAGCCGACCCTAACATAGTTGGGAAAAGGCTAAGCAGATGATTGTTGATGATGATTTGCAGTCGAGTTTTTTATGATGAAGCTCGTCAGAGGAAGTCCCCTGACGAGCTTCATCATAAATAACTCGTAGCGTGGTGGTATACTTATACTACCATACCTTGCTGTTTTACGATTTGAAGGGTGTTAGTCTGATTTCAAGTGCAAGAGACATTTCAACTTGTTCCGTCATAGCAGCGTTCCTGAGATGCTTCAAGTTTTTATTATTTTATACTAAATAGGCCTGCGTGTGGCCGCAACTCGCCTGGTGTGAAGCGATGACGCGGCCTAGGGTGGAACTCGCTTGTCTAGAAAAAACCAGATCTAGATTATAATGATCGGGAAACAGAGAAGTCGGCAGTGAATCCCACAGACTGGCGGTTCGCACAATAAATGTGGAAGCATAGCGTTTTGTTCTGGTCCGTGGGAGTTCAACCATATAACGGTGACGCTTCGCCGTATCTCTGCTCGTCCGATTATAGAATGGGGATGGGGGAATTAATGTGTGAAATTCCAAAGCACGCTCTTCAAAATGTAACCGTAAATGTATGAATATGTCAGGACTAGCTGACCCGCGCAACTTCGTCTGCGTTTGGATTTTCCCCGTTTTGCAATCTTTTTCATAAATGCTCCGTTCCTATTAGTCGTAGCGTGATGTTATGTAGCCTATAGCCTTCCACGATAAATGGGTTATCAAACACTAAAAGAATTTTTCAATTCGGACCAGTAGTTCCTGAGATTAGCGCGTTCAAGCAAACAAACAAACAAACAAACTCTTCAGCTTTATAATATTAGTATAGATTACTAAATTCACAGAATTTAAAGAATTTAAATAAGCGGAAATTATTATTTAAAAGTTTAAAAAAGTTGCCATATTGATGGCAATGTGCTCTGACTCACCCCAAATTACATAGGTTTAAAATATAACTAGCGAAATGTTAAGATTTTAAACTATCATTATTATTAACACTAGAAACGGAATATTTACCATGTTTACTAATTGATTGTTTATCCGTGATCATGGTGCTTGTAGCACCGCAGAAATATCGGGTACTCAAATCAATCAGTAAACATGGTTAATATCCCGTTTCTAGTGTTAATGATAGCGAAATGTTATTCACATGTGCCAACCCGCACTGGGCCCGCGTGGTGGATTATAGCCCATTCCCTATCATAGAGAGGAGGCCTGTGTCCCAGCAGTGGGAACATTATAGGCTGATTATGGTTATGCTATGCCTTTCTCATCGAGTAATACATGCATTATGTTATAACCAATAAAAAAACAAGACTTTAAGTTACATAATAACTTATGTTATAGTTCTTATTTTATAGTTTTTTTTATCGGTTTTAAAAACTGTTTTACCCTCATCGCAAAAAGAGTAATCTTTTCGGTATATCCGACGTACAGTTACATAAAAGAGAGTGAATTTATAATTACATGTGATTGAATATTTTATTTTACCAATACTATATTCGGACAACCAACCGACGGAAAATTTTGATCGTCAGTTCAAGAAGAAAGAAAAAGATTGTTTTTTTTTTTAATTTTCCGCAAGCCAGCGGCTTCGAATACATGCAAAAAATAAAATGAAAAGCGTTACTCAAAAATCATACAGGTAGCGATGAGAACGGATGTTTCGGGTTCCGTAGAAAATAACAAGCCCTCAAACTAGTATTTTTTTCTTTATAAAAGCTGTAACAAGCAATTCGTTTTTGCTTGCAATTCATTGAGAACTTCGATGGGAAAACGCTAGTAGAATTTATGAGCAGCGAAAATATAATGAATAAACTAGTTTATGCCCGCGGCTTCGCCCGCCTGAAGTTCGGTAACTGTACCACGGGATCATCTACCAGGATAAAAATATACTATATGTTAATCCAGGTTATAAACTAACTATGTGCCAAATTTCATCCAAATCCGTTCAGTAGTTTTTGCGTGAAAGAGAAACAAACATCCATCCATCCTCACAAACGTTCGCATTTATAATATTAGTAAGATAGTTTGAATGAAAAATAGTACTTAATTAACATAACATCACGCCTGTAATCCCCGAAGGCTTAGGCAAAGGTGTCCCTAATAGTACACCCACATTTCGCCAGTTATGATTAAGTGCCATGTAATAGGGAGCCAGCCTATTGTCATCAACGGGGTACAACTCCAGACTCCATGGCTGCTACTGAGAAATTCCTGATGGAAAAACTCAATAACACTTTGTCCGACCTAGGAATCAAACCCAAGACCTCATACTCAGCAGTTGCGCTTGCGACCACTATACCAACGAGGCGGTCTAGGAAACGAGGTACTTAATTACTTTCCAATTTTTTATTTATAGTTCTAAAACAAGCCTAATTAACTCGTCATTAGAGTCTTACTAACTGCTATTATATAAGTATTAGTTCCAAGAATAGTATCACATGACTTTCCATAGTTTTTACGCCCTCCCTTGAGAACATAGCGTGATGCTATGTGTATTTTCTTATTTAATGGTTCTCGTAGCGGCTCTACGAACGCGTAGCAATCTCTTGAGGATGCTACGGATGTGCTACGAGGCTACGGTATGAACCTAGATAATTAAATGAAACCAGAGTACAGTTTTATATTTGAAAACTAGCTGTTATCCTTCGTTCGCGTGAAATTAATATAAAAATATATTACTTTCCCTTTTTGAATAGGATTTCTTTGCACGGAACCCTATATATTTTTCCTAGCCTAAGTTAGAGCTTATAATAGGTAACATCAGCAAAAATCATAATAAATGACGACTATGACTATGGCTATCTACCAGTAAAAATCTCGTCAAAATTGGTCCAGCCGTTTCGGAGATTAGCCGGAGCAAACAGACAGACAGACAGACAAAAAATTTTAAAAAATGTGTTTTTGTTATAAGTGCCATATATATTTTCATAATTATGCATTTAGTGACGAGCTGTTATTTTGATATTAGAAACAGACACTTAAATTTTATTTATTTGTATAGATGTGTTTGGTCATTAGATTGGTCTGTGGATGGGTGACCACCCATTACATACCGAGTTTCCTCCGTGCCTCGGTAAGCAAGTCAAGCCGTTGGTCCCGGGTGTCATTTGTAGATCTTTGACAGTCGTTAGGTAGTCAGCTGCCCAAAAAGTCTGAGAACCAGTCTTACCAAGGGGTATGGTATTACCTAGTACTCACTGGGTTGTGGAGGTCAGATAGGCAGTCGCTCCATGTAAAATACGGGTATTCAGCTGCATCCGGTTAGACTGGAAGCTGACCCCAACATTGTTGGGAAAAGGCTAGGTAGATGATCAGAAAAAGTATTGCGAAGAGTATTTGCCAGATTTTGAACTTGATATTAAAAAAGCGGGTCCCCAAACCAAGTCACCGCGACATTTTGAAAAGAGCCCTCAGCTTGTACAAACGATAAATGACAAAGGGCCCAATAAAGCCCGTCGTAACGTATCCTAATAATGTAACCTCTATTATAATCTTATTATAACAGGGAAATGAGTTATTAAAATTTAATTGAAACGCAGAACAATAGTCCTTTTGAGGGGTTTTGTAACGATACCCGTAATTGTTTTGGAAAAACGATCCCTTTTTAATGTTATTTTTAGGGTTTTATGAAGTTGAGCTATTGTTATTTAATACTAGCGATTGCCTTCGGCCGCGTGAAATTATTGTAAAAATATCACTTTCCTGTTTGAAACGGATTGTATTAACTTTGATTGTTACTGGTTATACTATACCCCACGGTAAGACTAATTGGTTACCTTCGGTCTTCCGACCAGCTGTGATGAATGTCAAAGATCACATGACAGCCGAAACCAAAAAAAAGTCTTTTTTTTTTTCATTGCAAAAGAAAATCTTGTACAATATTTCAAGCTTTTAGACCCAGAGATTTATTTAAACTATGTGTTGTCTGACAGTTTTTCAGATAGTTTTAGACAATTTTCTTTTCTACCACTGTTAGTCTCTGCATCACCCAAAGGCTGACTGGTAGAAAATGCCTATAATGAAGTGTTAAATAAATTATTTTGCGATTTAACCTTTTGATCGTCATTATCACATATATGTAAGTGACAAGCAAGCGCGTGCCCTGTACGCCAAACGACACAAATATGTAACAAAATGGTTGGTGAAATTGTGATGAAATCGTGGAGAGCAGGCGCGTGCGTTTGTGTTCTGCCGGTGACAACGTTAAGCATCAAATATCTAATCAACTTTAAACTTTCATATTTATTATGGTAGTTAGATTTGTACAGAGTTACTTCAAGTATTCCATATGTCGATGTCCCTGCAAAGATTTCTGAGAAATTCTGATTATATTAAAACTGTTTTCAGTACTACAGAACATCGTTTGAGTTTGCTGCTCAGTGTAATTAAAAGCGTGGAGATTCATATACAACATTAATTTTAGTATATGCGAAACCTGATACACGTGTCTAGTATTTTTATGTAAAGAATCTATGCAGGTACAAAATTTCAAAACTGTATTATGAAAAATCACAAAGTTATAAGCTTGTTCTGTTACCTAGTTGTCCGCACAAAAACGCGGTCGCAGCGCGCGCCTCCAGCGTCGTCTTGAGCTCATTGATAATAATAATTTGGCAGAAGGTACCTAAATTATTGCGATAGGTACTCATAGTCGCTCGGTATCCAACTTTATTAAATATTTTTGGGAAAAAATATAACATGGTTTTAGAATTTTTGGAATCGATTTAGTTACTTATTCTGAACAAACTATATTCAGGTTTCGCATATACTAAAAATAATGTTGTATATGAAGGAACTAGATAGATATAATGAGCTTTATAAGGTACCTACTCGTAAGTAAGAAGAGTTACTTTCAAACTTTAACTCCTTAAGTTGCTTTTTTTAGATTCCCCATACTTGCTATTACGGAATATAAGATTGTATATTACGTCTGCACGACTAAACTGCTGAAAAAAAAATGATAAAAGGCGTAATACATACATAATATCACGACTACAATCCCCGAAAGGAGGCAGATGTGTAAATAGTACACTCACATTTCGCCAGTTATATTTAAGTCCCATGTAACAAGGGACGAGCCTATTGCCATCAAGCGGGCACAAATCCAGACTCTGCTACTGCTACTGAGAAATTCTTGATGGAAAAACCCAATAACACTTTGCCCGACCTGGGAATCGAACCCAGGACCTCATGCTCAGCAGTTGCGCTTGCGATCACTAGAACAACGAGGCAGTAATATACATATGTTTACATCATTCAAACAAGAGTAATAAAAATAGAAATAAAACTCATATCAACATCAACTCAAGGACTCGCAAATAGGTACTCGAAAAATCTTTCCCAAAACGTAATGTCAATTCCTTAGCAACGTTTTATAAGAACCTTTAATCATGCTCTCCCTTTGGAGGTTAAAGGAATAATTATAGGAATGCCCAACGATTAATTGTTTGTGGAAATGGTTTCCAATGAACAGTTTCACTGGTTCACGCCTCTGTTTGACAAATTCGTTAATTGGTACGAGCGATCGCTTAAGGCTCAGCGCAGACAGAACGGAGCGCAGTGGAGAGGATTTTATTAACGCACTTGAAAATAAACTTTAAAATTATTACAATAAAGTGCATAAATGCTTGAACCTGACAAAAAATGCTCGCGCGTCCTCGACGATACGCGGGAATCATACGCGATCCTGAGAAAATGCCCGAGACCGCGCGGAGATTATTGCTCTCTGTCTGCGCTGACCCTAAGGCGAGGTTATGGTGACGAGCGGAGTGAGACGGGAGCTCAGCATCTTCCTGCACTTGTCCCATGTCACTTGGGGTCGGCTCAACACGTTTTTTTCTTCCATTCTACCCTGTCAACGTCACGCAATCAATTACTCCTTTTCGGGAGCGATTGCAAGAAATATAAAAAAATAATTGTCGTACACACAGCGACACATCAAGCTTTACATTTCTAGAATAACGTGGCCTCGCTTTGTATAGATTTCCCGTACAATGAGAGATCCGTATAAACTGGTTTTGTATAGATTGAGTGGTCGACGTGTGTACCATAAATCCGTGGTCATCAAAAGTGAACAGAAATATCCAATGAACACCACACAACGCGTGTGACGGGGAGAACAAGTGCCGTTCGGCTTCGTTAAGGCTCTTGTCACACCCTTTAGATAAATAAAAAAGTTTTGTAATATTTTTCTTGTGCCATAAAGAGTAACCTTAACAGGCGGTTATAACTCACACTTACCAGTCATTTGCTGCTCTATACAGAGCAATTCAAAACAATTATCTAACCGTAGTTATTTGTTTTGCATAACTAATCTATCCACAGGTCGCCCATCGTAGTGTCGTACTAAATATTGAATTCTTAGATTCGATAAATATTCTAGTTAAAAAAAAACTAAAAAACACGCTTTCACATATTCTTCTCAGTAAATCCTTTCATTTGATACCCATATCATGGGAGTGCATAAAAAATAACTAGTCCGCCATCTTTGATTTAGAATGAAGACACTTAGCTAACCATGCATTGTCATCAAAATTTCAGCTCAATCGGAATCCGGGTCTAATTTTACTTCTAAGATTTTTTTACATAGTTGTACACACACAGGTGAAGCCAATAAAAGCGTGTTAAAAAATAGGAATATTTCAGTAAGATAAATAACAAGACACCTATCTTCCACCAAGAAGTACGCCAATGTAAATTATCTAACCTTCCCCCAACCACGTAGGAGTCGACTTTCAGTCTATTCGGGTGCAGCTTAATACCAATATTTAGCATGTTCAGGACGTTCACCTATCCGCGGACCGACCTGACCAAGCGTTATTTAACCTTGAAGATCGACCTACACAAATCTAAACTCTGAAAAATCGGGAAAAAATCAACTATACGGGCCCGACCCTTGATCTGAATCTAGAGCCCCACGCTAGCTTGTCTTAGTGATTCTTTATATATGTACATAGATAGACGCTTCGAATTTGCAACTGTTCTCTAAAAACTCAGTCTTTCTTTATCGTGTGGTTAGTGACTAACCTGGTGTCAGAGTTTTTATGCCGCCCATGGGCCTCTGATTTGGCTTTACATGCCGATGCCGTCAAGAAATATCTCTCAGGCATGCTGGTTTCGACGTTTTCCTTCACCGAAACAAGTGATAATTATACAATACGCACATGAATCCGAAAAATCAGAAACACGGAACTCAGACAACACATTGATTAATTTAGATAAATTGAAAACACGTAATTAACGACATAATCATTACCAATAACATTTCACATTCAGTCATTCGTTAGTTAAAGCGCTTGATATCGCGCGTCGCCTTACTCGAATGCCTGGTAAACATCAAACAGCAATCATGCGAATACATGCAATTTCATTGCGTATCAAAGCGTGCCTTGGGTTCAAACTCGATACTACGACTTGGCAGTCCGACGTAGAAAAACCTAGTAATTCACCGACAAATTCAGCGTCACATTTTCCCCGCACTACGCACCTACCTACAATTCATTTGGTCATCGCTCACCCTTATCTCCTCCGTGCAGAGTACATTTTCCTTCAGCTATAACGATGCGATGACGAGCCCTCATGATAATGTCACTATTGTTAATTCGCTCCAGGACTTCGTTCGCGTATTTTGTTTCCTTTTGTTACTTTACTTTGGTTTATTAATCGTGATACTTTTTTTTACAGGAGCTGCTTGTGGAGATTTATATCGCACAAACCGACTAGATAACAGAACGCCTGTATTTTTCAGAGGGTACGGCAGAGGCGTACCTACTCTATAGTACACCTACATTTCGCTAACTATGTTTAAACATAACATAATATTACGCTTAATGCCCGAAGGGTTAGGCAGAGGTGTACCTAATAGTACACTCACATTTTAAGTTTAAGTCCCATGTAATAGGGGGCGAGCTGCTACTGAGAAATTCATACATAAACTCACGCTTTTTTCGCACGGGGTATGCAGACAACAGAACATCACGAGCTACGATACATACCTTCTGGTTCGTCCACGTCTTTAAGTTATCCAATGTGTCATCATCATTTATCCCAATTTATTCGGCGCAGCATGTCTTCTACTTCCATATTTTTCTATTACAGACCGACCGCTTTAATGAGTCCTCCGCCTTGCCCCTTCAAAGGCACATTAAGCGTCCACAAAGTCCTAAAAATATCCCACAGGTTATTTGCTTTATAATAACCATAATCGACGTAGGTATTACGATACTAATTGAACCAATACGTGATCAACCTTCAGAATATTCCGTTTAAATTGATACCTTCGCGAGGACTCATTAAAGCGGTCGGTCTATAGTCATCCCCTTTCTAGCCATATCATTTTTCACGCTGTGCATCCGTCGTTTCTTTAGTCTTCTCCTACTCTTATAGCCATCCACAGGTTGTCTGTTGGCGGCCATTGTATCCATAGAAATAGCAATAATGTGAAAGAGTTTTATTGCGATTTTGGTGTACAATAATGTGTATTCTTTCTATCTATTCATAAACTCAAACTCAAAGCATTTATTGCAATTAGACCATTAGAGGCACTTTTGAATGTTAGAAAAACAACTAAAGCGAATCTACAGACACAGTCACAAGGCATAATAACTTGTGAAAGTACTGTAGTTGCCCATTCCAAGGCGTAGATCTCTATGGAGAAGAATGAGCGAGAAAGTCCATGGACACTCTTACATACTCAAAACTTTCCTCACGACATTTACCTTATTCATCCGCATCACATTACTATAAAGAAAATGGCCCATTGCTGCATAAAATTCGTAGCGTAATTTTATCGTTAGACTTCCTTACTACTCCAGCCCCCGTAGCATGACCACCGTAGACAAGGATTTCTTTGAAGGAAGAATCGACAAATGACAGATAGTGCAAAGAAATCTGTCATTGTGTCGACACAATCTGTCATTTTGTCGATTTTTCCGTCAACGAAATCCTTGTCTACGGTGGACATGCTACGGGGGCAAGTTGCTCGTCTACTTACAAGTTCAGCTTCGATGTGTACTGAGTACAGGTACAAGCAAATGTAATTACCGGTGTACTTAACTACTATCCTGTATAAAGTGCTCTTGCATTAATAAGGAAAGTTTCGTTATTTGTCGGGAGTACGACTTAGCGCCTGTTCAGCTCTAATTAATTATTTTCTTGTGGTTTTCTAACTGAGTTATCAGAACGGAATGGGATCGTCTTGTTTTAAAGTTTTCTTTGTTGTGGTACCTTTGTTAAATAAATGTATTTTATTACAACAGTGTGGTAGTTTGTTAAAGAAATGAGTATGAAAGGGAGGTCTGAAAGTGGCGCCGGTGAATGAAAAGTTGTAAGGTAATCGGTTGTCGTGGTATGGGCATGTGATGCGGAGGAATGAGGAAAATGTCTTGAGGTAAGTTTTGAGTATGAATGTGGATGGGTATATGAGTAGAGGAAGACCAAAAGAAACGATGGATGGACTGTGTAAAGAATGATATGGCAAGAAAAGAGGTGTCTGATGAGATGACGAGTAATAGAGAAGTATGGAAGAAGAAGACATGCTGCGCCGACCCCGTATGAATTGGGATAAGGGCAAGAGAATGATGAGTGAGGTAGTTTGTTAATGGCAATTTATTATTTTATAGAATCTTTTAAAGGAGACAGTGTTGCCACCCTCAGATTTTGAATTTCTCCAGGCTTCTTCTAAAAATCATCTAAAAACGACACTTTTTTAAACATTTCAATTAATAACAAAATACCAATGAATGTGGCTGTATTTCTTACTAAACAATAACCAATGTCTCTGAATAATTTTGAAAGCATCATTTGTTAATTTTTGATTTATTCATAGCTTTCAGTGGTTTATTCATCTTCAAATTAGTATTTCACGAGGTTATTTTTCGCTATCCAATAAAAAGAACATGCAAACATTTATTACGAATTTTAACTTATCCCTAAAAAATGTCGTAAACAATTTTTTAGCCCACAAAATCTCGTTAACGTGAAAAAAATCCCTTATATCTCGGAGAAATACCCTAAGGGGATCCATGGTTCACGTTTTTATAACATAGTTGTCAACCAAAAACATTCCATTCTAGTACTTTCTACCTAAGTACAAGAAACCAATTTCAAAAATAAAGACATATTCTCTAATTTATCATACTCGGCACATCTATATCAACGTCAGTGCCCGCGAGGCTATTTAAATGCAAATTTTAAACCTAAAATAGGTAGGTAGGTTCCCCGTTCATAAGACTTCTATATAGTTAATTTTGTTCAAAAGTCGCTTGCTGATTTATTGTAGCTTATCGAGACAAATTTATTCGTTCGAGTTTGTTGGGAAGAATCTAGGTAGACTACGGTTTATGGCATTATTGAGCGTTCAAGTGTTTTTGTTGGTATTTCTCGTATCTATTTTATCGGTTGAGAGACTCTGTATAGGTGAGACGTTTCAATTTTGTTTTATTTTTATTTTGTGAGGAGTTCTCTGAAGATTACCAAGGTCATCATACTCTTGCCCTTATCCCAATTCATTTGGGGTCAGTCATACTTCTCTATTACTCGTCATCTCATTAGACACCTCTTTTCTAGCCAAATCATCCTACACACAGTCCATCCATCGTTTCTTTGGTCTTCCTCTACTTCTATACCCATCCACATTCATACTCAAAACTTACCTCACGACATTTTCCTCATTCACACAAAAGTGATAATGTAGGTAAGTCATCATTCTCTTGCCCTTATCCCAATTCATTTGGGGTCGGCGCAGCATGTCTTTTTCTTCCATACTTCTACTTTAGGTAAGTGTCAGGAAATAATATGATGTGCTGAGCAAGAGGGCAAAGGGTTATTGGTTTTTCCATCAGGAATTTTTCAGCAGTCACGGTGTTTAGATTTCTACCCGGTTGATGGCAAAAAGCTTGCTCCCTATTACTTAAACATAACTGACGAAATGTAGGTGTACTATAAGTACGCCTCTAAACCCTCGATTATTACAGGATTTACAGGTGCGATGTTATGTTATTATTTTTATTGCTTTAAGAAACAGATACTAAAACATCTGTGATGTTTCGCCAACTAATTAAAAATATCTTGTACAAGTATACCTGAATGCAATGAGGAGGTAAACACTACACTGTGTGCCAACAACTTCAATATTTACGCATGTACCGATTTACTCCGCAATCGCTTTGAGTGTAATCGGCGACGGTATTCTGAAATGCTAACCGATATCACTGAAATAAAGTTTTTAGATTGAAAAAACAGTTATTTTCTTCACTAATATTATGATAAGGTAATGATTTATTGGTTTGGTTGAAGGGATAATCTTCGAAACTATTTTTTCGATTTCGAAAATTCTTACACTAACCCCCGAGTATCATAGGCGAAAACGTTTAAACGTTTAAACGTTCTCGTGGGATAATTTTCGACCATAACGCGAGTGAAGGCGCGGGAAAAAGCTAGTTGCAATATCTTCTATAGAAGCGCTTCCGATCTTCCATAGATGGCGCCATTGTCGTCTGTCACCGTTGTTTTCGGGCTCATTTACGGAGACGCGGCGCGTGCTGCGTTGCGTTGTGCGGCGCGACCTGCAGTAAATACAAACATGTAGCGATGTACGAGATCGCTTACGGGGAAGCGATTTTACGAGCGTTTTTTTGAAATTAGCGTTACTTGCGGCGCACGTGCAAGTTCCTTTAATTCTCCGTTCACGGAGAAGTGGCGTGTGAAACGTAGCGGTCCCCGTGACGGACGCGCCTCGTCATGCACCGCGTCTTCGTAACCAACATCGTATTTTGCCATAGTCATGTCATCTGTTTGCGCGTGTGATAACGCGGGCCACTGCACACGTTACCTCTCCGTAAACGGGAAAAAAACACGCCGCTGGACGCGCCGCTGGACGTCACGCCGCGTCGACGCCAGACGCACCGCGTCTTCGTAAATGAGCCCTTAGTGCTACATGATAGTAACCAGTCTTGTTGCTGCGGTTGGACGACGTGACTTTTGGGGTTGCGATCATCTTCGTTAAAAGACATAAGGTGCTTTTTCGCTTGACACTTTGACCGAAGGATTGATAAAAACTATTGTTTAATGCATATCCTAGAGTAAAATTCACATCTGTCATTTAATACATAATATTACATACCAGCTGCATAGTATTCAACAATGTCCAACAATGAACAACTTTCGTTATTAATCTGCTTAAAAAACAAACGATATCAAACCATAAAGCTATGCGGTTACAGTTCAAATTAACATTATTACGGAACCAAAACTTCGCGTTTACACACAACAGTTAGTTTCATGTTTCACATGACAGATGGCGTTATCCCTTCCCGTTTAGGATTTGAAGTTGTTCGTGATTAAAACTGACTGATATTTATTATAGTTCTGAATTAATGTCCATATTGTACCTACTTGGCTTGGCTTCTTTGTATTTTTTTTTCCATATTGACGATGTCTTATTGAAGAGCTCTTCGCGCAATAATAACAGCCGCTCGGATCAATCTTCAGGTTAAACTGCGCTTGTAAAGGTTGGTGTGTGGATGGGTGACCACACATTACATACACCGTTTCCTCCGTACCTCGAAAAGCGGCTGTCAATTGTAGATCTTTGACAGTCGTTACAGGTAGTCAGTGGCCGGAAATTCTGATAACCAAGGAGTATCTTATTACCCAATACTAACTGGGTTGTGAAAGTCAGTTAGGCAGTCGCTCCATGTAAAATACTGGTACTCAGCTGCATCTGGTTAGACTGGAAGCTGTACCCAACACAGTTGGGAAAAGGCTAGGCAGATGATCATTGACGATGTGTTATGATTTAAACAGTATGGAAGATAACGCCATTAAAAGCTGATTTAAAGCACTTCAGATGCTTTTATACATACTGAAATGAAAATAATTTGTTACATTTTCAATTACTTTTCCTATTTTGCTTTTTCTTTACACTGGCTTCGTGAAGGGTCCGCTTACACCCTGTAGATATGTTCCCATATCAACATACGGAATACCGTTCCGCACTCCGTAAATCAGAACCGAGGATTTCGCCCCGGATAATTTGCACTTAACTCAACCTGGGGTGACATGCGCCGATTAAAAGAGTCTGTTGACATGTCGTTGGAGTAAATTAAATTGTGCTTCGGTATAACGTTACTCTTTGGTTAGATTGTGCGATGAAATGAGGTGAGTTGATGATGTTATTCGGTTGATTGGTTTACTGAAATTGTGTGTGATAGGTTATAGGTGGCCGTCTTATGACGACAGGCCGTGTCGACGGCGCTTTCGTGTTCCACGCGCGCCTTAAAGAGATGTCAGCAACCACGTAGGGGTCCGCATGGGCCGACGCCTGGAACACAAAGGTCAAAGAAGGAACATGAATGGGTTTTAGTCAGTACAAGTCTGACACTCCCTTCCGCTCCGCCCAGAGCGGGGGGGGGGGGGGCATTTGATGAAGGCAGGTTATAGGTCCGTGTACCTATTAGAGAGAATCCTAAAGACTTTGATAGTAACTAGCTTCATCTTTCTTTCTTCTAACTAACTAGCTGTTTCTTATATGTTGTGTCTTTCTTGTGTTTCTTAGTAACTATCTGTTGTCTGTTCGTTCGCTTGGAAATGTTTATGTGTATGTGTGAGGAAAACCAGACAAAAGGTCGCCTATGTCCTTCCCTAGGATATAATCTATATCCTTGGCGAATTTCATTACGATCCGATCAGCCGTTTAGTCATGACAGTTAACAAAACAGAGTTACTTTCGCATTTGCTTGGCAATTAGTTACAAATAAAAACATGTAATGTTTCTTTAGACGGGTGAAATACTATAGACGTCTAGTTTTCATTAGATTAGATACCATTCGGTTACAATGGTTGAATATCACTCGATTTTTCTAGTAGGTATCTAGTTGAGGAGCACATAACTAAATAATCTTTAGGTTAAGCCATGCTTATCTAGGTTGGTCCGTGGATGGGTGACCACATATTACATACCGGGTTTCGAGTCGGGCAAAATCTGATTGGGTTTTCATCAGGAATTTCTCAGTATCAACCTCAAGTCTGGATTTTTCCCGGTTGTCGGCAATAGGCTCTCCCTTTATTGAATGAGAATCAAAACATAACTGGTAAAATTGAGGTGCAGGTGCTATAGGTACATACACTGTCTAACCCTTCGGGGATTACAAGCGTGATGTTATGTTATTATCAGCTTAAAGTAAAGGTGTAACTTCTTTATCGTGTGGTTAGTGCATAACCTGGTGTCAATGTCGCCAATGGGCCTCTGATTTGGCTTTACATGCCGATGCCGTCAAGAAATATTTCTCAGGCATGCTGGTTTCCTCACCATGTTTTCCTTCACCAAAGCAAGTGATAACTATAAAAAGCGCACATGAATCCGAGACTACACATTGATTAATTTAGACAAATCGAAAGCATGTCAATATTAATTAACGGCATAATCATTTCACACATTCAGTCATTGGTAAAGCGCATGTTGTCGCGCGTCGAACCTACGCGAATGCCTGGCAAACACCAAACAGCAATCATGCGAACACGTAATATTATTACAATGCAATTTCATTGCGTATCAAAGCGTATTCGTGTACCATCCCTCATAGTTAATCGATCGGCTCACACAGACAGTTGGCTATGTAGTAAATAGGTACATACGCGAACCCCATGCAATTCGGCCGATTCAAATGCAGATATTTTGACGTGGATGCACGTTATACAGTCCTGCTACAGGGATTTAGGAGGGCCGGGCCCTCCCAGACAGACGTATTGATTTTCGTGTTCACTGCTCACCCCCCTATAGTTGGGGTTGATATTATTAAATATAAATGGCGTTGAAATGTTGGTGGTGCAAATGGTTTTGACGTGGGTCTGTTTGATTGTGTGTTGGAGTTATTTAGTATCGAGGTACGCGTTGGTAGTTACGCGTGAAGATTGTTTTATCTTGTGTGTTTTTTTAAGTTTCATTTTTATACAGGGTGTAATCAGGCCCTTCACGAAGCCGACAACCAAGCATTCTGTACATCAAACTAAGTAACTTTACACAAAAATTATTGCTGGTAAACGACTTTTCTTTTTGGGGTGAAACATCACGTTTTATGGTAGGACTCGATGGAAAGCACCCAAAGCATTGTGCTGATGGATGGATTGAATAGTACAGGGGTCGTGGAGGCGTGTAAAAATCTTACATTAAAAACATGTATTAAAAAAAAAAAATTGTGAAAAAGTTGGAACTTTGACCCCCAATATCTCCGTAACTAGAAGTTTCCCAGGTATGGTCTAGAACAAAAAAATGATCGCAAAGACGGGGAGAACAAGTACCGTTCGGCTTTGTTAAAGGTCTATTTACACCCTTTATATTGCGACCATTATAATTATGCTTTGTAAGTGTTAACCGACTCCCTTCTAAATGACATAACATCATACCTTCTAATCCCTGAAGGGTTCGGCTGAGGTGTACCGAATTGTACACCCACATTTCGCTAGTTATGTTTAAGTCACATGTCATAGGGGGCGAGCCTATTGCCATTTACCGGGCACATATTCATACTCCGAAGCTGGTACTGAGAAATTCCTGATGGATGAACCTAAACAGTTTTCCCAACTCGGGAATCGGGGTATGTTTTTACACAGTTATAATCATTAAAATCTTCAGTACAACCCCTTTTAGTTCATTTAATTCCATTGAATGACTTTTTCATCAAATAGTCATTTAATGGGATTAAATGAACTCAAGAGGGTTGTATTCATGATTATAATGATTACAACTATCTATGCAAACGTATTACGTCCGCGAATCATATTTTGATCAACATAAAGCCTGACACGAGCCGGAGCCTGAGCCGGTAAATTGCATAAAACCTTTTTTTTTCAGCGTCCTCAATAAAAATCGTTCGTTCCTACGTCTCACACCACCTCCGCCGTTCCATTGAATTATTCTATAATCGAATCTGTATTCACGATATCGAGTGAATATTCATACCACTTGACGCTGTAATTGGTCGGACGAGTGGCCAGTAGTAATGCCGATCGACGCATAATACAATACCAATAAATATACCGACGAATAAAAACACAACAGATTCTATCGTCCTGAAAATTAAGTTCAGTTTTGATGATGAACGATCTTTTTGAACAGTATTATATAAGTTTGCAAAATAATCCAGTGATTCGATAGATCTATACAAAGTTTCATTTGCTGTTAATTTGATCGAATTTTCGCGAATAATGTCTGTGTTTTGTGTCATTAAGGTTGAATTTGGTATTGTGTTGTGATCTCGTTAGCAAAGCAAATAGGCATGTCATCAGCTAATGGCAATTAGATCGAACAATAATTTAGTTTAAGGTACTGTCATGTTGCATTTGTTCTACACCTATTTCTTAGAATGATTTGAGATTGGATATCTATAAAAATAAAAAGTGTTGAGTTTCTTGGCTGTTTAGTAGTTTATTAACTATAACTGACAATCTCGTGGCTACATAATAACAGCCGCACGGGACGATCTTCAAGGTAAAACAGCACTTGTCAAGGTCGGTCCGTGGATGGGTCATGCATGTCTCGAAAAGCACGTTAAGCCGTTGGTCCCGGCTGTCATTTGTAGATATTAGACAGTTGTCATTTGTCACCACTAATCAGTGGCTCGAAAGTCTAACAACCAGTCCTACCAAGAGGTATCGTATTACCCAGTACTAAATAGATTGTGGAGGTCAGATTGGCAGTCGCTTTATGTAAAATACTGATACTCAGCTTCATCCGGATAAACTGGAAGCTAACTCTAACTGTCCCATACAAAATTTCAGTACCTACTCGACCCGAAATGTATGGGACAGCAAATTTTTTTTTTTGCATTTGCGAGATTGGACCCAAGGAGAAAGCTGTTCAGTTTGATGGTGTGCAGCATATCCTTTCATATGACTATACCCTTTCTGTTACACCCTCTATATAAAAATCTCGTGTCACGGTGTTTGGTGTCGAACTCCTCCGAAACGGCTCGACCGATTTTTATGTATTTGGTAAGTATGAGAATAGGTCGTAAAGTATATTTCACACCGTTTTCATTGTCAAATTTTAAACTACTAAAGCGAAGCCGCGGACAAAAGCTACTATTATTAATATTGTAATCAGCCATACGTAGGCCGAAGATGTCCTCAGATATATCTGCCATACTCAACATCCACATTAGGTACTGTCGCATACTGCATCGAACCGCATAATGTGATACCAAGCGCATTGTCTTGGTAACAATTGATGTTCATAATTCCGCCTCGGGGGACTGACGATGGGTTATCTAAAGGCGCCAATCCATAGCGGCCTAAAGCTAAACAACGCGCGTGTACTTGGCTTTGCTTTGTATGAAACTAATCGGTAATTATCCCACGGGATCATACTACCGGGATAAAAAGTATTCTAAGTAACCTCACGCAAAAATTATTGCTGGGAATCAACTTTTTTTTTTGGAGTGAAAAATCACGTTTTACGGTAGGACTCGATGGAAAGCACTCAAAGCCAAAGACCACTTTGTTGTCTGTCTGTCTGTCTGGCAAGGCCCAACGGGGGCCACCACGTGACCCCCGACGCCCAGTGCGTCTCCCGCGGGGGCTGGGACGTGACGCTCTTTCCCTCTCACGTCCCGCCTCCTCCTTCACTAGCATGACTGCTTCGCAGAAGGAGGTGACGGCTTCCCATTCCCTCTCGCTCCGGACCATGGCTTGAACCAGGGCCAGGCGCGAGAGGTCGCCGCCGCCAATCGCCTCTACGAGGACACGGCGCTGCTCCGCCCAAGCGGGGCAGACCTCCACAGTGTGCTGCACCGTGTCCTCCGGACGATCCTCACAATGGTAACACCCGGGCGTTGCCTCCCGCCCGATTTAGTACAGGAACTTCCCGAAACAACCGTGTCCGGTGAGGACCTGCGTCAGGCGGAAGGTGAGGGCGCCGTGGCGCCTCTCTAGCCACTCCTCAAAGTGGGGACTTATCGCCACTATGGTGGCGTGCCCTGCACGTGGTTGCGACAGTCGAAGTCTGTTATGCCTTGGAGCAGTGAAATCAAACTTGTTAGGCAGCTCGATCGAAAGATATGACCATTTATATCGTAATCTTGCGATTTTACAAGGCAATCAAAACCCTTAGGGTACTTCCCGTTGACCTAGAATCATGAAATTTGGCAAGAAACAGTGTCTTACAGCACATGTAAAGGAAAAAATCTGAAAACCGTAAATATGTAGTTTAATAACTAAATACCGACAGGTTTATACGGAACCCACGGTGCGCGAATAAATGAAATGTATTATAAATATACAACTCGTCAATTGGACAACTGTTTGCCAACACCAATCGTCATTAAATCGCCAAAATACCCTCCTGCCACGGTAGCAGTGGACGGTCGACTTAATATCTGGCTTCGTAGATAACAGATAAGATCTACATGGGGCCATACATGTCCGATACAGAACATGTACCTCTAACGTGGTACAATACCCTGGCGTTAATACGACACATTTAGATAAGGAAGTTAATGTCACAGTAGTATGATGATGATGATTTTGAAAAAGCTTGGCTTTCTACCTGCTAGTTGGTTCAGTGATTTCTAGTGTTGCTACTGAGCACGATGTTCTGAGTTCGGTGCTCAGGTTAGCGAAAGGTTTCCTAGATTCTCCATTTTGAAATTTCTCAGTAGTAGAATCCAGGAGTCTGATTTGAAACATTTAAAAATCATTCTCCCTTCAAGTACTAACAAATTAGATCCTAACTTGCTACTTAAATTCTTCAAGTCATATTTAATCTGGAATGGCTTAATCTTGACCACAATCGTGAATATTAGTAAATTTTATTACCAAATGTGTTTTGATTTTTGAATTGATACTATGACTTCGTTAATTTTATTTTTCCAATTTAATTTTATTACCAAATTTTAATGTGATTTGATTTTAATTTTTAAATGCTACTGTAACTCTGTTAGCTTAGTTATACATTTTATTAAGCATGTTGTGGTCTCCTGTAAGTGAAGGAGTACACCTACGTGATACTTTTTTCGTCGATTATTTATTTCGTGTGTTTGTGTACATCCTTTGTTGGATGTCCTAAACAAATTTAAAAAAAAATGCGTGATTAAAAAGCGCGCAACGCGCGTTCACTCTATAACATCTGACATTTCTGAAGATCTTACTCTACACGAATACCTTTAGCGGCGAATTCATGTACCATTCATGATAGCCCCTCTTCTTTCAGCACTTATTCATGTTTCCAACACCCCGACATTTCAACTTCACATTTAATCACAAAAGCATATTGACAAAGAACTTGAAACCCTGAGTGGTGGAGTGAAGGCACACATAATATTTTAATGCAAATGTCTTGCCCTCCATATTCATGAACTATAATAATATCACGCGGAGGATCGTCGCGGGCAACAGCTAGTCTTATCTAAAAAAAAACAGATTACATCACACATTATAGGAAATCTCTAAAGACAACAATACTCTTGAGTAGCATGACACCTCATTACCAGCTCATTAAACAGGGTGTAAACGGACCCTTCACGAAGCGGTCAACCAAGCATTATGTACATCAAACTAAGTAACTTTACATAAAAAATATTGCTGGGAAACGACTGTTTTTGGGGTGAAAAATCACGTATAAGGTACGACTCAATGTAACGCACTTAAAACATTGTGCTGATGGATGGATTGAATAGTATGGCGGTCGTTGAGGTGTTTAACGTAAAAATCTGACATTACAAACATGTATTTGTCGGATATGTCAGGATTTATTCCGT
The DNA here is from genome assembly GCA_905163415.1 of Noctua fimbriata. Taxonomy (NCBI): domain Eukaryota; kingdom Metazoa; phylum Arthropoda; class Insecta; order Lepidoptera; family Noctuidae; genus Noctua; species Noctua fimbriata. Next base: position 8,396,230 of record LR990929.1, on the reverse strand, counting down.
TAGGCTACATCATATGGGCAGACGATGGGTTTCGTGCTATGAAAATACACTGGGTGCGATACACTGTTTCTATTAAACTAACAAATCACAACTTAACACAATAACACGGGGCACAATTAATCGGGTACAGTTCCAAGACGTCTCAACTGCTCGTCGATCAGACATTCAGTGTCGTTCTCGCCTCGAGCTGTAAACATCATGGCTCTGTAGAAGCACGATGTGGTGTGGGTAGACTTGTCGCGTGACGTCACCATAAGCGCACTTGCGAATCATTTTATGTCCGTGCTAATGACCAGATCCGACATTAAATAAAACTTATGATAAAGTTGGAACTTTGACCCCAATATCTCCGTAACTAAAAGGTTCCCAGGTATGGTCTAGAACAAAAAAATGATCGCAATGACGTGGAGAACAAGTGCCTTTCGGCTTCGTTAGGGGTCTTGTTACACCTTTTATTATTGATCCATCATACACGGCCCTAATTAAACAATCTTTACCTTCTATGTCTTAAAGCCCCGGGCAATGTATCAAATGTCAAGGATATTATTAGGCTTATCCTTTTGACTCATTAGGCACTTCTGTATAGATATTTTGTTTCATCTCACCATCAAATTAATGAGTTACTTTAACTAAGAACATCAAATAATTTACATACATAAACTCACGCCTTTTACCCATGGGGGTAGGCAGAAACCACAGAACGCCACCTGCTACGATCCTTACCTTCTTCTTTTGACTCGTCCATACATCAGGTCGAACTCGTGGCTGAATAATAGGAGCTCGTGGCTAAATAACAGCCACTCGGATCAATCTTCAGGTTAAGCCGCGCTTGCCTAGGTTGGTCTGGGGATGGGTATACCGAGTTTCCTCCATGCTTCGGAAAGCATGTTAAGCCTTTGGTCCCGGGTGTCATTTGTAGATCTTTGACAGTCGTTACAGGTAGTCAGTGGCCCGATAGTCTGACAACAGTCTTACCAAGGGGTATCGTATTACCCAGTATAAAATGGGTTGTGGAGGTCAGATAGCTGCATCCAGTTACACTGAAAGCCGACCCTAATGTAGTTGGGTAAAGTCTAGGCAAATGATGACGTTCATCAGGTCATACACGCCTTTCTGAAGTGCATCACCAGTAATCAAAAGCATTAAAATCTGAACAAAAATATCGCGAGATGTTATTAAGCTACCGCAGGTTTGGAAATGAACATTTCTGAACTACTAATTCACACTTGCTCTCCTGGGCTTGATAATTCAGTGATGACCTGTTGAAGGTAGCGGGAATATCCATGATAAGAAGTGCATCTGGTCTATCCTCATAGTACAGGCCTAGAACCGGTCGATGTGGCGACGCTTAGTAAGGTCCAGTTGTAATCACTTTTCGACTGTTGATTGTCATCATCATTCACCTGCCATTATCCCAATTTATTTTGGGTCGGCGCAGCATGTCTTCTTCTTCCATACTTCTTTATTATTCGTCATCTCAGTAGTCACCTCCTTTCTAGCCATAGTATTCCACACACAGTCCATCCATGGTTTCTTTGGTTTTCCTCTACTCTTATAGCCATTACATTCATCATCAATATTTTCCTCACTACATTTTCCTCATTCCACCGCATAACAGGTCCATACCACGATAATTAGAACACAACTTTTCAGTCACCGGCGTCACTTTCAGACATTCTCTTTCCAAGTTTTATCTATTCGCGTAACACCACACATCCCCCTTAGCGTTCTCATCTCAGCCACATGCAATTGCCTTTCATTCATCCCTTTTGTGGCTTGGGCCATTCTTATGATAAAGGTGACAATGACTTGCTCACTGCCTATTAGCGATGTCAGACCATGAAATCCAGCTTTTCAAACGTTTTCCCTCACCTAAGTCATTTAAACTTGCAAACGTCACAAATCTACCACGACCTAAACAACCAAGTCTTAACCAGACATGTGTTTAACCAACCACAAGTCAGTAGCAGCAGTTTAACTGCGAAAACTGCTCTTACTGCAACGAAATAAAGACGCTGAAACTAGTACACGACTTTTCCTCTCCACACGGTAAATGTAAAATTACATGAAAATCCACAATGTTTAGCCCATCTACCTACCTGGCCTTACAAAGGTTATTATCAACGCCAACGAAATACCTATCTATCCCATGCACAACCGTCTGTCTGGCCGTCGCATTCATGGTGCAATGCCAAAAATCAATAAACGCCTCCCCATGGAATACGCGGAACCACCTCTGCGAGCCCCCTTTATGTAACAGATAGTTATATAATATATAATGAACATTGACATTGAAGGGTTCGAAATATTGAGTTCCATGTGTGGGGGACGAGATTAAAGAGTAGAGAATATTGAGGAGAGTGGTCCAGGGGTGAGAATTTTGTGAAATGTTTTCTTATTGAGTTATGAGCGATTGTTAATACTAATGAGGAGCTCATGGCTCAATAATAGCAGCCGCTCGGGTTGATTTTTAGGTTAAGCTATGCTTGCCTTGGTTGTTCCGTGGATGGGAGACCACCCATTACCTACAGAGTTTCCTCCGTGCCTCGGAAAGCACGTTAAGCCGTTAGCCTCGGATTCTAAGATTGGTAAAAAAACTATTTATTAGTTATTTTTGTCAAAAATAAGTAATTAGTAGAAAAACAAGATACAAGTAAAGGTCTTCACTTAATTGAAGCCTAAAAATAATAGTTAGATTACTTCAGCCACTCAGTATTAAATAATTCACTGAACAGAAAATTACATATAAAATTCTTCGTGAAAACGTATTTATGTACCTAAATATACTTTTACACGAAGGATTCTGAGTAATTTTCTGAGAAAGTAAACACATTTAATCGATATTTTTCATTCGTCTCTCAATGTTGCTGAAAAATACCAATATCTAAAATCTCCTATCTTACGTGCGCAGATACTCGTCAACGTTAATGTTTAATCGAACTTACATGTTGAACAGCTCATCGAAACTTCGTCGCAGCATCCCGAAGTTCTCCTCTGAAGATATTTATCTATTCTACGGTCCATAATACCCTCGAAGGCTAATTAATTGCATTGCCATTCAGTCGTAATGACAAGTGCAACTTTTAATAACCAGAGACCCCTCTGAGCCAATTTTAATTGGACTTTTTTTGCTTTCAAAGCCGATGCTGATTTTATGATTTTTCTTTGATGTTACGTTTTGCTTTTTTGCTTTATACGGATGAGCTCGCTTATAGACATTTATAGAAGGTGTAAACGGACCCTTCACGAAGCATTCTGTACATCAAACTAAGTAACTATACGCAAAAATTATTGCCGGGAAATGATTTTTTGAAAAGTCACGTTTTACAGTAGGACTCAATGTAATAGCTCTCAAAACATTGTGCTGATAGTGGAGGTATTTAAAGTAAACTTATAATATTAAACACTAGTATTAAAAAAAATACTTGTGAAAAAGTTGGAACTTTGACCCACAATATCTCTGTAACTAGAAGGTTCCCAGGTGCGCTCTCGAGCGAAAAAATGATCGCAATGACGAGGAGAACAAGTGCCTTTCGGCTTCATAATTTTATATTCTAATATGTCTCGTCTGCACCCTGTTGCCTGTTGTTTTTATCCGACTACGGCGAAGCAACAAGATAGGGTTATGATTTTAGCAGTCTATGTATGTATGTTTGTATTTACGTATGTTCATCCGTAGCGCCTAAACTATTCATCCGATTTTGATGAATAAGGTGTTAATCGATTCGTTATTATGGCCCGGGTAACATAGGCTACATTTCAACCGACTTCAACAATAGGAGGAGTCGATTTTATCTTGGAAACACCGAATTTAATGAGAGCGTGATTTTTCAGTAGTCGGGTTTTTTAGTTGTCGTATACCACACAAATTCTTGTTGCGTTACAATGTTTTCATTCGGGTTTTTTAGTTTTTTTTTAAATTATCTTTTTCTTTTTCATAGATGTTTAGTGGAACTCCTAAGTCAGATCCTCTTTCTTTCAGGACCAGGCGAAGCGATTTGCGTCTAGCGTCACGTTCGTGTGTCAATTGTTTCCTTCGCATGACTACCATCGCGTCATGGTGCCACGTGGCGTGCTGTGAGCAACGTCTTTCATTTATTGCCTCCGCCGTAGCTGTAGCAAGACGTGGCGTTTGAACGTGAGGCCCGGAGTCCACCAAAGCGGAGATGACCGGAGATGCGAAGCTGAGAGGAGAGGAGATGCGTAAGAGCTGGGGTGTATCCACCGAAGCCGTGCAGAAATGTGCAAAGCGCGTTTTTCATTAAATGTTTTATTTTTAATTTATTTGTTAATAATTTAATTGTTTTATTTAATCTGATTTAGTTTTAATGTTTTGATATCTGGTTACATTTATTGTTATTTTGATTAATGAATTGAACATTAGAGATTTATTGGGATGTTTTCAGATAATAATATTGATGGTTTTGCCGCCATTATTAGAAATAGATGTGCATCCCTGATGACTCGTGTTCGCGGCAGCACCAACAGTATTCTCGGTGTGTTCGCAGATCGGTGGGATTCCCCGAAATTGCGAAGGTGGATGCGGCTCCATGGTGTATTTTAACTTGTATATTTTCATCTGTGTCTGTAACCTACTAACACTAGAACTTAAGTAAAATTGTTACTAACCCTATGGACCCTGGTCTGAAATAAAAACTTTCTATTCTATTCTATTCTATTATTAATTTTGATTTATTATTATTTTTACTAATTAATTTTACCGATTGTTTTATTATTATTTTTACCAATTACTCATAAGAAATTATAATTAGAATATTTGTACGCCGTTGAAGGCAAGACATAGCGTTCATTTTATTAATATTGACATCTGTACTTTTGTTTACCTATGTTCTACAAATAAAAATATTTGAATTTGAATTTGAAGTTGAGAGATGTGCCGCACCGCTCACCTCACGCCGCTTTATAGCACACAGCTCACCGTACGCCGCACACAGGCCACTGCTCACAGCAGACCAATCACCGCACGCCGCTGCGTGCGGAGGCTGGCCTAAACAATTACGAGACATCTCATCTCCTCTCATCTCAACCGTTTCCACTAAAGTTAATCAAAGAAGAGAAGTGTAAATAACGAAATTCTATTGGTGGTTTACAACACATCTCCACACCTTTCTCGCTTTGGTGGTGACCGGTCTTGAATCTCGTGGCCAAGCGGCTGTGCTTCATCCTCTATAAGACTTATTATCCGGACTCACGCGGTGGCTCTGATTTCCCGAGAGAACCCTAACTTTTACTATCGTAGTGCGCTTAGAAATTAGTTCCAGAAATTGTAGAAGGTTTAATCAATTTTAATCTTAGTAACACATCAACTTTACGATAGATTTGATTCGAAACGAAGTTATATTATCGTTATGAAACAACATACTATTATGGTATCAAGATTTCCAAAAAAAAAATCTAATATCACCGTATTAAACACCGAGACAATTAAAAAAAAAACGTTTTAAACGTTTTATTTTTTATCAGTGCAGACTGCTTTGGTCAAAGTCTTAATTTTTACTCATCATCTGCCTAGCCTTTTCCAAACTATTTTGGGGTCGGCTTCCAGTTTAAAAGGATGCAGCTGAGTACTAGTGTTTTACTTGATACGACGGTCTATCTGACCTCAACAACTCAGATTGGTAACACGATTTCGCTTGACAAGTAAAGTCTTACTGTTTACTAAGAACATAAATATACAATTTGATTAGTTTTTTAGTTCACTTCCCATTTCTTCAAGAAAAATTACTGACAGCACTGGTGACATAATTATACAAAACTGCTTACTCCGTAAGGGAATACGAATCTGAACAATGTAATGGTCTATAACAGGGCCTTATTGTGTAACAAAATTGTTTACATAACCAAACCCACAATAATTATATAACAGGCTGTTCTATTCCGTATAACTGAAGTCTGTCACTTCCCAACACTGCCTTTAAAAGTTACCTCAATACTTTTACATAAACCACAACATGGATTGTGTATATTTTTAAACAAAAAGTCGACTAACGTAAATAGAATGTTATAAAAGTTGTTTTATAAGCAAAGGCAAAGGGTTTCCTTACCAGAAAGTTTGTTCAAAAGTTACTTTGAAGCTAATTCGGGAAACACGGGGAGTTGATTTTAAAATCGTTCACAAGAACTTTTATTACGTATTTGTTTTTTTAGTAGAAAAAAAGTATCACATAACATAACGCCAGTACTTTCCAGAGATTTTGACAGAGATGTAAAAACACAACCATGTCTTACTAAATTACTATTATAAATGCGAAATTTTGGATGGCTGGATGTTTGTTACTCAATCACGCCAGAACGGATGCACGGATCTGCATGAAATTTAGCACGGAGATAGATAATAGTCTGGAGTAACACGTAGGCGATCTCGTCGAACAATAACCGAACTACACGCGGGCGGCGAAAACGTGAGCATAAGCTAGTTTTACCTATTATTCAGTAATAATAGAAAAATTACTGCCTCGACAAAATGACTACTTCGTTGGTACAAGAGCCAATTCTGAGGATGCTGCATGAGGTCCTTGGTTTGATTTCGAGGTCGGACAGTGTTATTGGGTCATCAGGAATTTCTGAGGAGCAGCCGTGAGTCTATTGGATTGGTCCCCGGTTGTCGGCAATAGGCTCGATGGGAGTACCACAAAACTGGCGACGCATAGATGTACTATAGGTACTTTAACTTGCTCGTTCGAGTGAAGTGGTTTTAGAAAAAAAACCGGTTAAGTGCGAGTTGGACTTAGTAGGTATTTTGTTATTAAAGTACAACTAGAACAACAACAACACACAACAACAACAACAACAACAACAACAACAACACAACAACAACTACTTATTTACGATTATCAGATTTTTTCCTTTTACCTTTCCTGTAAGACATTGCTTCTTGCCAAGTTTCATGATTTCAGGTCAACGGGAAGTACCAATAGGTTTTGATTCCCTTGTGAAATCGCAAAATATGTGACATAAACGGTCATATCTTTTGTTCACGTTGACTTACAAGTTTGATTTTTTCACTGCTCCAAGGGGTAGCAGACTTGAGTATTTGATATTAATTTCAGCTTGATACCTACACGCGTTTCTGAGTAAAAGGGTCTTAACAGACGGACAACAAAGTGGTCCTATCCTATCCTATCCCAAGGGTCAGCGCAGACAGAGAGGAATAATCCCCGCGCGGTCTCGGGCATTTTCTTTACGGATCGCGTATGATTACCGTGTATCTTCGAGGACGCGCGAGCATTTTTTGTCAGGTTCGAGCATTTATGCATTTTATTGTAATAATTTTAAAGTTTATTTTCAAGTGCGTTAATAAAATCCTCTCCGCTGCGCTCCGTTCTGTCTGCGCTGACCCTCAGGGTTCCGTTTTAGCCGACTGACGTAAGGAATCCTAAAAAGATAGAATTGTAACAGAAGAAAGTAATACAACTGTAGGTCGGAATGTTATAAATAATGTTACTAACTCACAACGAAATGTCACAAATACATTATTTTGCCTTTTAACTTCATAATGTATTCCAAGTAAAACAGATCATTCTAGAAAAGGCACGTTACATTATTATAATTGCAGACATTAAATTTAGCTTTACTAAATAATTAATCTAATGAAACGCTTGCAAATAGCGCCACAACTATTCTAACGCGATATGTACAGTTTGCATCATAAGTGCTTTTATATAACATAATAACATCACGTTTGTAATCACCGAAGGGTTAGGCAGAGGTGTACCCATTAGTACACCCACATTTCGCTAGTTACGTTTAAGTCCCATGTGATAGCGGGCGAGCTTATTGCCATCAACAAAAAAAAAATTCGTGAATTTTTCGTGAAGAAATTCCTTATGGAAAAACCCAATAACACTTTGCCCGAAACGGGAATCGAAGCCAGGACCTCATGCTCAGCAGTCGCGCTTGCGACCACTAGGCTGACGAAGCAGTCACTTAAGTACTTTTATAAGTGACACAAAGTCTATCACTTGGTGAGGACCTGACATGATGATTTCTGAGAAAAAAGCTAGTTTCGACTTTGTCGAGAAAGCCGAACCCATTAGAATCGATGTGCTTTATTTTGGCTAGAAACTTTGTACAGAACTTTTATAAGTTTCAAAAGAAAAATGAGTTACACCATTTCCTCGTGTGTTTTTTAAGGAAAGGTTTATTTTACCCTCCTTATAGAATTCGGTTCCCTTAATCGTGTACACTGTTAAAATATAATGTCTGATTTTTATAATTATTATAAGCCTATATTGTATCACTGCAGGGCAAAGGCCTCCCTTCCCTCCTTCCACATTTCGCGGTCTAGTGCGATTGTAGACCAACCCTTTGCGAAAGAGTGCAGCCCATCCCGCCATCTCCTTCTGGGCCTGCCACGTTGTCGTTTCCTGCTATTTGGTATCCACTGAGTGGTAATTTTTGACCATTGCTCCTCCGACATGCGACAGACGTGACCAGCCCAGTTCCACTTCAACCTAGCAGCTGTAAGGCCAGCATCAGCTATTTGAGTTTTGGAGCGAAGTATGAAGTTTCTGATGCGGTCCGTAAGTTTGACACCCAGTATACTTCGCTCCATAGCTCGTTGGCAGACCCCAAGTGCGGACTTCTGACGTTTTGTAAGCGACCACGTTGGCGCTCCATAGGTGATCTCCATTTTTATGATAACCATTTTTATTTTTAAACTATTTGTTGCCCGCGACCTTAGTCCGCGACAAATTATTACTTATACTTCCCTATTAGATGGGATTTTGGTGTGGATTTTGTTAACAATATCCCTAATCCTTCTGCTAAAATAAAAGTACCCAAGTTACTCCTTGTAACATCAGCTATCTGCCAGTAAATGTCCCGTCAAAAACGGGCCAGCCGTTTCGGAGATAAGCCGGAACAAACATCAGTCAGACAAAAATTTTAAAAAAAATTGTAATAAGTACCATATATACTTTCATAATATGCATTATTCACAAGCTATTATTTTGAAATTACAAACAGACACTTCAATTTTATTTATTTGTGTAGAAACCCTTGACCTAATATAATTTATAGAGAGACATACATAATAAGTTTTCCTTATCAATAAAGGTAATTTTTGAAACACTATAAATCCACTATCATAAAATTGTAAAATTAATGTTATTTGAGTTATGATGCTAACTGTACAACAAAATAACTGAATTAATAATAGAATTTAACCCATTTAGGTTAACCTAAGACCCTTTTGGAGCTTAATGTAACCTTTTAATGCGAAAGTTATTAATACTAGGTGAACATTTTGATACAAATTACATTTGATGACATTTTAAAACCATTTGAAGGTAGCGGACTGTGGCCTGGTTGCGGACCCCGGACTCCCAGATTATTTCAGTACATTATCTGTCAAACTCAAACTCAAAGCATTTATTTCAATTAGACCATAACAGCCAATTTTGAACGTCAGAAAAACAAAGAAGGTGAAGCTACAGTCCCAGACACAAGGCATAATAACTTGTGAAAGTAATCTAGTTGCCCTTTCCAAAGCGTAGATCTCTATGGAGAAGAATGCTCTATGGGCAAAAAACTCCATGGACACTCTTTTCAATTAAGTCCTTGTAGCAGAGCTAATAGGTTGATAACACAATTCACTAACTGTATCACAGGCTCACTAACACCACAAAACCCCAGTCCCAAGTACGCTTCCCCTTCCAGCTTCCCGCCATTCGTGGTGACTGACAGTTGTCATTAGTGACAGCTACCTGACTACTTGTGGCTGTGAGATAGTGTTTCCATATCTATTAAATAGATACACTACAGTCCTAAAGGAGGAGGAGCTCGTAAATAAAAACAGCTGCTCGGGTCGATCTTCTGTCGGTAAGTTAGTCCATGGATCCAACCATTACATACCGAGTTTCCTCCGTGCCTCGGAAAGCACGCTCAGTCCCGGCTGTCATTTGTAGATCTTTAACACCTATTACAGGTAGTCAGTGGCCCGAAAGTCTGACAACCAGTCTTACCGAGAGGTACCGTATTACCTAGTACTAACTGGGTTGTGTTGGTCAGATAGGAAGCCGCTCCAAGTAAATTACTGGTATTTAGCTGCATCCGGTCAGAGTGGTTGCAGACCCCAACATAGTTAGGAAAAGACTAGGCAGATGATATCAGAGGCGAAGGTTCCATACAACTCGATTCCTACTGGATTCCCTTTGAAAACTGACACAGTCAGTATTCTACAACATTATTTTTAGTATATGCGAAACCTGAATATAGAGAGTAAGAGTAAGAGAGTAAGAGAGAGTAAGAGAGGAGAGAATCTGTTCAGAGTAAGTATCTGAATCGATTCCAATCATTTTTAAACCATGTTATATTTTTTCCCAAAAATATTTAAAAAAGTTAAAAGTTGGACACCGAGCGACTTTAAGTACCTATCGCAATATTTTAGGTACCTACTGCCAAATTATTATTATCAATGAGCTCAAGACGACGCTGGTGGCGCGCGCAGCGTGGTGACCACGATTTTGTGCGGACAACTAGGTAACAGAACAAGCTTATAACTTTGTGATTTTTCATGAGACAGTTTTGAAATTTTGTACATAGATTCTTTACACAAAAACACTAGACACGTGTATCAGGTTTCGCATATACTAAAACTAATGTTGTATAGACAAATAATATAATCACATTAAAAATATGTACTCCGGCTTACCTCTTTCTTACGAAAATTGACCCATCGCTACCGTGAGATACACTGCAGTATAAAAGATAATTCTATAAAAACGTTTTATTCCTTCTCATTTTCTTAACTTATGAGATTGTCTCATTTGAACTAAGTATTAATTAATTCCACTGCAGATGTCACCTTAATAAGGCTTTCATTTTAATCCCGGGAACTTTTCTATCCAACTTATTGGAAATTGTGTTATGATTTTACTTTCTTTTTATATAAAAAGAGATTTCTTCTTGATTAAATATGTGGACTTTTATCATAAGGAGTAGGTACAGAATATAACATCACGCCTGTAATCCCCGAAAGGTTAAGCAGAGGCGTACAGTCGAGCACTGTAACTTGGAGATAGGGTCTTTTTCATAAAAATATGAGTTCCAGAGTATGTAACAACATGAAATTTTAATTAGAACAGTAGGACAAAAACACTTTTGAAAGTTGTACAGCGTTAACATATTGGTACTTGTGACGTTATCTAATACTACACCCACATTTCGCCGGTTATGTTTAAGTCCCATGTAATAGGGGGCGAGCCTTTTGCCATCAACTGGGCACGAATCTAAGCTCCGTAGCTGCTACTGAGAAATTCCTGATGGAAAACCCAATCACAATTTACCCGGCTTGGGAATCGAATCCAGAACCTCATGCTCACTAGTCGCGCTCTCGACCACTAAACCAACAAGGCATTCCAATAAAGAAGTAGGTTCAATAAAGAATATTGTATCTACGGGAAGTACTTGTGGACGCGGTAACTGTACGTAGGGTCTAGGTGGGGTAGTCTATGGGTCCAGGGTTTTTTTCTCAGAATGCTTGGTGTGCTACGCTCGCTCGACGCGCGCGCGTTTCTTCACAGTTCAAAACCTAACCAACCAATTTGGTCGGTTTGCCCCTGCAATAAAAAGGAGAAAGTAGCAGGCCCGAAGCGACCTAAGAAGCCGATTCCTGCCGGCTTCCCTTCGGGAACAAGGCCTGGCAAGTGTCTAGGTTTCTAAGCAGTAATACCTAAAGACCAACTGCTACCGGCCGCACCTAGGCACAGCCGGCTAGAACTGGGTGTAATCGTACTTCGGCTTTTAGCCGTAACGTAGCTACTTTTAGAACTTTACTCAACAAGCTCGGATAAAGTTAAGTTAACCCGGGTTTAAACCTAGGTGTACTTCTTCTTCTAGCATTACCCGTAACACATACACACATCACGACGTGTACCACGAGGAGTTAGGCAGAGGTGTATAGCAACACCCACATTTCATCAGATATGAATCTATTGACATCAATCGTACACAAATCCAGTTTTCTCATCCAAAAATCCAATAATATTTTTGCCAAACCTGGGAACTGAACCGAGGACATTTTACGTGCGACCACTAGAACAATAGGGAACTCAAAGTACTGTAAACAACAACTGTAACAAGGGAAAACTTCGAAAATAACTGGTAACTTCATTTAGTAGTGCGTTTCACTCACTTCACATCAAATTTAACCTTGATATACCCCATAAAAAGTCCCCTAAAGGTTTGCAGATGATGGGAATTGTACCACAATATTGATTAGAGTGGGGTTCCCGAGGGCAAAACTATCGATCGGTTCACCGACGCTGTACCCTAGTGTGAGTTAGGAGGGGCTTAGCGGGGTTCTGTATTGCATTCAATGAGTGTTGTTATTGTTTGAATTATTTGTTAGCATGGAAAATCCAGTCTTACCAAAGATTATCGTATTACCTAATACTAACTGTGTTGTGGAGGCCAGATAGGCAGTCGCTCCATGTAAAATGCTGATATTCAGTTGCATGCGGTTAGACTGGAAGCCGATCCTAACATAGTTTGGGATAAGGCTAGGCAGATCATGTATGGAAAATCCAGTCTGCCTCTACCCTTGTGTTTAAAGATTATGTACTCGAAGATGAACTCATATAAGTACTTACATTGTGTTAAAAAGAGGCTTAAAAATCACACAACCTGGTAAAAAAGAAATTACGTTATGCTGTATCTATTTTCGTTATTTTTTTTACTACGTTGACTGATTCCGTGGCCAAGAAATAGGCCAGCCCTCTGGTCTTCAGCACTTGTAGCAGCCGCCCCAGCAAGGTTCAGCTGGTTTATCTATTGATTGGTTGATATTTAGTCTAAGCCAAGCCAGGCCAAGTCAAACATTGAAAGTGTGTAAAATGAACTGCTTCATAAAAATCACTTAATGGCAAACAACCGAATCGCTGGGTCTAAAAGCTAGAACTGTACAACGGTTTCTTATATGTATAGCGGAGGTGAGCGCTCAGGAAGCGTTTTGAATAATTCCTGCAATTCGCAATCAATATAATATTGCAACGGTGAGCGATATTTCATAATCTCCATCTTCCTGCTCTTGTCCCATTCTACTTAGGGTCGGCGCAACACGTTACCTTCTTCCATTCTCCCCTGTCAGACGTTATGTACAATCCTTTCATCTTTTCTTTGGCTTTCCTCTCCCTCTCCATCCATCAACATTCATATCCATCATAATATCATTTAATAATACTGCAAAATGAAAAACACAAATATTTGACAGGAATTTGCGACGTTGCCAGCTTTCAGAATACACCCCTCATAAGCAGAGCTTGCAGTGGTCGAACTATGGATCGGTTGTCCATGATTGAAGGTTAGACAAAACATTCATGGTCATTAATTTTAAATCCAACGAAACAGCACCCCATAGCAACCATTATTTTGCCATAGGACCCTCCGACGCAACATCTGTCGTGTTATGCAAGTGATTATCGCCACTATGTAGTAAGGTTTTGTGTCTATAATCGTGTACAAAACATTGATAGATGACCACTCATTACATATCGGCTTGTCGCCGTGGGATTACCCCACGTATGGGGACGTCCATGGGTGCGGTATGTAATGTACAATGGCGATTGATTTTTGATGTTGATATGTTTTCTAGATAGATGTTAATTTTATCATTTTTTTGCGAATAGGAGGTACATGGATTCAGTGCATGGTTCTAAACACTTTTGTGAAGCTTGTCGGTTATAAAAAAACCTGCCGTTTCATACATTTTGACCTTGTAGGTTATTGAAATTTTGTATGGAATAGCTAATTTTTCTACTTAATTTGACTGCCAAGTTAGTTTAACGGTTACAACCCCTGAAACGCTACTGTTGACCCTGGGTTCAATACCCAGTTCGGGCATAATTTTATGGTGTTTTTTTAATCTTGATTTATTTATTAGCAGATTGGAGTTTCGATCTGTTGGCGGCTGTCAATTGGCTCGCTCCTTAATGCTTAGTAGAACATTACTGGTGAAGTATGTCCTTAGCCTTCACTGTCTCACTGCCTTAGCCTTCGCAGAGAACAGTCGTGATGATATTGACAGTCAGCATAAACTACTAGCTCTACTCTCCGTCTAGTGTCGACGCGTAAATATTTGAGGAATTTGAACGATATTAAGATGATACCTCAGGCGCTGAACGATAGGCCGGGTGAAACACTTAGATAAAGTATACTTTGTGCAATATTATAAATCTATTGGTACAAAGGCGGCCTTATCGCATATAGCGATATCTAACAGGTAACCGTCGGATGGACGAATTTGGACATAATTGTCTTACTGTGTATGACTGTTTTTGTATGCAGAAGAATTGAAAAAAAAAACACTCATTTTTTGCCACAGAAATTCAAAAACATTACCATCCTTTCAGACTCGACCGCATTCGGGGAAACAAACTATCAAAAACCAATAAAATTACGTTGTGGCCATGACAGTAAGAATTTTATCATATTTTAAAACACGTAATTTATTTTCTTTATAAATTTTCGTTAGACAACTGTTTCAAACAGTACACAACCATTCTAAATATATTAAATGAAACAATAAACTTTTTCCTTTCAAACTTTAAGTTTAATTAAGAAATATAGACATCCATTTAACTTGATAATTAGATTTGTTAGGCTATAGAACTGCGAGTAGATCATTAAGGGCCTTAAAATCTAGATTCAAAACCCTTTGCGAGAGAAACAAAGAGCCTTTGTAGTACTTGTTTTTGAAAATGCCCTAGAAATAGCCTCCATTTGTATAACTATTTACAACTAGGTTTTGGCCGCGGGCGACTGCTTGGAGGTCGAAAATTATCCCATACTGCTGAGATAAAAGGTATCCAATTATATAGGATGACTGGTAATTAGTGACCGATGCTTAAACACGGGGTAACAAACAAATTTCCCAAAGAAACATTTTTTTTATACCTACTCGTTCACTTTTATCCCAATAACACAACAGCCGTAAGAAAACCGCGCGCGCGCCAGTGACCTATCAGCTGTTAGCCGCGTAACACCGTTCAGCTTCATTACTATCGTACCTTGCAACAGTGGGTAGGATATAAGTGGCATAATTTGGCTGAACTATTAGGTACACCTCTGCCTAACCCTTCGAGGACTACAGGCGTGATGTTATGTTTTATTTAGTATGATACATAAATCACTTTCAGTCCATCAAATGACTTAAGTTATTAGTATTTTTTTTCAGTTCAGAATACGAAATACTATTCCTAAATAAAATAAAGTCTTACTTAAGGTATTCAGAGGTATCCCAGGTATATTTATGTATTACATAAATACATAAGGTGAACGGAGACCGCCGCCTCAGGCGTGGGATACAAATGATGAGGACGAATTGACCTAACTGTAACTGTACTACTCCGAATAGAACGCTAATCCCTTTATTTTCTTTTCGTAAAAGAGTACCTGTATTTGTAAGTTTTTTTTTTAAATGTTAAATGGGATTACTTTAGACCTCAATCATCTAGTCTTGATGACAGAGATGAGGTCGACGATGGAACGAGCTAACCCAAAAGAAGCCTATTAACTCGCGACTTAAATAGATTGGGGTCATGTGAACTTGGGATATTTTATTTTATAAATAACTAGCTCTTCTCCGTTTTCCGTAGATTTTATGACGATGTGGTTAAATGGACCGGACCACACTCCGGAAACGAAATAAGAAATTGTTTATTGTTTATCCGCTAATTCACAAATTAATAAAACTCACTGCCTCGTTGGTCTAGTGGTTGTGAGCACGACTACTGAGAATGAGGTCATGGGTTCGATTCCCAAGTCGGGCAAAGTGTTATTAGGCTTTTCCATTAGGAATTTCTCAGTAGCAGCCACGGAGTCTAGATTTGTGCCCGATTGATGGCAATAGGCTCGCCACCTATAATATGGGACTTAACTTAATTGGCTTAACACATTTCGCCAGTTATGTCTGCCTCTGCCTTACCGTTCGAGGATTACAGCCGTGATGTTATGTTATGGTAATAGATTTTTCTGATTCTATAAATAACATTAAACCTTCCATACTTCGAAGCGTCCGATTCGTAGTCGTCACGCTATACTGAGGGACAAGTTGAATCCTACACCTGACAAACGCAGGCCACCTCTCAAATAAGAATTAGGATCTCCCGAGAGGTTTCACAGATTTTTTACGTGACTGTACCTACTCAGAAAAAGTTGGTTTATGAGTGTTATGAGTAATGACTTGCATGTGGAAAGTTTTTAGGCAAATATGAATATTTCAGTAATGTAGGTTAATAAAGGGTGTTAAAAGACCCTTAACGAAGCTGAAAGCTAATTTTTCTACCCGTTATTGTGATCAATTTTTAGTTCTGGACCATAATTGGGAACCTTCTAGTTACGGAGCTATTGGAGGTCAAAGTTCTAAATTTCACAAGTTTAAAAAAAAATACTAGTTTTATAACTTTACTTTAAATACCTCCGAGGAGCTGGTGGCTAAATAATAACAGCCGCTCGGGCCGATCTTTAGGTTAAGCCGTGCTTGCCTAGGTTGGTCTGTGGATGGGTGACCGCCCATTACATACCGAGTTTCCTCCGTGCCTCGGAAAGCACGTTAAGCCGTTGGTCCCGGCTGTCATTTGTAGATCTTTGACAGTCGTTAGGTAGTCAGAGACCCAAAAAGTCTGAGAACCAGTCTTACCAAGGGGTATCGTATTACCTAGTACTAACTGGGTTGTGGAAGTCAGATAGGCAGTCGCCCCATGTAAAATACTGGTATTCAGCTGCATCTGGCTAGACTGGAAGCCGACCCCAATATAGTTGGAAAAAGGCTAAGCAGATGATGACTTTAAATACCTCCATGGCCCGTTTACTATTCAATGCATCCATCAGCACAATGTTTTGAGTGCGATACATTGAGTTTTACCGTAAAACGTGATATTTTACCCCAAAAAAAAATCGTGTTGATGTACAGAATGCTTGGTTGCGGGCTTCGTAAAGGAACCGTTTACACCTTACATTTGATTGGTCTCAACTTCATCCTGTTTGCCTAGCTGCTTGTATCATTACTGTCGCATAAGTTTCGACAAATCACCAACAAATTCTATTCCGATTTTTCAAAAATGTGGGAGACTAGATTAGGCCCTGTGTTTTCTATTAGTAGATTTACAATAAGGTGGTATTCCTCTCCTGACCTGACAGTCCCATGTAGTTATTTTTTGGGATACTAAGACCACAGCACTATTTTTATATGGTACTAGATGTTTCCCAGGGCTTCGCCCGCGTGTGTGTCGTATATTAGCACACAGAACCCTACAATCTGGATTAAAAGAGCCCTATATCCTAAACCAGGTCATGGTCTACTCATCAGACCCCCTCCTAATCTCACGTAAGATTTATCAAAATGCGTAGTTTATTATAAATACATGTACTTAATTGCGTTGAATTCATTTAAAAAACATATTTTGTTTAATTTTTGTTTTTATTGAATATTTGTTATTAAATATTATTGTTTACGATTTGGCCATATTTTACTAGGGAAACATGTTTACTTAATTAAACCCAATTTTCTCGCAATCGCATCACGTACTAAATGGACGCCCTCTAATGTATGGATAGTATGAAATGGGTCGGATACAATGAAAAATATAATATACCATTTAATCATTCAGGTTTTCCATTGCAATCACTTATACATAAGTATGCACATTTTAAACTTTTAAAGGAAACAAGTACAACTCGAAAGCTATTTAAATAGCAAGTGGCCGAAACATTTTAAACTGAAAACATATTCCTTTTCACGTAGCAAAGTTAACACTTCAAACGGATAGTCATGAATTTTGGACGGCGTAGCGTACTACGCGGCTACGGGTGCTACGAGATGCTACGCCGTAGACACGTAGCGGTTTACTCTGCTCAGTGAGTTTGTATTTTCGATTGCAATTTTTATACACGTCACGACTAGTTCCCCAAGGGGCTAGGCAGGAGAGTATTTTATGTGCACTGGTGTAGTTCAGTTCTACGTTATAGAGGATCCCGTTTATTGGTTTAGCTTTTGCTACAACTTTTCCGGGTCCAATGTTTTCTTCACTTACTGTGAATTAAATGTTTCTGCAGTAATAGATATGAGGTCTTAGGTTCGATTCCCAGGTCAGAAAAAGTGATATTTTTTTTTTGGAGAATGTGTCTGTTTGCAATCCTGAGTCTGACCTTCTGTCGGGTTGGTAGCAATAGGTTCCTCGCCTATGACGTTGTGAAACGCAAACATAACTGGCGTAATATGGGTGTAGTATAGGTACCTGCCTATCTATTCGAATATTACAGGTGTGATGTTGTGTTTGGAAGTCAGATAGGCAGTCGCTCCATGTAAAATACTGGTATTCAGGTGCATCCGGTTAGACTGGAAGCCGATCCCAACATAGTTGTGAAAAGGCTAGGCTGGTGATGATGTTGTATTTGCAAATAAGAAACATGATTCATTTATTAAGTTATCTAACTAAATACATTATTAATTAAAAACTATGAAATAAACTAGTGGTTAGTTTATTTCATAGTTCTTAATTAATAATGTATTATAAACTATAAAAAGGCAAAAAGGCTGTTATTATAAACTATAAAAAGGCATCAAAAAACTCCTCCTCAACGCTGTCAGCTGGTACAGTTCCCAAGAGACTGCCGGCGTTGCCACGTTGCATGGCAACACTTAGACTCTGGCCAAAGTTAAAGCCAGCCCTTGGGTCAAGGGAAGCATCAACTAGACGTTTAGAAATTTTCTTAAACAGGCTATGAGCCCACGGCCCCCGAGTTTCAACTCCAAATGGTACGAATATATTGTTTCCAGTTGTGTTTTCTGTTAGGAATCTTGCCTAATGAACGTTAACAGGTCCATACTATATGGAACTTTATCATAACTTTTAATAATAAAAAATGGGAACAATATTATTTTTTTAATAAAAAAATTATATTTTTCCCATTTCCCAGTGCAAATAACAATATCCGTCTAATTTAAGGAAAGGCCAAGAGAATCTGCAATAAATCTGTCAGTTTGTGGCAGTTGGCATGATATATGACTGTCTTGCTGAAGACTGGACAGTGAGCTCCCCATTCTTTGGTTAGGGTTCCTTGGAGAAATAGGGAAGAGAAAAATAAATAGTTTGATTCGCTATCGTTGCGTATCGTGCGCTATCGTTGTCATTTTGTCGCAGGAAATCGCTCTCCTATAGAGGAGCCTGTATCCCAGCAGTGGGAATATTATAGACTAGCGACCCGCCCCGGCTTTGCACGGGTGCAATATATAAAAACCTTCCTCTTGAATCACTCTAACTATTAAAAAAATCCACATCTAAATCCGTTGCGTAGTTTTAAAGATCTAAGCATACATATGGACAGACAGACAGCGGGAAGCGACTTTGTTTTATACTATGTGGTGATTATCAAACGACGGAAGTGTTGTGGTAAGTATGGTCGCAAATTCGATTACTTTCTAAATATATCATCTTGATGTATGTATGGTCAGCCAAAAGTCGACTGGCTGCGGGACTGTTCGAAAGAGATACCGCGGCCCTGGAACACAAAGGGCAAAGAAGGAACATGGATGGGTTTTAGTCAGTAAAAGTCTGACACTCCCTTCCACTCCGCCCAGAGTGGGGGAGGTCATTTGATGATTTCCCATCCTAAAAAAAAAAAAAAAGCCAAAGTCGACTACTACAGCTTCTTTTGACAACAATGATTTTGATAATCTACTTTTTTATTAGTATTCTGAAATCTGAGATATAGGCAATTCAGTATTTTTCTATAAACTATTGGTTTAGAAAACTAAAGTGGTCGTTTGGTAAAAAAATATAAATATAGGCCTCGTTAACAGCAGAAAGGTGTTATAATTCCTTACCTTACTCAACCTTACGAGAGGGTACTATTTCTCAAGACAGAAACCTCTTCCCTTACATACAGACCCATACAATGTCGCCAAGCAACTCGGCAACATTTATTTTACCCGCGACATATCCAGATTGACGCAGGACGCACGTGACGCGCAAACAGCACGTGTTCCAGGCAACGTGACGCGAAACTACGTCACTTTGACGCTTTCAGACTGCGTGACGTGAAATGAGGTAATATTCTGTGACGTTTTCTAAGTGTTGGATAAGAGGTAAGAGTCGCAACATCGAGAAAAGTGGAAGGAGTGGGGGGAGGTCTTTGTCCAGCAGAAAAAAAGGGGTGAGGTTGAATGTCTGTGGAAGATGTGGTTTGACGTGATTTTTTAGAACACTGTTCGGACTTGACAGGAAGAAAATTACAAACGTATGGCTTGATGAACCTCATTATTCAGTACCCTGATACCTTGACAGGTCTACACTATCTTCTCAGTATTAAATACTGTATGACATCATTGTAAAAGGTCGTGCCCAATGAGATGACGAGTAATATAGAAGAATGGAAGAAGAAGACAAGAGAATGATGATGATGCCATCATTGTAACAGACATATATTTATAAGACAGTAACCATGGAGTTTCTTCCCAGTCCATTGGAAACGAATGGAAGTTACCCTTGCAGATTCAGAAGCCCTGGCAAGAGCGCGCAGTGTAAACGTATCGTTTATTCGTCTATTTTTGCTACAGCATTTTATTTAAATAGTTTGCAACAAGCATAATCAATATTATCCATGGATACGAATAAATTTTTAAAATTTCATCATCATCATTGCCTAGCCTTTTCCCAACTATGTTGGGGTCAGCTTCCAATCTAACCGGATGCTGCTGAATACCAATATTTTACATGGAGCGACTGCCTATCTGACCTCTACAACCAAGTTAGTACTGGGTAATACGATACCCCTTAGTAACCCTACCAGTTTCATAAATTTTTAAAATTTGTGAAACTATTATATGTGAAACGAGTATAATTCATTTTAAAATCAACGTATTTACGTTATGTTATAATTTCCATTTTCTAGGGTAAATAGGTTTCTTTTTCATTCTTTTGGATTCTTGTAGTTGCCTCAGGAACCCGCTGGGTGCTAGAAGTACAGGACTGGTCTATGTGGCGACGCTCAGCGGAGGCCCAGGTTCAGGTAGTGGAAGTGTTTCAGTACCTACTAATGATGATGTAAAATATGGTCAAAAACCACTACCTCTCTACATAAACATCACTATAAATGGTTCTCTGTTCTTGCTACATGGTTATTATGCAGTGTATATAGGGTAGCTGGTAATTATTGACCGATACTTAAACACGTGATTGTACTAGTGATAACAAACAACTTTCCCAAAGATTTTTTTTTTATACTCATTCACGTTTATCACTATAACATAACAGCCGTATGAAACTCGAGCGCGCGCTTTTGACCTATCAGCTGTTAGCCGCATGACGTCGTTCTGTCTCATTACTATCGTAATGTGCAACAGTGGGTAGACAGAGCACCCGCGCGGCTCGCAAGTCCGCTTCGTATGTTTTATTGTGATAAAAACATTTTTTTTATACTCATTCAGAGTATAAAAAAATGTTTCTTTGGGAAGGTTGTTTGTTATCATGAGTACAATCACGTGTTTAAGTATCGGTCACTAGTTACCAGTCACCCTATATATTTATATAGATGTTTATATGATTTATGTATGTATGTATACATATTGATATGTAATTAGGACACCACAGACTACCTGCAGTATTGTCTCTCCCTCTTTATGTAAACCATCCAAAGGTTGTCTTGCAAAGATCGCTTTCAGCCACCTTATGTGAAATGTTTTCTTTTTGTGAATGTTACTTGTATGGTGTACATAGTATAAAACAAAGTCGCTCCCGCTGTCTGTACGCTTAGATCTTTTAAACTGCGCAACGGATTTTAATTCAAATTCAAAATTCAAAATCATTTAATTCAATCCGTTAAGGATCATATGATGCATACATTTGAGACAAATTGTTACAAATTAAAATCAATTAAATAATATCAATTAAAATGAAAATACTAAAAAAAAATAATGGTAATGCAGTTTTCAGCAATACATTGAGTGATTCAAGGTTTTTATGTAAATGTGTATCTAAATTGCACCCGTGCGAAGCTGGAACGGGGCGCTATAGACCGACCGCTTTAATGAGTCCTCCGCCTTCCCCCATCAATGGCATTAAGCGTCTACAAAGTCCTAACAATATCCCACAGGTTATTTGCTTTAAAATAACCATAATCCACGTAGCTATTACGATACTAATTGAACCAATACGTGATCAACGTTCAGAATATTCTATTGAAATTGATACTTACGCGAGGACTCATTGAAACGGTTGGACTATAGTAGAGAATATTCTATTCTATGATATTGTTCTTGCTATTCGGAGATTATTTTCTCTCTATCTCTACTTTGTTAAACTACTGATATTCCCACTGTTCGCAACCTTTCCTCTCTTTGACAAAAAATGGGACGTTATCCACCACGCGGGCACTGTGTGGGTCCGAGAACTGCTCCATTTTCTCAAGATTAGATGCTTTTCTTAACCGTTTTAGTAACATAACATAATCATAACATCACGCCTGTAATAGTTAGTCAGAATTGTACCCAGTTATAATACACCCACATTTCGCCAGTTATGTCTAAATCCCATGTAATAGTGGGCGAGCCTATAGCCATCAACTGGACAAAAATCCAAGCTCCATGGCTGCTACTGAGAAAATTCCTAATGTAAAACCCAATAACACTTTGCCCGACCCGGGAATCGAACCCAGGACCTCATGTTCAGCAGTCACGCTTGCGACCACTCGATCAACGAGGTAGACTGCTTTATTGAGATGAAATAATTTATATAAAGTACTTAATGTGCCTGCCTGCTTGAGTTCGAGACCACGACCTGCAACACTAAGTCTTTTTCTTCCTTGTGTCGCTGGCACGATTTTTTTTATATTTTGTTAGCCCAGAACTTCGCCAATTGCTCCGCGACGTCGGTGGCACCGCAGAGGTCACTTTGCCTACATGTTTTTGGACTATGAGGGCAGGATAGAAGATGGAGCATAGTTTGTGACACAGTTCTACAACCACACCCCGCTGCTTTTTCATTGCGGTAGCCTAACTAAACGAGGTTGGAGTTACATCTTGCCACTTGAGTCCGAAGGCGGTTCAAGGACTTCCAGACGGACAACGGAAGGTTAGACCCTGCAGGAAGATGCTCACTTGGTGGTAAGTAGTGAGTGGGAGGGGGACAGCTTTTTTCCCAAAGCTTAGATCGGCGTCCGCCGGATCTCCTGATAGGTAGGGATGCTGCTTTGACAGTTGGGTTCTGTTGTCTGACTTTGCGGTAGCACGCGGCTAGCACCGCTAACAATTTGCTTTGCTTTCACAAAACTCTCTCTGTTATTACATAAGAATAAAATTTGTCATCTCCCTCATATTACAGAATCCTGGGAATATAATAATAACGGAGGAAGACGTAATAGTGACGTCATATCGGGCAGGCAGGGTTCGAGCGCCTGGCTTTGTCACCGATACGTGACAACTTGACGAAGGTATAAATTACTACTTGTTTAAACAGTTATATCATAGTGTAAGGGTTTTAATGCAATGGAATTTTCGAAGAAAGTCTCATTTATCAGGATGTGCCTGTTTCGTCGGACCAACCCGCACTGGGCCCGCGTGGTGGATTATAGCCCATTCCCTCTCATAGAGAGGAGGCCTTTGTCCCAGCAGTGGGAATATTATAGGCTGATTATTATTATTATTTCTTTATGCATTTATTTTGTTTGGCTAGCCGGGTAGCCGGAAAATACTGATAACACGGGCCTAAGCCAAGTGATTATTAGCTGGGTTAAGAGTTAAATAGGTAGTAGTAGGTACAATACGGTTTTGCGTTGTAGCTTGAATGAGAGATGAGGGTATGTTTAAGTGGATATGTTGGTGCTGGTTGTCTGATTCACATTGCAGGAACTTTCTCACCAGTCTGCACGTGTTTAGTATCACTGCCTTCTGCAGCAGGTGGTAGGTGGTAGAGGGCAGGTTCAGAGAAGTAAGGGATTTTTTTGTAAATTAAAGCTTGCCACACATTACGAATTTCTCCTGTATCGTGGGTGCGTTTACAAACACTTAAATTCACATATACAAAAAGCCAGACCCGAAACAACTATCTTTAGGCCATACAAATACTTGTTCCGTGCGGGGATCGAACCCGCGACACGCAACGCAGCAGTCAATCGCTCAGCCACTGCGCCAACCGTGCCGTCATTATGCTATGCTATGTTATATGTTTCGTATGAACTCATGGCTAAGCAATAACAGCTGTACGGGTCGATAGATTATTTAAGTTCGGAAAAATATACAATCATATTTAAAGTCAAATAACAGGCATTATGTTAACACGAGAAATAAGGACAAACTAGATCAGCCACGTTTCAGATTACTCTCGCGCCCTGTCATGGGACTTTAACATTACTGGCGAAATCAGATTTTAAACTATCATGGTCACTAGCATTATCATTAACCTATTGACCGCCACGGACGTCTCATCATCATTATCATCATTTCAGCCGAAAGACGTCCACTGCTGGACATAGGCCTCCCCCAAGTGTCGCCACATTGACCGGTCCCGTGCGACTCGCATCCAGCGGATCCCTGCAACCTTCACCAGGTCATCGGTCCACCTAGTGGGAGGCCTTCCAACGCAGCGTCTTCCGTTCTTCCACGGACGTCTATGGGCGTCAAATCAAAAAGTGCTCACGTCGCCGAGGGACCGCATGGTGCGCCGAAAATAACACTTTTTAAAGCGCTTGCCGTAGAGAACATAGATTTTCGTTATTGACGTGGCGGTTAAAAGGTTAACACTAGAAACGGGGTATTTAACATGTTTACTGATTTGTTTGATTTCCCGATATTTCGGCGCTGTTGCAAGCACCATGAAAATCAATTAGTAATCATGGTAAATATCCCGTTTCTAGTGTTAATGGTAATTACTGGCGAAATATGGGTGTATTATTAGGTACACCTCTGCCAATCCATTTGTGGTTAACAAGCGTCACGTTATGTTATGTTTATATTCTATTGTGGCGATGTTTAATGCAGTGGTATTTTAGAAGTGGCTTGCTGAGCTCCATCCGTGGATGGGTGACCGTTCATTACCCCTATGCGCCTTGCAACGTGCGTGGAATTGCTGGTCCCGGCTGTCATTTATAGAACTTTGACGATTGTTATGGGTGTCAGACTAGGCAAATATAATATTAATTGATATAATTAATTGTAATATTGTGTGATTGTTATTATTTAGTTTTAATTGAAACTTATAGTACGAAGATCATCCTATTTATTATACTCAAGATGCCATAAAAAAATCTCTAGAGTAAGTTGCCTGTTTGCGTTTTATAGTGTGCATTCATTTTAAAATCGAAAGTGAGTATCGAAGTCACATTGCACTCACTTTTGGCTTTTTGTAAAAAACTTTAACTTACTAAAGTTTTGCTTACCAAGTGTATTATAGTGTGTGTATTAGTTCGTTATAATGTGGTGCAAATAAAACACAATAATTTTCAAACCAGTTTCTTTATTTCGTGTTCATCATTTTAATACAACATACAAGTAAATTTATCATCAGATATTATTTTATCAATTCTTAAGATCTACCTTAACTAAGACTTGAATAACAAGTAGGTATGTATGAGTATTCATATCGACATATCGATACATCGAAATGGTATCGATATGTACCGAAAATCGTACGGGAGTTAAATGTTCAACCCACACATAGTTAATCCAAAGATAAATAAACAAATTAACAAACTTCTTTTTTCAAAAAAACCGACAATGGAATGTTCAGTAATAAAAAAGTATCAATTCCAATAAAAGCCTGTATAAAAATGCTTGGCTGATAAAAAGAAAACACAAAAACGCACAAATTCACACAATAACTTAAACATGGAAGATGAATGTCTTAACTTTTTACTGTGCGCAATTTTTGTGACGTCATTTGACGTTTATTGTTGTGGCAGTATAGTTTGCCAAGATGGCGTCTACGATATGAGCGAGTTTTATTAAATATTCAAAAGTTATGTCTGTTTTTGTGATTAAGCTTAAACCTCACGTAGGCTATTTTAATAAAAAGAATGTGTACATTTTTATATTTTAAAGATAAGCAATTTTTTTATGATCGCAGACTTTGAACACGCGAAAAAAGACTTTGTATGACAAATGACGTAACAAAATGGCGCGTAAGAAAAACAAAACCCAAAAAAACTCCTTTTATCTCAAAGACAAATGACTAACATTAATTCCAACTGCAAAATATACTTTAGAATATACTTTTTATTATTTTTAAATAAAACAAGAGGTACACAGTCAGTATTATTTCGACAACGATTATCTAACAGGGAATCTAATTTTCCATATATTATTATAAATATTGAAAGGGTCCATGAAGACAGTCACAGCGAAGGAAAGTTACAAGCTAGGGGGAAAACACAAGGTTTGTAATAATGAACATGAAAAATCAAGTTTAAACATGGAGCGAAGTTTGTAAACCAGCTCGCATTACCATATCTCATCATTCTTCTTGAAATTACATTTGCCAGTCGAATTGGAAGATTTTTTTGCGTAGTCTATTGAAGGTAGTTCAATAAACCTATACAAGTTTCATGTTCAGAATTATCCCTTCAGACAGACACGCGGTAAAGTGTCGAGTGTCGTGACTAGAGAAAGAAATACTAAATGGAACTCCCGAGAGGATTAAATTAAAGAACACTATTATTAAGAGAGAAAGTTACAAAAAGTTCCTTATAACTTAACACGCGTATAAGCGAGAAAACTTAGATTCTAACCTAATCGAAAGTTAGTTGACTAGCGTCGGCGACACACGATAATAAATTACAATAAATTATTAATAAATTACACATTTTTCAACAAACAAAATCAAATAATTTCGATGAGACGAGATTTAGTTTTGACAGAACCGATCAGAGGTGATATGTCCAAAAAACTGGATGGAAAACATTACATTTTTAGCTTACCCGAAGTAGCCTTTCTTTTGAGCCAAATTTAACATTATTTATGTATCGAATACATTGTATAATAGTGATAGATTTATCGCATATGAGTACTCTTAAATAATCCAGTATATTATTAAATTAATAATAGATAGATCACATGGTTGAGATGAACCGCCTGTTTGCACTGTTATATAAGATTAACAAGCGGTCAACCCAATCATAAAATATTTGACCATTATTATACGAAACTGCTAAAGAAATAATCAGTCTCTTTTAACAAAAGTATAGACTGTATAATAAGAGAATCAGTAATAACTTTAAATTACCAACCCGTAAGATATTTTATATCTGTAGGTAACCAACCATTTTGAAATTTTAACCGTCGTTTAATTTACTTTTGCATGTAATCTCGTTTAATCCTTCAGTGCAAAGTTGGCCGGGTCTATTGTTTATCTATTGTTTGGCGAGAGTTAACGGATCAACTTGTGTTTAAACTTTGATTAGGTAAGTTGGTATCCGGAGTTGTGATCATTTAGCCTTTGATAGGTTCAATGTCAAAACAATATGTTACCGAAGTGAAGAGATGAAAAGGTGGTGAAAAATTTTGTGATGCACGAGAGGCGTTCGGATATTTCGGTGGGTATTTACTTTTTTTTTTCAGAAGTGGCTTTTTTATACATAGAGAACTTGAATTAGTAGGAATAAAAATTAAGTTCAACATTGGAGTTCGAACAAAGTCTTCAAATGATTAACTTAGTATCAACAATGGTTTTTTTTTTTTTGTTTTTTTTTTATTATATCAATATGGCATTCGATCAGTAAATAAATCTAATAGTTCTGTGTTTTAGAAAAAGACAAAATCGTGCACATATTTTTCGACCATAATTCCATGTCTACAATTCGGTTTTAAATTTTGGAAAATGCCCACATAACGGTTGATTCGAAATAATGGTAAGAATCTTTATTTATGAAATTTATTAAATGTTCTTTCGCCATTATTGCCATAAATTACTGAAAGTTTAAGAAGACTGAAGAATTTCAAATACATAGTTATAGAAAATTCCTTGTTGTGATATTTCTCAAAAAGATCAAAATTATTTTGTAAACATATCATTTGCAGGCCAGGTACATCACTAATTATGTACCTATTCGTAGAATTGAAAGTAATACATTTTGTAGCTTAGCACTATTCAGAAATCAACCATACACAAAGACATTGTCCCTATAATGTAAAATCTTGTGCAATAATCATTAGTGCGGTGAAAATAAATAGTGGGTTGATATCGATAAAAATGGATGTGCTAAAAAGGCGGAAACAGGTGTACCGATTTAGAGATCAGAACTGTCGAATAAAATCTAATGTAACATGAACACTAAACAACTAAATCATTTGCCATGATTTCACTGTGTATCGAGTGAAGACGCGATCTTAATCATCATAACTTTCGGTTATAATATCATCATTATCCCAAATAATCAATAAGAAATTGGTTAGAGTATACGTTTAATTGAATATAATTGATGTTTTTCTACAAAACACAGTACAAATCATGGTAACGATACATTTTATTACCACACGTTAATTTTAAATTCCTACACAGATATAAACCTTAAGTATCGATTAGCATTCAAGTTCATTATGAAAAAATATATCATTGGAAATATTTTTCAACTTCTCTCCTTAATTCCAAACCACCCAAGAACAACTTAATTATGCATGTGACAACCGATTTTTATAACTACATGTTTATTCCTAACAACACTTTGGCAACAAATAGTATTTTCAATTTTTTTTTTCAAAAGTTTTTTCCATCAATTTCAAATGTAACGTCAACATGATTGAAGTTAACATTACCATTGTTTTTACCGAACCCGATCATGTATCGATGTTTATCATCGTCTTTAAAGATAGAAGACATAGAAAAGTATCGATATAAGATGAATATCGATCGATAATGTGACATCACTGGCTTTAGTTGGCGAAACGTGTTACACCATTCAATTATTAAAATTTGGCTATCAACGTTCATTACACTATCCTACAGTTTCGCCAGCTAACTCCATATAGAAGCGAACTTAGAAGGTCTACTTAAAATAAGAAACATTTATTCAGGATTTTTAATCATTTTTTTTTTTTGTTTTTTTTTTTTTTTTTTGTTTTTCTGTCATCAGTCTTAAAATTGAGTCATACCATCTAACTAAGAATGATGAACTCTTATATTTAAGTTCCTAGGCCTGACCTAACATCGGAATTTCGCGGTGATTTTCTTACTCTGTAGCTTAGTGGAAGTTAGAATAGGGGATGTAAAAAGTATGGATATAGCAGACGAGTCACATTTAAGAGATGTTAACAAGTGCCATTCACATCGTTTAACCAACTGTTAAGAGTATAGTTTGAAGGTATACGTCTAAGGAAAAGGTGTCTCAACTAGTAAGGCTCTCGGGGAAACTATTTCACACATACCTTATTCAATAAGTTATTGGTATTTTAGAGTAATCAACATTGAATAGTTTATTTTAATATTAATTCTTAATACTAAAGAGTACAAAAAATAAAGGAAATATTATTGAATATATGAAAAACAACAAGTCATCAGCGAATACCATCGCGTTTTCATATAAGAACAACATTGTTTTTTTTTTTCGTTTACAGTAACATTTAATATTCGCGCTCACGAAGATGCGGGAGTTAATAAGATCCTCGCGGCCGTGGGAGGCTCCCCGCAGGACCCTCGCCAAACTCTCCCTCCCCCTCCACCCCTCCCCGTCCCTTAACTACCAACGTTTCCCTTCGATCATCCTCAAAGTATCAAAAATATCTGCTAGAACATCCCTTCCCTTAGTGAAAAATTCTCGATAGTACATTTTGAACAGTCTCAAAGTAACTAATGCGTAGGTAACAACTACAAATCTCATTAAAATGTGGATATGCAAGAATGAAAGTATCGAAATCAACATTCGTTTTACATTAGGACGAAGTAAAGCGTTCCTACGTAGTTACTACTGTTTTATATCTAAACTATAGGGTTACCATACACGTCAATAAGATATATTAGCACTTATATTAAAAAACAGTTTATGATAAATGACTGAACATGTGAAACACAGAGGATCATAGTCTGTACAAAAATTCCCAAATGATTTTTTATTTTATTAAAGGTTAACACATTCCTTCAAATTTAAGGCCACGGCGCATTATGGTGTTTCAGTAGATTATAAAGTTAGGTTACTGAATTATATTTATGTTTTTAATGATGACGTTTACATCTAATAACGGCCTTACCTGAGCACGTGAGAGTATTGCTCAACGTTCCGTGTTAAAAGCTGTAGCGTGTTCAAATTCAAATAAATAGGTGCAGTGTGCAGTGCAGCATAATCTGTTAGCACGGAGAGTGATAAGCCGCACAATGTCCTTACAAATCTACAAGTGGTATACTAACCGAAGAAAGCACGGCTTGAAACATTACATTTAACATTACTACGTCTCGTATCGTAAAAAATATCGGTGACAGACTTACACTGATTCAAAGCTCACGATGTGCCTTACCCACTAAACTAACATAGACAATGCGATATCTAAAAATACACAACTACTCGTACGCTATATAGGATATAATTTAAATTTAGGTTCATCATAAGCATGTGTTCTCCTTACAACTGGCAGGATGGCATTTAGTGTGTAAAATCGTTTTGTGTGTGGACAATTCAAGCTTCGTATAATTAATATAGGTTTATAAACTTACGTGCATACACATATTATGATAACATTAATTATCTAAAAGCAATTTCTTTGGCGACTAGCATCGTTTAGAAAGATTCCAAATTTTACTTTACTTCGTTCCAACCTAGATTTTCTATGCCAGCGACAATTCGAAATCATTCCTGCATTGGTCTATCAATTTGTTCTACGTCACCACTTTGTGGACGATATGTCGCGTTTTGTTAACATTTCTCTATTAAATATATCATTTGATCAACATTCGAATACATAATCCGTCAGTATTGTCAATTTAGAAACAGTGCCAATATATAAACATCGCCATCTCCCCATCACTAACCGTCCCGACTCCTGCGCCCACTCATATAATTAAAAACATTACTTGATATGTCATTTGCTACCAACTTTTCCTATCATTTGGAATCTTTCCACTTTGTAAAAATATTTATAACTAAAAATCACACACCTTAGATTACAAGATTACCTACACGTTATGAAGGAAATGAAATAGTTACTGGATCTATAGCTGGCTTCATCTTTGTCAGAAGACAGGGAGATTTGTAAGCTAGAGTGAGAAAAGTAGCGATGTGAATACAGTTCGCGCTCTAATAGCAACAACGATCGCTATGGTACACAAGGAGCAAAGAAATGTATACGATAATACACAATCACATTAACCTACGTGTCATTATTTTAAAGTAGAATCAATATCATATAAAAACATTTCAAGAAGTCCATAACTTCCGTCACTAAAAAAATCGTCACCATTGTGAGAAAATAAACACTATTATATGCGAACGTCTCAACTAACATAAGCGATAGTAAAATATTTTTTGCATTTAATTTTTACAATAAAATGTATCATAAATTCAAACGTGAGTTAATTTTAAAAACATTCAGCGTAGTATCTTCAAGGATGGATGGTTTGTGCTAATATGTGCTTTGTTAATCATCTTAACTTACAATCACAATTTTTGAGACAACATGTTCTGACGGAAGCATTCCTATAGAATCCGTTCGACCAACAGCGGCTCATAACATCACGCGGCAATTTGAGGCTCTCAGTTCCATCAAAACACGTCAACGAATATTACATTCATTATCAAACTCAACATCAGTCGTGAATACAGTAAAATCATTGAATACAATTCTCTTTCAAGAAAAAATACATCCAAAATTAAGTGAAACACCAACGTTCTGTGCAATTCACTAAAATTATAGCGTATTCTCAACAATTTACACAACATCGCTTAATATAATTATATAGAAGCGACGATAGAAAAAAACTTTTCGAATGTATATGAAAACGAATACAATTCCTGAGCAATTGATTGCGTACGTCGTGTCAGCGAGTCCAAATCGAACGCAGAAGCGGCTATCGTATTTACAACTTCGCATGGCTCAACGAACTTATCAATCATATTTAACGACGCACTACAAGTAAATGTATTAAGTGACCAAATCGTTAACCACATACAATATGATAAGCTAACATCGATACATTATATCTACCTTGATGAATACATTAACAGGTGAATCTTAACTGACACAAAATTATTCGATTTCAAACAATCATTAAGAGTAGAATACACTATCGATATGGTTACTGTAAAACCCTTATTATATCCTTTCAAATTCGGATATCGTTCCGTTATTTCTGTCAACAATGTGCTACCTGCCTCGAATCGTCCGACTTTTTCAACAAACGTCATACCTAAATAACACACTACAAATATTTTGATTCTTAATTTCGTTTTATAAAAATACTCTCTCACACTACGAACCCTCTCTCTAATAACCCACGTCATGACGTCACCATCTAATCCAGACCCCGGCTTCCCTTAACATCTAGTTAGTAATACTACCAACATTATTATTCTAAAACTATTTACAAATTTTGCTCGACACACTTCCTGGCGGTAATGGTGTTACAACTGCAATTAAATTAAATAAGGGAATGATGAGTGGCTGAAAGCTTGAATTTCATCAATGATCAAGTCTTCTTCACCTCGATTCTAACAATGACATGCTTGAATTTAATGATTGAAGAGTTGAAGGGAGCAGCAGCAATAGAAATCTTTATCCTCAATGTCGAATGGCGAATCGACTGAGAGATTTCGTTAAAATGGTTGATGTAAAATGTAAACAAAGGGGGAATGAAATCATTTACTTTGATCTTAATTTTAATCTTAAGAAAAAACTGCTGAGTATAAAATTATAAACAATCTTGTAAGCCTAGCTTGCGCTTACGTAACTAGTAGGTGCTAAGTTAGTAGTAAAATGTTCCCTAGAGTAATTGACTTTGAAATATTGGTTGTTTGGTAGCGCTCTTTACAAGCTGTGCATCTGACGGGAACTGTTTCCAAGGATTCCTAAAACGGATATTAACAGCTACGTTTTCGTAGAAAAGTAAAGCTTAGTTGGGATATTAGGTTCTTACATTAGAATACAAATAGTACTTACACACGAAGATTTATAGCCTACGTTCATAAGAATATGTATTTTTTTATTTAGATTTAGTGCTGGGAAAAGTACCGCCTAATTCACTGAGTAGCATCGTTTGTGGTCTTTGAAGTGTCTTCTGATGGTAAGCCAATGTTGTTCATGGTAAAAAATAATTGCGCTTGTGTAAACCAGTCGTCGACAAAAATTGGATACTTTTTGTTATTTCATAAAAATGTTTTTTTTTTGTGTTGCTGGATGGCTGTGTCGTTGCGTTAAGCTTTAAGCTCGGTAGAGGGGAGATTATTGAATTATTTTTAAATTGGTTTATTTTTATTATTTAGTAAATTGTTTTTTTTTTAATTTAATACAATTTTTGTGCGGCCGACTGGTAGAGAATTTGGATTAGGATCAATTTTTGTGTGTTGTGTGATGATGTGTGACTGTCTCTGTATATTTAAATGTGTATTTTGTAAACTTTACGCTCTAATTTTAACTTTACTGTAGAGAAGATATTTTTAGTAAATACCTTTATGATGAAACTTTAGCTATATGAAATTAACACTGTAAAAGTTTTGATATCAAATAAAAAAAAACTTGATCCCAATCCAAAATGTGTTGAAAAAAATACTAAAAACATACACTACAATTTGGGTTACTCTAATTTCTCAATTTGGAATGCTAGAAGACATTTTATCATAAGAAACTTGTACGTTAAATTGTGATTACAAACTACATACACACATACTAAATTTTCCTGTTGGTGAATAATGATCACCATTGCATGTAAGAAAATGCAGTCGTTTTTTTTAAAAGCTGCCATTTTGAAAAGCAAATCAGAGTAACCCGTTTTTTTTTCAAATCTTGCACTTAATTCTAAAGCAAATACTTACGATAGTCATGCCGCTTGATCCCTTACACCAACTGTTTTAAGTCTAAGTCAAAATGCACACACGGGGGTAACACACTGGACCTACACCGGGATATTTGTGCTAAAGAATCAATGTGTAGCTTATTGTGTATAGAATAAAGTGCTTTTTGTATGATTTTTTTTTTGGAAGCTCAACAAAAACTAGGTCCTATGTTTTGGTAAGCAAGAAATGGATGTCTTTTCTGAATCTACTAGATGAGCAACTGTGGCTGTAAAGCACGTGTAGCTACCACCAAAAACATAGTTTCTAGCTTAAGATGAGGCTCTAGTGAGATTCAAAACTGAATAAGTTCGTTTTCTATGTTTTTTCTTAAGACTGTGCCTCTTGTAATTTATGTGAGAAAGAGCTAAGATTTAAGAAATAATCTACAGGTATACTTACTTTTTATGATAAATCTAATAAGGTAGCTAGGTTTAAGAACTTTCTGGTAATTCGGATGTCCATAAAGAACAGCTATGTTACAAAACGAATCACTTAGTTTAGGAAAAAATCTGTGTTTAAATTGTAATTAAGATTCTTGATCAAAATATATACAACCAGAATTAAATTGACCTATTTTAAAATGGTGTGGCACTGTTTAACTTTATAAGCAGATTCATTAGCACAAACATGCATAGCAAGTTGTAACTAAATTAATTTTATTAAAATAGTTACAACCCCACAGGCGAAACTACAGAAGCGCTACTTTGGTAAAAAAAAGAAAATAAAACACACATCAAAACTGCAATGAACTGGTATTATTATAAAAAGCAATTACAACAAAAATAATTCAAAACAAAACGATGTACATTAATTTAAAGAACAATTGTTTATACAAATAATTAAAAAAATATAATAATTATAACAACAAACATCGACAAAATATATTTAAAGACAAAACATGTTTCAATTCAGTCCTCGAGCTTTAGAAATGCAATTTTTAAGAATGAAAATGTTTCTCGTACAGAAAAACATTTCTTTTTCACTAACATTATTATGCAAAAACACAAAAAAATGATTGGGAATTAAGTTTGTAATAATTATATAACTGAAACTTAAATTACCATTTTGTGGTTAAAAAATAAAGAGTAAAGTCTATCGGTCGACAAAAAAAAACTAAAAAAATAAAATCGGGGTTACACAGTTTTACTAGGCGTAAACGTGAAGTTGTCATAATTTGCAAATCTTACTTTATAAAATTTCGATACACTATACTATACTTAATATAAATATAATACGATGAAATGATCTCAATTAAGTAGAAGCGTATGTTGTTACCAAAAACAGAATTTCATTAGTGAAAATTACAACAAAAATATGACACGGAGGTCTGTAAAAGTGGCGTAATTTTCACAAAGAAATCCGTACGTAAAAGTCTAAAATAACGGTTTACCCAATTTCTAGCGTGACCTCAGTTCGTTAGAACGAATTATTAATAAAAAAAATCATTGGTGAATAAAATGGATAAGTCGAAAATTCGTCAAAGCAAACTGAGGTAAGGCAGATTTATGGTCAATTGTCGACTTACAATCAATGTTCAGTAGCCAGTGGATTAAATGAAGCTCATCAATCACGCCGTCTTAGGATATAGGAACAGGACAGTCTATAATAAAATCATTGGTGAATAATCACTGAAATTTGGACACTAAGACGTGTGACGTGATTCAACTAATCCAGTGTAGATTAACTATTTGATCGAAGATGCGTCAAGGCGACGAATGCGTGAGCGCACGGTGGTAGGCAAAATACAGAAAACAATGCGAGAAGAAATCAGTTGTTCTCAAAACGTTCGACTTTTAGTGCAAGTATGGTAATCCTAAATTCGAAGTTCGAGATTATACACTAAAGTTGTTACTAACTGTCAGCCATTTTTATTTTTAAACATTTGGCAGTTTGGTAGATATTTTATTATTCATTGAGCAGTTATCATTATATCGTATAAAGATTGCCAAAACTTACTATAATAAGGTAGGTAATCGGTGGTAAATAAATATAATTATTATTTTAATTAAATATTAAATAAAGACTTGTAAAATTTCCAGTATAACAATTACGATAACTTGCACTACAAGTATAAAGATGAAACAATCATAAGTAATTCGATCAAATACCCTTACGATTAGATTTATATGAAAGTATGGTACATATTTACAAACAATACTAAATATCACTTATTAAATCACAACATGATCTTATGGCACACGATATACAGGTAGCCACGGTGCGCACACCTTGCCTGCCGACGCACCTTCAAACATTGTTTTTTTAATTTATTTAAGAAATATCACCAAAATGGAAACGCGTAACCTAAAACTAACAGATCTTCAAGATACCGACCCTCAGCCGGATCAGATCTCTCTATTGTCATAGATTCAGCGAGAAAAAATACTAAAAAAACCATTATTTACTAAGAAAACCAAAAAAAGTTCTAATGAAAAAAATCAAACTAAAATAATTCTGCTAACACACTCAAACACACGGTAATGAAGTAAAAAAAAAATAATAATAATAGCGCAATATCCATAAAATACAAAAGAAAAGTATACGTTACACATGCACCGTAATACTAAACACTACAAAAATAAAGTTGTTTCCATATAAAAAAAATATCTTACCAGAATAACAAATTGTATAATTATTTTGTATACCGAGCTGTTTTAATACTCCCAGTAAGTAAAGCGCATGCGCGCCGTTTTAAATCTGCTAAAAATCTCAAAAAATTAAAAAAAGATGCTAGCGAAACGACCATTTCCTAAATGCTCTAATAGTTACTACCGTGTCCAATGCTTATAACATACAATCAATGCATAAAAACGAACAATATCAACCAAATGTCACTAAAAAAAACATCAGAAGACTTAGGTCCGTGGGCTCTCAGCGACTAGGCGGTATCGAAAACATTACTGCTGAAGTACTGCCCTCCGATATAGAACGAGAGAAAAACTTACAATCTTTTAGTATCTAAAAATGCTTTATAAATTCTCAACTGAGGACATCACTAGTTAGAATGCTTAAAATTTGGAACGAATTGAGGTCTATAAAACATTCTTGATCGCCACTTTGTGATGTTACTATTACGTATAAAAGAAACAGTATAATATTCAGAAGAGGTTCATAGTCATTGCTTTACTTATGTCCAAATGCCGCAGTCAACTTTGTCATTGATAAAACCCCTAACATCATTATTTCCCTAAAATTTAGTAACTACGTTTAGTGGGGTAGTAACCAAAGATTGTCCATTTCAGCTCAATCAATTTAACACTTACCTAATTAATAATGTAACAACTCCTTACTTTAGATTTTTTTATAATCCATAGTTTCCATCGACACAGAATAAGTGCTAATTAAAAACAGGAAGTGCTATTGTGCCGTAGAAATAATCTTAAAACTAACAACAATACCGCTCGATGCTCTCTTATTTACGATAAAATCACACGCTTAACGCCTAACAATTTGTTAAGTAATAATAGTTAAAATATTGGTCCAACAAAT
The DNA here is from genome assembly GCA_905163415.1 of Noctua fimbriata. Lineage (NCBI taxonomy): Eukaryota > Metazoa > Arthropoda > Insecta > Lepidoptera > Noctuidae > Noctua > Noctua fimbriata. The sequence continues at coordinate 8,358,760 of LR990929.1, read as the reverse complement.
GGGCTAAATAATACAAATGCCCTTAATATTCATCCCTAATTTAACGATGTGGGATATGAAAAAATATTATTCAATAGATTAAAAAATGATAAGGATTCGAGAACACCGTCGCGCGAAATTTTGGGTCATTCCAACGGAATTTAATCTCTAACCATCAATCAATAGGTACTCGAATAACAATGTCAATACTATAACTAATCTCATTACAGTTTCGTTTAGAAATAATTCATAAAGAGATCTCATGCCGAATAATGTAGAGAATTACCCATCTTAAGCCGGTATGATCACATCGAGACAGCCACAGGGTTGCACCGCTTGCACACTTTTAGCAAGTTCATTCACAAATCGTCACTTGAACTACAAAAATTGACACGCTTCGCCAGAAGGATAAGTCCTTACGTCGATTAATAATAGTATTTACGTCTCAGGGTGTCGATTTTTGATCGAAAGAACATCGGTCATTCGGATCTCCTGTGATCAAGGCGTGCTCCTCACATGCCTATTGGCGGCACTTGCACGTAGCGGTATATGTACAGCCGGTAGTCCTTGCTCGCGAGCACCACAGAGCCGTCGTCCATCAACGCCACGTCGAAGCATTGAGCATGTTTCACTTTGCTCTCCAGTGCGGACACCAGCTGTCCATCTTGCGTGAATATCGTCAGATTGAAGTTGTTATGGTTGTCAGCGATCAAGATCTCGCCGGCTGCGTTGATGCCGACTCCAATAGGGTAGTTGGTGACACCTTCACCACCGATCTGGCGCAAGTAAATACCCTCGTAGTTGAACACTTTGACGCAATGCGCGCGGTTGTCACTAATGAAGATCTCTTGCTTATCGTTCACTACGACTCCGTTAGGGAATTCTAGGTGTTTAGAACAGCCGAATTTCTGCAGCACATTACCAATCTGGTCGAAGATTATGACGCGCATTACTTTGCATTCGACAACTACAATTCGGCCTTTGTTGTCGACAGTGACGCCGCGAGGATGCTGCAGGATGTTGGCGCCGAATTTACGCACGAATTGACCGTATTGGTTATAAATTTGAATCTGGTGTGTTGGTGACCTCTCAGTCACAATAATGTCTCCAGAAGTGCGGACTACGGCTACTCTATTCGGGTACAGTAGCTGGCCGTCTCGTTTGCCACATTCGCCAAATTGGAATTTGAAGCGTCCTTCCTTGTCAAATATCTGGATGCGATGGTTGTTAGTGTCGGCAACAATTATATCGTTTTGAGCATTGACTGCTACTCCGCTGGGCTCGGTGAACTGACCTTCCATTACGCCAAACTCACCGAATTTGCAGTGATAGATCATCTTTTGCCGTTTGATTTGTGATTTCGGCGGGAAAATGGCAGTGGAGATTAGCTTGTTCGTCAAGTCTAAAATAGGATCGTTGTGAGCAGCACTTGTTAGCGAGTATGGGTCGGTCGTCGTCGGCGGGAAGAGCGAGTCGCAACCACCGTTAGACCACTTCTCATAAGGGTTGATGCCATTTAGGTTGATATCTCCAATTGCAGAGGAAAATGGGCCCAGGCTGTTGGCGCTATTGAATCGTTTTGAGATAATGTTGGACTCAAAAGGCGAGGTGGATTGGCTTGTAGGTCCTAGGAGACCATTTGTATAGGGGCGATCAAGCACACCATTCAAACCGGTTGGTAGGTGGATCCCACCGTTCAGGCTGCCTGAACTTCCGTGAACACTGCCACTGCTGGACGTTAAGCCGCCGTTCAATAGATTGCCGTTGGTAGGGCGAGCAATAGGTGGCTGTTTAGTGGGGCCAACATTCGCTTCTGAGCTAGAGCGCACGTAACCAAAAGTGTTTCTTACGCCAACTTGTATGGCTTGGTAGTTGGAGACAAATTCAAGCTCGCAAGCTGTCTGTACGGTATGTTCCGGATTAGAACTCAATAAGGTTTGCAATTTCGTGTCTAACAGTTTCCTGAACATAAGTATCTCTGCAATGTTAGCGCATTTAGTCAATCGCTCCACAAAGTCACACGTCTGATAAATCTTATCAACAGTTTCTTGAGCTTTCTGCCCGACTACTGTGAGAGCAATTTGTTTCGTGGAAAATACGCTTTCGAGTTCCTTGAGTAGTTCTTGCTTACGCTCCTCCAGCATAGAGCGGTAGAATTGGAACGTATCGTTTATTTCATTTTGAGCTTTGTGGTACTGGACTTGTAATTTGCCAGCGGCATGTTCAACAGTCTTGATAACGTGCCTTATTTCAGTGGCTCGAGTCTTGGCTTCAGTTACAGCCGTTTGCATCAGCTCCAATTGTTTAGGCCCAGCATCAGATAAGTGCTCGCAGTCGTGCAGAGCAGCCGGGTGTTCGATTATCGTACATTCCTTGCATACCGGCACGGAGCAAGTGCGGCAGAAGTATTTAAGAATATCATTTTTGTGTCTCGGGCAGAAAGCGGTTTTGTCACCGCTTGGAGAAAGGGTAGATCCGAGCATACCCTTGTCATCTTTCAGGTCCGTGAATGCCAGCACACGGTGGCCCTCAAAGCAATGCATGAATTGGTGCGCCATTACGCAGTTTGGGCAGAGAAAGTTAGCGCAATCGACGCAACGTGCGACGGCGTCCGATTCCTTGGATTTGCAGCCGGTGCAGCGGGCTGAAGGCGAGTTGGTCTGGCGAGCAGTTGGCAGGAGATCGGCGTCCTGCTCAACGGCGGCGGCTATCACAAGGTTGGTGAGTAGCCCAGGTACGCCTGCTGTCGGTAGCTGGCTGTCTACGCGACAAGTGACACAGGTGACTTTGTCGGGGTGCGTTTGTTCTCTCTCCAGGCAACCCCGGCAGAAGGTGTGGAAGCAGTTGAGTACTTTGGGATCGACGAATGTTTCTCGGCAGATTGCGCAGGTGGTGTCGAGTCCGTCGAACTCGCGAAGGTCACATACGGCGGAGTCACTCGCTGGGGGCGAGGATCCACTGAGAGTCAGGGGTGATAAAGAGCCACGCTCTAGCGAACCTATTGAGTTGGCACCGGGCAGCGACTCAAGGGACGGGGTGCGTGAGGCCATCTTCAGGAAACCGGCATCCCTGAAACAAGAAACATGAGCTATTAATAAACAAGTAAAATGAATAACTCTAGAAGGGTAGGGTCGTAAAACTAACCATTTCTGGTATTAAATGTTTGAAGCCATATAATATTTCTCAAATATCTTTCATACAAGCATCCTTTTACGGCTCTCGGGAGCTAGAAAAATTCTTACATGAATAGTGTGTATTACGTAAATGCATTTTCCGACGAAGCCGTGACCTTAGATACAGTGGAAGCCTCTGCAATAAACTTGATAAATAGAGAAGCTTTACCCAATATTTTCGGGAAATTTACGAGCCGCCTAGCGATACACCGGAAGAAGCCGAGTGAAGTAGCGAAAACATCAATAACGGTGTCGAAAATGCAGGGAGCCAGGAATGTTTACATCAGATGCACTTCCCAAGGGCGGGGGTTACCATGGCAACGTGGGGTGACGCGGTAAGGGGATCCGTTCTCGAATTAGAGGGTAGAATATTTCGACTCCCTCTTTTTACCTTAGGGGAGATATTTGAGGTGAATGGCCCTGGCAGCGAGTTGGTGTAACGTTTCTAATGTCTATTTTCAGAGTTGCAATTCAGTTGCAAATTCGGAATTGTAATGACGCTAATCCGAAGCTTGTGGTGCGAAAGTTTATGAAATATGACCCCCGCTGAATATTTATATGGTTTTGAATTGAAATATGCATGCGGTAAAAACGATTTTTTAAGAAGTTATGTTTATGTATATCTACATTTTGAAACATAATGTTTCTTGAAATAATTAATGTAGAAATCTAAAAGTAGTCGAGATTATTTCTAAAAGCAAGTAATGAAAGATAAATTTTAACTTAAAATGCATTAGTTTATAATTAACGTATGCGTAATTCACTGCCAACTATCTAACACACACACACGCACTAGTAGTAACATTAAGTGGGATTTGTGGAAAAAAACAATTTCCAAAACGAAAAAGCCTCAAACTATCTCTCAATACTGACGATTTCATAGTTTAGCCCAAAACTTTGCACATATATCTACCTATGGGGTAGGAACAACAGATTCCGTCCACGTAGACCGTTCCCTTTACAATACATCACAGGAAGCCGGCCTGTCTAATTCCTGATACGTCGTAGCAAGTTTGGCTCACACTATTTGGGGTACCATTTTGGACGGTCATTCTCGGACGAACCGTTGCGTAAGTAAAATTGATGAAAAGTCTACTTGCACAATGAGTAGATAGAAAGATGAATTTAATAAATCCTGATCATGATTATTGAGCTATTAAAAAAAATATATCACTGTCAAAACATCACGGATCGAAAATTTGAGGTCTGATTTTACAATTTGTTATGTCGGGTTCCTACATTCATCCTCTGATTTTTTTTTCGGTTTATGGGTAGAGCAAATTCAACATTAGTGAACAATTTTGTCCCACGACATGCTTTTTTCAGCCTCAGACTGACTGATTTCTCTAAACAACGGTATCACCTAAATATTTACATTCAAAAAAGTTCAAAGCACTCCAAAACACCATCCACACGATATTTGTCACTTCAATATCTGGACAATCTAGCCTATAGGTATTTGCGTGATAGATGGGAACGGCCGCAATACATTACGGGAACAGTTTAGTCCCCGAGTGACGGCCGGCTCGATTGCATTGCCGATGCTGCATTCAAAATGGCCGACCGGGGACGAATGAAGACATAGCGTCGAATTTGTACCGGTTTCGGCGACAAATTAGGTACGTTTAGTACTCTGTAATGTGATTGGATGGAATTGAGTTTGGTCGAAGTTTGGGTGTCACGAGTTGCGTGATTGCGCAGCTGTTTTTGGTTAATACCTGCTTTTTTGACTGAAAGTTTTTTTTAGAGCATTTCATTGGTCGATTTTAAAATGACGATAGAGCGAACAATTTTAAGGAACTACAAATCACCAAAGTTCAATTAACACTAAAAGAATTTGATATGTCGTTCTATTTCTGTCTACCGTTTAAATATGACAGACACAGAATGATGTTTTAATTACGTTTAGCATAAAATCTATTTTTGATTTTGCTGCAAGAGGATCTAAAATTCACATTTTATACCCGATATCAACATTCCCCCGTAAAATAAGTTTCAATTTGGTTACTGAACGTTTATGGCTCCAATAATGCTGTCTAAAAGCATAATAGTACCAATTTCTTCGGCCATATTGACCAATAAAAGAGAATTACGTAAAAGCATTTACTTAAGCCTCAGTCCGCTAAATTGAGACCTTGTTCTAATAAACTGTAATCTCTAGGGTCTTTAATAATTAATTTCTATTGTTTCGAACACTAGAATATGCAATGGCTTCGAAAACTAGACTTTTAGCCGAGTAATCCAGTCCTCTGAATACATTATTATGAAATTCGGATTAATGCTTTCAAAACGGTTTTTGAAGTCCTGAGACAGACAGCAAAAAATAAGCTTTGGCTATTTTTAGATAAATCGATGTTTTGTCAAAAAAAAAAGCCAAAGATTATATTTTTTCTTTTTCTAAATGATGGCGAAAATTGTATTAAAACTCGTGAATAGAACAACATGGTTACAGAAACAGGCAAAAAGCGACTCTAGCTTATAATAGATATAGAAAAAAATCCGCCGCCAAAAATGTTAAAGAAACATGGCGCCCAGTCAACATTGAACCGCCTTCTTTTCTCGTGTATTTCTAAAGAGGTCTCAGATATTGTCTAAGGGATTATAACAGGTGGATGCCACTGCCCATCCACCTGTGTAGTATTCTTCTAAGCATTAACCCTACCTCTGCCAATCCGATTTATACGCTCACAATATCTAAGACGCGAATATTTCCATTTGAATGGTTACATACAATATTGTGAACTAAAATTCTTTTTATTTTCTATAGCTTTTGGGGTAATGGAAGCCTTTGCTCTGCAGTTGAAAAATATCGACCAAAAAGTATATATAATTATGAATTTAAGTTGCCTTCGCGTCTATCTATATGACTAACTAGCTGTTACCCGCGACCTTCGTCCGCGTGAAATTTTATAGCCTATAACCTTCCTCGATAAATGGGCTATCTAACACTAAAAGATTTTTTCAAATCGAACCAGTAGTTCCTGAGATTAGCGCGTTCAAGCAAACAAACAAACAAACAAACTCTTCAGCTTTATAATATTAGTATAGATAAGTTATTCTAAAATGCACAATGGCTTTTAATGTAGTTTTCAACATTATGTAGGGAAATGATTTCGAAAGGATTATGTGCATAATAAAGAATCTCGATGATATGTCAGGTCGCAAATCTATATATACTAAATTATAAAGCTGAAGAATTTGTTTGGTTGAACGCGCTAATCTCAGGAACTACTGGTTCGAATTGTAAAAATCTTTTAGTGTTGGCCCATTTATTTATCGAGGAAGGCTATAGGCTATATATCGTCACGCTACGACCAATAGGAGCGGAGTATCAATGAAAAATTATGCAAAAACGAAGAAAATTGTATTTTTATAATAATTTCACGCGTACGAATGTTGCAGGCAACAGTTAGTAGTTAAATAAATATTTAATAGCAGTTTGTATGTTTGTTTGTTTGGTTACCTATACTAGCGGGTGTGCATTATAATCCTAACAGAAAATTACTATATCTAGTATTTAGTCTAATGTCGCTTTCCAAATCAATTTATCCGTCACATCAGCAGAATATTCTAATTAATTTGTCTCAATGCCAATCTCATCTAATTTACGGTAGTGATCTAGCCATTGGCCCGTTGATTCAGCAAATTGTGACATGTTGCCATGCAGCATATTGCGGTGCGCATCAGCCGTAATTACAACTGCATCTATATCCTGCGCAGTCAGCGGTTTGGGGTTTCGGCTACCTGTGTTGTAATTAACGTAGAGGTTAATAGCATCGTGCAATTTGGCCGAGCTATTGACGATCTGCATGTAGAAATGTAGGTATTGCAGAGTAATTATTGTCGCTGTAAATGTATTTGGATTGGGATGATTTGGATTGAAACGACGGTACTCCATTTCATTTAAGTTTAAAAAAAAACAGGTATAAGGTTGGAAGGGACTGACGCACAAATGCTTACCACATATCCAGTATATCATTCCGACCACAGAAATTTTTCATGGATTATTTAAATAAAAATCTATGTAGGTTGCACTTTTGTAGGAATGAACATTTTTTTTTTAAATTACTGTCTTTGCTCTCGCGTAGTCTTAACAAAAAAAAAAAAAAAACATTTTGTAAACTTTTTTAATTGTTTAAGCTTTTACTTTTCTTTTTTCTGTTTCTCTAATACAGACAAAGATCATTTCACACTGATGTCACGATGACCCTTCGGCTATCAAATACATAATACTGCCATCCACAAACTCGTAAGTACGATAGGACCCCAAACCTCCCAAAGATAACAGTACTGCTGTTACATCCAATTTCTGCCCACCCATCCCCTTTTCTCCCATATCTATGAAATAAATTCACACCTTCATAAATATCGAATTTGTAAGGAGAGAACTCAATTTGAAGTTAAGATTTGTATCAGAATACTATATGCTTTGGCACAATAGTTGAGAATTGTGTACCGTTGTGCCCAAAGCCCACTGTGGCTTCTCTAGTGTAGATGTAGAAAGGCTGGATAAGGCTACATTGTGTGGCAGGCAAATGCGAGTGTGGCGTTGTAAAGAAAGTCCTTTGTGTGCTTTCTTCATTTTAAATGGAATAGTTGGTGCAGTAAGGGCTCTTGGCTCTCTACAGAGTGTTGTTTGTTGAAGTAGAGAGAAGCCGCATATCATCTAGTTTGGGAGAATTAAATTTTTATATTTCTATTCCAATTTTCCACGCAAAGAAAAATAAGTTTTTTTTCTGGTATCAGGACTATGTCTGCAGCCTGCCAGTACCTACTATTCGATTAATTATTTATGGTAAGAAGGTACAGACAGGTCAGACACTTCTAGTACCAACCCATCTTCACAAGCCCATCGCACCGCCCGGCCGCCATTAATTGCGATTGGGTCGAAGCAGATTACTGAACCCCAAAAGGCTTCTCGAACTATCGTAAATCACAATTTGTCCGACACAAAAATAGACTCAAATATCAAGCTATTAGAGCAGGTATTCGTGTGTGGTTTTAGGTGACAATTGAAATGTTAGGGCGGGTCTAGTTGTACGAAATTGGACGGTAGACGCAAGGTGAAGTAAAGACTATTATTTTAGGGTAACATGTACTAATTTGGGGCCATTGTTAAGAAATACGCAGGCAATGGTGAAAGGTCGTAGGATTATATTAAGTGGCTCCTATTTATTAGCGTTGTTTGGCATTTGTGAAATATGTTCCATTATTTTAGTTTCTATGGAGGGACCTCAGGGGATCTGATTGCTTGTTTGCAGAGTGAACGTCTCGAATACTCTCAATTATTTTTCTTTAAAGACCTATGTCCAATGGCGTGACGAGCTGGACTCTTGTCAAAAGGATTGGGCCCAAATAGTCAAAGGCAGAGATAAATGGAAAGAGGGAAGGGAGGCCTTTGCCCTGCAGTGGGACACATTTGGCTCATGATAATAATAAAGACCTATGTCCAAAAGTGGCCTACGAAGAACAGCTTCCATGAATAATTTAAAAAATAATCTTAGTTCTACATTTGGCCCAGCTAAAGTTCAAAGCTCTCAAGTAATCTTTTAGGTACATTTTTTTTCTTTTTCTTTTTTTTTTTAAACTTTCCCCACACTAGGAATATACTAGAACTCTTTATGCAGCATAATTATGTTACAAACGCACATTTGTAATTTTAGGATTAATTTTAACTGCCTCGTTTCGACTGCTAAGCATGAAGTCTTGGGTTCGATTCCCAGGTCGGACAAACTGTTATTGCGTTTTTCCACCAGGAATTTCTCAGTAGCGGCCACGGAGTCTGGATTTGTGCCCGGTTGATGGCAATAGGATCGCCCATAAGGGTGACAGAAACATAACTGGCGAAATATGGGTGTACTATTAGGGACACCTCTGCCTGCCTTTGTAATTATACGAACAGATGGCACGCACATAGCTCAAGTACTAATGATTCCGATAAGCAGACACTATAGGTAACTACTGCCAACAAGAAGGGACCCACATCCAAGTTCAAACTACATAGGAATCTAAAATTAATATGCAAAACACGCACAGAATAGAAATTATCATAACTAATTAAACTTTTATTACTTAATAAGATTACTTCGACCAGATTGGAGAAAATGATTTTCGTTAGGTCTTATCAGGGCCAAGTTTCTGTTATCTGATTCAGAATTTCAGTGTTATTATAATGAACTTAGGTCAGAAGATAATTATGCTGTCCATGCGTTGGGGTAGGTTGTGTAAAAGTAATTTTAGTTTTTAGGTTAGTTTTGTCAAACAAAGCGTTGAATAGAAGGCTTCGTTAATAAAACACGCATCATTTTCATTCTAATCTTACTTCTATTATTAATGCGAAAGTTTGGATGGATGTTTGTTACTCTATCAAGCCAGAATGGCTGAACGGGTTGTGATTAAATTTGGCACAGAGATAGAATAGAATAACACATAGCTTTTTTTTTCACACTAGTTATTAGATATGCGAAAGTAACTCTTATCTATCTGTCTGTCACCTTTTCACTTTTTTACGGCTGAACAGATTTTAAGATTTTAAACTATCATGGTCACTAACATTATTACTTAGACAGGAAACGGGATATTTACCATGTTTACTATTTTTGTCGAGTTCCCGATATTGGACATAACATGGTAAATATCCCGTTTCCTGTCTAAGTAATAATGAACAGATTTTAACAAATGGAACACGGTAAGACCATGATTTGGGTTAGAACATATGATACTTTCATTAGCTTTTCTGGCAATAATGTGTTTACCGACATTTAAGTCAAGACGCCATAAAAATAAACACGAATCTAGTGTAACATAAACCAAAGAAGACCTTTAAACGCGTTCAGAATATATCAAAAACGAGAACATAATTAACCTTCCCTTGCTTCCCTCAGACCCAGAATTATCATTACACATCTCTGCCGTAGACAAATTTACAACAGAATACCCGGAATAGACCACATTTATCTAATACCCAGAAGTAGGAATGGTCCGCATGAAAAAAGATACGAGTTTCTTTACCCGTCGCGACTTATGTGGGTTTATTTTATTAATGGACCGCACCACGCTGTTGAGGCGGCCATTTTTCTTTATTGCTACCTTTTGTTGTGGAAACGTGGTTTAATTTTTTTTTTTTATAAGCTGAAAAGGAAATATTTTTCTTTGAAATTACAGGAAAAAGGTATACCATAAAATGCATTTAGCAAATTTATTTTCCTGTAGAACATCTATATATATAAATAAAAATTAAAGTGTCTGTTTGTTTGTAATTTCAAAATAACAGTTTTTTTACTGAATTCATATGAAAGTATTTACGGTACTTATAACGAAAAAAACATTTTTTAATTTTTGTCTGTCGGTCTGTGTCTGTTTGTTCCGGCTAATCTTCGAAACCGCTGGACCGGTTTTGACGGGACTGTTACTGACAGATAGCTGGTGTTATAAGGTGTAACTTAGGTGTTTTTATCTGAAAAAGATTAAGGTTGCGTGCAAAAAAAATTAAAACCCTTTAAGTTGTTAACAAAATCCGATTCAAATAGAAAAATAAATATATTTATAATAATTTCACGCGGTCGAAGGTCGCGGAGCACAGCTAATTTTAAATACAACATGAAGACTCTAAAAAAAGTTGACACAATTGTGTACTAATTATTATTAAAAAATGCGGCACTGTTATCAGTTTTCAACATGAATTTTAAATGAAATGCTATTATCATACACTTGATATGATCAAACGAGCGTTAAAAATAGTTCGTCGATTCCCAGGGTTGCCACACGGCATTATTCAAAACACCCTGCCGCTTGTAAAAGTTAAAATTCATGAGGATCGTGTAGGGACAGTGAGCATATATTTCATGGAAGGCGACATCCCTGCTTTTATGACGTCACGTTTTACGTTAATGTACCGGGTGAAGTTTTTTTAATGTTAATAAAATACGTGAATTTTTTACATTATATAAGTTGGGATTGTGTTTATTATTGTAAATATTTAGAATTTTAACAAGAATTTACTAAAAAATCTTTTGTTTAGCTAAAACGAAAACGCGAAAACTACTGAACGGATTTGGATGAAATTTGGCAAAAAGATAGTTTATAACTTGGATTAACATATAGGATACTTTTTATCCCGGTAGTGGATCCCGTGGGACAGTTACCGAACTTCATGCGGGCGAAGCCGCCAGCAACAGCTAGTTAAGCAATATAAGTCTTCAACTTTCACATCTGCCGTCGAATTTATTTACATATCTCTTTCCCTTTTAATATCATCAAAAACACAACATAATATTAGATGAAAACTTTTTGTTTAAGTTAGTCTTATATTTTGCCAAAAATTAAAAAAATATTCTCGAAGCGTTCCCTAATCCTTAATATTGAATGGCGACACATAAAACTTGTTTAATATACCCTAGAGAAATGCAAATCCCTTGTCCTTTTGAAATAAATAATGTATGAGGTTCGAAAGCACGTCGCAAGATAAAGTGACACCGACGTATATTATTTACTGGAGCAATCAAGTTCGTTCGTAAAAGTGACGTAACGGGTGATGTTCAGAACTTGTGGGGTACCGCTATAAAAAGTTTGAGGCGAGAATCTCTTGAAACTACAGACCGAGTGATTAACATGTGTGTTCAAGCTTTATTTTATTTTTATTGTGGAGTTTATTTGACAGACGTTAAGGTTAGTGATCTAGGTAAGATGGTTGAACAGGGTTACCAACTCACAAAAATATTTACCCCCTAGAGTTAAAGTTAAATACACCTAAAATTGCCTCAGTAACTAGGCAATCCCCCTAAAAAGTACAGTTTTTGTTTTGTAAACTTCATGTATAAGTTATTTCATATTTGAATTTAAAATATAGAGCCTCTAAATAAATCCCAACTCACTTATTAACGAAAAGTATCCTATATATTAATCCAGGTTATAAACTATCTGTGTGCCAAATTTCATCCAAATCCGCTCAGTAGTTTTTCGTGAAAGAGTAAGAAACATCCATCCTTCCTCACAAACTTTCGCATTTATAATATTATCCGCGTAATGCAAATCCAGCCAATCTAACCACTCGCCGTGAATCCCCACATTTCCACTTAAGGCCCTATATTCGCTATTACGAATACATTTTCGATTAGATTTCGCGTATTTGAATAATTCCAGCTTAAGTTATTCGGAGTTTATTGACGGCTTTTATGTTGGATGGCATATATTTTTTTTAATTCCCGGTATTTCCAATGTCAGCGATAACAATAATTGTATTGAAATAAGCTACTGAAAAATATGAGTATTTTTTTTCCGAAACACGTTGTTATAAATATGAAATGCGTTGAAAATTACAACATACAAATTAATTATACGAACCTAACAGACAATAACAGATACAACTTGTATCAATACGAAATACGTCAAAACGTTTCCGAATTTCATCGATACATCCGATCTACATCACTATCACCTGTCATGTGACGTCACACGCGACGCATTTCCTCTCATGTAATATTAATTATGACTTAAACACAATCTTCGCGACTAAGACGATTACGTCACCGTGATAGCGTCACACCCATCGTAAATTGCCGCCATTAAAATTCAGCGGAGATCTAAAATACGAAATTGTAGGTAATGAATCTAAACGCTCCTTCCAAATTGAATTTGAAGTACATTGTAATGACGTATCGCTGTCTCTTTCGCACGCGCTAATAAATATCGACGTTAATTCGATACTTGGTAAATTATCTGATTGGCAATAATTTGGGTAAAGTTGTGTATTTAGACGCAATAAGGTAAAGCCGTCACATTCCTGGATCACAATTAGGAGACAAACCATCAATTAATAGGAGTTAGTTACAACTAATGTAACAAACTGCGCCATTTTTTTGTTTTTATTTTTCAAAACAAGTATTGACTAACAACGTCCCTTGTCAATGTAATTCTTGCGTCGAAGGCTCTCGTAGCACTACCATATTAAACTGAAACCGTAACTAAAATCATCATAATTTGATGAGAATTGATAGTTTTAATTAAGAACTCCAAACATTTCAGGCAAAGACATCAAGCTCACTAAATCCCGTGAGAAAATAACAGTATGTTGTTTGCATTAATAAATAGTTATTTCACATAATATGCGACTCGGCGTAGAATACGAAATTGATAGCTCTAAGAAACACTAAATAAACAAGCGAATAACGACAATGTTAAATATTAATAAAGGAGAAACTAAAAGCATTTGGTTTGCATAAACATCTTGAATTGGAGCTTAAATCTTTGTACTTTGAATAAACATTCACTAATTGGTTAATTGTAAACATTTACAACGTTTAGATTTGGTATTTACTGTCATTATGAGAGGCAAATAATTATTGTACTTACTATAGTATAATTGGAAAATGAGAAAAATTACATCTCTACTTTTTAGTAAGGATGTGACATTGATATCGATAGTTTTTTTAATGTCGTATTTTTTTTTTGGTATCTTGTTATAGTAAAATTACACCAAGCTATACTTACATATTTACTGCAAAAATAAATGTCTATAGTAAACATTTTTCCCTCTTTTGCTTCATAGATTAATTCGGAACTCGATACTTACCTGAAAAAAAATAAAAAAACATACTAAATAACACTTTCAACAGATTAATATACTTACAAAAAGGCTTTAAAAGTTTTACTATAAGTAATATTCCTGTTTAACTGGCCCTTAAAATATTATGATTTATGAGGTTAGTAAAGTTAAAATTATCCGCAAGTTGTTTAAAAATGATAATTTTATGTAAGACTCATAAAAAAGATATAGAAACCTTTGTGGAGACTATATTTTCGAGCCGTTTGGGGTTGAAACTCGGGGGCCGTGGGGTCCGAGTGCTCATAGCCTGTTTAAGGAAATTTCGAAACGCCTAGTTGACGCTTCCCGTGACCCAAGGGCTGGCTTTTATCTTAGCCAGAGGCTAAGTATTGGCATACAACGTGAAATAGTTTATTTAATAAATAAATACATAATAAATATTACCTAGACTCATAATAATACTTTTTACGTTTAAGTTTGTAGAGAAAAAAGATTATTACCAAAACAGCAAACAAATAAATGCTAACTTCCCCGCATAAAAACAGAAAATAGAGAAACTAATAAAATTGCATTAAAACTAGTTGAACCGGGTAGAATTCATTTAAAACCATTTACTTAAGTGCAGCTGAAATTTAATTTCAACTGTCACGGATGTAGACAATGGTAGCAAATGTTGAATGCAGCTTATTATTTCGCCGTTTTATTAAATAGTACACATACTGGTGAAATAGTTAATTGTCCTGTTCAGTTCTTGATTATTTTCGTAGAAAGTGCAGTACCAAAAGGATATTTCACACTAGAATGGCACGTATAGATTTTTACGCAATGCTTTCGCACCCTGCAGCTATGACGATGCACTCGGCAGCATGCTGTTTCTCGCTCTAGCAAATGACAGTTCTGTGCTACAGAAAAGCATAGCAGCATGGAAAAAATGGTTTCCGTGCTGATAAGGCGCATCCCTAAAAATGTAGAGTGTTTTTTAATAAGCTTTGGTCGTTTCCATTTTGTAAAACTGAAGGATATTAAATATTCAGTGTTTTCGTGCTTAGAATTAGTCCAAAAGTAGCTAATTTTATCATATAAACGATACATATGTTTAGGTACGTAGTTGCTTTAAACGTCGTATGTTAAGTCATGACTCCACTAGCAGTAATACACTCATAAATTAAATGTCCATAGTTACTACCAAGCACAGGAGAAGATTGCAAACACTCCTCATACATAAGTACCAAACACATAGTATTGATATGTTTATTTCTAAGTAACTACCAGGAAAACAGGAGCTTTGAAGAAATCGATATGCCACGTGTAGACTGTGATGTTCTTTTATTTTCAAGAAAGCATCTCGGCAAAGGAAACCGTAGAACGTTCCTGTAAGCTGCTTATCATCTCGTGTGAGTAACCTACTAGCGTCATATGTGCTCCTAGTACATTTGAGTCAGATTGCATCTCGCTGTATTACAACATAAAGACTGTATTTTCTAAATTGGATGGCAGCTTTGTACTATTTTAGAAAATACCAATCATATTTTCTCGTCCTGGGAATTTAACGTAATATAATATTACGCTTGCAATCCCCGCGGGGTTAGGCAGAGGTGCATACAATAGTACACCCACATTTTTCCAGTTATGTTTAAGTCCCATGTAATAGGGGGCGAGCCTATTGCTATCAACCGGGCACAAATTAAACTTATACGTTTAGTAGCCGTGCAATGAGGTGACACTATCTATCAAAATATATTGCAATTTTATTAACTGTATTAATACCAAACTTGGCTCAAGACCAGTTTTGGCACGTAACCTAACTTTCATTGCTCCGCGAGGGCTCGTAAGCACAACATTATTTATTAACCATTAATTCTATCTCAAATTATAAACAAAATTACACGTAGTACATCACTCATTCCCATTATGGGAAAAGTTTGATAATCACACACTAGTGATGGGAAAAACAACGAGATATATTTTTCCCAGGATAACACCTATTTCCCAACAACGTACAAGTTTGAGTATAGTCGTTAATGCGAGTTACTAGTTTACTAGTTTAGCGACGTGTTAGAGCGAGCGCGAATTCGATGAGACTCCAACCGAACTTTGTTATAATGTCACGGAAGGAAAGATGCATTTTAAAAACGTCTTTTACACTATTGTGATAAGATTCAGAATCAGTTTTGTTGTGCTTGTTTACCGAATGTTTGCGTTGCAATTTCTTTAACACCTTTTGTTTGTGAGTGAAATGTTGGGGTAGACGTATTGATATAAAGTTCGGCTTTTAGCAGGAAATGTAACAAAAGCTTTGGATTCTAGTTATTTCTGACCCCTTGCATAACCAGCCTATTATATTCCCACTGCTGGGGCGCACAGTCCCCTCTCTATGAGAGGGAATGGGCTATAATCTACCACGCGGGCCAGTGCAGGTTGGTAGATATCACATGTCTTCGAATTTTTGGTTCTAGGACATGCCGGTTTCCTCACGATGTTTTCCTTACTACTTACTTGACTTACTATTCGTAAGTCCTTACTTGACTTACTTTTCGTAAGTCGGAGCCGCCATCACTGGGCCACCTCTGCCCTCTGACCCCTTGGTCTTCTAGATATTGATCAATACTTCAAAGTCAAAATAACCTCGAGTTAAACGATCAATCCAAAGTTAACTCGTAAAACAAACGCCTTAATTGTAAATAAACAGAACTAAGGACATCAAACAGATAATATTTCTAATCGATTAGTCCTAATCGGTACACTCTACTATCGATGTTCCGTATACCGTCTTGCGTAACTGCTGAAGTTTCGTAATTAACGGTCCACAATAGTAGTATTTAAGGCACAGTTGGTAATTAGCACACAGAAATGTGGTACGGCTCAATCAAATATAACGACAGCACCTATCTTGATTGCCTCTTGCGCCTAATTCTGTGCTAAATAGTCAACAATCGGTTATTATCGAATTGATGTCCCATTTCGACGATTATTCGATTAGTGCTTGATTAAGATCAAAGTATCATATATATACATATATGATACTTTGATTTTAGTCTAACCAGTCAGTTATACTGCCTCGTTGGTCGTGTTTTTGCAAGCGCGACTGTTGAGCATGAGGTCCTGGGTTCGATTCCCGGGTCGGGCAAAGTATTATAGGGTTTTTCCATCAGGAATTTCTCTGTAGCAGCCACGGAGTCTGGATTTGTGCTCGGTTGATGGCAATAGGCGCGCCCCCTATTACATGGGACTTAAAAACATAACTGGCGAAATGTGGGTATGCTATGGAGTACACCTCTGTCTAACCCTTCGGGGATTAAAGTGAGGTTATGTATGTGTATAGTAGGTGGTCTAAGAAAAATATTTCCATTGCACTATATCAAAAAGGTATGCCATAATGTTCTCTCAGCTTTGCATAACACACTATTAAAACAACATTCATGTCGTTTTTGCATAAATCGTTCGGGAAAAAACGGTTTTCCCATTGCAATTCCCAACTGTCATGTCCGAACGTTATTCAAATTTCGAACGTTTCTAAACGTAGGACGTGTCATTTGCAAAGCGACGGTTTAGAAGCACTGTATAACGACCCGCGTTCGTATGATTACTTTTGTTTCAAACAACAGATGTCCCGAATAGACGTTGATAGCAGTTTCGATTGCCGGAATAGACGTTTCGATTGGGACAAATCTATTCCTACGTTTTGAATTATCATCGAACTCCAGAGCAAAACAGCTGTCTACCTGAAACTTCGTACTGAATAGATTAATTGTTATCTAATTTCATTAAGTATTCCGTCAAGCCGTCAGCGGGACTTAGTCTGTCGTCAGAGAGACCACATAATCAACAACACAAAGCTAGCAATTTATATACAGTATTCGCTCTGAATATAGCCAAACTAAGAGACTGCATTAAGACAGTATGACGTCACAGATTAACATATTAATCAGTCGGTGGAAGCAGGAAGTCTCCCACTCTATACAGAACGCGGGAATGTAGTTTGCAAACTTTTAATTACAGTTAGCGCGATACAAATTGATCTCTATTAGTTACAAGATAAGATACAAATTGGATGGCAAGTGCCCGTTTCAATAATTAATAAGAGCATTCGTTTGGGTGTCACGTTGCTGCATCGTTCTAAGCGAAATATTTATAAGGGGATGAAGGTAACACGGATACGGAAATGACGTTAAGCGACAGATGGTTGGCCAAACGTGCTTAAATAGAATTCTGGAACATTAAAGTTGCTTACAGTTATAAATGGGACAACAAACATTTAGGGAATGGCCTTCACAGCCATTGTTTTAGTAAAAAAGCTGAACGAAAATAACATCTATAAAAATGAGAATAGGTCACAAAATACTTCAGCACGAAAGAAATAAAATAACGTACGTTCACCAAAGTCATACGACCCAACGCTCGGTCAGACGATCCATCAAATAACAGGTGAAAATAGGCCAATAACAGGGTGTCGCCGAAACAAATCGAAAAACATCTGTGTAACGACAACACTATCAGCTGACGGCCATTTTTTTCTGCACACACGTACAAAAAAAAAATACTGGCTCGAATATACAGGCGGAAAATCGTTAGTCACTCGAAAAAAATCGTTGAGAATGAATGACGCTTTAGCTCACTCAAGTTGCCAGCTGTTTCCGTAGCACAGCTGATCGACCGGATATTGGCTGTTAGAGACTACCCCCTCTCTTTCCCACCTCATATCCTCTCTTTCGCGGCTTTTAATTTTTCACTCTCCATTAATGAGGCAATGAACGCATGAAATTAATTTTAAAAATCGAACGCGTTGTAACGGCTTTTAACGTCATCGTGACGGCAGATATTACAAGGCACGTTTTAAACAAAGTTTTCAAAGAGCCAGAGGTGAATCAACTTTTATGGGAAATTAGGTAGTTATTAAAACTTATAACGAACGCCATGCAACAAGCAGTAGCAGCATAATGAAGTAATTTACCCAACTAATGCCATGTCCAATAATAAAAAAGTTGCAAACAAAACAAAATTATACTATCAGGCACGAAGCAAACAATTTTCGCCGTGTAGCGTGATGAAGTCGAAACAAAAGTATTGCAACTTTGCGCGGCACACGCGATTCGAATGCGGAGTTTGAATTTTTAAAAATTAAAAAAGGAACTGGCTTATTGCAGTTTTAGAAACAAAAAAGTTTTGATAAGCTACACGCCTTCTTGATGATTGAATAATCAGCATTGTTAGCAAAACAAAGCAGAATGGTTAACCAAGTTTTCCATTGATTTTTATAATGCATTTTCAGCACTACTATCATAGAGGTTCCTAAATGTAAATTCCGATAAGTATGATCAATATCTTGTTGATTATACCTATAAACTTTAGTGAGCCTAATGAAATTTAAATAAGATTATAGAGTATTATAAAATTAATTATCGGCTTCTAAGAATACGAAGACGATGTGTTATGTATCTGTTCGTAAGTTAATTATCGATAGAAATAATGATCATTTCTATTAATAACATTTTCATAGTTTAAAATTGTTTTCCTAAGACTTACTTTTAATTTTGTTTTGGAGTAACTTTATTTATTTAATTTTGAACTTTGTACATTGCTATTAATAAAAACAAAGGTTTTATGGTCACACGTGATTGATTATTTTTATCAAAATAATTTTTAAAAAATGCAAGAACCACTTAAGCCACAAGGTGCCTTGTGGCTTCATCCAATGAGTCACAGTATCTTTATGGAATAATTAGTATTTTAAAATGGACGTTATTGCCCAACTGCGAGTAATTAAAGCATAAAACCGGGTAACACGGAACAATATCGCCTGTTACTAAATCTGTTTTAAAGTATGAAGAAGTTATAGAGCGCATAAAAAATGTTTTTCTGAACCTTTAACATATGGCCAATACTTCGATGCCCATGGGAGTAGGCAGAAACCACAGAACGCCATCTGCTACGATCCTTACATACTCCTTTCACGTTCGTGTTCATATATCTGGTCATACACGCACGCCGGTTGCGAGTACCTACTACGCACCTGACTGCCCCCCCCCCCCTGCTGCTTCCTTCTATTTGAAGGATCTCACCAATAAGGGGAAAAAGCGTGAGTTATTTTATGTAAGTAACATCCTCCTTTTACATAAATTAGCTATATACGTAGGTACGTTTGTTAGCAATACAATAAAATGTATAAGGTCTTTTTTCTTAATGGTGTGGTTAGTGCCTAATCTGGTGTCAGAGTTTTTATGCCGCCCATGGGCCTCTGACTTGGCTTTGCATGCCGTCGAGAAATATCTCTCAGGCATGCTGGTTTCCTCACGATGTTTAACTTCACCGAAGCAAGTGATATTTATACAATACGCGCATGAATCCGAAAAATCAGAGATGCGTGTCTTGGGTTCGAACTTGAGACCTATAACTTGGTAGTCCGATGGTCACACTAGTAGGCTATCACTGCTTTTTAATGCATAAGGTGAAATAATGTCAGAAACTCAATTATCTCATTACATTATTGACTTATTCAGTAACAGCCAGCTTACTTCTGGTTTAGGGAGTCCAATCCAGGTCGCCTACCTTGACGTCTTAAAGTAGGAGTCATTCGAGTGTGGGATAGAGACAGAGCTATACAGGTCCTCTAGCGCCATCTCTTTTCCACACTGGAATAACCCCCTTAACTGAATTAGCGCTCTACAGCTTATTGTATCCCTAAGGACCACATTACCCGAATTTTGAACAAGGATTTTAAGTGAAAAGTTTCTGACAGTTTCAGTCGGAAGTTAAGAAGTTTATAAATAAACAACAAATTGTTTGGACTAATGAATTAATTTACATGTTGTTCCGTTTAAAAAGTTTAAATATTTGGCACTTTCAGAATTTTGGACGACTGGCTAATAGAAAACAACTTACAGGATAGAAGTTGAAAGTCACTTTTATTTTAGTGAGAATTTTTGAGAAATTTTATTCAAAATAAAGATGGCGGCCGCGACGTTAATTCCAATTTTGCCCACACGCCATGACACCCTTGTAAACTTTACGCGTCATGTCACTGTTTTTATGTTGTCGGAGGCATCGTATCGTGCTCGTATCGTCCCATGTAAAATTATAAAATCGTCTAATAGGTCCGGTTTGGTAGATTTATAGCGTTGCCCCGTTTCCGGAGACACGTTTTTATTTAGTTACCGGTCGTTGATTATGATGTCATGCGGTAGAAATAAATGCCTGATGTTTAGGCAAAACTTGTTATATAAGACGTGATAGTCATACCAATTTGTAACTACTTTGTATTATTATATGAAGTTTTATGTTTTAGCGACAATACTGCACGCAATTATGTAAAATCTAAGCTATAAAAAAAAGAAATAGTAGAAAAAGAATGTAATTATAAAAAAAAGCGTTGTAATTACACTAACAACAATGTTTAACCCTTCAACAATTTCCATATCAAACATACAAAGTGAAGAACGTACAAATTGTGTTTTTAAATTATTTAAAAGATAACTGAATGTTTCATGAACATGCCACTGAAGTGATATGAAAGCATAGTTGATATTACACCTGCATTTTGCTAAATCAAACTTTATTACGTACACGGAGAGGTGCGAATGTCAGAAAATTTAAGTTTGTCCATATATCGCGTGTATTGCTATATTGTGGAAAATTACACAGGCGCCTCGGTGTCGCACAGTGCTAAAGCTGGGAGTACTTCCGACCTAAAGATCCCTAGTAAAGCTACACTGTGCCACGTAACTGGAATTCACAGGGTATTTCACTCGGTCTTATGAAAATTCATGTTGCAAAGGTTGGCTAAAAGGATTTCTTGGTTTTGGGAAATGTGTATTTTAAAATGTCGTGTTGAGACTTCATAGCGGACCGTATTTTATAGTTTTCGCGAGAAATGAGTTAGTGCATAGTTTGGGGCGAAATGCAAAACGGTGGCAATGCAATCAGGAATTTGTGAAATGTTGTGCACATTGTTTGAGTTTTAAAACACGTAAAAGTAATAAAACTATGTCATGTAAAGTAAATGACCTAGAATTTGTGAATTGCTAAAATAATTTAAATTAAACTCCAGTTTTTGTGTAGCCTGAAATATTTTTCAAACATCATCTGCCTAGCCTTTTTCCCAACTATGTTGCAGTCGCCTTACAGTCTAACCGGATACAAGACTGGACATATGTAAGACTGGTTGTCGGACTTGCGGGCCACTGACGACCTGTAACGACTGTCAAAGATCTTCAAATGACAACCGGGACCGTAACGTACTTTCCGAGGCACGGACGAAACTCGGTATGGAATAGGTGGTCACCCATCCAAGGACCAACCTAGGCAAGCGCGGCTTGACATGGAGACCGACCCGAGCGGCTGTTATTATTTAGCCACGAGCTCCTCCCTGAAATATTTTTCAAACACATAATTAAATTGACAAGACATTAAGAAAACAATTAACACAGATTGGTTAAAAAACCTCGCCACGTGATAAAGGCATGATTAAGAGTTCCGTTTCGGTCAATACCGAAATGAGAGCGTCAGAATAACCGAGATTCTGGCTCATAACCACCCCACAACCTGCACAAACATAAAACTTGTAATACAAAATCCACTTTAAAAATATCCTTTCATCCCGATTTCCCGACCAAAACGGTCTACTATATCTCGGAGCAATTTAATATCACTGAATTAAGGTTACAGTACCACGCTGTACGCTATTGCCCCGTGTGTCCCAATGGGGTACGCCGGTACCCCAGATAGCTGCAATGCGGTTACCAACACGCTAACCATTACTTTAGTACTTCTATAATTATTAAACAAGAGTTTTGTATTGAAATTTTCTTGCGGACTTTGTAGGTTATCGTAAATTAATGGGATAAAGATCAAGCTTTACTAGTTGCATTTGTTTTGTTAGTGGTTTAGTTTAACAAGGTGGTAACTTTAATATGAGTGATTATATCGAAATTTTAACGGCTTGAGCCATTACTATTATGCTATTTGATACATCATACTTATGTATGAAGTCCACTCCACTAATGTAGAACTGTGTAACTGAAAAATTACCAAAGCTCAGTCATAACGTATATCCGTAACTTTTTTAGCCTGCGTTATCCCACTGCTGGGCAAAGGCCTCATGACTTTCAATCCAAGACTAATGGAAGCCACTCCACTAATGTAGAAATGTATGGACTTCATACTTGTGTATGAAGTCCATCTCCATATACGTCGGATTACTTTATGACTGAGCTTGGGTATTTTTCAGTTACATCGATTTTGATACTTTTATTGTCCATTCAAAGTGTTGAACGACAAGTCAACTTTACCAAACATCAAAATATTCCACTCGAACCAAATTCCACCGACATTACCACAAAGGTCAATGGAACGTTTGTACATAACATTTTCACTCAAAACGACATGTTTGAACAACCCTCAACTGCGCTGGTATTGTGCGAAAATCACGTCGAATTACCAAAATGAGATTCATTCAAACATGTTTAAAAATACAAACGTATGTACAGTCAACAGCATTAATGTATGTATGTGTACACGTAGCAAGATTTAAAAGTGATTTTCTCCTTCTGTAATTTAATGCTGTTACGAATGTAGTACTTTGGAACTCAATTATGATAAAAGGTCTTATCTCAAAGTTGAGATAGTTATTTCATGTTTTTTTTTTACAATTTTGCGAACTGTTTACATATTAATGCTTGTGCCTGTACTAGCTCTTGTGAGTTTGTGTAAGCTCGTTTTCGTGAATAAGATGACAGTATAAATTCCAAGGTAAGTTGCTTAGAAATAAATCTTAGTCAAATGTAAAGGAATCTCAAGCACCTACCTAAGTATATTGTAATGTATCTTTGTCGCAAATAGAGCTGCGAGGAGACTAGATTTTAGTAAGTACATAAAGTTATCAAGAGAATTTAGAATTTACCTAGCTTTAAGATAGACGTTAAATTTTATACTTAAGGGGTAAGCCAGCCAGCGCCAGGCTACCCCGCGAAAATTGAACGTTTTGTGCAATTTGCAGGTCAGTCTTAGGTTTTATGTTGATAAAAATATGATTCGCAACCCTGATGCTTTCAACTTAAACACAAAAAAACGCTTTATTAAGATAGATTACCGACCTTGCAGTTTAATCAAAGATTTTTTATATATAGATTCAAATCCAATCGAATATCATCAATAATTCGGGTAATAGGGCATCATAAAATCTGGGCATATCCCAATAAAAAGCCAAAATAAAAATAAACTGCATTACAGCAGTTTTATTTTTTTTCTTACTATCAAACTGCTGTAAGTTTTATTTTGAAACTAAAGCTAAACGAGCTCTGTACGTGTCCGAGGTACAGTCGCGCGTAGTACCAGTTGCTCGAGTTAAACTGTGGGGTTATAGCGTTTCGTTTTAAGTGTACACTATTACCCCACCAGTCTATTACTTAAAATTCTCCGAAACTTTCAGACGGCCGTTTCGTATTCGTTTTTGGACTTTACTACTAAAAGAAAAAATGAGGGGGTTTAAATTTTCAATTTTATGTTTTCAAAGTATGCAGGTTAACAAGGTTAATTAACGCAGTTAAATTAATTAAGCTCTACAGGGAAAACTGTGTCACATTTAGCCATCCAGCATTAACTTGATGTAGGTTATATTTTTACACTGTTCTCATTAATATTTCAGGGAACACAGGTAGTCAGGCACTGTAGATACCAAAAACAAATGTCAATTAAACTGTAAAGCGGCACGTAGGGCCAGCGAACGTGACGGCTGCCAGATGGGGTACAAAACGCCCCACTTGTTCACAAGCGGCACATTACGGGGTACCCCTGTACCCCACAACCCTATTCTGAACTTTATAGTAACTAAGAAAATTTGGTTCGTTTCGCATTTATGAATTATACATAGCTTGGTTTTAATACGCTCCGGTGGGTAACCTTTTGCAGCCAAAATGCCGGAAAATGTGACATGGTACAATATTAGTTGGACGGCGATATAATCTTGTTGCAATATAGCCAACATTCAAAGCGGTTTCTTGGATGAATATTGTATTTATTATTTGGTAGAGTACAGAGGGTTTATTTTCATCGTGCACGGTTTATTACATTTAGGGACGATAACACGAGCTTTGAAGTCATATCAAAATGCAATTAACACTATATAAGGTAGTGTAATAACCAACCTTCGTGGTCGTTTAGGTATTAACTCTGACACGTTATAAAGAAAAAGGAAATCAATAAGGTTCAAATTGGAACAACACGCTTTCGCTTCACGCTTTTTCTTATGTTTACTTTTTTATATAATTTTTGTTTTATTGTTAATTCAAATATTTTTGTTTTGTTTTATCCTGTGTGAGTCTAAGAAATACTTTTTCTTTCTTTCAAAGAAGAGACGGTTAGGGCGGCTGTCAGAAGTGTGCATATATAATTATGTAAATGATATATTTCTAATAATTATTTTAATCAACGATATAAAACGCCTTTTATTTAAAGTAGGGTACCAGATCATGAACATGGTATCCTACAGTAGGACCCATAGGACGTACAGACGCCAGCACATCAAGCTACCCGATTCTGTCAAATTTTACCAATCAGCCTTGACCCTAATGCTTCAGTAATAAAGTTGAAAATCTAATAAAGAAATTTGACAGATTGTAGTAGTTTGATGTGCGCCCGTCTGTACAAGTACATGTTTTATGCAGCGATACAAGTAATAATAAGTTATTTTTAGATTTACCCACAAAAAATAATCTCGCTAAAAACTTTTATATTTTAACATTATCTTTAAAATATTCGACGGGCCATTGCGTGCGGCCAAAAGCTTTGTCTTTTATTATTAATGGGATGTTTTAGTTCTAAAAAAAACTTTTCATTGCTCCTAATTTATTCAAGTAGGTCTCTCAGGATTTTTTGATGGGCTAACTTTAAATTTTGAGCTCGTTTAAAATAAATTCAGATTTAATATGGGTCGAGATTGCTTTTATGAATTTTTTATGGTCCTTATGTGTGTGCACAATTTTTGAACTGACCTTAGACAAAGTCACATCGTGGATCTGCCAAAAATGAACAGTCGTCAGGGCATCAAATTACTACAAACTGTCAAATTTTCTCATTCGATTTTGAACTTAATCTTGATGGTTAAGGTCATTTTATGGTTCAAAATAATTCGGAGAAATTTGGCAATTAGAGTATTTTATGTGCTAGCGACTGTACCAATCCACATCCAATGATTAATTTTAAGTCAGTTATAAGTATATGTTTTGGGTATATGGGACTGATTTTACTACGAGCACATAGAGCACCTTATACACCATATTTAGGATGTAAGATTAAACTCACACTGGATAAGATATCTTCAGTGATTTTCAACTATCGTGAGCTCCCGATATTTCGACGCTGTTGCAAACTCCATGATCGCGGGATGACTGGAGATGGAGGTGGTCCCGTAATTGACAGTGTAAATGTACTTAAAAACCGTTGAAAGCTTAAAACAATGTTTAACGTGTAAGATTATTTAACGCATTTAACTGAATTACTAAGAGATAGTTGGATCATTATTGCAGAACTAAGTCCAAAACATCTTCAAGAAAGGGCCAACGCTCTGACAATAGGTATCTTAACAGGCGACTTAAAGATTATATCAGCTGAATGGCAACAAAATGGTAGTTGCGCTCCTGACAACAAAAGAGGCGATTCCCGCCACTGTGCAGTCCTAGCTTTAGAAACAAAACACGATCTCGAACGTTCAATATAGTGCCTTTGACCGTCTGTTCGATAGAAAAGGACGGTTACAGATGAGACGTGTGCAGTGTGTGGTGTGCACCGCAAGTATTCTAGATAACCACTACTGTAGAGAATTTATATGGACTGAAATGGTACGTGTCTTACATTCTCTTTATTATATCATGTCTCTCTTCCGTCGTGTTCAAGTGTGGGTTGAACTATTTTTGAAGTCACAAAGTTTTTATTGAAGGAAGTGAAAATATTTTAGGGGAATCGAAAAGATCTGCCTCTTTCATCTAGTGGTCGCAAGCACGACTGCTAAGTGTGAGGTCCTGGGTTCGATTCCCGGGTCGGGTAAATAGTTAATGCGTTTTTCTCTGTAGCAGCTACGGAGTTTGGATTTTTGCCCGCTTGAGGGCAATAAGCTTGCCCCCTGTTACATGGAACTTAAAATATAACTGGCGAAATATGGAACTTGCCTGAAATTAATGTCTTAAATATAGTTACTGAAATTACCAATTGAATTTCGGAAGTGACGTAATAACCATTATTGTACCTATCCCCTTAGTTACCGACCAGGTCGAAGGTTTAATTGATTTTCAACCCTTCCTACCCGGAAACTTCTATTTGGCCCTGTTAAACTTAAACTGGACAAAGAAAATCCAATCAAATAAGATCCCCGATCCGATGATCCATCTAATAAGTTTTAAGATAAAAGGAGACCCCGAAACCACAACAATGAAGAAAAAGACAGCAACAATAAAAAAATAACAAAGAATTACACTGTACGATATCGTATCAAGAAATTCGAGGAAACCCGCATTCGAGGTTGTTAGGAAGAATTCCTTTGGTCCAAAGTTTTATAGCACAGAAAGCCAATAAAATTGTATAAAGGATCCGGACAATGGCACTCACAGAATTGCCTTCGCCTATCTGAGTGACATTTGATACATACAAACTTTTTTTATACAAAAGTAATTTTTTGGCAACTTCGGAAATTTGTTGGACTGGTCTCCGAAGTCGGAATTAATTCGGATTTCAATTTTGACTTTCTTCTTTGTTCGTTCATTGTAGCTTGTTTTGATTTTGTTGTCATTACGTTCGAATAAACCAAGTTTGTTTTTAGACTTGTTGTTATTTAGTCGCTAAACCAGTTGGATTACGACATCAACTTAGTTCGTTAACTTCCCTTTAACAATCGCATCCAACTCCTTATTATCTTCATCAAACAGATTTCAGTTATCATCGGCAATGTTTGCCATCTGTTCAATTGTCTACAAAACCAACATTTGGCCAATCAGCCAACGTTTTAAACATCGCCATTGCAGTCCATAAAACCGACAGCGCCGAGAGCAAATACATTAACTGATTAAATTGCAACAGGGGTTGCCGCTGACGAGTTATGTAAATTGTCGTCGGGAAGCGGGGTATGGATTTGTATTGTCTACATCGGCCCCAAAAGGGATTTGCAAATAGGACACATTCTACCGATAATATTCTCCCGATAGAACCCGATACTGAAGAAATGTATACTTTTCATTGAAAGATTTATACGTTCACGGCAACCAACAAAGAAAACCGCGCTACTACTTTAAATAAAATTAATGATTCGATTCATTTCAAATATTCACTAACAGAAATCTCATACAAAGGGCAAGCCGAACCAACATTCATGAAATCTATTACAATTGAAAGCAGTCATCCATCAAACATTCAACAAGTAAAAACAAAATGTTATCGGGCGGGTCCTGAAAGCAGTGTCGCACAATAAAGTAACACCCCTGTAGACGCGCGGCAAGGTGTGTGTGCGTGTGTGCGTGGAACCGAAAGCTTCGCGTTGATGTGTGCGTGCCGAAGCGTGTCGGGAAGAGGGTGCGAGTGTGTGTGTTGTCTATGTGTGCATGCTTAGGGCTGAACGATGCGGCAGATGTACATTTCACACGCAGCTGTCGAAATTCCCCCCTGTAAGCTCCAAAGTACTGTATTATAATACGGCACGCTTTCACGTAATTATGCATTATTATTACAGCCGCTTTTTAAGCTTATTATTAAGCGATTGTATTTATTTTGTTTCGATGCAGTTGCTATGTGGCCATTGTTCGGTTGTTTTACTCTGTAGCATGTTTGTTCGAGGGTGACACGGCTACTTCATGTTATTATGAACGAAAGTTTGTTTTTGGTCGTGTTTGTGATAATTACTGATTGGATTGTTAATAATTGTGAAGTTTCTACTTTTTGAGGTTGAATTAAATTATCTATTAAGCATAACACAATATCACGGCTGTAATCCCCAAATGGTTAGGCAGAGGTGTACTTAATGATGCAACCCACATTTCGCCAGTTATGTTTAAGTCCCATGTAATAGGGTGCGAGCCTTTTGCCATCAACCGGGTACAAATCCAGACTCTGTGGCTACTACTGAGAAATTCCTGATGGAAAAACCCAATAACACTTTGCCCGACCCGGGAATCGAACACACGGCATCCTACCTAAAAAAATAGACTGTATTGCTCAAATTAGTTTCCTGTCTCACAGTTTTTTTGAAACCTTTATTTTCTCATTTAGAGCTTTCCGAAAACACTCTGGCAGAAACGAGACATAATAAAATTGTGTGCATTATATTTAAAGTTATGTACATATGTATTGTCCACAGTTGCCTTTTATTCGTGTACCAGTACAATGCTACCTCCACAGCACAAATGTGTTATATACTACACGAACCCGTTTATTTTAAGAATGAGGTCAAAGATGGATTATTATTTTTCACCCAATAAATGTGTTTTACGACAGCCATATGTACTTATAAGGTTTAATACACATTCTTATGATTTAAAGACGGTCATGCATACATACACTCGTATGTATTTCGTTTTATTCCAGTAAAATATTGTTCCTGGCCGTAAAAGTCAGCTCATGTTACTTTTCATTTAACAGAAAGCGTAATATATGCCAAGATGGCTGTCAAGACAAAAGCTAAGGTAAGCCTAGATCTCTTTCAAATAGGTTTCGTCTTAAATGCCCCATCCTCATAATGAACTATCATTTTCATCCATACGTCAGACTACCAAGTCATAGGTCTCAAGTTCGAACCCAAGACAGGCACCTCTGATTTTTCGGATTCATGTGCGTATTGTATAATTATCACTTGCTTCGGTCAAGGAAAACATCGTGACGAAACAGCACGCCTGAGAGATCTGTTTCGACGGCATGTAAAGCCAAGTCAAAGGCCCATGGGCGGCATAAAAACTCTGACACCAGGTTCATATTCCCCAAAAGTTTGTAAACAACATAATTACTTTCTACATTACACTTTCTCAGAATCATCAATAATGTTACCCCCCTAGTTACATTTTATTGTACCGACCCTTTTACTTCCACCATCTATAACTACAGAAATACATGCCCAACACATAAATTAACTTAATGTGTTCATTTTATCTTTCGTGTTCACATATAACTCCGTCTTTGTCTAAAATTAACGTCTGCAAGTCCCTTACTGTGTATCCCACAAATACTTGTTGAAAAATTACACGTCTACACATAGGTCGATTGGAAATGTGGGCTATAGGGCAAGTTTTATGGAGGAATGAAAGAAAAATATCATTTTGTTTTGAGTGCGTGGGCTTGTTCGTATGTATCATAATATATTGTTCGTTATTAACTTGTGTATATGGAGTCCATTCGGAAGAAATCCCCTGTATGACGGAGAGGTGCCATTTTTTTGCGTTAAGGGACTCGAAGCTATATGGAGTATGGAAGCGTGTAGTAGTTACTTATTTTTTTGGAAGCCAATATGTTTGTTTACGAAGAAGAATTGTTATGTATTGGGACGTAACGATAAAATATTTCGTTTTGTTTTGTTATTGTGGCCCTACCTGTGGCTTCATAGAATTGTAAATAACAATGGTGTTACTGTTATGAATGTATTTGTGATTACTTTGGACTTTTGTGTGCTGTTGATCTTCACATGATTCTTGTTTGTTTAGTAAACTAGATATATTTTTCGAATCAGAGAGGAATTTTTGTCCAGAGTCATGGCACCATTGTGGGAATGGGTCGGTGTTGGACAAATTGATAAACGTGCACGTGGCACATAAATAAATTCAACCAAAGATTCACATGACAGTAGTCACTATTTTCAATCCAAAAAAAAAACATTTACTATGAAAATTACAGGTTACCATAGAAATGGTGGTACTGCATGGTTATCTTGAAGCGTGGCCGTAATCGAACCTTACACCGCGATATTGTATTAATGCCATTCAAACGACAAAATGTTCTTTTGGGCACGTCATTATCATCATCAGATCAGACCCGAATCACCCACAGCTGGGTAAAGGCCTCGCCTTTTATCTGCCACTATTTCTGGTTCAGTGCGTCCCTTATCCAGGTGTTTCCTGCTACTTAGACGATATCGTCGACCCAACGAGCTTTAGGACGGCCCTGGTTTCTTTGGCCTAACCTCGGCCACCTCTCGGTCAAACCCTTGCTCCATCTTTTGGCACGTACAGAGTATTAATGCCAAAGAGTTTCCAACTAACCACAGCCTAAAAAGAACTCAGTACTACAACAAACACAATAAAAACTTTTCCATCACACATTAGGGCGTTGTCCACGTTAACAATTTACGTAGTGTCAGTTCATGTATCGATTGTAACGCGATCATTAGGGCGCGTCGTCTGTACACAGCCTTGTTTATACATCACGACACGAATTGTGGTGTGACGACCTCGCTTTATAGAGTTCTAAGTGACTCGATGTACTGTGTGCTGTTTGTTTTGGCTCAAGGCTTGTTTTAACTGTTTTTTTTTCAGGAATTTGGATGGGGTGTGAAACTGTGTGGTGGTATGTTTTTGTCGTGTTAATGTGTCGTAGGTAGTTCAGTTTGAGGGTTAAATGCATGGTTCGTTTTCGAATTTGTGATAGTAAATGTGTATCTCGTATTCTTGGTACATCATCTGCCTTGCATTTTCCGAACTATTTAAATGGCGCGAGGAAAGTTTGAATGGGTATAAGAATAGAGGAAGACTAAATAAACGATGGACGGACTGTGTGAAGGATGATATGGCAAGAAAGAATGTGTCTGATAAGATGACGAGTAATAGAGAAGTATGGGGCAATTGGGGGTAGGAGAATGATGTTGGGGTCGGCTTCCAGTCTAACTGAATACAGCTGAACACCAGTATGTGACCTCCACAACGCCCGTACGGGATGCAACCTATATGATGCTTGTATTTCATCACTGATCACAAATCAAGTCCTATTTTGTGTTTCAAAACAAAAACATGAATAAAAGTAATAGCTTAGTAATGCACTTACAAAACTTCATGCTATAGATCATATACAAAATGGATCGACTTGGATGAATTCATTTAAACTTCGTAGTCTGCATAAGCTCGGCGTAAGTTTTTGTGCCACTAAATTATTCATGAGTCAAGACATGCCCGCGGCTTTGCCTGCGATTTTCATCTGTTTTAATCTTGTTTTATGATGTTTTTGTGTTATGATACAATGAATAGATTACAGGCTAAGTGAACAAAAATTTAAGATATCTGCATCTTGCTTACCATCTTAATGTTTAGTCTGTATCTGCTAGAAAACAAATTTAGTAAATCCACAGTAATGTAGATGAATTCTGAATCAGAATATTGACTTCTTTATGTTCTTGCAGTCCGTGTACAAGAATTCAAAATTTTACGATCAAAGTTTTTAGGTATCTACAAATAAACAACTATTCCCGAGTCTAGTCATCATAAAACAAAAGTAATTTTCACGAAATTCACGCGAACTTCATTTCAAAGCGCAGTGTAAGTGTTGCATTTCATGAAAAATTAATAAATTAAGGCAATGCTTCAACTGAAGCTGTCTTACAAAGCGCCCCTTACATTTTCCCCGGTGAGTGCAGCATAATTACTGAACACGTTAGCAGAAAGTAATGAAAAACGTCTTCAGAACGCCCAATTTGCATACAACAGAAGAACCCCACAACAAGGCGGTTATATTACATTTTTATGTTTTAAACCCTCGCTCTTTGTAATAAGCTATTTATTTATTACAGACACCACTGCACTGAACGTAAATATTGCTCATTAAATAGCTCGTAGCGGTAACAAAGAATTGTAGGTTAAAGGATTCCCACAATTTCTTTTACAAGCTCTTTCTACGAAAGGAAATGACATTGCATTCTATCTACCAATTATTCAATTTAAAACAGAGGGGTGAGATTAAATGGCACAAATTAAACCGTTTAAATAACGCTTCAACCGCCATTTTGGATTCCGAACTGTCACTTTTGGCGCGCATTTTGACGACCAATTAACGTTCCGAATTTGAAAGTGTTTGTGTGGAATGTTTTAATTGAAACAGTGAACAAATGAACGAGTGAACAAGTTCTAACGACAGTTCGCTATACGGCGGGATGCAATTTACTACGGCGACAGTTTTCTGCTTAGTCACCCATCAAGCAGTATACAGCGTGTCACGAACACGTGCTGACGATATCGGCTCAATTT
Source organism: Noctua fimbriata (assembly GCA_905163415.1). Classification (NCBI taxonomy): domain Eukaryota; kingdom Metazoa; phylum Arthropoda; class Insecta; order Lepidoptera; family Noctuidae; genus Noctua; species Noctua fimbriata. Next base: position 8,325,875 of record LR990929.1, on the reverse strand, counting down.
TTCCGAAGCTCATTAGACGCAGTATTTTTTATACGGAAGGCCGGTATTTTTCCTCTATTTCATTTAGGAGGAAATACATTCAATGGCCTAAATAAAAGTCATGTACCTAATTTCTCCAATTAATTGCCCCATGTTTTGTACATAAAAGAGTAATGAATATACCAGGCTTATGCGTTACAAACCTCTATGAATCATCCAAAAAATTCTTAATTAAAACAGCACTTTTTTGGTATTATGCTAATATTTTACAGCTGCATGACAAGGCAAAAAGTGCTTAATGCCACTATATTTAAAGTATCTAATAACATTTTTCACTACACAAGCGCAGGACATCTTTATTACTTTCCAACCCTCTTAGAATGGCGGATTAAATGTGCATCTCTTTCACACCTGGGAGTTTTATAATGAGGGTGAAAGGGACGGACATATTAGGCTTATAGAATACAAAAGGCAAATTGGTTTCGCTAGGCACCCCTCAGTCGCACCCCAGCTTTGCATGACACGTGGCCTGTTTAGGGGATGATTTTGAAAGGGGGTGTTTACTTAAGCTCTATTTTGTTCAGTTCGGTAGCTTTAATTCTATTTTATTTTTATATTATTTTGAAGTACTTTTCTGTGCCAAGCTGTTTGTTTACATCAAAGTCATGAAAAGAATTGATGTTTTCCTTGTTTTTCATCCCGTGATACTTCCTAAGATTTCATTTAATTAATCATTAATTAATTCTCTCGTATTTTTCTGACGAACCGCGAACAGTTTCAGAAGAATATTATTCTCATAATTTTAACGGAAAAATATTTCTAAATTAATCCCGCAGATTGTTACATTTAACCGAACCCTTTGAAAAGTAACAAAAGAAAAAACAAATCGGGCCAAAAAAATTGGCACACCTTTACAAACTGAACTTATTCAGCGAGCATCGACGTGTGACGTCAGCATCCCTTATGTGTAATCATTGTATTTAATCAACGGGCGGTCACGTGCCAGCCCAGGGATCAGGGGGGGGTAGTTTATTTCGTCCCATTGTGCAGCCAACTGTTGGGTACCGAAAGTTTTGGCGATACGAATCTTGTATGATTGGCACAGTAATTGGTTTGGAGTTTAAATTGCGTAGTATAGAAGTCAGAGGGTTGGTGTCAATTGGTTCATTTTACCCGGATATGCTTAACAAAAAGGCTATCATTTAGGTCGTGGCTAAATAATAACAGCCGCTCGGGGTCGATCTTAAGGTTAAGCCGCGCTTGCCTAGGTTGGTCCATGAATGGGTGACCGCCCATTATATACCGAGTGTCCTCCGTGTCTCGGAAATCACGTTAACCCGTTGCTCCCGGCTGTCATTTGTAGATCTTTGACAGTCGTTGCAGGTAGTCAGTGGCCCGAAAGTCTGACAGCAGTACTAACTGGGTTGTGGAGGTCAGATAGACAGTCACTCCATACTGCAAATACTCGTATTCAGCTGCACCCGATTAGACTGGAAGCCGACCCAAACATAGTTGGGAAAAGGCTGGCAGATGATGATGCTTAACAAAAATATATTTTGTTGAGCTAAGTAGGTTTTTTTTACACGAAGGTGAAAGTAGCTTAATCGATTCCGTGACTGATCTTGACAATTATACATATGACATTCTACACTATAAAGATGGAATAAAAAAGCTTAGTCCGAATATCTATTTTATTTTTTTACAATAACTTTGACATTTAAGGAAGTTGTTGTTGTTGTGTGTAGTTGTTGTTGCTTTGCTGTTGTTGTTGTGTTGTTGTTGTAGATTAATAACCAAATAACTTATACGGACTAAAGATAAAAGCATTATGAAGACAGCTGATGTTTCTCGTTAAAAAAATATCCCTTACATTGAACATCCTGTGTAGATGTTTTAGTTCTACCGCAGTAGATCAAGCAAGTCATCCTTTCAATTGAGTGTAATTGCATTTTACTGGTCAAAGTAAGATTCATTAGGGAGATAGAAAGGTTCTAGAAACCTCTTTATGTAATGTTAATCACAAACTAAACTATGATATTAATGCTTAGGTGGTAAATATTCCAAATCATAATGTTAAAAAAAATTGGCTATCTAGTTTGTAAAGAGTCTAGCCGTAGGTAGACACAAAGTTAGAGAAATTAAATTTAATATGTACTAGCTTATGCCTGCGGCTTCGTCCGCGCTGTATTCGGTAATTATCCCACGGGATTGTAGTACCGGGATAATAAACATCCTATATGTTAATCCAGGTTATCAAGTATCTGTGTGCCAAATTTCACTCGAATCCGTATAACCGTTTTTACTTGAAAGAGGAACAAACATTCATATGTATGAAAAACCAACCATCACAAATTTTTGCATTTATTATAGTAGTAAGATGATGCCTCATCAATTACTCTGATATTATAGATGGCTTGAATGAATACTTTTAACATTCTTCATTTAAAAAATATATATATCCTTTTCAATAATCGAATGACTCATCAGATCACAAATTCGCAACCAATCAGAAAGTTTGATCCCGAAATGGCGACAGATCATCGTCACGCAGTTACCTTCTCCTATTTACCCGGAATGGGATTTAATATAAGCTTCAGCCGTAAATAAAATATGTTCAAAGCGAGAATAGAGGATGAAATAGATTCCGCTCCAGCGATATCGAAAGGGACATTAATTTTCTGCCTACTTAAATTGCTAGGCTGTGTAAGGTAAAAGATTACAGCGATTTTGTGCACGCAAGCGTTGAGTGTGACTGTTGTTTTTCATTTGTTGTGTTTCTACTTTTTAAAGCCTCATAGGTTGACCTGAGAGATGCCATGCCGAAAAAAAAACTTTTTAAGGAGAGGCAATATTGTGAATTGTCTGTAAACGGTTGTCGATGACAGAAGTCAGAGTATCATTCTGTCAAACTAGCCAAAAAGGCAGAAATAATTGGCTTCTTAGTAGAACTTTGAAGATCTATAAGACTTATATTATTTGAGAAACCGTTGGGTCATTCCAATATTTAAGTCTTTCAAAATTTCGTTACAGCATTAATCTTGAACTTCTTGATTCTACAATTTGTTGAATTCAAAGATCGCAAGTTTTATTGCGCATTGCCTACAATAATAGCAATAACTAGTTTCTCTTGACTACAACATCCAACTGACAAAACGACTGTTCATTCATTCATTCATTTATTCAACTTTGCGAACATTTCGCAACTGGCTGAACAAACTTTAAAATATCCTTTCAAAAACACACAAAGGAATTTGCTACCGTCTTGGCGATTCTAGTTTCATTTAATTTAACGTAAGAAGAAGTCAAGTAGGTACAGTCGCAATAAAATTATTTCAAAGGCACAATAAAAAAATATGAATGCTGAGAACGTTCGAGTTCGCTTTTGACTTGTACCATCGGTTACTAAGGGACACCGTGTTCCGCCACCTGTCATCACTGCCAGAGGATTTGCAAGACACCTTTTATGCTTAACTTGTCTTTAACATATAGAATTTTTCAGATATTCCAATAAATAGGGATTAATTCCATTCCCTAAGGAATCGAATGACGTGAAATATTTCTTTCAGATTTGAATAATCTCGTTATGAAGGATAGCTGTGAATTTTGTAGCTGGATTTGCGTTTTTTTTTGTATATTTTGGAGATTGAAAAGAGTTTTGATAGATTCTTGAGTAACTGTATAAGATATTACGTAATTACTTTGCCTTTCAATAAGGTCATTAACAAACTTAGACAGTTTTTGCTAAACTGTCTTCAACTCTATGTTCTTTCTTACTAAGGAGCAATTTATCATACAGTTTCAAAAACAATTTGACAACTTACTATCGTGACTAGATAGACTGTAAAATCTTTCCAGAAATCGGCATTGTTTGCACAAACTTCTAAATTCAAATAAAAGCTGCTTCTCAGTACTTTACACAACAAATACATAGTTGGCAGACTAACATTATTGATGAACCCCAAATTGAATTTTAAAAGTATTCCAACACAAATCAATACGATGTTCGGTATTTACAACTTCGAAAATGAGGTTCCTAACTTTTCCCTTAAGCGAGGCAATATTGAAAGAATTCCACCAAGTTTATAAACATTAAACAATCTATTTAATTTTAAATTTAATTGATGGATAATTAAAAGTTCAGGCACTTGAGTAACAAACATTTTTTTTTATGAATAATGGCCCTTGAAACGTTATTCTTTTAATTATTCGAGTTTCGAATACGGCGAAATAAAACAGGTTTATGGACTATTTTTAAAATTAGAATTTTATTTCTTTTTTTACGCCTCGTCTCCCATTTTGGTTAGGAGTTCTTTTTTTATTTTTCGTTTAAAGAACGCAGTATTTTACAACCCGTAGGGTTGAAACTCACCAACAGTCAACCTCATTATTATGGGACTCACACTTTCGTGTTATGGGATCCCAAAAATCCGACGATTCGTATCTATTTTAATTGAATAAGCCCCCGACGGGATTATATGACGTAATACCTCATCTTTTTCGAATATCCCGTATAATATTAACGCACAAGATGATGTCAAGATTCCTTATTAAAAATGTTCGGGAATAAATTACATACGGTTTCGTTGGCAGATTAACTTTCTTCAATTCTTTGTTCGGTTTACTCAGCTACTTACCTGGAAAAAAGGAATCGATTGTTAAAATTGAATGGATAATCTAAGCACATATATTAAATAGAGTAGACACATTAACATTAATACGACGAATAATGACGGCATGGCGCAGTGGCTGAGCGATTGACTGCTGCGCGTCTCAGGTTCGATCCCCGCATTGAACAAATATTTTTATAGCCTACAGATAGTTGTCCCGTGTCTGTCTGTTTGTATATGTGAGTTACAATGTTGGTAAAAGCACCCACGATACTGGAGAAATTCCTAGTGTGGGGCACGTATTAATACAAAAAAAAAAAAATGTTGTGCCTGTATAATTTTTTTTGAAACGTTGGTCACACCAGCCAATTAAAATAATATTAAAGGAGACATTAAACAGTATTCTTTACTTAAAAATACATTAAAACTTTGCTCGAAGCATCAGAGTGCAGTTTTCAAGCAGCTTACGTAGTTTGTCGGAAACTTAAACCTAAGATCAATAAGACGGGGCATAAGACAAATAGAAAATTAATAAAACATTCCGCCGACCGAGAATTATTTGCGGAAAAATTAATTACTTTCTCAAGAATTCCCATTACGTAGTCGGCCTTTGGATATGAGCCTTCTATTGGAGTTCGAGAAGTACCTACTCGTAGGTAAGGAACGTGAAGCCGACATAAACGGGAAAGGTGATTTTACCCTACATACATATGTATACGGTCCCATTAAAATAGATGGACAAACTTTTAGAAATCATTCAGACCAATGGTAAAAAAAAATAAGAAAAACGCATTAGATACTTACAAAAAAAAACCAGCTAACGAATATACACTAAAAATGTTGGTTACCCAATGATTTGAGGTCAAAATAAAATCATTTTAATCAGTGTTTTTTTGCTTGGATATCTTTGGTTAGACGTACTGAACGTTGTGTTAAAATTTGGCATCTACTTTAATGGAACCTTAAAAAAAAAAAAAAAAAAAAAAGGCGTGACCTTTTTTTCGACGGGGGCAGACAGAACCCCACCTGCTACGATCCTTACATAGAAGAAGTATGTTTCTCCGTAATTTTACCTTCATGTACAAATATTCGAAACCGATACTGATACTGAAAGCCTGCATCATCCCACTGCTGGGCTAAGGCCTATCCCCATGACTTCCAGTCGTTTTGATCCAAGGCCAATGTGGACCACTGGTAATTCGAATAAATATTCGAACAACACAATTTTTAATCAGTAATTAAAATATATCTAATAACTGTTTTCGTAGTTGGACACAGCTTGTAGATAAAAATAAAAAATAGGGCGCCAGGAAAAAAACGAAATCCACACAAACAAAGGAAAATTATGAAAGCCTCGTGAAAAACTAATCTAGAATTGAAACTGCAACTTCGATAATAGTTTTTTACTCCGCTGGAGTTTTTGAAATTGGCATAAAAGCTGCGCAAATCTCTGGCCTCCCTCCAAACAGTTTTTCTTTTAGCACTTAAAAGAAAAGGTGAAAGTTGGTGAAGAGAGGAAATTCTATTGCCTTGGGCATAAAGGGGCCTCTTTGTGCCGAAACCCGTAAAATAATGGTATCGAATCGGATCGATTGGTTCGCGACAAAGCTTAGGAGGATCCCCAATTCTGTTCAAGTATGAAATGTTGTATGTACTGTTTGATTGCGTGAGATCTGTTCAGAAGCTAGTTCTCAATTCAAGAGATACTTGAGACTATCGAAGTGTTGGTAGATTCAGAGTTAGATGTATTGAGGTACTGTCTTGACTTAACACATACATAGTGATGAATACACGCAATTGAGTTGCGCCATGAATAACTTTTGTTTTTATACATCTATTTTTGAATTGGTAGCAGCTCAAAAGTCTGACAACCAGTCGTACATAGATAAATGGTGTTTCCCAGTAAACTGGGCTGTGGAAGACAGAGGCTTATGCTCCATGTAAACTATTGGTATTCAGCTGCATCTGGTTAGACTGGAAACCGATCAAAATAGTTGGAATAAGGCTCAAGTCGGTCACTTTCGGGCATAGTAGAAGATATTATAGTGCACAAGTGCGTGCGCAGGCACAGGAGCACTCTGTTCCTTTACTCTCATAGTCCGATGGGACGACAATCCGACACGACCAGAGACAGATCAGGCGCAGGACCAATGGCTTAACGTGCTTTCCGAGGCACGGGGGTCTCATACCGCCGACTACCAAACTTCAAGCTGCTACTAAGAATTTTTAATGAAAAAAGCCCAATAGCGCTCTTTGCCCGGCCTGGAAATTGAACCCAGGAGTCAGGACCAACGGGGCTGCTAACCAAATAATGCACAACTTATCCCCAAGCCTTACCTAGCAACAAATACCTCATTACCTAACCCTGTACCTATTTAACGTTTACGACAAAAGCACTAATTCTATATCCACCAATCGTGGACGACCTTATGGGCCATATTAACCAGCCAACCTTGACCTACCAAACCAATATTTGAGCAAGTAACTTGAAAGCTTGCAAACAAGCGAAACGCGACGCCAAATAAACCCAAATTGTACAACGAAAAACGATATTGACGGTTTAGGGGTTTTTCGTAAGCAGAATTACGACCCTTTGTTCGGGAGGGGGGAGGTAAGGGATGAAACTCGATACGACACCCAGATAAATAGTGTGACTTGCAAAAGTTCGAGGTTTTTTTTTCCGGAACCAATTTTTGGTAAGCCGACTATAATGAGACATGTAGCGAGTATTGGTCTTTTGAGACATTTATGTAAATCTATACAAATGAATAAAATTGAAGTGTCTGCTTGTAATATCCCAATAAAAGATTTTTACTTAATGCATATGAAAGTATATAGTACACGGTACTTATATCAAAAACAATTTTTTTTTTTGTCTGTCTGACGGTCCGTTTGTTCTGGTTAATCGCCGAAACGGCGGACAGATTTTGTAATGACAGATAGCGGATGCTATAAGGAGTATCTTAGGCTTTTATTTTAAAATAAGGATTAGGGTTACCGTGCAAAAAATAAAACCCTTGAAATTGTTGACAAAATCCGATGTAATATTTTCAGATTGATTTTTTATTTATCCGATTAATACATAAATAATTTAACGCGGACAAAGGTCGCAGGCAACAGCTAGTATGTGTACGTGTAGAACACTGAAAAAAAAAATACACATAAAATGGAAATATCAAGTTGCATACCTACACAACTTTATAATAGTAAAACATCTCATTTGCAAGCAGAGATGAGACCCCGACATCGTTAGACCGATGTAATATTTTATGAAGTTCCACAAAGACGATCCGACAGGAAACGGAATGGACTGCAGCGACAAATTGTACCGTCTACTTGGAAAATATACTGATATTTCAGTACCAAAGGACCAGAGGTCTGTAGGACCGAATTAAGGAAGTCTGGCGCTTTCAGAGATGGAATATAAGATAGGAACAATGTCGGTCTTTAATTTGTCGAGAAAATTTCGCTTTTGAATTTATACTTTGGCAAGAAATTAAAGATGGAAAGCCAGAATCTCTTGTGAAAACATAGATTCTGAACTTCTAAAGACTTACTTGTATTTTTACTGAAAGAGTAAAATCTCGTAACTCAAATAAAATCCTACTAATATTAAAAATGCGTTTTGTGAGGATGGATGGATGTTTGTTACTCTTTCACGCTAAAACTACTGAACGGATTTGGATAAAACTTAGCGCACACATATAGTTCATAACCTGGATTTACACATAGGTAACTTTTAATCCCGGTAGTATGATCCCGTGGGACAATTGTCGAACTCCACGCGGGTGAAACCGCAGGTTAAAGCTGCTTTTAAATAATACCATCACAGGAAGAACGAAAAAAATAAAATACGCTTCGCAAACCAACTAGTACGTTCGCCGTTTCGTTTCGTATTGAATAAAACTAAAAGGAGGAATAACTGACCAATACGATACTTTGCTATCAAGTTTCATGCATACGTTCATAAAATCCAATAGCTAGAAAAAAAACTAGAAACGCCGTGAAATTATAACCGCACAAAGGGATAAAAACTGAATAGTACGTGTCTGAAAAATACTTGTGGCTCGACCTAGATAGAGTTTTAGTCTCAAAAATCTATCATTATCGTTAGTTTATGGTTCCATATAAACATCACGGCTGTACTCTTCGAAGGGTTAGGCAGAGGTGTACCTAATAGTAAACCCACATTTCGCCAGTTATACCAATTGCCACCAACCAGTAAGGCACATAAAATTAAATTAAATAGGTTTTTAAGGAGACTTTTTATTGTGAAATTTTCTTTTTGTTACAAAAAAAATTAACCTCATGCGATTATTTGTTCCTCTTAAGGATCTAACTGTCAAATTGTACAGACGACCACACAAGTTTTTAAAGTACAAGCACCGACAGACAATGACATGGCCTTCAATCCGAACCAGTCCAAATTTTATCATCTAAAATGTCACTGGCCGCGGTTTTAGCCAAATAAGGCGTGCCATACCCAAACAGCAGTATCGTGGCCTGTGTACACCACTTGTTGCTATACCACCTATTTATAACTTTGGCCTATTTGCTACAGTGTGTACTCTGGCTTATAAATAGAATTTATTTGTGGAATGTACTTAAATCTTGTTGCAATTGAGGTCGCAATTAGAGGAATGTTACTTTGAGCTGTAATAAACAACTTTTGAAGTTTTCGACTTCGTGTGTGGCAACTGTGAGTGTTGAAGATGAATTCATTTTTAATAGCTAGTTCTTTTGTCGAACATGTTGTGTATTTATTTCAAAATTTAAATAAGTTTAACGGCACAGTTGGCGCAGTGGCTGAGTGCGTCGCGGATTCGATTCCCGCACGGAACTAATATTTGTATGATCTACAGGTAGTTGTTCCGGGTCTGGCTGTTTGTGTATGTGACTTTTAAATGTTTGTAAACGCACCCACGATATAGGAGAATATCCTAGTGTGGGTTGCCTCACACTAGGAATTTCTTTCCTTTTAAAAAAAAAAAAAAAAAACTATTATTGTCACTTTAAGTCTTGACATACTTCGACGATTACATCACGACTGTAATCCCCGAAGGGTTAGGCAGGAATGTATCTAATAGTACACCCACATTTTGCCAGTTATGTATTACATCCCATGTATTATGGCATTTAAATCTTGAGTAATTTCAAATCGGTTTTCCCACAGCATCCATTAACATTCAATAACCGAACCTATTGATTTCTATAAAACCCTATAAGAAGCTAAATATTTTCAAGTAAAAACATAATAAAAATGCTTTTCGCGCACGATAAGCGGACCGTGCGAATCGCGTTACTGGGGCGCGTATTACACTACGTGATTCCGAATAAAGCCGTTCCGATATCTCGATATGCGAACGAGTACAAATTAAAATCGATGCTAAGCTGCGCCAAATGGTGTAGAAAACGGCCCAACTTGATAATGTATGGGTAGGGCTGAGGTTTTAAAGAGTTTCCTGATTTTATTACGTGGAATATTATGGGATTTTCTTTAATGTGCTTTGTCAGAATGTATGTAAGCGATCAGTTTTTTTTTTCTGATTAATATATTTTTTGGTGATTTTTGAAACCTGCTTTAAATTAGGAATTGAAGCCATTTCAGGATTGGATCTCAAATAGGCACTCTTAATTTGAACAACAGTATACAAACTACAGCAGTTCAGTTTTCATGGTTTATTAAAAGCCCACAACAATGCCTTATCTTTAAAAAACTTAGTACCGAACATTTCCACCCTACGCATCATATCTCACGTTTAAAACTCGGCCTACCGCTCCAGTTATCACCAAATCGAATGTCAATTGAAAAACTTATATCGAGCGTAACTTTAAAATACCATTTTGCGAATTTCAAACTAAGTTCGGTTGAATAATTCGCGTTAATTCAGCCATACTAATATATCGATAAGATATGTAACTGAACTTCAATAAATCGGTCGACGAAATCACTTAGTGTGAATCGAGTTTTGAATATGAAATTTTGTTTTTTTTTTATTTGTCGCTATTGATCAGTGTTCGTCGCCTGTATGAAGGATGATATGGCAAGCAAGGAGGTGTCTGATGAGATGACGAGTAATAGAGAAGTATGGAAGAAGAAGACATGCTGCGCCGACCCCAAATTAATTGGGATGAGGGCAGGAGAATGATGATGATGATGATCACTGTTAGTCAGTATATTCTATGATCTATTTCACACGTCAAAATTAAACTTATATTTTGATTTGTAAGAGTTCCATGGATTTCCTCTCCCGCTCTCAACTCCTTGTTGTTGAGTGACCGACTCCTTGGCAATTCCAAATGTGCCTGCAAATTATTTCATCATAATCAGCCTATAATGTTCCCACTGCTGGGACATAGGCCACCTCGCTATGAGAGGGAATGGGCTATAATCCACCACGCGGGCCCAGTGCGGGTTGGTAGATGTCACATGTCTTCGAATTTTTGGTTCTAGGACATGCCGGTTTCCTCACGATGTTTTCCTTCACCGTTTTGAGAGCAGTGGTGATGAAATAAATTACACAAAGTAATGCGCCTGCCGGGGTTCGAACCCACGACTTACTGCTCGTAAGTTGGGACCGCCACCACTGGGCCACCGCTGCTCGCAAATTATTTATCTATATTTAATATTTTATAGAGGTAAGTTTGTATGTAGGGAACTTCGGAACTACTGATTCGATTCCAAAAAATCTTTAACTAACGGGAAGCTACATTATCCCCGAGTATCATAGGCTACATTTAAAACGTTTCCTTGGGTTTATTTCCGTAAATAACGAGAGCGAAGCCGCGAGAAAATGCTAGTTTGCAATAAATGCTTTGAGTTGAATGTTAGTAAGAATATGAATTGTGTGTAGGACTGTAGGTACTTGCGGCATGTGCTAAATCATTTTTATTTTTGAAATTAAAAACAGAAAACAAAACCTGTCAAGTATAAAAATGAATAATAATATTACAACTTTAAGTAACAATTCAATATCATTACATTTCACTAACATAATAAAACATTTGAAATCCGTAATTAACAGCAGCACAAAAAATATATAATGTCATGTCGCACTACAGTAATATGTTAAACATGTCACAAATTACGTTTACATGAGAAGAAAACATAAATAATTCCAGTTTGATTAACTGAAGGATAATAAACGCAATGCAAATACGAATAAGGCTCTTTTTGTTAAAATACTGCAATGGGATTGGTATTTTACTTGTGTTTCTGAACAGGTACTACAGAGTGTACAGAGTTCACTAACAGTCGATCACTTTTCAATCTTATTACTTAGCGCATAAGGGTGAAAATTAGCAGACAGTCAGTAAAGTCGGAAGTACATTCATGTTTCGAAAGTACAACCAATAAGTATATTACAATGAGTCGACTCACATTTTCAATGTCCATTATCAATTCAGTTTTACGTCAATATCCAAATATTTTATTTCACATAGGCCTAGATGGGCACTTATAAAACGTTGACAAAAAGAAGCACGGTTCGGGTTGGTCGTTTCCTATGGAGACGAACCGGCAAGAAACTCCATGGTTACTCTTTTCAAATAATTTGGTATTACAATATTATTATGGATATAGCAAAAGATGTAAAACAAAATAAAAAGTTAACAAGCAGCTGGGAATCTACAAAGCCTACAATGTTCACACATTCACAACAGTAAAACTTCCATAAATATACCAGATAGCATAAACTAACTATAAAAAAAACCCTTAAATACTCTACGTACAAACCACATAACCACCCTCTTTCCTGTGAAACTTTAAAAAAGTAATTAATGAACTCCGTTAACGCTGCTTGTAAAAACTACCATAACTTGAACTCTGGTGGTGAAGGTACAAACTAACATGCAACATGGACGAATTTCCTTTAGTGACAACTAGCGCCATTGTTGGGGTTCATCTTATAGTGGTGGGAAAGGGAAGTCGCGGCGTCCGTTTACGGGGCATGATTTAAATACCAGGCGCCATGTTTTATCTGGCATCTGCGACGTGACAGAACAACTAAGCACGCTCGTTTTGACGTTAATCGTGAGTCGGGGTGCGTACGAATTTTTAAAAAAAGAAATTCTTTTTTTTTGACAATATGTTTCAGGGTGATGTAATAGGATCGATGTTGTTTTGTTTTTTAATCGAGTCATTAGCCGAATAAGCATTGAATTGAAATGTTTAAAGGAAGAACTGGGGGCCTAAGATGGCCGCTTTCGTAGAATCATAAAATGGTCACTAAGTGACAATTCATAATATTAACAGCGTCTATGACCATTTTATTTTTTTTAACGTGATTCTTATTATTATCCTATTATGTTTCTGCTAAAGTGGTCATTTTAGTACTACTTTAAAGCTATCTATATTTAAGGGTCAATTCCACCAATGGCACTGACCGCCATCAGCATATTTATAAGCTGCGTTCAAGACCTGTCAGTGCCATCAACAACAGCTCATGATGTGCTGATTGCATTCAGTTTTATTGCTTAAATTCGATCTTACTCGTCTCGAAAAAATAACGCAAAAATACCCCAAAATCAAGACCCATTCTTAATGGTTTATTTCGTTCGATATTAAAGCGTTTAACGCAAACGCTTTTACATAAATTATATCGAAATTTTGACTACATTTTAGCAACAAATTATAATCGCAGTATTATGTTAATGGAAAAGGTTTTAGAACTGTTCTAGTGCTTTGAACCTCGACCTTGAAGATCAAGGACTAGTGCCTAAGTTAGACCATAAACATTCGGGGCTATAATAAAAAAAGTCACCTTTAAGAAGTTCATCTATTTACAGTAGATTCTTATTGTGCAGTGGTCGGGATTACCAAACTTGTGATTCTGTTTTTGGAAATAACTATTTTTTATACCAGGATCGAACATAATTCAAGGTATTTTATGAAAGTGCCTGAAATATAATTAACATAATAATAAATTGAAAATTTAAGCACTTTACAGTTCATTTTTCTTTTAAAACAACTGAAAAATAAATAACGCTAACACACTAATTTGTGAGTCACTCAAAACAGTCGTTAGTCAAACAAAGAAAAAAGAATAACACGACTGGCTGGACATAAACAAAGACGACAAAATTCGACCTTTAAAAATAAGGAAAGAGAAAAAAAAGTGTAACGATTTTTATTTTTAAAGTCTATTATCACGTCTTGCCACGGTAACAGTCCATTAATCCAACAAGGGTTTGGAGTAAATTAAAAACGTTTTGGACTGCTAATGGTCTAAGTTGGGCCACGTCCGGCCGCAGGAAGTAGTATTATGATTGAGTTTTAGATCTAATTTAAATTGCCTGTTTTGGGTGTATGGTTTTGCTTGATATTATAAGTACTGAATATTAAATATATTTATTTTAATGTGTGTTAATGCTAGACAAGTGAACCTTATTTGCTATTCTCTTAAATGCACACAAATGATGTAACACCAATTTTTACTCATATTTTTCATACTCGCAAATTACCCAGCATAAATAACCTTTGTAATTATTTTCTGCATTTCAATCATTCCAAACTCATATTTCGATACAAAATTGATTGATAGGCAAAAACCTCAATGGCTACAAAAAACTCGATTATAACATTTCATTCAAAAATATTAAGGGGAGGTCTACTGGTACCCAATTAAAATCAGAACAAAGCGGCGCGGCCTTGCACTGACGATACTGAACACGAATTTACGAAAATTCATCTACATTTAGATTAGAATTACTTTCGCGATAGAACGGGAGTGGGATTTTCGGGATCATTTTTCCCTACTCAAGTATTTACTTTATTATGTTTACGAGGGGCATGATCATATTGCGCAGATGGGAAACCGACATCAGACTTCAGGCTTACTTATGTAAAAGAATATAACTATAAACTTCTCAGAATGCGAGTGCCAAGACTTTTTCTTGATGTTTATTTTTATTCGAAGGCTCCACGCACTCGTTTCGATGTAAAATTTTCGACTGTACACGCAAACCATTCAAAACAACAGCTTTTTTAATAATGTAGTATAGAGCAGGCTGTCTGGCGTTATGTTGAAAAACAAATAGAAAAATGTGTAATTACAACGTAAAAGGACGCAAAGTAAAGCTAATATAACGCTTCAGAGTAAATGAACATTTTAAGCTGAAATAAAAACTAAACCACATTTTCCATTTACAACTCCCGAGCTAATATCAAGGCTCGGTAAACATTCCATTTTGCTTACCCCTTCGTTCCGACGTGGGTTGTTCGTCAACTTAATTTTACAACTCCGGAACACGTGAGCGTGATATTGTTAAATTCTGTATTATTTATTGCCAAGTTGCGCCTTATGGGGTGCTAGATGTCGGCCGCCGCGGTCGGCTCACGCATTACTTGATAACACGATCAACGTTCGACGTAGCGAGACGGTACTTTTCGTTATTTAAAATTTGGACGCTTTTTATTGCCGTGATTGTATTATGCCAATGGTGAGTTATAAACGTTCAGTATTTAAATCGAACGAATTCATTACAAGGTCTCAATTTATTCAACTTTAATTTTAGATATTCATACTTTACTTGGAAATAGAGGTTAATCGAAACCATATTCACACCTACTGAAACGAATTACGTAATCGTTTTTTACAACTTTGTAATGGGATCATAAAATTATAAAATAAAATGTAAATTATTTAAACGAATTACCTCCGAGACGTGTTTCTTTAAAATAAAACGTGTCGGGTCACATTATTGTAATGAGTTCAACGACTTCGCTCTTTATGTCAAACAAAAGGCATTTAAACCGATCCTAGGATCTCGGTAACCTATGAGGCGACAATAGCTATCCCGCAAACTCACATACATTAAAACCATTAAACTGACGTCACCCCAAAAAATACACGCCACTACAAACAATGGAAGAAAAAAGGTCATGAAATATTAACAAAGAAAACCGTTAGGGCGCCATGTTGAGACAGGTCTAGTCCCAAGAAATAGTTAAATGGACACCTGATCGTGAGAAAGTCATAGGAAAGGGAATCTTAGGGGTCACACAAAAGGCGAATAGTAAATTCCCTAGTAAAGTCAACGGTTCTCCCTTACCTAAGTCATGGATATGGGACCTTTTTACTCTATTGTCGTAAAACTAATTTGTATGTGATGCGTAATGTTTTTTTTTTTTTTTTGTTTGAAATCTCGTGAGAATCTTAGATTAACGGTCAAGTCTGCACTATGATGCGGTTCTATTATTTAAATTAAGAATGCAAGCTTTTATTTTGGTTTTAAATGTGACGGGTATTATATTCTTATTTTAATTTTTAATGTTTACAGTAGGGGTCACTTTAAATATTTTTTTATGCATAGCACTTATTTAAATCAGTTTTCTGTGCTATAAGCTCCAGGTGAACAACGAATTTTGTTAAACATAATCAAGCAAGACGATTGTCAGAAACATATTAGACATGTTTTTTTACACGATTTGATTAGCTTCACCTGTAACTCTGTTTGTAAAAAATCTTAAAAGTTACATTTGATCCACTTCCCGGTTTCAGATTGAGCTGAAATTTTGCTTACATGTTTAATTTGGATGACAATGCATGGTTAGCTAAGTGACATCATACTAAATCCAGTATGGGGTACTCCCAAAGCTGGCGGACTTGTTATTTTCTATGCATTCCCATGATATGGATACCTAATTAAAAGGGTTCGCCGAGAAGAATACGAGAAAGCATGATTTTTTATTTTTTTGAACTATAATATTTTTATTTATGAAGACTAAGTAATCTAAAGAGGATGTAAATGCTTTATTTATTAATACCAATGACAAAAAAAAACATATCTTAGAACATTTACCTTAGTAAATAGCCTTCAGAACTCACACATAACTAACTTATTCCACAAATAACGCAGCAAAAGAGAATTTTAAATACAAAATTACAAGCGGAACTCCTTCGCATATTACTACATAATTTGGTTAGCGTCTACTCTGCCTACCTACGTCGCATGCTTCATATATTAAACTTAGTTCACTACTAATTGCGTTACGGCCCGTTGCCGACGCAAATACGCAGAAATCGTATTAATCCATTCCTTCGTTCGTATCGGGGGTCTAACTTTAGTTCAGACTAAATATGGTTCGCAGTTTGCTGCAGCAAGTTGGTTGTAGCTTGAAAAATACACGGCATATTTTACAGTGGCCTACGAAAATTATAAATAACATAGGTATTTGTAATTATTGATTTAAGCCAGCAGTCAGTATAGCTGTGGCGTTCAAGGACCGGAAAGAGAAGTGTTGGTCATCAGGTGACGAAATCTTCTTCTTAGCCTGTCGATGGCAATCTAAATTGTGTCAGCCCAGAACTGTGCTACTAGTTCAGCGCTTTCGGTAGCGTCCATCAGTTCCTATAGTGAACAAATATCAGGACACGCAGGACACGATATTAAGTGCCCCATCGTTTGTAGAGCAGCACCACTTTTACACTACAGGACACACTTCGACATTGTTGCCATTGCGGAAATATCCTGGAGACTGGTACGAGCTTGGCACACGCAAAGAGAGGCATAGGCATCTCTTTGACTTCATACACTGCTGGGTACGAAGTCTGGCTGTGGATGATGAGTCAGCAGCAGAGATGGACATTGACATGGACTGCTGATGGAGCGCTTAACGCTTTATAATGGTGTAACGCCTCGCCTCTCATGCATGAAGTTGTGGGTTCAAATCCGGAGAAGTACCAATGTGAATTTTTCAATCCATATATACTAATTCAAAGTTTATCTTGGACATCACAGACATCGGTGAAGGAAAACATCGTGAGGAAACCTGGACTGATAATTTTGGATGTGTCTTATGAAAAATGCGTGGTGATCAATGCCCGTGTCGTCTCTGTTTGGGAAGAAGCCTTTGCCCAGCAGTGGGGCAGTAATGGGCTAGTATTATAATTTATTTTATGTTTTATTATATTTAGATATCCATAACCACCATAACTGCGGAAATTCATTTCATACTGTATAATTCGAATTATACAGGGTCAATATTTTTCGTAAGACCTGTCTATTACATCAGCCTACGTTCTGCCACAATATTAAGCGATCAAGGGTCGCCTGTCGTGATTAAAGCTCAATTGGCAAGCTCGTATGACCGTTACTGTAGTTACACTAATCAACGGTTTATTGACCTATGATACAGGCAAATAATTTTACTAACTACTCAGGGTTTTATTACGTAGTTAAACACTGAATAAATATACGGAATTAATTACAGGTAAGTTATTATCGTATCGGCGTGCAGTAATTGATACATCAATTTTAGTTTAGAGGCGACCAACTCGCTTGGACCCGCTATGTCGATTTTAGCCCACTCCCTCTGAGAGACCTGAGTGTGTGGCTGTGTCCCAGTATTGGGAACATTATATACCATACTAGCAGTTGCCCCGTTGCACTCGATAAATGGGCTACCCAACACTAAAATAATTTTTAAAATCGAACCAGTAGACTTCCTGAGATTAGCGCGTTCAACCAATCAAACAAACTCTTCAGCTTTATAATATTATATAGTATAGATATGTTCATAATGCTATGCTATGATTCGTATATATGTACTACCGAGCTCACTGACGGTCGTTCACTTTTCAACCTTAATGCTTAGGGGATAAGTGTGAAAAGTGGTTGACCGACAGTATATCGGTAGGACATGTCCAACATGAGGTTATTCGTGTCAACGTGTCACTAGCAAAACCATAGAGGTTTAAAGTCGGACTAGTGGCAAAATTTGCTGTTTGGAATTTATTTCGAAGAGTGTATTTCTTATGTAACTCATGCTGAAGAATGTCCATTATAAAAATTAAAATACTACAGGATTCTGTTAAGATGTAACTAATCCCGCACCCACTTCACCACCTTTTCACATCCTCAGAAAATAATAGCCGCATTGTTCAAAGAAGACCACGTGGACATTAAAATACCCCCGCATCAATGAGTCTTGCTCAAAATATTCCCATTAATTTATGACTAAAAGGAATTCTCGTACAAAATAGGAAGAATTTCATCAGAGATATATTCAAAGCGATGTGCTAAAAGCTCCTATAATTAACAAAATGCCGTCTTCCAAGTAGGCGTATAACGTGATTTTCTTTACAGGCGCTTAATATTAAGGGCACAGCGATATGCAAGGAACTAGTTACTTTAAATTTGTAGGTTTCGATTTATTATGTGAATCCGAAAAAGGCTTGAAAAAAGTGAAATACTTGATAAAAGGTTTCGATTTTCCTAATAAGGTAAAAAATAAATATGGTCATCATGTGCCTAGGCTTTTCTCAACTATGTTGGTTCGGCTTCCAGTCTAACCGTAAGCAGCTGAATACCAGTATTTTACATGGAGAGACTGCCTATCTGAACTCCACAACCCAGTTAGTACTGGGTAATATGATATGGTATGGCTTGGTATGACTGGTTGTCAGACTTTCGGGCCACTACCTGTAAGGACTGCCAATGTGGTGGTGTCCTTAATAAGGCAGAAGCAGGAATTGATCCTAAGATAGCTTCCTAGGTAAAAGCCAAAAATGTTATAGTAGGGACACAGGATTAAATTCATGTCAATCATTTTACTCTGTCAACCAGTCTTACCAAGGGGCATTATGTACCCAGTAATTGGGTTGAGGAGGTAAGATATATAGGAAGTCGCACGTCGCTAAATATTGCTAATGAGCTGCAGTCGGTTAAACTGTACGTCGAACCAAACATAGTTGGGAAAAAAGCTACACAGATGACGACTTTGACAAACAAATATTTAGTAACAGATCATCAGCATCATCATTTCAGCCGAAACACGTCCACTGCTGGACATAAGCCTCCCCCAAGTGTCGCCACATTGACCGGTCCAGTGCGAGTAACAGATAAATAGCCATTTTCAATATTCTTCCCCAGTTCCATTTTCTTTGACAAAAAAATTTACAGGCTGCTCTTAACGAAATCGCTTCCGCCTCATCGCAACCATTAAGACGGCCATAGACAAGCTCTTACGAGCGAAATGAACGTAATTAATTTGATTAATCCGGAAAGGCGTCTCCGAGGCATAGCAGCGATGAGTAATGGGGGATATTCGCCTTTTTTCTTCTTGCTGCTATGATCTATGGGCAGTACAGCCTTTTTTCCCCTCGAATTGAGGAAAGATTCTTGGTTAGTAAGTACTTATTTTTCAATCTTGTGACTGTTAAGAGAGGGGATCGCAATTTTTCAGGTATTATGCAAGAGATGTCATGTTTGGCTTTGCTATGCGTAGTTTTTTAGGTTTGTTTGTTTGATACAGGTCATTTATATAAGCCGTATTTTATGCTGTTAGTTTAGAATAGTGATAAAGAATGTTTTACTGCATGTGAATGTGTAATTAAAATGCACGTTTTTATGTTTTAAAAGCGTTACAGCGATTATTTCAGTACCATAAAAGCTTTGTACTAGTTCCAGCTATTTCTCTTTATTATAAAAAACTGTTTTTCCCAGTTACGGAATTAAAACATTTTTAGGTTCCGAATTTTCCGCGATGAATAACACCAACATGAAAATCTAGCGGACATCAGAAAAAAAGTGGGTGTGCGTATTTTTCATACGTAAAATTATTTGAAACTCGCCTTGTTTTTCAGAATTTCAGCTAAACCTTATATGTAATGAGATTATCGGCTTGCCAATTAAATAGAAGTAGGCTCAATTTGAACGATAAAAGGGCACCCTGTATATTACATTAATGAAAATAAAAAATTAAATTGGTCCGGAGAGGATTACATGAACAACAAAAAATAAGTCTTTTTACTTATATTTTAGGGCACCATTTAATAACGTTTAATGATATTACCTGAGCATACTGAGAGACAATAAATTTTGAAGGTACAGGTAGTTATAGATACAAAGTTATATTTGTAGTTGAGAAACTAGATCGGCAAGAAGTGAAAGGATGAAGCGTGTTCCTCAGATGCAAATGTAAAATGGTAATAGTAAAAGCTTGGAATGTTTGGTTTGTCGTGGGAATTACTGTTAGCATATTACTTCATAACTTTTTTTGACGTCTTTTGTATCACTTTATAAAGTGATGTAGTAACGAATATGTCATTGTATTTATCTGTTAAGTAGAAATACTACCCTATGTCTCACTTCTTGGTTTATGTGGTAAAATAAAACAATGTTCTTGAATAGATACAACGCCTTACTACTTAGAATATTGAGTTTCAATTGCGTAAATCATTGCAACAATAATATTATCAGGCGACTACATTATGCGAGAACAATATCACTGTGCGCATAGATTTAATTAATATTACTATAATAACATAATTACAGATGCAGTACAAAATGCCTCGATAGTCTAAGACTGCCTCGTTGGTCTAGTAGTCGCAACCGTGACTACTGAGCGTGAGGTCCTGGTAGATTCCCAGGTCGGGCAATGTGTCATTGGGTTTTTCCTTCAGGAATTTCTCAGCAGCAGCCACGGATACTGGATTTGTGCCCGGTTGATGGCAATATGCTCGCCCCCTATAACATGGGACTTAAACCGAACTGGTGAAATGTTAACACATCTATAAATGGGTGGTGAAATATTAAGACACCAATACACCGCTGAAAAATTAGTAGACCCATAATGGGTGTGTACCCAAGATGAGTGTACAAATTTTTGCCTGCCTGATGGCAGGACAGGCTTGATGTTATGTGTTATGCTGCAGTACAGTTGCTTAAGACCTGCAGCCCATTCACTGCACCTTTTAAAACATTGAATATCGTCTAAGCAAGACAGTGAACAGACTTAAAAGAGCTTACTAGTCCAACTTAACTTTTATGCCAGCCTTAAAAGAGTTACCCATGAAAAGTTAAATAAGTGGGCAGTTACTGACGGGAAGCAACGCCGCAGGGCGAAGTAAGTTTCAGAATGTAAACAACAATTCTTTTGATAGATCGCGCATCAAAGAGGAAAGTTTTAAAAGAAAATAAAGTCTCCTTTGTGACATGTTGTTTTTGTTGGAGAAAGGTTTTCTTGTATAAAATGTGGTTAATGCAATAGTTTGTGGGTTGTTTTATTACGTACGTTTTTGTAGATAGAATTTATTTTTTGGGTGCTATAATTATGTAGGGTGTTCTGTATGGTGTCCGGACGTAAAGAATAGCACCATCCCATATCTTCCCGTGGGTGTCGTAAGAGGCGACTAAGGGACTTACCAGGGAATGGGCAGCAGCGTTCTCTGTGTTTTATAACACCATACTGCGATCGCCAACCCGCCTGCCAAGCGTGGCGATTATGGCAAAACCCCCCCTTCTTGGGGGAGGCCTATGTCCAGCAGTGGACGTCTTTCGGCTGAAATGATGATGATGATGATGAATTATGTAGGGGTTTATTGGATGTTATGCTTAGAGAAGTATGGAAGAAGAAGACATGCTGCGCCGACCCATAACGATGACGTGTTTTATAGGGGGACTAGCTGACCCGCAGAACTTCTTGTGCATATTGGAGTTTCCCCGTTTTTGGAACATTTTTCATTGATGCTCAGGTCCTATTAGTCGTATATAGGCTTCCTCGATAAATGGGTTATCCAACACTAAAATAATCTTCAATTCGAACTAGTAGTTCGTGAGATTAAGGTTTTCAACCAAACAAACTCTTCAGCTTTATAATATTATAAGTTTAGATTTTATTTCATTTGATATTTAGTTATAATTAGTTTGTGGCTAAATAATTACAGCCGCTCGGGTCGATCTTTAGGTTAAGCCGTGCTTGCCTAGGTTGGTCAGTGGATGGGTGACCACCCATACCGAGTTTCCTCCGTGCCTCGGAAAGCACGTTAACCCGTCCCGGCTGTCATTTGTAGATCTTTGACAGTCGTTGCAGATAGTCAGTGGCCCAAAAAGTCTGACAACCAGTCTTACCAAGGGGTATCGTAATACCCAGTATTAAATGGGTTGTGGAGGTCAGATAGGCAGTCGCTCTATGTAAAATACTGGTATTCAACTGCATCCGGTTAGACTGGAAGCCGACCCCAACATAGTTGGGAAAAGGCTAAGCAGATGATGGAGCATTTTTCCACAAACTGTAATCAAAAGCTCCAATCTCCTCCGGAAATTCACGTCACTTACTTGTTTTTGACATTGAACTTTCGCTTGCAACTAAATGGTCCTAATTTCTGCGTAGGATGCTCCGAACAGCAAAACTTTCAGGCGAGCTGCACACTAACTAGCGTTTAGCTGAATCCAGGAAAGTTTTTGAAAGTCAGTCCCCGAGGGATTCCACGCTATTTACGATGTTAGGGGTGGAATGGACAACTACATATATTTATGTTTCAATCTTTTAACTTTTAGATGAGGTTTTGATAGGTTTGGATTTGAGATAAAATTTAGTGAAGTGTGCTAAGCATTCGTTCATTGGCGTAATATTGTAAAGAAGGTGATTGGTGCAACTTTGAAGGTTTAATATAGTCGCACTTTCATTAATAGGCGATATGACTAAAATCAATACGTACATGTCTAGAAGAAGACTGTATTTTAAAATTGTGTATTGACCACGTAAAATTACATGAATTGATTTAGTTTGCACACTCAATTAAAAAGAAAAACATTTTTTGGACATCTTTGTTATGATGTAGCAATGTCGGTCGTGTAGCAATGGTGGGGAAAATTAGGTTTTTAAACCCAATTCCGGGTTAAGCTCGCCATTGTACGTAAGCTATATTATTGCAATTTGTATGTATATTTGTTATTTTGTGATGGTCGCCGTGTTTTAGTATTATCAACTGAAACGAGTTTCAGCAGGTTACAGTTAAAATCAACGCTTCAGCTACATTATTTACTTAAAAAATTCTATCAGTACAACTTTAAATCCAGTCTACCAATTCAATTACGACTTTCAGAGATAAACAACGATACGGTTGTCAATTCGCTTGTGGTCGGTCCGCGCTACAGCATCCCCGGTCTTACTTCTAAGTGATAGGTCAAATACTTATTAGAACTACTTCCAGGGTCTACGGTAATGGTGAGGATATGTTGATGAACAGAAGCGGATAAAGGTGTTGTGAAAAATTTGATTTATTGAGCGATGCAACAATAAACGAGGATTTAAAATTCTGGCTTCATGGTCAACTTGACAAAATTGTTTTACATGATATCACGCCTGTGATCCCCGAAGGGTTAGGCAGAGGTGTACAAAAATACATTTCGCCACTTATGTTTGACTGTCCATTACTCTTTGAATACCAGAGCTGTGACATTTTTTCGTTACTACAGGGGGCCTAATTTAGTTTAATGTCTTTTTTTTCCTTTTGTTTATATAATTTTGTTTTATTGTTAATTTAATAATTTTGTTTTTCTTGTGCGAGACAAATAAATATTTTTTCTTTCATTTTATTATGAGGGGGAAGCCTATTGCATTAACCAGGCAAAATACCCGGCGACTAAGGAACCATATCTGATGGAAAAACCCTACAGCACTTTGCACAACATAGGACCTCAGCAGAAACCTTTGCGACCAATAGATAATCTAGAAAGAAAAAATAATTTTTAATTCGTAATTTAACACTGTTTTGCTAAGATGACCCTCTGATCCTATTTTGTACTGCGTATTTGCATAGCACAAATAAACCTCGTCATTTTCCTCCTCGCGAGTGACCCTCCCTCAAAGACACAAAGATACTTTTACGGAGCATATCACAAACTTAGTTCTAACAACATCATGTGCCTAGCCTTCCCTACTATGTTGGGGTCGGCTTCCAGTATAACCGGATGCAGCTGAATACCAGTATTTTACATGGAGCGACTGCCTATCTGACCTCCACAACCCAGTTCTTACTGGGTAATACGATACCCCTTGGTAAGACTCGTTGCCAGAGTCTCAGGCCACTGACTACTTATTACGACTGTCAAAGATCTACAAATGACAGCCGGGACCAACACCTTAAAGTGCTTTCCGCGGCACGTAGGAAACTTAGTTCTAACGAACGTCTGATTAAATCTCTCAAAACAGTTTCTCCAAACATTCCCTATCCGCTATTTGAACAGCACTGTGTCGCACCCGGATTGCTCTGGATTTGCCATTCAGATTTCTGTGAGCCGTTCGGTCCGATTTGATTAATGGATCTAGCAAATATCAGTGCACGGTTCGTTATGAGTCTCGGATATCCGCGAAACTACTCGGCTGGGAGACTTTTAGATTTCTGAAACGTTATTCGAACGGAAACACGGAAACTTCTGGATGAATTTTCGTGTTTTGGAGTGATTTTGCGCGCTGTTAACTGTGTTTTGAAAGATTAGGTTTCTGGATGGGATTGTGTTTTAGAAGAGCTTTAGTGAAAACTAGATTATGTTTGTGTTTTGATCCGGTAAATCGGAGAATTAGATACAATTCGATTTTTTTTTTAATTTTTTTTTTTCGATTTAACGATTTTTTTTTTTCTTTTATAAGATTTTAAACTATCATGGTCACTAACATTATTTTTTGTCGAGTTCCCGATATTACACATACACAGACAGTAAACATGGTAAATATCCCGTTTCTAGTCTACATAATAGATTTCTTTTTTTAAGCTCCGTTTAAATAGTGCTTCCGTCCCGGTTTTTTTCTAGGTATTTTTTACTTGTTTGCTGGTTTGGTTGACTGATTTTTGTTTTACCGGAATATTAAAACGAAATTAAACGGATTTGGATTAAATCTAGCACACACATAGTTTATAACCTGGATTAACATATCGGATACTTTTTATCCCGGTACAACGATCTCGTGGGACAACTACGGAACTCCACGCGAGCGAAGCCGCGAGGATAAGCTAGTATATATTTCATAGAACAGAAAATTAATTTAATCTTATTACTTCAAAGCAAAATCTATACAATATGCAACAGCATTAATTCCTAATAAATAAACAAGTATTTTAATTGCTTCCCGCTCTAAAACACTTACATTTTGCACAATTTCTACTTAAAGTGTAACTTAGTTATCTATTCCTTAAAACAAATAGCACTTGATTAAAACACCAACACTACAGACAATATAATACGATTAAATCAAGTTGGTCACGAAAGATAAACCAGTTGATTGGGCAATATATCTTTTCAATTTATGCGGGTTATAAAAACGTCGCGCCGTTTGAGTTCCGTGACGTTTATTGGAGACCACCAATTGAAACTTTGATGACGTCATAGGCCTTAGTGCCGGTTATTTTTTTTTAATATTAATGTTATGCGTAACGTATAAAGGCGTGTTTCAAGTTGCCAGTAAATACAACATGTGTTCAGAAAGCAGATGTTGTTATGTAATGTACTCGTTATGTTTTATTGATGGTTTCCGATATAAATAATGTAGCCAACTAGCCACGTTCGTATTTTAATTTGTAAACTGTTGCCTTATACAAAAGGTGTGACAAAAAATACATATCCACGATAAAAAAATTAAAAACAAGACAAAGAATCACGTAAAAATAACACACGAATTACTATGTAAAATACCACGAAGTCTCTCGAACCACCACAAGTTGAAAAAGTTCCAAAAACTCACCAAAGTAATCCAAATCCGTTCATTAAAGTCAGTCTTCTTTAGAAAAACTATTATTTATTAATTAATTTAGAAACACACAACCGTTAACAACTAAGTTTTAAAACTAAGAACGCAAACTCACTAAACTAAAATACTTTTGGACACAATGACTAGAATTCAACCGTTAGCGGAGACACAACCGCTCGCGTCGACTGCCGAATCATAACTGAATGTGGGGGTCAAGTTTTCGAAAAAAAAAAGTTGTGCTGCAGGCAAAGGCACCCATACGTTACGGACGAGATCATTACAACAAAAAAGAACCCTAAATATTATCGGTCGACAAAGGCTGTTCTCAAAGTTGCCAGTGCATTTTATTTTTCGGTTGTTAATTTTAGTAACAAAGACTTTTATGACGAAAATTTTGATTTCAACAATGGAATTCTAGAAACGGTTTTCAATAAAAATATATTTGTTGCCATCCAATATAGATAATTACAGATAGTATTTGTATGTATCCAAGAAAGAATCTTCAATAACAAATATCTGTGGAACAATTTAATATCTACAAATAATTCAATTCTTTTTTGTTGTTTTGCGAATGATTTTCAACAACTTCTCAAGGCGATCTGGCTCCGTTCATTGTACTCGGCTTTATTACATGCTTGATATTAAAATTACTTTATTAGAAGAAAAAAAAAGATATACCTACATAACTCGTTCCCGCGTAAACAATTTGAAATATGAATACCTATTTCCATTTTTCAAGCAATTAAAGATTTATAGTCTTTTTTAACGTTTTCACACTTTTTTGGCTTTAATTGATTGGTATTCGGATTTTAAAAGGACATTGTGGTTTGTAAATAAGGACAACGTGTTTTTAAAGTTGTGTAAGGTTATGCATTAATCATTCGTCAGACTATTTATGATGTAATCGGTAGGAAAGATTTTTTTCTAGAAATAGACATTTTGCATATATCAATTGTGATGAAATAGTGATCGATCCGGTTTTAATGATCTAGTTCAGACCGATTCATTAATTAATTTGCTATTTTAGTTGCTACTTTATTATTTTGATTAGTTTTACTTGATTTTTATGTTCAACTAATAACTTGTATGCAATAAATTGTTGGTATAAATGTTAATACATAAATATTTTTTTCCTCATCATTTTATTTGAGCTCACAAATTATACATATATATGTCTGCTCTTCGAAATTCCCCTATTTCCGAACAAGAAAGGTAACAATACTAATTTCACACGCAGCACTCATCAAGTTAACAAACAATACGTGTAACGAAAGCTTTAATAACGAATCATTAATTCACGGCAAGCGACGCCGGGGTGCGGTCCTAGTTAATAATAAAACTTTGACATTCGCGGGCACTTGAATTCAAGTTTTGCAGCTGCCGTCCCTACCTATACACACACGATATGCATGTGTGCAAGGCACGCGTAACCTTTACATGTGTGTGTGTGTATAATTCGTAGGGGTGCAACGTTAATAATATTGATTATTTTCACTCGGCACGTAAATTGATTTTTTTAGACTAACGGACTTTTTTGTTTGTCATTTTTGCAACGGTTGCCGTGTGATACTAGGAAGGTATGTAAGTTTACAAATAATTACGGAGAAACGAGTAGAATATAATTTTATCGGTTTTTGTTTCGTTGTTCGTAATGTTATTGTTATTGTTTTAACGGCTATAATACTGTAATTGGGAAACCTTTTCCATTTGGAGTTAAGGAATAAGGAATTATCGTATCTTATCTTTTAGGATTACTTATCAAGTGTACCACTTTGTTCGGGTACAATGATATCTTGTGGACTTATTTATCTTTTGTTTGGTTTCAGTTAGCAACTAGTTATTGGCCATGGTTTCACTTGTCTCCTATGGTAACATCTAAATGTACCCTGATTCAAGGTATCCTTAGCTTAATCCAGTACACAGTCTACCTGTGTCCCACACACTTGAGTAACACACATACAAAACGCACTAAAGCAAAATCTTCCATATTTTCACACAAGCTGTTATCCGCGACTTTGTTCGCGTGGAAATTTTGATTTGCAAGTCTGAGAAAAAAAGCAGCCTATATGTTATTCCAGACTATAATCTAGCTCTGTGCCAAATTTCATCCAGATTTGTTCAGCCGTTCTGAGGTTATTGAGTAACAAAATTTCGCATTTATATATAAGTCAAGTAAGCTGCGAAGGCCATTCTTTTCTTCTAGTATATATTTAAAAAGAAAACTGAAGAACTGACAGCAAGACTTGTACAAAAGTTGTTTTCTTTCGTTTCCCAAGAACATGACACTCGTAATTATGCTCGTGAAGAAGTTTTTATTCCGTCGCATCATTATGACGTTTTGACTCACCCTATTTTCCGGCAGCTTGACTCACTGTCTTTCAATGGATTTGAAGAAAAACCTTGTGATTCCACGGTGACGGGGGTATGAATGTTTAGATTACTAGGTCAGTATTTTTGTATCGTGACTCAACTACGCAAGTGCGTAAAGAAAACCTTTTTCCCTTGGGCTTCCATGACATTTTGGACGTTTATAATAGACTGGGTTTTCCTATTATGTGAGGGAAATTATTGTACTAGCTTGTGCCCGCGGCTTCGCTCGCAAGTTCGGTAACTGTCCCATCATCTACCGGGATAAAAAGTTTTTTATGTGTTATTCCAGGTTATAAACTATCTATGTGCCAGATTTCATCTAAATCCGTTCAGTAGTTTTTGCGTGAAAGAGTATCAAACATCCATCAATTTATACTCATCAACTCAACTATAATATTAGTATGAAGTATGATGCTTGTTGTTTCTGATGAATATTCAAAGAGATTTAAGACTTATATAGCGGTCATTGGGAATATTATCATACAAACAATATGATCCCGAAAATTTTCGATTTTGACCTGACAAGCGGGCGTGTGACACTAGACAGACCGATTTGTACTAAGTAGTAACAAGATTACGATGTTCTTCGTCTTGTTTCGTCTATCGCTCGTAGATACTTGAATATCTTTGTGAATATCTAACTAAAACATACTTGATTAAGTTATTACACCTTTCACACGCCGCCGCAAGATTGCTAAGGGCTGTGAATTTAATTGCTACTTAAAGTTATAACTACAAGACATACAAAGTATAAACTAATGTCTCCACTTTACTTATTACTTCTTCAACAGATATAAATGTATTTAACGAGACGTCCCTCCATCTTTTACGACTACCAGATGACAGCTGACATATTATACTTCTTATTTCACTCCCAGATTGGCAAAGGAATCTCATCCGTACGTCCTTTAAAAAAAAAACAAGCAACAATGCAGAACTTTTAATTACATACTATTAAAAAGGCCTGTTTGTCATTTGAAAATCAACTTTATTGGTATTTGTTTGAGGTTGTATTCGGTTAACGATTAACAAATGTTGGCTACATATGCAAGTATCGTTCGTGGCATATAAAATTAACGCATTCATAGTATGTTGAGGTAGGCCGGATGCTAGTAAGTATAGGTACCTATGGAAGGGTCAATGCACCGGTGACTGACCGCCGATGACAGCCGTGTATTTATATATTGTTGATTGGAAAGGTCAATCAAGTAGGTGGGTATGTGATTACTGATTTTGCAAGTACCTAAAGGCTTTTAGTGACGACTTTTGTAAATCTCAGTCGCAAAAATCTTTGAGACTGCAGTAGAATTCTTTTATATGTTGGGATATTTCCCGTAGTCATTGCACTTGAAATACAGTGTCAACAGACATTTTTGTAGGTACCTGCACAAGCAAGGGGTCTATCTTGAAGGCAAAGTCGAAATACCTCGTGTTATTATTATCGGCACCCTTCATACCGGAACACTTTGATATCGCATAGCAACAGTTGTGTGAACTTGTGTGTTGTTATACTACTTCGCCAGACGAAATATTTTGGCAGGGGAACTGAGCTACAGGAGATGCTACAAAAATTCCTCGAATATATTCAAATATATATAGTTTTTAAGATTTGTCCTCACATAAATAATAATAATTAATACTCATGTATGGGTCCTAAGCGTGTAATATCTGGCGGTAATGTTGGTACCCTGTCTACCCCTTTAAAAAACAGCATCAGGCATGATTATACTTTGACGTGATACAAATCTATATTCTGTTCAAACTATTAACAGTACAGTAGCATCGAAATAATCGCGACAAACCACCGATCCACTCGCGCTACTGAATCGATAAAAAACACGACGGTATCGCGATCATATTGCCATTGTAGGGCGTTGCCATTGATACAAATACAATAGGGCAGCCATTTTGTCAATTGACCTTGTGCAGCGATGCAGCTGCGACTGCTGCACTCGTACGCGACTGTGTCGTTTGTCGTTGCAAAAAGTCGCCATTAGTGTGCACTGTGCACCCAGACACTGATTACCCAAGTCTCAGGCGACTTGGAATTGGCATCTTAATTCGGTAAGGTGAAACATGTAGGTATGCTGTCGCAATAGGTAACGTAAGAAACTATTTGAAACTAATGTCATATTATCTTGTTTGTGTTTTGAAACATTGTTGATTGCAGATAAATGACGATTGGCGAACTATCACGTTTCAATTGCGACCTAACACCTCGGTGAAATGTGTGTGTACATGACATACATTAGTCTGTACTAGATCATGGCCATTGGACATTTATCATTAACACTAGAAACGGGATATTTACTATGTTTACTGATTTCTTTGAGTTCCCGATATTTCGTCGCTGTTGCAAGCACCATGATCACGGATAAACTGAAGTTATTGCGGGTGGGTGTTTATGAGCAGACAAGCAGACTCGATTCGGGACCTCAAAGAAATCAGTAAACATGGTAAATATCCCGTTTCCAGTGTTAATGATAATGTTAGTGACCGGTTTAAAATCTAGATCGGACATTTGTCTTATTAAGTTAGTCCAAAAGATAGGCAAAACCATAACTAAGTCTGGAGCAGCTGACACTCCTTGGCACCGCACTACAGTCAAGTGCAAGCCACTATAACTCGCCAGAAAGATTAAGCACCTAAGTCCGACATACTTAGGTACTAAATTCTAGAAAGAACCTCCCAGGCCGCTCCTACCTCCGGGGGTGTTATCGAACCCCCGCCGCTAGGTCAACGACCGGGTAAACGACCTGACCAGATGACTTCAAGTCTTTTTTTCAAGTCATATGATTCATACATGGTATATATAATTTATTTACAAAATGTTGATTCACTGAATAAGCGCTCTGCGATCTCAGGGTTGGCAAAAAACGAACGTAATTGGGGTCAGGCTAAAATAAAATAAAAATGTCTAGATTTTAAATGTGTTATTAATAAAGGATATGGACCGGTCACGCGATAAAACACGCTCAAAACTGAAAATGATTAAAATTTTATTGGTTCAGAAAAAAAGGGTCGTGTTTTAAGTGTGTGGCTCAGGAGCCTTGTAATGTCTATTATTGAAAGACCGAGTGTTAAACTCCGAGATCCGAAGTAGGACTTAAGACCAAGGTTCAAGATATCAGAACACGAATAGCAGCTTTAAAATGGAGGTGGGTAGGACATTAGCTAAAATTTGGGTAGGGATAGACGTGGTGCTGGCAGGTTTAGCAGAGCCCTAACGTAATAGTTACCTGAGAGGAGCGTGGGCAGATCATCAGCCAGATGTGGGTGGAGGACCTCCAAGACTGCGAGATAAGTTAAACTCACACAGACCAGGAAAGCATGGCACAAAAAGAACGAAGACTATAATCAGCAGTAGGTGGAATAAGGCAGACGATGATGATGATATGCGAAGTTTTAAAAGGTCTTTCAAATCCCTACCTTGTAGCAACCATATGAGGGTCGATTCGGTGTCAAATTCGAGGAGGCGAGCTAAAGTTTTTTGCCCCAAAAAGGATATGGTTTGACATTTGCATGCAGTTTCTAGTTTCATAAATCTGTAGTGCATTAGTTATTATAAATGATGATTGATTGGTATTTATTTTAATCTGCAGGTAAAAGATTTACTGCCAAATTTTTTGCTTCAATTTGCTGATTCATCAGGTATAAAATAGCCGTTTATTAGGAAAACTACCGGTTCCATGTTCACGGAGTTTTAGCTCATGATTTATTTTTGTTCTATAATTATTTAAAGTTTATCCCCTAGCCAACGTATGAGTCACAAAGCAACGCAGTCTAAATAACAGGGGTTGAATTTATTGGCTAACGAAATTTTGCACTTAAGTTCTCACAAATTGGATTAAATCCAATCTAGGGGTCAAGTCCCTGGTCGTGCATAATACAATTTTTCCTTAATATCTGACTGTAATTCCTAAATGGTTGGCAAGGAATCCGAAGGGGGGATATGTCGCATATTTAATAGGATCACTGCCGAATTAACTATGTACGATAACTTCCTAGCTACATATCTGCTGAACCCTTTAGGGTCAAAGATGGGATTAAGAACATGATACCCTATGGGTGGAGCTGGTTAGATTTAAATATCTGTTATTTTAATTTCCCCCCCCCCCCCCGCTCCCCCTATTAATCTCTTAAGGGGTTGCGTAGACGTGTCCGATTCTAAACCTTGAGTGCACTGATTTAACTGTTTTATTGCATAATTATGTTATACAGGGTGAATCTGAAGCTAGTGATAATACCCTTTTACGTAGTATTTATCAAGACCAACTCCAATTCCCAAGCTATTGATGAAAATTGTCCTTTTTAAAAACCAAAATGCACATTGGCTGACATTTGTGTGTGAATTTAATCGAGAACCTCTAAACAAGTATTATAATTATGACGTAACATTAGGTAACGTATCCTACATATATTTAAGCACTAACAAAAAGGCACCCGAAACCAATAAGTACTGAAAAAAAACTAAAAGACGTTGAAAGTTATACAGGGTGCACAAAGAAGCAGTTTGTCTATGTCTAGAACCGTTCCAGACTAGCACCTAGCGAATTCTAGATTTCGACCTAACCTACCTAGGTATCTTTGGGCGGGAAATTCGAAGATTTCCCAATGTTGGAAGGAAATAGAGTCTGAGACGAAGCGGCTGGTACAGTTAGCGGCGGAAATTTATGTCTACTGAATATTTCGTTGGTGAAAAATTGTTTAACAAATCGTAACTTTTTGAAGTCTGGCAGGAAATCAAGTGCATATAGAAGAGAATTTTGATGATATTTTGATGTAGTAGTGAAATATCATTTTATTTTGCCAGAAACACTAAGGATGTCAGATACAATAGTTATTTCCACATATTAATGTACAAATAAAAATACATGAGAATTTGATTTTCCATTTGTAGATAGAAGACAGCCTGAGAAATGCTAATAGCCCACAGTTAGTAGATCGTACGGTTAAAATCCGGCCACGTTAAACTACTTACAGAAATCCTTGAACTAATCCACGGTTAAGTAGAGGTTAATAATAGTATTAATTGTTATAATCGGGGAATGAGTTTCTGGGTTTAGTTAATCATTTGAGTATTGAATTTAAATGGGTGCGAACCTTTAACCATCACAGTCTGCTATAAAACGTAGGGTTTTTGTAATGCTTTAAGACTCTTAAAGTATTTCACTATTATTTTTCGTCTCATCAGAAAAACGGCGTGATTTTTGTCACATCGATGTAAAAATACAAGAAGAAAAATAACCACAAGCATGATTCAAGAGTTATCCCGAACAATAAAATAGAACACCAAAGTGCATTGGAATTAATTCTATTGCTTCTTCGTAGTAGAGTGACCTCATTGCGTGGTCGACTGTACCCGAGTGCATTGAAGATCAATCTTCAAGACATCCTGAGCGATGCGACTCTCTTAATGCCGGTAATAGGAACCTCTTAGCTTTTATATTAATGGAGTTAAATAGTGTATGGTATGGTGATTAACGGGAAGAAGTTGGAGATAGCAGTTTTAGGTAGACGATGTTTCCAGACATTTTATAAGGTTGGTGAAGTTTTATTTGAAAGAGAAGATAAGGTTCTTTTTATGTTAAGCAAACTTTGTATGAACGTGGACGAAGCAGAAAGGAGTAAAGGATCGTGGCAGGTGGAGTACTGCGTTTTTTTTTATATGTTATTACTACTTACTGGCTGGCAAATCTGATATAAGTTCTCGGATTGGTAGATAGAAATAAACACAATCAATCAATTAAATGATTTGGCATTTGAAACCAGGTTTGATTTAATTAATGTTTCAGCACAACACGACTGACTTACATAAGGTTATTAGTGTTTTCAATATTTCAATATGCACAAGGACAACATAAGTTGGATTTTAGAACTTCAATATCTCCGTAACCAGAAGAGTCCAAGGTATGGTTCAGTGCAGAAAAATATCACAATCACGTGAATTACAAGCTATTTTCGTTACCTTACTTACTAAGGCTGATTTTCGCCACAAAAAAATTACGTCATTATCGCGTTTGTCAAAAGGCCTTCCATCTTTAAGACACTAATTAGTTTAATCTATATTTAAATTATGAAGTAGATGCGATTGGCGCCCACCCGAAATCGTTTGAATAAACACCACCTTTAATGTATGCTAGCCTAGTACTTTTGGTCGCCAAAACGACGATTTTAGTCGATATTTTCGGGAATAGCCTAGTTATTTCTCGGTTAGAATACGTTATAATTGGTGTAAATATGATTTTATTTGTAACTATAAGCGTTTCACTTTTTGTTTTAAATGTCTTTGAAAATCCTCGAGCAAAATAAAAAAAATCCTTAAAAAGCTCATGCCTCCCTCACATGAGCTTTTTAAAACACATGTCATTTGTTTCGCGAATCGACATATTATTATAGGGAACTCTTCCTTTCATCCACCAACCATAGCCGTCTGATTGGTCACAAAACTCCACCAGTCCTTCCGTTCCTCCTAGAGTTACACACCGCACATGTATCTGTATCAGTAACACGATACGTTGCATCACGCGGTGTCGCTTGCAGGTGTCGAGGTTGCCCACTTGATCTAGAATCTTATTTTGTTGTCTTTTAGAATTGAGTAAGACTAGAAAGTTTGATTGTGCACCGAATTCCTTTTTGATGTTGAACTGTAGTGTTGATGGCCTTAAGCTCGCCCTCTATTACACTGGCGAAATATGGGTGTGCCTCACCCTTCGAAGAAATACAGGCGTTATGATATGTAAAGGAATAAAACATTTAATCCAATATCCAAAGTACTTATTTACAAACTGTTGATCAACACAGACAAATGAAGTTTTCATATGAAAATGTTCGCGACATGTAAACAAGATTCAGCTCAGTACATGGAGTATTAAAACCAATCGAACAAGTAAATATGAATCTAGTTATGTGGACGTTAAAACGTAATTTATTCCTTCACAATTATTCGAGTTCGTTGGCAATTGAATTGAAATACAAATACAGACAGCCTCGTTGGTCTAGTGGTCGTAACCGCGTGTAGAGCATGAGATCCTACGTTCAATTCCCAGGTCGGGCAAAGTGTTATTGGGGTTTTTCGTCAATTTCTCAGTAGTAGGCCGGAGTTTTGTATTTTTGCTCGGTGCATGGTAATAGACTCGCCCCGTTACAAGCATAACTGGCGAAGTGTGGGTGAACTATTTGGCATACGTCTGTCTAACCCTTCGGCGATTTAAGGTATGATGTTATGTTATATTACGGACGGACAGACAATAGATGTTTGTGTGCGATCTTATAATTGTTATATTGATAACGATTGTTGCGTGAATAAGTTTATGATTCATTTTATTGCAATTGTTATATTGCGATCATTGTTGGACCAATGTTGCTAAAATATATCCCGTACGTTTCCGTTAAGATTTTTGACTGTCTTTTGTTTGTTTTTTTTTTTTTTGATAGCCTACATTGTGTCCCACAGCTGGGCAAAGGCTTCCCCTTTCTCCCTCCAAACCTCTGTTCTGTGCCATTTCTGGCCACGTTTGATGGTTTAGCTGAAAAAAAAATTGATAGTCTGTGGTTGTAAGAATGATTTTAAAGCCCGATGTCTACTTTCGAACTATGACAACTTTTTTGAATTTCCATGTAATCGGTAGCACAATGCCAACATGTAAGATAGTGACGTAATGTTTTTCATACATACAAAGGATAACTACAGACAGTCTGTTTATGATCAGGGGGCCTAAAATGGCCGCTTTAGCAGGATAATAATACTAGGCCCCCATATATGTTTTGATTTCTACAGTTTATCATTGCAGGCACATAAACGAACAACTTAATCAAACTAAAAATAATTAAAAGCTGACCATTTTTCAAGCACTTGGTGGCAATAATCTATACTTAATATTATAAAGCTGAAGAGTTTGTTTGTTTGTTTGCTTGAACGCGCTAATCTCAGGAACTGCTGGCTCGATTTGAAAAATTCTTTTAGTGTTGGATAGCCCATTTATCGAGGAAGGCTATAAAATTTCACGCGGACGAAGGTCGCGGGCGAAAGCTAGTTATTTTATATTAGTTCAAATTCAGTTTTTATACTGTGTTTCTGTTCAGCCATTTATAAACCACAATGTTCGACACTAAATGTCATAATAAATTGACCATGTTTATGACTTGACCAAAATCATACCCCTAAAAACTGCTTATTTTAAAATTACTGTGCACAAAAATAAATTTCTTCCATTTGTTGCCAAAAAGTCTGAAACATACCCACAAGAAACCCTGTAGGTATAATTATAGGTACAATTTACCACACGTAGTAGTTACACTTGAATTACAAAAACCACCAACTGCTACAGAACAAAGGCGCTGTCAAAGTCAAATTGTTAACATGGACGCGTGGTTAACTGTACCTTTATACCTGTTTGTATTGCGTGATTCCCTAACAAAGGAAAACCGAAATAACAAAGAAATCGCATAAATTTCACTTGATTGACAAAACAATTACTTAAATTAAAAACGATGTTCACGCGAGCCCGCATTGAATATAAATTGAATTGGTAGCACAGGAATAAAACTACGACTTTAGCAATCTTCTCAATCTATATTAAAACGAATTCTTGAATATTGGCAGGCAGTTACATAAAGAATTTGAAAGATGACTGAATCTTAATTTTAAAATTCTTTGTCAATTATTTGGTGTTAGACAAAGGTCTGTCCAATCAAACGCCATTTTTTATTTTTCTGACCATTTTATTATATTTAAATAGGGTACAAAACACACGATTCGGACAGGTCCAATGATACTCCCTAGCTAAGCTTGTTTAATTTATATAAGTCGTCTTCAAGACTTCATAACAAGAGACAAAGAAAAGACAAAGGAGTCTACAGCTTCCCCATCTAGTATAAAGTTCTTTGTTATAAATACCTATCTAATGTAATCAAGCCTTCCCAGACAGAACCCTTAAACACTTGACAGGCTCCAGAAAGTTCTACCAAGTTTTATTTGTATTTGCGTTATTCAACCAGAAATCCAATACGAATCCCCGTTGCAACGCCGGTATGTAAACAGGCAAACGCAACGATCGATATGGCGGGGTAAACACGGCGGTTGCCATGGCGACGCGCCGGGAGTTTCGTCACTTCCGCCCCTTCACCCCCTCTCAACCACCCTTCACCCCCCGCTGGGGGCGCTGTCCGCGGCAGGCTTTGTGCCGTACCACAGGGAGGTATAGCAAGTTAAATTGGCTTCGTCCTTGAATTAATGGTTATTTCGATGCATGTCTGGACCTATGTGTATAACGAGATTTGAGTATCAAAGGATTGCTGAAAATTCTAACATGCAATCGGATTGGCGTTTTTCTTTTGTTTCGTGTTGAGCTGTATTCACTTTTTTGTTAAACGTGCGGTTTTGGAGGGGACTTGACTATGGACAGCTCAGGAACTAATTTGGAATGGCAATATGAATAGGGCTTTCCGGAATTCTCTCCCAAACTTTTTTGTTTTTACTAAATGCATATTGGTCCCACAAAGCTCATAACATCTGGGGGCCTAAAATGACCGCTTTTGCAGAATAGTGGGATAATAGTATGAATTACCTTAAAAATGTTTAAATGGTCACAGACGCAGTAAATAATTAATATGAATTGTCACTTTGTGACTACTTTACAAATTGTAACGTAAATCATATTATTATCCTCTTATTATTTTTCTAAAGCGGCCATTTTAGGCCCCCAGACCATCAGAAAAAACAGCACCACATACAATTATTTTAAACATTTAAATATCCCTTACTATTGTTTTATTTAAAACAGACTTGTTTTACTGCAGTACATTGTCTTATATCCCGAACAATTTCAATGCGTCGGCGAATTTTAAATTGTTTATTATCAACTGTCAGCCAATTATTTAAGCTGAGATAATTAGTCTTTTTTGTCATGGCATTGGCATTTGAACAAAATGGGGATGATGGCTTGATGAAGAGCGGGGAGCGCCAAACGGTTTATTTGGGCAGATTTTTTCATTGAAGAAACAATGGAAATTTTGTGAATTTAAGCTTGGTTGAACCCAATTCCGCTTGCATCGGACTAATATAAAATAAATAAGTGCTAACAGTTTTTTGTGACCAAAACTAATTATATTTCTTGACAAACCTATAAGGCTGCGTTTCCACCGAAGATGAGCGAGGATGCGAAGCGTATGTGAAACTAGCCAATAATATCGCTTCTCTTTCACAGCTTGAGCTATTCCAGCTGTGATTGGTTAGTTTCACACACATCCCTCGCTACGCAGCCTCGCTCATTTCTGGTGGAAACGCAGCCTAAGAAGTGGGGATGATCAGCGAGAAAACACGTTTCAGTCTCCCAATTACGTAACACGCTTGTTTTCACATTATTTAAGATTTTGAAGGAATTTTCCCTAATAACGGATTAGTTAGGAATTTAACACATTCAATATTGTTGAATGTGGATGGGTATCAGAGTAGAGGAAGACCAAAGAAACGATGGATGGACTGTGAGAAAGATGATGATATGAAAGGAGGTGTCTGATGAGATGACGAGTAATTGAGAGTATGGAAGAAGAAGACATGCTGCGCCGACCCCAAATGAATTGGGATAAGGGCTGGAAATGATGATGAATAATATTGTTGAATTATCAAAATTATAACCGTTTCAAATTATGCTACAATTTTTCAACAGATTTATGCTTTTTGATTGAGGGATGGCAGTGACCTGATACCAAAGTCGACATCGTTCTTTGAAACCTAGTTTAATTTCCTTCAACAGGAGATAAACAATACGTTTACAAAAACCTACTATAATATTCCAATATCCACCACAAAAGAACAAAATGAAACACGGGAAATTGAACCATATTGACAATGATAATTTTCTATAATTATGATAATAACAAAAACCCTACGAAAAAGGGAGCATATACCCCCAGGATACGCGTGGCTACGGGGTTGGTGACCGCAAAACAGCCCTTACCGACCGGTAGCACTGTTGCCTGTCTACGACTTGATTTAATGTGGCGTAGACATACGTAAGTACATAAATTCACATGGGTAGACCGTAGATCCTGAATGGTGGATCATAAAATTAACATGTACTTTCTAAATGCCCATAAAATTGAACGCGATCAACACACTTAAAAGACAGTTCTTGAACGCGGTTTAGATGTGATGACTGGTGAGATTCGCCATCAGTTTCTAGGGTTCATCTTGGATATCACTGAAACTGCAGGAAATCATGAGCAGGAAACCTATAAAGAAAATAAGCCTGAAATTGCTGACCCATCTCAGCAAGCGTGGTAAGTAGTAGAGAGAGATGCAGTGGGACGTAATACTGCACTCCTGACTAACTCCCGAAGTAGAGAGATAGCAATCAACAGTAACCATTTGACATTTAGCTTACTGATAGTAAAAAACAAAACGTTTCAAAAGCATTCTTTGTTTTTCATACGAATCAAGTTATCTATGGTAAACGGTAGACCCTCTGAGACACGACAGGTAGGTGACGTGGATATGACATTCCTATCTATTCATTGCTAACTTTGTTTATAGAATCACCGATAGCTACTAGAGATAGGCACATTAACTAACAGCTAAACGTAAGTTATAGAAAACGGCCGTAAGACAACCGTCACTATGTTTTTTTTAGGATGATAAATCATCTAATGAATGCGGAAGGGAGTGTCAGACTTCTACTGACTCAAACCCATCCATGTTCCTTCTTTGCCCGTTGTGTTCCAGGGCCGCGGTATCTCTTTCGACAGTTTGGAGCTGCGGTTGTCTTAGTTAGTAGGGCAGACTAGCACTAATCATTATTATTAATCTGAAAGTAAATTACCACACCCATTCAGACGTTCGTTGAGTATTTACATCTCTAAGTATATTATTTAACTAATCGTAAGTCACACAGATATCAGTGTTTTCATACAACGTTCTGGTTGTTGAGGTAGGTTATGCTCTTAATTACAATGAAAAATATGTGTCACTAGTAAATTAATGATATGGAAACTGGTATTGTAATGAATGCATTATTAATGAGTATGACTATGTAAATATATAGCATTTATTAACATTGCTATAAATATATTGAGGACTTGCTGTTGCCCGCGACCTACGTTCACGTGAAATTATTATTAAAAAAAATACTTTTCTTTTTTAATCGGATTTTGTTAACTTAATTTTTTTTTGCACGGAACCTTATTTTTTTTCTAAATTCAAATAACCTATGTTTGACATTATAACATCTGCTATCTGCCAGCAAAAGTCCCGTCAAAATCGGTCCATCCGTTTCAGAGATTAGCCGGAACAAATAGACAGAAAGACAACAATGAAAAAAATGTGTGTTTGTTATAAGTGCAGTATATATTTTCATATGCATTCAGTAACAAGATGTTACATATTTTGATATTACACACAGACACTTCAAATTTTATTTATTTGTATAGGATTTTGTAAA
Organism: Noctua fimbriata; assembly: GCA_905163415.1. Taxonomy (NCBI): domain Eukaryota; kingdom Metazoa; phylum Arthropoda; class Insecta; order Lepidoptera; family Noctuidae; genus Noctua; species Noctua fimbriata. Next base: position 8,285,007 of record LR990929.1, on the reverse strand, counting down.
AGCTGCTAATTTTCTGATTCGACTGGAAGTTAAATAGTTACCAGTAGCGAAGAGTCAATTTTTGTAAGAGGTAAGCCCGAGTCGAGTACATATCTTTAATGTGGTAATATAATTTGTCTATCTATAGAATACTGACTGTGCCATTTTTCAAAGGAAATCCGGTAGGAATCGAGTTGTATGGAACCTTCGCCACTGATAGTTACTACTAATTACTTTCTCTATGAATATTCGAGGAGATACAAATAATTACCAAAGATTCGTATTAATCTTAGCCGTCTTTGATTGTAAACACAACTGGAGAACAAGATCTACGTGTTTCTTAGACATTTACGAGGTACAATTTTAGTTAAAAATCTATAATTATGTACCAAGCATTATAGTACTTCTGTGATATAAGAATAGCGTCTATTTTGGGATACAAATCATCTGTGAGTCTGAAAACATTTGTGAGAAACTTTTGGGCCATAAAAATAAGTTTTAGTTCTGTGAAAATTACGTGAGATGCATGGAAATAGTGTGATAGAATTATGAGTCCCGGAAGAATGTTTTTAACTTCTATAGCAGGCACTAAAGCTTAGCTTGCCCATAAAGGGTGTAAATAGACCCTTAACATAACCGAAAGGCACTTGTTCTCCCCGTCTTAGCGATCATTTTTTTGTTCTACACCATACCTGAGAACTTTCTAGTTACGGAGATATTGGGGGTATACAAGTTTTTTTTAAAATACATGTTTTTAATGTAAGATTTTTACTTTATACACCTCCACGAAGGGTTTCTGAACAGTCTGCTCGCCTTATGGGCTTGTCGTATTGTTGGCCCCTAATTATGCCACTGCTGCACTGATAGCATGGTGTGGGCTTCAACTATATTCCACCTTCTACTCAAGATATTCAGTTAAAGTGATCTCTCAGCTGCCAGTAATGACGGCGTAGGAGTTTTGGGTTTTGTTTTTACTTATAAATAACATACATAAACTCACGCCTTTTACCCACGAAGGTAGGCAGAAACCACAAAACGCCACCTGCTACGATCCTAGCATACTTCTTTAATCCGCCACGCTGTCAGCTTTGATTGATTGTTTCTCGATTCAGTGTGTTAGGGATTTTAATCCAAAAAGGCTAGGATTTAAGTTAATATGGCAACACTGACCGAACAGATGCAAAATGAATTTAAATACGATTTACATAAATGCCAAAATTGAATTAAACGAATAAACCAACACTTAACAAACAAAACGAATCCAATATGATAATTTTCCTTTAATTTTATCGCGAACGCGAATAAACCGCGAACAATGTTAAGAGGGGACAATGGAGGAAACAATAATTTAACCATTTCAATATGCGTTACAAAGAGGAATTAAAATTAAATTAATGATAAATCGAGAACCGCGTGCTTACGTAGTGTTATAATTTTAGTAACTTTAGTAAACAAACAACAAACGCGAGAAGGCTAGAGGAACGCTTTTGCCCAGCGCTGGAAATCTATGAGTAAAAAGTAACTGTTTCTTAGAAACGTCGCTTTCGATGTTTAGGTTATAAAAGAGAATACAAATGCTGTATGTGAATCCTACTTACAGTGTCCGCTGAATGGGACACAAAATCGTTTATAGTAGTTCAAAATCACTCACAACAGTTGCCTATCATAGACTGTCATACCGCATTGAAGTCGTTGTCCAATCCCGATAACAGAAGAAGGTACTTACCTGTAACAAAATAACAAACAAATTAGTCATCAGCACATATATTTACACAGGAAACATAAAATGGTAAACTTTACTACCTTTTCATAGAAAATAATGTTATAATCACCACGCGAGCTTGTTAAGGGTTGAATGCCCAATGATATTATAAATAAAAAGAGGTAGATAATTCAGACAATTGTCGTAATTTAAGTACTTCAAGCGCAATAGCTATCTCTTTCTGCATCATACTTTCCGTATTATCTATCGCAGTCGTATCAACGCAACGATATTTGAAAGCCGCTCAGTATGAACGTAGCGTATCTTCTGTATAATATCATTGGTTTAACCTCATCCAGCAGCACGGAATTGCTAGAGCGAGGAACAGAGCGTGCTGCTGACCGCATCGTCGATGCTGTCGCGAGCATTGCAGTTCTAACAAATGACGGTTCTGAGCAACAGAAAAAGACAGGAGAATAGAAGAGTGCTATTCCGTACTGCTAGGTGTGGCGCAACCATAAAAGGATTAGTAATCGCCTGCAGCACGCGTAGCATGACCACCGTGAAAACGGAAGAATCGACAAAATGACAGATTTCTTTTGTTAATCTGTCTTTTTATCGATTCTTCCGTCGACAAAACCCGTTTCTACGGTAGTCATCATAAAGATCGGCTTTCATTTGTAGATCTTTGGCAGTCGTTACAAGTAGTCAGTGGCCCAAAAATCTGACAACCAGTCTTACGAAGGGATATCGTATTACCCAGTACTAACTGGGTTGTGGAGGTCGGATAGGCAGTCGCTCCATGTTCAATACTGGTATTCAGCTGCTTCCGGTTAAACTGGAAGTTGATCCCAACATAGTTTGAAAAAGGCTAGGCAGATCATGATGATGATGTAACGATCGGCTTTTTGCCCCATCAGACGCATCTCAGTAACTAGAACAATACCAAACAACATTCGCATTCGCCTATTTCTCACACAAATTCGCGAACCTTCTCTCTTGAGCTACCCTTAATCATAACATAACACAAGCCATGTTATTTCAGTTCAATACGAATTTCGAAATTCAAACAGAAACCTTGGCCAGCGGTAACCCTCCAAAACAAAGGATTTCGGTACAATAAACCCTCCGTCGGGACCTTTATTTCTCTGTTGCAAGGGGTCCAATAGACCCATCAGATAAAAGTGTGGGGTTCAAAAGCTTTATAATTTTGAATATAAAGTAACTTGAGATAATAGGTTGTGTTATGTATTGGGCTGATTATGTGGTCAGTGTTTTCTTATTTTTAATTTTGCTTATGGCTTTTGCAATTTGCAGGTCAGTGTCAGTTTGTATGTTGATTTAAATATGATTCTCCCCGTCATTGCGATCATTGCTTTGTTCTGGATGTCTTCTTGTTACGTAAATGTTGGTAGAAATATAAGTTTTTAACGTTATAAATTCCTCTACGACCCCTGTACTATTCAATGCATCCATCAGCATAGTGTTTTGAGTGCATTACATTGAGTCCTACCGTAAATAACAAAAAAACGTTTACCTGCAATAACTTTTACGTGTAGTAATGCTTGGTCGACGGTTTCGTGAAGGGACCGTTTACACCTTGTCTTTTCAAGTTCAATAAGTTATAATCATCCGTAAACTATCAATCCGAACACATCATTAGTTACTTGATCTACCAGCGAAAGTTTTAAAAGCTACAAAGCTACCTTCGTTACAGCAACAAACTCGCGAAGTACACTGTAACAAGCGTGTTGCGCGCTTGTCAGCCCGACTTCGTTCAGTGATAATTGGATGAAATCTCTTTTCAGAAGATGCTGGTAGATCCCTTTCCTCTTTGTTACGTGGGTTTGCTATGATTTGTTGTAGGTGTGTTGTGTTGAACGGGTATCGTGTTGCAGGTTGAATAATTGGTTCGGATTCTGATGAGATTGTTTGCAATTGGAGATTGTTTGGGTTTTGTAAGTTATTATGTTTTGGGCGTAGGTTTCGATTGAAGTAATTTTAGCCTGGTTTTAAAAGTGTCGAAGATGTAGTTGTACACATAACACAATATCACGCCTGTAATCCCCGGAAAGTTAGGTAGGAGTGTACTTAATAGTACACCCACCTTTCGCCAGTCATGTTTAAGTCCCATGTAGTAGGGGGCGAGCCTATTGCCATCAATCGGGCACAAATCCAGAATCCAGTCTCGAAAAGTGGTTGTATTCTTTCCATACTGTTTATGGTGTCTTCGGTAATATTATTAATAATAAATTATACTCCAAAACTTCACAGAGGCAATAGGCGCTATATAAAAGTGATATATTGTTAGATATTCTACGATTAAAAGTAAAATCTCATTATTTTTGTTTTATCTTCTTTAGACATCGAAGTCTATCACAACTGCCATGTTTATCCAGCTATTGTTATACAACCTGCATAATTACTATTTATATTGCATTTAATATATTCATCTAAATAATATTATAAAGTGGAATGATTTGATTTTTTTTTGTTTGTTTATTACGATTTAACTCAAAAACTACTACACCGATTTTAAAAATTCTTTCACCGTTAGAAAGCTACATCTTTACCAAGTAACATAGGCTATACTATATTTTCAAAAAACTTAGAGAACCCTACCTAAAATGGAACAATGTAATATTGTATATGAAGCTCGTGGCTAAATATGTAATAACAGCCGCTCGGGTCGATCTTCAGGTTAAGCCGTGCTAGGCTAGATTGGTCCGTGGATGTGTATTGTGTAACCACCCATTACATACCGAGTTTCCTCCGTGTCTCGGAAAGCACGTTAAGCCGTTGGTCTCGGCTGTCATTTGTAGATCTTTGACAGTCGTTAAGTAGTCAGTGGTTCGGTCTGACAAAACAGTCTTACCAAGGGTTATCGTATTACTTAGTACTGGGTTGTGGAGGTCAGATAGGCAGTCGCTCCTTGTAAAATACTGGTATTCAGCTACATCTGGTTAGACTAGAAGCCGACCCCAACACAGTTGGGAAAAGGCTAGGCAGATGATGAATTACTATACTTTATGTAGGCATTATAGTTCCATTACGTAATTCAAAGGGCACAGTTTGAAGGCCACAATACCGTAATGTTTACATATTCATGTAATTAGCAAAAAATGTATGAACATACGAAATATATTTCCCTAGAGCTTGTTGACTTTAATGAAAACGTTACGAGTTTAATTATTTCGGCCTTTGACCTACAAATCGTTGTTAAAAATCGGGTAATTTAAAAATTAATGTTACTTAATTAGATGTATGGTTTAGTTAATGTTGCTTTAATTATCCTAACCGAATAATGATATAGAGTGCCTTGGAATCGGCTTCTTAGGTGTCTTCGAGCCTGAGATATACTATACTACAGTAGCGAAGGGTCAATTTTTGTAAGAGGTAAGTAAGCCGGAGTACATATGTTTAGTGTGATATTATTTGTCTATAGAATACTGACTGTGCCATTTTTCAAAGGGAGATTCCCTTTGAAAAATGGCAGGTAGGAATCGAGTTGTATGTAACCTTCGCCACTGCTATACTATTCGTACTAATATTATTAATGTTAAAGTAACTCAGGCTGTCAGTCTTTCTTTTAGTTTTTCACGCCTCCAAGTTTGAACAGATTTCGATGAATTTTTGGATACACTGAATATAACCTGGGTGCAAACATATTCGTGGAATAAGATTTCACATTACAAAATTCCAAAAAAAAATATATGTCATTTATGATTCTTACTGTACATAGTGTACGTACATACCTACAGAACCTATTACCTGTTCAAGTGGAGGGGCGGCCTCAAAGATCACCACAACACAAGTAAGTGGTCCCTTGAGGAACGTAACTCGATGAAACAGGTAGGGCCTCTGAAAGCCCCTTGGCCAATGGGATTGTGGAAAACAACACACTCGCGCAAAAATTTAGGAGATCGGTGGATTGAGTTATGAGTATGAAGATGGTAGTATTAAACTATGGTAGAAATGACTTGATGTCTTCTGAACTGTATGCAATGCAATATATGGACGGGTTGTCATTTCAGTCCAGGATAATGAGTTTTGAGCCATGTTTAGTCGAGGGTTTTTTTCAAATGGCATCAAGTCAGTCATTCTTCTGTTCTCCACACCCTATTTATGGATAGAAAAACCATCAAGGCTCTTCACCAGAAGTATAAAACTATAAGACTTCGTACAAATATCCTTCTTCCCACTCAAAACGTTATAAATTAATTATCTAACAGACACTTTTTGCAGAATTAAAGCATATTACCAATCAAGACTTCGTAAATGCAATCAAAATTTCCTTCAAGCTTGAGAAACAGTCAATAAAGCATCCTTCCTAATTCCCATATTGTCACGAAAATTGTCGCGCCAACGACGTCGACGCAAATTCGTCAAAACTCAGTCAACAAGACACAGAGAACGGGGGACTTTATGCAAATGTGCGCACACACTACGCGAATCTTAATTATGGATGATAATTAATTACATTAGCAGTTTAAACTCTGGGCTGTTAATTTACATTGGAGGTACGTGTAACAAATCCTGAACTATTGTGTTACGAGTTTGACAGCGTTGCGTTGCGTCACGCCGGAATTGCGTTAAATTATTCAGATTGCCTGTGAGAATAGTGTTGTCGACGTAATTAGATAAGCGAGTAGGTTTTGGACCAAGAATTTTGGAGAGAGTCGCTCAGAGTCAAAACTTTTTTATAAACACAATAAATCTTGAAGGCTTTAAAAATACATTATTTACTTTGACGCCACCGAAACTACAACTCACAAGATTAACACTTGAGATAAGGCGACTTAAAAACATCTTAAAAACATCTGTGGTGTATCAAAGATAAGTAGGTAGAAAATATAATCACTCCCGCGCAAAACGACAAAGGTTGTGTAGCAAGTACTTGAAAGTAAGTGGATACAAGCTACTGTAGATTTGAAGTGTTGTTTTTGTCAAAAAAACTTTTCTCAAGAGACAAGTTTTAATAAAAACCTTTTTTAGTTTGGTGTTATTTTCAAGTAGGTACCTTGATATTTTTTAACAAAAATAGCTGTAGCCTTAAATATATTTTTACGATTATCTTACGCTACAGTGAACTTCTGTTACATTTTTTTACGTTCATATTAGTGGGAGCGAGCTTTCATAATTTATTTGTTTATTCAGCGGCTTATTTTTTTAATATCACAAAAGAAAATTGAGTTGTATCTAAATTAAGAAAAGCCGACTGTACAAAAATTTTCATCTCCGTTAAAGTAAACTAAATAATATTCTAAAAGGGTAAGTAAACATTTTTGCGGAAGGTAACTGACAGTAGATTAGGGAATCGTGTATTGTGTAGCGTTTAGGAAAACGTTCATAAAAAAAGTAAATTACATCATGATAACACAATGTGTTTTTTTTTGCTCTTTTATATGTAAACCTGTAATGTTAAGCTTGAATTTTCTAGCACGTTATTATAAAAACAATACCTTTTAAGAGAAAAGCCAAGCGCAATAAGCATTTAAATTTCGAACATTCATTTAAAATTGCATTTCGAACCAAACGTCATCGCCAGTAACCGAAGCATTGCATTGCCGCGGTTTTCTATGACGTGTTCGCTTTGACCGCATCCGCATCCGAAAAGAGAATTAAACATAAAACAATTTAAATCCGTGCGGATTTTAAAAACATAAAATTCAATTCCGATTCTCGGAATCAACCCGTGTGTATCGGCTTTGATATTCTCTTGGAACGAAAAGTTTTGGACAGGACTCGTGATCCGGTTATCTGTTTTCGCGGAATTCTGGCTGGATCTAAAGTGACGCAGAACGTCACTTTTTGGGGTTGCCATAAAAATGTGTAAATATTCGTTCGACTTTTGTCGGGAAGTGAGTAAAAAAATATTCTGATTTGATAAACGTTGTATGTTCGACAATCCGGCTAAGCTGATCATGCTTGTTCTAAACATCATGCATCATTTTCCTGCTCTATCTCAATTTACGTGTGGTCGCTGCACCACTTCTCCATCAATGGACATCTCAGGTCACCAGGTTTTCTAGCCATATCATCTTTCACACAGTCCATCCATCGTTTCTTCGGTACCCTACTCTCATAGCCACATTCATACTCAAAACTTGCCTTACAACGTTTTCTACATCATAATTTTGCTTCTCTAAACACCTAATAGAACACTAGTTTTTCTCTCCAAATACAAACAGAATATTGAGAAACATAGGTATCACCAGCTCACTTTGACTCAGACAACGCTATAGAAATTTCTAGAAATGCTCAAAGATGCTCACGTTACGCGGAAACAAAAGAAGACTCGGGTTCCAACGCTCTTTCAAGTGCTTGAACGGAGGGAACAAAATCTAAAGTACCGTTATTCGGGTTCATTCAAAATATTTGCTGAACAACGAAGCCACTGCTACACGTATTTTGCTTTTAATCGGACTGGCAAACTTCGTTCGGCATTTAACATCGCTGAATCGTTTCTGGGTAGGATCAGCAGTCGGCACAAATCGAGCGGCTTTTTCCTGAACTCGATTTGAGACACCCAGACGGCATACCCGAATATGCTATTCGGTTTTACCGTCTAGTTACGTCGAATCATGCCGACTGAGGACTTTAACCCTAAAACTTGAACACTATTGTCTGCAGAACCGAATTTATACCTCTCGAATAAAACGTCTTAAAATCGATTCATTAGCGAACAAGTTTTATAATCATATTTGTTTTAAAGTCTAGACCACAAGAATAAATGACGACCATTTTGAGTTTTACGCATGAATTTAGGTCTGTTTCATGCAGACTATGTTTTTAGTTTGATTGGAATCTAGTGAATAATAAAGTTTTACGTTAAAGGTCACAAGTCTGTCTATACATTTTATTAATTACTTGAAGTGCGTGTGTAGGTGACAGCGCTTAAGTAAATTATACTAATTATTGTGTACGGTACAAGTTTATGAAAGTTAGGTATTTAGGAAGCCTCCGTCGAAATATACCAAAACTTCGCTAAGACTATAAATTGAGCTTTATTGCTGTAGTATTAAAGTAGAAACTCATGACTTATCGGCTGGTGGTTGGTTGCGTACCTATTTTTCATGACGTAGTTACTGGATTCTCAAATGCTCAATCTTGATAGATGGAGAGGGAGAGGAAAGACAAAGAAATGATGACTGGATATTGTGAGAAATTATATGAAATAAAAAAGAGTGAATGACATCATGACAGTTGACAGGAGAAGAGAAGAAAACGTGTTGGGCCTACCCCAAGTTAGATTGGACAAAGAAGAACAAGAATATTATATCCTTTATATAATTGAAGTAGGTAAGTTGAATGCAATTCGGTGTTATAACGGTACAAAGCCAAGGAATTTTTTTATCTTCAGTTGCAGGATACAAAACGGTTTAACTAAATAAAACATGACACAGAATATTTCATCATACGAAACCCACTTCTAACTTTTATTGTGTAAAACATACAACAGTATTAAATTCATATTATCTACGGAAACTTTGTTGTTTCCGTACAGGCAACCACTTTCGCGCCTACGGCGAAAATTGACTCCATGTTAGCTGTCAAATTTATTGGTAGCGCGCAAAATATTTATTTGATCTAGCCGGTCACGTAATTAATGGACATTGTATAACAGGGAAACGAGAATAAATCTTCTACACTTCATTTTCTCAGTATCTTTTAGAACTTCTGAGTTTTGATACCCCGTCCACGACCTCAAGCGATAGCAACATGCGACTGTGTCAATCAAGCTTAGTAAGCTAAGTAATCAAGTAGAATAATGTCACTTAGCTAACCATGCATTATCATCCAAGCTTAATGTATGTAGCTTCAGCTCAATCGGTTGGGAATAACTGTTTTAAAATTCAGTTGCAAGATTTGCCCCTAACAAACAAACATACATTCATTGCAAGTTAAATTAAAAAAATAGTAGCCCATCAGCATCGGGAACAGGGACCGGGCTACCGGTGGTCAAGGCTCTTGAGAGTGGAACCTCCTAACAATATGCGCCGTGTCCAGAAGTACTGCTTTCTGAATCAAGCTCTTGATCCAGCAGCTAAGCGAGTCTCCTCTGATGTTGGTAGAGGCTATTGGCTATTTAGCCATTGGCTGACAAGACTATCGTCACAATAACTGCTGTACTCACGTACCACATGACGATAACCTCGCGAGCCAGATCAAGATCCTTCAATAGCTTATCTTTTAGAAGATTTATTTTTAGTTATTTGCTCCAGGATCACATCCGATTTATCAGTTATCGTTTTTATTTTGGGATATCACACGGCTTTACGGATGACGGGAATGTACTCGTAATAGAATGTCAGATGACGGGATGAAATTGAGTTCATACATTAATTGATGAGTGTGTGTGGATGAAGTTTGGTGAAACCGTGTGGTTTGACTTGCCAAGGTCTCTTAGAACGGTATTAAGGATGTATCTGCGTCGGGAGTATTAGATCTTGCAATTGTGAATTCTGATTTGGCATAAATGATAAGTACTCGTAGCATTTTTGAGCATAATATATTTGATATTTGTGTTGATTGTTCAATAAAAATATTCTACAGAATATTTTTGATTTCAGTAAATATTTGTACCTACAGGTACAAGACAAAACAATATATCTTTATTTTCTCTCTTCACAAAGGTCACATAGGTATAATAAATAATATAAATGTAATATGATCCTTTGTAAGAGACAGTCGTCCATACTAGGGTACTAGGATACAGCTACAGGTACCTGCCTTATATGGTACATTTTTATTCCAGAAACATTGCAATTCAATACTTTTTGAAAATCCAGTCATGACAGTATCAAATAAACTACCTCAAAAATTCAAAACCTAGATTGAAAATCCACAGTTTCGATAAACGGTAACTTTTGAAAGAGCCCCCAAACGAAAAGTGTTTGGAAATGAAAAAATGTCAGATTCAACGCATCACGCCACAAATCGGGGCTCGGAAGGCTGGCTTGCAGGCCAAGCTTGGCTTTCAACTATATTTGAATAACTCTCGCAACCACGGCCCGGGGTAAATATTGCATTTTTGACATTCGAAGTCGGTTTGAAAGGATGTTGCGTCAAGTTTTAAATTGGGAGTTTCCGAATTGTATTCGGTCTAGGAGATTGTTTTTGGTTTACTTTTCTGAATAGGTTTCGAGGAGAATCAACTCCATTAAAACTGCTATTGATATTCATTATAATTGCTATTGCTATAACATTGCTTCTGATACTTTAATGCGTCTGGCCTTGGGTAAGCGTCTGGAACACCAAAACAAGACAGGTCAGACTCTCGAGTGACCTTACTGAGTTGCTTAATTTTTTTCTACGGTCTATCGTAAGTATTACTAATGCTAAAAACAGAAAAGAAGTAAAAAGACAGAAATTGAAAGATGCTGCTGCTTCATTACTCCTTTTTTTCGACTGGTTTGGTAGGATTTGATGAACAGATTGTGTGAGAAATTGACAGGGTGACAGGCGAATATGAAAAAAAAAACGTGTAGCGTCTATCCCAAAGATATTTAAAACCATTATAGAGCGGATATTGAGAATAAAATTCATTCAATTTTGATCCTGAACATTTTCGATTTTGACACGAATGTTACCTGACAAGCGGTCTTGTGACACTAGACAGAACGATTTGTTATCAAGTAGTACCAAGTATTGGATTACGATTTTCTTCGTCTTATCCCGCCTATCGCTCGTAAATATTTGAATGGCTTTGGTCTACCCCAAGCTCCACAACGCGCGACCTCGCGGGACATGGGAATATGATGATATCTTGGTATAAGAAAGCGGGTAGCATTTTGCCAATTCTTCTGAATTACTCGATCCATCTAACAAACTATTTCACCTTGGTAACCGAGACCCAGTTTAATAATAAACAATACTTTGCATACGATATTGCAACATAAACAGTACGCATGAATAGGAACAATTATTTTTTTATTACACAATGCAAAAACCTTGGGTTTGCAATGTACGTTATATTGGTTATAAAAAAGTACAACTCAGGCGTAGTGGCCAGCTGTTGCTTTAAACAACCGCATAGAAATCTCAACTTGAACTTAAAGGGTTACATAACCTTTGTAATACCAAAATGGCGTAACAGCACAGTCGAGTATGTAAAAGATAATGTAAAACAATTGAATCAATTATAGTGTTATTTTTCTTCGAAAACAAAATATGGCGTTATTTTGAGAAAATTCGTTTTTCAAAAGTGTTCGATTCCAAGAAGGTTTTGACGCCATTGTTATCGTATGTACATCTTTTTTTTACACAGATCATAAAGTTCATACCTAACTTGTGTTCTTACCTAAGTGTGTGATATTGCAAAAACTATTCATTTTCGACACATGTTTGTTTACCAAATAATTCATTAAGGAAAAACGTACCGTGGCGCAGTCAACCGCAAATCAGAGACAATGATTTGACATTGACAGCGTCTTTATGTCGTCGCAATAAGAATCAATTTCGTAATGAAAGTGGTTTAGAACAAAGCAGGTTGTGTAAATACGACCTGTATTATTAATAATCTAAAGTTAGCTCCAGTTATAACTATGGGCGAGTGATCTACGGTTGTGATGTGATCGAGGGACAGGTGAAAGGCATTTGAGCGAGTACTGTGCGTATGAATAGGGAGATAGAGCGCTGCGCTCGCGCCTGGTTGAACGGTAGTGTCCCGAAGAAATCGCACTGAGTTTTGAAGTTATTTCAAGTATGTGTTTTGATAGAGGTGATAATTGAATTTAACGAATACAAAATAATACAATAGTCTAAGCTTCGTCATGAATAAGTTTAAATCGTACGATTTTTTTTTCTTTTCATCGGTCCCTCGTTCAACGAACAAGGAGGACGTGCAGGTTATCGAGAAGTGGAACGATTGGAGTGATCTTTGCCCTGGAGTAGGACAGAATGCTAGATAAAAAAACACATACACGACTTGAAGCAACTTTACAATGACGTACGTAATGTATGCTAAATCTTGTTCGTCACTTATGTCATAAAATTATTATTATGTGGAAGGTGCGCTCTACAGCTTATCCATACCCTGACCAACCGTAAAAGGAGTACAACATGAAGTGTTCTGGTTGTTCTAATAAATCATGTTTTATTGTCGTCGTAACCTCTTTGGCCGCTGAACGGTAAGTGATAATTACTTAAGAAAGGCGAAAGGAGATTAGCAGTGACTGGCAAAAATCGAAGACGAAGATAGACCATCACAATGAGGACTTGAAGATGGTAACAGAGGCTGATAACATGACGAAAGCTGAGATGACAAAAGCAATTTGGTAGAGGACCTTTGTAGTGGTGAATTTTAATAGTCTAACTTATAAAATAATACAATAATAAGTTTTTATTTATTTTGTCTCACAATGGTTTTGTAGCATTTAACAGTTTTAAACTAAACAGGGTGTAACAGAAAGGGTATAGTCATATGAAAGGATATGCTGCAGACCATCAAACTGAACAACTTCCTCCATGGGTCCAATAAAAATTATCAGCTGTCCCATACATTTGGGTCGAGTAGGTATTGAAGTTTAGTATGGGACAGCTGATAATTTTTTCGCATTTATGATATTGTACCCATGGAGGTGTTGTTCAGTTTGTTGGTCTGCAGCATATCCTTTCATATGACTATACACTTTCTGTTACACCCTGTATAAATTCACATTGTGAGAGCTGGTGCCTGAAGTAGGTTTTAGAAAAAACCTGTATTACAGATCACCAGGCCCCACTTAGTGACATCATAAATAAACAGGCAGGTAACATGTTTTTCTATCAAACAATTATAAACAAAAATAAATAAATAAAATAAAAAAGAAATGCCTAGGTAAACGTCTAGAAGATACACAAAACAAATTGACCTAAGAATGGACGGTCAAGATAATAATGAGGAAACCGGTATGTCCTAGAACCAAACATTTGAAGGTATTGTGTCATCCAGCTGATTATGGCCCACTCGCTCTGATAGAGATCCGAGTCCCAGTAGAGGGAAGTTGATAAGACTGACTTTGAGTGAGCTATGAACTGTTTGGTAAACATGCTAAGACGAACAAATAAATTGTAGGACTGGTCGATGTATCATCATCATCATCTGCCTAGCCTTTTCCCAACTATGTTGGGGTCGGCTTCCAGTCTAACCGGATGCAGCTGAATAAAAGTATTTTACATGGAGCGACTGCCTACCTCACCTCCACAAATCAATTAGTAGGGTATCGTATTACCCAGGTAATACGATACCCCTTGGTAAGACTGGTTATTAGACTTTTTGGGCCTCTGACCACCTGTAACGGCTGTCAAAGATATACAAATGACAGCCTGGACCAACGGCTTAACGTGCTTTCAAAGGAAACTCGGTATTTAATGGGTGGTCACCCATCCACAGACCAACCTAGGCAAGCACAACTTAACCTAAAGTTCGATCTGAGCGGCTGTTATTATTTAACGAAACCAGGAACCAATAGCAATATGATCAGAATAAATCTACCAAATACACTATTACAAAAGCCTAGAGCTCTAGTTGACAGCACGCCAGCTCATTATTGCGGCATAAGCAGGGGCGAGCCTGCGCCTACGACTCATGCTCCTTGCGTAACTGATGACGTCATCTTTAGAAACTGTCAATTAATAATGTTAGGCTGTTTAATGCTGTTTGACACTGAGATTTCGATCTTAGGTTTATTTGAAGTAGTTTTCGATCTTGCTGCTTTTTGGGGTCTAGTGGTCCCCAGCGCTTCGATTTAGCATGAAATCCTGCGTTTGAATCCTAGGTCAAGCAAAATTTTATTAGGATTTTTGTCAGTAGCAGACCGGAGCCAGAATTTACCCGGTTGATAGCGATTGGCTCGCCCCCTATTATTTGGGACTCAAACATAACCAGTGAAAGGCGGGAGTATTACAGACTACAGGCACACCCCTGCCTAACCCTTCCGGAATAACAGTCGTGATTGTATGCTCGTCTCCACCTCCATCCATCAATCTCTTAGTCAAATGACGAAGAAATGTTTTACGCAGAAGTCAAAAAATCTATCTCTCTTTTTCTATTTTAAAACGAAATTTATTCTAAATATTTTACACTTACACTTTTCCAATATCTCTAACAGTCGTAAATTCTTTGATTCATGTTTATATTTTACTGAGTAAATAAGACTACAAGTTCTTTTTCTTATTTATTTACAAGGGTCATTCTGAAACTACGATATATCACTGCGTCAGAACAGTGCGAAGCCACTCACAGTCAACATATGTGCTTACTCCAAGGAGAAAGATACAGTTACAGAATCGCCCATTATTGCTTTGTTCTTTTACGTAACCACGAAAGCTGGATTTCGACTTGTTGGGTCAAATGTCGCAAATGTGACTTTATGAAGACTATTCCAGGGGGTTACTATGATGTCTTAAAGCAGGAGAAAATCCAGTGTGGGTAAGAGATAGAGCTATACAGGTCGTCTAGCGCCATCTCTTTCCCACACTGGAATTACTCCTTCTATAAGACGTCATAGTAGGCCACCTGATCGGACTACATAACATATATCATAACAACAAACAATAACATATATATTTTTTGGTATTTGTTAAAATATGTATTAGTTTATTTTATTTGTATATGTGTATTAGTATCATTATAAGTGCCTATATAAATTTTCGAAAGCAAGAAGTTATTTTTTATATATGTATTTATTTTGTACCCTATCACAATGTTTTCTTATTTAACCCAAAGGTTGACTGGTAGAGTATGCCTTGTGGCATTAAGTCCGCCTATGTACCACTATTGTACATGAAGTTTAAATAAATAACATAACATAACATCAAGGGTTAGGCAGAGGTGACCTGACAGTAAACCCACATTTCGCCAGTTATGTTTAAGTCCCATGTAAAAGGGGCCGAGCCTATTACCATCAATCGGGCACAAACCCAGACTACGTGGCTGCTACTGAGAAATTCCTGATGGAAAAACCCAATAACACTTTGCCCGACCTGGGAATCGAAGCCTGGACCTCATGCTCAGTAGTCTAACTTGCGACCACACTAAACCAACGAGGCAGTCCAGATCGGGCTGTTTATGAATTTTTCACTATTGTGAAAAACTGATATTTTTGTGACTCCAGGTTAAGCAAAGGTATTGGATTTTTTCTTTTGGATTTAGGTATAGTAACGGATCGGGGTCTGAATTTGTCAACAGGCTCGCCCCTTATAACATCAGGCTCACTCTGCTGTACCTCTGTAAACACATTTGAAGTGAAAACTGTATTCATGTTACTCTATTCATCTTAACAGAATCCAAAAACTTATGTCTATTAGAAAAAGTTATTTAAAAGGTTAGTAAGTGTATGGTTAGGGACCTTACACCTTGAGTTGATGCTGATTGATACACTGATTACTGATTGATTGATATTTATTGATAAAAGTATGATTGAATGATAGGTGAGTGCACGCGGTGTGAATGCTATTCGTGTACTAAATTGACCGGCCCGGCGCAGGTAAAATGCTGACATATTGATATGAAAACTGTGCTGTGCTTGCACTGTACATGCTCCAGGCCGGGAGAAGATAAGGGTGCACAGGGTGATATGAATCGTGATGAGTTACAAAGTGATAAAACATGATTTCTTATAAAATAACTTAAATAACACTACATTGATCTGTATTGACTTCCAAAACGTGGTGACGACGCCCTGTCAACTATGCGTGTGCTACTCTGGCTGTTGTCAACAGTAGCGATGGTCTGTGACGGTCTTCTTGCAGCTGTCGTGTAGTGCACGTTGGGTTCCTGATGATCCTGTTGAACCGTGTCCCTGTGCGCTCGCAGCCGTCGCCACCCGTAGATGAGAACACTGATAATGATCACTGCGACTACAGTGTATATGGCGATGTAGTGGTGGATGTCGTGGGATGATACTTGATCTGTCAATGCCTCAGCTTCCTTCGCTCTGGCATTCTTGATGGCCAGAGTGATGACTTCTAAATCCTTTTGCCGCTTGATAGTCTCTTCGGTGTCATTCAGTGCGGCAGTGGATGGTATAGTCAGATGGATGATGTGATTTATAGACGGAATCTCAATATCCATGACGTCTGTTTTTGTATGGATTGAGTTAGTTAAGCTTTGGTGCGAATAAATCGTAAATGTTTGACCTTTGACTACGCAACCGTCACCGAGTGTCAGTACCCCGGCATCATTGAGTCGTTCAACAGTAATATGATCCTCACATATGATTCGCACGATGCATTGTCCGCAACAATAACACAAATATGAGTTGACGATGCTTAATTCCGTCCACTGATCTATACATTCTTTGGTTTCGGTTTGACATTGATTTGCAACTTGATCCTTTACACACAGATTGTTGTCTGAGGTCATTTGATAAGTAGGCCTTTTCAGAGGACAAATGAAGTCTTCCTGGTCGTAAGGCGTACATCTTCCCCAATCGTCTGCCGACATCGGTATGTACGAGTCTTTGTGGATGTTTATCGCTAAGTGATGCGCGATAGGTGTGATGGTGATCATGCTTTCCGCTACTTGCAGTGGGATTGGTATGAGGTTGTAAAGCTCATAATCTTCTCTAGTCACAAGTGGAATCTTGACTTCAAAAATCATGTATTGTTTCGTTGTTCTCGCTTTTACTTTTAGTAAATGATATATCTTTGCCAGATCCGTTTGAATATTATTTATGGGTATGGTCAGCTCCTTTGTAAGTTGTCCTGTTATTGTATTGAGTTCATCTCTCAGTTGTGTTGGTGTTAAGAGGTGAAAGTTGAATTTTTCATAGAAGATATCCGCCACTGTATCCACCAGCGTTTCTTGGATATTTTTCAGGTCTGACAGCATTTTGTTTGCCACCAAGGCTGATAAAGTGAAGTCAATTCTGCTATCTGTCTTTTGAATCTGCTCTTTTAGTTTGTTCATTCCCAGGTTGCAGTTGTTTATGTGTTGATTAATGAGTTTATGTTGTTTTTCCAAGGCGGTTTCTATTCGTTTGATGACATTCAATTCTGCTTCAACAATTGATGTCTGATTTTTCCACAATAAGGCAAGGTGTTTTTGATCCTTCTTGATAAGGTCGATATCTTTCTGATATTTCTCGGCAAAATCTTCGTCCAATATTCCGAATAAACTACGTGCGACGTAACCTACTCCGTTGATAAGGCCTCTACGTCGACGCAATCGGTGCATTTGCTGACCAAGTAAAATGCTGTTGTAGTGTTCGAGTTCGTCGTACCCATGACGTAACTGTAATCGGACTACGTCACATTGTGGTATTTGATCTGTTAAACATATGTTTTCCAGGTGATTCATATATTTGTTGAGTACATCTATTCCTCGCCAATATGGAGCCATATCGCAGTAAACTATTAGATTCCATTCTTCACGTTGTAGCCGCATATTGGCTACCTTGTCAAAATATATACTTTGATTATTACTCAGGCTTGAGAACTTGTATTCGCTTCGTGCTGTAGGTACCATTACCATAAGAATCATGAGTATGGTATAAATGAAGTTGCATAATTTTGATGACGATTGTCGTGTTTGTTGACTTGATACGTTACTTGCGGATTTTTGATGTTCTTGCTCTTCTGATTGATTTTCGTTAATAGGCAATAATGATAGCTTTGATATTGGTCTTTTCATTGTTCCATTTTTTGTCCGCATAGTAACCACCCGGACGTACCCATCTTTTCCGGGATGTAGTTCCGTGATTCTTCCCATAGCCCACTTTCCTGATGGTAACTGTACGTCGTGTATGATGACAATGTCGTTAATCTTCAAGTTTGTCTGCGGTTGCCGCCATTTGCTACGCACTGTCAATTGACTTAGGTATTCCGTTCTCCACCTTTTCCATAAATCATCCATGATTTTTTGGGTGAGTTGCCACCTCGTACGTAAATCTTTCTCCGTTTCGATTAACGTCAAGGTTGGTCCGCTTGCTAAAAAGTGGGATGGCGTGAGGTAATCCAAATCTTCTGGATCTTCACTTAGAGCGCACAAAGGTCGTGTGTTCAAACATGCTTCGATTTGTGCTAGCACTGTTGAATATTCTTCAAACGTCAGCCTTTGTTCGCCAATCACTCTCTTTAGGTGGTACTTTAAGCTCTTCACAGCTGCTTCCCATACACCTCCCGCGCTTGGCCAGGATGGGGCGTTAAAGTGCCAATTGATCTCCATGTCGGTGATTGCTTCGTAAAATTCCACGTCTAACACTTTTCGAATGTTGATGAATTCTTCATTTAGAGTTCTGCTTGCTCCTACAAAGTTTGTACCATTGTCGCTATATATATGTTATGGGGTGCCTCTTCTTGCTGACATCCTACACAACTGCTCTTGTTTAATTGGATCGTGACGTCTGCACTTAACACAGTTTCTAAGGCGTTTCTTGACTGCTCGATTTCCGCCTTGAATCCAATATTGTTGACGCAGCCAAGCTTGATTCGAGCTCCGCCATGATACGTCATTTGATGTCCTTGGTCAATCAGCAAGTTACTGAGATGAGAGTTTCTTGGTATTATGAGTGGATGTCTCATATTCTGACTGATATTTGCATTAGCGATCCTCCCGCCAACTCTCAGTAAGCCTTCTTGATCCTGGAATGGGTTCAACTTCAACAGCTTACTTTTTGCGCTGAGTTGTTTGTGTTTCTGAAGACTGATGATATCTTCTCTGAACTCCGATTGTTGTACTTGCTTGATGATGAAATGTCTTGATTTCTTCATTTCGCCGATTGTTAAATACTTCGGTTTGTGCTGATTACGTGATATTGCGCGCAAAGTCCAAGCTAGAACTCGCGTTGCTCTGTTGAAATTGCTACATTTATTTAATATTTTTTGAGCAATATCATCATTTTGTTGAATGACGCTAGTTTGGACTGATTTTTTGATTTCGTCTTGCGTAACATAAGTTTGTTGTTTATGTTCATTTTCCTCAAATGATGATAGCCACGTTGGTCCATGCCACCACAGTGAATGTTCTTTGAGCTGCTCTGCTGAACATCCTCGGCTAGCACAATCAGCTGGATTTTCAGCTGACATCACATAGTGCCAGTTCTTGATTGGGATTACTTCAGTGACTTGTTTCACTCTATTTGCCACAAATGGCTTCCAGCGATTTGGGTCTCCCTGCAGCCAGCCTAGGACAGCTGTTGAATCTGACCATCCGTATATTTTGATATTGTAGTTCTGTAAAGTGTTCTGAACTACTTTCATCAGAAGTGATAATAAATGTGCTGCGCTAAGCTCCAATCTTGGCAGTGATATCGCTTTATTGACAGGAACAAGTTTTGATTTTCCTGCTACTATGGTCACAGGAGTTGGATTGTTCTGTTTGATGATCCTGCAATAAATTACGCAAGCATACGCTTTTGTGGATGCGTCACAGAAACCATGAAGTTCAATTTCTGCGTTTTGCTGTGTTTGTAGCCATCGCGGTACATTGATATGCTCTATTTCTGGTAGATCTTTCTTGATCTTCTGCCATTGCTCGTTGATATGTGCTGGTACTTTGTCGTCCCATTGTAGGGTTAGTGACCAGACATTTTGAATTAAAAGTTTTAGTTTGGTCGAGACAGGAGCCAGCCAGCCTAGTGGGTCAAATATTTTAGATATATCTGACAATAAGGACCGCTTAGTAGCTGGAGCTGTTGATTTTGTGTCAATCTTCATTTCGAACTTGAATTGATCGTCCAGCGGGTGCCAGCGCAGCCCCAATGTTTTAGTTGACTCTTGATGTTTGAATTCAAATAATAATAATAATAATAATAATAATAATAAAATATACATAAAGCCATAGTAACAAACGATCTTAACTACACTCCACTTAACCTAAGCGATCAGATAGAAACCCAAAACACAACCAATGACGACCAGCAAATACAAAAAATTGAAGACTGGAAGAGAAAAGTACTTCACGGTCGGCACCCTCATGACCTAGAGCAGTCCCACATAAACAAATTAGCGTCAAATAAGTGGCTAAAAATTGGCAACTTATTCCCGGAAACTGAAGGATTTATAATAGCAATTCAAGACCAGATCATCAACACAAAAAACTACAGAAAATACATAATCAAAGATCCTACATTAACTAACGACAAATGTCGCAAATGTCACGTCCATCCAGAAACCATCCAGCATATAACAGGAGCATGCACAACTCTCACACAGACAGACTACACTCACAGGCACAATCAAGTGGCCAATGTCATTCACCAAAAGCTAGCACTCAAACACACACTCATTCAAAATACAAACACTCCTTACTACAATTATAAACCTGAAACTACCCTAGAAAATACAACACATAAGCTCTACTACGATCGCGCTATTCTCACTGATAGGACAATCCACTACAACAGACCGGATATAATCCTACAGGACAAACTAAACAAAGTAACATACCTGATAGACATCGCAGTCCCCAACACACACAACATACAGAAAACTATCACAGAAAAAATAAGTAAATACGCAGAACTCAAAGAAGAAGTTACTAGAATTTGGCGACAAGAAAAGGTATATGTAGTTCCAATAGTCCTTTCCACAACAGGGGTAATCCCAAATCATCTCATCCATAGCTTAAAATTATTAGACCTTAAAGAAACCCTCTACATTACACTGCAAAAAGCTGCTATTTTAAATACATGTAGAATCGTTAGGAAGTTCATGCAGATAGAAGAGAACGAGATAGGACCTCATCACAACACATAAACTAACACACCACACGCTGCATTTGCTTTGGTTTCGGCCCGTAAATGTAGCTGAAATCCAGTCTAAGGACTGAGAAGAAAAACACTTTAAGGAAAAAAAAATAATAATAATATTCCACAACTATCACACAACGCCGTCTAGTCTCAAGCTAAGATAATGATTGCACTGTGTTCGCGGTGACGTCATCTAATACTTCTAGTTTATTAGACGACCACTTTCTCAAATTAAATCCGCCAGATCTGAGTAATTTGATAAGATCTGATTTTAGTTGCTTAGCTTCTTCGATGCTATGATGTCCAGTCAGCAAGTCGTCCATGTAGAAACAGGTTTCAACCACTGCGGCCGCAGCAGGATACCTTGAGCGTTCATCTTCTGCTATTTGCTTCAGAGTCATCATGGCGAGAAATGGTGCAGATTTGGTGCCATATGTGACTGTTGTTAGCTCATATTCACGTAATTTCTCTTGAGGTGAGTCGCGCCAAATGATTTTTTGATATTTCAGATCATCGTCATGACAGTAGATTTGTCTAAACATTTTCTCAATGTCCGCTGTAATTGCATATCTATGTTGTCTCCATCTCAAAATTAACGTAAATAAATCTTGTTGGAGATTTGGGCCACTGTACATGAAATCATTTAAACTGTAGCCAGTCGATGTTTTTGCTGACGCGTTAAACACCACACGTAATGCTGTTGTTGTTGATTCGGGCCTCAGTACACATAGGTGTGGTAAAATGCAATCTGGCTGTTTTTTACTCGTGCACTCGCGCATGTGACCTAGTCTGATATATTCATCGATGAATGCTTTGTAATCTTGCGCAATTTTTGGGTTTTTTCCAAACCGTTTTTCCAATTGATAAAATTGTGCGACCGCTTTGGGTTTTGATTCTCCCAAGTGTTCCTTTATTTCTGGCTTTAGCGGTAGTCTTACAACATATCTGCCATCCTCCCGTCGCAAAGTTTCTGTCTGATACTGCTGAATGCACTGATGATCCTCCTTCGACATGTTGATATTACCATCTGTTATGTCTTCAATGGCCCAAAATCGTTGTATGTCTTCTATATTATTCATTACGACGTTGCAGTGATATGATTTGACGTTTCCGCTTAATATCCACCCAAGTTGAGTTTGTTGTGCTACAGGGTGTGACTCATTTTCTTTGATGATCCCTCCCATTATAATTTGAGAATATACGTCGGCGCCTAGTAGTAAATCTACAGGTCGGCTCGTATAGAATTCTGGATCTGCTAGCTGTATGTTCTGTAGGTATGCCCATGATGGATTTGAGAATGTCCTGTTGGGCAGGTTGTGTAACAGTGTGTTCATTATCAGCACATCTGCTTGAAATGTAAATTCAGTATGCATTGATGACGCAGTAACACTGACCACTCCCTTACAATTTGCTTGATTAGTGCCGATGCCAAATATGACACCCTTGAATGCTTGTCTTGTGAGTTCTAGTTTTTGAGCTGCGCTTTCTGATATTAGAGAGACTTGTGAGCCTTGGTCAATAAGAGCACGCAATGTGTGATATGACCCGTTTCGTGCTTTGACACGAACGAGGGCTGTTGCTAGCAGTATTTCTATAATACTTTCATTTGAGACATGGTTGACAGTGTCTCGTGTCCTGTTTTCTCGTGATATGGACTGTTGTTCTTCTGCAGATGACTTCGTGTAACTTGTCCCGCCGTTGCTGTGACGGGTATCGTGCAGCAAAGTGTTATGCTTTTCTTGACATACTCTGCATTTTGTTTCCGAGTAGCATGGCTTGTCTTTGTGATCATAGAGACAATTTTTGCACAGGTTCAATTGTTTCACAATATCCGTTTTGGCCTCTGGCCTAGATTCTAAAAATGTTTTGCAGCGGAAAAGTCCGTGGTTGTCATTGCAGAGTGGACAGTTTGGTTTATTTGTTGCAAAACTTTTAAATGTTGAATTGCGGATAAATGGTTTGCCTGCATCGTTCTTATTATTGTGCTGATTAGGTTTACTTTGTTTGTTAGGTTGATGTTCCGATTCTTTTTTGTTGAATGTTTCTTGCTTTGATTTTGGAGTATACGGCTTGCGCCGAGATGATTCAAGAGCGGTGTATTTGTTTTCCAGGAATGTTAGGAAATCGTCGAGTGTCGGCAGTGCTCTGGGATTGGTTAACGATTGAATGTATTCCCCATGCGTCTCGCTGTCCATCTTCTGCGCCAGCAAGTGCACAATAAGTGGGTCCCAGTATGATATGTTGACGCCGAGATTCTTTATGGCGTTAAGACATTCGTTGGTAGTATCGAACATCTTCTTGATCTGATAATCTGCTTGATTTTGCATTGTAGGTATTGCCAGAAGTGCGTTAATATGCGAGGTAAAGATGAGCTTTTCGTTGTTGTATCGATGATTCATGATGTCCCAGCACAGATGATAATTTTCAGTACTGATGTTTAAGTGTTGGACTAGCTTTTCTGCTTCACCTTTTAGCTTGCTCTTCAAAAACTGCATCTTCTGAGCACCCGACATTGACTTGTTGTTGTGGATCGTTTCTATAAATAGATCCTTGAATGATGTCCACTTGAGGTAGTTCCCGCTGAATATCGGAATGTCGATTTTGGGGGTACAATTTTCACGATGTGAAATTGAGCCCATCTTAATATTGATTGACTTTTTCATGTCATTGTATAACTGCTCATACCTGCTGTATGTTTGCTCATAATCTTCATCTTCCTCGTACAACTCACTGTCAATTTCCCAGTGCAACGAGTCGATGATTGACCACCTTTTTTGTACATTACGCAGTTGATCTTCGAGTTCCCATTTTTCAGAGATGTTCTCTAATTCCACGCTCTTGATTGTACGAGACAACGCCTTGAAGTTGCTTTTTTGCTTTCGCAGCATTTCTTCCAGTTTGCTCGCATTTCCTTGAGAAACAGTTTTCCACAGTGACGTAGACTTACTGTTACAAGAATTGCTGTTTGCTTGATCGGGGTCAGCTGATGAAGTATTTGAAGTTTCTTGATGGTGTTTACCAGGTATCAATACTTGTGTTGATGATTTGCCCGGAGATTGATCCCTCTTACTTTCGCTAGGAGCCTTCGATTCGTATCGTTCGATAGTTTCCCGTGCTTCAGTGTAGAAGAGTTTCGTCTTTTGATAGCAATTATCGGTGAAATAATTGACACTGCGAGTTTCGTACTCACATAATTTCAAATGGTTAGACTGGAACTCAGACCAATAATTATCTAGAGTTTGCAGTCGTTTCTTGATGTTGTATGGAGTCTTACGTTCCGCAGAATCTTTCTTGAAGTTCCTTAATAGCTGCTCCATAGCTTGCATGATTTGATCTTGATTTGCTAAAATGTTCTCCATTGTGGAATTCATGGTTGATAGTTTTCTTGATAATATTCCTGACCGCTAGTCAACAGGAAGTGTTATTGCAAACTTTCCGCGATATTAGCGCCTTCTCAATCCAACCGGTTAGACCCGCTTGTGGGAAGCCGGCTGAACCGATTCGCAACCACGGAAAGAAGAGCAAAGCACAATCTGTGATGATGGAGCCAGCAGTCGATGGCTTGATGATGTTGGTAGACCGGTGATCGTCGTCCACAGGTCGTTTTCCGTTATCCGGCTCGAAGGACCATTAAGATGTATGGTTAGGGACCTTACACCTTGAGTTGATGCTGATTGATACACTGATTACTGATTGATTGATATTTATTGATAAAAGTATGATTGAATGATAGGTGAGTGCACGCGGTGTGAATGCTATTCGTGTACTAAATTGACCGGCCCGGCGCAGGTAAAATGCTGACATATTGATATGAAAACTGTGCTGTGCTTGCACTGTACAGTAAGGGCTTCTTGAAAAGCTTCGATAGTCGTCTTAATATTAAGATTTCGCTATAACATTCCAGACGTTATTCTATGATTTTAGATCAAGCGTAACAGTGATATCAGACGGCACGATTAATGTTCGCTCGCGTACGTTTTCAATATTTCAGGAATTTTGTCGAAAATCTCGAGCTTCTTCAGGGAAAAAGGTAAATTTTCGAGCAAAATTGTAATTCTTCAAGCAATTGCTTCATTTCCAAGTCTGTGCCACTGTCTATGACAATGAACAAGTCAACGTAGGACAAGTGGGAAACGCCTTCCAAGTGTTTCATATTTCTACAATGGAGTATATCCCACACATTTTTGAAT
The DNA here is from genome assembly GCA_905163415.1 of Noctua fimbriata. Lineage (NCBI taxonomy): Eukaryota > Metazoa > Arthropoda > Insecta > Lepidoptera > Noctuidae > Noctua > Noctua fimbriata. The sequence continues at coordinate 8,259,460 of LR990929.1, read as the reverse complement.
GACCCACAATGTTTATCGCTGATTAAATTTCATCTTGTGCCTCATCAGTATTTTACATGGAGCGACTGTCTATCGAACCTCCACAATCCAATTATTACTGGGTAATACGATACCCCTTGGTAAGACTGGTTGTCAGATTTTCAGACGAACGACTGTCAAAGGTCTACAAATGACAGCCGGGACCAACGCCTTAACGTGCTTTCCGAAGCATGGAGGGACTCGGCATGTAATGGGTAGTCACCCATCGAGCCAACCGAGGCAAGCAAGGCTTAACTTATAGATCGACCCGAGCAGGTGTTAGAACCACGAGCTCCAATGTGTCTATGATACACAAAAGACTTGAAGTCTAAACCTGTATCGTCTCTCCCAAAGAATACACCATCGAAACCGATTTCGCTCGCTCGCTCGCGAGCGTAAACCGCGTCGTGAGCACAGGCTCTTATCATAAATCAAATATTCATATCTGAACAAACTGAATTTGGTATAAATCTTAACGTAAGTTAGCCAGTTTGTAAGTTTAATACGTCGTTCGTAGACAGCTCAAGGGATTAATTTTTAATAAGTTTGCTTGTCTGCGCTTATTACAAGGTTATGTTATGTTAGTGTTATCGGTGTGCCTTTGGGAGGGTTATAGATCGAGTTTGAAGGTGGATTTTGAGGGTTAAGTTTTGTTGTGGGGATTTTCAAGTTTTCTTTTGTATTAGTGAGACATAACATCACGCCTCTAATTCTCGTGTACCTAAAAGTACACTCACATTTCGCCAGTTATGTTTAAGTTCCATGTAATTGGGAGCGAGCCTATTGCCATCAACCGGCCACAAATCCAGACTCTGTGGCTGCTATTGTGGTGTTATGTAGATTTAGATAGGCGGAGTTGATGAATGAGTAATCTGTAGCCCCTGTGCACGCAGTCAGTCAGTCAGTCATCGTGGCTGATTTGTTAGTATTTTGCATGACATATACGACATCCTTCGGGCTTCTACAACTTGTTCAAAAGAAACGTGAGGAGACGAGATTTTCAATTTTGAGTAAACTATTTCAAAGATAAAATTAATTTTGGAGCAGTCCTCTAAAAACAAACGACAATAGCTCTATGAAAACAAACGTGTTACGACAACTAACTTATTTCACAAAGTAAGTATTCCAGACTATTAAAATGGAGAAGATTGAATAATTATTACAATTTCGCTCATTTTCCTTACGAACACTATACTGAAGAATAAGTCCTCTGCTTATCATTAATACTGAAAACGTAATTTACCATATTTACTATAAAAAAAAACTATTAAAAAAATATCGGGAACTCAAAATTAATAGTCAACATGTTCTACTATATAACTAGCGTCCGGCTTCGCACGGATGCAATATATTCATATAAACCTTCCTCTTGACTCACTATCTATTAAAAAAAAACCGCATCCAAATCCGTTGCGTAGTTTTAAAGATCTAAGCATACATAGGGACAGACAGACAGCGAGAAGCGACTTTGTTTTATACTATGTAGTGTAATCTTTGTGACTATGTCAGTTTATAAACTTAAGACCTCTGTCTTTCACTTCAAAGAAAAATAATATTCAGGCAAAACGTTGCTAAAGCTGCCATTACCTATAATTAAAAATAAACAACAGCGAGATTCGATTGAAAACAACTCTGTCACAAGTACTATGTATTTATTTTTCGACTGAATTAGAAAATTATAAAGTTACCACTGTCTCAATTAGCTAGCGAAACGCAAAATACGTTCTGAAATGAGGGAATTAGAGTTGAAATTTGCAGAACTGCAGGGTTATTCATTAGTTAGTACAATCAGGGCCTAAGCAAACATCAGACCGGTGGATTTTGTTTGAATAATTATTATTTCTGTTTGAATTATCCTAAACAACGCGAGTCCCGAATGGAAAATTCTTGTTCTGTGCATGAGATCTAATTAAGTATGTAGAAAAGCCGTGTTTTCGCGGGAATCAAGATTTACGAGATCAGCGGATTTGATGAGACTTTCATTGTTACGTAAGTGTACGCACGCCGTCCAATCAAGCTAGATAAAACCAGTTTAAGCAAGCGGATCGCTCTCCATTGTACGGGAAATCTCATCATCTGCCTTGCCTTTTTCCCAACTATGTTGGGGTCGGCTTCCAGTCTAACCGGATGCAGCTGAATACCAGTATTTTACATGGAGCGACTACCTATCTGACCTCCACAACCTAGTTAGTACTGAGTAATATGATACCCCTTGGTAAGACTGGTTGTCAGACTTTTTGGGCCACTGACTACCTAACGACTGGCAAAGATCTACAAATGACAGCCGAGACCAACGGCTTAACGTGCTTTCCGAGGCACGGAAGAAACTCGGTGTCTAATGGGTGGTCCCATCCACAGACCAACCCAGGCAAGCACGGCTTAACCTAAAGATCGACCCAAGCGGCTGTTATTATTTAGCCACGAGCTCCTCGTTTGTACGGTTTATCTAATGGATGTAAATACCCTAACGAAGCCGAAAGGCACTTGGTCTCCCCGTCATTACGATCATTTTTTTGTTCTAGTTAGACCATACCTGGGAACCTTCCAGTTCCTGAGATATTGGGGGGTCAACGTTCCAACTATTTCACAAATTTTTAATGTTATAACTTTACTTTAAATACTTTCACGACCCCCCCGTACTATTCAATGTATGCATCAATGTTTTGAGTGCGTTACAATGAGTCCAACCGTAAAACGTGACTTTTCACCCAAAAAAACAGTTCTACAGTTCTTGCAAGTCTCTAGCGTTACTTTTGTGAGCTAACGCGAACAACTTCGTTTGCGTTTCTGACGTCAGCTGTGTACATTTTCAACGCAGCGATATCCACTTTGTCATAGTAGTGCAGAATGAAATGCTGACTAGACGATACGTGAGATTCATAACATATTTACTACTACGGGTGTCCTACATTCCATCTATTAGACTGACACTATTATTTTCTGAGTGTAAGCAACAAACTGCCTCGTTGGTGTAGTGGTCGCAAGCGCAACTGCTGAGCATGAGGTCCTGGGTACGATTCACTGGTCGGGCAAAGTGTTATTAAGTTTTACCATCAAGAATTTGTCAGTAGTAGCCACGGAGTCTGGATTTGTGGCAATATGCTCGCCCCCTATTACATAACACTTAAACATAACTAGCGAAATGTGGGTGTTCTATCAGGTACATCTCTGCCTAACCCTTCGGGGATTACAGGCGTGCTGTTATGTAAGTAAAGTTTGGATGTAGGACTACTAAACTATTAATACGATTTCAAATATTCTTTCATTGACGAAAAGCTACACTGGAAAAGTAAAGCTAGTGAAATGCTCAAAATCGAAATTCTTCCAGTGCCACTAGTACACAATGCTATTTCATCAGACTTGGTAATTGGTAATCTGTTTCGCTTTGAACTTAACACACACTTGAAATACTTATTCCCATATTTACTGACAAATAAAGTGGAAGTGTATCTCTTGTTGTATTTAATTCGTTAACATCTGAACTACAAATAATGCTCCCTTCGTTTTCTTGTTTGTAAACGTTTTGTGTTTACATGCTTCAAGTTAGAAGCTGAAATATTCTATCATAATCTTTTGCGAAAATAAACCTTATTTTAAGTCTGTCTGTCCCTATGTATGCTTAGATCTTTAAAACTACGCAACGGATTTTGATGCGGTTTTCAGTAATAGATAGAGTGATTCAAGAGGTAAGTTTATATATATATATATTGCACCCGTGCGAAGGCGGGGCGGGTCGCTAGTATACTATAAACTAGAGGTTAACTTAGTACTTACGTTTCGATATCGTTGGTGCGATATCTAATTCATGTTTGGCGGCCAGCGCGCCGTCTCTCCTGTGACGTCAGTTCTGGAACAATTCAAGAATTAAATATTAATATTATCGTCTAACATTTTGTAAAGACAAAAGGAGATTTTGTACCGTAAAAGGGATTTGGCTGTGTTTTCGGAGTAACGGATGATAGAGACTTTATGTCTAATTAGAATAGAATCCATGTCTTAATGTTATTTTCGTTGGCTGTTCTAACGTGCCATGCGTTCAGCTGCAGTGAGTCAGCTTGATTACGGAATCAACAAATCAGCAGCGTTTTATTTTTTACAACAGTTATAGAAAAAAATATTTATTGGTCTGGCATAGGACACAACAAAATGATTTTTATAACAATAAAACAAAATTATATAAAAAGTAAACATAAATAACACATACATTAAACACAAATTGGTACGAGGCTAAAATGGTGCTGCAACATTTAAAAAAATGACAGCACAGCGCCGGTATTCTGATCGGGCTTAAAATTAATCAATCAATTAATAAGTACATCGAATGTCTCCTTAATTAATTATTGCAAATATAAATGTTGATAACGAGATTCTTGCTAGGTCTACCACCTTATAATTAATATTACTATGATTTCAGGGTAGAAGACCGTACAAGATGAAGATTAAAGTCTCAATTCCTACCTTCCACAACATATAACCGTACACAGCAACCTTCAAACCATTTACCCCAAAAAAAGAAACCGTCAAAACTCGGCCAGTACCACACATCCGTATAAAACCTTTCCTCAACGACAAAGAGCAACCAAAAACATGCGCATGATCATTATAAAAGCCGAGAAGTTCGTTACGCCTATGCGTTATCCTCCGACTTCGGTCGTGGGGCACGTCCCGACCGTTTGCTTCTATAGCCGTCTCGGCCTTGGGTAGACAAAAAATATATAATAATCGAGCTCAGGTAGCAACAAAACGTGATTTGGAGATCTCCAGACGATTTCTAGGAATTTTTGGGGTAAGTTTTTTACGTCGCTTTCTTTCTTTCTATTTATATTATCTCGTATTTTGTTTGAGTTGTAGGTACACGGTTAACGGTGTTTTGGTCACTAGAACTTTGGATAATAATGGGTATAAAAGTACCCTTAATTAAGCCGAAAGGCACTTGTTCGTCATTGCGATCGTTTTTTGTTCTGGACCATACCTGGGAACTTTCTAGTTACGGAGATCTTGGGGGTTACAGTTAGAACTTTTTCACAAGTATTTTTTTTTAATACAAGTTTTTAATGTTTTAATTTTACTTTAAATACCTCCACAATACTCCACGGGCTTACAATACAATGCATCCATCAGCACAATGTTTTGAGTGCGTTACATTGAGTCCTACCGGTAAACATGATTTTTCACCCCAAAAACTCGTTTCCCAGCAATAATTTTTGCGTAGAGTTACTTAGTTTGATGTACAGAATGTTTGGTTGACGGCTTCGTGAAGGGTCCGTTTACACCTTGTATAGGTATGTGGCTGGTATTGAAGGAAAAGATAAGTAAGTAAAGGTATTGTGTATAAATAAATAAAACAATGGGAAAACTAGACTGTGTACCGCCAAGTACTCACGACGAAACCAGTGTACGCTGTCAGGTTACATTGGATATTTATAGATTGATGTGTCGCCGTGTGTACCAACCTCAAATTGGTGGAAACATTGACAGATGGTTACTCATTATTTTACGATTTAATTCCACTAGGCACCGACTAAATATGTTAAGTAACAAAATAGTAATGTACCAAACTTGTTGTTGAACAATTTGTATGTATAGATTATACATACAAATAAATGTATGTTATTTCAAAATAACAGTTTTTTACTGAATACGTTTGTAGTAAATGTGTTTATTTTTATTTTTGTCTCTTTGTTCCGGCTAATCTCCGAAACAGGTGGACCAATTTTGACGGGGCTTTTACTTGTTTGATAAGGAAGAACTTAACCCTTTTTTATTTTAGAGAAAAAAAACGAGTAATTAAACATTTTTCTTTAAATTCCACGCGGACGAAGTCACGGGTCACCACTAGTAAAAAATATAAGACTAATGAACTAGTAGAAACATTATCAAGTAGATCGTTACCGACAAAACAGGTTAACAAATGGAATAGTAAACATATCTAGACTTGTCTGAACCAGTATTAACAATAAAAAATATTTAACTTATGAGTAATACCTACCAGCTTGTGGTTGTGACTGTCTCAGCGCGGGGCAAAGGCCTCTCATTTCAATGTCAGCTCATACATTTATTCTCGCTTAAAGTACTTAAAACACTAAACATCGCGATTTCGTGATAAAATTGCCAAATTCCAATTTCAATAAAATATTTATTTGAAATCTCCGAAATTGGATTCGTATTACAGATTTTCAAGTTCATTGTCACTAGCCCAAGGTTATTGCGGACTTGCCGACACGCTTTCGTTAAATTGACGGACAAAGCGATTTTGTCATTACGTTGTATAATGCTAAGAATTTTATTATAGGTGGTTTTATTAAACCTTGATAGATGAATGAATTTAGGTTAGTGGATTTCTGAAATGTTTTCGATACAACAGGCAATTTTGGATAAATAAAATGGCAGTAACAGGTAACACATTGTTTTAAAGCAGATATAGTAATTAAATGACTACTCTACGAATCATTTTTTGACACACACAAAGCTTTTTTGGACACACTGCAGTTGCAATTCGAAGTGTTCGAAATTAAGTACAGCGCCATCTAGCCAAATACACCGGAACTTTCATAACACCAATATTGATAATAGATGGCGCTACCTTTTGAAAGGTGTTCAATAAATGGCCGTGCAAAGGCGAAATTAAGAATGACATTATGCGATTTCTAATGTATTGTGAATGGACCTAGAACGTAGTCTTACGTAAGGTAACTCATGTGAGGCAATCGGCTTTGGAGATTATACTAGCGAGGTTAGTAATTCATTCAATGCGGTAAGGACCATTCTTTACAAAGGAGAATCTAGGTAATGGAAGATTTCAACGATAAAATTGATAGACGTCGTAATACATAATTGCTTGTTCTATTTTTGGAAAGATTTAGTTACATATGATAGCTTTAAGATTTTTAAATTAGATAATCTACATAACATCATGCCTGTAACTGTGTGCTGTGTGTCACGCCTGTCGCGTGTGTGTGTGTGGGTCGACCATATTGCCATCAACCGGCCATGAATCCAGACTCCGTGGCTGCTACTGAGAAATTCCTAATGGAAAAACCCAATAACACTTTGCCAGACCTGGGAATAGAACCCAGGACCTCATGCTCAGCAGTCGCGCTTGCGCCCACTAGACCAACGAGGCAGTCACAAAAGAAATAGATAACCAAATATTTACAAATCACGATTTTTGGACAGTCTACTCACTACTGCATATCAGTAATCCAGTACCTAGCACCACTTTTCACCCTTATGTCCTAAGCCATAAGGTTGAAAAGTGGTTGACCGTCGAGTGAACTCGGTAGTAAATCCTGGATAGGATTTTACCTAAAAGATATCTAAATATATCCAAATCGATGTCAACATAGGAACCACCACAATGTCGTCATTGAGGTCGGAATACTCCCAACTCAAGCTTTGTAATTTCACACTCTATCAACTCGAGTACTTGCTATTAAAGGCGTGGACACACTAGATTCCTAACGTGCGTAATATTGTGGTGCTATTAAGAGTTTTGACTTATTGTTTATTATACTGAGATTTCTTACGTCCCTTTGTGGTATTAACCTATTTTCGCCACTGAGAAGGGTAATGTGTTTATTAGCCTATAGATATATGTTTATTTGTGCCACTCGAGAGTTCAAATGCGTGGGCCCCCTTAGGTGATTCTTACGTCAATCGATTTGTCATAATCTCGCAAGTGTCACTAAAGGCATGACAGTAGTCAAAATTCAATATGGCGACAACCAGACGCCATATTGTGAAAAATAAAAAGATGAAAGTTTACGAACTATGTTAAATGTGGTATCATTGAATACGTATTTTAAGATTTCTCATATTATTTTTGATTTCGAATGCCCATTTAGTTCCAAGATTATTGGCACGGATGTCCTGTGTTTCGGTTGGTTGAATGATCTGCTCTTGCGCTAATGCGCGGTTTAGATTCTCTCACGAAACAAAGATAGTAACTTATTTTGGTGAAGGGTTTAGATTTGTCTGTAAATCTGGAAGACATTGTACCTATGTAGGGTTAATTGGAAACTTTATTACCAAAGTTACAAACAGCATATTTACATGGAATACGTACTATCTGAGAGTTAATTCCCATATTTTTAAGTGCTATTTTAATCTCAGTCTAAAATAAACGAAGTCTACTTTCATTTTTGTCAAGTTTTTGGCACTGATTGACGCTGAGGTAGATTTTGAGCGTATTTTTTAATACGTCCATGCATAAAATCATCCTTCTCATCACTCAGGAATTAATGATTTCCATGCACGTTTAAAAGTTCTTACAAAGTACAATCTTCAAGTAGCGATAAACCGTTGATCACAGTTGTCAACGCTCAGTTAATTCACAAGTTTGCCTTCAAGAACAGTCGTAATCCTTTCACTCAACTGGCCTTTATCATTTACGTCAACCACGGATGCATCATCTGTCTACTTTATGGCACAACAAAAGATTGTTATAACGAAGCTATTTATATTGAAAACTAGCTTTTAACTGCGGCTTCGACCGCGTGGATGTCGGGAATTGTCGTTCGGGAACCTATCACCATCTGCTTTGCCTGCTAGCCTTTTTCCAACTATGTTGGGGTCGGCTTCCAGTCTAACTGATATACTCGTATTTAACATGGAGCGACTGCCTATCTGACCTCCACGAACCAGTTAGTACTAGGTAATACCTCTTGGTAAGACTGGTTGTCAGACTTTATCTACAATTGACAACCGGGACCAACGGCTTAACGTGCTTTCCGAGGCAAGGAGGAAACTCTGTATCTAATGAGTGATCACCCATCCACGGACCAACCCAGGCAAGCACGGCTTAACCAGAAGATCGACCCGAGCGGCTGCTATTATTTAGCCACGAGCTCCTCCTTCTCATATAATTCCTAACTCAGGTCTTGGAATCTTTGTGCCATATTTGATTGAACTCCGTTCAGCCGTTAATGCGTAAAAAGGTAACAGACAAACAAGAAAACAGACATACAGACGGACAGACTGACTTTCGCATAATGTTAGTAGGATTTATTTGATTTGTATGTAAATATCGGCAAGGCAATGTGTTAGGAACTAGCAATAAATGAAGTGAAGGGGAAATGAATACAATACCTATGCGCTGTCTTTTGTTTTGGTGTTCGAATGGTATACAAGATAATGTGTTACGCACTTCTAGTGGAAATGCCCTTCAATTTGATACATCAACTACATTCATTGCGCTATTTATATTGTCAAGCAAAATTAACTTTCATACATTTCTTCATAATCAAGATACATATGAAACAAATTAACAGCCGCTCGGGTCGAACTTCAGGTTTAGCTGCGCGTACCTGGGTTAGTCCGTGGATGGGTGACCACACATTACGTACCGAGTTTCCTCCGTGCCTCGGAAAACACGTTAAGCCCTTGGTCCCGGCTGTCAATTGTAGATCTTTGACAGTCGTTACCGATAGTAATTGGCATGTAAGTCTGACAACCAGTCTTACCAGAGGGTAACGTATTACCCAGTACTAACTGGGATTTGGAGGTAAGATAGGCAGTCAATCCATGTAAATACTGATATTCAGCTGCATCTGGTTAGACTGGGAGCCGACCCTAAAATAGTTGGGAAAAAGGCTAAGCAGATGGTGACATACGAAGCAATGGTAAAGAGTAAATTTCTATACTCATATTCGAGAATTCCGCCCTCTTTGTGAAGAAATGCTAGCCTACATAAGGGTATATTTCACTTTCTCCAGATTCATCATTATTTAATTAATTTGGTGAATAGTTTTCAGTTCATATCCGGTACATGGAAAATTCTGATAAAAATATAGGGTGACTGGTAATTAGCGATCGATACGATCTGTACACATAATAACAAACAACTTACCCAAAAAAAAACATTTTTTTTTTCCTACTCATTTTCTTCTTTACGCGTTCTCATTACTATCGTACCGTGCAACAGTGGGTATGCAGAGCACAATGAGATGCAGAAAGGCGTCACGCGGCTAACAGCTGATAGGTCACAGGCGCGCGCGCGAATTTCATACGGCTGTTGTGTTATTGGGATAAAAAAGTTAACGAGTATAAAAAATAGTTTCTTTGGGAAAATTGTTTGTTATCATGACTACAATCACGTGTTTAAGTATCCGTCACCAATTACCAGTCACCTTATATAGAAGAAGATACACTTTTCGTGATTATTCCCAAGATACAAACGATAACCACGTATACAATACACCTCCACGTCTTAAAATATGTAAGTCAATGACCAAAGACAAAATTCAGAACCCAAGTCTTCCTATTTCAAAGACACACAAAACTTACTAACAAAACAAACAAGTATTATTCTGCAAACAATTTTAGTACATAGTTCATTAGTAATAAGTATAAGTTTAGTGTCCCTGACTTTAGGTCGCGACGTAGGCGTTGATAAGGGTCCGACTTTATTTACTCGCAGTGACGCCCGTTTTCATTACGGAACCCGTATGCTAAATGCTTGGACCCTAATTAAGGGAACCAGAATTGGAATATGGGCAGAATTATATTAACGAGTTATTTCATTTCTGGGTATGTGGGTAGTTGTTAAGATTTTAATGGAAGTGTAAGATATTGGTATGTCGTTTTGGATGTTGTTTTTTTTTCAGGTAAATGACATCATCTCTGTTTTTGAACAAGATCAAGTTAAATTATCTAGAGAAACCTCATATACATAATGGGTACTGATATAATTTGTCCAATTACAATAAAATAAATATGAATGAACGTTGATAGAGCAAAAGGAGTGAGTAAGGATCATATATCATCATCAGAACATAAGGCCTGTAATACCCATGTTTAAGTTCTATGTAATAGGGGGCGAGCCTATTGCCATCAACCGGCCATGAATCCAGACTTCGTGGCGGCTACTGAGAAATTCCTGATGGGAAAATTCAATTTCACTTTGCTCGACCCGGGAATCGAACCCAGGACCTCATGCTCAGCGGTCGCGCTTACGACCACTTGATCAACGATATCAAAAATTTTTTGCAATGATTTTCTTTACTTTTAATTTCATGTTAGCAACAACACTACCAACGGTCGTTGACCTAATCAGATGTGTTTACTCAAAATGATGAGTATAAAAAAATAAAATAAAATCTTTAGTACATCAAAGCCAAGACACTGCTCATACTTTTAATCAACTCACAAAATTACAAAGACGACCAACTGACAATCCCTACAAAAATGGTTGCCCTACCGTCTTATGTACTAAAAGTAAATGATTTCATACAGACAGGACTTTATCTACAGCGGCCAGTCTGTAAGGCCATAGATAAATAGAGTACATAATGAAAGGGACAGTTCGTAATATGTAATGTCAACGAAATTAATTGTAACTTGATTAGACTTGTTGTTAACGAAGCTGCTATTGATGTTACCGGGAATTTCTTTGATTGTTTGCGATGTACACTATTGGCTGTATTTCGTTGTAAACAAAGTTAGTTTTTTTTTACAAAAAGCAACCCATAGGACAACTAGCCTTTTTCGTATTTTTTTTAAATGTTGGTTCGGTAGTCTCCTTTTTCTAGTGTGGTTGGTGCCTAAACTGGTGTCAGAGATTTTGTGCCTCTGACTTGGCTTTACATGCCGTCAAGAAATATCTCTCAGGCATGCTGGTTTCCTTCCGATGTTTTCCTTCACCGAAGCAAGCATGTGCGTATTTTAGAATTATCTAAAATACGCACATGAATCCGAAACATCAGACGTGCGCGTCTTGGGTTCAAACTTGAGATATATGACTTAGCAGTCCGGTCACACCGCTAGGCTATTTATCACTGCTGTGTGGACCAGTGGCGATGGTTCTATAGAACTCGATTCTTCCCTTTGAAAAATGGCACAGTCAGTATTCTATAGACAAATAATATAATCACAACTCCGGCTTACCTCTTACAAAAATTGACTCTTCGTTACTGGTGTGTACACTAATGTTTCTATAGGACAACTGGCCTTTTCTATTTTTTTTAATGTTGGTTCGGTAGTATTTGTTTAAAATAATGATTATTTTGAGCTACGAGGTTTGGAGTAAACAAAAACTAAGATTGTATTATTATTTTTTATTTTTATTTTAGAACATCACCTTTACTAAGAGCTTTGACTGAATACTTCATTGACCTATTACCAAAAACGCTCTCAAAAGTTCAAGGTGTAACAAAAAAAAAAAACACGATACTGAAAATTAAATAAAAAAAAAGTAAGCGAATAAAGTTGAAACGCGAAACGCCGACGTAATTACCCCGTGCCCAGAAAATGGCGGACGAATCAAAATAAATTTTAAATTAACCAGCGACAAAAGGTGGGCTAATTAATTTTGAAAACTGCTGCCGTATATGTATTGTCCTAATTAAGTTATTGTTGCATTATTATTTTAAAATGTTTCGTGTTTTTGTGTGAGCAAGTTGAGTTTGTTTACATCCTGTATGTTCTAATTGGTGCAGAAAATAATAATTATGGACTCTCATAAATTCGTGGATGATAACAAAAACAAATACTGATAAAAATCGGCCAAGTGCGAATCAGACTCGCGCATGAAGGGTTCCATAACATCGTAGTAGGGGGGGAGCCCCCTTTAATTTATTTCGATTATTTGTTGTTATAGCGGCAACAGAAATACACATTCTGTGAACATTCAACTGTCTACCAATTACGGATTGTGAGGTACATTCTGCTGACGGACAGACGGACGGACGGACAGTGGAGGCTTAGTAATAGGATCCCGTTGGTTATCCTTCGGGAATGGACCCCTAAAACCAGTTACTGACTGCTTTTTCTTCAGACACTACATAGCTGGTTATATTTAGTAATATTTACACAGTCGCCACGACTGACACTAACAGCCTGACCCACGCACTTCTTTCATTTGCATATGAACGACCTTTGAAATATGTAACGTACTCAAAATAAAAAATATTAATTTAATTTTGTACATATCAGTGTCATTGGGTTATTCCATCAGGAATTTTGAAGTAGCAGTCACCTGGGATTTGTACCCGGTTGATGGCAATAGGCTCGCCCCAATTTTTTTTTTTGTTACCCTGTTTGAGTGTCCCCTATGCTGTGCAATATCTGGACATTTTCGCCTCGCAAAGGAGATCAGATCGCCACACCACGTTCGCCGCGCCCCCTATTACATGGAACTTAATCATAACTGTCGAAATGTGGGTGTACTATCAGGTACACCTCTACCTAACCCTTCGGGGATTACAGGCGTGTTGTGATGTTATGTTAATTAACTTTTTGCACGTCAAAAATTACATAAGACGGTCCCCTAAAATCGTCCGCCCTTTGCCACTTCCTAGTGTTAGTGAGACTTGGTCCCCGAACTGCGACATTGGCCCCGTAATCTAATCCCAAGGTCACAGCCCGGCTGCGTGATACTTAAGTACTTATCTTAGACTCTCAAACAGCTACCGAAAACATTCCAAATTGCAAAACTTCATTAAACAAAAACAACGTAATACTCAAGTAAACTTCTAAATTAATTCCAATAAGAGTTCGAAAATCGGATCAATTTGGAACAATGAAAAGATACCTAATATTATTATAATGAAAAGTAAAACAGAAAGTACACAAACGGATCTGGTGGTATCATGTAATCGTATTACAAAAGGCAAATTAATGATAAAAGCTGCCAACTTTCCGACATCCATTAAATCTCTCGTTGAAGTTCCAAATAAGTTTTCGGTCGAAAACGGAGTTATGAAGAAGTGGGACGACTTTTGAATCAGCGATGTCGTTATGGGAAAAACAAAACGTTAGAGATAGAAGGAATTTCTAGGAAAAAAGATTCTGGAAAAGTTTTAGGAGGCTCACACCCGGTTTGTGAAAGGTCTACCGAATCTGATTATTAAAGTACTCATCAAATCTTGCATGAGCTGGATTTGCTGCCGAATATAACAAAGCAAATGAACTACAAGATATTTAAAATCAAATAATGTACGTAGGAGATGACAATAAATCATTGTGGGTTAGTTTTGAAAGTATTTTTGATGATTAATCACTGAGTATGGATTAGTTCACTATGAACCCACACGCATGTTCAAGACTCTGATACAGTTTTTTTTAGATTCACAGTATTTCGACACAAAGATTTCAATTGATCAATGAATGTTTTTTTATACTAATTAAGTTTGGCCGCAACTCGCCTGATGTGAAGCGATGATGCGGCGTAGGGTGGATGGAGCACGCTTGCCTAGAAGAAACCCATTCACTCGAACAATTAATCAGCAACATAGAATATTTAAGTTATCCCTTCGACTGTATGTAAATGTAACCGAGCTAGAAAAGGACGCTGTTCAGACCAATACTGTAAACTTACACGACCTGTTCTAGTGAGATGGGAACCACAGCTTTAGTAAGACTTGTGACACTCCCAATCAAGGTCATCTATATTTCATAGATTCCTTTTAACGTGCCATTTCTTTTGCATATCAACAAAAGGATATCGATGGAGAAAATATTTATTTATTCATTGATGCAAAGTGGCCGATTGGAAAAACCCAAATACAAACATTGTGCTATTTTTGACAGCCTTGAGATCTGAACAAAGGTTTTATGGGTCTATGAGGGTCTTTATTTATTTTAGCAAGATAATGGCACATAGAAAAGTGTCCTAAGTACGTAATGGGAAGGTATTTTTATTTGAAATATGTTTCATAATCGTATCGTTTAAATAAGGGGTTTTCTTATAGACTGCCACAATGAATGGTTAAGATAATATTCTCACGCTCAACGCGTAACTTTTAACAAACGTAATAGCTATCGCAATAAATATGGTTATTAACGCACATGATGATGATCATGTGTTTAGAAAGGAGGTGAATGCTGAGATGACGAGTAACAGAGAAGTATGGAAGAAGAAGACATGCTGCGCCGATCCCGCATAAATTGGGATAAGGGCAGGAGAATGATGATGATGATCAATCCTGATATTAGCACTTCACAAAATCAATAAAAAGAAGATGGCCGCTCCCAGACTTCAAACAACAACAAAATCGAGCGCCTATTATTAGACATTGAGTAAAACAATTAATTAACGAACCAGACAGCAGATAACGAATAGACACAACAGTCGCAGAAAATAGAATATTCATTCACATTAAAACTGGATATTTATTTATTCAAATGCATTCCTTATATCAGAACAGTTGATTTACTGGACCATGGCACTTTCGTTTCATGCGAACAGGACCTTTACATCATTTGGTTTTACATAATTTCGCACGATCACGGACATAAGGCTGGGTATAGACCAGCTAGTTGAAGACACTCGTTTGAATTGTGATGCACGCAATGATGGGGGATTTGGATAAAGGTGTTTGTGTGAACTTTCCTTAGCATTTGATAGCATCTGTTAGGCTTGAACTAGCTGATTAAGGAATTGAAAGCATCTTCTAGAAAGATTCGAGCAATTTCTAATCTAGGCGAGACGCGGCTGTGAACAATAAAGCTTGGCGCCGATTTGTCATATTAGCATTCTGTTTTTAATATCAAGTCGTTTGCTAGACGATCATTCAAAACAAATTCACGTCACGACGAATTAGAGCTGCCCGATTTTAACACTGTGCCTCTCTCTCCTCTCATGAGTAGTAGGCCTAATATTTAGTGGGCTTCTTTCGTCACTAACATTAACTGCGGTGGGATCCGTAATTTCTGTTTTGGTATGATGCAAACAAGTGTGACTCAAGATAGTATCTAATTCTAAAAGTGTTTCATGATTTCTATTTAGTAGAAGCTTCTGTTTTATAAACATGTTTGCTGCTCCGTCTACAGTATTTAAAACTAAAGCAACCTAATTAGATTTATTCCTGGAATCATACTTCGTTCTCAGTAACAAATAACTTGACAAAACGCCACAATTTTCCTCATTCACGACCGAATCCTTTAAGAATATTCGATGCTTATTAACATCGAGTTGGGAGCCCGTCGAAAATCGAGGTTCTATTAAAAGATATTCCGAAGTCGTTGTCATTAGTCAAAGTTGAGGACAGAATATCATGGAGGCATTTGTGGGCATCCATCTATAAATATAATTGGCCAGCCTTGTTAGTTTCAGGGAACTTTGGCTTTGAAGTCTGCCGAGGTCTGTACGCACAATCGCACGCCGTAATGATAAACGTTGGGTCCTTGACGGGTGAATAGATAGAAGAGAGCATGTGTGGGTGTTTTTACGTAAGATTTTTCCTATGAGATCCGAGAGTTTTCCGGTCGTATTGTTAGTTCTTCTCTTTGCGAGATTTGAGTATCAAAGTCAAAGGAACTTGTGCACTTATTGCTAAGTACAACAAGTTGGCTCTCTTTGTGATGGTATCTAGTTATTTGGAATCGCTGCTTTATAATGCTGCGTTATTATGTTAGAACCCAGGGACAAACCGTTGTGATCACCCGGGAAAAAAACATACCTGACTGCTACCGAGAGTCTTAGAAACAGACGAAAAATCCTTTAACATTTTGCCCAACCTGGGAATCGAAACCAAAACCTCATGCTTAGCAATAGCGCTTACTACTTACACTAGGCAGAGGCACGCATAGATAAGTCCACAACAAAAGCTAATATAATTAAAACAGAAAAGCTACATCTAAAAACCCGTGTTGTTTTCATACTTCCCACAGTTCCAAATAAATAACAAAACTCATACAATATTTACCCCGCGAAACATTATGTAAAACCAACAGACAAAGTGCCCATCAAGATATTGATCCCTTATAAAGAATACAGTTATAACATCCCAAGCTTAAATAAACAAGTCAGACATACGTTACATACAGCTACACGTATTCAACATAGAAATACATAATAAATGTATTATATTTACATATGAACTAGGACTGGGAGAGTATATTTTTGTGAGTAGCCCGCCAGTTTTATGTTTACGCTTCGTTTTCTGCAAGATGGGCTTGGGAATGTGTATATGTATGAGAGTGAGACTTATGCGTAAAATATCACTCAGTGAGCATGGGTCACAGGATAGCTTCCTGAGGAATGCCATAATTATACTGTTTCCGTACTAAAACATGATAATTTCAGTGATTTGGAAGTCAAGAAAGTCATCAAACGAAGTCGGGAGATTTTGAAAAATTACCTTTTAATACGTGTGTCATCATCAACTTTATGTATTTATGCCAATACGGCTCAACTAATCTGTTTCGCTTACCAAATAAGAATGCAGTAAACTTAATGAAGAATTTATCTGAATCCGTGTTCGGCAGTATTGGGAACGACAGAAACTCAATCAAAACGGCTTCATTGAAACTCACGATTCCTTTTCAATTAAATGCGGCACAAAGCGCGCTCACACATTGCATCGTGTCAAAAGGATTAACCAGAACCTTCAGGCAACGCCGGAAAATTGAACTGGTCTTTTGTGGCTCCAGAGCATTCGAAGCTTTCAGTATAACCAGATTTACAGGAATCTGAACGCGACAGAACGATTGGAATTCCCTCTACACAGAATGTGTGAAAAATGCCATTCGATGTCTATCGAACGCCTATATGAGGTCCGAAACTATTGGACTGTTCGGTTTTTACTGTTTACATTTTAGTAAATGTTCAATGGATTTTTTAAGCGCTTTTCCGTTTGATCTGGTGGATAAAACTGTATGTAAAAATGGGATTTCAGGTATTCGTAAATAAAGTGTTAAAATGAACTAATGCTTGTTGTAAATCGTCGATGCAAATCCTGACTATTATAATAGCTGCGAGTACTTCTATGAAGGGAAATGGTGATATATTATAAGGTGCCGATGTGTTTTATTTATAAGTTGGAGTGCAAATGGTACGCATCAAGTGTGAGAAATGGGTCAAAACATTGGTCGAAGAGAATGAGTCACTTTCGACGACCAAGCTTGGTTTGGAATGGTTCGTAGCATTTCATACTAGTCATACTAATATTACAATTACGTAAAATGGCTTAGCAAAGACAAAGCTTGGCACCGTACCATAGTCTTGTAGAAATACCCTTTGTTTTAGTTCACCAAATGAACATTGTAGACCATTTACCAGTGCAATAAGTTAAGCAGTTGAAAACAAAGCTATACGAGTCATCCTAAATTTATTTTCTAAGTTATGACTTGGTTCTTTAATGGACCAATCCATATCATCAGCCAATCCATATTATCAGCAGCATCTAAGAAGCCAAACGCCGTCTTGGTACGGAAAAACCGACGCGAACGAATTGTAAATCAGCTGTGGACAACGGACACTAACAGATACTTCAGGTGACCTACCAAGACGTCTTGAAGCCGTATTGTATTAATCTTATTCCAGAAAGGAAAAGAGATGGCATTAGACGCTCCGTCTCTTTCCCACACAGAAGTGACATCATTACAATTCCACAATAAGACGTCATAGTAACCCAGTCAAAATCCAGTGTCCGGATCTGAAGACACATTCGCAATTTATCCAAACCGGTTTAACCGAACTTAAAACAATATTCCCACAGCCTAGATAACATTTCCAGCTCACCAAGTAAGTGCTAAATAGTGAAGTCATTCACTCTACGATTGGCCACACGCATCGAACAGATGGCGTAACCGTTGATAACAGCATGCGGGCCTCATTTGACGATTACTGAGTACTGACAGCTGTTAAGGTTCGGTATAGACGGATTTTGGAGGCGACACAGACTGGTAAAAACAGTATCATCATGTCAAACTAAATCTGACATAATGAGCAGTAGCAGCTGTAATGAATCGCTAAATCAGTGAAAATTTTTGACAAACGGAGTAGATGTGCAGCACAAAAAGACGATGAGATTTTCAGTTTATAAATTATAGTTACATAGTTTTTTTTTATACATGTTGAAAGGGACATCCACACACGAACCACAAGGAAAGTTTTCATCGGTATTTTTTTATAATCTTCCGTTTCCTACAAAATTGCAATAGAATAGAAGGTTTTTATTTCAGACCAGGGTCCATAGGGTTAGTAACAATTTTACTTAACTTCTAGTGTTAGTAGGTTACAGACACAGATGAAAATATATAAGTTAAAATACAGCATGGAGCCGCATCCACCTTCGCAACATCGGGGAATCCCACCGATCTGCGAACACACCGAGAATACTGTTGGTGCTGCCGCGAACACGAGTCATCAGGGATGCACATCTATTTCTAATAATGGCGGCAAAACCATCAATATTATTATCTGCAAACATCCCCGACGCACTACTACGCCACGGCAGCCGCAGCAGCACTCTCAGTGCATTATTGTATTGAACGCGTAGGTCGCTGTATGTCCGCTGAGTAAAGTTGACCCACAGGCTGCACGTGTAGAAGGACTGGCAGTAAGCTTTGAAAAGCGTTACTTTAACTGGCTTCGTACAACGTGCAAACCTGCGAGCCAGCATGTTACAACGGACAGCCAGCGACCTACGTTCCCTTTCAATGTCACAATTATCTTTGACATCTTCAGTGACAATACCTGCATGGTAAAATGTATGGGATGTGGTTCAGAATGATATACTGAATGCCCTCCATCCTGTATGACTGAACCCGATCTATTAATACACGAAATAAACAAAAAAGTAGTTTTTGTTAAACCATTTTTTTTCGCTGCTGTGCACAGTTCACTCTTTTGCGCAGAAGCAAAGCAGATTATAGATGATGATGGATAAACGTGAGTGTGTTAAAGTATGTAGTATCGTTACTGTTGTGTATAGTGCTGTTCAAACTTAATGACGGATCGGAAGTTAGCTGCGAGTGACGGTCAGCGCAGGTTCAAACTTTATTGCGTAACGTAAAGCTGCGTAGAACACAATATAAGGTAACAGCGTGCAGCGGGGCGAAGAGAACGAATCGTCTTGACTATACAACATTATTTTTAGTATATGCGAAACCTGAATATAGTTTGTTCAGAATAAGTAACAGGATCGATTCCAATCATTTTTAAAGTTACAAGATACAAGATAGGACACCGAGCGACATTAAGTACTTATCGCAATAATTTAGGTTACTGCCAAATTATTGTTATCAATGAGCTTAAGACGACGCTGGATGCCCGCGAGCGGGCGGGCTACGTGGTGAACACGTTTTTGCACGGACCACCAGGTAACAGAACAAGCTTATAACTTTGTGATTTTTCATGATACAGTTTTGAAATTTTGTACATAGATTCTTTACTTAAAAATACTAGACACGTGTTTCAGGTTTCGCACATACTAAAACTAATGTTGTATAACACGCAGACCGTCACTCGCAGCTAATTTCCGAGCCGTCATAAAGTTTGAAAAGAACTATAGTAATAGTAAGTAGTATATTGACACACAAAAAATGATGTTCTCCGTCCTCTTAAAAGTTTTCCTCTCCTAGTCATCTTTTCCGACATTCACAGACATATTTTATTTGCCAAACTACAGAGTACATGAAGACATTTTCTATCTCAAATAAATGTTTGTTTGCAGTGCAGTCGACTGCCTGCGTCGCCTGTCTATAGCCAGCCTTCGATGTTTACTTTTTATTAGCATCTTATCTACAAGGGAAATGGAGAAAACAGTTCAGGTAAAGATATTAGTGTTACTTTGTACGGTATTACAAGCGGGGATCGGTAAATACGATGTTGTTCGTAGCTTTTTGTTCTAGAAATTCTGTTTACTTATCTTTACAATGAGTAGCTATACGAAATAAAAGTTGTTACATTGAAAGTCCTTTTTTTTAAATAGGAATAGTTTTATTTATCTATACTAATATTATAAAGCTGAAGAGTTTGTTTGTTTGTTTGCTTGAACGCGCTAATCTCGGGAACTACTGGTCCGAATTGAAAAATTATTTTAGTGTTTGATAGCCCATTTATTGAGGAAGGCTATAGGCTACATAACATCACGCTACGACCAATAGGAGCGGAGCATTTATGAAAAAGATTGCAAAAACGGTGAAAATCCAAACGCAGACGAAGTTGCGCGGGTCAGCTAGTATTCAATATTGCTTATGTATGCATGCCTATTTGGAAAGCTCTGAATCGACTGCGTACCCAAGTAGGACGCTGCAAACATAATCTGGCAAAATGGGGTATTATTGGTCCCTCCAACACCGAGTGCGAGTGCGGCGCTCCGGATCAAACTATGCCCCAACTGCTGGAGTGTCCAGGTGTTTACCTGCACTGTTGGCGACCTGAATAGCGCCTCTGCCGCAGCAAAAAACGTAGCCACCTGCTGGGCCCAAACCGTCTAATATGGAATGAACATCGATAGGATAAGAAGAAGATGTATGTATACAGGTTGGTTATTATAAAATGATGTTAGGTTTATTTTATCATTAAAATATAACACATTCCCGTAATATCATTCTACCATTTCACTGTATTTTTATTAATCGTCCTGATTTCGGCGGTAGTTATATGGTATTAATATAACTAATTAACTATAGGTATTATTTTTGTTTGTTGTGGAAATATTTTAACAAAATATTACCTGAAAAAAATATTCAGTTCCCGAAAAGTTATTTGATTTTGTTATAAAATTGTCATTTGTAATTACAATAAAGTTAATGAATTATCATAAAACTGATTAATTATTACGAAAACGTATTAGTGACGTGACTGTTTGGGGAAAAGCCTCGGGATTATCGACAGATTATCGATAAAAAACCGAGTTATGTAGCATTGCTTGTTTATGGTATGTAAATGCACTAGTTAGTGGTTATTGATTGTCCAAATAATGGGCAGATAAATGCCTACTGTTTATGTGTTCCGGGTAAATACAATGATACATTGTAAAACATAGGATGGTAGTTCGTTGTTAAATTGGGAAATATTTGTTTTTGACGCCAGCTTTTGAGCATTAACAAATGAAGAAAAATTACAAGAGGTCAGTAGTTATTTACTATAAATTGCCTCTCTAATTTAGGAGGGTACTATTTAAATATGGAAAGCTTGTATATATATTTTTTGTGCATATGTATAATAATCACTTGCTTAGGTGAATGAAAACTTTGTGAGAAAACCAGCATGCCTGAGAGATATTTTTCGACGGCATGTAAAGTCAAGTCAGAGGCCCATTGGGCGGCATAAAACTCTCTCTTTTTTCAATATGACGGTTGTCGAGATTACATAGATATATAACTAATAATACTCCTTTTGGGCTTCGCCACAGTCGGGTAAAAAACACAATACGCACATAGAGCAGAGTCATCATCTGCCTAGCCTTTTCCCAACTATGTTGAGGTCGGCTTCCAGTCTAACCGGATGCAGCTGAATGAGATGCCAGTATTTTACATGGAGCGACTGCCTATCTGACCTCCACAACCCAGTTAGTACTGGGTAATACGATACCCCTTGGTAAGACTGGTTGCCAGTTTTTGGCCCACTGACTACCTAACGACTGTCAAAGATCTACAAATGACACCCGGGACCAACGGCTTAACGTGCTTTCCGAGGCACGGAGGAAACTCGGTATGTAATGGGTGGTCACCCATCCACAGACCAACCTAGGCAAGCACGGCTTAACCTAAAGATCGACCCGAGCGGCTGTTATTATTTAGCCACGAGCTCCTCCACATAGAGCAGAGTGATGAAAGTATTTTACAGTATGCAAGAAAAATATACCTTTACCTACTCATATATTTTGTTTCGTTTTTTATTTTTACAAATCCTACCGTTTCATTTTCTACGAAAACGCTGCACACACGGGACATCACTAGTAAAACTCCGCATCTCTCCATTCACGTTTTAATTTAATTTAACAAAATATAGACGCCATTATTACACCTTTTATAACGTCGGCTCTCAAATATAATGGATTTTAATTGAACTTTAACGATTTTCGCAGAAATTCGCGAACGTTGTAAATCTTATACGGTTTTTTAATTTACATTTTGATTAATTAATACGTTAAGTTAATTTTATTTTGAAGTTAATTTTACTCAACAGTTGAGTATTTGTGATGTTGAAGCAACTCAAATAATGATGTAGGTACAATTAGTGTCAAAGATTGCAGGAAAGCACAATCTCCAAAATCTCAGCCTCCTAAAATGCACAATTTTTGTCCTCAAATACCACCATTTCGCCGATATCTAGCAAATTTTTAAGAAGTGACAACACCATTATCGGCGTAAGTATGTTCGATTGTCAATTTTGTTGTTTGTTTATGACGCTACTACCCGAGAAGCGTCCGGAGTGTCGCCTCCCGCGCCCCTATGTTGCCATGTAAGTTTCCTCATTTCAGTAAAAAAGATTACATAAATAGAATGGAATCTCACGGATCGGACAGGGTTTTAGTAACATATTATTGTATATATCAGCAGACTTTTAAAGTATTGCTACTAGGGTACCATATCGAAAGTAAACAGACACCTATTTAATATAAGAGGACCACAGTTGGTAGTCAAAGGACATAAAATACATCCAAACAAACATTTAATACATCATAAACGTCAATTAATACAATATATGTCCCAATTAAAACTTTATAAGCCCTATTTACATAATCCATTCGATCCACCAGCTAAACCTAATCTGACATAACAGGAAACTTCACCAAAAGCCCTTATTACGACGACATAAAGCACAAAGTCAAGTGATCCTTGCTTGTTAAACAAGCAAAAGTTATCTTTGCTGGGACATACGGGTACAAAAGTGCTTATGAAGCCCTAACGAGTAGTGCACATGTGAGACGATACGGGCGCCCTCTATATTGAACAATGCCTTCATTATTCAAACTACTCAAGTACAACAATAATCCTTATCCCTAAAGTTATAAGTCTCGAAGTTGAATGAATCTAATCCGGAACAAAGGATAGAGTTTTACAAAGAAAATCAACAGATGGCTCTGTGATAAAGATAGGCACATCTCGAATGAGTGTTCATTATGAAAATAAAGGGTCACGTCAGGAGGATTTGGACCTGTTAATTTTTTCGGGAAGGGTCTGCGGGTTTCCCTGGCAGTTTGAGGAAATGTGCGGATTAAGTTGAAAAACATCCTGAATTAATATAAATTGTTTACTTGACACTGCGTTAATTAAAATGTAAAATTCTTTAAATTACGTGAAAGTAGAGAGGCATTAATAGCAGATAAATAAGAGTTGTTATTAACAAGTTTCACTAAAATAATTTCGTTTAAGTAAAACGTGCAATGTCTTGGGAATCAATTACTTATCAATACTTGTTTTCAAATAATGAAGCAGAATAATCTTTATATTGTAAGAAAGTTAAAATACAAGTGTATAATTACAGCCTTTATTCACATTATTACTAAACAAACGTTCTGAAAGATGTATGATTAGTGTTATTAAATGTTGCTTTGACCTACCATGGAATTCATGATAGCTATGAAAAAATTACAGTATGCGTGTTCGAACTGAAATATTTAATTAACAGTTCCTAAAACACGGTAGGTACCTATAGAACCAACACCATGATAGTAGTAATTAAAAATAGATTTTCTTCCACCCAACAATCAAAATGGGATAGGTGTGTTTTATTTTTAGAAAATGTTCGCCTTTAATTACAGTTAAATTGCTGTAATTACACAAAAAGAGTTTTACACCCTTTTTTATTACTTAGTTATGTGTTAAATATTTTTTGACAGTAGGGAGATAAGTTCAGTTATTCAAAGTAAAGCTATACAAAGGCCTTTGGTACATGGTCAAAATCGAAACAATCGTCAGCATCTTGTTCTTCAAAACATTTTAGAAAAAAAATACAATATTTCCCAACCCAAAAATACAATATTTGTCCTCTGTTAACGTCATCCGAGCGACAAAAGATCTCTGGAGCACTTAACAGCAGATACAATTGAAGGTTACCATTTCCTTTGTGAGGAATTATAAAAACAAGTCAATGCCATCCAACTTTTCTTTCAGCCAGTACATATTTTACACGAACCATTTCAAGAGCTTAGCGCGGAGCCCGTCAAATATGCAACACGTGGTACCAACCTCCCATAAATAAGATCGACCAGGAAAACGTTAGGCAACCGTAAGAAACAAAATAACGGCGAATAATATAAAAAAGGCCCAGGTTTTACGTGAATGCCCACATTAATAATTCATCCGTAATCCCCTAAAGTTGGTGGTGGGATCTAAAATGTATTTTACGACACAATCGACCGTGTTTTATACACAAGCCACAGGGTCGGACTGAGGTGCTAAATTGCCAATGACGCCTGCTGTTCGATAATATTTTTACTTCTCTAGTAATGTATACGGGGTGGAAGGGACAACAGTTATTAAAAAAAAAACACAGCTGTTCCATACATTTTGACCGTGTAGGTATTGAACTTTTGTAGGAAACAGCAGATTTTTTTAAATGAGCGATGAAAAATTTCTCTTTGGCGCTCAGAATGATGCACTGAATACGTGGTAACCGTTTTCGCGTCGGTGCAGTCCCTTCCACCCCGTGTATGTGTGTAGTTTTTTTGTGGCCACCTCCTAAATGGAAGTACCTTTTAACGTACGCAGAGAATGGTAAAACCGTTGGTTTTCTTTTGTTAACCATACTTTGTAATAATGTCTCCGGTATGCAATTATTTGGTCTTTCTTAAATATAAATACTAATGACTTTTCTATCAAAAGTTAGAAGTCATTAGTATTTATACATATTAGCACATGTCGTGCCCCTGCACCTTTCTACCCTCCTTCCACATCTGTCTGTACAGAACAGCCAAGAAGAGATGTATAATACAAAACACAACAATTACATCATTACTCATAAGATGAAAGTAGTACATAAACTCATAGCCAAACAAAACTATACAAGTAAAGAAAACTACATCATAATACCAATGTTACTGCGACCGGAGAGTGACAAGAAAATTAAAGACCACGTAGGTAGGACCTTGTAGCGCCAGTTATTGGATAAATAAAAACGGTGAGGTAAACCGAGGATGTTGTGTGAGCTATTTATTTGTTTTTAACTAGCTTTTTCCCGCGGTTTCTCTTACGTGAAGGTCGACAATTATCCCACGGGAAAACAGCCGAGATACAACGCCTCCTACGCCATGCCTATCCTTATGCCAAATATCATCCAAATCTGGCGTGATAGCGTGACAAAAACAAACCTCACTTTTAGATTAGACTCGCACATAATATTGGTTAAGATTCAGATCAACCCACGATATGTTTCGTATGAAGAACTGTCTCATTTACGGTTTTATTAGGTGTAAAAGTTTTAGTATCCGATCTGAAATGTCACGAGCGAATATAGTCGTATATTTTTTATTGTGATTTAGGTGTTAAGGAACGATCTGGAATCTTGGCAATGTCAAAGGTGAGGCCTGGAATAATAAAGAAGGTAGATAGTGGATCATCTTATAAGTACATTAGTATGAAAGAGAACCAAGCAAAAACTATCTACGTTTAAAGTTACAGGAAAAGCTACAATAACACAATTACTGAACCTTACACCGTAGAATGTTAGTTGCTTCAAAATCTATTTCTACCCTTACTAAAATAGTTGAAACACCTACGCATACAAAAATACCAGCACCAGATGGCCACACTCCATCCCTGTTCTCACTACACAATGCCCTTAAATGAAATTTAAGTCACCCGCCGAAAGTAGATAAAACTTTACAGTTTTTGTCGTAAGCTTTCGGCTAACTTTTTTGGGTAGCGCAAACTTCAATGAATTTCGTTGTTGAGTTGCCCCAATGGTTTAAGGAAACAACCGAACATGCCATCGATGAAAAAATCCTTAGCAGGTAGGAATGTCTGAGATAAATTCTCAGATGTCGATCCCAATGCTAATTTTGCACCAGACCTCATAAAGCATTTTTGTTTTATTTTTTGTGTTATAAAAACCACCGAAAAGGGACCAGATGTAAAATTTGAATAATATGGCGAAATTTGGGTTCTACCATCACGTTATTCTAAATGCCAACCACCTAAGGCAACTCATAAACCATCTTGCAAACCCACAAAAAGATTAAGCGATAAACAAAGACGGTGAAGACAGAATTGAAACGTTATGTACTGTAAAGGATATAGCACAAATATTTACCAAAAAAGGAAAAATAAATACACCTAAAGCAATACATTACAAAAAGTATCTGTATACGTACACGTCAGGACACAAACTAACAGAAAACGCGTAAAAATAACTCATCTAACGTTTTTATGATTTTGGGGAACAGGGGATGGCGTTCATTACTGTCTCGGGGCTAAAGTAAACAGCGGTGTTGGAATTTTTTCATCAAAATTTGACTTATACCATCTGTTTCCGTGGTAATCTTAGCTAGAGCAAATATTTGTACCGCCTCTGTTACGCCGCATCATAATTATAGCTAGGGCCAGGGATTACGACTAGGTCACTGAGAAATCTCATTATCCCCGCTTTGTGTCATCATCGATACAATTTGCGTGGGCCTGAATCAATTATTGTATGTTTGGTGATGCGCTTTGGGGATTAGTCGACGTCAATTAGGTTTAGAAGCCGATTTAAATAACTAAGTGCTTTGTTTGTGGATCAGGGGATTATGAGATGTGATAGTTTGCTGTGTTCCGTTTGTTGGACCTGAGTAATTGTTGTGGTCTGAATTCTGTTTGAAATATCTCTGCAAACTGCAGATGTTGTCCTTTGAATGTACAAATGATTCCGGAACCGAGTTGTCCAAGTTAATAGTTTACTGACAAAGGATTCTTCGTGTTATTAAGACACTGAGAGGGCAGTAGCTATCGAGCAGCGAAACTTTATAATGACAAAGACATTTAGAAATTCTTAAAGTTTTCTGAACTTAGACAGTTTTTAATTGTTTTTGACAGTTCTAATTCCAGAACATAATTCCTTTGGAAAGGTTATTAAAATTACGAAAGCCAATGATGCAGCTAGTTTACTTCAGTATAGACTTATTCGTGTACATTTCGGGTAGCAAGGAAAACACTAGCCACAATAAACTAGAATTTACTCAACACAATATATCTTTGGAGTACACGGTGACGCTACTCGTAAAGAAAAACGTCAGCAATATGTCAAGTTCAGTATATTTAAATTTAGTTCCGCATTTTGCCGCATACAAAGATACATTAGGTGCTGTATTCACTCACTGCAACACCGCTGTACTCGACATTACCTGCAAAGAAAAAAAACAACATAAATTAGGTCACGCATTTATTAAATTATTTGAGGACATTTATTATGACGGGACACGAATGTCTTCGGTAGTTAAGGTGGAATAATTTAAAACTAATTTACACACGGAAAATAAAATATTAACATTGATCACGCTTCTTGAAACTGTACATAAATATGCGAGAGTTATGCCAAATTTAAAAATGGCATGCACTTGAACCAAAAATTCAAAGAAATGTGATGAATTGTTATTGTCCACTACTTCTCAGAGACAGAATGCCTGTGTCCCCACACATTGTAGGCTGATTACGTATAATGCTAATTCGCAACTAGTGTTGAATACAATAATATTAGCAGTAATACCAAAAAATTGCTTTATTTTTTCACATAGTCAACTCTCCCGCCCAATATTGAATACTATAAGAGTTGACAACCTAATTGTTTTTCCATATTAGGTATTTACTCAAAACATCAGTAGGTACCAGTGGCGAGGGTTCCATGCAACTCGATTCGTACCGGATTCCCTTTGAAACATAGAACAGTCAGTATTCTATAGACAAATAATATAATCACATTAAAAATAATATGTACTCCGGCTTACCTCTTACAAAAATTAAGCCTTCGCTACTGGTATGTGCATTGTATAAGTCTAAAATCCATCTTGAAATAGATCAAGATCTTAACAGAATCACTTTTCTGAATCCATATACTCAAGTCAGCGGATAATAATGTGCCCATGCGACTTTGGAATAAGCTCAGATTTATGTAATCCTAGTATTCTTATATTATCCGCCATCTTTGCAAAGACTCTCTGTTACCATGTTTTATTTTTAAAAGGAAATCCTCTCAAAGGACGAACTAAGTTTGGAATATTTTGATAGAACAGGGCATTTTTTGTTTTACTTTGCATAACTTAGGATTTATGCTCGACTGTTTTAGTGAAATTAGGTACTCCTAAGTTGGATAAAGTGAGATATTACGCTTTATATTTTGTCTATATTGTTCTACTTGTTCTGCCGGCTGTAAAGAAATTTATGTGAACTAATCAGACGGCACTAGTCAAGTAGCAAAGTATTTCGTATTTCTGAAACTGACTGTCAGCACCCTCTGCTGACAGTGCTGACAGTCGTTTCAGAATTATAAAACACTTTTTTTGTTTTCGGGGGGAAATCTTCAAAAGGCGACGTAAAAAAAAGACCGGTCTCTTTTGGAATAAGATAAGTTGCCATACGTATGCTCTTGAACTTCAGCTCAATGACCGGATTGCGGGGGCGTTCTAAAACGTCCGGAATTTTGCAACATTAGAAAAATAACAAACTGTTGATGCTATGGAATTTTCCAGGAGTTGTCGGTCCGGTAGCCATAGCAGTACTGTTCTTTAGACGGAAATCTTCGAAGCTTTGACCTCTCTTAGTAGTAGTAAGCTCTTTCAAAAAGAAGCTTTCCTACTTCTGATGTTAAATAAAATGATCACTGGATTTGAGGGGAGAGTGGTATGAAAAAATACAATTTTTGGAGTAAAAGTAGTTTGATAAATTCGTTTTGAATATAAAACGAAAAAGTTCATACAATACTGTATCTGAAAGTCCAATACGGGTGTTAAAAATGAAATATTGAATGAACGATTCAATATTTCATTTAGACACCTATTTTTCTATACCGTTTACTAGCGATTGATAGAAACCAAATAACATTGGACGTGTAAATCCTGACACGTTTTTATAAGTAAATCCATCAAAACGTGGCTGACACCAAAAATGTTCTATTTTTTCAACACTGTTCTTTATCAAGTCGCTTTTTATGATTTTTTATAGCCAAATTACATTTTATTACACTGTTTACCCCGCGGCTTCACCCGTGTGGTTGTCGGGATATAAGAAACTAGCTGACCCGCGCAACTTCGCCTGCGTTTGGATTTTTCCCCGTTTTTGCAACATTTTTCATGAATGCTCCGCTCGTATTAGTCGTAGCGTGATGGTCTATAGCCTATAGCTTTTCTCAATAAATGGGCTATCCAACACTAAAAGAATTTTTCAATTCGGACCAGTAGTTTCTGAGATTAGCGCGTTCAAGCAAACAAACAAACTCTTCAGCTTTATAATATTAGTATAGATATCGCACGGGAACGAACTATTGCGATATAAAAGTGCCCTAACTTAGGTCATCCCTGTGTCATGTACTATCCATATTCATCGAGTCAATATTAAAGACAGACACTTACTTTCGCATTTATACATGGTGGAATGGACACCGATGCCGCGATGTTCAAACGGTTACCAAGTATTCAGTACATCATCTATCGCTTTCCATCAGTCGTGATCGAGGTCAAGAGCAGGCCAATTTTAATAATAAAAAAATATTCTGAACCTATAGAAATTTTAAATCAAAAATAAAAAAAAACAGCTGTCCCATACAAAAGCGTTCCCTACACGGTCAAAATGTATGGGACAGCTAAGGTACAGAATAACCGTCTGTAGTCGGTTCCACCCTCTATTATTATAGATCCAGATACCAAAATCATGTTTAATTAAATACAAGTCTCTGTCTACCCAGTCTACGTAACCAGCTACAGTAAAAGGATTCAAAGTCCCTTGAGGCAACTCCTCCTAAATTGACAATTGTGAAAGCGATAACAATCACCATATCAGAGCTAGGCCTTTCGACCCTAGAATTTAGGTCCTCATTCTACAGCGTCCCTAGACATCAATTCTAGACCTAACTTCAGACATGTGCTTAAGTATATCTAGGAAAGTTTGAGAAACATTGCTAGTAAGAAGATATATAAATTCTTATCAGGGGAGTTACTATGACGTCATAAAGCAGGAGGCCACCTGGGCTGTCTAAGATAGGATGTTCTAAAACAAGTCGTGTCCTAGGCTTCAAAACATTTTCGAGCTGCCACAGGTCTAGTACGTATCTACTACAGAAACAACAAAAAGCAATTTTTAAAAATTGTGAATATAAAATAACACCTTTTTGTAAGTAGGTATAATATTAATTTCATAATATATCACCATTTAGAGATGTGAAAGGAATGGCTTAGGCCATTGCCCAGGAGTTGAACAAAACAGGCAAATTAAAAAAAAATATAGAGGGATTTCAAAAACACAAATTCTTAACACCATTATTACACGTTAGGAGGAAATCGTTTTTCTATCGTTTTTGTTTAGTGTAACTTATTATGTTCGTGACTGTACTTAGAAAATCTTAACACAAACACAGCAAAAAACAATTAATCAGTATTATTTGAGTTCTTTCCAGTTGATATTTTTTAAACTAAGGAATAGGTGAGCCCTTAAAAGGAATACGATCAATTTATCTTTATCGACGTCTCCAAGGGAAATAAATTGACTTCGCGGCGTAGTTTCTTTCGAATAGGCTTTAAAAAAGCTGTAGTTTTTTTTGTTATATTCCAGAAATAAAATGTGGAAGATATAACATTGAAAGGAGGTTATTTATTTTATTTATCTGCTAAGCAAATAAAAACTGTGCGCAATTTAACATTCTAACGACTTAAATTTTGGACGAAAAATTGATTATTTTTTAGTGTAAAATACATCCTTATTATATTACTGATAGCACTGCGTGGCTGAAAAAAAAAACATCATTCTCCTGCCCTTATAAATCCCGGTTGAAAAAAATCTAGAACAAAAAATAAAGGAATAAAATTCAAATACTGTTCGCAGTTCAAGCATCCGTATTCGAAAGAAACAAAGCCAGCAATTCAAAAATCGAACTAACGAAACTGAACTCTTTCATAAAAATCAAAGGCCGAGACAGACTAGTTACACAGCCAGCTACGCCACTACATGGCTTACCATGGCCCAACATGGCCACACGTGGCGGAACACACGGCCAGCTCCAGAAATACTCAGAGTAAACACGGCAATATGTTCACAAGTAATGAAGCGAACACTTGGCCCGGCCTATAAATAGATAAATAAATAACTACGCGGCCCGTTTGTGTTACTATTGGTGTTTTGAAGTGCTTTTTTTGTTTAAGGGATGTATGGTATGTTTACATCGTTAGAACTCGGCCTTTCGCATGTGGTACTGTGATTATTACATGTGTATTCCTTTTACAGAAGCGAGATCAATGAATGTTTGTGGTAATTGAATTTTTAATAACGCTTGGTTTAGACAGGTTAGTTTAAAAGGAGTAAGAAAGGTAATCTCCGGCTTGAAGATTTCAAATTACTTAGTCAGAAAGCGACTTTGAAACTGGCAATAAAAATCGATACTTTCGAAACACGGACTCGATTGTTCCTTAACCCTTTAATTTGGCTACCAGTATTTAAATTTCCTACAAGAGATCGAATCCTTGGTTCTGTTCGTGACATTGACAGCGGTCAAACGTCGTCTGTCCCTGAGGACATAGAGGACAGACCCAAATCACTTGATAGGGTAGATGTATTGTTTTTAGAGTCGGTCTCTCGGACTATGGAAGGTGACTTCGAGAGCCAGACATTTGTAAATATTTTTTGGTCCCGAGAGAAAAGTTTGGCGAGTTCGCGAAACATTTTTGATTTAAGGTGTCGTGTTGCTAAGCCGCTTAAAAACTGTTTTGTTGACACTTCGAATCTACAATAACTAGAATTAAATTCACTCATAGACAACTCGTTAAAAGCCCTAAAACGTACGAAAAAAGAAAAAACACAAGGAATGTTATCTTTAACTTAAATTAACACCCAATAAGCGAAGCTCCCATCTATTTAAGTAAACATTCCTGAGCGAAATTCCAGAAAACGTGACATGTTGAACAACTGAGCGCATCTCAAGTTTAAAACGCTTACAGAGGCAGAACAGGCCATCTTTGAAGGCATTGCTCCTTCGGTTGAGAAAAAAAAAACAAGTCCAGCCCACGGACCTTTGTTGTGGTGGTCAGTGCTACGTGCAAAACAAAAATAAGACAAAACGAACGGGACAGAACAGGTCGGGCCGACCGAGACCAGTCCGACGACTTTTGACCACTTTTCTGGTCCCACATCCCGACAAACTTATCTCTACAGACACTTTCCAACTTCTCCAACCTTATTGTGAAAGCAACAAGATCTAATGTTGTCTTATTTATATTTTGGGACGTGGGTTCAGTTTTATTGAGCTATGATTTAAGAGCATTTCGATTTCTTTAGGAATTTCTGTGGTAACGATTACGACTATGAGTTTTGGAGTGATGTAAGGTTTTGTGCGCTTATTGTCCATTTTGGTGTGACCACAAAATATGTGTGTTTGATTTCGTAAACCTGTAATGGACAAAGTTATCTTACACATCACATAACATACATTTATCGTGAACCAGTGAAATTCAATTCGTAGTTAAATAGAAAGCCTGAATCGGACAGGATAAATTCTGTCCTACTTAAGTAACCAAACTTGGAACTTTAAACTGGATTAAACGCTAAACTGGGGGACCAATCTCATCTGAATTGGACGGCTAAATTATTTTAACTCAGTTTTGTTTAATAATTAACGGAGTCCTAACAAGAATTACGTTCATATTCATTATTTGCAGAAACTCGATAAGTATTCTTGTCTATAATTACTTATTGCCTTGAAACTTAAGATAATTTAGAATATAGTATGTTCAGAAGTGTATGAGTACAAAATACCCATTATTGCAAGCCGAGAAAAACTTACAGCTATTAATAAAGAGACATCAACCCGTGGTGCACTAACCAGACATTCTTTCAAGGCCAACAAAACGACCAGAAAACATATGGTTGAAAAAAGAAACCAGTAACATTCATGCGCACACTCGACCACTGTAACTTGACTCCGGCGAACCAGCCAACTTCCTTTATTTCACGTTTTAAAATAAAAGCAGCAAGGAGACGTCGGGAAATATAGAATGAACGATCGATAAAAGACAAATATACTCAACATACTGTGAATAACATGTTTCGTTTAATGAAAATTTTCGAGTAAATGTCACAAATCATTAAGAGTACTAAGGGCCGAGGGAGGTCGTAGTAGACTGGGTAAGTGATATCCATGACTTTTGTAAGAAGAGACTCAGTGCCGTTAATTTAAGTTGGAATGAGGGGTCTAAGGATGTTGGCGGAACAGTCACCCCAAGCAAAGGTCCCTTGTGGTCACTGACCATCGACGAGAATAACGCAAGTACCTGGACTCACGCGCAGCCTGTACTTGTGACGTCACTCTCGACTCGATTTATTGGAACAAGATTACTTGGACTTAAAAGAATGTAAAAAAAGGTCCTTCATTAGCACGGAATGAAAAATTGAATAAATGTTAACGGAAAAAGTTAGATGGGTTCTCACATAGAAAGTAGGAAGGCTGGCAGTGACAGCAGTCCGCCATTTTTCTTTTGAAGCCTCATTTAAAATAGACTAAGGTTAATTAAGCGTTTCATCAAGAGTGCTTTTTACGGCGAGTTTGTGATACTTAACGAGTATTTAAATAAAAATACGTAGAGAAATATTTAAATAAATTTTTCGCGGACCTTTTCAGTCGGTTTCCGTCCTTGAATTACGTTTTAGTTTTGTAAAGTAAAAGTACCTATTCTTTCAAGAAGTTGCCAGTGTTTTCTTTTGTTTAAAATTAGAAGGTTGTTTTAAGTTTTTTTACGAAAACATTCCTCATTTGGTTTTGAATTAATTTATTCGTTTCGCGACATAACTCAAGCGATGTTGCACCTCGTTTAAAAAACCAGATTAGCGTGAATTAGCATAATTTTATTTTTAAACAAAACTGTGGCGTTTTGCATGGCAGTGATTGGAATTCTGAAACAGATACAATTTAAATTCTGCGTGACATCCGTTGTTTCGGGTGAAAGACAGAAATTAGAGATAATTTTTGACTGTCAAAATATTTTTGATATTTTTTTCCTTTTCTGAGGTTGACGGCCCCGAAATGGAAAAAAAAATATCAACTAAAAGTTAGTTCTTTAATTTTAAGAAAAGTTGGTATAAGTTTGTGATACATCTAGCATATTTTTCATTTAATTCTAATGATATGACATTAATTTTAATTTGGTTTTGATTATTATTTGCATGTCCTTTTTTTTTTTTTTTTTTTTTTCTAGGATGGGAAATCATCAAATGACCCCCCCCGCTCTGGGCGGAGCGGAAGGGAGTGTCAGACTTGTACTGACTAAAACCCATCCATGTTCCTTCTTTGCCCTTTGTGTTCCAGGGCCGCGGTATCTCTTTCGAACAGTCCCGCAGCCCTGGCAGGCATCGGCCCGTGCGGACCCCTACGTGGTTGCTGACATCTCTTTGAGGCGCGCGTGGAACACGAACGCGCCGTCGACACGGCCTGTCGTCATAAGACGGCCGGACGGCGAGCTAGCCCAAAACTCGCCGTCCACAGGCCCGCGCCTACGGTGGCCGGGGGCCACCACGTGACCCCCGACGCCCAGGGCGTCTCCCGCGGCGGCTGGGACGTGAGGCTCTTTCCCTCTCACGTTCCGCCACCTCCTTCACTAGCATGACTGCTTCGCAGAAGGAGGTGACGGCTTCCCATTCCCTCTCGCTCCGGACCATGGCTTGAACCAGGGCCGGGCGCGAGAGGTCGCCGCCGCTAATCGCCACTACGAGGACACGGCGCTGCTCCGCCCAAGCAGGGCAGGCCTCCACAGTGTGCTGCACCGTGTCCTCCGGACGATCCTCACAGTGGAAACACCCGGGCGTTTCCTCCCGCCCGATTCGGTGCAGGAACCTCCCGAAACAACCGTGTCCGGTGAGGACCTGCGTCAGGCGGAAGGTGAGGGCGCCGTGGCGCCTCTCTAGCCACTCCTCAAAGAGGGGACTTATCGCCACTATGGTGGCGTGCGTATTTGCATGTCCTGGCGACAGTAGTAAGATATAAAGATTATTATGAAAAAAAAAAAAAACATCCAGGTATCACTCATCCGTGCAAAGAAATAAACGATTGTATTTGATTTGACCACCAAGTAATAAATTAAGTAAGTATAATTTCACTCAATCATTTTAAACATAGAACGCGGTTCGCTAACACGTTTTTTTTTCATTCAAACAAATACTCCCATGAAATAAACTCTCAATACAACATACACATTTATATTAAATCTACTGAACAGGAAAATACGCACCAGTTATTTTGCTTCATGCAGTACGACTGTTTTCGCTGAAGACCTACTTGTTCCGATACTGAGGGTACCTACTTTTAGGTATATCCAGACAATATATTTTCATTAAATATTGACTTGTTGGAGCTATCTAGTGTATTGATTTAAAGGAGATGCAAAAACTAGAAGCTGGAACTACCACTGCAATCTATGGGTGATATAATCGCTTGGATGATCTTCAAATTGGGGATCTTCTTTTTAGCGTGTCGATGTCAATTTAAATTGAGTCAGCCCAAAATTTTGCAACGAGTTTGGCACTTTCAGTAGCGTCCATCAGTTCCTGTGATGTGCAAGCAACAATGCAGATGTTTCTGGGGCAACATCACATTTACATTCCCAATTCATTCAATTACCAATTCTAATAACTTAACTCAAGGTTGACTTTTATATAAGGTGTAATTAAAGTTTTCCTAATGATGAGTACAAAAATCAACCCTATTTATGAACAAGTTTTATTATTAGACCAACCAACGATAGCGAAAGACAAACCAGATGTTCCTTTTGTTGAGTTACATGCAAACAGCTACAGATTTCTTACATAAGGTCCCATTAAAATAGATGTACAAACTTTTAGAAATCTTTCAAACCACCAAAATAAGGACAATTGTAAAAAAAAATAAGAAAAACGTATTAGATACTTTCAAGAAAAATAATCAGCTAACGAAAATACACTAAAAATGTTGCTTGGATTTTAGGTCAAACTAAAATCACTATAATCAGAGTTTTTTTGCTTGGATATCTTTGGTTAGACGTACTGAACGCTTTGTTAAAATTTGTCCATCTATTTTAATGGGACCTTATATAAGGTCTATCTTTTCGTACACGAAATATATTAAGAGTAACTTCTATAGGTCGTAATGTCGCCATACCAACGAAAAAAAAAATATCTGATTGTTATTTTTTTACGAAATTATTAAAATTCTAAAATTTTTTGAGACTTTTTGCATAAAACCTTTACTCCCATATTCTAAAAATGACAGTAGGTAAATACGACGTAGTAAACTAGCGTAATGGATGTTCAAAAATAAGGACCTAGTATTTATTTTGTGGGTCAAGTAATTTTAAATTATTTATTTTTTATAAAAATATACTCAGATAAAAAAACATAATCCCTTGAAATGGCTTCGTTATAGCCGTTAGATGATTCCCTGAAAATATTTCGTGTATTAATAGTTAGACCTTATATAACTATCACATCTTGAATTTGTGAAGAACCACAAAAATATAGTCATCGTCAAAAGCTGCTCACTTTTTGGCACACATTGGCCATTTTTATTTAAAATTTCAAAGCCTATCTCTATCAGCTGATCCTACCCAACCAAGATCCTTTACATCCTTAACCTCTCCTTCACATCACACAGTTAACCTGCCATCTGCTACCCCGTAAGTGCCACCCTTCACTGTAAGACCGTCACCAGCGAATTTATGGCTCGAGGAAATTAACGCGAAGGTGACGTGCCGAGATTTATAATGAAGGAAACGGGGTATTTTTGAGGGTAGTTTAACACGGCAGGGGAGACGTTTGGTTTGTAATTCGAGGATTAAGTCAATATAGTTGGGAGGATGGTTTTATGACGGATGTATGCGTTTAATTGGTTGGTTGGGGTTTAGGACGGCTGTGTATTTTATTTATTTTTTATTGTCAACTTGGCTGCTGCTTTATTTAAAAAATACTTCAATAAATGAATGCTTAAACTTAAAAGTTCGTTTACAAAAATAGATTGAATTGACACACCACCGAAAAGCTCCACATAAGATTGCCTTGTTAGTCTAGTGCTCGAAGGAGCGACTGCTCAACATGATGGGTTGGGTTAGATTCCCAGATCGAGCAGTGTTATTGGGTTTTTCGAATTTCTCACTAGCAGCCATTGCCATCAACCGGCCACAAATTCAGTCTCCGTGTCTGAATTTCTGGCCGGTTGATGGAATAGGCTCGCCCCCAATTTAATCGAACTTAAAACATAACTGGCGAAATAAGACTTAAAAAAAAACTAGGTGTACTAATGGGTACATACACGTCTGCCTAACCCTTCGGGGATTACAGGCGTGATGTTATATAAAAATTAATAAATAAATGTCAACGTTCACGATTGGCTGTTATTGGATAAATGGCTGAGTAAAATAAGATTTGACAGCTGATCAACACAAGCTTTCAGAATCCAGGGTAGGTAAGGATTAAAAAAATAAGTTAATTCTAGAAGGCTGTATTTTCTCTTGATATAATAGCTCATCGTCCTCGTCATTTACTGTAGTAAAACTAGTTCTTTTAATTACAAAAGGTTCACGACCAGCACTCGAACCTTGCACTGGATCAGATCAGCAGACGGCCGATTATATACAATTATCTACAATTAAATTTTCATGTGGAACTTTAATATCACCTGGTGTGGTGTGTAAAGTATGTTCGTTCAAGTATTTTCTGATAATTTTATCTGGAAATATTTGTGCCACAGCTCTAGCTTCAAGGAATCTTTTGATTTGCCAAAAGAACTACCTTAATATTGTGATTCATCGACCGTGGTCAGTGATGTCTTACCAAGGGGAATCATGTTACCTAATTCAGTTAGTAGGTAATATGATACCCAAAACCGAGTGGTTTTAGAGGAATAGGCAGTCCATGTATTCAGCTGCGTCCCGTTAGACTAGAAACAGTATACATAACATCACGCCTGTAACGCCCCGAAGGGTTAGGCAGAGTTGTACCTAATAGTACACCCACATTTCGCTAGGTATTTTTAAGTTAATAGGGGGCGAGCCTATTGACATCAATCGGGCGTTAATTCAGACTCCGTAGCTGCTACTGAGAAATTCCTGATGGAAAAACCCAATAACGCTCTGCCAGACCTGGGAATCTAACCCAGGACCTCATGCTCAGCTTTCGCGCTAGAAACAGATCCTGGAAAAAGGCAGGACTGATGAGTCCGTGGTCATTGACTTATCTGAAACACTTCAGAGACAGCTTCATATCCAAAAAAGCCCAGCCCCCGTAGCATGACCACCGTAGAAAAGGATTTCTTTGACGGAAGAATCGACAAAATGACAGAATGTGTCGACACAATGACAGATTTCTTTGCACTATCTGTCATTTTGTCGATTCTTCCGTCAAAGAAATCCTTGTCTACGGTGGTCATTCTACGGGGGCAGGTAATGCCAATCATCATTGGACAATGTCTTCTGTATGTCATTTGTCAAGTTCAAGCCGCAGATTGAGTGCGAAATTAACATGATCAAGTATTACGTTCAACAGATCATCAATATACACGAGTGGTTTCCAAACAATGCGAGCTTGCAGTCAATGGATTTAGAATTTGACACAAACCATAAACATTAAATGCCATTTCTTATAGCAGTGGCTTCATTTCGATCCTCTGACGTCACATAGAAGTTTTCTACGAATCGGAAGCATAAGATGTATTCGGAGAAATCTTATGAAACAAGAGAAATATTATATGTAGTAAATTCTATATTTATTTGGTGGAAGACATTTTGACATTTTCACAGTGATTTTAAAACGGTTGCAAGATTTTTCTTCCTTTGATGTCACATGCATAAGAACTTTGGAGACGCGGAAAGTAATTTCGAAACCGGTTTTCATGATGTTTATGCTCGATCGGCGGAAATGTGAGGTTTTGTTTGTTCTTTATTTGGTGCAGCAAACAAACAGACGCCATGTCAGATTTGTTGCCGGTAGCGGGACAATTTCGCATACATCAAGCTTTGATGTCACCATAGATTGCTCTGAGAAAGAATATGGGGTCTACTGTTTTTAGTATCTCAACTAACTTAGCCGATAGGAATTTTGTTCAAAATTCATAGATAATTTTCAAGTAATTTTATTTTATTTCCAACGATGTTTAAACAACATATTCCCCGAAATATGTATGTAAAGAGCCTTTTTAACTAAAACCCCTCCCAAAAACAATTAAGTATTCTCTACCCAACGTCGTTTAAGGGCCCGAGAGCTACAAATTTGAATTTCAAAAACTCAAAGTTAAGCCTAGGGTTTTGAATTTTAACATAATTTACATACACAAATGAGTCATCTGCGTTCGTTACGGTGTCTGCACGACGGTTCCACCAAAAACTGAAATATACCGAAGTATAACGTGCACTGCTGGATGGGTTGCCAGTTCCTATTCTTCTTTTGAATAAATCAAAAGTTGGCGCGCATTGGAAATGTAACCGCCGAAATTGTCGAACGAACGTCGGAAAGTTTGTTTTATATGCAAGGCGAGTGAGACCTCTCAATGAAATCAAAAAAACCATCAAAATCATGCATTTACATACACAAACAGGATGATTCAATGGACGGAAATGGTTATTTGGTACAATGGTTTTCTGGAAATTTATGTGGAGTTAGGACGGAAACACGGGGCTTGGTCATGTCCTATACGGAGACAAATGAACAGTTTTGGAGCATAAAGACTTCTGGTCAAACGTGCTAAATTTTATTTGGTACAAATCATGGCATGCTTAAAATTGGTCTGTGTGACGAGCGAGGAAAAGATTGGGGGGACGAGTCACTGAAGATGACAACAAGAAAAGTGTAAAGAAGCAAGGGACGTAAATGGCTGGGATGAATCACTGCACGCATGGAGGACATTCTTCTTTTCTTACAATACGGTCATGAAAACGTCTGGTGACTCGTTTTTAGAAGAAATTAGTTATTTTACTACCGTCTGTGTTTGACAAAGAAGCATTTCGCAAATCGAACTTCTTGGTCAACATGTTTAAGCCCATTGTTCTTTAGCACTTTTGGACAACAGACTGGCTTTAAGGTGCAATCTAAATTAAAAGCTAGGCAGTGAAATTAGACATAAAACCTACGAACAAATTGCTGCTGAAATAAATGACTCCCTAAGTCCACATAATCAGGAAAAGAATTATAATTTTATTATATCTTGGCTTATAATTTGTAGGCCCAACTTATTCCGTGTGACCTCGAGTTTTATGGCCGTACCTCGAAGGAGTCACTTGGAACGAATTAGATGCTACAGCCGCGAAAATTTCTTATTATGATGAAATATTACAACGGCTGATTACTACAATAATAACAAAAATCTCATCAAGATCCCCTTTTCCTCTTTAGGAGGTTCACAGATTTGAATTTTTGGGTCTACATCCATCAGGAATAACTTCATTTAACTCACGTTTTTATTCAATTGTGCTGAGTTTTTAACTGATTCTAGGATAATTTTATTCGATCCAGTATTTGCATGTTTTGCAAATTCTGGATAGGTAGTCAGAGGCCCGAAAGTCTGACAACCAGTCTTACCAAGGGGTATCGTATTACCCGGTAATAACTGTATTGTGGAGGTTAGACAGGCAGTCGCTTCATGTAAAATACTGGTATTCAGCTGCATCCGGTTAGACTGGAAGCCCATCCCAACATAAATGGGAAAAGGCTAGGCAAATGATGTTGATGATTTGCATGTTTTTCAGACAGGTCACTCATTTTCTTGTTTGCATGCAACATTCTTAGGTACTTAATCTTACTTGTGATCCTCTTTTCTTGAATCTATCAAGCTAATCTTCAAAGAAACCTCTGAATAATTTAAGAGGGTATTTAAAATCATTTTATGAATTCTTGAGCCTCACCACAGGAACCCAAATCGTAAATCCCGTAGGGTTTTAATAATAAATAGCAGAGCGGCCCAATTTGAAAATAATAAGCATTTAATATACAACCATTGGAACTCTGAAGTAAATATCCACCTTTTTGTATTACGAAGAAAATTGTTTTCCTTTTATTCACAACGGTCGTTTTGCAAAAAATCAAATTACTCTGTTATTGACAGTTTATGATTTTAGAACGCGAACCAAATACTTATTGCTATTTGTATCTTACGGTACAAGGATCCCGTTTCGAGAAAATTTATATTTTTTTCAGTTGTCCTTGTTGGATTATTATTCGCGTATTTTATACTCTAAAATATGCAACAGAGGCTTAAAGTTTTACCATCGCATTGTCAAAATGACAGCTCTTAATGCCGATAGGCCTTTTGTGAATAGTGTGATCCTCGTTTTGAGTTCTGAATTCAAAATGCGCTGTCATTCCTATAATTTTCGTAAAATTTCGAAGATCGATCGTTCGAGAAATTATGTTAAATCTTATATTTTATACGAAACGAAGACAATCAACAGTATTTCTACCTCTTGCGTGATTAATAACCCACCGTATTCCTGTGACAGGTTTAAAAAAAATAAAAGGAGCATCACGTCACATCATCCCAGACCCCAAATCAGGTTCTATTCAATAGTTTTTTTGACAAACGAAAGTACCAAAAGGCCTTTATTCCGAGCCTCGTAAAGTTCATTTTATAGTTCTCAATTTGATTATTACTTTGGAATTCAGTCTTTGTTCGTCTGTGATAAGGTTGATATTTATTTGGGGAAGTTAGAGGAAGGAATTTCAATATGGCGAGTGAAGAAAGGATGCGTTCGGGATATAAAAAATACGGTTGAACGCACGTGGGCGGTCGCATTCTATGGGGTATTAGTTAGATACACATCTTCGCGCTATATTCAATGTGGAGTGGGCAGGAATGTTATGAATCCTTCATATGAATCATAAGCGTATATTTCTAGATGAGTGCTCCTGTTTCAGTAATGTAAATGTAAGGGTTGCCCTTTTCTTTCATTTGTTACTTATTTGGCAGGTCTCAAGTTGTGTGTATTTTTGGTATTGAGAATAGCTGGACCAGAAATCTTTTTACTCGACCTTTAGTACCCGAAAGTGTCTCGGACTCCAAGCCGTTTTCGGCTCTAGGTGATCAGTAACATGAGCTTAATCAGCTTATCTTCTCGTCAGAGTTTTTATGCCGCCCAAGGGCCTCTGACTTGGCTTTACATGCCGTCGAGAAATATCTCTTATCATCATCATGCTGGTTTCCTCACGATGTTTTCCTTCACCGAAGCAAGTGATAATTATACAATACGCACATAGAATCCGAAAAATCAGTGGTCTTGGGTTTGAACTAGAGACCTATGACTTGATATTCCGACGGTCACACCACTAGACTATTACTTCTTATACGTAACGTCCCCACAGCTGGGACACAAGTATCCATTCTGGGGCCATCGTCTACCAGGCCACGGGAACACAGAGCGGGTTGCTGGTTGATTAGTAAGTATGGTATCATCATTCTCATCATTTTAATGCCCTTCTCCCAATTTATTTGGGGTCGGCGCAGCATGTCTTCTTCTTCCATACTTCTCTATTACTCGTCATCTCTCGCCTTCTACCCAAATTATCCTTCACACAGTTCATCCATCGTTTCTTTGGTCTTTCTCTGCTCTTAACCCATCAATATTCATACTCAAAACTTTCCTCACGATGTTTTCCTCATTTCTCCGCATCACGACATCATACCAAGACAACCGACTGCCACCCAACTTTTCAGTCACCTGTGCCACTTTTAGACTTCCACTTATGTACTCATTTCTTACTTTATCCATTCGCGTAACACCTCACATCCCTCTTAGCATTCTCATAGATAAGTATGATATAATAATTATTAAAGGGTGTAACAGGACCTTTAACGAAGCATTTGATCTCCCCGTCATTGCGATCATTTTTTTGTATTAGACCATACCTGGGAGCCTTCTTGTTACGGAGAT
The DNA here is from genome assembly GCA_905163415.1 of Noctua fimbriata. Classification (NCBI taxonomy): domain Eukaryota; kingdom Metazoa; phylum Arthropoda; class Insecta; order Lepidoptera; family Noctuidae; genus Noctua; species Noctua fimbriata. Next base: position 8,215,718 of record LR990929.1, on the reverse strand, counting down.
ATTGGGGGTCAAAGTTTTAACTTTTTCACAAGTTTTTTTTTATAAATACATGTTTTTAATGTAAGATTTTTACTTTTAACGCCTCCACGACTCCCGTACTATTCAATCCATCCATCAGCACAATGTGTTGAGTACGTTACATTGAGTCCTACCGTGAAACGTGGTTTTTCACCATAAAAAAGGGGTTTCCCAGCAATAATTTTTGCTTAGTGTTACTTAGTTTTATGTACAGAATGCTTGGTTGACGGCTTCGTGAAGAGTCCGTTTACACCCTGTATAAAACTTTGGATTTCTATATTACTCAATGATTTATGTAACAGTTACCTTCGTATGAACAAAGACAGCTGATCGATGCAGAACCTAACATCATAACAAAGTTAGTTGCGTTATCCAACGCTGTTTTAATAACAATTACTATAGAGTTAACGTAAACTAATAACGCAATGTAAATTAATATGAAATTTCAATATTTATTGCGGCGCACGCGTTTTTGTGTCACCACCTTGCATATACTACGTTCTGTTTTACGCCATTTTGGACTTTAAAACTACTGTTTTAAAGGCGAGAATTGTGTGGTGAGACCAAGTAAGAGTACTATATGAAATTTGATTTGTCTGGTGACACACGATTCACGTGTCTTGATATTACAGACAGAACCTTATCGCTGTTATAATTTTATATATTCAAAGAAATTCGTAATAAAACAGTCTATTTAATTGTGGTATATGTATACTTTTTGTGCAAGCAAGAGTATTTGTGTTAAATCATATGTTCATTATTTTGCGAAATTTTAACGGAACAGTGTAAATGTATAATTTGGTATAATTGGTAAGTTATTAAATTGTTTTTGTTCAAACATACACAACACAAAACATGGATTAGATCTGTAATAGTACGTACTGCAGATTTTCAAAAATCGAAGCGTTTTATCAATATTAAAGTAATGGCTGACTAAAATAAATCGCAACACAAAAAAAAACAAAATATATTCGCTTGATCCTAGTTGACTTGTATGAACGATAAAATGATGATACAAGATTTTAATGTTAAACACAAGAAACTAATCATAATGGCGTCATAAATGCATATGACTAATAAAAAAAATGTTTCGCAGAATATTTGTTGTTTTAGCATGAACTATTAGTTTATCACAACGTTCTAAGAAACAAAATATATCTAAGAATTCTAGATAATTTACTAGCTTCTTACATCTCAAATCGTTTATTGCTATATCCATAATGTACACTTCATCATCAGCCTAGATTTTTCCCAACTATGTTGGGGTCGGCTTCCAGTCTCACCGGTTGCAGCTGAATACCAGTATTTTACATGGAGCGACTGCCTACCTGACCTCCACAACTTCGTACTGGGTAATACGATACCCCTTGGTAAGAATGTACACTTACAGGAGGTAAATAAAAAAAATTAAACAATTATGGACCCTGTCGGGCACAGACACAGCAATTTTTTTTTTTAATAATTTGAGAGAGGAAGAGCGCTTTATTACTTTTCTTTGTAGTTAAAAACAAAAAAATAATTTCAAAATACTCAATACAGTATTTGAAATTTTCATTCATTTGCTTATTATATTAATCTTTTATATCTTCCAATAGTAATCTACGCATAGCTGTTAGTACTGCTAATTTTTGAAAACCTATTTATCCACTTAGATTATTATAGTGTTAGTATTTAGTATAAGGAAGACCATCAATAAATAGAAATACTATAACAATTAACCAATATCCATTGTTTCGATGTTGGTTAAACAGGGTGGTATCATCGACGTTAAAACGGTTACCACGTATTCAGTAGCTACATCATTTTGAACCATGACATGGAAATATTTCGCCAGTTATAAAAAAACACTATACAAAACTGGTCAAAATCTATAGACCAGCATTTTTTTTTTAAATTACCGCTGTTAATTTTCTATGTGAGGTGTTCTGAATTCAAAATTATGTACCTACTAAAAACGTGGTTGCCGTTTTAGCGTCGACGGGATTCTACCTTGTATAGTATACATTGTATCGATTTCTTAAATAGCATTATTTAGCATCGCTGTCCCCCTTCCACCTTTTATCCATTATATCGATTTGTGAAACAGCAGTATTTAGTAGTAAAGCGTGCTTGCTCCTGTGAAACCAATTTTATATCTCATTTGAAGGCATAAAAAGTCTCCAATACAAAAATATTTAAACCTGCGATTATAATTCAGGGGGGGGGGGGGCAAAATGGCCGCTTTATCATAATAATATGAATTACGTTACAAATTCGTAAAAAATTGCTCATGGTAACGATTCATATATTATTCTATTATGATTCTGTTAGAGGCCATTTTAGGCCCCTAGACACAGTATAAATATATTATGTCAGTGATCCACCCACTACCCGCGTGGTACATTATTGTCTACTCCCTCTCTTTGAGACGAGGTCTATGTCTCATCAGTGGGAACATTATAACTGCCAGTAGGTATAATTTGGTGCATAAATCGCGACATTCTACTCGCCTATTTACCAGCAATATAACTTATATCCCGTTTACTTCCCAGAACTAAAACATATATCTTTAATGGACCTTCAATAACATTATGTTGTCCGCTTCTGTATCCGGTACAAGAAAAATCACTTCGAAGTATTTACTACATGCAACTACTTTTGTTTAACATCACTACCTAATACAATACAATACAATACCTAATGTTATTAAAAACCACGTATTATAGACGAGTACACTGCCTCATTGGTCTAGTGGTTGCAAGCGCTACCGCTGAGCTGTCTTTCGACTCCTAAGGCTGAGGCCAAACAAGCGTAATTTTTTGATCTGTGAGTCGCGGAATTTACGCTGCATTCGGTTTCATACTAAAGTCTTGTTGGCGACGTAAAATGCGTCGCCGTGTGGTACTACTCATTTTGCCGAATGCAGCGTAAATTCCGCGACTCATTTTACGCGGCTCACAGCGGCCTCGGCATAAATCGGTTCTGTTTTTTGGTTTTCCATTATGTATTTCTGAGGAAACCAGTCGATGGAAAATGGCTCGCTCCCTATTACATAGGACAGCTGAGGAAACGTCTGTCACTAGTGGTGGCCATAGAAATTTTAACAAAAATCATTCATCGGGAATTTGGGAAGTCCGGTAGCACTAATCTTACGTGAATGGGGAGACCCATGACGATGGTAATGCAAGGACTATTTTTAATCACCTTCTTAGAAATATACAACATTAGTTTTAGTATAATTATGCGAAACCTGAAACACGTATCTAGTATTTTTATGTAAAGAATTTATGTACAAAATTTCAAAACTGTATCATGAAAAATCACAAAGTTATAAGCTTGTTCAACAGAACAAGCTTATAACTGGTAACAACCTGGTTGTCCGCACAAAAACGTAGTCACCACGCAGCGCGCCCGCGGGCGCGCCTCTATCGTCTTCTTGAGCTCATCGATAATAATAATTTGGCAGTAGGTACCTAAATTATTGCGATAGGTACTTAATGTCGCTCGGTGTCCAACTTGTAACTTTTTTTAAATATTTTTGGGACAAAATATAACATGGTTTAAAAATTATTAGAATTGATTCAGTTACTTACTGAACAAACTATATTCAGGTTTCGGATATACTAAAAATAATGTTGTATACCTAATTCTTATACTGATAAAACCTACTTTATACATCCGACTAGTTCATAAGTCACAATTATTTCCGACATAACGTTCAAACACACGACTATAATAGCAGCCGGAACTGAAACTTGTTCAGGCAAAATGAGTCACGGCTATCGAGTTTCCATTGATAACTGCATTGTAATCGTTATGGAGAAACGGGTAGGTATGAGCATGAGAAAAATAACAAATGTTGCGCGTGTCAGTGAACAATATTTATAAGAGGTTGTGTAATTACTGTTAGTCTGTTCAAGTATTTACTTGTTATGAGAAAAAAAAAACCGGCTAAGTGTGAGTTGGACTCGCGCATTAAGGGGTCCGTACCATCGTAGTAGGGTTATTATTTGTTATTATATATAGTATAGCGTCAACACATTCTGTGAAAATTTCAGCTGTCTACCTATTACGGATCATGAGATACAGCCAGCTGACAGGCAGGCAGACAGACAGACAGACAGACGGACGGACGGACGGACGGACGGACGGACGGACGGACAGGCGGACAGCGGAGGCTTAGTAATATGGTCCCGCGTAAATATTTTTTAAAGGCTAATCTTTAAAAAATAATAATATATAAAAATGTATTTACTTGTCGCAGGGACATGACGTGCATACAAAAATAATAGAAAAAAAAATAAACAATAAACATCAAAGCATTACAAATATTTATAAATACAACAGAACGGAACAAAAAAGTGGACAACTTGCACGTCGCGACTGCAACAAGCAGGTTAGCACTTAGCATGATGAGAATATCTCAGCCTTAGAACGGTAGGATCTCTTAAATTCTTTCCGAAGAAGCAACTCATTTAAAAGACTACATGACCAAACTAAAACTACCCACGGTTGACCAAAGACTCATAAGAAAGAGCTCCAAAATCTAAGTCATCGGGCCTTTTTGGTCTACTATGATCAGTAGACCTCTAGAAGCAAAAAAATCGTGCAGTCCCGCCTAAATGGCTACAATAACTTCATTATCATTAACACTAGAAACGGGATATTTACAATGTTTACTGATTTCTTTCAGTTCCCGATATTAATTCTAGTGTTAATGATAATGTTAGTGACCATGACAGTTTAAAATCTTATATTACAAGAACTTCGTTTATGCTTCTATTTGTACAAATCATGATATTGTCAATTTCATTTCAAACAAATTAGTTACTATACCAGCCTTTGACATTTCAGTCAAATGCAGATCAAACGGAGCAACTGCAATCGGATTTCCTCAACCCAATCACAGTACTACATCTACATTCCAGGTAGGACGTAGCTGGTACAATATCTGATCTACAACAATCAACTTTGATTCCTCAGCATCCAATAGCACGCCAGATCTTACGTAGATCTAATATCCTGTATGTAGATTGTTAAGGAGATCCTTGCACATCTTCGTTTCCTGTACTTTTATGTAAATGCTGTTGGCTCTTCAATTGACAGTCTCGGGTCCTGATGTTTGAAGGACGTCTTTGTAATGACTGTGACAATTATAGAAAGAGAGCTGTTCCAACTGGAACAGCTTCCTTTAAGCATATTCTGTATCTTCTTGACTTCAACTGAAGTAGTCAAGTCTCTAGATATCCAGTCCTCTTCAGTCAAGGATTAAGTTGACAGATTTGGTAGCTGCTCCTATTCTTAGGCATTTATTTGAAAAAATGGCGATAAATGATGTCATAACCTATGTCATTGTTGTATGCGATTACGAATTAGGATACCAAGCAACCATAATACAGTTTTAAGGTCAACATCTGGATCAACAGTTACTAAATTGCAGTATCTGAATCCTAGGAATAGTGTCAACGCTGACGCATTCCTAATTTCAGTCAGCTTCAGTTAGCGCAAACTCATAGCATTTGTTAAATAAACCAGTTGCAGGCACTTTTGAATCGAAACAAAAGATGAAGCTACGGTCTATTCTCAGCCACTCCACCTCCGACAGCAAACTTACAAAAAAAAAACAAAGTATCACTGTGATTCTGACGGAGATGCCAAATCAGAGGTAAGAGATCTACGAGGGGACTATAGTAAGATTAGACAAAAAACGCCAAGGACACTCTTTCACTCATAGACATCTCCCAAACAGAAGCATCCTAACTCCTAAACCCAACCAGGCCACTATAACCTGAGCCATAGTCCACGCACCTGCCACCTCGTTTACACACGTAACCGATGTTTCTATAACAAGTTTACGCAACCATACACGTGACACGGAGGAAACGTAGCACAATGGTGGCTGATGACGTCATTCGATATGACCGCTTGAAAGTAGACTATTGGTGTTTTATAGATACTGTTGATAGGCTGGTTTTTACTGGTGTTGGTAGGACATATAATGGTGGGGTTCTGAGAAGTATAAGAGCTGTTCGACGACTTACACTTTTTACGCATCTGGCTGATGGAGATACTACGAGTCAGCGAATAAAACTCGATGAGTTCAGGAAAGTTTTGTTTTATCTAGGATAGTGCTGAGCTGGTTTCCCTAGCCCTGAGAGGAAGCATGGCAAAACAGTCAGGATTTTTAAATTGTGTTCAAAAAGTGACCAAATGACCATAGAAAGAACCCATTATATCGAGACGGATGAGAAGAATCAAGGAAGATCTTCGACCAGTATTAGGACCGTACTAGCTTTAATCCTAAAATTATAAAAAAAAAAAACGATTGTAGACTTTAAGGAGTCTGTGGTCGTATGAATGAGTGATTTAAAATATCGTTATCAGGGTTACCTATATGCTCATCTTTTGCAAGAAAATACGGCCAAGACAAGAACAGGACGATGAGATGATGCAAGATGATGAGACATTGCAAGCCGCTGACTTGCAATGTAGGAAAGTCATCTCATCAACTTGGCGCTGGACAAGTTGATGTAATTGAAGGTAAAATAATGATCATTCGTTTGATGATGTTGCAATTAGGGAAATGTGGAGTAGGTCAGCTGATTGTCATCTAGTTTGCGTAATATGCAATAATGAACATTGCTGATAGATAGGTGTGTCAGTGGTTTGATTAGCAATATCTTGCTTTGTCTTTATTGGTTTGCTCTCACACGTAACGTTACGTGGGAAATTGGGATCGTAAGTTTTACCTTGCTAGCACGTTATACGTTGACGGTAGTCGAAACGTTTTCTTGCACTAAATAAGAGATAAAAGCTAGCCTAGTTGCCACCAACCGAGCAGTTCCAGGCTGTAGGTAGTAGTTTGGCTAATCATGCATGGTTAGCTAAGTAAAGTCATTTTACATCCAATATGGCGAACTTCCAAAGATGGCGGAGTAGTTATTCTTATGCACCCATGATATGGGTATCAATCAAAAGGGTTTACGAAACCAGTAAAAAAGAAAAGAATAGTAAAAAAAAAACCTTTTTAAACACAATATTATATTTAAATTAGTCTTTACGAGCAGGACCGTACTCAACTGACAACACGAACTCAACACCTAACAGACCGAAGGTAACTTTCAATTGTTTCTCACACAATAAAATTAAAATGGCCGGATGTCATCCAATACTTCGATGACGACTGACGTGGTTAAAATCCTTGAGAACACGGAAACTATTGCATGGGCACTAATAGGTACATCATTTACCTCTTATAAAGTCCTTGGTTCAGCTGATACGATTTATGTTTATAGATGAAAAGCAGGAAATTACCTGTAACAAGAATAGAAGCATTATTAGTAAAAGCGTATATTTAATTAAAATAACCTAAAGCAACTACTTAACAATAAACTTCAAAATCGGCGTCAAAAAACTCCCCAAACGCTGTCACCTGGTAATGTCGCCAAGGGATTGGTGGCGTTGCCACGTTGTATGGCAAAGCTAAGCCCTTGACCAAGGTAAAAGCCAGCCGTTGGGCCACGGGAAGTGTCAACTAAGCGTTTTGAAATTTCCTTGAAAAGGTTGTGAGCTCTCGGACCCCACGGTCCTAAACTTTCAACCACAAACGGCTGGAAAATATAGTTACCAACAAGGTAAGGGCTTGAGGTTCTCCGAAACGATAGCTTTAATAGATGAGTCTGGAATCTGGATCATTCCTGTTCTCTTAAAGACCATATGGTTATATCTGCCAAATCTCCATGTTTGCTGATACCTCTAGCAAGGCTGTTAAAAGTAGAATCACTGGTCTGAAACTAAATCAGACTTCAGAAAACGAAGGTTCAAATCAAAATGAATAAGAGCGGATTTCACCATTAAAAGTGAACGTAATCAGCACATCTAAATGGCGTTCAACAGCTAGCATTTTTTTTTATTGGGACAAGCACGCAAACCACTGCAACTTCTGAAAGCCAGAATCAACAGTGGCGACCACCAGAAAAGCGCCGAGACAATGAAGCTCGACGAAGTCCTAGAAAAACAATTTAACTGACTTGGATCCCGCAACGAAATTAATCAGAAAAGAATAGCTATCAACAGCTAGCTGGTGTCAATATTCTAATCAAATTTGGTTTCATTGGTAAAATTCGGCCGAAGTAGTAAAGCATCTTAAAAACCAGCCTAAAAGGTTTCCAAAAACTAATTCTTATATTTTAATCAGATTACAGAAGCCTCCATCTTAACCCGACAAAACAGAGCAGACACATAAGGCAGACCGCACACGGCCGTCCCGCATTTCGTCACTGGAACAAAAACGGTGATCACAAAGATTAACAAGTCAGTGAAGGGCCTAAACACACAGTCCTTTGGCGTACCTACCGCCTTGACTGAGGCTTGGAAAACAGCGGTGGAAGATGTGACATACGCTGAAGCGGATTTAAGTTAAACATGTTTTCACATGTTGGGATTTAAATTCACTGTAGCTTTTCAGTTTTCACATCCATTAAAGGGGGTGACAGCGGAAAGAAGAGAACATGTTGTTGACCCAAAGTAACACGGGACAAGGGTAGGAAGATGATGATAATGTCGTCTATAAATCAGTCAGGAATTTATGACTCCTATATGTATGGTCGACAGGTCGACTGCACAGGTGCACATAAGAATCAGAGATTGTATAACACTAATAAAAGTAATAAAGAACAGTAGCTGTGAAACGTGGGTGTACTATAGACTACACCTCTGTCTTATCCTTCGGGATTTCAGGCGTGATGTGTTTGTTTCTGAGTAACATTTGACATTTAGCCAAATTGTGGGCCCCAAATTTGCAACATTCACAAGAACACCCTCGTTTTGGCTGTCTTTAAACCTCATTCCAGACTCATTGCATGTAATGCCAGTCACCAACTGTCTTCCGCTCCCCACCCCGCTGTTTTCAAAGCCACAGCAGCCCCTAATCCTGTGCTCATACTCTAAGCACACTATGTTTATGTTTTAGTACAAGAAATTCGACCAAGCGCTCGTAGCGTGGCTTACAGAGATATAACACGATGCTACAGGATTATCGCACCGGAGACCTTTGCCGTATTTTTATTAAGATTTATGTAGGTGTAGTTAGGTTAGTACTTTAGGAGTGTGAAAGGAATGTGTTGTTACGTAGGTGGGAAATGTTTGAAAATGAAAAAGTTTTTTTGTTGTCAGCAAAAGCAGCAGCAGAACTGGTGAAGTTGATCTTCATCCGTAGGATTATTAAAGAAAATACGCTAAAGCTCATCATCATGTTGCTTTATTTGGAAGAATATTGTTGCCAATGCTCAAACGAAGAACACGAAAGGACTGGCATTGATGTAGCCCAGGAGATCCAGTTGCTTTAGCCGTAAAGCCGTTGGTCTTGCGCCTGATCTTTCTCCGGTCGTGTTGTATTTCCGACCCATCGTACCATGAAAAGACAGTGCGCTTATGTTTGCGCAAACACTTGTGCATTTTAATATTTCCGGGGTCCATGTCTAGTCTCCAATAAGATGTCCCTCCATCGCCAATGGTCTATTGGCATTTTGAATGCTCGTGGTTCATTGGAAATGTCACTTGGTATTGTCTATTGAAAATCGTTCACAATATCATCATTAACGGTGCTTAAGACGAACTTCGACAATATAGACATCGAGGAATTCTAATAACACAATAGCTCACAAATTAATTACGACCAAGAAGCTTAAGTTACACCAGATAGTAGATCGGCCGAAGGCTTGGTCGTTGCAACTTGATATAAAGACAGTAGAGTTTAATGTAGAAGATGAGAGAATACTTGTGCTGTTGCATTCTGATTTACATATTTCGGTGATGAACCCTTTAAGGATTCTTGGATTGATTGATTCCTAACGTCCTCGGTTAAGATTATAAGCATATTTTTGTGAAGAAAAAACATGTGCGTGATGAATATAAACGTTGATATATGGAAAGAGATAGAGGACGGATATATATAAGAAAAGCCCGTGTATGAGGGATGATGCATAGCAGTGACCCCAAGAGACATGAGACAAGGGAAGATGATGAGCTTTTGACTGTCAAAACCGAAACTTTACGATCTAAACCAGTTGAAAAGAGTGTGCTTTCTGCACTTGTCTTCTATATGCAAAGCCCTTTAAGTTACTCATACGCCATTATGTGTACCTTCAAGAATATTAATTATTAGCGAAATGATTAATTACTCCACAAGAATTCCTCTAGATTCGTAATAACTGAAGGAAATTTAGATACTTACATAAGTAATAATTTAGGAGCGAAGAAGTCTTTTGAAAGTCGTCGTCTTTCGTTAATAAATAATTATGAAGGTTTTGTTCAGGCATGGAAGTCATCTTAAGACAAATGTTAATAGAATATGTTTAATAATTTATCTTAATACGTGATGATAATCTTTTCATTCGCGACAAAGGTTAAATGTTTGCTTCTTTGAGCTGTGTATTGATTTGTAATTCAAATTTAAAATGATGATATCACTTTTGCTTTCCCATATCTTTTCAAGCTCTTCAATGTATTTATTCTGTATTCTTACTTAGTACATGGAAAAGTAAATGTTTCTTTCTGCAGTATTTAAAGAGATGGAAAGCTTCTGAGCTGTTAGTAGATACCGGGAGTTCCTTGAAAAAATCTACTTCACGACTGTCATGGCATATCTTCAATTTCAGTAATTCAATACTGTCTACTGAACCATGAACTAACCCTTTTAACCTTTGGAACGCCAGAGCATAAATGCACGCGCGTGCGTTCCACGCCAAGCCCCAATTTCACCTACCATTTTGTCACATATTTGTGTCGTTTGTCGTACAGGGCACGCGCTTGCTTGTCACGTATATGTGACAATGGCGGTCATCACACCTGTAATCCCCGAAGGGTTAGGCAGAGGTGTACCTAATAGTACACCCCACATTTCGCCAGTTGCGTTTAAGTCCGTGTGTAACAGGGAACGTGCCTATTGCCATCAACTGTGCGCAAATTCGGGCTCCGTGGCTGGTACTGAGAGATTCCTGATGGAAAAACCCAATGACACTTTACCCGACCCGGGAATCGAACCCAGGACCATGCTCAGCTGTCTTGCTAGCGACCACTAGACCAACGAGAATGATAATAATGACTACCAAAAGCTGAACTAGTCAAAATCATCGATACTACTAAATAACCGACCGTTCCCATCCCTAATTTTACCATAACAAAGAAGAAGACTGGTTGTCATCAGCCATTGTTTGGTGCAGACGTTATTTAAATATTCCGTCGCAGACTGAGCCGTCTGGCTCCAGACTTATTTTTTTTTTTTTTTGTACTTTTTTTTCTTTCGAAATCTGACACGGCATGTTTCTGACGGGCATTTATAAATTGAATGCGTTTATTGCTTACTTCGATGTGTTAAGTATTTCTGAGTTCGTTTTTGTGTAATAAAGGTCTTTTAGTACTATTAGTAGTATTGGGGGGTTTTAAAGATAATAATTTCGGTTTCTTTTTAATATAGTTTTGCGAGATATTAAATTTTTTGTAGAAGTAATTTTAGTTTTCATGTTCTTAAGAAAAAAGCTGGACATTTATGAAGTTAATAACCAATTATTTCGTCAAATAAGTCTAGTAGTTAATGTGCTAGAACTAGATTTTAAGACAAGGCTTTTACATCATCATTAAAATCGTTTTGTCTCTGTTCAAACAGAAAATTGAGTCAACAAAAGATTCATTAAAGCATTTATCGACGCTAAATTTCACATCACTAACTGCAATAAAAGCAAATACTATTCCTCGACTGGCGACCAACTCAAGCAACAATACGAACTAAATCTATAACTTCCTCTCACTCTTAACTCCAAGTAAATAAAGTTGATTTTCTTTTACGGTGACAGCAACAATAATATTGCAGCCCCTACCATTGTTTCTTCGCAGATTGTTTATTTTGACAGAAGTTGACACGTGGTGCAGTTTATGATTTATTTTATTTTTTTGTAATAAAATATGAATAACCCCGCTTGTATAAAGTATTAATTCAGTGAAAAGCACTGTTTGAAAACACGTACAAAGACAAAGGGTTAAAACAAGGCAGACTTTAATGTGTTTGTGGTGAGTCAGTAAGCTTCGATTGAATCGATACCGACATGATGAGGATCAGCTGCGGACACTCGTCACAAACTTATGTAAAGGATCAATCACACTGATACACACGGCAACACATCAAGCTATACAAATCTAGTATAACCTGACCTCGCTTTGTATGAACTTCCCGTACAATGAGAGATCAGTTTAACTTGGTCGTCGTGCGTATGCCCAAATAGCAGACCAGCTGCGGCCATCGCATTCCGAAACCATCATCTGCCCAGCCTTTTCCCAAACCATGTTGGGGTCGGGCTTCAAGTGTAACTAGCTGAGTACCAGTATTTTACATGAAGCGACTGTCTATCTGATCTCCACAATCCAGTAATTGAGTAATACGATACCACTTGGTAAGACTTTCGGGCCACTGACTACCTGTAACGACTGTCAAAGATCTACAAATGACAGCCGAGACCAACGGTTTAACGTGTTTTCCGAGATACGGAGGAAAACTGGTATATAATGATGGTTACCCATCCTCGGAACAACCTCGGCAAGCACGGCTTACTCTTGAAGATCGACCCGTCCGGCTGTTATTATTTAGCCACGAACTCCTCGGACACTGACACATACTAAGAATTAGTATAATTGGTCCAGTGAAATTTCGAACCATTGGCGAACACTCGGTTGCGCCAGTCAGTGTTCGGTGTCCAGACGCCGCGTCCGCCATGTTGTCCTGGTACCATTAGTATTTCTTTAGAGGTATCCCTGTCCACAGCCACGTTCATTATACCTCCGCACCAATTTGAACCTTAAATTATTCACATTGTTTAGAATCAGTTTTAATAATACAGCCTTAATTTTCAGTTAACATACATTATATGAATTTAGTGGAGTTTACTCCTGAAATACTCCGGGCCGTGATAATTTAAAGCTACGAGGCACGATAACGGGGTTATATTACCGTCTAAAACCTGGTTGCTTTTATATAAAGTGTATTTTATGCAGCCAAAATCGTGGTGCTTTATTATACGCTCATTTTCACTAAGGAAGAATTTTTATCACTTAGTGTTTGGTCTACATATTGCAATATGTCGATGAGTATACATACTTGGGCCTGATAGTGTCTTTTAAAAATAGGCAGGACAAAGAAGACGAGTCCAAAATGCTTGGAAGTCCTTCTGGGCCCTAAAAGAACACATGAAGGGAAGCCTTCCAATAACGCTGAAAAGAAAACTCATCGACATGTGCATCCTGCATGTCCTAACCTACGGTGCACAAAGTTGGTCACTTACTGAACAACAGAAGGCCAAACTCAAGATTTGCCAGAGGGCAATGGAGCGCAGCATAATAGGTGTTAAGCGGACAGTACTCAAGTAGCAGATGTTGGAGAAAAAACAGCCAAGCTGAAGTGGGAGTGGGCGGGCCACGTAGCACGAATGCGCCCGGAGAGATGGGCAACGATCGTCACCCACTGGACGCCTGCCGGAGGATATCGCCGTCGAGGTAGACCGCGGCGAAGGTGGTGTGACGATCTGATCTCGTTTGCAGGGCGAGCATGGCCAGATATCGCACAGGACAGAGATGTTTGGAAGGAGAAAGGGGAGGCCTTTGCCCAGCAGTGGGACACTCAAACAGGATAACAAAAAAAAAAGTGAACTATCCCCAAGTCGTATTAAAGTCCTCCATTTTAATCTTTTGTACATCATTGTCACATATACGTGACAAGCAAGCGCGTGCCCTGTACGCTAAACGACACAAATATGTGACAAAATGGTAGGTGAAATTGTGGCTTGGCGTGGTACCACGCGCGTGCGTTTATGCTCTAGCGTTCAAAAGGTTAAACGAATATCAAAATGTTTGGTATTTAAGTTATATTAAAAAAAAAAACATATTTGTTTATATGTAATATATAACGGTTTAGCTAGGCGTAGGAACTTTTGCTCCAATATTAAAACCATTAATTCCTGGATCTCAAATAATCAACATTTCATTTTGTATACTACACAAATATTTTCAGTCAAGGCATTTAATTAACTTAAAAACATGGAACACATTTATCCAGAAATGATTGGTCTCACCATTCATTAAGTACTGAGAATTCGAAATAAAACAGAATCCTAACAGAAGACGAAAGTTCATAATTTTCCTTTCTGAGTAAATTCGCTTTCATAAAGAAATACCTATAAAATAATACAAAAGCGAGAAAAAACATAAAAGAAGTTATCTTCACTATTTCTGGAAATATTTTCTTTCATATTTTGCTCAATAAACTGCTGTAAATAATGAAGATATTATATTCTCATTTTTATTGAATATAATGTTAGAAAATGATCTATTATCGTTCGTTAGCTTTTGATATAGAAACAAGAGCTTATTATTGGTTCTTTTATTGGAAAAAGAAAAAAAAATCTCCATAGTTACACTGCTTTTCTTTTTCTATAAATTGCAAACAATTACCGTTTTATTTTGCCAATATTTCCTGGAACCTGTAACTGAATAAATTGTTCTTTTATATAAGAGTGAGCGACAACTCCTTTTTAACAAAGATTGATATCGCTAGATTCCCCCTATAGTAGCAAAAATGATCACGTTTCAGTTTCGTTGACAACTTCATTTGAATAGTATTGTCTCGCTCACTCATACTAAATATCGTATCTCCTGTTCCATGCGGGATATGCAAGCTCACTCTTTTCAGTGTATTTTTAACTTCGTACGCGTGAAATTATTACAAAAATATTAGTTCTCAGTTTGAATCGGATTTTGTTAACAATTTCAAGGGTTTTAATTATTTTGCACGAACCCTATTTTTTTTAAATAATAGTAGAAAACTAAACTCCTTATAACATCAGCTATATTGTGCCAGTAAAAGTCCCGTCAAAATCCGTCGAGCCGTTTAGGCGATTAGCAGAACAAACAGACAAACCGACACAAAAAAAAAATTATATATTTATGATAAGTGCCGTAAATTCTTTCATATGCATTCAGTAAAAAGCTGTTATTTTGCTATTACCAACACACTTCAATTTTATTTATTTGTATAGATTTAAATATTTCCTTTTATATTCACCACTTAAAGAAACGTCTGTTAATATAAGGTCCTATAACAACTGCCCCAAAAAAAACTTTTTTTTATAGCCAATAGAAATACGCGCAAGCGCGTCTGTGACCTATCAGCTGTTAGCTGCGTGACGCCGTTAAAATAAATTCTTCATCAAAAACGTTTTTTTTTGGGAAAGTTATTTGTTATCATGAGTACAATCACGTGTTTAAGTATCGGTCACTAATTACCAGTCACCCTATATACATCCGTTATCTCTTAAACCGATCTAGATCTTTCTAGTTTTCTTTCTCCTCTATAAACACCCTTACTTTAATTAAAACATCGTTACATAAAAAAATCCAATCTTACTCCAACGAAAGCTCTAAAGCCCGTTGGATAAAATACGGTGCATCCTTTTTTCGCGCCCGATGCAGGTGGGTAGGTAACCGGAGTGCGCTCGACTCTCGAGACAACGTATTAAACAGCTAATGTATTTTCAAGATCGATGTCCCGAGACGGTCGTTGTCGGCAACCAATCATAATCCATATTTAGACGTGTTTCTTGGCGAGGTTTTACTTGCTGTGTTTGTTGTGAAAGGTTAAAATGTATTACAGGTTTCAGAATGCACGGATTTTATTTGTTGACGGATTGAAGGGTTGGGGTAGTTACGGTCTATTTTAGCTTGTCTATTTTGGGGCCAAAGCCAACCAGAGCTTACTAGAAATAAAAGATCTTTAACTTTATTGTACAGTCGCCAACACATCAGGTTCAAAATCGAATGAGGAAATTTGACAGTTTATAGTCTGTACTTCAAAGTGCTGTTTTATTAATCCTTTGTATTATTTGGCTATCAGCTTGTTAAAACTGCATTTCAGCAAGTCTGTTACATACAACAAATGTAATATCTCGTTTTTAATAATTGAAAACAGAATACGCCATCTCACATTTTCTAAGTTTATTTCATTTGATAAAATATTCTTCAGTAGTAACATATCAGAACATTCATAACAGTAATTGGATATTTCCATTCCCCGTAAGGTAAAAGATGCGAGTGCATATAATATTAAATTAGTTTGTGAAGGCTGAGATGGAAAAGTTATGTAAAACTAGACTGATATTCTATTATGCTCTTTCTTAATTATTTAAATATTCGCATAATCGAAAAATAGTGTTACAGCTTAATAAGACCGATTTTCAATAGGAACAAAAATTTTCAATTATCTTTTTTTTTTAAAAGACATTTCGAAAATGTTCTCTGATAACTTTTTAGACCTATGTATCCTGCTTAAGCGTATGAAGTTTCATTAAAATCGGTTCTGCCATTTCGATAAAAGAGGACTTGAAAGTTTGTATGAAATGCCGTAAGTCGTAAACGCTATTAATTTACTAGTAATACTAATAACATAGTTGTAAACACCATGCCCTTAACCTCAGGCCAAGCTTAGCGGCGGAAACTGCAGCTATTTTAGTTAGTTAAAATAAATTGAACGGCCGAAGTTTACTCGCCCACACATTTTATTACCTTTTCCGTCTGCCCGAGACGTTTTGGTTCCCTTTGATCGGAATTATCGAAATTTTTTTTTTTTTTTTCTTGTGTATTAATACAGCGTTGAGGAAAAAGGAAAAGATTGTTTATTATTAGTGTTATTTTTTTTTTGGTTTGGTAACTCAAAGGCTGCTCATTAATTTAGCGTAGCAGTTTTAGGCTCCCCCGTAGCATGACCACCGTAGACAAGGATTTCTTTGACGGAAGAATAGACAAAATGACAGATAGTGCAAAGAAATCTGCCATCGTGTCGACACAATCTGTTATTTTGTCGATTCTTCCGTCAAAGAAATCCTTGTCTACGGTGGTCATGCTACGGGGGCAGAGATGTGCAAGGATGTGTAGCGAGAAATGGGTAGTTGACACCATTAAACAAAAATTCCAAGACACAACTTTTCTAAAAAGTTACTTAATTTTAGACCTGAAAACCCGATTAATTTTCAATTAATTGCAAAATTAGATTTTTAGTTGCTTTGAAATCAATAAATAGTTGAGTCTTTGAGTTGATTAAATAGTGACGTCATAGCATGCTATTGCCATTCAAAATATAAGGGGGAATCACGTTTTGACAGCTCTAAAAAGTATGTCAATTGATTAGTTTGTCAACTATCCTAATGTGCATAAAACTAACCAATCACATAACCAACCTAGCTCAAGCTGTGAAAAACTAGCGATATTATTAGTTAGTTCCACACACATCCCTCGCTACACAGCCTCGCTCATCTCTGGTGGAAATAAGTTATTGTCTTAGCACGTACTCGTAATAAGAGTTTTTCTGGTAAGTTTTCCTTTACCAAAACGTATGTATTATAGGTACTTATGTGGTTTAATAACATGCCTGAAAAATTTACATTTGCAAACTTTTTAAATCACACACTGCATGCCTTTTACTAGCCTCACCACAAATTTGAACTTTTATGCCCCAAGTTTGAAAATTACTGCAACTATAACACACTAGTAGATAAACTTTAAAATACTTTTCAAGAGAACCGTTAAGTGCATGCTGTTTGATTTAGTGCCTCTGCAGACGGTACCACGATACCAGGACACCTGCTAAGCGAATAAATTGGCTGGAACACCGGAATGCCCGGATATTATATTACATAACGGTACGCCTGTAATACCTGAAGATTTTGCTATAGGTGTACCTCTTTGAAATCAAATTTTTGAAGGAAAACATCGTGAGGAATCTCGCAGGTCCAAAGACATCGAAGACATGTGATATCTACCAGTCACTGGGCCCGCATTATGGATTGCAGTCTTCTGATTGAGATAAGGACACCATGTTTTCTTTCATTGTTTTAAGAGCATTAGTTATGAAATAAATTACATAAAGTAACGTGCATGCCTGGGTCCCGCTACCTACATCTCGCGAGTCGGAACTGTTACCGCTGGGTCACCTCTGCTCATCATCATCGTTCTCCTGCCCTCATCACAATGTATTTAGGGTCGGCGCAGCATGTCTTCTTCTTCCATTCTTCTCTATTACTCGTCATCTCATAAGACACCTCCTTTCGTGCCATATCATCCTTCGCACAGTTCATGCATCGTTTCTTTGGTCTGCCTCTACTCTTATAGCCATCTCATCTCATGGCCACTTCTGCTCATCACATTAAAATAAAATCGCGAAATTCGGAGGTAATTTTCAATTTAATTTCATTATGGACATACTGTTTTTGTTTTGAATGAAATTTCGGTTCAGTGCACAGTGTCATTGTTATCGCGAGTGCTACCCGTTGATACGTTTAGCCAATTTGGCTTGTTCACTGGAAAGTTACGTTTTCATTAATTTTCGGGTGATTTTCAACGAGTCACTACAGTAGATCTGAAAACTGTTTTTTAAACAATACAATTTGCTGAAGTGGCATCCGCGAGAGAGAAAGGAAGGAACATCGACGCGAAAACGGTTACCATGTATTCAGTACATCATTCTGAGCACACAAAATTACAAAAATACAAAATTTCTATGGGGGGCATAGAAATTTTTCATCGGTTATTAAAAAAAACTCAGCCGTAGTCTTTGCGGATGACGCAAGTCACTCAACGGCGGACTATGCACCTTCAATACATGGACAATATGGACTTCAACCTCTTTCAGGCCAGCTCAAGCCAATGTAAGAATGGTAATCATCAAATCAGCCCGGAATCACCCATTCCTTCTTCTTTATCGTGTGGTTAGTGCCTAACCTGGAGTCAGAGTTTTTATGCCGCCCATGGGCCTCTGACTTGGCTTTGCATGCCGTCGAGAAATAACTGTTAGGCATGCTGGTTTCCTTCACCGAGGTAAGATAAGCACGTGGATGCTGATGTAGTCAGGCTCTTTGTAAAGATTTGGTAAAAGAAAATCATCTTATTGTTACTAAATGAGAAACAAACAATTTCGGAGTGTTGTGAAACTATGTTTCCAGAAGCCCAGCGTGTTTAGCAGTCAATAAGCAACAAAGCTCACGAAAAGTGAAGATTCTTATCTTCTGCATACTAAGATTATAACCACAGGTTATCGTTAATCAACCATTTTGTAACAGGTTGCCGCCTATCGTTAACCACTTAACCTCACGGAAAATAAACAGTAAACAAAACAATACAATCACGGAAAAATACCAGGTTTTACAGCCTAATCGTTTTAATACCGTAGTAGGGTTACCATTTCGAAAGTCCTGACACAAAACCTTACCCAACAAACAGCTGATGTGTTGCTGGAGAGTTTGTTCCATATTTTCTTCCCAGCTAAAAGA
Organism: Noctua fimbriata; assembly: GCA_905163415.1. Classification (NCBI taxonomy): domain Eukaryota; kingdom Metazoa; phylum Arthropoda; class Insecta; order Lepidoptera; family Noctuidae; genus Noctua; species Noctua fimbriata. The sequence goes on along the minus strand of LR990929.1, from coordinate 8,196,360 downwards.
CTAAATGGGAAGTAGCGAAGGGAGCATTTTCGAGGGACTGTCTTCAGTAACTTTCACGGTCAAAAACTACTGATTCTCCGTCTAATTTGCATACATGACATTTGTTTTTGTTAAAAAAAAATCCGGACATTTCTGTTTTTTTTTTCAGTATTCATTAAACTGTTCCTATTTTAAAAAATCGTTAACTAGGGCAACGTGCACAGGGAAGGCTTAAAATCAGAACGTGTCTGGACAAATCCGTACGCATGGTAACCCTATACAGTATAAAGGGGAAGTTTAGGTATCAAGAATGTTTTTTCGGTCAATCACCTACCTACCTGTAAGTTTTTTTTTTTAGTTTTTGTTTTATTTTTAGCAAAGGTTTTGCGTATCGATACCGCATAATTTATCCGTTCAGCCGCCGTGAGAGGTCAAGACACTCGCATTTAACATTACCTTATTAATGTACAGCAGTGAGGTAAAGTGAGAGGAGGATTTAGTCGCATTCTAAGTGGTGCTTAAGTGGATTTCGTCAAAGCGGAGAATATTCGAGAAATTCACGAAGTGAGTTAGGTGGGAGGGTTGGTCTTGGTAGGTTGGTACCTATACCTACCTATGTAACAAGAACAGCCTGTAATGTTTTCACTTCGGGGGAACATGGCCGAGATCGCATAAGATAGAGGTTTGGATGGAGAAAGGGAGAAGCTTTTGCCCAGCAGTGGGACACATGAAGGCTAACAAAAAATAAATGTTCCCACTGCTGGGGTACAGGCCTCGTCACAATGGTAGGTTTAAACTGGGAAGTAATCCTCTACACAGGCGAAGTGCGGGTTAGTAGTTGAAACATATCTACGATTTTTTTGTTTTAGGACATGCCGGTTTCCTTACCAAGTTTTCCTTCACAAATTTGACAAAGGACTACTGCGTTCACTCTCGGTCGATCACTTTTCAACTTAATTACTTAGGTCATAAGGATTAAAATTGAAATTGGTCGACCGTTAGTGAACGCGTTAGTACCTATACACCATTACTTTTAGGTCGTTCTGGAACCGAAAGCCATAAACTCGATCATCGAACTCGAAACGATTGGGACTATTTTTTTCAAAAAGTAACAATAAAAAAAATCACGAAAAATAAAATTTATTGTTTTTTTTGGTAAATAATGAGAACTCGAAGTAGTGTCCTTGCGGTAAATGCATATGTGTGTGTACGTAACGTATCGACGATCGGCAACACATGCAAACGGTACCCATTGAAAAATCCATTCATCGATCAGACAGCTTGATCCGTAAGCCACGCCCCCACTCCACGCTTACAGTCTAGCCTACGCGATCGGCGACCTTTCTTCCTAGTATTGCCGCGCGCTTCGCCGTATGAGGTCACTCGCGCGTAACCTAATCACGTGTCAAAAATGAGTCTGCAATATGTCTACTCCAATGTGGAGTATTGGGCAATGGTGGATTTTTATGGGATGGCGCACCAGAACTTGGAAGAGGCTAGACTCTTGTATGCTCAGCCGGAAAACCTGAACTCACTGCGCGCTCGTGGAATCACCGACCCTCAAGTTCCCTTCACCTCCACCAATCTGGCTGTATCCCAGCGCCTCCTCGATCATGGAATGTTTGGGCAGGCATTATTAATTACCAAATAATAGAGCCTATTTTTATTGAAGGGCACCTGACTGGTGGTTCTTATTTGGATATGCTGCAGAATATGATACCGGAGTTGCTAGAGGATGTGCCTCTGGCTTATTTACGCGGTATGTACTATCAACATGATGGATGCCCTGCTCATTATGCGAATTTAGTGCGTGCGTATCTGAACAGTGAGTTTGGTGAGCAGTGGATAGGTCGTGGTGGCCCTGTGGCTTGACCCGCAAGGAGCCCTGACTTAACCCCACTGGATTTTTATTTGTGGTCTGAGATAAAAAGACTAGTTTATTTCGAGGAACATACTACTCGAGATGAGTTAAGAAGTGCGATTGTGGACGCGTTTAATATTGTGAAAAGTGACAGACTAAGCCTGTAGAAAGTATGACGGAAAAATTAGAGTTATTGAACTTATAAGTAGATAAACGCAATTTAAATCAAGCAATAATTCGGCGCCGTGTTCTTTAAGATAGGTACATCAACATAAATAAAAATACATACGCGGTAGATAAATAGGTATACAAATAATAACACGAAAAGCGAATTCAGACTTTATTTCTTAACCGTAAACGGTGAAATTTAGAAATTTCATCAAACTAGGCAAATACGCAGTTTACTAAAAAATATTCTGAGAAACCTATTGTCTCGTGCTTTACAAGGATGCACAACCGAATTCCACGGTTAACGTTATAAAAATAAGGTCTTTTTCTGTTCGAATTGCCTGCCTTTGTAGAAGCCGCCACTAGCATTGCCGCAACAAAATTGTTTTAAGCTGTAATACTATTTTTTATTTATCATATGGTAGGGTATTGGGTATGTTTCTTAAGTACCTATTAGATCGATTGATCAACACTCGATTCAATGCCTTAAAAACAACTCCCAAGCGTACTCGTCGTTGTGTAGTTGAATAAGTACGAGTATTAGTGATTTCGTGATGCGAGACTGGTGAATTAATTGTCAATTAATTTCTCTCGTTTACGAGGAGACGAGAGATGATGGAGGTAAATGAACTTACACACCAACCTTAATCGTACCTGAAATGAAATATCTACTTGCAAGTACTTTTTCAGCTGGTTATTCGTCCGAAGTCCATTGACCCGCCGCGAGCGCACGACCTTGCGTTTATGAATAAAATAATGAAACCGCTACTAAGATTTAACTCGAATGACAGAATAAAAGTGATAAATTTCTAACTTCTTTATTTGATGTCTTAAAAAAACAATAACAATACTAATAGTAACTATTACTCGACTGGAGTCACTATGTTTCGGCTCCAGAACGATGTAAAAATATTCGTGTATATCAATCAATAAAAGTAAAGATTAGTTATAATACTTACTTTTATTGATTGATATATACCCCTCCTTGAACTGTACCTGTACTACTACTGTACTGTACTGTATTACTTGACAGTTTTTAAAATCAAAGCCAAACATAGAACCTAGTACTTATGTAAAGATCTCAAGAGATCTGTATCCATAGCAGGCATGAACCTCATGAATCTAAAGGAAATCTAAATCTCCTAAAATCGTACTCAAATATTGTAATAAAAGCTAATGGAAACCTACCAACTGAACCGTCCTTTCATTGTCAGTTTACGTCTCTGATTATGCAGTAAAGTGACCTTAATTCCCGTTGTTTTAAGGTTCATATTAGAGGTAAAATCCTGTTAAAGGATTGTTCGTCAAAAGGTACCTTTACCAATCGCTATCACTTTCACAATTAAAGCGAAAAAAAAAATATACCGTCACAATCTAAAAAAAGGTTGAATAGCCCTGATTTGACGTCAAACGATCGGGGATCTTAAATAAATTGAACTTCGAATTGAGGAAAATTTTTCATATAAAGAAATTTCGCCGAAGTAAGGTCACCGACATAACTCATATTAGTGACAGTGACAACCGATCGCGATTGTCGCAAAAATGTGACCTTCGATCAAGGTCAAGAGATTAAAATGTGTTGTGACGGTTAGTGGAATACACCGAAAAACTAACGGTTACCACGTGTTCAGTACATCATTCTGAACATCCACATCAAAATCATCGGTACAGCAAAATAGTACAAAAAGTACTACAGCGCCCATTTATGCCATAAATGAAGAACTACCATCGAAATTACGAATCGCGCTATTAAAGTTATCCGCGACTTAAAACTATGTAGAAAAATCCGGCAACAACTGTCGGGCAGTAGCCCACCAGACACAAGACCCGTCTGGGCGGAGGAGCCTCTCTTTTCTATGGGGGATGAAGAATTTTACACCCTGTTCTTCATACTCCCATAGACATACCTACCTGTAACACTGCACACGATTCAACAATACAAATCGCAACACAACATGACTTAGCACGAACTCCACCGGTTCACAGCCCTCAAACTTCGAAGGAATAAAGCCAAATACCCTTTGAAATTAAACACCGACAAAACATCGATCTACAACAATGAGTAACCAACCTGTTGAACGGTTTAATAAATTCGTAAGATTTTCGTTCCTGACTGTACCGACGACCGACAATGACTCAACCCAGCCGCCCTGCCACAGGGATGCTATGCTACGCAGGTAGAGGTAGACCGCATAAAAAAGGAACAGGTAGAGAAAGAGATGGAAGATACAGAAGATACCTCTCTCCCGCTCGCACCCTTGTAAATTAGGATGTAGAACCAACAGCCGTAGTCTATGCATATCTAATAGACCAAGTTTTTCTGTTTCAGTTTTACGAATACGTTCAGTCTTGGTATGGATACCTATTTGTATAACTTCTGTCTATTTACAGACCAGAATCTTGAGTATTGCGCCAGTGTTTATAAAAAAAAAGTAATAAACGCGCAAGTCATCGTGGAAAAGAAGCAAAAACATCAGATACCTATTTCAATTAGAAGTATCATTTACGTACAAAGTAATTTTGAAGATTACCCTTGCATTTATCCGGTCAAGACACCAAGACTTACGTTACGCACTTAGCAGTAACATTAAAAACTTCTTTGCCAGTCACTAAAAATCTTAATTAAAAGGAAATCATACAGAAATAGTTCCGACACAAAAAAAAAATATAATTTGAATAAAGAAAAGAACGAAGTTCTCAAAGTCCAACAGTTGTTTGACAGACGCCGTTGACGGTTGACGCAAGAAAAATGGCCGTCAATAATAATTTTAGCAGAACTACCATTGCGTAACGTATATGATGGGTTTCCATAAACAATATCCGTGCTAAACACACGGTGTGAATGACCTACGTAGCCCCCAACCGCGCCTCTTTGTTATACTATAAGACGTACAAGTTTATTGACCGTTTTCAATCTACCTGTTTACACCAAGTGTGAATTATTGACACATGATGACCGACCGTGAAATTGTGCATTAAAGTTGTTAGTGTCATAAATATGGTGTTATTTTTTTCGCGGTGACACAGTGTTGCCGTCTGTTTCTTAATCGGGTAAAGTGGATCTTGACTAGATTTTGAAATACCTACCTACATTTCAAAATAAGGTTTACGTTGTTTTTTCTGTTTGTTATAAAATATAAATACGTAACAAAAATAGATATTTAATAAATTGCACGTTTTTCCTCAAAGCGTTATTCAATAATATTGTACTCAAAACATTATTTGATATCGGATCGGAAAACCCTAGTAAGAGGCAATAAAACGTTGAGGGCATGACTGTTATTTTTCAATCCATTACACCACCTTATGTGTACATAGATAATAATAGTAAATAGGTACTTAGCAAGGTCACGAGTATTCGAGCCAAAATTGGAACAGATTTTTCGATGTTTTTTTTGCGCAGCAACTTTTTACCCGTAGTTATTCATGTTGTGTTCACATTTCTTGTGAAACACACGCAATACATATTTTGTTAGTAAGTAACGAAATTCTTCGATCTTAGATCAGTGCCGAGGACTCCCGAGCGAGCAATCATGACTCTCATTCAATTTATCCGAAGAAATTGTATTTTTTTTTCACCCACGACCTTACACACGCCTTTATCAGATTAGTTAGAATTTTCCCGTTTTTATATAAGCATAAATTGTACAATAATTCAATTTAAAGTAGGTGTAAGTACTTTGCAAAACATTGAATAATGGCAAAAAAAACTGTGATTCATGTTTTTTTTTTGCTATAATGTGTAATCATGACCTTCGTTTTAAAAGGTATCTGTCACATCTGTGCCTACACTAAATCCTTGAAAAGATAAGCATTATTTCGCAAGTTAAAACAAGTTTTCACAATATTACTCGTTATTGATAAATCTGTTGCTTAGGCTTAGAAACGCAGTCGAAGCTCTCATAAAATCAATCAAGATTAAACAATTAACAGCTAATAGAGCAACGACACGATTTAACCAGATCCTTCGTGGAAACAAAGCTTACAGACGAGAATAAACTTAATAACCTTTTAGAAAAATGTTTCATAATACTTAAACCAAGACAGCGTAGTTTCAAGAACCTCGTCCTCTAATCTTTAGCGACTTTCTTGGAATACCTCTATTTATTTTTCGTTAGTCAGTTTTCCGTCCGATTACTTATATTTTTTTTATGAATCACGACGACGGATAGATAAAAGTTTTGTTCTAATTGTGTAATCTATTACAGTATTCTTAACGATAAGCTGGTAATCTGATATAGATAATGTTTTAATAATAGATACTTAACAGTATTCGCGTGAAGCATGCACAAATGCATATAACACGTATCATAATTAATAATAAACATTGCGCTCGGCTTCAAAATGTATGACCGACTTAGCAGTTTCAAAGCTTTGTTTACATTTCCCGAAGTAGATATAAAAATAATCGTTGCGAAGTATGAACCCATCTGACAATATTTTGTTAATTGATATGCAATCGCAAGCGATAAGTCAACTGCGAAATACAATTTGTTTGGTCTTATAATTTTTTTTAATTAGTCAATTTCAAAAAATACTGTAGCTGCTCTATGAAACCTACATAAGCAGTTGCCTCGCTTTTTTAGTTAAATTTCTTCCTTTTAAATTACTCACTAAACCAACAGAAGCTGCACAAGAACATACGCTAGAGGAAAACATTTGAAATAATTGATATTTCTTCTTTTTTTTACGGAAAAGTTACGAAAGGTCACAATTGTATCATTGTATGCAACACGCGATTAGGGTCACGTAGCTGCTTCGATTAGTAATAGTTCCTTGTGTTTACTTAGCAATCGATATTATTGCCTTAGCTAGATATTGCATTCACTTTATCAGCTGTTTTAGTAAAAAAAAAAAACAAATCGGAAATGGTTATGAACTGATAAAAAAATATCTTCGTATAAATTCGTAATGTCATGTGTTCGTGAGCATTTTGAGGAAATTCCCGAATTTACATGACTCGTGGATGTTATCAAGTAATACGTAATTATATGGATCACGCACGCGTGCATGAGATTAGCATTAATTAATAATAAATTATGTTGAAGCAAAAAGCGACCTTATGGTCTCACCTACAAGGATTACAAAAAGTGAAAGTTATGAGAAGTATTTCCGAAGGCTTCTTTTTCCATATTAACAACACTACAATAGTAATAAAATGCCCGTGTTGTGTCAACACAAGGTGCAAACAACAGCAAGATTAGTCACAGATACTTCTACGAGTATTTTTATTCCAATAATTTATTCAGCTATTACGAAATTTTAACATAAAAGGCAACCTGGCAATGGAGTAGACCTAACATATATGTACCTAAAAGGATTTCCCTATTATAATACGTCGTTTCTATGCAGTGAGACAAAGAATTATAAACTAGACAAGGAGTGTGGCTTCGGCCGACACCTCACAAACCCGGAACATATGTTTTACTCAAACACATAAAAAGTTTTAAGCCGATTTGAATAAAACAAGTTCGGAAACGTTGTAAAAATATCTACATACAATTTAAATATTATGTGTAGTTAGTCAGTAGTACGTACTTATCAACGGACGTACATACTGATACGCTGTGATATTGTCCGTAATTCAATATCATAGTAATAATGACATGAATACAATTAACAATTACTTGTCGATACTACTACTACTTAAAACAATCATAAACTATATTGCTGATTCTTTAACTTCACCAAGGAGACATTATGAAATATAAATTAAAATTGTTTATTGAAGTTATCCTGCCACACAGTGCGTCCACACGGCCTGCGTCGTGGACAAAATGAAAAAAATATTTATTATGCGCATAAAAACGATGGTCGCGCTGAGCGCCGTCTTGACGTCCACGTCCGACGCGCCTCCCGGTTAGATAACGTGAATTATTATTATTACACGCTCACGTTTCCACGTAAAACATGTGAACAATGTAAAAAGAAATATTCCGAGAGTTCAACACAATCGAGACACCCCATCGTACTACGATACACGAAAAAAGCATTAAAAAAACATTTAATATCACCTCTTTATGCCCACGATAAAACATTGGCCTCTCTAAATTGAGACATTTTATTATTAGAAATACGATTTTGACAGTCGTAAAGCAACGTCGATCCGAAGTTATTATATCAGTTTACGAGTCGAAATATCACAATACGGCCTAGGAATAAAGCGAGAATTTTGAATTACGGCGCAAGTGAAACTCGATGCTGAAAATATTTAAAATTTTATGCCCTGAGGGAGTGTGATTTGTGCCACTGGGCGACGCTGTCTTCCGTTTTCCGCGTTGACTGCGAGCCAATGTCATTGCCATTCTCTTCGCAAGGTTATCGTTACAGTGCGTATTCTAAATCCGTCAGTTGCGAAAACTTCTAATTGAGGAGATTGGACTAAACAAAGTGTCGTTAGAGGCGCGCTAACAAGATGGCAGCACATGCTAATTCGGCTGGTACTACGTGTTTGTGAGTCACGTTTTTTCGTCTGTGACGCAGTTTTTCCTGTCGCCCGCTGCGTACGACCGTGACATTTGGTTGTCTGACCGATTGCACGGCCTTCGCTCGCGGTCATCAACTCCGCGTGTGAGTCGGAACCTTACCTTACGCTGCGTTTTCACTAGGCAAACGTGTTGCTACTCGCTCGCACTCATGTAAACACAGGCATCGAGATAAAGAGCGTTCGTTTGTTCCTCTAAGCGTAAAAAGTAAAAAACGTTGCTCATACCATGTAAAATAGCTTAAAATAGTACCAAATGGTCGTTGCCATGTGGTTTAATGTAACTATGTAAGGTATACTTAAGAAATCATTATTGTGAATAATTCGGTTGGTTTGTCAGGCGGAATGGAATTTTGAGGCAGGAAATGACCGGTACTTGATGTAAATCTATCAGATCTACGATAATAGCGAACAAAAAATCGTTTTAGTTTTTAAAACAATGGAAGTACAGTGTAATTAGTTTAACAAAAAATCTTCACCAAGTGTAATGTCCTTTGAATAGGCATGTTACTGAAGCGAATCTCCACGATTTATTTTTAAAACTGCGAGAGAATGTAGGCTGTAACTTAAGTATTTTCTTTTCTCCTTTTATCACAACTTTGTTCATTACTTATGGGTCAAAAAGAATCCCATTAAGTGCGCAATTTCAGTCCAAAATTGTATTCATTACGTAGAAAAACTTTTAACAAAAGAACTAAGTTTCAGTGGGGCTATTTGCTGATTTCAGTAAGTACATTTGTTTCAACAGAATGTATTTTTTGTGACCTAACCTTCGTTACGACAGAAAATTGAAACTAATCACATAGTAGATCCACGTTCCCCACATTATTATTAATGACATCACTAAACTTCGACCACACACAAGCAACATTAACTGTTGGTTCGAATAGACCATTAACAACGGAATTAACTACAAAGTGTGGAGCGGTTGCAAATCGTCTGCGACTAACAATATGCCTTATAGATAGATACCAAGAAAGGCAGCAAAATGTTTGCGGAACTATTTACAAGGAAACGCAAAGCGGTCTGTGCTATATCAACAAGGTTAGAAGCGAAGGTGGCTTTGATAGTTGAGAAACATTTCTCTACGCCAAGCCACATTTACACAGTCGCAAAGATAAAGTTGAGTAAACCTCTTAAGTGTTCAGTTGCTTTAATAAAAGCGTGTGATTTATATGATGACGACGTGACAATATGACTCGACCAAAATCCGTCACGCTAGGCCCAAAAACAATTGTTCCGTGAGGTCACAAACGGAGTCAACGCTCTTCAAAAGATTGTATCTTTGTTCGGAAGATTCTAGAAAGAAATGCGTACGTGGCTGGAATTTGTATATAAGATGATCATCACGTCAGTTCAGGAGTATATCTCGTTCAATTTAAATAGTACATACGGAGTGTTTACGCACTTGGCCAGCTAAAAAATTGGCATCGTTTCTGGATAAAAAGCAGTTCAAGAACAACATAATATTTCATTCACGTTTTCAAGCAAAGTTATTTAAGGAAACGAATTAATTTTAGAAACGAAACTCGCCATCATATTTGAATGCCTTTGTTGTCGAAAATCATGTGTTCATGGTGGAAACATTATTATCAATTATTCTACTGTACCAAAATATTGACCGGCTTTAAACAAACATTCAGAATTAAATTCTAAGTTGAACAGTTAGTTCATAAATCACAAAACACTTTGTAGTAAACATAGGCATTACAAGAGAGCAACGGAATCAACAAAGAGACGTATGACTAATTTTACTCGCTACATATGACTCAACGGGTTAGTACTGAATCAGCACGAACGAGGCACAGGCCTGAGAACAAACTTGCGTGGCGTTACGCTTCTTGAACAAAGAAAAAAGGGGATGTTAAAACACGGCCAATGACTATACTATAAAACTCTGAGAATTCGTGTCTGGCTAGCATAATGAGACACGCCCTTCCTCCCGTGTGACATCTATAAGTGGCAGGAGCATAGGTAACAAGGCGGAAGGTTGGAGGTCTTTCTAGTTTGGTTTTAACAAATCAAAAGGGGAAGGTGTGTTAGAAAAAGAGCAGCGTTGGTGACTGATGACGTCGATTCCCATGTCTGTTAAAAGCGATTAGTTCGTAATTGCCAGCCGGTTGAACTGGAGCGATCGCACTGTTTTTATCGGTTTTTTTCGGGAGCTCGGGAAATAAATTGTTGAGAACCGAGTGCTTTTTCAAGTAACCAATTTTGTGGATTGTTGCTTTCTATCAGTAAGGAGGTGGAATAATGTTCACATAACGTATTACGTCGTTTTTAGACGTCCGTTTCAGGATATAAAGTAATGGACGCTATTTGGCTGTCTGGTTGTTTATTTTTTGCTTTGTCATATTAGTTTATCTATTCACCTACATTACTTACGTAAGAGTAATTTGTTCTAATACAATCTAATGTGCATTAAGTATTTTGTTACATCATTTAATACCGACGCCGACATTCAAGTTTTAGTTTAGAGAACAAGAATGGTTATTTTTATAACATTTATTTTTAGTTCACATTATTATTCAATTCAACGTAAATAATTTATAGCTCAAATAAAACTTAATGTGAATTTTTAACAACTGTCATTTTATCCAATTCGGTGCACACTGTGCAGTAAGTAAAATTAAAAAAAAAAAGAACGGTCGCCATGACAACAAAAATAATAACGTCGCCCTAACGTACTGGCTAATTGAATGATTGCCTGTAATTGTATGTTCCAGCCCTTTTGTTCAAGTACCGAGTTTGCGGTTTAACGGCCACATGCAGCAATTTGAAAGGGAAAATTATATTGCTAGACAGAAATAAAATGCCCGGTCGAGAGGGGGGGGGGGGACGGTTTGATTGGTTCGTAATGTTGGGATAGGTCAGTTACACTAGGAGCAAGTCGGGAAAAACCGTATGTGTCATCGTTGTAGACGCTAGAAGGTTTTTATTTAGAAAACCGGTTATTTTAGCGTTTGATATACGTGACACTATTCATGCAGCAATGACATTGGGCTCTTCTAATTAAAATATTCGTCAGCAAATGCTTAACATGAATAGGGAATTTATACAACTTAGTAGACTCAATGCATTTATAGAGAATGTTTTTTTTTTCAATCAAAAAGTACCTTTTGACATTTTTTTTATAACATTGTCTAAGAAATTTACGAATAGGTAAAAAAACAGGAAAACATTCACGTTTACATTTTAGGTCTACCATTTACAATTACTCGGAATTTCAAGGAAATAATTTAAAATTATCCATACATAAGTAATACAGTAATTAGTACGTGTTTCTAATTTATTAATGCATATAATTAGTGCCGCTTATCATATAATTATAAACTATATACAAAATAAAAATATGTACTAGTAACATAACAGTACGCCTGTAATCACCGAATGATTAGGAGTTGTCCCTAATACCCACATTTCGCCAGTTATGTTTAAGTCTCATGTGGGGACGAGCCTATTGCCATCAACCGGGCACAAATCCAGACTCTGTGGCTGCTACTGAGTAACACCTGATGCATGTCAAAAGCAGAAAAAAATTAAATAGCGTCCATAAATTCAACGAGAATAGTGTCCTCAAAGCTGGCAGCATTGCCAATGCGTTAGATTATTTGGACAAAAAATAGGCCAGCTCTCTGGTCACGGGAAAGGTACTAGATATTTTGTTTAGAATACAAGCACCAATATTTAATCTGTGGTCAGAACATCAAAGCAACGTATTCTCCGGTTACTAGGAATTAGGTAATTGTTTAGGAAATCTATGGTTCTATGGAATTTGTAATTAAATCGTGTAACGTAGTGTTCTGTAAATTCAAGAGAAATATTGTTGTCTATTATTGAAGTGCCAATGTTACGGAGCGTAGTTTAGGTGTTAAATTAACTGGCACGCTAAGGTGTGGATAAAAACAACATTATATTGTTTATGGAGCTCTGTGAAGGATGATTTGATTAGAAAGGAGGTGACTGCTGAGATGACGAGTAGAAGATTTGCTGGGTCGACCCCGAATATATTGGGATAAGGGCAGGAGAATGATGATGACAATATTGTTTATGGAGCCTACACACCAAAGCATGACAGCAACTTTCATACGCGTTCAGTGGATATTGTCGCTGACAGTTACAGTTTTAGTGCACAGGCTCCATTACAGATTTTGAGTTTGGTTGACGGAAGACTGTAACTGGCTTTAGACGAGCAGATAGATTTATCTGTTTGAGAGCCAAAATTAATCTCAAACTGTTCATCTCTCTCTGCTGTCGACAAGTGTGGTCAAAGAACTTCATGTCCATGCGGATAAAGTGAAAAAGACGTCATTCTTTCGTTTCTGTTCGTAAATCGCTTCTCGACACCGCATCCGACTATTCGCTTTTATTACAAGTGTTCATTATGATAGCAGGTGGGGTAGAGGCCTCACTGAATGGATACCGAGAAATGGTAGATAAAGTGTTGGCAGACCAACAGCCAAAATAGGTGGATGACATTCACAATATCGCGAGTAAGACTTGCTTGAGACTCGCGCAGACCAGGGACCCTATATTCTCAGCAGGTGGTGGCGGTGCTGATAGTTCTTTTAGGTTAGCGGAAACGGACATAAGTGGAAGTATTCATTGATCTTATGACTTATACCCGAGTCGGCACTGTTCCAATGCTTCATCGAAAAACAGTAGATCACGATTCACAACTTCTTATCGTCATGTTTTAGCAGTGATAGCCTAGTAGTGTGACCGTCGGACTGCCAAGTCATAGGCCTCGAGTACGAACCCAAGACACGCACCTCTGATTTTTCGGAATCATCTTCGTATTGTATAATTATCACTTGCTTCGGTGAAGAAAAACATAGTGAGGACACCAGCATGCCTGAGAGATATTTCTCGACGGTATGTAAAGCCAGTCAAAGGCCCATTGGCGGCATAAAAACTCTGACACCAGGTTAGGCACTAATAAGACGAAAAAGAAATCATCATGTAGAAGTTTTTTTTTTATTTTATAATTATTATGTTAATGTTAATATAAACTTTCATAAAGGCTTGTTATTCAACGAAAGTAAAAACAGCAGTTCGTGTAACATTTTCATCGAGAAATTGCGAGCAATTTATTTCATTTTAATATGAAAGACAACTACTATAAAATGTAAGTACATTTCACTTATTATTTTCGCACTCATTTAATATATTCTTAAGTATTTTTTTCGTTGTTAAAGATGACAACTGTTTTAAAATGGTATTGAAGAAATAACCTACACAAGTGTATTTATGAACTAATAAATTTTATGTAAGTACTTAATTATGTATTTCTTACATTGTGCAATTAATAGTTGGGTATGGTTATCGAACAAAACATAATGCTTATTTATATTTTATTGTCGCTAGTATACATTTGCACTGAGAAGGGGGGATATCATATTCGTCTAGTTTTTCGTCATTAGTACCTACTGGGGGCCTAAAATGGACGCCTTAGCAGAATCATAATATCAAAATCAAAATCAATAAGAGCATTTATTTCAAATAGCCCAGTTACAGGCACTTTTGAATTGTCGAAACAAAGACAACAATGAAAAGTAGCTACAGTCCCAGTCACAAGGCATAAAAACTGTGAAAGTACTGTAGTTGCCCATTCCCTAACGTAGATCTCTATGGAAAAGAACGGGCAAGAAACTCCATGGACACTCTTTTAAATCAGAATACTTTTACAATAACTTGGTTACATCATTTATGTTGAGAAAGATGTAGCAAGATGTGTACGTTAAAAGTGTCCATAGTAAAAATAATTCAAGAATCAAATAATTAATTCAAATAAGCCGTGGCAACCAAGAGATAATAAGAAATAATACGTATGAATCACGTCAAAAATTCTTAAAATTGCCACAGACGCAGTTAATATTATGAATTGTAACGCAATTTATATTATTATCCTAGAACTGCTAAAGCAAGTCCGTGATTAGACCTGTCGTACTGTATGGATCAGAATGCTGGTATGTGAAGAAGATGGATGAAAAATGATTGCATGTAGCGGAGATGAGAATGTTGATATGGATGTGTGGTGTGACAAGAATGGATAAAGTAAGGAATGAGTATATTAGAGGAAGTTTGAAAGTGGCGCCTGTTACAGAAAAATTGAAAGGCTTTCCTTTGTCTTGGTATGGACAAGGTAATGAAGAGGGATGTAACGCATGTGACTAAAAGAGTGATGGACATGAATGTTGACGGATGGAGAGGGAGAGGAACGTCAAAGATGGATGGATTGTGTGAAGACTGATATGAAAGAGAAAGGAGTAAATGATCTCGTGACGTCTGACCCCAAATAGAATGGGACAAAGGCAGGAAGATGATGATATTGATTCTGATAAAGCGGCCATTTTAGTCCCACTGTTGTTATTTAGTTGCCACGTCGTTAAATGTTTCTACTTGATTATCGTAGGTAGGTAGCTAACGTAGCCACTACAGAACGCACAAACAAACATTTTTATTACCTCCTCGTCTTCCAATTACAATAACATTATTTTATATTTACTATTTATTATTATTAACGCACGACACTTTAATAGCTAAATACAAGTGATACTAGATATAATTTAATTACTGTCTATGAGCAAGACCGCTTGGCAGCGTCGCATAGACAATGAGGATTAAATGTAGAGCTGAGATAGTACTAGTAACTAAGTTCTAATTACTAAGTATGAACTTTTCCACTGGTCTCATATTTTCAATGACAACACTAATGACCCGTAGAATGAAGATATTCTATTCACCAGTATTTGTTTATTGGATTAAATACATAATATCACATGACGCCTGTAATCTTGGAAGGGTTAGGCTGAGGTGTACCTAATAGCGCACCCACATATAGGGAGCGGTTGATGGCAATAGGGTCCTATTGTCACCGGGCACAAATCCAGACTTCGTGGCTGCTACTGATAAATTCCTGATGGAAAAACCCAATAACACCAATAATACAAACTTCAAGGTTCTGCCTGACCCGAACACAGGCTTGATTTTTGAAAAACCTATTTTTGGTGAATCTGTAGGCTTTCAAAGAACGATTCTTTGAAGTTTTACTTTTCTAATTTTGAATTTTTCGCACCTATGTTGGGGTCGGCTCCTAGTCTAACCGGATGAAGCTGAATACCAGTATTTTACAAGGAGGGACTGCCTATCTGACCTCCAAAACCCAGATCGTACTGGGTATTACGACACCTCTTGGTTGTCAGACTTTCGGACCACTCACTGACTACCTGTAACGACTCTCAAAGATCTACAAATGACAGCACGGACCAACGGCTTCACGTGCTTTCCGAGGCAAGGAGGAAACTCGGTATGTAATGGGTGGTCTTGATTTCCTAGTATGTCGTAAAAATTTCGGATGATGAGATAAGAAATCTTGGAGATTAATTTTGAAGTAGCATGTTATCATTATAAAGACAAATTCTCTGCTCATTTTATGAGCCAGGAGCCCCACATGATACAAAGCCTTTACCTACAATTTACAAGCCAATTCCACATGAACCCACTAGAACCAAATGAATGGCTCACAAAAGGGTCCCAATTACTAAGTGCCGGTATTAATAACCATAGTGACAAATAGGGTGAAATATATTTGAGTTATGAACTGTACGGAAACTCTTTGAACTTTAGATAGAAGAGGCTTCCCCTCTCATGAACTAAAAGACAATCAATCAACAGCGAAGAGGTTTGCATTTCATAAATAGGGGGCTATGAATAACAAACAACAATCGTATAGTTGAATATATGGCTTTTTCGGCGTTTGGATATCATCGGAACTCACGCCGCCATTTTGTTTTTATATTTCATCATCATCTGCCTAGCTGTTTCCCAACTACGTTGGGGTCAGCTTCCAGTCTAACCTAATGCAGTTGAACACCAGTATTTTACTTGGGGCGACTGTCTATCTGACCACATAATTTACACCGACAATTTATATGTGAAGCCCTGACACGGGCAGAAGGCGTAGTGTCATACCTCGTATAAAAAATGGCGGGACGAGCTGGACAAAGCGAATGAGTGGCTAACACACTCCCTGAATCGAAAGAACTGAAAGGCATGGGGAGAGGCTTTTGCCCAGCCGTGGGATGACGCAGGCTAACAATTACAGACAATTTCACAACTGATTACCAATAGCCCTCTCCTGTCAATGTCATCCAAACGTCAATATAACCACTGTCATCATTGTATCTACGTTCTGAATCTTTTTATAGTCTTTGGTCTCATGTGGTGTCATTCTGAGAATGTATGTTGACACTTGTAATGTGTCAAGGTTAGGACTACTTGGTATCAGACATCGGTAGAGAATTATGAGACTGACTATTGCTTCCGGTTTTTTTTTCTCGATTGTTCAAGTGCCGTGCTACAAGAATTTTTGGCACTCGAGTGATTTTGACTGGGACCCAAATTTATTGATAACCATTCGTAAATCCATTAAAGACAATATGACGTGACATTGTTAGTCCAGATTTTGACCAAAATGTCCTTGTACGGCTATTACATAGTAAACAACGTCTACATTATCTTTTTCCCGTATTTAGTAGCTCACGCCATAAAATTACTAGCCAGTTGGTAGCTCTACTGACTGAATGCCAGGGCATTCATTATTATCGGCGTATGGTGGCACAAACAAAGGAGAAAGAATGTAAGATGTCTTCTGATCAAGCAAGCAAATGGGTTGACAACAAGAAAAAGTCGGGTGTAACACCTGGATGCGGGTGGCATAAGAACGGGGAGGATGACAATATGTTATAGGGGTGATGTACCTATTCAGTGTTATGGTTAAAGCATCTGAGTATACAAACACTCGGTGGTCGAAAAAGTATCGTTAAAAAAAAATGATTTTTCCGAAAATGCCCCCATGTATGTTCCGCGATTCTTGTTAGTTTTCGAGTTACAGCTTCTTGAAAAATGCATGGGAACCGCTTTAAAAAAATCCATCTTTACTTTTTACAGGGCTTTTTCACATTTTTAATCAGGAATTTTTAATCTCAATAACATCAAAAGTATTATAAAACCGTGTAAAAATAAAGATAGTTTTTATTTAAAGCGGTTTCGATACGATTTTCAACACGTTATAACTCGAAAACTATATAGAATCGCGGAACATAGGTACATGGCGTATTCTCAGATACCCCGTGAGGAATCTATTTTTTTCATGACGTCACTATTTGGACCACCCAGTATGTGATTACGAAAAACGGGATAAAGCTAACAACATCGCACGGACTCGCAATAACCAACTGGTTGCTATGGTTAGTATGTCTAGTCTTTCACAGTTACATTTTAAGAAATTCTTATCAATCATAAAGTAGTCCACATTCAAGTTACCTACTTTAGCATTTCATTGAATATTTTTGTTAATAAAATGATAATGAAAGTAGAATGCATCAGCTGCTTCCTTCGTGTCAAGGGAATCAGGTTCCACAAGCTGGTAAGCGGTAGGTCCATGACTTGACTGTCATTACGATTACGTGTAATGTCAGTAAAGTAAGATTTTTTTTGAGAATTTTAAAAGGTGGTGTTTTGATTGCTTACGTATTGGAATTAAAATTCGTTTAAAAAGGTAATTAGCAAGTAAATAGGTTTGTAGTAAATTGAATGGGCAATAAAGGATTTAATTAATAATATTGGACTGTCAAAATGATAGGAATTAAATGATGGTCAGGAGAAACCTTATTCTAGTCTAATAAAATATTTCAGGTGCGTAGGTAGATACGTAGGCGAGTACCTAAGTCTTATCTGGGGGGGTTACTATGACGTCTTAAAGCAGGAGTAAGTCCAGTGTGGGAAAGAGACAGAGCTATTCAGGTCGTCTAGCGCCATCTCTTTCCCACCTGCTTTAAGACGTCATGGTAACCCCCCAGTTCTTATTATTTGTCACAACAGAAGTAAAGCTAATGTATAATAAAATTGGTAATAATAGGGCAAGTTTGTAAATAAAGGGTGTGTACCTACTATCTTGATTCTGGTATGTTAGTCTATTTTAGTTCCTACTTCTCCACCTGCCTTTTATTACGAAACCAATGGCCCGAACAAAATCTAGCCATAATAGTCATGTAATAAAGGTAGTGACTAACTTGTTTTAAAAACTTGATAGCAGATCTCAAGACTATAAAATTACGTAAGTAAATAATAAAACTATAATAGGCTTGTTATTAAAAAAAAATACACCATGCTGCCATCCTTGTGTGGGTGATAACGTGGGCTGACACCATGGGAACATAAAACTATGGTATTATGATTTATAAAGACTATTGGAACGGAAATAATTACGAATAATGAAAGTTATATCTACCTATAAAAATAAATACAAAAAAAAACATGTAAGTAAGTTGTAAAATAATAAAGAGAACCGACAAATTCATTAACAAAACATTACAATAAATCATTTACGTAGATAAAAACACAGGATTATCAGACTCGAGATATAACCTTGAACGGTCGACTACTGGGCCGTTCACCCTAATTTATCAACAAATAACCCAGTGTGGTACGTCTGTAGGATTATTTCTGATCTATGAACTACAGCGTACCTAAAATAGTTTGTTTGAAAACAGACCGGCGAAAATATGCTAGGTTGTACAAGCCAAGGAATACGAGCAACAAGTAACCGATTTATTCACAAGATTTGAAAGGCTCCGACATCAAATGTCATACAAAAGGTTACACATTATATAAGGAGCGCACAGACCCGGTGCCATGCTTTGACATGCAACACAATAGTTTAATTACATACGAGTACACGGATAAAGCGTTACGTAAGGTATTATACGCAATTTGCGCAAAAAATAACTTCTGTCTTACCTACTTAAGCATAGACAATGAGGTCAATGACACAAAAACGGATTACGCTTCGTTTCCGTGCGACAGATACGTTGTAGGCATTTCAAATTGTAATTAGTCATGCGGACGCCGGTCTATGGACTAGGATTTGACGTTTTATAACTTCATTCATTTTGACACTTGAGGAATTGAGTCAGGAATTCAAAATTACAACGTTCGAAAAAACATAAAATTTGTGTTTTCAAATAGATTCAATATTCGAAAAAATATGACCCGTAGGCGTGTGAGTCTGTACCAGTGAATGAATTTCTTGTTCAAACATACCTGTAGCGAGTCGAATGAAGATCGTTCACCTTCCGACAATGTAAACCTTTGTTTCAACACAAGTCAACGGCTCCCAATCAATCCCAACAGTTTATCTGGAAATAGAAACGACTTATTCAATGTGGGTACTCCGCTTTATGATTCATCCAACGCGTTCAAATACCCGTTTATTAATATAATCCTTACATTACGAGGGATAGTAGAAAAAAACGAAACACATGCCTATAACTACAGATGTAAACAATGAACATGTGTAGACAAGACGGGCTGCTACAAAAAATCCCAACTTCAAAAGGGGATACTAACCGTTCACGTTAGATAAAAATCACGTTCACAAAATGTCCACAAACACGTAAAATTTAACAGCGCACAGGAGGCGGTATGTCGTACCGGAACAAAACTAGTTTATTATTCCGATCGCATTGCAGAGAGCGACTAACGTCCGACCTTAGCGGTGGCCGGCGCGAGACTGAGCGACGGTAGCGCCCTCTCCGTCGCCCTGCGGCGCGCGTGTGTGCGTGCGTGCGCCTGTGGGGGTGCCGCCCTCAGCGCCCCGTGTCGCTTCGGCCGTTTATTTATTTTCGAGTGTGGGGTGTTCAGTGTACAAAAATGGTGCATTCATCATACGAATACGAACGCACCGAAGATCCAGCATCGGCCAATTACGAACGTACAAGGATAAAAGCATTTTTAAAACATAAACGTCTTTTTTTAAACGGCCGTGAACCGAACATCAGCCGCGGTCATTGCCACAGGCGTCAATATAAAAATATTCACGTCACAATAACGCCGCGTGTGTTTTTTATACGTATTATTCTTTTATATAATTGTTATTAGTCAATTGTCCGGAATCCGGATACACCTGGTAACATTGAAGTATTGTTTAAAATGTAAATATATTTTAATGTCTGGCAATACATTTTAGGCGGTTTAGAATCCTTTTTCGTTCAGCTACGGATTTGACAAAATAAATAAGCATATGTTATATCTACATAAACAAGTTTTATTTTGAAATTTCTCTATATATTAGGTTTTATCCTCATCATCTTTATTATCCTTAACTGAACCAACGTGCAATGCAAAATCTTTTGAATTTTTTTTGTGGTAATTTTTTTTTATTGTCGTTTTTAGCCTACTCGGGTCGATCTTTAGGTAAAGCCGTGCTTACCTAGGTTGGTCTGTGGATGGGTGACCACCCATTACATACCGAGTTTCCTCCGTGCCTCGGAAAGCACGTTAAGCCGTTGGTCATTTGTAGATCTTTGACAGTCGTTACAGGTAGTCAGTGGCTCAAAAAGTCTGACAATCAGTCTTACCAAGGGGTATCGTATTACCCAGTACTAACTGGGTTGTGGAGGTCAGATAGGCAGTCGCTCTATGTAAAATACTGGTATTCAGCTGCATCCGGTTAGACTAGAAGCCGACCCCAACATAGTTGGGGAAAAGGCTAGGCAGATGATGATGACGTTTTTAGCCAACTTATATTTTTAGTGCGAAGATTGCTAGTAAAGCATGACCTACGCGAGACCTCTGACAAATTATGGATATACCTAGTACAAAGATAGGTACACTAGGGACTAGTTTATTTTCGTCCAATAAGGCTAATAAGGTCAAAGTAGAAACATACTACTTCTACAATATTAAATTAGAGACAATATGTAAGATAATTTATTACCTACCAATCGTAAATCTACCAATCTATTCGGTATCGCTCACAGAATCATTACTCAGCGTTTTCAATCGATTATGAAACAATAGAATCGATTTAACGATTACTTATAAAAAGAATATCGATGATCGGTGTTTTTTTTCTTTTAGTACCTACACGTGCTTTATTCGTTGGTCTATTGGAAATGAGGTCCTGGGTTCGGTTCCCAGGTCAGACAAAGTGGAATTGGTTTTTTTTTAATGTTGATGGCGTTAGGCACTCGGCTCACCCCAATCACATAGGAATTAAACATACCTAACTGGCGAAATAGGTATATGTGTGTTGTGTGTACTGTTTACCTCTGGTAGGTACACCCCTGCCTACCCCTTGCGGAATAACAGACTTAATATTATTTTGTTCTTGTCCTGTTTATTGGCCAAACTAGTAATTGATAGGAAATCCTGTGGCAGAATGGTAATGATAATTATAATTTTGATTAATTTTGCTGGTGGCCAAAATAATAACAGCCGCACGGGACGATCTTCAAGGTTAAGCCGCGTTTACCTAGGTCGATGTGCGGATGGGTGACGCATTACATACCGTGTTTCATCCGAGCTTCGGAAAGCACGTGAAGCTGTTGGTCACATGGTCCGGCTGTCATTTGTAGATCTTTGATAGTCTTTACAGGTAGTCAGTGGCCCAAAAGCATGACAACCAGTCTTTCCAATGTATCGCATTATCCAGTACTAACTGGGTTGTGCATACCAGATAGGCAGTCGCTCCATATAAAATACTGGTATTCAGCTGCATCCGGTTAGACTGGAAGCCGACCTCAACATAGTTGGAGAATGGCTAGATAGGTAGATGATGATGAGAAACATTTTCGAGTAGGTATCTTTCTTTATGGGTACATACTTATGGGACCAAAATGGGAATATGATCTATGTACAGTCTTGACGTTTAGCTGTCAAACGTAAGTGTTACCGGTGACGGTCGACCCCTTTTAAACCTTATTACTTAGAGCATAAGGGTGAAACGTGGCAGACCGTCAGTGAACTTGGTTTTATCTATTCAAATAAAACTGCCGACTCACTCGAGTGAACTTGGCGGTGGTCTGGTGGGCTACCATGACGTCTTAAAGCAGGAGTAATTCCAGTGTGGGAAAGAGATGGCGCTACTCGACTTGCATAGATCTGTCTCTTTCCCACACTGGAATTACTCCTGGTTACGACGACATAGTAACCCCCCTGGTCAAAG
Organism: Noctua fimbriata; assembly: GCA_905163415.1. Classification (NCBI taxonomy): domain Eukaryota; kingdom Metazoa; phylum Arthropoda; class Insecta; order Lepidoptera; family Noctuidae; genus Noctua; species Noctua fimbriata. The sequence continues at coordinate 8,173,857 of LR990929.1, read as the reverse complement.
CCTTGGGTGGTGCAGCGCCGTGTTCTCGCAGTAGCAATCGGGGCGGACCTCTCCTTGCCGGCCGTGCTCAAGGCCTTGGTCGACAGCAGGGGGGCATGGGACTGCTCCCATGCCCCCCTGCTGTCGACCAAGGCCTTGAGCAGAAGGATACTACTGCTAGTATCCTTCTGCGAGGACGTCATCTCGCAGAATGAGGCGGTGGAGCGCATTAGGGACCCACACAACCAAACCGTGTCCCGGACGGTGCGATATGCGTTAGCCATTTTTCAACGCATAATAAAAAAAATGGTCTGGTCAGGGCCAGTCCTATTCTCGTCTTGATCATACAGTTGGTACAAAGAAAAAGTAAATAAAAACAAGATTACAATGTTGTATTAACTTATTTACAGGTTCCAGAATCAACATGTGGTTTTAAAGAAAAAAAAACAACAAAAGAAATCAGCTGTCATGGAGTTGATCGAGAAAAACACGATGCTTGTTGTGACTGCATTTTTAGGGTACCGTGCTGATTGAACCATGACATCATAGAGTGATCTTAGTTTAAACATCTATCAGTTAGTATGAATGTTTTGCTCTTCATCAATTATATCAGTTACGTAAATACTTATTGGTTGGCAAACTAATTTGAGTTATAAGTTTGGTAATATTTCTTAGCTAGAGCGTTGAATTAATTATCTACCTACTTCAAAAATACAAACCATAGACATTAACTAGACTACAATTTCTAACCAACTCAGTAACCAAATATGTACTAATTAAATTTTAAAAGTATGTACATAAATAATATAGATTTAAAAGAAAAACCAATGATAGATGAAAGGAATATTGAACGCAGATAATTTGAAAAAATATTACATTTTCAATCAATCAGTTGGGAATCGTTCGTACTACTCGATTCCTTGGTAAACTTTGATTAGTTCGTGGAGCAACTCAAATAAACATACAGAAATAGAGTTCTTCTAAAAGCCGGCGAGTGTATTCATTGAGAAATTTTACTTTCCGCACGACTGAAGGAAATCTTAGCGAGATGGAATGAGTTTTTTTAATGTGTGTATGTTGTGTTTGTAAAAAGCTGTCTTTCTTTTTTGAATTAGAAGCTGGAATTAAACTTATTTTACATTAGCTTTTGCCCGCGGATTCGCCCGCGTGGAGTTCGGTAACTGTCCCACGGGATCGTACTACCGGGATAAAACGTATCCTATGTGTTAATCCAGGTTATAAACTATCTGTGTGCCAAATTTCATCCAAATCCGGTCTGTAGTTTTTGCGTGAAAGTGTAACAAAAATCCATCGATCCGTCCTCATAAACTTTCGCATTTATAATATTAGTAAGATAAGATTTCTTGAGCATAATGTTGTTGGGAATATTTTGTAGTATTCTATTCGTTTGAGGACATTATATTAGAAAGGATATTCGTTGATTACTAGCTTTTTGCTGCGGATCCGTCTGCGTGGAGGTGGAAATTATTTCACGGGAACATACTGCCGGGATAAAAACAATTCTATGAAAAAGTGTCTATGATCCAATCGATAATGATGATTTTAGATAATAAACAGTATATACAATTTGTTTGTTATGAAAGTAGATCTAATCGTATTGTTTTGTATATAAAAAAAACATATACGTACTTTTACGAAGTTGTGAAAGAATGTGTCAATGTCAATCAGACTTTTTAAACACATCCAATAATGTCTTTAGGGTTACTCGTTGGACACTACAAAGGACAAAAACATATCTTGATATTGAAAAAAAAAGTACCTACGAGTTCTTACTTTAGGATAGATTTTGAAAATAAGATGTTCTCCCTAATTTGCTCAACATTAAACATAATGCGTGTAAAGGGTTACTTACGCTTTTATCTATCAGATAAAACGCGCGGGGTAGGAGAGGTATAATTCAATGCCTCTCAGCCATAACAAGGTAGGCCCCTTCTAATTAAGCAGGTACTTTCAAAAACATTTATTGCCAAAATAAAATTACCAACCCTAATGGAATTATCGTGTTTAAACAAAGCATAGCCAAAAGTTACTTTTTAAAATTGACTGTAATAAGTTTTAATCACCTCTTTGGTCGATTCCGAATTTTTAAGCGCCATCTATGAATAAATATTATGAACTAAGACAACGAATTTTTCTTTTATGATTGATGATGATGGATACGTCAAAGTCTAAACGATGGATTGAAAGACCGATGGTCAACGGATAAAAGGGGCGACATGGAAACCATTTTTCGAGTTCTGTGTCTGTTACTTACGCGTCTGTCTCTTTGATTTTTAAGCTGTATTAATAGTTTTTTTTTGATAGGATTTTAATCTAGACAGCCAGCTCGTTTCATGCCACACTCATTGTTACAAAACAACTTATAATACTAAACAATATTCAAAATCATTTTAAACTAGTTCTGCGATTAATTCCACTAGCTACGAGCCTGTAAATCATCCTGGCTTCGGAAGCAGGGGCAGCCAAGGACGCTGTTGTGTAAGAGCGTGGGGTGGTACCCCAGTCTCGCAGATATTATACAATCAACAGCTCTCGTCTCAATAATAGTTATTGGTCGTTAAAATTATCACAGAAAATGTGTAACATCTTGGAAAATACTAAAAAGAACTATCACAGTTTATAATTTTTGGAGGTACGGAACCGAGTGCCCGAGTCCGTGTCGCACTTGGCCGCGTTTCCTAAGTGCGAAATATGCCCAATCTACGGAAGCATTAAATATTAAAAGAAAAATGGCTACTATCAATCGCTCGTGAAAAGTAATGGCAAGATTCTTAATTAAATTTCTTTGTTAATTAATTAGCAAGTAAAAGTTTTGAGAATGTATATTTTTAATCAGATTTTTAATGATTAATTACCCTCTTTACGAGACAGAATTTCTGATTTTTTGAACAAAATCTGAAGTTAAGTTTTAGAAGTCAATTTAATCTTTTATCTATTACGCAGATACGGAACCTTTATCTTTATTAAAGTACTAGGTTTTGCCCGCAGCTTTACCCGCATGATGGTCGGTAATAATCCCACAGGAACGTCCTACAGGGATAATAAATATCCTATACTCACAATTCATCATCATCATCATCACTCACAATTCATTTATTATTAACTAGGTTTTGCCCGCGGCTTCGCTCGCGTTAATTTAGAATTTCACAATCAATTCGGGTTGTACTCTGCTTGTAATAATATAACTCAATCATGATTCGAAAGACACGTGGCGCCATCTTTTATCATATGAAAGTTATTGTTGTTTTCCTCGGGAACAGAATTTTTTTTCGTGATGAAGTGTACCCTATGTCCGTGTCTGTACACCAGACAACGTATATGCAAAATTTCAGGATCATCGGTTCAGTGGTTTAGGCGTGAAAAGGTAACAAACATAATAAATAGGAACAGAATAAACTTACTTTCGCATTTATAATATTACTAAGGATAGGTAGGTTTATGCATTAATTAGAACTTCATATGTATAGGTAAATCAAAGCGTACGTGTGTCCAAGTTCATTAGAAACGCTTCTACGTCACGACAAAGGCTCCTTTCTGAAATTGGATGGATATGGCAACATGCAGTGAACATTGAGCAAGCGTGATCAATGCTCGACCCTCCTCTATCTATTCAGATGAATTGAAATGAATATTGAGAAGCTTGCTTTGCATTGAGACAAATGTTGGCTTATTTAGATAACATCATTGAATGCGTTCCCACAAATTCTCTATGCTTTTCAGGGTGTACGACGTACACACGGCGGCACATGAAGCTGTACATTTCCAGTATAACTTGGCCTCGCTTTGTATATATTTCCTATACAATAGGAGATCCGCATAAACTGGTTTTGTATAGCTTGATTGACCGTCGTGCGTACTATTAAATTATTTTGCGTTCTAATTTCAACCAAAATTCATGAAGTGTGCAGCTATTTGTTTGAGAATTCACCAATTGACATCGTTAAATAAAATCTTACAGTTGTTTATAGTATAGCATCATCATCTACCTAGCCTTTTCCCAACTATGTTGAGGTCGGCTTCCAATCTAAGCGGATGCAGCCGAGTACCAGTATTGTACATGGAGCTGGAGCGACTCCCTATCTGAGCACCAAAATTTAGTTAGTACAGGTTAATACGATTCCGCGGTGAGACAGGTTGTCATATTTTCGGGCCACTGACAGGTAGTCAGTGGCCCGAAAATATGACAACGACTGTCAAAGATCTACAAACTGACAGCCGGGACCAATGGCTAAAGGTAACTCGGTATGCAATGGTCACCCATCCACGGACCACCCTAGGTAAGCACGGCTTAACCTAAAGATAGACCTCAGCGGCTGTTATTGTTTGGCCACGAGCTCCTCCGTATAAAGCACATTTTGTTATAACAGTTGTTTTTGTCAGTATCTATATTATGTATTTGTTTTTATGCATAAGGAAAACGCATAGTATTCCTGCTCATAATTCACAGAAAAATTAACCCGTCAACGAGTGGCTAACCAAATGAGAAATGACGTATCTTTGAATTATTTCGGGCTATGACAATATTTTTGTACTACTTAGGCGGTCGGTACCTACATGATACTACTGATACTGATATTGTTATCCTGCATGATCCTACTGGGCAAAGACCTCTCTCCATGACTTCCAGTTGTTTCGATCCAAGGCTAATGTGGACCACTGGCCGCTGGTTTTGTTCAACTAGTCCCGCCATCTTCTACAAGGCCGCGACGCCTTCTGGATGTGTCAGGGCTCCAGAAAGTGGTTATTTTGACCCACAGCTCATTGGGCATGCGGCAGACGTGGCCAATCCAGTCCTACTTCAGCTTCGCGGCTTTTTGCGCAACGTCAGTAATTTGTGTTTTGGAGCGCAGTGTGGTGTTGCGTACATAGTCGTTTCGTTCGACGCCTAGAAAGCTGCGCTCCATTGCATGTTGGCAGACCTTATGTTTGGACTAACCTAGTCAAAATAATTTATGACTTATGGGTAGGTAGGTATAACGTGCCTTATATTTTATAATTCCCAGAAATAAATGTGGAACATAATGAGAAATTAAAAAGAATATAATTTATTTTCACCAAAAAAATTCATCATTCATTTTCATGAACAATTTTTCCGTCAAGTTGACCAAGGTTGTTTTCAAAAAGAGAACTCTGTCGAAAAAAGAAAAATAAATTTTAATGGAAACAGTAATTACCTTTTCTTTTTCGAAAACGATGTGTCATTACTTTATTCCACAGCAGCTGCTTTGTTGCAATCAGGAGTCCATTGGTTCGTACGGTAATGACAATATATGGCAATTGGACACTGATTGCTCACTGGTACATGAATAAAGTAGATTTAAAAGATAAAAAGTTTATTTACAACTGACTCTTTTGTGGCTGACGTCTGTTAATGTCAAATTGCCAGCAGAAATGGCTATGTTTTGAGTTATTTTACCTTTTCTTCAAAGAAATTACTGAACAGCTAGTGGACCGTAGGTAACTTATACAAAGACAAAAGCCGCTTGCACCACAGCACACTAAATGTGTTTACCGCTAAACGTATTTTAGTAGTCATTTGTGGTAGAAAACGCCGCAGTGTCTGCCTCCTACTCAAATACAACACATACATGACTTACTTCAACGACGTACAAAAGTAGAATCCTGCAACGAAACTAGAACTCCCAAACTCGACTAACTGCCAAAAATCCCTCTGTAGGTACCGTCAACAAAAATCAAGTAAAACTTCCTCTACGCGGCTCAAAAATGGCGGCCGAAACTCATTGTCACTATAGTTAGGTACATTGGTGATTTCATTAAGCTGCACCCCCTGTCTCGACGTCTAGCCGTCTGGCAACATGTACAGGGGAGGCTAGTTGCTAGGCAATGGCGGCATGGTGAGGGGATGTTCCGTGGTCGGGGTTGTCGGGGTATCCGTGTCGATATTTGTGTATGGCGTTCGATTAAATACGAATAATAACGTTTTGAAACTGGCCACTGCCGTTGGCAGTTGGTTCGAGTACGTGTGCGTGGAAAAAAAAAGTGTTGCATGATTTTGACAGGTCGCGGTGTTGGCGGGGAATTCATTATTCATTTTTTGAATTGTAGTATTCAGTTTACACGTGTGTGACTTCAAATTTTATGACTTGATCAAGTCCGATGCTGCTATCGTGACCGCACCTAGTAGTTAGCATTGATTTGTATTTCGAAAATGCTGTTTCTCACACAAAGAAAATGTGAGTGATTTGTGTGACGTAGGGGTTAATTTCTGTGACTTACACTCCAATCTTTTAAAAACCTATTCAATTACATACCACAAAAAGCTTTTGTTAACAATAGAATACTTAATTTATATTTACTCAGTCTAACAAGGAGCTAATACTTTTCCAGACGCATAGATCAAGTGCAAAGTGCAGACGTCTCAACAAGTGATTTAGTACCTACAATCGTAAATACTCAGTGAAGTAAGGTGGAGGTCAATGTGTTTATTTAAATTAAAATGTCTTGTTGCCTGTAGGTATAATATTTGTACATGAGTAAGTAGGTTTTAAGAATTAGGTTTTTTTTTGTTTACAAAATAAATAATTGTAATTTTTCGACTTCGTTTTTACATTCTTTTTTTACAAGTACTGTTTGTACATTTAACATATAATTTTTACATAATTAATTGTTTTATTAAGAACATAAAAACACATTTGATTATATGATGAAAGAGTTATAGCCGCCATTGAATTAGTGACACGGCTATGGACTTAGTAATTACGGGTTCGATACCAAGGTCGGGTGAATGTGATCGATAATGTTTTTCTAACTAGTGTGTCATTTTTATTACAAGTTATAAATATTAATTTTATCAAGACATCATCAGCCTTGTATTCTGCAGAGGGGTAGGGAGTCAGCACAGGTGTGAACATTTCGCCAGCTACTCGCACGACAGTACGGTTCAGACGCACGTTGAACCGAATACTGGGTTCTGGCAGATAATGATACTGAATCATCTGCTAGTATCTCGTGCCTCCACATAGTTGCGAAAAGGCTAGGCAGATGATGATGATCTCGTGTCCATAGCCAGTTCGTAATTTATCCATGAAGGTTTGTCCGAACCTTAATTAGCACTATTAACCAGAAGCACATTGAGTCGCTGGGTTTTGCTGATTATTTAAAAAAGTAAGGAGTCAGCACAAGTGTGAACGTTTCGCCAGCTACTCGCAAGCCACCACAGTACGGTTCGGACGTATTTTTTCTTAGTAAAAATCCAACGGGCAGGACTATCAAATGAAACGAATATCACGGTTGACTAGATGACTTGAGAATTCCTTCTTGAGATTTTTTGTATTGTTAAACTCAAACTCAAAGCATTTATTTCAAATAGACCCATGACAGGCACTTTTGTATAGTCAAAAATAAGGATAATAAGTTCTGTGAATGGACTGTAGACTTGCCCATTCCAAAATCGTAGGTCTCATGGATAAGAATGGGCAAGAAACTCCATGGACACGTTTTTAAATTCAAGTTAGGTATTACATAGTCCTGGGTACAAAATTGCCAAAATACCCAGGACTACACACATACATGGCTCACATATATGTGAGCACAAGCGCAATGTAGAAATAGAAAAGAAAAAAAAAGACAATTCAAATCTTAAAGATTAGGATAAGCCCTACTAATCATAAGTAATCGAAAGTCCACATGGTACCTACTCACATTTACAAAAAAAAGATTATATTAAAAGAAAATAATCAACATTTCCGAATTGCAAACATCTGCAATTTTTTTTAGCAAAACACAAAAAAATAACAATATTTTCAAAAAGAAAACATACTCATAAAATAAATAGAAGTTGTTGTTTTTCTCCTCACTTGCGGTTGACGCGTAGTGTAGACCTTATCAAGGGAACAATCTTTTCATTTTTCTGGAATATTCTAGATAAATTGAAGCCACGTAAGAGGTCGACTTTACTGTCAATTTCAGATGCAGTTCAGTCGAGTGGTAATGTATCGTCCTAGTTTATTCTTGGATGACCTCGTGGTTAAGGGCGAAAAGATTTAGGTATTTATAATACGTAGTTTTTGAAAAAGAAACGTGTGTTTATGTGAGTAAGATCTAATTTTCGGTCGCTGTTTTGAGACAGAGTATACAACATTATTTAAGTATATGCAACCTGAATATAGTTTGTTCAGAACAAGTAACTGAATCGATTCCAATAATTTTTAAACGATGTTATATTTTTTGCCAAAAATATTTAAAAAAGTTAAAAGTTGGACACCGAGTGACTTTGAGTACCTATCACAATAATTTAGGTACCTACTGCCAAATTATTATTATCAATGAGCTCAAGACGACGCTGGAGGCGCGCGTTGCGTGGTGACCACGTTTTTGTGCGGAAAACTAGGTAACAGAACAAGCTTATAACTTTGTGATTTTTCATGATACATATTTGAAATTTTGTACATAGATTCTTTACATAAAAATACTAGACACGTGTATCAGGTTTCGCATATGCTAAAACAAATGTTGTATAGCAGCCCTGTTAAAAAAAATCAAACGAAAAAATAAAGTTATTTCTTTTGAAACAGTTTCGTCATAACTTTCTTCATTAAGGGGGAGGAAGGATCTAGCGACATTGTAATCAAAGATTGTTGAAAGTATCTAAGCTGTAGTTATGTAAATGCAAGACAATATAACAACACTTCCTACCGTGAAAACAATGAACGATGAAGATTTTTGAAGTATTAGTGCCTGACTACACCATACATACATACATAACATCACGCCTGCAATCCCCGAAGGGTTAGGCAGAGGTGTATCTAATACATATACAATAATTGGGGACGAGCCTATTGCCATCAACCGGGCACAAATCCAGACTCTGTGTCTGCTATTGAGAATGGTAAACCTAATAACAATATACCCGACCCGGGAATCGAACCTAGGTCCTCATGCTCAGCAATTGCTAGCCTGACTACTGTTGGTACTTAAAGGTGATCTGTAGCAAGGCATTGTTAGTTACTTAATTTGTGTATAGAGAATAAAATTGACATACTTTAATTAGCATAATTAATCAACAAAATATGAAATTTCACAAATTAAAAGATAATAATTTGAACAAGCACGACAAGTAAAACCGAATATGTGAACAAGCAATAAAAACATCGCTTGTCCTTTAATTATGAAATTAATTAACTGAACCAAGCATTCGTTGTACTGTTATTTTGAATTACATTAATTGACTGAATTCAATTGTATCACGTTCAATTATTCTGATTTCAGTGATGTCCAATTAAATTAGTCATGTTAAAATATTGGATGAAATTAAAAACAAATCGTAATGTTGTGTATAGCAAAGAACATTACACAATTGATGGCTTTCACAATCATGATGATTCACTAACTGATTGACCTACCTACCAGTGGCGAAGGTTCCATAAAACTCGATTCCTACCGGATTCCCTTTGAAAAATGGCACAGTCAGTATTCTACAGACAAATAATATAATCACATTAAAGATATGTACTCCGGCTTACCTCTTACAAAAAATGGACCCTTCGCTACTGCTGTTACCCTAATTGACATTTTATTATTCTGGTTGACTTTTTAACGTCGCCCTATAAGATCAATAGTAAGACTAAAACTAAAAATTAACTATTTTAAAAGAATAGCTGCTAATTTGTATAAAATCCGAGCTTGTTCCGATTAAGGACAAGCTGGACAAGCCCTTCTGGTTGACTTACTTTTGTTCCGTTTGACATTATTATTGTTTTATTTTTAAAGTCGAACGTTTACAAGTATTTTAACCAAAATTCAGTAGGTATTTGTATTAACAACAAGATACGCCTAAAGATTCATCCATGTATGTACAACTTTACGAATATTTGTTTTATTATACTACTACTATTACTATCAGCCATTTGTGTCCCACTGCAGGGCAAAGACCTCCCATCCCTCCTTCCACTTGTTCCTATCCAGTGCTGTTATACGCCAATCCTTGTGAAAGGAGTCGAGTTCGTTCCGCCATCTCCTTCTGGTCCTGCCACGTTGGACCCATTGCGTGGTAACTTTAGCCCATAGCTCCTCCGGCAGATGTGGTCAGTTCCATTTGAGCTTTATAATGTTTTATTTTTTTATTTAACTTGCTTAATTTGCTAGTTGGTATGTAACTCTTGCAACTGAATTTCAAAACAGGTCCCCCCAACCGATTAAGCTGAAATTTTGCTCACACCTTTGGTTCTGTTGACAATACATTTTTATGACAGACATAACTTAATCCTGCAGCCAGGATCGCCTCCACACAAGTGAACTCCTCAACGGTTTATAAATAGCATGGACACGAAACTTTGTATTACATACGCTTTCAATATAGATAGATAAACTTTATTATCTTCTTTAAATTTTAGGAAAAGTTTTTTTTTAAAGTTTATTTTATTTTCTTTCCGTCACCAAAATTCTGGACTATTTAGTATTTCCATTTCTATAAAAATGAGGTATTTTTAAAACATAGTTCGTACAGCTATTGCGCGGGTACACAACATCACGCCTCTAGACGAACAGGCTTTGAACAGCAGCGGCTGAGAAAACATTGAGGTGATTATCATAATATATGCAGGAGATCATGTTGGTAAAATTTTAACTATGATGGAATATAAGTAGCTATTTCAAATAATTATAAAAACATATTTAAGATGTTTTTATATAATTTTTTAGAATTAATATTAAAAAATTTAATGAATTTGTATAAAGAAAAAAATAAATAAAAAAACATTTTTTTATGATGATACTGTCTAGAACATTCAGTAGATATACAAACCCCTAATGTAAGAGGACTAAAGGTAACTAAAATATTTGTTGCGTAGGTCATGTTAGGGCAATACGTTCGTACGTCGGTCGTTCGTGTTCGTGTCGTATTCGTATCGTACCATACGTGTGCTGTAGAATGTAAAGTCCTGGTATTCAGCGGTATCCGACTTCATCCTAGTTGGGAAAAGGCTAAGCGAACTTGTTATTTGTGTGAAAGATGATAATATAGAAAGGGAGAGACGCAAGAAAAAGAAGAGGAATCGCATGTGTGTTGCCATTTTAGAACACTAAATAGTAATTACAAGACACCCAAGACTTGGTCGCAGTCGCGACTGCTGATCATGAGGTCCTGGGTTCAATTCCCGGTTCAGGCAAATAGTTATTGGGTTTTCCCATCACATGAATTTCTCAATAGCAGCCACGGAGTCTGGATTTGTGCCCGGTTGATTGCAAGTTATATTAGTTACACCTCTGGCTAACCAGAGTCGACTGATTTAATGCAACGATGCATAAGCGGAGCGCGTCCCTGGTGCGCAGGGTTTGCGGCAGCTCTAACAGCGAGCTGATGATGATAGCCGACAGGCTCGACTGTCCATACATCAGACGCTGCAGTGACTTGCACGTCACCTACAGTGGTCAATTTAAATATATGTTTTGTGTGTTTATTGTTTGGTGTTGTATTGGTTTGTTTAATATATTGAGTGTTTTATGTATCATTTGTGCTGTATTGAATTTTGTGTGTATTAATGAGTCCTTGTTATCTGAAAATGAATTATATTAATTTTACGCCTTTCTCTTTCATATCATTCCTCACTCAATCTATACATCAAAGACAAAAATTTGCTCCATCCAACAGTATATTCCGTACCATTATTTTGAACACATATTCCCCTTTATGCCCCGAAGTTGCATCCCCTCTGGCTACGCTATTGATTGACTCGTCATGTATGTATATTACATGCATGGTTTTGCCACCCCTTTGCACCCTTTAGGTGGAAAATGCATTGGCAAACTTGGCTCCTGTGATTAAATCGGGGATGGGTTGCATGGCTGACCAGCGCCTCCCTTTCGTCGGTCGGTGGCGCTGTGTCCGTGTGTGTGTGGGTTTAATTAAGTAGCTATATCAAATTGCGCAGTTATAATAGATTTTTGATAAATGAATACAGCAGAGAGCAGTGGTGGCCCAGTGGTGGCGGCCTCGACTTACGAGTCGTGGGTTCGAACCCTGGCAGGCGCATTACTTTGTGTAATTTATTTCATCACCACTGCTTTCAAAACGGTGAAGGAAAACAACGTGAGGAAACCGGAATGTCCTAGAACCAAAAATTCGAAGACATGTGACATCTGCCAACCCGCACTGTGCACGCGTGGTGTATTATACCCATTCCCTCTCATAGAGAGGAGGCCTGTGTCCCAGCAGTGGGAACATTTATAGGCTGATTATGCTTAAGCTATGCTAAATGAATACACATATGGGACTACATGACTGCTTCTTGCTGATCTTATGTTGTGATTCGATTGCTGGATACAGACTAAATCTGGACAGTGAACGCTGTTCAGAATTGATTAGTGTGACCTTCCTTCTTAAAGATCTACGCTTTGAAATAGGCAACCACAGCTTTCAGACTTATGACGCCTTATGACTGGAACTGTAGCTTCATTTTTGTTGTCTGTTTCGTCCATTCAAAAGTGTCTGTAACTGACCTACTTGAAATAGATGCTTTGATATTTGATTTTTTGAGTTAGTCCAAGAAGCTTTACTTAAGTTTCACGATTGTTCTAATCGCGATTTTTGCAAAGGTAGTAGATTAAAGAAAGAAAGATTCAGTCGTAATCGTAATGCTTCCACAATTTAGCAATATTCTCATCATCTTCCTGCCCTTGTCTTATGTTACTTGGGATCGGCGCAACGCGTTTTTTTCTTCCATTCTCCTCTGTCAACCGTCACGCTATCATTTACTCCTTTATCTTTCATTCCTCACACAATCCATCCATCGTTTCCTTGGTCTTCGTCTCCCTCTCCATCCATTAACATTTATATTCATCACTCAATTCAATTGATTCAACAATATACTTTCCATTGTTTACATCATCAGAGAGACTAATTTTACAAAACACATGAAGCAACTTATTAAGAATTTCTTTCAAAATTGGAATAACAAGCGCATTCACAGAAAAAATCGAATTAGGTGCAAAATGGGTTTCATTCTCAACCCTTGCTTCGCACAGAACCCTAAAAACTTCCCAAAGTTATGATAATCAAAAATCAACCCTAAAGCAGCCCCGTTAGCTCATAGAAATTAATCTTCTGAGAAACAAATTCAGAAACAAAGTCTCGGATGTGCCACAGATGCGTTGGACTGTTATTTTAAATAATTTAGTTCTTTGTTAATGTATTCAAGGAATGTGAGGACCATACTCGCACGATCGGGATTTAGTGGTGTGTTTTGAGAAATGTGTTTCGATTTTGAACGGTAAATGTTTTTTTCGGAATGATGTCTTGAGTAGAAGACCAAAGAAACGATGGATGGGCTGTGTGGAAGATAATATGGCTAGAAACGGGGTGATTTTGAGACGCTGACTAACAGGGAAGTTTGAGGGTAGAAATGTTGCTGCGCCGAACCCAAATAAATGGGGATGAGGCAGGAGAATAATGTTGTTTAACTGTTGCCCGCGACCATCGTCCGCGTGGAATTATTTTAAAAATATTACGATTTTTTAATTGAATTTATTCGGCTTTTGTTAACAATTTCAATTGTTTTAATTGTTTTTGCATGGAAAACTAATTATTTTTCTAGTAACCTTAGGTACTCCTTATACTATCAGCTAGGTATCTGCCAGTAAAAAACTTGTGAAAATCGGTCCAGCCGTTTCGGAGATTGGCCGGAACAAACTCACAAATATGCATTCAGTAAATAGCTGATATTTTGAAATTACAAACACTTCTATATTATTTATTTGTATAGATGATGATTTAACTTACCACCACAAAACCTTGTTTATGTCTTACTCATCTGAAAACGGTGTATGACGTGTAACTGGCATAAGACACCATTACAAGTGTCTTATGTCAATCTTACGTCAAACTCCACACACATTTATTTTTAATGTTCGAGGCTTATTTTCCTTACAATTTTCTGTAACCCGCTTTTCTACCTGAATTATATTACACGGGACGGAGTCAAGTTTGTAGGGGAGAGTTTCAATGGAGAATGTAGATGATATTGAAGGAGAAGTAATGAATTTCTGTATTATTAGAAGCCTATATAGTCCCACTGCAGGGCAAAGGCGCCCCTTCCCTCCTTCCACATTTCGCAATCTAGTGCTATTGTAGGCCAATCCTTTAAGAAAGAGTCCAGCTCATCTCTCCATCTCCTTCTGGGCCTGCCGCGTGTATTTTCTTGCCTAATAGTCGACCATAATCTTAAATGCTACTTGTCTGTGATAGGATCATCCCTACGGAATGTTTCCTCTGAGTTATTATTAAAGATAAACCGGTGACCGATCCCAATTATGTTAATTTGGGACAGGTATGCGACCATTAGTTCGAGGTGTCAGCTATGAACACGATGTGTGGTGTGTCGATTCTTTTTTGTTTGTTATTTTATACTCTTTGGTATTTTTTTTGACGGGGTGCAAGTTTGATAGAGAGCTAATTATAATAAAGTTAATTGGTAATGGTTAATGTAGATATACTTTTAGGTACAGTTCTGCCTAACCTGTTGGGCATAACAGGCGTGATGTTATGTTATGTTAATGGTCACATTTTAGTGGCGTTCATTTGTTGTGGTTAGTAGGCAAAGTCTACTTGGATTTTTAGTATTTGTAGAGTAACATCGTGGTATAGAAGATTTTTGGGGTTGGCCAATTTTTTTAAGAAGTTTTCTTTTGTTTCGTATGTTGGTATTGATTATATATCAGAACAGCAGGATAATTGCGTGACACACTTATAATCACATTGCTTTTCGATATATTGCTTTATTTACATTGTGGCCCAAAAGTCTGACAACCAGTCTCCAGTCCAAGGAGTATCGTATTATACAGTACTTACTGGGTTATGGAGGTCAGATACGCAGTCGCTCCATGTAAAATACTCTTATTCAGCTGCATCCGGTTAGACTGGAAGAGGACCCCAACATAGTTGGGAAAAGGCTAGGCAGATGAATTTACGTTGTCGCGCAAACGATTTTTTTAAACATATGAAGCAATAGATAAAGAATTTTCTTAAATTCCTTAGGATGTGATTACAAGTGTGTCACTGAATTGAAAGTGCAGTTGCAAATTGTTTTTTTTTTAACTTTCTTCTCCACTCTAGAGGAGGAACTCAATAAAAAAAGTCCCATGAAAATCCGAGCTCTAAAAACTTCGTTCCACCTTATTGTCTAATTGCACTCGACTATAAGTAAGTTTTATAAAACTGATATTGAGGGCATATTAGTTAAAAAGTATGCAACTATATGGTAGACTGATGATTTATCATCGTAGGTAACTGTACTTCGGGGGTCGAGAGGAAACTAAAACTTGGCTGGAAAATAATGTCCACTCTTGACCCCCAAGGATCCAGAATAAACTATAGTTAAGGGTCCAGTTCAGGGTCCATTGAACATCAATATAAAGCTTGAAAGGTCTCGACTGATGAAGTCTACGCTCCGTCCAGCACAGATCCAGATCCAAAACCCCGAGAGCTTTCAGCTTGAACTCCAGAATCGTTTCGAGTGCCTAGGAAGCTCAGTGGACGAATGCAACGATGGGTTCGTGGAAACTGTCCATACGACTGGGTCTAAGTTCTTCAAGACACGTCGTGCACACAACAAAAGGCTCTCTGATCATACTCTCGAGCTCATGAAGGAGCGGCGTGAGATGATCCTGCAGTCTTCAGACGAGGCGTGGAAATACCGGCAGCTCAATAGACGGATCTCTAAATCCTTGAAGAGCGACCTCCGCCGCTTTAATACCGAGCGTATTAAAGACGCTATTGAGCGGAATAAAGGCTCCAAGGTATTTTCAAGAGATCTGGCTATTGGGCAGAGCCAGCTCACGAAACTGAAGACCGACGATGGCAGGATCGTATCCGCCAAACCGGAGCTGCTGAGGGAGATCGAGAGTTTTTATGGGCAGTTGTACACTTCAACTAGAAAGCCCGTTGCAACTCTAGCTAACGACCCAAGAGCTAGACTGACCCGACACTATACCGAAGACATTCCGGATGTCAGCCTGTACGAGATTAGGATGGCTCTTAAACAGCTTAAAAACAACAAGGCACCGGGTGATGACGGAATTACGGCCGAACTCCTGAAGGCGGGTGGAAAACCGGTACTTAAGGCCCTTCA
Organism: Noctua fimbriata; assembly: GCA_905163415.1. Classification (NCBI taxonomy): domain Eukaryota; kingdom Metazoa; phylum Arthropoda; class Insecta; order Lepidoptera; family Noctuidae; genus Noctua; species Noctua fimbriata. The sequence continues at coordinate 8,157,775 of LR990929.1, read as the reverse complement.
GAAGCTGTTTAATTCCGTCATACTCGAGGGGAAGACGCCGCAGGCATGGTGCAGGGGTGTGGTGGTACTCTTCTTCAAAAAGGGCGACAATGCCCGGCTGAAGAACTATAGGCCCATCTCACTTCTAAGCCATGTCTACAAGTTGTTCTCAAGAGTCATCACGAATCGTCTCGCGCGCAGGTTTGACGATTTTCAGCCTCCCGAACAAGCCGGATTCCGAAAAGGCTTTAGCACCGTAGACCACATACATACGCTGCGGCAGGTTATACAGAAGACCGAAGAGTATAACCTGCCTCTCTGCTTAGCGTTTGTGGACTACGAGAAAGCCTTCGATTCGATCGAGACTTGGGCTGTACTGCAGTCTCTCCAACGGTGCCAAATCGACTATCGGTACATCGAGGTGCTAAAGTGTTTGTACAAAAACGCCACTATGTCAGTCCGACTTCAGGACCAGACCTCGGAACCTATCCTTCTACAGCGAGGCGTGAGACAGGGAGACGTCATATCTCCGAAACTGTTCACCGCTGCACTGGAGGATATCTTCAAGGTTCTGGACTGGAGAGGGCTAGGCATCAACGTCAATGGCGAGTACATCTCTCACCTTCGATTTGCCGACGATATAGTGGTCATGGCTGAGACCATGGAGGACCTCAGTACAATGCTCGATGACCTTAGTAGAGCTTCCGAAAGAGTGGGTCTTAAAATGAACATGGACAAAACCAAAATCATGTTGAATGCCCATGTAACACCCACTCCTATCAAGATCGGAGACTTTACACTCGAAGTTGTAGACGATTATGTCTACCTGGGACAAACGATCCAGTTAGGTAGATCTAACTTCGAGAAAGAGGTCAATCGTCGAATCCGACTCGGCTGGGCAGCGTTCGGGAAGTTGCGTGGTATCTTCTCGTCCAACTTACCGCAGTGTCTCAAGACGAAAGTCTATGACCAGTGTGTGTTGCCAGTGATTACATACGGGACCGAAACGTGGTCGCTCACAATGGGCCTTATCAGAAGGCTTAAAGTCACCCAAAGGGCAATGGAGAGGGCTATGCTCGGAGTTTCCTTGCGTGATCAAATCAGAAATGAGGACATCCGCAAGAGAACCAAGGTAACCGACGTAGCCCGAAGAATAGCCAAACTTAAGTGGCAGTGGGCAGGGCACATTGCTCGCAGAACGGATGGCCGATGGGGCCGAAAAGTTCTGGAGTGGCGACCGCGAACCGGAAGACGCTGCGTTGGAAGGCCTCCCACTAGGTGGACCGATGACCTGGTGAAGGTTGCAGGGATCCGCTGGATGCGAGTCACACGGGACCGGTCAATGTGGCGACACTTGGGGGAGGCCTATGTCCAGCAGTGGACGTCTTTCGGCTGAAATGATGATGAAGGGTCCAGTTGACACATTTTTTTTGGGGGTCGAGGGGCCGAGAGTGAATTAAACGGACTAAACGGTTATGATATCAGTCTTGAAGACAAAGTATAAGCCTAAAGCTTGAAGCAATATTTACGACAAAAAACGAAAGACAGTTTGCTCACACACGGGCATTTTCCACTGACAGTAAAACAACAAAACACGTCATCACACTAACTATCCAGTTAAAGCGAAAAAGGGTGACAGACACAATAAAACGACTACTTAAACTCGTTTAACTGAACACGGCTAACTAGAAACGACTATGAACTAACAAATACAACATTTGTACCATATTGGACAAGTTTAGACATAAGCCGAGTTTGGACGGTAATTAAACCTATTTAGAATTGCAATACTGTCCTGTTTGAGATGCGAATCTAAGATTAATTTGACTATTGTTTGTGAGTTTGGTGTTGAAGTTTTTAATGGTGATGGACTGGATCCGTGTTACTACCAGTATTACTACCAGTAGAACTAACAAGCGATCCAGTCCCCGTAGCATGACCACCGTAGACAAGGATTTCTTTGACGGAAGAATCGACAAAATGACAGATTGTGTCGACACAATGACAGATTTCTTTGCACTATCTGTCATTTTGTCGATTCTTCCGTCAAAGAAATCCTTGTCTACGGTGGTCATGCTACGGGGGCAGTAGTACCTCGGGAAGTTTCTTTTTTACCATTGTTACACTCAGGATTGGTACATAAGATTACAATCATAATCTCAACATTGAAAACCTCAACACCATAGTGGTCGCAAGCACGACTCGTCAGCACGAGGTCCTGGGTTCGATTCCCAGGTAGAGCAAAGTGATATTGGATTTTTCTCATATCTCTCATCACGGAGTTTGAATTTGCGCCCGGTTGATGGCAATAGATTCGCCCCCTATTACATGGGACTTCAACATAACTGGCGAAATTGGGTGTACTATTAGGTACACCTCCTTTTTTTTTTTTTTGGATGGGAAATCATCAAATGACCCCCCCCCGCTCTGGGCGGAGCGGAAGGGAGTGTCAGACTTGTACTGACTAAAACCCATCCATGTTCCTTCTTTGCCCTTTGTGTTCCAGGACCGCGGTATCTCTTTCGAACAGTCCCGCAGCCCTGGCAGGCATCGGCCCGTGCGGACCGCTACGTGGTTGCTGACATCTCTTTGAGGCGCGCGTGGAACACGAACGCGCCGTCGACACGGCCTGTCGTCATAAGACGGCCAGACGGCGAGCTAGCCCATAACTCGCCGTCCACAGGCCCGCGCATTAGGTACACCTCTGTCTAACCCTTCGAGAATTACAGGCGTGATGTTATGTTATATTTTTAATGGTGCTACCATGGCTGGACCAGAACGACCGTGAGTGGAAGAGGTGTATGCCCAGGGTGGGTTACTAAATAATGACGATGATGAAGTATAGGGAAGGTTTGGCGTTTTGGGGGGCTGTCTCATGTAATTTTTGACGTTCTAAAAGAGCTGATTATCAGGTTTGAATAAATGATTTTTGATTTTCATATTGTAACTTTTATGTTTTTTTAACTGACGACATAGAGCCAAGGGACGCTAGATTAGCTAGCTAATAAACGCAATATGTTGATTGAGAAAATATTTTCTAAATCTGTTATTTAGAATTGTATATTGTAAGCGGTGTCGCATATTTAAAATTGTGCCTACTACACAGCATTAAGCTCACGAAACAGACATAACACAAGTTTAATCGACAGCCTACCCAATCTATCGCTCCCAAAGTTCAACATAATGAAGCATACCTGATTGAGCAACGTTGCCAATATCATCGCGTCGGTTACAGCGTTCGCTCGTCATGTTACAAAGGGTTGCATGGAAACCAGACAGGTTTGTCTGTCGTGTCATTAGGGTTCCCACCTTCTATACTGCCCTGTGTTTCCCAAAACATGGAGCCGAATACCCTCTGCGCTGCTACCGTTCGCCGTGGAAGAGGCGAAGTTTTGCTCTAACAAAATCTGCAGTAAGTCCTCCTAGCGACACGAAGAAGAGGGTTTGTTTAAAGAGTACTATAATAAGAAAGATTAGAAAGTAAAATAGACGGAATAAAGGCCTATTCAAACATAAGCGGTATCCGCTGCCGCTGTGGGTAGAGTTACATACCGCGCGGGTTTCGCTCAGGTATTTAGTATCAAGTTCCGCGGCTAGAGCGACCTGAGCGGTATTCGCTGCCGCTGTGGGTAGAGTTACATACCGCGCGGGTTTCGCTCAGGTATTTAGTATCAAGTTCCGCGGCTAGAGCGACCTGAGCGGTATTCACTGCCGCTGTGAGTAGAAGTGCATTCAGACGTTAGCGAAATCCGCTTTGGTGTGAAAAGTAATATTACCGCATAGCCACTCGGATTTCTGTACCGCAGGCGGTAGCGAATACCGCTTAGGTTTGAATAGGCCTTAACCCTCAAATGTCTGGCTTTTTGTCCGGAGTTTTCTCAGTAGTAACCCTGCATGTCATTCAGTAAATCGTGCAATCGCTCTGGTATTTCGTGGAGTTTAATATGTCATGCTTGGCATCTGAAAACCGCGCTGTGAACGATACCTTGTCAACATTTTTATAGCTTGACTTTGTGTTCAGTTTAATCGTGATTGGGCTGTTGTTGATATAGTTGAGGTAGTTTTTGGACATCAAATAATTGTTGGTGTTGACTGACAGTCGTAGAAATGTGGTGGTGTCGAAGGCATATAAATAAGTAGAAGTACTAAAATTTTAAAACAAGACCTTGTTGGTAACAAGCGGTAGCCCGCGAAATTCAAATCTTCAAATAATTATTTGATGAAAAAGTCATTCAATGGGATTAAGTGAACTTAGAGGGTTTTATTGATGATTTTAATGATTATAACTCTGTAATTATACATAGGTGTTATGGTCGCGAATCTAATTTTGTTTAACATACAGCCGTCAAATTACAAAGATCGCAAGAAAATTTGAATTTCGCGCTCTACCCTGGTGCTTCCACCTTTAACATAACTTGCAAAATATGGCTGTCCTATAGATACTTCACGAATTACAGGTGTGATGTTATGTTATGTATGTATCTTGTTAGCGAGGTGCCCAAATCAATGTATGAAGTCACTCATTAAAGCTTGATTGTACATCACTTCTTCTTAGCGTGTCGATGACTATTTAAATTGAGTCTGCCCAAAATTTGGCGAAGAGTTTGGCACTTTTAGTAGCGTCCATAAGCTCCTATGATGTACAAACAACAGGACAGGTAGGACACGATATCAAGTGTCGCATCGTTTGTGGGACAACACCACATTTACACTCCAGGGCCAAGTCGTCTATGAATCTCCACCTGGACAGGTTTTCCTTGCTTCGGCCAGCCTGTGTCCGGAGTCTATTCAAAAAATAGATTGTACATTAGTGACTCAGATACCCTTAGATACCTAAAAAACAAACCAAATGATGTACTAAGTATGCACAGATGTGCTTTAGAGGGCTTTTATTCTTTTTAACCCTGACATAAAATTCTAGCCACTCAATTATAAATAGAGGGTGCACATGTCAATAACAATCGGGTTTGTAAACAAGCACATCTGTCAAGTATCCCGAAGCTAATTTACGTCATGAGAGATAGTTATAGTGAGGGGACATGTTGAACTATCGATAATTAACTTTATATCGATTTTAATCGATGACTTCGTTATTGTGTATGGAATCGGAGAGACTTTGAGGGGGACAAAAAGAAAATTATCGATAGTTTTGCCGGTTTTTGTGTTTTTTAAAGGTGTGGTCATATTTAAGGGAGTGGTACAGATCATCAAATTGAACCACTTTCTGTATGGGAGCAATATCGTAATTGCGAAAAAATAAATTAGCTGTCTCGTAAAAAATATCAACTCTCGAGACAAATGTATGGGATAACTGATATTTTTTTCCCACATCTACTAATAAATAAAATTGAAGTGTCTGTTTGTAATTTCAAAGTAACAGCTTTTTACCGAATGCATATGAAAGTATACAAAATGGAAGGGACTACGACGCTAAAACGGTTACCACGTATTCACTACATCACTCTGAACCTTAATAATTTATAATTTTTCGTCAGCTATTAAAACAGCTGTTTCCTACAAAACTGCAATACATCACAACGGTGCTTATAACACAAAAAAAACATTATGTTTCATTTTTGTTTGTCTGTTGGTCTATCTGTCTGTTTGTTCCGGCTAATCTTCAAAACGGCTAAACCGATTTTGATAGGTCTTTTACTGGCATAGTTATTGTTATATGCAGTAATTTAGGATATTTACATTTTGGAAAAAGAATTAGGATTCCGTGGAAAAAAAATAAAACACTTGAAATCCTTAGTAGTCCTTACTTCCTTACTAATATTATAAATGCGAAAGTAAGTTTGTTTGTTTGTTTGTTACCTTTTCACGCCTAAGCCACTGAACCGATCACCCTGAAATTTTGCATATGCGTTGTCAGATGTACATAAACGGACAAAGAGTACCTTTCATCCTGAAAAAAAGTACTGTTAAAAACAACAATAACATTCTTATGATAATAGATGGCGCCACGTGTAAATCGAATCATAATTGAATTATATTATTACAAGCAGAGTACAACCCGAAATGATATTCAAATACTAAATTAACGCGAGCAGACCCGCGGGCAAAAGCTAGTTGTTAATAAAATCAGATTCAAATAGGGAAACAGCAAGTCCAAATATGACCACACCTCATCCATATAATGTTGTATGTCTTTTTATAAAAAGGTACAAAGATAAACCCGATGTTTTCAATTAGAGTCTCATTTCGTTGGCCTTTAATGTGAATTACTTTTCCGTGTAAAGAGGAATACATTAAAGGGAGCAAATGAATTGGAGATAATGAATGCCGGGAGGATTATGTAAGAATTTACGAATTGTATTGTGTTTAAATGGATTCATTGTCGGGTGTTAATGGATTTTATTTCATTTAAATGCCTCAGTGATTTTTATGTCATTAAGTATTTAATTAAACGTGATGTACCTGCCTAGGTAATAAAACTCTATGAAATTTTTTCTAATATTATGTCGGATCCGGTTATTGGTACGGACATAAAATGAATCGCAAGCGCGCCGGTGACATCATGCGACCTCTTTTACAAGTCTATCCACACCTATACAATATTTTTTAAATTATTTTCATATTAAAATATTTTATATATATTTTTTTTTCTTTTCAGAAATTTCTATGGCTTATAGAACAATTACTTTGTAAATAATTTTGAAGATTATAACTTTAATTTATTTGATGGAGAGTTTCTCTGACATAACAGATTTGAACAAAGCCTTATTGGAATGTACAATAATCATCTGGCATTGATTTTATTTTGTCTTCAAAAAGGCACAAGGTAACTTTCAACAAAATACCAGTCCACCTACATTTAAACGTATTTCCAACCAATCGTAAATGACAAAACATCTGTCCTATCAAATCATACCAGAGCTTTTGGAAAAACCGTAAAAGAATCCATCAGGTGGGTTTTATGTTGAAGGCTGTAACATAAAAAGGTATTCAACTGTACCGAACCTGGGTCATTAGGCTCTCGTACCAGGTTTATGTCCAAAATGCTGAAGACGATCGAAATAATGTGGGAACGTGGGCCGTGAACAGCGTTGAGTTGAGTTTGATCACTTGCTTTTATTATTTGGCAGGTTGCCTTTTTAGCAAAGCGTGTTTGGTAAGTATTTAGGGTCAGTGTCATCATTAGGGATCGGTCATCGGATATTCGGATCAATTCAGATGCATATTTACCTAAAGTTTAAGTGTTGATTAGTATAGAGCGCGCGTCAGTACGGAAAAACTACCGGTTTATTTATTGTTTTACTTCACATTAATTGTCATATTTACCACTTTGTTTTATTCGAATATTCAGCAAGCAAAAAGCCACTTTCATACTTTTGTACCCTATGCAGAAAAACGTACTAACTAAAGATTTTTTCCGGTAAATATGCATCCGAATATCTGATCATGACATTTACAACTGTAACATATAACAACCATAGTGTCCTGTCCGTGTGAAATGCGACAACACTACTAGCCGCTCGAAATTTATGATAAATTTGAACGTGTGCCGTAATTCCAAAAATTATGAATGAGAACTTAACGTTTTTTCATTTTTTTTTTTTAATAATCTGTAACTAGATACAGGCAGTATAAGCTATGCTTCTGTTCAATTAATATTACAAATATAAATGTTTTTGATACAGAACAAATAAAAAAAAAAACACTTCATTTACGCTGTAAAAATGTGCAAAACGCAACTCGTTTACGTTTCGATTTATGTAAGGATTTTGAAAAAAAAAATAAACAGGAACCTAGATAAATACTGTCTAATGCGGAATAATTAAGTTGTAAATATATTCGAATCGTAAATGATTTTGGTATTACGTTTGTATGGAGAATTCGAAGAATATAATTAAATAATATTTTTTTCAAGTAATAGAGAAGTATGGAAGAAGAAGAAATAAGGACAAGAGAATGATGATGTTTGTATGGACAATTCATATGTCGCAGGCCTCTTAAGTTATTAAAACTGCAAGAACATCTTGGTAGTCATTGAGGCAACATAAAATCGCATCCAAATGAAAAACGTTTGCAAAAAACTCAAGTCAGATGACGATGAAGAATATACCTAAAAACAACGAAGACTTCATTTGCCATGAAAGTCGATCGCCAATATGGAAAAAGTAATTAAGGCACTAGTTTATTTTTATATCGATTATTGGCTTTTTATTTCTTATTGAAAGTTCGCACGTGCCATTGATGTTTTCTTCATTAAAATTTTAAACTGTCGAAGTTTGTAATACCTGTCGTAACTTAAACTTAAGTATAGGCAGTGTTTAATTAAGTAATTGACATTCAGTATTAATGGCATTAGTTTTCGTTAGTTTGGGATGTAAAATTAAGTTTTAGTTCTGTAAGAAAGTTTTGATTTGATTACATTTTGGAGATTTATTGCTGACTGACGATTGATGTAGGAATATGTCCTTTGTAAAGTTTCTTAGAGTGATTAGTATAAGTCTTATTCATAGCTGAATTTGAGATCAAATAAAGAAGTATAAATGACAAAGACGACTGTGAAACATTTACTTATACAACATTATTTTTAGTATATGCGAAACCTGATACACGTGTCTAGTATTTTTATGTAAAGAATCTATGTACAAAATTTCAAAACTGTATCATGAAAAATCACAAAGTTATAAGCTTGTTCTGTTACCTAGTTGTCTGCATAAAAACGCGGTCACCACGCAGCGTGCGTTTCCAGCGTCGTCTTGAGCTCATTGATAATAATAATTTGGCAGTAGGTACCTAAATTATTGCGATAGGTACTCAAAGTCGCTTGGTATACTACTTTTAACTTTTTTAAATATTTTTGGGAAAAAATATAACATGGTTTATAAATTATTGGAATTGGTTCAGTTACTTATTCTGAACAAACTATATTCAGGTGCGAAACCTGAATATAGTTTTTTCAGAATAAGTATATACTAAAATGATGTTGTATATTTAAACCTTTAAGCGAGAAATTATGCTAAGTGACGGTCACCGCAAAAATAGTGATACTTTCACTTTATATAACACGATAATATTCCCCTTCCAAATAATTAATCCGTGAAATATACACGATAAAGATAAAACATATCGATAAGCGACATAGCATTAATACTATCACAAAACCGGTTTAAACCACCTAATAAACCAAATAATCTGATTGAAAATATCAATTCGTCCCCAAATATTCGGACACACAGTTTAATTAAAACAACGTGCAGCTTCATTGAAAGTTCGGTAATAGATATTGGTGTTATCGATATTTGCCCATCACTATCCTATTAAAGGCTATCAACTCCCCCACTCGGGTTAAATAAAGTACTTGGTGAACCCGCATAAAAATAATTATAACGACAAACACTTGTCTGGGCAAACATGGCGGAGCGGATCAGCTGTTCGTCTTGGAAAGTGTCTGAGAGGGTTTTTTTTGCTTTGAAATTCTTTGAGAATAAGATATCGTCTTGTTTGTTCTGGTTGAAGGGTTAGGCAGAGCTCTTAAGGAGCTGTCCTCCTGCCCCCGTCGACACAATGACAGATTTCTTTGCACTATCTGTCATTTTGTCGATTCTTCCGTCAAAGAAATCCTTGTCTACGGTGGTCATGCTACGGGGGCTAGTAAGTGTTCGTTGTGTGAGGACGCCATTGTCACGATCATTCAATTGTTTTCGCGAACAAATGATCGCGATGATCGTTTCCTATTAGGACATTACTTCTAGATTACTTAGTATTAAAGTGATTCTCGGTGATGAATTAGAAGATGTCCTGGTTGAAAATTATTGATTCTGAAAGACATACTTTAAAATAGAGGACATTGGCGAAACCCCACTTCATTTTAGAAGCATTTATCAATGAAAGTATGTACCTTATATGAAGCAATTATGGGGCTTTTCTTTCCATGCAATATCTATTTCTTTTTTGTAAAGTATAAATATACAGGGTGTAAACGGACCCATCACGAAGCCGTCAACCAAGCATTCTATACATCAAACTAAGTAACCCTACGAAAAATTATTGCTGAGAAACGACTTTTTTTTTGGGGTGAAAAATCACGTTTTACGGTAAAACTCAATGTAACGCACACAAAACATTGCGCTGATGGATGCATTGAATAGTAAACGAGTCATGAAGATATTAAAAGTAGTATTTAAAAAAAAAACTTGTGGAAAAGTTGGAACTTTGACCGTCAATATCTCCGTAACTAGAAGGTTCCCAGGTATGGTCCAAAACAAAAAAAAATGATCGGAAAGACGGGGAGAACAAGTGCCTTTAGGCTTCGTTAAGGGTCTATTTACACCGTTTATGTACAGATATATACCTATTGGTACCTTCCAATTAAATGCTAGAACGTGAATTTATGGAGGCTGTGCCTGGTCGTATGTGAAATTACACAATAATGTTATCTTAACGTTTCGTGGCATGTTTTCTTTTTAGAAATAAGCTCTGATTTAACTTGGCCAGTCGACCGACTCCCTGACTATTCTAAATTACCTTTTAAAGGTTGAGATTTAACCCAAAATGGCGCCATCTCTTCAAAAGCTGTAACAGAAAATTGTGTACCATATTCACCAATAAACAGATTTCACAAATTTTCCCGAACAAAACCAATATTTTACTCAAATAATTGGTTCAGCAAACATCAGAAGCAAGTGTTGTGAACTTGTTACAACCAGCCCCTAGTTACAACCGACCCTTTTCGCCCCTAGTTCGGGAACTAAACAATATCGTCATTATGGGGCCCGCATAAAGTACAATATTTACAACCCCCATGCACCATGGCAGGAAGTGTGTGCTTAAACAGAGACAATTATGGTTAACGGTAGCAGGATGAGGTGGGAACGAAAGGAGTATCAGCTGCTATAGGTTCTACGTCAATGTATGGGAATTCCTTTGTTTCCTGTCTGGTAACCTTGGGTGGTCTTGAAGTCATGAGTGGATCGGTTAGGTTTAGACAAGCGTGCTATATTCGATTCGTGTCTAGTTTTAGTTAAATAAGGATTTTTTTTTTTTTTTGTATTCATTAGTTTATTATTTTATAAGATTATTTTGTGTATTTTTATCTATGGGCCTCAGTTGCCTGATAATAAAATGATTGATTGATTGATATCCTTGAGGTGAGAATGTGGCCAAACTAAATCAAATAATAACATAACGCTTGTATACCCCGAAGGGTTAGGCAGAGATGTACCTAATAGTACACTCATATTTCGCCAGTTATGTTTTAAGTCCTTTTTAATGGGGTCGAGTCCATTGCCATCAACTGTGTACTAACCCAGACTCTGTGGCTGATACTGAGAAATTACTGATTGAAAACCCAAAAACACTTTGCCCGACATGAGAATCGAACCCAGGACCTCATGCTCAGCGGTCGCGATTGCGACCACTGGACCAACGAGGCAATCCAAAAAAATCTTTTTTTTATAAGCCTATTCGGCCCCTCTGCTGGGCAAAGGCCTCCCCTAATGGCTTTTGAGGTTTTTTTTTTTTCTTTCTTTCAAATACATAGATATTGTTAAAGTATACCCACCACCAGGTATACCTGCAGTAGCTCGATAGCTAGCTAAGGAAGGCCGAGATCTATAAACGTTACTTAACTCTTACTTTGATTTAGACATGTTCCCGTCGCTATGTTGTACTTACAGTTTGACAGTTGTGCGACAGTAGGTAGCAATAGAATACATGCATAGCCGAAGTACGTGCTCAGTAACGTTTATAGATTTCGTCCCGAGGGTTTTTGGGCAGTCTTGTTGTCCATAAAGTAGAATGGGCCAACATGGGTGCCATAGGGGACAACCATTGTATTAAACCAGGTGAATGAGCAGTTTTGTGCACTGATATAATCATATACGGTAAGGTATTACATTGAGAAAACTCTAGAACGTATAAAAGAAGATTTTAATGTTAACTTTCGTATCTAATGCAATTATCTCTTAGTTAGCTCCACTGGACAAAGAAAAACAGGAGAAAATTAAAACCTTATTCTTGCCAGTAAAAGTGCAGTTGCAGTTTTATTTCTTTCTCTTATGGCTTATGGAAATACATAGATAATATATTATCACGCCTGTAACCCGCGAAGAGTTAGGTGAATGTGTCCCTAATAGTACTCTCATATTTCGCCAGTTATGTTATAAGTCACACATAATAGGAGGCGAGTCTATTGCCATCAACTGGGTAAGTACAAATCTAGACTCCGAGGCTGATACTGAGAAATTCCTAATGGAAAAACTCAATACAATCTGGCCATCTTGGGAATAGAACCCAGCAGGCCAGCACCTCATGCTTGGCAGAAGCTCTTGCGACCACTAGACCAACGAGAACTGACCTGATACTGATAAAACTCAACGAAAAACAGAAAAAATAAATCATATTTTCATTTTAAAACAAAAGAACTCGACCATCCCAAATAGGATTCGCATTTTTGACAATTCACTAATTCCACTATTCTTTCCGTCACAATGACATCTATTTTAAAATTTCGGCCATCGAATACACGTTCGAAATTTAAATTAAAACAAAAAAAAAACAACAATGGCCGCCAGTTGGGCCGGACGGCGCGTTCCGGCCTGGCGAGCGAGGATGCGAGTGCATCCAGCTATGATCGCGTACGGCTCAACGGGCTCCGTACATGTTTGGATTGGAACGCACACGTAATTTGATGGCACTATTTTGCATAAAAAATATATCGTGGAAATTCTGGACTATGTTTGAAAAATAAAAACACAATAAAAACAACATGAAAGGAAAATATTTTGAGGTTTTTTTTAAATTAAAATGTAATAAAAAACTGGAATAAGTAGAAAATTTGTTTGGTATATTTTTGTTATTCAAAATTACCTGTAGCCAATCGTTTATTAATCAAAACAAAGCATTTACGGTACACGTAATACGACCGTTAGTAGCGACCTCCACTGTGATATTTAAATTCGTGACGTAAAAATCTGAATATCGAGCATCTAATGTGGCCGTGCCTGACCTATCGCAAGTTTCATAACGTGATTTATTGTAAAACCTCTTTGTAAAGGTCTAGGAGACCGTACCATGACGGACGAAATGCCGGACGGTTTTAGACTGTTGTAAAAGTTATTTTTGGATCGTTGATGCCAGATGTTGAGAATGAGTAGTGGTAAATCGTTTAAGATAGTTTAATGTTGTGTATGACAAATTGAAGAATAATGCTGGAGTAAATACTGCACATTAAAATGTAATATAAAAAGGCGGTATTGTACCTACCAACAAAAGGCCATTTTGAATTTATGTCCAGAGATTTTTGATGCTCTGTTTAGGGAAAAAATATAAGGAAACTGATTGATTGATTATAAAGAAACAACCAACACAATAATTAATTTACAAAAACATCAGATGACAAGCGAAAACTCATAATAACACCATCAATTTCAAAAGGAAATGAGATCAAATCTTTCAGCCACTTCAAACTATTTCTTCCTCACTAGAAAAACAGTCAATAAATGAATAAAAACTTTACTTAATCGACCTTTTTGCTGGCACTCGGAAGGCTGGACCATTAGGCGTAAAAAAGAAAATTGTTTTTGTCTATATCAAGTTCCATAGATAATTAAGTGTAACATAATGATGCGTTCCGTTGATTTTTAAAGGTGCGTTCCAAGCGAGTGCATGTGAACAAGAAATATGGGCGTATAATGTGTATTGTATGTAGGAGACATGAAAAGACATGCATTATAGTCGTCATTGTTATTGTTGTTTATGTTTTAAAGTACTAAGAATAGCTTATGATTGCTTTCGTAATGGTCAATTTAATAAAGAAAAGCGGGGGCTTGGACTTTTAGTGGTGTGTCGTGGATACTAGATTTATTATTTGCATTTGTGGGAGTGTTTGTTCAGAATGAAAGTGAATGAAATTGGTGCATTTAGTGCCCATTTTAGTCCATGCTAGCTATCATATCATGTGTCTTAAAATCGATGAAATAACGGTATATGTACCTACGTATATTTGAAAGCTGATTTTACACGTTACACTCAAAATGAGCCTTGACGTCTTTGCAATAAAACGGATAATACGTTATTTCGTCACGTTTCGTTCCGGACGCGCGACTTCTCGTCACGACTGAACACCGCCCCAAATTTGGCACGAGATTTGCCGATTCCACGTCTATAAGTGTGATCTCTCTCCCTTTCTCCATCTACCACAGAAGCCACACACATCATAATCTATCAACATGTCCCCGACCTGCCCTAACAATCTGCCACCACAGCCACGCTACAACAAAAGAACTTTCCTAATAACGTGTTTCAATACAGTAAGGGCGAGCTATTCGAGCGCATCTCCCTAGCTCCCTACTACTAGCTCTATGGACTTGCTGAGTACATTTGACATCGGTGAAAGAAAACCTAGTCTTTTTAAATAAAATTAATCCATACATCCATACATAAACTCAAGCCTTTGTCGCATGGAGGCAGGCAGAAACCACAGAACGCCACCTGCTACGATCCTTACATGCTCCTTTCGCCTAGGTCACGTTCGCTCAAGTCGGAATCTCAATAAAATTAATATAAGTCTGCATTCGCTAATACGTCTTGAGCAAGTGTGATTAATGCTCATGCTTTCTTTGCCCCAAAAGGCGCCTTTTGCTCTGCAATGGGACAGTTTAATAGGCTGGTACCCAGCGTGATTGGTACAAATTGTATCGTGGAACAAAGCGCTATGCTTCCACATTTTTTGTGCGAACCGCCTGCTCTGTACTTCACTGTCGGCTTCTCTGTTTCCCGATCATTATAATCTGGATCTCTTCAAACTTCGAGTGAATCGGTGTCTTCTAGACAAGCGTGCTCCACCCTGGGCCGAGTCATCGCTTCACATCAGGTGAGTTACGGCCAAAAGTAAGTACTATTTACTCGTAATTAAAAAAAAAAACAGACATGTTACGGGTTACCCACTGCAAGGTATGGTTCTCCTCATAAAATGATGTAATGCTCGAATCTGAATGCTCTCGGTGAGGGAGCGCCTTTTGGGCGAGCAAGCCAGTAGCCAGTGGTGGTGCGAGTGGTTCCGAGCGAGTGCGTGTGAAGTTACTTGTAGGGTGACGCGCTCGGGTTGCGCCACGTAATGGACAGCGACATCTGATGGGAGTAATATGGATGCGGTTGGGAAGTGTCTAATATTTTTTATTTTTTAAACTTCCTAATTATAACAAAGGTTGATAAAAATAGGTGCTTACTGAATTCACTACTATGGCCGTGATAATTGCTCATCCTGTTATAGCGGATTAAACCTTTCCGCCAGATATTGAATAGAATAGAAGATACGACTTTAACGTCTGACTGAATGTGGTCGGACGAATGGATAATTTTGACCTCAGTGTCGTATTTAATCGGCTCAGTCTTGCCCAGCAGTGAACGTACAATATTTACGTTTCGTTCAGTTAAATATGCTCCCAGTACTCAGAGTGAATGTTGTGCTCCCTACCAGAGCATGGTCCACTTGCTGAAGTCCCTACGTCTGCACTTAAGAGGGCTTAAAAATGGCGTACCATCGATACGAAAGAAATATAAGTCAATAGTGTGATTGCCAAACTAACCTAAAACCTTAAAAATGACATACGTCATTTAAATCGCATTACCTCCACAAGTCTTATCCACAGTTTGCTATCGCCCCCGACTTAACTGGAACATTCTCGGTTCAAGTTCAATGTTCATTAGCGTTTGAAGGATGCCACTCGCGCCAGTGACTCAACTCGACCGTCACTTGTTATCCTATGGAATATTTAATGGCGTTTTGGATTAGCCGTATAGAGAATCAACGACATGCCTGCTATGGGTTTTTAAATATGAAAATTATGAATCATTTCCTCTATGTCGATACTCGAAACAAAAGATATCTGATTCAAAAACTTCACGTTTGACCTCGAGGTTGGTCAGATACACTTAAAACAAAAAGTGAAACGCTTTTAATCTTTACATAGTACAAAAAATGTTTCTTTGGGAAAGTTGTTTGTTATCATGAGTACAATCACGTGTTTAAGTATCGGTCACTAATTTATCAGTCACCCTGTAGGTATTCTCCTCGTAGACAACAGCTGGCAAGCGTGAATATATAATACCTACCTAGATTAATACACAATTATGTCATAACAGATGTTTAACAAGTACTTGCGGTGTACGTCATTGTACCTACCTACTAAGTTTTAAATGACTGGTTATAAAGTTCAAAGTCGTTGTAACTAACATTAAGGGATATCTATTCAAGTGCCTTGGTAATAGAGCACTTCTGTATTTGCTGGACGAGAGTTCAAATTCCAACAGCACAATAATATTTAGACATTATTTTAAGTATCTCTTAGTATTATACTTTAAACGGGCATCAGTGTATATCATACATACATAACATCACGCCTGCAATCCCCGAAGGGTTAGGCAGAGGTGTACTTTATAGTACACCTACATTTCGCCAGTTATGTTTAAGTCCCATGTAATAGGGGGCGAGCATATTGCCATCAACCGGGCACAAATTCAGACACCGTGGCTGCTGAAAAACCCAATAACACTTTTCCTCACCTGGGAATCGAACCCAGGACCTCAGGCTCAGCAGTCGCGCTTGCGACCACTAAGCAACGAGACAGTGTGTGTATATCAATGTAAGTACGTTTAACTATCTCCTAAATAACTAGTTACTGTTTAACTGGCATTAGTTACACGATAAATTAAATACGATCGTTTTATGGATACCATAACTCTTCGGCAACATCTGGGTGCTTACATAAGCAGGAATAAATATCACAAACATTTGCAAGTAAAGACACGGCAATAAGAAACGAACGTGCGAAACACAAAGGACAACAAAACGACTACAAAACGTTTCAAAAAGGACTTCCTGAACAAAAAGAAAAAAAGAAAGCCTTACACCCAAAAAACCTCGTTAATTATCCGTTTGTTAACGTAAGCAGAAATACATAAAAATAATGCAATAATAAAAAAAAAACACCCCTTCGCGAATACCATTCACACCGTAATAATTCAAAGTTATCTATACAGGCGTTCTAAAATGCGACACAGAGAAGTATTTAAAACACAGCGCTCCCCATTCCTTTGTCAATTTCCACAATTTCTAAGCGACTAAGTGAGCACGGAAAATCCCTGTTCGCAATTGGAAAACGAGTGAGGGAATCCGACTGAGAGAGACTGAGTAATTTATTTATGAACTCGCAAAAGAGATAAGCTTCAATAAAATGCGAATAATTTTTTATGGAGACAAAGATGGCGTCTTGATGATGACACTCGAGGCTTTATTAAGCTTTTTGCTGTAATGAAACTGTTTCTAGTAATTGATACTGAGACGTTATTAAAAACTAGAGTATTTAATCAATGTTGGACTGTTTATATGTCTTGGATTCGGTTATTTTTTAGTATACAACATTAATTTTAGTATATGCGAAACTTGATACACGTGTCTAGTATTTTTATATAAAGAATCTATGCACAAAATTTCAAAACTGTATCATGAAAAATCACAAAGTTATAAGCTTGTTCTGTTACCTAGTTGTCCGCACAAAAACGTGGTCACCACGCAGCGTGCGCCTCCAGCGTCGTCATGAGTTCATTGATAATAATAATTTGGCAGAAGGTGCCTAAATTATTGCGATAGGTACTCAAAGTCGCTCGGTAACTAACTTTTAACTTTTTTTAATATTTTTGGGAATAAATATAAAATGGTTTAAAAATTATTGGAATCGATTCAGTTACTTATTCTGAACAAACTATATTCAGGTTTCGCATATACTAAAAATAATGTTGTATATTAAGGCTAAGTATTTAGTTTAGCTTAAAATCATAACATCGCATCTGTAATCCCTGAAGGGTTAGGCAGAGGTGGGCCTACCTAATATTACACCCACATTTCGCCAGTATTGTTTAAGTCCCATGTAATGGGGAACGTGCCTATTGTCATCGACCAGATAAAAACCAGACTCTGTGGCTGCTGCTGAGAAATTCCTGATGGAAAATCCTAATAACACTTTGTCCGACTTGGGCATCGAACCCAGGACCTCATGTTTAGCAGTTGCGCTGGCGGTCATCAGACCAACGAGGCAGTCTCAACGAGGAGTTTCCCCACACGTATCAAACGACGTTTCTCAATACACTTTCGAAGAAATAAAATATTAGAACGGATAGTATTTTTGTCAGGAATTATTTAGAAACTATGATTTAATTTGCTTTTTTTCCGCGCTTTGCTTTCGCCAGGTTTAAGAAGAAGCAAAGGTATGATGCCGCTAAATAAGCCCAATAAGGAAAATAGAAAATTTAAATATTTTTTAATTTAGAACACAAATAAACGTTAATTTGTTTATAAAAGTAAATATTTGTTTTAAATAATCATGTTTGTCTATGATATTCTTTTTATAAACACAATTTAAATACTCTAAAAATATTTTCGGCGTAAAGACGCATATCCCTTTGCCGAGATTAAAAAAAAACAATCACCGCCGACCATAGTCATTGAACCCATTTGGACTTAGTATAAGTACAGTTATCTGTGGAAATTTTTATTTCCGCACATGTGCGGAAAAATATTAAAAATCCATGCGTGTGAAATACATTGCATGTTGGACCTAATCGCAGTGCGATAAGAATCAGTTTTCGAGAAAGTATATTGAAAATAAAATTATACTCTAATAATATATCCAGAAAAAATGTAACGCCATTCACTAAATTATTAAACCTCTTTATACCATCTACATTCATTAAAGCACCGTACATCATCAAAGATAAATCTCCTAATCATCAATATCTATATAAAGAAATGTTCAGACAACGGAACAAAGACCTAATTTCAAGGGGCTTAAGGCGGCTAATCGCGTGCTTATCGATACAAAGGCAAGTTCAATTACTTAACAGATTCTAAGTTGGACGTGTAACCTCTTTGGAGAGGAGGATGTCCATTTGGAAAGCTGCACAAAGCAATTTCGACACTCTCCAAGCTATACGTAATAGGAGAATCGTTGTTTCTTTTATACTACACATATCAAAAGAAAAAAGTTAATTTCTGAAATTTTTGCTCGCCCAATCGGTATTTGTTATTGAATCCGAGTTTTTTTTTCTGGTAATGTCATCATTGAAATTGGTTTTTTTTAGCGTAAGATTGATTGACTCTAGATTGGATTAGTGAAATTTGAAAGTCTAGATTCCAATTGAACGTGAGTACATAAAAGATTCGATAAGGCTAGATCTACAACTACTTAAGTCTGATTTAATCTAATCATTTATATAATATTGATGTGCTATGTGCTATTATCATAATCAGCCTTTATCGTTCCCACTACTGGGACACACGACCTCCTCTCTATGGGAGGGAATGGGCTGCAGTCTTCTTTTTAAGGAAATCGGTCGTCACTTCGCGTGACCAGAAGGCTGGCTCTTTCTTTAACCAAACAAATGGCATTGCCATTCAACGTGGCAATGGGCAACATTGCCACGTTGAATGTATGTGTCAGTCTTCTAGGCACAGCGATGCAGATGAGTACTTTGACGCCTAAGGGACTAACCACACTTATTCAGCTCTGTTCAGCTTTTGTCCATAGAAAACAACAATTTTGCGGAATCAAGCTGAACAGCTGAAAAGCTGAACAGCGCTTAATCAGTGTGGTTAGTTCCAAAGTGTCCTACTGTCGTCGTTGAATACTGGGTACTTAGTTTTAGTCTTAATTTAGTCCTTTTTTATAAATAGATAGTTTGTATATTTATTTAAGGTTGTTTATACTATTTAGCGGATTCTTTAACAAAATAAATATTTTTTTTAAGAAAAGAAGCTTTACTTCCTTACGAATACATTGAGATTTTTGCATGAAGTGGGTTACAATATCAGCAAAGTAAACCTTAATCACTACAAGATATATACTATAACAACATAGCAAGCACACTTAAAATTCAGACAATTAGTTGGTTCTCTGTTGCAACATTAGTTATAACTTGCAGCATTACAAAGCAAACTGAACCTCGGTGTTTTGAAAAGTTAAATCTTGCTGCAGTGGAGCGTGAGCCTAACCGAGCAAAGAGATTGCAGGCTTTGAGGTGTGGGCGCAGTGTTAGCGGGTAATGTAACGCTGAGCTTTGTTCCTAAATGATAAAAACTTGTTTTTTCAGATCGGTATACAATGGATACAATAAGGAATTGGTACACAAGAGAAAGTCTGAAAGTGGCGTCGGTGACTGACAAGTTTTGTGGTAATCAATTATCGTGGTGTGGACATGTGATGCGGAGCAATGAGAAAAATGTTGAGTATGAATGTGGATGACTATAAGGGTAGAAGAAGACCAAAGAAACGATGGATGGACTGTGTGAAGGATGACATAGCTAGAAAGGAGGTGACTGCTGAGATGACGAGTAATAGAGAAGTATGGAAGAAGAAGACATGCTGCGCCGACCCCAAATAAATTGGGATAAGGGCAGGAGACTGATGATCGGTATTAATTGACCTTATTGGTGATATTCTTTAGAAAAGTCAGGTGCGTAGTACTCGCAACTGGCGCCTGTATGACTGGATGTATGATCAGCTCAGTTCAGAAACAGAAGGTGGTGAGTGGCAGTTTTTGGTTCCTACTTACCCTTATGTGAAAAAGGCATGAGTTTATGCGTGAATGCATGTATTATGGAATCATGACTAGATAAGTATATTATTTTTTAATCAATTAGTTGTATTATACTTTCCATCTAATCTAAAGCCTTTTTCAATCGTATATCTTCAAAGCAAACGTTCTACAAGTATATCTACGATACTATGCGAGGAAGATCAATTAATACGTTACAATGTGAGGAAATAATCGAGAATCGAAACTCAAAAAAACAAATGTCGCTCACAACATAATCTATAGACCGACCGCTTTAATGAGTCCTCCGCCTTGCCCCATCAAAGGCACATTAAGCGTCCTCAAAGTCCTAGCAATATCCCACAGGTTATTTGCTTTAAAATTACCATAATCCACGTAGGTATTACGATACTAATTGAACCAATACGTGATCAACCTTCAGAATATTCCATTTAAATTGATACCTTCGCGAGGACTCCATAAAGCGGTCGGTCAATACTTAATGACATTCTATACTACTCCAATAACTTTCCAAGTTTCTACTTAACTGAAAATTCTCATCAACATTCCTAGTTATATCCCAATTTCCATTCCAAGAAACCAATCCCACAAACTCTATTAACTTATCTGGTCTTAACAACCTTTTTGCATAATCAGCCCCCGCCCCCAGCTGCAACTGCAGCCCCACCTCACGTCTGCACGCAAACCATTTGCCACAAAGGTTCTGCTTACCTATTTCAGTATATTTGATGAGAGCCTCTATGTACAGCGACTGAAATTTGTTTTGACCTAGGAAATAGCGCAGACTGCGTCTAGATTGAGTTCGGCTTTGTGGTGAAATAGGATCTTGGGAAGATTAGCTGGTTTGCCTTCAGCGAGATTTATTTAAAATGCCAGGAGATGAGAGGGTTAGTTCTGTTTGTGGAACGTTTAGTTTTTATCATGGATCTTTTTTAAATTACATGTATGGTTAAGGTGAAGCTGCTCCGAGGAAGGCAGTTAAATATTGACTGAAGATGCTTCGAATTAAGTAACGTTTTAACATTTCTTAAGGGTTTTTATCAGGCTTCCAGGTGTTTCAAGTTAATTCAATTAGCAAAAGTTGTTTAAAAATTCAGAATTTTCCGTTCTATGTCTTGGAGGAAGCTTTCAACTTAGCTCTTACAATCTAAACTACATCTTTATACTAGCGAACCATCCTGGCTTCGCACGGTTATTATGACATGAAATTCCGAAGTCACGGGCGCAGTGGCCGAGCGATTGGCTGCTGCTCTGCGTGTAGCGGGTTCGATTTTCGCACGAAAAAATATTTGTATGGCCTACAGGTAGTTGTTCTGGGTCTAACTGTTTGTGTATGTGAATGTTTGTAAACACACTCACGATACATCAAAATATATATCGAGGTTTCTCTATAAAAAGTAAGTAAGTAATTTAATGTGTTATGCACACCTTCTAGAATAAATTCTATAAATGTCTGTGAAAACCAGTTTAAAATCCATTTCGTAGTTTAGTAAAACAAAGTGGTCTCACAGAAAAGCACGAAAACCGAATTTATTTTAAAATATGTATATCTATGTAGATATTCACTACCATGATTGTTTTTGCTCGTAAGGTCAGCGCAAGAATCTAAATGTCTATGAAAAGTGAACCGCTGACGTTGTATCGCAGCAACATCGTATACATAATTGTATGGACCATCACTTTATGCAGCTCTTTCCTGCAGGATAAAGCTTATCCGCAAGATTCCATCTTGAATAATAATCATGCACTATTGTTTTAAATAAGTGCACTTCGGATAAGAAAAATCCTAGAGCACTGCAGAAAATGACAAAAGTTTGAAAAGTTTTTTGGCTTAAACGATTTTTGGTAATTCCGAAGCCGTTTAGATTCAGCCAGTGGAGTAAATTGTCGAGATTCTTTTGAAAGAAATGTGCTAATGTGTAAATGATGGGGTCTAACGACTGAAGCTTCTGGCAGGCGGCCGTAAGTTTGATCAAATCTTACACTACTTAACTGTGAAGGACGATCCTTGGTATTTTTCATGGTGATCTGTTTGGCTTACGTCCTTGGTTACGGTGTTTAATTTTTGTAGAAGTTCTACCCCTGTTTTATTTTACGTAAATTATAAAAAAATACCTACCTTTTGTTTTAGAATTTAAAGTGTAGTCGTTGTCTTGACGTACCTGAAACAAACAAATATTATATTAATTATTGGTTCTTATATAGAAGATTAAACAATGGTTATACCTGCTGCCTTGCCATTTCCATGCATGCTGCATTTCCATGTTGCAGAGATGGGAATCCTAAGGGGGATGTGAGGTGTTCCGCGAATGAATAAAATAAGAAACGAGTACATAAGAGGAAGTCTGAAAGTGGCACAGGTGACTGAAAAATTGTGTGGTAATCGGTTGTCCGTAGTATAGGCATGTGATGCAGAGGAATGAGGAAAATTTCGTGAGGAAAGTATTGAGTATGACTGTGGATGGGTATAAGAGTAGAAGAAAACCAAAGAAACGATGGGTAGACTGTGTGAAGGATGATATGGAACGAAAAGAGGTGTCTGATGAGATGACGAGTAATAGAGAGGTATGGGAGAAGAAGACATGCTGCGCCGACCCCAAAAAAATTGGGACAAGGGCAAGAGAATGATGGCATTAGTTCTTATATGAAAAAAAAAAGAAAAATGAAATTGATTAATAACAATAAAATTATTTATGAAGTATTCATTAGTAACAACGTTAGTTTGAGACGACTGACCTTTATTAAAGAAAAAAAACGTTCTTCAGATCCCAAGAAAATTGGGAAAAAGAGGGTAGAAAGACATAATTGTGTATTACAACCTCCTTTAATCTAATACAGAGAGGACAAAGATACTGCCGTGGACCTAACTTCATTAAAATCTCGAAGAGAGGTTCATCATCCTTAATATTAAGATCCGCCAGTGTATTTAATATTTCAAAGAGAAATCTACTACAAACTGACTTCGAAATTGTTTCCTTTGGAGCAGATCTACTCGTAGTTTCATTCAGAAAACAGTCGTCAGGGTTGTCGTGTTCATTTCTTTGGCTTTTTATGCTTCGTTCTGAAACTGACGATACTAATGTGGAGGAGTAGTTGGACGCCTAAATTAAAATTCATTGATTTCGGACAACAGTGATCCATATTTTGTACAATCAGCTTATATTCTAGAGTTAGTAACATTGATATAAAATAATATTATTAAAACAAAAGACGACCAGCCCCCGTAGCATGACAGATAGTGCAAAGAAATCTGTCAATGTGTCGACACAATCTGTCATTTTGTCGATTCTTCCGTCAAAGAAATCCTTGTCTACGGTGGTCATGCTACGGGGGCAGGCAGGAAAACATGTTTCCTACCTAATCAACCTCCGCACAAAATGCCTGATATTTGGAGTACAGTATAGCTCTCCGCCACAGCTCTCAGGATATAGTTGTGACTACTCCTGGCCTGTTCTGTATGGTGTCCGGACGTAAAGAATAGCACCATCCCATATCTTCCCGTGGGTGTCGTAAGAGGCGACTAAGGGACTTACCAGAGAATGGGCAGCAGCGTTCTCTGTGATTTTTATAGCAAAAACATACTGCGATCGCCAACCCGCCTGCCAAGCGTGGCGATTATGGCAAAACCCCCCTTGGGGAGGCCTATGTCCAGCAGTGGACGTCTTTCGGCTGAAATGATGATGATGATGACTCCTGGCCTAAGCGTCCTGTTGTTTATTTAGTTAGTTTATATTTAGTTAGTCAGTTTATTTTATATAAATTAGTCTTTTTTGTAATTATTTTGTTTTAATTATGATGTGTGTGTGTTTTGTGTTTTGATTTTTATTTTTATTTTGTTTTATGTTTTTGTTTTGATTATTATGTGTTTTTTTTTTTCATTGATATATTTATTTATCACTAAAATCAATGTTAAATATTTACAAATCGAGAAAGTAACGCAAATGATAAGGTTTTTTATCACATTTTACCGTCCCATTTCTGATACTATTTTTTCGGCTTTTGCAACTGTTTCTTAGGTAAGAGAATTACTCTCACAAATCTCCTTTGTAATCATAGGTCAAATAGATTTTTTTTTAGTAATACATAAATTCACGACTTTTTCCCATGGGGGTAGGCAGAAACCACAGAACTGCTGCAACTGCTACGAGCCTTACATACTCCTTTTGCATGCATAAAAAAAAAATCTCATTTTCGTGTTGTCATGTTGCATAACATTCTCATTTCAGAAGTCGGTTAATAACTTTGCAAATTGTTTATTTTGTAGCAGATCTAGTTGTACTCAGAGTACCATAGTCAGGGTTGCCATACCTATAAATAAATAAAATTGAAGTGTCTGTTGGTAATTAAAAAAAAAAACAGATTTTAACTGAATGTTTATGAAAGTATTATACGGTAACAAAAACAAAAAAAAACAAAAAATTTTGGCTGTCTGTCTGTTTGTTTGTTCTGGCTAATCTCCGAAACAGCGGAACCGATCATGACGGGAATGCATATGAAAGTATAAACTTATAACTAAAACACAAACAATTTTTATTTTTCTATATTTTTGTCTGTTTGTTCCGTCGTATCTCCGAAACGTCAGGACCGATTTGGACGGCAGTTTTACAGGCATATATCTGATGTTATAAGGAATAACTTAGGCTATTATACTTTGAGTGCAAGCGTGTATTTTGAGTGCGGTATTACAAATTTCCCTGAAGTAAAATTATTTCCTATAGCGCAAGCGTTCCTTTAAGATACTTCTAAGCAATTAAAAAATGTCATCTTAACCGGATATACATGACAACTAGCAACCCTGCTGAGGGTCGGAGGTTGTTGGGGTGTGAGGCACCGACCTCATTTGGTTGCCGAGAACTCATTAAGGTGCCTCACCGCTTAATTTTTAACTTAAGTAAAAAAAAAGTAAATTTCCCAGCTGTGAACTTAGTTCAAATATTTTTGTGACTTTGAGGGAATTTCGTTTTGCAGAAATAGAATTCACTAGCGTATGCACACGGCTTCCCTCGCGTGGAGATCGATAATTGTCCCACGGAATCATACTACCGGGATAAAAGTATCCTATGTGTAAGCCACGGAGCCTAGAGTTGTGCACGGTTGATGGCAATAGGCTCGCAACCTATTACATGGGACTTAAATAGAACTGGCGAACTGTTACACACACGTCTGCCTAACCCTTCAGAGATTACAGTCGTGATGTTGTTATTTTATTAATACTATCTTTAAGGTTCTTTAGACCGTACTGTAAATAATAACAGCCGCTCGGATCGATCTTTAGGTTAAGCCGTGCTTGCCTAGGTTGGTCTGTGGATGGGTGACCACCCATAACATACCGAGTTTCCTTCGTGCCTCGGAAAGCTCGCTAAGCCGTTGGTCCTGGGTGTCATTTGTAGATCTTTGACAGTGGTTAGGTAGTCAGTGGCATAAAAAGTCTGACAACCAGTTTTACCAAGGGGTATCGTATTACCCAGTACTAACTGGGTTGTGGAAGTCAGATAGGCAGTCGCTCCATGTAAAATACTGGTATTCAGCTGCATCCGGTTAGACTGGAAGCCGACCCCAACATAGTTGGGAAAAGGCTAGGCAGATGATGATGAGACCGTACTGTAAATACCACTGTTTCTTATGGGAATCAAAACCAGGTATCTGGTCAAGAGTTTCAAGTGATTCTGCACCTAGACCATCATTATCAAAAATTTGTGATGACTTGAGGGATCAAGTAGAAGTCATTCCATCAGCCTCTGATTTTACGGATTCATGTGCGTATTGTATAATTATCTCTAGCATCGGTTGAGGGTTTGAAAACATCATGAGGAAACCAGCATGCCTGAGAGATATTTCTTGACAGCATGTAAATCCAAGTATTCTGATTTAAAAGAGTGTCCATGGAGTTTCTTGCCCGTTCTTCTCCATAGAGATCTACATTAGGGAATGGGCAACTACAGTACTTTCACAGTTTTTATGCCTTGTGACTGGGACTGTAGCTACTTTTTATTGTTGTCTTTGTTTCGACAGTTCAAAAGTACCTGTAATTGGCCTACTTGAAATAAATCCTTTGATTTTGATTGATTTGAGTCAGAGGCCCATAGGCGGAATAAAGTCGGACACCAGGTTAGGCACTAACCACACGAAAAAGAAGAAGTATTTTTAACTGAAATATTTTTCCCAGTTAAACAGACTTGAGACTGACAAGAACTATTAAACTTGCGAACGATAGATCGTAATTATGTTAGTTAGGAACTCCTGTCAGACTAGTTGTGTTACGTAATGAGTTGTTACAGTATCTTGGTATACGTAACTACGATAAGCAGCCATCTTGTTTACTTAAATAGGTATATAGATCGATCAGTTATCAGCTGGCTAGCTATCTATAGTCATTTAAAAATAGTAAATTATGTAAGTTTGTATGTACTATGGTAATCTTTTGAACTACTGATCCGATTTCGAAAATTCTTTCACCAATTGGAGGCTACACTACCCCCGAGTGTCATTGGCTATATCCAGGATGTTCCCGTGAGAAATCTACGACTATAAAGCGAGCAAAGCCGCAGGCAAACTAGGGTTGGATATTTTGGTCAATTGTGTGTTTATTGGTGGGTAAGCAAGGTAATCAGATTCAATAATATGCAGAGTGGAAGGGGCACCGACGTCCAAACTGGTACCACGTATTCAGTTACCCATTCAGAAAAAAAAAAAAAAAAACTATGTGGGGTTATATAATTTTTTTTCAAAGGTTATTAAAAAAAAATCAGCTATTCCATACATTTTGACCGTGTAGGTGTTTCACTTTTGTAGGGAAAAGCTATTTTTTTTTTTTAAAGAATGATGTACTTACTAAATACGTCTCATTTCACCCTGTCTACTCCCAGTCAATACAAAAACATGAACACCAAAATACTAGTACCTTAAATCCATTGTTCAAAAACAAATATTAAACCATTACCGAACTCGCGATTTTGCATTGAAAACGGGCGCAAAAATAAAATGTTTCGTCCAAAAACGCCGCGTAGAATAACATTCCGTTACAATGCGTACATTCGATATTTTTGTTTGAATACAAAATACAGACGAACACTGATTAAAGGGTAAAAAGAAACGTAAATAAAAACAAAGAAAAAAAAAATCGAATAACGTGACATGCAAATTGGGCGAACGGAAAAATAGATTTTTTTTCATTGTATTTGTTTTGGTTACGTTGACTCTTTTGAAAGTAATTAAGAGGTTTCTGGGAGCAATCGGGTGGTAAAATCTATTTGAATATTTTTAACAAGCAAAAGGAAAAGTTTCGCGCCTTTTACATAACTGTCGTTTATATAAGGTCCCATTAAAATAGATCGACAAATTTTAACACAGCATTCAGTACGTCTAACTAAAATATCCAAGCAAAAAAAAAAACTGATTAAAGTGATTTTATTTTTTCTAAACACGGCTGTAAAAATGGGGCATTTTTTGTCATTTTTGGAGGGGCATATTATATTTATGAAAATGACAGGGACGTGTCTACAGCAAACCATGATTAAAAAAAAAGATTGCTCTGAAGGCATTATTCAGGAAAAACAAAGGAAATCGGAGCCCCTGTTGCCTTTAAGAGGCAAATGTGCAAATGCAATCATGATCAATAATTGAGTTTAAATTACTGTAACGATTGAATATTTAAATTTACCAATCAGTTTCATCTTAACGAGTATTAATCTCGTACACAAATATACTTAGGGTTGTCGACCATACTCTTTTGTAATCATTGGATATTAAAATAATCATTTACAAATAGTGAAAGGAAGATATTATGAATTTTGTACTCTCGTTTTAGTAATTCGGTTTAAAATAAAATCTTTTCTATTTTGGTACTTTCATGAACATAATAATAGCTATAATTTGTAAATTTCAAATAATCATATATTTCTACATACATACATAACATCACGTCATCATCATACATATGATCACGCCTGTAATTCCCAAAGGGCTAGGCAGAGGTGTACCAAAAAGTATACCCACATTTAGACAGTTATGTTTTTAAGTCCCATAATAGGAGGCAAGCTTATTGCCATCAACCGGGCATAAATCCAGACTCCGTGGCTTCTACTGAGAAATTTCTGATCCTTCAGTAATCAAATGATATTCAACAATTGTTTTGTTACAATACGTATTTT
This sequence comes from Noctua fimbriata, assembly GCA_905163415.1. Lineage (NCBI taxonomy): Eukaryota > Metazoa > Arthropoda > Insecta > Lepidoptera > Noctuidae > Noctua > Noctua fimbriata. The sequence goes on along the minus strand of LR990929.1, from coordinate 8,129,081 downwards.
GAATTAAACAATAGGTCCAACCCTATTTAACAATCAATCAGAATCAATAAGCGGTTTCTGAAGATGGTTTCAGTTTGAGTATCGATTGACATTTAATGTCAAGGTCAAGTTTATAAGTGGGGCTGAAATATTACCAATTTCTAAGAGATTGTATGGGATTATAATCAATTTATTAGTATGTGCCTTTACATGTAGGTTGTCAATCATTGTTTATTTGGTGTTTCTATTTTTTAAAGCAGGTTTTCAATAAATCTTGTTAAGTTGATTTAAGGAGGAGAAGAAACCATCTATTAAAAACCGATTACGTTTATTTATTAACTGACTTAAACTTTATTACGACTTATTTTTTTTTTAATTTAGCCTGTCTTCTCGTCAATTTGCGAGGAAGCCATCCAAGGCATCCCGCCATCTTCTTTTTTTATTAACAAGTTTTTCTACTTGAATTGGCAAATACAAGTAATTTACTGAAAAGTGATTTCTGAAAGAATAATCTACACCAACGCGTTTGGTTATATATTCCAATTATTTTCTTTACAAATAAAAAAATAAAACGTTCATTTTATGAGAATCACAAGTAAATCCGACTATTTCATCCTCCCACAACATGTTTATCTAAAACAGATTACAGTAAAAGAAAACACATCAAAATACCGAATTCAATTTACCGATACCCGTTATGAAACCGCTTACCGTCTGGATATTGGAATTATTCGTGCGAATGTGTGTCTGAAAACATATTGAAGACCTGCCGACATTCTGACCTTGGGTTTCCGATATTCCCAAGGTCAAGGTCATAGTCAAAGTCAAAATGTCGGCAAGTTAATTTATTTTTATCGGTAAATTTGTTTCTAATTTTTATATTATTAGAGTAGTAACGATATAAGTAGTAAAGAAGCTCTTGGCTGCGTGGGTGGGTTCAACGTTTGATCTGTTACATTGGAGATTATTTATACATATTTGGAGCAGGTTCATTGGAAGACCAGCGTCAGACAGTATCACCTGTCTGGCATGAATGCTGATATGGACCTTTTTGGCGCAGCCATGAGGCACACAGCACATGTATTTTCTCTTTTTTAAATTTTAAATTTATTTTAATTTTGTATCTTTTTATTCTGTGTGCTTGATGAACTGACGTCAAATAAACTTTATTCTTTCTTCTTTCTAATATTGAGTCTTAGTCGGTCTATTTTTGGCAATATGGTTGTTTTTTGTTAATATTGTGTGAAGTGGTTTCGTTTTTTTTGTAATTTATTTTTGAACTACTATTTGAAACCAGTAGTAATGTTCATTTTTAGTATTTTTGAGAAAATTTTCGTATTAATAGTTCTTAACTATTTACAAACTTTTTTACTACTATTTAATTAAGGTTGAACTAGATAGATAGCAATTATTTAATTATTACTAAATGTTTCCACAATATTTTTCTATTTGCATATTTTGGCGACGGTTGAAATATTAAAATAACAAACAGTTGTTTAACAACTAAATACAGTTTTGTTGGCACTTTATATTCAAAAACTACTATCTAAATATTTGTTTAACAATGTTTCACGCTTTTGTACAAAAGCACATAACAAAATACATAATATAGGGTAAACTTATCTATATACATCACACACGTGTTTAAAAACCTTTCAGCGAAACGCAAGTGAAGCTCCTGAAACGACAGAAATAAATCATACTCATCATAAAAGATAACTGAAGCGGTGTCTACGCGCTTCGTAGCGGTGCTACGGCACGCTACGGCGTAGACGCGAAGGCGCTCGGCGTCGCTTAGGAGATACTCAGTGCCAATAAGAATTATGGCTCTATTTGATATTATGCTTAGGTTTATGAGGCTTTTTCTTGGATATAGGGTAAGCAGATTTTCAGGTTGTGTTTGAAGTACAGTTTTATACGTTGAGACGTGTAATGTGAAAATATAAAGCGTCCACGCTTTATATTTTCACATTACATGACGATATTTTTTTATGAAGGGTTTAGCATAATTTAATGTAGTACCTATGAATACTTAAGCACTACTATCAATTTTTGCGGTACATTTGTTGAAAGAACCTTACACTTTGGGGGAAAATGCGCGTGTTTTTATCTTAAAAACAAACCACTTTGTATGGTTTATAGTTCTATGTGCTTTTCATTTTAACTTTATACAATTAGTTATTTACTTTACTCGCACTTGAATTAAAATTAGAAGCACAAGCAGTTTTAAACAAAATACGTTTATTACAGTACACAGACTTCATTAGGAAAACATGTTACCCGGAGAAGAATCTTTACAGTTCATTCTATGTAACGATGTGTAGCATAGAAATAGGTAATATGTATAGTTAAGAAGATAAATGTAGTGTGAATGAGATAGAAAATATGAAAAAGGTGTGAGTTGAAAGAAAAAAAGAAACCTGAAAACGTTAAGTATGGTTTTATGATTATGTTAATTTAAGTTTTTAAATGTACTGTTTATGCACATAAGCATATCCTCTTCTGAAAATCTCGCAATTTAAGTAAGGTTTGCTGTAAGAAAACCCAATTCTGGGTTAAGCTCGCCTTTGTACATAAGCTATATGTTGCAATTATGTATTTCTCATATGTTGTGTGCAATAAAGAATAAGAATAGAATAAACCTGTTCTTTCTTTCTTTCAACTTACACTTCTTACCATCAGGGGTTGGTAGAAACTTCAGCTGCTGCGCTCCTTCATATTCGTTCATACATCTGGTCATACACGCACGTTTTGAATTTAAATCCTTGTTGTAACAATAAAATGAATTTATAAAATAACATAACATCACGTCTGTAATCCCCGAAGGGTTAGGCAGAGGTGTACCTAATAGTACAGCCATATTTCACCAGTTATGTTCTAAGTCCCGGGTACAAATCAAGCCTCCGTGACTGCTACTGAGAAATTACTGATGGAAAAACCCAATAACACTTTGCCCGACCTGGGAATCGAACCCAGGACCTCATGCTCAGCAGTTGCACTTGCGACCACTAGACCAACGAGGTAGTCAGTAATGTATTTATATGTGAATTTATATACCATTCTGACAGTGAGGCTCTGAACTACAGAAAATGATTTGTGAACGCTGAACAAAGATTTTTAATATCAAATACAAAGCAAAATGGGTTCACGAAAGTCCAAACTACACGTTATTCATACCATGAAGCACTTTTACAAAGTACACCATACGTAAAGCTAGATTCAATCAACAAAGTGAAAACGCGTTTCTCGGAAACTACTTTTTAACTGACTGCCCGTAAAGTGAAGCGCAAATAGGATCGCGAAGAATCAATTAAGTGTATGCTGTATAATAACATAGCGGTCATATTTCAAGCTGCATGCGAATTACATGAAAGTAGGTTTACTGGATATATAAGTACAATAAATCAGTATTTTACTACCTACATAGTTAAGTAAAGTAATTTTCACTAACAACAAGAAAAGCACAGCTTAATTAACCCACTGCTGGAGCACAGGCCTCCTCTCTATGAGAGGTAATGGGCTATAATCCACCACGCGGGCCTAGTGCGGGTTGGTAGATGTCACATGTCTTCGAATTTTTGGTTCTAGGACATGTCGGTTTCCTCACGATGTTTTCCTTCACCGTTTTAAGAGCAGTGGTGATGAAATAAATTACACAAAGTAATGCTCCTGCTTGGCCTGGCCTGGGTTCGGACCCATGAAACGCCACTGCACTGGGTCACCGCTGCAATGTTAAACGTGAGCAGATCATTAAGCAACTACTCCCATTTCATCATTTGTTTTTCAATGCTGACTGGGTTGTGGAGGTCAGATAGTCGGTAGCGGTGGACTGGAATCCGACCCAAACTCACTTGGGAAATGGCTAGGCAGATGATGTTTCCTTGTATGGAAACGATGATAGAAACGAATGATGTTTCCCTGTCTACAACATTAGTTTTAATATATGCGAAACCTGAAACACGTGTCTAGTATTTTTATGTAAAGAATCTATGTACAAAATTACAAAACTGTATCATGAAAAATCACAAAGTTATAAGCTTGTTCTGTTATCTGGTTGTCCGCGCAAAAACGTGGTCACCACGCAGCGCGCCCGCGCGCGCGCCTCCAGCGTCATTCAAGTCAAGCTCGTTGATAATAATAATTTGGCAGTAGGTACCTAAATTATTGCGATAGGTACTTAATATCGCTCGGTGTCCAAATTGTAACTTTTTTTAAATATACATGGTTTAAAAATGATTGGAATCGATTCAGTTACTTATTCTGAACAAACTATATTCAGGTTGCGCATATAATTAAAAATATAGTTGTATAAAGGCTGGGTAAAAAATCGTGGATCAAACGAAACAGGGCGATCATCATCATCATCATTTCAGCCGAAAGACGTCCACTGCTGGACATAGGCCTCCCCCAAGAAGGGGGGTTTTGCCATAATCGCCACGCTTGGCAGGCGGGTTGGCGATCGCAGTATGGTTGTTATAAAACACAGAGAACGCTGCTGCCCATTCTCTGGTAAGTCCCTTAGTCGCCTCTTACGACACCCACGGGAAGATATGGGATGGTGCTATTCTTTACGTCCGGACACCATACAGAACCAAACAGGGCGATAGTTGGGGTTATTTACAATAAAACATATTTCAATGGCAGAGTCCTATCTAGATCTCTTTAAAAGTTATGACTACTTGAGTGTTTTTTTTAAGAAAATACCAATTTTTACTAAATAGGCGATCAGAGTAAAATGGGTTGCTTCAAGGAAATGTATCATCACTACAAAAGTGCTTATAAGACAGTATGCACCATGATTTATGAGTATTGGCTTTTTTTTAATATCTTTTAAGTCTCACGAAAGACTAGTGAGGTTCTTAAACCTCACTGAAAAAGTTCTACCAAAAAATTACCCTGATAACCCCAACTATCGCCTTGTTTCGTTTGATCCACGATTTTTTACCCACCCTGTATATTGGATTTTTGCATTTGAAATTTCTTAGTAGCCTCAACCCGGAATCTTGATTTGTGTCCGGTTGATGGTTATAAGCTTGTCTCCAATTACATAGGACTTTAATTAGTTAAATGTTGGTGTACTATCATACCTCTGCCTAACGCTTCAGGACAACAGGCGTGATGTTATGTTAAACTAACCTAGATCCCGTTAATAATAAAGCATGATATCCTCATTTATTTAAAAGGTGCTGGTCTGGTTGCCTCGTCTTTTAATACCGTTTTTGAATCGTTAAATGTCTAGCACGATAATTTATTACAGTTATTCCGGCTAAGTGAGTTCACTTGCGCGTACTGTTTAGAGGAGGTAGGGGGGGGGAGGGTAGGTTGACATTTAGCCTGGAAAAACACAAGCTATTATCTTAACTTCCTAACTATATTTGTTTGTTTGTTACCTTTTCATGTCTAAACCACTAAACCGATCGTCCTAAAATTTTGCATATACGTTGTCAGGTGTACTAAAACGGACATAGGGTACCTTTCAATCCGAAAAAAGTAGTGTTCCCGAGGAAAACTACAATAAGGTTCTTATGACAGTAGATGGCGCCACGTGTCTGTCGAATCATGATTAAAACTGATGTTTGTTTTTTTATGACTAAGGTAGTAATTAACATTTAAAATGCCGTGCCATGCTGACAAGTGGTAAATGGGTAGTTTTGTTTTTACGATACACCGACGCATCCATGTTTTTAGGGTTCCGTACACGAAAAGTAACCAACGGGACCCTATTACTAAGCCTCCGCTGTCCGTTCATCTGTCAGCGGGCTGTATCTCATGATCCGTAATAGGTAGATAGTTGTTTTCACAGAATGTGTATTTCGGTGGCCGCTATAACAACAAAGAATAAAAAAAAAAAAAAGGGGGCTCCCCTACTACGTTGGTACGGAACCCATCATGTGCAAGTCCGATTCGCACTTGGCCGGGTTTTGTATATTTATAAATGTTTTTTTTTTGGTTAATTAAGAAATACAAAAAAAAACAAATGTATAGAAAAGACAAATAAAGGAAAATGATAAACAAATATTTATTTGCAGTTTATTGAAAAAAACGTGGCTCGCTTTTTTGACGGCCAGTGGTTTCGTTGTTGAAAGCGCATCAACTGAACTGGCTCTGGTTTTCATCACCGGAAAGGTATTCCATGAGACGACATTTTGTTGGATTTTTCAAAGAAGGTTTTAAGTCAGTATGTGCCCAGTTAATGGTAAAATGTGTAGCTATGGGCACTAGACACCTCTGCCTATCCTTTCGAGAAAAACAAGGCGTGTATAAATTGTTGTGGTTAATTTAATTAAAAGCCTGATTAAATCTCAGATCAGTAAATCCACTGTCGAACCTGATGTTAGCTCTTGTGATTAGTTCACTAAAATAACAACTACCAATCATGTTGTTGGTAATAGATTAAATTGGCTTTTAGCCGAGAGATACACACAGCTGTTTATTTTATTTTGATAATTGCTTCGTAAGTAGAAGAGCTCGTGGCCAAACAGTAACAGCCGTTCGGACCGATCTTTAGAAGCCACACTTGCCTAGGTTGGTCTGCGGATGGGTGGCAACCCGTCACATACCGAGTTTTCTCCGTGCCACAAAAAGCACATTAAGCTGTTGGTCCCGGCTGTCATTTGCAGATCTTTGACAGTCGTTACAGGTGGTCACCCAAAGGCTGACAATTATCTTATCAAGGGGTATCGTATTACCCAGTACTAACTGGGTTGTGGAGGTCAGATAGGCAGTCGCTCCATAGGTCAGATAGGTATTCAGCTGCACTGGAAGCAACATGGTTGGTAAAAGGCGAGGCAGATAATGCTGAATTGCCTCCTGAGTTTATTGGTTGTAAAAGCTAATGTGGAACACGCGTTGCACAGAGGAATCTTCGGGCAGGTCTTTTAAGAGGAAACGGTGCCCCCTCTCATGTGCGTAGGAGGCACCGTTTCCTCTCCATGTGCGTACAGTGATTACCAGGGTGTTTTTAATGAGGTAAAAATCCCACACTGAAACTACCCGAAAGACCCAGTCATAAAACCCAGTCTTATCCCCTAAGATGTGTCGCCTTTTAAAGTCCGAAGAAAAAATAAAAAGGTATGTGGTAACTGACTATAAGCTCGACTCATATTAGCTGTAAAGTTCTTTGGTCACATCACTAGAAATGAAAATTCGATGGAGAGTCTGGTGGTTCAGGGCAAGAGATCACGCGGCCGATCACCAACTTCCTGGACTGACCTTATCAAGAAAGCTACTGAGTCCACCATGGTGCAGTGTACTCGCAACGTCTCCAACTGGCAGAAATGGAAGAAAATCGGTGAAAGAGCAATGCTTGGGGAAGTCAACGACCCTTAGAACATCTCTCCGTCTACCTCGTCTGCGCAACCACGACCACTCTGACAAGAGTGTTTCGACTAAGAAGAAGAACAAGCAAAGAAGAATCATACAAGCTATGATAACATAACTGTAATTTTCTTTAATTTTCTTAACTTTCTTCCTCGAAATTATATAAAGTATAAAAAGCAAATATATTAGTAGTAGTTAACATAATTCGTACATCACGTAAATTTAAGTAACCGAAGAGTGGAGTGTCTTAATACAGGCATTTACTTGCTTAAAAAGACATTTCATTCCTAGCTATGTAATATAAACCCTTTGAAAGAAAATAAACTATGTATACTGTCACTTATGGGATATCTTCCGTGATTGTTCATTATTTTGAGCTCCCGATATTGATGATTGATATTTTTTTATTGTTTTTTTTTGTTTGAGCTCAAAATAATGAACAATCACGGAAGATATCCCGCAATTGACAGTATAGTTTAGTTGTAAACCGTGAAAGCTTAAAACATTGTTTATATAAACGATTTACACCTCAGTTTAACCTTTTGAGAAATACAGGCGCGATGCTTCTTCATGTAAAATCAAACCATGTTCAACCCTTTTCATCTACAGTCTTCGTTATTACATAACAGGTGGTGCAAGCAATATTTTTAATATGCCCCACCCATAGCGTTATGAGCGAGTAATATTTGAGGATTTTATTGCACCAGCTACGTGCTTACACCACGGAAGTATAGGGTTTATGTTCTGTTTATATCTTTAGAGATAGTGTGACTTGTTCATAAAATAAAAGACGACTGAGGTTTTGTAAAGGTTGAGTATAGTTGTTTTGGCACGTGGTCATAGTCTAAAAAAAAAAAAAAATATAAAGAGGAAGGAAGAGGAGGTATTATAAAGAGGTTAAATTTGTTTTTAAGTTTGTGTGTAGGAGTAATCTCCAGAACTAATGAGCCAATTCTAAAAATTCTTTCACAGGCAGTAAGCTACATTGTTCGTGGATGCTATAGGCTGAAAATTATATTTATATCATGCATCTTAGACGAGCTATCACAATTTTTGCGGACGAAGTCGCGGGCGGAGTGTTAGTCGGAAATAAAGCAGCCATCTAGTTTTTAAACGCTTTTATTTATTAGCTTCACCTGTTACTAATTATGTAAAAAAATCTCAGAAGTTAAATTTGACCCACTTCCCGATTGAGGACAGTTTAGTTTTAGTTTGAATGACAATGCATGGTTAGCTAAGTGATGTCATTCTAAATCCAATATGGCGGACTCCCAAAAATCTTTTTATAGATCTGGCAACCCTAGTCTTAGGGGACATTATATTTTTGGTAGCTCATGTCAATGCAATATATATTTGACGTCACCATAATCACTCATAGAACGTCACTTTGTCCACGCCCTTAATCAATCATCATGTTATTATCAAAACATCTGCATTGCCGAGTTTGTTAACATGCAATTCACTAAATTAAAAATGCACACGTTTCAAATTATGACGAAAATATCATCAAAAATTTTACGCCGCATTGCATGTAATATCCATTTCGAACAATAATCTCGGAATAAATTATTAAAATCAATTCTGTAATACCACTCCGGGGATCGCCACAGATTATCCTTAAATACCAAATGATAATGATTTTATATTAACATATTCATAACAGCGTCACAATATATTATGTTATTATAATACAATCCATTGCATGGTACTAAAGTTTTGGGCATGTCCAATTAACTCTGCCATGTCATTTATCGTATGTCTCTTGTAATTGTTTAATTTACGGTGAAGTTAATTATTTAAAATTTAACACTGTTTTAACTTTTTCAGCTAAGTATATGAAAGTATGTTGAACTAGCTTCTGTTCGCGAGTACGTCCGCATCGGAGAAACATAGTCTGGCACTCAGTAATATTATGACTTTCCATCAAAGAAAGTTTTTTTGAAGTTGGAAAAGCAGTTTCGGAGATCACCTCCTACATACATGGATCGGTGGTAATGTCATACTATATGTATCTAGTCTATTAGTCTTTTCTCGACGGTATGCAAAGCCAAGTCAGAGGCCCATGGGTGGCATAACGACACCCATACGAAAAAAGGAAGACCTAGTCTTATGATAAAATTCTTTATTTAACCAATTTTTAGGTGTATCATTATTTCCTTAGTTAACATAAAGAAAAAAAAAAGGTATTTTCAGACGCAAAAAAATAACCAAAAACAGGAAGACGGATCTCAGATTTAGGCATTTAAATCACACCACAGAGGCAGAAGCCTAAAAAAAATAATAATTCAAATTAATTAATTAATGTTTTATTTTATTTTTAATTATAATTAAATTTCTAGTAATTCTGTTAGTCACCTAAAGTCAAATGAGAGATTTCGGTTCACTTCATTAGAAAGATAGATTAGATTAGATACATTAGATTTCAATATACACATAACTTAACATCACGCCTGTAATCCCTGAAGGTAAGGCAGAAGTGCCAACCCGCACTGGGTCCGCGTGGTGGATTATGCCCATTCCCTCTCCTAGACAGGAGGCCTGTGTCCCAGCAGTGGGAACATTATAGGCTGATTATGATTATGAAGGCAGAAGTGTACCTAATAGTACACCCACATTCCGCCAGTTATGTTTAAGTCCCATGTAATAGGGTACGAGCCTATTGCCATCAGCCGGGCACGAATTCAGACTCCGTGGCTGCTACTGAGAAATTCCTGACGAAAAATCTCAAAAATAATTTTCCCGACCCGGGAATCAAACTCAGGACCTAATGCAACCCAACTATGTTGGGGTCGGCTTCCAGTCTAACCTGATGCAGCTGAGTACCAGTATTTTACATGGAGCGACTGTCTATCTGACTGTGTATCGGCTCATTTCAATATTTATTTATTAAAAAAAAAAGTTGCCCCACATTTGGAATTTCTCCTTTTCTCTTTAATATTTAAAAAAAAAAATTCGCAATCCTACTATTTCAAGCAACTAAATCAAAACGAGCTTATTTCTGCTCAAATCACCCCTAAACAACCAGCCGACATTCAACTTACATTCAGAATTCTCTATGTATTTCCTTTGTCTCTCAAAGGTAAAGGAATTAACTTTCAAGTCCTTTTTGTTACAAACTTACGCCTTTCCGATAGACGTAAGAAAAAGGTGAAATAAAGAAATCTTTTGACGGATAATAAGGGTTAACTTTTTCAGGTACATAACTTTGGTTTTCTTGGAATATAATGTCGTTTTTGTATTTTTGATTTTCTTTGGCATAGTATCGGAATACTTGCGTTTCTAATAGTTATGGTTGCGACCCACTTTTAATTTATTTATTTGTCGGATCCGGTCGTTAGTACGGACATAAAATGAATCGGCAAACGCGCCAGTGGGCCACTGGTGACAGGACCTAGGAATCTACCCACACCACAGCGTGTTTCTACAGAGCCCTGATGTCCTGCTCGAGGCGAGGGCGACAGTCCATGTCTGATCGCGGAGAAGTTGAGACGTCTTGGAACTGTACCCCATCTATTGTGCCCCGTGTTATTGTGTTAAGTTGTAATCTCAAATTTGTTAGTTTGTTAGAAAAAGTGTATCGCACCCAGTGTGTTTTCATAGCACGAAACCCATCGTCTGCCCACATGATGTACGAGTCTAACAGAATAAATCCTGACATATCCGACATATTTATTCAGAAATACATTCTAAGCTTACAGTTTTTTACAAAAACGCAACAATAATCATATTACTATGTCAAATGGCATCATATGATCAATAATACAGAAAACAAAATAAAAATTATATGTATAATAATAATTGAGTTAGCCATAGGTTCACAGGTGACAGTCCCCTTTAAAATGAGTCGTCTTAATGGATATCCTCTATAATCCAGCGCCTTTCCTAAAAGTACTGACTGAAAATATAATCAGACCATATCAGAGGGGTCGGGTAAAGTGTTAAGTGGTTTTTCCATCCAGGATTTTCTCAGTAGCAGGCACGGAGTCTCGATTTGTGCCCGGTTGATGGCAATAGGCTCGCCCCCTAGTACATGGACTTAAACATAACTGGCGAAATATGGGTGTCCTATTAGTTACAACCTGCCTAACTCTTCGGGGAATACAGGCGTGATGTTGGCATCAAAATAATCTAATAAGAAACGTAAAGCGAATCTCGTTATACAGCTATTTCATTTCTACAGATTAATCAGGAGAAAATCTGTTGTAAAGATGGTCACTATAACATTTATTGATACTAAAATGTCAGAATAACTCTTCAATATTCAAATGAGTTTCTAAAACTATCAATATGTTTGACTTTGTAACAGTTTATGTAGCTGACGTAGCTTCGCTTAAGTAATGTATTAAGTTAACAGTCACTTAGCTTTAGTCTTTCAGTCTGATGAACTTAGCAAAACGATTCTTTGTTCTTGAAATGGATCAAAAGGAAAATGTTGCGTAAAGTGGCAACAAGTAAAGCTCTGGCCATACTTACGCAAATCTCGCGAGTGACGCGGGATCCCGCGCTCCAGAATCCCCAGAGCTTATGATTTTTTCTACACGAAAACATAACTGTGTCTCCGATCTAGATCTCTACAGACAACAATGACTGTTACATCTGACAGGATTACACAAATGTCAAACTTTTTGACATAGCTCCGCCTCTGTATGGTAAATAAATAAACAGCGACCAATGAAAGCTATGCTTCAACATTTATTGTGCGACTATTTAGTATTTTTTTTAGCCGCAAGGCATTACGATGCGACGCGACGGTACTCACTCGAAGGAAACGTGCCGTTTGGCGCAATTCGCGTAGTAAGTAGCATCCATCACCTGAGGTCGGGTAGTATTCTTTAGTAGACTGTGTTTAAACGAGTAGGACAACAAAAACTTACTCTGCATAATTTTCAAGCAATTAACTTGCTAACTTCAACATTGACATAATTTTGTACGATTTTGTTAGTGTCACTAGGATTATTGCAGTCACTAAGCTTAACCCCACTCGCTCTACATATAATCCTAGGATTTCCACACGTCCGCCCAGCTTGCATTTAAGTTTAAACTAAGTTAAATTTCATGCGCTTTTTATTTCGTCCGGATTATTTAGACTAAGTAATTTTAATTAGGTCACTGGTTTTAAGCGAAGTTTCAATTTAATTTATAAGTAAATGCGAAGTTAATGAGGTCTTGAAGTTTATTTTAGAGGAGTAGTGTGCTACAATGGATTGGAGTGCAATGAAAGTCATCATCATTTACCTAGCCTTTTCCCAATTATGTTAAGGTCGGCTTCCATTCCAAATGGATGCAGCTTTATCAGTATTTTACATGGAACGACTTCCTATCTGACCTACACAACTCAAATAATGGGTCATACGATGATACCCCTTGGTAAGACTAGTGATTGTCAGACTTTCGAGCTTCCTGAATATGTAATGACTGTCTACAAATAAGTTAAGTCTAAGTTACTCTTAATAAAATCAGCTATCTGAGAGTAAAAGTCCCGTCAAAATAGGTCCGGCCGTTTCGGAGATTAGCCGGAGCAAACGGACTGAGTAACAGAAAAAAAAAAGATTTTTCTTTATAAGTAGGTACGGGTATATAATTTCATATGCATTCAGTAAAAAGCTGTTATTTTACACACTATAATTTTTTTTATTTGTCTAGATTATTAAATTAAATCAAATAAATCTTTAATGTAAATGAACACCAAGTATAGTTTGCAAATCTGGATTAAATACTGTGTAATCTGGGATTTCTATATGCGCAAACCTTAAAATTATTTACTCATCCAATATTTACTTAATACTTAGTAGAAGAGTTTACTTTTCTGTAACGAGTTTCTTTAAAAAAAAACTCCAGTAAGTATCAATCTTAGTTCGCATCGCAGTATCTATTTACCTTCGTTTTTCTGGACACTTTTCTATCCATTCAGAGACGAGATTTCTATCTCCAATTTCGAAGAAAATACTTTTACCAGTCTTGGGGTTGACAGTAAATAATTACGCTCCATCTCTTGGCTTATAAAGTTGGAGATATATCAGGAACCCTTTCAATCGATTCTATTGGCGAGCTAAACGACCTAGTAGGCTGTTCACTGCAATCATATGACAAATAAGACCCGGTTCAAGCCGAAAACCGGGTCGCAATCGGTCAAAACGTCCATTTCTGTCCGTTATGACAGCCATTCAACGTAGACCCCAAAACTCCAAGCAATTTGCGAACAAAGCTAAGTTACAAAAGAGGTCCACTCTTTCTGGTCGTATGAAAAATGACATTTAGTATCGTATTACGAAATACAGGACGTTGTACGATAACACGGAGTAATGTGACGTCATTTTACACGTCTCGGGAATCGATACCCGCTTTCACAGCGATTTCACGCTAATGGCCCAAGCATTAAGGTTTGAAATTGCCTGTTATGTATCTAGCCAATATTGCTATCTAGATAAATTGTAGCGTCGAAATGTGTAAAAAATAAGGTCATGTTTGCGTTCAAATAAGCGGAAAAATCCGGTTTAAAGCGGTTGCAACCGGCGCGCGTCGGTAAGTACCGGATTATTAGGTGCATGCTGGCTTTTAGTGGATTTGCTTATTCCATGCCAAGTGAAAATGCGTCTTAAAATGTTCCACAGTTGTATTTTTTAAATCGTTTGATTTATTACTGCAGTTTCCTGAAATCTGGTTAAATCCAGTGTTTATATTGTTAAAAGCTTGGGGAGCTTAACCGAGTTACGTAGTTTGAGTGCTTCTATTCAAATTTAATGTACACAAGACTTCTCATGTAATTTTCACGACCTTCGGTGCTGTTGGGGTGGGCAGAATTCTAGGTTTAAGGTTATTAATAAGTTGACTACTGAGATTTCTTTCAGGGATATTGAACTGTTAAACGCACGATGGCTTGTGTGGTATGTTAATGTTTTTAAAAGTAGTTGTAACAGTGTTTGGTGAACAATAAAATATTAAAAATAAACTACACCGACTGCACCGATTTTTTCAGTAATATTACTAGTTTGTTAACTGAATTAATGAATCAAAAATCGGTGGGAAAGTTTTTCTTCATAGGATTTTAAAATACGTTTTAAGGAAGAAATTTAGAGCTTCCCCAGGTTGAAAAGGAGCAAGAAGAAAATTCAGCGCCTGCTTACCTTCAAACTCATGGCATACAACTCTAAGTTGGAGCCACCACTGCTAACCTCAAAATTGAATATGCGGTTTTTTAAACACAAACTCAACTCTTATTTCAATTAGACCATTACAGGCACTTTTGAATGTCAGAAAAACAAAGAAAGCGAAGCTACAGTCACAGACACAAGGCATAATAAATTGTGAAAGTACTCTAGTTGCCCATTCCAAGGCGTAGGGAGAAGAGTGGGCAAGAAACTCCATAAACACTCTTTTCAATCAAAATATTGTTACAAAATCTTGGTTACATCATTCACGTGTGGTGTATGGTTTTCTCTTTTTTTAATTTCTCATTTATTTTTTATTTTGTTTCTTTTTTTTTCTTTATTCTGTGTGTTTGATGAACTGACGTCAAATAAACTTTATTCTTTCTTTCTTTTACACATTTATTTATTATTTTCCAAAATTAAAGCCAGTTACTACCAATCCCATACATTTAAAACCGCTCGGTTTTTACTAGGATGTTAGCTAAAGCCGGCTAACGAGCTATACGTCTTGATAACGTACTGGCGCGGTTTACAACACTGTTAAAATGTTTCATTGTACCGTGGAAGGATCATCAGAAAAATGTATAGGCAAGGTTTATAAAAATCTTGAATTTATTGATAGCCAAATCACACCCGAAACCGCTGGGATGAAGTTTGTCTCCATGACATCCTTATATTACGAAGGTGAGCAGAAAGGGAGGATTATTTTAAAATTCTTTCCCTAATGCACGTTGAAAGTTTGTATGGAAATGAGTATTTTTTACCGATGGGAAGTCCCATATAGCACACGGCTTGATAAAATAATTAATTCAGCTATCCAACGTTATACAAACGGAAATACACTAGGCATCACTAATGTTCCGTAAAAAAATATTCCCAACAAAAAATGACGTAACGTCAATTTTTAAAACAACTTTTTATACAATATTTTATTCAGAAACCAAAATCCCCGGCATTTTAAAAATCATGTACATAAATTCCAGTGCAAGCGATTTTCTTCGCTTCGCTTTTCAAATCTAATTTGCATTTCAAATTCAAAAAATGGAAAACGGTCTGGACGCAACCAACGGTCGAGCCATAAAACAGTATGAAAACCTTTTTCGTGATTTAATTTTATAATTATCTTGTCTACTGGACATGTAGGGAAGAAGAATTATGGAAAACATGGCTGGGGTAGACTATGTTTAGAATATAATTTTATTATAATCAATTTATTAAGTGAAATGAGGGTTGTTTACGTCGGGTTAAGGCATTTTGGACGTAGGTTAGAAAAGCCTTCTTTGGGCTTTTGAATATAATTATAATGTTAGTTTTAAAAAAAACGTCTCTTATGAAAAAACATTTTTGCAAATGCATTGACTTTAGGTAGCAACTCTGTATCCTGCTAACAAAACATTTGAAAATCTTTTTCTAGAAGTCACTTAAAAATATGAAAAAATATAATAAATAATTAAAAAAATCTTCACACAGGTGAGGCTTCATCGCTAGACGATGTTGCCTCACCCTATGAACTAGTGTTGTGCCACGTCCGCCTCTTAAAATCCCGTCGGCAGTTAGTTTGAATTGTGCAAGCTTTTAATCCCCTTCCATTACAGACTTTTTGGGCTACGGACGTAGGAAATACTCGGGTAGTTTTTATTTTTTTGAGCTTAAAAGGGCGGTGAATTGGATCGTGTATTAAAGGTGAAATGTGAGCAAAAAATGGTGGCGTGTTTCATGAATGCGAAATGATGTAATGAAGATACTTGTTAGTAAGGGGCTTAGGGATGGGATTCCTGGGTTTTTATTCGAATCCCGGTATGTTTTCGGACTTTATTGATATGGTTGATTGGCCTGTTAGAATTTATTGCCTCGTATTCGTAGCCCACTTAGGTAAACGACTGAATGGACAGAAATAGATGAAAAATTGCAGTGATTCGTATATCACTGCAATTTTTCGTTAGATGATTTTTGGTTCTTTGAATTTAAAATTAAAATGTATGTATTGTACTTGCAAATAATGTAGAAGTAGGCGGGCCATTTATGCCGTAGACTGGATGGAAGATGGGAGATGAAAGTGCTGGAGTGGAGACCACGGATGGGATGGAGTCATATGGGAAGACAAACGACTAGGTGGACAGACGATCTCAATAAAGTGGCTGAAAAAAACTGGACAGCCACCACCGCCACCAGACTGTTGAAGAAGAGAGAGAAGAGACTTAAAAAGTGGATATTTTAATAGGAAGTCAAGAAAATTGACTGCTAATAAGGACTAAGAACTACAGTGGTTATATTAAGGTAGCCATTCATGCTAGGTACACCCTAGCATGAATGGCTGGCCTGACAGGTGAACCGGAGCGTGTATGTTGCAAAACTGTGCAGGTTTTGTTAATTGTACAGGTCCGGTCCGGTTTACCTGTACAGTTCAACTGTACAGCTAAACCTGTCAGGCACACCCTAGCGTGTATGGCTAACTTTACGATTTTTCCCCAAAAATATGATTTTTATATCTGTCCTAATTACTTCAGATTTAAGTGATATCCTGTTATTTATTATTATCAGCCATTTGCGTCCCACTGCAGTGCAAAGGCCTCCCTTCCCTCCTTCCACTTATCCCTATCCAGTGCTGTTGTTTGCCAATCTTTTTTAAAAGAGTCGAGTTCGTCCCGCCATCTCCTTCTGGGCCTGCCGCGTTGTCGTTTGCTGCTGTTTGAGACCCATTGTGTGGCTACTTTAGCCCATAGTTCCTCTGGCATGCGACAGATGTGGCCAGCTCAGTTCCATTTAATCTTTGCAGCCTTGTGACCTACATCGGTAATTTGAGTTTTGAAACGCAGTATCGAGTTTCTTATAAGATCAGTAAGTTTAACTCCAAGGATACTACGCTCCATTGCTCGCTGACAGACCCCGAGTGCGGACTTTTGACGCTTGGTTAGTGACCATGTCTGCGCTCCATAGTTCTGTCTCCATCCTGTTGCTATGAGCTAATTTTTCTGCAAAATTAAGAAATGACTAGCGTATTTTATCATGTAGTAAAAAAAACTACATATTTCTATCTCTGAAACACAGTGTTATAGTCTGTTTTAGCTCAACCAGCTTTAATGTTACTTCTCGTCTAATGAACTGAAAGATGTTAGCTTAATGGAGGCCCGTACTAATGTATATTGTAAAAGGCAAGTAAATGGAGGTAACTATGTGTGATTGTGCATGGAAGTACAGGTTTATTACTGCGGGTAATATCTTCGGTAGTTATTAAACGTACCACCCTACTCTTTAGGGTTCCGTGGCCAAATTGTGTTTAGCCTCTATCTGTCCGTATGTCTGTCACGGGGCTGTAACTTTTCAACTGTTAGGGTAGTCAGTTGAAATGTTAAAGTATGGTGGCTATGATAGCATGAGCAATAAAAGCAAGTGAAACCATAACAAGGCTTATCAAGGCGTTCATGGTGTGGGGACCGAATTGTTATCTGCCCCTTGTTTGGAGGAGGACTTTTGGCCGCAGGACGTGGTGGTCCGTCACTTCCGCGGACAAGTTCCGCTGGTCGGCACAAGTGAAGTGCTACTAACATAGTTTTAAGTCTTATTTATTAACACATCCTTTATATTATTAGTTTATAAGGTATATACAAGGTGTAAACGGACCCTTCACGAAGCCGTCAACCAAGTATTCTATACAACTAAGTAACTCTACGCAAAAGTTATTGCTGATAAACGAATTTTTAATTCTGGTGGAATATGATTCAAAATAAGGAGCTGAAAGCACCTTGTCAGTTTGCGGAGGGCTGTCCCTTACACCCTATCTTTATATCCCTTATACCTTTGAAATTAATATTATTTTTGAAGACTATGCCAATTACTATGCAAGTACACATTCCTCCAAGTTTTAATTTTTGTGTTTTTTTTTGTTTTTTTTTATTGTACATTTAATGTTTATTATTGGATTCATTTTGTGTATTGTTGCATATGAGTATTTTGCCTGAAATAAAACTTTAATAACGATTTATTTTATATTAATTTTATTGAAAAGCGAAAGTAATTCAACTAACAAAAAAGTCTTTTAGAGCAACCATTCTAAAAATAAGCAGCCTTCACCTAAGTAAATGAGGCTTCCATTGAAAAACCTCTAGAATGAACGGCGCACCGGTTGGCACACTCAATCATAATCAATCATAGCGGAATGTTGGCAGCCCTGTAGCCATTGTTTTTCTTTTTTTATTCTCTCCCTTCCCGAGTGCATTTTGGTGAAAAATGGAGGGTAGTTTTTTGTAAACAATGCTTGTTTGTTGTTTAGTTTGCGTCTAGTTGGTTAGGGTGATGGGTGGGCGGAATGTTTTGTTAGAAGTACGTGGTTGGTGATTTGGTTATTTTTTATGTAAGAGGTTGGTTGGACTGCCTCGTTGGTCTAGTAGTCGCTAGCGCGACTGCTGAGGATGAGGTCCTGGGTTCGATTCCCAGGTCGGGCTAAGCGTTGCTGGGTTTTTCCAATAGGAATTTTTCAGTAACAGCCACGGAGTCTGGATTTGTGCTCGGTTGATGGCTATAGGCTCGCTTATTATTACATGGGACTTAAACATAACTGGCGAAATGTGGGTGTACTATTAGGTACACGTCTGCGTAATCCTTCGGGGATTACAGGCGTGATGTTATGTTATGTTATCGATATGTTGGTTGGTGCATGCAGCAAGTAGGTATGTCGATGGGATATTGGTACCCGATCTCCTTCGAAGGCATAACATTCACAACTATCTCTAAGTTTTTTTTTTATAATTACTAAGAAATAGATGCAATGTAAACAAATGAATAATGATATTTCAATGTTTATTTTCATTTGGGATTTCCCAAATAATAATTAAAAAGATGACCACGTGTCGAGGACGTTGAATGGTGATAAGAGCGCTGGCTATACCACACCTTATCAATGTTATCAGGCCTTTTTTTCGGTTGTTATTATTTATGTTAATCATGACCGCGGGGTTAAGGGTCAATTCACAGCACGTCGCGTCTTTCGAGTTCGTAGTCTTGAAACTGGCAAGTGACCACATTTTACAACAAATTTTTGAATCTTTACTTTGGTTCAAACTGTCAGTCAAAAGTACAAATTTATACCTGTATTATACAGGATTATATATTATGTATAAGAGTTTTTTTTCGGTAGTATGGAAAAAGAAGACATGCTGCGCCGACCCCAAATGAATTGGGATAAGGGCTCTTTCTTTGGCCAAAGAATTAGCATTGCTATTTAGCGTGGCAATGCTGCCAGTCTTCTGGGCACGTTTCTAGATGACAGTGATGCGGAGGAATACTTTGACGCCTAAGTGTACTATTGTCGTCGTTGTTTAGATGTTTATATTTTTTTACTTTTAGTCTTATTTTTATCATTACTTTAGTTCTTTTTAGTCTGTAAATAAAAGTTGTATATATAGATTAAAAAAAATTAAAAATTGATAAGGGCTGGAGAATGATAATGAAGAATTTTCGTCGCTGTTTCTTCAGAATACGCTGGAGGTTCTAAAATCCGTTTATTGCCCTTGGTTCGACCGCGTAGTTTCTACTAGTAGGACCAAGGGTATTTTTCATTTCGGTAGTTCTATCAATCAGAGCATGGGCAAATCAAGTTCTATCAATAGTACATCATGTATTGTACTGAATCCTTGGTTAACGTTTGTGTCACGATGTGCCTTACACCGAATCGAAATAATTTGAATCCTAACTATTGTAAATATTATCGTGGCATGACATTCCCTTGATATAATTTTGGACCTCCACGTCAGCAAAGGCAAAAGTTAGTACTTAATAAGCCAGTATAAATGCACAAACAGAATATTCCACCAACAAAATACCAGCAATATTACCTTTTAAAAGCCAATAGGAGTTCTAGCAAACAGTTTGACAAATTAAAAGCGTCGTGTATGTAATTTCCCTAGTGCTACATCGCCATAATGTCATAAGTGGTATCAGCAGTATCAGTGTGCATGCCACTATTAGCTGTTACGACCACTCAGCTAACTACTGGGTACCTGGGATTATGGTTCGAAGAGATATTGGGGCTACTGGATGCGCTATCTTTGCAAAAAATATAACTATGCTCGTTTCGTGCACTTCGCAAAATATTTTTTGGGTCAATATTTTTTTTAATCAAATAAAGCTAAGCAAGGTACTTTATTTATTATGTTATAAACGAACTATATATATATAGCCTCTGGTCAAGGTAAAAGGCGAAAATTTCCAAAAAAAAAATCCAACTAGGCGTTTGGAAATTTCCTTAAAAAGACTCCGAGTTTCAACCCCAAACGGTTCAAAAATATAGCTTCTTCTTTCGTTAAGGTTCTCCGCAGTCGCAGCAACTTAAGTATTAGATTTTTGCGAGTAAGTGATATTACATTTCTTTTATT
The DNA here is from genome assembly GCA_905163415.1 of Noctua fimbriata. Taxonomy (NCBI): domain Eukaryota; kingdom Metazoa; phylum Arthropoda; class Insecta; order Lepidoptera; family Noctuidae; genus Noctua; species Noctua fimbriata. The sequence goes on along the minus strand of LR990929.1, from coordinate 8,108,263 downwards.
TTCGCTTATTCTAGAAGAATTTTATTGACAATCTCATAAAGACTAGCTGAACGAGCTGAATGTGTGAGTCACTTCGATTGCGTCGTTGGTGGCAGTGCAGAGGTCACTTTGACTGAATGCTTTGGGGCAAAGAGGGCAGGATAGGACATGTGACATAGTTTGCGACTGATCTGAACTCAGCTCTAATTTAACACCCCACTGAAGTTGCATCGAGTTAGCCTCACAATACGAGGTTGGAATGACATATTTCAAAGTTTATTTTTGACTAGCTGTTGCTCGCGACCTTTATCCGTGTTGCACGGAACCCTATTCCTATTTCTAAAAAATAAAAGTAGCCTAAGTTACTCCTTATAACATCAGCTATCTGCCAGTAAGAATCCCGTCACAATCCGGTCCAGCCATATCGGAGATTAGCCGGAACAAACAGATAGACTTTTTTTTGGTTTGTTCATATGCATTCAGTAAAAAGCTGTCATTTTAAAATTACAAAACGACACTTCAATTTAATTTACTTGTATATAGAAAGATTTTGTTTTTACATGAAATAGGCTTGCGTTTGGCCACAATTCGTCTGATGTGAAGCGATGGTAATATTAACATGGCCATTACTACACATCTTACTAACATCATCTGCCTAGCCTTTTCTCAACTATGTATGGGGCAGCTTCCCCTCTAACCGGAAGCAGCTGAATACCAGTATTTTACATAGAGCTACTGCCTATCTGGCCTCCACAACCTAGTTAATACTGGGTAATACGATACCCCTTGGTAAGACTGGTTGTCAGACTTTTTGGGCCACTGACTGCCTGTAACGACTGTCAAAGATCTACAGGTGACAGCCGGGACCAACGGCTTAACGAGCTTTACGAAGCAAGGAGGAAACTCGGTATGTAATGGGCGGTCACCAATCCACAGACCAACATAAGCAAGCACGGCTTAACCTAAAGATCGACCCCAGAGTCAGTTATTATTTAGCCACGATCTCACACATCTTACTAATATAGTTTCGATAAAGCAAAATTAAATCAAAATATAACTCACATTCATCCCTTCCAGGAGTGTACTATCAACGACAGATGTTTTACTATCCAGCAGTATTTTTTAATGAGTTCGTCCGGCTGACTTTATTAACCACGCCAGGTAAATTAGTAAATGAACTCGGTTTTCATGTTTCACTAATAAACGGTGAATGCTGTGATTTGACTACTTACGTTCAGACAGGTTGTTTTGTTGGTTAGTTTTTTTTTGTCGTTAGCAATTTTGTTGGGAACTGTACCTGGAAAGAGAAAGAGATTTATTAGTTTACAAAAAATGTATACCTACATACATAACGCCTGTAATCCCCGAAGGATTAGGCAGAGGTGTACCTAATAGTACACCCACATTTCGCCAGTTATGTTTTAAGTCCCGTGTAAAAGGGAGCGAGCCTATTGTCACCAACCGGACACCAATCCAGACTCCGTGGCCCTACTGAGAAATTCCTAATAGAAAAAAACCAATAACACTTTGACGACCCGGAAATTGAACCCAGCAGTCGCGATGACGATGCTTGGAATTACCTATACTAGCGGAATCAGTTTTACACTTAGTAGCCATTTGACTTAGAGCCGGCACTAGTTGCTATGCAATATATTAGAATTTAAGTATATAATATACCGATTTTATTCGTGATGTTTCTCTAGATAGGATTTCGTAAGTGCCCTTAGCAAAATCTTCACGTTTGGCCAAACATACTTATGTATAAGTCGGGCTGGTACTTATACGTATCGTAAATAATAAAAGAGAGGAATAAAAATGTACTTAAAGTTTGTTTAGAGCCATAAGAACGTTTTAATATAGCAATAAGAACGTACCAAGTGCGGAAAAGATATTAAACTTTATAACAATAAACAGAATTATGAAATCTTTTAAGGGTTCTCTTCGTTTTTGGTGGAGTTTAAACATCGATTTAACTTACAAAATTATCTAAATTAAAACCATTTTAATATGCTTTTATAAAGAGACATCAAGCTCATTCAGCTTAGAAGCCCGCTAGCACAACGAATTGTTGAATACGTTAAGCGACAAGGACGAAAACTGTATAAAAATATGTGGATGGCTATAAGATTCAAGTTCATCCATCATCATGAACTGCACTTCATCGTTCGTTCATGAACTGTGTGAAGGATGATATGGCTAGAAATTAAATTATATTTATTGAAAGAAAGAAAGAATACATATTTATTTGGCACATGCTAAAAGTGCACACAAGAAACAAATAAAAAAAAATAAAAATCTTAAATCTACACAGAAAAAACGAGATAATATTGTGTGCCTCTCGGCTGCGCCAAAGTGTGACACACACAAGTTAGGTAAAATAGAAAAACAAGATACATGAGCACGGTTAAAAAAAATTGAAAAAAACAAAAGTAAATAGAAGTAGCCGTGGGTCCCAAACCAGGCATAGCCTGTACCCTGGTGGCCTAGTATCAGCAGTAAAGTCAGATTGCATTCGAATGTTCAGCTTGATACAGCACAGCAAGACACAAGTTATAATTAATTACGAGGATAGTGATTTTAAAATTATTCAGAAATAAAAATAAAATAATAAAACAATTATATTTCTTGATTCAGAAAGCAGTACTTTTAAGCACGGCGCGTATCGTTAGGAGGTTCCTCTCTCAAGAGCCCTGACCACCGGTAGCTCGGACCCTGTTCCCGATGCCGGTGGGCTACTATTTTTTATATTTTTAAATGTTTTTTATATTACTTTGTTTATAAAAATATTTAAAAAAGTAAATTATATGTAAAAAAAATAAATAAAGAATAAAAATCCTCAAATTAAAATAAATGTATTAAATTGGTGGAGAAAGGAGATGACTGGTGAGTAATAGAGAAGTATGGAAGAAGAAGACATGCTGCGCCGACCCTAAAGAAATTGGGATAAGGGCAGGAGAATGATGAATGGTGATTGCATTTCAGACTAGGGACTAATGTAGTTATTTTTGCAGTGATACAAGTTCACTCTTGAAATGGAAATCAGTGACGTAACTAGGCGCCAACAAAAAGGTAAGTCCATGAGGCAAGCAGACTGTTCAAAACCCTGACATCATGAAGAGTAGTAGGTTATAAGGGCAAGCCAAGCTTGTAGACTTGTATAAAGTACCGCAACTAGATGGAATAAAGATGTCACTCTGTAGTGACATCCAGAGATTCACAAACGCAATGTACGCAGGACGACCTATCAAGTTTTGCTTAACCAATATAAGCGGATCTCTCATTGTGCGGGAAATCTATACAAAGCAAGGCCATGGTATACTGGAAATTATTTATACTATTTTAGAAAACGTTTCGTTTGACTGTTAAAGTTATTTCACTAAATGAACTTAATGATAAAGAAGAATTTGCTCTTTTAAATTGGGCATCAATTATGAGTGCTGTTTTAAGTTAACAAAGAGAGAGTGGGTACCTAGAAGAGCGAAGTCCAGTGTATAATTAAAGATACAAAGAGAACGTAAATAATTGTTTCAAATGTTTCTTTTATGTAACGTTTTCCGTATGTACTAGATAGGGGGTGCTTTGTTTTACACCGAATAGTAATTTTCCAATGAAAACAAAATTAACGAAGAGGTGAGGCATTTCTTCAGACCTTTTCTATCTTATTTTACCTGATTTTGTTTCGCATTCTGACAAATTTCTGCCTAATATTTTCGCAACCACTTTTATAGTGGTTGCGAAAAGATAAATTCAATAAAATATTATTAAATTAAATTATTTTGTTTATTTATTTTCTTTACACATAATTTACACTTTTTAATATTTCTATACAAAGTAATATATAAAAAAACATTTAAAAATATAAAAAAATAGTGGTCTGCCGGTATCGGGGTCCAAGCTACCGGTGGTTAGGGCTCCAGAGACAGGAACCTCCTCATAATGCGAGCCGTATCGCGAAGTGAATCAGGCCTTTGATCCAACCGCCTAAGGAGAGCCTCGAAAGATGGTCGTCGAGGCTTAAATTAAATTAATTATTATTATATTAGGTAAGACTCATCATCCGCCTAGCTTTTTTCCAACTATGTTGACTGAATTTCTGATCTCCACAAGTTTAGAACAAATGCGGCTTAAAATATCCTTATTGATGAAACATCAGACAACACAATAAATACAAAATAGTCAATAAATAACCACAGTATAGCCAGCTAACATCAAACATTTCATTTATAACCTCTAAACGTCGGTCGGTGTGACGTTTGACCACATTAATGGCAGTTCGGCCACTTTAATTACAATTACGAACCTTTTATTGTGTCGCCATTTGTAATATTAACGAACTGTGAAAATTGAGTTTCGTTGTGAGAGGTGGGCAATTTTATTAATGAACAAGGAGAGGTGGACATGGTTTTGTGTGGTAGGCGTTTTATAAAAAGTAATTACAATAAATTAGCAGCCGTTAGGAGCTCGTGGCTAAATAATAGCAGCCTCACGGGTCAATCTTCAAGGGTAAGCAGCGCTTGCCAGGGTTCGTCTGTGGATGGGTGACCACCCAATAGATACGGAGTTACCTCCGTGCCTCGGACAGCACGTTAAGCCGTTGGTCCCGGCTGTCAATTATAGATCTTTGACAGTCGTTAAGTAGTCAGTGGCCCGAAAGTCTGACAACCAATCCTTACCAAGGGGTACGATACCCCTTGGTAAGGATTGGTTTAGGATTACCCAGTACTAACTGGGTTGTGGAGGTCAGATTTGCAGTCGCTCCATGTAAAATACTGGTTTTCAACTGCATCTGGTTACACTGGAAGCCAACCCCAACATAGTTGGGAAAAGGCTACGCAGATGATGATTAAAATAAGTTTTTAAAGAATGTTGATTGCAGCAATTTTTCCATGTATTTTGATCAATGGTCCCCGTTCCGCAGTAGACAATAACAAGTCAAAAACATCAACCGTGTAATCCTGAAAGGTCAAGCAGGGGTTTTCCCATATTTCGACCGATACAGAAAGATTGTGGACCGACTGTAGACACTAGACTTGTCAGTGTCCGGTGTCTGCAGAAGGTCAGTTTGTCCGTACTGGTTTTACCGAAACTTCTTAGCCAAATGGATAGAACATACTACGAAGTTGCTCTAGCTAGACAAACTAAGTCAACTAATAGAATAGAGTTATTCAATAAAACGTATGTAGAGGCCAGCTTGGGTTTAATTAATAGGCTGCTGACCTGACTGGCGACTGGGGAGCTTCGGGCGACATCGACGTCGATATTAGATTATTAACCACGATATCTATATGGGCAGGCAGGGCAGGGTAGAGTGTGCCAATTTTAGAGTAAACTGGTAAGTTAATGTCCGTATAGTGTTATAAAATGGTATGAGAATGATTACTGGAATCTGCGACCTGTCAGGGCTGCGGGACTGTCCGAAAGAGATACCGCGGCCCTGGAACACAAAGGGCAAAGACGGAAAATGGATGGGTTTTAGTCAGTAAAAGTCTGACACTCCCTTCCGCTCCGCCCAGAGCGGGGGGATCATTTGATGATTACCCATCCGAAAAAAAGGCCTTCTCGACCGCGCGGTGTAAACGTGGCGTGAATGCGGACGATTTTAAAATTGAAATTACTCATTTCACTTGATAAAATTTACTTGATTTTAAGATTTTATCCATATCTATGGGTGATAATAATTATGGTTGTCGATAAAAAAATCCAACATGCCATAGGATAGTATTTTTACGTAATTTTACTTATACACCACGCGCTCGTGCTAGGGCCACTGGTGTAGTTTTACTTAGCGTACTCCTTTACTTCGCGAGTCTTAAAAATGACAAGCCGTGAGTACGACGGGATTTCTGATCGTCAAAAAGCCGATCCTTAGTACTTTTCACTCTTTTAGGGGGATTTCCAATACTCTTGTCTTAGGGCTCACCTTCGTTATGTAAGGATGTAGTAGACCCAGCAACTTATGCTGAGCGTTTTCTGTGAGTAAATTTAAGATTTTCTGATTGAAACACCAAAATAAAAATACTGTAATTAACGAGCAAAATATAGGTTTAGCAATTGCTACTACACCATCATCTGTCTATGTTAGCGTCGGCTTCCATTCTAACCAGATGTATTTAGCTGAATACCAGTATTTTACATGGAGCGACTGCATATCTGGCCTTCACGGTATCTGGCCTCTACAATACGCCTTGGTAATACTGGTTGTCAGACTTTCGGGCCACTGACTACTTGTAACAACTGTCAAAGTTCTACAAATGACAGGGATTTAAAATTTACAAAAAAAAAAAACAATGCCATACACTATCAACATTCCAAACTTAAAAATAAAAACAAAACAATTCGAAACGTGTTTTCATAAGCACCTTGTACGACGACCTTAGCTTGCTTTCTTGTGACCTCGTTACACTCTTACTTCGACGACCTCATTGTGATGACCTTGAGTCTGTTCCGAATGTTTCCGATCGCATACGGAACCTATCACTGTGGTAATTATTGCTGGTTGAGTACTTTTTGCGAAGTGTGACGTCAGAACGAGATGGTTTTTGCCGAATTAGCGTGTTGCCTAGGGCTGTGTGGACAAAAAATTGGTTGCGTGTAATGGTATATAGTGTTATGTTAACTGTTTCTGTTTCGATAAGGGACTTAATTCGTGCGATCGATTGTGTGATGAGTCTTTATGACCATTGAAGCACCTATAAAACTAACACCTAACACATTTATGTAGGAATGATAAAATATTATTACCATTCCTACTTATAAGGTGTAAACAGACCGTGACGAAGCCGTCAACCAAGCATTCTGTACATCAAACTAAGTAATTCTAAAAAATCACTTTTTACGGTAGGACCCAATGTAACGTGCTCAAAACATTGTGCTAATGGATGCATTGAATAGTTTGGAGGTCGTGGAGGTATTTAAAATAAAGTTATAACATTAAAACTTGTATTAATAAAAAAAACTTGTGAAAAAGTTGGAACTTTTAACCTCCAATATCTCCAATAGGTCGGAATAAAACAAATAAATGATCATAATGACGGGAAGAACAAGTGCCTTTCAGCCTATTTTAACCTATTTATTAGACAGCATTGGTTTATGAGTTTTTTTTTGTTTTCATCATAACATAACATCACGCCTGTAAACCTCCAAAGTGGTAGGCAGAGGTGTGCCTAATAGTACACCCACATTTCGCCAGTTATGTTTAAGTCCTATGTAACAGGGGCGAGCCTATTGCTATCAATTGGGCACAGAGTCCGTGGCTGCTACTGAGAAATTCCTGATGAAAACCCAACTTTGCCCGACCTGGGAATCGAACCCAGGATCTAATGATCAGCAGTCGTGCTTGCGACCACTAAACCAACGAGGCAGTGGACTTTTGGTTTTCAAGCATAATTTGTACAATGAAACACAAAAACAAACTATAGACCACCAACCAACCAACAAGGCTGCTTAAGGTGAGGATTGTGAACCAAATACATAGCAAGAGTGGCCTAGTTATATTTATTAGGCACACAGATTCAGGACCCGACAAATACTGATAATTTATACCAAAAACCTTCAAATCCCAATTTAAATTTCAAACATTCTATTCCTTATTTGAATCTTTTCCCTCGAGCGTCCATAGACTTAGCACACATTTTTTTTAATACCGTCGTCGGCAAAAGATAATATTTATTTAAGGAAGAGAATTGTTTCTTCTCACAGTACAATTTTATTTTTTATTGACACAAGAACATTATCCAGATAGGCCTTTATTTGAGAATTGTCTTTGGTCACGTTTTAGGGTTCTTTGGGTGTACGTTTAATGATTATAATCATCACGAGAATTTCTTCCTAGAAATTCTCGGTTTTTTATTGGTTTCTTTGTTTATGGCTACCCGATTAACTGCCTTTCATTGTGGATGTGGAATAGAAAAATTCAAATTTTTGAATTTTAACTAAAATAATAAAACGAACTTTATAAGTTACTAACATGTGAAGTAACGTATAATCTCTTCAATGTTTACTAAGGCCAAGTAGGTGTTTCCTATTTGATAAAACCCACTTCTACCTATATTTAATGGGTGTAAAAAGACCCTTAACAACGCCGAAAGGCACTTGTTCTCCACGTCATTCCGATTTTTTTTTTCTGGACCATTCCTGGGAAACTTCTAGTTACGAAGATATTGGAGGTCAAAGTTCCAAATTTTTCACATGTTTTTCTTAAATACTAATATATAATAATTTTTAAGGATATAGCTTTACTTTAAATATCTCCATGGCCCTTCTATTATTCAATGCATCCATCAGCAGAATGTTTTCAGTGCGTTAAATTGATTTTCAATATTTTATATTTTTTCAATATTTATTTTTATAATTCATAAAACGTGATTTTTCACCCCAAAAAACAAAAGTCGTTTCCCAGGTATCATTTTTGCGTAGAGTTACTTAGTTTGATGTACAGAATTCTTAGTTGACGGCTTCGTGAATGGTTTGTATACACCGTGTATAACGCCCTTTCTAGTATTAATTTCACTTCAAAAAGAAAACTGAAACCCACAAATAAAAATCAACACAACTAAACCCTTAAACTGCGGAACAATTCTCCAATAAAAAACAACCGTCACTTCACCACATTTTTTTACAAAAGAAAAACTAATTATTTCTCGCTCCACCATTCTTTTCCATTCAGTCTCGTTACTGTTTCTTAGCGCCATTTTCTTTTTATTCTCCTTTGTTGCCCGTCTCGATATTTCTTAGGGCGACACTTAAAACCGTCTCGTACTTGAGTGATTGGTAAGTGCATATTGATTGTTTTTTAGTCAAGTGATGTAATGATTTGGGGATTGAGAGCTTTGGGACGATTTTATTGGTTCTTTAAAGAAAGAGGAACAATAGGGATGAACGATTAGGGGGTAAAATGGATTTTTGTTTGATGATTGAACAGTTAAAGCTCGTGGCGTAATAATAACAGCCCATTCGGGTTGATCTCCAGGTAGCGTCACTTGTCTAGGTTGGTCTATGGACGGGTGACCACCAATTCTCCTTAGCGTATCGATGGCACAAAGTTCAAATGTTATGTTTAGCCCAAAAATCAGCCACGCGAACACCGCTCACTGATGCAGTAAGCAGATCATCAGGTGCGCAGGTGATAGGGGCATGCAGTGCAAGATGGAATGTGGGCCATTGTCTGTGGGGAAATGCCGCATACGCACTTGAGGTCTAATCCGTCCATGAACCCCCATCTGCAGAGATTGTCTTTGGTTCAGCCGACTTGGGTTCGAAGTCTGTTTAAGGATTCCCAAGTCGGCCACAGCAACGCGTGCCCAGGTGGAAGGTTTTCTGATGGATCGTTGAAGTTGTCAGGGGGTTTAAGCCGCTCCCTCCAGAGATTGATTGAGATTACCACCCATTACATACCGCGCATCGGAAAGCACGTTAAGCCGTTGGCCCGGTTGTTATTTGTAGATCTTTGACAGTCATAAGACTGGTTGTCAGTCTGAAATTCAGTCTTATTAAGGTATTTCGTGTTACCAAGTACTAACTGGTTTATGGAGATCAGATAGGCAGTTGCTCCATGTAAAATACAGGTATTCAGCTGCATCTGGTTAGACTGGAAGCCGACCCCTACATAGTTAGGAAAAGAAAAGAAGTCTATACTACTTTGGAAGCCTATTAAAACTGCTCTTTGACCTTAATCCACAATTCTACATTAGAAAAGACATTGAAGACGAATTCTGTGTAAGCAAAAGTCACATTCAGACACCCTCTATGATCGACAATTACATAATTCTTTCTGTATCTTTGAAAGTCAAAGTTCACATTAATATTTTTGAGTATAGAATATTACATTATGACGTCATATATTGTAAGGTCACCTCTAGGTTCTGAGAAAGTCTGAAGCTAATGTAAAAATAGATCATCTATCATTTTGTTATTTCTTTTAAAATGTCGCTGTTTTATTTTTTTTTTTCGCCCCTTTGTTGGCAAAAGGCTTGCTACAAATGAGACTTAAGCATAAGTATCGAAATGTAGAACATTTTTTTTTGTTAGCCTATTTATAGGTATGTCCCACTGCTGGGCAAAGGTCCTCCCCTATCTCCTTCCAAACCTCTCTGCCCTGTGAAATACCTGGCCATGTTTGCTACGCAAACGATTATTATGTTATTTTTTTATTCATTATGGGTCTACGATAGGTACACCTCTGCCTTACCTTACGGGAATTACAGGCGTGTTGTTATGTTTAACTTCTGACGCAAGTTAATGGGTATTTTAGTACGTGACGTCACAAAAAATATATTTCGGTGCCAATTAAGTTACCTAACCAAGTTACCTAAATTCTCGACGCCTATAAGGGTTGAAATGAATATAATGAAACTAATTACGTCATGTTGCTTTGATACTTTTTATTCTTAAGAGTTATTTTTTATTTATAGTAGACTGACTCTCTGCCCGAGGCTTCTATCGCGTGGGTATGGGAATTACCCCACTGAAACTTATTACCGGGATAAAAAGTATCCTATGTCCTAACCCTGTTCATGGTCTATCTGTGTACCAAGTTTCATTAAAATCTGTTAAGCCGTAACAGACAGTTATTGTTACTTTCCTAATTAAAATATTAAGTAATAGCTTATGTCAACAGTCGCCCGCGTGGAGTTCGGAAATTGCTCACGGGATCGTACTTCCGGGATAAAAAGCAGAAATTCCAGCCTATAATCTATCTCTGTGCCAAATTTCATCCAGATCAGTTCAGCCGTTCTGGCTCTGATTGAGTAACAAACATCCATCCATCCAAACTTTCGCCTTTAATAATAATCGATGAAGTAAGATTAGTTGTGCTCTGCGGTTTCACCCATTGCTCGGCTCCTACGGGTCCTAGCGTGCTGTTAAATAACCTATAATTTTCCTCGAGAGTTGGTCTCTCAAATGCAAAAAGATTGTTTCAAATCCGACTGGTAGTTTCAGAGATTACTGCGTTCGAACAAACTAACATACATATTTTTTATATACCTGGTGGATTTTTTTTTTTTTATACTAATGTAAAACAATAAGAAAGAAAGTAGGTATTAATACCTAGTATTTACGTCTCTGCTATATCCTTCAACACAGCAGGTTACAAGCAGTCGAACCGCAAGTCAAACAAACTTATGCTACACACAAACAAACAAACATACATAGGTACTTACTACCGAATTTACCGACAGTCTGCAACTTTTCACCCTAATGTCCTAGGTAATAAGGTTGAAAAGTGGTCAAACGTCAGTGAACTTCGTATATACATGCAGATAATCTGTAGTGTTGTACAAGTTAACTCATTAGATACTATCTTGCTAACGACATGTACTGCTTAGTTAGGGGCTCTTCCGTGAGGGTACGTATCTTCAAGGGTGGTGTTTTGATGGGTAGGTAGCACGGGGTAATGCAATAATAGTGGTTGTAATAGCAGGTGGGCTAGCCTTTACAAGATCCTGTTTAGTTTATATTCCATATTCAAATTATAGTCTCCAATTAATGATATTTTCACTTGAACAAACTATTCTATATTACTATTAACTTTATACTAGTGTAAATAACCGAGATTTCAGAATAACTAGTACTACTGAAAAACTTATAAAAATGTTTGAAGTTATAGAGCAAACTGAACTGTATATTATGCTGTTATTAAAGTGGTTTTTCCAAGAAGTCGTGTTTGTTTCCATTTCTGGAAAGTAACTTTCAAACATAGGATAGTTATTAATATGTTTCATGGAGTGAGTCTCATACTGAAAGTGCTGTAAACGACTACTTGTTTTTATTTTAAGAAATCGTCATCCTATTCTGATCAACAATATTTTTGCCGAGTAGTATGTAAGTTAATGCAAAATCCCCATTCTTTTTTTGGAAATAGTTCATTAGACATACAGGGTGATATAATGATTCATTACAATGCATTCCTGCCTTAAAAAAAAATACAATGAAAAGAAAAAGAAAAAACAATCACAATGACAAACTTTGTCCATGTTATCACAACAATTTCATAATAAAGAATGAACACAATACTTATTATCATACACAAAACTCAAATAAAACTGCGCTCAACCAAAAACTTCGCAGATTCATCCGCCATCTTGTATCTGTCATTTACATCAAAATGGCGGCTTGCCTGTCACGATACCACCTTAACTTGAAGGCACATAACTTAGTCGAGTTTATATTGCGTAGTTGAGGCTTACTTGTTATGAAGACTGTTCAAGTTTGGGTGACAATAATGTACCAAGTTTCTATTTAATATTAGCCTCTCTGGCTTATAGTTCAGTCGTTTAAGTGTAAGGTTGGCTCTGTGTGTGCGATTATTAGTGAGACATTTGTGATCAGGGATGTTGTTTTTATTTAAAAAAAATAAGTAACACAATATTAAAATATATTATATTTATTCAAATAACGTATCATACTTATAATACCGTGAATATTCACAGTTTAAGATACTGCCAAATCGACTGACTAGAATGGTCAAGAGGAAATTGGAAGATTGATTTGTGGAACGAAAAAAAAATTTTTGTTCTGTTACCAAACTTTAGCTTGGACTAAAGATTGGTTTTAGTTATTCCTGTTTTAAAAGAAACTACAGTATTTACTTTTGGGAAATTATTAATCGGGCGAATAAAAATTTAATTAGCGACCAATATACTGAACGGGCGATCATTGTACCAAGCAAGCAACTATTTATCCGGTCATTGCGGCAAGGAGAATATAGGAAACAAGAGCGAGCGAAGGCTGAGAGAGACTTGTGGCACTCCGACCCGGACAGTTTAGGTTCGAAAGGGATGGCGGGGTCTAGTGAGCGAGCGAAGTGAGCGAACTAAGACCCCGGAATCCCCTTCGTGTTAGATTACTTCAAACCCTGCAGAAATAGGAGCCCCGCGCAGCGGGGCTACATCGACTACGCCTTATCTACAATCTAGTGGTTTCACTGTAGCTGCCAACCTATTATTTTTGTTACCCATTTTAATTATTTTTATAACCTTAAAGCAGATTAGTTTGCCACCGCGTTAAATAAATGCCTATACTTTTTAATAAAATGTTAAAACAAATGTATACATCTTTTCACACGACTTGTGTTTAAAAAAAAAAACTAGCCATCTTCTACCAAAAACAAATGAATTAAAAACATGTGCCAATCGCTGCGCACCCTAGCAAGCCTCCCAGTCGCGAAGGCACATTTAGTCTGTCCGTGTTCCCCAAATCACTCGACTCTCGTGCAACCAGCTTAAGCACTTACGTCACCGAATATCTAGATTATAGCACCGCTTATCAAACCTAATAAATAGGAACAGCGATCGCTGTACTAATGATGCCTGGGACCCTAACTGCGCTTACTTTAGAATCACTTAGGCTTTGGGAACGGCTTAATATGTGTATCCCAAGATACACATGTTAGGGAAAGCTGTTGGTTATGTTTTGATTATGCATATAGCTGTTTAAAACAACCTTTTCATATAGCATAATCGTAACATCACGCCTGTAATCCCCGAAGGGTTAGATAGAGATGTACACCAAAATTTCGCTAGTTATTTTTAAGTACCATGTAAAAGGGGGCGAGCCTATTGCGATCAACCGTGGCTGCTACTGAAAAAAATCCCAATAGAAAAACCCAATATCACTTTTCGACCTGGGAATCGAACCCAGATCTTTAATCTGAGCAGTCATGCTTGAGACCACTAGACCAAACGAATAATATAACGAATCAGAGATTTAACTGACGAACTGCTACTGACAAATTCCTGATGGCAAAACACAATAACCATTTGCTCGACCCAGGAATCGAACCCAGAACCTTATGTTCAGCCGCTTAATCCTTAACTAGTTACATGATAATGAACCCATTCCAATATAAATCATATATGAGGCATTTTTTGTTTCACATGTAACGGCAAGTATGATCCCTAAAATGACCTCACATTATGTAGTTACAATGTAACATATTTCCATAAAAACTTTTTGCGAGCTCAGATCTCAAGTGCCTGCAGGATAATGAAGCCATTACCAAGACATTACCATGTTTGGGGTCCTAAATAGTCCCTATTGACCCCTGTCGGGCCCTAATGTGGGACATTTGGGACCCCATTTGGTTTTATGTGATCGTATTTACTTGGTGGGCTGAACTATCTTTATGGTGTCATGTTATTTCACCTGTAGTGATGGGTTGTCGTGCAGTTGTGGTGCAAATTGTTATTTTCATGGTGTTTGAGTCAGGGCTATAGTACTCGGAGTGAAGTTTTTCGTGGTTGAGTGCCTTTGCATGTGTTCAGTTGAAGCAATAAAAAAATAATCTGGATCGCGCATTGACAGGCGCGTCAAAGTGACATTGACGTGCCTGTCAATATCACTTTGACATTAATTGTCATCAAATATATCTGTCAGTAAACATTTGACGATCAGTCTTGGTCTTCGAATATCAATATACCTTAGTACCAATAAATGTGAGTTGGCAGTTGTCCTTAATACTATATGAGTATGAAGAGCAGGGTGTAAAGTTCTTCATCCACCATAGAAAAGGGAGGATCCTCCCACCAGACATGTGTTGTGTCTGGTGGTCTACTGCCCGACAGTTGTTGCCGGGTTTTCTTATATGGTCTTAAGTGGATAATAATTTTGATGAGAGTTCTTCTTTGGCGTTTCAGTGCCGTTACAATACAATTTCACGTGGTTAGACTAAAAAAAACACCACCTTGTAAAAAGCTAAACAGCTAGCTTGCTAGTTAGTTGTCTGTGATACAATGATTTTTAATCATTAGTACAGTCACCAACATCAATAATAACAACATATATTTATTTAATGAACGACCAACGATTTACTCTTTTCTGAAATCCTCATTTTTATTTAAAAATTGTATTTGAGAAGCTTAAGCGTGTTTTTTCTAAAAAAATGTATTATTTATAATTAAAAAGGTGACAACTTAAGATTTTAAACTATCATTATTATTATTATTTAACATTATTATATATATATATTTTTTTTACATTGTAATTATCCCGTTTCTAGTCGAAATAATAAGGTGACAACTTTTTGGAAAAAATCCTAATTTGATCGTTTTAATACTCATTTCAGCATGTTTCTACCCTTCTTTTAAAGCCAAAAACACGCAAAGATACAGGCCCTCCCCCTAAAAGCTTGTTCCATTACAAATTACGGTAAGCTTAACCTGTACACTGACTATAATTAACGGCCCACTTTATTGTAACACTCTTGTTTTAAAGTAAACGCCGCATTTTAGGGTTAACGGTCGTACCATGCTTGTGTATGCAAATTTTATTTCACATATACATAGGTAGGTGATGATAATCTACTTGAGTATTATATTTATGGTAATTCTTGAAAAATATGTGGTTTTTAGTAGGAAAATTGTTGAGGGGAATAACCTAGCGAAGTCACTTTTTGTAAAATATTTAGCTAAGTAGTTAAAAATTGTTTGAATAATTCATAAAAGAGGGTTTTCCTCACGCGTGCTAAGGCTACGTTTCTGTTTAAAACATGTTGATGAATTTAATATCTTTCTTTAGGACAGCTGCCAACTGAAAAGTCTAAGAAGATTAATATTGAAGAAATAGCACCGAAAAAAGCTACCCATCTACAAAGTAACTTTAGCCAGTGTAGCTTAACCTTACGATAAAATACAGTAATACCATTACCTCTTTCGCTGGTTGTTTGATAAAATAAAATGAATCGTTTCTTAAAGGAACAACAGCATGCTTCATATCACTAATCGTTAGTTAAATTAATGCCTAAATATGATTACTCTTTCAGAGTATGCTCTATTGACAACATCATCATAATTCTCCTGCCCTTATCCCAATTTATTCCATACTTCTCTATTACTCGTCATCTCAGCAGTCACCCTCTTTGTAACCATATCATCCTTCATAAAGTCCATCCATTGTTTCTTTGGTCTTCCTCTACTCTTATACTCATCCACAATCATACGCATTTAGTATTCGATTTTCGCTAGTTAGCGATATTACATTTCTTTTATTTTAGCTTATTCTAGAGAGTCTTCCTCTACTCTTATAGCCATCCAGATTCATATTCAAAATTTTCCTCATTCCTCCGCATGCATCACATGTGCATACCACGATTACCGATTCCCGCTCAACTGTTCAGTCACCGGCGCCAATATGCTCTATGGCCAACAGTATGCTCTATTTAGGTATTCATTTAAATGCCACCTAGTCTTTGTGAAAACCGGCACCAATTCCACAGACACTTAAACTCCAGCATCTCACTTACGACTCCCCATAACAAATGATTTACAATATACTCCTAAATGAAGACCGCCTCCGAAATGTTCAAGTAAATGTCGTGTAATGTTCTGCCGTTAATTTAATTGATGCTATCAATTAAGGCGAAGGTGTTCAAGTGATTTGTTTGGCGCATCAGAAGTTGGCGGTGCTTTGTCAAGCGTCAGCTCTAAAGCGGTGTATCGCTCAAGCTTTGGGTGTGCTTTGTTGATAGAATGTAATACGTATCATAAGATTTAAATAGAAGCTTAGTTGCACTAAAAAAAAAGTCTATTTTGTATCATCATTTGACTAGTTTGGTACTAAGAAGTTGGAGTTCGTTTCCAGTTTTACCATATGCAGTTGAATACTAGTATTTTATGGAGTGACTGCCTATCTGATCTTCGCAACCCAGGTATTGGGTAATAGGATACCGTTTCGTAAGACTGATTGTCAGAGATTCAGGTCACCGACTACCGTCAACGAAAGTTAAAGATCTATAAATTATAGTCGAGACCAACAGCTTCACGTACTTTCCGAGACACGGAGAAAACTCGGTATGTAATGGGTGGTCACCCATTCACAGACCTACCTAGGCAAGCACAGCTTAACCTAAAGATCGATCCGAGCGGCTGTTATTATTTAGCCACGAGCTCGTACACCCAAGTGTACAAAAAGCTCATATTACTGATATTCACTCTATCCATAGAAAAACATCTAGTTACAACAAAAATTCAATTCACCCTGTATTCTGTAAAAAGCTTGCACGTAACATTGCAAGCTTAAAATTTCCCGAACTTGCCCGAACAGTACCGAAGACATTTGTTAAGAATTTGTCAACATGCAAGGACAAAATGCCGAGTGTCAGTTGTGCTACGATGAAAACTTAAACGTGGCGTGTACACCCCAAGGGTATCTTGGAATTAGGAAGACTATGTTGTAAGGAAATGTGAGACAAATTCATCATAACATCACGCATGTAATCCTCGAAGGTTAAGGCAGAGGTGTACTTAATACTACACCCACATTTCGCCAGTTATGTTTTTAATTCCCATGTAATAGGGGGCGAGCCTATTGCCATCAACCGGGCACACATGCAAACTTCGTGGCTGCAACTGAGAAATCCTTAATGGAAAAACGCTATTATTAATTTAATTTTTTAATTTTACTGTCCTTAAAATGTGCTATGTAAAGTGATGCCCTGAAACACAGGTTTAAATAGACCTAGATCGGACAGGTCGCTACCAAACATCTGCATTTGAGATTATCATTAATTGCAACTGTTGAATATATTTTAGAGTTTACTTATAAGTACAAAATATACCATTGTATGAAAAATAACATACTGCGCCATAATAAGAAAAAAATATTTGAAAAAGTATTTCAAAAACTGTTAAATTTACACTTTTTTTTAATAAATTATACTTATTATTAAATTAAGATAATAAAAATATATTAAATTATTCTTATTACGTAAGTAAGGGTCAAAAGTAGTAGACCGTTATTGAACTCATACAGTGCAAGATTTTTTTTGGTATGTGTTATTGATATCTCATAATGACTTTACGTATTTGACTGCAAGCGTGTTAATTAAAACCTAATACAGATATTTGTGTTTGATTAACTTCGTTTTGAAGGTGAACTCTAGACGTTCGTTTACCCTCGATTTTGTAGCAGACAATTCGTTTGCCACATGCTAGGCAGACGACATAAAATCGATTATGGCTCATCAATTGAGAATTGTATTTTATTATATTATGCTAGTAAACATTCGAACGCAAATTGATTAAACCGCAAGATCAAAGTAATAAAAAGATTGTCAGAAAACCTTCTTTTACTTCACTTAGAGTATTCTTGAAAAACTCAGATGTAATGACCAACCTGAGTCTTCAGTCGCAATCGCGACTATAGAGTATGAGTTTCTGGGTTCGATTCCTGGGTCGGGCAAATTGTTATTGGGTTTTTCCATTAGAAATTTCTCAGTTTTGGTAATAGGCTCGCCCCCTATTACATGAGACTATTAGTTCCACCTCTGCTTAACCTTTCGGCGATTACAGGCGAGATGTTATGTAATATTGAACAATGATCAACCATGCATAATTTATTTCTATGTCCTAAAATCGTTCATCGCGTGCACACCCTACATGCGGTATAAGTGACCTTGTTGCGACAAGCTAGCATCCCGAAGTCGTCTCAAGTCAGTCCGAACGTGTGTGCATTCATCATTGTCCATCTGAACATGTTTGCGAATTGTTATTAAATTAGTTTACTCTGTGAATAGTTCGTGGTATGTTTGATGATGACAGTTTTGGGTAGTTCTCTGATTGTAATGGGCCTCTTTTCAACCAGAGCAGGCCCATAGACAAATACGTCGACAATACGTCTGTTTTACGTCAGTGACATCACATCTTAGGTCCAGTTGAAAACCAGCGTCGGGCATTAGCTGCTGCCGAGTTTGCTGGACTTATCTGGCGCAGCCGTGGGATAAATAATATTATCTTTTTTCCTTTAGATTTAAGTTTTTTTTTTTGTTGTGGTGCCAATTAATGTTTACTTTCTTCCAAATAGCTACATTTCAACCAACCTATCTATGGAGGCGGGAAAACATTGAATTAAATAAAAGTACCAAGTTTGACATATCGATGCATGTTTTCATGACAAGCAGCGCCACCTTGAACTGCACTTCTAAAGTGGTCATACTGTAACGAAGATGGAATAGTTAAAAATATGTCTTATTGACATTAGCTATCGGATGCTTATGTCAATCCTGCTGTCGTTGTAGAAATACGAAATACTTAAAATTCATTGCTACTGGTCTAGGATTAAGAATGATTTTAGTTCACTTCGCTGGCTCTCTTTGTTTCGGAGTTTCCAGGTATTATACACCGTGACTTTTTAGTCGTCTTACAAAGGTGGTAGACTCAATGTATACGACTTAAAATACTCTAGGTGCGATTTTTTTTACTATTAATTAAGACAATAGGTACAAAGAAAACTAAATAATACATTAGAATTATGTAACATCTTGTTAATAATCATTACGTATTAAACGGTAGAACATACCTACCCAGCGCACAAGTTGAGTAGAGTATCGCTCGCACTATTATGGCATATTCCAGGTTTTGGTTTTTGAGTCCCTTAGAACTAAGAAACAGCATACTCTGACTCACCACGAAACTAAGGGTATTATACGTAGGTACAGTGTTTCACATCCAAAATGAATTTAGTTTCCTTAATAAAAAATCTGCTCATAACGGACCAAAGACCGTAACACAAACAAGAAACGAAAAATCAACCGAAAAAGTCTATCAACATAATATTACAAAGCCTAAACTGTAATCTAGGTCTAACTAAAGACCTAAGTAACGACCACAGCCCTCAATAACAAGAGACGATCAGCTAACTCAGATCATTTGACAAGCCACACACGTTCATAATTATATGGGTGGGTAGTTACAATAAAAACTAATGAGGCGACCTCTATCGCCTATTAAAGGCATCCGTGAGACATTTCCCAGATTTCGGCTGGTTCCTTGAACATGTTTGATCATTAAGGTATTTTGTTAAGGAACGAAGATTAGCTTTGCAACAGAAATGTTGCTTACTGGGTGAAATGTCACCATTGTACACATGGTGGAAGGGACACCATAGGACAGGCACATACGGTTACCACGTACTCAGTACATCATTCTGATTCCCCCTCATCATCATCATCATCATTTCAGCCGAAAGACGTCCACTTCTGGACATAGGCCTCCCCCAAGTGTCGCCACATTGACCGGTCCCGTGCGACTCGCATCCAGCGGATCCCTGCAACCTTCACCAGCTCATCGGTCCAGCCTAGTCGGAGGCCTTCCAACGCAGCGTCTTCCGGTTCGCGGTCGCCACTCCAGAACTTTTCGGCCCCATCGGCCATTCGATTCCCCCTCGCGCAGAGATTATTCATCGGTAATTTAAAAAAAAACTGTTCCATACATTTTGACCGTGTAGGTATTGCATTTTTGTAGGACACCGCAGAATTATTTCAAAAATACAGATGAAAAAAGGGCTGAATTTCATGCCCGGCCTAATTTCCGCCATTTTTTTTTCAAAAGTTGCGGCCATACATAAATACTATATTAATGGATAGCTGGTATCAATACAAACCAGTTCTGTATGAGACAAAATGTTCTAAAATGTCACGTTTCCGAGATATCAGCTACCAAAGCTGTGCTGAAGATGCCATCTGTGAATGGACTTTAACCTGGCCGGCCAGTCTTCATAAAAGAATCTTCCAAGCTCTTTCTATGTTCAGAATGATGTACTGATTACGTGGTAAGAGAGCCAGTGGACGTTTTCAGGCATACAAATAAGATTCCAAGCAGAACGCATTTTCCCACTAACCTTCTAAGAAAACGAAAACGTAAACTTACGCGTTAACGTTGATACCCTAATGTTCTCCGTTATTAAATTGGGCCCCAACCCGACTCACGTCTGGCACTGTAGCTTAACTTCATAATCAACTTGGTCATATTAGGTGGGCGGTAATAAGGAGCTTGTATTACTTGCTTGTTTTTACCCCCGGCTTCGGTTGCAAGTTTGGGGACAGAACTTGAGAAAACTTTTTGTTTTGTCCTGTTACAATTATGGTTGGAGGTAGTTTCTCGATGGTGATAAGGAAAAGTGAGATAAGGAAAATAGGCTTGGTATTGCTATATTAAAAATATACAACTTTCTATGTAAATAGATCGTTGGGCATTGAGACAATGCAGCTGTTACAAACAGTTTTAAAACATTATCATTAACACAAGAAACGGGATATTTACCATGTTCACTGATTGATTATCCCGTTTCTAGTGTTAATGATAATGTTAGTGACCATGATAGTTTTTGAACAGATATGCAAACGGTTCATTCATTCAAGTAGTAGATATATACAAGGTGTAAACGGACCCTCCACGAAGCCGTCGACCGAGTATTCTGTACATCAAACTAAGTAACTCTACGCAAAAATTATTGCTGGGAAACGACTTTTTTTTTTGCAGTGAAAAATCACGTTTTACGGTAGGACTCAATTTATCGTACTCAAAACATTAAGCTGCTGGATGTATTGAATAATAAAGGGGTCATCGTGGTATTTAAAGTAAAGTAACAACATTGACAACTTGTCTTTTAAAAAAAACTTGTGAAAAAGTTGAAACTTTGACCCCTAATATCTCCGTAACTAGAAGGTTCCCAGGTATGGTATAGAATTTTATTTATCGCAATGACTGGGAGAACTAGTGCCTTTCGGCTTCATTAAGGGTACTTTTACACCCATTATGGTACCTTGTGGATGGGACTGTTTTTCATGGATGTTTAAGAAGTCCTGAAAATAAATCTACCATACAGTTTTATGGTCACAGAAAATAAACAACACCCCATTTGACGCAAGGTGCCTATAGGCTTAAGCCAGGGTCGCCAAAATGCCCTAAAAACCTGCAACTAAGGTTATAAAAGCTAAGACCTAGAAACTACGATCTAATTTAGGCGACCTGACATTCCTCCACAAAATAATACAGAAGTTCCGCTTCATAAAACGAGACGGAGGTAAGCATATTATTTCATATCTACGCTTCTAAACGTGAAAACAGAAATGTTTTTGGAAAAATTACTTTATCTTCCACGTATGAAGTTCAGTTTGCGCAACAATTTGAAATTGTTTTATTATTTCTTATTCAGTCATTGTAAAGTCAACTATAGTATTTAAAAATATAGTCGATATTTCTTTAAGTGGAAATAACATCAGTTTTGAAATAGATTTGAATATAGAATAAGGATCGGAATGTTTTGCGTATGGCAAGTGCACGGGTACTAGTAACTGTAATTTGTTTGAGATAGCTTGACATCACTGAACGTACGAATCTATTCCATATTCAAAATCCTTGATTCCATATTTGACTGAATTCGATGTTATTTACATTTCACAGTTGTCAAAGTTGGCACTTTATGTAGGTGTATTTTAAGTTGGTTTTAGAATGACTAGTACCTACTATTGAAAAAAAAAAGTAGTTCAAATGTTTGAAGTTTTAGCTCAATTTGAAAGATTAGTTTTGGAATTAAAGTAATTTTTTCATAAACATGACTGGAAATGACATTATTAAAGCAGGTTATTATGTGTGCGCCTCTTTCTGCTCGTTTTATGGAGCTTCTGTGGTATTCTATGATACAACCTAAGTCTAAATAAGGTGAGCTTAGAGACGCGTTCCAAAAACGGCTATGTCCGAACCTGTTGCTTAAACGAGGGTAGTATTAAATTGTGGAGCTTGGAATAGTTTAGATACTGAAACCTGTTACTTAGTCTAGATTTTCTAGGAACTCTGAACTAGTGAGACCTAAATTTAGGCTTGTTCAGGTGGCAACATAATATTTCGCCGGTAATTTCCGAAAGGCAGAGAACAACACGAGTTTTGACGTTTTTTGTATCGTAAATACATCGTTTTTTGAATCAAAAATACATTTATCCTACAGCAGTTTTAGTCAAATTGTTTGCAACAAACACAGTCAGTAGCCTCCATAGATATGGATAAATTCTTAAAATTATGATTATTTATTAATTATGATATTGAAACGAGTATTTTTACCCGACTACGGCGAAGCCCAAAAGGAGGGTTCTTAAAATTTCTTCGAGTGTGGTATCAAAATGTAGGGTTTTAAAGGGTAATTACAAAAATATATACAACTTATATGTTTAAAAGTAATTCAAAGTGATAGATCATATAAAAAGGTAGACTGCGAAATCTTTCACGTTACTAAACTAAAAAGCTAGAAATAAAAAAAATAGTTGAATAAACTAAAAAACCCGGCTGAAACAAAAGCTGGAAGCAGGCGGGACCCATTCCATTTTCAAATTTTATATTCAAATGGGCCCCGCCTGCTTCCAGCTTTTGTTTAATTTAAAATGTGCTTGTTTTATGCTTTTCGGTTTATTCAGTCGGGTTTTTTAGTTTATTCTTAACTTTAATATCGACGTATTTACTTTACAAAAACATCAAAACTCGTGCTAGGAGCTCAGTATAGAATCGACAAAAATCGTATACCTCTGTAGTCTTCTAAGGAAAGCAATAACACCAACATGCCCTGTAACATGTTGTAATACAGTAAAATGTTATTGTAACAGACAATTTTCGTGTTCGTCAGCATCCGTATTACGATCGCGCGCGAACGTGATCCGAATGAACACGATCACTTACGAACCAACTTATTATCGTTACATTAAAATACAGTAGACGTACCGGGTAGTACGTAAACGGTGGCTGAAGATTATGAGTAAAAAATAAAATATTGTAGTAGTTTGTACGTAGTTTGTACGTAGTTACTGAAAAAAAAGGAAATGCATTGAAAAACATGGCCATTCCGATGGCTGCTACCTATTTATTGACGTTCGATTTATCTATACTAATATTATAAAGCTGAAGAGTTTGTTAGTTTGTCCCATATCTTCCCGTGGGTGTCGTAAGAGGCGACTAAGGGACTTACCAGAGAATGGGCAGCAGCATTCTCTGTGCTTTATAACAACCATACTGCGATCGCCAACCCGCCTGCCAAGCGTGGCGATTATGGCAAAACCCCCCTTCTTGGGGGAGGCCTATGTCCAGCAGTGGACGTCTTTCGGCTGAAATGATGATGATGATGATGAAGAGTTTGTTTGTTTGTTTGCTTGAACGCGCTAATCTCAGGAACTACTGGTTCGATTTGAAAAATTCTTTTAGTGTTAGATAGCCCATTTATCGAGGAAGGTTATATAATTATATAAAATTTCACGCGGACGAAGGTCGTGGGCAACAGCTAGTTTTAAATAACATTAATTTTCGTCGTGACTGCCTCGTTGGTTCTGGGTTTGATTCTCAGGTCGGGTAAAGTGTTATTGGGTTTTTCCATCAGGGATTTATGCATAATGCCAATAGGCTCGATCCCTATTACATGGAACTTAATCGTAACTGGCGAATTGTGAGTGTACTAATGGATACACCTCTGCCTAACCTTTCGGCGATTTCAGGCGTGATGTGATGTTTTATAAGAGTTTTTTTTTTAAAAGCACGTTGTGTCAATCTACAAAACCTTACCTATAATAACACACACACTAACAAAAATAAGTTAAAATACAATAACTTCAAATGTCAAGTCAAATGTCAACGAACTTTTATTCACAACTCAATTAAAATGAAATAATAATTACTTAAACAGAACAACACTATCCAATCAGAACATTTTTGTATAATTAAGACAATTAAGACACGCTTGGAATATAAATTAACATTCCTTATATATAAAAAACATCATAAATTCACGACGAACCAAGGAAATGGACAGTACCTAAAAGAATGACTAAACTTATGTAGCAGTGGGTGGGCTCATTGCTCGCCTGATATCATAACATCACGCCTGTAATCCCCGGAGGGTTAAGCAGAGGCGTACCTAATAATACACCCACATCTCGCCAGTTATGTCCAAGTCCCATTTAATAGGGGGCGAGCTTGTTGCAATCAATCAGACAAGAATCCAATCCAGGGCTGCCACTGAGAAATTCCTGATGGAAAAGCCCAATAACAATTTGCCCGACGCGGGAATCGAACCCAGACCTCATGCTCAGCAGTCGCGCTTGCGATCACTAGACCAACGTGGACCTCTTACAACAATAATCCTTAACTCTTCAAAATCCGGCATTATCGCTTAAAAATGATGAACTACCCTGAATTACTATCAACAACCCCACCTTAAGCCCCCCCCACGAAAAAAACTCCAACCAAAGACGTTAACGTTACGATAACGTTTCTGAAATCGTTTTACGATACTTCATATCGTTTACGGTACTTAACACCGTTTCACTTTTAACCGAATAAGTACCTTCGATTAAGATAGGGGGGCGTCTATTAATATTTATTAGAGCTTTCAAAGGTTCTTTAGAAGATTATTGATTGTTCATGGGGTGTGAATATTTATATTCAAGCTCTTGGAGAGGAGGGGAGAGGTTCAGGTAGCGATCACTTTTTTGTTCTAGACCATACCTGCGAACCTCCTAATCACTAGATATTGGGGGTCAAAGTTCCAACTTTTTACAAGTTTTTTAGCTTTAAGCAACCAGGGAGGGGGTCCGCAAGGGCCGATGCCGGCCGGGGCTGCGTGATTGTTCGAAAGAGATACCGTGGCCCTGGAACACAAAGGGCAAAGAAGGAACATGGATGGGTTTTAGTCAGTACAAGTCTGACACTCCCTTCCACTCAGCCCAGAGCGGGAGGGGGGGGTTATTTGATGATTTCCAATCTGAAAAAAAAAGCACGGTGTTTTGCGTGCGTTACACTGAGTCCTTTTTTTTTTTTTTTTCGGCCCGTGCGGACCCCTACGTGGTTGCTGACATCTCTTTGAGGCGCGCGTGGAACACGAACGCGCCGTCGACACGGCCTGTCGTCATAAGACGGCCGGACGGCGAGCTAGCCCATAACTCGCCATCCACAGGCCCGCGCCTACGGTGGCCGGGGGCCACCACGTGACCCCCGACGCCCAGGGCGTCTCCCGCGGCGGCTGGGACGTGAGGCTCTTTCCCTCTCACGTTCCGCCACCTCCTTCACTAGCATGACTGCTTCGCAGAAGGAGGTGACGGCTTCCCATTCCCTCTCGCTCCGGACCATGGCTTGAACCAGGGCCGGGCGCGAGAGGTCGCCGCCGCCAATCGCCTCTACGAGGACACGGCGCTGCTCCGCCCAAGCGGGGCAGGCCTCCACAGTGTGCTGCACCGTGTCCTCCGGACGATCCTCACAATGGAAACACCCGGGCGTTTCCTCCCGCCCGATTCGGTGCAGGAACCTCCCGAAACAGTTACACTGAGTCCTGAAACGTGATTTTTCACCCCATAAAATCGTTTCCAGAGCAATAATTTTTACGTAACCAATTCACGTGATAGTGGTAGTTTTACGTCAAACTAAGTAACTCTATTTAGTCTGACGTACAGAATGCTTGTTTGCCGGCTTTGTGAAGGGTCCGTTTACACCTAATATATATCCTTTTATTCAATAAAAATCACCCATAATCACATTTAACCCTTACAAAACCTGTGAGCTTCTCAACCATACCAAAGTCATTCGCAAGCCGGTCACTATCTCAAAACTGACATTTTCATACATTCCTAACCGTCCATTGCCGAGTGTGTCGCCTTGACATTGCATGCGGGGGTATTCAGAGACAGATGCAGGCTGAATGTGTAATACGGGCAGGGGAGGGTTGAGCTCGGATCAACGGTACATACGTGCTCTCTTTTTGAGGGAGGTATATTTGTCATGAATGGTTATTTGGCACTGTGTTTACTTATACAGTGTTCAATTGAAAACTTTCGACAAACTGAATTGGAAGATTCAGTTATTGAATCATTTTAAATTGTTATTTCCGAAATATTTTGTGTTACGCGAGTGGATAAAATAAGAAATGAGTAAATAAGATGAATGCCTGAAAGTGGCGCCGGTGACTGAAAAGTTGTGTGCTAATCGGGTTTCGTGGTATGGGCATGTGACGCGGAGGAATGAAGAGAATGTCGTGAGGAAAGTTTTATGTAGGTTAAGTTTTATGTTTTATGGATGGGTATATGAGTAGAGGAAGACAAAAGAAATGATAGATGGACTGTGTGAAGGATGATATGGTATGAGAAGGAGGTGACTGATGAGATGACGAGTAATAGAGAAGTACGGAAGAAGAAGACATGCCGCGCCGACCCCAAATTAATTGAGATAAGAGCAAACGAATGATGAGTCAGATGAATGACGTCGAGAAAAATATGAAAATTTCCAGCTCCTAGTGGTAAAAGAAACCATTCCTATGTACCCATCCATTCATATTTGTGTTTTAGACAAAATATAGGAATGCAGCGGATCAGCAGCAGAAGAAAATTGTTTTGGCAGTAAGTTATATTTTGTATTCGGCTGAAGGCGCCGAAAAGTTCTGGAGTGGCGACCGTGAACTGGAAGACGTTGCATTGGAAGGCCTCCCACTAGGTGGACCGATGACCTGGTGAAGGTTGCGAGTCGCACGGAACCGGTTAATTTGGCGACATTTGGGAGAGGCCTATGACCAGCAGTGGACGTCTTTCGGTTGAAATGATGATGATGATGATGATCACTATAGGCTTGCCATTAGAACATGGGACGTAAACATAACTTTTTTTAAATTTCTTTTTAATTTAATTAAATTTTTTGTTAATATGTGTGTTCAATGGGACTGCTTTACTCTTCGGTAAAATTTCGGTGTGATATATTTTCATCGTTGGCCTAGTGGTCTCAGTCGCGACTGTTGAACATGAAGTCCTGGTTTCGATTCCCGGATCGGGCAAAATGTTATTGGGTTTTTCCATCAGGAAATTCTCAGTACCAGCCACGGAGTCTGGTTTTGTGCCCGGTTGGTAGGTGGCAATAAGCTCGCCCCCTATTACATGGTACTTAAACAAAATGTACACATTTCGCCAGTGATGTTAATTGGGTACAACTCTGCCTAACCCTTCGGGGATTACAGGCGTGACGTTATGTTAACAATATTTCATTTAACAAACCAAAAGATTTCAAATTCATACTCAAAGCATTTCTTTCAATTAGACCATTACAGGCACTTTTGAATGTCACAAAAACAAAGAAAACGAAGCTACTGTCACAGACACAAGGCATAATAACCTGTGAAAATACTGTAGTTGTCCATTCCAAAGCGTAGATCTCTATAGAGAAGAATGGGCAAGAAACTCCATGGACACTCTTTTATTTACAAACAAATACGCAACAAGTAGTCCTAGTCAATAAAATTACTCTTAACTCAATCCAAATATTCAGACACAAAACTTAAACAAACTTTTCACTTCATCATCATTTGCTTAGCCTTTTCCCAACTATGTTAGGGTCGGCTTTCAGTCTATACCCGTATTTTACATGGAGCGACTGCCTATCTGACCTCCACAACCCAGTTAGTACTTGGTAAGACAGGCTGTCAGACTTTTTGGGCCACTGACTACCTGTAACGACTGTCAAAGATCTACAAATGACAGCCGGGACCAACGGCTTAACGTCCTTTCCAAGGCACGGAGGAAACTCGGTATGTAATGGTCACCCATCCACAGACCAACCTAGGCAAGCACGGCTTAACCTAAAGATCGATACGAGCGGCTGTTGTTATTTAGCCACGACCTCCTCCAAACAAACTTTTCACTTATTAATAAAATAATAAAAATTCCGTCTTCAAGTCTCTCGCCCCTCCGAACACCACAAATCATAAGACGTGCGTGACAACTCCGCCAGAGATAAGACCCCAGAGGTAGGTCCGGGGTTATTTTTCTTACTTTTGTTTACTACGGTGTGAATGACGGCGATAAGGGAATACGTATTTTTTATATTTATTCGGTCTGTCTGTCATGCTAGGAGTGCGAGAGATAGCGGCGAACAGAAGTGAGATAGTGAGATGAATGGAGATAGGGTCTTGTTTAATTTATTTTAAGGCTTTGTTTGTGTAGTGGTCACAAGCGCGACTGCTGAGTATAAGGTCCTGGGTTCGATTCCCACGGAGTCTGGATTTGTGCCCGGTTGACGGCAATAGGCTCGCCCCCTGCTACATAGGACTTAAACATAACTGGCGTAATGTGGGTGGACAGTCACGAGCACCAATATGTAAACACTTAACAACTTTTAAAAGTGTTTTTCTCTAATTGTTCTGATAAAAATTTCATGTTCGTATGTTCATAGTATTCTGAAATTCATATTTTTATGAAAAATATCCTATCTCCAAGTTAAAATCGTTATTTCTCGCGAAAATTACTTTTAAATTTAGGAAAGTTTATACATATTGGTGCTCGAGACTGTACTATTAAGTCCTCTGCCTTAACAGGCGTGATTTTATGTTATGTTATCGTATTTTCCCGTAGGTGCATTCTACCTATAGCACACCCTCACTAAGTCAGTTATGTTAAAATCCTCCATAATATAACTCCAAAATCGCTCCAACTGCACCCACACCCCCATCCCGTAAAGGTCATTCTAGTTTCCCCCATTGTTAGCGGGTGACAGAGAGCGAGATGAAACAAATAACATTTACACCGTCGACATGCGACATAAAGATTCATTATATATCAGACAGCGACGGGGAAAGTAATTAGTGCTGTAATAGCTTCAGGATGAATGGACGCTTTCGGGAACATTCTGGAAAAATATACTTACCTTTTGTGAGTTTTTGTGATATTTTCTTATGACTGGCTCGTTGGTCTACTGTCACAAGTGCTACACAGCATACTTTTATGGAACGTACCTGTAAATAATAAATATTATATTAGTTTAAAAACACAGTAGCACATACAAGGTATCATCTACCTAGCCTTTACCCAACTATGTTGGAGTCGGCTTCCAGTCTAACCGCATGCACCTGAATACCAGTATTTTATATAAGCGACTGCCTATCTGACCTCCACAACCCAGTTAGTACTGGGTAATATGATACTCCTTGGTAAGACTGGTTATCAGACTTTCGGGCCACTGACTACCTCTACTGCCAAATATCTACAAATGACAACCGGGACCAACGGCTTTATGTGCTATCCGAGCTACGGAGGTAACTATAGACCGACCGCTTTCATGAGTCCTCACGAAGAAATCAATTTAAATGGAATATTCTGAAGGTTGATCACAAATTGGTTCAATTTATATCGTAATACCTACGTGGATTATGGTTATTTTAAAGCAAATAACCTTTGGGATATTGTTAGGACTTTGTGGACGTTTAATGTGCCTTTGATGGGGCAAGGAGGAGGACTCATTAAAGCGGTCGGTCTATAGGTACACTGAGGACCACCTAGCCATGGACAAGCACGGCTTAACCTAAAGATCTACCCGAGCGGCTGTTATTTCGCCACGAGCTCCTTTATGCGCTTTAGCTCATTCAAGTCAATCCAAAACGATTTATTTTCGACTTTTCCACCATATTTATCACTGGCAGAATGCCTCCATGGCCTCCTGATTCCTTGTCTGAATAAAATTAGACCGTTTCGTTGAAGTGGGACAAGTGCAAGACTAGTTTTACATCATTAAGTTATCTGTTTAGACAATAGTGATTGTGAGCATAATAAGGTCACGCTTTAACATTGGCTTTGGAGCGTGAGGTTCTGGGTTCGATTCCCGGGTCGGGCAAAGTGTTATGAGGTTTACCATCAGGAATTTCTCAGTTGCAGCCACGGAGTCTGGACTTGTGCCCGGTTGATAGCAATAGGCTCGCCCCCTATTACATGGGACATAAACATAACTGACAAAATGTGAGTGTACTATTAGGTGCCTAACCCTTTGGGGATTAAGGCGTGATGTTAAGTTATCTAAATGATTTCAGACCATGCAGTAAGGATCAATTTACATTGCCACGGAATGGAATACGGGCAAACGATCTACAGTCCTTTGTCCGTTTCTTAAGCGAAAAAAACTGTAGACAGGTTACCTAGACTGGTTGGGTTGTGATCTC
Organism: Noctua fimbriata; assembly: GCA_905163415.1. NCBI lineage: Eukaryota > Metazoa > Arthropoda > Insecta > Lepidoptera > Noctuidae > Noctua > Noctua fimbriata. Next base: position 8,077,576 of record LR990929.1, on the reverse strand, counting down.
TAGTATCAGAACAAACATCACATCGCTAACATCACGCCTGTAATCCCCGAAGGGTTAGGCAAAGACGTACCTAAAAGTACATCCACATTTCGCCAGTTATATTTAAGGGCATTACATTGCTCGATGACCTTGATGATTTGATCCCTGTACTGGTTTTTGTTGACTTGCCCCGCACATTTCGCAAAATTTCGGTTATTATTTATTATTTAAAAATATTAAAAGAAATAACAGAAAAAAAACAATACAGATTGTTAAGTATATCATTACGTATTTGTTGTTACAAAATTCATGCCGATCTATTCAGCCGTTACAGAGATAAAAGGACCTATTTTCTACGATTAACCAAAAAAAATTGAGAAGGTTTATTAAAATTTTAAACAATTCAATTTATTTGTGATGAACTTAACTATAACATACTTTTTTTACACGGAAAACGCACGAAGGGATTCATCAACAAATTTCTTTGAACATACGCTGTTTTTGGGATTTGAGCCATGTAATGCCCTTAAATCCCATGTAATAGGGGACGAGCGTATTACCGTCAACCGGGCACGAATCCAGACACCTTGGCTACTACTGAGAAATTCCTGATGGAAAAATCCAATAAAACTTTGCCCGACATTGGAATCGAACCCAAGATCTGGTGCTCAGCAGTCGCGCTTGCGACTTCAAGACCAATGAGGCAGTCAACTTGAGACTTACACATTAGAACAATGTAAGCCTTTTTTTATAATAAAGGCCTCACCCCACCTCGACTACCAAAAATAGCTTAACAATACACATATAGATTACTATCGCATAACCGCCGGTGACCTTATCAAGGTCTTCTTTAACAGAGCGTTGACCCCTTGTCAACGCTCTGCCAAAATAATATAATTGGATAATTTAATGTAATTTTAGAAGATATTTTTTGAAGAGGTCGTGGCTTAATTGGCGTCTCGTAATTTGACCAGTCTGAGGTCAGGTTAAAGGTAAGGCTTGTATTACGATAAAGTCTAGACTAAACATAGATATACAACATTAGTTTTAGTATATGCGAAACCTGAAACACCTGTCGAGTATTTTTATATAAAGAATCTATGCACAAAAATTCAAAACTGTATCATGAAAAATCGCAAAGTTATAAGCTTATTCTGTTACCTGGTTTTCCACACAAAAACGTGGTCATCACGCAACACGCCCGCGCCGGGCTTCCAGCGTCGTCTTCAGCTCATTGATGAACATAATTTGGCAGAAGGTACCTAAATTATTGCGATAGGTACTTAATCTCGCTCGGTGTTAAACGTGTAACTTTTTTTAAATATTTTTGGGACAAAATATAAAATTTTTGAAATCGATTCAATTACTTATTCTGAACAAACTAAAAATAATGTTGTATACAGGGTGTAAACAGACCCTTCACGAAGCCGTCAACCAAGCATTCTGTGCATCAAACTAAGTAACTTTACGCAAAAATTATTGCTGCGAAACGGCTTTTTTTTAGGTAAAAAATCACGTTTTACGGTAGGACTCAATGTAACGCCCTCAAAACATTGTGACGATGGATGGATTGAATAGTACGGGGTTGTGGAGGTGTTTAAAGTAAAAATCTTACATTAAAAACATGCATTAAAAAAAACATGTGAAAAAGTTGGAAGTTTGACCCCCAATATCTCCGTAACTAGAAGGTTCCCAGGTATGGTCTAGAATAAAAAAAATATCGCAATGACGGAGAGAACAAGTGCCTTTCGGCTTCGTTAAGGGTCTTGTTACACCCTTTGTATGTTTATGAGTATCATGCTACCTACCCCATTCGCTTGGTTGTGGTTGTCAGTGTAAACTCCAAGTAAGTTACGGTCGATTTGAAGTCAGTGTGCAGCTGAATACCAGTATTTTACTCAAGCTGCCCGCGCAACTTCGTCTGCGTATGGAATTTTTCCCGTTTTTGCAACATTTTTCATTGATGCTCCGCTCCCATTGGTCGTAGCGTGATGTTATATATATACAACATTAGTTTTAGTATATGCGAAACCTGATACACGTGTCTAGTATTTTTATGTAAAGAATCTATGAATAAAATTTCAAAACTGTATCATGTAAAATCTCAAAACTATAAGCTTGTTCTGTTACCTAGTTGTCCGCACAAAAACGTTATCACCACGCAGCGCGCGCCTGCAGCATCGTCTTGAGCTCATTGATAATAATAATTTGGCAGTAGGTACCTAAATTATTGCGATAGGTACTTAAAGTCGTTCGGTGTCCAACTTTTAACTTTTTTAAATATTTTTGGGAAAAAATATAACATGGTTTAAAAATTATTGGAATCGATTCAGTTACTCATTCTGAACAACCTATATTCAAGTTTCGCATATAATAAAAATAATGTTGTATAGCCTTCCTTGATAAATGGGCTATCTAACAATAAAATAATTTTTCATTTCGAGCCAGCAGTTCCTGCAATTAGCGCGTTCAACCAAACAAACTCTTCAGCTTTATAATAAAAGCATAGATTAATTTGATATTAATTAAAACTCCATCTTTCTGACACTGAACACAAATATCAACGTGGAATCGGCTGAACCCGGTCACAAAGAGTTATGAACCTGCAATAAAACGAATAGTCAGTCGTCAGAAACTAAGCGAATGACGACTTTCTGACCAACTCAAGCTGATTCGGTCTCATCCATTACTCGAAACATGTCACTGTCATCAAAATCATCATAATACTAACAAGATTCACACGCATCGCATAAAATAATACCACATGACCTCACCAAGGTCTTCTATTAAAATTCGACGGGTCAATGCACTGCAAATATTTGTACCATTAGTATTGTTTTAGAATACACTAAATTAGAGGTTCGTGAGTCACTTGGTACAATAGATGGTGTCACAATAGGTATCATGATGTTGTAACTGCCTTTTTTAATGAATCATCATTTTGAGGAATTGACGATACAAACAGCTATTTTATTTATTTATTTTTTAAGTGTTTATTTAGACCTAAAAACCATAGTATTAGTAGCAAAAAAAACCTGAAAAATATGTTAGTGTATATATTGTATTTGGCACTTTTCCCAGCAATAATTTGTGCGTAGAGTTACTTAGTTGGTGTTAGTGGCTTCGTTTACACCTTGTATTAGGTATCATTAATTATAAATAGTTTAACAATTTGGACACTAATCAAAAACTTCATTTTAAATAATCGCAAACCGTTTTTGGATGTTGGAACTGGCCAGTACGTTTACCTAACTACCAAACCGAACACGTGTAAGTGAATACATATAAATATAACTTTATATATATTATATGTACTAAACATAACATATACCTATCAACCAGTATACCTAGACCTGCGGTAATTGATAAATGATGTTTATTTTCTAAATAGATTTCTTACAAACAATTTTTCACGTAATTTTTTTTTTAAACTAGTTGTGGCCAGTGTTTCGTACCTGACTACTCTGAGAAGAAACAGCCGGAACAAACTAAGAGGTCTTAGTCTCATTAGGTTATATCAGGAACGAAATTCAAATTGTACTATATTCAACATTACGGTTGTGTTTTTTCCTTAAGAACCAGCGCCTCTTTGGAGAGTCAAGATAAATTGGTGATATCGAAATAATTCCATAACAAACACTGTTGCGGAAACATGCGAATGACGTCAGAGGTCAACGGCCGTCGAGGTCATTTAGGAGTAGTTGCAAAAAACTAGAGAAAAACTTTTAGTATTTGCAAGTCATTATTTGGAACAATTTGTGGCATTTCGTTATGGCTATTTAGGTTTAAAATGGCGTGAGTCTTTTGCAATGTGGCAGAGTGGCCATATCTTCTTTCTTAATGGCTTCTTCTTATCCTATCGATGTTCCTTCCATATTAGACGGTTTGGGCCCAGTAGGTGGCCACGTTTCTTGCAGCGGCAGAGGCGCTATTCAGGTCGCCAACAGTGCAGATACGGACACCTGGTACACTCCAGCAGGTGGGGCATAGTTTGATCCGGAGCGCCGCACTCGCACTCGGTGTTGGAGGAACCAATAATACCCCATTTTGCCAGATTATGTTCGCACCGGCCTACTTGGGTACGCAGTCGATTCAGAGCTGTCCAAATAGGCCACTGTAGTTCACTGCCGGGAGCCAGGTGTTCTTGGGGCTTTAAGAAGTCGTGGGGTGGCATAATGGCATTGAAAAGGTATGAGTATCAGGGTCTAAAGTGCCTTATCCTCCATAGGAACGGGAGGTTTCTTCGACCAGATGGTTATTTTTGTTTCTGGTGTGCTATTGCCCGATGGCCGTAAGATCATCATCATCATCATCATTTCAGCCGAAAGACGTCCACTGCTGGGCATAGGCCTCCCCCAAGAAGGGGGGTTTTGCCATAATCGCCACGCTTGGCAGGCGGGTTGGCGATCGCAGTATGGTTGTTATAAAACACAGAGAACGCTGCTGCCCATTCCCTGGTAAGTCCCTTAGTCGCCTCTTACGACACCCACGGGAAGATATGGGATGGTGCTATTCTTTACGTCCGGACACCATACAGAGAGGCCGTAAGATGGTTGTAACAATTCTCGCCATCATTGCGATATTTTTTTTGTTCTGGATCATACCTGGAAGCCTTCTAGTTATGGAGATATTGAAAGTCAAAGTTGCTACTTTTTCACAAGTTAAAAAAAAAGTTTTATGTTAGAACTTTACTTTAAATACCTCCATGACACCTGTACTATTCAATGCATCCATCAACACAATATTTTGAGTGCGTTACATTGAGTCCTAAAGTAAACAGTGATTTTTCGCCCAAAAAAAAGTCATTTCCCAGCAATAATTTTTGCGTAAAGTTTCTTAGTTTGATGTACAGAATGCTTGGTTGACGGCTTCTAAGATCTGTACAGAAGAATTGCTAACGAATTAAAAACCGAACATCAAAAATAAAACTAACAACGTCCATCTTTAAAACAAAAAGCCGTAAAGCCAACTTATATATAAAAAAGAAAAACATTTACCTTAAGAGGTGTACTGACCGACCGGAAGCCTGCTGTAGTGCTCTCGGAGTCTCAGCAGTTAGCGGTGAGACTAGCACTTAAGTCGGGTGAGTACTCCCCCTTAATGGCCATCTTTATGGGGTGTATATATACCTGTGTTTGTGGACTGGCTTTATTGGATTTATAAATACCTTAAAAATGCATGAATGTGGAAGGTGTAAGGAGTTTTTAAAGATTATACGTGGGTCTCTGACTAAGCTCGTGGCTAAATAATAACAGCCGCTCGGGGTCGATCTTAAGGTTAAGCTGCGTATGCTTAGGTTGGTCCGTGGATGGGTGACTGCTCATTTCATACCGAGTTTCCTCCGTGCCTCGGAAAGCACGTTAAGTCGTTGATCTCGGCTGTCATTTGTACATCTTTGACGGTCGTTACAGGTAGTGGACTGAAAGTCTGACAACTAGTCTTACCAAGGGGTTTCGTGTTACTCAGTAGTAACTGGGTTGTGGAGGTCAGATAGGGAGCCGCTCCATGTAAAATACTGGTATTTAGCTGCATGCTCACTGGAAGCCGACCCCAACATAGTTGGGAAAAGGCTAGGCAGATGAATTTGTGGACTACTTCATATTGTGTTCCTGACATGGGTCGTGGTGAGATGGTGACGTGGGTCTCTAACTATACCCCTGTGGCTAATGGTCATGGAGATATAAGAAGCAAGCATACTAAGACTGACTGACTGCCTCTTTGCTCTAGTGGTCGCAAGCGCGATTACAGAGCACAAGGTCTTGGGTTCGATTCTCAGGTCGGGCAATGTGATATTGGGTTTTTCGATCAAGAATTTCGGAGTAGCAGGCGTGACTTTAAGTATATGCAGGCGGTAAAACATAGAACTCAAAATAACCATTCGATGAAAAATTTCTATGTTGGGGGGCTCAGAATGATGTACTGAATACGTGGTAACCGTTTTCGCGTCAGTGTCCTTTCCACCCCGTATATGATATGTATGTACGATAGAATGACAATTTGTCCATACCATAGACCCTCTGTTCTGTATGGTGTCCGGACGTAAAGAATAGCACCATCCCATATCTTCCCGTGGGTGTCGTAAGAGGCGACTAAGGGACTTACCAGAGAATGGGCAGCAGCGTTCTCTGATTCTACAACAACCATACTGCGATCGCCAACCCGCCTGCCAAACGTGGCGATTATGGCAAAACCCCCCCTTCTTGGGGGAGGCCTATGTCCAGCAGTGGACTTTTCGGCTGAAATGATGATGATGATGATAGACCCTCAGATACCAACCAACCAATCTATAATATTCATAGTACTTCTAGTTTCACACGGCACTGTAGTAACCCGATCCATCATACCATATGGCATAGGAATTTCGCATCGCTGACTCAGTGTACTGCATTATGTAATTAACTATGTACTTGAATATGTTCACGGTGACTGGGTTCTGGCGGTTGGTAGGTAGAGCTGTCGTCCTGGATTGACATATGTGTGGGGTTCGTGGAAAATAGGATAACAACTTACTTCCTTAGGTGCGATTTATGCAGAAACGGCGTAAGGTGAAGGCGCGGCGCAGGCATGATGCCGCTCCAAAACGTAGATGACGTGTCGTGAATTACACTCAAGCGGCGCGGAGCAGGCACGCTGTTCTTTCGTTCCTTATAAATGTCGCGTACGTACATTTTGTATGAAAACGTTTTGAAGCGGCATCATGCCTGCGCCGCGCCTTCACGTTACGCCGTTTCTGTATAATTCGCGCCTTAGGGAGTTGTTCAAGGTGATTTTAGTAAGAAGTATTTATTCCTTTTATTGGGTGCTTATGTTGCTGTACATACCGTATTATATCAGCAGTCAGGCTTGCGGCCACCAGACCAACGAGGCAATCCACCGTTTTACCATTTTTGTAGATTCAAAACATTGAACTGTACCTAAAAAATCATAACATCACGTCTGTAATCCCGAAAGAGTTTGGCAGTGGTGTACTTAATACTACTTCCACATTGTGCCAGTTAGGTTTAAGTCCCATGTTATAGGGGGCGAGCCTATTGCCATCAACCGGGCAATAGTCCAGACTCCGAGGCTGCTACTGAGAAATTCCTGATGGAAAAACATAATAACACTTTGACCGACTTGGGAATCGAACCCAGGACCTCATGCTCAGCAGTTGCGCTTGAGACCACTAGACCCAACATTTTAAATTAAAGGTTTTCTCAGAACAAATTAGTGCTGAAAAATATCTACAAATTTTCTTAGAAAAAAACAACGTCTTCTAAATAACTGAAATCAAATCATGAACATTGAGCCGAAAATATTAATTTCTTAGAACTTTTAATTAGTTTTAAGTGTTTCTTAGAAGTCTAAGTATGGTTTGTTATTTACTTGTGTAACTATTTGGTTTGTTTACATTGTTTGATACAATAATATTATAAATAAAAAGAGGTAGGTATCGCACTAGTGCGCGCAAATTGTTGCAGACAAATTCAGACAATTGTCGTAATTTAAGTACTTCAAGCGCAATAGCTATCTCTTTCTGTATCATACGTTCCGTATTATCTATCGCAGTTGTAACAACGCAGATATTTGAACGCCGCTCAGTATGAAGGTAGCGTATCTTTCTTTATAATATCATTGATATGATACGTTAACGAGACGTGTTTGTTAAGAGGATATTTTTATTTTATGCTTAAAAAACTTCGTTTCGAAATTGCAGCTGTTACCCACTTGGTAAAATGACCGAAAAACTAAAACTAAACTAAATATAGGTGTGACGTAATTTTGTTTTTCGTATTATTCTCTGCAAACCCCAATGGGAGTCCGCCATATTGAATTTAGAATGACGTCACTTAGCTAACCATGCATTGTCATCCAAACTAAACATGTAAGCAGATTTCCACCTCAACTCAGCTTATTGTGCTGAGGTTTTGGGGATCACTGATTTGACCTAAACAAACAAACATTGCAAATTCAATAGAAGCTTGTAATAAAAATATTGATTTGTCGCAAGAACATGATATGCATGTAAACATATTGGACTATCTTTAACCGTCACACTATGCAACAACATATTAGCTTTCTTTTATTCATCGGTTTACTTGAAAAAGCTTTTTAAGCTTTTTTTACGCCAGACTGCCTTAAGATTTATAGGATTCCTAAATAAGTAAATAACTCAAGTACATATGTGCAAATCTTTTACGTATTCTTGACTGAAATGTATTTTCTTCGGTCGTATACTAGTTTTATGTGCTTTTGAAATTCAGTTCGTTTATGCTTTCAAGTTGTTGGTAAATGGAGGCAGTAGAAGCAATAGGAAGAGGAATTTGAGCTGTGAATGGAGAATTGAATACATAAGTATACATTTTGTAGATGACGTGGTAATCTACGTTCTTCCATTGGCAATTTTTTTTAAATATTAATTGGGCCTACTCTTGACCTCAATCTTGTCCTGAGGACAGAGATGAGGTCGACAATGGTACGAGCTAACCCAAAAGAAGCCTATTAACTCGCGACTTAAATAGATTGGGGTATATGAACTCGGGAACATCGACGCAGGTAGGGAATTCCAGTACTTGGCTGTGCGCATAAAAGATGCAGGAAATCGCTTCGTGTGAATAAGTGCCTCCCACTATCTCCCAAAATCTTCCTCGACCTGGACATCAGTAGCCATAGCGGACCTGGATGGTTTTAAATCCGGACCCAGGTTGGTCGCAGCAAGCAAAACCTGCTCAGGTGGAGATTCATTAATGACTCTGCCCTGGAGTGTAAATGTGGTGCTGTTCTACAAACGATGGGGCACTTAATATCGTGTCCTGCGTGTCCTGTTGTTTGTTCACTACAGGAACTGATGGACGCTACCGAAAGCGCCAAACTAGTAGCTCAGTTGAGGGCCGACACAATTTAGATTGCCATCGACACGCTAAGAAGAAGTAGTGCCTCCTGCGGTGCGTCAGCGTGCGCGTCCACCTTAAAACCCAAGCGATTATGAAATAACTTATTACAAAGTTACAATCGTGGTTCCATGAGAAAATTATCTTTGAATTTTATTAAGTGTAACCATATTTAGGCTTACGACCAGGTTTGTGAGTTTTTCAGCATCAAACTACACGTCATCTTACTTACTAAGTTCAAGATCACTTAAATATTTGGCTCTTCGTCACCTCGTTACGTCTTAAACGGCTAAAGTAATTATAATTTGCCGGAAACCACAAAACGAAATAATAACCATTTGAATTTATGATGCACCGTACAACATTCACTTTTATCAATCAAAAATTAACCCTATTTTCATAACTCTAAAGTTCAATCACACAAGCCAAGTTTACGTTTGAAAATTCACTGTTATTCTAATTTATGCCTTAAGTTGAGGAGTTAGGTTATAAAGTGGTTGCGTGGGTAGAAGTTGCAGGGCCATATGGTTACCGCAGACTGGTTGTGAAAGGTGGCGTAATAGTGTAAAATAGTTTATATCACTATTAAATGTAAAGTTAATTATTATGTGGGTAGTTTTGAAGAGGTATTTTTAAAACCGTTTATGATGTTTGGATGATCCTCATCCATTCATTGATGTGTTCCAAAGACATTCAAATATTTACGAGCGATTGACGGGAACAGACGAAGAAAATCGTTATCCAATACTGGCTAATACTTTGTAACAAATCAGTCTGTCTATAATTATGTTATACACCTGCTTATCGTCAGATAGCAGTCGTGTGTCAAAATTGAAATGTTCTGGATCAAAATTTTTGTATGAAAATATCCCCAATGTCCGCTCTATAAATCGTTTAAATCTCTTTGATGTATGCAATGAACCATGAGGATGGACAATCTGTCTTATACCTGCGAAATAAGCAAATGCGCTAAACAAAAAAAAAAAGCTTGGACCTTGACTATCAGTACAGTTATTATTTATACTAGAAACGGGATATTTACCATGTTTACTGTTTACTTTGAGTTCCCGATATTTCCGTTTTGTTTTTTTTTTTTTGTTTTTTTTTTTTTGTCCTTGATCATGGTGCTTGCAACAGCGCCGAAATATCGGGAACTCAAAGTAAACAGTAAACATGTTAAATATCCCGTTTCTAGTTTAAATAATAATGTTAGTGACCATGATAGTTTAAAATCTTGTATCAGTACAGTTATCATTATTCTCCCGTCTAATTTATTTGGAGTGGATGTAGCATTTCTTAAGCTCCTGTACTCCCGTGCAAAACGCAGCGGTAGCCGTTTTTTGTGAAATTTTTTGGAGCACTCTACTCTTTATACCAACTAATAGAAAATACATTAAATTTCTAAATAATCTTGACTCCAAAATGGTACTTAGTTTATTTTTTTCAAATAGTATAATGTTTAATTAATCTCCTCACAACAAAACCACAGAAATGAGAAATAATTAATGATAACATGCATTTCCTCGTAACGTAACCATTATTTTGATTTGCTACTTATACTAATGGATAGGCTATTTAATAATGAACATTATGCAAGAATTTTTCTTTTTCAAAAGATCATAATTTGATTTTATAAAGATTTTATTCTAAAATCTGAGCGTACCCGCTACGTATCTCTTGTGCTGGGTATTGAGGGAACGAATGCTCAAGGTTATTTGGTCAGGGTACCGCCTTAATTTTAGTCATCAGTAACCACACCCATACTAGCCATATCATCTTTCACGCAATCCATCCATGGTTTCCTCTTCACCATCTCTTATACCACGTACTCCATCCAACAATTACACATTCAAATTTAAAACTTCCCCCATGATCTATTCCTTACTCCTCCACATCCAAGCCTACACCATGACAATTTTCACCCAAAATTTCATTCACAGCTGTTCTTATCACTAGATAATCGAGGGAAGCTAGCTCTTTCTTTGTATTTACCAACTACTAGCTGCTCTACATTACAGCAAATAGTACCAATATTAAAATTTGCTGATTTGTGTCAATCTAAAGCATTAAAACTAAAGCAATTTCTTACTTTACTCCATCTTTCCTCTAAGACCCGATAAGACCCAACGAAACGGTATTCCGAGCAATTAAAATGTCGTCTCTTAACCTGCATTTCTCTAGGTATCAAGATATTGGACGGTTATTGGAAAATAATGAATGCAGAACCACTGAATAGACGGGACATTCAGCAATAAAGTATAAAAATATTCACAAATTGAGACGGAGCTGGTTTATTTTGCTAACCAATGACGCACGAAATTTTAATGAATAACTCGTTATTGAAAAATACGTTTTACTTACGTTGAGAAAATTCTGTTGAGTAAAAACGGGTATTACCTGTAAAAAAGGGTTTTAGTTAAAAAACGGCGGGAATTCATACTATTAAATCAGCTGTTCTATAGATTTTGAACCGTGTATGTATTGTGTAAGGGGCAGCTGTTTTTCAATACTAAAAATATTATAAAGAGGTAAGTTTGTATGAAGGGGATAATCTCCAGAACTAATGAGAAAATTCTAAAAATTCTTTCACTGGCAGAAAGCTATATATATTATTTGTGGATGCTACATGCTATAAATTATATTAATATCATGCATATTAGACGAACTATCACAATTTTTGCGGAAGAAGTCGCGGATGAAGGCCTAGTATTAAATATACGACAAAACAATTTTGAAGGATGTACTGATAATTGATAAATGTTTGTGATTCGATGTCCCACACACCTTGTATAGATAAAAAAATATAGATTTGTGGTAAAATGGAGGGGTTCATAGCTTTTTTAACGTTAAGTGGATTACTCAATCAAAACAACATATGACAGCCGGGGCCAACGGCTAACCGTGCTTTCCGAGGATCGGGACATGTTTCGGAATGTTAAAGACTGTCACCCATCCACGTACCAACCTGTAAAAATATAGCTTAACCTCATAGATCGACTCGTGCGACTGTTATTATTTAGCCACGACCGGGCCCTCAACAAAGAACACATTTATTAACAGTTTTAATTCCGCGTACAAGATCCAGCACAACACTGCCAAAATATGCACATGCAAATATGCATGAAAATAAGCAAGCTTCACACAACCAAACTTATGCTCATGGATTTCCGCAAAGCGATACAACATTATTTTTAGTATATGCGAAACCTGAATATAGTTTGTTCAAAATAAGTAACTGAATCGATTCTAATCATTTTTAAGCCATGTTATATTTTTTCTCAAAAATATTTAAAAAAGTTAAAAGTTGGACACCTAGCGACTTTAAGTACCTGTCGCAATAATTTAGGTATCTACTGCAAAATTATTATTATCAATGAGCTCAAGACGACGCTGGAGGCGCGAGCTGCGTGGTGACCACGTTTTTGTGCGGACAACTAGGTAACAGAACAAGCTTATAACTTTTTGATTTTTCATGATACAGTTTTTAAATTTTGTACATACATTCTTTACATAAAAATACTAGACACGTGTTTCAGGTTTCGCATATACTAAAACTAATGTTGTAGACAACACACTCAAAGTAAAATTAAGTACAATTCAATAAATAAAAGTAAATTGTTCAGTGCTAAACGGTACTGCAATCAGCGCCCCATTTCAGTACGGAAATGGATTCTCGCATCGGTTGTGAGTACTACAAATTATTATATGTGTCTCTGACTAAATTTACTCGCTGCTCTGGGTTTCGGCACTCGTAAGATATGTAAATTGTGCTGTATGTTATTTAATATAGTTTGCAGTTTCGTCTGATTGAATGTATGCTTGATTTTGCTGGTAGAGGAGAGGAATTGGGCTAAGGTTTTCGTGAATTTTAGAGAAAATGTTCTCTTTACTTTTAATGTAGGTAAATTGCAAATGCTTTGGCAGGGACTGCTAAGCTTTCTTGTTCAACTTAGGTATCACATACACAAAGTTTGAAAGTATAAGCATAAGCATAAGCATAATCAGCCTATAATGTTCCCACTGCTGGGACACAGGCCTCCTCTCTATGAGAGGGAATGGGCTATAATCCACCACGCGGGCCCAGTGCGGGTTGGTAGATGTCACATGTCTTCGAATTTTTGGTTCTAGGACATGCCGGTTTCCTCACGATGTTTTCCTTCTTTTTTTCCTTTTTTGAAAGTATAAAGGGTGTAAAAATACCCTTAACGAAGTCGAAAGGTTCTCGAAGGGTTTCTCCCTGTCATTGTGATCACTTTTTTGTTCTGGACCATACCTGGGAACCTTCTAGTTACGGAGATACTGGAGGTCAAATTTCCAAATTTTTCAGTAGTTTTTTTATATATACTTGTTTTAAGGTAACTTTACTTTAATCACCTCCATGACCCCGTTCACTATTCAAAACATCCTTCAGCACTAAGTTTTGAGTTGGTTACATTGAGTTTTACCGTACAACGTGATTTTTCACCCCAAAAAAAGTCGTTTCCCAGCAATAATTTTTGGGTAGGATTACTTAGTTTGATGTACATAATGCTTGGTTGTCGGCTCCGTGAGGGTCCGTTTACACCCTGTATTAGATTTATTTAATAAGTTTTATTGTATTTTTTGCGGTTTTATACAACATTATTTTTAGAATATGCGAAACCTGAATATAGTTTGTTCAGAATAAGTAACTGAATCGATACCAACAATTTTTAAACCATGTTAAACTTTGTCCCAAAAATATTTAAAAAAAGTTACAAGTTGGACACCGAGCGACATTAAGTACCTATCGTAATAATTTAGGTACCTACTGCCAAATTATTATTATCAATGAGCTCAAGACGACGCTGGAGGCGCGCGCGCCGGCGCGCTGCGTGGGGATCACGTTTTTTTGCGGAACCAGGTAACAGAACAAGCTTATAACTTTGTGATTTTTCATGATACAGTTTTGAAATTTTGTACATAGATTCTTGACATAAAAATACTAGACACGTGTTTCAGGTTTCGCATGTACTGAAACTAATGTCGTATAAAGTTTTACGAAGCAATTCTAATTTCCCAACAACATTTTCCACGGAATACATACAAAAAATACAAGCTTTACAAACCATGCAAGTTTAAACTACAATAATTTATAGAATATTGGTGTTAATTATGATTCTATTACAATTATCTGTTGCTAAGTTGTTACATGTCAATGATGAAGTATTCAAATATGTCTGTGGTATATTGAGAGTTTAATTTCTCCAAATTAATAAATGTTATTGGATTTTACCTTCAGGAATTTCTCAGCAGCAGCCACAAAGTCTGTATTTGTGCCCAGTTGATGGCAATAGGCTCGCCCCCTATTACATGGGACTTAAATATAACTGGCGAAATGTGAGTGAACTATTAGGTACACCTCTGCCTAACCCTTCGGGGATTACAGGTGTGATGTTATGTTATGTTATTCCTCCAAAATCACCATATCAACTACATACTTGGACAAAGTTATCACCAAGTTCACGCCTTCCTACTTACAGTAAATTCTCAGTAAATAATACTTCTGACATTTTATCTCTTTAATGTCAAGACCAAGACCTGTCTCTGACATTTTAATTTTGATTAATTTTACAAGTTCAACGTAGTAAATAATACTTTATTGACATTTGTGTATCAAACGATTTGATAATTTGAATTTATAGCCGTTCTCATTATAGTCTCTTGAATAGATGTTTGTTGCTAGGCGATGACTCGATGAGTATTCGGTAGACAAGGAAAATGTTTGCAATACATCATCATCATCATCATCTGCCTAGCATTTTCCCAACTATGTTGGGGTCGGCTCCCAGTCTAACCGGATGCAGCCGAATACCAGTATTTTTCTTGGAGCGACTGCCTATCTGGGGGGCTACTATGACGTCTTAAAGCAGGACTAATTCCAGTGTGGGAAAGAGACAGTGCTATACAGGTCGTTTAACGCGATCTTTTTCCCACACTGGGATTACTCCTGCTTTAAGACGTCATGGAGTGAGAGGGAATGGGAAGCCGTCACCTCTTTCTGCGAAGCAGTCATGCTAGTGAAGGAGGTGGCGGGACGTGAGAGGGAAAGAGCCTCACGTCCCAGCCACCGCGGGAGACACCCTGGGCGTCTGGGGTCACGTGGTGGCCCCTGGCCACCGTAGTCGCGGGCCTGTGGACGGCGAGTTGTGTTCCACGCGCGCCTCAAAGAGATGTCAGCAACCACGTAGGGGTCCGCATGGACCGCTGCCTGCCAGGGCTGCGGGACTGTTCGAAAGAGGCCACCTGACCTCCACAACCCAGTTTATGTTTGCAATACATACATATAACAAATAAACTTATGCCTTTTCCCCAAGGGGTAGGCAGAAGGTACAGAGCGCCAACTGCTGCAATCCTTACAATTTGATACCGTATTTTTTTTTAATGCATAGTAATATCAAGAAGAATGATCTTAATGATTTTTTTACCTTAGCATAATTTGGAGTCTTTGTAATTTTTTCGTGTAGATTTGCAGGTTGGTATTCAGCTCGTATTTCAAAAATCTGTCCATCAGGTGTAGCTATTGAGGTTTTGCATATCATGTTTGATTTCCCATCTGCTGTTGATTTCACAGCACAATCAAACCTCAACTTTTCCATGTTTCGTGAAATATTTGCAGAAAATGTTATTTTAAGAACAGCATGACAGTAGTTATGCTAGAACTAAAAAAACAGCACCATATTACACACCTACGGAATATACGCGCTGTCCGCCGTCACCGCCGTCGCCGCTGTACGTGCCGTTGACTGTACACTACATTTTTCATGGCACTGATTTCGATTTGCAATGCCTAATGACTGCAATCATCATTTGCCTGTCTTTTCCCAACTATGTTGGGGTCGGCTTCCAGTCTAACAGGACGCAGTTGAATACCAGTATTTTACATGGAGTGACTGCCTATCAGACCTCCACAACCCCGTTAGTACTGGGTAAACCAATACCTCTTGGTAAGACTGGTTATCAGACTTTCGCGCCACTGACTACTTGTAACGATTGTCAAAGATCTACAATGACAGTCGGCTGTCATTTAGTTAGTTTGTCCCGGGACCAACTAAAGGCTAAACGTTTTTTCTAAGGCACGGATGAAACTCGGTATATAATGAGTGGTCACCCATCCACGGACATAACCCGAGAAAATCAACCTGAGCGGCCGTTATTCTTTAGCCACGAGTTCCTCCCACTAATGATTGTAATCACTGTTTCCATAAAACATCACATTTACCCACTAGTTAAAAAAACCAACAACTCATTTAAAAAGAATATCATTAACCCTCAAACAACAGCTAGCAACAAAACCAACTAGTAACTCTCAGCTCCAAACTACACAAGTACAAGAATACATTGAGAGACCTACGAAAACCGTCTAACTCCGACAATAAAAGAAGTATCTCCCCTGAACACACAAATCACCCTTCAGGGTACATTCAGGAGGGCATCACACATAGCGGGTCTCGGTAAATAAACATATTAACCTTAAGTGGGGGCCCGGCCGACGGGCCGCTGAAATTGTGTGGGGTGAGCCATGAGATGAAGCGGGTTGGTAAGCATCTCATACGTTATGACTGTAAGACTGTAAGTTTTGAGCTGAATATTAATTTGTACATAGATAATTATGTGATTATTCGTTCTAATTTACTACACATTATTTATCGGAAGATGGATGGCGCCGCCGAGACCGGCCTTGAAAGAGGTGGCGAGATGATCTAGACGGGGGCTGGTTCGGGGAGGTACGGGAAAAGACCTCATTGAAGGAATTGGGGAGGCCTTTGCCCAGCAGTGGGACAGTACAGGCTAACAAACAAAAAATACTGAAACTAGAATCCACAAAAGAAACTGAATATAATCAGCACATTTGAAGCGAATTCCAGAGCTGTCATTAACATTTATTTGCTATGGGACACTGCCACTAACCGCTCTTAATCGCCGTTTAGACGTGGTAATCGTGTTCAGTTTCACTGTCAAAATTCACATATAGGAATCAAGCCCTAAAATTAATACACAGTGCTAAACCACTTTTCTAAGAATTATGATACGAGAGAGAGATCTCTAACCGCTCATCTCTCATAACTTCCACCACCAACTCCTCAAGTCCTCCCAAGGCACGTTTCCTGAATGTTTAATTTTATTGAATTCCGATCGATCCCACCGCCAGATGTTTGGTAAGTGCCGACTTATCCCTTTTTACCATGTCTCTTACCAACCATATTTTGCCTGAAAACTGTTATTTATATATTTTGGGCTAGTTATTGAGGATTTGCAAACTATAGGGCACCTTATAAGGTTGGGATGTGGTTGCCTGGCAAAGAATGGGCGATATATTATGTTGTTGAAGGCGTAAGGGAAAATGCCAAGATGATGGGGTGTTGGGGCAACGTTTTCCTGTTATGGCGCAAACTGCTGTTTTCGATTGCTGGAAATCGTAGTGACCATGGTAATTTCCTCTTTCGTTTTATCCATTTCTATTGCATGAGCTATTAATTAATATAATATTACGAATAAGAGGGATAGTCCCTGTTTTTACTTACACGTTGTTAGATTTACAATGCTTGATTTAGCGCCGAAAGTCCAAAGTCCAAGTATTGCGTCAGTGAAAATTTCCATTATTACCACCAAATTGAGAATTGTGAGAGAGAGTTTGATGTCTGTTCTGATCAATAGCGTATATTAACCCAAGCCCTTCATGAAACAAGACCTCCCTAATCCCTAACACCCACTCCAGAATAACGTTTGCACGTTAATTAATCCGTTGAATTACAATAATCCCGGTTAAACCTAACGCTCGATCAAAGTTTTATGCAACCGGCCGCAAGTTGTTCAAATTTCGGCCAACTTCGGGGAACTTCGGCCAACTCCGGCCAAGTTTAGCCGACATCTTGTTTGATGTTGTCTACATCGTAATGGTTCCGTCGATGTGGTGCGATACAAACCGCGACACGGAAATTAATGCGACCTATGTATACATTGATAGGTAAATACGGTTTCCACGTACTCAGGTCCTGAAGCCGCAGCAATGTATACTAAAATTTGGAAAACGTCGTAAGTTGGAAAATGTCGTAATATTAAATTATGTTTTGGAACTTAGATGAGATAAAACCACGTACTTCCGAATGTGGCGAGGATTTGTTATTAATATGGTAATACTGGTAATAGACACGAAGTTT
The DNA here is from genome assembly GCA_905163415.1 of Noctua fimbriata. Classification (NCBI taxonomy): domain Eukaryota; kingdom Metazoa; phylum Arthropoda; class Insecta; order Lepidoptera; family Noctuidae; genus Noctua; species Noctua fimbriata. The sequence continues at coordinate 8,059,548 of LR990929.1, read as the reverse complement.
GAAGCAAGTAAACATGGCGTGTTTAATATCAGCTGGAAGATTTTCAGAGGAATGTAATGAAATTTTAATTTGGTTTCGGCTTTTGATTCTATTTTAACTTCGACCTAACCTGTGTACATACACGTGTAGGAAAGTTCTAAGCGAGTCAATCATTAGATTCGAAGTCAAAGTTTTGACTTTGAGTTTACGACGAAACGTACGTTTTGACGTTTATCGCGAACTAAGAGAACAATGTTGGTTTTACGTTGTGTTGTGTTCTTAATTTCACATCAGTCTATTCTAATATAGTTCTTCAGATGTACTGGGAAGGCTGAATATCGTATTGTCGGTGCAATATGTTTTCTTCTTCCATTCTCCGCAGTCAACCGACACGCTATCATTAATGTGTGCATCTCACTTGAATTGAATAAATTATTATTGCTTATTCCTTTAATATTTTTTTTTTTTATATGACCACAATAAAAAAAAAAAACGTTTTTTTGTAGCCTATATTGTCCCACTGCTAGGAAAAGGCCTCCCCCATAGCCTTCCACTCTCCTCTCCGTGAGGTTTTATCGAGCTAATCTCTCACAAACGCCTCTAAGTCGTCACGCTAGCGTTTTCTAGGCCTCCCTCGGCAACGACGCCGAGGAAATAACATTTATCTCCATCATTTATTCATCATTTATTTACCTATCACAATCTAAATATACATAATAATAAACATTACTAAATCTAGAGCTTAGACTAAAATAACACAGCAACACATGCTGATACTTCCATCAATTACCCTACCCATTTTTTCGCCATTCAATTACGTCTAACTTCATCTACCTACGGAAAAACATGTACTTATCGGCAAATTGCACTTTGTCCCACACGAGTCCTAGTAATATGAGTATCGGCAATTTTTGCACTTTCTCCAAAACGAGTCCACGTAACACAAGAGCATTAGGTAGCATAAACTGAACCCTACAGGAAAAAAATGAAGTTACAACGCTAAAAGCTTGCACTTTAGATGTTAAAGCAGAAAATTGTAAAAAGATTGGTTACCAAAAACCTTGCTGCTAAATATTAGCGAAGCACTTTACAGGCGCATAAAGGAATTTCTCTTTTACAGCTGCTTGCATCTTGTCGGAATATTGAAGCGTTGAGGGTGCGGTGGCAGTGATAGCGGGGCGGAGAGATAGCGGAATGAATTAAAGAAGAGTAAAGAAGTGAAACGATTTACAGTTTGATTGTATCTATGGCAAAATTGCCACTAGTCGAGTCACATCGTACGCATAAGGACAGATGGACCCGGATCATATATTAAGTTCCTGAAGACGGGCGTTTGTGTCAAAGCAGGTCTACGTGACGATCTGGACTCGTTACTTTTGGAATGGCTGAAGATGGCGAACAATAGAGCGTACTTAAGGAATATGGGGGAAATCTTTGCCCAGCAATGGGACTATATCAGTTAAAAACATGCGTAGTTGTTTGGGAAACGGATCGGTGTAGTGCTGAATACAAATATTTTGGTGTTCGGTTAGAAATGGTGAAGAAAACCTTAACCCATGAACCTGTTCAATGAATTAACTTGAATGTATGGGAAGCCGTGGCTGTAATAGATCAAAATTTACTAGATTTCCATCCGTCCAATAAGCATATCAGCATACATAGTATCACTCACTAACAGTAATACCAAAGCCGTACTCTTCAATTTTCAAGATGAAAATGCACTCTCACTAAGTATTTTAAGTAAAGTTGGCAGAACTTATGAACTCAAAATAGATAAGAGGATATTGTGGAACGTTTGACAGTTTCACAGCACTTAGTAAATATTTTAGACTAGTTTTAATTTAAGGTTTCAGGGAATAAAACAATGTTTATACAGTTTTGTACTTACGGTTTCTGTATTGAGTTTGGGCTTTAGCTGGAGGAGTAATCCAACCATTTTGTCAAAATTACATAATATCTGTAATGCCCGAAGGGATAGGCAGAGGAGTGTACCTAATAGTGCACCCACATTTCGCCAGTTGTGTTTGAGTGCCATGTAATACGGGGAGAGCCTATTGCCATCAACCTAGTACAAATCCAGACTCCGTGGCTGCTATTGAGAAATTCCTTTGCATTGTCATAATTATGCGCGTCAAAAAACATTATCATGCTTAATGCCATATCTCCGAACGAAGCGTAAAATATTTTTTTTTGGATTTTTTTTGATCTTGCGGCGTTTATTTCGGCAATTTCCAAGTTCACACTAAATAACCTTTATTCACCGAAAGAGAGGGCAGCGATATTTTGTATATCCATATTTCGCCAGCCCCACCCACATGAAACATCTTGTCTCCAGTTAAATACACTAGGGAGTCAATTTAAACATTTTTCATCCCGCTTCTACGTTCCCGCTTCCCGCTATCACTAAGACCTCACCTCTATTTGGTCGTTAGGGGCAGGCGCAGCACTCATTGACGGTAGCTTATTGCAGCTACGTCGACGTCTTCTGAACTTATTAAATTACAGGATATTGTTGTCTAAAGAAATTTGAGCACAGCGGCGGAATGAGCTCTTGTGCGGTACTAGTAGGAAGGCATTCTGTTCAGACGAGATCATTTGAGAGGGGAGATATTGCTTCTTTGAGCAGGGTTGGATATTTACAGCAATGGGTTTTTCTAGGGTTCCGTTGCCGAATGTCAAACAACGGAACCATTATAGATTCGTCATGTCATGAAACTAGGTAAGTAGATGTATTCTGTGAACCGCTTTACGATTTTTATTCAAAAATAAAATATTATACAACTAAAACTATTATTACATGCAACTGAAACTATATATTTTTTCATCAAGTGTATACGTGCAGCGTGTCTATAGATAGGTCTTTAAAAATGACATTGAGGTTCTTCAAACAATTTTACTTAAAGTCAATGTTTCCATTTTGTTAAGCAATTAAAATCCTGGACTTTACAAGTGACAAGAAAAAAAACCAACACACTGGTGCATTTTAAATCAATACGCTACAAATTACCAAAACAATGTGCTACAATAAATACTCGAAATAATACGACAAAACGAACGGATCTCAGCCTCTAGCATTTAATAAACTTCGACCCTACATGTGTCGCTACGTAAACTTTACAACGAATGTCGGTGTAGCAGGCACTGTTCGTACCCGGTGCATTGAGGAACTTCCTAATTATATGGAACTTCAACAATTAGTGCAAAGCGAGACAGACCTGATAACAACGTTAGTGATGTCTCAGGGACTCAGGTTGTTAAGTACAGTTGTTAGTTTTGTTATTGTTAGTGCAGATTGTTTTGTTGTATCAGTTGATATTGGGAAAGTAATGCGTTGCTATTTGTAGATCTTTGACAGTCGTTACAGGTAGTCAGTGGCTCAAAAAGTCTGATAACCAGTCTTACCAATGGGTATCGTATTAGCTAGTACTAACTGGGTTGTGGAGGTCAGATAGGCAGTCGCCCCATGCAAAAATCTCTCAGCCATGCACTTCAATCAAAATCACTGACATTTGCAATAGCAATAACATTTGAAACTAAAACTTGAGATTCGCTAACACGTAACACTAAAACCAAGTATCTTGCACTAAAACTAAATGTTACATCTCTTACTTAGTCGTTTTATTATATGTTTTAGTTCTCAAATGAACTCAGGTTAGCGTTGTAGACTATTAATGTAAGTTTTAGTCTGTTTAAATGCTATTTGCTTATGTGATGTTAATTTGTGTGTAATATGTTTTTGATTGCATTGTTGCTGTTCTATCAGGTGTCTTGTTTGTGTAGTTGCAACACAGTTTTGAACATAAAAGCTTTTAGTCACGATTAAGTTCGCTAAGTAACAGTTTTGACACACAATAAATTAAGAAAAAAAGGGGTGGCGAGACGATCTGGACGCGCACCGCGAGGGTTGGTTCGAGGAGACACGGGAAAAGAATTGGGAGACGCCTTTTCCCAACAGTGGGACAGTACAGATTAGTTAAATAAAAATGTAAATAAAATATGTGTTTTTAAATTTTTGATGCTGTGAGGCATTTTTCCTCCAAATATCACGCATATATGTTCTTTGTTTTCATTATTTTAATGCTTATATTCTGTGCTGTTATCCAGTACCTGCTTGTCGCAGTCACGATGTGCAAGTTGTTAACTTTTTTTTCATTATGCAGCTTGCCCGTTCCTAAATAATATGTTTATACTCCATTATCGTAATAGGAGGCGTTTTATAGTTTCTGCTTATGTGTTTGTTTTATGAAAATACAACATACCACAACACAATCGTTAAGTTCATCGTATTTTGCCAGTTCCTAGTAATTTCCCTAAACCTCCGATTCTAGAACGAGCCAGCAACAGCCAATTAAACCCGGTAGTCAGGCCATTGTACATTAATAATGAAAGTTTTCCTGCGACACAGTTCCCAGTCTCATTTGCTTACGTAATTAGTGCTTCAGCTCAACGCGAGTGCAGGACTGTGTGTCGCTAACCTTCTAGGTAGTGTATAAGTAAGACTAAAGAGCAATAAACCTGCTGAGAATACTGTCAAATTTGGAGCTAAGTAATAACAGCCGCTTGGGTCGAACTTCAGGTTAAGCCGCGTGTCTAGGTTGGGCCGTAGATGGGTGACCACCCATTACATACAGAGGTACTGGCTCATACGATATCCCTTGGTTGATAGACTTTCGGGTCACTGACTACCTGCAACGACTGTCAAAGATCTAAAAATGATAGCCGGGACCAACGGCTTAAAGTACTTTCCGTGGCACGGAGGAAACTCGGTATCTAATGGGTGGTTACCCATCCACGGACCAACCTAGGTAAGCGCGGCTTAACCTAAAGGACGACCCGAGCGGCTGTTATTATTTAGCCAGGACCTCTGACTGTTAGCCTAAGCACTAACGTATATAGACTGGAATAAAAGGTTACAAAAAGCTCTACGATTAATCGTCTATAAAACAGAGCACTATTATTTTACAACATTATACTTCCATACATAAATAATTTTGTTCAAAATAAATATTTTTTTGTATTGTTAACACTGACACATCAGTAAATGAACGCTTCCATTATCGCCGTACGAATATTATTCTGAATGTATTTCAAGTAAATCCTCTCGTATGATTTAAATGTTATTCAAATACATGTTGGATGCTCAATATTGAATATTAATATTTTTTATAGTTTTGTGAAACACTGATTAAAAATGTATTTTTATATGAAACATGAATATGGCTTTATAAAACTGAGTTGCGCACTTGTAACTAATGCCTGTTTTCATCAACATTAAGCCCCACTAGTGCACTAATAATATGAGTGCCTCGTTGGTCTAGTGGTCGCAAGTGCAACTTCTAACCATTTGGTCCTGGGTTCGATTTTGAGGCAGTGTTATTGGGTTTTTCCATCAGGATTTTCTCAGTAACAGCCACGGAGTATGGATTTGTGCCCGGTTGTATTACATGGGACTTAAACATAACTGGCGAAATGTGGGTGTACTATTAAGTACACCTCTACCTAATCCTTCAGGGATTACAAGCGTGTTGTTATGTCATTTGAAAACTACCTGATTTTAAGATACGAAAAAACAAAAGACACTCAAAATAGACATCTTACAAGATTTTCAGTACAACCAAACTAGTAAATAATGATGATTTAGTAGAATCGAGTTTACAAATCGGCTTTCAGTGTGTGGCGGCCCCGAAAGGGATTACAGGGATCACTGATCACCCATAAGCCTTTAGTTACACCGATATGCTGTTAACCAACACATCAAGAGCATAAGTTTGTGTACACATGTTTTTGAGCTTGTGTGCAATCATGACTGTTGTTGGGGGTGTGTGAGTGTTAGTAAGAGGTGTGTGTGAGTGTATGTGTGTGTGTAATTGGATTTTAGTGTAAGTAATCGTGTTCTGTTTATTTCGCTTTGATTAGTTTGTGTAGCGGATTATGGGTAGTTATATTTCTTGATAGATAAGTTGGTATTTTGAATATCAATGTGAACGTCTTTTTGTTATGCAGTGCTACGAATAAGTTTTATTCTCCTTTGATATTGCAGCATGACTAAATAGCTCAAATGAGGAGAGGCTTAGTACTTATTAGTTCCGTGGGAGTAGATCATAGGAACTATTGTGTTTTAAATAGGCACCAACTGCAGGTTTTACAAAATAGCCATTTACGTTTCCTAGGAAACATGCTAAACTAAACAGTCGACAATCGTTTTGTTTAACCTCAAGACTTTGCGTCTTAGAATCTTAAGGCTTAGCCATACACGCTAGGGTGTACCTGACAGGTGTACCTGACTGCCTGCACAGTTTTGCAATATACACGCTCCGATTTACCTTCACAGTTCAACTGTTCAGTCAAACCTGCTAGGTACACCCTAGCGTGTATGGCTATCTAAAGATCCTGAGACGCAAAGTCTGGAGTTTATGCTATTGTGTATGGCTACCTTAACAAACACCAAAAACTAAGTCAACAAGTAACCAGCATTTTGCATTTTGATAAAAAAAAACATACATTAAAACCTAATTTCTAACCAACACGCAACACTAACCGCCACATTACCTACTAATAACAGCTTCTAAATTCCCACCCACACTGAACATGCAACGAAACTACTTCCCCGTCCATTTGACCTGGAACTCGCACCAATTTGTTACACACGGCGACACAAGTGCAAACTGCTTCGGATGTGCATCAAAGTTAACTACGTTAGGTCTTAATTAGGCGACCAAGTTCGACATGCAACTTATGTCAGGTCAGCAGAATAGGGAACGTCTTAATTAAAATGTAGCTTCAGTTTGGCAATGGAGCGGTGTTTGGACGTTAATTGTTTCAGGTGGGCCCGTTCTTCGTAGTTTTGCTGGCGTGGGTGTTTTGAGGTGAATTGTGTGGGTGTGTTTGTGTTGGTTAAAATAAAAAATAATGGAGAAATGAATTCATGCAATTAAAACACAAATGGAAGAGTTTATGAGTGAATTGAAGTTAATTAAAATCGTTGGAAAAACACATTTGTCAATGTGTTATTCCTTGGAGTTTTTTGCTTCGGATGTGCATCAAAGTAAGGTTTTATTAGGTTACAAGTATATAGAGCAAGAAAACGCGGGAATGTCTGATTACCATAAACACAGCAATCAGTTGTATCGGACAACAGCGGAACACAGTATGTTAATTTAATTAAATAAACTTTTATGAGCGCGAATGTGTAAGATCTTGGCCGTTCGTTTTCATACAATCTAAGTTGCAAATCAAGCACTATGTAAAGATAATTAAAATGGCTGCTTCGTTATGTATGTCAAACATACTGCAATCAAAAATTTAAAGTGTTAAATGCGATACATAAGTTAGATATGCTTGATTATGACGGATATGATCTGCCTAGTCTTTTCCCAACTATATCGGGGTCGGCTTCCAGTCTAACCGGATGCAGCTGAATGCAGTATTTTACGAGGAGCGACTGCCTATCTGACCTCCACACATTTTTACTGGGTAATACGATACCCCTTGGTAAGTATGGCTGTCAGACTTTCGGGCCACTGAATACCTGTAACGACTGTCAAAGATCTACAATTGACAGCCGGGACCAATGACTTAACATGCTTTCCGAGACACGGAAGAAACTTGCTTAGTAATTGATGGTCACCCATCCACGGACCAACCTAGGCAAGCGTGCCGAGCGGCTGTTATTATTTAGCCACGAGCTTCTCAACTTCGATGATAATGTAACCCATTACTAGGATTATTCATGAACGTTAAGAAGCATTTCCTTCTCGATATAATCCTTCATCTAAGTATAAAAGGCGTGTCCGTCTCATTTCCATATACACAGCAATTCTGTGGTATCGGACAAGGGTGGGCGTGTATTGTGTAACCGGCTTATGTAAAGCTTATCGTACCTAGGGATTGTACATATGGGGTTTGTGGTAGGCCAACAGATTGTGTACGGGCTGGCATCTTCGATTGATAGGAAATATCATCCAAAAGACTGCCTCGTTGGTCTAGTGGCCTTAAGCACGACTGCTGAGCACGAGGTCCTGGGTTCGATTCCCGGGTCGGGCAAAGTGTTATTGGGTTTTTCCATCAGGAATTTCACAGTAGCAGCCACGGAGTCTGGTTCCGTGCCCGGTCGATGGCAATAGGCTCGCCCTCTATTACAAGTTACTTAAACATGACTGGCGAAATGTGGGTCTACCATCAGGTACACCTTTGCCTAACCCTTCGGGTATTACAGGCGTGATATTATGTTACATTATTATCAAAAGTACGACTTCCTATCAAAAGAAAATAGTAATAGTTTGTCGGCACGGTTGGCGCAGTGGCTGAGCGATTGACTGCTGCGCTCCGTGTCGCGGGTTCGATTCCAGCACGGAACAAATATTTGTATGGCAAGTAGTTGTTCCGGGTCTGGCTGTTTGTGTATGTGAGTTTAAATGTTTGTAAACGCACCCACGATACAGGAGAAATTCCTAGTGTGGGGCAAAGTTTAAAAAAAAAAAAAAGTTGCGTGCTTATTGCTTGGATTTCAATGACTCGCTCGATTGTATTTAAGTATTTCTTTGAGGTAAAGTCCGTATATTATATTTTTAAAGTACATAATCCTCTATCCTACAGAGCAGTATGTATCTTCATACCTTATCAAAGGTTACGTAAGCGGTCATAGCCGGTAATCTAGCCTTGTTACCTAACTCCGGTTATGTCAGTAACCTACCGGTTACCGGCAATACCGGGGTAACTTGTTAGTGTCTCAATTTTGGCGATGTGCTGTTTAAATTGTTCGGCTTTTGTTTTTGAATTGAGCTTTTTTTAGAGATTCAGTATTATAAAATTTGTAGATCTTTGACAGTCGTTACAGGTAGTCAGTGGCCCGAAAGTCTGACAACCAGTCTTACCAAGGGGCATCGAATAACCCAGTACTAACTGGGTTGTGGAGGTCAGATAGGCAGTTTTTCCATGTAAAATACTGGTATTCAGTTGCATCCGGTTAGACTGGAAGCCGACCTCGAAATAGTTTGGAAAAGGCTAGGCAGGTGATGATGAGATGTTATGAAATTAAAATAAGTGCCGTATGTATAAAAAAGTTCACAGTTTTAATGTTCATTTTAGTTTAATTTGTAACAAAACTTCACGCCTGTTACCAAAGCGTTAGGCAGAAGTGTACTTATCATACACCCACATTTTGACAGTAATCTTTAAGTGCCATGTAATAGGGGGCGAGCCTATTGCCATCAACAGAGTACCTACATCCAGACTCCGTGGCTGCTACTGAGAATTTTTTGCTGGAAAACCCAGCAACACTTTGCTCGACCCAGGAATCCAACCCAGGACCTCATGCTCAGCAGTCGCGCTGGCGACCACTCGGCCAACGAGGCATTCACTATGAAAAAGATTTCAGTTTTCAATGTCCGGTTTTGTTAAATTTCAGTTAAAGCTAAATGAATCGCTCGTAAAGAGGGTAAGCACACATCTTCACAAGAAAACGTATATTTGTGCATTCAGGGTGGAAGGGACACCAACGCAAATACGGTTACCACGTATTCAGTACATCATTCTGAGCACACCCACATAGAATTTTTTCATCGCTTATTAAAAAAAAACAGCTATTTAAAAGTGCAATCTACACGGTCAAAATGTATGGAAAATCTGTTTTTTTTTGAGGGTGATGTGCTGAATAGATTATTGAATTTTATTATTTAGACTAGAAACGGGATATTTACCATGTTTACTGTTTTTATTGAGTTCCCGATATTTCGGCGCTGTTGCAAGCAACATGATCACGGATAAACTGAAGAAAAACAGTAAACATGGTAAATATCCCGTTTCTAGTTTAAATAATAATGTTAGTGACCATGATAGTTTAAAATCTTAGATCATTGAATCATCATCAATCTGTCATTTGTAGATCTTTGACAGTCCTTAGGTAGTCAGTGGCCCAAAAAGTCTGACAACCAGTTTTACCAAGGGGTATCGTATTACCTAGTACTACTGGGTTGTGGAGGTCAGATAAGCAGTCGCTCCATGTAAAACACTGGTATTCAGCTGCATCCGGTTAGACTGGAAGCCTGACCCCAACATAGTTGGGAAAAGGCTAGGCAGATGATGATGATGTACTGAATAAGTGGTAACCATTTTCGCGTCGATGTCCCTCCACGCCGTATTGTAAACATTAAACTGAAACATAAACTGTGTACATTTTCAGAAAAATCTGTTTTTAAAAATTCTCAGTGTTTTATTCCATTTGTTTCACGACAAATTGAAATTGAACTTATGTCATCTTTTTTTCGTATTTCCCGACATGTTTATATTCCACTATAACCAAACGGAAAACCAAACGTTATTACGATAGCCATAACATCCAAAATTGCTCGACATTTAATTTTCATAACAGCAAATATATTGAGTTGAGCTACACGGCACGCATATAAAAATATTTCGCCATAATTTTATGAGCTTTATTACGGGCTCATAAAGTTCAAAGTCGTACGTTATTGATAATGAAAATGTAATTGGTATATATTGTTAAGGGTTTATTATTAAATGAAAATATATATGATAATAACTTTTTATTTATTCAGGGCAATGTGATATTTAATAATGTCACAAATAAAGCGTTCAGAAATCAGAATGAACGTTCTCAGGTCACTTCAATGTTTGTTTCGGGAGGTTTCTGCACCGAATCGGGCGGGAGGAAACGCCCGGGTGTTTCCATTGTGAGGATCGTCCGGAGGACACGGTGCAGCACACTGTGGAGGTCTGCCCCGCTTGGGCGGAGCAGCGCCGTGTCCTCGTAGCGGCGATCGGCGGCGGCGACCTCTCGCGCCCGGCCCTGGTTCAAGCCATGGTCCGGGGCGAGAGGGAATGGGAAGCCGTCACCTCCTTCTGCGAAGCAGTCATGCTGGTGAAGGAGGTGGCGGAACGTGAGAGGGAAAGAGCCTCACGTCCCAGCCGCCGCGGGAGACGCCCTGGGCGTCGGGGGTCACGTGGTGGCCCCCGGCCACCGTAGGCGCGGGCCTGTGGATGGCGAGTTATGGGCTAGCTCGCCGTCCAGCCGTCTTATGACGACAGGCCGTGTCGACGGCGCGTTCGTGTTCCACGCGCGCCTCAAAGAGATGTCAGCAACCACGTAGGGGTCCGCACGGGCCGATGCCTGCCAGGGCTGCGGGACTGTTCGAAAGAGATACCGCGGCCCTGGAACACAAAGGGCAAAGAAGGAACATGGATGGGTTTTAGTCAGTACAAGTCTGACACTCCCTTCCGCTCCGCCCAGAGCGGGGGGGGTCATTTGATGATTTACCATCCCAAAAAAAAAAAAAAAAGGTCACTTCAATGTGTACCTACATACAGGGTGTAAACGGACCCTTCACGAAGCCGTCAACCAAGCATTAAGTACATCAAACTAAGTAACTTTACGCGAAAATAATTGTTGGGACCCGAATTTTTTTTTTGGGGTGTAAAATCACGTTTTACCGTAGGACTCAATGTTACGCACACAAAACATTGTGCTGATGGATGATTTGAATTGTACGGAGGTTGTGGACGTGTTTAAACTAAACATGTTACATTAAAAACATGTATTAAAAAAAAAACTTGTGAAAAAGTTGGAACTTTGACCACCAATATCTTCGAAAATAGAAGGTTCCAAGTATGGTCCGGAACAAAAAAAAACGCAATGACGGGGGGGCTTCGATAACGGTCTTGTTCACCCTTTACATCGTGTATTATTTTTAGTCGACTGCCTCGCTGGTCTAGTGGTTGCTAACTGCTGAGCATGACGTCCTGGGTTCGATTCCCAGGTGCGGCAAAGTGTTATTGGATTTTTCCTCCAGGAATTTCTCAGTAGCAGCCACGAAGTCTGGATTTGTGCCCGGTTGATGTCTATAGGCTCGCCTCCCATTACATGGTACTTAAACATAACTGGCGAAATGTGGGTGCACTATTAAGTACACTTCTGCCTAACCTTTCGGGGATTACAGGCTTGATGTTATGTTAGAAAATAGCTGTTTTTATCAAACTGGCCAAAATTCGGACTCCGCGATAGCTTTGGCAAAAATTTCTAATTCAAAAATCTTTTTTTTTTTTCAGATATACACTGCTTGTCTCTGCTTCACCCAAAGGTTGACTGGTAGAAAATGCCTATGGCATTAAGTCCGCCTCTGTACGTTTGTGCTTGAACACGGCCTGGCCTGGGAATCAAACTTTTTTGAATAGTTATCACCCTTGCGACCACTAGAATTTGTTCGAGAGAGGTCAAATCTAATCAATCAAAATCTCCACAAACAACATTATGAATAAACAATTGAATATAATATGCACTACTTAACGGATTACCGTCATTGTCGTCACTGCATTAACAATAGATTACCTAATTGGTCATCTTCAGGTGTTAATTGAATCTGCACTACAATGCACTAGATCAAGTACTTCATATACATTATCGGTATCTATACCACATATATAAGGTCTAACTATTCATACACGAAATATTTTCAGGGAATCATCTAACGGCTATAAAGAAGCCATTTCAAGGGATTTATTTTTTATCTGAGTATATTTTTATAAAAATAAATAATTTAAAATTACTTGACCCACAAAATAAATACTAGCTCCTTATTTTTGAACATCCATTACGCTAGTTTACTACGTCGTATTTACCTGGTGTTATTGTTAGAATATGGGAGTAAAGATTTTATGCAAAAAGTCTCAAAAATTTTTAGAATTATAATAATTTCGTAAAAAAAAAAAACACTCAGATAATCTTTTTTTCTTTGCTATGGCGACTATACGACTTATAGAAGTTACTCTTAAAATATTTCGTGTATGAATAGTTAGACCTTATATACTATATATTTGTAATTTCAAAATAATACATCACAAATGTCAAATGATTAGATTGCACGATTGTTGATTTGAATTTGATATATTAATCATTCACAACAGCTAATATGACATTTACTCATCAGGCATTCGGAAACTAGGGGTAATCTCTATTTACTAAAACACCGTCTATGTTATCATTAACACTAGAAACGGGATATTTACCATGTTTACTTGATTTGAGTTCCCGATATTTCGGCGCTTTTGCAAGCACCATGATCACGGATAAACAACAGCGCCGAAATATCGGGAACTCAAATCTATCAGTAAACATGGTAAATATTCCGTTTCTAGTGTTAATGATAATGTTAGTGATGATGATAGTTTAAAATCTTACATGATGGCTTAAAATCTACGTTAAATTCTTTCTCTGGGGCTTCGTCGAGCTTTATTGCCTCGGCGCTTTTCTAATGGTTGCTACTGTTAATTATGGCTTTCAGGAGTTACAGTGGTTTGGGAATGGCGGGTCCATCCGTGATGAGTATTTACAAAATACGACCCTCACATATAATGACACAACGTTCCGTCTACCGTATCAGCGCATAATCTCCAAATATTAATTACACATAATACCGTTGTAGTTAACAATAAATAATTTACATACATATTATTAATTAATAATTTATCTGTGGAATTCACAAAGCGACCCTTTCACCCTCAAGGATTAATAGTACAGCACAGCCAAATTGAAATGTACGCATTGTGTACCGAAACTCGTTTGTTGAGGGACTCTGAAATTTGGTCGGTTTACAATATCAATTTAGTTTGGATCAGAGCTGAAATTACGTAAATGCAAATAGAGATAGTGGAAACAGAAATAATTGATAAGGCTTTCGCGTAGGCTGTTGTTTCAGGGTAGTTGTGGTTAAATTGATAACGGACTTTGTTACTTTGGGATTTGAATTGCGGTAGGGCCTTTGTTGGACTGTAATTGTCTGTTGGGACTGGAGATAGTACCCTAGTTTCTAGTGTTTGGTTTTCCATACAAAAAAGCAATGGCTTGAAAACATCTTCTGCGAAAATGACCTTTATTGAATGTAAAAAGAAAACAAATTCAAAAACACCAAGGTTGTATACGTCCAACACTCCATTAATACGAAATTATCGTAGGTACTGGCCGACCGTTTAACAGAGACGGTCACTGAGGAATCTGCTTGCGGGGGGGGAGAGTTGACATCTGTCAACGGCGACTGACAGGTCTCGCGACGTCAGTTTTGGGGTGGGCCTGTAGCTTTGACGTTTGGCTGACGGATTGGTGATGACAATTAGTTGTTAGCTGACAAGACAACGCTGTTGCATGCCCATTCAACATAAACGAGGGCTACAATATGCAACGTGTTTTTTTTTGATATCCCATAACTTTAGGGGTTATATTCTGTAAGTAAAAATAATACAAAAAATCCGAGAATATGTGGTCCAAAAATGCATAGTTTCGAAGTTATCATCAATCTCTAGATGAGTGTAGGTATTTAAGTTTCATTGATAAATACGAGTAATTCATTTTATTCAAACCAATCCTTAATATTTAAAGTTAGGAAAATGCGACGTTGTTATAAAATATATCACGTAAACTGTTTTACATTAATACAGGACTTTGTCGAATTATTTTGTATGAAAAATGAAAACAAAATAAAATGATAATTGAAAAATAATTCGTATGCCAGTCGATTCTTTGATATGGTCTTGTTCATATCCTAGAGTTATGGAATATAAAAAAAAAAACTCCTTGGATACATATATATTTAAAAAAACACCATAAACATAGATTAACGACAACAAAACCATAAATCAAAATATACCTGAAAATTACACACATACTGCCATACAATAACAGCAATAATCCTCTTGCATACTCCCGATAAATCAAACCCAGTATTAACTATCAATTTAAATGGCTGCTAAAACTATTAATCTCGTTAGCCCCGCTTACCAATTTGCATTAATAATAAGATAATTCTGGACCAATTTGATGCTGTGATTAAATGTTATTGATGCAATCGTAAATAAATGGGTGGTTAAATATTTTATGCAGTAAAGCTTAAATACATGCTACATTTTAGGTGAATTTTAGTTTAATTAATTATTTGCTGAATTTACAGTTAAACGTCACACGTCAGTGGTATACCGCCATTAATGCTACGATGCCGCGTGTCAGTTTCATAATAACGTATTTTCGGCACGAACAAGCTAGTTTTATGCCTTTTGCCACAAGTGCAACTGGCACGAGCGTTTACGCGCTTATAAGTTCGTATAAGCGCTAGCAGCTAGAGATACTGAAATATTGGGACTAACATAATCCACCGGTTCGTGTGTACGCGCGATCGATTTTTAGAAGCGCGAAATATGGCGCGCGTGTACGCGCGTAAAACGATACGAGGTTATAAGCGCCGAAAAATACTCTAGTGAAACTACGGAACGTCACCTACTACGATCCTTACAAACTTCAAACAAGGGAAGTCATTTTTTTTAATGATTTCATGTAAAGAAGGTCGCGGGCAACAGCTATAAAATTATATGAATCTTTAAATAAAGAAAATACAAACGTAATCAAGTTCAATTATTAGTCCGTTACCCACCAAATATTAGATAACCTAACAAAATCAACCTCAAAAGGTGATATTTAATAGTTATTACTGAAACAAAGTGTGATAGTTAAATATTGGAACGGATAATAAATCGTAGTTACGATCGGATAGTAATGAAGAGTGTTTTACGACTATTTGATTAAATTAACTACGCTCCAGGGCTCTCAGTGGCTAGGGTGCAATATTATTGAAAATGGACATTACTTTTGGAAATGATAATATCCGTTCGTCGTGTTTAATTTGATTAATATTTCGAGGCATGGAAAGTTAATTTATTACAGTTTATTTTAAAATATAATAACACTAGCACTTCGCCCGCGACTTCGTCCGCAAAAATTGTGATAGTTCGGCTAATTTGCATGATATAAATATAATTTCTAGCCTATGTTACTTCTTGATAATTTAGGTTTCTATTGATGAAAAAATGGTTAAAATCGGTCCAGTACTTTCGGAGCTTATTCGGTACAAACAAATCTCTTCTTTATAATATTAGTATAGATAACACATAACATCACCCCTGTAATCCCCGAATGGTTAGGCAGAGATGTATCTAATAGTACTCCCACATTTTGCCAGTTATGTTGAAGTCCCATGTAATAGGGGGCGAGCCTATTGCCATCAACCGGGCGCAAATTCAGACTCCGTGGCTACTACTGAGAAATTCCTGATCCCAATAAAATTTTGCCCGATCTGCTTTTTTTACATAAAATCTTTTTAAAACTTATTCCTAAATTTTCCCAAACTACCCTACATGTCCCAGGTACTAGTTTCCATGTCTGTCCCCCTTAGCCTTAGTTATAGTTTCCCGTACCATTAAAAGTTTCTACGTTAGACAGGCAGCCAAGTCTTTGTCTTTTCTACTTGTTTGTGACGGAATCCGATTGAATAGAGCAGTGATGTTTGTAATATAGGATATTCTTATCTATAGGGATATAAGGATTAAAGTTTTACTTAAAAAAAAATCTTTTTTTTTTTAGATTTTTGTCTTCGTTTTCAGTCAAGTCATCCATGTTTTAACTTTTGTTTAGACTACTAACAACCTCTCAATAATTAATTAAGACACTGTTTGAGGCTAAACTAACATCGTGGTCGATTTATCGCAAAAGCAAAGGGTAGGAAAATGCAGTTTCTTACACCAAAATTGTGGCCTTTATGGTTCCTTTGAAAACTTTGCTGTTCTTACACACGTACAAATCAGCTTGTAAACTAAAATCAGTTCCGAAAGATTTTTATAATGTGTACTGTGTTTCGCCCTTGTGGAGTTCGGTAATTGTCCCACGGTATCGTACTACCGGGATAAAAAATATCCTATGTGTTAATCCAGGTTATTAACTATCTTTGCGCCAAATTTTATTCATATTCGTTCAGGAGTTTTGGCGTGAATGAGTACCAACAACAATCCTCACAAACTTTAAAATAAGAACATTTCTCACGAAAATATACACAAAAGTTCGAACGACCTAATTTCTCCCACATAAACGGATTGAAATCAAATCCATTGCGGCTTGCCACAGCATTTGATGGCCAATGCAGTTAGCAAGACGTGCATTGGACATGTTACTGATGTTTATAGATGTTCAGAGTGACCGGCTCAATTGTCATATTGGTTTGATTTGATTTCCAATGATGTCTCTTTTGTGATGGTCGCACTGAAGGATTATATTTTTGATAGACATGCATAATAACAATAATGAATAAATTGGGTATGTGATGGACACCCAGACAGATTCACGTCATTGCTGGCGTTTCAATCAACACTTCTCTTCATGATCATTAACACTAGAAACGGGATATTTACCATGTTTACTGTTTCTAGTGTTAATGATAATGTTAGTGACCATGATAGTTTAAAATCTTATACTTTTCTTCATGATCTACGTTATGCCTGTCTCGACAAATATTATTTACCATTTACTGAGTTTTTCTTGCCAGACTTCCACATTATGAACTTTAAATAAAGGTGAGTAGCTTACCTGTAACAAAACATAAAATTATGGTTAATCATAATTATAAATTAATAAATTGGATAAACAAAAGATAAAATTATGGTTAATCATAATTATAAATTAATAAATTGGATAAACAAAAGATAAAATTTGGTTAATCATAATTATAAATTAATAAATTGGATAAACAAAAGGTAAAATTGTGGTTTATCATAAATATAAATTAATAAATTGGATAAATGTGTGGACTTAGGAAATTAAAAAAAATAACGTTGTGCCTATGATGCCCAGAACCAACCAACATCAATATTTCGAGAAACTCGAGTTCGAGTTGTATGGCTTCTATACAAGGTGGAAGGGACACCGACGCTAAAACAGTTACCCCGTATTTAGTACATCATTCTGAAATGTGGGTTCACACAAGGAAACAGGTGTTTTTTTTTAATAGCCGATGAAAAATTCAGAATAATGTACTGAATACGTGGTAAGCGTTTGTGAGTCAGTTTCCCGTCCACCTTGTATATTAGGTTTAGGATTAGAGGTCCATCCGTTGTAAGGATTCAATCAATTTAGATACCAATACCAAACTCTTACTATCAAACTCAAAACTCCGCCTTTCCAAGCAAAAATAGCGCCAGTACTAATCACCACAACACAAACTCCATGTATCACCATCCCCAATTCGTTTAACAAGTCAATTTAGGCATCCAAACGGACATTATCCCTGCACACCCACAAGCGACGGTGGAGCGCCTGATTTTAATCATGACGTCACATTTGAAACGCCCAATTCTGCGAGATAGGCTTTGTAGGGTGAACATGTTGCGTGTTTTTGGTTGGACAGAATGTATCAGTGGTTTCTGTTAAAGTAAGTGAACGATGGTGTTTATGTTTGTAATTGTAGGTTCGATAATGTGGTTAGATGTAAAGTATATCCAAATCATTGTTTCCAATTGATAGTAAATACATTTAAATGAAAATAAACTTATAAGAATAGAATAGTAAGAATGCGTCTCCGAAAACGTTACTATTTGCATTAGCAAAATTTGCAGAGATTTTTAAATTCCAGTCCATATAGAAATTGAATAGAATGCAAAAGTTTCAGTAAACAGAACCATAAAAACATGAACAAATTGTGTTTGGTCTGGATTGCGAATGTGAATACTATAAAAAATAGTTTTATGAGTTTATATTTTATTGGCGGAGCTGGTGAACATGCAATGATACCGAATATGCGTTCGCACTAAATTTATATGATTTTAAAGTTTCATTGAAACATTACTTTGTTTAATATCTGTTTTTATCCCTTTTGCAACAACTGGAAGGTGAAATTTTTGAAACGAATGCAATGTTTCATTATATCATTGTTTAAAAAGGGCGTTCAAAGTGTGTGGTATGTTTTTTATTTTTTGTTTATAAAAAAACTATAATGTGATGAAAACATGAATAAGTTTTGCTTTTCCACTTCATGGTTACCCTACATCCCACACCCTCAGCGCTAATGTACTAAATTTTCATTCGCCTGCGAGTTTAAAGCGGGCGAATGAAGCGATTTTTTTCAGTTAACTGTTATTGCTCGATGTAAGGATACAGCGCTTCAGCCGATTTTATCGCTTACGACTTCGTAAAATCTGGTTAGCGTGTGTGATTGTTGAGTTGATTTGAGGGAATATTGGAAAATGGGACTTTGTAGTGGGTACTCTTAACTTATATTGAAACTATTCGTTTTTGTATCGCGTTCTGGGTCCGTATAAATTCTTGAAAGTGTTGAAGTAAAATTTTGTCCTCTGAGTTATTACAGGTTAAGCTGCGTTTATCACGGTTAGTTTGAGAATGGGTGACCATTATTTACCCATCAAATTCAACGATCTTAAACCAATGATTATATATATTCTCTCTGCTAATTCAGTTGTCTTATAGTAACATAAAACATCACCCCTGTAGTCCCTGAAGGATTAGGCTGAGGTGAACCTATGGTACACCCACATTTCGTCAATTATGTTAGGGGCGAGCCTATTGTCATCAACCGGGCTGCTAGCACAGTTTAGATTTATAAACGTGAGCTGGTACAGACATAATAATTCTTTGAACGAGACCAATTAATCCAGCCTTCCTTTCCTCGGATATCAATCTTAAACTTTAAAAAAGAAGACATTATCAGTTCTAAAGAATTACCCACATAAATAAACATCAAATATATCACCGACTGTGTAAACAGATTGGTGTGAAGTCACCATTATCAATCTCGCGTGAGAAGAGCTCATTATGTCGATACGATCTATCTTATGGCACATGACTCGCTTGTTTCAAATTGGGCGGCTGATGAATTTGTCTTGCTGAAAAAGGGGAAGATTTGGGACGAAAAATGGCCTACATTAAGAGGTAAAGAAATGAGATTACAGAAAACAACCGAGAAAATTAAGAGCTGTAAAACTAAACGATGGCCAATCCTCTCCGACACTGAAAATATTAAAGTGCATCAGTGTGGCGCAAACACAGAGATGCATTCTTTTTGCTCTGATGGTTGTGGTAGTGACTACGACTAGTGAGCGGGCCGGGAAGTGTTAATTTCTAGGATGAATTTGTTTGTGAAAGAAGAAAAAAGAAAGAAGGAGTAAGAAGACCAAACCACTTGCCAAAATTAGTGACCACGGCCGTAAAATCACAATTTTCAATTTTCATCTCCACTCTCTTCCATATTCACAAGACAACACGTAAATCAGTACATCTATCATACCCAAGATGGCTGCCTAACATTATGGGTAGCTATCAATCTTGCAAGCTTGACTCGATTTGTTCAGCTAAATTGAGAGTTTATTCTTTTAGCAAATTGATCTTCACCCTTTATAAGTTTTTTATAATCTTGTGAGAAAATATAGATAATAAGAAGATTTCTAGAAGAAATGTATGAACGTTGAAGGACGTTGCCTTCTCAGTAGTAGCCACGGAGTCTGGATTTGTGCCCGGTTGACGGCAATAGGCTCGCCCCCAATTGCATGGGGCTTAAACACAACTTGCGATATGTGGCTGTGCTATTAGGTACACCTCTGCCTAACCCTTCTGGGATTACAGGCAATTCCCTTGGCATTAAACACATGAAATTCCATTTTCTTAAGACCATTGTTTACGCTAAATAGCTAATTCCTAAACGACTTCGTATATCACAGCTACATATTCATAAGTACTTATGCCAATGCATGCCACATAGCATTCCTTGAATATCTGTCAATAGCCTTGCATTGCTGACATGGTTTATTAAGCAGCTATTATCTTTATAGCACAAGCCTATGATCTCTCATGTTCTACCTTGGCATAATCGGCCTATAATGGCATATTAAAACCAAACAGGGTGTAAAGGACAGCCTCCACAAACGGATGGGGTGAATTCAGTATATCATACTAAGATGACCGGTACAAGAAATTATTCCAGGAATTTTATGGGAATCCAATAAATTTGATTTGTTTTATTTCCTCATACGCAATGTATCGTTACCTTGGCAAACCGCACGTAGCGAACGGCAAGCGCGACGACGAGTTCGATGAACTCTGTAGCTAGGCAGGAAGTGAACAGCTGATTTCACGCGTCGTTCGTTAGAGTATTTCAACATCCATTGTTGGATTTTCGGCGTATTATTTACATAAATGAAAAAATTAATGGAATGTAATTTTACATTGAAGTAAAGGAATAGTAAATGAAAAAAAAATGAGGAGAAAATATCCTGGTGGAATATGATTTAAAATAAGGAGCTGAATGCACCCTGTCAGTTTGTGGAGGGCTGTCTTTTACACCCTGTATTCTTCACCAAAGTCAAGTGCCTGCTTGGGTTCGAACCCACGTCATACCCATAAGGCGGAGCCGATATTCACAAGTGGGCCATTACTCCGCCTGCAAAGGCTACAAAATCAGTAAAATGGGTCTAAATTTTTCAAAATTCTGTCTCGTAAGCTCGTGAGCTTCTTTTTCTCCTTAAAAATATTTAAAACCTACCCCTTTATGTGAGCTTCATTAGAATCAATGTTCCTTAGACCGTTTGGTTTAAAAGAAAATGCTTAATGATTTTGCTTGCTTGTTTGCTTCTTTTGCTTGCTTGCTTTACTTGCTTTTTTGCTTGTTTTGCTTTTTCGCTTTGCTTGCTTTATTGTAATCTCATCCATTTTTTTTTGTTTTGACCTGTGTGAGTCCAATAAATACTTTTTCTTTCATTATTTCTGTCTTCTTTCATAAAACGCTGCGATAGTCGAGTATAAAGAGTGATTTGATCTGGAGTCCTAAAATATTGAATACCTATTTCAATACCCATCCGACGTCAACAATAGAATACTAAACAATAAAGCAATAGAAACTCACCTCGGTCTCAACCCTCTATTAATAACCCTGCATTGCTGGCTGCGGTCTATTTGATCCCTGACACCAAGTATTCATTTCAGCAGGGTTAAGTTTTGCCTTCGAGGTATTGCTTAATTTCACTGTTATTTCAATTAGAATTGTCTGTTTGTTTCCTAGTATTGAAATATTGAGTGCGCTTAGATTGTTTATGGCGCATTTTTGATGTGAAACATCATTTTTGAAACAAAAACCGATTCGTAAGTCGTCGTGACGAGAGATGGCATGACGCTCTCATGGCGTGATGCCTCCAATATGTCACATAAAATCAACCTTTTCACATTAGAATAAAGTTCGTTTTGGATCGATTTTTGATCTACATATTCCGTTTTCGAAAGTTCCACGTTACTCAATTAGTGATGTTCTAGGTCGTATGCAGATTTGATCGATAAAAGAAAATACTATAATGTAATATTTATGCTTTAATCTACTCCACATTTCGTTATGGGTTTTACATTAATTATGAATTCTAATATTAACATAAATGTATCACATCTGCCAGTCGTCCCTTGACGGCCAATTTTTTTGTTTGTGGCATCGCATTTGTATTCGCATTTGAATCGATCTCATGCTCAGTAGTAAGTTTCGTGACTAACAAGCTAAGTTTCGTCTCTTTAGCTAAGGAAATATTGCCACTGCTCAGCAATTGCGCACACTTGGTAAACAAACTAGCCACATCATAACAGAACATCACGCCTGTAATCCCCGAAGGGTTAGGCAGAGTTGCACCTAATACACACGCATTTCGCCAGTTGTGTTTAAGTCCCATGTAATAGGGGTCGAGCCTATTGCCATAAACCGGGCACAAATCCAGGCTCCGTGCCCACTATTGAGAAGTTCCAAATGGAAAAACCCAATAACAAGTAGCCCGATCTGGGAATCGAAAGCAGGACCTCATGCTCAACAGTCTCGCTTGAGCAACGAGTCAGCAGTGCCATATTAATAAGTAATAAACTCGTTGCCAATTTAAAACCGATTCGATTTAGACTGCCATCGAAATTCTAAGAAGAAGATATCAATAAGTTGTTTATATGACAAAAGAATATATACGCTATTAAATAACGTGTAAGTCGGCTATTAAAAAGCCGTAAAAACAAACAGGAAATAAAGAAAATCCACGAAAAAAATCTTCCATCCTAATTTCATCCACAAATCTGTAGAAAAACATTTTCGAATCCACGCAACACCAAAAAACCAAGCACATTTTTCCTGTCAGCCGCCCACCCAACCCCCCAAACGCGACGGGGGTCATTCCGACCACTCATTAACCAGATAGATGCCGCTGTCAGCATACTCGCCCCATATATTTTAACAAGCCACGCTAATTTCCCATTTATTGTCTATTCTCATATAAAATACGTTATTCGCCTGCAAAAATAAGAATTAATGATGATCTGATTACTCTTATTTTATTCCTTGTCATATTTTTGCTTCGTAAATTGCTTTTTCGTTGTTTTTCTTTGTGTTTCGTACTAATGTGATGTTGGTATTGAATCTGAAAGATTAGGAGTTTGGGCCACCTGTGACTTATGTATGATTCAAACTGTATTAATAAGTAAGTCTTATTTATTTTTCGCGTGATTAGTGCCTAACCTGGTGTCACCGTGTTTACGCCGCCCGTCGTCAGCAAATAATATCAGACATGCTGGATTTGGTTTCCTCACGATATTTTCCTTCACCGAAGCAAGTGATAATTATATAATACGCGCTTGAATCCGAAAAATCAGAGGTGTGTGTCTTGGGTTCGAACTCGACACCTTTGACTTATATGGCAGTACGACGGCTATTAGTGCTATACCACAATAACTACGTATAGTAACTAATTAACCACGTTTATTTATGAAGGCTAAAAACAACAAAGCCGGGGAAGCAATGTTATGTAGTGGAAATTCTATAGTCTTAAAGCGAGACTTCACTAAGTTTTACGACGACTTGTATAATGCATTTTAATAAACTTTAAACCCACTTTATATACCAAACGGTACGCTGTCTTGTCATAAACTGCAACTCTGTAAAGCCAAAACGTGTTTAAAGCTATTTTATCTTCCGCAATTTTCAAACCATTTCGCCAATATTAATCTACTTCTGCAAACATATTCGCTTTCAACAAACTTGCATTTAAAACGAGAACTTGAACAATTCACTTTACTAGCATTAATCATGTCAAAAGCGAAGAACCGCTATTTTTCGTAGCATCACAACCAGTTTGATGTCGACACGAATAAAAGAAATCCTGAACATAGGTAACAAGACAATATCGACGCTTTCGACGAAAATACCCATCGCAGACAGGTTGTACGATAGATTATGACGTGCCCTATCGCGTTTAATAAAGCTGTGCTTTTTAGGGTTGGGTCCAAGTTTGACACAGATTTTTTTTTTAATCAAAAGTTTTTTCGGAAAATAATTGAGATACTATAGAAAGCGATAAGAAATGTCGTAAAAAATATTATTCCATGTCTCAGTAACGGCTTAAATTAAAATGACGTAATTGCGAAGTTTGACAGCTACACAGCAACCAGATGTCGTCCAAGTGGGTTACAATTTTGTTCGCGCGCTATGGCGGCTAGGTAGCTATATTTAAATGTCTTTGGTTCATGCAAAGAAATTCTGTTAAAAGATTTTTGCTAAAACGGTCTGCCATTACACTCTCAGAGGGTGATGATTAGAGATGGGAATATTCGGATGCATATTCATCCAAAGTACGTTTTTTTTCCGGTATAGGGTACAACAATATGGAAGCGGCTTCTCCATTTTTTTCCCGGGATCGCGGTATTTCATAAATAATACAGTGTGTATAAAATTTAGTACTATGAGTACTACATTTTATGCAGCATATTTGAAATCTATTTAATACCAGGCAAGAAATTTGTTAAAAATAACACGAAAAAATACTATTCTTTTATAATAAAATAAAAAATAAAGTTATTTGATTTAAATTTTGCTGCTGAATATTCGAATATGACAAAATGGTAAATATGACAATTCGTTTGGAGTAAAACAATAAAATGGAAAAATAACCGCAGCTTATTCCGTACTGACTGCCGCTCCATACTAATCAACATTCAAACTTTAGGTGAATATGCATCCGAATATTCCATCCCTAGTGATGATATATGAGCGGATTGAAACATTAGAAATACTGTTATTTTTGCTGTCCAAACAAATACATTAATTTTCGCCCAAAAGTGTTGTTCAGTAATTTAATCTCCCCACTGTCAATGTGAATAAAATTGTAACCTATACAAGTACATTGACCACACCAACTTCGTCCAACAAGACCCTAATCACTGACACTGCCAATTATGAAATTGATTATCCTCACAAATAAGGAGAGCTATGCTCGGAGTTTTTTTGAAGCATCCGGAATTAAATTACCTGGCAAAGAACTGGAGTTACCTAATGGGTGTAAAAAGACCCTTAACGAAGCCGAAATGCACTTATTCTCCCCATCATTGCGATAATTTTTTTGTTAAGGAACATACCTGGGAACCTTCTAGTTACGGAGATATTACAGATATATCAATAATTTTTGCGTAGAGTTACTCAGTTTGATGTACTTGACGGCTTTGTGAAGGGTCCATTTACACGTTGTATATGTATAGCTTGGAAAGTGAGCAACCTGAAGTGGCAGTGGGCTGGCTATGTCTGTCAAAGGATCGATGGCCGCTGGAGCAAACGAGTTCTGGGGTCAAGACCGCGTGTAGGAGACCCCCCAGTAAGAGGATAGGATGTAGTGGGGCAGCTATGGACAGACATATGTCCAGCGGTGCACTGCAATAGGAAGTTGATGATACTCGCAAAATCGCTTCCGCTACCTCTTATACCATGTCCCATACGCTCGCTTCGCTTCTACCAGCCCTTCCACTTTCAATATCAATCTATATCAATAATCAAATCAGAGTGCCTCCACGGCGGGTAAATCAACTTTTTAACTTTGTTATACAGCTGGTTTTGCTTAACCGAACGTTCTAGGGTTTAAATTGAGATATTGAATTATCGTATGGAAATATTAGGTTTATCGACATGGTAAATGCTATCTTAAATACAATTTTATTTTGTTATCATAACATATCGCCTATAATCCCTGAAGGATTCGCCAGAGTTGTACCTAGTAGTACACCCACATTTGGTGAGTTATGTTTAAGTCCCATGTAAGAGGGGCGAGCCTATTGCCATCAACCGGGCACAAATCCAGACTCCGTGGCCGCTACTGAGAAATTCCTGATGGGAAAATCCGAATCGATTGCCCGGTCGGGAATCGAACCCAGGACCTCCTGCCCAGCAGTCGCGCTTGTGACCATTAGAGCAACAAGACAGTAATTTTATTTTCTTATCAATTCGTTATCTGCTTAGCCTTTTCCCAACTATGCTTGGGGTCGTACCTCTTGGCAATGTTGATTGACAAGTTTTTTCTTATCAAATTATTCTTCTTTAATAAATCAATTTCTTTTCCATAGCATAAAACAAAGTTGCTCCCGCTGTTTGTACGCTTAGATCTTTTAAACTACGCAACGGATTTTAATGTAGTTTTCAGCAATAGATAGAGTGATTCAAGAGGAAGGTTTATATGTATATTACACCCGTGCGAAGCCGGGGCGGGTCGCTAGTATTCTATAAAACTACAATCCACATTACAACAATCCATTTTTATTAAAACTTTCGAATATTTCATAAAAAAATCTCATGCAATAAAAGATAAAATATCAACGAAGAGAACAATTAGGGGGACAAAAGAAAATTACGTGTACAATAAAAGCGTTAGCGTAAACTAATTACGGCGTAACTCAAGAGTAATCTAATATATTTGAGACGGAACACGAGTTACGATGGTAACATTAGAAATATGTTACGATTTTATTAATACTTGCAAAAGGACATGGTCCTAAATGTATGGACCAAAACCCCAAATCGAAACGTAATGTATACGGTCAAAATGTGTGCACAAGAGTTCCCTAGAACTATCTAAATAAACTTACCCAAGTTGCAATATCCTAATCCGTGGGATATCGGAGCTATGGGCTGTGAAAGTATGCAAAATTAAACTTTTTGGTGTATTCCTCAAAGCGTAACTATTTATAAGCGCAACCAACTAAGCGCAACTAAATTATTCTTCGAAGCGCAACCATTGGTTGCGCTCACAAATTCAAATTGAAGCGCAACCATGATTTGAAAAAAATATCAATCCATAATCCCCCACTCTATTTTTCATCATGGTTGCGCTTTGAGGAATAAAAATATAATATTTTTAATTTGAATTTGTGAGCGCAACTAATGGTTGCTCTTCGAGGAATAATTTTGTTGCGCTTAGTTGGTTGTGCTTAAAAATTGTTGCGCTTTGACTTGGCATTTTCACTTAGGATTCCGTTTGTTACTTGAAAGTCGTGGTCGCAGATTGGCTAGAAAAGGTATGTAGGGGAAGCATGACGATTTTTTCATAGGACTAGGATTTCAGAGGACGTGACGTGTAGGTATTGAATGGAACCGTTTTTTTTTATTTCAACGCTAGGTGTTTGTTTGCAATCATCTAACAGAATACATGGTCAAAATTGCTATGATGGAGACCTTTCGCCGTGAATTGGAAAGCGTGAAGATCTCACAGTAAGGAAAAACAACAAGAAATGTTTGAAAAACGACTATATTTTACCGTTGTCAAGATACAGCATTGGAGTCTTGAGACAGACAGATAGACAGGCCACTGACAAATTTGATATTAGACACTTTAAATATTTCTCAAGAATAGTCAAAACAATACAAGCAATATCAGGTAAATGTTGAACAACTTAATACGAGTATTTTCATCGTGTGACAGCAATGCCTGCTCCATCTATTTATTTATTCCTAATGCGCCGAAAGCGGCAACTGGGACCTACATATACAAAGGTAATTTAATTCTGTCGCCTCCGTAAATAAATAAAGGATATGGCTGTCCTGATTTTGCCATTCATGGGATGAATTGGGCAATCTTACTTCGGGGTACTTCGGGGGTCTTCGGGTCTTTTTGACCCCGCGATTGTGTGGGCGGGTGTCCTTTGTGACTTCGGCAGTCGACGTGTTGAATGTTCGAATAGTTTGAAGTTGTAGTGGACGGATTAGGCGTTTCGGACTTTTGTGTTTTTATTGTGTTTGGGGTTACGATGTAACGTGGAAGTTAACTTTTACATTTGCTTGAAAGTACCTTTAATGCAAAACTTTCAGGACTGTAGGAAGAAAGAAGGATGTAGGTGAGGCAGTGAGATCATCATCATCTGCTTAGCCTTTTCCCAACTATGTTAGGGTCAGCTTCCAGTCTAACCGGATGCAGCTGAATACCCGTATTTTACATGGAGCGACTGCCTATCTGACCCCCACAACCCAGTTAGTTCTAGGTAATACGATACCCCTTGGTAAGACTGGTTATCAGATTTTTTGAGCCACTGACTATCTAACGACTGTCAAAGATCTACAAATGATAGCCGGGGCCAACGGCTTAACGTGCTTTCCGAGGCACGGAGGAAACTCGGTATGTAATGGGTGGTCACCCATACCCAGACCAACCTAGGCAAGCACGGCTTAACCTAGAGATCGATCCGAGCGGCTGTTATTATTTAGCCACGAGCACCTCGAGGCAGTGAGATAAATAACTAAATTGACTACCATCATCATCGTACAAATATGTACTACCATCGCAAAGTTGTAGTTTAATCAATTATTCAACTTAACCTTTCACACACACAGACCACAACTGGACATAGGCCTCTTACAAGCTGCACGAAAACAAGGGTGTTAACTGATGGCTGTGGACAGGAGTCCAGCAATCAGTTTGACCCATACACTTTTTAAGGTGGTCTTTCCATTTAGGTGGGGCTGTCTCACACTTTACTTGCGATTTGCGAACTCCACTCCAGAACTCATCTGCTCCATCGGCTTTCAGCCATTGACAGGCAGAAGTTGCAGTTAATTAAATATTCATTTTCCAGTTTCACACGTGTACACGTGCTATTACATCTAAACAAATAAATAAAATTGAAGTGTCTGTTTGTAATATCAAAAAACAGCTTTTTACTTAATGCATATGAAAGTAAATACGGTACTTATAACAAAAAAACTTTTTTAAAGATTTTTGTCTGTCTGTCTGTTTGTTCCGGCTAATATCCGGAACGGCTGGATCGATTTTGACCGGATTTTTACTGGCAGATAGCTGATGTCATGGAAGTAACTTAGATCAAGGAGTAACTTAGGCTACTTTTATTTTAGAAAAAGAATTAGGGGTCCGTGTGAAAAAATTAAAAACCCTTGAAATTGTTTTGAATGGGAAGTAATCTTTTTATAATCATTTAACGTGGACGAAGTTCGCAGGCAACAGCTAGTAGGATTAATAAAAAACAACCAGGATTACCGTAAGAACGCTTAATCATTAATTTACATTTCCTTTTATATTGGAATTTCATTGTGTGCTACACCTGCCGTGACCTGTTATGTAGTGTAAAGATTAATATAATCGTGTTACATAATTGCGTTGTTATAACAATGTTAGCTAATCACTGGCTTTAACTTATTATCCATGGTTGACATCTATAATGTGCGTGGAATAATTAGCAGGTGGTAAATACGTGTTCATTGTTTTGTAATTATTGAATTAGATTTGGATTAAATAATAAGATTTCTCTTGTATTGGAATATTAAAAAACAGCTAGCAAAGTCAGAGCATTTATTTTTATTAAATCTTTTATAGGCAAAATATGGAATAAATATAAGGTCCCATTAAAATAGATGATGATAAATATACAGGTTGTAAACAGACCCTTCACGAAGCAGTCAACCAAGCATTCTGTAAAAATGATTGCAGAGAAACGACTTTTTTTTTGGGGTGAAAAATCACGTTTTACGGTAGGACTTGATGGAACGCACTCAAAGCATTGTGCTGATTGATGGATTGAATAGTAGGGGGGTCGTGGAGGTGTTTAAAGTAAAAATCTTACATTAAAACACATATTTAAAAAAAAAGTTGTCAAAAAGTTGGAACTTTGACCATAATCCCAATATCTCCGGAATTAGAAGGTTCCCAGGTAAGGTCTAGAACAAAAAAAAATATCGCAATGACGGGGAGAACAAGTGTCTTTCGGCTTCGTTAAGGGTCTATTTATACCCTTTATATGGTTGGTATGGTGCAAAAACTCTCACGGTATGACTATAGTTTAGTGAAAATACTGTAAACTATTTTCACCTTATAACTTAGTAGCAGTTATGCCAAAAAAAATGAGTAACCATGGAGTTTCTTGCCGGTTCTTCTCCATAGGAAACGAACAACCCTAACCGTATACCTTTTTTTCGACGTTTTACAAGTGCCCATCTAGGCCTATGTGAAATAAAATATTTTGATTTTGATTTTTGACAGCGCTGAGGGTCTGGACTATTGGCTCTTCTTTCATAAACAACATTATTGACATAAGTATTTCATCTTTATTTTTTGTTTTTGTTTTCGCCATCGTTCAAACAAAATGTACAGGTTATGTTTCATGAACTAACAGTGATTTGTTTGTACCAAAAAGTTCTCCAGAATCCATTACAGCACATGGGCTTTTCACCTTTACCTCTTAGGTCACGAACGCATCAGATTAATTACGGCCAATTCTAATTCCTCCAAACCAACCGCAATTCCAGCCTTTTCATTTGCGCCCGTACAAAATAAATAGTCGATACTGCCGTATTTCGATCACGGTTCTACCCTTAGACTAAGTATATTATCCACTTTTATGATACTCGTAAAGTCTCCCCTCTCTCCCCTATTAGAGGGGGGAGGGTAAGAAGTAAAAATGTATTGGTTTCTTTCTTATTTTGAGGAACGTTTGCTAGATGTCCTGATTGAGGATGGACGGTAGTAAAATTTATCGGGTTAGGGAATTAGGAAATTGGCCAAGGGGTTGGGGAACCCGGTATTAAGACGTTTGTTGGTTGTGCTAGAATCTTTGGCAAAAGGACAAAAATCCAGTCATACCGCTTCCTTTAAAAGATTTGAGTTGAAATGTTTTATTTTATAACTAGCGACCCGCCCCGGCTTTGCACGGGTGTAATATATATATATAAACCTTCCTCTTGAATCACTCTAGCTATTACTGAAAACTGCACCAAAAACCGTTGCGTAGTTTTAAAGATCTAAGCTGTATGCTTAGATCTTTAAAACTAGGGACAGACAGACAGCGGGAAGCGACTTTGTTTTATACTATATAGTGATAACTTCAATGGCACCTATTCCTATAGATATACATATATATCTATTAAGATTCTAGCTTTATCTTTGTAGGAGCGGAAAAATAAGTGTGTTGTACCAAAAATTCAAGTGGGGTGGTGCTTCATCATTATTGAATATAATTAACACAACAACCTAACAAACTTCGTTTTATACGGAAAATCCTGCATCGTGCAAGCTGACTTACATTAATTAGGCAACAACGGTCGGGCAGTAGCCTACCAGGCACAACACCCCTGAAGTTGGAGGCAGATGAGGGCCTTTTCGCTCTGTCCCTCATACTTTCTACAGTTATGCCTCTTGTGTTTCAGATATAATATATCTAAGCGTTGGTGACCACCCAGGTCCGCCTGCTTGTTTTATACCCCTTAAAACAATACCATTACCTCTTACACAATATCACTTTCATACATTGTAGCGTACATTACAATTCAATAGAATATTTACAGCTCGATTAGATACGAAATCATAAAATTTAAGTACACAGCTTACCTACAACAGAACTGCCTCACAGAGGCTTGCGTATGCGTTTATGAACATCGTAAATATGGCAACATTATTGATGATACTTTAGTCTTTTGTTGTTATTTTCATGTATGTTCGAACGATAGTTTTATGACTGTTGCATAGTTTATCGAAACGTTCTGGAGTGGCGACTGCGAAGCGGAAGACATTGCGTTGGAAGGCCTCCCATTAGGTGGCCTGATGACCTGGTTAAGGTTGCGGAGAGCTGCTGGATGTACCCACGGGACCGGTTAATCGGATAATCAGCTATCTGCCAGTAAAATTCCCGTCAAAATCGATCCAGCCGTTTCAGAGATTAGCCGAAACAATCAGTCAGACAGACATACAAAAACTGGAAAAAATGTGTTTTTGTTATAAATGCCCTTTATATTTTCAAGCATTCAGTAAAAAGCTGTTATTTTTATATTACAAACAGACACTTACATTTTATTTATGGTATAGATTCACATTAGTGTTACTATTCGCGTTACGTTATAAGTTCTCTGCATCCCACGGAACTTGCCGAACTATCCCGAGAAAGGAATTGTATTGGATTAGTTAGTAACGTCGTACTATCGAATATCGAAGAAGTAAGTAATGAATTAATTATTCATTTTGTGCGAGATAGAATTGCTGAACTAGTACATTGTGATGCAAGTGTGTAAAGTTTGTCTTTTCACTCGAGGTGGGTGATATATCGTGAACCTAAATGCAGTGCAATAAGAGCCACATTTTGAGAAAATGTCTTAAAAAAAGAAATTAACATCTGAAGCCTATTCAATTAGCTTTAAAATCTCTTTGATTTTATTAATCAATCAAAATGCTTACATAAGATCTGATAGAGCTTACTGATTACTTTACTGATTATTGACTGGATTAATCTTTCAGGATCTTCAGAAAGATGTTCTCTGACATGAAAGATATAGGAGATTATTGTGGTGCTTATGTCAAGCACTCTGTCATGTTGGTTTAGTGGCCTGATTGCTGAGTTTCATTATGAAGTCCCGGTTTAATGTTACCGAGTAAAATTTCCTGTTGGTTTTCGATCGTCCAATCAGGGAATTCAGTTTAAATTTGTTGCAGAGGCAGAAGGCTCTTCTCTATTATATGGGACTACCTACATAACATAACATCATAAAATCAGAGGAGTATTATGCCCAAACTAGTATGGCCAAATTTCACCAGTTATGATTAAGTCCCATGTAATAGTGGACGAGCCTATTGCCATCAACCGGGCACAAATTCAGACTCCGTGACTGCTACTGCGAAATTCCTGATGGTAAAACCCAATAACACTTAGCTTGACTAGGGAATCGAACCCAGGACCTCATGCTCAGTACATTTTTCTCAAACATAACATAGTAACTAAACGTCTCTACCTATCCTTTCACAAATACAGGCATGACGTTATCCACATTTTAATGCACGTGACATCTGCTGCGGGTCTGACGTCATCCTGCTGGAATTTCATTTCCTATCCTTGTTAGGATAGAGAGACAGAGAGAGAGATATATTGAGTTCTTGTTATAACTCTCTAAAACAAAACTAACATCATCTACCTAGCCTTTTCCCAACTATGTTGGGGTCGGCTTCCAGTCTAACCGGATGCAGCTGAATACCAGTATTTTACATGGAGCGACTGCCCATCTGACTTCCACAACCCATTTAGTATTGGATAATACGATATCCCTTGGTAAGACTGGTTGCCAGACTCTCAAGTCACTGACTACCTGTAACGACTGTCAAAGATCTACAAATGACAGCCGAGACCAACAGCTTAGGGATTAACCACACTTATTCAGCTTTTCTGAACAACGATTCTGTATAGACGCAGACAGCTGAACGGATGCGTACGCATCTCCATACAAAATCGTTGTTTTCTATGGATGAAAGATGAACAGAGCTGAATAAGTGTGGTTAGTCCCTTAACGTGCTATCCGAGGCATGAAAGAAACTCGTTATGTAATGGATGGTCTGGTCACCCATCCATGGACCAACCTAGGCAAGCGCGGCTTAACCTGAAGATAGATCCGAGCGGCTGTTATTATTAGGCACCAGCTCTTTTACGAACATAGTCACCCAAATCAGAACTAAATGCAACCGGCTAAGAAAACGCAAGTGCACACTACCCTACTTTACGACTAAAATTTTACGACCTGCGACAGTCTGTCCCAGTTTACGACGGCGTCAGCAATACCAGAGGGGAAGTCGTTTTAATGACGCGACTAGTCTTAGCGACTTAGTGACGGCTTGGTAACAATCGTTAATGTGCGCAGTGCTGAATGATTCTTGCGCTGTTTGGTAATTATATTTTAGTCATGTGTGGATGAACTGTTATTCATTTGGGACACAGAGCCAAAACTGAACCTAAGTCGGCCGTAGCAAATACAATCTCTTTAGATGGGGGTTCCATGGACGACTCAGATCTCAAGTGTGTATGCAGCTTGTCTTCACAGATAATAACCCACCTTCCATCTTCCGGTGCATGTCCTGACACCTACGCATCTTGACGATCTTTCCGCCACATCATTCCCAAACCACTGTAACTCCTGAAAACCAGAATCAACAGTAGCGATCATCAGAAAAGCACAGAGACCATGAAGCTCGACGAAGTCCCAGAGAAACTATTGAACTGTCTTGGATCCCAGTAGTCAGTATCGACTAGAGACACCAGCAGTAACGTAACACTACGACTATAATCCCTCAAGGGTTAGGTAAAGGTGTACCCTAACCAACATTTCACCGGCTCTGTTTAAATCTCATGACAAAGGGGGCAAAGATGATTCCGGGCTTTTGCTAAGTAATTGGTGGAAAAATCCAATAACATTTTACTCGACCCGAGAATAGAACTCAGGACTGCACACTCATCAGTACTACACACTCCTAGAATATTATTACACCTAGAATTTAGTACAACAACTAAATAATAAATGAATTGTATTTAAAAAACTGAATATGATGTTGTAAACGTTTTAGGTGTAAAAAAGGTTTTTGGAAAGTTTCCAAATACTTTTTTTACATCTAAAACTAAATATTCGTATTTCATAATTAATATTTTAAGTTCACTAGTTAGCCATATTTCTTATTTCCGTACAGTATTATTGCAAAATTAATTAAAACACCGAAATATTTGACAGCTATTTGCGACGTTGCCCACTTTCTGTATAAACGCTCTTAAGACTTTTCAAAAATCAATGGATTAAATCCCTTTTAATAGGAACAGATAAACATCATTTTCATTACCTTCATTTCCGAGTTAACAATATAACAATATAAAAGTGTTAATGTAAGGCAACACGCTATTTTAACCTGCCGTAGTGTAGTTAATGTGTTTCCTAAATAAATTTTATCGGTTCCTTTGAGGACTGCTGTTAAAAACTAATAGTAGTTACAAAGGAATTTTATAAATACGTTTATGATCTTGGGGAGTTGAACATGATTATGATGATGGCAAGAAATAAGGGGAACACACTTTCGATCGTGGCGTGTTTACCTACGTTGGTCCGTGGATAGGTGACCAGTCATTGCATACCGAGTTTCCTCCGTGCCTCGGAAAGCACGCTAAGCTGTTGGTTCCGGCTGTCACTTGTAGATCGTAACAGGTAGTCAGTGACCTGAAAGTCTGACAACCAGTCTTACCTAGGGGTATCGTGTTATCCAGTACTAACTGGGTTGTGGAAGTTAGACCGGCAGTCACGGATAGATGATGAAGACTATACCTCTATTAGCTGTGATCTCAGTAGCAAGCCTCTTTCTGTTTTATCATCTTTGAAGACAGGCCATCTATCGTTTCTGTGAGCCTTATTTTCTTGCCAAAAATCAAAACCTCAAACATAAACTGATACTTCAGCTCCTTCCCCATTTCGCACGCACCGCACGCGCGTCTCCACTCGGATCCTTCTTTATTTATTATTATAAATAATAAAACCGGATCCCGCTCCTCTAGTTATCCGGGAGTGAAATATGTCGTTTGCACGACTTATCCGCCAAACAAGAATACCAGAACATTACGCCAACACAAATAGGTGGTTGCGCAAATATTCGGTGCAAACAGCGCCCGGCAAGGGAAATAAATAAAACCGGGGCGCAAGTTAGAGAGCCTGTGTGTATTGAAACTGGATGGTGCAGTTTTGTGAGTAGGAAGATTTCATTGAATATTTTAATTGTATTCTAGTGCTGGGAAGTTTACAACTTGTCATGTGTCAACTTTACGTCATGAGCCGATAATATATTTTATTGTAAAAGTTCATAATACGTGATATTAAATAATAGATACTCACTGCAATATTATTAGTTTTAAGTCATCTTCGCCTTAACAGGGTCATGTACTCACTAGTTAGCCTAGTAAGCGTCTTTTTTTTTTTAGGATGGGAAAGTATGAAATGACTCTGAGGCTCTTTCCCTGTCACGTCCCGCCACCTCCTTCACTAGCATGACTGCTTCGCAGAAGGAGGTGACGGCTTCCCATTCCCTCTCACTCCGAACCAGGGCTTGAACCAGGGAGCCTAGTAAGCCTTGCGTGTAACAATGTGTAAATTGTGCATTAAATAAATAAATAAATGGTGCATTTAAAACCCCACGATAATCGACTGTCCCTAGGTAAACTATCGAAAGTGAAAAGTGCTTACTATACAGGACAGGGACTCGAAGTTTATTTTATTTATGACATTGTCATTAATGACCCTATCTGTATAAAAATATTTCTCATTCATGTAGGGAACAAAATATTTATATATTTTCACTTTCAATAGTTTACCTAAGGACAATCGGTCTTCATCAAGCCCTAAGTCAACTTTCTCGGCTTGATGTTCAAAAATGGGTCCCTTTCAAAAACTTCCCAACTATAAAATTAGTGGAAGTTTGTAAAGTTTATCATCTAGATGGAACTGGAACCATCTCTTAGCTGTTACTGGGTAGAAAAATGAGTGATAATTTTTAGAAAGTAAAAGATCTTCTTAATTTTAAGAATAGCCAAACTTAAGTGGCAGTAGGCAGGGCACATTGCTCGCAGAACGGATGGCCGATGGGGCTGAAAAGTTCTAAAGTGGCGACCGCGAACCGGAAGACGCTGCGTTGGAAGGCCTCCCACTAGGTGGACCGATGACCTGGTGAAAGTTGCAGGGATCCGCTGGATGCGAGTCGCATGGGACCGGTCAATGTGGTGACACTTGGGGGAGGCCTATATCCAGCAGTGGACGTCTTTCGGCTGAAATGATGATGATGATGATGATGAAAAGATCTTCTGCTTCCAAATGACATATTAAAAGTACACAGAAAAAAGAATAGGTTCTGACCCAAGGCACGCGCCTCTGATTTTTCGGATTCATATGCATCATATCATTATTTAATATTATAAATGCGAAAGTACTGTATGTATGTATGTTTGTTACCTTTTCACGCCTAAACCACTGAACCGATCCTCCTGAAATTTTGCATATTATACGTTGTCAGGTGTAGAGAAACGGACCCGAGGAAAACAACAATAACGTTCTTATGATAATAGATGGCGCTACGTGTCTTTCGAATCATGATTAAAAAATATTATTACAAGCAGAGTACCAGCCGAATTGATTGTCAAATTCTAAGATAACGCGGGCAGTAGCTAGTATTGTATAATTATCAATTGCTTCGGTTAAGGAAAACATCGTGAAGAAACCAGCATGCCTGAGAGATATTTCTTGACGGCACGTAAAGACAAATCAGAGGTCCATGGGCGGCATAAAAACTCTGACACCAGGTTAGGCACTAACCACACGATAAAGAATGGAAGATCAAGGTGTTCCAGTTTTATTTAATAAAATCGGTTTTGTATAACTACGCCCAAAACCACTCCTCAACTACACTCAAGCCACTTCCATTAACCCTACAC
This sequence comes from Noctua fimbriata, assembly GCA_905163415.1. Lineage (NCBI taxonomy): Eukaryota > Metazoa > Arthropoda > Insecta > Lepidoptera > Noctuidae > Noctua > Noctua fimbriata. Next base: position 8,022,197 of record LR990929.1, on the reverse strand, counting down.
CTCTTCAAGCATTAGGCCATAAAATTTTGAACAGTGGGCTCCACACGTAGGTAACGTTGTAAATAAGACTTTACAACTTTCACCCCCCCCTTCCAACCCCTTCAGCCCATGGGGGTGATTGTGAACTGTGTGACGCAATAGATAATTAATTGGAACGTCGTTAGCTGAAAGTTGGAATAGTCTTATGTCATCCTGCGCATGAGGGTTTGGCGAGTTTTTAAAGGGTTATTTAGAGATACGATTTTTATACATATGGTTCGGTTCGTGATTCATGTTCGTGTGTTCGATTCCCGGGTTAAAGTTATACTGGGTTTTTTCAACAGGAATTGAACAGGCAGCCACGCGTGAGTGTGTGACGTGAGAGGGCCTGGTTGATGGCAATAGGCTCGCCTCCTATTCATACTACATCTCTACCTAACCCTTCGGGGATTACAGGCGTGATGTTGTGATGCTATTAATATTTCATATAAGATAAAATATCAACGAAGAGGACAATTAGGGGAACAAGCGAAAATTATGCTCTGCCTAATCCTTCGGGGATAACAGGCGTGATATTATGCTATGTTACACGTGATTCTCGGATTAAATGTGGGTCTCGGGTGCAGTGATGTTCAATGATTCGTAGAACACGATTGAAGGTCAACGCAGAGTTATACAGGGTGTAAACGGACCCTTCACGAAGCCGTCAACCAAGTACAACAAACTAAATAACTCTACGCAAAAATTATTGCTGGAAAACGACTTTTTTGGAGGAAAAAAATTACGGTTTACGGTAGAACTCAATGTAACGCACTCAACACATTGTACTGATGGATGGATTGAATAGTACGGGGGCCGTGGAGGTGTTTAACGTAAAGTTCTTACATTAAAAACATGTATTTAAATAAAAACTTGTGAAAATGTTGGAACTTTGACCCCCAATATAAGGTTCCCATGTATGGTCTAGAACAAAACAAATATTGCAATGACGGGGAGAACAAGTGCCTTTCGGCTTCGTAAAGGGTCTATTTACGCCCTTTATTTCAAAACAAATTCAAACTCTCGCGTGCCGTTAAGTTATTTTTTCCAGCATTTATTAGCTTATCTTACTAAAATATTCCTTTTCCGCTCAATTTATTTGCTGAAGAATGTTTTAAATAAGAGTTTTAATAAGCCTTATCTTGGCGCCGTCTGTTCCGGGTTTTTTGAGGTCAAATACTTAGTTTCAGAAATTAGCAGTTAGTTTATTGCACGAAAGAGTTATAGATGGGAATATAGTATCAATTACTATGCCAAATCATAACAATAATATTTAAGGTCCCATTAAAATAGATGGACAAATTTTAAGTCAGCATGCAGTACGTCTAACCAAAGATATCCAAGCAAAAAAAACACTAATTAAAGTGATTCTATTTTGCCTAAAATCATTGGATAACCAACTTTAGTGTATTTTCGTTAGCTGATTGTTTTTTTGTAAGTATCTAATGCGTTTTTCTTTTTTTTTTTTTTCATTATCCTTATTTTGGCGGCTTTTGCAAGGGGTCCAGATAATCTAAATTCTAACTAATAATATAAATGTGAAAGATTGTGAAGATGGATGGATGTTTGTTACTCTTTCACGCGAAAACTACTGAACGGATTTGGATGAAATTTGGCATATAGACAGTTTTTTATTTTTTTTTATTTTTTATTTCTTTTTATTTTAGGGACTTTTATGACGCACAGCGCATGTCAGTCCCATCTTAACCTAAAACAATATAAAAAAGAGATCAATGTACCAGGGCCATAAAGTCGAACAACTTTCTTGCTTCATCTGAACTCGGTGAAATGTACCTATGTCGTTCTTGTTCAATTTTAGAGCCCTGAACAACTTGCTCCTATCAGCCTCATATCGGACACATTCCATCAACAAGTGATGTATGTCATCTATAATAGATAGTTTATTACCTGGATTAATATAAAAATACTTTTTATCTGGGTAGTATGATCTCATGGGACAGTTACCGAACTTGACTCGGGCGAAGCCGCGGGCATAAACTAGTTTTGTTTAAATCCTACATTCAGTCTCAGAAAGGTGAGTAAAACTTCTAAACGTGCGAACTTAGGGTTACGCCTCACCCAGTAGTACGGAATCGCATTTTTTCCATGCTTACCATAGAGCATGGATAAATACGAATGCGTGATGCTATGAGGCCAACCCTTGGGCACACCAATGAAAATGATCACGATCAGTTTCATCATTACTATGGACTAATTACACTAGGAAAAGAATTACGAGCATGAGATCTTAGTACCAAAACTTATTGTATGCTGCTGTATACAACATTAGTTTTAGTATATGCGAAACCTGATACACGGGTCTAGTATTTTAATGTAAAGAATCTATGTACAAAATTTCAAAACTGTATCATGAAAAATCACAAAGTTATAAGCTTATTCTGTTGCTTGGTTGTCCGCACAAAAACGCGGTCACCACGCAGCGCGCGCCTCCAGCGTCGTCTTGGGCTCATTAATAATAATAATTTGGCAGTAGGTACCTAAATTATTGCGATAGGTACTCAAAGTCGCTCAGTATCCAACTTTTAACTATTTTAAATATTTTTGGGAAAAAATATAACATGGTTTAAAAATGACTGGAATCGATTCAGTTACTTATTCTGAACAAACTTTATTCAGGTTTCGCATATACTAAAAATAATGTCGTATAAGACAGCACTGTTAAAAAAAAATGTTATTTGTATGGCGCAAACTGTGTGTAAGATACAAACAACATTAAAGAGCCACCATCCTAACTAATATTATCCTTTAATAACATATAACTTAGCTTAATATTATAAATGCGAAAGTAAATTTGTTTGTTACCTTTTCATGCCTAAATCATTGAACCAATCATCCTGATATTTTGCATATACGTTGTCAGGTGTACAGAAATGGAAATAGGGTACCTTTTATCCCAAAAAAAGTACTGTTCCCAAGGAAAGCTACAATAACGTTCTTATGATAATAGATGGCGCTACATTTCTTTCCAATCGTGATTGAATTATATTATTACAAGCCTAATTGAAGCCAACCCGAATTGATTGTCAAATTCTAAATTAACGCGAACGAAGCCAAGGGGAAAAGTTAGTTTAGAATTTAGAATTTAAAAAGCGACTAACCACATTATTACTAGATAAATGTTATTATGTTGTGACAGATTATTTAGCCAATAAGACACTTTTATTAAGAAATCATTTATATTTAGAATTTTATCTATACTAATATTATAAAGCTGAAGAGTTTGTTTGTTTGTTTGCTTGAACGCTCTAATCTCAGGAACTACTGGTTCGATTTGAAAAATTCTTTTAGTGTTGGATAGCCCATTTATCAAGGAAGGCTATAAAATTTTACGCGGACGAAGGTCGCGGGCAACAGCTAGTTTAATTATAAAAATTGTAGCCTGTACAAAACATTTATTTAAAGTTGTTATATTTAGTCCATTCTTGTTTTGTTTTTAATGTTATAATGTTTATATACATTATGCATGCCTAAAAGGCAGAATGTAAAAGGACTCTCTAAAAATTTCAAACACATGGGGGTCTAAAATGGCCGCTTTAGCAGAATCATAATAGGACAATACCTACATTATTACTACAGGAAACGGGATATTTACCATGTTAGCCACGCCGCCATGTCGCCATGTTGTTGCTGTGTTGTTGTTGTTGTTTTGCCATGTTTTTGTTGTTTGTTGTTGTGTTGGTTTGTTGTTGTTGTTTGTTGTTGTGGTTGTTTTGTTGTTGTTGTTGTTGTTGTTTTCCATGATAGTTTAAAATCTAATACCTACATTCTTATCAAATAAAGCACTCTTAGCTAGCTATCTAGCTTCTATCCTATTCTACCGAAACTGACAATTCTAAAACGTAGTTTAGTGGTGCGCTTCATACGTTTATTAACGAAATTCACTCTTAGCCAGTCGACTTACAGTCTTATTTCATTACTACACGTGATTCAGACGCCTAAAAAAAACAATTGAACTCTACTCGTGTCCCACCTTGAATATAACTAACTAACAATAAAAAAACATAAAAAATTAGAATCCGATAGTGATCGTTTTAAATTAGCGTTGTGGGCACGTGCAGATCCGCTACGGTTACGTAATCAACTGGTTGCATAATGCGAAGAAAATAACCACTGACATTGGTACTACTTAGTGAAAGTAGTTCCCTACATAAACTACTTCTGTAAAAGATACTTTACTTTACAAATTATAAGGTCCAGTTTTCTTTACAGGCGTTGTTGTATGCCACGAGCAATGGCGGTCAACGCGTTCTTTTTTCAAATCGTCAATGATGTCACGTTGTGGGTTGACACTGGCCGATATAAAAGTTCGACCACAGATAAAAAAACTTTTCGGGTGTTGTCAATAAAAAAATGGAGTTTGGCCGAGTTATTGAGTTTTCAGGGAATTCTTGTGTTGTGTTGCGCGAAACGAAGCGTGGGTGGGTCCTTGGAGATAGACGGATGACCTAGTAAAGGTCGTGGCTATTAAATGTGGTGGCTAATAAAACATTTCATATAGGAGTCCTTGGGAGAGGTCTTAGTCCTGTAAGGGATAGCAATAATCTTGATACTGTTAAAGATTTAGTAAAAAATTGTGGACGTATTCTGAAGCATCTGTCAATGTCCTTTGTCCGGAGCTAGTCTTTATTAATTCCATCGAACTGAAACTGTTGTCGAGTGTATGTGATGAAAACGATGGTGACGATTAGCGCAATAATCACGACCACGTATAAGGTGGTCCATTCTCGCTTAAAAAGCCGTTATTGAATAAATTTCCATTGAATTTGATAACATTTGTTCTAAAACTGGAAGTTGTGTAACAGGAAACATTATTTCCCAGTATTATTGAATAACAAAGTTGTTTATAATTTCACACTGCATGAATGAATTTATGCTTTCTCGAATCCGGATGGAGTTAGTTCAACTGTTTTACAACATTAGTTTTAGTATATGCGAAACCTGAAACACCTGTCTAGAATTTTTATGTAAAGAATCTATGTACAAAATTTCAAAACTGTATCATGAAAAATCACAAAGTTATAAGCTTGTTCTGTTACCTGGTTACCGCCGCGCGCGCCTCCAGCGTCGTCTTTAGCTCATTGATAATAATAATTTGACCGTAGGTACCTAAATGATTGCGATAGGTACTTAGTGTCGCTCGGTATTCAACTTGTAGCCTTTTTTTAATATATTTTTGAGACAAAATATAACATGGTTTAAAAATTATTGGATTCGATTACCGCTTACTTATTCTGAACAAACAATATTCAGGTTTCGCATATCCTAAAAATAATGTTGTATAGTGGTTTCTTGTCCAATACGCTACTTCAATCCTCCCTTGGAATATCTTGCTTGCTGTGTATGGTTTTTGCAATCACCAATTGTTTGGCAACCAAGCGTGATGATTTTAACTACCCAATATCTGGGCTGTGGAGGTCAGATAGACAGTCACTCCATGTAATATATATTCGGTAAGACTAAAAGCCGAACTCAAAACAGTTCTGGAGACAAGGTAGGCACATGACGAGTGCTTCCCCGGAGAAACTCATGTATGAGCCGCTAGAAGTTTAGTCGTGTACTGCTAAACATTGGCCTCTTTCAAGCGTCACCAGGTCGACAGGTTATGTGCTTCTTGCATCCAGCTGATTCCCACGGCCTTCACCAGGTCAACAGTTCACGGTACTTCCTTTAAGTGGGATACAGCACAATAGTGAGAGGCAGCTTTGTTACTGGCCAAAAATACTTTACCATCCTCTCCGTAACGCATCATCATCTGCCTAGCTTTTTCCAACTATGTTGGGGTCTAACAGGATGCAGCTGAATGCCAGCATTTTACATGGAGCGACTGCCTATCTGACCTCCGCAACCCAGTTAGTACTAGGTAACACTATACCCCTTGGTAAGATTGGTTGTCAGACTTTCAGTGCCACGGACTACCTATAACGACTGTCATAGATCTACAAATGACAGCCGGGACCAACGGCTTTACGTGCTTTCCGAAGCACGGAGGAAACTCGGTATGTACTAGGTGGTCACCCATAGACCAACCTAACCAAGCTCAGCTTAACCTAAAAATCGACCCGAGCGGCTGTTATCATTTAGCCACGAGCTGAAGTCACAGTACCCATACATATGTATAATACTTTACAAATTAAACCACGTATCGTATATTGTACCACAATAACAAATCGTGCGATACGATAAGCAAACAGCTGTACTCGGCCAATGATGAAACTTGTTTAGTAACAGTGAGCTAAGGATTTGTTAATGTGGTAGGTAAGGTTTCTTCATGATCACGGTAACAATGTGTGGTGGAGTATTTTGTGTGCAATATCAATTGTAATGGATGGATGAGAATGGGCGATGATTGAGTATAGTGGTGTTAAAATTGTAGTGACTTATGTCCAGCTGTGGACAGGCTGATGATATTGATGGATAGTTCGCAGTATTAAGCTTCGCATGCGTCTTATAACACGGTCTATACCACGATACGGTCTGACAGACCGAAGGTTTGGAACTCAATTTTGGGATATTTTCATCAAATATACGGGGTTATTAATTATGAACTCTAGAGATATACTACGTAATATCGTAAACATTATAATTTATCGATCATATAATGAGTTACAGCCTTTTACTGTAGCTTATGAAAAATACAAAATGCCATCATTGATTATAAAAGAAAAATACACGAAAGAGTGTTTTATCGGTCGGACCAACGCGCGGGTATGGGTCTGACTGACATGGTGACGCTTGGGGTAGACTTGTTTCGAGCAGTGGTCGAATAATCTTGACATTGGCAATTTGTTTGACTTGGGGATCAAAAAATTAGTCGGTTTTGCTGTTTTTAGCATAGGCTTTGAAAAGTGAAAATCAGTAGCATGGTCGTTAAATAAAATTATTGTAAAGGTCAATGATAGCCGATATGTTACATCACCTTAATTTTGTCAGACAGTTTTCAAATGAATTATTTTCGCCAAAAATTTCGAATCAGAAATTAACAAACATATTTTTAGAGTATTACCGAAAGGTTATCACTGTATAAAATCTAAGCACCGACATAAACTCGTAAATAATTGCCAGCGCACAAAAACAAGGCATTATGAAAAAATACATTGTGCAAAAAAAAAACAACGACCAAAGAGTTATTGACACAGCTCATGTTTTCAAAATGGCGGCCGGTATTGTCCTCTAATGGGGTTCCGTATTCCATTTTTGTATTGTTTCCTCTCATTCGTGCAAAATTTATAAGTCGTTAGCGAATTGTTATTATCGTTGCTTTATTGAGACAAAAAGTTATGTCGGAGAGTTTTTTGTACTGTTAATTTAATGTTTATCAGAGTAATGGGTTGCTTGCGAAATAAAAATGGCGGTTTTATGGACAAATTCGACCGGTGTGGATGACAAATGGCGCAGTTTATTAAGGGAGAACTTTGGAGGTATTTTGTGTTTGTCTAATTTTTCAGTGATTTATTTGATCATTGTTTTGGGGTACATCCTTTAAAAAGGTATGAAAGGCAACCAAAATAACTTTGTACATGACAGTAAAAAGGTGTGTGTATTGTAAAGTATTTAGTATGGCTATTTTTGACAGGAGACGACCATGGAGGATCGTGAAACAAGTCAAACAAATGATATTATAAAGAAAGATACGCTACGTTCATACTGAGCGGCGTTCAATTATCGTTGCGTTGTTACGACCGCGATATACGGAACGTATGATACAGAAAGAGAAGTAGGTACTTAAATTACGACAATTGTCTGAATTTGTCTGCAGCAATTTGCGCGCGCTAGTGCGATATCTACGTACCTCTTTTTAATTATAATATCATTGAGTCAAACTGAATATTTATCTATCAGCTCCTAAAAATTCCATCAATCTCCGCTAACTTTTGTACCCGATGATAATTAATCCGTTTCTAGTCTTCACGAGTTATTAAAAATTATTGTACAACAGCCTTGAATTAAAACATTTGACCTCCAACTCCCTGATATACTTCTACGACCATTGACACCAACCGAAAATCTTGAGCGATTTCGGTTCAAGGATCAAGAATATTCTCATTATTCTTACAACTTTACTACTACACATAATCTACACGACATTGATCTTTATAACCAAGACATAAAGATGATTTAGAATGTTTTGTTAAGGTTGTGATTTTCGGTAATCGTTTCGGAAATGCTTCGAAGATTTCCTCAGTGCATTAACCTCAAGAGTTTGGACGTTACGTGTGAGGGGAAATCCAAGGCTTTCGGTTAAACTCGGTTCCGCTTCGTAAGGTTTCGTTATTGTCTTTAGTAACTCCTTTTTAATGTTGCGTAATCTAGAAGGGTTCGTAACTTTCTGAAATTATTTGCAAAGATTTACAAAAAAGTTCAATCAACTAAGGAGTAACTAAGGAGGTCAACCTATTAGTGATCTGTTATAGTTTCATAGTATCCGGATAGTACTACTGCCTCGTTGGTCCAGTGGTCGCTAGCGGGACTGCTGAGCATGATGTCCTGGGTTCGATTCCCGGGTCGGGCAATGTGATACTAGGTTTATCCATCAGGAATATCTCAGTAACAGCCACGGCTCTGGATTTGTGCCCGGTTGATGGCAATATGCTCGCCCCCTATTAAATGGAACTTTAATTTAACTGGCGAAATGTGGGTGTACTATTAGCTACACCTCTGCCTAACCCTTTGGGGATTACAGGCGTGATATTATGTATCCGGATAGTCAAAATCTGTGTACAAAAAAATATCTAGCATATAAGTTTACTCAGAACTGTTCCGGAGGTGTTCATAAATCGAGTTAACATAATCGTTTTTTTTTAATTTATTTTTTAATAAACTTTGCCCCACACTAGGAATTTCTCCTGTGTCGTGTGAAATTCACATACACAAACAGCCAGACCCGAAACAACTACCTGTAGGCCATACAAATATTTGTTCCGTGCGGGAATCGAACCCGCGACACGAACCGCAGCAGTCAATCGCTCAGCCACTGCGCCAACCATGCCGTCTATCGTTGCGGCGACCCCAAGTCGTTCGTCGATCGTCGTCGTTTTTTTCTTGCATGATCCCCTGTCAACCGTCACGCAATCATTCATAAATCGAGTACTAAAACTAAAAACAATTTAATTAGACTTTTGAAGTAACGTTGTTCCTCTGAGCCTTTGGCCAAAATTCAGCTACGCGAACTACGCTCACTGATGCAGTCAAACGATTTCAATCCAGTGTTGAGGTAACACTGCATCCAAACACTAACCGCGGCAAGTGTTGCTTACCCTCATTAATCAATAGGTAATTTCCTGACACACCTCCACACTAAATACTTAAAAACATTCGCTCTACCTATTTAATTAATTCCTATTATGCTGACGTAACTGAAGTGACCTTGAGTGAAAGCCGGCTCTCTATTACTCTATGACCCTAGGGACGAATGTCCTTGACCTTGGGCAGTGCGAACATGTGTGGGTATTGTGTAATTCATACTTATAGAGGTCACGGTAAGTAGGGTATGTCGACGAGAAAGTTGTGCTATGTAAAGCTGTTCTTTTTTTTTGTAATACGGTTTTTTCTTGAGCATGTTGAAGGTCGCAGGAAAATGCCTTTAACGTGCATGAAAAGAGGTGAAAGTCGCATACAAACGTTTGCAACCACAATGAACTTTTTCAATAAGACCTTTTTGATTTTTTCTATTAAAAAAAAAATTAAAAGTTTTTTTTCAGGCAAAATACCCATAAACAATAACAGTAATGATAAATTGAAACGCATAAAATAGAAAAAAACAGTAAAAAAAAAAATAGCCTAAAGCGAAAATTTAAAATGCATTATGCTCTAAAAATGGTAAAGCCTTAGGCTGAAATCTATAGCGCGAACTTTCTCACTCTTCGTTTCATTCGAAAATGAACGTCTGTTCGGCCACTTCTTCTTCCAAGGTCAAAAAATTACAAGAGGAGCAGGAGTGAGCAGTAGAAAAGTGCTGGTTACTAGTCTAATTTGAAAAAAATCTTGATTTTGATATACCAAGCCGGAAATTTATGCTGTTAAGCGTCACAAAAATGGTTTTTTTGTTCTATTACCAGTAAAGAATTCTTTTATTACCCTTTGATACTAGCTTCACCTTTCATACTAGCTGTATCTTATGGGTGTAAAAGTACCCTTAACGAAACCGAAAGGCACTTATTCTCCCCATCATTGCGATCATGTTTTTGTTCTAGACCATACCTAAGAACCTTCTAGTTACGGAGATATTGGTGGTCAAAGTTTCAATTTGTTCATAAGTTTTTTTTTAAATACAAGTTTTAATGTTATAACTTTATTTTAAATACTTCTTTGACCCCCGTACTATTCAATATATCCATCAGTACAATGTGTTTCACTCTACGTAAAAATTATTGCTGGGAAAATACTTTTTCGTGCTCGTTTCTCAGCAATAATTATTGCATAGTAGAGTTATTTAGTTTGATGTACACAATGCGCCTTGTTTATTCACTAACCATTCATTTTATTTTCATTGTGTTTCCTTGTATATTTATTTACAAAGTATTATATTAACAGCAAACAAAATGCACCTTGTTTATTCATCAACCATTCACTTTATTTCATTTTTTCATTATGTTTCCTTGTATATTTATTTACAAAGTATTATATTAACAGCAAACAAAATGCACCTTGTTTATTCATTTACCAATCATTTTTTTTTCATTGTGTTTCCTTGTATATTTATTTACAAAGTATTATATTAACAGCAAACAAAATGCACCTTGTTTATTCATCAACCATTCACTTTATTTCATTTTTTCATTATGTTTCCTTGTATATTTATTTACAAAGTATTATATTATCAGCAAACAAAATACGCCTTGTTTATTCATTAACCATTCATTTAATTTAATTTTTTCGTTAGGTTTCCTTGTGTATTAATTTACAAAGTATTATATTAACAATGAACATAGAATCAAGTTTTTATACATATTCAATTTCTATTGTGTTGACATAAACATCAATTTGTACTGAAACTAAACTAGCGCCATCTCTTAGCACAGATGGGAAACAAATAAAGGAGGTTTTGTCAGTGATATAAAATTTACTAGGCCCACAGCATCCAAATGACAAATGGCCATCACATCGCCATTAACAGTCATTACCACCTAATAAATAAAGATTTGTTATATTAACAAACTTAAATTGAGACTTCCCCAAAACAAACTACAATAAAATTTATGCTAATACTCGGTTTACCTGTATATATTTGAATTCATTAACACCTCTGTGTTATCTCTTTACCTGGGGACAAATACATTAATATTATTAGAAGGTAAATTTAAATGTGTACTGTACTGATTGGTACAGTAAAGAAAATATTTTTCTAGTGTTTGTAGAGCTTCGCAAATCGCTACTATTTCATAAATTGATATATAGACACAATTAAAAAATGTTAACTTAAATCTATACTATTATTGTGAAGAGGTAAAGTTTATAATTATGTTTTTCACTTTGTATGTAGAGGGTTAATATAATTTGTAAAAAACAGAAGATTCACTTTCACATTGATCTTAAGATAACTTTTTGAAAGTTGATAGTGAAACCGTAAAAAAAACTTTTTTGATCTAATTAGTAGTGGTTAATTAGTATTAGTTAATTAGAATGATAATACAAAAAAACAACGAGTGTTCGTTACCACGTACTGGTCTCTATTTACGGTAAGCATAAGTGTTGTTAGGGTGAAATAAAAAGATAATCACGTGTTTTAACGTCGTTGAATCAATAATGAAGTTCTTGTATGACTAACTCATAAAAATATTGACCAAATAATAGCACCAGTTAAAAATGACTCCTTTTGAAAAGGGAAATTCTATTTGAGTAAACAGTAATATATTGTCAGCTGCAATAATTTTTTGTATGTTTTCGATATTATTTTGTTGAGTTTGCTGCCCAATAAAAAAATAAGCTTAATCACAAAAGGGAAGTCAAATCTTCTACTGCAGAGGGGTTGAGGACCAATTTCCTCCGTCTACCCTTTTGCGTCTTTGCCTTCTGTGACTTCTCGACCATATCGCTCCGTCACGACGCAGCCGTTTACACACAAGAAACGGCTCACAATGCCCAATGTGGCACATCATGTCGGAGACACAGATTAACTGCACTCCGTATTCCACAATAGCTAGCGCGTATTGCTTCAACCTGGTGGGATTAAGTAGCCCCACCCCGAACACTGTTTCACTGAGTAGACACGGACTCCCCAGACAACACGCGTGAAATGTCGAACTAGTGTTACGTGGCACGAAAACTTTAATAGCGCGATGCAGGACTCCATTGTCCGGGAGTAAAATATGAAAGGGGCTTGGGTCTTGAGTTCGAACCCCATAGACGACGACAATTCTTTTTGTATTTTTTTTTTTGCTTTGTACTTTTGTGCTACGTATATTGATTTTTTTGCATGTTTTTTGGGTATTTTGTGTTTAATTTTATTTGAAACTATTACTTAGATAGGATAACGATTTTTAGATATTAGTAGTCGGTGACAAAAAAAGTCAATGAAACAAACCCACTTTTTTTTACATTTTCTAGTCTAGTGTAAAATTAACCCGTGTATGTTGCATAAGTTTTTATGTTTAATAAGAAGTATGTGAGTCAAACTACAAAATGATGTCAAAGTATTGACTCAACTCCAATTATTTTAAGAGTTATAGCCATTTAAACATAGCCCTGTCCCAACGCACAGACTCCAATGTTGCAGGTACCCCGTTTTTTGTTTGAGCAGGTAGATAATGCACCAAATTTACGAGTGGGAGCGAGACGGCAGAATGGTAAGTGAGTGAGTGAAGGGGCTAAATCATAACAGTCGCAAGGGTCGATCTTCACGGTTAAGCAGTGATTGAATGGCTTTGCAAAGTGTGACAGTAATGTCAAGATTACTCTGTTAAGGGCATATTGCCAGGCTTTTTATACCTGCAGTCTGTGGACCAGATACGCGCAGAAAGTGTTTAATGCCTTGTGTGTGCAATACAACAATGCTTTTAGGATACTGCTATCGCTGCCTCGTTTCTGTAGCGCGTCAGGGATGTTCGCTCCAGCGCGTACAGACTTCTGTGCGATCATACGTAAAATACCCGCGTCACTACTGCGTCGGATGTGGGGTAGCGACAGCAGTCATCTGAGCATTGTTGCTAGTAAGACTGAGGGTGACTTAATGGGGCACCTGTGCACAGTGTACCTCCAAGAGGTGGTGGAATTAAGTGTTATGGTTTTGGTTGGTCGTTGTTATTTATTGTGTGTTTTAGTGAATTATACTAACATAGGTTAAGAGATACCAACAAATTTATGGGAAATCTAACTGATTTAAAAGAAAATAAATAAATTAAAATGTATTAATCAAATGCGAAGAGTCTGTTCAGGTTCAGACATGAGGAATATTTATTTAAGGTACGATGAGACTGTCATACGCATAAAGCGTTCCTAAATAAATAAAGAACAAAAATAAGAGCAGCAGCAATAATTTTACGAAAAGGCGTTGCTTAAATCTCAAAAGTAACTTGTCAAATCCGAGACTCGAACTTGGCACCCTACGGTTACGCCGCGTTGAGGCGCACGAACTATACAACATTATTTTTAGTATATGCGAAACCTGAATATAGTTTATTCAGAATAAGTTGCTGAATCGATTCCAATAATTTTTAAACCATGTTATATTTTTTTCCAAAAATATTTAAAAAAAGTTACAAGTTGGACACCGAGCGACATTAAGTACCTATCGCAATAATTTAGGTACCTACTGCCAAATTATTATTATCAATGAGCTCAAGACGACGCTGGAGGCGGGCGCGCGGGAGCGCTGCGTGGTGAACACGTTTTTGCGTGGACAACCATGTAACAGAACAAGCTTATAACTTTGCGATTTTTCATGATACAGTTTTGAAATTTTGTACATAGATTCTTTACATAAAAATACTAGACACGTGTTTCAGGTTTCGCATATACTAAAACTAATGTTGTATAGAGCTCAAACCGGCTCCTCATTTCTCAGCAAGATAAAATAATCCCGATAAAAAGGGGTGGACTGTGCCACCCTTTCATTAAAGCACAAATTTGCATTTCTAAAAATAGCGTTCTGCATCGCGCTAACAAAGTTTTCGCATCAATACAACTTCGAGCAGCTGTTATTATTTAGCTACGAGCAAACAATACATTAAGTCAATATATAACGGCACTCGTAAACAAACAGACGATACTGTTAATATTCATTAAAAATTCACACAATGACGTTTAGTAGATCATACATCTTTGTTAGGGAAATTAGTGAGAGAAGAGACAAATTACTGCACACATACGAAATTCAACTATAAAAGTACAGACATACAGTTGAAAGTTGAGTGTGTGTAATTTGTATTGTCATCCATTTTGTGACGTTCAGTGAACTCGTCTTTGTATTTAACAAATGTTATGTAAATTGTGATTGTCATTGCAATGTTATTTGTTTAATATCTGTAGGTAAAGTTAAATTAATTTATATGTATAGTTTTTAATTTCACAAAATATTATGCGGGTATAATGTCAAATGTATGAAGTTTTAAGCACGTTGTGGGTATGTAATATTTTCGTTGTAAATTGATGTAATGTTATTTTCATGTGACATCAAGGATTATATTTTGATCTATGTGTTTTGTATTTGGTAGTTTACGTAACAAAATACATACCTATTCATATTGCGTAGGAAATAAACTAAGGGTGTTACCACACCAATCGATCGATCGCCGATCACCAATCTACCGATGGTAGAAATGACGACGGTCGATCAATTGGTGTAGTAGAAATAGTCGATAGACGTCGACTTATCTATTCTACCATCGGTCGATGGCTACACAACACTAACACCCTAATGATTCTTTTCGTTGATAGTTTTTTAAGAAACTTGGAAGATTTTTAAGTAATATCATTTCCAGCTGCCTCTACATAGGTAGACTGTACCATTATTTCAGGTACCTATAAAGCACAGGGTTGATGCCGACTTGGGTGGGCCGCATCGCACTGCAAGTCCTCAGAACATTTTCTATAAATAATCGCACACTACAGGCGTTTTAGGTGTGCGATGCGCACGTAGCTTTAGGAAAATTATCTACAGGGTGTAAACAGACCCTTTACGAAGCCGTCAACCAAGCATTCTGTACATCAAACTAAGTAACTTTACGCAAAAATTAATACTGGGAAACGACTTAATACTGAAAAATCACGTTTTACGGTAGGACTCAATGTAACGCATTCAAAACATTGTGCTGATGGATTGATTGAATAGTACGGGGGACGTGAAGGTGTTTAAAGTAGAAATATAATACTAAAAACATGTACTTAAAAAAATAACTTTTAATAAAGTCGGAACTTTGACCCCCAATATCTCCGTAACTAGAAGATTCCCAGGTATGGTCTAGAACAAAAAAAGACGGGAGAACAAGTGCCTTTAGCTTCGTTAAGGGTCTATTTACACCCTTTATAATTTTACTAATAAGAAACTGCATAAGCAATAATTGTATATTTTCTAAAATTATTTCGTTGCGCATTTAGTGACAGGAGAAATTGTCAGCAAAAGGGACGTAGAACTGAAATTGCAAGAACATTCCGACCACTAATCAAATCCGTAACTCGGAATCGTTGGCTCTTTGCTTCCGAGAACCCAGTAATCGAATCTGAGACAACCATTTTATAATACAACAGATAAAAAAAACAGAGAAGCCTATACATATTTTTTTCCGTAAAACGTAGTAATAAAGCAATTTTAACACGTGAATCTCTTTTTGCCAACAATAAATTCAAGGTCTTCAAAGTCATTCACATTTCATTATGATAAAGTACTCTATTAGTGAAGTACTTATCTCTAAATGATTCTATTTTTAACTACCTCGTTGGCCTAGTGGTCGCAAGGGCGAATACTGAGCATTAAGTCCTGGGTTCAATTCCCAAGTCGGGCAAAGTATGATTACGTTTTACCATCACGAATATCTCAGTAGCAGTCGCGACAAAGAGGACAGGGACGACTTGGCTACGAACAATAAAAATGACAAGATGGTGAGCAAAATAACAAAAGAGAACGCACAACTGTACGATGTGCACAGAAGTACTAAGAGGGCTAACCCCAAATTAATTGGGATAACAACAAGGAGAAAGCAGAAGGAGTCACGGAGCCTGGATTCATGCCCGGCTGATGGCAATAGGCTCGACCCCATTAATTTACATAGAACTTAAAACATAACTGGTGAAAAGTGGGTGGTACTGCTAGGTACATCTCTGCGTATTCCTTCGTGGATTACAGGCGTAATCTTATGTTAATTCTTACTAATATTATAAATACGAAAGTTTGTGAGGATGGATGGATGGATGTTTGTTACTCTTTCACGCAAAAACTACTGAACGGATTTGGATGAAATTTGGCACACAGATAGTTTATAACCTTTTTTATCCCGGTAGTATGATTCCGTCGGACAGTTACCAAACTTCAGGCGGGCGAAGCAGCGGGCATAAGCTAGTGTTACATAATTATGGCGTAGTGAAGAACTTATTTCTGTCTGATCCTATTTATATGCGCACGCGCCTTGGTTTGTTTTTCCACTCCCAATTGCTATGATTAGTACATGTTTGATTTACTAAACATATGGGTTTAGGATACGTACATAGTAGGTAGACACCAGAAGGTCGGTTTTGATAAGAGAAATATTTTTTTCAAAAGTGACGAAGGTTTTTGCAGCTTGACTGAATCTACATGACATAACTTTAAGGTTTTGCAGGTCAGTGTCGGGTTGTATGTTTACTTGCAAATTGCAAAAAAAACGAAAGCAAATAACTATCCTGGCGCTTCCCCTGATAAATCTTCAGCCTGGTTGATTTCTGAAATCTATTGTGTAACTCAACACCGTTAGGCTTGATTGAAGTGTAATTTTCTGGATGCTTTCCACTTAAATGCTTTCATCTTTCTCGATTTGGTTTGGTAATGGACATGGTAAATTGCTCGCAGAAGAGATGGCCTTTGGAACAAAAAAGTTCTGCAGTGGCGACCACATACCCGAAAGAGTATTCCTACAAGGTAGACTGATAACCTGGTGGAGGCGGCAGGAATCTACTGGATGTGAGAAGCAAGATCGCATTATGCATATGCGCTATTGCGTTAAGTCCAACACTGTACATTTGTGCGTGAATTGAACATGGTGACGCTTTGGTCGAGGCCCGTGTACAGTGGATGGCTTTCGGATGATCTGATGATGATGATGATGAAAAATCTAATTCATGCTTGAAGTTACTCATTGAAATTATACAATTTAGAAACAATTCAACCCATAATTAAATAATAAATCATTCACGATCTCATTTTCACGCTTCACCTTTAAAACAAAGTAATGAATCACTGAACACAATGCACCTTTACACACCAACAATAACAGAAATAGAATAAATTTATAAAGAAATATGATTCGTGACACACGAGCGGTTCGAACGGCCAATTATACCGTGATTATGTGTGTTATTGGCCGCGGATCACGAAATGATTATAATAATGGAGCGATGAGCGCTCGATGTTGGTTTTGTGTCGCTTGTGCTGGTTCGATGAACTGCATGACGTGTTGTGCAGTTTAATTGGCTGTATGTCTGTGGTGTTGAATTCATGGTATTTTATATTAGTTCTTCTATCTTATTATAGGCGTAGATTTGCAATATTAATGATGATGATGTGTTCTTTTAAGGTCTAAAGATCATACGAGAACCTATGACAGTCTTTATTGATACGTAGCGTTTTGGTTTAACAGGTATAACTATATGAGTTTCAGATTGTACACACTGGCAGCCTTGATCACTGATCTGCCCCCGTAGCATGACCACCGTAGACAAGGATTTCTTTGACGGAAGAATCGACAAAATGACAGATTGTGTCGACACAATGACATATTTCTTTGCATTATCTGTCGTTTTGTCGATTTTTCCGTCAAAGAAATCCTTGTCTACGGTGGTCATGCTACGGAGGCTGGTTACGCTGTGAGCTAGACAAAGAACAGCGGAAAAACACGGACAGCTTCGTTGCTCTAGTGGTCGCAAGCGCGACTGCTGAGCATGAGGTCCTTTCTGGGTTCGAATCCCAGGTCGGGCAAAGTGTCATTGCGTTTTTCCAGCGGGAATTTCTTAGTAGCAGCCACGGAGTCTGGTTTTGTGCTCGGTTGATGGCGATAGGCTCGCCTAGTATTACATGGGACTTAAACATAACTGGCGAATGTGGGTATACTTTTAGATATACCTCTGTCTAACCCTTCGGGGTTAACATGCGTGATGTTACGTAAAGCTGAAAACGTTTGGAGTATTATGTTGAGGATGAGTTTACATCATATTACAATATCCAATTTTTTACTAGCGACCCATCTTAAGTCCTTTTTTTTTAGTCAAGCCAGATCGATATATTGTGTAAGGCATAAGCACGTGTATAGCTGCTTCTATCATAATACCAATTGATAAAGTATCCAACTACATCATAATCTGACTAGCTTTTTCCCAACTTTGTTCGAGTCGGCTTTCAGTCTAACCAGATGCTGCTGATGTAAGTATTTTACATGGAACCACTGCCTTAAGAGGAAGTCTGACAGTGGCGCCGGTGACTGAAAAGTTGTGTGGTAATCGGTTGTCGTGGTATGGGCATGTGATGCGGAGGAATAAGGATAATGTCGTAAGGAAAGTTTTGAACATGAATGTGGATAGATATAAGAGTAGAGGAATACCAGAGAAACGATGGATGGGCTGTGTTAAGGATGATATGGCAAGAAAGGCGGTGTCTGATGAGATGGCGAGCAATAGAGAAGTATGGAAGAAGAAGACATGCTGCGCCGACCCCAAATGAATTGGGATAAGCGCAAAAGAATGATGATGACATGGACCCACTGCCTATGTGACCTCCACAACCCAGTCACTACTAAAGTACCTAACTACATTATGTCCTCATTTGAAGTCTCCAGCTTTAACAGTTCCTATACAACATTATTTTTAGTATATGCGAAACCTGAATATAGTATGTTCAGAATAAGTAACTGAATCAAAACAAATAATTTTAGATCATGTTAAATTTTGTCCCAAAAATATTTAAAAAAGGTTACAAGTTGGACACCGAGCGACACTAAGAACCTATCGCAATTATTTAGGTACCTACTGCCAAATTATTATTATCAATGAGCTCAAGACGACGCTGGCCGCGTGGTGACCATGTTTTTGTGCGGACAACGAGGTAACAGAACAAGCTTATAACTTTGTAATTTTTCATGATACAGTTTTGAAATTTTGTACATAGATTCTTTACATAAAAATACTAGACACCAGTGGCGAAGGTTCCATAGAACCCGATTCCTACCGGCTTCCCTTTGATAAAAGGCACAGTCAGTATTCATTAGACAAATAATATAATCACATTAAAAATATGTACTCCGGCTTACCTCTTACAAAAATTGACCCTTCGCTACTGCTAGACACGTGTTTCAGGTTTCGCATTTACTAGAACTAATGTTGTATAATTACTCCCTACGGTTTATTGGCAGCACATTCTCGTCAAACGTTGATTTCCGATTTCACGCGACATTAAGTATGGCGCCTGAACAGTTGTAAAACAGCACTAGATGTTAAATGTGGACTAGTAACGGCTTTGTTAAGTGGAAAGACGATATATAAATAGATTCGCTGTGCTTTACCTGGTTTTACTTTAGTGTCGGACAATTACAGGCCTACCAATTAAAGGATCAGCCAAGCTGGTGAATTGCGGATTGACTGCGAATGTTTGTATTACAGTAAGTATTTTTATTAGGTGATCACGCAAGGATTAAATTTGCGTGATCAAATCAGAAATGAGGACATCCGCAAGAGAACCAAGGTAACCGACGTAGTCCGAAGAATAGCCAAACTTAAGTGGCAGTGGGCAGGGTACATTGCTCGCAGAACGGAATGCCGATGGGGCCGAAAAGTTCTGGAGTGGCGACCGCGAAACGGAAGGCGCTGCGTTAGAAGGCCTCCCACTAGGTGGACCGATGACCTGGTGAAGGTTGCAGGGATCCGCTGGATGCGAGTCGCACGGGACCGGTCAATGTGACGACACTTGGGGGAGGCCTATGTCCAGCAGTGGACGTCTTTCGGGTGAAATGATGAATGATGATGATTATATACAACATTATTTTTAGTATATGCGAAACCTGCATATAGTTTGTTCAGAATAAGTAACTGAATCGATTCCAATTATTTTTAAACCATGTTATATTTAGCCCCAATTTTTTTTTTTTAATTTTCATGTTGGACACCGAGCGATATTAAGTAGGTACCTATCGCAATCATTTAGGTACCTACTGCCAAATAATCATCAATGAGCTCAAGACGACGCTGGAGGCGCGCGCGCAGGCGTGCTGCGTGGTGACCACGCCTTTTGTGAGGACAACCAGGTAACAGAACAAGCTTATAACTTTGTGATTTTTCATGATACAGTTTTGAAATATTGTACATAGATTCTTTACATAAAAATACTAGACACGCGTTTCAGGCTTCGCATATACTAAAACTAATGTTGTATATATAGGTCAGGTACGAAGTACTTGCAACCGGCGTGCGTGTATGACTAAGTATAAGTTTAGTTATCTATGGATTTTTTTATTTCCGCACGTGTGCTCAAAATTTTAAAAATCCATGCGTGTGAAATACATTGAATGTTTACAGTTTTCGAGAAAATGTTTTCAAAAATGTTTATCGCTGTCCCATGTTTCCTTAGTATATTTCAATGTCTTTGGAAATAATAGATACAGCAATGAGGACTTTAAACGTAAGTAAATATTAAGTAAAAGTTGTGACGCTATCACAATATGACGTCATAATAACAAGTCTCTTTATTTTGATATAAAGACCTAACAAATGTTGTTCCATGTTTTATTAAACATTGGTGTCTGGTGTTAGTGAGAGCGAGTTACTCATATGAAAGGAATTTTGACAGGGTATGTGCTAAAAACCGTTTTTTTTGTACTTAATTGGCTTGCGTTTGGTTGCAACTCGCCTGATGTCAAGCGATGATGCGGACTAGGGTGGAACAGGCTTGTCTAGAAGAAACCGATTCACTTGAATTTTGAATAGATCCAGATTATAATGAGCAGGGAACAGAGAAGCCGGCAGTGAATCCCACAGACTGGTGGTTCGCACAATAAATTTGGAAGCATAGCGTTTTGTTCGGGTCCGTGGAACTTCAACCATATACGGGTGACCACTGAAAACCAGCGTTGTGTTGTGGGCCCCCCATAGCACAGCATCATGCTGAGTGGTAACCTGCTTGTCGCAGTCACGACGTGCAAGCTGTTAATTTTTTTCTTTTTTGTTCCGTCCTGTTGTATTTATTTGTTTTATTTGTGTTTTGTTATTATTATTTTTTTTGTAATTTTGTGTGATGCACGTCATGTACCTGCGGCAAATAAATATATTTTCTTTCTTTCTTTCTTCTATATAACGGTGACGCTTCGTCGTATCTCTGCTCGTCCGATTATAGGATGGGGATGGGGGAATTAGATTATATAATTCCAAAGCACATTGCCCGAAATGTAACCAACAAAAACCGTTATACTGGCCACTTTACGGCGATGATTTCTACCAATAAGCATTGTTTCTTTATCGATTGAAGACTAATGGGTGTCGGTTTTCTTACAGGCACTACATTTTTTTTTATGTCTATGCTGTCTAGCTTTGGTTCTCTCGCGTGGATAAAGGAGATTATCCCACGTTCACTTACCACTGGGATAAAAAATATCCTATATCCTAACATGAGTGAATTACTCTGTAATGAGAAGTATTTCATTAGGCACCGTTTTCATCTCGTGGGACTATCCTATCAGGCTTGGAATTTTAACTTGATTTCAACGTTTTCAGTTATGTCTCATATTTATGTCAGTTCTATTCGTATGGGCTATTTCAAACGTCCAGAATACTCCCGTATAAGCTACACCTGCACAAAATTAAAATTCTAAATAATACAGACGTCTAAAAACTAACCCAAGTAACACGCCCTCACTCGCACCACACTACAGACTCGTTCAAGCTGTACCGAGGCATCGCACGTGTTTTGTATGGTACATATTTTACATGGAAGTTGGCAACAAACATTAATCATTCTCAAACTTAGCGTACAGATGGCTAGAACTTCAACTGTTTTATGTACAATACCGAACTGATCTGGAAATAAAAATGGCGTATATAATGCTTTATTAAGTACATAAGTTCATGATTTACGGTATCGCGTGTGTCAAAGGGGAATGAAATGCATAAAGAAGATCAGCTGAATGGGGCTCTCCTAATTCCAGAAGCGTTCATCAATTAAACTACGAACATTATATGAAGCAAATTTTCTTTTCGTGTCATATCTTTTTTTATTATACTGCACAAAGTAAAAAAAGAAGAAAAAAATATTTTACTAAATCTTGAACATCTAAACGCAATCATTTGCAATATCGAAACGAAGGAACAGTGACGGAAGTGATGGAGTTACCATATTCAAAAGAATATGGAATTTCTATTTCTATAATAATACTAATTACTTATAGACTGACTTACGAGCAGTAAGTCGTGGGCTCGAACCCAGGTAGGCGCATTGCGTTGTGTAATTTATTTCATCACCACTGCTCTCAAAACGGTGAAGGAAAACATCGTAAGGAAACCGGCATGTCGTAGAACCAAAAATTCGACGACATGTGAAGACAAGTTCATGCACCCGCGTGGTGGTTTATAGCCAATTCCCTCTCAAAGAGAGGAGGCCTGTGTCCCAGCAGTGGGAACATTATAGGCTGATTATGCTATTGATAATTCTCGTCGCTTAAATATAATTAAATTTGTTGCATTTAGGTGTCGTATTACTAGGCTTGTGGAGGTCAGATAGACAGTCACTCCATGGAAAATATTGGTATTCAGATGCATCCGGTACGACTGGAAGCCAAACTGAAAAAGCCGTATGATGATTACAATAAAATTTGCTGTTGCATTCATTTTGACTGAGTAGGCATTGCACGTTTGTAAGGAACACCTGATTTGATTATAATAAAAAAATAAAGAAAAATAATCATCGTAGTGGGGCCTAAAATCATGCACATGTCACAGTCAAAACTGTTAATCAGTCCAAACTACCTTTGACAGCTGTTAATCAGTCAAAACTACTTTTGACCGGTGAAAACTAATTTAATAATAACTAACATTTACTTAGAAACTTATTAGGTTTTTCGTTTTTTTTTTGTGACCCTTTACAAAACATTATGTTATAGTAATTCTAGGGCTAGGCTTCGACGTTCTGAAACAACTTATTTTAAATGGAGAAAACGCATTTTAACATAATAAGGATTTTGACAGACACCAGTCAAAAGTGGTTTTGACCGATTAACAGTTTTCACTGTAACATACATAATACATACTGGCAAAACTTAGTGCCTCGATGTCCCTTACACGTTACAGAATAAGTTGGCCTGAGGTTCATTGAGGTCAAACGATGCTAAGTAACTTGGAACATTGACCTAAGTATATGCTGGAAACTTTGGCTTCTTGTTTCGCTTCAAGTTTTGCGAATAGCTCTTGTCGTGGAAGATTAACCAGCAAACTTGGCTGGAGAGACGTACAGCCCAGTCTGTGCCAAATATACTTAAAAATAGCCAATCGTGGAAGCCTGTTGAACACCTCAGCGTTTGAAGTCTGTCTTTTTTTGCCTTGAAATAAATATTACGCCTGTAATCAATTAAAGGTTAGGCAGAGGTGTACCTAATAGTACACCCACATTTCGTCTGTTATGTTAAAGTCTCATATAATAGGGGGCGAGCCTATTGCCATCAACCGGGCACAAATCCAGACTCCGTGGCTGGTACTGAGAAATTCCTGATGGATAAATCTTATAACACTTTGCCCGACCCGGGAATTGAACCCAGGACCTCATAGTCGACGAAAGAGGCACTCAGATGTACTAATTTTTCATACCCATGGTAGAAGTTTGTTCAGCTAACTACGGCTATGATAATCTTGAAGTTTGTATACAAAGTCAACACATTGTACGCAACAGATGTTTGTTGAAATTATATAATTTGCTCTCGTATCGAGTTTCCATAATATGTTTAGGTAATAACCCATTGTTGTTATGAAATTTGGAATCAGGATATTCTATACAATATCGTTTGTTGAGTAACATTGTTGTACCTATAACAAAACCGCTTCACAAGAAATCTATACGAATACTAGCTGTGCCCCGCGACTTCGTCCGCGTGAAATTAGCTGTATTAAATATAATGTACAACCTACCAAATATACATAAAAAATAGCATAAAAATCGGTCGAGCCGTTTCGGAGGAGTGCGACCACAAACACCGTGACACGAGATTTTTATAAACAGTCTGGAATTTTTTAACACTATTTGGACGGAAAGGACTCTAAATACTGGAGATAGTAAATTTTACTCAAAGAAAACATTCCTTTATTTTTAAAAAGAAATAAATCTGCATTCAACCGGCAAAATTCCAACTCATTTTCCGTGTCACTTCGAACCAGTCTTTGCGGTCCGCATGCATGTCACCTCCCCACCGTTCTCTACCGGCTTCAGGCGCAATATTTCTGTCATCCCCGCTTATTTGCTCCGCCCCCACTACTCATACCCCACTCAATTAATCTAAAGGCCCTTCAATATCTATTGATACACTAATAGCATTACCATTCAATAAATCCCATTACGTTAATCAATATTAGTTGTCAATCAAATCACAGTAATTAACAATTACTTTTTGGGTTGGTGTGTGTCAAAATGGCTGGTTATAATCTCCTTATGATATGCACTGGTACTTTTGAATAACGGGTGTGAATAGACCTAGAATAGGATGTAGAATAGGGTGTAAAAAGACGGGGAGAACAAGTGCCTTTCGAATATGTTCCTGTGTTGTTTGTTGTTGTGTGTTGTTGTTGTGTGTTGTTGTTGTGTTATGTGTTGTTGTTGTTGTTGTTCTCTGTTGTTGTTGTTATGTGACCTCATCTCTGTCCTTGGACTAGATTGAGGTCAAGAGTAAGCCCATGCAAAAAAAAACAAAAAATAAAAAGATATTCGAAAGGCACTTTTTCTCTTTGCGATCATTTTTTTGTTCTAGACCATACCTTCAACCTTCTAGTTACAGAGATATTGGGGGTCAAAGTTCCAACATTTTCAGTAGTTTTTTTTAAATAAATGTTTTTAATGTAAGATTTTTACTTTACACACCTCCACGACCCCCATACTCAATCCATCCATCAGCACAATGCTTTGAGTGCTTTCCATCGAGTCCTACCGTAAAACGTGATTTTGACCCTAAAAAAAAAGTCGATTCCCAGCAATAATTTTTGCGTAAAGTTACTTAGTTTGATGTACAGAATGCTTGGTTGACGGCTTCGTGAAGGGTCTGTTTACACCCTGTATGTTATGATGTTAGTCATACAACATATACTACATTCTAGTGTAAGCGATATATGACTAACTCGCTTTTGCTAGCGGCTTCGCTTCCATTATGTATGGAAATTCACCCACGGAAATGTTTTAAATGTAGCCTATGACACTCGGGGATAATGTAGCTTCCCGTTAGTTTAAAAAAAAAATGGAATCGGATCAGTAGTTCCAAAGCTTATTCCCCCTACACACAAACTTACTAACAAATAGATCTTTCTAATATTAGTATAGATATAAGTTCCATTATGGTGTTCTGTATGGTGTCCGGACGTAAAGAATAGCACCATCCCATATCTTCCCGTGGGTGTCGTAAGAGGCGACTAAGGGACTTACCAGTGAATGGGCAGCAGCGTTCTCTGTGATTTTTTATAACAAACATACTGCGATCGCCAACCCGCCTGCCAAGCGTGGCGATTATGGCAAAACCCCCCTTGGGGAGGCCTATGTCCAGCAGTGGACGTCTTTCGGCTGAAATGATGATGAATGAATGATGATGATGATAAGTTCCATAAATTTCTGGTAACTTCCAAATCCGGATGATCCCAGGATTGGGCTCGTTTGCTGATGAATGGAAGACGATATTGTTCCAATGTAAAGTGTTAAGAGCCTTAGAACTGTAGCGCGAAACGGGCGCTGTCAGTTGTAACTGGTCATCTCTTGGTTGCCACGGCTTATTTGAATTATTTTTTTTTTTTTTGATTTTTTTTTTACTTGGACACTTTTAACGTACACATCTTGCTACATGGTTTTCACATAATGTACCATCTCAACATAAATGATGTAACCAAGTTATTGTAAAAGTATTCTGATTTAAAAGAGTGTCCATGGAGTTTCTTGCCCGTTCTTCTCCATAGAGATCTACGTTAGGGAATGGGCAACTCAGTACTTTCACAGTTTTTATGCCTTGTGACTGGGACTGTAGCTACTTTTCATTGTTGTCTTTGTTTCGACAATTCAAAAGTGCCTGTTACTGGCCTACTTAAACTAAATGCTTTGATTTTGATTTTGATTTTGTAGTTAGGCCAGGACTTGGACAGTTTATCATTTTACGTGCTGACAAGAAAGAAGATTGTTGTTGTAAGTATTGAAGTTTCACATTAAGTACTAGGGGTTAGCGAGTTACCGAACTGGCCAGTATTAGGTAAAGGAGTGTCTTTAACTCTCTTTTTAACTCTCTCTATGTATAACTGCATGTTCCTTATCATTGTCATGCCCCGTTGGTTTAGTGGTCGCAAGCACTACTGCTGAGCATGAGGTCCTGGCTTCCATTCCCAGGTCGGGCAAAGTGTTATTGGGTTTTTCCATCAGGAATTTCTCTGTAACGGCCACGGAGCCTGGTTGATAGCAATAGGCTCGCCCCCTATTACATGGGACTTAAACAAACTGGCGAAATGTGGGTGTACTATTAGATACACCTCTGCCTAACTCTTCAGGGATTACATGCGTGATGTTATGTTATCAATCCATACAGATCTACTATTACACACTTCCCCTCACTAAAAGCGAACATCTGTACAGGTTTCAATGGAAACGCTTGCTTGGGTCATGTCCCAAAGATTAACATAATATTCACTCAGCACATACAGAAGCCATGACAAGTTGTTTCTTTTATGGGAGATAAAAGGGATTGATAGTAACCATAGACTAAATAAAATTGTTTAGCGCGATAGTTTTGGTTCATGTCCAGTCTTATACCTTTTAGTGGTTGGTCAAAAGATCAATTGCTTGATCAATCAATTTGTAGATAATGAAATGCATGTGCGTCAATGATTAAAAAAAAAACTTTAAAACTGAACTTTGCCTGCGGCCTCGATCGAACGTACTTTTTTTTTTTGTAAGCGTGTACTATCCCACTGCTGGGCAAAGGTCGACCATCGTGTGGAGACTTTTGCCCAACAGTCATCGTGCATGCGACTGACGTGACCCGCCCAATTCCATTTTAGCCTAGCAGCCTTCTTGAAAGAAATAAAGAAAGAAAAAGTATTTATTTGACACACACAGGACAAAAAAAATTGTTGAAAAAATAATTAAATTGGGACCAATTTAATTATATTTTCAACCATTTTTTTGTACGAGGCCAAAACGACCAACCAACGTGCACTACGTATTTTTTCACCCAGGTATAACTACACGAGACCAGATTTTATGAAAACTATTATTTTTCGTTTATTTAAACATTTATTCCAAGATTAATTTCTTCTTTTCCGTGCATTTTTATAAAACCTTGTTTTTAAAAATATTTTTAATAAATAAAACTGTGTGCCTTTCATCGAAATAATTTCGCGTGCTAAAAGCGTGAAAACTTAACAGACAGACAGACTTTACTTTTTCTATTAATAATATTAGTATGGATAGAGTATGAATTATTTTTTAAGCTTATATTAAAGACAAAGAACGTATTATTGAAAACATTTTCAGCCTCAACCAGCATTGTTAATTGAAATAATATAATCGACCGTAATCCCAGCTCTAAACCAATTAACTCCAGTTTAACGTATTTACCGCCTGATAAAACTGCACCAATGAAATAAAATAGCCGTAAAAATCCGGCCATTGAGAGCGTCAATACAAAAATACACTATTCATTAACCTAATATCAAGTTTATCCAAGCTTAACGAGGATAATTTCAACTGTAATATACGATTCAGGTCTGTTCTCGACTTCATACGACGCAATTTGCGTCTTGACTTTCACACGATACTCGCAAGTGTCGTCTGTCACTTCTTAAGTCGCTGTGCAGTGACTCGTGGCCACTTCTTTCATTTGTTTTGCCTACAGTTGTTGTCGCAGCCCGCGTGTAGAGCATGTACGACCTGGCCAAGCTTGGCGAAAGCGCCTCGTAACCCACAAAACTAATTTTGTTTTACTTTTTTTTTTTGAAGGTCATCATTAGAATCATCAATACAACTCTCCAAGTTCAAATTATCTATTGAATGAGTATTTCCTGAAATCATTTGAGAAGTAACTTAAAGAGTTAAATTGATTATTCTGATGATTATAATTCTGTAACTTAATATTTATTACAGTCACAAATCATAAATTTTGATCAGCCTACAATCGGATATCGACCTTCAAATTGCAGAAAACGTAAGAAAATTCGAATTTTGTGGCTTATCTTACCGCAACGCGCTTAATCCAAAAATTAGACCATTTTCGGCATCCGAAATTTCTTTCCGTTCCACCTTATAAATATTCACTGTGCAAACTAAAGTCGAGCCTGAAACATTCAGGAGTAAATTGACAAGACAGAGAGAGATAAATAAAACAAATAGGTAGAACGAGAAAGGGTCAAACGATGCGTCTATTTTCACGTAAATGTTCTGTGGAAGGTTAGGTCGCACTGCGAGATGGGATAAGCTAGTTCTCGGGACTTATTCAGGCGGGGAAATATGGCGGCCATTTAGCGGCTGACCGTTGTCAAGATATCAACGTAAACTGTCTGGTAAAGTTAGGTCACATAATAGCGCTAGAGGTCGTGGGATATATTCTTTTGGGCATATTTGATGAGTATTTTTCGTGATTGATTTTCCATTGTCATATTTTCTGTTTAAATTGATTAGAAACAAAAGACTGGCGAAAAGAGGCATGCTGCATACTTTCCAGTTATTTTACATTTGCCAGCCAACAACATTTCAGAGACTTGTCAGCATCCCAGCAGCAACCGAAGAGAATAAATAATAAATAGAGAAGAGAGTAAATTTCGTTGAAATTATGACAGCGATTCGAAATCATAGGATTAAAAAAACCCTGGATTTTGATACCAAAATTCGAAAGAAAAAAAAATCGAACTACTCAATATGGGGCCCAAAATCCGCCATTTTTTAAATTTTAGTTTTCATTTAGTCAGTGACACTTGCACCACCAAGACGAACCTAACAACGCTTAATTTATCCAAATCGATGCATCCGTTTAGGAGTTACCGAGGTCACAATGGAACGGGCATAACATACATACGCGCGAAAAACATTATCCTCCTTCTGGGTCAGTCGGATAATAACAGCGAAAGGACTGGTAATGGCAGGCACTAGTCTTTTTCTTCAACGAGCCATTCACTTGACTAGATACACTTCAGGACCTAAGCAGAGGGACAGTCTACCAGCGATATCGATGACGACAAGACAAATAAGCTACCAAAAACTTATGTGAATCATGCTGGAAGTCGAAAAAGGTTTAGAACCTGTTGTCTTTTGCGTAATAATGTTTGGTGCCTAGACATAAAGCAGTTAGCCCTCAACTAAAAACCTATCTGCCTATCTCAACAAAACATAACAAGCTAAATACCCAATGCACTCAGACCAAAGTGCAAAGGGTCTAAAGTCTCCTCCCTCTATGGTCAAAGCACCAACTACTGTTTTAAAATTGGTCTATAAATTGATCGTATCATCATCTTGTGGCCGGATTTGGTTATAATTGGAACTGATGTAGACGATGATAGTTTTAACGGTAGCGATAAAATAAGATACCTTTTATGGGTGGTGCACTCAGAAGCTTTGAGCTTTTTAAGCTTTCTTCTTTGTTGCTTGGGATGTTTCGTTAAGATGGGAAAATGATTTCAAGGTGAACTGTCTTTTTAGGGAGGCGACAAGACTTTCTTGTGTTTCCTGAGATGGTAATCTGAAAGAAAACCTAAGGGTTTTACCACACCAATCGATCGATCGTCATCGATCAACGTTGATCGATTGGTGTGGTAGCTTTGGCTGACGTCGACTAATCAATTCTACCATCAATCGACGATCGATCGATTGGTGTGGCACCCTAACTGCCTTTTTACAGAAGGAGTTATAACTTTAAGTCAAAGCTTGTTATTGCATATAGAACTTTGTTTTGAGCTAGGAAAACTTCATAATACAAAATTGAAAAGGGTCTAACAACAGTTTTTTAATTAGAATCTTAACTTTTCCAGAATAAAGGTTTGAAATTCAATAACCACTCGGTGTTTTCAACTTAGATAAATCTTGTTTTGAAACAACACCAAGTACGAATAGTCAATGATAATTTAGGGAGCTACCTATACAGTCTATAAGGGACAGCCCTACACAACCTGACGGGGTGCATTCAGCTCCTTATTTTGAATCATATTCCACCGGTTTATTTTTTCAGAAACTATTCCTTTATTCAACGTAAAATTACATTACCTGTGTGTTTTAGCCGTATTATTTACATAAATGGAGTGCTGCACTCCATTTATGTAAATAATACGGCTAAAACACAAATTAAAAATCCAACAATGGATGTTGAAATAATCTAACAAACGACGCGTGAAATCAGCAGTTTACTTCCTGCTACAGAGTTTCACATCGATCTTGTCGTCGCGCTTGCCGTTCGCTATGTGCGTTTTGCCATGGTAACGATACATTGCGTATGAGGAAATAAAACAAATCAAATTTCTTGTATTCCCATAACATTCCTGAAATAATTTCTTGTACCGGTCATCTTAGTATGATATACTGAATTCACCCCAACAGTCTGTGGAGGGCTGTCCCTTACACCCTGTACAGCCTCAATTAGTAGAATATTTTAACGACTTTAATATATTGGTAATCCGATTTCATATTAGATTATTCTTTCCAATGTTTTGTTTCGGTCCTTCAATCGTTACAGCCTAGTTCATTTCTCGCTCATTTTCCAACGTGACGGGTCCTTACCCCAGCACCTTAGAGTCTTCAATCTTTGATGTGTTGGGGAGGCTCCCCCCAATCCCCCTTTAAGCAGTACAAAGGTGAGATAAAGTAAGATGTTTACACATCGATGTGATCACTCGACTTTTTGTCCGGGGATTTAAGAGAAAGGAATATTTAAAGAACATACATATGTATTGTTTTAGTTATGTGGCAAGCGCGACGTTGTTTTAATATTTATATGGAATTATGCTTTGTTTATTTTCTGAGGATATAAAATATGGAGATGGAAAAAAAAAGAAAGGGTGAAGAAATAATTTGTTTTTGCTTAAGAAAGATGTTTAGGTACTTACACAAATTCGGTAAATTTAAAGTAGAGATATAAATAAAAGCTTGTTTATGTCTCAATAAAATCTCAGTTTATAACGTTAACAGAAGTACTTGTAGTTATTTAATAAGATTGATTGAACATATTAACATAACAAACGATTTTATCACATCTTATGTTTTTTTTCTTTTTTGGTTATTCTGTCTCACTGCTGGGCAAAGGGTTCCGCCATTCCTTTCGAACTATCTCGGTGTATTGACTTCTCTGGCTAATCAGTCAGGAACGAGACCAAATCGTCATTTGGACATTTTATGTATTCATTAAAAATTACAGGCACTTACAAATGTACTGAGGTGAAAGAAAGAAAGAAAGACAGAAGAAATAAAGAAAGAAAATACATTTATTTGGCACATGCCACAAGTGCACACAGTATAAAAAAATAACAAATAAAAACAAAAAAATGTGCATTTTTGCCATATGGATTTTCTACCAGTTAGCCTTTGGGTGATGAACAAAATATATGCGCTGATATGTGAAGCAGAATAAAACAAATATGCATGTTACTCACATAACAAGTCTTAAGTACTTATTTTTTTGTAACCTAGACGATTTGTCAGCCACTTGACCCACAAACTGACCTTTACGACCTCCATTTAACAATTTAGCAACGTTTTCTTAAAATAAAACAATTTTAGCGCTAAAGTAGGCACAGTCTATGTAAGAGTACATATATTAATCGCTAAGTTCGTTGTTCGGGCCGTCTCAAGGACAAAAATGGCCGCGCGTCACACCGAAGCGTAACAAACGGCTTCTGTAGTCGTAAATAAAATATAATATTTTGTGTAATTACGGATGTTCGTTTACTCGTGGTTTGATAATTTATTTGGTTCATAATTTGCGTTGTTATTGTAGGAAGTTTTCAAAGTTTTCCTATTAATTGAATGACATAAAGAAGATACGCTAAGTTCATACTGAGCGGTGTTCAAATAACGTTGCGTTGTTACGGCTGAGATAATAACATATGATACAGAAAGAGATAGCTATTGCGCTTGAAGTACTTAAATAACGACAATTGTCTGAATTTGTCTGCAACAATTTGAGGGCGCTAGTACGATACCTATCTCTTTTTATATATAATATCATTACCTATATAGAAAAGAAAAGTCCATTTCGAAAAGACTCGATCGAGAAAATATTACCATTTTTGTGGTTCAGACGTAATGGTTCGTTTCTAAACCCCGATGAAACGCCATAAGCCTTTTAAAAACCTTTGGTATTGCAGGCTGTTACCACTTTCCAATAGGTTTCAGCGCCATTTGCATAGTTTTATATCGTTTTATTCGACCAACTACTAGCATATTAACAAAAAACTGTGCATCTAGTCTTTATTGAATTTAAATGATATTACTTATACCTGATAATATTAGTGTGCTGCCGAGCGCATTGTCGCTGCTGCCGCATGCTATAGGACTCCCACTCTGTTTCTCGCTGCAGCAAATGACGGTTTTAATTTATTTATTCAGTTTTTGACAATAATATAATCCATTTTGTTAGTCAAAAAATACCTTATACCTAATGTTAGTAATACAAAACACACAATCAACACCGGCCACACATAAATAATTAACTTTTAAAGAATTAGTGTTTTGAGTGACAGAAAAAGATAATATGAGCAAGGAAAAACGAGATTCCGTGCTGATAGTTCCGTGGTCGTTAGTCAGCATTGGATATTTTCGAGCAATAATGTTACACTTCGGTTTGATCGTCAGTCTAATTAAAACATTGCCCACATACGTGGTTTTAAATTTTAGCACTATATTTTCTAGACTGCGTTTTTATTTTATTTTTCTAGTTAATACAAATTCTTTATCTATTTAAGGCTGTATTGTCAAGGTTAGTGAATGTCAACGTTTTGTAACCGTCTTGAATAAAGAACTTTGTACAGACGCCAGCACATCAAGCTATTACAAGCTGTCAAATTTCTTTACTAGATTTTCAAGTTTATCGCTAAAGCATTAGGTTCAAGGTTGATTGGGAAAATTTGACAGTTTCGGGTAGCTTGATGTGCTGGCGTCTGTACTTCTATCTTAATGTAAAGTCTTGTTAAGTTAGGATGTTATTTTACTTAGAAATGGAACACAATATCATCTAATAAACATAAGATTATTAAGAGACTTATTCTAGTTTAAAATGTCTAATGAGCAACGTCATATATCACAAAAGTAGCAAACTGCAGACTAGACACATTACCACACAATGGATCTGCGGTCTAGAATTCTACCTACACACAAATTGACGTAAACACACATCAGCTGACCGGATATGACGATAAAATTCAAATTAATTATAATCATCATCATCATCATCATTTCAGCCGAAAGACGTCCACTGCTGGACATAGGCCTCCCCAAGGGGGGTTTTGCCATAATCGCCACGCTTGGCAGGCGGGTTGGCGATCGCAGTATGTTTGTTTTAAAAAATCACAGAGAACGCTGCTGCCCATTCACTGGTAAGTCCCTTAGTCGCCTCTTACGACACCCACGGGAAGATATGGGATGGTGCTATTCTTTACGTCCGGACACCATACAGAACCAAATTAATTAAAATAACAGGTACAATTATGGGACGCAATGAATCTTAATGTTATTTCCGTTTGACAATCGTGTGCGCACACGCAGGTCGATAGGACAAAGACTTCTCCTTGATATGATATTTGTGTCTACATATTTGGAGTATGGTAAACAAAATTGAAATAACAATGTGTTATTTTCCTGTAAGAGTACATGGTTGATGCAGTGGGTATAGGTATATATACAGGTGGGTGGCGATTGGCTTCTGAGCTAATTATGCGCTATTTTATGATCTAAATCTCGTTGGCATAAGGTAGACGCAAGCATAGCACTGAGCAGTGGCGATGGGTCAAATTTGTGTAAGGAGAAGCCGAAGATATGTATGTAATATACTATTTGACTACATTAGACACTACGTATACATAGTGTCTTGTTCCCGAAGAGATGCCGGCAGGAATCGGCTTCTTAGGTGCCTTCTGGCCTGCTACTGAGCATGAACATGGTTCTAGGATCGATTCCTAAGTCAAGCAAAGTGTTATAGTATTTTAAGTGTTATAGTGTTTTTATTTTATGTTTTGTCTCATTATTGGTTGCAAGCTGCTTCAAAACCACTTCGTAGTGTCCGGAAAGTATAAAAGAAGCAAAATCACCCTTATCACCCGTGTAATAAAGTATAAGTAAACAAGTTCCCCCTCCCTCAGATATCACATTGTTATCACACCCAAATAGTTTGTTTACAAACAAAACGCTTCACTGAGCGAGTCTATTACTCGTCTCAATGAACCGGGTTTGAACCGGCGCCAAGTAATCTGCATTACGGTTTGTCAACTAGATTTTTGTTTCTTTTTTAGATGTTGGTACAGTCACAAACACCAATATGTATATTTTACGGCTAAAAGCCGACTCACCGATCAAATGGATTAGGTTAGGTTAGAACTGTGACCAAACGCGATACATCCAAATTGGTTGCATGTTCTAACCGAAGATAAGTAGGAAACATCTAAGTTTAACCGGCCGCACCTAGGTTTAGCCGCACTTTGGCTATTAGCCGTAACATATACACTTTCCTAAATTTAAAAGTAATTTTCGCGAGAAATAACGATTGTAATTTGGAGATAGGATTATTTCATAAAATATGAGTCCCAGAATACTATGTTCGTAACAATATGAAATTTTGTTCAGAACAGTACGAGAAAAACACTTTTAAAAGTTGTTAAGTCTTTACATATTGGTGTTCGTGACTGTACATACGGTAGTTGAGTTTGACAAACTTGTTGGTTTTTGCGATTAACAATCATCATCTGCCTAGCCTTTTCCCAACTATGTTGGGGTCGTCTTCCAGTCTAACCGAATGCAGCTGAATACCAGTATTTCACATGGAGCGACTACCTATCTGACTTCCACAACCCAGTTAGTACTGAACAATACGATACCCCTTGGTGAGACTGGTTGTCAGACTTTCGGGCCACTGACTAACTGTAACGACGGTCAAAGACAAAGACTACAAATGACAGCCGCGACCAACGGCTTAACGTGCTTTCCGAGGCACGGAGGAAACTCGGTATGTAATGGGTGGTCACTCATCATCGGGTCAACCTAGGCAAGCGCGGCTTAACTTGAAGATCGACCCGAGCGGCTGTTATTATTTATTGAAGAGCTCTGCGATTAACACTGAAGGACAATAATAATATTCAACTAATAGCTTTTCTAAGTCTATCTCAAAAATCTTGAATGCGAGATTGTGTACCTCATAAAACATATCATAACATAACACCACCCCTGAAATCTCTTAAGTGTTAGGCATTGGTGTGCCCATAGTACACCCGACATTTTGCCAGTATCCCACGTAATAAGGCGCCTATTGCCATCAACCGGGCATAAAGCCAGACTGCTAATAAGAAATTCCTGACCGAAAAACCCAATAACACTTTCTCCAACCTGGGAATCGAAGCCAAGACCTCACGCTCAGCAACAACGCCTGTGACACTAGACCAAAGACGCCGCAACAAATTGACACAGAAACAAAATAACATCAACATAAACCGAGCTTCTTTTGTTTTTTTATGTCCTAAATACTTTGTTGCGGTAGGTCCTAATGTCAATCAGTATTCGAATGAATGAGCTTGGACCAGCGCCAAGAAATTTGTCTAGTGGAACGTTGAACAGAGTAGTTTTATTTATTTGTAGAGTAGGTGCTGACCTAGCGTGTACGGGATCGGGTGTACATTAATTTCGTTTGAATGTTTGGGAGTCAGGAATGGGACTTCAATGCTTTTGGAAGTGAGTGAAATGATGGCAAAATTAGATCTCATAAATAAATAAATTCATTTATTTCAGATATTACGAGTTTTGAGTATGAATGTGGATCGCTACAACAGTAGAGGAAAACCCAAGAAGCGGTGGATGGACTTTGTGAAGGATGATATGGCAAGAAAGGAGGTGTCTGAGATGACGAGTAATAGAGGAGTATGGAATAAGAAATCATGCTGCGCTGTCAGGAGAATGATGATACGTAAAAATTATATAAAAGTGTGCTTCAAAATGGCCGCCATTTCAGAATTTTCTGAAGTGGCGAAAAAAAACTACCTAATTAAACCCCCACAAATAGAAAATAATAAGATTGAGTTATCTATGATTTAGTTAACCACTGTTATGTAAATTTTGTAATTATTTAAAGATTCTAAAACTTTTAAAAACGTATCAAACATTTCCTCCTCCGTAATCGCTAGCAAAGAAATATTTCGTTGAGGAGGCACCCACCAGATCCACATTCCAATTGCTTATCTCATTGAGCGTGGATTTGAACCAGAGCCAAGCCATCTAGTGTAACGGATTGTCAACTAGATTACTACATTTATTTATATCGACAAGAGAAATCTAGAAATAGAGAGGACTAGAGTCCATTGTTTTATGAAGAGGAGGAAAATAAAATATTCTCCTCGAGTAACGTAGTGAATAGTAGTGATACTTCATCATCATCTGCCTAGCCTTTTCCTACCTCTGCCTTGTCTAGCCGGATGCAGCTGAATACCAGTAATTTACATGAAGTGACTGCCTATCTGCCTCCACAACAACATTCATACTCAACATTTTCTTCACTACTCGTTAGGTCCGTGATGTCAGATGGAAATCTGTTTGCTGGGCTTTGATCTGACTCTTACCATGACATACCTCTTTCCTTAGCCCATTTCTAAATCTACGGTTTAAGCATTACGACGGACTTGCACTCGACTGTACTTACACAGTCATGATGAAAAAGAAAATGATGTAAAAATTTAAAAATATATATCAAGGGCAAACAATTTTAAAAAACTATTAAGAAATCGTAGGATGCTTCTAAATATTTACAAAAACTACTGAACGGGTCACTAGCGTCAATTACCTTTGTCAATGAACGGTCTCGCAGTTTGACACCGTGCCAAGTAATCTATCGTAATAGAGTGTCAACGATTTCGTTTTTTTTTTTTTTTTACTATGTGACGCGTAGATTTGTAGTATGGGGAACTTGTTGGCACTGTCATTTGAACGTGCATTAAATGTTTTATGAGTGTGATTGTTTATTTTTTTGGTGTGGGGGAATCAAGAATGACAGCTGTCAATAGAATAATAATATCTACGTGATAATGTTACTGCTGATGTTAAAATTACCAATGTCTACGAAAAAAATTGGCATGACTAACACGTTTAGCAAATAGATCAATTAGTTCAAACACTGTTTTAAGCTTTCACGGTTTACAACTAAACTTATACGGGATATCTTCCGTGATTGTTCATTATTTTGAGCTCCCGGAATATCGGGAGCTATTCCGGGTTTTTATTTTAATTACTTTTTTTAGTTTTTCCGATAGTAAGTAAGTGACAATTCTGAAGATCAGTTAGTTATTCTGTACCAGTGAACCGAGTGTCCTGTTGTCTGCATGATGCAGAACTGATTAACGGTTCTGAAGGTGCCAAACCAGTCGCTAAGTTCTGGGCCGCTTCACTTTAGAAGAAGAGTACCAGATGCATAGATTTGGTGATCTTGCAATTTGTTCTTATTACGATCTGTCAAGGCATTATCACTTAGTCGTTTTTACGACACCCTCTTCCTCAATCTCTTGCCGAAACTCGTGGCTTCTTTACCAACCATTTTCAAGACTATTGCAATGAACGGTAGTAAGTGGAAGTGGCTGGCCACGTGGCTTCATTTTCTATCTTCCCAGTGAATAACTTCCATAACATAACATCACGCCAGTAATCTCCCAAGGGTTAGAAAGAGGTGTACCTAATAGTACACCCCCCACATTTCACCAGTTATGTTTTTAAGCCCCGTCTCCGTCATGTATTAGGGGGCGAGCCTATTGCTATAAACCGGGCACATAACTAGACTCCGTGGCTGCTACTGAGAATTTCCTGATGAAAAAACCCAATAACACTTTGCTCGGCCCGGGAATCGAACCCAGGACTCCATGCTCAGCAGTCAAGCTTGCGACCACTAGACCAACGAGGCAATGAATCAATGGTTCAAATAAGGAGTCGTTGGCCTTTGCAATCGAATCCACCCTTCAAATGACGTCACACATAAACAAATGAAGCAACAGCCTTTAAATCTGAATATGCATAGTTTACATTAATTTAAAACAATAGGCAATAACAATTAGCTGTGTAGGCTTCTGTTACACTGACCTGATTGTTAGCACTTGCTTATGTATGAGGAAAATCACCTTCATTTTCAATGCGAACTATACTTTTTATGTTGTTCTTACACCCTTTGTACAGGGTGCAAGATATATCGATAAGCAAACTGTTATCATTAATTCAGAACATGATCCACCAGCGTTGGTGTTTTATGACGGTTAATAAATATATAATAGCAGCCTATTTCTGTCCCAATGCTGGGCAGAGAACTCTTCTCATGCAGAGAAGGTACGAGCATTGATCGCCATGTTTGTTGAAGACGGGTTGGCGATTTCAGACTTATATTAATTATAGGTCTAGTTTACCTCACGATGTTTTCCTTTACCGATGTCTAAGATAAACTTAGAAAGTACAATATGAATTAAAAAAGTTGTATGTCGAATATTAAACAAAAAATCTGCTGTAGGTACCTACCAAACATTTTCAACTTGTACCGAAGTATTTTTGTACTTTTATTATGAAACAATAGATTTATGTGCTGAATTTAGATGAACGGCTTGTGTATTTATGGGGATTACATCATGTATACATATACCAGTTAAATATATAAAAAATAACAGAATTGATGTTAACTAATATTAAACCAAATTTAGTAAAACAGGCCCTGACATATACATATTGTGTTATCTACACTATAAAGTATAAAGACCTAAGATTTTACTCTTCGAAATCGACATTCCATAAAGCGATTCAAGAATCATTTCGTATGCTATCGAGCTAACCACCAATCATAGGGATTATGCGTTTAGGAAGTCCAAGTTTATCAATTTATTTTTGTTTTCTGAAATTAAAATGACGCCATGTATTTGGCGAAGGATTAGAAAGTGTACCTACCTATATATTACAGATTACCTATATAATACAGATTTCGCCAGCTATGTTTAAGTCTCATGTAATAAGGAGCAAACCTATTGCCATCAACAGGCCACAAAGCAGACTCCGAACTGGTCGAAAATCCCAATAACACTTTGACAGACCTGGGAATCGAACCCAGGACCACATGCTCCGCTTGCGGCCACTAGATCATCGAGGCGTTTAACTTCACAAGCACGGCCATCAAAATTCTAAACTTATTTCAAAAAGTGACCACTTTATGCAACTCTATCACATATCATAAAAAGTGAATGGACGGCCATTTTTGTTTGTACCTCCAGTTACGTAGCCCTCGAGAGACGTCGTGTTAATGCGTCAGTGACGTGATGGGCTAGATTAGGTCTATGAATATACTAGCTTGGGTGATGGTCTAAGTTGAAGCTGGTAGCGGAATATCTTCCAAAATTTATCTGCGTTGAAAGTATGTTTAAACGATACTTTTTTGGTACTACACGATCTGAAGGTGAGATGTTTGTGTTATTTATTATTAACTCATTTAGGGAAGTACACGGAAGGATAGTGGGATATACAATGTAGCGGCACTGAAAAGAGTACTACAGCGCCACCTATGAAACAGACCTAAATCCTACATCCCGCAAGTAAAGTTATCCGCGACTTAAGACTATATAGAAGAACCCGACAACAACCGTCGGGCAGTAGCCCACCAGACATAACACCCTCACCCGGAGGATCCTCCCTTTTCTATGAGGGATGATTAAATTTACACCCTGTTCTTTTTACCCCCAAAACAATATTAAGAGGTCCTTCCCTTTGCTATTGTGTATTTTTCCCTTTTTCTGCTGAAAATGACAGCAGGACGAAATGAATAAAACCAAAAAGCTTTGGCAACACCTTATACTGAAATCCCTGGAGAAATGTTTGTCAATCAGTTGCATGTTGACGACACAAAACATCTAGACAATTTCCTTTGCCTTGACATTATTTAAACTTGTGCTATAAAGTCATCGATTTTGTTGCACTTAGCAAGTCTTGGGGTCAATCTTAGATGATACCGTAGATGTGATCGTAGTCTTATGTTTAAGAAATTTTATGCTGCTGTCCCAACACTGCACTTGCGTTATGCTATGGAACAGGAAAAGTAAGATTGTAGGTGCTTTTTATTCCACCCGTGTCCGCCTCCACTTTAGACCACCCACAAAGGATTTGCGGCGTAAATTATTTTCTTTATACGAGCCGAGGTATCTGTTGTAATTTGGTGATAAGCGGACCTTTTGAGCTTGTTGGTTATTACTCCAGGGGGGGGGGGAGGGAAGAGGGGGGGGGGTGAAGAGCTGTTGTCAGCCTGATCGTTATGTCGGCAATATAATAGAATTGGAGGGTAGAAGCAACCTATGTAGTGTTGATATTTCGGTGATGGCGTGTGAAGTTTGATTGGAAAATAAATATGTTTTGAAAAGGTTGGGTGTATAAATAGGTTTGGAGTTATTATTAGATTAAAATAGGTCGAAGTAAAAGAGGACAAGTTGGACAAAACCTACGACCAACGGTCTACATTAACCCTGGACTGAATAAAGTGCAAGTTACGAGGAAAGGCTACCCCCAGCAGTGGACTCATAGCAGGTGCAGGTGGTAACAGTAAAAGATACAAAAAAAAAATTAAGAAGTTGTAAAGGACACAGTAGTCTAGGTTAAAAATCATCGAAATCAAAAAAAAGAAAAGAGTAATCAAATGAGAAGTCATGCCAAAATTAATCCTCGAAAATGTATGGGTTTTACTCGTAACTTTGAACTACTAAATAAGCGGCCAATGAGCTTTACACCTCTGCCCAACCCTTTGGGGATTGTAATCCCAAAGGTGATGTAATGTTTTACTTATGGGTGGACATCCTAAAAGACTCCTAAATTTTTAGACCAAATCATAAGAAAAAGTAAAGATAGGTCAATCTTTACCGTGTCGTTCCATTTGATGAGCGTATCTAACGTATAATGAGTTTTTTTTTCAGCTCAGTATTATGTGAACTATTTAGGAAAAAGTTTCAGTCGGCCTATGACTTAATTTTTTTTTTTACTACTTCCGTAACCTTCCAATCCTACAACCACCGCGGGTGCGTCAGCTGACGCTTGGTTCACTTATTAGTCATTCAAGATCTACTGAAAAAGATGGCAATCAATCGGCGTAAAAACACTACCTAAAATGCAAAGCTACCTCCCGGACTAGTACTGCGTTTGCTTTAAATTAAAGCTCCTTTGTCATACTTTCTAAGCTTTTTGCGACACCAGCGACAAGAAACAGCAATGCATACCTACTTTAATATATTAGCCGCAAATTATATTTTAACTATCTTATGTCCGCGGTTTCACCCGCGTGGAGTTCGATTATCGTCCCGCGTTATCATACTACCGGGATTAAACATATCCCATGTGTTAATCTAAGATATAAACTATCTGTGTGCTAAATTTCATCCAAATCCGTTAAGTAGTTTTGGGGTGCAAGAGTTACAAACATCTATACATGCAAACATCCGTATATTGTCAAAAACTTTCGCATTTATAATATTAGTAGAATTTACAGTCAAAATTGTATAATTATCATAATTAATATACTCAATCAATTTCGAATCGAATTTCGATACCTCAATCATCATTATATTTTAGTTAGAACTCGGTTTGAATCTATTAATTTAATTATTCAGAAGTCCATCCATATGAATTCATTAATTGGTTAGAATATAAATTTTCATATTCAAACTTAATTCTCTGATGATAGGTGATTAATTGGTTACCAATTGAGGATTACCAACCACTTCATTAATATTTGGTTAAAAATCATTTGGTTTTAATAGTTGTTGGTTATGATCGATAACTTGTTGGTAATTAAAGTTGATGTTAAATGTTGAGACGTGATTTGTTTTGACATAATAAGCTTTTTCTTCCTGTATCCTAGTATCGGTACAACTCGTGTGTTTGAAGAAAAAGGCAAACGATGAGCTATCGGGAAGATTTATAAAACAATGGTTAGATCTGCTGTCTTGTATGGATCAGAATGTTGGGCCTCAAAAGGGATGAATGAAAGGTATTTGTATGTGGCTGAGATGATAATGCAAAGGGGGGCGGATGAGAATGCAAATTTGGTGTTACGCGAATGGATAAAATAAGAAATGAGTACATAAGAGGAAGTCTAAAAGCGGCGCCGGTTACTGAAAAGTTGTGTGGAAATTGGTTGTTGTGGAATGGCCATGTGATGCGGAGGAATGAGGAAAATGTCGTGAGGAAAGTTCTCAGTATGAATGTGGATGAGTATAAGAGTAGAAAGACCAAAGAAACGATGAATGGATTGTATAAAGGTTGATATGACAAGAAAGGAGGTGACTGAGGAGATGACGAGTAAAAGAGAAATAAGGAAGGAGAAGCTGTTGCTGCGCTGACCACAAATGAATTGGGATAAGGGCAAGAGAATGATGATGATCGGGCAGTGTTGTGTTTGCTCTTTTTCGGTGGTGACGAAACTCCTATGGTCCTAGTGGTTGAAGCGAAGGTTGTCAAAGACGTGTCCACAGATTTATAAAAAAAAAAATATTTACGTAATTTACTGAACGAATTTCAGAAGACATTTCTTTTATAAAAGACTTAGATAACTTAAGATTGTAAAATGTAGATTAAGATCAAGGTAGACTGACTTTTTCCGCACGTTTTTTTTGCGCACGTTTTTTTTGCGCAGG
Source organism: Noctua fimbriata (assembly GCA_905163415.1). Classification (NCBI taxonomy): domain Eukaryota; kingdom Metazoa; phylum Arthropoda; class Insecta; order Lepidoptera; family Noctuidae; genus Noctua; species Noctua fimbriata. The sequence goes on along the minus strand of LR990929.1, from coordinate 7,978,970 downwards.
AAATCTCAACAAAAAAAACATTCTGTCAATTCTATGTGTGCTTCATTTCAGTCATGAATTCAGTCGAATGAACGAACTACAGCACGAAGTTACCAACATACTTCGAAGCCACAGTTCTACCTCTTTATTACTTTCCAATGTTTATTCAACTCCATACTTCAACCGCACCAGAGAGAATCGACTTCAAAACTTGAAAATTTTATTCATCTCACTTGAACTACATCGAAGTTTTCAAGTCGCCGACTTTCGACTTTCAATTTGGATAAAAGGGTTTTTGTTTGTTTAAAACTTGGGTTCTGTACGTTTTGTTTGAAGAGTGTGTCACGTGGTTGGATATGTTAAAAGGGGTTGGGTCCCAATAGAGTTGGGGGAAGAGCTATTTGAAATTACCTTATTGGGTTTTCGTTATTAGGCTTGAGGTAACCACCTAAACTACCTAGAATTTACCTAGCTTGTACAACATTATTTTTAGTATATGCGAAACCTGAATATAGTTTGTTCAGAATAAGTAACTGAATCGATTCTAATAATTTTTAAACCATGTTATATTTTGTCCCAAAAATATTTAAAAAAGTTACAAGTTGGACACCGAGCGACACTAAGTACCTATCGCAATCATTTAGGTACCTACTGCCAAATTATTATTATCAATGAGCTCAAGATGGCGCTGGAGGCGCGCGCGCGGCGGCACTGCGTCGTTACCACGTTTTTGTCTGGACAACCAGGTAACAAAACAAATTATAACTTTGTGATTTTTCATGATACAGTTTTGAAATTTTATACATAGATTCATCATTACATAAAAATACTAGACACGTGTTTCAGGTTTCGCATATACTAAAATAATGTTGTTTACTTAGGTAGTTACCTAAGATTATCATTAACACTAGAAACGGGATATTTACCTTGTTTACTGATTGTTTTGAGTTCCCGATATTTTGGCGATGTTGCAAGCACCATGATCACGGATAAACCCCGTGGTAAATATCCCGTTTCTAGTGTTAATGATATTAGTGAACATAATAGTTTAAAAAATTATAACTACCTAAGACTTGTCAGTATTGCCAACATTTCTATAAAATTTATCCGCGAAGGATTGGAATAGGTCCGACGTGATGTTTGTAAGAACTTAAAAAAAAAATTACAACTTCGCGGGGTCTAGAATCCTGATTCTTTGGTAAAACCATGTTCCACGACGTTCATCACACTGTGTATGAATGATGTCGATCCACCACCGATTTAATTCAATGATTTGCGAATCGCATTCGCAAATCATTGAAAAAAATTAACATAAAAATTATTTTAAAAAAAATTAACATTAAGCTAAGGTCAGATTCGTGGATACATTTTTGTTACACATAAATAGGTGTGCATAATAAAACCATGACTGTTATGCCAAAGTCTTGAATAATTAGAATTAGCCCTCCATAACATAAAATCACATTACATATTTACTTACTCCCCGAATGGGTGAGCAGTGCTGTCCTCATAAGTTAAGTTTCATATTTCTTTTTTTTTAAGTTTTCGTAAGTTATGCTTAACTTCCATATTCTATTAAGGGTCGGACCCCCTTTTTTTTCGGATGGGAAATCATCAAATAACCCTCCCCCCGCTCTGGACGGAGCGGAAGGGAGTGTCAGACTTCTACTGACTAAAACCCATCCATGTTCCTTCTTTGCCCTTTGTGTTCCAGAGCCGCGGTATCTCTTTCAAACAGTCCCGCAGCCCTGGCAGGCATCGGCCCTTGCGGACCCCTACATAGTTGCTGACATCTCTTTGAGGCGCGCGTGGAACAATACGCGCGTACAATAACTGGTAAATCGGTGGTGGATCGACATCATTCATACACAGTGTGATGAACGTCGTGGAACATGGTTTTACCAAAGAATCAGGATTCTAGACCCCGCGAAGTTGTAATTTTTTTTTTAAGTTCTTACAAACATCACGTCGGACCTATTCCAATCCTTCGCGGACAAATTTTATAGAAATGTTGGCAATACTGACAAGTCTTAGGTAGTTATAATTTTTTAAACTATTATGTTCACTAATATCATTAACACTAGAAACGGGATATTTACCACGGGGTTTATCCGTGATCATGGTGCTTGCAACATCGCCAAAATATCGGGAACTCAAAACAATCAGTAAACAAGGTAAATATCCCGTTTCTAGTGTTAATGATAATCTTAGGTAACTACCTAAGTATACAACATTAGTTTTAGTATATGCGAAACCTGATACACGTGTCTAGTATTTTTATGTAATGATGAATCTATGTATAAAATTTCAAAACTGTATCATGAAAAATCACAAAGTTATAATTTGTTTTGTTACCTGGTTGTCCAGACAAAAACGTGGTAACGACGCAGTGCCGCCGCGCGCGCGCCTCCAGCGCGCCTCCAGCGCCATCTTGAGCTCATTGATAATAATAATTTGGCAGTAGGTACCTAAATGATTGCGATAGGTACTTAGTGTCGCTCGGTGTCCAACTTGTAACTTTTTTAAATATTTTTGGGACAAAATATAACATGGTTTAAAAATTATTAGAATCGATTCAGTTACTTATTCTGAACAAACTTTATTTGGTGTTTGGTTAGGTTTCGCATATACTAAAAATAATGTTGTACAAGCTAGGTAAATTCTAGGTAGTTTAGGTGGCTACCTCAAGCCTAATAACGAAAACCCAATAAATTAATTTCAAATAGCTCTTCCCCCAACTCTATTGGGACCCAACCCCTTTTAACATATCCAACCACGTGACACACTCTTCAAACAAAACGTACAGAACCCAAGTTTTAAACAAACAAAAACCCTTTTATCCAAATTGAAAGTCGAAAGTCGGCGACTTGAAAACTTCGATGTAGTTCAAGTGAGATGAATAAAATTTTCAAGTTTTGAAGTCGATTCTCTCTGGTGCGGTTGAAGTATGGAGTTGAATAAACATTGGAAAGTAATAAAGAGGTAGAACTGTGGCTTCGAAGTATGTTGGTAACTTCGTGCTGTAGTTCGTTCATTCGACTGAATTCATGACTGAAATGAAGCACACATAGAATTGACAGAATGTTTTTTTGCGGAAAAAGTCAGTCTACCTTGATCTTAATCTACATTTTACAATCTTAAGTTATCTAAGTCTTTTATAAAAGAAATGTCTTCTGAAATTCGTTCAGTAAATTTGTCCGCGAAGGATTGGAATAGGTCCGACGTGATGTTTGTAAGAACTTAAAAAAAAAATTACAACTTCGCGGGGTCTAGAATCCTGATTCTTTGGTAAAACCATGTTCCACGACGTTCATCACACTGTGTATGAATGATGTCGATCCACCACCGATTTACCAGTTATTGTACGCGCGTATTGTTCCACGCGCGCCTCAAAGAGATGTCAGCAACTATGTAGGGGTCCGCAAGGGCCGATGCCTGCCAGGGCTGCGGGACTGTTTGAAAGAGATACCGCGGCTCTGGAACACAAAGGGCAAAGAAGGAACATGGATGGGTTTTAGTCAGTAGAAGTCTGACACTCCCTTCCGCTCCGTCCAGAGCGGGGGGAGGGTTATTTGATGATTTCCCATCCGAAAAAAAAGGGGGTCCGACCCTTAATAGAATATGGAAGTTAAGCATAACTTACGAAAACTTAAAAAAAAAGAAATATGAAACTTAACTTATGAGGACAGCACTGCTCACCCATTCGGGGAGTAAGTAAATATGTAATGTGATTTTATGTTATGGAGGGCTAATTCTAATTATTCAAGACTTTGGCATAACAGTCATGGTTTTATTATGCACACCTATTTATGTGTAACAAAAATGTATCCACGAATCTGACCTTAGCTTAATGTTAATTTTTTTTAAAATAATTTTTATGTTAATTTTTTTCAATGATTTGCGAATCGCATTCGCAAATCATTGAAAAAAATTAACATAAAAATTGTTAGTTTCGGTTTTCAAGTATGCAACGGTAAAAAATTCTGTAAGCTAATTTGTAGTTACAGTATTGAGCTATTTGGGGTCGAAACGCTCGGGTCCAAGGCCCAAGTGCCCGGGGCTGCGGGACTGTTCGAAAGAGATACCGTGGCCCTGGAATACAACGGGCAAAGAAGGAACATGGATGGGTCAGTAGAAGTCTGACACTCCTTTCCGCTCCACCCAAAGGGGAATCACATTTGATGATTTTCCATCCGAAAAAAAAAGCCCAAGTGCGCGTCTAAAGGAGACCAGTCGGCGAGAGATTTCCTTAAAAAGGATTAAGGAAATCTCTCGCCGACTGGTTGACACTACCAGAGAGCTTGCTCTTTCTTTGGTCAAAGAATTGGCATTGCCATTCAATGTAGTCTTCTGGGCATGTTCTCGGATGACAGCGATGATGGAGGAGTAAGCATCCCGTTCATTATTTATTTATTTTATATTTAGTTGGTTAGTTAATTTTATTTAAATTAGTTTTTTTTTTGATGTAAAAATTTATTTATACTTATTCTATAAGAAGCTTTAATTCATTGATGTATATAAGATACCTTTAAAATTGATAGACAAATTTTAACACAGCGTTCAGTAAGTCTAACCAAGCAAAAATAACATTGATTTAAGTGATTTTATTTTGGCCTAAAATCATTGGGTAACCAATATTTTTAGTGTATTTTCGTTGGCTGATTTTTTTCTTGTAAGTATCTAACGCGTTTTTCTTGTATATTTTTTTACCATTGTCCTTATTTTGGTGGTCTGAATGATTTTTAAAAGTTTGTCCATCTATTTTAATGGGACCTTATATAATTATTGACTACAAGGTAAATAGATTGTTATAATATAAAGATACTATGTTATTAGATGTTACCTCATATTTTCAGCGTCTCTAGAGAAATCAAGTTACCTGTAACAAAAAAGTAAAAGATTAGTTTCAGTACTGAAAAATGTTGTTGTTCAATTTTCGGAGATTCCTGCGTAAACCTTTGTTACTTCTTATCTAATTACGAGAAAAGTTATCTCAGACATACTCACAATCAAGATATCTTTACGTAACATAAAATCACGTCTGTAATCCCCGTAGGGGTGTACCTAATAATACACCCACATTTCATCAGTTACTTTTTAAGGCCCATGTAATAGGGGGCGAGCCTATTGCCATCAACCGGGCACTGTTAGTAGGCGTAAAGGCTGCCTCGTTGGTCTAGTGGTCGCAAGCGCGACTGCTGAGCATGAGATCCTGGGTTTGATTCCCGGGTCGACTAAAGTGTTATTGGGTTTTTCCATCAGGAATTTCTCAGTAACAGCCACGGAGTCTGGTTTTGTGCGCGGTTGATGGCAATAGGCTCATCCCCCATTACATGGGACTTAAACATACATAGCGAAATTTGGGTGTACTATCAGGTACATCTCTGCCTAACCCTTTAGGGATTACAGGCGTTATGTTATGTGAAAAGGTACTTATTAGTTGCACATGGATCGTCTGGCACGTGGCCATAATCGGAACCAACAACCAAAATGTATTGAAAAAACAAGATGGCGGGGGCCATCTTGTTTTTTCAATACATTTTCCAAAGACATCACATTTTTTTACCAACAGCGCCCAGCAATGCAATTCAAACGCCAAAAGATCCACCCAGGAGCGTAATATGTGATAATTAAGTTTTCACTAGAAGTTAGACAATGTTTTTTTATTGACGATAAATTAGGCTAGAAGTCAGCCTATATGACATGCCCTAAATGTCTGACCTAGACAAGCCTCAACGAATATTTAAACAGCCATTGAAATACAGGAAAATTACTTAAAACACTTGATTACGTCAGTCGGGCCGTCGCCAAACTAATTGAAAAATCGATTCGTTACCACGGAGTGTTACGTAAAAATAATTACCTAGTCATGCACGTGGTTTCGTCCGTGATTAATTTATTGTATGCGTGTTTTTAAAATTTTGTGCATTGAAGGTTTTTTTTAGGGGAAAAAGAGAATTCATTATTTAAGCTGTTCTAGTCAAAGCATCTAAACACCAGTGGCGAAGGTTCCATACAACTCGATTCCTAACGGATTCCCTTTGAAAAAGGCACAGTTACTATTCTATAGTCAAATAATATAACTACACTAAACATATCTACTCTGGCTTACCTCTTACAAAAATTGACACTTCGCTACTGCTAAACACCGTGGTATAACAAGTTCGTGCATGTCATGTTGAGATCTGATCATTCCCTTGCCCTTATCCCAGTTTATTTGGGGTCGGCCCAGCATGTCTTCGTCTTCCACACTTCTCTGTTACTCGTCATCTCAGCAGTCACCTCCTTTCTAGCCATATCATCCATCCCATAGTCCATCCGTCGTTTCTTTGGTCTTCCCCTACTCTCATAGTCCGTATTCATTATAAACTTTCCTCACGACATTTTCCTCATTCCTCCGCATCACATGCCCATACCACGATAACCGATTACCACACAACTTTTCAGTCATGTTGAGATCTGTTTAAAAATTTAGGTCTTACAGACAAAACAACGCAGTCACTAAACCTATAAGTCATCTGCCTAGCCTTTTCCCAACTATATTGGGGTCGGCTTCCCAGCTAACCAGATGCAGCTGATTATCAGTATTATACATGGAGCGACTGCCTATCTGACTTCCACAACCCAGTTAGTACTGGCTAATACGATACCCCTTGGTAAGACTGGTTGTCAGACTTTTTGAGCCTCTGACTATCTAACGACTGTCAAAGATCTACAAATGACAGCCGGGACGAACGGCTTAACGTGCTTTCCGAGGCACGGATAAAACTCAGTATGTAATGATGGTCACCCATCCACAGACCAACCTAGGCAAGCACAGCTTAACCTAAAGATCGGCCCGAGCGGCTCGTCGCCGGTCACTAAACTTATAAGTACTAAACAAAATTAGGATTATGTATTTTTTATGCGAATATTTTTGAAAAAACAACCTTTACCGTCTTCTCCATTACATAACATTACCATTTCTAGATCTTTGACAGTCATTACAGGTAGTCAGTGGCCTAAAAGTCTGACAACCAGTCTAACCAAGGGGTATCGTATTACCCAGTACTAATTGGGTTGTGGAGTTCAGATAGGCAGTCGCTCCAGGTAAAATACTTCGATTCAGCTGCATCCGGTTAGACTGGAAGCCGACCCCAACAACGTTGGGAAAAGATGTGAGTTACGGGCCAATCAATACCAAATCTCTCTAGAACTCACTTCCTTACTGAAAATACGTGAAATTTATTACATCACCTTCTTGCCCTTATCCCATATTATATGGGGTCGGCGCAAAACTGTTTTTTTTCTTTCATTCTCTCCTGTCAATCGTCACGCTATCATCTACTCTTTTTTTCTTCATCATATCATTCCTCACACAATCATCATCATCAATCTATTCATCTTTTCTTTGGTCTTCCTCTCCCTTTCCATCCATCAACATTTATATTCACCACTCTTTTGGTCACATGTGTGCCATTCCTCCTCATCATCATTTCTGTAACAGGCGCCTCTTTCAAACTTCCTCTTATATGCTCATTGCATCATCTGCATGCAACCTTTTTTTATTCGTCTTTTTCACTGCCCAGCATACCGATCCATACAGTACGACAGGTCGAATCGCGGACTTGTATATTTTCCCGTTTAACTTGAGGGGCATCCGTGATACTTACTTACGTTCAAATAAAAAAAACCTCAAATAATTTCATGAAAAGCAAACAAACACACAGACCCAAACTCACATAGACAAACAGGAAAAGTATATTAAAAACCGATCAGCAAGACCTTCGGTTAACAATGTCGTGCCCCGCTGACATTGCGACGGAACCCGTAGCGGTGACGCGGCTATGCAAATTACTTTAGATAGCGGTTAGGGAGTCTCAATGTCACCTGCGTAACCCTAAAATTTGAGACGGTTTGAAGTGATGGAGAAATTACCGTGGGTAGGCAGGGAAATACGGCTTCATGGTAGTATGATGTATGTACTTGGCATGCTTGGTTTAAACCGTGTGAATGAGTGAGAATGAGCATGTTTGGTTAGCTTATCGTAGATTTTGACGCAAAGTGAATAAAAATAAAATAAAATGTGGAAATAATCTTATACAATAAGCTACAGTTTAAAATGCCAATAACCGTGATTAATTTTTATTTAGCAAATAGTTCTAGTAATCACAATTGCTTTTAAATGCACGAAGGTGGCCTAGGTTGATTAGTGGATCGGTGACCACCAATTACACACCGAGTTTCGGCCGTGCCTCGGAAAGCACGTTAAGCTGTTGGTCCCGGCTGTTATTTACAGATCCTTGGGAGTCGCTACACTGTAATCCGTGGCCTGCAAGTCTGACAACCAGTCTTACCAAGGGGTATCGTACTAAGCGGTACCAGCTGGGTTATGGAGGTAGGATAGGCAGTCGCAACGAAGTTGGGAAAAGGCTTAGACAGATGATGACTACATCATTTCAATACTAAACAAGTACAGACGCCAGGATATCAAGCTAGAATCTGTATAATTTCTTTAAAAGATTTTCAACTTTATCGCTAAAGCATAAGGTTCAAGGTTCGATGGGAAAATTTGACAGTTTCTGGTAGCTTGATGTGCTCACGGCTGTACAAAACCGTTCAACTCACGAATAATCTAATAAAAATCCAATTACGAACACAACCTACATGCCAAGTATGCACAGCGTCATAATTAGTGATGTTAATGGCATGTGACGTCATATCTCTCGCCTAGCGACGGCGACGTCGGGGTCGCGTTATGGGTCAGTACATCCCTAGGCGCTCGTGTTACTTAGTTATCTTCGTGGGACATCCCTACGGGTTGTATGTGGGTCGAGGTTTTTTAGAATTTGTTCGGGGTTGTTAGAAATATGTAGGTATTTCACTTGGGTTTATGTATCGACATGTTAAAAAAGCAGACCCAATGTATCAATTGCTAATTGTATAATACTAAAGAAGTGTAAGAGAGAAAAGACTATACTTATACTGTCACTTACGGGATATCTTCCGCGATTGTTTTTTTCATTATTTTGAGCTCCCGATATTTCGACGCTGTTGCAAGCGCCATGATCGCGGGTTGACTGGAGAATGCGGGTGTATGTAAAATAAATTGTGACCAAAACGAACAATCACGGAAGATATCCCGTAAGTGACAGTATAAGTTTAGTTGTAAACCGTGAAAGCTTAAAACAATGTTTGAGAAAACACTAGTTCAACCGAAAATAACAAATTATTATGTGGAAAGAACTTCAAGATGTTTAGTGCCAAAAGTATTTAATAAAATAGATGTGCTAAGAGAAAGCCTTATATAAGGTAAAGGTGTGTTAAAATTAAGACTAAGGAGTTTATTTTTGGGCAACGAGGATTCAGTCGTTCCCGAGAAATAAATTCACATCTTATAATAGTAACAGTTATTTAGAAGTTTTAAGGTCAGCTGTTTAAAAGTCCGCACTTGGGGTCTGCCAACGAGCTATGGAGCGAAGTATACTGGGTGTCAAACTTACGGACCGCATCAGAAACTCCATACTTCGCTCCAAAACTCAAATAGCTGATGCTGGCCGTACAGCTGCTAGGTTGAAGTGGAACTGGGCTGGTCACGTCTGCCGCATGTCGGAGGAGCAATGGTCAAAAATTACCACTCAGTGGATACCAAATAGCAGGAAACGACAACATGGCAGGCCCAGAAGGAGATGGCGGGAAGAGCTGGACTTTTTCGCAAAGGATTGGCCTATAATGGCACTAGAATGCGAAATGTGGAAGGAGGGAAGGGAGGCCTTTGCCCTGCAGTGGGAAAATATAGGCTTATAATATAATAATAATATAATTTTTGTTTTGTTTTGTTTAAAAGATTATATTTTGTAAAGTTATTTGTATTTAAAAACAAACAAACTAAAAAGTTTAGCGAGTAAATTGTTTATCAATAGAAATATGAATGTTTGAGAACAATAAATTAAAAAAATAATAATAATAAACGTAGCGTGAGCATTTAAACTTTTTGCCATCGACACGCTAAGAAGATAAAAGTTGTTAGCAGTATACATTATGTTGATAATTATACTATCTTGACTGATTAATAGCTCGTTTTTTATTTAAAATTTCACATTAACTAAAATTGCAATTGTTAGAATTGGACTTTTTGGGAAATATACATTCTGAGGAATGGGCACTCTAGGAATGGACATTCTGGGAACTGGACATTCTGGGAAATGGACGTTTTGAAACCGTGGAATTGGACATTCTGAACCTAGCCGACGGATAATACCCTGGTCTTCTTCCTCTGACCAAGGCTCTCTCCAGTAACGCAACATTACCGACAAATATTTACAAAAACCAACTTCAGAAAGTAAACACATATTAAAAAAACAAAGCGGCCATTTCTAACAATACACTTTACAGCATGTTACCAAGTTCATGGTCAAAAGAAATAACAAATGGAACGATTAAACGACCAAAATAAACTCAAGACGCACGCGCCTGCACCGCCCCGGGTTAAATAGGTGATGGCAATTGATAGAGATTGGTTAAGTCAAATTGATAGAAATTGGTCATGTCAAATTGATATTGACAGCTGGAGGTGTGTTATTATATCGGGGTGATGTTTAAAGTGCAGTATCGGATTAATTATTGAAAAAAAATTCATATTCAGGCTTAAGTAGGGATTTAATATTTTGTTGTTGTTTTTTTTATACTTTAGACTTGACACAGTAATGATGCATGCCTAATATATTGAAAAAAAAACATAGACAATTAAAAAAAAAAACTGTATTAATTTAAAATATTTGTTATTTTTTCTGTAAATCTTTTTGGACCTGTAAGCTTATTCTTTGAATCTCATTTCTCTACAATAATAAAACGAAATATATAAAGAAAAAGTTTTAATAAAACAACTTGCTTTATTACAAAGAACGAATAAAAAGAGCGTTATCTTTATAAGTACTAGAGATCATCTCAAAGGTGCTTTACCTCCAAAATACTTATTCTACTTAATAAGAAAACACTGTAGAACTTACAGTAAACTTGAACAGGCAATATCATAATAAATCTCCGAAATAAGGCCCCCATTATAACAAAATTGCCTTAGAAACGTACCAATAGCAATAACAGTAGAAATAAATACCAATTTACCTAATTAAAACCCGTCTACACACGATTGCTTACGCAGAAATCCTTCGCGCACGCAATAAAAGGAAAACCGGGGCCTATGACCCTACCACAATAAAAACTGCATGAAACCATCCGGGCTAAAATTGTAATGTCGACGCACCCGACAACTAGTGTGACCTTAAAAACACACAATCAACATTCAACCTTGTGCCCTTGAAGTAAACCACAAATCAAAAGCACAACTCCGCGTCTGTTACGCTTGTTTAAAAACAAACGACAAACGCCATTGAAGTCCCCACTGCATAACACACGTCGTAACTTAGTAATTGTATTTTACAAAACTATACGTTAACGAGATTAAAATAGAGTTGATGTTCGTTCGGGATATCCTACTCTTGTTGTTAGAAGCTTGGATAATGCCCTTTGTCGGTCGTTACAGTTTTTCATAATCAACCTATTTGCTTTTGGAATACCGTTCATTTTTCTTCACTGTCCCTGTAACTGCTCAAACCGAAAACGTTCTAAGCGGCGGCGCATCTCCTCCACAACATTAAACTTAATTCTTTACAACTAAGATTGGTTTTCTCTTGTGGGGGTCAAGTAGAAGTGTCGGCAGTGTCACGACATTGCATTCCAGCCGATGCGAATGACTCCGAGATGACAACGGCCAGACAAGGGCAGCCAGTACTTACTCATGCGACGCATCGCGAGCTGGTGCATGTATGTAAATAGCTTGAAAGTGATTTTATAGCGTAATAGGGGGATAGGTAAACAGAGGTGATGGATGTTGTTATTAAGTGATGAGGGAGAAATGTTACGGATGTGAGGAGCGTATGGAACGTATGGCAATCAGTTCTACTAAAATACTGATACATTCAGACGCATTTATGAAGTAAGACTTGAAGCAAACCGAAGCATAGCAACGGGTTTTTTTTAAATGCTTTATGCTTAACTCAGAAGAAACTGAAGACAAGAACGCGTCTTCTCATTTTAGATGTACCAACAAAAAAAAAACAAAAGATAATTTAAGCAATATAATATCTCCTTAAACATACATACAGCATTTTAAATTCAATGTAAACACCAACCAATAAAAAAAAGTAAACGATATTTACACCCTGATCAAACATTTATTCCTATCAACTCCCGTTCAGTTAAATACAACTACAAGATTCAATAAGTCTTCCCGTATCCTTAAGAGTTTCTAACTTCGAGCGGAGAACTTCTGTATTTCCTTACGGAATACTAAGTTGGGTTTGCCTACTTGTAAAAACGAATTTGTTACGATTAATAGGCGTTAAAGAATTTGGTCCCTCGAGCCGGATGAAGTGAAGGACGAATAAGGGATTATTGCTTAAATATGGGGTAGTAATGTTTAAAGGATTGTTGCAAAAACATGTTATTTTTTCTACTGAAAATGCAGTATGAAGATCATCTATGATATTCTAAACTTGATCGATTTCTGTGAGCCAGAAAGGATAGACCGTGATTGAAAAATGGAGTATTGGCAGAATTATGCACTGCAGTGAGATAACAAAGGTAAAATAAATACCAAAATTTAATTGCATTTTATTTCCAGTTATATCTAGATTCGGTGATAAAAATATATGATTGAAGAAGCAGATATTTACACCTCTGTGTTCGTAAATATACATTTCTTCTCCTATAGTTTATTACCTATTAAATCCTTTCTCTATAAAATCATAACCTACGGATATAAAAGTTTGATGAGAAAACTTCCTGGCTGATTTTTAATAGAAGAAAAATATGAACTGCATTTTATTATCTCATGAAAGTTATAAAACATAAATGGGTTTAGTTAACTAAAGAATGGTGGGAAATGGCCCTGATATCGACAAGTCTTCACTTTCATAAAATATTCCGAACGGTCGAAGAAATGGATCACTCAATTTACTGCTATGATATGAAAAAAATACTAGTTATAGTTTTCATGAGCAGAGAAAAATAAGAGCAAGTCTCTAAACGATTTATTACCAAATATTATTAAATTAATACGATTTATGCATCCATATTTTATTACTTATGACAAACAGACTAGTCTAGAAGGGAAACCATGTCCAGCAGTAGATTTATTTTAACTGATATAATATTTTATTTTATACGATAAGCACATAAATTTATAGAGGCAGACTTAATGCCTTAGACCAGGTATACTACTAGCCAATCTTTTTGTGGTGCAGCGACAAAGAGCAGTAGGTGCATTTCCGAAAATTAAGGAATTCATATTTATTTTAATACAAGGATATATTAGACAAATATGACAAAGGAGTATTTGACTAGATAAGTACCTGTCTATGTTTCAACTTTTTGGGTCGGCAAGCAAAACAAGGAATGATTTGAAGTTACTTTAATATAATTTATTATGGTCGTTTGGCACTCAAATAATTTAGCAGCTGGTCTAGCCTAAAGAAAATCTTTCAACTATTTCCTTATCAATCTATACTAATATTATAAAGCTGAAGAGTTTGTTTGTTTGCTTGAACGCGCTAATCTCAGGAACTACTAGTTCGATTTGAAAAATTCTTTTAGAATTGGATAGCCCATTTATCGAGGAAGGTTATAGGCTAAAATTTCACGCGGACGAAAGTCGCGGGCAACAGCTAGTTTTAAGTTAAAACACAAATCACAAAACCTCAAAAAGGAGTTTAAAAATCCCAAAAGATTCCAACAAATATTACGATTTGTAAGCTAAAGCCAAGCCCGACAATTCCTTTATCCTTTTGGCTGGGTGTTCCACTGATGGTTCATTGAAGTTTCACTTCTCCTGGAGTTGTGCCAAGATCTGGCAGAATTTTATACGTGCCACCCAAGATGAGGTTGGATATCTTTAATGCTGTATAAACGAGCCTCCCGACTTTAAAATTGATGTAGACTGAATTTATTTGAACTTTGGGATGTGTAGATTAGATAGTTTGAGTAAAAATTGGATATTTTGTATTGAAGTGTATTGTTTGCAAGGATGCCGATACGTTTTTGTGTTTATAGTATTAACTGCGTCAAAGTTTACGTCAATACATCTTTGATCACGTCAAGACATACAGTATAACCGCTTCAAGTTCGCAGTTCAAGGTGGCGCTGCTGGTCAAGAAAAAATGCATCAATATGTCAAACTTGACACATTTATTTTAGTACTGTGTTTTCCCGCCTGCACAGATAACTTGGTTGAAGTGTAACATACGCTGACATTGATATAAAACAAAAAGTAATTGATAGTAGTTAAATTATTTTTTAAACTAGAGCCTCGTTTTATAATATGTTAATTTTCACATATTGGACATTAAGTATCTTTTGATTTATCCTACATAGCGATGTTAAAGTTATCCCCATGTTTTTACTTTATTTAGCCTGTCAAGTGTCCCTGCTAGGAGTGCTAGGCAAAGGCCTCCTCTTTCTCCTTCCAAACCTCTCTATCTTGTGCGCTTTCTGGCCATGTTCGCCCCGCAAACAAGATCAGATCATCGCACCACGTGATTAATGTATACAAAAAATCGTGTCATAACTGTCGGGCAGTAGCCCATCAGACGTAACACCTGTTTGCTCGTATGTTTCTCCCTTTCCGACGAAGGATGAGGATCTGTACACCCTGTTACTGGCATTTCTAAATACGCTGCGATTTTAGGAACCGGTGACCCGTTGGCGCTTTCAAAATATCACGTTCATACTGGTAACAGACAGGAAACAAATCCAAAAAACCTCAAACGAACTGATAATATTTAAATCCAATTTTGCTTCTCCAAACCAAGTTTCCTCCTCCATTCTCCCCCTAGCCAGTTCACAATCAATAGCCCGTCAGTATGCAACGCGTCTACGTGCATGCAGTTTGCATATTAATGGCTCAATCTTAGATCTCACCATGACCGCTCGTTCCATTCTATTGTCTGATGTTTGAGAGCGCTGTAGTGAAGGAGGATTGGATACCTATTGGTTCTAGGTTTATTTGCAGGTTTTTGAAAGTTTCTAGGATAATTTCTAGAAAACCTCAATAAAAAATCACCATTGGATTCTCAACACCCGGCCCAGAACTGAGAGTTATTTATTAGTTATAATTGTAAAGATTATAATTTTTGGTTAACAATTTTTTCAAGTTTATTGTGTGGTGGTGAGGCCTTACAAGGTAACAATTAAATAAACATTTTTTTTACATAATTATATTTTACATATTAGCTATTTCATGACAACAGCTAGCTCAAAGTACGTACAGTCTTTGACATCAAAATTCAACAACTGAGCCCCAAAAGGGTTCAAATTCAAGTCAGCAATGAGAACAGGGACGTCCGTTCGTTCGTCGGACCCACACTGTTTGCAATTAGACGCTCCGATAGCACACATTTAACATTTGCAATGTCGACCGTACTTCCCGAATTCTAGGATTTATACCTACCACGTTTAGTTCTAGATAGACTAGAATTTATCGAGGTCAGTTGGTTGGAGCAAAAGTTGGGAATCTGTTATTTTCGGCGGCTAACTTCGATTGCGTTTTTAGTTGAGATATTTGTGGTGGAAGCAAATTAAAGACTTCTATTCATTTAACAAATAATAATTGGTAATAATTTACAATTCAGCCAACTACAATTAATGTATCAAATTTGACAATCGATGGATTTTTTCTTGAAAAGCAGCGCCATCTTGAACTGCACACTTAAAGCGGTTATACTGTACAGATGCGAAACGCTATAAAACCGTTTTTGCTCTCCGAATGAAGACAGATACAAACAATCTTATAGAAATTGAAATAATAAAGACACGAATATAATAGTTCGGTTCTAAGTTCAGATTAACAAAAACTAGCAAGTCTTTTCATATAAACAGTATACGCTTTTATAACAAGTTGCCAAAGTCAGTTATAGAACTGACCGATGGAAAATTCAAAAACTACATCAAACGTGCCTTATTAAAAAAGCATATTACAAAATCAAGGACTACGTTGAAGATAAAGAAGTTTGCGGCTTCCCTGGTAGCTCACAAACGGCACAAATATGTGGATGTCTACAACTATTCTTTTTTTTTTTTTTTTTTTTTTTTTTTTTTTTTAGGATGGGAAATCATCAAATGACCCCCCCCGCTCTGGGCGGAGCGGAAGGGAGTGTCAGACTTGTACTGACTAAAACCCATCCATGTTCCTTCTTTGCCCTTTGTGTTCCAGGGCCGCGGTATCTCTTTCGAACAGTCCCGCAGCCCTGGCAGATCTACAACTATTCTCAATCTCATTTTTTCTCAATCAGATTTTCACAATAGTTTTCAAATCATTTATACATCTTTTGCTCAGAATAGTTACAGCACTGATATTTGTATCACTTGTTTAATTTAGTACTTTACAATTCTTTTTTTTACCTTTGTATAGATTCTTTTTTATCAATTTTTTGTGAATGTGTGAACATTGTAGGCTTTGTAGATTCCCAGCTGCTTGTTAACTTTTTATTTTGTTCTACATTTTTTGTGTAGTAAGCAACGACTTATTGTCGGGCCTACGCTGTCCCCCCATACTTAAGTAGAAATGCTGTATCCATGATAATAATGTAACACCAAATGATTTGAAAAGAGTAACCATGGAGTTTCTTGCCGGTTCTTCTCCATAGGAAACGACCAACCAGAACCGTGCACCTTTTTTTCGACGTTTTATAAGTGCCCATCTAGGCCTATGTGAAATAAAATATTTTGATTTTGATTTTGAACTATAAGAGGTAACATAACATCACGCCTGTAATCCCCGAAGTGGTCAGAGGTACTTATAACGTTTAAAAAAAAAACGCCAGTTATGTTTAAGTCCCAAGTAATAGAGAGCGAGCATATTGCCAGGCACAATCCAGAATCCGTGGCTGCTACCGAGAATTTCCTGATGAAAAGACCCAATAAGACTCTGCCCGACCCGGGAATCGAACCCAGTACCTCTTGCAATGCAGTCGACCAACGACCATTTTTATTGACTGTTTAACATCCTTGTCAAGTACCAACAGCTTTCTTAAAAATCATGCCGACAGGATAGCAAAAGAACAGACTAGCTCTGTCCCTTACAACACAAGGCGACTTCACACGAAACACAAACAGTAAAACACACACGGAAGTAGCGTTTAAGTCGCTAATTCCTTGACCATACACGATATTTTGTCGACCTGTTAGCAGATGCTAATAGTTCCGTTCATTCACTCCTAGCGTACGTTACATAGTGAATGATTCATTGTACGAGTGCTACGGACGAAGATTTATCTGTTTATAAGATATCGATGAGTGAATGATTGAGGTGATTGGTGATTTACTTTGGTCGTTAATGTTGACTTTTGAACTGGAACTTCCGTTTGTGAATGAGTGAGTGAGTGAATAAGATGTTTAAAGTGAACCGTATTTATAAAGGGTGTAAATAGACCCTTGACGAAGCCGAAAGGCACTTGTTTTCTCGGACATTGCGATATTTTGTTTGTTCTAGACCATACCTGGGAACTTTCTAGTTACGAAGATATTAGGGTCAAAGTTCCAACATTTTCACAAGTAACTTTACGATATATATCTCCACGACCCCTGTATTATTCAATGCATCCATCACCATCACCCCAAGAAAAGTAGTAGTTTACCAGCAATATTTTTTGCGTAGAGTTACTTAGTTTGATGTACGGAATGCTCGGTTGCCGACTTCGTGAAGGGTTTACACCTTGTATTGTAAACATTTGGAGGCATAATACCTAAATGTTTTCAACAACTGTTTTGACGAGTGATTTTTACGAAAAACTCATTGAGAGTAAAGTAGTAAAGTCTGGAAAAAGTTCACACACAAAACAAGCATGCAGAATCTCGGTTTCATGAAGATTTGAGTTGAATTAGCTTTTTTATTCAGATCTCCAAACACACATAAAGGGCAAGAGTATTTAGGAACGGATTTTCGAGTATTTACAGATCGTTTGATCCCGCAGAAACTAATTAGCCGTATATATGGAAAACTATACGAACAAAACAATTGAGGCCAAAGAAAGGGCAAGTGTACACTTCTGCCCAAATTAACTTCCAAAGGAATCGAAGGACCTCAAAGCAAACTAAATGAACCCTTAGCAAATATAATGAGAATCGTCCCTGTATAACCCTATATGTACACTAAAAAGGATTCCTTTTTAATCAATTAAGTGGAAAAATCCTTAACACATGACGTCCGCACTCCAAAACCCTAAAGCGATTGGCGTGAGTGGCCAATCCCGGAAAATAGATTTTGGTACAAGTTATAAGAGAGAGAGGACTGTTAATGATAATATTTTTTTTTCGTTTCGATGTTATTTTTTAATACCCCAATTTTTAGTTAGTTTAGTGTAATCTATTTGTAACTTTACCGCGAGTATAATATAGTACCTAGCTATTTATATGGGCACAAGATCAACGTGACTTCACCTTAACAGACGCTAAGTGAACGGAATGGACGTGCTCTTGGATATAAATTCACTTATCAAATTAAGCTAGCTTAAAATTGCTTATTAGCCCTATTAGGCTAGATTGTAATATAATAAACAAATTGAAAAAAAAATACCCCGAAATACCGAAACTGCCGAACAAGCCATTGTCAAAGATTTGTCAAAATTGGGACATTTTCACGACAGGTGTTGTTTCCATAATGCAGTAAAATATGAAAGTAACTTGAAAAATTGTTAGATTGGTGGGCCGCTTGTCACCTATCAGTTTTATTAGTTGAGGTGGCCAGTAAATAGACACACCAATAGCAGCATCAGTGACTTTCAATAGATCTTAAAAAGTGCAGTTGTAATATGGCCACTTAGAATAATCTAGTACGTGGGTAATGTTCTAGACTGCACCGCACTTGCATTATGGTTATCTTGGTGGCTTACTTAAAAGATGATTCCAAATACATTTAGAAATAAAAAATTACATCATTTGGTCATCCTAACTAATATTATAAATCATAACTCCCTAACTAATATTATAAATGCGAAAGTAAGTTTGTTTGTAACCTTTTCACGCCTAAAACACTGAACCAATCATCCTGAAATTTTGCATATACGTTGTCAGGTGTACAGACACAGACATGGAGTACCTTTCATCCCGAAAACAAGTACTGTTCCCGAGGAAACCAAAAATAACGTTCTTATGATAATAGATGGCGCCACGTGACTTTCGAATTATGATTGAATTATATTATTACAAGCAGAATACAATCCGAAATGATTGTCAAATTCTAAATTACGCGAACGAAGCCTCGGGCAAAAGCTAGCTTTTCCATAACTAAAAGGTGTTAAAAATAGAAAAACCCAATTTCTAAACTCGTCTTATTTTCAATTGTGTCTGATCTTTCCGATCGCCCAATTTTATTTTGAAGTAAAGTCATTTTATCGGTAAATTCACGAGTAGGTAGCCGATAAAATAACTTGTAAACTCTTATTTTACTCAAACGACTAGAGTTATTCGATTTCAGATGCAATCAGACTTTATCCGCCGCACGGATGTGACGCAGACAGTTTCTTGCAGTTTTTATTTCATTTCAATATTCACTTTTAATATTTTCGTTAACTACCACGCGCCATTTCATGATTGAAGAATTTTTTAATCACTACATAGTATAAAACAAAGTCGCTTTCTCTGTCCCTATGTCCCTTTGTATGCTTAAATCTTTGAAACTACGCAACGGATTTTGATGCGGTTTTTTTTAATAGATAGAGTGATTCAAGAGGAAGGTTTATATGTATATATTGCACCTGTGCGAAGCCGGGGCGGGTTGCTAGTATGAAATAAAACTATCACATATTTTATCCTTTTTTTTATTTTTTGCAAAAACCAGCCTTCTCTGCCAGCCGATTGACGGAAATATAAATGTATTCTAAATACGGTACCTAAGTGCTAAATGAAATGAGTGATTTGTGATATAAGCGGGCCCCGAAGACTATTAGTACCCCAAGGTATGAATACAGTCTTTATGTTAAGTAAGTAATGAGTAAAAAACGAGTATTTTCAATTTACGTTAGTTCCATGGGTTCACGGTTTAGATCCACTAATGTCACTCAGACAGTTCCAAGCGATTCATTTGTTTTAATTCAATGTAAATCTGTTCTATATTATTTTGTTTTTGTTGCTTTTCTAGATCCATTTTTTATCTTTTATTATTCAAAACATCATGTTACAAACCATTTTGAAAAACAAAAACATACCAACACGAAATCACAGGTTTCCCAGCGGTTTTATAACCAGAGTGTCTTCTGTTCTACACCCCACTATCGCTTACTTCTTAGGCCATCCTCATAGGTAAGAGAGGAACACTCGGACCTACAAGATTGCTTTTCGAGTGCCATCACAGAGCTCCCCCAAATGTGAGCCTTTTATTAAATGGTGTTTTATTTTACATCTATTCGTGTGTGAGACGCCTTATCGATTTGGTCGAAGATTCTGGAAGTCGTTTTCGAGTAGTGATAATGGTCGTGATACGTTGAAGTGTTATGGCAGGCGATCAGGAGGTTAATGTTTTGAGTCGAGAGGCGTAAGGGGTGAGATGAAAATGCTCGGTGTTAATGTATTCCGTTTTTTAAAATGGAACTTAAAACAGATAAACTGACGTCACAAGTTTCAGTGTCCTTCAATAGATTAGTGATATCATTCGTTTTCGGATGGGCATTGTTAGTTAAATATATGATTTTTGCCAATTATAGTTTTAACTGCAGGAATTGATCAGTTGTGAAACGTTACATAGTAGCGTAACATTAGTAGTTAGCTTTTAACGTTTTGGTCGCTATTAAAACAATGTTTACGCATAATGAGTGGCGTACATCGTACAGGAGCTCGTGGCTAAATAATAACAGCCGTTTGGGTCGATCTTCAAGGTTAAGCCGCGCTTGCCAAGATTAATTTGTGGATGGGTAACCATCATTACATAACGAGCTTCCTCTGTGCCTCGGAGAGCACGTTAAGCCGTTGGTACCGGCTGTCAATTGTAGATCTTTAACAGTAGTTAGAGGTAGTCAGTGGCCCGAAAGTCAAACCCTGGTGTCTTAGCAAGGGGTATTTGTGGCGGTCAGATAGGCAGTCGCTATGTAAAATACTGGTATTCAACTGCAACCGGTTAGATTGGAAGCCGACCCCAACATAGTTGGGAAAAGGCTAGGCAGATGATGATGAATGGCTTACATCGATTTCAGCCAAGTGGCTGCAGTGTGGTTTTACGGGACTTCAATGTCCCGTAAAACCACAGATCGACCAGGCCTGCAGCCTGGTCAGTCAGGTCACGTTATTTTTTAGGTAGGACACGATTTCAACTCGGCACACCAACCGTGAATGCTTCACTTAAGAACAGTTTTTTTTGTAATGGCATTTCGCAGGTCAACCGATGAGGTTGGCTTCTGCTTAACCGGACTATCCTGAAAGGCCTCCAGCAAGGGGAAGGACAGTATTTTAGCTATTTTCAATTAACTACCTCAAACCGCTCAAACTCACAGTTCCATTCAGCAGACCCTCCATTCTTACAATCCCCATAACATTGCTTACACGAACATCGAACCCCAGTCCCGATCATCAAAATGCAATTACCAAACCAATAACAAATACCAATAAAGAAAATACTTTTCCTCCTTCATCTCAGATTCAATATCGCCGGCAACTTATCACAAAACAGATTACATTTAACTCAAGTCCTTATTCGAGAGAGGATAGCACTCAAAGTTAATTTATCCTGTGATGAATTTGAGCCCTTTGCTTGACAAACACTTCGGTAATAGTGTCGTCTTGACGTCTCTGAGATCTGATTTCCCGGGCTTTATGTAGTATAATAGATTTTTCCCGCGTATTTGCCTGTGTGGGTATTTTAAAGTGTTCCATGTCCTAACCCAGAACCCAGAGGAGCTCGTGGCTAAATAATAACAGCCACTCGAATCGATCTTCAGGTTAAGCAGTGCTTGCCTAGGTTGGTCTGTGGATGGGTGACCACCCATTACATACCGAGTTTCCTCCGTGCTTTGCAAAGCACGTGAAGCCGTTGGTCCCGGCTGTCATTTGTAGACCTTTCACAGTCGTTACAGGTAGTCAGTGGCCCAAAAAGTCTGACAACCAGTCTTACCAAGAGGTATCATATTACCTTGTATTAACAGGGTTGTTTATATCAGATAGGCAGTCGCTCCATGTAAAATACTGGTATTCAGCTACATCCGGTTAGACTGGAAGATGACCCCAACGTCGTTGGGAAAAGGCTAGGCAGATGATGACATAACATATAATTGCTGGGGAGATCGTTTCGTCACTACTTGTCCTCAGATAAAACACTAGGACGTGATGAAGGGCGGGCGTTTTGGAGGATGGTCTAATGCTTAGTTATACATTTTATTAAGCATGCTGTGGTCTCCTGTAAGTGAAGGAGTACACCTACGTGATACTTTTGTCGTTAATTATGTATTTCGTGTGTTTGTGTACATCCTCTGTTGGAGATCCTAAACAAATAAATAAATAACTGCAATTTTGACGAATTTATTAAATAATTTCAATATACGTCTTTTAATTTGATTTTATTTCATAGTTGGTCTTTGTGATCTTAGTTTTTTTTCAGCGAAAAGGAGGACGGTACAATTCTTGGTGTTTGACATATGAAATGATGTAGTTCCTTTTACTGTCTATATTTTGCGCAGAGCTTCATCATATACGTTCCTGAAACTTCACCTAATTGAAATCCAAGTAAGTAATCAATCATAGTTTACACTAAGTGCCAAAATAATTAGCTAAATTAAATTAGTTCGCACTTCGTATGTTTCGAGTAAACTTAATCTGAGGAGTAAACTACGAAATTGCATACAGGGTGCTACAAATACATTCGGGTCGGCATGACTCTACGCAGACAGCGGCAAATTCGAATATACTAAGGGGTGTCATTCGCTCCGTGAAAAAAAAATGGTACTTAGCTTCATCCGGTTAGACTTGAAGCCGACCCTAACATAGCTGAGAGAAAGCTAGGCAGATGATATACATTGATGTAGATATTTCGGGAAAAGCCGCTCGAATTGTGCGGAACCGAGTCGAACGTGATTCAGCGATGGTATGGTGGTGTTTGTCGTCCTCCTCATCTCCTATTCTGTCCCCAGAGCACCAAACATAGCCCAAGTGTCCTCTGCGCTGCCGCCGACGACGCCGTAGACGTGGCGAAGTTTTGAATCGACAAAATATAATTAACTGCTCTGCCAGCAATTCGCTTCGGGTCGGCTTTATTGTTAAACAAAGTGCCGAGCCGAACGTGATGGTAGACGTCGAAAGGAGTTTGCCGATCGGCCCACCCAAATCATAGTTGAATATATGTAGTAATAAAATGGTTTCGGTCGGTTTTATTGTTAAACAAATACTGCCGAATGGAATGTACCGACCCGAACCAGTTGGCAACACCTCTTAGAGTTGTTATTACGACTACAAACCACAAACTTACCAAGTAGGTAATAGATTTCTTGATTGTAATCGCATGTATGTGTGGTTGCTTAACAATCCCTACGGTATTATAGTATGAAAACCCATTTCTCAATTTGCGTTTCCGGTCAGTATAATGTCAACTGAGTCGTGGGACTTGCGTTTTAGAGCATTTCAATAGAACATAACATCACCCACTCTGACCGGACTTGGTATCACACCGTTATCTCTGAAGAGTAAGGCAGAGCTGTACCAATAGTACACCAACTTTTGCCAGTAATATGGGCCGAGCCTATTGCCATCAACCGGTCAACAAATTCAGGCTGCTGTTGAGAAATTCCTGATGGAAAAACCCTAATAACACTACCCGACCCGGGACTCGACCAACTGACCACATGTTCAGCAACAGGGCTTTGCAACCATCCCTCCAACGAGGCAGATGTGACTAAAAAAAAAAAAAAGATAAAATGAAAAAATGATTTTTCGGGAAATCAGTGATCGAAAGCCTCACCCGATTTCTGAATTCAGAAGTTCTTTGTCAATACTTCTTGCTAAACGTGAAAATTAATCGATTTTTAACATAATTAAACGTCGAAAAAGCTAATTATATTCAAAGAACAGTCAATTAAACAAATACAGAGTATCAAGTTTACTTCAAAGTTGGTAAATTATTAAAGTAGGAGGAAACGAGTGTTTTCGCTTTGCTAACTTGTCAATATTTGTGTAATCTTCCGTTTTATATTTTCTTCGTTGATGCTAATTGAGCGATATTTTTCTTATAAAAGATCCAATCGTTTATGAATGGAATTACTGGCAGAGTTCACTTTGAATATTTACTGTATTGTTTCTGTTAGTACTGTCCAAGCGTCCATCTGCTGGACAAAAGTCTGTGGACATTAGGACAGTTACTTTTAACATAAAATTTTATCTTTCAGTCTTTTCCAATCTTTTCTAGACCATAGCCCTGTCGGCTTTTGTACCTATCTCTATCTGGTTTAGATCTGGCCGAACTAAACTAAATAGTCACTCCTAGTAATGTCCTAAAAATCCTAATTTGTCAGCAACTAAAACTAAATACAAAACGAATTCAATGCGATGCTCCTGGTCAAACCACGTTCCATATCCAAACACCTTCACTTCTGAGGACCTCACTGATGTTACGATTAGTCTGACCACCTGGCCTCGCCATAGCTTTTAGGTATTAGTAGGTTATTAGGGCCTAACTGACCACAGACTCAACAAGACGAGGAAGAAGAAAGTCCATTGAAACCCAAGTACACCTTATAAATAACTGAGATCATTTTCAATTTGTACCACAAATATTAATTCAATAACTTAATTCGTAATTATGTATTTGAGCCTTTTTAGGGTTGAAACACTAGGACGTGTTTAATATTGTAATGAGTCGGAGTGAGAGAGCCAAGCGGTTGATCGACTCTTCACGTGACCAGAGGACTCGCCTTTTTTGGCCAAAGAATCAGCATTGCCAACCAACGCAGCAATGCTGCCAGCCTTCTGGGCACTTTTCCTATTGACAGCGTTGTGGACGAATTTTTTGGCGCCCCGTATTTCTTTTCCTATTTTGACACTTATACAACATTAGATTTAGTATATGCGAAACCTGAAACACGTGTCCTAATATTTTTAATCTTATAACTTTGTAATTTTTCATGATACAGTCATGAATAATCGCAAAGTTTTATAACTGTGTGCTTATTCTGTTACCTGGTTGTCCGCACAAAAACGTGATCACCACGCGGCGCCGACGCATGCGCGCGTCCAGCGTGAGCTCATTCATAATAAAAATTTGGCAGTAGGTACCTAAATGATTGCGATATGTACTTAGTGTCGCTCGGTGTCCAACTTGTAACCTTTTTTTGGGACAAATTATAACATGGCTTAAAAATTATTTTAATCGATTCACTTACTTATTCTGAACAAACTATATTCAGGTTTCGCATATACTAAAAATAATGTTGTATACTGACATTTTTACTATCATTTTAGATCTATTTGTAGTTTGTAAATAATGTACATAGTAATGAATAAAATATATTATTGAACCAGTAAAATGTTAGCTTGTTTCATCATGAAAATTTGTATATTAAAGTGCTACCTTTGGTTTAAATTAGGTACCAAAAGCTTCCTAAAATGCGATCAAAGTCATTGGAAGAGCACTCACCGTTTTGCATGCAGAGTTTTTTTCCTAAGCGGTTCTCAAACGGAATGTAATTAGTAATACGGATAGGTAGGTGAAGTAAACTGGGATGTCTGAGCTAGAAGATAAGTGGGAATAGTTATTAGCAATTTGCGAGCAGAAGGAAAATTAAATTAGAATATCCTGAAAGGTAATAAATCTTTTCGAATGCAAATTAATCAAAATGTTGTTTTTCAAGAGAATTTTTATTTGGCGCAGTGACTTTTGGCGATTGGCTGCTGTCGTGGGATCGATTCCCGCACGGAACAAATATTTGCTTGGCCTACAGGTAGTTGTTTCGGGTCTCTGGCTGTTTGTGTTACATGTGAGTTTAAATGTTTGTAAACTCACAATACAGGAGAAATTCCTAGTATGGCGCAAAGTTTAAAAAAAGGAAAAAAAAACAAATGGCAAAGACAATAATCGTGCGGAAACCGGCATGTTCTAAAACCAAAAATTCGAAGATACCTATGTGATATCCACCAACGAGCACTAGGCACGCGTGGTGTATTACAGCTCATCCTCTCCACAGATAGGAGGCCTGCCCCCTACCAGTAGAAACGTTACAGAGTTCATAAATACCTAATAGATTCGACAACTAACTTACCAGGACATACAATCAAAACTTCACTATCAAATATCTAATGACACATGAAATTGGAACAATCTGCGATAACATAACAACCCAAAATCACTCAGAGGCACATACATACATTCTGAAATCCCGTCTCCCTATTACCAAATCCATTTAGCCGAAATACCGACGCACTTAACACATTAAACAGGCGAATTCGCCGAAGCCTTTGGCTCTTGGCACGAGGGCTTGACATCAAAAGGGAATAATTGGAGCCGAACTTCGATAAACCTGAGGATGCTTAGCCGTCGTTTGAAGGCATAATTCTTTATGCGATGGAAGTAATGGATTGCCTCTTAGTTCGAAAATAAACAGGAGCATAGGATGTTGAGTTTTTGCTGACGTCTTTGTAAATGAGTTTTAAGCTTCTATTCAAATGAAGGAAAACATCGATAGGAAACCCTCCTAGAATCAAAATTTAGAAGATGAGGCTTAGAAATCGAAAGAAAGCGCGATGGCGTGTAGCATTTTAAACTTCTAAAGTCACCGATCGATTGCGCAACACTACAATACGCTCCAAGACAGGCATCACCGATGTTGGCAATAAGTCTGCGAAGTTAAAATGGGACTGGGCGGGTCACGTTTCCAGGATGGGTCAGGACAGATGGGCCAGAATCGCTATACAGTGGGTGTCTGAAGACGGTCGTCTTCACCGAGGCGAAAAAATCATTGATCAGAAAAGGCAAAACACCGAGAGAGTTGGAAAGGAATGGGGGAGGCCTTTGCCTAGCAGTGGGACAGAAAAGGCTAAACAGAAAAAGAAATGTGACATCTACTAGCCCACACTAGACCACATGGTGGAGCCCATCCACACTCACAGAGCCTAATTATGTTTATGAACATTATTATAGGCTAATTATGTTTATGCTAAGGATATTGACTTCCGCAAAGAGCTTTAGGCATGAAAGATTCTCCACTGATTGAATCATCTGTTTCAAGTTCAATCTCGTAACAATAACAAGAAACTGATCTAAAATTAAATTTGGATCATTGAGTACCGAAACAAAACCTCTCATCTGCCAACCCTGCTATTCCTCGAACAAGTTCCCCTATTATCATTTCATCAATACTGGTAAACGCTTCAATCGAATTGTAATGAAATATCATTCCCATTTCAGCACTCACCGACGTATTGGAGCTACAATCTGAATCTAAAACAATCAGCGAACGATCAAAAGGCTTCATATTAATATTTACAGTGTTCTGTTATTCCTTTGAACGGTAATGTTCGTTTTCAATTAATTCCCGGGTAGTGCTGTCTGTTACCGGGACCCGGGATCAGGATGTTCGGATGACGTAGGCACTTCCATATTCATGCTTGTATTCCCTTTGTGAGGTTCAGCTTCGCTTAATAGAATGTCAATTGTTTATGCTGTGCAGGTCAAAGTGCATGGTAAGTTATTAACTAGTGTTTTTTCTTTGATAAATCCTCTTTTGTTTTGTCTTATGTTTGCTTTTCGTTAGTGTGTTTGTTTACATAAGTCTCATTAGCAGACTTACAATTCCGCTTTCCGTCTGTGAATCTTTTTAATTTCAGCCTAGTTTTATCTTTAATAGAATAATTGCTTAGTATAAATCAACATTCTTCATCTTAGCAAGAACTTTTAGACGCTCTTCAAATTCAATACAATTCTAACACCCGGTTAAATTTGAGAGTTCTAATTTCAAAAGAATCATTAAGAAATACTTCTTTTTGACGTTTTCTAATAATTTATTTAGTAGAGTCAACTAACTATAATTATACATTATTAATTAAAAACTATTAAATAAACTAACAACCAACTATAAAAGATATCGAAAAACTCCTCCGCAACGCTGTCAGCTGATAATGTGCCCAAGATACTGGCGGCGTTGTCACGTTGTATGGCAACACTTAGCCTCTGGCCAAAGTAAAAGCCAGCCCTTGGGTCACGGGAAGAGTCAACTAGGCGTTTCGAAATTTCCTTAAACAGGCTATGAGCACTCGGACCCCACGGCCTCAGAGTTTCAACCGCAAACGGCTCGAAAATATAGTTTCCACAAAGGCTTCTTTCTATATTTACGCCGCTTGAAGTTCTCTGTAGAAAGAAATACTTAAATTTATAGAACACAACTTCTTGGGTATATTCAACACAACGTTTTTATTCAACATCTTTAAAACATAATTTCTAACTTCTTCTTTTACAAAGTCATCTTAGCTCCTTGACCAAACTTTTAACACTAACAAACACTTCTATCAAACACATTTTTTTCTTTTTTCCCACCAACACCATGTTCCCTCGGAGTATATTTTTCTATAAAAACAAATGTTACTCCAATTCGTTCTTCCTCACAATAAAAAGACATGCCACCTATCCAACTTTCCCATGTATTATGGTAATATCTGTCTGTTGTTTTTGGCAACGCAATGTGTATGACTGAATACAATTCCTATGCATACCACATACGTTTTCACATGCTTCTTCTATATGCAACAGTGTTACGAATATTATTGTTTGTTTTGAATGTAAGAATATGTCAAAAGTATTTTGGACTACGAATCTTGATATCATCTTTAAATTGTGTGAGAGCTACGGCTTTTGAATTATAATAAGATGATGATGTCTTAGAGCCTTTGTACGCCACGTTTTTTTCACGCGCTGACGACGCGCGTTATCAACACGTTTTAGCAGATTTTACACGTTTTTATCGATAGAAACGCAAATGTAACGGGCGTTTGTATCGATTCAAACGCACTTATAGCGTTACGCGTTTGTGCCATTGTTTGTACGCTATCGTAATTCTGTGGTACCAAATGGCAGCGGCTTTCTGCGCGATACATCGCTACAAACGCGCGTTTATACCATTACAAACGCAAGGATCGTGTGCAAAGGTAACAACGTGGCTTCAGTCTTGCGTTTTGCTAAGCGTCCTGGTTGCCATTAGCGCAGAAAAAAACGTGGTGTGCAAAGGCCCTTACCTGAGTTAAGACGTCTTGTATCAATAAGAATTTATTCTAGTCTCCGTGCCAAAATAGTCCGAAACTCATTTATTTACAACAAACTCAACTTCTCCATTATTCGTTTCTTCAGAGATTTTGAAATCAATTCCTGTTTATTTGTTCCTCTGTACAATTGAAAGGGTCAATTTAATAAAAGACAAAAATTGGAAATATCTACGAAACGTCACAATGCAAAGATCCAAAGCGAACTGAAACAAACATTCATTCCTGGAAAGGAAATTTGATTGGGACTTGAATTTTATTAGGCAATTAAAATTCATAAAAAGTGTTTCAAAAAGGGCCTTTTTTCAATTTGTAAATGGGGTCCCTTCGTTTCAATAATCTTTTGTTTCTGATGAATATTTTTGGGAGGAATCTGTGAGTGTGATTAATATCTTTAATTTTGGAATACGGGGTACTGTACTGATGTTGTAAATTCAATTTTGGACGAACGAAATATATTATGGGGTTCCAATTAATCTTTGAAGGGCGCAAGTTGGTCAAGACAACCAAAAAATATCAATTTTGGAAGTATAAGTTCAGTTTTAGACAGAAACGCCTAAAAATAACAACAATGATTTCTTCTAGTTCTTAAAACAGACTTAACACAGGTTTCTGTCCCAAACAGAAGTGTTGTTTCAAAGGACTTTCCTCAAACGAAAAGAGTTTGAACAAAGGAAGCAAAATCCGAAATTTTCGGAAAATATACCTCGATTTAATCTCCATCCATTGTTGTGGATCCTCGTTAAGATTCGAGTCGGTTGGACAGAAGTAATTCACAACGTTCATTACAGTAACGAACGTTCTGTCACGGAGTAGATAGGCACAGAAGGTCAGATTTATACCATGAGTGACAACAGAGCCATACGTAGGACCTGCGTTGAAACGCAGTCGATGTTATTGCCAGAATAAAGTGTTATTGCAGTATTTTATCCTGTTCGAATACGGTGCATGGCATGGTCCTCTACTGGGCCCAACTCCTTCAGCATATTTTAAGAAGAAATTAGATTGATTTTATTTCTACTTAAAATAATTTCAACAAAGTTAGTTTCAGAATAAGTAGTACCTACTATTAAAAAAATCATAACAATGTTTGAAATTGTTTTTGCAAAGACACTTTTTCTTAAAATGCTTGGAAACTAAATCGCGAACACAATATTACAGCAAGTGCAAGCGAACTCGCGATGTCATTTGTTTGAGATCACCGCTCGTACGCGTCTATATTTGTGACCTTCTGTAACTATCTATTCTGTGTCTCTATGTACATTTTATCGCTGAATTGAAATTATTCAGTCGTGTTACAGTGGTATCTCTGTTAGTTTGAGAAATTTAAATGAAAGCTTTTGAACGTGTTGAAAGCGTTGTTACGAATGAAATGTTTAACAGTTGAGAGAGTTATACAAATTGAAATGTGGAATTCAAAAGCAAAGAGTGACCGTTACTTTTTCCAACGTAATTTTGTTTGAAATAAGTTAAATATGTTTGATTCAAATCTATTTACATACGCTCAAATATTTGTAGATAATCAAATGCGAGTGGTTGACGTTATTTTATTTACTGTTTTTAATCATACACAGTATCTTTGAAAGAAATAATTAAGAGAAACAGTACGGCCTAAGCTTGAAAAATATAAAAGATCCAGAAAAGACGCATGTATGACCACCTGTATGGATGTGGAGGTGTAAGGAGTATTGAAAGATCGTAGCAGGTAGTTTTCTGTAATTTCTGCCTATACCGATGGTAAGAGAAAAAGTTTTGAATCAAAGCTCAACACAGCCTAGCTAAACGATCACTGAAACATGCTTGCACTGACTGCACAGGACCACTCAAATCTGTGTGGTTCTTTATTCAAAAGACCATCTCAGACACTAATCTGTATGGTCCCTGTATGGCTGAACCAATGTCTAGACTTTAAAACGGACCTCTGAGTTGGTTTCGGCTGTTTTTTCTCAGAGCAGTCAGGTACGAAACACCGGCCCCATCTAGTTGTTTTAAAACATAATTTGATGTGACGTGTAAAAGGGTATTTTAAAACCAATTTACAGAAATAAATATGATTTATGCTATTGGTGGTGTTAAGCTGAAGAAAATTCCGTAACAATACCAATAATACTTTATCACAATATTTATATAGCCTAGTGGTGTGACCGTCGGACCGCCAAGTCATAGATCACGAGTTCGAACCAAAAGTCTGATTTTTCGGATTAATGTGCGTATTGTATACGTAACTGTCACTTGCTTCAGTGAAGGAAAACATCGAGAGGTAACCAGCATGCCTAAGAGATATTTCTCGGTGGCATGTAAAAGCCAAGTCAGAGGCCAATGGGCGGTTTACAAACTCTGACACTAGGTTAAGCCCCAACCCCACGAGAAAGAAAAGAAGAGAATACTGTATCACCTTTGTCAAACTATCACAATTCCAAATTCAAGAGACGTCAGTAATTTTTTCACCTACACTTCAGCAATTTGAGCTTCACCTTAAGATTTACATCCACTCCTAACGCTCGTATTACAAATGCTAATTCCCTCGCTCTATCTACCTCGCTACTACCTCTAAATTGAAATTGTTCCTTGGTATTCGTGGAATTACTTCATATTCCAGTTACCGGCCATTATTGGATCAAGGGGAATGTTAGTTGTATTAAATCTCTGGCAAACGGTTCGTTAGCTGTTCAATGTTAGCTTGTAGTGGTTCCCTTGGGTTCGTTCAGTGTTGGGTATGACTTTATGTTTTATTTTTAATGGATTTGGAGTTAGTTTAGTTTGGTTTTTTTGTGTGAGTTCCGTTTTGTAGGTGTAATGGTGTAAAAGTATTCTGATTTAAAAGAGTCTCCATGGAGTTTCTTGCCCGTTTTTCTCTATAGAGATCTTCGTTAGGGAATGGGCAACTACAGTAGTTTCACAGTTTTTATGCCTTGTGACCTTGGGACTGTGGCTACTTTTCATTGTTGTCTTTGTTTCGACAATTCAAAAGTGCCTGTAACTGGCCTATTTGAAATAAATGCTTTGATTTTGTATGGACATTGTAGAATTCAAAATGTGAATGATAGCTAGATAAAGACGTGTGGTAATTTGGAATGAATACTGGATTAGTTCTAATAAATGATTTTGGTCCGAATTTCAAGGTTTTATTAATACAGGGTGAAAGGGACACCGAGGCACAAACGCTAAAACGCAAACACATCGAAATTTTTCCTAGGTAATTTAAAAAAAAACAGCTGTTTCTAGCTGGTTAAACTGTATGGAACTGCAGATTTTTCTATGTGGATTCGGAATGATGTAATGAATACGTGGTGGCCGTTTATGCGTCGGTGTCGGGATTACACCCTGTATATTACACCCTGAAAAGGCTAGGCAGATGAACTAACACATTTATTTTATTAAAACAATGTCATATACTCTTTATCTTATTCAAGTAAATGCGATCAACTTTTATGATTACATATCCTTAACCTTTATTAGATAATTATATTTACAGTTAAGTACATGTTACCTACATAAATTCATGCCTACTTAACCGCATAGTTAAGACAGATGTTAAACTAAGTTAAAAACACACGGAATTGTACATTTATTGCGAGCGTGATCATGATAAGTAGTAGCTTTTTGTTATCGTTTTTATCATGACCACTACTGATAATGGGATTCCCCAACTCACTTTTTAATCTTTTGCATTTTAATTATGTTGGATTAGAGAATGTTGTCATAAGCCAAATGCACTGTACTTGATCAATACTGCTTTTAGTTATTATAACGTTTTACGCAGGTTCGCCAATGTCCTTTTAAAATAACAACAAACTAACTGACTTCTCTGTAATTTGGTTTCAACTCACATTTTTTTTTTTTTCATATTTTAATGGTCGTACCCAGAAAAGGTCAGGTGACTAAAAGAGGGATGGATGGATTGTGTGAGGAATGATATCAAAGAACATCTGAATTCTATACATCAAACTAAGTAACACTATGCAAAAATTATTGGTGGGAAACGACTTTTTTTTAATGTGAAAAACCACGTTTTACAGTAAAACTCAATGTAACGCTCTCAAAATATTGTCATGATGTATGCATTAAATAGTAAACAGGTCAGGGAGGTATTTGAAGTAAAATCATAACCTTAAAAACTAGAACTTTGACTTAAAATATTTTCGTAACTAAAAGTTTCTTAGATATGGTCCAGAACAAAAAAAAATATAGCAATGACGGGGAGAACAAGTGCCTTTCGGCTTCGTTAAGGGTAATGTAACACCCGTTATGATGCCGTGACGTCCGACGGAGAGAGCATGGAAGAAGAAAACGTATCGAGCCGACCCCAAGCTGAATGAGACAAGGGCAGAAAGATGATGGTTCCCACCGCGTCCGTTCCAAACTACCTTCCTTATATTTTTAAGAGGAGATTTAAATCGAGTGTACTGCTCTAAATCGCAATGTATAATTAATTCATGCCCTGCCGACTCCGGGGGCTCACGTCGTTATGGTACCCCCTGGGAATGTTGGTAGCTTTAATTTATATTAAGTGACCTAACAGATTTCAAAACGCATTTCAATAACGATATTCAGAAATTCAGATTTTATTTTATTCATTAGGGACAAAAACAGTTAAATTTTAAAGTTTAAAAGTATGAGTCGTTACATAAATAGGTAAACATATAACCCATCATTGTCCATGGGTTAGCAAATGAACAAATAAAGAACGAATGATAATTTTGTCTTAAAAAGTTTGAATTAATTAATAAATTTTAGATTAAGATTGTGGTGAAAGAATGTTTATAGCCAGTGTATTAAATGTGTTACTAGAAAGAGAGAAGATATCTATGTCTATGAAGTGTGTGTTATAGGTTCAGGTACTGATATCTAGGGCATTTAAGGCGAAAGTACAAAATAATTTTCTGATATACGGGGTGCTAGGGACACCGACGACCTACATATTTCATCCGTTATGAAAAAATGAAAAAAAAAATCAGCTGTTACATTCATTTTGACTGTGAAGGCATTGCACTTTTGTAGGAAACAGCTTTTTTTTAAATAACCGATGAAAAATTTCTATGTGGTCCCCTACAGAATGATGTACTTCCTTCCATATACGATACTAGCTAATGGCCGCGGGATCGCCCGGAATTGCCCACGGAAGCGTACTTCTGGGATAAAAGTAGCCTATGTGCTATTCAAGACTATAATCTATTTCTGTGTCAAATTTCAACGAGATTCGTTCAGCGGTTGTGGCGTGATTCAGTAACAAACATCCATTCATCTTAACTTTCGCATTTATAATAGTGAGTGTAAGGTAGTCCGCGAGATTTAATTTTTTTCGCGTTTTGTGCAATTTTAAGGCCACTAACAGGAAGTATTTTGAAGATGATTGAATAATTTATGACCGCCAAAGATAAAGGTATATTTGTATTTTTTTCAAAAGACTTAAGAAACTTTGAATTTTGCAGGTCACCTTCAATTTGGCAATGGCTTGGATGAGTCAGTAATTTCGGTTTAAATAAATACAATTTTGGCTTAAACCAATTTGCTTGATTCCAGAAGAT
Source organism: Noctua fimbriata (assembly GCA_905163415.1). Classification (NCBI taxonomy): domain Eukaryota; kingdom Metazoa; phylum Arthropoda; class Insecta; order Lepidoptera; family Noctuidae; genus Noctua; species Noctua fimbriata. The sequence continues at coordinate 7,944,213 of LR990929.1, read as the reverse complement.
TCCGTTAAGTATGTTGCGGTAATGAAAAATAAATAGCATCAGATTATCGCGCTTAGAACTGAAATGGTGAAAATGGGGCAGAGAGACGATTGCGAAAGAGTATTTATTTTCGATTTCGAGGGATCTTGAATTCTAATGATGCTGGAAAAATGTCAAGTGCTCTCTGTCTGATAACGGTTTTTTAACTTAAGAATTTACTTTTTTATAAGGAAAAAGGAGACGGGGATTTCTGGGCCAGATTGTAATAAGTTGAATTATGATATATTGTTCGACCAGTGCTGCTTTCTACGGTTTTCTGATCTTGCTTAACTTGTACGACTCTTGCTTTCTTAACGGACACTGATATTCTCGTTTATTCGTCTGATGAATAGGGAATGTAATAGGGGGCGAGCTTATTGTTACAAATCTAGACTGCGTGGCTGCTACTGAGAAATTCCTGATGGAAAAACTCAATTACACTTTGCCCGACCCGGGAATCGGACCCAGGAACTAATGCTCAGCAGTCTCGCTTGCAGCCACTAGACCAACGAGGCAGATAAAAATTTGTTTTATGTATTTATTTTGAATATTTTAATTAGAAATTATAATTAGACTATTTGTATACCGTTGACGGAAAGAGGGAGTGTTAATTTTGTTAATATTGACATTTGTACTATTTGTTTTATAAATAAAAATATTTATATTTGAACTAAACATGATTTAGTTTCGTTACTATTTCGACTTTACAGCTCACTAAACAGCTGTCTAATTTACTAAAAATTTACCAGCTTTTTGACTCACAGTTTACTAAACAGCTGTCTCATTGACTCAAATTTTACCAACTTTTCGACTCACTCAAACGAAATACACACTCATTTATTTTGGAACGCAGTCCAGTGTTTCAAACAGTCTAGCACGGTCTGTTAATTTAACACCTAGTGTGTAGCGCTTGAATGCATCGCCTCTGTTTGAATATGTCTCAATTTATTTCAGACATAATTCATGTTGCCACATGACGACGTCACATTATGAGCACAGAATAAATACAGATGGTGGAACAGAAATGCGTTGGAATTCAATTAAGTATTTGCATCAGAAGGCCAATACTTGTACTTGAAAAACGTTAAAATTCAAGACGTCATTTTATTTCAGACACATCAACATCATTACCCTTATTCCAAGTTATTTGGGGGCGGGCAGCATGCTATGTAGCAGTAGCGCAGGGTAAATTTTTGTAAGAGGTAAGCTGGAGTACAATATTTGATGTGATTATATTATTTGTCTATAGAATACTGACTATGCTGATGTCAAAGACAAGCCGGTAGGAATCAAGTTCTATGCAACCTTCGCCACTGCTATGTAGCGATAGTCTATGTCAAAACTTATAAAAATGTGGGTAGGTAAATTGACTCTATTTTTACAGATTTCTTTGATAACGACTGCCTAGTTGGTTTAGTTGGTCGGATTAGGAATTTCTCAGTAGCAGCCACGGAGTCTGGATTTGTGCCCGGTTGATGGCAATAGGCTCGCCCCCTATTACATAGGACGTAAACATAACTGGCGAAGTGTGGGTCGTACTATAAGGTACACGTCTGCCTAATGCTTCGGGGATTACAGGCGTGATGTTATGTTATGGGAACCCAGAACAAGACGGTCAGGATCAGGATACCTTTCATTGTTCATTTTTCTTATTTGTTTCTTTATTACTTTAAGCGTCAAGTCTTTTGTGTGCTACCATTTTGTTTTATGAACAGAAGTAAAAACAAACAGTACTAGGTTATAAAACTCCAAGAAAAATATTCAAGGAACATGCATTTTTCATCTTAACACAAGTCCACTATTCACTGCACATAGATATTGCGAAGGAAGGCTGTTTTACTTCCATAAAAGAACTTTCTAGATATATTACACTTAGAAAATTCAGACGGAGTTGTACTTGGTGAATAAATTTCAATATAGCTTAATAATAACAGCCGCTCGGGTCGATCTTTAGGTTAAGCCGCGCTTGCCTAGGTTGGTCCGTGGATGGGGACCACCCATTACATTACGAGTTTAAAGTAAAAGCAAAGTGTAAAAATATTACTACTATACATGGCCTCATTTCATAGATTCACGACATTTGAATATCTTATAAAACAATTGATTGGTCAGACAACTCAGGAAAATACAATGAACACAGTCAGCAGTGAGGTCCTAAAACAATAAAAAAAAAACATTCAACTATTTGGCTATGTTTACCTCTGACGTTGGTTGAAGAGGGATGTTGAATTTTACCACCAAACAATTCTTAGTAGGAGCCCCTATTCTGACACGAGTATTAACAAGCCAAAGTGCTTACTTGAGTAAATAAAAGTAATAACTTAATGTACGATTTTTATTCTGTAGTTTAGTAATTGCTTGAAGTAAGCACTGCCAAAAGTTAGAATTCTTAGCTTTGCTTTCTTTGCCAGTTCTTATTTCGGTCACATCCTTGTCTATTGCGTAAATGTTTGCCTACAGTGCATTTTACTATTTTTACTGCATAATGTGATGTGATGCATTAGCTTTCATATAGTTTTATTTTTTGGCAATGCACATCATGTTCTCTCTTCCTTAAAAATATTTATTTTGCTGGAAATTGTTTTTTTTAGTTTACTTAATTCGGTATAAGCGTGAACATGTTTTGTAAGCCTGTTTTTCTAAAACCCTGTTAAAACTGTAAACTGTATGTCGAAGAACCTCGTCAGTACGAACCAAAATGATTTGGTCGAAAAATGCCAATTCGGCCACCTGTTCAAAAAAAAACGTGGGTGATTAGACTAGTTAACGAATAATACAGTGCGTTTCAAATGAGAATAGGACTGACCTCGCGCCATGTTTTGACGTCAATGACCTATGTCTGTCAACTGTCACTTGAAAAGGATTAAGTTAGCAAAAAACGAGCTACTCAATTTCATCGATTTGACAGCTATGACGTCACTACATGCGAGTCCTATTCTTATTTGAAACGCTCTGCATATTCCTTCGGGGTTTATAGGCGTGAGCTCGTATATATTTTACAACTGTTTGTTTCTTTTTCAGTATCTACTGTTCAGTTAACACCCAAAAATATCCTCCTTTTGAGTACTATAAGCCGAGATAATAGACCATATCACACCGTTCTATAATACCATATCATAACGCATTACTATTGTCGCTGTATGCATCAGAAACCTGTTTCCTGCTTTTAACTGCGACAAATAAGGACGGGATTACACTATAAAACGTACAAGAATACTGCGACTTCCGCTCACGATCTTTGATCCGATCCGACTCATATTATGCTCACGCTATTGCATATTGGTAATAAGCTGATTTCATATTTTTTCATTTCAATGTGTATAGTTAGGTTTGTTATATCGGGCCCCCGGAAGAAATTTGTATTAGCATCTGTCAATTTAGGCTTTTTGTATGCTTATTTATTTATGATATTTCACGTATTTTTGTTTGGCTATTATTTCTAAGATTATATTAAGTGTTGACTCTACTATGTATTATGCAGAAAGTATAAAAAAATTGTTTCTGCTTACCCTAGCGTGAGGTTACGCATGTTAAAAAAATATAAAATACCTTATTTTTTGTTGTAGGAAAACGAAATACCAGCTTCAAGATTAAAAACTCACAACTCTTGACATAACAAAATCACTTATTCAACACAATAAAAAAAAAACATTGTATAACATCAACACACAAAGAAAAACAATATTCTATGGCACTTTAAAAACAACTGAAAATCATTCAAACAGCGTTCGATTATTCGAAAATCAAATATAGCGCGAAACAGTCGTGCTAAGTCGCGAGTACTCGTATACTGACTCGCGATAACCGATTGCAAAGCCAGTGACGCGAACGCTCGCTTATCGATGATGCAATTTTATGATGTAGTTAAAATTGCATGAAGTTTAATTTTAAATATTTTTTGATGTGCTCGTTTTCGATTACAGTGGAATTTCAAGGTAGTAATTATGTAAGTAAATTTAAGAGTAACGTTATTGTTTGATGGGGCTACGTCATTGAATTTCTTTTTGGGTGTATTAAAAGCCAAGGGTTCAGAAATTTATTAATAAAAAAAAACATATAGCGCGTAGCGTTTTTTATTTTTATTAATTATTTCATAATAATTAAAAATGACATGTAAAACTAACGTACTACTTAAAATTAAATACTGATAAAAAGACTACTACTTTCTGTTCACAATAATACGTACGCAAGGTTTTTGGAAAACAGTTAACGTGTTTGAAAAAATTATCCACAGCCAGTCACAACACTGGACTTGTATTTAATTTTGAGGCATCAATAATTTATTTTTCAGAAATGATACTGAATCTACTAAACATGAATATATCACTGCATGAAAGTGTTCCTTAATAGTAATTCCTTTTATGAGTGTCTTTCCAAATATCTTTGATTTCTGGGGTAACAAAAACGCATAGTAAAAAATGTTTGTAGCTACAAGAAGTTGCTTAGTTACAAAGTCGTGTAAAAGGGCAGTACGTGTGAAATCGCGAATCGTACGCAAGTTTCGTTTTTGATAAAAGATTACAGAAATAGTGACGACCACTTATCGATATCGATTATGTAAGTATGTTTTATCGTATCGTTTTTATTGCTGATGTTATTTCTGTAATGACTGTAACTACGTGACGTCTAAAAATATTATTAAGTAAAAAAAGCAACCTTTTATCAACAAATCTTGCATAATAAAAATCTCCGAAACCTTTCGACGAAATTAAAAAATGATTTTAGATTTATTAAGATGTAACTAGTAACTACGTGACGTCTAAAAATATTATTAAGTAAAAAAAGCAACCTTTTATCAACAAATCTTGCATAATAAAAATCTCCGAAACCTTTCGACGAAATTAAAAAATGATTTTAGATTTATTAAGATTATACGTTTTTATTATTTTTAATTAACTTTAGGCATCGTTAAACAGAAACAGATGGATTTAACCTAGTTCTCCAAAAATAAACTGGATCATACAGCAACTACCGCTTCTTCATCCGCAAGAATGCCGATGATTTAAATAATAATTTAAATGTTACAAAATTATTTTAAATTGGAATTTTATCCACAGTTGCATTGGTTTTACATAATACTTAACATTATTATGCATGTTTATATTAATTATGTTAATTTATATCAAGAAAATGATGATGATATTAATTTAAATCAGTGAATATTACATTATTTAAATTTACAGAATAAATATTTAAACTATAAATTAACTTGGCGATTTATTGTTTATCTGAAATTGTTTCTACTAAAAAAAAAACTATTTCAATGATCCTGACGACTAACAAAAATAAGGAAAAAAAAATATAACACTGACTTTATTATTTTATAACGCAAGCTTATTAAATATTTTTTAATAACATTAATGCAAATGAAATAATACGACATTTGCTTTATACTCTTGAATAACACATTAAAATCAATATAAAGTTAATATTAAATTACAATTGTTTATAAATATTACTTTTATTTATTCCCAACTACATTAGCAGTGAGTTATTGTTCAAGTTCAAGATTAACTATGTACTAACACATCACACTGTCATAAATCAAAAGTCAACTCGCATGGAGATAAAATATTATGATAACGCGTCTACAAATAATGTGTAGGTGAAGAATAACAAAGTTCTTTGACTTCTTGTTTGCAAAACAAAGTTTTATTGTTTAACTGTTGAATGAAAATGTGCCACCGTGGGCAAAACGGGCGCATTTGTGTGAAAATGTTATAAACATTCACCCTTATTAACATGCATAATTATTTATTAAGGCAAAGTTCTGCTCATGACCTTTCCTCAGATAAGTCTTTTTTATTAATTTAATTTTAAATTAACAGTAAAACATTAGTTTTGTTACGGAAAAAAAACCATTTGAAATTTTATCCCTTTTCTAAAAAAAATTGTCGACATCACAACATATTGCCATCCTTATAAACTAAGAGAAAATTCAACAAATCCCAACAAAGAAGCAAACAAACTCTTTGGTACAAAACGTTAAAATGAGAGAAGCCTAATATTCAACAGGATTGCGCTAGGCTAGTTAATTTAGATTATGTCAATCTATTACCCATTGAGTGAGTTCTAGTAGCCAGTTGCTGCACCACTCAAAGAGTAGGGATGGCCTACATATCGAGTATTACTCACCGATAAAATAGAATAGACATCTTTCAATTAAGATTACGTTGACACCACGTGCGAAATCGATATCATTCATATCTCGGAGTCAACGGCCTGACAACAAATTTATTCAATTTATAGACAATCTTATCTTAGTAATAATGTCATGTTTACTTTCGATAAATAATGATCGCGCTAAGTGGGTGATTGACCCATAACCGGACCAGTTTATGATGATCCCTATGTTTGACACTCATTGATTAAAAAAAAGACGTTTGAGTCAGAAAAGCAAGAGATATTGAACAGCATTTTGATTTCAATGTTTCTCTGTGGTTTTGAAAGTAAATCGATAATATTTTTCTTCTTTTATGTGTCATGAAAGACATTTTTATTCAAGAAATAGATCTCAGCAGTGTTTGGTTCAGTGATAATGTTGATAATAATAAACTGCGAACATCTGGTTGTAAGGTTAAAAGAGGCCAGACTTCTAACCGTTTGCGATAAGAAAGATCAGAGACTCACCATTTTGTGAATGATAAATAATTTAGTTATGTACTTTAACGTCTAATTGCTGCAGAATATATATATTTAACGTGACCTAAATAAGTTAATCAAAGCATACGGTGTTACTATTTTGTAAATTTTTGAATGACCAACATCTAAGAAAAAAAAAACCGTTATTTTAAAACCCACACAGTAATAATAATTACACCTACCACCGTAACTACTCGGACTTTCAAATCATAAAATGCATAAAGATACATCGATATTCTCCGTATCATAATGTCCCATCACTATTGCAGCACATTTGTCGATGTAATGCTCGTGTACAACACAATATATTTTAATATTCATAATGCATTTTATATCGATAACATGCATATTAGTGTAGTGGAGAATGCTGTTACTACATGATAGTTTCAGTAGTTAAGTGATTAAGTAAAACGGAATTTTATAGATGCCATTTTGAGATCGGCGGGAGTTTTTGCATCTCTTCACACATAGGGGCTTAGGACCATAGGCTTAGGACCATAGGCTTAGGACAATAGTGTTTTTTTTTATTTTCTTAAAGAGTTTTACTAACTAACTAAGGCTTTTCTTCTGTCTGACCTTTATAACTAATGCAATTTTATTGATGATTGCGTTACTTAATTTATTAATTTATAAAAAAAAAGTATTATCTTAACATTAGACGTTTAGAGTAATGTGATGTTAAGCCATTAAAATAGTAAAAGCAGAAAAATAATTAATGTAGATACATCACAATCAATTTTCAGTACAAACTCTTACGTATTGTACCGTACCAAGTTTTCAGAAAGCATCCCACACGATCCACGCTCTAAAATTCTTTCAAACTATCACATTTCATAATGCACCTCGAAAGTAGAACATCGAGAGATCGAAATAATATCGATACACTTACTCAACAATCGGGATCGAGTACTCGTTTCTTTCACAACTCGCTATGTCCACATAGTGTAGTAATATTTCTAACGTTACACGTCCGATGTTTTCCCCAGGAGTGTACCAAATGTATTCTTAATGATGTATGTACAATGCACGCCAGTGTTTGCGAGTTCCTCTGGTATACGACACCAAAAGGTATTTTTAAACTTTTTCGAATTTGCAATTGGAATCAGCAAAGAGGTTTAAAGTTTAAAAAAGTTGAACGTAAATATACTCTGTGAATAATTTTAATAATGGATGTTCAGTATGCTCTCTTAGAACTAGTTTCTTTACGTGATCAGTAGTTTTTTATGCTTAAATGGTAGTTTGAAGTTACGCTAGATAAACTACTGGGCATAATGCTGGCTTAACGATCGGAATGGGCTATAAGTACTTAGTAAATATATCGCTGAGATTATAGCTACCGAATGCTAAATTATGCGTTTGGGCGCGTAGTCACTGAGCTATTAGGCCGTATTGAATTATTTGGAATGCCTACCAGGGGGTTTAAGGATTTTGATAAGACAGATGGGTTGAAGCGTTTTAAGGGGTCCGTACCTCAAAACGAAATAGGAACTCTAATAGGTTCCCTTGCTTGTCCGTCTGTCTGTCTGTCAAGACCCTTTTTCTGAGGAACGCGTAGAGGTATCAAGATTAAATGTATATCAAATACTCGGGTCTACAGTCTCTTTCAGCTGTGCAAACTTGTAAGTCAACGCGATCAAGCGTTTATGTCGCTTATTTTGCAATTTCACAAGAGAATCCCATTGATCTAGAATAATGATCATAGCAAGATGCTAAAAACCGTAGATTTGTAGTTTAACCCGGCGTCATGGGGGTGAAAAAATGTAACACGGACGTAGGGGGTGGGTCATACAGACCCACTTATTAAATATTATTTTTTCTGGTTCATAAATAAAAAAGATCATATTTACTCGCAATTATTTTTTGGTATTCATGTAAATAAATAAACGAAAAATATCATATAATATTATGTTTTAATTATGTTTAACAGTCTATTCAAAAAACTAAAAAATAACAAAAAAATCTTTCTCTTCTAGTTAAATGTAACTCTGTTAATAAACAATCAGTTCTAATGTTTTAATGGCACACTTTTATAAGAAATCAGGATATGTTTACAAAAAAAAAAAATACTCCGCATCATTATCTTTGGTACAGTAGGCACAGTTCCGGCTCGTCTCGGACCATTTTTTTACTAAAACCAAAAAACACAAATAAAATACATTAAACTACGTATTGGCAACTAAAATCATAAACAACAACAAAAAAACTGTATATAAAAGCATAAATACATTGTAAATAATTTAAATCATATGTTCACAAAATGGCCCAAATTGTTACACTAAGTGCGGGGATGGGTCTCAGTTACCTTTTTCAACTTTGCTCACGTGTAACTCTCAGTGCGGCTGCTTCACGACTAATGTGTTGCCTGCGGCACTTAGAGCAACTCAATACCTGCAGCTACTAAGAAGAACGGTAACGTCGGAAAGGTAGTAACCGAACTACAAGCAAAATAAAACAGACCCAACCCCCATGACGCCGGGTTAATAACAAAATACCTACAAGTTTGTACGGAACCCGCGGTGCGCGAGTCCAACTCGCACTTAGCCGGTTTTTCTGTCTGCCAATACTATCTACCTCCCAGGATCTTGTCCTTGCAAGCATGTTAGAAAAAGGGCATGGAATAGTGGCAATCGCTGTCAATGCATATTGCTACAATAACATTAATTGACAGGATTGACAGGAGTTTTTTAATAGCTTACGTCATTCAAAAGCATTTTTGACGTGTCTATCGTCATTACTGCTGCTAGAACATCACTTTGAAAAAAAAAACTGTTTTGATAATTAATGCATTTTATGACACCTTCATAAGTTTTTTGATAAAACATAATGTTGGTATGATTGCTTTAAGAGGACTACAAGGGCTAAGTGACCTTGAGTGACGCACGCACACATTTACACAATAAACGTGAACGCCATCTAACGACGTCGCCCAAAACAACTAACTCTCAAGACTAATCTCTAGAGAGATTACGCCCGAGTATTCAATAGATGGCGCGAAAGTAAGAACAGACAAATAAAAATGAATATTAATAATGAATTGCAATTAAAACACTGCATTTGGGGTGGTAACCGTTATAAGTGTAAAACGCCTCATTTGGAAAGTATCCAAATACTTCTTTTACATCTAAAACTAAATATTCGGTGTTACGATATTAATTATTGCATTTCATAATCAATACTTTAGTTCACTAGTTAGACATATTTCTTATTTCCATACAGTAATATTGCCAAATTAATCAAAACAACGAAGTATTTGACCGCTATTTGCGACGTTGCCCACTTTCTATACAAGCGCTCTTATGGATGTGGGTGACTTTTGAAATAAAACTGATTCAATGAAGCTTAAAACATTTTCATTTAAGGCAGGTAGTAGTTAGGTAGGTAGTAAATAGGTGGGTAGGTAGTAGGTGGGCATACCCACCTACCTACTACATATGAGTATACGAACCGATTTTTACCGGGAATTCCCGGTTTTTAGCTTTGTAAATAAACGGTTTTGTCGAATCAAACTGGGTTGTTCGGGTTTTCGGTTATTTTGTTTCTTTTCTAAATTATTATTGATCTGTGAATTTCGCAGATCAGACACACAACCCGTCATTTAAAACGTAGAAACATAAGTCAATTTATTGTATTTTGCCTCCCACGACTTATTCATCTGAAGTTTATTCTCAATAATACGTTATAGGGTTTGTTGGGTTGTGGAATTTGTACAATTCTCATTCGAAAGTACTTATTGTATATTTTTTGTGTATACAGGGTGTAAGGTACAGCCCTCCACAAATTGATGGGCTGAATTCAGTTTATCATACTAAGATGACCGTTACAAGAAATTATTTCAGGAATGTTATGGGAATCCAATAAATTTGATTTGTTGTATTTTCTGAAACGCAATGTATCGTTACCATGGCAAAACGCACGTAGCGAACCGCAAGCGCGACGACGAGTTCGATGAACTCTGTAGCTAGGCAGGAAGTGAACAGCTGATTTCACGCGTGGTTCGTTAGAGTATTTCAACATCCATTGTTGGATTTTTGTTTTTAGCCGTATTATTTAGATATATGGAGTGCTGCGTACAGCGACTGTTATTTTACATTGGAATAAAGGAATAGAAACTGGAAAAATAAATAAAAATATCTATTTTTCCAGAGAAAAATTCCAGTGGAATAGAATTCAATATAAGAAGCTGAATGCACCCTGTCAGTTTGTGGAGAGCTGTCCTTTACACCCTTTATATTCTTCGGAGATATAATTTTATAGTTTTAATTATTTTAAAATACAAATGCGTAAAAAAGGCCATTAGCCGGTAGCTTACATTCGTAATTAATAATTGTAGTGACAAAAAATTAATTCGCTATGGTTTCCTAGAACATTTTTATGCCTATTTATCTGTGAAAATATATCAGCTTTCAAATCGGTATTTTAGAAATGAATTGAAGTAAATTGAAGAAAACGATGACTTCTAAATACAAAAATGTTAAAAATTGCATTTCTCCGAAAAAATTAAAAGATAGAGAGAGGTGTTAAATAGCTGCAACGGCTCACACTAATAAGCCACAACTACAACAAAAATTTGTCCAAATACAAGTTATTCAGAAACGAAAATAAAATCAGAACGTAGGCTGGATAAACTCCAAGCATAGCCCGCTCCATAGCTCGCTGAGCGACCTTGAATTTATGGACCAACCGTACCGTGAGTGTCCACGTTTCGGCCACGTAAGTCATAACATAACAGGCAGGACGCACTGATTGAAGACCTTAGTCTTTAGGCTCTGTGGAATACGTGACGAAAAGGCCCGACGAAGCTTCCCAAATGCTGACCAGCCCAGCTGGATTCTTCTGTAAGCCTCCCTCTCAAAGTTGTTCTTACCAAACTGCAGAGTTTGCCTTTTTATTTGGGAAATTACATCCTCTTGCCTCACTCCCTGACGCAATGGGATATGCTCCGTTTGCTGGTTCTAAGTTTGGACGATCATTGTGGCGTTTTCATAAAGACTTTTCAGTACTTGGATTTATCGCCAGTCTTCTTAGCGTTGCTGCAGAGACTCCAGAACTGACCAGATCTTGATAGAGTCAAAATCCTTCTCATAATCCACAAATGCAAGACACAGAGGCCAATTATACTCGTCGGACTTACAGTGTGTTTCCTCTTCGAAACCCGGCTTGCTCCGGTGGCTGGAAGTCGTCTAGTCTTCGCGCTAGACGATTCGTGATGACTCTTGCAAACAGCTTAAACACGTGGCTAAGGAGCGAAATGGGTCTGATAATGTTTTTTCTTTGTTTCTCTTTTTAAAGAAAAGAACGATCACGTCCCTTCTCCACGCTTCTAGAATTCTCCCAGAGAACAGGACCGAGTTAAAAAAGAAGTTCTCCTAATAGAGGATATCCTTCCGCTTTCAGAAGCTCAGTCGTTATACCATCCTCATTAGGGGCTTTTCCAGTCTTGAGAAACGCCTCGATTTCACCTTGACTGACTTCTGGCAGGTCTTCTGTGAAATGGCGGGTTAAGGTGGGTCTGGAATCGCATTTTCGGGATCAGGTCAAATTGTATAGTGTAAATGTTTTTGTGTAAGATGAGAATTATATAATGTAAATGTTGTTGAGGATCGCCACATGCTCAATCGCTTTTTCTATTGAGCGTGTGCTGTAGCATCATAGCTGGCGTCGTACCAATTTTCAAATTGTTTTGTTGAGTGCCTGTAGTTCTGCCGCAGTGATGGACGGATTTTCACGTCGTTCCGTCATAAGCTCCAGTCTCCAACAAAATTTTAGACTTCCTGCCCTTATGCCGCATTTTACAAAAACGCGTCCCTTTCTCCCTGAGGATTCCCACCATTTGGTCCAGCGCCTGGCCAATATAATAATCTTTGTAATTGTTAATTAATAAATAGAGCTAAAACATATTGTAAATTAATAAAAAATAACGAAAAACCCGGGTACCCGGTTTTACACAAAACCCGAAACCAATAGAAACCGGTTCCAAAAAATGGCTTTTTTGGTGCCCTAGTATGTAGTTAGGCGGTAGGTAGATAATAGGTAGGAAAAAGTGAATTGCAACGCATGCGGTATGTTACAATATTATTTTCAGTTATTTTTGACTTTAAAATCTATGTAATGTGTAGTGGTTGACATTTGTTGTGAATAAATTTCCTCATAATTATTACGTGTTTCTTTGTTGTTATCTTCATCTATGCTTTCGCTGATGTTATGAATATAATACCTGTGTGTGTGTGTATGTGTGGCTTCTTCTAGTACATGATTAGATGAATAAGTACTTTTATCAATAACTTCACAATCGTGATCGTCATGTGAACCACTGTTTCCAATCTATAATAAAAACAGAAGATTTAAAATTACTAAGAAATGTCAATTCTAAATATCCTAGTTCTATGAAACACAGCAATAGGTAATTGCGTTTCGTTTATTTTTTGTATAATAAGAGTGAAAAATTGTTAGCCACAAGTAAAAGATTAGGTACGCGCGACGGCCAATCAAGCTATAAAAAACCAGTTTATGCGGATCTCTCATTGTATAGAAAATGTATACAATGCGAGGCCAAGTTATACTGGAAAAGTATAGCTTCAATGGCCACCGTGTGTACCTACCTAACATTCTTACAATTTTATAATTCTTATTTATTAAAAACTATATCAATAAAATTAAACTCTTACTTGTGATAAGTAACATCGCAATTTTCAGATGAATCTGTTATTTCGCAATGCCCGTTACCAATAAGCTGCCGTCTTTTAACAAAAATATTAGGTAGGTATTTATCTGTTTTTTATTGTTATTCTAGTCAAAGAATACAAAATAGTACAAGGACGAACACACGGCGACACACCAAGCTATAAATTTCCAGTATAACATGGCCTCGCTCTGTATACATTTTCCTTACAAAGAGAGATCCGCAAAAACTGGCGACGCGGCCGGCGCGGCTAGTCCTTAGTCCAGCAGACGGACCTGCCGCGTACTTGCAACTTCATACCTAAACTGCGCAGTGCGCCTGGCCTGTTATAGCTTAGAAAAGTCGTAGATACGCATTGAAAATAATTTCAGTGTCGATATTTTCAACTTTCTCCAGTAAAAATTTATTAATTTCAAATGTTTTTTTTAGTTATTTATTATTGAGTATCTAATTTTATATGAATATACTGCGTACTATTTTAGTTCAAAAAGCAAATAGAAAACACAACATCACTTTCCTGGAATCGAACCCGGATACTCTGGACTGTAAATCCATACCGCGACCAAATACACTGCTGTAACAGTTACACTGCTGATCGAAATAACTGAATGTATGTGAACTGACATCCATCCGTCAAATGTCCAGAAATACGTTTCCAAAATTCATAGTTTTATATCGTTATAAAAATTATTTTTTAGTAATACTAAAATGTTCTTACGTTTTAATATCGTTCATATGTTGGGCGTTTGATTTTTATGAACGTTTTTTAGTTCTCGTAATAGGTTTCACTTTATTTCCCATACTTACAAATGACCAGAAGTACCTTATTTATTACGCTATTTTAACTTAAAATATTTTATATTTACACGAAACAAAAATATTTACGGAATAAAGACATAAAACAATGAATTTATGAATAAAATTATACAAAACAGTAAACAACCTTGACGTAATAATGCAGCGAAAAATGCGGCAAAACGAGCGACACGTCCGTATAGCATCAGGCCTCGGCCGGCACTGTCGGTACACAGGCGTTTACGCACACATGCGCACGTATTTTGTTCAGAGATAAGAATATGTGATTTGCAAAAAATCTATTGATTGGATTAAAAAACTAAAACAGTATCACGTTATTTTGTTGCGTGAAGAATAATTTGACAAAAAATCAAAATGATTGCATGTATATTAGTATGGTTTTTACTCGTTACAAGAATTGTTTAGAGGCATCTTTGCGATTTTTTTCTATCGTATCAAATTTGTAGTATTATGTTTTCAACACAGTATCGAACTAGCATATATATTGAAGAATATCATATATTTTTTTGTGTTTTTTTACTGCAGTGGATCTATATGATCCATGTATTGTAAAACATGCTTTTAGCTCTTGTAGTCGCCTTAAACAATGACGGCACGGTTGGTGCAGTGGCTGCTGCGGTGCGTGTCGCAGATTCGATCCTCGCACGGAATAAATATTTGTATGATCTACAGGTAGTGGGGCAACGATTTAAAAAAAAAAAACAGTGTTGTATATCCAACATGCATGGGTAGACTGATTCTTAAATGTTTATGTTTATAATAATAACTAATACACAGTAATGCAAGAAAATGCATCTTTATCTTTGTCTGTTGTTAGCCATAAAGTTTCAAAAGAAAGGATGTTTAATTTTAGAACAGAGTGGAGAGCAATACATAATAAAATTGTTAGCTACTCATTAGAAATATTTAAAATAAATGTATATTTCTTTATCGATACCTACTTAGCGACATGTACAAGACTTTCCAACACCTAACGCAAGAACAAGTCTACCCCACGCGATGATAATAAATTCTTCCTCGCGCAGCGCCACCTAGCGCTTTAAGTTAGAACTAACAGTAGTGCCAAGTGTTCAGGAAGACTGTTCATCAATTATTCTATTTTCACAGTACGTGAGCTGTTCTACGTTTTAGTATTAAATTGCTTGTATGCAGTCGGGTGCCGTAATGACTTGAGAGCTGTTTGGGGCTGGTAATATCTGTCTGAAGGTTGCCGTAAATAAGGTTTTACGTAAATATGGGTGCGAATAACGAATTTAAATTAAGGGTTTGTGAGAAGAGTAGCTGTGTTGTTTTGTACTGCAGTCATCAATGGTTTTAAGCCAAGTCAGAGGCCCATGGGCGGCTTAATAACTCTGACCCCAGGTTAGGCACTAAACATACGAAAAAAAAACAATAGTTAAGACAAGGAAGGTCATGTAGCTTTAATGGAGATTATAGAAAGAAATACAAAGTGCCTCAGTGCCTCAGAGCCGTTGGTCCTGGATTTCATGGGCAAGCCTAGAGGTTGAAAAGCAGTCTTACCAAGAGGTATCGTATTCCCGATGACTGTTTCTGGGACAGATAGGCTAATTCAACGACGATGGGTTTCGTGCTATGAAAACACACTGGACGCGAGACACTGTTTCTAGCAAAACTAACGAATTACTTGAGATTACAACTTAACACAATAACACGGGGCACAATGGATCAGGTACAGTTTCAAGACGTCTCAACTCCGCCGTGATCAGACATTGAATGTCGCCCTCGCCTCGAGCTGAACATCAGGGCTCTGTAGAAGCACGCTGTGGTGTGGGTAGACTTATAAGTAGGTCGCGTGATGTTACCACCGCCGTACTTGCGATTCATTTTATGTCCATACTAACGACCGGATCCGACATATAATCGTATCCAGTCTTTGGCACTTGCTTTAAATTAATTTTCAAAAACACTTCTAAAGTTTTATGAATTCAGTTGTCTCGCTTTAAAACGTTGGTCCTATGTCTATCAACCAATCATAAACTTTGGGAATAATGAAAATTAAATAATTAACATGGTGTTACGATATTAGAAATTTTGCATTTAGGCAGTTAGTGGATTATGCTCGTTGGAAAGGAAGTTAATGGTTAACGAAGTATCTGGATTTTTAGAATCCGGTTGATGTCTATAAAACGTTTTGTAATTCCCATATAGGCCCATGTGAAATAAAATATTTTGATTTTGAATAATTTTTAGTAAAAAAACGGTTTTAAAGGTCACTCACGTGTCTGCCTGTCTGTCCGTCTGTCACAGCCAATTTACTCCGAAACTACTGGACCGATTGATTTGAAAATTTGTACACATATGTAAGTCGGTGACCCAAAGACGGACGTTTAACGTAAATTAATGAATTTTAAACATGGGGGCCACTTTTGGGGGGTAAATTGGAAAATGAAAAAAATTGTTATGCAAACTATATCGTGTTACAAATCAAATGAAAGGGGTCTCAAATAAATTTTGTTTATAATAGTTTTGAAGTGAATTTATTAGCTTAGAGAGTACTTTCCTCTCTTCTTAGTCGTTCACTCTTGACAGAGTGGTTGTGGTCATGGGGTGTGCCCACAACTTCGGTAGCTGCCTTGCCGATCCTTTTCCACCAGTCTATTTTGGCTACATGGCATATTTT
This sequence comes from Noctua fimbriata, assembly GCA_905163415.1. Lineage (NCBI taxonomy): Eukaryota > Metazoa > Arthropoda > Insecta > Lepidoptera > Noctuidae > Noctua > Noctua fimbriata. The sequence continues at coordinate 7,927,417 of LR990929.1, read as the reverse complement.
GCCACAGGGATCTTGGTGACAGATTTTATGGAATTCGTCCATCGGGTTGGTGATCGACCACGCGGCCTCGTACCTTCGACTCTTTCTGAACTGACTGAATCACCTAGAATCGTTGGGCATAGTTTTTAGGAATCGTCTTTTAAAAAAAAACCTTTTCATATCAGTAGTGTATACAACATAAGTTTTAGTATATGTGAAACCTGAAACACGTGTCTAGTATTTTTATGTAAAGAATAAAAACACAACAACAAGAACAAAATTTCAAAACTGTATCATGAAAAATCACAAAGTTATAAGCTAGTTAATAAGCTGTTACATGGTTGTCCGCACAAAAATGTGGTTACCACAAAGCGCGCCCGCGCGAGCGCCTCCAGCGTCGTCTTGAGCTCATTGATAATAATTATTTGGCAGTAGGTACCTAAATGATTGCGATAGGTACTTAATGTCGCTCGGTGTCCAACTTGTAACTTTTTTAAAATATTTTTGGGACAAAATATAACATGGTTTAAAAATTATTGGAATTGATTCCGTTACTTATTCTGAACAAACTTTATTCTGGTTTCGCATATACTAAAAATAATGTTGATTGTCATTTCAATTAGGTACAATCGAAATAAAAAAACACCTCTATTATCGACGACGACCTTAGAAACCCACAATGTCACCGTCTATTTTCCTGCAAACTATAAACATTGTCCGCCGAGTTCATAAGGTAGCTAATCCAATAACTCGGCTAACACGTCGCGATGCCTGCTGCATTATTTATACAAGTACAGTCTTATTGGAAACACCGGCTGACATCACGCGTGGGTTGTTAGAGGGTAGGCAGGCGTGTAGGTGAAATGAGGTGGGTTGTTTTAAGTTAGTTATATAGTAAACATAACATAAAATCACGCCCGTAATCCCCGGAGGGTTAAGCAGAAGTGTACCTAATAGTACGCCCACATTTCGCCGATTATGTTTAAGTCCCCAAGTGAGCCTATTGCCATCAACCGGGCGCAAATCCAGACTCTGTGGCTGCTACTGAGAATTTTCACCAGAGCAGTCGCGCATAAGACCACTCGACCAACGAGGCTGTATACAGGCTACAAAATTATCAGCTGTCCCATACAAAATCTCAATAGCTACTCGACCTAAATGTATGGGACAGCTGATAATTTTTTCGCATTTACGATATTGAACCCAAGGAGAAAGTTGTTCAGTTTGATGGTCTGCAGCATATCCTTTCATATGACTATACCCTTTCTGTTACACTCTGTATAATATAGCAGCAAATAAAATATCCATACCTGCTCACTAATTTTACAATACGATATTACACACTCATCGTGCGGTGTTTTAAATCGTAGTACCCAAGTGAGTCCTAGATTTAAGACTTCTTTCAAAATCTAGGTAAAATTGAAGTTATCAGCAAAAATATCAGCAGTTAGTTTAACTGCCTTGGTACTGAAGCTGTGCAAGCCAGCTGCAACCGATCATTTTCAATTTGTGAAAAATTACACCTGCATTTTAACGACCAAGCAAATGCAATGTCTTTCCAATATTGCGGCCAAATATTCGACATAGTGCACAGCTAGAGGTAACTTCTTTTACTTGGAGCAGAGCTATAATTAATACTAAGACCTAATCATCATCTGCCTAGCCTTTTCTCAAGTATATTGGGATCGGCTGCCCGTCTAACCGGATGAAGCTGAGTACCAGCATTTTACATGGAGCGACTGCCTATCTGACCTCCACAACCCAGTTAATAGATAATACGGGACACTTTGGTAAGACTGATAGTCAGACATTTTGGCTTTTAACTACCCGTAAAAATTGCCAAGGGTCTACAACTGACCTTTTTAGCCGAATGGCAAAAAACGGAACCCTTATAGATTCGTCATGTCTGTCTGTATGTGTCTGTCCGTCCGTATGTCACAGCCACTTTATTCCGAAACTATTAGGACTACACAGTTGAAACTTGGTAGGTAGATGTATGCTGTGAACCGCTTTACGATTTTTTACAAAAATAAAAGAATAAGGATCCCCATACAGGAAACTGTTCATCAAAATTATACATGGTGTCTATTAAATAGATAGGTCTTTAAAAATGACATTCGAGGTTCCTTAAAGCATTTTTTCTCAAAGTCATTCGTTTGAAAGAAAGACAAGTCCAAAGTGGTAAAATGTGCGTCCTATAATTCTTAAAGTAAGAGGAGGAAAATTCTGAAAAAAATTAGGATTGTAGAATGTAAAAAATCTATCAACGAAAATATGGACTATATGGGACTTTTTCATCAAACTGCAGCAGTAACTTTGTTTTTCATTAACATACTATTCAAAACAAATTAAGTTTTGCTGTTGAATTTAATACAATACAACGCTTTGGTGCTACGGAACCCTGTGTGCGTATGAATACGACTCGCATTTGGCCGGTTTTTTTCACTTTAAGATAAATTAACACACTTTTCTAACAAACATAAAAGAAACTACTCAAGTCCAAGCATCCATCCATACATAACATGTCTTCTTCCACACTCATGCATTTTTTCATACAGTCGCATCTTTCACACATGACTGGAGCCCCGGGCTGGTCTGAACCCTTCTCAACTACTTCTATATGTGAATGTACTGAACTAGAAAAATAATATATTATGACGTGTATTCAAATCTTATGAAATAGGCTTTGTTGCTATCACAAACGTAACGCCTGTAATTCCGACAGGATTTACAGTTCACTCACATTTCTAGTTCTATTAATACTAACACCTAATCATCATCTGTCTAGCCTTCTCCCAACTATGTCGGGGTCGGCGTTCAGTCTAACCGGATGCAGCTGAATATCAGTATTTTACATAGTGCGTCTGCCTATCTGACTGCCACAACCCAGTTGGTACGGGGCAATACGATACCGATTAGTAATTCAGGCCACCGACTACCAGTAACGACTGTCAATTATCTATACAACTAGGTACGAAGGTTAGGTTAGGCTAGGTACGCTAGGTTTGACGGCTTAACGTGATTTCCGAGGAACGGAGAAAAATCGGTTATAATCAGTGGTCACCCATCCCCGGGCCAACCTAGGCAAGCGTGGCTTACCCTGAAGATCGATCCGAATGGCTGTTAATATTTATCCACGAGCTCCTCCTTTATTTCTCTTGGAAAACGAGAAATAAAAATGATCCCTAAACCCTTTAAAATGCTATCGCGTAACACAATCTCCCACTCACTGGAACACTTATAACATCGCTGTACAGAGACCCTATAACACAGGGTCGAACAAGTCAGTTTAAAACTTATTAAAAGCGTTGTTTAGCGTCCCTATTAACAGTAACTAGACGGACATAGTACACAAAGAGGTTATGTAGAGGTCTTGTTGACATAGGATTAGCGGGTTGTCAGCGGCGGAAAAGGGGTGTATGGGAAGGTTCCTAACGCCTATCCTAATGGTTTAGAAGTACATAGCAGTGATAGCCCATTGGTGTGACCGTCCGACTGCCAAGTCATACGTCTCGAGTTCGAACCCAAGGCACGCATCTCTGATTTATCGAATTCATGTGCGTAATAATCACTTGCTTCGGCGAAGGAAACCATCACGCCTGGGAGATATTTCTTGACGGCATGTAAAGCCAAGTCCGAGGTCCATGGGCAGCTTAAAAACTCTGACACCAGGTTAGGCACTAACCACACGATAAAGAAAGAAGTACACTCTTTGATAACACCCAAGGGAGGAAATAAGATTCGTTACAAACGGCAGTGATGACTTCTTCCTACTAATATTATATACTAGCTTTTGTACGCGGCTTCGTCCGCGTGGTACTCGCATAAAAAGTAGACTACGTTCATCCGGAATAATATACCTTTCAAATGGTTAAAAAAAATTTCAAAGAAATGGCGTGGTTCCGGAGATAACCCTCCATATACATACAAACTCACAAAATTCACACTTCTTCTTTTTTAGTGTGTGGTTAGTGCTTAACCTGGTATCAGAGTTTGAATGCCACCCGCCTCGGACTTGGCTTTCAATTCACACTATTTCTTTATAATTAATTATAATAATTAATATAGAAGTATTTATATTAGCATAGATAAATGTAAAGCTTAAGATATTTTTGAGTTTGAGTGTTTTTTAACCAATCAATCACGAAATTCGTTTCAGTGAGGTAATACGAAAGGAGGGTGTGGTTTGTTCAATAAGTGATCACTCGTTCGTAGATAACTCTGGTGGAGAGGTTGCTCTTCCTAAGAACTGCTATTGTTAATAGAACGATTCGATAGGTGTAGTTGATGAATCGATCAGCTTCTTCACTATGAGCCATGGATTTGAAGTAGCCATGGTCATCAGCTGCCTAGTCTGCTCCCAACTTTTTTGGGGTCGGCTTCTAGTATAACCTTTTTCTAGTCTAAGTCTATATGGAACGACTGCCTATCTGACCTCCACAACCGAGTGAGTACGGCGTTATACGATACCTTTGGTAAGACTGGTTGTCAGACTAGACAAAAATAGCCACGTTGATTCCTTAAAACTCTTTCTCATTCCTTACTGTGTAGTGACTACAATGATACTTTTACAACATTTTTTGTCTTTTTACTCAGCCTCTCCGTCCCACTGCTGGACAAAGGCCTCCCCCATAGCCTTCCACTCTTCTCTCCGAACGGTTTTCTCCAGCCAATCTATCACAAACGCCTCTAGGTTATCACGCCAGCGTTTTCTTGGTCTCCCTCGACGATGACGCGACAATGTTTAATTATGCAGAAAAAATCTCACCCTCTTATTAACATAGCAATTATTTATCAAACTATGCCTTTGACATAATTATGCCCTTCAAATTTTATGCCGCGCTGTTACCCATTAATTTAACTTAATTTAAAAGCGCTTAATTATCGTGAATGAAACGTCCACGTTGCATACGTAATGTTATTAACAGCATGTCATCACGGCCGCATCGTATCCTATGAACTGGTGTTTACTATCGTTTTGATTCACTATTCTTTATGAAGAATATTTTTTGTTGCAGTTTTGAATCGGAAAGTTTTGGAAGTAAGAAAGTACTTGCAGAAAATATAAGACCGGTTCCGCTATGGGCAAAAAGTAACATAACATCATGAAATCCCTGAAGGGCTAGGCAGAGGTGTACCTAATAATACACTCACATTTCGCCAGTTATGTTTAAGAACCATGTAAGAAGGGGCGAGCCTATTGCCATCAACTGGGCACTAATCTAGACTACGTGGCTGCTACTGAGAAATTCCTGTTGAAAAACACTTTGCCCGACCTGGTAATCGAACCCAGGACCTCATGCTCAGCAGTCGCGCTTGCGACCAGAAGACCAACGAGGCAGTCCAAAACTAGTAGGTAGGTAGACCAGTAGCACTTTCAGCTTATTTTTTCAGTAAATATCTGATGGTTATATCCGACACTATGACACGGATTCATAAAAAAAGCACTACGTAAGCATATCATGACAAATTGTTTCTCAAGAAGTATCTGTAAAAACCAATTAATAATACTAATTTGTGGTACTATTACATACCGAGTTTTCTCCGTGCCTCGGAAAGCAAGTTAAGGCGTTGGTCCCGGCTGTCATTTGTAGATCTTTGACAGTCGTTCTCAGTAGTCGGTCGCCCGAAAGTCTGACAACCAATCTTACCAAGGGGTATCGTATTACCCAGTACTAACTGGGTTGTGGAGGTCAGATAGGCAGTCGCTCCATGTAAAATACTGGTATTTAGTTGCATCAGGTTAGACTGGAAGCCGACCCCAATATAGTTGGAAAAAGGCTAGGCAGATGAATTTGTGGACTACTTCATATTGTGTTCCTGACATCTTCAAACGATTCGAAGAAACAGAGCGATGTAAAAAGTCCTAACATTCAAGTTAATACAAAAATAATAAAAGAAATCGCTCCCGCCCCCGCTCCGCTCATCACAAACCCACCTTCGTTACCCCTCGCAACAATTGCATTTAGAATCCCATTATGTGTAATACTGCTCTTTGGTATTTGCATAGAAAATTTTCAGCAAAGCTTCGGACTATATAATATTGTTTTGCTCTTACCTTATTTAATGCAGGTAACTGGCTTTTGAGAAAAGTGTTTTCATTATAGGTTTTTTTATTTAAAAATAGAAGATTGCTAGCAAATGAGGTTGCTTGTGAATGGGTCTCGTTAACTACTTTGACCAAGGTTAATGTGTTTGTTAGTAGTTTTTTCACGTGAATATAGAAAGAGGGTTAATATTCTTGATCTAATTATTTTGTCTTATATTTTGGATTTTTAACTTTAGTAGTTTATTTTATGGTTAATCACTAAATATGTACCTACATCTGGCACTAAACGTAAAGTAATAAAGAATTCATAACATTATCTATGTGATCTTGCAACGATTGGAAGAAATATAAAGATGTTTAGTACTTTTTGGGGGCCATCTTTTAATCACGTGGCGTTTTTAGGACACTTATAACCACCTCTCCCTCATGGTGATACGTCTTGAGGTTTTAAGCCACCCCTCCGCCCAGCTTCATGTGTCTTTTTTTATTTGAAAAGATCAGATAGCTTTAGAATGATTCATTAAAACTTTAGTTAATTTTGTTACCTTTTGCTGCATAAAACTTGCACTATTGTTACCTAAATGGAAGAAGTCACTGGCTCCTGAAATACAGGTACTCAAACCTAGCTCTGGAGTCAGGGTCTCACATTTTTCTGTACCTTGTTTTTATGGCAATAAAGAAATGTATTATTATTATTAAAAAAACAATTTTTTAGACACAAATTGGCTTGCTCGAGTGTTCAATTCATAATATGGTAAAAAAAATATACGTCATATAATAAATATTTTTTTTTATTTAAAAAATACACGTGATTGTCACATGGACGCTCCCCCCATCGTTTTCAATTAATCGTCTTCTGACGACCCTCTGATCGTCCTTTATTTCCGTGAGGTTCGAAAGGCCCCCCACTTTGCACATCCTGGAAACAACCCAAAACCTATTATGAATATACAAATTCATATTTTTGTCAGAACGAATGCTTTACAAGAGTTTCTGTATTGCAAAGGACGTAAAGGCTTGCATTTGGTTTGAACTAAGTTATTGCGCCTATGAAATGTAGAATTTTGCATAACTTTTTACATATCGCTCGCAGCGTCTCTTGCGTAAAGGTTTTCAAGCACGTTTCAAGGACTCTTTAAATATCGATACTTTAGTGTACTTTAGTTATGTGAGTTGGTATGAATATGGAACATTCTTTTAGATCCAATCTAAGTACTTTTCAGTAGATGTATTTGTGGAGAAACGATGGATGGACTATTTGGAAGATGATATGGCTAGAAAGGAGGTGACTGCTGAGACGACGAGTAATAGAGAAGTATGGAAGAAGAAGACATGCTGCACCGACCCCAAATAAATTGGGATAAGGGCAGGAGACTGATGATGATGACTTATGAGAATTTTGTTCAGTAACGTAGTGTTTAATTGAAAAAGGAGGGGGGAGTTTTTAAATCGAAGCTTAATTTTTTTTTTACGCGCCTACCCTTTTCTACGATCATTTTTGCTTTCCAGATTTCGGTTAAAAAGTGAAACACAGGCTCATGATACCTGGGAGGCTGCAGTACTGAAAAGTAAGCGGTAAGTGACGCGGTAGCAATTTTCCTTCAAATTTTTCTTTTTTAATCCACAGCGACAGAATTCGCAATACCACTATACGCTCAAAAACTGGAATCTCTGATGCGGGCAATAAGACTGCTAGGTTGAAGTGAGATTGTGCGGGCCACGTCTGTAAGATTCATCAGGACCGATGGGCCAAAGATGGGTGCCAGAAGACGGCCGTCGTCCCCGAGGGAGGTCTAGAAAACGCTGGCGAGACGACTTAGAAGTGTTTGTGATTGATTGGCCGGAGAAACCGCACAGAGAGAAGAATGGAAGGTTATGGGAAAGGCCTTTGCCCAGCAGTGGGACATTAAAGGCTAAGAAAAAAAAAATCCACAGCTAAAAAAATCCTGTATAAATTTTAAAATAATTAATCTTGAACTTGCCTAAAATAAAGTAATCTTTAACCTAACGTCCTAATTATTAAAATGTACTTACAGATTTACAAGCTTTTAAATTAATAAGAAGATAGGAGCACTCTTTGTGAGTTATACCTTTCGAGTTTGAAAATTCTTTGCTCAGTAGTGAAGTATGTACGAAGTTAGTTTCTTCAGGTTTTTCTTAAGATGTTTTTCTTGAAGGAAAATTAGTTAATTGGGGAAAATGTAAGAGAAATGAGTTTAATTTTAATAAGATGTCAGATCAAGTACAGATTGGTCTTAAAAGTGAATTATGGCTCAGAAAAAACGCTGAGATTTTCATTTGATAGATATTTTGCATATACTAAACACTGATTTAATGGGTGAATTTTCAGTCAATTTGATCAACACCCAGGACAGCAACGGCTTAACGTGTCTATACGTACTATCGCATGGTGTAATAATACAATGTGTTTTTTTTCCAAAATCAACGGGTTCGAATTCTGTCCAGGAATAATGACTTTAAAAAAATTCAAAGATGCAGTTTTAGTTTTCATCAAAATCGGGCTCGAGACTCCTTTGAGTATTTTTCACTATTCCACACAGTTTCGGATTTGGTGATCCACGCCCACTTGAAAAATTCACCCTGTATACTGCAATATTAGACTCAGAAGAAATACTTTAAGCAAGTCCTTTGAATAGGAACCTAAGATAATAGAAATGGTAGCATTTGAATTATTTGTTAATAAAATATGAAAAATAATGTCGACATAAGTATTGATTGCTTCTTCCAAAACAACTGAAGGAAAATAACCAAATAACAGTAACAGTTTCATCGTAAAAATATATCGTTACTGATAGGTTTAAAAAAAAAAAACAATAATATCGATAAAAGTATTCTCATCACTAAAGTGTATAAAGTCTGCATTCTTAAATCATCTTCTATTTGTCTTAACACCTGCTTGCGCTCTGAAGGGAAGTCGATCCCCATAGAATGTTTTCATTAAACTTTGTTAATTTACGCCCTTTCTCCCCTTCTCGTCCTTCGAGGATGGATACCTATCCTAAATTATTTTGTCCTTAATAGAATGAAAGGGCTTCTTAAAGGATCTTTTCGAAATTGGGCCTTTTTATCGCTTTGGAAGCTCATTTTTGTAATTTGTGTTTCAGATTAATATGATTGGCGTAAATAAATATTAAGATGGTGTTAAAAATGTGAAGAATTCCGTGAAAATGGGCGTGAAATTTTATTACCAATTAAAACAGTTTTGTAGCAAGAGAGAAAAGGATAAAATAAGCGTTAGACAAGGAGAGGAAGACAAATCAGAAAATAGGTACGTACACCAACTGTGAGTAAAAGAAAATGAATTTAAACACAAAGAAACACCTGGAAAATTAATACGCATTGATTTGTATAGAAAATACTGTATGAACCAGTGACGTTTGTTTTCAAAATACACCGAAACGAGCTCGAATGTTACAGTTTCTTTTAAAGCACAGACATAACCACACGAGGAGTTTTGAACCATGCATGTTAGTGTCTGAGATGATTTTGAGTGCCCATTACGAAAAAGGGAATGCCGATTTTAGGCCCAAGAATGCTCAAGAAATTTGTTTTATTAAAAATCTTATGTAAATTTTACGTAATTAACTCTGCTATTCACGACTCGATAGAAGTTGGAAACGTATTTGAAAAAACAAAAAATATTGAAATAATAACGAAATTCTGTATGCTGCTGTAATTCTGTTTGCTGTGGCTGTACTGAATATAGTGAAATTACGTGTTTTAGTGCAAATAGAAAATCTGAATTACATTAAAATAGAATCTTAAAATAATGTTAACAGCGAAAAATTTATTTATTTATGCACACACAAAATACTTAACAGGACATTGCATAAAGATAGAAGAGCACAAAGGTACTGCTTATTTCATGAGAAATCTCTTCCAGCAGACCTGCGAGAGGAAAGTTGGATTAGAAATGTAGATACAGTGTGTAGAAAAGACAAAACACGAAAATTTAAGATTTGTTACAAAAAAATAACTAAATTATCATCATATCATTTACTTATTTGTTCTTTTGTGTAGCATAAGCATAGCATAATAAGACTATAATGTTCCCACTGCTGGGAATCAGGCCTCCTCTCTATGAGAGGGAGTGGGCTATAATCTACCACGCGGGCCCAGTGCGGGTTCGAGTTCGGCGGTCCTCGAATTTTTGGTTCTAAGACATGCCGATTTCCTCACGATGTTTTCCTTCACCTTTTGAGAGCAGTGGTGATGAAATAAATTACATAAAGTAATGCGCCTGCCTGGGTTCGAACCCGCGACTTACTGTTCGTAAGTCGGGGCTGCCACCACTGGGCCTTGCATTTTATGTATTACATATTCATTAACAATCGACTTACAATACTTAATATAGTATATTCAATGATCTAGATAATGCGACGATCGAAAAAAAATACCTTATAATTTGGAAACTCGAGTTTTTTCAAAAAATTTCTCTCAGGGCCGAAATCACTAAGGTGGCCTGGCCTTTCCCTTTTGGATGGATGGCCAAATTTCTCATACCAAGGTAAGCAATTCCATTAATTTCCATTAACCAGCTTCCATCAAACGTGGTTTGAAGCACTTACGCGTCACAACTTTATATAACCTGTCACCTACCATACTTGCGGTTAGATCTCATACCAAATCAAGACTGGGACTAACTTCCTCACATAATATGTAGCTACACAAGTATATAAAGACCATGTATTGCGTTGAGTTCGATAGCTTATGTATATAGACGTTATTAATACCTTTAGGAAACACGCGTTCTTGAACGGTTGTCTGGGACGGTATATCAATAGTAGTGATGGGAAATGTCGATAGTTTATACAAATAAATAAAATTGAAGTGTCTGTTTGTAATATCAAAATAACTGCTTTTTACTGAATGCATATGAAAATATATACGGCACTTATAACAAAAACACAATTTTTTTAATTTTTGTCTGTCTGACTATCTGTTTGTCCCGGTTAATCTCCGAAACGGCTGAACCGATTTTAACGGGAGTTTTACTGGCAGATAGCTGATGTTATAAGGTCTAACAGGCTAGATAGGGCTCCGTGCAAGAAAAATAAAACCCATGAAATTGGAAACAAAATTCGAGCCAAAAATCGAAGTCTTATTTTTTTAAATAATATTTTATCGCGAACGGAGGTCGCGGGCAACAGCTAGTTTTATTATAAAACTGTCTTTTGCTCATGGCTTCGCTCCCGTTATGTACGGAAGTTGACCCACAGAAACGTTTTAAATGTAGCCTTTGACACACGGGGCCAATGCAACTTCGCGGTGGTGGAAGAATTTTGGGAATCGGATCAGGAGTTCCGAAGATTATCCCCTACAAACAAACTCACCTTTTTATAATAATAGTGTTGATTATGTTAAGGATTTTGTCTGTTAGATGGGCAATTTTTAAATGGTTGCTGCGACAAACTAGGTAAGGAAGGCGAGATGTTGAGAAACAACCTATGTATTGCTTAAGCCCAGCAATGGATTAGTTAATGAGCCTGCTATATATAAGTGGAATTCGAAAAGGTGAGTTTTATAATATTTATTTTCAGCACAAAAGGGGTTATCCTAACAAGTAGGTTTTCATAGAAATTATATTACAATTTAAGGTAACTCATCGGCATTTTGTTTAACAAAATAATGATATGCGTAAGTTCTCAGCTAGTATATTCTACTGACATTTACTCTGCTGTTTCATAACCTTCAAGTAAATAGTTTATAGAATAGTTAAATAGTAGGTGTTTACGTAAGGTACTAAATGTTAATAGGTCGATTAAAGAGCCGTACAGCATTTTAAAGATTGTTCTTGCACTGTGTGGGTAGTGCACTACACTGCAGTCAAAATGCAGTCAAAATACGTTAAAAATCATGAGCACTAAATATATACTTAATTTTTTTTTGTAACTGCGACACCAATTACTTGTTTTTATTTGCGGTAAAGCCAGCCTTAGTCCACTTCCATGGTTTTTCCGCAAATTTGTTTAACCGATGACAAAATAATAGGAGAAGTTTTACAAGTCGACACGTACCTGTGTATATTTTTATACTAGTTCTAAAAGTACGATAAGACATCACTGTATTTCATCGATATCGACAAACAGCTTGTCCTCATCACTAAAACAGCATGTCTTCCAAGATTGGCCCTGGGTTGTACCGGCACAAGATGCGATGACTGTATACCCATAATATCTACGTGTTCTATCGAAGCTTGCACCTTGAAATTTTGCCTGAAAATCAGTATTACTGACTGGTAAGCAGCAATTCATAATATTGTGAGCAAAATTATTAGTTAACCTTCGGATATAATCAAAAATGGTGGCATTTTGGGCATGTGATGCGGAGGAATGAAGAAAATGTCGTGAGGAATATTTTGAGTATGAATATGGAATACCAAAGAAACGATGGATGGACTGTGTGAAAGACGATATGGCTAGAAACGGGTGACTCATATCAGATGAGGACTAGTAGTATGGATGACGAAGAGATGCTCGTTACATGCTGCGCAAACCCCAGATAAATTGGATAAGGGCAGGAGAATGATGATATGGGATTTCATCATGACCCCCCCCCCCGCTCTGCGCGGAGCGTAAGGCAGTGGCAGACTTCTACTGACTTAATCCATGTTCCTTCTTTGCCCTTTGTGTTCCAGGGCCGCGGTATCTCTTTCGAGGAGTCTCACAGCCCTGGCAGGCATCGGCCTTGCCCTGACTGATAAGGGGTCCTTATCAGTCAACCCTCACTAGACCTTGTAGTAGATTGCAGCCCACGCCATCTCCGGAGGCCTGTGTCCCAGCTGCCAACATTACATGATGATAATCAGCTTTAATCAGCTTGGCTACTGTATCTACATTATTTCTTGATATTTTTACGTTTCTTTTCACAACAACGAAGATTATATAAAGCTTTATAAAGAGCTCTAAATGCGTTTAGCGATTTACCCGCCTCAACTTAAAATGGGCTTCGCAATGAATTGTCTTTTTTTATTACGAAATATTATGCTTAGCGAAGACCCTTAAATGTATTTATGTGGTGTGTGGGCTGCTTAGTTATAGTGTATTAAGTAAGAGCATTATATAAGAAGTACCTTGTATTGTACAGGGTGTAAGGGACAGCCCTCCACAAACTGATGGGGTGAATTCAGTATATCATACTAAGATGACCGGTACAAGAAATTATTTCAGGAATGTTTTGGGAATCCAATAAATTTGAATTGTTTTATTTCGTCATACTCAATGTATCGCTACCGTGGCAAAACGTAAGAAGCAAACGGCAGGCGCGACGACGAGTTCGATGAACTCTGCAGCTAGGCAGTAAGTGAACAGCTGATTTCACGCGTCGTTCGTCAGAGTATTTCAACATCCATTGTTGAATTTTTGATTTTAGCCGTATTATTTACATAAATGGAGTGCTGCGTACAAGGAATATACATACAACATATGTATACATTGAAATAAATGAATAGTAACTGATTTTTTTTCTTAATTGAAATTTCCGGCGAAAAATTCCAGTGGAATATGATTCAAAATAAGGAGCTGAATGCACCCTGTCAGTTTGTGGAGGGCTGTCCCTTACACTCTGTATAACATTCATCATCACAAGTTCAATATAGCTCGTAGAATTTGCAATTCAGTACATAATAAACGTTTTCCCTTTCATCCCTAACGCTAAAAACTCTGAATTTTCCCATAAAAATGCCCCATTTACAATTGCAGATCATTCTTCCAATATACATCAATTATGAACGCTGGCAATGCTAATGGCAGCCATTTTAGGAAAAGTACAGTCAACAAAAGAGAAAAGTATACCGATAGCTACGAAACATGTTGCGTTGAGCGAGTGCGAAGTCAAACGTTTGACATGCTCGCATGATTAGTATTTAGTTTAGAAGGTGTGTATCATAAACTTCAGTGAAATATGTATTCTTATGATTTAATTTACAATAAATGAATATTTAACTTTTTTTTATTGCTAGGTTTCAACAACATCACTTTCTAGTGGTGAAGGAAAACATCAAGAGGACATGGATTAATAAAGGTCTGAAAATAAACACACAGAGTAAGATTTTTAGTTTCTTTTCTGTATGGTTTGGTCTTTGCCAAAGAAATTAGCCTTATAGCTGGCTTCAAATCGTAAAATTAGTCTTATTGTTAGCTTCAAATCGTAAAATTAGTCTTATAGTTAGCTTCAAATCGTAAAACTAGTCTAATAGCTGGCTTCAAATCGTAAATCTAGTCTAATAGCTGGCTTCAAATCGTAAATCTAGTCTAATAGCTGGCTTCAAATCGTAAATCTAGTCTTATAACTGGCTTCAAATCGTAAAATTGTCTAATAGCTGGCTTCAAATCGTAAAATTGGTCTAATAGCTGGCTTCAAATCGTAAATCTAGTCTAATAGCTGGCTTCAAATCGTAAATCTAGTCTAATAGCTGGCTTCAAATCGTAAATCTAGTCTTATAACTGGCTTCAAATCGTAAAATTACTCTTATAGCTGACTTCAAATTGTATTTTGGGCAGTGAACACTAAACACTTTTTTTTTGCCAGTACATGCAACATAAAAGTTTATTTAGATACCAAATTAAGCACACCTGTTGAACCACCCAGTTCGGACGTACAGATGAAATTTGTTTATTTAATGTAAATTTGCATCTTCCGTTTACAAGTTTGTATAGGACGGTTGCCTAATGAAGAGGTTGTTACTGTGACGTTTTTAACACCTGTTTGTTAAAGGAATATAAATATTTATGGGCTTCGGACGTTTCAATGGTTTAATGAGGGTGTGTTTTGTGACTGTTTGGAATTGGGTCATTTGAGCGGATTGAAACATTGGAGGGATGATGTTATTTGTGTTTTGTTTTCTGTTACAGGTTTGGTTAAGGTTTTACGTATCTACAGAAGGCGATTATGCCTTATGATCGTAAAAACCTTTAAAAAAAAAAAGATGTTTGAAACGCACGTTATAACTTCATTTCAGTCAACACCGGGTTAGGTAGAGGTGTACTCATTAGTACACCCACATTTCGCCAGTTATGTTTAAGTCCTATATAGTAAGGGGCGTGCCGATTGCTATCAACCGGGCACAAGTCCAGGCTCCCGTGGCTGCTACCGAGAAATTCCTGATGGAAAAACCCAATAACACTTTGCCCGATCCGGGAGTCGAACCCGGGACCATAACACTAGTTATGTCCGGATTATGTCGGATTATGTTGTCCCGTGTCTCATAAACTGAAGTACTTTATCAGGGCAGCAGGGCAGAAACATTCACTTACCTATCTACTGATAACGGTTGCAGTTATCGATCCACTCGCAAGCGAATCGATTATTCCACTTAACACATTATTGTGGCTATTTACAGGAAAAGCCTTTCAATATAAGTAGTTTTTCATTATAAATTAGAACAATTGTTTTGTTCTGTGAAAAAGGTAAGTAAGTAATTGAAAAGCGATATAAATTGTTGTTTATGGTGAGGAAGAGAACCAGAGATCGTAACATCATCATCTGCTCAGCTTTTTCATAATAAAGACGTATTTAAAGATACAGAGACAATGGAAAGCTTTTCTTTTTAAATAAATGAGTCGCGAAAACACAACCTTCAAGTTCGTTTTATTAACCGACTTCTAAAAAAAAGGAGAAGGTAATGTTAGTTACCTCATAACTCCGTGATAATTGGTCCGATTTTCATGTTTTTTTTTCTTGGCAGAAAAAATCGCGCGATGGTCCCATATAAATTTTGTTCACATTTGTTGGGGTCGGCTTCCAGTCTAATCGGACGCAGCTGAATACCAGTATTTTACATGGGGCGATTGTCTATCTGACCTCTACAACCCAGTTAGTACTGAGTAATACAATACCCCTAGGTAAGATTGGTTGTCAGACTTTCGGTCTACTGTCATAGATCTACAATTGACAGCCGGACCAACGCGAAACTCGGTTTGTAGGTGGTCACTCCCATCCACGGACCAACCTAGGCAGGTGCGTCTTAACCTGAAGATTGACCTAAGCGGCTGTTTTTATTAATAATATTAGAAGATACTGAGAATAAATATTAAGGAACGCCTAATACGCCTCATTACCATCATTCAAGTTAAATCGTTTGTTAAAAGCCACAGCAAACGTGCAATTTCTTTATGAATACCATCATTTGAGAAAACAAATTGTCTACAATTTCTATTACACGCCATGGCAAATGAAATCACAACGATTATACTTCCTTGGGACGTTGCAGATCAAAAGAAATTGCTTTACCCGGCGACAAACATTCATTGTGCGTTTTTAAAAAGGCGTCTTCTTGAATGAAATAAGGCAAATAGGTCGCCCGCAGCAATTTTGGGCGAGTTCCTTTATAATTTCCAAGTTAAATTTTGAGTTTTGTTGGACGAAATTTATCTTTGAAACTTCTACTGATGAAGGGTCAAAATACTTTGATGTGTTGGTTTGTTTGCATTTATTTAGACATTTTTAACTTTTACTGAGTACAAAAGCTAAAGTTTTGGAAAATTAATAAGTTATGCTTAAATTGGACAGAACTAAAAATTGTTTTTTCTTAATGATCTGACAAGACGTCACAAAATGTACATCCCTTAAGAGCAACTACAGTACTTTCACAAGTTATTAAACCTTGTGACTGGGACCGTAGTTTCGCTTTTTTCGTTTTTTTTTTTGACATTCAAAAGTGCCTGTAATGATCTAATTGAAATAAATGCTTTGAGTTTGATATTAACCAACATTTAACCGATTAAAATGAAAATTCGAACTACACGCATTTAATTGAATTAATTACAAAAAAAAGAAGACAATTTTCGATGTTAGTTTTGAAAATTCATAAGAAAATGAATGAAAAGGCTACGCTTCTAAGTAAAATTTTACATCTCAAGAAAATTTACGAAGAGAAACTTTATTTTATTTTGGAAGATAACAATGCAATGTTCATTTATTTTTATCAAGTCTAGCTGTTGGAATATTTGACAAGCAAGTTATTTGTTTTGTCTCAGATCTTGTCTTTTATCCCAATGAGAAAGATGTCGATGACTCCTTGTCTAGACGAAGTTGAAAAAATTATCTTTTGAAGTTCATCTTAATGTGGCCTTTGGTCGCGATATTTTTGCGAAATGCGGTTATTAAATATTTTTAGGTTTTTATTTTAAGTACTTTGAAATAAAATTATGAATACTATAAGATATAGGTATATTTAATAGAATTGTTTTTTTTTTAATGGAAACTAATTGAGATAGTTAATTTGAAACCCAGGGCCAACGCACACGCACACAATGGACGCTTCTTACAAAAACGTCCATTGTGTACGTATGCGTAATGTTACCCATTCATTCTTATTTTTATCTAGGTTGTTGAAGTCAGATAGCCAGTCCCTCCATTCAAAGTATTGGTATTCAGCTGCATCTGGTTAGACTGGAGGCCGACCCCAACATAGTTGGGAAAAGGTTACGAGTATGTATGTGAGTTGGTCCATTCTCTGCAATACAGGGTGTAAACAGACCCTTCACGAAGCCGTCAACCTAGCATTCTGTACATCAAACTAAGTAACTTTACGCAAAAATTATTTCTGGGAATCGACTTTTTTTGGGGTGAAAAATCACGTTTTACATTAGGACTCGATGGAAAGCACTCAAAGCATTGTGTTGATGGATGGATTAAATAGTACGGGGGCCGTGGAGGTGTTTAAAGTAAAAATCATACATTAAAAACATGAATTTAAAAAAAAAACTTGTGAAAAAGTTGGAACTTTGACCCCCAATATCTCCGTAACTAGAAGGTTCCCAGGTATGGTCTAGAGCAAAAAAAATACCGCAAAGACAGGGAGAACAAGTGCCTTTTGGCTATGTCTAGGGTCTATTTACACCCTTTATAAAATCATGATTTAAAATACCAAGTTACCGACATAAGCTAACATGTCCACAAGTAGCATTCTTTAATGCCTTTTTGATAATTTTGTAATAAAAGCGTGACATTTTACGTTTCATGAACAAATTACCTTCAGTGAAATGTACTAGACTTAATATGCACTTCATTCGGAAAATAAAAAGATATCAATAACAGAGAAAAAAATAAAATCAACTCTGTTGTGTGGTTTTATGGTAAAAATGTTAGTTGTTGTTGGTGGATTATTTATAAACTACAAATTGATCTCTAAATAATAATAAAATATGTACAAGTATTAAAATGGAAAGAGCGTCAAAAATTCGTCCACATTGTTGTCAATAGGAAAAGTGCCCAGAAGCCTGGCAGCGGTGCCACGTTCGATGGCAAATGCTGATTCTTTGGCCAAAACAAGGCCATCCCTCTGGTCACGAGAAGAGTCGATCAACCGCTTGGCGACGTATCGAAATACTAGGTGGGCATCCGCCCCCATGGCCCTAGTGGTGAACCTGGCGGCGGATTGATTATTTTATCAAAGTTATGAATTATTTTATACTGTTGTTTTGCAGTACGTTTGGACTCCCGATGGAAGAAGGGAGATGGTGGAATGAGTTCGTGAAGCTCTTGGGCACACTCACCGAAGTACAATCTGTAAAAGACCGACAGACATGCAACTTTGCGCTGGTGGGCCAGGCTATGAAGCCTGGTACCAACCAGCTTATCGTCACCAACACTCGTCACTTGGAATAAATCGCATGCGCGCCAGTGGTGACATCACGCGACTTACTTACAGGTCTACCCACACCACAGCATGCTTCTACAGAGTCGTGATGTTTACAGCTCGAGGCGAGGATGACATTGAGTGTCTGATCGCAGCGGAGTGGAGACGTTCAAGAACCGTGCCCAATTCATTGTGCCCCTTGTTATTGTGTTATTTATTTATTTTATTCATGAACACATTAATTTCTTTTTAACAGGTAAGACCCAACTACAGTTAAATTGTAATTTCAAGTAATTTGTTAGTTTAATAGAAACAGTGTATCGCACCCACTGTGTTTTCATTGCACGAAACCCATCTTCTTCTGCCCACATGATGTACGAGCCTAACAGAATAAATCCTGACAACCGTACATATCCATATGAAAAGAAAAAGAAAATCTGTAAAATACGTAAAACCGTCCTTGAATCTCGTCGCTTTAATCAACCAAGCACTTCAACGCCCGACCGCGTGTATAAGTGGTGTCGTGAGAATCGCCTCATTAGATTTAAATTTCTCATTGCACTGCCTTGTTGGTCTACTGGTCGCCATCACAACTGCTGAGCATGAGGTGAGGGTTCGATTCCCAGGTCGAGCAAAGTGTTATTGGGTTTTTCCATCAGTAATTTCTCAGTAGCAGTCACGGAGTCTGGATTTGTGCCCAGTCGATGGAAATAGGCTCGCCCCCTATTACATGGTGCTTAAACGTAACTGGCGAAATATGGGTGTACTAATGGGTACACCTCTGCTTAACTCTTCGGGGATTACAGGCGTGATGATGATGTTCATAAATCAATCCAACACCTAAAACCCCAATCGCACTGACATCAAAAGACCTCAGCAAATAAAACAGAAAATCGCAGACCAATTCCGTCATAATGACGAGAACCAATATAAGGTCACTCGACCGATAAAATGTCATTTCAATTCATCTTTCGAATGTTCGAATGCAATGACATTAACGCGAGTGATTCCGATTGGTTCCGATTGGTCACGACTTGGGTGAAAAGGAAGATCCTTTCGTTTGATATGGTTTTTGAAGATTATTTTTATCGATGTTCTATGAGTTGATGATGGGTTTAATTTTGGGTTTTATTTTAGGTGGATATGTAAATGTAGTCGTAAATTGAAAATTGTTTCAGAATATTTACTGTATATAATTAATGACACAAAATAAGTAAATACTCTTACAAATGCTGGTTCGGCTTGTGCAATACTTAACATGCATTATATTTTACTGAGACAGTAGGTATCTTTACACTGAGCAGGTTTCGCGAAGTCATGGAAAATTCTCAAAAATAACCAAAGACAATGATTGGGTCAAAATCATTTTTTTTTAAACCAACCTGAGAAATAGTATTTTTGAATGTTAGACAGCCTCACAAACCCGCTCAATTTCATCCATAATCATTCGTTAAGACGGTGAAACTCTATTGAGTTTATGTTGGCACCAACTTAAAATGGATAAAATGTACGTGTACTGTTGAATAAATAAATTCATGTTCATGTTTGAATTTTTTTATTGACTGACTCCCCAGCAACTTGATTTCTTCCAAAATTATTCGAAATTCGTACATAATATCACAAAACGAAAGAAAATGCAATAACTGTTTCACTGTCAATTCTTTTAGATCTGACCTGAATCTTGTCTAATTTCAGATCCAATCCAACGCCAAAACCTAGATACATCTCCTCTCATAAAAATATACCAGTAAAATACCTAGTTTCATCCTGCTATCTTTCACAATAAAAGAAAAATCAGTGACGTAATCGCGAAATTGGCTCTAAAAGTCTCTTAATCCAAGTATTGATCAGGCATTGTGTCGAGATGGCGAATCAGGGACGTTTCAAAATAGGGACCATTTCAGAATAGGGATGTTTCAGAATAGGGCCGGTTCAGAATAGGGTGCCGAGATGAAAGGGACTTGGAGAAATGGCAATATTCGATTGACATGCGATAGTGAGGGCGCCCAACTGAGGACGAAATGCTTTGTATCTTAACGCCTTTGAAAATTGTGGGGTTTTCTTGTTTAAGATTTCCTTTTTTAGGTAGTTTAGGGAATGTGTAGTTAGGTGTTTGCTCTGTCCCACTGCTAGGCAAAGACCTCCCCCATGGCTTCCTAATCCTGTTAACAATTAGCCCTCTCCGACTAATTATAAATATTGCACTTCCCAACAAAATATTTGTGAGCTAAAAATATCTGTAACATAAACATCACGCCTGTAATCCCCGAAGGGTTAGGCAAAGGTGTACCTAATATTACACCCACATTTTATTAGTTACGTTTAAGTCGCATGTAATATGGGGCTAGCCTATTGTCATCAACTGGGCATAAATCCAGACTCCGAGAGTGCTGACACTGTACAGCTACTTTCCAAAAACGTCACTACGCAATTCAAATTGCTATTAGCATTAGTTAACAACAGCTTAAACCCCGCAATGGCATTTTAATTCACACCGGCGAAGCCGCGAACGTATGCTAGTATGCCATAATCTATGAATCTCCATTTTATGAGGCTTTGACAAAAAGTGTTAAAAAGAAACTTCCTCATTTTTTTTATTTAAAAGGCATTTTTGTGGTACAGCTACTTTAGAAATCCACTGGTATGTCATTAAAAACACACTCACTCATTCACTCACTCACTCTCACTTATTTAATCAGTCCTTAATTTCAAAATATTTTTTTTCTGTCCTGAAAACACTTCGCATTTCTTTTATCCATTCCAAAATTGAACAGAACATACCTTAACAACAGGAAAGGTGAACCTGAAACAAAAATAGAAAAAACCATTAAAATATAAATATGAGCGAGTTCTTTGACCAAAATACTTAATAACATCAACCGTTTAATTCTTGTTTTGTACCGAGTTAGCGTAATAGAACCGTATTGTAGGAAAATACGAAGGACAACAGCTCTTTCAGGCTGCGATTAGATGCTGGGATCATCATCATCTTCCTGACCTTGTCCCATTCTACATGGGATCCTCTAACAGAGAGAAGACCTGTGTCCTAGCTGTGGGAACTTTCATCATCATCTGCCGAGCCTTTTCCCAACTATGTTTGGGTTGACTTCCAGTCTAACCGGATGCAGCTGAATACCAGTATTTTACATGCAGCGGTTGCCTATCTGATCTAAAGGAGCTCGTGGCTAAATAATAACAGCCGCTCGGGTCGATTTTTTTCCGTGCCCCGGAAAGCCGTTGGTCCCGGCTGTCATCTGTAGACTTTTGACAGTCGTTACAGGTAGACAGTGGCCCGAAAGTCTGACAACCGGTCTTACCAAGGGGCATCGCATTACCCAGTACTAACTGGGTTGTGCAGGTCAGTTAGGCAGCCGCTCCATGTAAATTTCAGCTGAGCGGTTAGACTGGAAGCAAACCCCAACATAGTTAAAAAAAAGTTAGGCAGATGATGATGATGACTGCCTATCTGAACTCCACAACCCAGCATTGGGAACAGTATAGGCTGAATATGCTTAATCCCTGTTTAAGATACTCTAAGGACTGGTACTTCTGCCTCTTATCTACTAGTGGTACTGCACATCAGCCGACGTCGTTTATCACAGTGACAGATCATCCCGAGCTCTTAGAGATCCCGGATGACAAATGTTGCGGTCAGGTAAAAAGGTCCCATGTTTCTTAAATTTCACTTAACTGCTTCTTGATGACGGCTGGAAGTGCCTTTAGGCCCTTATTACTTAAGGAGGAGTTGGGTTCTTGTGAACGATGCTTTTTTAAACTGTTCTATAGATGTTTTTTTTTCAGTCTATTTTTAGATGATAAAGTTACATGGCCATTGCACAATTAATGACTTAGGATACTTTGATCCTGATTTGATTTAATCTAAGAATACTTAGAGGTAGCAATTACAGCGAGGGTAAAGCCACAATGAATTCGACCTATCTATCTATCAATTGAGCAAGTTAGTAAGCTACAATATAGGTACAATGTACAAAGCGCTATGCTTCCATATTTATTGTATGAATCGCCAGTCTGTGGAATTCACTGCCGGCTTCTCTGTTTCCCGATCATTATAAGCTGGATCTCTATAAAGTTCGAGAGAATCGGTTTCTTCTAGGCAAACCCCTTGGCCGCATCATCGCTTCACATCAGGCGAGTTGTGGCCAAACAAAAGACTACAAAAAAATGTCTTTATACTCAACCTATGAAGACATTTTTTTGTACTCTTGTTTGTGCAGCGATGATGCGGCCTACGGTGGAGCACGCTTGCCTAGAAGAAACCGATTCTCTCGCAGAAAATTAAAATAAACAAAGAATTCCCGTTTTTTACAACTTTGCTAGTTCTCACTGTTAGACACACACACACACACACACTGTTCACAAAGGCCTCAGGTGAGAGGAAGAAGCATCAAAGTTACATGAAGAAAAATGAAGCCATGTAAATAACAAACAGCTGTTTCCGGGTCACTGCGAGTATCTTTATGCGTGTAGCCGCAACTTGACGCAACGTTTTTTTTCCTTTAGATATGCATCACGCAGTTTTGTCGCAGTGCGTCGTAAAGCTTTCCCTACGTAGAGGACAGAGTGAAAAAAAAATAAAGATGTACTTGGTATGTTTAATGTCGCTTTTTGATTTTAACTCTTCATATTCATTAATAAGTACATTATTTACAAATTATAAATAGACCAAAATAATTATAAGAATATGTACAAGTATCAAAATGGGAAAAGAATTATAGGGCGTCAAATATTCGTCTACATCGCTGTTAACAGAAAAATACCAAGAAGACTAGGAAACGTTGAATGGCAACGCTGATTCTTTGGTTTTAAAAAAGCATTTTGATTTTGTTTAAAATATGCCTTAAGTAGTAAACTTTACTAACATAACTTCCTATGTTTTCAATAGAGATCATCACAATAAACTTTAACAATACAGTAAAATATCCAGAATATTATTATTATTTATAATCCGGTCGTTAGTATGGACATAAAATGAATCGAAAGTACGCCGGTGGTGACATCACGTGACCTAGTTACAAGTTTACCCACAGCACAATTTGCTTCTATAGAGCCCTGATGTTCAGCTCGAGGCGAGGCTGACATTCTATGTCTGATCGCGGCGGAGTTGAGACGTCTTGGAACAGTACCTGATTCATAGTGCCCGGTGTTATTATTGTGTTAAGTTGTAATCTCAAGTAATTCGTTAGTGTTGCTACAAACAGTGTTTCGCACCCAGTGAGTTTTCATAGCACGAAACCCATCGTCTACCCATATGATGTAGGTACAAGCCTAACGTTGTAAATATGTTATATCCGACATACTGATAATAAAGCAGATTTTCCTCGTTCGCTGATATACAATTCGCATTTGCGAGGATTTTTTTTCGGAAAAGAGTTTTAATCTTTTAGGGAAACTATTTTCCAGCAAAGAAATTGAAACACCTAATAATCATCATCATCATAATTTCAGCCGAAAGACGTCCACGGCTGGACATAGGCCTCCCCCAAATGTCACCACATTGACCGGTCCCGTGCGACTCACATCCAGCGGATCCCTGCAACCTTCACCAGGGAAAGCATTGCCATTCAAGGTTTCCTAGCTTTCCGGGCACTTTTTATATTGACAGCGATGTGGACGAATATTTGACGCCTTGTAATTGTTTTTCCATTTTGATACTTGTATATATTCTTTATATTATTTTTCATTGAAACATCTCAAATAAAATTGAATAAAATCAAGACGCAAGCATAAAAAGTGTATGTCGGACCTATTACTTTTCCATCCAGTGCTATAATTACAAACTGAACTATTAAGAAAAATTACATTTTTCAACATCAAAAAGACATTGACCCCCAAAAAGGAAAAATCTCCGCTTTACATCAAAGCTCATGTCACATTAGATCCGAGTCCGGAACCCCAGACCCCAAACCTTACATTTTGATTGACGCCTCGAAGAGATAACCTGGGGTCCATCCCGCATATATATTACTTCGTCTATCCTTACTTTGTAGAATTCAAATGATATTCGCATTCATATTGCTGTGGTACCGTGTTAATTTTGGATGGGATGAGGTTTCATGTTTTTGACTGGAATGGCTGCCTTGATTCTGTATGAGTGTAGGTTTAATTGTATTAGTGGACCTAGAAATAC
Organism: Noctua fimbriata; assembly: GCA_905163415.1. Classification (NCBI taxonomy): domain Eukaryota; kingdom Metazoa; phylum Arthropoda; class Insecta; order Lepidoptera; family Noctuidae; genus Noctua; species Noctua fimbriata. The sequence goes on along the minus strand of LR990929.1, from coordinate 7,902,640 downwards.
GTATCATAATCGAGAACAATTCTCGACAGGAACTCGTAGTTAAATTATAACAGCCACTCGGGTCGATTTTCAGGTTAAGCTGCGCTTGCCTAAGTTGGTCCGTGGATGGGTGACCACCCATAACATAACAAGTTTTTTCCGTACCTCGGATAGCACGTTAAGCCGTTGGTACCGGCTGTCATTTATACATCTTTGACATTCGTTGCTGGTAGTCAGTAGTCCGTAAGTCTGACATCCAGTCTTACCAAGGGGTATCGTATCACCCAGTCGTATTGCACAGATAAGTTGCTTGAAGTGTATGTCAAGGCCTTCAGGAATTTAAATGAAACATATTTCATTTAAATGCAGCAAAAGCTAAGAGTTTTTCTTATACTAAGTATTTTGCGGTTGTGAATTGACTTAAATCTGGGCTGCATTGATCGCTTACTTAATCTTTTTTTTCTTTAAAGCTTTGAAAAACACAAAAGGTTAAGTAGAGTTATGTATGGCAAACTCTACTTTTCTCTCTCTGTCTATTATCTCTACCTTCTAGGCTTCCAAACACCTACCAATACATTATCCTCTGTTTATTTATCACAAACAAAGACAAAAATATGCCAAAACAAAAATAAAATACAACCAAATTTTCCTCTACTGTAATTCATAACGTGGAAGAAAAACAAAAAATAAATGCGAAAAGGAATTAATACACGCGTTATTTCCTTCAGCCACTAAACCATAATAATTCGCAATTCCGTGTACAAAGGGCACATTATCTAAGGGCCATTTAAAAAGAGGAGGCAGCCCACTAAATTCACTTTCTTTCGCACGGTAGGGGGATGGACTCTTTTGTTGAGGTGTGAAACTGTGAATGAGTGTGAATCTGACAACGAAAAGGACTTTTTGGTGTGAGCTTTAAGATAAGTTTTTTAAACTCTTTGGTTGGTGCATTAAAGTTTTTTTTCTTTTTATTTATTTTTTTGCCTGTAGTAAAAATAGCCAGTCTTACACCCGTATCTACAAACAATTCAAAGTGATAACTTAGAGCAAAAGTAATAACTTAAGATAAAATTTTTATTCTGTAGTTTAATAAGTAATTGCTTGAAGTTAGAACTGTCAAAAGTTAGAATTCTTAGCTTTGCTTTTTTGACGGTTCTTATTTCGTCCAAATTCTTCTCTATTGCATAAAAATGATTGCTTAATTTGACTAGGGTAAGTGAGTTTTAAACTGTAAAATATACACACGTTTAAATATTACATTCTCGAAACTGGTAAGTACTAACGTTTTAAATAACACCATTCTAGGTGCAAAAACCATTCTTCATCTTGACTATTTACGCATAAAATTTCCGAACAAATATTGTGTTTTAAATCCCAGGTTACTTTTAATCTTGACAAAACACCCAACATTAGGCACAAGAACACAACTACGTAAATCCCTACACAAAACACACAGTGTTGAAAAGTTTAAGGCTTCCCAAACAGAAGAAAAAAACTTCATGAAAGAAAAATTCACAGAAACGTTTGTCAGTTACCGCGTCACGCGACACAAGAGTCGTTCATTCAATTTTTTCCCGTCGAAGCTTTCAATGCTTCGATCGTCGGTAACAAAAGGAAGTCAATAGTGAACCTGAATGGATCTGAATGGACCTGAACACTTCATATCTAATCCTGGACGCCATTCAATTTACATTTTCAATCTTTTTTACTTTATTTCTGGGGCTTTTCTGTGCTTGGCCGTTGGCTATCGTCTGGACTGTTGGCAATGAATTCTATATTTAAAACTATCCTTTTTTGATTGTATTTTGTTTTTAGATTTCTGCAGTGAAGCAATGATGACTTTCAATAATGGAAACTTTAAAGGGCGGTACTCACTGCGAACATTCGCATGCAAATTCATTCGTGCCGTACAATATACAACTGTACAAGGTGGAAGGGAACGATGCTAAAACGGTTACCACGTATCCAGTACACCAACCCCCCCACATAGAAATATTTCATAGGTAATTAAAAAAAAAACATTTTCTGTTCCATACACGGCATTCTAAACGGCGCAAGTAAAGTACTTATACCTACAACAAAATCCACCAATCCATGCATTAAAGACTTAAACACCACGTCTCCATTATCTGTAATCGAACCAACCAATCAAGCAGCACCTAAACTAATTACCAGGGCTGATACTATCATGATTACAACACTTTGCAAAGCAATTGTAGCTGCATCCTTGAGTCCCCCGTTCACTCGATCTCGGCTGCTCAGATTGCCGCCGTTTCGAAACCAACGAACGGGGCCAAGTACGCTTCCTTTCGAGCAATCTATTCATAGATACTGCTCATGTAAATGTACATTGCCAATACTATAGGTAATTGTGTCCGAATCCGAAACGCCTATTCCGAAAGTACGGACAATGGTGGATTTGAAAAAGTTGGAAACAAAAGAACAATGTTGATTTTGTTTCCTTTGATATTGGGTGGTAAATGATGTCGTTGGTTAGCCTCAAGCCTGGTTTGCTGAAGATTGTGCCGGCCACCTCTTCCGGCGCCCCGAGGCTGACCCAGAAAGGGGCGGCGAGACGATCTGGAAACGTTCCGCCAGGGCTGGATCAAGGAGGTAAGAGAATAGAGCTCAGGGAAGGAATTGGTTAGGAGGCTTTGGCCTAGAAGTGGGACAGTACAGACTAATAAAAAAAAATACTAACACTACATACGACTGCCCTTGCTATGATAACAAAAGTAACACACGTTTATGCGGCTGGTGCTTTCATAGTCACTGTCATCAATTTAAACTGGTTGGCACAATATTTGTTAAATGTGTCAAAAATCGGACACGAGATGCGTCCACACAAGGGACACTTTGAAACAAAAACCAAGCGCGTAGCATGACGGTATCCAAAGTGAGTTCGTATTTCCAGATTCAGTATTACCCATCACCGGTTCAAACCTGAAATACATCAGGGATTTCAAAATTATTTATTCCACAGTCCATTATAACCTCACAGAATCTAATACCGGGGACGGTAAACTCGAAATCGAAGCAACAATCCCTTGAGGCCACCAAGCTTCCCGGTTCCATATTAATTGAAATCATCCACTATTTTAGACTGACTTCCTCGTTGATCACAAACTTGACTGACGAGCATAAAGTCCTAAGTTCGATTCTCAGGTTGGGCAAATCCTCGGGAATTTTTCAGTAGCAGTCACCGAGTCTGGGTTTGTGCCCGTTTGATATCAATAGGCTTAAATACAAGGAACGCAAACATAACTGACGAATTGTGAAGACACTATTAGTACCTCTGTCTTCGGAGATTACAGGTGTGATGTTATGTTGTATGTCCTAACCATTGGAGCGATCATCCATTATGTTAGAGCACTGTCCTCTGATTGGCTCACTTGATCCTAACATTCCGGGAAAGCATTTGACGTTAGAGTGAACACACACCAACGTTGTTCAAGCGGTAATCAAGGAAATGTGTTAGTGAGACGAGGATTCAAGTTATTGGTTCTTGTTAAGCGGGTAATAGTATTGAGATATGTGTTTGTAGCATTAGCGAAGGTTCAATTTTTATAAGAGGTAAGCCGGAGTACATGTCTTTAATGTTATTATATTATTTGTCTATACAACATTATTTTTAGTATAAGCGAAACCTGAATATAAACTATATTCAGGTTTCGCTTATACTAGTTCAGAATAAGTAACTAAATCGATTCCAATAATTTTTAACCCATGTTGTATTTTGTCCCAAAAATATTTCAAAAAAGTTACAAGTTGGATACTGAGCGACATTAAGTACCTATCGCAATAATTTTGGTACCTAAGAGGGTGAGGCCCGCGCGCGGGCTCGTTGCGTGGTGACCACGCTTTTGTGCGGACAACCAGGTAACAGAATAAGCTTATAACTTTGTGATTTTTCATGATACAGTTTTGAAATTTTGTACATAGATTCTTTACATAAAAAATCTCGACACGTGTTTCAGGTTTTGCATATACTAAAACGAATGTTGTAGAATAATGACTGTGCCATTTTTCAAAGGGAAGTTGGTAGGAGTCGGGTTCTATGGAACCTTCGCCACTGGTTCAGTAGTATGAACATCATCTGCCTACCTTTTCTCAACTTTATTGGGGTGGGTTGGGATTGCATGATGTTGGACGAAAATATCAAACAGCAAGTTCTGTGTTAGTTTATTTTGGAGGAATGAGGATTCCGGCCCAATCGGAGAGGTCTGTGGCCCAACAATGGAAACATTTAGGCGGACCGAGGCTGTGTACTAATTTTAGGCGCGAATTATACAGAAACGGCGTAAGGTGAAGGCGCGGCGCAGGCGTGGAATTTATAAGGAAACGAAAGAACGGCGTGCCTGCGCCGCGCCGCTTGAGTGTAATTTACGCCACGTCGCCTACGCACATTTTGTATGGACATGTTTTGAAGCGGCATCAAGCCTGCGCTGCGCCTGCGCCGGGCCTTCACCTTACGCCGTTTTTGTATAATTCGAGCCTTAGGGAACTGCGGTTTCTGAGTTTTTATCCATCTGAGATGTGCGGCAATGTTCCGTATGGATCCGGGGGTGGGTGACTACCCATTGCATACCGACTTTCCTCCGTGCTTCGGAAAGAACGATAAGCCGTTGGTCCCGGCTATCAATTTTAGATCCTTGACAGTCGGTATAGGTAGTCAGTGGCCTGAAAGTGTGACAGTCTTACCAAGCGGTACGATATAACCCAGTACATACTGGGTTATAGAGGTCAGATAGGCAGTCGCTCCATGTAAATACTAGTACTCAGCTGCATCCGGTTAGACTGGAAGCCGACCCTAATATAGTTGGGAAAAGGGTAGGCAGATGATATTATGTTCCGAATGCGATATGACTACATACTTCTTACACAAGCTGTAGTTTGTGTCTAGCCTTTTCTTCTTTTTCTATTGACTTTTGTTTCCTGTGTAGAACGTTGGTTCATTGATTTTATTTCAATAGCTTCAAATAAACGTTGACGTGTAGCCAACACAAAAATTTGTCTAGGAGACCATCCTGCCCCCGTAGCATGACCACCGTAGACAAGGCTTTCTTTGACGGAAGAAACGACAAAATGACAGATAGTGCAAAGAAATCTGTCATTGTGTCGACACAATCTGTCATTTTGTCGATTCTTCTGTCAAAGAAATCCTTGTCTACGGTGGTCATGCTACGGGGGCTGGTTAATTGTGAAAAGGTTTTTTGATTTCTCAACCCACAACAAAGCTAATGCCATTCAATTTGGTAACTCACAACTTCCACTAATAACTCATAGCGAATCGTTTAAGGTCATTTAAGACGTTTCTGTTCATACCACAACTAAATACACGTACTATGATTGATGCCAAGTCAACATAATGTCAAGTTACCAATCACAATGCAATTTCAACATTAACATTAATGGGTTAAGGTGACTATTAGAATGGCAGCCAGTTAACGCTAGAATGCTATTTTTAATAAGAATTTCAAGTTAGTGCATTATTGTATTGTAATTTACGATTTGATTGAAGTGACGGTAAAATTATTGTATAATGGAAGTTCTGTGATTATTTAATTAGTACCTAAGTATTTATTACAATTGTTGCCAAGACTAGTTGGGGTATTCCCCAAAGCGCAATCATGATTGAAAAAAAATAATGAATCTATCATACCCCTCTCTGTTTTTCATGATGGTTGCGCTTTGAGGAATAATTTAGTTGCGCTTAGTTGGTTGCGCTTAAAAATAGTTGCGCTTTGAGGAATACCCCAGTTTTACCAAGGGACTTTGTATTAACCAGTAACTGGGTTGTGGGAGGTCAGATAGGCAGTCGCTCCATGTAAAATACTTGTATTCAGACTGGAAGCCGACCATAGTTGGAAAAAGGCTAGGCATAATCCTAAAACTCTTCGTTTGACATTATGACGTTTCCTATGTTGTATTGATGGTCTAGTGGTCGCAAGCACAACTGCTGAGTACGAGCCCTGGGTTTGATTCCCAGGTCGGGCAAAGTGATAATGGGTTTTTCTTCAGAATTTCTCAGCCCCGGAGTTTAGATTTATGCTCGCTCCTATTATATGAGACTTAAATCATAACTGGCGAAATGTAGGTGTACTCTTAGGTACACCTACATCACACACACTCACACCCACACACCCACACACACGTACACTCAAAAGAACACGCACACGCACCATAACACAAGCCCAACAAATGCAAAACTTTGTTTTATTTTATTACTTTATGTTCAGAGCACATTACAGAAGCTCTAATGAACTTATACTGTCACTTAATTATGGGATATCTTAGTTATATAATTAATGTCAACCCGCGATCATGGCGCTTGCAACAGCGTCGAAATATCGGGAGCTCAAAATAATGAACAACCACGGAAGATATCCCGTAAGTGACAGTATAAGTTTAGTTGTAATCCGTGAAAGCTTAAAACAGTTTTTGAGCTCTCTAATCTTTTAATTTTATACCCTGTTAATGTTTATAATTATATTTTGATGGCCTCTATTCAATGAAACTATTTTAAATTGTTAAATTCGCACTTCCGAGCCACAAGAAACACGTGATTCTTAGCTTGTGGCTCACCGATTATTTACGGCATAACTCTTTCATTTCCTTTTATTTCGTTTGACTTTTTACTTATTTACCTCTGCCCAACCCTTCGGCGATTACAAGCGTGATGTTATGTATGTATGTTACTTAAGAACATAAAGGCCACCTTATCTTTAAAACATCCAATACTTTATTTGTTTTTACAATTCAAAACAAAAAAAAAAAAATATCCAATAAAGCCTACCATTGACTATTGTTTACATTTTCCATTCATGCCAGTATGCAAGTGAAATTCGACAATTCATCGTTTTCAATTTTCATTCACTAAGAGATTTCGTTCACTGATACCGGTGATTGATTTAGCTCCCATCTGCATTCCTATTAGTAGTTTTATCGTTCATTTCGAAATTTGAATGCCCGAATGGGATTATCGTTCGGAGTGATTCGTGGATGTTCGTGTTTATATGTAATTGAATTTATATCTGGTCTTTCATGAATGCGTACATGTTTTTTAACTTAATTTCATGACGATACAATTTCATAGTTTAAAAGTATTTAAGTATTGAAAGTTTATTATGTTTCCATTGAACTATTACATCAATCCACGAAGAATAAATAAACACAACACCACGCCTGTCATCCCCGAAAGGTTAGGCAGAGGTGTACCAAGTAGTACACCCACATTCGCCGGTTATTTTAAAAAAAACAGCTGATCCATACATTATGACCGTGTAGGTATTGCACTTTTGTTGGAAACAGCTGTTTTTTTTCTCAGAATGATGTATGAATACGTGGTAACCGTTTTCGCGTCGATGTCCCGTCCACCCCGTATACACTAACGATCGTATCAAACCATAATCAGATCAAAAATGTTCCCCATAAAAAACCTGTTTGATACAGAATCTTAAAACAGAACCCGATCGGGTCTAAAGAATGTCGTGTATTCTGTTCCCTCTCGTTTTCTATGGAATCCTCGCCCTTTCCCTTTTGTTCGCAACCGGTCTGCTCTTGCGCAGGAATATCGGAATACGACTTGTTAGCGATTTGAGGAATTCCTTTTTGCTTTTGGTATGATAAATTCAATTAATTACTTTTTAGTTGATTGATTTTGGTTAGCAAAGATGCCATTTAAGGGAGAAGCGCTATGGTAGCCCGCGAAACTCCTTTTTTTTTATTTTTTTTGCAATTTGTGGCTGTGTGTTAAACAAAATATTATTCGCGACCGTAAAAAATATGGCTTCATCATAATCAGCCTATAATGTTCCCACTGCTGGGACACAGGCCTCCTCTCTCTATGAGAGGGAATGGGCTATAATCCACCACGCGGGCCCAGTGCGGGTTGGTAGATGTCACATGTCTTCGAATTTTTGGTTCTAGGACATGCCGGTTTCCTCACGATGTTTTCCTTCACCGTTTTGAGAGCAGTGGTGATGAAATAAATTACACAAAGTAATGCGCCTGCCGGGGTTCGAACCCACGACTTACTGCTCGTAAGTCGGGACCGCCACCACTGGGCCACCGCTGCTCTCTGCTGCTAAAAAATATGGCTTATCAGAGTTATAATCATTGAAATCATAATTACAACCCTCTAAGTTAATTTAATACCAATGAGTGAGTGACTTTTTCATAAATATCATTCACTGGACAGTTCATCCATCGTTCCTTTGGTCTTCCTCTACTCTTTTACCCATCCACATTCAAACTCAGAACTTTATATAACTGTCAACTTGAGTGACCAGATATTAATTCTTAATCAATAAATATCACAAAAAAAGACTAGAGTAAATTGCATTAACCATGACCAATAAACAGTAATATTTATTTTCCAACAAAAATAAAACAGTCTACATATTGCCCCACAAATCACCTGCCACCAATTATGAATACGAACTCTTACACACATACTCACACACTCACATACAAGCTGCGCGTGAGTGCCTTGGAACGTCGTCGAGGAATGCGCCCCATCCCGTCAGACCTGTGTGTCGGGCTCCAATGGACCTTGAAGAGGCTGATGCAAATATTGCGCTTTTAACATCATTGGTGAATGATGATGTGATGAAAATTGGTTTGGTGATGTAAAATTTTCAGGTTATAACATCAGGTAATTGTAGTCTAGGATAATTATGAAGAAGAAGTAAATGTTAAATTTCAGAATAATAAAAAATAATCCAAAATAAAACTGTAAAAAGTGGAAAATTATTTTACTTCCGGAAGCTGGTGACTTTTGTTTGTTTCATTGAAATTTTGCCATTGAAAGAATCACGTAAATCGACCAGTAATCCCGGAGTTATGAGGTAACAAACTTCAAAAAATATACATAACTCCTCCTTTTTATTAGAAGTCAGTTAAAAAGCAAAGGCGGCTAAAAAGTGTGATTTGGTGCTAGTTACAATATTATGCAATATTTTTACCTTATTATAAACGGGCCGCATCATACTTTTTTGTAACGAATTGCATTTTAAAGCGGTCCACTACCGCTGTAATGTGTGCTCGACTTTACATATCATAACGCTTGTACATATTCTCCAGTTACCTATGTTTTAGTTAGACTATAAGTGCTATGTAATGTATGCAAGTGTCTTGCCACTATTTGGTTGGACTCAGCCAAAATCTCAGAGAGCTTCTAGAAAAGAATGTCCGACCTGGGAACCGAAGCCAGAACTTCTAGCTTAGCAATGTGACTGTGAATGTGGCTGTCGAGGCGTAACAAAAGACAATACATCAAAACCAAGAAAAATCACGAGTCGACGGGAGGGTCAGTCACCTCGATGGGAGTACAGTACTCGACAAGCTGGTCTAAACAGGCGGTCAGAAGTTCCTAACCCATAAGAGCGGTAAATCCGGTACAATTGCAGCATAACGAGAAGAATCCACATATAAGGTCTATCTTTTCATACACGAAATATTTTAAGAGTAACTTCTATAAATCGTAAAGTCACCATAGCAACGAAAAAAAAAGAGAGATATTTCGGCGCTAGCAACAGCGCCGAAATATCTCAGGAGCTCAAAATAATGAACAATCACGGAAGATATCCCTAAGTAACAGTATAAGTTTAGTTGTAAACCGTGAAAGCTTAAAACAGTGATTACTAAAAGATGTTTCAAGTTCACCGTCAAATGCATGAGTTTCAGAAAAAAAGAAGCATAGATAAAATTCAAAGTAGCTACTAAACTAATATTACTATAACTATTACTATTATTTTTATTGTTTTATTATTTTTTCTATTATTTTTAATTTTTTGTAATTTTTTTTTTGTTTTTACTAAATTTTGTATGGCCTACAGGTAGTTGTTCCGGGTCTGGTTGTTTGTGTATGTGAATTTAAATGTTTGTAAACGCACCCACGATACAGGAGAAAAAAAAGCAAAAAAAAAGAAAGAAAGAAACTTCACCTACATCAAATTATGAACAAAAACCCAAAGGGAGGATATATTTTTATTTCACGATCGCTTACCAATACAATAACCGTCAGATCGATTGAGAAGTTTACGAGATTTTCCTAAACTTACCATATTTACGACGTAGATAGCCGCTAAACTGAGGGTAGTACATTGAAGGTACGTTTAAAAAACATCTTTTGAATACACGTTAGAGAATTTTTTAAATTCATGTTAAAGAGAAAATAACTTGGTGTCAGTTTTATGTTAAATTGAGCACTTATTTTTTAAAGAATTAAGCAGGTCGTTGGCTCGTTGGCCGAGTGGTCGCAAGCGCGACTGCTGAGCATGAGGTTCTATTCCCGGGCAAAGTGCTATTCGGTTTTTCCATAAGGAATTTAATACATAAAAAATACATTCATAAAATGCATTGGAATTTCTTTACACAAAAGGACAAATAAGTAAAGTACAAATATGTGTAAACGCTTAAGTTATTTTTTTGCAAAAAATCTTTAATTTTTCACTATTAAGGTTCAGGATTCTATTTAATTGAAACTGAGATATTCTATGGCAATAGGCTCGTCCCCTATTACATGGGACTTAAAACATAACTGACAATCAATGTGAATATACAATTAGGTACACCTGTACCGAACCGTACGGGGATTACAAGCGTGATGTTATGTAATTTAATTAACAAAGTCATTAAGCAAAGTTTATTTCGTTATTCGAATTAGAAACCTCAGAAACAATTCCTAACCAAACACCATTCTCCATACATTTCCACACAAAGGTCAAACTACCCACATATACAAAGGTCTGTTTGACCCGATAAACTGTGTACTCTTCCCTCTCAAACTGGAAGATTAATGCTTAGATTTCACGGGATTTTACTTCGTATAATTCTGAGTGATTTTTTCTATGTTTCTCGTCCCTCGAGATGTCGGATTTTCTTCAGCCGGTTTAGCAACAGTACGGATGAAAGTAGCTGCGGAGTTGGCATTATTTTGAAGGTACGAGGATGTTTTTGTTAGAGCTTTCTTAAAGCAAAAAGCTTTTAATTTTAACCCTACTAAGTGTTAAGTGTTTGTTGTGTAAGCGCACGTAACTAATCATTTTAGATTTATTTTTGTGTGGCTTTCAGACTTTTTACACGATTATGGCATAAACAGGGTTATGAACTCGAAGTTGGCAATATTTCCAAAAAAATGTTTGCTACCTCTTTGGTACGGTCAGCGACAAATTTTATGATGTGCAGATCTTTGACAGTCGTTACAGGTAGTCAGTCACCTGAAAGTCTGACAATCAGTCTTACCATTGTGGGTATCGTATTAAACAGTACTAACTGGGTTATAGAGGTCAGATAGGCAGTCGTTTCGTGTAAAATACTGGTATTCAGGTGCTTTCGGTTAGACTGGAAGCGGACCTCAACATAGTTGGGAAAAGGCTAGGCAGATGATGAGGAGCTTATTCTTTTTGCTCTAAGTACTAATTTCGTACCCTGTAATACAAAATCACTTCACTAGGACCTCATGCCAAACACAATCTCTCAAAACCTCCATTCATTATAATTTCTATGGCGAACTTACACCGTAATCAGCATACTCATAGCGTTCGAACAGACCCATTGTTTGTCGTTCATTCGTTCAATGCTCAGTTCAACGACATTGGTGCAGCTTTATTAACGTAATTATCGTCGGGTATAGCACGGACAGCTCGTTCTCTCATTCATTCGAGTTGTTGTTTGAATCTAGAATGTTTGTATGGATGTCATGGCGTCGTCATACAACATTAGTTTTAGTATATGCGAAACCTGATACACGAGTCTAGTATTTTTATGTAAAGAATCTATGTACAAAATTTCAAAACTGTATCATGAAAAATCAAAAGCTTCTTCTGTTACCTAGTTGTTCACACAAAAACGCGGTCACCACGCAGCGCGCGCCTCCATCGTCGTCTTGGGCTCATTGATAATAATAATTTGGCAGTAGGTACCTAAATTATGGCGATAGGTATTCAAAGTCGCTCGGTGTCCAACTTTTAACTTTTTTAAATATTTTAAGGAAAATATATAACATGGTTTAAAAATTATTGGAATCGATTCAGTTACTTATTCTGAACAAACTATATTCAGGTTTCGCATATACTAAAAATAATGTTGTAGAATAGTTCGCGGATAGGCATTGTCATCAAGGAGGATGAAATAGTTTTCCTTGTTGGTTGAGTGGCCGCAAGCGTGAGGTCCCGGGTTCAATTCCCAGGTCGGGCAAAGTGTTATTGTAATTTTCTTTCAGGAATTTCTAAGTAGCATCCATGGAGTCTGGATTTATAATATATAATAATAATATTCCACAACTATCACACAACGCCGTCTAGTCTCAAGCTAAGCAGAGCTTGTGTTATGAGTACTAGACAACTGATAAACATACTTATATATTTCTAAATACATACATATATAGATAAATTACACCCAGACACAGAACAAATGATCATGCTCATCACACAAACATTTGTCCTGGGTGGGAATCGAACCCACGACCTCCGGCATAGCAGTCAGAGTCACTGACCACTAGACCAACAGGCCAGTCAAAAATTTGTGCCCGGTTGATGACAATAGTCTCGCCCCTATTACATGAGACTTAATCATAACTGGCGAAATGTAGGTACACCTCTGCTTAAACCTTCGGCGATTACAGGCGCAAATACAAAAAAAACCCATTATTTTTTCATGAGTGCATAATAAGGTATTATGCACTCAAAGCTTAAGCTATTAGAGCACATTTCTCTTATTCCTCCTCAGATACATATCAAACGACATACACTGAAACATCATTTGCTTCCTAATCGCAATATTATGCTTTATCACAAGAGACTGGTGAAACAATTTTCTTTTTCACGCCTCCGTAGTCAAGAATCGTAAAAATGTACATACGACGCATCAAGAAATTTCCAGTATAAGCGGACCTGTCTTTGTAGGAAAATCCCTTACAATACACAGTCAGCTTATGCTGGTAATGTATAGCTTGATATGATGAAGTCGTATGTACGGAGAAATAAGAATATTGCGTTACATATCAACGTGTTAGTTTATTTTTATTATTATGTGAAGATGGGAAGAAAAATGCTGGGAACATAAATATTATGCTTATAGCTCAGAGAATGGTAGATAAGTAGACACCCACGTCTTCCAAGGCGGTATGTAATGTCTCATGGTTTCACACTTCAATTTCGTGTATTTCAATAAATAAATGAAATTGAAGTGTCTGTTTGTCGTTTGTAATTTCAAAATAACAACTTTTTACTGAAAGTGTATAGTGTGTGTTTTTTGGTTCTATGTACTTATAACAAAAAAATAATTTATTTAATTTTTGTCTGTATGTCTGTTCCGGCTAATCTCCAAAACGGCTGGACCGATTTTGACGGGTCTTTTACTGACAGATATCTGATGTTATAAGGAGTAACTTAGGCTAGAAGAAGAAATAGGAATTCATGCAAAAAAAAAAATAAAACCAGAAATTGAAATTCTTAACAAAATCCGTTATTAAAATTCAAATTATGATAATTACACGCGGACGAAGGTTTCGGGGCACAGCTAGTGATAAATAATTGGTGTGGTTATTGGTAAATGCTGCCTACCTACCTACCTCTTTCTTAACTGCCTTCTAGAGATTATGTTCTATCATAAAAGCCCTCGTATCATAATCCAGATTTTCAACGCACAAATGTTAAGTAGTCGAGCAATAAAAATCCGCTAGGATTTTTAATGAGAGGGAGGAGAGGGAGCATTAAAAATCCGCTAGAATTTTTAATGCTCCCTCTGTTGGCTTCTCAATGTTCAACTCACCACTGAGAGTTAAAAATTAAGTACGCGATAAAATAATCACCCTTGCAAACGAGGGTTGACTGGTATTACCGATTTGTTTGTCAATTTCAGCATTTCAAGCGAAAGAAAACTATCAAAATTTGTTCATTCGTTCAGGAGCTATGATGCCACAGACACACTTCAAACTTATAGTACCTCTTTCTCTTTTCTGATCGGGGTCTGCTTCAAGTAATGGTAATGCCTATGGCCAACCGACTAAAAACAAGTGTACTTTAACTGACAAATATTTATTTTTTCTAAATCTGTAAACAAAATACTTTCATTCACAATCTGCTAGGACAGTGTTTTAGATTTCTTTTCTAAGGTTACTCGACCTACAGACAACCTTATTTTAAGCCAAAGATAAAACAAAATGGATCCTGAAGATTGGGTGCAGCATAAAAGCTATCATTGTAATAAAAATCTTGTGAATTCAGGCAGATAATGCACAGTCTAAACCACCGAGTCTACTAAATTGAAACAGGAGAAGAAAATTTGTATGAAATTCGCAATTTTTGCCGATGAGAGCTCTCATCTCTCGCTGATTTGATTTCTGAATTTCTAATCTTTTTACATAACATCACGCCAGTAATCCCCGAAGGGTTAGGCAGAGGTGTACTTAATAGTACACCCACATTTCGCCCGTTATGTTTAAGTGCCATTTAATAGGGGGCGAGACTATTGCCATCAACCGGGCACATAATTGCTACTGAGAAATTGGTGATGGAAAGACCCAATTACAATTTGACCGACCCGGGAATCGTACCCAGAACCTCATGCTCAGCAGTCACGATTGTGACCACTAGACCAACGAGGCTATCAAAACGAGGCTGTTTGTGTATGTGAATTTAAATGTTTGTAAACGCACCCACGATACAGAAGAAATTCCTAGTTTTTTAAAAAGAAAAATAAAAGAATAGAAAAAAAAAAATTAAATAGAACAGAAAAATTGTATGAAAGTTCGCCATTTTTCCTGATTGAAAAAAAATTGATCTTTTTTGAATTTTGATTTTGAAATTTAGTTTTTTTTTTAATTTTTTTAAATTTGATTTCTGAATTACTAATCTTTTTATTTATTTTCTTTCGAATAAATATTTCAGTATCCCACGTCCATAAATTTAATACTGTGCATTTTATTTGTGCAAAACAAAACATTACTTCTTGCTCTTCTTTGATACATCAACCGAATTACTCAGTTAAATAGTTATGGCCAAATAAGATTCCTAATAATCGAAACATTACCTTTAATCCGAAACTATACTCGATCCAATACATTCTTTCGTTCATTCACCGCTTTCATTCCCAAACAGAGCCGCTCTTCATATAAATTGACCGAATGATTCCTTTGTGCTTTGTGCTGTTTAATGGGATTAAATCTGTTAATATTTCAATTAATTTCAATATTGCGATTGTTAATTGGTTAAGTGTTTTTCATATTTCTTTTTTTTTATTAATTCATACTGCCTCTTTGGTCTAGTGGTCGCAAGCGCGACTGCTGAGCATGAGGTCCTGGGTTCGATTCCCGGGTCGGCCGGTGTTATTGGGTTTTTACCAGTATCAGACACGGAGCCTGGAATTGTGACCGGTTGATGGCAATAGGCTCGCCCCCTATTACTTGGGACTTAAAATATAACTGGCAAAATGTGGGTGTACTATTATGTTTACGTCGTTATGTATTCATTCATATTCAAAATTCAATAAAGCCCCTATTTAAAAGTCAATTGTAAACTGAAAATAAGGCATCCATTGAAAGTTGTAAATTGAAAATGTTGTTATTTTTATTCTTTTGCCCATTGCATTCACAAGAATTCCAACAGGAATTTTTTACAAAGGAATTTTTTAAACATCATTACTACTTTTTACTGAAAAGTTGTTTTTGTTTACAATGAATTGTAGATTATACTGCGCAAAACGGTAGCTGACCACTTTTCACCCTTATTCTCCGAATAATAAGGTTGAAAAGTGCTCAACTGCCATTTTCCTGGCTGTGAATGTTAATTAATTCTTCAGAAATGGCTTGGTAAACTCAATACATTGCAGCATTGGTTTGTGTTGTGCACACCTGCGGCTTTTGCGTTGCCTTGTTCAATTTGCTCCGGGAAGTAGGTAAGTACACAATAAATTAGTTTTTCAGTTTCAAAATCTTTTAGTCACCAACGAAAACGTCCTTAGTGAAAAACATTCAACAGACGCACAAATGCTTACCACATATTAAGTACATCATTCTGGCCTTTTTGTAAAAAAGCCTTAGTTACTCCTTATAAAATCAGCTATCTGTCAGTAAAAGTGCCGTCAAAATTGGTCCAGCCATTTCGGAGATTAGCCGGAACAAACAGACACAAGTACCGTAAACACTTTCATATTATTATGCATTCTGTGAAAAGCTGTTATTTTTTTTAAAGGCAATTCAATTTTATGCAGGTATTTGCTATTTGCAGCTTTCCCAATTCTAATGTATTTCACCATCATATGCCTAACCTTTTCCCAATTATGTTAGGCTCGGCTTCCAGTCTAACCGGATGCAGCTGAAAACCAATATTTTACATGGAGCGACCTCCACAACCCAGTTAGTACTGGGTAATACGATACCCCTTGGTAAGACTGGTTGTCAGACTGTTTGGGCCACTGACTACCTTACGACTGTCAAATATCTACAAATGACACCCGGGACCAATGGCTTAACGTGCTTTCTGAGGCACGGAGGAAACTCGGTATGTAATGGGCGGTCACCCATCCACAGACCAACCTAGGGAAGTACGGCTTAACCTAAAGATCGACCCGAGCGGCTGTTATTATTTAGCCACGAGCTCCCCGACTAATTATTTCAGATAATAATTTAAAAAAACTCGACTTATTTGTTCTTATCAATTCATTGCTCAATAATCTCATAACAATTAATCATTTCACAAAATTGGATGCACATCATAACAATTTCAAACTGAAACTATAAAACCTGAATTAACAAAAGGAAAATGGCCAAATGGCTACAAAGCTATTGACGGTGCGGGTTACCCGGCCGGCTATAATGATCACTTTGATCACTCAAACGGCAACATGACGCTGAACGAGTGTGTTCGAGGTTTCCAACTATTTTGTTAATGTTTATTTTGGTTTTGTTTATTGACATTATCATGTGGGTCTGGGTTGCGGAATATGTTGATACTAATTGTCTTATTTATTTAACACTTCAAGCACGAAAGTACAGAGGCGGACATTTTCTACCAGTCAACCTTTGGGTGATGCTGAGACAAGCAGTGGTAGGTGTATTTCTGAAAATAATTTAAACTAATACTAAGATTAGCTACAAGGATATATAAAATACTATAAATATATATCAAATACTATACTTATATATCAAAATTTAGATTAATGTAAATAGACATTTTCTTTCAATTTTCATATTTTCATTTTTTTTTTTTTTTGGCTTATGTGGGAAGCGCCAGCGCCATTTTGTTAGGGACGTTTTTTTTGCAGTTTTCAGGTCATTGTCATATTATATGTTGAATAAAATATGGTTCGCGATCGTAAAATCATCAATACAACTCTCTAAGTGCATTTAACCCCATTGAATGACTATTTCATGAAAAAGTCGGCTTGTTAGAATTAGTCAAATCTTGCAACCGAAATTCAAACCAGTTTCCCCCAAACGATTGACCTGAAATTTGGCACACACCTTTCGGTCTGTTGACGATGCATATATGAGAAACATGATTTGATCAGCTCCTCACGAGAGAATTTCTCTACGGTTATTAACACGGACACAAAACTTTGTATGCGCCCTTAATTTCCATACGTAACTGGAGCGAAGACACGTGCAAAAGTTAGTTCCAAAATATTTATTTTTGACCATAGACTATAGACACAATACGCAATATCCGTAAACCAGAAAAATGTCAGTTAAAAACTCACCAGATTCCATTTTCAAAAACAAAATTAAAAACCCTATCGAGCTGCGCTCCGCAGAATACCAAATACCGTTCATTCATTCACTCGCCATTGGTCGGAAGCGATCTAAAGGTTCATTCGATCATTCCATTCCGTCGTTCAGTGTGGATGTTGGTACTTTCAATGGGCTATCAGCGTAGTGACTTCTTGTTGTATAAAAACCATTAGAATTGATATGAGATCATCGCTTCTCGTACATGTGATGTTCAGAAGTAGGTCAAGTTTTATATAAAAATAACTAACATTATTTTTATAGCCATATAGGTATAATAAGAGCGGCAATATCGCGATTCATTGAAGGAAATGGTCCATTAAAGTCCATGTTAGTGTAGATAGGACGGTTTCTTCTGTTGTTACCTCTTTGATAGCTTCATAACATCATCATATTCCTTGAACAAGATCATTGCAAGCAGTGATAGTCTAGTGGTGTGACCGTTGGTCTACCATATCATTGGTCTCGGATTCGAACCCAAGACATGCACCTCTGATTTTTCACACGAATCCGTCGTGTGAGTATTAATATAATTTTATTATCACTGGCTTCGGTGAAGGAAAACATCGGAAACTAGTATGTTTGAGAGATTTTTCTCGACGTCATGTAAAGCCAAGCCAAGCCCATGAAACTCTGACACCAGGTTAGGCACTAACCACACAATAAAGAAGATCAAGATCTTCAAGATCTTCTTCTTCGTTCTTCTTATTATTCTTTTGTTCTTCGATCAAGGTCTTTACCTGCTAATGATACGCGCAATTAACCGATCTGCCCCCGTAGCATGACCACCGTAGACAAGGATTTCTTTGACGGAAGAATCGGCAAAATGACAGATTGTGTCGACACAATGACAGATTTCTTTGCGCTATCTGTCATTTTGTCGATTCTTCCGTCAAAGAAATCCTTGTCTGCAGTGGTCATGCTACGGGTGTTGCACAGTTTCAACTCCAATGCGATCCATTTTTACAGCAAATTCAAACTCATGGCGTTGTTAACGTTGTCGCGTAGACTAATGTTTAAACATGAATGAAAATATAATAAATTATGAAGTTCCTTCAAAACTGTAATGTATTTTGTAGATTTTTTTAAATTTTATTTTTTAGAGAAAGTCCAAAGAAACGATGGATGGACTGTGTAAAGAATGATATGGCAAAAAAGGAGGTGTCTGATGAGATAACGAGTAATAGAAAAGTATGGAAGAAGAAGACATGCTGCGCTCTTAATGTGCACGTCTTTCTACATCGTTCTCACATATATTTATAATCTCGACATGAACGATATAACCAAGATTTTGTAAGAAAATTTTGATTTAAAAGAGTGTCCATGGAGTTTCTTGCCCATTCTTCTCCATAGAGATCTACGCGTTGGAATGTGCAACTACAGTACTTTCTCAAGTTATTATGCCTTGTGACTGTGACTGTAGCTTCGCTTTTTTTTGTTTTATTTGACATTCAAAAGTGCCTGTGATGGTCTAATTGAAATAAATGCTTAGAGTTTGAGTTTGAATTTGCGCCGACAAATTAATTGGGATAAGGGCAAGAGAATGATGGTAGTGTATATTGTAGAATTTATTGTCTTATGGTGAAAGCGCCAGAGTAGCTCGAAAAATTCATTTTTTTCGTAATTTGCCGGTCAGTGACAGGCTGTATGTTGAGCAAAATTTTCGCGGCCGTTATACGTATGTACAGAATTTACAACACTCTTGAGTTATTTTAATCCCATTGAATGATTACTTGATGAAAAAGCTATTCAATGGTGTTAAATGAACATAAAGGATTGTATTGATGATTTTAACTCAGTTAAGTCATATTTGTTACGATCGCGAATAATATTTTAATCAAGATACAAACTGACAATGACCAGGGGGGTTACCATGACGTCTTAAAGCAGGAGGAATTCCAGTGTGGGAAAGAGACAGAGCTATACAGGTCGTCTAGCGCCATCCTTTTCCCACACTGGAATTACTCCTGCTTCATGGTAGGCCACCTGCAAATTGCAAAAAATGTAAGAAAAATCGAAATTCTCTGGCCTTAATGAAATTAAATATCACTACACACGAGAGTATTACAGATACCATAACTAAACGTTACCTATTTATTATTGCGGATTATAAATAACATTTAAATGAGAACAAACAATAAGACTGATCTACAAACCACAGCGTACAAAAAGGATTTAAACTTAATTTACACAAATATTAAACAAGCAATTCCACTTTATTTGTTTCGCCAATCTCTTATAAGCAACCGAAATGTACCGAGATTGTACTAAGCAAGAATCTAATTATACAACATAAACTTAAACTTAGCGAAGGCTTTTAGAAATCTAAATTGAGACGAAGATAATATTACTGTCGTAATCACCAATTAAAATTAACATAGTCTTGCTTTGTAGTTGTGCAAAAGCGAAATGATTTAACGTGATTAAACTGCTTCGAAATAAATATATGTCAGATTTTCAGGATTTACTCCCGCACATCAGTGGGCAGAAGATGGGTTTCGTGCAATGGAAATACACTGGGTTCAATACACTGATTCTATTAAACTAACAAATCATTTGAAATTTAACACAATAACACGGGGCACAATGAATCATTTACTGTTCCAGGATGTCTCAACTCCGCTGCGAGCAGACCCTGAATGTCGTCCTCGCCTCGAGCTGAAAACATCACGGATCTGTAGAAGCACGCTGTGGTGTGGGTAGACTTAAGTAGGTAGCGTGATGTCTGATACTGGCATACTTGCGACTCATTTTTGTCCGTACTAATGACCGGATCCAACATATAAATGTTGATGGATTGAGAGAGAGAGGTAGACGAAAGAAAATATGAATGTATTGTGTGAGGAATGATATGAAAGAGAAAGTAGTAAATGGTGTGGTGACTTCTGACAGGGGAGAATGGAAGATGGAAACGAGTTGCGATGACTTCAAGTAGAATGGGACAACGGCAGGAAGATGAAGATAAACTACTTCTAAATAAGACTCGATTTGTCATTAATTATAAATATTTAATTATAAACATAACATTACGCCTTGTAATCCACGAAAGGTTAGGCAGAGGTATACCTAACAAGTACACCCACGTTTCGCCAGTTATGTTTAAGTCCCATGTAATAGGGGGCGAGCCTATTACAGGGGATTATTACTGTTATTCCCTTGTTTGACCGGAATAACAGTTTTTACGCAAAATCAAATAATCCAAATATTTAGGTTTTCAATTCACCCTTTCCTATTCAGTCAAATGCTACAATGACAAAAATGTGAACTGCTAAGTGGGTAGGAGGTAAATCATAAATGTCGCTCAATGTGGGTTAGTCAAGCAAAACACTATCTAGTTCTATTTAGTTTTAACCTAACCTAATAAGTAATTATCCTAATCTAAATAGTTCAGTTCCGGGTAACCTACTAAAACAATCTTTTTTCTATTAATGCAAGTCGTTTCTGGCACTCGCCGGCCGCTGCCGCGGCACCGCTCGCTTCGCTCGCTCGGCTCGTTCGAAGGAGGTCACAGTTTTAACCTAACCTAACCTACCCATTTTGTTTAAAGAAGAGATTAACCTAATCTAAATAGTTGTGTTCCGGGTAACCTACTAAAAACAATATCTTTTTTTCTATTAATGCAAGTCGTGTCTGCTCCGTAGTAGGTCACAGTTTTAACCTATCCTAACCTAACCATTTTTAACCTAACCATACTCCGAAATAAAATTGCTAATGTCCATTGCAAAAAATTTAAAATTGTAATGTAAAAATATTTTGTATTAAACAAATGATTATATTAAAATAAATTGCATTTTTTAATTATATAATTCCCAAAAAATCTTATTTTTGCCTTAATATTTTGTGTCTTAAGAAATCATTTCACCAAACATTTATTGTCTGAACATTGTTTGCTGTAATAAATCATTTGATTAAAGACCAAATGCCATAATGACATTATACTTGGTAATATTTTGCCAAGTAAAAATTTGACCAAATAAAAATATGCGTACTAAAATCATTCGAAATATTGCAATGGTATAAAAAAAGGTTGGTAAAATGTGTTTGGGTAATGAAATTTTGTCAAAATCTTTTCGGAAAAACGGCAGGATCCCCTATTACAGACTCCGTGGCTGCTACTGAGAAATTCCTAACGGAAAAACTCAATAACAATTTGTCCGACCCGGGAATTGAACCCAGGACTTCATGCTCAACAGTCGTGCTTGCGACCACTAGACCAACGAGGGAGTCAGAAAAAGATGAACGATTAAGTTAGTAATTAAGTCCATCAATAACCTTCTAACAAAAAAAGTTAAGAAGCACCATGGGACTGTAATTTCACCGATATCACTGTGTAGATTTGTCTATTTGGTTAAAACTACTAATCAGATTTTCAGGACAATTAAATTGGCCTCGTACCAGTGGCGAAGGTTCCATACAACTCGATTCCTACCGGATTCCCTTTGAAAACTGGCACAGTCAGTATTTTATAGACAAATAATAAAATCACATTAAGGATACGTACTCCGGCTTACCTCTTACAAAAAGTGGCCCTTCGCTACTGCCTCGTAGAATTTATTTTACAAAAGTTTTTAACAGAATGTTTTCTGTTAAAAACTTTTGTAAAAACTTATAAACTAAAACACACCCAAAGGGCAAACAATAAAACTTTTCATTCAACCTGAATAGAAAACTCAACAAACAATAATAGATTCACAAACTATTCAATACAAGTTTTTATTCAAAAAAGGTCAGTATCCCCTCAGGTCATTATCCTACCATGGTCACTAAATATCTATTGTGTACCCTCTAAGGTCACCCAAGTTCAAGGGCGAGGCCTTGTAACTGACCTTGGTGTATAACGACATCTGTCGGTAATCGAGGGAACCATGACGCGAGTTTGGCAACTCAATGATAATGATGCGCGAATTTTATAGAGCGGGGTGTTAACGCCATCTGTGAGGCAAAGAGGGAATTAATGGTTTTGCAAAATAATCTTTGTGTGGTGATTTCAAGAGGAAAAATTGTTGCCCGCGACTTCGCTCGCGTCAATATTTTGAGGTGTAAGTGAGAGAAAAAAAGTATCCTTTGTGCTATTCCTGACTGTAATCTATATCAGTGCTAAATATCATTATGATGCGTTCAGCCGTTCTGGCGACATTGAGTAACAAACATCCATCCATCTAAACTTTCGAATTTATAATATTAGTATAGATTTGCTTTAATTTTTTTCTCGGAAAATATTCGATTCAAATTCTATACCAATAAGGAAATCCCAAACCTTATCAGATGGAACTACAGTATTGTGAATAACCTTATCTAGTAGAGGTAAAAAAATCAATACCGGTACTGTGGCTATTTGCTGCTTATCGGACTGATATGTTACAGTAAATATTTACATAGGAATACCTTGATTGTGGAAGCACTCTTGTAGATATACAAGGGACTGTTTTGTGGCCCAAAATTCGGATCCATACAAGACAGCAGGTCTAACCATTTTTTTATAAAACCTCCCCTTAAGTTTAAGGGGAATGTGGTAGTCGCAGACTGTTCCCGTGACCTGCCGCCATTTCATCCATCCAGTGTTAATTCTGTGCTTAACACTACGATCTATTTCGCCATCGCTTTGCATAAGTGATACAAGATACCGAAACTCGGAGCAGACAGGAAGAAATACGCCACCGCTATGAATCCAGGACTAGAGAGACTGCCGAAATCGTAGAACATGTATTCGGTTTTCGTTTTGCTGATTTTCAAGCTAAAATTCTCTAGCTTCTGTTGCCATTTCTCCTGTTCGCCTAGTCCCATCTATTTATAATTATAGCTAGCCCACATCGTTCCACTGCTACCTTGCCTGGAGAGAGATTACTTGGCCCAAGTAGGTATACTCTTGGACATTTTGTATATTCTCCCCGCCTACATGCTCCTTTTGGAGCTGTTGGTCATGAGCTTGATCTTCGACATGCTCATCTTCAGCCCTACCTTCTATTTATTCAAATGTATTTGGGAAATAGTCTGCTTATATTCTTTTTACCTAAAGTACCTGCTTTCCTGTTCTATTTTGTTATACTAAGATGCATTAAAGAAGCCTCCACGAATGTCAAAACGATTAGCATAGGTCCGAGGCGAAAACAACCATAGATGATGGGTTTACTACCTTAGATTATCATCATCATTTCAGCCGAAAGACGTCCACTGCTGGACATAGGCCTCCCCCAAGTGTCGCCACATTGACCGGTCCCGTGCGACTCGCATCCAGCGGATCCCTGCAACCTTCACCAGGTCATCGGTCCACCTAGTGGGAGGCCTTCCAACGCAGCGTCTTCCGGTTCGCGGTCGCCACTCCAGAACTTTTCGGCCCCATCGGCCATCCGTTCTGCGAGCAATGTGCCCTGCCCACTGCCACTTAAGTTTGGCTTCTGACTATGATATGAACTTGACTATAATCCAAGAATAAATCCACCTATTTTCACCTTTCTTTTTACATGTTTGTGGACAATAATTTAAAAGAAATTCGTTGACATTTTTATACCAGCACGCGTAACATGACCACCGTAGAGACGGGTTTTGTCGACGGAAGAATCGACAGAATGACAGATCCACAAAAGATTTTTTTTTTGTTTTTTGAATTTATTTTCATTTTTTTTTCTTTCTGTGGTCATGATACGCGTGCAGGAAGAAAATAAACCATTCTAATGACTTCTTAAAACGCTACCTTTCATCTCAGGTCTAAATTACCTGGTAAATAATACTGGTTGTAGGTACGTTGGCAGCGTAATGGGGAAAGTTTAACATCATGTGTTTATTATGGGGAAATGACAGGCATTAGGGATGGTTTATGACGTTACGTCCTTGAGATAGAGATGACTAAGGGATTTTATCAAGAGCATGGACCGATCCTCTTTTCTGTTTACAAGAATACTAAGTGTAAACGGCCCCTTCACGAAGCCGTCAACCAAGCATTCAGTACATCAAATATCATCAAATCATCAGGCAGTTTGAACGCACTGTTCTGTTCTGTTCTGTATGTTCAAACAGTAGCAGTACTGTGCTGCCCACTGTTCTGCCTCACTGTTCTGCCCTCGTGTGAAATCAGCATAAGTAAATCTACGCAAAAATTCTTGTTGGGAGACGACTTTATTTTTTGAAATAAAGTCGTCTCCCAACAAGAATTTTAATTTTATTTCACATTTAATTCTAGGACATGCCGGTTTCCTTACGATGTTATTATTATTCCTTCCTTATTTTAATCAAGGAATTTATTTCCCAAGGGATGGAACAGTAGCCACGTTGACCCTATCCATGACCTGCGATGATATACTATCAGTAACAACCTTCTACACACTATTAACTAACCATTTAAACTCAACACAAGTAAGCTGAACCCG
The DNA here is from genome assembly GCA_905163415.1 of Noctua fimbriata. Classification (NCBI taxonomy): domain Eukaryota; kingdom Metazoa; phylum Arthropoda; class Insecta; order Lepidoptera; family Noctuidae; genus Noctua; species Noctua fimbriata. Next base: position 7,877,566 of record LR990929.1, on the reverse strand, counting down.
CATAGCAAGTAAAGTAATTAATCACTCATGTCAGCACACGTTGCTGCAATAGAGTTGTCATACAATTGTGTCGCAACGTCGACTCTTGCGCAATTTACGGACAATACTGACTGGCGGCGATGCAGGCGACTGATGTATAGACTTGATATACGTGGCAATAAAACCCAGGTTCTAGTTTTCTGTCTGTTTGTGGAGCATCACAAGTAAGTAGCAAAAGTGTATGCATCCAGGGGACGCAAGAGTAATTCCAGTGTGGGAAAGAGACAGAGCTATACAGGTCGTCTAGTGCCATCTCTTTCCCACGCTAGAATTACTCCTGCTTTAAGTTTCGTGCCGATACAAAAATCCACAAATAGGTACATTAATTTGGAAAATCGTTAACCTATCTTAACAATATCAAAACACCAAGCTTATTCTACTACACAATAACGTTTCAACATCGCACAACCAACGTTCACACAATAACGCCAATGATTAATGAACTCGGCCATTTTCTGGGAAACGTTCTAATTTATCCATAACGCCGACTTTTTGATGCGAGCTCGTAAAATACGGACTAACAAGATTCCGTAGCTAAGTGAGCGCTTTCGTGGATATATCGGCGAAACTGTAGTGAATAAAATTTTGTGATCTCGTCAGGAAGATAAATTGGTTTATGTGGATCAAAAATAGCTGGAAAAGACAGATTTGACAATGTGGAGTCGTGATTCTGGACATTCATCTTACTTTTTATTTGTATTTTGTAAGATTAAGTGATACCATTGTCTGACTTTAAGGCGGTTTCAGATTAGTGTATTTTGGCGCGTATTTGGAAGCGCGTGTAGACGCGAAATCGAGAGATACTGAAATATTGCTACTGATCCACCGATTCGGGCGAACACGCTGGTATAAGCGCGTGTACGTACGTTCGGTTTTTTGAAGCCCAAAATGCGCGCGCGGAAAAGCGCATAAGCCGACACGAGCTTTAATACAGAGAAAAATACACTATTCTGCAACTGCTCTAAGAGTACAGTATACTATATTGTGAATGCCGTAGAATATCTTTTAAAATAATTTTCTTATCTATTAAAATTCTTCTCCGTGGTGTCGATGTTCCTTTATGAGAACTCTGCCATTTCAACGGCGTTATCAGTGGCTTCAGACAAATTCATCATGGTACAGCTGCACAAAAAGCTGGACAGATGATGGGACATCGTTTAAAAATATTCTAAGAATGGAAATTGTAACTGCGGATTCCCCCACAGTTACATTTTGCATTCTTAGAATATTTTTTAGTTATAACTAGGGAACTAAGCATGTAATATCTACCTGGCACTGACGCAAAAAGTTGACACTCGGCAAGTACGGAATATGATTGTATTTACCTGTAACAAAAATAGAAACTTATTAATATTATTATGTTTTATTATCAAAATACCGAATAAAGATCGCAAATAAAAAGTATAAAAAATCCAACGAACTTTCCGAGATTTGTCATAAATAAGCAGTCAAAGAAATAAAACTCCTTTGCATAAACCATTCGTATCCAAAATGTTTCAACAGCTCTAAAAAAAGAAAACAAAAAATAACTTTATACACGAGTTTTACACAATATTCTTCCGGAAGAAACAATTTATTTGCGGAAAGCGGCAAAAGACTAGACTAGACCTAGAATTATATCGAGCCGACCCGAATTTAATTCAGTGATGGTAGATGCCGATCGGAGTTTACCGATCGGTACGAGTCGGATTTAAGTGAAACAATTCTGTGTATTCGTTCGAGTCGGCATTCAAATACTGCCGAATGTACCAACACGAACAAGAGTGTAGCAAAAAAACAGGCAGTGTATTTTCCAAGCTTTGCTCGCCGAAGAAACTTAGTTAGGCATTTACTATAATGCATGTAAAACGTGTTTTTATACAAACAGCTTCGCGTTGGCGGTCCCATTTTATGATAACACATAAAAATAAATAGGCATTTACATGAAGAAAACGTGCACACCTACTGTGGAAGGTGTTTGGGGATAAAAAACCCTAGAGTGGGAACTTAAAGTTCATTTTCATTTGATTTGGAGCGAGATGGAAAATTAATTTAAAAGATGACAGGACCGGATTAGGTGCGAGGTGCATTTTTTTTTGGTTGGCAAAAAGTGTTTTTTTTTTCCTGAGCCTTTGATGTAAGAATATTTATAATAAAGGAGTGTATATTAATGTTTTTTTTTATACGTAGGCCAAAGATTTAAGAGCAAATTGATCGGTAGCAATAGAATCAGAAACCTTTTTCTAAAGTCGGGTGTGTCTATAAAGGGTGTAACAAAACCCTTAACGAAGCCGAGAGGTACTTGTTCTCCACGTTATTGCGATAATTTTTATGTTCTTGACCATACTGGGAACCTTCTAGTTACGGAGATAATGGAAGACTAAGTTCCAACTTTTTCACAAGTTTAAAAAAAAAATATACACATGTTTTTAATGTAAGATTTTTACTTTAAACACCTCCACGGCCCCCGATCATCAAACATTCAATCCATCCATCAGCACAATGTTTTGAGTGCGTCACAATGAGTTCAACCGTAAAACGTGAATTTCACCCCAAAAGTAAAGTCGTTTCCCAGCAATAATTTTTGCGTAAAGTTCCTTAGTTTGATGTACATAATGCTTGATGGACGGCTTCGTGAAGGGTTCGTTTACACCCTATATGAACAGCCTGTTTCCAATGCTGAGACACAGGCCTTCTCTCTATGAGAGGGAGTGGGCAGTAATCCACCACACGGGACCAGAGCGTGTTGATAGACGTCACATGCCTTCGATTTGTTTTGTTCATCAAGGATACATCGGTTTTTCACGATTTTTTCCGTAACCTTTTTACATACGGTCAGTAATAATTAATATTGTGTTATAATCCTTCACAATAATGTCAAAACGACATACCCACATGACGCTTCTATTAAGGTGTTGAACTAACATTAATATTGCCAATAATATATTTTTTGTTACTGTTGCTAGACTAAACAGAAATAACAAATTTTACTGCATATTATTTACAGTTGTAAACTGTCGGTTTATTTCTTAAGTAACTGGTTATCTATCATTACGATATATTATCATTGAGTATTGGCAAGTTATTGACTTTATTATTAAAGGTAAGTATAAAAGCTGCAAAACTATCCATTTTCTTAGAATTTTTCATCATTATCTGAAAAATAAAATATAAAATAAATAAATGAATAAGAAAATATGTTGAGGTCGACTTTCGGTCTAGTCGAATTCAGCTGTATACCAGTATTTTATATAGAGCGATCGTCTATCTGACCTCCAAAATCCAACTGTTAAAATAATATGTTCGTCGAATTGAGAACCTCCTCTTTTTTTTAGTCGGTTCAAAGTATGGAGATGGCTTTCAATAGACAGGTCTTTATTGAAAGCCATCTCCATACTTTAAACCGCGTTAGGCTGAATTCTGTAATCAATTAAGCACTTTTACGAGTGTAGAAATTAACAAATAACTTCAGGTCTGTAATCCCCGAAGGGAAGGTCAGAAGTGTACCTGATAGTACACCCACATTCGGCCAGTTACGTTTAAGTCCCATGTATTAGGGGGCGAGCCTATTGCCATCTACAGGGCGCGAATCCAGACTCCGAATTACTACTGAGAAATTCCTGATCCGAATTTTATGAGTTGAGAAATTAAGTGTGAATAAATTAATGCTGTTAGATGGAGAATGAGAGGAATGCCTGAGAAAAACTAGATGGATTGTGTTAGGAATTTTATGAATGAAAAAAAAATGTATGAGAATGGGAGGTAGAAAACGTGTTGCGCCAATCAGGTAGGTAGGTAACTTGGGAAGACAAAGGTAAGAAGATGATGGTTGTCTGCAAGTATGAAGAACAGGGTGTAAAGTTCTTCATCCCTCATAGAAAAGGGGGTTCTCCGACCAGACGGGTGTTATGTCTGGTGGGCTACTGCCTGACAGTTGTTGTCGGGTTTTTCTGACGCTGTTCTGTCTCATTACTGTCGTACCGTACAACAATGGGTAGGCAAAGCACCCGCGCGGCTCGCAAGCCCGCTCCGTAAGTTTTATTGTGATAAAAGTTAATGAGAATAAAAAAAAAATGTTTCTTTGGGAAAGTTGTTTGTTATCATGAGTACAATCACGTGTTTAAGTATCGGTCACTAATTACCAGTCACCCTATTTAGTCTGAAGTCGCGGATAACTTTACTTGCCCGATGTAGGATTTAGATGTGTTTCGATGTTTAGTTCATCATCTGCGTCATAGATGGCGCTGTAGTACTTTTTGTTCTATGTTGCTGTAGTATTCTATGTAGTGCCGTTACAGTGGTGATGTTAATAACCTGAAACTAATTCAAGAGAAGGTGAAGAGTATAGTTATATTGGTTATTGTGTTCAGCTCGACGTCCGGCCGTCTTATGACGACAGACCGTGTCGACGGCGCGTTCGTGTTCCACGCGCGCCTCAAAGAGATGTCAGTAACCACGTAGGGGTCCACATGGGCCGATGACTGCCAGGGCTGCAGGACTGTTCGAAAGAGATACCGCGGCCCTGGAACACAAAGGGCAAAGAAGGAACATGAATGGGTTTTAGTCAGTACAAGTCTGACACTCCCTTCCGCTCCGCGAGCGGGGGGGGGGGGGGGGAATCATTTGATAGTTTCCCATACTAAAAAGGGTAGTCCGCCAAATTTAAATTTTCTTACGTTTTTTGAAATTTACAGGTCAGTGTTAGGTTGTGTGTTGATTAAAATATGATTCGCGACCGTAACAAATATGGCTTTACAGAGATATAGTCATTGAACTCATCAATACAACGTTCATATAATCCCATTGAATGACTTTTTCATGAAATAGTCATCAATTTAAATGGATGATGGATTAAATGAACTTAGAGGGTTGTATAGATGATTTTAATTATTATAATTCTGTGTCTACATACGTGTTACGACGTGGTACTGACCTGCAAATCGCAAAAAACCTAAGAAAATTTGAATTTCGCGGGATACCCTTTTTTTTTCTTAGGATTGGAAATCATCAAATGACCCCCTCGCTCTGGGCGGAGCGGAAGGTATCGGTGTCAGACTTGTACTGACTAAAACCCAACCATGTTCCTTCTTTGCCCTTTGAGTTCCAGGGCCACGGTATCTCTTTCGAACAGTCCTGCAGCCCTGGCAGGCATCGGCACATGCGGACCCCTACGTGGTCGCTTCCACCTTAAACAAGCTTTAGGTAATACAGTCATACAGTCTTTTGATTAAGAGTAGGTGGTAAAGCTCAATGACATGACTTTAACTTACCTAATAAAGTAAATACCTCATAAAGTGATGTAAGATTGACGTGTTTGATTACAGTTCCTTGTAATGCTTAATTGTCCAAAAATATCTAAATGACATTCTCATGTTGATTCGTATCTTTCCGAGAAATGTGATATCATTTATCAACATGTAAAAATAAGAGAGTTGCCAACGTAAAAATGAATAAACCCAAGAAGCTTGACAGAACATTGTATTTTTAATTCTTCGTCGAAATATAAATTTTTCATTTTATAGATCCAACTCGTAATCACCTTCTTAGTATGAAAAGTCACACCTTCACCATCTTTAGAATTTGGTTTCATCATCATCTGCCTAGCCTTTTCCCAACTATGTTGGGGTCGGCTTCCAGTCTAACCGGATGCAGCTGTAATACCAGTATTTTACATGGAGCGACTGGCTATCTGACCTCCACAAGCCAATTAGTACTAGGTACGATATAATCGGGCCACCGACTACTTAATGACTGTCAAAGACCTACAATTGACAGTCGGGACCAACGGGTATACGTTCGTTCCGAGGCACGGAGGAAACTTGGTATGGATACCTACCTATGTGGACCAACCTAATAAAACACCTACATTTCACTAGTTAGGTGTAGTCCCATCTAAAGGGCATGCCTATTGCCATCAACTGGGCACCAATCCAGACTGCTACTGAGAAATTCCTGATGGAAAATTCCAATAACACTTTGCCCGACCTGGGAATCGAACCCAGGACCTCATGCTCAGCAGTTGCGCTTGCGACCACTAGACCAACGAGGCAGAGGTATGTGAGATAACCAAATAACAAAATATAGTTTAAATATGCTATTTCCAGCATCTTTTGGATCATTTCTACCCTATTACAAAACCGATGAAATGCAGCCATACTAAGTATACAGTCACGAGCACCGATATGTATACACTTTTCTAAATTTCAAAGCAAGTTCCGCGAGAAGCAACGATTGAAACTTGTAGATAGGATCTTTTTCATGAAAATATGAGTTCCTGAATACTATGCTAGTAACAATATAAAATTTTAATCAGAATAGTAGGAAAAAAATAGTCTTAAAACTTGGTGTTTACATATTGGTGCTCGTGAGTGTACTCCCTGCCTAACCTTAAAGGGATTACAGCCACGATGTTATGTTAACCGCTTATCCTCCTCTACAACACCAAAAAACCGTAAGTTCATTACAAAAACCGTAACCTTTTACCGCACTACCAAGTACGTCCCTTAACCAAAGGTCTAGTAAATCACATTACATGCCGGACATTCGACCAACGAGGAATACAGACAACTATGGAAGATCACGACTCGGTCACAGGTCAGACTAAATCACGATGTCGTCTGCAACACCTGCTGAGCCATTTTCAACTCTGCGCTCTTGAAAAAACGATGTAATATACCGTAGCTGTAACACGATATCATCTTCTAAGTCTGGTGAGGAATTTTCGACTCTATTGTGTTGAAAAAAAGGATGATTGTGGTGTAGAAGCAATCAGTATATGAAAGTTGAGAAAGTAGTGGGTATTAATTATGTTGGTATGTGGATTAGAGTATAAAATTAGTTGAATCTTGAATAAAATAACCTAAGGAGTTATATGTTGAGAGAACTGACAAAAAAGCTAAGAACAACTAAGAGGTTCATTCTGCAATCATTTTGAAAATTGTGGACGTTATTTTTTATAGAATTTAGTTTATTTAGTCTAGTGTTCGCAAGCGCGACTGCTGAGCATGAGGTCCTGGGTTCGATTCCCAGGACGGGCTAAATGATATTGGGTTTTTCCTTCAGGAGTTTCGTTAGTTCTGTCAGCAGCTAGCGGAGGCTCGCCCCCTATTACATGGGACTTAAACATAACTAGAACTGATATGTGGGTGTACTGTTAGGTACACCTCTGCCTAACCCTTCGGGGATAACAAGCGTGATGTTACGTTATGTTGTACGTATTTAAAAAATCGTCCTGTTTCCGTCAATCTTTTGAAGATGATAGTGCCAGAACGATATTTTTAATATTTTTAACGTTACATGCATTTATTGAGATGTTGTGCGGGCTCTAGAAAATGACGTAAATCTATCATCTACTATTAAGTGTTTTGTAGTCTTTCTTTCTGCCCTTGTCCCAAGCCACTCTTCCATTTTTCTCTATCAGCTGTTACCTTATCATACTGACTAAAACCCATACATGTTCCTTCTTTACACTTTGTGTTCCAGGGCCTTGGTATCTCTTTCGAACAGTCCTGCAGCCCCGGCAGGCAGTGGCCCTTGCAGACCCCTTCCTTATTGCTGATAACTCTTTGAAACCAGCATGCCAGAGAGATATTTCTCGACGGCATGTAAAGCCAAGTCACAGGATAGGCGGCATAAAAACTTTGACACTAAGTTAGGCACTAACCACACGATAAAGAAAGAAATAATTACAGAAAAGTCCACCATTCAACTCTTCCAGGTTAATTTATGGCAAAGATAAATCAAGTTGCACAAACGGTTCTACCTTACATTATTAAATTAACCGACAAAGTGAAACAAAGTCATGATGAACAAAGGTTTTCTTGCTAGAAAGTATTGTTCCAGAAAGAAAGGCGAAGCTATCGCTGGCGTAATGATATGCAAACTGATGTCGAGCCAACCTTATTCTTTATAGAATTCTTTTCCTGTATTACTATTCTGTAACTTTTTTTTCTTGGGACAAATATTTTTGTAAAACTGTTCATTAAATACTGATAAAAATGTTCTTTAAATGCTACAGTAATTATTGTTCGCGATGACTTCTTGAGTATTACCGCCCATTATGACGTTATTTGCTGGTCAATTTTGTTGATTATAATTATTTGTTGAGAAAAAACATTTTGAAACTAACCTAAGCCGCTATTTTCAGCTGAGCATTTCAATTTTATAGCCTATGGAAAGTACACCGAATAAAGTTGAAGATATTTTGTCATATTTTGTGTACTGCAGGTTAAAATATTAACGAAAATATGTGTATTTTAATATGTAGAAAATATAAGAAGTTGTTTGAATTTTACTTCTTGCTTTGAACGATATATTTACGATTTAAAATAATTATTCGCATCCAATAATTTTTTTGTACTAAAAATATTCACGTAAAAAACAAAAACAAGCCGCAAATCTATTTTATTTTATGTAAAAAAATCCTCGTTTAATCTTATTTCCGAAGGGTAAAAACCACAAAACCGCAGCGGTTCGCTTTAAAAAAAGAGTAAATATTTTATGGGTCAAACATTGCAGAATACCACGGGTTCCTATTAGCAGCGTTGCTAGAGGGCTCTCGAGCCACTCGCCCATAATGAGGCAGCTATGTTCCTACTTGTTATGTGTGCCTAGTACCTCTCCGTGTATCGGTACTATCCCAGGTCCGATTCTACTAACATTTTCTAGCAGTAAAATAACTAACTTGACCTGAATTTTGAAGTCAAGTCTGGAACTACAAATTTTAGTTAACTATTTTGTTCTTCAAATGGGCCGAACAAATGTTGTCGAAAGCCAGTCTGTGCTAAATCAAAGAAATTAAAGGAAGTAAAATTTTATTTGTTTAAACATGGTGTACATGATGAAAAAATTAAAAATGAATAAAAAAACAATTTAAAAAAAAATGATGAAATCACATAATGATATTTTGTTGTTGGTTGTTTTGTAAACTAAAATGAGGTACAAAAATCACTGAAACAAACTTAGATGTCTTTTTTAAACTCCAGACATTGTATTGATCAGATCATGTAAGGGTCATACAGATTCGCGTCTGAGATGATCTTGTGAGGAAAGAACCACAGACACTAAGTAGAGTGGTTGTTCCCGAAGGGAAGCCGGTAGTAATCGGGTTCTTAGGCATCTTCGGGCCTGTTAGACAGATATTTGGATCTACATAATATAAACGATGGTAAACAAAATCTGGAAAATATTATCTTCTTAATAGAGTAAAATTGAATGATTCATTAAAATCATTAATAACAGACTTCATTATGATAATTTTATTCATTTTCCAAAGTAAATTAAGTGCCCAATAATACAAAATGCATTATTCATTAGTATCGGTACTTTCGTGGATAAAACTGAAAGTCGAATGAATAAAAAGTAAATATATTAGCTTGACAACTTTTATCCCTGATATTTACGATACTATATATTATTTATTTACGATACTATATATATTTACGAACTTTGCAGAACGAATATTTTGAAGTGCTAGCAAAGGTGCTGTTCAGGGTTCTGTACCCAAAGGGTAACCAAACGGAAGCCTATGCCTCCACTGTCCGTCCGTCCGTCTGTCTGTCAGCGGGCTGTATCTCACGATCCGTAATAGGTAGAAAGTTGATATTTTCACAGAATGTGTTTCTGTTGCCACTATAACAACAAATAATAAAAATGAATTTAAAATGAACAGGGCTCCCCTACTACGATGGTACGGAACCCTTCATGCGCGAGTCTGACTCGCACTTGGCCGATTTTTTAAATAGTAAATATAGCCTAGCTGCCTCATCAATCTGCAAAACTGTTATACAACATTAGTTTTAGTATATGCGAAACCTGATACACGTGTCTAGTATTTTTATGTAAAGAATCTATGTACAAAATTTCAAAACTGTATCATGAAAAATCACAAAATTATAAGCTTGTTCTGTTACCTAGTTGTCCGCTCAAAAACGTGGTCACCACACAGCGCGCGCCTCCAGCGTCGTCTTGAGCTCATTGATAATAATAATTTGGCAGTAGGTATCTAAATTATTGTGATAGGTACTCAAAGTCGCTCGGTGTCCAACTTTTAACTTTTTTTAATTTATGTTAAATTAAAAAAAAAGGTTTTAAAATTGTTGGAATCGATTCAGTTACTTATTCTGAACAAACTATATTCAGGTTTTGCATATACTAAAAATAATGTTGTAGAATCAAAAGGTCTCAAAGTCTCAGCCAAGATAAAAAATTCGACGAAAGAATGAATTTGATTTTAAGAAAGTATGCCTCTGGTGTGTGCTAGGAATCTGCTGGATGCAAGGAGTACACGACGTGGTCGACGTGGCGACGCTTTGAGGAAGTCATATCTAGCAGTTGACGTCCTTCGGCTAAATGATAACGAGGACAACTACGGATGAAAAAGAAAATAGTCATTATTACAACGCTAAAGACTTGGTAGATGATATTAATTTTCGGTTTCTGACTTGAGAACGTTTCTATTTTCTGCTTAACTTCATGTTCTCAAATCAAAAACCAGCAACAAGACATCGGCTCACCTCTTCTTTAAAAAACAAGCGTGTTAGTACTACAACATTAAAAGTAAAACGTCGGGCCTGCCTCAACAGAGTACTGATAGGGCAAGGGCATCGGACGGGTAGAGCGTGAGTGCAATAGTGACCATAGACTAATGTTATCATGTGGTAGAGGGGACAACTATTTGTATTATGCCTATAGTCGATATTAGGCATGGAAAGGGTAAGCACTTCTGAACCTGAAAAATGTAGCCAATTTCAATTACGCATTGTCATAGCGACTAAATTAATGAATTTAATAGATGTATTGTTAACAGTAGAAACTGTTAACAATACATAGAACACATGAATTGTTACTATTCATGTAAAAATGACACTTGACGTATGGTAGATTCGAGGATTTGCACGATCTACGACACTATGTGACTTACTTACCACTGTAATTATAGTAACCTATTAATAGTCGGTTTAGACTCATCATCTTCCGGCCCTTGTCCCATGTTACTTGGGGTCGGCGCAACACGTTTTTCTCTTCCATTCTCCTCTGACAACCGTCACGCTATCATTTACTCCTTTAATTTAGTCGGTTTAGACTAAACTGGCAATATTCTGCCCCACTCTTCGGCAAAGGCCTCCCTCCAATTACTTGCAACTTATTTTAAAAGAAAAATAGTCATGTTGCTATGAATTTTTGTTTTTTTTTTTAGGCCTCAAATATATTGAATGCGCGCTCATACTGTATTATAAAACATTTCATGAACATAAGTAGAGGTGACCATAAAAAGTAAATATAAAAAATAAAAACTGAATTCATATAAACTGATAAATCGGGGTCAGAATTAATACAATGGAAGGGCATGGTATGATTGACTGAAAATAGAATTAAAATGCAAATGAGGAAAAGTGATTGATGGTAGATTCTACTTCAGTGACCTTGAGAGTTGACGTTGTTAGGTACAGTATTTTTCTTTGTTGATCTGCTTAAACAACAATGAACAATTAGCCTCCTTTTCGGTTTCGCCAGTTTCAAATTAGCTATTGATTTAATTTTACTTAGGCATTTTTTTTTAAATTTGTTATATTAAATCGGTCCTGAGGACAGAGATGAGGTCAACGATGGCTAACCTAAAAGAAGCCTATTAACTCGCGACTTAAATAGATTGGGGTCATATGAACTCGGGAACACCATGCAGGGAATTCCAATCCTAGGCTGTACGCATAAAGGATGTAGCAGGCTTCGTGCAAATATCTGGATCATCGACAAGGTATGGGTGATAACCTGCAATACGTCTGGACTTCCGATGGAAGAAGGGAGATGGTGGAATGAGCTCGTGGAATTAAAAATGGCAATGCAGGATTGTAGGTATTACTCTTTTGCAATCCATTTTTTTTACTAACGAACTTTATGTCACGATATATCTTATACCACATCTGTAAGTTGGTACACAAATATCTCTACTTACTACATACTTGTACAACAAAAGATTACACAATCTTCAAGCAATGACTTCACTCCAGAACTATGTTACGCTACCCATTGAACGAACGAATGAACGAGACGTTATCGGTCCTACCTCAACATTATAGTGATAGGGCAAGGCCATTCGAACGAGTCGTGAATGCAACGGTATTCTGATATTACTACGGTACCACGATAAGGGGAATAATGTGGGGCTGTGAAACATTGAATGTTAGACGTTGATGCACTAGTGATATTTTAGTCACGTACGTTTACGTTATCGAAGAACGCAGACCCAGTATTTTGACGAAAATTAACAGATATTTATTTGTAAAAAAAATAAAAACAAAATTTAGGCCCGATCCTTCGAGCTCATCATCTGTGTAGCCTTTCGTGCCTTAGTTTGCCTTTTCCCATCAATATTGGGATCGGCTTCCAGTCTAGCCGGACGCCCAATACCAGTATTTAAACTTAATAGCTTATTGCATTGTTTCAATTTTTACAATTTGATTTTTTTTACTGTCATCTTTCTACTTTGACAGAATCATGTTCTACAAACGTACAAATCAAATGAACAACAAAAATACCCATTACAAAAACCACATTATCTGTAACAAAATAACATTTCCCAACCATTATAATAGATATCATACTCATACAATCTTATCCACTCCAATAACCAAAGACTATTTTCCTCACAGAGTCATCAAATCGAACGCCACAATATAATAACCTACTTGGCGCATCTGTTATTACTTTATTCTATGAGATTCTTGACCCCAGCTCGTGACCAGAGACCATTGCACTGAGCTCAATTGGACGATGCGTGTAGGTATGTACTACGTATGTACATATCTATGTATCGCAGTTCCGTATCTACGTGGGAGTTGCGCTTTGCTGTGTAATGTTGTGGCGAAATATTAATTGAGAAGTTATTAGTATTTAGTCGTGCGTTTAATTTTATGCGTGTATCATTGATTTGTTGTGTTTGTACGGTTTTAGTAATAATCCTTGAAGCTATTAATGTTGGTAGTAACGATTGTACGATTAGCTACCTAATTTATTTTTATCACACGTCTTACTAAGAGTACCTCGTTGGTCTAGTGGTCGCAAGTGCAACTGCTGAGCATGAGGTCTTGGGTTCGATTCCCAGGTCGGGCAAAGTATTATTGGGTTTTTCCATCAAGAATTTCGCAGTAGCAGTCACGGAGTATGGATTTCAAATCGCCCCTTTTTACATGGAACTTAAACATAATTGGCAAAATGTGGGCGTAGTATTAGTTACGCCTCTGCCTAACCCTTCAGGGATTACAGGCGTGATATTATGTGTTTTGATAAAATTAAAACATAAAAGATATGAAAAAGGAAAACTTGCCGTTGTCTGATATCGGGGGAAACTCAGTATATAAGAGGTGTTCCACCATCCACGGACTAACCTAGGCAAGCGCGGCTGAACCTGAATATCGACCGGAGGGGCTGTTATCATTTAGCCACGAACTCCTCCAATCAGAAAACTCCTAATAGTATCGAAATCGAAAATGATACTACTAACAAAGCTCCTACGAATAAAACAGCTCCAAATGCTAAAAAAGCTCTAAAACCGAGACTCAAGTTTCATTAAGATCTCACTCAATACTTTCCCCACCCGATTCCCGCTCAGATATAAATCTAGATACTAGTTACAGGCTTCAGAACAAAAACTTGCCAATATAAACTACAATTTCTAGTTCTGTTTACGTCCGGGCAAAGATTACACAACCGAGTTGCTTCCAATTGAACGGGTGAAACTTACGTACAATCGAATGGAGTTGCGGTAAGTAAAGACGAATGTGAATCTTAGAAACAGTTGATTTTATTTTCGAGATTCTAGCGCTGGTGCCTTAGTTAAAGTTATTCATAACGTTGAAGAAACTTGTTTCAGAAAAGTGGTTTTGAGTCATTTCAATTCCTTCTTTGTTTTTGTCATCATCATTCTCCTGCCAAATTGATTTGGGGTCGGCGCAGCATGTCTTCTTCTTCCATACTTCTCTTTTACTCGTCATCTCATCAGACACCCTTTCTTGCCATATCACACAGTCCATCCATAGCTTTATCAATTTCAATTTCTTCTTGTTTATTCTAATTACAATCTTTCTTTCATCCTGATTATAAGTGAATCAGCCCGTAATGTTCCAACGGTTTGCGGCTGGGTTGACAGGGTGTGGATAACTGAGGGTTTGTAGCACAGCATTAGATAGGTCCAAATCCACCAGTGGACTGTGATAGGCTGTGTTAGGTGTATGAAGGAATCTACGTCCAAAGAACAGTCAGTTCCTGTTAATACCAGAGAAGGTATTGCAAACATCCAAGTAGCGATTAAAGATTTTTTTAGGTCAAGAAAGGCAGTAAATTTGATAGCTCAAAAATCTAAAATGAAAACTCATAATTTAACAGTCACAACTAAATCTCAAACAAAGAATATAGAAGGTAATATCCGTGAGTACTTCCATAAATCGAAAAACAAACGAAACAAAAGCTAAAAGAATTACAGAAAATCTTCGTCCGAGTGTACTTACATTGTGTAACTTCTTCAAACCAATATTGAACAACAAAATTTAAGCTTCACGTCTGCCAACATAAAGGCTAGGATTTTATATTTTATTTTTCATTCTGTACCCTTATGAGTTCCTTGGTTTGCTTGCTTTGTGACTCACATTTTTATTCTTAGCTTTCCGTTGGCTTCTTCTTTGTTCGAACTCTTTGTGTAGCTTATTATTTGTAACGCATTGAAATGGATTATTTGCTCTTGTGCTGGAATAGGTTCTGAAGATTTTTTTTTAATGATTTGTTTGTTTATTTTGTTATGTGGTTGACTTTGATTATTCTTCTTTATGTGTTTTAGCATGCTTTGCAAAGCCGAAGTAAGGTTACACCTAGTTCTAGCCGGCTGAACCTAGGTGCGGCCGGTAACAGTTGTGTATCCTTTTTATTGCTAGAACAACCGACCAAATGGATTAGGTAAGGTTAGGTTAGAACTGTGACCAAATGCGCGCGAGCCGAGCGAGCGCAGCGAGCGGTGCCACGGCAGATGCCGGCGAGCGCTACATCCAAATCGGTTGCATGTTCTAACCGAAGATAAGTAGGATACATCTAAGTTTAACCGGCTGCACCTAGGTTTAACCGGTTAGAACTAGGTGTAGCCGCACTTCGGCTATTAGCCGTAACATATGCATGGTTCAACATGAATCTTTTTTTCAATATAGTTACATGAATTACGTTCAGAAATGTTTTCAAACAACGTGGCAACAACCTCCTCCGCTCCAAAAGCTGAATGGTTCATGAACACCAAAAGCAGTGCGGTAATTTTAAGATTATTGACAACAGAATCCTCTCAATCCTGTCTATTGTTTTTGTTAAATTTATACTGTCACTTACGGGATATCTTCCGGGATTTTCAATTATTGTGAGATCCAATTGTTGTGTTATTGAAAATCACGGAAGATATCCTGCAAGTGACAATGATAAGCCGTAAAAGCTTAAAACACTATCTATTGTTAACTTGATTATTGGCACAACTTATTTTAAAAACAACTATTCTATAGACTCTTGTCATTCTAAGAGTATTTTTAAAAGTAAACAAGCAAATCAAAACAAATACAACATCGACAACAATTCCTAAAATTCTAACAAGTTTCCTTATAGACCAGGAAATGCCCTCACCTAATCTCCAACATTAGAAATGATTGTAATGGTTCAGCTAAGTTGCAGTGAGCTGACAACGACAACAGTTGAGTGCGACCCACGTGGTGTACAGCAGTTTCCTCACCAACCGGTTTACCTACACGAACTGGGGTTGCAGTGCTGGCGGTAACAGCTGGGTTGTGTATTGCTTTAGATCTAGATTAATCGTTATTTCTTTAACGTGTTTTATTTGTAGTTTGTTAATTAAGGCCTGCCTAACAAATCTTGAGTGAGTTTTTTTTTAACTAGGAAAAAGACAGTTTTCGATGAGCTCTGGCACCCAATGTAAGATTTAACTTGTGTTTAGGATGCCAGCGTCCTATGGTTTGAACATGTAACAGTAGTCTGTAAAGGTCTGTAAGACGAGCACAGTATATCATCACAATTTTTTTTTAATAAGCCTATTCTGTCCCATTGTTGGGCAAAGGCCTCCCCCATTCCTTTCCAACTCTCCCGGTGTTTTGCCTCCTCTGGCCAATCAGTCAAGAACGATTCCAAATCGTCACGCCAGCGTTTCTTGGGAATTTTTGAACGTTCTGCGGCGAGATGGGCAAAAGATCTTGTTGCCATTACGGGTAAAGCTTGAATGAGGGCGGCACAATAATGTGGAGATTAGCACAAGCTAAGAAAGGCTATACTCAACAGAGGGTGAGTATGAAGATGGCGGTTTTTGCACAGGCCGTGTAATTATTTTAGGTTTTGACACTATATTAAATTAAAAGCGTTTATAATAATGAAACAGCGCTGGTTTTTATAAAATTATCTTGGTGATTAGCCCTGCATTTGCAGTAGTTTTCTTATTGAACTTTAATAGTCATGAGCTTTAATAGTTATTAGTCGTCAATAGAAGAGATAACTTTGATTAAAAATATTACAATACTTATCCACAAATCACGAATACCCGTCTACTTATTCAGAAGTGTCACAATATTAATAACACCACCCTCTCCGCTACCACTCACACCACACCTTGTCTTGCATAACCCTTAACGTTTGAACCCACTATAATAATGATTCCATAGTCATAGTCATTATGCAAGCATGGGCTAACTTCGCCCTATATTTTGTAGTTGCCATGACTTCTCGGTTCCCATGAGGTGATGCCATGGAGTTTGTGACCTACTTCAACAATACTAATGGAATTGCTTCTAGGAATTCTTGTATGCAGTATCGGATATATGATTTCGCAGAATTATGTCGCAGTTTCAGTCTGCTGTGGCTTGAAATGAAAGCTGTTGTATTTGGAAGTGTGGAGTAGAATCTTCTTCGGTTATTTACCTATCAGCGTTATGTTTGTGCTTTTGAAACTTGGTTGTTTGGCTTTAAATGGAAGCTGTTGTACTTAGAAGTGTGGAGTAGGAGCTTCTACAGTTATTTACTTTAACGTTAGGTTTAAGAAACGAACCCAGGGCCTCATGCTGAGCAGCCGTGATTGCGACTACTAGACCAAGGAGGAGTTCAAGTTAATTAAGGCCATCAGCATCATTAAGTTCAGTGTCTAGCCTAACTAGACGCAAGATAAACAATTCGATAGCCATCTGATTAGCGAGAAAATCGGCCAACTAACAATCTATAACTAACTTTATCCATCAACATAATGTTTCCTAAGCAAACATGTTTTGATTTGAATCTACCGTTATTAGTGGAAACTTGGATATTGTTTACTTAGCAAAATCACAGCAAGTTTCGTTCAAGAACAAACAATGCTGCAAGCCTGAATCATAAGCCAGCTGCTCTTGCACACTATGATTTATGTGTGTTTGCAGAGAATATAGAAATTTGGGAGATATGTCAACGTGTATGAAGAAGAATGTATATATTTAAACTAGCGACCCGCCCTTGCTTCGCACAGTGCCACTTATCGGATCCAAAGCTATATCTAACGTAGTCTATATTTTAAGTTAAGTATCTAGCAGTAGAGCGGTGAAAACTGCGTTCAAATCCATGCAGCAGTTTTAGAGTGATGCGCGTACAAACGACAGAAAGAGAAAAATTCTAAAAACTGTTGTTTTGGCTTCTGTTGCTCTATTAAAGACATTCATTTTTTTACAATATCTTCAATGTACAGCCATCGGCCTGTTACAATTTTATTATAATTATTTTATTTTATTATAGATATAGATAAGGTCATTACTTCGTATGTTCATAGTTATAACTGTATCTTAAATTGTTCTATTTTGTTTCAATGCGTTGAGTGAGTTACATTGAGTCCTACCGTAAGTCATGATTTTTCACCCAAAACAAATCGTTTCCCAGCAATAATTTTTGCGTCGAGTTACTTAGTTTGATGTACAGAATGCTTGGTTGACGGCTTCGTAAAGGATCTGTTGTTTACACCTTGTATAATTTGGCAAAAAAAAAATCATGTAGTATGAGGTGCTTAATATGAAGAGACCAACTTTTGTTTTTAAAACTCTTTTCTTTAGAGACCCTTGTCTAGTTTGGTGGCCTTAATAAACACCTAAGAGATATACAAGATGGAAGGGACATTGACGCTAAAACGGTTACCAGGTATTCAGAACATCACTCTGAACCGAGTTTCAACGGTAATTTGAAAAAAAAAACAATCAGGTGTTCCATATTTTTGACCGTGTAGGGTGTAGGTATTGCAGTTTTGTAGGAAACAACTATTCTTCTTTAACAACCATCGAAAAATTTCCAAGTCGTGGTTCAGAATCATCATTCTCCTGCCCTTATCCCAATTCATTTGGATTCAGCGCGCCATGTCTTCTTCTTCCATACTTCTCTATTACCCGTCATCTCATCAGACACCTCCTTTCTTGCCATGTCATTCTTTATACAGTCCATCCATCGTTTCTTTGATCTTGCTCTACTGATGTACCCATCTACATTCATACTCAAAACTCTCCTCACGACATTTTCCTCATTCCTCCGCATCACATGCCCATACCACGACAACCGATTACGACACAACTTTTCAGTCAACGGCGCCACCCTGTATATTTTGGCTCTATGATAACAATCCCCCAAATTCCCTGCCATATCTGCACCAATTCTCTATTCAGCGGTTCCAACAGTACAGCGCGCAACAATAACCGGTTTCCAACGTGTTTTGCACTAACGCTGCCGATTGATACGACAGTTTCGCAATGTGAGGCAAATTAGAACGGGCCGTTTGGCATTGTGCTGCTGAGCCGTATTTGTTTCGGGTTTTGGTACCTAAGGGAGTAAGCAGAGATCTATGTCTATGATAACATAACAGAGCTCATTGGTGCTCCCCACATTTCGCCAGTTATGTGTTAAGTCCCATGTAATAGGGGGTGAGCATATTACTATCAACCGGGTACAAATTCCAGCAAAACACCGGACCCAGCACCACTTCGCCCAACCTGGGAATCGAACCCAGGACCTCAGCTCAGTAGTCGCGATTACGACAACTAAACCAACGACGCAGATCTTTAAGCGCTGGCCCAGGTGCCTCGTGAAGCACGATAACCCTATGATTCCGGCTGTCATTTGTAGATCTTTAACAGACGTTACAAGTACTTAGTATGTGGCCTGAAAGTCTGGCAACAGGTATCTTATTACCCAGTACTAACTGGGTTGTGGAGGTCAGACAGGCAGTCGATCCATGTAAAATATTGGTATTCAGCTGCATCCGATTAGACTGAACGACCCCAACATAGTTGGGAAAAGGCTAGGCAGATGATAAAAGATTAAGTATCTATATCGCATACGTCTTCAATTGCCAAAGAAGTCAATCGATCCTTCAACAGAATTAAGTAGTTCAAAGTCGGTAATAAAACTGTAGTAGCGTCAAATCGTGACATAAAATTGTTTTTAAATAGCGTGCAAATGAAATGGAGCCGGTTGTAATGTTATCGTTGGGGAAATCGTTAAAATTGCTATCTAATTTTATTTTGAACCGTAACACCACTGTGTTTGCAATTCAGTAGCTCAACTTCACAACATGAATAAAAACTTTTTGGCTTAAGTGAGAAGCGCCAGGGAAGCCCGTGCAATTCAAAATTTCTTATGTTTTTTGGAATTTGCAGATCAATTTTAGGTTTTATGTTAAACAATATAATTATGATCTAAGATTTTAAACTGTCATGGTCACTAACATTATCATTAACACTAGAAACGGGATATTTACCATATTTTTTTTAGTGTTAAAGATAATATAATTATGATTGGCGATAGTAACACGTATGTATTGACAGAATTATAGTCATTAAAATTATCAATACAACAAGTAACAACTAAGTTCTAAGTTACAAGTAGTAACTATGTTCTAAGTTACAAGTAGTAACTAATTTCATTAAATCCCATTGAATGACAATTTCATGAAAAATCCACGGGCGGCGCTGGCTGCCTTCTTAATAAAATCATAGTTGACGTGAAGATCAAATGAATGGTCTTTTTTAGAAACTGTCTCATCATTATCTACCTAGTCTGTTTCTATGTTGGGGTCGTAAGCGTCAGGACCCCTGGACCAATAGAGATATTTGATGTTTAGAAAATACCAAAATTGACTACCTTTTTGCTACTATTTGATACCTAACTTCAAATATTTAGTGCCTCGACTGACAGCAAAAAAACATTTAAACATTTTTTTTTTCATAGTTCGAGACAACACAACGAATTTATCTCTTTGTAAATATTTACTACCTTTTTAGTACCTCAACATATTTTTTTTTCAAATTTTACGGCTTCCATTCTAACCGGTTCCAACTTAATAGATGTGTCTTTTATTCCCCCATCCCAATTCTATTAATCGGACGAGCAGAGATACGGCGAAGCGTCACCGTTATATGGTTGAAGTCCCACGGACCCGAACAAAGCGCTATGCTTCCACATTTATTGTGCGAATCGCCAGTCTGTGGAATTCACTGCCGGCTTCTCTGTTTCACGATCATTATAATCTAGATCTCTTCGAAATTCGAGTGCATCGAGTTCTTCTAGACAGGCGTGCTTCATCCTAGGCCACGTCAGCGCTTCGCATCATCATTACAATGGCGGTTAGGGCGCGTGTGTCGCCGTCAACGGCCTCAGTAGAGTAGCTGACGTCACTACTTCAAGGGGCATTCAATAAGTTATGTCTTTTGCCAAATTCAGAATCCAAGGATGACATCGAAGCAGAGAGGACCGCTTCCTGGCTCCCTACCTCGTCTACATCTTGAAAGTTTTCAACGCGCCGAAGGATGTTCACGCATCATACGCTTGAACAGGAGCAGCGCGGCGGGCCAGACACGGGCGGAGGGGTCACACAGCTGATCCTGCCACCGGCCGGGCGGCCACTATTAGCCTACACCACGATCATCGGCGCACTTACTGTGCGATTTTCAAAATTATAATTTGTAACCAAAGTCTGTATTAAACCAAGTCAAACCCAAGCGAGTCAGACTTTAAATCATATCCTCAACATCACATCAGGCGAGTTGCGGCCAAACGCAAGCCTAATTAGATACCTGTGCTGTAACTGCCATGTCATGTACACTTAGCCAAATTATCAGTGCAGTGGGGAAAACACAGAACTAAAATAAATGAGTCAAGTTTGACATATCGATGTATTTTTTCATAACAAGCAGCGCCACCTTGAACTGCACGCTTAAAGTGGTCATACTGTTCGGCAACTTAGGCCCTATCAACATCATCATCATTTCAGCCGAAAGACGTCCACTGCTGGACATAGGCCTCCCCCAAGTGTCGCCACATTGACCGGTCCCGTGCGACTCGCATAAAACGGATCCCTGCAACCTTCACCAGGTCATCGGTCCATCTAGTGGGAGGCCTTCCTCCCTTTATGCCCTATAGCTACAGATAATGATTGATTGATGATCGATGATTTGTATGTATTATAATATATATTAGTTTATTTCATTTTACTGTATATATGTGTATTGGTATGTACCTATTTATGTATATCAATCAATGTTAACAAATTGGATTTTTTCTTATTAATTTTTTTGTACTCTATCACAATGCTATCCTATTTGACCCAAAGGTTGACTGGTAGAGAATGCCTTGTGGCATTAAGTCCGCCTATGTACCACTCTTGTACATGAAGTTTAAATAAATAAATAAATAGAGCTACTGGTAATAATATATTTTACGTTCGTAACACAAAATTAATTCCACACCTACTGCTTTTCCTTCTCTGCAGTTATCAGCGAAATGTTTACGACAACAAATATACTCGGTGACGACGCTACTCGTAAATATGGTCGTAAATCTTTTATTTTATACATTTCAAGTGATATTGGATCGTGGACGCCATTTTCATGGCGTGTTTCAGAATTTAATATGGAGTATTAAGAGTATTATTTAATCATTTTATTGTTTTATGGGTTTGGCTTGCTTATCTTAGTTATAGAATAAGGCGGTTTACAGTGGTGGATACCACACGCAATAAATATGCAAGCCAATCTTTCTTTAGGCATACTTAAATGTCGTGGAGTTTTTCTAGAGGATGGACAGGGTCACGGAAACCATGACCCACCATGTTTTTCCGTGATGGGGGAGGTCGCTTCCTTTCCAGCCCCCGTAGCATGACCACCGTAGACAAGGATTTCTTTGACGGAAGAATCGACAAAATGACAGATTGTGTCGACACAATGACAGACTTCTTTACACTATCTGTCATTTTGTCGATTCGTCCGTCAAAGAAATCCTTGTCTACGCTGGTCATGCTACGGGGGCAGTTCACATAGCCAGTCGCAATCATTTTCAAAGAGGTTCGTATTCTTACAATGCCCTTAAACTCGATAGCTTATGTCAGTTCCATACATTTTTGACTTTTCCATCATGGCTTATGCTGATAGAATGCCGTTTTATCTTCACAATCAGCTTTCTACACAAAACTTAATACATCGTAAAGGACATTGGCGAAATTTTGTTCTTTAAACTGTGGTGCGTTTCCAAATATTTAAACTCACATAATCAAACAGGCAGCGGTGGTGGCGGTCCCGACTTACGAGCTGTAAGTCGTGGGTTCGAACCCAGGCAGGCGCATTACTTTGTGTAATTTATTTCATCACCACTGCTCTCAAAACGGTGAAGGAAAACATCGTGAGGAAACCGGCATGTCCTAGAACCAAAAATTAGAAGACATGTGACATCTACCAAACCGCACTGGACCCGCGTGGATTATAGTCCATTCCCTCTCATAGGCCTGTGTCCCAGCACTGGGAACATTATAGGCTGGTTATGCTATGCTATGCTATGCTAAACAAACAGGCAGACCCGGAACAAAAACCTGTAGGCCATACAAATATGTGTTCCGTGCGGGAATCGAACCTGCGACACTCATCAAAGCACCCAATCGCTTAGCCACTGCGCCAACCGTGCCATCAAAATCAGCCCTTTTTTCTCTGATCGCCGACCTGTCCCTAACTGGGCCTGTCGTACTACGGGTGTTTGCCATCCTGCTTTCTCTTAAACTTAGAGTTTATTTTAAATAGACGATGATGTAACAATAACTTAAACACACAGGATAAACTCAGCTCCATGACAAATACAATGTATTAATAGTTTCTTTTATAATAACCGGAAAAAACAACTAAGTAATATCTAGACGAAGTCAGTGCGATACTCAATGGGTATAGTCTATAAATAGTCGCAATACGTAACAGCTAGACGGCTGTCGGTGACCGGTCGGAGGATGTTACGCAGTCACGTCTAGGCCTTGGTTACAGTGATGAGCGTACGCGGGCGCTGAAGCGGGACCGGCGTGCACAAGTTATTATGTAACCACTTTCGTCCATACTGACGTCGACGGCCCGTCTTCTTGGTGCTTAACTGGACAGCTGCACTAATGTCAGCGTAGTCAAAGTGAAATAGGAAACTCTTAAAGTAAGTCAACACCACAGATATAGATATACCTAGATAACGCAAGTATCACGATCTGTATGAAAACCAAGCGTGCCATTTTTTGACTACCTATTATGACGTCACAAGCACTATTTAGTGATGGGAAAATCAAATCAATTCAAAGACGCCGCCGCGGACGGCGCCCCCCTCGTCCTACTCCCCGCCATGACGCCCACTGACGTCCGACTAGCACTATGCTCCGATGCAGACTGAGTTCGAAATTGGCCACTTACGATTTTTGTACGTAAGCTACATAATAATATGGCACGCGAAGTAGTTGCTCTCGCGTTATCTAGGTCTATCTATATCTGTGGTCAACACTAATTAGAAAAAAGAGACCTCTGAGTTTGTTTTAGCTGTACCGGTGTATCTGACTAGTCTGAGATTCGTCTCAGAACCACATATCATTCAGTTCGTTTCAAGAGTAGTCAGATACGAAACACCGCCTTCATCTAATTTGTTTTATTTATTTTGACGGGTAATTTAGTGTTTTTAAAAACCAATTCACAAAATAAACTTAATTTAATATGTCCCCGTTTCCACTACCATAAAACGATACCTAAAAGAATTCATCAATAAAGCGTGCTGTTTAATCAGCAACGCTCAGCTTTGCACTGATGGTTGAAAATCTCACAAGAAGGCTTTTACCGTCGTCTTGTTTCAGTAAAAACTGGCATAAACAACACGTGCATCAGACAACATTGAAGCAATACAGCAGTATTTTCATTGCTAAATGAACCTTACCGGCACGAAATTAGGAGGTTGTCAAAGTTGAGCGCAGCGACCAAGCTAGCGAGCGATTTTCTTTTGTTCTGCTCTTCTGTGTAAACCTCTAGCCTTTATTGCCAACTAGGACAACTCGCTAAGCAATTTGGCCTTCAAATCGCGCTTGACACCGCGCCCGCTACCGCTCCACTCACCCCGTAATCACCCTGGTCGAGGCCTTAGTATTAAAATATTATTACTAGGCAGCTTCAATTTGTATGCCTTCCTGTTTGAGGCATCATGCCTATAATTAAGATGCTGGTGAAGCTATATGGGTGTATTTGTGGTTAAATACTATGGAGGGATTTCTTATCTTGGTTTACAATGCAAGAGGTCATGAATGCTCAAGAGGATAACAGAATCAGTCAGATTTAGCCGAAAAGTGAGCTTGAAAAAAGAAAATATAAAAAATCAAAGATTAAATTAAAAAAATAAATTAGAGATTGGAAGGTGGGTAGGCCTTTGGTGTGGGACGCAACCTGTGTCGACACCCTTGCGCCATCTCACCTTGCAAGCACGGCGGGCTGTGCAGGCGCTGCTGCTGCGGCTACTGAGATCCTCAAGCGGCGCAAATACTGTAACCTTATTGGAAACTACAGTTTTGAGCCGTTTGGGGTCGTAATGCTCGGGTCATGGGGACCGAGTGCGCGTCTCCTTTTTAAGGAAATCTCTCGCCGACTGAGCGACACTTCGCGTGCCCAGAGGGCTGGCTGTTTCTTTGGCCAAAGAATTATCATTGCCATTCAGCGTGGCAATGGATAAAATAAGAAATGAGTATATAAGAGGAAGTCTGAAAGTGGCGCCGGTGACTGAAAAGTTGTGTGGTAATCGGTTGTCGTGGTATGGGCATGTGATGCGGAGGAATGAGGAAAATGTTGTGAGGAAAGTTTTGAGTATGAATGTGGATGGGTATATGAGTAGAGGAAGACCAAAGAAACGATGGATGGACTGTATAAAGAATGATATGGCAAGAAAGGAGGTGTCTAATGAGATGACGAGTAATAGAGAAGTATGGAAGAAAAAGACATGCTGCGCCGACCCCAAATGAATTGGGATAAGGGCAAGAGAATGATGATTCAGCGTGGCAATGCTACCAGTCTTCTGGGCACGTTTCCAGATGACAGCGATGCGGAGGAATACTCTGACGCCTAAGTGTCCTATTGTCGTCGTCTTTTAGATGTTTATATTTTCGTACTTCTAGTCTTATTTTTATCGTTACTATAGTTCTTTGTAGTCTGTATATAATGTACATAATAAATTTAGTATATAGATAATTAGAGGTTTACATGGTAAATAGCTGCATAAGCTGTTCGTGTCTCCCACTGCTGGGACACGGGTTGGGCGACCTCTCTGCGAGTGAACGGGTTTGTAATCCACCACGCGTGTCCAGTGCGCATTGTCCATTTTTCTTGGCCTTGTCCCAACCTTGTCCAAGTTTTCCTGTTAGGCTAAATTATGTCGCCAACCCAGCATTAAGGGGAAGCATCAAGGTAGCTCGCGAAATTCAAGCTTTCTTAAGTTTTTTTTTGCAATTTACAGGTTAATTCCAAGCTGTGTGTTAAACAAAATATAATTCGCGACCGTAACAGAGTTCATCATCTGCTTAGCCTTTTCCCAACTATGTTGGGGTCGGCTTCCAGTCTAACCGGATGCAGCTGAATACCTGTATTTTACATGGAGCGACTGCCTATCTGACCTCCACAACCCAGTTAGTATTGGGCAATACGATACCCATGGTAAGACAGGTTGTCAAACTTTTTGGGCCACTGACTACCTAAGGACTTTCAAAGATCTGCAAATGACACGTAACACGTTTGTAGTTACAGAATTATAATCTTTAAAATCATCAATACAACCCTCGAAGTTAATTTAATTCCATTGAAGTTTTTCATGAAGTAGTCATTCAAGACAGATTATAACTCTGTAAAACTATAGGTATATTTTTTTTTTTTTTTAAAAACGTTTCCCCACACTAGGATTTTCTCCTGTATCGTGGGTGCGTTTACAAACATTTAAATTCACATACACAAACAGCCAGACCCGGAACAACTACCTGTAGATCATACAAATATTTGTTCCGTGCGGGGATCGAACCCGCGACACGCAGCGCAGCAGCCGATCGCTCAGCCACTGCGCCAACCGTGCCGTCCATTTGTTTCGGTATTGAATCATATTTTAATGAACATACAACCCGCCACTCACCTTCAATTAGCAAAAAAAACATTAGAAAATTTGAATTTCGCCGGCTACCCTGGAGCTTTCACTTTAAACGCGTATACCATTGAGGGTTAATATATCAATGGCTTATACCAACGTATTACCAGTATATACAACATTATTTTTAGTATATGCGAAACCTGAATATAGTTTGTTCAGAATAAGTAACTGAATCGATTCCAATTATTTTTAAACAATGTTATATTTTGTCCCAATTTTTTTTTTAATTTTCAAGTTTGACACCGAGCGATACAAAGTACCAATCGCAATCATTTACGTACCTACTGCCAAATAATTATTATCAATAAGCTCAAGACGACGCTGGAGGCGCGCGCGCGGGCGCGCTGTTTGGTTACCACGCTTTTGTGCGGACAACCAGGTAACAGAACAAGCTTATAACTTTGTGATTTTTCATGATTCAGTTTTGAAATTTTGTACATAGATTCTTTACATAAAAATACTAGACACGTGTTTCAGTTTTCGCATATACTAAAACTAATGTTGTATACCACCTTAACCTCTCCATACAAAAAACAATAGAAAAAACCGCTCTATAGATATCTATACCCATCTGTTTCTCAAGAGGTCATCACACTGTGTATGGCCGCTATTTAAATTACTCGGCGAATGATGTCATTTCCTATTAAGTGCATTGCATGGGTATTACGTCAACACATCGGCATGGTAAGGAAAAATTGTTATAATACAACACGTGGTTGTTATTTATACTTGTGTAATATCTGGTGATTGGGCTGTGGTCACGAATTATAAATTTACAGATGCGTGTATCTAGTTCTTTTTGCTCAAAGACAAAACCTGGATCATCTATGATTGAATTGAAGCCATTTCGGAGATTAACCGGAACAAACAGACAGACAATTACGGCATACACTTTCATATGCATTCAGTAAAAAGCTGTTATTTTGTTTAAAGGCATTTCAATTTTATGTAGGTATTTGTACAGATTTATAGATAACAACAATAATAAATGCCAATATCAGCTTACCCAATTCTAATGTATTTCACATGCTGTATTCGACTAATTATTTCAGATCATCATCTGCCTAACCCTTTCCCAACTGTGTTAGGCTCGGCTTTCAGTCTAATCGGATGCAGCTGAATACCAGTATTTTACACCAGACCCAACCCAGTTAGTACTGAATAATACGATACCCCTTGGTAAGACTGGTTGTCAGACTTTCGGCACTGACTTAACTGTGATGACTGTCAAATGACAGCCGGGACCAACCGCTTAACGTGCTTTCCGAGGCACAGAGGTAACTCGGTAGATAGGTATGTAATGGGTGGTCACCCATCTTCAGACCAGCCTAGGCAAGCGCGGGTTAACCTGAACATTGATCCGAGCGGCTGTTATTATTTAGCCACGAGCTCCTCAACACGAGTGGCTACTTCCATTCGATAATTACAATTTACGCATAGCCACGTGCTGCTCCTAAAAATATAAATTCACATTTGTAATGAACTGGATCCATATAATGGACTCAACTTTTATAATTTACGTGTGCCCTTGACACTGACACTCGTGGCAAATTACAACAAACAAAATATGAAATCAGAAGGTTTACGAGATATTTCTGTTTATTGCCCGTGGTTCGACCGTGTAGTTCCACATTGACCGGTCCCGTGCGACTCGCATCCAGCAGATCCCTGCAACCTTCACCAGGTCATCGGTCCACCTATTGGGAGGCCTTCCAACGCAGCGTCTTCCGGTTCGCGGTCGCCACTCCAGAACTTTTCGGCCCCATCGGCCATCCGTTCTGCGAGCAACGTGCCCTGCCCACTGCCACTTAAGTTTGGCTATTCTTCTTCTTTATTTTTTTTTAAATTACTCACTTTAGTTTTAATAGAACTACGGGTAAACAAAGTTGCCCTTAGTACTATTGTTAGAATCTATCTCTTACTAGCTTTTGTCCGCGGCTTCCCTCGCGTTAATTTAAGATTTGCCAATCAATTCAGGTTGTATTCTGCTTGTAATAATATAATTCAATCATGATTCGAAAGACACGTGGCGCCATCTATTATCATAAGAACCTTATTGTTGTTTTCCTCGGGAACAGTACTTTTTTTCGAGATAAAAGGTACCCTATGTCTGTTTCTGTACACCTGACAACGTATATGCAATGTTTCAGGATGATCGGTTCAGTGGTTTTGGCGTGAAAAGGTAACAAACAAAGAAACTTACGGCATTTAGTAATTAAGGTAGGAAAGTTAGGATGATATCAGTGTAGATTTTCATGAGAGCTATATCTCTTGTATGGAGTAGACCTTTTCCATATATTTCATGTACTTGACCATGAATTTGTGGGTCGTTAACATTATTTCACACTTCAGTGTCAAATGTAACATGTACTCACACGTTCCTTTTGATGTTATTGTGAGGTCAATTAGATGTCTTTGAGATGTTTAGACACCCTTTTATTAGCTTCATTTGTAAACTAGTTAGCATGATTTGTTGTCAGTATATTTTTTTTTTTTCGTTTGTTAATCATTATCATCTGCCTAGCCTTTTCGTAACTATGTTGAAGTAGGCTTACAGTTTAATCGGATGCAGCTAAATACCAGTATTTTACATGGAGAGACTGCCTATCTTACCTCCACAACCCAGTTAGTACAGGTTAATACGATACCCCTTGGTAAGACTGGTTGTCAGACTTTTTGGGCCACTGACAACCTAACGACTGTCAAAGATCTACAAATGGCAGCCAGGACCAACGGCTTAACGTGCTTTCCGAGGTACGGAGGAAACCCGGTATGTAATGTTGGTCACCCATCCATAGACTGACCTAGGCGGTGGGTCAGAATGCTAAAGGGGTTGGAAATCTGCGAAGAAATTCGACTTTGGGAAAAATATAGAGCATTTTTGTCTTCGTAAAAGAAACAATATATTATTACGCATTTTCCGTGCCACGAGTAATTAATAATTACAAACAGCTGATTTCCATTGTCTTTAAGCACGTGTAGACACAATGGCCACTAACCTTGAAGTTACGTAAAGCACGCTCTGTTTAACAATCAACGCGATAACTTAAATTTCACTTAACCGAGTTATGAATGCATAACTTGTGTGTTAACTAAGTTGTTTAATGTAGTTAATTAATTAAGTAATGGTCTGTGCTCGGACGATAATTGGTGCATTCACCCGATTAGACATTCGTGCGTTAAAGGTTGAAACTTTTGAAAGTATTCCAGAATTGTATCTCACCAATATTTTTTTTGTGATTTTTTCTACATAGTTCATAACCAGTGCAAAGAAAAAAAAAAAAAAAAAAAGTGTATTTATTTCAATAAATCTTTACAAGTACGTTGCGGGGGCTTCTTGTGTTGGGAAAGCCTCGCTCTTCCGATGTAATATAAGTTTAGACTTACTAGGCTAACAGTATGGCTTACAAAAATCTTACAGTAAGTGCCTTAAAAATTAATAATAAAAGAAAAAAATAGAAAAAAAAAGAGTAGTTTGGCGTGTTGTGTCCGTAAGCGGGCATGTAGCTAACATGCGTATGGTGCCTGTTTGCTTGAGTTGTGTTTGTGAATGTGTGTGTGTGTGTATGTATGTGTGAGTGAATGTGCGTATTTGTGAAAGAAAGACTAAGTTTTCTGATATCTGTGTGATCAGACCGGAAATGTCCCCCTAAAACGAACTTAGGCATTATCTCCACCGGTGCGTAAGATTATCCAGCCCAAGAGACTTTTTTTTAACGAGACTTACAGCGAATACCAGTTCTTCAGAATTCTTGAAAACTTGACCATCAGAAACTCTCCCGTTTCATGAAAGTCGAAAGTGTGCACCATGAAATATGCATTCTACCCAACAATAATTAAAATGAGAAGAATTAGTGTGGTATAAACAACTAAAAAACTCGACTACTGAAAAATCACGCTCTAATTAAATTTGGGGTATACAAAATCGGTTAAAATCGACTTCTCCTATTATTGAAGTCGATTAAAATGTAGCATATGTTACACGGGCCAAAATAACGAATCGATTGACACTTTATTCATCAAAATCGGATGAATAGTTTAGGCGCTACGGAGGAACATACGTAAATACAAACATACATACATACATAGACTGCTAAAATCATAACCCTTCCTTTTGCTAAAAAAATAATTGGTGATTGTACCCCCCATAATGTAGACTATTGGCTCTACACAAATCTAGTTTCTAAATCAAACTTTCAACACCCGAATCTAGATTTCTATCAACTAAATCTTTCCTATCGATGTTTTGTGCAAACGAACTGGTATTCTGAGTGCGTTTACGCTAAACAAAGAAAGTGTTGAAGCGAGTTATCATCGTCACGGCAGCGCACGTGCGCAGGAGCACGCGACTACGTTTGTGACATACGGATGAAAGGTTAGGCGAGCGGTGGGACGGATTTGTTGGCGAGCTTGTTGGGTGTATAATTTCTTAGAACAGCTGTAATTTTCATTGGTGGATGTAACTAGAGAGGATATGTACTGTGTTTGGTTAAATCTTGGAAGGGTGTAAAGGCTCCAGAATAAAAATATACAAGAATTTGTTGATCTACAAACATTATAACATGACTTATTCTTTTTTTTTGTTCAGTGAATCTTTACCGTCTACCTACCTCCTTACGATATCCATACCATACCATAATCAGCCTATAATGTTGCCACTGCTGGGACACAGGCCTCCTCTGTATGAGAGGGAATGGGCTATAATCCACCACGCGGGCCCAGTGCGGGTTGGTAGATGTCACATGTTTTCGAATTTTTGGTTCTAGGACATGCCGGTTTCCTCACGATGTTTTCCTTCACCGTTTTGAGAGCAGTGGTGATGAAATAAATTACACAAAGTAATGCACCTGCCAGGGTTCGAACCCACGATTTACTGTTCGTAAGTCGGGGCCGCCACCACTGGGCCACCGCTGCTCTCAGTCCTGTCTACCTACCTCTACATCCTAATAATAATAATTTTTACTTCGACTGCTAAATTGACATGACGTGCGGTTAGTTAGCTGAACCTTAAGATGCTATAGGAGTACGAGGAACAAGGTGTAAAGTTTCTCAATATTTAATTAAAAAGGGAGAATCCACTGACGGGTATCGTGTCCGGTGGGCTAGTGCCCGGCTGTTGTTGTCGGATTTTTCTCGTAGTAGTAAGCCGCAGATAACTTTAATAGTGCGATTCAGAATTTTGATGTTAGTTCTTGATTTGTGGCATAGTTTTTTTTGTACTATGTTGCTGTAGTACTTTTTTGACGTTTTTTTTAGTGGACTTACTTAGGTATTCATTTAGTGGTTGTCTAGATTAGGTGAATTAATATTGCAGATTTTTTGTGAAAATTAAAATCTAAGACATAATAAAAACAATTTAATATTTTATTGGGAACTGACGCTTCGTTTGTATATTGTTTGAGAGGTAAATGAGAGAGATAGTATTTCAATTTGAGATTAATTTTCTTAATTAAATGAAATCATAAAAAAGCTTTCTGTGTAAGATTGGTAAAATGTAGTATATATTTGTGTAGTAATAGGTTGACTGGTAGAGAATACCTAGTGGCATTAAATCCGCCTGTGTACCACTATTGTACACAAAGTTTAAATAATTAGATAAGTATGAAATTAATCAACGCTTCCATATTTCCGTTGATTTTAGCTGCATTGCATCTTTTCTATAAAAAAACACACCAAAAAATAAAACTGTCATACAAAAAACGTAATGCCATGTCACAGACTCGCCGCCCCAATGAACCGTATGTCACATTCAACGACACGAAAACCAATCAGACGAGTGTTACGACATGAGTTGCGTGAGAGTCGCAAAATCGCGACCGGTCGCAATGTAGACCATAGTCCGGTTGTTTGATAGCTTAACCGGTTCGGACGTGGCGCCTCGGACACCTCGGATTAGCGTACCTGTGTGTGTATGTATGTGTGTGCGTGTTTGACAGAAATAATTGGTAGTGTTTGATTTTGTGTTTTAGTGTCTCTTTTGATTTATGTGATGCTTATTACCGATTGGACATTTGCATAATATATGATATAATATATGATTATCGTGATTAAATTGTTTTTCAAAAGCACTGATAGGCCTCAGGGATTCCCGTTAAAATAAAAGAGTGTTATTTGTAGATCATTTAGAGTCGTTACGAGTATTCAGACGCCCACAAATCTGGCAACCAGTCTTACTTTTAAGTAAAACATTATCTTGTTCCAGGATTGTGGAGGTCAGATAAGATTTTATGAAAGAATAAAGAAAAAGTTAGGCAGGTAATGATTGAAATTAAAAATAGACGTGTGTTTTTATTTAAACATGATATTTCATTGAATTTTAGAGACAATATGCACAGATAAATGTTATACGTCTTATGTTTATATTCGAACGAATCTGTTACCACTTACTGGGCGTTGTCTGGAAGATCTTTCTCCTCGAGTTATTTCTTAGATAGTAACTAGATTATTTTTTATTTACTCGTTATTTATTTATTTGTTATTAAATATTTATATTTATTAATATAGGTATATTATGTTTGAAACTGTTGTTCCGTCACTTACCCCTCAAAGGTTCATTGGAAGTCCAGCGTCAGACAGCATCACCTGTCTGGCACGAATGCTTAAATGGACCTTTTTGGCTCAGCCGTGAGGCACACAGCACGTACTATGTATTTTCTCTTTTTTTTTTTTAATTTTTTAAACCGTCATATTTATTTTTATTTTTTTATTCTGTGTGCTTGATGAACTGACGTCAAATAAACTTTATTCTTTCTTTCTTTTTCTTTCTATAAACAGATTATAACACAATACAACAAACAACCAAATTCACAATAAACTAACTGCACTATAAATACTTCAAACGCTCTAGTAAACAATTAAACACTAAAATGGCCGCCAAAGAATGTTGTTCGCAACGAATAGCTCTCAACGAATATCCTTTGTTTATTTAATGACTCATAAATTTTAGATAAAATGTCTTCTGTCTCCTGGGATGGGGTTTAGTTGCTACACTTTGTTCCTTATCCTTTATTAAAGTTACTTTTAGTTCCCGAAATATTTACTTACGTTTAGATTCTGAAAAGATTTTAACAAACAAATGGTCAAATGTTGGTTAAATTGGTTGTGTTAAATTAACAAACTGAATTTTTAGAACATTTGTGTTTAGTTTTGTTTGTTACTATTTCACTCGGAAGGACCTGAAAAATAAAGAACCTGTTTGGGACGAATTAAAAAAAAGTCAGCCAAGTGCGAGTTGGACTCGCGCACCGAGGATTCTGACTTCCGTATAAACTTGTAGGTATTTTGTTATTAAACTAGGTACTTATTTATGGTTTTCTGTTTTTTTCCTTTACACGTGCTGTTAGACATTGCTTCTTGCCAAATTTCATGATTCTAGGTCAACGGGAAGTACCCTTATGAATTTTGATTCCCTTGTGATATCGCAAAATATGCAACATAAACGGTCATATCTTTTGATAATGTTGACTTACAAGTTAGATTTTTTCAGAGCTCCAAGGGAATGTAAATGAGTATATGGTTTTAATTTCAACTCTATACCTCCACGCGTTCCCGAAATAAAGGGGTCTTGACAGACAGACGGACTAATAGACAGACGGACTAATAGACAGACGGACTAACAGACAGACGGACTAACAGACAGACGGACAACAAAGTGTTCCTATAAGGGTTCCGCTTTTTTTGTTGAGGTACGGAACCATAAAAACAGCGGTTTGAATCAAAAATTAAAAGGACAAGTTATGAATCAACATGGATAACTATCAAAGAAAATAATTATCTTGATAATTTCGAACTCTATGACAAAGCATGTAAGTTAATCTTGTCAAACAATAAAATTGACAAGAACAATAATAAAGGGTAGGTAAATAGACCCTTAACATATCCGAAAGGCACTTGTCCTCCCCGTCTTTGCGATATTTTTTTGTTCTAGAGCATACCTGTGAACCTTCTAGTTACGGAGATATTGGGGGTCAAAGTTCCAACTTTTTCACAAGTTTTTTTTTTTAAATACATGTTTTTAATGTAAGATTTTTACACACCTCCACGACACCCGGTCCTATTCAATCCATCCATCAGCACAATGCTTTGAGTACTTTCCATCGAGTCCTACCGTAAAACGTGATTTATCACCCCAAAAAAAAAGTCGATTCCCAGCAATAATTTTTGCGTAAAGTTACTTAGTTAGATGTACACAATGCTTGGTTGACGGCTATGTGAAGGGTCTGTTTACACCCTGTATATCAACACAACTAACTACAAGATTAAACATCAATATACTTGACATAAAACGATGTTTATATTTACAAACGCTCTTATGTATTTGTAAACAAGCAATGTGACATTTAACAAATTCAGTTAGAAGGAATATATGCCACGCAGGAACACTGCGACCAAAAAAACGCATGACAAATTGAGATCGTAAAATGTGCACAGTCGACAGATAGCCTAGTAGAATCCTAGCTTCCTAACTAATATTAAAAATGCAAAAGTAAGTTTGTTTGTTACCTTTTCACGCCTAAATTACTGAACCGATCATCCTGAAATTTTGCACAGACGTTGTCAGATGTACAGAAACGGTCATAGGGTACCTTTCATCCCGAAAAAAAGTACTGTTCCCGAGGAAAACAACAATAACGTTCTTATGATAAATAGATGGCGCCACGGGTCTTTCGAATCATGATTGAATTATATTATTATAGAAACTTTAGTAGTTTAACTATCAAATTCTAAATTAACGCGAGCGAAGCCGCGGCAGAAGTTAATAATCCATATTATGTACACAAAAAAAGGACAGTCTACCACTAGGCCTCAGGGTTCGACTTATTTCAATCGCAAAATACAGCATTAGTTTTAGTTTAAGCGAAACCTGATACACGTGTCTAGTATTTTTATGTAAAGAATCTATATACAAAATTTCAAAACTGTATCATGAAAAATCACAAAGTTATAAGCTTGTTCTGTTACCTGGTTGTCCGCTCAAAAGTGTGGTCACCAAGCAGCGCGCCCGCGCATGCGCCTCCAGCGTCGTCTTGAGCATTGATCTTTGATAATAATAATTTGGTAGTAGGTAGCTAAATGATTGCGATAGGTACTTAATGTCGCTCGGTATCCAACATGTAATTTTTTTTAAATATTTTTTTGACAAAATATAACATGGTTTAAAAATTATTGGAATCGATTCAGTTACTTATTCTGAACAAACTATATTCAGGTTTCGCATATACTAAAAATAATGTTGTATATCACATTATCTCTCATGTGTCGTACGGCCATAATTTCTTCTAATATTGCAAGCAGACTGTGACAGATAATTAGGCATATCAAATTGCTGAACTGAATATGCTTATTTTTCTAGGATTATATAATGTTTAGAAACGGCACCGTTTTAATTTCAAACATTCACTTATGTTACAATACTAATGTTACACTTTCATACGCACTTAAATATTTAATAACTAGCTGTAGCCCTCTTCGACCGCGTGAAATTTTATACTAAAATACCATTTTACCCATTTTTGCAACATTTTTCATTGATGCTCCGCTCTTATTGGTCGTAGCGTGATGTTATATAGCCCATAGCCTTCCTCGGTAAATGAGCTATCCGACACTAAAATATTTTTTTAATTCGAACCAGTAGTTCCTGAGATACGCGCGTTCAACCAAACTCTTCAGCTTTATATTATTAAGTATAGATATATATATAGATAGTATACGAGTACATTAAACAGTTCACGCATAGTTTTGCTTTACTCCACGATGTTTGTTTGTGATACTCCACAATTTGTTAGCTTCCAAACAGTAATTAATTAAGATGACAGAAAACTTTAGAGCTCTCAAATCATAATGTACCCTGTCAGTCAGAATCATTTTGTCTATGATTTCAGTTCAATAAATTCAATCGTTGCCCTGACTACTCGATGTCTACCTACCAACGATACGTCGGGGAAATAATACACATTGTGCGAGCAAATAAACAGAGGAATCCATCTGTCCTCTATGTAGTGGATTCGATCTACTTCGAGAACTTGCCACCCAGGGGATTGCAGAGGATAAAATGTAGTTACAGATAGGGTTACCATTTTGAAATTTGAAAATTTCTGGCAAAACCCAGACAGGTGCAAAGAAGACTGGACATTTCATCATAATCTGCCTAGCCCTTTCCCAACTATGTTGGGGTCGGCTTCCAGTCTAACCGGATGCTGCTGAATACCAGTATTTACCATGGAGCGACTGCCTATTTGACCTCCACAACCCACTTAGTTCTGGGTAATACGGTACCCCATGGTATGACTGGTTGTCAGACTTTCGGGCCAGTGATTTGTTAATCGATATTTTTATTTATATCTGCTGTGTCCTACAAAAGTGCAGTCGTGTATCAAAATGTGTGGACCAACCTAGGCAAGCAAGGCTAAACCTAAAGATCGCCCCGAGCGGCTGTTATTATTTAGCCACGAGCTCCTGGACAGTTAAAATTTGTATTTTTTATATTTCTTAAAAAAAATGCTTTAAGTTGTGTAAAGTCAGGACAAATGACAAAGCCGGACAAAATCTGGAGATATGGTAACCCTAGTTGCTCAGGACATGTGCAAAGCTATCTTGGTAGGACGTTTTATTTTTAATCAACGGTAAGAAAGTTTTCATTTGAAACGCGGTGACCCTTGTCCCGCGTTTTACAGGACTCTCGATGGGATTAAATGCTGTGGTGAGTAATGGGATTTTTCTAGTTGTGGGAATGTAATTTTGTTTTAAATGTATATTAAGATCGATCGTGTTTATTCAATTCCAGATTAAAGGGGCCGTTGATGTTGATAAACACAAAGAATATAAACTCAGTATTAGTGTTAAAATTAAAACGTACAGTATATTATTTTTATGAATATTATGATTATTTTTAATCAATATTACATACATTATATTCAGACTACAAATAGAACTAAAATAATGATAAAAATAATAATATATATACATATATACAATGACGACAATAGGACACTTAAGCGTCAAAGTACTTCTCCGCATCGCAAGTCATCCAGAAATGTGCCCAGAAGACTTTTTTTTTTGTTAAAAGTTTGAATTAGATTTCCGAAATATTTGAAAAAAAATCTTGTTATAATAGTATTATCGGACATTTTCAATTGAATGTTTCTATTACTTTTTATTTATATTTGATAAGAATATTTTAATTATCTTAATCGAATGGATGATAGTCACTGGAGCGCATGAAACTCATAGTAATACGTGAAAATTGGAAGATTAAATCATTTTCTCGTAAAAGCAAAATACGAAGAACAATTTTTCCTCAATCTATCTTTTACAGCTACTCCAAAATACACTTGCAACAAAATACCCAACATATTACACCCAAAACGGCATACAAAAGGCAATCGGTGCCAAATAGGATCCGCAAATCTTCGTGCGACTTCGGAAATCTTCGTGAATCTTCGCAATACGTTAGGTACAGAATAAGTAGAGGCATTGAATACTCGGGATTCTGCCTCCGATCGGGCAAGCCCCTTGAGACCGGCAGGTAGAGATGAAATTGGATTGTCAAGTTGTAGATGACATTTGTACGCGCTATCCAGTTTATAGGTCTGATGGAGAAATTTATTGAGAAGATTGGATTTGGGAGTGCAAGGAATAAACTGACTTATTTGTACTACGCATAATAAATACCTTAGTTGTGTTATTTTCGACTGCTTAATTGGTCTAGTGGTCGGAAGCGGTACTGTTGTGCTCGAGATTCTGAGTTCGATTACCGGGTTGGGTAAAGTGTTATTGGATTCATACCTGGAATTTTTCAGAACCAATGATGTAGATTCCAATAGGATCGCCCTTATTACATGAGACTTGAACATAAATGGAGAAATGAGGATGTAGGTACTATAGCTACTCCTCTGCCTTACCTTTCGGGGATTATTTTTTCATTAACATCACACCTATGGGTGTGATATATATATACAACATTATTTTTAGTATATGCGAAACCTGAATATAGTTTGTTCAGAATAAGTAACTGAATCGATTCCAATACTTTTTTAACCATGTTATATTTTATCCCAAAAATATTTAAAAAAGGCTACAAGTTGGACACCGAGCGACACTACGTACCTATCGCAATCATTTAGGTTCCTATGCCAAATTATTATTATCAATGAGCTCAAGACGACGCTGGAGGCTTGCACGCGGGCGCGCCGCGTGTTTACCCCGTTTTTGTGCGGACAACCAGATAACAGAACAAGCTTATAACTTTGCGATTTTTCGTAATACAGTTTTGAAATTTTGTACATAGATTCTTTACATAAAAATACTAGACACGTGTTTCACGTTTCGCATATACTAAAACTAATATTGTATATATATATATGTAATGCCTGTCATACCTTAAAGGTTGACTGGTAGAAAATGGCTATGGCATCATCTAAACAACGACGACAATAGGACAGTAAGGCGTCCAAGTACTCCTCCGCATCGATGTCATCTGGATGTTATTCGCTCACGGAAGCAATAAGATTTGAGAAGTAACGGATTTAGTAGGTACGAAGTTAACTTATGGTTCGCCTCTGTACTTTGTGCTTGAAGTGTTGAATAAATAAATAACTACTAATTTTTTTGGAAAACCTGTTTAATTGTGGTTTATGGTAACTAGTTCATAAAATAAACTGTTTAATTGCTTCCAACTGTAGAAACTAGTTTTTTTTCTTTTATTACATTTTTATTTTATAGCATAATTAACTGAATCCATGTGTTACTATGTCACCTGAAGCTTTGTTCGTTCGCGTTGTTTAAAAGATGGCGCTAGTGCGTCTAGAGCCATGCTTTTTGCGTTCTTCATCTTTAATGGCTCAATCAGAATGTTTGATTTTCTGTGAGAAGAATGTATGACTGGGTTAAATAAATTAAATGTTAAATAGTGTAATTGGCTTCGGCCGTTCTATTTAAAATAAATAAATAAATGGCGTGGTTAAGAATTGAAATAAAAAACTAACTGTCGTTGCACTTTTTTAAAGATTTCTTTTTTTATTTAAGAAAAAAAAGCACTTTGTATTTACAGAACATGGACAAGCAACAGATCTTCCTTATACAGCAACTAGAACTAAGAGTATCTATTAATAACCTAACGCAAATTCTAACAAGAGTTAGTTCACCTCCCACTTCAGATCCCCATTTAACTTCACCCAGCGAGTCGATTATCTGTTGATAGAACGCAAATACTGTAATTGTTCGGAATATTGACCGTCTTTGGGTACCTCTAATCAAAGAATTAAATCGTCAGATAACGCCTCATCGTACTATGTCCTGGGCCCGTACCACCACCTCTTCAGCCATATTAGTGTGGGAAAGAGAAGGAGATTTAGGTGTAAGAGCTATAGGGTGTAAACTCAATACTGTACAGAAAAGGGCGGATCCTTCGACCAGATGGGTGTTGTGTCTGACGCGACCATCGTGCGTCGCGTTTCTTTTTCTGTAGAGTGAATCGAACGATCTAAATCCTTTCTTCTAGTTATCTAGTATTGGTGCTCGAGAGATGGCTTAGAAATCGTTGAGGGAATTGATCTTATTCTTGAGTTCGCGTTGTTATACGATTTTGTTTACTAGCCCCGTCATTGGTTAATCGCTTTCTTTTGTTTTATTTTCTGATAAGATAGAGATAATGGTACGGACTTTACTAATGACCCTTACGATTACAATGCTCATCAGGTGAAGGTTACTTGGATTATTTTAGTTGCGGTATTCTTCTCGTCCAACTTACCGCAGTGTCTCAAGACGAAAGTCTATGACCAGTGTGTGTTGCCAGTGATTACATACGGGACCGAAACGTGGTCGCTCACAATGGGCCTTATCAGAAGGCTTAAAGTCACTCAAAGGGCAATGGAGAGAACTATGCTCGGAGTTTCCTTGCGTGATCAAATCAGAAATGAGGACATCCGCAAGAGAACCAAGGTAACCGACGTAGCCCGAAGAATAGCCAAACTTAAGTGGCAGTGGGCAGGGCACATTGCTCGCAGAACGGATGGCCGATGGGGCCGAAAAGTTCTGGAATGGCGACCGCGAACCGGAAGACGCTGCGTTGGAAGGCCTCCCACTAGGTGGACCGATGACCTGGTGAAGGTTGCAGGGATACGCTGGATGCGAGTCGCACGGGACCGGTCAATGTGGCGACACTTGGGGGAGGCCTATGTCCAGCCGTGGACGTCTTTCGGCTGAAATGATGAATGATGATGATGATTATTGCGCCGGGTTTAAGACACATTTTAGTTTCGTTTCGGTGATGACAACCCGCCTGCGATGCCTTTAGCATATATCTGTAGGGGGCATCATTGCCAACTGGGGGATGCCTACCTGGTTTATAATTAAAACAGACACAGTACTGCAAATTAGCAAAAAAATATGGAATCTTGAAACTATTAAAAATGAAGAACAAAAGGATGGATTTCTATTTCATCAAAATTTTCTAAACATTTTCAGATATCAACGAAAAAGGTAATTACAAAATAATAATTATATCCACGGAATATTTCCACAAAGACTAATGATATCTTCATTGTTTCCTTATTACTAAAGGAACCTTTAACTTGAAGGTTGATAATAAATAGGATCCCCGATATACCGACAGTATTCTCTCACGTTAATTAAGATAAAAACGCTGGAGCAATTAGAGGAATCCAGTTTAGTGTTCTAAATTGGAAATGGTTTTTAGCTAGTTACACGTGGAGCGGTGGCCCAGTGATAGCAGCCCCGACTTACGAGCAGCAATTCGTAGGTTGGAACCTAGGCAGGCGCATTACTTTGTGTAATTTATTTCATCACCACTGCTCTCAAAACGGTGAAGGAAAACATCGTGATGAAACCTGCATGTCCTAGAATCAAAAAATTCGAAGGCATGTGACATCTACCAACCCGCACTGGGCTCGCGTGGTGGATTATAGCCCATTCCTTCTCATAGAGAGGAGACCTGTGTCCCAGCCGTGGGAAAATTATAGGCTGATTATGCACTATAAACGTGGAGACAACCATTGTAGCCAAACTAAAATTTTTAGATACAACCGTATTTCAGAAAAAAATTGTCACCATACCTTCTTTTTAATAAACCACACCTAGTAATCTATCAATATTCGCATTAAGTGCACACGCAATACATTCAAAGCCAAAGCCAGGAATTCCAATTTCTACGAAATATATCAAAAATAAACCCCTTACAAATAAATCCCGCCTTGTAACAAATCATAAATCCCTCATCGAAACCGGTTCAATCCAGAATATTCTAGAATTAACCAGTATGCACTGACTTCGAGCGGAGTTGAGACACTCTCAAGGGATACGATGCAATCCGGAATATGTGAATACTTGGTCTATTAGGCAGGATTATGTTCAGATACTCATAGGTAGTATACGCTACAAGTATTTTCGGAACTGTTATTTGATTTGAGTATGATATGAGATATAGAAGGAGCTCGTGGCTAAATAATAACAGCTGCTCGGGATGATCCTTAGGCTAAGCCGCGATTGCTTAGGTTGATCTGTGAATGGGTCACCACCCAATACATATCGAGTTTCCCTTTGGTCCCGGCTGTCATTTGTAGATCTTTGGCAGTCGTTAAGTAGTCAGTGGTCTGAAAGTCTGACAACCAGACTTACCAATGGGATATCGTATTACCCAGTACTAACTGGGTTGTGAAGCTCAGATAGGCAGTCGCTCCATGTAATAAATAAAATACAGATATTCAGCTGCATCCGGTTAGACTGGAAGCCGTTCCCAACATAATTTGCAAAAAGGCTAGGCAGATGATGATGAGGTATAGAAGGATTAGATATAATATTTTTAAACATACTACTATTTATTGTAGGTAGGTATTTGGATTCGAGTACTTTTTAGTTAGGGAGTGTAGTGTAACAGATTTTGGTGAGTGACAAATCTGCTAACGCGCTATTTATCAATAAACTTGTGTTTAAAGTAAAAGTACTGTCGATCGGTCTTCCATCATTATCATCTTCCTTCCTTGTCCCATATTACTTGGATTCGGCGCAACACAATTTTTTCTTCCATTCTCCTCCGTCAACCGTCACGCTATCATTTACTCCTTTAACTTTCATATCATTCTTTATCATTCGATCGGTCTTCCAATAAATAAAAAACGTAAAGTATTTTATCACCAGTTCTTAGGTCAAAGTATTTTCTTTAACACTTACGTACTTATCCTAATCCGCTCACTCAAGCCTACATGGACTTAGATCTAAAAAAAAAACAATGTTTTATGTTA
The DNA here is from genome assembly GCA_905163415.1 of Noctua fimbriata. Lineage (NCBI taxonomy): Eukaryota > Metazoa > Arthropoda > Insecta > Lepidoptera > Noctuidae > Noctua > Noctua fimbriata. The sequence continues at coordinate 7,834,808 of LR990929.1, read as the reverse complement.
TTACAAATCCTTTAACACCCTTTATTTCAAACGATTATTTTTGTAAGCGGGATTATTGGAGGGACCGAAAATAGAATTCGCAATTTCATTGGATTTACAAGAAAAGAGTGTAAAGATTGGGATTTATCAGCGTCTAGAAATCTAGATTATTCTATTCAATTGCTTTTTTATTGATCGTGCCGAATAATTCTTTAGGTATTCGGCTTTTGAAGTGATTCGGGTTTTTTTTTTATACAGGGTGTTTGGATAAACCTGGGCAAAACTTTAAGGTAGTGAATAACTCATAAATGTGAGCAAATCTTACTATGGAGCTAACTATGAAATATGATTTAAAAAATCTGCTGTTGGCTACATTTTTTCGAGCTACGCGACCAATAATGTTTGGAGCAGCTGATATTTTTTTCGCGATTTCATGGTCGGTCCCATAGTAAAAGTTGCTTATTTTCATGAGTACTACACGCCCCTAAAGTATTACTCAGATTTATAAAATCGCCCTGTAGAAATGAAGGGTGGGGATAATTGCGCTGGGGATGAGAGGTTTGGAAATAAGAAATTCATAAAAGTGGAAGGATTAGGAGTACGTATTGTAGGAGTAACTGCCTCGTTGGTCTAGTGGTCGCAAGCGCGACTGCTGAGCACGAGCTCCTGGGTTGAATTCCCGAGTCGGGCAAAGTGTTATGAGTTTTTCAATCAGGAATTTCTCAGTAGTAGCCACGGTGTCTGGATTTGTGCCCGGTTGATGGCAATAGGCTATCCCCTTATTACATGGGACTTAGCACACAAGAGAGGTACACCAGTGCCTAACGCTTCGGGGACTACAGGCGTGATGTTTGTGTATGTTATTTTCTCAATAATCACTAAGACAATATTATTTGGCGGAACGTCTATGGCCTCATTCAACATTTCTTTAAAAAAAATGCCAAAGTGGTCCATAAAGGTCGTTCTTCACCCCTGTTATAAGCTTATGATATTACGAATTTATAATTATAAAATTATACGTTGTGATAATATCTACAAACAATCTTTTCAAAGCAATTATACTTATGTAAACTGTGAAATGGCCAAAGATACTCGTTTCCTCATTCTTCTCACGCACAAACGGAGAAGTTTTTAAAAATGGCCGAAAATATCTCGCCTTTTACTCTTGAATGTATAATGAAGATGTTTAAAACAGACTCTTAAGTATTCAGAGACGGACTTTTTCTTTTTTAAAAGATCTTGTGTCAGGTGACATGGTGATAGATTTTGATTTCTGTTTACATGGTACGATGCTGCATCATGAGCCTATCATCATTATCATCATCATTTTAGATGAAAGGCGTCCACTGCTGGACATAGGCCTCCCCGAAGTATCGCCACAATGCTCGGTCCCGTGCGACTCGCATCCAGCGGATTCCTGCAACCTTCACCAGCTCATCGGTCCACCTAGTGGGAGGCCTAATGAGCCTATAATGGGTGTAAAAAGACCCTTGACGAAGCCGAAAGGAAAGTTATTCTCCCGGTAATTGCGATATTTTTTTTGTTCCGGAATATACCTGGGAACCTTCTAGTTACGGAGACATTGGAGGTGAAAGTTCCAGCTTTTTCACAAGATTTTATTTTTAATACAAGTTTTTAAGTTGTAACTTTACTTTAAATATCTCCTTGCCCCTGTGTTATTCAATCCACCAGCACAATGTTTTGAGTGCGTTACATTGAACCCTAGCGTAAACCGTGAACAAAAAATGTTTCCCAGGAATTATTTTTTGAGTAGTTAATTAGTTTGATGTACAGAATGCTTGGTTGACGACTTCGTGAAGGGTCCGTTTACACCTTGTAATGTTTACACTGCTAGGACACAGGCCTAATTCGGGTGCGCCATAATTCACCAAACGGGCCTAGTGTGGGTTGGTGAATGTCAAATGTCTTCAAAAGTTTGGTTCTAGATCTCTTCAAGAACTTTTCTTCCATTGTTTCGAGCGCAGTGGCAAGTACCTTCCTGGGTTCAAATCCACACACTATGACATTCAAGTCATCAGCTAATGGGGACGGTCGATCAAAGCTCACAGTAGAGAGTGTCCATATCATTTCAGCCGAAAAGTCCACTGCTGGACATAGGCCTCCCCCAAGAAGGGGGGTTTTGCCATAATCGCCACGCTTGGCAGGCGGGTTGGCGATCGCAGTATGGTTGTTGTAGAATCAGAGAACGCTGCTGCCCATTCTCTGGTAAGTCCCTTAGTCGCCTCTTACGACACCCACGGGAAGATATGGGATGGTGCTATTCTTTACGTCCGGACACCATACAGAACAGAGAGAGTGTCCATAGCTAGGTCCCAATTTGACCAATGAGGTCACGCTATTTTCAAATTCAAATTGATATTAACAGATTTTCAACCAATGACGATGTTGGGGACCAGCTATGCTGGCGATATTTGTTTCACAGTTCCTGTCAGCATTGATTCGGCATAAGTTGCACTAAAGTGTTTCATGTCAAATATAATACAGCGCATGGCTGTTTAGAAATAAGAAAAAGTATTTGTTGGACTCAATTATGACGATAAGTAAAGGAACTTAAGGGCATTACATGGCTCAAATCCCAAAAACAGCGTATGTTCAAAGAAATTTGTTGATGAATCCCTTCGTGCGTTTTCCGTGTAAAAAAAGTATGTTACAGTTAAGTTCAACACAAATAAATTGTATTGTTTAAAATTTTAATAAACCTTCTCAATTTTTTTTGGTTAATCGTAGAAAATAGGTCCTTTTTCAACCTTAATTGTAAATTATCTCTGTAACGCCTGAATAGATCGGCATGAGTTTTGTAACAACAAATACGTAATGATATACTTAACAATCTGTATTGTTTTTTTCTGTTATTTCTTTTAATATTTTTAAACAATAAATAAAAACCGAAATTTTGCGAAATGTGCGGGGCAAGTCAACAAAAACCAGTACAGGGATCAACTCATCAAGGTTATCGAGCAATGTAATGCCCTTAAAATAAGAATACATTAGAAATAAAATAAAATTGGTCCTGTACAAGGCCAGAAGGAACCCCAATATGGTGCTGCGACGTTTAAAATTAAATGTCTCAGCACTGGATTACGTGTTCATAAGAATTACTTGGATGAAAAACTAGAGTAAACATTTATCTTAATAAAACTAGTTAAACGAAACGAAAAGCAATGTTCCAGAAAACACAGCAACAAAGCTGTCAGACCAAAAACAAGTGCAAGCCTTTAGTGGAATTTGAAGCATATTTTTTTAAACTGTTTTCTTTACATTTAATATTTTGGCAACGGTACCCGTTGCTGTGTTCAGCCACTGAGTACTTGGTCAACAAGTTTCTTAATTCTAGAGAAGTTTCTTTTTTCTTGTTCCATTTTTGAGAATATAATACAAGGTGGTAGTAGACACCAACGCTAAAACGGTTAGCACGTATTCAGCAAACTTTTCCTGCATGTACATATTTTTGTGGGAGGGGGGGCCGTGCTGCATGCTGCATCCAAGCCTGAATTTTTTTTTGCGGAATTAAAACTAAATATTTTGCATAACATTTAATATCATGGATTTCCGCAAAGTAACGCCTGATTCTATTGCTTGTCCAATGACCTCTATAAATTATTCATGGACTTGGGTGTAAACGGACCCTTCACGAAGCCGTCAACCAAGCATTATGTACATCAAACTAAGTGACTTTACGCAAAAAATATTGCTGGGAAACAACTTTTTTTGGCGTAAAAAATCACGTTTTACGGTAGGACTCAATGTAACGCACTCAAAACATTGTGCAGATGGATGGATTGGTTTAAGGATTGAATAGTACGGGGGTCGTGGAGGTGTTTAAAGTAAAAATCTTGCTTTAATACCCATGTATTTAAAAAAAGACTTGTGAAAAAGTTGGAACTTTGACCCTTAATAATCTCCGTAAATAAAAGGTTCCCAGGAATGGTCTAGAACAAAAAAAATATCGCAATGACGGGGAGAACAAATATCTTTCGGCTTCGTTAAGGGTCTTGTTACACCCTTGATCTATTGAACATGGCAATATTAGCCGAAACTTTATTTTTCTCAATTCTATTTTCACTTATTATACTCCTTGGTCAATCTGGGCTTCTGTCCAATTAAAAAGAAATAAGGAACAGTGAGTGGTTGGTAATAATTCTAATCTAGTAACTTACTGTCTTTTTTTTTTTTTTGGATGGGAAATCATCAAATGACCCCCCCGCTCTGGGCGGAGCGGAAGGGAGTGTCAGACTTGTACTGACTAAAACCCATCCATGTTCCTTCTTTGCCCTTTGTGTTCCAGGGCCGCGGTATCTCTTTCGAACAGTCCCGCAGCCCTGGCAGTAACTTACTGTCTAGTGGCTATTCTTGACCAATAACACGGCGCCACCAGCTAGGTTTGTGTGTACTGACCTGAAACAACAGAAATATAAAATTAAATCAAATGTTTATAAGATATTTAGTCATACTTTTTAATAACTATAAGACGGAACAGTTAGAATGATTTAGGTACCCGTACGCCCTCTAATTCATGGCACTTAAAAAAACTAACTGGCGAGAGTGTACTCTTAGGGTCAGTTCACACCGAGACTAGACGCGACGCGACGCGGCGTGCACTCGTTGAAAGACTCAGGCCGCGTGACGTCTCGCGGCGCCGCGAGCGGCCGCGCGTCTTTCAAACGATACATGCATTTCCAAATCGAGAGAAAGCATAAAATGGCTTGATAGTAACATGCCGCGTCGTGTTAGGTCACGTCACGGTGTGAATTGACCCTTAGGTACATCTGCCTAACCTTTCTGGGATTATAGGCGTGATGTTATTATCTCTTAGTCCAATTTCGTATGGGAATCTATGGGTACATTTACTCACTTATTTCTTTTATAGGCTTAGTATTGACTTTATTTTTAATTTAACACCATCACGTGAAATCACGTCAATATAAAAATACGTTATCGTTATCGAAAAGTATAAGTGATACCTAATGTTCACATGAAAATACAAAAATCCCTCAGATACACCATGTCATAATCAAATCAATATCGCACATAATTTTCACATCAAAACGTCACGTACGGTGAAGGGACCTGTTGTCGGTCGCGTGCCACAGAATTATTACCGTAATTCCGCCATTCTGAAAATGTAAGCGTGTATGTGTTACGGTTTCATTTGTCATATTGTGATATAAGTCACGTCATTGGCTGGCCAATTTGTTCTTGTTTTACACGCGTTTCGCACGCGAACCGGGATTGGTTTTCAATGGGTTATTGATATGTATTATGCGTTTTCTGTGTCAGTCCAATCACACACACATATGTACATTATTTACAAACAACAAATAGATCTAAAATATTAAATAAAATATAACAAACAAACGGAACATGGATGGATTTTAGTCAGTAGAAGTCTGACACTCCCTTCCACACCGCCCAGAGAGGGATCATTTGATGATTTCCCATCCGAAAAAAAAAGTGTCGACCAACCACTTGGCGATATTCCCAAATTGTGTGGGTGGTGGGCACATTTTCAATGACTATTCAATTCATGCCAAACGAAAGCCTGTTTATACACAAATCCCTTTGTTGTCCCGTTGTTCAGGTAAATAGCTACAAACATTTACTAAGAGAAGATTATTTCAGTAAATACAAGCCAATTAATTAGACCCTTCACAAGGAATTATGACAAGCATTTCTTAAACAAAATTAATGCCGTTAACGAAATATTTAATGAATTTAATGGATTAATAATGGGTATTTATCAACACTAAATTGACGGGAGGTAGGTATTGAAATCACAGTCTGAAAGCAGTTTGTAATTTGATTTATATTTAAGCTTAAAATGGCTAGGGGAGGCTCGGTGTAAGGACTGACTGAAATTGGTTTCTAATTATTATTTTTTGTTGTTTTTGGTGAAAGTTTTTTTTATCATTAATTACAATCTAGCTAGCTTATTAGACTTATAAATAAATGTGTTGAAGATTTTTTTTTTGAGGAAAAGTCAAACATTTTGTAAGACTTGAGTAATTTGATATACAGGGTGAAATTGAATTCATGGGCATCCTTTTAAGGGGTCATTGTACTCATCATTATGAACATGAACAATATGAAGTCGCGAAAAAAAAATCAGTTGTTCCCTTCATTTATGTTCGCATAACTCGTCAAAATGTATGGAACGGCTGATTTTTTTTTCGCGACTTCAGGTTTGGTCCCATAGTAAAAGTCGTTCATAATGATGAGTACAATGACCCCTTAAAAGGATGCCCATGAATTCAATTTCACCCTGTAAATCTTAAAAACACTGTTTCAAGCTTTCACAGTTTACAACTAAACTTATACTGTCACTTACGGGATATCTTCCGTGATTGCGCCGAAATATCGGGAGCACAAAATAATGAACAACACAAGCATGCATGCATGCATGCATGTACTCGTCGCTCCTACGTACTACGTACGGTACATGGTTTTAGTATAGGTTTGTGCGTGAGCGTGTATATTTACTTGCAGGAGCACGGTTTTTGTGGCTTCACCTTTGATGTTCATGGCGCGGCGGTTTCTTTTTTGTTGGTCTGAGTTTATGAATTGATTTAAAAGACATACTATTTTGTTCTTACTAATTGTACTTTTTGACACTCAAATTTTATACTGATAGTGTGTCGGGATTATCGATATAAGATAAAAATTCATTTGTTTTCTTATGATGATAAACCGGGACAAACATATGAAAAAAAAAATTGTGACCAATCGGAACAGTTACGAACCGAGAATATTGTTTTAGTATATGCGAAACCTGATACACGTGTCTAGTATTTTTATGTAAAGAATCTATGTACACAATTTTAAAACTGTATCATGAAAAATTACAAAGTTATAAGCTTGTTCTGTTACCTATTTGTCCGCACAAAATCGTGGTCACCACGCAGCGCGCGCCTCCAGCGTCGTCTTGAGCTCATTGATAATAATAATTTGGCAGTAGGTACCTAAATAATTGCGATTGGTACTTAAAGTCGCTTGGTGTCCAACTTTTAACTTTTTTAAATATTTTTGGGAATAAATATAACATGGTTTAAAAATTATTGGAATAGATTCAGTTACTTATTCTGAACAAACTATATTCAGGTTTCGCATATACTAAAAATAATGTTGTATATTTACGATGACCTTTCTAAAAAAACAACGCCATAAGGTCAGTATAATATATGTTCTTCTAGGGCGTCCGTACTGTTTCCACTTCTATATGTCTACCTAAGAATAGTCTACAGTTTTATTGAGATCTCAATTGTGTTGTTTATAAAAATAGTTTTGTAAGTACCTACTCAATTTCTCAGAACGTCTGGTCTAAATAAAGAGCCAATTAGCCAATAAGCCCCCTACTGACCTTGCTGCTAACAATGTGAATTCAATAACAAACGTATTTATTAGTCCACAATACATTGATTTTCTTTTGTGTGACTTCTTATCTCATTTTTAAGAGTAACCATGGAGTTTCTTGCAGATCACAAAATAACCTAATTGGTAAATAACTTCAAAGGTTGCCTATTTTCACTCCACACGCCTGTAATCCCCGAAGGGTTAGGCAGAGGTACCTCATAGTACACACGGCGGCACATGAAGCTGGACATTTCCAGTATAACTTGGCCTCGCTTTGTATAGATTTCCTATACAATGAGAGATCCGCATAAATTGGTTTTGTGTAGATTGATTGGCCGTCGTGCGTACAACCACATTTTGCCAGTTATGTTTAAGTCGCATGAAAACGGGGGGTCAATCGCGCAAAATTCTGACTCAGTGGCTTCTTCTGAGAAATTCCTGATGAAAAATCTAACAACACTTTGCTCAACCTGGGAGTCGAACCCAGGACATCAAGCTCCGCAGTCGTGATTGCGACCACTACACCAACGAGGCACCTAACAAAGAAAGGATCTAAATACAGTCCTGCGTAGATTTACTGCTAGTAAAATGGTGGTCAACTAACATAAATAAATTATGAAGAAAAAGTAATGCTCTAGAATCTAGTTACTTTTTGCATGCACATAAGTGATTTTTTATTATGTGGAGGTAGTTTTCTAATTAGCTAACGTGAGTAACCTTGTCGTTTTTATGAAGCTATATTTTTCTTTTTCTTGAAAAAACAGGGCAAGTTGTAGTAAAAGAAAGCTAAACAATGAACAAATAAAGAACTAGTGACATTTTTTTGCTAAAACGTCTAGAAAAAGCACTTTTATCTTTTCTAAATAGAAATAAATGACTTTTCATTTCGTAAAAAAAATGTCGTTTGCGAAATGCCATAAAGGTGACGGAAAGCGTCGTGAGGAAACTAGCAAGTCCCAGAAACGAGAATTCGAAGACAGTTGTATCGTCCACCAACTATCACTGAGACCGTCTCGTGGCTTTTGGTCTACTTCCGCCCACATAAAGGAGGCCAGCGTCTAAGCCACAGGTCCACACAGATCTGCTGTGTGCCTTACAAACACTACACTCACATAACACACACACCATCATTACACTCATCATCTACCTAGCCTTTCCAGTCTAACCGGATGCAGCTACACCAGACACCAGTAAACAGAACAGAACACCAGTATTTAATTTGGAGCGACTGCCTATCTGACCTCCACAACCCAGTTAGTTCTAGGTAATTCAATACAATACCCCTTGGTAAGACAGGTTTTCAGACTTTCGGGCCACTGACTACCTGTAACGAGTAACTGTCAAAGATCTATAAATGACCAACGGCTTAACGAGCTTTCCGAGGCACGGAGGACACGCAGTATGGAATGGATGGTCACTCATTCACTGACTAACCTATGAAGGTGCGGCTTAACCTGAAGATTATTTAGCTACGAGCTCCTACAAACATACACTCGAAAAACATTATCTCCCTGAAAACTAGATAACATTTTTTTTTCTATTTTCATTCTATATTTCGCTTCTTGTGTCCATCATTGTACAATTTTCTCCCTAACCGAAATGTATAAAAATGCCCAACTAATGCCCAAGAAAATCGTAAAGTACTGGAACAAAGAACGGACATATTAATTGCAGTTTCGTTGGTGCACGTCTATGTCATAACTTCACAAAGAATGGAGGCTGTGGGGCAAAGTGCCAATTTAAATTAAACATGGTTTCCTCATGTAAAAGGCAGTGGTTTATACTGTATTCCTAGTATTCTTATCACATCAGAAATTGGTTGTAACAAGACCCTTAACGAAGCCGAAAGGTTGTTCTCCCCGTCATTGCGATCATTTTTTTGTTCTAAACCATACCTGGGAGGGAACCTTCTAGTTAAGGAGATATTGGGGGTCAAAGGTTGGTTAGTTTTTGTTACAAGTTAAATTGGCTCGTCACACGTCACAAAATTATAGCATTTCTTCGAACATTTCGTCAATAACATTTGAATAGTTTTGTCTCGCTCATAAATATTTATAATTTTAGCTGTCATTGTGGCTGGGACGTGACTATTGAGATAACAGCTAATAGAGACGTGTGGAAAGAGAAGACAAGTCACGCCAATCCCAAATATGATGATGATGCAGGATTATGATCATCATGTCAGCTCGGAATCACCCACTGCTGGGTCCGCCTCCCCATCCCGGTTCTATGAGTAATGCGCGATTTTGAAGATATGGAAGATGATAAAGACGGGCAAATAAGAAAACGGTCTTATTGATGGTAGGTAGTCACCATTGGATGTGGATATCTGGTCTATCATCTGCCTTGCCTTTTCTCAAATAATTGTGGAAAGGTTACAGTCTAACGGGATGCAGCTGATACCAGTATTGCAGCAACAGACATTGTCAACAATATCTCATTTGCACAATCACTCCAGCAGCCATAATCTTTGCACCACAGATCACAGCTTGGCAACAGACATTGTGATGACAATGTTGTAGCAACGGCTATTTTTCTTTCTTTTAGTTCTCAGCCCCAACAAAATGACAGATAGTACAAAGAAATCTGTCAATGTGTCGACACAATCTGTCATTTTGTCGATTCTTCCGTCAAAGAAATCCTTGTCTACGGTGGTCATGCTACGGGCGCTGGTCATGTTTGATAACACGATCTTTATTTGTTTTTAGCAACCAGTTGCGATTCTATTGTCTTCGTTTTGTTTATGAGTAACCTCTGCACTTTCGATATTTTGATATGGAGTAGACAATACATATATTGTGTTACTTCCGCTTATAACAATATGCATACATCTTTTATTTTCTAATTATTGAAAGTGAGAGGAGAAAATAATGCAAGAAGGATGCGGCTTATCTTCATCATGGTAGTCGACTTTCGGCTGAAATGATATAAATATAAAAAATAACTGTTTTTAAACTATCATGGTCACTAACATTATCATAAACACTAGAAACAAGGATATTTAACATGTTTACTGATTGTTTTGAGTTCCCGATATTTCGGCGCTGTTGCAAGCACCATGATCACGGATAAACAAAACAAAAACAACAGATAAACAACAATCAGTAAACATGGTGTTCATGATAAATCTAAATTTCTACAAAAACGTTTAGTAAATCTCCTTAAGTACAAATTTGGTTGAGTATAATTTGCACTTGGGTGTCAAGCGAGTGTGCTTGCCTGGGTGAGTGTGTATGTGTGTGCGTCAGTGTCAGGCGGTGTGTGTCCAGATTTCTGAAGTCTAGAAGGTTAAGCCACTAATTGTAAAAGTCTCTCAGACACTTCGTATGTGAGGCCTTTCAGGCACTTACAGCAGTCTTGCATTGCTGTCTTGTAAGTAAGCAAATATTTAGAATAGCATTGACTTTTTCGTAAATCCGATGATGAACATGATGAATGCATTAAAAATGTCAACGTTGTCTGGGGTTGGCAACACATATCGTCGTGAAACTATTCGATCAGAAGATTCCGAACAAACATAACATCATAGTAATTCTACAACTGTTGATAACATTCCCACATTAGACTCCACTATTCCCAGAAAACTATGACTAAATAAATTCATCCAATCAACAAGATCTAGCTACTTGCAAGCGGAACAGTTGAACATCGAAAAGAAAACAAATGACATATTAGTCACCAGTGGGTATCATACCATAGAGGAGTAGAAAAGGTTACCACATCATTATCATTATCATTCTGAGTCACATAGAAATTTTTCATCAGTAATAAAAAATAACAGCTGTGCCATACGTTTTGACGTGCATTTTTGTAGTAACAGCAGTTTTTTTTTTTTATTATCGATTAAATATTTTTATGACGGGTTTAGAATGATGTACTGAATACGTGGTAGGTTTGTGCACCAGCGTCCCTTCCACCCTGTATAGATGATACGGTTCATGTACAGCGAATACAAGCGCACTCGCGATTGTCATTTGTTTGAAATCGCCGTACAGATAATCAAGAGTGTGCATCGGGAATCATCGTCAATCTTCGGAAAAAATAATGCTCATGCATGTATATTGATGTATCAGAAAGGCATATTAACGATCAAACTGGACAACTTTCTCCATGGATCCACCACTGTATTCGCAAAAAAATATTTGGCTGTCCCATACAAAATTTCAACACCAACTCGACCCAAATGTTTTAGGCCAACTGATTTTAAGTTTCTATGTGTACGTGCGCCTGTCTTCGGTCGTTGTAAGGAGTTGAGCTTCTGTAGTATTCTGTGACATTACGCATCCGAACATCGAATCATGCGCAGCTGTCGGGTGATTGTTTAAACTTGTTAAGGGGTTGAGGTTAATCACGTCTTTCCTGCCCGTAATTATATTGTTACAGTGTCTTCTTTTTTAAAATATTTTTGCAGTGAGAAATTTATCTTTTATGCTATTACTTAGACAGGAAACGGGATATTTACCATGTTTACTATTGTTGTCGAGTTTCCGATATTTCGGCGCTGTTGCAAGCACCATGATCACGGATAAACTGAAGAACCCGAAAAAAAAAACCCGAACTGAATATCCCGTTTCATGTCTAAGTAATAATGTTAGTGACCATGATAGTTTAAAATCTTATATCTTTTATGCTGTTCAATTCTAGACATTTCTGATGTCATTTGTAAATCATAATTCATAAATCATATTTATTTCTGTAAATTGGTTTACAAAACTCTTTTACATGTCACAACATGTTGTTTTATAACTAGATGGGGCCGGTGTTTCGTACCTGACTACTCTGAGAAGAAACACACAGGTCACAGTCTCTTTTAAAGTCCAGACATTGCTCAAGTCATATAAGGACCATGTAGATTAATGTCTGAGATGGTATTATGAAGAAATAACCACACAGATTTGAGTGGACCTGTCCAGACAGTGCAAGCATTTGTCAGTGATCGTGTAGCTCGACTTGTAATCCAAGGAGCTCAACGATACGACGAACAATACCAAAGAAAGGACATTTGGGTAGGCCGCATAAAGTACTCAAACTACCAGATAATCGTGAAACTAACTAAACTAAAAAATAATAAAAGTATGACCCACGTAGTACTCATATTCATAGTAATAAACAAAAAAAATAAAATAATACAACACTTGAAAAAGTAAATAAAGTCAAGAAAAAGAAAAGAAATAATAATACCATAGGTACTTGAAAAAGTAAATAATGTCAACTAAATCAAACAATAATTAATACAAAAAATGTCAAACAGTAACAGAAATAAAATAAAATGGGTACAAATTCAATTTAATATCGATTTCAATTGGATTGTAGATCTTTGACAGTCGTTACAGGTAGTAGCCCGAATGTCTGACAACCAGTCTTACTGAGGGATTACATATTGAAGACTAATTTATACAGAAATCAAATGCTTTCTCATGCATAATGTATTCCATCATATTAGAGGACAAAACATTAAAATTTTCACGAAAATAGCGAAACCAAAATTAACATATAAATCACTTGTGAGAAAGTGGTTCATCACGTGAAGCAAATGTGACGTAAATTATGCCCACTGTTACTGTCACATTACGAGTATGTCAAGAATTGGAGGCTTTGATGTTGATGAGCTTTCTACAATGTCTTAAGGAATGTTCTCACGGTTTTTTGAAGTAAATTAGGATCGTACCACGTACTTATTGTAAGTTTTTTTCATAGATTATAATAATAGAGAATGTTAATGTTTATCGTAATCCTACCAAGATTGCAAAAGGAAATTGGAACAATGGAATTGTCTGAATTGACTTGAATTGTTATTACAGTCCCAACACTTGTTTTTAGAACCTCTTTTTTTAACTGGCAATGTTTATGAGTTTGTTTGTTTGTTCTGGTGAAATCTTGCAACTGAATTTTAAAACAGTTATCTCCAACTGATTGATTTGAAATGTCGCTAGTTAATTTATGAATGTAAAAAACTGCCTCGTTGATCTAGTGGTAAACAAGAGGTCATGGGTTCGATTCCCGGGTCGGGCAAAGAGTTATTGGATTTTACCATCAGAATGTTTCAGTAGCAACCAGAGTCTTTCTTTTTCTTTTTTTGTAGAGTCTGAATCATCTGTGCCAGGTTGATGGCAATAGGCTCACCTCTAATTACTTGGGACTTTAACATAACTGGCTCAATGTGGGGTGTACTATTAGGCACACCTCCACCTAACCTAACTATTACTATTAGGTAGGTACACGTCTGCCTAACCCTTCAAGGATTACAGGCGTCATGTTATGTAATGTAAAAAAAATATCAATATAAAACGTCGCTACGACCCTACGTCACTACTGAATCGGGTCCGATAAAAGGCTAGGTCGGTCTGAGGTCATTGGTCATCGGGTCATAGTAACTGTTTATCAGTGACCTAATCAATGTTACTATGACAGTTAGCAGGGAGACACTTCTGTTAAATAAATGTATTCAGTTGATTACTGAGGAGCTCGTGGTTAAATAATAACAGCCGCTCGGATCGATCTTTAGGTTTAGCCGTGCTTGCCTAGGTTGGTCTGTGGATGGGTGGCCACCCATTACATATCGAGTTTCCTCCGTGCCTCGGAAAGCACGTTAAACCGTTAGTACCGGCTGTCATTTGTAGGCCTTTGACAGTCGTTACAGCAGTCAGTGGCCCAAAAAGTCTGACAACCAGTCTTACTAACGGGTATCGTATTACCTAGTACTAACTGGGTTGTGGAGGTCAGATAGGCAGTCGCTTCATATAAAATACTGGTATTCAGTTGCATCCGGTCAGACTGGAAGCCGACCCCAACATATTTGGGAAAAGGCTAGGCAGAAGATGAGTTGATTACTTTTGATGTATTAACAGTCATTTAAAGGAAATTTCTAAACGCCTTATTGACGCTTGTCGTGACCCAAAGGCTGTCAATAGACACCCCATACGGAAAAAAAAAAAAAAACAAAAACAAAACGAAAACAAAACTTACGGAGCGGGCTTGCGAGCCGCCTGGGTGCTCTACCTACCCACTGTCGCACAGTGCGATAGTAATGAGACAGAACGACGTCACGCGGCTAACAGCTGATAGGTCAAAGGCGCGCGCGCGCTAGTTTCATACAGCTGTTGTGTTATTGTGATAAAAGTGAATGAGTATAAAAAAAATCTTTGGGAAACTTGTTTGTTATCATGAGTACAATCACGTGTTTAAGTCACCAGTCACCCTATATACTGCCTCGTTGGTCTAGTGGTTGCAAGCGCGACTGCTGGACATGAGGTCTTGGGTTCGATTCCCGGGTCTTGCAAAGTCTTGATTTTTCCATCAGGAATTTCTCAATAGCAGACACGGATTCTTGATTCGTGCCCGGTTGATGGCAATAGGCTCGCCCCTATTACACACTGGGACTTAAAACATAACTGGCGAAATGTGGGTGTACTACTAAGTACACCTCAGCCCAACCCTATGCAGTTTTCAGGCGTGATGTTATGTTATTTCAATGCCTTTCGTATCTGTCTACCAACATTTCAGTATTCTTAATTCTACAGACTAACATTCTTGAAGCCGAAGGACCAGCATCGTGTCACGTTTGACATAATTAAAACAGATTCGAGTCCAACAAAGGACTTACAAGGTCGACCCGAGGACGCGAGGTCACAAGGACATACTGTTTGTTAGGGTTTCGTATATTTACTGATACAAAATATTCCGTATTTTTGTTTAAATTTGAACATGAGTGATTCTTATTCTTATTTTTTAATTCACACAAAATAAAAGCACAAATTGCAATAATATAGCTTATGTACAATGGCGAGCTCAACCCAGAATTCGATTTTCTTACAGCAAACGTAATTAGCCGACTGCGGCGAAGCCCAAAAGGAGGGTTATGTGTGTGACCTGTATGTATGTCTGTTTCTATGTTCCCTTTTAATTCCTAAACGGATGAAGGATTTGGATAATTTATACGTCGTTACATTCGTCTTGGTGGCGCGAGTGTCACTGGTTAAATTGAAATGATAAACAAAGAAATACCAGTATTTTACATGAAGCGACTGCCTATCTGAGCTCCACAACCCAGTTAGTACTGGATAATGACAACCCCGCCCCCCCCTCCGGTCTTACCCCTTGGTAAGACCGGTTGTCAGACTTTTTGGGCCACTGATTACCTAACGGCTGCCAAAGATCTATAAATGACAGCCGGGACCAACGGCTTAACGTGCTTTCCGAGGCACGGAGGAAACTCGGTATATAATGGGCGGTCACCCATCCACAGAACAACCTAGGCAAGCACGGCTTAACCCGAGCGGCTGTTATTATTTAGCCACGAGCTCTGCGACTGTTACTACAGACAACACAAAAAATAGGTTGCTGTTTCGCTAACACAACGTAGATTGTTGACGTAATATGAAACAAAATGGAGGCGAAGGACGTCCAAGGTCAATGTAAGGATACAAGGTCATTCAGGACCGACGGCTTTGTTTGGGTTCCGCTTATGTGTATGTTGAGGCCAAATGAAACGTTATCACGTCATTCATTTTTCATTTGTTTATGTTTTGCATAATTCTGTTTTATTTTCGAGCTTCTGTTGTGTACTGTGTAGTTAGTGAACTTATTTTAGAGCTACAATTTTGTTTTTAATACATTCATAATATGAGGTCGTGGCTTAATAAGAACAGCCGCTCAGGCCGATCTTTAGGATAAGCCGTGGTTGCCTAGGTTGGTCTGTGGATGGGTGACCACCCATTACATGCCGAGTTTCCTCCGTGCCTCGGAGAGCACGTTAAGCCGTTGATCCCGGGTGTCATTTGTAGATCTTTGACAGTCGTTACAGGTAGTCAGTGGCCTGAAAGTCTGACAACCAGTTTTACCAAGGGGTATCGTATTACCTACTTGGTACCTAACTGGATTGTCGAGGTCAGATAGAGAGTCCCTCTATGTAAATTACTGGTATTCGGTTGCATCCGGTAAGACTGGAAGCCGACCCCAACATAGTTTGGAAAAGGCTAGGCAGATGTTGAGTACATTCATAATATAGGGTTTTTTTATTACATGGCAACTATTCTACAATACTACTGTCTTCTTTGAACTGAAAACTATCACACGTGAACATAACATAACATCACGCCAGCAATTCCCGAAGAGTTAGGCAGAGGTGTACTTAGTAGTGCACCCACATTTCGCCAGTTATGTTTAAGTCCCATGTAATACGGGCCGAGCCTATTGCCGTCTACTGCAAGAAAAATCCCAGAACACTTTGCCCGACCGAGGAATCGAGCCCAAGACCTCTTGCTCAGCAGTGGCGCTTACAACCAACTAGACCAAAGAGTCAGTCAGTTAACATACTACCAAAACACAAATCAAAATTCACAATTTATCGCATTTTAGAAATCGAAAGTACGGAACCATTGCGCAAAAGCCTCGTATCTCATCCGTATCGTGTTTTGAATGTCCGAACAACTACGACCGGCCCAAAGTCCATTGTTTAGATCCTGATTTATATTCAAATGACGACACTTCGCGAGAAATTATGAGGTTTTGTGCAGGATTTTTGGAAATCGAATTAGGAATTGAGGAAGGAAATACGATTAGGCAGTCATGTGAAATCATTCATTCTTGGAACTTGATCATTGTCGCGAATGATGCATAGACAATTACGAAACGGTCGGTTTCGTAGTTCGAATGTTTAGTCGTCGAAAAGTCGTATTGAAACGCAATAAAGATACTGTAAATAAAAGCACAGTTCGGAAAGTACACAGAAACAGACCGCCGTCATTCCGACCTCGCCGTCGAGGTCCGTCGCGACGTCCCCGTTCAATCCCCCCCCCGACCCTTGCTCGAGCCAGCCCGCGATGCTGTGCCATTAGCAACAAATCAACCCCTAAATAATCAGATCCAGCCTGTCCCCTTGCTGCCCCTCCCAGCGACGCCCTAAGCCGAGGCTCGTACCCCACAGGGGGTGCCCTTAGCGTGTGGTCGCTTTGCTTTAAGTAGTTTTTACGCCCTGGCTGGAGGCCTTAATTACAAGGCATCCACAGGATTTGTCCGGTTAAGCAGAAGCCAGCCTCAGAGGTTGAACTGCGAGATGCCATTTTCAAAAAAAAAAAAAAAAAACAAAAAAAAAAACCACAGATTATTACCCGCTTAACAGCCGCCTTCGCAAGACCCTACACTCCACATACGTAGCTTTAACTAGAAATACGTCTTTGATCGTGGTTCCTGAAATTACCCATGGTCACGATGAAGTCTACAAAGTCTGGTCTATTGCCCCGCTGACAGGTTTTTTTTTTCTGCCTTCATCTTTCAGGTACTGTTAACGGCCAATTCTAACACTGGACATGCGGGAGTTTCATCGGACACACTATTGGAATATCACCCCTTTTCAAGGCAATTCATCTTTCAAACAGTCCATTCATCGTTTCTTTAGTCTCTGCTTACTCTTATAGCCATCCATTCACACATACTCAAAACTTCAATTTGAATTCAATATGTTTGAAGCTCAATGACAAACAATCATTCAATCACGTACATATGTACTCGTCTACATATATAAAATCGTTGTTCAGTACATTATAATTAACTATTAACATAATTACAATGTGTTCAGCTAGTTTCAAATGACGCACATACAACATGTACTGTCAGATCGCGATAATGAATTAGGGCTTCCGGTTTTAGCGCGATAATTATATCTATTGTTACATATTACTCTACATTTTATTGTATTTGTTTTTTTTTATAAAAAAGTGCTTGTTTGAACAAATATAGAGTAAAATTAATTAAGCTAAAATAGGTTTAAAGACGTGATGCGCACCTATATCGATATCTTATAAAAAAACAAATAAGGTTCAACTAAACGTGAATTGCGGGCTCAACGATCGTTGGTTGTGTAGTTTCATGTGCTGCACATAAAGTTTTACTATCAATTGTAATAGCAGCAACTATTTGAGTACATAATGCTAGTATGTATTTAGAAACTCCCAGATAGAGCAAAGTGCTATTGAGTATATTCATTAGGAATTTATCAGCAGCCGGCTCTCCCCTATTACATGCGGATTAAACATCATCACCTGCCTAGCCTTTTCCCAACTGTGTTGGGGTCGGCTTCCAGTCTAACTGGATGCAGCTGAATACCAGTATTTTATATGGAGCGACTGCCTATCTGACCTCCACAACTCAGTTAGTACTGGGTACGAAACCCCTTGGTTGACTGGTTGTCAGACTTTCGGGCCACTGACTACCTGTCACGACTGTCAAAGATCTACAAATGACAGCCGGGACCAACGCCTTAACGTACTTTCCGAGGCACTGAGGAAACTCGGTATGTAATGGGTGGTCACTCATCCACGCACCAACCTAGGCAAGAGCGGATTGATAATAATAATTTGGCAGTAAGTACCTGAATTATTGCGATAGGTACTCAAAGTCGCTCGGTATCCAACTTTTAACTTTTTTAAACATTTTTGGGAAAAAAATATAACATGGTTTAAAAATTATTAGAATCGATTCAGTTACTTATTCTGAACAAACTATATTCAGGTTTCGCATATACTAAAAATAATGTTGTATAGATGAGTCATCGGCCATCTACTCCACATATATTCGACTGTTATCGTGACCTCTGGTCCCGGTTATCATGAACAGTCGTTATGGGCAGTGAGGAGTTCGGAAGTCATAACTGGTGTAACCTTAGGGCCAGTTATCGCTATCAGTAGTTTGATAACGTGTTAGGTGAGATTACTCTTGTATAGTATGTGCTCGTGGCTAAATAATAACAGCTGTTCGGGGTCTTCAAGGTTAAGCATCTCTTGCCTAGGTTGGTCTGTGGATGGGAGACCACCCAGTTGAATATACATTATGAAACAGGAGTCGTCATCTGCCTAGCCTTATCCCGACTATGTTGGGGTCGGTTTCCAGTCTAACTGGATGCAGCTGAATTTTACATGGAGCGACTGCCTATCTGACCTCCACAACCCCAGCCTTGGTAAGACTGGTTGTCAGACTTTCGGGCCACTGACTACTTAACGATGGTCAAAGATCTACAATTGACAGCTAACACCAACGTCTTAACGTGCTTTCCGAGGCACGGAGGAACCTCGGATATGTAATGGGTTGTCACCCATCTAAGGAACAACCTAGGCAAACGTAGTTTAACCTGAAGATCAACCCGAGCGGCTGTTATTATTTAGCCACGAGCTCATCAAAGCTAGAAAGATAAATAATGGAGATCATTGAATATCCCCGAAATGCAACACAAACAAATAAATGACGCCCATCCTTTCGCCGTCCTCAGAACTAGGCTGGACACATTTTAATGGTGTTTAATATTGGAACGAACAATGCTAGAATATTACGCAGCATGCAGTCAACAGCAACTGAACAATAGAACAGATTCGTTAGTGATACGTAAGCTGTTGCTTGTACTAGGGAAACTCGAAGTGAGTTACAGAAACTGGAACACAAATAATGTCCCGTATGAGCGTTAACGACTTACGCCTTTTCATACAAACTTTAAGTCCTTTTTATTTCGAAATGACTGAACCGATTTTAATGAAACTTCATAAGCATAAGCAGAATACATAAGTTTAAAAAGTTAACAGAGAAAAAATAAAGATAATTGGAAATTTCTGTTTCTGTGGAAAATGTAAAATCGATCTAATTTAGCTGTAACACTATTTTTCGAAAATGTTCTCCGTCAACTTTTTAGACTGTTGTGACTGTGTGTAAGTTTTTTATTTCAAAATAACAGCTTTTTACTGAATGCTTAATTATGTAAATATACCTAACAATTCTTTACTCAACTATGTTGAGGTCCGCTTCCAGTCTTTATACGGATTCAGCTGAATCCCAGTATTTTACATGGAGCGACTGCCTATCTGACCTCCACAACCCAGTTAGTACTGGGTACGAAACCCCTTGGTTGACTGGTTGTCAGACTTTCGGGCCACTGACTACCTGTCACGACTGTCAAAGATCTACAAATGACAGCCGGGACCAACGGCTTAACGTACTTTCCGAGGCACTGAGGAAACTCGGTATGTAATGGGTGGTCACTCATCCACGCACCAACCTAGGCAAGAGCGGATTGCCCTGAAGATCGACTCTATTACTACTTTTTAATAAGCTACGACTAGACTGATTCCTGAACTGTAACAATTTCATAAAACCAAACTCACTTTTTCGAGTACTCGCCTCATAGTAACGGGGTATGTGCATACCATTGCTGTGGAACAATACTCTATGGGGCTTTGTTCGGAGCGCTCTATAGCAGAGTATGTACCGTATATGTAGTGCCCCGAAATGGTGTTGCAAGTTTAAGCAAACACTTATAGGGGTGGACAGATCTCTTGGTGTATGCGAACAATTGGTTCGAACCAATTGTTTGAGAATCTGATTGTACCGTTAGCAGTATTATGTAACTTATTAATAGTGCTTTTTGTGCCTTAAAGATAGGGCCTTAAACATATTGTGTGACCGGTGTTTCATAGATGGTCTATGGTTCTAGTTTCAGCTCTGTCACATGCTGGTTATAAGTAGATTCAAATCGTTAAAAGCACAACCACATCGATTCGCGTGCTTGTATTTATTTTGTCCATGTTTCTTTCCATGCCATTATTATAGTGTCACTATTGTGCCGTTAGTCTATAGGCCAGATGATGACCTCATCAGTTAGTCCTCAAGCGGTATTTTTAGCCGTAGAACCGATGACCTTTGAGATACAGGTGTTGTTAAGTGGGGACCGCGAATCGGCAACCGTAAGGCAGAATGACGTCTAGGTAGAGCAAAGATCTTCGCAAAGTGGGTGGTAAGCAGCTGAATGAGATTTGCTGCGAATCGAGCTGACTGTGGTGAGATTGAAGTGGCCCTTATCCAGCAGTGGACTGCTGTGGGCTGATGGTTATGAGATAGTCTTGATGCTGTTGTCTAGTGTTGAAGCGATGGGTAGTCCCATTGCGTCACCCTGTGTGAAATGTTTTCTTTTATGTAAATTGAAATTTGTATGGTGTACATAATAAAGAATATTCTATCTATCTATAAACTAAGTCCGAACTATGTCTGATTAATAAAACTAAAACAATTAATAGTCGGATGACAATTTATTGTGCGCAACACTTCGTAAACGCTCCGAAATTCTCAACATAAATAAATAAAATTTATTCAAAAATATAAGGTACAACATTTACAGTTTTTCTTAAATCTATGCCGAGTTCACCCATGATTTGTGCCTGAACTAGGTAATCCTGTGTTTCAGGCGATTGGAGGTAACATTAATTGATTAAATAATCATATTATCATATTAATCTTATTGGTACCTATGTAAAAAAGGAACAATATTTACTTTAGCACTAGTAATAACTTCTCTGTATCTTCATAGGACATAGTTTGAAGGGCTTCCTTAAGGGTTTTCTTGCAGTTACTGTGATTTAAAGAGTAGATGTTTATTTTTTCATTTAGCCTGTTATATAGTAGCGGTCCGAGGTACATATAAAACTTCGCTGTGAAAGCATGTTTTGACATGACGGTTATCAACAAAAACAAAGAATAAAAAGAAGTGTATTTATTTTTATGTCGTTATCAAAGGTTTCAAGGACAACTTGTGAGTATTATCTTAATGACAATTCAATGTACGCATTGTCCTTTATCTGAAACGAGTTTTTAACTGGTTACTGGGTCAGTGTTATTTTGTAATAAGAATTTATGGCAGAAACTTACTGTTTTTTGATATATTATAACTAGCTGTTTGCACGCGGCTTCACGCGCGTCCGAGGAGAATTTACGATGCAGCTATAATGGGTGTAAAAATACTCATAACGATGCCGAAAGGCACTTGCTCTCCCCTTTAATATCTGGGACCCTTCTAGTTACAGAGATATTCGGGGTCATAGTTCCAACTTTTTCACAAGTTATTTTTATAAAACACAAGTTTTTAATGTTATAATTTTTACTTTTAATACCTCAGCGATTCCCGTTCTATTAGTTTCTTATTCATCAGCACAATGTGTTGAGTGCGTTACATTGAGTTCTATTCTAAACCGTAACTTCACATCCCAAAAAAAAAACATAAAATCGTTACCTATTATTTCCACTAGAAACGGGTTTTTTTTTAAATATATTTTTTTTTAATTTAGTGACCATGATAGTTTATAATCCCATAAAATCGTTTCCCAGCAATAAATTTTTGCGTAGAGTTACTTAGTCATCAGGGAGGCATCATCATCAGGCTTCATGAAGGGTCCGTTTACACCTTGTATACAAAGTATTTTACATGGAGCGACTGACTATCTGACCTCCCCAGTTTTCGGGTACTTACCACAATTGTGTTACCTGAAAACGAACTGTAAGTCTGACTACCCGTAACAACTGCCAAAGGGCTACGAAAGGCAGCTGAGACCAGAGCTGAATCTGCTTTCCGAGACACGGAGAGATCTCGGTATGATATGAATAACAGCAAGTGTTGCTTTTTAAACTTGTAATGTTTGTATGTTCGTTTAGGTCAAATGTTGCAACTGAATTTTAAAATAGTTCTCCTGCACTTGAAATTTTGCATACACGGTTAGTTTGTTTTAGATGATAATGCATGGTTAGCTAAGTGACGTCATTCTAAATCCAATATGGCGGACTCTCAAAGATGGCGGGCTATATAGTTATTTTTATTCAACCCCATGATAATTATGGGTAGGCACCAATTAAACGGATTTGCTGAAAAAAAAAAGTCCTATGTATATTTAAAAACTTGTTGAAAAATATCTTTTACTCTAAGCTGAAACCGGCATGTCCTCGAACCAAAAATTCGAAGACATGTGACATCTACCGACCCGCACTGGGTCCGCATGGTGGATTATAGCCCATTCCCTCTCATAGAGAGGAGGCCGTGTGTCCCAGTAGTTGGGACATTATAGGCTGATTATGCTTATGCTATACTCTAAGCTTGTCTACCTTGAAGTTAGTTATTATTTAAATATTTAGCCACGAGCCCCACAATAAATAATCCCCTCTACATACAGACAATAGTGTCCATTCTTTCACAAAAACCGACCAGATCAGACTGACTCAAACTGGTTCCAACCAGTCAGCTTTCGAGACATTTTTTTCACCAATCTGTGACGGTTGGTATTGACCGCGTTTGCGGACAAGGTTAAGCTCGTTACAAGGACAGATGCGTTGTTAAGAGAAACTGATCGAAAGTTATGTAATCACTGCCTCGTTGGTCTAGTGGCCGCTAGCGCGACTGCTGAGCACGAAGTCTCGGGTTCGATTCCCAGGTCGGGCAAAAGTGATATTGGGTTTTTCCATCAAGAAGTTTTCAGTAGCAGCCACGGAGTCCGAATTTGTGCCCGGTAGACGGCAAATAGGCTCGCCCCTTTTTTACCCTAGTTGGTCAGAACTTGGCTTGAGTAAAACTGTCAAACTATCAGCACATAAAACATTGCATAACATCACAACAGTAATCCCCGAAGGGTTAGGCAGAGGTGTACCTAATACATAGTACACCCACATTTCGCCCCTTATGTTTGAAGTCTCATGTAATAGCGGGCGAGCCTATTGCTATCAAATGAGCACAATTCCAGACTCCGTGGCTACTGAGCAACTACTATACTATTGACCAATCAAAATATCGCTTTTGTTTAACA
The DNA here is from genome assembly GCA_905163415.1 of Noctua fimbriata. Lineage (NCBI taxonomy): Eukaryota > Metazoa > Arthropoda > Insecta > Lepidoptera > Noctuidae > Noctua > Noctua fimbriata. The sequence goes on along the minus strand of LR990929.1, from coordinate 7,810,860 downwards.
AAATCCTGTAACACATCATCTGACCTTCGAACCGACTCTATAATATACATACAAGTAATGTAAATTTAAATAAGACCTCTATATCGAAGGTCGAGCATATTGCCAGCTACTGATGCCAACCATTCTGTCATCGCAAATTGGACGCTTCCGAAGGAAATGAGACCTTATTGGTATGCGTAACATGACTTGTTGTTAATGTAAAAAATACTATAAGACGTCTTACTATCTGCTATCCTAGTACTTTCAAGACTATCTTGTTAAGTATCAGTGTCTTAACAAAATTAATAGACGGGTTCATCGTTGAGTGTAGGCTTGCCGCTTTTATGATATGTTTTCCTAGTACCTATGTACTGCTGTTTGTTATTTTAGTTTTTTCAACGGGATAAATGTTAGTGTCTCTCCCTACTACTATAAGCTTCTGTTGACCCCTTTCATAACATCACGCTTGTATCCCACAAGTGTGATGTTATGTACTCGTATTATGTTTATCTATGTAGAGAAGAAAAAGTATAACATCATATCGACTATGTGTTAGTGATACGCAGAAAGAACTCGTACACTTTTTTTTCAAAAACTTGAATAAACGGAATAAAAAATATATTATTAATACGTTACAAGACTATCTATTATTGATTACTAAGAAAAGTTAAAAAAATTGCCTGAAATACTTATTACTAAATAATAAAAGTTATAAAAGGAAGTCAAATTTTCTACATCAGTGGGGTTGAGGACCATTTGTCCTCCGTGTTACAATGAGTACCGTCTTACAGGAAACTCTTCAACTTGGTCACAAGGACCTTTCTCATTAGGCGAATGCCTTAACCGGACGGCGCAATGCCGAAAACGAGCCACATTTACGAATGGGCTAAACCGTGCACCATATACATATGGGCCAACTACTCGCGACTGACCGTCGAGACACGAGGATACAGACTCAGCTGCACACCACAATAGCTGATACAGACTCAGCTGCACACACTACAATATCCACAATAGCTTTCCGTTCACAGCTTATTGCTTCAACACCAGAGGTAGGATTAGGACAGCCCTACCTCTGAACACTGTCTCACTGTGTAGAAACGGACCTCCCATTTATACTGTACGAAATAACGTTCACGAGCGAATCAGTGAGAAAACTTTGATAGCGCGATGTAGGATTTTTTCAATTTATGACTAAACTATTCACAAATATCCATACATTTTACTTTTCTCTAATACAAGAATTAATTTAGAAACTTTTTTCATATTAAAAAGTTATAAATATCAAAGTTTTGATAATAATTTACTGGGGGACAGGGATAGGCATATACAGCTCGCCCCGATTACGAGAAGGACGGCAAATAACACACATAAAGTGCTGGCAACTAGTCACAGTGCTGCCATCTCTTATGAGAATGTTTAACTACACATCACTGAAGTGACCTATATTTAAATAAATTATTTTTATTCATTAAAACAAACAACATTTAATTCTGTGAATGAAAGTAGATTTATGTTATATTATAAAGGCTAATTTATTTATTTATGCAATAAAAAATACGAAGTCATGATGTTTTTATAGTAGCTAAAAGAAAATTCAATACTAGTTTGTATATTTACGACAAGTGCTTACATAGAGTATCACTAACTTATGTATATTCCTTTTGAAGCCTTTATCATAGGGTGTAGACAGGATTCTAGGGTGAAGTGGCGGCACATGGAACAAAATTAAGAATATGATAACAATGAACTGTTAGTTTAATCTGATAAGATATATGTAGCTATCAATACATTATTACCTATTATTGTATTGATGTCCATATATTTCTGTTTATAACACGTTCTTACCGGTTGACATTATTTAAGCATCGAATATTTGCCACTAAAATGATGTTGAATACTAGTAAATTAATTCTGACTATCATTCATCATTTGTTCTGTGTCTGGGTGTAATTTATCTATATATGTATGTATTTAGAAATATATAAGTATGTTTATCAGTTGTCTAGTACTCATAACACAAGCTCTGCTTAGCTTGAGACTAGACGGCGTTGTGTGATAGTTGTGGAATATTATTATTTTATTATTATTATTCTTGTCAAGAAAAAGCCAATCCCTTAATTCCTGAGGTATAAAAACGAAATTACAGATAAAGATAATTGAAACGTATTTATACAAATAGCTGTCAAATGTTAATGATGCCGTGACGTCTGACAGGGGAGAATGGAAGAAGAAAACGTGTTGCGCCGACCTCAAGTCGAATGGGACAAGTGTTTGGTCATGTCTCACGTAGATTCTATGATGATGATAATGATACAAGTTGCTATCACATTCAAAGATTTCTTATTTCTATAACAACGTTCAACAGGATTGATATCAGCTTTTAATGAGACACATAAGCGTTTGAAAGAGTGTCTGTAGAGTTTCTTGCCCATTCTTCTCCATAGAGATCTACGCATTGGAATGGGCAACTACAGTGCTTTATTTATTTGTTATATCAACAACAGTACATCATCATAATCAGCCTATAATGTTCCCACTGCTGGGACACAGGCCTCCTCTCTATGAGAGGGAATGGGCTATAATTCACCACGCGGGCCCAGTGCGGGTTGGTAGATGTCACATGTCTTCGAATTTTTGGTTCTAGGACATGCCGGTTTCCTCACGATGTTTTCCTTCACCGTTTTGAGAGCAGTGGTGATGAAATAAATTACACAAAGTAATGCGCCTGGCTGGGTTCGAACCCACAACAGTACATACTAAGTATTAATGTAAAACTATTACAGATACACGCAGCATTCACCATAAGACAACAACATAAAGTTCTCATATCTTAATAATACAATTTGAATACAATATAAAATTTTCTTAAAACTAAATGAGATGATATGAGTTATGATAATAATTATATGTATTATGAGTGTGATATCTAACTAAAGATTTTAATTTACAATTTTGTTAACTAGTTGCACGAATGGACAGAAATTAGATGTTTAAAGGAAAATTAGTGCGCTCCCGTACCTCTGAAACTGATCTTCTGAACTTGTTAAGGGAAACACCGAATAAATCGGTTTCCAGTGCTGAGTAGGAGCTATTGTAGTTTCTACATACATTCGTGCTTTCACAGTTATTATGCCTGTGGCGGGACTTAAGTTTTATCTTATAGTGTCACGGAAGATATCCCGTGAATGACAGTATAAGTTTAGTTGTAAACCGTGAAAGCTTAAAACAGTGTTTTAGTTTTATGTCCTTGTTTTTGATTATTCAAAAGTTTATAACTGTTCCATTGGAAAAATAATGTATTGAGTTTGATTTCGTTGTCACAATCCAATTCAAAACATTTTTGAAATTCATTTAAAAAATGGTGAATGAGGTTTCATTTTTTTTTTATGATTTTTTTTTTTCAATTTTTTACTATCGTATCGATAATAGAATGTGACTTGACTTTGGCGAAGCCCTTAGGAGAGTGGCTGTTATTAATAAGGGATTTGTATGCAGTTTTTCTGAAGATACAATGGGTATAAAAGTACACTTAACAAAAGACTACTGAAAGGGACTAGTTCTCCCCGTTATTGCAATCATTTCTTGGTTCTAGACCATACCTGGGAACCGTCTAGTTACGGAGCTATTGGGGTCAAAGTTCCAAATTATTTACAAGTTTTTTTTTCAACACTAATTTAAAATGATGTAACTTTACTTTAAATACATCGATGGCCCCCGTACTATTCAATGCATTAATCAGGACATCGTTTTGAGTGCGTGTTACATTGACTCCTACCGTAAAACATGATTTTTCACCCCAAAAAAAAAACTCGTTTCTCTGTCATAATTTTTGCGTAGAGTTACTTAGTTTGATGTACAGAATGCTTGGTTGACGGCTTCGTGAAGGGTGCATTTAGAATCTATGTAAGGGATTTGTGTGCAGTTTTTTTCTGAGGGTAGGTATAATTATAATGATGTGTGTGAATTTGTGTGTACTATTAGGTAGTGTTAGGTGCGGTGTTTTCTTCTTTTTATCGTGTGGTTAGTGCCTAACCAGGTGTCAGAGTTGAAATGCCGCCCATGGACCTCTGACTCGGCTTTACATGCCTTCGAGAAATATCTCTCTGGCATGCTGGTTTCCTCACGATGTTTTACTTCACCGAAACAAGTGATAATTATACAATACGCACATTAATCCGAAAAATCAGAAGTTTGTGTCTTGGGTTCAAACTTAAGACCTATGACTTGACTGTCTGACGGTCACACAACTAGGCTATCACTGCAATCTTTCGATAATAAAAACGGTTTTATGAACGAGACCAATATATAAATAAATTGTTATGGTCGCAGTTGCTGTTCAATTCAAAATCAAAATATTTTATTTCACATAGGCCTCGATGGGCACTTATAAAACGTCGACAAAAAGGTGCACGGTTCGGTTTGGTCGTTTTCTATGGAGAAGATCCGGCAAGCAACTCCATGGTTACTCTTTTCAAATCTTTTGGTATTACAATATTATCATGGATACAGCATTTGTACTTAAGTATGGGGGGACACCGTAGGCCCGACAATAAGTCGTTGCTTACTACACAAAAAATGTAGAACAAAATAAAAAGCAGCTGGGAATCTACAAAGCCTACAATGTTCACACATTCACAAACAATCGATAAAAAGAATCTATACAAGGAAAGAAAATATTGTAAAATACTAAATTAAACAAGTGACACAAATACTGTTATCAGTGCTGTAACTATTCTGAGCAAAAGATGTATCAATGATTTGAAAAGTATTGTAAAAATCTGATTCGAAAGAAGAAAAAAAATTACATTGAGATAGTTAGAGACATCCACATATTTGTGGTGTTTATGAGCTAATTAGAAAATCTGTTACATTTATTATTTGATAAATCCGTAAAAAAGGAGTCAAATCGTCTACTACAGTGGGGTGGAAGGAATTCCTCCTGCGCATGGCCCCAACGTACTGAGTGAGTACTTTTTCACATATCGACTGTTCACAACGCAGTCTTAACACATTGGCCATGATCGCTTCACATTGCCCACCAGGGGAGTTTCATCTCGGGGTACAGATCCAGCTGTACTCTTCAGTTATGATAGCTTTCATTTACGGCGTAACGATTCATATCCACCACTATCTGACTGAGTAGACACGGACTCCTCAGACTAATCGCACGAAATATCGTACTAGTGTTACGAGCTAAGAAAACTTTGATAGCGCGATGTAGGAGTCCATTGTTCGAGGGACGAAGGGTCGGTTTTTTTTTGGACTTGCAGCTACCTACGCGACCCAAGCGGTGTATACGTAGAGTGCCGGGTTCGAGCCTCGGCTTGAACAAATTATTTTTGTGATTCTCTAAGTTTTAATACAGATTTTTGTTATAGTTGTATCTAGAAATGAATGTTTAGATAAAACCGTTGATAATTTAACTTAAATTTTAACCTGTCACGTATTAAGAGTTGGTCAATATTAAGGGTATTAAAATACCCTGCCCTTTGAATTTAGAATGATACATTTTTGTAAATTATTTCTTTAGTTGGTATTTCTTGCAACAAAGGCAAAGGTTCGGCAGAACTCCTACCCACCTTTACGGCATATAACTGTTATGCACTGTAAATTTTTACCATGGACTGTAAGAAAGTTCTTTCTAATACATTTTACTATTAAGATTCAGTCATTTGAGCATTTATTGTTGGTCGATAAAAATGTTTTTTTTTATTCAATATTGGTTCTGAAGAAACTAGACTCTACCGCACATTACTTAAAGCGCCAAAAATATTCTACATCAATTTTTTTTTTCATGCTGTTACAATCAATGTCACAAAAAAGGAGTCAAATTTTCTTCGTCAGTGGGTCATGGTTTTTTCACACTATCGCGGATAGCTAAGCGCAGCCTATCCCAAACTGCGTTGAACAAATTATTTTTGTGATTCTCGAAATTTTAATACAGATTTTTCTAATTGGTATTTGTGTATAGAAACGAATGTTATAATAAACATATAAAACAGTTAATTATTTTTTTACTTTAATTTTGACCGAACGCTACTTTTTTCAGTACATTGTAACTTTGTGTGTAGAATTACTTTACTGCTAAATAAAAAAAACTTTATTCCGTAATCTCTTATGAAAGATAATTGAATAAGATAAATCAAAAAAATCACTGTTGAAACTACTGTGTTAAATAAAATTATACAATAAATAAAAAAACCAAATTACAAAGGAACAAAAAATCTCAAAAATATTTGCTATCCGCGGGGCTCGAACTCGAGACCTCTAGTCTCGTCCGTATTTTCGCTCCCGAACCATGGAGTCTGAATCGCGCTATTAAAGTTTTCTCGCCACGTAACACTAGTTCCACATTTCGCACGTCTTGTTTGGGGAGTCCGTGTCTACTCAGTAAGACAGCTCGGTGTTCGGGGTGGGACGATCTAAGCCCACCTGCCTGCCTGCTGCCTGGTTGATACAACACGCTTTGGTGGGTAAGCTATTGTAGAATACCTGAGTGCAGCAGGTCTGTGTCTCAAGATGAAGTTCCATTGGGAAATATGAGACGTTCAGGCAAATGTGACCAGTCGACATGTCGATTAGATCAACGAGGGAATTGTGTAATATATATAATATACATGTGTATGGGAACATAATCCTTCACCCAACTGCAGTAGAAGATTTGACTCTCTTTTGTGACTTAGCTTATTTGTTTTTTGTTAAGCAGCAAACTTAACAAAATAATATCGAAAAAATACAAAAAGTATTGCAGCTAGCGAGGTCCGTACGTGCGACAATGTGTCACTTATATTATGAGTGGGTTTTCATATTCCAAAGAAAGTAATATTTGAACACGATTGTTTGTGAATGTGTGAACAGTGTAGGCCTTGGATATTCTTAGATGCGTGTTAACTTTTGTAAACCTTTTATCTTGATTTACGTTTTTTGTATACGAAGAAACTACTTATTGCCGGGCCTATGCTGTCCGCCTATACTTAAGTACTAATGCTGTAACATGATATTGTAAAACAAAGTCATTTTAAAAGCATAACCATGAAGTTTCTGGACGGTTCTTCTCCATAGGTAACAACCAATTCGAACCATGCACCTTTTTGTCGTTGTTTTATAAGTGGCCATGTAGGCCTATGTTAAATAAAATATTTAGATGTAGATTTTTGAAGCTGGTGCTTTTATTTGATCAATATTTATGTTCATGTTTTACAAGATAATTAAAAACTAAATTGAGTTAATTCAGCGTCACTAAAACAGCTGATAATTATCATTTTTATTTCTTTCTAACAACACTTGAACCTACTAATACCAATGGTAACTAACACTCGTTGCTCTTTGTCTAATTAACTAGTGTAAATTAAGCAAAACTCATGATAATCATTTTTATTTCTCTCTAACAACACCTGTGCCTACTAATACAAGTGGTAACTAACACTTGTTGTTCTTTGTCTAACTAACTAGTGTAAATTAAGAAAAACTAATAAGATAAAGTTTTATTGTTTCAATTTCATCGTTATCTTAAGATCAATGTGAAAGTGAATCTTTTATGTTTTAAAAACAATTCTAAAGAAATCTTATTTTGCTAAACTAAAGAGAACTAGGTAGATTTATATATTATAACATACTGACCAACTGACTAACAGACTGCTGGGCATGTGATTATGGGTTCGATTCCCGGGTCGAGAAAAGTGTTTTTGGGTTTTTCTATCAGGTCTAGATTTGTGCCTTGTTGATGGCAATAGGCTCGCCCCTTATTACATGGGAATTAAATTTAACTGGCGAGATGTGGGTGTACTAGCAGGTTCACCTCTCCTTAATCCTTCTGGGTTTACAGGCATGATATTATGTGATGAAGTTGATATGGAGATATGAGTACTTCATTTATGATTTCTTTAACTTGTTCAAAAGAGTGAAAAAGGTAGATTAAAGGAGAATAATTTCACTTAATCTTAAACAATTCACCCAATTTTATACAATAACTGGGTAACGGCCTATCCTTATGTTTTCTTATTTATTTTCGTACGCCCTGCATCCGTTATGAGGATAATTCCGATACCTATCAACTTCCATATACTAATCAACTTTCGCTAAGATTTCTTATCCGACATGTAAAACTCCGACACTCATCGACATAGTCTGTCGACCGTTATGAAGGAATAAATCACGCTCTTGACGGAAGCAGGTAACTAAATAGCAACACGGTAATTTATTTTTATTTTGTAGCGACAATGTGTTTTTAATTTAATCCTTAAAAAGGTTTGATGAAAGAGTCCAATGTCTAAATAATTGTTATGGTCCCAGTTGTTGTTCAATTAGAAAATCTGTTACATTTATTATTTGATAATTCTGTAAAAAAGGAGTCAAATCGTCTGCTACAGTGGGGCGGAGGGAATTCCTCCTTCGCATGGCCCCAACGTACTGAGTGCTTTTACACATATCACACACACACACGTTCACAACGCAGTCTTTACACATTGACCAGAATCGCTTCACATTGCCTACTAGGGGAGTTTCATCTCGGGAGACGAAGGGTTGGTTTTTTTTTGGACTTGCGGCTACCTAAGCGACCCAGGCGGTGTACGCGTAGGGTGCCGGGTTCAAGCCTCGGCTTGAACAAATTATTTTTGTGATTCTCTAAGTTTTAAGGCCATTACATTGCTCGATGACCTTGATGATTTGATCCCTGTACTGGTTTTTGTTGACTTGCCCCGCACATTTCGCAAAATTTCGGTTTTTATTTATTATTTAAAAATATTAAAAGAAATAACAGAAAAAAAACAATACAGATTGTTAAGTATATCATTACGTATTTAAAATTCATGCCGATCTATTCAGCCGTTACAGAGATAATTTACAATTAAGGTTGAAAAAGAACCTATTTTCTACGACTAACCAAAAAAAATTGAGAAGGTTTATTAAAATTTTAAACAATACAATTTATTTGTGATGAACTTAACTATAACATACTTTTTTTACACGAAAAACGCACGAAGGGATTCATCAACAAAATTCTTTGAACATAGACGCTGTTTTTTGTATTTGAGCCATGTAATGCCCTTAATACAGATTTTTGTTATAGTTGTATGTAGAAATGAATGTTTTAGATAAAACCGTAGATTATTTGACTTAAATTTTAACCTGTCACATATTAAGAGTTGGTCAATATTAAGGTATTTTAGCCCTTTGAATTTAGAATGATGCATTTTTGTAAATTATTTCTTTAGTTGGTATTTCTTCCAACAAAGGCAAAGGTTTGCCAGTACTCCTACCCACCTTTACGGCTTTATCTGTTATAAAAAAAGCAGCAAAAAGTATTCTCCGGGTAACTTTCGTAGCGAATTTTTTATTTAGTGTAATCTTCAGATAAATGGACACACATCTAAGACGCAGTAAAAATTAAAAGTACAATTTTTATTATGTGTCAGTCGGTGCATAAACTACAGAGATATTCTATTTTGAAATTTCAGTGCCCACGAAAGTAACGAAAGACGCCACGAAAGTTACAGACGTATTTTCTACGGGCAAAATATGATTCCAAATCCTTATTTTTTCACAAATTTCCTGTGGATTGAAGTTTATAATGTAAAAGACATCATTACGAATCAACTTGTATTTCAGATCAAAAATTATAGTGTTTTGTGTCACACCGTTTTCTGTCCGATGCTATAATAGTACCTAGTTTACATATTATTATTTTTTATATTTACGGTCTCGTATCACTTAGAATGTATGAAAAGACTTTTCCATAATTATCACACTTATCACTCATAAGTGAATTACCACATAACTTTAAAAAATCACAATATTTAAACTAACTAACTAATCAATATAATTAGCATTAATTGAAATTCTTTTAAGTCAATCACAAAATCTTTGTCTTAAATTGTCAATAAATCACGAAAGCCATGTATTTTCCAACCTAGTACCTTTCTCTTGCCTTAATTTTTACTGTATTGTGTAACTCTGTGTCATTTTTTATTCTCGCTCATCTTTTTATCTTTGCTAGACGCTTTCTCTCCCGTCGCTCCTTTGAACGTAATCTGAAAATAATTTTAACCAAAAACATTAACATGACTGATGTGAGTAATTAAGTAAAGTACAAGATAATCAGAAATTATGATGGTGACGTTGGGATTTTTTTATGCAAGAGGGATACAATTGGCAAAACAGCCCAGTTTGGGGTGGGGTAAACTGTTAAATTGGCTACGAGAAAACATACAAACAGAAACACATTCTACGAGTCGTAACAAGAAAAAAATTGAAACACATACATGCATATAAATACTTATACAAATACATAACACCTTTCTTTGAGCTTCTTGACAATCGAGTAAAAGCATCTGCGGTTCAAAAAAAGTCTATAGTTATTATTTAATTGAGATATACATATAACTTTCATGGTGCGCTAGCTGACTTTCGTGGACCACGAAAGTTGTGCCACGAAAGTTACGAAAATTTCACATTTTTGAGAATTACGATTAAAGTTATTGGTAAATTAACGAACAAAGTACTTGGAAATAATCTCGAAGATCTATCTTATTCTTTAATTCAAAATGATTTGGAAAATTATAAACATTATCCTTCAAAATATATGCATGAAAGTTTCTTGACCAATGCTACTTGAAAATATTCAGAGAATAACTTACGTCTTATTTTTATTGTTTGGAAGCGACGAACTTACCTGTCTCCTGCACTGACTCCGGGATACTACTGAGCACCCGTGCAGCTAAATCGTGCAGCGACAAGTTGGCGCTCTTGGAAGATAGGTGCAGTTTTGTTGCGTGTTCGCGAAAATAGCAAAATCGTGTGACAGAGACATAATGCCTATTAAGTATTGTAACTTAAGAGATAAAATTAATGTTCTTTGGTAATTATGACGCATAATTTAATTTGATGTATCACATTAAAGTTTGCCGTGAGCGCGAACAGGGTGTGACGCGCGACGAACACCGATTTTGCTCCCGTTTTCGATATTAGATATTTAAAAAAATAAAAACTATAAATAATGTTACATGTTTAATGTTGAAATTATACACATATATAAATAAAGAGTAATCTGTATTTGGTCCTAAGACTGTACGTTTAATAGTTTAGGAATTAAGACCGTGTGATCGCGTTTTGAGGGACCTCGAAAAACCACCCTTATGCACTGTAAATTCGTACTATGGACTGTAAGAAAGTTCTTTCTAATACATTTTACTATTAAGATTCAGTAATTTTGAGCATTTCAATTATAAAATTGTAATTTTGTAGGTCCATAAAATGTTTTTTTTAATTCAATTTTGAGTTTGAGAAAACTAAACTCTACCACACATTACTTATAGCGCCAAACATTTTCTGCATCAAAACCTTTTTTCATGCGGTTGCAATCAATGTCACAAAAAGGAGTCAAATTGTCTTCGTCAGTGATTCATGGTTCCTCCACACTAACGCGGATAGCTAAGCGCAGCCTATCCCAAACTGCGATGAACAAATTATTTTTGTGATTCTCGAAATTTTAATACAGATTTTTCTAATTGGCATTTGTATATGTATAGAAACGAATGTTATAATATACATATAAAACAGTTAATTATTTTTTTACTTTAATTTTGACCTGTTTCAGATGAGAAGTTTATTTGCGTTATACAACGCTACTTTTTTCAGTACATTGTAACTTTGTGTGTAGAATTACTTTACTGCTAAATAAAAAAAACTTTATTCTGTAATCTCTTTTGAAGATATTTGAATAAGATAAAAATCACTGTTGAAACTACCGTGTTAAATAAAATTATACAACAAACAAAAAAACCAAATTACACAGGAACAAAAAAACTCAAAAATATTTGCTATCCGCGGGGCTCGAACTCGAGACCTCTATTCTCGTCCGTATTTTCGCTCCCGAACAATGGATTCCTGAATCGCGCTATTAAAGTTTTCGCGCCACGTAACACTAGTTCGACATTTCGCACGTCTTGTCTGGGGAGTCCGTGTCTACTCAGTGAGACAGTGTTCGAGGTGGGACTTATCTTAACCCACCCTGCTTGCTTGAAGCAATACGCTAGGCGCCAAGCTATTGTGGTATACGGCAGGAAGATGAAGTCCCATTGGGAAATGTGAGCCGTTCAGGCTAATGTGACCAATCGACATGTCGATTTGACCTATGAAGGAGTAATGGTCCTTCACCCCCTGCAGTAGAAGACTCGACTCCCTTTTGTTACTTAGCTTATTTGTTTTATAAAAGGCAGCAAACTTAAAAAAATAATATCTAAAAAATACAAAAAGTATTACAGCTAGCGGGGTTTGAACGCTTGTATATTCCTAGATGCGCTTTAACTTACTGACACTCACCTCGTACATATTCAAGATACTTAGATGGTAGGTACACAATGCGGACATTTTAGGGAACATAGGTTTGTGTTTTCCGGACACCGATCGCGCACCAATCTTTTAGGTGAGGCGCCACTGACGCGTGCACTCCACTGTCTCAACCTCAGAGACGTTGATTTATTCCATTGTTCTCTGAGCGAGTTCACAAAAAGTGCATTGTTTGTGATTTGTTACAAAACTTAATATTGTTATTGTGTACACTATCGAATTAGGTAACTCTGTAAAGATAGTCGTAAGATGGAGAAGAATAAATAAAACTTTTGTTCACCTTTTATCTTGTTTTACGTTTTTTGTGTACGGCCGGGCCTATGCTGTCCGCCCATACTTAAGTGCACCTTTTTGTCGACGTTAATAAGTGCCCATGTAGGCCTATATGAAATAAAATATTTAGATTTAGATTTTTAAAGCTGATGCTTTTATTTTTGATCAATATGTTCATGTTTACGAGATAATTAAGAACTAAATTGAGTTGATTCGGCGTCACTAAAACAGCTGACGATTATCATTTTTAGGGTTCCGTAGTCAACAAGGAAAGGGACCCTTATAGTTTCGCCATGTCCGTCTGTCTGTATACCCTGCATCCGTAAGCGGGTGATTCGATACATTATTCAAGTTTCGCTTAGATTTCATATCCGACTTGTAAAAGAAAAAGAAAAAAACTATTCATTCATTCATCGACGTAGTTTGTCTACCGATATGACAGGAATTACCCTGCTGACGGAAGCAGGTAATCAAAAAGCAACCCGGTATTTTTTTTTTTTGTGACCACATTTTTTTAATCTTTCGATCTTCTTCTTTATCGTGTGGTGAGTGCCTAACCAGGTGTCAGAGTTGATATAAAGTTAGAGGTCCATGGACTGCCCCATGGACCTCTAACTTTGCTTGACTTTCCGTCGACCCGTTGATACCGTCGAGAAATATCTTTCTCAGATTACGACTTGGCAGTCTGACGGTCATACAACTAGGCTTACTAGGTTATAACTGCAGTCTTTCGATAAAAACGGTTTTATGAACGAGACCAATGTATAAATAAATTGTTATGGTCGTAGTAGCAGAATTAGAAAAATTGTTACATTTATTATTTGATAAATCCGTAAAAAAGTCTCAGTACGTCTCAGACACCTCAGACGTACTGAGACGTCGAGGCATACGAAAGAGGAATATGGTCCTCCACCCCACTGCAGTAAACGATTTGACTCCCTTTTGTGACTTGCCTTATGTGTTTTTTATTAGGCAGAACAAAACAATATCAAAAAAATACAAAAAATATTGCAGCTAACAGGGTTCGAACGTATGACAATTTAAGTCACTTTCAGTAAGAGAGGGTTTTCCTTTTCAAAAGTGAGTAATAATTTTAGCTGGTGTTTTATTTGATCAATAAGCAAATGTTTAACGAGATCACTAAGAGTTAAATGGAGTTGATTAAAACTAAAACAGCCGATTTTTACTTTTCTATGTCTGCATAATAACACCTTTAACTACCTACTAAAACAGTTAAAATTTAAGGTTGACGAAACGGGACTCAATATATGAAGATTAAAATCATTACGAAACACTCGCACTTTTTTCACTTCATTTTTTTTCTTGTTTTGAACATCTTTTGTTTAGTTGGCGAATCGGAAAGTTACCAAATGGGATGTACCCAATACCGGCTATTGGTAACTAACACTCGTTTGTCTTTTGTTTTTTTTTCTCATAATATTTTTTTGTATTAATATACACGAATTTTTTTTTTTAAGTTTTACAAAAGTGTACGTAGTAGTGTTATTTTTTATACAATGCAAATGAAATGAAATTATGAAATCTAGTTAGTGCATATGAGTAAACAATAACTAAAATATATTTATCAGTTGCAAGTAATGAAATACAGTACCTTTGTGCTCTTCTATCTTAATGTAATGTCGTGTTACGTATTTTGTGTGTACATAAATAAATTAAATAAATAATTGATAAAGTTTATTTCAAATGTTTGGTAGCGTTCTGATTAACGAGTATTAGCACGACTAATTAGAAAAAGTTGTATTATTTCACTGTCATCGTTATCTGATCAATGCGAAAGTGGATAATCTGTTTTTTTTTAAACATTTTTTTGAACTAGTTTTTATTATAATAAAAAGGAGAAAATACAATACATAGATCGATAAATCCACAAAAGAGGAGTCAAATCGTCTACTACATTGGGGTGGAGGGACATATTCCTCCTTCACATGGCCCCGACGTACTGAGGACTTTTACACATAACCACTATTCAAAACGCAGTCTTTGCACATTGGCCAGAATGGCTTCACATTGCCTACCAGGGCAGTTTCATCTCGGGGAACAGACTCAGCTATACTCTTCAATTACGATAGCTCTCATTTACAGCGTATCGATTCATGTAGGGGTGGGTTTAGAACAGTGAGACAGTGGTCAAGGGTGGGGACCCTTCACCACTGTCTCACTATGTAGACACGGACTCCTCAGACTAAACGCGCGAAATATCGTACTGGTGTTACGAGTTAAAAAAAATTGTTGTTTGAGAGTCGAAGGGTCGGTTTTTTTGTAGTTGCAGCTACCTAAGCGACCCAAGTGGTGTACGCATAGGGTGCCGGGTTCGAGCCTCGGACTGACAAAGTTATTTTTGTGATTCTCTAAATTTTAATACAGAATTTTCTTATAGTTTTATTTAGAAATGAATGTTAAGGTATAAAAGTTTATTATTTAGAGTGTTCTTAATAATATATTTTACTATAAAAGTATTAATAAGAACACTCTTCGGATTACTCGGATCCGTAATCGTTAATTGAAGACAAATTGAAGAAGAAAAAAAATACTGTTGGAATTACCGTGTTAATTAAAATTAAACGTCAAATAAAAAGTTTAAAAAGCCTGATACGTAACGTACACAGCAACGTAAAAACGCAAAAATATTTGCTTTCCGTGGGGCTCGAACTCGAGAACTCTAGTCTCATCCGTATTTTCGCTCCCGAATAATGGAGTCCTGCATCGCGCTATTAAAGTTTTCTCGCCACGTAGCACTAGTTCGACATTTCGCGTGTCTTGTTTGGGGGAGTCCGTGTCTACTCAGTGAGACAGTGTTTGAGTGTGTGAGTGTTTGTGCTGGGGCTGTTCTAAACCCACCCTGCCTGATTTAAGTAATACACTATGGGTGCAAGCTATTGTGGAATACAGAGTGCAGTGAATTTGTATCTCAAGTTGAAATCCCATTCGAAAATGTGAGCCTGCCTGGCCAATGTGTTAATGACTGCGTAGTGAACAGTCGACAAGTTTATAAGTCCTCAGTATGTTAGAGGCAATGCAAACGGAGGAATATGGTCCTCAACCCCACTGCAGTAGAAGATTTGACTTCCCTTTTGTAACTCAACTTTTGTCTTATTAGGCAGCAAACTTAACAAAATAATATCGAAAAAATATACAAAAAGTAATGCAGCTAGTGAAGTTCGAACGTGCGACAATATGTCCCTTTTAGTACGAGGGGGAGGAACCCGCTCGTACTAAAAGTGACATAAATTAAGTTGTTTCAGCGTATATAGGGTGTAAACAGACCCTTCACATAGCCGTCAACTAAGCATTCTGTCCATCAAAATAAGTACCTCTACGAAAAAATTATTGCTGGAAATTTTGACTTTTTTTTGGGGGTGAAAAATCACGATTTACGGTAGGAATCGATGAAAAGCACTCAAAGCATTGTGCTGAAGGATGGATTGAATAGTATGGGGGTCGTGGAGCTGTGTAAAGTAAAAATCTTACATTAAAAACATGTATTTAAAAAAAAACTTGTGAAAAAGTTGGAACTTTGACCCCCAATATCTCCGTAACTAGAAGGTTCCCAGGTATGGTGTAGAACAAAAAATAATCGCAAAGACGGGGAGAACAAGTGCCTTTCGGCTCTGTTAAGGGTCTATTTACTTAAGTACTTAATGCTGTAACTTGATAGTATTGTAAAACCAATACATTTTAAAAGAGTAACCATGAAGTTTCTTGCCGGTTCTTCTCCATAGGAAACAACCAATCCGAACCGTGCACCTTTTTTTCGACGTTAATAAGTGCCCATGCAGGCCTATTTAAAATAAAATATTTAGATTTAGATTTTTACAGCTGGTGCTTTTATTTTTGATCAATATGTTCATGTTTACGAGATAATTAAGAACACAATTGAGTTGATTCGGCGTCACTAAAACTCTGACGATTATCATTTTTAGGGTTCCGTAGTCAACAAGGAAAGGAACCCTTATAGTTTCGCCATGTCCGTCTGTCTGTATACCCTTTTGTTTCGCTTAGATTTCATATCCGACTTGTAAAAGAAAAAGAAAAAAACTATTCATTCATTCATCGACGTAGTTTGTCTACCGATATGACAGGAATCACCCTGCTGACGGAAGCAGGTAACCAAAAAGCAACCCGGTATTTTTTTTTATTGTGACCATATTTTTTTAATCTTTCGATCTTCTTCTTTATCGTGTGGTGAGTGCCTAACCAGGTGTCAGAGTTGATATGCAGCCCATGGACCTCTGACTTTGCTTGACTTTCCGTCGACCCGTTGATACCGTCGAGAAATATCTTTCTGGCATGCTGGTTTCCTCACAAAGTTTTACTTCACCGATGCAAGTGATAATTATACAATACGCACATGAATCCGAAAAATCAGAGGTGTGTGTCTTGGATCGAACTTAAGACTTGGCAGTCTGACAATCATACAACTAGGATTACTGGGCTATAACTGCAGTCTTTCGATAAAAACGGTTTTGGGTGTTTCTTCGAGTTTACATTTATTTTGCACTTTTTTCTGTAATTTTATAATTTTGTCTAATTTAAAAGTAAGAGTAGGCGGATATAAATCTACATTGGAGGCAGTGAGGATATGTGTCTAGGGCATTGAAGATTCCGTAGTACGAATTGAGAAAAATAGCATCGAAGAAATCTTTTGGGGATGGTAATGACATTATGTTACTGGTAATGAAATTTGTGTTGCTGGTAATGATTTTATGTTCCTGGGAATGACGATAAAAAAGAAAAGCATTTAACAAAATAATCTTTGTTTTTATTGTAGAACCAAAATATATTAAAGTATTAAATCAACATAGTATTACCTAATCAGTTTTCAGTAACCACCCAAAGTAAAATATGCAAAAATATAATTTTTTTTTCTTACGCATAATTGAAAATTTTCATAATCATCAATAAAATCAACACAAACATTTTGTTAACATCACTATTTCTTCTTTCTACGCTAATCCTTCATCATCATCATCATTCCAGCCGAAAGACGTCCACTGCTGGACATAGGCCTCCCCCAAGAAGGGGGGGTTTTGCCATAATCGCCACGCTTGGCAGGCGGGTTGGCGATCGCAGTATGGTTGTTATAAAACACAGAGAACGCTGCTGCCCATTCTCTGGTAAGTCCCTTAGTCGCCTCTTACGACACCCACGGGAAGATATGGGATGGTGCTATTCTTTACGTCCGGACACCATACAGAACACTAATCCTTAACTTTTATTATTTCTTAAAATTTCTTAACTAAACTCTGTCTTTTTATATTTGGCTGATTTACTATATCTTTGATTTAATCACTCTACTTCTCTTCATTTTCAAGTCATCTCATTTAGCCGATAACCGATACACCCTTGATTGTTGTTTTCATGAATCATTCTTGTTTTTATTCTCTAAATCTTAGTCTTCTTCTTCTTAATTAGCTGATTGCATCTTTCATTGTTGTTTGGAATCATTCTAGTTTTTATTTATTTTTTAATCTTCTTCTTCTTATTTAGCTGATTGACATCCTTGATTGTTATATCTGATAAAATAATTTTTGATTTTTGCGTAACGACGTCTTTTGCACAGCCTCTGCTGAGCAAGGCGCTCTTCTTTTCCTTTCTTCGTTTTCGCCATAAATCTGTGAATAAAATGACCCAATCTCTAGTTTAATGACTTCAAGTCGAATTATGATAACCGAGTACGTAAAAAATACAGTCGAACATAGAATAAAACCAACCTTCTTCTTTTTTTAAGTCAGTTTTAAAACATAAATTCAACTCATTTGTCATTACCCGCAACAATTCGTCATTACCCACAACATGAAATATCCCGGCAATGACGTTACTCGTAATGACGATTTCAATTGAAACATGTCTGAATTTGTTTAAAATATTCATGAGGAATAATATATTCAGTGGAAGTTTTTTAGGTTTAAAATTACGTGTAAAACACTGAAATAATGAAAATGCATACATAAATAACTCACCGAGTAATCCTAAATTCCGGTAATGATGTTTTTCTTGACGAAGGCTGCGTAGAAACACTTTTTTCCAATTTTATTCACAAACTACACGCGCACGCCGGACGAGAACTCAAGGTCGACTAACTATCGAAAGGGGGTGCGGGGGTACGCCGCGCAGGATTACGGATTATATAGCAAAGTGTCAGTTTTTAAACTTTTTTGTCCTGTTGCGTGTAATGACAGAAAACAAATGCCAAACGTTTTTCGACTAAAATAATATATTCGGTTTTTTAAATCGGCACTTATTTATGCATAAAATAAGAACATATATTACTATTATAAAACTTACGTACATGAAATTGGTTATTCAGGCACCATTATTAAATTATTTTTGATAAACTAAGAATGTGCGCGATTTGAACGTTGTGGGCGATGACGTTTGGTAAATATTTTATAAAATAGAATCAGAATTAAACTACTTATGTTCACAAAGAGGAAGTGCCTCTTTTTAAAATTATAATAGGAAGCTAAGTTATGCCTTTTTTCTAAAAAAATTACAGCCTACATTTTTTTATTAGACTTGAACATAGTTTTTCGCTCATTTGAAGAAACACCCTTTTATGAACGAGATCAATGTATTAATACATTGTTATGGTCGCAGTAGCATTAGAAAAATTGTTACATTTATTATTTGATAAATCCGTAAAATAGTCTCAGATGCCTCAGACGTACTTTTTTTTAATTTATTTTTTAATAAAACGTTGCCCCGCACTAGGAATTTCTCCTGTATCATGGGTGCGTTTACAAACATTTAAATTCACGTATACAAACAGCCAGACCCGGAACTACTACCTGTAGGCCTTACAAATATTTGTTCCGTGCGGGAATCGAACCCGCGACACGAAGCGCAGCAGTCAATCGCTCAGCCACTGCGCCAACCGTATTGCGACGTCGAGGCATGCGAAAGAGGAATATGGTCCTCCACCCCAATGTAGTAGACGATTTGACTCCTCTTTTGTGGATTTATCGATTTATGTATTGTATTTTCTCCTTTTTATAATAATAAAAACTAGTTCAAAAAATGTTTAAAACAAAAACAGATTATCCACTTTCGCATTGATCAGATAACGATGACAGTGAAATAATACAACTTTTTCTAATTAGTCGTGCTAACACTCGTTAATCAGAACGCTACCAAACATTTGAAATAAACTTTATCATTTATTTCAGGGTCATATTTCTCCTTCACATGGCCCCGACGTACTGAGGACTTTTACACATATCGACTGTTCAAAACGCAGTCTTTGCACATTGGCCAGAATGGCTTCACATTGCCTACCAGGGCAGTTTCATCTCGGGGAACAGACTCAGCTGTACTCTTCAGTTACGATAGCTCTCATTTACAGCGTATCGATTCATGTAGGGGTAGGTTTAGAACAGTGAGACAGTGGTCAAGGGTGGCGACCCTTGACCACTGTCACACTGTGTCGACACGGACTCCTCAGACTAAACGCGCGAAATATCGTACTGGTGTTACGAGTCAAAAAAAATGTTGTTTGAGAGATGAAGGGTCGGTTTTTTTTTTGTAGTTGCAGCTACCTAAGCGACCCAAATGGTGTACGCATAGGGTGTTGGGTTCGAGCCTCGGACTGACAAAGTTATTTTTGTGATTCTCTAAATTTTAATACAGATTTTTCTTATAGTTTTATTTAGAAATGAATGTTAAGGTATAAAAGTTTATTATTTAGAGTGTTTTTAATAATATATTTTACTATAAAAGTATTAATAAGAACACTCTTCGGATTACTCGGATCCGTAATCGTTAATTGAAGACAAATTGAAGAAGAAAAAAAATACTGTTGGAATTACCGTGTTAATTGAAATTAAACGTCAAATAAAAAACTTTGAAATGCCTAGTACGTAACGTACACAGCAACGAAAAAACGCAAAAATATTTGCTTTCCGTGGAGATCGAACTCGAGAACTCTAGTCTCGTCCGTATTTTCGCTCTCGAATAATGGAGTCCTGCATCGCGCTATTAAAGTTTTCTCGCCACGTAGCACTGGTTCGACATTTCGCGTGTCTTGTTTGGGGAGTCCGTTTCTACTCAGTGAGACAGTGTTTGAGTGTGTGAGTGTTTGTGCTGGGGCTGTTCTAAACCCACCCTGCCTGATTTAAGTAATACACTATTGGGTGCAAGCTATTGTGGAATACGGAGTGCAGTGAATTTGTATCTCAAGTTGAAATCCCATTGAAAAATGTGAGCCTGCCTGGCCAATGTGTTAACGACTGCGTAGTGAACAGTCGACAAGTTTATAAGTCCTCAGTATGTTAGAGGCAATGCAAACGGAGGAATATCGTCCTCAACCCCACTGTAGTAGAAGATTTGACTTCCCTTTTGTAACTCAACTTTTGTTTTATTAGGCAGCAAACTTAACAAAATAATATCGATAAAATACAAAAAGTAATGCAGCTAGCGGGGTTTGAGCGTGCGACAATTATGTTACTTTTAGTAGGAACTTTTTTAATAGGGACCCCCTCGGTTCCTATTAATAAAGTGAGTAATATTTTAACTAGTGCTTTTATTTGATCAATTCATCGTTGTTTTTATGTGTTACAAGATATAATTAAGTTGATTCAGCGATATATCACTGTGTAAAGTAGAAAATTGTATCTCGCACGTGTTCGCAAATCGTTCGTGCGCCTTTTAACAATGGTATTACTATTTACGTTACCATAATTTTCCATAATAATGTCATGATTTGTATAATTTATAATATTACATGTTTTTTATAAATTCAATATGGATTATTTAATTTAAATTCTTTTATTATACATTTTGATCTATCAACTAATAATTTTCATGAATGTTATCGCTAAAATTTAATTTCATATTTTATTTTTTTGTAAATAATGTCGTGATGTCTGACAGGGTAGAATGGAAGAAGAAAACGTACGACCCCAAGTAGAACGGGACAAGGGCAGGAAGATAATTTTTTGTAAATTAACTTCTAATTTCAATTCTATTCTAATTTCGCATAACTATGATTAAATTTATTATTGTTATGTAATATTGAATAGCTAATGGAATTAGAAGCCTCTTTTAATTTATTCCTATTTTCAATGCAGCTAGTATATTCAAAAGGTTTTCGTCCTGTCTTTACTGAACCCTTATTAGGTATATATGTTTTGACGTATATCTGTGATAGTTGGTTAAATGGACATTCAATCTTCATATTCCGTAGGTAGGAATACACTTCACCATCTTCCTGTCCCATTCTATTTGGGGTCGGAGC
This sequence comes from Noctua fimbriata, assembly GCA_905163415.1. Lineage (NCBI taxonomy): Eukaryota > Metazoa > Arthropoda > Insecta > Lepidoptera > Noctuidae > Noctua > Noctua fimbriata. Next base: position 7,789,004 of record LR990929.1, on the reverse strand, counting down.
AACACGATTTCTTCCTTCATTCATGCGCATCTTGTTACATCGTTCGCACATAATGTACCATCTTAACATAAATGATGTAACCAAGGTTTTGTAACAATATTATGATTTAAAAGAGTGTCCATGGAGTTTCTTGTCCGTTCTTCTCCTCAGAGATGACGATGAGACACTAGGGAATGGGCAACTACAATACTTTCACAGTTTTTATGCCTTGTGACTGGGACTGTAGCTACATTTCATTGTTGTCTTTGTTTCGACAGTTCAAAAGTGCCAGTAACTGCCTACTTGAAATAAATGCTCTGATATTCTCTCTTGTCAGACGAGATCTCCGTAGGTGTACTATAGATTAAATATACCTATATTTACAATATATTTACATTTCATAGGCTGTTTCCTTATCAAACGTTTTACGCACCCAAAGTGTTATTTACCGTCAAATTTACATAACACGTCCTGTTTTGGTCTTTATTGTCTGTGCTGTAAGAGTCATAGCAACATTATGTTTTACTTTTCGCGACCTACTGTTGACTGTAATGTAATAAATTGTGTTATTTTCCTGTTTTATTAGGTTTGCCAATGAAAACATATATTTGGAATATTAGTATATCGAGTAATCGCTAAAATTGTTTTGTTTTTAAACAATGATGGAACAAACCAGCTGGGAAACTATTTTCTTCAGTTTTGTTTATTGTTTTTACGATTTCAGAAGAAGAAAAAATGGTTTAAAATTCGATTCATGAGTGATCGGTTTATAGGTTTTTATTTGATCATTTGTTTATGGTCTACGAGATCATTAAGAATTAAATTGAGTTGATTTAGCGTCACTTCAACAGCTGACCCGTGGTACTTAAAGAGTCGTTATTGTTTTGTTCTTATTCTAATTAACTAGTGTAAATTATACACAACTAATTAGATACAATTATGTATTCTTTCATTTTCATTGTTTGATGTTTTCTTTCATTTTTTTCATTTGATTGGGTGATCATTTGTGGCATACTCGCGATATTTATTTTGAAAATACTTTATAACACCACGCTTGGTTTCCCCAAAGAGTAAGGCAGAGATATACGTACACACATATGTTTAGTACACCCACACTTCTTCAGTTATGTTTAAATCCCATTTCACATTAACAAGACACAAATCTTGACTCCACGGTTGCTCTTGGTCTATTGCCCGACAGTTGTTGTCGAGTTCTTCTATAATAGTCTCGCGAATAACTGTAACTGTGCGATTTATAAATTTGATATTAGTTCTTCATTTGTGTCATATGTTGCTGTACACTTTTGCCGACCTGGTGGCCTACCATGCCTGTGGGAAAGAGACAGAGCTATAAGTTCGTCTAGCGCCATCTCTTTCCCACACTGGAATTACTCCTGCTTTAAGACGTTATGTAGTAACCCTCCTGGACACCTCTTAAATAAATCAAGACAAAAACCTAGTAGGTATCTTCCTACTTAACCTTTCCTTCTAGCCAGAAAAACTGACCAATCCGTACATATAGCTTGTCCTTAGTGGGTCCAGTTTATTGGCAATAAATGCACAAGCCCACTTAACGAACAGGTCAGAATAGGGAATTGTGTGTGGTACAAGTTATGAGAGACCAGCTGACCTGTAAACTCGCATTTATTTTAATTAAACCATTTTCAGGCACGTATGAATTGTCAAAGAATCGATGTGTTCGTTAGGAAGTTGAAGAATAGAATAGAATCGACTAGACTCAAATATAATAGAATAGAATATAATGGAATATTCTTTTTTATGTACACCATATAATAAAATATTAAGTAAACACGTTGAAGCTAATTGTCCGTTCCAAAACGTAGATCTCTATTGGGCCTGCCACGCACTTGATGAGTGACATGGGATGTAGCGAGGAAAGGAGGCTGAGATGTAGTGTGGCAACATTACTCGTCCTGCCGCACGTCATGCTCGTCGTCGTGCCCACCGCTCCCTATTTTGTCGGTTTTTTGCGCGAGTCACAGGACAAGCACTATGAGCCCTAGTGGCTGGCCACATAATCGCGCGGTCGCAGTCCCCATCGAGTGCTCACGCAAGACGCCCGCTACAGATTGCTACAGATTTTAAGGCCCCTTTCGTATATAATAATATGAATACTTGTACTTAATTTGTTCTATTGCGATGAATAGATGTCATCCACCATCTTCGTTGGCGAGGACGACGACGTCGATATATATTTCTTTGTATGACATTGATATAATTAGCTATACTAAAAAAGCATAGTGCGCACGCTGCCATAGTTTCTTCGTCCATTATATAGCAAAGATAAATGACAAGTACGGTGCGTCACGATTAATTGCGCGAGTAGAGCAGTGTGTGGGCAGAGAGGGCAACATGACAGACAGACTGACAGACCGACAGAAACCAAGACATGCCATCAGTACCGTATATGCTTCCTTATGCAATCAGTAAAAAGCTGTTATTTAGAAATTACAAACAGACACTTCAATTTTATTTATTTGTACCTATGCTCATATCGCTTTCACTCTTGTCTTGGACCACCGTGCTTCCAATAAATTAGTGCAGCAACCCCCTGACCGGCACTTAAAGGCAGACTTACGGTTATAGTACACTTAGCAAATGCTTGGGATCCCAACGTTTTTTTCCAAAAACAATGGACACTTACTAACATGTTCTTAAGGTTCAAAATCCCTTGTCTTTGTTTGAGTAACTAGTTTACCATTTATAGCATTTTGTGTTTCTCGTGTTTTTTGGGAATTTAGGGTTTCTGGTTGATATTGGGAGAAGAAATAACAAAGAAGTTCGGCTTGTAGAAAGGCTGAAAACGAGATTGACTTAGTGGTCGATTGATTTCCGCGAAACGTGTGTTCCATCCTAGTATTTTTATATGTTAACTATTAAGGCGCTACCTCGAAAATAAATCGTAGCTCGACTCATCTACTAATCGAGCGAAAGTGATGCAATTACTTTTGAAACGCAAAAGAAGAGATGGCTATAATGTGCGTGCACTCGGAATAAAACGACGTATGTGCCAAAACGAATTTACTCCTTCTTTAACAAAATAAATGAATTAAATCTACTGACTAAACTTTGATATGATATTTCTCTATATTTTAAAGTAAATTCTATTGAATAACTCTTAAGCGTTCTCTGTGCTTTATAACAACCATACTGCGATCGCCAACCCGCCTGCCAAGGGTGGCGATTATGGCAAAACCCCCCTTCTTGGGGGAGGCCTATGTCCAGCAGTGGACGTCTTTCGGCTGAAATGATGATGATGATGAACTCTTAAGCGTTACGCCGTGATGTCGAAAAAAGTAAAAAAATAGATATAAATTTGCAATTTTTTTGTAGCGAGAAAAAATCATTGAATCGTGTATTCTTTTTACATGATACTAGACCAAAGACTTAAAAAACATATACCGAAATGTTAAATCCCTATTTTATATACTTAACAAGTTACACGAAATAGAAAAACCACATTTTTTAAATACATATATCACCTTAAGAAAACATTAAAGAACTAGTCGAGGGAGGCTTTTACTTCGCAGTGGGGATGTATTGGCTGATATTATCTTGATCCATCCTTCTATTGACCTTAGCCCAATTTATTTCGAAGCAGTGCACCATATTTATTTTCTTTCATATTCGTACTTCTCTATAAATCTTCTTCCACGTATTCACTCTCTTCCTGGACATATATAGGCTAATCCAATAATAAAAAGACGGTGGACTGGTCGCAAGCATGACCGCTGAGCAGGAGGTCCTGGGTTCGATTCCCAGGTCGGGTAAAGTGATATTGGGTTTTTGGATCAGGAATTTCCCAGTAGCAGCTACGGAGTCTGGATATGTGCTCGTTTGATGGCAATAGGCTCGCTCCCTATAACATTAGACTAGAAAACATAACTGGCGAAATGTGGGTGTATATTAGGGACAGTCAGCCCAAAAAGATGTAAACAAGGACTAGGAATGTTTATATTATTATGTATCCGGCCTGTGTAGAAGGTTTTGGTGACATGAATTGTTACTATATTTCGTAGCTCTACATTATAGAAACAATTATGGAATAATGGTTGTAGACAATGAACTGGTTCCAAGTCCGTGTCCTTACATCTTTTTGGGGCTGACTGCACACCCCTAACCCTTTGGAGATTACAGGTGTGATGTCATGTTTTTTTTTTGTACGAAACAAAATATTTTGCGTTTATAAAACAAGTTTTTTAACATTAAAATAAGTTACCAAACATGCTACTAAAATCAAGACTTTTTTCATTTTCAGCTTTTTCTGTACACAGCAAAAAAAAAATAGCAAAACTAAACGCTGTGCCTACGAAAACGGCAATTGAAAGGAGACAATTGCGAACGAGAAATGAGGGGATGCTGTGAGAGAGAAAAAGAAATGGCGGAGAGCAGCAGGCTGGAACGAAGTTGAGGGCTGTTAACTATGTTATATGGTTTTTTTGTAGTTCCTTTAGACGGTAACTTCGTTATTGGCTTAGAGCTATCATGCATCTATCAATCATTGTTTATTATTCAATTTATTGGGGTCGGCTTCCAGTCTATCCGTATGCTGCTAAACCAGTACATGAAGCGACTGCTTATCTGACTTCCATAACCCACCTACTGCGTAATAGGGTGGGTACCCTTTGGGAAGACTGATTATAAGGCATTAGGGCTTCAGGCTACTCGACTCTGAAAGATCTTTTCCCAGGCATATAAAGATCTCTGTATGAAATTATGGTTACCCCCATCCATGGACAGACTATGGCAAGCTGCTTAGCCTTGAAAATCAACCTCTAATCTCTCTCATTTTAAATTTCATATTTCATCAAAATGAAACGGCTGAGCGATTGACTGCTGCGTTGCGTGTCGCGGGTATGGTCCCCGCACGGAACAAATATTTGTATGGCCTGCTGATTGTTGTTCCGGGTCTGGCTGTTTCTGTATGTGAGTTTAAATCTTCCTAATGTTGCAATAATAGTTTTGGAGAAGCAGCTGCATCCAGTTTTATGGGAAGCCAGCCCCAATACAGTTAGGAAAAGCCTAGACAGGTGTGTTTTAAAGGACGACGATATATAAGGTACTTTTCATATCAATTAAGGTTATTCAGCAGCAGTTTCAGCATTTAAACTTATTCACTACATAGTATAAAACAAAGTCGCTTCTCTCTGTCTGTCCCTATGTATGCTTAGATCTTTAAACCTACGCAACGGATTTTGATGCGATTTTTTTAATAGATTGAGTTATTCAAGAGGAAGGTTAATATGTATACAACATTAGTTTTAGTATATGCGAAACCTGAAACACGTGTCTAATATTTTTATGTAAAGAATCTATGTACAAAATTTCAAAACTGTATCATGAAAAATCGCAAAGTTATAAGCTTGTTCTGTTACCTAGTAGTCCTTACAAAAACTTGGTCACCGCGCAGTGCCCGCCTCCAGCGTCGTCTTGAGCTCATTGATACTAATAATTTGGCAGTAGGTACCTAAATTATTGCGATAGGTACTTAAAGTCGCTCGGTGTCCAACTTTTAACTTTTTTAAATATTTTTAGGAAAAAATATAACATGGTTTAAAAATTATTGGAAATGATTCAGTTGCTTATTTTGAACAAACTATATTCAGGTTTCGCATATACTAAAAATAATGTTGTATATTGCACCCGTGCGAAGCTGGGGAGTGTCACTAGTTTAGAATAATTTGTATCAATTCAATTATAATTCAACAACTCACTGTTGAAAAGTTCGGTGGTAATCGGTCATCGTGGTATGGACATGAGATGCGGAGGAATGAGGAAAATGTCGCGAGGAAAGTTTTAGTGTGAATGGCTATAAGAGTAGAAGAAGACCAACAAAACGTTGGATGGACTGTGTGATGAATGATATAGCTAGAAAGGGGGTGATTGCTGAGATGATAGAGTAGTATGGAAGAAGAAGACATGCTGCCCGACCCCAAACAAATTGGGATAAGAATGATACTGATGATGTTTCATGTTTATTTGAGGAGAAACATACTGAACTCCTTACTAGCTCACATTACACCTAAAACTGTACCCTCATAAAATAAACAATTCTGCAGTTCGTAATCCAGACAGAAAAAAACAGCATCCAAATCTTCCATACTTGTTAATCTTCTTAAGAAAAACTACGCAAGTATTTTCAGTAAAAAAGTTCTTGTAAATAAAATGTACCAGTTGTCAACCCTACCCTGACAGGTGAAAGGGATAGCAAACCAGTCGGAATGTTGCAGGACGTATTCACACTGGCAGTGATTGGTTTTCGAGCTTTCCACGATCGCAACTGAGAAAGACACAATATACTTTTCGATCCGATGCACATCCTATTGGGTACTGAAAGTTCGAAATATTTGTAGAGAACGGTGCAAAAAATGGGTGGTACTGGAAAATAATTTAGTTTCACTACATTGCATAGGTAAACTCACTCCTTTTTCCCATAGGGGTAAGTAGAAACTTCAGAGCGCCACCAACTATGGTTCACTACATTATAAAGGATAAATCTTAAAACATGTATTTTGTAATAATCGTTAAAGGTAGACCGAAGCCCGGAAGTCGAACAACTAGTATCACCAAAAGGAATCGGACAACCAGTCTCACCAAAGGGAGTCGGACAACCAGTCTCACCAAAGGGAGTCGGACAACCAGTCTCACCAAAGGGAATCGGACAACCAGTCTCACCAAAGGGAGTCGGACAACCAGTCTCACCAAAGGGACTCGGATAACCAGTCTCACCAAAGGGACTCGGACAACCAGTCTCACCAAAGGGAGTCGGACAACCAGTCTCACCAAAGGGAGTCGGACAACCAGTCTCACCAAAGGGAGTCGGACAACCAGTCTCACCAAAGGGAGTCGGACAACCAGTCTCACCAAAGGGAGTCGGACAACCAGTCTCACCAAAGGGAGTCGGACAACCAGTCTCACCAAAGGGACTCGGACAACCAGTCTCACCAAAGGGACTCGGACAACCAGTCTCACCAAAGGGACTCGGACAACCAGTCTCACCAAAGGGACTCGGACAACCAGTCTCACCAAGATAGGTTTTACCTATAACTGGGTTGGTAAGGTCATATAGGCAGTCACTCTACAAGAAATACTGATATTCAGCTGCTGCTGGTTAGATTGGAAGCCGACCCCAACCTAATTCGGAAGAGGAAAAAATAGGTTTATTTGGCACACGCACAAGTACACAAAAATTAAATCTAAACAAAAACAAAATTAAAACAGATAATTATTGTGTGTCTCACGGCAGCGCCAATACGTTTGATAGTAGTGTTGATTATTTAGGCACCCTACTCTACCAAAAACAAGTCTCTAAAATACACAACTGTAGCCAAAGAAACACAATCATGGCAGCAAATATTTATCTACCTTTAAATTAACATATAAAAGAAAAACTTTCATAACTCCTGTCTAAACAAAATATGAGCCCAAAATATTTACAACGAGAAATAAAGAAGAAGAAGAAATAATATCGTAGACATAAACATTTACACAGAAAAAAGTAAAAAAATCATGTAGAAAACGTGTCTTATACTCTACATTTAGCTATCAATTTAGTCTAGAGGCTAAATTGATAGCTACATTTTGAGATGTTGGTTAAAACGTGCTAAAAGTTTCGTCGGCTACAAAAGATAGGGTCTTTCTTTGGAGCGAAGAATTATGAAAGACATTAATTCTGTTTAAGACCTTATACTCTTGAAGATTCGCGAGTAATTTATTGTCAATTTCCTCAATAGGTTTATATTTAGACAGGTTGGTGATTTATTAAGGTTATATTATTTAGTATATAGGCTTGACCTGGTGACCTGGTGGAAAAACAAACTGTCACTGTCATAAACTTTACACTTTAGCGAACTAATTACTATTTTATAAAGTTTTTATTCTACGTCTACCTAGCCTTTTCCCAACTATGCCACGGCTTTCAGTCTAAGCGAATGCAGCTGAATACCAGTACTTTACATGGAGCGACTGCCTACCTGACCTCCACAACCCGGTTAGCACTGGGTAATACGGTAATACCCCTTGGACTACGAGTCAGACTTTCAGGCCACTGACTGTAACGACTGTCAAAGATCTGCAAATGACAACCGGGAGCAACGGCTTAACGGGCTTTCTGAGGCACGAAGGTATGTAATGGTATGTAATGGGTGGTCACGCATCCACGGACCAACCCAGGCAAGCGCGGCTTAACCTGAAAATTGACCCGAGCGGCTGCACTATTTAGCCACGGGCTCCTCGTCGTATAAAGTTATTATTAAGAGAAAAAATCAAAACACGTATGTAATGTTAGTGTATAACATTCATGAGGGTCTTCTTAACTCCTACGGTAAGTTATTATGTATTCTAAAGTGTACAAAACCTGGTAATTCTCGGAATTTCAGTGTACACCAAGGGGAGGTAGTGTAGGTTACCTGCAAACAAAAGAAAACTATGTATTAGTATTGAAGTAATACTTCGTACACTGTGGATTAAAAAAAAGCATATAAAATAATAAAAATAAGCAAATAAGCATTGCAAGATTAAAGTCTCAACCTGGTTGCAAAAATTAGACTATGACTCTACAGAGCAGTTACTTCTCGTACCCTCGTAATATTTAATAATAATTTACTAGTTCAAGACTGTATCACCCGACACATTACGCTCACACCATCATCCAACCTCTCCTCACACACTTCATTTACACACATCACCTACTTACTTCACCTACACACTTCACTGGACACTTTACCTACTTCACACATATTACACTACACCATTTCTAATTTTCATTTCGTTTTTTTTTTACGTTAATTATGTTTAAATTGTCTGCTTTTTTCCCTTATGCAATTAACCAGTTGTCTGAGTTACATTAGCTATTGTATTATATTAAACTACATTTAATTCGAGGTGAGAGCCTGGGGATCCGTCACACAGGGTATCCTAGTATGGACGCCAGTCTCTCGCAAAGGAGCATATACTATGTTAAAATGTTATTCTTACAATTATATTTATTATAACTATGTGAACCTTTGTGAAGAGAGAAAATAAAGATATTGTATTGTATTGTATTGATTAAAAATATAAATAAAATTATTAAAACAAATTCTAAAGTCCAATGAGTAGACAAGCTATTAAGGTGACGAACACTTTTGGATATAACTTTGTTTTATTAATAATAAGCGACCCGCCCCGGCTTTACACGGATGCAATATATACATATAAACCTTCCTCTTGAATCACTCTATCTATTAAAAAAAAAACCGCATCAAAATCCGTTGCGCAGTTTTAAAGATAAGCATACACAGGGACAGACAGCGGGAAGCGACTTTGTTTTATACTATGTAGTGACAAGGATATTCCCAAAAGTACCAAAATCAAGACAGACACAAAAATAAAATGCATGAAAACAAAATAATAATTTTAAGCACAAAACTCAAGCAGAACACAGTAACTAAGCAACAAAACGGCAAAGCCACTAAAAGTTTCACGCTAAACGTCAAGACAACAGAAAACGCTGGAACGTATTACACAGTCCAACAAACGAGACACTAGTGAAAAATAAAAAAAAACAACTCGAACAGCGAAAAGGAAGAAATTGAAACCGAATTTCCCGTAAAGACTGGAAAAGAATAAAAACATCAGATACGCCACTAAAGAGTTCCGGCGACGTCCACGTCTGAAACAATTCCGAATGGTAAAACGGTTTTTTGGATGAAATGGAAATAACGATGGGGAGTTCTGGCTTCACGATTTTCTCGACCAGCAAAGAGAATCGATGAAAGTTTAAGAATAAAATCGGTGTTCAAGTTAGTTTTAAAATAAGACCAGTTTTTGTTTGTCCCAGATTTTAACTGTTAAGTTCTCAATGAGTAAGTTTTTAGTGAGATCAGAATAATTTCGATAGGGATATTTGATCAATAATAATAAAATCATTCTGTGAATTGGTTTTTTCACCACTTTGACGCGTCAGTAAAAATGCGTTATAAAAACTAAATGAGGTCGGTGTTTCCTATATGAGACTACTCTGAGAGAAAAAAAAACAACAGAATAATTACTCTCTTTTAAATTGTAGACATTTCATCATATAATTCTACAATATTATGTTTTATTGCTGCTAAAGTTACATTATTAAAATCATTCGTTTTGTTTGGACATGAAAGTTTTTTTTTCTTAATAAATCAAAGCTTTTCTGAAAACATCTCCAATTTTTTCATAAAAAAATAATTCTTACTTTGCAAAAAATTTCAGTATCACAAGTGCAAATTGAAAACACCGATCTGAAGCAGAAAGTCGAGGCAATTAAATTTGAAACGTATTCGTTCAGAAGCAGCAAGGCAGCACTTTTTCGGTCCAAAATGGCGGCCATGCACACTGAAACACGTCTTTGTCAGATAGGGTTTTCAGAAAAAGTTTTCAAAGGCTAGCTGGTGAACACTGGTAACTTGCAATGGGCAGACTTTTTGGTCATTTTTGGTGCACCTTTTTAAACTTGCGAGATTCAGTCTATTGTGGATTACGTTTTAACTTTTCACAATTTTTTGTACAGTGCTGTTAAATGGACTTGCTCTGGCCTTCATTTATGTGCATGATGTCCGGCACTTTATGTACAGTTTGTTCGCTTGTTTATAACTATATTTTTACTTTAGTTTTAATTCTTGGATTTTACAAATTAAAGAGACCGTACTGTAACCGCGACAATCGGTTCGCAAATATTTATAGAGTGAGTGTTTGTTACGCAACAATTATTCATTCGCGAAACGAACATTCGTTCACTGTTAGAATTTATTTTTGTCTTAGGATTCAAGTGCTCATGTCGCAAAGAAATTTTTGTTGCTCACAATACAAGTGTCTGGAAGTGTTCTTAAAGTCAATTTTGTGCACAACACTTTTATTTTCCATAAAAAATATGCACATCACACCACTCATAAGACAGGAAATCTATGAAAAAATAACCGCTCATTGCAATTGGTCGCTCAGCGGAACTTAATCGGAACCTCGGTCAAAAAACCATAATAAACTTAAAATAAAACAAGCAACAAACTTCGATACCAAAATCCTTTGTGTAATTTAAAATTCAGTCCCAATTATGTCCATTAACGTCACTGGAAAAGCAACCTTACTGACTACGATCAAAGCCAGAACAATTATCAGAGAAAAATTAACTTTCTGGAGAGTTCTACGAAAAATAATGAAGGGTTTCGTACCCAGTGAAGGGGTTGGTAACATTAATAATTGTTGTCGAACGACTCAAGCCTTTTTAGGGATTAATTTACTGAAGCCCTTGTGTTTTTTTCTAATTTTGATATCTTCCTTGAAAGTTTATAGACTTCCGTATCTTATTCGGTAAAAACGGAACCCTGTAGGATCACTTTGTTTCTGTCCGTCTGTCAAGACGCTTTTTTTCAGGAACACGTGGAGATATCAAGCTGAAATTAATATCAGATACTCAAATTTGCATCCTTTTAGAGCAATGAAAAAATCAAACTTGAAAGTCAACGCGATCAAAAGATATGACCGTTTTTGTCACATATTTTGCGATTTCACAAGGGAATCTTCTTGTTGATCTAGAATCATGATTTTTTATTTTTTTTTATTTTTTTTTTATTTATATCGGGAACTAGACAAAAATAGTAAACATGGTAAATATCCCGTTTTCTGTCTAAGTAATAATCATGAAATTTGGCAAGAAGCAATGTCTTACAGCATATGTAAAAGAGAAAATCTGAAACCGTATATATTGTTATATGTAGTTTAATAACAAAATACCTACAAGTTTATACGGAACCCTCGGTGCGTGAGTCCAACTTGTACTTGGCCGATTTTTTTAGAACAAAAGTGTAGTAGTCGAACATTTTAATTAGACGATGAAGCCTAATTATGAGAATTACTTACCTATATTTAAAAGGGGTTAAGTAGAGCCAGATAAATTAATTGTTTATCAAGTTGACACAACACGTCATTTTGACGAGTTACTGCTATTTCATACAATAGTCAAAGAGCAGTTGTGATTCGGATATGCAGTATGTAAACGGACCCTACACGAAGCCGTCAACCAAGTATTCTGTACATCAAACTAAGTAACACTGCGCAAAAATTATGAACTATTTTATTGCCGAGTGCCGTAGGATATGTCTGGATATGCAGACGACGCCAGTAATGAACGTAAATAAACTCTCAATAAAAAAATAAAAAAACAAATAAATAAAATTGAAGTGTCTGTTTGTAATTTCAAAATAACAAATTTTTATTGAATGCTTATGAAAGTACATATATATGGTACTTATAACAAAAACAATATTTTTTAGAATTTTTGTTGGTCTGTTTGTTCCGGCTAATCTCCGAAACGGCTGAACCGATTTTGACGGGACTTTTACTGGCAGATAGATGAAGTTATAAGGAGTAATTAAGGCAATTTTTATTTTAGAAAAAAGATTAGCTTTCAGTGCAAAAAAATAAAAAGTCCGAGAGTAGGGAAGTAATATTTTTATAATAAATTTCACACGGACGAAGTTCGTGGGGCACAGCTAGTGGGAAATATAATTCAAAAGCCGACACGATAGCAGACACCATATTGTTCCATCTGCCAGAACGCGTAGTTTAATTTGCAGAACTAAAACTTTTCAAAACCTGTTCCATTCAAGCTGGCTGCACGAATTTATACAAAAGGGAACACTACGTACTATCTAACTTCTCATTTTTAGGGTTCCGGAACCCTTATAGGATTACTCGCGTGCCTGTCTGTCTATCCGTCTGTCACAGCCAATTTACTCCGAAACGATTGGACCGATTGGGTACACACATGTAAGTCGGTGACCCAAAGACGGACGTGTAACGTAAATGAATAAATTTTAAAGATGGGGCCACTTTTAGAGGGTAAACTAGAATGTGAAAAGAGAAAGTTTTGTAAACTATATCGTGTTAAATATCAAATGGCTCATTGTGAGCATCTCAAATAATTTTAAGATAAATACTTTTGAAATTATTTCAGAAAATTGACTATTCCCCCCTTAACTCTGAAATAAAATGGTCGAAAATTTTGATAGAAATACAAAAAAATATTCTTTCCCTATAGATTACAGGAAAATTTATAAGAAAGTTATAGCAATAAACAATAAAAATAAATTAAAGGGAGCTCACCTACTACAATGGTACGGAACTCTCCATGCGCGAGTCCGACTCGCACTTGGCCAGTTTTTAACCATTAAATGGAGTTTAAAATGCTAGTCCAACGTTATTTTGAAGTGCATCAAAACTTTTTGCCCACTTGACGCATGTCAAAGAGGAATTCCCAGCTTAACCTATTAAAACAAAATTTTGTATCAAAGTTGGTTATGAGGGCAGAATGTTGGAGTGTATAAAGTTATGTGTTTTAATGTTGCAGAGTGCAGAGCGCTATAATTTTATAAAACGAGAAGCGAGGAGCGAATGTGACGTTTCATACAAACTTTCATGCCCCTATTTGACACATTTATGGGTTAGGCAGAAGTGTACCTAATAATACACCTACATTTCGCCAGTTATGTTTTAATTTCCATTTAATAGGCAATAGGCCCGCCCTATTGCCATAAACAAAGCACAAATCCTAGGCTGGTTTCGAACCCAGGACCTCATGCTCAGTCAATTCAATTTCAAATATCTTTATTTATCATAAACAATAACAAAATGCACTTACCCAAAGCTACATTAACACACTAAAATTAGACACTTTATTAGGCTAGCAATTCGCCTTTCAAAGCTTTTAAAGGACAGGTAGTTTAAACTGGTAATAACATAATCTTAACACACAATATATGGGTACATAATGACAAAAATGAAAATTATTTAGTTAAATTATAATCTACTGCTTGCATGTAGGTAAGTCGAAAATATTTTAATAGTTAACTGATCACGCAGTCTACGAATTTAAACACAAGCAAAGGCGCGACCAGTCAACCATCAGCGGACAGAGCTTCCCTGCCGCCCGCGCTCCAGCGTATTAGCGACCCAGACCGGGTCGGCAGCGAGCGACTCGGGGGTCAAGCCGCTGGTCGTTCGCACGTCGGTTGGTGGAAACAAAAGGTAGTGATGTGGTAGGCGATAAGTGCCGTATCTATCGATATACGGTAATTTGTCTACAGTTGATGAACATATATTTGTAATCAAGGGGTTAATAGTATTAATTTTGTTTTTATTATAAAATTTAAATGAAACCTTAATTATATAATTAAATAGCAAAGGAAGTTTAATGGTTTTATGTAACCTCTGAAGATTTGTTTTGAACTTTGTTTTGTACGCTATTTTTACAGCTTTATTTTGTATTACTTGCAGTAAGTGATGGTTGGAAAGACATGTGCCACTCCAAACAGGACATGCATACGTTATACACGGACGGACAAGTGTAGTATAAATCCTCAATTTAGTACTGCTACTTAATTTGCTTTTACGGTTCATTACAGGGTTTAAAGCACCAAGGGCTTGGGCGCCCTTCAAACGTAAGTCGGCAATATGTTTGGACCAGTTTAGGCGGTTGTCCATTCTGACCCCAAGATAACGCACACTTGCTTTCCAAGGTACTTTATGGCCTGCTATTTTTAAAGTTCTTGTTGGGGGTTGCCTAGCACGAGTGAAAAATATTGCTTCAGTCTTACCCTCATTTATTTTTAGTTTCCATTTCTTGAAATAAGCATGAAGTAAATCAATAGAATATTGTAGGCGACTTATAATCAAATCGGCATCGTAAGAAGAGGTATAAGACGCAGTATCGTCAGCGAAACAAGCCAATTTCGTCCGAGGTTGAATAGGGACATCGTTAACAAAAATGAGAATGCATTTCAATTCATGCTCAGTAATCACGCTTGCAACCACTCGATCAACGAGACAGTCCCAGTTCTTTTAGACTCATATTAAAAACTTCCTTCACCCAATCAGATCACTACTGTACTGCTGTACGGTCAAACTGAAATCTCCACCAAAATTACGCTGTCTATTGCTTTATCTAAAGGGTGTAAATAGACCCTTAACGAAGCCGAAAAGCACTTATTTTCCTCGTCATTGCGATCATTTTATTGTTGTAGATCATACCTGGGAACCTTCTAGTTACGGAGATGTTGGGGGTCAAAGTCCCTACTTTTTCACAAGTTTTATTTTTTAATATAAGTTTTTAATGTTGTAACTTTGCTTTAAATACCTCCAAGACCCCCTTACTATTCAATACATCCATCAGAACAATGTTTTGAGTGCGTTGCATTGAGTCCTACCGTAAAACGTTATTTTTCACCCCAAAAAAAATGTAAGGGTTGTATTAGTTAAGTACCTACTTTAAGATCTGTAACACTATAATCTATGCACCTTATATACCTTTTATATGCAATATCCTATCAAATATATTTCAGTATTATTCGAGCATTCACTCGTTTCATTTACGATCAACACCGCACCTTACATGGCGACCATGCCAGAGGACGCTACGCGAACTTGAGACGTTAAGTGTGACTTCGTGACAGAATACCATTCGATGAGTAACGAAAAATAATAGTGAAAATGGGACGAGTAGTGACTTTTTGGGCCTACGGACTGGACGTCAGAGGGACTGTACTAATCATCCCCAAAAATGGGCAAGCAGCAGTCTAAATAGGAGACACTGATCGTTCAAAACGCGGCGGCTGGCAGTAACCAAGCTACAGCAGATGAACTTCGCTTTCGTACGTCCACATCCAACATTATACTGTCCTGTATCCTGCTTATACTACTACTCGGTGTATTGGGCTTCGTGTATCGGCTGTACAAAAGGTGCCATAAAAAAATGGATCACCAATGAGATAAATAGAACGACTATCCAATGAGATAAATAGAACGACTATGAGGAGATCTCTTTTCCGTCGACGCATGCGGCTGCACCACAAAAAGTATATGCAATAAATTTTTTTGCATAGGGTTACTTAGTTTGATGTGCAGAATGCTTGGTTGACGGCTTCGTGAAGGGTCCGGTACCTTGTACAGTCTAGACAGGCTAAACCACCTTTCACACAGTAAAAATTTTACTTAACAAAGCCACTGTACTCCAAGAACTCAATATAAATGTAAAATACCTTCCAAGGGTAGCGCTGAGACGTATTTAGGAGACAAATTGACAATCAGCAGGTGGGTTTAAATGCCCATTACGTGGCTTGTCAATCTCAGGGGTGACCTTTAAATTTTCTGGGTAAGTCCTTTTGAGGACTATGTGGGATAAATTTGTTGTAAAAACGTTAACGACTTAAGGCATTTCATACAAACTTTGAAAAAGGGAAACGGGAAAAGGAATGAATTAGGGGAGGCCTTTGCCCAGCAGGCTGATGTAAAAAAAAGTGTATATAAAATTATTGTTATCAATAAATTGATGAACTGTTAAGAAACAAAGTAAAAAAATAATAAGTTGGGAGTCAATCTTACGTATAAACTTTTGATTCCTTGAGTTTACTTAGTTTACCTAATGTAGGTATTTTGTGTTAAAGAAAATCTGTGGATTCAGTAGGTACAAATTGGTCCTTAGAGAGGAGTTCGTAATTTCTGGCTCGACCAACTATTTTCTTTAAGACTTGTAAAAGAATTTCTATGTACTTATTAGATGTTTATTTTCTTTGTGGTAAGAAAATCATTTTCAAAGAAAACTCTGAAAGTAACAAGTTACTTACTAAGAATTAGTTGAAGTTCCCGCAATCTGGACAATAAGTAGATAATGTGAGTAGTGGTTGCTTAATACTTGTTTATCATTAGCTCGTGGGTAAAAAATAACAGCCGATCGAGTCGATCTTTAGGCCTTGCTTGCCTAGGTTGGTCCGTGGATGGATGATCAAATATTACATACAGAGTTCGCGCCGTTGGTCCCTACTGTCATTTGTAGATCTCTGACACTCGTTACAGGTAATCAGTGGCCCGAAAGTCTGACAACCGGTCTTTCCAAGAGGTATCGTATTACCCAGTACTAACTGGGTTGTGGAGGTCAGATAGGCAGTCGCTCCATGTAAAATACTGGTATTCGGCTGCATCGGGTTAGACTGGACACGACCCCAACATAGTTGTGAAAAGGCTAGGTAGTTGATGATTAAATAGGAACCTAACAAATTATGATGCATTCCCCGAAGTGTTGAGCAGAGGCGTATCAAGTCTTCTTTTCAAATTATGTGTTATGACTGACTCATGAGAAGAAGACTAATACAGAAGTATGAAAAAAGAAGATAATGCTGCGCCGACCCTAAATAAATTGAGGTTTGAGCAGGACGATGATGTTTACCATCCACCCGCATTCTCCAGTCATCCCGCGATCATGGCGCTTGAAACAGCGTCGAAATATCGGGAGCTCACAATAGTTGAAAATCACGGAAGATATCCCGTGAGTGACAGTGTTACTTTAGTTATGAACCGTGGAAGCTTAAAACAATAAATGATGATGATGTTTTACGATTTCTTTTTGATCTATTGGCTTGGGATCGAGTTTGATTACCAGCGTTAGTACCTGAAAACGTGTAAAAGAAATACTTTGTCATACATAAAGTCAGGCATGTCGGATCCGGTCATTAGTACGGACATAAAATGAATCGCAAGTGCGCTGGTAGTGACGTCACGCGACCTACTTACTAGTCTACCCACACCACAGCGTGCTTCTATAGTGCCCTGATATTTACAGCTCGAGGCGAGGACGACAGTCAATGTCTGATCGCGGCGGAGTAGAGACGTCTTGGTTATTGTATTAAGTTGTAATTTCAACTAATTCGTTAGCTTTGCTCGAAACAGTGTATCGCACGCAGTGTGTTTTCATAGCACGAAACCCATGGTCTGCTCACATGATGTACCAGCCTAACGGAATAAATCCTGACCTATCCGACAGGCAAATAGAGGTAAAGACGCGGGCAAAAGCTAGTTTCAAGACAAATAAACGACTTTCTTGCGGCAGCTACTAACAGATGGGTGTATATTCCGCTACGTTATTGAAGCTGCGCCATGTTTAGAGATGCATGAGACGTAGTATTAACCAATATTGAGTGGTAAATTGCAGGAACATGTCAGACATATTTTAAAGTTATCTAGGTTATAGGACTACATTTTATGAAGAAAAATGCTGAATATTTAAGTAACATAACAAAACATCGCGCCTGTAAGCTTTGAAGGGTTAGACAGAGGTGTACCTAGTAGTAGGTACACCCACATTCACCAGTTATGTTTTAAGTCTAACCATGTAATAGGCGTTGAGCCTATTTCCATCAACCGGGCACAAATCAAGGCTGTTACTGAGAAATACCTGACAGAAAACCAAATAACACTTTGCCCGACCAGGGAATCGAACCCAGGAACTTATGCTCAGCAGTCGCGCTGGCAAAATATTTTAAGAACGCTAATATGCTCTTGGGTTTCGTCAGTAGAAAAATGTATCGATCGAATTATCGAAAATTGAAATAAAAGGGCCGATGCATTCTCATTCCTTTGTATTTTTTTTTTGTATCGAGTGAAACCTGGAATGAAATAAAAATGAACTTTCACTTGAGTTAACCATCTAACCGGATGTAGCTGAATACCAGTATTTTACATGGAGCGACTGCCTATCTGACCTCCACAAACCAGTTAGTTCCAGGTAATACGATATCCCTAGACTGGTTGTCAGACTTTTTGGGTCACTGACTACCTGTAACGACTGTCAAAGATCTACAAATGACAGCCGGAACCAACGGCTTAACGTGCTTTCCGAGGCACGGAAGAAACTCGGTATGTAATGGATGATCACCCATCGACAGACCAACCTAGACAAGCACGGCTTAACCTAAATATCAATCCGAGCAGCTGTTATCATTTAGCCACGAGCCAATAAAATGACATTCAAAGTTAAACTGATCAGATTGAAATAACCAAAAGTTACGATTAGAAAACAAAGCAATCCGTTTTTAGGACACATATATTTTTTTCGATCCATTGAATAATTGACTTATCTTGTTGTTTTCCTAACTTCGTCCTCAAACTTATGAGGAACTTTAACTTATCTTCTAAATCAATATCAAAACCATAATAATCAAAGCTAAAAGCAAATTCACTTTTAAAAGAAAAGTGCGTAACCACTATTTAAGTCAGAATAAATAGCTCTCTCTATTAGAAGTCGAGTCATGGTAATTATTGTTAGGTTTCTCGTTTTTTATTTTGGTATTTGTTAAAATATGTATTATTATTATTAATTAATAATAATTATTATCAGCCATTTGTGTCCCACTGCAGGGCAAAGGCCTCCCTTCCCTCTTTCCACTTATCCCTATCCAGTGCTGTTGTTTGCCAATCTTTTTGAAATGAGTCCAGTTCGTCCCGCCATCTCCTTCAGGGCCTGCCGCGTCACCGTTTGCTGCTGTTTGGGACCCATTGTGTTATTACTTTAGCCCATAGCTCCTCCGGCATGCGACAGATATGGCCAGCCCAGTTCCATTTAAGCTTGGCAGAAAAAAAATATGTATTAGTTTATTTTATTTGTATATGTGTATTAGTATCATTATAAGTGCCTATATAAATTTTCGAAAGCAGGAAGTTATTTTTATATATTTATTTTGTACTCTATCACAATGTTTTCTTATTTAACCCAAAGGTTGACTGGTAGAAAATGCCTTGTGGCGTTAAGTCCGCCTATATACCACTATTGTACATGAAAATTAAATAAATAAATAATAAATAATCATATATCTATATCTTGTGCAAAGTGTATTTGGTACTAACACTAGATAATCAGTCGTTACTGTTATAATGTTGACATTTTATTTATTCATTCTATTTGCTTATACATTTACATTAATACTTATATTGACATAACTCTGACAATTGATGCATAAACTTTTAATATTGACATAGATGACATAAAGTTAGGTAATGTTTTCGTTTTGTTGTTTTATGTTGTGCTATTTGATGATTTTAATTATTTAATGAACCAAATTGCATTGTTATTTATTGACTTCTATATTTTTTTTTTAAGCAATTTAATTGTATATACCATTGTTAGAAACATTTTGTATGCCTAGCGGCGGGACATAGATAGTTTCTGAATTTTATATATTATACCACCTACTGTTTTACTTGTGTTAACAAAATAAATGAATTTGAATTTGTTTAATATTAGGTTCATCATCATTTCAGCCGAAAAGTCCACTGCTGGACATAGGCCTTCCCCAAGAAGGGGGGGTTTTGCCATAATCGCCACGCTTGGCAGGCGGGTTGGCGATCGCAGTATGGTTGTTGTAGAATCAGAGAACGATGCTGCCCATTCTCTGGTAAGTCCCTTAGTCGCCTCTTACGACACCCACGGGAAGATATGGGATGGTGCTATTCTTTACGTCCGGACACCATACAGAACAATTAATATTAGGTTACTAATACTCTATGGATCTTTTTGTGTCCGATATAAAATAAATTCATTCATTCAATATAATTTTTTTCCTAGCCTAATTTCTTCCACTTCTAGGAAAGGCGTCCTTCCATTCCTTCAATTCCTCGCGAAACCGCGCGTCCTCCTTCCAGCTCTGACGGAACCTGTCCAGGTTGTTCCGCCATCTCTTTCAGGCTACCAGTTTCCTGCTATTATGACCCACAGTTTGTCTGGCATGTGAGCGTGAGTTAGGCAGCCTTTTGAGCCACGTCAGCTATATTTGTTTCGAAGCGCAGTTTTGTGACGATCGGTTAATTTAACACCTAGTATACTGCGCTCCATTGCTCGTTGGCAAACCTCGAGTTTGGACTTCTGGATGTTTGTCAAAGACCAAGTCTGTGTACCATGTGTTAGGAACAATAAGACCAGTATTATAACAGGAGAAATCGTCTGTTGTAAGTGGTATTCTCTAAAAGTACCATAAGTATTGATCCAATTATAAAAAATACTTTTATTCAATTAATAAAGTTACACTTTTGTTGATATATGCTGTGTGCCTTAATACACAACAATAGAGCACAGTATCAATGAGTCGGTGGTTGGGATGTTTTAGGAGGAGTGAACACTCTTAACTTCACGGAATTTCTTTATCCTAGTCTTAAAAGCAACAAGCGAACATTAAAAAAAAAATTAAATCAAGCTTTTAAATATAAGTACGACGTCATTTTTTTTCTTATTCTTCTTAACATGCCCTTTTAATTGATATCCATATTATGGGTGTGATAAAAAAATAACAAGTCCGCCATCTTTGGGCGTCTGCCATATTAGATTTAGAAAGACGTTACTTATCTTACCATGCATTGTCATCGAAACTAAACGTGTATGCAAAATTTCAGCTCAATTAGTTGAGGATAACTGTTTTAAAATTCAGTTGCAAGATTTGACTTTAACAAACATACATATGTATTGCAATAGCAATATTCCTTGATTTATTTGAATTATATGTAAGTACATTATTTAAATTAAATAAAAGCTTGTAAAAAAGACGTCATCCCTCTCGACAGTTCGGAAGAAGCGACTCATCACGACCCCGAATTAAATGCGACAAAAATAGTGAAACGTCATCAGCTCAACTGAACGAGATTCCGCTTCGATATGACGGTGTGATCAGTCCACTAGTAAAGTTGACTTTCTCGCGGGAAGTCCCGTGTACAAACAAGTGTCACATAAGTTTGGCAAACTCAAGATAACATCGGCGACAATGGAGAACCAAATACAGAATATGTCGTTTCCTTTCGAGTTACAATATACCTACAATGATATAGTGCTTAACATACAATACAATACAATATTATATGCAGCTAGTTTTGCTGGCAAACGGCCCGAATGCAGCCAGTTACAGATTTGAGGAGTCGTTGCTTTTGTGAGGGATACTAATTATTGATAAAATCTGGCAAATCGTTCACGACAGACAATATACAGAAGGAGCTCGTGGCTAAATAATAACACCCTCTTGGGTCGATCTTTAGGTTAAGCTGCGCCTGCGGGGTTGATCCGTGGATGGGTGCCTATTATATAGCGAGTTTCCTCAGTGACTCGGAAAGTACGTTAAGCCGTTGGTCCTGGCTTTCATTTATAGATCGTTGACAGTCGTTACAAGTAGTCAGTGGCCTGAAAGTCTGACAACCAGTTTTACCAAGGGGCATCGCATTACCTAGTACTAACTGGGTAATGGAGGTCAGATAGGCAGTCGCTCCATGTAAAATACTAGGATTCAGTTGCATTAGACTGAAAGTTGCCTCAACATAGTTGAGAAAAGGCTAAACAGATGATGACGCCAAAATACGGGAAAAGCAGGGTCACCAACAAGTATAATAACTTAAGTCGAGCCACTTAACTTAACGACCCACAAATGCAGCGTATTAGATTTGGCAATAGTGCTGGCTGGCAGATTTCCACTGTCTGTTAACACTAATGCATAAATGTGCTGTGAACCATTTATAACCGAGGTTTTCTGAGAGAAAACTTAACTGTTTACTCCAAGATGTATTGTAAGTGGAAGAGTACATTTAAGTTTACATTTCGTCGCTGAGTTCTAACACCGCCGAAGTCAAAAATAGCAACTTTACAGGAGAGTGAAAAAACTGCCTCATTATACCATGTAATAGTACAATACCATTTTATATTTTTTTATTGTTGTCTGTTTTCTATTAACTTTTTTTTGTGAATTCGTGGACAATGTTGTGGGTTACATGTGTAGTAACATAAATATGCAATAGATTATGTGTAAATGTATTGTATTGTGCTAATTTTAGAATCTCTAGTTAAGCCTGGCATGTAACTGGTTTTTGTCCCTAACAAATAAAATAAAATAATATGTGTTCACTTCAAATTACACAAAGGCCTTGCTTGTTTTTGTGATTGGTTGAAAAAGGCATCTTCCGATTCTCAAACAAACGGCATCACAAATCAAAACCGTCAAAAATGACTTACGTAGTGTTAGTTAGAACTTCAACGACGATTTGTGAGACTAATGCCTGAATTTATTTTGGTAACAAAGGAGTAATAAAGAAAAAAAGCACTGGAATAGCAAAATAAACGTATATACTGTAAAAGGCAACCAAACAGTCAGAGCGTGGAATCGTCTTCCAGAAGATGTAGTCTGAGCCCAAAATGTAAATCAATTCAAAAATTGCCTACACCTATTAACACTGCAAGAAGAAAATATAGTGCGAAACATCAGGACGCCTGATAAAAAACAAACAATTAGGATCAACTAATTCATAGAAGGATCACCATTGACCATCAGCTTACGAGTCAAACTAAAGTATCCAAACTATAAACCAGCACGGGATAATGACCATAGCAAAAAATCAATTTCATTTTTTAGAAATCTCTTTTCCTTATTTCTGAACCATTTTGTCACAAGGCCATTTAAGCAGATCCCGTTTAAAAAGAAAACAAATACATGTCAACCCTTTATCGCTCATTGTCATTA
The DNA here is from genome assembly GCA_905163415.1 of Noctua fimbriata. Taxonomy (NCBI): domain Eukaryota; kingdom Metazoa; phylum Arthropoda; class Insecta; order Lepidoptera; family Noctuidae; genus Noctua; species Noctua fimbriata. Next base: position 7,765,683 of record LR990929.1, on the reverse strand, counting down.
CCCATATGTTATCGCATATATATGGCCCATAATCCACAGATCACTTCCTTAATGCAAATTAATACTAAAAGCTTCAATAATCCCTTTAGGATCACCAATGAAACTCGGAGGAACCTGCTGGCCTACCATGACATCGTGAGTAATTCCAGTGTGGGAAAGAGGTGGCGCTAGACGACCTGTATAGCTCTGTCTCTTTCCCACACTGGAATTATTCCTACTTTAAGAACTCATAGTTAGGCTGCCTGTCCACCGGAGCGGAGCGAGGCTGCGGAGCGGAGAAACGGAGAAATATTAACCAATAGGATTGCATGCTGGAGCGGAGCGGAAATTTCATGCAATCCTATTGACTCTTTTCAGGAGGGTTAGGCTGCCTGTCCACCGGAGCGGAGCGAGGCTGCGGAGCGGAGAAACGGAGAAATATTAACCAATAGGATTGCATGCTGGAGCGGAGCGGAAATTTCATGCAATCCTATTGGTTAATATTTCTCCGTTTCTCCGCTCCGCAGCCTCGCTCCGCTCCGGTGGACAGGCAGCCTAACCCTCCTGAAAAGAGTTCGCAAGGACTATAGTCCTTTGACACCACGAATTAACGACGAAATCTTGAAAGAGAAGGGATTCTGGGTAATTTTTCCTATTACACCTTTTCGGGACCAATTTACAGGGATAAAGTGATTAGGATATAAATAAAGGGATATAGTTCGGATTGAAAATGTAATAGACAATAATTTTCGTAGTTTCGGGGTAGGTGGAAAACTTTTTCTGATTAGTTTTTGTTTTGAGGAAATTGACTTGGGAAATTGAGTGGTAATCTATTTATGTGGCCCAAAAGGGTCTTTGAGAACGGATGGCCGATGGAGCCGAAACGTTATGGAGGGGCAACCACGAACCGGAGGACGTTGCGTTGGAAGGCCTCCCACTAGGTGGACCGATTACCTGGTGAAGGTTGAAGGGATCCGCTGGATGCGAGTCGCACGGGACCGGTCAATGTGGCGATACTTGGGGGAGGCCTATATCCAGCACGTGGACGTCTTTCGGCTGAAATGATGATGTTGATGATGATGATGAAAAGGATCATTTACCTTCTTTTTGGTAAATTATTCTACTTAACCTTAAGATACTGGTTAACTGGGTAATAAAAGTACGTCTTGCATTTCCAATTTTCAAGTTTTTAATATTACCAATAGTTTAATTCAATAGAATCCCTTGTACCCCAACTATTATGATTTCTTTCTTTCTTTTTTAAAAAATCGTTGTCCCACACTAGGAATTTCTCCTGTATCGTGGGTGCGTTTACAAACATTTAAATTCACATACACAAACAACCAGACCCGGAACAACTACCTGTAGGCCATACAAATATTTGTTCCGTGCGGGAATCGAACCCGCGACACGAAGCGCAGCAGTCAATCGCTCAGCCACTGCGCCAACCGTGCGTCGTGCGTCGTGATTTGTTTTGTTTTTTTTTTCAAATGTCGGCGTACAATAATATATTATTTATGTTTGATAAATAATCGTAAAACAGCAGCAGCAGCTCTTTGCTCTCCTTTTTTTTCAGCATGATTATTCTATCTAAGAAGACAATATAAGAAGTGAAAAAAAACACCTTAATTTGACCGTACTTCAAGAAAACTTACAAATTCCAAAACCCTTTTACCCTGTACACTGTAGAAAGGCTACCATAAAAAGCTATTTCACTTAAGACGTAAAAATTCAACTCTAAAAAACTCCAGACTTTATGTAAAACTTGGTTTTTAATTACATGCTAGTAAGTACTACGATTCTCATCAAAACTTTAGAGGCTCGACTTTTCTATTATGCAACTCTTGGTGGCTCAGGGAATTTAGTTTTTAAATCGTAGAACAAAGACTTCGCCAGTTTCACAAGGGTTAAAACGTACTTATTGTAACCGTACGCTGCATGGACTTGGTAAATTCATGTAAAACTTTTTGTTCTGCGACGTGTGTTTTCTCGTATGTATTTTAGTTACATTCTCCGGTATTTGTGTTTGTTTTACGTATGTTACATTCTCAAAATGTAATTTTGTAATAGAGTTGTTCGTGGGGAAAGAATTTGCAAAGTAAATGTGCTAGCTAGTTTGCATTATATGTCGCGAGTTATATTTTTGAACAGAAATAAAAATGCTTATTTTGATCTAAGAACTGATACAAATATTTGGTTTTTGTTTTTCAGAGTGCTTAGATTTAGGAAGTCAGTGGCCCAAAAAGTCTGACAACCAGTCTTACCAGAGGGTATCGTATTACCCAGTACTAACTGGGTTGTGGAGGTCAGATAGGCAGTCGCTCCATGTAAAATACTGGTATTCAGCTGCATCCGGTTAGACTGGAAGCCGACCCCAATATAGTTGGGAAAAGGCTAGGCAGATGATGAGAGTGCTTAGATTTTTCATTATAGGTAATAAGATTAATGTTCGTCCTAACTAATACTGAGGATACTTTTTATCCCGATACTATGATCCCGTGGGACAATTATCGAACTCCACGCGGGCGAAGCCGCGGGCATAAGCTAGTCTTTCATAACAACATTGGGCAAACTGTTCTCCTAACACCTTGATTCACTACCCATTTTGGGCGGAGCTTATCGCTAACGTTTTGGCTCACAGTATCTTGTACATGAGGTCATCATGTCACCCTACTCTGTATTATACTTTGTGACAAACACCTAGAGGGCTGCGGAACTATGATAAGAAGAGGCAAGCGATATACTTGTTATGGTTGTGGTGTAGGGGATAAGGTTTGAGCGGAAGCGAGAGCGTGGAGGGCAGCTGGAAGTATTTTTTTAGTCTTTTTTTTTTATTTTAGCTTTTTGTATTCCTCACTTTGGTAAACACTGTTTTAAGCTTCCACGGTTTACAACTAAACTGTCACTTACGGGATATCTTCCGTGATTCCGTGCGACATAACAAAAACAAAATAAACAAACCTCAATCCAGACTAAAAATGCACTCAACCAGCCCTTTAATTATGTCCATAAAAATTTATAATAAATTACCGAATAACATTAGAGAACTAAACAAAACACATATATTTATTAATAAATGTAAACAACTTCTGGAATCCAAGGTATATTATTCAGTAAAAGAATTTTTAGATGACAAATCAATTCCAAAATAAAATTATCCCCTCTCTTAAACACCAAACATTAAAAATATATAATTATAATATTAATACAAAAATAATATACCATAATTAAATAACAATATTAATAATAATGATAATTTCGAACTATACTATACATTTTGAATGCTTAGATAAATACATAAGCTCACATATCTTTTTATAAGAATTGTTATTTTATTTTTTATTAAATTTAATATCTTTATTTATATTAATACCAATAAATGATCTCAATAGAATTATAAGTAACTACTAACAATACATTTTAATAGGTACATAAGTTTACAAAATTTTATAAGAATTGTGTTATTTTTAATTTTTATTTTATACATTTTAATTTTTAGGTTAATACCATGTTGCTGTGCCCTAACAGGGTCCATAATTGTACCTTAGCTGTAAGCTTTTTATAACATCTTTTATGCACATTATGGTACGCAAAATAAATGAATATGAATATGAATATTGTTCATTATTTTAAGCACCCGTTATTTCGACGCTGTTGCAAGCGCCATGATCGCAGGTTGACTGGAGAATGGATGGATGGAAAATAAATTGTTAAGAGCCGACAAAACCGTAGAAATATCGGGAGCTCAAAATGAAGAACAATCACGGAAGATATCCCGTAAGTGACAGTATAAGCTTACTTAGGTATTTTGGATTAGTTCTAATTAAGTAAGGTAGCAAAACTGATATTGATTTAAAGTTTGCAATAAAAAAAACAATGAATTTCCAAATTCGTAATTTCAAGTGACTACCATTACCAGCGGCAGTCGATCTCGAAAGCGGTTGTTAATTGAAATTAAGAGTAAAGATTTTGTTGTTTTATCATCAAATCAAATCAAAAAAAGCACGTTAAGCCGTTGGTCCCGGTTGTCATTTGTACATCTCAGAAAGTCGTTTCAGGTAGTCAGTGGCCCGAAAGTCTAACAACCAGTCTTGCCAATGGGTATCGTATTACCCAGTACTAACTGGGTTTTGGAGGTCAGATAGGCAGTCACTCCATGTAAAATACTGGTATTCAATTGTATCCGATTAGACTTGAAGCCGACCCCAACATAGTTGGGAAAAGGCTAGGCAGATGATGATAAGTGCCATTTTAAATAAGAAATGGCTCTAACGACGGTGTTATTCTATAATGTATTCAACCTATTACTTCTTAAACAGTTGAGCAAACAAACTAAGCTTGAGAGTTTCCTGGAGCTATATTAACGCTAGTCGCCCCTTAATTGGGCTGTCCATCATCAGACTGATGCGTAACGAGACAATTCTTGGAAATGTTGTCCAAGCTCCAGTTGTATAACACGATATAGTGATGTCACAAGTGCGCTATGTGTGTGCGCTATGGTTGGTTGTGGCGTGCGTGAGCTATAAGATTCTGTCTTTGAAACCTAAATAAATGTGAGTTGTTAACTTTACAACTTATAGGTGACGCCTAATGTTAATGAAAACGGTAATATGCTAAGAAAGTACCTTTATAGGAGGTGTCTCAAAAAGAGCAAAGAGTTGCTTGATTATTTGTAGATTGATTTAAAAAGTAATGTGGTTGTGTATATACATTTTTAAGAAAACGTTTTATTTTGCTCTGGAGACTATAAAATATACAACTATTTTACTGCATTTAAATCGCATTTATAAGACGAACATTTTATCAGGATACAACTTCTGACAGATTTTAGCTTTTACTTATAACCGCTAACCGCTTATACCTTGTACTGTCTCTCTTATTATAGCAGATGCGTAATGAGCGATTCGCAGAACCATTCCATTGATATTCTTATTTGGATAACACAATGAGTTAGTACTTACGTTTATGTACTATGCTGGTTAGATTACCTTTTGTGTGTTACCTATACATACTATATTATATATTGTCTGGTTTAGTCGGACTAATTTTCTTATCTTTTCGTAAGAAAGAATGTAAATAAAAGGTGGAAGGGACGCCGACACTAAAACGGTTACCACCTTTGCAGTACAATAATGAACATGTAATCCCCGAACGGTTAGGTTAGGTTAGGTTAGGTTAGGAGGTGTATCTAGTACACCCACATTTCGAGAGTTATGTTTTTTAAGTCCCATGTAATAGGGGCCAAGTCCATTGGGCACAATTCCCGACTCAGTGGTTGCTACTGAGAAATTCCTGATGGAACATCCAATAACAATTTGCCCGACCCGGGAATCGAACTCGGGACCTTAGGCATTCACGTGAATATTATAATTCTATAAAAAAATCAAACATTTTTCTACTTAATCCAATCACGACAATATTAAACAGATAGTAGTAGTACACTTAGTCATGTATTTCACATAAATTACATTCAACCTATAGAATGGTGTCTATTATAGACACTGCCTAAGATTCCAACGAAATTCATCCAAAAATATAGGAGGACCCAAAGAAAATTCAAGGTCTACAAGCAATTGTCTGAGCTAAAGAAAGGCCTTAGAACTTATCTACACAAGTAGGCAGTGTCCTTTCGTCCTAACCTAGGTAGGTACCCGTCCTACATACGTAAATAATAATAATATCTTTGCTACGTCTTTGACGAGCCGCCATCTTGGTTTTAGGTGCCATTTTTGTGACAAAATAAATCAACATTCAAATGTTTTATTCATCTTTTGTATAATCGTCCATTACTGAAAAGCGTTTAAAAATTATTGAAGCAGCACACACGTCTATGGTAACTATTTGACATTGACAGCGCCTTTACAAGTTCAACCAACTTTTCTGTGCAGGCGGGAAAACACAGAACTAAAATAAATGTACCAAGTTTGACATATTGTTGCAGATTTTCTTGACAAGCATACTGTACATGGTCATACTGTATGTCGTTGCAGCAAGTGTGAAGTAGTAGTTCAAGTGGACATATTTCTAAGGATTAGCCTCTCCCAAAGTAGAATAAACTAGATAGTAAAAAACACAGTGTTTGTCAAAAACCATCTTATAACTCCAGCTATTGTCGATAAAAAAAAAAATACCACTAGCCTATAAGATACACAACCCAATCATCACAAACAAGAAAACCCATCCAATTATCAGCCTAACTGACCGCTGCTTAACTTGGGTACTTCACACCCTTTCTTCCCTAACCCCAAAATAACTAGGGGTTTATTAATATTAATTAAAATAACCCTTTGATCGGCCGTCGGGTCTTAACTCAAAGGACGGCGCAGGGTTAAGATTACATCTATCCTTAACTGATATTAACAGTAGATTAGGACCGGCGTTTGAGGGTTAAGTAGCAGTAAACGATCTTCTTGGTTAACACTTCAAGTTTTCGGTCGGAAAGGCCGTGTTTAATTTATCAATTAACTGTAATAAGAGCGAGAAAGTTTAAAATTGCTTCCTATTGCTAACCTCGGCGATAGTGTTATCGATATTTTTCTGAATCATTTTTTTAAAGTAACGGGTTGGCAGAGGTATACGTACGGTGGATTTACATTTAGTCAATCATGTTTAATCCCATGTAACATACTCCGGACTTCAACTAAGAGATAAAGAAATTTTTGATGGAAAAACTGCAAATAACACTGCTTGACCTGGGAATCAAAACCAAGACCTCATGTTCATCCTGTGGACGGTGAGTAATGGGCTAGCTCGCCGTCCGGCCGTCTTATGACGACAGGCCGTGTCGACGGCGTTCGTGTTCCACGCGCGCCTCAAAGAGATGTTAGCAACAAGGAAGGGGTCCGCAAGGGCCGATACCTGCCAGGGCTGTGGGACTGTTCGAAAGAGATACCGTGGCCCTGGAATACAAAGGACAAAGAAGAAACATGGATGGGTTTTAGCCAGTACAAGTCTGACACTCCGTCAGTTGATGATTTCCCATACGAAAAAAAAAAGACCTCATTCTCTGCGGTTGTTACCTTTTACTACTAGATCAAGTCAATCAGATAAAGGCAGAGAATACATGTATTTGAGAACGCCATTTAAACTAATGTTAGCCTGCGTCATCCCACTGCTGGGCAAAGGCCGCTCCCCATGACCACCAGTTGTTTCGATCCAGGGCTAACGTGGACCACTGGTTGTTGGTTTTGTCCAGCTCGTCCCGCCATCTTCTACTAGGTCTGCCGCGACACCTTCTGGCTGTGTCAAGGCTCCAGAAAGTCGTTATTTTGGCCCACAGCTTATTGGGCAAACTAATGTTACTAACATTATATGAAACCAACGCCCCCTGTACGCTAAACGCCATACCATTACTTTAAACAAGTTTATTACGTAGATCACAACATAATTTGCATCGCGACTCTTAATAATAAGGGGTCAGCCAAACAAATAGTTGGCGGTTGCGTGAAAAATGACACGCGGCGATGTCTGTTTGTTAAATGCGCGGAACCCGGCGTTATAAATGACTGGGGGTTTGTGGTTTCGTGGAACAACTTTTGACCTTCGAATGGAGAGGGGGAAGAATTTTCAGTGGGATAGCAGACAGTTCTAGAATTTAGACAATTTGAGGTTAAAGTCAAATAGGTCAGGTCCTAATACAAGCTTTAAAATGTACGTGTAGGTTTTAGACTGTCTAGTAGTGGCAAGCGCGACTACTGAGCTTGAGGTCCTGGGTTCGATTCCCAGGCCGCGCAAAGTGTTATTGGGTTTTTCCATCAGGAATTTCTTAGTAGCAGCCACGGAGTCTGGATTTGTGGCCCGGTTGATGGCAATAGGCTGGCCACCTATCACATGGGAATTAATCATAACTGGAGAAATGTGGGTGTACTGTTATGTTGACTTCGGGGATTAAAGGCGTGATATTGTTTTGTGATATAGGTTTTAGGTATTTAAAACTGTGAAAAACCTCAAGAAGGTAAACACAATAAGTCTGAAACAACTTAAGTACATAATTATTTTAAACAAGCCATGTTTTTGATAAATCTTGCCGAAAACAAGAATTACAACTTGAGGGGTATAAACACGAGATTATAAAGTGCCATACATTTGACACTACCCCTCAACCGGGAGCCGCGGTGGCCCAGCGATTGCGACGCCGACTTACGAACAGTAAGTCGTGGGTTCGGACCCAGGCAGACGCATTACTTTGTGTAATTTATTTCATCACCACTGCTCTCAAGACGGTAAGGAAAAACATCTTGAGGAAATCGACACGCCCTAGAACCAAAAACTCGAAGACATGTGACATGTACCAAGCAGCAATGGGCCCGCGTGGTGCATTATAGCCCATTCCCTCTCATAGAGAGGAGGCCTGTATCCCAGCAGTGGGAATATTATAGGTGGATTATGCTTATGCTTATGCCTCAATAGTGATAGTATCTATCTCATATGAAAGATTAGGGTGTGTTCTTTAATTCATTCTATGGCGGCTAATTACGAATCAAGCGCAAAAGTAGTGATACGGCGCATTTTATGTTTCATGTTTGTACGATAATTTTGATATATTTTAAACACTTCAACAGTTATGCCAAATGAAAGCTTATGGTTTACTCTTTATTGTGTCCCAAACAAGAATTTGTGTGGTATACTACAACTAAAAAACCCGACTACTGAAAAACCACGTTCTAATTTAATTCGGGGTTTGCAAGGTAAAATTGACTCCTTCTATTTTTGAAGTCGGTTAAAATGTACGCCATACGTTACTCGGGCCATAATAACGAATCGATTGACATCTTATTCATCACAATCAGGTAAGCAGTTTAGATGCTACGGAGGAACATACGTTAATACAAACATACTTAGACTGCTAAAATCATAACCCTTCCTTTTGGCTACGCTCTAGTCGGGTAAAAGCCTAAGCTAGCTATATGATACGTACTAGTATATTACATGGAGCGATAAAAAATATCAACAATATTCAAAATGACCAAGAATATTCAAAATGACCAACAATATTCAAAATGACCAACCGGATTTAAGCGACCATTTGTGTATTGGAACTATCATACAAAAGGAACACATATAAAAGACCAAAATAAACAAGTCACAACAGCTGGTCTCTTTTACATACACACCCCCATGACAAATGTGAGGGGGGGGGCAGGGACCGGAGTTTACATTTCATTTCTAACAATCTCATTTCGGGAATATCCGGAGGATCACGTAATTTACTCGCAGGGGTTTAGTTGAAGCTGAAAGACTATGTTACAAATATGAGGATGTTTGTTGTTGGCGATTGTTCCAATTCTATTATAATTATTTGTTTTCTCTGCCTCGTTGGTCGCAAGCTCGACTGCTGAGCATGAGGTTGGGTTCGTTTCCCAGGTCGCTCAGTGTAGTGGTATTGGGTTTTTCCATCACGAATTTCTTAGTAGCTGCCACGGAGTCGAATTTGTGCCCGGTTGATGGCAATAGGCTCGCCCCCTATTACATGGGACTTAAACGTAACTGGCGAAGTGTGGGTATACTATTAGGTACACAAATACACCTCTTCTAGGATTATAAGCGTTATGTTATGTTGTATGGTAAAGAGTCGGAAACTAAAAAAAATACAGTTTGACAGCTGACAGTGTAGGGTTAGTAAAATTGAAGCACTACTATACATAGATCCCGTGAATCAACTTGATTACTGCATGAGACATTTCCTAGTCGTGTACTCTCTCGTTTCGGCGATTTGAATTGCTCCCCTAGATGACTTCTGATTGAACAACACTGGATGTGCTTGTATGGGTTATTTGGAGTCAAAGTTTGAAGGATAGCAAAGGTTGCCAACAAGCCCACAATAATTGTATTGAACAGGAGATTCAACATTGTATCAACGAAAATCAGCCACATTTATACAAAATGGTAATGGAAAATTTCGACAAGAGTGTGTATGTGCCAGTAAAACCATGGATGCCTTTTGCCACCGATGTGCTATTCCATGCTTAATATCCATAATAAAAAATTAAACTTTTAATTTAATTTTTTTTTTTTTTACATTCAATTCTTGCGTGAACTTTAGGACGCCGTTTATTACCACTCTCCTGCCCTTATCCGAATATCGGGTCGGTGCAGCATGTCTTCCTCTTCCATACTTCTCTATTAGTCGAAAGGCTGAATATTATACCTGAAAATAAGGAAAAACTGATATAAATAATGTGTTTAGCTTCTTTGATTTGTTATCCCTCAGCCAGATTAAGTCTAACTTATAATCGTCGAAATAATGCATGCAAGTATGCATCAATAATGCTTGAAATACGCGACATAAAATTGAAATAAGTAAGTACTACAAAATAAAGGTTTTTTTTAATTTACTACATTTTCGACGGGATATTCTTTTTGTCATTTATCCAGATAGATACAGTTAATATTAAATAAAATCTGCCCAAAAAATGCACGATATGCACGATTTTAGCTAAAATATGCATTATTTTTAAAAACATTCTTAATATTTATGCAAATGCGCCGCAACCACAAATAAAATTTAAAATTGGGGAGATGAGATGATGATCAATATCAAGTTACTGTGATAACCATGATTAGCGTAGTTTGATCATACAATTATATATATTTTATATGGTAACTTGACAGTTGACATTATATAAAACATAATAAATGTCATTTCAAACAAAAAGTGCACAGCAAAATTGTAGACAGGCAGAGAGTGAAAAATTTTAAGTATCATGTTTGCGACCATTGAACTAACAAAGAAACACAGGGAAATGAACCAGAAGTCACAAAGCAAATAACATTACTTGATACAGTAAACAAAACAAACAGTCATTAGTCAGGCAGTCATGCTAAAAGATATATCCATCTCATTGATGTCTTGCCTTACCGTAATGTGCCTTAACGCGGTAGGGACGCCTAATTGTACAGGTTCGCGTTTGATGGCTTAATAATTACATTATGGGCCATGATTGACGTTTCAATTTATGTTTTAGTCTGAGTCGTATTTCTATTGTCGTGGTTCGTATTGTCATATAATTTGGAATTGATATTCTTCTGTAGCGTATTTCATAAATACTAGTATATTTGTAACGACTTATGTTTATTTTTCAGTTTCCACAACTATGTTGGGGTCGACTTCCAGTCTAACCGGATGCAGCTGAGTACTAGTGTTTTACATGGAGCGACTGCCTATCTGACCTCCAGAACCCAGTTAGTACTGGGTGATACGATGCCCCTTGTTAAGACTGGTTGTCAGACTTTCGGGCCACTGACTCGAAAGACAAAGATCTATAATTGACAGCCGGGACCAACGGCTTAACGTGCTTTCCGAAGCACGGAGGAAAGTAGGTGTGTAATGGGCGGTCACCCATCCACGGATCCACAGACCAAGCTAGGCAAGCGCGGCTTAACCCAAAAGACAGACGCAATCGTCTGTTATTATTTTGTCACAACCTCTTCAAAAACCAAGACAACATAATATTAAATTCTACAAAACTACTCACATCACAATAAAAGAAACAAGAACTCAACAAATACCAGTGTTACCCTACCCAAATATTAAATTGCTCTTCTCCGCAACATTTTTTCGCCAGGCAACCCTGAAGAAGGCAATACCCTGTATATTTCATTGCTTGTTCTGTGCACATAGCTGTATGAGTTTGAGTTATGAGTGTAGTTTATTTATTTGTGGCGCGAAAACGCTCCAGAAGAAATATTTGTGTTCCCTTTATGTGATCCCACCTGAGTAAGTCAGATGTTCAGCGAATGGCTTTTATATGTTACTGTATGTTTGGTTTGCTTTCATTTTCCTACAACAAATGTAAAGAAAATATTATAATATATATTTTTCTTAAACATAACTGGCGAAATATGGGTGTTCTATTATACACCGTGTTACAAATCAAATCTTACAAAGGAAGTAGTACTTAAAAAGGCTTTGTTACAAAGATATTTGTAATTTCATTTAATTGAGCTATGCAGTAAGAAAGGGTCTTAATTTGGCCTATTTTGCCGCTAGTACAATTACATTATCAAATGCTATTTGCATTTCATTTGCTCGTACGAGAGGAACCCGAGAGTAAATAAAAAAAATAAAAAAATCGAAAAAAGAATGTGTCCATAATGAAAAATGCTTATTCCGTAGTCTGAACATCTGGTCGAAGTTTATGCATATCGTCCGGAACACGGTGTATACACCTCTGCATAACCCTTCGGGGATTACAGGCGTGATGTTATGTTATAGACAGACAAATACACCTTATTTAGATTCTACTTAATCCCGCTACCTACATATATCGATTTCCTCTTCACAACTGCAATTCAGAATTCTGAAACATGAATCTATCAAGAACCGAAGACTGAATCAAGTTCATCACTTAATCCGTTTGAGAGATCGTCTCAATCAGGTGAAATCCTTCACATGCAGGATTGTTTCGGTTCAAGAGGAGTTCCAGAGTTAGCGGGTTCTGTATGTATCATGCTTTAAGATTTGTGTGGTAAGCAGTAGTGTGTAGACACGCGGTTAGAATTATAAGGGAGTTTAGGATTTACTCCTTACTAGCGACCCGCCCCGGCTTTGCACGGGTGCAATATATACATAAAAACCTTCGTCTTCAAACACTCTATCTATTAAAAAAAAACCGCATCTAAATCCGTTGCGTTGTTTTAAAGATCTAAGCATACATAGGGACAGACAGACAGCGGGAAGCGGAACTTTGTTTTATACTATGTAGTAATTTATTATTCTATTCAAAGAGAGGTAACAACATTGATCATCATGACTTGAAAGCGTTAAAGTACGCTAGATTTCCTCAAATGGTTTCCCTGCCTAATTTGGGTTGCATAATCCTATTCTTCTTAAGTGTGGTTAGTGCCTAACCTGATGTCAGAGTTTTCATACCGCCCATAGGCCTCTGATTTGGCTTTACATGCCGATGAGAAATATCTCTCAGGCATGCTGGTTTCCTCACGATGTTTTCAGTGGTAATTGTAGAATACGCACATGAATCTGAAAAATCAGACGTGCGTGTCTTGGGGTCGAACTCGAGACTTGGCAGTCCGACGGTCACATGATTAGACTATCACTGCTCATCCATCATCATATTGCACCGCACCAGTTGAACACAAGACAAAAGTTATCGAAAAAAAAAACCTGACGCGAATTATCTCGCTGTCAATATTTCCATAGTTCAAGACAGTTGCGGCCATCTTGCTCAACACAATTTACACACTGGCTATTTAAAAAGTAGGTACCTACAAATATCCAGCTAAAAGCAGCTCTAGTTAGCGTAGCAATTTTCCCTTAACATATTCCCAAAAATCGGAGGAGCTCGTGGCTAAATAATAACAGCCGCTCGGGTCGATTTTTAGGTTAAGCCGTACTTGCCTAGGTTGGTCTGTGGATGGGTGACCACCCAATACATACCGAGTTTCCTCCGTGCCTCGGAAAGCACGTTAAGCCGTTGGTCCCGGCTGTCATTTGTAGATCTTTGACAGTCGTTAGTGGCCCAAAATCTGACAAGATAAGAGGTATCGTATTACCTAGTACTAACTGGGTTGTGGAGGTCAGATAGGCAGTCGTTCCGTGTAAAATACTGGTATTCAGCTGCATCCGGTTAGACTGGAAGCCGACGCCAACATGGTTGGGAAAAGGCTTGGCAGATGATATTCCCAAAAATATGTCTGTAAATAGCAAAAAAAGGCTATAAATCATCCACCCGCTCACAATCGCACCACATCCCAAGATTAGAGGCAGCGGTTTTCCAGGAATAATTTACGTATCTCTTACAAGCAGCCATCTTCTTAAGGTGAGCCCAAGATAAGAAAACGTTACATAATGAAGGCCTCTTCGCAGAATTGTAAGGAAAGATTAGGGATGTGCCCTTTGTATCGATAAGAAGGTAATCGGTTACGTAAAAATGGGGGAAGTGTGGTGAAGATAGTAAGTAAGCAGCTAGTGATACCTGTTCAGTGAACTTCTTTCGTATCGATGATGTGGGTGGCTTTTCAAATGACCGGGACTCAGTCAATAGCGATTTTATGTCGAAGGAATTTTCGTAATGCGCTTTATTACCAACCTGTACTTTGAGCCGTTGTACGCTTGACAAACAGGCGTCATGACTTTTTTTCAAGGAACAGGATGCGAGTTAACTACTCAAAACATCAACTAAGCCAATGAAGATTAAATTTTATAATTTTCTTCACTACCAAACATAAACATCTCACGAATATATTTAAAAAAAAAATATTTGTCTAGCCTTTTCCCAACTTTATTGGGGTCGGCTTCCAGTCGTACCGGATGCAGCTGAATATCAGTATTTTACATGGAGCGACTGGCTATCTAATCTACACAACCCAGTTAGTACTAGGTAATACTTCGGAAAGACTCCGGACTTTGGTAGACTTTCGGGCCTCTGAATACCTGTTACGACTGTCAAAGATCTACAAATGACAGCCGGGACCAACGGCTTAGCTTGCTTTCTGAGGCACGGAGGAAACTCGGTATGTAATGATGGTCACCCACCACAGACCGACCTTGGCAAGGACGTCTTAACTTTAAAGATCGCCCCATAGCATAGCATAGCATAATCAGCCTATAATGTTCCCACTGCTGGGACTCAGGCCTCCTCTCTATAATAATAATATCCTCATTGATATGGCCATTAGTCAACAGGTTCACCGTTCCCGACGGGATCTGTCGACATGTTGGATAGACTATAAGAAGGCCTATGACTCGGTGCCACATACATGGCTCATGAGGGTGCTAGAATTGTATAAAGTTGATGCAACTCTGCGCACCTTCCTGATGTCATGTATGGGGCAATGGAGGACAGTCCTTCGCTATCCAAGATGTTGGCAAATCCAGAGGAATAGCGAGCCGATAAGGATAGAGCGAGGTATATTTCAGGGCGATAGTTTGAGTCCACTTTGGTTCTGCTTAGCCTTGAATCCTCTTAGCACGCTGCTGGAGGATTCAGGTCTAGGCTATCAGTTGAGGAGAGGTGGTCAAGTTATATCTCACCTCCTTTACATGGATGACCTGAAACTCTTTGCCCCCAACGATTTGCAACTGATGGAGCTACTGAAGGTAACTGAAACTTTCAGTAGCGCCATCAGGATGGAATTTGGTGTGGACAAATGTGCGGTCATGCATGTAAAGCGAGGGGAGATTGTGGAATCTGTGGGAACCCAGCTCTCGGATTCCATAAATCTTAGATCCCTCTCAGCAACCGAAACCTATAAGTATTTGGGTATGTCGGAAGCGCTGGGCATCAATGTTGCTGACATGAAGCAATCGTTGAAGGAGCGCTTCTTTGGCCGCCTGAAAAAAGTATTTAATAGTCTTTTATCAGGCGGCAATAAGGTACGTGCCTTCAACGGTTGGGTCATGCCGGTTCTGATGTACTCTTTCGGCATACTTAAATGGACTCAAACAGAACTAGACGCCCTGGATAGGAGGGTCCGTACATTGTTGACGGCATATCGAATGCATCACCCGCGTTCTTCTGTTATGAGACTGTATATCCCGCGGAAGTGTGGGGGTCGAGGCTTTTTAAACGCTAAGACTCTCCACAATCGCGAGATATGCAGTCTCAGGGAATATTTCCTTGAAACCGACGTGGGGATGCATCGAGATGTGGTCGCAATGGACAAGGGCCTCACCCCGCTTTCCTTGGCTAAAGAGAACTGGCGCAAACCCTTAGTGCTTGACACTAACGACCGCATGGAGGTATGGCAGAGTAAAGAGCTTCACGGACGCTTTTTCCGGGCCCTGCATGGGCCCGATGTAGACCTATCAGCGTCCGTAGCCTGGCTACGTTCCGGGGATCTCTTCGGAGAAACCGAAGGTTTTGTCTGTGCAATTATGGATGAAGTTATGATGACGAATAACTACCGGAGATTTATTGTGAAGGACGGTACGGTTGACATATGTCGGGCATGCCACCGTCCAGGCGAATCAATCCGTCACATTATCTCCGGGTGTTCTCGTCTGGCTAACGGAGAGTACTTGCATAGACACAACCTTGTAGCCAGGATTATCCATCAGCAACTTGCTCTAAAATACAACCTTGTGGAATCGGAAGTGCCGTACTATAAGTATGTGCCCGACCCAGTTCTCGAAAATGGCAGTATCACATTGTACTGGGATCAATCCATCATCACTGACAGGACTATTGTAGCCAATAAGCCTGATATAGTGGTGGTGGATCGATCAGAGCGGCGCACAATGATTGTTGACATAACGGTCCCGCATGATGAGAACCTCGTGAAAGCCGAGAAAGATAAGAAAATCAAGTATCTTGACTTGGCTCGCGAGGTTGTCGACATGTGGGATGTGGACTCAGCGATCATTGTGCCGATAGTCGTATCAGCCCATGGCTTAATTGCCAAGAGCCTCGACCAATACCTGAGGAGGCTCTCGTTAGGCAGCTGGATCAAGGGCTTGATTCAGAAAGCGGTACTTTTGGACACGGCTCGTATTGTTAGGAGGTTCCTCTCTCTGGAGCCCTGACCGCCGGTAGCTTGGACCCTGTTCCCGATACCGGTGGGCTACAATTTTTTATATTTTTAAATGTTTTTTATATATATTATTTTTAAGGAATATTTAAAAATGTAAACTACTTTGTAAAAATTTAAATAAAGGAAATAATAATAATAATAAGATTTATTTTCTCCCACAAAGTACAATTTTAACAAAGAAGTGTTCCAAATATAGGAGGTACAAAGGTTTGTGGGAGTCAGGAATCCAAACTAGGATACCCTGTGCTATGGAATCCTGGCACCCCTCGCCTAGATTGGTATTATAATAATTTTAGAACGTACGACATATAGGACTGTTGTAAGAAAATAACAAAACAAGAAAAGGTACTAATGAAATAAAATCAAAAAAATAAAAAAAATAAAAAAATGGAAATAAAATGCGTGAGTGTTTGTAAGTGTGAGTGTGAAGTGGAAAGTGTCGTGTCTGTGTGTTCTGTGTAAGTGTGTGAGAGAGAGTAAGATAGTGTTGTGTGTGTGTACGTATAAATAAGTAATTTGTATACGAATGTGAGTGTGAGAAGCAGTAAATACCTATTTATGAAAAACGCTAGACTAGGATAAGATAGTAAGCAGTTTTTCCGTTTCTTCATGATCAAGTTCTAAAAGCCACTGTGTAAGCTTCTTTTTACATTCTACCCTAGACAAGTTAACAATTTCAAGATACTTGTTAATTTTATTATACAGTCTGCTTGCCCTGAAATTGAAGAAATTATGGGCAAAAGATGTTTTTACCGGAGTTGTTTCACAGACTTCATAGGATCGCCTAGTATTAACCCTTCTATTAGCCGTAGAAAAGTCTATAGAGGAATGCTTTTTAATAACTGTTTGTAGTATATAAAGCTGCCTGACTGTTAATACCTTTGCTTCATTATAGAGGGTTGTTGTAGCGTATAAACGTGGTTTGAAGAGAGCAACTTTTAGGAGAAGTCGTTGTGCTCTTTCAACGTTTAGGATATTCGTTTTATACAAGCCGCCCCAGGTGGAAATACCATACGAAAGGATTGATTGGCAAAGGGATTCGTACACAGTTTTAATCAGTTTCCAGCTCGCAACATGCCTAAGATTTTTAAATATATGAACGAGTTTTCTAGTTTTCTGGACCAGGTGTGACATGTGTTCTTTAAAAGATAAGTTTTTATCGATCACTATGCCCAGGTATTTTATTGAATCTGTTTTTGCTATCATTGGGCACATGGTACAGTTGGTAGTTACAGGGTTACAAGTGTGTGCAAAAACACTGAAATTATAAGAATTTGATGCAACATTTTGTATTGTAAACTCTATGTATTTCGTTTTAGAGGCATTTAAGGTCAGTTTGTTGAGAGCAAGCCAATGAGTTACAATATTGAAACCCTCTTGGGCAGCAATAAAAGTTTCGTCCCATGAGTCACCATAAAACGTTAAAGTAGTGTCGTCGGCATAAGACACAACATGACAGTTTCTAATGTTTAGCTGGCAAAGATCATTGATATAGCAAAGGAAGAGGGGGGGGCCCAAAATACTGCCTTGTGGGATTCCAATATTTATCGGTCTTTCTTCACTCTATGAGAGGGAATGGGCTATAATCCACCACGCGGGCCCAGTGCGAGTTGGTAGATGTCACATGTCTTCGAATTTTAGGTTCTAGAACATGCCGGTTTTCCACGATGTTTTCCTTCACCGTTTTGAGAGCAGTGGTGATGAAATAAATTACACAAAGTAATGCGCCTGCCTGGGTTCGAACCCGCGACTTACTGTTCGTAAGTCGGGGTTGCCACCACTGGGCCACCGCTGCTCTCCAAAGATCGCCCCGTGCGGCTGTTATTATTTAGCCACGAGCTCCTCAAATATACAGAAATCTTTTTTTACCTTTCCATCGACACCACCCCGTCCCTACTCCGTGAAAGCGTGACTTACGCAACAGGGCATCCGGCGCACCGGGCCTAGTTTATCAATCATCTCCTGAAATATTATGACATAATCTGAGAAGCCAATAAGTGGATCTCAGATCTGTTTGTCTCTTGCCTCACCTTGAAGATATACCCGAATCAGATGTGAAAATATTTTTGGGCCAAGGTCGAAATGTAGGTAGCAGGCTTTTTGTTTTGGTAGATATATTTTTTTGAAGTGGTAAGTTCGTGGTGTGGTGGTGGATGGATGAAAAATGATTGCATGTGGCGGAAATGAGCATGTTAAGGTGGATGTGTGGTGTGACAAGAATGGATAAAATAAGGAACGAGTATATTAGAGGAAGTTTAAAAGTTGCGCCAGTTACAGAAAAGTAGATAGGGAATCGACTGACTTGGTATGGGCATGTGATGAGGAGGGAAGAATCGCATGTGACTAAAAGAGTGATGAATATAAATGTTGATGGATGGAGAGGGAGAGGAAGACCAAGGATACGATGGATGGATTGTGTGCGGAATGACATGAAGGAAAAAGGTAAATGATAGCGTGACGGTTGACAGGGGAGAATGGAAGTCAAAAACGTGTTGCGTCCCCCAAGTAACATTGGACGAAGGCAGGAAGATGGTGATGGTAAGTTCGTGGTGTTTTTACGCAAATATTTTCGAGGGAGGTCCAGAAAACGTTGGCAAGACGACCTAGATGCGTTTGTGGGAGATTGGCCAGAGAAAACTGCATGGAGAGAAGAGGGGGAGGCTATGTGGGAGACCTTTGCCCAGCTGTGGGTCATTATGGCTTAGTCCTTTAGTAATTGATTTGAATATGGCAGTAAGCCACTCTTCATTTCTCTACGAAAATAGCAATATTAGAGATCTATATGATAATCAAAGACTGCCTCGTTGGTTGAGTGGTCGCAAGAGCGACTGCTGAGCATGAGGTCCTGTGTTCGATTCCCGGGTCGGGCAAAGTGTTATTTTGTTTTTCCATCAGGAATTTCTTAGTAGCAGCCGCGGAATCTGGATTTTTGCCCGATTGAAGGTAACAGGCTCGCCCCCTATCACATGGGACTTAAATATATTATAACTGGAGAAATGTTGATGGTTTTTTTGATACACCTCTGCCTTACCCTTTGGGGATTACAGGCGTGATGTTATGTTATGTTATGATGAGCAGCATGTAGTAATTTTAGTTCAAATATTAATTGTATCCTTCTTAGAACTTAATACAGTTAGATGGTACCTAATCCAATTACAATAAACAAAGTCGGTTGAGCGGTCTTAAGATACACCCACAAGTTGCCGATGACGGAATTAGGTCCCAAAGAGATGGGGGCGGGCCTATCATTATTTTATAAATGGTAAACGTTTATGTCAGTACATTATTTTGACTCCCACACTGAGATACAACGACCTAAAATAATGACTACTCGTAAAAACTTTAGTACATTGGCTTATAAACTTATCAATATGGAGATGAAACTTAATGTACACAAGGAGCTAAGCGATGCGATATCCATAGAAACAAAACTAACCAGGATGAATTAAATAGTAGTCTGTGTCCTTCTCCGAATCCTAGACCATCTTAATCCTAGCCTGCAAACTTGCTTCTGATAGGGTATTCCTCAAAGCGCAACTATTTTTAAGCGCAACCAATTAAGCGCAACTAAATTATTCCTCGAAGCGCAACTATTTATAAGCGCAACCGTTAGTTGCGCTCAGAAATTCAAATTAAAAATATTATATGTTTATTCCTCAAAGCGCAAATATGATTGAAAAAAAAAAATCCATCATACGCCTCTCTATTTTTCATCCTGGTTGCGCTTTTAGGGATAAACATATAATAGGGGGTCCTAATAGTGATCAAACATAGTCTCAATTTCTTATGTCAAACACTGTGATTATTGCAATTTTTAGCAGTCTTAATATTTTGGATCATTTTAATGATCATGACCCACATAATTCCACAAAGTCGAATAAAGTGCTCTGCTTCCACATTTATTGTGCGAATCGCCAGTCTGTGGAAAACACCGCCGGCTTCTCTGTTTTCCGATCATTAGAATCTAGATCTTTTTAAAGTTCGAGTCAATGGATTCTTTTAAGGCAAACGTGCTCCACAATAGGCCGCGTCGTCGCTTAACTTCAAGCGAGTTGCAGCCAAACGCAAGCCTACGTCAAAAAAACAAAAAACGACTTATTATTTCAAGACACACTTGAATGACAGACAATGGCTGACGATAACGTTATAAGAATAGTTTAAAAAATCTTTAAATCATAGCTGGCAGTGTAACTAAAACTTTATACATCAGTTACTTTGTACAACACTCACGAGTTCACATAGGTCATGAATGACGGTCAAATTGATTCATCATTGGCTAAACAATGACCTCCGCGGACAGAGAATGAGTGAATGGATGATTGTAAATCTTGAAATGAATCTTTAGACAGAAAGTATACGTATTTTACTTGCGTAGGTTTCAAAAGATAATATGCCGACTATAAATAAATTAAGTTTATGTATTACTTAAAGAAAGATTATTTTGGGCTATGAATAGAGGCGTTTTTAGATCAGTTAAATAATTTGTTGTTAACATGTTTTATATCGATTTGACATTATTTAAGTTGTTAATGAACAAAATTAACGGTTGCAGAATTAGAAAAGCAATCCTGACATAGAAAATACTGGTATTTATTTGCATTTACTGAGACTGAAAGTCGACCTAGAAGTATTCAGATAAAGGCTAGGCAACTATGTAACACTGACTTTGGATGAAAAGTAACCGAAGAATCTGATTGAAATAAAAATAAAAGCAGCAACATCAGTCTTTATCATCATTCTCCTGCCCTTACCCCAATTCATTTGGGTTCGGCGCAGCATGTCTTCTTCATCCATACTTCTCTATTACTCGTCATATCAGTAGTCACCTCCTTTCTAGTCATATCATATTTCGTACAGTCCATCCATCGTTTCTTTGGTCTTCCTCTACTTTTACAGCCATTCACATTCATACTCAACATTTTTTTACTACATTTTCCTTATTCCTCCGCATCACATGTCCATACCACGATAACCTACCACTCAACTTTTTAGTTACCGGCGCCATTTTCAGACTTTCTCAAACAACATGACTCTTTAATATTTCAAAATCATCAAAATAAAGATCAAAGCATTTATTTCAAGTAGGGCAGTTACAGGCACTTTTGAATTGTCGAAACAAAGACAACAATGAAATGTAGCTACAGTCCCAGTCACAAGGCATAAAAACTGTGAAAGTACTGTAGTTGCTCATTCCCTAACGTACATCTCTATGGAGAAGAACGGGCAAGAAATCCATAGACACTTTTTTAAATCAGAATACTTTCACAAAATCTTGGTTACATCATGCATGTTGAGATGGTACATTATTTGAGAACGATGTAGCAAGATGTGTACGTTAAAAGTGTCCATAGTAAAAACAAAAAAAAAAAAAACAATTCGAAAATAAAATAATTAATTCAAATAAGCCGTGGCAACCAAGAGATGACCAGTCACAACTGACAGCGCCCGTTCACGAACATGACGCATGTATCAGCACCATTCAACTCAACCATTTTGAAGGGAACTAAATGATCCGACACACGCGCCACCATCAGCGAGACATTTGAGTGAGCATGACATACTCTGAACAAATCACTATGACTATCACAATTTTCCTAATATATCAACAAACCGTAAGACTCTTTGCCCTCTATAACCCACACAGTGACCCACCATCTATCTACCTCCTAAAACCAGGAACACACCATCAAATTTAAGGCCGAAAACATCCATTACACATACCCATCCCGACTATAACAACGCATTAACATAAATTGTTACAAACTCTCCAAGACCCTCGGGTATTATTTAGGCACACTTTATAAAATTCTTGGCGTCTTCGCGTAGATTAATATACCCCAGTAATTATAGAAGTTTTGACGAAGCGACTGACTAGAATATTAATAATCTAAGCATGAATCACGCGTTTTTAAGGGAAATTGTGGAGACAGAAGGTCTGCTGGTACAAACGCATTGGTATCGTTCGTTTGGTATTGTTCGTTATTTCAAAATAAAAAGTCGAATAGAAATTAATTCAAAATGGCCGCTGGCGCAGTCATTTTCAATTCGGTTTTTTTTTTATTTTATTTATTTGGTTAACCAACAATTGTTTGCACAGTACATTCATAAAACAATATTTACAGCTACATTTATAAGTGCAACAATTAATTATAGGTTAACACCACATGCACTATACGTGGTTGTATATATTATTAAAACAATAATGCCTTGTTAATGCTTAAAAAAAAAAAACAAATCTAAGTTCATCATTAAATAAAATCACAGTACAACATACAATAGAAAAAATTAAAAACAGATTGATAGATAAAATTAATAAATTAATTAAAAATTAAAATGCATTACACACAGCAACTATTAAAATTAAATAGGTAAATCACAGCACATAATTAAAGTAATGAATCACAGTTAAAATACATTTAAATTGGAAGATAATACTAAATACTAACAATTACATCACATTCAGACATGTAATTCTAATATTAACATAATAGTTAAACACTAGAAAAATGCTTGACAATTATTTTCTAAAACTTGTACAGGTTATCGTGGTGTATGTCTATAAGATCACTGCAACTGTTTATCATTTTACACAGGCGTGGAATAGGAGAGTTTGCACCCAGAACCGTTCTGCGCAAGGGTGGATGTAGAGGTGTGATGGGATTTCTTGGATATCGGGATGGAGCACGAAACTTTAGGAGACTCAGTAGATTAGGGGAATCAATTTTATATCGTAAAAGTTTATGAAGAAACAAAGCATCAATTATGTCTCTTCGAGTTGATAACGAATGCATCTTGAAGTATTTCAATCGTGCATTGTATGAGGGCAGCGTTTTACTTTTCCTTATCGAGAAAGCAAGGTGCCACAGGAACCGCTTTTGGACTCTTTCTAAGAGTAACTTATGCGTGGCGTAGTGTGGCCTCCAAGATGGCTGTCGTTCGCGGGGTATCGGGTTAGGAGTATTTATAAACGTGTATTTGTCGATAGAAATGAGCATATAATATGCCCTTAAAGTATCAGTAACCGTTATGCAAACACATTGTATAGTTGGTCTTCTGTTCTTTATATTTGTTGTTTCTACTCCTAATTTTATGGCTCATTTACATCGTTTGTTTAAGGCGTTTGGTTTTGCGTTCCTAATTCGGGTACGGAGACAAAGGCAGCATTTAGTTAACGGCTTTTCTCTTGAAATTAACGGCAAAACTGTTTCAAGATTTATAAGTACAATTGAATTTGTGAAACAACAGTGTATTTATAGCGTAAAGACATTAGTTTGATTGTAATGTTTTCTAAGCAAATAGACGATGAGGAGCTCGTGGCTAAATAATAACAGCCGCTCAGATCGCTCTTCAGGTTAAGCCGCGCTTACCTGGGTTGGTCCGTGGATGGGTGACCACCCATAACGTACCGATTTTTCTTCGTGCGTGCGAAAGCACGTTAAGCCGTTGCAATGTCCCGGCTGTCGTTTGTAAATCTTTGACAGTCGTTAGAGGTAGTCAGTGGCCCGAAAGTCTGACAACCAGTCTTACCAAGGCGTATCGTATTACCCAGTACTGACTGGGTTGTGGAGGTCAGATAGGCAGTGCATGTAAAATACTGCTATTCAGCTGCATCCGATTAGACTGGATGCCGACCCTAACAAAGTTGGGAAAAAGCTAGGCAGGTGATGATTCACTTAGCTTTTAAGAGCTTAGAAGCGAATGATTCTTGCCATTTACTTGTACAATAGACATCGCCATCCGACTTGTGTGGAGTTTCCTAGATGCTCAATGGAAGATTTCAGCTCGAAATCTGATTGCACCACAAATAACTAAGTGTTTAGCGTTAAATAAATAAATTAAAACATCATTGACCCTATCTTCAAATGATTGACAGTAACATAATTATGTTATAAACACGAATAGCGCTGTACGCAATGATATTATGAATAAAAAGAGGCGAAAGAGCGATATCTATATCGCACTAACGCGCGCAAATTGGTGCAGACAAATTCAGACAATTGTCGTAATTTAAGTACTACATTAGCTATCTCTTTCTGTAACATATGTACGGAACGTATGATATTATCTATCGCAGTCGTAACAATGCAACGATATTTGAACAGCCCTTAGTTAGAACGTAGCGTATCTTTCTTTATAATATCATTGGCTAAACGTTTGTTTTAGTCATTTGTGAAGCTAGCGGATCTCTAAATAAAGACCATTTTTTTTGAGAAAATCTATGGTCAAGTTAAAGTAATAACTAGAGTTTAAGTAATTATTAATGCAAACATTTTTATGCAATAGACAAGAATTTGAACGAAGTAAGAACCGTCAAAGAAAGCAAAGCTAAGAATTCTAACTTTTGACAGTTCTAACTTCAAGCAATTACTAAACTATAGATTAAAAATCGTATCTTAAATAATGACTTTTACTCAAGTTATCACTTTGACTTGTTTATAGATATGGGTCATCATCATCATCATTTCAGCCGAAAGACGTCCACTGCTGGACATAGGCCTCCCCCAAGTGTCGCCACATTGACCGGTCCCGTGCGACTCGCATCCAGCGGATCCCTGCAACCTTCACCAGGTCATCGGTCGACCTAGTGGGTGGCCTTCCAACGCAACGTCTTCCGGTTCGCAGTCGCCACTCCAGAACTTTATGGCCATAGATATGGGTGATAGAACCTATTTGCATCTAAATGCTAGCTAGCTTAGATTCGTATTTCAAATGAAACAGCATTATACACAAACGGCCTACATCCACATACATACACCATAGATTCATGGAAAATATGTAAATGTCCTCTCTCTGCTCGGTTTCCTTGCTTTTGACAGGCGTTGCAGTTAACACGATTATCATTGCGCTATACCTACCCATGGAGGCCGGACAGTGCCTCAGGCTTTCAACATGTTATCGAATTATGTTCCAACGTTTCACAGAGCCGTCCACTTTAATTTTGTTACGTTTGATTTTTGGAGTTACGCGAGTGGAGGCGAAAAACGGGAGGCAGTCTGTGAAAAGGGTAATTTTTTGCAATGGTATATTTTATTTATAATTATTTACACATACATAACATCACACCTGTCATCCCCGAAGGGTTAGGCAGAAGTGTACCTAATACTACATCCACATTTCGATAGTTATGTTAAAGTCTCATGTAATAGGAGGCGAGCCTATTACCATCAACCGGGCTTGAATCCTGACTCCTTGGCTGCTACTGAGACATACCTGATGGAAAAACCCAATAACACTTTGCCCGACCCGGGAATCGAACTCAGGACCTCATGCTCAGCAGTCGTGCTTGCGACCACTAGACCAACGAGGCAGTCCACATACATGGAATTAAGGTATCCGCCCTTAACACGACCCATTGACCAAATCATCTTTCGGATCATCCTCACCATTATCATTGGCAGCCATGTCCTACCCATTGCTGTATATAGGCCTCCATCCTTCTATGCGATCTTTCCCTGGTCTGCAGAGGTATCAACCAGGTCTTACCCAACAAACGTCTCGGATACGAGCGGAGAAGTAGTATTTTTCGTGAAATTCGGAAAAAAAAACCGAGGGTAATTAATAACAAGTATCTACTTTTCAAAAGTGCATTGAACGGAGACGCTCTGTAGATACGGTCAGCAATGAGCGCCATTGCTCTGGTTTCCAGTATTTTATGTAGTCAAGATATCCTGTACGATATACAGGGTGGCTCCGACAATACGAAAATAAGTGAAAATACTGATAGTACTAGTTCGAATATTTTATACTATCAAATAAATTCTAACATCGAAATATAAAATAAAAAATCAAACAAACTAAATAGCGTAAATACGCCTAGTTGACGATTCCCGTGACCCAAAGGGCTGGCTTTTACTTTGGCCATAGGCTAAGTGTTGCCATACAACGTGGCAACGCCGCCAGTCTCTTGGGCACATTACCAGCTGACAGCGTTGAGGAGTTTTTTTAATGCCCTTCTATAGTATTTTAGGTTATTTTTAATGATGTATTTAGTTGGTAATGATTTATTAATATTGGTTACTTAACCTTAGGTGTAATTTACACTAATTGGCGCCTGGAAATAAAATTTAAGGAACGAATTTGGCAAAGGTATTTGAAGAAGCGAGTTGGCGAGTTTAGTGTTTATACCGACGTGGGAGTCGTTAATCTGTCGGTCCGAGCCTATTAATCTACATCATGTAGAAAATGCTGAAAATGAAAAGTAATGTCCTGCGACTAAACTACTGGATATATTCAAATTAATTTTTATAAGCAGACTGCGAACGTCATGAGGGTATACGCAGTTTAATTTACTGTCGTATTGTCGGCGCCACCTTGTATAACTGTATATGTGTTTAAAGAAGTACTAGTATCGTTTTCATTTTGGAAAAATATAAAGCGACTGTTCCTGCTGTCTGTACCTATAAAATATACGATGAAATGCAATCAAGCATCCCTCAGGTGCGTAAATTCTTCCTTCAAATTCACATTTCACAACTCAGTAACTAAAAATAAAAGTCCCCTTTTTCTACTAACAATATTACAATAAAAATGTACCCAACTCGAGTCAAATAATCCGATTTAGTTACAACATTTTTATTTAGGTATTCGATTCAATGTACGCCAATATTGATTCTAGCAAATCCCTAGGGATATCCATATAGTTGGTATTGGGTAGAAATCCAGCGATTCCACCAATCAGAGTGACTTTTCCAACACAGTCTATTTTGCTGGATTGTCGAGGTCGACAAATATACCGTATTGTTAGATTTCAGTGAAAAATATTTCAGTTTCATACCGCTGGGAGCTTTTTGATTGGGCTGTTGATATGTTCAAGGTGTTTAGGTATTATGTTAGAGGATAGGCAGGATATGTGATAAGCTTATGTAGGTTTTAGTAGGACTGCCTTTTTGATCTAGTAGTCGCAAGCGCGACTGCTGAGCATGAGGTCCTTGGTTCGATTCCCAGGTCGGGCATGGAGTTATTGGGTATTTTTCTGTAGCAGTAGGAGCTAAGGAGCTCACGGCTAAATAATAAGCCGTGCTTGCCTAGGTTGGTCTGTGGATGGGCGACCACCCATTACATACCGAGTTTCCTCCATGCCTCGGAAAGCACATTAAGCCGTTGGTCCTGCGTGTCATTTGTAGCTCTTTGACAGTTGTTACAGGTAGTCAGTGGCCCAAAGTCTGACAAGACAAAATGTACCGTATTACCCAGTACCAACTGGGTTGTGGAGGTCTGATAGGCAGTCGCTCCATGTAAAATACTGGTATGCAGCTGCATCTGGTTCGACTGGAAGCAGACCCCAACATAGTTGGGAAAAGGCAAGGCTGATGAATTTATAAGTAGCAGTAGGAATCTGGATTAGTGCCCGGGACATGGGCATTACATAGGACTTTAACGTAACAAGTGATGCGTGGGTATCTATATATACCTCCGCCTAACCTTTTGGGGATTACAGTCACCCACGTTACGTTATGTGATATCTGTATGTTTATTTATGGATATTTTTTTTACCTTGTTATAGTAATTTTATGGTTGCTGTGGTATAAGAAATAAATATTATGAGGTTATAACTATTTTGGGTGACACTAAAATTATAGTCAGGAGCGAATAACATTGTGGAGGATACCTACACGCGTGCTGCTATGTTATGTGTGATAAATAAGGATTTTCTAGTTGTTTGCCGAACATAATATTTCATTACGTTAAGGGCATTACATTGCTCGATGACCTTGATGATTTGATCCCTGTACTGGTTTTTGTTGACTTGCCCCGCACATTTCGCAAAATTTCGGTTTTTATTTATTATTTAAAAATATTAAAAGAAATAACAGAAAAAAACAATACAGATTGTTAAGTATATCATTACGTTTTTGTTGTTACAAAATTAATGCCGATCTATTCAGCCGTTACAAAGATAATTTACAATTAAGGTTGAAAAAGGACCTATTTTTTACGATTAACCAAAAAAAACCAACGGTTTATTAAAATTTTAAACAATACAATTTATTTGTGATGAACTTAACTATAACATACTTTTTTTACACGGAAAACGCACGAAGGGATTCATCAACAAATTTCTTTGAACATACGCTGTTTTTGGGATTTGAGCCATGTAATGCCCTTAATAGACATTTCATAAGATTAATATCACGTAGCAGAAAAAGAGAAACTCAAGTAAAATAAACGCTAATGAATTTTCTCACCCCAGAAAATTAATAGGCGTAAACTAACGTCTTATTACAAAGTGTAATTACTAATTAGCTAGTAAGTATAGTTGTTAAAGATCTTAACATGTTCTTACGAAGCCATACTAATATTATGCAAAAGTAACTATGTGGGACTTCCTCGTTGGTCACAAGTACGACTGCTGAACATGAGGTCCTGGGTTCGATTCCCGGGTCGGGTAAAGTCTTATTGGGTTTCCTACCAGGAATTTCTCAGTAGCAGCCACGGAGTCTGGATTTGTGCTCGGTTGATGTCAATAGGCTTACCCCTATTACACAGGACTTAAACATAACTGGCGAGATGTGGGTGTATTTGTTAGGTACACCTCTGTCCTAACCCTTCGGGGATTACAAGGCGTGATGTTATGTATGTAAGTTGTCTGTCAGTTTTTTTCGATTGACTCTCAGGTGGACCCACCAGAACCTGGTTTAAGACATAGGATACTTTTAAACCCGATAATACCTGATACTACGAATAATTACCGAAGCAGCAGGTTAATACTGAAATAAAGAATAATTAGTATAATTAGTTACCACGTGTTCAATACATAAATAATAAACAATATTTATTTGTAAAAATAAAAATAAATTTAGACTAAATTAAAATAAATAAAAAATATAATTAATAATTAACTTAAAAATAAACTTAAAAAATGGCGTCAAAAAACTCCTCCTCAACGTAGTCAACTGGTAATGTACCCAAAAGACTGGCGGCGTTGCCACGTTGTATGGCAACGCTAAGCCTTTGGCCAAGGTAAAAGCCAGCCCTTGGGTCACGGGAAGAGTCAACTAAACGTTTAGAAATTTCCTTGAAAAGGCTGTGAGCACTCGGACCCCACGGACCTAGAGTTTCAACCCCAAACGGCTCGAAAATATAGTTACCAATAAGGTTACTATATTTACGCCGCTTGAGGTTCTCTGCAGCCGCAGCCGCAGCCCCAGCACAGCACGATAAGCTAGGAAGATGGGATGGCGCAAGAGTATCGACACAAGTTGCATCCCACACTAAAGGCCTACCCATCTTCCATAGAAACAAAGACATGCCGTCCGGTCTCCTGCCATCGTCGCGTGCCAAGCCATTTGGTTCTAATAAAGCTGGAACGCCGACGGTGACAAGAGCTCGATGACGAAGTGATAACTACCAACCCGCACTGGGCCCACACATAGAGCGTAGTTGTGTCCCTGCAGTGGAATCAGCTGATTATGTTAATGCAAGCTCCCAATGCCATCCAAATGAAGGTCAACAACCTCCGTGACGTCACTAATTAAGACCACGTATGGACACAAAGAAAGTACCTTTGTAAAGGCAAGCGGACAAATTGAGACTAACTCGTAACGAGGTCGGCAAAGTCGGGTTACACAATGTTACTTATGCGGACGAATGAAATTTCTTTCAATCACTCACTCATTCATTCATCATTCAGTTGTGGTTTAGGGTTGACAGTAAGTGTTTTTTTTTTATTGTGGTTTTTGAATTTCGATTTTGGATTGACTGTTTCTGTTCTGTTTCAAGTGTTATGAAATTTGCAAGAAATATTAGATCTGACAGATTTAGCAGTAAGTAGAAAGATTATACTAGAGGACTGCCTCGTTGATCTAGTGGTCGCAAGCGCGACTGCTGAGTATGAGGTCCTGGGTTCGATTCCCAGGTCGGGTAAAGTGTTTTTGGGTTTTTCTATCAGGATTTTCTCAATAGCAGCCACGGAGTCTAGATTTGTGCCCGATTGATGGCAATAGGATTGCGATCTATTACATGGGACTTAAACATAACTGGGAAATGTGGGTGTACTATTAGATTCACCTCTGCCTAACCCTTCGGGGATTACCGCGTGAGATACCATCATACCACAACTAAAACGGCTGAACAAACAAAAGACAACGGCTTTCGGAAGTAAAGTTAACTTTGACTTTTTAGTACTTTTTTTTGCCAAAATGTTTTTTTTATTATGTACGGAAAGGCAACAGAAATTAATAATCGTAGAAAAACAATAAATTAAGTCTCATTCCATCCGACAGCCCTACACAACGTCATTCGCTCAGCAAAAGCGAAAGTCGTTACGCGGCCACGTCTCTATTTTGAGGGACATCATTTAAAATTCGAATGTGGTTTTCTGTATCACCAACTGGAACAGCTGGTAGGACATTTTGTTATTTATAAAAATAACCGGTTCTATCTAGTTCAGCATAGGAACGAAAGTGCTCTGCCTAGAATATTTTTAGATTGCTTTATACTTTTACTTTTTGAACTGCCTCGTTGGTCTAGTGGTCGCAAACGATGACTACTGAGCATGAGGTCCTGAGTTCGATTCCCAGGTCGGGCGGCTCTTTTCTAGTTTTTATCTGGATTTGTGCCCGGTTGACGGCAACAGGCTAGCCCATATCACATGGGACGTAACATAACCGGCGAAATGTGGGTGTACTACTAGGTATACCTATGCCTTACCTTTCGTGTTTTACAGGCGTGATATTGTACTATATTTTTTTTTTTTTTTTTTCTAAGAAGGAAAGCGTGTTATTTTTCATATCTGAGATATAATTTCGTTATGTCACATCAATAACATAAGAAATTGGAAGAGGCGGCCCAAAATAGACCCAATTGATTGATGGATCATACAGCTTATTTAAGCAAAATTCTGTTGAGGCGTGGGAAGCGGAAATTTGTTATGTGTTGATAATAAACATCATTATTTTTTTCAAAAGAAATATAATAGATGAAATATGTAAACAAATGGGGGTTCATGGACGGCTCAGATATCAAATGTGCATGCGGCGTGTCTCCACTGACAATAGCCCATCTTCCATCGTGCGCTGCATGCCCTAACACCTGCGCACTTGATGATCTTATGATCAGCGAGCGGAGTTCGCATAGCTGAATTTTGGACCAAACACATTTAATAAAAATTTGCCATCGACACGCTAAGAAGAATATGATTTATTTTGCATATAAATTAATGTTCTTCATATTTCCTTATCGTGTGGCTAGTGCCTAACCTGGTGTCAGAGTTTTATGCAGTCCATGGGTTCTGACTTGGCTTTACATGCCGTTGAGAAATATCTCTCAGGCATGCTGGTTTCCTCACGATATTTTCCTTCACCGAAGCAAGAGATAATTATGCAATACGCACATGAATCCGAAAAATCTGAGGTGCCTGTCTTGGGTTCGAACTCGAGACCTATGACTTGACAGTCCAACGAACTCAAAAAACAGTAAACATGGTAAATATCCCGTTTCTAGTGTTAATGACAATGGAGCCGAAAGTTTTTTTTTTTTACCGATGCCGAAGCTTTGGTCGGACCCTAGTTTTTGTTTTAATCTTTGCAATTAGGTAAATCATAGTGTAATGACCTCCATGAGAACTCAATAACTCTATTAGACAAAAGAATAGGTATTGTTTGTCTAAGACTAAGCACTAATTACTATGTAAACGGTTTTGTATGAATAATGTGGTGATAATTATCGAACATAATTACATAGAACGCTATGCAGGTACAACTTAGAAGACTTATTTCAAACAAAGTATCTAAAATGATTGATTAAAATATTTGCTGCTTGCTAAAAAAATTAATAATAACAGCTGCTCTGGTCGATCTTCAGTTTAAACTGCGTTTGCCTAGGTTGGTCTGTGGATGGGTGACCAGTGATCACCCATTACATACGGAGTTTCCTCCGTGCCTCGGAAAGCACGTTAAGCCGTTTGTCCTGGCTATCAATTGTAGATCTTTTACAATCCTTAAGTACTCAGTGGCCCGAAAGTCTGACGACCAGTCTTACCAAGCGGTATCGTATTACCCAGCACTAACTGGGTTGTCAAAATCAGATAGGCAGTAGCTCCATGTAAAGTACGGGTATTCAGCTGCATCCAGTTAGACTGGAAGCCGACCAACAAAGTTGGGAAAAGGCTACGCAGATGATGATGGTTTAGCCTTAAAGTACGTTACAGTTTGCTAATCTATTAATTGACTTGACGCGATCAAATTAGCCTTCTACCCATCACAATTTATAGCCACAAATTGACGCAACACTGATGCGACATCGACGTAACTTTGACGCAAGGCAGCGACGTAACGAACCGCTATAATTGAGCATCTTGATCTAATTGTCACGAGCAGGAAGCGGCAATCTAGGCTAGATGCGAGAGATTCCAGTGTGCAGTGTGATGGCGTGTGAGCTAGGTGGGAATACGGACTAAGTAGCACCTTGCTTTTAGTAGTGTACGAGGCTGCAAGGGAGTAGGTAAGTCTTGAAGACTGGCAGAAGTGATTATTTAAACCGGTCTACAGGTTCCAGGAAAATAATCTTCATCTAAAAGTAACAAAAAAATACTCAAGTTCATGGTACCACAAAGTCGCAAGGTATCAGTAGCGAAAGGTCAATTTTTGTAAGAGGTAAGCCGGAGTACGTATCTTTAATGTGATCATATTATTTGTCTGTACAACACTATTTTTTAATTAGTGCAAAAAAAAATGGAACTCTATCCGTACCCGTTACTGATCATATTTTTATAATCAAAAGTCAAAAAAACGAAATCCCAAAATTGTCCACGAAAATTTGTCATAACTGGTAAATTCATAATTGAATCAATCATTCATAACAATTACTACTAGAAAATACTCCGCGCAGTGCTTTTCTTTTTCTCCCGTCGCCATTCATAGGTCCCGGCAAACTATATTTCCATAAATTGAGTGACATTTTGGTATATAAACAAACGCTTATAACTTTGCTGTTTATGAATATTATTTATTGAGACTTTACATATATAATAACAAGACCTTCTCTAATAAGCCCTTTAAGTATTTGTACTAATTAAAAAATAGTGGTGTAGAATACTGAATGTGCCATTTTTCAGAGGGAAGCCAGTAGGAATCGAGTTGTATGGAACCTGGGCTACTGCAAGGTATCATTGTTACTTTATGTTTTGATAGCATGCAGTGTAGGTATTCTCTGTTACATAACATCACGCCTGTAATCCACGAAGATTTAGACAGAGGTGTGCCTAACAGTACACCCACGTTTCGCCAGTCATGTTTTAAGTCCCATGTCAGGAGTGAGCCTTGTGCTATCAACTAGACTCAAGTCACGCCTTCTTGGCTGCTACTGAGAAATTCCTGATGGAAAAACCCGATAACACTTAGCTTGGGAATTGAGCCCAGGACCTCATGCTGAGCAGTCGCGCTTGCAACCGCTCGACCAGCGAGACTGTCTATTAACTACACAAAAAAGAGTACTAGGTTTTAATTTGATCATAATAGGTAGGAAGAAAGCCAGTTGTCATTCATCTATCTTTCCTTTCAAAATGACGAGAGGTAAAAAATAAATTATGTACTTAAGTAAATTTTAAATGACCTCATAAGCTACCCATTCGTATGTGTAAATATACGAATCCAACTCTGAAGGTGCATATTAAACACCGCGCCAACCCGTCATTATCAACTTTGACAAAATATGGACGGAGTGAGCTTGTGGTAAACATAGGGAATGTTAGCATATCCGTGTCTACAAACAAGCAATCTAATTAATATGCTGGCTATCTTTTGCTCGCGGCTTCGCTCCCGTTATGTAAGACACTCGGGGATAATTTAGATTCCCGTGAGTGAAAGAATTTTCGAAATCGCATCAGTAGTTCTGAAGATTACCCCCTAACACATACAAACTGACCTCTTTAAAATATTAGTATAGATCTGATGGATTAGTTGATTCTGTATACCGTATATACATATCAATAACGGGTACACTACATAAATACGAAAAACTTTATTCAGATAGACACAAATTCGAATTTTAAAATACCGATTTACATCATTCCGAATGGTTCTAAATTCCGAATATAACATCTCCGATTTATCATTTATCCTATTTTTATAATTCCGCAATTTTAATATTCATAACGTTCATAATTACTATTCTCAAAATACCGAGTTTCAATAGAACGAATAAGAAAAAGTCCGACAAAATTATAATACGAAATTTCAAAAATACGAATTCCGATTATTAAAATATCGATTAATTAGAATTCCGAAATAAAAACGCCTTGTAAAACTGAATATCTAGACAAATAAACACATAAAAAACTTTTTTTTCTTTTTTTGCTATGAACTTCTCTCAGGCGTTAAGTAGATACGAGTTATATGGCAGCGGGCAATGTTTTTTCTTCTACCGACTTGTTTTGAGATAGTTCACTCTTATTGGTGTAGTTTTGTTTGAAGTAGCAGGATAAATACGTTTGACGTCAGTTGCATTCAAACATGCATACACCATGCATGCAGCAAGCATGCAACACGCAAACATGTAAACAAGCATACACCATGCATGCAAGCAAGCATGCAGCATGCAAGCCAGCATGCAGCATGCAAGCCAGCATGCAGCATGCAAGCCAGCATGCAGCATGCAGCAGGCATGGTTTCTGTCACGGCTCCGGCGCTGCGGGGCTCCGGCGGTCCCACGCGAGTTTTTCGTCGCAGATGTGTTTTACGCTCACCACTACCTGCTCCTCAGCACGCAGGCCGCCTCGCCTCTTCGCACCTACGTGAGCTTAAATTACAGTCTAGGGGTAGGGCAGATAAGACTCGCGGGCGGATTCGGATTTACAGCGATTCGTTTCTGTCACTAGAACTTCATTTTTAGCAAATGTTTTAGGACTAACAATTTTAGGAGAAGAAAGGAAGTACCAATTGAATCACAATCTGTCACCCTAATTTTAGCAGTTTATTCGAAGTATTGAAAATCGGAATTTCGTTTTTCGGACCGACAAACCCATCTAGCATTTGATTCTTCGGACATACGAAAATCGAAAAACAAAAAAATGCCTTATTCGTATCGGACTCGCACGCGAATGGGCTTTTTCTTTTTTGTGAGATTAGTGCCTACCCTGGCGTCAGAGTTTTTATGCCACCTTTGAGCCTCTGACTCGACTTTCTGAGGGTATCCTCGAGTAATTTTCTCAAGCATGCTGGTTATCTCACGATGTTTTCCTTCATCGAAGCAAGAGATTATTAAACAACACTTGTGTGTGTCTTGGGTTCGAAATTGAGACCTATGACTTGGCAGTCCGACGGTCACACCACTAGGCTATCACTGCACTATGCGGATGGGTCTCAAGCACAAACTGAAACTTGTACTCCTTCAAAATGAGCTCAATCTACCCCGTCATCATCTGCCTAGCCTTTTCCCAACTACGTTGGGGTCGGCTTCCAGTCTAACCGGATGCAGCTGAATACCAGTATTTTACATGGAGCGACTGCCTATCTGACCACAACCGGCCTACTGGGTAATATGATACCCCTTGGTAAGAATGCTTGTCAGACTTTTTGGGCCACTGACTTCTTAACGTCTGTCAAAGATCTACAAATGACACCCGGGACCAACGGCTTAAGGAGGAAACTCGGTATGTAATGGGTGGTCACCCAGCCACAGACCAACCTAGGCAAGCACGGCTTAACCTAAAGGTTGACCCGAGCGGCTGTTATTAGTTAGCCACGAGTTCCTCACTCTACACCATCAGACCCGCTACAATTCCTTACCCGTATATCTCCAAACAGAGCTTAAGGCAAAGTTAGAAATTTTCCAAAACTCAAACGTAAAGTTGTGTTCACTCGAGTAAATAAAGGTAGGTACTGGTATATATGCGTTACCTCACTTTACACAGAGTTCGCTGTAAGTTTATAAACATACTCTTATCGTAAGTATGTGAGAAACCTTTGTTTTCTTGAGTTTACTTGTGAGTGAGTGGATTAGAAGAGCTGTATTTTGCATTGGTTTAGATTTTTTTTTTGTTGGAAATATTGCCGTGATTTGGAATGCTAAGCTGTGATGGATGAAAAAAAAATTGCAAGTAGCGGAGATGAGAATGTTGAGGTGGATGTGTGGTGTGACAAGAATGGATAAAGTAAGGAGTAAGTTTGAAAGTTGCACTAGTTACAGAAAAATTGAAAGGGAATCGACTGTAATTTATTTCATCACCACTGCTCTCAAAACGGTGAAGGAAAACATCGTGAGGAAACCGCCATGTCCTAGAATCATAAATTCGAAAACATGTGACATCTACCAACCCGCACTGGGCCCGCGTGGTGGATTATAACCCATTCCCTCTCATAGAGAGGAGGTTGTGTGTCCCAGCA
The DNA here is from genome assembly GCA_905163415.1 of Noctua fimbriata. Taxonomy (NCBI): domain Eukaryota; kingdom Metazoa; phylum Arthropoda; class Insecta; order Lepidoptera; family Noctuidae; genus Noctua; species Noctua fimbriata. Next base: position 7,728,892 of record LR990929.1, on the reverse strand, counting down.
GTGGGAACATTATAGGCTGTTTATAAAATTTTCCTTGCTTCGGCCAACCTTTGTCGGAGTCTGTTTAAAGACTCCCGGGGAGGGAACTAAAGGGGAGCCCCCTTTAGTTGTTATAGCGGCAACAGAAATACACAATCGGCGAAAAATTCAACTGTCTATCAATTACGGATCATGAGATGCAGTCCGCTGACAGACAGACACACGACAGCGACAGCTGAGGCTTAGTAATAGGGTCCCGTTGATTACTCTTCGGGTACGGAACCCTAATAAAAACGGTTTAGTAAATCTATACTATAATATTATAAAGCTGAAGAGTTTGTTTGTTTGTTTGTTTGTTTGTTTGCTTGCTTGAACGCGCTAATCTCAGGAACTACTGCTTCGATTTGAAAAATTATTTTAGTGTTGGATAGCCCATTTATCGAGGAAGGTTATAGGCTATAAAATTTCACGCGGACGAAGGTCGCGGGCAACAGCTAGTTAACAATATTCATGTACCAGTAAAAGTACTCTACAAACAAATAATGTACGTAATCACTAAGTAAATGTTAGTTAACTAATATCAAAGGGGCCGTTATCACGAGCTTTGTTTTAACTAAAGAGTCAGTAATAAAACACTTGTACATATTTACAACTGACTCAATATACTTTGAAATTAGATCGGAACTCATTATTAATGGTGATGGAGTTTTCTTTTGTAGAATAGAAAGTTAGCAGCCTTCCATAATAGAACGCCACATGTCTGTCTGTCCGTTGGTCCTTGCTGTTATTAAAGATCTGTAAACTAGGTACGGACTTTCTGCGGACAAGGATTTATTGTATATGAGGGCCGAAGGCAGCTAAGAAGCCGAATCCTGCCGGCTTTCCTTCGGGAACAAGGGCACTCTATGTAGTCTTTTTGGGGTCGCTGATAACGAAAATGAAACTAGAATACGAGGTGACGAAAAAAAAATGAAAGTGTCATTTTTTCTTGGGCTTCCCCTAACACAAATTTGACCCTTCGCCACTGTTGTATACTTCAGTATTAGAACTACCTCGACTACTATGACTGCCTCGTTGGTCGAGTGGTCGCAAGCGCGACTGATGTAGTGCTGGGTTCGATTCCCTGGTCGGGAAAAGTGTTATTGGGTGTTATTGGAATTTGCTCAGTAGCAGCCACGGAGCCTGGATTTGTGCCCGGTTGATGGCAATAGGCTCGCCCCCTTTTACAAGTGCCTTAACATAACTGGCAAAATGTGGGTGTAATGCTAGGCACACCTCTGCCTAACCCTTCGAGGATTACAGGCGCTGATTAACGTAATTTGTCTACATAAAAAGATTGGAAAACAACCTGATCATTTTCCTTTGACGACACAATGACCAAATGTGCGAGCGAGACGTCCGATAAATGATTTTGAATTCATGACCATTCTCCCTCACAAACGACCAGTTTAAACTAATACAAGCATCTTAACACATTTTGAAGTCACAGGAAGTAATAAACAATTGGGTTTATTTCTCATAGTTATTGTAACTGAGTAATGGTCAGTTAACTGCAGTTAATAAATCTATTAACTGTTTAGTAACTTGCCGACGAAACGTGTTAGTAGAATTCATAAGCTAGTAAAATGTTCTTTGGGGAATTATGGACCACTAGGTTTTGGTTTTGTATTTGAGCAGCGGTGGTTTAGTGGTGGCCACTCGGGTCGATCTTAAGGTTAAGCCGCGCTTGCCTAGGTTGGTCCGTGGATGGGTGACCGTCCATTACATACCGAGTTTGCTCCGTGCCTCGGAAAGCACGTTAAGCCGTTGGTCATGGCTGTCAATTGGTGGTCCGAAAGTCTGACAACTAGTCTTACCAAGGGGCATCGTATTACCCAGTACTAACTAGTTTGTGGAGGTCAGATAGGCAGTCGTTCCATGTAAAATACTGGTATTCAGCTGCATCTGGTTAGATTGGAAGCCGACCCCAATATAGTTGGGCAAAGGCTAGGCAGATTATGGTGGTTTAGTGGTAACAGCCGCGATTTATGGCCGTGGGTTCGAACTCAAGCAGCCTCTTTGCTTTGTGTAATTTATTTCATCAGTGCTGTCGTACTATATGGATCTGATGATGAAAAAAGATTGCATGCAGCAGAGATGAGAATGTTGAGATGGATGTGTGGAGTGACTAAAATGGATAAAGTAAGAAATGAGCATATATGAAGAAGTTTGAAGCTTTTGCTTGCTTTAATTTTGAAAGTGGAGCTTGTTAAAGTAAATATGAAAGGGAGTCGTCTATCTTGGTATGGCCATGTGATAAAGATGAGAATTATTTCGAGGTTTCCATTTTATAGCGAGGAAGAGCTATGTAAATATAGACACTGAAAATCGACTTTGGTTTGCCCTTCTATCTTTTCCAAGATCGTTTAGTTCACGTGTGGACATAAAAACCGATCGCTGCTAACAGACACCAGAAACACCAAGGTCCTGGGGGGTTACTATGACGTCTTAAAGCAGCAATAATTCCAGTGTGGGAAAGAGACAGAGCTATCCAGGTCGCCTAGCGCTATCTCTTTCCCACACTGGAATTACTCCTGCTTTAAGACGTCGTGGTAGGCCCCCTATACTACTGTTACCAACAACCATAGTTTTTAAGCCGTATTTTTTGCGCTACTAACAGAAGCACTGATAAATATTCGATATTTCTTCTTACTAAAATCATTATTTTAATGATTATTTCGCGAGAGTTTTGGGTTACTATTGAATATTTTCGCATAGTTCTGTTAAAGATGCATTAGAAAACGAAGAGTTCCTGTACCTCAGTCCTTCTCAGTGTATTATTTTTGCTTTACTTACTGATGTAAGAATGATTTCTGCTTACACATATTTTTTTTTTTTTTTTTTTTAATTCTGTATGGGCTTACTCTTGACCTCAATCTAGTCCAAGGACAGAGATGAGGTCGTCACATACTTTTATCCAAGCCCTGCCTATACTTGTTGAAAAATTATAGGTAATTTTTGAATGTTTTAACATAGTTCTGTTAAAGGTGCATCAGAAAACAAGGTGTTCCCAATCTGTAGCTCTGTTCAGCATTTTTTTTGGCATTACTAACTAAAATACTGAATTAAATCTTACTCAAATCTTTTGTCCATGACCTGCTTATGTGCATTTTCTTGAGAGTCCTTGGTTACTATTGTATTTATTGTTTTTGCGTAGTTCTATCCACTACAATCTAGCGTGATGAACTTTCGAAACGACAAACCCTTTTCCAAGTACTAAAACCAAAAAAGGCACACGGCCATTTACATACAAATTCGCGCACCAATGACGTCATGGGACCATTCAAAATGCATACAAACAGATCAACAATGTACACGCGTTAACAAAATACAATCAGATAACGAAATTAGTCCAGTACTGTGTCATATCAGCTGGAATACAATGCGAACACATAAATTATTCAAGCCAGTGCCTCGCGACAAAGTTCATACAACCTGTTTTGATTGTGCACACTGGGCTTCTGTGTGTCGACACTGTGTTTGTTGCGTAATGTTTGGGGTAGTTTTAGAGTGATATATTATGTAGATACTTTGTGTGTAATTCCAGGTGTAGATTGTCAAGCGTTTTTTTGGTCTAACAGACTGATTCGTAAATTGTTTTTCTTTAGCTTGCGTGGGGCCGCAACTCGCCTGATGTGAAGCGATGATGTGCGTATATCATTCTGGAAAAAAAACGAGCTTTCCCATACATTTTGACCGTGTAGGTATTGCACTTTTGTAGGAAGCAGCTGATTTTTTTTTGAATAACCGATGAAAAATTTCTATGTAGATTCAGAATGGTGTATTGATTACGTGGTAGCCGTTTTCACATCGGACGTCCCATGTAATAGGGGGCGAGTTTATTGCCAAAAACCGGGCACAAATCCAGACTCCGTAGCTGTTACTGAGAAATTCCTGATGGAAAAACTTCAATAACACTTTGCCAGACCCGGAGATTGAACCCACGACCTCATGCAGAATCATAATAGTTTAATAATATGAATTACGTTACAATTCGTAAAATTGTCGCAGACGCAGTTAATATTATGAACTAGCTTATGCTTTTGCTTACATTAATTTAGAATCTGGCAATCAACTCGATTCGGAGCGAAAGACACGTGGCGCCATCTATTATCATACGAATGTTTTTGTGGTTTTCTTCGGGAACAGTACTTTTTTTCGGGATGAAAGTTACCCTATGTCCGTTTCTGTACACCTGACAACGTATATGCGAAATTTCAGAGTGATCAGTTCAGTGATTTAGGCTTGAAAAGGCAACAAAAGGAGCTGAAGGGAGTGTCAGACTTTTACTGACTAAAGCCCATACATGTTCCTTTTTTGCCCTTTGTGTTCCAGGGCCACGGTATCTCTTTCGAACAGTCCCGCAGCCCTTGTATATAAGGTCTAACTATTCATACACGAAATATTTTAAGAGTAACTTCTATAAGCCGTAAAGTCGCCATAGCAATGGTTTTTTTTTTTTATGTATAAAAAAAACCCTTAATAAACCCTTGAAATGGCTTCGTTATAGCCGTTAGATGATTCCCTGAAAATATTTCGTGTATGAATAGTTAGACCTTATATGTATACTTTCGTGAGCTATATTATGTGACCCTGTGTTGCTGATGTTTAGACAGATTGTTCATGGTTTTGACGTACCAGTAGCGGATGTTTTGCCCATTCTTCTTCGTATGTTATTGATGAGCGTGTGCCCCCGTATGTTTCGTAACAATAGATATTTAATTGTGTTTCGTTCAATCATAATCTGGCTTGAGTTATTGAAGTTTTATAAAGTAACTATAACTTATGCCCGCGGTTTCGCCTGCGTGGAGTTCGGTAATGTCCCACGGAATCGTACTACCGGGATAAAAGTAGGTAATAAATCCAGGTTATAAACTATCTGTGTGCCAAATTTTATCTAAATCCGGTCAGTAGTTTTTGTGTGAAATAACAAACATCCTTCTATCTATCCATCCTTACAAACTTTCGCTTTTATAATATTAGTAGGATAGTACGATGTACTACCCGAGGAGCTCGTGTCTAAATAATAACAGCCGTTCGTGTCGATCTTAAGGTTAAGCCGCGCTTGCCTAGGTTGATCTTTCGATGGGTGACCGAGTTTCCTCCGTGCCTCGGAAAGCACGTTAAGCAGTAGGTCCCGGCTGTCATTTGTAGATCTTTGACAGTCGTTACAGGTAGTCAGTAGAACGAAAGTCTGACAACCAGACTATCATCCATACACAGACCGACCTCGGCATGCGTTGACATAACATAACATCACGCCTGTAATCCTCGAAAGGTCAGGCAGAGATGAACTTTGTAGTATACCCATATTTCGTCAGTTATATTTAAGTCCCATGTAATAGGGGGCGAGCCTATTGCCATCAACCGAGCACAAATACAGACTCTGTAGCAGCGACTGAGAAATTACTGATGGAAAAACCCAATACCATTTTGTTCGACCTGGGAGTCGAACCCAGGACCTCATGTTCAGCTGTTATGTTTGCGACCACTAGACCTATTGTAGGTTAAGTATGGCAGGGTAATGATTTTATCAAAGTGTTAAAATCATTACCACTGACAACTGGCTGTTAACTTTTTTATTTTTTTGTTCCGTCCTGTTGAATTTATAGTTTATATTGTTTTATTTGTGTTTTGTTGTTATTTTTTTTGTAATTTTGTGTGATGCACGTCATGTCCCTGCGGCAAATATACAACATTAGTTTTAGTATATGCGAAACCTGATACGTGTCTAGTATTTTTATGTAAAGAATCTATGTACAAAATTTCAAACTGTATCATGAAAAATCACAAAGTTACAGGCTTGTTCTGTTACCTAGTTGTCCGCGCAAAATCGTGGTCACCACGAAGCGCGCGCCTCCAGCGTCGTCTTGAGCTCATTGATAATAATAATTTGGCAGTAGGTACATAAATTATTGCGATAGGTACTCAAAGTCGCTCGGTGTTCAACTTTTAACTTTTTAAATATTTTTGGAAAAAATATAACATGGTTTCAAAATTATTGGAATCGATTCAGTTACTTATTCTGAACAAACTATATTCAGGTTTCGCATATACTAAAAATAATGTTGTATATTTTTTATTTCTTCTTTGCCACGTCTCGACTCCTAGCCAACGCTCCTATGTTGACAACCTGGCAATCTGTCTCGATATATTTCCGACATATTGTAATTAATGCCAAATGTTATCAGCGCTAATGAGGTCATACTACATGACAGAGGGAAGTGGCTGCATCCGTTTCTAGGAATTTCTTGGAAAACGATATAATTATGTACACGTTAGAGTCTCTTTATCAATTCAGACTTTATTTGAATAACTGATTAAGAGGAATATAAACTACTTTATTAAATTAAAAACCTCCAGGAGTGGCGATCGTATCCTGGTTGTGCAGTAACGCTTTAATTGGAGATTTTTTACCTAGTAAGTATTCTGCTCTAGGAGATATACCTACCTGGGGGGTTACTATGACGTGTGGGAAGGAAACAGAGCTATACAGGTCGGCTAGCGCCATCTCTTTCCCACACTGGAATTGCTCTTGCTTTAAGACGTTATGGTAGAACCCCTGAATATTAATTTTTATTGGCGTTTTAAGACGTCTGGCGGTTAACCAAAGAACATAGACAAGTGTCAACCGCTTTTAAAGCTATAAACTTATCTGTGCAGGCGGCAAAACACAGAACTAAAATAATTGTACCAAGTTTGACATATCGATGCATTTTTTCTTGACAAGCAGCGCCACCTTGAACTGTAAACTTAAAGTAGTCATACTGTAGCATGAGGTTTTTGTTAGCTTATGTCAGTCTCTTAAAGGCCTTCAAATTAGAGACGAGAAGAAGCGGTGCAGCGGCGGTACTACAGGACCTGTATTATGATACGCGTGCGATATGATATTTAGCGACACATAGTATGGGTAGCGATAGCTAACGTTTACAATTGCGAGCTTTTCGTACAAGTGCACATTCACTTGTTTTGGTTAAAGCGATTTGACATTGGCGCGCCGCAGTGGCTCCACTGCAGCACTTCTTCAAGCCTCTAATTTGAAGGCGCGATTTCTTTTTAAATTACTGGTACCTATTCAGCCGCATCCGGATAGACTGGAAGCTGACCCAAACATAGTTGAGAAAAGGCTAAGCAGATGATGATGTCACATCATTACTACTGATAGAATGTCTTTTTTTTTAAGCCATCAACCGTCAGAGAAGTATAAAATATTTTTTCATATCTTTGAAAGACACAAAATCACAATCGAAATTAGGTAAAAATAATCAAACTTTAGAGGCGCATTTAGAATGGCAGAGTTTCTAGTCAAGTCTGTTTAACGAAAGTCGAGTACAACTTGCCATACAGAGAAAAAATACATCCACAAATCATACCTAACACACATAATAATTATAGAGAAATATTAAAGCCAGCTAATAAGAGCAGCACAGTGTTCCAGCTGGAACACGCAGGATGCACCGCGTCGCAGGTCGTTAACCCCGGTTCACGGCAGTTCAAGCCGGCTCGAACCGGTTCATGCGGTCAGGGTTGAAGTTTCAGATGCTCGCGTTATGTTTTCAAGTGTTTCCGTATGGATTTTAGGGGTTTATAAAGAAGATTTTTTTTTGGAATTGTTAGGCAGAGGTATACCTAATACTACACCCACATTTCGCCAGTTATATTTAAGTCCCATTTAATAGGGGGCAAACCTATTGCCATCAATTTCACAAATCCAGACTCCGTGGCCCTACTGAGAAATTCCTGATAGAAAAACCCAATAACACTTTGCCCGACCTAGGAATCGAATTCAGGACCTCATGCTCAGCAGTCTCGCTTGCGACCACTACACCAATGAGGCAGCAGAATTGTAATAACTTAAAAGTAAGCTACTATTTCAAGAAAAGTCGAATTTATCCTGAACCTAATTTTCTTTTTTATTGACCGACTGGGACTTATCGCATGTAATAATGTATTTAAGAATCGGAAACCCTCCCCCCCTCCTCCCTCTCCTCTCCCTCGGTGGTTTGCTTCTCTTACCCTTTTGAAGTCAACTGAAGAGGTAATATCCGGCTGTAGAAATATCGGATCATCATCATCACCAGCCTAGCCTTTTCCCAACTAAGTTGGGATCGGCTTCCAGTCTAACCAGATGCAGCTGAAAACCAGTATTTTACATGGAACGACAGCCTACCTGACCTCCACAATCCAGTTAGTACTTGGTAATACAATACCCCCTGGTAAGACTGGTTATCAGACTTTCAGGCCACTGACTACCTGTAAGGACTGTCAAAGATCTACACGTGTTTTCCGAGGCATGGACGAAACTCGATATGTAATGGGTTGTCACCCATCCACGGATCAACCTAGAAAACCGCGGCTTTACCTGAAGATTGATCCGAGCGGCTGTTATTATTTAGCCACGAGCTCGTCTATATTAGTTAGTGATGTAACAAAAATAATAGCACCTAAGTATGATACTTATTTTTAACCGACTTCAAAAAAAGAGGAGGTTCTCAATTCATCGGAATCTTATTTTTTATGTATGTTCACCGATTACTTGAAGATGCCTGAACCGATTTGGAAAATTCTTAGTTACTTCCCAGGAGGTCCCATTTTAAATTAAATTTTATTGAAATCAGTAGAGTGGTTTTTGTAAAATCTACAAAAATCTAAAAATGGAAAAAACGATGATACTTTCGTTTACTCCGAAACCTCGCTTTCTCATTGGAGCAGTGCCCAAATATTTGTATAGGATATTACAACTAAAAAAGGAAAAAAAAAATATTGCAAAAACGAAAACGTTTTTGAAAAATAACTTCAGAAGTCGGAGGCAAAAAAACTGAAACAAATAAACAAGTCACGACTTCTGAAGCTAAAGTTATTTTTCACTTTTTTTGTGTTTTTGTAAGTCGGTTTTTATTATTAAAAAACAGACGCTCTGCATCAAGACCTGTTAATCTAAAAGAGGCATTATCGCTCCAAGATTACGCAACAAGTTTCCATAACACCTATCGGTTATCTCCTACCCCGTCCCATAATTTATAAAGTGGTAAATGAAAGCAATATAACCACGATTGATTTACAATTATTATTGTAATTGACGTCTTGTTTTCTCATTCGTTGAACTGAAATAATGAAACAAAGTGATTTTAATTAATTGAGGTCGCATGATTAAATTACAATAAAAGATTTTCGAGAATTTCTTTAATATGGCATTTCTGCTGAAAACTAAATTGATATTACTTTCAGCTTTACTGATGAAAAATGCCCTATAAAATGTTTTTTTTTTAACAAAACCTTTACTTCTTTTTACTTCCAGATCATTCCTTAAATAATCCATCCATAATTTCTTTGGTATTCCTCTCTCTCTCTCTCCATTCATAAACATTTATTTATATTCATCACTCTTTTAGTCCTCGGTAGACCTCGCAAGAGATGGCGCGACGAGCTGGACAGAACCAACGACCAGTGGTTCACATTAGACCTGCATCGAAGGATTTAGAAGTCATGGCTCATCAAAGAAGAGGACTTTGCCCAGCGGTGGGATGATACAGGGTAACAGTAACACTTAGTCACATGCGTTTCAACCCTCCCTCCTCATCCCAACATATCCATACCAAGACAGACGACTCCGTTTCAACTTTTTGTACAATCACTGGATATCTTTACTTCCATCTTCTAATTTAAAAAAACTGAAGAGTTTGTTTGGTTGAACTCGCTAATCTCAGGAACTCCTGGTTCGATTTGAAAAATTATTTTAATGTTGGATAGCCTATTTATTGAGGAAGGTTCTAGGTTATAAAATTTTACGCGGACAAAGGTCGTGGGCATCAGCTAGTGTTTAATAAAGGTCTGAAAACTAAATAGGTACAATGTACTCAATAAATCTTGCTCCATGTCACAACCAAGCAACTTAATCACTACCAATTACTAAAACATTTAACCGAACTACCGTTCCAATAACTACAATTTAGTAACAGAAGTAAGTTTAACTAACTGACTACAAAATAATAAACAATACATAAGATATTTGGGTCAAATCGAGCGATTATATGCTGGCCAGGTGGTTGAGACAATCGTGTTGCGAAATGTATGGCGGTGAGAGGTTCCGTCGACCAACGGATGGTGACAAGGTCTGTTCACGGAAAATCTGAACAGGAGAGTGACATTAGCATGGCTACGTTGATTACTGGGTTAAAGGAAATTGGTATAATCATGATTGTTGTTTATTTATTCTGTTTTTTTTTGCACGAGGTATGCAATATGTCTGTCGGGTTGTCAGGATTTATTCCGTTAGGTTCGTAAATCATGTGGGCAGAAGATGGGTTTCGTGCAATGAAAACACACCGAGTGCGATACACTGTTTTAGCAAACTAACAAATTTCTTGAAATTACAACTTAACACAATAACACGCACAATTAATGAATTGGGGACAGTTCCAGGACGTCTCAATTTTTGTCTCAAACTTTTGAAAACTTATTAATGTGAGAATGTTTATTTTAACTATTGAGGTAAGAATATTTCATTGATATCATTGTGGCCTAATAATTTTCTACTAGGACACAATGTTTCATCACACAAAACTTTTATTTGAAGTTATTGGTGTTTTGTAAAAAAAATAAAAACAATTATGAGAATGTAAGGACCGTAGCAGGTGGCGCTCTGTGCTTTCTGCTTACCCTCATGAGCTAAAGGCGTGGCTTTATGTATGTAATAACACATTATTGTACAGTCTATAATCGTGAAGAATAACCATTTTAAACATACCATTGTCAAACTTTACTAGCGTTAAAACAATATTCCTACACAACACTCTGAAAATACATAAAACCACAGACAATTTAGAAGATATTTAAGTTTCAGAGAGTACGTATTGTTGATAACAATAGACAAAGTAAACTAGCGAAGTTTCAACAAGTTTTGCTAATCACTGCGTTGGTGTGAGTTGTAAAACAAAGGGATAGAACTCATTCATCTTTTATGTTTGTTCAGGAGATTTTCATAAAGGCAAAGATTAAAGAAAATGCTGTGTAAGCGGTGTCTGACTTAGTAAGACTGATAATTTGGAATGGCATAGTATTTGAAATTATCGTTAACACTAGAAACGGAATATTTACCATGTTTACTGATTGTATAACTTCAGTTTATCCGTGATCATGGTGCTTGCAACAGCACCGAAATATCGGGAACTCAAAACAAACACATGGTAAATATCCCGTTTCTAGTGTTAATGATAATGTTAGTGACCATGATAGTTTAAAAACTTATATTTGAAATTATTTTTGAATAATATTTATATTTAGTATGGATTAAAGCTCATTTTTAACCACATTCTACCTATTTGTTAGTGTTAAATTTATTTAGCTTTTACAGACAGAACAACATCTTAACTATAATGAGTTATTATAGTATTTATTTATTGACTGCCTCGTTAGTCGAGTGGTCGCAAGCGCGATTGCCGAGCATGAGGTCCTGGTATCAATTCCCGGATCGGGTACACTCTTATTGGGTTTTTCATCAGGAATTTCTCAGTTACAGGCACGGAGTTCAGCCCGGTTGACGACAATGGGCTAGCCACCTTATTACATGGGACATTAAACATAACTGGCGAAATGTGGGTGTACTATAATTGAGCACACTTTCTGCCTAACCCTTCGGGGATTACAGGCGTGATGTTATGTTATTTAGTCGATACAGATAGAATGACATTTTAATTATAATGAGTTACTATTGTATTCAGTTTCCCGTCATGTTAGCTAACAACATAATCTAGTTTTAAATTGTTTCAATAACTTTATCTGTGAATAAAGTGTAGAATCAAAACTCGTAGTAGTATTAATTCTAGTTTTAATTTCATACACAAACCGCGAAGGCTGCGTCCAACCACAAAGTAAGCCTTGTGCACATTTAACTACCAATAGAACGCTGAAATTATAATCTATTGCGAAATAACAACACTTTCTGTTGAAAATGAATAACAGGCATTTATCTCTCTCTAATCCATATCTCTATATCTCCCATATCTTCCCGTGGGTGTCGTAAGAGGCGACTAAGGGACTTACCAGAGAATGGGCAGCAGCGTTCTCTGATTCTACAACAACCATACTGCGATCGCCAACCCGCCTGCCAAGCGTGGCGATTATGGCAAAACCCCCCTTCTTGGAGGAGGCCTATGTCCAGCAGTGGACTTTTCGGCTGAAATGATGATCTCTCTCTAATTGATAGAAGAGTTTTCAGAATTAGAATTTTATATCGTGACCTCCTCCCCTTATCCCCTCTTTTTATTATTTTTAAATTGTTGATGGAATTTATGAAATTCAAATGTAATTTATGTTAGTTAATGTGAATTTTTTGTGCTTAAATTCATAGTCATTTATTCGTAAACAAGTAATTTATATCTAAAAATAACTTGTTTATGAATAAATGACTATAACCATGACTATTCAGTTCTAGCATATTTCAGACTTCTTCTAAATGTATATGTCGCAGTAAGATACTTTTAGCCGTTATTTTGTTATATCCCTAGGGATATAATTTCACCAGATTCTCTAGTAATACAGATATAAATCTCTTTCATATTACTATCTTCCGGAATATAGCTATATCCCTAAGGATATAACTTTAATATTAGGGCTATAAGTAACTATCTTATTGCGATATATATCCCAAACAAAACTGATGCTGATGAGCTCCAAAACTTAGTAGATAAAGTAACCACAGCATCAGGCAGTCAAAGATAACTCTATTTTCTTTACATTTTCAAAAGTTTATGCCATTATGCCAGAAAAGATCGCGACTAGATTTGTACATTTTTAATACCAGACTTTCTTCTAACAGATAGACAACACTATCTGCATCATTCCTAATATAACAAAACACATCATCACGCCTGTAATCCCTGAAGGTGTACCTAGAAGTATACCCACATTTCTCTACAAGTGATTAATAGGGTGCCTGCTTATTGACATCAACGGGGCACAAATCCTGAAAGAAAAAGCCAATAACACTTTGTCCGAACTGCAAACGAACCCAGGACCTCGAAAGTGCTAGTAGGTACTTTATTCAACGCGACCTTAATATAGAGCAGGTAAAAAAACGAAAAAAATATATCAAACGCCAAATCACCTCTAGCCGTAATGTGTGTACATCCTGAACCGTACATTCTATTGCAAATTAGCATTAATGAAGCAGTCATCTTTATTGCCCGCACATAAATTACGTGCAATAACAATATTTTAGTACATCAGTCACGATATATGATTCACTTAATAGTGCAGGGAAGGTAAACCTTTTTTGGGGTTGCTTTGAGGAACAATCAATTTCAATCGCGCAAAATATTATGTCTCGTAATTTTCGTTCAAATGAAATTCAATGGCAACAAAGCTCATTTTGATTCTTCCGGTAGCAAATACTGTACTTTCGAATTAATGAAGCACATTGAAGGCTGAGGAACCAATGTAACTGGCATAAAAAAAAATTGAAAATAAGTTGTAAATCAGCCTATTAATCTTCAGTGCAAAGTCGTCTTGTCATACATAGAAGACATTTTCGTTAACAAGTATCATGCCTTCTATGTAAAATTAACAACAATATAATCACGGACATAAAAATCTATTATTACGTTTATTTCTAACCAGCTGTACCCCACAACCTTAGTCGGCGTGAAATTATCATAAAAATATTACTTCCTTATTTGAATCGGATTTTGTTAACATTTCAAGGGTTTTAATTTTGTTGTACGGCACCCTAATCCCTTTTCTAAAATAAAATTTGCCTAAATTTTCTTTTTTAAATAAACGTTGCCCCACACTAGGAACTTCTCCTGTATCGTGTGTGCGTTAACAAACATTTAAACGCACATACACATACAGCCAGACCCGGAACAACTACCTGTAGGCCATACACATATTTGTTCCGTGCGGGAATTGAACCCACGACACGCAGCGCAGCAGCCAATCGCTGAGCCACTGCGCCAACCGTGCCTCCGAAGTTACTCCTTTAATCAGCTCTACTCAGCTATCTGCCAGTAAAAGTCCTGCCAAAATCGGTCCGGCCGTTTTGGAGATTAGCCGGAACAAACCGACAGACAGAAAAAAAAAATGTTTAAAAAAGTCTTTTTACTGAATGCATATATACTTTGATATGCATTCAGTAAAAAGTTGTTGTTTTAAAATGACAAAGTGAAGTTCAATTTTATTTACTTCTATACAAGTAAAAGGTAAAGTTGTGCCCAGAATTGTCAGTTTTCCGTGCCATAGGTTGGTCATCCCTGTCGTAGGTAGATAATAACTATTAGCTGCTAGTGCGATCTAGTTTGGGGACATCATTTTTACATAATAGGCGAACAATCATTTTGTTATTGTGTGTACACACGGCGGCACATGAAGCTGTACATTTCCAGTATAACTTGGCCTCGCTTTCTATACATTTCATATACAATGAGAGATCCGCATAAACTGGTTTTGTATAGATTAATTGGCCGTCGTGCGTACTATGTGCAGTAAGAAGCGTGGTTGTAAGTAAGTATTGTAGTTTTGAGTGGATTTTGGGAGATTAAGGATGATTTCCACCAAACGGCTCGCATCGCATCGGATCGGAACGGATTTTAGAATATTTAAACGATGTTAAATCGTGTAAAGAGTATTTAAAGTCTATATTACCAAGCCGCGCACAGCAACTTGACCGCGGGCGTCTTCTGTGACACGCGGTCGTAGGCGAAAGTATGCTGTGATGCGCGATCGGTTCTGTTCGCCTGGCATCCGATCGGATCCTTTCGGCTGGAACACGGTAGGAATGAAACTATTTGACTAGGCGCAGAAACGGATACGTTCGTAAGCGACGGTACGGAGCCGGTCATATTCGTCGACATTCTACCAGATGCTGTCTGCTGTCGCCGCATTCGTTCCGTTCTGATACGATGCGAGCCGTTTGGTGGAAATCATCCTTTACAGGTATCAATATGTAATAGGAATGCTTTTCATAGCTGACCTTCTTCTTCTTTTTCGTGTGGTTAAGGCCTAACCTGGAGCTCAGAGTTTTTATGCCGCCAATGGGCCTCTGACTTGGCTTTACGTGCCGTCGAGAAACCTCCCAGGCTCATGCTTGTTTTGGTTTCCTCACGATGTGTTACTTCACCGAAGCAAATTACAAAACGCATATGAATCCGAAAAATCAGAGGTTTGTGTCTTGGGTTTGAACTCGAGAACTGCTGTTTAGCTGTTCTAAGAAGCGGTATCAGCCTTGCATGATTCTGCATCTACATCTCTGCATCTGGCATTCATATCATAAATAATTTCAAGGCTGACAAAACAGTCCTTTTAGAGCATTTTCCAGTAGAACGGGAAATAAATTATCCAGCTGTTTTTAAGTAATAGTATGATGGTAAATATAAACAGATAGTGGCCCGCTACAAAGACACAGACGATGCATCAAGCTGACGGGATGCAACGATGCAATTATTGAAAACTGTCATTGATTTTGTATTGTGCTCGAAGGGACTTTAGTGTTTTATAGAAGACTAGCTTTTGTCCGGTATTAACCCTGGTCTATTCATATGCAATGTTTAGTCGAAATCTGTTGAGCCGTTTAGTCGTGAAGGTGTACCAAAAAAAAGGAAATTATCTTTCTCATTTGTAATACTAGTTTGGATTGATAGGTACCTCTATTATTTAGAAGTATCAAAGTGACTTAAGAGGAATATGGAGTTGTCGAGGTCTTACAACATTTATTGATGGAATGTGTCCAATATGAGTCCAGTAGAAATAATTTAGTAAGGTCCCTGTTTTTGAACAGAACTGATGTAGGCATGTTCCACATATAGAATTATGTGGAACATGCCTACATCCTAACCAAATGGCGACGATGCGAAGGATTTGTTTAAATTCATGGCCCACGTCTTGTAAAGTATTATTGTTTAGGATACGATGGGGCTGACATACGTATGCGTAACAGAAACTATAAATAAATAAAGAAAAAAAAAAACAAAGGGACTGGTCCTTGGTCTATTGGTTGTAACCGTTACTGCTGAGCATAAGATCTTGGGTTTGGTTCTTTAGTCGGGCAAATTGTTATAGAGATTTCCCATGTGGAATTTCTCAAGCACAGCCTTTTTTTTTTTTTTTTAGGATGGGAAATCATCAAATGACCCCCCCGCTCTGGGCGGAGCGGAAGGGAGTGTCAGACTTGTACTGACTAAAACCCATCCATGTTCCTTCCTTGCCCTTTGTGTTCCAGGGCCGCGGTATCTCTTTCGAACAGTCCCGCAGCCCTGGCAGGCATCGGCTCGTGCGGACCCCTACGTGGTTGCTGACATGTCTTTGAGGCGCGCGTGGAACACGAACGCGCCGTCGACACGGCCTGACGTCATAAGACGGCCGGACGGCGAGCTAGCCCAAAACTCGCCGTCCACAGGCCCGCGCCTACGGTGGCCGGGGGCCACCACGTGACCCCCGACTCCCAGGGCGTCTCCCGCGGCGGCTGGGACGTGAGGCTCTTTCCCTCCTCAAGCACAGCCTGGAGTGTGGATTTTTGCACAATTGATGGATAGCTCCAAATTATATGAAAGTTAACATAACTGGCAAAATGTGGGTGTACCAGCATTTCTGGGGTCTAAAATGGCCGCTTTAGCAGTTTCATAATAGGATAATAAATATGAATCACGTTCAAATTTTTAAAATGTTCACAGACTCAGTTAATACATGAATTGTCACTTGACTCGAATTGTAACCTATTTCATCATATTATTATCCTATTATGATGATGCTCTAGAGGCCATTTTGGGCATTAATACATGGGGTTGTATGTGTGTATTTCTCTGCCATATCCTTTGAGACGTGCTTCTGTTCATGCAATTCGTAAGTTAGCCTTATTCAATCAGAAGTTCTGGATCTTTGAAGCGAGTAATTAGCTAAGGTTGCACTTAGACGAACCTGATTACCATCTGTCATGACTTATGCACTGTTGCAAACTTTGGTGCGTTAACTCCATGGGCTATAACTAACTTTAGCCTGACAGATGTCAAATCATACATATGCACCAGTTCACAGAGCATATTATAGTAGAATATAATGGTGGTAAGATAGACTACTATTTTAATATAATGATTTGAGAGCCATATTATTATTGTGCCTGTGGCGGCACTACAAAGAGTACTAAGCAACATAGAACAAAAAGTACTACTGCGCCATCTATGATTCAGACGATGAACTAAACTGCGAAATACGCCTAAATCCTACATCACGCAAGTAAATTTATCCGCGACTTAAGACTATATAGAAGAATCTGACAACAACTGTCGGGCAGTAGCCCACCAGACACAACACCCGTCTGGTCGGAGGATCCTCCGTTTTCTATGGGGGATGAAGAACTTTACACCCTGTTCTCCATACCCCCAAATGCCTTAAGTACTAACTTAAGGCTCAAACAGCATTGCTATGCCGGTTTCCAAAGTGACTTCTGATGAAACTTGGCTGAGGATCGTTCATTTTAACACGCTTTATTTAGCTTCACCTGTATACAACATTAATTTTAGTATATGCGAAACCTGATACACGTGTCTAGTATTTTTATGTAAAGAATCTATGAACAAAATTTCATAACTGTATAACGAAAAATCACAAAGTTATAAGCTTGTTCTGTTACCTAGTTGTCCACATAAAAACGCGGTCACCACGCAGCGCGCCCCTCCAGCGTCGTCTTGAGCTCATTGATAATAATAATTTGGCAGTAGGTACCTAAATTATTGCGATAGGTACTCAAAGTCGCTCGGTATCCAACTTTTAACTTTTTTAAATATTTTTGGGAAAAAATATAACATTGTTTAAAAATGATTGGAATCGATCCAGTTACTTATTCTGAACAAACTATATTCAGGTTTCGCATATACTAAAAATAATGTTATATAACTATGTCCATCTATGCATGTGTAAGTATGTAAACGTCAAAGTACTCCTCCACATCGCTGTCATCCGGGAATGTGGCCAGAAGACTGGCAGCATTGCCAGGTTAAGGGCATTACATTGCTCGAAGACCTTGATGATTTGATCCCCGTACTGGTTTTTGTTGACTTGCCCCGCACATTTCGCAAAATTTCGGTTTTTATTAATTATTTAAAAATATTAAAAGAAATAATAGTAAAAAAACAATACAGATTGTTAAGTATATCATTACGTATTTGTTGTTACAAAATTCATGCCGATCTATTCAGCCGTTACAGAGATAATTTACAATTAAGGTTGAAAAAGGACCTATTTTTTACGATTAACCAAAAAAAATTGAGAAGGTTTATTAAAATTTTAAACAATACAATTTATTTGTGATGAACTTAACTATAACATACTTCTTTTACACGGAAAACGCACGAAGGGATTCATCAACAAATTTCTTTGAACATACGCTGTTTTTGGGATTTGAGCCATGTAATGCCCTTAAATGGCAATTTCAATAAATTGTAAAAATAGAATCACGCTTCTGTAACATAGCTCACGGTAGCTTCACAGGTGTGGTGGGGTCATGCACATTGACCGCGCATAAACAAAGCATTTTGTGCTCGGTTATACCTACTCACCGATAAACATTGGTTATCGAAACAATATTAATGTGTCGATTGATATGTTCCGGAATGAACTTACCTTGGTCAGTAGCAATGTTGTCGGTTTTCTACATAACATAACATCACGCCTGTAATCCCCGAAAGGTTAAGCAGAGGTGAATATAATAGTTTACCCACATTTCGCCAGTTATGTTTAAGTCCCATGTATTAGGGGGCGAGCCTATTGCCATCAACCCGCACCAATCTAGACTCCGTGGCTGCTGCTAAGAAATTCCTCATGGAAAAACTCAACAACACTACATTGACGGTACGGTTGGCGCAGTGGCTGAGCGATTGACTGCTGCGCTGAGTGTCGCAGGTTCGATTACCGCACGGAACAAATATTTGTATGACCTACAGATAGTTGTTCCGGGTCTGGCTGTTTGTGTATAAATGAGTTTAAATGTTTGTTAATGTACACAAGATACAGGAGAAATTCCTAGTGTGGGGCAACGTAAAAAAAAAAACACTTTGCCTGACCTGCGGATCGAATCCAGGACCTCTCAGCTCAGTAGTCGCGTTTGGGACCACTAGACCAACGAGGCAGTTACACTAGTTATTGTTTCACTATTTATAGTTTAATAACTTTATCATTATCTGCGTAGCCTTTTCCCAACTCTGTTGGGGTCGGCTAACAGGATTTAGCTGAATACCATATTTTACATGGAGCGACTGCCTATCTGACCTCCACGACCCAGTTCAGTACTGAGTAATACGAGATCCTTTGGTAAGACTGGTCAATGTAATTTAAATAAGTAAATAACAAATTAAAATTTCCATTTAAAATGAACTATCTTATTATACATTCAAGTTGTATGGATACTCTGCTATTATTTTTCATCAGGTACCAACAAAAAAAAAAAAAAAATACAGTGCAACAATTTAGCTATCAACATAATGTATGAACACCCAATCTTTTTTTTCTTAATCAAGATAAGTATAGTGTAATGATACCAACTAATAAAGCTTATTATAGCAAAAAAAGGCGATGTTAAAAATAAACAAAAGAGTGCATTTGGCGCAAGGCTGTCAAACCAGCACGGAAACGCACGATTACCTCCGAAGTTGGCCGAATGGCGTGTATGGCCGTATGCGTATGTTGGCCGATGTTTGTGAGGATTTACCTTGTTTGTAGTTATATCACGGCTATTTGTGTATTCCCTAAAAGGATATTTAAACACTATAGACATAGGTGTATAAAGTTTTGCTTGCAATGATATTTTGGCGGTTGGCCAAAATAACAAACTAACGCTGATATGAATTCTTGAAAGAACAGCAAACGTACAAAGATGCTGGTCGAAAACATAACCTCCTCCTCTTTTAGAATTCGGTTAAAAAGATCCTTTTATCTTTCCAGCCAGTGTTTTTTGTATCCGTAGATGTAAATTGGAAATAATATTGAATACACAGTATATACAACTTTTACTCGGTCGCTTTTTTATTATTAGGAGCTCGTGGCTAAATAATAAAAGCCACACGATTCGATCTTAAGGTTAAACCGCGCTTTCGTAGGTTGGTCCGTGGATTGATGACCACCTATTATATACCGAGTTTCCTTCGTGCCTCGGAAATCACATTCAACTGTCGGTCCCGGCTGTAATTTGTAGATCTTTGACAGTCGTTACAGGTAGACGTAGTGGCCCGAAAGTCTGACAACCAGTCTTACCAGTCTTGTAAAATACTGGAATTCAGCTGCATCCAGTTAGACTGGAAGCCGACCCCAACATAGTTAGGCAAAGCCTAAGCGGATGATGACCATACATCAGGTATCAGATCATAAAAACGACTATCGTGACGAACTGATTAACGTGCTTTCCGAGGCACAGCGAGGTCTCGGTAAGTAATGGACGGTCATCCATCCACAAATTGACCTCAGCAACCGTTGCTTAACTATAAAGATGGCCCCTTGCGACTGTTATGGATTACCTAGCTACTCTTCAGTCATAGGTATCGTCAAATATGACACAACACTAATCTAGACTATCTAAATAAGAGAACGGAATGTGTTTAAAACTTCTTCTAGCCATTAGTTACAACAATAGTTTCTCACGGTATAATTGTTGTTTCTTATCGATTCTTCACTAGGTATGTTGTTTAAAAAAAAATAGTTTCACAATAGTGTGTCACTGGGTGGAAAGAATTTTTTAAGCCTGGCAACTTCTGCATCCGAATACTTTTTAGAAAAAAAAGAGCAATTCATTGAAATGTTATTCGATTTCGAAATTCGGAATGAGATTATGATGACCCTTTGCTCAAGTCTATCCATTTTGTTTATAAAACTTTTCGTTTTGTTTTTGGTGAAGGAGATCACTCAAGACCATCGCCACGATGTAAACCAGCATCCAGCATCAATGCTCGATTTTTATAAAAATACAAAAATGATTATGAAGCCAAGGGGGCCATACATGAATTGAAACTAAAACAAAAAAAAAAGATCAAACCTATACGTGCGGGTTTAAAAATTACATTTTGGTTCCTATAATCATTTTTCTCAAAGTCAATCGTTTGAAAGATGATATTTCCGAAGTGGTAAAATGTGTGTCTCCCCCTCCCCCTCCGCCCCCCGCCCTGTCATTTCTAAAGTAAGAGGAGGAAAATTAAATGTAGGATTGTAGAACGTAAAAAAACTTTCAACGAAAATTGGTTTGAATAAGATTTAATCTTTAGTTTTTGAGATATGAAACTTTGTTTTTCATTAACGTACAATGAAAAACAAATTTAGTTTTGCTTCTGTTGAATGTAATACAATACAACAAATGAATGAGCCTTCAAAACATTTTTATTGTATTGTTTGTTGCCACGGAACCCTGTGTGCGTGTGAGTAGACTCGCATTTGGCCGGTTTTTTGGACGAAGTTCCTTAAAAAGGAGTATTATCTACCTTATGCACCAAAACAGCTAAACCTTTCCACAAAAGATAATTGTAAAGTCAACTAGGTCAATAAAAATTCATGGGATAATTGGCTAAAACCAACAACAACCGTCAACCAGCTAAGTATGGGTTGCTCTAACCTTCCCAGGCTAACCAAGCAGACTTCCCGCGATTGTGAATGGTTGCCATCTGGCCAATGAAGGGCGGAAGCATGGAGTCGAGTTTCATGGTTCGCCTTACCTACATCCATGTTCTAGTAGTTATTGCTCATGCGCAGTCAAACTGAGATTACTAGTACTTAGGTCCTTTAGAATTGTGTAAGAAGCAGTGTATTTTTGGCCAATAATACACTGTGGAACATTGTAATACGTTTATCCTGGAATCAGTTCATGATTCTAGAACATTTTTCGTGGTATCACAAAAAATCAGCTGGTCAATCCATACACTGAATGAATTAGGGTTAGGGTTCCGTAAGGTTAACCAATGGGGCCCTATTACTAAGCCTCCACTGTCCGTCCGTCCGTGCGTCTGTTCGGCGGGCTATATCTCTTGATCCGTAATAGGTAGACAGTTGAAATTTTCACAAAATGTGTATATCTTTTGCCGCTATAACAACAAATAATAAAAATAAATTAAAAATGGCACTGCACTTGGCCGGTTTTTAATTTCTGCGAAACAATAAATGCTTCAACAAAATCGACGGTAGAACTATGTGGCAAGATGTCTCTTTCACAGTGTATGTATGATTCGTCTCAGGGTTGTACCAAAGTCAGGCTGTGGATTTGTGTATGTCTGACAACTAGTCTTCCAAGAGGGAATGTTATCCCGTAAGTGCGTTGCAGAGGTCTGATAAGTAGGTAAGATATCAGACTTAATAATTTAGGATACATAAGGCAGTCGCTCCATGTAATAAACCCTTAACGAAGCCGAAAGGCAATTTTTATACCTATCATTACGATCATTTTTTTTGTTCTAGACATACCTTCCAGGGAACCTTCTAGTTACGGAGATATTGAGGGTCAAAGTTCCAACTTTTTCCCAACTTTTTTTTTTAAATACGTTTTTAATGTATGATTTTTACATTAAACACCTCCACGAGTTTTTAATGTTGTAACTTTACTTTAAATACCTCCACGTCCTCCGTACTATTCAATCCATCTATCAGCACAATGCTTTGAGTGCGTTCCATCGAGTCCTACCATAAAACGTGATTTTTCACCCAAAAAAAAAACGTTATCCAGCAATATTTTTAGCGTAAAGTTACGTAGTTTGATGTACAGAAACTGACGGCTTCGTGAAGGGTCCGTTTACACCCTGTATACTAATATGCAGCTGCAGGCAATCAAACTGGAAGCCGACCCCAACATAGTTGGGAAAACGCTATGCAGAAGATGATTTATTTCTTCTATGTTTTACCCTTTCACCTAAAAACGCCTCTCCACTCACACAAAAGCAATTTGTGCTAACATTTCTAATTGAACAACTATCACTGAAATATTCTCACATATTTTAAGCACAAAAAAAAACGAAGACAAAAAGTAATTCACACGAATGTGAAAGCGAAAGGCAACAGTAACTTTTGACCGCACATTTAGTACGGTTTTGTAACACAACAAAACACCGAAATTTTAATTATTAGAACGTACTAGAATCGCAATTAATTGAACAACATGAAGTGAATTGAACGGAACAAGAAATTAATTAAAATGGGCGAGATATGAGTGGATTTATTTTGCATAAAGTTATGTAACTATTTAGTTTGTTTTAGTTCCTTGTAACATAACATAACATCACACCTGTAATCCCCGAAGGGTTAGGCAGAGGTACCTCATAGTACACCCACATTTCAGCAGTTAAGTTTAAGTCTAGAAATACCTAATAGCACTTTGACCGACCTTTTTTTTTTTTTTTAGGGTGGGAAATCATCAAATGACCCCCCCCCCACTCTGGACGGAGCGGAAGGGAGTGTCAGACTTGTACTGACTAAAACCCATCCATGTTCCTTCTTTGCCCTTTGTGTTCCAGGGCCGCGGTATCTCTTTCGAACAGTCCCGCAGCCCTGGGAGTCGAACCCAGGACCGCGTTCGCGTTTGCAACCAACAAGGCTTTCAGCCAGTTTCTTGTATGTCAATACAGTCATATAACCTACCCTTGATGATTTGCCGTTGTAAAACCGAAAGAATCCTCCTGACTGATCAAATTTCGGCCACGGTAGCCAATCTCAGAGGAGACCAGTCTGAGGACTCAGAAGTTTATAGAACTAAAGTGCACAATCTGTGCACAAACACTGTGCACTGTGCACACTGTGCACTCCAATCCTCATTCTCATAGTCTGGTGGGACTGCAATCCGATATGGCTGGAGAGAATTCAAGTGCATGACCAACAGATTTACGCGCTTACTGAGATTTTTGGGGATCAGCGGTATCACACCAGCAACTTCTAACTCTTGCTATTGAGAAATTCCTAATAGAAAACCCATTAATACTTTACCAGATCTTTAACCCAGGAGCAAGTTGGTTGGTTCAGCCGTTGCGCTTACAACCATAACACCGAGGCAGTTGAAAAAAATTCCATTAAAAACCACATCACGATTCCAGTCCTAACAAGTTATTTACCATAAAAAATCTTTAATAAAACTCTTACTTTTAAAAATTTCTTTCTCAGTTTTTCACTCGCATATCACTCTCGCGCACATGCTAGGCGCACGTGCATGAAATCGGATCACGGTGCAGTTGCGCGAATCTTACGTCAGAGAGACATTCACCCGCGGTAACGACCACTGACATGAGAGGTGAGCAGAATTTTAAGTGCAGTTGGAATAAGATGTGTTCGGTAATGTGGATTATGGTAGATTAGTTTATTTGTGATATGTTTATTGCGGATTTAATCAGCTGTACTAATAAAGGCGCGGAACCATCACAAGAATCCGATAGATGTGGGATTTTACAGGACCAATCCAATTTGTGACGCTTATCCAGGTAGTGGTGTTCTGTCCAAGTATGGAAGTCTTAAGGCTGAATCAGATGATGGATGATGAAGAAACAGTGAGGGCATCGATGCTATGGCTGATTGACTGATATAAAACGAAAAAAAAATAAAAACTGCCAGACCCGCCAAACTTCAGTAGCCCGCTTAATGCACTCAAAGAGTAGGAACTTATTCAAATCCTACAATTTCTAAGTTTCGTAAAAAGAAAAAAAAAAAAAACCTTATTTTTTTTTTCTTTTTAAAAATGAATTATCCGATGAAAATCTGCACCACCGGTTTTGCCGAAGATGTTTTCCCTGCTCACTGACTGCTGTTCATTTAAAATATTATTAATTTATTAAGTTAACATTTGACAGCAGGTTTTATTTTATCACTTTGTTACTTTTTATCGTGTTACGGAAATAGTGACATTTTTATCTAAATTTTTTCCGGTTTGAAATATTTTAATTTATTTTTAAACAATATTGTGTTTTAGTATTCTGTTCAAGTTTAGATAAGTCATCATCATAATCATGTGCCTAGCCTTTCCCAACTATGTTGGGGTTGGCTTCCAGTCTATCCGGATGCAGCTGAATACCAGTATTTTACATGTAGCGACTGCCTATCTGACCTCCACAACCCAGTTATTACCGGGTAATACAATACCCCTTGGTAAGACTGGTTATCAGATTTTCGGGCCACTGACTACCTTTATCGACTGTCATAGATCTGCAAATAACCGTAGTAAGTATTCTATTTTTGTTTGTTTTTGTACGAGATCGGAAAGGTTATTTTTTTTGTTACTAGTTACTTATTAGCTTAATTTGTAAACTTCTGATAATTTTGTAGTAAGTATTCTATTTTTGTTTGTTTTTGTACGAGATCGGAAAGTTTATTTTTTTTGTTACTAGTTACTTATTAGCTTAATTTGTAAACTTCTGATAATTTTGTAGTAAGTATTCTATTTTTGTTTGTTTTTGTACGAGATCGGAAAGGTTATTTTTTTTGTTACTAGTTACTTATTAGCTTAATTTGTAAACTTCTGATAATTTTGTAGTAAGTATTCTATTTTTGTTTGTTTTTGTACGAGATCGGAAAGGTTATTTTTTTGTTACTAGTTACTTATTAGCTTAATTTGTAAACTTCTGATAATTTTGTAGTAAGTATTCTATTTTTGTTTGTTTTTGTACGAGATCGGAAAGTTTATTTTTTTGTTACTAGTTACTTATTAGCTTAATTTGTAAACTTCTGATAATTTTGTAGTAAGTATTCTATTTTTTTTTGTTTTTGTACGAGATCGGAAAGGTTATTTTTTTTGTTACTAGTTACATATTAGCTTAATTTGTAAACTTCTGATAATTTTGTAGTAAGTATTCTATTTTTGTTTGTTTTTGTACGAGATCGGAAAGTTTATTTTTTTGTTACTAGTTACTTATTAGCTTAATTTGTAAACTTCTGATAATTTTGTAGTAAGTATTCTATTTTTGTTTGTTTTTGTACGAGATCGGAAAGGTTATTTTTTTGTTACTAGTTACTTATTAGCTTAATTTGTAGAACTTCTAATAGTTTTAGCACCTCACAAATTAGGTATTTTTTTTTATTAAGATCTTTTACAAATTCAAGCATTCTGATATATGTATTTGTTTTAATATGAGTTCTAGTCATCTAGTTTATTAATGTGTATTCCTACTATATCACATATTTATTATATATTATTTCCTTGTATAGTGTTCAAAACGTCCTTGCCCCGATTAAATATTCAATGAGAGCATTCACACAATCACACTATCAATATACACACAAGCTCTGACATCGATAATATATCAGTTCCCAGAAAAATCGGTTCCACATACCATACAGACTGTACACATATACAAGGTACCTTAGATAAACTAGAAAGCTCTAGGTCCTTCCCTGATTCCTGGAATTCTATTTCTACCAGTAGCGAAGGGTTAATTTTTGTATGAGGTAAGCCGGAGTACATATCTTTAATTTGATTATATTATTTGTCTATAGAATACTGACTGTGCCGTTTTGCAAAGGGAAACCGGTAGGAATTGACTTGTGTGGAACCTTCGCCACTGATTTCTACCGTATGGAAGAAATACATACATTTACATGAGTATCATCACGTAGATACATACATAATAAACAATCCACAGTTCTTTAGATTTTATTTTTATTTTTATCAAGATAAAAGGTAGGTAACAGTGTCTTATAAAAAATCTCTTTTTCCAAACAATGGTTTTTATTCATGGTTCCTCATGATGATTTTAATGATTATAATTCTGTAACTACATACATGTTACTGGCGCGATTTTCATCAACATACAACCTGACACTAACCAAAAAACGTAAGAAAATTTGAATTTCGCGGGCCACCCTGGCGCATCCTTAAGCCTATCTATCAACGAACGAACGAATGACATTTTAAAGAACGGGATTGACATTCATCATTCATTAGTGAAGCCCCATTGCCTTCATTCATCACAAAGTGATGTTGATCCAGGTTTAAAGGAACACAAAGTCATTATTACGTAGCACGAACCATAGGAAAAAATATCATACGTTGACGTAATCGTTCGTTGATAAGAAAATCCATGTAAACGGCGTATTATCCTCGAGTACATATTTGTTATATTAAATTGCGAAGAGATTGAAATCGACCTACTAAAGGTACGTGATCTATTTTAAATGCTATGGGATTAATCTACTTAATCTTCTTGAAGAGGGATTGAAAACTGAAACATCAGTGACAACCTAGAGCTTTGTTAAGTACCTAGGTATTCGTGGTAGATAATAAAGAGAAATACATAAAGAGTGGGACCCTTAACGAAGCCGAAAGGCACTTATTCTCCTCGTCATTGTTATCATTTTTGTGTTCTAGACCATACCTGGGAACCTTCTAGTTACGGAGATATCGGAGGTCAAAGCTTTACTTTAAATACCTCCATGACCCGTTCACTATTCTAAGCATCTATCAACACAATGTTTTGAGTGCGTTCCGTTGAGTTAGTAGGACTCAAAATTGTTTTGCAAAGAAACTTAATTAGATGTACAGAATGCTGGGTTGACGGCTTCATGAAGGGTCCGTTTACACTTTGTAGGTATATCTGCTTAAGTAATGCCAACTGAAAACCACTGTCGAGACCTATAAGGTAATCTCTGGAATTACCTTCACTACATAGTATAAAACAAAGTCGCTTCTCGCTGTCTGTCCCTATGTATGCTTAGATCTTTAAAACTACGCAACGGATTTTGATGCGGTTTTTTTTTAATATGTAGATAGAGTGATTCAAGAGGAAGGTTTATATGCATATATTGCACTCGTGCGAAGCCGGGGCCGGTCGCTAGTTTCAACTAAAAGATAGGCAGTATACGTTCATCAGTCATATTAATCCCCATTTTCTAGGTTTTCAGGAACCAGTTTCAATCTAGAACCGTGTTTATATCCTCTGTAAAAGAAAATACCCTTGGTATTCAAACTTACCTACATAGGAACATACTTTTTAGGGTTTCATACCGAAATGGTAGAAAGAAACTCCTATATTGATCTCGATATTTACTTATGTACATGTTACGACTAATAGCCGAGGTGCGACTGGTTAGACTGAGACGTATCATACTTATACATATTAAAACATGCCACCAATTTGGATGTAGCGCGCGCCGGCCGCTGCCGCGGCACCGCTCACTGCGCTCGCTCGGCTCGCGCGCGTTTTGTCACAGTTCTAACCTAACCTAACCTAATCCATTTGGTCGGAGTGTCCTAGCAATGAAAACGATACACAACTGCTACCGGTCGCACCTAGGTTTAGCCGGCTAGAACTAGGTGTAGCCGCACTTCGGCTTTTAGCCGTAATATATACATAAAAAACAGCTGTTTCTTACAAAAGTACCAAACCTACGGAACAGCTGATATTTTTTTAACATTACCGATGAAAAAAAATATGTGGGGGGGGTTCAGAATGATGTACTGAATACGTGGTAGCCATTCGTGCGTCGCTATCCCTTCCACCCTGTATAATATGCTAGTAGTTCATTCAGTAGCCTGTTAAGTTCATATTATCTGTATGATAGGTACTTGAACATGTGTTACTTCGCAAATACAATGGATGTTGTCCAACGTTACAACTTGTTACAGAACAAGTGACCACTGTCTTGCATTCATATCATACTCCTTGAGGAACTGTATGACCAAGGTACAGCCTATGTATGTACACTGTTGGGTAAAAACAATCGCCCAAATATGTAAAAAAATGTAGTATTGGGGTATCTACATCTATTTCGCAGTTATTTCACCCCTGATCACAGCAATCCAAAATAAACCTAATAGTAAATAAAATAAGGATCACTGTAATGTTATCAAAATTACCGTGGAACGATAGGACTGTATATCAGGGAATAATGTCCAGTTTACAGGCTGAAATGATGATGTTATCAATTGGCCTGTATGTACACAATGCCTATACCTACCTAGTTGTTATAGCTATAAGGTCGTGTATACAACAACAAATTGAAAGGTGAATGGTATGGCTGCTCTAGACAAATAAACATTTTAAAACAAATATGTACCAAAACTGACTGTACTGTAGGAAAACAATCGCATAGACGAGGATAAACCCTGATATATATTGCATGTAGAGCCATTTTTAGTACCAATACAAAATACTTAACCTAAATGTTACATAAACAGAGTCGATCGAATGCGTATTACCTATAAAAAAAATATGATTGAACGTTTTCAAGCATTAAACTTACCTGACAAGCGAAGATCGATAACACACGTGCCGGCGTCAGTCGCCGGTAGGCAAGTAAAACAGAAGATATAACAACAACAAAACAACAGAATAAACAATAAAAAACACACGAAAACAACAAGATCGCCTCTCAGTGTCCAACTGTCACTCAACAACTGAAGTACACGTTAACATATACACAGAAATTCGGACACCCGGCGTTTTCCCGGTTAAAACAAAAAACCAGCGAAAAACGATAAAAAACAATAAAAAAGAACCTTCTGATAAAATTAAACGTGTTTTTTTAAACGTTTATAACAATAGAACGATTGTTTGGAACGTAAAACACAGGTATAATGTTGATATTTTATTATTGCAACGAGTTTTTTTTAGTATGAGCGCGCGTTACACCACTGCATACACCGGCGGCGCGGCCTATACTGAACGGAACGTATACGGAGAAAAAACAAACTAGCTCGAACTGTGTCTTTGGGTGTAGAGGGAAAACTATGTCTGTCTCTCTCTCACACACTGTTTTGTGAACCATTTTCCCGCTTAGCAACGTGTTGTTGCGGACTTTAGAGGTAGCCTTAGTCATCAGTGTCTACGAGTAGTGTTGAGTTCCCTTATTATACGTATATCCCGATAAGTACCTGTTTTATAAACACGGCGCTCCTTCCACAGCCGGTACGCTGAATGTACTTACAGCCATATGTACTGAAGGTCCATTTACATAGATTCTGAGTACAGATTTCAGGATCGTCTGTTATGGAAACGAAAACATCGTCAGCTAGCATGCCCCAAAACTGAAAATTCGAAGATATGTGACAACATCTGGGGCCGCGTGGTGGATTACGGACTACTCTCAGAGGCCTGTATCCCAGCACTGGGAACGTTATTGGATGCTTTATACGTTATATGCTGGTATAGATTACTGATTTTTTCAGAATTATGGACAAAACGAAAATTCTCCATCAATCTGTTGTAGGTACGTGATTATTTACAAATTATAGTTTTTCTCATGTTTTATAGACCATAGTTTCATAGTACGTATGGTGTCGGATGTGAAGAATAGCACCATCCCATATCTTCCCGTGGGTGTCGTAAGAGGCGACTACGGGACTTACCAGAGAATGGGCAGCAACGTTCTCTATGCTTTTGGAACGACCGTACTGCGATCGCCAACCCGCCTGCCAAGCGTGGCGATTATGGAAAAACCCCCTCTTTGGGGGGAGGCCGATGTCTAACAGTGAACGTATTTCGGCTAAAATGATGATGGTAATGATATTTTCATAACAATCTTCAAATTTTCATTCATGCACTGAATTAAAACTGAAGATTTAGGTAACAATGCGAATTGTTTTACTAACACAACTGGCACATTAAATTCTGATTAAGTAGAAACTTTGCTCTGCTCTTGATAATAATCAATCAAGCATAATTTTACATTACCAACATAACATCACGCCTGTATGCTTCGAAGGAGATGGTAGAAACGTGTAAAGACCATTTTGCTAGTGGTGTTTTAACTTCCAGATAAAATGTATGTACATAGCAGTGGCGAAGGTTCCATACAACTCGATTCCTACCGGATTCCCTTTGAAAAATGACACAGTCAGTATTCTATAGAAAAATAATATAATCACATTAAAGATATGTACTCCGGCCATAACTCTTACAAAAATGAACCCTTCGCTACTGGTACATAGGTGACAATCCAATCACCAATCTCCAAAGGTGATAATCTTGAATTTTATTCATAAGTAAATTATTTGTTTTAATTTATTAATGAGGGTTTAATTTAAAGAAATATATTTTATGTGGCTCCAGATACTGGACCCATACTTCTCCTGCCAATATTTCAATTTATTGAGGGTCGGTGTAACTATTCATCAGCATTTCAGCCGAAAGACGTCCACTGCTGGACATAAGCCTCCCCCAAGTATCGTCACATTCACCGGTCCGTGCGTCTCGCATCCAGCGTATCCTCGCAGCCTTCACCTGGTCATCGGTCCACCTAGTGGGAGGCCTTCCAACCTCCTTTAATCTAATCTAGCCATTTTATCATCTTTCACGCACTCCATCTGTTCTTTGGTCTTCCTCTAGCTTTATAGCCATCCAAATTCCAAAATGTTCGTAATATCACTCTCCTCTCGCAATCTTTTCTCCATCACTTTCTCCAGGCACCTATTTCTGACAGATGGTACTTCTTCTTCTTAGCGTGTCGATGGCAAATTTTTATTTAAATATGTTTGGCCCAAAATTCAGCTATGCGAACTCCGCTCGCTGTAGCAGTCATAAGATCGGATGGTACTGAAGTATTAGTATTAGTATGTGTGAAGTATTAGTCAGTGTCCGGGGTCTGGTGTCCGCAGCTAGTCCGCAATCTGTTCGTGGCATTTTGACTGAACTTTTAGTGTCATTTCAGGTATAATATGATAATAATCTGGATCTATTCAGAGTTCGAGTGAATTGTTTTCTTTAGACAAGCGTGCACCACCCTAAGCCGCATCATCGCTTCAAATTAGGCGCGTTCCGGCTAAACGCAAGCCTATTTATTATAAAAAAAAATACGTTTTTATCAAAAGTATTGCGTCATAGGGTTTTTTCCATCAGAAATTTCATACTAGCCGCCATGGAGTCAGGATTTCTGTCTGGTTGATGGCAATAGTCTCGCCCCCTATTAAATGAGACTTAGATAAACATGACTGGTTAAATATGGGTGTACTATTAGATACACCTCTGCCTAACACTTCAGGAATTACAGGCCTTATACTTTATCAATATACCAACACGCAAAATTGAGTTGGCTGTATACTAAATTGAATAGGCGTTCAGAAACGGAGTGTTAATATTAGCGATTCCTTTTGACACGTTTCGTCGCCGGGGTTTGGAAATCTAATACCTACTATTCATTACTTTGTTTGTATTCTTGGGTCTTCTTTCAAATAATAAGATTACGTTTGGTAACGTACCTTGTTCAAAGAAAATCGTGGAAATCTTTTGCCTTACATTCATGTCAAATAAAGGGTAAGCCTGCTATTATGTAAATAAATATATATTTTTTTATTTACAGCCTAAGTCTAGTGGTGATGTCAAGCCCGTTCTTCGGTAGGTAGTCTAGTCTAGCTATCAAAGAACGAACGAATTTATATTTATGAAGACACTCACGTGTTACCCAGTATGGTTATGGAGGTAAGATGAGCAGCAGTCGCTTCATGGAAGAAAATGGTGTTCATCTGCATCTGAAAAAGGCTATGTAGATGATGACATTTAGACACCTACGACTACATCTGCTGAGCATGAGGTCCTGGGTTCGAATCCCAGGTCGGGCAAAGTGTTATTGAGTTTTGTTCATCACGAATTTCTCAGTTGCAGCCAAGCCATTATCATGACGCATTGATTTAATGCAAATAGCGTCATCGGTCTTCTAAACTGGCCTAGACTACTATTAAACGTTCTAAGAAATTATGCTACCTATCAATTTATTGATAGATCGTTAACAAGATGAAATTGTAATTTAGAAGCTTCAAGACTCATTCTTGATATGTATGGATGTATGTATACAAGGTGTAAACGGACCCTTCACGAAGCCGTCAACCAAGCATTCTGTACATCAAACTAAGCCTAACTAACCCTACGCAAAAATTATTGCTGGGAAACGACTTTTTTTGGGGTGAAATATCTAGTTTTACGGCAGGACGCAATGGTACACACTCAAAACACTGTGCTGGTGGATGGATTGAATAGTATATGGGTCGTGGAGATGTTTCAAGATCAAATAGAAATCTTACATTAAAAACATGTATTTAAAAAAAAAAACTTGTGAAAAAGTTGGAACTTTGGCCCCCAATATATCCGTAACTAGAAGGTTCCCAGGTATGGTCTAGAACAAAAAACATATCGCAATGACGGGGAGAACAAGTGTCTTTCGGCTTCGTTAAGGGTCTTGTTACACCCTTTATTTCAAGAAATTATAACAGGAGCCCGACAACCAGTCTTACCAAGGGGTGTCGTGTTCGTAACTGGGTTGTGAAGATTGGCAGCCTCTCTATGTAAAATACTGGTTTTCATGTGCATCTAGTTGAACTGGAGGCCGACTCCAACATAGTTGAAAAAATTCCGGGCAGATAATGAAAAAAACGTAGATATGACTGTAGAAGGATTGTCTGAAAGATCAGATGGCTAGAAAAACATATTATTGCTCTACGCAAAAAATATTGCTGGAAAACGACCTTTTTTTGGTGTGAAACTTCATGTTTTACGGTAAAACTCAATGAAACGTACTCAAAACATTGTGCTGATGGATGCATTGGATAATAAACGGGCGATGGAGGTATTTAAAGTAAAGTTATAACCTTAAATATTAAAAAAAAAAACTTGTGAAAAAGTTGGAACTTAGACCTCCAATATCCCCGTAACTTGAAAGTTCCCAGGTATGGTCTCTAGACCATACCTGGGAAAATTCAGAACAAAAACAGAAACAAACAAAAAGACAAAATAAACAAAACAAAAAAAACACAAAAAAAAAAACAAAAATGCAATCATTCCTTTTCCTTTTTTTATTTTTTTTTCGATCATGTTTTTGGTTTTAACGGGGAAAACAAGTGCCTTTTGGCATCATTATGGGTATTTTGACACCCATTATACAATATTATATTTAGTATATGCGAAACCTGAATATAGTTTGTTCAGAATAAGTAACTGAATCGATTCCAATAATTTTTAAACCATGTTATATTTTTTCCCAAAAATATTTAAAAAAGTTAAAAGTTGGATACCGAGCGACTTTGAGTACCTATCGCAATAATTTAGGTACCTACTGCCAAATTATTATTATCAATGAGCTCAAGACGACGCTGGAGGCGCGCGCTGCGTGGTGACCGCGTTTTGGTGCGGACAACTAGTTAACAGAACAAGCTTCTAACATTTTTCATGATACAGTTTTGAAATTTTGTTCATAGATTCTTTACATAAAAATACTAGACACGTGTATCAGGTTTCGCATATACTAAAACTAATGTTGTATACCCACCACACAATATCAAGCCTATTGTTGCCATGGTACCTTTAAACTCTGACCAGATCTTAGTTCACAGTTGAATGGTTGCTATAAAGAAAACATCTGCGTAATATAGGTTGTTGACATTACAACAAGACACTAACTGTGATGTTTGTTGTGATATATTATTGTTATTTCAACACGTGTTTATGAATATGACTCATTCTGCATTGACACGACCGGCATACAAAAAACTAGTTGAGCAGACTAACATGAAGTACTTATTTGTGATATTGCGTCGTGATAAAACATCGTCGGGGATATTGCAAATCCGCGGAACTAGCATTGGATAATTCCGCGTATCTGACAAATGTAGACAATTTCAATTACGCATTGTCGTAGCGACTAAATTAATGACTTTAATAGATTTGTACTGTTAAGAATACATAGAACACATGTACTGTTACTATTCATGTAAAAATGAGGTCAAAAATCATTGAAATAAAAAAATATATAAACTTATAACCTTCCCCTGTAAACCTACACGTAGTGCAGATACGCGCACTTTACGTATGGTAGATTCGCGGATTAGCACTATCCCCGACGACATGACTTCTTTTACATGTCATTGTATGACCCTGTTATTTGTGGTATTTTGATAAATCTTTACTGAATAGATAGAAAGGTCGTGTCTAAATAATAACAGCCGCTCGGATCAATCTTCAGGTTAAACCGCGCTAACCTAGGTTGGCCTGTGGATAGGTGACCTACCCATTACTTACAGTTTCCTCCGTGCCTCCGAAAGCACGTAAAGCCGTTGGTTCCGGCTGTCTTTTGTTGTACTCGCCATTGACGTTGATGTAGGCAATGGCGAGTACATCTCTCAATTAATCCCTTTTTAAACACTCACAGTAAGAAACAGGGTCTTCTCGGTTCAATATCTATCAATTGTCAGAACATAAGGTGATTCAGCAGTCCAGGCTCCTGCAGGCTTGTGCCTAATGCATTAAAATTGCTTTAATTGGCAAATGGCGAATAATAGTTGGTTGCGGTTAAGAAGTCCTTGAGAAACCGCTCACCGGCCTTACTCAGATCACGAACTATTGTATTTAGGATGGGGCTATGAGATACGCGGGAATGCAGTCTGTGGCAATGCGACATACCTTATGTTTTCGTTACAAGTAGTCAGTAATCCGAAAGTGTGACAACCAGTCTTATCAACGGAAATGGTATTACCCAGTACTAACTGGTTTGTGGAGGTCAGATTGGCAGTCGCTCCATGTAAAATACTGGTATTCAGCTGCTTCCGGTAAGATTGGAAGCCGACCCCAACATACAACTATGTTAGGGTCGGCTTCCAATCTTACCAAAGGAAAAGGCTAGGTAGATGTTGTTATTTATTAAAATCTGTTAAATATACAAACAAGGTCAAAAAAATCGTGTCACGATGGATCCAGTTCATCCAAAGGAAATTCCTCCCCTGATCAGGGGTTGTTGAAAGAAGACCATGTGTCTGTCAGAATCCTTTCTCCCAGAACACTATGCATGAGGGTTCCAGCAAGAATATACCGATAGTTACTATTTCTCATTAATCAATGTCGGCTTCTAGTCTAACCGGGTGCCACAAAATATTAATATTTTATACAGAGCGTCTGCTTATCTGTCCTCCACAACCCAGTTAGCACTGGGTAATGCGATACCCCTTGGTAAGACTGGTTGTCAAATTTTTGGCCTTTTGACTACCCGGAACGACTGTCAAAGATCTATAAACGACAGCCGGGATCTGAGGCGTTAAGGGGTATCGATACATAATAAACAGTCACCCGTCCTCAAGACCACTAGTGAAATTGAACATTAGATGTATCCGTGCAGTTTCCTTATTTAACAACTGTAAAGTATTAAAAGACCGCAAGTTAAATCTGTTTAACTTTAGGCTCTTTAGTCAACTGATCCCATACAGGCGGGACCCACGGGTTCACCACCAATTTTGTGATTTGTATAGTCAAGTAGAAAAGTTTTCTTGATATTAATCTATATATATTATTTGTTGCTAATTATTTTAAAAGCTGTGTCCCGTAGACACTCAGTCACTATCTGTATCCGTCTATTCCCAGTCGTCATCACTAGTGATAAATGGGAAAAAAATCCCGGTTGTAGCCACTGACAACAAACGGAAAAAAAAATCACGTTTGTTGCCATTGAGGGATATATGGCACAAATGATGTACCCCAAAAAGTACTAGCATAGCATAGCATAGTCAGCCTATAATGTTCCCACTGCTGGGACACAGGCCTCCTCTCTATGAGAGGGATGGGCTATAATCTACCACGCGGCCCCAGTGCGGGTTGGTTGATGTCACATGTCTTCGAATTTTTGGATCTAGGATATGCGCGTTTCCTCACGATGTTTTCCTTCACCGTTTTGAGAGCAGTAGTGATGAAATAAATTACACAAAGTTATGCGCCTGCCTAGGTTCGATCCCACGACTTACTGCTCGTAAGTCGGGACCGCCACCACTGGGCCACCGCTGCTTTCCTGGCCCCATTTGCACTGCATAGCTGCATAGCTAGAACAACTCTAGATATAGTGAAAAACCAAAGCTATTCAGTTAGTCTAGGAAGTTAAAACACCTTTATTTACCGCCTGTTCTCTGCTCTAGTGCTTGTTAAACGTTTATCGTGGTAACCACTGGTATTTTCTTTTACACGATACGATTTATTTGTTGTTAGTAATATATTTTGCTTGTTCTGTTGTTTATTTCTGAACTTAATTTTTTCCCGGGATTTTATAGGTATGGTTACTATTCACGCCTCGTTGGTCTGGTGGTCGCAAGCGCGACTGCTGAGCAAGAGGTCCTGGGTCCAATTCCGGGGTCGGGCAAAATGTTATTGGGTTTTTCCATCAGTAATTTCTCAGTAGCAGCCATGGAGTCTGGATTTATGGCTATAGGCTCGCCCCCTATTACATGGTACTTAAAAAAACAACTGGCGAAATGTGAGTCTACTATTAGGTACACCTCTGCTTAACTCATCGGAGATTACCAGCGTGATGTTATGATGACCTAAAACGTTAAGAGTAGAGCTTGTGAGTATTCTTTTGTTTAGTCTTTGAAGAAGAAATAATTTATTGTTAGTTTAGTTTTTTGACACAGATAGTTTCAGTAATCATGAAAAAACACGTGATTAGTTGAAAAATGTCTTCTAAAAAAATTTTAAATTACTCAGCTCTAGCAGTATTCAGTTGCTGCGGTTAAATGATATTGATAGTCGTAACATAACATAACATCAGGCCTGTAATGCCCGAAGGGTTAGACAGAGGTATACCATGTAATAGGGGGCGAGCCTATTACCATCAACCGGTCACAAATCCTGACTCCTCCAGCTACTGAGAAATTCGTAGTCGTTGATAGTCATATTAATTATAAGAAACAGCTAAAATTAAGCCATTTCATAGCTTAAAAATTAAATTAAAAAAGAAGAACTGTATTACACACATAAACTCACGCCTTTTTCCAATGGGGGCAGGAAGAAGTGCCACCTGCTACAATGCTTACATACGTCTTCCACGTTCATACACCTATATTCCATAACTCCGTATTACAAACGTATTCTTTGAAAAACAATTTCGCGTGTCGCGCTAACTGAATTAATAAAAAGTTCCTGGTAAAAATATCATTGCAACTAGTTTTACCGAGAAACGTTGCATTCGCTAAAGTCTGATTCCAGGTATCGTTATTGTACGTTCCATTTATACTTCTAGTTCTAATATTTTCATATAAGCACTAGAATTCCTGCTAAACTGATGTTCTCGCTACATAATGTATTTCGTGTTAACTTTGTTGTAGTATTTTTTCAGTCATATTTTCGTTCATTAGGAGATTTGTCAGTCTGGGTGTGGAAAGCGGTCGACGAGGTGTTTTGGCGCAGCGTAGAAGAGGCAGATACCAAGCAATGGATTGCAATAGGTTGAGTCGATTTATTTATCTTTTTAACACTTAAAGCACGAAGTGCAGAGCCGGACTCCTAATGCCATAGGCATTTTCTGCCAGTCAACCTTTGGGTAATGCAAAGACACACAGTGGTAGGTTTATGTATTTAATACAAACTCAAACTCAAAGCATTTATTTCAACTAGACCATCACAGGCACTGAATTTGAATGTCAAAAAAAAAGCGAAGCTACAGTCACAGTCACTAGGCATAATAACTTGAGAAAGTACTGTAGTTACACATTCTAAAGCGTAGATCTACATGGAGAAGAATGAGCAAGAAACTCCATGGACACTCTTATAAATCAAAATATTTTTACAAAATCTTGGTTACATCATTCATGTTGAGATTATACATACATGTGAGAACGATGTAGAAAGACGTGCACATTAAGAACGTCCAGAGTAAAAGATAAATCAGGGAACTAAATGACCCAACACACCCGTCACCATCAGCGAGACATTTGAGTGAGCATGACATTCTCTCAGCCACCAAGGCACATTCAAGTCAATGAAGGATAACAAAATGTAAATTGTAGCCTTACAGTATATAGTACTCACACATGTGATATGTAATTATATAATACTAACATATGGAATCTATACAAAGCAAGGATATTTTACAATATTCTGCATCTTCCACAATAATTTAACAAGGTAATCAATAAGTTTGCCCCTATGGTTGTGGAGTAGCAAATTGTTGCTTCTATATGTGAACACAATGTAGAGATAGAAAAGAAAAAAAAAACACAATTAAAACCTTAAAGATTAGGATAAGCCCTACTAACCATAATAGAGAGTCTACATGGTGGTACTCACTTTTACAAAACCTGAAATAATGCTTCTAATTTATATAAAAGAATAGTGGTGGAAAAAAAATAATTAAAGAACTAGAGGGAGAGCATCTCTTCCAAACATTATAATCTTAGTTCGTGAGCCAAATTGGCTGTGGAGCAGCATTTTTATCTACAATATAGTCTTCCAACTTATAATATGCTCGCTTACATAGTGTGCGTTTTATGCATGTTTTAAACTTCTCATTAAGTCAAGTGGTATTTTATTGTAACATTTTACACAGTACCCCATAAAAGAAGTGAGTAGTTTCGACAATCTGAAACGTGGCTGATCTAATTTGACCTTATTTCTAGTATCAACATTATGCCTGTCGCTTATTTTACTAAAAAGCTGTATGTTTTTCCGAACATACTAAAATACAATATTGAGATACACAATACTAAGATATACTACAAGGACATACCTACACAATACTATAAATAGGTATTTATATCAGACAATTTATAGTAATTTTAGGAATTGCAACTAAACAATTGTGTTGCTCTGAAATACAAATTTTACGCCATCATGGTCAATCTGTTTTACACATAAACTATACTATCTTACCGGAAAAAACAAAGAAACGACAATTAAAGTTATTATTGCCAATCGGAGCTCGTGGCTAAATAATAACAGCCGCTTGGGTCGATCTTTAGGTTAAGCCGTGCGTGCCTAGGTTGGTCAGTGGATGGGTGACCACCCATTACATGCCGTGTTTCCTTCGTGCCTCGGAAAGCATGTTAAGCAGTTGGATCCGGCTGTCATTTGTCTCCAGGAAATCAGCATGACAATCAATCGTTTATGTTTTAAAGTTAGAGTTCGCGCTTACTGAAAACCACGTGAATATTAAGACTGTTTTAAAAATTATATAAAAAGGGAAATTGGCCATTTAAATCATCATCTGCCTAGCCTTTTTCCAACTATGTTAGGGTCGGCTTCCAGTCTAACAGGATGCAGCTGAATACCAGTATTTTACAAGAAGCGACTGCCTATCTAACCTCCACAACCGAGATAGTACTAAGTAATACGATACCCCTTGATAAGACTGGTTGTCAGACTTTTTGGGCCACTGACTACCTGTAACGACTGTCAAAGGTCTACAAATGAGAGCCGGGACTAACGGCTTAACAGGCTTTCCGCGGCACGGAGGAAACTCGGTATGTAATTGATGTTCACCCATCCACAGACCAACTTAGGCAAGCATGGCTTAACCTAGAGGTCGACCCGAACGGCTGTTATTATTTAGCCACGAGCTCCTCAATCATTGTAAATCTCTTTCATTGTAAACCAACCCTAGGAAAACACCAAAACATAAACATCATTAACTCCGCTCAAACACGTAATTTCTAAAACACAACGAAGAAAAGCTAGTTTCTTTTATTTTTTTCTGAATCACTGAACATAGAGAACTGTCTGAAACTTGACACAATTCAACTTGTATTGTCGCAAATTCACCCCACTTCGAAGCGCCTGTCCAATTTGTAATAGCAATGATCATTCACTCGTCGACAAGCTGCTGTTTGCTATAAAACTTGGATATTGTTAGGAAAATGTTTGAAAGATTTCTTTTATTTGTTCGTTGTTTGTTTTAAGGATGAATCGTCACGCTATTTTTGATTGTGAGGCGGATAGAAATTTTAAATGTATTGTACTGAGTGATGCTTTTGGTTTTAACGTCGCCGTTGTCGTTTCAAGGGTCTTACCAGTTGATAATTATGAAATCCTGTCGCCTACTACATATTTATCTTCAGTCAGTAATCGTTTACTCATCCTTAACATAAACTAGCGGCCCTCCCCGGCTTCGCACGGGTAACAGTTCTCTATAGCCGATGACTTCTCGAGAATGGATGGGATAAAAAGTTTAATCAGATTTCTCTAATAGGTACGGTGAGGTGGACAGCACATTGGACTTTATTTTGTTTCATGCATTGTAAGATTGTGCTGAAACTTTACACGCTCCTACTATAATAGTGTAGAGTCGAGTAATTTGTATGTTTGAACACACTTATCTCAGGAACTACCGATTATGGGAAATGGTGAGGCAGAAAAAGAGTCCATAAAAGTTATGTATTAAGATATTTCTTGAAATACTACATTAATGACTTCTTCAGGTTACGGCGCAAATAAGAACCTATTCAATCCAACTATTCATCATCATCATTTCAGCCGAAAGACGTCCACTGCTGGACATAGGCCTCCCCCAAGTGTCGCCACATTGACCGGTCCCGTGCGACTCGCATCCAACGTATCCCTGCAATCTTACCGGGTCAGGTATAGTCTTGGGCAAAAGTTAATTACAAATAGTGTAAATAACACAGTATGGTGTTTTCAACGCTGTTTTGTCTTTCTTTGCAACTCGGTGAGCGACCAGGTCTGATAGGACTCGTGGCTAAATAATAATAGCCACACAGGTCGATCTTCAAAATTGTAAACAGCAACGATTTCCGAGGTATAGTCCGCGGATCGGTGGCCATACATTTCATACCGAGGTCCCTCCGTCTCTCAGAAAGTACTTTACGTTGTTGGCCTCAGCTGTCGATTGAAGATCTTTAACAGTCAAACGGGTAGAAACCCGAAAGTCTGGCAACCATTATCATCCGTATCAAGGCGTATCGTATTCCCCAGTATCTGAGTTGAAGAGGTCAGATATGCTCGATGTAATATGCTACTAAAATGCAGATAAATGGTGATGCTCTTGCTTGTGATTCGCCCGTCGCTATTTAAAGTAATTCATTGGCAAATTGTATATTTTCTTGTCTAGAAGGTACAAATTTTGTTATACATACAAATATTCAAAGAGAAGATACTTTTGAACATCAAAATGTATCAGGGAATACAATTGTTTCTTATTGCCCATCCGCAAGGGTGTTCTGGTCCAACTGGCAAGATTTAACGGAAGTTACCAGGAAATAAAACCGTACAGCCAGCCACCCCATAGGGCTATTCTTTTAGTGCAAATCTCGTAATATCCTACCATTGGGTAGGCGACCAGGTTAGAGCACCGTAGGTTAGACTCATGGCTTCGTTCGTGGCTCAGTAATATAGCAAGGGTCGGTTATTGTGAATCGTCAAACCTCATCTCTGTCCTCAGCACTAGATTGAGGTCAAGAGTAAGCCTATACAGAATAAAAAAAATAAAAATACGATGAAATTACCAAGCCATTAACAACTTTTTTGTTAGGGATTCAAAAGACACATTTTAAATGGCCTGTCGTAGGTGCAGAAATTTGCAAATGTTTTGAGTCATTATTTCGCAATGCTTTTACCAGGAGCAAAGGATCATTGCTTTGACAAAACGATATGATGATAGTAAATTTTCTAAGCGATTTTCCTCGTTGGTCTAGTGGTCGGAAGAGTTACTGCTGAGCACGAGGTCCTGGATTCCCAGATCTAGTTGTTGAAATTGAGTTTTTCCATTAGAACTTTCTCAGTAGTAGCCCTGAGCTTGAATGTGTCCGATTGATGGTATAGATAGGCTCGTCCCTTATTACATGGGACTTAAACATTACTGGCAAAATGTGGGTGTACTATTAAGGGTATACCTCTGCCCTACCCCTTCTAGGAAATACAGGCCAAATTTTTCATCTACAATTTAAAAAATAAACTGCTCGAAAAGTTGTAGTGGTAGTCATGTGGTAATCATTTGTGTGTCGGTGACCTTTCCACCCCGTAAAGATGGGACATAGGATACTACTTCAAACACTGTTTTAAGCTTTAACGGTTTACAACTAAACTTGTATTGTCACTTACGGCATATCTTCCGTGATTGTTCATTATTTTGAACAAAGACAAAGAAAGAGGGTAGATAGATTTGTCTGCTCTTAACTATTATTTTCCATCCACCCGCATTCTCCAGTCAACCCGCGATCATGGCGCTTGCAACAGCGCCGAAATATCGGAAGTACAAAATAATGAACAATCACGGAAGATATCCCGTAAGTGACAGTACAAGTTTAGGATACTACTTGTACTATACTCACTTAAGATAATTTCCGACATACACTCGGGTAAGGGTATCATCATCATTTCAGCCGGAAGACGTCCACTGCTGAACATAGACCTCCCCCAAGTGTCGCCACATTGACCGGTCCCGTGCGACTCGCATCCAACGTATCCCTGCAATCTTACCGGGTCAGGTATAGTCTTGGGCAAAAGTTAATTACAAATAGTGTAAATAAATTCATAAAAATATTATGAAGAACATTTTTTCTTCATTTGTATTTTTTTGGAGTCCAAGTTTTGTTCTTGGCTATTACACAAGGCATTCAAATGACAGCTCGAGGAGCTCGTGGCTAAATAATAACAGCCATTCGGGTCGATCTTTAGGTTAAGCCGTGCTTGCCTAGGTTGGTCTGTGGATGGGTGACCACCCATTACATACCGAGTCTGCTCCGTGCCTCGGAAAGCACGTTAAGCCGTTGGTCCCGGGTGTTATTTGTAGATCTTTGATAGTCGTTAGGTAGTCAGTGGCCGAAAAAGTCTGACAACCAGTCTTACCAAGGGGTATCGTATTACCCAGTACTAACTGGGTTGTGGAGGTCAGATAGGCAGTCGCTCCTTCGCATACTGGTATTGAGCTGCATCCGGTTAGACTGGAAGCCGACCCCAACATAGTTGGGAAAAGGCTCGGCAGATGATGTTGATTCAAATGACAGTTCCATATAATAATTAAGGTACACTGCTCTTATATGGAAGCACC
This sequence comes from Noctua fimbriata, assembly GCA_905163415.1. Taxonomy (NCBI): domain Eukaryota; kingdom Metazoa; phylum Arthropoda; class Insecta; order Lepidoptera; family Noctuidae; genus Noctua; species Noctua fimbriata. The sequence goes on along the minus strand of LR990929.1, from coordinate 7,685,206 downwards.
TTCAACACAGTGGCTGCTAATCATCAACTACACTGAATCAACCATCAGCCATATCACCACAATCACCCCAAAACCACATAGCTTTCAATTAATTAGCATCACGCACTAAAATCAAAAGCCCAATACATAATGTATTAGAAATTAAACGACACAAACATGGTACATTAAGGTTGCACTGAACAGGAACCACGGGGACGTGAAAGCCAATGAAAATGGTTGGTACGCATTATATTACATGGCCTGATAAATATTTAATAGATATGTGCTGAACTGTTATATTCGGCTGCAAACTTTATTGTTTTTGACAGGCGCGGATTTGGTAATACACAATTTCGTATGGCAGGCTATAGGAACACTTCGACGGCGCGTTCGTGTTTCACGCGCGCCTCAAAGAGATGTCAGCAACCACGTAGGGGTCCGCATGGGCCGATGTCTGTCAGGGCTGCGGGACTGTTCGAAAGAGATACCGCGGCCCTGGAACACAAAGGGCAAAGAAGGAAAATGGATGGGTTTTAGTCAGTACAAGTCTGACACTCCCTTCCACTTCACCCAGAGCGGGGGGGGGGGGGGATCGTTTGATGATTTCCCATCCTAAAAAAAAAAAGGTCATAGGAACACTGGCGATGGCAGATGCACCCACAACTTTCGCCGCTATGACCGCACACACACGACAGGTTTCTGTTTAACGGAAGAGCATGTTAACGGTAGTTCACAGTCAGTCATGTTTGTAGGTATCTCATCATCTGCCTCATCTGCCTAACCTTTTCCCAACTATGTTGGGGTCGGCTTCCAGTCTTACCGGATGCAGCTGAATACCAGTATTTTAAATGGAGCGACTGTCTATCTGACCTCCACAACCCAGTTAGTACTGGGTAATACGATGTCCTTTGGTTGTCAGACTTTCGGGTCACTGACTACCAGTAACGACTGTCAAAGATTTAGAAATGACAGCCAGGACCAACGGCATAATGTACTTTCCCGTCACCTTATCAGATACCAGACCTCCCCTCCTTAAACAAAAAATTAGGTTGCCAAGTCCGTCCCACCCAAAAAGCTAGTGAAATAACGCGGCACCTAACCCAAACACTGCGGCTGGCTGATCGAAAACTGCGGTCCAACGTACACGGGCGAAATTACCCACAAATGAACGCACGGGGCCATATTAGCATACCCTGCTTTGTGACGTAATGTCTGGTCAACAATGCTTTACCGCTTATATGAGGGCAGAACCTAACTAGAATGTATCCAACGGATTGCTGTTAAAAAAAATTATTTGAAAGGCTTTTTGTTTGTCATTTTAAAATCACAAGAGCTTGTCTAAATTTAAGGTCTTACAGTAGATACAATAACCTTCATTATGAGCCATTATTCCGTCTAACCAGATTTAGCGATTTTTACACGCTTTTTTGTTATGGTTTAAATTGGACCTGATACTTTATCAGGATCAATTGAACACATAACATCACGCCTGTAATCCCTGTAGGGTTAAGCACAGCTGTACCTGATAGTAGGCCCACATTTCTCCAGTTACCTGTGTTTAAATAAACATGTATGTAGAGGGCGAGCCTATTATTGCTATCAACTGGACACGAATCCAGACTCCGTGGCTGCTACTCAGAAATTCCTGATAGAAAAACCCAATAGCACTTTACCAGACCCGGGAAACGAACCCAGGGCCTCATGCGCAACAGTCGCGCTTGCGACCACTCCACCAACAAGGCAGTCAACCAATTTAAATTGTAAACAAATACGGAAATCGTTTTAAAACGATAAACCAGATTTACTAAGTCGCTTCACACGTACAGTTTTAAATCTCTAGTTAACCCTCCGGTTTCGCCTGCAGCCGGTCAAAACAAACAACCGACTAGTTTATCTGCGACGGAACTCATTCTCATTAATTTGCAAAGTTAAGGTGTATCACGGAAGCAATCCTGTGCTAGGGTTGTTCACACTTTTATGTTTTTGTAAACAGCCATCTAGTTTTTTGGACGAAAGCACGAATACTATAATCACCCTTTAATGTTCCCATTGCTGGGATATAGACTTAGAGGGAATGGGCCGTAATCCACCACGAGTGTTCAAAGTGCGTTTATGGATGTCTCTTGTGTTTTTTCATTAAAATTGAACGATTATCTACAAATTTTTGTATCCATGCTATTTACCGTAGAGGAGTTCCCTCTTGAGGAGACGATCTTGGATGCAGGATGAGGTCATGATAAAATCATCTTCATGCATCAAAATTGAACGCGTATACAAAGCTTCGTGTCCGCGCTATTTATTTATTTATTTAACACTTCAAGCACAAAGTACAGGGGCGGACTTAATGCCATAGGCATTTTCTACCAGTCAACCTTTGGGTGATGCAGAGACAAACAGTGGTAGGTGTAAATATATCTGCAAAGATTTAATTTATTATTATGATAAACTACAAGGATATATAAAATACTATAACGATATATCAAAATACTATAAATATATATCAATATATTATATATATGTAAATAGAAATTTACACGGATATCCTAAAATAAAAAGACAAACAATGAAGAAAGCATTAACGTTGTGACGAAACTGCCAGCTTTTTCTGAATGTACTCGCGAACTTTAATTTTAAACGATAAACGATTGGTTGCCATCCTGATTTCCTGGGGAAGCGCATTCCACAGATAAATATACTGAACGAAGAATGATCGGTGAATGAAGTCAGTGTGGTGAGAGGGACATTGAAAGGGCCATTCACCGTTGAGGAGTTTTCTCGTGAGGAGACGATCCTAGCTGCAGGATTAGGATATGTCTAACAAAAAAATGTATTGTCACAGGAACCAGAGGTGTGTGCAAAATTTCACCTCAATCGATTGTGGGGAACTGGTTTGAAATTCAGTTGAAACATTTAATAATACATACTAACAAACTAACATGGCAAGTTAATAAAAATATAAAAAGCTTATTAAAAGGGGGAATTAACTATAAATTGTTGACGCTTGCCAGCCCTACCTCCAAATACATAGTTTGACGTACACCATTTTGTTAATATTTACACTCAGGGATGCCCCTAACGTGTTTCATTAAAGCTGCCGGCGACACATTTAATAACACATCCGCATGGACTTTGTTGCTTGATTGTTAGTTAAGTTTTGTGTTTGGAAAACCCTGCAGCAGTGAGAGGGTTATTTGCGTTCTTGAAATAGTGATACCACCCCGTTGGTCTAGTGGTCGCAAGCGTGACTGCTGAGCATGACGTTCTGGGTTCGATTTCCAGGTCCGGCAATGTGTTCTTCGGTTTTTCTATTTGGAATTCCTCAGTTGCAGCTACGGAGTCGGGCTTTGTGACCGGTAGGTGGAATAAAGCTCGAAAGAATGAAAGGCGGCGAAAGTTTTGAGCACGTATCAAGCAGTCAGTGAGACTTTTCTTGAATTTTAATTCAAATTAGATGCAACCTAGCATGATGCTGTGGAGTAATATTTAGATAAGTACTCTAGAGACCTAAATCTCATCTCACCAGACACCAGGTACGGAAATTGCTTATTTATATTCATGTCGGTTTCGGTCATTAGTACGGACTTGAAATGATTCGCAAGTACGCCAGTAGTGACATGATGCGACCTACTTACAAGTCCACCCACACCACACCGTGCTTCTACAGAGCCCTGATGTTTACAGCTGGAGGCGAGGATGACGTTGAGTGTCTAAACGCAGTGGAGTTGAGACGTCATGAAACTGTACCCGATTCATTGTGCACCGTGTTATTGTGTTAATAGGTAATTTCAAGTAATTTGTTAGTTTAATAAAAACAGTGTATCGCACCCAGTGTATTTTCTTTGCACGAAACCCATCTTCTGCCCACATGATGTACGAGCCTAACAGAATAAATCCTAACAATCCGACATTTATGCATATAGGGGAATTGCTTCACACTCTCAATCAAGCCTATCATTTGCAAGGTGCACGCTACTTAGGTACGGTACGGTACGATATTTTTTTTTTTTTCTTGTCCTGTGTGAGTCTAAAAGATACTTTTTGTTTTTTTCTTTCTTTGTACGTATTTATCTAGAGAGAGAGACTTTGAAATTGTGTGAGTTACGAGCAAAATGTTGTTTAGTTACCCAGTGTATAGAGAAACTCGTTAATTTAGAAACGAAGTTTAGAATTTAAATCATTCCAAATCACCTTTAAATTTTGCCAGTGCATCAGAACCTCCGAACATTAATTTCGTACGGAACCAACCACGGAACAAGGGTATGCTGGCAACACTCCAACCTAATATATGCTGTTGCGGTTGGCAACATCGTGTTAGCTTTAACCAGCTCGATTAATGGTGTCAGACCTTAGAATATTCGGGTAGAATGTGTAAGCCTTATGTTATAACTCAGGAAATCACTAACTTTAATCAAGTAACATTTTAATAAACTACCTTTTTCCGTGACTTCGTTCGCGTTATGTTTAGAAATAATCCCTCGGGGACGTTTTAATATAATATAGCCTATTACACTCGAAGATAATCTAGCTTCCAGTTTCAGAATCGGATCAATAGTTATAATATATAAGTTTATTAAGGTACATAAAAGTTTTGTAGTACATGATGGACTTACAAAGTATTTTACAAAGTATGTGGATTAATAAATACATGTTATAGGTACATTCAATTGCTGGGTGAATCGCTGCTCTCCTAGCTAGATTGCAAAGCAATCTGTATTTAGGCGAGACAGTTTCGACTCCCTATTTGAGTATCACAATAATCATGTATGCGCTTATAATTTAGTATAAAACAAAACACAAAACCAAAAATAAACATCTTAAAATTTAAATGAAATAAAACAAATTAAAACGAGGAGTGGTGAATCGAGTGAGTGTGAGTGCGCTTGTGTATGAGTATGTGTGTGTGAACGTGTGTGTGTATTCGTATAAAAAGATAGATTCGTATAAAATAATAGTTCTGAAGATTATCCCTTACAAATACAAACAAATAAAAAAACTTTATTCCCAAAAATATGTTACATTAGCCCCAAACTACGCAAAGCCTATATCTCTTGGGCACCAAACAACCAAACAAATACCTGGTTATGATATTATTTGCACATATAGGAAAACACTGAGTGAAATCCACCTTAATATTTGCAAAGTCTCAAGTGTATAAAGAATAAATCGTCTTCATGTTATTTACCTAAAGAATACGACTACAGTTACCTAATAAAAATAAAATTAGTGTAATTCAAGTAACACAAGACTCATGGTTACAATATCTGCTACAGCTTTGCCGGTTATAAGGGCAATCCAGTCTGTTAGCTATCATCCCCAGAACGGTGTTGGCGCTGCCCCGAACGCTGCGCACCAGAGACGTAATGGAAACTGTAATCGTATTCTTTCTTTTCGTTCAGAAACTACTGCTTCTGAACTTTTTATAAAATTTGCACACACCTAATGAGCATTTCTAGATAGTCGAACTCAATCACCTACTTCATAACGCGTCACAAAACAGTGAAGGAAAACATAGTGAGGACCATGCCTAGAACCATATACTAGATGTGTCATATACCAACCAGTACCTTGCCTTCGTGGTGAATTAGATGCAGCCCACTCCCTCTTACAGACAAGCAGCCTGTGTCTCAACAATGGCAACGGTAGAGGCTGATTTAAGAGCTAATAGGTTGATAACACAATTTACTAACTATATCACAGGCTCACCAACACCACCCAGCCCCAGTCCAGGGTACGCTCCACCTTCCAACTTCCCGCCATTCTGACAGTTGTCATTAGTGACAGCTACCTGACTACTTGTGGCTGTGACACAGTATTTCCATATGTATTGAAGTGTCTACAGTACCTATTTCCTTTTATTATTAATCTCTCTCAGGCATTTGTCAGCGATCACAGCTTCATAGACAAATAAAATACCTAATCTTTTATTCTATCCTTTGGTTACCCACATCTCTAAAACCGAGACAAGCATGCAAGTAAAGCTAAATGTCAGTCAAGCCGAGAGGCCGAGGGCCCGAGGACGAATGCGTCACTGCGGTCGGCCGACGTCAAGAACAGGGTAAGGACCTCGGCCTTTGTGGGTCAACACTAGCTTCATGCTATGTTAGTGATTGTGGATTTAGAAACGGTCTATGAAAATAGACAAATGGAAAATGGGAGAAGAAAATGACGATCCTATGTATGAATCCTACGGGGTGTAAACGGACCTTTCACGAAGCCGTCACTCAAGCATTCTGTACATCAAACGTAAACGACTTTTTATTTGAAAAATTACGATAATACGGTAGAGATCAATGTAACACACTCATAGCTTTGTGCTGGTGGATGCATTGAACAGTACAGGGGTCAGGTAGGTATATAAAGTAAAGTTATGACATTTAAACTTGTTTCTAAAGAAAATAACATGTGAAGAAGTAGGAATTTTGACCTTCAAATATCTCCGTAACTAGAAGGTTCCCAGGTATGGTCCAGAGCAAAGAATTGGTAGCATAACCGAGGAGAACAAATGCCTCTCGACTTCATTGTTTACCGTTTATGTATCCTTTGGTTGCCACAAAGGTACTTACATAAACAATATTGTATTTCAGTGCGTTCCCACTGGCGAAACTATCACTTAAGAACATGTGATCTGACAAGACAACACATTTCAACCAAGAGATAGAGAAATAGAGATTTCTACAAATATGCAAATCAACCACAAATGTTGCTGAGTTATACGCTATAAATTTAATATAGCTCTTTTAATCAAGCATTCATTCGGTTTTTGCCTAGTGTTCGTAATGTAGCGTACATTATGAAGTTTACAAAAAAGAACGCTAGCGACATCTATGATGCAAAATGAAGAACTAACGTCACAATCCTAAATCGCGATATTAAAGTTATCAGCAATTTAAGAGCATATAAAAACCCGACTGTAACTGTCGGGCAGTAGCCCACCAGACACAACACCCGTCTGGTTGGAGAGCTTTTGGTCTTTTCAATGGAGTATTGAGGAACTATAAACCATGTTCCCTATACTCCTAAAGTATAAAGGGATAAAAGAGACATCTAATATAATACGTACCTGTATGACGATCGCCTTAATCTCTCTCATCATCTGCCTAGCTTTTTCTCAACTATGTTGGGATAGGCTGGGGTAACATGGATGGGTTTTAGTCAGTACAAGTCTGACACTCCCTTCCGCTCCGCCTAGAGCGGGGAAATGACCCCCTCATTTGATGAATACCCATACTAAAAAAAAAAAAAGGCTTCCAGTCTATCAGGATGCAGCTGAATTGACGGCTGATGGCAATAGGCTCGGGAATTACGGGCGTGATGTCTTGTTAGTTGGGTCTATTTGTTATGTACGTTTTTATGTAATTCGGTTCTGATTTTTATCTGATATTTCAGGAAAATTAATCAATTATGTATGACGCATCGGAGTTTCCATATTGAATCAAAGGTATGTTTCGTTTTTGGTAACTTTTGATGACTCAACAAGTAGTTGAATTTAGAATGAACTGAAATTGATAAAACATGACTAACTTTCAAGGATTCATTAAAATATTTAGACAAAATAACTACAAACAACCATCATCATCTGCCTAGCCTTTTCCGAACTATGCTGGAGTCGGCTTCCAGTCTAACTAGGTACTCGTACAGCTGAATACCAGTATTTTACATGGAGCGACTGCCTTCTGACCTCCAAAGCCCAGTTAGTACTGGGTAATACGATACCCTTTGGTTCGACTGGTTGTCAGACTTTCGGGCCACTGACTACCTGTAATGACTGTCAAAGGTCTACAAATGACCCCGCCACCTCGTCAACTTCATATAAGCCCCTAATCCTATTAGCATTTTTATGACACACTCGTTATTAAACCAATTTATTTCAACATCATCCATTTTGCTTAAAAGGCTAAACAATACATTCAAATCACAAAGTACCGTTAGCAGGAAAAATAAAAATGCATTCTCATTGTGCCGAAACAAGTTAACATTATTAATACTGTTTTGCTACTCCCATAAATATGTTTTACAGCCTTTCAGCGATGCAGGGGAAATGGCCATTATAGCCACAATTACGGTGCTCCCAATGTTGCCAGTTTGGGGTGAGCTAAAAATGTAATATCGCCAATTTTTGACCTGTTGAGTTTTTTGATGGTGGGGTACGGTTTTTAATGGTTTCGAAAGGTAGGTTATAAAGTTAATGGAAAATAAGGAGATACTACATTCACTTTGATCTAATTCTTACAGCATTTATTTCGGCCTACGCCCATAGTATTAGTAACAATGGTCTTAATAAAGGGTGTAATAAGACCCTTAACAAAACCGAAAGCTACTTATTCTCCCCGTCATTGCGATATTTTTTTAGTTTTAGACCATACCTGGGAGCCTTCTAGTTACGGACATATTGGAGGTTAAAGTTCCAACTATTTATTTATTTAAACTGCATGTACAATAGTGGTACATCGGCGGACTTAATGCCACAAGACATTCTATACCAGTCAACCTGTGAGTTAAATAAGAAAACATTGCGATAGGGTACAAAATAAATATATAAAAATAACTTCCTGCTTTTTCTTCATTCTTTTAACGTAAGATTTTTACTGTAAAAATCTCCACGACCTCTGTACTATTCAATCCATCCATCACCACAATGTTTTAAGTGCGTTACATTGACTCCTAACGTAAAACGTGATTTTTCACCACAAAAAAAAAGTCGCTTCCCAGCAATTTTTGCGTAAAGTAACTTAGTTTAATTTACATAATGCTTGGTTGACGGCTTCGTTAAGGGTCTTGTTACATCCTGTATATCGCAGCAACTGATACTCCCGTCTATCTGTGAATACACTCAAGATAGTGTTGGTACTACCACGAAGACGAGTAAGCAGGGAAGCGCTTCTTTTACTTAAGATGGTCTCAAAACCATCATATTATGTATTGTCTCTCTCAGACACGGAACAAAATCGTTATGTAATGGATGGTCACCCATCCACGGACCGACCTTGGCAAGTGCTGCTTAACCTTAAAGATCGACTCATGCGGCTGTTAGTATTTCACCGCGAGCTCAGCTTCAAGCTTATTTACCTATCGAGTTAAATCACTATGATGATTTTTTTTTTTTTTACTCAACTTTGAACCAAGTACTCCATTTTCTCAGCCCCTAAATTTTTCCCAACCATAAAGTTTTCGTTCCGTGTCGTACCGTACCTTACTCAATCTGACCAGCTAATTACCTGGTTCTGCAATCTCGGCGACCTGCAAATGACTATGATTAACGCCTGTGACGTCACGTGTCCAAGTATGGCGGTTAGTGTTTGAATTTTAAACAGAATTACACTGGTCCCGTTTATATTACGTCTGAGCGACGGGTGGGCGTGTGGTTTCAGTTTCAGCGAGGATTTGTATTTGAAGTAAGACTTTCAATTGAAAATTATTATTTAAGGCAGAAGATGGAACTTCAAATTTTCTTAAGTTTCTTGCAATTTACAGGTCAGTTCCAGGCTATATGTGAAACAAAATATGATTCGTGATCGTACCACGTATGTAGTTACAGAATTCTAATCATTAAAATCATCAATACAACCCTCTAAGTTCATTTAATCCCATTTAATTACTATTTCAAGAAAAAGTCATTCAATGGGGATTATATTGATGAGTATAGTGACTAGAACTTTGTAAAGCCATATTTGTTACGGTCGTGAATAATATCTTAATCAACATACAACCTGACACTGACCTGTAAATTGAAAAAAACGTAAGAAGTTTTCTGGTATTATCGTCACAGTTTATTATCATATCAGCGTCTGAAGTTTGGAAGTGAAGGGATACAAAAATAATTCAGTACTTACATTTTATGAAGAAGTCTGAAAGAGGCACTTATGACTGAAAAGTTGTGTGGAAATCGATTGTTACGTTATGGGTATGTGGAAGAAAGGAAAAAATATCGCGAGGAATGTGCATATTATTTATTTTGATTGAAATAAGAGTAAAGGAAGGGCCTAATCACGGCAGGTAGACTGTGAGAAAGATGACATGACTAGAAAGGGGGAAGACATTTTGCGTACCCCAAATAGTTTTTATTTGTCTCGCACAGGATAAGTCAAAAAAATAAAAAGATATAAAACTCTTTAGGTACATGGTATAAAACCAAGTCGGTCTCGCTGTCTCTACGCTTAGATCTTTTAAACTACGCAACGGATTTTAATGAAGTTTTCAGCAATAGATACAATGATTCAAGAGGAAGGTTTATATGTATTGCACCCGTGCGAAGCCGTGGGTCGCTAGTTAACAATAAAACAAAACAAGATAAAATCGCCAAGCGGTTGGTCGACTCTTCACGTGACTACAGAGGGCGGGCCTATTTTTTGGCTAAAGAAATGCTGCCAGCCTTCTGGGCACTTTTCCTGTTGACAGCGATGTGGACGAATATTTTGACGGCCTGTAACGCTTTTGATATTTGTACATATTTTTATTACTATCATAGATTTGTATATTTCTTTTTACCTTTGTATAGATCCTTTTTATCGATTGTTTGTGGATGTGTGAACATTTGTAGGCTTTGTAGATTTCCAGCTGCTTGTTAACTTTTTATTAACAACGACTTATTGTCGGGCCTACGCTGTCAACCCATACTTAAGTACAAATGCTGTTTCCATGACAATATTGTAATACCAAATGATTTGAAAAGAGTAATCATGGAGTTTCTTGCCGGTTCTTCTCCATACGAAACGACCAACCCAAACCGGGCACCTTTTTGTCGACGTTTTATAAGTGCCCATCTAGGCCTATGTGAAATAAAATATTTTGGTTTTGATTTTGATTGTAAATAATGTAAATATTGTTTGAAATTAAAATTACTAAAACAAGATAAAAAGTAAAAGTATGACGGCACGGTTGGCGCAGCCTCTGAGCGATTGACTACTGCGCTGCGTGTCGCGGGTTCGATCCCCGCACGGAACAAATATTTGTATGGCCTACAGATAGTTGTTCCGGGTCTGGCTGTTTGTGTATGTGAGTTTAAATGTTTGTAAACGCACCCACGATACAGGAGAAATTCCTAGTGTGGGGCAACGATTTAAAAAAAATAAACAAGAAAAGTTTAAGCTTATAATCAGGGTTCGAAGTTTATGGGTCTCCAGGATATCTGAATTCTATCGCTGAAACGCAAAGACTTTGAAATCAATGTTCTTCTCTTCCCTGTACGCAAAAAGCCAAGTATCCTAACAAATGTATCGTAATTTCATGCACATTAGATTACTCTGACCCTAATCCCGCTCACACTACCTCCCTTCTCTAATACCACAGGGTTACCTCCCAATGGCATTTGTGGTCCCGCCGCCGCGCGACCAATTTGTCCATCCAGCGTCCGGTGCCGACCGTGGTTTTGTGTCCGTTTGTGCATATTGAAAACTTAATCATTAACGTACGTTTCAGTGGAATTGTTCACCAATTTGTTAGTTTGTGATTGGTCGGTTTTTGGTGCGATTAGAAAGTTATTTCGGTGTGTGGATTTTGGACCAGTCAGTGATGAATTCTATTAAATGTGGAGTTTCCGAGCATTCAAGCACAAAACAACTTATCTTTTAAAAAGAAAGTAGAGTAGATATAAACTTACACTTTTGTTTCAGGAAGCTTGCATCGGTAGGCGCAGTGGCTAAGCAATTGACTGCCGCGCTGCGTGTCGCGGGTTCGATTCCCGCCTGGAACAAATATTTGTATGTCCTAAAGGTAGTTGCTCCGGGTCTGGCTGTTTGTGTATGTGTTTTTAAATGTTTGTAAACGCACCCACGATACAGGAGAATAATAATAATATAGTATAATCCCCCATCCTCGTGTGCGGATTTTTTTTAATGTAATTTTTACATACTCGAAGGAACAGTACTGGTTAATTATCAGAAAGTATTTATTATTATATCAGTTTTAACGATCAAGAAAATGTTGAAATAATATTTGATTGACATTAACCTTCTCTGATCGCGTTCATGAAGAAATTCGTCCACACAACTGTATTTCTAAAAGTAACTCATTCACTTGACACAATATCTTGACCAACCTTATTATGATCACCTCCTTGTCACTGAAAAGACAAAAACACATCTGAAAAACCGAACATTTCAAACATTTTTTGTCTCTCACTAAAGACATCTTACTACGACGTAGAACCACATGAGTAGATAAACGGAAGAACGTAAAACCCGCGAAGGTATTTACGCAACAGTGACGCATCGGGTTTATTGCCACCCCTAACCCCACGCGTGGCCGTGGGATGTTACGCGGGAAAGTACTGCTGACTCATCGTTTGTAAAGTGTTGCTATTTTCGGAAGTTCTGGGGTTGTTAGCGGTATTTTGAGATATCGGTAGCTATTGAGGACATAAATGAAGTATGAACTGTGACGACACAAGACATTATGACTAGCATTTTGTCATCGGGTAAGTAAATAAAATCTATAATAATTAAAAAATTATTTTCGTATCACTTTTTTTCAGTAGGATTATAAGTGCACAATGGAGAGGGCTATGCTCGGAGTTTCCTTGTGTGATCGAATCAGAAATGAAGACATCCGCAAAAGAACCAAGGTTACCGAGACGCCGTGACGTAGATCGAAGAATTGCCAAACTTAAGTGGCAGTGGGCAGGGCACATTGTTCGCAGAACGGTTGGCCGATGAACCGGTCAGTGTGGTGACACTTGGGGGAGGCCTATGTCCAGCAGTGGACGACTTTTGGCTGAAATGATGATGATGATGAAGCGTTATCAGTCGTTAACTTTCTCACTGCTGGGACTCAGTGGGGCAGGCCTCCTCGCTGTGAGCGTGAGTCGCCCGAAATCCTTCTTCCATCGATTGGTAGATGGAACATGTCTTCGAATTGTTGGTGATAGTACTTGCCGGTTTTCCTCACTATGTTTCAGTAAATGATGTTCTCGTTGGTCTAGTGATCGCTGAGCATGAGGTCCTGGGTTAGATTCCCTGGTCGGGTAAATTGTTATTGAGTTTTCTATCAGAAATTTCTCAGTAGTAGCCACGGAGTCTGCATCCAGTTGATGGCAATAGGTTTGCTCCTATAACATGGGTCTTAGGCGATTCTTCCATTGCACCGCGCTCCTTTGGGTAGCGCGGGGTCGCAGATTTCAATACTGTACGCCGACGCGTTGTCAGTGTGTTTGTTGTCCTAGGCGTGTTTTCTATGCAAATTCAGATACTTTCTTACAATTTCAAAACTACGCGACAGAGCACGATGCAGTGGGAGAATCGCGAAATGTGAGTGTACTATTAGTTTAAGTAAAATGGATTTTCCCCTTTGGGATAGTTGGTGAATTATTTTACTTTTTCATGAAAATCGTGTTTCATACATAAATAAGAACCTATCTACGTTTTTTTCTTTATGTAGCTGGCAATACCACCCCTTTAGCAGATGACTCGAACCCTTGGAAAAACTATGTGTAAGCTTTGAGTGACGCAAATTGGATAAGCAAATTAGATGACTAAACGAGTTTTTTTTTACTTACTTCGCTATTTTCAGCGTATACATTCCTTTTTTGTGATGTAACGTAAATATTTGTGAATTTGTGTCCTATCAAGGTCAAAGTAGGAAGTTTGTGGTTGCCTAACCCTTCGGGGATTACAAGCGTGATGTTATGGTTGCAAGGGTTTAGTGGGTAGGTATGTAATTCATTTGTTTAGTTGAATTTCTTTGAAAGAATATTGACCGCATGCCTGATTGGTCTTGTAAACTCTTGTAGTTGTAAGCGCTGCTGATGAGGATCCTGAGTTCGATTCTCAAGTCCAACAAAGTTTTATTCGGTTCCTCTAACAGATTGTTTTCAGTCGTCGCCGGGAGTGTGATTTTTGTCTGGTTGATGGAAATAGCTTAGCCCCCTATAACATGGGACAAAGACAGTTAGTGAAATGTGAGTGTACAGCAGTTACACCTCTGCCGTACCCTTTGGGTGTTACAACACCAACATCATTTATTTCAGACTGCAACGCCCCATAGATTTACAACATTATTTTAAGTATCTGCGAAACCTCAATATAATTTGTTCAGAATAAGTAACTGAACCGATTCCAATAATTTTTAATCCATGTTATATTTTGTCCCAAAAATATTTAAAAAAGGTTACAAGTTGGACACCGAGCGACACTAAGTACCTATCGCAATCATTTACGTACCTATAGCCAAATTATTATTATCAATGAGCTCATGACGACGCTGGAGGCGCACGCTGTGTGGTGACCACGTTTTTGAGCGGACAACCAGGTAACAGAACAAGTTTATAACTTTGTGATTTTTCATGATACAGTTTTGGAATTTTGTACATAGATTCTTTACATAAACATACTAGACACGTGTTTCAGGTTTCGCATATACTAAAACTAATGTTGTATAAAGTAAATTCAAAACTTGTGTTAATAAATAAACATAAAACTATGTTAGTAGCACTTCACTTGTTCACACTTCACTGTGCTGGCTGACCAGTGCAACTTGTCACCGGCGCTTAAATACAAGCGTCATGTTCTATAATGAATAGTACAATTATTTTAAAAGTTGCTACTCATCATCACCTGCCTCATCCTCAATAAGTTGGGATCGGCTTCCAGTCTGACTGGTTGAAGCTGAATACCAGTAGTTTACATGGAGCGACTGCCAATCTGACCTCCAAAACCCAATAACTGAGTAATATGATATTATAAAAGCTGTTACATCATCATCATCTTCCTGACCTTGTCCCATGTTACTTGGGGTCGGCGCAACATGTTTTCTTTTTTCCATTCTCCTCTGTCAATCGTCACGCTATCATTAACTTCTTTTTCTTTCATATCATTCCTCACACAATCCATCTATCTTTTCTTTGGTCTTCCTCTCCTTCTGCATCCATCAACATTTATATTCATCAATCTTTGTATCACATGCAATTCCCTCCTCATCTCATGGCCATACCACGACAGTCGATTTTCTTTCAACTATTCGATTTTAAAAGCTACTACAGTTCTTTTATATGCTTTCTATTTATTTAAAACCAAATTAAATTCAATACCAAATGAAATACCACTCCCTCGTTCCACTTTCAACCCCAATGTCAGGTACTCCCATTTCAAAGGAGACTCCATTAAAAAGAAACTCTTAAAACCGAAGTCTATTAAAATTCATTCATTTAGACTAATTAGAATAATATTTCGTTAAAACTGGAAGCTAATTAATTTGATAAGAATCTTTTCAGTGACGAATTCTTTTGGTACTTTTCAGTGGATGCCTTGATTTGATACTGAAAGAAGGTTTTCTATTTGTAGAATGGTTGAATGGAAGATAGAAGGTCATTTTGGGGGTATGGAAAACAGGGAGTAAAGTTCTTCATCCCCCATAGAAAAGAGAGGATCTTCCGACCAGACGGTTGTTGTGTCTGGTGGGCTACTGCCCGACAGTTGTTGTCGGGTTCTTCTATATAGTCTTAAGTCGCGGATAACTTTATTTGCGGATTTAGGTGTATTTCGATTCATCGTCTGCGTCATAGATGGCGCTGTAGTACTTTTTGTTCTATGTTGCTGTAGTAGTCTTTTTAGTGCCGCTACAGTCATAATAATAGTTTTAAAACAGTTGGGTGTAGTGCTCTCCGAGGCACCCATCATAGTAAATCATCATCATCATCATGGATGGTCACCCATCCATACTTATATCCATCTATACACATTCCTCCGTGCCTCGTATAGCGTGTTAAGCCGTTGGTGCCGGCTGTCATTTATAGAGTCATAGCCCGAAAGTTTGACAACCAGTCTTAGCAAGGGGTATCGTATTGACCAGTACTAACAGGGTTGTGGAGGTCAGATAGGCAGTCGCTCCATGTAAAATAGAGGAAGTTTGACTGGAAGCCGACCACAACACAGCTGGGAAAAGGCTAGGCAGATGATGGTTGGTTGTAGTTTTTTCTATGATGAATCAGCTTCAGTTCAATCTATTGAACTACTTACTTGTTAGTCATCCAAAGTTACCAAAAAAGAAACACACATTTGACTCATCGTGGAAACTCCGATTAGTCATGCATGATTGATTAATTTTCCTGAAATATCAGACAAAAATCTGAGCCGCAATAAAAAAAAACGTACATAGCAAAAAGAGCTAACTAACAAGACATCACGCCTGTAATTTCCGAGCCTATTGCCGTCAACCGGGCATGAATCCAGAATCCAGGCTACTGAAAAATCCGAAATATCACTTTTCCAGACCTCTGACTCGAATCCAAGACCTCATTCTTAAAAGTAGTGCTGGTGGGACCATTAGGTGGGATTGCTGGTACCACTACAGGTAGTCAAAACCACAACACTAGGTGTGTTGTGGTTTTGACCACAGTAATCAACATCTGCCTAGCCTTTTCGTAACTATGTTGGGGTCGGCTTCCAGTCTAACTGGATTCAGCTGAATACCAGTATTTTACATAAAGCAACTGCCTATCTGACTTCCACAACCCAGTACGGGGTAATATGGTATCCTTTGGTGAGACTACTTAACAGCAATACGTACGTTTTTTCAGGGGTGAAAAACTGAAAACCAGCGCTGGGCTGTGGCCCCCCTATAGCACAGCATCATGCTGAGTGGTAGCCTGCTTGTCGCAGTTACAACGTGCAAGCTGTCAACTTTTTCTTTTTTGTTCCGTCTGGTTGTATTTATAAATATGTCGGATATGTCAGGATTTACTCCGATAAACTCACACATCATGTCGGCAGACGATGGGTTTCGTGCTATGAAAACACACTGGGTGCGATACCCTGTTTCTAGCAAAACTAACGGATTACAACTTAATACAATAACACGGGGCACAATGAATCGGGTACAGTTCCAAGACGTCTCAACTCCGCCGCGATCAGACATTGACTGTCGCCCTCGCCTCGAGTTGAACACCAGGGCTCTGTAGCAGCACGCTGTGTTGTGGGCAGACTGGTAAGTTGGTCGCGTGATGTCACCACTGCACACAGGTCCGCTTTCCAATTCTTTTTATGTCCGTACTAACGACCGGATCCGACAAATATTTGTTATGTGTTGTATGTTTATTTAATTCTTTTGTCATTTTGTATGCACGTCATGTACCTGCGACAAATTAATGTTTTCTTTCTTTCAATACAAAATCGAATTAAAATACCTGTCAAAATAGATTCCAAAATATATCAATGCTAATCCAAATCCAGCTCAGTCTAAACCCAATCAAAATCTCAAACTTTACACCTATAAATATTAATAAACATTCATAAATATTTATAACTGCGTATTAATTAAAACTGTATAAATTTTCATTAGGATCTCTGGCCAAGTTTTACCTTGCTGAGTAATAAAACATTGGACAAGAAAAGCGTCTCCTGAACAAAACTTTCAGGAATTAAGGACACAATATAAATTAGTGAAAACGAATTATTGTTGGGAAACAATGAAACAATTTTAGCTTTGAATTAATCAAGGAACGGTTTGCCGGTATTCGTGGTACCAGTTTGTGGTCACATAGAGATTTTATCGTATAAATTGCTGTGGCGCTTAAGATGAAGTTTTGATCACTCGTAATTGCATTTCACTTAACATAGGTACTGAATACACGCTTGTTATGAAATTTAATAAGTGGCGATGCTTGTAGTGTTAGATTTCCAGCGAAGATGATCATGAAAGGCGAAGATGATCATCATTCTCTTGCCCGTATCCCAATTCATTTGGGGTCGGCGCAGCATGTCTTCTTCCACACTTCTCTTTTACTCGTCATTTCATCAAACGCCTCCTTTCTTGCCATATCATTCTTTACACAATTCATCCATCGTTTCTTTGGTCTTCTTCTACTCTTATACCCATCCATATTCGACCCGCGAATCAAGTCGCGCTTGTGACCACTACACCAAAGAGGCAGTAAAATGAATTCAAAATCAAAATCAAAATATTTTATTTCACATAGGCCTCGAAGAGCACTTATAAAACGTCGAAAAAAAGGTGCACGGTTCGGGTTGGTCATTTCCTATGAAGAAGAACCGGCAAGAAACTCCATGGTTACTCTTTTCTTCATTTCAATTACTTATTTTTATTTATTCTTATCGCCTTTCTTTCCAAGAAACACGGCACCACGAATCACCTTCACAGTGAGATATATATCAAGGGAAAATGGTAGGTCATATTCAAGCGGAAATTGAAAAGCTTACAAGGATCATTAAACAGCCCCGTTTTGTAAATTGGCTTTTCCAACTTACGCGACTCAATAAGCAACTGATATATCCAGTAAGGGTGATAAAGATATAGAAAAGTAGCGAGAAAGGGTTGAAATGGGTGTGATAGAGGAAGATTTTGTGATAGGGAAGATGTGGTAGGGTTAAAGGGAAGTTATGGCCACATAACTATTTTTGCATCCGTGTAATGCAAGGCAGTGTTTGAAAAGTATATGCTCCTGGAATTTTCCAGGTTGATGAGTGGATATGCATAAGCATTGGGCAAGGATGGCTATACATCCGCTAAGCTTGATTTTTCTTTATGGTGAGAGCCTCGAAAAATACTGCCTCCACCTCACACTATTGATATGACTCTTTCAAATCACACAAAATAAATAATCATGATAGTTTTACCCTGCATTGTCCCACTGCTGGGCAAAGGCCTCCCCCAATTCCTTCCAAGGGCTTTTTCCCATTCTTCCTCGAACCAGCCCTTGCGATACACGTCCAGACACCACCTCTTTCTGGACCGGCCTCAACGGCGCCGTCTGTATCGTAAACATTAGTATTAACAAAATAATAAGAAAACGAGTTCCATCTTTTTCAAACTCAATTGACCAGTGAGTGTTATTATAAGATATTACGGTAGGGGGCGTACCTAATAGGACACCCATATTTCGCTAGTTCTGTTTAAAGCGTAGGCCACACCGCCAGAAGGCGACTGAGCCTGGCAAACATCATTTCTCCTCTTTTCATACTTCGGTTCACGATAATATTTATATACTTCATACTTCTCTCTGCTTCGTTGGTCTAGTGGTCGCAATTATTGCGACTGCTGAGACTGAGATCCTGGGTTCGATTCCCGGGTCAGGGTTTTTCATCAGGAATTTCTCAGTAGCATTCACGGAGTCTGCATTTGTGCCCGGTTGTTGACAATAGGCTAGCCGTCTATTACATAACTGGTGAAATGTGGAAAGGTGTACTATTAGGTGCACCCTGCTCCACCCTTCCGAGATTACTGGTGTGATGTTATAATACTAATCCATTAATTTTAGGTAACAAAGACCCACAGATACCTTAACCTAAACATACATACTAATAACATTTTTGTTAGTATAACCAACTTAAAACTATGTTAGTAACACTTTACGTTGTATTGTTTCGATACTCCCAACAAAATATAATTTCTAGATAACAAGCTTAAAACTATCGATACTAATTCGATATTCCGATGCACAGAACATCCCTAGTCATCGGATTTTCGAGCCGTCCGTTAGTCCGGATACTGGCACACTAAAACGCAATTATAACACAGCTATATAACCGTAACATAACTGCTATGCAACATCGTTATAGGTAACTAACAATGTTATATCCGGCATTAGGATTTGCATTTTGATGACGAATTTAGATTAAACGTGTGTTGCTGATGAATTTGATTAATTTAATAGTTACCTAGTGTTTGTAGGCAGATTATACAACATTAGTTTTAGTATATGCGAAACCTGATACACGTGTCTATTATTTTTATGTAAAGTTTCTATGTACAAAATTTCAAAACTGTATCATGAAAAATCACAAAGTTATAAGCTTGTTCTGTTACCTAGTTGTCCGCACAAAATCGTGGTCACCACGCAGCGCGCGCCTCCAGCGTCGCCTTGAGCTCATTGAAAATAATAATTTGGCAGTAGGTACCTAAATTATTGCGATAGGTACTTAAAGTCGCTCGGTGTCCAACTTTTAACTTTTTTAAATATTTTTGGGAAAAATTAAAACATGGTTTAAAAATTATTGGAATCGATTCAGTTACTTATTCTGAACAAACTATATTCAGGTTTTGCATATACTAAAAATAATGTTGTATACTGGCAAGCACTTCTGGCGCTTAGAAAGATAGCTCATCGCTTTGGTCCTGTAGGATCGCTCATCCCGGTGATGGCGTTAGCCACTTACCACTGTTTAATGTGGCATTTATAGGTCTTCCATGACTGTACATTGTGATCAAACGCTGATAAAAGACCAAAAATTGTGCTTTATTTTACGTAGGTAGGTTCGTCGCCAATGTTAAGTACGAGGACAGACGAGTGAAACCACTGCTTGCTAGTAACGCACTGAAGTTTATTCATTATGTTCTTATCGGTAGGTAGGCACACGCACACATACTCGACATTAGCAAAAGAAGTATGGAACGAACGTAGCACACGTCCAGTACCTCTACCATGAGATGTCATCGAAAAATTACGCGCTAGCGTTGAACTCGCTAGCGTGCTAACGTGGATCAATGATGATGTTGATGATGATGATGACGCAGGCGCTAAGGTAAGCTCGATAGATCGTGTCCTCTAGCTAACTTCACTCTACTTCTTAGAATACTTTCGTCTATGCTTCACTACTTATGTTTTGTTTCTTTTTTTCTCACTAATAAGAAGAGAGAACGGCTCGTAAGCTCAAAATGTAGTGTTATCGCTATGCTAAAAATGTTAAGACAGTCAGTATCACAAAATAAACCGACAAAATAGAAAAGTTGACGGGTAGTGGACTAGTTATGGTATTTAGGGGTTTTTGAATTTTTATTCCTTATAGTATGGCACTGTCGCCGTTCAATTGGTTATTTTGTTTGTTGACATTATGTCACGGAGTGCGTTGTGTGGTTTAAGAATTTAAAACAATAGATTATTTGGATTATATTTTAATACAATGAGGACCAGTGTCTCACAGTTTCAATTGTTGGTGGAGTTCATGGAAAGGTATGTTTCTACTTTCTATTAAATTATTTTAAAGTTACAGAATTCCCAAATAGTTCCCCCTCAACGCAGGTAGATATGCCAAGCCACTTGAAACTTTGAAAGTGTTATAAGTGAGATAAGTTCAAGTGTCTAAAAATACTAAAAACGTGAGGAAAGCAACAAATAAACAAAAAAATGGTTATGAATATGATTTGACTAAATTTTATTTAAAGGCACAGCTTGTTAGTACGTAAAATAGTAATAATATAGTCAAGTCTAGGTAAACTGTCTAAAACATAACATATTCCATGCTAAATAAGCTCTTGCAGACATTATTTTCGCTTTATTACACTCAAAAATGTATATAATTTTAATGTAAACATATGTTTCACACGACAAAATGCTAGTGAGCTACGTAACTACTATCGCAAGCGTATTAATCGATAGCGTCTGTCGAATTAGTGACTCATGGTACCGTTTTGTATGGTGACAGCTGAAAAACGTTAGTAACTATCGAATAGATTACGTTAGGTTTTGAACCTATCGAAATCTATAGTGCTCATGGTATGTATTTTAATTCATTCTGTGACCGCTAGGGGCGCTATACAATATTTCATACAAATAATTTACGTAGACGCTAGCGAGTTTTGGCTGTGTAAACTCATGGTAGAGGTACTGTACCTCTACCATGAGATGTCATCTAAAAATGACACGCTAGCGTTGAACTCGCTAGCGTGCTAACGTGGATCGAATAGATTTCGATAATGCTTGCACCATGAGATTTACGGAATCTTACGCAGGCGCTAAGGTAAGCTCGATAGATCGTGTACTCTAGCTAACTTCACTCTACTCCTTAGAATACTTTCGTCTATGCTTCACTACTTATGTTTTGTTTCTTTCTTTCTCACTAATAAGAAGAGAGAACGGCTCGTAAGCTCAAAATGTAGTGTTATCGCTATGCTAAAAATGTTAAGACAGTCAATATCACAAAATAAACCGACAAAATAGAAAAGTTGACGGGTAGTAGACTAGTCATGGTATTTATGGGTTTTTGAATTTTTATTCCTTATAGTATGGCACTGTCGCCGTTCAATTGATTATTTTGTTTGTTGACATTATGTCACGGAGTGCGTTGTGTGGTTTAAGAGTTTAAAACAATAGATTATTTGGATTATATTTTAATACAATGAGGACCAGTGTCTCACAGTTTCAATTGTTGGTGGAGTTCATGGAAAGGTATGTTTCTACTTTCTATTAAATTATTTTAAAGTTCCAGAATTCCCAAATAGTTCCCCCTCAACGCAGGTAGTTATGTCAAGCCACTTGAAACTTTGAAAGTGTTATAAGTGAGATAAGTTCAAGTGTCTAAAAATACTAAAAACGTGAGGAAAGCAACAAATAAACAAAAAAATGGTTATGAATATGATTTGACTAAATTTTATTTAAAGGCACAGCTTTTAGTACGTAAAATAGTAATAATATAGTCAAGTCTAGGTAAAATGTCTAAAACATAACATATTCCATGCAAAATAAGCTCTTGCAGACATTATTTTCGCTTTATTACACTCAAAAATGTATATAATTTTAATGTAAACATATGTTTCACACGACAAAATGCTAGTGAGCTACGTAACTACTATCGCAAGCGTATTAATCGATAGCGTCTGTCGAATTAGTGACTCATGGTACCGTTTTGTATGGTGACAGCTGAAAAACGTTAGTAACTATCGAATAGATTACGTTACGTTTTGAACCTATCGAAATCTATAGTGCTCATGGTATGTATTTTAATTCATTCTGTGACCGCTAGGGGCGCTATACAATATTTCATACAAATAATTTACGTAGACGCTAGCGAGTTTTGGCTGTGTAAACTCATGGTAGAGGTACTGTTGTTTCTGACGATACTTTCCTCACTACGTTTTCTTTGACTACTTAAGAAAAAATCATAGATTCATATATACATTAACTCACGCCTTTTTCCCAAGAGGGTAAGTAGAAACCACAGAACGTCACCTGCTACGTTCTAGTTTCCTGGCAATGGTTCTTAGATACGTTTTATCAAAATCGGTGCAGCCGTTTACTAGATATGTGGGATGAAATTGGTGATAAATAATCGAATATTTCCAAATATACCGAAGTGGGGTTTCAAATGAAAGGACATTATGTGTATATTACAATAATCATATTATACATGTTTTATCAACTCTTATTGACTTTTAAAATGTTTGTTCGCTTTTCTTTGTTGCGATTGGGGTTTTTTTAATTCTAAATTTAATTTTCTTTTATTACTTTTTCAAAAATCATGTATGTAAAATCATTTTTGTTATCTAACCTAACCTTGTATTATCTAGTCAGTCGACCTTTCCCGGCAACTTTAAACTTTCAACATAAAAAAACATTTCTCATTTTCCTCTCACTGTTTCAATACAACGTTTGATGCTACGAAAACACAAAGAACTGACTGATTTCTGTAATCTCTAAACCGAGACAAACTTTAATAGAGTTCTCATCATTGAAATGTAAGGTTACATTCAAAATTGTACCTTAGCAGACAGAAAATAAGGTAGAATTTAGATAAACCGGATGAAACCCGCAACATTACTATTCCTTATTCAATATAGTGAATGAAGTTTGTCGTTGAAACTGCAGGAAATAGATCCACGCGGCAATGGCCGCTGTTTCCGGCTGAAAGTGATCCCGCGGCCGACCGTATCCGGTGGATGGCCGGTTTGTTATGTCGGCGGCCTCCGGGCCTCCGGTATGAGTGAAGCCTTACTTTTGTATTCGCTATTTCATGACTGTATTCAACGCTACCTGGATTGAGTTTTTATTGGTTTGTTTGAATGAGAACTGGAGTCTATGTTTAAGGTTTTTATTGGTGGTGTAGTATAACGGTAACGGTTTTATTAAACAATGAATTTAGCGCTTCAGGTTATACATAAATATTAATATGGATACCCTAGTGATAGTTGATTCCTGTTTGAGCAATGATATTGTAAATAAAAAGATGTAGATATCACAATAGCGCGCGCAAATTGTTGCAGAAAAATTCAGACAATTGTCGTAATTTAAGTACTTCAAGCGCAATAGCTATCTCTTTCTGTATCATCCGTTCCGTATTATCTATCGCAGTTGTAACAACGCAACGATATTTGAACGCCGCTCAGTATGAACGTAGCGTATCTTTCTTTATAATATGAATGGGTTTAAGTGTTTCAGCTTAGCCATAACCGTCACGACTTGCGTTGAACAACACGCGCGAGTGTCACTCGTTTTCTTCGCATCGTGATGATTCGTGGTTTGCTCAAAGCAATTTCTTTCTTTTTTTTTTCTCCGTAGTAAATAGAGGAGCTAGTAATTAAGCAGTCGCTCGGGTCGATCTTCAGATTAAGCCGGGCTTGCCTAGGTTGGTCCATGGATACTGACTGCCCATTACATACCGCGTTACCTTCATATCTCGGAAATCACGTTAAGCTGTTGGTCCCGGTTGTCACTTGTAGGTCTTTGACAGTCGTAACAGGTAGTCAGAAAGAAATATGATGCATAAAAAAGAATCGTTGGAAACACAACAGGGTATCATTATTGAATGTATACGGTACATCGGTATTTTAAACTCCGAAGTTCAGTAATACAGTCATGTGTACCCAATCATTAGCATTTATAAAAAAAAATATACTAAACTGTTTAGTATTACATCATAAAGTCATTCAAAGTTGCAAAGTTAAGACCTATCGTGTTATTACTTTAGAGAATCATGCGAAAATAGAAATTGTGACGACCGAGAGCATAGCTAGGGATGTCTATATGTGTGGCCATGAAATCGACTTACGATTACGTTATAATTGAACAATTTTAACATCGATTTAATTTAGTTCTGGTATTGCAGCGCGGAAATAACTTTTCAGTCACAGAAAATCAAAACTGTCATCTGGAATCTTGTTTACAAATTATTTTTATTGCTGGCCATTAACTACTGGTTGATCATATCACTATTGGGAAGCTATATTATCCCCAAGTATCCATGTTCCCCGGGGATCATTTCCAACTATAACGGCAGCGAAGCCGCGGGTTAAAACTAGTAATTTTTACAAAGTAATACACACCTTGCATCAAAATCCAGCATCTTAGCTCTCCAACTATTTTCCACATTCATCAGGCATTCCTGCCGCCCTAGTAGCCCACACTGAAAGGCATTCCACCATTGTGCGGCACTCCATACGAGTTCCATTATCATAGACTTCTAGTTAAATTCGTTCAAACGAAATTCTGAAGCGTGTTTGTTAAATATGCTGTTTGTATTTGTGATAAATAAAGAGCTTATTCATCATGAAGCCGATCCCAAGGTTGACTTCTATCCTGGATGTAGCTGAGTACCATTATTTTATATGGAGCAACTGCCTATCTGGTCTCCGCAACCGGGTTAAATAAAATAAAATTAGTTGATATCCCTTGGTAAGATTGGTTTTCAGACTTTTCGGGCCACTGACCAGCTATAACGACTGTCAAACTGGTATAGAGGGTGTAACAAGACCCATAGAGAAACCGAAAGGCATATGTTCTCCACGTCATTGCGACATTTTTTTGGTTCTACACCATACCTGTGAACCTTCTAGTTACGGAGATATTGGGGGTCAAAGTTCCAACTTTATGACAAGTTTTTTTTTTTAAATACTTGTTTTTAATGTATTATTTTTATTTTAAACACCTCAACGACCCCCGTGCTATTTTCATTTCAATTCATCCATTAGCACAATGTTTTGAGTGCGTTACATTGGTAAAGCAAAAATCACGTTTTACGATAGGACTATTGAGTCCTACCGTAAAACGTGATTTTTCACCACAGAAAAAAAAACTCGTTACCTAGCAAAAAATTTTGTGTATAGTTACTTAGTTTGATGTACAGAATGCTTGGTTGACGGCTTCGTGAAGGGTCCGTTTACACCCTGTATTCGTTGTTTTACCACCTATTCGTTACTTAAATAAAAACTAAACACATAACCGGCTGTTGTTGTTACAGTTCACAAGCTGGGACCTGTTGCTCAAACATTTACGTCGAGTCGGCCAGTCCAGAACTCCAGAGTGCTGGAGAGTAATCCAGAAGTCATGCGCTTGTGTGCCTGAATTATAGACTTGAGTAGTGGATGCCGCGGGCTTAGGCACCGCACTAGAAGAGGTAAACGTGGCGGGTTTGATGCGCGATTTTGTTTGGGGCAAAACAATACACGATTGTATGGAAATCTTAAATGATGCAAGTTTTCGTAATGTTGTACATATAAAACCCTAGCTTTTTCTCGCAGCTTCGCTTCCGTTGTGTACGGAAATTAATACAAGGGAACGTTTCAAATGTAGCTTATAACACTTAGGGATAATGTAGCTTCCCGTTAGTGAAAGAATTTTCGGAGTTGGATCAGTAGTTCCGAAGATCATCCCCTACATACAAACTTACAAACAATTTTTATAATATTAGTATAGAATTTCTATCTCAAAGACCAAAGAATGAAGAAACTAAGGTATCTTATAATGCATAATATACATTTAATGAAATTCGATAAAAACCGGTACGACATAAAACAAAATACACACTTTATGTCATTTTAATTTTATCTTTGATTTAAATGTATTTTAATTTTATCATATTTAAGTTAAATTTTGATTATAATGTTAAATTGATTTTAAGTTAGATTTTAATACAAATTTTTATCTTAATGTTTTATTATATTTTTAATTTTTGGTACTGATTCTAATGTAAATTTATTTTTTTAAATTTGATTATGATTTCAATGTCAATTTATTTTATTTATTTTAATATAAATCGGACTGTATGGATTAAGTTATCTGAAAAAAATGATTTTTATTTTTATTTCCAATAAATCCAATCGTGAACACTTCCAAGTTGGGAGAGGTAATTTTGTGAACAGTAGCTATTATTCACAAAACTACCTCTCAAGAACCGCAGCGTCTCCCCCACCCAGTGCGTGAGCACGTTAATGTTTCACGATATAGCCTGCCCGGTGCGTTGGTAACAAATTCATGGCGTCGCCGGACCTTTTATAGTGCCGCTAACTGGCTTGAATTTCATATTATGATACAGGTTGATAGCTTGTTTGTTGGTTATTTACTGAATTAGGTGTTTATTGAAAGTATTATGTTGTTGTTGGGGAATTCTTACGATATGTACCTATTTTAAGAAATAAGTCGTTTTGGTTTTCTGACCTACGAAAAGACATGCCCTGGCTCCTAACCAATGAACGATGCGATTTGTGTCATTTATTTCCTTCGCGTGACTCTCAATATGTGTATGTCGTAACCGGTCGTTAGTACGGACATAAAATGAATTGGAAAGCGCGCCTGTGTGAAGTGGTGACATCACACGACCTACTTACAAGTCTACCCACAACACAGCGTGCTTCTACGGAGCCCTGATGTTCAGCTTGAGGCGAGGTAATCTCGTAGTAATGCGTTAGTTTTGCTAGAAACAGAACGGAGTAAATCATGACATATCCGACATATAATAGAATATAACTCATAAACTAAAACTACGCAAGCAATGTGAACAAAATTTATATGGGACCAACGCACAAATTTTTTCTGCCAAGAAAAAAAATCATGAAAATCGGACCAATTACCACGGAGTTATGAGGTAACTAACATTACCTTCTCCTTTTTTTTAGAAGTCGATTAATAAAACGAACTTGAAGGTTGTGTTTTCGCGACTCATTTATTTAAAAAGAAAAGCTTTCCATTGTCTCTGTATCTTTAAATACGTCTTTATTATGCAGCAATATCTTCAACTCATCATTCTCACAAAATCAAAAGAAAATGCTCTCAACAATAGGACTGCACTACTGAACAGATAAAATTATGATTCCACAGAGAGCACCGTTGAAAGTTCTCATTATGTTTGACAATTCAAGTGAAGATAAGGTTTTTCTATAAAAATCTACCCATTGACGCCTTAGGTAACCTTCGCACGGCATATTCTTCACAGATTTGATCGCTTCAGCGCACATACATAAAAGTTGTAAAAATGATAACGCGTTCTAGGGACCGTATTATGGTGTTACGCGACTCTTTGAAAGTCGTATACGACTTGGAATGGAGATTTAAAATTGGTATTGAAAAAGTGATCTTAAAATGCATTGTTATAAGGTCGCAAAATATAATGTTTGCTGTCACATGTTCACATTCGATTTGGCAGTGTTTGTTGAACAACAAAACCAACCTGAAGCAATTAGGTACTACCTACATAAATATTCGAGATTTATTGGGTTCCTACCGATCGGCAAACGCCGTTGAATCGTGTATCGGTCGGCTCAAATTGAGCTAAGCCGAGCAGCTATTTCTCTTAATATCTATCTACGTATCGTATCTGCCTCGTTGGTCTAGTGGTCGCAAGCGCGACTGCTGAGCATGAGGTCCTAGGTTCGATTTCCAGGTCGGGCAAAGTGTTATTGGGTTTTTCCACCAGGAATTTCTCAGTAGCAGCCACGTAGTCTGGATTTGTGCCCGGCAATAGGCTCGCCCCCTATTACACGGGGCTTAAACATAAGTGGCAAAATGTGGATGTACTATTAGGTGCACCTCGGACTACCCCTTTGGGGATTACAGGCGTGATGTTATGTGATGTTACGTTATATTTACGTATATGAGATCATGTGTAGCACCCCTCAGGGTATTCGCTATAGGAGAGATCCATAATTTCCCAATGTTGAGTCATACCCATCACACAATGAGTCACAAATATTCGTGAAATTTATTAGTTCAGCAATAGCATGGTTAATTGAACATGATTCACTTGTATTTTGGGAGTTTCCTGACCTATCCTTGATACAATAAACTAATTTACTTTGTGACTCAGTCTAGTTATTACTATTTGATATGATTGATGTCTAGTGTTATTATTACTAAATAAGATTAGACCAGAAATAGCAGTGATAGCCTAGTGGTATGACAGTAAGACCGTCAGTCATAGGTCTCGAGTTCGAACCCAAGACACGCACCTCTGTTTAGATATTTCTCGACGGTACTTAAAGAAAAGTTAGAGGCCCATGGGCGGCATAAAATCTCTGACACCAGGTTAGGCACCAACCAAAAAAAAAGAAGATTACTAAATAGTCAAAACGATTAGTAACTTTCTCAGAGCCAATCCTTAGTCTTCAAGTAAATCTTTTGAGGGTCCCGTTGACAAATGGCAAAAACGGAAGCCTTACAGATTTAACCTGTCTGTCTGTCTGTCCGTCTGAATGATGTCACAACCACTGCTAAAACACACAGTTAAAATTTGAAAAAAAAACATCTACGTATGTAATTGTGTGTCGTGTCTATCGAAGCTCTTAAAAATTATATCTAGATTTCTCAAATACTTTTTTCGTAAGTTGATGAAATATCTGCTTCTAAAGCCGTAAATATTGTCCCCCCTCCCCCCTCTAATTTCCAAAGTAACAGTAATTTGTAACAGTAGGAAAATTCTGAACAAATGTAGGTTTGTAGAAAGTTAAAAGAACTTTCTACGAAAATTGGTTTCGATAACATTTGATATTTAGTATTTGAGATACGGAACTTTTTCGTGAAACTGCAGTAGTAACATTAACATATTTGATTTAAAAACAAATTCAGTTTTGCTGTTGAATAACAATACAACATATGAATGAGCCTTCAAAATATTTTTATTATATTTTTTTTTATTTTAAAAACGTTGCCCCACACTAGGATATTCTCCTGTATCGTGGGTGCGTTAACATACACTTAAATTCACATACACAAACAGCCAGTCCCGGAACAACTACCTGTAGGTCATACAAATATTTGTTCCGTGCGGGAATCGAACCCGCGCACGAAGCGCAGCAGTCAATCGCTCAGCCACTGCGTCAACCGTGCCGTCAATATATATAATATTGTTTGGTGTTACGGAACCCGTGTGCGTGTGAGTACGACTCCGACGCCGGTTTTTGCTCTACTGCTATTTCCATTTTCAAGGAGTCAACCCAGTAATACACTATCTTCTTTATGTTGTGCTTCATAATGTTCAATTTCCTTCACTCACATATCGAGCCCACCTATTTCGAGTAGCTTCCACAATATGTCCCCTCAACAGCGGCGTCTAGAATATGCAACGTAGTGAGTTTTCGTGTGGACGGGCGCGCTCTAAAGATGGCCGGAGATGACGTCACAGATATTTATGCTCCAGAGATTCGCGCCGATGAAATTCAACGAGTAAATCTCGTGTGTTAATTTTGAATTGAAATTCAGACTTTCACGTATGACGTATGTGTCTTTAGGGTGACTGGTAAGAAACATTTTTGAACCAAACAAACTGAGCAACCGTATCGTTTTAACTCCGGCACAAACCGCGGTGCAAGCGTCAGTTATTGACGCAACCCCGCCGCGGTTCAACCCAGCTGTTGTAGAGGAAGATGATAGGGTTGCTGTGGTAAGTAGCCAGTGCAACGACCGATTGAGGAGCGCTCTGGAAGATGCGCTTCGTGAATATCGATCCACTCCTACCGAACTTAGGCCCCGATTACCACGGTTACCCATGCATAATAAAAATAGGGCGCTGGTGTGTGCCTTGGACTCGCAACTCGAGAATATATTCGAGAGTAGCGAGAACCTCGTTGATACACACTCGATCCTGTACTGTGGGGCTGTTGCGGCATGTCGTTTAGCTAACGTCAAGTTCCCAAATTGTGACGTAGCTACTCGACCAAAACCAGCTGTACCAGCCTGGCAGCGCAGGATCGAGCGCCGCATCGACGGGGCCAGGGTACTCATCGGCAAACTACACTGCTTCAGGGAGGGCAATACACGACCACGTGTGATGCGCTTTGTGAGGCGGGCATTCTCGGGGACTGGAATCAGTCCTCAAGAATACATGTCCCGTGCCACAGAGCGCATCGACTTCCTGAAGCAGAAAGTTTATGCATGGGCGAACCGTATTCGGAGGTATAAGCGGCGGGTTGATCGGTACTCACAGAATCGCATGTTCCAGAGCGATGAGAGGTGGGTATACAGAGCTTGGGAGCGACCCGAGCTAAATATGACAGACGTGTGCCGCCCGGATGATGCTGCTACGAGTTCTTTCTGGCGCAGCATCTGGTCGGTGCCCGTCTGTCATACTGAGGCTGACTGGATGTGTGATGTCGAACGAGTGTGTGAACCTATCCCAGAAATGGAGCCAATTTTGATTACACCTTTAGATATAGCCAGAGCAGTTCGTCCGTTACCGAACTGGAAGTCACCGGGACCGGACGGACTGCACAACTTCTGGCTCAAATGGCTTAGTAGTTCACACACTTGCCTGGCATCCCAATTCCAGTCATCCTTAGAGTCTGGGTCCTTACCGCAGTTTTTAACAACAGGCGTTACCCACCTGCTCCATAAGTCAGGTAGTCCCGCGGAACCCAAAAATTATAGACCGATCACGTGTTTGTCTACGGTCTATAAACTTCTTACATCCATTTTGAGAGCTAAAATTAATACACACATTGACAAAAACTCCATTATGTCTGCCTCTCAAAATGGATGTAGGAATGGGTCCCGCGGCACTAAGGAGCTACTCCTCATCGACATGGCCATTAGCCAACAGGTTCGTCGATCCCGCAAGGATCTGTCTACATGCTGGATAGACTATAAGAAGGCCTACGACTCGGTGCCACATACATGGCTCATGAGGGTGCTGGAGTTGTACAAGATAGATGCAACTCTACGCGCCTTCCTTGAGTCGTGTATGGGGCAATGGAGGACGGTCCTTCGATATCCAGGATGTCGACAGATCCAGGGGAACGATGAACCTGTATGGATTAAACGGGGAATATTCCAGGGCGACAGTCTGAGCCCACTTTGGTTCTGTCTAGCCCTGAATCCTCTGAGCACATTGCTGGAGGATTCAGGTCTAGGCTACCGGTTGAGGAGAGGTGGTCAGGTCATATCTCACCTTCTTTACATGGATGATCTGAAACTCTTTGCCCCCAACGAATTGCGACTGATGGAGCTACTGAAAGTAACTGAAACTTTCAGTAGCGCCATCAGGATGGAATTTGGTGTGGACAAATGTGCAGTCATGTATGTAAAGCAAGGGGAGATTATGGAATCCGAGGGAATTCAGCTCTCGGATTCCATACACCTGAGAACCCTTTCCTCAACCGAAAGCTATAAGTATTTGGGTATGTCGGAAGCGTTAGGCATTAACGTAACTGACATGAAGCAATCGTTGAAGGAGCGCTTCTTTGGACGCCTGAACAAGGTATTACATAGCCTTCTTTCAGGCGGAAACAAGGTGCGCGCCTTCAACGGTTGGGTCATGCCGGTTTTAATGTACTCTTTCGGCGTACTCAAATGGACTCAGACCGAACTCGATGCCCTGGATAGGAGAGTTCGTACACTGCTTACCGCAAACCGGATGCATCACCCACGATCATCGGTGATGAGGCTGTACATCCCGCGGAAGTGCGGGGGTCGAGGGTTTTTAAACGCGAAGTCCCTTCACAACCGCGAGATGTGCAGTCTCAGAGAATATTTTTTAAAAGTCGAGGTGGGTATGCACCGAGATGTGGTCGCAGTGGACAAGGGACTCACCCCGCTGTCCATGGCTAAAGAGAACTGGCGCAAACCTGAAGTACTTACTACCGATGACCGCAAGGAAGTATGGCAAGGCAAGGAGCTTCACGGGCGCTTCTACCGAGCTCTTCATGGGCCCGATGTAGATTTTCTAGCGTCCGTGTCCTGGTTACGTTTCGGCGATCTCTTTGGAGAAACTGAAGGTTTTGTCTGTGCGATTATGGACGAGGTTATGTTGACGAACAACTACCGGAAATATATTATGAAGGACGGGACGGTTGACGTGTGTCGGGCATGCCACCGTCCGGGTGAGTCTATCAGACATATTATTTCTGGTTGTTCTCGTCTGGCTAACGGCGAGTACTTGCACAGGCACAACCAAGTAGCCAGGATTATTCACCAGCAACTTGCCTTGAAATATAAACTTGTGGAATCTGAGGTTCCGTACTACAAGTATGTGCCCGACCCAGTTCTCGAGAAAGACCATGTCACGCTGTACTGGGATCAGTCTATCATTACTGACAGGACTATTGTCGCCAATAAGCCTGACATAGTAGTGATAGACCGATCAGCGCGCCGCGTAATGATAGTCGATGTTACCATCCCGCATGACGAGAACCTCGTGAAAGCTGAGAAAGAGAAACAAATAAAATATCTCGACTTGGCACACGAGGTTGTCGACATGTGGAATGTGAACTCGGCTATCATTGTGCCGATCGTCGTGACGGCCAATGGCCTTATAGCCAAGAGCCTCGACGACCATCTTTCGAGGCTCTCCTTAGGCGGTTGGATCAAGGGCCTGATTCAGAAGGCAGTACTCCTCGATACGGCTCGTATTGTGAGGAGGTTCCTGTCTCTGGAGCCCTAACCACCGGTAGCTTGGACCCTGCTCCCGCTACCGGCGGACCACTATTTTTTATATTTTTAAATGTTTTTATATGGTTTTTGTTAAGAAATATTTAAAAATGTAACTAATGTGTAAGAAGATAAATAAAGGAAATAATAATATTCCACAACTATCACACAACGCCGTCTAGTCTCAAGCTAAGCAGAGCTTGTGTTATGAGTACTAGACAACTGATAAACATACTTATATATTTCTAAATACATACATATATAGATAAATTACACCCAGACACAGAACAAATGATCATGCTCATCACACAAACATTTGTCCTGGGTGGGAATCGAACCCACGACCTCCGGCATAGCAGTCAGAGTCACTGACCACTAGACCAACAGGCCAGTCAAAGTCATAGTCATTCACTTTTATCGCAATAACAACAGCCGTATGTAATTCGCGCGCGCGCGCCTGTGACCTATCAGCTGTTAGCTGGTGTTAGCGCGCCGGCTTATACAAGGTGGATTTTACATTATTATTATTTTTATACATGATGGAAGATCATACATAAAAATCAAGTTTACTACAATTACATGTTGACACTGGTTTTGCACTTTTGTACGGAACTGCTGATGATTTAAAAATAATAGCGCAAAACTTTTGGAGCATAAGTAGTTAAGTTAAACGCATTATTTTTTCCTTTGCAGCTAATGTCCCACTGCTAGGCAAAGCCCCCTAAAGCCTTCAAATCTTCTCTCCGTGCGGTTTTCACCGACCAGTATCTCACAAACGCCTCAAACTCTTCACCAAAAAAAAAATGGCTTCCTGCTACCCTGGGTCTACCCATCTACCCCGTTGAAGGTCTTACAAAATACGTTAAGATGAGGTTCACAATAGTTCTGTGCAGACAGCAGTAAAGATATTTGCACCGTACGTACCTTAGACTGCGACCTGCAATCGTTGACCTTCCAGCTGCCGTTCCTGATGATAATGATGACGACGATGGTGTTGGATGACGATTAATCTAATGTCTTCTGGCACCTACTGCGTGACGACTCTGGACAAGGTACTTTTTTAGGATGGGAAGTCATCAAATTAATGACAAATGAGTGTCAGGCTTGTACTGACTAAAACCCATCCATATTCCTTCTTAGCCCTTTGTGTTCCAGAGCCGTGGTATCTATTTCGAACAGTCCCGCAGCCCGGTCTGAAGAGCTTAAAACGCACCGAAAAAATCCCTACGGTATACTGTATTTATAAAAGCAATTTTTCACCAGCGCCATTTTTGCTTTACTTTATTTAATGAAATCAACGTCCACATATGCAAAACAAACTGCAGCAAAAGTTACGTTTGTTTTCAAAATCAATTTCTGGGCAAACGAATTTCTGGGAACAAAGTTAGAATTTTCCTTTCATATTCCCGGGAACTCGCCTGATATAGTTGGTAACTGTATTGAAACAGCCAACTACACACAAACTGATTAATAATGACTATCCTGTTTGCTGTATGCTAACGGGAGGGAAATTGAGTTGGTTGTAACTTGGGAGTGGAAGGGAAATATAAGCTTTCTGTTTTAAAATCTTTGGAGGCCAAAATAAGTATTACAAACTGCGTATCTGTCATGCATCGAAAATTAGATCCTTATTAGCGATACTATTAAATGGTGTAATGATACAGTTTATGTGTTTTTTCCCGAAATTAATGGGTTCGATTCCTGGCTAGGAATATAATTTTTTCAGAAATATAATAACATACTTTTAGTTTTCATCAAAATCGGGCTCGAGACTCCTTTGAGTATTTTTCGCTATTCCTCATATTTTCGGAATTAGCCATCAACGCCCCCTTGAAAAATTCACCCTGTATATAATCTCTATCTATCTTTCTGCGTAAATGATATACTACTTGTTTATTAGCTAACATCATCAATATACCCCTAACATGATAAATAACCCATCCTTTTGTACTGACATCATAAAATATGACGTTCGTTAACATATTCCTAAACAAAAGCCGGTCTCTATTTGAATTTTAGATTCATACATTCTTTATTTGATTTTTTTTCAATACTCCACACGATTGCCCGTCAAACTTTTTAACTGGCTGACAGCACTTTTTTTGGTTTTCATCGTATATATTTTTTATTTCATGCTGCGTAGCCAATTTTACTCATGAATTATTTATGGCTAGGCTAAATGTTCGTATTAAGTTAATATTCTAGTTGATTCTAATACCGGGCTATCAAAATGGGGTTGTTATCATTATCATTCATCATCATCATTTCAGCCGAAAGACGTCCACTCCTGGACATAGGCCTCCCACAAGTGTCGCCACATTGACCGGTCCCGTGCGACTCGCATCCAGCGGATCCCTGCAACCTTCACCAGGTCATCGGTCCACCTAGTGGGAGGCCTGCCTGCGGAACCGGAAGACGCTGCGTTGGAGCAGCGTCTTCCGGTTCGCGGTCGCCACTCCAGAACTTTTCGGCCCCATCGGCCATCCGTTCTGCGAGCAATGTGCCCTGCCCACTGGCAGCTACTGGCTATTCTTCGGGTTACGTCGGTTACCTTGGTTCCCTTGCGGATGTCCTCATTTCTGATTCGATCATGCAAGGAAACTCCGAGCATAGCCCTCTCCATTGCCATTTGGGTGACTTTAAGCCTTCTGATAAGGCCCATTGTAAGCGACCACGTTTCGGTCCCGTATGTAATCACTGGCAACACACACTGGTCATAGCTGTGTCATCATTAGCTTTTATTTAACTTGCCTAGTTAGTCAATTAGTTAGTTAGTATGTATTAGTCAAATCTTGCAACTGAAATTCAAATCAGTTCTCCCCAACCAATTGAGACCATTTTTCGATTCGGGTCACTGACTACCTCTAACGACTGTCAAATATCTGCAAATGACAGCCGAGATACCAGTATTTTAGATGGAGTGACTGCCTATCTGACCTCCACAACCCAAATGGTACTGGGTAATAGGGTAACCTTTAGTAAGACTGGTTGTCGGCCACTGACTTCCAGTAACGACTGTCAAATATCTGCAAATGACAGCCAGGAACGGCTTAACGTGCATTCCGAGGCACAGAGGAAACTCGGTAGGTAGTGTTTCACCCGTCCACGGACCAACCTAGACAAGCGCGGCTTAACCTGAAGATCGACCCGAGCGTCTGTTATTATTTAGCCACGATACATAATACTTTAATTAAGATTAACTTCATTATGAGTTTATTAATTCGCACCTTTTTATATGAGAACAATTACCTACACCCGTTATACAACATTAGTTTTAGTATATGCAAAACCTGAAGCACGTGTCTAGTATTTTTATGTAAAGAATCTTTGTACAAAATTTCAAAACTGTATCATGAAAAATCACAAAGTTATAAGCTTGTTCTGTTACCTGGTGTTCCGCACAAAAACGTGGTCACCACGCAGCGCTCCCGTGCGCTCGCCTCCAGCTTCATCTTGAGCTCATTGATAATAATAATTTGGCAGTAGGTACCTAAATGACTGCGATAGGTACTTAATGTCGCTCGGTGTTCAACTTGTAACTTTTTTTTAAATATTTTTGAGACAAAATAACTCGATTCCAATAATTTTTAAACCATGTGGTTTAAAAACTATTGGAATCGATTCAGTTACTTATTCTGAACAAACCATATTCAGGTTTCGCATATACTAAAAATAATGTTGTATAAGAAATCCGAAATAATTTTTAAAGCTGCTTTTAAAAGATTAACCTTCATATACAAAAATATGAAAATTTTACTTTATCTTTTACATCTCAAGTAAAAGATAAAAAGTAACTTCATCTTTGTCTTACCCTCCCTACAAATCC
Organism: Noctua fimbriata; assembly: GCA_905163415.1. NCBI lineage: Eukaryota > Metazoa > Arthropoda > Insecta > Lepidoptera > Noctuidae > Noctua > Noctua fimbriata. Next base: position 7,648,112 of record LR990929.1, on the reverse strand, counting down.
ACTTTGAAATTTAAAACAATTTTACATAGTATAATAGTGTTTCACTCATTCTTATGTAAATGTTTGTAACGGCTATTTAAAACTTATAATTTATTCAGGAAATTGCTTTAGAGCGAACTTCGCAAACTCGGGGTGTCTTTGAAGTTGTCGTAAGTGGTTTAACTTCAGCACTTGATTTATGAATATATCTTGCTAGTTGTTGCTCCCTGGCGGTGGTTGTGCAAAACTTTGGGTGACCTTTTGACATCTCTTAGGAATTGGGTTTTATAAAACGCAGCAGATTTTTTTGTTAAAGAGCTGATCTGGAGAATACCATAATGCCTGGATCTGGTGTAATGCATTTCTGTGAGTGGTTCAAAGAGTAACTCGTATGGTGACATCGCATGATGCCCCTAGTATTCCAGATCGTGCTAACAGCCGCTCGGGTCGATTGTTAGGTTAGGTTGGTCTGTGGATGGGTGACCACCCATTACATACCGCGTTTTCTCTGTGTCTCGGAAAGCACGTTAAGCCGTTGGTCCCGGGTGTTATTTGTAGATCTTTGACAGTCGTTAGGTAGTCAGTGGCTCAAAAAGTCTGACGACCAGTCTTACCAAGTGGTATCGTATTACCCAGTACAAGCTGGGTTGTGGAGGTCAGATAGGCAGTCTCTCCATGTAAAATACTGGTATTTAGCTGCATCCGGTTAGACTGGAAGCCGACCCCAACATAGTTGGGAAAAGGCTAGGCAGATGATGATGCATGATGAATATTGCAGATGTCAAATAGATGGTGGACTTTCTGAGCGATTGCATGTCAACAGTTTAACACCCCAAAATTGTGTAACACACTTACCCAAGGTGTAAACGGACCCGTCACGAAGCCGTCAACCGAGCATTTTGTACATCAAACTAAGTAACTATACGCAAAAAATATTACTGGGAAATTACTATTTTTTTGGGGTGAAAAATCACGTTTTACGGTAGGACTCAATGTAACGCACTCAAAGCATTGTGCTGATGGATGCATTGATTAATGGGGAAATATTTTAGGTAAAGTTATAACATTTTTTTATTTCAGTTGACATTTTATTTGTAATTTTAATTTGCTTTTTGTATTCTAATTTGCATGTCAGTAACGACACAACATGGCAAGATCCTTTACTACTCATAAGATTCTTAATATTGATACCTATGTTTAACAAATAAATGATTCTGATTCTGGTTCTAAAAACTTGTTTTAAAAAAAATACTTGCTGTAACTTTGACACCCAATATCTCCGTAAGATATGGTATGGCTAGAGCAAAAAATGATCGAAATGACGGGGAAAACATGTGCCTTTTGGCTTCGTAAGGGATACTTTTACTACCATTATGTCTCAATCCGAAAGTTTTTGAAGGAAATTCTTCGTTAAATCGGACATCTAAATAACGCACTGAATATTAAAAATACCTCGTTTTTGGCCTTGAGATATCGACGGAGGAGGGGTGGGGGGGGTGTTATTAGTAACATCGTTTACGATTATATCATGATTATTATATGCGGAATGCCCTATCATCTTGACGTCAACCACGTAGTGCACCGGTGATAAGTTATCATCATAGGACATTGCTATAGCGACTGCAAAAAAATAGATATCTGTAAAAAACAAGAAATATTTAAAACCACGTCGATTATTTGCATGCCGAAAAAATAGGCAGAAGACCTCCCAAAGGTAGACCGAGGGCCCTGTGAAGGTCGCAGGATTCTGGGCTGCTAGATGTGGGAGGCACAAGACTGGTTGATGTAACGACGCTTGGGGCCCTTTGGCCGGCAGTAGACGTGTTTCGGCTGCAATGATGATGATCCACCAACACCCACCTGCATTGGGGTAACGTGGTGGATTATTGTCGGCTCTCGCTCATTGAAGTGAGGTTTGATTTCCAATACTTGAAATATCGAACGCTGATTATGTTACGATATTTTTACAATTGAGCACGTATCTACGTACGTTTAGTGACACCTTTCACAATCCGCTTTGCAGACCAACTGATTATTCAGTACCATTTTAGGAGTAACTCTTAACCAAATAGCGAATCCATTTCAGAAACAATATCTACCGCAAGCTAAACCTAACATACATAAGTAGGATCCAGTCAAGGGTACGGAAATAAAATGAATCGCAAGTACGCCAGTGGTGCCTTAATTACAAGTCTACCGACACCACAGCGTGCTTCTACAGAGCCCTGATGTTCAGCTCGAGGCAACGGCGACATACAATGTTTGATCACCGCGGAGTTGAGACGTCTTGGAACTGTACCCTATTCATTGTGCCCCGTGTTATTGTGTTAAGTTGTAATTTTTTAGTTTAATAGAAACAGTGTATCGCACAAAGTGTATTTTCATTGCACGAAATCCATCGTCTGCCCACATGATGTACGAGCCAAACGGAATAAATCCTGACATATCTGACACATACATAACATCACGCATGTAATCCCCGAAGGGTTAGCCAGAGTACACCCACATTTCGCCAGTTATGTTTAAGTCCCATGTAATAGGGGCGAGCCTATTGCCATCAACTGGGCACAAATCTAGATTCCGTGGCTGTATTTCCTTTACTGGAAAAACCCAATAACACTTTCCCCGACCCGGGCATCGAGTCCAAGACCTCATGCTCAGCAGTCGCACTTGTGATACCTCGGCCAACTAAGTTTGCCTTAACCAAACTAACTAAAATAGACACACTTTGCCTTCCCAGACTACACTAATGCCACTGCCCTCACTGCCATTGAACCTACTACAAAACAGTCTAGAATAGCTCATAACAAATTCAGAGCCCTATATTTAGGTTTCCATTCTACTCCACTGCCACTTTCGCTTGACCAGAAATAGATAACCAAGTTTATTTTAGCTGGCCTTTGGTAAAGGTCAGTGGAAGTAGTTCTAACTTCGAAGTGGAAATTGATTTTCCTTTTTAGATACATATACCGTGAAGTATAGTTCATACTAGGTGTAAACGGACCCTTCACGATGACTTCAACCCAGCATTCTGCATATCAAACTAAGTAACTCTACCCAAAAATTATTGCTGGGATAAGACTTTTTTTGGGGTGAAAAATCACGTTTTACCGTAAAAGTCAATGTAACGCACTCAAAACATTGTGTCGAGAGATGCGTTGAATAGTAAACCGGTCATAGTAAAGTTATAAAATTAAAAACATGTTTTAAAAAAAAAAAACTTCTGATAAATTTAGAATTTTGACCACCAATATCTCCATAACTAGAAGGTTCCCAGGCATGTTCCGGAACAAAAAAAATATCGCAATGACGGGGAAAACAAGTACCTGTCGGCTTTGTTAAGGATTATTTTGCACCCTATTTACTCTGTAACTACGACTACCTCATGAACTTATGAATCCCGATTTTTCTACCCAAAATTTTGGTTACAGTCGCCCCTATAACATGGACGTCTGCTTATCCCCTTTAAAAAAAAGGGGAGGGTGTTGATATCACGAAGATAACTAAAGTACCTAATTTTGGTGACCCATTGGTATTTATTGGAAAAACGATTTTGCAGAATTCTGTTACTATCAGAAATCCTGTTGATATTAGCTGTAATTAGGTAATTATCATGATTGACATACATAGATTCGGATGAATGAAGTATTATTATCATTTAGATATCAGCGTGTATGCTATCCATACGAACGACTCATTTGAATCACACAGATAAAAAAATAAGGAAAATTGCAGGTATTATAATACTTTAATACATAAGGAAAATATGTAAAATTGTCTAAAACACGTGTAAGGCCCGGATGGATACCAAAGCGGAGATGTGCGAAGCGGAGATGGGCGAAGCGGAGATGTGCGAAGCGAAGAGGAGAGCAATTGCATAGGAGCTATTGTGTAAGCTGTTGCCTACTTGGCCTCAACAAATATGAGACATTTCGTCTCTTCTCTGCTCAGCTGTTTCCACTAAAGCTAAGCGGAGACGAAGAAGTGTAAATAACGAAATACTATTGGTGGTTTACAGGACATCTCCGCTCCTGTCGTCTCGTCTCCGCTTTAGTTGAGTCTGGGCCTAAAACTTAAACGAAATATTAGGGGTTAAAGCATGAAATTGCCGATTTGTATGGACGATTTCGTGAAAAGTGATATGACGCAATTGCAAACTATAGTTAGAGTGAAAAAAGCTGCGCTGCTCTGCGTATCATAAATTCTTAAAACACAGTCTATGACAAAAATATACCTACTTGAAGTAGTAAAACCGACGGCACATTGAAACAGATGTTTTGTCACACAACCCTATGAGGTAATATGGAACTATTAGGACGGTTTTTAATCTTTAAAAGGCACGTAATTTAACAATTAATCTAACAAAAATGGAATTAGGAAAAAATATAACTACACGTCAAACTTACAAACAGAACAAAATGTGAGAAAAAAACGGCAATTACATAGTTAAAGAATTGTTACTAAACGTGGAGCAGCTTACTAAGCTCTTGCTCAAGAGGTACAAGCACAAGCGTAGACGTGTGTACATGGAACATGGATGGGTTTTAGTCAGTAGAAGTCTGACACTCCCTTCCGCTCCTCCCAGAGCCCCCGGGGTCATTTGGTAATTTCCAACCAGAAAAAAAAGCTACGTCTTGCAAAAGAGGCTGCGGAGAAAACAAACGAAGCAAGTTATACACACCACGAACAGTGGCTTGGTGACCACAGTGGTGGAGCGACTCACTTGTCACTTGTCGCAAGTGACATTGAGTAAAGTCATGAATGGGGCCTGTAACGGCAAGTACAACAGGAATTTGTGTGATATGGACAACTAAAAAAACCGACTATTAAAAAATCACGCTCTAATTAAATTCGGAGTTTATAAGGTAAAATCGCCTCGTCCTATTGTTGAAGTCGGTTAAAATAAAGCCTATGTTACCCAGGCCATAATAACGAATCGAAACACCTTATTCATCAAAATCGGATGAATAGTTTAGGCGCTACGGAGGAACATACATAAATACAAACATACATACATAGACTGCTAAAATCATAACCCATCCTTTTGGCTTCGCCGTGGTCGGGTAAAAAAAACCACAGTGACATCATATCGTCATCATCATTCTCCTGGCCTTATTCCAATTTATTTTGAGTCGGCGCAGCATGTATATTTCTTCCATACTTCTTTGTTACTCGTCATCTCAGAAGACACCTACTTTCTAGCCATGTCATCGTTAACACAGTCCATTCATCGTTTATTTGATTTTTCTCAAATTTTTGGAGTTCGTACTATAAGTTGTTCAGTTTCACAAACAGACACGTTTGATACGGAATCACGCTGACCTAAAAATATGTATCAGTAGCATTCCATACTTTCTGCTCCTGAAATACTTCAAAAACACCCTGTGGAAGAGCTATTTTAAACGCGAATTCAACTGCATTTCCAAAACAACCGGATGTAGGTGTCGCCGGGGAGCGGAACATGTGTGCGGAAGTAATTCTTGACAACTGCCCACTGAACCGGATCCGTACGGATATACATATCCGAAATTCACGGATTTCAAACGCAGCATGCACTCAAATAGCGCTGAGATGCGGATCTGGAAATTGTATTTCAGAGTTTTCGAGTGAATGTTTTAGTTTGATTTGAGTGAGTTATGAATAGTTGAACTAATTGCGTTAGTTATTTATTACTAGCCTGCGACCTTCGAAAAAAAGCTGAAATTTCTCCTAGGATAACAAAACTAGTGTAGTAGTTTATTTTTAATGTTAGGAGATAAATAGGAACCACCATTGTAATAAGATCTTAAAGGTAATAATATTTTTTTGCTTTAAAAATCTTATTCCATATCATCATCATCATTCTCTTGCCCTCATCCCAATATATTTGGGGTCGACGCACTATGACTTCTTCTTCCATACTTCTCTATTACTTGTCATCTCATCAAACATCTCCTTTCTTGCCATAGCATCCTCCACATAGTCCATCCATCGCTTCTTTGGTCTTCCTCTACTCTTATACCCATTCACATTCATACTCGAAACTTTCCTTACGATATTTTCCTCTAAAAAACTTGTCCCATATTATACAGTGATAAAAAATAAACAATTCCACGTGTTATCTTAATGACGATTTTCGAATGTGTTTCTAATAAGGTGACTGACCGATAACGTCACCAACACCATTCTCAAATCTCTAGTGTAACGTGGCCCTCAGTTATCTGTGAGAACTTGCGTACTACGCAATCACGACCACGGCTGGCCGTGTGGTAGCTGCGACTTTGGTCTCAGAAACACAGACCTAAATGCGGACTTGCGCGTTGATGTGTGTATTCCAATTTTTGAATCTAGGACGTTCTGGACGTTCACACCATCTGCCTAGCCTTTTAGCAACTACGTCGGGGTCGACTTCCAGTCTAACTGGAATACCAGTGGAATACCAGTATTTTACATGGAGCGACTGCTTATTTATCTGCATACATCCCTAGGTAAAACTGGTTACTGACTACCTATAACGACTTTCAAAGAGCTACAAATGACCGCCGGTATCAACGTCTTAATGTGCTTTCCGAGGAAAGAAACTCGGTATGTAATGGTTGGTCACCCGTCCACAGACCAACCTAAGCCAGCGCGGCTTAACCTGAAGATCGACCAGAGCGGCTGTTATTAATTAGCCACGAGCTCCTCATGCTGGTTTCTTCACAACGTTTTCTAATTTTAGTTAACACAAAGCAAAGGTGTCGGAGCCGTCACCACTGAGTATTCACTGATGTACCTAGTAAAAATATCGCTTATCAACTCTGACCCTTAATTTGCAACATTCACATACACATCAATTCATACGGCTACTGAAGTATTATCATGACTATAAAAACGTTATGCGTCGTAAAACTTTTTCTGACGCCATATTGGCCCATATTACTACACTGTAAAGTGGTGTTGCAGAAGTTATACTTTGTAGAAAAAGGGAATAGGTGAATTTGACCTGACAGTTAGTCACGTTTACAAAGGAACGAAACGAACACCTACACTTCAACCAACTTATCGGTGCAGGTGAGAAAATACAGAACTAAACATACTACCTAGTTTGACATATCGAGACAAATTTTCTTGACAAGCAACGCCACCTTGAACTGCACACTTAAAGTGGTCATACTATACCTACTGAGGTTACGAAGTTGAATGCTCCGCTGAAACAAAAACAAAAGATAAACAGTTTTTCCTCTATTATTCGCTCATATTTATAGGAGCTATTGAGATTCATTTATTCTAGAAGTAATTTTCTAGGCTTCTTTTGTTCGTGTTACGTCTGCCGTTTACGACTTGTAGACGACGGGCATGGGGTTACCATGATGTCTTAAAGCTTCTTTAACGCCACTCCAGTGTGGGAAAGAGACGACTATACAGGACGTCTAGCGCCGTATCTTTCCCACTCTGGACTAAGATTAAAACAATATTGCTTTAAGATGTCATGGTTGGCCACCAGAACGAAGGACGGAAATCTTCTAGCTCGCCGTCCGTTCGTCTTCTGACAACAGGCCGTGCCGACGGTGCGTTCGTATTCCACGCGCGCCTAAAAGAGATGTCAGCGAACCGAAAGGGGTCCGCAAGGGCCGATGCTTGAAGGAGTTGCGGCACTGTTCTAAATTTGCGTTGCGTTCCAGGGCCGCGGAGATACCGCGGCCCTGGAACGCAACGGGCAAAAAAGGAACATGGATGGGTTTTAGTGAGTAGAAGTCTGACACTCCCTTCCGCTCCGCCCAGAGCGGGAGGGGGGTCATTTGATGATTTCCTATCCGAAAAAAAAGATGGCCTTCTTATGACGTTTACTGGCGAAAAGAAAATATAAGCCACTACTAGCCAACAATGATAGTAACAAGCTGACTGCGTAAGATGCACTGGTTGTCCCAAAAATAAGTATCGGCAATAGTGACTGGTATTTTATTGAACCCTGGAGTTCTAGTGCCACTATTATATTATAATGTATTTAATGCAACTTTTGCATTACTTTCAGCGTGACATCACTATGACTTTCTTTCAAATCTGTGAAGAGATTTACACGTTTATTGCAAGAAATAAAAGTAGATACGTTGTACGCGTCCTATTTCCTTTGAGTTTATTGCCTAAATAGTATTGTTCAGTTGAAAGTCTTACTTTTGTTGAGGCACATGTTCCACCGCGGGCGATGCGCAAAAAGGTAGTAGAGCTAGCGATTAATAAATTAAAGCTTTTATAAAAAAAAATAAGCTTGTTATATAAAATTAGATTTATCAATCAACTGCCGCACAAGCGCGACTGCTGAGTATGACGTCCTGGGTTCGATTCCCGGGTCGAGCAAAGTGTTATTGGGTTTTACCATCATTAATTTCTCAGTAGCAGCCACGGAGTCTGGATACAACGGCTTAGGGCCGGCGCTCACAGACGGCGTGGCACGGCATGGCACGGCAGGTTGTGCTGCGGCATCCCGCGGCGTTCCGTGGCATCCTGCTGAAAGCCCAGCCACTCTGGCATCAATCAGTTTTACTTCGCGCGGATTCGAAGTTGGAAGTTCGAAGTTTGAACCTTATTTCAATTAGCTTAGCCATCACAATTCCTCAACACAAAGTGACCCATACGTCTCGCGGGATGCAATGGCGCGCCGTGGAAACCCGTTGAATGAAACGGCATGACATCACATGCCGCAGCGTCCCGCGGCACGTCGCGTCATTTCGCGGCATCGTGATATCGAAATAAAGTAACATGAATTCTAAATCATTGAAATAAGATTCAACATAAGTAATAAAAGCCTTTGCCATGACACGCCATACCGTGCCGGCAGTGAGCGCCGGCCCTTAACGTGTTTTCCGAGGAGGTGACTCAGTATGTAATGGGTGGTCACCCACCCACAGATTAATCTAAAGATGTGCCCGAGCAACCGTTATTATTTATCCACGTTCTCCTCAAATAATGAAACATACAACATAGTTATACAACAACCTTACAATAACAGTGACAAAACACCCGTGCATGCAGATTTGGATTCCACCAACAATCAACCAAATCATTGTAGCGTCAGCAGCTAATTCCGCGTTACACAGGTATGTATATGCTATCGCTACTAGTACAGTCGAAACTTCTGAAAGGCAATTACACCACGTAGAAGATTCCACAGAGAACTTCGATAATAGCTCCTACTAATTGGGAATTCTGTAGAGTGCGGTAATACCAGTTTTGCAACCTGATTTTTACCCGACTGCCAAGGAAGGGTTATGTTTTTCGCGCGTATCTTGTTTGTTTTTTGTAAATTTCTTTATTACCTCGTATGTTCCAAATGGCTGGATGGATTTCGAGGATTAAAGTATCATTAGATTCGTCTCAAAAACCCAAGTGTCCTCAAACCAATGTTTTCAAAAAACAAAATGGTGGATTTTTGGCGCTAAATTGTAAGTCGTTAGTTTTTTTTTTCAACCAAACCTATCGAGTAGAGTATCAAAATGGAGAGATTACAAATATATATTTTTATAGGTATATAATACAATTTGCTGTCGGGTTTTTTTGGTACTTTTAATTAAATGTTACTTGTTACAAGCTTTTATTTAGCTTGTAACTTTTTGTATGTACGTTTTTTTGTTAAGGTTGACTAACTAGGTTGTAATTACAATTAGGCAATTTGTTATTGGGTTTTTCCATCAAGAGTTTCTCAATAGCAGCAACAGAGTTTGGATTTGTGCCCGGTTGATGGCAATAGGCTCGTACCTTATTACATGGGATATGGAACATAACATTTTTTTTTTTTTTTCCAATTTTGCCCCACACTAGGAATTTCTCCTGTATCCTGGATGCGTTAACAAACATTTAATCTCACATACACTAACAGCCAGATCCAGAACAACTACCTGTATATCATATAAATATTTGTTCCGTGCGGGAATCGAACCCGCGACACGCAGCGCAGCAGCCATTCGCTCAGCCACTGCGCCAACCGTGCCGACTAACTGGCGAAATGTGGGTGTCCTATTAAGGACACCTCTGCCTAACCCTTCGGGGATTACAGGCTTGATGTTATGTTATGTTAACTATGTTGTGGATGGAGGTCAGAAAGGCAGTCGCTCCATGTAGAATACTAGTATCCAACTGTATCCAACTCGACTGGAAGCCGACCTTAACATTGTTGGGAAAAGGCTAGGCAGATGATTAGTGTGTAGTTATCAAACGACACACTTTAATGACCTTTTTGAAGGACTTTACCCAAAAATTGCAATGCTACGATAAGCACTTTTATCAGTTGCTATTAAAAGTAATTACTAAATAAATGAGTAACACTTATTTTTCAAGAAATGAATACTTTAAATTTTTATGAAATAGGGAAAAAGATTGCAATTTGATATAGGTATTCGGACTGCAGATTTCTCAAACTATAGGCTACAAAAGAAGAACAAAATTGCTCTTAAATTAAAGGGTGAAAGGGAACAATCGATGAACAAACGGTTAAACAAGTAACATTTAATTAAAAGTATAAAAAACCCGACTTATGTACCTATATACAACATTATTTTTAGTATATGCGATACCTGAATATAGTTTGCTCAGAATAAGTAACTGAATAGATTCCAATCATTTTTAAACCATGTTAAATGTTGCCCCAAAAATATTTACAAAAGGCTACAAGTTGGACACAGAGCGACCTATCGCAATCATTTAGGTACCTACTGCCAAATTATTATTATCAATGAGCTAAGGATGACGCTGGAGGGGCGCGCGTGGTGGCGCTGCGTGTCGACCACGTTTTTGTGCGGACAACCAGGTAACATAAAAAGCTTATAACTTTGTGATTTTTCATGATACAGTTTTGAAATTTTGTACATAGATTCTTTACATAAAAATACTAGACACATGTTTCAGGTTTCGCAGATATTAAAACTAATCTTGTATATATATATATATAAATATTTTTTTGTAATTTCCTTTTAATTTTCTTCATTTTGCAATACAATATTCGATGGGTTTGGTTGAAAAAAAATTTAAGGACTTACAATTTAGGGCCAAATATACGCCATTTTGTTTTTTTTAAACACCTTTAGAAGGACACTTGAGTTTTTGAGACGAATCTAATGATACCTGAATCGTCGAAATCCATCCAGCCATTTGGAAGTTTTGGAACATACGAGGTAATAAAGAAATTTACAAAACAAACATACAAGATACGCGCGAAAAACATTACCCTTCCTTGGCGGTTGGGTAAAAAAAACTGAAGTTCCATTCATTTTGACCGTGTTGGTATTGCAGTTTTGTAGGAAACAGCATTTTGTTTTTTTAAATTACCGAGGAAAAATTTCTCTATGTATGGGGTTCGGAATGATGCATTGAACACGTGGTAAGTGTGTTTGCGTCAATGTCCTCTTCACCCTGTATATCCACGGCACATCCACCAGTTGGTCCAGAGATAACGACCCCTACCTACGACTAGTTGCTCTTGAGGGTTCGAACCCGAAATGGAAATAACTTTGTGTAATTCATTCCATCACCAGTTCACCACTGCTCTCACAACGATCAAGGAAAACTTCGTGAGGAAACATGCATTTGGTAGGACCAGAAGACGTGGAACATATTCCGACCCGCACTGGGTGGTGGTGGATTATAGGTCATTCCTTCTCATAGAGGGGAGGCTTGTGTCCCAGCAGTGGGAACATTGTAATACGCGAATATGCTATCATCATCAACCACGTCCCCGACATAAGATTTTAAACTATCATGGTCACTAACATTATTATATAGACTAGAATAACTCCCACCCGCAATAACTTCAGTTTATCCGTGATCATGGTGCTTGCAACAGCGCCGAAATATCGGGAACTCAATAGAAACAGTAAACATGGTAAATATCCCGTTTCTAGTGTATATAATCAGGTCGCCGACTTCACTCACTGCTGGGTATAGACCTCTATTAGCTTGTGCCAAGCTTCAAGTTCTTGTGCTAACCTCTTCCAGGATATTCCCGCGCTGGCAACAATGTCGTCTGTCTATCTCGCCGCCGGACGCCACGATTATGCTTAAATTATGGTAAATCCACGAGGGTGTATTATCATCTCCATAGCATCCCGCCAACATGTTCTTCTCTCCATGGTGCACCTATAGCATCGAGTTGTATATAATTTTTCAACAAGTTCTAACTAATTACAAGTCTGCAGCCCGTGGCCCGGGCCAATTATTCTTACTTTAAACCTCTAAAGGCGAGATGCCGATAACTTGGAAGATTTTTCACTATTTTTTATCTCATTCCGCTGAGATACGTTCCGCTTCTTAAATTAGTTTCAGCTCTCCGAGAAATTTTATTTTTATAAATTATTTTTAGTTTAAAGAAATGGAAAGAATGGTAGACGCTTGATTCATTTTATATGGAAGTGTTTTGGAAATGAATATAGTAGGAACTTCAAATATTTATGTTTGGAATTTTATAATTCAGACCTACTACCTGAGCAAGATTTGAGTGGGGGAGAGGTGACGTATATTTTTTTTTTGTTAAAGTCATCTCGCATATCAACCTAGAAGGTAGTTGTTTGCTTAGCCGGACTATCTCGTGGGTGCCTTGAATGTAAAGCCAGGTCGGTGACGTGACACGAAAGCTCTGTCTATTCATCCGCTGAAGGGCGTCAGCACCACTCTCGTACCGAGTAGCTACCTAGGACACCGTCTCAGTCAAAGGATAGGAACCTGTACTATGGCTCTGTATTGCTTCCAAAGGCACTGACAAGGTGAGAAAGTGCTTTGTCCCAACCCCATCAGTGGTTGGCGAGAAACAAGCAAGTTATTAAAATGATATTCTAGGTAAAATATTGATCATTGTCATATTATTTGCTTGGTAAACAAAACACAAAAAACCCATACATTAAAAGCATTTATTTAAAAAGAAATGGCTTAAATAATTTAAACGGCCTCAGAAAAACAAATTAATATCTAAGGTTTCTTAAAGCTAAAAGTAACAAACAAACTACAACTAATCACAGCAAACCGAATGCAACAGAGCTTTCAACCAATCCAGTGAGCCTTTTCTTAAAAAGGGCCGTAGTATCTTCATGCAAAGCCCCCATTATGTCGACTATATCATTGACATTCGTTCCAAATGCTTCTTTTAATTTACTAGCCTCTTCTGCTTTTAATGTAAGTACTCCAGAGGTGATAACTGCAACACCAAAGATAAGTTTGCCGTATCTTTTCACATCAGCATCCAATTGGTCTTTTGGGTAAACGTAGTTGGCTTTCAGACCATAGTTGGACAAAGATTTGTCAAGTTCGGAGTGGTAGTAGTCTAACCAGTCGTAGAAGCCCTTGACTCTAGTTTCGTGGTCGGTGCAGTTGAAGATCAAGTAGAGGATGTCGCTAGCTGGACTGGAGTTCTTGCAGACTTGGTAATCGATGAGAATTGACTGTTTCAAACTCTCCCCCTGAAAGCACAATATGTAAATGAGTTATTAAAAGAGATTTTGATAACAGACAGCTTAGTCGTGTCACTTAAAATATGCATAGCATAACGAATTAATTTTGTGCAAGCCCCATATTAGACTTGCTCACACGATTAGTTCCAAAGATTCTGAGGATCATATTAATAATTGTCCAAATATGAATGAATAATCTGAGAATTAGGCAGTGCGTTGTCACCTGTTTTAAATGTTCTGGTAAAGGAAAGACTACTCGTATTTTCATTACAATTTGAAATCGGTATCTATGATTTAATTTTGTTGATTTCATTCAATCTTTTAAAATTCCGTAGAGTTATTCCTTTTGTTACTATGCTTCTATTATCGTACTATTAATCAGTGATAACGCGTTTGTCCATGAGTATAGGTAGGTACGGGTAATTTAGTATTACAACATAAACTAATCTAATCTGTTCATACGTGAACTCGCGGCTGATAGTAAGTTTAAAAAAAATACATTTTCCTGTAGTTAAATTATCAATTATTGCGAGTGACGCTGATTACACCATAATCGAAGTGATGTCACCAACATAGCATGTAGGATTATTATAAGCAAATGTGGATATAGGCTAGCTAGCATGTTTGTTGAAGGACCAAAAACTAGAGGAGCAGACGACTCCTAGAGCGAAGACCACGGATTGAAAAACATAGCGTGAGACGCCACCTAGCTAGATGGATAGACTGAAGACCGAAAGGTGTCATGGCAGGTGAATGCGGATGACGGAACACCGAGTTCTGCTGCGATTTTTAGAAGAAACCATCTCAATATACCTACTCCAAAAACGAATTTTGTGAAATTAATACAAAACTGTACTTACATCAGACTTGAACATAACATTGTTGGTCCAACAATCTCCATGTTGAATCACAGCATAACGGCTGCCATTTTCGAATTTGTCCATTTTAGTTGCTGTGATTACTGCGTTACTGACTTTGTTTTTCATTACATTCTGATGCTCTGGGTCTTCGAGCAAACTTAGAGACATAGCCTCGATTTGTTTGAAATAAGCAAGCTCTTCAGGAGTTCCTTTACCCAAGGTTCCCCACAAATCCTGCAAATTATCCTTGTAATAATCGTATGTATCGGGTTCCTTGCTCTTCAACACATATGAAAGAGAATGGAATATAGCTAAATTTCTCAGTACACTTTTCACAAACTCATCCGAAAGGGGAGTAAATCTGTCAAGCATGGTAAAACCGGAATCTTTTAAGTCTTCTACTAAAACAACTTCATTAGGTGCTTCAACATTCGTTCCGTAACATTTCGGGAACTTCAGCAGGTCTTCTTCCGCTACCTCGGCTTTTTTTTGTAGTGCCAAAAACTTTGGCAGGATCTCTGTGTACATTAGATGCTCATTGTTGAACATAAGAGGAGCGTTCAAGCTCTTCCGAACCGTTTCGTGTGAAGGCGCTAGTTTCGCGATGATCGACAATTTTCCATTTTCTCCTTCAACGGCGATTCTTTTCACGCTGGCTGCATAGTTGTCACCATCCGCTCCAACAGCTTCAAAGGTAACTTTGCTGTCTTTGAAGCCTTCTTGTTCGATCACATTTTTGATGAATTCTAACTGGGCTGGAGTTATATTTTCAAGATCGCCTTCAAACTTTGTATGTTCCATGGTGGTCCGATGAGTTGAACTAGGAGCTGTGTGTATTAGTTCTTTAATTATATAGGTTCGTGTTTATCTAAACGATAAGACGTACGACTGTTTAATTTTTATAATTATGATAATAACACATCGATGACCGAGATATAAGGTGCGTCAATGACGTCGTGTTCGCTGTAAAGTAAATTGTAATATTTTTTGTTAACAAAAATTTGTGTTATCACGAGAACTGCAATAATATTTTTACCAATTTGAATTGGTCCAAAGGTAGCTTAGGGATATGAAGAACTGGGTATAAAGATCTTCATCTCCTATAAAAAAGAAAGGATCCTCCAACCAGACGTG
Source organism: Noctua fimbriata (assembly GCA_905163415.1). Lineage (NCBI taxonomy): Eukaryota > Metazoa > Arthropoda > Insecta > Lepidoptera > Noctuidae > Noctua > Noctua fimbriata. Next base: position 7,632,748 of record LR990929.1, on the reverse strand, counting down.
TGTTGTGTTTGGGATAACTTTTTAATAGCGCCATTCAGAAGTTTGATGTTAGTTATAAGTTTTTAAACTATCATGCTCACTAACATTATCATTAATACTAAAAACGGGATATTTACCGTGTTTACAACAAAACAAGCAGTAAACATGATAGATATCTCGTTCTTAGTGTTGATGCTATTGATGTTAGTTCTTCATTTGTTTCATAGATGACGCTGTAGTACTTCTTGTAATGCCGGTACCGGAGTAATCATATTTAGTTCGTCATCGTAAAAACGACGAAATGCTGACTTATGTACACAAAAATGCCATTCGAAAACAAAACCATAAAAAATATTATTACATAAACAGCCTAAAATCGGTCTCCTCTTTGTCGTCAAAAAGAGTTGACCATAATCCACCAAGCCGAACCAGTGCTGGTTACTACTGGTTAATGGATTTCATATTCCTTCGAATTTTCGGTTCTAGCACATGCCAGATTCCTGAAGATTTTATCCTCCCCCGTTTTAAGAGCAATGCTGGTCACGCCTGTAATCCCCAAAAGGTTAGGCTGAGGTGTACCTGTAGTACACCCACATTTCGCCAGCTATGATTAAGTCCCATGTCATAGGGGGCGAGTCTATTGCCATCAACCGGGCACAAATCCAGACTCCGTGGCTGCTACTGAGAAATTCCTGATGGAAAAACTCAATAACACTTTGCCCGACCCTGGAATCGAACCCAGGACCTCATCTCAGTACTCTCAGACACTCAGCAGTCCTGAGCAATGGTAACAACATAAATTACCTACAAATAATACCAGTCTATTACTGTCCCACTGCTGGGCAAAAACCTCTTCTCATATAGAGAAGGCATTGATCACCACGCTTGCTCAAGACGGGTTGGCGATTTCAGACTTTTAATAATTATGACACCAGGTTTCCTCACGGTGCTTACCTTTACCGATGTCTGTGATATTCATCGTTTAGAAGTACAAAGCTAAACAAAAAAACAACGTATACATATTTTTGGAGTCACCGACTCCATACATACTTGAATAATTATGAGTTTTGGAAATCAGTTCTAAGTCCAAATATTTATTTATAGTAATGAATGAAACCGCACAATTAAAACACGGGCAACCAAACCACAAAACAAATCCGATAATAACGCCTGGAATAAAATGTGGAATGACTTTTTTGTATCTATTAATTGTAATACTTGCTATGACAATTTGCACAGGCGTTTAAATTGTAAAAGTCACAAAAATAAGAAGATCATGAGAAGAATCTATGTCATTCCAACTCGCTCTGGGCCCACTCCCTGTCACTCAGAGCCAATATCATGTGATGTTTGTGCAAATTTAACTACAATAATGTCAAAGTCATCATGGGGGTAGGAAGAAGCTATAGAACGCGTCCTGCTATCTGCCCATAATTATCTTGGTGAAAAAAGAGGTGAGACTGATATTCCTACTCACAGACCGTAGGCTTGAGACCGAGAGGTCAGCGATGGGTAAATTCGACGCCTATGAAAGTATTACAGTAGTTAATCAGGTATACTTAGCCTGTTTTTTATGAAAACTAGCCGACCAGCACCAGCTTCGGCCGGTGACGAATTTTCATACAAACTTGCAAACCCTATTTCACCCGTTTAGGGTGATAATAGAATACCATATTTCAAACACTGTTTTAAACTTTCACGGTTTACAACTAAACTTATACTGTCACTTACGGGATATCTTCCGTGATTGACATCCCGAATCCCGATCATTGAGATCCCCATATTTATTTAATAAAATTCATTTGAATTTAGAATTCTATGCCAACCACACATAAAGGAGAAACCCAAACTCCATAGAAACTTGGGCCTGGCGTTACAAGGCTGAAATTTTGCCATAAATTAGAGCATCTATAAAGGTTTCACTAGCCCAATTTTCACGTCTCCCAGCAATGGCCAAATTGGTAAAATCAGACAATGTTTACATTTTAGGTTATTTTATTTTACGAGTTATTTAATTATAAAATTACATTTTTGAGGCGTTGTTTCCTACGTAGGTAAATCTGGAACGCACATGGCTGAGCTGCAGAACCTGCAGCCTATCATAATGAGGTTTTAGGTACTTACATAAAAAGCGGTGAATTCAGACTAATCTGATTGATCTTGCTGAAAACTATGTTTATTAGACAAGACCCACTTACATTACTACTGACTTGCATTAGTTAATATTGTATCTACTACCTACCATAGGTATATTGAAATAAAAAAAACGCATAATTGAGATAGGGTTTTATTAATGACCTTCTTCGTTAGGATTATCATAGTATAATAACACAGAATCTAGGAATTGTGCAGGAGGTAATTGACCACCCTTGGTGCATAATAAGTTTCTTGCCTTGTTCTTCTAAATGAAGAATGTCTTGACTATTTGGCTCATTGACAGCTGATGAAGTTGCACCAGATGTTGAGGGGCCTGATTGGAAATGCCGGGATGCTCTGTTTGCCCGCACCCAACAAGAGTGACAGACAACACTTGAAGCACCCACCTGAAAATAATTTATTTACATTAAAGGGTGCCTTTACGCCAAAGATGTTGGGTGTGTTATTACCCACTTTGAAAAAGACTGATCTAAATCCTGCAATTGAGAAATCCTGATGTAGGAGTTTAACCGTTATCACATTGTCTCTCTATTTCACTTAAATGTTTTAGCATCCCAAATAACATTTTATATTGTCCTTGTTATCAAAACTAAACTAAAAAATGTTATTAATAAAACATGAATAACACTAATATACTAACCGTGCGTGGTAGGATCCATTCTCTTATAACTTCGTGTATTCTGCCTTCTTGCACTGTACAAGTCCTAAGCTGATGGCAACAAACTCTTCTCAGAAGAGAACATCCACAGTGAATACACACTCGTCGGTGTCCTATAAGCGTCTGTTCACTCTCTTCTGGTCTATTTCCGTCAAGAGATACAGCAGTGGCATGATTCCAGCAAACTTGGCAGATAAAGTCATTTTCATTTACCTGAAGCAAACATTTATCATTTGACTTTCAGTTCTAGCACTAGCTTTGGGTAAACATAAGCAGCCTGTGTAGTTGCAGTGGGAATATATTCCCACTGCAACGACACAGGCCTCCTCTCTGAGAGAGGGAATAGGCCGTAATTAACTATGCATGTTCAGTACGTTATAGAAATATCGGATACTAACCGATTGAGGCGCGACCCATTCCTGTACAATTGAAGAATCATTTTATCTTCCAATCTTCGCCTTACTATTGTGTTGCAGCGCTCCGTTGCTATTCCGCAATTAATGCACAGGCTCATGACGTTGTATTAACCAGTCATCAAAAGAGCAATATTCAGATCCGGTTTTCCAGCAAAAGTCAGCAGGGATGGCAGGGTACGGGGTCCAATGTTCAAGCGAGGGTCAGTCAGAAGGCAATCAATTTCGGAGTCCAGTATTCAAGCAGAGGTCTTATGAAATAATATTGTAATAAATCTCGAGAAACGAAAAACATTCATTTGCGCAAAGATACGAAAAGCGAATGACATTTTTGATAAATAAACATCTAGGCATAACAATTGACTTGACAGACGTTGACATTGACATTTGCCGTTAACTAGTGTGCAATCCGCGTTGCAATCGATTTTATCGATTATTTATTTCTTTTAATGATTTTTAATGGTGCTTACTTAAAAAATCAATTAGATTCCAGATTTTTTTTTGTTTTACATTGAGTACAATATCTAAAAAACAATTATACTAAAACAGTGGAGTATTCATCAATTATTTGTAACTATCGATATCCATTAAATCGATCATATTCCTAAGGTACGGTCTATGGTTATAATTAAACGTTTGCGAAGTAAGTGACGTATAATGAAATGAGTGCTGTAACAGTTTACAAAGGTTGTTTAAAACAATAAAATAGAAATCTATCTTTTTTTTAGACTTGGCCATTGTAATTGAGGCTAAGATTTAAATGGGTTCATTAGGCAAAATAGTAGATTTTTTTGGTACATATCTGATTCGTGTAACGGTTAGGCCCAGAAACGGGTTTCTCCTTTCAAATTCTTCTTCTTTTTCTTCTTTTTTAAAAAAAACTTTGCCCCACACTAGGAATTTCTTCTATTTCGTGGGTGCGTTTACAAACATTTAAACTCACATACGCAAACAGCCAGACCCGGAACAACTACCTGTAGGCCATACAAATATTTGTTCCGTGCGAGAATCGAACCCGCGACACGAAGCGCAGCAGTCAATCGCTCAGCCACTGCGCCAACCGTGCCGTCTAAATTGACAGTACTCCACAACGGCAACTTCAAAGATACTTAGATATTACTTCATAAAAGGTGGATATGGACTCTTAACGAAGCCGAAAGGCACTCTCCTCGATATTCCGACCTTCTAGTTACAGAGATATTGGAGGCCAAAGTTCGAACTTTTTCACAAGTTTTTTTTTATTTTAATATGTAGGCACTAGTTTTTAAGGTTGCACTTTATTTGAATTACCTCTATGACCCGTTTCCTATTCAATGCATCAATTAGCACAATGTTTTGAATGCGTTACGTTGAGTTTTACCGTAAAAAGTGATGTTCCACCCCCAAAAAGAAAAGACATTTCCCAGCAATAATTTTTGCGTAGGGTTACTTAGTTGATGTACAGAATGCTTGGTTGACGGCTTTGTCAAAGGTACGTTTACACCTTGTGGGTCTGAATTCATGGTAACTTCGCGCGTCGATGTCCCTTTACATCCTGTATTACTGTTACATCTACAATGCATAGTGATCACTTTAATATGGCCTTTATATGGAACAGTCTCTTTACTAGTTTGAAATGCAACCGCAGGAAAAAGAAAAGAAATTTAAAAAAAAACATTTATTCAAACATCTCTTTCTACATACTTCCACACCATTACCGCACATCTATGGTAACAAAACCACTATAAGCTGACCTAGCATTCTATTGAAACTCTTTACTAGGCCAGCTCAAGGTCAATCGATGAGCGGTCTATACTTGTACACTATTTGTTGGACCGTCGTACTCGCTTTGACCACGGCGGTTTAAATCGTTTACAGTTGTTATATGTACGGATGCGTCTGAAACCAGTCTGAAAGTCAATAAACAATTAAGGATTTATACACAGAATGCTAAAACCCGAGATTAGTCCTGTCGTACTGAATGGATCGGAATGCTGGGCTGTGAAGGAGATGGATGAAAAAAGATTGCATTAGCGGAGATGAGAATGTTAAGGTGGAATTGTGGTGTGACAAGAATGAATAAGGTAAGGAACGAGTATATTAGAGCAAGTTAAAACGTTGCGCCAGTTACAGAAAAGTTGACAGGGAATCGACTGTCTTGGTATGGGCATGTGATGAGGAGGGACGAATCGCATGTGACTAAAAGAGTGATGAATATAAACGTTGATGGATGGAGAGGGAGAGGAAGACCAAAGAAACGATGGATAGATTGTGTGAGGAATGATTTGAAAGATAAAGGAGTAAAAGGTACTGTGACGGTCGACAGAGGAGAATGGAAGAAAAAAACGTGTTGCGCCGACCGCAAATGGCATGGGACAAGGGCAGGAAGATGATGACTCAGAATGCTAAGGGGGATGTGTGGTGTAACGCGGATGGATAAAATAAGAAATCAGTCGGTACATAAGAGGTAGTCTGAAAGTTACGCCCAGGATGGCTGAAAAGTTGTGTGGTAATCGGTTATCGTGGTATGGACATGTGATGCGGAGGAATGAGGAAACTGTAGTAAAAAAATGTTGAGTATGAATGTGTATAAGAGTAGAGAAAGACCAAAGAAACGATGGATGGACTGTGTGAAGAATGATATAAGTAGAAAGGTGACTGCTGAGATGACGATTAATAGAGAAATATGGATGAAGAAGACATGCTGTGCCGACCCCAAATAAATTTTGATGAGGGCAGGAGAAGGATGACTCATCATCATTAAAGATAGAAGATGTACCTTATTGGACCAAGGCCTACTCTAAGAATTGCCAAAACGACCGGTTAGCCGACAGGACAGCGTTTTTAAACACGATTTGGCCTTTATCAACGATGATTTTTAAATTCAAAATGATAATATAAAATGAAAAATTCTGTGTGTCATTTATGACTGGATAATGTTAATGGTCCCGCTACCTTTTAAATAGGTCTTTATTCTAAGTGCCTCGTCTTGCCTCGTGGCCTTTTCGGCCTCGTTGGTCGAGTGATCGCAAGCGCGACTGCTGAGCATGAGGTCCTGCGTTCGATGCCCGGATCGAGCAAAATTTCTAAGTAGCAGCCATGGAGTCTGGATTTGTGGTCAGTTGATGGCAATAGGCTCGTCCCCTATTAGAAAAAATCAATTCTAAGTCTAGTGAATGATCAAAAAGTATCGGTAAATAAAAAAGCTTAAAAACTGTACCCTTATTAATCCTTGGAGCCGTAATGTGGCAAGCCATTCTCGTGCAGTACGGTATGCCATCGGCGCTACACACACATTTGTTGCAGCTTATAGAGTACTTTGTGAACGGCTCGCATGTCGAAGAATCACCTGGTAAGAAATGAAACAAGATGTTTTCATATAATATAGAAAATACTGAAATTACTTAATTTGTATACGGGGCACTAGGGGCCTTTGTTTTCAAGGAGCATCTCAGCCCCGTTGTGATGTTTCAATATTATTTTAAAACATTGACTTTTTACTTTTTGCCCGACTGCGGGGTAGCCCAAAATGAGTGTTATGTCACATGTGGCTCACGTGTATGTAAGTATATGTGTATGTATGTTTGTCCGTTTCTTTGTTCCCTCGTAACTCCTAAACGCATGAACGGATTTGGATAAATTATACGTCGTTAGGTTCGTCTAGGTGGCGCGAGAGTCACTTGGTACATTAAAATTAAAAATGTTGGAAGCAGGCGCGTCCCATTCCCTTCCAACTTTTGTTTAAAATGTGCTTGTTTTTGCTTTTCAGTTTTTCAATCGGGTTCTTTCTTCGTTATAAGTATAACAACCAGAGGCCTTAGCACGAGCGCGCGGTTTAAACGTAACGTAAATACATCGATTTTTGAATAGAAAATACGGTTATCCTGTAAAATTTTAGTTAAATTATTTGCAACAAGCACAATCCGGATTATCCATAGATATGAATAAAAATTTTAATAGAAATAATTAAAATTAGAAAAATGTCATACAAGTGTGTACAATGTGAAACGAGTATTTTTGATTTTAAAATCGACGTAATTAAGTTTTGTTTATACCGCGTGCTCGTCTCGCCTTTGTTCATTCTGCTAAAAGATAACTAAAGTACTGGACATGATTTCTAACAACAGTGAGATACTAGCGTAAGAGACCAGGAATTCCTTCTAATTTGACAATTCAACAACATTCATTGTAACAAAGATTGCATTCCTTATTACGATTATTTGCGACAACGATAATTATTTCTTTGGCGGGTAGATGTAAAAAAATATTAAGCTTTGTATTTCAACTTTGTCTGACAACCAGTCTTACCAAGGCGTATTGTATTACCCAGTAAGAACTGGGTTGTGGAGGTCAAATAGCCACACCCAAAGGTTGACTGGTAGAAAATGCCTATGGCATTAAGTCCGCCTCTGTACTTTGTGCTTGAAGTGTTAAATAAATAAATAGGCAGTCGCTCCATGTAAAATACAGGTATTCAGCTGCATCCGGTTAGACTGGAAGCCGGTTAGACAGGAGATGATGATGATGATTTCGCGAATGTTATTTACGTACGAAATATTAATTTAAAAAATTCATGAATTGTTATAAAGAAAAATATTACCTACTTAGTTTGTATGTCAGAGTATATACATATGTATTTTAAGTTCCAAAAATGTTCTTAAGTAAGCGAAATCTTTGTTATTTCTTATTGAGAAATAAATTTCTTTAACGATAAAGATTTATTTGCATTTCATTGCGTCATTTTCACTGTTGTTCAACATTTTTTTCAGATCTAGAAGTAATGCGTTATGAATTTTCTTCAATATCTTTCGATTTGTGATAGATTGTGCGTTACGCAATTGTGATGCTGGCTAGCTTGACTATACCGTTAAAATTTTATTCGAAAATTCATACCATGCGGGTTACTCTCTTAACTTATCTCAAAGCAAATCATAATAACAAAATACGTGGTGAATTACAAGATTACTGAGATGTGTTAGTAAACCTTGGCACATATATACATTATACATGCTGGCACGTATTCAGATAAAACATAAAACTTGCACTTACTCTACAGGATGCATAGATTATGGAAACAATGGAGATACGGTATTTTTAATTAACAATACCAAAGCACTTATAGACCGACTGCTTTAATGAGTCCTCCGCACCATCAAAGGCACATTAAGCGTCCACAAATTTCAAACAAAAAAAAAAAATGTATTTTATTACCTTAAATAATTGTACAAGAAACACTTATCTAAGCACTATGCAGTGTTACAGCTAGGGAAATGAGTGGTTTCGATGGGCTCTGGCACCCAATGTAAGATTTAACTTGTGTTTAGGGTGCCAGCGTCCTCGCCTATGGTTTGAACATGTAACATTAGTTATAAGTCGAACATAGTTTATCATCATTAAATTACAATATTATTTATTAACTAGCTAATGCAACCAAGATGTGGCCTATTTACATACCTCTGTGTGGCTGTGTATATGTGTATATAACAATATCCCACAGGTTATTTGCTTTAAAATAACCATAATGCACGTAGGTATTACGATACTAATTGAACCAATACGTGATCAACCTTCAGAATATTTCTTTTAAATTGATACCTTCGCGAGGACTCATTAGAGCGGTCGGTCTACAGCTTTTAACGTTTCGTTAAATCCCATGTAGGTTTGTGTGAAGTAAAATCTTTAAATTTGAGTTTGAAAAGGCTGCCTACGGCACCCTATTTCTCAGCCTACGTCGTTGACAGAGCTGTGCAGGTAACCCACCTGCAGAGCTCTGTAAAATATACTGGTTGGGCAAAAATGGAGTACAATCGACTCGCAGGGATGAAGCATATGCCGTGTGATGTTTGTCTGTCTCAAACCGTTCAGCCCTTTACATACAGTCTTTTTTAACCGTGATAGGGATGAATTTATTGATGACCAGTTGAAATTGTGACAGAATACGTTGCGACGTTACACAAAAGAACATGGTTTTATGATTATTTATTTATTTATTTTACGAAAGGTAGCTTCACAGATGATAGTACATTAACTTAGAATTATTGTATCGAACATTACGCCAATTACGAAGTACAATAAGAAGAAAAAAATAAGTTTAGCCGAGGAGAGTGCATTAATTAGATTTACTTTTGTCAAATCGTGATACGTACTGAACTCTTTTTTCGCGGATGACTAACAATGGAATAGTTTTTTACGTACATAGGATGATTTCCACCAAACGGCTCGCATCGGATCGGAACGGATTTTACAATCTTTAAACGATGTTAAATCGTGTACACAGTATTTAAAGTCTATATTACCAAGCCGCGCAAAACAGTTTGACCGCGGGCGTCTTCCGCAACGAACGATCGAAGTCGAAAGTAAGCTGCGACACGGGATCGACTCCGTTTGCCTGTCGTCGTATCCGATCGGATCCTTTCGAAAATTAGAACACGTCAACACGGTAGGAATGAAACTATTTGACTAGGCGAACGGATACATTCGCAAGCGACGGTACCGAACCGATCGTATGCGTTGACATCCTGCCAGACGCGATCGGTATCCGTTTGCCTGTCGCCGCATCCGTTCGTATCCTTTTCGATCCGATGCGATGCATGCGAGCCGTTTGGTGGTAATCATCCTTATTATATATTCAAGCAAACCACTATAATATTTTCAGCATTAACTTATTTCTATAATCCGAGTCCAGAACAGAGCACACGATTACCCTACTTTAGTCTACATTTACCCTTCTGACTGCGCTTACAACTGAGGTCACAGAGCATATCACTGACTCAAGGACAATGCTCACTTCTGTTTGGACTATTTTATTAAGAAACGACCGTAATTCCTAGAGAATAGGGACCATGCTTCGGTAGTTTGCTGAAAATGGGGTTAACCTCTGCAAGATTCCAAGGTTTAGAGAAGATTATGATCCAAAGCTGAAAATATTGGCATTGTTGGAAGATAAAAACGTGAACAATGTTACGTGCTCTCAGAGGATATCACATCGCCCTAACTCAGGGCTGATACAAAAAAAAAATTGGCAGAAAAACCCATCAAGGTCAAGACCCAAAAATTTGAACCCGGGATCTCGCGATCCGCAACCTCTTAGTTAGAAACTCTGCCAATGAGTAAATCAAATAATAACAGCACACTGTATCTGCTAGGCCTCCTCACTTCAGCTTAATGTCATAAAAAGTTTTATTTTTGTTGAGCATGTTAAAATGTAAAAAACTAGATCCAGGCTTGAATAAAAAAAGCTCTGATACCACTGCCCTTAAAATATGCACAAACAGAAGTTGCAGTAATCATAATGCAACATGCAAAATTGTCAATCCATAAAACTATACATGACACGTGTCGATATGTAAAAATTGTTGTCTGTGTGTGTATACATATAATAATAATACAAACAGCTAATATGAATTAATTAAGCCTCTGTTTGAGATAGTCTGTATAGAAGAGGAACTTGGCAGACAGAAGCAGACCGGACAATACGCTGGTATTATTTTGAGCAAAAAAAAAGGCACCGACCTCCTTGGAAGACAGTGCATCAGACGAGAGATGCGAACTGTGGAGAAACATACAGCCTCCACACTTCATCAACCCAGAAGAATACCTACCACCCGGATATGAACTGCAGCTGTGGCCATCTGAAATCTCTTAACCGACAGCTTGGCCGCTTTAGATATAATCTGGCCAATTGGCCTCAATCCATCCCAAACAGAATGCCAGGATGAAGCCCTTTTTGCAGGATATGCCCCACCTCTTGTCCTGTCCATCCTGCACAACCACTTGCTCTTTTCGTAGCATAGAGCTGTGCAGGTGGCTATATACTGGTCTAGCACAATTTGAGTTTTATCGACACGTAAAGAAGAAGAAGAATTATGAGCACTTTATACTTACTCCGTCTCCAAAAGAGTAGCATATCATCGTCCGGCGTAAATTTCGCGCTTTCTACCGTGATTAACTGCAACAGAATAATTTAGAAGTAATAATCTTAAAAGAGAGCAGCGGTGGCCCAGTGGTGGCGGCCCTGACTTACGGACAGTAAGTCGTGGGTTCGAACCCAGGCAGGCGCATTACTTTGTGTAATTTATTTCATCACCACTGCTCTTAAAACGGTGAAGGAAAACATCGTGAGGAAACCGGCATGTCGTAGAACCAAAAATTCGAAGACATGTGACATCTACCAACCCGCACTGGCCCCGCGTGGTGGATTATAGCCCATTCCCTCTCATAGAGAGGAGGCCTGTGTCCCAGCAGTGGGAACATTATAGGCTGATTATGGTTATGGTAATCTTAAAAGCGACACTGTTGAACACAGCCCTGACCAGCCGATTCCTGCTTACCTTCCCACATAGTCCCGATACCGACAGGTTTCTACACCATGTACACACGGCCGCTCATCAAGCTCGACTTTTTGGACTTTGTACTATTAGAAGTTGAACGCTGCGAATCGTGCGAGAGGGTCCGATATGTTGTTGTTATTTCGTCTCTCTCACGCGTAGACCGTATGGTATGGAAACGCCGCTGCCGCATTCTAACCATACCATAACTATACGTAGGTATCATGTAGGTAATTTAATAATATTATTTTGTAAGCGAGTTGAGTTCGTCGCATAATGATTGTTATGGGTAGATTATTTTTTAATTTGCGGGGCACCTGTGCACTAATACATCTATTATTAAAAGTTATTTTTTATTAGCGATTTTAACAACGATAACTATCGAAGAAAATGTATGTTTAAGAGTATAAAAGTAATCATGTTTTAGATTTTACTCATAAAATTAAATAAAAAATTTGAAGCCAAAAACGTTTTCTTCCATTCGAATTGGCATATAAGTGTCCTACTGTGAAATTTAATCATATTACTATTAGATATGGTTTTTATAAAATAGTAAAAGGCAATTCAGTTTTACAATTTCGTGAGGCACATTGATTGGAGCCAAGCAGCTTAGACAAAAAAGATAGCTAGAGCTACCTATAAACTGCATGAAAAGACGGAAAGGTTGGCGCAGTGGCTGAGCGACTGGTTGCTGCGCTATGTGTCGCGGGTTCGTTCCTGTAGAGAACAAATATTTGGCAAACTGTTACAGGTCTGGCTGCTTGTGTATGTAAAATTAAAGTTAGTAAACGGCACGCACCATCCAGGAGAATTCCTAATTGTCCTCGAATGCTACCTTTGTGATTCTTGAATGACAGCGCATGCTTGCAATTCTCATGTAAGACCTGCATTGTGTAATCATTTAAATCCTAATACTTGTCTTAAAAAATTGCTAAACTGTGTTTGTTTGACACTTCTTTTCGTTACAACAATCGACGTGATTATTCGTAATGACCGTGAATCCCGTGTGCGTCAGAATGGCGGGTTGCCTGTATCGGTTCACGTCAGGCTGGTGACCAAAAATTGCTAAGTATTTGCTATTTTTTACTACCTACAGTCAATTAATTGCTACATAACTTGGAAACAAAATAAAGGGACTTTAAAATGACCAGCCATTCTGTTATCAGGATGGCTGGTCAACTCTCCGTTTGTGTAAACTATTCAAATTCATGTTATTATTTTTAATTGAGTAATTCCCACCTGATTGCTATCCTCACATCTTTCAATTTAACAACTTTATAGCTTTAACAAGTAAAAAGTTATGATCATTTATATTTTTTACAGAGAATGGATTGTGTAATCGTTTTAAATTGCTTTATTCAAAAACTAACGTTATTGAATAAATCAATTTAAAACGATTACAACAATGTTTCGTTCTGGATTGTGTAATCGTTATTACAACAATGTTTCTTTTTATTTGTCATTTTGAAGTCCCTTTATTTTGTTTCCAAGTTAGGTAGCAATTAATTGACTATAGGTAGTAAAAAGTAGCAAATAGGTAACAATTTTTAGTCTCCAGTCTGACGCGAACCGATACAACCAGCTATTCTGTCGCACACAGGATCCCAGCCGAGCGATATTAGGGAACTGTTAACTTGAAACGGTTGACGGACGAAACAACACGATGCAAAAAAGTGCGTTTTTATCACAATCTCGAAAAAAAATACATGAAAAAAATCTTGACACCGTTGTTTTTTTCTACATTTGGTTTTTTTTTTTTCAGAAAAAGTGAAACACTATAATTAATGTGAAATAAAACACTAAATTTGATTGTTTTGTTTTTATTCAAGTCAAATTATGTTTAAATCAATGGGTAACTATTATTATGAACTTAAAAAATACTTAATGTCTTGATGTGTGTGTGTGTAATCATCTGTATCAGTAGCTACGGCTACGCTTGTTTTATCAGCATCGGAATAATGTTCTGTGTCTGTATTTGTTTCATCTGATTCTGAATCAACGACTATACTATCAGGACTCTATTACCTTCTGCTTGTGCTAATATTGTTGATGATTGTACTGATTGCAATCTTAAATTGTGCGCAATGTACATAATTTTCCTAGCCCTGTCATTTGTCAGTCTATTACGTTTCTTGGTATGAATGTCGCTGTAGGTGCTAAAAGTTCTTTCGCACGCTGCTGATGTAGTAGGAAGAGAGAGAAACTTGACGGCTACTTTAGACAAAGCAGTTAATTTGCAAAGTCCTGCCCACCAAGCAATGGGATTCAATTTGTTCATCGATGACCACAAAAAAGTCTTAGAAAAAACTCTTGTTTTGCTATGTAATTTGCAAGCTCTGCCAGTACATACTCTTCGATGTCTGGTATCTTAATAGCAGCATTATAAATTTGTTCTACAGCAGCCGTTTCTTCTTCTGGAGTCTTTAAAATGAGGATCCAATAGGTTCGCGATTTTATGAACGTCATATATAGCGAATGCCTTTCTATTTTTGAGTATTTTTCTGAGTATAAACTCAGAAAAATTTCCTCGGAGTTTAAACAGGGTTCTTGTCCAACATGTCTTTCACATTGACTTCAATTTTTTTATATAAACTTAAAACATGAGACATCTGTGGAGTGTCACTTTCTACAATTGTAATAGTGTCTAATATTGGTTTCAATAAATTGTAGAATCCAGTAACATTATCCCATAATTTAGCACTCAACATATTTACTTTTAATGTTTCCACTTTATTTATAACCTCTGAAAGACTCTCATCAATCGCCATGGTTTTAATAGTTTGTTTGTTTTCTTTTAAACTCTCTAAGCAGGATATTAGAGATCCCCACCGCGTTTAACTGCGTCTTTAAAGTTAGCAAAGTATTCATATCAGTAAATATTAATTTGAGGGAGTGTGCTAGGCAAATAAAAAAAAAAAAAAAAAAAGAAAAAAAAAAGTAAGTAAAGTAGTAGTAGTAGGTAAATAAGTTTGTCCGTGCGTACTTCATTTCGAGTAGTCTCCAAGCTGCCTTCATATTAGCAGCATTGTCAGTTACAACGCCAAATACCTTTCGAGTTCTTATTTCATCAATGACACTACTCATTTCTTGAGCTATGAATTTTGCAGTGTGACATGATCTTCCTGTCGGTGAAACCTTGTAAAGAAAAGCGTTCGGCGTCGTGACAACAAAATTTACGATAGGTTCATTTCTAATATTGCTCCAGCCATCGACATCCAAATACCACAGAATCAGCAGCGGTAATTGCCTCTGCTACCAACGCAGACACATTCTTGTATTCATTTTCCAAAAACTGGCCTGACAACATGTATCTAGAAGGTAGTTTATATGCTGGCCGAAGAAACGAAAACAATGTCCTCCAATGAGAATTTTCCACCACACTGAGAGGTGATCTGCTCGCAGCAATTGCCCTGCTGAGAAGCTCATCTGCCTTGTCAATGCTGAATACTTCTAAAAATAAAAGACCACTAAAAATCACTACAACATAGTTATTTGATAATAAATACATATATGGACTACGAAGCGGCAGTTTTTTTAATAATATAATTTTCAAGTTTCAACAAATGCTTTGTCATAATATAGAGCTCGGACTTTTAACACAGAGTTCCGTAGTTCGAGTCAAGCCAGTACAATCAAAAGAGTTTATCATGTGCGGATTAATTTGAATTTAATCACCACAAAAAAAAACGGGAGAAAACAGGAAAATACCAAAAAAATAATTATGTACTTACGCTGTGGAACTTGAGTGGTTGTCTTCATATATTTTTCTTTTACAGAGTCTGGGCACTTTTTACAGACTTCTAGATGCTTTGACATTCTTGTGCCGTTTTGCGTAAGACGATTTGAGCAGAATGTATATTCTACTTTAGGTACTTTGGAAGTGGAAACAACATTTTTAAAAAGATTTACCACGACTGATGTGTTTCGACCTGGACCAACTCGTTTCGGGATATTTACAAATATAATCAAAAAAATACTACAATAAAATTACTCAATACGATTTTAATACTTACTTAACACTCACACAGTACACTCAACAAAAACGAACTCTCACTGTCTCAAGCTTTCTGCAGTCTGCACGCAAATCAACCAAAACATAAACCAAACGAGGATTAGGGAAATCCCCGTTCGTAATTGTAGTTTACATTTGGTGTTGCCAATTATGTTAAGACATGTGCAATGTACTATTTAACAAAAAACAAATGGTATTTTCTTATTGAACAAAAAAAATAATAATATCAACTCATATACTATAACCGCCTTACCATATTTTTATTTTCCTACTCATGAAAAAAAACCTACTTACTCCAGAAAAAAAACTGTTTTATTTCATGTTTTTTTTAAACTTTTTTTTTCATCTCAGAAAAAAACCGTTTTTTTACAACTCTAGTCGAGCTTAATGTGCTGACGTGTGTACCAGAAAGGTGTGGTCATCTTAAATATGACGATTTTAAGGGTGTGTTACAGATCATCAAAATCAAAAATTTTCTGTACGGGACCAACATTGCAATCACTGAAAAATAATCAGCTGTCCGTTACAAACTA
Source organism: Noctua fimbriata (assembly GCA_905163415.1). Classification (NCBI taxonomy): domain Eukaryota; kingdom Metazoa; phylum Arthropoda; class Insecta; order Lepidoptera; family Noctuidae; genus Noctua; species Noctua fimbriata. Next base: position 7,616,690 of record LR990929.1, on the reverse strand, counting down.
TCAGTACCTACTCAAGCCAAATGTATGGTACAGCTGATTAGGCATTTGCGATAACGATGTTTGGTCTCGACGAACTCGTGGCTAAATAATAGCAGTCGCTCGGTGCGCTCGCGCCGCCTCTTTGAGAGGAGTGAGCGTTAGGCCCACGCAGACTCAGTACGACTTGGCGATTCAGGTTGAAGTCAAAGTTCATCATCTGCCTAGCCTTTTCCAACTTAATTGGGGTCGGCTTCCAGTCTTACTAGATGCAGCTGAATACCAGTATTTTACATGGAGCGACTGCCTATCTGACCTCCACAACCCAGTTAGTACTGGGGTAATACGGTACCCTTTGGTAAGACTGGTTGTCAGACTTTTGAACCATTTACTACCTGTGACAACTGTCAAAGATCCACAAATGACAGCCGGTACCAATGGTTAACCGTGCTTTTCGAGGCACAGAGGAAACTCGGTATTTAATGGGTGGTCACCCATTCACGGACCTACGTAGGCCATGGACTTAGTATACAAACAGGACTGACTTCTGCGAAATTCGTAACACACAAAAATGAACCTTATATGTCACACCGTAGGTTTACTTTTGTTAAGCTATCATAACCGAGGCGAGAGAGATAGCAATATGGGAGCCCTTTGTCCCTTTCACTCAATTGCCAACAGATAAAACTGTTAAAGATGGTAGAAAATATTAAACCGGCAGTCACCTCACACTACAAGTAAAATAAATTACATATGTATATGTTTTTTTTAGCTTTAAGATAAATTTTAATTATTTCTTTTATAGGTTTATAGTCTGTACAGAATACAAATTTATTTATTTTAAGTCAAATTAAATATTAGTATGATTCTTTGGAAGCTGTTATATAACATTATTTTTAGTATATGCGAAACCTGAATATAGTTTGTTCAGAATCAGTAACTGAATCGATTCCAATAATTTTTAAACTATGTTATATTTTTTCCCCAAAATATTTAAAAAAGTTAAAAGTTAAAAAAAATGCATTGAGAAACTTAGGCAGTAAGATTGGCTTACGGCAGAAACTCCACAAAACAACTCTGTTTAACCGTGTTTAATTTTAATAAATGTTTGTCATACACTTTCAATTTTATTCCCTCCATTTGAATACCCAAACACCAATTCTACAGAGCAAACGGAAAAGAAAATGGAAAGGAAACAAAATTCTTATTTTTTTTTCTCATAAATTATTATTTCACTATTTTATGTAACCGTTGATGTCTTATCCAGACACAAATTATCTCTGTCAAAACGAAGTTTCTTATTTGTTACAAAAATGTATGGTTTCTAATAGGGTGACCTATTAGAAAGAGACAAAGGGCTCTGTTATAAATATCTCTCTCGTCACATTTTTCTGGTAGAGTTCTCAGTCCAGTTTATTATACTAAGTCCAAGACCTAGTCAAGTGCGGCTTAACCTGAAGAACGCCCCGAGCTGCTGTTATTATTTGGCTACGAGCTCCTCTTAAGCTCTTCCAAGTCAAAGTTATCTACCGAATAATTTTTAATTCACCGACATGTCGAAGATTCTTCTTCATCATGTCGGTGAATTGGTTCAACGATGATTTTTCCAATATCTCATGATCGTAACAGCATTTGTGGTGGCCATGTCCGGCAATGAAAATTTACAGACTAAAAATTTTCCTATTATGCTTTCTTCATCAATCTTCAAGGAAACTGATAAAACGCCCATTAAAATTTTATTACAAAATTACACTCACTGCAATTGCAAGATACGTTAAACCCACGTTCATTTCGATTTACGACTAAATCTTACATAGGAAAATAATCAAGTGCATTGAAATTTCATTACAGAGACTGTGTAGTATCGACAAATAAATCGATTTTGCATGGAAATAGTTTCAAATTATTTTCCATTAATATATTCTATTAATATTACACACATTTATTTGCGGACCATTATGTGACATAATCATCGTTTAATAAAAAATAAAGTTAATGTTAAGTTCAATTATATTTATTAATTGGATTTATTTAATAGTTTTGTATTAATAATTGTTAAATTGTGGTAGAATAAAGGCTATTTTTATTTATTTTAATTTTAAGTGGAGTGAACTAACTATAAGATTAGTTATTTATTTCATCATTACCATCATTCTTCTGCCTTCATGTTCAATGTTCAATGTTTTGTGTAAAATGGTCCTTTTCTTGCTAACAGTGTTTTTTTTTTTGAAAATCTGCAAATGGGGATCAAAATTTTACGAAAAATTATGGATAGTCTCTTAAGACCATTTTCGTGTAGCTGCAACGGTCAAGGCAGTTTCCCTTACTGTCCCGCCGAAATTTTCCACCCTGTATACTGAGGACTATCGTAAGACAGATAGATTCCTAGCCAAGCTTCGTATATTCCTAAAAGAAAACGCCATTTTAAATCACACCGTTCCCCGCTATAAATCTCATTGAAAATCAATAGGTAATCTTGAAGTGTAATCTTGGTACAAGTCTGTGGTTTATTTGCTCTCCTGAAAGGATCACAAACACTGTGGTAGGTACATACATGAAGCTTTTATGTGTTTCTATTCTACGGAGAATTGATTCAATGGAAAACTGAGTGTGGAAAGTGAATTTAAAGTTGTAGGTATAGGACGTAGGCCTATTTAAACAGAAATATATTTCACGGAGCAATTAGGCCCCAGGGGAGACAAGAGAAGATTCTTGCTAAGTACAAAGATTGACAGATGAATAGAATATAACATAATATGACATCATGGGTTAGGCAGAGGTGTACATAATAGTACACTCACATTTCGCCAATTGTTTAAGTCTCATGTAAAAGGGGGCGAGCCTATTACCACCAATAAGCCTTTAGGCTTATTGGTGGTAATAGGCTCGCCCCCGTATATAGACGTAATAGCAGTATATAGACGTATATAGACTCCGTGGCTGCTACTGAAATTCGTGATGGAAAAGCCCAATAAAAATTTTCCCGACCCGGGAATCAAACCCAGGACCACGCTCAGCAGTCGCGATTGCGAGCACTGGACCAACGAGGACGTCAACATAATCAGTTGACAGATAATAATTATAATATACTTTATAGTTGGTGTCAGCATTTCTTATTTTTTAAATTAGAAAGTAAACAATTCATTAGTTACTGCTTGAAATACAATTCCATAAAGCATTCGTAGTTGCGCAGCTTTTTTTTTCAGTTTAAAAAAACTTTTTTGAAAACCGACTTCAAAAACACAAAAGTGAAAAATAACTTTAGCTTCAGAAGTCGGTGACAAAAAAACTAAATCAAACAAAAAAAATTCACCGACTTCTGAAGCTTTTTTTATTTTTTTATTTTTAGTTGTAATATCCTATACAAATATGTGCTATGCATTTATTTTACATTGTTGACAATACATTTCATGGTAATAAGCTTATCCCCAATCAAAGGGAACTTAACCCCCCCCCCTCCCTAACTGTCGAAATGTGGGTGTACTGTACACATCTGCATACCCCCTCAGAGCAAACAGGCGTGATGTTATGTGATGATGTTGTGTAAACAATAAACATCCACGCGATTGCAGCAATCACGACAGATTTGCTGTCTATTATTGAAGAGTTCCGTTCCATATCTTCGAAGTTCAAGATCAGATCATGACAATATTTCTATGGGACCAACTTGGGAGTATACTCTTTCAAACAAACAATGAATTTCCAAATCGATTCAGGCGTCTTCGAGTAATCGGTGAATAAACATTAAAAAAAAAGATTCTGACGAATTGAGAACGTCTCCTCTTTTTTTTAAAGTCGGTTAAAAACCGTTTGCAACTGAATACTTGTATTTTACATGGAGCGACTGCCTATTCGACCTCCAACACCCAATTACTCAGCAATACGATTCGTAAATAGTGTGTTCTGAAATAAAAACCGAAAACGCCTATAGGCATTGTTATAGCAATGTGTAGCTCAAAAAGAAACTCACCAGCCAATACAACTAGGCGTCATTGACGAAAAGCCAAATTACTATCAAGTTACTAATTTATTTATCACGTCGTTTATTATTATTGTCGCATTTGCTATATATTAATAAAGTTATATTATAATAAATAATTGATTGACACACCATACTTTAATAAGGACAAAAAAACCTGATAATATCTTACTGGCAACATTCATCTATCCATCGACGCTCACACGCCCCATCTGTGCGCGCAGTTCGCATGTAAAAAACAGTCTGTTAATTGACGTCATTGCCAAAAAAATACGCCGCGGGATTTCAAGGTTACGAAGTACTAGTGATGGATTGTACAAACATAATTGGCTATCCTTACACTGTAGTTGTGGCCAGTGTTTTGTGAGTTTTGTGTTTGAAAACAAGTGCAGAGGAAATTCTGCTGGAGATTATTCACGGATCGAGGTCTTATCGTCATAGATATTATACTTTTAAGGTAACACCGGTTTTGTTATTCTGTTCAAGATTTTCATTGACAAACTTTTACATAGGAACGTCTTTATAATGCATTGTCTTGTTTTCTTCTGCATCTCTCACTACTTTTTATTTCAATTCAAAACTTTAACAAAAATAAAACTTGTTTTTTGACGTACTATGCAAATTCATAGACAACTTAACTAACTTTGTTTATTTACAGAGGTAGATACTATTAGAACCGGCACATCCTGGTTTACGTCACAGTGATTTTAAATATCTTCTGAAAGATTTAAAATAGGTACTCAAATAGATAAGAGAGTTTTGTTTAAGTACAAATAATAGTATTGTATAATGTTATCATAATATTGAAGAGATATACTTATATTTTGAGGTTCCGTAGATAAATGGCAAAAACGAATAGGTGCCTCACAATTTATTGTCTGTCTTTCTGACCGGTCGCACAGCCGTTTTACTCGTTCAGCTAAACAATTGTGTATTGAAATGACGAATAAAATTATCGACGATGAATTAGGGGAAGAATCGTCATCTGCCTAGCCTTTTCCAAATGTTGGGGTCGGTTTTCAATCTAACCGGATACAGCTTAATACTAGTATTTTATTTTATGTTCGGTATTCACCCAAAAGACGATTTTAAACGTTCTAGGTTTAACAGTTATATTATAATTATGTGGTACCTACCACAGAATACAAATAATTGAAATACCATCTTGAATGTATGCAAGCTCTAATGATATATCGCTCGTATTTGCGCATACGAGCGATATATAGGATGGCATAACTCAAAATTGTAGTTTTTTCGATATTGTTTGTAGTTGAATATCAAATTAACGAAAGTTAGTATTCAATTAAGCGACGAAATACGTAAAATAAACCTTTCATCTTTTGATAAAAGTTATCTATGCAAAAAAATATTGGCATTATAATGACAAAAATAGTCGAACTTAAAAAACATTGTCATGTATTTTTCGAGTTATTTGTCATTAATGTCGCAAACAAGCGAATTATACCAAAAAAACGATTTAGAGTTCCTAAACAAAAATGACATAACAAACAATTTTATTTTAACAGGCTCTAATGTCTAAATGCTGAGCAAAGACCCCTTATATCCTTCCAGATACTCTTCTCCAGCACCACATCAAACTTTTTGAAACTATTAATTTTTTCATTCAAGTTCAATGTCCTCTAAGTGTTCGGAGCATCCTTTTTGTGCTCTTAAAAGTGTGCTCTTATTTTGTGTCATCTTGATGAAAACCTCAAAAAGTACCTACACTCAGGCGTGTGAGGCTGATGTTTGTTGGATAAAATTAATGTTAAACATGCATAATTAATGTAATTAATGTTCTGTATGGTGTCCGGACGTAAAGAATAGCACCATCCCATATCTTCCCGTGGGTGTCGTAAGAGGCGACTAAGGGACTTACCAGAGAATGGGCAGCAGCGTTCTCTGTGTTTTATAACAACCATACTGCGATCGCCAACCCGCCTGCCAAGCGTGGCGATTATGGCAAAACCCCCCTAGACCGGTCAATGTGGCAACACTTGGGGGAGGCCTATGTCCAGCAGTGGACGTGTTTCGGCTGAAATGATGATGATGATGATGATGATGCATAATTATGCATCCCAACTATGGAACCCTTCACTGTGCTTAGCCAGTTATTTCTTCTTTCAATTTAAAAGTCTTATATACATTCAGCAGCTCGAAAAAAGCCGAAAAATTTACGACACTCAGTTCTATTTCTGGGTTTGTTATTGTGATGGTGGCTGTTTTATGAAGCTTCGTTTAAAATTGTTTAGAAAAACCGAAGTTTGCGAGGTGATGCCTTAGTATTTTGTTTAAAAGCCGCTTTACGACCGTAGATTTAGAGTTTAATTTTGCCATGTTTGTTTGAGTTTTTTTTTGTTTATACTTTTGATAAATCCAAGACTCGTGTATATTGAGATGTCTCCGCTTTGTAGTTGTGCATGTGATTATAATTTTTATACTACTACGTAGGTAGCCGTTTCCTTGGTAACAATGTCGTTGCTAAGGAAAATAACATACCATGATTTATTTACTTTATGCACTAGTAAAAATAACCATGCCCAAGTAGACTAGATGTGCCATTTTACGTTATTCATATGTGTCATATCATTAATGCAGTATTATTACACGACTGCACCTATACCTATCCTAATCATTTGAACATAAATTATCACACATCCTGGTTGTGTGGTCTGATTGTTTATTTTAAGCTCTGGCTTATCTTTCAGATAAATACGGACCTATATAATACAACGATAGCGAACAAATCGAGCAGCAGTTTACTCAAAACAGTTTTCATCAACACACCATTATGGCAGAACTAAAGATAGAAGGTCAAATCGAAGGCATAACTGAAGGACAGTTAGAATACATAAAAAGCGTGATCGAAAAAGAAGGTTTCAAAGCCAGCAAAGTTACTTTAGAAGCTGTAGGAGGTGCAGCTGATAATTATAGCGCAAACGTAAAAAGGATCGTGATTGAAGGAGAAAATGGAACCTCAACAATGATAGCCAAAATAGCGCCATCTATCGAACTCCTTCGTCAGGGCATGGGCGCAGTTCTCCTGTTCACCAACGAGCATCTGATGTTCACAGAGATCCTACCAAAGATGCTGCAGCTACAGAAACAAGCCGATATACCGGAAGAAGACCAATTGAAATTCCCAAAATGTTTTGGAACGAACATGGAAGCGCCTAATGAAGTTATCCTGTTAGAAGACCTTAAAGCATCAGGATTTGTTATGCTGGACCGATTTAAATCTCTTACCGATGAACATATGTACAGTGTATTGAGAAATTTGGCTATTTTCCATTCGCTTTCATATGTGTTGAAAAACAAAGAACCTGAGACTTATGATTATTACAAGGACAACATGGCGGATATGTTAGGAGCATTGACTCAAGCGCCTCCCGAATTCCTTGGTTTCTTTTATCAAATTGAGGCTCTTTCTCTCAGTCTGCTTGATGACCCAGAGCATCAGAACATCGTGAAAAACAAAATCAGTGATGTTATAAAAAGTGCCGTCAAAATGACGAAGTTCGAACATGGTAGCCGATTTGCAGTGATTCAACATGGAGATTGTTGGACCAACAATATTATGTTCAAGTTTGAGGTCAGAATTTTTAATATTTTATTGCCTTTAAAACATTAGTACTGTTGTTACGATCTTAAAAGGTATCTGGGACATACAGCTTTGGAGGGTCCTATGTCCATCAGTACACTGTGATAGGCTGCGTTGGTTGATTCATGTATTTACCCGAAACTTGCTTCAGTTATTCGGTTTTCTTTTTATAATATCGGAGAACTACTTTTGACATATTGGCAAAACCCTAAAATGTGAAGATAAGCTTACTCGTTGCATAATATTTTATCTAATCGATTGATAATGATAAACCCACGCAAGAGATAATAAACGGATATAACTTTTATTATAGAATGCCAATGTACCTAATCTATTGTGTGTTTTTGGAAACTAATATTTTCCTGAAATTACTCATCAACTTCTGCCAAGAGTGGTGAGCAATGCTCATGTCTTCTTTATATGAGAAGGGGATTTGCGCTGCATTATGGAAATAAAAGCTGGCAGTTCAGTACAGTTCTATTTATAGATATAATAAAACGTTAAAATGGTAGATTGAGCTGACAGGCGGTTCAATGACAAGGATGTGACCCGTCTCCCGTTATTGCGTCATCGTCATCCTCAATCATCTAATGTATGGAGTATAAAGTAGCGAGACTGTGTTAGTGGCATGTTATTGGAACACATTCATTTCAAAACATAACGTACCTACCTACATATTTTCCACAGTAGCTACTCATTTAAAAATGGCAAGTTTCTTACCTCATAAGTACATAACTTTTACTAACATGTTCCCATTTTGTACTTTCAGAGAGAGACAGTGCAACAGTCAATGTTAATTGATTATCAACAATCGAAGAACTTCAGCCCAGTCTACGACCTGCTATACTTGATCTTCAACTGCACCGACCACGAAACTAGGGTCACGTGCTACTACGACTGGATAGACCTCTACCACGATGAACTTGACAAGGCCTTGTCCAACTTTGGCCTGAAAGTTAACTACGTATATCCAAGAGACCAATTGGATGCTGATTTAAAAAGATACGGCAAGCTGGGCTTTGGTTGTGCTGTTCTCATGTCTGGTACAATGACAATCAATCCAGCGGAGGCTGCTAAATTAAAGGATGTGTTGGAAAGTGGGAAGATGGAGGATATGGCTGGCGCAATGACTGGTTTACACGCTGAGACCATGCTTCTCTTTAAGAAGAGACTCATTGGATTGATTGATAGTTTTAAACTCTTCGGTCTGCTGTGAGGTGGGAATATTGTTGTTTGTCTTTGACGTCGTGGCCATTATTATTTTTTATATTATGTTACTTGTAATTATATGCCAGATATTATGTTGGGTAATCTATATTTTTGTCTAAGAAATGCAAAAAAAAAGCCGAATGTTACTTGTGCTTCTCATTAATTTCCGGGAAGAGGTATAACATCGAGAAAAGTGAAAAGAATGGGGGGGGGGGCTTTGTCTAGCAATGGGACAGTTCTTGATGACATGACCTTATTTAATGTTGTCATGTTACAAAATATTGCTTTACAAAAAGTACCCTCGCTGCGGATGCAAGTTTTCGTATTTAGAATTTGCTGAAGGCCTACGCCTAAAGATCTGGGAAATCTTTCTACTTTAACCCCGCCTTCACTCTCGTAATGGGTGTAAAATGACCGTGTATCGTGCGTTTTTTCAGACAATTATAACTTTGTTTTTTATAAATTTTGTATACAACTAGTCTTGTTGTTTTAGTTATAAACGAAACTATTAGAACTTGAAAATACATTTCATACCTTGATGTAAACGCGGGGTAAAACAAAGTGCAACTGCATAGTTATTTGCAAATTTCGTACCGAAATTTCAGAATGATGAAACAGTAATGTAAGGTCCACTTGAAATGAGGAAGAATTACTAAACGCATTTAGTGCTAAACTTATTTAAAACACAATCCTGTTTCTGCCATCAATAAACGATTGACAGAAACAGAACCTTGCTTTAAACACGTTTATAGCTGAACGCGTTTTATATACTTTTGTGGTTTCTAGTTCAAACGGGTCCCTACGGGATGTGAGGTCGAAAGAGGTGGAAGTTGCCGAAACAGCACAATAAACAAAATGAATGTCTATGTTGATGTTCAAGAGTGTATATGTTATTTTTAACATGATAATTTTGTATTTTTATCAAACAGGGTAGAAGGAACACCGACACTAAACCGGTTAACACGTATTCAGTATATCATAAACTAAAAATAAAATAAAATATTATTCGGAACCCCGTGGACATAGAAATTTTTCGTTGGTTATTTTAAAAAAAATGTACCGAATATGTGGTAACCGTTTCAGCGTCGGTGTCCCTTCCACCTTGTATAATGTTACTGAAAACGAACAGAAAATTATTTTTCTTTTTATAATCTTGTTTTTCGATTAGTTTTTAAGTGCATGCTGTGGTCTCCTTCATAATTGAAGGAACACACGTAAAATGTTTTTTTGTAATCTTGTTTAGGTACCTATGTTTTGTAACATGTGTCTATGTATCCTCTGTTGGAGGTTCTTTTTAATAATATCAAAGAAAATGCTTTTATTGTTTATATTAAAGTGTGTTGAGAAAATGGTTATACTTTACTTTATGCCAATCTATTTTTCACTCACTGACCGACCAGTCATATGTCTCGAGCACGCACCTCTGATTTTTTGGATTCATGTGAGTATTGTATATTTATCACTTGCTTCGGTGAAGGAAAACATGGTGAGGAAACCAGGATGCCTGAGTGATATTTCTTGACGGCATGTAAAGCCAAGTCACAGCCTCATGGGTGGCATGAAAACTCTGACACCAGGTTAGGTACTAACCACACGATAAAGAAGAACTCACTGACAGAAAATGCACCGTCTAAACAACTGGATCTCGAAGCATTACCAAAGGCCCTTTGTACAAATAACGAAAGCAACGGAAAACTTTTTGAATATTCTTCCCCAAACAGGATAATTTTGCCTAACATCTATGAGTTCAAATTCAAGGTTTAAGTTTAATCAGCCTATAATGTGCCCACTGCTGGGACACAGGCCTGCTCTCTATGAGAGGGAATGGGCTATAATCCACCACGCGGGTCCAATGCGGGTTAGTAGATGTCACATGTCTTCGAATTTTTGGTTCTAGGACATGCCGGTTTCGTCAAGATGTTTTCCTTCACCGTTTTTGCAGTTGTGTTGAAATAAATTACATAATGTGCCTGCCTGGGTTCGAACCCACAACACGTAAGCCGGGGTCGCCACCACCGGGCACAATAGGTACTAAACGTTAAACATACTGATCGAATAAGGAAGAGCATACTGCGCTCCAGAACTCAAATTACTGACGTAGCTCATAAGAGCTGCAACACGAAATGGGACTGGGCAGGTCATGTCTGCCGGATGCCGCAAAGTTGAGAGGCCCAGTTTATCGCAAAACTGGAGCCCTGAGCCAGCTAGACTGGGTCGCGGCAGACCGAGTAGAAGATGGCAAGACGCATTGGATGGCTTTCTCGTTAATTGACAGGGGAGGCCTTTGCGCAGGAGTGGGACAGTTCAGGTTAACAACAAAAAAGAGTATAAATAGAGGAAGAATATTTCAAAAAAAAAGTTTTTGAAGTTAGAAACATGGAAGTTGGTTCTTGCCTGGTCACTAAAGCCTTTCCGAAAACATAAAACACATTTCACCACCACACATGGCAAGACTATCAGGATGCAGCAATACTACAACACTAGCTGGTTTGAAATAGCGCAGGAAAAGAGTTTCTGGAAGGACTGGAGGACTGCCCAGAAGTGCGACAATATTGGCTAATTATGTTCCCAATAATCAACTGCTTGCCTATCCTTCTTTGGCAGGCAGTTCAGTCGTTACTTCAGGACTCTTCGGCTACATAGGCCCGCTTTTCTGGCGGTCGTAAATGTTGGTTCTGGTTTTTAGGAGTTACAGTAGATGGATAGTTTGGTGCGCTTATCCCGAAATGAATTTTCGTTAACTTATATTGTATGTTGACCGCAAATACTAAAACGCCACTATAGTTGTTGTAGCAACAGTAGTTGCAAAAGTTTTGTAGGCGCCATTATTGAAGGCTGGTGTTTCTCTGTTCTCTTCCTTTAAATTCGTCTTTTAAGCAATTCATTTTACGTATTGTAGTCATCTCTGAGTATTTTTGCAAAATGGCGATAAATATGAGTGTAGGATGCATTAGTATTTCATCCGAAAATGCTTGTGGGTGTTTATCTACACAAATGTATTCTACAAAACACCAGAGTGAAAATTGCTTTTCAATTTTTATCAGGCGTCACTTTCTTTTATCTACAAAGGAACATCATCATCATTTCAGCCGAAAGACGTCCACTGCTGGACATAGACCTCCCCCAAGTGTCGCCACATTGACCGGTCCCGTGCGACTCGCATCCCGTGGATCCCTGCAAATTCACAAAGGAATAAACGAACGCCGCGCACGCGTCGCGTTACAAAGGAACGTCTGAATATAATTCAATGACGGAAAAATGTTACACATTTAGTTTTAATTCAGCCAAAAACTAGATCTAGGCTTGGAGGAAGTATGCAGCAGAGCCATCTCACCCCACCACGGTCAAGGGCCTAGGCCACCTGGATTAGCGTTCAAGCGGTCGACGAGTCAACATCTAGGGAGGCCCCTCCCCCAAATGGAATATCCTGTTAGGTACCTATTTACCAATACCTCACGGTGACTTGAATAAATAAATCATATCATTATGTGATTAAAAGTACTGATATTTCAATGTTATGTCCTAGTGCAAATATTGTTGTTACGGAAAAAAACGTATCCAGTTTCGAAGCACATATCATAGTAATCACTTCGCTATTATTAGTTAATTATATTTATCATCTAATCAAAATAAAAATAAACATTTACAATAATATCCTGACGTGTGATTGTATATCTCACAGATAAACGCGTATCTATATAATGAAACGAAGTCATACTGAGAGCTTCTAGTTTACCTTATTGCACCACCATGGCACAACATAATATTAAAGGCGAAATTCAAAATATATCTGAAAGCCAGTTAGCATTCATCAAAAGTGTAATTGAAAAAGAAGGTTTCAAAGACAGTAAAGTTACCATTGAGACAGTTGGAGGAGCTGCTGACAATTATGGAGCAAATGTAAAAAGAATCGTCATAGAGGGAGAAAATGGAAACCTTTCAATGTTTGCCAAAATCGCACCAACGATTGAATTCGTTCGAAGGACATCGAACGTTCCTCGTGCATTCAGTAACGAGCATCTGATGTATACAGAGGTCCTGCCAAAGCTGCTGCAGCTACAGAAGCAAGCCAATATACCAGACGAAGATCAAATAAAATTCCCAAAATGTTACGGAACATATATCGAAGCACCTAATGAAGTTATTCTGATAGAAGACCTCAATACTTCAGGTTTTGCTATGATGAATAGATTGTTACCCCTTTCCGATGAGTGTGTGACCAGTATATTGAAAAAAATTGCTATTTTCCATTCACTTTCTTACGTGTTGAAGAGCAAGGAACCCGAAATATTTACTTATTATAGAGACAATTTGCCGGATGTAATGGGAGCAATGGATGAAGGAACTTTTGGAGACTTTGATTTTTTTACTCATGTCGAAAATCTTTCTCTAAATCTGCTCGAAAATCCAGAACATAAGACTATCCTGAGAAAAGCAAAAGTCCGTGAAGGTATACGTCGTGCCGCCAAAATGATGAAGTTTGAACATGGTAGCCGGTATGCAGTGATTCAACATGGAGATTGTTGGACAAACAATTTTATGTTCAAGTTTGAGGCAAGTATTTTAAACCTTTTCTTATATTTACAATATTTTTTGTTGTACTTTTATTTTAGTTCTTTATTCTTGGAGGAGTTCGTGGCTAAATAATAACTGCCGCTCGGGTTGATCTGCAGATTGAGCCGTGCTTTCTAACGAGTAGATTGGTCCGTGGATGAATGACCACCCGTTACATACCAAGCTTCCTCCGTGCCTCGTAAAGCACGTCAAGCCGTTAGCCCCGGCTGTCATTTGTAGATCTTTGACAGTCGTTACAGGTAGTCAGTGGCCTGAAAGTCTGACAACCAGTCTTACCAAGGTGTATCATATTACCCAGTACTAACTGGGTTGTGGAGGATAGATAGACAGTCGCTCTATGTAAAATACTGATATTCTGCTACATCCGGTTAGACTGGAAGCCGACTCCTACATAGTTAGGAAAAGGCGACGCAGATGATGATTCTTCCCCTAATTCATCGTTATCTGTCCAGCTTATAAGCAGTGTTTGAGTCAGCTTTAGAATTTTTATTTTCATATTTAGTTAACTGTTATGTTCCTTCAATTGGGATATTATATTGTTTGCATATAAGGTTCCATACAGTATATCCATCGTTTTTTTGGTCTGTTCCTGATCTTGTACTTTCTGTACGAAACGATCCTCATTCCTAAGATTAAGCATAATTCCCTTTAATAATATTCCATTTTCTTCTTCCAGGGAGACACCTTGAAACAGTCAATGTTAATCGATTACCAATTATCCAAGAACTTCAGCCCAGTTTACGATCTCTACTACTTGATCTTCAACTGCACCGACCACGAAAGTAGAGTCAAAAGCTTCTACAACTGGATAGACTATTACCACTCCGAACTTGAGAAATCTTTGTCAAACCATGGTCTGATAGCAAATGACGTTTACCCAAGGGACCAATTGGATGCTGATTTGAACAGATACGGCAAGCTCGGATTTTCTTTCGCTGTTCTTATCTCTGCTTTACTTACAATAAATCCAGAAGAGGCTGCTAGAATGAAAGATGCGGTGGAAAACGGAAGAACTGATGAAATGGTTGAAATGATGGGTGAAATGCACAGTGAGACTATGTCTCTTTTAAAGAAAAGACTTACTGGATTGGTTCGAAGTTTCACTTTATTTGGTCTGCTGTCTTAGTTTACTTAAATCTTTACCTCTGTGTAAATTTTAAGGTCGTAATACATATATATTTAAAATTAATATTTGTATTTTTATTAATCCCTATGTTGTGTTCCACTGTTAATGTGTCATATATATGTCACCGGAAAATAACAAGAATCGCCAATTTATAAATTTTCTAGGAAATTTATAAACTTTCGTAGGATTCTAAACGAGAGATAAATTGTATTATTTTACGGCCACATTTTCGCAAATTTATCAATTTGCGACGTCTCGTGGTAAATTTATAAACTAACGGATATCCATTCGTAAGATTCTAAACGGTTCGACTAATCAAAAAAGAGCTTTTAATTTTACGCTTCTTTAAAATACGGCAAATAACACACTGCTCTCTGATTGGTCGATGTTGACAGTGGCAATGCTTGTGTCCATAGACTTAGGCACAATCAGACTTGCCAAATTATAAATTTATCAGTTTCGATTGGAACACGTGACTTATTCAACCAATAAGAGCGCAAATGGCGTTTGGTTATTGCTTACTTATTATTTTACGCGTGATTTCGGTAAGTTTATCAATTTGACAGCTGATTATTTTTTTCGTGATTTTGGTTCGATGGAGAAAGTTGATCAGTTTGTTTTTCTTCATCGCACCCTAAATATGACCTCGCCTTTGTAATGCATGCTGCATGCTTCTTTGGTATATCGTAATTAATCAAATGCCGTGTGGTTTTTACAGCATTTTCAGCCGCATAATTATAATGTATGTAGCATAACATAACATCAGGCCTGTAATCCCTGAAGGGTTAGGCAGAGGTGTACCTAATTGTACAACCATATTTCACGAGTTATGTTAAAGTCCCATTTAGGTTGCGAGCCTATTTACATCAACCGGTCACAGATCCAAACTACGTGATTGCTGCCGAGAAATTCCCGATGGAAAAAACCCAATAACACTTTGCCCGACCCGGGAATCGAATCCAAGACCTCTTGCTCAGCAATCGCACTTGCGACCACTCTACTGAAAGTGTATCACCATTACCCATTTTAGGATGCTGCTGAGAACTTTGTATGATGTTACAGTAACAAGTGCAACTGAAACAGGAAAATGTTTTCTGTATCATTCAGAGAAAGCTGCTAACCTTATTTATCATAAAGCTGCGGTCAAACTGAGTCACACTGAGGTAGACTGGACTACGGACCTTTGATAGATAATGTACTCAATAAAAATTTAATGTGTTCCCTGTCCACAAACAGGTCTGGACTGATTATAGCAACATCAATTAAAGTAGTTACTTTACTTAAATCTTCTATATACAAAACAAAGTCGGGTTATTTACATCACTTATAAGTCAAGAACGGCTGGATCGAATGATCATTGATTGTTTGGATTCATCTCCGCCACGATTAGCAGAATATTTATTAAAATATCTGAAAATTTAAAAAAAAATAGTTTTTAAATAAATTAGGTTTGGCATCTTCGCCGTTGACAGCTCATGTCATGCAGGTAGAGTAGGTAGGTAGGGTAGGGTAGATAGATAGGTAGGGTAGGGTAGATAGATAGGGAGGGTAGGGTAGATAGGTAGGTAGAGTAGGTAGGTAGAGTAGGTAGGTAGGGTATGGTAGGTATCTATCCTACCCAGGATAGGTAGGGTAGGGTAGGAAAAGGAGCATTGCAACGCATGCCGGGCACAGCTAGTATATTTAAATACAATAGCATAGTAACAACCGAAAACACTAATGAGTACAGCAAATAAAAACATGTTTCAATAAATAGGTATTTAATCAAGCAATCAATTTGGATAAGAAATCGTTGCCCTGTTGTGCGATAATAACAAATATCAAACATTTTACCATTTCAGTTATTCATAATTTTACAACAAACCGAATTCTGTGAAACTATCAATAAGTCCTACAATTCTCTTTTTAAGACGGACCAAAGTATCTCCTTCGAAGCCTTGCGTTTGCATTGCTTGTATTGCTTCATCTAAACCTTGCTCCTTTAAGTTGTCCATAATCGCACCAGCTTCTTTGGAATCCCTCATCAACATATTAGATAACAAGAGACATAGACCAAAAAGTAATTTGGCATATCTCTTCATGTCTGCGTCTAGCTGGTCTTTAGGATACACAAAGTTGGCTTTCAGGCCAAAGTTAGATAAGGAATTGTCTAATTCAGTATGATAGTAGTCTAACCAGTTGTAGTAGTTCTTAGACCTGGTCTCATGATCAGTGCAGTTGAAGATCATGTAGAGGAGATCCACTGCAGGGATACTGTTCTTCGAGGCTTGGTAGTCAATCATGATTGATTGGACTGAGTTATTGCCCTGGAAATAAAAATAAAATTTAATTTTGGCTGGTGTATAATTTCAGATAGAAATCCAAAATATGATATCCCACTCATTTCAATTCAAGGTATTTTATGGGACTTTGGTGAGTAGAAGATTTTGCAGAATATTGATATCTGTAAATGGAATTTAAAATATAAAAATCTTTTAAAGAAAATCAGTACATTGAATAGATTTCTTATCTTCCTAATCAACAAGCATCACTTCTTATAACTACGTACGTCCAAAGTACGACAATAATCTTTGACACAGTGTAATTAAAAAAAATGCTTACCCCGATTTTGAACATAACATTGTTCGTCCAAGCATCGCCTTGTTGAATTATAGAATACCTATTGTCTTCCCTTGATAACTTTGGTGATAGTCTGATAATATCAACTGCTTTATTTTTGACAATTTTTTTATGATCTTCATCATCCAGGACTGAAATGACTTCATTTTCGAGAAGTGCCAAATGTTGCACAAAATGAGGCATCTGAGCCATCAATGACCATGCATCTACCAAGTTACCTTTAAAGAGATCAAAAGTATCTGGTTCTTTTTTCTTTAATGTGTAGGAAAGAGAATGGAGTATAGCGAAGTTCCTTAAGATACTTTTAACACATTCATCGGACAGAGAGTCAAACTTGTTCAACATTGAGAAACCTAATTCAACCAGATCTTCTAAAATTATGATCTCGTTAGGTTCTTCATTTAGCGACCCGTAGCATTTGGCGAATTTTAGATGTTCCTCTTCTGGTACTCCTGCGTCTTTCTGTAGCTGCAGGAACTTAGGTAATACCTCTGTATACATTGTGTGCTCGTTGGCGAACAACAAATGCGTGTTTGTCGCCTTGCGCACCATTTCGACACCAGATGCGACTTTCAAAATCAACTTTAAGCTTCCGTTGTCACCTTCTACGCTGACTCTCTTAACGTCTGCCACAAAATTATCACCAGGCTGTCCAACCCGACTGAAAATCACTTTAGTTACTTGTAAATCTTGTTCTTGAATCACTTGATTAATGAACTCCAGTTGGCGTTCATTTATATTTTCAAAATCTCCTTCAAAATTGAATTGTGCCATGATTGCTTGGATACTAAGTGCAAATTAGTGTTGTAATAAAATTTATACACAATATTTTTATCTATCGGAGTGACGGTGAACGCTCTTGGTCGGATGTATTAAGATTAGATAATTTTTATTTGTTAGCCAAGTAGGTATCGACTTTGCTAATCACCACGGCAATTGCGTAGGAAATAATCATGTTTTAAAAACATAATTACCTAGCACGCTCCGATAATACCTACCTGGAACGCCTGATGATTCAGGCCACTTGATAATTTTATTATTTTTAGATTTATACTGTTTGGAAAGATGCCATTGACTGTTGTTTCCGGCGTAAAGTAACAACACAAACAACCAACCATAATCTAGATTCAATCATTCAGACATACGTGATCTTCCACATGATGTTGTGAAATGATGGGAATACTTGGGATCTTGATCAGCTGCAGTGGACTGCTGGCCACTGCCCAGGCACTTTCTGGGGCGTAGTGCCCGCCTCCAGAACAAATAATGTCTTTGTACTTACGTTCGAATGTCATTCTTCAATATTCCCTATTTTGTCAACCAAGGTATTTTTATTTTTCAACAATTTGATATTTGCTTAAGAAACCTATGAAGTGTGATGGAAAAGCTCTATTATTAAAATTTTAAAGTAATTTATTATCATTAACCCAATTTTCATTTTACAATAAACCAAATTCAGTAAAACTATCAATAAGTCCTGTAACTCTTTTTTTGAGACGAACCATAGTATCATCAGCCACGGATTCCATTTTCATTGAATCTAACATGTCCCCTACATCTTCACTCTTCCAGGATTCCATGATCTTGCCGGCTTGCTCTGAATCTCTTGACAAAATATTAGCTATCATTACAGATTGTGCAAAAAGTAATTTGCCATATCTTTTCAAGTCTGCGTCCAATTGGTCTCTAGGGTACACAAAATTGACTTTCAGACCAAAGTTTGACAAGGATTTGTCTAATTCAGTGTGATAGTAGTCTAACCAGTTGTAGAAGTTCTTAGACCTGGTCTCATAATCGGTGCAGTTGAAGATCATGTAGAGGAGATCGACCACAGGACTGTTGTTCTTCGACGCTTGGTAGTCAATCATGATTGATTGTACTAATTCGTCTCCCTGAGAACAAAAAATGAGTCACTTCAATTTAACAAAAAAAAAAACACTGAAACATGTGTACATTCATGTGAAAAGAATTTTCCACGAAACAAAAATAATTTCAGTTATATGAGAGCCACATGTAGCACCATCCCATATCTTCCCGTGGGTGTCGTAAGAGGCGACTAAGGGACTTACCAGTGAATGGGCAGCAGCGTTCTCTGTGATTTTTTATAACAAACATACTGCGATCGCCAACCCGCCTGCCAAGCGTGGCGATTATGGCAAAACCCCCCTTGGGGAGGCCTATGTCCAGCAGTGGACGTCTTTCGGCTGAAATGATGATGATGATGATGATGATATGAGAGCCTGATAATTTTTTTGAGAAATATGTACCTGTTGATTGCTCTGAATTTGTTTCTCTCCAAAAAAAAAATATTTATGTAAAAAGAAATGCTTACCACAAATTTGAACATAATATTATTCGTCCAGGCATCGCCTTGCTGGATTACCGAATATCTGTTATCACTGCTCTTTGCAGCTTTCACTGCCAGTTTCAAAATACTCGCTAGTTTATTTCTTAGTATATTTTTACTCTCCTCGTCAAATACTGATAAAATATCATCTTCAAATGTTTGCATGTGATCCTGCATTTCTTTGTTCTCTGCCATAAGTGCCCATACATCTATCAGTTTATTTTTGAAGAGATCGTAAGTTTCTGGTTCTTTTTTCTTTAACGCATAAGAAAGAGAATGGAGATTACCAAAGTTCTTCAAAATGCTTTTTACACATTCGTCAGATAGAGACACGAACTTGTTCAACATAACATAATCTAATTCATTAAGGTCTTCTAGGATGACAACCTCGTTAGGAGCTTCATTCAGAGATCCATAGCATTTGGCGAATTTTAGTTGTTCTTCTTCTGGGACACCAGCGTCTTTCTGTAGCTGCACTAGTTTGGGTAACACCTCATTATACATTGTTTGCTCATTTTTAAACAAGAATTCAGTGTTAGTCATCTTCCTTACCATTTCAAATGGAGGTGCAATTTTGACGATCAATTTCAAACCTCCATTTTCCCCTTCGATAGTGATCCTCTTGACGTTTGCCACGAAATTATCGCCAGGCTTTCCAACTGGACTAAAAACCACTTTAGTTACTTTTAAGTCTTGTTCTTGAATCACTTTATTGATGAACTCAAGTTGGCGTTCACTTATGTTTTCTAAATCTCCTTCAAAGTTGTATTGTGCCATGGTTACACGTTATAGAAACTAACTAAAGATATAATATGATTGGCCTTTAATTTATAAAGTTATTTTATCTGTGTGTAGGTAGCATTATGGATTTTTAGTATAAGATTAGATAATATCAATGTGTTTGTTTTTTGTGTGAACTAAGTCTCAACTAAAAAAATATCAGTTTTACAATCGCTTTTTGAAGCTACAAAAGTAATTGAAAGAACCTGACATACTTATTCCAACTTTATCTGTGTTGGAAAATGCACTTTGGATGCCTCTCTGACGCAACTTAATATAAGGTGCGTCACAAGCGTACTTTTCACTCAACAAAAGCTACCAAAGTTTTACCTTTTCATGTTGCATGCACTTGTTGGTAACCCTTTACGTACATTACTCTTAGAAATACAGCGTCAATACCACTGAATGATGCTGTTTTGGCCTCGGTCTTCAAAGAGGAAAATACTAAAATATATGACATTCTTTTATAAAGTCTGACGTAATTCTTTTGCTATTTATTACATTATTAGTACGTTGCCCTCAATTTGTTATGAGGTGATTACGATTATCTATTCAATTGATAAATTATTTTACTGTTAAGATGTGACTAATTATGTAAAAAAAAAGTAACCAGAAAATGAAGAGTAAAGTGAAGAGTTCCTCCATAATCTAGATTCAATTATTCAGACATACGTGATCTTTCAGATGTTGTTGTGAAAAGATGGGAATACTTGGGATCTTGATCAGCTGCAGTGAACTGCTGGCCACTGCCCTGGCACTTTCTGGGGCGTAGTGCCCGCCTCCAGAACAAACAATGTCTTTGAACTTACGTTCAAATGTCATTCTACAATATTCCCTATTTTGTCAACCAAGGTATTTTTATTTTTCAACAATTTGATATTTGCTTAAGAAACCTATGCCTTAGTACTCATTTACGGAGACGCGGTGCGTCGCGTGGCGCGTTGCGCGTAGTGTCGCGTGGCGCGTTGCGCGTGGCGTCGCATGGCGCGTTGAGCGTTTTTTCCGTGTACGACGTGTGTGTAGGCGACGCGTGCAGCGGCCCACCTTATCACACGCCCAAACACAAACATATGGCAATGTACGATGTAGTTGACGAAAACGCGGGGCGTGACGCGGCGCGTGGTGTGGTGCGTGGTGCGGTGCGTGAGGAGCAACGGTGCCCGTCGGGCGTCGGCAACGCTGCCTTTCAAGTAAACACACGTAAAATCGCTTCTCCGTAAGCGCTCTTACATCGCCATACGTTTGAATTGTAAGCGCCGCGCGACGCCCCGCCTTTTTTTACAGTGTGATGAGAAAACTCTATTATTAAAATTTTAAAGTAATTTCTTCGCAGATGTTTGCAACATAGAGCCAAATTAAAAAGGAACTGGGCAGGCCACATCTGCCGCATGTCGTATCAAAATTGGTCCAAAGTGGCAACAGATTGGCTTCCGAACAACAGAACCCGGCGACGCGGTAGGCCCAGAAGAAGATGGCTTGACGAGCTGGACTCTTGTCAAAAGGATTGGGCCTAAATAGCAAAAAACAGAGATAAATGGAAAGAGGGAAGGGAGGCCTTTGCCCTGCAGTGGGACACATCAGGCTCATAATAATAATAAAAAAATAAAATAACCATTAACCCAATCTTAATTTTACAATAAACCAAATTCAGTAAAACTATCAATAAGTCCTGTAACTCTTTTTTTGAGACGAACCATAGTATCATCAGCCATGGATTCCATTTTCATTGAATCTATCACTTCCCCTACATCTTCACTCTTCCAGGATTCCATGAACTTGCCGGCTTCCGCTGAATCTCTTGACAAAATGTTAGCTAACATTACAGATTGTCCAAAAAGTAATTTGCCATATCTTTTCAAGTCAGCATCCAACTGGTCCCTAGGATACACCAAGTTGGCTTTCAGGCCAAAGTTTGACAAGGAATTGTCTAATTCGCGGTGATAGTAGTCCAACCAGTTGTAGAAGTTCTTAGACCTGGTCTCATAATCGGTGCAGTTGAAAATCATATAGAGGAGATCGACTACAGGACTGTTGTTCTTCGAGACTTGGTAGTCAATCATGATTGATTGTACTAATTCGTCTCCCTGAGAACAAAACATAAAACAAATAATGAGTCATTTCAATTCAAAAATATAATATAAAATACAAGAAATGTGTTTCATATGAACAAAATTTTTCAAGGAACAAATACTGTCGCAACCTGTTATTTTTTTTCGAGAAATATATAGTTATTTCTATGAATTTGTTCCTTTCCATTAACAGCCACACCCTCCTGATCAATTTAGAAGACACAAAGAAATTATATCTATGTAAATAAAATGCTTACCACGAATTTGAACATAATATTATTCGTCCAGGCATCGCCTTGCTGGATAACCGAATATCTGTTATCACTGCTCTTTGCAAACTTTGCTGCCAGTTTAAAAACAGTCACTAGTTTATTTCTTAGTATATTTTTACTCTCCTCGTCAAATACTGATAAAATATTTTCTTCAAATGTTTGCATGTGACTCTCCATTTCTTTATCATGTGCCATATGTATCCATGCATCTGTCAATTTATTTTTGTAGAGATCATAAGTTTCTGGTTCTTTTTTCTTTAACACATAAGAAAGAGAATGGAGAACACCGAAGTTTTTCAAAATGCTTTTTACACATTCGTCTGATAGAGACACGAACTTGTTCAACATAACATAATCTAATTCATTAAGGTCTTCTAGGATGACAACCTCGTTAGGAGCTTCATTCAGAGATCCGTAGCATTTCGCGAATTTTAGTTGTTCTTCTTCTGGGACACCAGCGTCTTTCTGTAGCTGCACTAGTTTGGGTAACACCTCATTATACATTGTTTGCTCATTTTTAAACAAGAATTCAGTGTTAGTCATCTTCCTTACCATTTCAAATGGAGGTGCAATTTTGACGATCAATTTCAAACCTCCATTTTCCCCTTCGATAGTGATCCTCTTGACGTTTGCCACGAAATTATCGCCAGGCTTTCCAACTGGACTAAAAACCACTTTAGTTACTTTTAAGTCTTGTTCTTGAATCACTTTATTGATGAACTCAAGTTGGCGTTCACTTATGTTTTCTAAATCTCCTTCAAAGTTGTATTGTGCCATGGTTACACGTTATAGAAACTAACTAAAGATATATTATGATTGGCCTTTAATTTATAAAGGTATTTTATCTGTGTTTAGGTAGGTAGCATAGTGGATTCTTTGTCTAAGATTAGATAATATCAATGTGTTTGTTTTTTGTGTGAACTAAGTATCAACTAAAAAAAATATCAGTTTTAAAATCGCTTTTTGAAGTTACAAAAGTAATTGAAAGAACCTGACATACTCATTCCAACTTTATCTGTGTTGGAAAATGCACTTTGGATGCCTCTCTGACGCAACTTAATATAAGGTGCGTCACAAGCGTACTTTTCACTCAACAAGAGCTACCAAAGTTTAACCTTTTCATGTTGCATGCACTTGTTGGTAGCCCTTTACGTACATTCCTCTTAGAAATACAGCGTCAATACCACTGAATGATGTTGTTTTGGCCTCGGTCTTCAAAGAGGAAAACACTAAAATATATGACATTGTTTTACAAAATCTGACGTAATTCTTTTCCTATTTATTACATTATTATTACGGTGCCCTCAATTTGTTATGAAGTGATTACGATTATCTATTTAATTGATAAGATGTGACTAATTATATATAATAAAGTGGCTAGACTCAATGCGCGCTTGATCGTTTCAAGGTTAGAAAATACTTACATAAGTTTTTCTATTAACAAAATATCTTACTAGTTTCATGATTACATGTTCGGTGGCTGAGGCAATGAGTTATTTGCTGAGCAGACCCTAAAATGGCATTGTTCTTAGGCCAGTAAAAAAGGGCAGAGCGTTATCCGTCGATCTGTCAAAGGGGCGGGCGGGGCGGTGCGTTTACAGTCAATCGTTAAAAGAGACAGTATGTTCCGTCAGGCAATCTTCTTTCTTCTTTATCGTTTGGTTAGTATCTAACCTTTTGTCAGAGTTTTTATGCCGCCCATGGGCCTCTGACTTGGCTTTATATGCCATCGAGAAATATGTCTCTGGCAGGCTGATTTCCTCACAATGTTTTCTTATCCCTAAGTGATAATTTTACTATGCGCACATGAATCCGAAAAATCGTCTTGGGTTCGAACTCGAGACCTGTGGCTTGGCAGTCCAACGGTCATCATTGGGCTATCACAACCGATGAGTCACTTACAGAATATTACTATTTCATGGATTTTTTTTAAGTAAATCAGCTCAGTAATACGAAGATTCTTTTTCAACAACGTCTGTAATTTTTCTAGCATGTCATGCTTAAAAGCATTTATACATTCATCGATTATTCACGATTTACTAATCTAAATCATAATTTATCGAGTTGTTAACAATCGATAAGCTCATTGAGTAATGGGCCACATGAGAAAAACATGCTTTACTTCACGTAAGCGAAATTAAAAGCAGATAAAAGTGTTGGTTGATTTCATTTAAAATAACGAATACTTTTAAATTAAATTTATTAACCTGCAGTTATTGTTGATTGCCAACAAGGTGACCCACTCGAGCCTGTCTAAGTCTTTTCTTATAAACAGTATATGCTTTTATAACAAGTTGCCAAAGTCAGTTATAGAACTGACCTGACTGAAATGGAAAGTTGAAAAACTAAATCAAACGTGTCCTTATTAAAAAAGCATATTACAAAATCAAAGACTACGTTGAAGATAAAGAATTCTGCGCATGCGGCTTCCCTGGTAGCTCATAAACGGCACAAATATGTGGATGTCTCTAACTATTCTCAATCTCATTTTTTCTCTTCTCTCGAATTTGATTTTTACAATAGTTTTCAAATCATTTATACATCTTTTGCTCAGAATAGTTACAGCACTGATACCAGTTTTTGTGTCACTTGTTTAATTTAGTATTTTACAATATTTTCTTACCTTGTATAGATTCTTTTTATCGATTGTTTGTGAATGTGTGAACATTGTAGGCTTTGTAGATTCCCAGCTGCTTGTTAATTTTTGTTAAGTTTTTATTTTGTTCTACATTTTTTGTGTAGTAAGCAACGACTTATTGTCGGGCCTACGGTGTCACCCCATACTTAAGTACAAATGCTGTATCCATGATAATATTGTAATACCAAATGATTTGAAAAGAGTAACCATGGAGTTGCTTACCGGAGCTTCTCCATAGGAAACGACCAAACCGAACTGTGCACCTTTTTGTCGACTTTTTATAAGTGCCCATCGAGGCCTATGTGAAATAAAATATTTTGATTATGATTTTGAATTGAACAGCAACTGCGACCATAACAATTTATTTATATATTGGTCTCGTTCATAAAACCGTTTTTATTATCGAAAGATTGCAGTGATAGCCTAGTTGTGTGACCGTCAGACAGTCAAGTCATAGGTCTTAAGTTTGAACCCAAGACACACACCTCTAACGACTTATTGTCGGGCCTATGCTGTCCCCCATACTTAAGTAAAAATGCTGTATCCATGATAATATTGTAATACCAAATGCTTTGAAAAGAGTAAGCATTGAGTTTCTTGCCGGTTCTTCGCCATAGGAAACGACCAAACCGCACCGTGCACCTTTTTGTCGACGTTTTATAAGTGCCCACCTAGGCCTGTGTGAAATAAAATGTTTTGATTTTGTTTTTTTTTGATTTTGTCATTTTCAGTTTGGCTGTTCATCCTATAATCCAACAACTGTTCAAGCCAAAACTAGTTATGTGTATATGTAAGTGTGTTTGTGCATACTCGTATATCATCGCCGGCGACGCACACACACTACGGTGCGCGCCCGCCATTGCAAGCCAGCGCGCGACTCGCATTACTGCAGCGACGCGAGCCTGTGTGTGGATACGCTCCGAGCTAAACCAACTGTATTATTTTTTATTTCATAACTTTGTACGAGTAAATCCTACATTAGTAATAAAATTGTGGCATTTAGTAAACACTCTTATATCAATTAACAACAACTAAATTCAGTGTTGTTTAGATTATTTATATTTGCCATCGTGGTGAAAGGATTAGCCAATCGACTACAGTCGATTCCCAGGGTGCGCCGGACGTAACAGGAGGTTGGAGGATACGCCGCTCGGGGAGGCTCCTGTCATGCACCCCATTATTTAGATGATGGCGCGCTGATGGCGTATGGTGGTAAGGCGATGTTGACACCGTTTTGAACTACAACTCCTCAATCAGCACCCTCAGCAGCAGCAGCATCAGCTCTCCTTTATATCTATTGGTCTTGACCTTAAATCCTCAAAATGTGAATTGTACCTCTCTGACGTTTACGACAAACAATCGACTACAGAGGAATGTAATGCAATAGCAATACAAAACAAAATTTTTGAAAAAAAAATTCTTTCATCTCCTAGCTGGAGCTGGGCTGGAGGAGCAGGCGCTAGAATGTCGACTCTTCACGTGACCGGAGGGCTGGTATTTATTTGGGCCGAATTCATGCCCACAGACCATCTAACGTGGCAATGCTGCCAGCCACAGAAGGCTGGCTGAGTAGGAGTCAGACAGACCCCTTGTCCGCCGAAAGTAAAATTAATGTACAGTGTCACCATGAAACCAGGCTAAAATTATTATCAGGCGCTCGAAGTAACATTTTACTACAGACAGTAATAGCCTGGTGGTGCGACCGTCAGGCTGCCAAGTCATAGGTCTGGAGTTCGAACCCAAGACGGACGCAGACGCACCTCTGATTATTCGGATTAATGTGCGTATTGTATAATTGTCACTGGCTTCGGTGAAGGAAAACGTTGTTAGGTAACCAAACCAGCACCTGAGAGATATTTCTCGACGGCATGTAAAGCCAAGTCAGAGGCCCATGGGCGGCATAAAAACTCTGACAACAGGTTAGGCACTAACCTCACGATAAAGAACACTACTGACATTAATACTAAGCGTGTGACTAATGAAGAAGAGTTATATAAGAATCCCTTCCTTATAAGTCCTTCCAAAAAAGTGGGATTACTGAAACCTGGTATTAGTATTTTAAAATAATTTATTACCATTAAAATTAAATTACAATTTTACAATAAACCAAATTCTCTAAAACTATCAATAAGTCCTATTACTCTCTTCTTGAATCTAACCATAGTTTCATCGGGCATGGCGTCCATTTTCATTGCGTCTAACGCAACGTTTATATCAGTATGCTGTCTAGCTTCCATAAACTTACGGGCTTCCTTTGCATCCCTCGTCAAAAGATTTGCTAACATTAGAGACAAACCAAATAGAAATTCAGCGTATCTTTTCAAGTCAATGTCCAACTGCTCCCTAGGGAACACCAAGCTTGCTTTCAGTCCAAAAATCGACAAAGATTTGTCTAATTCAGAGTGATAGTAGTCTAACCAGTTATAGTAGTTCTTAGACCTGGTCTCATGATCGGTGCAATTGAAGATCATGTAGAGGAGATCGACCACAGGACTGTTGTTCTTCGACGCTTGGTAGTCAATCATGATTAATTGTTTTAACTCATCTCCCTGTGAACAATAATAATACATAATCAGCGAGATCATCTTAGCAAGCAATAAAACACACAAAACAGTGGAGTTCGTGACCAATTTTGTAATACTATCAATTGTTTTCGACTACACATTAATTGTAAGTGACGATCAAGTCACAGCTTTAGTAACAGTCGCATTTAATGGCTAAAATAAAATATCTAGAAGAGCAGATTCTTCGAAATTCAAAGAGCTAAAAAACGACGATAAATATTGTAGAACAGATGCTTACCACGAATTTGAACTGGAGATGCTTGGACAAATAATATTATTATTTGTCCAAGCATCTCCTTGTTGTATAACTGAATATCTATTGTCCGTGGTCTTGGAGAAGTGCACAGCCCATTTAAAGATATCCGTTATTTTATCTTTAATTACACTTTTGTGAGCTTCGTCATCAAACACGGCTTGAATTTCTTTTTGAAATATATGCATATGACCAATAATTTCTGAATTATTTTCAGCCATGAGTACCCATGCGTCTGTTAATGTACTTTTGAAGAGATCATAAGTCTCCGGTTCTTTGTGCTTTAACACATAACAAAGAGAATGGAGTAAAGCGAAGTTCTTCAAGATGCTTATAACACAATCATTTGACAGAGACTCAAACTTGTTCATCATAACGAAATCTAGTTCTTTCAGGTCTTGTAAAATTACAACCTCGTTCGGTACTTCATTCAGAGATCCATAGCATTTGGCGAATTTTAGTTGTTCTTCTTCTGGTACGCCAGCGTCTTTCTGTAGCTTTACTAGCTTCGGTAACACCTCAGTATACATCGTGTGCTCGTTCTTGAACAGAAATTGAGTATTCGTCATATGACGAACCATTTCGAATGAAGATGCGATTTTGACAATCATTTTCATGCTTCCATTTTTACCTTCGATATTTATCCTCTTTACGTTTGCCACGAAATTGTCACCAGCCTGTCCAACTGGACTGAAAACCACTTTAGTTGCTTCTAAGTCTTGTTCTTGAATCACTTCATAAATGAACTCGAGTTGGCGTTCATTTATATTTTCGAAATCTCCTTCAAAGTTATATTGTGCCATGATTGCATGTAATACCTGGTACTGACGAAAAATGTTTAATTATTTTTAATTTTTAGAGAAAATTTTATCTGTATCTTGTTTTTAATGTTGAGTGTTTATATTTTAAGATTAGATATTGATAACTTATTCGTTATTAATCGGGAGTCAGCTGATAGTTTTAATCTTAATACCTACTTCCTTTGTCCGGACCCCTACACGATCATGAGTACGGTACGGCAAAACGATTATCATCTTTACAGTTTGAACTATCATGCTGACAATTATGTACTTAGGTAGATAAAATATACATTTTCTCGCCTTTTCCATTTAATGTCAACAGGAAAACTAAGAAACATATTCTCTTCTTTGCCATTCGAAACAAAATACAAGGTATGGGATTCACATCACCTGTACTACCCTTGGGTACAATTCTTTGATTTATCCATAAGGGTGTTGCCTTTCTCCTCTAGGTTATTGTTTTATCCATTTCTTTTCATCATTTTGTTGGACTCGTGCACTGAGGCTGGTTCCGTAAAATCTTGTAGGTATTGTTTTTATTAAACTGCATATTTACGGTTTGCAGATTTTTTCCTTTACATGTGCTATAAGACATTCTTACCAAATTTCATGATTCTAGGTCAACGGGAAGTACCCTATATGTTTTGATTCCCTTGTGAAATCGCAAAATATTTGACATAAACAGTCACATCTTTTGATCGCGTTGACTTTCAAGTTTGATTTTTTCACTGCTCCAAGCGACTTGAGAATTTGATATTAATTTCAGTTTGATACCTCCACGCGTTCCTGAGAAAAAGGGTCTTGACAGACGGACCGACAGACGGATAATGAGTTCCTTTAAGGGTTCCGTTTTTGCCGACTGAGGTACGGAACTCAAATAATACAAAATTAGCTTTCCTTTTCCTTTAATACATTACTGTCAATATTTACAGCTTCCTCTAAATAAAAGTACCCATGGCCGTTTTCCGTGGCGATAAATATAGTTATTTTATTTCATACCTGTGTCGTCTGTAATCCGGACAAAGACCGGGGGCAGTCTCTTGGGTGGGGCCAAATCATATCCGAGGATATTCTTGTGGGAGTTCCTTGTTATCCTGTATTTTTTTTTTTTTGCTGAATCGGGTTTTGGCATGTTGGTATAGATGGTACCTATGAGTCAGGTGATTTTATTTGTAGAAAAGAATATTGGCATTATTTTCTGTACCTACTTGAAATTTTAATTATAACTGCGAAAGTAACTTGTCTGCGTCGTAACATGACTGCTGAGCATGAGTTCCTGGGTTCGATTCCCGAGTCGGGCAAAGTGTTATTGGGTTTTTTCATCAGGAATTTTTCAGTAGCCGCCACGGAGTTTAGATTTGTGCCGGTTGATGGCAATAGGCTTGCCCCCTAGTAAATGGGACTTTAAATAAGAAAATTATTAACCGGGCGAATATTTAATTGGCGACAAATATACTGAATGGGCGACTATTGAACCAAGTAAGCAACTATTTATCCGGTCATTGCGGCAAGGAGAGACTTGTGGCACCCAGACTCGGACAGGTTAGATTCGAGGGGGATGGCGCGGTCTAGAGAGCGAGCGAAGTGAGCGAACTAAGACCCCATAATTGTCTTCGTGTTAGGTTACTTTAAACCCTGCAAACAGAAATAGGAGCCCCGCGTTGCGGGGCTACGTCGACTACGCCTTATCTACAATCTAGTGGTTAATTGTAGCTGCCAACCTATTATTTTTGCTACTCATTTTAATTATTTTTAAAACCCTAAATCAGATTAGTTTGTCGCCGCGTTAAATACATGCCCTTTAAAAATAACTGGCGAAATGTGGGTATACTATTAGGTATACCTCTGCCTAACCCTTGGGGGATTGCAGACGTGATGTTATGTATCTATAACTCGTCTGCCGGTCGGTACCTATGTCTGGTTATCTATAACCTTTTCACACCTTAGATAAGAGCTGAACTGATTTAAAGGAATTTAAATTGACATACTCGAAATGCATCATGACCTAAGTTAGGACATTGAATAAACTTTTTATTCTATGATAGTACGGTCCCATGGGATATTAGGGATAGAACTACAAAATTATGCTCATAATCGCAATAAAAAATATTTATGTTTTGCCGTACCGTACTCATGATCGTGTAGGAGAGGTCCGGACAAAGGAAGTAGGTATTAAGATTAAAACTATCAGCTGACTCCCGCTTAATAACAAATAAGTAATCAATATCTAATCTTAAAATATAAACACTCAACGGTGAAAACAAGATACAGATAAAATGTTCTCTATAAATTAAAAATTATGAAACATTTTTCGTCAGTACCAGGTATTACATGCAATCATGGCACAATATAACTTTGAAGGAGATTTCGAAAATATAAATGAACGCCAACTCGAGTTCATTTATGAAGTGATTCAAGAACAAGACTTAGAAGCAACTAAAGTGGTTTTCAGTCCAGTTGGTCAGGCTGGTGACAATTTCGTGGCAAACGTAAAGAGGATAAATATCGAAGGTAAAAATGGAAGCATGAAAATGATTGTCAAAATCGCATCTTCATTCGAAATGGTTCGTCATATGACGAATACTCAATTTCTGTTCAAGAACGAGCACACGATGTATACTGAGGTGTTACCGAAGCTAGTAAAGCTACAGAAAGACGCTGGCGTACCAGAAGAAGAACAACTAAAATTCGCCAAATGCTATGGATCACTGAATGAAGTACCGAACGAGGTTATAATTTTACAAGACCTGAAAGAACTAGATTTCGTTATGATGAACAAGTTTGAGTCTCTGTCAAATGAATGTGTTTTAAGCATCTTGAAGAACTTCGCTTTACTCCATTCTCTTTGTTATGTGTTAAAGCACAAAGAACCGGAGACTTATGATCACTTCAAAAGTACATTAACAGACGCATGGGCACTCATGGCTGAAAATAATCTAGAAATGATGGGTCATTTGCATATATTTCAAAAAGAAATACAAGCTGTGTTTGATGACGAAGCTCACAAAAGTGTAATTAAAGATAAAATAACGGATCTCTTAAAATGGGCTGTGCACTTCTCCAAGACCACGGACAATAGATATTCAGTTATACAACAAGGAGATGCTTGGACAAATAATATTATGTTCAAATTCGTGGTAAGTAACTAAATACAATATTCATATGTCGTCGTTTTTTAGCTCTTCTAGATATTTTATTTTAGCCATTAAATGCGACTGTTACTTAAGCTGTGACGATTACGTTACTTACAAATGGGTAATCGAAAACCATCGGTAGCATTACAAAATTGGTCACGAATTCTACTGTTTTGGGTTTTTTATTGCTTGCTAAGATGATCTCGCTGATTATGTATTCATTTTGTTCACAGGGAGATGAGTTAAAACAATCAATCATGATTGACTACCAAGCGTCGAAGAACAACAGTCCTGTGGTCGATCTTCTCTACATGATCTTCAACTGCACAGATCATGAGACCAGGTCTAAGAACTACTACAACTGGTTAAACTACTATCACTCTGAATTAGACAAATCTTTGTCCATTTTTGGCCTGAAAGCAAGCTTGGTGTTCCCTAGGGAGCAGTTGGACGTCGACTTGAGAAGATACGCTGAATTTCTGTTTGGTTTGTCTCTAATGTTAGCAAATATTTTGACGAGGGATTCAAAGGAAGCCAGTAAGTTTATGGAAGCTAGACAGCATACTGACATAAGCGGTGCATTCGATACACTGAAAATGGACGCCATGCCTGATGAAACTATGGTTAGATTCAAGAAGAGAGTAATAGGACTTATTGATAGTTTTAGAGAATTTGGTTTATTGTAAAATTGTAATTGAATTTTAATGGTAATAAATTATTTTAAAATACTAATACCAGGTTTCAGTAATCCCACTTTTTTGGAAGGACTTTTAAGGAAGGGATTCTTATATAACTCTTGTCCATTAGTCACACGCTTAGTATTAATGTCAGTAGTCTTCTTTATCGTGTGGTTAGTGCCTAATCTGTTGTCAGAGTTTTTATGCCGCCCATGGGCCTCTGACTTGGCTTTACATGTCGTCCAGAAATATCTCTCAGGTGCTGGTTTGGTTCCCTCACAATATTTTCCTTTATCGAAGCCAGTGATACAATACGTACATTTGGGTCGAGTAGGTATTGAAATTTTGTATGGGACAGCTGATATTTTTTTTGCTTTTACGATATTGGACCCATGGAGGAAGTTGTTCAGTTTGTATCCTTTCATATGACTATACCCTTTCTTTTACACCCTGTATAGCACGTGTTGTGTTTTTGACTTTGTTTTGGTATGATGGACTTGCACAGGTTTACCTCGTAAAATAATGACTTTTATTTTCCTCCATTTAACGACCACTCTCTATAACCCCGAAAAATGCACAGTCCATTAAGAGCAATTAAATAGAGTTTACACTGTAATATCAGGCCGACAAAACAGACTTTTTGACCAAGTCATAATATTATTTACCAATTTTCTACAAAGCATAACGGCTCTAATATAAAACAAAAACTATGAGATGGCCGGACTATAATCGGATACTACACCCCAGAGACCAATGCGTTGTCCGATCGACAAACTTAACTTACCTTACCACTTACTGATTGCCACACGAATTAGAACTGTATGACGGTGTGATAAGGTGTAGCTTATATTGTTACAGAAGACGATGTGTCTCATGTCTTGTGTGATCAAGGTGCATCGCACATATAAAAGGTATCGTAAAAGTAGAGTGACCAAGTTTACGGTTCAGTCTGAGTTAACATCACGCCTGTAATACTTGAAGGGTTTAAGCAGAGGTGTACCTAATAGCACACATACATTCCACTAGATATTTAAGTCCTTTAACCAGGCGAAAATCCAACTCCATGATTGGTACTGTGATATTCCTGATGGAAAAACTCGATACAGTTTTCCCAACCTTGGAATCGAACCCAGTATCTCTTGCTTAGCAGTGCATTGCAGCGCTTGGTAAACATAAACTACAAATAACGCAGTTAATAACATAGTAATGAATATAAAATATAATACGACATATCGGTTTTTTTAAACTCCCAAGCTTCATACGCGGCCCTATCGCCATCAACTGGACAAAATTCAGACGGGGATTGGGAAAACCGAATAACACTTTGCCCCGACCCGGGAATTCAACCCATGACCTCATGCTCAACAGTAGCGGTTGCGACCACTAAGTTACTAGACTAGGCCAACGAAGCGGTTAAACCTAGGTATATAAATATAAAGTCGTGGCTACTACAATAACAACAACAACTACAATTATTTGCCGTCCCGGCAATTGAACCTAGAACCTCATGCTCAGCAGTCCCCTTGCGACCATTAGACTAACGGGGCAGTAAAAGTATATTTATAAAACCCTTTTGTGTTAAAGAAGATGTCTTTGCTTCGGTTCTTCTAGCCAAAGAGCCTAGATTTTGCCTGTGACTTCGCTTCTGTTATCGTCGGAAATTATCTCAAAAAGACATTTTATATATGGCTTATAGCTTGGAGCTTCATATAGGTGAAAAAAATTTTGGAATCGGATGAGTTGTTCCGAAGATTACCCCCTAAATCCAAAATTAGAAACATACAAACTTTACATCGTGACGGCACGGTTGGCGCAGTGGCTGAGCGATCGGCTGCTGCGCTGCGTGTCGCGGGTTCGATCCCCGCACGGAACAAATATTTGTATGATCTACAGGTAGTTGTTCCGGGTCTGGCTGTTTGTGTATGTGAGTTTAAATGTTTGTAAACGCACCCACGATACAGGAGAAAATCCTAGTGTGGGGCAACGTTTTTATAAAAAAAAAAACATCTTTACAATAAAAATAAAAAGCAATAATATAACAATATCACACAAAACAAAACAGATCACAACAACACAACATACACATCAACAATATACAGGGTGTAAACAGACCCTTCACATAGTCGTCAACCAAGCATTCTGTACATCAAACAAAGTAACTTTACGCAAAAATTATTGCTGGGAATCGACTTTTTTTTTGGGGTGAAAAATCACGTTTTACGGTAGGACTCGATGGAAAGCACTCAAAGCATTGTGGGTCGTGAAGGTGTCTAAAGTAAAAATCTTACATTAAAAACATGTATTTAAAACAAAAACTTGTGAAAAAGTTGGAACTAATCAATCCAATACACAAACCAATATCTCCGTTTCCTCCGTCAATTAGAAGTTTCCAGGTATGGTCTAGAACAAAAAAATATCGCAAATACGGGGAGAACAAGTGCATTTCGGCTATGTTAAGGGTCTATTTACACCCTTTTCAATACACACACACACAACAACAACAACACACGCATCATCACACAATATACACCACAACATACAACATCAACACACAGCACACACAACATCAGAATACACATCACAACATACAACACACACACTACATCTTTACAATATTAATTTAGATAATGCTTTGGTTACAGAAAATCCCAATTTTACCAAAACCAATGGTCACTCTACACAAGACTATTTGAGTTACGACTTTTCAGGCATTATGTTCACATACAGTTGTTCAGGGAATGGCGTTGACCTATAAAATATGCTCAGACTTACATCGTTTATGGATACCCTACAAGCATTACTTTTAGTTTATTGTTACAGGTAAGGTAGAACAACATTAAAGTACCTTCGCATTTCACGGAATTTCAACAGATAGTTAGGGGCGGACCAAAGAAACTGTGGATGAACTGTGTGAATGATGGTAGAAAGGGAGTTCCTAATAGAAAAGTATGGAATAAGAAGACATGTTGCGCCAACCCCAAATAGATTCGAATCATCATCATCATAATTTCAGCCGAAAGACGTCCACTGCTGGACATAGGCTTCCCCCAAGTGTCGCCACATTGACCGGTCCCGTGCGACTCGCATCCAGCGGATCCCCGCAACCTTCACCAGGTCATCGGTCCAGCTAGTGGGAGGCCTTCCAACGCAACGACTTCCGGTTCGTGGTTTTCTTAGGATTCGAATAATGGTAGGAGAACATAACATCACGCTTTGTAACCCCCGAAGGGTTAGACAGAGGTGTACCTAA
Organism: Noctua fimbriata; assembly: GCA_905163415.1. Lineage (NCBI taxonomy): Eukaryota > Metazoa > Arthropoda > Insecta > Lepidoptera > Noctuidae > Noctua > Noctua fimbriata. Next base: position 7,580,821 of record LR990929.1, on the reverse strand, counting down.
CAAGTACACCCATATTTCGCCAGTTATGTTTAAGTCCCATTTAATAGGAGCGAGCCCATTGTCATTAACCAGGTACAAATCCAGACTCAGTGGCAGCTACTGAGAAATTCCTGATGGAACAACCCAATAACACATTGCCCGACCCGGGAATCGAACCCAGGACCTCATGCGCTTGCGATCACTAGACCAACGAGGTGGTCATGGTGAGGGTAGGAGAATGATGAGGATAATCGTTTTTATTAAGTATACTCATCTTTAGGGTGACTTAAGCTAAATCAATAAATGTCAAGATTTCCTTAAAGTAAGAAAGTTGCGAGGGACGACACAATGAAGAATGAACGCCGCTTTTTCTCGCAAAACCTCCACGTATTATGTCGCGTGTATTCGCCTCAAAAAAAACGAGACAGATTAATAAAATATTAACGCCCTCATACATCGCAAATTCTGACAAAGACAAGACAAGAAAACAATAAGACGAGGGAGAACGAGCGAATTTAAAATTCATAACAGTAAAGAGTTTTAAATTTACAACACATCAAAACACTCTCACGATGCGGGGCGCGAATCATTTTTTCTCGAAATAAAAAAGGCGAGAATTCTTTCTGATAAATCAACGGGCTGTCCTGAGGGAAACAAGTGAAGGAAATCGCAAAATCGTCTCAAATGAAATTTCTTACTTCGAGGCATATAACATACTTGAAAATTTTTAAACAACACCGATGCAAAACCAACTCTGAGTTCGAGCAAATAGAGTAGTATTTCCCTTATTGATACAGTGAGGGATTTTGCCTGAAACTTTCACGCGTAAGATGTATCTGAGAGAGCAAATTGTGGCCCAAATACAGTGTGAAAGAAGTCGCTTCGGGTACAAGTGACTAAACTATGAATAGATTTCTGTAAGAGTAAAAATATGGAGATAATATTTAGTAGAAATGTTTTGCCAAATAATTCCTATTTAAAGACCATTCGTATTGGTAATTTGAAGTGTGTTCAAAAACAAAATATATTCGTCAGTACTTTATTTTCGAAAGATCTACAAGCTGTATGCAAATCATAGATCTTTTGAAAATACAAGATGAATCTGCTATGGTAAGCTTGGACAAGTATAATCAATCAGGTACTCCAAAAAATCTAAATCATTTTAACAGTTGGTTGATTACAATAAAAAAAAAACAATTTATCAATATGATGTTTGAGTTCATCGGGATCTCGTGGCTAAACAACAGCCGCTCAGGTTAATCTTCAGGTTAAGCCGCGCTTGCCTAGGTTTACCCGCGGATGGGTGACCACCATTACATACCAGGTTCCTGTTCGGAAACCACGTTAAGCCGTTGGTTCCGGCTGTCAGTTGTAGATCTTTGGCAGTCGTTAAGTAGTCAGTAGCCCGAAAGTCTGACAACTAGTCTTATCAATGGGCAGTTAATGTATTACCCAGTACTAAACAGGTTCTGGAGGTCAGATAGGCAGTCGCTCCATGTACAATACCGGTATTCAGCTGCATACAGTTAGACTGGAAGCCAACCCAAACATAGTTGAGAAAAGGCAGGTGATGATAATAATGTTTGAGGTAATCGTTCTTTGCCAGAAGTATCTGTTCTGGGTCGCTAAGACCACTACTTGGACTTTCTCCAGCTGTTGACAACGGATATCCAAACTAATAGGGAGCTTCCTAGATTATTTACGAAATACCGGGAACTCAAAGAAAACAGTAAACATGATAAATATCCCGTTTCTAGTGTAAATGACCATGATAGTTTAAAATCTTATATAGTTTCCTAGATGATGGTGAGATTTTATCACTGAAAACATACAAAAATAAATTGGGTTGAAATAATCTGCTAAGGCTTCTCGCAATGCTTTTCGCAATCCTGTTGAAAGTCTCAGCTGAAATTAACAACGTTTTGAAAACGATTCTCACCGAGTAATTAAATGTACTGTTTATGCACATGGGTGTATTATCCCCTTTGCAAATCTCGCAGTCGAAATTAGGTTTGCTGTAAGAAAATCCAATTCTGGGATAAGCTTGCATTGTGCAATGGGCATATATATAGGGTGACTGGTAATTAGTGACCGATACTTAAACACGTGATTATACTCATGATAATAAACAACTTTCCCAAAGAAACATTTTTTTTTATTCGTTCACTTTATCCCAATGATACAACAGGCGTTTGCAATTCTCGCCCGCGTGGGCCACTGACCTATCAGCTGTTAGCCGCGTGACGCCGTAAAAGAGTAGGTATAAAAAATGTTTCTTTGGGCAAGTTGTCTGTTATGTTGTGTGCATTTTGTGTGGTATGTATGTGTGTGCAATAAAGAATGAGAATGTTTACCAACAGCGGCTAACAATGCGTAAAAGAACTGTACTGCACTGTGTCATACGTTTCCATTCCAATATTGATTTAACGTTTGACAAGCTGGAGCATGCAGTCTACCTATTACCTAACCAGCCAGTGACGTAATGCGTGCCGACCCAGGCTAACAATTATATAGCGCATAGCGAACTCAACCACCCGAAACCCTAATGTTGTATGCGCTTAACTGTCGGCCCGCTAAATCGGCGGATAGCAGAATATTATTTGACAAAAACGAGGAATGAAAAAATCGGAGGTTGGTATCTTCAGTTAAAATCAAAACGTCGAGGAAACTTTTCGACTCGCGTCAGAGGAAACAAGTAATTGTATTCACTAAGGAAATTGTGTGGTAACCGGTTGTCTGGGTATAGTCATGTGATGCAGAGGAATAAGGAAAACGTGGCGAGGAAAGTTTATAGTATGAATGGGAATGGCTAAATGAGTAGATGAAGACCAAAGAAACGATGGCTGGACTGTCTGGAGGATGGCACGGCTAGAAAGGAAATGATTGCTGAGAAAACGAGTAATCGAGAAGTATGGACGGAGCCACTCATATAAATTGGGATAAGGGCAGAAGAGTGGTCTAGTTGCAATTTGCTTAGAAATCCTTAATAAAAATTTGACTTACGGTCAAAAACTCGGCTGCTAAGTCATGATTGATTACGAGTAAAATGGCAACAATCATTCGTCAGTAATAACTAATAACTCCCTTCAATTTATTTCTTGGTGACTTTAAAAATATTTTTTTATCGTTCAGTATTACCAGCAGTTCAGTATGCCAGAAAAGAGCCCACACGTGGAACTATAACAAGCACAATAACACGAACAATAGTGTGATGATTTTCAAATTTGAATAAGATTTGTTGAGATTTATTAAAAATAAACATAAAATTGATAGTATTTCATGACAGTTCACAGTGACATGTATAAAATAAAATTTAAAAAAAAGTTGATTTGACAGTTCCCGCCGAAAAGGTATTGTTTTTGAAGGGATGAAACAAAAGGTTTTCTTAGGGAAGTAATCTCTGTTAATTACATATTAGGTAGTATATACTTGCTAGTATAGCTTGCTACTACACTTGCTATCGGTACATCGAGGTGTTGAAGTGTTTGTACAAAAACGCCACCATGTCAGTCCGACTTCAGGACCAGACCTCGGAACTTATTCTTCTGCAGCGAGGTGTGAGACAGGGAGACGTCATATCTCCGAAACTGTTCACCGCTGCACTGGAGGATATCTTCAAGGTTCTGGACTGGAGAGGGCTAGGCATCAACGTCAATGGCGAGTACACCTCTCACCTTCGATTTGCCGACGATATAGTGGTCATGGCTGAGACCATGGAGGACCTCAGTACAATGCTCGATGACCTTAGTAGAGCTTCCGAAAGAGTGGGTCTTAAAATGAACATGGACAAAACCAAAATCATGTTGAATGCCCATGTAACACCCACTCCTATCAAGATCGAAGACTCTACACTCGAAGTTGTAGACGATTATGTCTACCTGGGACAAACGATCCAGTTAGGTAGGTCTAACTTCGAGAAAGAGGTCAATCGTCGAATCCGACTCGGCTGGGCAGCGTTCGGGAAGTTGCGTGGTATCTTCTCGTCCAACTTACCGCAGTGTCTCAAGACGAAAGTCTATGACCAGTGTGTGTTGCCAGTGATTACATACGGGACCGAAACATGGTCGCTCACAATGGGCCTTATCAGAAGGCTTAAAGTCACCCAAAAGGCAATGGAGAGAGCTATGCTCGTAGTTTCTTTGCGTGATAAAATCAGAAATGAGGACATCCGCAAGAGAATCAAAGTAACCGACATAGCCTGAAGAATAGCCAAACTGAAGTGGCAGTGGGCAGGGCACATTGCTCGCAGAACGGATGGCCGATGGGGCCGAAAAGTTCTGGAGTGGCGACCGCGAACCGGAAGACGCTGCGTTGGAAGGCCTCCCACTAGGTGGACCGATGACCTGGTGAAGGCTGCAGGGATCCGCTGGATGCGAGTCGCACGGGACCGGTCAATGTGGCGACACTTGGGGGAGGCCTATGTCCAGCAGTGGACGTCTTTCGGCTGAAATGATGATGATGATGATGAAGCTTGCTACTGATATTAAAACCAATTTTGTATTCTGTGTGTATGTGCCTAGTTTATAAATACAGTTGTTGGTACTAGAAAAGGCGTATTCATTACAGTACTTAACTGTGTCACCGCTAGTTTAAGAGCCCCACACAACATCATTCCGGCCTTAAGTCACTTACCGGTCGTGTCTGCGCTAACTCTCACGGGCACATTAAAGCTTAAATAGTTAAACACAGTTAGTTCAGAATATTGTTAAAAAGAACTCGAGATACGGTTCATATGTTACTTATAACATCACGCCTGTAATTTCACCAGTTATTTTTAACTCCCATGTAATAGGGGGCGAGCCTATTGCCATCAACTGGGCACAAAATCTAATACCAATATGAATTTGGGACACAAATAAATCTTGACCTGGTCACAGGATACGATCTTCTTTATAGTGTGCTTAGTGCCTAACCTGGTGTTAGAGTTTTTATGCCGCCCACGGGCCTCTGACTTGGCTTTACATGCCGTCGAGAAATATCTCTCTAACGTGCTGGTTTCGTTTCCTCACGATGTTTTCCTTCACCGAAGCAAGTGGTAATTATACAATAAGCACATGAATCCTAAACATCAGACGTGCGTGCCTTGGGTTCGAACTCGAGACCTATAACTTGGCAGTCCGACGGTCACGCCACTAGGCTATCACTGCTACATATATACTGGTACGTTTCCGTGGGATAATTTTCGAAACCGAGGGCTGAAACTAGTTCAATAGTAAATCAACATCGATATGTAAAACTTGTAGGTATATAAGGTCTATCTTTTCATACACGAAATATTGTAAGAGTAACTTCTATAAGTCGTAAAGTCGCCATAGCAACGAAAAAAAAAATATCTGAATGTTTCTTTTTTACGAAATTATTATAATTCTAAATTTTTTTGAGACTTTTTGCATAAAACCTTTACTTCCATGTTCTAACAATGACAGTAGGTAAATATGTCGTAGTAAACTAGCGTAATGGATGTTCAAAAATAAGGAGCTAGTATTTATTTTGTGGGTCAAGTAATTTTAAATTATTATTTTTTTATAAAAATATACACAGATAAAAAAAAACCTTCAAATGGGTTCGATATAGCCGTTAGATGATTCCCTGAAAATATTTCGTGTATGAATAGTTAGACCTTATATAAAGCAACTGAACTAAATATAATAATAAAAACATCTTTGTCCCCTTCGTTATTCTTTTACAAGAAGATTTCTCTCGAGAACTATGGACTGAAGCCACTCTTTATCGTTCACAATAAAGTTCTTTTATACATTGTAGTTTTTACATTTCTTTTTGTGCTTTGTCAAAGATCTCTTTGACTTTATTTGACTTGATTTTATATTTTGTTTGCTTAGCAAATCTTTGCTGTTTATTCTTAACTTGTAAAGTCAATGCTTTTGGGCGAGTTTCACCAATGAAGTGAAACTGTGTTCAAGAGCTATCAGTATCATTATTAATTTAGAATGTTGACGCTAAGAGCTCTTCAACGTAGTTAGAAATTCGACCTTAGTTTGACGATATACAACATTATTTTTAGTATATGCGAAACCTGAATATAGTTTGATCAGAATAAGTAACTGAATCGATTCCAATAATTTTTAAACCATGTTATATTTTTTTTTTAAGTTACAAGTTGGACACCGAGCGACTTTAAGTACCTATCGCAATAATTTAGGTACCTACTGCCAAATTATTATTATCAACAGGCTCAAGACGACGCTAGAGGCGCGCGCTGCGTGGTGACCACGATTTTGTGCGGACAACTAGATAACAGAACAAGCTTATAACTTTGTGATTTTTCATGATACCGTTTTGAAATTTTGTACATAGATTCTTTACATAAAAATACTAGACACGTGTAGCAGGTTTCGCATATACTAAAACAAATGTTGTATATTACAAAATAAGAAAAGCAATTAATGTCGTATGGTGTGAAAAATCGAAGCAACTCTATTCAATAATATTCAATTATTTATCCGTTTTATTACCACATTACTACACGCTTACATAACCCTGTAAATGCGAGCTATTGGCACGCGTCACCCCATGAACTAAAAGTACCTCCCCAAGCCAGTAAAACCATCCCGTGTGAAAAGATCGTTATAAAATTCGTGGGAATGAAAAACAAATTCATAGTTTTTTTCATTTAGGGACTAGCTTCTAACCGCGTCTTCGCTCGCGTTAAGTTTCTTGTTTTATATTCCAGAGATATGTGAGGATGCGTAGCAAATGATGTGTTTGTTAAGAACCAATAGGATCACATAGTTTAGCTAGCCTCGCTCAGCGCAGCTCCACTAGAGCTGTAAAATTGTTAAAAGTGTTTGTTTTTACCGTATATATATATTCTCATATGCATTCAGTAAAAAGATGTTATTTTGATATTACAAACAGACACTTCAAATAAAAAAATAAAAAAAAATAAAATCTTTATTAACAGGTTGTTCAAACATCAGTGTAGCCCTGGCTCTTGTACTAGGATTCCCTGTATCACAAGAGCCAGACCTCTCAATTCACACAATTCATTTTTTAAATGTTTTAAAAAAATGATAGATAAAAAAAAATGGGATACACTATAAAATATGGCATGCAATAAAAATGTTTACAAACATGAAATATAAAAGAGAGAAAATAAAAATAAAAAATTGAACATTATATGGCAGTCAAAGACTTCAATTTTATTTATTTGTATAGTTCGTACGGGTATGTACCAAGCTACAATCAAAGTGTACAATAAACTGGTTCCTTTTTTTAAATTCAAAGATGTCTACATTACTTCACCATATGAATCACTTATCAATTTTAAAAGTATTCCCTTCAATAAAACGTTTAACCCTGCAAACGCGACGCTGGCACGAGCCACCCCATTCCCCACGTTCTCAGACGGGGTCTTCTCACCGGAAACCGTACCGTGTGAACCGCAAACGGCTTTTATCTTAAAAGGGTCGTTACAAATTCGTGTGAAACGCTGAATTGATTTATTTTTGTGATCGTGTTAAGACTCCATTGTTTTTAGTCTTTAGATGCATTTAAAGAATGACATTAACATGCAATTGTATTTCACACACGTGGATTTTTAATATTTATCCACGAAATAATAATTTCCACAGATAACTATACTCATACTAAGTCCAGTGACTATAGTCGGCAGTGATTGTTTGTTTTTTAAATCTCGGAAAAGAGATATACATCTTTACGGCGTACTTATTTTTTGAGTATTTAAATGTTTATAAATATGTTAAATATGTTTATAAAAAGAATATCATAGAGAAACATGATTATTTGAAACAAATTTCTGTTCTAAATTCCAAAATATTCGAATTCTCTATTTTTCGTTTAGCGGCATCATACCTTTGCTTCTTCTTCGACTTTGCGAAAACAAAGCGCGGAAAAAAGCAAATGAAATCATAATTTCCTAATAATTCCTGACAAAAATACTTGCAGTTCTAATATTTTAATCCTTAGAAAGTGTATTGAAAAACGTCATTTGATACGCGTGGGGATTTGTTACTGTGTGAACTTCGCTTCGTATGCAATAACAAAGTTCCTCCACTTATATCAAAATGTACTATTTGAGTTTTTGTGTTCCATGTACTTTGGTGCTTTTTATTTTATTAAACATGGTAGTTTCAACAGTGATTTTTATCTTATTCAAATATCTTCAAAAGAGATTACGGAATAAAGTTTTTTTTATTTAGCAGTAAAGTAATTCTACACACAAAGTTACAATGTACTGAAAAAAGTAGCGTTGTATAACGCAAATAAACTTCTCATCTGAAACAGGTCAAAATTAAAGTAAAAAATAATTTACTGTTTCATATATAACATTCGTTTCTATATACAAATATAAGAAAAATCTGTGTTAAAACTTAGAGAAACACAAAAATAATTTGTTCAAGCCGAGGTTCGAACCCGGCACCCGACGCCTACACCGCTTGGGTCACTTAGGTACCTGCAAATCCTCAAAAAAAACCTACCCTTCGTCCCTCGAACAATGGACTCCTACATCGCACTATCAAAGTTTTCTTAGCTCGTAACACCAGTACGATATTTTGCGTGTTTAGTCTGAGGAGTCCGTGTCTACTCATTGAGACAGTGGTCAGGGGTGGGGCTGTCCGAAACCCACCCTTACATGAATCGATACGCTATAAATGAGAGCTATCGTAACTGAAGAGTACAGCTGAGGCTGTACCTGCCCCGAAATGAAACTCCCCTTGATGGGTAGTGTGAAGCCTATCCGGCCAAAATGCAAAGACTGCGTTGTGAACAGTCGATATGTGTAAAATTACGTCGGGGCCACGCGTACGAGGAATATGTCCCTCAACCCCAATGTAGTAGACAATTTGACTCCTCTCTTTTGTGGATTTCTCAATTTAAGTCACAAATTTTTCTTTTCATTTTATAAAAGCTAGTTAAAAAAAAAAAATCATATTATCCACTACAACCCCCCCCCCACACACACAACCACTGAACACACTTCTCTAACTACACATACACGCAGTACACACTCAACCTCACTCATACCCTGATACTAACCATACTAACTAATAATCAATAATCTTTAAAAAAAAAAAAAAAATATGTTAACATGTTCTAACTGAATACAGTTTGTACGAGTACATAAAATAATTTGTTAAATTTAAATGGAGGAGTCCTGGTGACCTGAAATACAGGCCTCGAGCCTAGTTTAGGCACCAGTCTCCCACAATATAATGCCCGTTCTATATGTCACCGTAGAAATAAGGTAACTAGTAAGATTAATATTGTGGAGAAAATAAACTATTTTATTATTATTATTTATTACTTTCGTAGTGATCAGATAACGATGACAGTGAAACAATACAATTTTTTCTAATTAGTCGTGCTTAATTTACACTAGTTAATTAGAACGCTACCAAACCAAATTTGAATGAAACATTAAACCAACATAACATAACAAAAAAAAAACAACATTAATTAAATTGAATTGATTAAGTTTAGTTAAATTTAATTAGACTAGATTAAATTAAATTGAATTAAATTGAATTGAATTGAGTTATATTGAATTGGATTTCAATAATGACTGTTTTTTTTTCTCTCTAACGCTCACTACTAACCCATATGGACTCTATTCGAAATAAATGATTTGATTTGATTATATTATCAATCATTACTTGCAACTGAAAAATATATATTTTAGTTATAGTTTACTTCTAAGCACAAATTAGATTTCATCTTTTTATTTCATTTCCATGGTATGCTTAAATGTACACCTTTGTAATTATTCGTCTTCTTCCTATTCATATTCAGAGAAAAAAAAAACAAAAGAGCTACCAGTTTTATTTACCAATAGCCGGTATTGGGTACATTCCGTTTGGTAGTTTTCCGATTCGCCAACTAAACAAAAGACGTGCAAAACAAGTGAAAAAAAGTACCTACCCTTTCGTAACTATTTTAATCTTCATACATTGAGTCACGTTTCGTCAACCATTCAACTCTTTTAGTAGGTACAGGAACACCATACAAAAGATAATGATCAGCTCTTTTAGTTTTAGTCAACTCCATTTAACTCTTAGTGATCTCGTTAAACATTAGCATATTGATCAAATAAAACACCAGCTAAAATATTACTCAGTTTTGAAAAGGAAAAGTGTAGTATTTGCGTTGCCATGGAAAATCACTCGTATCCTGCGGGTACCGAAAGGAGGTATAAGTAATGACATTGTTAGTGGGTACAGACCTACTGCAGTCTTGTCATCACCGGCTAATGTGTTGGAGTGTACTCTTCTTAACAGCATTTTTATGCAAGTGAAATCGCAACAGTCAGACGCACAGCACGGGTTTCGAACAATGAGGAGTATCACCAGTAACTTCCTGAGTTACATGGCTCATGTGCTGCCGATTGGAGACAGTGATGGGCAAGCTGACGCTGCTTACTTCGACTTCAAAAAAGCATTCGACCTAGTCGATAACGACGTTTTGCTCAAGAAGTTAGCAGCTGTTGGTTACCGCACGGGTCAATCTTCAGGTAAAGCCGCGCTTGCCTAGGTTGGCCCGTAGATGAGTGACCACCCATTACTTACTGAGTTTCCTTCGTGCCTCGGAAAGCCGTTGGTCCCGGCTGTCAATTGTTGATTTTTAACAGTCGTTACTGGTAGTCAGTGGCCCGAAAGTTTGGCAACCAAACCTTATTGCCCAGTACAAACTGGGTTGGAGAGGTCAGATAAGTGGCCACTCCGTGGTAAATACTGGTATTTAGCTGCATCCGGTTGGACTGGAAGCCGACCCCAACATAGTTGGGAAAAGGCTAGGCAGATGGTGATGTCATGATTTCGATACCCGTCACATCGGTGGTGTTTCACTAATTTTAATCTGACTGCTTATTTGTGAACCCCAATTTAACACACAAAGCAATGTAGTGTGTTTGTTTACAAGTATGGCGGCCATCCTGTAAACGCGAGCTATTGGCACGCGCCACCCCAATTTCTCATTGACGTGACGAAGGGACATATTATACCGGTTTGAACTAAATTCATCTTGTGTGAATTGTTAACAGAATTTTAACGTTCTATACGTCCGTTGTTTGATTAAATCGTGTTAAAATAAAGATGAGCGGAGGAAAACTACATTTTGAATAACGGTATTGAATATGTAAAGATGTGAAATTGGCCCCTTAGTGTTTGAAAAGCAGGCACAAAATCGGCCCGAGTGGAGACGTCGTGTGCATCGGCAGGTCAACGCCTTCGAAGAGAGAAGAAGGTCGCAGCTAGACTTAAAGCGTGATAACCTTAAAACTAGGCCACCTGCAGCTATACCCTACAATTTCGTCAATGGTGTTCTAACATGTCCGCTTTGTGCTTGGAGTTTTTCAAGGTTGGGTATGCTACTTGAGAGCACATGATAGAGCAGCACACCAAAGCTATCGACAACCCTAGAAAGCCATCGAATGCAGTCGCTGTGGCCGAAATCGGCTAGATGGCATCATTATCATCATCATCATTGAATATGTATTTTTTACGCGTTTTGCTTAACTGTACTCAAATAAATCAATCTTATTTAGCAAAATTAAATACTGTTTATTTTTGTCACAAAAAATTGTTCTAAATTGTAATAAACCTACAAATCGGATTAACTGATTAATTTAGTGTTTAAAATCTATGTAGTACCATTTCACGATGAGTTTGATTTTGAAATTTTATGAATGATGAAATCATAATCAAGAAGCCACTATCGATCCTATTATTAATTATAATAAATCTACAAATCGGATTGACTGATTCATATATTATAATGTTTGAAATCTTTCGACTATTTCATCATGCAATTATTTTGCATTTTTATGAATGACCAGATTATAATCAAGAAGCCATTACCGATCCTATTATTAATTGTAGTAAGCCTACAAATCGGATTCATACCATGTTTGAAATCTATCTACTATTTCATCATGACTTTCATTTTACAATTTTATGAATGACGAGATTATAATCAATAAGCCATTATCGGAACATGGATTGGTACACGTGCCCTTTTTGTTTTCAGTGAATAAAATAAATACTGATCTCGTGTGAAATCCCGCAACTCCTGGGAATTTTAAATAGGTTGAGAAACATAACATAACATCACGCCTGTAATCTTCGAAGGGTTAGATAGTGTCAAATAAAAAAAAGCCATTTCGCCAGTTATGTTTTAGACACATGTAATAGAGGGCGAGCCTATTACTTTAAAGTTTGATTTTTTTCACAGCTGAAAGAAACCGTAGATCCAAGTATTTTACATACAACTTGATAAATCTACGCGTTCCTGAGAAAAAAGGGTCTTGACAGACAGACAGATAGACGGACAGACGGACAACAAAGTGATCCTATAAGGTTTCCCTTTTCCTTTTGAGGCACGGTACCCTAAAAATATATTTTATAGATGGACTTTGTATTCACCTAAAGTTGTCATAGCTATTCAAATTAAATCAACAACGATAACATGAATACACTTGTACTAAATAAATTAATCACCTGCGATATTTCATTGATAAGATGCGATTTCTTATATAAAAATCATTATGACTGGCATATTAAAACATTGATGCCTGTTGGCACGCGCCACCCCAATTTCCCACAAAACGTGACGACGACGTTCCTGTGTGAACTAAAATCGTAACGTGTGAACTGTCAACAGATTATAAATGTACCCAAAGGTTGAATGGTAGAAAATGCCTATGGCATTAAGTCCGCCTCTGTACTTTTGTGCTTGAAGTGTTAAATAAATAAATGTTTGATGAATACATTTCAATTGACTGCCTCGTTGGTCTAGTGGTCGCAAGCGTGACTGCTGAGCATGAGGTCCTGGGTTCAGTTCACAGGTCGAGCAAAGTGATATTGGGTTTTTTGCCAATAAGCCTGACATAGTAGTGATAGACCGATCAGCGCGCCGCGTAATGACAGTCGATGTTACCATCCCGCATGACAAGAACCTCGTGAAATCTGAGAAAGAGAAACAAATAAAATATCTCGACTTGGCACACGAGGTTGTCGACATGTGGAATGTGAACTCGGCTATCATTGTGCCGATCGCCGTAACGGCCAATGGCCTTATAGCCAAGAGCCTCGACGACCATCTTTCGAGGCTCTCCTTAGGCGGTTGGATCAAGGGCCTGATTCAGAAGGCAGTACTCCTCGATACGGCTGGTATTGTGAGGAGGTTCCTGTCTCTGGAACCCTAACCACCGGTAGCTTGGACCCTGCTCCCGCTACCGGCGGACCACTATTTTTTATACTTTTTAATGTTTTTTTAGATGTTTTTTTTTTTAAGAAATGTTAAAAAATATTTAAAATAAGTTTATAAAATGAATAAAGGATATTATACCCTGTTCCCGATACCGGTGGGCTACTATTTTTTTTAATATTTTAATGTTTTTTTTGTGATTGAAATATTTAAAAATGTAATTTATTTGTATAGATAAAAAATAATAACTTTTTTTTTACATTGTTTTCTCCAAGGAATATTTAAAAATGTAAGCGATTTGTAAAGATATGAATAAAGGAATAACTTTATATATTTATTCATCATCATCATCATCATCATTTCAGCCGAAAGACGTCCACTGCTGGGCATAGGCCACCCCCAAGTGTTGCCACATTGACCGGTCCCGTGCGACTCGCATCCATCGGATTCCTGCAACCTTCACCAAGTCATCAGTCCACCTAGTGCTCTCACTTCCAACGCAAGGTCTTCCGGTCCGCGGTCGCCACTCCAGATCTTTTCGGCCCGGCCCATATATATTTTACACGGGACTTAAACATAACTGACTAAATTTGGGTGTACTATTGGTAAGGTACACTCTTGCCTACCCCTTCGGGGACAACAGGCGTGACGTTATGGTATGTTATGACAAAGTTGAACTTTTGAACTTGAAAATTTTTTTAAAGCCCTGCCCCCACCATCACGTCAGTACAGTAGTTGCTTGGCACCTCAAAAAAATACTTCGAGAACATACTTTTAAGTACGGATTTTTTAAATAAATCATTACCTACGCTTACCATTGACTCAGCTGGTCAAAAATAAATCTATAATAACTTTAATAAACCAAGCTTAAGATTAAGATATTTTTGTAGATTAGATAGGTGCTCGTACCACCACGCTTACTGACGGTAGACCACTTTGAACCTTATCACTCAAGGCATAAGGGTATAAAGTACAAGTACATAACTCTTATTATTTAAAAATCATTATGATTTGCATTTTCAAGCAATTATAATTATGGTGATATGCGTATAATTGGTTTTGATAACCATGATTAGTATTGTACGATATTAATGCCGTGCTAATCGTTTATTACCTTCGTAAATAAATTATATATGATTCATTGTAGCTAGGAATACTATAGGCTATAGATTATACTAGTCTATTGAATGAATAGGATACTACCTAATTACCTCATTATTCTCTTGCCCTTATCCCAATTCATTCGGGGCCGGTGCAGCATGTCTTCTTCTTCCATACTTCTCTATTACTCGTCATCTCATCAGACACCTCCTTTATTGCCATATCATTATTTACACAGTCCATCCATCGTTTGTTTGGTCTTTCTCTACTCATATATCCATCCACATTCATACTCAAAACTTTCCTCACGACATTTTCCTCATTCCTCCGCATCACATGCCCATACCACGATAACCGATTACCTATTTACTATTAATTAATCATTTAATAATAATCACTACTTAAGAGGCTCTTATTGAGTGCGCAGTACTCCTGGACACGGCACGCACAGTGAAGAGGTTCTTCTCTCTGGAGCCCTGACCACCGGCAACCTGCACTTCGTTCTTCATGCCGATGAGCCACTATTTTTTATATTTTTAAATGTCTTTTGTTTGTTTAATAAAATAATGAGGATCACGACAGAAGTTGTATTACCAAATTGTAACTTAACATGATAAACGAAAAAAATCCCCTCACTTTGCTAATCCGGCATTGAACAAAAACACTACCTTTTTATTATTACACATATGAGCATAACATTGTCAGCTTAAATCCCACAGTTGGGACACAGGCGTCGTCTCTATGAGAGGGATAATATACCTAGTGTCTGACAAAACAAGGCATAAAATTCTAGCGGCAATAAAAAAAGTACTACAGCAATAAAGTACAAAAATAACTACAGCGCCATCTATGACACAAATGAAGAACTAAGATCTAAATTCTGAACCGCGACATTCAAAGATGGCCGAATGCATATGTCCCACAAAACTCTAAAGGGCTGTCTCAGTCAATGTACCAAAGCTATACTTATCATTTCCGGCTAATTGCTAACTCTCTAAATTGAGTTAGAGTCAATTAAAAAAAAAAAAAAAAAAAAATATTCAAAGTTAAAATTGGTACATTACATCATAAATCTTAGAAATAATAAAGGTATAACAAAGTTCGATGCCTGTACTAGGGTAACCCTGTATCAAAAGCGATATGCATTCTAATAATAACTATTTGGACAACAGGTTTCTAAACAATATTTAACATAAGACAACAATAACTATATTCGATAGCTGAATTTTTATATTAATTTAGGTACTGAATATTTTTTGCAGCCTCTTAACCCTGCAACTGCGACGTGATAGTATGGGGCACGCGCCGCCCCAAATTCCCACCAGTGTCCCATTCTACTGGGAACTGTCACATTCACGTGTGAACGATCAACGGACTTTTAGTTCGTTACATATATCGTGGGACCATGATCGGGAAGAATAATTTAGAGGTAAGGTCAGATAGGTACTTATTTTGTTTTTTTTTTTAATGGTATAATAGAAGATAATTTTATGATGTACTTGCAGTAGAGAGTAAAAAAATCAGAATGCATGACGATTGAAATGATTTGAAAAACCAAAATCACACATTCTTTTTTCAAATTTTAGTCTGTTTTGGAACTTTTGTAAGTCAAAATTAGAGAAGATGGTCCTTCAAAACGATACCCCCCCTTTATCAATTCCTTGGCCAAAGATTCTGATTATGCGTCCATTATGTTAAGTTACCACGTGTGTTAAAAAAGAAAATGGTCCCCAACAATAATGCTGAAGCAAATAAACCTATTGTTTCAATATTACTATAGAACAATTTCACAGCTACTTAACCCGTCAACCGCGACCCATTTTGGCACGCACCACATTTTTCCCACCACTGAACTTTCCAGTGGGAACCGCGTGACCCGTGTGAAACATCAACGAATTTTGCGGGTAAAAGATCCGTTGAAATTTGTGTGGGAATTAAAACGAAATGTGGGGTATCAATACGTTTTAAAGGTTTTCGGGTAATTTATGTACATTTGTGGTTTTAACAATGTTCACGTGGGAGAATTTATTGTTAGGGATTTCAATAAATAGTAGAGGATACAAACAAAGGGTAACTCGATCGATTCTGAAATTTTAAACAAAAAAATACTAGCTTTTTAATTGTAAATTCGTTAATAATGTTTCGTACCGTTTTTTCTAGTTTGATTTGCTTGGTTAGTTCTTCAGCATACAGGGTGTAAGGGACAGCCCTCCACAAACTGAAAGGATGAATTCAGTATCTATACAGTATACTAAGATGACCGGTATAAGAAATTATTTCAGGAATGTTATTGGAAACGCAATCTATCGTTACCGTATCAAAACACACGTACGGCAAGCGCGACGACTAGTTCGATGAACTCTGTAGCTAGGCAAGAAGTGAACAGCTGATTTCGCGCGTCCTTCGTTAGATTATTTTAACATCCATTGTTGAATTTTTGATTTTAGCCGTCTTACTTGCATAAATGGAGTGCTTCGTACAGGTAATGTAATTTTACATTGAAATAAAGGAATAATAATAGAAATATGATTCAAAATAAGGATCTGAATGCCCCCTGTCAGTTTGTGGAGGGTTGTCTCTTACACCCTGCATTTTATTTCATTGCATATACTTTGTAATATGGGTATAGTTAGGTTATTTGAATAGAATAGGTCTTTATTTGCTTAGATTATAGGTACATAAAAATAGGTTGTTAAATTATATAATAGGATTCATGTACATTCTGCCTTAATATAGCATGCAAATGTAGTACATAGCAAAGGATATTACAAAAAATTATCATTTAAGAAATCCTGCACAGAATAATAACATTTGTCTACAAGTAATTCTGTGAAACGTTTTTTAAAGTTTTGTAACGATAAGTGTTTAATTTGGGCCGGTATTTTATTAAAGATTACAGGAGCCATACAAATCACATTTTTTTTAATAAGCTGCTTTGAAATACGCCCGTGCACACTAGATTCTGGTATTGAGATCTCATAGCTATACTTCGTTTTCTAGTTTCTATTAAAGTTGAGTTTCTATTGCGTTTGTCAATTATTTTAGAAATGCACTCACAATATGTTTAAACTAAGTACCTACAAAATCAATTTCAACGTCACACTGTGATTCACTTGTAGTTAATCAAACAATTTCGCGGGTTATTAACCCTCACGATGCGACAGGTACCGCCACACGTCACGGTGCTACCCTAAATTCCAACCCCGATTTATTTTCTGTGAGAACCCAATGGGTCCCGTGTGAAGAATCAACGTATTTTACAAAAAAAAAACTCCTCTGTGTGTGAGAATCACGATGAAGAAATGCTTCATTTGAAGATAAGAGAAATGATGAAAAGACTTCTTTTTTTTTTCTGGCTACGCTGTCGCACTGCTGGAAAAACGCCTCCCCTAAGTCTTAAATCTATCTGGTTTTTACATAGTAAAAAAAAATTAAAAAAGAGATTTATCGTGTTTTTTTTGCTCCAAACTGTTTAGACGTGTTAAATAACATTATCTATATTAAAATTACCAATGATCAATTATTTTTTCACACAAAATTAACCCTACGGATGCGTCAAGTATAGGCACGCGCCACGGTATCTGGGAATGTGGGGACATTCCCACCCCAATTTATTTTCTGTGAGAGCCCAAGGGGTCTCGTGTGAAGAATCAACGTATTTTACACAAAAAAAAAACTTCTTCGTGTGTGAGAATCACGGTGAAGAAATGCTTCATTTGAATATAAGAAAAATGAAGAAAAGACTTGTTGGTTTTTACATAGTACAAAAAATTATTACGGAAACAGTTATATGGAGTTTTTTTTTCTACAAGTGTTTTGTGGCTAGGTGTGTTAAATAATATCATCTATATTGCAAAATGTCAACTTTTTATTGTCCCGTCCTGTTGTATTTATAAATATTTGTTATGTGTTGTATGTTTATTATTTTTTTATCATTTTATATGCACGTCATGTCTATTCTTTCTTTTAATTTTTTTTTTAAACTTTGCCCCACACTAGGAATTTCTCCTGTATCGTTGGTGCGTTTACAAAGATTTAAATTCACATACACAAACAGCCAGACCCGGAATAACTACCTGTAGGCCGTACAAATATTTGTTCCGTGCTGGAATCGAACCCGCGACACGAAGCGCAGCAGTCAATCGCTCAGCCACTGCGCCAACCGTGCCGTCATTATCTATATCCATATCATGTGTTATGTTTATTAAAATTACCAATGATAAATTATTTGTTCACACAAACTTAACCCTACGGATGCGTCAACTATAGGCACGCGCCACGGTATCACCCCACATTCTCACCCCTGTTTATTTCCTGTGAGAACCTACAAGCACTCGTGTGAAAAATAAACGTTTTCGTACTAATATTACAATACGAATTTACAATAGAAGCTCTGTTTGTCTGTTTGTTTTTCTTTTTACGCCATATCAGCCCAACGGATATAGACGCAATTTATTAGGGACATCGGAAATTATTTTTTTTTATACCAGTAGTTACATTGTCATGGAATAATATACGACACAAAAATTAAAAGGACTAAGACCCGTATGGACAAAAAATCATAAAATGCGTTTAACGGTCAACATTTATAATGAACTGTGTTACAATTTTTAAGTGATTTAAACAATAAAACTGCAGATCGGGTGGAAAATACGTGTGCTCCGTGTAATTTTTCTCTTGTACAGTACTGACATTACTAACATTGACGCATAAATTAGACATAATATTTATGGAATAGCCTCTGGGCCTTTGTGCCATAAAAATAAATCAAACTAAATGTTGTGTTGCCAAAAACTATCGGGCCAGTATTACCCAATGCTAACTGGGTTGTGGAGGTCAGGCAGTCGCTCCATGTACAATACTGGTCTACAGCAACATCCAATTAGACTGGAAGTCGACCCCAACACAGTTGGGAAAAGGCTAGGCAGTTGATGGTGCAAGCGGGCGTTAAAATGTGAGAGCGGTAATATATGTATCATGATAAATAGTTAATAAGATAATTATGATTAAAATTTATCGTGCGAATCGCAATTATCATCTTGACTAAGGCATTTCTTGTGTGAATGATAAATTTATCTTAATACCGGATTCTCGTGCAATATTCAATTGAGTAATGCAATAATTATTGTACGATAATATCTTGTTGGCTTTTACTAATTCAACCGCAACACATACCAGTGCAGTGCCTACAACTATGTGCTGGCTTTCCTGCAACATATTTATTTATAGGTGTAGAGTTACCACACTTGAACGTAGGTATCACTGGAATATTCAGTATCCTTCCATCAACCCAGGTCATGTATCTGTGAACCTCATCAAAATCCGTTAAGCCATCATAAATTGTGATAAGGTTACAACCGACAAACCGACAGACTTACGCATTTCTTTAGTTTTTTTTTCACATTTTGTTCGGACAAATACTACACGCACGCACGCACGCTGCTGCACGTTAAGCCGTTGGTCCCGGGTGTCATTTGTAGATCTTTGACAGTCGTTAGGTAGTCAGTGGCCCAAAAAGTCTGACAACCAGTCTTACCAAGGGGTATCGTATTACCCAGTACTAACTGTGTTGTGGAGGTCAGATAGGCAGTCGCTCCATGTAAAATACAGGTATTCAGCTGCATCCGGTTAGACTGGAAGCCGACCCCAATGTAGTTGGCAAAAGGCTAGGTGGATGATGGTTCGGACAAATACTTTTGTGAAGGTCACGTAGGCAGTTGCTCTATGTAAAATACTGGTATTGAGCTGTATCTGGTGAGACTGGAAGATGACGTCAACATAGTTTGGAAAAAGCTAGGCAGATGATGATGAAATACTTTTGTTTGTGTAATTATTTTGTGGGGAACAAAAAGTGCTATAATAAAATTATACCTTAATCCACTTTTCATATTAATAACAGTACTTTTTGATTTACATTTACATAATGTTAATAGACTTCACACATACTTATCAAAAAAGACACAAATAGGGTCACGTGCTAGTCTAACCCAATTTCCCACCCCAAAGGTATTTTCAGAGGGAGCCACTTAGATCCGTGTGAACTGAAAACGAAACTAAATATGTAAAAAACGTTCGTTAAATTTTACCGTGAGAATAGCATTACAGATGACAAAAAGTAACTTAAATGCATGCTGAATTGGCTGTGCTTTTTTGTGTTGATGGTATAAGAGAAGGGAAGATTAAGAGAAGCGATGGCTGGACTGTGTGAAAGATGATATGGCTAGAAAGAGGGTGTAGTGGTAAATAACCTAATAATACACCCACATTTTACCAGTTATGTTTAAGTCTGATGTAATAGGGGGCGAGCCTATTGCCAGCAACCGGGCACAAATCCATACCCCGTGACTGCTACTGAGAAATTCCTGAAGGGAAAAATTCAATTGCACTTTGACCGACCGGGGAATCGAACCCAGGACCTCATGCTCAGCAGTCGTTTGCGACCTTTAGACCAACGAGGCACTCCCACTAATAGTGAAGTAAAGGAAAAGACGTGTTGAGAAACGGGCTTCGTGTTTTTAATACTATCCATTGCGTGGTGGAGTGTGAATACATAAAATAATAGATATTGACCGATTGGCTACTTAAGTCGGTGTAGTTTTAGGTACCTTACAGGTCCTTATACTATCGGCAGTGTCATATATTTTTCTAACCAAGAAAATATATACGTCTCATTAAAAATGTAAATATTTGAAAAAAAACCCTATGCTAAACCCGTCTAATCTCTCAATAATGTCCACTTAACCCTGTGACCGCCACGTGCCTACCGATAGCTAAAGTTCCCAGTTCACATTTCCAGCAAAAGTCTTTCCTATGGGAACCAACGAAATCTCGTGTGAAGTAAAATGGGTTTGTTATAGGGAAGAGACGAAATAATTTAAGTACTACCGGCTTTTATGACTTGTTAAACACACTAACGGGTATTATCAGAAAAGCGAAATACAACATGTTTTTCAAATAAACTTCCTCGAAAACTGGCTCTTATTGCACCACTATTAGGTTCGGAATGCAGTGTATTTCACACTCGTGGTTTTTTTTCATTTATTTTACTACTAGTGTTTCATTTTAGGTTCAGATTTTTGTTTTAATCTCAGCAAACTGGCGCATGCCTTTAAGACCTAAATATTTTATGAGTATTTACATTTGGTTAAACTGTGTATTGAAAAACGTGATTTAATACACAACGGCATCGTCTGTAATGGCTAAGTTTATCCTCTTGTATTTATGTACAATTTTTATTAAAAAATGAAAGTCTAATCAATAACGATAATAACTTGAAAGAACCCCCATACCTTAACCACTGATCTCTCAATAATGACCTATAAATAAATACACACCCACTTAACCCCATGACAGCCACGTGCCAATCAATTGCAGTCAAGTTCCCATTCCCATCAAAAATCTTTCCTCTGGGAACCGACAAAATCTCGTGTGAACTAAAATAAATTTTATGACCGTGAGCATAGGGAAGGGACGAAGGAATTATATTGCTACCTGCTTTTATGGCTTCTTTCTTAAACACCTTCTTCCTTCTTCTTTTTCTTCTCATCTTAATGTAATGTCCTGTTAAGTATTTTGTGTTTACATAAATAAATAAACAAATTATTAGATATAAAACCTAATAGGTATTTCAGGAGGCGTCATCGACAGTCTTTTTGTATTGAATCATAGAACGATACCTCGTAATTAATATAAATATTATTGTCTAAGAGATCATAAAAACATCACGCCTGTAATCCCCGCAGGGGTAGAATTAGGCAGAGGATTATTGAAAGTGCACCTACACATCGCACAGTTATGTTGAAGCCCCATGAAAGAGGGCAAAACTACTGCTGTTCCCGTACCTAAACCATCAAATCTCTTAATAATGATCTATACATAAATACCACCAACTTAACCCTATGACGGCCACGTGCCGATTAGCGTAGCCCCCAGTTCCCATTCCCACCAAAAGTCTTTCCTATGGGAACTAACCAAAGCTCATGTGTAGAAACACGGATTTATTTTATTAAATGTCAGTAGAAAAAAATCTTGAGAATGGCGAAGGGACGAAGGTATTGAATTGCTTCCTGATTTTGTGACTTCTTTGGCAACCGATTTGGAACTGAACTTAATAGGGTGTTTTTAGAAAATTACCATCAATTTACAACATTTTGTTAATAAAAACTTAGAAACGGGATTCATAATATTAATTTAAATTTTATTATCTGAAACAGATCATAACATAACATAACAACACGCACGTAATCCCCGAAGGGTAAGGCAGAGTTGTGCCTACATAATTTGCAGTAATATTTAAGCCCCATATTTGGGGGAGGGCCTTTTGTAAACCCGATGCGTAAACCATCAAATCTCTCAATAATTAGCTATAAATAAATACACACCCACTTAACCCTCTGACCGCCACGTGCCTGTCGACCGCCAAAGTTCCGAGTTCCAGTTCCCATTCCCACAACAAAAATCTTTCCTCTGGGAACCAACCAAATCTCGTGAGAACTAAGTCTGATTTAATTAAAAGTCAGTACAAAAAAACCGTGAGAATAAGGAAGGGCCGAAGGAATTGTATAGCTACCTGCTTTTATTACTAACACGCTTAATTAACTTTGAGTTCATTTACAAACCATTTGATGTTTTATGACTGTATCCCCAAAATAACCAGGTAGCAACTAAAATTAATGTTTATTGTGAAAAACAAAAGAATAAACGCATAAATAACTTCCTTAAAATATGGCCAAATAAACCTTGTTTGAGCTAACAAAGTGAGAAATAAAAGCTCACCGAAATAATTAGGTACAAAAGTGGCACTAGTGCTGTAAAAACCAATAGTAACTGCTGTGTAAACCAGTAAAACAAATATTTGTTCAGGTATTCTGGTATTAACGGTAGGAACCCCACGGTTACCCGTAGCTCGAGGGCTATTGTGATAATTGTCACGAAAGCTTAGGCACGCGATACTATTGTCCTTGTAATGAGGGGCGATAGAATAAGCGGGAATAATTGATTTTACCGGTTAGACTGCAAGCCGACCCAAGATAGTTTGGAATGAACTATGCAGATGATAATAAATGATTACAGATATCACAGTAGGTGGATACGATGAGTATTTTGTTGGAAAAAAAATCCTATCTGTGAATATTTTTTTAATATGTACAGGTAATTTAGAAAAACGTTAAGAAAAATGATTAAAACTTATTTCAAAATATATTTAATGTTTAATTAAAGTCGTGCTACTTTAAAAAAAAATAAAACGTACTTTTGTGTCCGTCACGAAAAAAAAAAACGCTTTTAATTTTATCTATAAACCGCTTCTTTTATGGCCCAAATAACGATCCCTTAAAATTGTCCCACGCTATCCTTCCCAAAGTGTAGTTCGCAAGAGAACCACAAACCATGGGAACAGAAAGTTATGGTGTTTTGACCAAAAAACTTAATAGATCACTTGTCCTGGGAAAATATTTTTAGTACGTAGCAAAAACAGGTTAAGTTCTGGGAAAGGTTTTTGACAGAATTTAATGTTAGTTATTATTTTAATATGGCTTAATTTTACCTAAATTACTGAAGTGAATAGCGATGTTCAGAGATTAGTCACTGGACTGTTTTAGATTTTTTTACTCAAAGTTTTGAACATTTACTTTTTTGTATTTTTCGAAAATCAACGTCTAATGTGTAAATAGGAATTAAAATATCTAGGGGAGAGTTTTACTGTTTACTTTGATTATTTATTAGCTTTAAGCCAATTATTATAGTTTGTTAAATTTTCTTAAAAGTATTTAAGAAAAATAATAAAATTATAATTGTTAAATATTTTTAATAACAAAAATTATACAAAAAACTTTTAAAAATATTAAAAATAGTAGCCCACCGTCATCGGGAACAGGGTCCAAGCTAACGGTGGTCAGGGCTCTTGAGAGAGGAACCTCCTAACAATACGCGCCGTGTCCAGAAATACTGATTTCTCAATCAAGATGTAGGTCGAGGCTGTTGCCATTGGCCGACACGATTATCGGCACAATGACTGCTGTACTCACGTCCCACATGTCGACAACCTCGCAAGCCAGATCTTAATACTTGAATTGCTTATCTTTCTCTAAAGCTAATTATTATTTTGTAATTTGTACTGAATGATTTTTTAAGTATTTATGTTAGGTTTTAGGTACCAATTCAATATCAAATTGATCAGTACAGCTTTAAAATTAATCGAGTTTACATTCTTTATTCTTCAACGGAACCAATCAAATTGCACTTTACCCCTAGTTCAATAACCCTACAATCACCGTCATAATAAACACACAATCCAACTAGGTAAGTTAAATTACAATACCAAGATGACCCCCCTTCAGACCCCAAATTACTATGATTACGACCCCATGACGTGTGTATTTAATACCAAAGTAACAACATTGTTGGGACATGGCACGCGACTTTTTTATTCCACCCTAATTTTATAACCTGTGAAATCAACTTACGAATAGAGTGACTGTGATATGGGTTTTTTTTGTAGAAAGTCAGTTTGATTTCTTCAAGTATTTTTCTGTCCTGAGTCCCTCGTGTTAAGGCACAAAATCCAATAGCGTTCTCTTTCAAAGAGTTTTGTTTTTCTACAACAACTTTTGACAGAATCAACACAAGCTTTTGACTGACTTATGTCTATTTTTTGTCATTGTTTTTGCTGGTAGAATATCGGTTTATCTAGGCCTTTTAGATAAGCTATTCAAGTTCAAATCATGAACACATAAACAGCGCAAAATTATTACTTAAAATACATTTTTGTTACCGAAGCTAATCTTTACAACTTAGGTACTTAAGTAAATACACGAACAAGTTTTTTTGCTTTTAATTTCAACTTCCTCCAAAGTTTTTTCTTCAAACTTTGGCGACAAAAATATTAGTCGCGGGAACTGTCCTATAACTTTTTTATCTTTGGTCACCATACCCTCCGTTTAAGAAGGCAAGTCACAAATCCCATGGAAAAAAAAGGTTACCATTTTTTGTTATATTTCACACGGGAAGTAATATGGGAACAAGCAGGTTATGAGAACCTTGCAATAAATAATAATTGTATTATGGTTTAATAAGATTATTATGATAATAATATGTATAATATATCCTGATTTTGCTTGCCCCTTTTGGTAACAAACTGGTTTATGTGTTGTAAAGCATAACATAACATCACGCCTTCTATCCCCAAAGGGTTAGGCAGAGTCGTACCTAAATAGTACACCCATATTTCGCCAGTTACGTTTAATTCCCATGTAACAGGGGGTGAGCCTATTGCCATCAACCGGGCACAAATCTAAACTCCGTGGCTGCAACTGAGAAGTTCCTGATGGAAAAACTCAATAACACTTTGCCCGACCTGGGAATCGAACCCAGGACCTCATGCTCAGCAATCGCACTTGCGACCACTAGACCAACGAGGCAGTTAGTTTACCGATTACCTTACAATTGGGACGGAGAGAGAACCCTATTAAATGCCTGTTTACATTGTTCACTCTAAAAACACAAACTTTTTTGCAAACACGTCACCGTGTTAACCTGTCACTGCTCGAAGGGGTATCATTGTTCGTTTTCATTTTTGGGGTCATGCGTTTCGAACCGGAAATCCATTACACACCGATAACTTCAGTATATAGGTACTGAACTCATGCGTGACTCGAGACTTGTTTTGTTATTGACCTTTGTAAATAGATTTCTGTGTTATTTTGAAACTTATTTTCAGTTTTGTCGCCTGTGTGTTTGAAATGAATTAATCTTCTTTGTTCACCGGGACGACATGGATATGCTAAATGTGGATACAAGTGTAACTATGTCGATGCGCTACTGGTGGCAAGCGCGACTGCTGAGCATGAGGTCCTGGGTTCGAGTTCCAGGTTGGTCAGTGTTATTGGGTTTTTTCATCAGGAATTTTTAAATAGCAGCCACAGAGTCTGCGTTTGTGCCCAGTTGATGACAATAGGCTCGCCTCTTATTACATCTCTGCCTAACCCTTCGGGGATTACAGGCGTGATGTTATGTTATTCTTTACAAAGAGATTGAGCCTGGAACTAAGTAACAATACGGCCCTGAGACCGACAGCAGTTTGAAATAGGTTAGTTCCCACTGCTGGGCCACAGGCCTCCTCTGTTTGAGAGGGAATGGGATGCCTTGTCTTCTAATTTTTGGTTCTAGGACAGGTTGATTTCCTCATGATGTTTTCCATCACCGCTTTGGGAGAAGAGCAAAACTGGTAAGCATACCTAATTCTAATCTAGAACAGTTATAACTGATTTCGAATCGATAAATAATATATTTTTTGCGTTATTGCACACTAAGTCACAATTTTGGAGTACAATAATGTATACTCTATTTTTCTAACTAACAATCTAAGAACTGCTATAATTTGAATAAAAACTAAACACCGAGACCAAGTTACTTGTTCTTAAGCTTTCTCACACAAAACTCAAATAAAAAAAAAACAAAATCAGAATATTATATTCCACGCACAAAAAAAAACCGTTTGTCTTTTATTTATTTTTTACAAATCGAATATTCCTGAAATGTATTGTGCGTGCTTTTGCGTGTGAACCGCGTCTGGCGCGCGGGAATTTTTATTAACAGACCCCGTCATAGCGGGCGGCGGGCGGAGGGTTAACATGTCTATTACGTGCAAGGGCGAAGGTTAGAGTTCTGTTTGGAGTTAGTTTTGTTGCTGTGTTGTGTGGGATGAGGAGGTTTAGCTGGTTAGCTTGCGTTAGTTTCAAGAAGTCATATTTTTGTGGTTATAACGCAGTGCAAATGGAATAGAAATTAAGAAATACAGACAAAGAATATTTGTCGGATAATAATCAATGCTGACTCATAACTTAATTATTTGGTTTATTTTTCTCAAACCCCTTTTTTTTGTTTTAACTCAGTCGAATCGGGACGCTGAGTATCTGTAAAGACTTCAATGATCTGCAAATGACAGCCGGGATCAACGGCTTAACGTGCGTTCCGAGGCACGGAGGAAACTCGGTATGTAATGGGTGGGCACCCATCCACAGACCAACCTAGGCAAGCGCGGTTTAACTTGAAGCCTGATCCGAGCGGCTGTTATTATTTAGCCACGAGCTCCTTACAAGTTCTTACTTACTTCCAAAAGTATTTTATTAAAATCATTCCACGAAACCAAAACAAACCACATTACTTCCGTAATCACTAAAACCTTGTTCAGGTCTAAAAAAAGCCATAAAAAATTACATTCCCATGACGATACAGTTCACATAGGAAACATTGGTCTCCCATGGGAACACCAAGACCTTGTATTTGACCCCACAATGACATGATAACACCATCGTTTAGGGCAAAAAAATATAATGGGGGCCTTTTGAAGTTAACATTTACACAACCAAGAATTTTTCGTGTGAATATTTTATCTGTGGTTGAACTTGAAATGTGTGGTGGAAATAGTTAAATTAAAGTAAAGATATTGATATTTTTAACAAAAAAAATGGTGTAATTCTGAATGAAAATGTTACTGGAAAATAGTAAGGGTGCCTACTTTGAAAGGATCACAAAAATACCTATTATTTTTGGATTGTTTGCTTGGACTGCCTCGTTAGTTTAGTGGTCGTAAGCGCGACTGCTGAGCACGAGGTCCTGGGTTCGATTCCCAGGTTGGGCAAAGTGTTATTGGGTTTTTCCATCAGGAATTTCTCCGTAGCAGCCATGGAGTCTGGATTTGTGCCCGGTTGATGGCAATAGGCTTGCCTCCGAAAACATGGGACTTAAACTTAACTGGCGCAATGTGGGTGTACTATTTATTTATTTATTTATTTATTATAGGCTTCTCAACAATGAGTACACTATACTATATAATTTGTACATTTCAAACTTAATTCTAAGTGCCCCATTACTTATAGAGAAGCACAGCATGCACTATAATATTATGCGCGGGTATTAAAATAATTAATCGATTTTGAATAAATAATACATTAGCAGAAAAGTTAAATTAAAGCTGAATTGATTACAAAAAATAAAATCTAAGTTAGATACTTAACACACAAAATTAAATTAAATTAAATTAAATTAAAATTAATTAAAATAGATTAGATTTTAAAAATTAAATTAAATTAAATTTGATTTAAAACAATTAAATTTGACTATTTGATTAGAGGTACCCATTAGATAGCAAGCGTGGCTTTTTTAATAGTATGTACAGAAAAGGTGAACAAGTCAATATCCGCTTCGTGCTCTTTGTAAGCAGTATACATTCGTGATAGTGGACAGTGTTGTCTCAAATTGGTGCGACATCTCGGCATGCAAAAAAGTTTCCTGTTAGAGCTTCTCGGCAGAATACGTGGCACATGGAATAAGACCCTACTGAGCAAGTCGGGACAGTCAAGAGAGCCCGTTACTAACTTCTTAAGAAAAACCAAATCGAGCATAACCCTGCGTTTCTCTAGCGACACCATCCCAAAATGCTTCAGTCGCTCATGGTACGATTTAAGCCTGTTTCCCATATTACTGGCATAAGTAAGATGCCACAGGAACCGCTTCTGCAGCCGCTCAATGCGTTTGATGTGGACCTTATATACAGGCGACCAAACCACACTGCAATACTCGAGATGGCTTCTTACCAGAGAATTGTACATAATTTTTTTGATGGCCGGTTTTTTGAAATTTTTACACTCTCTCATTACAAAACCAAGCATCTTGATGGATTTTAAAATAGTTTTGTCAATATGTTCGACAAAACTTAGCTTTTTATTGAACTGTACACCTAGATCTCGTATTGTTTCAACTTCAATAAGTCGCTCACCATTAATTTCGTATGCTGACTGCAAGATATTTTTATTTTTTGAAAATTTTATATGTTGACATTTTCTAACATTTAGTGACATTTTGTTGTGTTCACACCACTCTGTCAACCGGTCCAAGTCGCTTTGCAATAGTGCCGGATCCGCAGGGCTTCTTATAGACCTCATGACTTTTAGATCATCGGCGAACAAGAATATCATCGAGTTCGAGAAGCATTTGTAAATGTCATTTATGAACAGAGTAAATAAATGCGGACCCAAATGAGAACCCTGGGGGATTCCGGAAGTTGCAATGTACGATTTTGAAGAACAGCCATCTATCACAACCCTGAGCGTCCGACCAGACAAATATGATTGGAACCAACTCAGAAGAGGGTCTGAGACGCCATACCTTTTAAGCTTCATGACGAGTATGTCATGATCTACTACGTCAAAAGCCTTGCTAAAGTCGGTGTAGACTGCATCAACTTGGACACGCGTATCAACCTCCTCCACAATGCCTTCAACATAGGACACCAAATTGGTAGCTGTCGATTTTCCCTTCATAAATCCGTGTTGGTTGTCTATTATTAGCTGTGATAAATGTCTAACAAGCACAGGGCATATAAGAGCTTCAAATACCTTAGCCAGAGTGGAGAGAATGGCGATAGGCCTATAATTGCTCACATCGGACTGATCCCCGTTTTTGAAAATTGGCACAATTTTGGTTTGCTTCCAAAAAGTCGGAAAGCTACCCCGCAGCAGAGAATAATTAAATATTATGTTTAATGGCAATGATAGAATATCTGCCAACTTATTTAAAAGCAGAGCAGGTATGCCATCAGGGCCTGCTCCTTTGTGTATATCCAATTTTTTTAATTCTTCGCGGATCTGATCTTGCGGGATAGTTATTTGGCCTAACATGCTATTACTTACGCAGCTATCCGTGTCAGCATGTGCGGTCGCATGGACACCATTTCCAATAGTACCATACACCTTTGAAAAATGAGAGGCAAAATAATTACAAATTTCATTTATGTTGTCAGAGGTGTTTATACCATCTGTCATGGAACTGGGGTAGTTACTGGTACCGCCTCTCTTCATTTTTAGGTAGCTCCAAAAATATTTCGGGTTGGACGTGATTTTTTCCTCTATATCAGCAATGTGAGCAGTATAGCAAGTCGTAGCCATATGGTCGCATCTTTTCCTAAGAACATCCAGTTCAATAATGTCCAGTGGATTATTATACTTTTTAACTTTAAGCCGTAGGCGGTTCTTCTCATTTAGTCTTTTAATAAGCTGTCTAGAGAACCAGTACGGATATTTAGTGGATTTTATTGGTACTTTTGGAACGTAGCGTTCAATTAACCCATACAGTAAATTATAAAAAATATCTACCATCTGATCTACAGTCCTACAAGGATCAAACTCTGATGGCCAATCGACTTGCTCCAGTGCCTCGCCAATCGCCACGTAATCTGCCTTATAATAGTTTAGCTTAGTTCTATCATTACAATAGCGTGGTTTTTTGAAATGGGTAAATGAGAGCTCACATAGTATAGGTGGATGGTGCACATCTAGTTTCGAAAGTACATCTGTTGGTGCACTTACTGCAACATGATCCAAGTTAGTTAGGACCAGATCAAGAATTCTGTTATTTTGATTACACAAATAATTACATTGTCTTAAGTTATTGAGCAAGACAAAGTCCCAAAGAGTTTGTTCTAAACTTGTACAAGTGTTTTGTGGAGCTCTTATCACATCACCACCCATTCCAAGCCAGTTAATAGTGTTCATGTTAAAGTCACCAATAATCAAGCATTCATTGACGTGTTCTAACACTTTGTTAGTATTATCAACAAAGTGTTCAAGTACTCTAGGCTGTAACGGCGACGGTAAGTATACAGTGCAAATATAAATCTCTTTGGTTTTCTTACCCCCTATATGTGACAACTTGACCCAGAGATCATCGCACGAACTTTCAAATTTTATCAATCTCTGTGATTCTATTTTAGTAGACACTGCAATGAGAACGCCACCTCCGTCTGTTTTATCATTCAATATATTACGAGATCTATCACGCCTATATATAGAATAACGATTGTCCATGATCTCCGAGTCAAAGATACCATCCAGTAACCAAGTTTCTGTTAACAATATTACATCATATGAACAGCATGCAACTTTTTGGTAAATTTCACCCAATTTAGTCCTGATACCCCTTACATTCTGGTAGTATATTTTTAGCTCATCGAATTTAAAACTATAACAGTCCTATACCTTATCCAATGCTATTTTTTTTTTTTATTGTAAACTGTCCAACGATTCGGTGTCTCTGATATATTTATAGTCTGCACCATCCTGTTTTCTAACAAAAATCTTACCGCCACGAACCCACACATACTTGTAGCCCAAGGTCTTCGCTTTAATCCTGGTCGCAGCATGCAGCGCCTTATTTGCCGGTGATAAATGTTCAACTATATAGACATTTTCCTTTTTACCGGCAATCCCAAGAAGCGCCGTGTTGAGCTTCTCCTCAGAAGGTTTGTTTTTATTAAAGTTGATGGAAGCCGCCAGGAAGTTGTCACGAACCCGTGGGCTGCTGAACTGAACGACGATAGACTTCGGTCGGTTATTCGCTGGGCTTTGCTTTGCAATTCTTGTGACATGATGAATGTTGCTCTCATTTATGTCGCCAGATATCAGCTTACTAATATTCAAGACAGTTGACACAAGATTTTCATTGTTGTGCTCCGGTAGACATTGAATTTCCACATTTGTAGAACGTGCTTGTTGTTCCATCTGAGTTAACCTCATACCTAAGTCTTTAACAGTGGTTTTGAGTTGCTCATTTTCCTTTTTTAGTTCGTTCACGAGTTTGGTGTTTAAGGAAAACTCGGTCTTCATTTCCTCAAACTTTACATTCATAAATTCAATTGATGAATTTACCCCTTCTAATTTGTCCGTTATCGCCTTCATCTGAGTGTTAACATAGTTCGCCAAAGTTTGGTTGAGATGGCGCATCAGTTCGTCGATCTGGTTTTTCATAATACGCGAGACTTCGCCAGAAGTAACAGGAGCTACATCGTTGAGGATAGTTACCGAAGGCTCTTTCTTTCTAAGTGTTACATTAGGATCACTTGCCTGACTGTTGCGTACCGGAGTACTATCAGCGTTTCGCTTCTTTGGTTTGCAGGACGGACACACCCAGTTATGCATTTCAGCTAGTTGGGGGTCACAACCCAGCTGCGTGAGACAGAAATGGTGGTAGGGTTTTAGGCACGACGAGCATTTAACTACGGCACTTCCTTCAGCTATATTTTCTGAGCAGCAGTCGCAATTCATAGTGAACGACTTTGTTATGGAGTCGCACAAAGTTAAAATACCAATATTCCCGTGCACACTAATAAATCGCACGCTAATAAAGGCCCGCGCTCGGCGATGTTGTGTCGATGCGTAAGTCGGCGAGAAGAACGTCGTAAGCGCCGTGGATACCGCGTCACTTACGCGTTGCGCCCGTGGAGTCGTCTCTCGATGATTTTTTTAAGTTAGTGGCGGTATAATAAAATCACTGGTGAAATGATTTTGCTTATTACTTAATTATGATGACTTTTTATCCCAAAATATATATAGTAACATATGTATTGTACTTGGTGCTAACAGATTTTATAAGGATCACTACACAGCACTCACTATTTTACGGGTTTTTAAATTATTTAGACGGAACAAACTAACGTAGGTATCACTCGCGCACCGCTTCGATATATCGTATTTTAATGATCTATTAGGTACACCTCTGCCTAAAACCTTCGGGGATTACAGGCGTGATGTTATGTTATCTTATACATGTAGTATGATATTGTTACCTAGTTTTATAAGGCATCATTATTCAAACAAAAATACCAAACTGTTGTATCAGAATTTGTATTTAATTTATACAAAATTATGTTTATAAATGATGAAAACTACATACAAATCCATCTAATATTATTATTAATAATCGGGGTGAGGAGCTCGTGGCTAAATAATAACACCCGCTCGGGTCTATCTTTAGGTTAAGCCGTGCTTGCCTAGGTTGGTCTATGGATGGGTGACCGCCCATTACATACCGAGTTTCCTCCGTGCCTCGGAAAGCACGTTAAGCCGTTGGTCCCGGCTGTCATCTGTAGATCTTTGACAGTCGCTACAGGTAGTCAGTGGCCCAAAAAGTCTGACAACCAGTCTTAACAAGGGGTATCGTATTACCCAGTACTAACTGGGTTGTGGAGGTCAGATAGGCAGTCGGTCCATGTAAAATACTGGTATTCAGCTGCATCCAGTTAGACTGGAAGCCGACCCCAATATAGTTGGGAAAAGGCTAGGCAGATGATGATGATTATTATTTATCAGGTCCACCCATCTTAGTGATCATCTCATGGTGTCATAACCCTTAAAGTATAAACGTATAATTATATCACTCATGCCTAATTGATTAACATTAAACACTTAACCCTCTAATACGCTCCGATAACCCCTTGGCACGTGCTGGGGCCCTCAAATACCACAAATGTTCCCACAAAACCATTCTCATGTGAAAAAATCTCTGTGGGAATCCTAATAACCACAGTATCTGTAATCGTGTTAAAGGAATTTTAACTTTAACGTTCTAGAAATATGAAGTTTTATAAATGTTTGCGTATTGTTTGCATATTTTTGCATGTTGCAAGGTTATGTTGACAGTTGTTTGATTGTATGTCAAATTAATGTCATCTGTTATCAGATTTAAATAAACAGTGTACTTGGAATGTGTTATTTACATTGCTGCAAAAATATTGAGGAGGAATGGGTTATGCATTTAGCCAATAATTTAGTAGATCTATAGTGTAAGCCACGGCATGGTAAAAAATACGTTTTTTTGTATATATTTTTTGTACTGCGTATTATGGCAACATTTTTGAGAAAATTCACGTAAAAACAATTAATTTTGATGCCTAAATGGTGTTAAACTGTGAATAATGTATATTTTATAAATAATTGATTATGTAACGTAACTTTCTCTTCAGAGTAATAATATATGAGCGTTCAATTCTCACGCTTACCTATAGAGTTCACACGCCCCAGTTACTTGCCCAACACGACCTTGAACTTACTGGCACTCGCACTGGCTTAACAGATAGTTACTTGTTTTTCACCCCTTCGATTACTGTTCATCTCAAGGTTCACTGGACATTTTATATTATTTTGTTATGAATCGGCTCGTCCTTGAGCAAATTCAACAAAATTAATATTCATCGAAACTTTCCCTCCGTACTAATAATGTATGATCGTTCGGTTCTCACGCCTGCTTGGCGAGTTCACACGCCCCAGTAACTCGCCCATCACGACCTTCAACTCGCACTGGCATAACAGATGGGAAGGCAGGTAGGTTGTTTCGTTCGTTTTTTTGCTTACCTGGTGCGACCGTGTGAATCTTACACAAAATGGTACAACAACTAAAGAATCAATTTATCTTATGATACATTTTGTTATTTATCTTATTATAAATGTTGTTTTGTTAGTAAGGAAGTCATTGTGACTAAATACTCGATTATTTGATGAAAAATTAACTTTATATTTACACCTGATTTTTTTTTTACATACAAGAGATGGACCTTTTGTAACTCAGTTGAAAATAATAATGATCAGGGTTCGTTTTAATCAAGAATTTTTTTTTCTTTGATAATTATCTTCAATACACAACACACTACACATCGAACCCTGATAATGATTGACGAAATAAAATTCAAATAGGTAATATTATTTAGAATTAAAAATACAGTTTCAAAAGTAATATGTACAAAAAAATGTCCAGTTACAGACCATACTTTAATAATGCCATTATTCATGCCTAGACTTATCTATAATAGCCTAACATTAAACTTTCGTTTCTGAATTCTGAACAAGCAATTAAAAAGGGAGCTTCGTATCTTAATCACCCCACTGTCCTCTATAGTTAATTGTGCTGAATGATCGGTTCTCATGACCAGTCGAGTTCACACGCGCCAGTAACTTGCCCTTCGCGGCCTTGATTTGAATGAACTGTGCCAGTACAATGACCCTTAACGCTTATTAATTTATATTTTGATCGTATATTTATAGGTGAGTTAAGTGCTGTCTAATTGATGGTAATTATTTATCACATACACTATCTATCACATGCAAGTCACTCAGAGAGTTAAAGAATATTGGCGGCCATCTTCCTATAAAACCGGGTGAAAAACACCGAAATACGGAGACGAACGAGACTTACGGACATAGCAAAAGCGATACCAAAAAGAGAGTAGATGTATATATATGCCGTAGACTGGATGGAAGATTGGGGGAAGAAAGTGATGGAGTGGATACCACGTAAAGGACGGAGAAATGAGAGAGGACAAACGACTAGGTGGACAGACGGTCTGATTAAAGTGGGCAAAAGAAACTTCGCCATGACACAAATTCGCCAAAACTGGAGAGATTTGGAAGAGTCAGCATTGGGGGGCCAAATATTGAAGAAAAAGAAGAAAATTTATCACATGAAATTGTTCTTAAGTATTTGGACGTTGATTGTACTAATAGTTTAATTTTAACAAAGATACAGACGAAACCAAAACATGCCTGTTATATGTAATTTAGTTTTGTGGGACTCTTAATTATGAAAACTTATCAGCCCGTTAATTTCTCAAAGTCACTTTAGTTAAATGTCATGTCTAATTAATAATTAACACTTAAACTATTTAAGTAATTAATAAACAACAATAATTTTCTAACATCTTACATGAGCACTACCACATTTATTCAGCTGCATATGTAAAAATAGCTTCTTTGTAGGTACTCTCATGTTACTGTATCTCCAACTTAAGAATCTAAAACTAATCGATCTTTCGGTTCCCACGGGTTGAGGGCAAGTTCACACGGTTCTCACGCCCGGGCTGGCTTATCTCGACCTTGACCGTGAACGCGATAGCACGATGAATCGACTCTTCTTCATTTTATTATTTGATAAAACGTTGAGTGGGTAATTTATACCTTTTCTATTTCTAGTTTCAAACTTATACTAACCTTGTATCATTGCTTTTGGAAGAAAAAATAAATATTCAATTTAATAGAAATATTATTTTTTTTACAGAAAAAAAATTTTAAGTAAAAAAAAAAAATTCAACATGCGTTCATCACATTATTACAATAAAATAACGCTCAATAAATAGATGATGTGCGCTATTAATTTAGATTAAAATGTAACTCGCTCACAAGTCTTGGTTTGATAGTGGACGTATATGTAGGCACCCCACCGCTTTCTAAAATTTTCAAGGCTAAAGTAGACTTTTACTATAATTGTTTTTAATTTGTCGAGATTTTTTATTTTCTAATTTAACTATGTACTGTGACTTATAAAACAAGTAACATATTTTATTTTTACTAATGTAACAATATAATATACATTTATAAATTAAAATAACATAAACTAACGTAACAATAAACTTAAAAAATGGCGTCAAAATACTTCTCCTCAACGCTGTCAACTGGTAATGTCCCCAAGAGGGTGGCGGCGTTGCCACGTTGTATACAACGCAACAAACAAGTGACTATTTACTATTTATGAAAACATAGCTAGATTTTCCTTAACAGCGAAATGTGGGTGTACTATTAGAGTCACCTCTGCCTAAGCCTTCAGGGATTACAGGCGTCGCGTTATGAAGTAATATTAAGTTAAAATAAACATTTTTTTAGTTAAAATATAAATATATTCAAAAAAGTTTTTATCTACATAAAAGGTGACACCTTCCATTTAGCTGTAACACAAACGTAGATTAATCTCGCTCTCACGACCTCTCACCTTCATTGACCTTAAATGTCAGAATAGACCACCTCAGTGACCGTAGGGTTAAATATTTAGATCAAACAGAAAAAAGATAGTACTTGTATGTGTGGTTTTAGCTGTTAAGCCAAGTTGTTTTTTTTTAATTTTGTTCCAAAGCCAGATGGCGAAGAATGCGAAGATGGCGACCCATTTCTTTCCAACTCTCTCGAAGTTTTGCCTTCTCTGGCCAATCAGTCAGGAACGGGTCCAAATCGTCACACCAGGGTTTCTTGGGCCTGCCTTGGTAACGACGACCGTCTTCAGGCACCCACTGTGTGACGAATCTGGCGCATCATCTGTCCTGACCTATCCTTATCGCCATCATCGGCGATAAGTCCGCGAGTTTATCAAAATTAAAGCCTGATATTATATCTCATGTCTGTATAAGACCTTTTTGACTAAAATAACAAATAATCAAGTAAATTGAATCTAGATTTGACAAGGACTTAATAGAATACACTCGTAGTAACTAAGGGTCAGCTTATCTTTCACATCCAGACATGATATATAGACCTTTTCTAAAATAGAAGACACGCATTCAACAGACGTACACAATAGATGGGTTTTCAAGCAAAAAGTCGTACAAGTTATCTAGCTGTTACAGTCAAATATGAACCTTCGGTACTCCTTGATTTGGCTAGATTAACCTCAACTTCAACAAATGCAATTCATTTCGACGTTTGATGGATTTGCCCGAGGATTAGGGATACCAGCTGTCCCGATTTGTTAAAAGATGGCGTTCTAGCCCTCTGTCCGGCTGTTTCTACTTAAGCGCCAGGGTAACCCGCGAAATTCTAATTCAGTTCATTTAATCCTATTATAATCAGAATCAGAATAACAATAACAAAAAAGAAAAACGGAAACGAAACGAAAACCGAAACGACAAACGAAAACACGAAACGAAACATTATTGTCAATATTGATTAACAATTTCATGAAAAAGTCATTCAAAGGGATTAAATGAACTAAGAAGGTTGCCTTGATGATTTTAATGATTATAATTCTGTAAATACTTGCGTATTACGTCCGCAAATCACATTTTCTTCAACATATAATCGACGATGACCGGCAAATTGCAAAAAAAGTAAGAAAATATTAATTTCGCGAGCTACCCTGTCGCTTCTACCTAAAGAGATTTTCATAGGAAATAAAAATAGTTGAATGTCTCCCGAAACAACTCCCGATGTTAAAGTAAAATGACCGGAATTTTTTTGAGTACTTTTCAATTTCGAAATAGTAACCCTACCTAGGAAAGACTAGGCAAGTGTGAATCAGATTAATAAGTTACTGTTAAGTGGTCTAGATGTGCCTAAAAATACATTAGTCAAAGGCCGGAATTGGAATCTATTGGTTTTGCCGAAAGGCGTTGGTGAAAACCTAAGATAAACCAGACATTCCGCGAAAAGGCTACATATCGACCTTTGACCATAACATAGCAAAATTACCCAAATACAGATAAATGATCGGTGGGGTAGTACTGGAGCGAGTCTGCACGCCCCAGTAACTCGTCTACTCGCTGACCTTGACCTTTTGATCGCAGACTCCGCAGTGAACGGGTTGAATATTTTTTTTAAATAAAATATGTTTTCTAAAATAATTGCATGGATTATTTAAACTTGAAATTCGTTCTACGATAAATACGTATTTTATTCAAACATAGTTTGGTATTGTTTAAATAACAGCATTTTCAGACAAAATTATGTTCATTGGAATATTTCATTAAACTCATCATCCTCATCTGCCTAGCCTTTTCACAATTATGTTGGGGTCGGCTTCCAGTCTAACCGGATGCAGCTCAATACCAGTATTTTACATGGAGTGATTGCCTGTCTGACCTCCACAACCCAGTTAGTACTGGGTAATACGATACCCCTTAATTATTTTATTTAACTAATAATTACTAATATTTGATTTTAAAAAAAGTCTGATGTTTCTTTGACCAAGTATTGCCCCCTTTCTTTATAAATTAAGTTTTTATGGTTATTTACTACCCTTTTTTTTAATTGAATACAGGAAAGGTGTCTAAACGCATTCTCACGCTTAACCAAACTTTTTTTTCGTTACCGCCACGTTTTCCACTAGATGTCTTACAACATTTAAATTCTCGCACCGCAAAAAAAATTCACCCCGTGTAGTAGTTATTTCCCACGCATTCAAAATCCCACGGTCACGTCTTTTGCCTGCGATAAAACCAACGCAAAAACCGTTAACCACGGTAAATTCAACCTTAATACTACACAATAGGTGCTGACAAATTCCCCGTTAGTAGTAGAATGGAACTTGTAAAGTTTTAACAGAAATTCTCACGGTATTTTTAGTGGAAGCAGAAAAGGGGCGTAGTGGCGTACATACTAGTCGGTATATATAGAGGTGGATACATTTTGTACGCATTTGGTCGTCAACCGTCGTAGGTACATACAAGTTAGGCCGTTTTATTAAGAGGTTGCGTTTCGGGCCGTTTTTAGGGTACGTCACGTGCGCTAACGTGTAGATCGACCTTTTGTTTCACTACAGATTATTTAGATTTTTTGTTGTTTTTTTTTTTGTGTCTGGTAGAGTTATTTTTGTTACGGCGGTTTTTTACCGACTTGGCAGCAGAGACAGGGTTAATTTTTGTTATGGATAAGTTTTGTGATTCAGTGTAAGTAATCTATACTAATATTATAAAGCTGAAGAGTTTGTTTGTTTGTTTGTTTGCTTGAACGCGCTAATCTCAGGAACTACTGGTTCGATTTGAAAAATTCATTTAGTGTTGGATAGCCCATTTATCGACGAAGGTTATAGGCTATAAAATTTTACGCGGACGAAGGTCGCGGGCAACAGCTAGTCAGTTATAAGTTGATTGAAAATAATTGCATAGTGATTTTTTTTGTTTGTTCTGACTACGCGAGTAAAGTAAGAAAGAATGCACCTGAGGGCCTAGCATGAGCTCGTGATATAAACGTAACAAAAATACGCCGATTTTAAAATAAAAAAAAAAACTCGTTTCACATACAGGGTGTAAACAGACCCTTCACATAACCGTCATCCAAGCATTCTGTACATAAAACTAAGTAACTTTACGCAAAACGT
Organism: Noctua fimbriata; assembly: GCA_905163415.1. Lineage (NCBI taxonomy): Eukaryota > Metazoa > Arthropoda > Insecta > Lepidoptera > Noctuidae > Noctua > Noctua fimbriata. The sequence goes on along the minus strand of LR990929.1, from coordinate 7,540,876 downwards.
ATTGCTGGGAATCGACTGACTTTTTTTTGGGGTGAAAATTCACGTTTTATGGTAGGACTCGATGGAAAGCACTCAAAGCATTGTGCTGATGAATTGATTGAATAGTACGGGGGTCGTGGAGTTTTGTAAAGTAAAAATCTTACATCAAAAACGTGTATTTAAAAAAAAACCTTGTGAAAAAGTTGGAACTTTGACCCCTAATATCTCCGTAACTAGAAGGTATGGTCTAGAACAAAAAAATGATCGCAAAGACGGGGAGAACAAGTGCCTTTCTTCATGTTAAGGGTCTATTTACACCCTTTATAACGTTTTATACATGTCTTTTAGAATTTATTAATATCTTTGGATTATACTGATTGTGCTCGTTGCAAAAAAACAAAAATGCTATAGGATAATTGTATTTTCGATAAAATAATCGACGTATTTACTTTACTTTTTTATCGTTCGTGCTAGGGCCTCTGGTCTATGTTTGCGCACACGCTTGTCCACTATAATATCTTCTGCATACTTGGCTAATTTCCGTTGAGATAGGCCACCGTGGCTGTAATTTGGTTGGGAGGATATTATTCCCATATTATTTATTTATTTATTTTAAAGCACAATGTACACAACCAATTTTACACGCTCAGCTTAAACTAGTGAGTACATGACCCTGTTAGGGCGCAGCAAGATAACTTAAAACTAATATTGCAGAGTATCTATTATTATTTTTCTAATAATTGTGACTTACAGAGATCATTAGGAACTTTCACATTTAAATATTATATTAATTAAACTTATAAGTTTGAAAGTTCCTGTCATTCATTCTACTACAATGTCTGAGGTGCGTAGAAAATAACGCTTTTACTCCTGTAGCCAGACACTGACTGATTCGTTTGATTAGTGGTCGCAAGCGCAACAGCTTGTTGAGGTGTTGGTGTTGATTCCGAGGCCGGCTAAAGTGTTGGGTATTGTATTGGGTTTTTCAAATCGACACTACTGTAGCTTAGAATTAGATTGTTATTGGGTTTTTTTTTCCATCAGTAAGTTGTAGTCACAAGCAATAATGTATGCTTGTTCGAGGTATTGGTGTTGATTCCGAGGCCGGGTAATGTGTTATTGGGTTTTATCGGGTGCACTATTTGAAATCGACACTACTGTAGTTTAGAGGTTAGATTTTTTTTTTGGGTTAGATTCCGAAGCCGGCTTAGGTGTTATTTGGTTTTTCCATCAGTAAGTTGTAGTCACAAGTGTTATTAGTGTGTGTTGGTTGTTGTGTTGTAGTACTGGGTTTTATTCCGCGGTCAGGCAGAGAGTGTTATTGGGTTTGATTCCGCGATCGGGCAGAGTGTTATTGGGCTTTTTTCATCACTAAGTTGTAGTCACAGGCACTAATGTAGCTGAGACGTATTGGGTTTGATTCCGAGGTCGAGCAGAGAGTGTTATTGGGTTTTTTCATCATTTCATCAACATTTACTTAGTAATAGCCCGTAGTCTGGGTGCAAACAAGGCCGTTTTATAAAAAGGTTAGTTTGCAGGCCATTTTAAGGGTAGGTCACATGGCTTGTGTAAATAGACCTTTTGTCTCACAGCAGGTTATTTAGATTTTTGTAGTTTTTGTATCTAGAGTTATTCTTGTTATCGCCCTTTTAAACTGACTGCGCGAAAACAAAGGCTGGGTTATACAGGGTGGAAGGGACACCGTCCCTGAAACGCTTACCAAATATTCAGTACATCATTCTGATCCCCCCCCCACATAGAAATTTTTCGTCGGTTATTCATTAAAAAAACAGCTGTTTCCCGCAAAACTGCAATACATACACTGTCAAACTCTATGGAACAGCTGTTTTTTTAAAAATAACCGATGAATTTGTGTGTGGGGGTGGGTGGCGGGGTTCAGAATGAGGTACTATATACGTGGTAACCGTTTTAGCGTCGGTGTCCGTTCCACCTTGTATTTTTATGGATTTTTTTTGTGCTTTGTGTTCAGTAAATAATTTTATTACAGTAAGTTGATTGAAAAAATGCTAAGTGATAACCGTACAGGGTATAATATCATCTAAGGTCTGTAAACGAGGCTCAAACATTTTACCGAAACAAAATATTCAGCATGTGATTCAGTGCCCTTTCCAAGTTCACAATAACCTCACTCGTCAAAATTAAATTGAAATTAGGAATAGGAGTTTTAAGAACTGCAGAAATCGTTTCGTTTTTCTACGTAATCATTTTTATTTACTATTCATTTATTTTAGTAATGAATTATCATTTATTTTTTTATCATTATGTGGAGGTTAGATAGGCAGTCACTCCTTGTAAAATACTAGCTGCATCCGGTAAGACTGGAAGCCAACGATTGACATAGTTGGGAAAAGGCTAGGCAGGTGATGAATATAAGTGATGAATATGAACACACGATTGGACACGGTTGGATACGGTTGGATACGCGCGAAAACACCAAATCGCGTTCGAATGCGTGAAATGTATTGTTTTATGTTTTTTCTTATTGGCAAGTTAATTGTCAAGGTATGATTATCAAGATAATTATGAAAATAATTATCAATGACCCGCGACTTTGTCCGCTAAAATTGTGATAGCTCAGCTAATTTGCATGATATAAATATAACTTATAGCTTATGTTACTTCCTGATAATTTAGCTTTCTATTGGTGAAAAAATAGTTAAAATCGGTCCAGTAGTTTCGGCGCTTATTCGATACAAACAAAAAAATCGTTGGTATAGATATTACACTTCGAGCCCTGGCTGTATTACAGGTACCACCTCTGTCCCACCCTTTGAGGATTACAAGCGTGATGTTATGTTATGTAGGTACTCTTGTACAGTACGCTTATTTATTAAATTCGCCCTCTCTTATTTACTTTTACCTCTTAGGTAGCTAAATGAGTATTTCTGAAACTAAGTAAAAGAAAATACTAACGTAGATTAACGAGTTTGCTCTCAGCTTCAAAAATGTAATGGAAGTCTGTTTATTTAGTTAATTACACAGACACAGTTCAGTTTTATTTTCAGAACATTCGTCTTTCTAAATCTTAATTACTTTGTATTTATTTGTTGGAATTAGAAGGAGAGTGACGTGATTTCATTATTATGAAAGTGATTTATTTATTTATTAGGATTATATAAGGTGATTGGTAATTAGTGACCGATACTTATACACGTGATTGTACTCATGATTATAAACAACTTTCCTCAGTAAACATTTTTTTTATACTCATTCACTCTGATCACAATAAAACTTACTTACGGAGCGGGCTTGCGAGCTGCGCGGGTGTTTTGCCTACCCACTGTTGCACGGTACGACAGTAATGAGACAGAACAACGTCACGCGGGTAACAGCTGATAGGTCAAAGGTACTCTAATAAGTGTGCATAACAGTGTCCGTCCAAAGGTCGATTTGTGACCGAAGCCGAAGGTTTAATAATCCTAAGAAATTTCGTTAAAGATTGGCTAAAAGTTGATTATGACATATCATAAGTGTAATCCCCGAGGGGTTAGGCAGAGGTGTACCTATCAGTATACCCACATTTCGCCAATAATGTTTCAAGTCCCATGACTTAAAACATAATAGGGGCGAGCCTATTGCCATCAACCGGGCACAAATCCAGACTCCGCGGCTGCTACTGAAAAAATTCTGATGGAAAAATCCAATAACTTGCCCGACCTGGGAATCGAACCCAGGACCTCATGCTCAGAAGTCGCGCTTGCGATCACTCGGCCAATGAGGCAGTGTAAAGGAAGAAGGTTTAATAATCCTAAGAAATTTAGTTTAAAATTGGCAAAAAGCTAATAATATTATTTACAACTTTTACATTTAAAGTTTAATTGTTGACTGTATTTAAAATTCTTACGCCATCATTTAAATTACTTTATATACTTGTCAAAAAAAATAATACTTCAAAATATGTGATCCCTGGCCCCCGTGCGTCGCCTCTACCGTCTCGCTCACGCGCATTCGTAACAGTTCGTTCAATTTCGGCACTTGCTAGAAACCTTCCACTTCAGTCAAATTATCTGCCCTCTTTTGACCAAAGCTTAAGGTTTGATCGAAGGAAGCCGAAGCTTCAGGCTTCGCCCAGTCTTCTATACATGTATACATATAGGTCAGGCACTTTCAGCAGCGTACCATGGACTGGTTGCCTCTGTATGGCATTATTTTCTGGGGTCAGTCCACTGATAGGGAGCTGGTATTTAGGTTGCAGAAGCGATGCATCAGGTCAATGTGCGGTCTTAAGACAACTGATAGCTGTGTGCCCTATTTTAAATCATTAAAAAAATTAATTCGTTTATAATAGAAACGGCCTAGTTTGTGAAATCTAATCCAAATCTATTTCAAAAATTATCAGAGGTCAGACAAAATCCAATACGGACTCAATACGTCAATAAATTATGTCAAGTGAAATGTAAAACCGCACTAATGCAAAAAAGTTTTTTTGGTATCGCCCCACGCATATATAATAAAGTACCTACCCAATGTTATAAAAAACATGACTGTATTTAAATTAAAAAGGGCGCTAAAAGAAATTTTAATTATGAAAAGCAATAACTTATTACGTTATTACTTAAAAGTAATAACTTAATTGACAACTTTCTAAATGATGATTCACTGACTGATTGATATACTTACTGTTACTACCTACTTTTACTCTAATTGACATATTGTTATTCAAGTTGGCATAATATTACTCCGTTTGACATTACTAATAATATATAATAATAGATAATATATTTTATTACTTTGACCATATTGACATTTATTTTTATTTTTATTGCATACAATTCCAATGACATGCCCCTTATTTTAAAATTATAATTGAAAACAAACCTTTTGCATGCCCATGTGACGGCAAAATGTGGAGAACGTCATTGTAAAAGAACATCTATGTACCTATTACCCATGTTTGCAAAGAAATAAATGATTTGATTTGATTTGATATAAAATTCAAAGTCCTGACTGACTGACTAACTGACTGACTGACTGATATATCAACGCACAGCCAAAACCGCGAAAATTGGAGGGTGTATTCTTTGTGAAGAGTAGGTATCCACTAAGAAAGAATCGGAATTCCACCCTTAAGAGTGTGAAATGGGGGGTTAAATTTTCTATGACATTTTATATTCTCTGGGTTGATTGACTCGAAAATTGGTGTACACACTCTTCAATTATTATTATGAGATACAAGTATCACAGTTTTTCCAAAATCATCCCCCAATAGAGCTTCGAAACTCACGTAGACGGGCGCATGGCGCTCAGTGTGGCGCAGGGCGTCCGGGGCGTGGGGGTATTTACCTATAAGAAAGTAGGTAGGATTTTTCTGAGGTAGACGTATCTGTAAATACAACATTTGATGTTCCTAAATTACCCTATGCTAAATCATGTAAATATTAGTATTAGTGTCTTTTATCCCCTTGTGAAATCCCGATTTTCACGTTCGCGTATCAGTCAGTCAGGACTTTGAATTTTAAATTTATAGATGCGAAAGTTTGTGAGGATGGATGTTTGTTACTCTTTCACGCAAAAAACTACTGAACGGATTTGGATGAAATTTAGCACACAGATAGTTTATAACCTGAATTAACACGTATGGTACTTTTTATCTCGGTAGTATAATCCAGTGGAACAATTATTATTAATTCCACGTGGGCGAAGCCGCGGGCATAAGCTTGTATCGAATAAGACCTTAAAACTGAATATTATTATGACTGACTGATCAGACTTTCGGGCCGCTGACTACCTGTACTGTCTGTCAAAGTCTACAAATGACAGCCGGGACCAACGGCTTAATCTACTTACCGAGGCACGGAGTAAACTCGGTATGTACTGGGCGGTCGGCCATCCACAGACCAACCTAGACAAGTGCGACTTAACCTGAAGATCGACACGAGCGGCTGTTATTATTTAGCCACGCGTTCCTCCGATCCAATCAAATCTGTCTATCTCAACATAAGATACCAAAAAATACCTACAAAATAAAACTCCAAGTAACATCATTATTGTTCATCCTGTTACTTACTTTTAATACTTCATTTTCCCATCCATGTTCCTCGGCACGAACTGGGTAGTTTCAATACCGGTAAAAAATACCGGTAATTTTTTACCGGTAAAAATAAAAATATGCAATCTGTCGCGACAACGTTGTTTGTTGTGTACTTTGCTCCTCGTGCTGTATGATTGCTGGGAAAATATTGCCCGAGCATAATGAAAAACTGTAATGGATTTTTATTTTAAGGAGTTTTGTACTTCCCTGTTTGTTGATGGCGTTACTTAAATTAGGGATTTTATGTAGATATTCTTTTATCTCATCATTTGCCTAGCCTTTTTCCAACTATTTTGGGGTCGACTTCCAGTCTAACCGGATGCAGCTGAATACCAGTATTATTTTTACATGGAGCGACTGCCTATCTGACCTCCACAACCCAGTTAGTACTGGGTAATACTATATACCCTTTGGTAAGACTGGTTGTCAGACTTTTCGGGCCACTGACTACCTAACGAATGTCAAAAAAAAACTAAAACAATTAAAAAAAAATGATCTACGAATGACACCCGGGACCAACGGTTTAACGTGCTTTCCGAGGCACGAAGGAAACTCGGTGTGTAAAGGGTGGTCACCCATCCACAGACCAACCTAAGCAAGCACGGCTTAACCTAAAGATCGACCCGATCGGCTGTTATTATTTTACCACGAATTTTGCGAAAAATGTAGAAGTATGGCGCTAATACTGTTCGACCCTGTATAGATGATGTGAAATGGCATCTCGCTGTTCAATCTAGGAGGTAGTCGACTGCTTAACCGGACTATCCTGTGGGTGCCTTGAGTGTTAGGCCTCCAGCCAGGGCAAAAAACTTACAAACTAAGCGACTACACGCTATACGCACCCCCTGTGGATTACGAGCCTCGGCTTAGGGGGTCGCTGGGGGAGGACAGCAAGGGGACAGGCTGGAACTGAGTGTAGAAAAAACCCATCTAAAACAGTAAGCAATTTATAATAAAGTAGCTAAGTACCTACCTACTTCACCCCAAAGCCTATTTTAATAAAAGTCTCAAATTGTTCTTGAAACAATACGAAAGTGGCAAAGTTGAAAAGTGTTGTATTATATTCATTATCTTGATAATATCACTCCGAAATTCCAATCAGTCGAGATTGCTGTGTTCATTTAAAACCAGTTTCACCTTTATATAGGGGTGACAGTGATGTTATTTGGATTCGGGATAAATTGTCTGTTTCTCAACAAAAGGTATTTACAAGGCAGATGTGAGTGGCAACGCCGAGAGCGGTCACAATCACATATATTGGTGAGGTTGTTCAGAAAGATCAGCTGCGTAGTACTCGCAACCGGCGTGCGTGTATTACCAGATTTATGAACGTGGACGAGGCAAAAGGAGTATGTAAGGATCGTTGCAGGTGGCGTTCTGTGGTTTCTGTCTCATCATCATCATCATCATCATCATCATGTTTCTGTTTACCCCCATCGAAAAAAGGCGTGAGTTAATGTATGCAATGGAAGTTTAGGATTGTCCAACTCTGTTAATGTTTTAAACTGTGGGAATCGCCTTAGATAGAGGTTGACTAGTTTTACGATCATCATCCCAACCCAACTACAACCCAACTACAACCCAACTACAACCCGTCTACAACACAACTACAACCCAACTACTACCCAACTACAACCCAACTACTACCCAACTACAACCCAAGTACAACTCGACTACAACCCAACTACAACCCAAATACAACCCCAACCAACCAACCAACCCAACTACATTGGGGTCGGCTTCCAGTCTAAGCGGATACAGCTAAATACCAGTATTTTAAATAGAGCGACTGCCTATCTGACCTCTACAACCCAGTTAGTACTGAGTAATACGATACCCCTTGGTAAGAATGGTTGTCAGATTTTCGGACCACTGACTCTTTAACGACTGTCAAATATTTGACAGCCGGGACCAACGGCTTAACGTGCTTTCCGAGGCTCGGAGGAAACTCGGTATGTAATAGGTATGTAATGGTTAGGTACCCATTAACAGACCAACCTAGGCAAGCGCGGCTTAACCTGAGTATAACCCGTAGGCTGTTATTATTTAGCCACGTTCTACAATCAAATACTCAAATAAAGAACTGCGAAACTGGCAGTTAGTTTATATTTGACAAGCAAAGACAAGAGACAAGCAAAAGATACCTTAGTGTGAAGAAGTGAGAGAGGCCTTCACGCAGCAGTGGAATGAATCGGGCTAGTCAGGTCACATTTGGCTGAAATTGAGCACTTGTAAGTTCTGAATGTGACACTCATCGATGACGTAATGGTAATTGTGTCAGAATGGTTTCAAATAAAAGTGGTCGGTTAACGAAAGAGTCATACCAACACACCAGTTTGGCCTATCCTAAGGTTTTTCCCTTGGTAGATCTCCAGTCTAACTGGATGAAAAAAAGTACTATATCATAACATCACGCCTGCAATGGTCGTGGCAGAATTGTACCTAATAGTGCACCTACATTACGCCAGTTATGTTAAGTCTCATGTAATAGGGGGCGAGCCTATTGCCATTAACCAGGCACGGATTCAGACTCCGTGCCTGCTACTGAGAAATTCCTGAAGGAAAAACCCAATAGCACTTTGCCCGACCCGAAATCGAACCCAGGACCTCAGCAGTTGCGCTTGCGACCACTCAACCGACGATAAATGTTGTTATTTTGTTTTAAGATGCTGCTGCGTTGAATTCGGGGATGAGCTCCATTGCATCGAAGTAAGTATTCAGAATCAAAAACCATCATCATCTGCCTAGCCTTTTCCCAACTGTGTTAGGGTCGGCTTTCAGTCTAACCGGATGCAGCTGAATACCAGTATTTTACATGGAGCGACTGCCTATCTAACCTCCACAACCCAGTTAGTACTAGGTAGTACGATACCCCTTGTTAAGACTGGTTGTCAGACTTTTTGAGCCACTGACTACCTGTAAAGACTGTCAAAGATCAACAAATGACAGCCGGGACCAACAGCTTAACGTGCTTTCCGAGGCACGAAGGAAACTCGGTATGTAATGGGTGGTAACCCATCCACAGACCAACCTAGGCAAGCACAGCTTAACCTTAAGATCGATCCGAGCGGCTGTTAATATTATTATTGTTTTTCAGAATATAAAACCAAATGGGATTTTTTTAATGCAGTTCAGTGCTAATAAAATCGTTTATCGTTAATACACTACCAACTTAACGATTTTGAATCCGATGAGGTTTAAACTTCTTGATGTTTCGTCAATAAATATATAAAATTATATGGACACCCTACTTTCAGAAGGACTTCCAAAAGACAGAGAGCTTTTTCAATAACGTACAGAGGGTCCATAAATTAGGGTAGGTATCCAAGAAAATCCACTCAAAAAAGAAAAGTGTATTCTGTCACTCTTTGCAATGATTAAAGGTGGAGAACTCATTCAGTTTAATGACAATCTAAATAATAGGACATTTTTGTAATAAAACTGACAAACGTTTTAAAATAAAACGGCGTTTATAATAAAAAAAAACTGATAATTTTGGGAAGATAAATCTTGTTTAATGTTTCATTACTATCTTTTATACGTTCATTAGCTAGATTATTCGTAGGTACCTAAATAACTATAGATATTACCCCGACAAATTAATGTCGTATGAACCTACAATAAAAATTTACTCCAAAATTCAATAAATATACAGGATGTAACAAGACCTTTAACGAAGCCGTCAACCAAGCATTCTGTACACCAAACTAAGTAGATATTTAAAAAAAAAACTTGTGAAAAAGTTGGAACTTTGACCCCTAATATCTCTGTAACTAGAAGGTTCCCAGGTAGAGTCTAGAACAAAAACAAAATTGCAATGTCGGGGAGAACAAGTGCCTTTCGGCTTCGTTAAGGGTCTTGTGACACCTTATAATCGTTAAAGCTTAACCCGTCGTTGGTCAAAAAACGGTGAAAGAAGAAAGAAAGACTGAAAAAATATTCATTTGTCGCAGGGACATGACGTGAAGGGGCAGGGGGCAGGGACGTCATACAAAATGACAAAAAAATAAATAATAAACTATAAATTCAACAGGACGGAACAAAAAAAGAAAAAAGTTAACAGTTTGCACGTCGTGACTGGCGTGACGATTTAGACTCGTTCCTGGCTGTTTGGTCAGAGAAGGCTAAACACCGTGACACTTGGAAAGAAATGAGGGAGGCCTTTGACTAGCAGTGAGACAGAATAGGCTAACTATTTAACTATATTATATAATATATATAATATAGTTAAATCATCATCTGCCTAGCCTTTTCCCAATTATTCTGGGGCCGGCTTCCAGTCTAACCAGATGTAGCTGAATATCAGTATTTTACATCGAGCGGCTGCCTATCTGTACCTCTACGAACCAGTTAGTAATACGATACTCCTTGGTGAGACTGATTGTCAGACATTCGGGGTACTGACTACCTGTAGCAATTGTCAAAGATCTACAAATAACAGACGGGACCAACGATTTAACGTGCTTTCCGAGGATAATCGATGTGTAATGGATGGTCACCCGTCCATGAACCGACCTTGGCAAGCGTCGCTTAACCTTTAAAATAAGTGTACGGATTAAATACAGACCTAACTTAACAAATCCTGACAATAAACTTAAGCATGGCGTCGAAAACTTGCTCCATATTGCTGTGACACAGTCTGCTTAGCCTCTGGTCTAAGTAAAAGTATAGTATAGAGATTTTTTTAAACAGGCCAGATGAAAGATTGATTATTTAACTGGTTCAATCTTGAAGTTAATATAAGATCACGCCTGTAATCCCCGAAGGGTTAAGCAGAGGTGTACTTAATAGTACACCCACAATTCGCCACTTATGTTTAAGTCCCGTGTAATAGGACCGAGCCTATTGCCATTAACCGGGCACAAATCCAGACTACGTCCGCTGTCACTGAGAAATTCCTGATGGAAAATCCCAATAACACTTTGCCCGAACCGGGAATCGAACCCAGGACCTCATGCTTAGCAATCGCACTTGCGACCGCTAGACCAACGAGGCAGTCGAGATGATCTTGAAGTCATTAAGTATAAACCTGACGAACTCATTGCGGGAAGATTTTTTTTTTTTATTAGCCTGTACTGTCCCACTGTTGGGCATAGGCCTCCCTCAATTCCCTCCATGTGTTCTTTTCCCGCGGTTTCTCGGGCCAGCCCTCGCAGTACGCGTCCAAATCGTCTCGCTACCTCTTTCTGGGTCGGCAGCGCCGTCCGTCTTCAACAATCGTGTGGAGACTTTTGTCCAGCGGTCATCGTGCATGCGGCTGACGTGACCCGCCCAATCCCACTTTAGCCTAGCAGCCTTTTTGGCAACGTCCACTACGTCCGTTTTGGAACGCAGCGTAGTGTTTCAAACCTTGTCTTGTCTTTTGACACCCATTGCCAGAGGGCAATGGAACGCAGCATTCTGCATTCAAATGCCCTTTGAAAAACTTCAATTTGGAACTTCTGAGATTCGGTAAGTGACCAGGTCTGAGCACCGTAGGTAGGTTAGGACGGAAGATAAATGACGATGAAGATAATTTGGTAATATTTAGCACACTTCTTCGTTATCGTGTGGTTAGTGACTAACCTGGTGTCAGAGTTTTTATACCGCCCATGAGCATCTGGTTTGACTTTACATGTCGTCGAGAAATATCTCTCAACCATGCTGGTTTAGTTTCCTCACGATATTTTCCTTCACCGAAGCAAGTGATAATTATACAATAAGCACATAAATCCGAAAAATCAGAGGTGCGTGTCTTGGGTTCGAACTCGAGACCACCGATGATTTGGCAGTCCGACGGTCACACGCTAGGCTATCAGTGCTATCACACAAAGTGTTAGTTAGTATGTTGTGTTTATCACACTTACAAAACTAAACACCACTTCAATTTTATAAAACAAGAATCCAAATAAAAACACTGTATATTATTATTTATTCCAAAAATATTAACACAAAGAAGCGTGAATTGTGCTCCTGTCTCTCTTAAAGAGTATTATTCAAATCCAACGTCGGAACGAAAGAAAATATCCAATAAAAATGCAAAGGGAGCGGCACCTATTCTTTCTTCTTAACTAACTAAATAGCTGTGGTAGGGACGTGGTTATACAGTAAGCGATTTTCGTGAAAACTCGAAAAAGGCTAAAATGATCATGCTCTTCCGAAGAAGACTGTAACCTACAGCTTCATCACTGCCTTATCTTGATAACAGACCATTAGAAAGTTTGCTACATATTCCAATTAACACAAATCATCCCATAACAGACTGACATAAGCTGAGTAACAGGGTCAACAGCGACCAAATTGCAGGCAAAGACTGTCTCGTTGGTCTAGTGGACGCAATCGCAACTGCTGAGCATGAGGTCCTGGGTTTGATTCCCGAGTCGGGCAAATTCTTATTGCGTTTTTACATCAGGAATTTCTTGGTAGCAGCCACGGAGTCTGAATTTGTGCTCGGTTGATGGCAATAGGCTCTAACATAACTGGCCAAATTTGGGTGTACTATTAGGGATACCTCTACCTTATCCTTCGGGGATTATAGGCATGATGCCTTGTAGCATTTATTGAAAACTAGCGACCCACCTCACTTCGCACGGTTGCAATTTACACATTAATGTTTCAAGACCAGTAGGAATAAAATATTTAACACAAAGTTGAATCGCTGTTAGTATTACCTCATCCTATCCGCACCAGTTCCAATAGTATCGGCGCTCCAAGTGCCCGGTAATTGCGCTGCGAACCTTGCAGCAACTCCTTATACTCAATATCTTTCATAACTACACTGTTTAATTCAAGACAGACAAAATTAATTGATTAACAATATCGACTAAGTAATCTCAGCTAATAGCCGTAAAAGGCTCTCACAAACGACGCCATTTTGTTTTTTTAATTCTTCTAATTTTACAAAATTAAGGCTCAAGTTACCAGTTACGTCGCGTGTCAACATTATTCGAAGCCAAAAGTTACCCGTATCAATGTAATCGACTCTATAAAAACCATTTTTAACCTGCTCTGTGTTTTAAAATCGCTGTCAGTATAACCTCACCCTATCCGCATCAGTTCTCACTCCAGTATCGGCGCTCCAAGTGCGAGGTAATTGCGCTGCGACACTAACAGCACCTTCGTTATACTACGTATATTTCAGTCCTACCGCCACTGTGAAACTTCTATGGTCTGCACCATTTGATTATGTATAGAAATAGATTTTCTTGCACCTTGATTTGAAATGTAAATCGTGTTTTTTTAGCCTGATTATTCTGTACTGATATAGTGAGCCTGATTTGTTTATAAAGTAGTGATAATCTGATAATTTATTTTAGCTATGTTATGATGAGATGATACATTTTGCTAGGCGTCCGTCTTCTGGCACACACTTCGTGACGACCCTAGCCCATCGGTCCTGATGCATTCATTACAGACATGGCCCGCCCAATCCCACTTCAACACAGCAGTCTTATTGCTTATCATAAAAAAGATAATACTGGAATTTTTCGATTGTTTATATACTCCTTTCAGTTGAGTTCACTACACTTGGGAAGTAGATATCAATATAAAAACTTGATCAAATTTGGCAGTTGAATAAAAAAAAACACAAAATCACAAGCTGAATAAAGTTATTCATCATCATCATCATCATCTGCCTAGCCTTTTCCCAACTATGTTGGGTTCGGCTTCCAGTCTAACCAGATGCAGCTGAATACTCGTATTTAATATGGAGCGACTGCCTATCTGACCTCCACAACCCAGTTAGTACTAGGTAATACGATACCCCTTGGTAAGACTGGTTGTCAGACTTTTTGAGCCACTGACTACCTGTAACGACTGTCAAAGATCTACAAATGACAGCCGGGACCAAAGGCTTAACGTACTTTCCGAGGCACGGAGGAAACTGGGTATGTAATGGGTGGTCACCCATCCACAGACCAACCTAGGCAAGCACGGCTTAACCTAAAGATCGATCCGAGCGGCTGTTATTATTTAGCCACAACCTGACTAAAGTTATTATTATTACTTATTTCTTAGGGCCTGATTCACGATGCCCGGATAGCCACTACGCACCAAATAAATTCAGAAATGGAACAGAATTCGTATCAAATTACCTACCAAGTAAATTAACGGGCACTTAACCTTAGAAGCTGGTGAAACAGGCCCTTATAGTTAGAAATGTTTTTAACAAGACCAAATGTGGATGGGTTTATTGAAATAAGCTTTTATAAATGTATGTAAATGCATGCCTGAGGGTGTAAAACATGAGTAAAATTAAGAAACTGTAATAAAACGTAAGGTCCCACCGAGATTTGAACTCGGATCGTTGGATTCAGAGTCCAAAGTGCTAACCATTACACCATGGGACCGCTGAAGAACGTCTCGAACTAAGCCATCACTAGCTGAGAGGATCGTAGTACGCATGACAAAGCCACTTTCTCCTTTTCACACGTACATTTGTCTCTTTCCGATTACGTACTACCACCTTGCCAAGTTGAATGTGTGCTATGAATAGAACGTTTGTTCTAGATTCTAGATTGGTAATACCTAAGTACTTGTGTATTAGTTACCTAAAATAGTGTCACTCCTCATGATATTATTTTGAATATGGCTTAAATCAATTTTATTAAGCTATATCTTGATGGTACAGAAATTAGTTACTAAATAAGCGACAAATGCCTGTATTGACAACGACTAAGTGAAAACTAAATGAGTGCCTGTATTTATTATTGATTGCTCTGTACGAATTTCAACTCAAGGTGAACGTTGAATATCAAAGAACACGCTTCTTATGTTATGCTATCTAGACAGTTATATGGGCATACGGTATAAGCGATGTGTCAAGTCTTTTATACAATAAACTACGTCACTTACTGTTTCTGATGTAAGTACCTACTTTGTGCATGTACCAACCTATTATGTTTACTTGTACATGTTACAGTCAAAACTGTTAATCGGTCAAAACCACTTATGACTGGTGTCAGTCAAAATCCTTATTATTTTAAAATGCGTTTTCTCCATTTAAAATAAGTTGTTTCAGAACGTTGTAATTACCTAGTCCTAGAATTACTACAACATAATGTTTTGCAAAGGGTCACAAAAAAAACCGAACAAGTTTCTTAGTAAATGTTAGTCATTGTTAAAATAGTTCTCACCGGTCAAATGTAGTTTTGACTGATTAACAGCGGTCAAAACTAGTTTTGACTGATTAACAGCTGTCAAAACTAGTTTTGACTGATTAACAGCGGTCAAAACTAGTTTTGACTGTGATAAATACATTGTACAGTAACGTTTTTACGTAGGTGCTACCTGTAGGTAGTTATTAAAGATAAGAATTTTCATTATCATGTCTACTGTATAATGAAAAAAAAATTCTAACACGAGACAGACAATTTCGATACATGAAAAGCTACTTTTACATGAATCGGAAATGGTTTTCATAGGAAAAGTGCTACAGAATGAAGGGTAGAATTACCACCCTGACGAATGCAGGTAGTCCATTATAAATCGACGCTAAAAAAGGCTATAATCGCTAAGCATGACGTAGTTCTGCATTTTTGATATGATGTATAGACTTACACTTAGAGTGTTGTGAATTCAAATTTTGAAAAACCTGTGCTCGCTGTTTATCGCGTGATGCATACCACGCGATAAACTGCGAAATTTTGGGACTTTTTTAACTTTTTGCTCTAAAACTCAGAAACTATGCATTTTCCGCAAACAAGAGTTTATATTTGTATAGAGTTAACTAAATTTACAACAATTTAAGTCCAACTGCAGCTCTGTAAACCTTATAACGACTAAGTTATGGCCCTTCAAAGATGATCAATTTTTCCTTGGTGGTGGGCCCGATGTTCTTGAGGTCGATGTGTGGGATTGTGGAATTTGATCGCCTCCACGACCAGCACCTGCATTAACATTATACATCATGCTTTGCGATTTTAATGTTAATTTCCCCTGGGCTAAGGAAATTAAATTGCCACCCAGTATATAGTATATAGGTACAATGTATCCTCGTTAAAATCAAAGTTATTTATTTAAATGAAAAAAGCGTTCTTAGGTACTTCTTCTTCATCTTTGCGTGTCGATGAACTCAAATAATACTCGACCAGTACACCACCACCATCTGCACAGCTCTGTCGTTGGCTTCTTTTAAACCCTGGAAGGTGCAGGTGGCTGTGCAGGATGGGCAAGAAAGGAGGTGGGACATATCCTGCAAGAGAGGCTCCACACTGACATTGTATTTTGGACGGGTCGATGATACCCCAATTTTGCCAGATTATTTCTTAGGTACTGCAAAACCAACACGTTTTGTAAATGAAAAGTCAAAAATTCCCAGGAAATTCAAAAACACACAACTTTCTAAACTGAACTGATTTAGTACATTTTGATATAAGTGGGGAAAGTTTGTTATTGCATCCGAGGCGGAATTCACACAACCGAGAACAGAAAAAAAAAAATTTGTTCATAAAAGTAAATATTTATTTTAAATAATCATGTTTATATATTGATGATATTCTATTAATAAACATAATTTAAATACTCAAAAAATATTTACGCCGTAAAGACGCATATCTCTTTGCCGGGATTAAAAAAAAAACAATCACCGCCAACTATAGTTATTGAATCCATTTGGACTTAGTATAAGTTTAGTTATCTGTGTAAATTTTTATTTCCGCACGTGTGCGGAAAAATATTAAAAATCCACGTGTGTGAAAAACATTGCATGTTGAACCTGATAGTAGTGCGATAAGAACCAGTTTTCGAGAAAGTGTATTAAAAGAATCACTTACAACCTGTACTCCTCTGTGGATGGGTCATTACCTAAGCCATCAACACGTTCTAGAACAATTTGCAGCCTGCACTTTGGCCTAGAAAATGCAACTACCTCCTTAATGTAAGGCGATTAACAGGACTCCGTAGAACGTTGCCTGAACTTTAATTCTATTATCGGTTTTTATTTTAGCTTTCTAGAGCTCTTAAGAATTAATGTGGCTGCGGATTCTTTTTAAAAGGAGTTTCGGATTTGATTCTGGATTTCTTTTCAAAGGTGTTTTAACGTTCGCATTCACGCCACTTTCGTACAGTCTGCGTGAATGCTGGGCATGAGGTCTAGGGTTCGATTCTCAGGTCGGGCAAAGTGTTATTGGGTTTTTCCATGAGCATTTACTCAGTAGCAGCCGAGTCTGGATGTGTGACTAATTGATGGCAATCCCTCTATATTACACGGAGGCGAGGACTTAAACATAACTGGCAAAATGTGGGTGAGAACAATATAATGGGTGTAAAAGTACCCTTAACGAAGCCGAAAGGCACTTGTTCTCCCCGTCATTGCGATCATTTTTTTGCTCTAGCTAGACCATACCTGGAAACCTTCTAGTTAAAGAGATATTGGGGGTCAAAGTTCCAACTATTTTACAAGTTTTTTTTTAATAAAATTTTTTAATGTTTGAACTTTAAATACCTCCACGACCCCCGTACTATTCAATGCATCCATCAGCACAATATTTTGAGTGCGTTACATTGAGTCCTACCGTAAAACCTGAATTTTCACCGAAAAAAAAAGGCGATTTCCAGCAATAATTTTTGCGTATTAGTGCGTTACCTACATATTTTGATGTACAGAATGCATGGTTGCCGGCTTCGTGAAGGGTTCGTTTAGACCATGTATATATAGACCAATTTTGCTTTACGTTCACATTGTAAGTTCAACACACGTTTGAACAACATGTAGGCAAGTACACAGCCTCTCCAATCAACACCAAACAAAATTACAAATTCCCAATGCGGTGCTGCCAGTGCAAGCTACAAACGATGAGGAATTAATCACTACTCGACTCGCTACTCGCTTTGTCGTCCAACTTAACCGCAAATTGATTGCAACCGATTGTCATTAATTCGAACGTTAAGTTTGTCACATCGACATGTAATAACCGTTTCTCGTTGATTCTCTGGGGTGGGCTTAAGTGGTGTGTATCTGGGACATCTCTGGTGGTAATTTATGAAATTGCTTCTGGAGGTCCAGAATACTGCATTGGTAACTGGTGTGGGTGTAGGTAGCTGAATCCCTCTTTAGTCTCCCAAGGGAGGTGCACTATCAGGCGTTGCACAGAAGGGGATTCGGTCATGTCTTTTAAGAGAAAACCAAACCCCACTACTACTGGAGTGGTTTTAGAGAATATAAAAATCCCACAGAGGTTAAACCTTGAAAAAAACAGAAGCAAGTCACACGAGGTATGTGTCAAAAGAAGTTATGATTACCTTCGACCTTCGAGCCGGATACTGAAAAGAGGGATTAGACCAGGGGAGAAGCTTTGATCTCTAGATTCTATTTGAAAAAAAGTTATGAGACTTTATAGTTGCGCCCACAATGAGTTAAAGTGATGTCACTTTACCTCATTACGTTATTTATTCTTGATGTGTGGCTAACGAAAAATCCCAAGAGAGGGTAAATAAATAGGTATACTTACTTGGAAAGTTAAACTCCTTTTATTTCAGCACTAACCCAAGACGGATTTCAAGAAAAAAAAACGTCCAATTTGTGTAAGTAATTTTTTTATTTTATTTATTTAGTTCGACTTCTGGAGAAGCTCGTGTCTAAATAATAACAATCGATCGGATCAATCTTAAGGTTAAGCCGCGCTTGCCTAGGTCGGTCTGTGGATGGGTGACCACGCAATACATACCGAGTTTCCTCCGTGACTCGGAAAGCACGTTAAGCCGTTGGTCCCGGCTGTCATTTGTAGATATTTAAGTTACTAAGTTATTTAAGTAGTCAGTGGCCCGAAAGCCGTATTACCCGGTAATAACTGAGTTGTGGAGGTCAGATAGACAGTCGCTCCATGTAAAATACTGATATTCAGCTGCATCCGGTTAGACTGGAAGCCGACCCCAGTATAGTAGGGAAAAGGCTAGGCAGACTGATGATGATTTAGTTCGACTTTAATAATCGAGTTTCTTAGTCGTTTATTGGTGGATTTCAAAATTTTCTTCACCGGTTTTCAGCAGCATCCATCAACTCCTGTAATGTTCAAACAACAGGACAGGTAGACCAAGCTTGTTCTCAAGCTCAAATTGATCAAGTCCTTTCAAACGACACTACACTCATTAAGTTTCTACAATACAGTGTTACAGTACGGTCGCACAGCTACTCTGCTAGTTGGAACTGTCCGATTTTAGACAGGCATTCTATTCTGTTGCAGTTTAAAGTCTTGCCCAATTTAGGTCCTTCACAAAGAACGGCTATTGTACTTCGTGCTTTATTTCACTTTGTCATTTGATTGAATGTATCGCTCTTTTATTTGTATGTGTCGACTCCTAGAATGATTCAACATAAATATCAAATAACATCACGCTTGTAATCTCCGAAGAGTTAAGCAGAGGTTTACTCATTAGTACACTCACATTTCGCCAGTTATGTTTAAGTCTCATGTAATAGGGGGCGAGCTTACTACTGTTACGAGCTGGGTATGGAATAAATTAAATACTACCGATTAAACACGAAATAACTTTATTGATTACAAAACACTTAAAACTTAGTCACAAATACACTACTGATCATTATTCGCTTAGATGTCGCACTTCTAGTTCACTTCGATCCGCTTCGTTGTAACGCCTAAATCGGACTGACTGCTCCCGCAAATACGACGGCTATTTATATGACGACCGATCCTTCGAGAAAGTTCCACAACTTTCTCGAACCTTCTTCTCAATCCATAGTGGAACATCATCCTTGGAGAAACTTTCTCGAATCTTCTATGATGTACATAATGCTTGGTTGACGGCTTCGTGAAGGGTATGTTTACACCCTGTAGATTCACAATTGTATTTTTTTTCTACTTTAACTTTTATTTACCTACTACGTAGGTTCACATTCACTTGACGTAAATGTACTCACCTACAATATAATAAGTAAAATCCTACCTACACCACACACACAACATCCTCCAATCCAATATCTTAAACCTCAGCTAAAGGTATTACTTTACTCTCAAACAAAGCTGTAAGTCTCCCTGGAAACAATTTCAGAAAATGTTTGCCGACTCCACCCAATTCTCAATTTCTCATTACAACTTCGTTTCACAGTAATGACACGGGACCCTCCTGAAAGAAACTTATTTTTATCATTTGCTAGCAAAAAGTTTGAATGTCGCCGTCCGAAACCATAAGTCCCATATTATGGGGACGGAGTTTCAGCTCGCTTGAGGAACAAACAAGACACGTGACAGGAAGGTTGAGAAGTACTAGGTCCATCATCTGCCTAGCCTTTTCCCAACTACGTTAGGGGCGGCTTCCAGTCGGATGCAGCTGAATACCCGTATTTTACATAGAGCGACTGCCTATCTGACCTCCACAGCCCAGTTAGTACTAGTAATACGGTACCCCTTGGTAAGACTGGTTATAAGACTTTTTGAGTCACTGACTACCTGTAACGACTGTCAAAGATCTACAAATGACAGCCGGGACCAACGGCTTAACGTGCTTTCCGAGGCACGGAGGAAACTCGGTATGTAACGGGTGGTCACCCATCCACAGACCAACCTAAGCAAGTACAGCTTGACCTAAAGATCGATCCGAGCGGCTGTTATTATTTAGCAACGAGCTTAAGAAGTAATAGGTGTACCTATTACTATATATTACTATCGGCTAAAACTACGTCTGTTTATTTTTAAAATGAAATCCACACGATGACCACATCTTAACGCCGACATAAAACAAAAACGAGCAGTTTTATCATAATTAATTGTTTTTGTTGACAAGTCAGAAAATAAACTTATACTGTCACTTACGGGATATCTTCCGTGATGGTTCATAACTTTTTTTGAGCTCCCGATATTTCGACGCTGTAAATAACGAACAATCACGGAAGATATATCCCGTAAGTGACAGTATAAGTTTTGTTGTAAACCGTGAAAGATTAAAACAGTGTTTGAAGTCAGAAAGTTTCAAAAAAATCGCAGAACCGACACAGCACGATAAACATCCACTTTTGACCCCATTTCAAGGAATAGGTCGAGTTTCCCTGTCACCCTGAAAACAATACAGACAATAGGATGCTTACGCGTCAAAGAACTCCTGCGCTTCGCTGTCATCCGGGAACTGGCAATTCTAATCCTCTGGCCAAATAAAGAGCCAAAATATTGGTTTCAAAAATTTATGATACCATATAGACCTTCTGCCCCATCTTTTCAGTGTAAAAGTCCAAAGATAATCAATTTTTGTCGCGAAAAGTTTTAATAGTGTCGCTAAGTTAATCTTTCAATCCCTATTGTAATCACAAAAGAAGCTGGATAATGTTGTACTGTGTGGACCGTTTCTCGGTCATCAACAGTAGATTTTCTATACAAATAAATAAAATTGAATTGTCTGTTTGTAATGTCAAAATAACGGCTTTTTACTGAATGCACATATGATAATGTAAGTATCCGTTACAAATAACAAAAAAATTTTTTTTTCAATTTTTGTCTTACAGTCTGTTTGTTCCGGCTAATCTCCGAAACGGCTACACCAATTTTGACGTAAATTTTACTGGTAGATAGCTAATGTTATAAGGAGTAGGTAACTTAGGCTACTTTTATTTTCGAAAAAGGATTAGGGTTCGTGCAAAAAAAACCCTTGAATTTTTTAACAAAATCCTAGTCAAAGAGGGTAGTAATATTTTCATAATAATTTCCCGCGAACGAAGGTCGCAGACAAGAGCTATTTAAAACTAGAAAACATCTTATCTTTACATTTTAATAACTCAAGCACCTAAGCAGCTTAGCTAAAGCAGAAAAAAAGAAAACCTGGTACACTATTTGCGAATGCTGATAAAAACATTTCTTTTGAGACGCTTTGAGTTTAAATAAAAGTAAATTTACGCCCCTACACTAATCTGTATTCCTGTATAAGTCAAACGATTAGTCTTTTAAGTCTTTAAGTCAGACTGCCTCGTTGGTCTAGTGGTAGTCTCTTGGGTGGGGCCAAATCATATCCGAGGATATTCTTGTGGGAGTTCCTTGTTATCCTGTATTTTTTTTTTTGCTGAGTCCGGTTTTGGCATGTTGGTATAGATGGTACCTATGAGTAAGGTGATTTTATTTGTAGAAAAGAATATTGGCATTATTTTCTGTACCTACTTGAAATTTTAATTATAACTGCGAAAGTAACTTGTCTGCGTCGTAACATGACTGCTGAGCATGAGGTCCAGGGTTAGATTCCCGGGTCGGGCAAAGTGTTATTTGGTTTATCCATCAGGAATTTCTCAGTAGCAGCTACGGAGTCTGGATTTGTGCCTGGTTGATGACAATAGGATCGCGCCCTATTACACGGGATTTAAACATAACTGGCGAAATGTGGGTGTACTATTAGATACACCACTGCCTAATCCTTCGGGGATTACAGGGGTGATGCTGTTATGATTTATGATAAGTCTTTTCGCCATACTGTCTGAAAAAAGTTCAGTCTTTAGATCTAAAAGTTTAAGTCATTTTGGCAGACGGATTACTTATCTATCGTCATAAACTTGATTGGATAGGCTAAAGTCGTACCGATCAGTGATCTAATGGCGCTCACTCACTGGGAGTTTTCTTACATTACAGGTGAATGCTCCCAGTGGGGGAGCGCCTTAAAATTATGAAGTTCTAGGACCTAAAATCTAGGTCATCGCTATCTTAAAAACAGAAGAGAGTTTTTTTTTTATTATGTTTTGTTGGTGTCTGTTACAAAGTCAAAGTCAAAGTCAAAGTATTTTATTTGTTGAACATAGGTAATATGGCACTTGGTATAAAATATAAAATTTGTGTTGTATCACTATGTTTTGCCTTGCAAGGCGTACAAATTAGGCGTAAAAAACTACAAACTAAATAAAATTGTTTCAAACAAGTAATAGTAGTAGTAAACAAGAAGTATATAGAACATGTGGATCGGACATTTTTTATTTTATTCTTCTATCTTCTAAAAACTCATTGATAGAGTAGTAAGCCTTTTCAATCAAGAATTTCTTAAGTTGTGATTTAAAATGGTTTATGTTAGTCACGCTTTTTAAAGTTTTTGGTAGTTTATTGTAAATCTTTGGACCCATGCCGAGACAACTCTTTGAGAAAAGTGCAGTATTGTGTTTTTTTTTTATTTTAGTGTGCTTTGGTGACGTCTAATATTAAGTTTTTCAAATTTAGACTGATTCTCCTTAACAAATATTACAATTTCATAAATATAGAGGGATGGAAGCGTAAGTATTTTTAAACTTAGGAAAAAAGGTTTGCAACTTTCGGTGGTTTTTAACAAACATATGGCTCGAAGACATTGTTTTTGGGCTTTAAATGCCATTTCTCTGTTGGTAGAGTTGCCCCAAAATATTATGCCGTAACGAAGAGTTGTGGAGACATATGCGTGATATGCAGTAAGGACAGTATTACGATTTGCAAACTTATTCAAATTGTGTAAAGCATAGCAAAATTGATGATTTTTTTTTATCATAGTCTCCGTGTGTGTTTTCCATGTCATGTTTTCGTCTAGCCAAATACCTAGAAATTTGGTTCGTTCCGTTTTAATAATCTTATTTCGCTCATAATGAAGTCTACAATCTTGCGCAACACGGATTTAATATTGTAAATAAGTGGCTTCAAAATAACTCACTAACACTAAATGCAGAGAAGACAAATTATATTAAGTTTTCGATGCGCAAGCATGTATCGAATATCCCTTCAGCGTTGCATGCTCATTGTTGTCCAATTCCCGCAGATAGCCAGTGTAAGTGTCCCAATATTAAGAAGACTGATAAAATAAAATACCTGGGTATTATAATAGATGAAACCCTTTCCTTCAAACAACATATGGAAGCTCTAAATAGTAGAATTCGTAAGCTGATATTCGTATTCAAAAAACTACGATTTATTACAGATCCAAAAATTCTTAGACAAGTATATTTTGCTCTTTGTCAGTCAATTCTGACTTACTGTATTACATCATGGGGTGGGACGAGTAAAACTCTGTTATTGTCCATTGAAAGAGCTCAAAGAGCTATTCTCAAAGTGGCTACTTGCCGCCCTTTCCTTTTCCCCACTAACCTCCTGTATAAATCTTGTGAAGTACTAACAGTTCGACAGTTATTTATTATGAGCACTGTACTAAAACAACACGCAGCACTTCCATACAGCACTGAATTTACTAAAAAAAGACGGAAAGATATAGTTTGCCCTCAAAAAAGTACAAAAAATGCTTTCACAGCGAAGTTTTATATGTACCTCGGACCGCTACTATATAACAGAATAAATGAAAAAATAAACATCTACTCTTTAAATCACAGTAACTGCAAGAAAACCCTTAAGGAAGCCCTTCAAACTATGTCCTATGAAGATACAGAGAAGTTATTACTAGTGCTAAAGTAAATATTGTTCCTATTATTGTTATTTTTTTAAGTTAAGCTAAAGTAAATATTGTTAATATTATTGTTATTTTGTAAGCTATGTTAATATATATACGTTTTTTGCATAGGTACCAATAAGATTAATATGATAATATGATTATTTAATCATTTAATGTTACCTCCAATAGCCTGAAATACAGGATTACCTAGTTCAGGCACAAATCACGGGTTAACTCGACATAGATTTAAGAAAAACTGTAAATGTTGCACCTTATATTTTTGAATAAATTTTATTATTTATTATTATTATAATTAATGTCAAGAATTTTAGGATTAGTTCTTTGTTTAAATGTCATTATTTGAGTCTTATTAAAATTAATCTGTAAGTTGTTATTATTTAGCCATTGAATGATTAGACTTAAGCTACTGTTTATGTCTTTTTCATATGAGTCACTATCAGCAAATAGGGTCATAGGATGTGGTATGGTTTTCGGAAGGTCATTTATATAGCATAAAAATAGTAAAGGGCCAAGCACACTTCCCTGAGGCACACCGTAGTAAATTTGTCTCTCTCTCGATTGGTAATTAATTAATAATAAATAATTACGCGCAGCTGTTTATAGGGAATCGCCGTCTCAACACTCAATAGTTTTTTTTTAAATTCTAATTCTGTTACATCCTATTGTTAGTTTCTTTTTTTTTTTTTATATTATAAATTCATTACATTTTTAAATATTAATTAAAAATATAAAAATAAAACAATAATTAAAATTTAAAAAAAAATTGTAGCCCGCCGGTATCGGGAACAGAGTCCAAGCTACCGGCGGCGGAGGCGGTCAGGGCTCCAGAGAGAGGAACCTCCTAACAATACAAGCCGTTTCTTATTATTTTTATTGTTTTAATTCAAATTCTGACTGTTTTTATGTTTAATCAATAACTTTTATCTGTGGTGTAAACTGAAATTATATGGAAGTTAGTTATAATTATTAACGAATTAATAAATAACAATACTATAGAAAATTGTTGATAAAATGATTTTAGGGCAGGCCCGGGGTCACAGGAAAAGAGCTCATGGAAGGACTTATGGGAAGCCTTTGCCCATCAGTGGGACAGTAAAGGCTAATAAAAAATAAAATTTTATTTAATTATTTTTCTTTTTGTTTTTTTTTTAAACGATCTAACTTACAGATATGTCTTAATTCTGTATTTAGGGCATTTAGTGTCATTTAATACCACATAAATGGCTTAAATACAGCTATCAGACAATATCAAATTCGAAGTAAAACCAGACTATAAGTCTTTTACTCACAGAGTAGAAAAAGTCCCAACTAAGTGCTTTCACTAAGTAGATTTGGCAGAAGCCGAGGCTATCCGTACTGAATCATTTTATACTGTAACGAAGCGGTTGTAACTGGTTATATCCAGTTATTAAGTGCCTAAATTACAGCGCTCAAACAGCTGGTAGATTTTCGTTGATTTATTGAAATTTCTAGATTTATGAAGCTATCGATGTATGTTTTAATTTGGTTTTCGAGATGGTTTTGCGTGAGGGAAAGCAAAGCAAGTTTTTAGGGTCCCGTAACCGAATCATAACCAATGGGACCCTATTACTAAGCCTCCGCTGTCCGTTCATCACGACTGCTCTCAAAACGGTGAAGGAAGACATCGCTAAGAAACCGACATGTCTTAGAACCAAAAATTCGAAGACATGTGACATCTACCAACCCGCACTGGGCTCGCGTGGTGGATTATAGCCCATTCCCTCTCATAGAGAGGGAGCCTGTGTCGTAGCAATGGGAACATTATAGCATCAGCTTATGCATGCTTCTCCATAGGAAACATGGTTGTTTAACCGAACCGTGCACCTTTTTCTCGACGTTTTATAAGTGCCCATGTGGCCAACATACACCACTATTTTTTAATTAGTACAAAAAAAATGGAGCTACACAAATATGATCAGTAACGGGTACGGATAGTACCCGTTACTGATCATATTTGTGTAATCAAAAGTCAAAAAAACGAAATCTCAAAATTGTCCACGAAAATTTGTCATAACTGGTAAATTCATAATTGAATCAATCATAAATAACAATTACCACTAGAAAATACTACGCACAGTGCTTTTCCATTCCTGTCGCCATTCATAGGTCCCGGCAAACTATATTTCCATAAATTGAGTGACATTTTGGGATATAAACAAACGCTTATAACTTTGCTGTTTATGAATATTATTTATTGAGCCTTTACATATATAATAACAAGACCTTCTCTAATAAGCCCTTTAAGTATTTGTACTACAATACCCCTTGGTAAGTGGTCCATCTTAGTATAGTAGTAGAGTCCAAGAAATAAATGCAAACACCGTCGTTCACAAGTCCAATGCAAGCGGATCATTTGCGTAATACTCTGCGATTATGCGCAATCGTCTTTGCGCTTTGACACACCACCGTTATGATGCAGCCCCTGACCGGAGGATCTAGAAATGTACAGTTTAAACCTAAGGCTTTGGACAGACGAGCGGGGTATATCAACTGTTTTTTTTTATTTAAACGTATTTTCTTTTCCCCTCAGATACGCATAAGGATTAAAGGAGTTCATGGCTAAATAATAACAGCCGCTCGGGTCGATCTTTAGTTTAAGCCGTGCCTGCCTAAATTGGTCTGTGGATGTGTGATCGCCCTTTACATACCGAGTTTCCACCGTGCCTCGAAAAGCACGTTAAGTCCCTTTTGTAATCTATAGATCTTTGACCGTCTTTAGAGGTCAGATAGGCAGTCGCTCCATGGAAAATACTGGTATTCAGCTGCATCCGGTTGACTGGAAGCCGAGTCCAACATTGTTGGGAAAAGACTAGGCAGATGATGAAGTATAAGGATTAGAAAGTCAGCTACGTGATATTAGGGTGAACTGTGGTTCAAACTACCGGGGATGTGTCAAAAGATTGATCGTTTAAATATCGTCACACTTTCTCCTCTTTTGCTCGCCGTTGAAGTTCCTCGACTGAACTTATTTTCGTCTCCCTGCATTTATTACCATCTTTGGCTTGACGTCTTATAGATCCATACATCAATACAAATAAATAAAATTTGAATTGTCCGTTTGAAATTTCAAAATAATAGCTTTTTACTGAATGCTTATGAAAGGTATAATACGGAACACATAACAAAAAGCGTTTATTCTCGCCTGTCTGCCTGTTTGTTCCGGCTAACGTCCGAAACAGATGGACCGATTTTGAAGGGACTTTTACTGATAGATAGCTGATGTAGTAACTAAGGCTACTTTTATTTTAGAAGAAGGAATAGGGTTCCGTGCAAAAAAAAATAAACCCTTGAAGTTGTTGACAAATCCGATTAAAATAGGGAAATAATATTTTTATAATAACAAACGCGGATGACGGTCACCGGCAACAGATCTAGTATCTTATAAGAAAAATCTCTCTCTCTCTCACTCAGACGAAGACTTTGGAGCCTCTTACACATGATAAACATCCCTGATTGGACTCTCCTAAACAATCTCTAATACCATCCTAAATTTCGAAACTAGCCCCATGTATCATCAGCCTTAATTGCAGAGGCTTCATCGTACTGGCTTAGACCTCAGTGCCTCGCTTGCAAGGCATTAATAAAGCCTGGATTAATATTCCGTTCTGAACCATCTCAGAGGATTATGCTGCAATCTTCTTACGGAATAAAGATTGGTCAAGTATTACGGTTTAGTTCTTTAGATCAGGGGAATGAAATGGAGGGCTTTATTTTGAGTTTTCTTTGAGAGTGGAATTGTAATTAGAGGTTGGGGATTAATTTTGCTTATTGTTGTATTTCTTTTATATACTTTCGATCCCAACTCTGTTTTATTTTGACGTTCTATCTCATTAATCGTGTTTTGTCAAACATATTAGAAGTATTAATTGGAAAGTGTTATGGAATTGGGTTGCAGTATATGAATCTGTGTGTTGTCTTGATATACAACTAGCCTGAAACGATGCTGTGAAACTTGTGTTTTGTTTAATCAGAAATCAATTGAACAATCTCGAGACGATTCTATTTATTTGTAGATGCAATAGCTAAAAAGAACACCATTTTGCCACCATCACACGAAACAAATCGCGCCAATTCATTTTCCACTACTTTACAACGATCAAATTATGCAAAAGCATACAATCTACAAACGAGGTCAAAGGAACCTGGCCAAATTCTCCTCATGCATTTTAAACTGCAGTTAATAATTTTCAATGAGTGGAAAATATAACATTTAAGCTCTTCATAAATTATATAATACTAAGAGGCCATATAAATTGTGTGGCCTGGCGCGGGCATGTCCG
The DNA here is from genome assembly GCA_905163415.1 of Noctua fimbriata. NCBI lineage: Eukaryota > Metazoa > Arthropoda > Insecta > Lepidoptera > Noctuidae > Noctua > Noctua fimbriata. The sequence goes on along the minus strand of LR990929.1, from coordinate 7,512,217 downwards.
AGGCTATGCCAAATATTCCGTAAATTGCCGGCATAACACGTTAGCTGAAGATTTTGGAGCATCTTTGATGGATGGGGTTAAAGTGCATTTAGGGAGGAGATATTCTGAAGTTAAGGTGATTGCAAATAGAGGTATTAATTTTTTTTTTTTAGTTAGCCCGTATTGTCCCACTCCTGAGCAAAGGCCTCACCCCATTCCTTCCACTTCTCACGATGGTGTGCTTCTTCTCGCCAATTCGCGAGGAAGCCATCCAAGACGTCCCGCCATCTTCTCTTCGGTCTGCCGCGACCCCGTCTAGCTGTTTCAGGACTCCAGTCTTGCGATATTCGGGCCCACAGCTGTTATTAATTAAAAAAGGTTTAACAGTTTGGGGGTATGGAGAACAGGGTGTAAAGTGTTCTTCATCCCCTATAGAAAAGGGAGGATCCTCCAACCAGACGGGTGTTATGTCTGGTGGGCAACGGCCCGACAGTTGTTGTTGGGTTTTTCTATATAGTCTTAAGTCGCGAATAACTTTACTTGCGCGATGTAGGAATTAGATGTATTTCGCAGTTTAGTTCATCATGAGTGTCATAGATGGCGCTATAGTGCTTTTTTTTCTATGTTGCTTAGTACTTTAAGTAGTGCCGCTACAACAGCAGCTTCTGTATACAATTAACCTTAGATTCTTTACAGTCGTCATTTAGAGTCGCACACAAAGAGTCTGGGCCTATTTGGCAAAGTCGTGAGGCACACAGTGTCACATTAAAGTTTTTTTATTTGGTTTTCTATTTTTAGGGTTCCGTAACCGATTGGCAAAAAACGGAACCTTTATATATTCGTCATGTCTGTCTGTCCGTCTGTAATCACAGCCACTTTATTCCGAAACTATTAAGACTATACAATTGAAACTTGGTAGATGTATTCTGTGAAACACTTTACGTTTTTTATACCAAAATAAAAAAAAATTAAAGATTAAGGGGGGCTCCCCATTCATGGAAATGAAACTAAAAAAAAAAACATCAAACCTATATGTGCGGGGTGTTTATAGATAGGTCTTTAGTCTTTTTGTCATTACATTGAGGTTCCTAAAACCATTTTTACTCAAAGTCAATCGTTTGAAAGATAGACACTTCCAAAGTGGTAAATTCGGTACCGAAAGTGTGAAAGTGCATGGACTGTGTGACATTTAACACAAACTTCTTCGTATTTTAGGAAGATTTGGCAAAATTCTTGACATTAGAACTCGGTCATCGATCGATAGTGTTTCGTTTTACGTTGCTTATTTGATTAACCAATATTTTTGTTTCTCAATGAATAATCAATTCGACACAACGATCGCGACAATAGTGTTACATTGGCTAGGAAATGTTTATCGATATCTCAGAGACGATGACGAAGTTAGATATCGTTTCGCTACGAAGCGATGTTACTTTGTCTAAGCCCCCTGAATAGTCGATATAGAAGACTCTTTTGAGAAATAAATGCTTGATTTTGAGTTGGAAAAGCATAGTTAAGAAAGGCCTACCAGAAGATTGAAAGGTTAGATTTAGCATCATTCAAATAACTTACATGTCATCATCGTCTGCCTAGCCTTTTCCCAACCATGTTGGGGTCAGCCTCCAGTCTAACCGGATTCAGCTGAATACCAGTATTTTACATGGAGCGACTGCCTATCTGACCCCCACAACCCAGTTAGTACTGGGTAATACGATACTCCTTGGTAAGACTGGTGGTCAGACTTTTTGGGCCATTGAATATCTGTAACGGCTGTCAAAGACCTACAAATGACAGCCGGGACAACGGCTTAACGTGCTTTCCAAGGCACGGAGGAAACTCGGTATGTAGTGGGTGGTCACACATCCACAGACCAACCTAGGCAAGCACGGCTTAACCTAAAGATCGACCCGAGCGGCTATTATTATTGTTGTTTATTTTTGTTTTAAATAACTTACATCTATTCAAACATATTCTCTTTGTTTTCGTTCAATGCCGTAAGAGAATCTACGCCTAAGATCTCTAGATTAAACTCCACCAATATTTTGTATGCAAACAGGACCTACACTTTTCCATAAAGAACTGCACCCAATTCTTTTATTTAAACAAAGAGACATAAATACAATTTGCACAAAACAAATGGATACAAAGTGCTCGCACGTTGATACCGCAATAACTAGAGTATAAGGAATAAGAAGTGTTGCGGACGCTGGGATGTCGAGCTATGTCCGATATCAAATATTTGTTGGCTATCCAGCCGTACAACGTGATGGTGCTGCGATAGGCATAGGGTGGATGTTGCTTTGAAAACGTAGTTTTTTCTTTAAGACGGCTCCCCTCTCTAGGAATGTCTCCTGAATCGTGGGTGCGTTTACAAGCATTTAAACTCACAAACACAAATAGCCAGATCTCCAACAAATACCTGTAGGACATATACATATTTGTTCCGTGCAAGAATCAAACCCGCGACACGCAGCGCAGCAGTCAATCGCTCAGCCACTGCGCCAACCGTGCCATCCGTGTTTTCTTACCTTTGTATAGATTCTTCTCTACCGATTGTTTGTGAATGTGTGAATATAGGATTTGTAGATGCCCAGCTGCTTGTTAACTTTTTATCTTGTCTTACTTTTTTTGTGAAGTAAGTAACGACTTATTATCGGGCCTACGCTGTCCCCCCATACTTAAGTACAAATGCTGTAACCATGATATTATTGTAATACCTTTCTTGCCGGTTCTTCTCCATAGGAAACGACCAACCCGAACCATGCACCTTTTTGTCGACGTTTCATAAGTGCATCATTAACGGAGCGCAACCATTACATGATGAAAAATGGAGTGGGGTATGATGGATTCATTAATGATATGATATGGTTGCGCTTTGAGGAATAATTTAGTTGTGCTTAAAAATAGTTCCGCTTTGAGGATTACCCCGATAATCGAAAGGCCGAACATCCACACAAAGCGAACATCGACCGCGTTCAGTATTCTGAAAATGTAAAACAAGCTGTTTGGTGTAAATGTTTCAGCGCTCAGCGAGGTGCGCCGCTGAATTTCACTTATTCACTCTTTTCATAAAGGCCAGTACATTTTGTGCTGAAAACTTTGTACAGAGGCTGCACTGGAAGGCAATTAAAAATGCTGTAGTTATTTCGGATAGCCACCACGGTTGAGTAAGTTGTTTGAGTATCCCGGTGGCCTTTACACGAGTGCCCTGATTGATTTCGAATCGCAGTGTGATGTTATAAAATTGGTATATTTTTAACGGAGCGCATTAGTCGAAAAATTTCATAATGTTGTACCTAGCATAGCTCTTTTATCATCATCATCATTTCAGCCGAAAGACGTCCACTGCTGGACATAGGCCTTTTTTTTTTTTTTTTTGTTCTCGGTGTGGAAATCCTCAATGGATGTCCTCCGCCCGGGGGAGAGCGGAGGGGTCTGTCAGACTCGTACTGACTAAAACCACACCGGTGTTCCCTCGCACACTTGCACCGGGGATCATGGGAACTAGTGCGCCTTCCACGATCCCCGGCTAGTGCCAGCCCGCTTCTGCGGGCCTCCTCAGTTCCGCGGGGGGAGTGAGGTGTACACCCCCCGCGACTTCCAATAGGGGCGCGCGTGGAACACTACGCGCCACCGCCTCTGGTCCAGTTATATGAAGAGACGGCGGACGTCCCCAAGTCCACCGTCCCTCTGCACCCGTTTAGGGGGGCTGGAAGAGGGCGTTGTCCGCCCTCCGCCGACGCCCGGTACGTCTGCTGCGGGTCGGAAGAGTGGTCTCGGCCTCCCTCATCCTTTGCGCAGCCTCCTTCTGTGAGATGACGGTTTCACAGAAGGAGATCACCGCATCCCACGACTCCGCGCTCCCGACCATCGAACGAGCGACGGCCGGCAGCGACAGGTCGGTTCCGACTTCTGTTATGAGGGCACGGCGCGGCTCCTCCCATGCGGCACACTCTGCCAGCGTATGCCGCGCCGTGTCCTCCAAGCAGTGGACGCAGTGATGACACCGGGCGTCCGGCTCCCTGTTTATGCGACACAGGTACTTCCCGAAGCAACCATGCCCCGAGAAAACCTGCGTCGCCCGAAACGACAGGGAGCCGTGCCTCCGCTCGAGCCATTCCTCGAGCACTGGTCGGATCGCCTCGATGGTGGCGAGACCGGCGGTAGGGCGCAAAAGCCTGTTCCGCCACTCCGCCACCAGGACCTCGCGGAGCTGGGACCGACGCAGATCGATCTGTCGCTGCATCGGTTCACCGCCCCGCGTCCGCGCCTCCTCGCGCCACCGGTATAGTGATGCGAGGACCCTCGCCTCTAGGTCCCAGGGTGGCGACCCAGCCAGTGCACAAGCCGCCTCGTAGGAGATTGTGCGATACCCCCTGATAGACCTGACGGCCATCGCCCTCTGCGGTTTTCGCAGCATCGCAATGCTTCCAGCCGTCAGGTCAGTGGCCCACACCGGGGCCCCGTACAGGGCCATGGATCGCAGGACCCCTAGGTACAATCTCCTACAGGCGGTGCTCGGGCCCCCCAGATTGGGAAGCAGCGTTGCAAGCGCGCCCGCCGCACCCATCAACTTGGGCACCAGCCGCCGGAAGTGGCGGCCGAAGTCCCAACGACTGTCGAGCACCAATCCTAGATACTTCATGGTGGACTCGACAGCAATTTGGGTCCCTCCGACCACAATATGTGATCCCGGTGGCGGCGCCCGCCGGGGGCCATGAAAGACCATGGCCTCCGACTTGTTGAGGGCCACCTCCAGGCCCAGGCGCCGTATGCGGCTCACAACCTGCGAGACCGCAACTGTCGCTAGCAACGCTGCCTCCCTGTACGAGCTCCCCCGGGCCGTGACCAGCGTGTCGTCGGCGTAACACACCAGGGCCACCCCTGGTTGGAGCTCGCCTCTCAGCACCCAGTCGTACCCGATGTTCCACAGGGGTGGGCCAACGACTGAACCCTGTGGAACACCGCACGACATGTTGCGCCGGCCTCCGCCGTCGCGTCCCCTGTAGGTGAAACACCTTTCCGCTAAATAAGCCCCAACGATGCGACGGAGGTACGGGGGCACCCTGTGGTAGCACAGCGCCTCCCGAATACAGCTCCAGGGCAGGGTGTTAAAAGCGTTGGAGATGTCCAAGGACATCGCCAACATCACCCCACCCCGGGACACCGCTTCCTCCGCCAGGACTCTTACCCGCATTATGGCGTCCACAGTGGAGCGCCCATGCCGAAAGCCAAACTGGCTATCGTCCAGATCCGGCCCCTCTCTGTACAAGTGGCCAGCGAGGCGGGCAGCAATGATCCGTTCGAAAAGCTTACCCACCTCGTCCAGCAGCACTATGGGCCGGTAAGCGGACGGCGAGTCCGCTGGGCGCCCCGCCTTCCTGAGCAGGACCAAACGACCCGTTTTCCACTGACTAGGGAATTGGCCCCGCTCAAGACAAGCTGAGTAGAGTCCTCTCAGCTGGGGCTCTAGCTCTTTCAGAGCGAGGGCAAGCGCGCCGCCGGGAACTCCGTCGGGCCCCGGGGCAACGGTTTTGGCCTGAAGCCGCGTTATTGCCGCCCTCATCTCTGGTTGTGTCACCTCAGGGACGCTGACGTCCTCGTCATCCTCTGACTCCGTGGCTGTGGGCAAAGCCATCGGCGGCGGTATGTGCTCCTCTCTAGCAGGAAAGAGAGTTGCGACCACTTCCTCCAGCAGCTGAGGCTGCAGACTCTCAGTGAGTGGGGGCGCCCAGGCACGAAGTTTCCCTCGGACCGCACGATAAGGGCGCCCCCACGGATTTACGTCTAGTGTCGACAACATCTCTTCCCTAGCTCGGGTCTTCGCCTCGCCGACGGCCAGCCACAGAGCCTCCTTCGCCGCGCGGTACACCTCATACAGCGCGGCCTCTTCTTCCGGAACCCGACGACGTCTCCTCCGATATCGGGTGTACTGGCGTCTCACCTCCACGCACGCCACGCGCAGCTGCGCGATATCGGCGGACCACCAGTACAGCTGGCGCCTTGTGGGTTGGCTGACACGGGGCATAGACGCATCGCAAATTTGCGTCATTGCCCCGCGGAACCACTGCGCCTCCGCTTCGACGTCGACGGGTTCGTTTGACGGTGTTTCCCGGACCCAGGCCTGCAGGATTGCGGCCTCCTCGAGAAGTTCCCTGTCGATTCTTTTGTACGACCAGCGAGGACCGTCCATTTGCGGGGCCGACGGGCGACCACCGCCCGCAGTCTGGGTGGAGACGTCAAATCGAATGTATCGATGATCCGACAGCGTTTCCACCCCTACGGCAACTCGCCAGTCGTGTATACGGCCTGCAACAGCGGAGCTTGCGAACGACACGTCCACTATGGACCCGCCCCGCTGGCGCACGCACGTTTACACCGAGCCCCGATTCAGGACGGTCAGGCCGGTTTCGACCGCCCACTCCTCCAACACCTCACCCCTAGGATCGGTGACCGGGGATCCCCAAGCCGCAGACTTGGCGTTGAGATCCCCGAGCAACAGCACCGGGCGAGAGTGGAACCGGCTCACGACCGCACCTAGCTCGACAAGGAACTCCTCGAAGTCAGCGAGACTCTTGTTGGGAGAGAAATATGCCCCAATTGTGACTATGCCGTGCACGAGGGCGGCCACCCAACCGCCGTGTCCTCGGGACGGACTGACAAGAGTCGCGCCAATGATGGCCACCAAACCATCCAGGTCCCCCGCCCAGTTATCGCGGGAGGGGACAAAATACGGCTCGGCGACCACAGCCACGTGGATCAACCACTCCGCCATGCTCTGGAGCAATAGATCCTGAGCTCTGGCGGCGTGGTTGATGTTAGCTTGGAGGAAACGGAATTGTGCCATTAATGGCATTCCATTTCCTCGGCTCCTCCTTCCCTGGGTCGGGAGTCAGGCTTTTGGGGAGGCGCAGTTCCTCCGACAGCCCTAGACCTCCTTTTCTTTGACTTGGGTGCCTTGCAGGCCTTCCCGCCAAGTCTGTGCTCCGTAGGCTTTCCTGCAGCTGCGCATAGGCTGCAGTTTGGCACTCCGGAGCACTGGGCCGCCTTGTGGCCGGGTTGACCGCAGCGGAAACACAGTTCGCTGCGATCAATTTGTGCAGTGCACTGTGCCCGGACGTGGCCCTTTTCCAGACACCGGAAGCACTGCACAGCCCGTCTTGGCAGGAGTTTGACCCTGGCAGCCACCCAACCCACCAGCAGCCGTCCGCCATCTGCAGCCTTGTTCGCAGCCGCTACCGGGCACCGCACCCAGACCGTGCCCAGCCCGTCCGCGCCGCTGCGAATTTCGCCTGCCACCACATTCTCAGGCGGACATCCACCGATTTGGGCAATGGCCGCCACTACTTCCTCCGGGGTAACCGAGTCGTCCAGTCCATTCACGCGCAATTCAGCCGTGACAGTGGGCCTGGACACTCGGGCGTCTTCTGGCTTGAGGACTTCCCGGAGCTTGGCGGCCAAATTGTCCGCCCTCTCTTGTCTCACAGCACCCGACACTTGAAGCACCTTGGCACCCGTGGCTGCCGTTCTGAAAACGAAGCCAGCCGGGGTGCCAAATTCGCTAAACTTCAGCTTTTGCCTCATTTCCGCCAGGAGCGACTTGTAGGTCACTCCCCTGTTGGCGGCTTCGGGCTGCAGTGTAATAACTACAGCCTCTGAGCGTGGGGTAGTGACCTTGGGCGGCCTCGTGGCCTCTGTTCGAGTCGGACCCTGGCGGGGTGGCTGCGACACCCTCTTTTTGCGGCCCCTCTTCACCACCGTCGTCCACGCCTCCTGGGTGGAAGGCGCGGTACCCGGGAGCGTGGTCTCTTGGGTAGAAGGGGGCGCGTTCGTACCCGCTGCTTTCTTCTTGCGGCGGCCACCTTTACCCGCCGTCACGTGGGTGGGAGAAGCCGCCACCGGGAGCTCGGACGTTTGGAGAGGGGGCTTGAACGCACCATCCACAGGCTTCTTGGGCCCTGCCACGGAGTTCTTAGCCCCCTCTGCAGGTAACTGAGCTACCTGCGCGGGCCTCGTCCTGGCAGACTCTTCCGTCCTGCGCCTATCCGCCGCAAGCGGGGGCCGAAAGATTTCAGCTGGCGGGAGTCGAGACTCAATTGCCTCCAGGCGGGCACTCACCATGCCACCACACTGCACCATGCAGATTCTCGCCACCCTCTCTATATCGTAGTCCGACAAGCTTAGAGATGATGGCGCCGCAGGTGCAGTCGCCGACGTGGGAGCTGCCTGCTGCTGCCCGACACTTCGCTGAGAGGCAAACTCTCGCCTGAGGTCCTCCAGCTCGGATCGGAGACGGCTGTTCTCCCTCCACAGCCTCGCCGTCTCTTCCGAGGTCGTGCGGCCATGGAGAGCCTCCACTGCCTCCCTGATCCCCTCTGCCGCCTCTTTGAGGGCGCGCGTGAACGAGCCCTTCAGGTTGCCGGACTTGGTCGCAACCTTCAGGACAACGTCCACGCCGTCCATCACCTGGCGGTTGAGAGCCTCTGCTGTTAGGCTCTCTCCATTGGCCGCCTGGGCAGACCGCCGCTCTCGGACCTGACGGGCCATTTCGGCAACCTCATCGGCCGCGATTGCTCTGTTCTGAGCACGCTTCGCGGCGTTGGCCTCCGCCTTTGTGCCCACAAGAGAGACGGTGACCCCTCCCAGCTCGTCGATCGAGACCGCGGATGAGACGCGATCCGAATCACTCGCTCCGCTGGCCATCGGCGTATCGGGGCGCTTCAGGAAGCGGCCCCGGGTGTCACGTGACGCTGCCGGAGTTTTTGTTCCGGAAGCTGTCCCGCGACCTCTGCCCCTCCTGGCTGTCGGCACCTTCGCGGCCGGCAGGTTCTCCTCGCTTGAGGACAGACCCGCCGTGCATGCGTCCGACTCACAGACACGCGGCCGCTTCCCCCAAAACTTGGTGGGAGTGGCCGCAACTGCTTGCGAAACGGTGGGTGTGTTGTCGAAGGTAGACGACATACCACCCACCCTCTCCAAAACCACGCAAGGCTCCGCTAGAGCCTCCGCTCCCGGCCTCAGTGACGCAGTGCCAGAGTCCGACACTGCGTCCGACGCGTGGCGCTCGACCCGTCCTCGGTCATTTCTCTTAAAACTAAAAGAGATGAGGTCTTCAAATGACCTCGATCTCGAGGAGCCTCCTCGGCTCTCGTTGCCATTGGCAAGCGGATGGCGTTTGCTGCCCTCCCCAGAATACGAGGGGCTTGACGATCCCAAAGGGATCGTGGCGGATTCTCCAGCTGGTACCGCCCTGGGGTATTATATTACAAATCGCCTTTTTCATTGTAATTTTTTTCCTTTGAAGGGTGTGGTCCCTATCTCCCTACTTGTCATCATTTACCCCCCCCCCCCCCCTTATGACTAGTCTATCGCCCTCACAGTCACGTCTGATGGACAGACGCGTACCAGAGGGCGCCGAATGTCACATCCCAAAACATGCCAACATGCCCCGCAACGATAGCCCGCCGCGAGGCATATTATTATGAGGGAAGATCCCCGACCCCGATTCACTCCCCGAGGACCCCGAGGAGTGAATCACCAATCACGTACCCTCCGATGAGCCCGCTCCGCATCGCACGGTACACGATGTGTCCCTCCCCATATTCACACTCCGATGACTCGGAGCGTGAATCGCGCACTGCCCGGGACGACGGACAGGGCACCCCTCGCCAGAGTCTGAAGCGACTCCGGCGTGTGTGTCTCTCTTAGTCTGGTCTCTCACTTGGAATGGGAAAAACTCCAAGATCATTGAGACACTCAAGCCCCACCACGACGACAACGTGGAGACACCCTCGGTGGGGGACATAGGCCTCCCCCAAGTGTCGCCACATTGACCGGTCCCGTGCGACTCGCATCCAGCGGATCCCTGCAACCTTCACCAGGTCATCGGTCCGCTCAGCTCAGCTCTTTTATGTAGTGTGATAATACAAAAATAAAATTGGCCGATTTTTCTCGTCCCCGCTCCAGTCTGGTGCCGTAGACAGTAGCCTAAGGCTCTGTTCATATCCTCGGGTGATATGACTTGCGTTAAGGCCGCAAACGTCATTCCACAAGGTAGGACGGTCAATGTAAATGAATCATTCTACGTTGATTAAAACAAATTACTTATGTTTATCATCATCATCTACTTAGCCTTTTCCCAACTATATTGGGCTCGGCTTCAAGTCCAACCGTATGCAGCTGAATACCAGTATTTTACATGGAGCCAATTCCCATCTGACCTCCACAATCCAGTTAGTACTGGATAATACGGTACCCCTTAGTAAGACTGTTGTCAGACTTTCAGGCCACTGGCTACATGTGATACGCTCCATGTAAAAGACTGATATTCAGCTTCATCCGATTAGTCTATAAGTCGACCCCAACGTAATTGGGAAAAGGCTAGGCAGATGATCGGTCAAAATATTTTAAGGGGTATGAAGAACTTCATCTCCTATAGATCCCCTCCGACCAGATGGGTGTTGTGTCTGATGGGCTACTGACCGACCGTTGTTGTCGAGTTTTTCTATATTATAATCTTAAGTCGCGGATCACTTTAACTTTTTTTTATTTTTTATTGTAAGTATATTAGTTTAAGTTCTTAACTGTCGCATTAGAGTAACCCTGTAAAGATAGTCTAAGCTAAATAAATAAATAAAGAAATAAATAAATAAACTGTGCGATTTAGAATTTTAATGTTAGTTTTTCATTTATGTCATAGATTGCTCTTTAGTACTTTTTGTAGTGCCGCTACAATAATTATTTTGCGTGACGATCACTTTATTTATCTAGGTATATTTGTTTTCTACTCTTACCAAAACAATGTACACACAACTTTATAGTAACGTGACTCAAGCTAGCAGCCACCACATAGCTGCCAAGATGAATGCCTCTCAGTTATGAAATAATAATTTCGCTGCCTCCGCTTTTATTTATTTCACGTTTTAGACATTTTTGCTCGGAGAACGAGCAGGGTATTCTAGCAAAGTGGATATTGCAAACAGTAAGCATTAAAGAATGGGAGTTATGAGAGAAAAGCCGGTTTTCTAAGTATAGCACGTCTAGGTAGATGCCAAAATTGTTCAGACCAATGTTGTCTGCGATAAGCACTATTCGTAAAATTGTTTGGTACCTTTTCTTTTTTTTTGGGACAGTCCCGCAGCCCATTGTTTGGAACCTGCATGTGAAAAGAATATACTAAACTTAAATGAATGCCCAAATATTCCTACACTGTTGAATTTTGTCAAATCCAATGCAACAGTGCACTTTTTTAGGTATAACATTTTAGATTTGCGTTTGGTGTTCTTGAAAACCAGCTTTTTTTGGGTTCCATTGTCTAATAGAAAAAACGGAACCCTTATAGATTCATCCTATGCGCCTGTCTGTCCGTTCGTGTGTCACAGCCATTTAACTCCGAGACTGTTGGCACCACACATTTGAATTTTTTCTTCTATGAATCGCTACACCAAAGAGATGCGAAATTACGAATAAAACAAAATGGGGTGGCACTCAATACTGAGTCTATCGACAGCTCGTAAAAAAAATATATTGAGGTTTTTCAAATACTTTATTTCTTAAGTCAATGGTTGATGAGATATTCGCTTCTAAAGCCGTAAAAATTGTTTGTCCCACCATTTTTACGGCTTTAGAATTTGACTCTAATTTCTTAAGTGAGAGAAGGAAAATATATGTTTTTTTTTTTTTGAGATCGTTTAAAGAACTTTCAACGAAAATTGGTTTGAATAAGATTAGATATTTAAGTTTTGAAATATGGCAATTTTTCGTGAAACAGCTGTAACTTTGATTTTCATTAACATACTATGAAAAACAAATTTAGTTTTGCTATTGAGTGTCCATTGTCTAATAGAAAAAACGGAACCCTTATAGATTCATCCTATGCACCTCTCTGTCCGTTCGTGTGTCAGAGCCATTTAACTCCGAGACTGTTGGCACCACACATTTGAAATTTTTCTTCTAGGAATCGCTACACCAAAGAGATGCGAAATTACAAATAAAACAAAATGGGGTGGAACTCAATACAGTGTCTATCGACAGCTCGTAAAAAAAATATATTGAGGTTTTTCAAATACTTTATTTCTTAAGTCAATGGTTGATGAGATATTCGCTTCTAAAGCCAAAAAAATTGTGGGACACACTATTTTTACGGCTTTAGAATTTGACTCTAATTTCTTAAGTGAGAGCAGAAAAATAAAAGATTTTTTTTGTAGATCGTAAAAAGAACTTTCAACGAAAATTGGTTTGAATAAGATTAGATATTTAAGTTTTGAAATATGGCAATTTTTCGTGAAACAGCTGTAACTTTGATTTTCATTAACATACTAGGAAAAACAAATTTAGTTTTGCTGTTGAGTGTAAATTGACATATGAATGAGCGTTAACAATATTGTTATTATATTGTTTGGTGCTACAAAACCCTTTGTGTGCGAGCCCGACTCGCACTTGGCCGGTTTTTGAAAGAATGAGCAGAACAAAAATTATATTTTATCTTCACAAATTCAAAGATGATTTGATTTGATTGCTTTGTGGTAAGACTCCATGACGGATTTTAGATAACATGAGATAATTAAAAGAGAAACAAATCGAATTGATTGCTGTTATCTCCATGCACTATCAGGTCCTAAGAGGCTACAGATTGTTGGAGCGAGTTCTACCGCACGACGGAAACCGAAAACAAAAACTACATACAGGAATATGAAATAAATACGTAGACGTATGTATTCTATAATCAAGATTTTCCATTTATTTTTAAAGGAAAATTATTTTTCGTCACAGCTTTATTTTGTATATTAGATTATGTTTGCTGACGGTATCTTCGTTAGGCTTCAAAGGGAGCGACAGCAAACATATTTATACTTGCTTTCCATTGATGAAGAAATTAAATTGACCTTTTCTAAAATCAGAGCTGAAAACGCCTTTCGGTTTTAAAGTAAACACGTGTACCGTGTTTTTTTCGAATATTAAAGCCAAAAAAAAAATGTAAGAGGGTTCTCAAAGCAATTTAATAAACTCATTTAGCACACGATACATTATAAGTTAAAGAAGGAAACCTTTTAACACTTTATTGACAACTTAAGAGGGAACAGGGGCTGCGATTCTCCATACAAATTTATTCCCCTTTTTACTTCCTGAAAAATAAAAATAAATTTAAAAATAAAAACGTTCAATTCAGAATAATAAAATGCCCAATGTTATAATGCCTCTAGAGCAATAATTATTTTTTCATAAAATCAAGGTCTAGTGTAGAAACGTCCCTGTTATTTCTTTTTTTTTAGAAAATAATATGTGAAGAAAATATGACCCTCCAAAAATGACACAAAATGCCCAATTTTTACGGCCCTAATAAGAGGACTAACAGACAAATTCGAAAAGTTTTTAACTTAAAAGAAATTGATAGGAACCTAGACATACTCTTTGATAAAATTTTAATGTCACAAATAATTGTATCGGCTTAGTTTTCGAGGAAAAAAGGTCTGAGCTGCAGCTGTCTCTATCTCACTCTATGGGGGCAGGCTTGACGTAGCGCGACGGCAATAGTATCTTCAAATACCAATTTTTCAAAATTTTGAATTTCTGTTCCCTATTAAAGCTAAAAAAAATTAAGAGGGCTCTGAAGGCAATTTGATCACCGAATTTAACACAAGATACTTTATAAGTTTAAGAAGGAAATCAACACTGTATTCATAACCAGAAAAAAACCTGCTGATTTTTCAAAGCATGTTGTTTTTCTGTCAAGTTGTTCATTTTTCATAATGCAAGTCCATCTTGTCGCACTTTTACTTCACACAGTCCAAAAGCAAGCAAAGGAAGTATATTTTATTTAAAAAACCTTTTGACTTCAAAAACTAGCTTTCAGTCGACAATTTCGCGAATCATACCTGCCTTTAGCAAGCCAGAATTCGCAATAACAGTACACTTACGCTGAAAGAAAAAATAGAATATTTTTCTTACCTTCGTAGTTTTTAAAATTCCCTCTACGATAAGGATTGCATATTTTATCAGTTACTCAAACCGGTAGAGTGCAGTTGGAAAGTAACTAAAATCTGTTTAATTTTTTTTTCTATGAAAGTTTAAATAAATCTTCGGGTATTATTCTAAAGGTACGAGTTCGTAGCCAACCGCACACAGCAGCAGCAGACGACATGACCCTACGACAAGTCGGAGCGACACGTCGTAGCGTCTTGTCGTTGCAGTCATGATTCCGAACCCAACCGCAGATGGACGCACCAACGTCGGTGGCACTACTGATCTGCGGGCGGGCGACATTTTGTCTGTGGTCATGCGACGTAGAGTCGGGCGACGTGTCGCTAGCTGCGGAAGGTATTTCATAGAAACACATAGAAACCAGTGGTGTCGGAGCGACACGTCGTCTGCTGCTGCTGCTGTGTGCAGTCGGCTACGAACTCTTACCTTAACGTTATAAGCCAATGCTAAAAGAGGATAAGCAGTTTAATACACTCATCTGCCAATTGATGGTGTCAACTTTATATCTCACCACGCTTTGTAATAATATTTGATGAAAATATTAGGTATTTATTTTTTAAAGTGTAATTGTAAACTAGTCGACAAAAATTGAGGTTATCCCACGATACAGGAAAAAAATACTAGTTTGGGGCAAAGTTCCAAAAACAATAAAAAATTAAAGTAAAAAAACTTTTTTTTTTAATTTAATAAAACCAATTCATTTCTTAATGGCACTGCTATTTCTGTTTGCAAGTAAGAACCATCTGTTTACATGTTTATTCAATTGTTTTGGACTATAGTATCCTATTATTTTTTAAACTTTTATAGATTCTTGCAGTGTGCACCATCGAAATTTTAATTACAATTAATGTAATTCTCAAGTGCGAAGTTGAGTTGTTAAATGAAATGGTTTTTCAATCGGCAGTGATGTGTGCCCGCAAAGCCTGCTTGAAATTTTTGTTTTCGAGGAAAAATTACGCTGGTATTACACAGGGTGTAAACAGACCCTTCACGACGCCGTCAACCAAGCATTATGTACATCAAACTAAGTAACTTTACGCAAAAATTATAGCTGGGAAACGATTTTTTATTTTTCAAAAAATCACGTTTTAGGGTAGGACTCAATGTAATGCACTCAAAACATTGTGCTGATGGATGGATTGAATAGTACGGGGGTCGTGGAGGTATTTAAAGTAAAATTCTTATATTAAAAACATGTATTTTAAAAAAAAAACTTGTGAAAAAGTTGGCACTTTGACTCCCAATATCTCCGTAACTAGAAGGTTTCCAGGTATAGTCTAGAACAAAAAAAAATGATTGCAATGACGGGAGGAACAAGTGCCTTTCGGCTTCGTTAAGGGTCTTTGTTACACCCTTTATACGAAGGATAAAACAAGTTATATTGATAGGTTTTGTCTAGTTCCGACTGAATCCCAATATAAATGTGACAGAAGTCGTCACTGTCAAATTAAAGTTAATTAGAGAGCAACCATATGCACAATATTATGGCATTTACATCATGCACCATTTACCACCTTTGTTAGTTCCTTTTTGTTTATAAGCCGTCGATACAGAATTTATAAAACCTCACATTACAGTGTGTCTCCTGTCACTGTTATTAAATCAGAAACGGTACGGAGAAAATTTCAATAAGATGTTATTGATTGTATAATTAATATGACATTGTATTAAAAGAGACTGTGTGCACGTGTGATTCTCCAGACGATCATTTTCTCTCTATTTCCAGACGATAATTTTCAAATACATACTGCTGATCTTTTATGGAAATACCCCAGCGATAAATCAGTATATTTTCTTATCACCTTAGTCACTTTCACTATAAGTTACTGTGATGTAACACGGAAGATGTGTTTTCATTATTTTTTAATTTTTTTTTAATTAGTTCCAATTAAAATCTGCACGGTGTATAATCAGAACTATTCATTCCGGCGACCATGTTGGCAATACTGTGGCTCACATGTTGGGTAAGGAAATTAATAATTAATAAATACTTATCCTAGTAAAAGGTCTGGTAGAACAAGTATGGATGGGGTATTCCTCAAAGCGCAACTATTTTTAAGCACAACCAACTAACCGCAACTAAATTATTCCTCGAAGCGCAATCATTAATTGCGCTCACAAATTCAAATTAAAAATATTACATGTTTATTCCTCAAAGCGCAACCGTGATGAAAAATAGTGAGGGGTATGATGGATTTTTTATCAAGTAATGGTTGCGCTTCGAGGAATAATTTAGTTGCGCTTAAAAATAGTAGCGCTTTGAGGAATACCGCGTACGGATAGATTGCAAACCGGCTGCGGACACGTTACTCGGATACTTCAGTACATTGGTCAATAGGTTCGGTGTCCGGAACCAAGAGCGACGTTTTTTTTTTTTTTTTTTTAATTCTGTATGGGCTTACTCTTGACCTCAATCTAGTCCAAGGACAGAGATGAGGTCGACGGTGGAACGAGCTAACCCAAAAGAAGCCTATTAACTCGCGATTTAAATACGTGGCGACGAGGTGGAATTTCCTGCTTGCATCAGTATTCCCGAGTTCATATAACCCGAATCTATTTAGGTCACGAGTTAAAAGGCTTCTTTAGGGTTAGCTAGTTCCATCGTCGACCTCATCTCTGTCCTCTGGATAAGATTGAGGTCAAAAGTATGCCCACATATTTTTTTTTAAAATTATTTGCCAGTACTCGGTCGCTATGGGTAGGCCAACATTCTGACAACTAGCCTTAAAAAGAGGTATCATGTACATGGGATTTGGAGGTCAAACAGGTAATCGCTCCATGTAAAACGGCACGTTTGGTGCAGTAGCATCGGCGGCTTGTGTTTGTGAGTTTAAAGAGAGATAAATTCCTAATGTGAGGCAATGGTTTTTTTATAAAAAATAGTACCCCACCAGTTAAGGGAACAAGGTCCAGATTGCTGGTGGTCAGGGCTCCAGGGAGAGGAATCCCCTCACTATTCGTACCGTGTTCAGGAGTACCTACTGCTTTCTGAGTATTATTTTTAAGGCGTTGTTCAGCTAATCCTTAACTTTATTTTAGGCCACAGTTGGAGAAGCATTTTACAATGACCATAACTGGTACAAGTCGGACGATGGTAATATTTTCTGTTATATATACTTAGACTAGTAAGTTGTACAGGCCATTCCTCTGTTGCATTGACGTCAAAACGAAAAAAACTGGAAAATGCAAATGTTGCTGAGGAAGAACAAAAACATATTTATTTGGCACATGACAGAAATGTGCACAAAAAAAAAATCTAAACATAATAAAAAAAAGATAATTTTGTGTCTCTCACGGCTGCACCGTATTATATTTAGCAAACTGCCGAGCAGCTGGAGTGCCCGACATTTTCAACTGGACCTGAGATAGTGATGTGACTGACGTAAAACAGTTTTGTACTTTCTGACCTCTTCAGCCTTGTAAACGGGCCCTTCACGAAGCCGCCAACCAACCATTCTGTACATCAAACTAAGTAACCCTACGCAAAAAATATTGTTGGGAAACGTATTTTTTCTTGGGGTGAAAAATCACGTTTTACTGAAAAAATCAATGTAAAGCACTCAAAACATTGAGTTGATGGATGCATTGAATAGTAAACGAGTTATCGAGGTTATTTAAAGTAATTTTATAACCTTAAAAATTAGTATTTTTTTAAAAAACTTATGTAACATGTTCCTATAAACAACAGGACGCCTCTACATCAGTAGTTTATATTTAGTTAATTAGTTTATTTTATACAGGGTGTAACAGAAAGGGTATAGTCATATGAAAGGACATGCTGCCAAGGGTATGCTGACCATCAAACTGAACAACTTCCTCCATGGGTCTAATATCTTAAATGCGAAAAAATTATCAGCTGTCCCATACTACATTTTACTACCTACTCCACCCAAATGTACGGGGCAGCTGATAATTTTTTCATATTTCTGATATTGCACCCATGAGGGAAGTGGTTAAGTTTGATGGTCTGCAGCAAATCCTTTCATATGACTATACTCTTTCTGTTACACCCTGTATACACAAATTAGTTATTTTTGGAAATATTTAGTTTTAATTATTCTATAAGTATCATATATTATGTATCTGCTTTAATTATGTATAATTTACTATTTTTGTTGTATATGGGTAAAATACCATGAAATAAAACCCAATTTATTCATTTTATTTTTTAAATAAACTTCTTTCATAAAATATTTGTGAACTGATTCTAAAGGATTACATTCATATTCATGTATCATTATCATATTCATGTATCATTACAGGAGCAATCAATGAACAAAGATTGGCCAGTGAAAATTTTACCAGCTCATTGAGAACTTTGGCACAAGCATACGCCCCTATAGCACAAGGTATGACGTTAATTTTAAGTATTTTTTTTTTTAAATATCCATAGAAACACAAGCTTTAGCCCGTGGCCTCACCTGCGTGGTATTTGGTAACTGTCCCAGGGGATCGTACTACTGGGATCAAAAGTATCTGTGCCAAATTGCATCCAAAGCTGTTCAGTCGTTGCTACGTAAAAGAGTAACAAACATCCATCCTCACAAATCACGTTATAGTTGCATAAACAAGGTGTAAACGGACCCTTCAGACAATCAAGCGTTCTGAACATTAAACTAAGTAACTCTACGCAAAAGTTCTTGCTGGGAAATGTTTTTTTGTTTTGGGAAATATTACGGTTTATGGTAGTATTCAATGTAACACACTCAAAACATTGTACTGGATGGATGCATTGACATGGAGACATGGTCGGGTGATAGTGCATGGACATGGAGATATTTAAAGTAAAGCTATAACATTTAAAGCTTGTATTAAAAAAAAACGTGTCAGGAACTTGGAAATTTGACCTTCAATATCTCCGTAACTAAAAGGTTCCCAGGTATGATCTAGAACAAAAAAATGGTGGCAATCACGACTTGAGAAGAACAAGCACCTCTGGGCTTCGTGTTTTTACACCCTTTCTGAGTAAGATTATGAATAAGAAAGTAACTCAGTCTATTGGTCTATTTCATATTTGCGCCTTAACGTCCAGACTTGTACTGACTAAAACCCATCCATGTTCCTTCTTTGCCCCTTGTGTTCCAGGGCCGCGGTATCTCTTTCGAACAGTCCCGCAGCCCTGGCAGGCATCGGTCCATGCGGACCCCTACGTGGTTGCTGACATCTCTTTGAGGCGCGCGTGAAACACGAACGCGCCGTCACGGCCTGTCGTCATAAGACGGCCAGACGGCGAGCTAGCCCATAACTCGCCGTCCACAGGCCCGCGCCTACGGTGGCCGGGGGCCACCACGTGACCCCCGACGCCCAGGCTTTTTCCCTCTCACGTCCCGCCACCTCCTTCACTAGCATGACGCTTCACGGGCGCGGGCTTCAGGGCGCCGTGGCGCCTCTCTAGCCACTCCTCAAAGAGGGGACTTATCGCCACTATGGTGGGGGTTAGGATATAAGATATTTTTTATCCCAATGGTACGGCCGCGTGAGATAAAATCCGACACGCACACGAAGCTGTGGGCAAAAATTTACACTTCATAATTTTCATCACGCCACTAAGTAAAAATAATTCTTATACTAAATTACCCTTTGTTTTCAGATGGAGATAACGAAATGACAATTGCAATAGCTAAATCAAGTAAACATTTTTCATACTTATACCTTTATCCCCTTATAAATAAACACGGAGTAAAGTTACACCGGAGAAGGCCTTGAGAATAATTTAGTTCTTTTTTTTACATTTACTTATTTCTTAATCCACATTTTATTTTCAAAATAGTGGTCACACATACAACCTGAATTAATCAAAATCTTCTAAAGTGTCACGTTTCCGAGATCTTTTCTTCTATCTACCAAAATTTATCAAACTTAGATTCTTTTGAATGACGGGACCATCAGTACAACTTTGATTTTATTAGTCACGCAAAAACCTGTATCAATGTTTTGTCTTTTGTCTCTATCATTATCTGAGACAAATCCTTCTATAGGGTCACATTTCTTTTTATTACTTGAATAATGTAATTAAATAATAATTGAGATGTCGTTGAAAATAAACTCAACTGTCAAATCAAAAACATCTTTAGGATGATTCAAAATTAGAATTTTTATTAGTTAGTAGCACTGTTAATGGCACTAAAAATTGGCACGACAAATTGAACGATAGGGACGACTACAAATTGCTACTTTTTCTGACACATTTTCATCAAATACTTTGGTATAGAGTACCATATCACTTATCGTGGTTTTACACGGTTTTAGAACTAAGACTGCTGAAAATATTCAAATATTCGAGTGGCTCCGAAGATTTTGGTAAGACCTATTTATTTTTTAATTTTCAGTTTTTGTTAGCATCAAAACAGGTGTGAAATCTCCTTTTACAGTTTTGTTTTTACAAGTTTTTAAACTTTGCACTGTTCGTATGTATGTGTATGTAAGTTGTCGGATTACCGAGTTTTCTCCGTGCCTCAGAAAGCACGTTATGCCGTTTGTCCCGGCTGTCATTTGTAGATCTTTGACAGTCCCTACAGGTAGTCAGTGGCCCGAAAGTCTGACAACCAGTCTTATCAAGGGGTATCGTATTACCCAGTACTACCTGGGTTGTGGAGGTCAGATAGGCAGTTGCTCCATATAACATTCTGATATTCAGCGGCATACCCCACGCAGACGCTGACCCCACGTAGTTAGAAAATGCATATATATTATGATGTTCAACACTTTTCAAGGAGTCATTTATCTGTTTTAGGTAAACAAACGAAGTAATAGTATTTTAATTTCAGAACTACACAACGGGCAAGCGCTTCCATTAACTGAAGGAGGTAAGTGATCCAATCTGTATATATACAGGGTGGAAAGTTTCAGCGGGGCAGTAAGGGGCACCTTAACCGTTGGAGCTTACGCAAAAATTATTGCTGGGAAACGACATTTTTGGGGTGAATAATCACGTTTTTTGGTAGGACTCAATGTAACGCACTCAAAACATTGTGCTGATGAATGGGGTCGTAGAGGTATTTAAAGTAAAACCATAACATTAAAAACATGTTTTTTTTTAAAAAAAGTTGAAAGGGTTTTGAATTTAATGGTCGGCCTAACTTTCGCAAATTATTTTTTTTTCCAAAGGTACGGCCACGCTTTAAACCTATATTAACCTATAGCTGGTATTGATACAAACCAGATTTGAATAAGATGAAATGTTCCAAAGTGTCACATTTCCGAGATATGAGCTATCAAAGTTAAAGTCCATTCACTGATGGGTATCTTCAGCACAACTTTGATTTGATCAGATACGCATAAAATCTGTATCAATCGGTAGATGGCATCAATACAAACAAGTTTTGTGTGAGACAAAATGTTCTGAAGTGTCACGTTTCCGAGATTTGAGCTATCAAAGTCCGTTCACTGATGGCATCTTCAGCACAATTTTGATAGCTTATATCTCGAAAACGTGACACTTTAAAAAAATGGCGCATGTTAGGCCGACCAGGCTTCATACAAAAAAAAAACCTTCAAAGTCCTTTGTCCCCCAATATCTGCGTAACTAGAAGGTATGGTCTGAAAAAAAAATGATCGCACGACGATTGATCGACGGGGAAGTGCCTTTCGGCTTCATTAAGTGTATTTTTACACTCATTATAAATCAATACCGGTTCGTATCCTTTAGACTCCTAACTACTGAACTGATTTTGAAGAAATTATGCACACTTGTTCTAGATACACCATGGAAGGTTTCTAAAAAAATTGTAACGCAGGCACAAACAACAAGGTCCCTATGAACCCTTAAGAAACCCTTAACCCTTAACCCTTAAGAACTACATACAGGATGTAAACAAACCCTTCACAAAGCCGTCAAGCAAGCATTCTGTACATCAAACTAAGTAACTTTACTCATAAATTATTGCTGGGAAACGACTTTTTTTTGGAGTGAAAAATCACATTTTACGGTAGGACTCGATAGAAAGCACTCAAAGCATTGTGCTGATGGATGGATTGAATAGTACGGGGGTCGTGGAGGTGTTGAGAGTAAAAATCTTACATTAAAAACATGTCTTACAAAAACTTGTGAAAAAGTTGGCCCCCTATATCTCCGTAACTAGAAGGTTCCCAGGTATGGTCTAGAACATAAAATTGATCGCAAAGACGGGGAAAATAACTAGCTTTCGACTTCGTTAAGAGTCTTGTTACACCCTTTATGTTAGAGGTAAGAAACTAAAAAATTCAAACGCACGTTTGAATTTTTGGTTCAGGTATGATGTTTTTTGTTAAATTTTAAATGTTTTCTTTAACAGAAAATTTTTGTACGATGGGAAAGCACACAAGAGTGGACTGCAACCATTGCACGTGCGTCGCTGGACAACTGTATATGTGCACTGGAGTGATATGTCCTCAAGTACCCACAAGTAAGACAGATCATAAGAATTATGTACACACGGCGGCACATCAAGCTGTACATTTCCAGCATAACATGGCCTCGCTTTGTATAAATTTCCCGTACAACGAGAGATCCGCATAAACTGGTTAATTTAGCTTCATAGGCCGTCGTGCGTTTACACATAAACTCTTCCCATTTCTCACCACAGAACGCTAATCCTTACATACTCCTTTTACCTCATCCATGTTCATACATCTGGTCATACACGCCAACGGCACTATTAGTACTGGTAGTACTACTCACCTATCCTTTCTGAAGACCCTCACCAGTAAGGTCAGCGTATGTCCTTCTAGGCAATAATAAGTATGACTGTCCTTTAAAGTTAGTTTTCCTGTTTGACAGTTACGACCCACTAGCAACCTTATAACAATAAAAATAAAGATCATTGTGACTTTGGCAGACTTTTCGGTGGAAGCAAAACAATCTTATTGCAAAGAATATAAAGTAGATCACGGTGATTTTGAAAGTAGTGTGAAATCAGAGGTAACTGTGGAAGAACTGTATATTGTACGCTATCATGTTAAGCCGCGGTTGCCAGGTCGGTCCGTAGATGGGTAACCATCAAAGACATTTAAAATACTTAAAAAGCGGACATTGGGAATATTTTCATACAAAAATTTAGAACCCGAACATTTTCGATTTATACAAAAATGCAGGCTCCCTACAAGGCGTATGACACTAGACAGACCGGTTTCTTATTGAGTAGTAACAAATATTCGATTTTCTTCGTCTTTTTCCGTCTATCGCTCGTATTTACTTTGAAAGTGATTGGTGCATTACAGTGGCCCGTAAGTCTGACAACCAGTCTTACCAAGGGGTATCGTTTTACCCAGTACTAACTGGGTTGTGGAGGTCAGATAGGCAGTCGCTTCATGTAAATTCTAACTGCATCCGGTTAGACAGATATTGACACTCATATAATAATTTTCCGTGTCTTATCATTTTTTTCGCCAAAATTTAGTCCTTGAAAAAAACGATAGCCTATCAAAAAGTGTGAACAGATAAAAAAAATACAACACCGTGTGCAATTTATAATCTGCATGAAAAATACAGTAGTGCAGTTGTTTTACTTTTGGCAACACATGCGCAATGTTTTATAGCTCGAATAGAATAAAGAATACGCCCATTCACACGTTTCAAGCAATACAAGGCTATATTTTTTTTTGTACACTGTTCTGAATCTAAATGTCAGTTTTTGAAATATTACATTGTGAGTATTGTGACGCCATTTTTTTTTTTTTTTAAAGCGACTGAATAAGAATAATTATAATAATTTGTCATCGGTTTTATTTAAAATTTGGAACAAACTTAACTAAATAAACTCTCGTAATCATCACAATCATTTTAAGTACAACAACAAACAACAACGAATTGATTAGTGCTAATCAATTAGTAACAGACTGAAGATGACATGACGCAGCTATGCCACGTAAAATCAACCTTTTCCCATCAGAATAAAGTTTGTTTTGGAACGATTGTTGTGAGTAAATAAAAGTCAAAATAACATCTCTTTAATTATAAAATAATAAGAAAAGTTAATCGATTATAATAACTTAATTATTTTTTCTTTATTCTATTCCTTATTTCGCTATAGTTTTTTTTTTTATTTCTTGTGAACTCTAATATTAACAGATGTGAAACATGTATTATGTTTCACATCTGCCAGGCGTCCCGTGACTGCCATTTTTTTTTTTTCGTGATTACTTGTCTTGTGATTTAGCACATTTGAGCAATCTTTTATTCTTTAAAACCTCTTTTGAATGGGGCTTCTTTCTAACCCAGGCCAGGTTGACCATAAAGCGTGACAATTAGCCCGCAGACATATTACGGGACGCTTGAGTTGAGTTGTGGAAACCGGACGTCCCGCCCCACGCGGTAGGATTTGGCAACCCTAGTCAAAAGACACGCTGGTGCGTCTCCTGTTTCTCCTCTTCCGTCCCTCATTTCGCAAGTCGCGTCCCATGGGATGCACTAATCCACAACATTCATTTGTTTTCACTGCAGTCGGTGTCGTAATATGGTGTGGATTATGGCTAAGTTCATTTTGAAACTCACTCAAGTGCTCCACATAATTCAGAGTGTTTATGGTTGTGGGCCAAAGTGGCAACAGATTGGGTTCCGAACAACAGAACCTGGCGACGTGGTAGGCCCAGAAGGAGATGGCGTGACGAGCTGGACTCTTATCAAAAGGATTGAGCCCAAATAGCCAAAGACAGAGATAAATGGAAAGAGGGAAGGGAGGCCTTTGCCCTGCAGTGGGACACATCAGGCTCAAAATAATAAAATAATAATTATGGTTTAAAGTGATGTAAAGACAGATACACATACGGCGTAACGCATCGCGTTTCAAAAATCTGTCTACGTAACTGTCATACAGTTTGTATCACAGAAAAGAAAAGTCGGGCCGCAACTTGTTTACCAAAATTTAAATAAGATACGTTGCGGCCCGATGTTACTGTAGTTAGCGTTTAGCTTAGAACAACACCCTATCAAGTAGCTTATACGCACTATTTGGTGTGAAGCCTCCACCAGTTTTATTCCCACTTAATAATCGCCAATTTAATAAAAAAAAAACGGGCGTGTACCTTTAAAAAATAATTTATAAACAACACTAGTTAAGCCGGAGGCACACTAAATTTGTAGGTAGTGTGTTACGGTCGTCTGTAGTCACTTCTGCAGCGACAGATACTTCCCTGTAGTTTCCAGGCGAAATCCGGCCCATTGCCGGAGACGATTGGGAAGTTGGCGCAATGTTCAGCAATGTAGGTACTCTACGGCGTTGACGTTGATAATTGTACGGTGTGTCTGACCGAGTTGCTCAGCACACCAGTGGCGAAGCGTCAAATTTGTCTTCGGCCTGTAGCACTCAAAGTCGATCGCCTCGCAGCTCGCGGTGTTCTATTGCCGTAGGACCTGGAGACCACGGTCCAGCTTATTAGAACTTGGCTTAATAACTACCGTGCTGGGGTACTACTGCCGACAAGAAGAAGACAAGACCTATTTAGTTGAAAGAAGCCCCTCTTTCAAAAGATGTGAGAGGTGTGAGGTTTAAATGATGGTATTTCTTATTTTTTCAGTACCTTCGTTCGAATCGGTGCCTTGTAAAGAAGGGAAAAGACGTAGAATAGATTCTTGTAATTATTGTTACTGTCACCATGGGCATGAAATCTGCTCAACAAAAGATTGTAGACATAGACATGGTAAGTCAATATTTATAGTTGTTATTTTAAATTAAAAATAAAAAGAGAATACCACAAAACAAATTGCAGCTGCGCCTGTCTTCTTTTGAATTATCATTTCACATAAAGGAGAATGGGCGAAATTGCCCTAG
This sequence comes from Noctua fimbriata, assembly GCA_905163415.1. Lineage (NCBI taxonomy): Eukaryota > Metazoa > Arthropoda > Insecta > Lepidoptera > Noctuidae > Noctua > Noctua fimbriata. The sequence goes on along the minus strand of LR990929.1, from coordinate 7,486,511 downwards.
CGTCCAATAGCGTTAAGATAAATACCTGCCTATAATTGATAGATCTCTTTAAGAAGAACATTTCTTATTATGGCGACTTCTCTCGATTCAGAGTCAGAGAGGAGCTACAGAGCTCTAAATCTCATATTTAGAGCTCTATAGCTCTAAATATAATGAAGTTAAATTAAATACTGTTATTTCGTCAATTTATTAACTTTAATTAATACTGCACGTTTCAAACATCATATAGACAATTTGACTGACATAAACGTATGTTGTTATAATTTGAATGTGTTTTGTTTTGTGCCAGACATTCCAAAACTTAAATCTCTTTGTGTAAGCAAAGAAATTTTAGTTAAGTTTATGTTTTCTTTTTTTAAATATTTCTATAAATACAATCTAAAAAAGTGTATAAAATACATTCCCACCGGTACCAGGAACAGGGTCCAAGCTACTGGCCGTCAGGGCTCCAGAAGCAGTAACCTCCTAGCAATACGACCCGTGTCCAGGAGTATCGCCTTCTGAATCAAGCCCTAGACCCAGCTGCCTAATGAGACCCTCCTCAGGTATTGGTCGAGGCTCTTGGCAATTACTTCATTGGCTGAAACGACTATCGGCACAATAATCGCTGAGTTTACATCCCACATGACGACAACCTTGCGAGCCAATTCAATAATATAGTTAATTTAAATTTATTTTCAGCTAATGGATTTTTTAGAACTAGGTCTACCTGCCCCGAGGGGGATCGTCGACAGGTAGATTGCAATCGGTGTTTCTGCTACCACGGACAAGAGTACTGTACTCAGAGGGATTGTAAGAGCAGTGAGCCAGTCATAATTCAGTTAAAACCATGGTCGGAGCCAGCCCAAACTCCGTTAGAACCATGGAAGAACCGAGTCCTCACTAACACAAATCCAGGTAATTGAAGGTCTATTAAAAGACCGACAAATGTATTATTAAGTTCTTTTCCCCTGAATTCCACAAAATAGTATAAGTAATAAAGTAATTTTTCCCTGAATACCTTAAACTTAACTTAAATGTTCAACTTCATAAAAAAAATCTTCTTTTTTCTGTAATGCTTCAATCAAAGAGCACTCGAATGAAATTGTCAGCAAGACGCTGTTGATAAACATTTGTGGAATTGTATAAACAAGATGACGTCTTCGTTGGTTTTGACCATAGCCACGTGTTAAAAGATCGATGCAGTATACGGACAAATCACGGAGTCACTTGTTATCTAGCATATATGCTGAACTGGGCCTATTTAACGCAGCTTGAAGCACACAACAGTTATAATAATAAATTGGCCTTTATTCTGAATTGTTTCTCTGTCTGTTGTTTGAATATGTCGCTCAATTCAGTGTGCCTTTGGGCAAAGGCCTCCTCTAGCTCCTTCCACTGGTTTCTGTCACGAGCCACTCTCCTCCAATTGTAGCCCGCTGTTTGTTTAAGCTCATCTTCCCATCTTCTTTTCTGTTTCCCCCGACTGGTATGCAAGAGACAGTAAACGCAGCATTCGGTTATTACTTTACTCCATTTTTTCTGAATTTGCTCGCATCATGTGGCCAGTCCATCTCCATTTTTGTTGGTCAATCCTGGTCAAGATGTCCGGTATCTTAGTTTTTGCTCTCAATTGTTCATTTCTTACACAACAGTTACCTATAGACAGCATGAATCAGAGATGTAGACTAGAGACATAGAGAATGAAGTGAGCGTTCCCTACCCAGTTGTATAGTAAATACGGGTAGAAAACAGTGAAAGAGACAAAGCGATCGTGCGGGCAGTAGTTGTCTTTTTCTGAAATTTTGATTGGTCTACGTCGCTGCCTTCCAGGAGCGGATGAGTCACTACAGACCTACAGAAAAGAGATAGATATTGGCTGCACGTTGGATTTCTCTCTTTCTACAGAGTGGCCAATTTCATGCGGATATTGCTCAGTTCATTCTCTATGTCTATGATAAATAGAGCACTAAACTAAAAAACCTTTCTCCAACGAACCGGGATCGTAAGCACAAAAAATATTTAGCTCCCAGACAAAATTACAATACCCACTTGACAAAAATGTCTGGGACAGCTGATTTTGTTTTCGTGATTTCGATCTTGGTTCCACGAAGAAAGTTGTTCAGGTTGATGTTCTATTCCACATCCTACTAATTCCCCATGCATGTGCACGTGGAATTAGTAGGATGATGGTGGTGGATGGTGGCGGTGGATGGTGGTAGCTTGAAAAAGATATTTACCAGTTTCTTTAAATTTTTTATTATTTTTTTTAGGGTTAAATTTTTTTTTATTATAAGGTGGTGGTTGTTTGGTCGTTAGTTAGTTCCCTCAAAGTTGAGGGACCTGTCCGATGCCACCACCAACAACGTCGAGGTGACAGAGTTCTGGTCAAAGCTAATTTGACTATTAAAGACGTAGAATAAGACATATAACTTCACTTCTTTGATGCACGCTGTATTGTACTGTGTTCCTTCCCTGGATCTAATAAATGACGTTCCTTTCTTTGTTCGTGTTATTGTAAATATCCCTATCTCGCAGATAACTCTGATAGCGCAATGCAGGATTTCTTAGTTCTCATCGTGCGTCATAGATGTCGCCGCTGATCTTTTTTGTATACTTGGGTGTGCTCTACAAACGCTTTATATAATTTGTGGTGTAGACATAACATAATCATCCGTTCCCACTGCTGGGACGCAGGGTTTCACTCTGGAATGAGTAATCCACCACGGGGCCCAGTGCGGGTTGTCAGATGTCACTTGTCTTCGATATTCTTTCAAAACCGCATTCCAGTTTCTTCTTAAGGATGTTCTCTTTCACCGTTTTGTGAAGACTTTTTTTATTTTATTTGTTTTTTTCGACTCAGAAAAGAAAGAACGCATACAAAGCAGCATGATTCAAGTAGACCTTCGCAACTCTTGTATTTGTCAAAATGGAAAATACGTTTGCACTTATAGTTCTTGCACACAAAGATTTACCTACAAGTACATTTTAGCTTAGAGATTAATCGAAATGGACAAATAGCAGACCGGTCACTGACAGATTGATGCTTCGGCGTGATAATCTTCCGAACTCTGACGTATTTACTAGTGTCCGGATTTCCGAAGCCGTTCCGCAAATTGCTTTACTTAATGAGGCTAGTTCTGCAAATACGGATTGGATAAAACTACTTAAGAAAACAAAGAATAATCGTTTAATTTTTCATGTTTCAAGCTCATTTAAGACAAATAACGAAATTAAAAAAAAAAAAAAAAATAGAGTGCGATTACTGGGATGTTAAATATAAGAAGTGTAACCGTTGTGTATGTCATGCAAGACAGTGGATGTGCACTCAAAAAAAATGCAAAGGCGACAAAGGCTATAAAAATGATCAGAAGGGCAAAAAAGGAAAGAAAAAAGATAATAAAAACGGTAAGTATTAATAAGCGCGCCATCTAGCGCTAACATGATTGACTTATTATACGGTAAGTATTATAAGTCAGTCATGTTAGCGCTAGATGGCATACTCATTTTTTGTTTAGTCCATCCTAGGGAACAGTGCAAGTTTCATTAAAATCAGTACTGTTCGGTTCAGTAGTTTTCGAGATTGAGAGTTAACTTATCAGCGTAATTCTAAAAGATGTAATTAACAAAAAAGTTTTATTTAATAATTTCTGTATATCCCATATTTATTTACTTTGACTCGAAAATCGTTTAGATTATGCACTCTGCTCAGACTTTTGGCATCTCCCTTGCGATGAACCACCCCAATAATAATACACCACAGTCCTTAGACTATGACTATTTAATAGCTCATAATGTTGTTTTCGTATGTCTTAACTTAAATTATACAGGGTGTAACAAGACCCTTGAAGAAGCTGTCAACCAAGCATTCTGTACATCAAACTAAGTAATTTTACGCAAAAATTATTGCTGGAAAACGACCTTCTTTTTTGAGGTAAAAAATCACGTTTTACGGTATTACTTAATGTAGCGCACTCAAAACATTGTGATGATAGATGGGTTGAATAGTACGGGGTTCGTGGAGGTCTTGGAGGTGTTTAAAGTAAAAATCTAACATTCGAACAAATATTTGTATGATCTACAGGTAGTTGTTCCGGGTCTGGCTGTTTTTGTATATGAGTTGAATTGTTTGTAAACGCACCCACGATAAAGGAGAAATTCCTAGTGTGGAGCACCGTTTTTTTTAAAAAAAAGAAAAGAAAGAAGAATTTTAAAAAAACTTGTGAAAAAGTTGGAACTTTCACCCCCAATATCTCTGTAACTAGAAGGTTCCCAGGTACGATCTAGAACAAAAAAATGATCACTATGACTGGGAGAATAACTAGCTTTCGGCTTCGTTAAGGGTCTTGTTACACCCTTTATGTCGGATCCGGTCATTGGTACGGACATAAAATTAATCGGAAGCGCGCCAGTGGTAACACCAAGTGACCTACTTACAAGTCTACCCACACCTACAGCGCGCTTCTACGAGTTCGTGATGTTTTGAGCTCTCTGCGATGAGGACATTCAGTGTCTGATCGCAGTGGAGTTTAGACGTCCCGGAACTGTACCCGATTCATTGTGCCCCGTGTTATGGTGTTAAATTGTAATTTCAAGTAATTTGTTAGATTAATAGAAACAGTGTATTGCTCCCAGTGTATTTTCATTGCACGAAACCCATCTTCTTCTGCCCACTTGATGTACGAGCCTAACAGAATAAATCCTGACAATCCGACAAATAAAATAAATAAAATTATTATGGAATTACGATTATTAAATAATTCACTATACGTTATTTCAGAAGTCGACTTTGAGGGTTGTAGGCCAGGACAAAAGCGATTATTGGATGATTGCAATCGTTGCTCCTGCCACAAAGGAAAATGGCTCTGTGAAGTTCAAAGCTGTGATAAATCTGGTAATGGAAATAAAACAGGAGCCTTCATCGAAATACCAGCCATAAAAATATCCAAAATGGATAAAGCTGATCTCATTCTTTACTTATTAAACTTGATTAAAAATTATCCAGAACATAATTCTGATGATCATTCGTATCCTGATCCTGATGATACAACGGCTTCCGATTCTGAGAGTGTTGAAAAAAATGAAAGCACTGGAGCAAATGATTCAGAAACTGAGCCTGAATTCAGTGACGAAAAAGAATTGGGTACGTTAAAATCACTAAATATTATTTCGGTTAAGTTTTGTAAAAATATTGGAAATATGATCTATTTAGCATACCTTAAACAAGCATGATTAATCATGTACCGTACCGTTTTAACCGGAAACAAACAGCAAGGTTTAAAAATATATTAGGTAAACAAAAGTCAAGCTGCTCGTTGGTCTAAAAGTCGCAAGCGCGACTGCTAATCATGAGGTTTCAGCAGTAGCTACCATGGAGTCTGGATTTGTACCTGGATAATGACAATAGGCTCGCCCGCTACAGCTGGCGAAATGTGGTTGTAGGTACGATTAGTTACGCCTCTGCCTAACCTTTCGGGGACTACAGGCATGATATTGTGTGAAGTCAAATCAAAATGATTTACTTGCGGTAAAAGTGGTACAAAAGATGGTAAAAATAGTATATAGTGCAACAACTTATTTCATAGATATGTCGTAATAGACAAGATGGTAATTTCAATCAACCATTTTTTTTGTGAACAAAATTACAATAAAGGTCTTACTTACATTTTAGTCGATGTCTATGTCCTACCAATGAAATTGGTGTACAAATATATTAGTTTTTTAGTAATAAATCTGAATTCTTACAACACAATTAAGTCCAGTAAATAATGTCAATTAAATGTATTATTAACTAATAATTAATTAATTGCAATTTATTTTTTCATGCATGTCAATGGTAAATTATATTAAAGGGCTAGTAATGTCATATTTTATCATTTAAAAATTCTTCGATGGAGTAATACCCATTTAATGTCATTTAATTGTATTAATAATAATTTATTTTCACATGCATGTCAATGATGGCAAATTATAATAAAAGCCTGGTAATATCATATTTTATCATTTAAAAATTCTTCAATGGAGTATTACGTTTTAGCTATTAGAAATAAGCACAATTTACTTTTGAATTTGCGGACATTTTCTTCACTTCTTATACATTTTGGTAATTTATTGTAGACCTTTGGAGCCATTACAAAAATACTGTTTCTGTATAGTGCAGTACTACATAGGTCCGACTATTCGTAACCGATCACAACGGCGCTGACTAGTTACTCGATTAAATTTATGTAAATTATTTTTGACGAACATACACGTTTCATAAATGTCAATATTTTCGTATTTTTAAAAATCCGTTTGCAGCTGTCTGTTTCCTGCAAATTATATATAGCTCTTATGCACCTTCCTGGCACTTAAATACCATATCTTTAGCCGTGGAATTTCAATACGCAATACCCAAGTGAACACATATATTAAATTAGGGAACTCAATAAAGCATATTTCTAAGTTTAATAAACTTAACATAAAACAAAAGTTTGTTGTTAAAAGCCAAGATGAATGAAAGGAGGCTCTTTCAAGAGATGTGAGAATGGCTATAAATGTTTATTTCTTGTTTCTTACTTTTTTCAGAACCTCACCCCAAACCATTGCCGTCTACTTGTAAAGAAGGGGAAAAACGTGAAATAGATTCCTGTAATTATTGCATCTGTCATAATGGGTATGAAATCTGCAAGATCCGAGATTTCTGTGAAGTAGAACCAGATAATACACCTGATAATACAAGTCCAACGTCACCCACAGTCCCAGACACAGATGGTAAGTCTTGCAATATTTTATCCCTTTTTAGGACACTATTTAACTCCACTATAATAGGTTTAATGTTCTCCTATTATTTTTTTTTTTTTTTTATTTGGCCTGTACTGTCCCACTGCTGGGCAAAGGCCTCCCTCAATTCCTTCCATGTACTCTTTTCCCGCGCCTCCTCGGGCCAGCCCTCGCGGTACGCGTCCAAATCGTCTCGCCACCTCTTTCTGGGCCGGCCTCGGCGGCGCCGTCCGTCTTCCGGCAACCATCGTGTGGAGACTTTCGCCCAAACTTTTAATGTTCTCCTTATTTGTCATTATTCTGTATGTATCTTTGATATCGGAGTCTTGTAACTCAACCTCCACAGCTTTAGCCAAGGACATCACTATCTTGCTAACATCTTCCTTCGCTTCTATCTTTGCATTACCTTGTAGGCTGGCAGGAACGTTGCGTATTTCTAGTCCTGTGGACTTGACTTTGCGTTCCATAAGCTCTATTTTCTCCGCGGAGCGGCGCATCATGACGTTCTGTCGCTCAATGCAGCTACCAGGCGATGAATGTACCCGTAGGAAGCAAAAAGTACCAACCCCAGCTCCAATCTATCGTGTGCGTCACAAACAAGTTTTCTCAGCCGTAGTTTACCAGAAATCCTTCTATTTGTCCTTAGAAAAATACAGTACTCAAGAAACCACAAAACAAAAATCCAAAAAGAATTTCTATGTTCCGAGTTCGAACCAAATCCAACGGCTTTGCTGTCGTTCTACACAGCCCCGAGACCAAATATGTTGTAAGTGTAGCTTTCAACTAGACGAGCATATGCCCAAAACAATCGTTGATCGTGCTAACAAATTGACCTTGCTTTCGTTTTTGAAGGACGAACTCGCGGATCACAAAGTCACTACACACCAATTTTACTATTTTGACTGGCAGTTTTAAAATGTTTTTTGCTCACTTATGTCTGTATTATTGTGAATTTGGTTATTATTTTGCACTGTTTTGTTTATCACTCATCCCTTAACAATGCTCGAAATGATTTACGTTTAGGGGGATATTTGAAACCACTTTTTCTAAATAAAATGTACGGAGCGTATAAGAACACGTCAGTTCGCGGCGACGCTACCCGCGATTGATATATGTTTTGTTTTAGTCTGAACTGGTTACCTTCCATGACATCTTAAAGCAGGAGTATTCCAGTGTGGGAAAGAGATGGCGCTAGATGACCTGTATGGCTCTGTTTCTTTCCCACACTGTAATTACTCCTGCTTTAAGACGTCATAGTTACCCTCCTGAACAACCCAGGATGGGTTTAGAAATTATTAAAAAATGTAGTGTATTGTTTCGAAGCCTAGCATCCTCTATCTTTTGTTGCCAACGATACAAGTTTTTCGTATCATTTACTTTTTTAATGGGATAAAAAGAATTCGTGTGGATTTTTTTTTAAATTAGCCTGCTCTGACCCACTCCCATGGCTTTCCATTGCCTGTCCAGTATGGAACCACTCTGCGCACGCACACCTTGTGGATAGAACTCTAAATGAGACGTGTCGTATAATAACTGGTTGTCTTAAACCAACCCCGGTACGAATGCTGTATCCAATGTCCGGCATTACGCCTTCTAAAGTTCGCACAACTATAGCCAGCCGTATCGAGAGGACGAAGCTACAAGCTGACTCACGCCATTCAATGTACAGCTATGCCTCAGTGCCTCCGACGCGGAAAAGTTGTAGAAGTTTTCTTGGATGCGTGGGCCCAACTAGTTCAGCCAATTTCAACGCCTCCACAGCAAGGTGCAATCTCTAGCGGGATAGGTTTAAACCCCCTGACAACTTCAACGATTTATCAGAAAACCTTCCACCTGGGCACGCGTTGCTGTGGCCGACTTGGGAATCCTTAAACAGACTTCGAACCCAAGTCGGCTGGACCAAAGACAATCCTTGCTAATGGGAGTTCATGGATGGCTCAGACCTTAAGTGCGTTTGCGGGGTCTCCTCACAGACACTGCCCCATCTTCCATCTTGCACCGCATGCAATATCACCTGCGCACTTGATGATCTGCTTAAAGCATCAGTAAGTGAGACGCTAAGAAGAAGAAGATGGCTTTCTAATTTTGATTACAATTTGCCTTCTCCGACCAATCCGTTATGAATGAGTCCAGATCGTCACGAAAGCGTTTTTTTGGCCTGCTTCGGTTACGAAAGCCTCAGCCTCAGCCAGCCAGTTCTCAGCCTCAGGCACCCACTGTGGGTTTCATTCTACAAAACGTGACCCCCCAGTCCCATTTAAACCTAGCAGACTTATCGCCAACATCGGCGATGCCTGTCTTAAACCGTATTAAGGTGTTGCACATTCGATTGAAGAGTCTAATATTGAGAATGCTACGTTCCGTCGCTCTTTGGAAAAAGTTTAGTTTGGACTTCTGAGCTTCAGTTCAGACCATGTCTGAGAGCCATAGGTTAGGATAGGCAGAATACACATATCGACGAACATGCGCTTCAGTGAGATAGTAAGGTCGCCCTTCATGAATGCCTTCATGGACCAGTAGCTCCTCCAGGCATTTTCGACTCGACGGTCGATCCCTTTGTCGTGCCTGTTGTGGAAGGAAAGAAGAACGAAGCTAACCCAGGTAGATTTATATTCGTCGACATATTGCATTTCCTGCACATCAACCTCGACCCTAAAATAAAAATCTAAATGCCGTATTTTTTTACAAACTATTGTTAAAATATACTTACAAGAATTTCTGTAATGAAACTGGCAATGTGATTAGAAATAGCATACAGGGTTCCTAATTTCAAAACAAAGTATTTATTTCAAGTAGGCCAGTTACAGGCACTTTTGAATTGTCGAAACAAAGACAACAATGAAATGTAGCTACAGTCCCAGTCACAAGGCATAAAAACTGTGAAAGTACTGTGGTTGCCCATTCCCTAACATAGATCTTTATGGAGAAGAACGGGCAAGAGACTCCATGGACACTCTTTTAAATCAGAATACTTTTACAAAACCTTGGTTATATCATTCATTTTGAGATGGTACATTATGTGAGAACGATGTAGCAAGATGTGTACGTTAAAAGTGTCCATAGTAAAAACAACTCAAAAATAAAATAATTAATTCAAAAAAGCCATGGCAGCCAAGAGATGACCAGTCACAAACGACAACGGCCGTTCACGAACATGACGCATGTATCAGCACCATTCAACTCCACCATTTTGAAGGGAACTAAATGATCCGACACACGCGCCACCATCAGCGAGACATTTGAGTTAGCATGACATACTCTTAACCGCCAGCGCACATTCAAGTCAAGAAAAGACGTAGGTATCCAGCGAATGACAGCTTTCTAGTACATAGTACTCACACAATATGGGCTTTGCGGTTATACACGATTACTTTTAGGTCGTTCTGGAACCGAAAGCCATAAACTCGATCATCGAACTCGAAACGATTGGGACTATTTTTTTCAAAAAGTAACAATAAAAAAAATCACGAAAAATTTTTTTTTTTTTTTTTTTTTGTTAAATAATGAGAACTCGAAGTAACGCTTCCTTGCGGTAAATGCATATGTGTGTGTACGTAACGTATCGACGATCGGCAACACATGCAAACGGTACCCATTGAAAAATGCTTCCTAGTACATAGTACTCACACAATATGGGCTATGCGAATATATAATACTAAAGAGATTGAATTTATACAATGCAAAGATAGCTGTACAATCTTCAGCAGCTCCAACATACTATTTAATGCTATTCATTTATGCGCTCCTGTCCTTGTGGGGCAGGACCGGCATTAATCCAAGCATTTTTATCAGCGATATAATCTTCCAACTTATAATACGCTTGCTTACATAGTGTGCGTTTAATGCATGTTTTAAATTTCGTTTCATTCAGTTCAAGAATACTTTGTGGAATTTTGTTATAGCATCTCAAACAGTACACCATGAAAGATTAATCTACTTTAGCGAGTCTGAAGCCTGGCTGAACTAATTGGTCTCTATTTCTAGTACCGTAATTGTGTCTGTCACCTCTTTTATTAAAAAGATGTAGTTTTTTTATTACATACATTATGGTTTCGTAGATGTATTGACAATGTACCGTCATGATGTTAATTTCCTTGAACAGTTTCCTTAGAGAATCACGCCTACGAAGATTATATATAGCTCTGATGGCTCTTTTTTGCAGAATAAATATGGACTCAATGTCTGCAGCCCGTCCCCAAAGCAAAATGCCATAAGACATTATATTATGAAAGTAACTAAAAAAGACCAGTCTAGCTGTATCTACGTCAGTGTATTGATGGATTTTTCTAATAGCATAAGCTGCTGAACTTAGCCGCCGCGCTAGAGATGTTAAATTAGAACCCTATTGTAGCCTTGAATCAAGCTTAATCCCCAGGAAAACTGTTTTATCTACAAATTCAAGCTTCTCTTTATTCAATACTATATCACAATTACTAATACTTTTAACGTTCGGTAAAGCAAATCTAATGCATTTCGTTTTTTTTTTTCATTTAATACTAAATTGTTTGCTGTGAAAAAGTTATTGACCTGAAGTAGGGCATTATTCACGTCATCTAGATTTTGGGCCCGTCTATTTATCTTAAAAATTAGCGAAGTGTCATCAGGCAATAACAACATGTTTTGAGGTTGGTTATTCAATAAATAGTGTAGATCATTTATATATACTAAAAAGAGGAAAGAACCCAATATTGAGCCTTGCGCCTCACGTTTCAAAAATGACAATATTTTCGTATTTTTAAAAATCGGTTTGCAACTGTCTGTTACCTGCAAATTATATATAGCTCTTATGCACCTTTTCTGGCACTTAAATACCATATCTTAAGCCGTGGAATTTCAATACGCAATACCCAAGTGAACACAAATATTAAATTAGGTAACTCAATAAAGCATATTTCTAAGTTTAATAAACTTAATACAAAACAAAAGTTTGTTGTTAAAAGCCAAGATGAATGAAAGGAGGCTCTTTCAAGAGATGTGAGAATGGCTTTAAATATTTATTTCTTGTTTCTTACTTTTTTCAGAACCTCACCCCAACCCATTGCCGTCTACTTGTAAAGAAGGGGAAAAACGTGAAATAGATTCCTGTAATTATTGCATCTGCCAGAATGGGTATGAAATCTGCAAGATCCGAGATTTCTGTGAAGTAGAACCAGATAATACACCTGATAATACAAGTCCAATGTCACCCACAGTCCCAGACACAGATGGTAAGTCAATATTTAAAGTCGTTATTTTAAATTAAAAAGAACAGGACAATGCCAAACAGGTTTTAGCTGCGTCTTTTCCATTTTTAAGCAATAATCTAGGTGCAATCTCTAGCGGGAGAGGTTTAAACCCCCTGACAACTTTAAAGATTCATCAGAAAACCTTCCACCTGGGCACGCGTTGCTGTGGCCGAATTGGGAATCCTTAAACAGACTTCGAACCCAAGTCGGCTGAACCAAAGACAATCTTTGCTAATGGGAGTTCATGGAAGGCTCAGACCTTAAGTGCGTTTGCGGGGTCTCCTCACAGACAATGCCCCATCTTCCATCTTGCACCGCTTGTCCTATCACCTGCGCACTTGATGATCTGCTTAAAGCATCAGTAAGTAAGACTCTAAGAAGAAGAAGATGGTTTTCTAATTTTGATTACAATTTGCCTTCTCCGACCAATCCGTTATGAATGAGTCCAGATCGCCTGCCTCGGTTACGACAGCCTCAGCCTCAGCCTCAGCCTGCCAGCTCTTAGCCTCAGGCACCAACTGTGGCCCGCGAGGAGAAGCTGGAGTCTCTGAACGGAGATCCGTGGGGGCGCCCTTACAAGATGGTGCGGGACAAACTCCGCACCCGGGCCCCCCCGCTGACGCAGAGTCTCCGGCCTGAGCTCGTGGAGGACGTGGTGAGCGCTCTGTTCCCTTCGCGAGGGAGGCATCCTCCCCCGCCTATGGCTCCGCCGCCGCTTGCGGTGCCGGAAGCGGACCACACCGATGACGACGTTCCGGAGGTGACTGGGGTAGACCTGAGAGTGGCGGTACGCAGGTTGAAAGCCAGAAATACCGCCCCGGGACCCGATGGCTTGCCTGGCAAAGCCTGGGTCCTGGCCTCTGAGGCTCTCGGGCCCCGACTGGAAGGGCTCCTAAGCGCATTTTTGGAAAGAGGCCAGTTCCCGCTTCGTTGGAAGACGGGGAAGCTGGTCCTCATCCGGAAGCCAGGGCGCTCTGTGGACTCTCCGTCCGCATACCGGCCCATCGTGTTGCTCGGCGAGGTGGGCAAGCTCTTTGAAAGAGTTATTGCTAACCGCCTCGCCGGGCACCTCACGGGGATGGGGCCAGATCTTACGGAACACCAGTTTGGTTTCCGCAAGGGGCGCTCGACGGTGGACGCCATCATGCGTGTGAGAGCCCTCACGACGGGGGACGCGGTTTCCCGGGGCGGGGTCGTATTGGCGGTGTCTCTTGACATCGCCAACGCCTTCAACTCCATGCCCTGGAGCTGCATTGGGGAGGCACTCCGTTATCACCGGGTGCCGACCTACCTTCGTCGTGTGGTCGGGGATTACCTGATGGATAGGGCCGTCATCTACCCTGGTCGGAGCGGAGAATGGAACCGGCGAGAGATGTCGTGCGGTGTTCCACAGGGATCGGTTCTGGGGCCGGCCTTGTGGAACATCGGTTACGACTGGGTGTTGCGCGCCGACCTCCCTAGAGGCGTCAGCGTAGTCTGCTACGCTGACGACACTCTGGTACTGGCACAAGGGAGGTCGCACGAGGCGGCGGCCGAAAACATGACACACGGGGTTACGATAGTCGTGGAGAGGATCCGGCAATTGGGTCTCGAGGTGGCATTGCACAAGTCCGAGGCCATGTGTTTTCATGGGCCTCGGAATGCGCCACCGTCGAGATTTCTACTGACGGCAGGAGGGGTTTCCATCGGCGTCGGGTCGACGCTGAAATACCTGGAACTCGTTCTCGACAGCCGGTGGAACTTCGTGGATCATTTCCGACGTTTGGGCCCCAAACTGGAACGGACCGGGGCTACCTTCAAGGGGCTCCTGCCCAACCTGGGGGGTCTAAACGCCTCCTGCCGGAGGCTCTACGCGGGGGTCGTGCGGTCCATGGCCCTTTACGGGGCCCCGGTGTGGGCACGTTCTCTGAGGTGGCAAGCCGCCCGCTACCTGAACGCGCCCCAAAAGGGGAAAAGCCCTAAGGCTAATCCGGGGGTACCGCACGATCTACGGTGAGGTGGCGAGCCTTCTTGCCGGATTGCCGCCATGGGATCTGGAGGCGATAGTCCTCGCGCGCCTTCACGAATGGCGCGCGGAGCCACTACGTCGGGAGGTAACTCCGCTGCCGCGGCAAATCGCCGCTCAGCGGACAGACCTCCGGCGCGATCTCATGGTGACATGGAGAGAGCGACTGTCGCAACCCCGTGCAGGGCACGCCACCATAGTGGCGATAAGTCCCCTTTTTGAAGAGTGGCTAGAGAGGCGCCACGGCGCCCGCACCTTCCGCCTGACGCAGGTCCTCACCGGACACGGTTGTTTCGGGAGGTTCCTGCACCGAATCGGGCGGGAGGAAACACCCGGGTGTTTCATTTGTGAGGATCGTCCGAAGGACACGGTGCAGCACACTGTGGAGGCCTGCCCCGCTTGGGCGGAGCAGCGCCGTGTCCTCGTAGAGGCGATTGGCGGCGGCAACCTCTCGCGCCAGGCCCTGGTTCAAGCCATGGTCTGGAGCGAGAGGGAATGGGAGGCCGTCACCTCCTTCTGCGAAGCACTCATGCTAGTGAAGGAGGTGGCGGAACGTGAGAGGGAAAGAGCCTCACGTCGCCAGCCGCCGCGGGAGACGAACTGGGCGTCGGGGGTCACGTAGTGGCCCCCGGCCACCGTAGGCGCGGGCCTGTCGACGGCGAGTTATGGGCTATCTCGCAGTCCGGCCGTCTTATAACGACAGGCCGTGTCGACCGCGCGTTCGTGTTCCACGCACGCCTCAAAGAGATGTCAGCAACCACGTAGGGGTCCGCACGGGACGATGCCTGCCAGGGCTGCGGGACTGTTCGAAAGAGATACCACGGCCCTGGAACACAAAGGGCAATTAAGGAACATGGATGGGTTTTAGTCAGTACAAGTCTGACACTCCCTTCCACTCCGCCCAGAGTGGTGGGGGGTCATTTGATGATTTCCCATCCTAAAGAGGCACCCACTGTGAGTTTCATCCTACAAAACGTGACCCCCCCAGTCCCATTTAAACCTAGCAGACTTATCGCCAACATCGGTGATGCCTGTCTTAGACCATATTAAGGTGTTGCAAATTCGATTTAAGAGTCTAATATTGAGAATGCTACGTTCCATCACTCTTTGGAAAACGTTCAGTTTGGACTTCTGAGCTTCAGTCAAAGACCATGTCTGAGAGCCATAGGTTAGGATAGGCAGAATACACATATCGACGAACTTGCGCTTCAGTGAGATAAGAAGGTCGCCCTTCATAAATGCCTTCATGGACCAGTAGCTCCTCCAGGCATTTTCGACCTGACGGTCGATCTCTTTGTCCTGCCTGTTGTGGAAGGAAAGAAGAGCGAAGCTATCCCAGGTAGATTTATATTCTTCGACATATTGTATTTCCTGCACATCAACCTCGACCCTAAAATAAAAATCTAAATGCAGTATTTTTTTTACAAACCATTGGTAAAATATACTTACAAGAATTTGTGTATTGAAACTGGCAATGTGATTAGAAATAACATACACGGTTCCTAATTTCAAAATCAAAATCAAAGCATTTATTTCAATTAGGCCAGTTACAGGTACTTTTGAATTGTCGAAACAAAGACAACAATGAAATGTAGCTACAGTCCTAGTCACAAGGCATAAAAACTGTGAAAGTACTGTAGTTGCCCATTCCCTAACCCAGATCTCTATGAAGAAGAACGGGCAAGAAATCCATGGACACTCTTTTAAATCAGGATACTTTTACAAAACCTTGGTTACATCATTCATGTTGAGATGTTATATTATGTGAGAACGATGTAGCAAGATGTGTACGTTATAAGTGTCTATTGTAAAAACAACTCAAAAATAAAATAATTAATTCAAATAAGCCATGGCAGCCAAGAGATGACCCGTCACAAACGACAACGCCCGGTCACGAACTTGACGTATGTATCAGCGCCATTCAACTCAACCATTTTTAGGGGAACTAAATGATCCGACACACGCGCCACCATCAGCGAGACATTTGAGTTAGCATGACATACTCTTAACCCCCAGCGCACATTCAAGTCAAGAAAAGACGTAGGTATCCAGCGAATGACAGCTTTCTAGTACATAGTACTCACACAATATGGGCTTTGCGGTTATACACGATTACTTTTATGTCGTTCTGGAACCGAAAGCCATAAACTCGATCATCGAACTCGAACCGATTGGGACTATTTTTTTCAAAAAGTAACAATAAAAAAATCACGAAAAATTAAATTTATTATTTTTTTTTGTTAAATAATGAGAACTCGAAGAAACGCTTCCTTGCGGTAAATGCATATGTGTGTGTACGTAACGTATCGACGATCGGCAACACATGCAAACGGTACCCATTGAAAAATCCATTCATCGATCAGACAGTGTGATCCGTAAGCCACGCCCCCACCGCACGCTTACACAGTCTAGCCGACGCGATCGGTGACCTTTCTTCCTAGTATAGTCGCGCGTTTCGCTGTATTAGCTCACTCACGCTTAACCTAATCCCGTGTCAAAAATGATTCGGCAATATGTCTACTCCAATGGATTTTTATGGGATGGCGCACCATAACTTGGAAGAGGCTAGACGCTTGTATGCTCAGCCGGAAAACCTGAACTCACTGCGCGCTCGTGGAATCACCGACCCTCAAGTTCCCTTCACCTCCACCATCCTGGCTGTAACCCAGCGCCTCCTCGATCATGGAATGTTTGGGCAGGCATTATTAATGACCAAATAATAGAGCCTATTTTTATTGAAGGGCACCTGACTGGCGGTTCTTATTTGGATATGCTGCAGAATATGATACCGGAGTTGCTAGAGGATGTGCCTCTGGCTTATTTACGCGGTATGTACTATCAGCATGATGGATGCCCTGCTCATTATGCGAATTTAGTGCGTGCGTATCTAAACAGTGAGTTTGGTGAGCAGTGGATAGATCGTGGTGGCCCTGTGGCTTTGCCCGCAAGGAGCCCTGACCTAACCCCACTGGATTTTTATTTGTGGTCTGAGATAAAAAGACTAGTTTATTTCGAGGAACATACTACTCGAGATGAGTTAAGAAGTGCGATTGTGGACGCGTTTAATATTGTGAAAAGTGACAGAGACGCATTAGCTAAAATAAAAGACAATCTCATTAAACGTGCACGTGAATACAGAATACAGGGAAGTATAAATTGTGAATAATGATTATGTTTGTAAATAGCTAAATTTTTTTTAAATACGCCTGCGCCTGTATTTATTTTTCTTGACATTAAAAGTGTATAAGTAAGTATTTAGATACTTAAAATGTATAACTGACGCGACGTTCCTAAGCTCGTAGAAAGTATGACGGAAAAATTTGAGTTATTGAACTGATAAGTATATAAACGCAATTTAAATCAAGCAATAATTCGGCGCCGTGTTCTTTAAGATAGGTACATCAACATAAATAAAAAAACATAAGCGGTAGATAAATAGGTAAACAATTAATAACACAAATAGCGAATTCAGACTTTATTTCTTAACCGTAAACGGTGAAATTTAGAAATTTTATCAAACTAGGTAAATACGCAATTACTTAAAAAATATTCTGAGAAACCTATTGTCTTGGACTTTACAAGGATGCACAACCGAATTCCACGGTTAACGTTATAAAAATAAGGTCTTTTTCTGTTCGAATTGCCTGCCTTTGTAGAAGCCGCCAAGAGCCTTTCCGCAAGAAAATTGTTTTATGCTGTAATAATATTTTTTATTTATCATATGGTAGGTAGGTAATTGGGTATGTTTATTAAGTACCTATTAGCTCGATTGATCAACACTCGATTCAATGCCTTAAAAACAACTCCCAAGCGTACTCGTCGTTGTGTCGTTGAATAAGTACGAGTATTAGTGATTTCGTGATGCGAGACTGGTGAATTAATTGTCAATTAATTTCTCTCGTTTACGAGGAGACGAGAGATGATGGAGGTAAATGAACTTACACCAACCTTAATCGTACCTGAAATGAAATACCTACTTACAGGTACTTTTTCAGCGGGTTATTCGTCCGACATCCATTGACCCATCGCGACTGCACTATCAGCTGACTCGCACACGCACAGCTGTGTCACTCTACGTCATCGACGAGCGCATCGCGTACGATCTTGCGTTTATAAATGAAATAGTGAAAGCGCTACTAAGATTTAACTCGAATGACAGAATAAAAGTGATAAATTTCTAACTTCTTTATTTGATGTCTTAAAAAAACAATAACAATGCTAATAGTAACTATTACTCGACTGGAGTTACTATGTTTCGGCTCCAGAACGATGTAAAAGTATTCGTGTATAATACTAAAGAGATTGAATTTATACAATGCAAAGATAGCTGTACAATCTTCAGCAGCTCCAACATACTATTTAATGCTATTCATTTATGCGCTCCTGTCCTTGTGGGGCAGGACCGGCATTAATCCAAGCATTTTTATCAGCGATATAATCTTCCAACTTATAATACGCTTGCTTACATAGTGTGCGTTTAATGCATGTTTTAAATTTCGTTTCATTCAGTTCAAGAATACTTTGTGGAATTTTGTTATAGCATCTCAAACAGTACACCATGAAAGATTAATCTACTTTAGCGAGTCTGAAGCCTGGCTGAACTAATTGGTCTCTATTTCTAGTACCGTAATTGTGTCTGTCACCTCTTTTATTAAAAAGATGTAGTTTTTTTATTACATACATTATGGTTTCGTAGATGTATTGACAATGTACCGTCATGATGTTAATTTCCTTGAACAGTTTCCTTAGAGAATCACGCCTACGAAGATTATATATAGCTCTGATGGCTCTTTTTTGCAGAATAAATATGGACTCAATGTCTGCAGCCCGTCCCCAAAGCAAAATGCCATAAGACATTATACTATGAAAGTAACTAAAAAAGACCAGTCTAGCTGTATCTACGTCAGTGTATTGATGGATTTTTCTAATAGCATAAGCTGCTGAACTTAGCCGCCGCGCTAGAGATGTTAAATTAGAACCCTATTGTAGCCTTGAATCAAGCTTAATCCCCAGGAAAACTGTTTTATCTACAAATTCAAGCTTCTCTTTATTCAATACTATATCACAATTACTAATACTTTTAACGTTCGGTAAAGCAAATCTAATGCATTTCGTTTTTTTTTTTCATTTAATACTAAATTGTTTGCTGTGAAAAAGTTATTGACCTGAAGTAGGGCATTATTCACGTCATCTAGATTTTGGGCCCGTCTATTTATCTTAAAAATTAGGGAAGTGTCATCAACGAATAACACCATGTTTTCAGGTTGGTTTTTCAATAAATAGGGTGGATCATTTATATATACTAAAAAGAGGAAAGAACCCAATATTGAGCCTTGCGCCTCACGTTTCAAAAATGTCAATATGTTCGTATTTTTAAAAATCGGTTTGCAGCTGTCTGTTACCTGCAAATTATATATAGCTCTTATGCACCTTCCTGGCACTTAAATACCATATCTTTAGCCGTGGAATTTCAATACGCAATACCCAAGTGAACACAAATATTAAATTAGGTAACTCAATAAAGCATATTTCTAAGTTTAATAAACATAAGACAAAACAAAAGTTTGTTGTTAAAAGCCAAGATGAATGAAAGGTGGCTCTTTCAAGAGATGTGAGAATGGCTTTAAATATTTATTTCTTGTTTCGTACTTTTTTCAGAACCTCACCCCAATCCATTGCCGTCTACTTGTAAAGACGGGGAAACGCGTGAAATAGATTCCTGTAATCATTGCATCTGTCAGAATGGGTATGAAATCTGCAAGATCCGAGATTTCTGTGAAGTAGAACCAGATAATACACCTGATAATACACCTGATAATATACCTGATAATACAAGTCCAACGTCACCCACAGTCCTAGACACAGATCGTAAGTCAATATTTAAAGTCGTTATTTTAAATTAAAAAGATCAGGACAATGCCATAGGTTGTAGCTGCGTCTTTTCCATTTTTAAGCAATAATCTTCTTTTGAATCATAGAAAAATCATTTATTTATTTATGTATTTATTTATCACAAACACTACTAACTTTACAGGAAATTCCTAATGCGTTAGCGTGGTCCTAAATTAAACTATCATAACTAAGTTAAATAACATAACACATACAATATTGTTTTTTGTGAATTCATTCAGAGAGCAGGAAAATAAATCGATCCTGTCAGCAGTGTCTCTTAGTGCGTGCAAGGCGCGCGTCAGTGGCGCTTTGCTGAGCAAGTTGGTTCGTGCACGAGACACTGCAAGTAACCGTGGCTTCCGGCGCCGCAGTACATAATTGTCAGGCACATTTGGACATATTTCTTTCAAAACCCCGGAATTATAGGTCTTACCACGTAATAGTTCAAAAACATATGTGGTTATCGCTAGGTCCCTCCTTGTCTCGAGTTTGTTGTACCCGACCATACCGATAACGAATAAGGTTGTGTACATCAACGGATAGAAGGGATAGACACCGTAAATTTTCATGTATAAAAATCTAGTGAATTTGTTTTGTATGCGCTCCAACATGAGACTATATTTAGTCTCGTGCGGAGCCCATATGACAGCACTATGCTCAAGCTGAGTTCTTATAAGCGCATTATACAATGCTGCAATCGCTTTTATATTTGTAAAACCTGATGCCCGTCAAAGAACGAAACCCAGACTTCTGTATGATTTCTTACAAACATTTTCAATATGGTCACGAAATGTTAACTCAGTGTTCAGACGTACACCCAAGTCTCGTACTTTTTCCACCCGCTCAATTGATGTGCCCTCTAGCTTGTACTCGTGATGATGTGGTTTTCTCATTCTGCTGAAAGTTATGACTGAGCATTTTTTAGCATTAAACTGGAGTTTATTTTTCCTACTCCACTCAGCTACATAGTTTATCTTCTGCTGCAATCGTGCACAGTCACTTTTATCTTTAATGGCCATGAGCAACTTAAGATCATCCGCAAATAATAGACAAGTGGCAACCCTGACAACCTCAGGCAGGTCATTTATCTCAGCGGACCCACATTACTGCCTTGGCTTACTCCTGATCTAGTATAATAAGGCTCAGATTTACAACCAGCATATTCAACGAACTGCCGTCGATCCCTCATGTAGTTAGCAAAGAACTGAAGCAATTTAAGAGTACATCCGACTGCTGCCAGCTTTTCTAATATTATGTCATTATCAACCAACTCGAAAGCTTTTTTAAAGTCAGTAGGCAGCGTCGACTTGTACTCCAGCATCAACATTTGGAACCACGTATATCATAAAGTTCAGTACACTGAACTGGTTGTGCTACACGCCGGTCGAAATCCGTGCTGGGCGTCCGATGGTAAACTGGACACTTGGTCTATTATGCACCTTTGTATGGTCGACTCAAAAACATTTGCTGGAGTTGACAGGATTACCACCGGCCTGTAGCCACTCACGTCTGAATCCATCTCACCCTTGGGTATTGGGATCACGCGCGTGATTTTCCAACTTTCAGGAAAACATGAAGACTCAATGCACAGATTATAAATGTGTAAGAGTGGCTTCGCTAATACAGCGCGGCGATCCCTTATTACGAAAGCAGCAATTCCGTTCGGCCCCGCTGACCGTTTCGGTTTAAGTCGAGTAAGTGCATCCGTTACTTGACTCAATTCTAGGTGACCTATGGGAACACGCGAGCTGTTACCGCCGCTTGAAGCTACCGCTGAATTTACGTCGAGACGCGGCTGCTGACTATTGTAGACAGAATAAAAATATTGCGCAAACTCTTTAGCACACTCTGAATCAGATAAAATGTTGCCGTCTTTGATGATATTTTTACGGTTACCTGTTGCTTTTTTAGGCCTCACATAGTCCCAAAAGGATCTAGGATCTTTTGTAAAATGCTGTTGAACCCACTCCTGGTGTTGGTTATGGGCATGCACTATCATCGTCTTTACCGCCGCCCTACATTGAGCAAACATTTCGTAGTTACTGCTTACCCCAGTTTCTTTGAACTTCTTATGCAACATCGCCTTTTTTCTAATATAATGAATAATTTCACCAGTATATCACTCCGGGTACCTAGACCTAGAATTTACACATATTTTCCTTTTCTTTGGAACGCAACTATCAATTGTGTTATTTACGGTGTTGTAAAAATATTGAACCGCCGCCTCTGGGTCATGTATGTCATACATACCCAGAGGCGGAACCCCAATCGGTTGATAATAGCAACGAGTATAATAAAGCAAAATCGGCTTTGGAAAAAGTCCACTGTGGCCAAAAGTCACTTGAATCTGTCAATGCATGGTCTGGAGGCGTGTCAGTAGATTTACTGACTGAACGCGCGCACTTACCTTTGGGCACGCTTATCACGAGTGGCGGGTGGTAGGGGTCTACTGGCACAAGCGCGTCATCCGCCGCACTCACGCGCACCTCACACACACTCAATGAACACAATACTAAGTCCAACTGACGGCTATTGCAATTAGGTACATGATTTGTCTGTCTGAATTCACAAAAAGAAAGAAAATATTCGTAACAATTTATCACATTTTTATTAGAAGAATGTAAATTAAAATCTCCTATAACAACAACGTCCCTATATTTAACACATAACTGTTCAATAATTCTAAACAAATTCATATAATCATTTTCGCAACTGTTTGGAGGTATATAAATCGCACAACACAAAAAAAAATCTATTACGGGTATGTACGGTAGCACAAATCAGTTCAAAAGCGCATCTATCAATACTGATGTCACCAGGTACTGTCACTTTACGTAGCTCGAACCCGTGTGTGGCCACGAGAAACGCGCCTCCTTGTTTTCATCCGTCCATTCGGTCGCATCGTAAGATAGGTAGAGTAGTTTCTTACCCTTACGGTATAATTTCAGCATCTTCTATTGATTCATTGCAGCTAGTTTCTGTTATTGCAATTTAAATCAGCTCCCATAGTTTCTACATTATTATAAAAAAACATCCAACTTTGTAAGCAGACTTCTTGCGTTTTGATAAAAAATTCCAATATTTCTATTTACCGTCGTTTGGTCTATCTGTTGGTCTCCGAAACCAAATCCATTCAGAAAATTCTGCATTCAAAGGCCATACATCTGGATGACATAATTTGTGGTAAACTCCCTCAGAGATACCAACAATAAAAGGAGAGTAGCCTCTCTCAGTCTTATGCTTAATTTTTTCAATTATAACATTTACTTCAAATCTACATACCTGTTTTACGTGAGTGGTTAAGTTTATAACATTAGTTTTCGGATGAAGGCGCCAAACATGTTTCTTACGCTCCATTGCTTGAATTTCCTTAAGACTCGAGTTTTGCCCTCTTTTTACTTCTTTACTTTGAAATTTCCTTTTATTCTTACGGACTACATTCCACCCTTCATTACTATCTGTCTTGCTGTTCATCTCAACCTCTGATGTTGATAAATGCTGTTTCTTCGCTTGTGATACTTCGCCCATCATTGGTTGTTGTACTGTTTTCATGGCCACACTTGATATAACATCTGAGGCACTAGCGGCGGATTTGTTACTAATGTCCTTTGCGGGTACTTTACAAATCGCTTCGGAATACTTCAATGCTTGTTTAGGACATTTCACGGTCTCCTCTGATGCTTGTGATATTATGCGTTCTTAGTTCTTTCATTTGTTTTTCTAGTGAGAAAACTTGATCAACTTTTAGTTCGAGTACCTTCACGTATAAACGTAATACTTGCAACTCATTTTTCGTGCAATCAAATATTTCCTGCATATTTTCCATAATACTTGTGCGTGACATTATCTCTAATCGAAAATCCTTAATCTCTTCTAGCAAGTTGGACTTTTGTTCCGTCATCGTTGATTCTGCGGTCTTTATGCGACTGCCGCGTTGAGTGTTCACATTACTGCTTATTGAAAAAGTGTTTGCTTGGCCTGATATTCTACTAACTGGTGTATCAGCATTGCAACTCGGCTTGCGTTGTGAACAGACACACTCAGGACATACCCATTGATCCTTGTAATCCTGTGAGTACGTCACGAAGTCTTCCGCAGGAATTCCAAGGCACTTTAATTCATACACTTTATTGCACGTCTTTTTGAAACACTCAATAAATGGCATGTTGGTTAGGTCCATACCGCAACCACTGCAATTCAACGACATTCTCGAAAGTAATAATATTTCGGCAACGAACACACAAGACGTCCGCTCGGTACGTGCGCGCGCGCATTATGATCATATATGTTTTGTTTTAGTCTGAACTGGTGACCTTCCATGACATCTTAAAGCAGGAGTAATTCCAGTGTGGGAAAGAGATGGCGCTAGACGACCTGTATGGCTCTGTCTCTTTCCCACACTGTAATTACTCCTACTTTAAGACGCTCTCTTTAGTTACCCTCCTGAACAACCCAGGGTGGGTTTAGAAATTATTGAAAAATGTAGTGTATTAATTCGAAGCCTAGCATCCTCCATCTTTTGTTGCCGACTGATACCAGTTTTTCGTATCATTTACTTTTTTAATGGGATAAAAAGAATTAGTGTGGTTTTTTTATATTAGCCTGCTCTGGCCCACTCCCACAGCCTCCCCCATGGCTTTTCATTGCCTGATCAGTATGGAACCGCTCTGCGCACGCACACCTTGTGGATGCAACTCTAAATGAGACGTGGCGAATAATAACTGGTTGTCTTAAACCAACCCGGGTACGAATGCTGTATTCAATGTCCACCTCACGCCTCCTAAACTTCGCACAACTATAGTCAGCCGTATCGAGAGGACGAAGCTACAAGCTGACTCACGCCATTCATTGTACAGCTACGTCTCAGTGCCTCCGACGCGGAAAAGTCGTAAAAGTTTTCTTGGATACGTGGGCCCAACTAGTTCAGCTAATTTCAACGCCTCCACAGCAAGGTGCAATCTCTATAGGGACAGGTTTAAATACCCCTGACAACTTCAACGATCCATCAGAAAACCTTCCACCTGGGCACGCGTTGTTGACACGCACGCGTGGCCGACTTGGGAATCCTTAAACAGACTTCAAACCCAAGTCGGCTGGACTAAAGACAATCTTTGCAAATGGGAGTTCAGGAACGGCTCAGACCATAAGTGCGTTTGCGGGGTCTCCTCACATGACAAAATCATCAAAATGGCCCATCTTCCATCTTGCACCGCATGGGGCTATCACCTGAGCACTTGAAGATCTGCTTAAAGCATCAGTAAGTGAGACGCTAAGAAGAAGAAGATGGCTTTCTAATTTTGATTACAATTTGCCTTCTCCGACCAATCCGTTATGAATGAGTTCAGATCGTCACGTCTGCGTTTTTTGGGCCTGCCTCGGTTACGACAGCCTCAGCCTCAGCCAGCCAGCTCTCAGCCTCAGGCACCCACTGTGGGTTTCATCCTACAAAACGTGACCCCCCCCCCAGTCCCATTTAAACCTAGCAGACTCATAGCCAACATCGGCGATGCCTGTCTTAGACCGTATTAAGGTGTTGCACATTCGATTTGAGAGTCTAATATTGAGAATATGTAGCATTCTCCATTCCATCGCTCTTTGGAAAACGTTTAGTTTGGACTTCTAAGCTTCAGTCAAAGACCAAGTCTGAGAGCCATAGGTTAGGATAGGCAGAATACACATATCGACGAACTTGTGCTTCAGTGAGATAGGAAGGTCGCCCTTCATAAATGCCTTCATGGATCAGTAGCTCCTCCAGGCATTTTCGACTCAACGGTCGATCTCTTTGTTCTGCCTGTTGTGGAAGGAAAGAAGAACGAAGCTAGCCCAGGTAGATTTATATTCGTCGACATAATGTATTTCCTGCACATCAACCTCGACCCTAAAATAAAAATCTAAATGCAGTATTTTTTTTACAAACCATTGGTAAAATATACTTCCAAGAATTTCTGTAATGAAACTGGCAATGTGATTAGAAATAACATACACGGTTCCTAATTTCAAAATCAAAATCAAAGCATTTATTTCAAGTAGGCCAGTTACAGGCACTTTTGAATTGTCGAAACAAAGACAACAATGAAATGTAGCTACAGTCCCAGTCATAATGCATAAAAACTGTGAAAGTACTGTAGTTGCCCATTCCCTAACACTACTTCTCTATGGAGAAGAACGGGCAAGAGACTCCATGAACACTGTACACACTGAACACTGATGTAGATTTTTCTTACATACATTACGTTTTCGTAGATGTATTGACAATTTACCGTCATGATGTTAATTTCCTTAAACAGTTCCCTTAGAGAATCACGCCTACGAAGATTATATGTAGCTCTGATGGCTCTTTTTTGCAGAATAAATATGGACTCAATGTCTGCAGCTCGTCCCCATAGCAAAATGCCATAAGACATTATATTATGAAAGTAACTAAAAAAGACCAGTCTAGCGGTATCTACATCAGTATATTGGCGGATTTTTCTAATAGCATAAGCTGCTGAACTTAGCCACCCCGCTGGAGATGTTAAATGAGAACCCCATTGTAGCCTTGAATCAATTGTAATCCCCAGGAAAACTGTTTTATCTACAAATTCAAGCTTCTCTTTATTCAATACTATATCACAATCGCTACTTTTAACATGCGGTAAAGCAAATCTTATGTATTTCCTTTTTTTTTTCATTTATTACTAAATTGTTTGCTGTGAACCAGTTATGGACCTGAAGTAGGGCATTATTCACGTCATCTAGATTTTGGGCCCGTCTATTTATCTTAAAAATTAAGGAAGTGTCATCAGCGAATAACACCATATTTTGAGGTTGCTTTTTCAATAAATAGGGTAGATCATTTATATATACTAAAAAGAGGAAAGAACCTAATATTGAGCTTTGCGGAACCCCCATTTGTACTTTTAAACCCTGTGAATTAACACCATTTATTTGAACTTGTTGCTGCTATCATTCAAATAAGTTTTTATTAAACAAAGTACAAGTTTACCTAGTCCGTAGTACTCAAGTTTCAGAAGTAATGTGTCGTGATTTACGCAAACAAATGCTTTGAGGTCACTTCCCACGCAGTAAAAATGTGCTTTAATAATGTTACACCGGCTTCAGTTGTCAAAGTCCCTTAGTGAAACCATACTGTTGATCGTGTAAGAATCTGGCAACACGGATACAGGTCTATAATTGTTTGTATCTTTACTATCTCCGGATTTGAACAGAGGTAAGACTTTACTGTTTTTCATTAAATCAGGAAAATTCTTGGGAAAATTATTGGAATTTCCTTGGTCTACACATAAATAAAAAATTATTGCTAAATATGGTGCTATAGTCTGAACTATGGATGTACGAACTTTGATAGACATTCCCCAAAGGTCTTCGGTCAGTTTGATTTTTATTTGTCGGAAAGCTTTAATAACTATCATAGGGTTTATGTGTTTAAATTTAAATTCAGCCGGGCAGCCAGACACATTCGCCTTTAATAAACCAAATGTGACTTCAGGAGAGGAATTTAGAGCCTCCGTAGTTGTGAACGGTATATCGGTAAAGAAATTTAGAAATTCATGAGCTACTTCCTGATTAGAGCTTTTAGGACCACATGCTGTATCTAGTGTTACGTATTTTCTTCCTGTTAGTCACGTTATTTATGACTTTACAAACTGTCTTGATTTTGTTTTTTGCTGTTTTGATCTTGTTGCTAATGTGCAGGGCTTTGACAACCTTGCTTGTATTTCTAAAATTTTTTGAATACTTATACTAGCAACATAATTGTTAAAAGTTTCAGTGTTTATATAAGGCTTAAGGCCATAAAGCTCACATAGTCTTTCCCGACTTTTTTCTGATACCTCTAGTTGCCCAATCACTAAATATACATATCAGAGCGGGGGGATCATTTGATGATTTCCCATCCTAAAAAAAAAAAAAGGCAAATACATTTTATCTTCTTTTCAAAAGTTTTGTTGAACTCAGTGTGAACTATCATAAAGAAATTATCATACAATTGATTTATATTAATATCGCCCATATGATGGCTCATAACACTTCACTTGTTCTGTAGGGAAATATTAAACCTATTTAATTTATTAGTAGTTATAGGTCTAAATCGAATCTGAACTTTTTGCAATGGTATGTTACACCTAAAAGTTACAGTTTGTCCGCTATGGTCAGACGGCAGACAATTTAACATAGCTTTATCTAAGTAATCACAATTGCAGAAAACATTATCTATTCAAATAGCAGAAGATGGAGTGACTCTCGTAGGTTCTATAAAAATGTTGGTCAAGTCAAATGACTTAAAAAGATTTAATAACCGACTGCTATTAGAATTTTCTTCTAAAATATTGATATTGAAATCCCCACAAATAATTATAGATTTATTACTGGCTGCAAGTTTTGCAAGGACATCTTCCATTATTGGCACACAATTATATGCTTATCTAGCTCAACACAGGACAGTTCGACGCAATATTCAGCCGAGAGACCTACTATGTCATTACGATGCTTATATTTAACACAATTTTGCAATAATATTAGGGAACCTATACACAGCATAGATTTACGGTTAAAGCAGCTACCTACCGTATAGTTCTCATAATTAATGAGCATTTGCCAATGTTCAGTAAAAAAATTATGTCAAACAAATTTTTTTCTAAAAACAATTCAATATCTAATAATTTGGAAGAAATTCCTTGGATATTTTGGTGGAATAATTTTAAGGTATTCTGCTGAGGCCCTTTTTTACTAACTAAATGAGTGCAAGATGGTACCTTGATGTTGACAGGTTTAACAATATTGTTAATGGTACCTTCTGTTGTCACACTTCCTGGTTTAAATTAATATTAATATCTGGACTGACCCCCGAAACTCCCGTGTTATCACCAGACAATAAGATACTGTTATTAAAATACCCAAATGGAGAATTTTTCATGAAGACACATGGATCCTCCGCAATACAATTTTTATAAACATTTATAGCACTAATGCTATATTTATTTAAGCTATCTGTTCATTAGTAATATTACTAATCGTCGCAGTGTTAATAATTTAACTAAACTTCGACATACTACTTATGTAATCTATCTACACGCTTGCTAAAACTCGAGAAACAATCACAAATACAAAAATGTGGAAACGACGTTTGACTTTTGCTGCTGATCCCATAGTATTTTATTTTTAATAAAAATTAAAGAAGGGTATAATTTTTATTATGCTGGTAACCTTATTTCATACTCAATCGGATTGACATACATGTATGTTGTTATAATTTAAATGTGTTTTGTTTTGTGCCAGACATACATTAAAAAATTCCAAATCTTTTGATTTGTGCTTTCCGAGGCACGGAGGGAACTCGGAGTGTAATGGGCGGTCACCCATCGACCAACCTAGGCAAGCACGGCTTAACCTAAAGATCGACCCGAGTGGCTGTTATTTTTTTTTTTTTTTTTTACCTAAGCCGGACTACATTTTCTATATTTTAGAACAGTCGAACTCCTATATTGTCCTTTTCTGTCTCCATCTTATGCTGCCAAACCACCTTGAGACTAGATTATTTGTTCTTAAAAAATAATCATCTATTTGCAACTGCCACTGACAGAATTTAGTCACTTGCAGAACTTTAAGTAATAAAGAAAACAGCTTAACATCACGACTGTGTAAATATTTCCTCAAAAGCATTACAAAATGTGTATAATGAAGATATCACTTTCCCACACTTTGCCGTGCCATGAAAATCAAACACAGCTCCTCATTACAGACCAACGATGCGCTACAGATTCAAAGAATTTTTATCAAACATCGCCAGATTTATTTAAGGTGGAAGCGCTAGGGTAGTCTGCGAAATTCAACATGACTTTTTCTTGAAATAGTCTTTCAATGGTATAAAATAAATTTGAAGGGGTTGTATTGATGATTTTAATGATTATAACTCTGCAAAGCCTAAAGTATGTACTTTTTTTTTAAGCTGCTCTACCTCCGTATTGCAAGAAAGGGCAAAAGATTGTAGTTAAGTGTACTCGTTGCAAGTGTATAAACCGAAAAGGACGTTGGAAATGTGAGAAAAGAAAAATGAAAAAGTGTCCTGATGAAGCATATATGCCGTCAGCGACTTTGATTTCATGTAAGTAATGTTATTATTTGTTATTTATCCTTGAGGCATTCGATCTTTGACTATAACATTGTTTTAAGTAGTAAGAAGCCCGAAAGTCTGACTACCAGTCTTACCAAGGGCTATCGTATCACCTAGTAACTGGGTTGTTCAGACAGGCAGTCGTTCCATGTACTATACTGGTATTCTCCTACCAGATGTTAGACTGAAAACAGGTGATGATGATCTTTGAAACATTAAGGCAAACCCGACCTCCCTTGGTAGAAGGTTGGGACTAGATTTGCCCGTGTTCACTAACTGTAAATGACACCTTAATTAAAAAAAAAACTAACAGGGTCTCGTTTGCGATAACAATGATATAACTCATAAATTTTAGATTTTTAGGTATTGTTTGCAGTTGAGTATAAAATTAACGAAACGAACTTTTATCTCTTGATAAAAGGTTTCTATGCAAAAATGTATTGGCAATATAATGAACATAAATATTATAGTCTAACTTACTCACTAACCCATAACATACCCATACTTATTAACTAATCCATGTGGACCTTGTTGTTCGAAATAAATAATTATTTGATTTGGTTTCATAAAAGAATGCTGTCCTGTATTTCTTATTTTTCGAGTTATGTCATTATTGTCTCAAACAAGCAAAATAACAGCGGATTGAGAATCAAACTTCAAAAAAGTAAAAGGATTGTTTATTTACTCTTAAAATTTCTATCTTTATTAGCTGCAGGTTTTAAGGGCCATTGATGCACAAACTGTTGCCATGAATCCAGTACGTAATTCTAGTCCAGTCATACTCAACCTATGGCCCCTGGGTACACTACATAAATACGAAAAACTTTATTCCGACAGTCACAAATCCGAATTTTAAAATACTGATTTTCATAATTCCGAATGGTTCAAAATTCCTGATATAACAACTCCGATTTATTATTTATCCTATTTTATAATTTCTAAATTTCAATATTCCTAACGTTTATAATTACTATTCTCTAAAGACCTAGTTTCAGTGAACCGAATAACAAAATGTAAGACCTAATGATAATACATACTTAACATCAAAACTACTAATTCCGATTATTAAAATACCGATTAATTAGAATTCCAAAAGAAAAACACCTTGTAAAACTGAATATTACGACAAATAAACACATAACCAACAATAGAACGGATCTGGGGATCTGATCCGTCAATAGTCACAGTTCTAACCTAAACTAACTCTAATTATTCACCAACAATAGGGGTTCTGGCGCTCGGTGGCCGCTGGCGCGGCACGCTCGCTTCGCTCATTCCCCTTCGCGCTTTAGTGGTCACAGTTCTAACCTAATATATATACGCCCAAATGATTCACCAAAAACAGATGGTACCCGAATGTTGTATACCTACAACATTATTTTTAGTATATGCGAAACCTGAATATAGTTTGTTCAGAATAAATAACTGAATCGATTCCAATAATTTTTAAACCATGTTATATTTTTTCCAAAAAATATTAAAAAAAAGTTAAAAGTTGGATACCGAACGACTTTGAGTACCTATCGCAATAATTTAGGTACCTACTGCCAAATTATTATTATCAATGAGCTCAAGACGACGCTGGAGGCGCGCGCTGCGTGGTGACCGCGGTTTTGTGCGGACAACTAGGTAACAGAACAAGCTTATAGCTCACAGCTCAAGCTTTCCACGCCGAGTCGCCGACACCCCGAGAGGATATACCAAGAATACTAAGCTAAAATCAATATCGCCAGCTGCACCGATGAATAAATCTGTCTCAGAATCGGAGGTTAGCCTGATGGGAGTCGACGAAAACAATACGCCGCCTAATTATGTTTTTCTGAGGGCTAAAAGAAGTCGGGAAGATATCTCAATTGGTGAGCAGTTGGAAGAATTCAAAAATGAAATAAAAGAAATGATGGATCTCTTCTTGTCTCGTCAAAAAAATGGAACACAGCAGGTTTCGACCACATTAAAAGAAATACAACAATCCAACATTAACATAGAAAACACGATTATTAACCTGATGTCACAAAATCAAGATCTTGAAAAAAAAATCTCGCAGTTGGAAAATCAGTCGAAGGAAGACAAAAAGTATATCACAGTTTTGGAAAATAAAATTGAAGAAATTGAAACAGGAAGTCGTAAGGCCAACTTCGTTATAAAAATGTACCAAAAATTGCCAGTGAATCTAAGCAAGATCTAATAGATATGGTCCTGACCCTTTCCCAGAATATCTGTTGTTCCATGGCCAAGTACGACATTAAGGACATCTACAGAGTGCGGGGAAAAAACAATGAGAGCCAAAAGATGCCCATTGTTGTTGAAACCGGATCCACTTTACTAAAAAATGAAATTATGAAATCGGGGAGTAATTTCAACATTAAAAACAAATCCAAGCTATGCTGCAAGCATCTCGGCTTTAAAACACAAGAAGATGCACCTATCTTCCTGTCTGAGCATCTGACCCCTAAGGGATCTCGCCTGTACTTCCTTGCCCGTGACCTAATAAAATCGGGAGCATATAAATACTGCTTTACTGATTATGGACGAGTTTATGTAAAGAAGGAGGACCTGGCACCAACTATAACTGTTAGAAGCGAAGAACATTAGTTACAGAACATCTCGATGCAGGAAGGAAATGCCTGACGGTTTTATAGATCTAAAAAAGGCTTTTGACACGGTCTCTGTTCCAACCCTTGTGACCAAGCTGGAAAGACTCGGAATAAGAGGACACCTTTTGAATTTTTTCAAAGACTACAGAGGGTTAAGATAGGAGCATATGTTAGTGATGAAGCGGATGTGTCATTCGGCGAACCGCAAGGTGGCGTGTTAGGCCCTACGCTTTTTCTAACGTATATTAACGATCTCTGCAACTTAAAAGTCAATAACGCAAAAATCTTCTCTTACGCTGATGACACAGCTGTTGTCTTTTCCGGGAATAACTGGTCCGATGTCAAGCGCAGTGCGGAGATGGGCATGGTCCAAATAACTAACTGGCTCAACGACAACTTACTCACACTAAACACAGTAAAAACGAACTACATCTGTTTTACCATCTCGAATCGTTCACAACCAAATAAAGATTTTAGCCTCAAAATACACTCATGTGATAAAGTTTCGAATAATAACTGTAGGTGTCCTGCAATTGTTAAAGTCTCACAAACCAAATACTTGGGCATCATAATTGACCAAAAATTAACATGGTATGCTCATCTTGAGCATGTTGCAGGAAGAATCAGGAAACTAGGATGGATATTTAAATCATTACGATATGTCCTCCCCACAAATATAAATAAAAAAGCAGGCCCTCATAGAAATCTCCTTAATGAAGTTTATGTGGCGCTGGTTCAATCTGTAATAGTGTACTGTATCCCCATATGGGGCGGTGCGGCAAAATCAAGATTTATGGCTGTAGAACGAGCACAACGAGCACTAATAAAAATAATGTACTTCAAAAAAATAAGATACCCAACTGAAAGTCTTTACCAGATGAGTGGCCTGCTTTCTGTTAGAAAACTGTACATTTCTTATACAGTCCTAAAAAAACACAAGACACTTCCCTATAATGCAAATACACTATCAAAGAGACGGAAATACATAATTGCTCAGATCCCACAAACTAAATCAAATTTCGCTGCTATACAATACAACAAACGCTCTGCTCAGCTTTATAACAGAGTAAACAAGGAGATATACATATACACTAAACAACTACATGAATATAAAAAAATGGTAACAAATTGGATAAAATCATTTACATGTGATGATACCGAGGCGCTCTTACAACACATAGTTTAATTCACAAATTTCTCCCTACACACACACTCAGCTACACACATACACACACGCACTAAGCACACACAACCCCCCCCCCCCCCTCGACCCCATACACTATACTACACGTAAATAATGAATGTAATAATAATGTTTCGCATATACTAAAACTAATGTTGTATAAGGAGAAGAAGAAAACATAAAAATTAATATAAATACACTTATAATAACAAAGTAGTCGTTTTTAAATTTCATCAAACGTTACTTACAGATCTTGAATTTAAACGCAGAAGGGTCTAACCTTTATCATCATCATCATCATCATTTCAGCCGAAAGACGTCCACTGCTGGACATAGGCCTTCCCGAAGTGTCGCCACATTGACCCGCCCGTGCGACTCGCATCCAGCGGATCCCTGCAACCTTCACCAGGTCATCGGTCCACCTAGTGGGAGGCCTTCCAACGCAACGTCTTCCGGTTCGCGGTCGCCACTCCAGAACTTTTCGGCCCCATCAGCCAAGCGTTCTGCGAGCAATGTGCCCTGCCAACTGCCACTTAAGTTTGACTATTCTTCGGGCTACGTCGGTAACCTTGGTTCTCTTGTGGATTTCCTCATTTCTGTTTTGATCACGCTAGGAAACTCCGAGCATAGCCCTCTCCATTGCCCTTTTGGTGACTTTAAGCCTCCTGATGAGGCACAATGTGAGCGACCACGTTTTGATCCCGTATGTAATCACTGGCAACACACACTGGTCATAGACTTTCGTCTTGAGACACTGCTGTAAGTTGGACGAGATGATACCATGCAACTTCCCGAACGCTGCCCAGCCGAGTCGGATTCGACGATTGACCTCTTTCTCAAAGTTAGACCTAACTAACTGGACTGTTTGTCCCAGATAGACATAATCGTCTACAACTTCGAGTGTAGAGTCACCGATCTTGATAGGAGTGGGTGTTACATGGGCATTCAACATGACTTTGGTTTTGTCTATGTTCATCTTAAGACCCACTCTTTCGGAAGCTCTACCGAGGTCATCAAGCATTGTACTGAGGTCCTCCATGGTCTCAGCCATGACCACTATATCATCGGTAAACCGAAAGTGAGAGATGTACTCGCCATTGACGTTGATGCCTAGCCCTCTCCAGTCCAGAACCTTGAAGACATCCTCCAGTCCAGCGGTGAACAGTTTCGGAGATATGACGTCTTCCTGTCTCACACCTCGCTGCAGAAGGATAGGTTCCGAGGTCTGGTCCTGAAGTCGGACTGACATGGTGGCGTTTTTGTACAAACATTTCAACACCTCGATGTACCGATAGTCGATTTGGCACTGTCGGAGAGACTGCAGTACAGCCCAAGTCTCGATCGAATCGAAAGCTTTCTCGTAGTCCACAAACGCTAAACAGAGAGGCAGGTTATACTCTTCGGTCTTCTGTATAACCTGCCGCAGCGTATGCATGTGGTCGTTGCTAAAGCCTTTTCGGAATCCGGCTTGTTCGGGAGGCTGAAAATCGTCAAACCTGCGTGCGAGACGATTCGTGATGATTCTTTAAAACTACTTTTAGACATGGCTTAGAAGTGAGATGGGCCTATAGTTCTTCAGCCGGGCATTGTCACCCTTTTTAAAGAAGAGTACCACCACACCCCTGCAATGGTGCAGGGGTGTGGTGGTACCTGAGGCGTTTTCCCCTCGAGTATGACGGAATCAAACAGCTTCTGAAGGGCCTTAAGTACCGGTTTTCCACCCGCCTTTAGGAGTTCGGCCGTAATTCCGTCATCACCCGTTGCCTTGTTGTTTTTAAGCTGTTTCAGAGCCATCCTAATCTACAGGCTGACATCCGGAATGTCTTCGGTATAGTGTCGGGTCAGTCTAGCTCTTGGGTCGTTAGCTAGATTTGTAACGGGTTTACTGGTTGAAGTGTACAACTGCCCATAAAACTCTCGATCTCCCTCAGCAGCTCCGGTTTGGAGAATACGATCCTGCCATCGTCGGTCTTCAGTTTCGTGACCTGGCTCTGCCCAATAGCCAGATCTCTTGAAAATAACTTGGAGCCTTTCTTCCGCTCAATAGCGTCTTTAATACGCTCGGTATTAAAGCGGTGGAGGTCGCTTTTCAAGGATTTAGATATCCGTCTATTGAGCTGGTATTTCCGCGCCTCGTCTGAAGACCGCAGGATCATCTCACGCCGCTCCTTCATGAGCTCGAGAGTACGATCAGAGAGTTTTTTGTTCTTATGTGCACGACGTTTCTTGAAGAACTTAGACCCAGTCGTATGGACAGTTTCCACGAACCCATCGTTGTATTCATCCACTGAGCTTCCTAGGCACTCGAAACGATTCTAGAGTTCAAGCTGAAAGCTCTCGGGGTTTTGGATCTGGATCTGTGCTGGACGGAGCGTAGACTTCATCAGTCGAGACCTTTCAAGCTTGATATTGATGTTCAATGTGCCTCTTACCAGGCGGTGATCGCTCCTGGTTTTCACCGAATTGATCACAGAGACATCATTGAACATTTGCTTCTTGGTTGACATGATGAAGTCAATCTCATTTCTCATTTAGTTACACCATCGGGACTCTGCCAGGTCCACTTCCGTCTCGTTTCTCCAGTTTGGCGTTGAAGTCCCCCATGACAACGGTTAAGTGTGTTTTGAAACCATGCAGGGCTTTAGAAATATCCTCATACATGGTCTCCACTTCGTCGTCGGGGTGTGCCAAGGTCGGGGCGTAGACCTGTATGACCTTCAGCGAATATCTTGAGGATATTCTGAGTGTAACGTGCACCACCCTGGTCGACACACTCTCGATTTTCACCACGTTATTCACGAGGGACTTGTGGACGATAAACACAACGCCACCCTGGGACTACCGGTCAACCTCTCGGAAATAGAATAGGTTGCCGGATTTCAGGATTATCGTGTCTTCCCCCTCTCTTCAGACTTCAGATAATCCCACAATACTCCAGCCTGCTCAATTCCACTTCGAGTTTCGTTATATTGTCGTCGATCCGGAGTGTACGCGTGTTGTATGTTGACAGGTCAAGTCGTCGGTATGGGTAGCCTGATCCCTTCCGGAGATTCTAAGCACCCCTTGCCACGACGTAACCTCAACCGCTACCATAGTCGAAGGTAGACGGGCTGGCGGGTACTAGGGGCCATTTTTGTATTGCGCTCATCATTAGGGGAGTTTTGCCATAATCGCCACGCTTGGCAGGCGGCTTGGCGATAGCAGTACGGTTGTTATAAAATGCACAGAGAATGCTGCTGCCCATTCTCTGGTAAGTCCCTTAGTCGCCTCTTACGACACCCATGGGAAGATATGGGATGGTGCTATTCTTTTCGTCCGACACCATACGGAACACTGACCTAACGTAACCTTCATAGCAGAACTGTTTATGTCATATTATTATTTTGCATAACAGCGGACAGCGTAAATTACATTTCGCAGAAAATCGTTTGGCAGCCACTCATTTATACATTCAAAACTCGAAATTGTGTTAGTCAGAATCATCTTTATGCATAAATTTCATATTCATAAGAATTGAAAGGTAAAACCATCACATCGCAGAAAGTTTAAAGTCAGAATCGTCTTTTGGCATACATTTCATATCGATAGTCATTAATAGACAGAAAATCAATCAATCATTATAAAACAGTTGACTGTGAACATACGTGGTTTTTATTTCCATGTACGAAGCATGCAAACAAGCATACACCATGCATGAGCATACAAGCTTGCAGAATGCAAGCAAGCATGCAGCATGCAAGCGAGCATGCAACATGCAGCAGGCATGGTATCTGCCATGGCTCCGGCGGTGCGGGGCTCCGGGGCACTATGGGCAAGCCCCATACAAAGCCGTCTCAAAACCGTTTCAAGTGAAAGTCGTTGTTATGGAATAAAAATACTAAATTTATATAGTCTACTAAATAAGCTTTAATTCCGCTATTTTTTTTACGTTAGCATGTTCAATAACGTAATTTTGATGCAATACTTTACTACAACTTAACGCCACATTACTCGAAAGTTTTTGATTTAAATGTACAAGTAATATACATTTTTGGAATGCTTATAATCTCCTTATACTGTTTCATAATTAATAATTAATAATTAATATTATATGTATTGGTTTAATAAAATAAAATTAGCCAATATGGTTTAAGATGGTATGTTTTTAGGGTTATTTTTTTTTAACGAGACTTTTACCCTTTACCGCTGCTTGCCGCTGTCGAGATATTTGTTGTATTAAGATCTCTATACATTAGTTTATGCAAGGAGAAAAAAAAACTTGCACATAATTGCACTTTTTCTGACACGGTGCCAAAACATATTGCGAGATAAAAATTTCTTTTTTTTCTTTTTATTTCTCTTAAAATCGTTTGTTATCTATTAAGGTCAACTTGATAAAAAGTTAATTATAATGATGAGTATTATTAATAGTTCTTTGTGGTTTTGATACAGTTTTGACCACCTTACATGATAAAATATGGTAACTTTATCTATTAGGTCCGAATTCAAAACAGGTTGGTTATGGGAAGAGTGCAAATTATTAGTTTCTTATCTTTTGCAAATAACACTATTTAATTGGCCTATAAGATGAAGGCGAACCCTGAAACATTCACAGTAACAACTGTGAATGTTGGTCACACATTCAGTTGCGCCAAAAAGCAGTTAACACCTATTTGCAAATATTCGCCGAAGTTGACTGATTTGAAAAATAGGGGAATTTGTTTGTAGCAAACGAGAGATGTGTAATTTGTTGATAAATGGGCATAATATAGAAGACTCCTTACAAGAAAATTTCAACTTGTCACCAGATGATTTGGCTATTTTGGCTTCTACATTCAAAGAAACTTGGTATTTAAATTTATAGAAGTTATTACTTGCCTTCCTTCGTACATAAATCAATATACAACCGGGTAGCCCTGGCATCATCATATCGTGTGCAATGTTCGAAGGCTTAGGCAGAGGTAATACTTATTCACAGAGAAAAAATCAACCCCGCTATTTTTCCTATCGCACAATTGTCCGAAAACGCGCAAGAATCCCGAAAAAAGGATTACAAAAAGTTAAGACTTCATCATTCTAAAAAATGTACAAGAGTGGCAACCAATGAAAACGTGTATATATATATATATACACTTCTGATTCATATATATCAAGTATGAGAAATGGGTCCATATTGGCTCACCTAAAGTTCTTTACCCGAAATTGTTCTTCCTAATGATTTGTAATCCGAATGATCACTCTTCCTAAAATTTTTCATCCTAAAGTTTTCATTCATACTATTTGTAGTGCTACCGGCGATGTTCATAACACTCATGTTTCCGAAAATTGTAATTAATAATATCATTAATGTAAATATATTTAAACTCCTACTGTTTTTTATCATAACGCTTTTATCCCTAAACATAATTACCATAGTATTTTCACTCATACTCAGAAAGAAACAGTTACCAAGTGTAATAAAAAAATTATGTGGGTAGAAGATGATAGGTCAGGTCAGAGTGTAGTCTTGGGGGCACTATGAAAAAAATACTTAGAAAACTTTCGCGACCAATTTCGAGGTAGCGCTCGCCGGCCGCTGCCGCGGCACCGCTCGCTTCGCTCGCTCGGCTCGCGCGTAGTTAGTCACAGTTCTAACCTAACCTAACCTATGGATCCCTTCCACATCGTTTTTACGACAAACGGTAAGTCGGAGACAAAAAACACCAAGACACTTTCAGCCCTATATATAGGTGTTTTGTACGATAGAATCGAGGAAATAAACGATTAATAAAAACGATTAACATAATAAAACGAATTAGAACTAAACAAAAAAGATATGACTTTGAATAATAGTGTAAAAGATGGTTATGTTGAGAAAATATAGGAAAACAAATAAAAGTATAATAGATGTTTATTGCTACTGACATTATGAAGTTGAATGCTTCGGAATTATGAACATTAGAGACAGAGTAGTTAGGAATTGTGTGAAGAACATTTTCGGATTTCCAATTATCGGAGTTGAAAATTTAGGTGAACTTTGGCGCACCCATGAGAAATATCTCGGAAACAATATCAAAAGAATTTTAAATTTCGATGAAGCCAAGGCTCTTCTCGCTGTCAAAGAAAATCTGTAGGACCTTGCTGAATTTTGTACATATTTTTGTCGTTTGGTACTACTTATTTATATTCCGTTTTATGATATTTACAAAAAAAATATACAAATTGTTTATTTTTCATATAGAAAGCATGTATTGTTTTAGTTTTATTTTTAAATTAACTAATAAACAGAATTTTTAAAATCAAAATTATTTAAATTAAACTTGATATATCCAAGTATATGTGTGCAAAATTACAGCTCATTTAGTTCTGAAACAACTGAGATACGGAGTTTTGAGACGAAACATACGCGATTTTCCCATAGTGCGGATGTCCCACGTGAGGTAATCGTCGCAGATATGTTTACCGCTCACCGAGTGTTAAAACCAACTGCACCTCAGCTCGCGGGCCGCCTCGCCCCTCCGCGCCTACGCGGGTTTAAATTAAACTCTCCCTAGAGTATAATTTAAGTAAGGCAAGACCATGTGGAGTCGGTTTCGATGCGATTCGTTTCTGTCACTAATTTTTGCAGCACAACATATTGACTTTTTAAGACAATATTTTATTTTAATTTAAGGTTAGAAATTAAATTGAAATTCTACTAAATAATCGACGCTTTAAATAAAAGTTATACTAAACGAAATTATGCGGAATTATAACTTTGCCAAAGGTAGCCAAGTAAAATTCTGCCATCTAAAAGTATACCATTGTAAATTCGGACGTATATATTAATTATGCCTTAAAAGTATTCGTTTAAAGACGATTATGCCGAATAAATTTCGGAGCATCAAGATTCTGCCCGATAGTGGGAACCCCAACC
This sequence comes from Noctua fimbriata, assembly GCA_905163415.1. Taxonomy (NCBI): domain Eukaryota; kingdom Metazoa; phylum Arthropoda; class Insecta; order Lepidoptera; family Noctuidae; genus Noctua; species Noctua fimbriata. The sequence continues at coordinate 7,445,886 of LR990929.1, read as the reverse complement.
AGAATCCTAATTTTAGCAGTTTTTTCGAAGTATTGAAAATCGTAATGTCGTTTTTCGGACTGACAACCCATCGAGCATTTGATTGTTCGAACATATGAAAATCGGAAAACAAACAAATTAGATTTATGACTTTCGTTAAAAAAAAATCGACATTTTTAATAATAGATATTATAATACTTATTATGAAATTAGAAAAGACTTTTGAAAATCGGAACATCGAAATTTGGAATAAAACATTTCGGAGTATTTGGGTGTTCCCGTGGCCCCAGCGCTGCTTCCGGCTCGCCGAGTTTATGTGAGGCCTGCTGGCATGTGTCTTAATGATGACTTATCGATTTAAAAAAAGATATCAACTTGTTTTTAGAAAAAAAGGGAAATCCTAAAATTTGAGAGTATTGTCCTCAAAAAGTATAAAACTGTTCAAAGAAGTCCTCAAATTCTATCTGTGTTTGTATCTCATATGTTTGCGAATCGGTTTTATGAATAATGTGTAAACAGAAACCAATTAACAGAACCGGGGTTTTGTAAATTGATTTCTGTACACATTCTTTACAATTAATGGAAAAACTCAATAAATAGTTTTTGACCGACCCGGGATAGGACCGTATCCATATTAATACGTTGTCGAATTTCATCGGATCCAGTGATTTGACCTTGTCTTATTTCCTTTTAAATAATATTTTAAAAAAACCTTTAAAAATATAAAAAATATTAGCCCTCCGGCATCGGGAACGGGGTCCGAGCTACCGGTGGTTAGGGCTCTTAAGAGAGAAACCTCCTAAAGGTACTCGCCGTGTCCAGAAGTACCGCTTTCTGAATCAAGCCCTTGATCCAGCTGTTAAGCGTGAGCCTCTTCAGGTGTTGATCGAGGCTATTGGCTATTAAGTCTTTGCCGACACGACTATCGGCACAATGACTGCTGTACTCACCTTCCACATGGCTTGCGAGGTTGTCGACAACCTCGCGAGCCATATCGATATATTCGAATTGTTTATTTTTCTCAGCTTTCACGAGGTTCTCGTCATGCGGAACCTTTATATCAACAATCATTGTGCAACGCTCCAATCGGTCTATCACCAAAATGTCAGGCTTATTAGCAACAATAGTCCTGTCAGTGTGACCCTGTCTTATTTTATTATTAGGTACTTTCTTTGACTGCCTCCTTGATGTGGTCCCAAATGCTTCAAGCTTGAGGTCCTGGATACGATTCCCAGGCCGAGCAATAATGTCATTCGTTTATTCCAAAAGGAATTTCTCAGTAGTAGCCACGGGGTCTGGATTTGTGCCCGGTTGATGGCAATAGGCTCGCCCCCTATTTCATGAGACTTAAACTTAACGTCTGAAATATAAGTGCACTTTACACGTCTGCTGAGTTCTTTGAGGATTACAAGCATGATGTTATGTTACAACTATTTTTCTTTCAGCTTCAAGATTTTTACGGGTGCCAATTCCTGAAGAAAGTTATGACGACAGCCCATGCACTATTGGTGAAAGATACAGAGTGGATGCTTGTAACTACTGCTACTGCAACCAGAATTACAAAAGAGTCTGCTCCCATAACAAATGTGATTTGCCGAGTACGTATCTACTACTAGCTTTTGCTAGCAGCTTCTTTTTTTTTTTTTTTATTGCACATAGGCCTAGATGGTGACTTATAAAACGTCGAAAAAAAGGTGCATGGTTCGGGTTGATTGTTTCCTATGGAGAAGAACCGGCAAGAAACTCCATGGTTACTCTTTTCAGATCATTTGGTGTTACAATTTTATCATGGATACAGCATTTGTACTTAAGTATGGGGGGACAGCGTAGGCCCGACAATAAGTCGTTGCTTACTACACAAAAAATGTAGAACAAAATAAAAAGTTAACAAGCAGCTGGGAATCTACAAAGCCTACAATGTTCACACATTCAGAAACAATTGATAAAAAAGAATGTATACAAAGGTAAAAAAAAAGAATTGTAAAGTACTAAATTAAACAAGTGACACAAATATTGTTTTCAGTGCTGTAACTATTCTGAGCAAAAGATGTATAAATGATTTGAAAACTATTGTGAAAATCTGATTCGAAAGAAGAGAAAAAAAGAGATTGAGAATAGTTAGAGACATCCACATATTTGTGCCGTTTATGAGCTACCAGGGAAGCCGCATGCGCAGAAGGAACTAAGCCAGACTTCTTTATCTTCAACATAGTCCTTGATTTTGTAATATGCTTACATTATAATCACCGGAAACAAATTAAAATAGTCATATAATGTGATTTACTTGAATATACAACCAAATAACAAAAATATAAAAAAAACGTCATCAAAATTTTACTATGGCAGTTAACGTGTTAATAAGGACACGTTTGATGTAGTTTTTGAATTTTCCATCAGTCAGTTCTACAACGTTAGTTGCGAAACCTGATACACCTGTCTAGTATTTTTATGCAAAGAATCTATGTACAAAATTTCAAAACTGTATCATGAAAAATCACAAAGTTATAAGCATGTTCTTTTACCTAGTTGTCCATACAAAAACGCGGTCACCACGCAGCACGAGCCTCCAGCTTCGTCTTGAGCTCATTGATATTAATAATTTGACAGTAGGTACCTAAATTATTGCGATAGGTACTCAAAGTCGCTCGGTTTCCAACTTTTAACTTTTTTAAATATTTTTGGGAAAAATTATAACATGGTTTAAAAATTATTGGAATCGATTCAGTTACTTATTCTGAACAAACTACATATATTCAGGTTTCGCATATACTAGAAATAATGTTGTATAACTGACTTTGGCAATTTGTTATAAAAGCGTATACTGCTTATAAGAAACTTCACTCCCGTTATGTACGAAAATTAACCCTCAGGGACGTTACACATTTTGCCTATAACACTCGGGGATCAAAATGGAAAATACGTTTGCACGTATAGTTCAACACACAAAGATTTATTTACAAGTACATTTTAGTTTAGAGAATAATCAAAATAGACAAATTTCAGACCGGACACTGACAGATTGATGCTTCAGCGTGATAATCTTCCGAACTCTTAAAGTATTTACTAGTGTCCGGATTTCCGAAGCCGTTCCGCAAATTGCTTTACTTAATCAGGCTAGTTCTGCAAATACGGATTGGATAAAACTACTTAAGAAACCAAAGAATAATCGTTCAATTTTTCATGTTTCAAGCTCATTTAATACAAACAAAGAAAACCAGAAAAAAAGGCAGTAAAATAGAATGCGATTACTGGGATGTTAAATATAAGAATTGTAACCGTTGTATATGTTATGTAAGAAAGTGGGTGTGCGCTCAAAAAAAATGCAAAGGCGGCAATAGCAATAAAAAGGATCATAAGAAGAAAAAAGGAAAGAAACACAAAGAAGACGGTACGCATTAATAAGCGCGCCATCTAGCGCTAACATGATTGACTTATAATACGGTAAGTATTATAACTCAGTCATGTTAGCGCTAGATGACGTACTCAATTTTTGTTTAGTTGGACTAAGTATAGTCCAACCTAGGGAACAGTGCAAATTTCATTAATCAGTAGTTGTGTGTCTTAACTTAAATTATACAGGGTGTAACAAGACCCTTGACGAAGCTGTCAACCAAGCATTCTGTGCATCAAATTAAGAAATTTTAAGCAAAAAATATTGCTGGGAAACGACCTTCTTTTTTGGGGTGATAAATCACGTTTTACGGTATTACTCAATGTAGCGCACTCAAAACATTGTGATGATGAATGGGTTGAATACTGTTTACAGTAAAAATCTTACATTAAAAACAGATATTAAAAAAAAAACTTGTGAAAAAGTTGGAACTTTTACCCCCAATATCTCTGCATTTAGAAGGTTCCCAGGTATGGTGTAAAACAAAAAAAATGATCGCTATGATGGGGAGAATAACTGGTTTTCGGCTTCGTTAAGGGTCTTGTTACACCCTTTATGTCGGATTCGGTCATTGGTACGGACATAAAATGAATCGGAAGCGCGCCAGTGGTAACATCAAGCGACCTGCTTACAAGTCTACCCACACCTACACCGCGCTTCTACAAATTCGTGATGTTTTGAGCTCTCTGCGATGAGGACATTCAGTGTCTGATCGCAGTGGAGTTGAAACGTCCCGGAACTGTACCCGATTCATTGTGCCCCGTGTTATGGTGTTAAATTGTAATTTCAAGTAATTTGTTAGATTAATAGAAACAGTGTATTGCACCCAGTGTATTTTCATTGCACGAAACCCATCTTCTTCACCACATGATGTACGAGCCTAACAGAATAAATCCTGACAATCCGACAAATAAAATAAATAATATTATTATGGAATTACGATTATTAAATAATTCACTATACGTTATTTCAGAAGTCGACTTTGAGGGTTGTAAGCCAGGACAAACGCGATTATTGGATGATTGCAATCGTTGCTCCTGCCACAAAGGAAAATGGCTCTGTGAAGTTCAAAGCTGTGATAAATCTGGTAATGGAAATAAAACAGGAGCCTTCATCGAAATACCAGCCATAAAAATATCCAAAATGGATAAAGCTGATCTCATTCTTTACTTATTAAACTTGATTAAAAATTATCCAGAACATGATTATGATGATCATTCGTATCCTGATCCTGATGATACAACGGCTTCCGATTCTGAGAGTGTTGAAAACAATGAAAGCACTGGATCAAATGATTCAGAAACTGAGTCTGAATTCAGTGACGAAAAAGAATTGGGTACGTTAAAATCACTAAATATTATTTCGGTTAAGTTTTGTAAAAATATTTAAAATATGATCTATTTAGCATACCTTAAACAAGCATGATTAATCATGTACCGTACCGTTTTAACCGGAAACAAACAGCAAGGTTTAAAAATATATTAGGTAAACAAAAGTCAAGCTGCTCGTTGGTCTAAAAGTCGCAAGCGCGACTGCTAATCATGAGGTTTCAGCAGTAGCTACCATGGAGTCTGGATTTGTACCTGGATAATGACAATAGGCTCGGCCGCTACAACTGGCGAAATGTGGTTGTAGGTACGATTAGTTACGCCTCTGCCTAACCTTTCGGGGACTACAGGCATGATATTGTGTGAAGTCAAATCAAAATGATTTACTTGCGGTAAAAGTGGTACAAAAGATGATAAAAATAGTATATAGTACAACAACATATTTCACTATGCAAACTAATTTTTGCATAGATATGTCGTAATAGACAAGATGGTAATTTCAATCAATCAATCTGTATTTGTGAACACAGGTATTACAATAAAGGTCTTATGTACATTTTAGTCGAGGTCTATGTCCTACCAATGAAATTGGTGGACAAATATATTAGTTTTTTAGTAATAAATCTGAATTCTTACAATACAATTAGTTCCAGTAAATAATGTCAATTAAATGTATTATTAACAAATAATTAATCAATTGTAATTTATCTTTTCGTGCATGTGTGGTAATTATATTAAAGGGCTAATAATGTCATATTTTATCATATTGTAAATAATGTCATTTAATTGTATTAATAATAATTTATTTTCACATGCATGTCAATGATGGTAAATTATAATAAAGGCCTGGTAATGTCATATTTTATCATTTAAAAATTCTTCAATGGAGTAATACGTCTTAGCTATTAGAAATAAGTACAATTGACTTTTGAATTTGCGGACATTTTCTTCACTCCTTATACATTTTGGTAATTTATTGTATACCTTTGGAGCCATTACAAAAATACTGTTTCTGTATAATGCAGTACTACATAGGTCCGGCTATTTGTAACCGATCACAACGGCGCTGACTAGTTACTCGATTAAATTTATGTAAATTATTTTTGACGAACATACATGTTTCAAAAATGTCAATATTTTCGTATTTTTTAAAATCGGTTTGCAGCCGTCTGTTTCCTGCAAATTATATATAGCTCTTATGCACCTTTTCTGGCACTTAAATACCATATCTTTAGCCGTGGAATTTCAATACACAATACCCAAGTGAACACAAATATTAAATTAGGTAACTCAATAAAGCATATTTCTAAGTTTAATAAACTTAACACAAAACAAAAGTTTGCTGTTAAAAGCCAAAATGAATGAAAGGAGGCTCTTTCAAGAGATGTGAGAATGGCTTTAAATGTTTATTTCTTGTTTCTTACTTTTTTCAGAACCTCACCCCAACCCATTGCCGTCTTGTAAAGAAGGGCAAAAACGTGAAATAGATTCCTGTAATTACTGCATCTGTCACAAAGGGTATGAATTCTGCAATATCCGAGATTTGTGTGAAACAAAGTCACCCACAGACCCATATGGTAAGTCAATATTTATAGTCGTTATTTTAAATTAAAAATAACAGGACAATGCCATAAAATAGTTTATAGCTGCGTCTTTTCCATTTTTAAGCAAAAATCTTCTTTTGAATTTATGGATGCGTGATCGAGTGTGGTAGGTAGTTGCGTAAATCAAAGTCACTACGCTAGCATTCACGGTTCTATATAATAGGGTCCACACGCACAACACAAACACTAGAGAAGGAGAACAGAGGATAGTACAGAGTCACAATAGTCACAGAAAACACAGAACACGTACGATACAGTTTATACAGGCGAAACACTAAAACCATGCGGTTTCGAGATGTCACAGTAATATGCGCGCGTGTCGTTACGATGCTCGTTGCGACCGGAGATCATGGTAAGGGCGTCAACGCGTCAACGCCCGCGCGCTGCGTCCCACCTCACTCCCTCGTCACGATGACGTAGCTCGGCCGCGGTGCGATTCCAATAGACGATGTCCCGGCGGCATCATCTGACATTATATTGTTGTTGACAATGTGTTATCAGTGTTTATTATAAATACATGTAAATAAATCTGTTTGTGTGTAAATGTGTTGTGATGTGTATTATACAATACAAATACGTAAAATAGACATAAGGTGTATACCCTACACCACCCCCCTCCAGAGACCGTTAAGGGCGATAAAAATCTGGAAATCTACCCCGACGACCAGAACGAGTTCTATACTCTGTTTTGTCGCCAGGTGGAGTATCTTCGTGGGGGTCAGTTTTGTCGGCCAATATGTAGGCTGGTTTAAGGCGGTCAATTGAGAGCGTGACTCTTTGCCCTTAAATAAAATTTTAAAAACTTTGTCACCCCTTTGCAGAACTTTGTGAGGAAATGTGTAGGCTGTTTGCAGCGAACCACATAATGCGTCTTCACGAAGGAACACGTGATCAGTGGTCTGCAGATCCTTAAATATAAAAATGCTTGCCTTGTTGTGACGGGAAGCTGGAGTTGGCTGCAAGCTGTGAGCAAACTTGCGGATGCACGCGGTGAATTCCGTGATATCGGTCGTTCCGTCATCACTGGGAGAAAAAAGTTCTCCTGGGAGCCTTAGCGGTTCGCCGTATACTAGTTCAGCAGAAGACGCTTGGACATCCTTTTTGAATGCGCTCCTTAAACCAAGCAATACCCACGGCAGGGACTCGGTCCACTTGTCATTGGCATGGCACGTGATGGACGCCTTGAGTTGCCTGTGAAATCGCTCCACCATGCCATTACACGCTGGATGGTATGCCGTTGTCCGTTTGTGCTGGAAACCAGCAATCTTGGACAATTGTTCCTCGGAATTTTTGCTTTCGAATTTTGTGATTGGCTAAGTTAAGTGATTGTGAATTCCTTGTCACTCTTGCCTGTTTCTTACCAGTAATTAACGCCCACTAGGCGGTCCTAGAATGAGATACAAACAATTTTGTCACCTACTTTAAAATCTGACTTTTGAAAAGTGACTGTGATTTGCCGGATTTGAAAGGCAACCCGCTCCCACGGTCAGGTGTTCTGTTGCGGTTCTACTCCCCGATCGCCGCGCTACGGTGCCAGTGACGTAGAAACTTGAATAAGCTACTCGCTATCTGCTCTATAGTCGCTGACGTTACTGCTACGGATTGTCTACGCGGCTAGAAACACGAAGTACTCGTGGCCGATGCGCTACGACTCCGCTCGCACGCGACACTGTCTCGGCGCAGTGCGCACGCACTTATCGATTGTGACGAAGTCAACGTGATCTACGAGCATCTGTATTACAACTATTAAGAAACATGTCCGCTCTAAAACGTACTCCCCCCGAACACGCCTAAAACGCCAATAAACAACCTTTGCCAGTCCCAGACAAAATCTGAATCGGATATAGCCAATGCAGTGGTGAGTGATAACGTTAATACAAACCGATATAAAAGAGCCCGAAAGGGAAACTCACCACAAGGCGCTGCTACGCACGACCTTCAAATCCAATTCGAAGATTGGAAGAAAGTACAGGGCTCTTCAATTGTGAAGCTACTTGCGACTCAAAACGCTGTGATGGCTAAATTGGCGTCTGATATTGGAGAAATAAAATCTCAGAACACTCAGATACAGGCATCTAATACGGAGATACACAAATCAAACGAGGAGATAGTCAAATCTATGTTTTTTTGTATAAACCAGCAATTTGAGGAGCTGAAAACAGAAGTTGAAGACCTAAGAAAAGAACGCCGGGAACAGCGACAATATATAGAAAAAAATACAAAAAAGAAGTCTAGAGAAAATAATACAAAATCTACAACATAAATCCAGGTCGTCGGGCGCTGAAATCCGTAATATACCGCAAGTATCACTGAAATCAATGCCACGCTTTCAAAAACGGTATGCAGCATTGGCGAAGCCATCGGAGTATCCATAAAAGACTCTGAACTGAGGGATATTTATCGCTTGCCCGGGAAACCATCGGGTGCCCCTACCAGTGCACGACCGATAATAGCTGAATTTTCTTCTGTTATGAGAAAGGAGACACTGATATCTGCAGTTCGAGCGTTCAACAAAGCCAAGGACAATGAAAATAAATTAAATACTGGTCTCATTGGCATTCCAGGAAACTTTCAGCCGGTTTATGTCACGGAACAGCTTTCGGGTAACACCAAAAAACTGTTCTACCAATCAAGAGAGTTTGCGAAAAACCACAAGTTCAAATTCTGCTGGGTATCCAACGGGAGCATATTTTTGCGCAAAAAAGAAGGAGACAAACAACTGTTAATCAGCTCTGAAAAATGTCTTGAGGATATAGATTACACTGGACTGTGACTGGTAATCCGTATAGTTAAGATCTTTATATTAGCAAACATCTATCTACTATTGTTGTTTCTTGATATTGTATTTATTTTTAAATCTAAAAGGGCACACAATTTATTTGGCATACGCACTCTATACAAAAATACACTACAACGCACTCCCACAAAAACACCTGGTATAAAAACTACTTTTAAACAAAAAAGCAAATAATAAACGACATATTATACACCATTACTTTTAGGTCGTTCTGGAACCGAAAGCCATAAACTCGATCATCGAACTCGAAACGATTGGGACTATTTTTTTCAAAAAGTAACAATAAAAAAAATCACGAAAAATAAAATTTATTGTTTTTTTTGGTAAATAATGAGAACTCGAAGTAGTAGTTCTTGCGGTAAATGCATATGTGTGTGTACGTAACGTATCGACGATCGGCAACACATGCAAACGGTACCCATTGAAAAATCCATTCATCGATCAGACAGCTTGATCCGTAAGCCACGCCCCCACTCCACGCTTACACAGTCTAGCCTACGCGATCGGCGACCTTTCTTCCTAGTATTGCCGCGCGCTTCGCCGTATGAGGTCACTCGCGCGTAACCTAATCACGTGTCAAAAATGAGTCTGCAATATGTCTACTCCAATGTGGAGTATTGGGCAATGGTGGATTTTTATGGGATGGCGCACCAGAACTTGGAAGAGGCTAGACTCTTGTATGCTCAGCCGGAAAACCTGAACTCACTGCGCGCTCGTGGAATCACCGACCCTCAAGTTCCCTTCACCTCCACCAATCTGGCTGTATCCCAGCGCCTCCTCGATCATGGAATGTTTGGGCAGGAATTATTAATTACCAAATAATAGAGCCTATTTTTATTGAAGGGCACCTGACTGGTGGTTTTTATTTGGATATGCTGCAGAATATGATACCGGAGTTGCTAGAGGATGTGCCTCTGGCTTATTTACGCGGTATGTACTATCAACATGATGGATGCCCTGCTCATTATGCGAATTTAGTGCGTGCGTATCTGAACAGTGAGTTTGGTGAGCAGTGGATAGGTCGTGGTGGCCCTGTGGCTTGACCCGCAAGGAGCCCTGACTTAACCCCACTGGATTTTTATTTGTGGTCTGAGATAAAAAGACTAGTTTATTTCGAGGAACATACTACTCGAGATGAGTTAAGAAGTGCGATTGTGGACGCGTTAAATATTGTGAAAAGTGACAGACTAAGCCTGTAGAAAGTATGACGGAAAAATTAGAGTTATTGAACTTATAAGTAGATAAACGCAATTTAAATCAAGCAATAATTCGGCGCCGTGTTCTTTAAGATAGGTACATCAACATAAATAAAAATACATACGCGGTAGATAAATAGGTTAACAAATAATAACACGAAAAGCGAATTCAGACTTTATTTCTTAACCGTAAACGGTGAAATTTAGAAATTTCATCAAACTAGGCAAATACGCAGTTTACTAAAAAATATTCTGAGAAACCTATTGTCTCGTGCTTTACAAGGATGCACAACCGAATTCCACGGTTAACGTTATAAAAATAAGGTCTTTTTCTGTTCGAATTGCCTGCCTTTGTAGAAGCCGCCACTAGCATTGCCGCAACAAAATTGTTTTAAGCTGTAATACTATTTTTTATTTATCATATGGTAGGGTATTGGGTATGTTTCTTAAGTACCTATTAGATCGATTGATCAACACTCGATTCAATGCCTTAAAAACAACTCCCAAGCGTACTCGTCGTTGTGTAGTTGAATAAGTACGAGTATTAGTGATTTCGTGATGCGAGACTGGTGAATTAATTGTCAATTAATTTCTCTCGTTTACGAGGAGACGAGAGATGATGGAGGTAAATGAACTTACACACCAACCTTAATCGTACCTGAAATGAAATATCTACTTGCAAGTACTTTTTCAGCTGGTTATTCGTCCGAAGTCCATTGACCCGCCGCGAGCGCACGACCTTGCGTTTATGAATGCAATAGTGAAACCGCTACTAAGATTTAACTCGAATGACAGAATAAAAGTGATAAATTTCTAACTTCTTTATTTGATGTCTTAAAAAAACAATAACAATACTAATAGTAACTATTACTCGACTGGAGTCACTATGTTTCGGCTCCAGAACGATGTAAAAATATTCGTGTATACTAAACAAATTCTAACAATAGAAGTCGTACATTTGAGGCACCTCACGTTATTTCTATACTCTCCCAAAGGCTAGCTTAAATAGTTTATGCAGCGAGTTGGACTCGCCCACAATGGGTAACTCATTTAACTGTGCCCCAGAAAAATGTATTGAATATGTCAACACCACCAATTCCAGCATATAAATACTACACTTAAACATCCGTAGCTTAAATAAAAACTTTGACCAACTCCAGGTACTAATGCACTCAACAAAACTTGATTTAGACGTGGTAATTCTACCTGAATGTTGGCTTAGTACAGTCAGTAATATGCCTGTTTTAGCTGGATATAATTGCTTGGTATGTCATATTGTTAACCAAAATATCGCTATTGTAGCAGTGTACAGATCCCCGTCATACAATTCCAAGGAAAGCACCGAAAGTTTTTTGGATAGTTTAAATAGTGTCTACGTGAGCCGGAGAGGCTTCAACAAAAATATAGTCCTCATAGGTGATATTAATATAGACCTTAAACCTAATAGTACAGATGACCGCTGTTTCAACTATCTCATTCTTAATGCCTCCCACGGTCTTCTCCCAACCCACAGGCTCAACATTCGGCTGGATAACTGTCTAGATCATGCACTTGTTAAAACTACCGTTCCTGTGACTACCCTTGTACTAGACTCACACATCACGGACCACAAACCGCTGCTACTTAATTTTGCTAATACAAACCCAGATAATAAACCACCCCACATAGCTACCCGCATAGACTACGATGCAGTTAAGTTAGATTTAGAAAATTCGGATTTTACCCCATTATACAAAATTATTGACCCCAATATATCCATGAATATGTTCATAACTATTATCTCTTCAGTAATTGACAAACACACTAAACAAATCAAAATCCCAAGGAATAAAAGAATTATCAAACCATGGATAACCAACGGCCTATTAAAGTGTATACAAAATCGTGACCGGTTGCACAATAGATCAAGAAAAGATCCCAATAATCTTATCCTGAAAATTACCTATACGCGGTGCCGGAATTATTGTAACGGCCTGCTCCGGAAACTAAAAATAACCCATGAAAAACGCGAACTTGAAAAACGATAAAACAAATCACCAGTACCACCAAAAAGAAAACTAGTCCCGTAGAACTGTTGGACAACTGTGATAACGCTACTTTATCTGTAAACAAAATATGTAGGTTTTTCAGTACCATAGGCATTAACTTGGCAGAAGACGAATCAGAAGTGGAGTCTCTTATTTTAAAACTGCGTAGTGATTGCGCAATAGGTTGGGATGGCATAACCCCCTTGGTACTAACGAGTTGCCGTCAGACCTTGACGCCACCCTTTACGTATATCCTTAACTCTTGCATTCAAAAAGGCATCTTTCCTGCCGCGCTAAAGAAAGCAATCATCCATCTAATTCATAAGGAAGGGAACAGGAACTGTGTCAATAACTACAGACCCATATCAGTCCTATCAGCACTCTCTAAGATACTAGAAAGGATCCTAAATAACGCATTAAACAAATTCCTCAACAAACATCAGCTCATAGCTGATAATCGGTATGGTTTTCGCACAGGAATCTCTTCTGAAGATGCAGTTCTTGAGCTGATACAATTGGTTGCTAGGAATCTTGACAGTAGAACCAAAAGTCTAGGGATCATACTAGACCTTTCTAAAGCATTTGACACAGTCTCTGTTCCCAAACTTATCTCTAAGTTGGAACTCCTAGGCGTACGAGTAAATACCCTCGAAATTTTCAAAGACTACCTAAACAACCGGACCCAGCGAGTAAAAATTGGAGAGTATATAAGTGAAGAAGTATCGGCCACTTACGGTGTACCAGAGGAAAGCATTTTAGGCCCCACCCTCTTCCTAACATACGTCAATGAGTTGTGCAGAATGACCATCCCCAATTCCAAGAGCGTTGCGTAAGCAGACGTCACCGCAGTCATAGTTCACGGACCAACTTGGGATAGCGTTAAGCGCTACGCAGAAGAGGCAATCAACTATCGACTATAATTAAATTGCTCAACCTAAACTTGCCTATAATCACACAGAAATTTACTGTTCGATAGAATTAACATTATTACTAATTATTATTATTTTCCCTCTAGCACAATAGATAAAAATAAAAAAACCAAAAGGGCACTAATTAAGAGAAATGTCAAATTCAAATTATATAGAAAAACAAAAAAAAATACATTTAACACTCAAAAAATAAAAAGATAAAGTCAAACATAACAAATTAAGATAGGAACATGTCAAATTATACACATAAAATTCAAAAAAAAAAAAAAAAAAAATTATTCATAACAAATTAAAATGTCAAATTGTAAAAATCTTACAATGGGACAAACAGGTTGACACCACTACCACTAGATGTTTGAGACTTTTGGATATTTCCGAATCCCTTAGAGACTCGGCTGCGCCTGATACCTTGAAGATGGTGTACTATGCATTATGCCAATCCATCATTAGGTATTGCATTACAGTATGGGGTGGTGCAACTAAAACCAGTCTCCTGAGGATTAAAAGAGCGCAGAGAGCCGTACTGAAGGTGATGTCGCGCAAACCTTATCGCTATCCCACTACGCAATTATACGCTGATTCTAAAGTACTTTCAGTGCGCCAACTTTTTGTACTGCAGTCTACTGTTAGAAAACACGCTAGCGTTCCCCCACCTGACCCTAAAAAAAGGAAGAAACTACCCTTAAGTACCCATCACAAAACCGCCTTCGCTAAACACCAATACTACACATTAAGTACATACATATACAAACAAGTTCACAAAAATCTAAACATGACAATGTTAGGATCTAAATAAATATGAAATAAAATCAAAATTAACGGAATGGCTACTGGAACAGGACTACCTACGAACAGAATCTTTACTTAAGTACGTCTCCTGAGTACCTACATATGCCAAATCACAGACAACACACCCACACGCACACACACGCGCACACCCACACACACACCCATACTCACACACGTACACACACACACACGCACACTCACACACACGCAGTCATACACTTCACGTATAAAATATTTGCTATAACTTAAATTAGCTTTATATTCTTAATCGCTCAGGTAGATCGACACAGTATTATACTAATATAACATCACTTTTTAAGCTGAATCACTGTTTCTCAAGATACAGGTTTCCTAGTTTGAGAGGCAGGGTTTTCCATATTGTGTACAGATTTCTGTTTGATTGTGTTACTACCAAAGCTCATTTAAACTGTGTATATATAAAACATGTTAAATCTGTATTTTTGTGAAATAAAGTTATTTATTATTTATTACTATATTAAAATGACGGCCTCTGTCCGTAACAATGTCGGTAGGACAGCCAAACCGGGAAATCCATCCAGACAGCAATGCCTTAGCTACTGTCTCGGCAGTAATGTCGGCAATAGGTACGACCTCTGGCCACCTGGTAAATCTGTCGACTGCCGTCAAACAGTATCTAAAGCCTTGTGATATTAGATGCGGCAGCCATTGAGGCGGATCTTTACGAGGGGTACAGAGCGGCGAAGACCACCCTCCAAGAGGCTGTCCAGCGGGCCAAGAACATCGCCCGCGAGGAGATGCTGGAGTTTCGGAACGGAGATCCCGCACCATCTTGTAAGGGAGCCCTCCCTTACAAGATGGTGCGGGACAAACTCCGCACCCGGGCCCCCCCACTGACGCAGAGTCTCCGGCCTGAGCTCGTGGAGGACGTGGTGAGCGCTCTGTTCCCTTCGCGAGGGAGGCATCCTCCCCCGCCTATGGCTCCGCCACCGCTTGCGGTGCCGGAAGCGGACCACACCGATGACGACGTTCCGGAGGTGACTGGAGTAGACCTGAGAGTGGCGGTACGCAGGTTGAAAGCCAGAAATACCGCCCCGGAACCCGATGGCTTGCCTGGCAAAGCCTGGGTCCTGGCCTCTGAGGCTCTCGGGCCCCGACTGGAAGGGCTCCTAAGCGCATGCTTGGAGAGAGGCCAGTTCCCGCTTCGTTGGAAGACGGGGAAGCTGGTCCTCATCCGGAAGTCAGGGCACCCTGCAGACTCTCCGTCCGCATACCGGCCCATCGTGTTGCTCGACGAGGTGGGCAAGCTCTTTGAAAGAGTCATTGCCAACCGCCTCTCCGGGCACCTTGCGGGGATGGGGTCGGATCTTGCGGAGCACCAGTTTGGTTACCGCAAGGGGCGCTCGACGGTGGACGCCATCATGCGCGTGAGAGCCCTCACGACGGGGGACGTGGTGTCCCGGGTCGGGGTCGTCTTGGTGGTGTCTCTTGACATCGCCAACGCCTTCAACTCCATGCCCTGGAGCTGCATTGGGGAGGCACTCCGGTATCACCGGGTGCCGACCTACCTTCGTCGTGTGGTCGGGGACTACCTGACGGATAGATCCTTCCTGAAGAAGTTTATTCAGTTCTGGATCTAATGCTTGAGAGTCAGTGAGAGTGCTGAGGCTGCCCGGCACCTGTAATTCCTCCACGCGAGATAAGGGGTCGGCAACAACATTGTCTTTGCCAGCAATGTGCCTTATCTCGGTGGTGAATTGGGCTATGAAGTCGAGGTACCGGAACTGCCTAGGCGAGCAGTTTCTCTTCCGTTCGTCGAATGCGAAACTGATCGGCTTGTGATCCGTGTACACGACGAAGTGCCTAGCTTCCAGCATGTGGCGAAAGTATTTGATGGTCTCGTAAATGGCCAGCAGCTCCCTGTCATAGGGAGAATACTTTACTTGCGAAGGGCTAAGCTTCCGGGAAAAGAAAGCTAATGGCTGCCAGCCGTCGTCGCTAAGCTGCTGTAACACCGCGCCGATTGCAGTATCCGACGCATCGGTAACCAGTGCGAGTTTGGCATTGCAATCGGGGTGGGCTAATAAAGCAGCATTAGCTAGACTTTCCTTGCAGGCCTCGAATGCTTGTAAAGTACTCTTCGCCAAACATATGGGATGCGAGCCCTTTACGTTGCCAATCAAAGTGGCGCCTGTATCTGTGCTACGTGGGGCATGAAACGCCTATAAAAATTGATCATGCCCAGAAATCGGCGCAACTGACAAACGTCCTTGGGCTGTGGGAACTTCTTAATGGCATCGACCTTGGTGTCCAGTGGTTTTGTGCCCTTCTCGGAGATATGGTAAACTAGAAAAGTTACCTCCGGGACACCGAAAACACACTTGGACGTGTTGACTAACATGCCGATGTCTTTCAGCCTGTTAAAAATAATACGAAGATGTTCCTCATGTTCTGCTTCAGACCTGCAAAAAATTAAATAGTCGTCCAGGTAGCAGTAACAGAAGTCTAATCCTCAGGTCATCTCGTCGACAAAGCGTTGAAATGTCCGGCCTGCGTTACGTAGACCAAACGTCATGTACGAAAATTCGTACAAGCCGAACGATGTGGTGATGGCGGTCTTGGGAATGTCGTCCGGGCTGACTGGTATCTGATTGTAAGCTTTCACGAGGTCGATAGTGCTGAATATTTGACAGCCTGCAATGCTGTGTGCAAAATCGTGTATGTGCCTAATCGGATACCTGTGACTGTTCGCGCGTTGAACATACGATAGTCTCCGCAAGGTCGCCAACCGTTGTCCTTTTTGGGGGCGAGATGAAGTGGAGATGACCAGGGACTCTCCGAGGGTCTGGCAGTTTCATTGGCCAGGATCAGCTGGAACTCCTGCTGTGCAATTTTTAATTTGTCCGGCGCTAGTCGGCGAAACGAAGATGGTACTGGCGGGCCTGGGGTCGTGCGGATATGGTGTACGGTGTTAAGTGGTGTGGTGCGTAGTGTTTCGGCAGGTCAGGTGATGTCGGGAACGCAGTCGAGGATTCTGTGATACCTCAAGACACCTTTACAGAAATTATAGACGAATCTGTTGGATTCGAGGCTATACACGAAACATTGGTGCTACTGTCGATTAACCGTTGATTTCTACAGTAAACGGTTAACGAGTAAAAACATAAAAAAATCTACCCCTATGATAGGATTTGTTACCTCTGCTACCATAAAACGCCACTTAGAGTCTCTACGATGTCCTAAAGGAGGCCGGCGAAAGTGGACCCAAAGAAACTAAAAATTAACGAAGCTCCATTCAAGTGTAAATATAAAATAATTATAACTACAATTTTATGAGGTATTTATTCATGGGAATCAAAAGTTATAAATATTTTAATTAACTCAAAATTAAGTAATCGTGCAATTACAAAACGCAATTTTTTTTTTGGGTTACGTCTCAATCCAATGACATGTGTTTTTGCTCAAGGGTTTTCTTAATACAAATGGCTCTTTCTCTTCGGTTTTATACATTCTATAATGTACAATATTTATAAACAACATGTAAACTTGATATTAAAACGCCAATTAACAAGGCAAAATCATGTAATAAAAATGAAACTATGGTGATTTTGTAGTATATCTTATAAAGGAACGTTATCAATGGTGATCGATTGAGTCCCGTCACTACTGTCACGTAATATCTGTGATGATCTATTCCAGTGTTTTTCAACGTGTGGTCCGCGACCCCCTAGGGGGTCGCAAAGCCTCTATAGAGATTGCGAAAACTACCTCAGTAAAAAAAGTTTGTAAAAAAAGAATAGATTTATTAAGAAAATGTTAACTTAAGGATATAAATATTTTGAATGTTATTACAAATTAACAAAAAAAATTAAACTTATGAGTACTAGTTAAACTTATAAGTACTACATTATCCAATTTCTCCCATCGTGGATCTGTTTTCATCATCTGCTCTTTCAGTCTAGCAATAAATCCACTAAACTTATACTGTCACTTACGGGATATCTTCCGTGATTGTTCATTATTTTGAGCTCCCGATATTTCGACGCCTGTTGCAATGAACAATCACTGAAGATATTCCCTAAGTGACAGTATAAGTTTAGTGGTAAACCGTGAAAGCTTATAACAGTGTTTGAATAAATCCACTGTTCCCACAAGTCATGGCTTTTGCTCCGTCGTATATAAATAACGCTTATCCTGCGTTGAATGGTATTGTAAGAGAGAGGTATACTTTTGAGCTTTTCGACCTCTTGTTTGCCAAATGTAATCTTTGTATTATCTAAAGCTGCTGGTACAATCAATTTTTCGCCAATAGTGTGAGATTTTTCTGCTTGCCGCGACGGCATCGGCCTTGGTTGTACGTATGCACGAATAAATTGTGAATTGGAGACGTGTTCGATGTAAAAAAATGTGTTAATTATGTTTGTATTTATCCGAATCCTAATTATGCAAATGCATAAAAATGTTGTATGGACTGAATATTATATTGATTATATTACCATAATAAAATACATGAAGTGTCGGAGGTCGCGAAATATATTTTCTTACTATGGGGGTCATGTCATGAAAAAGGTTGAAAAACACTTCTATGCAATCGTTCGATACGTTTGTATTTTTGCGTGGGATTTTATGTTTATCATTGCGATTTTGTGAATTCTCGACGACTTGGCCTTTACAACTACATATGTATAAGTTGCCATGACGAATACTACCCCTAAGAGTGGGTCCCAAAATACATGGAACCTCGCCACCGTTCTTTAAGTTCAGTTCGAGAAAACCATACGTTGGTATGGGCGTCTCATTCGCGGCGACTAGTTGGTAGTTGGTGGGCCCCCGACGATCGCTGAGCAGACGACGAGGGTGCACGCAGAGATCGCTTCCTGTATCGACCAGGAACTACGTGTTTTTTCTTCGGTCTGTGACGAATAGGCGACCAGTAGAGGCGGGGCAATCGTGTGTCACCACTCACCATCACCGACTGCCCACAGCGTTTCCCTTTTTGTAGTCGCAGGGCTTGACGCAATGCTTGGCCTTCTCCCCATGCTGCACTGCGGGTGTTTCCTGTAGCTGGAGTCTGACCGGGATGAGGAACGTTGGCGTGAGTTACGTCGTGTGTCTCGACCATGGCTGTGGGAGCGACTACGCGACCGACTATCACGCAGCTGCACCGTCAGGTCCCTCATTGCACGCTTCAGTTCTACGATCTCGGCTGCCATCTCGCTCCTTGTGGGTCCCGCTGCTAATGTAGAAGCGACGTGACTCGGTGCCACGTTGTCTTGGACGCGGTCCGCTAGCTCAGCCAACGCCTCCAAGGTGCTGTGCGGTTGAGATGCCAGCAGGGGCTGGATGCTGCTAGGGAGTCAGCTGCTCCAAATGGTGCGCACGAAGTCCTCAGGCACGCTTGGTCCAGCTAGACCCTGCAGGTGGCGAAGGAACTGCGACGGCTTCCGGTCTCCCAGCTTCTCATGCATCAGCAACTGCTTCACCTTCTTCTCCTGCGAGGCGGTTACTTTTTTAATGGGATAAAAAGAATTAGTGTGGATTTTTTTTTAAATTAGCCTGCTCTGACCCACGCCCATGGCCTCCCCCATGGCTTTCCATTGCCTGTCCAGTATGGAACCGCACTGCGCACGCACACCTTGTGGATATAACTCTAAATGAGACGTGTCGAATAATAACTGGTTGTCTTAAACCAACCACGGTACGAATGATGTATCCAGTGTCCACCTCACGCCTTCTAAAGTTTGCACAACTATAGCCAGCCGTATCGAGGGGACGAAGCTACAAGCTGACTCACGCCATTCAATGTACAGCTACGTCTCAGTGCCTCCGACGCTGAAAAGTCGTAAAAGTTTTCTTGGATGCGTGGCCCAACTAGTTCAGCCAATTTCAAGGCCTCCACAGCAAGGTGCCAAACCCAAGTCGGCTGGACCAAAGACATTTTTTGGGCCTTCCTCGGTTACGACAGCCTCAGCCTCAGCCAGCCAGCGCTCAGCCTCAGGCACCCACTGTGGGTTTCATCCTACAAAACGTGACCCTCCAAGTCTCATTTAA
This sequence comes from Noctua fimbriata, assembly GCA_905163415.1. Taxonomy (NCBI): domain Eukaryota; kingdom Metazoa; phylum Arthropoda; class Insecta; order Lepidoptera; family Noctuidae; genus Noctua; species Noctua fimbriata. The sequence continues at coordinate 7,425,816 of LR990929.1, read as the reverse complement.
AACAAGCAGACTTATAGCCAACATCGGTGATGCCTGTCTTAGACCGTATTAATGTGTTGCACATTCGATTGGAGAGTCTAATATTTTGAATGCTAGGTTGCATCGCTCTTTGGAAAACGTTTAGTTTGGACTTCTGAGCTTCAGTCAAAGACCAAGTCTGAGAGCCATAGGTTAGGATAGGCAGAATACACATATCGACGAACTTGCGCTTCAGTGAGATAGGAAGGTCGCCCTTCATATATGCCTTCATGGACCAGTAGCTCCTCCAGGCATTTTCGACTCGACGGTCGATCTCTTTGTCCTGCCTGTTGTTGAAGGAAAGAAGAACGAAGCTAACCCATGTAGATTTATATTCGTCGACATATTGTATTTCTTGCACATAAACTTCGACCCTAAAATAAAAATCTAAATGCAGTATTTTTTTTACAAACCTTTGGTAATATATTATTACAAGAATTTCTGTAATGAAAATGGCAATGTCATTAGAAATAACATATACGGTTCCTTATTTTAAAATCAAAACCGAAGCATTTATTTCAAGTAGGCCAGTTACAGGCTCTTTTGAATTGTCGAAACAAAGACAACAATGAAATGTAGCTACAGTCCCAGTCACAAGGCATAAAAACTGTAAAAGTACTGTAGTTGCCCATTCCCTAACGTAGATCTCTATGGAGAAGAACGAGCAAGAAACTCCATGGACACTCTTTTAAATCAGAATACTTTTACAAAACCTTGGTTACATCATTCATGTTGAGATGGTACATTTTGTGAGAACAATGTAGCAAGATGTGTACGTTAAAAGTGTCCATTGTAAAAACAATTCAAAAATAAAATAATTAATTCATATAAGCCGTGGCAACCAAGAGATGACCAGCCACAACTGACAACGCCCGTTCACGACCATGATGCATGTATCAGCACCATTCAACTTAACCATTTTGAAAGGAACTAAATGATCACGCGCCACCATCAGCGAAACATTTGAGTTAGCATGACATACTCTTAACCGCCAGGGCACATTCAAGTCAAGAAAAGACGTAGGTATCCAGCGAATGACAGCTTTCTAGTACATAGTACTCACACAATATGGGCTATGCGGTTATATAATACTAAAGAGATTGAATGTATACAATGCAAAGATAGTTATACAAACTTCAGCAGCTTTAACATACTATTTAATGCTATCCATTTATGTGCTCCTGTCATTGTGGAGCAGGACCGGCATTGAGCCAAGCATTTTTATCAGCGATATAATCGTCCAACTAATAATATGCTTGCTTACATAGTGTGCGTTTAATGCATGTTTTAAATTTCGTTTCATTCAGTTTAAGAACACTTTACGGAATTTTGTTACAGCATCTCAAACCCCATGAAAGATGAGTGTACTATAGCGAGTTTGAAGCCTGGCTGAACTAATTGGTCTCTATTTCTAGTACCGTAATTGTGTCTGTCACCTCTTTTATTAAAACGATGTAGATTTTTTCTTACATACATTACGTTTTCGTAGATGCATTGACAATGTACCCTTAGAAAATCACGCCTACGCAGGTTATATATGACTCTGATGGCTCTTTTTTGCAGAATAAATATGGACTTAATGTCTGCAGCCCGTCTTAATAGCAAAATGCCAAAAGACATTATACAATGAAAGTAACTAAAATAGACCAGTCTAGCGGTATCTACATCAGTATATTGTCGGATTTTTCTAATACCATATGCTGCTGAACTAAAGCCGCCCGGCTAGAGATGTTAAATGGGAACCCCATTGTAGCCTTGAATCAAGCGTAATCCCCAGGAAAACTGTTTTATCTACAAATTCAAGCTTCTCTTTATTCAATACTTTATCACAATCACTACTTTTAACATTCGGTAAAGCAAATCTTATGCATTTATATATAACTCTTATGCACCATTTCTGGCACTTAAATACCATATCTTTAGCCGTGGAATTTCAATACGCAATACCCAAGTGAACACAAATATTAAATTAGGCAACTCAATAAAGCATATTTCTAAGTTTAATAAGCTTAACACAAAACAAAAGTCTGTTGTTAAAAGCCAAGACAAATGAAAGGAGGCTCTTTCAGGAGATGTGAGAGTGGCTTTAAATGTTAATTTCTTGTTTCTTATTTTTTTCAGCTTGTAAAGAAGGGGGAAAACGTGAAATAGATTCCTGTAATTACTGCATCTGTCACAATGGGCATGAATTCTGCAATATCCAAGATTTGTGTGAAGGACAACCTGATAATAAAAATCCAAATTCACCCACAGTCCCAGACACAGATGGTAAGTCAATATTCATAGTCGTTATTTTAAATTAAAAAGAACAGGACAATGCCATAAAACAGGTTGTAGCTGCGTCTTTTCCATTTTTAAGCAAAAATCTTCTTTTGAATTATAAAAAAATCATATATGTTTTGTTTTAGTCTGAACTGGTGATCTACCATGACGTCTTAAAGCAGGAGTATTTCCAGTGTGGGAAAGTGATGGCGCTACGTGACCTGTAATTACTCCTGCTTTAAGACGTCATAGTTACCCGTCCTGAACAACCCAGGGTGGATTTAGAAATTATTAAAAAATTTAGTGTATTGTTTCGAAGCCTAGCATCCTCAATCTTTTGTTGCCTAATAATACTAGTTTTTCGTATAATTTACTTTTTTAATGGGATAAAAAGAATTAGTGTGGTTTTTTTTTTTAAATAACACTAATCTGACCTACTCCCATGGCCTCCCCCATGGCTTTCCATTGCCTGTCCAGTATGGAACCGCACTGCGCACGCACACCTTGTGGATATAACTATATTTGAGACGTGTCGAATAATAACTGATTGTGTTAAACCAACCCCGGTACGAAATCTGTATCCAATGTCCGGCATCACGCCTTCTAAAGTTCGCACAACTATAGCGAGCCGTATCGAGAGGACGAAGCTACAAGCTGACTCACGCTATTCAATGTACAGCTACGTCTCAGTGCCTCCGACGCTGTAAAGTCGTAAAAGGTTTCATGGATGCGTGGGCCCAACTAGTTCAGCCAATTTCAAGGCCTCCACAGCAAGGTGCAATCTCTAGCGGGAGAGGTTTAAACCCCCTGACAACTTCAACGATCCATCAGAAAACCTTCCACCTGGGCACGCGTTGCTGTGGCCGATTTGGGAATCCTTAAACAGACTTCGAACCTAAGTCGGCTGGACCAAAGACAATCTTTGCAAATGGGAGTTCATACACGGCTCAGACCTTAAGTGCGTTTACGGGGTCTCCTCACAGGCAATGGCCCATCTTCTATCTTGCACCGATTGCCCTATCACCTGCGCACTTGATGATCTGCTTAAAGCACAAAAAAAAAATTGCTTAAAGCGCAAAGTGAGACGCTAAGAAGAAGAAGATGGCTTTCTAATTTTGGTTAAAATTTGCCTTCTCCGACCAATCCGTTATGAATGAGATACTCCGATACTCAATGTCTGCAGCCCGTCCCCATCGCAAAATGCCATAAGACATTAAAATTATGAAAGTAACTAAAATAGACCAGTCTAGCGGTATCTACATCAGTACATTGACGGATTTTTCTAATACCATATGCTGCTGAACTTAGCCGCCCGGCTAGAGATGTTAAATGAGAACCCCATTGTAGCCTTGAATCAATTGTAATCCCGAGGAAAACTGTTTTATCTACAAATTCAAGCTTCTCTTTATTTAATACTATATCACAATCGCTACTTTTAACAATAGGTAAAGCAAATCTTATGCATTTCGTTTTTTTTTTTTAATTTTATACTTAATTTGCCCTGATGAAATACCAGTAGAAGTATGGAAGTGTTTAAAAGAAGACGGATGTATGTGGCTGACTTTATTCTTCAATAAGTTGTTGCATGAAGGAGCGATCCCACAAGAATGGTGCAATAGTTCGCTAGTGCCCATCTTCAAAAATAAAGGTGATGTGCAGGACTGCAACAACTATCGGGGGATAAAGCTCATGTCACATAGTATGAAAGTATGGGAGAAAGTGATAGAGAAAAGAATAAGAGAGGAGAGTAAGATCACCCAAAACCAGTTTGGGTTCATGCCAGATCGAGGAACAATGGACGCCACTTTTGCACTCCGCCAATTGTGCGAGAAGTACAGGCGTGCACACAAAAACTTGCACATGGTGTTCATTGATCTGGAGAAAGCGTATGATAGGGTACCTCGGGATGTGTTGTGGTGGGCCTTGAAAGAGAAAGGTATACCTGGGAATTATGTAGAGTTAATTCGTGCTATGTACAGCCAATCTTGTACCTACGTCCGGTCAGCTGCTAGCAACACCGATGAGTTCAGTGTGGCTGTAGGCTTGCATCAAGGGTCGGCTTTAAGTCCTTACCTCTTCCTGTTGATTATGGACGCTTTGACTTCGGACATACAGGAAGAGGCACCCTGGTGCATGCTGTTTGCCGACGACATTGTTCTTGTCGGTGAAGATGGACCTGAGATCCAGAGAAGATTGGAGAAATGGCAACAGAAGCTGGAGAATGTTGGGTTGAAAATCAGCAGAACTAAAACGGAATACATGTTCTGCGATTTCGGCGGTCTCTCCAGTTCTGGAGCCATAGCGCTAGATGGCGCGTTTCTTCCTGTCTGCTCCGACTTTCGGTATCTCGGTTCACTCGTGCAAAGCGACGGCGAAATAGATCGTAGTGTAAAGCACAGAATTAACACGGGATGGATGAAATGGCGGCAGGTCACGGGAACAATCTGCGACTCCCGCATTCCCCTTAAACTTAAGGGGAAGATTTATAAAACAATGGTTAGACCTGCTGTCTTGTATGGATCAGAATGTTGGGCCACAAAAGGGATTAATGAAAGGCATTTGCATGTGGCGGAGATGAGAATGCTAAGGGGAATGTGCGGTGTTACGCGAATGGATAAAATAAGAAATGAGTATATAAGAGGAAGTCTGAAAGTGGCGCCGGTGACTGAAAAGTTGTGTGGTAATCGGTTGTCGTGGTATGGGCATGTGATGCGGAGGAATGAGGAAAATGTTGTGAGGAAAGTTTTGAGTATGAATGTGGATGGGTATATGAGTAGAGGAAGACCAAAGAAACGATGGATGGACTGTATAAAGAATGATATGGCAAGAAAGGAGGTGTCTAATGAGATGACGAGTAATAGAGAAGTATGGAAGAAAAAGACATGCTGCGCCGACCCCAAATGAATTGGGATAAGGGCAAGAGAATGATGACTTAATTGTTTGCTGTGAACTAGTTATTGACCTGAAGTAGGGCATTATTCAGGTCATCTAGATTTTGGACCCGGCTTTTTATCTTAAAAATTAGGGAAGTGTCATCAGCGAATAACACCATATTTTGAGGTTGCTTTTTCAATAAATAGGGTAGATCATTTATATATACTAAAAAGAGGAAAGAACCCAATATTGAGCCCTGCGGAACCCCCATTTTTATTTTTAAACACTGTAAATTAACACCATTTATTTGAACTTGCTGTTGCTATCATTCAAATAAGATTTTATTAAACTAAGTGCAAGTTTACCTAGTCCGTAGTGCTCAAGTTTCAGAAGTAAGGTGTCGTGATTTACGCAATCAAATGCTTTGGAGAGGTCACAAAATATTCCTATGGCGTCTTGGGACTCTTCCCACGACGTAAAAATGTGCTTTAATAAGGTTACACCGGCGTCAGTTGTACAACGTCCCTTGGTGAAACCATACTGTTGATCGTGTAAGATTCTGGCAACACGGATACAGGTCTATAATTATTTGTATCTTTACTATCTCCGGATTTGAACAGAGGTATGACTATACTGTATTTCATTTAATCAGGAAAAACTCCTTGGTCTACACACAAATTAAAAATTAATTAACTATGGATTTGCAAACTTTGATAGACATTCCCCAAAGATCTATGGTCAGTTTGACTTTTATTTGTCGGAAAGCTTTAATAACTATCATAGGGTTTACGTGTTTAAATTTAAATTTAGCCGAGCAGCCAGACACATTTGCCTTTAATAAACCAATTGTGACTTCAAGACAGGAATTTAGAGTCTCCGTAGTTTATAACGGTAGATCAGTAAAGAAATTTACAAATTCATGAGCTACTTCCTGATTAGAGCTTTTAGGACCACATGCTGTATTTAATGTGTAGCTAGTGTTACGTATTTTCTTCCTGTTAGTCTCGTTATTTATGACTTTCCAAACTGTCTTAATTTTGTTTTCTGCTGTTTTGATCTTGTTGCTAATGTGCAGGGTTTTGGCAACCTTGCTTGTATTTCTAACAATTTTTGAATACTTAGCAACATACTTGTTAAAAGTTTCAGTGTTTATATAAGGCTTAAAGCCAAAAAGCTCAAATAGTCTTTCGCTACTTTTTCTGATACCTCTAGTTGCCCGATCACTAAATACAAATTTAGGGCAAATACATTTTTTCTTCTTTTCAAAAGTTTTGTTGAACTCAGTGTGAACTATTGAAAAGAAATTATTATACAATTGATTTATATTAATATCGTCCATATGATGGCTCATAACACTTAACTTGTTCTGTAGGGAAATATTACACCTATTTAATTTATTAGTGGTCTTAATGGAATCCGAACTTTTTGCAATGGTATGTTACACCTAAAAGTTACAGTTTGTCCGCTATGGTCAGACGGCAGACAATTTACTATAGATTTATCTAAGTAATCACAATTGCAGAAAACAGTATCTATATAAGTAGCAGAAGATGGAGTGACTCTCGTAGGTTCTATAAAAATGTTGGTCAAGTCAAATGACTTAAAAAGATTTAATAGCCGACTGCTATTAGAATTTACTTTTAAAATATTGATATTGAAATTCTCACAAATAATTATAGATTTATTACTTTCTGCAAGTTTTGCAAGGACATCTTCCATTATTGATTCAAATAAGAAAAAGTTTTGTTAGTTTGGGGGTCTGTACACGCACACAATTACATGCTTATCTAGCTCAACACAAGACAGTTCGACGCAATATTCAGCCGAGAGACCTACTACGTCATTACGATGCTTATATTTAACACAATTTTTCAATAATATTAGGAAACCTCCACGCAGCATAGAATTCTTATCAAACATCGCCAGATTAATTTAAGATGGAAGCGCTAGGGTAGCCTGCGAAATTCTACGTGACTTTTTCATGAAATAGTCTTTGGGATTAAATGAATTTGAAGGGGTTGTATTTTAATGATTATAACTCTGCAAAACCCTATTTGTTACGATCGCGAATCATATTTTGATCAACAAACAACCTGACACCAACCTGCTAATGTCAAAAAACGTTAGAAAATTTGAATGTCGTGGGCTTCTCTGGCTCTTCCCCCTTAAGCAGAACTTTTCTGGGGGTGATGTATGTAATTTACTACAGTTTCGTCAATGGTGTTCTGACATGACCGCTTTGTGCTCGGAGTTTTTCGGCCAAAGTTGGGTATGCTAGCCACTTGAGAGCACATGATAGAGCAGCGTACCAAAGCTCTCGACAACCTCCCTAGAAAGCCATCGAATGCAGTCGCTGTGGCCGAAATCGGCTAGATGGCATTATCATCATCATGTAATTTACTACATTCGATTATTTTTCAATTTTTTTTTAAGCTGTTCTACCTCCGAATTGCAAGAAAGGGCAAGAGATGGTAGTTGATTGTACTCGTTGCCACTGTATATCCCGAAAAGAAGGTTGGAAATGTGAGAAAAAGAAAATGAAAATATGTCCTGATGAAGAAAATAGACCGCCCGCGACTAAAAGTAAGTAATGTTATTATTTGTTATTTATCCTTGAGGCATTCGATCTTTGACTATAACATTGTTTTAAGTAGTAAGAAGCCCGAAAGTCTGACTACCAGTCTTACCAAGGGCTATCGTATTACCTAGTAACTGGGTTGTTCAGATAGGCAGTCCGCTCCAGGTAATATACTGGTATTCTCCTACCAGATGGTACACTGAAAGCAGGTGATAATGATCTTTGAAACATTAAGACAAAACCGATCTCCCATGGTGGTTAGGACTAGATATGCCCGTTTTCACTAACTGTAAATGACACGGAAATTAAAAGAAAACCAACAGGGTGTTTCTTTGTAAAGACATTAAATTATAATTTACTAAAATCGGACTTTAACAAATCGCTCGTTTGCGACAAAAATGACGTAACTCAAAAATTTTAGATTTTTAGATATTGTTTGCAGTTGAGTATAAAAATAACGAAACGAAAGTATTAAATTAAGTAACGAAATACGTAAAATAAACCGTTTATCTTTTGATAAAAGGTAATGCAAAAAAAATATTGGCAATATAATGAAAATAAATATTATAGTCTAACTTACTCATTAACCCATACCATACCCATACTTATTAACTAATTCACGTAAATCTTGTTGTTCGAAATAAATAATTGTTTGATTTGGTTTCGTAAAAGGATGCTGTGCTGTATTTTTTATTTTTGGAGTTGTGTCATTATTGTCTCAAACAAGCGAAATAACACCGCATTGTGAATCAAACTTCAAAAAAGTAAAAGGATTGTTTATTTACTCTTAAAATTTCCATATTTATTAGCTGCAGGTTTTAAGGGGCATTGATGCACAAACTGTGGCCATGAATCCAGTACGTAATTCTAGTCCAGTCATAGTCAACCTTTGGCCCCTGGGTACACTACATAAATACGAAAAACTTTATTCCGACAATCACAAATCCCAATTTTAAAATACCGATTTTCATATTTCCGAATGGTTCAAAATTCCTGATATATCAACTCCGATTTATGATTTATCCTATTTTATAATTCCTAAATTTCAATATTCCTAACGTTTAAAATTACTATTCTCTAAATACCTAGTTTCAGTAGATCGAAAAACCTAAAGTGCGAATTAATGTTAATACGAAACAACAAAAAGACGAATTCCGATCATTAAAATAGCGATTAATTAGAATTCCGTAATAAAAACAACTTATAAAACTGAATATCAAGAAAAATAATTACAACCAACAATAGAGGGGATCTGGGGATCTCATCCATCAATAGTCACAGTTCTAACATAAACTAACCAAAATTATTCACCAACAATAGAGGGGTTCTGGCGCTTGGCGCTTCGCTCAATCGCCTTCGCGCTTTAGTGGTCACAGTTCTAACCTGATATATTTGTATATATATGCCCAAATGATTCACCAAAAATAGATGGTACCCGAAGCAGGTATATAAGGAGAAGAAGAAAACATATAATTAATATTAATACACTTTTAATAACCAAGTAGGCGTTTTTAAATTTCATAAAACGTTACTTACAGATCTTGAATTTAAACGCAGAAGGGTCTAAACTTTATCATCATCATTTCAGCCGAAAGATGTCCACTGCTGGACATAGGCCTTCCCCAAGTGTCGCCACATTGACCCGCCCCGTGCGACTCGCATCCAGTGGATCCCTGCAACCTTCACCAGGTCATCGGTCCACCTAGTGGGAGGCCTTCCAACGCAACGTCTTCCAGTTCGCGGTCGCCACTCCAGAACTTTTCGGCCCCAGCAGCCAAACGTTCTGCGAGCAATGTTCCCTGCCAACTGCCACTTAAGTTTGACTATTCTTCGGGCTACGTCGGTAACCTTGGTTCTCTTGTGGATTTCCTCATTTCTGTTTTGATCACGCTAGGAAACTCCGAGCATAGCCCTCTCCATTGCCCTTTGGGTGACTTTAAGCCTCCTGATGAGGCACAATGTGAGCGACCACGTTTTGGTCCCGTATGTAATCACTGGCAACACACACTGGTCATAGACTTTCGTCTGGAGACACTGCGGTAAGTCGGACGAGATGATACCACGCAACTTCCCGAACGCTGCCCAGCCGAGTCGGATTCGACGATTGACTTCTTTCTCAAAGTTAGACCTAACTAACTGGACCGTTTGTCCCAGATATACATAATCGTCTACAACTTCGAGTGTAGAGACACCGCTCTTGATAGGAGTGGGTGTTACATGGGCATTCAACATGACTTTGGTTTTGTCCATGTTCATCTTAAGACCCACTCTTTCGGAAGCTCTACCGAGGTCATCGAGCATTGTACTGAGGTCCTCCATGGTCTCAGCCATGACCACTATATCGTCGGTAAACCGAAGGTGAGAGATGTACTCACCATTGACGTTAGCCCTCTCCAATCCAGAACCTTGAAGACATCCTCCAGTCCAGCGGTGAACAGTTTCGGAGATATGACGTCTGCTTATCTCACACCTCGGTGCAGAAGGATAGGTTCCGAGGTCTGGTCCTGAAGTCGGACTGACATGGTGGCGTTTTTGTACAAACACTTCAACACCTCGATGTACCGATAGTCGATTTGGCACCGTTGGAGTGACTGCAGTACAGCCCAAGTCTCGATCGAATCGAAGGCTTTCTCGTAGTGCACAAACGCTAAACAGAGAGGCAGGTTATACTCTTCGGTCTTCTGTAAATCTACCGCAGCGTATGTATGTGGTCTACGGTGCTAAAGCCTTTTCGGAATCCGGCTTGTTCGGGAGGCTGAAAATTGTCGAACCTGCGTGCGACTTCGACTCGCGATGACTCTTTTAAAAAACTTGTTCTTCAGCCGGGTATTGTCGCCCTTTTTGAAGAAGAGTACCAACACACCCCTGCACCATGCCTGAGGCGTTTTCCCCTCAAGTATGACGGAATCAAACAGCTTCTGAAGGGCCTTAAGTCCCGGATTTCCACCTGCCTTCAGGAGTTCGGCCGTAATTCCGTCATCACCTGGTGCCTTGTTGTTTTTAAGCTGTTTCAGAGCCATCCTAATCTCGTAAAGGCTGACATCCGGAATGTCTTCGGTATAGTGTCGGGTCAGTCTAGCTCTTGGATCGTTAGCTAGATTTGCAACGGGTTTACTGGTTGAAGTGTACAACTGCATGCCCAAGTGCCAAAATTGGGACCGGTACGAAAAAGCTTAGCTGCTCAACGCCCACTTTTATGATTACTTATTATTTTGTTGACAGCGCACTCTGTTTTATTTTTAGAATTTTTTAACGAAGCGACGTCCTTTGTTCTTATACTAATAGAAAGCCATTGAAATGCCTCATATTTTAGGTTTTGTTTCCAATCGGCTTAATTAAACTTTTATACGCTGTGGAAAAAGGTGCATTTTGAGTGAATTAATTGCTGTTTATTTTTTCTGTGGTTGTGTTTTGAAATTGGAGTTAGTTATTTGTTTGGTAAGTAATATTATATACCCTTTTATTCCTGTTTTTACGTCTTTTCGAATGAGACATGTGACTTTCGAATTGATCGTAAATTTTATGATGAAATCAATAGTTAGGTTATAATTTTCTCAGAAAAATCTATAAATTTATATAAACGTATTAAATTGCTAGTTTGTACTTAAGTCATTGTGAATTAACCATAAAGCGTGATTAATTACGAACAATTCGGTAACAATAACATACCATTTAGATAAGACTTCGAAGTTGTAAAATGATTTGTTTACGTTGCGCCAGAGCGTTGTAGGTACATTTTTTTACTACAAATTTGGTACACGCGATGTTATTATTATTTGTATCAAAACTTTGTTTAAAGAGTGGTAAATAAAATAATTAATAAAAACGTGATATAACTATTAAATTGCTAGTTTGTACTTAGTCATTGTGAATTAACCATAAAGCGTGATTAATTACAAACGATTTAGTTCAAACTTTGTGTAAAGAGTGGTCACTATTATGCTGTCATTTGATGCCTACTGAGTAAGGCTATAATTTAGATTCAAACATAAAAAATAAACATAGGGTCATTGCTTTAAATTTTGAAATAATACAAGTTTTATTTTGTTTTGGCTTATAAAACACAAGGGCAATCATTCAAAGTTACGAAACAACTTGCGTTGTGAAGCTTAATCCATACACTTAAGTAAACAGTCATTAGTTTACTATTAGTTCATAGAAACTTTTTGTTTACACGCCGAGCGTCGGTCACCCGACACCCCACCGCTTGTAAAAAAAAAGGATCGGGTTTTAGGTAAGTAGCGGCTCGCGCCGCGCGTGAGTGGCACGAGCAGTTAGGTGGATAAAAACTCTCGATCTCCCTCAGCAGATCCGGTTTGGCGGATACGATCCTGCCATCGTCGGTCTTCAGTTTCGTGACCTGGCTCTGCCCAATAGCCACATCTCTTGAAAATACCTTGGTGCCTTTATTCCGCTCAATAGCGTCTCTAATACGCTCGGTATTAAAGCGGCGGAGGTCGCTTTTCAAGGATATATAGATCCGTCTATTGAGCTGCCGGTATTTCCACGCCTCGTCTGAAGACTGCAGGATCATCTCACGCCGCTCCTCATGAGCTCGAGAGTACGAGCAGAGAGTTTTTTGTTCTTATGTGCACGACGTTTCTTCAAGAACTTAGACCCAGTCGTATGGACAGTTTCCACGAACCCATCGTTGTATTCATCCACTGAGCTTCCTAGGCACTCGAAACGATTCTGGAGTTCAAGCTGAAAGCTCTCGGGGTTTTGAATCTGGATCTGTGCTGGACGCAGCGTAGACTTCATCAGTCGAGACCTTTCAAGCTTGATATTGATGTTCAATGTGCCTCTCACCATACGGTGATCGCTCCCGGTTTTCACCGAATTGATCACAGAAACATCATTGAACATTTGCTTCTTGGTTGACATGATGAAGTCAATCTCATTTCTCATTTAGTTGCACCATCGGGACTCTGCCAGGTCCACTTCCTATGCTCACGCTTTTTGAAGAAGGAGTTCATCATATAGAAGCCCACCTGCTCATCCCCATCTCGTTTGCTCAGTTTCGCGTTGAAGTCCCACATGACAACGGTGAAGTGAGTTTTGAAACCATGCAGGGCTTTAGAAATATCCTCATACATGGTCTCCACTTCGTCATCGGGGTGTGCCGAGGTCGGGGTGTAGACCTGAATGACCTTCAGCGAATATCTTGAGTAGATAAAATAGTAAATAGAGCAGGTTGCCGGATTTCAGGATTATCGTGTCCTCCCCCTCTCTTCGGACTTCCGATAATCCCACAATACTCCATCGCAGCCTGCTCAATTCCTCTTCGAGTTCCGTTATATTCTCGTCGGTCCGGAGTGTACGCGTGTTGGATGTTGCCACGTCAAGTCGTCGGTATAGGTAGCCTGATCCCTTCCGGAGATTCTTCGCACCCCTTGCCACGCCGTAACATCTACCGCTACCATAGTCGAGGGTAGACGGGCTGCCGGGTACTAGGGGCCATTTATGTATTGCGCTCATCATTAGGGGGGTTTTGCCGTAATCGCCACGCTTGGCAGGCGGCTTGGCGATCGCAGTACGGTTGTTATAAAATGCACAGAGAACGCTGCTGCCCATTCTCTGGTAAGTCCCTTAGTCGCCTCTTACGACACCCACGGAATCGAGTGTTCCGAATGGTGTCGGACGAAAAGAATAGCACCATCCCATATCTTCACGACCCGGGAAGATAAGGGATGGTGCTATTCTTTTCGTCCGACACCATACGGAACGCTAACCTTTTTTTTTCTCGATGTGGAAATCCTCTATGGATGTCCTCCGCCCTGGGGAGAGCGGAGGGGTCTGTCAGACTCGTACTGACTAAAACCATACCGGTGTTCCCTCGCACACTTGCGTCGGGGGGCAACGGGATCTGATGCGACTTCCGCTGCCCCGGACTAGTGCCGGCCCGCCTGACCTGCGGGCCTCGTCCCGGGGGGGAGTGAGGTGTAAAACTCCCCCCGTTACGTCTGAGAGAGGCGCGCGTGGAACACTACGCGCCGCCGTCTCGGGTCCAGTGTGATCGGGGGCGACGGATGTCCCCGAATCCGTCGCCCCTGGACCTATTTAGGGGGGCCGGAAGAGGGCGTTGTCCGCCCTCTGCCGACGCCCGGTGCGTCTGCTGCGGGATGGACGGGAGCTCGTCATCTCCCTCTCCCTTTCCGCAGCCTCCTTCTGCGTCATGACGGTTTCACAGAAGGACACCACCGCGTCCCAGGACTCTGCGCTGCCGACCATCGAGCGAACGACGGTCGGCAGCGACAGGTCTCCTCCCACCTCCGTAACGAGCGCACGGCGCGGCTCATCCCACGCGGCGCACTCGGCCAGCGTATGCCGCGCCGTGTCCTCCAGACAGTGGACGCAGTGATGGCACCGGGCGTCCGGCTCCCTGCTTATGCGACACAGGTACTTCCCGAAGCAGCCGTGCCCCGAGAGCACCTGCGTCGCCCGAAACGTCAGGGAGCCGTGCTTCCTCCCGAGCCAGTCGTCGAGTACTGGCCGGATCGCCTCGACCGTGTCGAGGCCGGCGTAGGGAGCTCTAACCTCCCCCGCCATTCCGCCACCAACGGAACGCTAACCTTTTTTTTTTTTTTTTTTTTTTTTTTTTTTTTTTTTTTTTTCGCTGAGAAATGCTTTATGCATGCCCGTTCGTCGGGGGACGAGACGGGGTATGTGGGACTCCTGTCGGTGTATAACAGTATACCCACTAAAACTCAGCGGTGTTCCCTCGCACACTTGCGTCGGGGGGCAACGGGATCTGATGCGACTTCCGCTGCCCCGGACTAGTGCCGGCCCGCCTAACCTGCGGGCCTCGTCCCGGGGGGAGTGAGGTGTAAACTCCCCCCGTTACGTCTGAGAGAGGCGCGCGTGGAACACTACGCGCCGCCGTCTCGGGTCCAGTGTGATCGGGGGCGACGGATGTCCCCGAATCCGTCGCCCCTGGACCTATTTAGGGGGGCCGGAAGAGGGCGTTGTCCGCCCTCTGCCGACGCCCGGTGCGTCTGCTGCGGGATGGGCGGGAGCTCGTCATCTCCCTCTCCCTCTCCGCAGCCTCCTTCTGCGACATGACGGTTTCGCAGAAGGACACCACCGCGTCCCAGGACTCTGCGCTGCCGACCATCGAGCGAACGACGGTCGGCAGCGACAGGTCTCCTCCTACCTCCGTAACGAGCGCACGGCGCGGCTCATCCCACGCGGCGCACTCGGCCAGCGTATGCCGCGCCGTGTCCTCCAGACAGTGGACGCAGTGATGGCACCGGGCATCCGGCTCCCTGCTTATGCGACACAGGTACTTCCCGAAGCAGCCGTGCCCCGAGAGCACCTGCGTCGCCCGAAACGTCAGGGAGCCGTGCTTCCTCCCGAGCCAGTCGTCGAGTACTGGCCGGATCGCCTCGACCGTGTCGAGGCCGGCGGTAGGGAGCTCTAGCCTCCCCCGCCATTCCGCCACCATGACCTGTCGGAGCTGAGACCGGTACAGCGTGATCTGTCGCTGCACCAGCCTCTCGCCCCGATCATTGGCCTCCTCGCGCCACTGGTGCAGTGTCGCGAGGGTCTTCGCCTCCAGGTCCCACGGCGGGGATCCGGCCAGTACACAAGCCGCCTCGTAGGAGATCGTGCGATATCCCCGTATGACCCTGACGGCCATCGCTCTCTGCGGTCTGCGCAGAACCGCGATAGTGCGGGCCGTCAGGTCTGTCGCCCAAATCGGGGCCCCGTAAAGGGCCATCGATCGCACGATCCCCACGTACAACCGCCTACAGGCGGTGCTCGGGCCCCCCAGATTGGGAAGCAGCGTTGACAGCGCGCCCGCCGCGCCCATCAACTTGGGCACCAGCCGCTGAAAGTGGGGGCCGAAGTCCCAACGGCTGTCGAGCACCAATCCTAAGTACTTCATGGTTGACTCGACAGCGATCCGGACCCCACCGACCACAATGTGTGATCCAACGGAACGCTAACCTAACCTAACCTTCATAGCAGAACTTTTAATGTCATAATATTATTTTGCATAACAGCGAACAGCGTAAATTACATTTCAAAGAAAATCATTTGGCAGCCACTCATTTATACACTTATTTTTATACATTCAAAACTCAAAATTTTGTTAGTCAGAATCATCTTTAGGCATAAATTTCATATCCATAAGAATTGAAAGGTAAAACCATCATATCGCAGAAAGTTTACAGTCAGAATCGTCTTTTGGCATACATTTCATATCGATAGTCATTAATAGGCAGAAAATCAATCAATCAAAGTATCATCATCAAACATCATCAACATCATTTTCATTATAAAAGAGTTGACTGTGAAGATACGTGGTTTTTATTTTCATGTACGAAGCATGCAAACAAGCATACACCATGCATGAAGCATGCAAGCAAGCATGAAGCATACGACCATGCAGAATGCAAGCAAGCATGCTGCACGCAAGCGACCATGCAACAGGCAGCAGGCATGGTTTCTGCCACGGCTCCGGCGCTGCGGGGCTCCAGCGGTCCCACGTAACCTTATCTTCGCAGATATGTTTAACGCTCACCAACTGCTCCTCAGCTCGCGGGCCCCATCGCCACTCTGCGCCTACGCGGGTTTAAATTTCACTCTCCCTAGAGTGTAATTTCAGTAGGGCAGGCAAGACCACGTGGAGTCGGTTTCGAAGCGATTCGTTTCTGTCACTAACTTTTGCAGCACAACATATTTAAGACTTTTTAAGACAATAATTTAATTTTAATTTAAGGTTAGAAATGAAAATGAAATTCTACTAAATAATCGACGCCCTAAATAAACGTTATGCTAAACGAAATTATACGGAATTATAACTTTGCCAAAGGTAAATATGCCAAGTAAAATTCTGCCATATAAAAGTATACCATTGTAAATTCGGACGTATAAACATTCGGCCAAACAATAATTATACTTAAAAAAAAATTATGTCTTAAAAATATTCGTTTAAAGAAGATAATGCCAAGTGTGTTAAAGCCAAATAAATTTCGGAGCATCAAGATTCTACCAGATAGAGGAAATCCCAATCAGATTCCTAATTTTAGCAATTTATTCGAAGTATTGAAAATCGGAATGTCGTTTTTCGGACTGACAACCCATCGAGCATTTGATTCTTCGAACATATGAAAATCGGAAAACAAACATATCGGATTTACGACTTTCGGTAAAAAAAAATCGTCATTTTTAATAATAGACATTATAATTCTTAGGTATTATGAAATTCGAAAAGACTTTTGAAAATCGCAACATCAAAATTCGAAATAAAATATTTCAGAGTATTTGGGTGTTCCCGTGGCCTCTGCGCTGCTTCCGGCTCGCCGAGTTTATATGAGGCCTGCTGGCATGCGTCTTAATGACTTATCGATTTAAAAAAAGATATCAACTTGTTTTTAGAAAAAAAAGGGAAATTCTAAAATTTGAGAGTATTCTCCTCAAAAAGTATAAAACTGTTCAAATAAGTCCGCAAATTCTCTCTGTGTTTGTATCTCTTATGTTTGCGAATCGGTTTTCTGAATAATGTGTACAGAAAGCAATTTACAAAACTGGGGTTTTGTAAATTGATTTCTGTACACATTCTTTACAATTAATGGCAAAACTAAATAAATAGTTTTTGACCGACCTGGGATAGGACCGTATCCATACTATTACGTTTGTCGAATTTCATCGGATCCAGTGATTTGACCCTGTCTTATTTCCTTTATTCGTTTGAACACATTATTTACAATTTTTAAATATTCTAATTTAAAACAATATTTAAAAAAAAACATCTAAAAATATAAAAAATAGTAGCCCACCGGTATAAGGAACAGGGTCCGAGCTACCGGTGGTCAGGGCTCTTAAGAGAGGAAACTTCTAAAGATACTCGCCGTGTCCAGAAGTACCGCTTTCTGAATCAAGCCCTTGATCCAGCTGTCAAGCGTGAGCCTCCTCAGATGTTGGTCGAGGCTATTGGCTATTAAGTCATTGGCCGACACGACTATCAGCATAATGACTGCTGTACTCACGTCCCACATGTCGACAACCTCGCGATCCATAACGATATATTCGAATTGTTTATTTTTCTCAGTTTTCACGAGGTTCTCGTCATGCGGAACCTTTAAATCAACAATCATTGTGCAACGCTCTAATCGGTCTATCACCACAATGTCAGGCTTATTAGCAACAGTAGTCCTGTCAGTGTGACCCTGTCTTATTTTATTATTAAGTACTTTTCCTTGACTGCCTCCTTGATGTGGTCCCAAATACTTCAAGCTTGAGGTCCTGGATTCGATTCCCAGGCCGAGCAATAATGTATCATTCGTTTATTCCAAAAGGAATTTCTCAGTAGCAGCCACGGGGTCTGGATTTGTGCCCGGTTGATGACAATAGGCTCGCCCCCTATTTCATGAGACTTAAACTTAACGTCTGGAATATAAGTGCACTATACCTGCCCACACCCCCATGTGCCAAAATTGGGACCGAAACGAAAACGCTTAACTGCTCAACGTCACTATTATTATTATTTATTTTTGTTGACAGCGCACTCTGTTTTATTCTTTAGAATTTCTCTAACAAACCTGGAGGCTCGCCCGCTCCAACTGTCGAAATGTGGTTGTAGGTACTATTAGTTACGCCTCTGCTTCCTTTCGTAACCGATATACCTTATTTGATCACAACGGCGCTGACTAGTTACTCGATTAAATTTAAGTAAATTATTTTTGACGAACATACACGTTACAAAAATGTCAATATTTTCGTATTTTTAACAATCGGTTTGCAGCTGTCTGTTACCTGCAAATTATATGTATATAGCTCTTATGCACCTTTTCTGGCACTTAAATATCATATATTTAGCCATGGAATTTCAATACGCAATACCCAAGTGAACACAAATATTAAATTAGGTACCTTAATAAAGCATATAAAAGCCAAGATGAATGAAAGGAGGCTCTTTCAAGAGATGTGAGAATGGCCTTAAATGTTTTTTTTTTCTTACTTTTTTCAGGACCTCACCCCAACCCATTGCCGTCTACTTGTAAAGAAGGGGAAAAACGTGAAATAGATTCCTGTAATTACTGCATCTGTCACAATGGGTATGAATTCTGCAATATCCGAGATTTGTGTGAAACAACCACAGACACACATGGTAAGTCAATATTTATAGTTATTATTTTAAATTAAAAATAACAGGACAATGCCATAAAATAGGTTATAGCTGCGTCTTTTCCATTTTTAAGCAAAAATCTTCTTTTGAATTTATGGATGCGTGATCAAGTGTGGTAGGTAGTTGCGTAAATCAAAGTCACTACGCTAACACTCACGGTTCTATATAATAGGGTCCACACGCACAACACAAACACTAGAGAAGGAGAACAGAGGATAGTACAGAGTCACAATAGTCACAGAAAACACAGAACACGTACGATACAGTTTATACAGGCGAAACACTAAAAACATGCGCATGAGTCGGCTGTTCAAAATGGTGCGCACGAAGTCCTCATGCACGCTTGGTCCGGCTAGACCCTGCAGGTGGCGAAGGAACTGCGTCGGCTTCCGATCAACTAGCTTCTCATGCATCAGCAACTGCTTCGCCTTCTTCTCCTGCGAGGCGGAGAGGCGCTTCACCAATTCCGTCTTTAATTTATCGTAACGGTTGGTGGCGGGAGGAGACATGATTACGTCCTTCACCTCCTTTGAAAATTGGGGGTCGAGGTGTCCGACCACGTAATTAAATTTTGTGACGTCATTCGTCACCCCAGCGTTCTCAAATTGCGCCTCGATTTGAGCAAACCAGATATCTGGCTCTTCTGGCCAGAATGGTGGCAACTTTAACGGCGCACGGTAAAACTCGTGCGACGCCTCAATGGAAACGCAATTTGCCTTGCGCGGTCTCCGAGTGACGTTTTCCGCCGGCTGTGACGACGCTGAGTGCTCGGACTCACTATCACTCATTATGATAGTGTTCGACTCGGGGTCGCCAGTATGGATGCGTGATCGAGTGTGGTAGGTAGTTGCGTAAATCAAAGTCACTACGCTAGTAATCACGGTTCTATATAATAGGGTCCACACGCACAACACAAACACAAGAGAAGGAGAACAGAGGATAGTACAGGGTCACAATAGTCACAGAAAACACAGAACACGTACGACACAGTTTATACAGGCGAAACACTAAAACCATGCGGTTTCGAAATGTCACAGTAATATGCGCGCGTGTCGTTACGATGCTCATTCCGACTGGAGATCATAGTAAGGGCATCAACGCCTCACTCACTTGCTATACGTCACGATGACGTGGCTCGGCCGCGGTGCGATTCCAATCGACGCTGTTCCGGCATCATCCGACATTATATTGTTGTTGACAGTATAAGATGCCGGTGATGTGTTATAAGTGTTTATTATAAATACATGTAAATAAATCTGTTTGTTTGTAAATAAGTTGTGATGTGTAATATATAATACAAATAAATAAACTAGACATAAGGTGGGATACCCTATAAAAATAAAAAAATCATATATGTTTTGTTTTAGTCTGAACTGGTGACTTACCATGACATCTTAAAGCAGGAGTAATTCCAGTGGGGGAAAGTGATGGCGCTAGGTGACCTGTATCGCTCTGTCTCTTTCCCACACTATAATTACTCCTGCTTTAAGACGTCATAGTTACCCTCCTGAAGAACCCAGGGTGGGTTTAGAAATTATTAAAAAATGTAGTGTATTGTTTCGAAGCTTAGCATCCTCCATCTTGTGTTGCCAAATAATACCAGTTTTTCGTATAATTTACATTTTTAATGGGATAAAAAGAATAAGTGTGGATTTTTTTTAAATTAGCCTGCTCTGACCCACTCCCATGGCCTCCCCCATGGCTTTTCATTGCCTGTCCAGTATAGAACCGCACTGCGCACGCACACCTTGTGGATACAACTCTAAATGAGACGTGTCGAATAATAACTGGTTGTCTTAAAAAAACCCCGGTACGAATGCTGTATCCAATGTCCACCTCACGCCTTCTAAAGTTTGCACAACTATAGCCAGCCGTATCAAGAGGACGAAACTACAAGTTGACTCACGCCATTCAATGTACAGCTACGTCTCAGTGCCTCCGACGCTGAGAAGTCGTAAAAGTTTTCTTGGATGCGTGGGCCCAACTAGTTCAGCCAATTTCAAGGCCTTCACAGCAAGGTGCCAAACCCAAGTCGGCTGGACCAAAGACAATCTTTGCAAATGGGAGTTCATGGACGGTTCAGACCTCAAGTGCGTTTGCGGAGTCTCCTCACAGACAATGGCCATCTTGCATCTTGCACCGCATGCAATATCACCTGCGCACTTGATGATCTGCTTAAAACATCAGTAAATGAGACGCTAAGAAGAAGAAGATGGCTTTCTAATTTTGATTACAATTTGCCTTCTCCAACCAATCCGTTATGAATGAGTACAGATCGTCACGCCAGCGTTTTTTGGGTTACGACAGCCTGCCTCGGTTACGACAGCCTCAGCCTCAGCCAGCCAGCTCTCAGCCTCAGGCACCCACTGTGGGTTTCATCCTACAAAACGTGACCCTCCAAGTCCCATTAAAGCTGGCAGACTTATAGCCAACATCGGTGACGCCTGTCTTAGACCGTATTAAGTTGTTGCACATTCTATTGGAGAGTCTAATATTGAGAATGCTACGTTCCATCGCTCTTTGGAAAACGTTTAGTTTGGACTTCTGAGCTTCAGTCAAAGACCAAGTCTGAGAGCTATAGGTTAGGATAGGCAGAATACAAATATCGACGAACTTGCGCTTCAGTGAGATAGGAAGGTCGCCCTTCATAAATGCCTTCATGGACCAGTAGCTCCTCCAGGCATTTTCGACTCGACGGTCGATCTCTTTGGCCTGCCTGTTGTTGAAGGAAAGAAGAAAGAAGCTAACCCAGGTAGATTTATATTCGTCGACATAATGTATTTCCTGCACATCAACCTCGACCCTAAAATAAAAATCTAAATGCAGTATTTCTTTTACAAACCATTGGTAAAATATTTTTACAAGAATTTCTGTAATGAAACTGGCAATGTCATTAGAAATAACATACACGGTTCCTGATTTCAAAATCAAAACCAAAGCATTTATATCAAGTAGGCCAGTTACAGGCCCTTTTGAATTGTCGAAACCAAGACAACAATGAAATGTAGCTACAGTCCCAGTCACAAGGCATAAAAACTGTAAAAGTACTGTAGTTGCCCATTCCCTAACGTAGATCTCTATGGAGAAGAACGAGCAAGAAACTCCATGGACACTCTTTTAAATCAGAATACTTTTACAAAACCTTGGTTACATCATTCATGTTGAGATGGTATATTTTGTGAGAACGATGTAGCAAGATGTGTTCTTTAAAAGTGTCCATTGTAAAAACAATTAAAAAATAAAACAATTAATTCAAATAAGCCGTGGCAACCAAGAGATGACCAGTCACAACTGACAACGCCCGTTCACGAACATGACGCATGTATCAGCACCATTCAACTCAACCATTTTGAAGGGAACTAAAGGATCCGACACACGCACCACCATCAGCGAAACATTTGAATTAGCATGACATACTCTTAACCGCCAGGGCACATTCAAGTCTAGAAAAGACGTAGGTATCCAGCGAATGACAGCTTTATAGTACATAGTACTCACACAATATGGGCTATGCGGTTATATAATACTAAAGAGAGTGAATATATACAATGCAAAGATAGTTGTACAATCTTCAGCAGCTCCAACATACTATTTAATGCTATCCATTTATGTGCTCCTGTCCTTGTGGAGCAGGACCGGCATTGATCCAAGCATTTTTATCAGCGATATAATCATCCAACTTATAATATGCTTGCTTACATAGTGTGCGTTTAATGCATGTTTTAAATTTCGTTTCATTCATTTCAAGAACACTTTGTGGAATTTTGTTATAGCATCTCAAACAGTACCCCATGAAAGATGAGTCTACTTTAGCGAGTCTGAAGCCTGGCTGAACTAATTGGTCTCTATTTCTAGTACCGTAATTGTGTCTGTCACCTCTTTTATTAAAAAGATGTAGATTTTTCTTACATACATTACGGTTTCGTAGATGTATTGACAATGTACCGTCATGATGTTAATTTCCTTAAACATTTCCCTTAGAGAATCACGCCTACGAAGATTATATATGACTCTGATGGCTCTTTTTTGCAGAATAAATATGGACTCAATGTCTGCAGCCGGACGGGCTGCAGACATTGAGTCCAAAGCAAAATGCCATAAGACATTATACTATGAAAGTAACTAAAATAGTCCAGTCTAGCGGTATCTACATCAGTA
This sequence comes from Noctua fimbriata, assembly GCA_905163415.1. Classification (NCBI taxonomy): domain Eukaryota; kingdom Metazoa; phylum Arthropoda; class Insecta; order Lepidoptera; family Noctuidae; genus Noctua; species Noctua fimbriata. The sequence goes on along the minus strand of LR990929.1, from coordinate 7,402,792 downwards.
TATTGACGGATTTTTCTAATACCATATGCTGCTGAACTTAGCCGCCCGGCTAGAGATGTTAAATGAGAACCCCATTGTAGCCTTGAATGAAGCGTAATCCCCAGGAAAACTGTTTTATCTTCAAATTCAAGCTTCTCTTTATTCAATACTATATCACAATCACTACTTTTAACATTCGGTAAAGCAAATCTTATGCATTTATATATAACTCTTATGCACCTTTTCTGGCACTTAAATACCATATCTTTAGCCGTGGAATTTCAATACGCAATACCCAAGTGAACACAAATATTAAATTAGGTAACTCAATAAAGCATATTTCTAAGTTTAATAAGCTTAACACAAAACAAAAGTCTGTTGTTAAAAGCCAAGATAAATGAAAGGAGGCTCTTTCAAGAGATGTGAGAGTGGCTTTAAATGTTAATTTCTTGTTTCTTACTTTTTTCAGCTTGTAAAGAAGGGGGAAAACGTGAAATAGATTCCTGTAATTACTGCATCTGTCACAATGGGCATGAATTCTGCAATATCCAAGATTTGTGTGAAGGACAACCTGATAATAAAAATCCAAATTCACCCACAGTCCCAGACCCACATGGTAAGTCAATATTTATAGTCGTTATTTTAAATTAAAAAGAACAGGACAATGCCATAAAACAGGTTGTAGCTGCGTCTTATCCATTTTTAAGCAAAAATCTTCTTTTGAATTATAAAAAAAAGATATATGTTTTGTTTTAGCCTGAACTGGTGACCTACCATGACATCTTAAAGCAGGAGTAATTCCAGTGTGGGAAAGTGATGGCGCTAGGTGACCTGTATTGCTCTGTTCTTTCCCACACTATAATTACTCCTTCTTTAAGACGTCATAGTTACCCTCCTGAAGAACCCAGGGTGGGTTTAGAAATTATTAAAAAATGTAGTGTATTGTTTCGAAGCCTAGCAACCTCCATCTTTTGTTGCCAAATAATACCAGTTTTTCATATAATTTACTTTTTTAATGGGATAAAAAGAATTAGGGTGGATTTTTTTTTTAAATAACACTACTCTGACCCACTCCCATGGCCTCCCCCATGGCTTTCCATTGCCTGTCCAGTATGGAACCGCACTGCGCACGCACACCTTGAGGATACAACTCTAAATGAGACGTGTCGAATAATAACTGGTTATCTTAAAAAAACCCTGGTACGAATGCTGTATCCAATGTCCACCTCACGCCTTCTAAAGTTTGCACAACTATAGCCAGCCGTATCAACAGGACGAAGCTACAAGCTTCTCTTTATTCAATACTTTATCACAATTGCTACTTTTAACAATAGGTAAAGCAAATCTTATGTATTTTTTTTTTTTTCACTTAATACTAAATTGTTTGCTGTGAACCAGTTATGGACCATCTTTTAATCTTAAAAATTAGGGAAGTGTCATCAGCGAATAACACCATTTTTGAGGTTGCTTTTTCAACATTAGGGTAGATCATTAATATATACTAAAAAGAGGAAAGAACCCAATATTGAGCCCTGCGGAACCCCCATTTTTACTTTTAAACCCTGTGAATTAACACCATTTATTTGAACTTGTTGCTTTTATCATTCAAATAAGATTTTATCAAACAAGTGTAAGTTTACCTAGTCCGTAATGCTCAAGTTTCAGAAGTAAGGTGTCGTGATTTACGCAATCAAATGCTTTGGAGAGGTCACAAAATATTCCTATGGCGTCTTGGGACTCTTCCCACGCAGTAAAAATGTGCTTCAATAAGGTTACACCGGCGTCAGTTGTACAACGTCCCTTGGTGAAACCATACTGCTGACCGTGTAAGATTCTGGCAATACGGATACAGGTCTATAATTATTTGTATCTTTACTATATCCGGATTTGAACAGAGGTATGACTATACTGTCATTAAATCAGGAAAAACTCCTTGGTCTACACACAAATTAAAAATTAAAGCTTAATATGTGCTATAGTCTCAACTATGGATTTGCAAACTTTGATAGACATTCCCCAAAGATTTTCGGTCAGTTTGACTTTTATTTGTCGGAAAGCTTTAATAACTATCATAGGGTTTACGAGTTTAAATTTAAATTTATCCGGGCAGCCAGACACATCCGCCTTTAATAAACCAATTGTGACTTCAGGAGTGGAATTTAGAGTCTCCGTAGTTTATAACGGTAGATCAGTAAAGGAATTTACAAATTCATGAGCTACTTCCTGATTAGGACCACATGTTGTATCTAATGTGTAGCTAGTGTTACGTATTTTCTTCCTGTTAGTCTCGTTATTTATGACTTTCCAAACTGTCTTAATTTTGTTTTCTGCTGTTTTGATCTTGTTGCTAATGTGCAGGGTTTTGGCATCATCATCATCCACAGCCCGAATTCACCCACTGCTGGGTATAGGCCTCTCTTTTCTCGTGCCAATCCCCACGGTCCTGTGCCAGCCTCATCCAGGTTTTTCCCGGGTTTTGGCAACCTTGCTTGTATTTCTAACAATTTTGGAATACTTAGCAACATACTTGTTAAAAGTTTCAGTGTTTATATAAGGCCATAAAGCTCAAATAAACTTTCGCTACATTTTCTGATACCTCTAGTTGCCCGATCACTAAATATAAATTTAGGGCAAATACATTTTGTCTTCTTTTCAAGTTTTGTTGAACTCAGTGTGAACTATTGAAAAGAAATTATTATACAATTGATTTATATTAATATCGTCCATATGATGGCTCATAACACTTAACTGGTTCTGTAGGGAAATATTACACCTATTTAATTTATTAGTGGTCTTAATGGAATCCGTACTTTTTGCAATGGTATGTTACACCTAAAAGTTACAGTTTGTCCGCTATGGTCAGACGGCAGACAATTTACTATAGATTTATCTAAGTAATCACAATTGCAGAAAACAGTATCTATATAAGTAGCAGAAGATGGAGTGACTCTCGTAGGTTCTAAAAAATGTTGGTCAAGTCAAGTGACTTAAAAAGATTTAATAGCCGACTGCTATTAGAATTTTCTTTTAAAATATTGATATTGAAATTCTCACAAATAATTATAGTTTTATTACTGGCTGCAAGTTTTGCAAGGACATCTTCCATTATTGATTCAAATAAGAAAAAGTTTTGTTAGTTTGTTGGTCTGTACACGCACACAATTACATGCTTATCTAGCTCAACACAGGACAGTTCGACGCAATATTCAGCCGAGAGACCTACTACGTCATTACGATGCTTATATTTAACACAATTTTTCAATAATATTAGGGAACCTCCACGCAGCATAGAATTCTTATCAAACATCGCCAGATTTATTTAAGGTGGAAGCGCTAGGGTAGCCTGCGAAATTCAAAATGACTTTTTCATGAAATAGTCTTTGGGATTAAATGAATTTGAAGGGGTTGTATTGATGATTTTAATGATTATAACTCTGCAAAGCCCTATTTGTTACGGTCGCGAATCATATTTTGATCAACAAACAACCTGACACCAACCTGCTAATGTCAAAAAATGTTAGAAAATTTGAATGTCGTGGGCTTCTCTGGCTCTTCCCCCTTAAGCAGAACTTTTCTGGGGGTGATGTACGTAATTTACGACATTCGATTATTTTTCATTTTTTTTTAAGATGTTCTACCTCCGAATTGCAAGGAAGGGCAAATGATGGTAGTTGATTGTTCTCGTTGCTTCTGTATATCCCGACAAGAAGGTTGGAAATGTGAGAAAAAGAAAATGAAAATATGTCCTGATGAAGAAAATAGACCGCCAGCGACTAAAAGTAAGTAATGTTATTATTTGTTATTTATCCTTGAGGCATTCGATCTTTGACTATAACATTGTTTTAAGTAGTAAGAAGCCCGAAAGTCTGACTACCAGTCTTACCAAGGGCTATCGTATTACCTAGTAACTGGGTTGTTCAGATAGGCAGTCCGCTCCATGTAATATACTGGTATTCTCCTACCAGGTGTTACACTGAAAGCAGGTGATGATGATCTTTGAAACATTAAGAAAAAACTGATCTCCCTTGGTGGTTAGGACTAGATATAAATATATGTTTTCACTAACTGTAAATGCCACCGAAATTAAAAGAAAACCAAGACGGTGTTTCTTTGTTAAGACATTCAATTATTATTTACTAAAATAGGACTTTAACAAATCGCTCGTTTGCGACAACAATTGACGACACGAAAGTATTAAATTAAATAACGAAATACGTAAAATAAACCGTTCGTAAAAGGTAATGCAAAAAAATATTGACAATATAATGAAAATAAATGTTATAGTCTAACTTACTCATTAACCCATACCATACCCATACTTATTAACTAATTCACGTCTATCTTGTTGTTCGTAATAAATAATTATTTGATTTGGTGTTATAAAAGGATGCTGTGCTGTATTTCTTATTTTTAGAGTTATATCATTATTGTCTCAAACAAGCGAAATGACAGCTGATTGTGAATCAAACTTCAAAAAAGTAAAAGGATTGTTTATTTACTCTTAAAATTTCTATATTTATTAGCTGCAGGTTTTAAGGGGCATTGATGCACAAACTGTTACCATGAATCGAGTACGTAATTCTAGTCCAGTCATACTCAACCTGTGGCCCCTGACTACATAAATACGAAAAACTGTATTCCAACAGTCACAAATCCCAATTTTAAAATACCGATTTTCATAATTCCGAATGGTTCTAAATTCCTGATATAACAACTCCGATTTATCATTTATCCTATTTTATAATTCCTTAATTTCAATATTCCTAACGTTTATAATTACTATTCTCTAAATACCTAGTTTCAGTAGATCGAATAACCAAAAGTGCGACTTAATGATAATACGAAACATCAAAACGACGAATTCCGATCATTAAAATAGCGATTAATTAGAATTCCGAAATAAAAACACCTTGTAAAACTGAATATCGTCAATAGTCACAGTTCTAACATAAACTAACCAAAATTATTCACCAACAATAGAGGGCTTCTGGCGCTCGGCGGCCGCTACCGCGGCACTCTCGCTTCGCTCACTCGCCTTCGCGCTTTAGTCGTCACAGTTCTAACCTGATATATATGCCCAAATGATTCACCAAAAATAGATGGTACCCGAAGCAGGTATATAAGGAGAAGAAGAAAACATATAATTAATATTAATACACTTTTAATAAAAAAGTAGGCGTTTTTAAATTTCATCAAACGTTACTTATAGATCTTGAATTTATACGCAGAAGGGTCTAAACTTTATCATCATCATCATCATCATCATTTCAGCCGAAAGACGTCCACTGCTGGACATAGGCCTTCCCCAAGTGTCGCCACATTTTCCCGTCCCGTGCGACTCGCATCCAGCGGATCCTTGCAACCTTCACCAGGTCTTCGGTCCTCCTAGTGGGAGGCTTTCCAACGCAACGTCTTCCGGTTCGCGGTCGCCACTCCAGAACTTTTCGGCCCCATCAGCCATGCGTTTTGCGAGCAATGTGCCCTGCCAACTGCCACTTAAGTTTTACTATTCTTCGGGCTACGTCGGTAAACTTGGTTTTCTGCCGGCATTCCTCATTTCTGTTTTGATCACGCTAGGAAACTCCGAGCATAGCCCTCTCCATCGCCCTTTGGGTGACTTTAAGCCTCCTGATGAGGCACAATGTAAGCGACCACGTTTTGGTCCCGTATGTAATCACTGGCAACACACACTGGTCATTTCGGACTCTTAGGACTTTCGTCTTGAGACACTGCGGTAAGTTGGACGAGATGATACCACGCAACTTCCCGAACGCTGCCAGACGAGTCGGATTCGACGATTGACCTCTTTCTCAAAGTTAGACCTACCTAACTGAACCGTTTGTCCCAAATAGACATAATCGTCTACAACTTCGAGTGTAGAGTCACCGATCTTAATAGGAGTGGGTGTTACATGGGCATTCAACATGATTTTGGTTTTGTCCATGTTCATCTTAAGACCCACTCTTTCGGAAGCTCTACCGAGGTCATCGAGCATTGTACTGAGGTCCTCCATGGTCTCAGCCATGACCACTATATCGTCGGCAAACCGAAGGTGAAAGATGTACTCGCCGTTGACGTTGATGCCTAGCCCTCTCCAATCCAGAACCTTGAAGACATCCTCCAGTCCAGCGGTGAACAGTTTCGGAGATATGACGTCTGCTTGTCTCACACCTCGCTGCAGAAGGATAGGTTCCGAGGTCTGGTCCTGAAGTCGGACTGACATGGTGGCGTTTTTGTACAAACACTTCAACACCTCGATGTACCGACAGTCGATTTGGCACCGTTGGAGAGACTACAGTACAGCCCAAGTCTCAATCGAATCGAAAGCTTTCTCGTAGTCCACAAACGCTAAACAGAGAGGCAGGTTATACTCTTCGGTCTTATGTATAATCTACCGCAGCGTACGTATGTGGTCTACGGTGCTAAAGCCTTTTTGGAATCCGGATTGTTCGGGAGGCTGAAAATTGTCAAACCTGCGTGCGACTTCGATTCGTGATGACTCTTTAAAACAACTTGTAGAGATGGCTTAGAAGTGAGATGGGCCTATAGTTCTTCAGCTGGGCATTGTCGCCCTTTTTGAATAAAAGTACCACCACACCTCTGCACCATGCCTGAGGCGTTTTCCCCTCGAGTATGACGGAATCAAACAGCTTCTGAAGGGCCTTAAGTACCGGTTTCCACCTGCCTTCAGGAGTTCGGCCGTAATTCCGTCATCACCCGGTGCCTTGTTGTTTTTAAGCTGTTCAGAGCCATCCTAATCTCGTTAAGGCTGACATTCGGAATGTCTTCGGTATAGTGTCGGGTCAGTCTAGCTCTTGGGTCGTTAGCTAGATTTGCAACGGGTTTACTGGTTGAAGTGTACAACTGCTCACATGTCCAAGTGCCAAAATTGGGACCGGAACGAAAAAGCTTAACTGCTCAACGCCCACTTTTATGATTAGTTATTGTTTTGTTGACAGCGCACTCTGTTTTATTTTTATAATTTTTCTAACGAAGCGACATCCTTTGTTCTGGTGTTGATAGAAAGCCATTGAAATACCTCATATTTTAAGCAAATGGGGTTGTTTCCAATCGGCTTAATAAAACTTTGATACGCTGTGGAAAAAGGTGAATTTTGAGTGAATTAATTGCTGTTTATTTTTTCTGTGGTTGTGTTTTGAAATTGGAGTTTGTTATTTGTTTGGTAAGTAATATTATATACTCTTTTGTTCTTGTTTTTACGGCCTTTCGAATGAGATATGTGAATTTCGAATTGATCGTAAAATTGATGATGAAATCAATAGTTAGGTTATAATTTTGTCAGGCTGTAAATTTATATAAACGTATTAAATTGCTAGTTTGTACTTAGTCATTGTGAATTAACCATAAAGCGTGATTAATTACAAACAAATTAGTACCAATTCCATACGATTATCGAGTTAAGAGTTCGAAGGTGTGTAATGACTTGCTTACGTAGGGTAGGTATTTGTTTTGACTAGAAATTTAGTCCACGCGATGTTATTTGTGGCGAGTAGGCAAGTCAACTCGCACACTAGAACGCAGCACCAAAAATCACGCCACCTTTTAAGCCCCGCCTCTGTGGTAAGGATTTCAACTAGGTGTGCGTAGCGAGGCGCACACTCGGACGACCGGCGCCCGCGATTCCTTTGTCTCAGATGTCGACGCACACACGGAGGCCGTTCACGACGACGTTGACGTAGTTTGTTTACTTGGGAGTATAAATGTTGGTGTCTTGATGGGACTGATACTCATTTCTGCTTTGTTCGCCCGCTTATACAATTGTTATTTTGCCAAAATTATAAGTTCATATTATTAAGCTTATTCGCCTTTTACTATCGGTCTGCACCCCGACTAGTACCTACCTACCTGCTTACCAACTTGCTAGTGCTCGCACAGTAAGCGGCCCAGTTAGCGTTCACCATCACACACGCACAGCCACTTCATTGGTGACCCCGATTCCGTTGTCAAGAGGAGAAGATGGAGCCAAGCAAAGAGAATGTCGTATTCCAGGAAGCATGTCGAGTTGGAGTAAGGACGCCGTTGTTCAACCCTGACGACCCGATACTATGGTTCGCCCAGTTAGAAGGACAGTTCGCGTTGACAAGCATGACCCAGGACACAACCAAGTTCTACTTCGTTCTGTCACAGCTGGAACCACAACATACTGCGGAGGTTAGAGACCTGGTCGTTACTCCACCAGCAACGGGGAAATACGAGAAGCTGAAGGCAGAATTAATTAAAAGGCTTTCTGCATCTCAAGAGCGGAAAATAAAGCAGTTAATGATGCACGAAGAACTCGGCGACAGAAAACCATCACAGTTCCTGCGCCATTTACAACATTTGGCAGGACCGACGGTCCCAGCAGAATTCATCAGAACAATCTGGTCAAGTCGGCTTCCCACCAACCTACAAACCATTGTCGCGTCGCAGACTGCCATGACCCTGGAAGACCTGGCCGAATTAGCGGATCGCATAAATGACATCGTTCCAGTAACCGGGCAAGTAGCAAGTACTAGTACTCGCCCGCCAGTAACGACTGATCCGCAAAATACTGCTGTGGACGCGCTGACTAAAACCGTTGCCGAGTTAAGCCGTAAGCTGGAAACCATGAGCATGGAGCTACGCAGTCATCGTCGGTCGCAGTCACGAAGATCAAGGCATGGTTCACCACATCGTTCTCGCTCCCGTTCCAGTTCCAGACCCCGAGATCACCCGCTGTGCTGGTATCATTACCGGTTTGGTGACAGGGCGCAGAAATGTACGCCGCCATGCAAGCACAGCAAGCAGCCGGTAAACTCCCAAGGCAGCCATTAGTGGCGGCACAAGACTGCCTAGCTGTAACGAGCCGCCTGTTCATCACGGATCGCAAGACGAAGATACAATATCTTGTAGATACGGGTTCAGACCTGTGCGTATTCCCGCGATCCGCTGTTCGGGAGCCACGCTGCAAGACCAAATACGAATTGTTCGCAGCAAACGGAACAATAATAGCTACCTACGGTTATCAACCACTCACTTTGGATCTGGGTCTTCGTCGAGCTTTCACATGGCAGTTCATAGTAGCTGACGTCTCAAAGCCAATCATCGGCATCGACTTCTTAAGCTACTACAACCTACTCGTTGACTGCCGCAACCAACGGTTAATCGACAACATCACTGCACTGACGGTGGCAGCGACAAATCAAAAGGCAACCGAGGCCATTTCGTCAGTCCGCACAACCACGGAAGGCACAGATTACCAACAGCTGCTGAGAGAATATCCAGATCTCACACGCCCAGCTGGTAGACCTGGAATCACAAAGCACAGCACGGTGCACCACATACGCACTACGCCAGGCCCACCCGTATACGGTCGCCCTCGCCGCCTTGACCCTGAGCGGCTGAAAATATCCAAACAGGAGTTCGAGGAAATGCTGCAGCAGGGAACAGCGCGCAGATCCGAGAGCGCTTGGTCGTCGCCGCTTCATCTAGCACGCAAGAAGAACGACGGCTGGAGGCCATGCGGAGACTACAGATCTTTGAACGCACGCACGATTCCAGACCGTTACGATTCAGTACGACACGTGCAGGACTTCGTGCATCAGCTGGTGGGGAGCACAATCTACTCCACTGTTGATTTGGTTCAGGCCCACAACCAAATACCAGTCACAGAAGAAGACATTCCCAAGACAGCCATAACGACACCCTTTGGGTTGTTCGAATTTCCGTTCATGACGTTCGGACTACGCAACGCTGCTCAAACGTTACAACGGTTTATGGACGAGGTGCTCCGAGGCCTAGACTTCTGTTATACCTACCTTGACGACATTTTGATCTCCAGTAGCAGCATCGACCAGCATCAACAGCACCTCAGAAAACTCTTCGAGAGGCTGACAGAATATGGAGTGCTGATTAACACAAGCAAATGCACGTTCGGACAAGCAAAAGTGAGTTTCCTGGGCCACGAGGTTTCAGCAGCAGGAATCAAGCCTCTAAATACAAAAGTCCAGGCTATCCAGGACTACCCAGTCCCCAAAAACATCAAGGACCTTAGAAGATTTCTTGGAATGATAAACTTCTACCGGAAATTCCTACCAGCAGCAGCTTCTATGCAAGCGCCTTTAAACAAATTATTAACAGGACCCAAAATTAAAGGATCGCAACAAATAGAAATGACACCAGAGCACTTAGAGGCTTTCAATAGATTTAAGCAAAGTTTATCAGAGGCTACACTGCTAGTTCATCCAGACCCAACGGCAGAACTCGCAGTTCAGACAGACGCCTCAGATACGGCAATCGGCGCTGTATTACAGCAAAAGCAGGGTAAAGAATGGCAGCCCTTGGCATTCTTCTCCAGGAAACTAAGCCCTGCCCAGACAAAGTACAGCCCATATGACCTCGAACTTCTAGCAATATACGAGGCCATACGATATTTCAAGTACATGGTAGAAGCAAGAACATTCGTAGTTTTGACCGATCACAAACCACTCACATTTGCATTCAGCAAACCCCGGCAAAACTGTTCCCCACGCCAGTTCAGTTTTCTGGATCTCATCAGCCAGTACACAACAGATATAAAGTTCGTGGCCGGCAAGGACAACGTGGTAGCCGATGCATTATCACGAATAAACGAAATCGATTTGCCCATAGATTACCAGTCCCTGGCCAGAGGACAGGAAACCGATGCGGAACTCTAAGCCCTCATAGATAACGGCTCCAGCCTGAAACTCAAGAAAATCAGACTGCCTGAAGAAGGACTTGAAGTATACTGCGACATTGCATCGGGGACACGCCCATTTCTCACCAAACGGTTTCGCAAGCATGCCTTCAATACCCTTCACGGTCTGAGTCACCCTGGTGGTAAGGCAACAGTCCGCTTAGTAACCGAAAAGTATGTATGGCCCGGTATAAGAAGGGACTGTCGACAATGGGGCAAGGAATGTGAAGCATGCCAACGAAGCAAAGTGGCCAGACATACGTCAGCACCTTTGACAGCTTTTCAGACGCCTTCAGCAAGGTTCCGCCACATTCACATTGACTTAGTTGGTCCTTTACCATTATGTTCTGGCTACAGGTACTGCCTCACTATAGTCGACCGCGTGACGCGTTGGCCTGAGGCATACCCACTGCAAGACATCACAGTGGAGACCTGCGCAGCCGCCTTAACGTCAGGGTGGATCCCGCGGTTCGGCAGCCACGAGCACATCACTACCGATCGGGGCAGGCAATTCGAGTCCCGCACCTTCAAGGAACTCGCTGCTCTAATCGGGGCATCACATCACCTAACCACAGCTTACCATCCCGCAGCAAATGGCCTGGTGGAAAGGCTACACCGCCAGCTGAAAGCCGCCATCACCTGTCACGCCAAGTCGAACTGGACCGAGGTGTTGCCGTGGGTTCTTCTGGGCATACGCAGCGCTTACAAGGAAGACCTACAAGCGTCCGCGGCAGAGCTGGTGTACGGTGAACCACTCCGTCTGCCAGGACAGTTCTTCGTCTCCACTCCAGAGGAGACAGTCGACGTGACCAGCCTGATCAGCAGACTCCGCTCACACATGAGTAGGCTAACACCACAACCTACTTCCTGGCACACTAGTTCCACTCGACCGTTCTATGTGCCCAGGGACCTGACCACAGCTACTCATGTTTTCTTGCGGCAAGGTCCAGCACGAAGGTCACTAGAAGCTCCATATTTAGAACCATACAAGGTCCTGCAACGAGACCAGAAGACCTTCGACCTCGAAGTGAAGGGAAAAAGGCAAAAATTCACACTTGACCGGCTAAAGCCAGCGTACTTAGCCAATGAACAACCTGCTATGACGTCACAGCAGCAACCTCCAGAAGACCAGGTCATTGTCAAGAAGACGAGGAGCGGGCGCACAGTCAGATTCCCTGACTACTATCGTTCGTAGCCAGGCTACGACTCACCAGGGGAGTGGTGTGGCGAGTAGGCAAGTCAACTCGCACACTAGAACGCAGCACCAAAAATCACACCACCTTTTAAGCCCCGCCTCTGTGGTAAGGATTTCAACTAGGTGTGCGTAGCGAGGCGCACACTCGGACGACCGGCGCCCGCGATTCCTTTGTCTCGGATGTCGACGCACACACGGAGGCCGTTCACGACGACGTTGACGTAGTTTGTTTACTTGGGAGTATAAATGTTGGTGTCTTGATGGGACTGATACTCATTTCTGCTTTGTTCGCCCGCTTATACAATTGTTATTTTGTTAAAATTATAAGTTCATATTATTAAGCTTATTCGCCTTTTACTATCGGTCATCTGCACCCCGACTAGTACCTACCTACCTGCTTACCAACTTGCTAGTGCTCGCACAGTAAGTGGCCCAGTTAGCGTTCACCATCACACACGCACAGCCACTTCATTATTAATATCTTTAGTTTAAACTTTGTGTGAAGAGTGGTCACTATTATGCTGTCATTTGATGCCTACTGAGTAAGGCTATAGTAGTTTAGGTTCAAAAAAACATAGGGTCATCACTTTAAATTTTGAAATAATACAAACTTTATTTTGTTTTGGCTTATAAAACAAAAGGGCAGTCATTCAAAGTTACGAAACAACTTGCGTTGTGAAGCTTGCTCCATACACTTGAGTCATTAATTTACTATCAGTTCATAGAAACTTTTTGTTTACATGCCGAGCGTCGGTCACCCGACACCCCGCCGCTCGTAAAAAAAAGGATCGGGTTTTAGGTAAGTAGCTCGCGCCGCGCGTGAGTGGCACGATCAGTTAGGTGGATAAAAACCCTCGATTCCCTCAGCAGCTCGGGTTTGGCGTATACGATCCTACCATCGTCGGTCTTCAGTTTCGTGACCTGGCTCTGCCCAATAGCCAGTACCTCTACCATGAGATGTCATCGAAAAATTACGCGCTAGCGTTGAACTCGCTAGCGTGCTAACGTGGATCAAATAGATTTCGATAATGCTTGCACCATGAGATTTACGGAATCTTACGCAGGCGCTAAGGTAAGCTCGATAGATCGTGTCGTCTAGCTAACTTCACTCTACTCCTTAGAATACTTTCGTCTATGCTTCACTACTTATGTTTTGTTTCTTTTTTTCTCACTAATAAGAAGAGAGAACGGCTCGTAAGCTCAAAATGTAGTGTTATCGCTATGCTAAAAATGTTAAGACAATCAATATCTCAAAATAAACCGACAAAATAGAAAAGTTGAGGGGTAGTGGACTAGTTATGGTATTTAGGGGTTTTTTAATTTTTATTCCTTATAGTATGGCACTGTCGCCGTTCAATTGGTTATTTTGTTTGTTGACGTTATGTCACGGAGTGCGTTGTGTGGTTTAAGAGTTTACAACAATAGATTATTTGGATTATATTTTAATACAATGAGGACCAGTGTCTCACAGTTTCAATTGCACACATTTTTATTTAAAGGCACAGCTTGTTAGTACGTAAAATAGCAATAATATAGTTAAGTCTAGGTAAAATGTCTAAAACATAACATATTCCATGCTAAATAAGCTCTTGCAGACATTATTTTCGCTTTATTATACTCAAAAATGTATATAATTTTAATGTAAACATATGTTTCACACGTCAAAATGCTAGTGAGCTACGTAACTACTATCGCAAGCGTATTAATCGATAGCGTCTGTCGAATTAGTGACTCATGGTACCGTTTTGTATGGTGACAGCTGAAAAACGTTAGTAACTATCGAAAAGATTACGTTAGGTTTTGAACCTATCGAAATCTATAGTGCTCATGGTATGTATTTTAATTCATTCTGTGACCGCTAGGGGCGCTATACAATATTTCATACAAATAATTTACGTAGACGCTAGCGAGTTTTGGCTGTGTAAACTCATGGTAGAGGTACTGATCTCTTGAAAATACCTTGGTGCCTTTATTCCGCTCAATAGCGTCTCTAATACGCTCGGTATTAAAGCGGCAGAGGTCACTTTTCAAGGATATAGAAATCCGTCAAGCTGACATGCGTCTTAATGATGACTTATCGATTTAAAAAAAGATATCAACTTGGTTTTAGAAAAAAAGGGAAATCCTAAAATTTTAGAGTATTGTCCTCAAAAAGTATCATCATCATCATCATCATCATCATTTCAGCCGAAAGACGTCCACTGCTGGACATAGGCCTCCCCCAAGTGTCGCCACATTGACCGGTCCCGTGCGACTCGCATCCAGCGGATCCCTGCAACCTTCACCAGGTCATCGGTCCACCTAGTGGGAGGCCTTCCAACGCAGCGTCTTCCGGTTCGCGGTCGCCACTCCAGAACTTTTCGGCCCCATCGGCCATCCGTTCTGCGAGCAATGTGCCCTGCCCACTGCCACTTAAGTTTGGCTATTCTTCGGGCTACGTCGGTTACCTTGGTTCTCAAAAAGTATAAAACTGTTCAAATAAATCCTCAAATTATATGTTTTTATCTCATATGTTTGCGAATCGGTTTTCTGAATAATGTGTACAGAAACCAATTTACAGAACTGGGGTTTTGTAAATTGGTTTCTGTACACATTCACAATTAATGGAAAAACTCAATAAATAGTTTTAGACCGACCCGGGATAGGACCGTATCCATACTATTACATTTGTCGAATTTCATCGGATCCAGTGATTTGACCCTGTCTTATTTCCTTTATTCGTTTGAACACATTATTTACAACTTTTAAATAATCTAATTTAAAACAATATTAAAATAAAAAACATCTAAAAATATAAAAAATATTAGCCCACCGGCATAAGGAACAGGGTCTGAGCTACCGGTGGTCAGGGCTCTTAAGAGAGGAATCTAAAGATACTCGCCGTGTCCAGAAGTACCGCTTTCTGAATCATGCCCTTGATCCATCTGTCAAGCGTGAGCCTCCTCAGATGTTGGTCGAGGCTATTAGCTATTAAGTCATTGGCCGACACGACTATCGGCACAATGACTGCTGTACTCACGTCCTACGTGTCGACAACCTCGCGAGCCATATCGATATATTCGAATTGTTTATTTTTCTCAGCTTTCACGAGGTTCTCGTCATGCGGAACCTTTATATCAACAATCATTGTGCAACGCTCCAATCGGTCTATCACCACAATGTTAGGCTTATTAGCAACAATAGCATCAGGGCTATTGTTGCTAATAAGTCCAAATAAGACAGGGTCACACTGTCAGCAGTGTGACCCTGTCTTATTTTATTATTAAATACTTTTCTTTGACTGCCTCCTTGATGTGGTCCCAAATGCTACAAGCTTGAGGTCCTGGATTCGATTCCCAGGCCGAGCAATAATGTATCATTCGTTTATTCCAAAAGGAATTTCTCAGTAGCAGCCACGAGGTCTGGATTTGTTCCCGGTTGATGATATATAGGCTCGCCCCCTATTTCATGAGACTTAAACTTAACGTCTGGAATATATGTGCACTATACCTGCCCACACCCCCTAAAATTGGGACCGAAACGAAAACGCTTAACTGCTCAACGTCACTATTATTATTATTTATTTTTGTTGACAGCGCACTCTGTTTTATTCTTTAGAATTTCTCTAACGAACCTGGTTAATGACAATAGGCTCACCTGCTCCAACTGGCGAAATGTGGTTGTAGGTACTATTAGTTCCGCCTCTGCCTAACCTTTGGGGACTACAGGCATGATATTGTGTGAAGTCAAAATCAAAACGATTTACTTCGGTTAAATTGGTACAAAAGATGGTAAAAATAGTATATAGTGCAACGACAATTGTCACTATGCAAACTAATGTTTGCATAGATATGTCGTAATAGACAAGATGGTAATTTCAATCAATCAATCTTTATTTGTGAACACAACTATTACAATAAAGGTCTTACGTACATTTTAGTCGAGGTCTATGTCCTCCCAATGAAATCGGTGTACAAATATATTAGTGTTTTAGTAATAAACCTGAATTTTTACAATACAATTAAGTCAAGTTCCAGTAAATAATGTCAAATCAAATCAAATCATTTATTTCTTTGCAAACATGGGTAATAGGTACATAAGTGTTCTTTTATAATGAGGTTCTCCACATTTTGCCATCACATTGGCATGCAAATAGTTTGTTTACAATTATAAATTTAAAATAAGGGGCATGTCATTGGAATAGTATACAATTAAAAAATTAAAAAATGTCATTATGGTCATAGTAATAAAAAATATTATCAGTAATGTCAAACGGAATAATATTATGCCAACTTGAATAACAATATGTCAATTAGAGTAAAAATAGGTAGTTACAGTAAACAAACAATTTTGACTGGCCTGTTGGTCTAGTGGTCAGTGACTCTGACTGCTATGCCGGAGGTCGTGGGTTCGATTCCCACCCAGGACAAATGTTTGTGTGATGAGCATGATCATTTGTTCTGTGTCTGGGTGTAATTTATCTATATATGTATGTATTTAGAAATATATAAGTATGTTTATCAGTTGTCTAGTACTCATAACACAAGCTCTGCTTAGCTTGAGACTAGACGACGTTGTGTGATAGTTGTGGAATATTATATTATTAATCAATCAGTCAGTATATCATCATTTAGAAAGTCGTCAATTAAGTAATAGCTTTTCATAATTAAAATTTCCTTTAGCGGCCTTTTAAATTTTAATACAGTCATGTTTTTTATAACATTGGGTACTTTATTATATATGCGTGGGGCGATACCAAAAAACTTTTTTGCATTAGTGCGGTTTTAAATTTCACTTGACATAATTTATTGACGTATTGAGTCCGTATTGGATTTTTTCTGACCTCTGATAATTTTTGAAATAGATTTGAATTACATTTCACAAACAAAGCCGTTTCTATTATAAACAAAGAGGCCGAAGTTAAAATTTGTAATGATTTAAAATAGGGCACACAGCTATCAGTTGTCTTAAGACCGCACATTGACCTGATGCATCGCTTCTGCAACCTAAATACCAGCTCCCTATCAGTGGACTGACCCCAGAAAATAATGCCATACCGCAATACAGAGGCAACCAGTCCATGGTACGCTGCTAAAAGTGCCTGACCGTTAACTTTTTTTGAGAGTTGAAATAGAGCATATGCGGATTTGCTAAGTTTCTTACATAATTCTTCAACATGAGGCTTCCATGTAAGTTGGTTATCGATATTAATACCTAAGAACTTAGCTTTATTAGCTTCTGCAATATCACAACCATTGTAGGAAATGTTAACCTTTGGGTTTGGACATCGTTAATAAAAATGCATGACTTTTGTTTTAGTCAGGTTTATAACCATTTTATTATTCATCATCATCATCTGCCTAGCCTTTTCCCAACTATGTTGGGGTCGGCTTCCAGTCTAACCGGATGCAGCTGAATACCAGTATTTTACATGGAGCGACTGCCTATCTGACCTCCACAACCCAGTTAATACTGGGTAATACGATTAACCATTTTATTATTATTTAGCCAATTTATGATGTCATGTAAGCAAGTATTGATGTCATTCTTGTAATTATTTGTTTCAGTACATTTTATTATAGCGGTACTATCATCTGCAAAAAGAACCATTTGGTTGGTTGTAAGGTCGTCAATTAAATGTATTATAAACAAATAACTAATCAATTGTAATTTATTTTTTCATGCATGTGTGGTAAATTATATTAAAGGGCTAGTAATGTCATATTTTATCATATTGTAAATAATGTCATTTATTTGTATTAATAATAATTTATTTTCACATGCATGTCAATGATGGTAAATTATAATAAAGGCCTGGTAATGTCATATTTTATCATTTAAAAATTCTTCAATGGTCTTTTATGGTCTTAGCTATTAGAAATAAGTACAATTTACTTTTGAATTTGCGGACATTTTCTTCACTCCTTATACTTTTTGGTAATTTATTGTAGACCTTTGGAGCCATTACAAAAATACTGTTTCTGTATAGTGCAGTACTACATAGGTCCGACTTTTTTAACCGATCACAACGGCGCTGACTAGTTACTCGATTAAATTTATGTAAATTATTTTTGACGAACACACACGTTTCACAGTTAACATCGACTCCGTGTTTGAAATAAGTAAATAAATAGTAATTGTGCATTAATTGACTAACTGTTTATCTAATTGTGTGCATAAAGTGACTACTGACGCTAATCAGTGTTATCTCAACAAAACTCAAGTGTAAAGTGACAATATAAACATCTATATGTGCAGTGTTTAAAACTCAAATAAATCAATGACTCTGGCGTAAAGAAAGCGTATAAGGCGACTTGTTGATGTAATAATACCAACAACCACAGGTACAATAACTAAATTCTATTAAAAACTCATTTATCTCATAAAGTGAAAATAATAGCCGTTAATTTTCTATATTTTGAATTCATAAACCCATGAAAATTGAGTAAAGTGGCATCTAGTGTCTTGCTCAACAATCGATACGGCACAATAGACATCTAGTGAGACATAGCAGTACTGCATACACAAACTATGAGCGAAATCAATAACGTCACCGTACGGCGCGCACGAGCGCTCTCCAACTCGGACTGTAACTTAGACGAAAGTCTCGCCAATCGCACCCTAGATGGCACAGTATGCAGTATGCCTGATATATCAGATGATGACGACATTGATTTAATAACTCAATTAAAGAAAAATATTGATGATCTCACCAATAAACTCTGTAGTGCACATGGAGAAATTGACTCACTAAGCCTTGAAATTGAAAAGCTTAAGAAGGAAAATGAAAATCTGATTCGTAAAAACTCGCTCTACAAGCAAATAGTGACTAGTCCGAAACAATCTCCTACCAATACGCCTAAAAAAAGGGGGACCAAACATTCAAAACAAGTAGGTATAAATAAACAAACACAGACTGATTCTGAAATAACAGTAAAAGAAAAAGTTACCAAAAACTATGACCAACAAAAAACGATCACTACACATTCCGGTCCACAGATGGCGCCACTACCTTCGAATGAGCAAGGGACAACACAAAAATATATACAAGCGATCCAACACAAATTGAAAAATAAGCTATGTATATTAAGTACGAATAAAACCAATAATATAATAACTCTGGCAAAAGAATATTTTACAGACAATTATCAAATATGTCACTACCTAACACCAAAGGTGGATATTATGTACCTTCTACGAGATTTACAAACAAAACTAAAACACTACACAAAGAATGATTTTTGTATAATAATGATCGGCGAGGAAGACTTTAAAACGACTAAATGTTACCTTGACATAATTACATACATGAGAAACGCATTACAGAACATAAAGAACACATAGACAGGAAACGGGATATTTACCATGTTTACTATTTTTGACGAGTTCCCGATATTTCGGCGCGGTTTATCCGTGATCATGGTGCTTGCAACAGCGCCGAAATATCGGGAACTCGTCAAAAATAGTAAACATGGTAAATATCCCGTTTCCTGTCTAAGTAATAATGTTAGTGACCATGATAGTTTAAAATCTTATATAAAGAACACAAATATAATTATTGCTTTGCCAACATATAAATATAATAATGACTATAATATTTTATATAACTCAAGAGTGGAACTGTTCAACAACATGCTATGTATGGACAATATTACACATAATTAATCGTATGTCCTAGACTCCAATTTGAACCTGAGTTATCACCATTCCACGTACATACGGTCAGGAACCATAAAAGACTACGCCATGAGAGTAATTTTTGAGGACCTTTTCAACCTTCAATCGGAAATCTTAGAAGAAAATGCTCTCGTCGAAGACAGTGAATCAAAAGACCAGTTTTTTCTCCAGTAAATACATTAACATCCTACACCAAAATATTGCAGGTTTACTAAATAAATCAAATGCTCTTACGGTATACTTGAATGAACTATCTGATTCAAACTTAAATGTGGATATTATATGTATTACCGAACACTTCATCATGAAAGGTCACGAAAAGCATCTGTGCATACCAAATTTTAGTTTAGCTGCATGCTACTGTAGACAGGAAAAGAAGCGAGGTGGTACATGTATAATTGTTAATACTTGCCACCAATGGAGGGAAATTCCTCAAATATCAAAGCTGTCATCACCAGGGGTTTTTGAATGTTGTGCTGTCGAGCTTATTAATTATAAATTAATAGTTGTATGTATTTACAGAGTACCAAACGCCAGGAATTTAAATTACTGTTTTGATAAACTTGAAACTTTGCTTAAAGAGATATCTAACAGGCGTTCAAAGAATGTTGTAATTGCAGGTGATTTTAATATTGATGTCTTAAAACCGAGTAATAATTCAGTTGCACTTGAGTATCTACTACTAGGTTACAATTTGAAACTTGCTCTTAAACAACCAACTCGAATGGCTAGTGGGACATGTATAGATAATTTTGCGCATAATTTTAAGAAGAGTTGTAAGACAGATGTACTTGAATTTGCTTTGTCTGACCATACAGCACAGCTACTGCAATGTCCAGTTCCCAATGTATATAATATCAAATCCTGGTATATAACTAGACGAGACTACAGTAACGATAATATAGAGAAATTTAAGAATAGCATAAGCAGTCTCAAATTTTCGGAGATATATCTAACTGACGATCCCAACGTAGCTTACAATGAATTTATCGACATATTCAAGTTATTTTACGAGTTGTGTTTTCCGTATAAAGAAATAAAAATAAACCTAATCAACAAACTAAAATGGCTTTCGCGTGGCGTTAAATTATGCAGTAGAAAAAAACGAGAACTATTGTGGCGATCCAGGTTGAAACCCAACCATGACAACAAAAAGAAATTCACTACCTATTCTAGACTATACAATAAAATAATTAACTTGACACAAAAAGCTCAAAATAACCACAAAATACAACAATCTAAAAATAAATCAAAGACTAAGAACAAAGCTACTTGGAAAGTAATAAATGACATCAAATGTAAGTTTCCAAATGAGGGTGTGGCTCAATTAATTACAAATGGCGTAACCATAAATAATCCTCAAGACATTGCTAATTCGTTTAATGACTTTTTTCTTGACATCAGCAATAACAATACTACTGTACCCCAGGAATCATCCAATAAATTGACATATAATTCTAATTCAATCTTTATGACACCGACGATCCCTGATGACATTAATAAAATAATAATTGCTCTAAAAAATAAAAACAGTGCCGGTTATGATAACATTATGACAAATATTGTTAAAGATGTAGCCCATATTATATCAAAACCACTTAGCTTCATTGTCAATTTATCTATAGAAGAAGGCACTTTCCCAGAAAAACTAAAAATATCGGTTATAAAACCAGTGTTTAAAAAAGGAGACAAAACCAACATGAGTAATTACAGGCCCATTGCATTAATACCTATTTTTGGGAAAATCTTTGAAAAAGTGATCTTTAACTGTCTTTATAATTTCTTTGAGGCAAAAAACATCCTAACGCCCAATCAATATGGTTTCAGAAAAAACAAATCCATAAACGTAGCAGTTTATAACTTCTTACATAAGGTAATGATTAACTTGGATAAAGGGTTGTCAGCTGTCGCATTATACATGGACATGTCGAAAGCTTTCGATCGTGTCGATCACAAAATCCTCTTAAGAAAGTTGGATGCATATGGTGTAAGAGGAAATGTGTACAAACTCATAGAATCTTACCTTAAAAACAGGCAACAATTCACAGAAGTAAGGAGGATAAATTTTAGTACTAAAACAGAAGAACTATATGTATCTGAATATAGAACAGTTAGATTCGGCGTTCCTCAAGGGAGTATTATCGGCCCTCTATTCTTTCTGATCTATATAAATGACATGCCTTCGGTAACTATTCATGACGTTACACTGTTTGCTGATGATAGCACCGTTTTATTTGCTAATGATAATTCAATTAATTTAGAATCTGACATTAACCAAACAATACTATTGATTATAGATTGGCTTAAAATGAATAATTTAATGATTAATATTGATAAAACTAAAATAATGAATTTTAAAATAAGAACTCGGCGTACAGGTGCTTTAAAAATTCATTACCTAGATAGTGACATTGAGGAAACGGAAGTAACGAAATTTCTAGGGCTACATATTGACCACAAACTTAGTTGGAAATTTCATATTGAGCATGTTTGCAAAAAGCTGGGACAATTTTCATATGCACTATATAGATTAAGGAAAATAGCGAATCAGAGTACTTTGCTAACAGCTTACCATGGTTACGTTGGCTCTATTCTCAGATACGGTGTAATATTTTGGGGCAACGGTACGGAAAAAGAGCGCGCTTTCATTGCTCAAAAACGCTGCATCAGAGCTATATTTAATTTATGCGGAACTGACTCCTGCAAGCCATTTTTTAAAAACAATAAATTATTAACACTGCCATGTATCTA
The DNA here is from genome assembly GCA_905163415.1 of Noctua fimbriata. Lineage (NCBI taxonomy): Eukaryota > Metazoa > Arthropoda > Insecta > Lepidoptera > Noctuidae > Noctua > Noctua fimbriata. The sequence goes on along the minus strand of LR990929.1, from coordinate 7,380,515 downwards.
TATACTGGAGGCTGCAGTATTTGTTAAAAACAATATCCACATGTTTAGCTATTACACGCGTATACGGCGTAAGGACAAATTACGTACAGTAGCCAGTAAAACTCATCTAATGCATGAGAGCATCTTTTGTTCAGCTTCTCGCATTTTTAATAATATACCGGGGCCTATTAGAACAATTATGGAAAAAGAAAATTTTAAAAGGACTCTCCATGATCTGTTAGTAGACAAAAGTTACTACTCTGTAAAAGAATTTCTGTCCGACAAGTCTTTGCCTAAATATAGTCCCGCCCAGTCATGATGTGTTCTATGACATTAATTAATTTTGTTCTCTTCAGTATAATCTATTTTTTTAATTTTATGTATGATTTTTACAATTTGACATTTTAATTTGTTATGAATAATTTTTTATTTTTTTATTTTTTGAATTTTATGTGTATAATTTGACATGTTCCTATCTTAATTTGTTATGTTTGACTTTATATATTTATCTTTTGAGTGTTAAATGTAATTTTATTTTCTATACAGGAAAAGTTTTTTTCCTCTACCGATATTTTGACAGAAGAAACTTTTGAAAATTTAAAAAAATACGTATTTTCTAATTTCATATGTTTTAGTAATAAAAATAAAGTTATCGTTTACGAAAGTTGTCTATTTTGAAACTGATGTTATGGCCACTCACGGCGCGGGCGCGCGTAGCGCGCAGGCAGTTGGTTGTACCTACGTAATCAGCTGTGCGATACGGTGCGGCGTAGGTTACTGACCTCTTATTTTATTAGGTTCGACTAGATTTTATCTCTTAATTTGTAATTCCAATTTTTCCTTCATACTTTCATGGGCTTAGGACCATCGTTATGCTAAAAATAAAGCTTAAATAAAAGGCACAACTTTCAAATTAGCTATTAAATTTAAATTGAAACAACGTTATTTATTATTCATACTTTAACCTGTCTGCATTACGGCGTATTGTGCGTGAGTTGGAGTCCTAAATTGTCCATGATCAAGCAGCCTTTGATTGGCGGCTAAAATTGTTCTAACGTTTGGAACCACGGGGTTACGTATTCCTTGAGCTCGCATACGAGGAATGCTCTCGTTCGCGTACATTATTCGAGCTGCACGTAAACTTTCACCACTCAAAATGTACACTCGAATCATTTCGTAATATTCGCGATTACTGAATTCCGACATTGCAATAGGGGTGCGCGGGCGTCACACGATTTCACACGAACAAGTTATTACGTAACGGGCGCGCGCTTGCGTGGAATGAGTCAGACTGGTCGGCGCCGGGCGACCGCCGGCCTCCCCGCCCTCCCGCGAGGGGTTGCACCCCGCTACATCCCCGGCGCGTGCGCCTGTGTGCGCCGCGCAGTTTCATTGCAAGATTACTACGAAAATATGTCCATGTTTTACTCATTTTACATCGGATAAAAATTAAAAAAAAAGTATTGAACAATTAATGGGAATGTGTTCTATTACCGATACTGAACCACCAAAAAAAATATAATTACTGGAAAAAAACTTTTCCTGTATAATTTGAATTTGACATTTCTCTTAATTTGTGCCCTTTTGGTTTATTTTTTATTTATTGTGCTAGAGGGAAAATAATAATAATTAGTAATAATGTTAATTTTATCGAACAGTCAATTTCTGTATGATTATTGTATAAATATTTTGAATTTGAATTTGAATTTGACTACATGGCAGGTAATTAATCAGACAAAATACAATATCCCTAAACAACGAATTGAGAAACTTAAAGTTGGTAATAAAATTTTATACAAACCTTATGATATCGCTAGTGCTTTTAATAACTTTTTCGTTGACAAAATACGTCCGAAAATAGGTGTAGACTGTAAGCCGAAAACATGCATCCCGACCATGAAACATAACTCCATGTTTATAGCACCCAGCACGCCACACGATTTGAATAGAATAATAATGTCGCTAAAAAATACTAACAGTGTTGGATTTGATGGAATCGCTACAAAGATACTGAAGTCTGTCTCAACCGCGATATGCGAACATTTAAGCCACATACTGAACCTTACCAGATGCTTTAAAAACATCTATAATAAAACCCTTATTTAAGAAAGAAGATAAAGAGTTGATGGAATATTATAGACCTATTTCGCTCATACCGGTTATTTCGAAGATCTTTGAGAAATACATTTGCAGGGAATTATATAATTATATGGAAAAATATAATATCCTTTGCGATGAACAAAAAGGATTCAGACAGCACAGAACCATCAATATGGCAATTTATGACTTTTTGAATCCAATTATGAGTAGCATGGATAAACGATCCCCCTATATGCGCTATATTTTGCGATATGACCCAGGCGTTCGATTATGTCCATTATAATATATTACTTAATAAATTAGAAGTCTATGGCATTAGGGGTAACGTGCTCGAACTTATAAAATCATACCTGGAAAACAGAACACAAATAACTGAAGTTAGCAACATTAACATAGTTACCAAACACGAAGACATTATAAGGTCTCGAGAACGTAAAATCTCATACGGTGTACCACAAGGAACCGTGATAGGCCCGTTTTTATTTATTACTTATATTAATGATATTCCCTTGTCCCTTGAACATCCTATAACTATGTTTGCATACGATAGCACTGTAACAATCCCATGTAAAAGTACAAATACGTATGAAATTGACATAAATAATTCTCTTGACGCACTAATTAAATGGCTAGACGAAAATAATTTAAATATTAATTTAAGTAAGACAAAAATAATGCACTTTAGACAACGTACTCCCGGTGGAACTAATCTCAACATCCATTATAAAAATGACAAAATTGAGGAAGCAGAGGATACCAAATTTTTAGGATTGCAAATAGATTGCAACTTAAATTGGAAAGCACATATAGACAGTCTGTGTAAAAAATTGAGTTCATCCGCATATGTGTTATATAGACTATCCTCCATAGTAGATGTCAAAACACTTCTTACGGCTTACTACGGAATAGTTGAATCGCACTTGCGCTACGGTATTATTTTCTGGGGGAACTCAACTGATCGAGATATAGCTTTTAAGGCCCAGAAATGATGTCTCCGATAATTGTTAAAACTTAAATCGACAGACAGTTGCGCGCCTTATTTTAAGTTACATAAAATTTTGACACTTCCCTGTATATATATTTTCGAAGTATAGCTTACTTGTTTGTCAAGCAAAATCCCTCTCGTTTTGAGCGCCTGGCTGTTGTATTCCCAAGGAATAGGCGTGACAACAGTAAATTATGTCAGGTATCATGTCGAACTACCTTGATGCGTAAGAGCGTTTCTTGCATGGCCCCCATTATCTACAATAAATTACCGAGTAGTTGGAAAGCTTTAAACATAGCAAAATTTAAGAGTAGATTGCGGAATTTTTTGGTAGATAAAACGTACTACAGTGTAACTGAGTTCCTATCGGAGAAAAATATTTGTTAATTAGTGAGTCTTTTTGAAATTTTGATGTATGTTATTTTTGATTTTTGACATTTTGATCTTACATTTAGATTACTGACATTTTGAGTTTAGAATTGTAATATAATGAATAATTGTAATGACATGTTAATTGATGTAATGATAATGGTAGGTAAGACATATGTACATATAGTAATGACATGATATATAATCTTATGATACTGACCTATATTTTCCTTTTAATACAAACATAATTATATTTTTAATAGCTGATGATTTAAGAATTTTATAATAATAGTAATTTGAATTGTAATAATAATGATATAAATAATTTCAAATGTTTGCATGCCGATTGGTAAAATGTGGCTGGGCTAAATTTAATCTTAAGAACTATTATGTATTACCCATATTTGCAAAATAAAATTCTATTCTATTCTATTCAAAAATGTCAATATTTTCGTTAAAAAAAAAGTTTAAAATCGGTTTGCAGCTGTCTGTTACTTGCAAATTATATAAAGCTCTTATGCACCTTTTCTGGCACTTATTTGCCATATCTTTAGCCATGGAATTTCAATACGCAATACCCAAGTGAACACAAATATTAAATTAGGTATTTATTTTTTGTTTCTTACTTTTTTCAGGACCTCACCCCAACCCATTGCCGTCTACTTGTAAAGAAGGGGGAAAACGTGAAATAGATTCCTGTAATTATTGCCTCTGTCACAATGGCTATGAATTCTGCAATATCCGAGATATGTGTGAAACAGACCCACATGGTAAATCAATATTTATAGTCGTTATTTTAAATTAAAAAGAACAGGACAATGCCATAAAATAGGTAAGAGCTGCGTCTTTTCGATTTTAAAGCAAAAATCTTCTTTTGAATTACAAAAAAATCATATATGTTTTGTTTTAGTCTGAACTGGTGACCTCCTACATCTTAAAGTAGGAGTAATTCCAGTGTGGGAAAATGATGGCGCTAGGCGACCTGTATGGCTCTGTCTCTTTCCCACACTGTAATTACTAATACTTTAAGACGTCATAGTTGCCCTCCTGAACAACCCAGGGTGGGTTTAGAAATTATTAAAAAATGTAGTGTATTGTTTCGAAACCTAGCATCCTCCATCTTTCGTTGCCAAATAATACCAGTTTTTCGTATAATTTACTTTTTTAATGGGATAAAAAGAATAAGTGTGGTTTTTTTTTAAATTAGCCTGCTCTGACCCACTCCCATGGCCTCCCCATGGCTTTCTATTGCCTGTCCAGTATGGAAACGCACTGCGCACGCACACCTTGTTGATACAACTCTAAATGAGACGTGTCGAATAATAACTGGTTGTCTTAAACCAACCCCGGTACCAATGCTGTATGCGGCATCACGCCTCCTAAAGTTCGCACAACTATAGCCAGTCGTATCGAGGGGATGAAGCTACAAGCTGACTCACGCCATTCAATGTACAGCTACGTCTCAGTGCCTCCGACGCTGAAAAGTCTTAAAAGTTTTCTTGGATGCGTGGGCCCAACTAGTTCAGCCAATTTCAAAGCCTCCACAGCAAGGTGCAATCTCTAGCGGGAGAGGTTTAAACCACTTGACTACTTCAACGATCCATCAGAAAACCTTCCACCTGGGCACGCGTTGCTGTGGCCGACTTGGGAATCCTTAAACAGACTTCGAACCCAAGTCAGCTGGACCAAAGACAATCTTTGCAAATGGGAGTTCATGGACGGCTCAGACCTTAAGTGCGTTTGCGGGGTTTCCTCACAGACAATGGCCCATCTTCTATCTTGCACTGCATGCCCTATCACCTGCGTACTTGATGATCTGCTTAAAACATCAGTAAGTGAGACGCTAAGAAGAAGTAGATAGCTTTCTAATTTTGATTACAATTTGCCTTCTCCGACCAATCCGTTATGAATGAGTCCCGATCGTCCCGCCAGCGTTTTTTGGGCCTGCCTCGGTTATGACAGCCTCAGCCTCAGCCAGCCAGCCCTCAGACTCAGGCACCTACTGTGGGTCTCATCCTACAAAACGTAACCTCCCCAGTCCCATTTAAACCTAGCAGACTTATAGCCAACATCGGTGATGCCTGTCTTAGACCATATTAAGAGGTGGCACATTCGATTGGAGAGTCTAATATTGAGAATGCTACGCTCCATCGCTCTTTGGAAAACGTTTAGTTTTGACTTCTGAGCTTCAGTCAAAGACCAAGTCTGAGAGCCATAGGTTAGGATAGGCATAATACAAAAATCGACGAACTTGCGCTTCAGTGAGTTAGGAAGGTCGCCTTTCATAAATGCCTTCATGGACCAGTAGCTCCTCCAGGCACTTTCGACTCGACGGTCGAACTCTTTGTCTTGCCTGTTGTTGAAGGAAAGAAGAACGAAGCTAGCCCAGGTAGATTTACATTCGTCTACATATTGTATTTCCTGCACATCAACCACTACCCTAAAATAAAAATCTAAATGCAGTATTTTTTTAACAAACCATTGGTAAAATATTTTTACAAGAATTTCTGTAATGAAACTGGCAATGTCATTAGAAATAACATACACAATTCCTAATTTCAAAATCAAATTCAAAGCATTTTTTTCAAGTAGGCCAGTTATAGGCACTTTTGAATTGTCGAAACAAAGACAACGATGAAACGTAGCTACAGTCCCAGTCACATGGCATAAAAACTGTAAAAGTACTGTAGTTGCTCATTCTCTAACGTAGATCTCAATGGAGAAGAACGGGCAAGAAACTCCATGGACACTCTTTTAAATCAGAATACTTTTACAAAACCTTGGTTACATCATTCATTTTGAGATGGTACATTTTGTGAGAACGATGTAGCAAGAGACGTACGTTAAAAGTGTTCATAGTTAAACAATTCAAAAATAAAACAGTTAATTCAAATAAGCCGTGGCAACCAAGAGATGACCAGTCACAACTGACAACGCCCGTTCACGAACATGACGCATGTATCAGCACCTTTCAACTCAACCATTTTGAAGGGAACTAAATGATCCGACACACGCGCCACTATCAGCGAGTCATTTGAGTTAGCATGACATACTCTTAACCGCCAGGGCACATTCAAGTCAAGAAAAGACGTAGGTATCCAGCGTTAGACAGCTTTCTAGTACATAGTACTCACACAAAATGGGCTATGCGGTAATTTAATACTAAAGAGATTGAATGTATACAATGCAAAGATAGTTGTACAATCTTCAGCAGCTCCAACATACTATTTAATGCTATCCATTTATGCGCTCCTGTCCTTGTGGAGCAGGACCGGCATTGAGCCAAGCATTTTTATCAGCGATATAATCGTCCAACTTGTAATATGCTTGCTTACAAATTGTGCGTTTAATGCATGTTTTAAATTTCGTTTCATTTAGTTCAAGAACACTTTGTTGAATTTTGTTATAGCATCTCAAACAGTACCCCATGAAAGGTGAGTCTACTTTAGCGAGTCTGAAGCCTGGCTGAACTAATCGGTCTCTATCCCTAGTACCGTAATTGTGTCTGTTACCACTTTTTTTTAAAAGATGTAAATTTTTTCTTACATACATTACGTTTTTGTAGATGTATTGACAATGTACCGTCATGATGTTAATTTCCTTAAACAGTTCCCTTAGAGAATCACGCCTACGAAGATTATATATGGCTCTGATGGCTCTTTTTTGCAGAATAAATATGGACTCAATGTCTGCAGCCCGTCCCCATAGCAAAATGCCATAAGACATTATATTATGAAAGTAACTAAATAAACCAGTCTAGCGGTATCTACATCAGTATATTGTCGGATTTTTCTAATAGCATATGCTGCTGAACTTAGCCGCCCGGCTAGAGATGTTAAATGAGAACCCCATTGTAGCCTTGAATGAAACGTAATCCCCAGGAAAACTGTTTTATCTACAAATTCAAGCTTCTCTTTATTCAATACTATATCACAATTGCTACTTTTAATATTCGGTAAAGCAAATCTTATGCATTTATATATAGCTCTTATGCACCTTTTCTGTCTCTTAAATACCATATCTTTAGCCGTGGAATTTCAATACGCAATACCTAAGTGAAAACAAATATTAAATTAGGTAACTCAATAAAACATTTCTAAGTTTAATAAACTTAACACAAAATAAAAGTTCGTTGTTAAAAGCCAAGATGAATGAAAGGAGGCTCTTTCAAGAGATGTTAGAATGGCTTTAAATGTTAATTTTTTGTTTCTTACTTTTTTCAGAGCCTACTTGTAAAGAAGGGGCAAAACGTGAAATAGATTCCTGTAATTATTGCTTCTGTCACCATGGGCATGAATTCTGCAATATCCGAGATTTGTGTGAAAGACAACCTGATAATAAAAATCCAATGTCACCCACAGACCCACATGGTAAGTCAATATTTATAGTCGTTATTTTAAATTAAAAAGAACAGGACAATGCCATAAAACAGGTTGTAGCTGCGTCTTTTCCATTTTTAAGCAAAAATCTTCTTTTGAATTATAAAAAAATCATATATGTTCTGTTTTAGTCTGAACTGGTGACCTGCCATGACATCTTAAAGTAGGAGTAATTTCAGTGTGGGAAAGTGATGGTGCTAGGCGACCTGTATGGCTCTGTCTCTTTTCCACACTGTAATTACTAATGCTTTAAGACGTCATAGTTACCCTTCTGAACAACCCAGGGTGGGTTTAGAAATTATTAAAAAATGTAGTGTATTGTTTCGAAGCCTAGCATCCTCCATCTTTCGTTGTCAAATAATACTAGTTTTTTCGAATAATTTACTTTTTTAATGGGACAAAAAGAATTAGTGTGGATTTTTTTTTAAATTAGCCACTCTGACCCACTCCCATGGCCTCCCCCATGGCTTTCCATTGCCTGTCCAGTATGGAACCGCACTGCGCACGCACACCTTGTGGATACAACTCTAAATGTGACGTGTCGAATAATAACTGGTTGTCTTAAAAAAACCCCGGTACGAATGCTGTATCCAATGTCCGGCATCACGCCTTCTAAAGTTCGCACAACTATAAAAATGAAGTATAAAAATCTAAATGCAGTATTTTTTACAAACCATTGGTAAAATATTTTTACAAGAATTTCTGTAATGAAATTGACAATGTCATTAGAAATAACATACACGGTTCCTGAGGTGTTTAGTAAAACAAAGTGTGGCCGTAGTACCGCGGTTTATTGGGGACTGGTTGTCCTTGACATGACACGCCGCGCGCTGCGCGCATACGCACGCACACCAACATACATACATTACACCTTCACCCTTAATCTAAACCCATACATAATTTTACAAATAAGAAATTACGTAACTACACAAATAACAAAACAAAATATTATTTATTATTACTTGTTATACCTTATAACTAGTTGGTTTTTTAAGTCGACATTGCCGGATGGGACGAGACTGGGTCGGCTCTGGAGAATGCAAAGGAGTCCGTGCTTTGCGCTGTTCGACACAATCCTCAATATGCTCTTGCCCATCATCCTGATGCATGTTTGCTGCGTTTGAGTCATCGTTCCCCGGATCGCTCGGGCCGGGTAATTCCTGGTCCCCAGCTACCTCCCCCATATCTGATTTCTCTCTAGCCGGCCTAGAAGGACAGATTAATGAACTCCGTATCCGTTGCTTTAGCTGATCAACATGTTTATGGGATTCTCTACCTAAAGCATCTATTACTTTATAATCAGTGGTTCCCATCTTTTCCGTTACCTTTCCTGATACCCATTTATCCTGTCCCCTATACTGACGCAGCCAGACTTCATCCCCCGGACACAATTGACGCGACCCAGTTGCGCCGTACTTGTGTTGTCGCAACTGAGCATCTCTAACTTTATTGTCCCTGTTTGGTCGCAGTGCGTCGAATTTAGTCCTCAACCTGCGGCCGAACATAAGAAACGCCGGTGTTTCGCCTGTAGTACAATGTTCCGTGTTCCTATAATAAAGTAGGAATTTATTTATAAATAAAGATATGTTTAAATTCTCCCTAATGGCCTTCTTAATCACCCTTTTTATTGTGTGAACTGCATTTTCTGCTGCCCCGTTTGAAGCCGGGTGATATGGCGCTGAAAATATATGTTCGATGCCATTTGCATTAAGGAACTGTGTAAACTCAAGACTTGTAAACGGTGGCCCGTTATCTGAGACTATTTGTCTAGGTAAACCAAAACGTGCGCACACGTCACTTAAGACGCTGATTGTGTGACTAGCCGCTGTACTAGGTACTTGACTAACTTCTAGCCACTTCGTTCTGGCATCCACCATAACTAAAAATATCCGGCCTGATATAGGGCCTAAGAAATCTACATGTATGCGGGCCCACGGTTTATCTGGCCATGGCCAAGGGCAGGGCATATGTCGGGGCGGCGCCTCACTTTCTATAGCACAGACACGACAACCCCGGCACGTGTTCTCTATCGCCTCGTCCATTCCCGGCCACCAAACATAGCTCCTAGCAAAAGCTTTAGTTTTAACCATGCCCATATGGGCCTCATGCAAACCAGTTAGGACCATACTCCTACAAACCTCTGGTACAACCACCCTGTGGCCCCATATCACACAACCTAACTCTTCATAAAGTTCCTTTCGGCGATTAAAATAAGGCTGAAGTGACTTTATTTCGTTATCAGATGGCCATTCGTCGCGGAGGTATCTTAATACTCGGCCTAATAACTGGTCTCGGCTCGTTTGTTTTTTAATTTCGTTATAGTCTAATAACATCGCATTTTGCGCAAAATGTAAATAGGACTGTTCCGGAATTTTATTTGTTTGTTTACTCGCCTGAAGAGCTGGCAACCGCGACAACCCATCCACCCCGTTCTGTTTAGAACGAACATACTCAATATCATATGTATATATGTATATGCTGATAACTTAATAGCCCATCGTTGTAACCTACTCGCGGCCGTCGATGGTATACCTTGTTTAGGTCCAAATATAGTGACTAATGGCTTGTGGTCCGTGCGTAACGTAAAGCGTCGACCGTATAAATACTGATGTAATTTTTCTAAACAAAACACAATAGCTAATGCTTCCCGCTCGATTTGCGAATAATGTTTCTCAGCCGCGTTAAGCGCGCGCGACACATACACCACCGGTCGCTCTCGTGTTCCGACTGTGCCGGTGCTATCCTGCTCGCACATCTGGCTCAGCACGCCACCTACGCCTCTCGCGCTCGCATCACAAGTTAAAAACAATGGTTTGTTTGGTTCGTAATGGGCCAGTACGTCCGCACTAATTAAAATATTTTTAATTTTTTTGAAAGCTGATTCACACTCTCTGTCCCATTTCCAAGTTACTCCCTTCCCTAATAATCTATACAAAGGTGCCAGCATAGTACTCAAGTTGTTGACGAATTTAGCGTAATAATTTATTGTTCCTAAAAAGGCCCTCAAGTCAGTAATGTTGTCTGGTTGCGGTATGTTTAATATACCTTCTACCTTTTCCGGGTCCACTTTAACTCCCTCGTCGGAAACAATGAATCCTAAGTATTTAACCTCGTTAGTCATAAACAAACACTTTTTTTCCTTTAGTTTCATTCCGTTACTATGCAACCGCTCTAAAACTCTTTCCAATATAACTAAACGCTCCGTAATATTGGGCGATCTAATAATGATGTTATCGAGGAATACTTCTACGTTTGGGATATCATTGAGTAAATTCGAGATTATTCTTTGAAATATCCCTGGGCTCGAGGATAGACCGTAAACTAACCTTTTATACTTAAAAAGACCCTTGTGAGTATTGATTACCGTACAATTATCGGGGTCATCCAATTCAATCTGGTTATATTCCTGTGTTAAATCAATTTTCGTAAATATCTTAGCACCGTTTAATTTAACCAACAAGTCGTTAATACGTGGTAACGGATATTTGTCGACCAGTAGAACTGGATTTAAGGTTATTTTGTAATCAGCACAGATACGGAGTCCACCATCCGCCTTACGTACCGGAACGAGTGGGGTAGCCCAGTCCGCGCTGTCCACGGGCTCGATGACTCCTGCGCGCAACATACCTTCCAATTCTGCCTCAACGCGCTCGCGCAGCGCGTACGGCACAGGCCGTGAGCGACAGAATACCGGCACCGCTCCGTCGCGTATCCGTAACCGAGCCTTGCCTCCCGTGAACCGGCCCAGTCCCTCCGTGAACAAATCTTTATATCTGTGGAGCAATAGTGTTAACTGTTTATTACATGAGTCATTACAGTTGGTTCGGTCTGTGTTCATCGTGAACATATTTTTATACAATGGTATTTTAATGCCTAATTCTGTTAGCCATAGTCGACCTAATAATGAGGTAATACCCCCCTCTATAACGAACAACTCCATTTGTTTGGACTTACTTTCATAGGTGACTAGTGGCATTATTACCCCCATTGGTTTTATTATAGTACCGTCATAGAACCTAAACACCAAATTAGTGTTTTTTAATAATCTATGTCTGAACAGTCTATCATAAATTTCCCTACTGATGCATGACACTAACGACCCTGTATCAATCTCCATACATAATTTGGTTCCATCGACACATATCGTTAGGCTCACCGGTTTATAGCTGTTCAAGCTAAGTTGATGCAAGTCTTCTACCGCCTCCCAGACCCCATCGTCTGACGAAGGTGGTTCATCGTCCCCTGACTGGTCCCCAGGGTTTATTTGCCCTGCTGTTCCGCTTGTTACTCGTACCTGCGCCGCCATGTTGTTGGTGTCGCATCGATCTTGTGGCTGCCCACCCCCTGTCCGCATCGGACATACCCGACGAAGATGTCCTTTCTGTCTGCATCGACCGCAGATAAAGCGATTGTATCTACATCCTTCACTTTGGTGGTTTGCAGCCCCACAAGCACTACAGCTGTTCCTTAAATCGTCCGTTTTGCTCATCCGCGCGTCTCCAGCCGCGGCCACCCCGCGCCGACGTCGCCACCGCATGCAGCGCTCCGGCCGTGGCCTCGCCGCCACTGCCCGGCTCGCTGTTATTCCCGACCGTGTGTTCCACTGCCGCTGCATCTCTCTCCGCCGCTTCCATAGCACATGCAATTTTGACGGCATTTGCATACTGCAGATTTTCTTCGGTAAACAGTCGTTGCCTGATCGCCTCGCTTCGCAACCCACATACTAGCTGATCACGTAAATTCTCCTCTAAAACGGCTTTAAATTCACAAAATTTCGTCATTTTCTTCAGTTCTGATATATATTGTAATATGGATTCACCCGCATTTTGCCTTCTCTGTCGGAAACGGTATCTCTCAGCCATGAACGACGGCTTCGGTTGCAAGTGATCCGTCATGAGTTTCACCACCATCGTATATGTTCTCGCACTGGGTTTGTCCGGACTTGTTAAATTGCTCAACAGTTCGTAAGCTTCGTCACCCATCGACGCAATCAACGTGGGTAACCATAGTTCATCTTTAACACTATTCACTTTGAAGAACATTTCCATACGTTCTACATACAATGTCCAGTTTCCCGACCTTACATTAAACTCGGTTAACTTCCCGATAGACATGTTTAAATCCCACTATTAGTGCGCTTTTATCCCATCCTCGTCGCCAGTGAGGTGTTTAAGTAAAACAACGTGTGGCTAGTGCCGCGGTTTATTGGGGACTGGTTGTCCTTGACATGACACGCCGCGCGCTGCGCGCATTCGCACGCACACCAACATACATACATTACAGTTCCTAATTTCAAAATCAAAACCAAAGCATTTATTTCAAGTAGGCCAGTTACAGGCCCTTTTGAATTGTCGAAACAAAGACAACAATGAAATGTAGCTACAGTCATAAAAACTGTGAAAGTACTGTAGTTTCCCATTCCCTAACGTAGTATCTCTATGGAGAAGAAAGGGCAAGAAACTCCATGGACACTCTTTTAAATCAGAATACTTTTACAAAACCTTGGTTACATCATTCATGTTGAGATGGTACATTATGTGAGAACGATGTAGCATGTGTACGTTAAAAGTGTCCATTGTAAAAACAATTCAAAAATAAAATAATTAATTCAAATAAACCGTGGCAACCAAGAGATGACCAGTCACAACTGACAACGCCCGTTCACGAACATGACGCAAGTATCAGCACCATTCAACTCAACCATTTTGAAGGGAACTAAATGATCTGACACACGCGCCACCATCAGCAAGACATTTGAGTTAGCATGACATACTCTTAACCGTCAGGGTACATTCAAGTCAAGAAAAGACGTAGGTATTCAGCGAATGACAACTTTCTAGTACATAGTACTCACACAATATGGGCTATGCGGTTATACAACATTATTTTTAGTAAATGCGAAACCTGAATATAGTTTGTTCCGAATAAGTTAATGAATCGATTCCAATGATTTTTAAACCATGTTATATTTTGTCCCAAAATTATTTAAAAAAGGTTGTTTGTTGGCCACCGAGCGACACTAAGTATCTATCCGCATTCATACGGCGCTAGGGCGCTAGGGCTCAGCTGTGCGCCCGTGCGGGGGAAACACAACCCCTTCAGTCACCCAGATGCTACAGGTTAATATATAATAATATCTACCTACACTTGACCGCATTCGAAACGATGTGATCCGACAGAGAACCAGAGTTGTCGACATAGCTCATAGAATAAGTAAGCTGAAGTGGCAATGGGCCGGTCATATTTGCCGTTGAACCGATGACCGTTGGGGTAGACGTGTTCTTGAGTGGAGACCGCGAATCGGCAAAAGTAAGGTGGGACGCCCTCAGGCTCGGTGGAGTGACGATCTTCGCAGGGTGGCTGGTAGCAACTGGATGAGAATTGCTGAAAGTCGAGTTAAATGGCGTGCGATTGAGGAGGCCTATGTCCAGCAGTGGACTGCTATAGGCTGATGATGATGATGATGACACTTGACCATTACGACAGTCAAAAGCCTGCAAGTGTGATAGAAAATGTTACCACCTGTTAATTACAATACAATCGCCATACGGTTATATACCTACAGCAAATTTATTATAAATGAGCGCAAGTCGACACTGGAGGCGCGGGCGGCGCTAGAGCGCCCACCGCGCGGTAACCGTATTTAGTAGGGACAACTAGTTAACAGAACAAGCTTATAACTTTGTGATTTTTCATGATACAGTTTTGAAATTTTGTTTATAGATTCTATACACAAAAATACTAGACACGTGTTTCGGGTTTCGCATATACTAAAACTAATGTTGTATAATACTAAAGAGATTGAATGTATACAATGCAAAGATAGTTGTACAATCTTCAGCAGCTCCAACATACTAATTAATGCTATCCATTTATGCGCTCCTGTCCTTGTGGAGCAGGACCGGTATTGAGCCAAGCATTTTTATCAGCGATATAATCATCCAACTTGTAATATGTTTGCTTACATAGTGTGCGTTTAATACATGTTTTAAATTTCGTTTCATTTAGTTCAAGAACACTTTGTTGAATTTTGTTATAGCTTCTCAAACAGTACCCCATGAAAGATGAGTCTCCTTTAGCGAGTCTGAAGCCTGGCTAAACTAATTGGTCTCTATTTCTAGTACCGTAATTGTGTCTGTCAATTCTTTTATTAAAGAGATGTAGATTTTTTCTTACATACATTATGTTTTCGTAGATGTATTGACAATGTACCGTCATGATGTTAATTTCCTTAAACAGTTCCCTTAGAGAATCACGCCTACGAAGATTATATATAGCTCTGATGGCTCTTTTTTGCAGAATAAATATGGACTCAATGTCTGCAGCCCGTCCCCATAGCAAAATGCCATAAGACATTATATAATGAAAGTAGCTAAAATAGACCAGTCTAGCGGTATCTACATCAGTATATTGTCGGATTTTTCTAATAGCATATGCTGCTGAACTTAGCCGCCCCGCTAGAGATGTTAAATGAGAACACCATTGTAGCCTTGAATCAAGCGTAATCCCCAGGAAAACTGTTTTATCTACAAATTCAAGCTTCTCTTTATTCAATACTATATCAAAATCGCTACTTTTAACTTTCGTTAAAGCAAATCTTATGCATTTCGTTTTTTTTTTAATTTTATACTTAATTGTATGCTGTGAACCAGTTATGGACCTGAAGTAGGGCATTATTCACGTCATCTAGATTTTGGGCCCGTCTTTTTATCTTAAAAATCAGGGAAGTGTCATCAGCGAATAACACCATATTTTGAGGTTGGTTTTTCAATAAATAGGGTAGATCATTTATATATACTAAAAAGAGGAAAGAACCCAATATTAAGCCTTGCGGAACCCCCATTTTTATTTTTAAACACTGTGAATTAACACCATTAATTTGAACTTGTTGTTGCTATCATTCAAATAAGATTTTATTAAACTAAGTGCAAGTTTACCTAGTCCTAGGCCTCGGAATGCGCCACCGTCGGGATCCCGACTGACGGCAGGAGGGGTTTCCATCGGCGTCGGGTCGACGTTGAAGTACCTGGGACTCGTCCTCGACAGCGGGTGGAACTTCGTGGAGCATTTCCGACGTTTGGCCTCCAAACTGGAACGGACCGGGGCTGCCTTCAAGCGGCTCCTGCCCGACCTGGGGGGTCCAAACGCTTCCTGCCGGAGGCTCTACGCGGGGGTCTTGCAGTCCATGGCCCTTTACGGGGCCCTGGTGTGAGTGCGTTCTCTGAGGCGGCAAGCCGCCCGCTACCTGAACGCGCCCCAAAAGGGGATAGCCCTAAGGCTAGTCCGGGAGTACCGCACGATCTCCGGTGAGGCGGCGAGCCTCCTTGCCGGATTGCTGCCATGGAATCTGGAGGCGATAGTCCTCGCGCGCCTTCACGAATGGCGTGCGGAGGTACTACGTCGGGGAGAAACTCCGCTGCCGCGGCAAATCGCCGGCATCAGCGGTTATCAGCGGACAGACCTCCGGCGCGATCTCATGGTTACATGGAGAGAGCGACTGTCGCAACCCCGTACAGGGCACGCCACCATAGTGGCGATAAGTCCCCTCTTTGAGGAGTGGCTAGAGGCTTGGGTGGAGCAGCGCTGTGTCCTCGTAGCGGCGATTTTTTTACTGGTTTTTGACGGTTCAGGCTGCACTGGATGACTTGTTTGCCGGGGTTTTGTTTCGTCACACCTGTTCTTCCTACGTAGGGCTCTTGAACAAGTGCTACTGAAACTCCCTTTGCCTGAGCCGCCATGTGGAGTTCTTCTGTGGCCAGCTTGGAGCGCTGAAGATTAGCTTGGATGAACTTTAATCTTGGTTTCGGTCTTATTGTGTTTTGAAGGGTAACTGGTTGGCTGTTTGTGTTCTCTTGGTCGCCCTTAGCAATAAGAAACGCGCGACCTCGCTATACCATCCCAATTTTGGCGTTCCGGGCAGTCTTCGCTGAACGCTGTGTGTGCCAGGTCGCTGTCCGTCCTGTGTGCCACCTTACAGTTGATGCAGGTGGGCAGTTTGCCGTCAGCCCGAGTGAGGCAGTCCCTACTGCTGTGCGCTCCACTGCAGTGACTGCAGGCTTCTTTGCCGTCCTTGCATAAGGTCCTATTGTGACCATAGGCAAGGCACTTTGAGCACTGTACTAGCGGGGACTGGTCCACAATCGGGCACCGCTTGATGCCCACGTGCACCTTCTGCACCTGCGTGTAGCACTTCCAGAGCTCCGGCGAGAGCTCTAGAACAGGGTGGCACTCATGGGGGTTTCTCGCGCGCTTCCTGTAGCGCACCCTTATGGTGTGTCCATCCACAGCGACGTCCTGCAGAAGGTGTTTGTTCTGAGCCTTTAGGAGTTCGACTATCTCCTCGTCGCTGTAGCTAGACAACACTCCCTTAATGCACACTAGGGGGTTTTGGGGTTTCGGCTCCTGGACCTTTAGCCCTACGTTCGACTTGAACTGATCTCTGATCAGGTTCAGGTCCGACTTACTGGCGCACCTCAGAACCACTTTCTGATTCCGCGCCTTCCAGACCGTGTCAACCCTGGCTCCGCTTGTCTTAAGGTCCCGGGCAGTCCTGATCCTCTCGATCACATTATCTAGTTTCGGGGGCTTCGGTGTGCTGGCGACCTGGGCAAAGGTTTTGGGGCCTTATTGATGTAGTAGAGGTTTCTCCGCTTTGCCCAATTCCGCTACCCCTTTCTCAATGTTTTGGAGGGTCTTTTTTTACTCCACGACTGCTAGTTCCGCTTCCAGATTCAGCGCCAAGGGCGCCTGGATCGTCGGTTCCTTGTCACGCACTTCGCGAAGGTCTGCTGAGACCATCTCCAGCCTTTAGTAGCGGCGATTGGCGGCGGCGATCTCTCACGCCCGGCCATGGTTCAAGCCATGGTCCGGAGCGAGAGGGAATGGGAAGCCGTCACCTTCTTCTGCGAAGCAGTCATGCTAGTGAAGGAGGTGTCGGGACGTGAGAGGGAAAGAGCCTCACGTCCCAGCCACCGCGGGAGACGCCCTGGGCGTCGGGGGTCACGTGGTGGCCCCCGGCCACCGTAGGCGCGGGCCTGTGGACGGCGAGTTATGGGCTAGCTGGGCCGATGCCTGCCAGGGCTGCGGGAATGTTCGAAAGAGATACCGCGGCCCTGGAACACAAAGGGCAAAGAAGGAACATGGATGGGTTTTAGTCAGTACAAGTCTGACACTCCCTTCCGCTCCGCCCGAGCGGGAGGGGTCATTTGATGAATTCCCAAACAAAAAAAAAAAAAAAAACATGGACCACATGCTGTATTTAATGTGTAGCTAGTGTTACGTATTTTCTTCCTGTTAGTCTCGTTATTTATGACTTTCCAAACTGTCTTAATTTTGTTTTCTGCTGTTTTGATCTTGTTGCTAATGTGCAGGGTTTTGACAACCTTGCTTGTATTTCTAAAAATTTTTGAATACTTAACAACATACTTGTTAAAAGTTTCAGTATTTATATAAGGCTTAAGGCCATAAAGCTCAAATAGTCTTTCGCTACTTTTTCTGATACCTCTAGTTGCCCAATCACTAAATATAAATTTAGGGCAAATACATCTTGTCTTCTTTTCAAAAGTTTTGTTGAACTCAGTGTGAACTATTGAAAATAAATTATCATACAATTGATTTATATTAATATCGTCCATATGATGGCTCATAACACTTAACTTGTGCTGTAGGGAAATATTATACCTATTTAATTTATTAGTAGATAAAGGTCTAAATTGAATGCGAACTTTTTGCAATGATATGTTACACCTAAAAGTTACAGTTTGTCCGCTATGGTCAGACGGCAAACAATTTACTACAGCTTTATCTAAGTAATCACAATTGCAGAAAATATTATCTGTATAAGTAGCAGAAGATGGAGTTACTCTCGTAGGTTCTATAAAAATGTTGGTCAAGTCAAATGACTTAAATAGATTTAATAACCGACTGCTATTAGAATTTTCTTTTAAAATATTGATATTGAAATTCTCACAAATAATTATAGTTTTATTACTGGCTGCAAGTTTTGCAAGGACATCTTCCATTATTGATTCAAATAAGAAAAAGTTTTGTTAGTTTGTTGGTCTGTACACGCACACAATTACATGCTTATCTAGCTCAACACAGGACAGTTCGACGCAATATTCAGCCGAGAGACCTACTACGTCATTACGATGCTTATATTTAACACAATTTTTCAATAATATTAGGGAACCTCCACGCAGCATAGAATTCTTATCAAACATCGCCAGATTTATTTAAGGTGGAAGCGCTAGGGTAGCCTGAGAAATTCAAAATGACTTTTTCATGAAATAGTCTTTGGGATTAAATGAATTTGAAGGGGTTGTATTGATGATTTTAATGATTATAACTCTGCAAAGCCCTATTTGTTACGGTCGCGAATCATATTTTGATCAACAAACAACCTGACACCAACCTGCTAATGTCAAAAAATGTTAGAAAATTTGAATGTCGTGGGCTTCTCTGGCTCTTCCCCCTTAAGCAGAACTTTTCTGGGGGTGATGTACGTAATTTACGACATTCGATTATTTTTCATTTTTTTTTAAGATGTTCTACCTCCGAATTGCAAGGAAGGGCAAATGATGGTAGTTGATTGTTCTCGTTGCTTCTGTATATCCCGACAAGAAGGTTGGAAATGTGAGAAAAAGAAAATGAAAATATGTCCTGATGAAGAAAATAGACCGCCAGCGACTAAAAGTAAGTAAGGTTAATATTTGTTATTTATCCTTGAGGCATTCGATCTTTGACTATAACATTGTTTTAAGTAGTAAGAAGCCCGAAAGTCTGACTACCAGTCTTACCAAGGGCTATCGTATTACCTAGTAACTGGGTTGTTCAGATAGGCAGTCCGCTCCATGTAATATACTGGTATTCTCCTATCAGGTGTTACACTGAAAGCAGGTGATGATGATCTTTGAAACATTAAGAAAAAACTGATCTCCCTTGGTGGTTAGGACTAGATATAAATATATGTTTTCACTAACTGTAAATGCCACCGAAATTAAAAGAAAACCAAGACGGTGTTTCTTTGTTAAGACATTCAATTATTATTTACTAAAATAGGACTTTAACAAATCGCTCGTTTGCGACAACAATTGACGACACGAAAGTATTAAATTAAATAACGAAATACGTAAAATAAACCGTTCATCTTTTTATAAAAGGTAATGCAAAAAAATATTGGCAATATAATGAAAATAAATGTTATAGTCTAACTTACTCATTAACCCATACCATACCCATACTTATTAACTAATTCACGTCTATCTTGTTGTTCGTAATAAATAATTATTTGATTTGGTGTTATAAAAGGATGCTGTGCTGTATTTCTTATTTTTAGAGTTATATCATTATTGTCTCAAACAAGCGAAATGACAGCTGATTGTGAATCAAACTTCAAAAAAGTAAAAGGATTGTTTATTTACTCTTAAAATTTCTATATTTATTAGCTGCAGGTTTTAATGGGCATTGATGCACAAACTGTTACCATGAATCGAGTACGTAATTCTAGTCCAGTCATACTCAACCTGTGGCCCCTGACTACATAAATACGAAAAACTGTATTCCAACAGTCACAAATCCCAATTTTAAAATACCGATTTTCATAATTCCGAATGGTTCTAAATTCCTGATATAACAACTCCGATTTATCATTTATCCTATTTTATAATTCCTAAATTTCAATATTCCTAACGTTTATAATTACTATTCTCTAAATACCTAGTTTCAGTAGATCGAATAACCAAAAGTGCGACTTAATGATAATACGAAACATCAAAACGACGAATTCCGATCATTAAAATAGCGATTAATTAGAATTCCGAAATAAAAACACCTTGTAAAACTGAATATCGTCAATAGTCACAGTTCTAACATAAACTAACCAAAATTATTCACCAACAATAGAGGGCTTCTGGCGCTCGGCGGCCGCTACCGCGGCACTCTCGCTTCGCTCACTCGCCTTCGCGCTTTAGTCGTCACAGTTCTAACCTGATATATATGCCCAAATGATTCACCAAAAATAGATGGTACCCGAAGCAGGTATATAAGGAGAAGAAGAAAACATATAATTAATATTAATACACTTTTAATAAAAAAGTAGGCGTTTTTAAATTTCATCAAACGTTACTTATAGATCTTGAATTTATACGCAGAAGGGTCTAAACTTTATCATCATCATCATCATCATCATTTCAGCCGAAAGACGTCCACTGCTGGACATAGGCCTTCCCCAAGTGTCGCCACATTTTCCCGTCCCGTGCGACTCGCATCCAGCGGATCCTTGCAACCTTCACCAGGTCTTCGGTCCTCCTAGTGGGAGGCTTTCCAACGCAACGTCTTCCGGTTCGCGGTCGCCACTCCAGAACTTTTCGGCCCCATCAGCCATGCGTTTTGCGAGCAATGTGCCCTGCCAACTGCCACTTAAGTTTTACTATTCTTCGGGCTACGTCGGTAAACTTGGTTTTCTGCCGGCATTCCTCATTTCTGTTTTGATCACGCTAGGAAACTCCGAGCATAGCCCTCTCCATCGCCCTTTGGGTGACTTTAAGCCTCCTGATGAGGCACAATGTAAGCGACCACGTTTTGGTCCCGAATGTAATCACTGGCAACACACACTGGTCATTTCGGACTCTTAGGACTTTCGTCTTGAGACACTGCGGTAAGTTGGACGAGATGATACCACGCAACTTCCCGAACGCTGCCAGACGAGTCGGATTCGACGATTGACCTCTTTCTCAAAGTTAGACCTACCTAACTGAACCGTTTGTCCCAAATAGACATAATCGTCTACAACTTCGAGTGTAGAGTCACCGATCTTAATAGGAGTGGGTGTTACATGGGCATTCAACATGATTTTGGTTTTGTCCATGTTCATCTTAAGACCCACTCTTTCGGAAGCTCTACCGAGGTCATCGAGCATTGTACTGAGGTCCTCCATGGTCTCAGCCATGACCACTATATCGTCGGCAAACCGAAGGTGAAAGATGTACTCGCCGTTGACGTTGATGCCTAGCCCTCTCCAATCCAGAACCTTGAAGACATCCTCCAGTCCAGCGGTGAACAGTTTCGGAGATATGACGTCTGCTTGTCTCACACCTCGCTGCAGAAGGATAGGTTCCGAGGTCTGGTCCTGAAGTCGGACTGACATGGTGGCGTTTTTGTACAAACACTTCAACACCTCGATGTACCGACAGTCGATTTGGCACCGTTGGAGAGACTACAGTACAGCCCAAGTCTCAATCGAATCGAAAGCTTTCTCGTAGTCCACAAACGCTAAACAGAGAGGCAGGTTATACTCTTCGGTCTTATGTATAATCTACCGCAGCGTACGTATGTGGTCTATGGTGCTAAAGCCTTTTTGGAATCCGGATTGTTCGGGAGGCTGAAAATTGTCAAACCTGCGTGCGACTTCGATTCGTGATGACTCTTTAAAACAACTTGTAGAGATGGCTTAGAAGTGAGATGGGCCTATAGTTCTTCAGCTGGGCATTGTCGCCCTTTTTGAATAAAAGTACCACCACACCTCTGCACCATGCCTGAGGCGTTTTCCCCTCGAGTATGACGGAATCAAACAGCTTCTGAAGGGCCTTAAGTACCGGTTTCCACCTGCCTTCAGGAGTTCGGCCGTAATTCCGTCATCACCCGGTGCCTTGTTGTTTTTAAGCTGTTCAGAGCCATCCTAATCTCGTTAAGGCTGACATTCGGAATGTCTTCGGTATAGTGTCGGGTCAGTCTAGCTCTTGGGTCGTTAGCTAGATATGTCGTAATAGACAAGATGGTAATTTCAATCAATCAATCTTTATTTGTGAACACAATTACAATAAAGGTCTTACGTACATTTTAGTCGAGGTCTATGTCCTCCCAATGAAATCGGTGTACAAATATATTAGTGTTTTAGTAATAAATCTGAATTTTTACAATACAATTAAGTCAAGTTCCAGTAAATAATGTCAAATCAAATCAAATCATTTATTTCTTTGCAAAAATGGGTAATAGGTACATAAGTGTTCTTTTATAATGAGGTTCTCCACATTTTGCCATCACATGGGCATGCAAATGGTTTGTTTACAATTATAAATTTAAAATAAGGGGCATGTCATTGGAATAGTATACAATTAAAAAATGTCATTATTGTCAAAGTAATAAAAAATATTATCAGTAATGTCAAACGGAATAATATTATGCCAACTTGAATAACAATATGTCAATTAGAGTAAAAATAGGTAGTTACAGTAAATAATCAATCAGTCAGTATATCATTATTTAGAAAGTCGTCAATTAAGTAAAGCTTTTCATAATTAAAATTTCCTTTAGCGCCCTTTTAAATTTTAATACAGTCATGTTTTTTATAACATTGGGTACTTTATTATATATGCGTGGGGCGATACCAAAAAACTTTTTTGCATTAGTGCGGTTTTAAATTTCACTTGACATAATTTATTGACGTATTGAGTCCGTATTGGATTTTTTCTGACCTCTGATAATTTTTGAAATAGATTTGAATTACATTTCACAAACAAAGCCGTTTCTATTATAAACAAAGAGGCCGAAGTTAAAATTTTTAATGATTTAAAATAGGGCACACAGCTATCAGTTGTCTTAAGACCGCACATTGACCTGATGCATCGCTTCTGCAACCTAAATACCAGCTCCCTATCAGTGGACTGACCCCAGAAAATAATGCCATACCGCAATACAGAGGCAACCAGTCCATGGTACGCTGCTAAAAGTGCCTGACCGTTAACTTTTTTTGAGAGTTGAAATAGAGCATATGCGGATTTGCTAAGTTTCTTACATAGTTCTTCAACATGAGGCTTCCATGTAAGTTGGTTATCGATATTAATAACTAAGAACTTAGCTTTATTTGCTTCTTCAATATCACAACCATTGTAGGAAATGTTAACCTTTGGGTTTGGACATCGTTAATAAAAATGCATGACTTTTGTTTTAGTCAGGTTTATAACCATATTATTTCCTTTATTTATTTTCTAACACACTTATTACATTTTTAAATATTTCTTAACAAAAACTATATAAAAAACATTTAAAAATATAAAAAATAGTGGTCCGCCGGTAGCGGGAGCAGGGTTCAAGCTACCGGTGGTTAGGGCTCCAGAGACAAGAACCTCCTCACAATACGAGCCGTATCGAGGAGTACTGCATTCTGAATCAGGCCCTTGATCCAACCGCCTAAGGAGAGCTTCGAAAGATGGTCATCGAGGCTCTTGGCTATAATAACCATATTATTATTATTTAGCCAATTTATGATTTCATGTAAGCAAGTATTGATGTCATTCTTGTAATTATTTGGATCAGTACATTTTATTATAGCGGTACTATCATCTGCAAAAAGAACCATTTGGTTGGTTGTAAGGTCGTCAATTAAATGTATTATAAACAAATAATTAATCAATTGTAATTTATTTTTTCATGCATGTGTGGTAAATTATATTAAAGGGCTAGTAATGTCATATTTTATCATATTGTAAATAATGTCATTTATTTGTATTAATAATAATTTATTTTCACATGCATGTCAGTGATGGTAAATTATAATAAAGGCCTGGTAATGTCATATTTTATCATTTAAAAATTCTTCAATGGTCTTTTATGGTCTTAACTATCAGAAATAAGTACAATTTACTTTTGAATTTGCGGACATTTTCTTCACTCCTTATACTTTTTGGTAATTTATTGTAGACTTTTGGAGCCATTACAAAAATACTGTTTCTGTATAATGCAGTACTACATAGATCCGACTATTTGTAACCGATCACAACGGCGCTGACTAGTTACTCGACTAAATTTATGTAAATTATTTTTGACGAACATACACGTTTCAAAAATGTCAATATTTCCGTAAAAAAAAAAAGTTTAAAATCGGTTTGCAGCTGTCTGTTACCTGCAAATTATATAAAGCTCTTATGCACCTTTTCTGGCACTTATTTACCATATCTTTAGCCATGGAATTTCAATACGCAATACCCAAGTGAACACAAATATTAAATTAGGTATTTATTTTTTGTTTCTTACTTTTTTCAGGACCTCACCCCAACCCATTGCTGTATCATTGTGAAGAAGGGGGAAAACGTGAAATAGATTCCTGTAATTATTGCCTCTGTCACAATGGCTTTGAATTCTGCAATATCCGAGATATGTGTGAAACAGACCCACATGGTAAGTCAATATTTATAGTCGTTATTTTAAATTAAAAAGAACAGGACAATGTCATAAAATAGGTAAGAGCTGCGTCTTTTCGATTTTAAAGCAAAAATCTTCTTTTGAATTACAAAAAAATCATATATGTTTTGTTTTAGTCTGAACTGGTGACCTGCCATGACATCTTAAAGTAGGAGTAATTCCAGTGTGGGAAAGTGATGGCGCTAGGCGACCTGTATGGCTCTGTCTCTTTCCCACACTGTAATTACTAATGCTTTAAGACGTCATAGTTACCCTCCTGAACAACCCAGGGTGGGTTTAGAAATTATTAAAAAATGTAGTGTATTGTTTCGAAACCTAGCATCCTCCATATTTCGTTGCCAAATAATACCAGTTTTTCGTATAATTTACTTTTTTAATGGGATAAAAAGAATAAGTGTGGTTTTTTTTTTAAATTAGCCTGCTCTGACCCACTCCCATGGCCTCTCCATGGCTTTCAATTGCCTGTCCAGTATGGAACCGCACTGCGCACTCACACCTTGTACAATGTACAGCTACGTCTCAGTGCCTTCGACGCTGAAAAGTCTTAAAAGTTTTCTTGGATGCTTGGGCCCAACTAGTTCAGCCAATTTCAAAGCCTCCACAGCAAGGTGCAATCTCTAGCGGGAGAGGTTTAAACCACCTGACTACTTCAACGATCCATCAGAAAACCTTCCACCTGGGCACGCGTTGCTGTGGCCGACTTGGGAATCCTTAAACAGACTTCGAACCCAAGTCAGCTGGACCAAAGACAATCTTTGCAAATGGGAGTTCATGGACGGCTCAGACCTTAAGTGCGTTTGCGGGGTTTCCTCACAGGCAATGGCCCATCTTCTATCTTGCACCGCATGCCCTATCACCTGCGTACTTGATGATCTGCTTAAAACATCAGTAAGTAAGACGCTAAGAAGAAGTAGATAGCTTTCTAATTTTGCCTTCTCCGACCAATCCGTTATGAATGAGTCCCGATCGTCCCGCCAGCGTTTTTTGGGCCTGCCTCGGTTATGACAGCCTCAGCCTCAGCCAGCCAGTTCTCAGCCTCAGGCACCTACTGTGGGTCTCATCCTACAAAACGTAACCTCCCCAGTCCCATTTAAACCTAGCAGACTTATAGCCAACATCGGTGATGCCTGTCTTAGACCATATTAAGATGTTGCACATTCGATTGGAGAGTCTAATATTGAGAATGCTACGCTCCATCGCTCTTTGGAAAACGTTTAGTTTGGACTTCTGAGCTTCAGTCAAAGACCAAGTCTGAGAGCCATAGGTTAGGATAGGCAGAATACAAAAATCGACGAACTTGCGCTTCAGTGAGTTAGGAAGGTCGCCTTTCATAAATGCCTTCATGGACCAGTAGCTCCTCCAGGCACTTTCGACTCGACGGTCGATCTCTTTGTCTTGTATGTTGTTGAAGGAAAGAAGAACGAAGCTAGCCCAGGTAGATTTACATTCGTCTACATATTGTATTTCCTGCACATCAACCACTACCCTAAAATAAAAATCTAAATGCAGTATTTTTTTAACAAACCATTGGTAAAATATTTTTACAAGAATTTCTGTAATGAAACTGGCAATGTCATTAGAAATAACATACACAATTCCTAATTTCAAAATCAAATTCAAAGCATTTTTTTCAAGTAGGCCAGTTATAGGCACTTTTGAATTGTCGAAACAAAGACAACGATGAAACGTAGCTACAGTCCCAGTCACATGGCATAAAAACTGTAAAAGTACTGTAGTTGCTCAAATCTCTAACGTAGATCTCAATGGAGAAGAACGGGCAAGAAACTCCATTGACACTCTTTTAAATCAGAATACTTTTACAAAACCTTGGTTACATCATTCATTTTGAGATGGTACATTTTGTGAGAACGATGTAGCAAGAGACGTACGTTAAAAGTGTTCATAGTTAAACAATTCAAAAATAAAACAGTTAATTCAAATAAGCCGTGGCAACCAAGAGATGACCAGTCACAACTGACAACGCCCGTTCACGAACATGACGCATGTATCAGCACCTTTCAACTCAACCATTTTGAAGGGAACTAAATGATCCGACACACGCGCCACTATCAGCGAGTCATTTGAGTTAGCATGACATACTCTTAACCGCCAGGGCACATTCAAGTCAAGAAAAGACGTAGGTATCCAGCGTTAGACAGCTTTCTAGTACATGTTACTCACACAAAATGGGCTATGCGGTAATTTAATACTAAAGAGATTGAATGTATACAATGCAAAGATAGTTGTACAATCTTCAGCAGCTCCAACATACTATTTAATGCTATCCATTTATGCGCTCCTGTCCTTGTGGAGCAGGACCGGCATTGAGCCAAGCATTTTTATCAGCGATATAATCGTCCAACTTGTAATATGCTTGCTTACAAATTGTGCATTTAATGCATGTTTTAAATTTCGTTTCATTTAGTTCAAGAACACTTTGTTGAATTTTGTTATAGCATCTCAAACAGTACCCCATGAAAGGTGAGTCTACTTTAGCGAGTCTGAAGCCTGGCTGAACTAATCGGTCTCTATCCCTAGTACCGTAATTGTGTCTGTTACCACTTTTTTTTAAAAGATGTAGATTTTTTCTTACATACATTACGTTTTTGTAGATATATTGACAATGTACCGTCATGATGTTAATTTCCTTAAACAGTTCCCTTAGAGAATCACGCCTACGAAGATTATATATGGCTCTGATGGCTCTTTTTTGCAGAATAAATATGGACTCAATGTCTGCAGCCCGTCCCCATAGCAAAATGCCATAAGACATTATATTATGAAGTAACTAAATAAACCAGTCTAGCGGTATCTACATCAGTATATTGTCGGATTTTTCTAATAGCATATGCTGCTGAACTTAGCCGCCCGGCTAGAGATGTTAAATGAGAACCCCATTGTAGCCTTGAATGAAACGTAATCCCCAGGAAAACTGTTTTATCTACAAATTCAAGCTTCTCTTTATTCAATACTATATCACAATTGCTACTTTTAATATTCGGTAAAGCAAATCTTATGCATTTATATATAGCTCTTATGCACCTTTTCTGTCTCTTAAATACCATATCTTTAGCCGTAGAATTTCAATACGCAATACCTAAGTGAAAACAAATATTAAATTAGGTAACGCAATAAAACATTTCTAAGTTTAATAAACTTAACACAAAATAAAAGTTCGTTGTTAAAAGTCAAGATGAATGAAAGGAGGCTCTTTCAAGAGATGTTAGAATGGCTTTAAATGTTAATTTTTTGTTTCTTACTTTTTTCAGAACCTCAGCCTACTTGTAGAGAAGGGGCAAAACGTGAAATAGATTCCTGTAATTATTGCTTCTGTCACAATGGGTATGAATTCTGCAATATCCGAGATTTGTGTGAAAGACAACCTGATAATAAAAATCCAAAGTCACCCACAGACCCACATGGTAAGTCAATATTTATAGTCGTTATTTTAAATTAAAAAGAACAGGACAATGCCATAAAACAGGTTGTAGCTGACTCTTTTCCATTTTTAAACAAAAATCTTCTTTTGAATTATAAAAAAATCATATATGTTCTGTTTTAGTCTGAACTGGTGACCTGCCATGACATCTTAAAGTAGGAGTAATTCCAGTGTGGGAAAGTGATGGTGCTAGGCGACCTGTATGGCTCTGTCTCTTTTCCACACTGTAATTACTAATGCTTTAAGACGTCATAGTTACCCTTCTGAACAACCCAGGGTGGGTTTAGAAATTATTAAAAAATGTAGTGTATTGTTTCGAAGCCTAGCATCCTCCATCTTTCGTTGTCAAATAATACTAGTTTTTTCGAATAATTTACTTTTTTAATGGGACAAAAAGAATTAGTGTGGATTTTTTTTTAAATTAGCCTGCACTGACCCACTCCCATGGCCTCCCCCATGGCTTTCCATTGCCTGTCCAGTATGGAACCGCACTGCGCACGCACACCTTGTGGATACAACTCTAAATGTGACGTGTCGAATAATAACTGGTTGTCTTAAACCAACCCCGGTACGAATGCTGTATCCAATGTCCGGCATCACGCCTTCTAAAGTTCGCACAACTATAAAAATGCAGTATAAAAATCTAAATGCAGTATTTTTTACAAACCATTGGTAAAATATTTTTACAAGAATTTCTGTAATGAAACTGACAATGTCATTAGAAATAACATACACGGTTCCTGAGGTGTTTAGTAAAACAAAGTGTGGCCGTAGTACCGCGGTTTATTGGGGACTGGTTGTCCTTGACATGACACGCCGCGCGCTGCGCGCATACGCACGCACACCAACATATACATTACACCTTCACCCTTAATCTAAACCCATACATAATTTTACAAATAAGAAATTACGTAACTACACAAATAACAAAACAAAATATTATTTATTATTACTTGTTATACCTTATAACTAGTTGGTTTTTTAAGTCGACATTGCCGGATGGGACGAGACTGGGTCGGCTCTGGAGAATGCAAAGGAGTCCGTGCTTTGCGCTGTTCGACACAATCCTCAATATGCTCTTGCCCATCATCCTGATGCATGTTTGCTGCGTTTGAGTCATCGTTCCCCGGATCGCTCGGGCCGGGTGATTCCTGGTCCCCAGCTACCTCCCCCATATCTGATTTCTCTCTAGCCGGCCTAGAAGGACAGATTAATGAACTCCGTATCCGTTGCTTTAGCTGATCAACATGTTTATGGGATTCCCTACCTAAAGCATCTATTACTTTATAATCACTGGTTCCCATCTTTTCCGTTACCTTTCCTGATACCCATTTATCCTGTCCCCTATACTGACGCAGCCAGACTTCATCCCCCGGACACAATTGACGCGACCCAGTTGCGCCGTACTTGTGTTGTCGCAACTGAGCATCTCTAACTTTATTGTCCCTGTTTGGTCGCAGTGCGTCGAATTTAGTCCGCAACCTGCGGCCGAACATAAGAAACGCCGGTGTTTCGCCTGTAGTACAATGTTCCGTGTTCCTATAATAAAGTAGGAATTTATTTATAAATAAAGATATGTTTAAATTCTCCCTAATGGCCTTATTAATCACCCTTTTTATTGTGTGAACTGCATTTTCTGCTGCCCCGTTTGAAGCCGGGTGATATGGCGCTGAAAATATATGTTCGATGCCATTTGCATTAAGGAACTGTGTAAACTCAAGACTTGTAAACGGTGGCCCGTTATCTGAGACTATTTGTCTAGGTAAACCAAAACGTGCGCACACGTCACTTAAGACGCTGATTGTGTGACTAGCCGCTGTACTAGGTACTTGACTAACTTCTAGCCACTTCGTTCTGGCATCCACCATAACTAAAAATATCCGGCCTGATATAGGGCCTAAGAAATCTACATGTATGCGGGCCCACGGTTTATCTGGCCATGGCCAAGGGCAGGGCATATGTCGGGGCGGCGCCTCACTTTCTATAGCACAGACACGACAACCCCGGCACGTGTTCTCTATCGCCTCGTCCATTCCCGGCCACCAAACATAGCTCCTTGCAAAAGCTTTAGTTTTAACTATGCCCATATGGGCCTCATGCAAACCAGTTAGGACTATACTCCTACAAACCTCTGGTACAACCACCCTGTGGCCCCACATCACACAACCTGACTCTTCATAAAGTTCCTTTCGGCGATTAAAATAAGGCTGAAGTGACTTTATTTCGTTATCAGATGGCCATTCGTCGCGGAGGTATCTTAATACTCGGCCTAATAACTGGTCTCGGCTCGTTTGTTTTTTAATTTCGTTATAGTCTAATAACATCGCATTTTGCGCAAAATGTAAATAGGACTGTTCCGGAATTTTATTTGTTTGTTTACTCGCCGGAAGAGCTGGCAACCGCGACAACCCATCCGCCCCGTTCTGTTTGGAACGAACATACTCAGTATCATATGTATATGCTGATAACTTAATAGCCCATCGTTGTAACCTACTCGCGGCCATCGATGGTATACCTTGTTTAGGTCCAAATATAGTGACTAATGGCTTGTGGTCCGTGCGTAACGTAAAGCGTCGACCGTATAAATACTGGTGTAATTTTTCTAAACAAAACACAATAGCTAATGCTTCCCGCTCGATTTGCGAATAATGTTTCTCAGCCGCGTTAAGCGCGCGCGACACATACACCACCGGTCGCTCTCGTGTTCCGACTGTGTCGCTGCTATCCTGCTCGCACATCTGGCTCAGCACGCCACCTACGCCTCTAGCGCTCTTAAAAACAATGGTTTGTTTGGTTCGTAATGGGCCAGTACGTCCGCTCTAATTAAAACATTTTTAATTTTTTTGAAAGCTGATTCACACTCTCTGTCCCATTTCCAAGTTACTCCCTTCCCTAATAATCTATACAAAGGTGCCAGCATAGTACTCAAGTTGTTGACGAATTTAGCGTAATAATTTATTGTTCCTAAAAAGGCCCTCAAGTCAGTAATGTTGTCTGGTTGCGGTATGTTTAATATACCTTCTACCTTTTCCGGGTCCACTTTAACTCCCTCGTCGGAAACAATGAATCCTAAGTATTTAACCTCGTTAGTCATAAACAAACACTTTTTTTCCTTTAGTTTCATTCCGTTACTATGCAACCGCTTTAAAACTCTTTCCAATATAACTAAATGCTCCGTAATATTGGGCGATCTAATAATGATGTCATCGAGGAATACTTCTACGTTTGGGATATCGTTGAGTAAATTCGAGATTATTCTTTGAAATATCCCTGGGCTCGAGGATAGACCGTAAACTAACCTTTTATACTTAAAAAGACCCTTGTGAGTATTGATTACCGTACAATTATCGGGGTCATCCAATTCAATCTGGTTATATTCCTGTGTTAAATCAATTTTCGTAAATATCTTAGCACCGTTTAATTTAACCAACAAGTCCTTAATACGTGGTAACGGATATTTGTCGACCAGTAGAACTGGATTTAAGGTTATTTTGTAATCAGCACAGATACGGAGTCCACCATCCGCCTTACGTACCGGAACGAGTGGGGTAGCCCAGTCCGCGCTGTCCACGGGCTCGATGACTCCTGCGCGCAACATACCTTCCAATTCTGCCT
Source organism: Noctua fimbriata (assembly GCA_905163415.1). Classification (NCBI taxonomy): domain Eukaryota; kingdom Metazoa; phylum Arthropoda; class Insecta; order Lepidoptera; family Noctuidae; genus Noctua; species Noctua fimbriata. The sequence continues at coordinate 7,348,450 of LR990929.1, read as the reverse complement.
CAACGCGCTCGCGCAGCGCGTACGGCACAGGCCGTGAGCGACAGAATACCGGCACCGCTCCGTCGCGTATCCGTAACCGAGCCTTGCCTCCCGTGAACCGGCCCAGTCCCTCCGTGAACAAATCTTTATATCTGTGGAGCAATAGTGTTAACTGTTTATTACATGAGTCATTACAGTTGGTTCGGTCTGTGTTCATCGTGAACATATTTTTATACAATGGTATTTTAATGCCTAATTATGTTAGCCATAGTCGACCTAATAATGAGGTAATACCCCCCTCTATAACGAACAACTCCATTTGTTTGGACTTACTTTCATAGCTGACTAGTGGCATTATTACCCCCATTGGTTTTATTATAGTACCGTCATAGAACCTAAACACCAAATTAGTGTTTTTTAATAATCTATGTCTGAACAGTCTATCATAAATTTCCCTACTGATGCATGACACTAACGATCCTGTATCAATCTCCATACATAATTTGGTTCCATCGACACATATCGTTAGGCTCACCGGTTTGTAGCTGTTCAAGCTAAGTTGGTGCAAGTCTTCTACCGCCTCCCAGACCCCATCGTCTGACGAAGGTGGTTCATCGTCCCCTGACTGGTTCCCAGGGTTTATTTGCCCTGCTGTTCCGCTTGTTACTCGTACCTGCGCCGCCATGTTGTTGGTGTCGCATCGATCTTGTGGCTGCCCACCCCCTGTCCGCATCGGACATACCCGACGAAGATGTCCTTTCTGTCTGCATCGACCGCAGATAAAGCGATTGTATCTACATCCTTCACTTTGGTGGTTTGCAGCCCCACAAGCACTACAGCTGTTCCTTAAATCGTCCGTTTTGCTCTTCCATGCGTCTCCCGCCGACCTCTCGCTCCGGACACCACGGCCTCTCCAGCCGCGGCTACGCCGCGCCGACGTCGCCGCCGCATGTAGCACTCCGGCCGTGGCCTCGCCGCCACTGCCCGGCTCGCTGTTATTCCCGACCGTGTGTACCACTGCCGCTGCATCTTTCTCCGCCGCTTCCATATCACATGCAATTTTGACGGCATTTGCATACTGCAGATTTTCTTCGGTAAACAGTCGTTGCCTGATCGCCTCGCTTCGCAACCCACATACTAGCTGATCACGTAAATTCTCCTCTAAAACGGCTTTAAATTCACAAAATTTCGTCATTTTCTTCAGTTCTGATATATATTGTAATATGGATTCAACCGCATTTTGCCTTCTCTGTCGGAAACGGTATCTCTCAGCCATGAACGACGGCTTCGGTTGCAAGTGATCCGTCATGAGTTTCACCACCATCGTATATGTTCTCGCACTGGGTTTGTCCGGACTTGTCAAATTGCTCAACAGTTCGTAAGCTTCGTCACCCATCGACGCAATCAACGAGGGTAACCATAGTTCATCTTTAACACTGTTCACTTTGAAGAACATTTCCATACGTTCTACATACAATGTCCAGTTTCCCGACCTTACATTAAACTCGGTTAACTTCCCGATAGACATGTTTAAATCCCACTATTAGTGCGCTTTTATCCCATCCTCGTCGCCAGTGAGGTGTTTAAGTAAAACAACGTGTGGCTAGTGCCGCGGTTTATTGGGGACTGGTTGGTGGTGGTGGTCCTTGACATGACACGCCGCGCGCTGCGCGCATACGCACGCACACCAACATACATACATTACAGTTCCTAATTTCAAAATCAAAAACAAAGCATTTATTTCAAGTAGGCCAGTTACAGGCCCTTTTGAATTTTCGAAACAAAGACAACAATGAAATGTAGCTACAGTCATAAAAACTGTGAAAGTACTGTAGTTGCCCATTCCCTAACGTAGTATCTCTATGGAGAAGAAAGGGCAAGAAACTCCATGGACACTCTTTTAAATCAGAATACTTTTACAAAACCTTGGTTACATCATTCATGTTGAGATGGTACATTATGTGAGAACGATGTAGCATGTGTACGTTAAAAGTGTCCATTGTAAAAACAATTCAAAAATAAAATAATTAATTCAAATAAACCGTGGCAACCAAGAGATGACCAGTCACATCTGACAACGCCCGTTCACGAACATGACGCAAGTATCAGCACCATTCAACTCAACCATTTTGAAGGGAACTAAATGATCTGACACACGCGCCACCATCAGCAAGACATTTGAGTTAGCATGACATACTCTTAACCGTCAGGGTACATTCAAGTCAAGAAAAGACGTAGGTATTCAGCGAATGACAACTTTCTAGTACATAGTACTCACACAATATGGGCTATGCGGTTATACAACATTATTTTTAGTATATGCGAAACCTGAATATAGTTTGTTCCGAGTAAGTTAATGAATCGATTCCAATGATTTTTAAACCATGTTATATTTTGTCTCAAAATTATTTAAAAAAGGTTGTTTGTTGGCCACCGAGCGACACTAAGTATCTATCCGCATTCATACGGCGCTAGGGCTCAGCTGTGCGCCCGTGCGGGGGAAACACAACCCCTTCAGTCACCCAGATGCTACAGGTTAATATATAATAATATCTACCTACACTTGACCATTACGACAGTCAAAAGCCTGCAAGTGTGATAGAAAATGTTACCACCTGTTAATTACAATACAATCGCCATACGGTTATATACCTACAGCAAATTTATTATAAATGAGCGCAAGTCGACACTGGAGGCGCGGGCGGCGCTAGAGCGCCCACCGCGCGGTAACCGTATTTAGTAGGGACAACTAGTTAACAGAACAAGCTTATAACTTTGTGATTTTTCATGATACAGTTTTGAAATTTTGTTTATAGATTCTATACACAAAAATACTAGACACGTGTTTCGGGTTTCGCATATACTAAAACTAATGTTGTATAATACTAAAGAGATTGAATGTATACAATGCAAAGATAGTTGTACAATCTTCAGCAGCTCCAACATACTAATTAATGCTATCCATTTATGCGCTCCTGTCCTTGTGGAGCAGGACCGGTATTGAGCCAAGCATTTTTATCAGCGATATAATCATCCAACTTGTAATATGTTTGCTTACATAGTGTGCGTTTAATACATGTTTTAAATTTCGTTTCATTTAGTTCAAGAACACTTTGTTGAATTTTGTTATAGCTTCTCAAACAGTACCCCATGAAAGATGAGTCTCCTTTAGCGAGTCTGAAGCCTGGCTAAACTAATTGGTCTCTATTTCTAGTACCGTAATTGTGTCTGTCAATTCTTTTATTAAAGAGATGTAGATTTTTTCTTACATACATTATGTTTTCGTAGATGTATTGACAATGTACCGTCATGATGTTAATTTCCTTAAACAGTTCCCTTAGAGAATCACGCCTACGAAGATTATATATAGCTCTGATGGCTCTTTTTTGCAGAATAAATATGGACTCAATGTCTGCAGCCCGTCCCCATAGCAAAATGCCATAAGACATTATATAATGAAAGTAGCTAAAATAGACCAGTCTAGCGGTATCTACATCAGTATATTGTCGGATTTTTCTAATAGCATATGCTGCTGAACTTAGCCGCCCCGCTAGAGATGTTAAATGAGAACACCATTGTAGCCTTGAATCAAGCGTAATCCCCAGGAAAACTGTTTTATCTACAAATTCAAGCTTCTCTTTATTCAATACTATATCAAAATCGCTACTTTTAACTTTCGTTAAAGCAAATCTTATGCATTTCGTTTTTTTTTTAATTTTATACTTAATTGTATGCTGTGAACCAGTTATGGACCTGAAGTAGGGCATTATTCACGTCATCTAGATTTTGGGCCCGTCTTTTTATCTTAAAAATCAGGGAAGTGTCATCAGCGAATAACACCATATTTTGAGGTTGGTTTTTCAATAAATAGGGTAGATCATTTATATATACTAAAAAGAGGAAAGAACCCAATATTAAGCCTTGCGGAACCCCCATTTTTATTTTTAAACACTGTGAATTAACACCATTAATTTGAACTTGTTGTTGCTATCATTCAAATAAGATTTTATTAAACTAAGTGCAAGTTTACCTAGTCCTAGGCCTCGGAATGCGCCACCGTCGGGATCCCGACTGACGGCAGGAGGGGTTTCCATCGGCGTCGGGTCGACGTTGAAGTACCTGGGACTCGTCCTCGACAGCGGGTGGAACTTCGTGGAGCATTTCCGACGTTTGGCCTCCAAACTGGAACGGACCGGGGCTGCCTTCAAGCGGCTCCTGCCCGACCTGGGGGGTCCAAACGCTTCCTGCCGGAGGCTCTACGCGGGGGTCTTGCAGTCCATGGCCCTTTACGGGGCCCTGGTGTGAGTGCGTTCTCTGAGGCGGCAAGCCGCCCGCTACCTGAACGCGCCCCAAAAGGGGATAGCCCTAAGGCTAGTCCGGGAGTACCGCACGATCTCCGGTGAGGCGGCGAGCCTCCTTGCCGGATTGCTGCCATGGAATCTGGAGGCGATAGTCCTCGCGCGCCTTCACGAATGGCGTGCGGAGGTACTACGTCGGGGAGAAACTCCGCTGCCGCGGCAAATCGCCGGCATCAGCGGTTATCAGCGGACAGACCTCCGGCGCGATCTCATGGTTACATGGAGAGAGCGACTGTCGCAACCCCGTACAGGGCACGCCACCATAGTGGCGATAAGTCCCCTCTTTGAGGAGTGGCTAGAGGCTTGGGTGGAGCAGCGCTGTGTCCTCGTAGCGGCGATTTTTTTACTGGTTTTTGACGGTTCAGGCTGCACTGGATGACTTGTTTGCCGGGGTTTTGTTTCGTCACACCTGTTCTTCCTACGTAGGGCTCTTGAACAAGTGCTACTGAAACTCCCTTTGCCTGAGCCGCCATGTGGAGTTCTTCTGTGGCCAGCTTGGAGCGCTGAAGATTAGCTTGGATGAACTTTAATCTTGGTTTCGGTCTTATTGTGTTTTGAAGGGTAACTGGTTGGCTGTTTGTGTTCTCTTGGTCGCCCTTAGCAATAAGAAACGCGCGACCTCGCTATACCATCCCAATTTTGGCGTTCCGGGCAGTCTTCGCTGAACGCTGTGTGTGCCAGGTCGCTGTCCGTCCTGTGTGCCACCTTACAGTTGATGCAGGTGGGCAGTTTGCCGTCAGCCCGAGTGAGGCAGTCCCTACTGCTGTGCGCTCCACTGCAGTGACTGCAGGCTTCTTTGCCGTCCTTGCATAAAGTCCTATTGTGACCATAAGCAAGGCACTTTGAGCACTGTACTAGCGGGGACTGGTCCACAATCGGGCACCGCTTGATGCCCACGTGCACCTTTTGCACCTGCGTTTAGCACTTCCAAAGCTCCGGCGAGAACTCTAGAACAGGGTGGCACTCATGGGGGTTTCTCGCGCGCTTCCTGTAGCGCACCCTTATGGTGTGTCCATCCACAGCGACGTCCTGCAGAAGGTGTTTGTTCTGAGCCTTTAGGAGTTCGACTATCTCCTCGTCGCTGTAGCTAGACAACACTCCCTTAATGCACACTAGGGGGTTTTGGGGTTTCGGCTCCTGGACCTTTAGCCCTACGTTCGACTTGAACTGATCTCTGATCAGGTTCAGGTCCGACTTACTGGCGCACCTCAGAACCACTTTCTGGTTCCGCGCCTTCCAGACGGTGTCAACCCTGGCTCTGCTTGTCTTAAGGTCCAGGGCAGTCCTGATCCTCTCGATCACATTATCTCCAGTGTGTCGGGGGTCCGTCGACGAGACGATCAGGGTATGGTTGGGTTCAGTGGGTGGTTTCGGGGGCTTCGGTGTGCTGGCGACCTGGGCAAAGGTTTTGGGGCCTTATTGATGTAGTAGAGGTTTCTCCGCTTTGCCCAATTCCGCTACCCCTTTCTCAATGTTTTGGAGGGTCTTTTTTACCTCCACGACTGCTAGTTCCGCTTCCAGATTCAGCGCCAAGGGCGCCTGGTTCGTCGGTTCCTTGTCACGCACTTCGCGAAGGTCTGCTGAGACCATCTCCAGCCTTTAGTAGCGGCGATTGGCAGCGGCGATCTCTCACGCCCGGCCATGGTTCAAGCCATGGTCCGGTGCGAGAGGGAATGGGAAGCCATCACCTTCTTCTGCGAAGCAGTCATGCTAGTGAAGGAGGTGTCGGGACGTGAGAGGGAAAGAGCCTCACGTCCCAGCCACCGCGGGAGACGCCCTGGGCGTCGGGGGTCACGTGTTGGCCCCCGGCCACCGTAGGCGCGGGCCTGTGGACGGCGAGTTATGGGCTAGCTGGGCCGATGCCTGCCAGGGCTGCGGGAATGTTCGAAAGAGATACCGCGGCCCTGGAACACAAAGGGCAAAGAAGGAACATGGATGGGTTTTAGTCAGTACAAGTCTGACACTCTCTTCCGCTCCGCCCGAGCGGGAGGGGTCATTTGATGAATTCCAAAACAAAAACAAAAAAAAAACCATGGACCACATGCTGTATTTAATGTGTAGCTAGTGTTACGTATTTTCTTCCTGTTAGTCTCGTTATTTATGACTTTCCAAACTGTCTTAATTTTGTTTTCTGCTGTTTTTGATCTTGTTGCTAATGTGCAGGGTTTTGACAACCTTGCTTGTATTTCTAAAAATTTTTGAATGCTTAGCAACATACTTGTTAAAAGTTTCAGTATTTATATAAGGCTTAAGGCCATAAAGCTTAAATAGTCTTTCGCTACTTTTTCTGATACCTCTAGTTGCCCAATCACTAAATATAAATTTAGGGCAAATACATCTTGTCTTCTTTTCAAAAGTTTTGTTGAACTCAGTGTGAACTATTGAAAAGAAATTATCATACAATTGATTTATATTAATATCGTCCATATGATGGCTCATAACACTTAACTTGTTCTGTAGGGAAATATTACACCTATTTAATTTATTAGTAGATAAAGGTCTAAATTGAATGCGAACTTTTTGCAATGATATGTTACACCTAAAAGTTACAGTTTGTCCGCTATGGTCAGACGGAAAACAATTTACTACAGCTTTATCTAAGTAATCACAATTGCAGAAAATATTATCTGTATAAGTAGCAGAAGATGGAGTTACTCTCGTAGGTTCTATAAAAATGTTGGTCAAGTCAAATGACTTAAAAAGATTGAATAACCGACTGCTATTAGAATTTTCTTCTAAAATATTAATATTGAAATCTTGCAAGTTTTACAAGGACATCTTCCATTATTGATTCAAATAAGAAAAAGTTTTGTTAGTTTGTTGGTCTGTACGCACACAATTACATGCTTATCTAGCTCAACACAAGACAGTTCGATAATATTCAGCCGAGAGACCTACTACGTCATTACGATGCTTATATTTAACACAATTTTTCAATAATATAAGGGAACCTCCACGCAGCATAGATTTACGGTTAAAGCAGAATTTTTATCAAACATCGCCAGATTTATTTAAGGTGGATGCGCTAGGGTAGCCTGCGAAATTCAACAAGACTTTTTCATGAAATAGTCTTTCAATGGGATTAAATGAATTTGAAGGGGTTGTAATGATTTTAATGATTATAACTCTGTAAAGCCATATTTGTTACGGTCGTGAATCATATTTTCATCAACAAACAACCTGACACCAACCTGCTAATGTCAAAAAAGTAAGAAAATTTGAATGTCGTGGGCTTCTCTGGCTCTTCCCCCTTAAGCAGAACTTTTCTGGGGGTGATGTATGTAATTTACTACATTCGATTATTTTTCAATTTTTTTTTTAAGCTGTTCTACCTGCGCATTGCAAGATAGGGCAAAAGCTGCTATTTCAGTGTACTCGTTGCAAGTGCTTATCCCGAAAAGGAGTTTGGAAATGTGATAAAAGGAAAATAAAAATGTGTCATAAGGCAGCAAACAGACCGCCAGCGATTAGATGTAAGTAATGTTATTATTTGTTATTTATCCTTGAGGCATTCGATCTTTGACTATAACATTGTTTTAAGTAGTAAGAAGCCCGAAAGTCTGACTACCAGTCTTACCAAGGGCTATCGTATTACCTAGTAACTGGATTGTTCAGACAGGCAGTCGCTCCATGTAATATACTGATATTCTCCTACCAGATGTTAGACTGAAAGCAGGTGATGATGATCTTTGAAACATTAAGACAAACCCGACCTCCATAGGTAGAAAGTTAGGACTAGATATGCCCGTTTTCACTGACTGTAAATAACACCTAAATTAAAAGAAAACCTACAGGGTGTTTCTTTGTTAAGACATTAAAATATTATTTACTAAAATCGGACTTTAACAAATCGCTCGTTTGCGACAACAATGACATAACTTAAAAATTTTAGATTTTTAGATATTGTTTGCAGCTGAGTATAAAATTAACGAAACGAAAGTATTAAATTAAGTAACGAAATACGTAAAATAAACCGTTCATCTTTTGATAAAAGGTAATGCAAAAAAATATTGGCAATATAATGAAAACAAATATTATAGTCTAACTTACTCACTAACCCATACTATACCCATACCTATTAACAAATCCACGTGGACCTTGTTGTTCGAAATAAATAATTATTTGATTTGGTTTCATAAATCAATGCTGTCCTGTACTTATTATTTTTCGAGTTATGTCATTATTGTCTCAAACAAGCGAAATAACACCGGATTGTGAAACAAACCTCAAAAAAGTAAAAGGATTGTTTATTTACTCTTAAAATTCCTATCTTTATTAGCTGCAGGTTTTAAGGCGCATTGATGCACAAACTGTTACCATGAATCCAGTACGTAATTCTAGTCCAGTCATACTCAACCTATGACCCCTGGTTACACTACATAAATACGAAAAACTTTATTCCGACAGTCACAATCCGAATGTTAAAATACCGATTTTCATAATTCCAAATGGTTCAAAATTTCAGATATAAAAACTCCGATTTATCATTTATCCTATTTTATAATTACTAAGTTTCAATATTCCTAACGTTTATAATTACTATTCTCTAAATACCTAGTTTCAGTAGATCGAATAACCAAAAGTGCGACTTAATGATAATACGAAACATCAAAATGACGAATTCCGATCATTAAAATAGCGATTAATTAGAATTCCGAAATAAAAACACCTTGTAAAACTACCTACTACCACCTTGTAAGACTAATAAACACATAAGCAACAATAGGGATCTGGGGATCTGATCCGTCAATAGTCACAGTTCTAACCTAAACTAACCAAAATTATTCACCAACAATAGCGGCGTTTTGGCGCTCGGCGGCCGCTACCGCGGCACGCTCGCTTGGCTCACTCGCCGTCGCGCTTTAGTGGTCACAGTTCTAACCTGATATATATGTATATATATATATATATATACATGCCCAAATGATTCATCAAAAATAGATGGTACCTGAAGCAGGTATATAAGGAGAAGAAGAAAACATAAAAATTAATATTAATACACTTTTAATAACAAAGTAGGCGTTTTTAAATTTCATCAAATGTTACTTATAGATCTTGAATTTAAACGCAGAAGGGTCTAACTTTATCATTATCATCATCATTTCAGCCGCAAGACGTCCACTGCTGGACATAGGCCTCCCCCAAGTGTCGCCACATGGACCGGTTCCGTGCGACTCGCATGCAGTGAACTCTGCAACCTTCACCAGGTCATCGGTCCATCTAGTGGGAGGCCTTCTAATGCAACGTCTTCCGGTTCGCGGTCGCCACTTCAGAACTTTTCGGCCCCATCGGCCATCCGTTCTACGAGCAATGTGCCCTGCCCACTGCCACTTAAGTTTGGCTATTCTTCGGGCTACGTCTGTAAACTTGGTTCTCTTACGGATTTCTTCATAGGAAACTCCGAGCAAAGCCCTCTCCATTGCCCTTTGGGTGACTTTAAACCTCCTGATGAGGCACATTATGAACGACCACGTTTTGGTTCCGTATGTAATCACTGGCAACACACACTAGTCATAGACAATCGTCTTGAGACACAGCGGTAAGTTGGACGAAAAGGTACCACGCAACTTCCGAACGCTGCCCAGCTGAGTCAGATTCGACGATTGACCTCTGTTTCAAAGTTAGACCTACCTAAGTGAACCGTTTGTCCCAGATAGACATAATCGTCTACAACTTCGAGTGTAGAGTCACCGATCTTGATAGGAGTGGGTGTTACATGGGCATTCAACATAACTTTGGTTTTGTCCCATTCATCTTAAGACCCACTCTTTCGGAAGCTCTACCGAGGTCATTGAGCATTGTACTGAGGTCCTCCATGGTCTCAGCCATGACCACTATATCGTCGGCAAACCGAAAGTGAGAGATTTACTCGCCATTGACGTTGATTTCTAGCCCTCTCCAGTCCAGAACCTTGAAGACATCCTCCAGTCCAGCGTTGAACAGTTTCGGAGATATGACGTCTCCCTGTCTCACACCTCGCTGCAGAAGGATAGGTTCCGAGGTCTGGTCCTGAAGTCGGCGTGGCGTTTTTGTACAAACACTTCAACACCTCGATGTACCGATAGTCGATTTGGCACCGTTGGAGAGACTGCAGTACAGCCCAAGTCTCGATCGAATCGAAGGCTTTCTCGTAGTCCACAAACGCTAAGCAGAGAGGCAGGTTATACTCTTCGGTCTTCTGTATAACCTACCGCAGCGTATGCATGTGGTCTACGGTGCTAAAGGCTTTTCGGAATCCGGCTTGTTCGGGAGGCTGAAAATCGTCAAACCTGCGTGCGAGACGATTCGAGATGACTCTTTAAAACAACTTGTAGACATGGCTTAGAAGTGAGATGGGCCTATACTTTTTCAGCCGGGCATTGTCGCCCTTTTTGAATAAGAGTACCACCACACCCCTGCACCATGCCTGAGGCGTTTTCCCCTCGAGTATGACGGAATCAAACCGCTTCTGAAGGGCCTTAAGTACCAGTTTTCCACCCGCCTTCAGGATTTCGGCCGTAATTACGACATCACCCGGTGCCTTGTTGTTCTTAAGCTGTTTCAGAGCCATCCTAATCTCGTACAGGCTGACATCCGGAATGTCTTCGGTATAGTGTCGCTCAATAGCGTCTCTAATACGCTCAGTATTAAAGCCACGGAGGTCGCTTTTCAAGGATATAGAGATCCAACTATTGAGCTGCTGGTCCTCTGCTGGTATTTCCGCGCCTCGTCTGAAGACTGCAGGATCATCTCACGCCGCTCCTTCATGAGCTCGAGAGTACGATCAGAGAGTTTTTTGTTCTTATGTGCACGACGTGTCTTGAAGAACTTAGACCCAGCCGTATGGACACTTGCCAGGAACCCATCGTTGTATTCGTCCACTGAGCTTCCTAGGCACTCGAAACGATTCTGAAGTTCAAGCTGAAAGCTCTCGGGGTTTTGGATCTGGATCTTTTCAGGAACGGAGCGTCGACTTCATCAGCCGAGACCTTTCAAGCTTGATATTGATGTTCAATGTGCCTCTTATCATGCGGTGATCGCTTCCGGTTTTCACCGAATTGGTCACAGAGACATCATTGAACATTTGCTTCTTGGTTGACATGATGACGTCAATCTCATTTTTAGTTGCACCATCGGGACTCTACCAGGTCCTCTTCCTGTGCTCACGCTTTTTGAAGAAATTCATCATATAGAGGCTCACCTTCTCCATAAAACTAGCCAGTTGGTGACCCCGGTGGTTCCGACGTCCAATCCCAAATTGCCCCACCTGCAGCTCATCCCAGTCTCGTTTGCCCAGTTTCGCGTTGAAGTCTCCCATGACAACGGTGGAGTGAGTTTATTGTATTTTCGTTAGAAATATCCTCATACATGGTCTCCACTTTGAAGTCGGGGTGTGCCGAGGTCGGGGCGTAGACCTGAATGACCTTCAGCGAATATCTTGAGGATATTCTGAGTATAAGGTACGCCACCCTGGTCGACACACTCTCGACTTGTGGATGATAAACCCGACGCCACCCTGGGACTGCCGGTCACTTTCTCGGAAATAGAGCAGGTTGCCGGATTTCAGGATTATCGTGTCCTCCCCCTCTCTTCGGACTTCAGATAATCCCACAATACTCCATCGCAGCCTGCTCAATTCCTCTTCGAGTTCCGTTATCTTCTCGTCGGTCCGAAGTGTACGCGTGTTGGATGTTACCAGGTCAAGTCGTCGGTATAGTCAGCCTGATCCCTTCCGGAAATTCATCGCACCCCTTGCCACGCCGTAACCTCGACCGCTACCATAGTCGAGGGTAGACGGGCTGCCGGGTACTAGGGGCTATTTATATATTGCGCTCATCATTAGGGGGGTTTTGCCATAATCGCCACGCTTGGCAGGCGGCTTGGCGATCATAGTAAGGTTGTTATAAAATGCACAGAGAACGCTGCTGCCCATTCTCTGGTAAGTCCCTTAGTAGCCTTTTACGACTTTTACGATACCCAAGAAGATGGGAAGACGGGTGTTGGGGCTTTTGGGACCGGGACCGTCCCGGATTCCACCTTTAAATATAATTATTATTTTTGAGTAGTACTTTGGGCCCACAAATAAAATAAACAAAGTTATGTCTTGGGAAAGTACGGTCAACCAAAAGATTTAGAATTTATAATAATAAAAGTATTTTTATAAAAAATATTTCTTTTATTTCAAAAATGGCAGCCTTTTATTAGAATTCATCATCATCATCATCATTTCAGCCGAAAAACGTCCACTGCTGCACATAGGCCTGGGACCAAGTGGACCGTGAGATTGGGGGGAAAAAAATTACGTCTATATTTTGATCCAGCTGTGTCGCGTATCATGTCATTGTTTATGTTTCAAAAAATGAAGTGCTCGCAAGCAAGCATGCAGCATGCAGCATACGAGCATGCAGAATGCAAGCAAGCATGCAGCACGCAAACGACCATGCAACAGGCAGCAGGCATGGTTTCTGCCACGGCTCCGGCGCTGCGGGGCTCCGGCGGTCCCACGTGAGCTTATCTTCGCAGATATGTTTAACGCTCACCGAGTGTTAAAACCAACTGCTCCTCAGCTCGCGGGCCCCATCGCCACTCCGCGCCTACGCGGGTTTAAATTTCACTCTCCCTAGAGTGTAATTTCAGTAGGGCAGGCAAGACCACGTGGAGTCGGTTTCGAAGCGATTCGTTTCTGTCACTAACTTTTGCAGCACAACATATTTAAGACTTTTTAAGACAATAATTTAATTTTAATTTAAGGTTAGAAATGAAAATGAAATTCTACTAAATAATCGACGCCCTAAATAAACGTTATGCTAAACGAAATTATGCGGAATTATAACTTTGCCAAAGGTAAATATGCCAAGTAAAATTCTGCCATATAAAAGTATACCATTGTAAATTCGGACGTATAAACATTCGCCTAAAAAATAATTATACTTAAAAAAAATAATTAATTAAAAATTATGCCTTTAAGATATTCGTTTAAAGAAGATTATGCCAAGATAAATTTCGGAGCATCAAGATTCAGCCAGATAGTGGGAACCCCAATCAGAATCCTAATTTTAGCAGTTTATTCGAAGTATTGAAAATCGGAATGTCGTTTTTCGGACTGACAACCCATCGAGCATTTGATTCTTCGAATATATGAAAATCGAAAAACAAACAAATCGGATTTACGACTTTCGGTAAAAAAAAATTCGTCATTTTTAATAATAGACATTATAATTCTTAGGTATTATGAAATTCGAGAAGACTTTTGAAAATCGCAACATCAAAATTCGGAATAAAATATTTCAGAGTATTTGGGTGTTCGAGTATTTATGTGGGGGCCTGCTGGCATGCGTCTTAATGATGACTTATCGATATAAAAAAAAGATATCAACTTGTTTTTAGAAAAAAAGGGAAATTCTAAAATTTGAGAGTATTGTCCTCAAAACGTATAAAACTGTTCAAATAAGTCCTCAAATTATATGTTTGTATCTCACAGGTTTGCGAATCGGTTTTCTGAATAATGTGTACAGAAACCAATTTACAAAACCCCAGTTCTGTAAATTGGTTTCTGTACACATTATTCAGAAAACCGATTCGCAAACATGTGAGATACAAACATATAATTTACGATCGATTCAAAATTCACATATATCATTATATGTGAATTTTGAATCGATCGTAAATTGGATGATGAAATCAATAGTTAGGTTATAATTCTGTCCGAAAAATCTTTAAATTAATAAAAACGTGATATAACTATTAAATTGCTAGTTTGTACTTAGTCATTGTGAATTATCCATAAAGCGTGATTAATTACGAACGATTTGGTATCAATTCCATACCATCTAGTTAAAAGTTCGAAGGTGTGTAATGAATTCCTAATGATTTGCTTACATAGTGTAGGTATTTGTTTTGACTAGAAATTTAGTCCACGCGATGTTATTAATAACAAAAAACATATTAAAAACGAAAACAAAAACATAAAAACGTATTAAAAACGTAAAACGTAACGTAAACGTATTTAAAAACTTTGTTTGAAGAGTGGTAACTATTATGAGGTTATTTGATGCCTACTGAGTAAGGCTATAATTTAGGTTCAAAAAAGCATAGGGTCATTCAAGTCAAAAATTTTGAAATAATGCAAGTTTTATTTTGTTTTGCCTTATAAAACACAAAGGCAGTCATTCAAAGTTACGAAACAACTTGCGTTGTGAAGTTTGCTCCATACACTTGAGTAAACAATCATTAGTTTACTATCAGTTCATAGAAACTTTTTGTTTACACGCCGAGCGTCGGTCACACGACACCCCGCCACTCGTTACAAAAATGGGTCGGGTTTTAGGTAAGTAGCGGCTCACGCCGCGCGCGAGAGACGTGGGCGTGTGGGCAGCTATACGTCTGCGTTCTTTGAGGATTACAAGCATGATGTTATGTTACAAATATGTATCTTTCAGCTTCAATATCTTTACGGATGCCAATTCCTCAAGAAAGTTATGACGACAGACCATGCACTATTGGTGAAAGATACAGAGTGGATGCTTGTAACTACTGCTACTGCAACCAGGATAACAAAAGAGTCTGCTCCCATAACAAATGTGATTTGCCGAGTACGTATCTACTACTAGCATTTGCTAGCAGCTTCACTCCCGTTATGTACGAAAATTAAGCCACGGGGTCGTTTTAAATGTAGCCTATAACACTCGGGGATAATGTAGCTTCCCGATAGTGAAAGAATTTTCGGAACTGTATCAGTAGTTCCGAAGATGACCTCCTGCTTACAAACTTACAAACAAATTTTACCTCTAATAATTATTATTAGTATGGATTCACCATACATTTTCATTTTCACGATTATATTCTCCAGGATCTACCAATAACAACTATGGATAAAAATATGTAGAAGGAGGGAAGGAGGCCTTTGCCCTGTAGTGGGACACAGACGGCTAATAATAATAATTTCATGTACATAAAACGTGCTAGCGCTTCTCTATCTCTAACACAACGACATCTGAATGTCTGTCAGTTCAGCTCACTGTCACAGGTTTAGAGACCTTCCACCACCTCCACCTTGTAAGTGTGGAAAAGAGACGTAGCTAGACGTCCTGTATAGCTCTATCCCACTCCCCCACTGAAGTAAATTAAGGTGATACTGTCTCTGTATATTTTACTGTAGTAAGCTAGTTAACTCAGAAATATAAAAAATATGAAACTAATTATGTGTTTTTTCTTACAGAAACAGTTGACCCGACTTACGACAGATGTAATTATTATTTTTATAATAATAACTTACTTTGACCCTTGGCATCGCTCACGGGATGGATGGTTTTACTACTTTAGCAACCTTAGAAATATTTAAAAAAAATCATAGACAAGCTTAACACCTTAATTGCCACGGCGGCCTGTTATGCTATGACCGTTCACGCGACGTCGCGTGATGGTGCCTTACAATTATGTAGGAGCCATAATATAGCGGCCGCAGCGTATTGGGTTCTGATATTTGTTTTGGCCACTAGGGAAGACATTCAATGATTTTATTTTATTTTGGTGACCTTGGTAAGTTCAGCGTTTAGGATTGGCAATGAACGTGTTATCTACGATTTTTCGCAGAATTTAGCTAAGTATACTAAAACATTACATAAAAATGGATATTTCATTCGCATTTTCAGCGAGACAAAGTATTTATTCATTTTTATACATTTCGCGTACACAGCGACAATATTACATACTGACAATAAAAGTCAATGAGAAACACTTGTCAAAGCTCATTGTAGATGGCGTGACCATAGCTACGTTCCAGTCTGACCAAGAGGCCAATCTATCTTGAAAAATATAATATTAGGGGTTAAAGTATTAAATTGACGATTTGTAAGGACGATTTCGTGAAAAGTGATATTTCCATACTAACATTTTTTATTTTTCTTGGAAACGACTGAACCGATTATGTATGATTTGCCAACCATAGTTAGAGTGAAAAAAGCTGCTCTACACTGCCTATCTTAAATTCTCAAAACACAGTCTATGACAAAAATATACCTACTTGAAGTAGTGAAACCGGCACATTGAAACAGGTGTTTTGACACTACCCTATGAGGTAATATGCAACTACTAGTACGGTTTTAAAACTCTAAAAGTTACGTAATTTAAGGCCAGGTTCCTCAGAATCGACCGATTTTTGATTCAACAGTAAACAGTCAAATATTGTTTGTTTTGATCTGATAAAAATATATGTTGTAGTTTAATAAACATTCTTGATTATACTATGGTTCAAAACACGATACTTACAACTTTACTCGATCATAAAAAATCGTTAAAACGTTAAAATTATGACGGTTTTTCAAGTCGTACTTGAAGTAAACTAAACTTTTAATCCCAAAAAACATTTAAAAAATTGGCAATGATGTTTAGAAGAATATTCTACGGTTACTTTTTCTTAAAAAAGTTTTTTAATGTTTTAACAAGTTGTTTACGCATGATGTTAACGACGTGCTAAGTTTTGCTATGACCAAACCGTAGGCGTTCCGATCTTTGGGGCACCTACCTACACGTCATGACTCAAAATTATAGCAACATCTTCTGACAGCCAATGAGAATACCTCAAGGGATATCAATAGGAGCAGTCCACGAGGATGCCCGAGTTCTTTCCCGTGGACCGTTGACCGCTGGTTTTTTTCTTAACCACTATCATTCGAATCTCCACCTTGCTCTGTATAGCTTCATCTCAAACCTTAATTCTGAACCGTTTTTCTATTGTGCTATTACTAACTCTCCATTGGAATAAACCACTTTATATGTTGGAGAAACCAAGAGCTATCATTCCATTTAATCCAGAAACCACAACTGAAGAGGAAGGCGCTTAACGCATAAACATAATTTTGGACCTTCGTACCGAATCCAGCCAAACAGCCCAGAAAGGTGGAGAATCAGACGTGGACACGAACGAGAGACGCGCAACTCGGTAAGACGTGCCAGCCAAGCCTCCCATCAACTTCCTCATTCCTTGTGTTAACAGTGTTTCTCCTCTCAAATTCCAGTGCATCATACTTACTCGCGAGATCGGGTAGGAGCCGCAATGGCTACAGCCTCTACGCTCCAGACGCTGAAATCGTGTTCGCAAAGCGTGAGTACTCCAGGTTTCTATATCCACTAGAATGGCGGAGTCAGGTTCTACTCTCCGTTAATTACATAAATTAACGCCCTCACACGCAAAAGGGGAGTAATTAAGGGTCGATTGTCCAATTTGCAAAAATATGTTGAGTCATTCCAACAGCCGTTAGAAGCTAGCAAAATTTTAGAATTCAAATTACGCATAGATAGTGCTACCTCCCTTTTATCCGAATCTAACGACCTTTAGTCACAAGTTGAAGAATTATGTGATAATTTAGATGAACATCTGGAATATAGGGAACAGTGCGAACAAAGGTACTTTAGTGTAATCGCGCAAGCTAAGTCTTTGTTAAACACTGTTTTAAGCTTTCACGGTTTACTACTAAACTTGTACTGTCACTTACGGGATATCTTCCGTGATTGTTCATTGTTTTGCGCTCCCGATATTTCGGCGCTGTTGCAATCGCCATGATCGCGGGTTGACTGGAGAATGCGGGTGGATGGAAAACCGCCAACCCGCGATCATGGCGCTTGCAACAGCGCCGAAATATCGGGAGCTCAAAAAAATGAACAATCACGGAAGATATCCCGTAAGTGACAGTACAAGTTAAGTCTTTGTTGTCTGAGGATAGCAAAACACCTAAAAGTTCCAATAACTCTGATCCATTACAACTAGTGAAGTTACCCACAATACAATTACCAACCTTTGACGGTTCTTATGAGAATTGGTTATAGTTTAGGGACACTTTCTTATCCTTAGTGCATAACTCCACACAAATAAGTTCTATTCAGAAGTTCCACTATTTAAAATCAGCTTTGAAGGGTAGCGCTAAATTAGTAATCGACTCACTGGAATTATCGGCCAATAATTACAATGTTGCATGGGAGTTACTCACTAATAGGTTCAATAACAGCCGTCTATTAAAACACAATCATGTAAAAGCTCTTTTCTCCACACAAGCTTTAACTAAAGAGTCACCCGTGTTATTGCGAAAGCTCGTCGATACGAGGTTAAAACCCATTCGCGCACTAAAAATTCTCGGTGAGCCGACCGATTTCTGGGATACACTCATAATTTACATGATTATGTGGAAGGCGGACCCTGTTACCGAGCGAGAATGGGAAGAGTATGTACTCGCACAAATGGTAAAATGTCCTGCCGATGTGGAGCTTGAGTTAAAGGTAGAGGATTTAATTCGTTTTATCTGACGGAGAGCGGACATATTGGATAAACTGTTAGGGACGCATAGTAAAGGCATACACGATAGTAAGAAACACACTAATGCGGCCACTTCTAAAGTACACTGTAACGCTTCTTCATCTGACATTACGAAACCACTGTTGCACAAAACACAGTACAAACCTTGCCCTATGTGTAAGGAAAAACATCCGTTATTTTCATGCCAGAAATTCCTTGATCTGTCCATAGCGTACAAACATAATTTAGTCACGCAAAATAAATTATGTACAAAATGTTTGCGCTCAGGGCACAAAGCGAACGAATGCCCGCTTGGACCGTGTAGAAAATGTTGTAAGAAACATAACACACTACTATATCGTAACGAGTCAGAGGGTAGCACGCAAAATCAACCTCTCTCATTAGTGACAGTAGGACAAATTTCACAACCCGCATTAGAATCACACACACATAATGCGAAGTGCGACGGCGACCCCACCACGCAAGGGCCAGCCACCAAACCAGTTCTGTTATCCACCGTGTTAGTTGAGATAGCCGATATTCACAATAACTATCACACGGCACGCACACTTCTCGATAACGGTAGTACACGATGTTTTATCACAGATGCGTTTAGTAAACAATTATACACACAAAAAATACAGTCTACTTACAATTGTATAACTGGTGTAGGTAACTCAGTTTCCCAGTGCACACAGACCTGTAATGTTACAATTAGGTCCCTGGTAGGTTGCTACATTACACACATACATTGTGTAATTCTACCCTCCATAACTTCACAATTACCAGCAGTATCTTTATCTAAAGATGGTATTAACATTCCTGTGAAAATTCAGTTAGCCGAAACCCATTTCTTCGAGTCTCAAACCATAGATATGTTGATTGGTGCTGACTACTTCTGGGATGTCCTAGAAAACGGAAGATTCCGGTTGAAAAATGGTGCATATCTATAAAACAAAATTAGGGTTGATCATTTCAGGGCTTTTGAATATTCTCGCTCATAGTTGAGGAAATTTTGGGAGCTCGAGGAGATAGGCAGATCAACTAATGTCCGCAGTAATGAGGAGCAGGCTTGTGAGGATCGTTTTATAAAGACCACCACACGTGACTCTGATGGCAGGTTTTGTGTTTCCATGTCTTTGAAGGAGTTCCCCGACGCATTGGGTGACTCATTTCTTCAGGCCCAACGTCGTTTCTATGCACTAGAGAAACGTCTGCTACGCACACCGGCCTATAAAAAGTTATACATGCAATTCATCCAGGAATACATAGCAGTGGGTCACATGTCACGTATCCATACATACAACACACCACACTACGTTCTACCATACCACGGTGTATTCCGTGAGCACTGTACTACCACGAAACTACGAGTTGTATTCGATGCAAGTGCCAAAACCACGACCGGCAAATCACTCAACGATATACAACGTGTAGGCCCAGCAATACAAGGTGACTTGTTTGCTATTTTGCTCCGGTTTAGACAACACAGGTGGGTAGGATGTGCAGACGTCGAAAAAATGTTTCGCCAAGTTCTAAAGGATCCGAGTCAGCGAAATTTAGTTTTAATCCTATGGCGTGACAATCCTACAGACCCATTAGAAATTTACAGGCTTAATACTGTCACCTACGGTACCGCATCCGCACCGTTCGTTTAAAACAGCTGGCATTGGAATGTTCTGATCCATTGATTTGTACAATCATTCAGGATGATTTTTTTGGCGACGACCTGGTGACCGGTGCTGACAGTTTTGAGACGGTAAAACATATATAATAGAATAGAATAGAAGACATTTAATTCAGACGTAGTTCATATACTGTAAGTAACACTAAAAACCTTATAAGGCTATTGAGGGGCCGTTTATTCATAGTAAATATTATATACATTAATAAATTAAAATATCCTATATTAACTAACTAACTTAAAAATAAACTTAAAAAATGGCGTCAAAAAACTCCTCCTCAACGTAGTCAACTGGTAATGTACCCAAAAGACTGGCGGCGTTGCCACGTTGTATGGCAACGCTAAGCCTTTGGCCAAGGTAAAAGCCAGCCCTTGGGTCACGGGAAGAGTCAACTAAACGTTTAGAAATGTCAGGCTATTGTTAGTACACATACAAAAATAAGCCCACAGAAAAAAAGCCGCAGAAAAAAGCGGCACCGCACAGGAGCGCCAGTCTATGCCAAGCCCTGGACGCGACCACCTGCAGTGTGTAGTCGCATCCAGTGCCGCCACATCGGTGAGTCCCAGCGGCCCACGAACACGCTCAGAAGGCTGTTCTAGCTGGCACGCATGCGCCTCATAAGAAACGCAGAACGCTTCCGCAATAGCAATAGAGCTAAGGAAACAACTGAAGTCCTACAGGGTGGTTGTTTCCCACTTCGAAAATGAATTTTCAATTTCGATCATGATCCACAAGAGTTTCCGTCTCATTCAAAGGAACTTTCACTCAGGGAAAACGCACATCACAAAACCCTAGGATTAGGCTGGTATAATCAGTCTGACACTTTTCATTTCCACGCAGAATACACAAATGACATTCGGCAATTAACGAAACGCATCATATTGTCGGAAGACTCTAAAATTTTCGATCCGTTAGGATTACTTAGTCCATATGTAATGACTGCAAAAGCTCTACTTCAAAAGCTATGGCTATTGAAATTAGGTTGGGACGATATATTACCTAGTGACGTCACACACAGTTGGGCACAGTTGGTAAACGGTATAGCATTGCTAAGTACATTACGAATACCGCGGCACGCTATAGGTATCGATGCTACTCGTATAGAACTACATTTATTTACCGATGCTTCACAAACAGCTTACGGCGCGTGTGCTTACATTCGTTCCATAACAGACAATGGCATAGTTACAACGAAGTTACGGTGCTCTAAAGGAAAGGTTGCACCCTTGAAACCCGTCAGTATACCACGGTTGGAATTGTGCGGCGCTCTATTAGGAGCCCAGTTATATGACAAAATCACAAAGTCCCTTCGTTGTACCTTTGATAGTGTCACATTTTGGACAGATTCCACTATCGTGATCGGTTGGTTACGCATGAATCCTAACTCTTTATAGCCTTTCGTACAAAACAGGGTCGCGGAGCTACACGAATTAACAAAGGATATGCCCTGGAACCACGTATCTGGTATGTGTGACTTTGGACGTACTTAGTTCATGCAAAGTGTGGAAAGGGCCGTCTTTCCTTTCAAATCCGTCATTAATCTACCTGATCACAATAGCTCTGACCGCACAGACTATACAACACTTGATTTAACTGAGATTAGGTCTCAAACACACACTAATCAAATCTCGGATACGGATAGTTGGTTCCCAATTCATCGTTTCACTCGGTTTACTCACATGAGACGTGTTTGTGCCTATATGTTTCGTTTCTTATATAATGTGCGAAACAAAGCTGCAAAGCGTACTGGCTCATTAAACGTCACCGAGTTAAACGAAGCATTAACTATTCTAACAAAGGCGTCACAATCACAATCATTCCCCGACATTTTAGATAGTTTAACTAAACACAAAACGTTAAATCACTCACACAATTTAATAAAAATTAAATCCATTCATCGATAAACAAAAATTAATTAGAGTCGGGGGGGACGTTTGTGAAATTCACCAGAGTTTTCGCATAGCAAGAAGCATCCAATATTATTATGCAGCAAGCACACATTCACACGGTAGTTGTTTAGCGCTGAGCATGAGCGACTAATTGACGGCCCTCTTGTACACACTCAGAGAGACGTGGTGGCCGGTGGAAGGGAGAAATCTCGCCAAACAAGTTGTGCATAGTTGTGTGCGATGCGCTAGGTTCCGTGCTAAGCCTATTGCACCTATTATGGGTAACTTACCTGCACAACGCTTGTCTCCAGGGTTTCCTTTTATGGCCACTGGTGTGGACTATGCGGGACCAGTTCTCATATTGAACCGTAAAGGTAGGGGTGCTAGAACCGTGAAGACATACATATGCATATTTATATGTTTCACTACGCGCGCGGTTAACTTGGAACTTGTAGGTGTTTTGTCAAAAGACGCCTATCTATTAGCTCTCAAGCGTTTTGTCTCGCGCAGAGGCAAACCGTCACACATTTTTTCAAACAGCGGAAAGAAATTCGTTGGCTTAATGAATATATTTACAAAATTCCTTTCCGAATGTTCACAAAATATCATAGATTACGCTACTTCACAAGATATTAAATTTAGTTGTATTCCCCCTTACGCTCTGCATTTTGGTGGATTATGGGAAGCTGGGGTAAAATCATGCAAACATCATTTACGCCGTGTTGTAGGGAATTTGTACTTAACGTATGAGGAGTTCAACACTTTTTGACACAAGTGGAAGCAGTCCTGAACTCCCGCCCTCTTAGTCCTATGTCCACAGATCCCCATGATTATCAACCCCTTTGCCCAGCTCACTTCTTGGTTGTCCACTGACAGCGCCGGTCTGTGAGGACCTGATCGACAAATCTCTGCACCGTCTGTCACGCTATCAGCGAGTGGAGCAGATTCGTCAACATTTTTGGAGCAGGTGGTCCACAGAGTACATTTCCGAGATGCAGACCAGGACGAAGTGGAAGTGAAGGCAAGCTGATCTGAAGTCAGACACACTGGTACTCATAAAGGATGATCACGCACCGCCACTGAAATGGTGTCTTGGCAGTATCATCAGCACCGTTCCAGGCAGCGACGAAGTTGCACGAGTGGCGGATATCCAGACCGAAAAGGGCATCATAAGAAGGGCATTTTCTAAGATTTGTCCACTGTGGGAGAATGAAGCTGAGTGAACACGTTGAAAGACCAACTTTCAAGGCCGGGATGATGTTTACGCATGATGTTGACGACGTGCTAAGTTTTGCTATGACCAAACCGTAGGCGCGGAACGCCTACGGTTTGGTCATAGCAAAACTTATCTTTGGGGCAACTATCTGCACGTCATGACTCAAAATTATAGCAACATCTTCGCAATAGGAGCAGTCCACGAGGATGCCCGAGTTCTTCCCCGTGGACCGTTGACCGCTCGTTTTTTCTTAACCACTAACATTCGAATCTCCACCTTGCTCTGTATAGCTTCACATCAAACCTTAATTCTGAACCGTTTTTCTATTGTGCTATTACTAACTCTCCATTGGAACAAACCACTTTATATGTAGAAGAAACCAAGAGTTATCATTCCATTTAATTCACAAACCACAACTGAAGAGGAAGGCGCTTAAACACAAGTAATTATATAACAAGGCGGCCTGCGCGAGTCATTTCAGTAGCCCGCCGGTCGTATCCGAGGCAGGACCTGTGTCGCTTTTGCTGGCTCGCTGCATTCGCCCGCTAATCGATCGAAATATAGCTTCGTTACATTTTTATTGTGTATCGCATGCAACGTGCATGCAACAGCTAGGTACAGTCAGTAGGTTAAGTCTTTTTAAGGAATGTACATATTTGTTTGAAATGAAATAAGTTAATTAATTAGAACTGGACACAGCAAAATCAACAAATGTAATACAATAATTTGGTACAGTAAATATTAATTATAAATGTAGGTAAATACTAGGTATATCTTTAAATATACATTTATAAAACAAAGTCGGGTTTGTTCGAACACTTATAACTCGAGAACGGCTGGATCAATTTTCATGGTTTTTGATTTTTTGTATTTGTCTCCGTGTTACCAGTTTTTATTTTGTTGACTTATTTACATATTTAAGATAAAATCAATTTATTTTTTTTATTATACTTCCTCTGCATTTTATGCTTTGCTTTTTTTCAGTTCTGTTGTCATGGGTGTCGTTTCCGTGGTTTTTGGGGTAGCTGATAACTAAAATGAGATCAAAATGAAAATCCAAGATTACGCCGTCGAGAATTTTCGGAGTTTTTTTCATGCGTGTCATTTTCATGGTTTTCGGTGTCGTTGATAACGAAAATTAGGTCAAAATTAAAATCCAAGATGGCACCGTCGAGAATTTTTGGTTTTTTCTACATTGGTGTCATTTTCATGGTTTTCGGTGACGCTGATAACGAAAATGAGGTCAAAATTAAAATCCAAGATGGCCTCGATGAAAATTTTCGGTTTTTTCGTTCACCTACCTTCCACTTACCTACCACCTACCTGCCTACTACCTAAGACTAAAGAATAGATTGTCCTGTGTATTCTATAGTGATGAGTTTTATCCGAATTTACGGATAAAACTAATGTACGCGTGGTCTATAATTATTTAGTTTACAAACTACCGAAACTCCCAACAAAATCTCGTAGTTTCAAAAAGTCCAAAAACCAGATCGCAAGCACTGCATAGTGCGGAAGCGCTGTAACAATCATGAAAAAAAAAGGAGATTAGGTGAAAATAAAAACAATTGTAGGTAATAATAAAGTAAATTATGTTACCTTACTTATATTTCCCTAAAAACTAAACCCCCAAAAATTAACATGAATTCCGTAAAAGGCAGTTGACCGTACCTTCTGTTAAAATTTTATACTGTGAGTAGAAATTTTTGCACAGCGGGGTCAGCGAGTTCATTTCAAATGAGTGTCCGCAGGACTTGCCACGCGCGTAGGTATATTAACGCTTAATGCCTACTGCGCTCGAATATCCTGGCCTTAACAATAAATGCAATAGAAATAGAATTAGGAAAAAAGATAACTAGATACGTCTAAGTTACAAACAAAACAAAATGTAAAAAAAAACGGCAATTTCATTGTTAAAGACCTATTAAAATAGTTATAAATTACTTTAACAGATTCTCAACCCATGGCAACTTGCTATACTAGCGCCATTAACTTTACAGTTGCTGTCCCCATTCCAAAATCTAGGTACAATTGGGAAGGCAGGTCAAAGCTGATTGTACATGGCATGCCCATATCTTAGTCTCAATCTAACCAATGAGGTCAAGCTATTTTGAAATATAAATTATATTGACAGATTTTCAACCAAAGACGATGCTTGCCCCAGCGTGGGGACAAGAAAACGACGGTTTTGCTTTTCCTGTTGGCGTTTTCCAATTGACTACCTCGATGGTCGAGGGGTCGTAAGTGCGACTGCTGGGGCATGAGGCCCTGAGTTCGATACCCGGGTCGGGCAAAGTGTTTTTTCCATCAAGAATTTCTCAGTAGCAGTGTACGGAGTCTTGATTTGAGCCAGGCAATAGGTTCGCTCCCTATTACATGGTCCGAATACATTACTGGCGAAATGTACACCTCTGCTCTTTGGGGATTAAAGGCGTGATGTTATGTTATTCATACGATTTTCAGTGAATAGAACCTATAGCAGAAAGTGCGTCATAGGAACGCGATTCAGAAAAGGTGAATGCAATTACTGCAACTGCAACTACGATCGTCAACTCATTTGTTCTAATAACAAGTGCCGAAGATTTAGTAAGTGTTTTTTTTTTTTAATTTACAGCATGCAAGGCAAGTTTATAATTAAGATGGAACAAGGCCAGCGAGGAATTTGAAAAATAGGAATTTGAAGAAACTATTGCCATCACGCTGCGTCAAGCCTGTCCCCGTAGAGTGCGATGGGGACAGCTGCAGCTCAATCCAATTATATCACAAAAAAATTAGAGATCGACGTTTCATATTCCCCTTTTTTTCTCCTCGAAAACTGAGCCGATTCAATTATTTTTGACTTTAAAATTTTAAGAAAAAGTACGTCTAGGACCCTATCACTTTCTTTTATTTTAAAAACTTTTAGAATTTGTCTGGTAGTCCTCTAATCACGGCCTTAAAAATAGGTAATTTTTTGTAATTCTTGGAGGGTTATTTTCTTTACTTATTAGTTGCTGAAAAAACGAAAATTACAATGACTGTGTCTTATACCATGATTTAATGGAAAAAAAATATTGCTCTAGTGGCGTTATGCTGAAAGAGAAAAGGGGAATACTTTTGTAGGGAGTATCGCAGCCAATGTTCCGTCTTAAGGCTGTGGTGTAAACCATCAAAAAACATATTCAGCTGAACCATATAAAAAGTCAATATTCGACCCAAATGTATGCAGCATAAATGTAGTGCAAATTGTGGCTTCGAACCCAAGCAGGCACATTCGACGACTAGGGAGGAAACATCTAGGCCCTATCACAGAGAGGGGGCCTAGGAGTATAAAGGCTGATTATGAATATGCAAACATGCAAGGAGACTGCATTTGAAAAATACTACCCAATAATAAAAATAAACTGACCTTCACACCCCCTCACTGGTTAAGTTTTTAAAAAGAAACAAAGAAAAAGTATTTCTTAGACTTGCACAGAACAAATAAAAAAAAATACACTTTAATAATAATAAACTAAATTAGTCCTGTACGAGGCCAAAAGGCCCTTATCTGATCTTATCATGGTGCTGTAAGCTTAAAAAAAAATCACAGCGCTCGTATTCTGGTCCAAGTATTTATTGAAATTATTATTTTTTTAGGTTTAAGGTATTTACGATCCCGGTATCCCTGCCAATCAGAGGAAATATACAGACTAGACAACTGTAACTACTGTTTCTGTAATGCGCAACACGAAGGAGTCTGTACCGATTTCAACTGTGCCCAGAAACGTAAGTACGATGCTTTTTTTTATAAATTTCGTGATCGTACTACCGGGATAAAAAGTTACTCATGTGTTAATCCAGATTATAAATTATCTGTGTGCCAAATTTCATCGAAATCCGGTAAGTAGTTTTTGCGCGAAAGAGTAACAAACCTCCAGACATAAAATTTCTGTCAACTCCCTCTTACTCAGCATTTTAGTGAAAGCTGGTAGCATTTTAGTGGAAGTATTTCAACTTTTTCGTTTTTTTTTAGGGATGGAAATGAAAATAAGGGCGGCGATGAAGCCTAAATCATATTATTTAAGTACAAACAAGAGAACTTGCTCTGAAGGTAGACGTCGTCAAATCGACGAATGCAATTATTGTGTTTGTATTGGCGGAGCTGAGTTATGCTCACAAAAATACTGTTCGAGGGACTCAATAAGTATGTATTGATTACATTCTTAAATGATAAACATTACATTACAAACTAAATATTGATGCATTGGTGCGGTCATGGTGGAACTTGCAAAAATACTAAAGATCAGAGGGAATGCAAAAAGAACAACTGCGATAACCGCATCATTTTCTGAAACAGTCGTCAAAGTTAGTCCTATCTGTATGAATAGACAAAAAAAAGCAATCTTATCAGAAGGACCCACGGTTATTGATATTTGAACTCGATTCGACGAAAAAAAAAAAGTTGCTTCCCTCGCTCTTGCATCCTACATTTTCTAAATGATGAGCTTTTCTGCATACGTCGTCACAGTGACTCCTTGTACAGTCGTCAACACATCAAGTTACCACAAACTGTCAAACTCCAAACGATTTTAAACCATAAAATGTTGCTAGTTAAGTTCAAAATCGAATGAGAAAATTTGACAGGGTGTAGTAACTTGATGCCCTGCCGACTGTATGAATAGACTACGGAATTTCTACGTGTGGGAGATTCATTGAAATTATTTGGGGCTCGTACCGTAAAGTTAAAATTGCACCCGCCTGGAAATAATCCTGATGTCGTCGTCCATTAGTGCAGTGGTAAATGCTAGAGCCTCCTCCTTAAGAGTGTATTTGATTTAGAAACGTTTGTTAATTAAAGACTTTATTTTGTTAAACACAGCGCCCGTTGTTTTCACAGAGCCTCAATGCGAAGTGGGAGTACCTTTGCAACCACCAGATTTATGCAATGTGTGTTTCTGCCTCAATTCGGACATATTATGCACGAACTACCCCTGCAATGAAAGACAATCAGGTATTTATAAAGGATGTAAATAGACCCATAAGGAAGCTAAAAGGCAATTGTTCTTCCCGTCATTGCGATATTTTTTTGTTCTGGACCATGTCTGAGAATCTTGGAGTTACGGAGATATTGGAGGTCAAAGGCTTTTTTAGTATTAGTTTTTAAGGTTATAACTTTACTTTAAATACTTCCATGACCCGTTTACTATTCATAACATCCATCAGCACAATGTGTTGAGTGCGTTACATTGAGTTTTAACGTAAAACGTTATTTTAAACCCTCAAAAATAATCGTTTCCCAGCAATATTTTTTGCGTAGGGTTATGACGATTGAAAAATGTAATACTTTGTTATCTGTCTGATAAGTACTATCTTACTGATTATCTGAGGATTGAAAAAACTGGCCCTTAGTTTGATTTACAGAATGCTGGTTTGACGGCTTCCTGTAGGGACCGTTTACACCTTGTCTTAGAGCTGTGCTGTTTTTGGGGTATCAGATTCTCGAAAGCTATACCTTCAGAGGTGGAATAGTTGACGACGGCGACTGTTTATTTCTTTTAAATTGTCTTATTTTGAATGTACTGTCACATTCGACGGCACGGCTACGGTTACTTAATCTGAACAAACTATATTCAGGTTTCGCATATACTAAAAATAATATTGTATATTCTACGTTAAGTGTATTTCTCAACATTTTTTTCTTTGTCACCATGAGATTATGAACATCAGCTATAACATTATAACATAGGCTTAAATAACGTTACATGGCATAAGTAGTTAAGAAATAATAGCCAGCAATAGCATTCACATATTTAAATATTTGAACACAAAATTAACTGACCTGGTCTTGCTCCAACGGATAGCAATATTTCTTCACGGACTCACGACATCACTTAGGTCCTTTACACTTCGGCGTCGCAGGACAAGTGAGCTACACACTTTTTTAGGGTTCTGTAGCCGAATTTCTAATCTGTCTTTGTCTTCCTTTCCTGACGGATGCAATGTTAATGAACTTTGTAAAAACCATCTATTATCTATAAAAAATAAATAAAATTGAAGTGTCTGTTTGTAATTCAGGTTTTTACTGAATGCATGGTTTATACCTACAACAAAAATGCATTTTTCTAGTCTATTTAACGTCCTATTTGATATATTATTTTATCATCTATGCTGATAGTTACGATTACGTTTATAACAGATAATGCTTATTTCACTATTTCTTGTAGAATTTCACGCTATAATGACTGATAACCTCATAATATATTACCAAAATTGCAGGGCAGTCCGTACCAAATTACAATTTCTACGCATGTTCAGCTAATTGTTTCGACATTGAATTCTGACTGAGACTGAATGAATTGACTGGCTTCACTTATCAAGAATTCCTTTAGTTTTTTTTTTAACTATGTAAGGTTACACTGCTTTTTACATAATTTGGAAGTTTGTGATTTACTCCTATCCCAAATATACACGTTTTGAACTTAACTGTCCTACACTTAATGCCGCTTAATACATTTTTATACCGTGCACTTCTCAATGTGACAAAACTATTTAAACCGCGTTTTATCGTTACTGCTGCTTCATAAATATATAGTGAAGGTAAAGTAAAATTGTGTAATCTTGTAAACTCTGTTCCAATGTAATGATGATTGGTCACTTTCTACACCTACAAACTACTTACTACAACTTGACAACCACCATCCCCCGTTCTGTGTATTCATCTCACTATATTTACCTCACAGCTCAATGGTACGAAAAGAAATAAAAAATATAATTACTACAAGGCCAGTTATGACGAAATTAATGACGACTTAAAGGAAATAAATTGGAAAGATGCCTTAAGCAATCAATCAGTTGACGAATCTGTCAACACGTTTTATAATATTTTATTTGGTATACATTGTCTATCTACAGATCCTCTAAGATTCCCGTGTGTTTCTCAAAACCTCATAGAAATATTTATAAAAATAAGGCCAAACCGTGGGTTAAATATTCCACAACGTTTCGAAATACGAGCAGTTGGCACTGTACCGATCTAGATTCCAAGATGAATGCAAGAACTGTTATAATAACTATTTCAATAGTGTTGAGGATGGTATTCGGAACAATGTCAAACATTTCTGGACTTTCATTTCGAATAGATAAAAATGTTTAACTAGTATTCCATCCACGATGAATTATAACAACCAGTCTACTAGCGACCCTGAAAACATATGTAATCTTTTTTCAGTTTTTTTTTAAATTCGTCTATGAACCTTCCACTTCTTCTAATATTCACGTATAACGACTGTTCCGAAAGTTGCACTCTGCTAAGTGATATTCAGTTGACTACTGATGAAGTACTTAGTGCGCTCAAAGCATCCTGCTAAAGGGCCTGGGTCGGACGGTCTACCAGATTTTTTTATAAAAACATACAGCTGTTATCTTATGTATACTCCTGCACATTATATTTAATATCTCTATCTTTCAAGGATGATTTCCTCAGGCATGAAAACTTGCAAATATAACACCTGTTTATAAGTCGGGACCTAAGGATGATGTGCTTTGTCAAAGGTTTTCGAGAGATTAGTTTATGATAAAATATACCCTCTGTTGCACAATATAATCATTCAACAACAGTATGGATTCGTCAAAAGAAGGTCAACTACAACCAACCTGGTGACTTTCGTGGACTATTTATTTAACAGCATGGACTACCGTATTCAAGTTGATACTATATAAACCGATTTCCGCAAAGCTTTTGACAAGGTTGACCATCAGTTCTATGGGGTAAGATTGTATTTAATGGTATACGTGGAGAGCTTCTGTGATAGTTCTCTTCTTACGTGTCTAATAGGACTCTAGAGTGTTATCATAAATGGTTTAATTTCCAGCACTCTGAGTGTTACTTCTGGAGTGCCGCAAGGCTCTATTTTGGGACCTCTTTTATTTGTTATATTTATAATTTCATATGAAATTCAAAATTGTTACTATATGCAGGCGATCTCAAATGTTTTAGGCCTGTTAGGAATTTGCAAGATTGACTACTCTTACAGAAAAACCTGGTCAGATTCTTTGATAAACTAGCTGTGTGCCAAATTTTATCCAAATCCGCTCAATAATTTTTGCATGAAAGAGTAACTAAAATCCATCCATCCATCCTCACAAAGTTCAAATAATAAACTACAACTTAGCATAAATAAATGTTGCTGTATTTACTAAAAACAAAAATACTGTTTTGCATCCGTACTCCTTAAATAATGTAACTTTAACAACACCTTGACTCTCATATAAGTAAAATAGTGACTAATGCTTTCCGTATGTACGGATTTGTTTTGAGATGGCTGATGCCATTGAATTTGTTCGCCCACATACTTATTTATACCTTTACAAATTGTT
The DNA here is from genome assembly GCA_905163415.1 of Noctua fimbriata. Classification (NCBI taxonomy): domain Eukaryota; kingdom Metazoa; phylum Arthropoda; class Insecta; order Lepidoptera; family Noctuidae; genus Noctua; species Noctua fimbriata. The sequence continues at coordinate 7,316,720 of LR990929.1, read as the reverse complement.
AATAAGTTCCCAGTTATTGTGCTGTTGCGGTATGGAGTGCCTTCTATAGGAAATACTCAGATGATCGAAAAATTTCAAAGCAAGTTTCTGAAATTCATGTATTTACGTTGTTTTCGTACGTATGCTTCTTATAAGTATAAACTACATAAACTTAAAGCCAGACGTATTACGTATTTTGGAGACAATATTTTTATATGATTTATGTTATAATTAATGTGATTGTATGGACATCACTAATAAGATTAGTTACGTAGTACCTAGAACAACTATAAGCCGTGCGCGCACAACCCCTATTTGCCGTATCTTCTAGTCGTACGAAAGCGGACTTACGAGCACACCTTTTTTTTTTTTTTTTTTGGATGGGAAATCATCAAATGACCCTCCCGCTCTGGGCGGAGCGGAAGGGAGTGGTCAGACTTGTACTGACTAAAACCCATCCATGTTCCTTCTTTGCCCTTTATGTTCCAGGGCCGCGGTATCTCTTTCGAACAGTCCCGCAGCCAACTAGTCAATACAACAATCTGTTCGAAAATATTGACATCTTTCCTATACCAATAGGAACATTTAAAGGCTTTGTTCGTAAAACCTTTTTGGATTGAGTGATATTTTTCTTTCAACTCTTAAACTAGATTACTATCATTTCATGTATTTTTTTAGTTCTTTTTAATTTGTATGTCTGTTTTGTTTAACATTAACACATTGTGTCATTTATTATACAAGCGCAAGTTTCATTGTTTTTATAACTAATTCTTTTTTATAATATGTGGAAAATGTCGTTGGTTATACATTTACTCACACCCTAGCTATAATTCTGTGTAATACTGTAATGTGTAACCGTTTGTTTTCCCAAATAAATAAATTAAATAAACCTTCCTCATGAATTACTCCGTCTATTGGTGAAAACGAAAGTATGAAAAAAAAACCATTCGGTACTTTTTGAGTTATCGCGCTCAGACAGACAGAAAGACGTGGCGCGGGAACTTTGTTTATATGTAGTGATTCATTTCTTTGAAGAAGGAGGGTCATTATCCACATCAGATGACAAAAAGTCTCATTCCTGTTTTTGTTGCTATTCCTTTCAATTGTTCTATTGCCATATTATATTTTTAGCTCAAAAACTTTTGCGAAAATGGCGACACCCGCCCATAAACTGCAGGTCATATGAAAGATACAGAATAGATAATTGTAACTGGTGCTACTGTAATCGCAACCTCAAACGAGTCTGCAGCGATATAACTTGTCACCCGACTCGTAAGTACTGTACACGATACCTTTTTTAGACTTCTACTCTATCACTGGCGGTCAGTCTGACTGGCACAGAGTAGATACACTGGCCTTCAAAACTTAGTACCATACTTTTAAAATTGCAATAGCTTTTGAAGCAGACATGATATATTTTCGAAGTAACGAAACGGACGAGCCGCTCTGCAGAGTAGTAGTAGTTCAGCACAATTTATTCAACACGTCATCTACTACTACCACTGACCGTGTGCGTCTGGTGGTTGTGGGTGAGTGGGAGTCGGGTCTTTGACTTCACGCACTACCGTCGTCGAGCATACACACTTTGTTCGACGACACGACCTTTCGCCTCGCTGCTTCTTTACGCCTAGGTGCCGCCTACTGCTCTCCCCATCACTGTCACTGTGGTTAAGCTGTCAACAGCCTCGGATACCACAGCCTTTCCTGCAGCCGAAGTGCGGGCCATTTTACGCGGCACGCGAACATAAACGACATCATCCGATGAGCTAGAGACTAGAGTTAGAGCCTAATGGCTTGGCACGCGACAATAGACCGGTAATAGGCCGGACGGTATGTCTTTGTTTCCTTGGAAGATGAGTAGCCCTTTAGTGTGGGACGCAACTTGTGTCGATACTCTTGCGCAATCACAAATTCCATGCTCATCGTGCTGTGCTGTGAGAACCTCAAGTGGGGTATATATAAACCTTTGTGGTAACCATATTTTCGAGTCGTTCGGAGTTGAAACTCTGGGGCCGTGGGATCCGAGTGCTCACAGCCTTTTTAAGGAAATTTCTAAACGCTAAGCGTTTGAAGCTTTTCGTGACTCAAGGGCTGGCTTTTACCTTGGCCAGAAGCTAAGTATTGCCGTACAACCTGGCAACGCTGCCAGTCTCTTGAACACGTTACCAGCTGACAGCGTTGAGACGGAGTTTTTTAATGGCCTTTTATAGTTTGTTGTTGGTTTAGTTTAGTTATTTTAGTTTATTTAATCGTTTTTAATTGTTATATTGTATATAGTTCTTTTCATTTCAAGACTCTGGCTTTTATAGTTTAGGATAAATTGCGATTTTAAAAGTGTGGGAGTTAGTTACTGTACTTAGTACAGTACTCCGTTTTGAAGTTAGTATATTAACCAGCCAGTATATTAACCGTACTCCGCTTTTCTATGTCCGTACACGGTAATCTCCGAAATCTATCAACTGAATTCAGCGTTTTTGTGTGTGATAGTTTTGGATTAGGTGGCGCCGTGCGAATGAACAGGTCGCTAGTCCTATATTTAAAATTAACCGTGTGTTCTTTCTTTCAGGTGTTGATAACAGATGGCCAAGTATTTTTTATTTTTTTTTCTTTGTTATATAAACTAGCTTTTGCTCACGACACACGTGCACTCAGTAACTTTAAAAATAATTAAAATTCATCGACAAGACTTTTCTCAATTGGTAGCTACTATGGTAGAATTGTTTTAACCTGGCAAAACAATTGAATGTGAACTAGCACCAAAAACTCGGAATTGTAAACGATAACTATCGCTATCCATACTAACTGTCGCTACCCATACTTACTACAACAGATTTAACGGAATTAGTGGAAGGTTTTATTATTATAAAAATCGTTTCTCTTTTGTATGCTGTTAAGATATGTATCTCAGTATAGCATGTTTCTTCACAAAGGCCTCCTCTAGCTATTTCCATCTTATTCTATCACGAGCCGTTCTCCTCCAGTTACGGTTGAGTACAGTTTTGTCTCATCCTCCTATCTCCTTTCTTGTTTTCTCCTTTTCCGTTTGTTGTGTCTGGGATACCAATCAGTTTTTAATTGACACCATTTCTCCCGTTTTGCTCCCTTACTTGATTTACTAAATCCCTTCTCTTCTTCTTCTTCTTCGTTTTCTCCTTCTTTGAAATAATTATTCATATGATTTCCAGAGAATAGACCCATGACAGGGTGCGATGTAGGAAGCACCTTTACAAAGGGTCAATGCGAAATTTGTATTTGTCATCGGGATCGTATAATCCGTTGTATTTTCAGAGAATCCAAAGAATGCAGGGAAGGTAAGTTTGTTGTCATAACCAGAGATGTTATGGATATGATATTTCGGATCTGGATACGGATATGGATATAGGAATAAAATTATATCGGTTTCGGATACGGTCACGGATATGTAATTATTTCGGATTATCCGTTAGTTTCGGATAGTTTCGGTTACGGATATTAGATTAAAGTTAAATATAAACACAAATAGTGTGTAATAATTTGGTTTTTTTTTAGGTTTTATCTAGTCTAGGTTATCATTTGGTATTATTATCAGAAATAACAAACAAACTGCAAGATACACGTGGCGCGCGAGCGAAACAAAAACCTGTCGAAACATGTCGCTTTATTTAGACTCCGCCCTTATACAAAACTATCCGAAACTTGTGAAACGGATACGGTTACGGTTATATTTTTATTTCGGAAATCCGATAGTTTCGGTTACGGTTACGGAGCTCCATAACATCCCTGGTCGTACTCTCCCTCCTACTTATCTTGAATTTCTTGTTTCTTTCAATATCGTTTTTCACTCCCTCAGATCTTCGATCGTTCTTCCAATGATCTTCTCCTTCTCAAACTTTTGAGTTTGGTCATTCTATCTATCATTAAGTCAATTCTTTTCTGGAATCTGTTTTCTCTTTACGTCAGGAGTTCAGGACGACCACCAGTCTTCATGCATTTATGTAGATTTTGTCTAATAAAATACTCACTTGCTTGTATTGTGGCCAGCTATTGATAATTACAGAGTTTATGTGTGGCTGCTACTTTTTCAATAAAATAAAAGAAGTTAGGCAGACTAGCGTGTCTAAAATGGCCACTTTGACAGAATCATATTGGGATAATAATATGAATCACCTTACATTGCACAATTCATATCACGCAATTCATCTGTCAGACACTGGTTTGACAGTATTGTATGGAGATTCGTAAAATAGTCCACATATTATCATGAATTGCTTTGCTGTCAATAATCAGATTCATAAGAAGATTATCAAGATCAAAATCTTACTTATCTTAATTCATTTTACAGAATTTGTAAAGAAATATTGAAATAATGATATATTTAGGACTTTACGAAATGAACAAAGGTGAAAAAACAACACTAACAAAGGGTCCAATAATTTATTGAATTTACATGCAAAGTAAGGGTGCCTTACTTGAGTTTAAAATACGCAATGGCGAATAATATAATTACAAGGTCCCATTAAAATAGATGGACATATTTTAACACAGCCAACCCACCAGTGGTTGACGACGGACTGTGTAGATGATTTTACTTTAAACTTATACTTTCACTTACGGGGATATCTTCCGTGATTGTTTATAATTTTAAGCCCCCGATATTTCCACGCTGTTACAAAACGTTATGAGCAATAAGTATAAAATAATTAAGAACAAAGTTTGAAACCGTGAAAGCTTAAAACAGAGTTTGATATTACTTTATGCTAAAATTTAATTTAGTATAATCAATAAGTTAATAAAAAATCTGAAAATGTTTACCCATTAAATGATTGCGCCTTCAGACTTGAGTATATCCCACGGCTAAATCGGAGTTCTATTTATTGTCGCCGTCTGGCTCTGATTTCTTTCTTCACTCTCTTTTTTTTTCGGATGGGAAATCATCAAATGCCCCCCCCCCCCCCCCCCCGCTCTGGGCGGAGCGGAAAGGAGTGTCAGACTTCTACTGACTAAAACCCATCCATGTTCCTTCTTTGCCCTTTGTGTTCCAAGGCCACGGTATCTCTTTCGAACAGTCCCGCAGTCCTGACAGGCCCATGAGGACCCCTACATGATTGCTGAAATCTCTTTGAGGCGCGCGTGGAACACGAACGCGCCGTCGACACGGCCTGACGTCATAAAACGGCCAGACGGCGAGCTAGACCATGACTCAACGTCCACAGGCCCGCGCCTACGGTGGCCGGGAGCCACCACGTGACCCCCGACGCCCGGGGCATCTCCCGCAGCGGCAGGGACGTGTGGCTCTTTCCCTCTCACGTCCCGCCACCTCCTTCACTAGCACGACTGCTTCCCAGAAGGAGGTGACGAAGGCTTGATCCAGGGCCGGACGCGAGAGATCGCCGCCGCCAATCGCCGCTACGAGGACACGGTGGTGCTCCGCCCAAGCGGGGTAGACCTCCACGGTGTGCTCCACCGTGTCCTCCAGACGATCCTCGCAATGGAAACACCCGCGCGTTTCCTCCCGTCCGATTCGGTTTATGGGGGAAGCGCCACGATAGCCCGCAAAATTGATATTTTCTTACTGTTTTTGCTATTTGTCGGTCGGGTTGTATTGACGATTTTAATGATTTAGACAAGTTTAGAAAAAAAATATGGTTTTGTGTTGCCTTCGATATTTTTATGGGGTTTTTTTTATTTATATCATATAACTTAAGAATAAAGTCATTAGTGTGCCAGATCAGCTCTAGTTTTTTGGTTATTAGTGTAAATATGAAAATAAGTCAGAGGAATTCATTGCCCAGCTGTGGGATAATACAGGGTAGATAAATTAAATAAGTTTAACGTAGATATTCATGGGAAATAATGACCAATAATATTTTTTCTTTTACTTTTCTTGAAGCTCCCAATTGATTTAAAACACTCGAGTTTTTATTTTTATTTTTATTTTTGTTCCAGTATTTTTAATGATTTTGTAGAATACTTAAGTGATTTCCATATTTCTTATAAATAATAAACAAAAAAATGTTGCTCCTTCTTACATAATTGTTTTATTTCACTGAAAATTCAAATCGTAATAAAAAAAAATTGAGTTAATTTCCAAAAACTGTTAATTTTTCGTTGTACCCAACAAGGCGAACCTAAAACCACTCTCATATTAAGAGCAACAAAAACCCTGTTAACTAGTGTTATAATTCTGTAAATACATATCTGTTACGGTCGCGAATCATATTTAAATCAACAAACAATCTGACCCTGACCTGCAAATTGCAAAAAACGTGAGAAAGTTTGAATTTCGCAGGTTACCCTGGTGCTTCCACCACCACACTTAAGGTTACCATGGTTTAAAAAGTTTTGCCATTAGGAGGTGTTTCAACAATTTCGTGTTTTAGTTACGGCAAAGAAGGCGACGACCCCGCTGGCCATGTCGACAAAATTGTCCTCGTTGGACCACTGGGTGAACTCGGAAGAGCAGCCGGAGATATTTTATATTCGTACAAACGAGAAAGCTTGCGCTGAAGGTAGCCATCGTCAAATTGACGAATGCAATTTTTGCATTTGTTTTGGAGGAGCTAAATTATGCACACAAAAAGATTGTTCGAGAATCACAATTAGTATGTATTAATAACAGTTTCTAATTGATTTTAATTCATTACAGGCGCATCTAAACCACAAATATAATCCAAGAATACTATTTCTGTGCAATTTCCTAATTAGTTCGTAAATAGTCGACAAATTTAGTCCCATCGGTATGAAGGGAAAAAATATCCTATCGGCGGGGGGTGCTCATGCATCCTATATTTTGTCGAGTCTTTAGCTTTATATCTGCATAACTGGGCAATGTGATTCACGTTCCTAATTTGTATGAATAGACAAAAAGTACTTATTTCTGCTTGTCTTGGTTCTTAAAACTTTTCAGCGCTAGTTAACAAAGTACATAATTACCAAGATTGTCTGAAAAAAAAATGGAGTTGCGTTCTTGCATCCTACTTTCTCTAAATTGATGTTTTTCGTCGCCAGAACAATTCCTTGTATGATCCATTCATAACGAAATCTAACATGAGCGAGGCTGAAAACATTTCGCACTCGTGTCGAGAAGCTGAAGTTGTATCTGTCCTAGAAATAGTGGTAATCGAGCCTCCTCCTTACGAGAAAGTGTATTTGATTCAGTAACATTTTACATTTGTTAATTAAATATTTGTTTTGTTAAACACAGCGTCCTTAAATTTCTCTGCGTCTGAATGCGAGGTGGGAGAACCTTTGCGAGCCCCAGATCCATGCAATGTGTGCATCTGCCTCAATTCGGAAATATTATGCACAAGCAACACCTGCATTTCAAACATTCAACATTAGACGAAGAGGTAGGTATTTATTAACATTACATTATCAACTTTAGCTGTGGGACTTAGAGTAACAGTTTCCCTTAACCCGTACCTTCAAGTCTCGGGAGCGGAATGCTTGACAAACTCTCAAAGCTTGTCCAATTAGACCTTATGGCTTTGCTTCTGTATACGTCAGTACTCAGATGGTAACAGATGTCTGAAAGGTACTTGCATTCTTCCACCATTTCCTGTGGTACCGAATGAGACGAGACTTGAAGGTTCTTCACTGTGCGCTCTTGTACACGCTTTTCATTATTGTGAACTTCGAGTATTTCTACCTTGATGTCAACTCTTCAGCGAGGTTAGATTCTAACTTCTCGATTGCTCCTTTTGGACCCTCAACCTTTGCTTATGTCTTGTCTGTCTTCTTGATGTAATGCAGCATCTTGTTGTGCAAATATTTGCAGCTGTTGGCACCGCCTGGCTTAGCCCGACAGCTGTGAGACTCCTTTGAGGCGTGGTGAAGGGCACGTGGTCATTCTCTCACTCACTCTTACTGATGATGAGCTATGTAATGCTGTCACACACAATTCGCTCGCGTGATACGCAACTATCCGAACTATCATGATACGCAACTATCAGTACTCTCAGATGTGTGGTGTTTTATTAAGTGTTTGGGTTCACAAATAAAAGGCGTTTTGGGACTGATTCCAATACCTATTTAGATATCAAATAAAACCATCTTATTTTTCAAGTCACACATTTACGCCTATTGTGCATTTTCTTTTTCTTTACGTTTCAAAGTTAATAAGTCTGTATAGTAGCTACCGACAAAGTATTTTTTTTTATCAATTTGCCTCCAAGGCATTTAAACGTACACAATATCCACATTCAAAACCGTGCTATAACCACAATAAAGTTCATAGACTTTGTGACATTGTTTGTTAAGAGCCCTCTTACATTTCGGCGTTACACAAATTTAGGTATTTTACGCACCGACCGGGCGGCGGACGGACCATGCGAGCGATACTTTCTTTCATATCTATTCTCTCGTTAGCACTAAGATATTGGCGAGTATGGCGACTAAACGATTTTGATTTATCGTAATATAAGTTTTCTTAGGATGGAGTTCGGTGGCCGGAAAAAGTTTAAATGTGTGACATTTGAATGTTATGTAATATTATTATAATTCGTTTTAATATATTTTTCATTATTTAAGAATCTTAAAGTGTTGAAATAAGTATACACAAATATTTTAATTGTGACGCAATAACCGACATCCGTAGCATAGTGGTTTGAAAATCGTGCTCCAGAACTCATAGAAATCGAATAATTATGGCACTATCGATACTATGAAAGTACTTTTGTGAGATATTTTAAAGGAAAAATATTATAGTCCACGTTATTCGTATTATTTAAACGATTCATTTGCCGTTACATTTTTAAATAAATCAAGTAATTTTAGACATTACTTTCCCTACGCGGTCAAAAACGAATGCACGTGTTTTACAAGCAATCAGGTATTACATAGGTAAAAGAATAATTTAGCATCAGGACTTTTTGCTACCTAGACAGACAAATATTTATGTCTATCTAATATATTTTATGTGTACCTACTCAAATAAATAAATAGTACGGTTGCAACCTGTTTAAATAAATAAAACATAATTATTGAATTATGTTTTATTTATTTAAACAGGTTGTTTATTTAAAATGTAACTAATAATTATTTTATTTGGTACAGGGAATTACTATATTTTTAGATTAGAAAATATTTCCCGCAACGGCATTGATCGAGCTTTTATCGAGTCGATAACTTCAGGAAGTACACAATTTTCATAAAAGAAACTTGCAATTTGGGTAACGTATTTAAAATCCAAAATTGGCCATCTTTGTAGATTTTTAGTACTTACACTGCATAATCTGGGCCAGTCCAAATGGCAAGTATGCAAACATTTTTATTTGCAATATAAAGCTGGCCTTGGATTCGTTAGAACCAGTCAGTCAGTCAACGATCAAAAACCGTCGTCGTAGTTTACGATTTTCTAGCACGCACACAAAAGCAGCGTTTATACGGCAATCGATGCGCACTACGATAGTATCGACTCGACGAAGCGCGCGAAATTATCTGACATAGATCCGTCCTAGACAAGCGCTCGCGCCATACTGAGCGCAGATAGGATAGCCGGCGCAGTGAAATATATAGTACTTTTATTTAATTAATTAAAAAATAATAGTAGCTATTTAAAAAATAGGTTGTTTCGAAGCCTTTTTTGGGGTGGTTGGGATCTACCTCCTAGCGGTCCACCCCGGGCAACGGCACCACGCGTCTTCACGGACTGTGGTGACGGCTGAAGATCCCTTACAGCGGTGGTAGGCTTCGGCCGCCTGGCGCGCGACCACCCTCCTGCCGGAGTCCGGCGCCAAACAGCTTGTCTGTGTTCCGTCGGTGAGCGGGAGTGCCAGTGCCATTGGGGGATGGATATGATCAGTTGCGCGGTTTCGGACCAGTCTGAGTTTCTATGTGACTCTGTACCGGGGGACTCATGCTGGAGGGTAGCGGGATCCGAGGCACGGTCTCTGCCGTTGGCCGACCGCAGTTAGTAGGGGGCCCAAGTACTGCGCCAGCCACGTGGGAAAGGCTGCCCCGCTAATTCGCGAAAAATCCCGAAATGCTCCACTGTGCCAGTTGGCGACTGGGCGGGAGGACCCGGTGGCCATTTCGGGGGGGCTCGGGCGTCCCCCGCAGTCTCCAGATGAGTCTCCCACAGGTCGGAGGACCTGAAGAGGCCCGTTGGGTAACCGAGCCGTGTCTCGACCAACCTTCTGTTTCCCCACAAAAACTATACTATGAAAAATCAAAAAAGGAAAACGGTTTTGAAGCGGCAGCACTTCCTCCCACTTAAAGTGCACCTTATCAATATCAGGGGGTTGCACTCAAATCTCGATCCGGTCCACCACCACCTCGAGACCGAGAAGCCGCACCTATTCTTTTTAACGGAGACGCAGATTGCGACTCCGTCAGATGTGGCGTACCTCAACTACCCAGGTTACTCGCTTGAACATAAGTTCGTAAAACGAGCTGGAGTCTGTATGTACGTCCGCGATGGCATATGCTTTCGGCGTCTCCGTTGCTTTGAGGATTCCGGGTTATCTACTATCTGGATACTGGTTGATACCGGGGTGGAGAAATCACTCTACGTCGGTGTCTACCGGTCGCACAGTGGTGACCAAGAGACGACCAGGCTCTTTGAGCACCTGATGGAGATGGCGGATTGTGCCCAGCAACGGTACCCGACGGCGGAGCTTCTTTTTCTGGGGGACTTTAATGCCCATCACGATGAGTGGTTGTTACCGTTTCAGAAAACTGACCATGCTGGGAGAGAGGCGCGCAGATTTGCATTGTCGCTAGATCTCACCCAGCTGGTGACTGAAGCTACGCGGGTGCCAGATGTTGACGGACATACACCCAACTGCTTGGACTTACTGCTGACTACTGACCCAGACAGGCACTCAGTATCGGTATCAGCCCCACTGGGAACATCCGACCACTGTCTGGTGAAGTTCGTGTCTATCAGCTCTCCTCCAGATGATAGCCCTAGGGGCGAGAGGCGAGTTTAGCGATACGAATCAGCAGACTGGGATGAGATGCGGCATTTTTTTGCGTCCTTCCCTTGGCGTCCAGTGTGCTTTTCTTCGGACGACCCCACTTGTCCAGCTGAAGCGGTTGCGGACGTGATACGGCAGGGAATGGAATACTATATTCCATTCTCCGACATACCGCTCGGTCACAAAGCCCGTCCTTGGTTCAACGTGGACTGCGCTCGTCTGAGGCTCGAATGCAGTCTGCATACCAAGCCTGGGTGCAAGCCCGTGACCGCAAAGTTCGAGGTCGACGGGTTCGCACGAAGAAAAGAGCTTTTAATTCTGCCGCAAAGTCGTGTAAGCGGGTGATCCGAAAGGCGCGTTTCGACCACGTCAACCGTATAGGGGCTAAACTTGCGTCCTACCCCCCTGGTAGTAAACAGTTTTGGTCCCTATCCAAATCGGTCGAAACCAACTTCTGCCGGCCCACATTACTTCCCTTGCAAAAACCGGATGGGTCGCTAGCTCACTCCGCTACCGAGAAGGCAAACCTATTCGCGAGCAATTCACGTCTAGATACTGACTCAAAACAGCCACCAACGATTCTTCACTGTGATTCTTCGATGCCGGAGATCACAATACACATGAAAGAGGTTCGTAGAGTACTCTATAGCCTAGACGTGAACAAGGCTAGCGGTCCTGACGGCATACCAGCAAGAGTCTTGAGGAACTGTGCGCCTGAGTTGTCTCCTGTGTTGACACGCTTGTACCGCCTCTCTCTTAAAACCTGAACGGTTCCGATGTCATCGAAGGTTGCCAATGTACAACCAGTACCCAAGAAGGGTAGTCGTGCCGACCCCAGTAACTATCGACCAATCGCCATCACCTCCATACTTTGTAAAGTTATGGAAAGGGTTCTGAATGCGAAGCTGCTGGCATACCTAGAAGCAAACGACCTACTCAGTGACCGTCAGTATGGCTTTCGCCGAGGACGATCATCTGGGGATCCTCTGGTGTTTGCTACGCACTGCTGGGGTGAGGCCATCGAGAAACACGGCTAAGCCCTTGCCGTTTCGCTCGACATCTCGAAAGCTTTCGACAGGGTATGGCACGCAAGTCTGCTGAGCAAACTTCGTGCATACGGCATCCCCGTTGACTTTTGCCGCTGGATATCTGACTTCCTGAGTGAACGGTCGATCCGAGTGGTCATTGATGGCTGCTCCTCTGACCTTATCGCTATTGATGCCGGAGTTCCTCAGGGGTCTGTTCTCTCCGCAACACTTTTCCTGCTGCACATCAATGACCTTCTGGCTCCTGGTATTGTTGGGTACGCAGACGACAGTACTGTCATGGAGAGTTATGCATCCAGCGCAAAAGCCAGCGGTGATGAAGTGCGTTTATTGAGAGAGGCCATGGTAGAGCGAACGAATTCAATCTTAAGTCTAAGTTTAAGGTTGTTTTCAACGCCACCAAAACACAAGTGTGCCTGTTCACCGCCAAAAGGAGTCCGTTCAATCTGGCTCCTACTTTCCGGGGTACATCTGTACCAGTCACCGACAGCCTCGAGCTTCTTGGTGCGAAGTTGAGTGCGATTCTGAACTTCGGTGCCTACATTGAGTCGAAAGCCCAAACTGCGGCAAAAAAGCTGGGTATCCTAAACAAGGTTAAGCGTTACTTCAAGCCTGGACAGCTTTTAGTCTTATATAAAGCTCAAGTTCGGTCCGGCATGGAGTATTGCTGTCACCTTTGGGATGGCTCAGTCAAATACCAATTAGCCACACTCGATTCTGTTGAGCGCAGAGCCAAGAGGCTCATTGGTGACGATAAGCTGGTTAGTACCAGGCTTCATAACCTGGCCCATCGGCGCAAAGTTGCATGTTTGTCGGTCTTTTACAGATTGTACTTCGGTGAGTGTGCTCAAGAGCTTCACGAACTCATTTCACCATCTTCTTTCTTCCATCGGGAGTCCAGACGTACTGCAGGTTATCACCCATACCTTGTCGATGTTCCACACATTCGCACGAAGCGCTTTGCTACATCATTTATTATGCGCACAGCCAAGGAGTGGAATTCCCTGCCTGCGTCGGTGTTTCCAAGTTCATATGACCCCAATCTATTTAAATCGCGAGTTAATAGGCTTCTTTTGGGTTAGCTCGTTCCATCGTCGACCTTATCTTTGTCCTCAGGACTAGGTTGAAGTCAAGAGTAAGCCCGTACAGAATAAAAAATAATAAAAAAAAAAGCCTTTTCGGTCGAAAATTTAATTAGGTTCAGTTTTTTTTTTCATTACATAAAATGCATATAACGAAAATGTAGTAATATTAAAGTATAGTATATTTGTGAGATGAGAAAAAAAAAGTGATGGTCTATATTCAATAGAATCTACAAATTAGAGCCCGAAAATCAAGTCTCAGTGAGTTTTTGGATAAACATGCATCGGGAGAATGATGATTACTAAATAAATATAAAAGTACAACGAGGAAACCATGCGATTTCGCGTTTATTTGTAATACGCCTATTAAACATCATTTAAAAAAAAAATACTGTATTTTCATTTCTAGCTTTTTAGTTTAGTAATTTTAAATTGGCACATGGAAGGAATTGGGAGAGGCCTTTGCCCAGCAGCGGGACAGAACAGGCTACTAAAAAAATAAATAAAAAGATTTCGCAGACGATTTAACTTTTTTATTATACGATTTATTCACGTTTTTATACCGACCTTTGATCCACTCGTTGGGTTTGGAACAAAAACCGACCCTTGCAGTAGTCACACGCATATCACGTGTAACATCTGACATCTCATCTTGGTAATAAGCAACATTCACATTAATCCTGGAAAAAAAAGATTCAATCTAATATTATTTGAAGTGATTTTTCGTAACGAAGAATAATTATTTTTAATGAAAATTGTATTTTATTAACACTAGGAGTAATGCAGTTTTTTATTGAAGACTGTTATTTTGGAGAGGGAAGACAATAGACTTTTGATAACTTAAAAATATTAGACATATTATATACTTGTGATTTCAAAGTATTTAAAAACCGTTGAAAAACTGCGTGAATAACAGTACCACAGCTGTTGTCTAAACATTTCGATGAGTATTCATTTCGAGCTTGAGTTCTTCATTTTCAAATTATTAATATCAAATAAATTGTAACGGAAAGCGGGCGTGTTATTAATTAAGATTTTACTTACTTATTTACACGTTAGATAGTTAGGATGGTTTACATTTATTTAGAAGATATGAACAAAATAGATATGAGAAATGTGAAAACCTGTACTTATTATTTAAAGTTTATCTCCACATCTCAACTGAGTAGAAAAATACATAACAGTTTTAGAATATGACTAGATTTAAAATATTTGACCGAGCTAAATAAAGTAATTTGGTTACAGCGCCCTCTAGCGTTGAGTAGTTGAACTCGTTGTTTTACCGGACGCACATTTTAAATCGAATTCAAATCGGTTTATCCATTCAGGATTTACGAGGTCATAATGGAATGGACATACAAACACATTCGCGCGAAAACCATTACTCTCTTTCTGGGTCAGTCGTAAAAAGAACTTTCAAAGAAAATTAGTTTGAATAAATATGGAGAATTTTAAATTGGGGAGTGATTTTGGAAAAACTGTGATACACGTATCTCATAATTTTAAATGAAGAGTATGTACACAAATTTTCAAGTCAATCGACTCCGAGACTAAAAAGTTTATTAGAAAATTCTACAACCCATTTCAAAAAAAAAAAAAAACGAAAAATTTTCCTCCTTATTCCTTGTCTACATTATAAAGGGTGGTCTGGGCGTTGATTAGTCAGTCAGTCAGTCAGGACTTTTGTTTAAATAGATAGATTAATTTAAAAGTGAATATCTTTCAGATATACGATATCCGATCCGAAAGCGACATAAACTCGTACTCTAACTGTAAGTCGGGGGTAGTAGTTGCGTCGGTAGTACGACAAGTACGGGGGAATCCGAATAGCGTCCTCAAGATGATTGGCGAGAGAACCGGTACTATTCTTCTCAGTAGGTTTACTGAACTTCATGTGTTGCGAGACCGATGAGCCTCCTTTGCAGGGTTAGGCGGTGTTTTTAGTTTCTTCTTTTTAATTACTAGCATTAGTTATAAGCAAAATTCTTGTTACTAACAATCTTGCCTTGCCTATGGACTTTTTGTCTGAAATAAATGATTTTTATATTTTTTTTATTTTATAAAGTTACACCATAAAATAAAAAACATAAAATATTCATGAAAGGAAACATATTAATTAATTTTAAAAGAGAGAACTATACCCACCAATGGTTGAAGATGGACCGTTGATGATTTTACTTAATCCTGAAATTTAATTTAGTACAATTAGGAAAATAATTGTGCACAGTATCGCCTAAAGCACAGGTTCGACGTAATTCCAACAAATAAGCAACTGTGCTCTATATTAATTGTTAAGATTCAAGAAAAATATTGTAAGAAATCTGAAAATATTTAGCCATTAAATAATGATCATCGTACACTGGACAACTATGGAATACCGACTTCAGACCTGGGTATATCCCTGCCCCCGTAGCATGACCACCCTAGACAAGGATTTCTTTGTCAGAAAAATCGACAAAATGACAGATAGTGCAAAGAAATCTGTCATTGTGTCGACACAATCTGTCATTTTATCAATTCTTTCGTCAAAGAAATCCTTGTCTACGGTGGTCATGCTACGGGGGCTGGACTAAATCGGAGTCCTATTTATTTGTCACCGTTTGGCTCAGATTTCTTCATTTTTCATCTCTCTCTCGCATTTTAGTTGCGGTTACCATTTTTTTTAAATGGCAAATTTATTTTCATACCCTAATCAAGTTTTTCGTGTTTTTAGCCGATGACAACAACGACGCAATCAACAACAACAACAACGGCGACACCATAAAATGACGAAAAAAAGAAAAATCTGAAAATGATTGATTATTTTATTCTATTATTATTATTTGGAACCAGAAGAGAAGTATTTGAAAAAAAAAAACATCTTTTATTCCTTAAAATTACACTTTACAAAAATCACAAAATACGAAAAGCAACACTGCAAATATTAAACTACGAAAATAAAATCATAGAAGCCAAAATAAATAATCAATACATAACAAGAACATGAACTAAAAATACGAGTGGAGGTCAAAAAGTTCGCGGAATGAAAGGGAAGGGGGTTGAAACTATACATTTAATTATTTTTCCTTTTCAATATACTCCCTATTACCCTAATTTGGTAAAAAAATAATTTGTCGGAACACTTCACTTCTTTGTCATCAATGAATTTTTCCACGAAACTCTTTTTAATTTTTGGCTCAGACCAATAAAAAAAGGAAGACGGTGCGACATAAAAAATAAAGCCAAAAAAACCGTGCTCCTGCAAGTAAATATACACGCTCACACACCTACGCTTAAACCATGCTGATCGCTACGTACGTAGTACGCTCATCGCTACGCCATTGTATGGACTCTTTTTAGGGTTACGTACCTCAAAAGGAAAAAACGGAACACCCGCTTTGCCACTTTTGGGGGGCATTTTAGATAATGAAAAAAAAGTTTTGCAAACTATATCGTGTTACATATCAAAAGAACTCATTGTGAGCATCTTAAATGTATGTTTTTTTTATAATTTTAAGATAAATAGTTTTGAATTTATATAAGAAAATAGGCGCAAATTGACCATTCCCCCCTCCCCTCCTTTAAGTGTACAGGGCCGAACATTTTGAAAAAAAATACAAAAAATAGTTCTTTGCCTTTTTTCTTTGATTACAGGAAAACCTATAAGAATATTAAAAGTAACACAGGAAATTTCTCAAATTTGGGTCAGATTTAAAACAACTTACGGAATTTAGATAATCAACATACGGAACCATCTCTACGCGAGTCGAACTCGCACATGTCCGGTTTTTTTTGACTCAGGTTCATAATGTTTCATACAACTCAAGTCAAGTTTCATACCCAGTCACAATTTGGTTCATACATTCATCCCTGCTCTCACGACACAGCTCCAAAAACTCGCGCGAATAACTGACACGCTTCTGTTTCTGTCTTTGCTTTGTGTTTTCTTCCCGATTGACTTGTTTATCCAGCGATATCCCAAAGGTTAATGAACACAGATGCAACACAATGAACAGCAAAAGGAAGGCTACCACACCACCCGTCTCCTTTTTAACCGACTTCTAAAAAAGGAGGAGGTTATGTATTCCACCAGCATCTTTTTTTATGAATGTACACCGATTACTCCGTGATTCCTAGCCCAATTTACGTGATTCTTTTTTCGTTTGGTAGAAGAAGCCCGCGTGGTGGTCCCATATAAATTACTTAGCTTGAGTATTTTGTGAGATAGCTCCCTTTAATATGTATTTTTACCCGACTACGGCGAAGCTAAAAGGAAGGGTTATGATTTTAGCATTCTATGTATGTATGTATGTTTGTATTTACGTGTGTTCATCCGTAGCGCTTAAACTATTCATTCGATTTTGATGAGTAAGGTGTCAATCGATTCGTTATTATGGCCCGGGGAACATAGGCTACATTTTATTCAGTAGTCGGGTTTTTTAGTTGTAGTATACCACACAAATTCTTGTTTCTTCTTGGTCCATGTTGATGGATGGTCCACTTAAAAACTTTTAGCTACAATGTAAAAGTATTGCATGACAAGAATTTGTGTGGGATACTACAACTAACTAATAAAAAGGGTAAAAAAAAAACTTTTTTACAAAAAGAAAAACCGACTTTCAAAAAAGAAACACTTAAAAAGAAACAAAGTCACCGACTTCTGAAAGTAGAGTTTTAGGATAGTTTTTTTTAGAAGTCGGTTTTTTATGGCCTTTATGATCGGCCGAAACGATATCACGCGTCATCTTTATGATTCCACCTCGCCTTTCGTTATCTTCGTACAAACGAGAGACCTTGCGCTGATAGTAGCCGACGTCAATTCGACGAATGCAAATATTGTGTTTGTCTTAGCGAAGCTGAGTTATGCAAACAAAAATATTGTTCGGAGGACACATTAAGTATGTATTGGTTACAGTTTTTAATAGATTTTAATTGCAATACAGACGAACCAAACCATAAATATTGATGCAGTGGTTCACAAATATCAAAGAATCCAGAAAAAAAACACTTAAGGACCCAGTCGAGTAACAGAACGTCGGAATATTTGCGGAGGTTTACAATGTTTTTTTGACTAAAGTTATAAAGTAATTGCAATTATTTTTAGTGCACCATAATATTGGTTATATGTTTAATAACTACGTATTTTTTTAACTTCATAAAACTCTCTCTTGTTGCGTAAATTTGGCGTTGAAAGGAGGTCTCTCGCGCCCACCGCGAGTCTGAGTTCTGTTTCCGCACTCCTTCCGAGGCAACAGAGGCTAAATCACAAAAACTATCAAGCCAATAAATACCTTTATATCCTTGTCTTCAAAGTTGGCTCATTACTTTTTCAAATTCAAATTCATTTATTTGTCAGAATATGGTAACAATACATGGTCTTAAATTAATGAATGGTCTCTTCACATTGTACCACGTGGGGCGTGCAAATATTAGGTATACAATACAAAAATATTGAATAAATAAGTACACATTAATCTTAAAATATGAGGCATGTCAGTTAAAAATATTATCTAGGTTAATGTCAAAGTATTATTCCATGTCAAACTATCAAAAAGAGAATTCAAAGTCAAGATTCAAAAAGATTGCAATTACATTAGGATGTCAAAATATAATTCAAACAGTCTTTTAAATTATACTAGCATTTTTGACAGAGCTACTCTATAAGTTCCTTTTTAAACCCATTTAAATTCAACTGTTTGATTTGGTTTGGTAGTTTGTTAAAAACTTGCGGGGCTATACAGAATAATATGCTCTTCCACATTAATGCTGTTTTTGCTCTACGTCCGCGCAACATTTAACTGTACCGCGTTACGTTTAACTGTATCTGATAAGCTGGGAAACAGGTGTCAATTCAGCTTAACAAATAAGGCAGTTTCATAGATATACCGAGACGGTAATGTTAAAATTTGTACTTCTTGAAAAATGGTTCACAACTGTCCGTTACTTGTAGCCTGAACAAGGCTCTGATGAATCGCTTTTGCGCTTTAAAAGCGGTTTCTCTATTTGTAGAATTACCCCAGAATATAATACCATTTCTTAGTACGTCGTCTTATTAATATGAATGGACAAAAAAAAACAATCCTACCGGGGTGTTGATATTCTTGCATGCTGTTTTCTTATTTGTTAACTTTTCTGCACAAGTGGGAAAAATTAGTCATGTCCCTTTTCCGGTATGAATAAGAACCTAACTTAGCTGAGGCGGGATACTTAAATTCGTCGAGTTCACTTCGCTCGCTCTGAAATTCTGCATTATTTGGTTTGTGCTAACATTTGAGAGTTACTTTCTTTGCTTTTACATCCTACATTCTCTAAATTATTGTAATTTTCTGCATAAATCGCCAGAGTTACTCTTTGAATGAATGGACTAACGAAATCTAACATGAGCGAGGCTGGAAACGTTTCGCGCTCGTTTCGGGAAGCTGAAGTTGTACCTGTCCTAGAAATAATGATAAACATACTCGAGCCTCTTTCTCAAGAGAAGGTATACAAGGTGTTTTCCGAGAAACGACTTTTTTTTGGAGGTGTGAAAAGCCACGTTTTACGGTAAGACTCAATGTAACGCAGTCAAGCTCAATTATGCTGATGGATGCATTGAATAGTTGTTGGTCGTATAAATAGCCCCAGGTATTTAAAGTAAAGTATGACAAACGAAAATCCCATTAAAAGCTTGTATTAAAAAAAAAAACTTGTGATAAAGTTAGAACTTTGACCCCCAATATATACGTAACTAGAAGGTTCTCAGGTATGGTTTAGAACACAAAAATGATTGCAATGAAGGGAAGAATAAGTGCCTTTCGGCTTAGTTAAGGGTATTTTTAGGATCATTCTCACTAGTTCCATTAAGTTAGTAGTTCAATTAGTTCCATGGAAATTGTGAGATTTCACAAGTTCCATGGAACAACTACGGGGGAACTAGTAAGACGAGTTCGATTAAGTTTTGTTTCATTTGTTCCATTATGAAAGTCCATGGAACTACTGAGAAAAAAAAATCTCACTAGTTCCACCAGCAATTAGTTCCATGGAACTAGTGAGTTTTTTTTTTAAATGATCCTATTTTTACACCCATTACTTGATTTAACATACACATACATATACACATTAACATTTGTTAATTCAATATTTGGTTTTGTTAAACACAGCGTCCATAGGTTTCTCTGAGCCTGAATGCGAGGTGGGAGAACCTTTGCGAGCCCCAGATCCATGCAATGTGTGCATCTGCCTCAATTCGAAAATATTGTGCACGAACAACCCCTCCTGCAGTGAAACTCAATCAGGTATTTATTAACATTACATTATCAACTTTAACTGTGGGACTTAGAGTTAGTGTCCCAAAAGCTATACCTGCTATAAGCTATAAGCTATTCCGCTTCTCGAGACTTGTCTCGAGAAGCGGAATACTTGACAAACTCAGAAAACCAAATCATGCTTCTGATGTTGAACTTACTATAATTCTACGTTTAGTGTTTGTCTCAAAAAAAATATTGGTCACCATTTTCTTCCCTGACAGCCTCGTTGGTCGAGTAGTCGCAAGCGCGACTGTTGGATGGTATATAAATTGAATTAGCTTTTGACCACGAACTTCGTCCACTTGAAATTATTTTAAAATATTACTTCCCTATTTGAATCTGGTTTTGTTAACAATTTTATGGGATTTTTTTTTTAATTCGTAAGTTAGTAATTTAAAATTACTGATGAAAAATTTCTACGTGTTGTGTTCGGTATGAAGTACTGAACACGTGGTAATCGTTTGCGCGTCGATATCCCTTCCACCCTGTATTCTAAAAGTACTGCCATTTTTTTTTCCAACTCCCACCCCGCTCGTGGCGGAGCAGAAGGGACTGTCAGACTTCTACTGACGAAAACCCATCCCTGTTCCTTCTTTGCCCTTTGTGTTTCAGGGCCACGGTATCTCTTTCGAACAGTCCCGCAAACTTCAACTTATTTTCAGTGATCAAACAGAGAATGACACTGAATTTGTTACTTTCAGATATAAGACCTTGCGCTGAAGGTAGCCGTAGTGAAGTTAACGCATGCAATTATTGCCTTTGTCATAGCGGAGTTGAGTTCTGCACACAAAAACCTTGTTCGAGGGACACAATAAGTGTGTATTGATTACAAGTTTTTAATAATTGATTTACATTATTTTTTTTTAAATTAGAGGCGACTAAATCCATAATATAACACTGTTACTGTTATTGTTGCTGTCTAAAAGTCGGTTTCAACCAAAAAGGAGACTGCACATTCTCTCTCCACTCTACTGCTAATACCAAATTATTTTTGTGTAAATAGGGATAGGCAGTCAGCGTTGACCAGTTTTTTTCAGTTTCTATGCCACTCGTGCGCACTTTCAGTGAGCATTTGCTGTGGTCATGGGCTCCGGGACCCCATCCTACTACGCATGACCACACTAGATGTTCATAATGAATACTTACATAAGTGATTGTACCCTCTAAAAGAAACTTACACAACAAACAAAAAAAAAAACAAACAAATAAACTACAACAAAACAAACAACACAACAGCAAAACAAACTAACAAACTTAGACAATAAATACTTTTTCTTTCTTCCTCTTGAGATCTGCAGTGAGCCATGGCGCAAAAAATAAAAAAGCATTTAGAAATAATAAAGAACCTAACATGATATCCGGTAACTATCCGTTATCCGAACAATTTTTACTATCCGACCGGATTCCGGATAGTCACCCACCATCCGGCCGGATACCGATTATAAAAAGAAAGTTAAAAAATTCTCATTAACACTAGATAAATCATGCCACAATAGCTTATCACGGAATGTTAAAACAAGAACGCTCACTTGGCATTGAGCATTTTTTAAATTAATTCTTAAAGTTTTCCGCGTAAATCAATAATGACAATTTTATCATCCGAGGAACAGCGATACGGCGAAGCGTCACCGTTGTATGATTAAAGTTCCTGAACTGAGCGCTACCATACTGCTATTTATTGTGCTAACCGCCAGTCTGTGCAATACACTACCAGCTTCTCTGTTCCCTGATCATTATAATCTGGATCTATTTATAGTTCGTGTGAATTGGCTTCTTCTAGGCAAGCGTGCTCCACCCTAGGCCGTATCTTCGCTATTTTCTCATCAGGCACGTTGCGGCTAAACGCAAGTGTATTTAGTGAATAAAAAACAAAGTTAGTGCTATAATTATAAGAGCGAATTTGGTGGAAAATTTTGTTTCTGGATTTTTATGAATATATGATATGGACAAGAAATACATAATTATTCAGTTACGTAACAGAAACTTAATTTATCCTGGATACTTCTAATATATTCTCGACACCAGAATTGGAAAGTCTTGACACCAATTACTAACTATTACTAAAAAACAATAAAAACCTTTATTTATAGAATTTTATACGAATCAACGGTTTATTAAAATAATTTTAAAAATATTTTAATGAGTTTTCTTCAGATTCTGACTTTTCTAAGTCTTATTAATTTTTCAGTCTTTAAATCAATTTTTTTTAAAAATCACCTTCTCTATCATCATGATCATTCATAAGTTTTTTTAAACATGTACATGGTGTGGCACGGTAGCTTCCTAAAGGTAGCCATACACGCTTGGTTATGTATGACAGTTTTAGTCAATATGCATGCAAAACCTTCACGTAGAACCGAGTTCCATTCCAAGGATAACTGTACAGTTTTCTCGTACACGCGTTCAGTTTTGCTGTACAGGCAAAACTGCACATCCATAACCTAGCCCGTATATGACGCGACTTAATAAAAAAAAAAATTAAACAAAAAGATACGACTTTCATTCATCATCATCATCTCATTTTTTTTTTTTTTTTTTCCATTCATTTTTTTTTTTTTTTTTTTTTTCATTCATTTTTTCATTTTTACCCGACTGCGGCGAACCTGAAAAGGAGGGTTATATTTTTTTTTACTTCTTGAATGTGCTTTAACTCACCGAGAGGTTTTTTGGACGACCGGATTTAATTGCCAACAAGATGGCGAGCGGCACACGGCACAAATATCAATGACTCTCTTGCGCGAACACTTCCCCGAACGTCTTATCTCGTTGAGGGGTTTTCTTATATGATAAAACGGGATATGAGGTGTATGGAAAGAGGTATTTAAAGATTTTTTTAGTTTTTTTTTTTATTTTTTGTTTTTTTTTTTAGATTTTTTTCATTTTGTTTAATACAGCGCCCATAGTTTTCTCTGAGCCTGAAGGTGTAGTGGGAGAACCTGTGCCAGCCCCAGATCCATGCAATATGTGCATCTGCGTCAATTCGGACATATTATGCACAAACAACCCCTGCAATGAAAGACGTTCCTTTAGTGAAGGTATTTATGAACGGCTTGTATTTATCGTGTTCCAGAGTATTTCAATATCGAACTTCCAATACTAATGTAGGTATGACACAAATTTAATAGTTGTGCCTTTTTTTAGTGAACGTCAAAAATATCCAAAATCTTCTACTACTGAGAAAAAAAATCTCACTAGTTAGTAGTGAGACGAGTTCGATTAAGTTTTATTTCATTTGTTCCATTTTCAAAATCCATGGAACTACTGCGAAAAAAAAATCTCATAGTTCCATGGAACAACTACGGTGGAACTAGTGAGACGAGTTCGATTAAGTTTTGTTTCATTTGTTCCATTTTCAAAATCCATTGAACTACTGCAAAAAAAATCTCACTAGTTCCATGGAACAACTACGGTGGTGGAACTAGTGAGACGAGTTCGATTAAGTTTTGTTTCATTTGTTCCATTTTCAAAATCCATGGAACTACTGCAAAAAAAATCTCACTAGTTCCATGGAACAACTACGGTGGAACTAGTGAGATGAGTTCGATTAAGATTTGTTTCATTTGTTCCATTATCAAAATCCATGGAACTACTGCAAAAAATATCTCACTAGTTCCATGGAACAACTACGGTGGAACTAGTGAGACGAGTTCGATTAAGTTTTGTTTCATTTGTTCCATTATGAAAGTCCATGGAACTAATTGCTGGTGGAACTAGTGAGAATTGTCCTTTATTTTAATCGTGTCTGATCGAATGTAGTTAATTTATTTTTATTTGAACTTTTGTAATTATCTTGCTATGAAAAAACCTGGTCGTCTAAGCCAGATGTAGGGTGCACCTATCTTTTTTGGGATTCCGTACCCGAAAGGTAACCAACGGGACCCTATTACTAAGCCTTCGATGTCCGTCCGCCAGTCCGTCCATCCATCTGCCTATTAGCGGGCTGTATCTCATGATACGTAATAGGTAGACAGATAAAGTTTCTGTTGCCGCTATAACAACAAATAATAAAAATAAATTAAAAATTAAAGTTGCTCCCCTACTACGATGATACGGAACCCTTCATGCACGAGTTCGACTCGCACTTGGCCGGTTTTTTATGAAATCAAAAGCTATTTACAATTAAATGGAATTTGGTTAACTCAAAAACCTATTTTACAGTCTCACACAGCAGTTCACTGGAAATATGAAATGTGTTGGTATAATACTGTTTATGCCTCCCTTTTTAACCCCCAACGCAAAAATAGGGGTGTTATAAGTTTGACTGCAATGTGTGTGTGTGTGTGTGTGTGTCTGTCTCTGGCACCGTAGCTCTTAAACGAGTGAACCGATTTGGATGCAGTTTTTTTTTATTTGAATGCTATTCTTTTGGCAATGATTCTTAGATATGTTTGTATATTGTATCAAAATCGGTGCAGTAACTTACTAGTACTGGGAGATGAAAGTGGGAAAAATCCAGTATTTTCAAATATACCAAAATGGGGTATCAAATGAAAGGGCATGATGTGTATATTACAATTAGACATGTTTTATCAAAACCAGCTCAGCCATTTTATTGACTTTTCAAATGTTTGTTCGCTTTTCTTTGTTGCGATGGGGGTTTTTTAAATTTTAATTTTGTAGTATATCTATTTTGCACCATGAAAACTTTCAACAATGAGGCACTTGATGAATAAAAAACCTAATTAATCCGTTTTGACGATAGAGACCTCAAAAACTACGAAAAAGACAACCATGACGGAAAGTTTCAAAATAATTTGTTGTGATTGTAATTCAATGTTTTTTTAGTTGTAAATTACATACTAAATATCAAAGAAAGAAAATACAAAGAAGCCCAATGGGTACCTCCGCCCAAATACTGCAGACGTGATGAAAGATTCAGAATAGATAACTGTAACTACTGCTACTGCACTAAGAAATTCAAACGAATCTGCGATAATAATATATGTGACCCCAAAAGTAAGTATGGTACTCGACACTTTTTTTAAAGTTGCCTCTTTCCGTGCCCAGAGGGTTTTTGCCTGTCAGAAGTTCCGACAGACGGACGATTGTCCGTCTGTCGGAACTTCTGACAGGCAAAAAGCGTTTTAACAGGCTATTTGTCTCAGAATTCGTGTGACATTTAAAACTAATTGTATGTTATTTCTTACAGAAATTGATACCAGATTCCCAAGTAATTTTATTTTTTTAATATTAACTAACTTTTCACTAAAATTTATTAAAATTGAAGCTACACAACTTTATTTAGGAATTTTGAAATGCTGAATTGTAATTTACAATCAGTTCCGTCGGGAAATTATCGCCAAAATCCTTGACATTTTTTTGAAAGACCGAAGCGTGAAACCGCGTGAGATAGTAGCAGTATGTACGTAGAAGAAACTCTCCGTGAGTTGGCTGTAGCGTGTTTCTCGTGACAGTCTCCAGACAGTGAATTTCCATGAATAACCTTATATGGGTCTCAATAAAGCGCAATTCTGAGACTGAAACGAACTGTTATGTACTACACGGCGCGGAGGACTCGTATACGCGTGTTTCATCGACTTGTCAAAAGTTTTTGATCTGGTTACGTATACTTTAGGACAAGTTGGGGGATGCGGGTGTGTTGCCGCAGTATACCTCCCCCTCAAATACTGGTACTCTGAACAAAAAACATATATGCAGACGATAATTATGGTGCTGCTCAGTCAGTCGATAAGTGGTTTGAAAAAGTTGCTATAGACCTGTGAAGTCTATGCGGGGGAGCACGGCCTGATATACAACTCTAAGAAGGGCGACCCTTAAGCACCATTGTTACTGACACTAAAATACTAACAAAGCTATGGACTTTAGTGTAAAATAAAGTTTAATTTAATTATGTTTACAAACCTTCAATGCCGAAATCTCGTTCTGGAATCTGGAGTTTTAAATGAAATTCCTACTTCATTTCAAAAATCCCCTTTCTTTAAAATAATATATGCATTACGATTTCTAGGGAATCGACCAGCAAAAGGGTGTGATATAGGAAGCCAATATACAAAGGGTAAATGCGAAGTTTGCCTTTGTTATTTCGACCACATAATCAGATGTGTGGTCAAGGAGGACATATTATGTAATGGTACCATACCTGTCGTGGGATTGGGACCTGGTGTTGAGACCATAGTTAGTATTGGCGACGGAACTGGTATTCCTAAACCTGTTGGTCAAATCTCAACATATCGTAAGGGTAATAGAAGTATTAGTATTAATAATGCAGCTGGTAATGGTAAAGCAACTCGATGGGCTAGCGCAACTAGTATTGGATAACGCAACTAGGATTGGATAACGCAACTAGCATTGATAACGCAACTAGTATTGATAACGCAACTAGTATTAATAATGCAGCTGGTAATGGTAAAGCAACTCGAAAGGCTAGCGCAACTAGTATTGGATAACGCAACTAGGATTGGATAACGCAACTAGCATTGATAACGCAACTAGTATTGATAACGCAACTAGTATTAATAATGCAGCTGGTAATGGTAAAGCAACTCGATGGGCTAGCGCAACTAGTATTGGATAACGCAACTAGGATTGGATAACGCAACTAGCATTGATAACGCAACTAGTATTGATAACGCAACTAGTATTAATAATGCAGCTGGTAATGGTAAAGCAACTCGATGGGCTAGCGCAACTAGTATTGGATAACGCAAATAGGACTGATAACGCAACTTATATTTTTAACACAAGTAAATAAAATAAAATAAAAAAGTCTTTAATTCTACTATACTACACATACAAACATGATCCATCGTAATTGTAACAAAAACATACTTATTAACATTACATTAATTTAATTCATTTTATTACACTATATTCATTACATTCCATTGATATTTTCATTCGTTACGTTAATTACGGATGATGCTTTATGTTTTCTCCATTTTTCCCTACGCATTTTTAGCTTGTCTCCTCCAGTCAGGTCCACATCTTTCTTAAAATACATCTTCCCAGCGCTTTCGCAGCCTTCCTTGCTTTCCTTTTCCATCTCTAGGCACTCTATGCTTTTCTTTGTCCATATTTCTACAGATATGTCCTGCCCATTTCTATTTCAGACTTGTTATTCTTTCTACTATGTCCGTTATTCTAGTTTTTCTCCCTATGTCCTCATTAGTCATTCTGTCAGACAATCGTATACCCAACATGCTTCTCTCCATTTTCCTTTGCATGAC
This sequence comes from Noctua fimbriata, assembly GCA_905163415.1. Lineage (NCBI taxonomy): Eukaryota > Metazoa > Arthropoda > Insecta > Lepidoptera > Noctuidae > Noctua > Noctua fimbriata. Next base: position 7,289,263 of record LR990929.1, on the reverse strand, counting down.
ACCGAGTTTGTGCTCGTTTGCTTTCCGTAGTGACCATGTTTGGCATCCATAATTATGTAAGTTATGGAAGGATTGCTATCTCTCACAACTTACTTTTCAACTTTATGTTTATCTGGGTGTTCTTCATGATTTCTTTAAAACTCCAGTACTTTTTTCATGGTACTGCTATGCTGCTATTGATCTCATTTATTGTTTGGTTTTCAAATGAAATGGATTGTCCTAAATAGATGTCTTCGTTATCGTATTATTTTCCTTGCCCACCTACAATTATTGTTGTTTCCGAATCATTTTTTATGATTTTGGTTTTGGCAGCACTCATCGTTAATCTTACCTTCTTGCTTTCCTTCGCAAGCTCTTGCAACATGTTTTCTACGTTTACGGATACGGATACCTTCCGTGAACACAACGATGTCGTCTGCGAAACGTAGGTAGCTTATATATTCACCGTCAATTTTAACGCCTTTCTTTTCCCAGTCTAGGTTTTCAAATATTTTCTCTAGAACAAAAGAAAATAGTTTAGGTTAGAGCGGGTCACCTTGCCTGATACCTTTTCTTGTGGTAAAACCCAGTCCTTCCAATTCTAATTTCATTTTTGCGGAATTTCTAGACGAGACGACGAGATACTTTTCGTCGACATAGACTTTGTCTTTGAAATGATGTTTAAAACCGAAACTTTCTTGTGACGAGTGTAGAGTTATGGTTGAAGCCATAATATTTTTTGTACGCCAATCCTAAATGGTAAATCATGTAGCTACTTGTCATTTATTTATAAGACCTGTATACATACTCATGTTTTTGCAAAATAAATATAAAATATCATAGTAATATCGATGCCACCTAGTATCTAGGCCGACTCCTAGATTGCGTTGTAAATCTAGTCTCTAGCAATTAGAGAGTCGCTGATGCTGCCATCTGGAAAAAATGGAATGCAGAAAAATAGCCAGCTCAAAAGCCAGGCTTATGGAGTTGTATTTTTTTTTGTATGGGATTACGAGAGTACGTAGTACATTTTAAAACTTTCTGTGCTTGTTGTAGAAAGTCATTTCCTTGTGGCTTCCTGATTCAGTATTTACGTCTGAATCACAAATACACTCATTCCTTGAGGAAATAACATTTGTTTACAAACCCGGTATTTTAACTGTTTTCGTCTACTTGTACACTCTTTTTCTACTTTACTTTTATTTCACCAGATGATTTGATGATCTTTTATTTTTTATTGTTGTTCTACAAATTTTGCACTATTTATATTTTTTAAATACAAAGTACACAGAAGATGTTAGTCGTGCCAATGCAGCGCCCCCTCCGTTCACAACACAAGTTTGTTTAACTCAAGTAAGTATTGTTTAATCGATAAACTATTAATTACATACACATTTTAACTCCCGTTTGTTTTTCCTGGGAGTAGGCTGGACATCAGATTGTGACCTGATTCTCCTGGAGGTAGCACGACGGCCACAAAAGACGACAATATCACGTTACTTGCTACGATTTCTTCAAAAAATTGTTGGGTCCCTAGCCCATGTTCAGGGCTATACTGCCAAAGAATAGTATAAAGATAGTCCTAATTAACGCCATCGGAAGAATTGTTACATATTTTTCGTGTTTTTAAAACACTTAATCAGATCGAGATCATATTATTCACATTCAAACACGAGGGTTTGCACGTGAACGCATGTAATCATTGCGCTTATCTTAGGGGAGCTGAGTTCTGCACACCTTGCTCGAACGATACAATAAGTAAGTATTGTTTAAAATTTAATTCAAAAAAATATGTACAAAAAATAACCGTCGCACCGAAATTCAAGCTAGTACACACGGCGGCACATGTACATTTCCAGTATAACTTGGCCTCGTTTTTTATAAATTTCCTGTCCAATGAGAGATCCGCATAAACTGGTTTTGTATACCTTGATTGGCCGTCGTGCGTTAGTAACAGTTTATTACAAGTTTAAGTACCCCGCCGCAGATAGATTAGGCTCTAGGGTATAGAAACAGAAACAGGAGTAACGTAAAAAAGTTTATCCAATTCTGCGGTTTTTTTTTTTTTAATCGATGATATATGGCATGCAAGAGCGATCGAACCAAGCTTGAAAGTGCTTGCCTCCAAAAAGATTGGTCCTATCTGGTCTGTCCATATACAAGACAGGACAGGACTAACTTTGTCAGCTTATGCAGAAAAACTTGAGAACTAATTAACCCTTGATTGGTCGTGTGGGGTATTACACACACACATCCTTAAAGGTTTAAAACTTTTTAAAATTTTATTTTATTTTAAGTTCCCGTAAGCTCCATAAAAACACGTGTATATTATGATCAAGTATCGAGCATAATCGTGATTTTGCATGTATTTCGTATTTGATTTATATGATTGGGGTGTCACGCACCCCACGTGACCGTTTACGTAACTTTTTAAGCGCGACCAATTAAGGATTAAAAAAATGCTGAATACAAGAGCAAGCACAATTTTTTTTTTATTCTACCTCGAACAGGTGGTTTTTTTATTAAATCTAGTTGCTTTTGTATATTTTATTTTAAAGCCAGGGTGTACAAGTGCATCCTCTTGTGAGCATTAAATGTAGTGATGGATGCCAGGACCCTCGTCTCGACAACCATGATCACACTAAATGCTTACTGGTAGTGTCCGTCCGAAGAACGATTTTTGACCTAAGCCGAAGGTTTGCTAACCCTAAGAAATTCAGTTCAAGATTGGTTAAAAGTGTATAATACATCGTGTACTAGAAAGGTGTGGTCATATTTAAGGGTATGATTAAGACCATAAAACTAAACAACTTTCTCCATTGGACCGCCATCGAAATCAGGAAAAAAATCAGCTGTCCAGAGCAAAACTTCAATACCTAAGAAATATCTTTTGCTTTTATCACAATGGTTAACCATGTGATAAAAACAAAAGATATTTCACAGGGGTCAACCATGTGATAAAAACAAAAGAAAAATATCTTTTGTTTTTTTTTTATTATTATTCTATGAATTACCTAGGCATCAGCCAATAATGAAATGATTAAAATTATCTTGTAGATTATCACTGACATTAGTTTTTTAGAGGAACCCACCGTAAATGTTGAATGATGTGTCTATGTCATCTGTCTATAATATAGCAAGCTAATTAACCAGAAACTTGATAAGCTTTACAATACCCAAAGATATGAATACCCTTTTGAACTGTTATTACCAACCATCGGAATTTTTTTTCAGCCCTGTAAGTACCTTCTTTTATAACATACTAAACGAATGGAACCAGAACAAGAACTAAGGCCTTTTTTTCTCGATATTCTTGATTTTGTTTTGAATGGACTTACGAAACAATGTTCAATCCCTGATTACATAAAAACAATTTGGTAGCAGCAGTAGAATGTGTATTCTCCATTTTGGTCGAAACCTTTAGACCTATGCCTCGTCTGCCTTCCTGACGGCAGTCTTGTATGGCAAATGCTGGAGCCTCCGTATCAGGAAGTGTGTTTAATTTAGTACCATTTTGTTAATTAAGGTATCATTTCGTTTAATACAGCTCCTTCCTCTGAGCCTGAATGCATAGTGGGAGATCCTGTGCCATCCCCAGATTCATGCAATGTCTGCATCTGCCTCAATTCGGACATATTATGCACGAACTACCCCTGCATTCAAAAGCGATCAGGTATTTATTAACATAACTTTATCAACTAGTAGGATTAGTTTCTTAAATCTGAAGGGAATATGTTACTACTATGTAGGTGTGCACCATCTTCGACCGAAAGGAGCCCTATTAGCCAGAGACGCTACTGGAATTCAAAAAGCGCCTCTTCATAATCAGTCTGTAATGTTCCCACTGCTGGGACACAGGCCTCCTCTCTATGAGAGGGAATGGGCTATAATCCACCACGCGGGCCCAGTGCGGGTTGGTAGATGTCACATGTCTTCGAATTTTTGGTTCTAGGACATGCCGGTTTCCTCACGATGTTTTCCTTCACCGTTTTGAGAGCAGTGGTGATGAAATAAATTACACAAAGTAATGCGCCTGCCGGGGTTCGAACCTACGACTTACTACTCGTAAGTCGAGACCGCCACCACTGGGCCACCGCTGCTCTCAAAAAAAAAAAAGCGCCTCTACCGTACGTAAAAGGAACAAATTTTGACAGCGCGAACGTTAGGCTCCGAGAACTTACGCCGAAGTCAGCGTTTACGACACCATGCATCATCATTCATCATCATTTCAGCCGAAAGACGTCCACTGCTGGACATAGGCCTCCCCCAAGTGTCACATTAAAATTCGTGCTAGGGCCTCAGGTCCTATTTCTGACAGTGAAACTGATGTCACAGTCTAGGTTAAGTGTTTTTCTTTAAATCTCCTCTTTGTCACCTGCCCATCGAGCAAAACATTAATAAATTAACTGCACTCGTTTAGTATCTTGCGTTGGTTTTCTCAATGTGCTTTAGGCATTCATAAATTCTGTATTTTTGCTGATGACATGAAAATAATTAAACCAGTGGTAACTGAATCTGACTCTACCTTACTGCAGAAAGATCTGAACAGACTGACGAGCTGATGTAAAACGAATATTTATTTTATTTATATCTTAACGTCTGTTAAGACGTGTCGTGTTACTACATGTAATTCAGCCCTAGTAGATAACAACGTTTTGAACAAAGGCGTTCAAAACTCTTGTATGTATCCTACACAACGATATAGTTTTTAAAAAGGCGTCTACCAAAATAAAATTGTTTAACACACTGGTTGGCCCATTACTTGAATATGACAACCCGATCTAGAATCATTACTAAGAATACATCAAACACCTGGAAAGTATCATCAGTCACCTCCTTTCTTGTCATTTCATCCTTCACACAATCCATTCATCGTTTCTTTGGTTTTCTTCTACTCTGATACCTATCCATATTCATACTATAAAGTTTGCTTACGACATTTTCCTCATTCCTCCGCATCACATGCCCATACCACGATAACCGATTACCACACAACCGGCGCCTCTTTCGGATTTCCTCTTTTGTACCAATTTCTTATTTTATCCATTCGCGTAACACCACACATCCCCCTTAGCATTCTCATCTCAGCCAAATGCAAATGCCTTTTATTCATCCCTTTTGTAGCCCAACATTCTGATCCATACAAGACAGCAGGTCTGATCACTGTTTTATATATCTTCCCCTTAATTAAAGGAGAATGCGAAAGTCACAGATTGTCCCCGTGACCTGCCGTCATTTCATCCATCCAGTGTCAATTCTGTGTTTAACAATACGATCTATTTCTCCATCGCTTTGCACGAGTGAACCAGTGAAGAGAGGAAAGTCGGAGCAGACAAGAAGCAAGTAGCAGTACAGCTCGGAGTCACGAGGGGCTTAAAGATTACCTTGACCGATATATGGGTGCAATGTTTTATTAATCCACAGAAGTTTTCGCTACACAAGATTGCATCGCGGGAGAAGTGATATTAGCAGGAGATGGATGCAACATATGTGTTTGTTTTGAGAAAAAATATATTTGCACCGAAGAAGATTGTACTAGAACGGAACCACTTAAGGGTCAGGTTTTACCTGATGATAAAGGTACGTTACACAACAATGATTTTATGAAGGTCTATTTTTAATTATTTGTTCTGTATGGTGTCCGGACGTAAAGAATAACACCATCCCATATCTTCCCGTGGGTGTCGTAAGAGGCGACTAAGGGACTTACCAGAGAATGGGCAGCAGCGTTCTCTGTGTTTTATAACAACCATACTGCGATCGCCAACCCGCCTGCCAAGCGTGGCGATTATGGCAAACCCCCCCTTCTTGGGGGAGGCCTATGTCCAGTAGTGGACGTCTTTCGGCTGAAATGATGATGATGATGATGATTTTTAATTATGCCAAAGTCCAGATTTGAACGAAGTTGTACTGTTTTTTTTTTATTATAATATGGCCTGTTTTCTTTTGAGTAGCCCTAATTTTAGTGATTTTATAGCTGATTGAAAATCTTAATATTTTTATGGCATTCAGCACTGATTTCAACAACTTTTGTTATTATTTTTTACAGCTGTAAAGATAATAACGAATCTGTTATCAGTAAAAAAACAAAGAAAGTTGTGAGTGTATAAACACCCTACCCTTCTCAAAATTTAGTTATTGTGAAGTCAAAAATAATTGCTAGGAAAATTGACAACCCACCATTTTTTTCTGACTTTGAATTCAATGACTTGAACTTACACACGCACATTGAAGTCACGTTAGTCTTGTAACACCCTGTATACAGGGTGTAACAGGACCCTTAACGAAGCCGTCAACCAAGCATTATGTACATCAAACTAAGTAACTTCACGCAAAAATTATTGCAGGGAAACGACTTTTTTTTTTGTATAATGTTAGTAACCATGTCAGTTTAAAAACATGTGCCCCTTTGATGACAATATACATGAAACTTTAAAATTACTGGCAAAATGTGGGTGTACTATTGGTAAACCTCTGCATAACCTTTCGTGATAATACAGTAAAAAGGACATCATCATCTGACTAGCCTTTTCCCATCTATGTTGGGGTGGCCTCCAGTCTAACCAGATACAGCTGAATACCAGTATTTTACATGGAGCGACTGCCCATCTGAGCTCCACAACCCAGTTAGTACTAGGTAATACGATAGCCCTTGGTAAGACTGGTTGTCAGACTTTTTGGGCCACTGACTACTGTAACGACTGTCAAAGATCTACAAATGACAGCCGGGACCAACGACTTAAAGTGCTTTCCGAGGCATGGAGGAAACTTGGTATGTATGGGTGGTGACCCATCCACAGACCAACCTAGGCAAGCACGGTTTAACATAAAGATCGATCCGAGCGGCTGTTATTATTTAGCCACGAACTCCTCTACAGTAAAAGGATACCCTTTCATAATCTGTTTGTATTTCCATTTCTTCCAGACGAAAATTTAGAAAGCGTCTCTTACATTCGAACGCGAAAAATTAGAAAATCCAAAAGACAAGGTCCAAAACAGCAATGCATCGAAGGGAAAAAGTATTTGCCAGAGGACTTTGACCCTAACTGTCCAAATGAATGTATTTGTGATAATCACGAATTAATGTGCACTAAGAAGAAATGTTTTTATCATCGAAATAAACGAAGTAAGTATGTGATAGCGACGATAGGGCGTGGTGGAGCAGCTTTTTTTATTAGTTATCCTTTTTTATCACAAATAACAAAAACCATTATGACGAAAATAAAGTGAATTTACATCTGGACTTCATATTCTGGTGATCTTTAAATTTTGCCGTAGTGTATAAGTTCTAGATGAAAAAAATACCTATAATATTATTTGATACCTCTTGGCTACGACTAAGGGCTCATTTACGGAGAAGTCCGCATTAAATTCAAACTTAATAAGGTGGTGTATCAGAGCGTTTATGGAGAAGCGCGTTTGCTTGAAATGCAGTGCTACTTGCAGCAGAGCTCGCAAATGAACACACGTACCGATGCGGCTAACCAGTTCCTTTAATACTTTGTTCACGGAAAAACGGCGTGTGAAACATAGTGATATACGCGCCGCACGCTGCACGCCCCGCGTGTCCGTAAACAAGATCGTACATTGCATAATATATTAATATGTTTGTTATTGCGCGTGCGATAACGTGGGTCTCTCAGTAAACGGAAAAAACGCACTACGCGTCTCTGTAATGACCCCTAACACACTCAAGCAAAACGCGTCTTGCGATAGCAATTGCAAAAAAAACAAATGAAAGAGGTGTCACCACGAAACCAGAGCGGGTGCAACGCACGAGCGCGGTCTGACAAGTCACTGTCGTCAATGATGACAGTTCATGACATGGTATGCAGTCTCAGACTCTCTTGACGCATTCACGTCACATCGTCGGCATCTGCGGGGTATTATAGGCCTCTTTCTTCTTCTTTCTTTTGCCAAACTGCTCCATTCTGTGCATCTTATTAACCAAGCGACTTCGTCAATATCATCAACCCAATGCGCTTTTGAATGACCCTGGTGTCGTTGGCCCAACCTTGGCAAAGTGAAATGTGCAATTTGTAAATTGCATGTACTTTCAAGTTCTTCCTTTACATTTGTTTATAGGTCCATTGAAGTGGCCATCTAGGAGAGTAGCAAAAAGATACAGAAGCGAGGTACAGCTGCTAAAACGAGAGTTCTGCGAGGAATACCAACCGCTGCCGTCTGAAGACGCGTGCAGCGCTTGCTTTTGTCTGCACGGAATGAAGGTTTGCACCCTCATACCGTGCAATGATGACAACGATCTTCTTAGTCTTACGTCCGATGAAATCTTGGGTAAGTATTTCTACACAACCTAATGATAATGGGTGTAAAAAGACCCTTAGCGAAGTCGAAAGGCATTTGTTTTACCCGTCATTGCTATCATATTATAAATTCGTCCTGCCCGTCTGTCGGCCCGTCTGTCTGTTAGTATGTCACAACCATTTTACTCCGAGACTGTTGGCAACACACAGTTGATAAGCCAATGACCAAAATTGATGTATTTTTATTGTTCACGGCCACTAACGAAACTATACAGGGTAGAAGGGACACCGACGCGAAAACGGTTACCACGAATTCAGTACATTATTCTGAGGGGAAAATATCTAAGTGGAATATATAAATTTTTCATCGGTTATTAAAAAAGATATCAGCTGTTTCCAACAAAAGTGCAATGCCTACACGGTCAAAATGTTATATACAAGAGCAACATATTTTTTTTTGGGGTAACCGTTTTCGCGTCGGTGTCATAACTATGTACGTAGGAAAGCTCTTAAAAAATTATATCGAGGTTCCTAAAATACTTTTATTCTTAAGTCAATGGTTGATAAGATATTCGCTTCTAAAATCTTTAAAAAGCCGCTTAGCTACTGGTGGAACTAGGCTGGCTACGTTTGACAAAATTATCACTTTGTGGTGCGGACACAGTCAAAAGGCGTCGCGGCACTCCTCGTAGAAGATGGCAGGATGAGCTGGATAAAAGCAGCAGTCCACTTTAACCCTGGAACGTTTTCTTTTTTATTTCATGACTTGAACACAAAATTTCAAAAAACAACATATCGGTCGAGCCGTTCTCAAGTAATAATCGTTCATACACGTGGCAATTAATGTTTATTTAAATAGATTTCTCCATCATTGCAGTAGTTAAAAGTTCGCTATAATAAAAAATTTGATCGAATCTATGATTATGAAGAGTTTTTCTAAGAACCTCAAAAAAAAACACATAGATTTCTCCACCATCATGTGCCTAGCCTTTTCCCAACTACGTTGGGGTCGGCTTCCAGTCTAACCGGATGCAGCTGAATACCAGTATTTTACATGGAACGACTGCCTATCTGACCACCACAATAATAGTAAATGGGGGTAATAGGATACCCCTTGGTAAGACTGGTTGTCAGACTTTTTAGGCCACTGACTACCTAACGACTGTCAAAGATCTACAAATGACACCCGGGACCAACGGCTTAACGTGCTTTTCGAGGCACGGAGGAAACTCGGTATGTAATGAGTGGTCACCCATCCACAGACCAACCTAGGCAAGCACGGCTTAACCTAAAGATTGACCCGAGCGGCTGTTATTATTAAGCCACGAGCTCCTCATATAGATTTCTCCATCATTGCAGTTAATAAAATAAGAGGGGGCAAGGGCAATAGAGGAAAAATAGGGAAGAAGAAGGATTCATTATTCTGTGTGCCTTTCACGTTCTTCAGTCCGGACAACAACCGATTTTGTAGAAACTGCTTCTGTTTGCACAATGGACTTGCTTTGTGCTTGCTGAATTTGTGCAAATACTCTAAAGGTAACTATTGGTTTTTAGATTTACGAGGAAAAAAAATATCTTAGGCCCTAGGGGTCGTCCTTTAATCATGTAAAGTCGAATAAGGGGGAGAGGTGACAGAAAAAAACGGTATTATTATTTCTTGAGACAAAAAAAAAAAAAAAATTGATCTTTAAAATAATTTACCAATCATGAAGGTAGAGAGAGGCGGGGGGGGGGGGGCGGGGGCTATAAAAACGCGTAGGGAAAGAGGTAATTTTCGTTCGGACGACTTTTAAGTCAAAGGCATTTTGTTTATAAATGCGACAAGTAAGTAGGATGATGATCGTATTACCTACCCATACATAATAATGCGTCTTAAACATAGATATAGATAGACCTAGATAACGCGAGAGCAACTACTTCGCGTGCCATATTATTATGTAGCTTACGTACAAAAATCGTAAGTGGCCAATTTCGAACTCAGTCTGCATCGGAGCATAGCGCTAGTCGGTCAGTGGGCGTCATGGCGGGAGGTAGGACAAGGGGAGCGCCGTCCGCGGCGGCGTTTTTGAATCGATTTGATTTTCCCATCACTAAATAGTGCTTGTGACGTCATAATAGGTAGTCAAAAAATGGCACGCTTGGTTTTCATACAGATCGCGATACTTGCGTTATCTTGGTCTATCTATATCTGTGGTCTTAAATGTTTTCAGTTTTAAAATCGTTCGAATTTAGTCCACGCGTTCGTGCTAAGCCCTCGTTACCTCTTTTTAAATACTTGTCGGATATGTCAGGATTTACTCCGTCAGGCTCGTACATGATGTGGGCAGACCATGGGTTTCGTGCTGTGAAAACACAGTGGGTGCGATACACTGTTTCTAGCAAAACTAACGAATTACTTGAGATTAAAACTTAATACAATAACACGGGGCACAATGAATCGGGTACAGTTCCAAGACGTCTCAACTCCGCCGTGATCAGACACTGACTGTCGCCCTCGCCTCGAGCTGGTCATCAGGGCTCTGAACAAGCACGCTGTGACTGGTAAGGTGGTCGCGTGATGTCACCACTGCACACAAGCGCGCTTTCCAATTCATTTTATGTTCGTACTAATGACCGGATCCGAGATACTTATATAATTTTAACACAACCAATGATAATTTCGAAAAATATAATTCATTTACATTATTAAATGTTCTTTTTTTCAGATTTAGCTAACGACGATGACGCAGGTAAATTTATTTATTGATTTATCTACTTACATCTACCATTACAGGATCACCCTATCAGCAAGCAAGCAAGCAGCAGTGAACTGCAATAAGCTGAACATAGATATGTTTCCGCTCTCTCTTACATTTGTAGTTCGATGGATGTACGACAGTTACAGGAATAACCCTAGGCAAAGAGTGCTAAGTAACTTTTATAGATCTGTTCGGCCTCAGTTTAAAAGTTCGCTAAAATAAATAATTCCATCGATTATAAAGAGTTTTTCTGAGAACCTCAGACAAATAAACTGTTCTTAATGCTTTTTTTTAGAAAGATCGAGTTCCACCGGTATATCGTACCATTTCCTTTTAAAATCGCAATATTTCAGATGATCTGGATGTGGACAAAGTATGCACGCCTGGAGATATTGGGTACCCTACCAAGTGCGTCAGCTGCAAGTGTTCCAAACACGGCAAGTGGGTATGCACACGAGAAGAACTAGCTCTTTGCCAAGGTGGGTCGTGAGAACATACTTAGATTTTTGTAGAAAGAAACAAAACTAGAACATAACATCTAATGGATGTACACGCCCATAGGGAAGTGAAAATTGTATGTTTCAATTTAAAAACTTTATAAAGATCATTTGAAATAGAATTATGATATGTGTACGACATTATTCGACACTGCAAGAAACGTGATTATTTCCAAATAAAAACCCTTAACTTCAATGAATTGAATGTTCTTCGGTTTTCAAAACTCCAAATTGTTCTTTGTCAAGCCGTGTCCTCGATGAGGAATCTCTTCAAGATCCTTGCGGAAAAGGTTTCCAAAAAACGTTTACTTTTAAATAAACTTTCATGTTTCTTCAGCGGTGCAGTCTTTGTACAAGTATTTAAGATGTTTAGGTAGATTTTAAACAAATGTGGCGACATCTATACCGCCGCATAGGAACTACGAATGACAACTGACATCACACAATTCTTATATGGCACACGTATTTATACTCTATAGTCATGTTAAAGTAATTACTTATATTACTTTACTTACTTATGCAATAGATAATAAAGAATTTAAACGAAGTAAGTACCGTCAAACAGGCAAAGCTAAGAATTGTAACTTTTGAAAGTTCTAACATCAAACAATTACTAAACCACAGAATGAAAATCATATCAGTAATTATTTTTACTCAAGTAATAACTTTGACTTATTTATAGATACGGGTATAAGAGTCCCCGCAGACTGCAGACTTTCTATCGGCCGATAGTTTAGTCGGGCTCTTAATCAGTATGAGGATTGAACATGTATGCTAGTGCGTATCTGTAGCGAAGGATCAATTTTTGTAAGAGTTAAGCTGGAGTACATTTCTTTAATGTGGTTTTATTATTTGTCAATAGAATACTGACTATGCCATTTTTCAAAGGGAAGCCGGTAGGAATCAGGTTATATGGAACCTTCGCCACTGGTGCGCATATTACAACGTTTCGGTATCGGCAAAGTACCGGTCTTGATCAGTATGATTATCTTATCCTTCGCGCACACTTTCCGCATGTTTAATAGGTCGACTCGGACGATAGTTCTAACGCAGTCGACCGAATGTTGGCCTGGGTGGCGCTTACGTCTCCAACCCGACCGTTTAGTTGCCGTAGTGTGCGCGCTAGCCAGACGCCAGACGCCCGTACACGCGATGTCGGAGGAGACGTCTGCGGGATCCCGACGAAGAAGCCGCGCTGTATGAGGTGTACCGCGCGGCGAAGGAGGCTCTGTGGCTGGCCATCGGCGAGTCAAAGACGCGCTCCAGAGAGGAGCTGCTGGCGACCCTAGACGGGGATCCGTGGGGGCGCCCTTACCGCACGGTCCGAGGGAAACTTCGGCCGTGGGCGCCCCCGCTAACGGAAGGTCTCGAGCCGCAGTTTCTGGAGCGAGTGGTCTCGGCTCTCTTCCCTGAGAGAGCCGAGTACGAGCCACCGTCGATGGCTCTGCCCACAGCTGCAGAGTCGGAAGAAGAAGTGAGCGAAACCATCCCAGAGGTGACACAGGCGGAGATGAGCGCGGCCATATTGCGGCTCCGGGCAAAAAACACTGCTCCGGGGCCCGACGGAGTGCCTGGTCGCGCTCTAGTCCTCGCCCTGAAGGAGCTGGAGCCCCCACTGAGGGGACTCTTCTCGGCGTGCCTTGAGCGGGGCCAGTTCCCTAGCAGGTGGAAGACTGGTCGACTGGTCCTGCTCAGGAAGGCGGGGCGCCCGGCGGATTCGTCGTCGGCTTATCGGCCCATAGTGTTGCTGGACGAGGCGGGCAAGATGCTCGAGCGTGTAATCGCAGATCGCCTCGTCAGCCACTTGTGTACAGAGGGGCCGAACCTGGCCGACAGCCAGTTTGGCTTCCGGCGTGGGCGCTCCACCATCGACGCCATCATGAGGGTGAGAGTCCTGGCGGAGGAAGCGGTGTCCCAGGGTGGGGTGGTGCTGGCGGTGTCCTTGGACATCTCCAACGCGTTCAACACCCTGCCCTGGGGTTGCATTAGGGAATACCATCTGCGATACCATCGGGTGCCTTCCTACCTCCGCAACATTGTGGGGGCTTATCTGTCTGGAAGGTGTGTCACCTACATGGGACGCGACGGCACGGGCCGTCGCGAGATGTCGTGCGGTGTTCCGCAGGGGTCGGTTCTGGGCCCACCCCTGTGGAACATCGGGTACGACTGGGTTTTGCGGTGCGAGCTCCCGCCGGGAGTGGACCTGACGTGTTATGCGGACGACACGCTGGTCACGGCTCGGGGGAGCTCGTACAGGGAGGCAGCGTTGCTGGCTACGGCTGCGGTCTCACAGGTGGTGAGCCGCATACGACGCCTGGGGCTGGAAGTGGCCCTCAACAAGTCGGAGGCCATTGCTTTTCATGGCCCCCGACGGGCGCCGCCGCTGGGATCACACATTGTGGTCGGTGGGGTCCGGATCGCTGTCGAGTCAACCATGAAGTACTTAGGATTGGTGCTCGACAGCCGTTGGGACTTCGGCCCCCACTTTCAGCGGCTGGTGCCCAAGTTGATGGGCGCGGCGGGCGCGCTGTCAACGCTGCTTCCCAATCTGGGGGGCCCGAGCACCGCCTGTAGGCGGTTATATGTGGGGATCGTGCGATCGATGGCCCTTTACGGGGCCCCGATCTGGGCGACAGACCTGACGGCTCGCACTATCGCGGTCCTGCGCAGACCGCAGAGAGCGATGGCCGTCAGGGTCATACGGGGATATCGCACGATCTCCTACGAGGCGGCTTGTGTACTGGCCGGATCCCCGCCGTGGGACCTGGAGGCGAAGACCCTCGCGACACTGCACCAGTGGCGCGAGGAAGCCAATGATCGGGGCGAGAGGCTGGTGCAGCGACAGATCACGCTGTACCGGTCTCAGCTCCGACAGGTCATGGTGGCGGAATGGCGGGGGAGGTTAGAGCTCCCTACCGCCGGCCTCGACACGGTTGAGGCGATCCGGCCAGTACTCGACGACTGGCTCGGGAGGAAGCACGGCTCCCTGACGTTTCGGGCGACGCAGGTGCTCTCGGGGCACGGCTGCTTCGGGAAGTACCTGTGTCGCATAAGCAGGGAGCCGGACGCCCGGTGCCATCACTGCGTCCACTGTCTGGAAGACACGGCGCGGCATACGCTAGCAGAGTGCGCCGCGTGGGATGAGCCGCGCCGTGCGCTCGTTACGGAGGTAGGAGGAGACCTGTCGCTGCCGACCGTCGTTCGCTCGATGGTCGGCAGCGCAGAGTCCTGGGACGCGGTGGTGTCCTTCTGCGAAACCGTCATGTCGCAGAAGGAGGCTGCGGAAAGGGAGAGGGAGATGACGAGCTCCCGCCCATCCCGCAGCAGACGCACCGGGCGTCGGCAGAGGGCGGACAACGCCCTCTTCCGGCCCCCCTAAATAGGTCCAGGGGCGACGGATTCGGGGACATCCGTCGCCCCCGATCACACTGGACCCGAGACGGCGGCGCGTAGTGTTCCACGCGCGCCTCTCTCAGACGTAACGGGGGGAGTTTTACACCTCACTCCCCCCCCGGGACGAGGCCCGCAGGTCAGGCGGGCCGCACTAGTCCGGGGCAAAGTCGGAAGTCGCATCAGATCCCGTTGCCCCCCGACGCAAGTGTGCGAGGGAACACCGGTGTGGTTTTAGTCAGTACGAGTCTGACAGACCCCTCCGCTCTCCCCAGGGCGGAGGACATCCATAGAGGATTTCCACATCGAGAAAAAAAAAAAAAAAAAAAGTGTGCGCGCTAGCAGCCCAACCCGACCAAACTATAATCTGATAGAAAGTCTGCAGTCTGCGAGGACTGTAACGCAAAATCAGCAATATTTATTCAACATTCCAACAACAACCATCGGGCAATCCCCCACCAGACATAACACCAGCCTGGTCTGAGGATCCTCTCTTGTCAATGAAGAATGAGGACGTTCAACTTCGATCCTCATACCATTTTATGTTTTTAGAGAGGGACTGCGATGCAAAAGACGAATTCCACATGGGCTTCTCCCCGTATTGTGCTGGATGCAAGTGTTCAATCAAGGAGTGGTACTGTTCCATACAGCCCAAGAGTTGTAGAGGTGCGTAGTTTGTTTGACTAATAATAACATTGATATAAAGGTGCCTTTTCCCGAAAGCGATTGCAACAATATCGCCTATCAAACGCTGTGATAGACCGCAGCGACGCCCAACGTCGGTCATAAGACTGCCAAGTAATAAGTCTTGAGTTTTACCCCAGAGACATGCACCTCTGTTTTTCCAGATTCATGTTCGTATTGTATAATTATCACTTGCTTCGGGGAAAGAAAACATATTGAGGAAACCAAACGAGCATGCCTGAAAGATATTTTTCGACATCATGTAAAGCCAAGTCAGAGGTCCATGGCGGCATAAAAACTCTGACACCAGATTAGGCACTAACCTCACGAAAATTAAAGTAAAAAGAAGACCGGTAGCGACACGACATGTTTTTATATGACGCTATAAAACGGTGACAGGCGGCTAGAACACCTTCTTCAAAAGCATAGTTACATAGAAACTAGATCTGTCGCTGCGATCTGTCAGCGATTGGGCTGCGGTTGCCGCTGCTGGTTTGGGGCTGCCATTGCAAGTTTACCTTTAGGGACCCGCACTACGCGCCCATCGACACGACATATCGTATGACCGCCCGAAATTTTGAACAAAACTGGGTGGCCGGCCGATTGTGCGTTCAAACTTTCTTCCTGATTTCGATCAAAAGTCTTATCTGCAGCCAAAAGTCGGGGTCGTATAGTATACCTACCTTAAAATGTCTTACATGTCTGAGGTTTTGCCGAGCCATATGTTTATGGTTTATCTCCAAGGCAAGAACTTATTCCGTTCACAGTCATTTTAGCCCAATTCTTAAAATGCCGACTGTACTTGTAGACATACTTTCACACTATAGCTTTTCTAATAATCAGTTTATTTTCTATTTCAGATCACAGTAAGTAATAACTTTATCTTTCCTCTGTAGAATATTTTACAGTTCGCCAGCGCCTCAGCTCCACAACATTCATTGCATAAGTTTCATTGTGGAGAAAATGAATTTTCAAGCATATAAAGAAATGAATTAGCGATTTCTTCATCCGCATTCATACATCTGATCACACACACGCGGACAATGTTTAATCTATATCTATATCTATACATATTATAAAATCGTAGGAGTTTCCGTGTCTGTACATTACAGATTTTTGCAGAAAAATCTCTGGAAGGTGTGAAAAAAGTAATAGATTTTTTAATTTAATTTTTGTCTCTTCGTTTGTGCGCGCATCACGTAAAAACCCCTCATTGTATTCAAAATCGAAATATTACAAAATAAGAAGCATTGTTGTGGGTATTATTTAGCATTTACTTCATCAAAATCGACCAACAGACGCAAAAGATATTTTTTTTTTAAATTTAGTCGGAATGGCTGAAAATTAATATTGTTTTATTTTTCCTTTTGTCTTTATTCTTTGCACTAAAAATTTAGGACTGAAAGAGAGGTTCAAATACGAGAAATCTAGGTCAGTCACTCACTCATCACGAAATATCGAAAACCGCTTGACGTATAAAGGTGAAATTTGGCAGGGAGGTAGTTTAAAGTTAGTAGACGTCCGCTAAGAACGGATTTTGCGACAGGGCCGGATTAAGGACATCTAAGGGCTCTCGGAAGTTTGTATGAAAGTCCTTCATTTTTTGTGCTACAAACTTGAAATTTTGAACAAAACTAGACGTTCGCTAAGAACGGACTTTGCGACAGGGCCGGATTAAGGACATCTAAGGGCTCTCGCAAGTTTGTATGAAAGTCCTTCATTGTTTGTGCAACAAACTTGAAATTTGGCAGGGAGGTAATTTATAGTTAGTAGACGTTCGCTAAGAACGGATTTTACAGGGCCGAATTAAGGTCTAAGGGGTCTCGCAAAAAGTCATTTAATGTCGTATACAGAACGGTATTAGAATAAAAAGCGCCCAACATGGTTCACTTTGAAAAAAAATGGTAACGCTAACAAAATATACCGATTTTCAAAGCCATATATCGTCGCCTCAACGCCATTTAATTTTCTTTCGGACCTCTGCTGCCAAGAATTACAGCACCCAAAAGGACGCCTTTTGTAGTCATAAGTACATTATCACCTTTTGATCTTGCAGTCACATAACATATCATCACGCCTTAAAGCCCCGAAGGGTTGGGCAGACGTGTACCTAATCGTACACACACATTTCGTCAGTTATATTGAAGTCCCATATAATAAGGGGTGAGCCTATTGCCATCAACCGGGCACAAATCCAGATTCCGTGGCTGCTACTGAGAAAATCTTGATGGGATAAAACAATAACACTATTATTCATAGTATTTTCTCAATTGTTTATACATTGTTTCATGTAAAGTGGAAGAGCGGAGTCACCTAAGGGGGCGTCCATTATTTAAGTGAGGGGTTAAGGAGGGGGGGGGGGGGGCGCGCCATATATCACCCAATCTCGCGAGGGAGAGAGGGGGGTCACATATTTCTCTACTATTTTTTTATTTTTTGTGAATTCAACGCAATCAAGCCCCATCGGCCCCATCTAGTTTTAAAACAGAACATGTTGTGACATGTAAAAGAGTTTTGTAAACCAATTTACAGAAATTTATATTATTTATGATTTTATACAAGTAGTCGAACACTGGTTGAAATTCGACAGCAATTCATTTAAATTTTAAGTTTGAACGTTAAGT
This sequence comes from Noctua fimbriata, assembly GCA_905163415.1. Taxonomy (NCBI): domain Eukaryota; kingdom Metazoa; phylum Arthropoda; class Insecta; order Lepidoptera; family Noctuidae; genus Noctua; species Noctua fimbriata. The sequence goes on along the minus strand of LR990929.1, from coordinate 7,271,087 downwards.
ATTAATCTCTTCTCTTAGTAGGTCCGGCCCAGAATTTGTATGTACAGACGGAATTGTTATGTTTAATATCACCTTGAAATCATGCAAGCCTAGTACAGATGTTTGTATATGTGTGTGTGTCAAACGCATGGAAGTGTGTGTTATGTTTTTTTTATTAATTTTATGTATTTCTAATGCATTATTATAATTCTAGCTAGCCCTGCGGTTTCACATGCCGCTTCTGACTTGTTTTCTTTTTGTTTGGCTCCTATTGGTCGTACCTTGATGTTATATTATATAGCCTTTCTCGATAAATATTCAACACTAAAAGAATTTTTCAATTCAAACCAGTAGTTTCTGAGATTAGCGCGTTCAACCAAACAAACAAACTCTTCAGCTTTATAATATTAGTATATATTAGCTATTGCACTCCTTCTCTGTATCAACAATAACCGTGTCCTCCTCAGTCAGCGTAATTTTCGTAAAAAGAGTATATACACGCAAGTATTAATATATAGATTATATGCACAGGTAATGTCAGATGCCCGCTAGGCACCTTCATCCACAACCCGATGCAGTTCTGCAGCATATGCCTCTGTGGAGGCTACGAAAAAGGTGCCCAAAACATGTGTTTCACAGAGGCGAAATGCGTTCGACAAGTCATCGCACATTAAAGAAAGCTATTCCTTAATATCACGATTTATTTTCGTTGTGTTCGATGTGAATTAAACAATCTTTTGGTATTAAAATAATTTCGTATTAGATCTAATTGTTTTCTTGTTGCATAATTGGGCGTAGTTCTGTCATAATGAGCCAACCCACAATCCAGAAGGCAGAGGTGTACCTAATAGTACACCCACATTTTGCCAGTTAACGGGCGAGCCAGATTCCGTGGCTGCTTCTGAGAAATTTCTGATCGAAAAACTCAATAACAATTAGCTCGACCCGGGAATCGAACCCCGGACCTCATGCTCAGCAGTCGAGATTGGGACCACTAGACAAAGGCAATTTCTTATTAATTTAGTTAAATACGTCAAACTAATTCAACATTTTATATGTGTATTTATTACTATTCATAAGGATTGGTGCCCTGAAACAGTGACACGGGGTCGCGGCAAGCCACGAACGAGATGGCGGGACGAACTGGATGTCCTCCTTGAGAATTGGAAAGAAGTAGCACAGAATCGTGACCGTTGGAAGGAATGGAAGGAGCCTTTGCCCAGCAGTGGGACAATATGGGCTAGCTATAATAATATTTACTATTCAGTAAAGCCAGCCTTATTTACATCTAAAACGTATGTGTAGATGGATCATGGACGTCGTCGTCAGACTCGCACAACATATTGGTTAGCAGTCACACACAGGTTTACAGTAAAATCAGCTTAAGTTTACAGAAAAAAAAAACTTATGTATGCTTTTGTAATAGGTAGTTTATTTTAACATTTACTACACAGGGTGTAAACGGACCCTTCACGAAGCCCTCAACCAAGCATTATGTACATCAAACTAAGTAATTTAACGCAAAAATTATTGCTGAGAAACGACTTTTTTTTGGGGTGAAAAATCACGTTCTACGGTATGACTCAATGTAACGAACTGAAAACATTGTGCTGATGGATGGATTGAATAGTACGGGGGTTGTGGAGGTGTTTAAAGTAAAAATCTTACATTAAAAACAGTATTTAAAAAAAAGTTGTGAAAAAGTTGGAACTTTGACCCCCAATATCCCCCCGTATTTAGAAGGTTCCCAGGAAAATGATCCCAGATGAATGATGATGAAGAACAAAAAAATGATCGCATCGATGGGGAGAGTAAGTGTCTTTCGGCTTCGATAAGGGTCTTGTTACACCCTTTACAGACCTAAAATAATACTAAAAATATGTACATACATATTTTATATCAAAACCAGAAAATAACTAAAGGCCGCCAAAAAATTCGTCCCCATCGCTGTCAACGTGGAAACAGCCCTGAAGGCTGGCAGCTTGGTTACCAAGTTGGATGACAATGCTGATTCTTTGTCCAATAAATAGAACAACCCTCTCACGAGAAAAGTCGACCAGCAGATTGGCGATGTCCCGAAATACTAGGTGGACCCCACAGCCCCAGTGTTTCAACCCCAAACGTCACCCACACATAACTGCGAATTAATATATTGTATTTGCGCAGTTTGAGGTTTTCAGCACCCGCAGAGTCGCCCCAGCATATACCCGCCGTGTTAGTTGTTTTTGTGGCAAAACCGCTATTCGTCTGTCAGCAACAACACACGTCTTTTCCAAACCATTTTTACCCGAGTACGGCGCAGCCAAAAGGAAGGGTTATGATTTTAGCAGCCTATGTATGTTTGTATGATTGTATTTACGTATGTTCCTAAGTAGCGCCTAAACTATTCATCCGATTTTGATGAATAAGGCGTCAATCGATTCGTTATTATGGCCCAGGTAACATAGGCTACATTTTAGCCGACTTCAACAATAGGAAGAGTCGATTTTACCTTGTAAACCTCGAATTTAATTAGAGCGTGATTTTTCAGTAGTCGGGTTTTTTTTTGTTGTATCCACATAAATTCTTGTATTAAACATACTGACTATTCTGAACGCTTCGACGCCGCACTGTCCGTGTGCCCACCATCAGCATCTTCCTGTCCTTGTCTCATGTACATTTCCGTGATTAGACCTGCCGAACTGTATGAGTTAGAATGCCGGGCTGTGAAGAATATTGATGAAAAACGATTGCATGTAGCGGAGATGAGAATGTTGAGATGGATGTGTGGAGTGACAAGAATGGATAAAGTAAGGACTGAGTATATTAGAGGAAGTTTGAAAGTGGCGCCTGTTACAGAAACATTGAAAGGAAGTCGTTTGTCTTGGGATGGACATGTAATGAGGAGGGATGAAACGCATGTACCTAAAATAGTGATGGACATGAATGTTGATAGATGGAGAGGGAGAGGAAGGCCATAGAAAAGATGGATGGATTGTGTGAACACTGATATGAAAAAGAACGGAGTAAAGGATGTCGTGACGGGCAGAATGACAGAAGGAAACGTGTTGCGCCGTCGGCTTCGTGCCCTACCTCCGACCAACGCGCACGTCGAGTGAACTTTGATTAAGCCTTTAGATACATCGGCATCCAACACCATCATCATCATCACCATCATCAGGAACGGCAGCTGCTAGGTCAACGAGTGCAGGTCGCAGTCTAAGGTACGTACGCTGCTCATATCTTTACTGCTGTCTGCACAGAACTATTATGAACCTCATCTTAACGTATTTCGCAAGACTCTCAACGGTCTTCCTAGGGCAGCAGGAAGCCATCACACCCATTTCGGCTGATGCGCATGCTACATTCTTTTCGATTGTCAAATAGAATGGGACCAGAGTAGGAAGATGATGATAAATAAGAAATAAAATAAATAGTAGGTATTTGGATTATAAACTACACTGTTAGTAGTATCGACTAGTTTTTTCTACAAAAACTACAGTTACAATAAAATCCATTAGTTCCCACCAGCCGTTACCAGTCGTCATCACTTACGCTACCTGGCGCCGTTTCATTAAACTGATGAAATCGCTCCACCTCATTTCAGTAACACCTGGTTGAATTATATCTTGTTAATTTGAGTCGTTAATGTGTATTTTTAATGCTAAAAATTTGCATTTTTTTATGTTGTATATTACATATAACATCACGCCTGCAATCCTCGAAGGTTAGGCAGAGTTGTACCTACATGGTGTAAGGGACAGCCCTTCACGAACTGGTGGTGGGAATGCAGTATATCATACTAAGCTGACCGGTACAAGAGATTATTTCAGGAATGTTATGGGAATCCAATATTTTATTTCGTCATACGCAATATATCGTTACCGTGGCAATACGCACGTAACGAACGGCAAGCGCGACGACGAGTTCGATGACCTCTGTAGCTAGGCAGGAAGCTAACAGCTGATTTCACGCGTCGTTCGTTACAGTATTTCAACATCGATTGTTGGGTTCCACATTCGCCAGTTATTTAATTCCCATGTAGTAGGGAGCTAGCCTATTGCCATCAATAGGGCACAAGTCCAGATTCCACAGCCACTGAAATATGCCTGATAGAATACCCAATACCTCTACATGCAAAGCTGGTGGCGCACTGCCCCATTTGTCCGAGTTTTACCATTATATTTATCACTGTGCACTAAAAATATATTTGGTAGTGAGCGCCGCAATGCGTTTCCCACTGCTGCTGTCGTGTCGTCGACTGGACAAAAATTTATATTTATTTGTTACATCTGCTACCGTTTGCCCGGCTAGCTAATATCGCATGACTTCACTTGGTATTTATTTAATCTTCATAGCGTAATATACAGGATGTAAACAGACCCTTCACATAGCCGTCAACCAAGCATTCTGTACATCAAACTAAGTAACTTTACGCAAAAATTATTGCTGGGAATCGAATTTTTTTTTTGGGTGAAAAGTCACGTTTTACGGTAGGACTCGATGGAGAGCACTCAAAGCATTGTGCTGATGGATGGATTTAATAATACGGGGGTCGTAGAGGTGTATAAAGTAAAAATCTTACATTAAAAACATGTATTTAAAAAAAAAAACTTGTGAAAAAGTTGGAACTTTGACCCCCAATATCTCCGTATATATAAGGTTCCCAGGTATGGTCTAGAACAAAAAAATGATCGCAAAGACAGGGAGAACAAGTGCCTTTCGGCTAAGTTAAGGGTTTATTTACACACTTTAGAAACATGTGTCGCTGCCGGTCTTCGTCTTTCTTTAATCTTCGTGTGATTGGTGCCTAACCTGGTGTCAGAGTTTTTATGCTTAGCTTGGCTTGGCTTTACATAGCGTCGAAAAATATCTCTCAGGCATGCTGATTTGGATTTCTCACGATGTTTTCCTTCACCGAAGCAAATGATAATAATTATAAAATACACACATGAATCCGAAAAATCAGAGGTGCGTATCTTGAGTTCGATATCGGGACCTATGACTTGGCAGTCCGACGGTCACACCATTAGGCTATCACTGCTGATAATTAAGAGTTAATTAATTTATTTAATAGTTTATTGGTAAAGCTGGAAAAAATAGTGTAGGCCCGGCAACGGCCCCGACTAACGAGTTGTCAGATCTAAGTTTGAACCTAACTGTGTTCGCCATAATTCGGCCAATCTTCATCATATCATCAACACTGCTCACAAAACGATGATGGAAAACATCGTGAAGATGCTAGAAGATCGTGAAGATCGTGTCCTGGAACCAAAAATTCGAAGACATGTGAAGCCAAGCCCCTCTGGGCCTGCGTACAGGACAGCTCATTTTTTCTCTCCTTTTCTCGAAGAGTGGAGGCTTGTGTCCCAGCTGTGGGTACAATATAGGCTGAAATAAAAACTAAATAACAACAGCTGCTCGGAATCGATCTTCAGATTAAGCCGCGTTTGCCTAGTCTGTTCCGTGAATGGGTGACACATGTCCCGAGTTTCCTCGTTGCTGTTAGTCCCGGCTGTCATTAGCAGATCTTTGACAGTCGTTACAGGTAGTCAGTGGCCCGAAAATCTGACAACCAGTCTTACCAAGGGGTTTCGTATTACCCAGTACTAAATGAGTTGTGGAGATCAGACAGGCAGTAGCTCCATGTAAAATATTGGTATTCAGCTGCATCCGGTTAAACTGGAAGCCGACCCCAACATACTTGGGAAACGGCTAGGCAGATAATGAGATGTTGATGGCAAAAGACTCACTCATTATTACATGGGATTTAAACACAGCTGGCAGAAGTGGGTATCGTCCACCCCTGCCCACACTCTTTGGAATCACAGGCGTGATGTTTTATAAAAAGCACCAACATAGTTAGGAAAAGGCTAGGTAAATGATGATGGATGCTTGTAGTTATTTTGTCTAAATATTTTAATGAAAAAATTTAGTCACGCTAAATTCAACGTCTCACTTGTTAGTCATCAAAAGTTACCAAAAAAGAAACACACCTTTGACTCATTATGGAAACTCCGATGAGTCATGTATGATTGATTAATTTTCCCGAAATATCAGATTAAAATCAGGACCGAATATAAATGTAGCAAATAGAGCCAACTAACAAGACATCACGCCTGTAACTCCCAAGCCTATTGCCATCAACCGGGCACGAATCCAGATTCCGGGCCACTCAGGAATACCTGATGGACATCCTCAATATCCATCACCATAACCACACGCCTTCCTCTTTTCCTGGGTTGTGGAAGTAAGATTGGCAGTCGCTCCATGTAAAATACTGGTCAAAATTCAGCTGCATCCAGTTAGATTAGAAGCCGACCCTAACATAGTTGGAAAAAGCCTAAAGTGATATGGTAAACCTGAAAGCACTTCTTTTATAATCAGATATAGGACTTCCACTGCTGGACACAGGCCAAGGTGTACCAAGCGTGGCCATGTCAGTCCTGAAGGCACAAAATTATGACAAACGCTTTCAAAGCAATTCTTATTTCTACATTGGTTAGACAAAACTGAATTAAAGTAGAATAACTATTTGTCGCTTGCCGCATTTAGTGGATTCTCGTTCCCTTACTGGAAATAGAAACAAGAATGATCACCATCATTTTCCTCCCCTTGTCCCATTCCACTTGGGGTCGGCACAACATGTTTTCTTCTTCCATTCTCCCCTGTCAGACGTCACGGCATCATTTGCTACTTCTCTTTCATATCATTCCTCACCTCACTCAATCCATCCATTTTTTCTTTGGCTTTCCTCTCGCTCCATCAATAGAAACCTGAAAATAACTATTTCTTAAACGTTATCAACCTTACCTGCAAAGGCGTTGAGGGACGAAAGAACGGCCGCAATAATAAGTTTTGCTTACGTGTAAATGTAATGACATTGCCGTAAACAGTGGAATTCGTTTCCCAGCAATTATTTTCTTACAATGTTACTCTCAAAAGAGCCCTGCGTCCTCTGTGGGAACGTTATAGGGTGATTTTGTTTTAGACGCGCACCTAGACGCGCCGCAAGAGCCGCACGCGCCGCAGTCATCGCACTTTCGGATGGTCCCGCGCACCTATCCACATCGTACGCGCCGTGAGCGGAAATCCGAATAGCATACATTATTTTAACGGTATTTCTGTTCAGCACTAGCCACACGCGCCTTGCGCGCCGAATTTGATGACGTCATCCTCGCGCTGGTGGAATCCATATACCCTACAGCATTTTACTGAAATGCGGGTCATTCGGCGTGGATATGTACCCGCCGTTGCGTACTATTTCATATAAAATCTGTTAAATGCGATGATTGCGGCGCGTATGGCTCCTGCGCCGCGTCCATCTTAAGTTCGATCTTTTTCTACCTTGTGTTATTGAATCAGTAACATAACTTTAATTTAGCAAGTCACGCTATCACGAACAAAACGACACACCAGACATTTTACCATTTTCAAAACAACCAGACAAACAAACCCCGTGTAATGTATAAGAGTAGTTTTCCACTGCATCCGAGCAAGAATTAAACATTCATTTTTATTACGTTTCAAGGGAACACGGCCAAAGCAACAGCTTTTATTTTGCAGGCTTGGGTTATTTTATTTGTAAAAGTTGCTCACCATTGCCCATTGGCTACCTAGCTAGTAAATTAAAGTTGCTTTTAACAATGGTTTTGCTTGAATTTTCTTTGTGGGTAGGTGCTATAAGGATATTTATTGTTGGCGCAAATTTTATCTTTGTAAGCTAAAATATTGTAAACTGCTACTTGGGGTATAGTGCGAACAGATTTCAAAAGCATTTTTCACGTCCGATTTGGAAATACACTTTTAGGCTGCCTCCTAACCAAAGCGATCGATGGCACCAATACATAATCGTTACGTTCATAATGTCACTGATATGCTGATAGATGCCCGCCTTCTTCAAACGACGCGACCAAGCGTTTGGGATCTCCAAACTAAACTGACACAATACTCCTTTGGTTAGGACACTGCTATAAGCCTGCGGTCTATCACGAGGATAGACTTGTTTGTGTTAATTTTCGCCACATTGTATAGCTGACGCCATTTTGAAAAACAGCTGTCATGAGTAGCCAACATATCGTCGTCTATAGTTATGTTTGCAAATAGGTTGTTTCTATATTTATTCAAAAGTAAATTAATTCTCTCATATAATTAAGTACTATATTCTAATACCTAAATAGTCGTTGTGCTATAAACTACACTCCTTTATATTTAATTACTAGTGCAATTTAATCACAACCGATTCATTTTTATTTCTACAATGAAAATGTCTGCAAAAATAAAGATACACTTAAAACATTATAAGCGCCAGATATTAATCTCATTTTTGATAAGTATGTACTAATTTTAGGTAGGTGCTAGACAAAAATGAATCGATTGTGGATAGAGACTAAGACACTCCTTGGTAAGTACATAAAGTGCTCCTTATTTTCTCAATTTTCTAGTCCTATAAACAAACTAATAATCTCAAACTCCGTCTAAAATCACATTAACAAGAAATTGGTTAAAATTTGAACGAAAATGTGTGCCGATCATCATCGATGACCCTCCATCATCACCCTTTCTGACGAGAATTCAGTGTTTCTTAACGTCAGCTTTAGGACAGGAGAGGATCCCTTCATCATTGCACAAACATTCCACACAAGGCATGCTGTTCGTTTTCGGGAAGAATTTGGAGTTCGGCTTGCATCGACCCGGCTTACCTGTAATCATTAGTTGTCCAAAAGTTTGCATTCCAAAATGGATAATAAAATAAATAATAAAAAAATTGACATGTCAGAAATGTACAAGTTTTGGGACCTTACCGCCACCTCTTAGTACTATAAGCGGAAAGCATTACTGCTATAGGAACTCATGGAAGGCCATCATGTCTACATAACTAACGCAGGTAAGGGTTACCGTTACCTGAACCTGAATAAGATGCATCCTAATTAAAGCAATCGTTGTGCAATTTTGTTCGGCGAACCCGAACGCCTTCTAGCTTTCCGAGCAAATAACGACCGCGATCTCTTTGCTAAGGACGTGGGTTCAGAAGAAGTTTGATGACTGGCTTCAAAATTACTGGAAAATAACCTATAGGTACTGTAGATTTACCTCAAAAACCCTTATTGTGTCTTCGACCAGACGCTGCATAGCTGTAATTATGTATTTGAGCGAAAACATTCTTACCGTATGAATCGAAATTTAACACGCAATCATTAATCTTAGCGCATTCATGTTTGCCTCTCTCGTTACATTCGCATTTGTGACAGCTACTGATCCAGCTAGTACCTCGTTCACAAGTTGGGTATTCAATCTGTGAATTTTGTCTTGGACAATCTTTAGGCAATTTCTTGTAGGACTTATAGTATTGCAGGATTTCATTGGTCGTTTTGTCGTCAAAGGATTCATGGTATATTGGTAGAGCTAACTCGCGGGGACCTGAAACTGGAGTGGGAAAGTTATGTAGGTTTGTTATAATAACTGATGACAAATCTTTGCCCTCCGTGTTTTTCTCAAAATTATTATTGCAAAATTATTGCCTTCCTAAAAAGACGAAAAGTATTGAATTGCATAATACAATTATTACTGGCGATTTGATGCAACCAACTGTTGCAGCGCTCGCCGGTCGCTTCTTCACACGCATTTCTAGCCGTAACCTATTTTTCTATTAATCACAGGGAGTCCATGGTATTTTACTCATTAATTAGATTAAGATACTTTGTAATTCCTACAAAATAGTAGAGTGATTTTGTCCAAGTTGATCGATCGATCGATGATTTAACCAAAATGATAAAATTGTTTTTACCTTGACGCTCTCCCTTTGGTTCTTCGCTACAATCTATGGCATCGCATTCAGTAACGCCATCACCATTGCACTCACAGGTATAGCAACCCATCTTGAAGTGAGAATAGGGCTTGCATATCATCGGCTCACCTAAAAAGTAGCTAAGTTACTTTACCGTTGCACAACAGCTAAGTTAGCTGATACAAATAATAAAAATGAAAGTTGTATGAATAAAATATTTCTATCCCTTAACAAAATCTCGATGAAATATTCCATTCAAAGAAATTGGAAAAAGAAAACATAGCATTTGCAAAAAAATTATGTTAAAATACTTACCAAAAGGCCTCAGTTTACAATCTTTCATTCTCAAACACATTGTTTGACCAAAGTAACAAAAGCAACTGTGACAATTACTAATCCATTGAGTTCCATCTCCACATTCCTCTTTCTGATCTTTTGGTCTGTGTTTAAATCGGGGATAAAGCATATTTGGAAACAGACGAGAATGGACCCATTTGGAACCTATATCGGTAGCTAGACCTGCTTCGCCATCAGCTTCAGTATATGGTGGTAGGTCCAGGTTGTCTTCATCATCGGGTTGGTTTAATATTATATGAACCTCTGGATATTTTTTTTTATCTTGCTGTTGGGTTTCTTTTAATGCTGTCGGAATAGATTGGAACCGATTGCCATTGTCATTCTCATTTAATTTAGATAGCAAACCGAAGATTTTAGCGAAAACAATTTCATTTTTAGTTTCAGTAGTATTATCTTTTGTTGGGAAAAGTTTTAGTTTACTCTTAAGCCAATTGAGTATTCTATCAGTTAATTGATTTAATTTAGATTTTAGTTTTATCAAAGGAAATATTCTTTTAAGTACTTGGTTTTCAACTGGCGCTTCATCGTCTTGTTCTTTTGATTGATTATAGTTCAGAATATCGGCAATTTTAGGAAACAAAATGGGAAGGAGAGCAAGTTTATCCATGCTACTCAAACCTAAATCGTCATTAGAAGATTTACTTAGTTTTTTCAAAGCTATGAATAATGCATACAGTTGGTCGTAGTGGTCGGGAAAATGGCCACCATCAGTGGGGAGAAACTTATCTAGAACATTATCAGGTTTTATTCTGTGATTAGGATTATTTTGCATACTGTCGGAATTTATTAGATCCGTGGAATTATATATCTCTTTTTGCAGATGATCATCATCTTCATCAAATAAGTCTATATTTTCGTATTGATCTTGTTGGGGTTTAAATTCAGAGTGTGGAGTTGAAAGTTCAGCATTGGATCCTAATGCATTATTATCTTGATCGGGTACCAGCCTAGGTATGTGATGAATTCCATTGAAGAAATTATCAAAAGATGAAGGTTTGTATTGATCGTCATCAGGTTTAAACCTTGGTGGACGAGTGGAGGAATTGGATTCAGGAGTAGTGTCAGGATTATCGTTTGGATGCTTAGGATCTTCAGCAGAATCGGATGGGTAATGGAATCCATCTGCGGATCCACGGTCGTCAAACACTCCTGGCATATGCTGGTTCTGGTTGGGACCCAGTTGAGGGTCTGAAGGGTTTTGTTGATTGCCTTTTGGTTGCAAAAGATTTTCAGCAGCATGAAATGGATATTGGAATCCATCGGCGGATCCACGGTCGTCAAACAATTCTGGCATATGCTGGTTCTGGTTGGGACCCAGTTGAGGGAGAAAAGGGTTTTGTTGATTGCCTTTTGGTTGCAAAGGATTTTCAGCATAATGAGATGGATATTGGATTCCATCGGCGGATCCACGGTCGTCAAAAACTCCTGGCATATGCTGGTTCTGGTTGGGACCCAATTGAGAGAGTGAAGGGTTTTGTTGATAGCCTTTTGGTTGCAAAGGATTTTCAGCATAATGAGATGGATATTGGAATCCATCGGTGGATCCACGGTCGTCAAAAACTCCTGGCATATGATGGTTCTGGTTGGAACCCAATTGAGGGAGTAAAGGGTTTTGTTGATAGCCTTTTGGTTGCAAAGGATTTTCAGCATAATGAGATGGATATTGGAATCCATCGGTGGATCCACGGTCGTCAAAAACTCCTGGCATATGATGGTTCTGGTTAGGACCCAGTTGAGGGAGTGAAGGGTATTGTTGATTGCCTTTTGGTTGCAAAGGATTTTCAGAAGCATGTGATGGATATTGGCATTCATCGGCGGATCCACGGTCGTCAAACACTCCTGGCATATGCTGGTTCTGGTTGGGACCCAGTTGAGGGAGTGAAGGGTATTGTTGATTGCCTTTTGGTTGCAAAGGATTTTCAGCAGCATGAGATGGAGATTGGAATACATCGGCGGATCCACGGTCCTTAATCACTCCTGGCATATGCTGGTTCTGGTTGGGACCCAGTGGAGGTTGTGATGGATTTTGACGATTGTCTTTTAGTTGCAAAGGATTTTCAGCAGCGAAATCAATTTCATTTTTAGTTTCAGTAGTATTATCTTTTGTTGGGAAAAATTTACTCTTAAACCAATTGAGTATTCTATCAGTTAATTGATTTAATTTAGATTTTAGTTTTTTCAAAGGAAATATTCTTTTAAGTACTTGGTTTTCAACTGGCGCTTCATCGTCTTGTTCTTTTGATTGATTATAGTTCAGAATATCGGCAATTTTAGGAAACAAAATGGGAAGGAGAGCAAGTTTATCCATGCTACTCAAACCTAAATCGTCATTAGAAGGTTTACTTAGTTTTTTCAAAGCTATGAATAATGCATTCAGTTGGTCGGTAAGATGGCCACCATCAGTGGGGAGAAACCTATCTAGAACATTGTCAGGTTTTATTCTGTGATTAGGATTATTTTGCATACTGTCGGAATTTATTAGATCCGTGGAATTATCTATCTCTTTTTGCAGATGATCATCATCTTCATCAAATAAGTCTATATTTTCGTATTGATCTTGTTGGGGTTTAAATTCAGAGTGTGGAGTTGTAAGTTCAGCGTTGGATCCTAATGCATTATTATCTTGATCGGGTACCGGCCTAGGTATGTGATGAATTCCATTGAACAAATTATCAAAAGAGGAAGATTGTATTGATTGATCGTAATAAGGTTTAAACCTTGGTGGACGGGTGGAGGAATTGGATTCAGGAGTAGTGTCAGGATTATCGTTTGGATGCTTAGGATCTTCAGCAGAATCGGATGGGTAATGGAATCCATCTGCGGATCCACGGTCGTCAAACACTCCTGGCATATGCTGGTTCTGGTTGGGACCCAGTTGAGGGTGTGACGGGTTTTGTTGATTGCCTTTTGATTGCACAGGATTCTCAGTACCATGAGATGGATATTGGAATCCATCGGCGGATCCATGGCCGTCAAACACTCCTGGCATATGCTGGTTGTGGTTGGGACCCATTTGAGGGTGTGAAGGGTTTTGTTGATTGCCTTTTGGTTGCAAAGGATTTTCAGCAGCATGAGATGGATATTGGAATTCATCGGCGGGTCCACGGTCGTCAAACACTCCTGGCATATGCTGGTTCTGGTTGGGACCGAATTGAGGAGGTGATCGATTTTGACGATTATCTTTTGGTTGCAAAGGATTTTCAGCAGCATCAGATGGATATTGGAATCCATCGGCGGATCCAAGGTCGTCAAGCACTCCTGGCATATGGTGGTTCTGGTTGGGACCCAGTAGAGGGTGTGAAGGGTTTTGTTGATTGCCTTTTGGTTGCAAAAGATTTTCAGAAGCATGTGATGGATATTGGCATTCATCGGCGGATCCACGGTCGTCAAACACTCCTGGCATATTCTGGTTCTGGTTGGGACCCAGTTGAGGGAGTGAAGGGTATTGTTGATTGCCTTTTGGTTGCAAAGGATTATCAGCAGCATGAGATGGATATTGGAATCCATCGGCGGGTCCACGGTCGTCAAACACTCCTGGCATATGCTGGTTGTGGTTGGGACCCATTTGAGGGTGTGAAGGGTTTTGTTGATTGCCTTTTGGTTGCAAAGGATTATCAGCAGTATGAGATGGATATTGGAATCCATCGGCGGATCCACGGTCGTCAAACACTCCTGGCATATGCTGGTTCTGGTTGGGACCCATTTGAGGGTATGAAGGATTTTGTTGATTGCCTTTTGGTTGCAAAGGATTTTCAGCAGCATGAGATGGATATTGGAATCCATCGGCAGATCCACGGCCGTCAAACACTCCCGGCATATGCTGGTTCTGGTTGGGACCCAGTTGAGGGAGTGAAGGGTATTGTTGATTGCCTTTTGGTTGCAAAGGATTATCAGCAGCATGAGATGGATATTGGAATTCATCGGCGGATCCACTGTCGTCAAACACTCCTGGCATATGCTGGTTCTGGTTGGGACCCAATTGAGGATGTGATGGATTTTGACGATTGTCTTTTAGTTGCAAAGGATTTTCAGCAGCATGAGATGGATATTGGAATCCATCGGCGGATCCACGGTCGTCAAACACTCCTGGCATGTGCTGGTTCTGGTTGGGACCCAGTTGAGGGTATGAAGGATTGTGTTGATTGCCTTTTGGTTGCAAAGGATTTTCAGCAGCATGAGATAGATATTGGAATCCATCGGCGGGTCCACGGTCGTCAAACACTCCTGGCATATGTTGGTTCTGGTTGGGACCCAGTTGAGGGTATGAAGGATTGTGTTGATTGCCTTTTGGTTGCAAAGGATTTTCAGCAGCATGAGATGGATATTGGAATCCATCGGCGGGTCCACGGTCGTCAAACACTCCTGGCATATGCTGGTTCTGGTTGGGACCCAATTGAGGATGTGATGGATTTTGACGATTGTCTTTTGGTTGCAAAGGATTTTCAACAGCATGAGATGGATATTGGAATCCATCGGCGGATCCACGGCCGTCAAACACTCCCGGCATATGCTGGTTGTGCTTGGGACCCATTTGAGGGTGTGAAGGGTTTTGTTGATTGCCTTTTGGTTGCAAAGGATTTTCAGCAGCATGAGATGGATATTGGAATCCATCGGCGGATCCACGGTCGTCAAACACACCTGGCATATGCTGGTTCTGGTTGGGACCCAATTGAGGATGTAATGGATTTTGACGATTGTCTTTTGGTTGCAAAGGATTTTCAGCAGCATGAGATGGATATTGGAATCCATCGGCCAATCCACGGTCGTCAAACACTCCTGGCATATGCTGGTTCTGGTTGGGACCCAGTTGAGGGTATGAAGGATTTTGTTGATTGCCTTTTGGTTGCAAAGGATTTTCAGCAGCATGAGATGGATATTGGAATCCATCGGCGGATCCACGGTCGTCAAACACTCCTGGCATATGCTGGTTCTGGTTGGGACCCATTTGAGGGTATGAAGGATTTTGTTGATTGCCTTTTGGTTGCAAAGGATTTTCAGCAGCATGAGATGGATATTGGAATTCATCGGCGGGTCCACGGTCGTCAAACACTCCTGGCATATGCTGGTTCTGGTTGGGACCCAGTTGAGGGTATGAAGGATTGTGTTGATTGCCGTTTGGTTGCAAAGGATTTTCAGCAGCATGAGATGGATATTGGAATCCATCAGCGGGTCCACGGTCGTCAAACACGCCTGGCATATGCTGGTTCTGGTTGATACCCAGTTGAGGGTATGAAGGATTTTGTTGATTGCCTTTTGGTTGCAAAGGATTTTCAGCAGCATGAGATGGATATTGGAATTCATCGGCGGGTCCACGGTCGTCAAACACTCCTGGCATGTGCTGGTTCTGGTTGGGACCCAGTTGAGGGTATGAAGGATTGTGTTGATTGCCTTTTGGTTGCAAAGGATTTTCAGCAGCATGAGATGGATATTGGAATCCATCGGCGGGTCCACGGTCGTCAAACACTCCTGGCATATGCTGGTTCTGGTTGGGACCCATTTGAGGGTATGAAGGATTTTGTTGATTGCCTTTTGGTTGCAAAGGATTTTCAGCAGCATGAGATGGATATTGGAATTCATCGGCGGGTCCACGGTCGTCAAACACGCCTGGCATATGCTGGTTCTGGTTGATACCCAGTTGAGGGTATGAAGGATTTTGTTGATTGCCTTTTGGTTGCAAAGGATTTTCAGCAGCATGAGATGGATATTTGAATCCATCGGCGGATCCATGGTCGTCAAACACTCCTGGCATATGCTGGTTCTGGTTGATACCCAGTTGAGGGTATGAAGGATTTTGTTGATTGCCTTTTGGTTGCAAAGGATTTTCAGCAGTATGAGATGGATATTGGAAATCATCGGCGGGTCCACGGTCGTCAAACACTCCTGGCATATGCTGGTTCTGGTTGGGACCCAGTTGAGGGAGTGAAGGATTTTGTTGATTGCTTTTTGGTTGCAAAGGATTTTTTCCAGAATGAGATGGGTACTGGAAACCATCAGCGGATCCACGTTCGTCAAAGATTCCTGGTAAATGCTTCGTAGGACCAAGTGGAGAAAGAGGGATTTTAACTTTTGGATGTTTGGGATCTCCAGCAGAATTAAATGGATACTTGGAACCACCCATAGATCCACGATCGCCAAACTTACCTTGTGTCGGTTTATTAAGAATAGGACCAAATGGAAAGTTAGGCGATTCTTGTATGTTTTCTTCAGACGAATCGGATGGATATTGAATACCATCAGCAAATACTCCTGGTTGGTTATGTTTCTGGGTAGGTCTAAATAGAGAATTACTTGGTTTATATATGTTATTCTTTGGATTAAAAGGAGTTTTTTCTGAGTTGGATGGATAGTGCAAGCTATTGGCGGATCCACGATCGTCCTCTGGTAAATATTGGCTCTGGACAGGTCTGAATGGAGAGTTAGGCGATTTATATAGGTTATAGTTTGGCTTTTGATTTGAATTGGTCGGATAGCGGAAACCATCAGTGGATCCTTGATCGTCAGAAATTCCGGGTGATTTCTGTTTCTGGGTAGGTGTGAACGAAGAATTTTGTGGTTTATATTTAGGTTGAAAAGGTAATTTAGCAGATTTGGTCGGATTGTGTAAACCAACGGTGGATCCACGACCATCGAACACCCCTGGTAAACGTTGGTTTCGGTCAGGTTTAGACTGTGGAAGATTCTGAATGTTACCTATTGGAAATAAAGAATACTCAGTTGAACTGGGTGGATTTTGTAAACTACCAGTAGATCCACTTTCGTCAAATCTCCATGGTTCGTGTTGGTTCTCAGTTGGTCCATATTTTATGAAAAGATCATTTGGGAGTACAGAAATGTCCGCAGATTTAGATGGGTAATAAAAACCATCAGCGTACCCATGAGCGTCAAACACGCCCGGTAAATGTTTCTTGTCAGGTCCAAATTGATTTGGTGGAAAATTGTGTAAATTTTCTCTTGAATGTATAGTAATTTCAGCTAAATAAGATGGGTGTCGGAATCCATCGAGGGATCCACGGTCATCAAACATCCCTGGTGTCTGCTTATTAGGGGTAGGAACAGCTGGAAAGGGTGGAAGTTTGTAGAAGGGTTTCAGCTCTCTGTAATCTTCATTAGCATTATGTGCGTATTGGAATCGATTCTCAACTCCATGGTTGTCCTCTGGTTTATGCTGGTTCTGGGTAGGTCCAAATTGAGAATAGAGAGCAATATGTTGGTTATCTTTAGGTTGTTGAGCATTCAACATTGATTTATATGAATCAAAATGTGGGGATTTATTAAGTTTAATTTTTGAAAATGTAAGATCTTTAGCATTTAGCTGGAAGGGGTTTTGAATACCATCAGTAGATCCACGCTCATCAAACATTCCTGGTAATTGATGATTCGGTGGCGTTTCCAATTTAGGAGGTAGAACTTTGTGAAGGGGTTTGAACTGTCTGGGATCATCATAAGCATTGTCTGTGTATTGGAATCCATTATTAGATCCCTGGT
This sequence comes from Noctua fimbriata, assembly GCA_905163415.1. Classification (NCBI taxonomy): domain Eukaryota; kingdom Metazoa; phylum Arthropoda; class Insecta; order Lepidoptera; family Noctuidae; genus Noctua; species Noctua fimbriata. The sequence continues at coordinate 7,253,500 of LR990929.1, read as the reverse complement.
CATCAAACACTTGATTTTGGGGATGACCGGTTTGAGAGGGAGGAGGCTGATGATCGTTACTCTTTAGATGTGTAGGATCTTCAGAATCCTCTTTTTCAGAATTTTCTTGCAGGGAAACCAATTCAGGCTTAAAAGGCTTATGTAGATAAATAGCAATGTTAATAGGCAATACAGAATGTGTTTCGTTTTGGTTAGTTTTAATATCTGTTTCTTTATTTTGACTAGGAGAAAGTTGATTTTCTTCAAACTGTCTATTTATTATGTTCCAAGAGTCATGTTGATCGTATTTATTAATTTCAGGCATTGTAAGATATAGTGTGTCATTTTGTCGTTGGCCAGGTGAAGTTAAATAAGATTGAATCGATTTAGGATGATGTTCTTTTTGATATAGTTGAAGATATGGTATATTTAAATAATGGTTCACTTTTTCATTTAAATCAAATTCTTGAGAGTCTTCATCAGATAAAAAAGCATATTTGAGCGGGCCATTGTGCTGCTCATTCAGATCATGGTCTACTGGGGTCGAGTCATCAGGGTCATTGGGATCATATTCGGAAACATAAGCGACTGAGGTATGTTTTTCATAAAGAGAATGGGTATGGACTTTGTGTGGTTGTTTCTCATAGCCTGACTCGGAAGGAGTATTAAGTGGGTCATAGTCCTCAGTATGCTTATAAGAAATTATAGAATTTGGTGTTAATTGATCTTTGTCAGGGTTTTCCTCAATTATTTTTGGTGCCTCATATTCATTTTTGTAGTAGATAGAAGGATTAAGAATCAGCTGAGCCTGCGGTGAATTTGGTTGTTTATCTTTAACCTCATTTAGTGATAGATTTAAAATATCAGAGTGATTATGATGAAATTGGGGGGCTTCATTATCTATAGTAGATATACGGTTCTTTAGATACGGTAGGTTTGTAGGAGCAGGGTTCAAGTGAATATTATTGGGATATGAACTTCCTGGGGCAGGTTTTAACCCAAATTGCGGTTGTTTATATTGATTGGCAGATGCTATCGGTTGATTCGGTTTGTTCAGGAATTTAGCTGGAAGCGGAACAACCTTATTATTATAGGAGTAATTCGTATTAGGAATTCGTATAAGTTTGGACTGAAACTGTTGTGGAGTACCTTGATTAGGATTTAAATTTGAAGGATTTGGTGTAAAATGATATTGTGATGGTTTCTGTTGGCCAACAATGTTATCTGGGTTAAGTTCATATTGTTCAGGTCTGAAAACTGGAGTAGGCGAAGTATGGTTGTAAATATGATTAGGACCAGGCTTAGTTGCTTGAAACGGACGAAGGTGTGGCAACTCATCACGATTAGCTACAAAACTAGAAGGATCAGGTTTGATTTGTTTATTTTTTTGGGAGAATTGTGCATAGATCATTTTACCATCATTTATATTAATTGGATTAGGATGCAATGTCGGGTAAATTGTTTGAGTAGATATACTAGGTGTATCTGCCGACTCCCACGCATGTTTTGATGGCAAGCCATAGTGCTGACCTGGATGATCGAATTTAGCTGGATTACGAGTTATCATCGTTGAATTCGGGTCAATGGGCGTAATTCTTGAAGAAATATTTTCATAGTAATGATTACCGTTTTCTTCCTGACTTAGATGCGGGATGATTTGTATGCCATTATTATAAACTAAAGTATCAGGAGCAGAAACAATTTTCAAAGTCGTTTCACGTTTGCTATCTAAAGGCAAGAGTGATTGAGAATCTTGATCATCGAAAGGTTTCTTGTGAGGAAAAACTAACATTGTTTCATTACTCTGAGAGCCCGAAATTATGAGTTTACTTGACTGAGCTGATAACACGTTTTCTTCACCCAGTTGGTTGGTTTGATTTACTGAATGATCAATTGGTTTCTTCGAATCTTGATTACTTGAGGCAGAATTTGAAGTCAATAATTTTTGACTAATACTAGCTAAACCTGCATTATCTAGCGAATTTGCTAAAACATTAAGCAACTTAGTTGGATCTTTCGGTAAATGACTGGCGTGAACTTTGATTTCTTGATGGAATCCGTTATAAGTATGCGAGTGTATTATTTTTTGTGGTATTTTGTCATTGTTTTTATACAAAATATTAATAAATGGTTCTACAGGGATTTTTTTGTCAAACTTTTCCAGATTTGTTTTTTCATTTTTCTCTTTTAGTCTTCCTTTAAATTCTGGAAAGTTAATGTTACGACCATGAAAGTTGTTAAATACAAATACAGAATATAACATAACATCACGTCTGTAGTCCTCAAAGAGTTAGGCAGAGCTGTATAACGGTACTGCCAATAATGTTTAAGTCTCATGTAACGGGGGGCGAGTCTATTGCCATCAACCGTGCTTAAATCCAGATTTTTAGACTCCGAGCTGTTATTAAAAAACCCTGATGGAAAACCCAATTTTAGTTTACCCGACCTGTGAATGGAACCCAGGACTTCATACTCAGCAGTCGACCTTGCGCCCACTACACCGACGAGGCAGTAAATTCTAATAGAACATGGTGTCTGATGATATGATGAGTAATAGAGAAGTATGGAAGAAGAAGTCATGCTGCGCCGATCCTAAAAAAGTTGGGGTAAGGGCAAGAGAATGATGCTGTTACTGTCATGTACCTGGAATGGTGCCCTCACAGTTGATCATAGTACAGACAATGTGGTTGTCTATGCAGTGGCATGTATTGCAGTCATTGGGTGGCGGTGGTGGTGGGATATAGTCGCCTTCCTGACATTCTTCTAGTGGTATTACTTCTGTAGTTGATGGTTCTGTGGACAGACACATGTTTTAAAAATGAAGTCCTTTGATTTTCAGAAAACTAGGAAAAGTACTGGCCTGTAAGATTTTTACTATGTTTTATCTGTCATCGTAAGTACGATTATTTTCAAGATCAGGAATCGAGGTAGAAGGATAAACTTTCTTATCAAAAATCTCGATATCTCGATTCGACGAACGAGGAAATGGCTTGTCTATGAAAAAAAATCGTAAAAAAACCTAGGTGATAGAAAGCGAAACCAAGTGATTGTCTTTGAAGGACAGTCTTGATTTCTGATTCCCCTTTAAACTAGACCAAAATTGTATCTAACATTGTTCTATGTACATCTTATTTGTTTACTTTTCTCTTAAATTCTCTTTTAACAGTCAACAACATAAATATGTATGCATTTAGCAGACTATTCAGATTCACTTGCATACCTTAAAAAGTAGTAGAGATGGAAAATAAAAATATAATTTTCATGTTTTACTTTCCAAGAATACGAAATTTTGAGTAAGTATTTGGATGGGTGTGAGAGTAGAGGATGACCAAAGAAACGATGGATGGACTGTGTGAATGAGTATGGCAAGAAAGGACGTGTCTGATAAGGTGACAAGTAAAATAGAAGTATGGAAGAAGAAGACATGCTGCGCCGACCCCAGATAAATTGGGATAAGGGCAGGACAATGATGATGACGACTTTACAGGAATACCATATTTAAGCCACTGACCATACTGGAGATTTTACAAAAGTTTTACATTTTTTTAAACACTCAACATTTTAGTAAATGTGAATAAAGAACCTGAATTCCTTACATTTACCGGTAATTAATAATAATTTCTCAGAAGTTGGTTCAGATAATAAAAATCCAATTATATTTTGAGAAGAAGTTTAAATGCCTTGAAGATTGCTCCTACTTCGTCCTTGGAATGACTATGGTCATATAAAATATAAATATTGAAGAATTCGTGGCTATGGATGAATTTTAGGGGCTGAAGAGAAAGCAAATAACCCTTTCTTTTCGACCTGGCCAATTTGACCAGATAGACAGCCACGCTAGATAGTTTTGATATCATAGCCTGTATTTCTCAGTTCATTGATGGTAGTCATAAGCCTCAATCAGTTGCGTTATAAACCTCAGTTCTCTTCTCTGATGCAAACTTCACCAATCCCATAAACTGATTCAGACGAAAATCCAAAGGACAATGCACTTTTTGCTACAATCCCTCAGTAGCAACAATATATATATCATTGGATAGATAATTTTGAATAGGTCAATATTTACTTTGACGGCATTTTTGAATTCGTTGTCCGTTCGGAGTTTTAGGCAAAGATAGTTAGATGCCCCTGGCAAGAGGCCTTACACTCAAGGCATCCACCGGATATATATCGATAGATCGGTTAGGCAGAAACCAGCCTCATGCCTGCGACCTGCGAGATACAAAGACGAAAAGAAAAAAAAAAAACGCCTTTATTGCGCGCGATCACGTTATGTTTTACTAACTACGTGTTCAACAGCTTTTTAACCTATCCGTGTAGCATGACCACCATAGACAAGGATTTCGTTGACGGAAGAATCGACAAAATGATATATAGTGCAAAGAAATCTGTCATTTTGTCGATTCTGCCGTCTAAAAAACCCGTTTCTATGGTGGTCATGCTACGCGTGCTGGTATCTTCTCGGTATTTTGTTTTTATCATGGATTTGGACATTATTGTGCGCTGTTTAATTAATAATAATATTAAAGTTTAATATTTACCAACACCCACACATCCACAACACATACCCATACACACACATTACATACATACACAAAGTACAACATTTGAGTACTATACCTAAGTGAATAGTAATAAATAACTATTGTTTTTATCTACAATACATGGCTTGGCATATAAGAACTGTGTTTTCTTTATGTCTTCGTGTTTTTTTAATTATTATGAAGTAATAAATCGTCTTAACAACAGAATTAATGATCTTAAAATCCGAACCGACAACGAAAAACAACAGAATGAATGATCTTTAACTCCGAACCGACAACGAATTGAAAAAACTCGCCATAGTAAAAGTAGTTCCAATAGAAAAAACCTTCCCAAAAATACATAATTTATCGCTATTACCAGATTCCGTACTTTTATGGGCATTGTCCTTTACAGTCACAAAAAGGCAGCGTCAAGAGAATTATGCAGACGGAAAGAAGAAATCACAACGAAAATATTAATTCAATAAAATGATGCATGAAGCTTGGCTGATTTTACTTGAATGTCAAATATTTACCCAGTAAGAGTCCATCACTTAAGTTCATAGAACATTCGTGGTTCGTGCACAGTATGTGTCCCTCAACGCATTTGCAGTTGTTACAGCTGTCCGGTTTTGGTATTACTTGACCCTCGACGCATTTGGATCCTAGAAAATTTTACCAGTATTAGCCTATGAAATCTGGGACAAAAACTGAGTTGGAATCAGCTTGTTGATAACTTATGTCAATACGTGTTGAGCTAATTGTAAAGGGTATACATAGAAACTTAACGAAGCCGAAAAGTACTTGTTCTCCCCGTCATCGCGATAATTTTTTTGGTCTAGACCATACCTGGGAACCTTCTAGTTCCGGAGATATTGGAGGTCAAAGTTTCAACTTTTTCACATATGTTTTTCAGGTTTGTTGTTTCATTGTGTGTTCCAGTTTTTTTTTTTTTATCTAGCCATTACTGCCCCACTGTCGAGCAAAGTCCTCGGAGGTTCTTTAGCCTCTTGCTGCCAATTTCAATGCCCTTGATAGCGCATGAGGCTCCCTAAGGCTATGTTCTTGGTATTTTCTCGAGTGCTCCCTTAACTTAATTAATAAAATTAAAATTAATTAATCAAATTAATTACTGAATTTTGACGCGGTTTTAACCGTCATTTCGAAAATTTTGCTTAAATTACATGTAGAAAAAATATCTGGCTGTTTTGACAATATGACAAATCACTAGACTGCTCCCGTAGACATCAATGACTGCACCTATGCAAGGGCGGGTCGCTGGTTTTTACTGATTGCCTTTGCAAGTAGTTCTGTCATAAACTGCCAAAACAAAGAAACCAAAAACTGTCCCTCCTTAATTTATTTATTACCTCGTATGCAAACTAAATCAGAACATTCTAGTCGGCCTTCGATGCAGTAGCACTCGTTGCATTCATCTAGTCGATAGACTGGCTGGTCGTCAGTGCATTCTAGACCTGCAGGTAACATCACACTTTATAAGGGTCAGACGAAAAACATATCATATCATTAATTTGATTATTACGACCACGTATCTTACTGTTACTACACATTGGAGTAGGGAGCACCCGCAAAAGCCAAGACTCCTAGACATGGCTTCAGAGTCAAAGCCAAGGAGATGATGTACATCCTACTTTTGTCCTGTCCTCCTCTTTTTGTTTTATACTCGCTTTCACAGTTAGCACCTCCCCAAAGTCTTGTGTCGATTTAGAGATAGGAGAAAATAGTTGACAGTCGTTTTGGCTTCCAGCTAGGCGTATAGTAATGAGCAGTAGCTAGGTTGTGGAGGTCAGGTAGACAGTCCCTCTATTTAAATTACTGGCATCTGGTTAGACTGAAAGCCTACCCCAATAGTGAAATGTGGCAGAGCGATGAGGACAAAAAATCATTAAAAATCCACTAAAAGATTATATTATGCTTAATCACGGCAATGATTATAAAAATTACCTAAACGCGATTCCACGCGACAAGGCAAGTGCGTACAATGTATTTGTCCTTCAAAACAAATACATTTGTTGCAGTCATCCGGCCTAGTGATTAGTTGGCCCGGGAAGCATTCAGGATCTGAAATATGCAAGATTCATTTTAATGCATATTTTTTATAAGGGTAAGCATACTTTTAACTGCAATGCTGAGATCAATTTCGATTTTGGTTGGTCTACACTGGATTCAACTCTGAAGTCAGTAGCTCATTGTTATTATACACCTCTCCAATTGCACGCCATTCAGCTCGATTCTCGGCAAATTTTATCCAGCTGCCACCATCCACTCTGCGGAGATCGTCGCTCTACCTACTCTGAGAGTATTGTTGCTTTTCTTTACACTAAAAAGGCTTGCGTTTGGCTGCAACTCGCCTGATGTGAAGCGATGATGCGCCCTAAGGTGGAGCACGCTTGCCTAGAAGAAACCGATTCACTTGAACTTTGAAGAGATTCAGATTATAATGATTGGGAAACAGAGGTGCCAGCTGCGAATCCCACAGATTGGCGTTTCGCACAATAATGTAGAAGCAAAGCGTTTTGTTCGGGTCCGTGGGACTCCAACCCTCTGCTCTTCCGATTATAGAATGGGGATGGGGGAATAAAATTGTGTAATTCAAAAGCACTAGCAACCTATAAAAAAACAATAGGCTGGTAACTTTTTGGCGATGTTCAAGGATTTGGAGCTTGGCTTTCACAAGGGGGTCGTTGTCAATGAGCTTTTGGCACGTTGTATAGATAGCATTAATAAACGTAGTGTTTCAATTAAAAAAATGATAATAATAATTTCCCTGACCTTACATTCTCCTTTTTTGCGTATCGATGGGCTCAAATTTTATTCGACCAAGTAGCCTGCTGCACAACTCAATATTTAAGCTATAGAATTACCTTGAAATCGAGTTTCCACGATCGGTATAAAAATAAATTTGCAATTCCTCTTACCGTTTTGACAAATGCATTCAAGACACTGACTTGGTGTAGGTAGACCACTACCTTCTTCACATTTTCTAGGTTTTGTTGTTGTGGCTTTTGTGATAATTGAAAGAAAGAAAGAAAAGAAAAGAAAGAAAATATATTTGGCACATGGCACAAGTGCACACAAGATAAAACAAAATGCTTAAATTAAGATAAGATAAGATAAAGATTTATTTCTCACCACAATACATAGGTACATCATTAGGTTTCGTGAACAATACATACGTTTTTTTATACTGTGGGAGACTGGTGCCTAAGCTAGACGAAAAGCCTGTATTTCAGGACACCAGGTAATTGTGGAATAGACAAGCGACTATTTTTAACTGCGGAAGGGATTTGTAAACAAGTTATTACAGTCATTTCAGAATTATTTTTACATCTGGCAGCTGCAACCTTATTGCAACGAGAGTAAAGATCACTGAATTTGACAGACGAGTCAGTGGCAGCAACGTTGCTGTTAATAAAGTAGTATAGTGAAGTAATTGTAGTATGCAATAGTCTGATATTCAAAAGATGTAAGAATTTGTAAAGAAAAAAAAAAGTAAATTTGACGAAGAGTCCACACTATAAACAGATTTTCCGTGATTTAACAGCTTATCAGGACGCTAAATCATTGACCAATTTAAGTGAAGCGAATTGACGACCTCGATCAGTTGATATCCTTAGAGGGCAGCCAAATCTTACAATTCAAGTGTCGTATAGGGCCTTCGTGACTTACTCAGCGGTAATGGCACGGCTTCCGGCCACTTGGTGCAACGATTCCTGATGGTCACGCAGTAACGGCAATCATTTGATGTCTGTAGTGGGCCGACGATTTCGACATGTATAATTGTTCGAAGTGTTCCGACGCGACGCGACGGTGGGAACCCGCTCAGTGATGTTACTACGAGGCGATGTACCTTCTGTCGCTGCCAATTAATGTACGCTCTAGTCCAGTTGCCGACATCTTTGTTCATGTTAGGTCAGAAGAATTTAGAACTCGTCTACTTTCGAGTTGATCTGACACGGCGGATGACATAAAATACCATGTTTTGTTTTGTATGCATCAAAACTAAATGCACTCCGTGTCCCAGTTGAAATCACGCACGCGATTGGTCGGCTTAACCCCGGCATTGCGACGTCAGTTAACTTCCATTTGGCTCTTCAGTTGTTTTAATACAGGATCGCTTGCTTGACCGCAAAATCATAGTCGATTATGGTAGGACATTGGACATTTCTTATGTCGGCTACTGTGTTAGCTTCACCTTGCGCGTACTTAATATTTGTGCAGAAATGGCTGATGAAGTGCAGCTGCCGCTCACGACGTGGTTTATCGCTGCTACTCATTGTTCGTGTTAATGCATTGAAGAGCGGCTTGTGGTCTTTTAAACTGTGACGTCGCTCCCTTCTATAAGTCGCTGAAAATGCTTCACAGCTGTATCATCATCAGCCTACAGCAATCCACTGCTGGACATAGGCCTCCTCAATCGCACGCCACTCAACTCGATTCTCAGAAATTCTCATCCAGTTGCTACCAGCCACGCTGCGAAGATCGTCGCTTCACCGAACCTGAGGGCGTCCCACCTTACGTTTGCCGATTCGCGGTCTCCACTCAAGAACGGCTAATATGCCCGGCCCATTGCCACTTCAGCTTACTTATTCTTTGTAGATCGCTAATAACTCGAGATCGTATACAATGTTGCGGCGCTGCGTCATACTCATCGCCTTTGAGAAATAAGCAAGAGGTCTCCATGAGTTGTCGATTTTCTGCAGCAGCACTGAAACTTGAGCATGCCCAAAAAGCCAGGAATAAACCAGGCTAGTGGAATCTCTCACCGGAATAGCAGGTCTTGACAGGACGGAAACTGCAGCCAAATCGAATTCGGGCTTCATTGTTTTGCTTCCTTCACCGAGATTGTCTTGCAACTGCGCCATATTTCATCGTCGGGTCACCCATTGTTGGAGCTCAGAGAGTTCGGTGAGTAAGAGTGTATTGTAGGGAATAATGCTTGTTTAATTTATAATTAGTCCTGACGTGTCCTGTGTGTACCTACATGGCTAAAAGTTACAAACAACCAATAGAAAGACACCATAATTACTTTACTTACTAAAACACTGATTTAACATATTTTCTACGAACGAGCACCCATCTCGCTCTGGCACGTATGCGACGTATAAAGAACGTGAATTCCACAGACTGGCGGTTCGCACAATAAATGTGGAAGCAAAGCGCATTGTTCGGGTCCGTGGAACTTCAACCATATTATAACGGTGACGCTTCGTATGATGATATAATGGGGATGTTCGTCCGATGGTAGAATGTGGATGGGGGAATTAAATTGTGTAATTCCAAAGCACCAGTAACCTATAAAAAACCGATAGGCTGGTAACTTTTAACGATGTTCATGGATTTGGAACTTGGCTTTGACAAGGGAGTCGTTGTCAATGAGCCTCTTCACACGTTGTGAATTTAGCATTAACGTAAAAAAAATAACTATTTAATTTCCCTGACCTTACATTCTCCTTCTTTGTGTGTCGATAGGCTCAAATTTTATTCGACCAGTACGTAGCCACCTGCACAGCTCAATATTAAAGTTATAAAATTAATTACCTTGTAATCGACTTTCAACGACGCTCGGATTACAAACGTTTTTGCACCTCTTGCGGCCGTTTTGACAAATGCAGTCAAAACACTGATCTGGTCCAGGTAGACGACTACCGTCTTCACATTTCTTCTTCTTCTTCTTCTTCTTCTTCTTCTTCTTCTTCGGTTTTGTTGTTGTGGCTTTTGTGATAATTGAAAGAAAGAAAGAAAAGAAAAGAAACAAAATATATTTGGCACATGGCACAAGTGCACACAAATAAAACAAAATGCTTAAATTGTGGAATAGACAAGCGACTATTTTTAACTGCGGAAGGCATTTTAAAACAAGTTATTACAGTCATTTCAGAGTTATTTTTACATCTGGCAGCTGCAACCTTATTGCAACGACAGTAAAGATCACTGAATTTGACAGACGAGTCAGTGGCAGCAACGTTGCTGTTAATAAAGTAGTATAGTGAAGTAATTGTAGTATGCAATAGTCTGATATTCAAAAGGTGTAAGACTTTGTAATGAAAAAAAAAAGTAGCTTTGACGAAGAGTCCACACTATAAACAGATTTTCCGTGATTAAACAGCTTATCAGGACGCTAAATCATTGACCGATTTCAGTGAAGCGAATTGACGACCTCGATCAGTTGATATCCTTAGAGGGCAGCCAAATCTAACAATTCAAATCTAGTATAGGGCCTTCGCGACTTTCTCAGCGGTTCTTTAAAGCAAGGGTACGACTTCCGGCCGCTTAGTGCAACGATTCATGATAGTCACGCAGTAACGGCAATCATTTGATGTCTGTAGTGAGCCGACAATGTCGACATGTATATGTTCGTGGTGTTCCGACGCGACGGTGGGAAACCGCTCAGTGGTGTTACTACGAGGCGATGTACCTTCGCTCGCTGCCAATTAATGTACGCTCTCGGCCAGTTGCTGACATATTTGTTTGTTAGGTCAGAAGAATTTAGAACTTGTCTGCTTTCGAGTTGCTCTGACGCGGCGGATGACATAAAATATCATGTTTTGCTTTGTATGCATCATAAATGGCCGAGGTGTCCCAGTTCAAATCACGCACGCGATTAGTTGGCTTAACCCCGGCATTGCGACGTCAGTTAACTTCCAGTTGGATTGGCTCTTCAGTTGTTTTAATACGGGATCGCTTGCTTGACCACAATATCGTAATCGATTATGGTAGGACATTGGATATTTTCCACACGTGACAAGGCGTCTACTAATATGCTATCTTCACCTTGCACGTACTTAATATTTGTGCAGAACTGGCTGATGAAGTGCAGCTGCCGCTCACGACGTGGTTTAGCGCTGTTACTCATTCTTCATCAGCTCAGTTGCTACTAAAATGCTTTGACGGCACTTTTCAAAAGCTATTTCTGCAGCTGGGTTCCAATAATTATGCTTCCGATTGTCTAGAAACTTGTTCATCTCAGTTAGGAACTCTGTTTGACGGGGTAGGCAGCTACGGGCAAAAAAATTGAGCATGCCCAAAAAGTGTCGTCTTTGGTTGCGGGTAGGTACTTGGATATTGCTTTTGTTCGCTCTTCAGAGGGTTTGATGCCATTTGTAGATACTTCGTGGCCGAGAAAGTTTAATTTATCTGTGCCAAACTCGCAGTTTTCAATCTTTAGCAATACGCTATATTTCTTAAGACGTTCCAGTACTTGGTGTAAAAGAATTTCATGACTTCCCTCGTCCTGTGAGTAGAGCAAAATGTCGTCGTCGATGTAACAAAAACAGTTATCTATGCTCCGCAGGACTAGATGTTTGAATCTTTGAAATGTTTGGCTGGCGTTACGTAATCCAAGCGTCATACATTTTAATTTAAACAGCCTAATGGTGTGGTGATAACTGTTTTCGGAGCATCTTCCTCACTTATTGGAATCCTGTAATATGCCATTTTGAGATCAAGTTTTGAAAATATCTTCAAATTACGTAGCTGGTAGTTAAAATCTTGAATGCGGGTATCGAGTAGTGGTCGAGTCGACATTTAGTCTACGATACTCACCGCAAACCCTTAGTCTCCTGTCCTACTTTTTGACAACATTTAGTGGACTCGCCCATGGGCTGAACGAAGGTCTGCAAATCCGCGGCTCCAACATGTGTACAAATTCTTCTTTAGCAGCCTTGGACTTATCAGGTGGCAGTGGGCAAGGTCGGGCTTGTTGTTTCAATATGATGAACGACGTCGTGTTTTGCTGGTTCCTTATAGAGTAGGATATACTTCTAGATTTCGTGGTAGACTTGATCGGAGCTAATTGTGTATTGCTTCTTCCCCGATTGTTATTGCACATGCATTGACCGATAATTTTGTAACATGGTCGATGAGCTTCTTTTTGTAGAGATCAATAATTTGAAGTGACGTAGGAAGTCGGCTCCCAGAATTGAAGTTTTGACGTCGGCCACGACGAACTTTCATAGAAAACTGCGTCGACGACCATGATTCAGTCTGAGGGTTTTCTCACCATAGGTATTGGTACGCGTATTGTTTGCTGTAAATAGCCCATAAGTGCTTGGTGACTTCATTATTATTTTGCTTGTGGCGGCTAACACCGAAATATCGGCGCCTGTGTCCACAAGAAAACGGTCTCTGGTATTCCGGTCGAAAACACAAAGGCGGTTAGTAGTACACGGGACACCGACGTCCGCCCCCGTCGAAGTCAGAGCTACTTTAAAGATGACGGTTTTTCTTTTTCCGACAGAGGGTGATTCACAGCGCTTTGCCTTGTCAACGAAGCTATAGTGAAATCTACACTTCCATGTAGGATCAACGGGTTTTATTGATGCCTTATTCCCCTGTCGCGACCACCATTTCTTTAGTAACTGTGTAGGCTTTTGACCACCAGTTCGAGGCCATTGATGAGCCTCTGAAAATTCTCCACGTCGTTTTTGTCATAAACAGTTAACAGACTATTCTTCACAGCTGTATTTGTCTGTGACTGGTGGATTATACAACGTTAGTTTTAGTATATACGAAACCTGAAACACGTGTCTATGTACAAAATTTCAAAACTGTATCAATAACAAAGTTAATAAATAAGCTTGTTCTGTTACCTGGTGGTCCACACAAAAAGTGGTCAAAATGCGGGGCGCCCGCGTGCGCACCTCCAGTGTCGTCTTGAGCTCATTGATAATAATAATTTGGCAGTAGGTACCTAAATGATTGCAATACGTACTTAGTATCCCTCGGTGTCCAACTTGTAGCCTTTTGTTAATATTTTTGGGAAAAAATAAACAATCGATTCAGTTACTTATTCTGAACAAACTGTATTCAGGTTTCGCATATACTAAAAATAATGTTGTATAAAATATCCGTAATAATTATGCTGAAGATCTGTAGGTTGAAGCTGCTGTAACACATATCAGTACTTCTGATCATTCGAAGTCTTCAACGGATCCACGACGGCTTCAAATTGAATAAACCAGGCTAGTGGAATCTCCCGCCAGAATAGTAGAAGTCTTGACTGGATGGAAACTGCGGCCAAATCGAATTCGGGCTTCATTGTTTTGCTTCCTTCAACGAGATTGTCTTGCGACTGCGCCATATTTCATCGTCGGGTCACCCATTGTTCGAGCTCAGAGAGTTCGGTGAGTAAGAGTGTATTGAAGGGAATAATGCTTGTTTTATTTATAATTAGTCCTGTCGTGTCCTGTGTGTACCTACATGGCTAAAAGTTATAAACAACCAATAGAAAGACACTATAATTACTTTACTTACTAAAACACTGATTTAACATATTTTCTACGAACGAGCACCCATCTCGCTCTGGCACGTATGCGACGTATAACGAACGTGAATTCCACAGACTGGCGGTTCGTCCGTGGAACTTCAACCATATTATAACGGTGACGCTTCGTATGATGATAGAATGGGGATGTTCGTCTGATGATAGAATGTGGATGGGGGAATTAAATTGTGTAATTCCAAAGCACCAGTAACCTATAAAAAACCGATAGGCTGGAAACTTTTCGGCGATGTTCAAGGATTTGGAGCTTGGCTTTGACAAGCGAGTCGTTGTCAATGAGCCTCTTGACACGTGGTGTATTTAGCATTAAAGTAAAAAAAAAAAAAAAAAAAAATTCCCTGACCTTACATTCTCCTTCTTTGTGTGTCGATAGGCTCAAATTTTATTGGACCAGTACGTAGCCACCTGCACAGCTCAATATTAAAGTTATAAAATTAATTACCTTGTAATTGACTTTCAACGACGCTCGGATTACAAACGTTTTTGCACCTCTTGCGGCCGTTTTGACAAATGCAGTCAAGACACTGATCTGGTCCAGGTAGACGACTACCGTCTTCACATTTCTTCTTCTTCTTCGGTTTTGTTGTTGTGGCTTTTGTGATAATTGAAAGAAAGAAAGAGAGAAAAGAAAAGAAACAAAATAAATTTGGCACATGGCACAAGTGCACACAAATAAAACAAAATGCTTAAATTGTGGAATAGACAAGCGACTATTTTTAACTGCGGAAGGGATTTGTAAGCAAGTTATTACAGTCATTTCAGAGTTATTTTTACATCTGGCAGCTGCAACCTTATTGCAACGACAGTAAATATCACTGAATTAGACAGACGCGTCAGTGGCAGAAACGTTTCTATTAATACAGTAAGGATCACTGAATTTTGACGGTGGTGATCAGAGGTAAAATAGCCATGGAATCACTATAAATATAGTATGCAATAGTCAGTGCAGTAGCTTCAAAAGGTGTATGACTTGATAAAGAAAAAAAAAAGTAACCAGACATCCACACTATGAACGGATTTTCCGTGATTTAATATATTATTAGGACCCCAAATCATTGACCGATTTTAGTGAAGCCTTCACATTTAGGCTTACAGCCACAGAATGAGATATGTACAATGGCTCAAACCACTTTAGGAATTTTAGGCGTGATATTGTGATAGTTTAGGTTAAACTTACTTGTAGTAGTCATAGGTTCCTCTTCACAAACATTGGTAGTGCATGATATAAAGCCGTCCTTGCACATGCAGTCGTTGCATTTGTTTTGTGCGGGGTACTGTTGAGTTTCAGTGCAGAGTGGTGCTGTAAAATGAGTGTAAATCTCCTTCAATATAAATTTGATCGAATATAATGTGCACATAAGTGTCAAAGGAGTGCTAAGGCACTCGTACTGATTACCCTGTAACACGAATGTCATCACCTTCATCCGGATCAGCTAGGTAGCTCTTTACACTTTTTTTTTTTAATGTGTACAAAAATAAGAACTAACATAATTGAGGTGTACAAGAAAATAAAACACACACGATATAGGAGAAATTTCTAGTGCAGAGAAACGTTTTATAGTAAACAGGTTTCTAAGTACAGTTTACCTAACAACGGAGTAGACTTTGGGGTCTAAAATCAATTAAATACTGATGTTACTGTTCACCCTTATGCCCAAAGTGATAAGGTTGAATATTGGTCGAACGTCAGTGATCGCGGTAGTACCATGGTCCCATACACTCTCCACTGTAAACGTACCTGGTATGCAGATCATGTTGGTACACGCGACCTTTCCTTGTTGGCATATACATTTATTGCACTCATCAGGTTGAGGTAACTCCACACCATTGATGCATTCTTTTTCTGAAAGCCACATTTTAACAATAAAATATAATAAAACGTCTGTTTTATAATTGGCCAAATCATTGGCTGATCACGTTGTGAGGACAAGTTGTTGGCAAATAAGCTGACCGCCCACCTCATTTTATTGCGTGTAGTTGCTGCTTATGGTCATATACAAACGTTTATTGTCATACTAGAGATACATCTGCACAGCCCTATTTGCTAAAATGAGAGCTATCGTTTTTGAGCTCACCAGATGTCGCCACTGGCGAGTAAGGTCCTGTCATAAATTCTATTTTATTTATACTTTAAAGTACCAATAACTTCATAAAAAGTTTATTTTATTACTTATAACAACATAGTGTAAACTTCAGATACATATTTACAATATTGTCTCTAAAATTAGCAAGCATGAAATATATTTAAAAAAAAAAAAATCTTCAGGTACTAACAAATTAGATCCTAAGTTAAGAAGAAGCATGCGATTAAAATCCCCTAGGATATAAACTGATTCTTTATTATCATTTTAGACAATGACACTAATCTCATCCATGCAATGCGTGAACGTTGGTAGATTGTCCGGCTGGTCCATTGGCATATTTATGTTACGGTAAGTGTGATTAATTGAAAATTATTAATAATTATCCATCATTATTAATAATTACCGAAAGTCGAGGTAAAAGTAAGAAATTAATCAATCAAATGTAACCTTAGTACCGATAAATGTGATAAATAAACGCTGTAAATGCAGCAAAATGCGCGTTTTCTGCAATTCTGAGTGCTACGAAAGTCTTTTTTTCAAAATTAAATAGTAATTATTGTTATTAGGAATTGGGTAGTTTTTAAATGAGTGAAAATAAATTAAAATTAAAGGTGTCAAAAATACTGAATATGGGCTACTAATATACTAAGTGGGCGACAAATCGTGGGCGAAAACAAATGTTTAAAACGGCAACTTGAAAATACAAATTTGAGTTATTAGTTGTTCAATACGATGAGTGTGATAATTCAATTAATAAAAAATTCAAGGACACAGAAAAAAACTAAAACAAGCTTTTTAATCACTAGATTGCAGGTAAGGCGTAGTCAACATAGCCCCGCTGCGCGGGGTTCCTGTTTCTGTTTGCAGGGTTTAAAGTAACCTAACACGAAGTGGATGCCGGGGTCTTAGTTCGCTCACTACGCTCGCTCACTAGACCCCGCCATCTCTTCGAACCTAACCTGTCCGAGTCAGGGTGCCGCAAGTCCCGAGCTCGCTACGCTCACTCTTGGTTCTTATGAATAAACGATTTTGCATGTAAGTCTCGTTTAGTTATGTTATTTGTTAGCATAATAACTGTGGTATTATAAATAAATACCTATTAGACAAATTACTTTGAACTTATACTGTCATTTTGAGCTCCCGATATGAACAATCGCGGAAGATATCCCGTAAGTGACAGTATAAGTTTAGTTGTAAATCGTGAAAGCTTAAAACAGTGTTTGAAATAACTTTGAGTCTTATTTAATTACTTTTACCGACGAGCGTAGTGAATTATTAATAACAACTGCTAAAAGTGATGAATTTCAATTTTATATTCACATTTACCAAATAATGAGGTAATTATTAATAATGATGAATAATTATTAATAATTTTCAATTTCTCATACTTACCGTAACATATACACAAACAATCAACACTTCCCGCTGGTTGGCCGTATACGCTTGGATAGAGTTTTGTCAATTTGCCCCCTTTTTTTTAATAGCCGTTTTTATGACATTAGTTTACAAAAAAAAAATGTATCTTACCTGGGCATGGATGTTTCGTGCAATATACTTGCCCGGAAAAACAAATGCAGGTGTTACACGGATTTGGAGGCAATACAGGCCGATCTTCTAGGCAAGCTGGTCGCAACTGATCTGAAAACAATATAAATGATGATTAAATAACAAACTATATCTCCAAGAATTTTAGACTTTTATATGTATTTGATTATGTTTTCGAGCGTATGGCACTCGTGGACTGAAGCTGAAAATCAGCGTCAGTTGGCACACCCTTTTTTTTTTTTTTTTAGGATGGGAAATCATCAAATGACCCCCCCCCCCCCGCTCTGGGCGGAGCCGAAGGGAGTGTCAGACTTGTACTGACTAAAACCCATCCATGTTCCTTCTTTGCCCTTTGTGTTCCAGGGCCGCGGTATCTCTTTCGAACAGTCCCGCAGCAGTTGGCACACCCTGTGTTGCCATCTGGCATTATGCTGAACTGAGGCCCTTATGGCATTATTCGTTTTGTTTGTTTATTTTTAAGGGTTTTTTTATTTTTAATTATGACAAATAAACACAATTTTAGAACAACCGACTTCTAAGAAAATTTGTTGAAAAGTGCAAAATAATTTTACCTTCCGAAGTCCATTACCATTGTTTGTTTCATTCACTTTTTTGTCACCGACTTCTAACTAAGTATTTGGCACTTTTTTACTGATTTTGGGCTGTATTTTGGCAAGTTAGAGATTTTTTAAGAAGAATATTGTGAAAATCCAACAATATTGCATACGTCCGTATACGAAAACGTGCGATTCCTACAATATTACATACATACAGGTCGAATAAGACAGCCTCGTTTTATTTTGAAGTCGAAAATAAGACGGTCAACTTCACCCCGACTTCTAACCGGCCAGCACCAGCTTCGCCCGGTGACAGATCTTTCAACCCGTATTTCACCCGCCATGGGTTGAATTTTCCAAAATCCTTTCTTGGCGGATGGCTACGTCATAATAACTATCTTAGGTGCGAGTCTCAGGTCAGACTAAGTTTTATGACTTCCTCGTAAGAAATGTACGCACGACGACCAATCAAGCTATGCATAACCAAATTAATATGAGCTCTCATTGTACGGCAAGCTCATACAAAGCGAGATCAGGTTATACTGGATGTGTAAAGCTTTGTGTAGCCGTGTTTATAAAACGGCTCAAACCTTGGGGTATTCATTCACAGACTGTTATGAAAAGAACAATATACTTACTATTTGTACTTATACTTGTAGAATTACGTAATTGTGACTGTGATTTTGATACACATAACATCTGAAACAAAAGAAAAGCTATTAAAATTGGAAATCAAAATGTATTTTGAGGAGATTGGTCACTGATTCTTTGGCGCTTGAATCACATTAAGTAAGAAGGTGCTGTTAGCAACTATTTGGGAAACTGTGTGGAAATTATATTGAAAAAACAAGATGGCGCGCGGCGTTAGATCCGTTTAAAACCACGCGCCAAAATTACCATGTAACACTATAGACGGTGGAAAGGACATGAACGCACAAACGTTTACCGGTAAGTTCGGAATGAGTTCTACGTGTTTGAAAAATGTCTGTGATTTCCCAACATTGAAAATTTAGTTTTTTTTTTTAATCAGCTGTGTTTGCGTCGGTGTCCGGACTCCACCCTTTATTTATACTCTGTGTACCCACTTTCATAATATACTGACAGGAACGTCTGTCATTCTACAGCAAACAGAATTAAATCAACTTTACAATTTCATTTGTATGGAAATAACCACCAAAATAAATAAACAATTTGTAAATCAAGTATTGTTTGACTGTTTGTACATCTGTTCAGTACCACGACGTCAATAATAAATTTTACTTATTTTGCTATCTGTGTCTCACACACTTAAATATGGCGACAAAAATATGACGTCATATCTTGACGTATGCGCAAGTTCGTTGCATTATTTTCTCATGACTGTCACTGTTTAAGACTTACAAGATAGGTGCCCCGTCTCACTCTGGATAAGTTTATTTTAATTTACACGGGAACTAATTACTGAGAAGGAGCTCGTGGCTAAATAATAACAGCCTCTCGGGTCGATCTTTAGGTTAAGCCGCGCTTGCCTAGGTTGGTCCGTGGATGGGTGACCACCTATAACATACGTGCCTCGGAAAGTACGTTTAGCCGTTGGTCCCGGCTGTCATTTGTAGATCTTTGGCAGTCGTTACAAGTATTCAGTCTGAAAGGCTGAAAACCAGTCTTACTAAAGGGTTTTGTATCACTAGTACTAACTGGGTTGTGGAGGTCAGATAGACAGTCACTCCATGTAAAATACTGGTATTGAGCTGCATCCGGTTAGACTGGAAGACGACATAGTTGGGAAAAGGCTAGGCAGATGATGATGACGAGAACTAATTACTTACCGGTTTAACATAGTTTTACTTGGAATTTTTTTTTTTTTTTTGTCTTTAATATTATGTTTATTAGTGTAAGTCAGTTTTTTGATCTCTTCTTTAGTTTAAGTCAAAGATGTTTTGTTTTTTATTTAATGTTACATTTTATTTCTTTAAATTTATTATAATAGCTATAATGTACATAAGAGAATGTTGTGTACACCTGTAACTGGTACATACATAAGAACCCTAACCTGTATATTTTTATTGTTAAATGTAAAATGTATGTACTGTTGGCGTACGTTTTTTTTTTGTTAGCCCATATTGTCCCACACCTGAGCACCTGAGCACCTCCGCCCATTCCTCCTATTTTAAATAAATAAATAAATAAACATCATCAGCTTCCTGCCCTTGTCCCTGTTACTTGGGATCGGCGCAACACATTTGTTCATCCATTCTCCTCTTTCAGCCATCATGCTATCATTTACTCCTTTGTCTTTCATATCATTCACACAATCCACCCACTCTTACATTAGCCTTCCTTTCTCTTTTTATCCATCAACATTCACACTTACAGATTCCTTTCACTGTTTAGCACAGTGCCTATCAGTGTTAATGAGAGAAATTGAAAAAAGGATTACTTAACACTTGGCAGTTTCATTCATTTTGTTCACATGTTATTTGCATTTTTAAATCGTCCTCATTCTACCGCCCTTATCCCATTTTATTTGGGGTCGGCGCACCATGTCTTCTTCTTGCATATTTCTCTATTACTCCTCATCTCAGCAGTCAAAACTTGTACTGTCACTTACGGGATATCTTCCGTGATTGTTCATTATTTTGAGCTCCCAATATACCCGTGACCAGTGTTAGTTGTAAACCGTGAAAGCTTAAAACAGTGTTTGATCTCAGCAGTCATTATTTTTCAGCATTTTAAATATTAAAAATATAGTTAAAATAAAAAATATACAAAACATAGATGGTGCATCGGCATCAGAAACAGGGTCCAGGTTGCCGGTTCCAGACAGAGGAACCTCCTCACTATGCGTGCCGTGTCTAGGAGTACTGCTTTCAGAATCAACTCCTTGACCACGCAATGAAAACCTCCTAAGGTGTTGCTATCGGTACAATGATTTCAGAATCCACGTCCCACATGTCGACAACCTCGTGTGCTTCATCAAGATATTAGATTTTCATCATGTTACTTTTATTGTTACTTTTACTATTTTTTGTCGAAAACGGTTTTGATTTTATCTAAGGTTCCATTGTTTCGGCGCGAACCATACAAGAACTGATCATGTGGTTAAAAATTTCAGCCAGATTGATACCAACCTAGCGTCCGGTTGCTGGAACCAAAAATATCGACAAGTCAAAATTAAACGCAAGTCAAGTGATACTATTGGCTGTTGATAATTCATTTAACCAATCACAACACGCATCGACAATTTTCGTTCCAGAAACCGGACCTTAAATACACACAACGTGAATTAACGGACCCTTTACGAAGCCGTCAACCAATCATTCTATACTCGTACAACCAACCTAAGTGAAAAATCCACGTTTTACGGTTTGATTACAAGTAACGCACTCAAAGCATTGTACTGATGGTGCATTAAATAATACAGTGGTCATATAGGTATTTAAAGTAAAGTTATGATTAAAGACTTTTTTTTTTAAGTTGGTACTTTGACCCCCAATATCTCCGTAACAAGAAGGTTCCCAGGTATGGTCTAGAACAAAGTAATGATCGCAATGACGGGGAGAACAAGTGCCTTTCGGCTTCGTTAAGGGTATTTGTCACCCATTATTTAATGCAATCAAAAATCAAGGAAAATATGAACTTCCAAATACATCCAATAATACTGAAAACGGGAAGGAAAAAAAGCATGTTTATAACATATAGTTAGGTAGTTTAACAAACTGATTAGCGGACATTGTTCACACATTAATTTCACACATTCGTACATAATAACATAAATGCCAATTTCGAAGCACATTCGCCAATTACTTACGTAAATACTTCAGTACGTTATAGGTAATTACTTTATTAGATTTCACAGCAATGTAAGATGTTGTATTAAACGGCGATTGCACAATACTTAAATGCTTCGATTTCGATTTTCGATTTTTATGATTTTTTTTATGTATATTTGGTAGGTATGAGAATGGGTTGTCAAATTCTAAATTAACGCAAGCGAAGCCGCAGGCAAAAGCTATATATAAATGAATAAGTGGTCACCATGATGTGAACCCAAACAAACGACATCACTGAATTTACGGAATACCTCAATAATATAATATTATAGTAAAAAAACATGCATGCATATTACTAGCCCGCCATATTGAATTTAGAATGACCTCAATTAGCTATCCATGCATTATCATCCAAACTAAACGTGTGCAAAATTTCAGCTCAATATAAAACCGGGAACTGTGTCAATTTTAACTTCTAAGATTTTTTTACATCGTTAGTTAAAGGTGAAGCTAGTTAATGCCATAGTAAGAATTATTAAAAGTAATGAGTTGAGGAAATTTAGATAGCCTACGCATCTATTATATAAGAATTTATCTATGCTCACGGTAAGACAAATATTTATAAACAATGCTATTTTACTTCAACACTCCAAGTTACCGGTACCTAATTTCAGTTCAAGGCGAAAAAAGATCTGGTGTACTCCATTCCTACACGTAAGACCGTATTTTCAGATAAATTTTTTGACCACCTCGGACCACATAAATACAACATTATTTTTAGTATATGCGAAACCTGAATATAGTTTGCTCAGAATACGTAACTGAATCGATTCCAATAATTTTTAAACCATGTTATATTTTGTCCCAAAAATATTTAAAAAAAGTTAAAAGTTGGACACCGAGCGACATTAAGTATCTATCGCAATAATTTAGGAACCTACTGCCAAATTATGTTTACCAATGAGCTCAAGACGACGCTGGAGGCCCGCGCACGGGCGCGTTGCGTGGTGACCACGCTTTTGTGCGGACAACCAGGTAACAGAATAAGCTTATAACTTTGTGATTTTTCATGATACAGTTTTGAAATTGTGTACATAGATTCTTTACATAAAAATACTCGACACGTGTTTCAGTTTTCGCATACACTAACTAAAACTAATGTTGAATAACCAGTTATCTAAGACCATCAATTTACGCGATTCGACTCGAGCTGTTTGCAAAAAAACTTTAAATAAATATCTCATCGAAATGAACTATAATAACACAGAAAAGCTATTAACATTCATATCATAAATACATTTAGAGAAAGAAATACATACACATTCTCATTCCATGCAAACACACCGACACACTCATTCACTAACTTCCATTTCACATACATATACCATTTTTTTCTTTATATTTATATTTACTTTTTGTTTTTGATTTGCTTTTTGTATTTAGTCGTTATTGACAACTTTTATTGATATCTTGATGTTATAAGATCTTAACCCTAACTCATAAAATCCAAAGTTTTTTAATCTGAAATTTTTGCATATACTTTTAATATTTTATAACTACCCTCGCGATTTTATCATCAAGTCATCAAATATTCAAATAATACCCACTAAGTATCAGTATTCGTATTCATAAATCAATGTTTAAGCTGTAATTGTGAAAGTGTGTGAGTGTTTGTGAACGAGGAAGACTGACCTACCGTGATACAGTATCCACTTGTACGGAGGTCAGTGTGAATTAAAACCAAACAACCGCATAAATCGGGATAACATAAGTATTTGTAATACAAAAATAAATGTATTTAATATGAAGTAAATTTTTAAGTCCTCTCATTTCATTGTCTCATTTTGTTATCTTGAATAATGTCAAAAACAAATACACTATGTGAATTTACGCTACTACCTACAGATTAAAAAAAACTAAGTGAACAACAATTTGAATGTTTGATACATTTTATTATTTAAAAATTTAGATTTTCTAATTATTTCTCTCAAATCGCCTTAATATAATATTGTTAACTGAGAACGAGGAAACCTGTCCCACCGTAATACAGTTTATAACTAATACGGGGGTCAGCGTGAATCGGTTTGGAACATCCAGAATATATCAATGTGTACTGAGTTACTAATTAGATATCTGATCTTTTAGCTTCATAGAAAATAAGTACTTACTAGTGTATTTTTTTGTAAGGTATAGGTGGGGTTTTTTTTTTGGCTTGTTGTCTTTTGGCAAATAAAGTATATCTAAAAAAAACCTACATATACGGCCGGCTTTTGCAGACTTTCAGCTTTTTCAATTACACCTTACTAGCTTATACCTGCGACTTCGCTCGCGTAGAGTTCGGTAATTGTCCCACGAGATGGCACTACTGAGATAAGAAGTATCAGGTTAGGTTTAGATATTAGGTTATGTTAGGATATTTCTGGCAAAAATTTAGAAGCCTATGTCCAGCAGTGGACTACTCAAAATGTGTTATTATTTATTTCCATTCTGAGTCGCACCATTGCGGGGCAAAACCATACCTTTATCCTTTCCAATCCCCTCTATTTGAGCTGATGTGGACCATTCTGTCTGTTGGAATCAAGATTGTTCCAGCATCATCACCTGGCTCTGCTACGATGTCGGTGGGGTGGAAGATCGAATGGGTAATAGAAACAATTCTATTTTCATTGTTTTAAAGTTTAAGTTTAAAGTTTTTTAATGGCCTAATTTAAATAAATGGTTTAACTACAACTTTGATGCCGTTATCCGGGATCCACATTGTGACTGATGTGTTCGGCGCACTTTAGTCTGGTAACTACGTAAGGAGATATAAAAGCAGGTCCTTACCCAAATTAAAACACAAAATTTGAACGTCAGCCAATCCATAATGATGAATAATCAATATACTGACACGTGAACACAAATATAGTTTTCTTTTTATACGCCTATACTTGGAACAGTAATGACTATTCGCCTCATATTCATTATAAACAATTACACTAACATTGCAAACATTTGATGATGGTTTCCTACCTATAAACAAAAACAAACGTTACGCTAAAGCAATAAAGTAACAAGTCGTTTTGATCAAAGTCGTTACCTAGATTATTACTGATTCCAAAGACTGTTGTAGTACAAAAATTAATTTTCTCTAAAATGTTCTTTACTAGATAAAAACTAACACTTGCGATGTTCAATTAAGAGAGTCAACCCACTCACTCCAGCACTTGAATTTTGACATACTGGCTCAACACATTGATTGTTAGTTAGAATCAATGTATTAGATACGCTAGCACCACAAATAATTAAAAGTATTTAACGCTAAACGTACTAGAAAATTAAATATCATTCCATTTCTGTGAATTCTTTGAAACTGATAAAGACAGAACGATAATTGTGAGTACGTTAAGCGCTGTACGTATTTAGAATTAGTGGTGGCAGCGGGTCTTTGACAACCATAGCTAATTTTACGATTATTAGTAGCTATATTTAGTTGCATTCATACCGCAGTGTACAAGACCGTGAGTGTACAGTCGAGCCAGCTGGTGCCTGCTCTCTGCGACCAAGTAACTTCTGAAGTAAGAAAAGCATTTAATCATCAGATAATTTTATTTTTGTTTAGCTTATTATGACCCCCTATTCCTTTCCACCTCTCTTGGTGTTTTGCACTCAGTCAGAAACGAGTCCAAATCGTCACGCCAGCGTTTTCGGGCCTGCCTCGGCGAAGACGTCTTCAGGCACCCCCTGTATGAAGATTCTGGCCCATCAGATAATAATAAAAATTCAAATGATGTAAGTAATTTTTAAAGTTAGTAGGGTTAACTGCATATCGATGTCTTGTTTGAAAGTGTCTGCCAAATGTAATGTCTGGGTAATGCTTAATCTTTCTTGTTGACAGACTTTTGAACTCTTGCAAATACCGCTGGTAACGGGTAAGTATTACAATACACAAGAGAATCTTTAAATAAAAAATAGATTCACAGTTAAGTTATTGGTTGGGCTACACCACAGATTCATACCTATATACCCCGCCTTGTGCAAAAACTGGAAGATCATGGTATTCGAGGTGTTCCACTGGACTTACTTTCGGATTATTTAAAAAATAGAACCCAATCAGTTAAAATTGGAGAGCACATTAGTGACGAACTGCCAGTTGAATTTGGGGTGCCACAAGGCAGTATACTAGGTCCCACTCTCTTTCTCTGCTATATAAATGAGCTCTGTTCCCTTCAGATTAATAATTGCCGCATCTCCGCATATGCAGATGATACTGCCCTAACCTTTTTCGCTGACTCGTGAAATGAGCTTTTTATTTTCGCGCAAAATGGTTTTAACACTGTGTGTCACTGGCTATCCTCTAACTCCCTCACTTAAAATGAGGATAAAACCAAATACATTCTATACTGTATTCGCAATCAGCTTGAACTTAACACCCGCACTACTTACAATATCCGCGCACATAAATATAATTTCCCACCAAATTCAAACTGTAATTGTCCCAATATTAATCCTACAAAAAGTCTTAAATACCTTGGAGTCGAAATTGATGCAAATTTAACTTTTGGGAACCACATTGGCTTTCTATCTAAAAGAATACGGAAGCTCACTTACATTTTTAAAGGGCTCCTTGACGTAGCAGACAAACAAACGACGAGGATGGTATACGAGGCTCTGGTGCAATCTATTATTGGCTACTGCATTACCACATGGGGCGGGGCACGTAAAACAAAACTGATAACAGTAGAAAGAGCCCAAAGGATGATACTAAAAGTTAGTTTATCCAAATCACGTCTTTTCAACACCGTAGCACTTTATGAGGAAGCACAGGTGCTAACTGTACGCCAGCTGTACATATTGCTTACTGCACTTCTCCAACACTCAAACCTACCCGTAGAAGGGAGAAAACGCATAGGTCTCTCTAGGAGAAACTTCGCAGTATGTAGGACGACTGCGGTTGGTACTTCCTTTGCGCAAAAATTCTTTCCTTTCCGTGGAGGTGAATTATATAACAAACTAAATAAAATTATAAATATATCAAATTGTAGTAAAGTTGAATGTAAAACTAAAGTTATCAAATGGTTATTGAAGCTGAACTACACGGAAACAGAAAAAATACTTGAGATAGCTAAGTAATGTAAGTAGGCTAGGCAGTTCATACTGACTTACATAATTTGGTAAATAAGATTTTAGTCACATTCTTATATCTGTATATTCTATATACAAACATATATATATTCATAAAAATACTTATTGTGTAATAAATTTATACATACTTATATACGTACACACACACACACACACACGCACACACACACACACACACATACATATACACATCAATTTCGCAATCCTTTCTACGTTGACAATAACTCTATGGTGTAATGGGGGACCTGGAGTTCTAAAATACAGGCCTAGGCTTAGTTTAGACTCCAGATCTCCCACAAATTACAACTTTCTGCCTACTACCTGTCAACTATATCTGAAATAACTATGTAATTTGTGGGGATAAATAAACGTTTTTATTATTATTTCCTTTATTTATATTTACACAAATTATTAACATTCCTTATAAAACAATATAAAAAACATTTAAAATATTAAAAAAATGTAGCCCACCGGTATCAGGAACAGTCCAAGCTACCGGCGGTCATGGCTCCAGAGAGAGGAACCTCCTAACAATACGAGCCGTGTCTAGGAGTACCGCTTTCTGAATCAAGCCCTTGATCCAGCTGTCTAACGAGAGCCTCCTCAGGTATTGGTCGAGGCTCTTGGCAATTAAGCCATGGGCTGATACGACTATCGGCACAATGATCGCTGAGTCCACATCCCACATGTCGACAACCTCGCGAGCCAAGTCAAGATACTTGATTTTCTTATCTTTCTCGGCTTTCACGAGGTTCTCATCATGCGGGACCGTTATGACAATAATCATTGTGCGCCGCTCTGATCGATCCACCACCGCTATATCAGGCTTATTGGCTACAATAGTCCTGTCAGTGATGATGGATTGATCCCAGTACAATGTGATACTGCCATTTTCGAGAACTGGGTCGGGCACATACTTATAGTACGGCACTTCCGATTCCACAAGGTTGTATTTTAGAGCAAGTTGCTGATGGATAATTCTGGCTACAAGGTTGTGTCTATGCAAGTACTCTCCGTTAGCCAGACGAGAACACCCGGAGATAATGTGACGGATTGATTCGCCTGGACGGTGGCATGCGTGGCGACATATGTCAACCGTACCGTCCTTCACAATAAATCTCCGGTAGTTATTCTTCATCATAACTTCATCCATAATTGCACGGACAAAACCTTCGGTTTCTCCGAAGAGGTCCCCGGGACGTAGCCAGGCTACGGACGCTGATAGGTCTACATCGGGCCCATGCAGGGCTCGGAAAAAGCGTCCGTGAAGCTCCTTACTCTGCCATACCTCCATGCGGTCGTTAGTGTCAAGCACTAGAGGTTTGCGCCAGTTCTCTTTAGCCAAGGAGAGCGGGGTGAGGCCCTTGCCCTTATTATTATTATTATTACCTAGAATACGCAAAAGCACCGACTTCACGTGCCCGTATGCTTAACGTCGCTACTGTCTCAGCGTCGATCAAATCACACACTCCCACAGCGAAGCCCTAAGGGGGGGGTGGGGAGGAGGAGGGTTAGCGTGTAGTCGTTTGTAAGTTTTTTGCCACTGGCTGGAGCCTTCACAATCAAAACACCCACACAGGATAGTCCGGGTAAGCAGAAGCCAGCGCATAGGTTGACCTGCGAGACGCCATTATAAAAAAATCTGTCACAGCAACCTAATTTGTTTAAATCAACAACGTTACAATTCAAGAACTTAAGTCATTTAAAGAACAAAATAAATGTAGTCTATTCTGTATAGTAACTTATTTGTATAGTTACTAAATAGTGCTTATGACGTCATAGTAGGTAGTCAAAAATGGCACGCTTGGTTTTATATACAGATCGTGATACTTGCGTTATCTAGGTATACAGGGTGTAAACGGACCTTTCACGAAGCCGTCAACCAAACATTCTGTACATCAAACTAAGTAATTTTACGCAAAAATAATTGCCAGGATTTTTTTTTTTTTTGGTGTGAACATCACGTTTTATGGTAGGACTTATGCAGCTTGGTGGGCTTGGAGCTTAACGCATTCAAAACCTCTGATGGATGGATTGATTAGTACGGGGATCGTGTAGGTGTTTGAAGTAAAAATCTTACATTAGAAACATGAATTTAAAAAAAAAAACTAGTGAAAATTGTGAAACTTTGACCCCCAATATCTCCGTAACTAGAATGTTCCTAGGTATGGTCCAGAACAAAAAAAATAATCGTAAAGACGGGGAGAACAAGTGCCTTTCGGCTTCGTTGAGGGTCTTGTTAATGTAGTATATCTGTGGTGTTCACGTCTACTGGCAAATATGCGTGCGCTAACTGATCAGTTGTATTTGTCTTTCTTTCCTTAAAAATACCATCTCAGACACTATTGGCAGGGTCCTTATATAACGACCTGTCCTGACCAAAACTGCGATTGGACTTTGTCGAGTAAGTCGACAAAGCTTCTGCTTAGGCAGAGATGTACCCATTAGTACACCCACATTTCGCCAATTATGTTTAAGCCCCATGTAATAGAGAGCGAGCCTGTTGCCATCAACCTGGCACAAATCTAGACTTCGTGACTGTTACTGAGAAATGCCTGATGGAAAATCCAACAACACTTTGCACGACCAAGAATCGAACCCAGGACCATGCTCAGCAGTCGTGGTTGCGACTTAAACAACGTAGTAAAAGTAATTGAAAAAACGAGCTGCATTTTTGAGGGCTTTAAAACAGACTGTGACTGTTTGTTTCAGTGTTTCTTCTCGAAGTAGCAGGATAGGAAACACATCGTTTATTTTTGACAAATAAATTTTTGTTTATTTTTTAAATTATTTACGGAAATAGTATTTAACCATTGATCATCAAAGACAACTAACTTATCAAATATTAGGCTACGTTCACACACAGCGTATAAATAGTTCCCCCCTCCCTTAACTCCGAAACTTCAGAGTAGAAAATTTAAATAAAAATACAAAAAATAGATCTTTGCCTATAGATTACAGGAATACCTATTAGAAATCTATGAACGTATAGAAACTCGAGAAAAAAAAAAATACTAAACTTCCCTCTCCACGCGAGTTGAACTCGCACTTGTCCGGTTGGTTTTTTTTTTTTTAATTACCGATTAACAATTACTATGTGGGTTGGAATGCTGTACTGAATACGTGGTAAGCGTTTATGCTTCGGTGTCCTTTCCACCCTGTATTAATTATACCGGGTGGAAGGAAACTTATCAAAACTTATCGCACTAATCGATGAACAGCTGAAAGATATGTACGTCTTCGGATCGATCATGCCGAATTAATCTTAGCTAAAACTTCTCCGAACAGTTTCAACTGGCATAATCCAGGCTTCCGAGACGTCTAGTTAAGCGCACTGTCAACTAAGTTAGCTCTCAGAGGACTCGCCACTTGCCTAACTCTTGAAAACCTACCTAATTGCCACCAACTTGGGACAAGTGGCGTAATTTGAGACATTAGTCCCGAAAACTCTGTCATTGGAATCGGAAACTTATTTCGAGATAATTTGAGTTTATTTTGGAAAAAGAGATGTTTACATTTAAGTTTTTGTTTTTACGATAGGTGGATGATACTAATAGAAGACGCAAGTATGATTGATATTTTTTGTCGCTTTTATTTAACACTAGCTGTTGCCCGCGACTTCGTTCGCGTGGAAATTTTGATATGGTTGTGTGAAAAAAATAAAAAATAAGATAGCGTATGTTCTTCTCCAAACAATTAGCTCAATTACATGGCAAAGAAAAGCTGCAAACAAGGAAATATGGAAAACTCTGGGGGAGGCCGATGCCAAAGGACTAGCTGATGAACGTTATCGATGTCGTGGATTAAACTGTTATTATGAAAGAAAATTAAAAATAATTAGTGTATAAAAATCAATAATTATTTAAATTTGTATCATGATTATATTTATTTTGTAATGAATTATGTTTTAATCAATAAATAAAGGTGTTATGTACATTATATACAGACTACAAATAGAACTAAAGTAATCATAAAAATAAGACTAAAAGTAAGCAAATATAAACATCTAAACAACGGCGACAACAGGACACTTAGGCGTCAAAGTATTCCTCCGCATCGCTGTAATCTGGAAACGTGCCCAGAAGACTGGCAGCATTACCACGCTGAATGGCAATGCTAATTCTTTGCCCAAATATCAATTTAAAATATAAAATTCTTTTATATTTTAAAATGATATTATAGCAAGTAAGTAGAAGTAAAATGATGTTAAATAAAGATGATTGAAACTATAAATAATAAAAAAATATATAGATATATATTTTTAATTAAATCTATTGTAATACAATTAGAATTATTATTATATGGTAATAAGTGTTCTTTTCTTAAATTAGTAGCATGATAATTTAAGGATCCTTACCAGATGGCCACCACCGCTCCCAAATCGTTAGACGCTAGAATATAATAAGTGTACTAGAGAGCCGCCAACACTGGGCCACCGCTGCTCTCTCTGCTGACATAAACGCAAGCTAAATAAAAATGTTTAAATACGATATTACAGGGAGAAAGGCTACAACTACTTTTATAATATTCACGTTCAAAAATTGATGAAATATTCATCAATTTTTTAGTTTGAATATTTCCATAAAATATGTTTCGGCTTAAATGTGCTCTTGTGCATGGGTGTACGACGAAACCGAAAGGAACCTGTTTTCCCCATCATTGCAATCATTTTTTTTTGTTCTAGACTATACCTGGGAACTTTCTAGTTACGTAGTTATTGGGGAAACAAGTTTTTATTGTTATAATTTTACTTTAAATACCTCTACGACCCCGTACTATTCAATGCAACCAACAGCATAATTTTTTGAGTGCGTGACATTGAGTCCTACCGTAAAAAGTGGTTTTTCACCCCCAAAAAATAGTCGTTTCCCATCAAAAATTTTACGTAGAGTAACTAACTTAGTTTGATGTACAGAATGCTTGGTTGTCAGCTTCGTGAAGGGTCCGTTTACACCTTGTATTGCATCTCTACTACACCAGCTGTTAAAGATTTTGCCATCAAGCGTCCAACGTCATGGTTTACCACATTCTCATACAGACAAGTGTCTCTAATCACTGGTTATTGTTTGGCCGGCTCAGTCTGAGTAAATACTCATTATGTATACATACAATGATTTGTGAACATTAATTACGACACGGTTATCGGTAAACACCTGATTGTGGCTTTCAAGAAGGATTAATGACGTTTAAATGCCTCGTTGGTCTAGTGGTTGTGAGTGCTACTGCTGAGGTCCAGGTTTCGATTCCAAGGTCAGCTATACAGGGTGTAAATAGACCCTTAACGAAGCCGAAAGACACTTGTTTTGCCCGTCTTTGCGATCATTTTCTTGTTCTTGACCATACCTGGAAACCTTCTAGTTACGGAGATATTGAGGGTCAAAGTTCCAACATTTTACAAGTTTTTTTTTATATACCTGTTTTTAATGTTATATTTTTACTTTAAACAGCTCCACAACCCCCGTACTATTCAATGCGTCCATCAGCACAATGCTTTGAGTGCGTTCCATCGAGTCTTACCGTAAAACGTGATTTTTCGCCCCCAAAAAAAAATCGTTTCCCAGCAATAATTTTTGCGTAAATTTATAGTTTGATGTACAGAATGCTTGGTTGACGGCTTCGTGATGAACGTTGATGGCGTTCTAGATGAACCAAAAGGCATCCCTATCTTCACTATCTTCAGCTGTTTTACCTTCCACGTTAAGTTACTGTACAGTCGTTAGGTAGTCAGTGGCCCAAAAATTCTGACAACCAGTCTTACCAAGGGGTATCGTATTACTCAGTACTAACTGGGTTGTGGAGGTCAGATAAGCAGTCGCTCCATGTAAAATACTGGTATTCAGCTGCATCCGGTTAGACTGGAAGCCGACCCCAATACAGTTGGGAAAAGGCTAGGCAGATGATGTTAAGTTACTGTACCTGCCACACCGAATATGACGGTTTTTCGAAGAAAACAATCAATTTAGCGAAACAACTCAATTAACTTTACTGTTAACTGTCGTAAAGCGATATGCGAACATGATTCAAACAGAAAGTCATTAGTTTTCATAATTATGTAACAGTTAAGAGAACGTACCGGAACGGTCCTGGGTTCGAATTTCAGGTCAGCAAAACTGTTATAATGGTTTTCCATCAGGAATTGCTCAGTAGCACCTGGAGTCTGCATTTCATATTCTTTATTGTACAAAAAAAATATAAATATGTTACCTTACGGCTAATAGCCGAAGTGCGACTATACCTAGTTTTAGCCGGCTAAACCTAGGTGCGGCCGGTTAAACTTAGATGTATCCTACTTATCTTCGGTAAGAACATGCAACCAATTTGGATGTAGCGATCGACAGGCCGGCCGCTGCCGCGGCACCGCTCGCTGCGCTCGCTCGGCTCCCGCGCGTTTGGTCACAGATCTGACCTAACATAACCTAATCCATTTGGTCGGTGTGACCTAGCAATAAAAAGGATACACAACTTTTACCAACCGCACCTAGGTTTAGCCGGCTAGAACTAGGTGTAGCCACACTTTGGCTATTAACCGTAACGTAACATATTTATATTTTTTTTGTACAATAAAGAATATGAAACAGCAAACATAATTTCGATTGCGAGTTTTACAAAAGATTTAGTGTTTTTGAAGAGATTTCGTATTGATCCTGTTGACAGGAAATGTTCCTTTATCCTTTTCTTGAACACATCTAACGAAGAGAGTGTGGCATTTGGGATTATTTGGTGGTATTAAGCTTCCCCATATTACTTGCGGGACTTACAAATAAAAGGCTATATGTGGGTGTACTCCAATGTGTAAAGGACACCTCTGCTTAACCCTACCGGAAAAGCCATTGGAAGCCTTGTTAATTTATATTATTTATATATATGCGTAAACCGCCTAGCACAGTAAAGAAGCCTGGCAACTAAGAAGAATTGAATTTCTTTAAGAATTAAACCCATTCTTACAAAGAGAAATATTTTTTTATTTAAAATTATTAAAATGAATCCGTCCGTAGTTTGCTGAAACATAAAATTCTTTAACAAAGAGGCGCAGTAACAACTGTTTGAGTGGATCCATGAGATTAGCGAGAGAAAACTACGTCTTACTTTATCGTGGTCAATGATGGTTGGTTACATAAGGCATGGACTAGTTTACGGAGGATTGAAAACAGACACAAAAAATTAAAAACAGTGACAAAGTTTGCCTAAGTAGAAATAATAGTGCAAACGTAAGATGGGCAATGCTCCGCAATGGACTGAAAAAGTCTACAGATTATGATATAATTATGTTAGTATTCCAGCATTTGTTCTTCCATAGGAACTCAAACGCAATTATGAAGATTATACACGGTGGATGGGACATCGAAGCACAAACGCTTGTTTTGTTTTAATTACCTATTTAAAATTTATTTGTAGGGGGGGGAAGGTCGGAAGCGTTTGTGCGTCGGTGTCTTTTGCACCCTGTATAGAAGAAAGAAACAGCACAATTTAATTTAGTACAGCGACCGCCGTGTATTGCAAGGGGTTGTGTGTAGTAGAACAATCAGCCTATAATGTCCTCAGTGTTGGGACACAGGCCTCGTCTCTGTGAGTGCGTCAAAAACGGTTCCAAATAACTTCGTCTTGTTTCATATTGACAAGCCAACTCCAAAAGTATGTAGC
Organism: Noctua fimbriata; assembly: GCA_905163415.1. Classification (NCBI taxonomy): domain Eukaryota; kingdom Metazoa; phylum Arthropoda; class Insecta; order Lepidoptera; family Noctuidae; genus Noctua; species Noctua fimbriata. Next base: position 7,218,991 of record LR990929.1, on the reverse strand, counting down.
GGCACTACAAATACTCCTAAGCAACATCGAACAAAAAGTACAACAGCGCCATCTATGACACCGATGATGAACTAAACATCGAAAGATACCTAAATACTACATCGTGTAAGTAAAGTTATCCGCGACTTAAGAATATACATATAGAAGAACCCGACAGTAACTGTCGGGCAGTACTGTAGCCCACCAGATATAACACCCGTTGCTTTTCTATGGGGGATAAGGAAATTTACACCCAGTTCATTATACCCCTAAAAGTATAACCAAAATAATAAATTAAACTTAAAAAAAAATGAAAAGAAAAAGAATTGGTTTATCTGTCAACATTGAACGCGTAAACAAAGTTTCGTGTCCTTCCTTTCGAGAGCTCCGAGTTTTCGGGTTTATTAACCCTTGAGGAGTTCTATCGAGCTCTCGTGAGGAGGCCATTCTGGCTGCAGAATCAAGTCGTATCTGACATAAAAATATATTGTCACCAGAACCAAAGATGTTTGTAAAATTATTAGCTCAATCAGTTAGGAGGAACTGGTTCAAAATTCAGTTACAAGATTTGACCAATAGTTACTAACTAACACGGCAAGTTAAATAAAAGCTTATAAAAACTGAACATCGCAGTTTTCGTAGCCCCATCTCCAAAGCGGCAGTTAATAAATTATTTATAGACGGTGTCGCGGGCTTATCTGCCTCCCCAGATTTCTCACTGTTCACTCCAAATAATATTTTTTTCAGCCATTACAAATCCTTTTCCATAAAATGTTACAGAGATGAGAGAAAACCTAATACTCTTGTACATCTAACTAATATTCTAACAAATTCTATAATACCGGCGTTTATATCTTCGGTCCACGGCACTGAGAAATTAATCAGGAATATCCTGGCTTCCACACTGATTGATTTTGATGTGCCGTGCTTCTCCGAGGCTATCAATGCCTGGAAACTCGCTTGCCCGAATTCTGAAGAACCCGACCATCCATTTTCCCAGAGACGTTGGGACAAGCCGCTCTGCAGAGTAGTTCAGAACAATTTACTGCACACGTCTGCTACTACTGCTGAGCGTGCGCGTCTGCTGGCTGTGGGTGAGTGGGAGTCGGGTCTTTGGCTTCACGCACTACCGTCGTCGAGCATAGGCACTTTGCTCGACGACACTACTTTCCGCCTTGCTGCTTCTCTACGCCTAGGCGCCCCTTGTTTTTCTCCTCATCGCTGTCTCTGTGGTGAAGCTGTCAACAGCCTTGGACACCACGGCCTTTCATACAGCCGAAGTGCGGGCCGCTTTACACGGCACGCGAACTTAAATGATATCATCCGTCGAGCTCTTGTCACCGTAGGCGTTCCAGCTTTATTAGAACCGAATGGCTTGGCACGCGACGATGGCAAGAGACTGGACGGCTTGTCTTTGGAAGATGGGTAGGCCTTTAGTGTGGGATGCAACTTGTGTCGATACTCTTGCGCCATCCCATCTTCCTATCTCATCGTGCTGTGCTGGGGCTGCGGCTGCGGCTGCGGCTGCAGAGAACCTCAAGCGGCGTAAATATAGTAACCTTATTGGTAACTATATTTTCGAGCCGTTTGGGGTTGAAACTCTTGGTTCGTGGGGTCCGAGTGCTCACAGCCTTTTCAAGGACATTTCTAAACGTTTAGTTGACTCTTCCCGTGACCCAAGGGCTGGCTTTTACTTTGGCCAAAGGCTTAGCGTTGCCATACAACGTGGCAACGCCGCCAGTCTTTTGGGTACATTACCAGTTGACAGCGTTGAGGAGTAGTTTTTTGACGCCATTTTTTAAGTTTATTTTTAAGTTAGTAAGTTAATATAGGTTATTTTAATTTATTAATGTATATAATATTTACTTCTACAAATAAATACACTAGTAAAAATTTTTAAAATCTAAAAAATAAAAAAATCTAATCTAACTTCTAACTAATATTATAAATGCGAAAGTAAGTTTGTTTGTTACCTTTTCACGCCTGAACCACTGAACCGATCATCCGGAAATTTTGCATATAAGTTGTCAGATGTACAGAAACGGACATAGGGTACCTTTCATTCCGATAAAAAGTATTGTTGCTGAGGAAAACAATAATAAAGTTCTTTTGATTATAGACGGCGCCACAAGTCTTTCGAATCATGATTGAATTATATTATTACTAACAGAGTACAACCAGACTTGATTGTCAAATTCTAAATTAACGCGAGCGAAGCCGCAGGCAAAAGCTAGTAAGCTATATTATTGCCATTTGTGTGTATATCTTTTAATTACACACCTCAATCAGTAATCCCGTTGCAACTCTAGCTAACGACCCAAGACCTAGACTGACCCGACATTATACCGAAGATATTCCGGATGTCAGCCTGTACGAGATTAGGATGGCTCTTAAACAGCTTAAAAACAACAAGGCACCGGGTGATGACGGAATTACGGCCGAACTCCTGAAGGCGGGTGGAAAACCGGTACTTAAGGCCCTTCAGAAGCTGTTTGATTCCGTCATACTCGAGGGGAAAACGCCGCAGGCATGGTGCAGGAGTGTGATGGTACTCTTCTTCAAAAAGGGCGATAATGCCCGGCTGAAGAACTATAGACCCATCTCACTTCTAAGCCATGTCTACAAGTTGTTCTCAAGAGTCATCACGAATCGTCTCGCGCGCAGGTTGCAGTTTGACGATTTTCAGCCTCCCGAACAAGCCGGATTCCGAAAAGGCTTTACATGACCAGTGTGTGTTGCCAGTGATTACATACGGGACCGAAACATGGTCGCTCACAATGGGCCTTATCAGAAGGCTTAAAGTCACCCAAAGGGCAATGGAGAGGGCTATGCTCGGAGTTTCCTTGCGTGATAAAAACAGAAATGAGGACTTGGCAAGAGAACCAAGGTAACCGACGTAGCCCGAAGAATAGCCAAACTGAAGTGGCAGTGGGCAGGGCACATTGCTTGCAGAACGGATGGCCGATGGGGCCGAAAAGTTCTGGAGTGGCGACCGCGAACCAGAAGACGCTGCGTTGGAAGGCCTCCCACTAGGTGGACCGATGACCTGGTGAAGGTTGCAGGGATCCGCGGGATGCGAGTCGCACGGGACCGGTCAATGTGGCGACACTTGGGGGAGGCCTATGTGCAGTAGTGGACGTCTTTCGGCTGAAATGATGATGAATGATGATGATGATCTTTTAATTTTGTGCGCAATAAAGAATAGGAATAAATAAATAAATCATTCATTACGGACCAAACATTTTGTACATTTTATACATCCACCAAACTGGGTTACAGTTTGTCGGCTGTAAAAAATGGCGAGCCGCCGCCGATAGCCGCGAATAGGATGATTATTAGAAGACCAGTAGAACTGTTTGTAATGGTCGCAGCTTTTGGAGGGATTCTCAAAAAGTATGATTTTAGCATATTAGTATCAGATTATGTAGCATGTAACATACATCTTCTTCTTAGCGTGTCGATGGCAATCTAAATTGTGTCCGCCCAGAACTGAGCTACTAGTTTAGCGCTTTCGGTAGCGTCCATCAGTTCCTGTAGTGAACAAACAACAGGACACGATATTAAGTACATGTAACATACATGATACACAGGATAGTCAACCATAGGTGGATTGGGACAGGTCAAATCCCGTTCCCATACATTGTAGCCTGTACTTCTACACATACTTGGGAATTAAAATAGTAACCAATAGGTTCCTTGCTCATTAATTTATCAGTAGTAAAAATAGTTTTTGAAATCATAGCTCTGTATTTTGCTTTATCCAAGCTTCTCAGTTGGCTTTAATAACAGACGAAAAACTTCATGTCTGGAGGGTTTTCACAAATTAAAATATACAAATTCTTACCAAGGTACCTACATGATTCTAGATCATGTAGGTACCTTGGTAAGAATTTGTATCACGATTCCTTACATCCCTCAAAATCCGAACGTAGTCTAAAAAAAGTCTCAAAAAATCTAATTGTCAATCATATCACTACCGAATTGCATTGTAAAGAATTACCTACATTATAAAGGGTGTAAATAGACCCTTAACATAGCCGAAAGACGCTTGTTCTCCCCGTCTACGCGATCTTTTTTTTGTTCTATCCATCGAGTCACGAGTTTTCACCCCAAAAAAAAAGCAAATTCCTAGCAATAATTTTTGCGTAAAGTTACTTAGTTTGATGTACAGAATGCTTGGTTGACGGCTATATGAAGGGTCTGTTTACACCCTGTATGATGTAGTGTTTGAATATTTAATCAATTTTATTATGCTAAGAATTTGTTGTATGTTAAATATACTTTAATATGTTAACCGACCCCAATGGTAATGTAACAACAGGCTACAAAGGGAGATCGATAGGGTAGTGAGATGGAGCAAAGAAAATCTCCTGCAGTTTAATAGCTCGAAATGTGTGACCATCACTTTTTCTCGCGCACACAATCCCATCTTACATACCTACTATATTGATGGGGTGCCTATGGAACGGGTCACAGAAGTCAAGGACTTGGGAGTAGGTTTTAATACAGGTTTGACTTTTCGGGATCACGTCATGCGTAGTTGCAAAAGAGCGTATAGAAATTTAAGTTTCATGCTTCGTACGGTCCGAGGTTTCACGAATGTGAAAACTATTGTAGCATTATATAATGCATTGGTGAGGAGCCAGTTAGAATGTAATGCAGTCATCTGGGTTACGCATGATGCTAAATATAGTCTCATGCTGGAGAGGGTACAAAATAAATTTATAAGTTATTTGTATATGCGGAGTCTATCCCTTTTACCCGTTAATGTATCCAACCTTATTTATTTTAGGTATGATTCAATGAGCTAAGGGTTAGGAGGGATCTTGCACTCGCTTTATATATATTTAAATTGTTGAGAGGGAAGGTGCATAATGCAGTATTTTAGGCCAGGTGAGTCTATGTGTTCCGGACAGGTACGTGTGGCGACGACGACAGCCACGACTGCTTGTGGAACCGCGTGCTCGGACCAACCTTTTAAAGGAGGCGCCGCTGACGCGTGCACTTCGCACGCTCAACCTCATAGCGAGTGAGACGGACCTATTCTGTTGTTCTCTGAGTGAATTCACAAGGAATGCTTTATTTGTAATTAGTTGTAGATATTAGTTTTAAGTAAAAATTAAGTTAAGGATGTATTAAGGCACATTTACCGCATTGGTTAGCTGTAATGGTAGATGTAAGTCGATAAATAAATAAATAAATAAACAGATATCAAGGAATCCGATGGAGTGTTAAGTAGTATTAAATTTACCACAGATGAAGTTCTAGCAAAAATAAAAAAAATTGATACCACCAAAGGTCTCAATTCAATTCCACCTGTTTTTGTGAAATCGTGTGGTCAAGCACTTGCAAAGCTGTTATGCCTGTTATTTAATCGATCTTTGGAGTCGGGAGTATTCCCCGACGAATGGAAAAAGGCCCGTATTGTACCTGTGCTCAAAAAAGGTGACTCGAGCGAAATCAAAAACTATAGGCCGAATTCGAAATTATCATGTTTCTCGAAGCTATTTGAATGTCTCGTTTGTCCCATCCTAACCAATTACTTAGATGCTAAGCTTTCTGACAGTCAACACGGATTTCGAGTTGGGCGATCTACTGAGACTAATCTAGTCAGATATTTGTCTGATATTCCTGAAGCGCTTGATAACAGACAAGAAGTCGAAGCGATATACACGGACTTTAGCAGCGCGTTTGACAAGGTTAGCCATTCACTCATGGTAGCGAAACTCGAGCTCAGTGTGTCCACGGATCGTTGTTGAGATGGTTCGCGTCCTATCTCATAAATCGCTCTCAGTTCATTGCCGTCAATGGGTATGTGTCTTATGAATTTCATACACGATCTGAAGTCCCACAAGGCTCCCAGCTTGGCCCAGTTCTATTTTTGTTATTTGTAGACGACATCACAAGTCAAATTAAACACTTGAAGCTTTGCTGTTCACCGATGACTTAAAAATTTATAGAAAGGTCTCGGGACCTGCCGACACTGTACAAAGTGATTTAAAAAATATTGAAAACTTGTGCATAGCAAACAATATGGCCCTAAACACCAATAAATGCTTCTTCATTTCCAAAAAAAAATCATCTTTTCCCACCTCTTACAAACTGTACAATTCCACATTATCAAAATTACTAGTCGACGATGAGCTGAGTTTTAAACCACACATCAGCGATATAGTCAAGAAGTCAGCACAGATGCTGGGTTTTTTTTAAATACTCGGGGCTTTCAATTCCCAAAGACCAAATTTCTTCTGTTCAACACTCTTGTGCGTAGTCGATTAGAATATGCTAGCGTTACATGGAATCCATTCTACACTGTTCATTCACAAAGACTTGAGAGAATTCAGCGCGCTTTCACAAAGCATCTTGCCTTCTAAAAAAATAAGCCATCGCCGTTCGTACGAGCAACGCCTTCATTTTTTCAACATAAAGACGCGGTTCGCGCTATCTTATTTTTCTGTATAAAATTGTCATCCTAATAGTAAAATGTAGCGATTTAGTTGAGCGTATTCCGTATTCAGTCCCTTCAAAAACTCCCAGATATCCCATCACCAGACTGTTTCATATTCCTTTCCGTAAATCAAACCTTGGTCTCAACTCTCTCTTGCTACGAATATGTAGAAACTACAATAGCTCCTACACATCACTGGAAACCGATTTATTCGGTGTGTCCCTCAACAAATTCAGAAGATCAGTTTCAGAGGTACGGGAGCGCAATAATTTGCCTTTAAACATCTCATCATCATCATTTCAGCCGAAAGACGTCTACTGCTGGACATAGGCCTCCCCCAAGAAGGGGGGTTTAAACATCTAATCTCTGTCAATTCGTGTAAGTTCTAGTTAACAAAATGTAAATTAAAATCTTTAGATATTACACTCATAATACATAATTATATGATCATAACGCATATCATCTTATTTAGTTTTAAGAAAATTTTATATTGTATTCAATTTGTGTTATTTTATTATTAAGATTTGAGAACTTTATGTTGTTATCTTATGGTGAATGCTGGGTATACCTATAACAGGCATACATCCCAGCACTGTTATGTTATTTTTATCGTATTACATTAATGCTTAGTATCTACTACTACTACTACTACTTACTACTTATGTTATGTATGTTATGTTATGTACTGCTGTTGTACCAAATAAATAAATAAAAAGGAAACATTATTCGTTTTTTGTATTTAACAGGAAATTTTGTTTTGTGTAAGTCAATTAAACTTAGTAATAGTCTAACTAAGCTGTTATAAATAAATAAATACTTTATTTAGTTACCTACCTAATTTAATGTGTGATTATTCATATTTACATGCTATTTTTATGGCATTGCACTTCATGTCATTTTTACCATCTTTTGTACACACATTACATTTACAGCAAATAAATAATTTTAACTTTGACTTTGACTACAAGTTGCCTTGTATCCAAACACAATATGATGAAAGCATCTTCGTAGCCATCAAGAGTACCAATTTCAGTGCTGGCTCTAGTTTCTTTGTTTGTCGAGTCCCCGTTTGCAATCACAAAGTAGATCCCACGGGGAGACAGGATTATCTTCAGCTTAAGCTACGACTGGAACCAAGTAAAGTTGGGGTCCTACTTACAGCGTTTGTACTGCTTCCGATCTAAATCGAAGAAATGTACGTCCGAATTCAAGCAATGAATCTACTATCACAGTACACTGCTAGACATAGGCTTCTCCCAAACTGCGCCTCAATATCCTGTCCTCTGCCTTCTGCACTTAGTCTGTCCCAGACCAGTTTTTAACGTCGCAGGTCCGTATTAGCCATAGTAACTATAACCTGCATGAAGGGTTGCGCACTAAATTCGAACCCGGACCGTCCGAATACAGAGCATTTCTAGTTCGAATGGAAGTCGGATCTCAAGAATCGAATCGAATGCAACATGCAGATGCTTTTACAGGGAAACTATGTCAACATGTTGACACCCCTCCGTCCTCCACCAGAGAAGATCCTCCTCCAGCAGTTTTGTACATTCTGTATGAATCATTGCACACTACAGGCGGTTTGCTGCGCCTAGCACTGGTGAATCGCTAGTCAGGCGTATTTATGGTGGATGTACGAAAGTGACCTAAAAACGAGTTTTTTAGTGTTAAAAGGTTTTTACTATACACGCTCCTTCGAATTTAGTGTGATATAAAATATTGTTTTAGTTTTTTTTAAACAAAACGTATTAAGTCCGCCCGCTATCACTGTTACCCTACATTTACCTACAGAATTTGACTTTGTAAGACTTCAATAATACTTTACCGAGTGTACTGTTGTTTCATAAATCTCAGACGGATCCGAATCTTACGTACAATTGTTTTGTAGCGACCCTATGTGTACCTGCTTTATATTTCTCATAATATTGTACAAAGTCTATGTTACTAGCTGTTGCCCGCGACCTTCGTCCGCGTGAAATTTTATAGCCCTCCTCGATAAATGGGCTATCCAACACTAAAAGAATTTTTCAATACGAACCAGTAGTTCCTGAGATTAGCGCGTTCAACCAAACAAACAAACTCTTCAGCTTTATAATATTAGTATAGATTATAGATTTGACAAGTTCGAAAGTTGTGGTCTGTTCAGCATGCTTTAATACAAAAAAAAAACATTAGAAAAAAAAAAACTCAGAATGTTCAAATAATACATACTCTATCCAAGATACAAAGTCCTACTTAAAATCTTGTTTCATAATCGATAACAAAATAATATAATAATTTTAGTTATTGAAGTTCACTCCTGATGGCAAAGTAACGCAGAGTTATATGAGGGATGTTCCAAGATAGTAAGTTTTTATTTTACAATGCACCATGAACAAACAACCATGTAACTCGACGAACTAATATTTGAATCTTAAGATTCACCCTACAATACCAGTGAGGAGATCGTGGCTAAATAATAACAGCCGCTCGGATCAAACTTCAGGTTAAGCCGCGCTTGCCGAGGTTGGTCTGTGGATGGGTGACCATCCAACACATACTGAGATTCCTCCATGCCTCGGAAAGCACGCTACGCTTTTCCAAGCGTGATGTGCAAGATCACTACTCTCAATGTCAACATATTGTGCGCGATCTAAGAACGGTGAGGGCACATCTAACGATTTTAGTCTCAGCACACGAAAGAATGAAAGAAAATTAAATGAAAGACAACTTTGTAAGAAAAGAAATCAAATCCAAATCTTTTCCGTTCAAAAATCCATTTTTACAATGTACAGACAGTTAAACCATTTGTCGACACACTCCACACTCGTAAAGATAATGGTCACATGTTTAAAGAGAACATAAAACGGTACATAGTATTTTAGTGTCCATCGCCGGTTTTATACGTGTTTGTTGCTTTACTGCAAATGATGAGTCGGCGGTGAACGATGGCTATGCGTTGTGGTTGCTAAACCCGAGTTTGAAAGTTTGCAGGAAATAGGTGATACTCACACGAGACCAACTCTCTCCGTCTTCCTCTACTCTTACAGCCATCCACATTCATACTCAAAACTTTCGTCACGATATTTTCCGCATTCCTCAGCATCTCACGGCGAAAATGGCGTGAGGAAAGTTTTGATTATCAATGTCGATGGATATTGTCTGGGAATTGAATCGGAATGACGCGTGAAATCAGCTGTTCACTTCTTGCCTGGCTAAAGAGTTCATCGAACTCGTCGTCGCGCTTGCCGTTTGCTACGTGTGTTTTGCCACGGTAACGCTACATTGCGTATAGGAAGTAAAACAAATTCAATTTATTGGATTCCCATAACATTCCTGAAATTATTTCTTGTACCGATCATCTTAGTATGATATACTGAATTCACCCCATCAGTTTGTGGAGGGCTGTCCCTTACATCCTGTATAGAACACATGCTGCGTCGACTCCAAATAACTTGGGATATAGGCAGGAGAATTATAATGCGTCTGCAACTCTGCAAACTCATTCAGAGAATACAGAGGTGAATATTCTATAAGCCCGCTGGTTCAAGAGCCCAGCGATCAACTCATAATACTTTCCAGTCACTTGGATACCGTTCCTAACGTAACTTTGTTGCGTTTCGACTTCCTACCATTTTGAACGTAAACTATTTCGGTCAGTGTTGTGCTGCATGAGAATCAGTACCTACTTGGCGTATGATTTTGTTCCATTTTGTACTTAACAACACACTTTTAATCACAGTCGGTCTGGCGAAGTGTAATCTACCTTTTCCACTACGAGATCATCTGGAGCAGCCTGGAATCTAAGGGTTGCGCCTTATCTAACGGGAATGCTATCGTACGCGGCAGTATCGACGATGCGCTTGGCAGCATGCTCTGTTTCCCGCTTTAGCAATGACGGTCCTGAGCGACGGAAAAGGATAGGAGCATCGAAAAATGCGATTCCGTGCTGCTAGATGAGGCGCTACCCTAAAAAACAATGGCTAAAGGATAATGCCCAAAAATATCGTAAAAAAAATCGTAACTAATTGACTAAACTTTTATAAATTTATGATATTTAAAGCGGTTTTACAAACGATATTGTGACGAATTGTGCGTAATATTGAGAGTAAAGAACATTACACGTATCTACTGATTAAAAAAAATAAATATAAAATATTATTTATGTACAAATAAAAGGGATTGTGGATTATTATATGGTTATTAACTTAATAAATGAAATTAACTGAATATATTCACGTTCTTTTATTGATTTTAAAAATGTTACATATTTTCTAAATCTAGGAGAACGCTATCAAAAAAAGCCACTGGCTGTTGAAGCCCTTCGTGTCTTGCAGATGCAAGGTAGTATAACATGCTTATTATATGAGCACGACTGCCTAAAGTTCGACGACCATGAATGCATGAACAAACGTATTCTACAATTGCGTCTTTGCTGTTGTGACCCGGTGTATACAGATGTATGTATAGTAAGTTCTGGATCGAACATGCCGCGACTGTATGCGTCCTCTTAATAAAGTTTTCTCACCAAGTAACCAATATTAATATGATGAGGATGTCGGTACACTTCTATTTCGTAAGTACCGTTCTCTCTTACATGCTCCCAACAGTACGACCATGCTATCTTTAAATGGTAGGTTCCTGCAGCGAACATAATCAATTCATGGTATGAAAATCTTGTAGGTTTGGGGGGTTGGTTTTTTTTTTACTTATACATCTACTATCTCTTTCATTCTCGTAAATGTAATTCGTTATCTATATCCTCCATCTCTTTCACGAGTGAGCAACAAACAAAACAATAAACCAGTAATTCAACGTACCTTGCTACACAGAATTGTTATATGCTGCTGCTGGCCTGTTTGGTTATGGTTTTGTGCGAAACGAATAGCGTATTTATGACCTCTTTCTTAAGGTCTATTTTGTTGTTCATACATTATTTTAATCGACTCTGGGTTTTTTTTGGGCATCCTCCTTTCAATAGGAGCTGGACTTAACTTTTATTTTCCATGTCCCAAAATAAACTATAGTTAGATTGGTTTGTTTTTATGTTTTAAACACCATCCAGTTTGAAAATCATGTCATTTAGATAGCCACGATTTTTTATAAAAACGTCAACTATACTTTTGAGGTTAGAATCAATAATTACCTTTTACACGACTGCTGGCGTAGCCTAAAAATGTACTTAGCGATAAAAATGCTTAAAAAATGAATCGCAATGTATTCCAGGCTATTTATTCCTTTTCCACAAAATCACAAACAAATCCATAACAGCCTTCGTCCAGAGCTTTACCTATACATATATAGGGTGACTACTTTCCTAAAGAACATTTTTTTTATACCTACTCGTTCACTTCTATCCCAATAACACAACAGCCGTATGAAATTACCCCTACCAATCAGCTGTTAGCCGCGTGACGCCGTTCTATCTCATTACTATCGTACCGTGCAACAATGGGTAGGCAGAGCACAGTGAGAGACAGAACGGCGTCACGTGGCTAACAGCTGATAGGTCACAGAAGCGCGCGCGCGCGAATTTCATACGGCTGTTGTGTTATTGGGACAAGAGTGAACTAGTACAAAAAAAGATTATTTGAGAAAGTTGTTTGTTATCATGACTACAATCACGTGTTTAAGTATCGGTCACTAATTACCAGTCACCCTATATAACTCTACCTACCTCGTATAACCTTCCTATGGCTTCTTATTTACCTAACAATGAACAATAAAAATAATACCTTAATTTTAACATTGTTTGTAAAATAAAGAGAATTTACGTTAATGCTCGCGCAGACAAACAAAAAAACAAACGATTCAATTAAAAGCTTTATTGAAGCATATATACCAACTTATGTACATAGTTGGAAAACAAATACCCATTAGAATTTTAACCTTATGTATTTGATGTTAAGAGTGAGAAATATAGGTTTTAGTGTAACAATTAAAGTTGTAAAACTGTTTACAAATCGATGGTGTTTGCTCAGTTGTGGTTTGTTCTCTGTCATTGTGTCGTTATGTATATATAGTGGTTATCTAAAGACATTTTCGTGTATAGTATTTTATACCGATTGGTCGACAACAGACCAGCAAAATGCTGCCTATCGTTCTGGTATTACTCGTCGCTACAGTAAGTACTTTTATTATTTTTTCATTATTTTCTTTTCTGTTTATACTATATTTATCATTAACACTGGAAAACGAGATATTTACCATGTTTAATGATTGTTTTGAGTTCGCGATATTTCGGCGCTGCTCCATGATCACGGATAAGTACTTGTAAAGGATAGACCAACCAGGAATCGAACCCACTCACTAATACAAACTCCACAACTTTGAGGAACCGTGCTCGTAAATCCCTTTAGTCAAATTCTCAATACACCGGAGAATAGACGGATTTTCGAGGAAACACCATAAATTATGTATTTCTTAGGATATGTCTCAGAACCGATCTAATTTATTTTGCCAATTATTATTTTAAATGGCCCAAAAAGTCTGACAACCAGTATTACCAAGGGGTATCGTATTACCTATTACTAACTGGGTTGTGGCGGTCAGATCGGCAGTCGCTCCATGTAAAATACTGGTATTCAGCTGCATCCGCTTAGACTGCAAGCCGACCCCAACATAGTTGGGAAAAGGCTAAGCAGATGATGATTATTTTAAATGGTTAAGTCTGTCTCTTCCATTATATGAATATAAACTCATATGCAATTGCATATTATGGCATTTTTGCCGTTATTGCATATATAAAAAGCTGCTGATCGTGCATAATTTGGGCATGTTTTTTATTATCATTTTTCTAAAAATGAAAAATGTGGTAGAAATGATTTACCTGCAAATATAGGACCTAAATTCAAATAGTACCTAGTGTCTCGGAAGAGGTTGAATTATCGTTTTTTTTTTTTTTTTTTTAATTATTGAAGGCTTAATTGTTCTACTGAGGATTTGAAACAGTACCTATTCGATGAATTTAACAATAAATGTTGTATAGTACTTATTTTAATTCTATGCGGCATATATTTTGGCACTTTTTTGTAATTTTGTCACATATGTGTGTCGAGGGTTTATGATGCATATTTCGACTATTTTTTCTCTAATCATTATCATAAGTGTGCGGATTCCTGAATTTAAGAAGTACATAAAATAATAGTCCTTTGATCCATTAGGCAATCAAAATCCTGATACAGCAGAATGTTTGGCCATCTTCGTTTTCTATGAATAAATGTATAGGACTCGTGACACCGACAGGGTTCCATTTGAGGCATTTCCACAGAGCATAATATCTTGAAGTCGAGTATTGTATATTATGCAGTACTCTAGATTATAATACTGTGCCAGGAATTGCAGATAAGACAACTACTTAAATGATAATATTTATATTTGAATACAAAATAAATGAGATTCGACTGCTGAGTATGAGGTCCTGGGTTCGATTCTCGATTCGGGCAAAGTGTTATTGGGTTTTCAATCAGGAATTTCTCAGTACCAGCCACGGAGTCTGGATTTGTGTCCGGTTGATGGCATAGGCATAGGCATTACATTGGACTTAAACATAACTGGCGAAATGTGGGTATACTACATATTAGGTACACCTCTGCCTAACCCTTTGGAAATTACAGACGTGATTTTATGTTATGTAAAACCTAAAATGATTTCACTAATCGATTTTTCTTTTATTTCACAGAGCACTTTGGCTGCCCCCGGCATCCTATTAAATGCCGTATCTATCAACGATGTGGTACCACCGAAGCATAATGGCGGATTAGTGTCTGCGTGAGTATATTTACTTGTGTACTGTCTTGCGTACAAGGTGGAAGGGACATCGACACACCAACGGTTACCACGTATTCAGTACTTCATTCCGAACCATAGAAATTTTTCATGGGTAAACTTTAAAACAAACTGCTGTTCCATATATTTTGATCGTGTAGATATTGCATTTTAGTTGATGGATGGAGAGGGAGAGGAAGACCAACGAAACGATAGATGGATTGTGTGAGGAATGATATGAAAGTTAAAGGAGTAAGTGGTAGCGTGACGGTTGACAGAGGATATTGGAAGAAGAAAACGTGTTGCGCCGACCCCAAGTGACATGGCACAAGGGCAGGATAATGTTGAATGATGATGTAGGTATTGCATTTTAGTAGGAAAAAGCTGATCTAAAAAACAAAAATTCTATCTGCTTCTATGGGCTCAGAATGGTGTTCTGAACACGTGGCAACAGTTTGTGTGTCGATATGGATTCCACCCGATACATCTGCCGGATAAAACATAGAGCAGTATTGGTCCATTGGTGACGGCCCCAACTTATAAGCTGCAGGTCGTGGTTTCGAACCCAAGCAGGCGCATCATTTCGTGTAATTTATATCATCACCTGCACTGCTCTCAAAACTGTGAAGGGAAACATCGTTAGAAAGCATGTTCTAGAGCAAACATTGAAGACATGTAGCATCTACCAAACCGCACTGAACCCGCGTGGTGGATTACAGGTCACTCCCTCTTATAAAGAGAAGGCTTGTGTCCACCAGAACATTACAGGCTGATTATGCTATGCCTAATTGCTTGTGCTGCTATACATACAAAAACTTATGCTTTTTCCCCATCCAGGTAGGCAGAAATTACAGGACGCCACGTGCTTCGATATTTTCATATTCCTTTTGCTTCATCCACGTTCATACATCTGCTCATACATGCAGCTATTCTGAACATTGTATTTTGTTATTTCCTGCATTGTTCTGCTTCTTGCCAAACTCCTTCTATTTTCGTTACCAGTCGCGGCCTCTATACAGTTCTTCCCACAACATTCTTCAGGCCTCTTGATAACCCCTCTTGGGGCGGATTTCCACAATAAAACTGAACGCGATCAACCTCGTCATCAAAAAGTATCAATATTCCATTGCAATTATAACACTGACCGCTCCTGAACCGGTTTAGATAGGTTGATCGCATTCACTTTCATTAGTGAATTTCACCTTGGTTTTTCAAGGCACCAGCTCTGTGCAGCTGTGTGCTTTTTGAGTCTACATGTGTTAAAACCTTTTTTACCTGATAATTTTATTGTTTCAGTTACTGGACTGACCAAGCCACAGAAATCATAGATGGCGGAGACACTCCCGCGTACATCCTGACGGCACATTCGGTCGCCAAAGACCTGGCCGACGGTGACAAGCATAGCCAGGCCCTCTCTCTTGCTGAGACTATTGTCTTGCTCGGCTCACAGGCTTCAGGCATCCCAGGTGACGCTTGTGCGGCTGCTGAAGTAAGTAGACCCAAGATATGTGTGTATAGCATGTGGTCCTGGGTTCAATTTCAAGATCGGGAAAAGTGTTATTGGGTATATCCCCGAGAGATAACTCAGTAGCAGTCAGAAATCTCGAAATGTGCAAGTTTAGTAGCAATACCTCTGTGTTAACCCGTCTGCCTTCAAACCAAGAGTGAACAGGTATCTTCTGGGCATGCTCGCTCCATTATTGACCTCATCCATCGCTTTCCATCAGGCGTGATCGTGGTCAAGAGCAGGCCCATTTTGCAAAAAAAAAATACCGCACTGGGCCCACGTGGTGAGTTATGGTCCACATAGAGGATGCCCGTATCCCAGTAGAAGAAACTTTAGTTGGATTATGTTCGGACTATAAATTATAGTCCATTGTGTCCTGTGTCCCAGTGTTGGGAACATAACAGAATGATTATGTTTAGTTACCTACCCACCAATAATCTTTTTTAAAGGCTGTGCTCGTGGGAATGTTTGTGCCTTATTATGCTTTTTAACTATTCTTCGCAGGTGATCGACGCCTACGTGTTAGCCCTGCGCTCTGGCAACAAAGACGGCATTCGCGCAGCGGTGGCCAAGTTCATCAAGAGCTTGTCGTATAGCATCGACTTAATTTCCCAAGTGGCTACTAACCCTATCTCGCTACGTTACGCGGTAAGTTTGACTACGTCATCCTCTTGTACATATTCTGATTTATTTGGTGTCGATGCATCTATTCTGTTGTCTGTGGTCCTCGAGATGTGGACTGCCCAATTCCACTTCAGGTTCTGGGCCATATACAAAACATTATTAACTTTGATCTTTGCTCTAATGTCGCTGCTCTTTATGCTGTCGCTTATTTTTAAGCTAAGCATGCTTCTTTCTACAGCTCTTTGAGCTGACCCTAATTTTAGCAGAAATATGTAGGCATTCATTGATTCGTCGCTAATTTCAGGGAAATAGACATTATTTTCTAAACCAAAACCACACACCAACCGATATTGTATCAAATAGTTTTACGCATACAACCAACCGCTTGATGACTAGCGAACGCAATGCATACGTAATCAAATGCCCACCATTAATCATACGTGGGCCATCAATCACCACGCCAGTTCCACTATTGTCCATCGTCTAAACAATTTCGACCACTGCGTGTGTTGTTATTGATATTGATGATTTTTCGCTCGCGTCCCGATGTTTGATAAATTGATATAGACAGAACTCTTTTGATCTAAAATATTGGTTGTTTTGAACAATTTAGGTGGAAATACGAATCATCATTCTATTTATAGGGTACAAGGATTTTTTGTGGATCTATTGCCGCCATTTTTTATAATACAATTACAACGGAATATCACAAATGTTTACTAACAGAACCATCTAACAATGTTAATTCAGGGCTGAAAGGTCCCCGCTGTATAGTAACACATCGTGTAATTATCTAGTGAAACTTCAAAGAATTTTAATTTGAAAATGTACTTAATGGAGCTGATAACCACTTTACTGTTGTTTCCGTTGCCTCATTGCTGTAGCGGTCGCAAGGTTAGCTGCCGAGCATGATGGACTGGGTTCTATCCCCAGGTCTGGAGTCTGGATTTGTGCCTGCTTGGTGGCAATAGGCTCGCCCTGTGTAATACAGGGCGAGCCTATGGAACTTCAACCTTAACCGGTGAAATGTGGGTGTACTGTTGGTACGCCTCTGCCTAACCCTTCGGGGATTACAAGCATGATGTAATGTTATATTATGTATTAACTCAACACTGAGGAAATTTGGTCTAAGATTCGTATTATCGATAGAAAGAAACCTCTACAAACTCCGGATTCTCTTCAAGTACCTAAATTGACAAGAAATATTTCTAGTGCACTTTTCCGTTGCAATAATGGTCATACATAAATATTATCGTAGTATTTAATCACGGTATTGGAGTGTTTTCTTAATAACACTTGATTTAGGTATAGTTAGTACCTAGAACTTAGAATTAACATTTCTGGATTTTTTTAGACCTAGAAACCAAAGCTAGATGTCGACTGTTCTGAAAGATCTCTTTTTGTAAGCGTAGACTTCGATGGTTTAAAAAAGACCCCAAAGAAAATGGTGGGATCTTTCCTCACGACTTTCAACTCTATGGATACAGAAACAAAGGATTCTGCATTTTCTGTTCCTCTTCTTCTTTGTGTAACTGGCACGACAGTATTTTAAATATTGTTCTTCCACGTGTGACTTCCACGACTTTATCATTGGCAGCACAGAGGTCACTTTGGCAGCATGTTTTGAGGCTCAGAGAGCAGGATAGGAGGTGGAGCATAGTTGGGGCTACCATTCCGAAATGTTTTGACAAAATCCGGACTTTTTATTATTGATTCTTAGGTATTATCGATATTCATTTACTTTTTTAGAGTTCCGTACCCGAAGGGTACCCAACGGGGCCCTAATACTAGGCCTCTACTGTCCGTTCGTCCGTCCGTCCGTCTGTCTGTCAGCGGGCTGTATCTCATGATCCGTAATGGGTAGCCAGTTGAAATTTTTACAGAATATGTATTTCTGTTGTCGCTCTAACAACAAATAATATAAATAAATTGTAAATTAAAGGGGGCTCCCCTGCTACGATGGTACGGAATCGTTCATGCGCGAGTCCGACTTGCATCTGCCCCCGTAGCATGACCACCGTAGACAAGGATTTCTTTGACGGAAGAATCGACAAAATGACAGATAGTGCAAAGAAATCTGTCATTGTGTCGACACAATCTGTCATTTTGTCGATTCTTCCGTCAAAGAAATCCTTGTCTACGGTGGTCATGCCACGGGGGCAGGATGATTTTTATTTCTTTCAAAATACCCTTAAGTTGTAAAGTCCGGAAGAAGGATAAGCCCGGAACACCCGTACCTAAGCATAGTTTGCGACACAACTCGACACCCAGTAACTAATATGTAAATACAGTTTGTTGCATTTGCAACGATTGTTTAATTGATAAACTTCATTCCCAGACTGGACCCCGTGGTAACTGCAACGGTGGTGGCAGGACCTACCAATTCGAAGCAGCTTGGGACGCAATCCTTTCCAACGCCTCCCCATCTTCAGCTGGGTAAGTTAACAGCAATAAATATAATACCAACAGGGTTGTAATTTAGTCACCAGCACCGGTCAGCCCTCATTAAATAGTTACCAAAGGGTAGAAGAAGCATAGGCAGAAGACGGGGGAGCCAGATGGGTGAATGGCATTCGGAATATCGTGGGTAAGACTTGGTTGAGACTTGTGCAGACTAGGGAAGCATAGCAGAATGGGAGGATGTCGGTACTCACCAACGGGTGGAACCAGGCTACCAATGAGGATGATGATCTGTCAAGAGAGTGATTCTACCCGTCACACTGAACAACTTTCGCTATGAGACTGAAATCCATTCCGTAAAAATAAAGTTCAAACTTGCATTGAAATAGTCTGTCAACTGTTTTAAAGTGATTTTTTTTCTTTCTTGTCAGGAATCGGTTTTGAGTTTCGGTAATTGACACCAGTATTTAAGTATCTGCCTAGATATGAACCCACGACCTATCGTAGTTCGGGCCTTGCCTGCTCACTGTGGCATTCATGCAAAGCGTAGAAATTATAGAGCAACCCGACGCACCAGCAACATCCGTGTAGCTTACCCATAAGGTGCTGTCCACAGCGTCGTATGATGCGATTTGTGGCGGGACTATATCAAGCAATACGCACGCGTCGTTTTTTTCCTTTGCGCGTGTACTATCGCTTCACAACTCCTGCCCTGCTGCTGCTCCTCATAATCATGTTGTATAATCTTCCAGGCTTGTCAACGAGCAGTACTGTGCTGCCAAACGTCTGTATAACGCCCATAGCTCTAGCAGCAACAATGCAGGAGCTTTCATCACCGCAGCCTCTCTGCCACCAGTTCAACGCGTCATCCAAAGTTCGGAAGTCTTTGAAGCACTTGCAAGAGTAAGTAAAACCTTTTTATTTAATAGCGACCAAGTTCGCCTTATCCTGACAGATCTCAAGCCAGGGGTCACTGAAATGGTTCTGTTACGGACCCCTGGCTTGATCGATGTTGATTGACGCAGAAAAAAGCATTGTCTAAAAACAGATATTTTATGTTCAATAAATATTTTCCAGTTCCTGGCAGCCATCGTTAAAGGAAACGTGGGTCCTGCTGCAACTGCCGCTAAGAAGGCTCTGGTATACGCCAGCTACTAGACACAACTATAGTTCACAATTCTAATATCGTATTCACTTTATATATCGGTATTATATACAAAATGAAATAACCTAACTATTATCTATACCTACGTATAATATAATATATCCACAAGTCATATAAGTTCTTTCCAGAATAGATGAGACCTTTCAAATAAAGTTTATACATAATATGTAAATATACGTTGATACTCCATAAAAGACATGGCTTTTATTTTTTCGGAAAATGATTATTTTTTAAATAAAGATGTATCCAATTAGTTCATTTCTTACTTTTTTATTTTATTTCATGTTTCCTTCAAAGCAAGTTGGTTAGTTTAGTTTGTTTTTTTTCGCCTGCAAAGCATAAGAAAAACTTACGACTAACCATTGGTCACCAGATTCAATCGAATCAAAGTATTGTAATACTAGATTTTGCCCGCGACTTCTCTCGCGTTTGGTCAGAAATTATCCCACAGGCTCATTCATAATGTCGTATTGTATTACATTCAACAACAAAACTATTTTTTTTTTTTGATACGTTAATGAAAAACAAAGTTACTTCTGCATTTTGATGAAAAAGTCCCATATCTCAAAAACTAAACATCAAATCTTATTCAAAACAATTTTCGTTGAAAATTTTTTTACGTTCTACAATCCTACATTTTTCCGTAAAAATCCTCCTCTTACTTTAGAAATTAGAGGGGGAAGACACAAATTTTACCAATTTGACTATCTTTCAAACGATTGATTTTGAGAAGAAATGGTCTTAGGAACTTCAACGTCATTTTTAAAGACCTATCTATAGACACCCCGCACGTATAGGTTTGATGTTTTTTTTTTAGTTTCATTTCCATGTACGGGGCGGCCCCCCTTAATCTTTTATTTTTTTTATTTTTGTATAAAAATCGTAAAGCGGTTTACAGAATACTCTCTACAAAGTTTCAACTGTGTAGTCCTAATAGTTCCGAAATAAAGTGGCTGCTACACGAAATAAAGTGGCTACGATACAGGCGGACAGACAGACAGACATGACGAATCTATAAGGGTTCCATTTTTCGCCATTCGGCTACGGAACCCAGGCTACCCAACCCAACTCTAGGAATGATCGCAATGATGAGGAGAACAAATGCCTTTCGACTTCGTTAATGATATTTTTACACCATTATAGCCTATGACCCTCGAGGATAACATAACTTCTGTGTGCGCTCTGTAGTTTATGCTGACGCACATGGGTAAAAGGCATGATGTTATGTATGTTAGTACAAATATTTTAAAAAATCAAAGCACATTAATGTACCCAGTGACTAAAATCACAATCGTAACAAATTATTTCCTGTTTATTACCAATTTAACCCTATTGGTTTTGAGGAAAAACACACTTTAACTATTTTCGTATTACATTCTATCCGTATTGTCCTTAAACAGAGTAACGTTACCAGACAAAACAGTTGTATTCATAATTATTCTAATGAACATTTTGTAAAACAAAATGATTTTAATATTCTTCTTGTGTCTAAAACTGTCTATTCTACATTTATGTGTGTCGGATCATGGGTATCAGTGTTTCAGCAGGGAACCTTCCAGCTGGGGAAAAGGTAACTTTTTTGAATATATAATAGGTTACAAAAGCTGCGATAATTAGGCTACCAGAGCAAGAGTGAACGGGCATCTTCTGGGCACGCTCGTCCCATCATAGACCTCATATATCGCTTTCCACTAGGCGTTATCGAGGTCAAGAGCAGGCCCATTTTGTAATAAAAATAATATAAAAAAAGAATGACTGTAGCAATGAGTTCAAAAACTTTTTAGTGTATTGTCATATTCCGAAACCAAGGCGTGACAAAGAATGGCATTGTGAATACAGTTATCCATATCACAATAAAAAAATATGCCTGCCTTTTTACTCGACTGAGAAGTGCAATGTGTTTATTAGCCTATATGTATTTATTACGTGGAACGATTTGTCTTAATCTTGCGAGAGTCACTAAATACATGATAGTAATGAAAATTTAAAATGGCGACAAGCAGACGTTATTTTACTTCAACCACTGCTGAGTACCGGTCTACTTCTTTTTTGCCATGCTTCCCTGGTCCGTGGGACTCTACTCCAGGGAGTAATTTTTCTTTTTACGTTAATATATAAAAGTAGAGGAGCTCGTGGCTTAATTATAAAAGCCGTGCGGGTTGATTTTCAAGGTTAAGCCGCACTTGCCTAGGTCAGTCCGTGAATGGGTGACCATGACAATCCACCATAAACCGACTTTCCTCCGTGCTTCGGAAAACACGTTGAACCTTTGGTCCCAGCTGTCATTTGTAGATCTTTGACAGTCATTACAGGTAGACAGTGGCCCGAAAGTCTGACAACCAGTCTTAAGGCCAGCGAGCACCGGAGCGGCACGGCAAGACATTTTATCTTTACCTACCCAACGTAAATTCAAACGTAGCTAGTGGTAACAGCATTTAAATTCCAATGATTAAAGATCGACCCCAAGGCATCAAAGAGGATTTCTCTTTGCGGCATTGAGCAATCGAATCTATATCTTATTACGACTAGCTACGTATGAATTTATGTTTTGTAAAGGTAAAATGCCCTGCCGTGCTGTTCCTGGTTTGCGGTGGCCTTTTCCAAGGAGTATTGTATCACCCAGTACTAACTGGGTTGTGGTGGTCAGATAGGCAGTCGCTCCATGTAAAATACTGGTATTCAGCTGCATCCGGTTAGACTGGAAGCCGACCCCAACATAGTTAAAAAAAGGCTAGACAGATGATGAAAGACTTGGGAGTTACTACAAAGATCATTATCATTCTCTTGCTCTTATCCCAATTAATTTAGGGTCGGCGCAGCATGTCTTCTTCCATACTTCTCTATTACTCGTCATCTCATCAGATATCTCTTTTCTTGCCTTGCGTTTCTTTAGATTTCCTCTACTATTATACCCATCCACATTCATACTCAAAACTTTCCGCACGACATTTTCCTCATTCTTCCGCTTCACATGTTCATACTACGACAACCGATTACCACACAACATTTCAGTCACCGGCGACACTTTCAAACTTCCTCTTATGTACTCATTTCTTATTTTATCCATTCTCGTAACACCACACATCACTACCAAGGTATCAAGTAGAATTGGTGATAAGATTCAAATAATCATCTTCATGTTATATCTTATCTATTCGATACTTGGTCGACAGCGCCGTGTCCTCAAACAAGTGGGACGTGCAGGCCTCCTTTTCATTTGCCTCACTGATCTGAAAGACTATAAGTTTTAAAAAATAAAGAAAAAATAAAGACTGCCTTGTCAGTCTAGCAGTCGCTAAAACGACTGCTGGTCATAAGGTCCTGGGTGCGATTCCCAGGTCGGGCGAAATGTTATTGGGTTTTTCTAACAAGAATTTATCGGTAGCAGCTCCAGAGTCTGGATTTCTGTCGGATTGTGACAGGCTGGTCCTCTATTACATGGGACACCTCTGCCTTCGAGGATTACAGGCGTGATGCCTGTTGTGTAAAGAATATTACATTTTGATACAAGTGGGCCAACTTTGTCATTGCAGTCGAGGTGGAATTCACGTTATAGAACCGAGAACTGCACTGGCAAATGTCCTGGTGTATCAAACGACGTTTTTCAATACACTTACGAAGAAATAATAGAACGAAAGATATTGTATCCATTGATATGTTTTATCGATTTATTTCAGACGATGCAAGTAAAATTAAGATATACTTGGTTCAAGAAAACAACAGTGATGTGGCCTCCATTTATCAAAAAAAAATTAACGACGCCTTTGAATTGTGTTGTGAAGATTATTACGAAATTCACAAAGGCTCTCTAAAGCAGGGAATTCAATGGTTCAAGTAAGTTTATTTATTTATTTAAACTTCATCTACAATAGTGGTACATTGGCGGACTTAATGCCACAAGGCATTCTCTACCAGTCAACCTTTGGGTTAAATAAGAAAACATTGTGTTAGGGTACAAAATAAATATTTAAAAATAACTTCGTTCTTTCGAAAATTTATATAGGCAGACACACATAACAAACACTAACAATACACACACACACACACAAACAAACACACATAATACACACACACACGCACACACACACACAAACAACACAATACACACACACTAATACACATATACAAATAAAATAAACTAATACATATTTTAACAAATACCTAAATAAAAAACGTAAAACCTAACAATAATTACCATGGCAGTATCACATTGTACTGGGATCAATCCATCATCACTGACAGGACTATTGTAGCCAATAAGCCTGATATAGTGGTGGTGGATCGATCAGAGCGGCGCACAATGATTGTTGACATAACGGTCCCGCATGATGAGAACCTCGTGAAAGCTGAGAAAGATAAGAAAATCAAGTATCTTGACTTGGCTCGCGAGGTTGTCGACATGTGGGATGTGGACTCAGCGATCATTGTGCCGATAGTCGTATCAGCCCATGGCTTAATTGCCAAGAGCCTCGACCAATACCTGAGGAGGCTCTCGTTAGGCAGCTGGATCAAGGGCTTGATTCAGAAAGCGGTACTTCTGGACACGGCTCGTATTGTTAGGAGGTTCCTCTCTCTGGAGCCCTGACCGCCGGTAGCTTGGACTGTTCCTGATACCGGTGGGCTACAATTTTTTATATTTTAAATGTTTTTATATTGTTTTTTAAGGAATGTTTAAAAATGTAAAATAATTTGTAAAAGTTTAAATAAAGGAATGAAAATTACCATGACTCGACTTTTATTAGAGAGAGCTATTTATTCTGACTTAAATAGTGGTTACGCACTTTTCTATTAAAAGTGAAATTTAAAAGTAAGTTCTCATTTAATTATACTTGCTGAAACAATCTCGACGACTACAAGTAGTTGTAACTATTGCTGAGAAAGCCATGACTAGAGGCACTAGCTAGAGTAACGTAAATACGGACGATTGTAAATACTCCATTAAATTTTAATTTACTTTACAATGTTAATTTTAACAATTAATTGTTAACTATGGGTACTACTAATTGTGCTTGTAAAATTATTTTATTTTCGACTGATATTATACAACATTAGTTTTAGTATATGTGAAACCTGAAACAGTGTCTAGTATTTTTATGTAAAGAATCCATGTTCAAATTAAAAAACTGTAAATTCAAAAAAAAAATTAAATTTCAAAACTGTATCATGAAAAATCACAAAGTTATAAGCTTTTTCTGTTACCTGGTTGTCCTCACAAAAACGTGGTCACCACGCGACGCAGCCGCGCGCGCGTTTCCCGCGACGTTTTAGCTCATTGATAATAATAATTTGGCAGTAAGTACCTAAATGATTGCGATAGGTACTTAGTGTCGCTCGGTGTCGAACTTGTAACCTTTTTTAAATATTTTTGGAACAAAATATAACATGGTTTAAAAAATATTGGAATCGATTCAGTTACTTATTCTGAACAAACTATATTCAGGTTTCGCATATACTAAAAATAATGTTATATACTAGCTGTGCCCCGCGTTTTCACCCGCCGCTTCTGACTTGTTTGCTTAGCGTGATGTTATATAGCCTATAGCCTACCTCAATATGTGGGCTATCCAACACTAAAAGAATTTTTCAATTCGAACCAGTAGTTCCTGAGATTAGAGCGTTTAACCAAACAAATAAACTCTTCACCTTTATAATATTATTTTAAGTATAGATTTTATTTAATCATTTATTTCGAGCAACAAGACTCATAGTGTTAGTAACAATGTACTTACGAACTATGTTAGTAATACAATTACAAAGACAAAAATAGAAACAGATTGTGACATCACTACTGCAAGGTGACAGGCCCAGCTGAAATCTTGCAGCAGTGGTTCGCAAACTCACAATCAAGCCTACTCACTATCATAAATAGGATGGTGTTGGCGCTGCCCCGCACCCTACGGACCAAGGATGCGTACCGTTTCCGCATCACCGTGTAGAAACAGTATTTATACAACATTATTTTTAGTATATGCGAAACCTGAATACAGTTTATTCAGAATAAGTAACTGAATCGATTCCAATAATTTTTAAACCATGTTATATATTGTCCCAAAAATATTTTAAAAAGATTACAAGTTAAACACCGAGCGACACTAAGTACCTATCGCAATCATTTAGGTACCTACTGCCAAACTATTATTATCAATGAGCTCAAGACGACGCTGGAGGCGCACGCGGGCGCGCTGCTTACATTAACTGTCTCGTCGAGGACTGCTGAGCATTAGGTCCTGGGTTCGATTCCCGGGTCGGGCAAATTGTTATTGGAATTATCCATTAGGAATTTCTCAGTAGCAGCCAAGTCTGGATTTGTGGCCGGTTGATGGCAATAGGCTCGCCCCTTATTACATCATCATTCTCCTTCCCTTATTCCTATTTATTTGGGGTCTGCGCAGCATGTCTTCTTCTCGTACTCGCACGACTCGTCCCCCGCGCACCTCATACCGCCTAACGCGATAACATTGAACGAAAACAAGTGTTCGAAAATTTCATAAACTTGTACCAGGAAATACTTGATTTTGAATAAGTCTTACAATTTTGTGAAATAAATATTTGTCATTTAGAATCTCCATTATATGTGCAAGGTTTTTATCAACATGTTTTCTTGAATTTTACAATTTATGAGTACAGTATGAACGGCCAAAGTTTAGGTAAAATATGTCCAAAACAGCAAATATTTGAAGGCTTACACTAAATTTGTTTCGTCAAATTTTTATTTTTTGCTTTGATAGAAACCTAGATATAGCGCACAAGATACCTATTAGTTAAAAACAATCAAAGATAGATGTGTTACAACGGCATAATCACGTACGAGCGTTTACATGAAAAGTAGGACTTAAGAGGTCAAACCAGAATTAGGGACGTCTTTATGAACTCTAAGCAAAGGGGAATGCCGATTTTAGGCCCAGGAATTCTCAAGAAATTTGTTTTATTAAAAAATCTTATGATGATTTGATGTAATTAACGCTGCTTTTTTTCATCACATTCACAACGCGATAGAAGTTGGAAATATATTTGAAAAAATATAAAACATTGAAACAATAACGAAATTCTGTATCTGTGGCTGTACTGAATAAAGTGGAATTACCTTTTTTTGTGCAAATGGAAAACCTCAGTTTCATTTTTATATAATCCTAAACCTTAATAGCGAAAAATTAAAGATTTGTTGCAAAAATTAGCGTTTCCACGTATTTGTACTTTACTTATTTTGTCCTTTTGTGTAAAGAAATTTCAATGCATTTTATGTATTAAATATACATTTTCAATCGACTTACAATTCATAATATAATAAATTCAATGATCTACATATTATTATTAATTAATGCGTCGATCGAAAAAAAGGTTTTTAAATTTAAAAAAAAAGCCTTGTAATTTGGAAACTCTGTTTTTTTCAATAATTTTCTTTTATCAATAAATTATTTGTGGTGTATACTAATATTAGCATTCGGTCTTACATGTGGGCACTCAGGGCGTAAATCACTATGGCGGCCTGGCATTCCCCTTTTTTGAGTTTCAAACAGTTTCAGAGTAACTAAAACATTCCTTGAAACTAAACAAAACACTATCACCTAATTAATTTTTTATTACGTTCTTTTTTTTCAGGAATATCGTCCATTTTGCGGTCCCCGATTATTACGATGGCAAACCACTGAACGATTTCGTGTACGCTGGGAACATAAGCAAAAATGATAATGCTACTTGCACTTTCAAAACAAATAATAAAGAAAAGACTCTATATGACTGTCCCGAATTCGCCAATCTTGTCAGCACATCAGTATACAAAATGAATGATGGTCATCTATACAACTTTGTACAGGCACTGGACTATAAGGACGAAAGATATGTTGAACTAACGACCAAAACAAGTTGTGAGCCTTTGCGAAATACATCTGAGCTGACTGTTGTAATCCTTTGTTTGCGTGGTGCGGGTTCAGATAGAGAAATTAATTTAAAGAATTTGAAACTGATACAAGTGTCAGAATATAAATGCCCTCTTTATTTAAATTCGTCTGATAAGTATTTCGTGAATTCCGAGCTACCATATTACTTGAACCCGCATTTAAATGAACACATGATTGAACCTTGGGGTTGGTTTCCATATGAACGTCTAGAGCATTACAAATATAAGAATCGTTTACTAGCTGTCCTAGCCCCTGAACCGAATGAGATTATCTCCGACTCTTTAATTCCAGCTATATTCTATGAAACTCCGTATATGTATTCGAAAACGAAGGCTGATTTTCCAAATTCTATGAATCTAGTACCCTGGCGACTATTGAAGTATGGATTTCTAAAGTTTATTCAAACCGTGGGCTGGCAAAGAGTGGCGATTGTGTCTGACGACTCAGAATATAGCGTTGCTTTTGAAGATGAACTGACTGCACTGTTTCGGAAAGAAACGGGTATACTCCACACTGTGATCCGGTGCGGGCATGCCAACTGTAATATGGGCAAGGTAAGGTATTATGTTTTTGCATTACCGCAACGAACATTTATGAAAGCAAGGGCGTTGCAGGGTGTTGCAGTTGAAAATAATTAAAAATGCAGTAAGCACCAGCGCTGGTGCGTTTTTTGATAAGAACGCGATGTTAGTCCTACGACGGGAGCGGTCCTTATCTCTTCTACTACAGCTACTGTCATGCCGTCTGCAATCACTGCTCGACCGCAAGAGCACTGAAGGAAGCGCAGTCGCCATCTTAGAATCCTTTTTCATTGAACTAAATAAAACAGTAGTTTGGTCTATCAGTGTGGTTGAGCGGAGTTGCTGTTGCTTACGAAAATGTACTATCTCCATTAATTTTTACGAAAAAAGTAGGTTACAAAGTCTTGACAAAAAGGCAGACATTAGTCAAAACTAATGTTACCCTAAGAGTGCATTCATGATTTTGGGTTGCGTGATTCCTTACTGCTTTATAAAATGCTCGGAAATACTATCATTTGTACTCTTAATATACTTTCAGATAGCACAAGAACTCAATGCAGCTGCAGCGTGGATAATTATCGCCAACGTCGAAGAGAAAAATGCTAAATATCTTATTAAAAATACTAACAAATGGTTCACATGGCTATTGCGGGATGCGACTGAGACATTTAAGGTACTGTACGAAGCCGTTAAGAGCGTTTATACAGAAAGTGGGCAACGTCGCAAATAGCTGTCAAATATTTCGCTGTTTTGATTAATTTGGCAATATTACTGTATGGAAATAAGAAATATGGCTAACTAGTGAACTAAAATATTGATTGTGAAAAAAGTTTTAGATGTAAAAAAAAGTATCTGGAAACTTTTCAAATGCCTTTTTTACGCCTACAACGGTTACAACATACACAAATTCAGTGTTTTAATTGCAATTCATTATTAATATTGTAGAGATGGAACGAGACGCTCTGTATAGCTCCAACTCTTTTCCACACTGAAGTAAGATTAAAACAATTCTGCTATAAATAAGTATAATAGGTATAAAAGTACCCTTAACGAAGCCAAAAGGCACTTGTTCTCCCCGTCATTGCGATATTTTTTTTGCAAATACAAACAGTGAGAGCCGGAAGATCTACCTGTAGGCCATACAAATATTTGTTCCGTGCGAGGATCGAACCCGCTACTCGCAGGGCAGCAGCCGATCGCTCAGCCACTGCGACAACCGTGTCGTCAACCTATATACTAACGTATATTTATGTCAAAGATCGATATATAGCCTTTTCACGGAATGACTGGTTTAGGTTTGACGAACGCCTTTTGTCAAACTCAAAAAAAGATTACAATTTCTGCCTTTGATTGAATTTTTAGGCAAACCTAGAAGTACCTTACTTTTACAAATTAGCTGCCAGCGCCGTTTGTTCAAATTTCTGCCGCCGCTGACTTTGGCAAAAAAGCGGAAAAGGGTGTTGGCAATTTGGCATATGGAGTAGACAATTAATCGAACAAAAATAACTTATATTGCAAGAGCGAGATCAGGACTTGGGCCACCCCGACTCGGTGAGGTTAGGTTCGAAGGGGATGGCGGGGTCTAGTGAGCAAGCGAAGTGAGCGAACTAAGACCCCGCCATCCCATTCGTGTTACGTTACCTTAAACCCTGCAAACAGAAAACTACGCCTCATTGCAACGTATTGATATTTACCTTGAACTTAAGGTCAAGTAAACTTACTAGCCAAACTCCGATTTAACCGTATTGAGTTTCGGCGTTGGACTCTCCAATTTGGTCTCTTCTACGATTAGACATAAATTCGTTAGTCAAAGGCCGAAACACGCTATTGGTTTGGACTTTGACTAGGACTTCTTATCAAACCTTAGAAGCGCCGGAGCTTTGAAGTTTGCCTATAACATGTATATGTCGGATCCGGTTATTAGTACGGACATAAAATGAATCGCAAGTGCGCTGGTGGTGACGTCACGCGATCTACTTACAAGTCTACCCACAACACGCGGTGTGGCTTCTACAGAGCCCTGATGTTTACAGCTCGAGGCGAGGAGGACAGTCAATGTCTGATCGCGGAGGAGTTGAGACGTTTTGGAACTGTACCCGATTAATTGTGCCCCGTGTTATTGTTTTAAATTGTAATGTTAAGTAATTTGTTAGTTTATTATAAACAGTGTATCGCACCTAGTGTGTTTTAATAACACGAAACCCATCTTCTGCCCACATGATGTTTGAGCCTAACAGAGTAAATCCTGACATATCCGACATATATAATATTTTACTGTAGCATTTGTTTTTTCTTTAGGTCTCAGACGACCATCTGGCCGCGTTCTCATTTAGTTTGGATGTACACACCAAGACGAAAGGCTGCGACTTGGAGGATAACATTCTGACCGGTCTAAGCGGTATTGCTCAGGCTTACGAAAATACAAAAAAATACGCCAGCATACTAAAGAAACGCAAGTTCTACAGGTAATCTATACAAATAAAAAAAATTGTCTGTTTATCATACGAAAATAACAGCTTTTTACTGAATGCATATGAAAATACAGATAAATAAAATTGAGGTGTCTGTTTGTAACATCAAAATAACAGCTTTTTACTGAATACATATGAAAATAATATACGACATATAACAAAAACACTTTTTTTTAATTTTTGTGTCTGTTTGTTCCGGCTAATCTCCGAAACGGCTTGAGCGATTTTAACGGGACTTACTGGCAGATAGCTGATGTAATAAGGTCTAACTTAAGCTACTTTTATTTTAGAAAAAGAAATTTTCCATCGGTTTTTAAAAAGCAGCTGTTTCCTACAAAAGTGCAATACCTACACGATCAAATGTATGGTACAACTATTTTTTTTTTAATTACGGATGAAAAATTTCTATGTTGTGGCTCCAAATTATGTACTGAATACGTGGTAACCGTTTTCGCGTCGCGCGTCGGTGTCCCTTCCACTCTGTATACTATTATAAATGCGAAAGTTTGGATGAATGGATGGTTGTTTGTTACTCAATTAGGGCTGAACGGAGCTGGATTAAATTTGACACAAAAATAGATTATAGTCTAAAATAGCATATAGGCTCACTGTTTATTTTCTCACACACACATTTATATCTACGAGGAGTAAATTTTTTTTTTTTTTTCAGTAAATTCACCGATCAACTTCAGCGTGTGACCCCAAGAATTACAGAAGCTGAAATAGTTGTAAGAAGAATATCTGGATTCAACCATGAAGAGATTTCAAGAATGTCAGTCAATGCAAACGGGGTTACAAAGATAGATTATAAGCATCCATTTCCAAAAGATACGCCAAACGATGGAATGGCGAAATGTTTGGTGACAACTAATGACTACTACAAGCCCTGTAACGATCCCATGGTGCTGCTCTTCATGTTTACCTTGATGCTGTTCGTGTTAACAATTCTATTGATCACTTGTTACTTTGACAAGACGTCGCCTTTTAACGACGTAAGATATCAACATTTTTAGACGTAGATTCCTTTCTTTCATGTATTATAAGTCTTGTGTTATTGTGTCTGGAAATACTTATAACTTATCATTAACACTAGAAACGGGATATTTACCAAACACACAACAACACAACATGGTAAATATCGCGTTTCTAGTGTTAATGATAATGTTAGTGACCATATCCATCCGTATCCATTATAGCTTATTCAGACGAATATTGGATATATGAAAGTAACTCGGTTTGTTTGTTACATTTTTACACCTTAAAGGCTATATATTATTTACCATTATTACCGAATTGATCGAAAGCTCTTGTTATATGTATTTAAATCTTATATAAACCAAGTATTTACTACTCATTGCTTCTTACTTTAATTAAAACGGTGTGTTTTTTATTTTTGTGATCACACCATAAGTTATCATTATAAGTCTATACGTGAGGATTTGTAATTGGCTTTCTGATGACTACTGTTGCCTATTTTGTTTGTTTTTATTTGCTGTAAGTCTTTTACTAATTTAATACAAGGAGGACTTGGATTTGGTTTTTTTTATTGTTTTTATTCGTTGTTTAAAATAAAATATATAAAATTAATTCTCATTGGTTGATCCTCGCTTAAGGGTGAATCCTTGTTCGGGGAGCCACATCAGAATCGACATTCAAATACGGGCGAATCGAATTAAAAACAATAGAGCTGTTCTGAGCCAACTACTACACATTCTCGGCATCCTATCAGTTCGAGCCAATCGGCGAACTCCGTTCATCTAGCATTGCTGAATCATAATCGGGTCGACTCGTAAACATCGGGTTGGCTCTGTACACATCGGGTCAACTCGGTACATATCGGGTCAACTCGATACACATCGAGTCAACTCGGTACTCATCGGGTCAACTCGATACACATCGGGTCAACTCAGTACTCATCGGGTTGGTTCGGTACACATCGGGTTTGACCGAGAGATTTTCTCTTTAACTTATTTACAATAATATTCGATTTTGCCACTTGGTGGTGCTGAATCATGACCTGAACATAATAAGCACCCTGTCTCTAAACGACAGCACCAATTAAGGTCAACTAACTTTAATTTGAATTTAATTTACTATTTTATAAAGTTTTTGTATTCTATAGAGTATTATATTCCCATCTTCCTAGCCCATCGTGCTGTGCTTGGGTTACCGCTGAGGCTGCAGAGATCCTCAAGCGGCGTAAATATAGTAACCTTATTGGTAACTATATTTTCGAGCCGTTTGGGGTTGAAACTCTAGGTCCGTGGGGTCCGATTGCTCACAGCCTTTTCAAGGACATTTCTAAACGCTAGATGACTCTTCCCGTGACCCAAGGGCTGGCTTTTACCTTGGCCTAAGGCTTAGCGTTGCCATACAACGTGGCAACGCCGCCAGACTTTTGGGTACATTACCAGTTGACAGCGTTGAGGAGGAGTTATTTGACGCCATTTTTTAAGTTTATTTTTAAGTTAGTTATGTAATATAGGTTATTTAATTTATAAATGTATATAATTTACATTCTATAGAGTTAAGTCCTATCAAATTAAAGTCCCAGTTATTTATCCGAGGTTTTTAATCAGTTCCTTAAGGTACCTGATGTCTTTATTGTCATGCAACGTCTCCTCCTCTTCGTCCGGGGGTGACGTCGTCCGCATGACTTGCTCCGGTCCAGGCAACTCCAATATAAATTGACGAATCTGCAAAACATTACTTTTCTTATACCGACATAGTACCGTGGGAATAATTTTTGACGTGGGCGAAGCCGCGAGTAAACGCTAGTATTTTTATTATGTAGAGTCTTACTTCGAGGCTCATGTAACTGCCCAACGTTAATCGGACTGGGAAAGACTGGCTGCCGCATGCCTACCGAGCAGTGAGCCCGTAAAACACGCTATCGTGGACTCACCACGGGGCAGCTGCAGACCACGAAGGAGAAGGTGGGAAGGCAGGACTTGAGATTCAAGCTATATCGTGACCGATGGAAGCAAAGGAGAAAGACAGGAATCGGATCAGGATCGACAAACGAATAAATTTCTTTTTTTATGATTAATTTCGTTTTGGACATTTGATGCAGAGGAATGAGGAAAATGTAGTGAGGAAAATGTTGAGTATGAATATTAATGGCTATAAGACTAGAGGAAGACCAAAGAAACGATGGATGGACTGTGTGAAGGATGATATGGCTAGAAAGGCGGTGACTGCTGAGATGACGAGTAACAGAGTAGTATGGAAGAAGAAAAAATGCTGCGCCGACCCCAAATAAATTGAGATAAGAGCAGGAAAATTATGATGATAAATTTCGTGTTCACAAGTTTTACTTCGAGATAAAAGTGAAGTAAAAATGTTGACTTACCTTTTGATTGACATCTCTTAAATTCTGCAGCAATTTCAATGCGGACCTCTTTTCCGTTGGGTGCGAAATTTGAAACAATCGTATTGCTCTGTGAAACTGAACAAAATGAATGTAATTAATCATTTTATATTAAACTCTCAAATGGTAATAGAGATCCTAAAGGGTAGCTTATAAGTTGTAAGTCGTGGCTACGAAGCCAGGCACTGTACTTTTGTGTATTTTATTTTAAACGTTGCCCCACTCTTCGAATTTCTGCTGTGTCGTGGGTACGTTTACAAACATTTAAACTCGCATACACAAACAGCCAGGAAGCTACCTGTAGGCCATACATATATTCACACGCAGCGCAGCAGCCATTCGCTTAGCCACTGCGACAGTAGCGAAGGGTCCATTTTTTGTAAGAGGCAAGCCGGAGTACATATCTTTAATGGTATTATATTATTTGTCTATAGAATACTGACTGTGCCATTTTTCAAAGGGAAGCCGGTAGGAATCGAGTTGTACGGAACCTTCGCCACTGCACTACGCCAACCGTGCCGTCAGATTATTTGTAAATTTAGACAGATATAAAATTTTGAAACTTGGATTTTTTTTAAATTAATGTAATAGTTTGAACTTCACCCTGCAACATCTGCGCAATTAGACGGTTCCCAGGTATCATACAGAACAAAAAAAAATATCGCAATGACGGAAAGAACAAGTGCTTCTTGACTTATTTAAGGGTGTTTTAACACACGTTATGTTTATCGTACGTATCTGTGTCTATCCATAAGAATCCTTACATCCACCTTTATTACTATAATTGCCTCGTAAGTCTGGTGGTCGCAAGCGCTACTGCTGAGCAGGAGCTCTAAGGTTTGTTATCCAGGTCAGGCATAATGTCATTGGGTTTTTCCATCAGTAATTTCTAAGTAGCATTCCGGAATTTTGATTTGTTTGGAATTTTATTTGGTGGCTATAGGCTCGCCCCCGACTAAACAGGGCTTTAAATTAACTGGCGAAATGTTGGTGTACTTTGGGGATCATAGGTGATGTTCTGTTATCCATCTATAAAATGCCGTAGAGTCCCCCCTTTTCAATGGAGGAACTTCACACCATGTTCCTCCTTGTACATACACTTACTCGTTCTAAAATACACCAGGCGTCCCTGTACTGTTGAAGGAAGACCAGCGGAGTGATAACCGCGGCATAGAAGCTGGCCTCGCGGTCCAGCATATCCTCACTGTCAGACATACTGTAGATAGTGCCACGGAACTTGTGGAGAAATGCTGTGTTCGTGTGGTCCTTGTCAAAACTGAAATGAAAAAAAAAGCAAGTAAAGATCTCCCAGCAAAAGTATGCGCTTCGGCCATCAAAGCTGAAGAGTTTTTTATTTAAAGGCACTAATCGCTGGCACACGCACATTATTATTATTTCCTTTATTTATATTTAGACAAATTAGTTACATTTTTAAATATTCCTTAAAAAAATACATAAAAAACATTTAAAAAAATAAAAAAATTGTAGCCCACCGAAATCGGGAACAGGGTCCAAGCTACCGGTGGTCAGGGCTCCAGAGAGAGGAACCTCCTAACAATACGAGCCGTGTCTAGGAATACCGCTTTCTGAATCAAGCCCTTAATCTAGCTGCCTAGCGAGAGCCTCCTCAGGTATTGGTCGAGGCTCTTGGCAATTAAGCCATGGGCTGATACGACTATCGGCACAATGATCGCTGAGTCCACATCCCACATGTAGACAACCTCGCGAGCCAAGTCAAGATACTTGATTTTCTATCTTTCTCGGCTTTCACGAGGTTCTCATCATAGGGGACCGTTATGTCAACAATCATTGCGCGCCGCTCTAATCGCTCCACCACCACTATATCAGGCTGATTGGCTACAATAGTCCTGTCAGTGATTATGGATAGATCCCAGTACAATGTGATACTGCCATTTTCGAGAACTGGGTTGGGCACATACTTATAGTACAGCACTTCCGATTCCACAAGGTTGTATTTTAGAGCAAGTTGCAAATGGATAATCCTGGCTACAAGGTTGTGTCTATGCAAGTACTCTCCGTTAGCCAGACGAGAACACCCGGAGATAATGTGACGGATTGATTCGCCTGGACGGTGGAACGCCCGACATATGTCAACCGTACCGTCCTTCACAATAAATCTCCTGTAGTTATTCGTCATCATCACTTCATCGATAATTGCACAGACAAAACCTTCGGTTTCTCCGAAGAGATCCCCGGAACGTAGCCAGGCTACGGACGCCGACAGGTCTACATCGGGCCCGGCATGCAGGGCCCGGTAAAAGCGTCCGTGAAGCTCCTTACTCTGCCATACCTCCATGCGGTCGTTAGTGTCAAGCACAACAGGTTTGCGCCAGTTCTCTTTAGCCAAGGAGAGCGGAGTAAGGCCCTTGTCCACCGTGACCACATCTCGATGCATCCCCACGTCGGTCTCAAGGAAATATTCCCTGAGACTGCATATCTCGCGATTGTGGAGAGTCTTAGAGTTTAAAAAGCCTCTACCCCCACACCTCCGCGGGACATACAGTCTCATAACAGAGGAACGCGGGTGATGCATTCGATATGCCGTCAACAATGTACGGACCCTCCTATCCAGGGCGTCTAGTTCTGTTTGAGTCCATTTGAGTATGCCAAAAGAGTACATCAAAACCGGCATGACCCAACCGTTGAAGGCACGTACCTTATTTCCGCCTGATAAAAGACTATTAAATACTTTTTTCAGACGGCCAAAGAAGTGCTCCTTCAACGATTGCTTCATGTCAGCAACATTGATGCCCAGCGCTTCCGACATACCCAAATACTTATAGGTTTCGGTTGCTGAGAGGGATCTAAGATTTATGGAATCCGAGAACTGGGTTCCCACAGATTCCACAATCTCCCCTCGCTTTACATGCATGACCGCACATTTGTCACACCAATCCTGATGGCGCTACTGAAAGTTTCAGTTATCTTCAGTAGCTCCATCAGTTGCAAATCGTTATTATTATTATCAGCCATTTGTGTCCCACTGCAGGGCAAAGGCCTCCCTTCCCTCTTTCCACGTATCACTATCCAGTGCTGTTGTTTGCCAGTCTTTTTGAAAAGAATCGAGTCCGTCTTCGCCTTCCGACTATAGTTCGTTCGGAACGACATTCGGTTTTTTTTTATTTCGCATTTGATAGTCCAACTCTTAAGGAAAGTTTGAGGTTATTTAACACTACGCTGCGACCCTTAGGTGCCTAACGAAAAGATTACTGGTGGGGAAACCGCGGGGCACCGCTAGTCGTTTATATTCGGAAATACAAACGCGCCATGATGGTATTTCATAAAAAGCTGTTACAACCATATGAGTACATATTACAATGGCTACAAAACTCTACGCAACCCTAAAACCTTTTCACAATTTTTGTGATATATGACAAAGGATAAATGAAAGGCATTTGCATGTGGCTGAAATGAGAATGCTAAGGGGGATGTGTGGTGTTGCGAGAATGGATAAAATAAGAAATGAGTATATAAGAGGAAGTCTGAAAGTGGCGCCGGTGACTGAAAAGTTGTGTGGTAATCGGTTGTCATGGTATGCGCATGTGTTGCGGAGAAATGAGGAAAATGTCGTGAGTAAAGTTTTGAGTATGAATCATTATCATTCTCTGGCCCTTATCCCAAATTCTTCCATACTTCTCTATTACTCGTCATCTCATCAGAATGAATGAGGATGGGTATATGAGTAGAGGAACACCAAAGAAACGATGGATGGAACGTGTAAAGAATGATATGGCAAGAAAGGAGGTGAGAGTAATAGAGAAGTATGGAAGAAGAAGACATGCTGCGCCGATTGGGATAAGGGCAAGAGAATTATGATGATGATGACAAATTCGACTAGAGCAGGAAACTCAACTGAGTCTATAAAATCTTCATTCAAACATGTAAGTAAAAGTACACTACGGCAGTACAAAACTTAGAAGCTTTTGTCTTTGTGGGAAGTTTCTCTGTGCATTCATACTAATTCGGAAACACAAAGATCAATTATCGAAGCGTATATTTTTACTAGTTCAATTGAATGTCAGTTGGCTAAAAAAAATTAAAACATAATCCTCTTCCTGCTCTTTCTGTAATCAATTTATTTAGTGTCGCCGCAGAACTATGTTTTGTAAATGTTAAGGCTAAAAGCCGAAGTACGGTTACACCTAGTTCTAGCCGGCTAAACCTAGGAGCGGCCGGTAACAGTTGTGTATCCTTTTTATTGCTAGGACATACCGACCAAATGGGTTAGGTTATGTTAGAACTGTGACCAAAGGCGCCGAATACATCAAAATTGGTTGCATGTTCTAACCGTAGATAAGTAGGTTACATCTAAGTTTAACCGGCTGCACCTTGTTATACCCGGCTAAAACTAGGTGTAGCGCACTTCGGCTATTAGCCGTAACATACACATAAAACTCTTTTACATGTAAACAATTAGGCTAAAATAAAGTGTTTCATTGTAGAAAAGGATAGAGAGAAAACTGATTTTTCTACTATTTAACTATATAATATTATTACAAGGTATGCAGCGGAGTATGATAAACACTTCTTCACTGAAACTTCTTACCTTATCATTAATGCGTATTACATTGTTATCACATCCGTCTCCTACATCTACCTGATACTCAAGTGACAAATAGATAATTACATACTTTCGAGAAATCACATGTTTCAAATACCGCAATACAATTCGGGGAGTTCCCGAAACATAAACGAAAATAAACACACGAAAAAAACGACCTTGAACACGTAAGCCAACGCAATTTAAAGATCACATGTTATCGATATGAACAGAAGGTTTAGTCTGTTCAATTTCTCTTGCATTTTCTTAGCAAGTTTATAATCCAGACTTCGCCAGTTAACTTTAAGTACCATGTAATGGGGGCGCGGCCTATTGCCATCAACTGGGCACAAATCCAGACTCAATGGCTTCCACAGAGAAATTCCTGTTAGAAGGACCTACTAACTGGTGGTATGTGGATGTACTGTTAATGGTGCACCTCTGTTACCCAACCCTTCGGTGATTACAAGCATGATGTTTATGTGTTTATACAAAACTAATATTAAAAATACTAATGTAAGTCTGTCTGTCTATTACTTTTTCATGCCTGAACGGCAGAACTCATTTGGATAAAAATTTGGTACACAGGTAGTCCACAACCTGGGGTAGGACATTATACAGGGTGGAAAGGGCATCGACGCACAAACTAATACCACGTAATCACTGCCGTCATAATGAAAAAAGGCACAACTAACATTTTATAAATATAGAGAAAATCGACTTTAAAGTTTATGACTTTTCTTGTATATTATGTTGTAAGTGTGCCTTTCCAAAGTAGTTTTTAGTAAAAATCTGTATGAAGTAATAGTCACATCTACGTATTTGTGCCTTTTCAATATAATGGTAAATAAATGTGCCTTTTCATTCTATAAAACATGAATATTAGTCTCATCTGTGCCTTTTGAGCCTACTGTATCTCCGAAATCCTTGAAGATAAAATTCTATAAAAAATTGAGTAGATGTGCCTTTTTTTTCTGATTCTAAATATGTATATAACTCAATTTTGACAAAAATGTTAGTTGTGCCCTTTTTTCTTACGACGGCAGATCAGTACATCATAGAAATTATTCATCGGCTATTTTAAGAAAAACATACTTATAACGACTATCAAAGATCTACAAATGACAGCCGGGACTAATGGCTTAACGGTCCTCTCCACAGACAAAACTTAGTAGGTATGTGATGGATGGTTACGCATTCACGGACCAACCACTACTTCTCCTGAAATCCACCCGTGCGGCTATTATTATTAAGCCACTGTAATTCTTTTAAGAATAAGGAACAGTTCTACTTACTAAGGCAGAATCGCGTAGAACCTTCTCACTATGTCTCTCGCTGAGGGACTAACAGCTGAGCAGGCCAGATCATTATCCTGTGTCCGTGTGTCCTGTAGCGAATGTCTAAATATCCAGCGATCTTCTGAAAAATCTTTATCCAGGTCTAAGTCAGAGCATAAAGACGGCCACTAGAAATTACAAATTTGATGAGAATAATATAATAAAGAATTTGGACAGATACCCGATGGGGGTAAGCAAAACTACAGAAAGACACCAGCTGGGATCCCTACATACTTCATTAGTTTCGTCCACGCTCATACAACTGGTCATACTCGCACGCTGGTCGCGATTACTACGCAGCTTACCTTTCAGAAAAATATCACAGGTCCACCGTCTAGGGCACCCGTTCTCATATTTATATTGCACAGCTGATCAAAAAATGATACCACACAGTCAAAATCAATAACTTTTATTTATTTGCTCTAAAATTATGAGCTGTTCTGCACACGGAATGTTACTTCTATCTTCTTTATCGTGTGTTTAGTGCCTAACCTGGAGTCGAGAGTGTTTATGCCGCCCATGGGCCTCTGACTTGGCTCTACATGCCGTCGCAAAATATCTCTCAGGCATGCTGGTTTCCTCACGATGTTTTCCTTTGCCGAAGCAAGTGATAATTATACAATACGGAGAATAGCTGTTATCATAGATTCGGCATACCGCGCCAAAAAATGTTCCGTTTCTATTTCTTTGACAATGAGATTTAAACAGTGTTGTCTCGCTCACTCAAAATGCACATCGTTTGTATCGTTTCATGTGGGATGTGCGAGCTCACTAATGACAGTTTTTTGTGCGAACTAAGTACGGTGAGGGCACATCTATTAATTTAAATCTATTGCTGTTATGTACACAGAATCTTTTCACATAAACTTCTACAGTAAGTTAGTTAAATAATTTCTCCAATCGATACGTACCACAAAAGTAAACCAAAACAAAACGTGACATATATTGTGCGCCATCTCCGTCTTCTTCTATGATTCATGTTAGTTTGTTTTTCAAAGAAAACATGATGTTTTACTAACTTACTAATTTAGTTCATGCTCACTACATGATATTATTTTGATAGCAACTGTCTAACTGACAGGGTGAATTGAAGAGAGATGAGGAAGTAAAAAGTTGCGACACTACACAAAACTTTTTAGATAGTGAACTATCTAAAAAGTTTTGTGTAGTGTCGCAACTTTTTACTTCCGTCAGCAAAACCTGGTAAGACCGCATTCAAGATCGCGTCGACTCAAAAATGTCCTTGAATATTCTGTTTTGTTATTGTTTTGTCTACAGTCGATTACTGGACTTCCTCGTTGGTCGAGTGGGCGCGAGCGTCACTCCTGAGCCTCAAGTCATGGGCTCGATTCCCGGGTCGGGCAAAAAGTGTTATTGTTTTTTCTCAATAGCAGCTACGGAGTCTGGATTTGTTCCCAGTTGATGGCAATAGGCTACCCTATAACATGGGACTTAAACATAACTGGCGAAATGTGGGTGTACTTAGGTACACCTCTGCCTAACACTTCGGGGATTACAGGCGTGACGTTATGTATGAAAAAAAATTATGATCATATTTTTAACAATCTACCCAGATTTACAAGAAATAAGGGACCTTTTTAATTAAAACTAGAGAATAGGATACAAAAACCTATGTAAGCGATTAATAACTAATAACATATTTAAACGATGTACCAAGCAAATTACCACAAACTGCCAAATTTCTCCAAATGATTTTAAATCATAAAGTGTTAGTGGTTAAGTTCATAATCGAATGAGAAAATCTGACAGTCTGTAGTAACTGGATGCCCTGCCCTGACATTAGCCTATGTGTGCCCAGACATTTAATTGGAAGACAAAGAAAGGTGGATTGATAAAAATAATCCTTTTCGGTAGCCACACACACACACAGGTATAGTTTAGGTTGTCTGTACAGTCACGAGCACCAATATGTATACACTTCCCTAAATTTAAAAGCAATTTTCGCGAGAAATAACGATTGTAACTTGAAGATAGGATCTTTATCATAAAAATATGAGTTCCAGAATACTGTGTTCGTAACAACATGGCATATTAATCAGAACTGTAGGAGAAAAACACTTTTTAACTTGTTAAGTGTTTACATATTGGTGCTTGTGACTGTACGCAGCTCATACATAGGTCTGGCAGGTATACGTAAGCGTGTGTACGCACTCACACATCCTAACATTATTGATAGACTTATAGCTTGGGTTCGGTTACCAGGCGAAAAATTGGTAGCTTGTGGTAGATAAAAGATCACAACAAATTCATTTTGTTCCAAATCCGCTTTTCTTACTCACGGTTCATTTTAACTTGTATGTTTAAGGGCATTACATTGCTCGATGACCTTGATGATTTGATCCCTGTACTGGTTTTTGTTGACTTGCCCCGCACATTTCGCAAAATTTCGGTTTTTATTTATTATTTAAAAATATTAAAAGAAATAACAGAAAAAAAAACAATACAGATTGTTAAGTTTATAATTACGTATTTGTTGTTACAAAATTCATGCCGATCTGTTTAGCCGTTACAGAGATAATTTACAATTAAGGTTGAAAAAGGACCTATTTTCTACGATTAACCAAAAAAAATTGAGAAGGTTTATTGTTTAAAATTTTAATTTTAAACAATACAATTTATTTGTGATGAACTTATACAAATTTCTTTGAACATACGCTGTTTTTGGGATTTGAGCCATGTAATGCCCTTAAAATTATTTGTTTAAAAATTTTTATTTGTAAAAAACAAATCTTTTCCGCAAACAGTCCTATATTAAAAATAAAACCTGAATCGAATAACTGTCGTAATACTACCGCACTCACTATCGGTTGACCACTTTCAACCTTATGCCCTGAGTAATATAGTTAATATTGTTAACAATTCTTGTTCCCGTGTTCACTGAAACTAGACGCCATCTAAAAAATACACTCCATTCACTTTCAAATTATGATGATGCAATAATTTTTAGGCTATAAAATGTCGCTTAGTTAGCAGTTGAGGAGTATGACTTTAAATAAGATCGCTATGATGAATAATAAATAGACGCCATTGACGCTTAAATAAAGGAACATTAAATTAAATGCTAAATAGTATAAAGCTTAAAATAGGACTGGTATCACTGAGCAGTTGTTTATTTCAAGGATGAATACAAAAGCAATCAAGCTCGCCAGTTCGCGATTCAGTGGTTTAGTCATCGGTCATGGTCCGCGCCATGCGCACGCGTCGCTCATCGAGAATAGTGTATGTGTGTGTGTGCACTAGATAATATGTAAATAACTGACGATGTGATAACGCGTCCAAATCAACTGTTTAACCGGTTACTGTAATGTGATGAAACAAAATGGAAACCAGTGAAGATATATTCATTAAAAATGGATTCATGTTCATTTACGCGCGCCAAAATAAATCGACTGCAGAGAAAATTGTAAACATCGAGAAAATATTAAAAGATGGTGCTTACATCAACTTCCCCGATGCCAACGATAAAAACAACACTATATTACATATCGCGACGCAACGAGAAGAAAAAGATATTGTGGAATTCCTCTTGAGGAAAGGAGCTCTTTTAATAAGTAACTTGGATAACCAAACACCATTGCAAATAGCAAAAGAGAAGAATACAGAGCTCAGTAAGGAAATTTTTAATATTTTAACTAAGAAGGGCATACATTTGGCTCGTACCGATACGTCGAGTTCAAGAAACCTTCAAAAGGAAACAAATCTGAATCGTTCAATATCTCAAAACAATGGCCCCATCCCGCCAGCACCTGTGTTTTATCAAAAACGAAAAGGTACTTCTGGTGCCAGCGGTCAGTTCTACGAAACTAAACTGTTAAGCTTAGTCATGCATCGAGCATTACACGATAAAGTAATTGAAGAATATTACCTAGCAGCCAACATCGATGATATAGGAGATTTTGATGACGTTTGTTTCCGGTTTAAAATGCAAGAAGATGGCAAGATAAAACATGTTATGTGTTTCACGCAAGCTAAACACCGAGAAAACCCCAATAATAACAGACTAACTGTTAAGAGTCTTGAAGGTACCTCAGGAGCGTTTAGTTTGTTAAAATATTTTGAAAGCTTCTTAAAAATTAAGCAGAAGTTTCCAAAAAAAAAAACTGAAATCAGTGACCCTATGTTCGAAGGTGAGTTCAATGATATTGATTGTTATTTTATTTTGTATACACCTCTTAAAAAGGATTTTAATAGAATACTTACCGGGAACAAACCAGTTTGTCAGAAATTGCATGATTTTATAAATACTGGGGAGAACAAGGACGATGTCTTTCAATTTAATTATGGAACCAGTGAAATAGATTCTTTAACGAAGTTTATGCAACAAGAACGCATTAAGGCACTGGGAGAACATTTCTTGACCTCTGTTTTGTCCGGTGATACTAATAAAATTATGAATAATGAGTTAATTAAAATCTATCACCCAGCTCTGGCCCAAAATGTTATCGAACTAACTGGTTCAGATCCTAATTACATCGAAGGAAAATTCCGTAAAGATTTCTTTGAAAGTGATGACGATCTTTTAATAACTTTAAA
This sequence comes from Noctua fimbriata, assembly GCA_905163415.1. Classification (NCBI taxonomy): domain Eukaryota; kingdom Metazoa; phylum Arthropoda; class Insecta; order Lepidoptera; family Noctuidae; genus Noctua; species Noctua fimbriata. The sequence continues at coordinate 7,174,410 of LR990929.1, read as the reverse complement.
AGAAACCTTCTGTAACGTGATAGTGATGAAACAAACAAAAAAAACAGGACTTTCAAAAGAAGTAGTCAAAGAGAAAGTTAAAGCTATCGTAAATAACCCATCTGCTCAAACCATTTGCACTTTAATAGGAGAAGTAATAGTTTTTGATGTTAAAGCAAATAAGCTATACCTCAGTGAGCAAAAATTACCAAAACAGTATAAATCGGAGGACAAACGTGAGATCAATCAATATTTGCAAAAATGTCAAGTCAATCAGGCTATAGTTAATGATGCTATTAATAAAATCGGTCAAGAAAAACTCAAGTCACTTACGTTCAAACTGCCACGTACTTTTGGCAACTCTGACTTTCCATTTGACCCAAAGCAAGTAAAGAAAGCAGATAAAGAAGATAGAAGAGAGTTCCTTGCTAAAAAATTTTATAAATTAATTAACGAAGCAAAAGAAGAAAGTCGTAGCAATAATGAAGAGGGAATTTTATATCCAGTGGAAATTTGCATATGTGATAAAAATGTTGGTCGCCAAAAAATACTAGAAACAAATCATGTCACTGATAGCACAGGGATCGCCGGCACAGTAGGAAATCTACTGCAATTTGATAAAGAAACCCAAACTTTTAAATTTAATACAGATGAAGAATCACTTGGAATAAATTCAAAATACATGCTTACAGAAATACAGAAACTAACCCAAGATGATTTAACTCGCTATAAAATCAGTGACAAAACGAACAACTTTCCACGAACTTATTTTGAAGCTAACATAAATGATAAGAAACACGCAGAAGAGTTTTTAAATAAATTATGGTTTTACTCAAACCAAGCCAATGAAGAAGAAGTGGAAAGAATACTGAAAACGGAAATTGATCATCACTATAACTTAGATAAAAGCCAAAACCATTTTCTGTTCAGGGTGCATTCCGACGCTATTTTCCTAAGATTTCACGACGAAATACAAAAATGGTGGAAAACACAATCAAAGCCCCGCTACCTGACCAAAACTGATTATATATTTGAGGAAGCTAAGAAAGACATCATAAACAGTCCAGTGTTAACGGTACTGAACATTATGTTCATAAGATCTCTCAAAAAGTTAGACATAGAATTTAATGCAGATGCAATTAATTCTATAAATTTAGAGAAATCAATGGAAAATAAAAGAATCCTTAATATACTCTCTGAAGCGGTTATTTTAAGTGCCAATAAAATAATGCAGTTAGTCGAATTACAAAACAACTACACTTTTGTGAATTTAGATTATGTACACATACTTCCAGATAACGACAAAAATAAATTGATGAATGAACTGAGCGAAATGAAAGATGTCACTTTAATTATCATTTGTGAAACATCCTTAGATGAGAAGCACCAAAATACGATCAATGAAATAATCAAAATTTCTAAAGAAAAAATTATCGTGATAACAGATAAACCATTACAAGAAAAAACATATCAAAATAGCGACTATATTGCTCTTAATGATGAAAACATCAACTTAAATGATTTACATCCTGACACACAATCGAAAGTTCTTAAACAATTCAGAGTATGTTACCAGGGAAGGGAAGTACCATTAAATGCAATAATAGACGATGATTCAAAAACTTTAATACATGCAAAAATGTTGTGGTCGATATTGAATAGAGTGAAAATAGAAATAGGGCAAGCACTAGACTCATTTAAATATGATGAAATAAAAGATTACTATGTTAATAGAAGTTTGCATCGGGAAGACGAGGAATATGAAGTCAACACGTTGAATGACATTGATGAAACAATCGTCTTGATAAAATCTAAGCCTTGTATGGGTAAAACTATTCTTCTTACTCATTTATCCTTAGAAACTAAGAAAATTGATCCGAAGCCTTGGATTGTACGAATAAATATGTCAGCTTACAACAATGATTTTGTGGGGTGGAAATTAAATGTGACTCATGTAATGAGATTTCTTTGTAAAGCTGCACTCAAAACAACAGCAACAGATACAATTAATAAACTAAATTTCACCGAGAGCACTGATCAGACTGTTGACCTTAACAGAGATAATTTTGAAGATATTCCTCATGAATTAGAGTGGTTCATTCATTTTTACAATCAAGGCAAAATAATATTGCTATTTGATGGATTTGACAAAATTCATCCACATTTCACAAAGGAAGGGATCGAATTATTACTTGCACTGAAACAAGCTAACAAACGAATGTGGATAACAAGCAACTGCTATATTGTCCATATACTGGAGAAGAAATTAGGAGCTGCGTACCAGCTAGAGAGATTGTCGACGCAAGAACAAGAAAGCTTCCTGCGTAGATTCTGGAAAACGAACCTGAAACTGGAAAAACTAAACCATCAACAGTTTAATAATATCAGCATATTTCTTAATTTCTTCATGAAACTATTCAATTCTAAAATCAATGTCTTTGCTGACACTAATAGACCTATGGTTCCTTTATTAAGTGTACCGTTCCACATCATATATCTTACGGCAGTCGAATACTTCAAAAATGAAATCAATAGTCTGTCGCCAAGATTCCTTCGTGAAACATTACAAAAGAAATGGAGACTAAATCGTTACACATCGGTGGATCGATTTTTGCGACAAGATGAAGAGAAATCTTTGGAGTTGGCGGGAACACCTTTACATATGTACATAGCTGCAAATTACTTCAAATTACAGATAACAGATACATTCGAAATACACCTTAATAAGGATGTAATTATGAATAAGTCAAAGGTTTATTTAAACGCAATAACCTCATACGAACTGTTCCTTAAAGGCAATATGAAACACATTTGTGAAATTGAGAACAGAAACATTGAAAAAGAGCAAGACAGAATACGTGAAGATTTTCTACAAACTCATAGAAAATTGGCTTTATATGCAATATTTAAGGAGAGTGATATACCAAAACTACTTACTCCACTTGAAATATCTCAAGTTAAAAGCATGCTAAAAAAACTAGAATCAGGTGAAATAAAGTCTAGTTTCATAGACTGTGTCGTCAATGACATACCGCAATTCTACAACTTAATCTTTGCCGAATATTTTATTGTTGAATTTGCCTCAGATATGCTGAAACGCGTGTTTCGCGGGGAGATATATACACAAATGACATTTGAGTCACTGTGGAATTTCATAGTAAACGGAATTCTTTTGTTATGCCCCCCAGGGGTGCGAAACGCTTTCGACTACAAATTGAAATATGACCCTGAGTTGGCGGAAGCAGCAAGCAATGAGAAGACTGACAAGATTATATTCGAATTAATTTTAAAACAAACCAAGAAAGCTGAAATAGTAGGTCGCGACGCTGAAAATTTGCTGAATATTGCTATAAATGAAGGTTTAGTTAACATCAGTAATCTTTTATTGAGAGGTGCTCGTCGGTATGTAACTAACGAAAATCTAGACGGAATTTTGAGTATTTTTAAATCTAGTGCTTTTGTAATGGGAGTAGCAAATCCGGAATGGAAAGAGCAGACAGTAGAAGCGATGCGTTGTATTGACGCGGTGGATGGTAAGGATTTGATAGACCTTATAAATTCTAAGGAATTAGAAGGTGTGTCTCAAACACTGACTGTCTTATACGAGAACACAAACATGGGGCAGGAATTACATCAGAAGATAAAGAAAGAAGTTTGTAGGCCAATCCAGAAGCTCACGGAAAAACTAGTAAGATGCAGTGACGACAACGAAAATCTTACAACCTTGATGGAAGTTTTGCCATACCACTTGCCTGAGATAGTCAACTCGCTATTTCGTAATATCGGAGGAAACAGTAGGGAGGATGAACAACAAGGGAACTCGTCACTTGACACTGCTCTCGAGTCCTTCTCAGGAAGGCAGGAATGAAATAAAAAGACCAATTCATTCATTCTAAATGACTAAAATTTGTTCAAGCGTTCAATAGTTGAACGCCTGACTACCTAAAAGTAAGTATTCAAAACATCATTCGGTCATTATAATAAACAATTGACAGAAGTAGACCGATGATTTAAATTGTTTTAGCGCTAATTGGGTTTAGTGATTTATGTGCATGCGGGCATTTTTGAGCAATGTGTTCATTGTATTAATATGAGTTTTAATGTGTTATACATTTATTTATTTTATGATATCGTAAGCAAATGTGTGCAGCGAACTAAATTAGGTATGTATATTTGGATTAAGGTTTTTAAATTCACAATAAGATTTTTATTCTTCATACATAATATATGAATAAATTAAATCAAGTCTGTCATAGCAATATCTAAAAAATGTAAAAGTACCCTTAACGAAGCAGAAAGGCACTTGTTCTCCCCGTCATTACGATATTTTTTTTGTTATAGACTATACCTGGGAACCTTCTAGTTACGGAGATGTTGGGGGTCAAAGTTCCAATTTTTTCACAAGTTTTTAATGTTACAATTTTACTCTAAATACTACCTCGGCCCCTGTATGTTTTGAGTGCGTTATTTTGATTCCTACCGTAAAACGTTTTATTCCCCCAAAAAAAAAAGAACCGTTTCCCAGCAACAATGGTTCCGTAGAGTTACTTAGTTTGATGTACGAAATGCATGGTTGATGTTGTCGTGAAGGGTCCGTTTACACCCAGTAGAACAATATAGGAAATACCTATAGCTCCATCGCTTTCACACATTGAAAGAAGATTTAAATAAGAGTCGGTGATGGAACAAACCCTGATCATTGAGATATACTTAAAACTGAATGAAAAACGAAATGATGCAATAATGTGTAATAGACAAGAATTTATGTGGTATACTACAACTAAAAAACCCGACTACTGAAAAATCACGCTCTCGTATATTGTATGAGACAAAGTCTTTTCAAACGTCACGTTTCCAGTTTTTACCCGACTACGGCGAAGTCAAAAGGAAGGGTTATGATGTTAGCAGATGTATGTATGTATGTATGTATGTTTGTATTTACGTATGTTCCTCCGTAGCGCCTAAACTATTCATCCGATTTTGATTAATAAGGTGTCAATCGATTCGTTATTATGACTCGGGTAACATAGGCTACGTTTTAACCGACATCAACAATAGGAGGAGTCGATTTCACCTTGTAAACTCCGAATTTAATTAGAGCGTGATTTTTCGGGTTCTTTAGTTGTTATATACCACACAAAATCTAGTTCACTTTTAGTAGGTAGTAGGTACCTACATAACATACTTTATGTAAACTCTCTATCACCAATATCAAGAACAAAATGGGCCATCGCAATAGTACACAAATGCATTTCATAAGTACTTAAAATAAATAATAAAACCTACAATGCAAACTATGTATAAAAACTAAGCATTTATTTGTAATAATGGTAAAGACTGAAATGTGTCATAATAATAGCGTAAGTTTTATGATATTTATTAATTGAATTAAAATATAGGTATTATGTGTAGGGACAATCTTTTAATACTTAATAGCATGTAGGTATATTACGTGTTCAATACTGTGTAATATGTTTAGTATATTGTGTAAGGTTGCTATACATATACCATAAAAGAAATGTTGAATGTATAACTATACCTCCCTAACGGTGACACATTAAGCTTTAAATGTCCAGTATAACATGGCATCGCTTTGCATAGATTTTCTGTACGATGAGAGATCCGCATAAACTGGTTTTGTATAGCTTGATTGGTCGTCGTGGAATACAATGAATACAATGTATTTTTTTTAAGTGAGACAATAAGGTGAAATCCGAATTCTTAAGAGATACAGGAAAACTGTCTTAGGAAACTTTTAGTTCTTTTTTAATTAACACAATTTGGTTTTTTTGGTTAAGTGTGAGTTGTTCATAAAAAAATGTGGAATTGGACATTTTTACTAATAAGCTGGGAATTTTGCTGTTGAGTGTAAATTGACCTATAAATGAGCGTTAAAAATATTGTTTGGTGCTACGGAACCGTTTGTGTGCGAGTCCGAGTCGCACCTGGCCGGTTTTTTTTTATTCCGTTCGACTTTGTTTCTTGTGAAGATCATTGCGCAGAAGCAAACTCTCGGGACAGCAGTATTGGGTCTAATATTGTCTGATTCTGATTTCAGCATTTTGTCCCATTTTTCAAGAATCACCCTGTATATTAGCAACGGATAATTGCATACATACACGCGTACATACATGATAAGCTAAATATGTTTCAGCCTACGCCTTAACCAAAGCGATCGTCGCGCGAACTCGCATACATTTCGTTTGGCAAACCCGCAAACGCGTAATTCCACCGTCTTAGACTGCAACTTCCGATTATCTGAACAAATGAGTGACTTGTGAACGCGGCGATCGCACATTCGCACGACCGATCGCTTTGGTTAGGAGTAAGATTCGTGGGTTTTGTAGCTAATTGATAAAATTTGTAGTCTTATAGAGATATTGTAAGTATATAACGGCATAATATTTAGTTAAGGATTTTCTTTCATTCATCTTTGTTTTCATAATAATTTGTTTGTAGTCCTTTTAATTCCTATTTTTATTTGAGACTATGTTCTTGCTTATAAGATTTGTAGTTCAACCTAATGTGTGGCGATCTCGGTGTAATTTAGACCTTATACATAAGCATTATGTATTATTCTAAATTGTATTCAGTCAATCGAACAAACTAAGCATTTAAATAAACACTTAATAAATACGTAATGTTTGTATTTTTTTCATAACCTAGTTAAAATTTTGCCACTGGGCTTTATAGAAGGTCTGTAAATTTTCGTCAGGCATAAACACGGAAAAACATTCCTTGAATCATCAAACTCATTAACACTGAAGTAATGGATGACTACCTAGGTTCGATTCCCAGGTCGAGCTAAGTGTTAACTGGGTTTATTCTTCAAGAATTGCCCAGTAGTAGCCCGGCGTAGTTAGAATAGGATAGCCCCTATAATATTGCATGGGCCTCAAACAACTTAACTGGTAAAAAGGTATTGACTTTCACTACACCTCCATCTAACCATAACATAACATAAACATCACGCCTGTAATCTCCGAAGGTTCAGGCAGAGGTGTACCTAATAGTACACATTTCGCCTGTTATATTTAAGTCCCATGTAATAGCTAGGGGGTGAGCCTATTGGCATCAACCGGGCGCAAATCCAGACTCCGTAGCTGCTGAGAAATACCTGATGGAAAAACCCAATGACACTTTGCCCGATTCGGGAATCGAACCCACGACTTCATGCTCAGCAGTCGTGCTTGCGACCACTAGACTAACGAGGCAGTCCACCTAACCCTTCGGGCATCACAGGCGTGATGTTAGGGCCTTATCATACTAGCGGTTTGCGAACGGCTGCGGGACGGGGCAGGCGCGCAGCTAATGCGTCGCGAACACGCTACGGCTGCACTGCGAGGACATCGCGGACGCGTGGAAAGTACGCAACGTTTTCGTCGCGTGTTTGTAGCGAGGTAACGACGTACACTCAGTAACAAAATGGATTCCGACGAGGAAACAATCTGTTGGCTTTGTTACTTCGAAGACGCCGGAGACGAAAACGAAAGCATCGAAGAATTTGGGAAGGTCCATTACCCGCAACGAATTCGCTGCGCATGTGCGGCGTGTTCGTTGCGCGCCCGTAATGTATTCGTTGCTCGCCCGCTCCGTTTCGAGGATGCTCGCAATCCGCTAGTAAGATAAGACCCTTATGTTGTATGGATTTACCCAAATAAATCCACTGATACCACCTCATTGTAGAATACTTCCTGTATGATTTCAGAACTTATCATTCATGTTTCTGTCAAAGTTTGGCACTCGAATGTAAACGGATTGTCAAAACACAAAATGCCTTCTGGATTCAGAATATCTTTTACATAGCAGTTATAAATTACAGTGAAATGTACTTGAAATGATCGCTTTAGTCATTCCAGTCGTGTTTTTATGGGCATCGGTAAGTTATGCATGATGTTTTATGTGGCGAGTACCGTTATAATTTAAGTAGGTAAGGTATAGCTTTCCGGAGATGAGAGATGAGGCCATCCTTCTCTTTACAATAATATTGTAAAACCAAATATTTTTAAAAGACTCACCAAAGAGGTTCTTGCTTGGTTCTTCGACCAACCCGAGATGTGCAATTATCTCCTGCACAAGCAGGCCTGTTTTTTATCCGACTACGGCGAAGCCAAAAGGAAAGGTTATGATTTTAGCAGTCTATGTATGTATGTATGTGTGTTTCTATTTACGTATGTTCCTCCGTAGCGCCTAAACTATTCAGAATAAGGTGTCAATCGATTCGTTATTATGGCCCGGGTAACATGGCCTACATTTTATTCAGTAGTCGGGTTTTTTAGTTGTAGTATACCACACAAATTCTAGTTTTTTGCTGTATTTAACATCATACATTCAGGCCCATTTTCATCGAAGGGCTAGGCCTTGCGGTCTTTTTTTTTAAATCAATGGTTGATGAGATATTCGCTTCTAAAGCCTTAAAAAATGTCCCATGATCTGGACTTTCAACGAAAATTGGTTTGAATAAGATTTTTTGTTTAGTTTTTGAGATAATTGTGGGATTTTTCGTAAAACTGAAATACAAAACTTTGTTTTTCATTAACATACTATGAGTTTCATTTCTTTCTTCACGTACATACGCGCTCTTACTCTACGCCTTCCTACAATGTCCTACTAACTTACAAGTTATTATAACAATTCCCCAACCTTAGCCAAACTAAGATAGTTTAATTTTCCGCATCATAAAATGGGTCTGTTATAAGATTCCGTGCGCGGGGTATTGTCACTATATCATGGGGCCTGAGCCTAATGGGGGACGGGCTATTCTCGTATTATTCGGCTAAATAAGGCCAGGAGGGTGACCAGCTAGTTTAGTGATGCCTAGGACAGCTCCGAGGGTTCTAAGCACAAATTATATTTGCTACTGAAAATTGGAGTGCCTCTTTGGTCAAGCGCGACAGTTGAGCATGCGATCCTGGGTTCGATTCCCAGTTCGGACATGGTGCTGTTGGGTTTTTCCATCAGGAATTTATCAGTAGCAGCCACGGAGTCTGGATTCGTGCCTGGTTGATGGCAATAGTTTCGGCCCCTATTACATGGGACTTAAACAAAACTGGCGAAATGGAAGAGTGCGATTCCGTGCTACCGGATGAGGTTCAACTCTAGTACAGAAGTATTGAAGAGGAAGACACAGCATGTCTTCCGACTTGATAATGACAGGACAGAAATGATAGTCGATTGGGCACCGTTGGAGAGACTGCAGTACAGCCCAAGTCTCGATCGAATCGAAGGCTTTCTCATAGTCCACAAACGCCAAGCAGATAGGCAGGTTATACTTTATAATATTAGTTAGAAGTTATAAAGTACAAGTACAGTACAGTTACTTTCTAAACAAAACAAACTTACACACAAACAAGCAAACACAAACAAAACAACTACAAACTTTCTTTTTTTTTTTCTTTCTTTCATATATTCAGAAGTGGAAGCCTCTGTTTAGGTAATAAACTGACATACTAAGCTAGGCAGCATATTAAAATCATTTTCCGATACGTAAAGTAAAGCTGGGAACAGTAAACTTTATGTGTTCCGAACACAACACCTGTGTTTTTAATGGATATTGTCAATTTTTTGCACACAACTGTTTCGTTATGTATTGAACATTTTACGTCGCGATAAAATTTTGTTTTTTATTTCTCTTGTTGCTTACCTGCACGCGTAGCATGACCACCGTAGGAACCGGTTCGAAAAAATCGAAAAAATGACAATTTCTTTTGTTGATCTGTCATTTTGTCGATTCTTCCATCGACAAAACCCGTTTCTACGGTGGTCATGCTACGCTTACTGGTAACTATGGAATTACTTGTGTGTGTAGTCGTTATCTTTGTTAAAAGATAGAACAGGTAGGAGCTCGTATCTAAATAGCACCTAACAGGCGCCCAGCTGGTTCTACAAGGTTAAGCAGCGCTTGCCGAGGTCGGTCCGTGGATGGAAAAAGCACGTCAAGCCAGTAGCCAGCCAGTATAAGTACTGCAGTTTTCAGCTCCATAACACCCTCACCTGCAGCTCGGGTGTTAATTCCGCCTCGAATGCAATAACAAAGTTTCCCCTATTATATCAAAATGTACTATTTGCATTTGATAGCCCAATTTTTGAGGAGGCGTCGCTACGAACCTTAGGAGCCGAGTAAAATGAGAAACGGCGTGTGACACCGCGGGGCATGACACCACAGCTAGTTTGATATAACTGTGGCCACTCAAGGGGTCATTGTATCAATCATTATCAAGACCTTTTACTAAGACACAACAGCTGGTGGCCAGCATGACGTCAGTAGTATTATTTTCATCTTATTCCAGTGTGGAAAAGAAATGGCGCTAGACATCCTGTATAGCTCTGTCTCTTTCGCTACACTGGAGTGAAAATAAAACAATACTTACCACAGCCCCACTGTTCCCAACAATTTGTCGCATATCGCGAACGTACAGTCGCCACCACAGTCATCAAGTTACCACAAACTGTCAAATTACTCCAAATGATTTTATACCATAAAATGTTGATGGTTAAGTTCAAAATCGAATGAGGAAAATTGGTCAGTTTTTAGTACTTAAGTTGATGCGCTGGCGTATGTACATTTCTCAAAGCAGCTTAACAAAGAACTTGAGTATGCACATTGATTGATTATTTACCTGTCCCGCTCTTGCATGACTCAGGAATGATCAAGCAATTATACGTACCGTATTAATTTGTCCTTACATAAACGATATTCGCAAATATTTACAATATTCGTAAGAACACATTTACACTTAGGGGAAGTCCCGATTTACAACCTAGCTAGCCAGTTATATCAAATATGGCGCTCTGAAATAACACTATCTCAGTGCGACATATTTGATTTACAGTAGGTATTAAATAAATCATATCACATTGTAATGATAAGAATAGAGGTAGGTTAGTGACAACTAAAAATATTTAGGTACGTATATGTATAATATTTGATTTTTCTGTGTTGTAGGAAACGGACGGTATTGCAAAAAAAACACCAGCCTCGGTTAAATTACTTGCCGGAATCCACCAGAAATATTATAATGTTTCAATTTTTATGTAGCTAACACAGAATATTCCTAAACTCATTTATACATTCATTCTACTTTTGTAAGAAGAGCGAATTGAAAAAGTTTGTCCGAAAATGTTACACTTTTATAAGAACCTAGTCTTTTTCTACGTTTTATTTTTGCTTCACCTTGAGAAAGTGAGTAACGAGTAGTACCTACCTTATATACTTTATATTGAACTAGCGACCCGCCCCGGCTTCGCACGGGTGCAATATATATAAACATTCCTCTTGAATCACTCTAGGTATCTATTACTGAAAACCGCATCAAAATCCGTTGCGTAGTTTTAAAGATCTAAGCATACATAGGGCTAGATAGCGGGAAGCGACTTTGTTTTATACTATGCAGTGATACGTCATTAATACGTTACCTACTGCAAGTAACACACTCAAGAAAATCCTTTGTCTATAGCCTGCAAACTTATGTTGATGTAGGATCTGTGCTGTGGTCAATGGGTCTGTGAAATATAGCCAATCAGCAGTTGCCACCTGGCAACCAGATGGTATTGTTGTATGGTGGTCGTATGGTAATAAAAAAAACTATTGTCACACAAGTACGCTCGACAACTAATCAAGCTATGCAAAATCAAATTAAGCTGATCTCTCATTGCACAGGAAGCTCATGCACAGCGAGGTCAGGTTATACTGGATATGTATAGCTTAATATTTCGCCGTGTGTACGTGTAACTGCTCTACACTCTCGCTGAGACACTCCGAGGAAGAGCGAGTGCGTACAGTAGCGCTTTTCTAACTTCTTTGTTCCTCGCTTTCGCTCCGTCCTGTGTTGGTTTTTTGCAAGACGTCTCGAGACAGATATAGAGAGCTCTATGTCGAGGTTATACAGCCACCATAGAGACCAGCAAAGCGCAAACTGTTACCATGAAATCAGCACATGAGAACCACCAGCAGCAAAGAAATATTTCCCCGATTTAAACAGAAAAACAGCTGTTTCAATCGTTTTGACCGTGAAACAGCTGCTTTTTGTATCGATAACCGACGAAAAATGTCTTTGTCCCTTACATTCTGTATATCACGATAACACACAATTGTTTTTACTATCTACTTAACCGCATTTTGTGAAGTACCATTATCTAGTCATCAGTCATCACGTAATACTTTAATTTGTTATTTGTTACCGTCATAAATATTTTATTATTACAAGGCAGATGTAAGTGGCAACGCCGGGACGGGACGCCCTAGAACATACACTACACTACACTAACCTTATCGGTGAGGTTATTCATTAAGGTCGTGTGCATAGTACCCGCAACCGGCGGCGGCGCGCCTGTGTCATGATTTTTTTTTAGGATGGAAAATCATCAAATCATCCCCCCCCCCCCCCGGAGCGGAAGGAAGTGTCAGACTTGTACTGACTAAAACCCATCCATGTTCCTTCTTTGCCCTTTGTGTTCCAGGGCCGCGGTATCTCTTTCGAACAGTCCGCAGCCCTGGCAGGCATCGGCCCGTGCGAACCCCTACATGGTTGCTGACATCTCTTTGAGGCGCGCGGGGATCACGATCGCGCCGTCGACACGGCCTGTCGTCATAAGACGGCTGGACGGCGAGCTAGCCCATAACTCGCTGTCCACAGGCCCGCGCCTACGGTGGCCGGGGGCCACCACGTGACCCCCGACGCCCAGGGCGTCTCCCGCGGCGGCTGGGACATGAGGCTCTATCTCTCTCACGTCCCGCTACCTCCTTATTATTTATTCATCACTTGAATACAAACATTAATAATTGTAATATAGCTTTTGCCCGCGGCTTCGCTCGTGTTAATTTACAATTTGACAATTAAACTCTTAACACACTACTAAAGTTTCTATGATAAGAACATGATTCGACGTGGCGCCATCTATTATTATAAGAACGTTATTGTTGTTGTCCTCGGAAACAGTACTTTTTTTCGGGATGAAAGGTATGTCCATTTCTGTACACCTGACAACGTATATGCAAAATTTCAAGATGATCGGTTCAGTTATTTAAGCGTGGAAAGGTATATATATATATAGAATTTAGATATAATTTAGAATAGTTATAATTTATATATAATTAATGTATATATATATATAAGTAAGGATAAGGAAGTAAGGATTATTAGTGAGTACAGCAGTCACTGTGCGGATAGTCGTGTCAACCAATGGCTTAATAGCCATATCCTCGACCACATTCTGAGGAGGCTATAGCTTGGCAGCTGGATCAAGGGTTTGATTTAGAAAAGAGTACTTCTGGACACGGCGTGTATTGTTAAGAGGTTCCTCTTTCAAGATTCCCTACCATTTTTTTATATTATTTTCGAAAAATGTATTTTAATATGTTTAAGAAACAATAAATGAAATAATTATAAACATCAACAACTTTCTAGTATCTTTTCTAATTACAGTGCAAAGCCGAAGATTACTTCTACAACCCTCTAAATGGGACCAAAGCAACCCTCTCCGGGATAGCAGCTTATAGGTCAGCGTTGACGCTGGACTGGCTTGCAGCTGAGGACATGAGGCAGAGGGAACTGGCCTCGGCCTTCGAGACGGAGCCAGCTCCTCCGTTCAGGAGTATCACGACCGACTGCATGGGGTACACAAGACCAGCTTCGGGGAAAGTTGCTCGGCTTATGCTGGAACTTCTGAAGTAAGTCTGGTACCCTGAGATATATAAAAATTTTATGTTACTTAGAGCTTTGACTTGGACACGTTCCCGTCTCTTTCTTGCACTTGCACTTTGGCAGAATGATGTGAGACAGTGACAGAAATAATGCGAGCTGAGTAACTTTTATAGACCAAGGCCTTGGTCTTCCATAGTGACTCGCATTTAAAAAAAAAATCCTCTGTTTGTTTTGACTCATGACTAACTCGTGTGTTCCCATCCCACTAGCGAAATGTACATATATGTATAGTACCATGTTATAGGAAAATGAAGTTGATGATAGGTACTTTACTAGCTAGTTAGTACTTTGGAATACGCTGGAATTAAAAAAAAAAAACAGATAATGTTTACTTCTTTTGCTGTCCGTTGGGTATTATCCAATAACTGAGTTATGGACGTCAGAGCATCACTACCATGACCTGGATTAAGGCATAGAATATATTTTCCCGGTAGTGTGGGAATGTCCCGTTGCTGGCCTACACACAAGCTACAAATGAATACTACTTAATCCTCTTTTATAGAAATTTGGAAGGTGACGAAGGCACAATCGTGTCGGAATTAATCACAGTACTGGTTCGCACAAAGTTACTGGTCCAAACTTCCATGTTGGATGCGGAACCTGACTTGGATTCTCTGGTCAAAACTCCGGGAGTGATGATGGGAGAACCGCACACCACATTCCCACGGATTCTGGCCATGTGCTGGATGGCAGTCACCGATCCTGTTACCACGAAAAAGTTTGGGTGGTGTCCAATTAATAGGGTAGGTGTTATTTTATAATTCAACGGGCTTAAGAAATAAGGAACTATTGTTTGGTCTTATGTAATGGTCCAGAATTTAATCCATTTGGCTTGTGCTTGAACACTAGGATGCAGAACTGGAAGAGTATCAATTTCTATATTGAGTTTAACTTGGACATCGCTACACTACGTATGTCAGTCCAGACTAACCAGGATTTAAAATAAATACATGTCTAAACCCCTTTTTTCAGTTTTCGTTCACACTTTTAGTTGCAATTTTCTTCGTAGTTGGGTTTCAACATCAATTTTTTTTATTTGTGATTGTGACACACAGTTAAAAGTAAGTAAATTGTGTTATAAATAATTTTAGCTTCTGAAGCCGGTGACTTTTGTTTGTTTGATTTAGTTTTTTTGTCACCGACTTCTAAAGCTAAACTTATTTTTCACTTTTCTGTGTTTTTGAAGTCGGTTTTATTTTTTTCAAGAAAGATTTTTTATTTTTCCATTTTTAGTTGTAAAATCCTAAACATATATTTGCAATACATTAATTTTACATTGTCAACAATACATTTCACCAATAAAATGGATGTTAATATACCTAACTGTCGCAATCTCGGTGTACTGTACGCATCTGCGTACCCCTCGGAGCATACAGCCGTTTTAGCGGTTGCAGCAATCACGATAGATTTTCACCAAATTGAAACGGGACACCGCAGAATAATATTCTTCCAAATAAAAAAAAAATATAAAAAAAAAAATATCGTCGAAATAGGTTCATAATTGTCGAAGACATCGATAATATCAAATTTGGAGAGTCCCCTCGATTTCTCCAGGATCCCATCATTAGATCCTGACCTGATGACCATGGGACCACATGGAAACTATACTGTTTCAAACAATGCCCATAAAATTTGAGGGTTGTCCTTAATTTTACTAGGATTACATCATCTGATCCTGATTTATACCTTCCATCATCAGCTCAGCAACATGAGATGATGATGATTACCAGGCACAAATATCTGAATTGCGTTAGAGAGTATATGAAAAACATTGTATGTGCCTATAAAATTTGAAGGTTGCCCTCGATTTCCCTGGGATTCCATCATCAGATTCTGATTTGGTCAATGGGACTACCTCAGGAGTACAGGCTTTCGAATAAAAAAAGAATTATGAAAATCGGTCTACAATTGGCGGAGAAATCGGTGAACATAGGTACATGAAAAAAAAATACATACAGTCGAACAAAAAAACTCCTCCTTTTTTTTTAAATCGGTTAAAAATTGTCAAAGGAGTTTTGGTGAAACATTAGTGAACCGTTAACAATACATGTCATTGTAATAGGCTTATCCCCAATGAAATGGAACTTAACATACCTAACTGTTGAAATGTGGGTGTACTGTAGACTGTACACATCTCAGAGCATTCAGGCATGATGTTATGTTATGATGTTGTATAAACAATGAACATCCAAGCGATTGCAGCCATCGCGACAGATTTGCTGTCTATTATTGAAGAGTTCTATTGCAAATCTCCGAAGATCAGCATCAGATCTTCACCAAATTTAAATGGGACCACCGCGGAATAATATTCTTCCAAACAAAGAAAGAATTATCAAAATCTGTTCACCATTGGCGAGGATATCGCTGAACATACACACAAAAAAAAATAAAAAAAAAAAATTCTTCGATTCGACTTGATAATCTCCTCTTTTTGGAAGTCGGTTAAAAAGTTATGTCTCACTATGTGCTGCCTTGCAAGTCCTCTTTTACTTTTCAAGTTTTTTTTTTCGTGTTCCAGGTAAACAAATACTTGAAAATGAGCAAGCCTATAACGATAGCCAAACAAATGAAGGCTTTAGAGCCTGTCATCGCAAGAGCCCGGTTTATTATGGAGGGGTTTATACAACACGTTACACCCCTCAATATGTACCAAAAGAAGTTAGAGCAGAAAATCACACCCACAACGAAGGTAACAATCACAACAATCGAATGTGGTACTTATTGACTAGAATTTAAGTACTGTACGTCTTTAATAAGCTAACGAAATTCCGCAGACATGGTCGATATCGATTTCTAAACGAAAAAAAAAGATACGTAGATTTTTCAGGGGTGACCGCAAGAAGTTACTTGGTATTGAGGTATGAGTTGAGAAAATCAGTTTGTTTTTCGCTAGATAAAGAGAAGCCTATATCCAGCAGTGGTAGGCTTCCGGCTGTGGATGATGATGATGCATTTAATTAGATCCTGTATTCGGATATAAATGTGGCTGGCGGAGGGATGGGAAGACTTGATTGTTTCCATGGAGAGGAAATCCTGGATGAGGCTGGCACAGGAGAGTGGGTAGACCGGGAAGCTACCGTCCGCATTGCAGGAGCTCATGTGAGTCTTGTGGTGTGCCGTCCCGGACATCACTAAGGAGGAGAAGGCGAAAGTTCGCTGAGGGGTCGCGAACGTCATAAAACGCAGTACTAGAGGACCCTCCAAGAAAAAAAAAACAGCGGGAATTTGTCAAAGACGGCAGAGATTTTTATGTGTCGAGCCCCACATAACCACACCGCTCCCCGGACGGTGTGTGTATGCGTTGGCCATATGCTCTGCCGAAAAGTATATCATTCTGAACCGTGACCGTGTAGATATTGCAGTTTTGTAAGAAACAGCTATTCTTTTTTTAATAATCGATGAAAAATTCTATGTGGTCAGTTCAGAATGATGCACTCACACTCTGTATAACTCAGCCGTGGGTTAAATCAAGCAGTTGATGTTGATTGACCTGCTTGGTTACGTCGATATATTCCTGCAATATTGTAATGTTGCGTTGAGCGGTTTCTATTTCCCAAATATTTAAATAACAAAAACTTGGTCTATTGTAAAGCTTTTAAAAGCAACCAGTAACTATTATACGTCTACGGAGTTGCTGCTTACGTTGTTGCAAAATACATAGCTCATTCTTCATCCGTCATTAAAATCATTATTATGTATTGATTTCAGAAGGCAACTACTACTCAAAAAAAAAAAACTGAATTAATAGTAACAAGGACATACCCCACGCAACGTACATGGCATTCGAACACCGTAAGTATTGCCCTGACAACTGGTTGATCATAAGACAGCTGTCAAATTAATGTTGCCTTTATGCAAAAACAATGTCAAAAAATAAATAAATTGTAATTAAGTCAGGAGAATAGTGAGTAGAGGAGCTCGTGGCTAAATAATAACAGCAACTCGGGTCGATCTTTAGGTTACGCCGTGTTTGTCTAGGTTGGCCTGTGGATGGGTGACCAATTACATACTGAGTTTCCTCCGTGCCTCTGAAAGCACGTTAAGCCGTTGGTCCCGGGTGTCATTTATAGATCTTTGACAGCCGTTAGGTAGTCAGTGGCCCAAAAAGTCTGACAACCAGTCTTACCAAGGGGTATCGTATTACCCAGTCCTAAATGGGTTGTGGAGGTCAGATAGGTAGTCGCTCCATGTAAAATACTGGTATTCAGCTGCATCCGGTATGTCGGCTGGAAGCCGACCCCAACATAGTTGGGAAAAGGCTAGGCAGATGATGATGACAGGAGAATAGTGATGATGAGAATCTGGATGCCACGAGCAAAAAGATCCCTGTACATCTATGTATTTTTTTCCCGCGATGCATTAGGCACAAAAAATAACAGCGGCTCGGGCCGATCTTTAGGTTAAGCCGTGCTTGCCTAGGTGGGCCGGTGGATGGGTGACCACCCATAACATACTGAGTTTCCTCCGTGCTTCGGAAAGCACGTTAAGCCGTTGGTCCCGGCTGTCCTTTGTAGATCGTTAACAGTCGATAGAGGTAGTCAGTGGCTCGAAAGTCTGATAACCAGTTTTACCCAGGTGTATATATATCACCCAGTACTATCTGGGTTGTGGAGGTCAGATAGGCAGTCGCTCCATATAAGATACTGGTATTCACTGGAAGCCGATCCCAACATACTTGGGAAAAGGCTAGCCAGATAATGATGATTTGTCTGTTCTGGCGTTTCACGGTGCGGATCTTCCGTTACGTGATTCTGATCATTTTCTGCTTACCTACTCCCCAGGTACGACACGTCCGCGTGGAGATCGCGCAGGGAGACACGCTAGTGCCGTTACAACCAATGATCGAACCTGAATCCTTTGATCTGCCTAACCGTCGCTCTGCAGAAACTACCACAGACACAGGAAACAGTTTGTGCAACCTTCCACACTTCGTCTTAGCAACCATTGTGATTGTTTTGTGAACAATAAACGCGTTTTCAAGTCTTTAGAAATTTTCTAATTACGTAACCTAAAATCACATCACG
Source organism: Noctua fimbriata (assembly GCA_905163415.1). Classification (NCBI taxonomy): domain Eukaryota; kingdom Metazoa; phylum Arthropoda; class Insecta; order Lepidoptera; family Noctuidae; genus Noctua; species Noctua fimbriata. Next base: position 7,155,704 of record LR990929.1, on the reverse strand, counting down.
CCTGTAATCCCCGCAGGGTTAGGCAGAGGTGTATCTAATAGTACACCCACATTTCGCCCGTTATGTTTAAGACCCGTGTAATATGGGCGAGCCTATTGCAGTCAACCGGGCACAAATCCAGACTCCGTGGTGGCTACTGAGACATTCCTGATGAAAAAACCCGATAACAATTTGCCCGATCCGGGAACCGAACCCAGGACCTCATGCTTAGCAGTCGCAATTGCGACCACTCGACCAACATAGACAGCAAACTATCTAATAATGAGAGTTCTAATTGGTTAGTGAAACTCCGCAGACGTGGTATCGCTATCATATTTAGTGTTTGCTGCCGAACGCATCGTCGATGCTGCCGCGTACGACAGCACTCCCTCTCTGTTTCTCGCTCTAGCAAATGACGGTTCTGAGCGACAGAAAAGGATATCGTGAAGCCCTAGTTCTATCCGCCTACTAGAATTCAGCATGCACATAAATTATTATTTGGAACTAGCACTTCGCCCGCGACTTCTTCCGAAAAAAATTTGATAGCTCGGCTAATACGGATCTTCTGATTCCGTCAGTTCATTGTCTGGTTCAGCCCCTTTAACATTAGCACTTCCAGCACATGAATGGCCATTTCCTGTTCATCCACTATTAGAAACTCCTTATTAAAATAATATCGTGCGTAATCCACCACGCCAGCCCAGCATAGCTATTCACAAATGCTTCGATTCGATTTCGATTCGACAAATCGTATGCCTATCTTTTTATGGAATTACGAAAGCGAGCAAGATAGATAAACGACTTTCCGAATCGAAACGTTTGTGAATAACTATGCAGTTTGGGTTAGCTCCCTAAGTTGGATTTATAATTAAAAACAGATTGTATCTAAAATATAATTTATTAAATTTGCCATTTAAAATTACAACTTACATACTAATTTGGGATTTGCTCACACACGCAGTTTCTCGATATAAATATTAACTCACGCAGCATCATATTTGTAGGAGAGCTTTCTACAATTATGTTATAACCATTCATTTGTCACTTAACTATCTACTTTAGCGGTACGTACTGTAAATTGATTTTTGTGTGACAGCTTGAATCAAAAGGTTGAAATAAATGGTGTCAATAGAATTTGAACTTTGTTATGTGTGACATGGAATCTATTGTTGCAAAACGACATAATTATCTTAGAATCTGATATAATATAGATAAAAATATAACAGAAGTTTAGCATCCTGTTCTAACAGGATTCGTCTCGTGATTCACGTTAAAAAAGTAACTACATTCGAAGTTATTATTGTCTGTTACATAAAGTCGGTTTCGTGATATATTTATTTACACAGTTAGTTAAAAGGCCGTTACAAAAATATTTACATATCATAAATAAATTGTACAAGTGAATTTTAAATGGTGCTTTACAGTCATTTGAATCAGGCAGATTGTTAGCTGTGCCAAAGTTATGTTTATCATAAATGAATATCATGGATCTTGCTACACAGTACTATCTGGGTTGTGGAGGTCAGATAGGCAGTCGCTCCATGTAAAATACTGGTACTCAGCTGCATCCGGTTAGGCTTGAAGCCGACCCCAACATGGTTGGGAAAGGCTAGATGATAATGATTGTGGACATTAATAACTAGACATTTTCAGTTATGTGTTAATTTATCTCAGGCTATTTTTATCGGGAGTAACTCTGCGCTTTAAAAAACCTGTCAATTTTCAGATTAATATTGATTCTGATACATACATAAATTGTCTAATAAACATTTATACTTCACATCTATACACGTTTTAATTACAATAATATCTACACCTAGTTTTTATAACTAATAATATAAATCAGGGGGGTTATTATGACGTCATAAAGCAGGAGTAATTCCAGTGTGGGAAATAGACAGAGCTATACAGGTCGTCTAGCGCCATCTCTCCCCACACTGGAATTACTCCTGCTTTGAGACGTCATGTTAGGTCACCAGATCGTTTATAAGCACCAAATAAAAAGCGGCAAAATACAGAAAATCTCTAGGCAATTTTACACTTACACAAAAATTTCATTGATATGTCAACATTGGTACATTTATTTTAGTTCGGTTTTCCCGCCCACAGATAAGTTGGTTGAAGTGTACTACATAACACTGTTTTAAGCTTCCACGGTTTACAACTAAACTTGTACTGTCACTTACAGGATATCTTCCGTGATTGTTCATTATTTTGAGCTCCCAATATTTCGACGCTGTTGCAAGCGCCATGATCGGAGGTTGACTGGAGAATGCGGGTGGATGGAAAATAATGCAGCCGGCATCGTAATAAGGACTCCATAAAACTGGTGATACTGTTAGTGTGTTTTGCCGCGACTTAGTGTCGAGTTCTAGTAGTGCGCGGAGCAAAATACGAAAAATGAGGGTAGTCAGATTTGTCTGCACAATTTGTCTTAACAATTTATTTTCCAGTCAACCCGCGATCATGGCGCTTGCAACAGCGTCGAATTATCGGGAACTAAAATAATGAACAAACACGGAAGATATTCCGTAAGTGACAGTATAAGTTTGAACAACATAATTTATATTATCAAGTTACATAAAAACAGGTTTTACTTGGGTAGCATAGACAACAGTTTGTCTATGGTAAGGCAGTCAGTTTACATTCCGTTGTAGGCCGGCCCGCCGCCGCCCTCGGGAACTACCCAGTTGATGTTCTGGGATGGGTCCTTGATGTCGCATGTTTTACCTGGAAATTAATGTGTCGTTAATACAAAACCAACGACCACCGGTCCTCGTCGGCCCTGGACCCCTAGGATGACGCATGGTAAGGGCTGCACCCACAGATATAGATAGACCTAGATAACGCAAGTATCACGATCTGTATGAAAACCAAGCGTGCCATTTTTTGACTACCTATTATGACGTTACAAGCACTATTTAGTGATGTGAAAATCAAATCGATTCAAAGACGCCGCCGCGGACGGCGCCCCCCTCGTCCTACCCCCCGCCATGACGCCCACTGACGTCCGACTAGCGCTATGCTCCGACGCAGACTGAGTTCGAAGTTGGCCACTTACGATTTTTGTACGTAAGCTACATAATAATATGGCACGCGAAGTAGTTGCTCTCGCGTTATCTAGGTCTATCTATATCTGTGGTTGCACCCAACAGAGCGGGAACGATATATTATCGCACGCGGCAGCATCGACGATGAGCTGCCTGACAGCATACTCTGTTTCTCGCTCTAGCAAATGACGGTTCTGAGGGGCCAGTGTGGGAAAGAGACAGAGCTATACAAGTCGTCTAGCTCCATCTCTTTCCCACACGGGAATTACTCCTGCTTTAAGACGTCATGGTAGGCCACCTGAGTGACTGAAAAGAACAGGCTCATGGACAAGTTCGACTCAGTGCGAAATGAGATTCAACCTAGTAAAAGTAAAAAATAAATAACACCTCCATTTTATTAAGGATAGATAGGACAGTGCACTCAGTACCCTGCATTACTTGGAACCTCGTCTTGTTTTTAAGAGGGATCCGGCAATGCAGTCCTGCATTGCCGGATCCCTCTCACTGACTCGACACTCATAATTCTCCACTATGATTTCCGATGTCCACCACCTACTTGTCCACCACTGGAGGACAGCGACATAATTTTAAACATGGATATTCTTTACCAGTAGTGCCTATGGGGAATCATTTTGATAGGTTGAGATGTGTGAGATTTTTTTTGTTTAATCGTGTCGCTGGCCACCACTAGTGGATAAGCAGGTGCTGGACATCGAAAATCATTGAGTATTCATCTATATTTGGTTCGATTACCGAGTAATTGTGCTACTGAGAATTTTCCAATGGAATACCACTTCTCAAACTTTGTCCTGGACAATTATGATATCGGACATCATGTTTTTTTTACAACTAAATGAAAATTATATCCTATCCCAAAACTAACATGTCCTATATATTAGTATTATAAGAAAGCTACACTAAATTAATTTAAAAATGATTGTTTATTATCTAAATTTTATAGTCTACTACCAGTCGGAATTGTTATATTATTTCATTATAATAACCAAGCTCCTCTATTGAGTCCTGTCCATGGAAGTCAACTGACTTCTAAAATACAGGTTCTTTACCTAGTTTGGAAGTCAGGCGTCCGTTTAGTTTCTTGCAGCCTTTTTTTGCTTAGACCCTAGTAGATGAAATAGGCTATATTTTATTCAGTCCAATAAACAATTTGTTTATTTACACTTACAATGTATGCAGTTCTGTGCATTTATTTGCAGACGCTGTCCGTCACCAGACTCCATCGGCACAAATTCATATACACCTGTAATTAAAAATGAGGTTTATGTTACACTATTTTTTTTTATTTATTAATCTGTACAGTCCCACTGCTGGGCAAAGGCTTCCCCCAATTCCTTCCAGGTACTCTTTTCCTGTGCCTTTTCGATCCAGCCCTCGCGGTACGCGTCCAAATCGTCTCGCCACCTCTTTCTGGGCTAGCCTCAGGAGGCTGACCGTCTTCTTACACTATTAATCATCATCATTGTCCTGCCCATATCCCATTTTATTTGGGGCCGGCGCACGCGCAGCATGTCTTCTTCCATACTTCTCTTTTACTTGTCATCTCATCAAACACCTTCTTTCTAGCCATATCATCATTCACACAGTACATCCATCCTTTCTTTTTATGTCACACTATTAATACAGAGATACTATTACGTGCAGGAAAAATCCCGCACCCGATTGCGAAAGTAGCAACCCTCTTCAGTTTGAAAGTAAGTCTATGGCTTTATATTTGTTGAAGAATGAGATAAAATTAATTCCTACACTAATCTCACGGACCGCGAGAGCTGGTGCGAGGAGGTACCGGAAAAGAGCTAATGGAAGATTTTTTTTTTTTTTAAACATTGCCCACTAGGATTTTCTCCTGTATCGTGGGTGCATTTAAAAACATTTAAAACTCACTTACACAAACAGCCAGACCCGGAACAACTTACAGGTAGTTGTTCCGGGCCATACAAATATTTTTTCCGTGCGGGAATCGAACCCGCGACACGCAGCGCAGTAGTCAATCGCTCAGCCACTACGCCAACCGTGCCGTCAAATTGGCCATTGCCCGGACAGTACTGCCGGGACAGTACTGGCAGATAAAAAAATAAATCCAGACTAACTGAAATTTATCGTCTTCCATTCGTCCGCACAACACACCGTATTTTTATGCTTGATTAATTTGTCTACAAAATTATAGGAATTTGGAAGAGCAAATGCACTAAAAAGCGCGAACATCAAAAAATATTAGATTGTCATCTTTCCGCGCTGACCCGAGCGGTGAGAATACATCAGCGCGCTTTTATTTTTAGCATTCCATTAGTTATCGCCTAGTGATCGTGAAAACGGATATGAGTGTGTTACGCAAAAGCTAGATCATTCTGTTAAATAATCTTTACTTACCAGCTGGACAGAACCTCGCTTCAGGTCCGTCGAAGACTCCCAAGTTCTGTTTGACAGGCACCGTGTCATCCTTCAGGGTCAAATGTGCTGGCTGGTCCGCCTCGTGGTTGGTGCCTGAGAACGATCACAGGGACATTCCAATGATTAATGGTTGGAAAGATTACGTTGAAAGAAGCTACAAGAGCAAAGATATATTAACGTTGATTTTTACCCGACTGAAGCTGCGAAAGAAAGAGGGCAGTGGTTTTTTTTGGTATGTATGTGTTTACGTGTGTGCGTCTTTAAGAGACTCAACGCACGAACTTATTTCAGACTAGCGACCCGCCCTTGCTACGCACAGCGCCACCTATCGGGTCGAAAACGATATCTAATGTAGCCTATATTTTAAGTTAAGCATCTTGCAGTAGAGCGGTAAAAACTGCGTTCAAATCTATGTAGTAGTTTTTGCGTGATGCGCCTACAAACATACAGACAGAACGACAAGACAGACAAAAATTCTAAGAACTGTTGTGTTGGCTTCTGTTGCTGGAAAGACCTCCCATATATTTTTTTTTTCAATATCTTCAATGTACAGTACAGACATCGGCCTGTTACAATTTTATTATATGTATAGATATTATTTATAGTGCAGCAAGGTTCTTGTGGCTTTTCAATGAAATTGCCAGAAGGCAACTGTTAGTAAGTATTTGTGAAAGGCATGTATTTAACGCGGCGACAAACTAATCTGATTTAGGGTTTTAAAAATAATTAAACTGGGTAGTATAAATAATAGGTTGGCAGCTACCACTAGATTGTAGATAAGGTGTATTCGACGTAGCCCCGCTTCGCGTGGCTCCTATTTCTGATTGCAGGGTTTAAAGTAACCTAACACGAAGAGGATTCCGGGGTCTTAGTTCGCTCACTTCGCTCGCTCACTAGACCCCGCCATCCCCTTCGAACCTAACCTGTCCGAGTCGGGGTGCCACAAGTCTCTCTAAGCTTTCGCTCGCTCTTGCTTCCTATAAATAATAAATAAATAAATTCCATTTATTTCAGGTCCGAGACCCATATAAAAACAAAAATACCAAATTAAAAACACAAATTATAGCTAAAACCAAATATCAGAACACACATTACATTAAATTAGAAATATTATTGAATTAAATTAAAACGTCAAAAATAAAATACACAACTAATACAGAATAACTAATGTCCTAATAACACACCTGCCTCTGAGTCATTTGCTTGTTTGTCATTACATTAATCATATAACAATGGTTAATGTACTGACAATCAAACCTGTTCACAAATACGCTCAGGATAGTGTTGGAGGTGGTCCGGAGCCTGCGCCCCAGAGATGTGCACCGCTTCCGCATTGTCGTGTAGAAACAGTCGACACGGGCGTCGGCGAACATCCCCGACGCGCTGCAGTGCCGGGGCAGCCCCAACAGCACCCTGAACGCATTGTTGTACTGAACACGGAGAGCGTTGTACTGCTTCTGGGTATATGACCCCCACAGGCTGGCCGTGTACAGGGACGTACAAAACGCTCTGAAAAGAGTTATTTTGACGGCCCCCGAGCAACGGACAAACCTGCGGGCGATCATATTGGACCTCACAGACAACGCTCTCCGCTCCCTATCGATGTCCGCATCATCCCTCAGGTCAGAGGTCACGATATGCCCGAGATATTTAAACTGTTGAACTCTTTCTAACTGGACACCGTTCAATCTGATGGGTGGAACAGAATCCGGGCAACTCCGACCCCTGGCCCGAAAAACCATGCATTCACTTTTTTTTGCGTTATAGAGCAAACCGTGATCCAGCGCGTAACGCTCGCAGAGGCCCAGCAACCTGGACAGCCCACACACCGAGGCGCTCAGTAGCACCATGTCATCAGCGTAACTAATATTGTTGACACAAACACCGTCAATATGGCAGCCGACACGAGTACTAATAATAATAATATAATATAATAAATATAATATAATCTCTATCAGTTCGAGGGGCATTGAGATGTTATTTAATTTCTGCCATAAGACGTCATAGCTAACCAGGTCGAACGCTCTCGAGAGGTCGAGAAAACATGCATAAACAGGTGTTCTCCTATCGGAGTAGTACTTGACAGTTTGCTTCAAACACAAGATAGCTGACTCAGTAGACAGTCCCGGTTTAAAACCAAATTGGTTATCATGCGTGTTTACATACCGGTCAAGCTGTGTATTAAGCAAACCGTCAAGAACCTTAGCGAGCACTGTGGCTAGTGAGATTGGCCTGTAGTTACTCGCATCACTTAGGTCACCGGTTTTACTCTTCACAATTGGTACCACCACGGTCTTCATCATCTCTGCTGGTAAGTACGCATGTCCTATACAAAATGTATATAACATGGCAAGAACTCTGGGTAGGTGTACGCCGGCATGCTTTAAATGCTCAATGCTCAGGCTGTCATGGCCAGGAGACTTTCCACGTGACATTGACTTCAAAACTCCCCGAACATCCTTAGCTGTGAAACTAGTGTTTATCTCCTGTCCATGCAACCCTTCCACACTGAATGACCGTGATGGTCCCAATGGCGATTTCACCATAAAGTGATTCTTAAACACGTCCGCAATACATTTCGGTTCACTCACACCGTTGACGCTCACGGGTAAGCCCGGTTTGTTATTTAGCCTACTAGTGGTTTTCCAGAAGTTCCTAAAGTCATGCTTCGAATGGTGAGAAGCGAGGATATCCATCTTTATCTGGTCCCTATTATTTTGGCACCACTTTAGGCGTGATTTAAAGATTTTACGACTCTCCCGCATCTCCTCCCAAACCCGTCCTTCACTCGGTTTACCCCACAGTACCCATTCCATAAATTTATGCCGAGCTACCCCGTGAGCGTCACGAACATGCTTGTTCCATCCAATCACCGGTTGTTTTCTTCTCGGTTTAACAATAGTATGACTCTCAGAGGCGGCTTTACACAAAGCACTAGCAATCTTATTATACATAATGTCAATTATACGCATGTGGTCTCGGTTGTCACAACGCTTATCAGCACAGTTATTAAATTCAGGCGGAAAATCAATTTCTTTTAAACTATCATTACATAATTTTCTATATAAATCTATTTGTTCGAGGTTTCTCTCCCCCCATTTAATTTTATCACATTTAAAATTTTCCTGCAAAATCTTTGGTTTTATGTGATTTATATTACACTTAATAATTAGTGGCAAGTGATCAGACCACACCGGGTCATACTTGATGTGTGTATCGACTATAGTTTGAAAAGCCGACTCAGTCACAACACAGTGGTCCAACCATCTTAACGCCCCATTAGCGTCACTTATGAAAGTGTATGTGTCAGACAAGAAACCTAAATTAATGATATCGGCACATTTCCAGTCCAAATCGTTACAAAAATTTGAAAGTTCGTCATAGAATTGCTCACCCGGGTGAGCGTTGAAGTCGCCGAGCATGTAAACACACTCAACACCTTCATTAGCCACTACTGCGCTCAGCGTCCCCAAGCAATCCGTAAACTCGACTAGATTCACCGTGTTATCAGTCGGCATGTACACACTGAATACTAAAAATGACCTTTGCCCTATCACCACTTTAATACCGCACACTCGAGTATTATCACATCGCACTACAGTAACATTATTAAAGATTTTCTTATTCCATAACAATGCAACTCCACCCCACGGTCGTCCTGAGATCATCCCCTTTGACGTGTCCATGGGCGACACACCCGTATAAGCGAAGTCATCATCTAAACAGCTCAGGAAATGAATGTCGTGCGGTAGCAGCCAATGTTCTTGCAAGGCAATTATGTGGGATGTTCGACATAACTGCCGTACATCATCTACTGAGCGCTTCACATTCTTACAGTTGAAACTTATAAATTTGTATAATTCCTTATTTGCCATACTTATTTTGTTTTTGATCGGACACAGCGCAATTACCGTTCGTACTCCTCTGTCGAAAATGTATAAATCGTCTAAATATGACTCCTTCAGGCCATAAATTACTATCTAGGAACATAGGTAGCTTCTGCTCCGATACAAGAAACTTAAAAGCTTTATAACCCCTATCCTGTTTTATAGCAATTTCTTCCAAAGTTATAATCTCCTTCGTCTTTCTGTTTACGTAGTTAATTATGTCTTTATCTGTCGTATCCATGTGAATCCTAGTAATAAATATCGGAACTTTTTTGTCAGCGGCTCTGAAGCCCCCTTCCATATCTCTCGATATTCCGGATTTCCCATGATAACGGTAATTAAAATTCTTGCGTCTCGATACAGTCTTCCAGCCATCATTTTCATTCAGTTCGAATTCACCTTCTGTGTTTATTGCGCTGTGGCGCTCGCTTTTGTCAGCTGTTGTTATGTAGTTATCGGAGCACTGGCCGGCCGACGCCGACGGCGCAGGTAGTGGTGACGTCACCTCGGCTCGCCGCTCCACACCGCTCGCCGCTGCATTCTCACCTCCACTCAAAACCAGTGACCGTTGTCTCGGCACAGCTGATTTTCGTGCTATTTGTTTTACGTTTACCCTCACCATTTCTCGGTATTCTAGTAAATTATCACCGGAACAGTTCTTCTTGTTATCCATCGGTTTACTTAACGGGGAATTGTTTGTAGTGGACTCGTTTATATCATGCGAGAGACCAACTGGCCCACTATCATTCAGCTGCCATGCTCCGCGCCTTATATTCAAGTTCTGTGGAGACACAGTTGGCAATGAGTCATTTCTCAACTGTATTAACTCAGACCTGCACTCAATCAGCTGCTCTTTTGTAACGTAGTTAGCTTTAACTAAGTCTAGTTCACTTTGCACCTTCAGTAGGTCTTTAAGTAATTTCGTGCAATCAAGATGATCAAAAAGAATTGGGGGTAGTTTCTCCAGCTCGCGAGCCACAAAAATAGGTATGAGATCGGGTTCAGTCGATTTAAAGAGGCTCAGCATGTCAACTAGGTCTCTCCCTTCCTTTCCTTTGTTCTTCCGATTTGTCTTGATTTTGTCCGTCGGAATAGATTCAAACAATAACGACTTCGCTTTTTTAATTTCTTCGCTCGTAAATGACGTTGAACATATTCGCACCAGCGTTTCCTCGTCTATTATCGAGATTTTGTTCTGAATATAGGATAAAAGTTCGTTTATCACCATATTACACGAGTTACACTTGATAATTTCCGACATTTTTACTATATTTATCAACACGGCACACGGAGTACGCACACAGCGGCCGGCACTAAGTGATGCGCACGCGCGACTGACTATCACTATTACAGTATAATTAGCATTTTTGCAGCGTAGAGGTCACCTCGAAAGAACAATGCTTCGGCTGCATGTTGCAGGATGTCTAAAGATGGGTCTCCTATATTCTCCTCGTTGCAATGACCGGATAAATAGTTACTTACTTGGTACAATGATCGCCCATTCAGTCATTTACACTATCAACATTTATACTTCCCGTCGCCAAAAAATTTTTATTCGCCCGATTAATAATTTCCCTATGTGAAATTGTATTTATATAACAAGATGGCCGGATTAGTGGCGGCAAAAGAACCGAATCTATGGATTCACGGCGAGCGTTCCACCTATGTAATCGAAGAAATGTGACATTTTCAGCTCACCAGTAAGTGCGACTGAAGACAACAGATCGAAGGTGATGACTCCGTCGGGCTTGGGGTACTCGATCGGCTGGCAGTCCTTAGCGGGCTTCAGCCGAGCGTGATCAGCACCTGCAAGTTCATACAAAGCTAATTATTATAAATATGACACTTACCGGGGAACGTTTCTTAATGAAATATAGCTGACATTTCAATGCTTTTCTTTGAGCTCAGTTGATGTTATTTTTTTGGTTTATGATCAAATAAATAGCACATAGACGCCTACGGTGATCTCAATTTTATAGTAAAATTCCATTCGTAAAGTGTAATCAAGTTTTTGTTTCCAATTTATGTTGTATGTTATTTCCCTACATGCCAGTGGAAATTAAGTTGATTCTAAGATGTTTGAAACTAAAAAAAAACATTTAAAAAAATTGTAGTTGGGTCTCATTTACTAATCATCCCCCATAGAAAAGGGAGAATCCTCCGACCAGACTGGTGTTGTGTCTGGTGGGCTACTGCCCAACAGTTGTTTTCGGGTTTTTCTATATGGTCTTAAGTCGCGGATAACTTAAATAGCGCGATTCAGAATTTTAATGTTAGTTCTTCATTTGTGACATAGATGGCGCTGTAGTACTTTTTTGTAGTGTCGCTACATCAGGTTATGTAAGTCAGTAACTGACCTCCGTGGCTGAGCGTCCAGGGCTCCGCGCCGCGCACGAGGGTGCTGAAGGCGGAGTAGGCGAGGCCACCGTACAGCCCCAGCGACGTGTGGAACGACGGCCGGCAGTTGCGGACTTGCTGGAGTTAATATACAAGAAAATTATTAAAGTGTAGAGATTTATTAACAACTAGCTGTAGCCCGCCACCTTCGTCCGCGTGAAATTATTATAAAAATAAGATTTCCCTATTTGAAACGGATTTTGTTAACAATTTCAAGGGTTTAATTTTTTTCCACGCATCCCTAATTATTTTTCTAAAATAAAATATTAAAAAAAATATAATAAATAATTGCTAGCACGTAACATACCTTCAATTCTTTATAAACGTAGGACTGCTTCAGTTTTTCCTCATACTGCGTGGGCACGACTCCCTTCTCGTACGTCGCCTCCCCGGATATGACGAGATCCATTGCAGCTTCCGCCGCCAACATACCTGGTTTAATCAATCCATAATTTATTACCGATTTTTTTTTCTAGTTCCTTTTTTAGGCTTGTTTGTATTGTCCAATATAAACAATCTTTAAGTAATCATAAATCATATTTATTTCTGTATTTAGCTGGTATTCCACCAGCTACTTTTTTTACATTACCTCCTCCTTTTTTAGAAATCGGTTAAAAAACACTTTTACATGTCATATCATGTTATATTTTAAAACTAGATGGGGCCGCTGTTTCGTACCCGACTACTCTGAGAAGTAACAGTCGAAACAAACTCAGAGGTCACTGTCTCTTTTAAAGTTCAGACATTGGTCAATTCTTATGATGCAGAGATAAACTGTGGTAGGTGCAGGGGCGTGCCGTCCATAGAGGCAATTAGGCCTAGCCTACCCTACCAACAACGCCAAATGCATTTATTATAACTATGTAATAAAATAATACAAAATATTAAAAAAAAAGTTAAACTCCTGTTAGAACACTTATAGCAACTTGTCACGCCCGTGTGACGTAACTCAAACTCACACTATACTGTAAGGTAAGTTCGTAGCTACAAATTGTCAAATCTGAGGCTAGACGTCGTAAAGCCTATAAAACAATATATTTCATTCATAATTTTACGCACACTGTTACATATTTTCGTGTGTAGAAACGGTACACATTTATAGATTATGGGCGTAACTCAGTTCACTGTAGACGATAACCACGAGTTATGATTGGCTAGCTAAATTTATGAATGAAGAACAGTGTTCCCAATTTGTGGACATTTCCCCGAATTGCGGGGAATTCGAGAAAAAGAGACAGACACGATAGTTTCCTTAATGACTACTATATACAATTAAAAGAACATGGTGCTATTGTCGAATTTATACTTTCCACAAAAATGATAAATTGTATTTATAAGAATTGCAAAAGCCCTATAAAAATAATTAAAAACTACATGAATTTTATTTTTCGCTTTGATTTTTGGGGAGTTTGGAAAATAATTTATGACAACACCACCGTTACTGTCGTCTGTCACTTCTGTCAGTATTTATTATCCGGCAAAAAAATTTAGTAGCCATATAATAATAATAAATAATAATATTCCACAACTATCACACAACGCCGTCTAGTCTCAAGCTAAGCAGAGCTTGTGTTATGAGTACTAGACAACTGATAAACATACTTATATATTTCTAAATACATACATATATAGATAAATTACACCCAGACACAGAACAAATGATCATGCTCATCACACAAACATTTGTCCTGGGTGGGAATCGAACCCACGACCTCCGGCATAGCAGTCAGAGTCACTGACCACTAGACCAACAGGCCAGTCATATTGTCACATTGTCATATTGTTTCATGTGACAAGCAAATTATATGCTATCTTGAATGTTTTTATATCTAACTAAGTTATAACTTATAAGTAATTCGTTTTGAAACGTACATTAATGTAAATATTATTTGTTAAGTGTATTTTACACTTAAAGATTCTATTCTGTTGTGAAGTGTGTGGTGATAATGTGTGTTTGTTAGAAGTTAAAAGCAATAAGTTTTCGAAATTATCGTTTAATGATAAGATTCATGTGGTGTCTAAAGGTAGATGTATACCCGAATTACGAGAGTTAATCCAAAAATATGATAATTCACCTCGTACTCGTCATTTCAATCCTCAAAATTATGCAACATTTAAGCTGGCTGTGTGGGTGCTTACACACAAATAAATTATATTTTTTTCCGTGCATTTTGTTTAATACTTCTAGTAAGTGGAGTGAGGGATATATTGATTTGCATAATTTTCATTCCTCGTCAAAAAAGCATGACCTATCATTAGAATAACATCTAGAGGCATGCTTAAAGTTAAATACATTTGGTAAATCACGAAACTAGTTTGCATCGTCAGAAAATTGAATAAAACCTTGAATAACATGGTAAGTTCATGTATTATTTTTACAGGCTTATTTTCAATGTTTTTTATAAATCACCTTTTTTTTGGGTATCAGTGGCGGTGGCTGGCCTACCCTCCGCGGAGAACCACTGCACGCCACTGGGTAGGTGTGATATTTGCGACGATTGGGTATTGAAGTTTTGTATGGAATAGCTAATTATTTTGATTGCGATTATGATGTTGATCCCGTGGAATAAGTTGTTCAGTTTGATGGTCTGTGCCACACCCTTGTCACCCTGACCACAACTTTCTCATACATGCTATATACTAAAACAAATCAGAACAAAGTGTTAGTGTGTCGTACGTACCGCTTTTCATAGCGTTGTGTGTGCCCTTGATGCGCGGCACGTTGAGGAAGCCGGCGGAGTCCCCGGCCAGCAGCCCGCCCGGGAACACGGGCACGGGCAGGCACTGCCAGCCGCCCTCCACCAGCGCGCGCGCGCCGTACGCCACGCGGGCACCGCCTGCGCCCACACGGTACGGGTCAGTACACGAAGGAAGGAGAAGAAAATCAGTAACTCTTGAACCCCCCCCAAAACGTCACCAATTTCAAGGGATAGCTTGCGAATTTAATTTTTTTCTGTGTTTTGCAATTTGCAGGTCAATTTGCTAGTACGTTGGTGTTTTATTGAAATGCGACCGTCATTTACCGTATTTATAGAATTATAATCATTAGAATCATCAATCAGCAACATCAAGACGTAAAAAAAATATGTTTTGTTTACAGATGTAAAAATGACAGGGTAAATTGAGATGATTTAAACATCTCAGAATTTAAAATTATTTAGAATGGAGTTAATAAATCATATTTTATTTGCAGATAAACCTTACAGTATAAACTGCGATGATTACAATCATCTCATGGTTTAAAATTATTACCAATTAATTAACATTGCAAATTAATGTTTACCTTCAAACATCGGCATAATATACGGATGAGTCTTGAATTTCTGGAACTCCCTGAACGGGCTGAGGTACGGGTTGGTATAGTCCAGGCCGACCACGAAGCCTGCAGCCACGAGGGGCGCTTCGCCCTCCGCCACTTTGAGGTGGTAGATAAACGAGCCTCCATATGTGTTCTTGTCTAAGGGCCAACCGATTGTGTGCTCTACTAGCCCGGGTTTGTGGTTCTGAAAAAGAAAGCATTATTATTGCATTTTCAAAAAATATGGCAATTACGGGAAGAACAAGTGCCTCTCGGCTTCGTTAAAGGAGTTTTTACACCAGTAATCATCATCATCATCATCATCATTTCAGCCGAAAGACGTCCACTGCTGGACATAGGCCTCCCCCAAGTGTCGCCACATTGACCGGTCCCGTGCGACTCGCATCCTGCGGATCCCTGCAACCTTCACCAGGTCATCGGTCCACCTAGTGGGAGGCCTTCCAACGCAGCGTCTTCCGGTACCCGTTCCCGTCTAACACCCGTTATAGGTGAAATAAATAACTTTTTTGATTGAGACTTAAAGTTCTCGAGACACATGATGGCCAAGAGTCGACGTATAAATATTATTTATAATACTAGCTGTTGCCCACGACCTTCATCTGCGTGAAATTATTAAGTATTTTGTTAACTATTTCAAGAGCTTTTTTTTTGCATGGAACCGTAAGTCTTTTTTCTAAAATAAAATTAGCCTAAGTTACTCCTTATAACATCAGCTATCTGCCAGTAAAATCCCGTCAAAATCAGTCCCGCTGTTTCGGAGATTAGCCGGAACAAACCGAAAGACAGACAGACAAAAATTAAAAAACTAGTTTTTTTGATATATGTACCGTACATACTTTCATATGCATTCAGTAAAAGCAGTTACATATTTTGAAATTACAATTTTATTTATTTCTATAGATAGCAAAGGGCATTATTAAATGTTCAAGTATAAAATAGATGTCAGAATTACCTCTGGTTTAACTTCCCACAATTCTTTGAGTCCAATACCATATGACTGTGGTTCACTGTTTGCTCTCAAGTCATACTTCTTTGAGATCATCTTAGTAAGATGGCCGTGGCAACCTGTAAAAATATTACAGAACAGATGAATATTTTTTTACAAACTTGTGTATACAGGGTGAAAATAGACTTTTCACGAAGGCGTCAACCAAGCATTCGGTACCTCAAACGAAGTAACTTTACGCAATTTTTTTTTTTTAATAAATGTCATGTTTTACGGTAGGACTCAATGTAACGCACTCAAAACATTGTGCTGATGGATGGATTGAATAGTACGGGGTTCCTGGAGGTGTCTAAAGTAAAAATCGTACATTAAAAACATGTATAAAAAAAAAAAGTTGGAATTTTGACCCCCAACATCTCCATAACTAGAAGGTTCCCAGGTATGGTCTAGAACAAAAAAAAATGATCGCAAAGACGGGGAGAAACATATTTACACCCTTTATGTGTTACTCATGCTTTTCAAAGACACCTGAACTTTGAGGATGCTTACATGCAATCTCTGTAACATATTAATGACGGATCCAGATCCCTGACATATATCCAATATTGGCTCCAACATTGGCCTAAAGACTTCCTTTGTTCAATACATTGAGCCCAACAAGTCCCAGTATTTAGGGTCATGTTTAGTCTAGGTAGACTGCCTCATTGCTCTAGGTGCGCGACTGCTGAACATGAGATCCTGGGTTCGATTCCCAGGTCGAGTAAAGTGTACTTCCGACAGGAACTTCTCAGTAGCAGCCACGGAATCTGGATTTGTGCCCATTTGATGGAAATAGGCTTGCCCCCTATTACATGGGACTTAAACATAACTGGCGAAATGTGGGTGTACCACTTCTGCCTATACCTTCTGTGATTACAGGCGTGATGCTATGTGTTTAGTCTTGGTATGTAACCATCATATCAAGTGGCGTGCTGTAGTGTCTGTGTACCCCATAAGAAAAAGGCGTGAGTTTATGAATATTATATAATATGTTCGTTTAGTCGTACCTTCAGTAAAGATGGTGATTTTGGAGTGGAACTCCATCCCTCGTTCAAACATGTCCTTTGGGCTGCCATCCTTAGCGATGCCGACGTCCCCGGTGGCGACGCCCTTCAGCGACCCGTCGGCGTGGTATATCAGGTCGGCGCCCGCACATCCTGGCCAGACCTGTACGAAGTGACATTCATTTACAAAATTAAATAATATGATTATTGTCATTTGTCGTTCCGTCGGAATATGAATGACCTTAATCTCGGGTGTTACTTTGGCTGATGATTCGACATCACTATTCACGATCACTAGTCTGGATTTGTGCATTGTTGATGTCAATAGGATCGCTCTCTATTACATACGACTCAAACATTTATGCCGAACGTGGGTGCACTATAAAAAGTGCATCTCGGCCCAACCCTTCGGATTACAGGCGTGACGTCATGTTGTTGTAAAAACATGTTTTGTAGTAGTACAAAAGTTAGTCTTTTCGATAAAGCTAATCTCTACCTGACAACCTTTGGATGGTTATGTATGTAAATTTATTATGAAGATTTGAATAAGATAGTGACTACAAAATGAGCTCATTCTGATCTTTAGTCACATTATTGCCACGGGCCTGTTGCCAATTTATATAAACAACTCATGTATCTGTGTTGTGTAATTGCGCAAATAATTCCGACGAAGAATATGCCAGACTGCTAGTCTGTCCATCCATTGGTAGTACACACAGCGACACATGGAGCTATACATTTCCAGTATAACATGGCCTCGCTTTGTATAGATTTCCCGTACGATGCGAGATCCGCATAAACTGGTTTTGTATAGCTTGATTGGTCGTCGTGAGTACAGACAAGTATTACGTTACGTTTTAACAGATTGCTCCCATTAAAGAATATAAAGTAGATTAGGTCGATGTTATGGCTATTTTCAGCACTGTATTGTTATAGGCTAACACTGTAATAATAATGAAATTCATACCTCTGCCCCAGCTGCTTCCGCTTGCTCTGAGAGCCACCTTACAAGGTGTCCCAACCGCACTACATAGTTTCCGTGGTTGTAGTTAGGTAATCCTGTGGAAAACATGAATAGTTAAAAGTTAACCTCTGGTAAAACTGACAGAAGTATACAGGGTGGAAGTGACACCGACGCACAGTTACTACATATTCAGTACATAGGAATTTTTCATTAGCAATTTGAAAAATAATCTGCTCATCCATACATTTTGACCGTGTAGGTATTGAACTTTTGTAGGTAACAACTGTCGTTGTTTTTTTTTTTTAAATTACCGATAAAAGCTTTTACATTGGTAAAGTATTACTGCATTTGCTTGACAAAATGTACTATCCATTCTAGGCTATTATGTCATTCTACTGCTGGTCAAAGGCCTTTGCCCATGAATTCCAATGTTTCAATAAAGGGCTCATGTGAAGCACTGGTCGACGGTTTTGTCCAGCTCGTCGACAACGGCAGAGACGCCTTCAGGCTCCACAGGGCTCCACATCGTGGTTATTTTGGCTTGCAGCTCAATAGCAGATGTGTTCAGTCCAGTTCCACTTCAAGTTGGCCACTGATATACGGGTAATAAAGTTTGTACTAGAAAAACTGACCTGGGAACACAGGGATGGGTATCCTGCCACTCTTAGTCAGAAGACCAAATTTGTCAGAGGTGACTTCTGTGTTCAAAGGCGCTCCCTTGTCCTTCCAGTCTGGGATTAACTCGTTGAGGGCAATCGGGTCTACACAGGCACCAGACAATATGTGACCACCAGCTTCTGCTGCTTTCTCCAGAAGAGTCACTCTGACTTCCTGTAAATTGATGAAGAGGGTTTTAAAGGGGTTTGGTAATAACTTGGTTCTGTAGAAGATATTTTAATTTATGAAGAGTAAGTACAAAAATAAGTGACCTTATTTGCTTCAACAGATAAGTAAATATTGTTCTTTCTAAGATTGAAAACAGCCAATTGTGGTTGATTTTCTTAATCAATCATTGCAGGCTTATTTTTTTTGTGTAGTTTGACACAATAAAAACTAGGATTCAAGTCATTTTGGTCAATTAAAAATACTGTATATTATGTCAACCAATTATACAGAACAATGACAAAGACTTACAGCTCCCTTTTCCTCGGCAATCTGGCGAGCCCTGATGGCCGCGGCCATGCCAGCCGGCCCCCCACCTATGATGAGGATGTCTGTCTCCTCCGCTACTCTCTCCATACTGATATCTGCACATAACAGATTGGAAAAGAACAAGTGATGTCTTAAGGGAAGGACGGCTATACTACTAGTTGGCGACGGTGGTACTAATAGTTGAATATTGTAAAAGACTGGTGTAACATCTGTCCATCCAGTGTATCTGTTAAAACTATTGATTGTCACTTAGTGAAAAATATTAACTTGTCTAGGCTTATTGAAATCATAAGAGCTTATTCCTAATATAAAATAATATTTAAACATGATGTGAACTTTATGGAATGCATATTGAGTTTAGAAAAGTTGGCAGTTTATCAACATTATGAAAGTACATAGGTATTTCCTGACATTGCTTTATCAATGCGAGATCATGGATGCCAGATAAGTGGGTGATAAGATAATAATTAATTTAGAGCTAATGGGGGTTGTTGCCATGCGAACATTAAGTTGTATTGAAAGAAATTCCTAAGGGTCGCTTGTCAAATTGTCACATAACAAAAAATAAAAAGATGCATGGTGTATTTGATTAAGTTCAATGCAGAATATAGTCATTTAAATACAATTGAGATCTCGTTTGCTTGTGTTTTTGAGACATTTTTCTTTGATAATGATGATAAATTATTGCTATCAAGGTCTTGCAATGACGTTAATTTTGTTGATTATTTGAACTGGAGGTTATCACTTACCTTTCCATCGCGGGTCTTTATCTCTGGGGTGTATTGTGTAATGAGTCGTTATCTTTGGGTAAGCATCCGAATACAACCTCTTCGCGGCCTTAGTTAGCCTCCCCACTGAAAGTTTTAATTAAACAATAATGAAAACACCACCATAACAAACCAGACTGAACTTTGAACTTTTATATTTAGCAGCTTTATTGCATAACATTGTGCACCAAGGTCTTCTAATTATGGTTTTTACTATCTGTTTTCACAGAAATAATTTAATTAGATGTCCTATTATCCACTAATTACTCAAAAATATTTAAAACCAACTCACGAACAGCTGATAGCAACGTCACTTAAAATAACTTTTTTAACTTGAAACTTTCAATATTTAACTATGTGTAAATTCAAAATAGATTATTTAATTTCATTTAGTTTATTATTTATGATAGAAACAATGAGATTTTAATTTAAAAAGTATTTTATTTACCCTGACGAGACGAACTAACAAGTGCCGCCGCCATTTTTAAAAACAAACTGACTCCGGTTCAGAGAGCAAAGTCCGACTTTTATGTCATTTTCACACAAGTTATAATTACTGTAAGTTATTTGCTTGAACTTAATGTATGAAAAATTTTATTTTATGAAAACAGTTTCCTTAACAGCAAAAATAAAAATACATCTTTTCTATTTTTCGTTACTTCACATTGTTGGACACGGTAAAATAACGAGGATATTTACCAAAGACGGAACACGGAACGCAACATTTGGCGGGAACTTTAATTTCGAGTTTTCGAATTTGCGTTTGCGTGGTTTCGGGGGTATTAAGTTGCATGAATGCATGCAGTTGTTTATTAACTATAAGTAAGTTTCATTTTAACCATTACTAAACCTATTAAAGTTCCTGATGAAAACTGATGCCTAAATGCGAAACGTAGTGATTAGTCTATACTGTAAAATACTCACTTGCACATAGGTAAGTGCTGTTTTGGATTATTCACTCAAGTATTCTGCCATGATTTCGTCACAAACTCCGAATTATGATGATAGAAACTGAGAAAATACATAAGAAAGTAAACACGTTGCTGAATTCGGTAAAACGTTGAAGTTTGGTACAATTATAAATAGTACACTAGAACCGCAATGATCCAAATTGTTTCACTCAAATGTGGAAGAATACGTTACTCAATTGGATTACTTACTTCTTTTTACGCAGGTCGTCCATTAACACAAGACCTACTCGCAGTACATCAATTAACTATTTCCAAAAATATTGTGTTTCGAAAAACAACTTCATTTCAGTTGATTACAGAAGTTCAGTTTGCAACTTTGTATTTACAACTTCAAACATTTTTATGACATTTTCGGAGTTCGTTTCGGTTTTCGTTCGAAATTCGTTTCTAATTTCTAAAAATTAGAAACGAATTTGAACATGGAATGCCATATTTTAACGTTTGAAATGTGCGAATCGAATCGTTCTTCCAATAAAACAACGAAACCCTTTTAGAAATTAATCTTTTTATTTAGAAAGCTTAATAATAATAAGTAGCATACAAGCGTATACATTAGTTCGAGTTGAGTTACTTCACTGGTTTCATCTGCCACAGCCCGTCGTTGAGGTAATGGCAGTTTTCTATGCCCACGCCTTTATTCACTTTGGCTCTGAAAAACAACAAATATGTTGTTATTAGGTATTTTTTAATAATGGTTCTAGCCTAGTGGTAGCTGGTTCTTAATAGTAAAATAATTTCAATTGGCAAACAAAGAGAGCGTTAGAAAAAGAAATGGGGATTGTATGTGAGTGACCAGGGAGAAGCTGGCTATCCACACTCATAACTGCAGACTACGGGTAAGTTTAGTAGAGACATCATTTTCTCCATACTATTAGTTGTTTTTTGCATAACTTTACTAGACGAATTCTTGCATTACTTTATTTAGCGAATTTCTTATTGAAACAAAATGGAAAGATTTGTTTATAGCATCGGTCGTTATGGCGCTCCTTGGGCGAGGACTATGACCCAGTCATCACCCTCAGAGCCCAGTCCTGCCTCTCGATGATGTGAAGCATCATAAAGATATATAGTATCATAGGTCGGTTTTCATTTGCATATTAACGTAAACTAACAATCACTCATCAGCGGGATAGCCGCAACTGGTCGTACGACCGTCGTGCGACAAAGATCACGGCCACGACCAGTCATAGTCATGATCCCTAGCTGTCTTAGGACGAATTTCACCAATGAAACTGAACGCGATCAGCACATCTAAACGGCGTTCAACAGCCGTTAGTGCAATTATGAGACAGATCTCTTCTACGAGGTTTAGATGTTCTGCGTTCAATTATATTAGTGAAATCCACTCTTATGGTGGCTGTACACTCTCGCCGAGACATTCCGACGCAGGACGAGTGCGAGAGTGTATATGGTCGCTAGCGCTTGTCTAACGTCTGTGTTCTTCGCTTGCTCTCCGTCCCGAGGCAGTTTTTGCGAGACGTCTCGGGGATTCGGGACAGACATAGAGAGAGCTCTCGTTCGAGAGTATACAGTAAACATTATTGTTGTAGAATATTCTAATGCTACTTGTCAAGAGCAAAAACACCCTAACTGAAAGGGCCTCTGTCTTACTATAAAGGGTGTAAATAGACCCTTAACGAAGCCGAAAGGCACTTGTTCTCCCCGTCATTGCGATCACTTTTTTGTTCTGGAACATACCTGGGAACCTTCTAGTTACGTACATATTAGAGATCAAAAATCCAAATTTTATACAAGTTTTTTTTTTTAAACTGGATTTTAAGGTTATAACTTTAAATGCTTCATGGCCCGTTTACTATTCAATGCATCCATCAGTACAATGTTTTGTGTGATTTACATTGAGTTTTAACGTTAAACGTGATTTTTTCACCCCAAAAAAAGTGGTTTCGCAGCAATAATTTTTGCATAGGGTTACTTAGTTTGATGTACAGAATGGTTGGTTGCCGGTTTCGTGAAGGGTCCGTTTACACCCTGTATATATATTTTTATACTGATTACTAGAAATTATTACATATCATCAGTAGACAGCGCAGTACATCCGACCGCTAGAGCATGTTCCTTTCCCTCGGCCATGACAGCTACCACCTGTCCCTTATCCACGCCGCTCATTCGCGCTCCCGGTGACGTCAGACCGGGGCACATGATGTTGGCACCACTGAGTACGAAGCGGATGGCGCCCTTATCTACCTGCTGCATTGGCAAGAAGAATGGATCTGGAAAAATAGAAGGTTGAGTTGGGTTTATAAAGAGAGGTATCAGGTTCAGAGTCCAGAGGATAGTGACCAATTTTAACAACTGGTAACACCTGTATTTTAAGATAAATAATTATTTTAAAACATTTAACTATTTTAAAATATGAACGCACAAATTATAGAACAGTACTGTGTCCATAGATTGAAGCCATTTTACTGGTTGAATTTAGAAAGTTTAATCGTTCTATGATACGGGCCTAAGACTACAAATCGGGAAACTATAGGTATCGCATTTTCGAACCGTCATTTGGTAGAGCGAGAAAGAGCGGGAGTGCTATCGCACGCGGCTGCATTGACAATGCGCTCGGCAGCTCCCTTATGATCCTCTTTCAATTAGTTAGCAGCCCCCGTAGCATGACCACCGTAGACAAGAATTTTTTTGACGGAAGAATCGACAAAATGACAGATAGTGCAAAGAAATCTGTCATTGTGACGACACAATCTGTCATTTTGTCGATTCTTCCGTCAAAGAAATCTTTGTCTACGGTGGTCATGCTATGGGGGCTAGTCTATTGGGCCTATCTGTCCGTATATTTAGCAGGATCAGCTTACAGTCGGTATTCACACCAAGAAATAAGGTCCTATCTTATTATCAGCATAATGATGCAAGTCGGCCATAAAGAAGGAATGTAGGTAGGATCCCTTGACAAGAATTGAGGAAAGTGAGGCGCAGCCTACGTCCGCCAAATTTTCCTTACATATCTTTAGCCTGTAACACTGAAGCTTTCATTCGTGACGCTTTAGATTGTTAACTTACACTTATGCAAGAGCTTCAGTGTGGGCATCCAGGGTCCCTCGCGTTGGCGGAAGAACAGCAGCTCCCCAGCACTGTTCACCATTATCTCGATGTGGTCGTGACTGGAAATTTTAATTAATGATATTAAAGTGAGACCTAGTCACAAAAAACGCGTAAGAGCACAAACGGGTTCCATGAGATTTAAACATCATTTTCCTACCCTTCATAATCATCATCTTCCACAGCCCGACTTCACCGCTCACTGCTGGGTATAGGCCTCTCTTTGCTTTTGCCAAGCTCCACGTTCATTGTGTTTGCCGTCGGTAAAAATGCCAACCGCATACCACACCATCTGGGGGAGTTGTGGTTATGAGGGGCTAACACCGACTAAAAGCTCCGCTGTCTTTGCTAACTTTCCGCTTCTTCTTAGAGGAACCAGCTCACATGAGCTCATTCAATAGGCTCCACGTTAATGTACCAGCCTCCTCCAGGATATACCCGCGATGGCAACAATGTCGTCTGTCCATCTTGCCCCCTAACCTTACCCCAAATTTTTAGGTCAGTGCAATTCAATATTTTCTTCAATACATCTCTATTAGTCTTCATCTCAGTAGTAACCCTCTTTCTAGCCATATTTTCTTTCAGACAGTCCATCTATCGTTCATTTGGTCTTCCCCTAATCTTACCTACCCTGTAGATATCCTCAATCATAGGTACTCAAAACTTTCCTAAAATGTAAGCTGTTTTATACAAGAACGTACCATTTGACAATCCTGAATGTGTCTTTCTTGGGAAGAACCTGGTCGATGTAGTTCTCCAAGTGTGGGTACAGCTCCAGCAGACGGGCCCTGATGCCTTTCTGCACCGAAGACTTGAGTTGCTGCACGCCCGATATGCTTTCCTTCTCGTCGAATCTGGAAAGAGGGAGATAGAATATTTAGAAACTGGAAAGCATGATAAAGACATACTTAGGTAAAAATTGGAAAGAAAGAGAGTGGGACAAAAAAAAAGCAATTATAAAACGGAATAGATTGCAAGAAGGCAAGACCCATTTCAATATAAATTAATAATCTGGGTTTTGGGTTTCGCCGCAGTTAGGTAAAAATTTGGTGATTATGTGAAGGACTTGCATAGTGTTGTACAAATGTACAGGACACTAATGTGTCCACAAAACGACGATAGATGTTCAATGTAGGTAGGTATGAATTTATGTTTTATCCCCTATTACAGAGTCCATTTAGCGACGCAATAGTTATTGAGTCTGGTATATTCAGCGACTGCAATGAATTCTATTCCTTACACTAGTTAGCAATAAAGTCTATTTAGCGTGCATGACTACGACCATAATGACTATTTTTATCGTAGCACGAATCGTTATTGCTGTAGTGCATGCAAATAAAGGCTATGTTTTAACATGGAACATATAACGGTCCAGTCGATAACTTTTATGACTCAAAACCATATCATCATCATTCTCTTGCCCTTAACCCAATTCATTTCGGGTCGGCGCTGCATGTCTTCTTCCACACTTCTCTATTACTCGTCATCTCATCACACACCTCCTTTCTTGCCATGTCATTCTTTATACAGTCCATCCATCGTTACTTTGATCTTCCTCCAGACTTACATCCACATTCATACTCAAAAGATTACCAGATAGCGATTCTAATCGAACAGATAATATTTAAAAGTTTAAATGAAGAATTTAGGTGCAGGCTATTATGCCATGGCTATACATTTTATTCTTTGGGCCTTGGCTGGTGTGGCTTAGGTGTATTACCTAAAGGATTAGCCCCCAAAAGAAAACGGAAGGATTTTTCTCTACCTATGTGTTTCTTCGGCTGCTCGTTATTTTTAATTTTAATGAACGAAAAAAGACCCTAATTCCACAGACAACAATCACATAATTCGAAAAATCTAATATCCGGGCGGTTACACCAACTTTTGTATTAGTATTACTTTAATATCACTTCATTGTGGAAAAGCGTCAAGCTATACAGAACATCTAGCTCCATTTATTTTTCACAGTTTACTGAGAACTATAGTAGGTACTTTAAGAGGTCATGGCATGGTAGACCACCAGGTGTTCGAAGCGAGAAACAATTGAAAGGCAGTCGAAGCACTGAATGTTTATGAAAAGAGGAGATCGAATCTCCAACTGTCACAGTTTTTGACGTCCGCAGCTAGCAGTTTCGCTGGCGTTGCAAGTACCTATTACTGGGTCATTGCACTGGCCCAGTTTGGACATAACACCTACTGCTTTCTTAGCTGATATGAACATGTGAGGGCAAAGTCCTCATTCGCCATGTGAGCATTTAATTTTATGAACATAATAAAAGTTAGAGGTTGTTTCAAAAAATTCGGCTCGAAATCTAAACACAATCGGGACTTCGACTTGGAATTTGACCTATCTAAGGTCAAATTCCAAGTCGATTTGGCTGTTGAAGTGTGGAAAATTGCTTATTTTATCTTCAAAAGATTTGCCGGTCAGCATTATGGTAGCAAGGTTATATAACTGCCTAGGGAGCGCCAGGTATGTCCAAATGGGACACATGGTGAAGGAAAGACTTTCGCTTTCTTATAAGCGGTATCCTGAAAGTTGCTGCTTATCAATACCATATCTTAACATTTGCCAGTTCATTAAACGACTGTTAACATTCAGATAATAGGTACTAGGTACTGCAGTTTCATAAAATGAACAATAAAATCTTTTACTATGGAACATAAAACGCAATCTTATTTCTAAACACGTTTGTAGGCAATAGGGATATGGTCGATATGGACACTAAATCGCATGTTTCCATCTCTAGTTGATTAAGTAGCACACATGCACTCGTAGCATGACCACCGTAGAAACGGGTTTTGTCGACGGAAGAATCGACAAAATGACAGACCAACAAAAGATATCTGTCATTTTGTCGATTCTTCCGTCGACAAAACCCGTTTCTACGGTGGTCATGCTACGAGTGCTGGAAAATTTTCTACATTTTTTGCCAGGGTATTGAAACAGTAAACAAAACTAGACAGTTTAGTGAGCTCAGGTTAGGATTCTTTGAAATCTTTGCAAAACCGTTTACTGAAGGGCTTCGAATTCCTATGAGGTTTTCTTTATACCTCACATAGATATTA
The DNA here is from genome assembly GCA_905163415.1 of Noctua fimbriata. Classification (NCBI taxonomy): domain Eukaryota; kingdom Metazoa; phylum Arthropoda; class Insecta; order Lepidoptera; family Noctuidae; genus Noctua; species Noctua fimbriata. The sequence goes on along the minus strand of LR990929.1, from coordinate 7,128,685 downwards.
AGTCTACTTAATCGTAATACGCCACACAATTTAATAGGCACAACTATTACAGTGGGTCATCAATTGATCCAAAAGTGGCCAAAGGTTACTTCAGAGAAATCCCAGCTATCTTCCTGATCCCGACCGCGATCCGCAGACGCTATAATTTTCTACGACCTGAGGTATTTGCCACATTTATTGCTTTGGTCTAAATCACGTTGTAATTTGGAGGTGAAATCCTTGAACTGCTTAATTAATAATGAACAGCCGTGCGACAAAATCAAGTAACTTCATACTGGCCATCAATATTATTTTGATCGGAATTGTTGGAAAAGAGAAACATACAAACTTTATATAAAAACTTTATATTTCATACATTTTACCAGAACATAAAATATCAGAAAACCTCCTGGACTACTGGCCATGCCCAACCTTCTGAACCAAGTATTTAACCATATTTGAAAGTTGAAACTCTTTCGACATATACAAAGCACTTTAATAAGATTGCGAGTCGAGAAATTTGAATTTGAATAAAAAGAAAAAATTGCATCTAGACTTTCACAAAAGTGTTAATGAATGCAAGAACGCGTCATTCTGAGACGGTCTCAGGTATGTAATTTCACCTTACTGGGAAAGTTGGAACGCTTGTAAGTAAGTAGGAAAATTGTTTGTGCTTCAAGAAAATGAGGAAAATATTGATTTCATTGCTCGGTATTCTCTTCGAATGCTATAGTTAGTTTTAGCATACACAAATCATAAGGTACAGCATCCAGAATTTCAGACGGAGTTCATCAAACATTTGTAAATTAGACAAATACTTGTCCCAAATCGCATTCTCGTCTCCTTCAATAGAATCCTCTCCATGAGGTCGTTGATCTATTTTCTATTCATGAACTTCGTCCCTGGTTTAGGTAAGGTCATTCTTGTTTTTTTAGGTCTTCGCTTGATAAGCAATAAAGGCCAGTCATGATATGGACATACAATAAATTGTATGGACTAGAAACCCCATCGTAAACCTATATCTTACCATGCTCGTTTTCACAAACACTAGCTGACACATAAATGAATAGATACTTAAATAAAAGTTGTCCCGTAGGATTTTCAACGTTACACTGAGCGCGTAGAGTTAACATTCCAACAGTGTAATAATATTTAAGTTTCGCTTAGTGAAAACGGGGTTCACTGGTTGACATTTATCGCATTATGATAGCTTTAGCAGGTGCTTGCGCAGCCATATAGGGACAAAGACGGTCAAAGACCTCGGGTGTGTCGGGGCATCAGCTATCATACTTAGGGATAGTACCTTCCAATTCTAGGTTATCTATATAGGTGATCAAATCAATACTTTTAACGAAATAGCAGTACACATAACACAAAACGTTATTGTAATGTTTTCTGAAACGGTCACGCGATAGAATAGTCTAGAATTCTAGATCGACGACCTAAATGACGCAGTGCTATGAAATGGCGGTTAAGTTTGATGCTAGAAAGTGTCATAAGTGTAGACTGAGATAATCTCAGAATCCTGGCAGTCCCAGATGTTTTCAAAAACACTAATTTCTATTTATTATTATGATTTACTCGGCATTGCAGTGTTATTAGATTTTTTCCATCAGGAACTTCTCAGAAGCAGTCACGGAGTCTAGATTTGACATGGGTCTTATAACTGACGAAATGTGGGTGTGCTATTAGGCCTGATGTTATGTAATTTACTCAGCTTTTTACTTGGCATTTGACGATATTTAATCGTTTACGTGACTTTCTTTTCTATAGTAATCTAAAGGAAAACTGAAGCAAAGTAGTCGAACCTACATAGGTTTGAATCAACATATAGGTACTATTTAATTTCCTTGTATTATAAACGTACGGTTTGTCAATTTCCTCAGCATAAATCTCGAAGATACACAATACCAATAGTATTTGATATATATGTATAGTATTTTATATATCCTTGTAGCTTAGTTTTAATTAATATTATTTTCAGATATACCCCTACCACTGCTTGTCTCTGCATCACCCAAAGGTTGACTGGTAGAAAATGCCATTAAGTCCGCCTCTGTACTTTTGTGCTTGAAGTGTTAAATAAATAAATAATACCACTATTTGCTTAAACAAAAAGTAGTAGATACTAAGATAGAGGCTTCTCAAGTGCTCAGTTTATTATCATTTGGTTCCCTGTTTAAGACATTATGTGGGAACTCGAAATGTTAATAGAACCAAAAATTCTAACACAATGCGACATCCACATGCCTCATTTAAACGGGGCGAGGAACACCTTTCCCAAGTATGTTGGGGTTGGCTTCCAGTCTAACCGGATGCAGCTGAATACCAGTATTTTACACGAAGCGACTGCCTATCTGATCACACTGACCTTATTGGTGAGGTTCTTCAGAAAGGTCAGGTGTGTAGTACTAGCAACCAGGGCGTGCCTGTCTGCCCAGATCTATGAAAGTGGACGAAGCGAAAGGAGTATGTAAGGATCGTAGCAGGTGGCGGGCGTTCCGTGGTTTCTGCCCACTCCCCACGGGAAAAAGGCGTGACTTTTATGTATGTACGCACTGTAACTCAAAGACGTAGATAAAGTTTGTTAATAGCAGGTGTTATGCTTCATTTGGCTAACGTATAACACAACACATGACCTATATAACCGTAAAGTATGAATGTTGCATAGAAAAACTGGAAAAATCACTGTCTGTCGAAAGCCAGACACGCCTACGTAGTAATTTTCAACGTAGATTAACACTTCAAGAATATATAAGACCTTATGTTGTAAGTAATAAAGGCCATGATGCGTTTCAAATGCATTAGTCGATAGTGTTTAGAGTTTGTGTTGGTCGCTTTTTGTTGCAATGCTCATTATTTATTTGTATAATCACGATAATTATTTGCTGTAACCATAAGTGTCTATTGCCTTAGTGAGATAGGGTTGCCACATGATTGCCATCATCATCATCTGCCTAGCCTTTTCCCAACTATGGTGGGGTCGGCTTCCAGATGGATGCAGCTGAATACCAGTATTTTACATTAAGCAACTGCCTATCTGACCTCCACAATCCAGTTAGTACTGGTTAATACGATACCCTTGGTAAGATTGGTTGTCAGACTTTCGGGCCACTGTCTACCTGTCCCGACTGTCAAAGGCCTAGAAATGACAGTCGGGACAAACGGCTTAACGTGCTTTCCGAAGCACTGAGGAAACTCGGTATGTAATGGGTGGTCACCCATCCACGGACCAAGCTAGACAAGTGCTGCTTAAGCTAAAGGTCGACCCGAGCGGCTGGTATTATTTAGCCATGAGCTCCTCTCACATGATTACCACCGTTGTCACAAAATCCTATTATTTAATGATAATTTATATTATCTACCAATAACAGAACTGTACCTAAGGAAAAAAAGTCATAAACTTATTGCCTGTGTCCTTGGTCAAAGACTTGATAATAGTAACGTACAAAAAAAAAATCTACCCCATCATAAATAACTCCAAACAAATCTTAATTGCACGTCTTATCTTAACTTTTTATACCGAAAAAGAAATATGACCTTTTGCATGAGAACTTGAGAAGTTCACGCGACAACCCTTGGCTAAAGCGTGGACGTCACGATACCACATGAAAGCTACAAGGACAGAATGTCCACTTCATAGAAAATACACGACGACGCATAATATCTTACTTGGAAGAATATTTTTTATTTTTTCACCTTTTTTTTTGTATGAAGGTAATGTTTTTCGTGCATATGTCATGTATGTCCGTTTCATTGTGACCTCGTAACTCCTACTAACCGAATGAACCGATTTGGATATCGTTAGATTCGTTTTGGTGACGCGAGTGTTAAATAAAAATTTTAAAACAAAGAAAAAGGCCGATTTTGGACGCCTTACTGTGGTCTTCGATTTTTTTTTTCTATCAAATCGTCATGTGGCGTATCAAAATGAAAGGTTTCAAAAGGTGATTACAAAAATTAGTTTTATTTTATACTATTCTAACTTACAGCTACTACAAACAATGTAGGAATACAAACAATGTACAATAGGAATTCGAAGGCCATTTACAAATTTATATAATAATGTTTGAAAGTACCTACCTACTTAATTCGAAACGACAAATCGTATAAAAATGAAAATATCAGTAATAAGAAAAGTTAAGTAAATTGTCTCCGCAATCTTTCACATTACTAAACTAAAAATCTGGTAATGAAAAAAAAACAAAAACCCGACAGAAAAACTGAAAAGCAAAAAAACAAGCACAACTAACGTACGTACCTAATACTTTACCGCAAAACTGGATCGCATTTTCAGAATTCAATACAACGCTCGCGTTTATTCAGAGAATTGGAATTCTGTAATGTCCTTACTTTGTCTTAGTCCAATGTCATCCTGTCACGTGGCTCACAGCTCACGTTTTTACAAACAAACCTGATTCTGACCGCTACTAAGACTACGCTTTGTTTTCTATCCATCGATGGTTTCCTTCCCTATACTCCACGCATCATCTAGGTCGCTACAGCAATGGAAAAAGGCGTGCTAAAGTGAACTTTACATTTACCGTTACTCAGCACGTGGTAGTATTCTTTGAATACTAATAGGTACCCACACGATGTATAAATAAACTCAGGTGGAACGACGGAACGTCCGTTTGGTGAACGCTGAACGAAAATTTTTGGTTGTGTATTTACTTAATAGTCTATATCAGGCGCAATAAACCTTTGGATAGAGCTGATACGAAAACCGCAATGATTCAATCAAGTTCACGTGAAACTCAGCCAACTTAAACGGTTTTTGCGATTAACAAAAACAGTCTTATCTGTCTGAGCATTCGCCTGGCCATTCATTTTGAAACAATAACAAATAACACGCGATGTTGTTATCCGTTTCAACATTGTAAATGAGACAAAGAAGGCAAAAATGACATAACATTTGAATGGTGTGTTGTTACCACACGACACGTAATCGTTTGTGTGAGAGAGAGAGAGACAAAATTGAACAGTTACAATGACAACACCATGTGAGCAAGTGAACACATGATTGTGGAAGGGATATACATGTACTTGCATTTTTGGAAAGTTGACATAATTTACACAGACAGAAAAGACAATGTAATGATTTTAACAAATAGCAATTTTTATCCTGTAGCAAACATGGGTGAAGGCATGTTAAGCCACGCCCATGATGAGCAGACAGACAGTACTTATGCTCCTAGCTGACCATAGAAACCTACTGTTTTGTCCTTGAGTGTCATCAAATATACAGCAGCCATAAAGAAGGAGCGGGGCCATCTAGCGCAGTCAGAAGATCCCCCTTCTAACACTGATCGCAGAAAGTGATGTGCATGAGAGTCGTAGGAAACCGCCACATCCTGCAATTTGTGGAGATACACGTAGGAACAAAGGTAGGTAGGTATACCTACCTACCTATTCTTGCTACAACCGCAATTTACAATAGTTTATTGATGAAAAGACCCCATGTTGTTTGTAAATAAATTATGAAGACTCATCGAACCATTAGTCGAGACGCCATTTTATTAAGACAACATCGTCAGCTGGGCTAAAAATATAAGCTCAATCAGATAAATAACATAAAAGTTCTTTACTCCGTCTCGTGCCTGTGATACAGAGCTATAAAATAAATCCCTCTTTGATGTACTGTTTACTAAACTTGTCGCAAGTAAGAGCCATCGTCCACAAGTCACAGATAATAACAAAGTTACTCAAAACTCGTCATCATCCTGCTCTTTGCTCACATTACTTGGGGTCGGCGCAACACATTTTTTTCTTCCATTTTCCCCTGTCAGACGTGACGCTATCTTTTTTACTTTTATATCATTCCTCACACAATCCATCGATATTTAACGTGTTACAAGCACAAATCACAAATAAGTAACCGGAATATCACATCAGTAACTAGCAAGTTTAAATGGCGGTCCGTACTGCGTAACTTTCAAATTACATACCTAGTTAAAAACGCATTAATAATAAGCCACGTTGAGTAAAGTGTACGATGGGTCTTATTGAAACTACGCAAGCTTTTTCCAAAGACGTCAGTATAAGGCGAAGTCTGCATAGTTGCTAGATAGGGTATCGCAGGCCAGCTCAATACAGTGATGGCACACAGTAGAGTAGATAAGCTATCTGTTCATTAGCTGATGGCCTGCCAGTTCACATGAAGATAGCAAGCACGAACGCATTGAATTCTTAAAATATGAGGACAGTTAGACAGTCTGTGTGTCCAAATAATCGAAGTGATTTCAACCAACCCGCACTGAGACCGCGTGGTGGATCACAGTCCACTCCTCTCACAGAGATGGGGCCTGTGCCCCAGCAGTTTAAATAAAGGATGATTAAAAGCTAGGTGCCCTGGCGCTGCGCCGTAGCTGTACCTAAGCTCAATAAGAAAAATGGCATAGGGAAAACTTAAGTTAACGATATGGAAACGTTACATTGACTATTTTTTTTTTTGTTTTCAGCAGTAGATACAATACCACATCTAGTTATTACGTATTTAGATAAACATACTAAAGTTGAATGAATCTCATTCAATGTTTATAATGCACAAGGGCCAAGGGCGAAGACGCGGTCATCTTTAGCGGACCCGTTTACCTTTCAAGGTTATTTTCTTTTGACAGAAATTAATATATTAATATAAGTTAATAATCTATTTTGAGGCACCATTCATAAAAGTGTTGTGAACTTTATGCATTGTTGCCTCTTCAAAACATGAAAAGAAATGGGATGAAAGAGCATTCCTATCAAATAATCTAGAAGCATGTTCTCTAGAATAGCCCTTAATCTGTTTAGTCAAAGATATTGCACCGATGTTGCGTAACACAATTTTGTATCGCAATGCGAAAGATTTTGAAGGAAATTCATAAAACAATGCTACATAATTTTATTTATGCTTCAAAATTTTGACGTGTCGTTAACATATAAAACGCAATGAATGTCGTTGAGATGTCAAAATAAATAGCATTGGCAATGCGAGCAATTAGGCAATTAGGTACCCCGCTAGTTTATAAAAATGAAGAAGGTGTAGGCAGGTATTTTTGAATTCACTTTCAAGTAGGTAAATAACACGCCTAGAATAACACCGGTAAGACTGATAACGCCATTGATATAGATTTAAGTAAAGGTACCTACGGCTGGTACTCATCTTTGTACTTCAATGCACTGGCACTTAAGCCAAGCAAGCCAAGCCAATGCCAAGCTTTGGTATGCAGATGTCTCCCAACTTCAACCATTTATACTTCTACTGGTATCGCTTCATGTGTCCGTTTACATTGTCTGGTATCGAGTATCGGCATCTTTTCAATTCCAAACACTGAGCCATTATATTTGTTGTCAACAGTAAACTTCCTTTGTTAAGGAAAACAGAATATCTGCACAAGTGCAAATATCCAAATGGTTATCATTTGACTATTTGCACTTGTGCACAACTTGCTTTAAAGGCAATGGCCAGTTAAGTCCTTTGTCGAATGACTCGAACCTAATTACGAAAATAATGTAAGTTCTTACTGTGCGAAAAACCTAGAATAAGCTAATGAGAAGACAGACAGAGCGGGATTCCTAGCATGCTCTGGTACTCGTTCTAGCAAATGACGGTTCTGAGCTGCAGAAAAGGATAGGGGCATGAAAAAATGCGAATCCGTGCTGCTAAATGTGGTTCAACCCTAATGCAGAACCCACTCACAGCAGTCGAAAGGAGTAGAATACCTAGTGATAAAGTCTGCCAAACTGCAAAACAGTTTGTCTGCAGTTGTTCTCGTTTCACAATTTTTTTTTAAATTTAGTTTTTAGAATACCAGCGCTGTGACTTTTTTTTAAAATGTGCAGCACCTTGCTGAGATAGGAACCTTTTGGCCTCGTACAGGACCAATTTAATTTGTTTTATCTTTTTCTTATCGTTTACTTTTTTATATAATTTTTGTATTATTGTAATTTCATCCATTTTTTTTTTTGTTTTGTCCTGTGTGAGTCTAATAAATACTTTTTCTTTCTTTATTTTTATTATAAAATAACGTATAAAAAAGAAAAGAAACTTCATTTATAAAAAGAATGACATTCTCATGTTTTACACCCATGGAAAATGTTTATTGTCCATACACGCAAAATTGGCTATGAACACAATTTGAGAGGTAGTGTTTTTTAAAGAACATTTTTAAGTTGGTCTTTAGACTTATGACTATTTCTCGCCTTTCTCCAACTATAACATCAAGTAAAGTATATTTCCTTTAAGTAAGTCATTCATAACCATCTGTGGAAACCCATATTAATGTCCCTGTAGGCATTACCATGCTTACCTATTCGCTCGATACGGTAAGTTTTCCATGAATCACTTTGTTATTACAGAAACTACCTTCCGATATGACAATCGGAAGGTAGTTTCTTATAAGCCATTATGCTAGTTAATGCATAACGATTGTCATACATGTTCAGTCAATTAATGCATTAAACGGTACTCTAGGTCGCATGATGAGTCCATTTTCCTCAACGTTTTCTAAGAATTTAACTCTAGTCTTTTTATAACTGATAAAACTCGAGAACTTGGAAACAATGTAGCAGTTATCAAGTAGGTACCTACGCAAGTGACAAATTATATATTAATACACAAACTCACGGCATTGCAAAAAAAATGAAACTACAAAACGCCACCTAGCCAAACCTAACCTGCTTCATTCACGTCCATAAATCTGGTCATACACGCACGCCGGTTGTGAATACTACGCACTTAGCCTTTCCGAAGACGATAACCAGGAAAGTCAAACCATTAGAAAAAAAGACAGTCTATTAAAAACGCGACAGACCTTGAACTACATACATCGATCGGTCGCGACGCGCAGCACCGTTGTCACACGTAATTTGTGGCGCATCACAGGGTACAGAAGAACCACTCCATCCATTTAACTAATGTAGTAGATAAGAAACTGGGGAGTTAACAGTATCTAGGTGCTATCAACTACAAAAGTGCCTGTAGCTGGCGTACTTGAAATAAATGCTTTGGTTTTGATTTTTGATTTTGATCAACAGCCTAAGAAAATCTTTAAAACATAGGCACCTGTATGTTTCTGTTGCTGCAGTGCGCGCTGCTCGATTTCACACTAGCCCTTCTATAATTCCTAGAAAGGTTTATCATTTTATTCGTTTTCCATTCCCTGCTATCCATCCCTGAAACCTATCTGCAGAAAAACATGAGCCCATTCCACATTGAAATCATCAACGAAAACAACACTGCTGCCAAACGCAGGATTATCAGTCGCAGTTATGACGGCTAACAAAATGTATCTTCACTTCAACATCAAGTGGGCCTTCTAAACCCTCTTATGTTGTGCTATCTACGCAATCGCATGCCTCCGTGGGAGGCGACGCACGACGCGGAAAAACACGTATTTCTTATCCACTTATAAACTGCTCTGTTCGTTTCTTATTCTACTTCAACAATTTCACACTTGTACATTTGGTCCACATCTTCGTGTGGTGTAGGCAGCCGAAAACCGTTATCGTCGTATGCCCAACAGAGCACAGGAAATTGCATTGCAATCATGCCAGTTACTTTTTATATTTTTTCCTTTCATGCAATAAAAATATGTAGTATCGTGCGACGTGGTTTTACGGCTTATCAAATAACAAATCGGATTAAAATGAGGAATCTACTGTGATTCATATCATATTTTATTCTACCTTCGAAATGTATTGATTGCGTGTGGGCTGTGGCTAGCTGTGTGTGACATAATTTTCTGCAATGCCTCATCAAACAAAAAGTTCTACTTAGAACGTTCTGAAATACCTTTGATAACACAGTTAGTTTGGTCTAGGATTCTACCTAGCACTGTGATTTACTTCAACGAACCCATGCAGTTGCTACAGGCTTTCAATTCAAACTTTTGCATTTAGAATATTAGTGGTAATTGCGAGCAGACTGGAATTAGGTAAAGCAGCTCAATTTACTTAACGTGAGTGACAGAATTGGGTCAGTATGTTAGTGGTACAAGATATAATCAATTAGCTAAGTCAGTCTTTGGTTGGTTAGTTAACCGATAATGGATAAAACGACAATGGGCTGAACCCATCTGCTGAAGAACCAACGCAAACGAAGTGTGAAGCCGCTAGCAAGATCGATCACAGCTGAGTTTAAACAGGACTCAAAGGCAACGGAGTTACGAAACTAGTCTAGAAAAAGATCTTTAGGTTAATCAAAGACATAATGAATTCAATTTGCGATAGAATTCAGTTTGGTATTATTTTTTCATGGTCCGAGATCGTACAAGATGGTGAGGTTTGGAAGGAGAAAGGGGAGGGCTTTTCCGAGCAGTGGGACAATAGATCAGTCTAAAAGATAAAGAATCTATGACCATTCATTGCAGTAAGAGGCCATGTTTGACTTTCAGGAATGACTTAGGCTTTTTTGGTGCCTTAAATAAATCCATTACCTACATTTTTGACCCATCCATCAACGTTATGGCTGATTGAAGGCATATTGTCCCAGTCTAGGCCTTCAGGTACCCGCTTTACAGGAACTCACTTCATACCCTTTACACCAACATCAGGCCATAATGAATGCAAGTATAGACCGACCGCTTTAATGAGTCCTCCGCCTTGCGCCAACAAAGGCACATTAAGCGTCCACAACAATATCCCACAGGTTATTTGCTTTAAAATAACGATAATCCACATAGGTTGAAACAAGCAGTACCTTTGTGCTCTTCTATCTTAATGTAATGTCTTGTTAAGTATTTTGTGTGTACTTAGATAAATAAAAATAAATAGGTATTACGATACTAATTGAACCAAAACATGGTCAACGTTCAGAATATCCCATTTGACTCATTAAAGCGGTCGGTCTATACCTACAACAGTTATTATTTTGCGAACCTTTTCAGATTTTTACGTAGGTAGGAAGCTCTAAATGAGGGTTTGGACTGAGGTTGGATTATAGACAACAAATGCCACCTGAGAACTCCCGAATTTTTCCCGAACAGACGGTGGTTTGTTCTGGTCACGCTAAAAACAAATGGACTGAAATTGTGCAAACAATTGTGAGTTATTCTTTCATTCTAAGCGATTGTTGTGATAATTTTCGGGATCTATAAAGAAAAGACTAGAACACTTTGATTATAAGGTTAGATGGTACATCGACGAGCAAACGAAAACCACGTATTCAGTACATTATTCCAAAATCCCGAATATAACTAACACAACAAATTTTTCAACGGCAATTAAAAAAAATACGGTTAAAATGTATGGAAGAGCTGATTTTTTTGCCGATGTAATTCCACCCTGTATTTTGGTTCCCGAAAAGCTTTATAAAATAATCCACTTAGGGAACATTGAATGTCAGTACAAAAAGCCATGCAAATGTTATGTAATACAGAGAATACATAGAAAGAATATTTTTTACGAGGACACGGAGACACGTCATATAAAAAGCAATTTTTTGTATTTGTTGGCATGTTAGCATAGATCTTGATAACGTAGTGACTTTAATACTTAGTATTCAAGCTTCTGTTTCTTAGAAATTATTAAAACTTCAGTTTTTCCTTCAAGGTTAATTACTGTTCTTGGTATGAAAGTCTAGGTTTTTATTTCAATTACGGTACTAGTCGCTGTAAAAACAAGATGGCGGAACAATTAAGTAGGTAGGTAATATCTAGATGTCTTCTGTAGGAAAGAGTTGGATATTGTGACCTGAAAAGTGGAATGAATGAAGGGTCACTTGTCCCAGAGGTCCTAGACAAGTCGCCATCGCTATCAAAGCGTTTTGTATCCTAGCAACGACTGTAAACAGGATTGACATGGTCTTCGCGGCAGCATAATATGTCAGTCCAATATATAGGTAAGTCATTGATATTCTAACCCTAACTAATATTATAAATGCGAAAGTAAGTTTGTTTGTTACCTTTTCACGCCTAAACCACTGAACCGATCATCCTGAAATTTTGCATATACGTTGTCAGGTGTACAGGAAACGGACATAGGATACCTTTTATCCCGAAAATAAGTACTGTTCCCTAGGAAAACAATAATAACGTTCTTATGATAACAGATGGCGCCACGTGACTTTCGAATCATGATTGAATTATATTATTATAGAAACTTTAGAGGTTTTTTTCTAAAACAACGCGAGCAAAGCCGCGGGTAAAACCTAGTATTAAATATAAAAAAACTTGATTCTCCTTGAGTCGCCAATAAATCAAACTAAAAAATAAGAAGTTCTGATTGACTAAACCCAAATTCGAACTTACATCGACCATTTAAAACAATTTAAACAACTTAAATTGTTTTTTAAACTGAGCAACGCAAGTTACAAGTCATGTTTTTAATTCAATTCCCGAAAAACAATTGCTTCTTCTTCTTAGCGTGTCGATGGCAAATTTTTAGTTAAATATGTTTGGCCCAAAATTCAGCTTTGCGAACTCCGCTCGCTGTAGCAGTCATAAGATCGTCAAGTGCGCAGGTGTTATGCAGCGCAAGATGGAAGATGGGCCATTGTCTGTGGAGACACGCCGCATACACATTTGAGATCTGAGCCGTCCATGAACCCCCATCTGAAGAGATTATCTTTGCTACGGCCGACCTGGGCTCAGAGTCTATTCAGAGATTTCCAAGTCGGCCACGGCAAATCATGCCCAGGTGGAAGACTTTCAGACGGCTCGATGAAGCCGTCAGGGGGCTTAAATAGCTCTCGCCAGAGATCACATCTCGCTGTGGAGGCATTCCTATTAGGCGGACTAGCTGGGCCAACGCACCCAAGAAAGCTTTTACGGCTTTTCAGCCTTTGGGGCACTGGGACATAGTTGTGCATTGGGTGGCGTGAGTCAGCTTGTAGTTTTGTCCTCTCGGTGCGGCTGGCTATGGTCCTACGAACTTTTGGAGGCGCAATCCCAGTTAGTGGATACAGCATTCGTACCGGGGTCGGTTTAAGGCAACCACTAATAATCCGGCACGTCTCATTTAGAGCTGTATCCACTAGATTGGCGTGGGTAGAACGGTCCCATACTGGGCAAGCATATTCGCCAGCGGAGAAGCAGAGCGCCATTCCAGTTGCTCGCAGAACTTGAGGAGATGCTCCCCATTTGGTTGATGTAAGGCGACGCAGCAAGTTATTTCTAGAATGCACCTTCATTTTTAGAGTTTGGCAATTATTTTTAAATGTAAACAATTGCTGTCACAAATAGTGAAAAGTGCGCACAATTCAAATTGTGCGCACTTTTTCTGCAGACCTTTTTGGGACTCTGAGTGTGTATCTATGGTTTTTTATACAGGTCGGAAGGAACATCGACGTGAAAACAGTAACCACGTATCCAGTACATCATTCTGAGCCCCCCATATAAGAATTTTTCATCGATAATTAAAAAAAAAAAACAGCTGATCCATACATTTTGACCGTGTAGGTATTGCATTTTGTACTTTTCAATCATCTTTATCGCTGATACACTGACACTATCTGTAGGCCTTAAGGAAGCTAGCTAGAAAAACAATTAGTCTAATCACATAACGCATAGGGAAGCCATTATATGTAAACAATTAATCTATGCTTGTTTAGAGTGCAATAAAACCACACAGAAGGTAAATACGGCTTTAAAATAATGGCTGTCTGTTGAGTAACACCATTACAATAATTATACACTTGACAGCCAGGTCATGACGTCAGACCAAGTCAGACAAACCATATAACAAACAATAAGCACTCTAACGCAATGCCGTACAGTTCAAAATGTGAGACAATGACGATAAAGATAAGTTTGTACAGTCCCGTAACAGTAGGAATGTAGGATCCTTACAATGTTCAAGGACTTTTGAATCTAGGTTAGAACTATAACGTAAATATGTCTAGATAGCAAATGTGGAGCTATTTAACGTGCGACCGAGTTCACTGAAAGTCTGCGACTTTCCACCCTTATGCCATTAGTGATAAGGTTGAATAGTGGTCGACCGACAGTAAAGTCTGTAGTACTTTGGGGAGTACTGGAAGAAGTATCCTATAGAAGTTCTGTATATCGTGAACCTCTATATTAATATTTATGTAACTATGAAACGAGATTTTCGACAACCAGTTTTTAATACCTACCGGTTGTAGTAGTGGCGAAGGGTCAAAATTGAGTCAGGGGAAGCCAAAGAAAAAAAATAATAATTGTATTTTTAAAATTAATATGATTTTATCTTATACAGGGTGTAACAGGGCCCTTCACGAAGCAGTCAACCAAGCATTATATACATCAAATTAAGTTACATTACGCAAAAATTATTGCTGGGAAACGACTTTTTTTTTGGGGTGAAAAATCACGTTTTAGGGTAAGACTCAATGTAACGCACTCAAAACATTGTGCTGATGGACGTATTGAATAGTACGGGAGTCGTGGAGGTGTTTAAAGTACTTAAAAATCTTACATTAAAACATATACTTATTTCAACAAAAACTTGAGAAAAGTTGGAACTTTGACCCCCAATATCTCCGCAACTAGAAGGTTCCCAGTTATGGTCTAGAACAAAAATATGATCGCAATGACGGGGAGAACAAGTGCCTTTCGACTTCGTTAAGGGTCTTGTTACACCCTTTATATTCTTATTTGTAACTTAGCAACAAGATTTTCTACAACCAGTTTTTAATACCTACCGGCTGTACCTATGCGATTAAAAATACTAAATGTTTACATAACCTTGATGTCGATACTTGTTTATCAAATTCGCTTACATTATGGAGCTATTAAAATTCATATTCCTACAACATTTTCTCGAGTGCGACACGGTCTTTGCGACGATACAAATTTTCGATATGGGCAAAAAAACTGAACAAATAAGTATACAGCAGCATTCTCCACCAGCTTAATTAGTAGGTAATTGTTATTTTCAGCCAACAGAAAAGCCTTCAGAAGGAAAAGAACTGCCAAGATCCATCTAAAAATCTCTATACCGACTACGAAGACAGAGCTGGGCCGCTGCAGAGTGCAGTTATGTTGTACTTGTTATTCAGTTCAGTTAATTAGAGGTACATACTCCGATCCTATAAGCCACAATGCTACTGCGGAGTTAGATCACAGACAGATTCCTCATTACCTGTCTTGTTTTCACAATACTGCACTATGAAAGACTTATAACAAGCCAGTAGAGAGACAGACCAGAAGCAAACACTATGATGTTGATATTTTTTCTTTAACAGCAAGAAACTAGACCATTTTTCCACTGCAGCATGTCTTGTAGAAATTAAAGCGAACAATACAGCAATGGAAGTTATGGAAGTACACACAGCTGACTAACGACGAAGAAGATCAGAATTGTTCCATGAAATATAACTTGTAGTTCGTAAAATAACCCAATAAAGAGACTGAAGTACACTGGACTGAACTGACATTGGTGACGATTGGTGTCAGTAGTATATTTCCATCAGGAGTGGAATTAAACTTATTTGCAAGGAGGTTTTGCGGTCACGGAAAAACTGGAATTAGGGCAAATGAGTTTATCGTTAACAAAGCATTTGCTAATTAATTTGAGTCATTTAATTGTCCGTCTTGACGTCAAGACAATATTTCCGTTTAAATGCTATGAATTCGCGTAAAGGATTGCGTAAACTTCAAAAGTTATGCCTACCTTATTTTGTACCAAGTCAATTGGATCAGTAGTTAATTTATCAGGATTAAGCAAGCCTAATGATATTTTAATGTTCAAACATAACCTATCAATGGACAATAGAATTTTTTGAACAAAGAACGTCGAAATGGTGTAATTACAGCAATGACATTTAAAATACGACAGCCAACAGAATAATAAATAATATATGAATGGAATAAAATGAATACTTAATGTTTGATTCTACTGTACCTAGAATTTATAATTAAACTACAAATAGAAATAGTCAGATTGTACTTCTCCGAAGGAATGCAGGCATATTAGATACTGAACCTATTCTACCATGCACTTTGTCCTCCGCCTGATCTTATGTTTTCCTAAGAATTCTACCGACCAGAACCGTTCTGCATATTACAGCATATCAGAAATAACTATAGACCATCAAACTGAAGAACTGTCTCCATGGATCCAGCATCGTAATCGGAGAAAAACTAGCTGTATCATACATTTGGGTCGAGTAGGTATTGAAATTTTGTATGGAACTGCTAAATTATACTCAGGATTACGATATCACCTAACATCACGCCTGTAATGTCTGAAGGGTAAGGCAGAGGTGTAACCTAATAGTACACGCGCATTTTGCCAGTTTTTTTTAAGTCCCATGTAATAGGGGGCGAGACTATTGCCATCAACCGGGCACAAATCCAGACTCCGTAGCTCCTATTGAAAAATTCCTGATAAAATTCCGGATAACATCCTTAAATATAACCACACCTTTCTCATACACGCTGTAAAATGTGTGGAAGGGTTTCGGAATGTCCGGTGGTACCGGTGCAGCTTCTGTGGTTAACCAATGTTATGTCTACGGAGAACATTTTTTCTCCCACGGTATCAACTGCCTATTACATACTACTGTCTTCCCAAGATTTAAACACACAGTTTTTTAACCTAGTCTTTCTCGTTATAAAAAATCGTTCTTATCTAAAAAGCAACGACTAATATGGACATGGAAGCTCTCCAAAAATCCTAAGCGCCGGTTTTGTCACATCGAATGTTGATAGCCTACAGTACAACCAAGTCGTAAACAGATTTGGCACACGCCACATAAGCCACACTTTGTAAACATGAAAACTGTGCCAAACATGAGACCAAGGTCTAAAGTGAAAGTACGTTACGTAAGCTAGTGTAGACGGATAGTGACTTTAGAATTACACAATTATATGAAGCCTTCGTGTAATAATTGGAGCATCACTGGGCACTTGGGCGTTTGAAAGGTTGCACATATCTTGTGCACTAGTAAGGATGAGTATTCGCACAGAATAAAGTCGACAGTGCACTGCTATAGCGCTGCTTGTTTATTTTGGCGCATAGCCATAATCGGAACGAACACCGCCATCTTGTTTTTCAATATCATTTCCACAGGCAACATCACAAAATTCACAAATGTTTACTAACAGCGCCCTCCTCTCCTGTCAACGTCACTAAAGCGTGAAATTTCAGCATTGCCATTGTATTGAATTGGCGCAGCACCGTAATGACATTGCCTCCTTCCTCGGATCAAAGTAAAAATGAGGTGAGATGGTGCTGATCCGGTGCTCATTGCTTACAGTCGACTATTCACTGTTAACAGGTTGTGATAGGAGAGGTTTACCACGTTAGCAGCGCGGTTCATTTGTTGCGCAGCCGTGCGCAGCTGTGCGTAGCGTGGCCGTGGCCGTGTGTCGCCAACTCGCACTGGACGATTCCGCCTACATTTTGATTTAAAGCGAAGCTAAGTACACATGTGTAGCTTAGCCGTAAGCTGCTGTGGAGCGTTACCTTTACGCAATACAGACAGATTCGGTCCGAGCTGGTGCAATTCTTCAATGAATTGAGTATCCATTTCACAATGTGATATTGTTGGTCATTTCACTTTTGTAATCTTTCCATTCCAAGTTACCCGAGAATTTATCAGGTAGGTACTGAACTTATTAAAGAATCCATCTGGATTATCCGAAGACAGACAAACAGGGAGTATCTTAGTTTTAGAGCTAAGATAGGCAGTCGCTCCATGTAAAATATCTACTGGTAGTCAGTTCCATCCGGCTAGACTGGAAGCCGGCTGCAACAGAGTTGAAAAACGCTACACGCAGATGACGATATTGATAATCCAATGACAGACAATAATGGCATAATACTTATGTACACAGATCAAAGTAACTTATGTAATACTCTAACAATCCCAATAACCTTTAAATTACAAACATTTGCAAATATTTTGGTCATGGGTATTTATTTGTGTAGCCGTCCTTCACATTACATAAGGTCATTCAATATTTTTGGACAACTTCCGCACATTTTAGATGTCATTTGAATATATTAAAACGACACAAGGCAAATGACTAAAATTTAATCATTTGCCTTGTATCGTTTTGACGATTATTATATTTGACGATTATTATACTTTTTAATACTATAATTTTCGTCAAAATATTCAATTAGGTTCTACACAATAATTCTATCCCCTATTCATACATTTACAATTAATTTGAGCTGTTACAAAATCATAGATCTATTACATCATTTCCTAATGTCTCGTTTATGACGCAAGCAGAAATAACGAATTCTTCTTCTACATCTATGTACATAAGTACCTATCATCAATGCATACGGCTTTTATCAAACTATTTGTATGGAGATGTTCTGATGGTGCTCTCATTCCAAAAGCGATAAGGCAAATTCCTGGTATTACGCAATGCGTCTAACCTTTGGCACCATTACGGAACAATATGGTAAGAGCTACTTCGCCTTATAGTGAACAGGAATAAAATAATGGATCGATTTTGAAAATTACTCTTTTCTGCCACCCATCCATCATCATCATCATAATTCTCTTGCACTTGACGACAGCATGCCGTATGCCACTGTCAACAAAAATAAAAAATTCTAATTGGGCTTTACCGGCATTTAATGCTGAAATACCAAAACAATTCAGCACCAAATGTAAGGCTGGTTAATACTTCATAAGCTTGTTATTCATCCCACGTAGGTAAACACGTAACAACAGTAATCTACAAGGGCTCAAAATCCCGCGACAGTCTCGCAAACAGAGAATTTCAATTTACATCCCATTAAATACAACGATCCCTTCGTTGACGTCAGGAAAAACTGCGCAATGGATGGTGAACGCCCGCAGTCTTAGCGTAGACATAGTAGCTTTTAACACAGTACTTCATCTAGGAAGAAATTATCGGAATCGGCTCACACACAATTCAAAGCTTTTACACGACTTCTAAGCATACTTCAGTTCAGGGGGTCTAAAATGGCGCTTTAGCAGCATCATAATACGTTTAATAACATATTTTGTAGTTTTTTTTTTTTTTAAATTTTGAAATCACATTTACATTTTATGTGTCTACACATAACAAAAAGTCTAACATCCGCGATTTATTTCACAATAAGGCCCTAATTGGTTTTCTGGTTATCTTTATACTGCGCCGTAACTCTCCCGTGATCTAGTTCCCTGAAGGTCACATCCTAATTGGAAGTTATTGACGTTGATGCTCTGTGTAACAAACTGTAAGTTCCTCATTCTTGCTTCATAATAGGCAAGGATGATGACTGATGAGGATGCCTTTTGTGTAAGAAGCGAAATATGGGGCGACACACTAGTTTGAGTACCTAAGTATTTGGTACGACTTATGTAAGATCCGACCGGGAATCGCTGTTCAAGGCGAAAGGGAGTAGAAAAACTTAGACGGCGAAAGGGTAAAGGTTGTAAACAACATTACCGTATCGATTTTATAGTGGCCGACTTAGTTTAGAAACTGTCTTTTATCACTGGTAAAATAGTAAGAGTTGGAAGAAAATTAGAGCCCTCGAAGTCAAATTAGTTTCTAGAACTTTCAAACATATTATGGTAGACTTCTGAACTCTCTGGCTCCTTCAATGGGCGTTAAAGTTGACCATGGCAGTTGATTTAACAAATGGAATGTTTTTGTGTCTCTTTCTTCTTAAGCTCCTAAGTGAAGGACAGTCAATATTTCAGTACAATTGGTTTACATCTTGCTGTGTTTATGTCACAAGAGCTATACAGGTGCTAGCAAGAAGGTATAATATGGCACTGCTCCAAATACTTTATGATAATAAACACATTTGTTTGTCTGTGTATGTTGAAGATGCCGCATCCTCACATGTCTTTCGTAATTGCCTAGTATTTTAAACTTTATGTTTCCGACTGAATTTTTCCATGAAGTCAACAAAAATGTATGAATTATTTATCTAATATTTCGCTTTACACTGCTAGGTCGACAAATAACGAAACAAAGCCGAACGATTCAGTAAGTTAGAGAATACCACCATAAGTAACACAAACATATTTAATTCAGTAATCGATTAAGTCCGCAGACGATAACAATAAATAACCATTTAATGATGGATAACTCTCTGGATAAACATTCCCCCGTCGCATCCCAAAATAGAATTTTCAAATCTGGGTCGTGCTGAACTTTATTCTGTCCAAATCAGATTTGTACACATTTATCAAGCAGTCTTTTCTCAGCCGTTGATAAAGTGCTCTTAAAATAGACAGAATTGAATGTGAAGCCGTCATGCAACGTTTTTTTTTATCTTCATAACACGAATGACACAGATAAATGCAGGAAACTACAGTTATCTTTTAAACTGTATATACTATTTGATAAGGATTTCCGTTGTAAAACATTTTATGCGTTTTTGTTTTTATCACGTATAGTTTCATTATTCTTAAGAAAGTAATAGAAAACAACACGCAAAATATCGAAGTAGATATTATAAGTCCACCTATAGGTTTTCTTCTGAAAAAAAAACAGACATAAACCGGCGATATACAAGAAAACAGACAAGCAATACATGTCGGGATTTGAAAGCAAACACGTGTTTGCTTGTGTGACAAACAGATGCGTTTCATATATATCCTATAACGATTCTGCTAAAGCCGCCATTTTAGGCCCCCTGAAATGCTTTTTTTTAATCTACAATTCACCTACGAACGCTTTAGTGAAATTTATGTTATGCATGATAATCGTATCATGCTTAACGTGATACGATGATGCATTATTATCGCATCATGCATTATTTTCATGCATATCGTAATGCATGATGCGATTATCATGCATTATGTTATGCATAATAATTCTATCATGCATACCACATAAAACATACGTACATATACCACAGAATTTTTTTATGGGTTATAAAAAATAAAAACTGCTGGAAAAAAATATCTGTGTAGGGGGGCTCAGAATGATGTACTGAATAACATGCAGGTAACCATTTTCGCGTCGGTGTCCCATCCACCCCGAATTTTATGCTTGACTTTTTGTTTGTTTTTATGTTATTATTGGTGTGTGCCATCACTCTGACATGTGACAATACTTTAATTTAATGGAGTCCTTGTTGATATTAACTTACACACTGTTGTATAAAATCTGATTCTTCTAACCTACCAGATAGAGTTTGTTCCGCCACCAGTTCTTCTCAGCTAAAACACTAGGAAGTGGCGAAGAGCTGGCGTTTTGGGGGACTGTCTCTTGTTAACTTTGACGTTCAAAAAGTGCTGATTAATAGCCTAATTTGAATAAATGACTTTTGGTTTTGATGTGTTAGCCTAGTTTTGCGACAAGCTTCAATCTTATAAAATGTGGAAAACTGACACAGCAATTAGTTTTCGAACCATACTAATTCCATATTTACAATTTATTATAAACTAGCGACCCGCCCCGGCTTCGCACGGGTGCAATTGTATATAAACCTTCCTCTTGAATCACTCTATCTATTACTGAAAACCGCATCAAAATCCGTTGCGTAGTTTTAAAGATCTAAGCATACATAGGGACAGACAGACAGTGAGAAGCGACTTTGCTTCATACTATGTAGTGAAGTGACTCTGATGGTCTGACCTTTTTATGGCTTAACGATTGAACGTTTATGCATATACGCATGAATTGAACTGTAATGTTTCGGTTAAAGGCACATAGTTAGACCATAAGCAGACTTAGGACATATTACCTATACTTTTTACCCCAGTAGTAAGCAACTGAGCGTGTTTTTTTCCCACCTCCACATAGGCAAATCCGCGGACAAAAGTTATCCAACTAAAAATTCTTAGCATTTTACTATCACTTGCTTTGTGATGTGTAATTTCTATTAATTAAGAAAAGTAAGTAAGTTTAAGTATGTAAGTATATTCTTATATTGAAAATGGTTATATGTTTTATGTATTCCATTTTCTCTTCTTCTTTTACGAAGTCTACATCTCTTTTTTTAGTATCTTTTTTCGCAAGTATGCTGGAAGAGACTTCTTTAGAAATAAACATACCTTTGTAATGTGTGTACATAAATTAATAAATAATTTCTAGAACAAAACTAAGTACCTACCAAAAACAGACATACCGATTAAGATAAAAAAAATTGATACCCAGATATCTACCTTTAGCGAATCTTATCATACAATAACGTTAACGGGCTTATCTTGCATCGTTTCCTTATCAAGAAGACCTATTTTATTGCTTGTTGATAATTGATACAAATCCGTTGCATGAATCATGCATGACTATCATGAATTCATGACTATGGTAATAAATAAAATATTATTTCAATCTACCAGTACACGGCGACACATTTTACAGTTCCAGTATAACACGGCCTCGCTTTATATAGATTTCCCGTACTATGAGAGATCCGCATAAACTGGTTCTGTATTGGTCGTCGTAGGTACATACAGTCCATGCCAAATGTTTGCTCCAAGTATGTAAACAAGGAAATGTGCTAATTTGAATAAACACAATCAATGACGTTTGTTGTTTACGTATTGTCTCACGCTTCAGTGAATAGGTGAATACATTTTATAACATCATTGGCATAATGCAAAAGACTTTTCATATCTCAAAACAAGCATTTATTTCAAACTAGCGGCCCGCCCCGGTTTCGCACGGGTGCAATATATATATATATATATATAACTTCCTCTTGAATCACTCTATCTATTACTGAAAACCGAATCAAAATCCGTTGCGTAGTTTTAAAGATCTAAGCATACATAGGGAGAGACAGCGGGAAGCGACTTTGTTTAATACTATGTAGTGATAGACCAGTTTCAGGCACTTTTGAGTTGAGAAAGTATGAAAAAAAAAACAGTTGAAACTAGGTACAGTTTCAGCTACAGTTATAAAACTGTGAAACGACTGAACTGACTGACGAATGATGCTGCTCATTCCAAAGCGTAGATCTCTATGGAGAACAACGGGCAAAAAAACTCCATAGATAATCTTTCACACATTATAATCATATATCAGAGAGAGAAGAGACGTTTCGATATTTACAACAACAAAAAAAAACAGGTTTTAAAGTAAATGATGATCGCGTCATTTTGTATGGAAAGTATTTTTTTTTTTCATAGTACACACGGCGGCACATCAAGTTCTACATAACCAGTATAACCTGACTTCGCTTTGTATGAGCTTCCCGTACGATGAGAGATCAGCTTAATTTGGTTTTGCATAGCTTGAGTGGCCGCCGTGCGTACAAAAGTTATTAAATATGATGTAAAGAAGCTAACTGTAAGATGTTTTTAGTGTTTTTTTCAATAACATTTTATAAGTTGAATCAGTCTTCAATGCTAGGTTATGAATATGGGAGAAAAAGAAAGAAGCCATATTTATTATCATGACCCTTAGATTAATTTGTTTTCTAAACTAACTTTTCTTACACAAATTTTATTATTCTCGGACTCCCATTTTCTTCCCCTAAAAGGGATAAAAGGGTTGTAAAAGAAAGTTATAAGTGGCCAACAAAAAAACTTCGCGAAAACATGAACTTACGTCACTTATCAAGGTCAAGAAAGGTCGCAAATTCATGATGTCAGAACACTTGGGAACGACCTCTGTCTTACCCAGGGCTCACAAAACATTTGGCCTAGTAAGTAGAAAGACAAATCGATCAATACTGGTACAGGACGGGACTCACGGAATAGTTTGCACTTTCACAAAATCAGTAGCGAAGGGTCAATTTTTGTAAGAGTTAAGCCGGACATTTCTTTAATGTGATTATATTATTTGTCTATAGAATACTGACTGTGCCATTTTTCAAAGGGAAGCCGGTAGGAATCGAGTTGTATGGCCCCTTCGCCACTGCACACATTACCTATGAAAGCCAAGAATCACTAGAATCGATCACCAGTTCGGACAATTTGTTATTTGGCCAGTAAGAAAATTCCTGGAATTGCAACTAAGCAGAACATTAGGCACACCCGGCGACATATCAAGCCTTACATTTCCAGTATAACATGGCCTCGCTTTGTATAGGTTTCCCGTACAATCAGAGATGCACATAAACTGGTTTTTTATAGCTTGATTTGTCGTCGTGCATACTGCACGACGACAAATCAAGCTGTATATACTGTCTGTGCTCTTCTAGGAGAATTTCTTTGGCTTTGAGCATTTGTGCTGTCAGATTTTACGAAGCTCGATCACTGTAGAGCTGGACCCGCGTGGTGGACCTAGCCCATTCCCTCTCAAAGAGGCCTTTGAGAGGGAATGGGGCACGTTTGAACTGTGGGCACGATAAAGGCTACATTACGCTTGGCCACTGTGCATATGAATATAAGCATTATTCATTCTGGTATGACCTACGGTTATCCTCTGCTGGCTATTAGAGACAGTGTTACAGAATTTCAGGCTGCTCTAGACGTAAATCTAATCTGGCTATGCCTTACTAGTAAAGCTGTAAACCTGAAATGCATTCGTTATGCATGTACACGTAGTTTTTACAACACAATCGACATTTTATTATTCTTCGCGATATGGTCCGTTTTACAACACAGCTATAAACGATAAAACGTACGAGTTGGGCATACAATTACGAACTACCCTCATTACGAGCGGGTTTAGGGCTTTACTGACTATAACGCCGTCTTCCGTACACTTCAGGTGGCCTGCCATGACCTCTTATAGTTGTATTTATTTACTGGCTCAACCAAACTAAAGAGATCCACAAGTTTTGAAAAAAAAAAATCGCTAACTAATCGCCATCACTGGCCAATGTGTGAAGGCGTAATATAACTCTGGTTATTTTATGTAACGCCAACATACTTATCACGCACGTGTTGATAACACGATGTCACTACAGCCGCACTGATAGCTGAGCAGGAAAACGTGACCGATTTAATAATACATTGCGTTTTGTTTACAACATTTTTGTAGGGTAGTTTGAATTTTGCGTTACTTATGCAGCAATGTATAATAGAAAGAAAAATTGCCAGTGAATCATTTTGTCTTTCGGTGAAAACCTACATAATCTCCAAATACTGCAAAATCGAAAAATTGCACATTATTTTTTCAAAAAACATGGAATTGTGACATTTGGACACGTCATAACGATAATAAAATAGATAGATACGACAGTAAAGGTCAAACGAACAATTTCTCTGGATCAATAGCTTAGTAATTATGTTATGCAGAGGAAAATAACTACTTCGTTTAATGACATTAAATAATATTGATACTATTGTATACAAACTCATCGATTGGTCGTGTCTCTCCACTAATCAAACTGAAGTCAGCTATTTGAACAGTCAAACTGTTCTGAAATTCTATCTATCTCAAATTTTGTCGCATACCTTTCGAATTTTCGACGAAACGAAGAATGTCAACCAATATTCTCATTGACTCGACAGAAATAAGTTCGAATTCAAAAACCAATTCCCCCAGAAAGTTTAGGGAAATGTTCAGTCTTGCAAAGAGTAAATGGACTTTAGTAAGGCTATTGATATCACCAGTATTCACCAGCAACTTTTTATAGCAGATTTAAATGCATAAAATTATTTATAGGTATCCTTACAAGGATAAGCTTTTTTGTGAAAGTATCTACGCTTGCCTAAGCGACATATCTTCGACAACAGCATGACTCAACTTTATACAAGAAAGAGCTTGAGTCTAGGCAATATAAAAGTCCCTATTTCATTCCAATGAGATCTATGGCTAACTAATATAGGATGTGAAAGGACTCTTTACAAATCCGTCAACCAAGCATTTTGTACATCAAACTAAGTAACATGCGCAATAATGATTGCTGGGAATCGACATTTTTTTTTTGGTGTGAAAAATCATAGTTTTGGGGTTACTCAAAACATTGCTCTTATGAATGCATTAAATAATACAGCACTAGTGGATGTATACAACATTATTTTTAGTACATGCGAAACCTGAATATAGTTTGTTCAGAATAAGTAACTGAATCGATTCCAATAATTTTTAAACCATGTTATACTATATTGTCCCAAAATTTTTTACAAAAATTTATAAGTTGGACACCAAGCGACATTAAGTACCTATCGCAATAATTTAGGTACCTACTGCCAAATTTTTATTATCAATGAGCTCAAGACGACGCTGGAGGCGTGCGCGCGGGCGCGCTGCGCTGGTGACCACGTTTTTGTGCGGACAACCAGGTAACAGAACAAGCTTATAACTTTGTGTATTTTCATGATACAGTTTTGAAATTTTGTACATAGATTCTTTACATAAAAATACTAGAAACGTGTTTCAGGACTCCCATATACTAAAAATAATTTTGTATAAATATCTCCGAGTCTTGAACGTTTCAGAACAAAAAAAATATCGCAAGAACGGGTAGAACAAGTATCTCTAGGCTTCGTTTAAGGGTGTTTTTATATCCGTTATGCTCTACAATAACACTATTTGAAAAAAACATTTTTTTTAATCTCAAACAACTATATATACACATACGGTACCTGCATTCTAATAAAAAACACAACAAACAGCGTACAATCAAAGCTGTAAAAAAAATAAAAAAAAACAATGTCACACAACCTAAGAAATAAAAATAAATTACAACAAAGACAAGCTCGCACAAACAACGGTAAAAAACCATATTGTTCGAAGGAGCATAGCTGTTTAACGACCTACCAAATGACGTAAAAGACTGTGATAATATTAAAAGATTTAAACTAAAACTGAGAAATTACGTTTATGAAATGTACATATTAAATACTTACAATACTACACTACAACTACACACACACACTACACACACACACACACACACACACACACACACACACACAACACTACACTACTACTATACTTACTTGCAATTAACATACTTCCTGTATTTGTTTTGGATAATTTCACCTAAATGCATCGGAGGCAAAATGTTTTTATTTAGATATAAACAATTACTTTGTATCTCATTGTAAGTGAACATATGTATTGTTCTTATGAGAATAAAATTCTTTAAACCGATAATACCCCTTTTGCCTTGTGTTACCAAAACCATAGCACGTAATACGAGCCTCAGGATTAATATTGCTTACGTTTTGTTGAGACCACTTAAGGCCAAACGAAAAACGGAACTGTGAATAAGAACAGCTTATTATTAGCTAACGCAAAAAGGATATCTTCAAGGATATTTTATGATATATATAATGTGTAGAATGTTATATCATTGACATTTAAAGAAGTATTAATCAAACTAGACTAATTCTTGTTCGCAAGCGCTCGAGATCTAGGGGCCTACCATGACATCAATTCCAGTGTGGGAAAGAGATGGCGCTAGACGACCTGTATAGCTTTGTCTCTTTCCCACACTGGAATTACTCCTGCTTTAAGATGTCATAGCGGCCTTTTTAGTTCCCCAAAGGGGTAACCCCCTTTGGGGAACTAAAAAGGCCGCTTTAGCAAAATCATAATATGAATAACGATACAATTCGTAAAATAGTCGCAGACGCAGTTAAATTATGAATTTTCACTTTGTCATTTTATGAATTGTAACGTAATTCATATTATTATGATATTATTACCTATTATGATGCTGCTAGAGTGGCCATTTTAGGCCCCATGTGTGGTTTCAATTAAGGAAAATTTTATTGAGTTTTTCCAATACTCCGGGTGTCTGGGTTGTTGCCCGGCTAATGGCTTGCCCCATGCTTGTCCTCTATTTCCTAACTGGTGAAGTGTGGCTAATTATATTCATCACCGCCTAATGCTTCGGCTACACAGACATAATTATGTACGTCATTAACAGGTTTATGTTTTCGTAAGTAAACGTCTTCGTGGATTGACGAATGTTTTTAAGCGAATCTAACCTTGAGGGATAAGATAATGCTAGTGATGTTTTTATCTTTCAATAAAGTTAATTCGTCGTAGATATTAACTTTGGCCATTATTGTGATAAATACAGAATCACGTGCACATATAGGTCAGACTCCCGGCCATCTTTAAATACACCGTTTGCCACAACAGGCAATTTACTCGATTACAGAACCAACGGTTTAGCTACTGAAGGTAGACTACGACAAATTGCGCCACAAGATCCGGGCAGTAATTATATTGAGCAGTAATACTGTACTTATTTAGAAATAACGTTATTACTTCGGCTGTACGGTGCAATTACAGAACGCTACGAACTACAGTCAATATTTCTTTTGCTTCGTCCACTTTCTTGTGAGTTAGACTTCACTAATTCCTTTAGCACGTACGTTACGACAGTGAATACTGACAGAGGAGACTGGAAGAAGAGAACCTATTGCGCCGACCGACCCCAAGTAACATGGGACAAAGGCAGCAACATGATGTCTCATTATACAACATTATTTTTAGTATATGCGAACCCTGAATATAGTTTGATCAGAATAAGTAACTGAATCGATTCCAATAATTTTTAAACCATGTTATATTTTTTCCCAAAAATATTTAAAAAAGTTAAAAGTTGGACACCGAGCGACTTTGGGTACCTATCGCAATAATTTAGGTACCTACTGTCAAATTATTATTACCAATGAGCTCAAGACGACGCTGGAAGCGCGCGCTGCATGGTGACCACGCTTTTGTGCGGACAAATAGGTAACAGAACAAGCTTATAATTTTGTGATTTTTCATGATACAGTTTTGAAATTTTATACATAGATTCTTTACATAAAACTACTAGACACGTGTATCAGGTTTCGCATATACTAAAACTAATGTTGTAGAAGTTGTAGTCGTAAACTTTAGTTGTCATGAAAGCCAAGCTTTTTGGTATACTTCTAAAAAAACCGGCCAAGTGCGTGTCGGGATCGCGAATGAAGGTTTCCGTTCTATCGACATCATCATTTCGTTCCGTAACAGAAATATCATCATCATTTCAGCCGAAAAGTCCACTGCAGGACATAGGCCTCCCCCAAGAAGGGGGGTTTTGCCATAATCGCCACGCTTGGCAGGCGGGTTGGCGATCGCAGTATGGTTGTTGTAGAATCAGAGAACGCTGCTGCCCATTCTCTGGTAAGTCCCTTAGTCGCCTCTTACGACACCCACGGGAAGGAACAGAAATATACATTCTGTGAAAATCTCAACTGTCTACCTATTACGGATCATGAGATGGATACAACCCGCTGACAGACAGACGAACGGACGGACGGACAGACAGCGGAGGCTTATTAAAAAGGTCCCGTTGATTACCCTACGGTACGTAATCCTAAAAAGAAAGCCTGGTTTCCATTAAACAAAGTCGTTGACTTGAAGAAGATGATTAAAACAGTGCCTAGCTAATAGTTACCCTATCGCTAAAATCACGCGAAAAACTCAAGATAAGGAAAAACGTCAATGCCACGCCTACATAAGCTTGCCCTTGACACTGTAATATATGTGTAAGGTCAACAAAATCCACATATTCACAAACCGAAACGTATAGTATATTATGTAACCAATATTATTTACATAGCCGGAGTTCCGGCCTTCCTAAAAGGACGGGTCCTGCCATTCCGATAGAAGAATTTAGCGACCTTGCAGCCTTTAAAGTTTCAAAAACAATTTGCCTGCGTCCTTGCGAAGTTTTAAACTTTTGGAAATCTCTTGTTGTCGCTGGCTAGGAATTTATAAACGACTAAAATGAATGATGAAGGGTATTGAGATTTTTCTTTAACTTTGGAGACCACCTGTTTATTATACGACTTATTAAACAAAATACGGTGTAAAATTATCTCATTCGATTTCGAAGTTAACCATCAACATTTTATGGTTTAAAATCATTTGTAGTTTGACAGTTTGTGGTAACTTGATGTGCTGGCGATTGTTATGTACCTTACACCGATTAGGGTACTTTGAGCAACGATCTTCGCATCGTAGGGTAGAGTATGAATGGCCCGAAAGCTGGATCAGAGTTGCCGATTCGACGATCGATTTAAAAGGCGTGCGATTAGACAGGACCACGAAAAGCGGAATTTAGATCGACTTCAGGCTACGATCGACGATCTTCGGGACCCTTTGCCTATTTCCTGCATTGGTTTGTTGCCTGATGATGACTAGAAAGGACTATGTCCAGCAGAGGACTGCTTTCATCAACCCAAGACAAGGTATAAGCATAAGCATAATTAACCTATAATGTCCCCACTGCTGGGACACTCGGCCTCCTGTCTATGACAGGGAATGGGCTATAATCCACCACGCTGGCCCAGTGCGGGTAAAATGTGATTTATACATCAGTTTTGTTTTGGTAGAATTTCTCGGTACATAAACAGATTGTTTCCCGATAAATGAGAATAGGATCTCCCGGCCGCCATCTTACTTGACCTAATTTTTATATGGCTGCGTAACGTTACACGCTTTTGATGCCCTTGGGAGCGAAGGCGTCTGACTTCCTGTTAGTTCATACGTCGATATCTTATGAAGATGGTCTTAGCACCTAATAGGCTCGCCCCTATTACATGGGACTTAAACGTGTGTGTACTATATAGCTCTGCCTAAACTTCGGGGATTACAGGCGTGATGTTATGTTATGGTTTTAATTTAATTAGTATTGTAATACGAAACTGAATCTTATATTGTGATAGAATAATGATATTAATGAAACAATACCCCTTAGCAAGACTGGTTGTCAGACTTTCAGAAAAAACCTTTAACTACAAACAAGTAACATTTAATTAAAAGTATCAAAAAACCCGACTACAAGTTGTACTATGTAACTATATATAATAAAAATATTTGTAATCTCCTTTTAATTTCCTTCATTTTGATACCCTACTCTAAAAGTTTGGTTGAAAAAAAAAAATTAACGACATACAATTTAGCTCCAAAAATCCGCCATTTTTTTTAAACACCTATCTAAGGACACAAGGTTTTTGAGACGAATCTAATGATACCGTAATCGTTGAACTCCATCCAGTAATTTGGAACATAGGTAATAAAGAAATTTACAAGGAAACATACAAGAAACGCGCGAAAACGATAACCCTTTCTTGGCAGTCGGATAAAAAAACAATCGTCAAGTTTTTTGTTTATGTGTCATTTCCTACGTAGGTACCTATCTGTCGAATTAGCTGAGTCACCACTTCGCTCGCGTCAAAATTTCAGATTCAGAACAGTCGACGGAATTATTGATTTCCTTAAATTATTAAATTTTAAATTAATAAAGAAATTTACAAGGAAACATACAAGAAACGCGCGAAAACGATAACCCTTTCTTGGCAGTCGGATAAAAAAACAATCGTCAAGTTTTTTGTTTATGTGTCATTTCCTACGTACCTATCTGTCGAATTAGCTGAGTCACCACTTCGCTCGCGTCAAAATTTCAGATTCAGAACAGTCGACGGAATTATTGATTTCCTTAAATTATTAAATTTTGTTTTTCCTTGAGACAACACGTGTCTCACAGCTTATTGACAAACATTTATCAAGCCCTTATCTACAAAAGTACAAAAATAATTCCGTTAGTATTAAATGATGAATCAGTTAATTACACTACACTTATTTATGGTTTTACATTGCTTATTTCGAAATCATCAATACCACTTCATAGATTATAGAGCTTAAGATACATAATTATTATTTCTATTTAGATTCCTATTTACTATCAACGTTATAAAACGTAGGTACTTACATAGTCCACAACTGAACATAAACTCATAAAATGAACCGATAAAATGGATATTCCTGGAAAGTTGATAGCAGCATAATAAACAAATAAGGATAGAAAGATATCGTAGTACCTTCCTATATTTCTCGATAAACTCTTATTCGGCCAATATTTGTAAAGTGGGGAATCAATGGGTATAGGATATTGAATTATGGGAAGAAGGGGGAAGAGACCAAACTTCGTTGGCGCTTTACTTATCTGAACATTCTACAAAGCTAAACTATTTAACATGTCAATTGCCAATGCCTTAGAAGAGTATTCATTGTTGAAATAAGGTGTTTTCTAGTACACACGACGACCAATCAAGCTTTACAAAGCCAGTATAAGCGGATCTCTTATCGTACCGGAAATCTATACAAAGTGAGACCATGTTTTACTGGAAATGTAAAGCTTGATCTGTCGCCGTGTGCACAGTCCCCCTCAGTAAACCCCCTTTAAAGTGACCCTTCTTTCGCTCTTCTTCTTCTTTGTAACAGGATTCAGGTTATTTAGCGATCTGACTTTATTGTAGACGAGGCCCAGAAGATACGAAGATGTTTTGGAGTAACCAACATCTCCACCACCTCTACCATCATCGCCTGACTGGCTGCTACCGAGACATTCCTGATAGTAAAAACTATGGAATAGATATGTCAGAATGTGTTCTGTTAGGCTCGTACATCATGTGGGCAGCGGATGGGTTTCGTGCATCTGAACATCAGGGCTCTGTAGAAGCACGCTGTGGTGTGGGTAGACTTGTAAGTCGGTCGCGTGATGTCACCACCAGAGAACTTGCAATTCATTTTATGTCCTTACTAACGACCGGATCCGACAGATATGTAAGAGGTGAAGGGAATAGATAACCTCTTTTATCTGTTCTGTGGAAAAATCCCATTATGACTTCCAGACCCAAGACCTCGTGCTCAGTAGTCGCGCTTGCGACCACTAGCCCAACGAGGCACCTGCTGCCTAGCATTTCCTCAATTATAATGGAGATGTCTTCCAGTTCAACTGCATGCATCTAAATCATCACCATCATCATCATCATCTGACTAGCCTATTTCCTATTTTGGGATCGGCTTCCAGTCTAACCGGATGCAGCTGAATACCAATATTTTATATGGAGCGACTGCCTATCTGACCTCCACAACCCAGTTAATACTGGGTAATACGATACCCCTTGGTAAGACTGGTTGTCAGAAATTTTTGGGCCACTGACTACCTAACGACTGTCAAAGATCTACAAATGACACCCGGAACCGACGGCTTAACGTGCTTTCCGAAGCACAGAGGAAACTCGGTATGTAATGGGTGGGAACCCATCCATAGACCAACCTAGGCAAGCACGGTTTAAACTAAAGATCGACCCAAGCGGCTGTTATTATTTAGCCATATACCAATACATATTTTAGTTGGAGCGACTGTCTACTGACCTCCACAAGCCAGTGACTAGAGAGCAAAAGGTAAAGGTACTTTAGTAAAACAAATTAGAATAGTGACTTCGAAACCGCAATAATGATGCATACTTTGAGCAAGCAAGTTTTAATGCTAAACGGCATAACGGCGTATAAGAGAAATTAGCATGCAAACTGCTGCTAAGCATTCTAAGCAGTAATCGACGAATGAATACTAATTTACTAATTACCTAACGTGTACCCAATTACCAGCACAATTATGAATATATTATGGTAAAATAAAAAGTAATTATTACCTACGGAATATGAAAAATTCGTGTAGCTAGGGTAGAAGGACCTTCCATTTTCATAATTTTGTTTGCAAACTCGGCTTGAGTCAGGTCCTCCGAATATGATTAACGTTCGCCTGAAAATTTCACGAGTTTTTCTGTACGGAAATTCTCGGAATCAACCTGGTTTGGAAAGTTCAGTACTACTTTTACGATGAAGTGGTGATACTGCTTGAGTATGGGTCACTAGGTACGTTCGGGGAACGTTCGCAAGATGGAAAGTGGCAGCTGACAGTCCTGGGAAAGTACCCAGAGACGCCCCGTTACGACCTTTCCGACCGTTTTTTTTTTTTTACAACAGCTTGTCATGGAGTATCCCATACTTAGTCATTATCGTTACTAACAAAACATACTCGTAGAAGGCAACTTGTAACGTTGGTTCGTAGCTGTACCTTACCTACGTTAGTCTAGCATCGTGACAAATTCAAGATCTACGGAGTACGCTGTAATGGGGGACTCCTTTCAGTTATTATGCCTTGTAGTTTATCTGTAGCTTCTACTTTTTGTTTTTGACAATTCAAAAGTGCCTATAACTGAACTAACTGGTAAATTCGAAATATAAAGGGTGTAAATAGACCCTTAACATAGCCGAAAGGCACTTGTTCTCAACGTTTTCGCGAACATTTTTTTGTTCTAGACCATACCTGCCCCCGTAGCATGACCACCGTAGACAAGGATTTCTTTGACGGAAGAATCGACAAAATGACAGAATGTGTCGACACAATGACAGATTTCTTTGCACTATCTGTCATTTTGTCGATTCTTCCGTCAAAGAAATCCTTGTCTACGGGGGTCATGCTACGGGGGCTGGGAACCTTCTAGTTACGGAGACATTGGTGGTCAAAGTTCCAACTTTTTCACAAGTTTTTTATTTTAAATACATGTTTTTAATGTAAGATTTTAACTTTACACACCTCCACGACCCCCGTACTATTCAATCTATCCATCAGCACAATGCTTTGAGTGAGTCTCCATTGAGTCCTACCGTAAAACGTGATTTTTCACCCCAAATAAAAAGTCGATTCCCAGCAATAATTTTTGCTTAAAGTTACTTAGTTTGATGTACAGAATGCTTGGTTGACGGTTATGTGAAGGGTCTGGTTACACCCTGTATGCTTTGAATTTCAATCATCGACTTTTTTATTTTGGCAACGGCCTTTGCGTCAACTATCAGTAAATCAAATGACACCATTGACCCTGGTCACTCCGTAAATAAAGGTAAATATTATATAATGTTGAAAAAATCCCGTGCCCTTGGCGCACCCACACTTAACCTTAAGATTTGCCAGTGTCAAGGACTCTGAAGTAATCGATAAAATGCTTTATGACTTTACGGGTGTTCGAACTTAGGTTTGGTAAAGCAAAAATTGAGATTAGTGAAGTAGCCAAAAAGGTTTTTATTTATTTATTTAAACTTCATGGACAATAGTGGTACATAGGCGGACTTAATGCCACAAGGCATTCTCTACCAGTCGTCAACCTTTGGGTTAAATAAGAAAACATTTTGATAGGGTACAAAATAATATCTAAAAAAATAACTTCTCGTTTTCGAAACTTTATACATATAAGTACTTCTATTGATAGTGATACTAATACACATATACAAATAAAATAAACTAATAAATATTTTAACAAATAAAAAACGAGAAACTTAATAATAATTACTATGACTCGAATCATAGTCTTCTAATTGAGAGCTATTTAGTCTGACTTAAATAGTGGGTACGAACATTTCTTTTAAAAGTGAATTTGTTTGTGAAGTGAATGTTTTCATGCCGGTCTAACAATGGGTGGTTAGTGGTTACTGTGTGATATTTTCGGAGGATAGCCTCCTCATGGAGATAGCTCCATGTTCAGAACTGAACACGTTTTACTGTCATTTTATTTTCTTTTTGAATGTGCAATAGGTAGAACAAAACTCGAGCATCACAACTGCCGCGGGTTCCTTCATTTGAAAAGTTTTTATTGAGGCTTACGACGGCCTTAAAATTAAGATTCAAAATAATGACTTCGTCTTATCTCTCTCGCTCTGATTCAAATCTTAAACTTATTAATCTTTTATAACAGATTAGTTTGAATTTTCAATTTATTAAAAGACTGGAATTGACCAGAAAATGTTTTCAGGATAATGCTGGTGAGCGCTTGTACAGAAATTTGGCAACGTCGCAAATAGCTGTCAAATATTTACCTGTTTTAATTATTTTGGCAATATGGCTAACTAGTGAACTAGAATATTAGGAATGAATTACGATTAAAGCACTGAATTTGATGTTGTAACCGTTTTAGGTGTAAAAAAGGCATTTGGAAAGTTTCCATATTCTTTTTTTTTCACCTAAAACTAAATATTCGGTGTTACGATATTAACGTTACACGTTGTTTACGTGTTTGTTAATTATTGCATTTCATAATCAATACTTTAGTTCACTAGTTAGCCATATTTCTTACTACCATACAGTAATATTGCCAAATTAATCAAAACAGCGGAATATTTGACAGCTATTTGCGACGTTGCCCAGTTTCTGTACAAGCGCTCTCATATTATAATCTAATCGTACCTACCATATACCTAGGATAATCCTGTCGACCATCTCCCAAGAAACTTCAGACAGTAGATGAAGATCAATACCATATTTATTAGACGAAATAAAGAATAGGAATTGGAACGGCTTCCATGAATAGACGCCAAGAGATCATAATTTACTATCTCCTTTATTTGAGGTTCATGATTGATGGCATATGATAATGTGGGCTTTCTATAATCGATCGGGTCGAGACTTCGAAAGCTAGATTAATGTTTTTTTAAAAGCTAAAGGGCACGCCAAGGTCGTTCAAGCAGGTGTTTGTTTCCCAAGTGAGTAGGCACAGATTATACATACATAAAGGTAGGTTATCGGTACACGCCCACTTTTCAGGGTTCCATTTGTCATTGAATTATGTGTGGTAGTTACGTACCTACTACCTAGGTGTAGTTTTCATTCGGAATGTAAGTATGGTAAACGGTTAGCCGGTCAATGTGTGTTGTTTATGGTGTTGAGCCGATGATGTGTAGATAGAGGTAACGTACATAATATTATCTTCAATGAGTACCTACAATATATATAGGTATGTGTTATGTAACATATATGGGACTTGACCATAACTGGCGAAATGTGTGCTTAGGTAGTAGGTACTATAAAATAGGTACACCTCTTCCTCATCCTATGATCCTAGTCTATTAGATCATTTAGTTAATTAGGTATTCATTTTAGAAATGTTTAGGGGCATGCGGTGCTAACCTGTAAGTAACTGTTACACTAACTTTAGAATATGGAAGAATTTACTTTAAACATATACCAACCTACAAGCAATTGTTAGTTGGCCCATAAAGGGAAATAAAATACTTCTGGGATTACAGACGTGATGTTATGTTTATGTTCTGAAGCAATGGATTAGGAGTTTCCTTCAATATCCTTCGGATTGTGATTTTCGAAATCAAAATTTCTTAGATTGTTTGCAATTCGCAGGTCAGTTTCAGGCTATATGTGAAACAAAATACAGGGTGTAAACAGATCCTTCACATATCCGTCAACCAAGCATTCTGTACATCAAACTAAGTAACTTTACGCAAAAATTATTGCTGGGAATCGACTTTTTTTTTGGGGTGAAATTTCACGTGGTAGGACTTGATGGAAAGCACTCAAAACATTGTGCTGATGGATGGATTGAATAGTACGGGGGTCGTGGAGGTGAGTTAAGTAAAAATCTGACATTAAAAAAATGTATTTAAAAAAAAAACTTGTGAAAAAGTTGGAACTTTGACCCCCAATATCTCCGTAACTAGAAGGTTCCCAGCTATAGTCTAGAACAAAAAAATGATCGCAAAGACGGGGAGAACAAGTGCCTTTGAGATGTGTTAAGGGTCTATTTACACCCTTTATCATATGCGACCGTAACACGTAGGTACCTATGTAGTTACAGAATTATAATCATTAAAATCACTACAACCCTCTTTTTTATTTAATCCCATTTAATGACTATTTTATGAAAAACTCATTCAATGGGATTATTTGAACTCAGAAGGTAGTATTGAGTTTAATGACTATATCTCTGTAAAGCCATATTTTTACGGTCTCGAATCATATCTTAACCAACATACAACTTGACACTGACCTGTAAATAACAATAAACGTAATAAAATTTAAATTTAGAATCACAGGTAGAAATCGTTATTCGTATTCCCATTCGTTGGTTCTAAAGAATTATCTACCTACTTTCCGTATTCTTAAAATAAATCCCGGATGTCGGTTTCACCGATACGTCTATTTAAGTTTGAAGACTTGTATATTGTGGACGTTTTAAATACTTAATCGTATGTATTTCGACAAGGTCCTAAAAGTTTTGCGGCCAACGGACCTGGAAGGTAGGTCCTATAGACAGTCGGAATCAAATTCAGACTGTCTAGTGCCTAGCCTAGACCAATTTATCATTCTAATACAAAGTCAAGGTAAACGGTACCAAGATGGATTTACCGCGTTGACGCAATGAAGCCCTAAAGCTTTGCATTTCCAGGGTTGTCAGCTGTCCAGGTCTTTGCAAGTCAAGGTAATTTTTGAAAAACAAATGCCCAGTTTTCACATTCACTTTACGAATGCGTAAATATTATTGCAAAGCTAGAATTTCACTGATTCCAACAATGATTTATTTTTCAATTCATTGCATAGATTTTCATAATAAATGAGCTTATTTATTTGTGTGGTTTTTCGTGACCAAAACAGGGAAGAAATTACGAAAGAACTTAACATATTTTTTCGTCTCGAACTAGGTTGAAGCTTGCTGAAACCCAGAGAATGCCTGAAAAGGCCATTTTCGTAAACAAGGATCGCAATGCGCCAGTTTTTTTCTCTTTCCTGGAAACCATTCATTATATTGTTGGAAAGTTAGCACTGTTGGCAGCCTCACTATGACGCAAGCTACCCAACATGTACCTAGGTACCTACCTATTACGTTGGTAGGCCCGCAGTAATCCTACCGTGACGTCATAGGAAATCAGACAAGTTTCAGAAAACATTATCAAGTAAAAATTAGATACGTACGATAGTGGTTACCTTGTACCTAAGGCCTGTTTCCAAATTTATACAATTTTACTTCAACTTTATTACATGGAGATCTAAGTTAATTTCAGAATGACTAGTACTTAGTAAGTATTGTGATATTGTGGTGGAGGTATTTTTACAAACATACTTGAGTATTTGTTTACATGTTTACAAACTAAATTGCAAACAAAGGATACATAATTATGCTATGGGTGTTGTTTTGGTTACAGAAAAAAAAAAACATTTTTTTGGTTTTATTTTAATTTTATTGCATAATTTTTAATCCCACCAAAACAAGTAATCAACAAATGTCACAAGAACATTAAAAGCATAATTTTGCAATTTAAGAAAACATGTTTTTTAACAAAATATATGCTAAGAACGATAGACGCGAACCCAAAATTTTATGATCACAAAATAGAACTTAATGTGGCCTGTTAGACTACTTAAGAAATGTTTATGAATAGAAATAATTCAATCTCATAGCAAAAAGAAAATACTGATATCAAAGCAATGCCATTTATGAGCCGAGAGAGCGACATTAATTGACACCACTATCAATTTTAAATCAACGTATTTGGTGCGAAAATATTGTCTTTTTCCTCAGTCCAATTCCGACTTATTTGTTTGATATGCCAAATACTGGATCTCGGAATTTTCGTTCAAAATAGGATCTTAATATTCAGAGAAAGCAGCATTACATCAAAACTTATCTTTTATTTTATAATTATGTAAGACATTGTCTTTACGATATCTTTATGAGATTTTTTCTATATTTATCATATCAACATTTCTACTTACATAATTTTTAAGCTTTTCCATCCAACATATCAATATAAATGTACTTTTCAAGACAATAGAGTTCAATTTGCAATATACATCACAAAATCTTTTATTACATTTTCTGTCTCATAAAATCTTTACACTTATGAACACTTATAACAATTTAGAATATACTTTGAATTAATTTATATTATGAACCTAATGCAGACCACAGTTCAGTGATAATTTGGTTGATGAATGTCCAGGATAACATGTAAAGTAATGCTTAATAAAAACAATCAGAAAATAAATTATTTAAACATTACAGAATGAAATGGAATGTTAGACTGCAGTTACTTAAGACTTACAAAAAAACGAATCTACACTTACAAGTACACCATTAAAATAACATTTTCAATTGTTAATTTTATCTAATTACAATTTAAATCTTTTAATTAGGATGATGTACTCATTTGTGTTAAATTGATGTGAACAGTTAAAAAAATAGCAAGCTCTGAATTTTGATACACATGCTAGTGATTACAAAAACCATTACAAAACAGGGAAAAATGCTATTAAAGATAATGTTAATGAAAGACAAAGTGAGATTCTATCTATGCAACACACAAGTGTATGATTCATCTGAAATTGCCGGTTATTGAGGAGGTATAGAAGGAAGACAACAGGAACTGTTATAATAGATAACAATTGTTTAAAGAATTAGCAGTCACATAAATCAATACTTTTCACTGAGACAATGCAATTATTCACACTAAGCATGAATAGCGTTCAATGATCTAGCATTTTATCATTTACAGACGGACAAACCTCTATGTTATCTTTCTCTTTTTGATAATTGACGATGTTGGAACCAGTGTGATCCAAGTGTCATTTTTACCAATACTGAGGTTATGACACAATGGCATAGAAAAATCATAATTCTTCCATGCTACACTTATCTAAGTGCTCTTCAGGGCTTTCTTCCTTGAGGGATCGCAACATGTCACTATAGAATTGGTGCGGTCTCTAAAGTGAAGACCATGTCACACTGATCTAAGTACTGAGGTGCATCTACATACTGTTGTGCCCTAGATCACTCTGGTTCCAACGTCGTCAATTATGACCCAAGTATTACGTAATGGTATAATTATGTACATTATGGAAGAACAGTGAATGGCATATATGTGGTCCAAACTATGTCTATTCTACTTAACACTGGTCTTATAATTTAGTGCAAAACACAGGACAAGTAAACTCAACATTAATTTAAGTACACTATAACATCTTAAAACAGCATGATTCAAGAAAATTATTGTTTTTAAAAAGAACTTGGTTAAAAGTGTGTCGCTTTTTTTTCAAATGTGCAGTCCCTGGTGCAAATAGTATTACTAGAACATACTAAAAACAATAATTACTAATGCACTAATCCTAATTTTAAAAATAAATAAACAAGAAACTATGAAATATGTTTATTATTTAGTAACCCCATTCATTTACCCACAATGTGACCCCATTTTATCTTCAGCCTCACTAATTATGAACAATACCATTATCTGAGTGTTGTTATCAGCATAATATTTCCATGTTGTTATAAAATTTACAAAAATTCGTAGTTTATATGTTTAAAAAATATACAGAGAAGCTATCGAATGTTTGTATTTCTACTTAAATTTATCTATGGTCTACTATCACATTTGGTAAAAGGAGGGGGCTAGAATGCGATTGATGATGGAGGCATAGAGCATTCCCCTACTGTCACACGGTATGATGCCAGTTCACTGATACCGTGGTAGTGCACAAAAGCCGCTACAATCACAAGTACATGGAATATTTGGTGGGACTGGAACCAGATGTCACACTTACCTGGGAACCAGCGTTCAGGCACCCTCAGGGCATAAAACATAGCTCCTAATATATACAACAAGCCCATCAGAACTAGCCAGCCCAGTGACGCTTTACTCACTTGACTGAACCAGCCCTCGGTGATGCCATAGTGGATGGCAGGCACTATGCCTGACAGACCAAAACCCATGAACACTCCTGCTCGAAGAGGTCGCAAGCGAGGCTCTGAGAACCTATCCCAGAGTGACACTATTATCGACAGTATTCCTAAAACAACCACTACAGATAAATAAATTATTTTCGGTCTATAATGGCAGTAGAAACTATAATACAGCCATGGAACAAATGAGCCCATTATAAGTAGGGCTATTCCACAGTAATCCAACTTAGAAAACAATTTCCCGACCATCTCCGAATGGCAGTAGAGGGTGTGGTATGCGAACGAGAAGCCAAGGCACACAATGGCACCAATGAAAAACACTCCAAATATCATTTTCTCCTGCATCTGTATCTCAATCGAAGGGCGCGTAAGGAAGTAGATTGCGACGCCAATGAAGGCCACGCAGCCGAGCAGATGAGTCCAGATGTTGCCTGTCTCCGTGTGAATGCGGAAAATAGACGCGAAGCACGCGCTAAACGAGGGCAGGGGAGGCCTGTGTCCTTTGTGGAGGTAGTCATTGTCTTGCAGCCAGCGCGGCAGGTGACGGAAGTGGCACACGTTCCAGGACGCCTCCCACACTTTACGCACGAACTCCTCAGCCTGTTCCGCCGCGTTGTGAGCCAGCGCACCGAGGTCGATCTCGTCGGAGAGCACACCCGCTTTCAATACTTCCGCCATCTCGGCGTCGAGGAGATGCTGATCCTCCGGCGTAGACGGCAAAGGACATCCATCTTCTTCCTCTGCGAGTACTTCGTCGAGTTCATCCATCTGGGAGGCCAAGCTCTCCGCCTCGGGATCCCATCTTTGGCGTCTCCGCAGCCCATCCGAAGATGCGCTGCGGGACCCCGTGTCGGAATCAGATTCCCACATCGCGCCGTCAAAATTCACTCGAACACATAAAAACGGCAACCATTAGTCGCCACGACCTTTGTTAGTCGTACGCGAACAGTTATTCGTTAGAAATCCAGTTACGTCACGGAAAATGTGCACTACGCACGAGATGTCTTTACTCCTTTTGTTTCGAATCGTTCCAAGCAACAAATTGTTAATCCAATCAAATTGATCGACTGATGACCACAATAATTTCATGCGTTAAAAAAATCGTCGAAAAATCACTAGCGCACAGGACAATCAAATGAACAGCTGCACAGAACTGAGAACTGAACTAATGAACGAACTTTTCGAGTCATTCAACCATTTTTATCGAAACGAAACGTAGACGAAATCTATCCGTCTCTTTCTCACTTATGAGAATTTCGCATGTTTCGGACTTTCATTGCAAACGTCACAACTTCTGTAGTGATGGGTTTCAAAAAGGGAAAAACCGTATAAAACGAAATCTTTTCAATCGACTTGTATTTAAAGCGCTACGGAACTAATCGGGTTGAGTTTCATCATTTGTGGATGTATGCTTCCATTACGGCGGTGGCCCAGCGGTAATGGCCCTGACTTACGAGTTGTAGGTCGTAGGTTCGAACCTGTATGTGTGAGTGTAAATTACAAATATTATCACCATTACTCTCAAAACGGTGAAGGAAAACTTCGTGAGGTAATCGGCATGTTCTAGAATCAAAAATTCGACCACATGTGAAATCTACCAACCCACACTGGGCCCGTATGGTGGATTACCAATTTAACAGACATTCCTTTTCTTAGAGAGAAGGCCTGTATCCTAGCTATGGGATCATTATAGGCTGATTCAGTGATTATATTATCTTTCTTTCCCGCCAGTCGGTCTGAATGCGAAAGGTGAAAGACAGGGTGTTGTGGCGCAGTTTGGGAGGAAGCTATATCTTTACCTGGACTTCAATAGGCCGAGTTGTTTTAATTGATTGCTTTCATTTAACGGTTCCATTTTAACCGGTATAACACGAGAAATAAATTTGGTCAGTTTTTATTTTATCAAGCAATGAGCTCTAAACAACAATTAATGTGCTCATTAAGATTTCTACTCTGTAAATTTGTATTTTTTTAATTTTCGTAATGATCTCTAATCAAACTTAGAATAATAATATAAATATGTACAGACTCCAGCACATCAAGCTACCCGAAACTGTCAAATTTTCCCAATCAACCTTGAACCTAATGCTTTAGCGATAAAGTTGAAAGATCTATTAAATGACGGATTGTAGTAGCTTGATGTGCAGGCGTCTGTACGTATACAAAAGAAAAAAAAGCACTACAAGGCATTGAAAAATTCGGCCACATCGCTGTCAACAGGAATAGTGCCCACAAGGCTGGCATCATTGCATGTTCTCATTTATAAGGATATTCATTTCCTTTACTGTTTTTTCTTAACGCGCGGTGTAAGAGTATAGAGAGCCCTACAGTTTCACATGATCTTCAAAGAATTCGTACATGATTAGATAAATCGATTTAAAAAGATAACCGTATAAATCGGTGGAAGTCTGAAATAGCGAACATCACTACAGCATTCCATACTGAATCCCGATTGGCTGTGGGCTGGCCACACGATACGTCAATAATTCGACCATTTTGACATTACTGAATGTCTGAATGAACGAAATTCTAACTTTCTAACCTCATTCATGAAATAGAAAAAACATTTCAGTGACCACTCGTTACATATTAGACACAACTGATATGAAAACCATAATTTTACTTACTTCTTAAACATCTTGTGGCTTGTATATCCAAGGAACTTTCACTAATCACACAATAGTAGAATGACACTTCAAACTCAAAGTTCATGAACGAGTTGTCACTTCTTGGTTCAATCAAAATAAACCACGCGTTTGGTACTATTGCGCTATTGGCTACAATTTTGTTACGGTTTTCTGACTTTGCAGCGA
This sequence comes from Noctua fimbriata, assembly GCA_905163415.1. NCBI lineage: Eukaryota > Metazoa > Arthropoda > Insecta > Lepidoptera > Noctuidae > Noctua > Noctua fimbriata. Next base: position 7,084,858 of record LR990929.1, on the reverse strand, counting down.
ACGATCGGATACAAAGCCAAAAATACTACAAAGTAACAAAATACAAGTAACAATTTTTAGTTATCCATTATTTTCAGGATTTGAATAAAAATTGTTTTATTGAAATTTTGAGTGTGTCATCAATGAGTTTGTCATTTTTGTATATATCATCATCATTTTCCTGCCCTAATCCCAATTTATTTGGGGTCGGCGCAGCATATCTTCTTCTTCCATATTTCTTTATATAGGTCGTCATTTCAGCAGTCACTCACTTCTTTTCTAGCCATAGTTCTCGTTTGTATGTGTATGTATGAATAAAAATTTGTTTTTCGTTTGTGTATCGGATTCGAATTAAAATTGTCAAATACGGTGTCCTGTCAAACAATGACAGAAAATGTCATTGGTCAAGTTCACTCATCGAATTTCTGGTTCAGTCAGATTTTCCACATGTGATTTGAGAGCAAACATTTCTCTTATAAATATTAACCCTAAAAGACAAAAACCAAGTAATATAGAAGATTAAGCGTAAATACAATGGCTACATTGTTCGAGGTTTTGGTCACAAGTGATTCTAATAACACATTATGGACCAACGCAGTGTGGGACCCACATACCGGCACCTGCTTGATGACTTATAAAGGAGGTGGTACAGCAGAAAACAGAACTCTTTCATTCGTTGGAAACGATTATTTAGCAGCGGTCGAGAAGACAAAACCGTTACTACACGTATGGCCTGTGAACTCCTATCAAACTGTCCAAGGCATGCGTTTTGTTTTGCCAGGTAAGGCAGAAGCATTTGCTGTTTCACTTGATGGAACGTTCATAATAGCAGGCATTGAAGAAAAAATATATTTATGGCAAACGGCTTCTGGCAACCTTCTAACAATATTAAGCAAACACTACCAAAAAGTGACAATTTTAAAATTTACTGCAGATGGACGCTATTTTGTATCAGCATCTGAGGATGGTATAATCATGGTTTGGTCACTAGCCACGGTGTCTGCTCACCCTGAAGTTGACCTAGTGTCGCAAACTTCTGCAGGCCAGCATGATCCAGTGTACATATTATCTGACCATTCTTTACCAGTGACCGATTTGTGCATAAGTAAGACAGGAATGCATGGTCGCTTATGCACTGTATCCAGTGACAAGACTTGCAAAATCTATGATTTATCATCTGGAGAACTGTTACTAAATTTCGTGTTGGATGAGCCTCTTGCCGCTGTCACCATGGACGTCTTGGAGCTGAATATATTTGTTGGAACAATTGGAGGGAAGATTCATCAGTTTAGTCTTACCAATCCTCCAAGACATAGAAATGTGTTAGTTAACACGGAGGTGGACTGTTCTACTTACTCTTCCCATACAGAAGCTGTGACCTGCCTGTCTGTATCTCTGGATGGCGAGATACTCATGTCTGGTTCAAAGGATGGCCAAGTGATTCTCTGGCACACACCCAGCCAACAGCCAGTAAGGGTAATCAGACACAAAGGTCCTATAACAAATGCTTTCTTTACGATGAATTACCCTGCAATTTACAAACAAGAATTCTCTCCAAGCATCATTCTGCACAGTTTAGAAAGGACTTTAGAAAAAGATGCGGAGGAATTGACAGAAATGGAAGTTCTTATGAAAAGTAAAATTAGTTTTTGGCCGGAGCCTCGTGGAGAAATTGAAGACAACAACATATCTTCAAAAGAGATTGAGAATGAGTTTAAGTCTAAAGAAGAAGGGCTGCTGGCTGAGCTGAATAGATTGAAAGCAATTAACTCTAATCTGTATACTATGGCCATTCAAAAATCTTTGGATATTAGTCCTTTAAGTGCCAACACTCACACCAAAAATAAGAAAAAGAAGAAGAAACAAAAGTAGTCTCTTGAATAAATATAAATTTACCTTTTTTTTTCTTATTATTTCTTAACATGGAAGGTGACATGACTAACTAAATTTCTTTCTTTATTGCCATAAAAACAGGGTGTTTGATGCACCTCACAAATTAGAATTTGGCACTTGCTGCAAAATGTCTTGATTATTCTGTGTTTTGAATAGGGACAGAACCTACAGTGCTATTATGTCATTGCTTTAGGGCAGGTATTTGAGTATACCATTCATAAAAGTAAAAATTGTTAATCAAAGTAGTCCTTTTTTTAGAACTTCCAATTTAGGTCTAGCAACGCAGTCTTCTAATAAGTAGTTCTAATATTTACTTGAACCCGCTATTTTGTTTAAGAATATGTATGGTGTACAAAATAAAGGCACTCCTAAACATAAAAATAAACATACAACTCTTGAGCCATTATGAATAAAATTTTATTTATAATGGCTCGAGAGTTGTAACAAAATATGTACTTATTTTCCTACCTAAATAATATTAAAATGTGTGCTACAGCACCAGCACAGCAGCTCCTTGTAATCATTATTTCTGCCACTTCATGCTAAGTATGATGTTTGATAGCATATATATGAAAAATACTTTATGACATGTAACTACCAGCACATCAAGCTACTATCAAATATACAATCTATCGCTACAGTTTTAACTTCAAGGTTGATACGAAAAAATTGTTTGATTCGGGTAGCTTGATGTGTCTACAAAAATGTCGTTATTTTAATAACTGACTAGGTGCCTGACTGCCTGAGCACTTTGGGTAGGGTGCTAGGGTTAACATTCTTTACACTTAGAGTTCTGTTTTACTGTGAGTGGTGTTCGCATCTCCGTCCAAAATATGTTTGGAGTTTTGCAAGATTCATAGCAGGTGGTATTCTGTAGTAATTGTAATAGCAAAAAAGCATAGCATAATCAACCTATAATGTTCCCACTGCTGAGACACACGGCCTCCTCTCTATGACTTTATGAGAGGGAATCGGCTATAATCCACCACGCGGGCCCAGTGCGAGTTGGTAGATGTCAGATGTCTTCGAATTTTTGGTTCTAGGACATGCCGGTTTCCGCACGATGTTTTCCTTCACCGTTTTTGATAGCAGTGGTAATGAAATAAATTACACAAAGTAACGCGCCTGCTTGGGTTCGAACCCACGAATTGCTGTTCGTAAGTGAGGCCGCCACCACTGGGCCACCGCTGCTCTCAAAAAGGCATGTCAATGATTTTTTACAATCACAGCTTTGTGATGTAAAATTTTTATAACATCACGCCTGTTACGTCAGGTGGAGGTAGGCAGAGCATACTACATCCATTTTTTATCAGATTAGAGTCTTGATCTCTACAAAATTAGTGGTGTGATAATGTCTGTTATTACTTGGATCATCAGCATCAATATTTAAATATTCAAAGACAATGTACGTTAAATTATTAATCAAGCGCTTGAAATTACAGACCGTATTTAATTTTGTTTACAAACCGTAAACTTTTGAACTTCGGTAGAGACCAGAAATTCGAGAATATCAAACCGCATTATCCGGTTTTATATAGTCTGTAGTTTGTATTTTTTTAGTAATACGCACAGGTAAAAAAAAATTTTATTGTTAGTAAGTCTGAAATAATTTTATTGTTTCAAAATGAATATATAAGTAAACATTTTTCTAATGTATATTATGATAGCTAGTTAACAATAAAATATTTGTTAGGAATGAATAAAGTAAATCAAAACAAAGGACAACACTAGAGAAAGAAATCTGTCAAAACGTCATCCACCGTTCTCTCAACGCATTTCAATTTTCTGTTTCAAAAAACGCCCGAATTTTTAAGATGTGATTCAAAACTTTATGAAAACAAAATGCTCTGACATAGCGCATAATTATCTGATAATAAAGTTAAGAGTATGTTTTTATGACAAGTCTCGTCATTAAGGTGAGCCGCCTTAGATAATAGGATTGTTGTAAAAATAAACTTCGCTGGCTGCGTTTTGCGTCACAAAACAAAACAGTAAAATGTTTACGATTTTCAGGAGACAACATGTCGAAGGCTGTAATTATACCGGAGAGTAATAAGGATATAGGGGGTATGAAAGAAGAGATATCATTGTCTCCAACTGAGAAAAGAGATGGAGCAATAGGTGGTCTTTTTAGTAGGTTGCTGCGTTTGGATACTTTGAGTAAGAAGAGCAATGCGCCCGAAAGTCCGACGTCTGTGGAACCACCAACCACCTATTATGGAGTATACATACCCAGTGAAATTAAAAAAGGACCTGATGAAGGTATTTATTATCAATATTATTAAACTATAGCTTAACTTTGTTCAGTGATAGTTTGCCTTGCATATAATTCTCTTCATCAATTTGAGTATGTAAGAGCTGCTTTTTGAGGCTTCTAATAAGAGTTTAAAAGCAATTTAGAAAACTTTTATGAATAACACAATGGCATTGCACAAAATTAAAAGGCAATTTAAGTGTGTTTTTATATAAATACAACTATTGTCCTTTTAACTCTTATTAATGTTATAAAATATTAAAATAAACATCAAAAAAAAATTTCTTAGAAAGTCAAAATAGTTACTGAATCATAACACAATGCATACTCAAATGAGTAAACCTTTGTTTTTTTTTTTAAATCTGCATCTTCATAACAAGAAAACACAAAGCTGGTTTTGTAGGCCATTGTGTCAAACTTCAACATAATACACTTGATGATTGCTACACTTTTCTTTATTAGATACAAAAAGGATAATTCTAATTCAACCTTTTCTAAACTTATTAGAAGGACAAATCAAAATAAATTGCCAGACACTTTAAAAAAAATAAATAATTGTTATTTTAATATTGTCCGAGAAGTGGAAGGAATGGAGGGAGGCCTTCGTCCAGGAGTGCGGCAGAGCATGCTACGACAAAAAAAAAAATTGTTAGAAGACCCTTTGGGTCTTTGAATACTTTATATCACTTAAAATTCTGCAGACCCCCCATTGTGAAGCCCTGCTCTAGTTAATACCCCCATCATTGTCTAAACCTTCTATTGTTTACAATGTTTACCTTATCCTTATCAGCATCACTATCAGCAAGATAAGTTGAAGTAGGTCAATAAAGTTGTTGTCAATTTCCTACTTTTATATTATCTTTGCACAGCATTTGCAAATTATTGTACTTATCTATTTACCTGGATTATTATGAGGGCCATGTGTTTTTCATACATAGCATCACGCCTGTAATGCCTGAAGGGTTAGGCAGAGGTGTACTTAATACTACACCCACATTTTACCAGTTTTTAAGTTGCTTGTAATAGTGGGGCAAGCATATTGCCATCAACCGGACACAAATCCAGACTGTTGCTGCCACTGAGAAATGCCCCATCAAACCCTGTGTTTTTCAGGGTAATACAATCTTTGGTCTTGTGTGTTTCTCCCTCTAAACTCTCTATTTCTGGTCATGTTTGCTCTGCGAATATGACCAGAAATAGTCACACCTCCTTCGCCACGGTCGACCTCGTCAGCGTTGTCCACCTTCAGGCGTCCAGTCAGTGACAATCTTTGCCCACCTCTCTGGGTGCATCCGTGCGACATAGCCAGCCCACTCCCACTTTAGCCAGCCACTTGAAACTAGTAATTCAAAAATTTATTAAGACTAGGAGAATGCAATAACAACAGTTTTTTTTTTTTTTTAATAAAAACAAAATGTTTGGCATTCAGATTAGTAATCCAGTAAGTTTAATATCAACTTACTGGATTACCAATCTGAATGCCAAACAATTTGTTTAAGTACTTATTAACTAAAGTTGATAACCCTACATTAGGCTTTGTATGAAAGGGATATAAGAAAGCCAGCAATTGATCTAAAAAGTCTCATGTATTGTTACTGTTTCTGTTGTTATTAGGCAGTAAGCTATCAAGGTCTATTTGCAATATTTATGAGCTTTGTAGTAATATGCGGAGAGCAGCATTGGCCCAGTGGTGGCGACCCCGACTTACGAATAGTAAGTCGTGGGTTCTAACCCAGGCGGGCGCATTAATTTGTGTAATTTATTCCATCACCATCACTCTCAAAAACGGTGAAGGAAAACATCGTGAGGAAACCGGCATGTCCTAGAACCAAAAAAATTTCGATGTCTGCTTTGTTTTTCACCTAGATTTTGATTGATATAACCATTTTTTTAAGACTGACGGTGAAGCATACTATTGAAAAAAGCTGAATCTAATAATAATAATAATACCGGCTCGTATTGTTAGGAGGTTCCTCTCTCTGGAGCCCTGACCGCCGGTAACTTGGACCCAGAGCCTCGACCAATACCTGAGGAGGCTCTCGTTAGGCAGCTGGATCAAGGGCTTGATTCAGAAAGCGGTACTTCTGGACACGGCTCGTATTGTTAGGAGGTTCCTCTCTCTGGAGCCCTGACCGCCGGTAGCTTGGAACCTGTTCCCAATACCGGTGGGCTACTATTTTTTATATTTTTAAATGTTTTTTATATGGTTTTTGTTAAGAAATATTTAAAAATGTAATTAGTGTGTATGAAAATAAATAAAGGAAATAATAATAAATTTCTTTATTGCCATAAAAACAGGGTACAGAAAAATGTGAGAACCTGGCTCCAGAGCTCGGTTAGAGTACCTGTATTTCAGGAGCCACGCAACCAAAAAACCGCAATCACATGCAACCATGCTAGTATAATTTTACGTGTTTTAATTGCTGTTGTATATGTGCTAGTAGCAGTTAAATTAGAAGGCTGACTTTTTCATGTAAAAGACAAATTTTTGTAGACAGTAAAAAAAACTACTTCCCGTCGGTTTTCCGAATACTAGGCGATATTTAAATATGACGTATGAGTACTGTTGGATCTTCAACGCTCGGCTCAGTGCTGAGAGTTGAAAGTCGTGTTCTTACAGAAAATACAATGAATTATTTGCTCATCGATTTCTCCATTTCTCCTGCTATTAAACTCGTGTTAACCTTTCTATCGTTCAAGTCATCCGCGTGATTCATTCGAAAGTAAAATTATGTAATAACTCATTAGAAAATGGCATGAATCGTTTCTTCAGTACTTTAGATAGTAGTAAATACTGAACAAACTCAAACTTAAAGCATTTATATCAAGTATACCCGTAACAGCCACTTTTGCATAGTCAAAAATAAGCTAACAGCCACAGGTGCCATTTGGTAAGACTATAAAATTATTCTTTTGCCTTTTTTTTTCGGAAGGGAAATCATCAAATGGCTCCGGGCGGAGCGGAAGGGAGTGTCAGACTTCTACTGACTAAAACCCATGCATGTTCCTTCTTTGCCCTTTGTGTTCCAGGGGTGGTTTTGCTCGCAGGGAGGTCGGAAATTATCTCACACAGGACAGTATACCCACGATAAAATGTCCTCATGCTATGTCCTAACTAACCCAGGTCAGACACAAAGGTAAAAAAAGGGCCCAGCTATTCCAGGGCCAGTCTCAGCGGAACGCCTGTACTTCTCTTCTTCTTTATGTTTGTTTTCGTGATCTTACACATTTTCTTTTGTTTTCGTGCTTTCAAAACGGTGATATTATCTGAGAAAACCGAAATGTCCTAGAACTAAAAAAATAGAACACATGTGACTTCTACCCCCTCACATAGGAGGCTTGTGTCCCAGCAGTGGAAACATTATAGCCTAGGCTGACTATGCCTATCGAGAGCTTTAACTTTTTTTTTGTTTTCTAGAAGCACTACACGTTTACAAGAACAAGTCCGAAGCTCTGGAGCTGGTCCGACGGTACAAGTCTGCGAGGTTCAAGGCGTTCAGGAACCGACAGGATGCCGTATCGTTTGCGCTGCGAGGAGCCGAACCCACTGACAATACGGACGGGAATGATAGTTGTGAGTTTTTTATTCTTAATAGGCACGCGAGTTGAATGCAGAGCTTAGAGATGCACAGTACGATAAATGTGTGGACAGCACTACGCTGCGGGTGTGAGAAGCGTGGTGCGCGGGTGGTTCGGGGAGGTGCTGTGCTCACGTCCTTCCTCAGGCTCCGAATGCATTCAACTCGTAAGCCTACATTTTTAACGTGCGGTTTCATTCAACGTTTCTCTTTTTGCTCGGCTCCCATGCTCCCAAGTGTCGTAGTCTGAAGGCTATTTAATATCACGATACTTAGGAGCCGACCTATCTCAAGATGCAAGATTTTTTTTTCAATTCCGAATGGTAGTTCTACAAATTAGCATTTAAAAAAGCTTTCACGAAGTCGAATGGCACTTGCTCTTCCCGTCATTGCCATTTTTTGTTCTGGACCATTCCTAGGAACTAAAGTCTCAGTTATATTGAAGGTCAAAGACCCAACTTTTCTTCACAGTTTTTCTAATACAAGTTTTAAATGGACTTCCATGACCCTTGCACTATTCAATGCATCCATCGGAATGTTTTGAGTGCGTTACATTGAGCGATACCGTAAAACGAGATATTTCCCACCAAAAGAATCGATTCCCAGCAATAATTTTGCGCAGTTTTACCTACTTACTTTGATGTACAGAATGCTTGATAAAGGGTCCTTTTACACCTTGTATAAGTATATATTTGTTACTAAAATCTTCATCTGCCTAGCTTTTTCCCAATTATGGGAATATTGGGGTCGGCTTACCGAATGCAGTTGATAACGAAGATTTTAAAGATTTCTTACTAACATTTCCTATACTTATGTAATTCGTGAATAAACCTATGTTACCTATTTTATCTATGAAAGTAGGCAAAAACTAAAAAAATCCTTTCGCGTCTCTCTCTTTTTTCGAAACTCGAAAGACGGTAAATCAGTTTTATCTCCTTACAGATACGTCTGCTTTTAGTTTAGATGAAACGCTAGATTACACTTTAATAGGTTTACTAGTTGGAAACTATACAATAATTATTGTTGCTGCCCTTTGCCAGTATGTAGGGCAATGTTCATGGTCATTATCAGCTTGAGGACTGACAGTACTGATACTGCTTAGCGTAAATAAAATCATCATAATATCACGCCTAGGCCCCTCGCCCACGGCAACTTTTTGTAGCGGTACGTTGGCTGTGTACCTTCGCCCAATTCTGAACGCGCGAAAGTAGCGATGCAGAAGCACGTTTACAAATCGCGCGACAGCATCGCTACAAAAAGTTGCCGTGTGCGAGGCCTCAAGGTGTAAGGTTTTGTCTGAGAATATGGGCAGCTATACTGCCGTCATAATGAAAAAAGGCACAACTAACATTTTATAAATATGGAGAAAATCGGCTTTAAAGTTTTTATTGGTTTTTGGCGAAAAATATTAAGTGTGCCTTTTCAAAGTAGTTTTTAGTAAAAATCTGTATGAAGTAATAGTCACATCTACGTATTTGTGCCTTTTCAATATAATGGTAAATAAATGTGCCTTTTCATTCTATAAAACATGAATATTAGTCTCATTTGTGCCTTTTGAGCCTACTGTATCTCCGAATTCCTTGAAGATAAAATTCTATAAAAAATTGAGTAGATGTGCCTTTTTTTCTGATTCTAAATATGTATATAACTCAATTTTGACAAAAATGTTAGTTGTGCCCTTTTTTCTTACGACGGCAGTATATCCTTCTGTTGCTAAGCGCGACTGATGAGCACAAGTTCCTGGGCTTGATTCCCGCGTCGGGCTAAGTGTTATTGGGATTTTATATCAGGAATTTCTCAAACAGCCACGGAGTCTGGATTTGTGTATTGCCCAAACTGCTGAAATGTGGGTGTACTACCAGGTACACCTCTGCCTAACTCTAGGATAAATCTAGGATTAAAACCGTGATGTTATATATATTTAAATTGCGACAAAGATTTCTTCCCCAAGTAAAATATTTAGAGACACAAAACAAAATTATCAAAACTACAACAAACATTGAACGAACTTTGTTTTGTTAACGAATACTTACGATAAAAACAAATGTTATAAAGATCATTGACCTTGTTATCTAAAGATATTTTTGTATATTTGCTTCTCTTCTTTATACTATCATGCTATCATTGGCTGAAATCTGTTTAAAATTGATATTGGGATTGACCTCCCTTTTTAACACCCGACGCAAAAAGAAGGGTGTTATAAGTTTGACCGCAATGTGTGTGTGTGTCCGTCTCTGGCACCGTAGCTCTTAAACGAGTGAACCGATTTGGATGCAGTTTTTTTTTATTTGGAGGCTAGTTTCTTGGCGATGGTTCTTAGATACAATTTATTAAAATCAGTGCAGCCATTTACTAGATATAGGGGATGAAAGTGGTGATGAATAATCGAATATTTTCAAATATACCCAAGTGGGGTAGGTATCAAATGAAAGGGCATGATGTGTATATTACTATTAGACATGTTTTATCAAAACCGGCTTAGTCATCTTATTAACTTTACAAATGTTTGTTCGCTTTTCTTTTTTGCGATGGGGGTTTTTAAATTAAATTTTTGTTTAACATAATATGCGGGGAAATGATGGGTTTATCCAAAGAGATTAAGAAGACTTATACAATTATTTAAATGTCTTTGGGTTTTTATAAGATTTTTAACCGACTTCAAAAAAGGAGGAGGGTTTATGTTCCACTGTATACAACATTAGTTTTAGTATAATTATGCGAAACCTGAAACACGTGTCTAGTATTTTTATGTAAAGAATGTATGTACAAAATTTCAAAACTGTATCATGACAGATCACAAAGTTATAGGCTTGTGCTGTTAACAGGTTGTCCGCACAAAAAAGTGGCCACCACGCGGCGCCGCCACGCGCGCCTCCAGCGTCGTCGTGAGCTCATTGATAATAATAATTTGGCAGTAGGTACCTAAATGATTGCGATAGCTACTTAGTGTCGTTCGGTGTCCAACTTGTAACCGTTTTTAAATATTTTTGGGACAAAATATAACATGGTTTAAAAATTATTGGAATCGATTCAGTTACTTATTCTGAACAAACTATATTCAGGTTTCACATATACTAAAAATAATGTTGTATATACAGGGTGTAAACAGACCCCTCATATAGCCGTCAACCAAGCATTCTGTACATTAAACTAAGTAACTTTACGCAAAAATTATTGCTGGGAATCGAATTTTGTTTTTGGGGTGAAAAACCACGTTTTACGGTAGGACTCGATGGAAAGCACAAACATTGTGCTGAGGGATGGATTGAATAGTACGGGGGTCGTGGAGGTGTGTAAAGTAAAAATCTTACATTTAAAACATGTATTAAAAAAAAACTTGTGAAAAAGTTGGAACTTTGAACTAGAAGGTTCTATCTCCGTAACTAGAAGGTTCCCAGGTATGGTCTAGAACAAAAAAATGATCGCAAAGACGGGGAGAACAAGTACACAAAGAGTATACTAGGGGTCTGACACACCCCACGCGTTCTTTATGCATAATCGTGATTTTGCATGTATTTCGTATTTGATTTATATGATCGGGGTGTCACGCACCCCACGTGACTGTTTACGTAACTTTTTAGGCGCAATCAAACAAGGGTTAATTGATAAGTAGCCGACTTATTCTTAAAATACAGCATCAACATCATCGTCCTACCCTTGTCTCAATTTATTACCTACATTTTTTTTTCTGTACCACTTTGCCTGCCGTCATCTGTGTTTACTTTCTTCTTCGACAAAATTCATTGCGACATTGATCTTTGCTCCATGTCTACAAGAAACTATAATAATATTGTTTACTCTAGCGAGACTGTTTTGTCATGCAGCTGCTACTGGCAAAACAATCAGTCTTATCAAGCCAAATATACCATTGTAGAGAGGAAAGTGATTGCTTGCATGCCAAATATCTGGTATACCTTTGACCGCAGTCCAAAAGTAGCCCTATTTCTTTCGAAATAATGGCCTAATTTGCAGTGTTAAGTTTCAATATTTCCGGTGTTTGTACGAGTCGACTGTGTGGGCTTGATTTCGTCGTTTTACACCGACTTGTTGATGTAATTTTCTGAAGAGCTTGTTGTGGTTCTGAAATTAGATTGGCTCTATAAATAGCTGTTGGGCTACGTATCGTAGGTGGCGTGATAGTGGGCCGGTTCATTCAAGGATGAGACGTGTAGATGCGTTATTATATGTTGTATAACATTTGTGTATGATCGAAGAAATTACGCGAGTTTATCTCTAACAACGTGTTAAGTAGTACTGAGTAGTGATCGCCCTAGGAACTCGTCCAAGTTTTTATGCCTATGAATTAGTACTGGTCCGTCTGATGACAAAGATGGGAAATACAATTATTCAATAAAAAATTAACTTAACGCGTTCGAGTAGGTTTGTTGTTGATTCAGATCTAATAAAATGGGTCGAATGGAATCGCTGGAAATACTTAAATAAAAACTAGTATTTGACGATCATGATCCCTCATAATATTCGAGGCTTGTCAAGAAAGAATCCATCTTCTTTCTCCCCTATTGTTATACAAGACGGTGCCAAACCTACGTTCGATCGCCAAAGAATTTAAATAGCATTTTGATTGATGGCATCAGGCCTATGTTTATCATTGGACTTTTACCATCCGATACGCAACATTCGAGACTCGAGTAGACTCGAATCATTACGTCACTGCTCCCGACTCGATTGCTCCCAATATTAAACATTGGACTTTCGAATAAGAACCTGCCTGTTTATGCCTAGAACATTTTGTCACGATGCCAGCTCAATGGTTTCAATCGTCACAGTAACCTCATTTCTCTCATCGACACCGCCATTTTTACGCGGGAAAAGAAAACACTTGACGTTTGTTTTTTTTTTATTTGATCTCAGAGGCTGCCGTCATTGGTTATCATCCCCCTCGACTCTGTTTACAACCAGTATAAAAAAAGTTAAATGGAAGTCGATATTATACATTTCGCAAGAAAAAAGGAAATAGTGTCGTAAATATTTGTCAATAAATAGAGTCGTACCTACGTACTTGAATTGAACTGGCGACGACCAATAAAACTATACAAAACCAGTTTATGCGGATCTCTCATTGTACGGGAAATCTATACAAGATGGGCCATATTATACTGGAAATGAATAGCTTAATGTGTCGCCGTGTGTACCTATGTGCGAAAGATTTTTTAAAGAAACTATAAACAAGACTATTTTAGGCCCACAGCTTCGAAAGATGTTAGAATTTTTGAAATAATGCCACGGGAATGCACAACCGGATTAAAAGGGTAAAATTTTATCGAAATATGCCAAGCCGTTCTTTTAATATTATTATAGCCAGCCCATACTGTCCCACTGCTGGTCAAAGGGCTCCCTCTATTCCTTCCAACGGTCACGATTATACGGAGTGGAAGGGACACCGCCGCGAAAACGGTTACCACGTATTCAGTACATCATTCTGAGACATTCGTTTTGACCGTGATCAGATTTTTTTTTAAATAACAAAAAAAAAAAATCTGTGTGGGAGGGCTCTGATGGGTTTTTTTTTTCTGTGCTCTGTATTTTATGGCTCGTACATAATTGTAAGGCACCATCACGCGACGTCGCGTGAACGGCCACTGCATTATAAGTACATACTATAAAAGTTAAATTGTTTACTAAATTTCTAGAATTGTATTTTGGTGTAAATGTCATTGGATCAATAAAAAAAATTACAGGCCCATTCACGCGACGCCACGTGGTGTGCCAATTAACATGTAAAAAAGCAACAGACAGAGCTATACATTTATAATATCAGTTTATATTAGTATGGATACATATTGTCAGACCAAGGTAGAATGCCTATGACCCCGACGCCTTAGCTTTAAACCGAAAAATATTTAGTCTATCGACCTACATCTTGACTCACCGTCAAATTGAGTTCAAACACATTATGGGTTCGATAAGACAGACTGTGAGTCATCTTCACCGTATACAGTTCTTATTATTGTCGGGCTAGTGGCTATATTAGTATGATTATAGGTAAGCCACCTACTTCGTTGGACGCCTCACTGAGAACGGAATGTGTGACAATCGTTAGTCAATGTTTATTGTCTTATTCTAATCGTTTTTTTATCAATAATGGATTAGACGTAGAATGCACAAGAAAAACCTTTGGTCAATTGTACCGAGAGACCTAGGCTAAGCTATACCACAAGTGTTGGATCATATTATAATTTTCTCTATTTATTCTTTGTTCTTTTTGTTAAAATAAAAACATGTCGCATCCTTGTTGTTAAAAACAAAAACATGTCGCATCCTGATACATATGACCTTGGCCAGAGCGTTCTGAGTGACATACTTAGTCTCACAGTGTAACAGTTGTGGGTGCAGAATGGGATACGGGTAAACTAGAGAAATAGCTCCTTTAACTTGTACACAGTTTATTATTACGGATTCAGTTACTAACACTACTATACTAACTAAATTCTCTGAACTTAAAAGGAAACAGAGCAATTCCTAAGCCAGTAGGTGTCGCAACCACGTCTCAACAATCACTGTCGCTCCCATCGTCTCCATACTCCTTGGGCTCTGCACAACGCCAAACAAAGCTTGTGTTTAATTTAAAGTACATACTCATCAGGATCCGAAAACCATATAAAAAATAGTAGCCCTCCAGCATCGGGAACATGGTCCGAGCTACCGGTGGTCAGGGCTCCTGAGAGAGGAACCTCCTAACAATACACCCCGTCTCCAGAATTACTCCTTTCTGAATCATATTATTACAAGCCTGTAATGTCTCGCTGGAAGGCAAAGGCATCTACCACTCTCCTTCCACATTTCTTTGTCTACTAAGTTAATTCTTATTGAAGGAGTCCAACTCATTCCGACATCTCCGCCTGGGCCTGTGATCATATCATCACATAACGTTAAGAGAAAATGCTACTTAGGCGCAATCATCATCATCATCATCATTTCAGCCGAAAAGTCCACTGCTGGACATAGGCCTCCCCCAAGAAGGGGGGTTTTGCCATAATCGCCACGCTTGGCAGGCGGGTTGGCGATCGCAGTATGGTTGTTGTAGAATCAGAGAACGCTGCTGCCCATTCTCTGGTAAGTCCCTTAGGCGCAATACTCAAAGCATATTTCATCTAAATACAGTCATACAAAAATAAGGAGTCCTGACTCATTAACTTGTCGTACCGGAAGGCTCATACGTGGGTAGCAGTAACGAGGTGGAGCGATGACCTAAGTGAAAGTCGCGGGAATTCGCTGCACTGGAAGAAGATACGAAGCCAGTGTAGTACAGGTCATTGTAGCTTATACATGGGGAAGTCTATGTCCAGCTGTGGACGTGTATTTTGGTTAATATGAAGATGCTAAATACAGGGTTTAAACGGACCCTTCACGAAGCCGTCAACAAAGCATTCTGTACATCAAACTAAGTAACACTAAGCAAAAATTATTGGTGGGAAACGACTTACTTTTTTGCGGTGAAAAATCACGTTTTACGGTAGGACTCAATGTAACGCACTCAAATCATTGTGCTGATGGATTGAATAATACGGCGGTCGTGGAGGTGTTTAAAGTAAAAATGTTACATTAAAAACATGTATTTAAAAAAAAAACACTTGTGGAAAAGTTTAAAACTTTGACCCCCAATATCTCCGTAACTAGAAAGTTCTCAGGTATGGTCTAGAACAAAAAATGATCGCAATGACGGGGAGAACAAGTGCCTTTCGGCTTCGTTAAGGTCTTGTTACACCCTTTATTATGAGAGAATGAAGAATATACACAAACTGAAAAGTCTTTTGGGGATTTTTCACCAATATTGGTTAAAATAATCCAGTTCACTGGTAGATAATTTAAATGCAATTTTGTACCATTTCTGATAGATCTTCTTCTTAGGGTGTCGATGGCGATCTAATTGATGCAGCCCAAACAATAGGACAGGCCGAACACGATAAAACCACATTAACACTCCAGGGCAAAGTCACCTATGAATCTCCACCTGAACAGGTTTTCCTTGCTTCGGCAAACCCGTGTCCGTCTTATAATGCTTACAATTCCATTGATGGAATATGTTGTTTTGAAAATAAATAATGCCCAATCTACACTTAACTATAGTTTTAGAGGTCACACGACATTCTATCTTTAATGACAAGAATCACTACATAGTATAAAACTAAGTCGCTTCCCGCTGTCTGTCCCTATGTATGCTTAAATCTTTAAAATTACACAACGGTTTTTGATGGGGTTTTCAGTAATAGATAGAGTATATATATAAATATTGCAACCGTGCGAAGGCGGGGCGGGTCGCTAGTTACGCATAAAGCCAACATTACTTTCGCTTTCAGTAAAATTACAGGCGTTCCACATATTAGTGGATCGAAAGTCGTCGTGTTTAGGTCAATGTTCTCATTACTAATCGTACGTGGCAACTATTAACTGTGGTGTAGCTGTTACCCACTCGAAGTGTAGTTGATAATAAGGGTGAAAGTTGGCGCTGACATTGAGCTTTGCTTAATTACGGTTAAGTTAGGTAGAATTAAGTTACGTTCCTACGCACTTTTTTAGGTCTGCACATTCAAGTATTTTTCTCCTACTGTTCTGATTAAAATTTGTTATTACGAACATAGCTATCTCCAAGTTAAAATCGTTATTTATCGCGAAAATAGCTTTTAAATTCAGGAAAGTGTTTACATATTGGTGCTCGTGACTGCAACTGATACAAGCCTGGTAGTAAGGATATTTCACAGCCTTCAGCCCTGCTGCATACATTGCCACGGACAGAATAAAAAAAGTTTAATATAATCATCTGCCCAGCCTTTCACAACTGTGTGATGCAGCCGAATAATAGTATTTCACATGTAGCGATTGCCTATCCGACCTCTGCAAACTAGTTAAACCCCTTGGCAAGACTGGTGGTTAGATTTCCAGACTGTCAAAGATTTAAGAATGACGGCTTTCTTTTTTTTTCTCGATGTGTAAATTCTCAATGGCCGCCGCTGTGGGAAGAGCGGAGTGGTCTGTCAGACTCGTACTGACTAAAACCACACCGGTGTTCTGTGTCTCGCACACCTGCGTCGACGTAGAATGACGGTCTGGACCAACTTCATAAGTCTTAAGCAGTTTCTTCCGCGCTTCGGGAAGTACCTTAAGCCTTACTTACGGCTGTTACTATTTAGGAAGCAAAAGTTAAAGATACTCGTATCATCAAAAAAGATGAAAAGAAATACTTCGCACTGCTCAAAAGGAAGTAATTGTATGGTTGACTTCGTGTGTAACAAACCCCAATTAAAGACTTCTTTGGTCTAGGCAAGCTAATAATGCGGCCAACGGTTTTATAGCATTATCACGCGAACTGCTTATTAACTGAATTTTATGTAGCTTGAAATAGTGTCACGACAGGTTACTTACTTAATTAGTTTGCTTAATTACATACTTTCTTTCTTGGTTTTCGTTGTCGGTCGCCGAAAAAAGTCAGTCTATCTAGTATTTACTAAACCTGAAACTAGGTGCTTTTAATAACTGGTTAGACACGATGCAAATTGGTTCCGAACGAATCTGTTTTGTAAGTGAGGATGTCTGTAAGTTTTTCACTACAACCAAAACCAGTATAAGTTAAAAGAAGAGAATAATGCGCAAAACGTGAACACCAAAAACCCTGAATAAGCATGGCCCGAATTTCTCTAGAAATCCTAACAGATTCTTATAATAAAAACTTGTTTATTATTTCAGCGGTAATGGGCGAGAAGCCGTACCCGTTTAAAGCGCCATCACCACAAGACATGGTGGCGCTGCGAAAGGCGATAGAAGCGGGGCTGTCCAGCACTGTGCGGGACAGAGTGTGGGACAACCCGAGGTTTCTGGTCAGCAGCGGCAACACGCCCTCTATCTTGCAGGTAGCTTTACAATCTATGTATAATATGAGCGACAGAAGCGGCGCTCTTCAGCTAAGTCTGGCACCCCGAGTTTTCTGTTCAACAAAGGTACCTAATAACTTTGTAAATAAATAAATATTGTGATTTGCGACTCGGTCTATCGCAATTAGAATGATTAATTCTAACAGGTTTGTGTCATTTTCCTCTGAACAGTTTTTCTAACTAGTAGTGGGCAGACTCTTTAAAAACAACAACAAAATCATTTATTTCAATCCATTAAGGATCATATGATGCATACATTTGAGACAAAGTGTTACAATTAAGATCAATTAAATAATATAAATATACACAAAAAAAAACCTGAAAGAAAAATAAAAATCCAGAAGAAAAAAAAAAGAAATCCCCCATCCTAAATCCTGATTCTTTTAGAGACGAATAAATATCGACTACTTTTTCGAACTTATTAATTTCATGCACTCACTTTAAAATATAGCAAAAAAAAATTGCATATTTGGGGGGCCCCCAAATATGCAAATTTTTTTTCGACGAAAACTCAAAACGATCTGTTGTTAACACATTTGTAAAAAAAAAACATAAATTAAATTTCTTCACACGTTTAGATACTAACTTTATTCATAGCTCTGTAGTTGCTTTGTAAACAACTAAGTTCAACAAATTAGATATTTAAATTAGTCGTGTAGTACCAGCGACTCAATGACAAAATTAGCATTCAATTGATTAGGCGCAGTTACCTTACATCGCACTTATGACTTACCTGTACATTGTACAAGTGTACTTATACAAGTACTTGTTCTGTATGGTGTCCGGACGTAAAGAATAGCACCATCCCATATCTTCCCGTGGGTGTCGTAAGAGGCGACTAAGGGACTTACCAGAGAATGGGCAGCAGCGTTCTCTGAGTTTTATAACAACCATACTGCGATCGCCAACCCGCCTGCCAAGCGTGGCGATTATGGCAAAACCCCCCTTCTTGGGGGAGGCCTATGTCCAGCAGTGGACGTCTTTCGGCTGAAATGATGATGATGATGACTTATACAAGTCATAGTAATTAATAAACTAGTTTTTATGACGTTTTTAGGATTCCGTAGTCGAATGGCGAAAAACGGAAACTTTATACATTCGTCATGTCTGTCTGTCCGTCTGTATGTCACAGCCACTTTATTTCGAAACTATGAGGACTAAACAGTTAAAACTTGGTAGGTGTATTGTATTCGGTGAACCGCTTTACGGTTTCTATACAATAATAAAAAAAATAAAAGATTAAGGGGGGGAAAATGTAAATGTAAAATGTCAACCATTTTCGAGTAATACGAAATTTTATATTTTTTTGATTTGTTAAAATTTATGACAATCGTTACAAACTGTAGCTCTGATTTAAAACTATTGAAGATAATTGTCATTTTATGATTGATTACTATTTATTGAAGTGTAAGCAAGCAGATAAGAATAATAAAAAAAAATATTTCACGCATTGGTTTTTTTTAAATAAATTTTCAAAATTGTGTACCGCAGATATCTTCAAAAAATATATAAAAATTGCTCGAAAATGGTTGACATTTGCACAAGGGTCATAGGGAGTCATTTGGTTGCAAATGATCACCTACATCCCCGTAACGGATTGCCGTCATATTACCAGTAACCCTGTATAGTATTTTATGTACATTGTGTACGTTCCTACCTTCCTACCTAATTCAACTTGAGCATGACACAGTTTCTGGGTCGAAAAATGTCGAAAATTAGTAACAATGTACTTAAAAACAATACAATTAATAAATAACCAAGGACATTTTTATGCTCAACCAATGTTGTTGACACGGGCTTACCTCTTTTTATTTTTTATTGTTTTGCACTTTCGTTTGGTCACTCTAGTTTATGTTATTTTTTTGAATGCAGATCTGTTTCTCTATTTCTCATATTTAAATATCTATTCACCACCACCTTTGACACAAAATATAAAACTAGTTCACATCCGTAACCTCACTAATTTTCAGGTCCAGTTGAAAACCAGCGTCGGGCACTAGTTGTCCGGCATTTTGCTGAACTGGGCCTATTTGGCGCAGCCGTGAGGCACACAATGTCGCACTATTCTATATATATTTGTGTTTTTGATTTAAGTTTTTTATTTTTTTTTGTTTTTTATTTGTTATATTTTTTTTATACTGTGTGCACTTGTGGCATGTGCCAAATAAATGTATTTTCTTTCTTCTTTCTTTCTTTCTTATGAAACTAATTCGAATATTTTTTAAATTAAATAGCTAGTTTAATTTATATTTAATTTTAAAGTTTTAAAGCTGAAGACGTCATCACTGGAAAATATTCCTTTGCTCATTCAACGATTTAATACGTATTAAATCGTTGAATGAGCAAAGGAATATTTTTGTGTGTTTGAGTGACACGCAAATGATAGTTTGTTTTTTTTTATTGACGTTCACATGAAGCTCAGTGTTTCACGATTTTCTTTCTTGAGAAACGTCGACAGTTAACCACATTTTTTCAAAAATATAAATGAATAGGGAGTGTTTTTTCATTTTAACGCGAAATAAATAATTAGAGACCTCATTCCTCGAAATGGTTTTGTAATTAGAACAATTTTTGTACAATGGACAATCTCCATTGCAGGAAGGCTCCCGGTACAACGCGTTGCACATAGCGGCGAAAGCAGGCAACGCGGAGATCTGTAACTTAATACTGACGACTGTGGGCAACCCGATGTTTGTGCAGACGCTGTACGGCATGGATGCTGACCCTGAATCTTGTAAGGTGAGGAAAACAAATAATCATTATTTATTATCATCTTCCTGGCCTTGTCCCATGTTAATTGTGGTTGATATAAGGTTTTTATTTTATTTTTCAGTTTTTTGTTTTGTGTTTTTTTTCCTCCCCTGTTAACCGTCACGCTATAATTATTTCCCTTTTTTATTATCATTCCTCACACAATCAACCTACTTTTTCTCTACAACCCAGTTAGTACTGGGTGATACGATACCCCTTAGCAAGACTGATTGTTGTCATACTTTCGGCCCACTAAGTACCTGTAACGACTGTCAAAGATCTACAAAATATTAGCTGGGACTAACGGCTTAGCGTGGTTTCCGAGGTACGGAGGGAACACGGTATGTAATGGATGGTCATCTTGGCAAGCGCTACTTAACGTTCAACACCGTGCGGCAAACGTTACCCTTCAGGGTACCAGGGTCATCATCATTCTCTTGCCCTTATCCCAATTCATTTGGGGTCGGCGCAGCATGTCTTCTTCTTCCATACTTGTCTATTACTCGTCATCTCATCCGACACCTCCTTTCTTGCCATATCATTCTTTATACAGTTCATCCATCGTTTCTTTGGTCTTCCTCTACTCATATACCCATCCACATTCATACTCAAAACAGGGTAACAGGGTAGCTCGCATAATTTAAAGGTTCTTACATTTTTTGCAATTAGCAAGTTAGTGTCAGGTTGTATGTTGATTAAAATTTGATTGCGGCCGCAATACGCATGTAAATACAGAATTCATCATCAATACAATCCTCTCTATTTCATTTAATCCTATTGGATGACTTTTTCATGAAATAGTTATTCAACAACAGCCAGACACAGAAAAGCAAATTGCAAAAAACGTAAGTAAAATTGAATTTCGCGGGCTATTCTGGCGGCTTCCACCTTAAAATGAAATAATCTCGACCAAATAATCAAAATTCGTTTCTTAATCGGCAGGAGTTCGCAAGCATCCTAGTGGATCGCTACCTGAACACGCCGGACAAGGCGATCAACGAGACGCCGCTGCACTTCGCCGCCAAGTTCGGCGCGGAGCACGCGGTGGACGTGCTCACGTCCTTCCCGCCCTGCAACACCGCCGCCGTCAACAAGTACGGCGAGCAGCCCAGAGATGTAAGACATCGCTTTTACTAGGTTATAGGATAAATTAAAATACCACTGGTTAAACATCGAATATTTAATTAATAAATTAACACTTATAACATAATAACCAATTCACCACTGAGCACTATTCACTTGGTTTAATAACCAAGATCAGACTGACTACTCCCGCAACGGCTATCTATATGCCGACCGAACCTTCGAGAAAGTTCCACAATTTTCTCGAAGGATCCTCACACTTTCTCTCCTCTCACTTTAGTGAGTTGCAATGCTAAGTGATAGAAAAGGAAAAAGATTCAAGAAAATGCTGATCTCTGTGCGTTTAAATGTGATTTTACCCTGAAACATAACTGGTGACATGTGGGTGTACTACTAAGGTATACCTCTGCTTAGCCCTTCTGGGATTACAGATGTGATGTTATTTATTCTTATTAAATTCCTATTTTCACAGATAATCTGCAAGCGAGCTTCAAACTGCGAAGCGGGTGTGGCTCACCGAATCGCGCTGATGCTGCAGGAGCGCTACTACGTGCCCGTGCTGCACAGCGAGGACGGCAGCGCAGCGCCCACCATAGGCTTCGCCTTCACGCCCGCAGTTCCCCCTGTACGTATAGCATTACACTTCGCGGTAGACAGAGAAGGGCGTAGCTTACCGTATACCGCTGCTACGAGCACGTGCTACACACATTGCCTTCACACCAGCCATGGCACCTATATGTCCAATTAGTGACGTCATAAAAAAAAATAGATTTCTCATTCCCAGCGGTATCCGAAAATACCCCATGTATTTTCCGCGATTCCTGATAGTTTTCGAAATATAGTTTCCTGAAAAAAGTACGGAGACCATTTAAAAAAAATCTATCTTATTTTTTCCGAAACTATAACTGTATGTATAACACCATACATACGCATTATTCTCATGGAAGAAACAGAAACAGGACGCCACCTGCAACTATCCTTACGTACCTTTTTGTACAGAAAAAAACATATAGGCGACTTAAAATCCTCCAGAAACCCAATTGTCAACACGTTTTTTTACGCAGTCCAATTTGTCATCAGGAAATAAACAGTGACCCCCTCAGTCCGCGCTACGAGATCCGCGCCTACGCGGGCCCCATGGAGGCGCGCGCGGCCGAGCTGTTCCGGCGCCGCTGGAAGACGCCGCCGCGGGCCCCTGCGCCCGGCCCCGGGCCCGTGGCCCCGCACCTGCCGCACTCGCACTACACGCTGGACGAGCCCGCGCCGCCCGCCACGCAGAGGCCGCAGCAATTTAGGTTGAAGGAGATCACTAAAGGACTTGAAACTGTTGGCAGGTTAGTAGTATGGAATAATCAGTCAGGTCTAACCATAGCAGCTGAATGGCAGTAGTTCCGCCATAACTTGACCGTGACAAGTGAAACTGCCTGACGTAGAGAGGCCCTAACGCAACCGCGCGGTGTAGACGTAAAGTAAATACGTCGATTTTTTAATAAAAATACAATTAACTTACAGCATTTTAGTTAAATTTTTTGCAATAAGCACAATCAGTACCATACATGGATATTAATACATTCTTAAAATTATGAAAATATTGTATGTGAAACGAATATTTTTAATTTTCTCTATGTCTGCAGCTCGTCCCCATAGTAAAATACCGTATGACACAATACTATAAAAATAATTTGTATTTTTCTATACTAAAAGTTGTTTATAATGATCAGTTCAAGACTCTTTTTTGGGGTTTGAGAATTTTTATTATAACAAACAAATATGCATTATTAACAAACAACTTTTTCTTTACAGAAGCTTAGCAGAACAAATGAAAGTAGGCTGGAAGGAGTACTGGCCATTCTTAGACACGTTCACCGACCTCCGCACGCCTGAAGGCCTCGCCTTACTAGAGAACTATTTAAAGAACAAATACGAAAGTGCTTGTTCGTTCGCTTACAGTGACAGTTGTGCACAATCCCATGTTCCCGACGACCTTTCACTGTCAAGAATAAGTCTTTCCATGTCCCAGCAAAGCCCCTCCAAAGACTCGACACTGAGCCCCATGTCAGAACTCTGTGTTGCCATGAAAACGTGCAAAATATCCAATGAAAGACCTCCACATTGGAGGAAAACGGACGTACTAAGACAGAGGCTTTGCAGGCAGCCTGGAGCGAAGATAGTGAACGGGGACGCGCCGATAGTGAACCACACAGTCAGCCAACTGCTCTGTATCGAGCGAACCTGCCAGGTCTTCGCGAAGAGGATAGCGGACGCGCTTACGTTCAGCCTTAACGCCGAGCCAGAAACGGCAGGCGACTCACTAAAATCCGAGTCTAAACACCTACAACACACTATCTTCACTTACATGGACGATGAAAGATTTCAGAGCATAAACTTCGCTTTAATACACTCTAGATTAGCGCAACTCGTCGTCTATAAGTTAAAACAGCAAACGAGCGATCTTGATGACGTCAACCACTTGTTGGAATTCCTAATAAAACTTCGATGTCCGAACGATGATATATTTAGTTCGGACGATGAACGGAAACCGACTTACAGGTGCGCAAATAGAGTCAAACTGACGCACGTGATTGACGGTCATGTGAGGTGCTTAGCCAGTTTCATATGCGAAGAATTGACGGAAGGCGAAGCTCTAAAAGCTCCAGCTATGTCCGAGGTGGAATGTACCGAGCTATGGCAGAAAGCGTCGAAGTGCAGGTGCGATTGGAAGATTGAAGTGTTCGAACGAAACAGTAAAAAGAACGCGTCGTTTAGGAAAAATAGATCTATTTTGTCGACTAGCCCGAAGAGTGAGAGTTTTATTAGAAGACTGACGTTTGATCATGATATTGGTGAGTGTCGCTTGTGTTATTTTTATTATTCACGATGTAGCAACTACAATTTAATTCGGCTCAGGTCAAAATAATCAACATATGAGTGATATTTTTTTATGTTGATAGAATTTGTAGGTTTTTTCAGTATTTTAAGTTGAAAAAACTGATTGGGCAACTCAATCTTCTAAGCTATAATGACAATATCGGTCCCAGGTGACGGCAAGCTACAACACAGCGAGTCCGAGAGGCCGGTGAACGTGAACTCTCCTGGCGGAGACAGCAGCGCGGCCTTGTACACCGTGGACACCGCCAAGTGCACCGTCGTGCACGCTGAGGTACGTAAACAAACAAAGAAAATAACTTAGTCGATGAGCTAAGGAATTTTATCAGAACGGCATACACTGACCTTGATTTAGCCAATTCGAAAAAAGATCTTGTAGCGACATGTGTGATGCAAGTTATGAACTAGAAATCCTGCATCATGCAATATTCTTTCTTTCTTCTTTATCGTGTGGTTAGTGCCTAACCCGGTGTCAGAGTTTATATGCCGCCCATGGGCCTCTGACTTGGCTCTACATGCCGTCAAGAGATATCTCTTAGGCATGCTAGTTTTTTTTGCCGCGGCAAATCGCCGCTCAGCGGACAGACCTCCGGAGCGATCTCATGGTGACATGGAGAGAGCGACTGTCGCAACCCCGTGCAGGGCACGCCACCATAGTGGCGATAAGTCCCCTCTTTGAGGAGTGGCTAGAGAGGCGCCACGGCGCCCTCACCTTCCGCCTGACGCAGGTCCTCACCGGACACGGTTGTTTCGGGAGGTTCCTGCACCGAATCGGGCGGGAGGAAACGCCCGGGTGTTTCCATTGTGAGGATCGTCCGGAGGACACGGTGCAGCACACTGTGGAGGCCTGCCCTGCTTGGGCGGAGCAGCGCCGTGTCCTCGTAGAGGCGATTGGCGGCGGCGACCTCTCGCGCCCGGCCCTGGTTCAAGCCATGGTCCGGGGCGAGAGGGAATGGGAAGCCGTCACCTCCTTCTGCGAAGCAGTCATGCTAGTGAAGGAGGTGGCGGAACGTGAGAGGGAAAGAGCCTCACGTCCCAGCCGCCGCGGGAGACGCCCTGGGCGTCGGGGGTCACGTGGTGGCCCCCGGCCACCGTAGGCGCGGGCCTGTGGACGGCGAGTTTTGGGCTAGCTCGCCGTCCGGCCGTCTTATGACGACAGGCCGTGTCGACGGCGCGTTCGTGTTCCAC
This sequence comes from Noctua fimbriata, assembly GCA_905163415.1. Taxonomy (NCBI): domain Eukaryota; kingdom Metazoa; phylum Arthropoda; class Insecta; order Lepidoptera; family Noctuidae; genus Noctua; species Noctua fimbriata. Next base: position 7,059,359 of record LR990929.1, on the reverse strand, counting down.
GCGCGCCTCAAAGAGATGTCAGCAACCACGTAGGGGTCCGCACGGGCCGATGCCTGCCAGGGCTGCGGGACTGTTCGAAAGAGATACCGTGGCCCTGGAACACAAAGGGCAAAGAAGGAACATGGATGGGTTTTAGTCAGTACAAGTCTGACACTCCCTTCCGCTCCGCCCAGAGCGGGGGGGGTCATTAGATGATTTCCCATCCTAAAAAAAAAAAAAAAAAAGGCATGCTAGTTTCCTCACGATGTTTTCCTTCACCGAAGCAAGTGATAATTATTATACAATACGCACATGAATCCGAAAAATTACAGGTTCGTGTCTTGGGTTCGTACTCGGACCTATAACTTGACAGCCTGACAGTCACACCACTAGACTATCACTATCGCGAAATCAATTTCACAAAAGTTAGACCTAGGCTTGGATGCAGAATGCAGCACCGCCTTTTTTGCCATGCTTACGTTTCTAAAGCTCACAATTTACATTAAAAACAAAAAATGATAATAATTAAATGAAAACTTTTTAATCACACGGTCTCCAGACTGACAGGAAAAGCGACTTTACTTCACAATAAAGTGTGTAAAAACTCTTAACGAAGCCGAGAGGCATTTGTTCTTCCCGTTATTGTGATATTTTCTTTTGGGTTCTAGAATTTTCCAGTGACGGATATATTGAAAATCAAAGTTCCAATTTTTTCAAACGTAAAATTACAAGTTTTGAATTATATAACTTTACTTTGGCTACTATGGAGGCTTCAATTTGGCAATAGCACGTCAGAATGCATTGATTCTGACAGTATTTTCCCCACGATGTTTTCCTTTACCGTTTAAAGAGCAGTGATGGTCAAATAAATTACACTAAGTAACGCGCCTGCATGTGTTTGCAATTTGTTAAGTACAAACAAAAATTTCAACAAAGAAAACAGGTTAAGCACTAATCACCTAGGACTCCAGTGCCCGCAAATTCCCATCTATATTGCAGAAAACCTGACATTTAAAACAAAGAGGTTGTTCTATCTTGCTCGGGAATTTGCCAAAGTGAGTGAATTTTCCTTCTGTTGGACAGCTTATGGTAAAGTCTACCTTCGGAAAAGAGAGGGAATGCAGTCGATACATGTAAAGGCTGAAGGTGATCTGAGGAGAATAAATTGCGACCAATGACTAGCAATAAAATGTAGAAATTTTACTTTGTTGTGTTCGAATTTTCAACAAGCATGCGTTTTAAATTATTTTTTGTTTTTAAATTATCTTTGTTTTTTGTCTAAAATACTTTTAACAGCTACTTATCTTAAAATACTTCATACATTAAACTATGTAGTTTATACACACACTCACAAAGAAAACAAATGTCCGAGTTTTAACATTTATCTTTCTCGATCATCCCGGCCCCTTATGTTCCCAAATAATTTATACACTTCAAATTCACGGTAGATAACATAACCGAAATATCTAATAATTTGGAATCAATTAGTGTTTCTAAGTCCTTCACTTGTTCTCCCTACGATTGCACCAAGTACGTTAACAAGTCCGATAAAAACCTTAATATATTTCATATGAACATTCGTAGCATAAACTCAAATTTTGACGAACTTACTATTCTCTTGGATTCGATTAATTTACCTTGTGACGTAATTGTCTGACTTTGGATGGCTTTATAAGCTACCAATCATCTTTCTGTAATCAGAACGATGGTGTAATTCTTTATGTTAAATCACATTTAAAGCACAAAATTAATCAACCATTGTTACTAGTTGCTAATTGTCTGGTATGCACTAGCGATGAAGTCGCTATTGTGGCAATATATCGCCTGCCGGCAAAAAAGAACCTTGACAACTTCCTTATAAACCTCAATGATGTGTTGACATCACTAAGTGGATATAAAACCTTAGTTGTCACTGGGGATTTAAACATAGACATCATGCCAGAGCACATTAGTAACCAATCGGAGGATTAGCTTAATATTATTTCTTCACATGGTATGTTACCTGCTCACGTCTCCCCTACAAGGGGGCAGGCGTGCCTTGATCATGTCATGTTAAAGACGCAAAAAAGTGCAACCACTCTAGTGCTGGACACCTTGATCACGGATCATAACCCAACTGTATTGAGTGTCGGCACGACAAATACGTCACCCAAACCAAATATTTACATTAGGCGTACCGATCAGCAAGCTGTGTTAGAGGACTTGAGGAAAACAAACCTGTCTTATTTGTTTGATATCAACGATGCTAATGAAGCCGCTGAGTTTCTAATTCATAAAATTTCATCCACAATTGAATCGCATACTAAAGAGGTTCTAATTCCGCACAATAAAAGGATCATCAAACCCTGGGTTACCCCTGGACTTCTGAAATGTATAAAAAACAAAGACACATTGCACCTTAAAGCTCAAAAAGATCCCGATAATGTGACAATTAGTACCACCTACAAACGTTAACGTAATTTTCTCAACAACCTATTGAAAAAACTTAGAATCATTTATGATCGAAGCTTACTTCAGGAGGCCAGGGGTAACTCCAAGGCAACTTGGGATGCCATCAAAAGTATTACGGATACGAAGCAACAAAAGACCGTACCAAACGACTTACTGAGTTTAAGTAAAGACCCTAAAGACTCAGTTGATATAGTCAATAAGTACTTTACTAGCATAGGAAAAGTACTAGCAGACCAAATCTCAATTTCCAGATCTCCTACGTCACAAAACGTTAACATTCCATGTTACTCACTGGGTATTTTTGAGGTATCTGAACAGGAAATAGAAACTGTTATACTAGGCTTAAAAAACAATTGCGCGGTTGACTGGGATGGCATATCTGCTTCCTTACTAAAATCGGCCCGTCACTTTTTAATACCAGGTATAAAATATATATTTAACCTTGCAATTACTACTGGGACATTTCCTAAAGTTTTTAAGAAGGCCATTGTTCACCCAACTTTTAAGGGCGGCGATAGAGACCGTGTCGCTAATTATAGACCAATTTCGGTACTCACTACCATTTCTAAGGTTTTTGAAAAACTCTTAAATAAACAATTAACCAATTATCTAACTAAATATAATATAATTTCTCAAAACCAATACGGGTTAGGGTAAGTCAACTGAAGACGCTGTAATAGATTTGACAACAACTGTGATTCAGTCTTTAGACAATAAACTAAAAACTATAGCAGTATTTTTGGACCTGTCGAAAGCTTTCGACACGGTTTCAATTTCCATCCTTCTAAGAAAGCTGGAAGCCGTAGGCGTTAGGGGCACGGTCTTAGAAATTTTTCGTAGTTATCTCACTGAACGTAGTCAGTATGTCAGGGTTGGAAATTACACCAGCAATGAAGAATTTCTCACATATGGAGTCCCACAAGGCAGTGTACTTGGTCCCACCTTATTTTTGGTGTACATTAACGACCTGTGCCAACTGGCAATTAACAACTGCAGATTTATTAAATATGCAGATGACACAGCGTTGATTGTACATGCCAAGGACTGGCGGTTAGCTTACAACGAAACTGAAAAGGCACTATCGTCCGTGATAACCTGGCTAAATGACAATTTGTTAACCCTTAATACACTTAAAACAAAATTTATAACCTTCTCTGGTTCTTCTGCGTCGCAACCATCGGACTCAAAAAAATTATTGCTCACAACTGTCGTCACCCTGGTTCAAATTATGACTGCCTTTCTCTCATACGCACAAACGACATAAGGTATCTAGGAGTGCAAATTGACTCTCATTTCAGCTGGGCCAAGCATATAGGAAATATAGTTTCCCGCACAAGAAAACTTTTATACATTTTCAAAAAATTAAGATCTGCTGACCTAGAGACATTAAAATTAGTGTATTTTTCCCTAGCACAATCAATACTAATGTACTGTATACCAGCGTGGGGAGGCACGTTTGCTACTAGCATGCTGCGAGTGGAGAGAGCACAAAGAGCAGTCCTAAAAGTGCTCTTAAAGAAGCCTATTAGGTACCCGACCGTAACCTTGTACCAACAATGCTCTGTACTCACAGTAAGACAGCTCTATGTGCTTCAGACCGTCTTGCGAAAGCATGCTACAATCCCATATAAGCCGAACAACAAGCGCAGGAAGGACTTAGTGTGTGAAATTCAGTTGCATAGAACTGCTCTCGCCAGTAGAAATTTTTATAAATAGTTCTCGTCACTACAACCGTATTAACAAAATAGCGTACATACATAACTTAACAAAAAATAAGTGCAAAAAACAACTACAAATCCTCTTACTTAAGTTAAATTACCAGGAGACTGAAGATCTTCTCAAACCAATCCAGTAGCAACAGCACCTATTTTAAAAACGGACGCATACATACATACACTCATCCATACACTCACACTCACTCATACACTTACCTGTGCACTCTCGTGCAGGCACAAGCACAAATGTGCAACATAAGTAAATAAGTAGCTTAATTGAAATTTAATTTTGGTTTATAGTATTAATTGTTTTTTTTTTATTAATTTTGAATTTTTTTACTTTATTATAAAATTATATGTGTTATAAAATTATTTTATTAGCATATATTTTTACTACTAGACTAGTTCACTTTGTACCACGTTCGATTTTTATTATGCAACCTATTTTGGAAGGCGCTGGTGTCTGTGATACAATGACGGCACGGTTGGCGCAGTGGCTGAGCGATCGGCTGCTGCGCTGCGTGTCGCGGGTTCGATCCCCGCACGGAACAAATATTTGTATGATCTACAGGTAGTTGTTCCGGGTCTGGCTGTTTGTGTATGTGAGGTTAAATGTTTGTAAACGCACCCACGATACAGGAGAAATTCCTAGTGTGGGGCAACGTTTTTTTAAAAAAAAAGAAAAAAAAAAAAAAAAAAAAGATTTTTAATCATTAGTACAGGCTCCAACGATTCACTTTTGTCTGAAATGCTCATTGTTATTTGAAAATTGTTTTCGTGAAGCTAAAATGTGTTTATTCTGAAAATAAAATTTATTTATTATTATTTATGTTTGAAACTACGACCTACAACCCTCTGTAAGTCATTGCTTCACATCAGGCGAGTTGCGGCCAAACGCAAGCCTATATAGCATTAAAAAAAGTCTGGGCCATCACAACAGAGCCAGCATTACTCTCAGATTGTATTATGATTGCCACCGTAACATAAAACAATATTTTAAACGTTTTTTCTCTAATGCTTAGCAGATATCTGATGACGAGTCCGTGGCATCGTGCAATTCTGAGGATGAGGCGTTTCTGACGGCGTCTGAACATTCGGAGCGGGAGGACGATGACATGGCTGAGGCCAGCGACAGCGCGAAGGCCGAACCTTTTATATACGGGTGAGTTGGAATAACCATGTAGTAGTAGCTTACTACTTTCAGCGGAGAATATCCCTCGATGCTGAAGAGTATAGTGCACAAGTGTGTGCGCAGGCACAGGTGCACTCTCATAGTTCGATGCGACGGAAATTCGACATTACGGGAGAGGGTCAAGGCGTCATTCCGCCAATCAGGGCTGCTACTTTCAAATTCCTAATAACATAACAAAAAACCGTGAATTAATTATATATTTTTTTTTGTTTTTGTTTTATTGCGGTAGTTGATGTAATTTTGTGCGTACAGATAGACTTGATTATATTGATTTCATTGCACCTACTTTGGTATGTTAATATTTAATGTTTGGACGACTCAACGGCTTAGTGTTTGGATCACCACCATTACTTTAGGCTAGATGTGATGTGACAAACATTTTCTGTTTCAAAAAAAAAATGATTAACTCATTTTTTTAGACTCAAATATTACTGGCCAAAGTCATCAAATTCCTCCTCTTGTCCCATGTTACTTGGGGTCGACGCAACACGTTTTTTTCTTCCATTCTCCCCTGGCAATCGTCACGCTATTATCTCCTTTTTCCTTCATATCATTCCTCACACAATCCATCCATTTTTTCTTTAGTCTTCCTCTTCCTCTTCATCCATTAACATTTTATGTTTATCACTCTGTTAGTCACATCAGTTCCATCCCTCCTCATCACAAGTGACTGGACACAGTGACCTCATATCACGAATATAGACGTGAAGTAACGTTATGTATACCCTCATCTTATTTGCAGCGAGGAGCCCTCTAAGATGGATCGCTTAGTGTACGACGCGCTGCATCAGTGCCCGATCTGTCCCGAACAGTATCCGAACGTGTACCGATGGCGCCACAGCGTAGCACTCTACCCGCCCGAACAGAGAGACAAGTTAGTACACATCATAGGCCGGTCGTATATAGGCTGAATTTTTCAAGTGGACGTAGATGGTCAAATTCGAAACTATAGGGAATAGCGAAAAATACGAGTCTAAGGAGTCTAGAGCCCGATTTTGATGAAAGCTAAAACTGCAAAATTGAATTTTTGAAAAATTCATTTTCCTAACCAGAAATCGAATGCGTTGATTTTGGAAAAAAAAAACATACTGTATTATTACACCATTCGATAGTGTTGCTAATAAGGACCAAATTTTGTTCAGTTAGTTATTATTTCTTCGCGATTGCGATGTTAATCCCATTGGGGAAGTAGTTCAGTTTAATAGTCTGCACCACACCTTAAATATGAGCAGACATTTCTGAATTACGCTTTATTTAAATGTGTTTGCTCGTCCAGATGGCAGCCGGCGCCGTCGGTGGAGGACAGCTTGTGTGTGAGCGTGTCGCTGTGCGCCAGCCCCGGCTACAGCGCGCTCACCGCCAGCCCGGCGCGCGCCACCGGCCCGGCCACCCGCGCCGCCAGCTGCTCCACGCCCAACCGGGAGCGCGACTCGGCTGCGCGCGCGCCGCCCCTACAGGTAACACACATACAGCGCGCCCAGCCCGGCGCGCGCCACCGGCCCGGCCACCCGCGCCGCCAGCTGCTCCACGCCCAACCGGGAGCGCGACTCGGCTGCGCGCGCGCCGCCCCTACAGGTAACACACATACAGCGCGCCCAGCCCGGCGCGCGCCACCGGCCCGGCCACCCGCGCCGCCAGCTGCTCCACGCCCAACCGGGAGCGCGACTCGGCTGCGCGCGCGCCGCCCCTACAGGTAACACACATACAGCGCGCCCAGCCCGGCGCGCGCCACCGGCCCGGCCACCCGCGCCGCCAGCTGCTCCACGCCCAACCGGGAGCGCGACTCGGCTGCGCGCGCGCCGCCCCTACAGGTAACACACATACAGCGCGCCCAGCCCGGCGCGCGCCACCGGCCCGGCCACCCGCGCCGCCAGCTGCTCCACGCCCAACCGGGAGCGCGACTCGGCTGCGCGCGCGCCGCCCCTACAGGTAACACACATACAGCGCGCCCAGCCCGGCGCGCGCCACCGGCCCGGCCACCCGCGCCGCCAGCTGCTCCACGCCCAACCGGGAGCGCGACTCGGCTGCGCGCGCGCCGCCCCTACAGGTAACACACATACAGCGCGCCCAGCCCGGCGCGCGCCACCGGCCCGGCCACCCGCGCCGCCAGCTGCTCCACGCCCAACCGGGAGCGCGACTCGGCTGCGCGCGCGCCGCCCCTACAGGTAACACACATACAGCGCGCCCAGCCCGGCGCGCGCCACCGGCCCGGCCACCCGCGCCGCCAGCTGCTCCACGCCCAACCGGGAGCGCGACTCGGCTGCGCGCGCGCCGCCCCTACAGGTAACACACATACAGCGCGCCCAGCCCGGCGCGCGCCACCGGCCCGGCCACCCGCGCCGCCAGCTGCTCCACGCCCAACCGGGAGCGCGACTCGGCTGCGCGCGCGCCGCCCCTACAGGTAACACACATACAGCGCGCCCAGCCCGGCGCGCGCCACCGGCCCGGCCACCCGCGCCGCCAGCTGCTCCACGCCCAACCGGGAGCGCGACTCGGCTGCGCGCGCGCCGCCCCTACAGGTAACACACATACAGCGCGCCCAGCCCGGCGCGCGCCACCGGCCCGGCCACCCGCGCCGCCAGCTGCTCCACGCCCAACCGGGAGCGCGACTCGGCTGCGCGCGCGCCGCCCCTACAGGTAACACACATACAGCGCGCCTAGCCCGGCGCGCGCCACCGGCCCGGCCACCCGCGCCGCCAGCTGCTCCACGCCCAACCGGGAGCGCGACTCGGCTGCGCGCGCGCCGCCCCTACAGGTAACACACATACAGCGCGCCCAGCCCGGGCGCCGCCCCTACAGGTAACAATGATACAGCGCGACAACCCGGCGCGCGCGGCCGGTCCGGGCGCCGCCCCTACGGGTAACACATATACATAAACTCACGCCTTTTTCCCATGGGGATAGGCAGAAATCACAGAACGCTACCTGCATCGATCCTTACATACTCCTTTCGCCTCGGTCACGTTCATACACGCAAAGTGTGTGTGCGTGTATGAACGGTTGCAAGTAGGTAGTATGCACCTTTACATCTTTCTCAAGAACCTTTCCAATAAGGTCAGAGTATGCCCCTTCCACAGGGCGTCCTCTCCTGGCGTTGCCGCCCACTGCTGCCTTGTTGCCGGCTGCACTGTTGCTTGCTACCTTTACAGGTAACATCTTTTCAGAGTACCAGCTACTAAGCCAATTTACCGTGAAATGTGAAAATGTTGCGATACCTAAGAACAGCGTACAAACTGCTATGTTGGTCACACAAGCGCGACTGTTAACGTCTTGTATTCGATTCCCAGGTCTGAAGTATTGTTGGATTATTCCATTAGGAATTTCTCACTAGCAACTTTGAGATTGGAACCCCCGTGCCTCCATGCGCACATACAGCCGATGGTCCTGCGCCTGATCTCTTTCCAATCCAGTCGTGTCGGATTGCCGTCTCATCGGACTATGAGAGTTTCGAAGAATGTGCACCTGTGTTTACGCATTATAAATCGTCATGCCTGTGCCTGTGTTGTTATTAGTATGTATTTAGACCGACCACCGTGAGCTCTATTTGATGACTCTAGCAATTTAGAAATTTTAACGGAATACTTAAAAAAAATACTGCTCATGCTGTTGAATGGTGGAACATCATCCAGGAAATGATGAAAATCATCGATTTTAGAAACAGCTCAACTTACAGTGGCTAGTTATTCTAAATGACAAATGGTGTAGTAACTGTCGTCGATGTCATTCTTTTTTACGAACATACATTTCTTTATTTCAGGTGTCAACATGGATGCGTGTAACAGGACCAAACTCCCCGCGCTCGGCGCTGGCCGTCAAGAACGCGAACCATAACGTAAGCTTCGGCTTTTGAGCTTCTAGCTCAGTGGGGCCTCCCGTGGCACCCCGGGACACTACCGACGTGCACAAATTATACTACGTCTTACATAACAGATGAGTATACAGGCTAAATTGCGGCTAATTTTAAAGCCAAAGGACTGCTGACAAGACGATTATTTTACTTCACTTTTACGGGGTGTCCACACTTATTAATGCGTAATGAACTTGAGCTGGGTCCATGCAATAAAAGTGAATAGTCCGACGCGGTATCGTTAGTACTGAAACGAGGCGAATCAAGTCATTTTCGCTTTGAAGCTCTGACAAGCTTAAGCCGACTCCGCGTCGGAGAGTGTGGTCCCTCACCTTAAGTGTACATATAACTTAGAAAAAGAATCTCCGGACACAAAAAAAAGATTATTAACAATTTAGTAGAGAGATGAATATTTTGCCTGTATACCTAACTCTTAAGTTGACTGTTCGACATGTTTTTGAAGGTTCCATAAGCAAAATTTCTCAGACGACGATCATTTGCACTATCAATTGATTATCCTAGTTGGTCATGAAGGTATAACCAGTATCAAGGAATGTAGTGTGCGGAGCAAAATATTATTATATGTATATCGAGTATTCGAACCTTCAAATTGTGTCGTACGAATATGTGGCCTTTATCAATGTATAATTGACGATTCCTGTAATAATGTAAAATTACTTGGCAAATGTGTGGTTTATACTTAAAATCTCGATAGAGTAAGACGTGTGAGAATTAAGTAACGCAGACGCAACTGAGGTTTCTGAAACGAAAATTATCGACGTGTCAAAATTGAAGTAATCTGATTGGCCGTTGATAATTTCAGTAATCCAATCACAGTAGAAGAGGCGCTCGATAGTTCGCTAACAAATTTTTGTGTTGATTTTCGTTCCAGCAACCGGGCGTAAGATTTTCATTATATTGGTTCTTTCTTGGGTAACAAAACTATGTAAATGTTTAATTATACTAAAAAAGAACTCAATGTTTCTTATTTAAGTACTAACAATTATAACATTACCTTTTTTATGAACTCCTAGTAGCTTCAGAGAACTTTTAAAAATATAATAAGTTGACTTAGTAACAGCATAATTGGATATTTCCTACTTTGATTTCACACTGTGACATAATTAATGTAAATTTGTTTTTTTAATTTTTGTTTTTTAGTTTTTTATTTTGCGATAATTAGTGATTGAATGATTATTTCTGAATTGAAGAATGTTTATATATTTTGTTTATTTGATGTCTGTGGTAATGTGAATTGGCGCAGTACTTTTAGTTAGTCATTCGATCTAAGATATATTATGCAACTTAATTTTTAATATAAATTTAATATGTGACATATAGCCGAGTGCAATTAGGCAAAAAATACTCAAGAGGTGGAACGAAGTTTATAGTGCTCGGATTTTCATGGGACTTTTTTATTGAGTTCCTAGAGGAGTGGGGATGAAAGTTAAAAAAAAGAAATTTTGCAGCTCGCGACTTTTTTTTTTTAATTTCCTTTGGAATATTTTTTTTTTCGTTTATGAATAACTTCAAATTCGACGAATTCATATTGTGGCGTAATAGTGTGACCTGCGTGCATCCATTAAACGCCAATGTGGTCTGTTTCTTTGTTCATTGTTGTCGATGTAATACATATTTCAAGTATTTTTTGAATATTTCCTATTTTCTTCAATTATTTCTAAAATATCCAATTTTAAGACTATTATGTCTTTTGAAATTGGAAACTGATGTATTTTTAACAGATAACTGAACGTAAAAAAATCAAGAAAACCACTTTTACGAGTGAAGTGACAAAAAATTTATTCACAATTATTAGGAAATCGTCTGTAAAAGTTAAAGAAGGCCATTTTTCTCAAAATATTTCTATGACGGTCAACGTAAATATTATCCTGAAAATATTCTTATTACACCTGCTTGCTATCCACAGATAATAAAAGTAAAAAAAAAAATTTGGAGGTACTCTATAAATATTGATTAAATTATTGCTGACGAAGGTGGAATGGGGCCGCTGATAAATTTATAAAAAATATCGTAATAATAACGTAACCGTGTTTCACGATTTTTATTATATTCAAGATTAGTTGCAAGCTTGGGTCTCTGCGCGCAATTTAATATCAATACCGAAACCGCTCCCAATTATATTAGCGATGTAGGCCTTTTCTCATATTTTACTTTTTCAGCAGTAACTAATGTTTAGCAAGTATTCTTAAATATTTTTATAGTTATTATAACTCATTAGATAGCTAATAAAATGAAGATTTGGACAATAATTTGCACATTGAGTTTCATAGAATCATTTCGAAAAAAAATTACCTTCATTAACATAGACGATTTTCTGACATTTGCGAATGAATTTTAATTCACTACACTCATGAAAGTAGTTATCTTGAATATTTTACATCGAGTTATCTGTAAAAAGCCTCAGATATCAATTTCAAAAGAAATCTTAGTCTTCAAATTCGATATTTTAGAAATAATTGAAGAAAATAGAAAATTTTGAAAAAATACTTTAAATATGCATATCGACAACAATGAACAAAGACACAACCAAATTGGCGTTTAATGGATGCACGTAGGTCACACTATTACGCCACAATATGAATTCGTCGAATTTAAAGTTATCCATGAACGAAAAAAAAATATTCCAAAGGAAACAAAAAAAAAAGTCGCGAGCGGCGGATTTTTTTTTTACTTTCTTCTCCACTCCTCTAGGAACTCAATAAAAAAAGTCCCATGAAAATCCGAGCACTATAAACTTCGTTACACTTTATTGCCTAATTGCACTCGACTAATAGATAACACATAGGAATATAATTACAGAGACGAATACTTTTACTGTTACTAAAACAATAACAAATTCAATGGAAGATGTCATTCGCTCACTTTGAATCAATATAAAACAAAGGTTCATAACTATATGTTAACATCACAATGATGATAGGTTAAGGAATCAACTGACATTACTTTAATAAATAGACTATAATATATGAAACTTATATTTTCAAATATCTCATTAATGGGCAGTTCATGGCAACTGAAGCGTGCAATGCGCGTTTATTTTGATATCGAACGAAACTTGTCAACGAATAAATCTGTCATATTTATATTGTATAACAGGCTGGTGGCCACTCCACTTCCGAAGCACGTATTTTGCGTGCTTGTTATAATAGTTTCTTTTAAAAGCTTTCGTTAAACCTTCCTTGTTATTGATTCAAAATATGTATTGCCTTCTATTATGAATAGAAAGACGTTTTAAATAATTAATTTAGTATTCAATAGCCGCGTACTGAATGAGCGTGCAGCCACGCGAGGCGGCCTCGGACGTTTGCCTCGATGTAGATTTATTGCATGAGGCTGCCGCGCGCGGCAAGACCGAACCAAGGTGAGGCCGAGCCAAAATCGAGCGCGCTCTGTTTAACGTGAAGTCGAACAAAGACCGGTCGGCTTATAGGAACGCTGCTTATAACCAGTTTTGCTCAAGACCGTCATGAGGCCAAACGTTTAAAAAAAAAAAATCCCGGTTTATGTTTCTCCAGGCATCTTCTCTTAGTCCTCTATTAGTATATTCAGGACATTGCGCGTCTCAAAGTAGTCTATATTTGCAATATAATTGTATTAAATTAAGACACTGTTCTTTATCCATGACGCAAACGATTCCGTCGTCGTTCGTCTTCCCTGAACAAGCGAGGCAAAAAACAACCGTCTTGAGTGCGCACGGTAAACCTACTGAGGCACTTTTGAGCATCGACAAAAACCGACAACGCTCGGCTCGGACTGAGCCATGCTCGGGCGAGGCACGTCCTGACCAACCCGAGGATTTCCCTCGCGCGGCTGCTCGCTCAGTCAGTACGCGGCTAATGAATGAAGAGTTTCGCTGGCATCATAATCATTTTCCATTTGCAAATCTCATACCTGTTTTAAATAAATTTGTTGTTAGGTTTTCACATAATATTTACAGTTTCACGTAAGAATAATAAAAAAATATTATTAAAAATATTCTCTGAGAAGATGAATAACTTGTCATTTGTTACGGAAACGTAAATATTGTGTTTGATTGTGTACCAATATATTCTTGTTCTATAGTTGCATTTGTTTATTATGTCCTGTGTTATATGACAATAAAATTGTTTCACTGCGTTGATTAGCATTTAAAGTAGTTAAGCGACGTCGGGACTCTTTGTATGCCAAAAGCTGTGAGTTGTTGATATTACGTCTACGAATGTTTGTACTTTTATATTTGAAAGATACGAGAAATTGGTAAAAAATGTATGTTTTATATGATATTATTATAAATTTTTAATTCACATAGACGATAAATAAATTATGACTGGTTCTTTTAACTGTTGTTTTTTTATTACCACTTGTATACTAATACAATAAATAAGGTAAATTTCGATATTCGATCAGTTGGACGCTTGACAGGTAGAAAAATACCTGTTGCGCCGGCCTCAAGTAACATGGGACAAGGGCATGAAGATGATGAGGATCAGTAGGAGGCTTCAAGAGTCAGCAGCACGTAGGAACGATGTATGAATGTTTATTTTATGTCAAACAGCAGTCGCAGTGCATTGTCTACGGCTCCCAAAAGTTGCCTTCCTCCGCCATATCTCCTCCGTCCATCACGAGTAGAGATATCAGCGAGCGGTCGCTCTCCGAACCACTGTAGTTGCCCGCAACGGCAAAGTCGTCTGGATAGTCTCCCTTGTCGTACTCGCTCGCGGAGACCTGTTCCTTGGACAGCGTACGTTGCATCTGTTCGCTGGACACGTCGTTACGGTCGGCGTGGAAGATGGCGTCGAGGACGTCGTTCCTGGTGAGGCGCGCGGCCTGCTCGGGCGACTGGCTGCGCACGGGCCGCTCGGGCGACTGGCTGCGCACGGGCCGCTCGCTGAGCGAGGCGGGACGCTTGGGGCTCACGATGATGGTCATCTGTGCCGAGAACACCTCGCTGGCCGCTTTGCTGTTCGCTGAGCTCTGTACGACCAGCAACAAGTCTTGCGTTTGCGACTTAATATCCTTTATTTCACTGATACTTTCTACTTCTACTCTTAGATTGTTTACGTCTTCCGCGCTCGCTTGATTGATTTGTTGGTCTACCGCCAAAGTGGAGTCGCAATTTGTTCCGTGGTACATTTTATTGATGTTTCGTTTTAATATCTGTAGTTCAGCTTGCTTGCTTTGTTTAATTTTCTGTAACGCGTCGTTTTGGGCGGAGATCTCGTACTCGAGCTCAGTGTTGCTGTTGATGGCAGAGTGTGTCCTCGTCTCAGTGTCGACCTGTCGGCTTTGTTTGGCGGACGTGTACAGTTTCCTGAACTCAGCGAGTGGAGCCTCGAGATGGTAGCTGCGTACTTCGCGGTCCGTACAGTCTACCTCGAAAGTGTCAGGTATGGGCTTCACTTTCTCAGATACGGTGGGTTTATTCCTAAAGTACGTCTCCCCGACGTCAAACTTGGTCTTGTAGTCGAGCATGTATTTATCAAAGTCTTCGCGCACGGACTTTTGTAAGTCAGAAAAATGTGTTTCGATGTCATTTCTGGTGGCTTCATCGAGTTTGTGCGCTGAGTGGCTTCGTGTGACGTCTGTTACAGAAAAGTGCATTTTAAGAAAATAGTAGAATTCTTTATAGAACATTTGTAAGTATCTTCATTAGCGGGTGTACGTTACCCCACCAGGAAAGTGGCTCCTAGAGTGATATGAGTGGAACATATAATAATTAGTGTATAATCTGGGTTGAATGTGCACCACGTAAAAAATCGGTGCGCTTTGTCGTTTTGGAAAAGAACGGAAAAACTATTCGTGCCGGAGTAACGTTTTTCCAGCAGGACAATTCTAAACGAATGATCGGGGCGAGAAATATTGTGCATGGCCAGAGAGCTTATATTTGTGCAAAAATTTGCACCGAAAATAAAGTTTGTGCGTGTTCAGGTTTTCGAGATATAGTACTTCCTGCTGGAGTAACGTTTTGCAGAACCGTGTACCTCTAAAACCACTGTATGTGCGCCTGTAGAATAAACATACACGAGTAGCTCATTATTTGTGCGAATTTGTGACAGAATTAGATTAACGAAAATATTTATAACTAGCTGTGCACCGCGGTTTCACCCGCCGCTTCTGACTTGTTTTCTTTTTGCTCGGCTCCTATTGGTAGTAGCGTGATGTTATATAGCCTATAGCCTTCCTCAATAAATGGAATATCCAACACTAAAAGAATTTTTCAATTCGAATCAGTAGTTCCTGAGATTAGCGCGTTCAAGCAAACAAACAAACAAACTCTTCAGCTTTATAATATTAGTATAGATTTTCAAGTAATCGCGGTTTTTTGAAAACCCGCAAAAATATCGCAGAGCCTAATGATAAAACGTATAAGCTCTTTGAGGGCCTAGGGCCCCACGATCAGAGGGGCCCCCAAGTTCCTGTAACCATCAAAGCTAGAGGCTGTCAAAGAAACTTAATTTATCCCAGGCAGGACCGCAGGGTGCTAAAATTTTCGAGCTCGCTCCGCTCGCTTTTACATCTAGCTTTTCAGCATAAGTCTATACATAGTTACATATAAAGGATGTTTTTTAGAGGCGAAGAACTTTAAATTGAAACAAAACACAGAAAAAAGTTTTTGATATCCTTGTAACTGGCTTTATTTAACTGATAATTTTATGTCATTTGGTTTGTGAGAAATGAAAGAGCTTATGAAAGGTTTTTTTGCTAAAGGAAGGTTTCCTTTGACACCTAAGCAAAATATTTCAGACACAGTCCTTTGAAACCTCATTTAGCAATTATGTCTCTGTACTGCTCATCGTTGACTGTAACGTTCTGACCATCTTAATTTTTAAACTTTTGACGAAATTATAAACAATTGAGCACTTGGAAGCCAACATTCAATGCCTTATTGCTGAAATACAGCCTGGACCTCCACAGATCGGCGGCATGTTCGCGCCAGCGTTAGTGGCCACATAACTGAAACCATATTCATACAATAATCGCCTAAAATTATCCGAAAAAAAAATCACTTTCATGCATATCAAAAATATTTTTCTGTGTTTTATTTCAAATTAAAGATCTCTGCCGCTAAAAACATCACCCATATTTTTGTATGAACTGTCACAAGAAAACCTAGCCTATTCGAGGCGGGGTGCAAAAAAATTCGAGCTGGCTCTTGCATCCTACCAGGGCCCCATTATTCTCAAGTGCCCAGCGGCTCCAATTGGTTAAAGACGGCCCTGCGTACCGGTATCGATTATCTTCTTTACTTTACTCACGAACCGGTTGAAACTTGTTGTGCCCGAGTAAACTAAATAAATAAATATTCTACTAGCTGTTTCTGTTACTTTGCACATAATAAGTACCTACATTATAAAAAGTAGCTTAAGTGCTATTCCAAGGTATAAGCTATCTTCTTCATTTAAATACATTCAGTATTTTGTGTGAACGAAGGACAGACATTTGCATTTATAATATTAGTAAAAAAAAAGTGATAGACAGACCAAAAATTTGATTGGCGGTTGTTTTAAAAAAATATAGTCAAGAAATACATACATTGATTAAAGCCGCAGCAGGTAAGATAAATTAACATTACGTTTTGCTTTAATAATAGAAGATTCCCTTTTTTCGCCACCCCACCTCTTTTTTATTTTATTTTTTTGCTTCTTGTATTTTGCGTCAAAGTTATGACACCGTCGTTTTGACTTTTTGCAATATTATTCAATAACGCATGCATGTACACTATTAAAATTTTTTATGGTTATTATAAGCGTCAAAAAGGACCGAATACAGTTTTCAGTGAGCTTATACGTTTTATCATTCGGGTTTTCAAAAACCGCGATTACTTGAAAATATACGTAATAATAACACATAAGCCCAATGATAGTTATTAAAGCTTTCCGGCAAATAAAAGTCAAACTGACCGAAGATCTTTGGGGAATGTCTATCAAAGTTTGTACATCCATAGTTGAGACTATAGCACCATACCTAGCTTTAATTTTTAATTTGTGTGTAGACCAAGGAGTTTTCCCTGATTTAATGAAATACAGTAAAGTCATACCTCTGTTCAAATCCGGAGATAGTAAAGATACAAATAATTATAGACCTGTATCCGTGTTGCCAGTTTTTAGCAAGGTTTTTGAAAAGGTAATGTTGAATCAAATGCTCAATCATTTTAACACCAACAGAATCTTAAACGATCAACAGTATGGTTTCACCAAGGGACGTTGTACAACTGACGCCGGTGTAACCTTATTAAAGCACATTTTTACTGCGTGGGAAGAGTCCCAAGACGCCATAGGAATATTTTGTGTCCTCTCCAAAGCATTTGATTGCGTAAATCACGACATTACTTTTGAAACTTGAGCATTACGGACTAGGTAAACATGCACTTGGTTTGATTAAATCTTATTTGAATGATAGACAACAACAAGTTCAAATAAATGATGTTAATTCAAAGGGTTCAAAAGTAAAAATGGGGGTTCCACAAGGCTCAATATTGGGTCCTTTCCTCTTTTTAGTATATATTAATGATCTACCCTATTTATTGAAACACCAACCTCAAAATATGGTGTTATTCGCTGATGACACTTCCCTAATTTTTAAGATAAATAGACGGGCCCAAAATCTAGATGACGTGAATAATGCCCTACTTCAGGTCCATAACTGGTTCACAGCAAACAATTTAGTATTAAATGAAAAAAAAAACGAAATGCATTAGATTTGCTTTACCGAATGTTAAAGGTAGCGATTGTGATATAGTATTGAATAAAGAGAAGCTTGAATTTGTAGATAAAACAGTTTTCCTGGGGATTACGCTTGATTCAAGGCTACAATGGGGTTCTCATTTAACATCTCTAGCGGCGCGGCTAAGTTCAGCAGCATATGCTATTAGAAAAATCCGTCAATATACTGATGTAGATACCGCTAGACTGGTCTATTTTAGTTACTTTCATAGTATAATGTCTTATGGCAGTCTATATTTATTCTGCAAAAATGAGCCATCAGAGCCATATATAATCTTCGAAGGCGTGAATTCTAAGGGAACTGTTTAAGGAAATTAACATCATGACGGTACATTGTCAATACATCTATGAAAACATAATGTACGTAAGAAAAAATCTACATCTTTTTAATAAAAGAGGCGACAGACACAATTACGGTACTAGAAATAGAGACCAATTAGTTCAGCCAGGCTTCAGACTCGCTAAAGTAGACTCATCTTTCATGGGGTACTGTTTGAGATGCTATAATAAAATTCCACAAAGTATTCTTGAACTGAATGAAACTAAATTTAAAACATGCATTAAACGCACACTATGTAAGCAAGCATATTACAAGTTGAACGATTATATCGCTGATAAAAATGCTTGGCTCAATGCCGGTCCTGCTCCACAAGGACAGGGGCGCATAAATGGATAGCATTAAACAGTATGTTGGAGCTGCTGAAGATTGTACAACTATCTTTGCAATGTATAAATTCAATCAATTTAGTATTATATAACCGCATAGTCCATATTGTGTGAGCACTCTGTACTAGAAAGCTGTCATTCGCTGGAAACCTACGTATTTTCTTGACTTGAATGTGCCCTGGCGGTTAAGGGTATGTCATTCTCACTCAAATGTCTCGCTGATGGTGGCGCGTGTGTCGGATCATTTAGTTCCCTTCAAAATGGTTGAGTTGAATGGTGCCGATACATGCGTCATGTTCGTGAACGGGCGCTGTCAGTTGTGACTGGTCATCTCTTGGTTGCCACGGTTTGTTTGAATTAATTATTTTATTTTTACTATGGACACTTTTAAAGTACACATCTTGCTACATCGTTCTCACATAATGTACCATCTCAACATAAATGATGTAACCAAGTTATTGTAAAAGTATTCTGATTTAAAAGAGTGTCCATGGAGTTTCTTGCCCGTTCTTCTCCATAGAGATCTACGTTAGGGAATGGGCAACTACAGTACTTTCACAGTTTTTATGCCTTGTGACTGGGACTGTAGCTATTTTTCATTGTTGTCTTTGTTTCGACAATTCAAAAGTGCCTGTAATTGGCCTATTTGAAATATACGCTTTGATTTTATAAATATTTTCTTAAACCTAATTCTGTCACAAAAACGCACAAATAAAAAGCTACTGTATGTTTATTCTACAGGCGCACATACAATGGTTTTAGAGGTACACGGTTCTGCAAAACGTTACTCCAGCAGGAAGTACTATATCTCGAAAACCTGAACACGCACAAACTTTATTTTCGGTGCAATTTTTTGCACAAATATAAGCTCTCTGGCCATGCACAATATTTCTCGCCCCGATCATTCGTTTAGAATTGTCCCGCTGGAAAAACGTTACAACAGCAGGAATCTTTTTTTTCTTGTATGTGGTGTATATTCAGAGCAGATTATACACTAATTATACGTTCCATTCATATCACTCTAGGAGCCACTTTCCCGCTGGGGTAATGTACACCATCAGCGGAACTGACAATACGTCTTATGTATGTAACTAACCGAGTGCCTTGGCGAGGCCATGGTTGTGTTCCTGGCAGGCGCGTCGCTCGGTCTGTCTGCGCCGGAAGTCACGGTAGGACTGCTCGACGGCCTCGGCCTCGATCTCCAGCTTGCGCAGGCGCAGCTTAGCCTCGCGCAGCACGTAGTCGGGACTCTTGTCCCGCGAACTCACGGTGCTGGCCCTGTTGCTGTCCCTACGGAATAATAAGGTGGAGTTTTAGTGTAAGGCCGCTTGCACACTTACTTTGTGTGTCAACAACTTTCTATGTGAAGAGTGTGTGTCATTTTCGCGGCAAAAAAATGTGTGTGCACAAGCGGCCTAACTGGACTGGGGACTGGGACTAGGGTTTGGCAGGAATAGCTTGGGGGTAACCCCAAGCTATTCCTGCTTTAGCGGAAGCAACAGGCTAATATTTATCAAAAATGTGAAGTATCAAACCATTTTGAGCCAAAAGCTGTGCCGTCTAGTTGTCCTGCCCTGCTGTCTCGTATTATTACGAAAATGATTACCAACCAACCCGGTCCTTTACAGAAATCCTAAGATTTCCGCAAATGCACGATATTTTCAATTATCCTGCGACATACACGAAGATATACTATAAATGTCAGGAAACCAGTATTCGAAAGCTTACCTCCACAAAGTCTCCTTGTCCTCTTTGAGCAAGGACTTGGAGTTCTTGTCCTCATTTCGGGTCTCTATGCCTACTACAGTCCTCGGACGCTGCTGAAGTCGTTCACTACAACAAAATAAAGGGCCAATAATACGCGTAGAAAACGTAAAAAAAAATATGGAGCCAGTCTATCTATCATAAAAAAAACAGCTAAAAAAGAGATTCTTATCGATCAATGGTGGGACCAACTGAGCTTTGAGTCCAAAAGTACAATACCTACACAGTCAAAATATATGGAACTACTGATTTTTTTTTAAATTACCGATGAAAAATTTCTATGTGGCCGGGCTTCAAATGATGTACAGAATACGTGGTAACCATTTTCGCGTGTCCCTTCCACCCCGTATAGATGATCATCATCATGACTACGAGGCTTTGGTATAAACTTACCGCATGAGCGGGTACGCGACTTCGTCCGCTTGCAGAGAACACGACGCCTCCAGCAGCTGCGGGCCGCTCACACGGCCCTGCCCCTGCCCGCTGGTACTTGCACCTGACAACACGGTGATCATCATCATCTGCCTAGCCTTTTTTCCCCAACTATATTGGGGTCGGCTTCCAGTCTAACCGGATGCAGTTAAGTACCAGTATTTTAAATGGAGCGACTGCCTATCTGACCTCCACAACCCAGTTAGTACTGGGTAATACGATACCCCTTGGTAAGGCTGGCTATCAGACTTTTTGGGCCTCTGACTACCTAACGACTGTCAAAGATCTACAAATGACAGCCGGGACCAACAGCTTAACGTGCTTTCCGAGGCACGGAAGCAACTCGGTATGTAATGGGCGGTGTATGGAACAACAGTTTTTTTTTAAATGACCGTTTAAATTCTATGTGGTATATGATGTACTGAATACTAAAAACAAACTCACTGAAAACAAAAGGACCGGCTAGCTAGCCTGTCCGTTATTACTTTTAGAAATGGAATGCAAAACACTTCGAAAACGATTACCCGTTGTGTAGGCGCTAGCCAGTTGTGTACGTACCGGACGCGTGCCGCTCGCAGACGGGCGGCGCTAGCCAGTTGTGCACGTACCGGACGTGCCGCTCGCGGACGGGCGGCGCTAGCCAGTTGTGTACGTACCGGACGCGTGCCGCTCGCAGACGGGCGGCGCTAGCCAGTTGTGCACGTACCGGACGTGCCGCTCGCGGACGGGCGGCGCTAGCCAGTTGTGTACGTACCGGACGCGTGCCGCTCGCAGACGGGCGGCGCTAGCCAGTTGTGCACGTACCGGACGTGCCGCTCGCGGACGGGCGGCGCTAGCCAGTTGTGCACGTACCGGACGTGCCGCTCGCGGACGGGCGGCGCTAGCCAGTTGTGTACGTATCGGACGCGAACCGCTCACGGACGGGCGGCGTTAGCCAGTTGTGTACGTACCGGACGTGCCGCTCGCAGACGGGCGGCGCTAGCCAGTTGTGTACGTACCGGAAGAGTGCCGCTCGCGGACGAGTGGCGCAACACGCTTGCTGACGCCGCACAGTACGCGCGTACGGCCCGCTGCCTGCTGCCTGCACGCACACAATTATATGTAGCGACATAAAAAACATCGAGAGTATTGTGCTTTATCTATTTAAAAATAAATTTGCTATACGCATCAATCTTCTGGAATCAATGGGTAAGGCCTGTTAAAGCATATTGCAGAAGGCGTGACCAAAGCTAAGATCCAATCTGAGATCAATTTATACAAGGTGAGCCGGGCAAATGCCAAGAGCGGCAAAATTAAGGGTAGATGGCGGCTACTAAAAAAGGAGTTTTAAGAAAGAATGAAAACATATATGTAGATGCTTATAAGGTGTGATGTTCTCTATATCGACGACATAAGGTTGATTATGCGTACCTCCTATTATTCCCATGCCTATCCCGTAGTACCCCAATGAAGGGTAGCGTATCGCCTGGGACTAAGATCCGAGGCAGTGCGTTACTGAACATGCTCAGTTCTTCGCCCGCGCCCTTCCGCCAACCAACGTTCAGGGTACTGGTACTGTTGTTTAAATTGAAAATTGAGAGAAGTAAATTAGGATCCGTCTCAAAGATTTATTGAAGTGAGCGTGACCAATGGCAATACTATTCACGTCAATGAAAAAAATAGCAGCCTGTTATTATATTATTCAACGAGTTTTTTTTGATATCCCATAACTCTAGGGTTATATTCTATAAATAATAAAAAAGCATTTTTGGACCATATAAGAGTAATTCACTTTCATTCAAACCAATCATTCATATTTAAACCTAAGAAAATGCGACGTTGTCATATGGTTAAGGCTATGTGGGGTGCCCTTGGAGCGGGTACATACTTTTAAGTATCTGGGTCATATTGTGACGTCCGACCTGAAGGATGACGCTGATATTGAGCGAGAAAGGAGGGCGCTGTCGGTGAGGGCGAATATGATTGCCCGCAGGTTTGCTCGTAGCTCCAAGGATGTGAAGATCACCTTGTTTCGAGCCTTTTGCACATCTTTTTATACGGGTAGTCTGTGGGTGTCATATTTGCAGAAATCCTACAGCGCTCTCCGCGTTCAATATAATAATGCGCTGAGGGCGCTGCTGCGGCTGCCTCGCTTCTGCAGCGCATCGGGAATGTTTGCAAGCGTCCGCATTGACTGTTTTTATGCCAGCATGCGCAAGAGGGCGACCTCGATAGCGAGTAGAGTGCGGGGCAGCGGCAACAGTCTTCTTATAGTTGTTGCCAACAGGTTGGACGGACCTTTCATGAGGCGCTGGCAGGCCTTACATGCACCCGTATATCGTACCTGGGGCAGGTAAAAAAAAAACACCACTTTGATATACTTTTTATTTTTAATTTTATATTGAATAATTATTATTTTATTTTAAATTTAATTTTAATATTGATTATTTTAATTTTAATTCAATTAAATTTATTTATCTCAATTTTATTCAAATGTTGATTTAACGTATTTTATTTTATAATGATGGTTTGATTAATGACATTAAATTATTTTATTTTTAAATTTGATTACGAACATTTTACAATGATTTTTATTTGACGAAAAATGGTTGTGTTAATTTAAGTTAAATTTTATTTTGTGTACAACTTAAATAAGATATTATTGAGTGGTGTGTATTATTGTCTCTGATTATTTTGATACTAACATTATTTTTAAGTGTACTTACTAACTCAAGTATGGATCGTTGTGTCTGATGCAAATAAATAAATAAATAATAATAAATAAATATTTCACGTAAGGGTGTTTTACATTAATAATCGTGACTTTGTCAAATAATTTTGTATGAAAAATGAAAATAAAAAAAAAGATAATTGAAAAATAATTCATATGCCAGTTGATTCTTTGATATTGCCCCATTCATACCCTAGAGTTATGGTATGTTATATGTTATCAAAAAAACACCTTGTATAACAGAAAAGTGTACTCGTTTGACGCTGTAGGGCGGATGAATCTAACGAATTCACTTTAATTTGAGTTTGACCAGTTTTCTATTCAGATACTCAAATCAGTAGCTGGCAGTCACTATTTGCTCTGTTTAGAAAAATGATAAGATAGAAAAGTACAAAGTTACTGCTTATTTCGTTAGAATTTTTGCGTAAGGAGTCCCTAATGCCACTCGCCAAACCTCTGGTCAGTAGCATTAGGCCCAGTTTCCACCTAGTATGAGGCTGTGCCCAAAGAAACGATGGATGAACTGTGTGAAGCATGATATGGGTAGAGAGGACGAGGACGAGTAGGTGACTGCTAATAGAGAGAGAGAGATGACGGGTAATAGAGAGTTATAGAAGAAGACAATATGCTGCGCCGACTCTAAATTAAATGGGATGAAGGCAGGACAATGATGATGATGTTGGTGTGTCTGGGGAGTTATTTTGACATATTATATAACAGCTCCAGTATAGCTTGCTACTCACTTGGGTATGCGCTCTATGTCGGCGGGAGCCGTTCGCGGCCGCGACGGCCGCGTCGGTGCAGCGCAGCGCTGGAACAACGCGGCTATAGGTTAGCTACAGTTCAACCAGGACAGGTATCACATTCAGCCTGTAATGTTCCCACAGCTGGGACACAGGCCTACTCCCAGTGACAGAAAGCCAGCCCAGTGCAGCTTGGTAGATGTATTCGAATTTTTGGTTCTAAAACATGCAATTTTCTCGCTACTCAGTTTAAGGCATTAGACACCGCTGAATTCGGCATAACAGCTGATGTTGTAGCATTTATCTGTATAACTTTGAATTAAATTTCCATTACAGTGCTGGACGCTGGATAACCTATATTCTGTCCTCTTCAACCATAGTCAGTCGTTCAGAAGCTGAATATTTAAGGTATTTTTAGGTTTTGTTAAGCAACAGTCTGCATAATTGATAAAAATATAAACGATACAATATTTAATCAAATACTGCATTTTATTAATAGATCATTGGTCACATTGTTTTTTCACACTGAAATGAAAAAAAGCATAGAATTGTGTATGTGACTGAATTATTATTACATGCGTAATAATAATTCACTCCGATAATGATAATAAGAAACAAATTTACTTATAGTAATTCAATAATACACCTAAAAATACACAAGACAATACATAATACAAGAATAAGACATTTAAAATTTCACAATTTTTAAATTTATTTTGATACTTTCTCCCTAAAAGTAGGAAAATAATCTTAATGCTGCGAATTGACTGAATAACTGGATTTGAACAGTTCCAACTGGATACAAGAGTTCTTATAGCTGTTAAAAGGGTAGATCAGCGTTTATAGAGACGATATTAAGCTTGCTGTACATTTATTCAGCTACAATTTTGCTATTATACTGCTATTATTCAAATTAAAGCATTTTATTTTGAGCGCCCTAATTGCTTGAATAACATCTGTGTAGGCGTTTATCCAGACATTAACCAGTCAACTATGTCAGCTTGAAGTTTCCAGAAATGCTTTTATACAAAGATTATTCAGCCGATCTGTGTTGCTTGGGCTGCTATCAAATTGTTTCACAAACTAGTCTAGCATTTCTTCGCACAAAGAGACGTAAAGCATTTGTCCTTACCTGTCTAGCGAACGCCTTGAGCCTATCATTCTCCTCCCTGAGGCGCTGAATGAGGTCACGGTCGCGACCGCGCTCGAGGTCAAGATCAGGCGCCGCCGTGTCCCCCGGCTCGCTGGAGTTCGACGAGTGGCTGCGGTCGCGATTCCTCTCGTAAATCTCGTCTAGGTTCGACTAACACAAATAAAATAAAAAATATATAAAATAAATAAATTAAAGTTTCAATTTTGAGTGAAACTAGTTCTCCAGTCACCAATACACTGGAATAAAATTGAAACATTGACGTTTTTTGCAATTTGCCGGTCCGTGTCAGGCTGAATGTTGAACAAAATATGATTCGAGGCCGTAATACGTACGTATTTAAAGAATTATAATCACTAAAATCATCAATTTCATGAAAGAGACACTAAACAGCCAAAAAACGAGTGAATTTCGTGGGCACCATTTCCGTGGAGCCTCAAGGCTCCACATACAGACACACAGTTATACACTTTAGGCTATTTTGGCATTTCAACTGTCTCTAAAAGAAGCCTTTGTAGCCTAAGCAGTAAATGAATTTATCTGGTCCAGGATTGACCATAAAGAATGATATAATCAACTTAATAAAAATCTGAAATTCATTATTTCACTGACAAACAATTTACACTGCAGTGAGTAGCAAAATGACATTTAGAACAGATTTCTTTAACCAGCTATCCCTCTTACGGGGCTAGTTTGTTATGAAGTTTTGTATTGGACAACTGATTATTTTTCCGCGATTATAATGTTCGTCCCATGGGGAATGTTGCTCAGCCGCACCCTTAAATATTACTACATATTACTACGAGGGTTCCGTATAAAGTGTTTTGTTATTAAACTACATATTTACGGTTTTTTTCCTTTACATGTGCTGTAAGACATTGCTGCCAAATTTCATGATTCTAGGTCAACGGGAAGTACCCTATTGGTTTTGATTCCCTTATGAAATCGCAAAATATGCGATATAAGCAGTGATATCTATATATATATGTCGAAGCGTCGACGCATATCAGTCAGTTTGGATCAGCGCCATCTATCTCTCACTGGAGGAACTATGTAGTTAGATTTGACAACTAATGTTTGGGAACGTCAAGTAATAACTTGGGGATGGTTAGCGTGGAGTAATGGCGACACTGAGCGAATAATCAAGTCAAATGTCGATCCGGAAGTGTAATCAGGTATTCGACACTGACAGGTACTGACGTTGACAGGTAGGTTGGCTAACCTGTAACGGGGGTAGTACACGTGTGCGGTGACAGTTGAGAGAGGGCACTTTGAATCGGTCCGGCAGTCTAGGTAGACGTTCGTTACTCCGCGCTAAACTTCCCGCGTTCCTAAATTCTTAATCGAGCCATATCTGAGGCATCCTTGATTATTTTGTATTGAGTGCGTGTTAGCAAGTAATTAAAAGTGTAAACGAAGGTTTTGTGAGTTTTATTTCCGATGTCGCGACCCACTGACAACGAACCTCCGTCATCAGAAGTGGGATTGGACCACGACGACCCACGTGTTCAAAATGAAGACGCTAGCGACGAAAAATGGATGCGTTTGTTGGAACAACAGAACCGCAATTTTCTGACGCTGATTCAAGCCATGAAAACACCCACTACGTCGTCACATGGCTTTCGTTTACCGGATTGCGATCCTGAGAAACAAGATGTGGATGCACGTGCTTGGGTGATCACTGCAGAGATGTGCTTGACGGACCAAGCCCGACATGGCGCCCCGCTTATGGTCGCTCTAAGCCGCGCCGTGAAGAGAGGAGCTTCTACCTGGCTATCTACCGTGTCGTTTCCTGGGATGACGTGGACCGATTTTAAGCGACTTTTTATTGCAAGGTACGATAATTCCACTACTATTGCTTCGTTTCTGATTGATTTGCAAAGTAGCAGGCCCAAAGAAAACGAGTGTCTTGCTTCCTACGCTGCTAGTTTAATGACATCGATCATGGCGAGATGGAATGGCCTTAGTACCGAACGTTTGGCTATTGCTACTATATTGGCTCACATTTCTCAATTCGATCGCCGTGTGCAACGCCTATCTTTCACGACCGATATTCAGACACGTGGCCAGCTACAGCAAGAGCTGCAAGCGCTTTCTTTTATGAAGAGAAAGCTACCTAGCGATCACCGCGATGCCCCTGAAAAGCGGTACAAAGTGAATAGTACTGTGAAGCCTCTGAAGTGTTTTATCTGCGGCAAGCTGGGTCACAAATCCGTGCACTGCTACCGCAAGGACGTGAAACAGGATACTCAAGCTACGCAGAAGCACCACAACCACGGCAATGGCAACGGAAGGGGTTCATCGACAACTGCGAAGTCTCATGCATCCGGGATCACCTGCTTCCACTGCCACGCGCAAGGCCACTACGCATCGAGCTGCCCACGGCGCAGCGCCGACTCCGGGTCATCCAAGCCTGTCAATGAAAAGAGGGTTGACCTGTGCCTCCTGAACGCGCCGACTGGGACTCTACGTCACTCCGGTGAGCAATTTTCATTTCATTACGACTCTGGTGCAGAGTGTTCTTTAATTAAAGAATCTGTAGCCTGTAAATTTAAAGGAAAGCGTATTGATGAGACTGTGACTATGACTGGGATAGGTCAGACTTCCGTAACTCTACGATACAGATGTTGGCCACTTACCAAAGTAGAGATCGATGACATTAGTATTGAGATTTGTTTTCATGTATTGCCTGATCATTTTCTACGTTATGGTATTATGATTGGACGTGAGATTCTAGAACATGGTTTGACTGTTCAGATGACTACTGACCGAATTAAGATCTTTAGGTATCCTTTTATTGCTTCTTGTGAGGTAGAGCGAACTCCTGAAATTGACTGGAACTCTATCGATACTGATGTACCGGCGGAACGTAGAGCAGAGTTAGTGAGTATCTTGCAGTCCTTCGAGAAGTCTTTCACTACAGGTATACCTACCGCGTCAGCCGACACGGAACCGATGAAGATTCGTCTTAACCCGCGTAAGATCGAGGCATTGACGGCTCTACCACGCCTGAGACTGTGACACAGTTACGGCAATTTATCGGTTTGGCATCCTACTTTCGCCAGTTCGTGGCACGGTTCTCACAGATGATGGTGCCGTTATATGCTCTGACTTCTGGGAATGGTAAGTTGACCTAGAACCCGGAACACGAGGAAGTTAGGCAGAAGACTGTAGGCGCTCTCACAAATGAGCCAGTGCTCATGATTCACGACCCCGGTGCTGAAACTGAAGTCCACACGGATGCCAGTGCCATTGGCTACGGTGCGGTCTTACTGCAAAGAAAAGAAGGCAAGCTACATCCAGTCGCCTATTACAGTAAGCGAACGTCTGATGCTGAATCGAGGTACCACTCATATGAACTTGAGACCCTCGCGGTGGTCAATGCTGTAAAGCATTTCAGGTGTTATCTCCATGGTCGCAAGTTCAGAGTAGTCACCGATTGTAATTCTCTGCAGTCGACGCGCAAGAATTTGGACCTGACGCCGCGTGTTCACCGATGGTGGGCCTTTCTGCAAGGGTTTGATTTTGACATCGTCCATCGTGAAGGTAAGCACATGT
Organism: Noctua fimbriata; assembly: GCA_905163415.1. Classification (NCBI taxonomy): domain Eukaryota; kingdom Metazoa; phylum Arthropoda; class Insecta; order Lepidoptera; family Noctuidae; genus Noctua; species Noctua fimbriata. Next base: position 7,030,429 of record LR990929.1, on the reverse strand, counting down.
GCCACGCTGACTTCTGCTCCAGGAACCCGTTACCGTAACATGATACTAAAAATAAGGTTAGTGGGAAGGTAGTACAAAAGGAGGTAAACCTCGCAGAGCTTTCACAGAATTGGCTGATGATGGAACAGCAACGGGACTCTGAAATTTTAAAGCTCTTGACTGACATCGATAACAATGAGCTCCCTGCTGATGTTGCCAAAACTTACGAGCGACGAGCTGGTGTCCTGCACCGAAAAGTGCAACGAAATGGTAAGAATCGTTGGTTACCTATTGTTCCCCGTTCATTTCGCTGGTCCGTGGTTAATAACGTCTACGAGGGATTGTTGTATTTGGGATGGGAGAAAACGCTGGAAAAACTCTACGACCTCTACTGGTTCGAGAACATGTCGAAGTTTGTGAGGAAATTCGTAGAGAACTGCGTGACCTGTAAGATCTCAAAGTCACACACAGGTAAGACCCAGGCGGAGATGCACTCAATCCCAAAAGTAGCTATACCATGGCACACACTGCACGTCGATGCTACCGGGAAGCTGAGTGGCAAAAACGACAAAAAGGAGTAAGTTTTCGTTCTGATAGACGCCTTCACCAAGTTCGTTATGCTGCATCACACCCTGCACATTGATACAGCAAGCAGCATCAAAGCGCTGAAGGTTAGTGTCGCTTCTAGCATCTTCGGTGCTCCATCGCGCTTGATCGCCGACCAAGGACGCTGCTTTGCCAGCAAGGAGTTCAGGGAGTACTGTGCCTCAGTTAATATCAAGCTGCACTTGATCGCTACAGGTAGTTCTCGTGCCAACGGACAGGTTGAACGAGTAATGAGCACGCTCAAAAACATGCTCACTGCTGTAGAGACAAGCAGTCGTTCGTGGCAAGATGCGTTGCCCGACGTTCAGCTTGCTCTCAACTGCACTGTAAGTAGTCACGAAAGCTAGTCCTCTTGAGCTGCTGATTTGTAAGGCTGCTAGACCCATTGATATTATGACGGCAAATGATGAAGAGGCTCAAGTTGACATCGTTGAGGTGAGGAAGATGGCTGTAGAGAACATGGAGAAAGCTTCTGCCTATGACAAGAAACGTTTTGACTCTACAAAGGCTAAGGTACAATCATTCTCTGTAGGTGACTTTGTTTTGCTGCAAAATGAGGAGCGAAACCAGACGAAACTTGACCCGAAATACAGGGGACCGTTCAGGGTGATCAAGGTTCTTGATGGTGACCGTTATGTTTTGAAGTCCCTTTCTTCCGCCCGGACGTACAAGTACGCACATGACCGACTGCGAAAAATAACTGACGTTGACATGCACGTAGGTGACGATGACGAGACTAGCCATGACGAAAATGATAACGCTGACAAGACTGGTTGAATACTAAGTAGTCAACTTAACATTTAAAGTACCTAGCATAGTAAGAGTTTTCTTATAATCTGTAACGTTAGAGGAAAAATGAAGTAACATGTTGAACAAACCTACTTTAAAAATAATTTTGATAAAGGCTCGAAATGATTGTCTTGATGGTGTTGTGTTTGTAACCGGATGGAGGTTACATGTGGAGGTGACCGGATAGAGGTTGCCTGTTGTGTTTGTAACCGGATGGAGGTTACATGTGGAGGTAACCGGATAGAGGTTACGTGTTGAAGACCGGATGGAGGTCGATTAGTTTGATGCTTATGACCGGATGGAGGTTATAAGTGTGATGTTGAAGACCGGATGGAGGTCGATTGGTTTGATGCTTATGACCGGATGGAGGTTATAAGTGTGATGTTGAAGACCGGATGGAGGTCGATTGGTTTGATGCTTATGACCGGATGGAGGTTATAAGTGTGATGTTGAAGACCGGATGGAGGTCAGAGTATGAGCACTGCAATATTTTAATGAGTTTCCTATTATTTGAATGAGTATGGGTGTTGATCGACATGTCAGCTTTGAGAGAAAGAGTTTGTTATGATTTTCATTAGAACCTGTAATGATTTTGATCAGAATACGTTTTATTCCCCACCCGCTTGGGCCAGGAATGGCCGAACGACTAGTACGAGTACTGTCCGAGAATTTTCTTTCATTTCAGGTACTCCACACGAGGACGTGTGATCATCAGGACGGCCGTGTCGAAGCGTCGACGCATATCAGTCAGTTTGGATCAGCGCCATCTATCTCTCACTGGAGGAACTATGTAGTTAGATTTGACAACTAATGTTTGGGAACGTCAAGTAATAACTTGGGGATGGTTAGCGTGGAGTAATGGCGACACTGAGCGAATAATCAAGTCAAATGTCGATCCGGAAGTGTAATCAGGTATTCGACACTGACAGGTACTGACGTTGACAGGTAGGTTGGCTAACCTGTAACGGGGGTAGTACACGTGTGCGGTGACAGTTGAGAGAGGGCACTTTGAATCGGTCCGGCAGTCTGGGTAGACGTTCGTTACTCCGCGCTAAACTTCCCGCGTTCCTAAATTCTTAATCGAGCCATATCTGAGGCATCCTTGATTATTTTGTATTGAGTGCGTGTTAGCAAGTAATTAAAAGTGTAAACGAAGGTTTTGTGAGTTTTATTTCCGATGTCGCGACCCACTGACAACGAACCTCCGTCATATATATATAAATTCTGAATCTTAAAAGTACATACCTGACTAAAATTAACATTCTTCTTCTTAAAATCGTTGACAAGTTGATTCATTTTGACTCTTTCATCAAAATCATCGCTTTTGGAGCTTTTGCCGTATGTCTGTCTGTTATTTAACGCCACAGTCGTCTGGGACACCGGCTCGGTTTCTTGGGTCATCGTTGCTCGTTCGATGACACACTTCGCTTGAATTTGAGAAGATTCTACATACGTCTTGAGTATTTCCAGTTCGTGTTTGAATAAATCATAGTGCGAATGTGCTTCCTCGTTTTCCAAATTGTGTACTTTAATCAGTTTGCTGGATGACTCTTTGATAGATTTCAAGTTCTCGTGTTCGGAACATTCGCGTGTTATGCCTTCCCTCTCCTTCTTCATAGATGCGAAGTGGGCCTCTAAGATCGCTAGTTCGTTTGCTATATCTGCCCGCATTTCTTCGCCGCGTTTCTTTAGAATTTGTTCAGCTTCAGCTAGTTGGATTTTTAAGCTGTCTTCCTGTAAAAAACCAAGCTGTTTGAGTTGCGTATGAAACTGACAGAAAATTGTCGGATACTTTCCGCGCTATCACCCAGCCGCGGGAACACTATAGGATGATTATGCTACGAGTACGTGTTAGTCGTCCGGCGTACAGTGGGCTAAACATGGAGCTTGATGCAGGAACGTAAACATAGGCACAGAAACGTGAACATAGACACAAGAAACTTGGAGATTGGGACAAGCAAAGAGAGGCCTATACCCAGGAGTGGTTGAATTCAGGCTGTAGATGATGATGATATAATGCTGAAGGCGTTACCTTGAGCTCGAGCCGCTCGGTCTCGGCGCGTACATTGCGCATGGCGCGCATCATGTGCAGGTGCTGTTCGCGCAGCGAGCGCGCCAGGCCCCATAGGAACTTCTTCTTGTGGTGCACGCTGAGTTCCAGTTCTTGCTCGCGGGCTTTGAATGCCTCCTCCAACTATATGCCAAGGATATTGGAACACGTTATGACACTAACAGGATATTTTGCTCTTCATAAGAGTGTACAGTCATTATCATTCTCTTGCCCTTATCCCAATATATTTGTCTCACTTACTCGTCATCTCAGCAATTACCTCCTCCTTTCTAGCCATATCATCCTTCACAAAGTCCATACATCGTTTCTTTGGTATTCCTCTAATCTATCAGCCATCCACATTCATGATCAAAACTTTCGTCTCGTTATTTTTGTGTAAAAAATGGTAGTCAGAGATCAAAGACGTTCAGCATCTTTCAAGTACATTACTTTTACACGTTTCGGAGCATTTCACCTTTTATTAACATTGAAAACGTTGATAAGCGAAAAGCTCAATAATGGTGTGGTTTTTCGAGTTATTTCAATTACACCTTGCATACATCAGTTCGACAAAAATCATCGGGTCTTCCTTCATTCATCATCATCATCGTGAAGAAACTAGCATGCCTGAGAGATATTTCTCGACGGCATGTAAAGCCAAGTCAGAGAGAGTCAGAAAGAGTTGGATCTGAAACTACCGAGCCTAACATTTCGGAGAAAAAACCAGGAAATAGTTCTTTATTGCAGGGCATTTCCGCTCTCTCCCTCCATCATCCATAGGTGTTTGCCAAAAGTCCAAGCCCAGCAGTGGACTTACCTCGTTTCGTTTCCTCTGCAGCTGCATGGCGTGCGTCGCCATCGATTGCTCCACCTTTTTCTTTTCTTCCACCTTCACCATTTCCACTTCCGACTCGTACACTGCCTGCATTTGCTGGAACATCTACAAAATACTTTGTTTTAAAATTCGTTGTTAAGAATTATCGATATTCTAATCGAACGAAAACATTCCACATTAACACTTCAGCCGAAGGAAATAGACCAATGGCATTGGTTAAAATTGGTGGCATCCGTGCCAAAGACTGGAGACCCGGCGAAGTCTGAAGGCGGTCTATTTCCAGCAGTAGACGTATTTCGATTGGAATGATGAAAATTTACTTACACCAAAATTTTTATTTTGGGTCTAAGTTGAACAATGTGAAAACTAATTAAAGTATGGGAAAATGGTTGGTATTGTTCGCTGGCACTGGCAGTCAATAAAATAAATAATTTTCCATTACTTCTAATTTTTACAAATGGAAGTGCCTGGCCAGTTTTCTATGGGTACTACGTGAATGAAGCTACCGAGTTACTCTAGCTTGGGCAGCACTAAAATACATGCTTTTTTTTTTAATTTTTAATAAGTACCTTAATGCCCATTTTCAGAAACACTCAGCCATAACTATATTAATGCCAAAATATTATTGATATTTCGGATAGACTCTACAAAATTATTCTACATTCGGCATTCACCCTTATCAGATAGTTGTTTTGCTCCAAATTGTATGTCTTCGCTGTAGAAGCACACACAACTTATGGACAAAATTAATCGTAACATGTCAACATCCATTCTTAATGTGGCCCTGGACGACCGAGCGTGGCTGCAAGCCACCGCACCAATTTGTTTTGGTGGCTTCTGTGTCTGCAAAATTTCTAGTGTAGGCTTGGCTTTTCAGTGCTGTAGACAGAGTACAGGAACGCCGTCCTGTCCTCCGTCCACAGCACTGTAAAGCTAATCCGGAAAAAATTTACGGCCTCTCTGGTTGACTCGGAAATGCCGTGCTTGACCGCCGCGGAGGACGATTAAAACCCAATGGCTTGGCACGCGACGACGGTTTTTTTTTTTTTTATTTTTTTTTTTATTCTGTATGGGCTTACTCTTGACCTCAATCTAGTCCTGAGGACAGAGATGAGGTCGACGATGGAACGAGCTAATCCAAAAGAAGCCTATTAACTCGCGATTTAAATAGATTGGGGTCATATGAACTTGGAAACACCGACGCAGGCAGGGAATTCCACTCCTTGGCTGTGCGCATAATAAATGATGTAGCAAAGCGCTTCGTGCGAATGTGTGGAACATCGACAAGGTATGGGTGATAACCTGCAGTACGTCTGGACTCCCGATGGAAGAAAGGAGATGGTGGAATGAGTTCGTGGAGCTCTTGAGCACACTCACCGAAGTACAATCTGTAAAAGACCGACAAACATGCAACTTTGCGTCGATGGGCCAGGCTATGAAGCCTGGTACCAACCAGCTTATCGTCACCAATGAGCCTCTTGGCTCTGCGCTCAACAGAATCGAGTGTGGCTAATTGGTATTTGGCTGAGCCATCCCAAAGGTGACAGCAATACTCCATGCCGGACCGAACTTGAGCTTTATATAAGATTAAAAGCTGTCCAGGCTTGAAGTAACGCTTAACCTTGTTTAGGATACCCAGCTTTTTTGCCGCAGTTTGGGCTTTCGACTCAATGTAGGCACCGAAGTTCAGATTCGCACTCAACTTCGCACCAAGAAGCTCGAGGCTGTCGGTGACTGGTACAGATGCACCCCGGAAAGTAGGAGCCAGATTGAACGGACTCCTTTTGGCGGTGAACAGGCACACTTGTGTTTTGGTGGCGTTAAAAACAACCAGATTCTCATCACCCCACTTGGAGACGAGACTTAAGGTTGAATTCGTTCGCTCTACCATGGCCTCTCTCAATAAACGCACTTCATCACCGCTGGCTTTCGCGCTGGATGCATAACTCTCCATGACAGTACTGTCGTCTGCGTACCCAACAATACCAGGAGCCAGAAGGTCATTGATATGCAGCAGGAAAAGTGTCGCGGAGAGAACAGACCCCTGAGGAACTCCGGCATCTATAGCGATGAGGTCAGAGGAGCAGCCATCAATGACCACTCGGATCGACCGTTCACTCAGGAAGTCAGATATCCAGCGGCAAAAGTCAACGGGGATGCCGTATGCAGGAAGTTTGCTCAACAGACTTGCGTGCCAAACCCTGTCGAAAGCCTTCAAGATGTCCAGCGAAACGGCAAGAGCCTCGCCGTGTTTCTCGATGGCCTCACCCCAGCAGTGCGTAGCAAACACCAGAAGATCCCCAGTTGATCGTCCCCGGCGAAATCCATACTGACGGTCACTGAGTAGGTCGTTTGCTTCTAGGTATGCCAGCAGCTTCGCATTCAGAACCCTTTCCATAACTTTACAAAGTATGGAGGTGATGGCGATTGGTCGATAGTTACTGGGGCCGGCACGACTACCCTTCTTGGGTACTGGTTGTACATTGGCAACCTTCCATGACTTCGGAACCGTTCTGGTTTTAAGAGAGAGGCGGTACAAGCGTGTCAACACAGGAGACAACTCAGGCGCACAGTTCCTCAAGACTCTTGCTGGTATACCGTCAGGACCGCTAGCCTTGTTCACGTCTAGGCTATAGAGTACTCTACGAACCTCCTTCATGTGTATTGTGATCTCCGGCATCGAAGAATCACAGTGAGGAATCGTTGGTGGCTGTTTTGAGTCAGTAACTAGACGTGAATTGCTAGCAAATAGAGATACAAACAGGTTTGCCTTCTCGGTAGCGGAGTGAGCTAGCGACCCATCTGGTTTTTGCAAGGGAGGTAATGTGGGCCGGCAGAAGTTGGTTTCGACCGATTTGGATAGGGACCAAAACTGTTTACCACCAGATGGGTAGGACGCAAGTTTAGCCCCTATACGGCTGACGTGGTCGAAACGCGCCTTTCGGATCACCCGCTTACAAGACTTTGCGGCAGAATTAAAAGTTCTTTTCTTCGCGCGAACCCGTCGAGCTCGTACTTTGCGGTCACGGGCTTGCACCCAGGCTTGGTATGCAGACTGCATTCGAGCCTCAGCACGAGCGCAATCCACGTTGAACCAAGGACGGGCTTTGTGACCGAGCGGTACGTCGGAGAATGGAATATAGTATTCCATTCCCTGCCGTATCACGTCCGCAACCGCTTCAGCTGAACAAGTGGGGTCGCCCGAAGAAAAGCACACTGGACGCCAAGGGAAGGACGCAAAAAAATGCCGCATCTCATCCCAGTCTGCTGCTTCGTATCGCCAAACTCGCCTCTCGCCCCTAGGGCTATCATCTGGAGGAGAGCTGATAGACACGGACTTCACCAGACAGTGGTCGGAAGTTCCCAGTGGGACTGATACCGATACTGAGTGCCTGTCTGGGTCAGTGGTTAGCAGTAAGTCTAAGCAGTTGGGTGTATGTCCGTCAACATCAGGCATCCGCGTAGCTTCAGTCACCAGCTGGGTGAGATCTAGCGACAATGCAAATCTGCGCGCCTCTCTCCCAGCATGGTCAATTTTCTGAAACGGGAACAACCACTCATCGTGATGGGCATTAAAGTCCCCCAGAAAAAGAAGCTCCGCCGTCGGGTACCGTTGCTGGGCACAATCTGCCATCTCCATCAGTTGCTCAAAGAGCCTGGTCGTCTCCTGGTCACCGCTGTGCGACCGGTAGACACCGACGTAGAGTGATTTCTCCACCCCGGTATCCACCAGTATCCAGATAGTAGATAACCCGGAATCCTCAAAGCAACGGAGACGCCGAAAGCATATGTCATCGCGGACGTACACACAGACCCCAGCTCGTTTTACGAACTTATGTTCAAACGAGTAACCTGGGTAGTTGAGGTACGCCACGTCTGACGGAGTCGCAATCTGCGTCTCCGTTAAAAAGAATAGGTGCGGCTTCTCGGTCTCGAGGTGGTGGTGGACCGGATCGAGATTTGAGTGCAACCCCCTGATATTGATGAGGTGCACTTTAAGTGGGAGGAAGTGCTGCCGCTTCAAAACCTTTTTCCTTTTATGCTTTTTCATGTTAGTGGAGTATTTTTGTGGGGAAACAGAAGGTTGGTCGAGACGTGGCTCGGTTACCCAACGGGCCTCTTCAGGTCATCCGACCTGTGGGAGACTCATCTGGAGACTGCGGGGACGCCCGAGCCCCCCCGAAATGGCCACCGGGTCCTCCCGCCCAGTCGCCAACTGGCACAGTGGAGCATTTCGAGATTTTTCGCGAGTTGGCGGGGCAGCCTTTCCCACGTGGCTGGCGCAGTACTTGGGCCCCCTACTAACTGCGGTCGGCCATCGGCAGAGACCGTGCCTCGGATCCCGCTACCCTCCAGCATGAGTCTCCCGGTACAGAGTCACATAGAAACCCAGACTGGTCCGAAACCGCGCAACTGACCATATCCATCCCCCAATGGTAGGAGTCTAAGAGACCAGACGGTATGACCATAATGCCTTGGAAGTTGGGTCGACCTTTGATGTGGGAAGCAACATGTGTCGACACCCTTGCACCATCCCATCTTCCTAGCACGGCGAGCTGTGCTGGGGCAGCTGTTACCGGTGCTCAAAACCTCAAACGGCGCATATAGAATAACCTCATTGGTAGTAATGTGTTTGAGCCGTTTGGGGTTGAACCACTAGGGCCATGGGGTCCGAGTGCCCACCTAGTCTTTCGGGACATCGACAAGCAGTTGGTCGACTCTTCCCGTGACCAGAGGGCTGACCAATTTTTTTCAATTAATCAGCATTGACCATCCAACGTGGCAATGCTGCCGGCCTCCAGGGCACTATTCCTGTTGACAACGATGTGGACGAAAATTTTTTTAGATTTCTGAACCAAGGGCAGAATATTCAACAGTGCGTTTTTATTTAGGCTTTCATATATTTGTGGCCTGGTGGCAGTGAAAACAAGCATAATACTATAATATTGGCCTATTGTTAATGCTTCATAAACAACAACAAATAAAGGCAACCAAAGAGAAAAACAAATAATTTAAAAACCTCTTCAATGAGGTTTTTCTCCACAGTGCCGATATGTTTAACAAGGGTTTCCGGTTTCGCAAATCTGTCGCTAGCTTTCGGTTTATATTGATTAGCATGCTGAAAAAAAAACATAAAAAAAATTGTTGACGAAAAAAAACCACCGGGCGGACGGACGGGCCGCGGAAGCTTAGAAATAGGGTCCCGTTGGCTACTCTTCGGGTACGGAACCCTAAAAGGCGGTTGCTATAGTGAAAATATCATATTCTAGCAGGATTAAGATAATCTTACTTCGATGTGGGAGAGCTATAATGTCTTGTATGGCTGCATCCACAGATACAGAATGTCGCCGGAAAATTGCAGACTCCGTAAGATTCTAATAAATCTTTATTAGATTATAATTTCTCGATATATTATGAAAATCGTTTTCAAATCCCATACAAATTCAATAGTTTCCAATATATCCGTGTCATAATAAGAAAAAAAACCTAGTTTACAATTTCACGCGATATTTTATAATCATATGGCGTTTGAAAGTTTCCTTTGACAGATATAATGTAGGTACCTAGATAACGCAAGTATCGCGATCCGCATGAAAACCAAGCGTGCCTTTATTTGACCAACCTACCTACTATGGCGTCATAGCACTATTTAGTTACTATACAAAATAGAATACGTTTTTGTTCTTTAACGTATTGACCGCCACGGACATCTATAGACGTCAAATCGTTAGCGCTTTAAAAAAGTGTTATTTCCGGCGTGCCATGCCGTCGGAGGCGTCGTGAGGACTTTTTGATTTGACGTCCATAGACGACCGTGGCGGTCAATAGGTTAAATTTCCACAATTAAGTTCTTATCGTAGTTGTTTAAAACAAATTAGCTTGCTGCGAGAGTAGCCACGTTAAGCATAAAATGCTTAAGCCGGGCACACGAGGTCGGTGCTTTTGCGTTATCTAGGTATGTATATCTATATCTGTGGCTGGATCTCTTTTTCACACTCTGTAGCAAAAGAAGGGTGGTACAGTCAGTCAATAATTAGTCAGTCAAAAAATAATTCGACAGGTTCATCATAATATTGTCAATAAGTGGGGTAATAAGTAATATTTTGAGCACCCACTTATTATATTATACAACGTGTTTTATTGATATCCCATAACTTTCAGGTTATATACTACAAATAAAAATAATACAAAAAGGCCTGGAGTATGTGGTCCAAAAATGCATAGTTTCGAAGATATCATCAAACTCTAGATGTGGTTCGGTATCTAAGTTACATTGATAAATACGAGTCAAAACGAACGAATGAACGAATGTCATTTTCGTTCAAATCAAACATTCTTATTTTCATTCATACTTAAAGCTAAGAAAATGCGACGTTGTCTTATTTCACGTAAGGGTGTTTTACATAAATAATCGGGACTTTGTTGAATTATTTTGTATGAAAAATAATAACAAAAAAAATATAATTTAAAAATAATTCATATGCCAGTTGATTCTTTGATATAGTCTCATTCATACCCTAGAGTTAAGGGATATGAAAAAAATACCATTTATAGGTACCTAATTACCATGCCCAATAAGGTATAACATCAGCTGCTTCTACTATTTTAGACAGTAGATGCTTAAAGAAACGAAATCCAAGGGCAGCTATTTAAATTTTAGTACACTTCAATGCCTACAAACAATTTAAACCCTAAACTTAAAACTACAGAGTTTAATTTCGCCAAAACCAAATGCAGTGAATTCAACATACCTTGGCTAAATATTTTTTCTTCTTTTTATACCTTTCTTTGAGTTTATACAACTTTTTCTGACACTTCTTACAATATGCAAAGTGGCTGCAGTTTGGCATAGCCGAATCCTTTGTGTTTATAGTATCTATTTCTGTGCTGTCACAATATTTGGAACTATCCACAGAACGACCTGATGGAACTGTAGAACATCAATTAAAAAGGGTATAGTCATACATAAGGTGGCAGCGCCAAGGTAGCCCGCGAAATACAAATTTTCTTAGGTTTTTTGCAATTTGCAGGTCAGTGTCAGGTTGTGTGTTGATTTACCTAAACATGATCCGCAACCGTAACAAATATAGCTTAACAGAGTTATAATCATTAAAATCATCAATAAAACCCTTTAAGTTCATATAAAACCCATCCATGTTCCTTCTTTGCCCTATGTGTTCCAGGGCCACGGTATCTCTTTCGAACAGTCGCGCAGCCCTGGCAGGCATCGGTTCATGCGGACCCCTACTTGGTTGCTGACATCTCTTTGGGGCGCGCGTGGAACACGAATGCGCCGTGAGGCTCTTTCCCTCTCACGTCCCGCCACCTCCTTCACTAGCATGTCCGCTTCGCAGAAGGAGGTAACGGCTTCCCATTCCCTCTCGCTCCGGACCACTCTTGAACCAGGGCCGGACGCGAGAGACCGCCGCCGCCATTCGCCGCTACGAGGACACGGCGGTGCTCAAGCGGGGCAGACCTCCACGGTGTGCTCAGCCGTGTCCTCCGGACGATCCTCGTAATAGAAACACCCGGGCGTTTCCTCCCGTCCGATTCGGTGTAGGAACCTCCCGAAACTTAGAGGGTTGTACTGATGATTTTAATGATTAGGTATAATTATGTAGCTGCATGCGTGTTACGGTCGCGGTCCACATACAGCCTGAAACTGACCTGCATATTGCAAAAAACCTAAGAGAATTTGAATTTCGCGGGCTACTCTGGCGCTTCCCCCCTAAGGGTTTGCACACATTTTGGTCGAGTAGGTGTTGAAAATTTTATGTAGTAGCTGATTACTTTTTCGCGATTATTATATTGGTCCCATGAAGAAAGTTGTTTGGTTTGATGGTCCGTAACCTGCTACTGAGAAATTTGTTATGGAAAAACCCAATAACACTTTGCCCGACCTGGGAATCGAACCCTCAGCAGCGCTCAGCAGTCGTGCTGGCGACCACTAGACCAACGAGTCTGGCCCAAACAGATTTTGATGGTTACTTTAGCTCTGACTTGGGAAACTTAAAGCCTAATAAAAATTATGTAAAGAGATTAAATTCTGAAAGCAGACATCGTCGCAAAGAGCTGTCAAATATTTCGCTTGAGCAATCTAAACAAAAATTTAAGTGTCTGTTTGTAATTTAGAAAGTATACACGATAAGTATCGTGTATACTTTCTAAATTAATAATAATAACAAAAAAAAAAAAAAAAAAATTATCTGTCTGTTTATCCCGAATTATCTACATAACGGCTGAACCGATGTTTTCTGCCATATAGCTGATATTACAAGGAGTAACTTAGGCTACTTTTATTTTATAGAAAAAAGATTAGGGTTCCATGCAAAAAAATTAAATCCCATGAAATTGTTAACAAAATTTGATTCAAATAGGGACCATTTAAAAAAAAAATGATCTAAACGAAATATTCGACAATTATGCGACGCTGGCAACTTTCAGAAGGCACCCCTCATATATGAACTTACTTGATATAGATCCACACTCCTTATACATAGGCATGTTTTTTAATATGCACAGCAATAAAGGGTTTTGTGGTTCATTATCATACATTTCTATGATATTCGATGCATGTTCCGAATCACACTGCACTCCTGCAAAATTATCGTAAGGGTCATATTTTTATGAACTTTGGCTTGTTTCGCAAACAATTATAATGCCTACATTAACATAACATCACATCACTTCTGTACTCCCCGTACAGGGGTGATGTGAAGGCAGAGGACGTGTACCTAGTAATACACCCACATTTCACCAGTTAAGTTGAAGTCCGACATAATAGGTGAAAAACTTAATAACACTTTTTCCCGACCTGGGAATCTAACCCAGGACCTCATCAGTAGTAGCACTTGCGACCACTACAAAACGAGGCCGTGCTATAATTTCGCAAGCTCAGGCTTCGGGATTGGTTGGTGGAAATTAGATTGCTCGCTCGTCCATTACTTGTCAAATATATATTAGGTATATCTTTTCAAACACGAAATATTTTAAGTGTAACTTCTATAAGTCGCCATAGCAAAATTTGAGTGTTTTTGTTTTTACGAAATTATTATAATTCTAAAATTTCTTGTAACATTTTGCATAAAACCTTTACTTTCCCTATTCTATCAATGACAATAGGTTAATACGACGCACAGTGTTCGGAATACTTATATTACGAGCTACTTTAGGTATAAACAACATGGCAATATAACTTGAAATTTGCTAGTGATTAGGGTACATTATTAGTTATACAACTCGTTGCCACCCCAAATTTGCCAATTCCGGGAAATGTTCACCGTTCAGCACTGCACTAATCCCACGCGATAACAATACCGGTCAGTCGCTTTTGTTAGCCGCTAATCATCGCACGTGTTTACGCTCTGTTCTTACAACTGTTTTTGAGTTTTTTTTAAACATTTTTGGTTCATCATGGGTTCCACATTCACAGGTAAGATATACACCAATTTGTTAATCATATATAAATTCGTATTATGAGAAAATAAATAAAATATGAATTGAAAAAAATAACCAAATTTGCAAAAAGTTTAATAAACTCCAACTATTTCCCAGTCAATTCCAGCCGTTCATGTTTTTTTGTGAAAATCGAATATTTATCTAGCTTTCGAATGAGTCTAGTCTCAATACTCGACTCGCCTCGACTTTTGACTGATGTAATTTTTTCGTTCACCAGGTGTTGTTACCCGAGGAATAATACGCCTTCACCTTTTCGACCTTTTCGTTATAAACTGGTCAATCAAGCGAATAAGGGATCTTCTATTGGTCGGATGGTGGACTATGTATCTTCAGAGGTTCCAGTACTTCCAGTAGAAGTTATAGAAAATAAAATTAAGGTGTTTTTTGCTGTGCTAACCAAGAAATGGAATGCTATCAGGAACAAAGAGAAGTTTGTTTTAAAATGCAACGACTGACTGCAAGAACAGCTTTGGTCAGTACAAAATCCAGAGGCCGGACAACCTGAATGTACACCTGCTCGATCTGCTGTAGCTCAAAGGATGGATTTTGTTGGTTTAAGTGCATCAGCAAAGAAAAAGCGGACGAAGATGTTGGTGGCGGGCCATTCTCCGGAGAAGACTATTGAAGACCCAGCTACATGTTCTGCTCATCTCCTCCGATGCATTAATATCCAGCATCGGACTATTGCCTAAGAGAAAATCGGGTACTTTGGCGCCAGAAGTTTTACTATTATTAAAAGCTCCTGAAGCGCCTGAAAGGACGCACTCATCCGATGAAGAGGCAAACAGCGAGTAGATAAAGGCCAAATGCCTTTTTCAGGGCCGCCTATTTAAAAATGTCTTAAAGTACACGCTAAAAAAATTTTTTTTTTTTAAAGACTATGTATAATATGTACACACAACATATACTACATATAATTAGTAATACATGTGGTTTTTCTCGTATAAGTCCACATACGTGTACCTACGTCCATTTAAATTAAAAATTTTATATGAAAAATCAAAGTAGCTCGTAATATAATCATTCCGAACATTGTGCGACGTAGTAAACTAGCGTATGTTGAAAAATAACGAGGTAGTATTTATTTTGTGGGTCAAGTTATTTTAAATTATTTTATTTTTTATAAAAATATACTTAGATATTTTTTTTTCTCTTGAAATGGCTTCTCTATAGCCGTTAGATGATTCTTTGAAAATATTTCAAAGTGTATGAATAGTTAGACCTTATACATGTTTTACTAACATTGTTTTTAAGATTAATGGTTACTACGATGTAAAATAAATTCTGAAAGGATATGATGTTACGATAACCGGTATGCGTGTATGACCAGATGTATGAAAATGGACGATGCAAAAGGAGTATGTAGGTATGATTCGTAGCAGGTGGCGTTCAGTGGTTTCTGCCTACCTCATGGGAAAAGGCGTGAGTTAACCACTTATTTCAACTATCTTTGAAGCAGTAGTTCATGGCAATAACTTGATGATGATCAATGGATTTCTTACTAAACAGAGACGAGGACCTTATCTAGAAAGTTCGAGTTATAATTAGTTCATTTCCAATGAGTAAGCAACCCTAAGATCCCCAAGCTAACGGATAGTTTTGTTTAACTTCTTACCTAAATAATTTAGTATTGACCAAACATCCGCTTCTTTGAACCTAATTTCAGAATTGTTGTTATCAACCCGCTTCATTAAAGACTTAGCGAACTCAAACACCATGTTAGCCAGCGGTATTTCTGACACAAATACTGACAAACTGTAGTTGAACTCCTGAAAAAGAAGAACATTACAATCTTGAAATAAAAATATTAGAACTACAAACTCTATGTTATATATCACAAAGTTCGAATTCAATTGCAATCTAGTTATTCGGGACCTTTTAAATAGTCACTCAGATACAATATTAGGTTACATAACAATAAAGTAGATATGAATTAGCTGAGATTCAGAATTCTAATCTAATATATAAAAATCTCGTGTCACGGTGTTAGTGGTCGCACTTCTCCGACACGGCTCGACCGATTTTGATGACATTTTTTATGTACATATATTTGGTAGGTATTATAATAGGTTTTAAACTATATTTCACACCGCTAGGGTAGGGTAGGTAGGTAGGGTGGGTAGGTAGGGTTGGTAGGTAGGTAGTGTGGGTAGGTAGGGTAGGTAGGTAGTGTGGGTAGCAGTCGGAGGTATTCCTCGTAGCGCTCCCGTTTTGAAACGCTCCCATCTAAGCGCTCCCGTTTTGTTCCTCCAAGCGCTCCCAAAAAGAGCGCTTCGAGGAACGATTAAAAATATTAAAATTAATTTCCTCGAAGCGCTCCCATGATTAACTTTCGGATAGAGATGGGACTATACTAACTGAAATTATCGATAATAAGTAGAACACATTGTTATAATATACAACTAGCGGCCCGTCCCGGCTTCGCACGGGTTTGGTAATTTTTTTTTTTTTTTGTTTTATTGTAGATCCTTTAGTCCACCAAATAGATGAATATAATCTACCGACATATGTTCCTATTCATATTTTTTTATTGTTTAGAAAGCTTATGATTTCTCTCCATTATGTTTCCCATTACTACCCCCTTCCCCGCACACCTCAATGTTTTTTTTCGGAAGTTTTTCGTAGAAATAAGGCAATGACAATAACAATCCTAGGCGGGGCGAGAGAGTGTCAGACTCTTACTGACTAAAACCACCTACTGACTAAAATCACCTGCTCTGAGCCGGGATCCAGTAACGTATTGCGCTCAACAGTGATGCTACCTATGCGATTGATAAAATGGTTAAAACAATTTTATAATTAATTTTTGCCAAAAATAGCGATACTAACTTCTTAACTAAGAGTTAAAGATGCGGCGCGCGCGGCGTGTGAGTCCTGCACACACACATACAAACCGTAACCCCGCCTCCCCATTGTATCCTAGAGAGTCGCGTTTAACGAATTCGCACGAACCCAGCCGAGCATTGCCCGAACTTGTGTTTACGTAACCGTATGTGATTATTATACGTATATAATTTATATTAAGTATATTATGCGTTTTATTTATAACATCCTCTTTGAATACCTACACAATAACATTGGTCCTTGTATACACATAAGAGTGCCGAAAGCAAAAAGATATTATTCTCTCAATTTCGTAATTTGGTTAAGCAACTTCGATGTCGATGATGCACACATGAGTTTTTAAAAATTATCGATATAATTCATTACTTCATGCTTTTCCCTATTTTTAAACGTAGGAGCGCTTCGAGGGAATAAATTTTAATATTTTTAATCGTTCCTCCAAGCGCTCCTTTTGGGAGCGCTTGGAGGAACAAAACGGGAGCGCTTAGATGGGAGCGTTTCAAAACGGGAGCGCTACGAGGAATACCTCGCAGTCGTAGGGTGGGTAGGTGGGTAGGTAGATAGGTAGGTAGGGTGGGTAGGTAGTGTGGGTAGGTAGGTAGGTAGGTAGGTAGGTAGGTAGTGTAGGTAGTGTGGGTAGGTAGTGTGGGTAGGTAGTGTGGGTAGGTAGGTAAGTAGGTAGGTAGGTACGGTGGGTAGGTAGGTAGGTATGTAGGTAGTGTGGGTAGGTAGTGTGGGTAGGTAGGTAGGGTGGGTGGGTTGTTAGGTAGGTAGGTAGTGTGGGTAGGTAGGTAAGTAGGGTGGGTAGGTGGGTAGGTAGGTAGGTATGTAGGGTGGGTAGGTAGGTGGGTAGGTAGGGTGGGTAGGTAGGTGGGTAGGTAGGTAGGTAGATGGGTAGGTAGGTAGGTAGGGTGGGTAGGAGGTGGGTAGGTAGGTAGGTAGATGGCTAGGTAGGTAGGTAGGGTGGATAGCAGTGGCGAAGATTCCATACAACTCGATTCCTACCGGATCCCCTTTGAAAAATGGCACAGTCAGTATTCTATCGACAAATAATATAAACACATTAAAGATATGTACTCCGGCTTACCTCTTACAAAAATTGTCCCTTCGCTTCTGGTGGGTAGGTAGGTAGGGTAGGTTGACTAGGTTAAAAAAGGTGCTTTGCAACAAATGTCGGGCACGGCTAGTAAAGCTATACAATATTAGTTTTAGTATATGCGAAACCTGATACACGTGTCTAGTATTTTTATGTAAAGAAAAATATATATATAATATTTTTATGTAAATGTACAAAATTTCAAAACTGTATCATGAAAAATCACAAAGTCATAAGCTTGTTCTGTTATCTAGTTGCCCGCACAAAATCGCGGGCACCACGCAGCGCGCGCCTCCAGCGTCGTCTTGAGCTCATTGATAATAATAATTTTGCAGTAGGTACCTAAATTATTGCGATAGGTACTTAAAGTCGCTTGGTGTTCAACTTTTAACTTTTTTAAATATTTTTGGGAAAAAATATAACATGGTTTAAAAATTATTGGAATTGATTCAGTTACTAATTCTGAACAAACTATATATATTCAGGTTTCACTACCAAAAATAATGTTGTATATTAAAGTTGGAAACAAAGTCATCTAGGCTACTGATACTGATACTGCTAGCCTGCGTCATCCCACTGCTGAGCAAAGGCCTCTCTCCATGACTTCCACATTTTTCGATCCAGGGCCAATGTGGACCACTGGTCGCTAGTTCTGTCCAGCTCGTCCCGCCATCTCCTGCGAGGTCTACCGCGTCGCCGTCTGGCTGTGTCAGGGCTCCACATCGTGGTTATTTTGGCCCACAGCTCGTCAGGCATGCGGCATACATGGCCAGCCCAGTCCCACTTTAGCTTAGCGGCATTTTGAGCAACGTCAGTAATTTGTGTTTTAGAGCGCAGTGTGGTGTTGCGTACATGATCGGTAAGTTTGACGCCTAGGATACTGCGCTCCATTGCATGTTGGCAAACCTTGAGCTTGGACTTTTGAATGTTTGTCAAAGACCAAGTCTGGGATCCATATGTCAGAATGGGAAGAATGCACATATCCATGATTTTTCGCTTGAGTGACAAAGAAAGATTTCCTTTCATAAGCTCTTTCATGGACCAGTAGCTCCTCCAGGCGTTTTCGGTCCGTCTAATAACTTCCTCGTCTTGTCTGGACTGGAAAGAGACTAACTGGCCCAAGTAGATGTATCATCATGGGCATATTGCAATTCTTCACCATTAACTCGGATCTTGTATTTGGTGGTGTTTGACATCAGTTTGGTCTTCGACATGTTCATCGCGAGTCCAACCTCAAGACTTGCGTCACTGAGCTGGTTTAACATAAGCTCCAGTTCTGCCGACGTGGAAGAGAATACGACAATATCGTCAGCGAAGCGAAGGTTTGTTAACCGCACCCCTCCAATCTAGGCTACTAATTCTAAAAAAAGTGCACAATGCTGTCAATAGGAAATGAATCAATCCCACCATTTAGCAAACAATCAAAACTTGGAACTATTAGTTATACAACTTATACAGAAATTCTTGACTTCCTGCATCAACATAGTTTGCAAACTTGGTTGCTAATAAATTTAAATGCTTAAGTTTACCCTGATTTGATTGGTTTACAAACATATTAGGCAGTGATAACCTAGTGGAGTGACCGTCGGATTCCCAAGTCATAGATCTCAACTTCGAACCCAACACATACACCTCTGATTTTTCGGTTCAAGTGCGTATTATATAATTATCACTTGCTTTGGTTAAGGAAAACATTGTGAGGAAACCAGCATGCCTGAGAGATATTTCTCGACGGCATGTAGAGGCCCATGAGTGGCATAAAAACTCTTGACACCAGGTTAGGCACTAACCACATGAAAAAGAAAGAAAAACAAACAAATATTTTTCAAACATACACAGATGTTATCAAATAATCAACCTACAATGTTCCCAATGCTGGGACTCTGGGATCCTCTCTGTGAGGAGTGGGTGGGCCATAATCCACCATTGTGGTATAGTGTATGTCACACAATATGTTCTCGAATTTTTCTTCTAGGACATGCTGGTTTCCACCCAATGTTTTCCTTCACTGATTTGAGAGCAGTGTTGGTATTAAAATTAAATGATGTATCAAGTTACTTACTAAGCGCATCAAATATTCAGCTACTAACATGTTTAGTGCTTGATATGTGAGCTCCAAGCGCTGTGTGAATTTTTTCTGACAGGCCGGAGGATCACCTTGGAATAAAAAATGATTAATTTGAATTACCACAGCTCAGACTTTAGAACAGCAGTATTTGTAGTGAGCTGCCTAGAATCTGTTTCTGAGAGGAAAAGATGACTGATTGTCTTATGATGGTGTGGCATACAATATTGTATTCAATATATTTCAGTACACAGGTACTGAAATATATTGAATACAATATTGTTGTGGTGTCTCTGTTGTGTATCTTATTTTGAGATTCCACATAAAACAAAATTTTCTTGCAGCATCTTCAAGCATATTCCCAACCAAGTGCTTGACGTTGGCTACTTGCCATTTTCTATTTTCTTATCAGATTTGAAGACTTCTCTAAGAAACTGGAGTAGATGATATTTTGCCAATTAAGCAACAGTTTACCGGTAAACAAACACAAAAACAAATGCAGAATTCAGAACAAGGATGGGACATAGTGAATTGTTCGCAGACAAGAGAGACCATGCTTTTGATAATGCTTCAAATGTTGCGTTTCATGTCACTGCATGACTGGAATGTGACTCGCCGGGAATAGAACGTAGGGAAATATCAGGGAACTTTTTCAATGATTTCTTACCTGTTTGTGCACTTTTTAATACATTTACGATATGGCCACGTAAGTACGCCCTCAAATCGTTGAGTATACCATTCTCTTCAAACAGTTCATAGATGAATGATTGAAAAGATTCTGCAGAATCGGTCTTCGCCACATTCTCTGTTCCTGAATGGGCAAGCTTGGCTTCATGCGTAGTATCACTTGCCATTTTATTGTTTACAATTATATAGATCAAAATACTACATTCTAATTTTATGCCAAATAATTTAACAGTTCACTGGTAATTTCAAACTTCCCAAACACAGGTTTTGACGTTTGTTGTTTTGTTGACATTTCCGGTTGAAAATGTCGACAACGGACAAACGACAATTTATATATACTCTTTTTACAAAATTGCTCATAAATGTGGTTAAGAAATGTGAATTTAATCGGAATAAATTTAACAAATATCTGTTCATATTTAGAGTATCATCTAATTAAAAATGGTATATTTTTATGATTAACTTTTATTAATGTAGTTACTAAACAGTAATTTTAGCTTGTCATTCATCAGTCCCTGTGGCGCAGAGGATAGCGCGTTGGACTTCTAATCCAAAGGTCGTGGGTTCGATCCCCACCAGGGATGGCACTTTCTTTTTATGTATTTCTTGTTCTTTTCTAAGAATACTATGATGTCTTTTTCTATTTTTTTTTGAAATTATAATTATTTATTGTCCTTTGTTTTCTAGAGCTTTAGTTGTGATGTTACGTTGATGAGCTTATGAATAGTTTTTATATAATGTATCATTGATTTTTCTTGAGGTTAAAAGCAAATTTGATCTATGTATTCCATAAAAACTTGTCTCGGTGTTAATGCGAAGAATTTGTTCAGATTTATGGGCCAGATATTAACTACATTGTGTTATGTTATGACTATTTAGGGTACGATGGGATGGAAATGGGACTGTCATACGCACTGCGATTATAAATAAAATAAGATTTCATACAGATAAGCAAATAGGTAAGCATCATTAGGCAGTTCTTTTAGAAATAGGTACTTAATAAAAATAAACAAGGCTGAGTGATGAGTGTAACTACGATAAGATCTAAGGGAAGCGATTTTTGTGACTACGGTGTCAACATAGAATTGGTTCTTCAGACTGTTATTTGTTATGTTATTGTGACCTCTCCTTAGAAAAATAATATTGAATGCTCCATTAATCCAAGGGTCACTTTTCCTGAGAATCCGACTCATGAATTATTCTAGTAGTAGTAGAGCTACTTCCCGTTGAAAAATATTATGATGCCGTTTCATTTAATGTAGTACAACGCCATCTACCTTTTACGTGCTATGAAAAAACAACCGTGTTGACAAAACAAACAAGTAAATAGAATAATTGAAATAATTCATCAACACAATCTAAATTTTGAGTAAAATAATTACAATGATGATGAGAAAGTACATTTTTACATGGTATATTATTATACCATGCATTTTTATACATAAGAACTCCTGAACGAATTATGGTAATGTCAATGTCAAAGTTCGAGTGAGTGATGACTGATGTCCAATTCCGTAATGAAATAATGAATAGAGGCGGAGGAAAATAGAAGCATTTGTGTTTTTAATGTAAAAAACATCTTAATAAAAGCAATCATGAGGCGTCGAGCAGGAGTTGGTGCCATACAAAAACAAAGGTTAGAACAAGAGAAATACAGAGAAAAAGGCTCAGAGATACAAGAAAATCAGTTTCAACAGATGTCCAAACAACTGGAAGTGTTTAGGGAGAACTTAGAAGAATTCGCGACCAAACATAAAAGCGAGATCAAGAAGAACGCTCAGTTTAGAAGGCAGTTCCAGGAGATGTGCGCGGCTATCGGTGTGGATCCTTTAGCTTCGGGAAAAGGATTCTGGTCTGTGTTAGGTTTGTACTCAATTATTTTGTGTATTTTTTTGACTTTCATCGTCATCATTATCCGCAGCCTGACTTCACCCACTGCTATGTGTATATGCTAGGTACAGGCCTGTCTTTGCTTGTGCCAAGCTCCATGCTCTTGTGCCAGCCTCACCCAGGATATTCCCGCAATGGTCTCAATGTCATCTGCCCCTCTTGCCGCTGGACGACCCATACTAATCTTTCCATTCCTTGGACGTCACTTGTTCACAGCTTTACTCCACCAGCCACCACCGCGCCTTGCTAGGTGTCCTGCCTAACTCCATTTTTTTAACACTGACCAAGCTTATCTTTATCTCACATGTAACCTAAACAACATCAAATGTCAACATGAAATGTTATAGGTACTAAGAACATAAATATGACTTGAAGAGTTAATTATTTGACAGTAGTTACAGGTCAATAAATGAACACATATACCTCCTCCTGACTAACTATAAGTGGTTGTTACCATAGGTGTTGCCAGCTTTTGAGCTAGGGAGAGGTGGCAGGAGGTTATTATTTATGGATACAACTGTAGTTCTTCAAAAAATCTAAAATAAATAAATAAAAATAATAATTTTTTGGTTATATTTTCTTAAATTATTCATAAAGAAGTAGAAGTCCACTTGTCCACTTATTTGAAAAATCTTTTTGAGAGTGTTAATGTCGAACGGCATTTCAAACAAACTTTCAAACAATTTTTTTTCGAAATGTCTTAACCAATTTTAATGAAACTTTGTATGCATAAGTAGAATACATAAATCTAAAAACTTGACAGAGAACTTTTCGAAATGTCTTTTTAAAAAAAAGATAATTGGAAATTTCTGTTTCTATGGAAAATCTAAAATCTGTCTAATTTAGTTGTAACACTATTTTTCGAAAATATTCAGTTGGTGAGCAAACATTTTGCATTTAAACATTAATAAAGTAACATTAATTGGTAACATTCTCAGGTGGTAATTTATTATAAATTTTAATTTTAATACTACAACATTAAGTAATGAAATATTGGAGTAGGAGCAGACACTAATAGGTATTCTATTTCTTTTTCAAGCAGCTTGTGTTGCTGCAGAGCAAAAGTCTTCCCCATAGCTTTCCACTCTACCTTAAATTCTTCATTAACAAAACTAAATTTACATCCCAAGCCATATTGAAACTGAAATTCTTACAATTAAATCACCTTTTTTCTCATTTCAGGAATTGGTGATTTTTACTACGAAATAGGAGTACAGATAGTAGAAGTTTGTTTGGCTACAAATTACAAGAATGGTGGGCTCATAACGTTGGAGGAACTACGGACAAGACTCATTGCTGCCCGAGGAAGGGGCAAGGTTCACCAGGAAATCACTAACGAAGACCTGTTGGTTGCTGTTAAGAAATTAAGGATATTTGGGAATGGGTGAGACAATTTTGTACAGTACATCATTCTGAACTTCGCTGCATAGAAAGTTATCATCAGTTAATAAAAAAAAACATGGTTATTAACCACTAGATTGTAGATAAGGCGTAGTCGACGTAGCCCCGCTGCACGGGGCTCTTATTTCTGTTTGCAGGGTTTAAAGTAACCTAACACGAAGGGGATTCTTGGGTCTTAGTTCACTCACTTCGCTCGCTCACTAGACCCCGCCATCCCCTTCGAACCTAACCTGCCGAGTCGGGGTGCCACAAGTCTCTCTCAGCCTTCGCTCGCTCTTGCTTCCTATATTCTCCTTGCCGCAATGACCGGATAAATAGTAACTTACTTGGTACAATAGTCGCCCATTCAGTATACTGGTCACAAGTTAAATTTTTATTTGGCCGATTAATAATTTCTCTTTAAATAACCGATGAAAAATGTCTATGTTGCGACGGTGTCCCTTCCACCCTGTAGAAGAGACGACTGACAGTAACCGAAAGAAAAAAAAAAGCACAACTGTCATTCTTTGATTATTGTATATAATGACTAAAATATTTAAGACTACTTGGCTATGAAAAAAGTAACCATGGGGCCAATTAATTTTTTAACAAGTATTCTCTGTACGGGAAAAGGCCTTTGGCCAGCAGTGGGACAGCAATAGGCTGGTATTGTTTTATTGGCTTTTTTATATCCCATGTATGTATATCTCTCTTCTTTATCGTTCTCTCGCTGCTGAGGATCGTCTCCAAGCCATGCGGTCACCTGCAGTGTGATCCGCTCGGTAGATGCTGCCTCCAACAGCCTTCTTGAAAAAATAATTCCCGTGTATAAAAAGTGTAAAATGTTATTTTTGAGTTAATACAGCCCACAGGTCTCATCAATGGGAAAATTATAGGCTGATTATGCTTATTGTTCTAACTTATTTCACTTTTTTTTTTTAATCCTTTTCAGATTCACAGTGGTACCTATAGGCAAAGGCAAGTGGTTAGTCCAGTCCGTGCCTGGTGAGCTGAATTTGGATCAAACACTGGTGCTGCAGAAAGCAAGTGGTTTGGGCACGGCGTGGGTCTCGCTTAGTATACTCACTGATGATTTAGGGTAAGTAGACTAACTATAATTAATTAGATTTATACTGTCACTTACGGGATATCTTCCATGATTGTTCATTAATTTGTTTTTATTTTTGTTTTATAATTAATTAGTGAAATTGAATGATTTTTATGTAATACTAGTTGTGCCTGCAATGCCTTTTTTTCAGGACTTTTCCCTGGCATATGTAGAACAACTGTGCAAAATGGCTTTTATTTATTTGACCTGTCTAATTTCCCCCATTTTATTTTATTTTCAAAATAGCGGCCACTCATTACACCTGTATTAATCAATAGCTGGCATCAATACAAACAAGTTTTGAATGAGAGAAAATATTCTAAAGCGTCATGTTTCTGAGATATATAATAGACTACTGTTTCTTTTAAATAGTGCTATTGCAAAATAAGCTCTATTTCATTCACAATTTAAATTAGCAAATAGAAAACCTGGGAGTGGAACCTTCATACATTTTTCGTAAAAAGTTATAATTTTATAAACTTTAATTTGTGTTCTATATCTCATCGAGGAGCTCGTGGCTAACCAATAACAGCCGCTCGGATCAATCTTCAGGTTAAGCCTCGCTTGCCTGGGTTGGTCTGTGGATGGGTGACCACCAATTACATACCTCCATGTAAAATACTGGTATTCAGCTGCATCCGGTAAGACTGGAAGCCGACCCCAATAAAGTTGGGAAAAGGCTAGGCAGACGATGATTTGTGTTCTACATCTTTAAAAATATTACTAGTTCTGTCAGATTTAAGTTAAGCTGTTAGCTTGTAAAGATAAAAAAAATCATTTTATTTTAATACAATTATTCTGTTTACATTCCAGTTGGAACGAGACAAGAGCCCAAAATGCTTTGAACCACATGGTGAAAGAAGGCCTCGCGTGGGTAGATTCCCAGGACAGCAAGGAAACGCTGTACTGGTTCCCAAGTATGTTCTCCGAGTGCGTAGCGGCGTGATTTACGACTATAAACGTTATTGTCAAGTGATAAGAGTCATATTGTGATCTACATATATTTATGTTGAAAATATACACTTCGAACAAATTTTTGGCTTTTCGTGATTTTGTATCAAGTTGGAAATAACTTTTGACGGCACGGTTGGCGCAGTAGCTGAGCGATTGGCTGCTGTGCGCTGCGTGTCGCGGGTTCGATCCCCGCAAGGAACAAATATTTGTATGATCTACAGGTAGTTGTTCCGGGTCTGGCTGTTTGTGTATGTGAGTTTAAATGTTTGTAAACGCACCCACGATACAGGAGAAATTCCTAGTGAGGAAATGTTTAAAAAAAAACTCACTTCTGGACTATGGAGTGTTAAGTTGTTCTCATCATTTGCCTAGCTTTTTCCTTACTATATCGAGCCTGGCGTTCAGTCTAACTGGATGCCAGTATTTTACATGGAGCAACAGCATTTCTCTCCACAAAATTAACGAGTAGTTCCTTGAGAGTAAATAAAACAACTAAATTAAAATATAAATAATAAGTATATTTATTAAATACATATGTATATTTTTTTAATTTTTGTTATTTTTTTTATCTAATCTACATATATTGCACTGAGGTAGCATTCTTAAGCTATAAGGAAAACATTTTTTTGAGGTAGCCATTAAACATCTCTGTAGCTCATTCCTAAAGAGAAAAATAATATTTATGTAGTCACCACAAAACATGAGCTTTGTAGTAATAACCAAAAAGTAGAAGCATTGATGCACTGTTGAAATTACTACTCTATGTGCGGCGCCGAAGATGGAAAATACAAAAGTGCACTTTTATTTAGGAATTCATGTAAGTGTCACCTGTTGTTCTTTAAGATGGGCAATTATGTGTATGGCCTTGTACACAAACCTCATGTCTTGTCAAGACTGTAACACTCTATTAATGATATATTTTTGGTAACAAAACACCAATATTGCAATCTTAAAATTTCTAAAGGCACACTTGGTAAACCACAGCACAATGTGACTTTTATTGCCAAACAAAGCTCAACTTTACATGTGTTGACATAAAGTCGAAAACAACAATGAAAGTATCAAAAACATACAAATATGCCTTTTCATGTAAAAGAATCGACAAAATGACAGAATTATTTTGTTGCCCCCGTAGCATGACTACCGTAGACAAGGATTTCTTTGGCGGAAGAATCGACAACATGACAGATTGTGTCGACACAATGACAGATTTCTTTGCACTATCTGTCATTTTGTCGATTCTTCCGTCAAAGAAATCCTGGTCTACGGTGGTCATGCTACGGGGGTTGATCTGTCATTTAGTCGATTCTTACGCGTGCAGTTTGATGGTCTGAATCACTAGTATACCTAAGAGGTATTGCTTATTCTGCTACACCTTGTATAATGTCCAAAAACTTAAAATGCCTATTAAGATCGTTAGCTGATGCTGTCTTCAGAAGATCCAATGTAAGGCAGTTTTAACTTTGAGCGAAGTTCTTTGTTCTCTTTCTGCATTTCATCAAGTTTTTTCTTTAGTTTTTCCGTCATTTCTAGGTAGGATTCTTTCCATCTGTGAATTACACATTATAATTCAATTTAATACAACATTGGACTGAATAAAGTCTAAGCCCAACCATATTGTTGCTATTTATTGTGTACAGTCAAACAAAGACATAATTAGGTAGTTGACACCATTAAACAATAATTCCACGACACAACTTCTCTAAAAAATTACTTCATTTTAGACCTGAAAACCCGATTAATTTTCAATTAATTGCAAAATTATATTTTTAGTTGCTTTGAAATCAATAAATAGTTGAATCTTTGAGTTGATTAAATAGTGACGTCATAGCGTGCTATTTTCTTTCAAAATATAAGGGAGAATCACGTTTTGACAGCTCTTAAAAAGTATGTCAATTGATTGGTTTGTCAACTACCCTATTATACAGGCAACTATAAACTTGCAAGTACTTTGAAATGATATGGTGATTGTGCTGAAGAGTATCGACGTTTCTATTACTCTTCTTTGCAGGGTGGAAGGGACACCAACCCACAAACGATTACCACGTATTCAGTTATCGGTAATTAAAAAAAAACAGCTGTTTCACACATTTTGACCGTGTAGCTGTAGGTATTGTACTTTTGTAGGAAACAGCTGTTTTTTTTTTAAATTACCGATGAAAATTTTATGTCGGTAAAATGTGTACTGAATAAGTGGTATTTGTGCGTCGTCGGTGTCCCTTGTACCCAGTATGTGTCTAAACCCTAAAATGAACATAAAATTGGCTTAGCGTAGTGTAAAATAAAAATAAAATTGTAGTATAAAGATCAATATTTTTGCCTGTATACCAAACTCTTGGTTCGGCTGTACATGATAAAATATTTTATTATTTTATTTTTAAATACTTATTATTACTTATTATTGCAAAAGAAACGTGGGTCGTCCGGCGGCGAGATGGGCAGACGACATAGTTGCCATCGGGGGAAAAACCTGGATGAGGCTGGCACAGGACCGTGAGGATTGGCACAAGAAAAGGGAGGCCTATACCCAGCAGTGGGTGAATTCGGGCTGTAAATGATGATGATGATGATTATTACTTTTTACTAAGTTCCATTTGATTTTCCAAATGCTTGTTCAATTCTACGACCTCCTCTTCTTTTGTCGTCACCATTCTGCAAGTTTAGACAATTTTGAAGTTGAACATACAAAGCAGTTCTCTTGAGAAAATAAAGTTTTTTAATCAGAAAAGTCTCCATACGAAGGCCTCGTTGGCGTAGTGGTTCAATCGAAAGTGTTATTGGGTTTTTCGGTCAGGAATTTCTCTGAAACACCCCGGAGTCTGGATTTTTCAATAGGCTCGCCCTATATGACATGAGACTTAAATATAACTGGTAAAATGTAGGTACACCAGTCCCCTGCCTTAACTTTCAGAGAGGAAAAGCATAATGTTATAGAAGTCTTGCAACTAACTGGCGAAATTTTAGTGTACCATAGGTATTCCTCGGGCCCTTCAAGGAAAGTATCTATATGTCGACAGAGGGCCCACAATGCCCTCTTCCAGCCCCCTTAAATAGGTCCAGGGGTGGCGGATTCGGGGACATCCATCGCCACCCATCACACTGGACCTGAGAAGGCGGCGCGTAGTGTTCCACGCGCGCCTCTCTAAGACGTAACGGGGGAGTTTTATACCTGACCCCCTCCTCCTCCCCCCCGGGACGAGGGCCGCAGTCCGGGACAGCGGAAGTCGCATTAGATCCCGCTGCCCCCCGACACAAGAGTGCGAGGGAACACCGGTGTGGTTTTAGTCAGTACGAGTCTGACAGACCCTTTCGCTCTCCCCAAGGCGGAGGACATCCATTGTAGATTTCCACATCAAGAAAAAAAAATGTGAATATTATAATGTTTTTACGTACTTTTGGTTGAGTTCCGTTCTAGAAGCGAGCATATTCTGTAGCTTGTTGACCATCTCGTGGGTTTCATCTAAAGACTTCTGGAGATGTTCCACTTGCAACCTGGAATGCATAAACTTGCTGATGATGTTGTAAGGCCTGAAACGGTTTCATACAAAAGTGCTCCGTTGCGGGGACCCGCGCGGGCACTTTTGTTTGAAACTGCGCGAGTGCGCGAGCGCCGCTTTACGGAGTTTCAGGCCTAAGAATCTGTAATCATTGTTAGGCACTACGTTTTATTTACCTAGTCTCTTGATTTAACTTTTTGGTTCATATAAAATGTTATATCTAAGCCGGAGAGGTGATCTGTAGGTACTTCAGTACATTCTTATTTCAGACACCTTTCTCTATACAAGAATGAGCATATTTGAACCAGCGCCTGTAATTCTTGATGCCGAGATAAATAAAGATTTATGATTATGATACTTTCGGCGCTCAACGCGGTAGGAAAAACGAAAGACGACCGACGTAACACGAGCCAAATTGCTATAGACTTAGACTGGCAGCGTAGTTTGAGGCTAAGGCTAAGATCTATAAAAAATACACGTACTTTGGTGTAGACTCATTCCCGTCTATATCGTATGCCTAAGTACACGATCGATTGACAGTGATAAGAAGAACGCTAAGCCTACCTACTATCAAATTCACTGACGGTGACGGTAGACCACTCTTCACCCTTATGTCCTGAGTTATAAGGTTGAAATATGGTTGACAGTCAGTGAGCGCGGTATCACATGCTATTAGTGTTAATAAATCTCAGCCTGGAAGGAGCTTACTTGAGCTCATCGCACTGCGTCTTCAACAGCTGTTCCTCCCAGTCTCGTCTTTTTGTCTCCCTCGCGTAGATGTCTTGCATTCTCTGCACATCTGTCACGAGGCATTGCTTCTCGCAGACTAGTTGGATGTTACGCCTTTCTGAGGATACCTGAAGGTAATATTCAATTATGATAGTTTTTCTAAACTAGCCCGCGAAATTCAAAATTTCTTGCGTTTTTTTGCAATTTGCAGGTCTGTGTCAGGTTGTATGTTGATGAAGAATGAGTCGCGTAACACGTGTATAGTTACGGAATTACAATCTTTAAAATCATCAATACAACCCTCTAAGTTTGTTTAACCCTATTGAATGACTTTTTCATGAAATAGTTATTGAATGGAGTTTTTTTTTTCTTTTTCGGATGGGAAATCATCAAATGCTCTGGGTGGAGCGGAAGGAGTGTCAGACTTCTACTGACTAAAACCCATCCATGTTCCTTATTTGCCCTTTGTGTTCCAGGGCCGCGGTATCTCTTTCGAACAGTCCCGCAGCCCTGGCAGGCATCGGCCCGTGCGGACCCCTGCGTGGTTGCTGACATCTCTTTGAGGCGCGCGTGGAACACGAACGCGCCGTCGACACGGCCTGTCGTCATAAGACGGCCGGACGGCGAGCTAGCCCATAGCTCGCCGTCCACAGGCCCGCGCCTACGGTGGCCGGGGGCTACCACGTGACCCGCGACGTCCCGATTGAATGGGGTTACATGAACTGATTTTAATGTTTGCAATTCTGTAACTACATACTTGCGCGACTCATTTTTCATCATTGCAAAAAACTTAAAGAAATTTGATTTTCGCGGGCTACCCAAGCGCGTCCACCTTACGATTTGGGCCTTTTCAAATTTCTTGCCACTGGCATAGTTCTTAAGTACTTAGTCACTGATGAAACTTGTATTGTTCGAAATAAAGAAGTATTTGATTTGATAGGTTCTAAGTTTTATGGTCCATCCTAATCAGTTACGAGAAAGCTTCAATAAGTAACCCCTACATTTTTTATTTTTTTATTATAACGATGCCCCACACTAGGAATTTCTCCTGTATCGTAGGTTTTGTTCCGTGCGGGGATCGAACCCGCCACACGCAGCCAATCGCTAAGCCACTGCGCCAACCGTGCCGTCGGAAATTTTAATCTTTATACCAGTAACTGGGCTTCTTCGATGATTACCGCGTTAGTCTAGTGGTCTGACTGTTGAGCATGAGGTCCTGGGTTCGATTCCCGGGTCGGGCAAATATTTATTGAATTTTTCTGTAGCAGCCACGGCGTCTAATAGCCCCCCCCCCCCCCCCCTCTATTACATGGGACTTAAGCATAACTGGCGAAATGTGGGTGTACTATTAGGTACACTTCTGTCTAACCCTTCGGGGATTATGCAACTGGGCTTCTACTGCAATATTCCGTTGGGAAGCGGGTCAGATACTAAGTTTTTCTTGTAAGGATAGCAAGCAGCATTCTGCAGTTCCTGCCTACTCCCATTTGAAAAAAGGTGTCTATGCATGTGTTTTATAGATTTCTGCAATGGAAGCTGTACTCACCAACTCCTGAAACATAGCTTCGAGTCTTTGTTCTGCTAGCGCCAGTTTTGGGTCCACAGTCTTCAGAGAATCCTTCTGCTGTTTCAAGTAACTCTCGTTCGCTGCTAGTAATATTTTGTTTTCTCTGAAAAAATAACAATAAAGTTCAATAAAAGACAGGGTTGGGCCCTTGTCTTTTGGGCCTACCTAGGTCCGTATATCATCTTCAGTGGGTCCTTAGATGTCTTGGCAAGTAGCTGTTTCAAAGACGGCGACAAAATAAATAAAAAATAAGCTTCTTTTAGTAGTACCTATCCACCACCACCTGCAGTGACAGATAAATTCAAAGTAAGTAGAAAAAGTTCGTATGAAATTTTCGCATAATAAGCCAACTAGAACTTATCCGGAGATGGTAGAACGGTCCATAGTCCAAGACTATCCCGTCATATCCTTGGGATAAATTCTATCCAATTAAAGAAGGGATACCTCATAGTCCTGTTCAGCAGCAACCCTTTCTCCACTAACTCAGAATCCAAGTTCCTGATATGCTGCAGCATATCCGTTACTTTTTCATTGTACTGCTCCTTGACTTCTTCCAATTCTTTTCTACTCGACGTTTCTATATCTCGTCTTGTGGAAGATAATGCGTGTTTTAGTTGCGAGACTTCTCCTGCAAAATAACAACATCATGCCAGTAAGCCCAGTAATCCCTGAAGGGTTAGGCATCAGAGGTGAACTGAATAGTACACCCACATTTCGCCAGTTATGTTTAAGTCCCATGTAATAGGGGGCGAGCTTGTTACCATCAACCGGACACAAATCCAGACTTTGCGCCTGCTACTGAGAAATTCCTGATGGAAACACCCAATAACACTGCCCGACCTGGGAATCGAACCCAAGACCTCAGCAGCGCTCAGCAGGCGTGCTGGCGACCACTAGACCAATGAGGCAGTCTCCTGCAAAATGTTTACCACATTACATCATGCTTGTCCTCTCCGAATGGTTAAGCAGAGGTGAGGATCCTATAGATAGTACATCATCCACATTTCACCAGTAATGTTTAAGTCCCACGCCCCAATAGAGGCAAGCTTTAAAAACTAGGCTCCGAGCTGATACTGAAAAATTCCTGGTAGAAAAACCCAATAAAACATTGACAGACCCGGGAATTGAACACAGGATATCATGATCGGCAGTGGCGCTTTCGAGAACTCGACCAATTTGTATCACATTGAATGGCTGTAAAAGTTGATTGATTTTCTTTTTGACCTCATAAATCATAAAAAGTTAAGGTGTAGTGCAAAATGTAAAAATTTTGCAGTTCAATATTGATTTTGAATTGAACCTCAGTGTTTAAATATTCTCATTGAAAACTTACTAGTTAATTCCTGTACAGTTTTGTAAGCCTCATTCCTTTGTTTTGACACCACATCGTAAAGCTGCAATGCTTCTGCAACCTGAAATTAAAATAAGAAAACAAAATAGATGAAGTGGGTCTGAATTAAGCAGGGTTTTCGTAGGGTCCGGTTTCTGCCAAAGCGGAGATGAGCGCAGACGAGCTGAGCGGTGCGGAGATGACCGGAGCTGTGCGGAGACGTGCAAGATTCGACCAGTCCCAGAAGAGACGGGAGACCCGACGTGGATATCAACCAATGTCATTGGTTGAATGCCGCACGTCTCCTCTCTGCGCTACTCGTCTCCGCTTTGGTGAAAACTGGACCAAGTCATCATCTGCCTAGCCTTCGGTCGGTTTCCAGTCTAACCAGACGCAGCTAAATAAGAGTATTTTGCATGTAGCGACTGCCTATCTGATCTCCACAACCCGGTAAGTACTGGGCAATATGATACCCCTTGGTAAGGCTGGTAGTCAGACTGTCGCGCTACTGACTACCAGTAACGACTGTCAATGATCTACAAATGACAGCCGGGACCAACGGCTAACGTGCTTTCCGAGGCACGGAGGAAACTCGGTATATAATGGTTCGTCACCCATCCACAGACCGACCTTAGCAAGCACTTCATAACCTTGAAGAACGACTCGTGCGGCAGTTTTTAAGCGACCATTTTGCCATTTTGTAATTTTGCCTTATAGAAAATTATTGAAGTACAGTGTCTGTGTAACGATGTAGGTAGTCTAAGTTGATTATTGAATGTTAATAATAAAAAGAACCTAAAAAATGATTGCAGAGCAATTTGAACTCTTGTATGTGTGACATTGAGTTTGTGTTCCCAAACCTTGTCAATTTTCAGAGATTTCATCATGAGAGCCTTACTTTTGACTTGGCCTCTGCCTCCCTCTTGACTTTCTCCAAACATTCCTTCTGACACAGCCCCAACTGTCCCTTCAAATCTTCAATATTCTTCTTCTCCACCGTCAAATTTATTCTATGCTCTTCTAAACTCTTTGTGACGTCACTCAACTTCTGTTCTAACTCTTTGCCTCTCTCTTTGTATGTTGTTATCTCTTTTTCTCTATTTTTCATGTCGTTTTCTAGTATACTGTGGTTCTTGCGTAACTCTTTATGATTGTTTTCTAGTTCAATGTAGTCTGTTAATGCTGTTTCGAGTTTTAGGTCGAAATCTCTTCTGTCTTCTGTTGAGCTCTGTAAAATATTGTTTTTATTTTCATATACTTAACTCAATCTATGGATGAATGTATGGATAAATGAATGTTTGTTATTCTACCACGCAGGAATTACTAAACGGATTTGGATGAAATTTGGTGGACAGATATTTTATAACCTGGATTAACACATATATGATACTTTTTATCCCGGTTGTACGATCCCGTAGGACAATTACCGAACTCTCCGTGGGCGAAGCCGCGGGCATTATCTGATACTGATACTGTTAGCCTGCGTCATCCCACAGCTGGGCAAAGGCCTCTCCCCACTTCCAGTTGTTTCTAGGGCTGATGTGGCCCACCACAAAAAATCGAATGCGCCTAGACGCGTGTTTTCTGGAATGATCGCGCGGGGATGAGTCTCTCGCAGCTCGCGCTTAGGTATAAGAACTTATAAGCGCATCAACGCTCGTACCGTATTAGTTCGAAAGACGAGCTAATACGTTCCGAAAATACGCTAATCTGCAACCGCCCTTAAAATGTGTAACCTGTGTATATGTAAGTACCTGTACCTGTTTTCCCATATTATCATAACTCTGATAAGTTTTCAGCTCAGTTTCTAGTGCATCTATAGTCTTCTGCGCAGTTTGCCATAGCACGTATAGCGAGTCTCGTTCCTGAAAACGAGATTATAAGGACAAAAGGTCGAGTGTGGGGCAATGTTTAAAAAAAAATGAGAACTTTATAGGGTAAGTTAAGTGCATATGTGGCTGGATATACGACACAAGATCGAAGGTGTTCGCAAAGCTGAATTTTGGGCAAAACATATTTAAACTTAGAAGAATGATAACAATATCGAAAGCTTTCATTCTGTTGAAAAAAAAATATAAGTGGTAACAATGCGGTGCGAGTATAAATGTTGAAACCTTAGCCAGCGAAGAGACTTGCTTCTTCACCTCCTCCAACTCCTTACTATTGTCCTGGTTATGACTGTTCGCTCTGGCAACATCCAGCTTCTCTTTAAGCAGCGTTCCCACTTGCTGGGACAGCTTCTGATTGTCAGAGATCAATGCTCTTATTTCTTCTTCCACCACGGTTTGGTTATGCTGTGAATGTTTAAGTTTATTGATCGCCGGTTTTACAACACTAAGTGAGAGGAAGTGCAGGACGATGTCATTAAAGTGACCGGAAGAAACTGGATGACACAAATCCGCCAAAACTGGACAGATTTGGAAGAGACCTACACTCGACATTGGGTGGCCAAATGTTGAAGAAAAAGAAGATGACATGTATTACGATCGTCGTTAAAAATCTAACAACAAGTCTTTATTTAGGTATTCATTACTTTCGGGAGATAGTTGTGGTATAAGTAGTTATGTGGCGTTGGAATTGCGTTGCTGAGAAGCATTACTTGTTGATTTGGTAACAAAGGGATCATATAAAAGAACTACAGAGCGGACATTGGAAATATTTTCATGCAAAAATTTTGATCCCAAACATTTTCGATTATGACACACGAATGAATGCTACCAGACAAGCGGGCGTATGACACTAGGCAGACCGATTTGTTGCTAAGTAGTAACAAGTATTGGATTACGAGTTCCTTCGTCTTGTCCCGTCTATCGCTCGTAAATATTTGAATGTCTTTATTTGTTACCTTTCGGTATATTCGTTTGTTAGTACTACTGAACGGTAATGAGTATATCTTTATCGTAAAGTGAACAAACAGGAAATATTCAGAAGAATTACATACCTACTTACCCTGTAAAAATCGACTTCAGATTGAAGTGCTTCTAAACTAGTATTTTCCATAATATTTGCAAATCTTAAGCAATTAGGCCAATATGAACACTTAGATTACTTATCATTGGTACATACTTAATAACAACATTATAAATTATATGGAAACTTAATAATCGCCAACTTCCTGGATCCACGTTTTGTTTACATTTCGCGCCCCGGGAACGTCATCATTGGTTGCTATGCGACAGGACCACAACGTTCAGAAATAAATCAGAGAAAACATAACATAAAAGATAACCTCATGCCTGTAATCCAAGAAGGGTTATGTTATATGTCCTCATGTAATACTTAGAGGGCGAGCTACAATACATCAGAGAAAGCAAATTAAAAAAAAACATTAATCGTTGTTCTCTATTTTATTCTTATAGTGCCCTTAGATTGACATCATCAGCTAAAAGTTACAAAAGTAGGTATAAATAATAGATAAAAAAAAAATTATCTACTTTTTTTTCAGATTTGTCTCATCGTAGTTTCTGAACGGAATTTTGTTTTTGGCATTGTCAAATTGACATCCGCGAAAATCGAAATTGCGCTTCGCGGTGTGTCAGTATTTTGACCACAGCAAAGTTGATTTGGTCGCAGAAATGTAATGTTTTTTGAAGTTTGGTTTTGAATTAAATTTGAATATTCTGTTCATCATGACAAGGTTTGTGTTGAGATATCGTACTTAGCTAACATGAACAAGGTTTTGTCGTTTTATCACATATCAATTTATAATAAATCATCAAGGTCCCTCATGGTGTGTTATGATAGCAATTATTAATGATTCCAGCGGTAATACCTGCTTATATTTCGATATTACTGAGAGACAGTGGCCTCTGGTGTATGACGATCACTATAATGTGTCGTTCATGGGCTTGGAAAAGTTACATGTTTTCGATGCTAAGAAATGGGGCAACATAATAAAGGTACGTTTGTATTCGTTTTTTTGTAACTTGCTGTGATAAGATATCCATGTATATAAGTATGCCGAATATCGAATAGGATTCCCGTAGATGCAGTATACATTTTTCAATTAATAATTCAAGTCACCAACAAATTACCCTATAATATACAACTGAAGTTATTTTTACTTATTCCACAGCACCTGAAAAATGCAGAATTCATAACAGATGAGCATTTAGTCAAACCCCTAGAAGCGCAGAAGAGTGATCTCGAAATTGTTCACACCAAAAAATATCTGAAATCTTTAAAAGTGAGTAATGTGTAATACTTACAAATGTGTACCTATATCTTTCATTTATTTTGTCACTAGCTTTGGCGCATCAAAGTTGGAAAGCATCCCATGAGCTCATACTATGGGAATAAAAAGAAGTATCTATTCCCTAACCCAGATCATGGTTTGCTTGTGTGCCAAAGGACCATCAACAATTTTCTATGAAATCTGGGTATAAGATCCCACAGTATTGAAATATATCTCAAATAATAGCTTATGATTAGGACTTCACTTCATACTAAAACAATAAGTATCAAAATGTCAAAGAAAAGAAATAGAGGCACCTGAAATATGATGCTTTTTTACATATTTTGCCAAAGATTTGACCTAAAATTAAAACTAATAATAAACCTAGTTTAGTTTTTTTACTGGAGATAAATTGTGTTGTATACAGTTGACATATACCGGGCATGCCACCGTCCAGGAGAATCAATCTGATAAATTATTTCTGGGTGTTCTCGTCTGGCTAACATAGAGTACTTGCATAGACACAACCTCGTTGCTATGATTATGACCGCAACTTGCTTTGAAGTAAAACCTTGCTGAGTCAGAAGTGCCATACTGTAAGTATGCACCCGACCCAGTTCTCGATGATAGTAATATTAATATCTTGTGTAATTGGGATCGACCTGTCATCACTGACATGACTATTGATGCCAATAAGCCCGACATTGTGGTGACAATTTGATTGGAGCGTCTCGCAACAAATGTTGATCCCGTATGACGAGAACCTCGTGAAAGCAGAGAAAGAGAAAGAGAAACCATTCAGATATCTCGATCTGGTTCGTGAGGTTGTGGGACGTGAGTACAGCAGTCATTGTGCCAATGGTCGGGTCGGCCAATGGCTTATATCCTTCAGTTATTATACATGTGACTAGACTGTAGCTTCACCTTTATGTTTTTGACAGTTCAAAAGTATCTGTAATAGGTCTATTTGAAATAAATGCTTTAAGTTCCAGTTTCAGTTTCTTGTATACTTTCATTTCCAGTGGAGCGCTCGAGTAGCAATTATAGCAGAAATCCCAGTGCTTGCATTAGTCCCAAACATGCTGGTCCAGTATTCTTACTTGAAGCCTATGAGGTAAGTTCTAAGGCTGCTACTGAGAGACTTTTCAATTAAAAATCCCAGACACACTTTCCAACTGAACTGGACTGCAGAGCATTGGGGTCTTGGGGATCCTTCCCAGGACCTTCTGCAGTTGAGACAATGTAAAGTTATTGTTACTGTTAAGGTTTAAGACATTTATTTCTCCACCACACATTAATCCACCGAAAAAATCTTTTTTGAAATCAAATCAGAAGATTAAATAGGGAAACTCTCATTGCGTGTAAAAAATAATTTAATTTAGAACTCAAAAATAGTTTTGATTTCTTTAAATAGTATAAAAAAGGTAAGTAAGGTTGTTAAGCAAACCAAAAGTAGAACTAAAAAATGATCACACAACACTTTGCAACTTATAGATCAGAGACTTACTCTGGGTACAGAAAAAAGAGATTTAAACTACAGATTAAAGGATAAGGAAGTAAAACGTAGCATCAGAAAAGACATTAGAAATTATAACAACATAATAGTACAAAACGCATTACATAAGATTTGTTCCCTTACGAATACAAAATAGTAACTCGTGGATTACAAATCTAAAAGATAGTAACGGCAATAAACATGTCAACAGAGACAAAATTATAGATATATGCACAACATTTTATCAATCCGTATATTCCGATAGATCTCCGATACCAGATACATTTAGCTATTTTTGCCCAGACACCATTCCTTTCATTTCTGGTGGCGAAGTCAACTTTTCACTAAATAAAATGAAGAACAACCGGTCATGCGGCGAAGATGCCGTTAGCACTGAAGCCCTGAAAATCGGTGAACCAATACTTCTTCCCCACATCACAAATCTGTTCAATGACGTTCTTTGTTCGGGTGTTTTCCCCACAAACTTTTGCCATTCAAATATTATATTGCTGCATAAGAAAGAAGAAAGACAAGTCGGACATAAATAATTATAGACCCATCAGTCTGATCTCCCATGTCTACAAAATCTTTATAAAAGTCATAGAAAATCGCATAGCTGGTGATCTAGATAAACAACAACCTCCTGAACAAACAGGCTTCCGTCCCGGACTTTCTACCACCGACCACTTGCATACCATCAATCAGATAATAGAAAAGTCTCTAGAATTTAATATCCCAATTTACCTTGCGTTTGTGGACTATTCGAAAGCATTCGATAGTATAACGCACTCTGCCATCTTTAACGCTCTTAGCAATCAATCAATGTAGACCAGCAGTACAGCCGCTATAAAATTAGAACGGGCAGGTCCGCAATTCAGAATCTTAAAGGGAGTCAAACAGGGCGACTCGCTATCTCCAAAGCTATTTACCAGTACCCTAGAAGAAGTCTTTAGAACGTTGGCGACCGCCTGGGAAGAGAGAGGTATCTGTCTCGGTAAGGCGAGGTTGACAAATACACTTGGCTGATGGCATTGTACTTTTCTCTTCGTCAGCTGCGGAACTGGAAAATATGCTTCAAGAACTCGGCAAAGCAAGCCTTGAGGTTGGACTGAAGATGAACATGTAAAAGCTAAGCTCATAACCAACAGTTCACCTATCAACGTACACTTAAACGGGGAGAAAATACACTATGTCCAAGTACTAGTTTGGGCCAAGTAGTCTCCTTCCAGGCGAGACAAGATAAATAGAACATACTGACTGTAAAAATAACTGACCGGATAAGAAACACCACACTGCGCTCCAAAACGCAAATTGCCGACGTAGCTTATAAAGCTGCCAGATTAAAATGGGACTGGGCAGGCCAT
Organism: Noctua fimbriata; assembly: GCA_905163415.1. Classification (NCBI taxonomy): domain Eukaryota; kingdom Metazoa; phylum Arthropoda; class Insecta; order Lepidoptera; family Noctuidae; genus Noctua; species Noctua fimbriata. The sequence goes on along the minus strand of LR990929.1, from coordinate 6,990,531 downwards.
ATCTGCCGGCACAGCTGTGGGCCCGAATATCGCAAGACTGGAGTCCTGAAACAGCTAGACGGGGTCGCGGTAGACCGAAGAGAAGATGGCGGGACGTCTTGGATGGCTTCCTCGCGAATTGGCGAGAAGAAGCACACCATCGTGAGAAGTGGAAGGAATGGGGGGAGGCCTTTGCTCAGGAGTGGGACAATACGGGACAATTAAAAAAAAAAAAAAACTCAAAAAGAATACAGTTCACTTAATATGAGAAATACAAGGTAATCTTAAAACTAAATGTTAGCGTGCATCACCCATCTGCAGGGCATAGGTCTCTCAATGTGGATTACTGGTCATCGTCAAGGTTCGGCAAAGGGCTGCTAACTTCTATGTGGCCTGGCTGTGTCAAAGCTCCACATAGTAGCTATTGCGGCACACAGCTCATTGGGCATACTTCAGACTTGGCCTGCCCAGTCCAAAACAGTTGACCGGGTTTTTGAATGCTACTCAAACTAATAAGACCTTTTAAAAGTTATCCTACAACTCATGTTGGTTCAACTTTTGATAATACATATATTTACTTGTCTACTATATTACCTTTGTTGTGGAGGTCAGATAGCAGTCGCTCCATGTAAAATACTGGTATTTAGCTGCATTCCGTTAGACTGGAAGCCGCCCTCAATATACAACATTATTTTTAGTATATGCGAAACCTGAATATAGTCTGTTCAGAATAATTTAACTATATAATTAACTGAATCGATTCTAATTATTTTTAAAACCATGTTATATTTTGTCCCAAAAATGTTTAAAAAAAGTTACAAGTTGGACCGAGCGACATTAAGTACCTATCGCAATCATTTAGGTATCTACTGCCAAATTATTGTTATTAATGAGCTCAAGACGACGCTGGAAGCGAGTGTGCGGGCGTGCCGCGTGGTGACCACGTTTTTGTGCGGACAGCCAGGTAACAGAACAAGCTTATAACTTTGTGATTTTTCATGATACAGTTTTGAAATTTTGTACATAGATTCTTTACATAAAAATACTAGACACGTGTTTCAGGTTTCGCATATACTAAAACTAATGTTGTAGTTGTGAAAAGTCTAGGCAGATGATGATGATGACTCTGGACAATAAACCGTTTCTGATTTTCTATTTCAGGTATCAAGTGGGTGGGTCGGTTCTGGCGGGTAAGTTGGCGCTAGATCGAGGCTGGGCCATCAACGTGGGCGGCGGCTTCCACCACTGCAGTGGCGACAGGGGCGCCGGGTTCTGTCCCTACGCAGACATCACTCTGCTGATTCGGTTCCTTGTTCTCCATCAGATGATACAGAACGCTATGATTGTGGACTTGGATGCTCATCAGGTACCTATAAATTGCGTTTTATATTGTGTTGGTACAATTTTCTAGAGTATATTTAATTTTCGAGAAACATATATTTTGTTGAATTTGTTTTTGTGGTTTCTGCCTACAAGAAAAAGGCGTGGCGAGGTTATGTATCTCTCTTTTTCGACCCAATAGTAATTTTTGCATGAGTTACACAGATTACCCAGTGCCCACTATGCCCAGCCCCTATTAAAAATCTATTTTATAACAATCCAGGGCAACGGCTACGCACGCGACTTCATGGACGTGCCGGAAGTGTACATATTTGACATGTACAACAAAAACATATACCCCAGAGACAGGCCGGCGAAGATGGCCATCCGGAAGAAAGTAGAGCTGGGCAACAAAGTCGAGGACATGGAGTATATGCTGAAGTTGAGGCGGTAAGTTTCATCAGCTTTTGTCAAGTTACTCCAGGACCACCTCGGCAGCTCACAGTTCATCATCATTCCCTTGCCCCTATCCCAATTAATTTGGGGTAGGCGCAGCATGTCTTCTTCTTCCATACTTCTCTATTCTATTTCGTCATCTTACAAGTCGGCTGTTCAGATTTAAAAACAAGTAGTTTGATTTTTGTGAATTTTACTAGAGAACATATTGTTCTTTATATGTTTTTCAACATTCTGAAATCTCTGAAACCATAGGCAATTAATTATAAAATGAAATGATACCAGTTTTGTTTGAAGTGGTTCTTCTCCTATACCTACCATAAAACCTTAAATTCAGCTGAGTTTATGCGTCCAAAAGGGTTCGTGAATAGTTCTGTAATTATAACTTTTTAACGAAATTCCAACGCAGGAATATGCGCCCTTAACTAAGGAACCAAAAAAATGTTTCAAAGTCGAGAGTACATTACCAGTTGACTACGTTGAGGAGGAGTTTTTTGACGCCATTTTTTAAGTTTATTTTTAAGTTAGTTAGTTAATATAGGTTATTTTAATTTATTAATGTATATAATACTTTAGGGAATATATTGAGAACATGACTGGAAATCAAGTCGAGATAGGTACTTGATTTCAATTTGAGCAGCTGGCCTGCTAGCGGGAGACGACTTGGCAGTAGCCTGTAATTATAGAAAACAAACACTCGAATCGATTGCGTACCCAAGTCGGCCGCCGACAAACGCAGGATTTGGCAAAATAGGGTATTAAAGATTCTTCCTTCCGACACTTAGTCGGAATGCGGTGCACCCGACCAGACTATGGCACACTTGCTGGAGTTCTTCTACACTTGCTCTTTAGACGATACAAAAACGACACTGATGATGACGTCGTGATTAACATCGCCGCTGTACTGTTATTGGTGTTACCACACCAATCGATCGATCGCCGATCACCAATCGATCGACGGCAGAAATGAAGACGATCGATTAACTGGTGTAGTAGAAACTGTCGACCGACGTCGACTTATCCATTCTATCATCGATCGATGGCCTCGATCGACGATCGATCGATGTGTAACACTCTTACCCTTATCCAGGGTTACCATTTCGAAAGGGGTTTGAATTACTTGGCCTGCCTAAGTTCCGCCATTTAATTTTATGTCAAAATAGCGGCCATACATTAGGCTTGTACCTATTGTATTACCAATAGTAGCTAGTATCAATACAAACATGTTTTGCATAAGACAAAATCTTCTAAAGCTTCATATTTCCGAAATGTAAACTAATTTACAATCTTCATCTATTGTTACTGTTAGCTTGTGTCATCCCACTGCTGGGCTAAGGGCCTATCCCCATGACTTCCAAATCCTTGGATCCAAGGCCAATGTGGACCACTGGTCGTCTAATCTAGGTCATCTGATCTAGTAATTAATTGTTTCAGGAATCTTAAAGAAGCCTTTAATGAATTCAAGCCAGACATTGTAGTGTACAATGCTGGGACAGACATATTGGACACAGACCCACTAGGAATGTTGAGGATCAGCGAAATTGTAAGTTCATCTATTTTATATTTATTTTAATATTAGCAAGTAAAATGTAGCAATATTAAAAATAAAATAATAAACTTTTATATCAAAAGTGTCCATTCCATGTTTCCACATTTGTCAAAAGTTTACCACTCTGCTCGATAGATGGCGTAACATTCAACGATATTCTTGATTAGTTAGGTTTTATTCTTTTTTTTGCTATATTATATTGTGTGTACTTGTGGTATTTGCCAAATAAATGTATTTTTTTTCCTTTCCTCCGCATCACATGACAACCAATTATCACACAACTGATGTTTCGAAAATTATTCTAATAAAATAATGATAATAATTTCTCCTTTGCAGGGCGTAGTAAAGCGAGACCAATTCGTTTTTGAAATGTGCAAAGGGAACAAAGTTCCAATTGTTATGCTGACGAGCGGAGGGTACTTAAGGAAAACAGCCCGGATCATTGCAGACTCTATTATGAACTTGCATCGCAAGGGACTTATATCTGGCAAATTGTGTTAATGCCCACTCCGAAACCTCTCCCAAAAAAGAGCAGACATTTGTAACAGGCCGATAATACAGACAGCAGCAAGGCTCGCAGTTTTCATTGATTTATTTTGATCATGAACTTTAAACAAAACTGAAATGCAGTTTATAATGGTGTGTTACAACTAATCTCATGACTTGAATAAATTTAGGTGTAAAAATGCACTTGGAAACCTTTAAGATGCCTTTTTTACACCTAAAATTGTTGCAATTCATGTTTTTATCTAAACAAATAAATAAAATTGAAGTGTCTGTTTGTAACATCATAATAGCAGCTTTTTACTGTATGTATATGAAAATATATACCTACGGCACTTATAACGAAAACACATTTTTTTTAATTTTTGTCTGTCTATCTGTTTGTTCCGGCTAATCTCCGAAACGGCTGGACCGATTTTGACGGGACTTTTACTGGCAGATAATTGATGTTATAAGGTCTAACATAGGCTACTTTTATTTTACAAAAATAATTAGGGTATTGTGCAAACAATTAAAATCCTTGAAATTGTTAATAAAAATCTGATTCAAACGGCTAATCTCCGAAACGGCTTGACCGATTTTGACGGGATTTTTATTGGCAGATAGCTGATGTTATAAGGTCGTAAGTAATATTTTTTTATAACAATTTCACGCGAAAGAAGGTCGCGGGCAACAGGTAGTAATCAATATTTTAATGCAATACAGACCGATATTTATTATGTAATAGTATTTTTTTTTATTATGTAATTTAGCGATGTTAATGTATTAATCAAAACTGCAAAATGATTGACAGCTATTTGCGACGTTGCCAAGTTTCAGAATACACAAACACTCACCAATCAGAATTATAAGAATTATGACGTTTGTATGATGTATCAGAATATCATCAATGTAATATTGTCATTATGATCTCATCATTATATATTTACTAGGGCGTAGAGTAAGGTTTGCCTGTTGATATAAAATGGCCGCTTTATCAGAATAATAATAGGATAATAATATGAATACCGTTAAAATTCTTAAAATTGTCTTAGACACAGTTAATATTATAAATTGTCACTTTGTGACCATTTTAAGAATTGTAACGTAATTCATATTATTATCCTATTATAATTCTGCTAAAGCATCCATTTTAGGACCCCAGCTCATCGCTGAAATTTGAAGTTCCATCGGGGCATTATGTTGTAACAAGTACAGTAAAGTCATGAATATTCAGGATTTTAAAATTATAGAAGTCCGCTTCTCCTGTTCTATTATTTTAAGTCCTTGATTCTATTTAAATGTATATAAAATCATACTTTTTTTATTTTGATGTTGGCATACATTTTTAGTGTTAATGTTAAATGTTTTTTATATTCCATTTAAAATAAAATTCATGTATGAAAGTTAGTTCTACATATAATATTCTAGATAAATTATGAGCAAATCTTTTCAAAATAACATATTTTGTAATATAAAAGAGCCTAAGGATATTTGATTCCATAGTTATTATAGATTCTATTTTATTAGACATAGAATACAATTCTATGAGGTGAGAAATGTATTTTAAAAGTCCCACCTGAACTTTGATCTCACTCTGATGTGCCAATGATTATTTAAGCAAATTAAATTTGCAATTTTTAGTGATATTAGACTTATTTAATTCTTGTAGTACATACTTATCAGTATTTAACACCTTACGGGAGAATCGACAAAATGACCGATTCTTTTTGTTGATCTGTCATTTTGTCGATTCTTCCGTCGTCAAAACCCGTTTCTACGGTGGAAATGCTACGCGTGCTGGTGGGTTCACTCAAGTCGCACTTGCGATGCCGGGAACCCACCTGGTGAGCTCATTTTAAATGTAGGTTGGTATTTCTTAGCGAATACAGCATCAAATAATGTAAAAATAAAAAGTTGTATATTTTAACAAGATTAATGTAATCAAAAGATTTTATATTCAAGGTTGCTTGGAGATTATTTTTCCAAATAAATCATTATTTTTCTTCCAATGGTTGTTCATTCAATTCCTCATAATTGTTTTCAGCAAAACAGCTAGGTCATCTTGTTCTTTTCTTTTTATTACCCGACTGTTGCGAAGCCCAAAAAAAGAAGGTACATAATCAAACGATAAGTAATAAAAAGAAAGTTTAATTAATAACATACATAAAAATAAATAAATAAACAGCATTTTTGCTCAACAATTTGGAACACACTTATAATCTACACTATGCATACGTATTATATTTGAGCAGTGCAAAGAATAATATTTTAAAGTGTTTTCTATGATTTTTTAGCAAAAACGTGCTTTAAACATAAGTCTACGTATATTAAGAAGTATCTGAATAGACCCGATATTTCAACGTATAAAGGAATATAATATATTCCTTTATACGTTGAAATATCGGTTGAAATCCGAGGTAGATTTCAAGTCCAATCAGAAACAAGAAAGTAAATTGATAAATATAGTAGAATATATCTAAATTTGGAGTCTTATGCGCCACATCAGGGTCAATTGTACTACATTGGGGTGAAATACACCACATTGGGGTCAAATACACCACTTTGGGGTCAAATACACCACATTGGGGTCAAATACACCACATTGGGGTCACATGTGCCACAGTGGGATCAAATGCACCACTATAGTTTCAAATGCGCCGTGAAAGGTTAACACAATAATATAGACTGAAATAGCAAAAGATTTATCCAACCTAATCTAATCAACCAAAATCGTGAACACAATCTGGTGGGGTGTACCTGTACCCCACTTCATTTGGTGGGGTGCACTGTTACACGAGTTTATCTGGTGGTAGTGTTGAACTGCGAGTAGTAGGCGTCGGTTGGTGTATTGTTGTACACCACATCTCTGTAGTATTTCTCCTTCTCCTTCTGCTGTAAGGCCATGAGTTGGTTTTCGTCCATCAGTTGGCGGGCGATTTCTCTGTTGACAAGAGAAAAAAAAAGCTAAATTTTGGAACACGCAATCACCAAGCATGGTGTATAGGCGCAGCTTGTGTGCTGTAGTGGATAGGAGTTGATGGTGCTTTCTCTATATGAGAATTTAATAGATAGAGATAAGAGAATAGGTTTTTGCCCAGCAGACTGGACAGCCGGGCATCTTTAACGTAATTCGTTTACGCCACGTTGACTGCGCAGTTTCTTATCAGCCACGCATGCTTACGTAGAGTGGCCGTGGGTTACTGTGGAACGAGCGGCATGTAAGGAGCGTCCTTGCTAATACTCCCAATGCAAGGTGTAAACGGACCCTTCACAAAACCGTCAACCAAGCATTCTGTACATCAATCTAAGTAACTCTACGCTAAAAAATATTGCTTGGAAACGAATTTTTATTGTGAGCAAAAATCCCCTTTTACAGTAAAACTCAATGTAACGAACTCAAAACATTGAGCTATGGATGCATGGAATAGTAAACGGATCACGGAGGTATTTAAAATAAAGTTATAACCTTAAAAACTCGTGATAAAAGTTAGCACTTTGACCTCCAATATCTTCGTAACTAGACGGTTTCCAGGTAAGGTCCAGTGCAAAAAAAATATCTCAATGACCGGGAGAACAAGTGCCTTTAGGCTTCGCTAAGGGTCCATTTCATTCACACCCTTTATATCCCCATAGCTGACTAATCATTTCAATACGGTGGCATTGACACGTAAAAAATAAGAAGCCTGTAGAAAGGTGTCATTAAGAGGCTTTGTATTTACCTTCGCTTTCTGTTATCAGCGATATCCAGTCGAGCTACTTCCCGCTGGATGGACATGGATAAAGCCTGCCATTCAGCTTCCATCTTGTCCAAAGCATCGCGGTTTGCCTGAAAAGAAGGTATCAACGTGAATCAGGTTGCTAGTATTGACCAGTTAGAATCAGAGATACTTAAGTATCCTTATTTCATTAGGATTTTAATCGGCCCATTCCGGAAAAAAATCTTGCTGGTTTAGGTAAAAAACCTTTCTCCTACCATCTTCGGGTGTAGGCCCGGGGACCCATATTCATCTCCAAGTCTTTCCCCATTATGTTGAGTTGATTACCCATTCTAATCAGATAGAGAGTCTGTCTATTTGACTTCCACCTCCCATTTACCCACTGGATAATACGATATCCCTTTAAAAGACTGGCAAACTTTTGGGCTTCAGACTACCAAAGGCTATCAAAGATCTACGAATGCAGCCGGTACCAACGGCTTACCTGGCTTTCCCAAGCACGGAAAGTTCTCTGTATAAAGAGATCTAGTGTTGGTCAATCCTGATCGAAAGAACCATGCGGAGTCCCTTAATACAAATGGGTCTAGCAGAAAGGCTCTATACCAATTTATATAGATTCTTACCTTAGCGGCAGCCATTTGTTCCTTCTGCGCGGCGTAGAACTTCTTGAGCTCTTCCTGGTTCATACCCTTGTACATGAAGCCGATCGCTCTGCAATTTTATCAAATGAAAAATCAATTAACCAAACTAGAATCGAAGATCGTGCAAAATCGTGTCGCCCGTATTATAACAGAGAACTGCCGCCATATTCTTAAAGATCTTCTCCGGTCGCTGGTCTGTTAATCAGCTGCTAAAATGTCTATGACCAATCAGATCTAGATCGTGTTGAAACTGTTGAATAAGTCTGTATTACCTAGTAATGAAATTCACGTATCATCTTCAAAACTGTCGTTTCTATGTATATGTCATCAATGTCTGTAAACTGTGTCAGACTTGGTTGGTATGAAAGGTGTCGACAATGCCGCCTCTACCAGGCGCTGCTGAGGCGTGTCCTTGCTTTGTAATTCTGATCTCTGTTCTCTCGGTCTTTATTTCCTCGATTACATACTTACATCGATGAACCAACAGAGATCAACTTTTTGATAGAAATCCTCTAAGCTGACATACCTGTTCTTCCCGAGCGAGCTCTTGGCGACGTCAGGGTTCTCAGTGAGCATGTCCGACGTCAGGTTGTTGAACATCTCCGCAGTATTGTCAGCCTCCTCCTGCTCCTTAAGGACTTGCTCCAGCTGCTTCCTTTCTGCGGTCTAGTCACAAATAAATGGTTCATTGAGTTTTGGTCTTGTAGGCAATCACAAGAATTGTTCAGGAAAGATGGTTCTTCGTATTATTGCAAAATGTTTTAATGCTGCTACCTGTGTCAAATTTCACTCTAATTTGCTCAGCCGTTAAGACGTGAAAAGGTAACAAATAGGTAGGTAAAGTTAGTTTCGCATTTACCTAAAATGTTAGTAGGTAGTATGGATGTTGGTACCGCCGGTTACAGCTTACATCCTATCCTATACTATATAATGAGCAATATTTGTATATAGGGTGATTGGTAATTAGTGACCGATACTTATACACGTGATTGTACTCATGATAAATTGATAACAAACAACTACATATATACAACATTATTTTTAGTATATGCGCAACCTAAATATAGTAGTTCAGAATAAGTAACTGAATCGATTCCAATAATTTTTAAACCATGTTATATTTTGTCCCAAAAATATTAAAAAAAATTACAAGTTGGACCCCGAGCGACATTTTGAGTAGTCTGAGGCGCCGCGTGGTGACCACGTTTTTGTGCTGACAAACAGGTAACAGAACAAGCTTATAACTTTGTGTTTTTTATGAAACAGTTTTGAAATTTTGTACATAGATTCTTTACATAAAAATACTAGACACGTGTTTCAGGTTTCGCATATACTAAAACTAATGTTATATTTGTAATCACGTTCTCGAAAACGGCTCTAACGATTTCGACGACGAGTTGCAATAGGCCGGTTTACGGGGGAGAAAAATTGATCTAGCTGTCTCGTATCTGGGAAAATCGTTTACTCTATTTTCAACCGAGCAGAGCTCGGTCACCCAGGTACTGAGAACTAAAATATCATACAAAGACCTTACCAGTGCTTCATTATACTTGAGGTTGGCTTGTCCAAGCCTGTAGCGACACTCGCGCTCCATCTTGTCGAGTTCACCCGCGCGCTCGTCGCGAGCCTTGATCGCCATCTTTTAAAAACAAACATCATGTTAAAGTAAACTATTAGAAATTAATCTAATAGACGTAGGCTATGTCTGTCTGGGATTGTGGGGAGTAAATTAACTGACGGATAGATTGAAGACTTTAAAGCTAAGGTACCTATTGCATTATTTTATTTTGGAGCAGGCCATTTGTTTTTGTGAATTCTGCTTTGGTCGCATCGTAACATTATAGTAAAAGTTTTACAATAATGAATGAGTAGGTATAATGACTTTTCAGTCCACGGGTAAAATAAGCTTGTAATAATGTCTTCTTTTTATAAAATCTGTCTTTCCGAAATGCACAAAGACAGAGTCAATTATGTGACCGAAATTAATCGCGTAACGAGAGCTGCTGACTTTGACAGCAACACGCTGTTGGCTAAGGAAACTTCTAGAACGGACCATGTAAGCGGCCTCTGCCTTCTTCCTCTCCTCTTGGGCCGCCTGTCGCTCCTGCACTTGCTGTTCCAGCCAGGAGTTCTTTTGCGCAGCCATCATTTTCTTACGCTCTTCATACTCCAAGTCTTCCCCTTCGAACCTGTTCACATTACAACGTTTAAGGGTCACGGCACATTGATGGACGGCTTTCAATGGTTTGTCCATACAAAAACAGCACAGAGTATGGGAGTGCGTTCGTCACGTCGATGCGAGAGGATGCGTATGGCATCCCATAATTTGTGATCTTTTGTATGAACAAACCGTCGAACGCCATCGATCAATCAGTTGTGAAGTGACTCTAAAATTACAGCTAAGAACAAGGGAAGTTGTACCTAAACACCTTTCAAGCAGTTAGATTGATGTAAGTAATTATGTTAACAAGTGAAAAATAGATTTAGAGAATAAAAAGAAAAAAGAAAGAATGAAAGATCTCGTCGGTGAAACCACGTTGAATCCTTTGATTTTGATGCTTCGATGAAGATCACTTCAAAATGAAGTTGTAAGGTTTTGAATTAATTTTGCACTTTTTCTAGAAGACTGAATTTCATTAACATTAAAGTGCAAAATTAGACCCTAGGTCTTATTACGATTTAGTAAATTATACTACCTCAGATTTCTACCAGAACGAGGAGAGTTGACATGCAAGATCGACGACATCACAGAGAGAGAGACGCGATGCGGATTTTGACCAATGTCGATTGATCGATTTCTGTGCATCTGCTATCCGATCTGCTCGTTATTGCGAGTCTCGAGAGTCGAGATGGAAACCGGGCCTCTTACGGAAATTCATCCGAAGACATAATAATCACGCCTGTATTTCTCAAATGGTAAGGCAGAGAGGTGTACTTAATAGTTCACCAATATTTCGCCCATTTAAGCCCCATGTTTTAAAGGGTGAGCCTATTGCCATTAACCGGGCACAAATTCAGCCTCCGTGATGGCTCCTGCTGCAAAATTCTCGATGATAAAACCCAATAACACTTTACCCCATCTGGGAATCGAAGACCTCATGCTCAGCAGTCGAACATGCAACCACTAAACAAACGAGGCAGTCGTTAATTCAGAGACGTCCCATTAAGTTTAAAAAGTGGCTAATATAATCTTTATTGGACTTACTTCTGTGCGCTGGACATGCCAACTGGGTTATCATCGCCAGCTCTCGGAGGCAGCTGCTTCTTTAAGACCTCGGGGTCGTTAAGATCATACTCCCGCCGGTCCTCATACCGCTGGTACTTCTGACGATACGTGTCGATCTCCATGCCGATACGACGACGCTCCTGTCATAGAATCGAGTTGTAATACAAAGATGTTCTTATTAATAGCGACATTATCATCATCTTTCCATTTCCCTGATTTCTTTCGTATCTTTATCACTTACTTCGCGGAATGAAAACATTGTGAGAAAACCAGCATGCCTGAGAGATATTTCTCAACGGCATGTAAAGCCAAGTCAGAAGCCCTTGGGCGGCATAAAAACTCTGACACCAGGTTAGGCACTAACCACACGATAAAAAAGAAAGAAGGAGATCATCTTTCCGCCTTTGTACCATTTTTTATTCATTGTTCATATTTTCCTAGTAGCGACATGTCTGAAGAAAAGATATGCATCATCATTCAGCTGAAAGAGGTCTACTGCCTTGAAAGGCATATCGTCTTATAGGATCTACCCACAACGACTGTGCCTTCTGGGATGCGGTCGCCACTCAAGACCTATTCGCTCATCTGTTCTAAGACGAGAAGCTAAGCTACGGACATGGTGTCTATTTTCATCGAGGATTTTTTTTTTTTAGGTATAATGGAGCGTATTAGCAGTGTTTTCAGCGTTTGTAAAAAAATCAATTCATTGAACCCATTTTTACCAGAGCTAAGTCAAACTAAGCAATGAAAATCAAACGATCCTTTTGGTTCTTCAGGAATGACTGAAATAGGACAGAGCAGGCCATGTCTGCCGAAGCTGGCACAGCTGTGAACCCGTATAACACAAGACTACAGCCCTGAGATATCTAGACGGGTGGGGTCTCTGCAGACGGAAAATATCGGCTTCCTCATAAATTGGTGAGAAGTAGGGGTGGAACGAATGGGGGAAGGCCTTAGCCCAGGGGTGGCACAATTAAGGCGAATAAAATAAAAGATACCTATTATAAGACTGACCTCTCTCTCCCTCGCTTCGAGCACAACAGCCAGGTTGCTGTCTTTGATCATCTGCGCAGCGAATGCCAGGTCCTTTCGCTGCTGCTCGGATCGCTCAGCTCGCTTCTCGGCTACCTGACGCTCCAGGAAAGGGATGTCCACCTGAAAACACATACTGAGCATATAAGGTGTGAAAATTTGAGATGATTGGAGACGGTTCATGATGTTTATAACACTATATTTTACTTTTGGGTAAAGTTACATTACATACAGGAAAATGTACACTGCAAAAACAAATCGTGTGGGCGGAGATCTCCCCTTTGACATCCTGGCCTACTCAAATAATCTGATATGATACTAAAGGTCCGTATAAAATGTTCACATTCGCATTTTTCTTTGTTTTTTTTTTTTTTTGTTCGCGAATGCTAATGCATTTTCAATTGCGCGAACATTTCGCAATATTTTTTATGACAGTGCATTTTTCTGTCTGACTAGTGATAGAAACTATGTATTTTTTTAGAGCAACAACATTGACGATATTATTACAATCTAATCTGATTGTAATAATAAAGTAAGAAGATTTTTTACCAAAAATAATGAGCCAATTCTGAAATAGAACTCGGATTTGCGTAAGGCGCGAGAGAACTCTTTTTAACGCCTGATTGACAAGAAGTATTATGAACTCTATTATAAAGAGGTAAAAATTGTAAGTTTGTATGTAGGGGGTAATCTTCGAAATTACTGATCCGATTCAGAAAATTCTTTCAGTAACGGGAAGCTACATTATCCCCGAGTGTTATAGGCTTATAGGCTACAGCCTAAACATTTCCGTGGTTTAATTTCCGTACATATCGGGAGCGAAGGTGCGAGAAAAGCTAGTTAATCATATAACAAATATTATTTTGGATTAAAAATAACTGCAATTAACTAATAACTTTAGTCAAGCAAACATTATAAATCTGCGCGAATATTTCGACGGGCTGTCAATGTTTTTAGATATTATATCAAAATATTTTATTGCATCTTACCCCAATTTTCCTGTTCCTCGCATTGAAGATGCGGGACCTTCTTTCAAGCTCACATTGTCTCCTCCTCTCTCTATTTTGAGCCTCTTTCCGGTCCTGTTCGTTGGCTATCTGTAATTTCATCATTTTTATAAATAAGCTACGTCAAAATACTCTAAAAACTTGAACACAAAAACTGAAAAACAAAATTCCGCGTTGCAAGATATCAAAGTCTATTGCTATGGCAGTGCTATGGCAACCGCTTATTTATTTTTTAATGAAACGGCATCCAAAGACGGCATTGATTTAATTTGGTTGTTGTTCGAGAAAATATCAAGGAGGTTTGATTTTAATGTGAACTTTTATCATTTGCCTAGATTTTTGCTATCTGCATATTATGTTGGGGTCGACTTTTAGTCTAACTGGTTGCAGCTGAATACCAGGACCACAAACAGAAAAAAATAATACATGGGTAATCCAGTAGTGTACTTTTGTTTATTAATTATTTTATAATGCAGCTTATGAACAGTAACGGGGTAATACTGATTCAATCTGCGTCCATCGTCTGCATTTACTGATACTTACTCCTCAAACATAATTGTCTATAAATAAGGGATAACTTAGAAGATATACGGACATTCCTAACTCCCATTTATTTAAACCGTGATACAGACTCATGGCAAATAGGGATGATATGGCTAGAAAGGGGAATGACTAATGATATGACGAATAATACAGAAGTAGAAAATGTACTGCGCTGACCCCTAATAAATTGGGGTAAGGGCAGGAGAATGATGTTGATTTTCTTTGGGCTAATTTGATGATGAGGATAAATTATTAAATAAGGACCTCATAAATTATAAAAAAAAACTCAGAGTTTTCAAATTATAAGGATATTTTTTCGGTCGGCGCATTATGTAGATCATTGAATTTATTATATTATGTATTGTAAGTCGAAAGTTAGAAGAAAAACCGAGATCGTCTGAAGTATACTATAGAGGGTGGAATTTTTCAACCTCACCTGGAGGGAAAATACTCTAAATACTGATACTGATACTGATACTGCTAGCCTGCGTCATCCCACTGCTGGGCAAAGGCCTCTCCCCATGACTTCCAGTTGCTACGATCCAGGGCTAATGTGGGCCACTGGTCGTTTGTTTTGTCAAGTTCGTCCCGCCATCTTCTGCAGATAGCAAATTTATTTAATAGGATACATTGTTTTATTTTTAAAAAGAAACAAATCTTCATTCAAAGATTTTCGAAAATTCTCTTGCCACACTCGAGAATCGAACCGAATAAAATTAGAAAAAATAAAACACTGTACTTTTAAGACATCAATCGATAGTGTCAATCATATGGATCAAATCTCTCTAACAAACATGATAAATGAAATTAAAGGAAAACCGTGAAATCTTAACTTATAAATTTAATGAGACGTATCTCATTGAATTTATAAGTTTAAGTTAAGTGCTTTATCGTATTAAAGCACTTTTACTCAAAGGTCCATCCGATTACCTAAGTTAGTATGGTTAGTAGCATGGTTAATATGTTAGTAGTAGTATGGTAATTAAAAATTGAAGAAAGAAGATTGCAATTTGTACGTGTTTGTTTGTGCAAATTGCAATCTTCTTATCTAAGTAGTTCGTCGTCATTTTAATAAATAAATGACGTCAAAGAGACTTTAATTAGGTACGTAATAAGGTTAATTAATTAAGGTTATAGGTACGTACATAAGTATTTAGAGTACTTTCCCGCCAGGTGAGGTTGAAAAATTCCACCCTGTATAACATATCGGGAGCGAGATGGCTCCCGGTTTAAAGAAAATTCGACTTAATTGTATGTACAAGAAAGTCTGTAGAAAATTAAGCTTACTATGAGCCAGTTTTCACTTTGGCCGGCTGTACAGTATTGGTCGCTCGTGATACCTAGAGCTAAACGGTTAACGGTAACGTTACTTAAATTATAAGATAGATATCTCGGGAACTGCATGAATATTTCTGTTCCCTTATCTTGTTAAGGATATCCGACAGTCAGTGTTCTTAATAAATAAACTAACGTTTGAAAGGAGAGATTTATCTTACCTCTATATTAATTTAGATTTGCTCAGTACTTCCGTAATTCAGAAACAGTGATAGGAATAGGTAGTGCCTATTAGCCTAAACTTCGAAGAACAGAGACAAGAAACGGAGACTTCCTTAGGACTAAATTATTTCCGGCACATCTGTCTCGAAATTTCGAGACAACATTTAAATACATTTAAAAAAATGTGTTATTTGAAATAAGTAATTCGTCTATATTTATCTTAAGTTATCTTTTTGTAATTTCTAAGAATAGATAACGAAACGCGCTGCCGTAAAATGTGATAATGTGATACCATTATTATGCAATTATTTTAATATCATGCACATTTTTAAATATACTTTAGAAATATATTTCATTAAGATGAAAGAAAAAAAGGTATTTGTATTTTCATTTGTAACTAAATATTTGCACATCATGTATAATGGTAGAATGTAAAGGGACCTCATTAATATTAAGATCATACCACTTTGTATGCCTACATTCTGGCAAATAAATGAATTATTTATTTATTTTAAATACCTTTATTTTAATGATAAATTCTTTCTACTATAGAGAATGTTAAAATGATAAAAAATTACCGTTTTATTATTTTAAAGACAAAATGCCTTTTTTACACTTGAACTTTAGAAATCTCATTAAACGTAGCCGAGAATGAGCTAGAAAGAAGATATTTACTTCGAAACGTGTACGGCTTCTTATTCAAACATTGTGATTCATTGTGTATTACGATCAACAAGTAATTTACAAAATGTTCTCCAAAAAAAAATTCAGAAAATTTTATGGTTGTAACGACTATGTATGTTATTTATTATGATATATCTAGTCGCAAACTTTAGGTAAATATAGACGAATTACTTATTCCGAATAACATTTTTTTTAAATGTATTTATTTGTTGTCTCAAAATTTCGGGACAGATGTCTCGGAAAAAAATTAGACCTAAGGAAGTCTCCGTTTCTTGTCTCTGTTCTTCGAAGTTTAGGCAAATAGGCACTACCTATTCCTATCACTGTTCAGAAAGATAGAAAATTGAAAAAAATATATGCGATAAAATCTAAATGAGCGGATAGTAGAAGGATAAATTTATCATAACCAGATTCTAATAAGAAATTCGGGATTTCTGTTTTGCTATTAATGAAATCCTGAAATTCACCTACCCAAATAATAATCTACCATTTTCAAAATTATGTCATAGTAGAATTATAATTTTTTTCAGCTAGCAACACGGACTGCGACAACGTGAGGTGTACGTCGCAATTGTCGGCCGGCCCGCTCGCCGAGTAGCATAGATTAGAATTCAGATTCACCCACAGTGCACGCCACGCCGCTGTCGCACGAGGTTGTAACGCGTTCGCGGACAAAACGCCGTATTACATGTGCGTACAATAACGTATTTACACACGTATTTTTTCAGTGTTACAAAATACAAATAAATTAAAGTGCTGTGCTTTTGAATCAATTTTTTTACGGTGTTATGTGACGGAAATTATGACAAGTGTTTTGAAGAAATCTAGAGGCACTAAAGGTAAATCCGAATCCATGCAAGAGGATCTGCCTTCAAGATGGGGGGAAATCTCCCGCGAAAACAAATCGGAGGACGTTGCGAAATTAATAAAATGTATCGATGACAACATTATTGGAAAAGGAAATTCGTTTTGTGGTCCTTTCGGCAGAAGAAAAGGTAAGATTTAGTCATTTTTATATTATTATTATTTTTCATAGAGGATCGTTCGTTACATTCAAAATTGCGTATGAAGTTTTCTTGCTGTTTTTATCTCGCTGTAAATGACAATTGTTTTGAGAAGCAGTGATTACGTCATTTGAGTAAGTCAATAGGAATTTTAAATTTCACTGTGCGCAAATATTTTTGAGGACGCTTTTCTGAATGTCACGTGATTTTTAATGTATTGTAAACAATTCGCATTGAATATTCAAAGGAAATTAGCATTAGTTATTCCTAGACGTAAAAACGAAGCCAATGGGCCATGTTCGTTGCTATACAAGGTCTATAAATAGAAAAACATATGTTGTGTTAGTAATGGCCGGCAGCTCGTAAAACTGTTGTTTCAATGATGAAGGTTGAGTCATTATATCATCATCTTATCATGAAGATTTAAGGAGAAATGCGTGTACAACATCCCACTACAGAAAATTTGGACTATTGCAAGACATACCTCATGAATCTCTCTGTCGACTCCGTCCAGAGGGTCATCTTACTCTTAATGAAAATCAGTAAAAGAAGCTTGTCGAAAGCTAACTGAGATATTTTTGAAGAAAACCTTACGTGAACCCTTAGGACTGACACTTCCTGTTTTCGCAGTTTTGAACTTTTTGTTTTATTTCCATAGGTATATTATTATACTTTCAAATTTTCAGAAGTTCATGTGCTTCTTAAAGCCTTGTAAATCGCTTTCACAATAACTGTAACGAATCGATTTTACGTTTTCTAATTCTACCGCGATATAACCAACTGAAATTAACATTCCAAAGGGGTTTTATGGAGAATATACTCTTAGACAAACAAATATTTTGCAGTTTGGGATAGGGTTAGTCATAACATAATTTTGTTTTTTTTTTGTCTGAATGTCTTAAGGTAAGGAATATCTATCTGGGGCTGTACAACCGGCAAACTATTGGACTGTAAAATTGTATAGCTTAGGAATTACGCTGTCTAGAAGTACTTAATTTAACCTTTTAATTCAATCCAGCTACTGCAATAAACACTCAATTCGTATGCTAAAACGGTTTCCACTATCAGGTCACTTGTACTTCATTTGATACTTTATTCCTGTGTTTAAATGCGGGTCAGTCGAACGAATTTAATATTAAAGTGCTTAAATAATTTGTCAATTAAACTTTTAATTAAGAAACAATTTATTCTATAAGTAAAGTACACAACACACGTGCCGTCGCATGTTTGTAGAGTTTAATTATTTATGCTATGTCGGTGGTGGGCGCCAAAATTTTGCTTTTGTCTACCATGCTTCATCCAGTTGGCACAACCAATAACTGGCTATCAATACTTGTCAGTCGAATTCGGAAATATACGAGACACATATTTACGATGATTCCCATCGTAAATAAATTGTTTATTGATGTTTGTTAGGATCAATAAGTAAAGTGAAGATTGATATGTTTTTATTTGGAAGAAAATAAAAACGTTAAGAAGACCTTTATCAGAAAAAACAGTTTATTTAATAAATATGGAAAATAATAAAATAATGTTTTGTGCAAAAAATTAAGATCGAACGGTAGTTATTAAATACCTATTGAATTTTAGGGCATAATTTTTTTTTGTAATGTTGATGTGACATAATTACCTACCTTAATTTATCCATCAATCTTATATGCTTCACAACTTTCTCGACCATATTTTTATATTACAAGACCGTTATTGTATATTTTTTCCTCGTAACTTGTTGAGGAAAACACCCCAGTGAAAGGAGACCTTAAAACCGGTTTTGGAGGTCATCTTAAGAGACGGGAGCAAAAACCTGGACTTTTTATGCCCCTACCGGAGTCCGGGCACATTTTTGCGATGCTGTTACTTATTTGATGTATAATACTAACGTAGAGTTTATAGCCGCATTAAATTCTCCTGTTATCAGCTAAGAGATTATTGATGTCTTAAGGTCACATTGATAACGTGCATGCAGTCTGAAAACAGGTCAGATGAAATACGTGCAAGTCTCGTGTATATATTATTCAATGGAATTTATAAGCAAATTAGTTAATGTCATGTGGACGTCTATTGGCGACTCCACCTTTCATAGCAGAATTCTTAAAGGCACGTAGGTTATTTTTAATTTGACTATCAAACTAACTTGGTGTGGAATAAAATTGGCTTTGGACCGATTTCGTATAGTAAAACGCTCTCTCTATTCCTTAATGATTTGGCGTTGGTAAAATCTGTATTAAAAGTAGATAATTTAAACAGCATTATAAATGGAAAGGAAAATAAAGCTGTTTACTTTTGCACAAAGGAACGCAAATAAAAAATGAAAAAAATAAGTAGCAGCAAAATGATAACAACAAAAGTAAAAATATTGTCTATGGCCTAGATAGTTCTGTCCACGTTTTGTATCGTAACGACTGCATGTGCTTTGAAATTAAAATTAAACAGCGTACAAAGTCTACAAATAGGAATAATTTATTTTTTATTGTTGACTAAGTGCATGGGATGTCAGTGTCATGTTACTGACAAATACTGGACTAATTGAATGCTTTGTGAGTGCGGAAGTGGGTGCAACGATACGCGGCGCCTGTGCATGCAATACAAGCCACGTCTATAGTCACGTGTAGTTCTACGTTACTCACTATGCTGAGTACTTTAGTACTCACTTATTCATGCACTCGTCTTTGCATCCAACAAAAGGAGATGTGGTTAACAATATTGTGTCTAATAAAAATCTTTTGTTTGTTAAAAGTATAATGAATCTTTGCATTGAGTTGACTTTAAATTAATTTGATTTCACGACATTTCGGAACTCCTTTTTGTTCGTAATCAAATAACAACCTACGTTTGGCATTTTAATAATACGAGCACATGGCACCTCATTTACCCAACTTTTGGTATCCTCAGCGTGTCGTAGTAACCTAAGCCTACGATAATGGGTACACAAAAACAATGCTATATTAATACATATAGCTGTATATTATGGTACAAATAAATACCGGTTTGAATGACAATGTCTAAGTCATCTCTACCATAAATCAAAGCCCTTGTGTTTTGTTAAAGGACAAATCGCACACTGAATGCGATGAGCATACATTTGCGACACACATCAGTTGAAGACAAGATTAGCATGGAAATTAAGGGCGTACATGCGTACGAGATTTCACTGTCAGTTTAAAGGCACACACAGAAATGTGTAATTAATAAAAACGAATCGTTTGTTTTAAGGTGACAGTTTAATTAAATCCTTAGAAAATATATATTGGAAACACATTGCCAAGGAAATAACATAAATAAAAAATTAACAATTAGAAAAATATTCAGCTCTTTTGATATTGTTTATGACAGTGACTGGTGACTTCACCCCATGCGTTCTTTATTTTGGAAACTTGTTTTTTTTTTATCAAGTTGCACTGTTATTTAATTATGATTTCAGTAGTCGATTAAAATAAAAATGTATTACTTATTAATACAATAGATTAATCTTATCGTATTTATGAAATTATGAGAAAACTCATTGCAAGTGCGCAGTAATTTTTTGCAAAGACTAAAGTGATTCTAGTTACCTACGATATCACAAATTCTTATCGTACATTTCGAAGAACATAACTTTTGGGTATTAACCATTCAACTACAGGTTTATTGATTAGTGTGCTGATAATATCATCAGTGGCTTCCAGGCCTAAAACAAAATGCTGAACTTATTGGTGTTGCAAGACTATAAATGTGACTAAACTTGGACTAATTTTGGAAAATATTTGGGTAGGTACGGATTTTTTGTTTTAAAAAGTTTATTTATAACATTATTACATATTACATCTATCTTAGGGTCTTTTGAAATTATTAAAGTCGTTATAGAAAAAATAAATTAATGCTCTCCTGTTTACTGGCTCAAAATTATGCATGGAATGACAAAGTGATATGTTAAAACAACGAATTATGGCAGTGGAAAGCAGGAAGACAGTGTCTTTCTCTCAAAATATCTCATTGCTGAAAACCCGTGCATAAATTCGACATATATTTGAATGACTGCATAATTCTACTTCTAATATTATCTGAAAATGTTCGTTATTTGTATCTTAACATCTAAATTGCCATTAATGAGCAATTTATTGGCGTGACACTTCCTGTAAATAAAATGGTTACGTCAGATAGTTGGCAACACTGACATGGCCATAAATCTTTGGAATATGATTCAAAATAGGTTGCGTCAGCGATTGTATCTAAATCGATACCTAGTAAGTATTATGATCGTATTTATTATTCATCGACCCCAGCTGAGCTACCAGATTGTATAAAAATAGACTGAGGTGCAAGGAGTTTATTCATGAAAGAGTTGGAATTACCTAGCTAGGGGTTTACCAACCTAAAATCATCATCATAAATTCTAATCAATTAGTCTTTTCGGATACACATGATGATCCATCTGTGATCATCTTTGGATTCTAAAACATGTTTTTTATGGTTACATGGTTTTCTAACGATGTTTTCTGTTTTTACAGCAGTAACGGAGGAAAACAATTGTTTGTGGGGATGCGGTGCTAACCTGTAAGAAATTTCTGGTAGATCATAACTTAAAATTTTAACAGTGTAAACAGTTGTTGGTTGGCCAGTGAAGGATAAAAAAATGGACGTCAGCTTCTTTTTTTAGCAAAGTCTTGAAAGGGTTATCTTCTACAAAATGTTGTCTTGCCAAATATTGATACTGATTAAGTATTTTGCACGAAGCTGTCCATCGCCGTTTGAAGCGTGAAACCTTATTTAGTAGGTTCGAAGTCATTAAATTAAGTGCCTCTTAGCGGTAGCGTAAAAATAATTTTTTAGCCAAATGATGCAAATCATTTAAATCATTTAATTAAATTGACAAAAAAGGTTCTTGATAAACAGAATCGTTATCAAGACCACACAGGAAAAATAGCTTAATTAAATTAAATATTTAACCAAACCATACAAAGTAATCAATGATGATGTAAAAACAATATGTTTTAATGATACTAAGATATAATAATATAAAGAGATATAGTTTGAATGTAAGTTATATTCCAAACTACCGATTCTGAAAATTCTCTCACTAATGGCAAGCTACATTATCGCCAAGTAGGTATCATAAGCTATATTAAAATGTTCCCGTGTGATGATTTCCGTTCATAACACAACAAAAACCGCGGGCAAAAACTAGTCAATTAAAATACTGTTATCATGTCGCCATATTGTCTGGTCTGAAAAACATAAACAATTAAAGCTAATCTATATGCTTACTTATTTAGTTGAAACGTGTCATAGGTTTGGTCACGTGGACTCACAATTAGTATTAATTGTTAACATTACATACATTTAAATGAAGTAAACGAGTTTTTATTTAAATAGAAGTTAATGGAAGATACATAGGTATAAAGGGTGCTCAACACTAGTGAGTCAAAGAGTCTTTAGTCCAAGAGTCTTTAGTCAAAGAGTCTTTAGTGAAAGAGTCTTTAGTGAAAGAGTCTTTAGTGAAAGAGTCTTTAGTGAAAGAGTCTTTAGTGAAAGAGTCTTTAGTGAAAGAGTCTTTAGTGAAAGAGTCTTTAGTCAAAGAGTCTTTAGTGAAAGAGTCTTTAGTGAAAGAGTCTTTAGTGAAAGAGTCTTTAGTGAAAGAGTCTTTAGTGAAAGAGTCTTTATTGAAAGAGTCTTTAGTCAAAGAGGTTATAGTCAAAGAGGTTATAGTCAAAGAGGTTATAGTCAATGAGGTTATAGTCAATGAGGTTATAGTCAAAGAGGTTATCGTCAAAGAGTTTTTAGTCAGGGAGTCCTTAGTCAAAGAGTCTTTATTGAAAGAGTCTTTAGTCAAAGAGGTTATAGTCAAAGAGTCTTTAGTCAAAGAGTCTTTAGTGAAAGTGTCTTTATTGAAAGAGTCTTTATTGAAAGAGTCTTTAGTCAAAGAGGTTATAGTCAAAGAGTCTTTAGTCAAAGAGTCTTTAGTCAAAGTGTCTTTAGTCAAAGAGTCTTTAGTCAAAGAGTCTTTAGACAATCATTCTTTAGACAAAGAGTCTTTAGTCAAAGAGTCTTTATATCAAATTTGTAAAAGGAAAACACAGATTTATTTTTGTTCGCAAATGGTTATCTATGTATATTAAGATTAACATAGTTATAGCTTAAACGTGACTTAAACTAGATGAACCAGTTTTTGTTAACAACTTCTTATAATACGCCTAACAAAAACGTGTTTGGGAATATCCATTTATATATTTTTCTCATCTAGTAATTCCACGTAAGGAAGATTTAATACTAATAAGAATTTGAGAAAGATTAAAAAAGCGTAAATAACATAACACTTAATGTAGTGTTATGTTACTTATGCTTTTTAAATCTTTCGCCTGTAGGTAATATTCGAAGGGTTAGGTGGGGGTTTACCTATTGTATTGTATTGTATTGTATGACGGGCTGGTGTCCGCAACTCCACGTCGAGGCGCGTATTTTGCGTGCGGGTGGGAATTTTATTCGATCCACCCCAACTCCCCGAGAAAAGCCAGCAGTGCCTTGATGTTGCTGATAATCTCGCGGAGAGTACCTGGGTTACCGAAGTAGGTACTTTGCCCTGTATGTTGCAACCACTGGGCAATGAAGAAGCACGTGGGCTGCTGTTTCGTCTTCCTCTAAGCAGGCTCGGCATAGGGGGCTGTCTGTGACTCCTATGACAAACAGGTGGGGGTTTACCTAATTTTAAACTCATATTTCGCCAGTTATGTATACATAGGTACTACCTACATACGTAATTGGGAGCAAGCCTATTGGTCCAGTCACAAATCCAGGTTCCTTGGCTACTACTGAGAAATATCTGATCGTAAAGCTCAATAACACTTTGCACAACCGGGGAATAGAACCGAGAACTTAATATTCAGCAGTAGCGCTTGCGACCGCCAACCAGGCAGTCAGTTAGATTAAAAAGAATATTTTTTTTAAAGTGGCCAACTTAATAAGTAAATCCATCGATATACTGCTACACTTGGCCAGTATTACCATTAATTAGATTATGACACTTCCTTGCAAAAGTAACAAGTAATAATACTAGTTCTCATACTACACACGCATACCTACGTCGAACAGGGCTTGAAGCAAGGTCAGAACAGACAGATAAGGCCACTAGTGCGATAATAGCTCAAACGACTAGTTTTAGAATGAACCTGTGACATAAGCTTTACCTACTTATATCTATCTACCTGTGACCTTGGTTATTTTAACAACCAATTCACGATATTATATACCACGAGGGTAGTATATCATTTGGCCCAAAAACTGCCTCGTTAGTCTAGTGGACGCAAGCGCGACTGCTTAGCATGAGGTCCAGGGTTCGATTCCCAGGTCGGGCGAAGTATTATTGGGTTTTTCCATCAGGAATTTTTCGGTAGCAGCCACGGAGTCTGGATTTGCGCCCGGTTGATGGCAATAGACTCGCCCCCTATTACATGGGACTTAAACATAACTGGCGAAATGTGGGTGTGGGTCTTCGGGGATTACAGGCGTGATGTTATGTTATATTGGCCTAAAATCTTTGATAACATAATATCTCGCCTGTATTCATCGAAGAATTCAAAAGCAATAGTTTACTCTTTGAAATTGCTTTTTGTGAGCCGTGTTAATAAAATATCACAGTTCCATTTTTAAAATCACGTAACCGCAGCCATGCAAAACCGTTGGCTTGCAGCCGATTCTTCGAGTAACTTAGTTGGAATCTATAAACTTGTATCGATTCATACGACATATGAGAGAGCACATGTTTGGTATTAGTTTCATTATTTATCTGTTATTTTCCTTGTCTACAATTGTCTTATGTTTTTCTACTGGACAGATTAGATCCTACTTAAGTGAGGTCCGAAGGTAAGGGTTTCGTCGCAAGCTTTCGACCTATACATACATAGCGAGGCTTAGTATTATTTTCTTGTTCCTGACAGGATCTTGTCAAAATTCAGCATTTTAATAAGATCTTGTCGGTATCACCCTGTCATTGTCCATGCTTTCCTGGCTGTCCCGTATTACAGAAGGTAGAAAGATTTAAGAAAAAGGTTAAAGTTAAACTGACAAAGAAAACTGAACCCAGTTTATATTCACATAAAGTTTTTCTCTTTTTATGCTTACAACTTGTACTACAACTGGCAGCATACACATAATTGATTTAAAACCGGTCGAAGCGAAGGTCGGGTTGCGCAAACAGTACTATTAAATATTTACGAGAAACGGATCGATACTAAGCAAACAAATTATAAAAAAGGTAAAGGGACAGTAAAGGGACGTCATGAATTTAGAAAAGTTTTTGGACACCGGCAAAACATTTGCTCGTAATTTGACATAAACTAAGTTTATTTTAACCTAGTACTAGTACCCAATAAAATCTATAATGATATGAAAGAGAATGAGTGTATTAAAATCATTTTCATTTATTGGAGCTTGGAGATTTATTTGGATTTAGTATTGTCGTATCATCATTTCCCTGCCTGCTCATTTTCGCTAAATATCTTTTAAGTACTTAAAGTCTCAAATTCGTCGTTAATATCTAATGGGCATAGCTTTGGAGGTTAGATAGGCAGGTGATCCATGTAAAATACTGGTATGCATTTAATTAGACTGGAAATCGACCCTCATATAGTTGGGAAAAGGCGAGACAGACGACGATGACGATCTTTTACTTCCATATACCTCTATCGGTTGTCATTTCATTTGTTCCCCTTGAAATGGTCAAAATCAATTTCACTCTTTTAAAAAGCCGTGCTAACGGTGCCGGTGTAAATTAAAACTTAAAATATGCTCAAAATGTCTACGTTTAGAACTTAGAATAGTTAAACTCGACACCTAAAAAGGAAGTGCTCCACATAGCAAACAGGAAAAATATTTAATAACATAAACTGTTTATAATAGTCGCTTATTTACAAGTGCAGTGCTAGTTATGAAGGAAAAATATAATATTTTGCAAATCGTCAATGCCATCTATTTTTATCAAATAGGAGTCTAAATTATCCTCATTTCATTTGGTGTAAAGGTGATCTTTCAAAGGTGACCGCAATGAAAGATCTTAGCAACAAGACTGGATTCTACATAATTATGTACACTTCAGCCAACTTATCTGTGCAGGCGGTAAAACACGGAACTAAAATAAATGTACCAAGTTTGACATGTCGATGCATTTTTTCTTGACAAGCAGCGCCATCTTGACCTGCACACTTAAAGTGGTCATACTGTAACTCTACGGACATAGGTACGGTGCAGTCTACGGCAAAACATATATGGAAAAGCAGGATACAGATGAGTGCCTCTGTGGAGGATTATAAGCGCTCTTGATCATACATAATCAGCCTATAGTGTTCCCTCTGCTGGGACACAGGCCTCCTCTCTATGCGAGGGAATGGGCCATCCACCACGCGGGCCCACTGCGGGTTGGTAGATCTCACATGTTTTTGAATTTTTGCTTCTAGGATATGCCAATTTCCTGACAATGTTTTCTTTCACTGTATTGAGAGCAGTGTGCTGATGAAATAAATTACACAAAGTAATGCGCCTGGGTTCGAACCCAAGACTTACTGCTCGTAAGTCGGGGCCGCCACCACTGGGCCACCGCTGCTCTCATACACAAAAGCAGTTCTTTAATTCTCCCATGTTGTGGGATAAAGTTGTCGGTTTTATCTGGCTGATTATTTTGTCTTAATACCCTTTATGGAATTCAACGGAGTGTATATATATTTTGGAAAGGAAATTAAAACTTGTATAGTTTTCATTTAGAAGATGGCTCTTCATTTTTACCAGTAGTAGGTAGCTCCAAATTTCTCAGAATCAATTGGGTATCAATTACTCCGGTCATTGCTCTTAACAATTATTTTTTCTAGTTGCGTGACTGATGGCTATATTTTTGTTAGGTCTAATGAGAATTAATAGTGGGCTCGGCAGTCATCATATCAATGGGTGTGGATACAATGACGACCTTAACGTTGTAGGTTCATGTTTAATCATCAGGGCATTGTCTTCTTTAGGTTTGTTAGTTGCTGACTCACTCGTTATGTTCTTCCTACTCCTCCACTATTCTTTTCTGATTAATTTCGTTGCGGGATTCAAGACAGTTAATTTTTTTCTTTGTGTCTTCGTCGAGCTTCATTGTCTCGGCGTTCCTGGTGGTCACTACTGTTGATTCTGGCTTTTCTTTCAGGAGTTGCAGTGATTTGGGAATATTGTGGCAGGCTTGTCACTCGGTACAGTAGATTCGAATCTATTGTTGAACTCTTTAGTAATTAGATACTCGTAAGGCACATTGAGCTGTTTCACTCAAGAGTTATCCTATCAATTTGAATCAGAAATCATCATCATTCTCTAGCCCTTATCCCAATTTATTTAGTATTGGCGCAGCATGTCTTCTTGTTTTTCTATTAGTCGTCATTTAACGCCATCGCTCCCTTGCTAGCGTGTCATCTTTACCCAGTTCGTCAATCGTTTCTTTGGTCTTCTTCTACTACACATCACTATCTTTGATTGTCATTCTCTTGCTTTTATCCCAATTTATTTGATGTCAGCTCAGCTTGTTTTCTTCTTTCATACTTCTCTATTAGTTGTAATCAACCCCTTTCTATCCATATCATCTGTCACACATTCCATTCATTAATTTTCTGGTCTTCCTCTTCTAGATCACACAGTTATCACATCACTATATTCCTCATCGTAAAAAGTACAAACTGATCCTTGTTTATCACTGTTAGGTAATCTATTGCCCTTTGACAAATAATTGTAGTAGTTAGCATTGGCCTTTTAAGACTTAAGACCATGAATCCATGGCCAATGTCAAAAATAATGGTTAGAAAACGAATCTAATCTAAAAGGCTTACACCTACATGTAATTTGATAGATAAATTTATCGCTACATACGAATCGAGTAAGGTGACTATAATTATATACGGTAATCAAAAATTAATATCAGTATCTACCCGATCGTTATTGTGAAGGTTGTCGACCTCACCTCGTGGCGTCGGGCGGTCTGGCTAAACGGAGGGGTTTCTATCTATATGTATAACTGTCTATGTGATATTGTACGTTTGTATTTATAGTAATAAATTTTCGATTGGGAAGACTATATTTATCAGTAGTACAGTCAGTACAGGTCGCACATCGCAACGCAACTTTGTCACTCATAAAGATTATAGCTAGGCTGGTGTATACTTGTATTGCCAAAGACGTTGTAGCATAGATATATGTATACTTACGCAAAGAAACTAACTAAATTACCTACGCTAAACGACCCGATATGCTTGCACAAAGTCAAGAAAAAGAGGAACATTGCCATCATCACAATTGGTCCATAAGCTTGAGAGTTCGAGAGCAAGAAAAGTTCCATCTCTTGTCAAAGTCAGTTTCCTTACAGACCGCTTCAGTCATGGAACAATCAATGGAGATGATTCGCAAAGATGCTTTTGCGTTGATGTCAAGAAAGTTGGCAGGAATATTGTCCCCAATGTTCCAAGCAACAAGGCATCAAATAAAATGATTCCAAAGACCCCCAAAAGATATCAGTTTCTACAAGCCAGTAACGAATACGTACAATCAGTCACAGTGTCAGTTCGTTTCGTTTTGTAAGAAATGGCAGCTCTTTATCAAGAGAGTCCGCGAGGCATTGCGTCAAGGTAAATAAATTGTGAGCAAGTTACAAAGTGTAGTTGGTTATCACAAGAAAGGTAAACATCGGTTATCAAAATTTTGGGTGTGTGATGTAATGTGTTCACGGATTTGATGTAAACTTTAGATGATACAAGGTAAGAGGTGAATGAGAATGATAAGGGAGCTTTTTTGAGAAAAATGTGAACATGATAAAATTCTACTGAGATAATTACAAAACCAGCGTAAGGAGTTGTGGCATGTGCTCGATGAGCTGAGGGATTAGGTGTTCATTTAAAAGGCATGGTCATTGCGGTATGATAACCGTTGATATACAACTGTGGTAAGGATGAAATAAACAGTATTGGCTAAAAATCCAGACGTTTAAATTTGAAAAACATGTCTTACCAAAAATATTAATCATCGTCCACAGCCCGACTTCACTCACTACTGGGTATACGCCTCTCTTTGCTTGTACCAAGCTCCACCTTCTTGTGCCAGCCTCATTCCATGTTCATAAATATTAGTCAATTTTGATTATTATCTAGGTCACACTTCCAAATTCCTTTCCAGAATAGATTAGGTACCTCCTGTACTTTCATTTCAACCGCACCTAATTTGTCAAGACCGACAAATAACGGTTTCCTATGACGTGTTCACAAACTCGTTCATTAATAAGTTCAGCCACACTAGGCGTCATGCTGTCTGTCCGTTCATTACTATAAATAAAAGCCGTTTTTTGCCAACCGCTAAAAAACTGTAAGTAATTAATACTGACATGCCTCTGTAGGTATTGTATGTCAGGTCGAATGTAGGGTTGACGAACTACGAACTGACAGAAAACAAAATAAAATAGTAGTCCCACATGAACTAAAAACTGGACGGCTATTCCCTGCGGCGGCTCCCTGCTGTGAAAGTTCGCTTCTGTGAGGTTTTCTTTTGTGATGAAATCGTCCTAGGTTTTTAAATCTTTAGTACTTATACTTTTCCGATATGAGAAAAAAAGATCACATTTGCCCTTCTGCGTCACTAGCGTCAGTTGTCACCCGCATGAGTATCGTTACCACTAATAGACGGTACTACGTAGTATGACGGATGGACAGCAGTTTACCTGTAATAATTGTCGTACCTTAGCCTAGGATGAACTTCTAGGAATTCTTTGACACTACAGAAAACCGCATTTCCACAAAAGAATCGTCGTCATTAATTTGTGTTCCGTACATTTTGGTTATCACTACATAAGAACCTTAGTCATAGAGAATTGTTAATCTTCTGCCATTCCTTATTCCATGATACCCACTCCACTAATTCGGTTCAATTGTCAGGTTGATGCCCTGTTTTTATATCCTGTTGGTAACGATCGTGGCGAAGGGCACAGCGTACATGCGCGCTGATCATGTCGATGTGTAGGAAATTATATGTGTTATGAACTCCTTCCTCGTATTGCAGCTAGTTGGTAGTACTGTCAGATGCTGCAAAAGGAAAATGAGGTTTAATGAGGATTTATTGTGGGAGGTATTGTTTTTGAATCTGGTTGGTGGTGATAAATCGTTTTGTTGTTCAAACAAAGATCATTAGTGTGGAAGTTAAAGGTGCTCTTGATAAGGATAAAAAAAATTGATTTCTAATTTGTAAGTGGAGGTAAAAATACAAGCTGCGCCATCCAAACAGTGCTTAGACGATACAAGGCAAGAAACTTGCATCTTGTAACGAGGTCTTCAATTTCGCCGCAAGTTTCGCCCAAGATTTACCCCTAGCCTAATGATTTAAATTCCGAAACTTTGCCAAAGTAAACAGATTTAATTAGAATATCAAATACTTGATCCTCGAGTTTGTGGGAGCAAAAGGGCACATAATTAACCAACTATAAAGTTAACATTTCCAAAGTTAGAAAGGGTCAACATTCGGCATCCAGTCTGACCAGATTTTGATAGATATCGGTAATTTAAACTGAGGTTGAACCTTATCTAGCAGAAGGGAATCGTTCTTTTCCATGCTGATATCCTTTTCTGTCGCTTAGAAACGTCATTTGCTAGAGCGAGGGACAGAGCGGGAATGCTAATCGCAAGCGGCAGCATCGACGATGCGTTCGGCAGCACGAGCGACACAAAAGTATAGGAGCTAGGAAAAGCGATTTTGTGCTGCTAGATGAGGCACAACCCTAACAACTCAATTACTGGGGAACACCGACCGCTCCGCCCGCATGGAACAATACGCTGCGTTGTTCCCTATTTTTAAACATTTCACTGTCGGTCATAAAATCAAGTAAAAATAGGAAATGACGTGCCCACTGAAATAGAATACTGTTAGAAATATGAAGCTTTAGTTTTTCTTATAAAAACTACAAGTTCGTTCGTCAACCTTTTAGCCCACTTTGCTATGTCAGCCGATAATTAGCAGTTTGAGATAAAATCTTTAATGTCTTTGAAGATAATAGTTCTCTTTCATGAAACTGTTTGAGGAAAATGGTGGGAATTATTTAGGTCACATTTAATTTCTTGAAGTTTGGCATTGTCTTCACTAGAAAACGATTTTAGCTTTCCTTGTCTATACTATCTTAATGTTTATAATGCGGTTTTATGTTTCATATTTTTATAACATTCTTGACAAAAAATAAACTCGGAGTTCTTAGAAGCAGATTTTATTTTAGTTACTGAAGTTAAACAGTTAAACAAATACATGTAAGGTTTCCGTTGTTATTCTTCTCAAAGACTTGTTTACTCAGCAAACGTATTCGACGCAAATAAAGCTAGTGCTGAAAATTCAGTAAAACTCGATGCAAACAATTTGAATAAATATGAAAACGGCGAAAAAGACAACTAGGTTATAGATAAGAATTGCAATCGAAGAGATAGTATTATTTGTAGCCTACCTACTTAAATAAACATGGGTGAATCGTTCCCGCCATTTACAGTCATTTGCAATGATAATAATTCATATTTATGATGTGTTTTCTTTGGGTATGTTCCAAATACTGCTCCGTGAAAAGATGGTAATTTGGAGAACGGGCAATAGAAACGTCTATGAAAATACAGATAGGAAACTTCTCGAAGATACCTTCGTAAAATCAAACGACTTGTTATCGGAGGCACATTCTTGAATAAAATAAAATTGAACTGTGCCGATCAAAACATCTATTTTACTTCATTCCGGACTCCGGTGTATCTCGCAAATCTAAATTTTAACATTTCATTTCATTCTACAATGTCTTTTAATCTTTGCATTATTCTACCGTATTTTTTCTCCTTTTATATCTTTAAAGTTTCTCGCTTTTAATAAATATAATCAGATCAGAGCTTTTGGACGGATGTAATTCAGTAGCAGGCTTATCCTTATGTGTAAATGCCAAGGGTACAGCAGCTTCTAAATCGAAACCTTCATAATTATATATCTTACTTTAGGCTTGCCTACAGAATAGGTAGACTAGTTGACATTACAAATGCAGCTGGCATGGTAGCAGCTACTATCTCATTGTCAACCTTTCTATCATATACGAGTATATAAAGTTACATTGTTCAACGGCTAGTATGTTTCCTTATTAAGGTAATATTACACGGTTTACTTTCAATTCGTATGAAGTAGCTAACATTGTATCATGTTAACATAAAAGCGAGTTTTTCTGGACCATTTAGTCTAAGTCAACCAATTTGGTGGAACCCTGTACCAGTCTCTTTAATAGTGTGTTATTTGTTTTGAGGATAATTTTCAGAGGAAATAATATAATTTTTCAGGTCAAATAGTTTGTTTTGAGATGTTTCAGTGTTTGCTTTTGTAACCTACATTGTAGATTGGCACGCTCGTGAAACTTGGAATGTTTTTATTTGTGGGGATTATGTGAATACGCGTAGTAGGTATTGGCACGTATTTGTTACATGCTAATAATATACCTAAATGTGAATCTAATGATAAGTCCAGGTTATTGACAAGAGCCGAGAATAATAAGAAAAATATTGAAAAAGCTGAAGCTGACGTACTAAATAGAAGCTTACGAAAATAGGTTCAGTTATTTTCCAATAAAAAATGAAACGCGTAAATAATTGCCAGTTTTGCTAACACATGGGTTGTAAAACGCAGTGGCTTTTTACAGCCTCACCCTGCTGTGGAACCCAGGATAAAAATCAAATTCAGTTGTCTTCCAATCTCTGTTTTTAGTATAAGAATTACTCCTCGCATAAATGCAATATTATTGAATTTCTCATATAACTGTAACTGGAAGGAGAATGAAGGGCACATATCGGATGTAAATACTAGATGATAAGTGGTTTGATTGATCATTCCCTTCACACTGTATGATGCTATCAAATCAGGAAGGCGTTAAACTACTGGTTCAGTTAACTGTCCGTTTAAACTCTAGATTATACTATAAAACTATTTCCTGACGTAGATCGGTGGTAAACGCTTTCAATGCGTTCCGTATTTCTACAAAGACTTTGAATTAAAAAAAAATCGACTTAACCATCAACGAAATCGCTGATACAAGTACAAAGTTATTTTTTTCCAGCACGTCAGCTCTTTTAGAGGAGTCTCTAACATTAGAACTAGATTTTTGTTTGATTGATTTGATTTAAAATACCATTTGAAATTATAATTACCGCAATCCCGTAAGAACTATGACACCTAGATTTATGTGCAGCTCAGAAAGCAGTATCTTCCGTGTTATCCAGTCGAATTGCTATTCAATATTCGACCGATTCAAGTCTAACCTCAATACGGCAGGAAACAACTACTCTGGCGATGACAAGCGCGTCAGAATCACTTAAAACTCAAGTACTTTCTTGCATAATACTTGAAACTGTGTACATCGATTACCCTACTTCCCGAGTCCCGACATACAGACAAACTGTCACCCCGGAACAACTTATGACGTTTGACGCAAACAATTGGTGTACAGTCACGATCACATGCGTGTGTATAAACGTAGCGACCAAGGCTCGGATACCGGTTAAATTTTCAAACCGTTACTACGTACTTTGACGCAAAACCTTTATATTCGGTTTCGTTCGTATAAACCGTTATTATTAAACCGGTATTTGGAAGAGTATTAACATAAAGGTTTTTTCGGTTTAAACGGTTTAGAGCAATAAAAACCGTTTAATACGGACGCACGATAATCCAACGTCGCGCGCTGTTTTGTTTTTATTCCGTAGTAAGAAATTTTTAGTTTCGGTCGGACGTTTATTTATGTCATTGCATCAATAAGCTCCGCTGCAAAAACAAAAAAAAATGGTTAAGTATCTAATATTTTTTTTGGTGAAATTAAGTTGATAATGACGATAAATAATCGGTAAACATAATACATATTACTTTTCACAGATCCTATGGACCAGTTAGATAATCAGTCATTTTTTAATGAAGAAGAAAACTCTCAATATCTCGGTAAGTACCTAAACATTTCAATTCTGTATTCGACATTAAGGCCCGCTTGCACCGCGAATCGCTAAACGCGTTTAACGCTAAACATATTTAAAACAGCATTCTGTCTCTGTCATCTTTAAACGATTGATAGAAACAGAACGATGTTTTAAATGCATTCTACGTTAAACGCGTTTAGTGATTCGTGGTGCAAGCGGGCCTTAAACTATCAAAATTAAAGGATAATTAGGCCACAAAATGCCCGATCTAAGGCCCAGTTTCACTGTTGGTATTAACGACCAGTGAAACTGGGTCTTAGATCGGGCGTTTTGTGTGTCTATGTGATAAAAACTATTTGAATGTTTATTTAAATGAATGTTATATTATTTTGTAACAGGTGAACCACGAAAAAGAAGAAAGGAATATTCTGATGATGAAGATCAATCCCAAGCATTTACTTAAAAACCGTACCATCAACTCAATAAAATAAACACCCAAATTTTGAAAGAGGATTCAGAAAATAGTTCTGATAGTAACGAAAACAAACCAGGAGAAGATATCAGTTCTAAACCAGGAGAAGAAACTACTTCGAATGTGAAATGTGTTTTATGTATATTTGATAAGGACCTTGATAAAAGAAACTATTATTTTGGAAATTTGCTAATAGGTGTATTACATTTTTTGCCGCCATGTATGCGCTTGAAGCATATATTTTAAAGTATATAGATGCTTTAAAACATCAACACCGAGAGAAATCAAACAAAATAAATATTTAATTTGTATAATGTGCCTGGAGGAACATGCGAAATATCAATGTAATCATTCGTACTGAAATGTTACCAATAAAAATAACTAAAGGAAAATAAGAGCGAAGTTTTATTTTAAATTCAGGAATCTAGTAATCTGCTTAATGTGTGGACACCATTTTGCATGCTGTACTTAGTACCTACTTAGATGGATGTTCAGGTACAAATGTAGATATACATTTTTTTTACGGTTAATTTGACATTTTTATAAATATTTGATAAAAAGAAAAATTAAATGCTTTTTCAATAAATCAGTTATTTAATCAGTCTCCTCGTTTACATTAATATAGGTACAATTTTAGGTGGCTTAATTAAAAATAGCACTTTGAAGTTTTATTGTTTTCATTGTAGTCAAAGTATGTGTAGATTAAATTCTTTCGCTTTCTGCCCATGTTAAACATAATTAATTATAATAAAATTAACTGGTAATTAAATCCACTGCGAAGTCACGAATCGAATGAAAAGAAATAGCGTAAGTACTAAGTTCGTCTAGTACCGCGCCGCTATGCGCGGCATCCTTACAAGTAGTCACACGTTGCAACGCGTTTGCCGACATGCCGCTCGTCGAATAAACCGGTTAATTTAGGTTAAAATAAAGTTCTTAAAACGTTCACGTTCTTAAGAAAAGTTCGGAGGAAAACCAGTATTAACCGGTATATTTTAAACCGGTTCCGAGCCTTGGTAGCGACTTTTAAAAATCATTTTGTCCTACGACTGTATTGATTGTAGTTTTTTTATTAAATGGAATTATACCAAAGTTGGGATCGATATTTCTCGAGAGAATCGTTGTTGAATTGGGCAGTTGACATGATTAAACAATAATTCCAAGACACCTTGTTTAAAACAACACTTAAGGCTTGAAAACCTATGAACTGAAAAATTTCTGACGACGTTGATTTTTAGTCGTCAAAATCAAAAAAATCCAAAAATGTAGGCCACTCATAAAACATCGTGAAAAGGTGCACGGTTCGGGTTGGTCGTATGGAGAAGAAGCGACAATAAATTCCATGGACTCTTTTGAAATATTTTGGTTTAATAGAATACTATTACAGCGTTAGTACTTAAGTATGAGAACAACGTAGGCCTGACAATAAGTCGTTGCTTCTTCACAAAAACTTGAAACAAGATAGAAAAGTTAACAAAAGCTGTGAAATCAATGACGTCACAGGTTGCTATTGCCATACATAATCATTGAGGAAATCGCGTTTTGACAGCTCATAAAAAGTTTGTCAATGGGGAAGGCAACTGTCAATCTAATGGCGCTAGTATAGCTTGTACCAAGCATCGTCATTGGTTCAAAATCTGTCAATGTCATTTTATATTTCAAAATAGCTTAACCTCATTGGTCAGATTGGGACTAAGCTATGGGCACGCCATCTACAATCAGCTTTGACCTGCCTTCCCCATTGATTTGTGGTGTCAACTACCCTTGTTTGGTTGGTGTTTACATATTAGTGCTCGTGATTGTACGAAGCGAATGGTGTAACTTGTAAACAATTGTGACCTACTTTGCTAACAGTCGTATGTGCTTCTCAGAATGTATTGTAACGAGCTCCTGTTATGTATTGTAATGTGATTGATATTGTTGTTTGTTATTCTATTGTTTTACGTCGCTATTAAAATAAATTTATTTTGATGAATCAACAGTTGATCTATCAGCGGTCTTGTCTGATACCCATTTTCACTACACTTAAATGAAAAGTCTAAATAATTGTGCTCTTTTGTTTGCAAAATCATTACATAGGGTGGCAAGGACATCGACGCGCAAAGGACTACCACGAGTTCAGTACATCATTTCGAACCAAAACGGAGACAATCGTAATTCAATATTTGTCACTACTTAGTAACAAGACGGTCTATCTATACAGTGGCATACGCCCGCTTGTCAGGTAACATTCGTGTGTCAAAATCGAAAATGAAAATGTTCGGAATGAAATGTATGAAAATATTTCCAATCCCCGCTCTATAAATCTTTTAAATCTCTTTGGCTAGTATCAATAAATTACGACACGAATAACACGGAAAAGATTTAACTAGAAACCAGACTATGACAAATTGACCAAATTATACCGAAGAAGACTGCCAAGTAATTAAAACATAGGCAAGACAGTCACAAAGATATTGATTACTCATATTATAAATTGTTCTGGGTAGAGCGATGTTAAAAACTTCCTCTGATAGTTTAATTTGCACATCAACTCAATGGGTTATGGCATGGTTGACATCTTATGAACTTCGTAGAAAGACCTTTTGGCAACATGATTATTTTGTCACAGTAAATCATTCTGCGTGTTCCTTTTGTTTTTGCCAA
Source organism: Noctua fimbriata (assembly GCA_905163415.1). NCBI lineage: Eukaryota > Metazoa > Arthropoda > Insecta > Lepidoptera > Noctuidae > Noctua > Noctua fimbriata. Next base: position 6,953,339 of record LR990929.1, on the reverse strand, counting down.
GAGCCGCGTAAGGTTTCCGCGACCTATACTAACGTTAGACTTAATTTGTGGCTTTTTTATGGCCCTTTTCAATATTATGCAACACACAAATAAGTTTAATGAGCACATTAAATATATTTAGCTTTGTTTAAGTGCAAAACAGAGTTATAAATATTAGTATTTAAATAACAATAAGGAAGGAGCATACTGCAGCTGTTACAGTATTTGATGTAAATGGTGATACTTCGAAAAACGCCAGAGAAAATGCGCCTTGAAGGCAATACATTAGAAAGTGACAAGTACGATACAAATAACGTCACATATTTATGTTCCCATGGGGTTAGAAGAATCTACAGAGCGCCACCTGCTACGATGGTACACCCACATTTTGCCAGTTACCATGTATAAGTCTCGCGACCCTAGCGACCCTATTGCCATCCACCGGGCACAAATCCAGTCCTCGTGGTCGCTTACATTATCATAGGTACAGATACTGTTAAAGAAAATTTTCGAAACCAAGAAATAATATCACTAAGACCTGATACAGACAGACACGAGGCAATATTACATTCTAACGTCAGCATTTATCAATTAGAAACATTAAAAATGCACATTTTAAGTGTTCTAGTAACCGCTTGTGATGCAGAAGGAAATAGCGTAGATGTCGTTTAATTGACCGCTGACAGATGATAATAGTTCTTGTGGCGGCTTTACAAAGCGGGATCTTAATAGTGATGCATTATTGCATCCGATACGGTATCGATACAACATGATTCGATACTCCGATATTTTGTATCGATACAAAAGGATACTATGCAATGCTTGCTTTGATCGATACAAAACTACCAATAACCGAATGATAGGATCGTGTCGTAACTCGTAACACATTGTCATAAATTGCATGATCAGGCAATTTTAAACATTAAACTTTTCTAGAATGTTTGCTTTTAATATTGACATATATCTGGATCGATACAAATTTAAATTTCAAATACAAGTATAATCATGCATCCCATAAGACGATAGGATACTGTTCGATATTTGGAGAACCGATATAAAGTCATTCGAAATGATCCTAGAATCGTATCGTTCAGGTACGTTCCGGATCGATCCAAAGTATCGATAGAAATTCAAGTATCTTGCGTCCCTAGACCATGGTTCTTGTATGTCGGCTTTACACAAAAGCAATTCTGTCGTATTGCGGAAGGTAAAGTTAGAACAGAATTGCAGATGAAGGTGACAAGGTCTTGTAAGATCGTCTGATGAAATACTCTACCGATTCCAACCTGTTTAGGAAATGATGGAAGGTTTTATGATTAATATAATTACTAAGGTGGAATTAAATCTAGATTCAACTATGATTCATTTGCTGATGTTATTTTACGTGAAACGCATTTATTAGCTAGAGTGATTTCCAAAAATGTAAGAGTGTTAATTTTATTGAAGTACAGAGAATCGATGAGTCAACTACCTACTTGAAGATTGTAGATTTCTGAGAAGCTACCAGTCTCATTTATCTCAAGGAATATTTTTATCAGTGTCTCCCTAATTATAGTTGACATAGTTGAAATAAAAGAGTAGGTATTATTAAAATATAAGGACGAGTCAATGTCAAATGTATTACTTTATTTCACACCTACGATTGACTATATTTATTATGTACATTATATACAGACTAAAAAGAACTAAAGTAATGATAAAAATAAGACTAAAAGTAAGAAAAAATAAACATCTAAACAACGACGACAATAGGACACTTAGGCGTCAAAGTATTCCTCCGCATCGCTGTCATCTGGAAAGGACGAGTCTTACCTAGAATGAATTTTGGATCGAAAAAATACTTTACTTAAATCGGATTTTTTTGGGTTATTGAGGATATATTTGATTTGTCACTAGAGAATATCACTGTTAAATAGTAGCTAAATAAAAAAAATAAAAAAAGATTACCATAAAATCTAAGAAGAGTCTCCCACTGACATAACTTTACAATAAAGAAAAACCGAAAAAGAAAATGTACCTTTTCATCTAAAAGTAATTGGAAAACTTTGCATAAAGATTAATGTTTGGTTATTGTATAAAACAGCTTTAGAATGTTATACAAACTTTGTGTAGGCTCTGGTGAGTTTGCGAAACAAATTATTATGGAAACATTTTTCTTTGTAAATTAAGTAGCTGAATAAACAGTATTCAAGTGATATTTTTATTGCATTCATTCATGTATTTCCTTAGCAATGAATATAGCGGGTTTGTAGAAAAGTTCATTGGAGAATTTTCTAGTAATTAATTGTGTTCAACACTTATGATTTCTTGAGATTTGTAAGTGGTGTGTTTTTGGGAAAATCCTTGTTATTATTCATGATTATAGTTAAAAAAATGTAAGAAGGATTAATTTAGTTATACCGACCGCTCTAATGAGTCCTCGCGCAGGTATCAATTTAAATGGAATATTCTGAAAGTTGATCACATATTGGTTCAATTAGATTATGGTTATTTTAAAGCAAATAATCTGTGGGATATTGTTAGGACTTTGTGGACGCTTAATGTGACTTTGATGGGGCAAGGTGGAGGACTCATTAAAGCGGTCGGTCTATAGATTCTGCGGTCTATCTATGAGTTTTCATTTACTTATTGCAGTTTTCCTTATTCTATCGTTTTTTCGCACATTGGGCAATCTAGTTGATGATTAAGTAATTTCACAATTATTTGTTTTATACGTGGTCTATGGAAATTTTTGAATTAAGTTTACGTCTCCTTTTAGTCAGTACTCTAATCATTCTTAGGTTGAAAACAAAGTTATCACAAATGTGCGAATATAAACTAATGTATCGAATTATTTCTATTGTATTTCAAAAATACTTCATTATTTGTATTGTTTGTTACAGGTAATTATGATCAATATTTGCAACCGCACCCACAGCTAATTTTGATACCGATGTAAGTACCTACCTACCTAAACGATACCTACATGTTATACTTTAATACAACATTTGCTAGCCAAGATCAAGAGTCCACAAAAACAACTGTTTTCTTTTGCTGAAAACCATTTCGTGGTAACCGATGTTATATGTATTTTCAGTTCAGTGTAAAAAATGATACTCTCGAAAACAAAAATCTTTTACAAGTATGCAACACAAACAGACGAGCGACGTATTTGCTCACATTGTTTACAGAAAGTGGTTCGAAAAAGATAGTAAAAGTGGAATTATATGTCAGATTATTTGGCCGCGCTAGTTCTACTTGGAAGGTGTCTGTCAGACACTGATCTGTCAGATTATTCAGCATTTCCAACTCATCTTGACTAAGCGAATTAAATGCAATTCTGCATTATCATATCACTAAACAGTGTAGAAATGCTCGAATACTTCTCAGTTTATAAAGGATGGGTAAAAAATCGTGGATCAAACGAAACAGGACGATAGTTGGGGTTATTTACAGTAAAAAATATCTCTGTGGAAGAGTCCTATCTAGATCTCCTTAAAAGTTATGACTACTTGAGTGTTTCTTCAGAAAATACCAACATTTTTACTAAATAGACAATTAGAGTAAAATGGGTTGCTTCTAGGAAATGTATTATCACTACAAAAGTGCTTTTATGGCAGTATGTACCATGAGTTTTGGCATTTTTTTCAATATGTTTTAAGTTTCACGAAAGATTATTTAATTTTATAACTTCAGAAGCCTTACTGTAAAAAAAAATTATTACCAAAAAATGACCCATAATTTTTTACCCACCCTGTAGAAACAATTTACTTAAAAAAAATGTTTTTCTCTTATGTACAGACGCCTGCACATCAAGCTACCCTAAACTGACAAATTTTCCCAATCAACCTTGAATTTAATGCTAAAGCGAGACAGAGAATCTGTTAAAGAAATTTAACAGATTGTAGTAGCTTGATGTGCTGTCTGTACTACTAACCATAGTAGATCCTTCTCAATTCGATAAAATTATTGTGATTTTAAAAAATGAGGAGGCGACTAATCTGTCGCCAATGTCACTTTGTGTGAATAACCATGGAACACAAGAGTTCGTTCGTTCGTTATTATAATTCGATGTAACATCTTGCATGCCATGTTTGTGTGTGTACTCATGTTTTGAACAAATAAGATGATCTCTATCTCTCTCTATCTCGTTGGTTGGTTAGCAAAGAGAAAGTTATCATACCCTTACTTGAACCTTCAGTCATTATTATCATGACACTGATAATCTAATCACCAAATTTATCTAATTCTGTAACATTCACCATATAATTACCGGTAACACCAACTTACATCTTATAAATTAGTACATGAGTACAAGATCAACATAATCCTACGCGATTAACTCGGGGTTTCCGTTGTGGCGTGATCGGTCAATGTCTACTTAAAGGAACTAGTTACCAATTAGGCGTAGGAAGAAAATTCTTGGGTACAGTAGCGATGGTAATTTATACTAGGGTCTGAATATTTGAGTCAGGTTAGGTCATATAGTGACAGTTATTCTCAATAGAGTAAGGCACAGGGAGGAACAGCTATAAAACAAAGTAAGTAAGTCCCATGAGTTGGACCTTTGTCTATTCATTTCCTTCTAGAATGTGCATCGCTCTTATTAGAGCAGCACTATCTAGTTAGCTCTATTGAGATCTAGCACGTTTATAATAATTCAGGTATACTATTCTTAATATGTTTATTTTCATTATGATCATGGCTGAATTCAAAGTAAAGCTGAGTCTAACTAAAGCGTTTGATAAATCACAAGCAATCTAAAATCTATTACGACCATCGTCGAACATTTTCGTTGATTTTATTATAGCAATGTAACCAAAAAGCAGCTGTTATCTCTTTATATTTCATAGAAAATAGTATCACACAATTTTCTATTATATTTAGTTGGCTGCTCTCCAATTGACGTTCATAGAAGCGAGTAATGAGGGTTCATATTAGCGTGCATTACTTATTGTTGATAACGTTGATGATCATGAAGAGCGGTACCTAGTGCATTGTTGTTATGTTATGTATTGATCAACATGTTGTTCTTTGTTTGGGTGTTCTTCTTCTCAGCTTGTCGATGGCAAGTTTTCATCAAATATCTTTGGCCCAAAACTCAGCTACGCGAACTCCGCTCACTGATGCAGTCATAAGATCGTCAAGTGCGCAGGTGTCAGGGTTTTTATGTTTGGGTGTTGATGCTTCATATCATCACAATTATTCAAATTAACCTTCGGCTAAGTTTATACTGTCACTCGTTTTATTACCTTAGCCTATTTTGTTTACACCTATTTCATCCATCAGGGTCCTTTTTGTGATTGCTTCTGTATTGTCAGATTATCTGGTAGATTTTATTAGTTCTGCCAACAAATCATTTTGTTAGTGTACGTTTTCAGCACCTAGGTTTTCCTCATTTCATTCATCTTCTTACTGTCTGTCTAACTGCAGCTATGCGAAAATATCCTATAGATTTCTCGACGACGCTTTTTTTGGAATACTTGGGAGGGATTAAGGTTGCCAAAGCATAAGTCCGTATCAAAACGAAAAACTCATGTAAGCAGGTAACTATTTCAAGATTAATATTGATCTTTCCGTCTCCATAATTCTTGGTTTAGATTCCAATGAATAACGTTAATATGACCATTAAGTAGTGTTTACTAACCGTAGGCACTTGATTCTAGGTAAGCGCTGATGTATTTCAATACACGTATACCTGGCAGCGTATCCATTGTAACACGATTGTATGCATGTTCTTCCCTTATTACGTTTAGGATAGGATATTTTGAGGAAAGAAGTAAAACGTTGTTATTAGTATTACGTACTATCATCATCATCTGCTTCTCCTTTGCAGCCGTGAGTGTTTGAGTTTGGATGCAGCTGAATGCCAGTAATTTAGTCTAGTAGTATTTAGTCACGACCTCTTAATATTAAAAAATGTAACATCTCTTGATTACATTTAGGGATCTCTGTACATCATCTCTGTAGCATCGCAAGTGCTATAAAATTCCAAAATTCAGTGGTATTCAAATGTTAAAAAAAAAAACGGTTGGAAATTCGCAATTTAAAAATCACCCCTTGAACAATACCTACTCTAAAGCAATTTTCGAAATATCTTTGAAGTTCTAGAAAGAACTGGAAGTCCTAATAGACATAAGGACTTTCAGTGCATTTCGGCTGATACGAACACTAATCTTGATGATAATGATATCTTATCACAGATTTGGAGTGGCGATTGATAAAAATAGAACGAACTTGAGCACGGTCGATCTCAAGATCGGTTCTGGTGTTACTAGTAGTAGTAGCAATGTAAGATGGCAATGAGAGATATTCTTTCGAAAGCGCCATGTTGTCATTTGTCAAGCTAGTGATTGTGCATTGTTATGAATTGAAAATATTTAGGAATTGTACCTTATTGAGATAAGATTATTTTTTGTTTTCATTCATTTTGACATGTTGTATTGCATATTCTTGTGGCTTTGAGCTATTCGCGAAAACATACATAAACAAATTGGAGATGCACACATACTTAAAGCGGTGCTTCAGATGTTATTGATCAGAGATAACTGCAGTACTATTTCCACCTATCTGTCAGCATACAACAACATGAAACCTATTCAAATTGATAGATCCGATAATGCTGACAACGATAATAACATTCCTACAACAGAACGTGACATCGTCAGCAAAAGCTAGCTTAGATAGTGGACACTATCCAGGCCTCAGGTACTAAGTCTCAATTGGTCGGTAAGCGATTTATAATGACTCCTTACTGGGAAACTATTGGCTTAATCATTGGGGTATTCCTCAAAGCGCAACTATTTTTATACGCAACCAACTAAGCGCTACTAAATTATTCCTCGAAGCACAACCATTAGTTGTGTTCACAAATTAAAATTAAAAATATTATATGTTTATTCCTGAAAGCGCAACCATGATTGAAAAAAAATTAAAGAGTTCATCATACTCCTCTCTATTTTTCGCTTTGAGGAGTAATTTTGTTGCGCTTAATTGGTTACGCTTGAAAATAGTTGCTCTTCGAGGAATATCCCTATACACGGAGTAAGGTGCACCACTGATATTACACGCCTGGATTTTATTGCTAATCATTTGAGAAGTACAGGTGGATGAAGCACCACACCTGCGCACCTGCACTTGCACCTGCATACTGTTTGACAAGGGTAGAAGAAGTAAACATCATAACATCACGTCTGTAATACCCGAAGGGTTAAGCAGAGGTGTACGTACGACTAGTACACCCACATTTTCCCAGTTATGTTTAGTTCCATGTAATAGGGGGCGAGTCTATTCCCATCAATCAGGCACAAATCCAGACTCCGTGGCTGCTACTGAGGAATTTCTGATGGAGAAATTCAGTAGTACTTTGCCCGACCCCGGAATCGAACCCAGGACATCATGATCAACAATGGCGCTTGCGACCACTAGCCCAACGAGGCAGTAAAAGAAGTGTTATAGTATTACTTAGTTACTGAGTCTTGGTTAGGTAGCCGCTCTATGTGAAATACTGGTATTCAGATGCGCCCGACAGTCAAGAAACCGAATTTCGAAGGTTTAAGAAGACGAGAAGTGTTAGAAAACGTTTCAAGTCAAAAGATCCCGATTTCCCGAATGGGTATCTAACAAAAGCACTTTCCAAAGTCAATAAAAGAACATTAAAAGTTAAGGCGGAGGTTAGAATCCCTAAATTGGATTAACTCTGTAACGGCCACCAACTTTTCTGTCTAAAGATTTTGACGGGTTTCGAGTACATTCAACTTTGTCCAACACTTATTTCTTTCGTTTAGCTAGTATCACGTTTCTTGTAGACAGGAGATGAGTCAGTCGTGTATGTAGTTTGTAATTTTGTTTTTATCTCAGTTTCCAGTGCTTCTATCTACCAAAATGTATCTCTTATTTGATTTTGATGATATAATAAATTTATCAATCATCATCATCAGAAATCATTGATTCTTTTACAGTTTAAGACGTTATCTAATTCAAAGAGATCTATTATTTTTTTCGGCCAGTTCGTTTTATCATTCTCCTGCCTTCTTAGAATTTATTTGGTATCTGTGCAGCATGCCTTCTTTTTCCATACGTGTTCATTAGTCATCTTCTCTTTCCGCACGCAAAGTATGCGCTTTGACGTGGAGTTGCGGACACCAGCCCGTTATACAATACAATACAATAGTCATCTTCTCAGCAGACATCACCTTTCTAGCCATATAATCTTTCACACAGTCCATCTCTGGTTTAAATGGCCAGTTGTTGTACTCGATTAAATTATCAAGTTAACCCATTGAATATGCTTTCTCTATAAACTCTTAAATAAACAGCCTATTACAACATTACCCTCCACTGAATCAACCTCTTCTTCTTCATGAAACATTGCTCGGGTCTTATCATCCTCATTCAAACATTTGCCATCAATTTACGTGTGCGCGTGCAAACATGGGTGACGTCTGTTGTCTCAGGAGGATAAATTTGGACATGTCTCATTAACACCATTTCGCACGATGTATTTTGGACATCGAGGGAAGTTTTTTGGGAAGATAAATATATGGAATGATGTGTTGGCTGGATTTGTTTTTGATTTGTGTTATGTGCATCATATTGAGTATAAATAAACTCTGAGCCTCAGTGTGTTCATCACGCTCAGCTGGATTGATGATCGTCATTATGGTAATAATACACTGATGGATACAACCCTCCGTTCTGTATGGTGTCCGGACGTAAAGAATAGCACCATCCCATATCTTCCCGTGGGTGTCGTAAGAGGCGACTAAGGGACTTACCAGAGAATGGGCAGCAGCGTTCTTTGATTCTACAACAACCATACTGCGATCGCCAACCCGCCTGCCAAGCGTGGCGATTATGGCAAAACCCCCCTTCTTGGGGGAGGCCTATGTCCAGCAGTGGACTTTTCGGCTGAAATGATGATGGATACAACCCTTGTGATTTCAAGTGTCCACTTTTAATATAACAAGAGACAAACATATAGTGCAGTTGATCGATGTGGGATCACACTTGTAATCTTAAGGTACTCAATTTTGGCAAATGAGCACCTACTTATCGATCATTCAAAAGCTCTGTTATAATAGAGACAGTAAAATGAAAACGATCAGATCAAGGAGTTTTGAACAGATTCTAAAGTCCCACAATAATGTACAATTGTACATGCCACAGTTCACCAGGAATACATAACATTGTTAGTACTCAACTAACTGAAGACCAAGTTACTCAGACCGACGAAGCTAAAATAGTTAAACCTTGAGTTCTCTAGTACTCCTTACATTGTGGTTACTCATAGTACTCAGACGGTGTTACAATTTGTTCAAATGAGCCAAGGACGTAGTCCGCGAAAACTTGTCTATTGAATATAATTGTAGCCAGATGCTCATTACGAGTTTGTTACATTTGCGATGAATAAATGTTGGCGTCAATTTTACTTCCTAGAATGACACATAACTGACCAGTCTCAGTATTCTCACCAAGATTGGATCTTTGAGCAAGTAATTTGTAACAGCTGTCTTAGAAATTATTTGCCAAGATTGAGCGACTGATTAATTGCGTTCTTCAAGGATTACATAGAATCCAATGAAGAGCAAGATAAAGTGACATTCAATCAGCAATAAAAGTGATGCAAAAGTAAATAATTACATAAGCTCCCGAAAACCTTGTGCAGTTCACAACCGTTATAGAAATATGAAAGCGCTCTGAAAGTAACTTGAAAATCTTTTTTATTACCCGATAATGTCCCACTGTTGGCAAAAGGCCTTCCCATATCTTTCCATGTACTCTTTTCGTGCGCCACCTCAAACCAGCCATCGCAGTGCGCGTCCAGGTGATGTGGCCACCTCTTTCTGGACATGTAATAAAAGTCTACAAAATAAAAAGTGTTACATTTATGAAACGCATCTCGAAACTCCTGTTGGTGCAGCTTACCTTGAGAGAAAAATAAAACCTAAGTACTGGGCTATCTGCATGACTAACCTGTCCAAGGCAATACTTAAAGACCAAACTGAAGTAAACACTACGATAAATTATTTTCCAATCACGTTCTAAACCATAAACTGAGAACATGAAAATGTTCAATGCGTAATGCCAAAGCAATAACCGATTACACGTAGATGTATAGTGAACGTCGTATTTGCTTTACCACACTATGGTTGAATGTCATAAAACGAGAAGACGGCCTAGACTAGAGGCATTTGCAATCGGATGTCTATAACCACTAACATGATTCATATATATATTTTTTTATATTGTAAATTGTTTTTGATTTATATTTATTTTATTTTTAACCAAATAGTGATGTTTTTTTTTTTTTGTGTTTGTAATGTGATTATAGTCTGACTGTATTGTGTGAATTGGCAATGGGTGTAAATTACCTAAATAAATGAATTTATTGTTATTTATATGGTTTTTGGTAGCTTATGTCAAATCAAGCCAATAAATTTGTGATCTCGTCCATTTTCTTTGTTATTGAATGTGATCACTTTGTCTAAGCCGGGTATATTTTTGTCTATTTGACAGTAAGATTGTTTCACCATTAGTGCAGTTTCAATTTACTGGGAACTACTGTCAATAGTGGTAAATCAATAACGAGGTCGGTTACACCTATGCGCGTGCATTGAAAAACGTGTACGGTTATCTGAGATTTACGATTCTGTTTACTGCGAGTATTTGACAACGAGTGATTGTACTGACTGTGAGTATCAAGTTCTATGACAATGAGGTTGTGTTCTTTCCGACTTGTTTGCGTGGACTCTTTGATTTCAACGTTTGGTCTCGTGGTTTCCGTATTTTCCCAGCACAGATCTCGTGGTCTGATTTCTTACAATTTTTACACACTCGTTTTGTTCGCCGCGACCTTGAGCGTAATAAAGAATTAGTACGTCTGTCATCATTCGGGAATCGTCCCGCTCTAATTCAGTTCAAAATACATCTTTTTCCCGAACAATTTACATAATGCATTTTGTCTCATCTTTCAAAATGTCATTGTGTTCAGCGACGACTGTGTAGTGACCTATATTAAATTTTCCGCCGCTTTGACATGATTCATACTCTGTCCTCGTGTCTTAAAGACCACAGGCCACAAGTTCGACATTACTTACATCCAGTTTGTTCCGAGAACTGTCAATAATGTTGCGATCATAGCTGGCCGTATAAAATGTTAACGGTATCAGTATGGGAGTACCGCAAGGTTGTGGCAAAGTATCCGCCTGGGACCCTTTTTGTTTATACTTGGTATCGGGTGACGTGTGGCGTAGTAACCTAAAGAATGCATAACAGAAAACTAGTGAAATAAAACGCCACTGTTTACGCGGAACGCCATGTTACATCAACATAATGAGCCCGACACGTGGGCTCCGAACGTGAATGACCGGCAACTTTAGGCGTCGAGTAACTTAATTTTGTTTACACAACAGAAAGTGGTGCTGGTGCCACCATTTTGTTATTACCTACCGATTTGCATCAATTCTGATATTATTGGCATTAAATTACACTTTCGAGTGTTTTCAAAAGCGGTTCGTGGTTATTCTTAGGCAAACGATACTTCAACCATATTTATGACCTACCTCAAACGCTTTGAAGAATTTCCATTTGTTTCCGCCTATGTTGCTGTATATTAAAGTCGTGTTTTATGGCTAGACAGGTACTAATGTTAATAGTATTGGCATTTATTAAGGTTAAAAATAATAGTTTGGCATCTATTCAGAATTTTAAGTGTTGAAAAGTTTATGGTTTACCTTGATTTGTTTACTGTTGAGTTAACTGATTCCCTTGAAATAATACCTTCGTGTATAATCTGCTTAACACCCGTGTCTTGTTTTGATTTACTAATGTAAGCTACTATATTGTTTGCAGCGCCATTTTTACACAATTGCTCAACTTATTCAAATTGTTTACTACGGTTTTTCTGAATTATTTGTAGTGCGTGTTATAATTCAGTTCCATTACTTTGTTCTGTATTTAAATTTAAATATTTATTGTTATTCCGTTTTGTAGAATTAATGTTTATAAAACTATCTGCTAAGTTAATAAAAACGTTGTTTCTTCTTCGTTTGAGATTTTATTTGTGTGGCTAATATTTGTGGCTGGGCAATATCATGAGTGTTTCATTGTGAGGTGGAAGGACTTTACAATAGCAATGACAATAGATACTGTCGTCTTTATCCGTGATTTTATCTTTCTTTCCTATATTCTGGTTAATTGTTGTATCAATATTGAAATTGATTTTGAAGAGTTTGGATAACGGAGTAACTACGGTACCTAGCGATGATTGCTAAAATAACATAGTTTAACTGAAAACATCCTTGATGACATATGATTTAGTATCAATAACATAGCTTACGAAATGTAGGTGCACTATATGTACGTGTACTTCTGAAAACAGGAGTGATGTTATGTGCTTGACAATAAATATTTATCTCAAATCTTTTAAATCATGCTGTTAGTTCCACAATAACATAATGCACTCGAGTTTTTTCTGGGAAGAATATTTTTTGTTGTAAATTATGTTAATCTGGCGATAAAAGAAAAGATCACGTTTAACGATATTCAAGTTTTACGTATATTATATTTTGTTCTGACAAGGTTTTAATTTCCATTGAAATAATGCTCAGGATCAGGGCAGTGAACCTGATCAGTGGAAATAAAGTTAAAATCATCTTAGAGAGCATTATTTTAAGATCAAAAGTAATAATAGATCTATGAACAGTCGTTTCAACATGGGTTTGTACGAACAATCAGAGAAATGTCTCTCACACTAAACTAGTAATATTACATAACGTCGACAAAACCACGCATTTTAAAATCCCTCATACAATTATGCAACTACACGCCTATAAAGCGACTAAAACCTATAAGAAAGCATTAAGCGCTTTATTTGTTTGGTCTATAAATTAATCGTTCAACCAATTTTGGAAAGCGGAAAATCACCCGAGCAAGTGCTGGCGCCAGATGGACGCATGCCAGCCTTTCATTGGGAATCAACGTAACTTTGTTCTGTGGACGTTGAGAGACTGTTTAATTGACACAAATATTAACAAAAGGGACAATGCAGTTGATGATAAAGAAGAATTTAAAGATTTTCTTTGTAATGGCGAAGAAGGATGTAATGTCTTTCACTGGGAGTCCGATGCCGGACTGTTAACATGATAAAAATATTAACAAAAGGGATAATGCAGTTGATGATGAGGTAGAATATGATGGTATTCAATGAAATACGAGAAGAAGAAGGTGTAATGCCTTTCACTGGGAATCAGTGTAACTTTCTTCCATTGACGATGTGGGACTGCTAACTTGACATAAATATTGACAAAAGAGAAAATTGTAGTTGATTATGAAGAAGAATATGAAGACAATAATTGTAATGACAATGAAATACGAAAAGAACAAGGTGTAATGCCTTTCACTGGGAATCAGTGTAACTTTGTTCTACGGGCGATGTGGGACTATTAGATTGACACATATAAACACATGAGACAAAGCAGTTGATGATGAACAAGAATTTTATCACCTTCATTATGACTTTATAACATATAGTTATAAAGTTTTGTCCGAAAAAGAAGGTAATGCAACTTTGTTGGAAATGGGACTTTTAATTTGACATATAATGTATAACGCAGATAACGACGCCGTTATCATTGAAAATAAACATAAAGGACATCACCCTGACGAAAAACCACAGTGATAAAAGAAGTAGGATTATTAACTTCACACTACAAAGCAATAGACAAAACCGGTGATGGTGGTAAAGAAAATGAAGAATTTATAGTTCTTTTTGATGATAAATTGTACAAATTTTGAACGAAGAAAGACTTAACAAATTCCTAAGTAAGTAAATGTATTGAAATGCAAAATAGTTTTTTGTTATCAGATGAACTTTGAACATTCGTGGAAAGTATTGCTACTAAATGCTTTGAGTAAAAATAAACCTAATTATAAAAGAAAATAATACGCCTGAAATGACGAGTAGGAAACAGAGAAGTATGGAAAAAGAATACAAGAGAATGAAGAAGTTGGTCTACGAGAAGGACAAAACGTAATTTCTCTAGTACGTTCCACAGACAGGCATAAGCTAGCTCACCTTTATTTTGGCATATTCTAGATTGTAGGCAGACCAATAAAATTATTGGTCGATATTTGGCAATGTCAGGTATATTGACACGAACTGAAATACCGTAGTACAGGTACAGGCCCCAAGTCAGTGGTAACAATACTAGTGTTAGCTGGCCTCCCATTTTATTGAGACCCCGTTCTATGCTACATCAGCTCAAGGTCTTACCATCGTCGTACGGACGGCCTACCTCAGTACCTACATCAATTTATTAGACTGCAGGAGTAGTGCGTGCCTTACTTTGTAAGTCAATCAATATACTAAAATATTGAAGCTAACATTGTTTTGACCTAGTTATGTCTGTACGATCCTTTCGACTTGTGCTAATATAAAATCGTGCGACAGTATTACTTAGCAACATTAGCTGGAATACAGGGCGGAACCCGGACACCGACGTACAAACGGCTATCACGTATTCTTTCTGAACCCTCAAATAGAAATTACCATCGGTAATTTAAAAAGAATCAGCTGTTCCACATAGGTTCCACGGATATTGCACTTTTGTAGGAACGAAACAGCTGTTCGTTTTTAAATTACCGATGCAAATATCTTTAAGGGAGGAGGTACGGTATGATGTAATGCATACGTGGTAATCGTTCTTGAGTCGGTGTCCCTTCCACCCTTTAGTTTCTACTTTAACGCAGTCAAAATGTCATTCTTCAGTAACGGTTACTTACTCTTCTTGAGCTTGGAACAGTTTTCCATTACCTTCCATTCCTCGGTCTCATCATCGCCATTATCCACAGCCTGACTTCTCCCACTGCTGGGTATAGGTGTGTCTTTTTGTTTGTGCCAATCTCCACGTTGCTCTGCCAGCCTCATCCAGGTTTCTCGGTCTAGTCCAAATTCATTATCTAATTCATTCTGATGAATTAGATAATGAATCTAGAACGTTACGTTTTTTTAATGTGTTCAATGAATCGTAACCATGTCACTCACATAAGAATCTTTTAAAACTCTGTAATAAAACAACGATGTATCATGTACGAACTAAATACCGTTTTCCGCTTTATTTATTTTCATGTTTAAAATAAAAACAGATGTGGCACACAAACGAATGATATATTGTCCACTATTTTTAATGTAACGGCGTATTGCTTACAAGTTTCCTGTAACATATTCTCCAAGCTGTATTTTAGATCTGGCTGTTCTAAATCGGAAGATGTTAAAACGAAATAAACTGACCGTAAAAAACCCGCATCAGAATCTCATCTCGTCTCATTGTGTGGTTCATCCTGCGCTCCGATTAGTCTAACATTTGGACAAACTCCAGATTTTATGTCATAAAGCTTTTAGATAATGCTGGAATTAGTGTAAAGCTGTCACTAGATATGTTAATATATAAACAAATTAGACATGCCATTTTGTGTTTAGATCTTGGAGGAGAGGACAAAAAGATGTCAGGCAAATTAAATAATTTAGACGACTATGATTATACAAATTCAGAAATAAACAAAGAACCTAAAAGGTGAAACGATAGGCTTCTAATTCCTTATCACACTAATTGGATTAAGAAAACGATAAGGTAATCCCGGAACGCAATACAAATGAAATTGAGAGAGTAACTGAAGGTCTATCATTTACTTAGTGTTAATGTTTCCCTTTCGGTAATGCAAATACTGACTCTCTCTCATTAAATATATTTTTATAGTCCTTTGATATCGCACAAAAGATTGCGTTCCTTTGTTATTTTGAGGAAGCTGATCATGACACATTCATTCTGGGCATATATTTAAGAGACCTTTGAAGAATTTTCTTTAAGATACAGTTTATATAAGTGCTTTTTTATCACCTTTATATTAATTGAGTTTTTAATGACAGGTTAAAAGCATTTCTTGTAAGTTATTTACAAAGCCATGCAATAAATAAAACTTGGTTTGCAAATCAGACAGAATGTGTTCTTTTTAATTTTTTGCTATCATTTAAACCCAAGGTTAAGTATCAGATAAAGGTTTTTTTTTGTAGGCACAATATCAGGGACATACTTATCTACGAAAATATTCCTAAGGTTAGATATGACAAGTAAATAAGTTAATATATGACCTTCATTCAGGAATAACAAGGTACAAAACGCGAAACCTGATTCCAAAATTCTCAGTAGTTTCAACACTGTTGCAATATTTCCTTAAAATGTTGACGGTTTAGGAGTAAACATTGGAATTGTAGTATTATTTAACTCACAACTGCGCACTTTGTAAACAATTCGTAATACCAAGTACGAAACGAATAACATTGCGTTGCAGGAAGTGGTTTCCCGGATGAGGGGACAATCCTCAAGAGGAAAAGAGATGGAGGCATAGAAGAGAAAGGGATAGATACAAAACAAGACTGACCCTGAACGTAATCGTGGCCTAGTCCCCGGGGGAATATTGATCGGGCAGGGGACAAGGGATGAAACCAAATGAAAACCAGTTTGGAGATTCTTTATATAATGAAGGACGTAGTAAAAGATGATATTTATGGGGACTAAAAATACACATTTTTGTCTGGGACATGGGGAGTGTGCCTTTCAGATTTTGTTGTATGAATGGATGAGTCAGGAGATAGTATTGTAGCTTTTAGGGCATTGGAACAAGAGCTAAACATTTAGGTCTAGAGTTGAATGGACTGACCTTGAACTGGTGTTACTTTGGCAATGTATTAGCTTTTGCTTTATAAGCTTGTGTTGTAGAACCTTTCATTGAAGGGATTTTCCTTGATTTTGGTTTGAAATTATGATGGCGTTATTATTTCCTTTATTCATTCTACATACACATTTTACATATTTTTTAATATTTCTTAAAAAAAAACCGTAAAACATATTTTTTAATGTTTTACGGTTTTAAAAAAAAAAATTGTTGTCCGCCGGTGTCGGGAGCAGGGTCCAAGCTACTGGTGGTTAGGGCTCCAGAGACAGGAATCTCCTCATATCATAATGCGAGCCGTATCGAGCAGTACTGCCTTCTGAATCAAGCCCTTGACCGCCTAAGGAGAGCTTCGAAAGATGGTCGTCGAGGCTGAATGATAGTCATGGCGTTTATTATTATGAGTTATTAGTATGTTCGTGTTCAAAGTTATGTCGAGTGCTTTATTTAAAGCTTACTGAAGTAATATTGACTCTATTTTGGAACGTCCCTTGCTGTATTACGTCAAGACATATTAGTTTTATCTCTTAAGTCCCTACAAAGTCTTGGTAATGTAATCCTTATCACCATAGCATACAGTTTAGTATTCTACTTAAAGCTCCATGCGATCTTTGTCTTTTTATGTCTTAGCTGTATATCTATGTCAAACAAAAGTTAGTGTCAGCTACACACTTCAACCAAATTATCTGTGCAGGCGGGAAAACACAGAAATAAAATAAATGTACCAAGTTTGACATATCGATGCATATTTTCTTGACAAGCAGCGCCACCTTGAGCTGCATACTTAAAGTGGTCATACTGTACAATTATGTTTTGTTTCGCCCACTCATACACCTACTTGGAACTCTAAAAAAAGGTATGATACTATAAACAGTATTAATGGTTAAATATTGATTTATGTATTCGAAATACTTGAAAATGTTTCATAACCTGCTTTTGTATCCGGTGTAATTTACGATAATGTTGAACTGACTTTTATTTGCGTGTTGTTTTATTTTCAACGTTAGTATTGTAGATTTAGGTCTGTTATGGCCGGCACAACAAAAATCTGACCACGAATATAATAATTTGTAAGTAAATAATGTTTAAGCCATCTGAAATTGAAAAGACTTAAGGGTCCTTTGAAATAGGGTGGGTATATGCTGCCCGCCGTATTAGTAAGCAAAATAATTAAAAAAAACATAAGTAATTAAAACATGCTTATCTATGATAATTATCAAAAGTGCCAAATCAAGAGGATAGGCAACAGAATTCTAGGAGATTATCATAAGAATGATACAGTATATAATAAAGATAACATCACACAGGTCATCCCTGAAGGGTAGGGCGAAGGGTATGGCAATTATGCTATGTCCCATGTAATAGGAGGTAAGCCTATTGTCATCAACCGGCTACAAATCTAGATTCCGTGACTGCTACTGAGTAATGCCTGATTTAATGCAACAAAAAAAAAAGTGTCAATGGCTATAATAATAAAAATGAACCAATATAATTGATCGGTAAATAACAAACATCTACATAGATGCAATGTTTATTCGCAGCGGAAAGCATTTCAACAATCTTTCGTGCCAATTAGTTACGAATTTTCCGCTAATTGAATACCTTCGTTTATTTGCGATGTGCATTCATTGAAAGCTGACGTCCATTAATTTGATCGTACAATAAACAATGGAAGCGTCGTAATGCTTTCGGAAGGCAAAACTGTTTGGTGCGACATTCCTTTACATTCTGATTCAAATGAAAATGATCTTAAATTTGTAAATCTTTTTAAAATGGAATTCTTTAACGACTTCATTCATAGTTTTTTCGTTCGTGGATGTTTGGCGTGTGTCCATAGTTGGAATAACGTCGCCATATTGTTTCATCAATATAATTTCCACAAGCAATTTCACAAATGCTTAACGACAGAGCCATCCTGAAAGCGCCAAAACAATCATACTGCACTTAGCAGCTTTTTTCAATGATTTTACAGCATCGTATTTCTGCCAGACTTACTGCCTGCTCTTGTAAAACTCATGCCTTTAATAAAACCTTATTTAAGTCTAGATTCTAGAAGATGTTCTAATTTTCTTATGCTTTACATTTCCTGATAGTCTGTTAAGAGAGCTCAACAAACACGATTTAACAGACTAGGATGCAGCCTGTGGATGTTCCCCGCAGGCTGCATCCTCTGGATTCATCTCACGTAATCTCCCTCAGCTTCACTCTGGAAGCCTGCAATATACTCCAGTTAGAAAATCTATTTCGTTGGGATTATCTAGCTCTTCTCCAGGCTCAAACAAAGACTTGATTTCTATGTTTGGGAATTACACTTTGTATGTTTGGGGATTGTCTAATTTATTAGTTGTTCGGAAACTGGTACGTAATGTATTGTTTATCATCCGTTTACTGATAGAATTTTGTCGATATGGAGTAACTTATCTGAAGCATTTTTCTGGAGGTAATAATATGTATTTACTTGCCCTTTGGCCAAATTCTGTAGCAAGAGCCCTAATTCAGTATTGAAATACTTATAGCAACGGAAATCTTTAACTAAACCTACAAAATATTTTAAATCTTAGACTATTTACATTATGTTATGCCTATGGTCTCTCACTACCACTCCATCTTTACCATAGACAATACAAATTAGTAGGCTGAATAACAAAACCTCATCTTCATGGCTAAACAAACACTTCATAAAAATGTTATTATGAACATTTGGTCATCGGTCTGCAGCGACCCCGCTATCTAAATTGGACAAAGTGATTAAACCAGTTTGTTTTCCATTACATTTATATTTCATACAATTAATTTATTTATTCAACGTTTGTAGGTCTCGGTCGTTATCGTGTTACGTAAAGTTTGATAGTCATAATCTGCTTAATTAGTTTTGATAGTTGATAACAACGTGAAAATTGAGTAAGATGAGATCATCAACACAAAAGACGTCGAGAAAATCTTCTCTTATTTTAATCTGAGACACAGATTTAAACAGAGCTTTTGAGTTAGACATTTCTCGTCTCCATCTTGTACAGTATGACCACTTTTAGTTTGCAGTTCAAAGTGGCGTTGCTTGTCAAGAAAAAATGCATCGATATGTCAAACTTGGTACATTTATTTTAGTTCTGTTGTTTCCCGGCTGCACAGATAAGTTGGTTGAAGTGTACTTGTATTTTGACAGCTGTTGACAGTAACAGGATGGGAATAACGGATAGCTAAATTTCGTCCTAAGTCTCGTTTATACCTACATACATAGATCTTAGGCTAAAAATTATGCTAGTTCAAATGACTAACGCTAATCAATTCAAGGTTTATTATCCTATTCGCAAGTATCGATTCCAGTGGAAACTTCCTACATTTACATTGGATTACAAATAACAGCTGTGCTGTTTAAATACTGATTAACGTTACTATTTATACGATACGGTGGCCATCAAACGAGGTTTTTTTTTACAAAAATAACGTGTTTTTAAGAAGGGAACAGTCTGAACTGGACCGCATGTCTTATATTAATTTATCGATTGAGTTTTGGAATTTCAAAAAGGCCAGCCTTTCGTTTGAAATACCAGTTAAAGTAAACCTGAAGAGTTTATTTGTTTTTTTGAACGCGCTAATCTCTGGAGCTACCTATCGGCTTTGAAAAATACTTTTGCATTCTATAGCCCAATTCATGAGGAAGGTTAAAGTCAAGGCTTATTTAATATCATGCCACGGCCCTTAGGAGCCGAGCAAACAAAAAAACGACGGGTCAATATAGATTGTTCAACTCGTCATTTTGTTTAGGTTGAAACCAATTTGACGTCATAACGTGGGTGTTAGAATTACAAGTCATTGCCATGGTAAAATATGAGTGTTTTTACTATCACAGTAATATTTATGTAACATAGGAATATGCAGCCAATGTTTACGTAAACAAATGAAAACAACAGAGGATTTGCAAAAAGTTCAAACGTTCTTTTTTTAAATGGAGCGGGCTGCCATTGTTAACATAGTCAACAAAGCACCATGTGCCATGTGTTTCGCATAAATACCGCGTTCCAAGGTTATCGCGAATAGTAAAGAAAATCTATCGTGTTCCTTGAACAACACTAGCATAGCAATCGAATTTCAAATCTTTAGAGGTGCTCAATGAGATGTGCCAGTTACATCTCAGTGGAGCGATTTAGTATAGAATTAAATGATCACATTGACAGAG
Source organism: Noctua fimbriata (assembly GCA_905163415.1). Taxonomy (NCBI): domain Eukaryota; kingdom Metazoa; phylum Arthropoda; class Insecta; order Lepidoptera; family Noctuidae; genus Noctua; species Noctua fimbriata. The sequence goes on along the minus strand of LR990929.1, from coordinate 6,932,473 downwards.
TATAAAATGTAGTGGCTATTTTTTCGAGTTTTTTTTTCAGAAACCAAATAACTATGAGTCTTTGTAATAATTTAAATTGTTGCGGTTCGTTTAGTTAGTTAACAAATTATTCTGTTCTACATAAAAACTATCTAGTCCGTGTATTTGGTTTGCAAATTCCTGAAACACGCACGCTGTAACAGTTTTTAAATTTAAATCGGTGACTCATTATGAACTTCGATTGTAAGACCACAAACAAAATACTATGTGATGTTACGCATTATTTAGTAAAGAATGACAACACAGATGTTTCTGTTTTTATAATCTGATCTTAAACATATACTTGATATATCTCACGCAAAAAATTTCGTTTTTGTTTCATTATAAGTTTTTTTTTAAAAAAAAAAACGTTTACTTGTTTTTGTTTTACTTTACTGTTGATTCATTTTGTGTTCTGACTTTTCACGTTTTCTGAAAGATGTCGAATGAAAGATTTTATCTTTCATTCGACATCTTTTAACGAAAAATTTCAGAATTCGGAATACATAATACCTACTTGAAATATTTAAACATGACGAAAACGACGTAAACAATACACAAATTATGCTTCGTCAGATAATTAATCGGAAAACAAATTTTCCTTAAAATATACGAAAATAAATAATGAAAACATCTTCCTTGTTCGCCGTGGTTTATGACTTAGGTAGATTTAGATAATATGGTTCGAAGAAGACAATAAAAATAAAGACCCGATTTAAAGTTTTGTAAATATTTTGAAACCAGATTGTTAAGGTTGCTTATCTTTGTGTATCTTTGCCTAAATACTGTTTAATTTCAGGAATTAATGCACAGTAAAAAAGAGGCCAAAAAAGAATCATTAACTAATCTTTTATATCTGAGAAAATTGTCTGGCTTCCGGAAAATCGACTGCCTTTCGGAGCATATACTTAGACAAAAGTTATAAGAAATTGAAATTGAAATGTCTATTTAATTTTTTATCAGTTTTTCTGCTTTATCTAGCTTTAACAGGCTTTATTTAAATTATTCTCAGCGTGTTTAAATCACTTTGTTCGCTTTCAAGGTCCTGTTTCCCGCTATTCCGCCTTACGTCTTCGTGGAGGCGATAAAGCATTTATTATTTTTATTTTTAAACCGTTCAACAAGCAGTGGTTGTGTTGTGTTATGCCTCGGCACGTGGCCTAATACACGATCAATAGTATGATGTCATCGTGAAGTGTTTTGTTATGAATCCTCGAGGGTTAATGTCAATGTTCAGGCTGTATAACTGAATACCTTTGCCTTAAAGTTTGTACTTTACCCATTGATATCATCACAATAATTGTAAAACATACACATGTCTGATAAGTAGATGATACCGTAGAGATTTAAATCTGGAATCAGATAGTGATCATTAAAAAAAGAAACCCGTTTGAGTCAGCTTTTTTAAGAATTGATGTGTTCAAAACAACAATGGAAGCACGTGCGATACCGCGTGTTGAGTATTTTGACGATTCTTAAACAATACACCTACGGTATGTTTCAGCTGGCGAACTAAAAACCGGTGTTAAAATGTTGTTGGAGGTCATCTGACAATCTGACCGTGCCATGACACGTGAATTCTGTCATACTACACATCACTAATTCTTTTTTTTAAGTGTGAATCTCAGTGTGTTCTCATTAACTGCATTGTAAAATATTGAAGAAACAAAGCTCCTACAGTAAAAAAAAAAAACTTAAATCCGATATTACATAACAATCAATAATATAATAATAATTCATTTATTTGCCTGAAACATTGTGGTACAGATCTTAAAATACAACAAGTACAAGGTTCTTCATGTTCCGCCTTATTTTACAGCATGCAAATTTTAATTCGGACTAATATTATACAACGTAAGGTATCAACGTAATATTATACAACTTGTATAACACATGTGTATTCTAATAGCGATCAAGGCCGATCATTCTCGTTTATTTTCGACGCGGAACGCGAATCGTTACGATCGCTCAGTCGCGTTTAAAAAATAGTGTTGTTATTTTTCGTTAGCGGTACGTGCTAAAGTTGCGTTCAGTTTATCGGACTAGAATTTATTGGATATTTAAATTGAGAACTAGAACCTTATAAACTATAAGGTTATGTTAAAATGACATAATGAATTCTCTGCGTTTCTTTTTGTGGTTAGTTATTGACTCATTACCACCGTTATTACTTATTTATGTGAATTGATAGTTTTGTTTACATGGTTTAAGGTGAACAATAAATAAAACTTAATTCATTTTTTCTTTATTGTTAGTAACAATTGCACACCGATTTAGTTTAACAAGCCTAATCGCATATATATTAACATCAACTGATTGTTTCATTGATGACTACCTATTTGGAGTTACATATTCCTATGGTGACACACCACGCAAATCCCACTTTTCCCCATTTTCAATTTAATCCACGATTAAAAGGATATTTATAAAAAGATTTCTAAAATGCCGACGATAAAAATGTCCAAACAATTGATAAAAAAAAAACAATCGAAGAATCAATCTCAATTAAGAATTAAAAAGCTTTATCTATCTACTCACGTTTCTATTACGTAACCCCCTGGCCTTTTGCACGTTTTGCTAGACCCAATATAGCATTTCTAACATTAGTTTTATCTTATCGTAATTCTGTTATCCTATCAATATAGATTGTTTTTTTTTCTAATACTAGATACTTTGTCTAAATTCGACTATCTGTCGCGATTAATGGATGTTACAGTCGTTACAGATAGTTAGTGGCCCGGGAAGTCTGACAACCAGTCTTTCCAAAGGGTATCGGTATCGTATTACCCAATAACTGGGTTGTGGAGGTCAGACAGGCAGACGCTCCATGTAAAATACTGGTATTCAGCTGTCTCCGGTAAGACTGGAAGCCGACTCCAACTTATTGGGATAAGGCTAGAGAGATGATGAGTGGGATATGTAAGGCGATTCTCCCACTGCCCTGTACACCGACGTGTGCCCCTGCAAATACAATGAATTTTCCACTGCGCGACGGAGCGCGGTGCAGTGGAAGAATCGCCTAAGTAACGAGTCGTGTCACGAGATTACGATAGATAAGATCCTTTACCAATGAGTTTTGTGTCAATATAACTATCAAAGATATAGACTATCTGTGCTAACAATACTCTAATGTTTTAGGTAAATCTTGCCGCCTTTGATGGCGACTAAACTACTCGAATTGATTGACTGAATTTTCGACAGAACAGCATTATCAAATCATTTGACAAGAATATCTGTTTTGATAGTCTATCTTTTAGGCCTTTGCCTTCTAGAATCCTGGTTTTAGGCTATGTGAGATGTATGAACGTTACTTAGCAACCTTAGATTTTTGGATATACAAAAAGTTTACATGCAGTTGTGCATCAAACCCTTAATTCCGTGAATCAAGTCGATGTTAAATGTATAAATCTACATTTGTATAACCTATCAATTTTCACATAACACTTGGTGTATGTACAGACATATATGGGTCAGTAAATAATGTAACATTTTCCAACCACAGATATAAAACAGCTCATATTTGTCTATGTACTTGTCGCGCCCATGTACCGCTCCGTTTTACCTAAGCTGTTATCTACACATAAACATTGACATTGTGTATGAATGACGCTTATATAACACAAGTTTAACAAAGAAATATTTATACAGTGTATATTGATAAGAATTACTTTGTTTACACACGGATTTGTTGTATTTGTTTTAACTTTTAACTTGAGCTAAAAACTAGTTTTGTATTGTGAAAAAAATATGTCGTTTTCTTCTGAACATGATGTTCGTAGCGGTGGCGAAGGTTCCATACAACTCGATTCCTACCGGATTCCCTTTGAAAAATGGCACACTCAGTATTCTATAGACAAATAACTCTCTGGCTTACCTCTTACAAAAATTGACCCTCCGCCACTAGTGCGTAGGTACACCTACGCACCAGTTGCAGAGTTGCAGTTGCGGGTCTCAAGTACACTTGTTAAACACATTTCGCCAGAGTCCCATGTAATAGGGGGCGCAACCGGGCACAATCCTGACTCCGTGACTGCTACTGAGAAATTCCTGATAGAAAAACTCAATAATATTTTGCCCGACGCGGGAATCGAACCCAGGACCTCATATTCAGCAGTCGTGCTTGCGACCACTTGACCAACGAGGCAGTGGGTTTCTGAAGTGCTGTTTTGATAAGTTATGGCATAATCAGCCATAATATTCCTACTGTTTGGACATTGGCGTCCTCTCTGTGTGAGACGCCATGGCATAGGCCATGGCGTCTCATTTTTTTTTAAACTAAATAGGCTTGCGTTTAGCTGCAACTCGCCTGATGTAAAACGATGATGCGGCCTAGGGTGGAACACGCTTGCCTAGAAGAAACCGATTCACTCGACCTTTAAATAGATCGAGATTATAATGATCAGGGAATAATAATTAATTGCATTATTTGCAGGCATACCTAGTTCCCACCTTCTCAAGTAGAACTTAATCAACAGACATCTACAACTTTGAAGTACATCTCCACAAACCTTATTTGCGAATAGTCTGTCTGCTGTACATATGCAAAACAGCATGTTTATCATGATAGCTGCTATCTAATCTATGCAAACACTTGAGACGTCTCATGCGACTCAAACTGGATTTATTACAAGTGGGAGTAGGTACGGAGCAAGCGATGGATAGCTTCACGTGGGCGTGTAGATATTTTTCTGTGGGAACGCTTGAGACACGTGTATAACGGTATGTTGCTTTTAAAGTCGTAATGAGAGATAGCAATGTTCACGTTGGAATTTTCGAAATAAAAACAAAGCAAGGAAAGGTAGAAAGTAATCGATTCTGTTGTGTAAATCCTATTTCTCTGGTCATGTTGCACTAGTAACTTAGTATAAAAAGTACTTCCCTGAGGGTAAATCAAAACTATAGGGTGTAAACAGACCCTTCACGAAGCCGTCAACCAAGCATTCTAAAATCACGTTTTACGGTAGGACTGAATCGAACGCACTCAAAACATTGTGCTGATGGATGGATTGAATAGTACAGGGGTCGTGGAGGTGTTTAAATTAAAAATCATACATTCAAAACATGTATTTAAAAAAAAAACTTCTGAGAAACTTGGAGCTTTGACCTCCAATATCTCCGTAACTAGAAGGTTCCCAGGTTTGCTCTAAAACAAAAAATGATCGCAAAGACGGGGAGAACAAGTGCCTTTCGGCTTCGTTAAGGGTCTATTTACACCCTTTGTACCTATAAATAGTAGGTAACTACACCAAAATTTTGGCCACTTACCTATATGCTCCATTGATAGGGTCGCCGACTCATCGGACAAAATATACCAAGTCCGGCCTACTTTAAAATCCAGTAGTCCGACCTGAGAATCGGACCCTCCTAGTCAGCAATAGGTTTGAAATCGTTTGTCTAGTGGTCAAAAATTAAAAGACATTTATTCAAACTATGCTGAAGATTAGCACTTTTTGAACGTAAATTGGACAAGACAGTCCAAATTGGATTGATGACTAAAACAAAGCCAAGATCAGTAAGTCTACCACTCACCACAAACAGCACCCGTTTACGAGCATAACGCAAAGATCAACCATTGTCTCCGTCGCCATATTTGAGGGAAAGAGGCGACCCGACCCCCGTACGGTCGGACCACTACATCAACATGGCAGTTAATTAAGTACTTATAAGCCTGTGATGTTGTTTTAATAATCTGACTTTAAATAAGTTAAAAACCCATTCACATAACAACAGCAAACAGAACTATCAACAATCAAGCGTGCTACACAGACCAATGGTATCGAACATCACAACCATATTCTCGTTTTTCCTCTACACGTGGATCCAGCCACCATTTTCCTTTGAGCACATCGATTAGTGCTCATGTTGTTTCTGACGCCATGCTAACAATCCTCGTGTTCAAGTGTGAAATACCGACGATAATTGACTTTGTTAATCAACGTGTCTTAGTCTTCCGTTTAAACAGTGTTGTTTGGTTGCGAATGAGTTGTTTCTAATGTATTTAGTTCTTGGGCAAAGTTGAGGATATATCGAGATAATACAAAAAAACACAGAGGCGGACTTAAAACCTAGCTTTTCTAAAAGCTATGTTGATAGGTGCATTTATTTGGATTTGGATTCACCGTGGCGAAGTAGGTATAGGGCCTACAAAATTTAAAATACTATAAGTGCTAATGACACAGAACTTCGAACAGTAAAAAAAGAATATAAGACAGTTTAGATCCAATATAAAAATCGTGTAGCGAAGATTCTAGATAGTAGGTACTATTTGTATAAGTACCTACATACCTAGGTAATTAAATATAAGTAGGTAGGTAACCATAAACCAACTGACGTAGGTACACTACAAATATAACGCTTGATTTACCATAAAGCATGCAATTACAGAAGCTACATCACTCGATACATAGTTATGTCTATTTAACAAAGTAACACGAAGCGTACAGTCCGATAGCTAGTCCGATACATCTTGAAGTGAACGTATAAAATGGCGCTGCTTGTGAAGACTAACACCCGTTACTTGATTAAAGTAATAACTTTAGATACGATTTTTATTCTGTAGTTTAGTAATTGCTTAAACTTAGAACTGATTCTTAGCTTTGCTTTCTTTAAATAAAAATGTTTGCATAAGTAATTTACACTCAAGTAATTACTTTAACTTGACTTAGATACCGGGTAAAGTGTCAAACAAACGTCAAATGCAGAATAGAAAATGGCGTGGTTAGGATGACAGAGAAGGATCTAAAATTGAAAGTTGAAAAATGTGGAGGCCCTGGTGTGCGGGTGTTATCAGTATAAGGTTTCCACTGCTGTGACACAAATCTCCTCTCTGTGATAGAGAATGAGAACAATGTGGGGTGGTCCCATAAAACAGCTAAAATTAGTCATTCAAGTATTAGTCAAGTATTAGTCATTCATTCGTGGATAATTTCTTTTTTTTTTATTCTGTATGGGCTTACTCTTGACCTCAATCTAGTCCTGAGGACAGAGATGAGGTCGACGATGGAACAAGCCAACCCAAAAGAAGCCTAAGATAATTATGGAAATGGTTCACATTTTTGTTTTTGTAATCACCCTAATTTAGGTTCATTTGTAATTCGTTTGCATTTCCCCGCGGCTCAAGACATTTTAGTCACTAGATCAGCACAAATCATGCGCGTGACAGCTGATCTCCGTATTAGCCATACAAATACCACAGATTAAATATATTTGCTCACACGTTCAGCCTTTATGCCTTTGCCAGGTACATACTAAAGACAAACACGTGTTTCCTGTATAATGTTTTAGAAATAAATGTGTAACACACAATGGCTTGCGATTTGTTTTAATTTTGCAATTATAATTTTTAATTTGTCATGTTGTTTTGAATGCAGTAAGTGGGTAATGAATGCACTAACTGCGTGCTTAGGTTTTCTATCAACTATAGAGAATTGTAATTATGCTATGTATCTTTATTACACTTTATAGTTTAAAATTATGGTTATACTCTAGGTAATTGGTAGTTTAACTGCACTATTTAGCTGTGGATCATTTTGTTCAGGAAAAGAATGCGGAGTGTATGGAAGAGAGCATCATGCTTAAAAAATATATATATTTGATTATAATATATGTACATATTTGATTATAATATTTATAATATATATATTTGTCATGTACTGTATCCTTGGTAAAAGGTTGTGATGATGTCCCTGATCCAAAATATGTGGGAATTTAGATATTATATTACTTAATTCGTTCAGTAGTCGGTAGTCAGTAGCCCGAAACATCGGACAACGTCTCCTATGCAAGGGATATCGTATTACCCAGTACTAACTGGGTTGTGGAGGTCAGATAGGCAGTCGCTCCATGTAAAATACTGGTATTCAGCTGCAACCGGAGATTGGAAGCTGATCTCAACATAGTTGGGAAAAGGCTAGGCAGATGATGACTACGTAGTTCATCCACATACACTTACAGTGTCACATTTTCATCTTGATCTTTAAAGTTTAACATATTAAGTTTTTTTTTTCGTTGCCATACAACATGGCAAAGCCACTCTTGGGTACATTACCCGTTGACAGCGTTGAGAAGTTTTTGACGCTATTTTTTAAGTTTATTGTTAAGTTAGTACTACTTTACGTTATTTTAATTGATAAATATATATATCATCATCATCATCATCATCATCATCATTTCAGCCGAAAGACGTCCACTGCTGGACATAGGCCTCCCCCAAGTGTCGATGACCTGCAACCTTCACCGATGACCTGGTGAAGGTTGCAGGGATCCGCTGGATGCGAGGCGCACGGGACCGGTCAATGTGGCGACACAATATATATATTAAATAGAAAAAAAAAAAAAATATATATATATAAGTAAACAAATTTTTGTTTTTGTTAGTTACCTTTCAATGATGTTTCATTATAGACCTTAGTCAAAGTTTTTTTGTCCGAATAAAAAGTCAACATATAAATAAAACTATTCGCTTGATCTAACAAGAACCACTACGGCAGTGTAAATCACAAGTATCTTAGCACGAGGTCTATCAGTGTGCAACTGCAGTGGCAATGAGGAGCAGGTTCCTGCATTTTAATGCAAGTAACTGTACAGGGAAGTCGGCGGTAATTAAAACTGAGGCAATAAACCATAGACTACATACCTAGAGATGTTAGATTGCTAATCAAGACTGGGATTGGTTGTAAAGGTAAATTATCGGAAGAACTGTACTGTACTTTAGTTAAGTGGTGTAGAGTTCTTTGTTAAATTGTGCAGGAGCTCGTCAGTAGGTACAGACCAGCACATCAAGCAACTACATTCTTTCAAATTTCTTTAATTGATTTTCAACGTTCACGCTAAAGCATTAGGTTCAAGGTTGATTGGGAAAATTTGACAGTTTCGAGTAGCTTGATGTGCTGCGTCTGTACTAAAAAATCTGTTTGTTGATTAAAAACAATGTTTATGACCGTTTTTTTTTAAGTTGACACTTAGTGCGTTTGGATACGTGCGGAAGCCGCCAATCACGTTCGGATACACGCGAAGTGACATTGATAATTAATTTTGTTATTATCAAGATAATTCTCATAGTAACAAATATTTCAAATATCAAATTATAACCTAGTGTAACGAAACGAAAATTAAATACATAGAATCTAATTATATTTCAAACCACGAACTGCACACTTCAAAATCAAATACTTCAGTTCAAGCAATTTCCCAAAAAGCAAATACTCAGAGTGTAGGCGAAGTAATTACCATTATTTAAATACAAGTCGAGTTCGTTAGTTTTGTCTCAAAAGCGGTACATGTTTACTCTGCATGCAAATTAACTGGCGCCTCTTGTAGTTGCGAGAATTTGGCGCTGGACCTTGGAACTGTTGCCACAGTGTTTATTATGTTTAACAACAGTTTAAAACTTAATGGCCCATAGAATTATACATATTCAAAAAGGTTTAAATGCGCAAGTTTCTTGTCTGTTCATCATAAACATTGAACATTAATTTTGTTCAGCTCGTGGCTAAATAATAACAGCCGCTCGGGTCGATCTTTAGGTTAAGCCGTGCTTGCCATTGAGTTTCGTCCGTGCTTCGTGGTCCCGGCTGTCATCTTAGATCTTTGACAGTCGTTACAGGTAGTCAGTGGCCCAAAAAGTCTGACAACCAGTCTTATCAAGGGTTATCGTATTACCCGGTACTAACTGGGTTGTGGAGGTCAGATAGGCAGTTTGCTCCATGTAAAATACTGGTATTCAGCTGCATTCGGTTTGACTGGAAGTCGACCCCAACATAGTTGGGAAAAGGCTACGTAGATGATGATTTGCGAAACGACGTTTAATCACAAACATTTAGACCATTTAAAGCCGATGTACATGAATACGGGGTGTAAAAGCACCCTTTTCGAAGCCGTGAACGAAGCATTCTTTACAAGTCTCAAGTTCGAACCCAAGACACGCACCTCTGATTTTTCGGATTAATATGCGTATTGTATAATTATCACTTGCTGCGGTGAAGGAAAACATCGTGAGGAAACCAGCATGCCTGAGAGATATTTTTCGACGGCATGTAAAGTCAAGTCAGAGGCCCATGGGCGGTATAAAAACTTTGACACCAGGTTAGGCACTAACCACACGATAAATAAATAGATCTACCTTCTTGCATATAAGCACAACATATGATCTAAAACCCTCATGCATCAATCTGGCTTCGTGAAAACCCAATAAACAGACATTTACGAGCACCTACATTGCCAGTATTTGATTCATCCATATCAAATACTCGCATGCTTTTCAGCAACAATAATAAACAATTTCAGGAGCTTATTCATTACTGAGACTGCCTCATTGGTCTAGTGGTCCCAAGCACTATTCAAACTCAAAGCATTTATTTCAATTAGACCCATCACAGGCACTTTTGAATGTCAAAAAAACAAAAAAAAAGCGAAGCTACAGTCACAGTCACAAGGCATAATAACTTGAGAAAGTACTGTAGTCGTACATAAATTCCAAAGCGTAGATCTCTATGGAGAAGAATGGGCAAGAAACTCCATGGACACTCTTTCAAATCAAAATATTTTTACAAAACTTGGTTACATCATTCATGTTGAGATTACATACATGTGAGAACGATGTAGAAAGACGTGCACATTAAGAGCGTCCAGAGTAAAAGATTAATTTTAAAAGAAAAATTACTATTACTGAGCAAGAGGTCTTGGGTTCGATTCTCAGGTCGGGCAATGTGTCATTGGGTTTTTCTATAAGTTTTCAGTAGGAGTCCGGAGTCTAATTCGTGCCTAGTTGATGGCAATAGGCTCACTCCCTATTACTGAGTACTCAAACATATCTGTCGAAATGTAGACCGTGTACAGCAGGCACAGCTCTGTCTAACCCATTGGAGTATACATGCGTGATGACGATATATTATATTCAAAACATACATATTTTACTTACATAAACTCACGCCATTTTCCATTGGGAGTAGGCAGAAACCACATATTTTGAAAAAAATGCGTCATCCCGTAGCGAAACTGGTAGCCGATAAAACAGTTTACTACGCGCCTTTACTACAATGAAATCAAACATAAAATGGCTGCCTTTAATCTTGAATGCAAAACTAACGCATGGCACGGCACGTGACCGATAGTAAAAGCAAGATTAATAAACGCCATTTACATGCCCTTAGCCTAAGCGCTATTCCTGTCACTGTCGCACTATTGTCAAACTACCAATGTAAGATACTGACAACAATACTCTATGCCTGCAATCCCCTAAGAATTAGGCACAGGTGTAGCCTACAGTGAGAGCACCCAAATTTCACTAGTTACATTTGAAATCCCGTGTAATAGGGGACGAGTCTATTGCCTTAAACCGGGCACAATTCTCCGGGATGCTTCCGAGAAATTCCAGGTGAAATAACCTAATAACACTTTGCCCGACCCGGGAATCGAACCCAGGACCTTATGCAATAGCACTCGCGACCACTAGTTCAAAGAGTCAGATTTAGACGTAAACGTAAGTCGAAACACGTGCTATGTTACGTTTAGTTCTCTTAAATGCTGCGCTATCGGTAAAATGCACATGGTTGCGTTTTGTTGTGGAGTTTTGTCGCAGAGCTTACGTAATGTACTGTTGCTAATGCTCACGTAATATCTTTATCTAGTACAATACAATACAATACAATATCTTTATTTTCTCTCTTCACAAAGGTTCACATAGTTATAATAAATACAATTGTAAGAATAACATTTAAACAAAACGCATAATATATGTTCCTTTGTGAGAGACTGGCGTCCATCTAATGCTTTAGTTGTGAAGGGGTCTGCAGGGTTTTATAACATTAGAGGTTTCTGATGTGAATCGAAGACATATGTAGGTTTTTAAACTGACGTGGTCACTAACACACTCACAGTTACTTCAGTTTATCTGTGATCATGGTGCTTGCAACAGCGCCGAAGTATCGGGAACTCAAAACAAATAGTAAACATGGTAAATATCCCGTGTTTTGTGTTATTGATAGTGATTTGAGGACATCTGTACCAAAAACGGAAATTAGGTCGATGATCAAGTTGGTATGCTCGTAGTGCTCACGTAATAATAATGCTCTCGTGTTTTGGCTGTGAAAGGATCAGTAAGGACTTTGATTTGTTACACTTTTAGAGATTTCTGAAATTGATAGAATAACTTTCATAAGTTTTAAAGAAATTCTGTAAAGAAGGTCATTTTCCGACCAATTCTAGCAAACTTAGGCTTCCAATATGTTTAAGCGTAAGTTTTACCTACATACAGTACATATAGCCGCAGTTGAATATGATCTGAACCTACATCTATGTAAGTATTTTCAAAGCAAGACAAACGGCTATCTTTTCCGTTCTCGCACTTGAATGCACATACATTTTCCAGCTTCAGATGTTTTTCTGTACCGAGTTCCTTTGAAAATGAGCACACTACAGTCTCTCTGAAAGTTTCCCCAACTCTTATACACTAGTGACTAGTGCTACGCAGGGATCTTTTTAGGCTCGTTCTGTCTTTAAAAGATCCATGTACAAATTATGCTCAACTGTTTAATAGACAATTGAAGAATGAAATTGAGAAGTATGGAAGATGAAGAGAAGCTAAGCCGACCCCAAATGAATTGGGATAAGGGCAAGACAATAATGATGTTTAATAGACAATTGATAAAGTACTAGTAACAGTAAAACGGTAAACAAATAACAGACACGTGTGACTTCCGCTATCTATGAAAATTTTCCAACATAACCTTTATTGTATCAAGTCTTGATAGTATAACTGTGCTTATATAAGTGGAGTGGACCCGTCGACTTTCAGCTGCATAGAGGTGACTTTTGTTTACTTATTTTAAAGGGGAAAGTCTAAAGTTAATGGCTTCGATAAGGGTGATTGACGTAGGTTTAGTCTTGACGCTCAAGCTGGGATCCTCTTCAACGATGCAGTTAATTGATTGATCAGCCGTTCGATGTTTACCAACAAATAGGTGCTGAAAAATCTATAATAATGAAAGCGAAAGGTTAAGATAAGATAAGATTAAATAAAGATTTATTTCTCACCACAATACATAGGTAGGCATGCGTATAAACTTCATGCCATGAATTTGCGCTACAGAGAAAAGTTACAACTTTACCATTGGGGACAGTGAACATACCCAGCTCTTTAATGTAAAGAGAGTCGGACCGAGTACGCTACCTTGTGGCACACCATAGGTGACGGTGCGCTCTTCACTGACGATATCATCTATCTTAACTTAAAATGTAAGCAGTATGTTATGCTGAGGTTTTCTAGGGTAAGAAGGGTACAGAGACAACGTATGCCTCGTTCTCTCAAAATCGAATCAATATGCTCTGAATTTGACAATATTTCGACGCTGTTGTAAGCTCCATGAACACACTCAAGTCACGGCAAAATACACTTACAGTATCTCTGGGTTTTGAGGAGTCCTTATTACGATGCTGATATCGAGAGCTCAGAATAACGAATAATCACGGAAGATATCCCTCACGTAAGTGACAGTATAAATTTAGTTTTAAACCGTCAAAGCTTAAAACACTGTTAGTACCTTCCTTTTTATTGGTCATATAAAACACCTCGATGCGGGAATCATAGGTAGATGCTTACAACCATATCACTGATCTGTGCTAATCAAGTCTTCATGCGTAACTGCGAAGGTTACACAATCTAACTATCGTAATAAATTACATTGCCTGCTAGAGGTCTATATTGCAGTTCAAATAAATTGTATAAAATGTTGTTAATAACATTGCTTCTATAGGTTTACACTTTGTGAGTTCAAAGTAATTACAAAATCTTCTGTGACATTGCCACATGAAAAGAGACAGATCATAATACATCTTTTCTGTTTTTTTTTTAAATTTTAGTAGATATTAATAATATGGCTAAAATGATTGTTGACGTAACGGTCCCGCATGATGAGAACCTCGTGAAAGCCGAGAACGATAAGCAAATCAAGTATCTTGACTTGGCTCGCGAGGTTGTCGTTTTATCAGCCAATGGCCTTATAGCCAAGAGCCTCGAAGACCATCTTTCGAGGCTCTCCTTAGGCGGTTGGATCAAGGGCCTGATTCAGAAGGCTTGCATTGTGAGGAGGTTCCTGTCTCTGGAGCCCTAACCACCGGTAGCTTGGACCCTGCTCCCAATACCGGCGGGCCGCTATTTTTTATATTTTTAAATGTTTTTATATGGGGTTTTTTAAGAAATATTAAAAAAATGTATAAATAGAATGTAAGAAAATAAATAAGGAAATAATAATATGGCTAAGAGGAAAATGGATCCTGAGATGAAGGTTGAAAGAGGTGTGTAGGAAGAAAAGGACAATCAAACGAATTAGTCTTACGGCGATGCGATGGTGTGAAAAACAATCGATTCATAACTAAGTAGGTAGTAGGTACCCATAACAAAACATATTATAAGAATATACTTATGTATATTAGTAGTTTGTCTGAAATAACCCTTACTAATAATTGATAAACAATACGAGTTATTCAGAAAAACAATTGGTAATCTGTAGAAAACAATGGACACGCGACTTCGCACTGTTTTTGTTATCCATCTTATTTACAAATTAAAGTTATGTTTACGTTTGCTTCTGTTCATTAGTAATCGCTAATCAATTACCGGAAAACTGAGTGGTTATTGAAAGTCATTTGTTGATATTTAATAATGTTTATCTGTTTGATTTGGTACGATCTGAATACTTCTGAGTTATCAAACTGCGAGACATATATGGGCATTTAAAGACTTTGGTAATGCGAGGATGACAATACTCCATGGTCTATAATAGAATTCATCATCCTCATGCCCTTATCCCAATTTATCTGGGGCCGGTGCAGCATGTCTTTCTCTTCAAGAAAACTTGCAAAAATAGTGTGCAAATTTTGCAGAGCCATGTAAACTAATCCCAAAATAGCTTTCTTGAAAATTGTGAGTACTAACTCATGGTGAGCCAGCAAAAACCTGGGTAAAACACCATAGTCATCGTGACATTTTTATTTGATACAATCTGTTTTAGATCAAGGTATTTTTGTAGACAATCTTAAATTGTCTTATCATTGCGTGACAGAAAACGTTGCTATTGTCCTCTACGATTCAAATTCATTGTTTAGATAAGAATTTTGGTTTTCTGAGTCATTGTCATAGTCAGCTTGATTCAAAGTCCTGCTGCATCCGGTTTGACTGGAAGCCGACCCCAACATAATTGGAAAAAGGCTAGGCTGATGATGAGCTTGATTCAAAGTTGCAACCTATGAATGCTAAGGTAAACTTCCAAATTATTTAAGTAGTTCGCAATGGCGAAGGTTTCATATAACTCGATTCCTACCGGATTCCCTTTGAAAAATGGCACATTCAGTATTCTATAGACAAATAATATAATCACATTAAAGATATGTACTACGGCTTACTTCTTATAAAAATTGGTCCTTCGCTACTGGTAGTTTGGTTTCTATGTATGGAGAAGCTTGTCCGAGGAAGTACTATTATCAGTTTCCCTTAGCTAATTCAGGTCAAGCGTTTGCCATGTTAACTAAGTAGCATAATTATGGGTTTAAAAATAACCTGAACGAAGCCGAAAGGCACTTGTTCTCCTTGTTATACGATAATTTTCTTCTTCTCTAACAAGTTAGTCAAAGTTCCAAATTTTCCAGAAGTTTTTTTTTTTAATAAAGGTTTTTAATGTTATTACTTTACTTTAATGCCATCTTGACCCCTGTAATATTCATTGCATCCAACAGCACAATGTTTTGAGTGCTTTATATTGAGTCCTACCGTAAAAGGTAATTTAAAACCCAAAAAAAAGTTTTCCCAACAATCATTTTTGAACGGTTCGTTTACACCTTGTATGTGATAATGTCACATTTTAGCTTTATCTCAAGGATCTTAACACGTCTTTGATGGCTCAGGTACCAAATACTTGGTGGTAACCATTTATCAGGAAGGACATCCCACTTCTCCAGAAATAAAGAAAAATAAGTCTTATTGTCTTACTGCCTCTTTTGTCTTTTTCTATTTCATTTCTTTAGGTGCGGTCCTTTTCCTTACAGCGGTAGAATTGTAATTTTGCATCGTGCAAGTCAACCTCAAACTATTCTTAACTGACGTCACCAAAAAAGTTCCACCATTGTTCTTAATTCAAATTCTTTACTTCTTCAATTGTTTTTTATTCCATTCCTATTGTTTTCTATGCGATAGGTATTTTCCTTAAAACGTCACGTTTATCTCCGTGTAAATGAAAACAGGCCAGTAAATGGGCCGCGAAGCTTATCGCAGAAGTGTTATAATGTTTATAATTATTTAATTATTCATTTGCATTGACCAGTGTCTGGCGTTGGCTTTATGATACAGTTATCTGTACTGTCTAATATTATGTGATACGGTCAGTTTCATTTGACTCGCGTCGAGTTTTTGAGCTGAATTGAAGGGCAATGGGGATTCACACCGAATTATTTCATATTGGTTTACAGATAGTTTTCTTTAATAGAAAACCTATAGCCAGCTTATTCTCAGTATTTTTATACGGTACTAAAGTTTAAAAAATATATATTAAGTTTGTTTTTTAATTTGTTTTTTATATGTTTTTTTGGAAGTCCGTTTTTTTACAAAATGAAAAAGGTTCTACATTAGTAACAATAACTGTAATTAGACATATTAAACCCACACGACTACACTCACCTTGTATAAATAAGTATAATTTAAATTGAAACTTGTATCAACTAAATGAATTAGCATTCACTGGGGGCTGTAATCGATCGTATCTATAATAGAGCTATGTCTTGCAGTACAGGTCGATGACCCCCAGTTTTGGCCCTGCAACTAATTTTAGGGACTTGATATAAGAAGCGAGGGAGACGCGAAATCACTGCAATTGGATATGAGCCATATGGATAACGATATGAGCCCACACAAGTCGTAGATCAAGGTTAAGCTGCGCTTGCTTCGGTCGGTTCTGGATGGGTGACCATCCATTCCATACCGAGTTTACACCGTGCCTCGGAAAGCACGTTAAGCCGTTGGTTCCGGTCACCCATCCACGGACCGACCTTTGCAAGTGCGGTTTAACCTGAAGACCGACCCGTGTGTGTGTTATCTATCATTTGCCACGAGCTCCTTCATTCATTTTATTTAATTAAAACTTTCGCAGCCCTGTCATACAATCATTTATCACGTTTTATGCTATTGCACATAATTATATTGTACATAATTATATTGTACACGCCATAATTAATTACAGCCTTTTGTAATTAATTTAAGCCTTCGGAGTGTTATTAGTCGAATCAAATTTATTATAAAACTACATGCAAATATGTGCGTGTTGTTTGTTACCGAAGCAAAACTAAACAGATTTTATATTAACACTTCAAACTGAGAAACTTTAAAAAATGTTCTGGAACCAATTTTTTTTTTTTTTTTTTACAATAAATGAATAGGCTTGCGTTTGGCCGCAACGCGCCTGATGTGAAGCGAAAAAAAAAAGCGAGAAACCGATTCACTCGAAATTTGAAGACATCAGAACTTCTATTTTAAATAAATGTGACATCCATCCATCTACCCACTAGTGGCGTGCCCAGGGGCCAACTAAACGGCAAGCCTGTAAGATAAGCAGAAACCCTGACATCATGAAGAGTAGTAAGTTATAAGGACAGGTACCGGACTGGACCCGTGTGCTGGATTATCATTCACTCCTCAAAGAGAAGAAGTCCTTGACCTAGCCGTACTAGAAAGAAGGTCCTAGCAGTGGGAACATTATAGGCTGATCGTATTATGCGACATGTAAATAGCATGTGTTTTCTGTCAACGCAGGAAAACAAACCAGATTTTCTATTTACATATAAAATAATAGGTTACTATTCAAATAGGTTAGTAGTGATATATCAAATGTTCAGATAAATTGCAGTGGATAATGATTTCAATGCATAATGCTATGCTAATGTATCTGCTCTGCATTCAAATCGATGTTAACAGCGTTATTAGTACTTACCATTGAGTAGTTTTCCTTACTCTTGGGTATAAAATTACGTCGTAAGCTAATAGCGTAACTGCGCTGAGTCATACGTGAACGCGAAATAACCACTTGGTCACGATCTATGCGTTCAAGGGACGCGCTTGACGAAAAAATGAAAGAAGTTGCCTAGACCTAGAGCTTAGCATGAGTTAGTGTGCGTCCTGAGCGACGACGCATCGCGCTCGCGTAATCCGCGGTGCGAAGTTTAAAATTATCCGGTGTGCGAGCGGGCGTGGAAATCCTCCGGGCCGGAACAATTCGGCATTTGTTTCGTGCGCCGCGGATTCCGCACTCGGCGATACGTCGTCTCTCAAGACGCGCACTCACTCGACGCGACGGTGCTCACGTGAAATAAACAACTGACACGAGTCGCGTCAGTTGTTTCTTTCATGTGCCAATGTCGAAATAATCAAAAGTCGCTTATACTAGAGAGTACAACATGCATTTTTGATTATTTCTAAATACGTGATAATAAATAATTCTATACCTTAGGTACTATTAACAGTTTCCTCAAATATTAAAACTAACTAAATCGTTTTCTCTTTGTCCTACAGTTGTCTACTGCGACTACAACGGGTCGGGCCGCGCGCTGCAATGGATAGAGGACTACATCACCAGCGATGTCCTGGCCACACACGCTACCAGATGTACTGGACTGTCCTACACCTCAGGACAGAGTGAGCTTTACAGGTAACTATAATAATGAATTTTCCAAGTTCTGTAAACGACTGATATGAAAGCGGAATAAAACATCGTATTGCTCTGCAGGAAGATGATGACTATAAGTAGGTGGGTTTTCCTACATGAAAAAACGATATTTGTGAACACGCTGCTGCTTTTATTGACACTGTTGGTTCCGAATTTGTGAAGAAGGAAAATTTCATAATCATTATTTTACTGCCCTCGTCCCATGTTACTAGGGGTCGGCGCTACACGTTTTTATCCACATACTTAAATTCTTCAAACTATGCAGAAATAGACTGCAAAATGAGAACTGAACGTAACCGAACGGTTGTAAGTAGCTACTTATATTTTCTATGACCATGATTTTGGTCTGTAAAATCGTCAAGTCGTAATTCGTTAAATAGATGAAGAAAATACTGAAAATACACTATATAATACACCCATATTGTCTCATGTATCTACAGCAAAACGTGAGTCAGTCGCCAATCTAGACGGCAGCAGTCTCCGCCTCAACGGAGACAAAACAGGTGTCGAGCTCATTGTTAAAAGTCTATTGTCTAGTCGCTCACAATAACCAGTAAACAGGTGGAACGTGGAAACGATACACTGGCATTTGTTTTAGATACTAAAATATGTGGTGAACTGTATAAGGTTGAAATCTCCACGGTTAATGATATAAATCTGATTTGGGGGCTGAAACGATAGCTAATAAAAAAATCGAAAAGATAATATTTTTTCGAGTTTTCGTACCAGATAAGGAAGATAAGCAACCAGTGGTTTTTCACTAAAAATATATTATCATTCTGTAAAAAAAAAAATACCAGAGATGAACAAAAGATTGTGTTCAAGATGATTTAAGATTAAAAGAGGGTGAATAATAAGATGATAGCTGGTTGATAGAGAGTATGAATGGCCGTAGATAAAGTATCTGACCCCAAAAAAATTGTGATAGCGGAAGTCAGATAATGGAGATCTTGTTGATAAAAAACAAACTTTCTGGTAGGATTGCACAATATCAGACAATTCAACGTGTTGTGAATATCTCAGTAGCAGCCACGGAGTCTGGATGATGACATAAGGCTCGCCCTTTACATGCAACTTAAACATGACTGGCGAAAAATGTGGGTATGCTGTTAATTACATACCATACCTAACCCTTCAGGGATCACAGGCCTGATGTTTTTAACTGACTTCCAAAAGGAGGATATCAATTCATCTGAATGTTTTTTTTTTTTGTTTTTTGTTTCAACTTTTTTAATAACATCGTAGTCTAATTCTATTTTATATCCACAGATCAGAATCAAAGTCAATAATACGGGCCCTAGTGGGTGCCTGCCCCGAAGATGTGGCAGTGGTGGGAGCGACTCTGGTGCGGTTCCTCAGGGCACTGCGCCCGGACAAGGTGGTGTTGTTCGTGTCCTCCCGGGAGACCGAGAGGCAGATCGCGCCGTGGAGGGAATATGATACTACGGTAAGGAACACCTCTTTTCCTTTTTTAAGGAAATGAAAGTGTATTATGTAGCGAGTTGTGGATGGGTGTGGTTTCTATGTTAAGGATGTAGGAAATATGGTCATCATCATCTGCCTAGCCTTTTCCCAACTATGCTGAGGTCGGCTTCCAGTCTAACCGGATGCAGCCTGGAGCGAGTGCCTTTCTGATCTCCACAACCCAGTTAGTACTGGGTAATACGATACCCCTTGGTAAGACTGGTTGTCAGACTTTTTGGGCCACTGACTACCTAACGACTGTCAAAGGTCTACAAATGACAGCCGGGACCAACGGTTTAACGTGCTTTCCGAGGCACGGAGGAAATTCAGTATGCAATGGGTGGTCAGGATCACCCATCCACAGACAACCTAGGCAAACGGCTTAACCTAAAGGTTAACCCGAGCGGCTGTTGTTTATTTAGCCACGAGCTCCTCAATGTAGGAAAAATCGCGTGTATTTTTTATAAGGTTGGATTGAAGAATAGAAAAAGACGAAGTGCAATTTTACCATCGATGCTGGAATACTCGAATGTGTTCGAGTGACATTAACTACCGAAAATGTTTTTCTAATGCCTTGTATGCTTATTTTGATGAAAGTCTTTATGTCGTTGGAGAAATCCAAGGATTTAACTTATAAAACGAAAGGCTTTGGAATCGCCACATACTAGGCCCTGAGGACCACACTGTAGTTTTAAGCACGTACCTATTTTCATAATGTTGCATGCAGCTTTTAAAGGCTTTTTACTAATAGAGATAACAACACGCTGAGAATATGAGCAACTATTTTGAATCGAAATTCTAGTTTTCGAGACACTAATGAAAAATGGACGTCTAGGGACATCGTTGCAACTCACATTTCAACAAAATAACATGTTACAAAATTATTTAATTCAAAAAACAACCGAAAAGCAACTGAAACGAGAGATTTTAATTGGAACATGTTGAAACAATAGACCTCTAGAATTTTGTCAAAGTTTAAACTCAGAGAACGATAAAACAATGAGAACTGGTCTGGATGTTATTTGCAAAGTTTTTGGTAAATTCATTAAAATGGTCGAAATGGTTTATTGTTTTTCGTCCATAAAAACAAATAAACTTTTTGGAGAGCCTTTATAGGTGTCTGGGGCAGACATGTATAATAGTAACTTGATGGACAGTACTGAACCAGTAAATCAACTAATTAATTTTAAAAAGACGACCGTGAACCAGTCTACTGGTGGGCAAAAGTCTAAAGAACGACGGAAATCATGATCATTTGGGATGCTTCTATGGTATGCTTATTGTATGGTATGTGTATCAGATGGTTGAAAAAAGTTTAATTAGTAAGTTTTACACTTTTGTGGAAAGGTGTCTTGTAACTCAGTGGTAGAAACTCAAAACAAACGGGAGATTTAAGAAGAGAGTTTTCCGAAAAGAAAAGGAATGTTAGGCTCGTCCTCTACTACATGGGACTTCAACATAACTGGCGAAAGGTGCGTGTACTGCTAGGTATACGTCTGTCTAACCACTTCGGTTAACAGGTGTGATGTTATGTCGTGAACAGGTAAATTCTTTTGCAATGTCATGAAGCTGACACGTTTTAAACTAGATTCCACGGTCGTATTGCGTTATGCAGTTGCCATATGCATTCATTCGCATGTCAGATATCACGTAGTACTTGGCGTTAATTCAATGTGCAACCGACGGATACGTAAGCTGTTACTTGTTCAGATTTAATATTGACCGCTGACTAATGCTACCCGTTAGGCGATTCCCACACGATACCGCTCGTCGGCGCGGTCGGGCGGTGAAGCAGATCTCACGGTACAGTGGCACCGCGCGGACGAGCGGTATCGTCTTTTAAGGGCATTACATTGCTCGATGACCTTGATGATTTGACCTCTGTACTGGTTTTTGTTTATTTGGCGCCCCTGCCGGCAAACGACCATTACTACAATAAAGATTAAGCAAGAACACAGATGTGTCGCACTGTTGTCATCGTTTTTGCCTAATTTATTCGTTCTCTGAGAGACTTGAATACATTTTGTTCAAATTCATATTTATTTTGAGATAAATTATACAGTTTGACTTATGAGCTAGCATTTCATCAGTTATTTTACTGAGCACGGGTATCCCTACTTGATACATTCTGAAAGTCTGATGATGACTAGGTAAGTGCTTATCGGTTCTCAGTAACAGAAATAGTTACAATGATATAGCTTTCAACTTTAATGTAATTGACCACGGGTGCTTCTACATTTCACATTCTGAAGGTCTGATGATGACCTTTATGATTGAGATTTACACCTTATAGTTTTACAAGATCAAATTTTGATAGCGAAACTTCACATGCATGATGGGTATCGCCAGATAATTTAACTTGACTGTGTATTACATCGTGTAGAAATAAAGTTGGATGTCTGATGATGAGCGTAATAAATAAAATATAGCTTTGTTTTAATATTGCCACGCTCTGATAAGAACAAAATGTTTCCATTCACAAAAAAGTTATTAAAATTCAAATATCTTGAACAGGTCGGTTGGTGGTTTATTGGAATTGGTGTTGGTGTTAATGGTGCATGTAGACTTTCTTGAAGTAAGCACCGCACACATTCTTATCTCCGCTGCGTGGAATCGTTTTTCATCCATCTTTTTCACAGCCCAGCATTCTGATCCATACAGTACGACAGGTTTAATCACGGACTTGTATACTTTCCCCTCTAATTGAGAGGCATCCGTGAGTCGTAAGTTGCTGTTCCAGTGACCTGTCGCCATTTCATCCATCTGAGTTGATCAGGTGCGTTACGTCCCGGTCTACTTTGCCATCCCCTTGGACAAGCGATCCGAGATACCGTAAGTCGAAGCAGATCGGTATGGGCGTTTCGGCAAGAGTTAAAGGCACTAGACTGGAGAGACCGACGAAATCGCAAAACAAGTATTCCGTTTCGGTTGTACTCAAATGCAGACCAACTTTCTCTACTACAGTCTTTGCCATCACACGTCCAATCTGCTCTGGACCTCTTGATCGCTCTTAGCAACCAGCAAAATGTCATCGGCGAACAGCACCAGGGTGTCTCTTCCTGGATGTCCGACGCGAGAGCGTTCATTATCACGAGGAATAGGTAAGGGAGGAAGAGCTAAGAGATGAGAGCCTCCTCGTAGCGGCGATTGGCGGCGGCGCTCTCTCGCGTCCGGCCTTGGTTCAAGCCCTGGTCCGGAGCGAGCGAGAATGGGAAGCCGTCACCTCCTTCTCCGAAGCAGTCATGCTAGAGAAGGAGGTGGCGGAACGTGAGAGGGAAAGAGCCTTACGTCCTAGCCGCCGCAGGAAACGCCCCGGGCGCCGGGGGTCACGTGGTCGCTCCCGGCCACCGTAGGCGCGGGCCTGTGGACGGTGAGTAATGGGCTAGATCGCCGTCCGGCCGTCTTTTGACGACAGGCTGTGTCGACGGTGCGTTCGTATTGAAGGGGTCCGCAAGGGCCGATGCCTACCAGGGCTGCGGGACTGTTCGAAAGAGATGCCGCGGCCCTGGACCACAAAGGGCAAAGAAGGAACATGGATAGGTTTTAGTCAGTAGAAGTCTGACACTCCCTTCCGCTCCGTCCAGAGCGGGGGGAGGGTCATTTGAAGATTTCCGAACCGAAAAAAAAAAGGGTTGAGAGCCGACCCTTGGTGCAAGCCGAAAGCCACATTGAAGCTGCCGGGTATTGCCGGCTGTAGACCGGACTTAAATTGGATACTGCATCGACTGTACATCGCACGGATCAACTGCACATACTTCCTTCACGGTACCTCACGGGGTACCCGGTCGTATTCCTTTTCGAGGTCTACAAAAATCATGTGCAAATTTTTATGTGCACGTCGTATTTTTCGCACAGCTGGCGGATAGCGAAAATGGGTAGTCGCCTATCCACAGACCAACCTAGGTAAGCACGGCTTAACCTAAAGATCGATCCGAGTGGCTGTTATTATTTAGCCACGAGCTCCTTTCATACTATGTGACATTAGCTCTATTCCTCTACTCTATAATTGTTGCACTCCACCACATCACCTTTGTTTTTAAAAATGGGCACCAGCTAACTGTTACACCATTCGTCAGGAATCATTTCTTCCGGCAACAGTTTACTGAAGAATAAAGCTAACCACGCCCATCCGTCCATCAGAAATAACTTCCATACTTCTACCGGTATTCCGTCCGGTCCTAATGCCTTACCATTCTTAATTCCATTTCCTGCAATCCTCACTTCATCCAAACTAACCTTTCTCACTAGTCCCTCATTCGCTGGTTTATTTTCAAGCACACCACTCCAGTCATTCTCCTCATTCATCACTCTTTCAAAGTAACCCTTCCGAAATAACCATTCCAGTTTCATCTTTTACGCATTTAACCTGACATACATCCTTCGCCTTTCTCTCTCTAGCTCTAGCAAGCCGGTAAAGGTGTTTTTGGCCTGCTGGACTATCCAGTGTATCATAGAGCGGTCTTCGTTGTAGATCGAATGTTTTCTTAGTCGCCTTTTATTAATGGGGTGGTCGTATTCTTTAATTCCAGGACCTCACGGAATTGCCTGTAATATACAGGATGGAATTTGACAACCTCACCTGGAGGGAAAGTACTCTAAATACCGGAGATAGAAAATTTTACTCAAAGGAAACATTACTTAATTCTTCAAAAGATACAAATCTGTTTTAAAGATTTTCGAAAATCCGCTTGCCACACTCGGGAGTCGAACCGACTAAAATTCGAAAATATAACATCCTGTACTTGTATGAGATGAATCGATCATTTATGGATGCCAAAAATGCCAGAAATCGGTCCAGCTGTTTCGGAGATTAACAAACAGAAAGACAGACAGATAGACCGACAGAAAGACAAAAATTAAAAAAAATGTGTTTTTGTTATAAGTGCCGGATATATTTTCATATGCATTCAGTAAAAAGCTGTTATTTTGATATTACAAACAGACATTTCAATTTGATTTATTTGTATAGAAGTGTTGATTTAGGCATAGCTGTCACTTGTCAGGCTTACTCTATGATAGGTTCAAATAACAAAACGAAATTAAAAACTACTTAAAATATATTTTATAAACGTATTTTCTATTCTTATTTTACGAAATATTAATAACTGTACCATTTACAATATTATTTCATTCAGAAATCATTAAAAACGTGCAGTTTTGAATTTTATTTGGAAAAAATAACACGCGTACGTCCACCCGTCACAAGAGCCGTCAAGGCACTGACGTATCGCGGTCCCGAGCATGCGTCACAGGGCTTGCTCCGCACATTTCGTGAAATTTCGGTTTTTATTTATTATTTAAAAATATTAAAAGAAATTACAAAAAAAAAACAATACAGATTGTTAAGTATATCATTACGTATTTGTTGTTACAAAATTCATGTCGATCTATTCAGCCGTTACAGAGATAATTTACAATTAAGGTTGAAAAAGGACCTATTTTCTACGATTAACCAAAAAAAATTGAGAAGGTTTATTAAAATTTTAAACAATACAATTTATTTGTGATGAACTTAACTATAACATATATTTTTTACACGGAAAACGTACGAAGGGATTCATCAATAATTTTCTTTGAACATACGCTGTTTTTGGGATTTGAGCCATGTAATGCCCTTAAGAGTTTTGATTTGTTACTACGGTTTTTATTTTTACTTACATAAATCGCGGTTTTTCCCAGAGAACCACCACCAGAAACCACAGAACGGCATTGCCATGATCCTTTTAAACTGCTTTTGCTTCGTCCACATTCAAGCATCTGGTCATACATGCACGCCGGTTGCGAGCAATATGCACCTGACCGTTATGGAGAATATTACCAATAAGATCTGAGTATGTCTTTCTTGGCCGTCCCTTCCCGGCACTGCCACACCGCTAAAGTTCTGACACTGTTTGTCAACCAGTCTTACCAAGGGATATCGGATAGACCAGCAACTGGCTTGTTGAGGTCAGAAGAAGTCTCGCTCAATGTAAAATATTGTATTGGTATTCAGTTGCATCTGGATGATCTGAAAGCCAACAACGTGCTTGGGAAAAAGCTAGGCAGATGATAAATGTGTTTTTCATTAAACAATGTTATATGACCTGTCGATATCAATCAAAGCAACGTGCAACTATGACGAGCAGGCGCCGGTTTCCACTTGTGGGCAATTTAAAATATATTGGGACTGGGCTAGCTACGTTTGCCGCATGTCAAGTGAATTGTGAGCTAGAACTATAACCAAGTCGGCCCTGGACAGTGCAACGGCTTCACGTTTGACCAAAGCAATGATGAGCTTGATGTCTTTAGGAAAGATAGTGCCATTTTAGTCAAAGAGAACAGAGAAGGGATAATTAAACAAAAGAGAGACGTTTTTGCCGCAGTGCTAGCAGAAGTAGCACGAAGTAGTTGATAGTCCTTTGTTTAGCTGGGTCGATTATAATGAATGCAAGAGCAGAATCTTCAGGGAATCATATAGAGACTGCGCAATATGATCCTTTACTACACCATTTTCACAACTACAAAGCTATATGTATATTTCAGCACGTAAATTTAATTTAATCCTCACCTAACTGCGAAACATAATTACAAAAAGCCGGACATTTCCACTCGTATAATCACGACGTGACTTACGGCTAGTAAAGTCAGCCAGAGTGCATAATAACCAATAGTGGCGAGCACATATCGGCTGCAACTAAACGCATTACGACCACTAAAGGCCGAATGCCGATAAAGCGCCCTTGAGTTACATAACGGAAGCGTAGCGTTTTATAGTTTTTGCATACAATGAAAATATACGGCCGTCTAATATGGGCGCCGCCGCGACGGTGTAAATAATGCCTGCAACGGTTATTTTATGGGCTATTTTATTTGTTTGGATGCTGCGTACTGCGTAGTTTTCTTATGCATTGCATTTAATTTTCAATGTCACGAGTTCACGACAGTTATTGGGAATGTTTGGCAGACGTAGATGTTTTTGAAGGGTAGTGTAAATTCTGTTGATAGATTCAGTGGGAAGATTCAGAAATTAGACTGCGATGTTCAACTGTTGGTTCATAGAAGATTCACACGTAGATGACATCAATAAAGCGATTATTGTAAGGATGAACGAAGCAGGTGGCGTTCTGTTGTTTCCAGACCTACTCCCATGGAAAAAAAAACATGAGATTATGTATCTATTGACGAAATCTCATTAATTAGGGTCTATTATAATTGCGAATTAGAAGAAACTTTTAAAGTCCTTGGTGTCCTGTAGTTTACGCCTGCACTAGAAGCAAAAGACGTGTGTTTACGCCAAGTCTGGTTTAACACCCCAGAAACTAGGCATTATTACATAAAACGCCTAAACGGTCACGCACAGCCCAATCACCCGTATATTTCCGTATTATGCAAAACTCGTAAACACACACTCGTTGAACTGCGCTTGCGATCGGCAAATTCCTTTATTTTATCAACAAAAGTATGATTTACGTTGCACACGTGACCTGCAATTGCGTCGCGACGTTGGTTACTGCCCTTGTACTATTTCTTTAGCCTTAGAGGCCTAGAAAGCTGAGCCTGTAGTGAAGCAGGTGGTTGCAAGGTCTAACGTTTGAGTCTTAAAAGGTCAATTTGTAGCTGAGGTTAGAGAACTAGGTATTGTACATTTCTAATCTACAATATTCAATAGTCCTGTATTCTTTAAAACTGTATGCGATTTGAATTGTATGAAAGGTGCTTTTTGAGGTTTTTATTTAATATTTAACCATGACGTTCAAAAAGTAGAATTTGTCCTGTTTCAAAGGCTTTGATTTGACTTGATCCCAATTCTCAAAAAAAAAACCTTCAAAGAAATGTACGTTTAACGGCTACCATCCATGCAGACGTGTAACCGAAACATTATTACTCAGCCAAAGGTACTAAAATGTAGTTCCATTTCAATACCTACACAAATTCCTCTACCCGTCGACCTTTAAACCGTGCGTGGGTAAATCA
The DNA here is from genome assembly GCA_905163415.1 of Noctua fimbriata. Classification (NCBI taxonomy): domain Eukaryota; kingdom Metazoa; phylum Arthropoda; class Insecta; order Lepidoptera; family Noctuidae; genus Noctua; species Noctua fimbriata. The sequence goes on along the minus strand of LR990929.1, from coordinate 6,904,334 downwards.
GTCGATACTGTCCATCCCAGTTCATCCCTGGATTACATTTTATCCGTGGATCAACCTTTGCTTTTACTTTTATGACATTTCATCCTTTGATATCATCCATATTCTGTGTCCTGTGAAAGGGTATATTTTCTAAGAGTCTCTTACATTATTTTCCAATAGCTTTTTATACCAGATAGACTGATCTTTTAAGAATTCTTCTGTGTTGCTATTGAATCATTCTGTTTCTTTAGCATTTTTGACTGGCCTGTTGGTCTAGTGGTCAGTGACTCTGACTGCTATGCCGGAGGTCGTGGGTTCGATTCCCACCCAGGACAAATGTTTGTGTGATGAGCATGATCATTTGTTCTGTGTCTGGGTGTAATTTATCTATATATGTATGTATTTAGAAATATATAAGTATGTTTATCAGTTTTCTAGTACTCATAACACAAGCTCTGCTTAGCTTGAGACTAGACGGCGTTGTGTGATAGTTGTGGAATATTATTATATTATTATTATTATTATTTGCTTCTTCTTCTTCGATGTCATTGACATGTTTATTCCTAAACATGTTTTGTGTTTACTTTCTATGTCACTCAGAGTAGTGTTATTAATAGTAGTAACAGTATTATCCCTGATTGATTCTTCACGCTTATTATCGCGTGCGGTATTCACCCGTCATGTCCAGGAAGTGATTTGAAGATTTTTATGTTAGGTCAAAATGTCGACTTTGATGTATGAAAATACATTGACGATCTCGTTTATTTTTATAGTGCAGATGGTTTTCTTGATTGACTTCCTGTTTTTATTCTTGAAAAATACTTTTCCGTTTATTTGATGCGTTTCCAATATTAAAATCACTTTTTTAACTTTGTTTTCAGCATCGTAGTTCATAGCTATTTTAGTTGTATGAGTTTTTTTGACGAATTCGGACCTCACAGAAAATCTTTTCTCTATTATATCGGTTTTATTGTCAACATACGATGAAATCTTCTATAATATTTACAAGCTTCCCACAACCGTCTGGTTTAACGTCTGTTTTGTAGTAACAGGCACCGTTCCAAGATAAACAAATGACTAATTCCACATAATTTCCATATTATTAATTATGTAAAAGCCATAAAACTTTATCTTCATGTTATATGGTTGCAATTATTTTATAATAATCAGCAGTCGTAAAACTTTTATGATTATTAATGTCACATTCGTGTCAGAGCTGGTCAAGTTTACCAACGTGATCGCGTTATTACAGACGATGTAGTTGATTTTATTAGCATCATAGTCCAATGTTTACAAAGCGCTGTTTCAATATTTTAGTACCTCCACTGTTTACTGCCATAGTTCACTGGGCATTGTGTTAATTTAGATTGTATTAAGGACATTGTTCCATCAGGGTTCATCTAGATTTCCCTGTTTGTCTGAATATCGATAGATTTCTTTCTCTGACAGTTTTTCTTCATCATGTTCCGTATGAAGATGATTAAATTTTTGTCAAAGATCTTCTACAGCAGCTAGTACCTCATACAATGGGCCTTTGTGTTGCGTAGCAACTGTTTCTTGGAATATATTTTCGATTCTAATAGTAATCACGATTGATTGAGTTGTGATAGAATATTGATTAGGAAAATGTGTTTTCTCTTTCAGACTTTCTTATTATTTTCTTTTGAAGCTGATAAATTGCTTAGTTTCTAAGCAAAGTATTGTTAGAGGACGACAATAGGCAAACAGTCATAATGTCGGCCACGAAAACATTTGTTATTTCTTCAATTTGTAATTGAAATACTTCAGTGAAAGCTACATTTATTACAGAACATTAAACTATCCACAAAATAATATAAGTTTCAAAGGAAAATTTTGCTTCAGAAGATTTTTCCAAACATCTGAAAAGTGTGTTGTAATTTGTTACGCAATAATATTTTCTTTTACTGCTATTTCAAAGGACGTGATGCTTTGATAAAAAACATTTTTTCTCAAGTACCATAAGTAAAAAGACGTGCGTTCAAGAAATACTAAAATACTTGTTTGTCTGCCTTCACATAGCGTTGATATATTTCGAATTGAAGATTATATTACGTCTTAGAATTTCGTCTCGAGAAGCTATCATACGTTATTTGTGATTCATACGTTGCTTGGTTTCTTAAACCGTACGAATTCGTTCTCTCTTCTTACAAATGCACAGTGCAAACCCCAACAATAGTCCGGAAACCCGTTAGTATCAAGATTATTGTTCCTTGGGTAATTTCCTGTTCTTTATTATATTCGATCTAGCACTCTTCCTTCCTCATTTCATTCATAACATAAAATGTAACACTAACGTACAAAGTAAACAATATCGTACCTTATAAAGCGTTCCCGCTTTTGTCCTTGTGAGAGTACTTCACTTAAGGCTGGTGCAGATAGATGAGACTTTTAGTATTATCGATCGGGAATTTTGCGATTTCGTCAATCATCATCAATATTGGTAGTTATGTTTTAATGCTGGATCGCGTTTTGGCGATTTTTTGCGTTCGTTCTCAATCAAAGTCTAGCAGTTGTTTTGACACTGTAATGCATTTTTGCTACTCGGATATATAGCATTATAGCAATTGCTTCTATCATTATAAAAAATTGAGCGAGTGAGTGTTCCAGTAGTTTTCGGTCGTTATCAGCCATCCCATGAACGACTAATCGCAAATACCCACTCTTAAAGTATCGTGTCTGCCATAGCCCTTATTCCAGTGATGGCTGACGTCACCTCATGGTCATGGGGGTTCGCGTCGCAGTGTATGGCGTGTTTACGGGTCCTTAACGCACCTTGTTTAGTATTAGGCCCAACAATGACATCATACTGTACGTACTGTCGCATATTTGGCCGAGTTCTGGGTCCGTGTCTGGAATGTATGTATGTTCGTGCGTAGTTTTTGTAGTATTGCGTTTCCTGTTTTTATAGTGTGGTCTAATTATTTCGTTTGGGATAGGTCGCCGTTTTGGAGATAATGTTTTTATGACCAATGAGCAAACTACAGTCATAATAACTTGAATGCGCAAGAAAATAGAGCAGAAGATGGACAAATGAATTAATGGATTTACACTTGTGAACTTTATCGAACTTACCAGAATGGTCTTTACAGAAACTACTCGTAGCTTACTTACTCGTGGTTTATTCAAAGCTAGAATCTAAGATCGTTATCAGCAATAAGGACGTATATTGTACCCTTAGAATTAGCAATATTGTACAAGAGCCGTGTAATTTTTTTTGTGTACAGTAAATTATATTCTATCTATCTTATCGTTACGTCAGATGGCAATACGTTTCTGTATAGAAGATGCTATTCATTTCACTTAAGTTAAAGTTCTTCAAAGCAAACTAATCAAGATTGAGATTTGAGACGCTCCAAGTTGGCAGCTTCATTGAAATTCTAAACGCGTTGTTGTTAACTTGTAAAACTGTTGCGTCGTAATAATAATTACATTCGGGTTGAAGATTGTACTTAATTGAAGTTGTGGGAGTAAATTGCTTGACGTTCACGAATTTATTAAATTCATGCAAGCAAATTGATATTGTAGATTGATCATATTGTGTCTGGTAATTTCCTCAAATAGCCCGTCTGGTTGCTACCCTGAATTTTGTTACAGGATTTATTTTTATATTATTCTCTGGACTTTAAAAGACATAATTATTGAGCCTTGAGTTGAAATAATCATCATATGCTTAGTCTTTTCCCTACTATGTTGGAGTCGGCTTCCAGTCTAACGGGATGCAGCTGAATACCAGTATTTTAAATGGTGCGACAGCTGGAGTTGAAATATTGACTCCTATTTACATATATATATATATAAATAATATTATTTCATTTTATATCCTCCTCTTGTAAAGTCGGTTAGTAAATTTCCACGTTGCTGTTGGATCCTTTATGCATTCGACTTGATTATAAAAATTCATTAAACTGGATGCATATTAGCTGGAATTTTTAAATACACAGTAATGATTACTAATGATGGAGTTTCCATCTATATAACCCTAAGTGGCATACATTAGCTCATGCCTTTTTCTCATGTTCTCATTTCCCGTTTGTCTTTTGTTTTTTGTCACTTCATCTTCTTTCAACTTAAAATTACGATTTCATTTAATTCTTTTTTTTGCAGTTTTTGTTTTTGAATTCTACATTACAATTCTACAGTACATTGTTTGCGTTTTAACTTGAGTCGTTTTAAGTTTAATGTTCTGTTTTGTTATAAGATAACTTACAATTATTACGTTCTTGTTGGTAATGGTATTTTGTTTTAAGACATCAAAATAATGTTCTTGCGCTTTTGAAGTGCCTTCCTTACCGTCCGTTACCTTCTTACTAAAGTTTCTTTAAACACAACAGGCTATGTTAATTAGGTTTTGGCAGACATGTGGTTGAGAAAGATGACCATTCTTAGCAGTTCTGTTAAATGGCAGCCAAATGCTCATACCATTTAGGTACACAATAAGTCTGTAAATTGAGTGCACCGGACATTTTTAATCGTATCGTTACTCGTGTAAGCGCTTAATGCATCCCCACTTAGCTGCTGTAGCTACATCTACTTTGTTTTCTGTCTCTCTTTCATATGTACCTGTACGTATAGGTGCCTGCTATAGGTAGATGTCACTTGGCTGACTAAGTTCCATTAATCCTCTTCATCAGTTCGCTTTAGCATCGTCCATAATCTTGATAAGTGCTTTAATGAACTATTTCTTCTCGTAAGTGGCTCATTTGCGTCTTGTTATTAAGGTTAATTTACAACACGCGACCTGGAACCATTAGCTTATCGAGTTTAGTTTATAGAAATATAATATTGCTTTAATTAGAACTTAAGGTAGACACGACGATTTAGGTACTAGGTTTTCATGAACGTTATATATCTTTTTTTCAGCAAACGAATAAATACCTGTCTTTTTAATAGTCGAGAACCAAGTTGTGTTTTTAAAAGGGATTAGATTTTAAAAACCAAGCAGCAAAGTAAAGAAATAGCAATTCAACCGATCAATCGGATTTTCGGCCATGTTCTAGAACTTCTGCTATCTTCGTACGTGCGTGTTTTAGGTAAATTCGTATCAAGAAACAATGATACAGCAGGAATAAATAAATCTACCTTTGTTTTGTCTGGCTGGTTAAGCAAACACGTAGAATAAGGGATTTCAATTGTATTTACCTTTTTAAATTGTTTTTATTTCTATCGCTGTAAGGTCATCTAAAGTACTTCTCGCCATAGTTATTTTTTTATTCTTTCGAAAACTTGTAATTGTGTTAACACCCAAAGTTAACAAGGGTTTGGGAATTTTAGCAGTTAAAACTTTAACCTCAAACATAGTTGACCGCATTTTTAGTTTTGGAAGTAGAGTCAGGTAATTGTTTAAAATATGCATGAAGAAATTTCAATATTCATGGCTTAAACTTGGGTAGGAGAGGGTAGTAGTACGACTGCAGTAATCCTTGTTAATGTTGATGTTTTGGTTTTAAATCATCAAAAAAACAAAGAATATATTTCTTGCTGAATGCTGCTTGAATTTTCTTGCTTTGGAATCAATTCCGTTTATGATTCCGACCAACTTGGATCTAATTGCGTGCATTTCCAGAACCAGGGTTCGTTGATTTAATTTGGCAAGAGAGAAGCCAAAAATAGGACCAATCAAACCTTTTAAGGCATATTGCTATCAATCACGCTCTATTGGTTCCGAAGCCTTACCTAATTACCTACTTCAGTCCTTGGCAAATTCATGGAAAAAATGGTAATTGACAAAATAACTTGGGACTTTGTTTCGTTTTCTCATTCAATTCATTTATTCAATCAATAACCTAATAGATTCAGTGTTTAGAATAGATTCCTCGTATATTACAGACAGCAAGACATCTTTATGTGTCGTGTTCAATAGATTGTTTATTTCGCCAACAATTTTCAAAGTTACTAATATTATTATCTTGCTGGAAAGCTAGTGCTGTTGTCATCATTTACATATCTGTGTTTGAATCTAAATGTGGTGGATGACTGCTTTATAACTGCACCTATCTGTCTTTGAGTTATGAGGCGAAGTTTATTTACTTTTGATTCTGCAGTGATTTTGGTTTTGTTAGTCAGTACTTTTTGGCGAGCATTACATAGCGAGTTTCCTTCGTGCCTCGGAAAGCACATTAAGCCGTTGGTCCCGGGTGTCATTTGTAGATCTTTGACAGTCGTTACAAGTAGTCAATGGCCCGAAAGTCTGACAACTAGTCTAACTAAGGGGTATCGTATTACCCAGTACTAACTGGGTTGTGGAGGTCAGATAGGCAGTCGCTTCATGTAAAATACTGGTATTCAGCTGCATGCAGTTAAGAGATGTTGATAGTCGGTTGTATTTAGACTGCTGTGTAGAACCCTATTCGCGGGAGCTACGATTTTGGTGTAAAAATACCTTGTTTATCAACTTTCCTTCTGTTTGTTACAGGTCATAAAAATCCCAGAAACGAAAGAAGGCTACATAGACCTGAACAACTTGGAACAGAGGCTTCAGGAGAACTCGAGTTCAGGCAACAGAATGATCGGCTTCTTCCCAGCAGCTTCCAAACTGACAGGAGTGTTAGCTGATGACGTAGCCACGACCCTGCTTCTCCACCAGTATGGAGCCTGGTCCTTCTGGGACTATACGCTAGTGGCGCCATCTTCTGCAGTAGACATGAATCCTACGTTCCCAGGAGTAGATGAAGAGATGGTGAAGAAAGATGCGCTGTTCTTCAACTGTGAGAAGTTCGTCGGTGGAGTCCAGGGCCCCAGTGTTGTGATTGTTAAGAAGAATGTGTTCAGTGATACTCCGATTTATTCTGATGATGTTGAGGTGAGTAATGATGTTGTCCTATAATAGGAAATTAGAGTAGGTATAAAAATATAAAGAAATATGTTGAATACTATCGAAACATTTAGAAACAATTTTTAGGAAGTATGATCCTACTACTGTTGTACGCACGGCGGCTAATCAAGCTATGCATAACCAAATTAAGCTGATCTCTCATCGTACGGGAAGCTCATACAAAGCGAAGTCACGTTATACTGGTTAAGTATGGTTTGAAGTGCCGCCGTGTGTACCTATTTCTATAAAACGAGATAAAAGTATCTCGTTTTATATATATCCGAGCTCGGGCTCCTCAAAGGTCTCCCAAGTCTTAGGTAATGCAAGTAGAACACAGGAACGAAATTGAAAGACTTAAATATGGATGAGCTCATGATGAAAACTTTCCTGTCATCTCTGTCTGAACCTTGGAGAGAATTTTCTTTGAATAATAAATCCTTATCAACATTCTCAGTAACTGCGCATTTGTAATTTCATCAAGTTAGTTTCTGAAATCGTTATCGTGTTAACAGTTTTTATTGTATTTTTTTCTTCTGTTACTGAACTGTTTCTAGCTACAGTTACATTAAGAGTGAGACCTCATTAGTGCGTTGCGTTGTCGTAGCGTCAACGCTGCGTCGTTTTACATGTGTATATATATTTTTAAGTGACATGCCACTTTATTCGTTGCGTCGTCGCACGCGACGTTTCAACGGATCGACGGAGCTCCGGTGCGACGACGGACAGTTGTTCCACTGCTAGACGAGTAGGTACACTGCTTCTTCAAATGTGGTTGAAAACCACATTTGAAGAAGCAGTGACCCGCAAGAACCAGTGTACCCGTGGTGGTTTGGTGGTAAATACTCAAAGCTAAAATTTATCTTTATCTAACATCAACTCTCTAAACTACAGCATGAAAAACTGACCATCACTATTTCTTAATGCATGATTGCATTAAGAAATAATATAAGGGAGATATCCAAAATCTTTTATTGTTTCTACGTTTGTTTCGGCGGTGGCGTAGCAAAAGCAACAATAGAACGCTTTTGTTCCGTTCCATTGTCGATCAAGACTGAAATCCACACTGAGATGTTGCGCTGCGATGTCTTGCGTCGCCCTCTTGCGTTGCGACGTCGTGCGTTGTCGCAACGCAGATGTGGCATACAATGCGTTGATCCGTTGACGACTATGCAACGCACTTATGAGACCTCAGACTTATACCTACAGATTAATTGTTATTTCCGCTCTTTAGTAGACGGTCAAGGACATCTATTATTGTTTCAGCTTCTTGAATAGTATAAGCACTAATGAAGGGGAGAAGCCTCTTCAGATTTTAGATATATATATATATATATATAAACCTTCCTCTTCCACTCTATCTATTACTGAAAACCGCAACAAAATCCGTTGCGTAGTTTTAAAGATCTAAGCATACATAGGGGCAGACAGACAGACAGCGGGAAGCGACTTTGTTTTATACTATGGAGTGATAGTGATTTCTAATGAAATGTGGTTCTTTTTATTTTTTTCTCTCAGGCATTGAGCGAAAGGATTGAAGAGTTGAAGTCAACGGAGGGTGTTAGAGCAGCGTTAGTCATGCAGCTTAGAGATGCCGTCGGCCTTCAGACCATCGTTGAGAGACAAGACAACATCAGCAAGTAAGTTTTAATCTCATAACTATTCAAGCCCAGTTGTGTGTCCGCTAGGATTAGACGATGCATATGTCAAAAATCCTGTCGCAGTGATTAATTTGTATTTTACGGAACTTTTGAGCAAATTGTCATGCTTCTAGACACAGCGGTAAAGGCGTGCGATACATAAAATTTAATTTGAGATTCTTACTCAGTAGAAAATTCGAATACATCTTGATTTTTTTAGGTAGATTTAAGCCAGCCAGAGGAACCGTTAAGAATAATCAAATAGAAACAACTTTCGTTTTAAGTCATATTTTATTATCTCTTAGTAGTCTTAGTAAGTCGGTGTTTATACCCATCATTTAAGTAGCAAAAAATTAATAAGTAAATAAATTACTGTTACATGGCCGAATTATAACTGTAATCGCAATTACGTGTATCGATGTTTTATCTCAGTACATACATATTTTTTACCGTCTCATACATTAATTTCAATCATAATACGAGTAATATTTTTTCTCTGTCTTCTGATTAAACGGGATTTATATCAGCTGTTACTGAGGCTCAACACATTTTCAAATTATTGTAACTCCAGCACATACTACAATCTGGTGGCCTACCATGACGTCTTAAAGCAGGAGTAATTCCAGTGTGGGAAAGAGATGGCGCTACACGACCTGTATAGCTCTGTCTCTTTCCCACACTGGAATTACTCCTGCTTTAAGACGTCATAGTAACGCCCCTGTCAAATTTCTTTAATTGATTTTCAACTTTATCTTTAAAGCAAAAATTTGACAGTTTCGGGTAGCTTGATGTGCTGGCGTCTGTACATATTCATAAATCTTCATCCTTGAAATAGATTTATTAAATCTTTTGTCCAATTTAACCGCCGCATTCTTCACAAATTGAATATAGGTGAAGCCTGTCTTACTGCTTCCATTCTTACATCATATTGTTTCTAAAAATAGAATCACTTCCGCGCCAAGGACTTTTCTTGAAGCGTTGAAGCACACTCGGTAATCTAAGCACGTGTCACTTCAATAACAAGCTCATTTCGCTTCGCTAACTCGCTCGCAAACTTGCTCTATCGACGGTGATCCAAGACTTTGTGATTAGGTTATGGTCTAGCCATAGAACATAAAATCTTTCAAAATTTTATACTTTGAAGAAATTTGTTCAGAATGTAGCGCGAATCTGAAAGGCAAGGTGAATACAGACAAGCATAATTAGTATAATAATGTACAACTCAAAAACTCCACTAACAATGGCGAACAAAAAGGTTTTACGTAACGAAATTCCAAGCTAAAAACTGTAACAGAGAACCTGTCCCAAACAGCGCACAATAAGCGTACCAAACATAGTTTTACCAAAAACTTTTCTGTAAAAGCTTTGTGGACAACACGAATATTTTAAATTCAATTTTTGCAATGTCATACATATACCCAGTCATACCGCCATTACGGTCGCCATGTTTGTTTTTACGTTTTCGAATATAGAGAGACAAGGCAAGGGAAAATTACTGTGCAGCCAGGTTCATAGTGTCAACTCAGATAGAATTTTGTTTACGCCGACGCAAACAGAGGATTATTTATTACACAGATTTATGTTTACTGACTGTCAGTTAACAATTAGTTCATGTTTTAACGGAATATTTGCGAAGGAGATACATTTTGCAGAGTTATTAGATTTTATATTTATGTGAGCGTACCTTGGGGAAATTTATTTTGTGTAGCGAGGTTTTAGAACAACTATCGAGTCTTTTGATACATTATTATGAAAACGACTAGGTTTGTCCTCGTTGACTTTCAAAAGGAATATAATTGAGATGAGTCTTAATTAAATTCTGTGTCTGTCTGTGGAAAGGTATCTCGAGCCTTTAATTAAACGGCCTGAGATATTTATTACCTGTTAAATGAGAAGTATGATCCAGAGTTTCTCAGTGTTTATAGAATTTCAAGTAGAAACAGCCTACTTGTTACCTATACATAGGAATGTATTAATTTGCGCAGTCCCAGGCAACCTGGAAGCAATAAACACAAGATTAATTGCATAATAAATGACAAACAGGCATTAATAAAAATGTAAAAAATATAAACAATGCATCATTTATTGATAAAACTGCGTTCTTGAGTAATTCCTTTGGGTAGCGTTTATTCTGCTGTAAAACTATTTTGATCTGAAGGCTTTTTTGGATAGAGGGAGGGTCACTGTATATTCAAGTACATAATCTCATTTCATTTCCCTGGTACTCTAATAGGAGAGCGGTCCACTAAAAGCCCTATATATATAGCCAGACGACTGAGCAAAGGAAGACGCCACGCGCCGTCGCCGTTGGATGCAGTTCCCGACATTTTCATTAGGTACGAAATATAGGTATTTAGGAAATGTCCAGCTTCAGAAGTCTTTTAGGTTGTAAATATTATGACTAGGATCCTGATCCGAATCAAATTTATTCGTAAATGTAGGTTTCATTACAATAGGATGTTCTAATAAAATGGTCAGTACGCTACATTTTACTAGAGAGCGTACAAATAATAATAATAAAGTTAGTTATGTCGGAACCACAGACATACATTTAAAATAAAATAAAATTACTACTGCTTTAAATTTTTTGTCTAATATACTGTTACCTAGATTATCAAAACTAAAACCGTAGGTCGCGATTCTATTGTCAGAAGTTGTCCAGGATTCGGGCTGCTTCTAAGATACTCTTTATGTTTTAATTCTATATTCGAAAATATAATCTCCATTCGTATTCTATCCTTTTCCCTATTAAGTTTTTATCATGTTTGCCAAAGACGATTTATCTATCAATTCGTGGGTTCAAAGCCCCAGGGACAAAGGACAGATACTCGTTCGTACGATGCTCACAGCAACAATTAGTGCCTTGTCTAACTTTATCTGTACCTTCGTGTCCTTCGTTATAAGTTCGACTACAACTGTCCCGGGTCGACAGTCCTTTTATCTACCAACTCGATTAAGTACCTCAGGGATTTCGATCATTCTGTCTTTCCTTTGACCGGAATTCTCAAAATATTTGCGTGGATCTAGTGACTGGATTAAAAACGGTAGGCATTTTTCTTAAACATACACCGTACCGTACCGTTCCGTGTTATTATTCTTATTTTATTGGGTGATGTTGTTTTTCATAGATAAAACAACATCACCCACATTTCGCGACCTACGTTTGATGCTCATGGGGGCGATTCGATTGCCATCAACTGGCTCAAATTCAGACTCTAGGCTGCTGCTGAGAAGTTCCTGTAGGAAAAAACCCAAAAACCCTCTGCCCGATTTGGAAATCAAACTTAGGACTTCATGCTCAACAGTAGCTCTAAGCTACTACCTACTAGTCCAACAATATTATCCAAAAATATCATCGCAATCTAAAACTGTATATTGAGTGCCGGATGTAATATTACCAATTAGTCAGCAAGCAGAAGCAGAGTCAGACGTAAAGAATAGCACCATCCCATATCTTCCCGTGGGTGTCGTAAGAGGCGACTAAGGGACTTACCAGAGAATGGGCAGCAGCGTTCTCTGTGATTTTTATAACAAACATACTGCGATCGCCAACCCGCCTGCCAAGCGTGGCGATTATGGCAAAACCCCCCCTTGGGGAGGCCTATGTCCAGCAGTGGACGTCTTTCGGCTGAAATGATGATGATGAGTCAGCAAGCGATTTGTCATTCATGAATTATTCATTAAGTTGTATTTTTATCCAAAAAAAATTGTTTTTGTGGCGTGTATCCAAACTTCTTGACAACACGCCGATTCTTTCATTCATGATAATATACTTAATACGTAAACGATAAGTGAACAAAGGCCTTTTAACCGACAGCCAAGATTGTTTCCCTAACAATCATTTTGTTTGGCAAAAGGTCAAACATTGCGCTGCATAATATTCAATGGCATAGAGATGATGGAGAAACATTGTGGTTACATTGGGTGTAGATATAATTATTATTTTCTTTCTTCCATATCCTCTCCTTCCATGGTTAGAGCGCATTGGTATTCATCACTATGATTAATAATAATGCCATCTTTGCTACTACAACTAACAATGCAACTTGGAATGTACTTAATGGAGTTTTCTACTTGCATCTTAACCATAAAGAGACCCAGTGAATAGCTCATAAATACCTACTATTATATACATTGTGCGAAGATTCATTGTATGGAGCATAACTTCATCATTTTATGGGGTTGTTTATTTGCCCATCTGTATACATTTACATACAATTATCTCGTATTGATGGCTTTATTATTCAAAAGTTGTTTCAACGGAAGATGAGATGTTAGGTGTTACGTATGTTAGGCGCCATTTGATGGATTTAAAGATTCACAATGTCAAGGATATACCTAAAAAAAAGTTGTTTAAATAGACAAATTCCGCGATTGTTTTTCGAGTATTTTATGACAGAGATGGTTTTAAGGATCGTCCTGCTTATGAATAGGAAAGATGTACATTGGTTAACATCACGGTTACTCACGATGAAAAACTGTGGTAAACTCTTATTGATCATCAGCGCTCAGTTTCTGTTAGCAAGTCTAACACCTATCCACTTTCAATAACATCATCATTCAACATGACTTCGCCCACTGTTGGGCATATACCTTTCTACAATTGTTTCAAATCCACGTTTCGTTCACTATCTTTACCTATGTTAATCAATAGTATCCAACATAGACCAGACGTTATATAATTTCTCTAGTAGTTATTTCATGAGCCCGGAAGGCGCCGAGTCTCAAGTTCACAACTCAACGACCCGTGCGTCATCCCTGTAGAGTCGCTGACAGGCTATAACTCTATTTATGATGTTGCACATAAGTAGGGAAACTGGGAATTACGTGGAAGTTTCCATTTATACTGTTGGATCTATTGTGAAGTCTATTATAATGGAAAATATTGGTAATACTATCAAAGGTAAGAAGAAAATAATAATCGTGTTATGGGCAGCTAAGAATAGCTTTACCCTACCTAAAGCTTCTGACTCGAAATTTTGTAATAGGTATTTACCTAATGACTGTGAACTATCTTGTCTTGATCTTGAGTCTGAAGCCAAAACTGTTTGGTTAGTTGACTTGTAACTCCAAGGGCTGGTCAAATGTTGGCAGCTTTCAGATCGGGAAATAAAAAGCCTCAAATATCCCTGTTCGTGTGCTCTCCATGCCAAGTATCTTGTAATTCTCCTCACGGGACAGACACTTTTGAAGACAAATAGACTTGAATGCAGCCGTCTAGTTTGGCACTATTCCCGTAACAAGCTGATCTAGCTGCTTTACCGCAGTTTTTATGTCGCTGCGGCTTCCGGGACTCGAATCTACATCGCAAATTATTTCGGTAACATTCCAGAATCATGCATTACAACTTTCATAGGCAGACAGGGAAAATATATGAGATTTGAAATCATGAATTAATGTCTGGTCTTTTCTAACGTCTAGGAATCTCCTTTCGAACATTATCCATGCAAAAGAAACCAAGGAAAGTGTGTTTTAAGTGTATGGGAACATCGCACTGAAAATATTATTTGATCTGCCAAATATTAAAAAGCGTCGGCCTCAAGATAGCTCCTTGTGGAAAACTTTTAAAAGACGGACTCCTAAAACTATTAAGATAAAAAGTAATTCATCTATCCCTTATGACGCAAGTAACTGATACGGTAACAATAATGTTCTGTTTCATTAACAGACATTCGCCATTATATTAGTTGAAACGTTATCCAACATTGCAACTATATTTACTAGTGTTTCTTTTGATGATTCAAGTGCTTGATGAATGCGAATGCCTGTTGTAAAACAATAATTGTGATATTCATTCATGTTTTTATCGGTTTGCGATATCTAGTTCTTTGTTTGTGGTATTTTACACGAACACAAGTCATTGCTTTTCTTTTTCTCTCGGATCGATCTTTAGGTTAAGCCGTGCTTGCCTAGGTTGGTCCGTGGATGGGTGACCACCGAAAGCACGTTAAGCCGTTGGTCCCGGCTGTTATTTGTAGATCTTTGACAGTCGTTACAGGTAGTCAGTGGCCCAAAAAGTCTGACAACCAGTCTTACCAAGGGGTATCGTATTACCTAGTACTAACTGGGTTGTGGAGGTCAGATAGGCAGTCGCTCCATGTAAAATACTGGTATTCAGCTGCATCCGGTTAGACTGGAAGCCGACCCCAACATAGTTGGGAAAAGGCTAGGCAGATGATGATGAATAGAAATACAACAATGCTTTTCTCAACAACAATTCATTCAATACCAGTTGTGTATTAAAATAACTTCGTTATAAAAGGCTTTACGGAAGAGTTTTACATTATGTCTCTGTTGCTTTAAAGTAAGTAGGTGTAACAATGCAATTGCATTTTTTTAAATTCTAGATTCTTATGCTATCTGATCTATTTAATAACATTGAGTCTAGTCTAACTCTGAAGTTTTAGTTTCTTTGTTATTATTTTATTATATCCCCACATAAATTAAAATCAAAAGACACCAATAGACCACACATACCATGAGCACATGATAACGAAGAATCCCCCAGGTTTTAAATAAAACTCACATTTAAAATGATTTTAAATAAACATTTCCCGTTGCGAGCACTCATTGAATGAATGTAAACAATGTTGGCGCAGATTCGCCTCGCCAGATAATGTTTTTCAACGTTTGGCGCCTTCTTAATTTCACATGACCTATTCGTCTTTAGGTGTTGCGGTATATCGATTGTTAGGTTATAAGAATCCAATTTCGGGACCTTTTCATACTATTTCTCTTTTTTAGCATTCGTTAATAGAATTTAGTTTATCCAGTCCTAAAAACTAAACTAGTTGCTTAATCGCAATTCTCAGTTCATGCATGGTATTAAAGCCGCACAAGCTATGATTTCGAATATTAAAACTCCAATACAAAATAAGACTGTTAAAATATGTGACATAGAAGCGAATCTATTCATAAACATGTGAATACATAAACCGATTTTCATAGTATAACTCATTTTGCTGGGAGCATCGGAGGAAGCATAGCCGGATGACCAAATTCTTCTCTTCCGAACTCAGCATTGAACGCTTTCCGATGGGAAGAACCAATTAACTGAACACTTATCGATAATTTAACCCAACCCTGTTCCAGGAACCCATCTTATACTTCGGCAAAATGATTAGAGGCTATTATTATTATTACCCCCTATCGATGTAATTTGGACGTATCAGTATGGGAAGTATTGATGTTTGTAAGCGCTGTTGTAGTTTTATTAGGCCTATCAGTAGTTGTTAAAACGACTTCAGATGTTTCAACTTTCGCGAGCTGACGGACAGGACTATCTGTTTCTTTTCTTTCAATGTTTAGTACGAGAATGGATAATTGCATTGTCTGTGCTTTATTTTATTTAATGTATTCGACTCACGTCTAAAATTAATGATGACACACCCACACCATTATGCATACAAAGACTAACATTAGCCCACATCCAAGGAAAATCAAACAACTAAAATATAAAAGCAACATAATTGCGCAAGGCTATCGTCTCCAATTCGCATTTCCGCAAATGTCCACTTCCGAGCGTGGCACGGGCATCGAATCCGGGTCATTGCAGCGCTGCCCTCGAAAGACAGTAAATGGGTCAGACGAACTGGACGCCTGAAATAGAACAAGTTGCTATGTGGCGACGAGCGTCCGTGATCATTGCACATAATTATCGTTAATGGAAAGGAGCGACGACTTTTTAGTTCGTTTACTCTTGCTTGATAGTTCAATGGGAAATTGCATTGGCTTAGAAATCGATAGATGGGATTTCATCATCATCATTTCAGCCGAAAGACGTCCACTGCTGGACATAGGCCTCCCCCAAGTGTCGTCACATGTTTATGGCATCACTAGTGAAAGGACATTCTGATGTCTGAATTTGGGCGAAACATATCGAGGTTTCAAGAATCAATCATCATCATCATCATCATCATTTCAGCCGAAAGACGTCCACTGCTGGACATAGACCACCCCCAAGTGTCGCCACATTGACAGGTCCCGTGCGACTCGCATCCAGCGGATCCCTGCAGCCTTCACCAGGTCATCAGTCCACCTAGTGGGAGGCCTTCCAACGCAGAGTCTTCCGGTTCGCGGTCGCCACTCGAGAACTTTTCGGCCCCATCGGCTAACCGTTCTGCGAGCAATGTGCCCTGCCCACTGCCACTTCAGTTTGGCTATTCTTCGGGCTACGTCGGTTACCTTGGTTCTCTTGCGGATGTCCTCATTTCTGATGGGATTTAGTTAGTAATATCAATGTAATTGAAATCAAAACAGAAGAATTGAAAGTAGAACAAAAATATGAGCGTGTTGGTCGTCATGGTTACAAAAGATAACCTCCAAAGTCAATCACAAAAGCTTTTATAATGAACAGATGTTACAACCAAAGCCTATGTTGTAGGTTTACTTATTAATAAAAAAATCACGGACACACAAACCAAAAAATATGTCTGTTACGGACGAAAGTAAAGTCAGGGAAATAATTGTAAAGCATTGTCTGTCAAGTACAATTGCCTATAAATTCAAATCACAAAGGTGTATTTAATAGTTGAATGAAATAGTTGCACATAGAGGTAGGGTGTTACACTTCAACCAACTTATCTCTACAGGCGGGGAAACATCATCAGCCTAGCCTTTTCCCAAATATGTTAGGGTCGGCTTCCAGTCTACCCGGATGTAGCTGAATACCAGTATTTTACATGGAGCGACCGCCTATCTGACCTCCACAACCCAGGTAATACGATACCCCTTGGTAAGACTAGTTGTCAGACTTTTTGGGCCAGTGACTACCTGTAACGAATTTCAAAGTTCTACAAATGGCAGCCGGGACCAACCGCTTACCGTGCTTTCCGAGGCACGGAGGAAACCCGGTATGTAATGGGTGGTCACCCATCCACAGACCAACCTAGGCAAGCACGGCTTAACCTCAAGATCGATCCGAGCGGCTGTTATTATTTAGCCACGAGCTCCTTGTGTACAGTGTTTTCCCGTCTGTACCAAGTTTGGCATAACGATGCAAATATTTTTAACAACGCCACCTTGAACTACATACTTAAAGTGGTCATACTATAATTTGAATAACAAATTAATTTGCCTGACAGTTCTCATAATTTTATTATCAACACACAGACCACCCAATACGAACAAGTTCACGAACAAATCGTCCAGTAGACTCAACACAAACGACTTCATTGGCCAAGGATAGGCTGGCAATTGTCGTAACTTTGCTTTAAAGCCACCTTTGAACTTACATGCGTCATTTCTGTATTTAACTGCACATTTTATTTCTTCTTTCCTGAACATTTCCGGTTTGTTTTTAGTTTTATTGTTAAGGATAAATAGTGGTGTATTTATTTCTAGAAGTTAAGGCTCATTTTGAAGTCTAGTTCTAGTACTGGTATTGTCGTATCCGGTATCCGGATTAGTAATCGGAGCAAGTATTTCTAGATCACCTTGATTAACTATTTTGGGATCTTTAATGTTTTATTTAGAAGTATTAGGTCTAGTACTATTGTATTTAGCACCCATAGCTGTTACATACGTTATGTTACTGCTTTGTTGCGAAAAGAAAACTTATGTTTTATTTACGTTTCATTGTATGTCTTTATTTGAAGGTGTTCATTTTTCTGAAATAATTTTCGGTTAGTAAGGTAAGTATATTTTGTCTAAAGCACCGGCCTTTTTCCCTTACAATAAAGGAAAAATTATAACGATTCGAAAGTCTCGTAGTCAGTAATAAATCTCTGCATACAAACCTTTAATCTAGATTAATACATTATTGAATTCAACAACCTAATCAGTCATCAATGCGACCTTGTCTACATCTGGTTGACTTCCTAACATCTTAAGGTCACCTTCCACAGTTGCATGACGTAACCACACACTACAGTTTAGGGTCATTTTACTGAGAAATCTAACAATGTCATCTTTGTTCCTTGATATTCATTACACGTGCTTGATTGATAACATCGTACTGCAAAAACTTAGCCTATAGGTTATGGAGGTCAAATGACGGTCTCGTGGGGAGTAAAACTAGATAATCGTATCGTTTTCTAATCATCGCGATCACGAGGGCTTCCTGTCTCGTGAAAACGATTCGGACATACAATATCTCACTGGCTTTTGAACGCAGATTCGTCCGCTTGGAGGTCGGGAATAACCGAGATAAAAATACTCTGTCTTATAATCTAGGCCATGATGTACCTGTGTCAATCGAATCGAAGCCTAATCTATTCAGCCGAAAAGGTATAGGAAAGGAGATCGACGCACAAACGCTTACTACGTATACAGTGCATCATTCCCAACCCCGCAAAGAAATGTTTCATGAGCAATCAAAAAAAATCAGCTGTTCCATACATTTTAACCGCGTAGGAATTACACTTTTGTAGCAACCAGCATTCTTTTTTATTCGCGAGATGCGAATTTTTTTTTTCACTTTCTTCTCTACACTTCTAGGAACACAATAAAAAAAGTCCCATGAAAATCCGACCGCTATAAACTGCACTCGGCTACCCAGTGAAAGCCATCTTAACAGCGTCCAATATTTCACAATCCTATTATTTGAAAGGTCAATACGTTTTATTTTTCCGCAGACATAACTGAAATATCCCGTTCAATGACTTTTCAAGAAACACGGTCACGGCAGATATCGGATCACATGATAGAATTATATGATGACATCGTAATTTCGTATATCAAAGAGAAAAATAACATGTCACAATAAAAATAAAAGTAGGTTTTTATGGTTCGCGGCTATTTTCATAGTTATCTAATATAATTCATAATAAAACGACGTGTTTTTGGGACGTAGACATGTGTTCTAATTTGTAATGAGTCCAATACTATAAAGATTGTCCCATTTGAGGACGGTGAACCGAATTGTATAATACGATAGCTAACAGACTGTTTTGATATAAAAAATGTGTATTTTCGTACTCTGAGATGCGGAGTAAGCTTTATTTATTACTACACCTACGTCGTTTCCCCTTATAATATTATCACATTCTGGCCAGTAAATAAACTATACTTTAAAAGTTTAACATCACTTGTTTTGCTTGATTTCGTTTTAATACAATCTATAAGTTTAATTCGTCATCGTTTTTCTGCCCTTATCTCAATTTATTTGAGGTCGACTGTTGTCGCTGCATGTCTTCCTCTTTCATTCTTCTCTATTAGTCGTCATTTTATGATACACTCCCTTTCTAGTCAGATCATCTTTCACACAGTCCATCTTTGATCTTCCTCTACTCTTGTAGCCGTCCACATTCATGCTCGATCCCTTACGTTCTTTTCATCTTCTTTTATACCGATGGTAATACTCTCTAGATTCACCTTAGATTCCTTTTTTAGTTTCTTATTTCATCTTTGTCTTTAGATTCTCTGGATTTCTTGGCCCCAGTAGGTGGCTTCGCCAATCCCATACGTTAGATAACAATTGTAAATAGGTTTCCTACATGTTATTCAAATTTAAATCCTATTATTTATAATTATCATATTTTGCAGTGTTTTATCATAGTGAGTACAAAGTCCAGCCCTTGAGGAAAACAGAAAACATGCATTTAAAATCATGGTTGCGTTGCAAATAATGTAGTTTAATTAATGGTTTCCGCTACGTTTTAACATGACACGACAATAGTCCACTCTTAGGGGCTCACATAGTTTTAAGAATAACACAATTTCGCATTTTTATTTTTTTTCTAAATTTGTTTTTCACAGCTTGAGCTATTCTAGCTATGTGATTGGTTAGTTCCACACACTTCCCTGGTGGAAGCACAGTCTTATCCACTCATAACATTTACCCGGCGATTTTAGCATGAGTTTTGGCCATCTGGCCTTTTATAGCCTGATGGCCCTGCTCTTGTCCTTGATGTCGCCTGATGGAAAGCGATGGAAGTCCACGATTTGACGAATATAGCCCCAATATGCACAGACCACCGATGCTCTGGTTGCTCTCTACTCCAGTAGGTTACCTTTACTTTTTGCATTCTTGTACCCTGTGGTATCAATGCCAAACGCATCGTTAATTACGACTCGCAACTGGAAGCGTGTACAATTGTTTGTCTGTTTGTCTGGGACGATGTTTAACGCACACGGCGGCGCCGGCACGCGCTCGTTACCATTTATTTTTGTAGCATAAATTGCATGTTTTATTTCTGTGTGTTTGAAAATATTTTGACGATGGTTGTATTAGGTTAGGCAATTAAATGGATGCCCTTTTTGGACTAGATTACTGCTTTCGATAATAAGTATAAGCCATGGAGAGATAAACTAGGCTGTATCACCCCCCCCCCCCCCCCCCCTATAAGACTATAATTATCATTACAATATCGTGTGGAAACCAGTATGCCTGCGAGATATTTTTCGGTTAGGCACTAACCACGCGATAAAGAAAGAAGAAGACTGTAAGAACTTCTTAGCCCGTACTCACATGCACTTCTCTCACTGGTATGAGGCTTAAGGCGGTTACCACACGGCATCGCACGACATTTGGTCTTATCATCAAAGACAGGGTGGAAGGGACAACGACACACAAAGGTTAGCGTATTCAGTACCTCAAAGAAAAAAATCTGCTGTTTTCTACAAAAGTGCAATACACTACACGGTCAAAATGTATGGCACATCTGATTTTTTTTTTATTACTTAAAATATTCGATGTGAGATTCAGAATGATGTACTGAATACGTGGTAACCGATTGTGCATCAGTGTCCCACCCCGTATCCTGTATAAAGCTATAGATAAAGTAAAATCAATAAAACCATCGTGCAGGGACCTACACACACTATTCAATATGAAATCGCAAGTAAATAAATTCACCCTCAGTCCTCATCCTACATAATATTTATCGTATAGACAAGTACATACATACATCAAGGGTAGTGAATACAAGGGGCTGAGGACTGAGCGATGACGTAATGTATGTTTGTATGGTGTAGGTTTCAATACCATTAACATGACATTGTATGATCGAGTGGGACTGCCACCAATAATTAAGTACATGAGTTTTGGAGGCCTACATGACGTGTTTACATGGCGATATATCAAGTTATACTTCGCCAGTATAACTTGACCTCCATTTGTATAGATTTTCCGTACAATGAGGGATCAGCTTATACTGATTTTTGCATAGCTTGATAGGTAGTCGTGTGTATATCGTGCAAAACACTCCAAAAACAAATCAATTTTGTTGGTATGCTTTCTTCATGTTAATTGAGTTAATTTGGGGAGGAAATTGTATTGATTGCTCTCGTTCGCGTTAGTTGTTTTATGGGCCAAGTTCGTTGCTGATAACGTAGATACATTTTTGCAAATATGTACATAAATGATCGCAGATGTCTAAAATGTTCAAACTACGTTGAATTTACGTTAGATAGATGAGCGTAGAAACACCGAGGGATATTTTAGAAGTACATACGATTACCTTATTGGTAATATTCTTCTGAAAGGTCAGGTAGTACTCGCAACCGATGAAGACCCATAAAAAAAAAAATATCAATATAGGGTGAAAATAGACCCTTAACATAGCCGAAAGGCACTTGTTCTCCCCGTCTTTGCGATATTTTTTTTGTTCTAGGCCATACCTGGGAACCTTCTAGTTACGGAGATATTGCGGGTCAAAGTTTCAACTTTTTCACAAGTTTTTTTTTTTTAAATACATGTTTTTAATGTAAGATTTTTACTTTACACACCTCCACGACCCATCAGCACAATACTTTGAGTGCTGTCCATCGAGTCCTACCGTAAAACGTGATATTTCACCCCAACAAAAAAAGGTAGATTCCCAGCAATATTTTTATTCATTGGTTGGTTAGGTACCTAATAAAAAAAAAACACTTTTGAGACCCATAAAAAAAAAAGGAAACAGCAAATATTTTTTAAATTACCGATGAAAAATGTCTATATGGGGCGGGGGGGTTCGGAATGATGCACTAAACTACGTGGTAGCCGCTGCATGGTAATCGTTTGTGTGTCGATGTCCTTTCCAGGTGTGTATGTTACGGCTAAAAGCCGAAGTGCGGCTACACCTAGTTCTAGCCGGCTAAACCTAGGTGCGGCCGGTAACAGTTGTGTATCGTTTTTATTGCTAGGACACACCGACCAAATTGATTAGTTTAGGTTAGAACAGTGACCAAACGAGCGAGCGCAGCCTTGGTTGCATGTTCTAACCGAAGATAAGTAGGATACATTTAAGTTTAACCGGCCTCACCTAGGTTTAGCCGGCTAAAACTAGGTTTAGCCGCACTAGCTATTAACCGTAACATACACATAATTATGTTCCTTGCTTTAGTGGCTTAGTAAACTGTGATAACTAAGGATACTCACTTTGGGCTCTCTAAACTAATACCTATTAGTTTGACCATGACTGACCTAATATTATTCACTGGCAAACATATTAAACATCCGCAGTACCGTCTCTCACATTTTAAGACTCGCTTTATTTTCTGTTACAAAACAAACTGCGTAAATATTATAACATTCTGTAGCAAAACTAAAATAAATATTTTCGCAATAAATCTTAAAAATAAAATGCGAAGAAATCTTCCGGGTTGATCAAGAAATAGATATTTATGTGCGTGAATATCAGCTGATACAGTCGTGGAACATGTAGGCGGTATCTGTGAGAAACGAGATATTTATGAGTATTGTCAAAAGTTTGGCAAAACACGCGGCCATTTTGGATAACTGCAGAATGAAAACAGCTGTCAACTTCTGTAATACTCGAGGACTAGGCAAATTGGTACGGACATCGGTCATTGACAGATAGATCACAAGTATTTGTGTGGAGGTGTCGCATGTCCGGAGCTGTGTCCAGAATTTGTACGAATCCGAATCTTTCTTTCTTTTTATCTTTCTTTCTTTCTTTCTTTCACATTAATATTATCAGGATGAAAACAAAACTGGTGATAATAAAATTTGACCTACGACTATGTTTTCTTATTTTATTTGCAAAATCTCATATTAAACTGCTACAGCTAAAAGAGTATAAATTGTAATTTGCCTTGGACATAATAAAAGAAAACAGGAACAACCATAACTCATCATTATATTATTAAAGTGCACTATATTCTCGGGCGCAAGGCAAGGCTAGGTGAGCTTGCGTCGAAATGTTGGCTACAAGGTTTATGCAGTTAAATGGACGCGAATACGGTTACCACGTATTCAGTACCACCATCATTCTGAGCCCCAACAAAGAAGTTTTTCACCAGTTATTTAAAAAAAAACAGCTGTTTCCTACAAAAGTGTTTCATATATTTTGACCGTGTAGGTATCTATTTGGTGGAACTCCCAAATAGATATCTACTTCTACCTATTTTTTGTGTGCAAGTTCTGTGACCTGAAATCTGCCGGACCTGTAATAATGAATACATTATTCATTGCGTCTAACAGTGAAAATGGCCTATCCATAAACAACACGAAAGGACAAGGAAGTTGCGCATTCAGTCCGACAATTAGAAACATAAAATTCTCGCCTCCACCACCAGGGGTCTCTCAAGTTGCAAGGCCAAAGACAACCCTATCCCAGTAGCATCGTAAATGCTAAGTTTATTGGATCGAGCAAGGCCATCTGCAATGTACCGTTTCATTGGTAAAGCTGATATGGGCCAATTGTTTACGTACTGGAGTGAAATATTGCCGTGTTTTCTTTCTGGGAGCCTGAATGAAGTTAATTTTAAATGGCGGTCATGGTAATGTAAATAAAAAGTGGAGATGACTTCGTATGCTAACCGTATGATGGAAACCAAGCCATGAGAATTTTGTGCAAGGTGTTGCCCTAACATTCGACAAGACCATTTGTAGGATCGTCAGCACACTAGGAATAATTACATTTTTTATTATTAGGGTATCGATTAGTTTTGTGATATTCTGATATTTAGTCCGTAAGGCCCGGATGAGAGGAGGGGAAAGAAGACATGCGGGAACCGACCAGTCACATTGGCTAAACTCAACATCGCCTCTCTCATCTCTCCCGCTATTGATCGAGCCTTGCACGTGTCGTATATAAACCTCTGCTTTCCTAGTAGATATAGTAGATACGTATGAACATATCTTTATAAAAAAAATAGACAGGGTGTTTTTTTAACATGTGGAAATCCGAATCAACATAAAATTAAGTATGCCAAAATTATTTTCATGAAAGAATAGCCTAAGTTTCCTGGTATCTCTTATGGATTCGGATTTCCCCTCAGTGTCCCACTTAAAAGAATCACTCTGTATACTGCTCAGCATCGTCCACCGACTTCATCCATCATCATTCTTTTGCCCTTATCCCAATTCATTTGGGGTCGGCGCAGCATGTCTTCTTCTTCCATACTTCTCTATTACTCGTCATCTCATCCGACACCTCCTTTCTTGCCATATCATTCTCTATACAGTCCATCCATCGTTTCTTTGGTCTTCCTCTACTCATATACCCATCCACATTCATACTCAAAACTCCACCGACTTCATCCACCTTCACAAATTTTAATACGCAATAGATGCTTATCTAAAATGTGTTGAGCACACATAATGCCCTACTTCCAGCCCGATTTGAATACAAATGGGGGTTACAAGTAACGTGGGGTGCGTCAGCTCAGCCTTTGTGCAACTACGTCATCTGTTCCGCACAAATTCAATAAAGAAATCTCTTGACAATCTCCAACTTTAGCCGTTTGTGAAGACTAATGTTTCTTGACATTTATTTTAAGCTTACGTAAAAGGAAAAGTCTGTGAAGAATGAATAGTGTTTTAGAATTCTTGTTGGAAAATATGATATAATTCATTGTTTTTAGTAAAACTGTGGATTTGTAGAAGATAGAAAGAATATTCTAGAAAAGTTTGAGTGTATGGTGACTATAGTTGAAGAAAAACTTGACCTCTCAGAAATATTTTAATGACTTAAAATATCACCAATAGTGATAGTATCTAACTTTGGAACGTGTTCAAGTTAAAATCTAGGGGCTTAAACTTTCGCCATTAAGCGTTTGGCAATATTCCAAACATAAGCGTAGATATGGTAGTCTTAGGATCCGTATCCAGTCGAATATTCTCATCCAAATATAGTTTTATGTCTTCACCGACCTCAATTTTTTAGTTTAAAATTCTTTTTTGAACTAATTACCTATATTGAAGAAGATTTCAATAGTTTTATAGCTGTAAATTATTAAATTTCGATGAAATTGAACGATAACAATGTCATTTTAAGAGTTCGTAGCCCAGGATGTTACATTAGATCACACGTTTCATTGTAATTTTCTTCCATGATATAATTTGTAAATTCTGTTGTTTGTCTTCTCTTATTAGCTTGTGAATGGGAATCTATACATGGTGGCAGGACACCAACGCTAAAACGGTTACCACATAATCAGTCATAGTCATTTTGAACCCCACATAGAAATTTTTCATCAGTATTTTAAAAAAAAAACAGCTGTTCCACACATTTTGACCGTGTAGTTTGTAGGAATCTGCTGAAAAATTTATATTTGGGGGGGTTCAGAATGATGTACTGAATACGTGGTAACCGTTTTAGCTTCGGCGTCCCTTCCACCGTGTATAAAGTTGATTTAGAACTTACTCGTAGCTACGTAGTTACGACTCCGTCTTGTATGATGTTCTATAGAAACTTCCTCTTCATAATATTCTTCATAATAAAATTTATATCATATAGCTTTATCATATTAGTCGTCACAGTTAACTTGCAAAGATCCAGTGTCACGATCATTTGTTCTATTATAGGACGTGTCCTACTTTCGGACAGTTTCAAGTGCTGTCCCACATAACTTGGCAACTGAATTGATTGTCAAATTGTCCATAAAATTACCTATATGTACCATTCTCGTATTACTTTCCTTTGTATTGGATGACTATCATAAAATTGTTACTGTTAACCTACTGTATGCTTTAGATCGGATTTGCCAGTTTTATGGGTCGTAAAGAACGGTTTAGCGATAATCGCAGCATTTGTTATGTTTGTTGGCTTATGTGGACTGCCTCGTTGGGCTAGTGGCCGCAAGCTGCAAGACTGCTGGGTTCAATTCCCGGGTCGGGCAGTGTCATTGGGATTTTCCATTAGCAATTTTTCAGTAGCAGCCACGGAGTCTGAATTTGCGGCCGGTTGATGGCAATAGGCTCGCCCCCTATTACATGGGACTTAAACATTACTATTAGGTACACCTTTGCCTTACTTTTCGGGGATCACAGGCGTGATGTTATGTTATGTTATGGTCTTTAAAAGCTAAAGACATTTAAATATACATACGATAGAAGTTTTTATTCTATGCCACTTATTCTGATTGCCTATCAGTGGCGAAGGTTCCATAGAACTCGATTCCTACCGGCTTCCCTTTGAAAAATGGCACAGGCAGTATTCCATACTTGCCTATTAGTATTTAACCTAAAACTCTTCATTAAAAATTCAATAGATATCATGAATACCTACTCATAATTCTGCTATATTCATTAAATCAAAATAAAATCATGCAAACAAACAGATACAAAACCTCTCGTTGGCAACAAAACAGACGCGTTATCTTCCGACCATTTTGAATACAAATCGAGGTGATAGTTCGTAGAGTTCAAGGCAACTAAACAGGGGGTAGGGGGGGTGGGGGGGGGGGTATACTAAATATAGTGCATCAACAATGAGCTGTATTGCCTCTATGTATTCCAGTCAGGTTAGTCTCGCCAGTGTACTTCCGCCTGCTGTCAATTCAACATCAATACCGTTCGTGTACTGATACGAACGGTATACGGCTACTTCCTACTTAGTGGGGTTAGTTTCTATACAAATACTAAATCATCATCATCTGTATAGCCTTTTCCCAACTATGTTAGGGTCAGTTTCCAGTCTAACCGGATGCAGCTGAATACCAGATAAACACAAATACAAACAAACACAACAAATACAAAACACAAACAAAACAAAACAAACACAAATTAAAAAACAAACAAACACACAAACACTTTAAAAAGAAACACACAAAACAAACACACACACACACACACAAAGAAACAAACACGCACACAAACAAACAAATACTAAATAATACAAATAAATAAAAATTAAGTATCTGCTTATAATACCAAAATAACAGCACTTATAACAAAAACACATTTTTTAAAATTTTTGTCTGTCTTTCTGTCTGTTTGTTCCGGATAATCTCCAACTCGGCTGGACGGATTTTGACAGGACTTTTACTGGCACATAGCCGATGTTATAAGGAGTAACTTAGGCTATTATATTTTTTATTTTAGAATAAGAATTTTTAAAACCCTTGAAATTTGTAACAAAATCCGATTGAAAAAGGAAGTTATATTTTTTTATAATCATTCCATGCGTATGAAGGTCGCGGGGTACCGCTAGTGTTTCTATACAATTATAACTGTTTGGCTACGAGCTAAACCTCTATCTTTTAGAACTAACTTTAGATGACCAGACACATTTTAACGTTTAGAACCAGAAATAGATATTGATAAAGAAGACTGTATCCGTAAGCTTATCAGTTGGCAAGTCGTATAAATGATTGGGTCAGTAGCAATGACATGTTGTTAACGTATAGGTTGCTTTAGCTTGTGAAAGTTCAAGGTTGATAATATTATGGATGATTAAGAAATTGATAAGTATGAATATAAAATCACAAATTAAACAATGGATTAAAGAAATATAGAACTTAAATCACTTACTTAAAGTAGAAGGCCAGGATAGCCCGCGAAATTCAAATTTTCTTACGTTTTTTCAGTGTCTGTCAGGTTGTTTGTTGATGAAAAATGAGTCGCGCAAGTAACACGTGTGTAGTTACAGAATTATAATCATTAAAATTATTAATACAACCCTTTAAGTTCATTTAACCCTCTTTATTAACCTATTGACCGCCACGGACGTCTATGGACGTCAAATCGTTAGCGCTTTAAAAAAAGTGTTATTTTCGACGTGCCATGCCGTCCCCTGGCGTCGTATGACGTCCATAGACGTCCGTGGCGGTCAATTTATACTAATATTATAAAGCTGAAGAGTTTGTTTGTTTGTTTGTTTGCTTGAACGCGCTAATCTCAGGAACTACTGGTTCGATTTGAAAAATTCTTTTAGTGTTAGATAGCCCATTTATCGAGGAAGGTTATAGGCAATTTCACGCGGACGAAGGTCGCGGGCAACAGCTAGTAGGTTAATAAAAACATAAGCATAGCGTAATCAACCTATATCCCACTCCTAGAACACAGACTTTTTCTCCTGTCAGAATTACCATCATAATCAGCAAATGAAGAATGAAAGTGTACCGCAAGAACCACCTCCTACATTCGTCATAAAACCCGACATGTTTACAGCTACAGTTTCTGTATTGATTTCTACCTTTTATTGCTGCCGTCCCAGCGAGGCCTTGACATGGCAATTTATGTGCTAATTGACGGCTTATGCAGATATAATTAACGTATACCTTGTTTAAGTGATTTCTACTAGCTAATCGATGACTGTGGAGTTCGTGGCTAAATAATAAAAGCCGCTCGGATCAATCTTCAGGCTGGTATGGGTGACCACCCATTACATACCGAGTTTCCTCCGTGCCTCGGAAAGCACGTTGGTCCCGGCTGTCATTTGTAGATATTTGACAGTCGTTACAGGTAGTCAGTGGCCCGAAAATCTGAGAACCAGTCTTACCAAGGGGTATCGTATTACTCAGTATTAACTGGGTTGTGGAACT
Organism: Noctua fimbriata; assembly: GCA_905163415.1. Classification (NCBI taxonomy): domain Eukaryota; kingdom Metazoa; phylum Arthropoda; class Insecta; order Lepidoptera; family Noctuidae; genus Noctua; species Noctua fimbriata. Next base: position 6,875,231 of record LR990929.1, on the reverse strand, counting down.
CAGATAGGCAGACGCTTTATGTTAAATACTGGTACTCAGTTGCATCCAGACTGGACGCCGATCCCAACATAGTTGGAAAAAGGCTAGCCAGATGATGAATCGATGGCTGAACACTACCTTTTAACTTGAATTGATAGACATATATTAGTATTAATTATGGAGAAAACAAACTTTATTCATTTATATGGGTGCTTAATAATACCACCAATTATGCTTGTCGTGGTTTCAAACCAAAAAAAAAAAATCTGTACAATAATTGTTAGACTTTACACTGCATTATATTAACGTCGCGCCTTCATGGTAGGTTCTCGGAACCTTAAACCACGTCAGGTATAACTTGAACTCGTGAATCAACTTAGTCGTTTAGATTAAGAGGGAACAGGACCCGTGAGGTAGGTATTTGAAGAAACTATTGCCGTCGCACTGCGTCAAGCCTGCCCCCGTAGAATGCGATAGGGACAGCAGATTGTATCACAAAAATTTTAACGAGCTCGACGTTTCGTATTCCTCTTTTTTTGCCATTAAAATTTTAAGAAAGAGTATGGTTTAGATTGCTATCAATTTTTTTATGTTAAAAATGTTTTCTAATTTTTCTGGTAGTCCTATGATCACTGCCGTAAAAACGGGGCATTTTTTGTCAATTTTAAAGGCTCATATTTTCTTTACTTATTAGTTGCTGAAAAAAAGGAAATGACAGGAACGTGTCTACAGTAGATCTTGATATTACGAAAAAAAAACATTCTCTAGAAGTATTATTTATTAAGAAAAAAGAGAAGACATTTGTATGGAGAATCGGCAGCCCCTGTTCCCTCTTAAGTGATGATGGTATTACGCAGATAATTTTATTGTCTTAAAGATTTATGGCTTGTTATTGTCACGTTTGTGTAACATGTGTATGTCGAGAAGGTGTCATACTGAATACATTCCGGTCAGATACATGACAGCAAAAGATACCTACATAGTATTATTATTCTCAGCGCGACTGCTGAGCATGAGGTACTGTGTTAGATTCCCGGGTTGGGCAAAGTGCTATTGGGTTTTTCCGTCAGGAATTTCTCAGAAGCTACGGAGTCTGGATTCGTGCGCGGTTGATGGCAATAGGCTCGTCCCTTATTACATAAGACTTAAACAAAACTGGCGAAATGTGGGTGTACTATTAAATGCACCTCTGCCTTATCCTACGGGGATTACATGCCTGAGCTTATGTTATGTAAATATTCTATCTCAACTACAATGAAACCTTCATCATCACCATCATCATTGGGAACCTTGTACCTCCCACTGCCGAGTAGATCCTATGTAATTCAAGGACTCCGCCTTTAGTGCTATGCTTCCCTGGTCTGTGCGAGTTTCATCCAGGTCTTTGCCACGATCTTCTTGTAGGGAAAATAAAGCCTTAGTACAAAGTAAATTATGTCTACAATTTCGGGAATTTCATTGTAATAATATTAAATAACAACAAACGCCCTGTTAAGACTGATATAATTCAATTTATGTTTACGTATTTATCACAAGTAACTTGCGTAAACAGAAGCTTGCGAATAGCTTTTACGCCTACGGTGGAAGCACTACTGCTGAGCATATGGTCCTAGGATCTATTCCTAGGTTGGGCAAACTCTCAGTAGCAGCCACGGGGTTTGGATTTGTTCGCCCCCTATTACATAGGACTTTGACTGAACTGCCTGTTAGTGGATGTACTACCGTCGCACGTCTGCCTAGAACGTGTGGTAACTTTAATCTTCCTGCCCTTGTCCCATGTTACTTGGGGTCGGCGCAAAAATTTTTTTCTTCCATTCTGTCCTGTCAACCATCACGCAATAATTTACACCTTTGTCTTTCATATCATTCGCCGTTCATCCGTCGTTCCCTTGGTTTTCCTCTCCCTCTCCGGATTGTGAAAAAAAGTGATCTTTTAGTCACATGAGATTCGTTAAACCATGTGGTGTTATGTTATATTTACTCTGAACGTCTTTTGTTTCAGGCAAGTTATCTCTCACATCAAGAATATACCGGAGCTGATTCTTCTTGGCAACGTGTCCCCGACTGTAAGACGGCTCCCCATTTTCTCTCTAATGGTGAAACACCCAAGAGGGACCTTCTTACACCACAACTTCATCTGTGCTGTCCTGAATGATGTCTTCGGTATTCAAGCTAGAGGAGGATTATCGAGCAACCTGAACTACGGTTCTGATGTCCTCGGGATAGACGATCAACTGCTAAGAGAATATGAAAAACTGTTAGATGTCGAAGCGTGAGTATTTGAATAACGATAAAGTTATGAGGCCAATAGAAACTACTCAAGGCCTAAGCGATTGTGAGAATTGTTATGGGAAAATAAGTAATACTGGTACATATTCAGGTGGTGGGCAAGTAAATCTTGTTTAAACCAATAAAATGAATCAAATGAAAATAAAACAACAAAGGTACAAAGGCGGAAATATCAATACAGTTTAAAATAAAGGGGCGTTCATTTTTATTCAGCACCAACAAATCGTTGGTATATCTCCAACGAATACGTTTATTAGCATACGAATTGATAAAACATCTCGAGCGCCGCCTGTATTTTTAGACGCACAAACATTTGGGCTCTGTGCGTTGATATTACAAATCTGTTAATTGTATCTCAAGGCCGAATAATTTGCGCGCTCATGAAATATCAGCACGTTGGAATTCATGAATGGAATTTATCTTACAGGCAAAAGGAAATTGCTCGAGTGAGAAAAGTAAGTGACGTGAAAGCGCCAGAAGTACCGATCTACAACGAGCACTTGCGACCCGGATTCTGCAGAGTTTCCCTACCTTTCTTCACGTCAGATTCTGAGCTGGCCTTCGTTTTAGAAGCCTTGAAGATGGTGGCGACAGAAGGCTGGAAGATTCTGCCACAGTACGTAGTGAACCCTGAAACTGGTCAGTGGAGACATCACACCTGTGCAGTGCTCAGGGACAGAAAGTCATTGTACTCGCTGAGGTTCAATGACGGAAAAATGACCTCACACGAGAGAAGAGTCTCTGGTCAGTTTACACTTTTATTTAGACATTCACGTCTAAACACTATGACGTCAATGAGTCTGTTCCTAATTATATTTGCTTTTCATTTCAGGTCCAGGTATATTCCCTCAAACGCACACAGAGACTCTGCAAACAGCGAGAAATTTATTCAATAGAGCAAGAAAACTGGCAATGAAGTGCTCTACAGCAGAGCCAGAAGTCAGTTTCAACCCACGCATAGACTACCTCAGATGGTTTATGCTTCCCAAAGAAGCCCACGACCTCCTTCTTGGTCGATCGGGCAATGTCAAACATATTGTGCCATTTGACCCGTCAGGGTACACCGGAGCAAGAAAGAGCCTAAATCTGAATACAAGGTCTTCCATTACTTCGTCACCTATTTTGGGCTCCTCGCCAAGACATTTCAGTCTTTCTGCCATAGACGACTGCCATATATTTAGACTGAAACAGAAACAAAAGTTCTATTCGAGAGAATCAAGTCTACGGGAAACACACAAGGAAGAAGCAGAAACGCCTCTTCCAGTACAATTTGCCGTTGGAGAATCTGTGTCACCTTTACGCCTGATACCTCAGAACAGACAACCGCTGCTGGTCAGGTCCAGATGTTATAGTTTGGGTTCTGACAGTCCCCCAGCGGCACTTAGCGCACAAACAAAATTGAACTTGGGCTTGAAAGAGACCAGCCCGAACAATGTCATAGAGAAAACAGGCTTTTGTAACTGTGGCAGTCAAACAGACTTGCAGTCGTTAGACGACCCAATGATCTCACCCGGAAAGGCGTTCCTATACAGCACACAAAGTAGCACGTCAATATCTGACTGCAGCCAAGTAGGCCGGACATCGCCAACTACTTCATTAAACTCTCAAACCTCAGAAGAGATCCAGGCTTATGTCAAGGAAATGACCAGAGAAATAGCAACAGAAATAAAGTCAGAGATCCGAGAAGTCATATCCAAAGTTGACGATATTTTAGAGAATTCAGACTCGCTCGAACAGTCGAATCTTAGTATGAACTCAATTAATTCTAGTCAGAGCGATAAGAATTCTGTATCAGTCATAGACGTAGCTGAATATCTAATGGGTATGTCTAGAGAGATGGCTTCGGAAGTAAAACACGAAATACGGGAGATGGTTAATCAAGTAGACGAGATGATTTCACCAGATTACAATGGAAGCTGCTCTCGCAAGAGTTCTCCGCCGCAGACTGGTAGACAACGGATCGGTTCTGGTCCAGAATTGGGACTGGATCTCAAAAAAGCGACTTCTTGTTTGAGAAAGTGTCCCACTAGTCCTGTGCTGCCTCAGTATGATGAAGATGACAGTCGTTACTGCAAGCGGTCTCCAACGACAAATTCACCGAAGTCAGCACATGGCACGCCGTCTCACGAGGCCTCAGGGCCAAACAGCATATCCTTCAACTCCAGTGAGACTTCGACACCCGACACTATCATACAAGTGGTCACAACTCAGAACTCTCCGATTCTCCCCAAATCCTTGAGTTCGAACAAATTATCGGACGACGAAGCGAGTTGTGCTGATGTTGCTTGCAGACACTGTAATATCAAGAAAAACTGGTGCCAAAATCCTTCAGTCAGTTCCCAAGACAGCGGCATCAACATGACCTTCACTGAAACTGATGCATTTTTGGAATTCGGTAAGTTTATAGTTGTTTATTTTTTAGAAGTATGAGGAACAGGCTGTAAAGTGCCTCATTCTTCATTGAAAAGGGAGGATTAGGTGTTGTGTCTAGTGGGCTACTGCCCGCGCGTTTTTGCCGAGTGGTTGAATATGTAATATGTATATGCTAATCTCGCGGATAATTATGATTGCGCGATGCAAGATTTTAGTTCAGTCGCTAAAATTTCATCATTGTTTCGAATGAACCCGGACACAATCAGTCCACTAAGAGGTGTCAATAAATTGTTCACGTTTATTCGAGTCATCAACACAAAATAATTCAATGTCAATACATGTTAATTGATGAAGATAGTCATCGATACTGGTCCCTAGCGGATTCTGACTAGTATTTTGACAAACACGGAAGATTCGGGATCATGCTTCAATTATGTATCACAGTATATTTACGCTATAGGTATTCGATATTGGATTACTAGAGCACAATTTTAACCCAAAAACCACAAATGCTACGATCCTCACAGAAGCTCAGGACAAAGAAGAAAGTAATTAACCAAAATGCGGTAATCACCTTTTTCAGATCCATCAAATAAGACCAAAAAATGCCAGGGCAGACTACGAATGTGCCAGAAACACGAAAAGAGCGAGGTTCCCGACATCATCGAAGGAGTTCCTGTCTGTTCCGGAGACCACGTGAGACAGACCAAGCGGTACGACTCCACGGACCAAGGCAGAGTCGTGTTCGTGGAAGACCCTGAAAGACAGAATAGGTAAATTACATATTTAAAGCGTACACCAGAATCCCCACTATTCTGGTGTACGCTTTAAGATGTCAAAAATGATCAGCTAACCCAAGTGGGTCCCATTGAGGAAAAACAAACACACACACACTTGAAAGGGGTAGGCAGGATTTTCAGAACGCCACCTGCTACGATCCTTACATCCTGCATTTGCTTTTACGTTCATACATCTAGTCATACACACGGTCAATAGGTAGGTAAGTTACGAAGTTAAAACCCATTAGTTTGAAATGGACTCAACGCATTAGTGCTTATTGAAATGGCGTCATACATTTTATGGGTTGCAATGAAATGGCACCTATTACCGCTTCCTAGTATTTATTCTAATGTTGGTAATAAAAGAAAAGTTTTCGCATATTTTCGTATTATCATGATTTTTTGAAAACGTCATAATGGGCTTACTACAGCCAACCCATTTTATACATTTCGTTGCTGGTGGTTTTTTTGTCTATGAATTTTTAGCCATGTCCTGTAGATGCTCCATACTATCATTAAGTGTATGTACTTGTTCGGAATAGAAAAAACACCCAGTCGTAAACGGCCTTGTTTTCACTCCATGAAGTGGAAATCATGGCTTTCCTACTCTTCAGCTATATTCTTCTGATTAATTTCGTTGCGGGATGCAAGACTGTTAAATTGTCCGCGACTTCGTCGAGTTTCATTGTCTCGGCGCTTTTCTGGTGGTCGCCACTGTTGATTCTGGCGTTCAGGAGTTGCAGTGGTTTGGGAATAGTGTGGCGGGTTTATTCGGAATAGACACGTTTACCATTTCAAAATCGTAATAATATTTGCTAAAAATACAATAACAATAACAATCTTAATATTACATCCTAAATTAAGAAACGCGTGTTCTAAACGGGTTCTGGATGATCTCACCAAATCAAAGAGAGTAAAGTTCTTTAAAAATAGACGAACTCATAAAATTAAAGCAAAGATTCTATTTCTATTCCCACCAATTTCACTGCATTTCCCGGAACGGCAGTTAGAAGGTCATTAAACCGTTTTGTAGAAGCCAAGACGAATTGGCAAAATTTTAATGAAGTTTAAATCCAAAACGGCGCCAAAATGGCCGCGACGGCCACGGGTAAACTTTTGGCAATAAATCAAAACATGTCGCCAAGCGTCTCTTCCACTAAAACAAGCGTTTATTCTGACAACCAGTTAAAAGTGGATATAAAATTACCATGTAAAAAAAGAAGACTTTTAGCAAATTTTTCGTTAAATACTTTTTATTTTAATTGATGAGTTTTTATTTTTTCCATTTCCTTAGTTTTTACGGTTCCGTAACCGAAGGGTAACCAACGAGACACTATTAATAAGCCTCCGCTGTCCGTCCGTCCGTCTGTCTGTCAGCGGGTTGTATCTCATGATCCGTAATAGGTAGACTAGACAGTTGGAATTTTCACAGAATGTGTACTTCTGTTGCCGGTATAACAACAAATAATGAAAATAAAATAAAAATGAGAGGGGCTGATACCACGATGGTACGGAAGCCTTCATGCGTGAATCCAACTCGCACTTGGCCGGTTCATATTTTATTTTCGTATTACACTTTTACTTTCTCGCAATGTTTCTGTACAATTGATGTTATAAGTTATTGTCACTTTATTTGATTGATCCCAAGTTCAAATCGTCTCGTGCCGTTTGGTCTCTAGTTTGAAACCATGTCAATGCACTTGATTATACACTGTGACTTTTTAGTCGTCTTACAAAGGTGGTCCACTCAATGTACCCGACATAAAATAGCTCTAGGTGCGATTTTTTTTTACCTACCATGATAGGTACAAAGAAAAATAAATAATACATTAGAATAAAATTATGAAACATCCTGTTAATGATGTTTACGTGTCAAACGGAAGAAAATACTTACCCAGCGCTCGAGTCCAGTAAATCATCGCTCCCAACAGGGTGTTTTAGCTACGTCATGCATCATAATACTGAATAATGTTTTTATTTTAAAATTATTAAAATCTCATAAATATTATCATTTTTTTAATGAATGTTTTGTAGTCATTGGATACATGAAGTGGGTTGCCGTTGTAAGACGACTAAAAAATCACGGTGTATAGAGACAGAATCTTGTATTCTTCTTATTTATTTATTATTAAACTTACACACACTATCTTTACAGAATGACCCCAGTACAAAAGTGGTTTCCACACACAACAAATAAATTGAAAAATTAACTTACGGCTAATTCTTAAAAATCTATCTAAATATAAAATCAGACTTAACACAGGATATTAATTTTCAAATATAACTATCACGAGTTAATAGGCTTCTTTTGGGTTAGCTCGTTCCTTACCTGTCCTCAGGACTAGATTGAGGTCAAGAGTAAGCCCATTTAGTATTTAAAAAAAACACAATTCAACAAAACTCTTGCGAATTCACTCAGATTGCACGAAAATATGTCAATTCTCTCATTCTTCTATTGTATTGACAATGTATGGCAATGTAATATTCTGTTTCATCATCATGTCTCGCTAAATAATGTATGTAAACAAACCATTAACTAAGCCGAAAGACACTTGGTCTCCCTGTTATTGCGATCATTTTGTTCTAGACCATACCTGGGAACTTTTTTTTAAATACAACTTTGATTGCGTTACATTGAGTTCTACCATAAACCGTGATTTTACACCCCCAAAAAAGAAGTCGTTTCACAGCAATATTTTTTCCGTAGAGTTACTTAGTTTGATATACAGAAAGCATGGTTGACGCCTTCGTGAAGTCTTTTTATTAGGAAAGCATTACTGGAAGGTCGTGAGAAAATGCTGCCATTACTTTCCAAACATTTATCTATTCAGTCCTAGTTCGCCGAAATATGCATGAGGCTCAAGGAAAGAATTTGTGGCGAAATTTCCAACAAGACTACCTATGCGCACCTCCTTTATTGAGGATGGATTCAAAGAAGTTCGCGTCGGTAGGTCTGTGATTAACCCCTCCTACCCTCCGTAAGAAGTTTCCAGGGACCTCCTACATAAAATACTGTTAAGCTTGTTTGATGGCCCTGGCTCTCCCTGTAAGAAACTACTTTGGAAGCAGTCAATTATTTGTCAGAGGCTAATGTCCTCCATCCCAAAACTTCTGGAAGCTTCATTATTCAACTAACAAAATTGTCACTTCCATACTAAACCTGGTCAACTCTGATTGTTCTAGGGCCACAACTACAGTAGTCGACTCAAAGCGCTGCAGTCGCTCGTCTAACGCCTCGTCCAGCTGTTCGGATAGAAGCTCTCGCTCCAGCGGGTACGGCACCGATCAGAGAACAAATGATGAGAGGTTCTATGATAGGAGGTTAGTTGATTCATTTGAGTATTAAAGCTTGTCATGCTTCATTTTAACTTTCCAACCAATTTATCTAACATTGCTAGGAGAATGCATCATTTCAAGGAACTGTTCCAGGCTGCAGGTCTAGATTAGAATGTCTCGACACATGATGCGATACTGACCCTGGTTTAGTAATAAACAGCTGCCGCATTGTTCAATTTTCAACTGTGAACAGGCCAAGGCCTGTGGTTCACAGTTGAAAATTGGCCTGTGTGGGTGTCAAAGGATCGAAAATTATGAACGAGTATGGTAAAGGAAAGGCAGGATTCTCTCACGATCGTCTATTATCTGCTAATAAAAACTCCTTGCAGTAATGCAGTTGCACAGCACTCGGACATTTCATTCTAATTAATTTCATTGGCTAATTCGCGTGCCCACAAGATGTCTGTTCAGCTCTTTTACTTTGTAGTCTGACGGGTAGAACCTAGTTCCTTAAACATAACATGTTTTCTTCCACAGTGAGTCAGAATGCCGCACCTTCAAACCTCATTGGGAGGAAGAACGAGAGGAACACGAGGACAGTAGCGCCTGCAGTGATGCGTCACTCACAGACCTGACCTTGGATGATGACAGCAACTGGCACTGCCCGCCCAGGGCTGTGTGGAAACCCACTGTTGAGGTACGTACATTATTGGAATCAGTCTGGATGCTGGTCTTTTGCTACAAAAAACCCCGCCCCCCACCGAAAGTGGCGAACATCTTCGCCCACATTCTATATAACAGTGGACAGTTTAGGCCTCTGGTAGCCAACCAAGGTAACCGACTTCAAAAAGGAGTAGGTTTGAAAATTCGCCTATATTCTTTCTTTCTTTCTTTTTGTTCTTCTTCTTAAAATGTATTTTCAACGATATCTTAAGATTACTACCAATGTCCATGACTTACGTGAACTTAGCTTGACGACTACTCCTCAATTTCAATTGACATGAGAGAAGTCTCCCAAAAACCGGAGGCTTGAAATTTATTTTACTCATTGACTCATTCGATTGTGCTGTTCGTAGGCCATCCATGAGTACAACATGATCCGCCCCGGAGACAAGGTCTTGATGTGCCTCTCGGGAGGAAGCAGCTCCATCGCGCTGCTGCATACCATGCATCAGTACCAGCTCTACTCCAGGGCTAAAGGCATTCACTTCAGTATTGGTAAGTTTGTTAGTCTATTCAGTATACATGCACATGAGCAGCAAACATAGGCATATCCTTTCCCAAAATTACGAAGATTCCAGATCCACCTACCTGCCTATTGGCTGATTTTAAAGTTATCACGTAGAAAAGACTGATGAACGCAAAGCCAGTTTTCAAAGATTCATGCAGTGTCAAGTCGTCTGGAAACAAGAGATGTAATTCTCCATCAGGCCTTTGACACCTTTGTTGGTCAGTGGAAAGTAGCTGAACTGCGCGGTGATGTGGTACATGTTCCGTGAACATGGATATAACTAATCAGACTACAAATTGGACGTCGAATTGGGAATTAGACTATCAGTCAATATCTCCCAAGATAGGAAGTAAACCTTTAATTCTTAAAATATCACTAATTATAAATTCTGTCATACAGGTGCTCTATTCGTACATGAGTCCCGTTCGCAAGTAGACCCGCTTCATCTGATGGCCTACTGTAGAACGCTTGGCATCAAGTTCATCTACGAAGACAAATTCGAAGAGGACGAACCTGAACGTAAGTTACACTTAGCTGTACTGTGCCTACTTAAGGGTGTAAATAGACCCTTAACATAGCCGAAAGGCACTTGTTCTCCCCGTCTTTGCAATATTTTTTTTGTTTTTTTTTTCCAACTTTTTCACAAGTATTTTTTTAAATACATGTTTGTAAGATTTTTACTTTACACACCTCCACGACCCCCGTACTATTCAATTCATCCATCAGCTCAATTTTTTGAGTGCTTTCCATCGAGTCCTACAGAAAAACGTAATTTTTCACCCCAAAAAAAAAAGTCGTTTTCCAGCAATAATTTTTGCGTACAGTTACTTAGTTTGATGTACAGAATGCTTGGTTGACGGCTATGTGAAGGGTCTGTTTACACCCTGTATACTGTTAAGGGTCAGATAAAATCCAATAACATCCAATTACGTGCAGTTTTCCAGTAATAATCGATTTGCACCGTAATTATGAATTGTCCATTCGGCCCACGGCCACGCCAACCAACCATGGATGCGTAGGTGCCAAACAAATGAAACGCACAGCTAACGCAGTATCTTGCGCAGCAGTGTGCGGTGGGTGGTAGACTTTACACATCGGGCACGAAAAGAAGTTTCTTTCATTGCAGAGGGTCCTGGTCGAAACAATTGGGTAACCACTAAGTTTGCGCTATTAATTTCATAAATATGCTTTCGCATTTTTTTTTCAGGATTCGTTTAGGTACAAAGACCAGTGTTTAAGTAGACTTATTTACAAAAAATGGATCGTGTGATGTAGGGACAAATCATTATTATTATTTAAAAAAGAGCCTAGTTAGAAAGTGTTAAACCAATAGCTGGCTTCAAATCTTACATTGTATGTCCTTCACAGATGTCATCTGCACCAGCCCCTGGAGCCTAGCAGCCGAAGCCACACGCTGGTCGTGTCGTAGCACTCGCAAGCGTGCCATCTCCGCAGCCGTAGCGCACGGCTACGGCGTAGCGGCGCTGGCGCAGCACCTGGACCGAGCTGCTACAGCATTCGTAGCTGCTGCCATGCATGCTGGCACTCTAAGGACTTTGAGACCACATTATACGCTGCGGTAAGTTTAATTATGTCATCATATTTAAAAAAAATAAAATCAATAAGTAGTCGTTTTTCAAATTATACAAGTAGCACTTTTTGAACGTCAAAAATTACATAGGAAAACCATACCCTAAAACACCTGCCCTTTACCACTTCCTGGTAGTTCCTGGTGTTTTTGCTGAGGAGAAGAGGTGACAGAATAAACTCCTCAGAACGGACATTAGCAGCCTCCTGGAAGACCTGACAATATTGTTCCATTGATAAATCGGTTTCGATTTTTGGTCAGCATACATACAAGAGCACCATAATTAATGTTTGACGTTCCCACTGTTGGGACACTGGTCTCATCTCTTTGCTCATTGCTTACGCTTTACGGATTTTCAGATCTAGTTTTAGCAGTTTCTATAAAACTATTTCTTCTATTCCAGTGATCACGAAATCCGCATCATCCGGCCGTTCATCTATGTGCGCGAGCGCGCGCTGGCCGCGTTTGCGTGCGCGCGGAACCTGCCCGACTTCCGCGTGCCCTGTGACGTCACGCTCTCCCCGCCCGACAGCCCCGCGCATAGTGACGATAGCGAGGATCATGGGTAAGAACCATCGAATACACATAACTTTTTTTCAGCTTAATTCGATAATACTATTCCCATTCCACATTCAGCGTTTCATCTCCACATTACTTTTTGCGCACAGCTGAAATGTGCAACTCGCAGGCATCTGTGTGCTTTTAAAGCAAGGGTGAGCAAGCATCTTCTGTGGATACGTTCGTAAATCTCATGCATCTCTTTCCATAGGGCGAGATCGATATCAAATGCCATAAAGCAATAAAAAAACATTGTTTGAAAAATATGATATGCCAATAAGAAGGATTCTGCGTGAAATTGCTGGCGAATGTTCTGAATATGAGCCAGGAGGAGGCTGTTGTTGTAACAATGTCGACACAAACACAGATTTTATGGAATAGATAAAACTATTTTTTGTTACCATTCACTATATCTTCAACGTGAAGACTTATTACGAAGTGTCAGCTCGTACTTAAATCATAATTTATTTTCCATTCCAGTAAAGACAACATCTTAGACCGCACAGTCTCCGAAGCCTGCAGCTCCTCAGACAAGCGAGCAGCCGTGCCTTCCCGGGAAAACCTTCAGGACAAGTCCCTCGCAGCGTCACTGGCTGTACCCATGGAGAGTGCGCGCGACCTGCTGGCCAGTCAGGAGCGCATGTACCCGTACCTCTTCACCAGCCTCAAGAGTGCGTTACGTCCTCTTTTTAATGGCAGGTTAGTTTTTATTGTAAAAACCAGCGATCTATCCAGGGATTTGAAACTGCCATTGTGTGTGTTTCATGCCAGTGCAGTTGACGTATTTTCCAATCATTTTGAGCTGATCCTGAAATGGTTGTGCGAAAATTTCTCAGGGGCGAGTCTAGTGCTGTTAGGAAAAACAAATTCTAGCCAGTCTATCCTGGTTGGTCTCGATGGCATGAGACGAACCTTGGCCGGATCCAGATAAAAGATTTTCCGAAAAAAAAAAACGATTCCAGAAGTGTGAATAATACTTAACAGTGTGTGATTAATGTTAAAACTACAATTGATCCAGACAGAATGCAAAAATACACCCAGACTAAATGCCCCAACATAATTATACTAACCCATTTCTTCCATTTACAGAGACCTGAACAAAGACCAGAAGGAACAACGCTCCAGAAAGAAGTCAGTCATCCAGATGCGAAACGGAGCTCCCGTATACGATTCTGATGAGGACAGTGAGGAAGAACTAATGCCATAGGTGACTGCCGCCTGCCGCAGCTGCCTGCCCCCCGTGACAGGGTGCCAGCTGCTGTAGATATGTACCAGGTACCGAAACGTACGTGTACCAGGTTCGTGTGCCGAATATAAATGCCAACTGACCAAGCAATGCAAACAGTGCCAGATGCTTGTAGAATGCAAACTTTTTTCACAAAAAAAAAATAGATTAAGGTCAACAAGAAACGAAACTTCTTTTTTACCGATGGTCTATTAGAAAGCGTTGCTCTAATTAAAAATGGCCGCACGCCTTCGCTAAGCAGCACTTCATTTACGGTTTATTCTTTATCAGAGAATGCAGCTGTAGGCAGGTCACAGTCACCAAAGAGTGAATACTGGCCATCAGAGAAAGATGGCTGTCAAAAATTAAACAGGCCAACCTGGGCAATGCTGGCTCGTCATAGGCGACCATCATGGGTGTTGCCAGCCGTAAAATAGATGTGTTCCAGGTGTGATAGTAAGCCAACCTTAAAGGTGGATATAATTCACCTCGGATGAATGTTATATTATGCCATTTGGCAATGTTTTCTGGTAGTATGTGTTAGAAGAAGTCGGCTCGTGATTTCTCAGTGATCGTTTAACTTGTGATCAACTATGTTATTGTATGCGGTGGTATTTTAGTGGCCCCTTAGTAATGGATCTAGGGAAGTCTACATATTATGATGACTTACACTGAAGTCATAAAAAAATAAAAGTACCTAGATTTTAGTTTTTGGATAGTTGCGTTATTGCAACAAGCAAAAAATATTATTAGAAAAACTTACTCGAGTTGTGGAAAAGCCAATGTATTACACAGGCTTATTATTTTTATCGGATATGATTTTGTTCTTATTTAGAGCCACTAAAATTCCTCCCTATTATTATTGTAGCTTGTAAGTTAGTGAGTGTAAACTTTGATTTAATGTTAGATTCAGGGTTGCCATGTTGATAATATTTTGTTACTAATAAAAAGGTACGATTTTTTTATTCTAATGTATAACTGTGGAATTGAAAACAAAGTGCATTTGTTACAGTCTGTTATTGTAATATTAAGAAATATATTTTTCAATGTTGTTGTATGAATTGAGATTGTATGAAAACGAACTATATTGTATAACGAGGTCTATTTATTCAGTCGGTGGATGAGAGTTTAATAAATATATCCAAGTGTTAATAATAATATAATGATTTTATTTTAGGTACATGTTATGTACCGAACAAGGTACCTAAAAACTATTTTGTGGAACGTAGTTTTAAAGATATGATAATGATAGATATAAAAGATTTAATTATACAAGTTTACAAAGTAGCAAGTATCAAAGCTGTTATTTGTACAAACTTCGTAGTTGTAGTTTATTACGCTTTTTATAAAGATATTATTTGCTAACCGCGACAGTGTTGCCTGTATTTGATCATTTTTATTACGAAAGAATTTCTAACTACATTTTTCTAAGAGTGTGAATGAATTATTTTTGTAGTGACATCAACAATCACTTTCTAAGCATGACCCTCCTTTTGGCTTCGTAGTCGGGTAAGGAATATGACTGCTGATGTTTGACTGAATTTGAATGAAAACTAATTTTATACGTTTTTCATTAAGTTTTCTTATGATTCTGCATTGTTAAACGACTACTTATATTGATATTTTGTATTGCTCTTGTATGCAACTGTAGAATTTAAGAGAGATTCCTAATTATTTGGGAAACAAATAGAAATAAGTGTGAATTATAATAATCTTGAAACAACAAGTCCCATTAATTGCTTCCATGATATAATTATTGTATTCATATACATATTGTCGTATGAAATAAAAATATGTTTTAATGAAATTTTGGCTTTTATTTTGACAGACCTCCTGGTGCAAAATATATAGAAGGTAGATCTGAATGTCTAGGCCATATACCACGTTGGCTACATCATGATTTGATGAAATATCTTTTAAGCTTTTCAAGTAGATTGTGGCTTCAAGTCCAATAAACTGTTTTATCTTGAACTGACAAGGGCAGCCGTTGTGGATCTGCATCGTTAGGTAGCCTACAGTAAGCACCTAATATAAGGTCCATATTGCCATATAAGTTCCTGAATACTGCGTATTAAGTTAGAAATCTTTCTAGAAAAAAGTTCGTCTTTGTAGACCAATAACATCACGCCTGTTATTCCCAAAGGGTTAGGCAGAGGCGTACCTTATAGTATACCCACATTTTGCCAGTTATGTTTATTTTTTAAATTCCATGTAATAGGGGGCGAGGCACAAATCCAGATTCCGTGGCAGCTACTGAAAAATTCCTGACGGAAAACCCCAATCACACGGCCCGACCTAGGAATCAACTCAGGACCTCATGCTCAGCAGTCGCGCTTATAACCACTAGACCAACGAGGCAGTCTTCCTTTAAAACTCGAAAATAAGGTTTCTTCAGTGAGGTAAAATAAAACACAAATGTTTCCTTACTTATTTACTAGATACACTACACAGAGTCATCGTGTGTGTGTGCGTGCCCACTTCACGTCTAAACTAATGAGTATTACAAGTACTAAGGGTAATCCCTATAATAAGACAAAGCTAAACATTAATAAACACCGAATGTGACAATCATTATTTACTACACTTAGTTATACATAAGCAGAGACGAATATAAACTATCCTATATAAGCTATATCATTGTAATACTATCATTTCTTATAATATACTCATTTTATTTCATGACGACACAACATTACTCCTCAAAAGTTATATTTTAAATATGATTAAAGACAACTACATTATGATTGTAATAATATGTGTTACACGGCTATTTAATCTACGATATAATAAGGATTATATAATTTTTAAAATAGAGCATCATTTGGGAAAGGGGAGTTTAGAATTTGAAGGTTGTATTTTTACTTTTTGACTCCTCCCTGGCAGCATGGCTTACCACCTGCGAAAGGAAAAAACATGTTAATACTTTCTATAAAAAAACTTAAATTCATACATTCTCAGTAGCAGCCTCAGACCAAATAAAAAACCAAGACATAGCGCTGCAAACAATACAGTGAAGCATTCGCAAAACTACGCCTCGCTCTGTGCATACACGCTCACTCGCACACACTTACATCAAATTACAACTAAACTACGCTCAAAACTACGCTCAATAAGTGCACACATGTTTACGAAACGGGCCTCAGGCCACTGTTGACAGAGCTGTGTCTTGATTTTTATTTGGTCTGAGGTAGCAGCTCGGAGCCCAGGCTCTGTGCCCGAGTTAAAATTCTACAGCAACATAGTACAAAAAGTACTACAGCGCCATCTGTGACACAAATGAAGAACCAAAATCCAAATTCTAAATCGCTCTATTCAAGTTAAACCCGACAACAACTATCAGGCATTAGCCCACCAGACACAACACCTGACTGGTCGGAGGATCCTTCCTTCTCTATGGGGGATGATGCCTGCAATACCTGCTTCACAGCCTGTGGTACGACCAAACCTACTTCTGTCAACAAGCTGTGCTACAGTGTTCTGGTTTGGAAACGCCGGTGTAGAAACAGGTACGTAAGACATTTCAGCTTGGTCTCTAGCATATTACAGGCGGTAGTGACCGTTTGCTAAGAACACCCCGTTCGCGACCTCTGGTGATGCAAATTGTGAGTGTATTACTTGTTCCCTTCGTATTTGGCATGCTCCAAAAAATGCCACGCGGGAAGAGAGTAATCCGCTCGTTTGCCGTCAAATAACACTAAAATATACTGACCAGAGGGTTTGCCATCGCCGCACGTGCAGTTGGGGCCGCAGGTGCAGTTTGCACCGCACGCGGCCGCCCCCCCACTACCGCACGTATCTGTAACAACATCAATACTTTACTAAAACCTCTTCAGAAAACAAACACATACATCGCGTAGAAAATAACGCAGATGGTCGGACAGGAAAACCAGGAATTATGTATTTCTTGTAAATGAAATGATGGGTCACGACCTGGCATTGTTTAGCTGCTAAAAGATCATCATCATACTCCTGCCCTTATCCCAATTCATTGAAGATTATTTTATATGCAGTGGCAATAATATAAGTCTGTTACCAAGACCCGAATTTCACATACATGTCTAAGCCGTGGATTGCATGACTTAATAATAATTGGTGGAGCAAAATCGTGATCGAATTTTCCAAATCTTTGCTTCCAATCTAACCAATTAAGATTGTCTTGTCTTCCAACCTCGCTGTTACAATATCGAGCTTTCTAAAACATTACGCCGAGGCAGCTTTTACTGATGTTGGAGACCCGAAAAAGATGTTGATGTATAAAATTTCGATGGAAACATATCTAAGATCAAGACATATTATCAGACGCTTTAAGAAAGGAAGAAAGGTTTCCTACGACAAAAATACGAATTCCCATGTTTTATAAAAACCGGCCAGGTGCGAGCCGGACTCATGCATAAATGGTTCCGTACCATAGTAGTGGGGAGCCCCCTTTAATTTTATTTTTATTATTTGTTGTTATAGCGGCAACAGAAATATACATTCTGTGAAAATTTCAACTGTCTACCTATTATGGATCATGACATGAAGCCCGCTGACAAACATACGGACGGACGGACGGACGGACAGCGGAGGTTTAGTAATTAACACGGAACCCTAAAAAAAGGAAACTGATTAATTATTAAATTTTTTTCAAGTTCACTAAACCTAATTTACTGAAACTTCGCCCTCTAACTCAGTAAGTTGGAACAGAGTGATTATCATGGAGAAAAACCGTTACAATTTTGATTGAGGTCATAAAACGTATTCGAACAATTCCAATTACATGATCACAGAAAACAAAGCTATAATAACAGTAGATAGTTCGTATGTAAGTAAGCACGTTCAACTTTAGACAGAAACCACGCGGTCGTGGGAACTGGTCTACAATATACAATTGAATGAACTTTCTGCGTCGACTGCGGCTGCTATTAGGCATAGAACCGATAAATTTCTTGCTTTAACAAGTCTAATTAAAATTCTTGCTAGTACCAAGCTAGGTACGCACCACAACCAAACTATGAACAACCAGATTAAGCTGATCTCTCATTGTACTGATTTCTATAGTTTGATTTGTCGCCGTGTGTTAACATTGGTAAATTCAAAATTGTAACTATATTTAAACAAAATTGAGGTGTGCATAGTTTCAGAGATATCGTAACTATCTTTAATCACGGATTTAGTACAATGTTTTCAGCTATTTAATCGGTTATTAAAAAAAAATCTGCTGTTTCATACCAAAATCCAAGATAACAGTTTTTTTTTTATGAACCGATGAATAATGACAACGCTGACGTTCAGCTCCTACCCACCTTTCTGGAATCATGAACTGGCTCCATGATAAAATTTCGTGTTACGATATGCTTTACACCATGTCTAAGGGGGTTCCCTACTTGTTTTCGAAAGTTGATGATTCGATTTTTATTATATCTGTCGTAGGATAATTTGATACTTCGAATCTTCGCGGAAATCCTAGGGGTTTTGCGAAAACGCGGATAATTAGACATAGGCGAAAAATTATCAAATCTTACTGGACAAAAACACTTCTGCAATTTAACTCAGACACAAACGTAAACAAATAACGTGCGGCAACAAATGATTGACATTTAAGACGTCAACCAATCAGAGACGATCTCTTATTGAACGCGCTGACCGACCAATCAGCGTTCTTATTTCATAACAGCCAGCGTTTCGTTTCGCAATATTGCTATAATAACGAGTATTTTCGCAAAAATCCTGACTTTGTCCAGTAAGATTTGATAATTTTTCGCCTATGTCTAATTATCCGCGTTTTCGCAAAACCCCTAGGATTTCCGCGAAGATTCGAAGTATCAAATTATCCTACGACATATCGAACACGGTGTGTCGATAATTCAGTTGTACGATGTTTTATTCCATCGATGCTTTATTGGTGCGATGTAACGTTTGTGCGAAAAATCCTGTTACGAAAAACCCTAAAACGATTGCTCATTAGTTCGGTAATTTATTAGTTCGAAAGTATGTCGGTTCGAAACGCCTCCTTGTCCTTTAATCTTGACATTTAATTAATAATCTTATGTTGCATTATAAACGTTAAGGAAATACATTCCTTTTATTAAAAAAAAAAATATAATTCCTAGTTTATAATAATATGGAACTATTTCCTTTTTTAAGAGCCATTTCGAATCACATAGAATTGTAATTACAATATTATTATGTATTTTTTTTTCATTTTGATTGTTTTTTCTTAAAAGTGTCGTTAATAATACATAGAAACTATAATATTTTAATATAATCATTATTTTTATTTACGATTATCCAATGTTTTGTTCTATGCTGATTATGTCCAAGTATATATATTTTTTGTTGTTTTGTAGTATGATTTTTTTTATTAAAATAAAACATTTAAATGAGTATTTTAGGTGTTGTTAATTTATTTTAGGTATTAGCAAACGGAAGCAGCACAGAAGCAAAAATATAACGTTTTTGCTTTCGTACGGGACGAGGATTAAAAAAAAACTTAGAATGCCCCAGTTGCTTTCTTTTCCGTGCTGCATATCGAAATAGACATTTGAGGTATGACAGTTTTGGCTTTTGAGGGTATCAGGCGATTGTCTAGCAACCGGTCACTGATATTGTCTACGTTATCTTTGGCCCATGCCACAGGTAAACATGGTGAATTTGTTACCTGTCTTCCTCAATTTAGGAAAGTTGACGCGAAGCGCGGTATTTAATGTATTTCCTTAATGTCTATAATGCAACATAAGATAATTAATTAAATGTCAAGATTCTTTAATCTTGACATTTAATTAATAATCTTATGTCCTTTGACAAGGAGGCGTTTCGAACCGACATACTTTCGAACTAATAAATTACCGAACTAATGAGCAATCGTTGTAGGGTTTTTCGTAACAGGATTTTTCGCACAAACGTTACATCGCACCAATAAAGCATCGATGGAATAAAACATCGTACAACTGAATTATCGACACACCGTGTTCGATATAATAAAAATCGAATCATCAACTTTCGAAAACAAGTAGGGAACCCGTCTAAGGCTTTTATTTTTGGGAGATATGTCGGCACTAACTTTTCAAGGTCTAATTGATTAGTTGAGGTGACTTTATCAACGTGATAAGTTCCTACATCTAAACAAGATAACAAAAAACGATCATTTTAATCAATAAAATTAAAGTGTCTGTTTGTAATTTTAAAATAACAGCTTTTTACTGAATGCGAAAGAATATACGGTACTCATAACAGAAAAACAATATTTTTAATTTTTGTCTGTCTGTCTGTTTGTTCTTACTAATCTCCGAAACGGCTGGTTGTGTTTTTGATGGTTTTATTTTATAAAAAGAATTAGGGACCCGTGTAAAAAATATAAACTTTTAAAAAGATTTAAATAGGGAAGTAATTTTATAATATTTATTTAGGGGAGGCCTTTGCCCAGCAGTGGCACAGAATACAAATAGGCAATGAAAAAAAAAACACGCGGCCGAAGACGCGGGCAACAGTGTTAATCATTCTATAAAAGATTTATCCCAAATCTGTGTGATTCTTTCTTCGAAAGACCATCTTAGACAGTAATCTGCTCAGTCCTCATGTGACTTGACCAAGATCGTGTCTGGAGTCTGGACCCTAAAAGAAACTATGACCTCTGAAGCTTGTTTCGGCTGTTTCTTCTCAGAGTAGCCAGGTACGAAAGACAGGCCGTATCTAGTTAAAACAAATTGACGTGTAAAAGTGTCTGTGTGTTTCATCAATTAGGATGACGATCAGCCCTGAAGCTTCTAATAATCGAACTAGTTAGATAAATTGGTTTTGTTTGTTTCAGTTTTCTATAAATATGGTTTGTTTTTCCATTGAGTCTCGTGCTTCTCACGACAACGTGCTGTTATTGATTTGTTTTTTTGATTTTTGCGTAGCGTTGGAACTTATAAGTACTTATCTAGCTAGTCATTGTAAGTATTTGATAGCCATGTCGTAGTGCCATGGTTTCTATCTTCATTACGATATATTTACTGTTGAGTTATATAAGAAGGTTTCTCTATGTTATTATAATTCTCAAGAATCACAAAATATGACTGGAAATAAGTCTTCGGTACACTTAGAATGGTATTTAGCGTATTAAACTGGACTAGTTGGAATTCTTTCTTTTAAATAGAATGTGTAATTAAAATACGACAAAAATAAACACTTGAATTAAAAGTACAGTGATTATATCTTACTTAATCTTATGGCCCGCACCACAAAGCAACACAATTTACTCATTACCCCATTAAAGCTTTCTCAAACTCTATTCACACAATCCTTTCACCTTATAAAAAAACAGAACACTACTACAGAACCCCAACACTAAAACTACCATCTCAAATTACAATAGTAATCCAATTTAGAAACCACTAACTAACTGCGCCATTCGCAAAACCGTCCCCAATTGGCTCTGGC
Organism: Noctua fimbriata; assembly: GCA_905163415.1. Taxonomy (NCBI): domain Eukaryota; kingdom Metazoa; phylum Arthropoda; class Insecta; order Lepidoptera; family Noctuidae; genus Noctua; species Noctua fimbriata. The sequence continues at coordinate 6,853,530 of LR990929.1, read as the reverse complement.
CGGCAAAACAAAAACAAATGAAACACGTGGAAACAAAAAAAAACAAAATAGAACACAGAGAAGAACAGTTCAAATGTTTAAAAAAATAATTAAATTTGATAAAATATTCTATCTTACCTTTACAAGAGTCACAGGGTGCAGGCATCTCGTTGGTAGTCTAAGCTAGACTAAGTTAGCCGGGGATGTGAACGGTAGGGTGCGCGCGCACTGCCAACGTCTATAGCCAGCCGCCCAGCAAGAGCTCGGCGGGTCAATAACTGAGCGCCTTGAGTGGGGATCGCATCGTTCTGCTATAGTACAGGAGACAGTGCACTGATTGACTATGTTATCTCGCTTTATTGAATGATTGATGTAGATGTAGTTAAGGTTGGCAATTGATTGATTGATTACCTTTGAGATTGTTGGTGTAGTGTAGCTAAGATGCTACTGTTTTGCACTGATATAAATTTAATTATTTCGTAGCATCTTATCAAAATTAAGAGTGCTATTATTCAATGATAGCCAAATCGAATGCATGACCTTGGTAATTTTTGCGATCAATAAGTTTTAAGCTAATCCAACTCAAGAAAATCCTATTCCCTGTTATACTTAAAAGTAAAAGATACAATGCATACAATTTAGACATAATAATATTAAGACGAACTATCTACTTAGGCATTTTTTATATCTGCTTTTTTTCTACTTCGAATAAGTACTCCTTTCTCTACATTAACACATCCTTTGATTCTCCATTGTTTGAAATGTAGTTCTTTAATTCAAAAGCAATCAAAACCAATAAAAGGCCTTTAATCATAAGGTAAAAAAACCCTACCCTATCTCCTTTCCTAAAATAAGATAGTTATTTAAGCCATGGCGTGCCGGCAGGTTTAGCGTATAGCTACAATAAACGATCGGATCGTAAACAAAAACAGGCCGGTACGGACAGCCGTCGGACCGGTTCGCTTCAGCGGCCCGGCGCGATTCTATCTGCAGCAAGCTTTCAAAGCTTTCCTAAACGAACTTTGGAACTGTTGCAATGGTATCGAATTTGTGAACAGAAACGATTGGGAATTTTATGACTAAAAAATGTGATGTTTTTAACTGCTGTTAGCTGTTATACAAAGTCACGTTCTTTCAGCGCTAAAGATACTGAAAGTAAAAAATTACCAACCGTAAACATAATGTCCGCCATATTAAATATCGTCGTAGAAGTGTGAAACGCTTTGAAATCGATAATGACTGCCTCGTCGGTTGAGTTATCGCAAGCGCCACTGCTGAGCATGAGGTCCTGGGTTCGATTCCCGGGTCGGGCAAAGTGTTATTAGGTTTTTCCATCAGGAATTTCTCAGTAGCAGCCACGGGGTCTGGATTTGTGCCCGGCTGATGGCAATAGGCTCCTATTACACTGGCGCTAAAGTTCGCACTCGTAAGAATTCAGAAATGATAACACAATACTCCTGTCACAATACTACCTAGGTACCACTGATGTCTGCTACTGGCTCAATGACTGATGTTGCAACTGGTAACTGTAAAAGGATATTTTTATTATTTTGGTCGAGTGATTATACGAGATGCAATAATCTCCGTAAAAACAAATCTACCAAGAAGAGCATTATACCACGTAAAAGATTTCCCACTAGACGCAATTAATACCTAGATGAAGTCATGCACATAAGTTATGGTGCTATAAATCGTTTTTTGAAAGCTTTATATGGAATAGTAAATTGTCCCCTAACTTTGAGACCAGTCTAGACTTTAGAGCTTTGGCGCAGTGAGGATTATTTGCCAAAAACAGCAGACGGTTTCTTGGCGCATTGCGATAACTAGCAAATACTTATGTGCAGCATGTAGCTAGGTACCTATGTACTTTCCTGTGTGTATAAGTTAGGAAATAAAATTAAAATAAGTTTATTGGCACAAAAACCTTTGTATACAATACCATTACATTCCACATGGGTCCATTGATTTTTAGTAGAAGGCTGTACAAATAGTTAAAAACCCTGCCTCCTAAACTAGGGGGACCCTGTGACCTAGGAGTCAGGTTTCTACTTTAACTTCGTGTACAAAATAAACCTTTATTTGTGTGTAAATAAACCTATAATGACCTGGTTAAACTATGCTTATGAATGTGTGAGCAGAGTTAGGAAATGAATGACACTAATCGCTTTGCTGATGGTAACTTATCTTCATTTATTTCATTTTAAAATACGTTTCGGGACATATCTTGCCCATAACGTTCTCACGACCGGGGCACAGGCCTCCCACTCTTTGAAAGTTCCAGCAGTATTCTACCTAATCCAATCTGCAATATTTGGTTCTAGGACATGCCGGTTTCTTTATGATGTTTTCCTTCAACGTTGTGAGAGCCATGAGTTATCTAGCAACTCGTTTGACAAAGCCATATCAACTAGGCCGACACTGCTCTTGAAACAGAATACTGAATTGAAGTAGGTATTAAGTAGGGTACTAAAAAGAAATAGGACTAGCAAGGGTTTATTTATTTTACACTTCAAGCACAAAGTACAGAGGCGGACTTAATACCATAGCCATTTTACCAATCAACCTTTGGGCGATGCAGAGAGAAACAGTATTAGGTGTATATCTGAAAATAATTTTAATGAATTCTAAGTTAAACTACAATGATATACAACATTATTTTTAGTATATGCGAATCCTGAATATAGTTTGTTCAGAATAAGTAACTGAATCGATTCCAATAATTTTTAAACCATGTTATGTTTTGTCCCAAAAAATATTTAAAAAAGTTACAAGTTACAAGGTACAAGCGACACTAAGTACCTTTCGCAATCATTTAGGTACTTACTGCCAAATTACCTAATTATTATCAATGAGCTCAAGACGACGCTGTAGGCGCGCACCACGTGGTGACCACGTTTTAGTGCGGACAACCAGGTAACAGAACAAGCTTATAACTTTGTGATTTTTCATGATACAGTTTTGTAATTATGTGTGTGTGTTTTGTATGTGTGTGTGTGTTTTTGTGTTTTGTGTGTTTTGTATTGTGTTAGCGTTTTGTTTTGTAAGTTTTGTTTGTGTGTGTTTTGTGTTGTGTGTTGTGTGTGTTTGTTGTTTTGTATGTATTGTTTTGTGTTTTGTATTTGTTTTGTGTGTTTTGTATTGTTTTTTTGTGTTTTGTGTTTTGTTTTTTGTGTGTGTGTTGTATTTTTGTTGTTTTGTGTTGTGTTGTCCGTGCTTTAAATAAAAATACTAGACACGTGTTTCAGGTTTCGCATATACTAAAACTAATGTTGTATAAAACACCACTCATAACATCACTCATATGTTTAGCACTAAACATATTCTTTTAACAAATCGCTCCATAACTCAAGTTGCAGATGTTGAAGAAAAAAACAGCCGAACTGAAGTGTGAGTGGGCTGGTCACGAAGCATGAATGCACCCGGAGAGGTGGTAAAAGATAGTCACTAACTAGACCATCTTTGACCACTGGAGGACATCGCCGTCGAGGTAGACTGCGGCGAAGTCGGTGCGCTAATCTGATCTTGTTTGCGGGTCGAACATGGCCAGAGAGATGAAGATAAAAGAGGTTTGTAAAGAAAATGGGAAAGCCGCAGCAGAAGGACCCAAGCTAGGCTAAGAAAAACAAATCATCGTACATAGCTGAAAAAATAACATTAAAAAAAAAGAAAGAAAGAATAAAGTTTATTTCACGTCAGTTCATCAAACACACAGAATAAAGAATAAAAAAAAGAGAAACTACATGTGCTGTGTGCCTCACGGCTGCGCCAATTCAGCATTCATGCCAGACAGGTGATGATGTCTGACGCTGGTCCTCCAATGAACCTTTGGGGGGTAAGTGACGGAACAACAGTTTCAAACATAATATACTTATACATATAAATAAATATATAATACAAGTAAAAGAAAAAAAAAAAGATAACAAGTAAATAATGAAATGTGTATTTACGAGGTTTGACAAACACACAAACATCTTTGCTCGTTCCAGACAGGAGGCTACGGTTTACCGAGGGAGGGGCTTTTTATAGTTTCGGCAACCCGTACAAACTTATTAAAGTTTGCACCAGTGATTCGTGCAGTAAGGATACTAAATAGTGTCTCTCGGCGTTTGGACATATTTTCTTGCTCTTTGCCGAAATTCCGGAGGGTGGCACTTAGTATGTTTGTCTACTGGGTAACTTGTGCTGCTACCCAGACCTGTTACTTGGAACTGGGCTGTTAGCAATTTATTACTACTTTTGTTAACCTGTTAAAGAAATGTATGTGTCAATAAATTAAAAAAAAATATATATATCTTTGCGTCACCGTTGACATGTATGTATGAACCAGGGATGTTATGGAGCTCCGTAACCGTAACCGAAACTATCGGATATCCGAAATAAAAATATATATCCGTATCCGTAACCGTATCCGTTTCACAAGTTTCGGATAGTTACTTACGTATATGACTGATTATAATACCAAATGATAACCTAGACTAGATAAAACCTATAAATAAAACCAAATTATTACATACTATTTGTTTGTTTATATTTTACTTCAATCTAATATCCGTCTACTATCCGAAACTAATGGATAATCCGAAATAACCGTATCCGAAACCGATATAATTTTATTCCTATGTCCATATCCGTATCTAGATCCGAAATATCATATCCATAACATCTCTGGTATGAGCCACCTGCTCCGTCTGGATCGGAAACTGTCAGTAAAAACTTAACTCAAACTCGAGCGGATGCCTCCATATAAGGACTCTCTATTACAGAAATAAAAATATAAAACTCTTATATTTCCCGTGAGAAACGAACCACCATTAGAAATATCCTGCAGTAGTTTTTGCATCATTACCCGTCTGGACGCTTCAAGGCTAAAATTTTCTTTCGCATTTAGTTAATTTGTTTCTTTTTTATCAATTCCTGATCTGCTCCTTTCAAAAATACTTAAAAGAACTGGTTTGGTCGTTAGTCGGAACGTGTATTATCATTAAAAGTTTGTTTATTTGTTTTCATTTAAAATTAACATCACAACATCGCAAAAAAATGTCGGTCTTATTTCATGAGTCAAATTCAGTGGAACAGAAATGAATTAATTTTTATAAGCATATTCTACGTAGTCACGATTCTTAAGTAGGTACCCACGCCAACCAAATAAGCTATACAAAACCAGATTATGCGGATCTCTCATTGCACGGGAAATCGATACAAAACGAGGCCATGTTGTACTGGAAATGTATAGCTTGATGTGTCGCCGTGTGTACTGAACGTTTATTTTTTTGCAAATGATTGTAATTTTTGCCAGGAGTCTGAACTTCTGAAGTACCAAATTAAAATGTGACCAAGATCTGACCTTCATGTAGAACCATTAACCAGAGGCGATATTTTTACTTTTAGTGAACACCATAATATTTTGAATCAGTTAAAATCCTCTCCAAGAAACTAAAAACACCATACTTTATTGGGTCTACTAATTGACGACAAAATCACACAAAACTTTATAAGAAAATTGAAGTGAATCATTTCCAAGCAACAATAATAATCTAAACAAAGCATCTAGTAGGAATCAGATAGAAATCAAGATCTACACTTATAAACAAAGTTCTGCGGTTTGGCGGAACGACACGAAGTCTACCGAAGTCGTCGACCTGCGCGCACGCAGTGATTCACTCGTTTTATAGCAAGTATCAAACTCCTAATGGTTTATTTTGCAATGCTATGTTTTTGTTTTGTTGTTGAACTAATTTGGTTCCAATTTTAGGTAGGTTTGGTTTTTTACAACAGTGATTTGGAATTCAGGTTTCGTGTCTTGGAGGTTGCTTTTTGAAATGTGCGGTTTTAGGGTTCTGGTTGACTTCTCAACTTTCTGCTTTTATCCCAATCTATTTGAGGACTGCGCCGCTTATTCTTCCATCCATACACTTCTATTAGTCGTAATGTAAGTATTCAGCCACTTTCTAGCCATATCATCTTTAACACAATACATCCATCGTATACCATTGTTTAGTTTTAGATTCATCTATACAAAGAAATAAAATTGAAGTGTTTGTTTGTAATTTCAAAATAACACCTTTTTATTGAATGCATATAAAAATATATGTATACGGCACTTATAACAAAAACACCGACCGGACCGATTTTGACGAGACTTTTACTGGCATATAACTGATGTTATAAGGAGAAACTTAGGCTACTTTTATATCCTTAAAGAGATGTCAGCACACTGGAAGGGGTCCGCAAGGGCCGATGCCTGCCAGGGCTGCGGGTCTGTTCGACAGAGATATCGCGGCCCTGGAACACAAAGGGCTAAGAAGGAACATGGGTGGGTTTTAGTCAGTACGAGTCTGACACTCCCTTCCGCCCCGCCCAGAGCGGGAGGGGGGATCATTTGATGATTTCCCATCCTAAAAAAAGGCTACTTTTATATAAAAGAATTAGGATACCGTGCAAAAAATAAAACCCTTGAAATTGTTAACAAAATGCGATTCAAACGGAGGTAATATTTTTGTAACAAATTCACACGAACCAAGTTCGCGGGCAACATCTAGTGATTAATATATTTATAGTATGAAGTAGTCACTGTTATAACAGTTTAATCATTTTAACACTGGTAATAATTTGTTTGAATAGGTAAACCATACTGTAATTGGATTGGATAAGCTTTCTCATCTTTAGAAAGCTTCGGCTACTAAAAGGCTGTCAATTCAGTCTACCTAGCCTCGTCTACGTCGATGTCCGCTGAAAAAACTATTAGTTAGAATCTAGAAGTTAAGTCTTAGAAAATAATCTAAGGTCTATTTAGTTACTTGTGGTGAAAGCGCATAAGTCTCTTTTTCTACATTTTCTATTTTGTTGTTTTATTCTTTTTCATTCCCGTACCTACGTTTCTAAAATACAATTAAAGCTATGGATAGAGTATGCAACTAATACCAGTGTAACTTATCACATTTCTCCAGAGAAAGCTAGGAAGCGTCGTGTCTTATGCACAAGTGCTAATTACGCGCTAGCCGCTAATTGTGGCTAAAGTGGTCGCACTGATACTATCTACCTACAGTGCCGTTGTCATGGATTAACTGAGCACGGACAAAGATGCATCCGGATAGACTGGAAACCGACCCCAAGATAGTTGGGAAAAGGCTGATGGTGCAGATGATGATGGACAAAGATGGTAGCGAAATTCATTTAAAAATGGGTGGAAAGCAAACTCAGCAATAGGTCAAAGTAATAAGATGGAAGTATATAACTTAAAATTTTACGATTTGAGAACACTGAGCTAGAATGTGGATGGCTAGGCTACACAAGTAGGGTTTAGAAAGAAGGGTTGCGGGACTGTTCGAAAGAGATACCGTGGCCCTGGAACAGAAAGGGCAAAGAAGGAACATGGATGGGTTTTAGTCAGTACAAGTCTGACATTCCCTTCCGCTCCGCCCAGAGCGGGGGGGGGGGGGGGGCATTTGATGATTTGCCATCCAAAAAAAACAAAAAAAAGGGTTTAGAAAGAAAAAGTATTATGCTCGCATATTATTATTAGACTCATATAGGACAAAAAAATAAGGTATGGTGGATAAATTGCTCGAAAGTTCGATGATGTGGCTACGGCTCGAAGAACATGAGGAACTACAGAGAAGAGCAGGACAATTTAATCTTCAAATTTTGATGAACCACATGCAATGGAAACTCTTGCTAAATGTCGTGGTTGCTGCTTTTTTTGTAACCTGTGTTGCTATTCAAAAAACTACTAAGTAAGTACTTACATCGAGATATAATGAGTTTAATACTTTTTTCAAATACGTAAGTACAAGTTCCATAGTCTGCGCTCCAATTTTAAATTATACGTTTACGCTTTTTTTTCTTGATTATGTATGTATGACTGGTTATTTCTACACCGATAACGAGTTGTTTTTTCTGAAGCAGTAGTAAGTACCACGTTACCTTTATCACAAAAAATATGACCGTATTCAGGGTCCAGTGATGACATGTAATCGACAGGTGCTTCGTTTAATGAGTAGGTAGTGTATTGCTGTCTGTAGATATAATTTTAATTACGGGTAAGTAGGATCATACCTACTGGTTACTGGTAGTCAATGGTCCGAAAGTCTGACCAAGGGGTATCGTATTACCCAATACTAGCTAGGCTGTGGAGGTTGGATAGGCAGTCGCTCGATGTAAAATACTGGTATTCAGGTACATCCGGTTAGACTGGAAGCCGACAGATATGCGCAAAAAACGTTGAATGCCCTGTGTGTGCAATACAATAAATAATAATGCTTTAAGTATACAGATGAGTTCTTTGCAATTGCTGGATGGGGGACAGGGACAACAGCCTCCTCAGCATTATTGCCAGCAAGACTGAAGCCACATGATGGGGCACCTGTCCACAGTGCATGTACTGTTGCCAGGTTTCTCCAGAAGATGGCATAATTAAGTATTACTGTGAAAGTGGAAGGAAATACTAGCAATTTTATGTGTAAAGTGCCTGAATCAAAGATCAACAAATGAATAAAAAAACTTATAGGTATCGATTCTGTCTAACAAATATTTGAATAAATTGCAGATCAAAAAGTCTGCTTACAAGCAATAACTACGTACTGTCTACAGTTAGTCGTGGCATCGAGTCACGAGTCACGCTTCGCTGCACAATGTACAGAGGGTCCCTCTATAACTCTTTATTAATTCAACCACTTGAATGGCGCAGCGGCCGGGAACGATGACAGTTTTATATCTACTGCATCGAGCGAAACATTATTCACTTAGCAGTTTTTGCTTGTGGTTACACTTGTGTAACTTGATCATAACATCACGCTGGTAATCCCCGAAGGGTAAGGCAGAGGTGTTCCTAATAGTACACCCACATTTTGTTAGTTATATTTAAGTCCCATGTAATACGGGGCGAGCCTATTACCATCAACTGGGCGCAAATCCCGTGGCTGCTACTGAGAAATTCTTGATGGAAAAACCCAATGACACTTTCCTCGACTCAGGAGTCGAAGCCACTACACCAACGAGCCAGTGTAACTTGAAATTATTTAGTAACCAGATTAATATATATAACCGATTCCAGGGTCGGGTTTAAATCAACTATAAGTACCTACTAATTTGACGGCACGGTTGGAGCAGTGTCTGAGGGATCGGCTGCTGCACTGCGTGTCGCGGGTTCGATCCCCGCACGGAACAAATATTAGTATGATCTACAGGTAGTTGTTCCGGGTCTGGCTGTTTCTGTATGTGAGTTTAAATGTTTGTAAACGCACCCACGATACAGGAGAAATTCCTAGTGTGGGGCAAGGATTAAAAAAAAAAGAAAGTATGATAAACGGAGCTGTTCTTAAAACAGACAGTTCACAAGAACTCATAATCATACAATAATATTATAAATAAGATACGCTACGTTCATACTGAGCAGCGTTCAAATATAGCTGCGTTGTTACGACTACGATACATAATACCGAACGTATGATACAGAAAGAGATAGCGATTGCGCTTGAAATACTTAAATTACGACAATTATCTGAATTTGTCTACAACAATTTGCGCGCGCTTGTGCGGTGTTTACTTCTTTTTATAATATCATTGTAATGAACCAACACATCCACCAGTTAGACATAAAATAACAGACTTAAATAAGCCCAAACAAATAAAATTTCATCTAAATATGGCCGAATCTATAATTCCAAAACCAGACCACACTATCTTGCCTTCAACACAATAGTTCATTGCCAAACTCAAGTTACAATGTCTTCAACAAAAGATACCAAAAAAGATAAAATCTACTCCAAGTCCTCAGCAAAAAGTTCTTATACAAGTAAAAAAAACCATTCGTGCTCTGTGGTATATAATCTACGATCTCAAATTTGCGCCAAAATCGTATTTGTCGCAAAAAATATCTACTGTCGAGTGTTAATTTCAGATCAGTGAACTTGCTAGCGAGTAGCGGCACTAATTGATGCAAAAACTCAAGAATAGGTACAACATATGTACATATGTTGAACATATGTTGAGTATTTTCTAAAAAAAACTGAAATTGTATGTAAACGTTTGTTTTTGTCCCTAAGAAAGTAGTTTTTGGAGAGTAGGGATTAGGTCTCTTCTAGATTGCACTGCAGAGCCAAGTTTTCCTTATCTAGATCGTTCTTCCACCACCTTGTTATCATTTCGACCTGGTTGGAGTGTTAATATAATACATCGTTCTGACAACAGGAAAGATGTATCGAAGGTTTTATAACAATACTCTGATTTAAAAGAGTGTCCATGGAGTTTCTTGCCCATTCTTCTTCATAGAGATTTTATGATCTTTAGAATTGGCAACTATGTACAGTACTTTCACAGTTATTATGCCATGTCACTAGGACTGAAGCTTCATTTTATTGTTGTCTTTGTTTCGACAATTCAAAAGTGCCTGTAACTGGCCTACTTGAAATAAATGCTTTGATTTTGTCCACCGTCGCTTTGCAGTTCAGAGGCTTCGAGTACGTGAATATGATTGATATTTGATACAATACTTAAATACCTTTCTTGAATACCTTGAAGTGTCGAGGATAGTTTCACAAGGTAGATACCCTAACTATCTCTACAGTTGATTTATCAACATTTGCAGAGGGTTCAGTCCAAATTCTTTTAAGTTTATTTTTTTTATTCAGTATACAAAGATCAGAGAACTAAAGTTTCATTCGTTTCAACTTCGTCTTCAAACTAATTGCTAGTATGAGCCAGTATCACACAGAGTTCAAGTCAAAACATAACCCTGTCTTTGCTGTCACGCAGTCAAGTAAAGTTATTAAGGATATCATCATCTGACGAGCCTTTTTCCAAATATGTTAGGGTCGGCTTCCAGTCTAACCAGATGCAGCTGTAAACCAGTATTTGACATGGAGCGACTGCTTATCTGACCTGACAACCCAGTTACTACAGGGTAATACGACACCCCTTGGTAAGACTGGTTGTCAGCTTTTCAGGCCAGTGAGAACCTGTAACGACTGTCAAAGGTCTACAATTGGCAGGCGAGACCAACGGCTTAACGTACTTTCCGAGACACGGAGGAAACTCAGTATGAAACATATCTATACACCAGATCCACGGACCAACCTAGACAAGTGCGGCTTAACCTGAAGATTGATCCGAGCGGCTGTTGTTATTTGGACACCAGCTCCTCAAAAAAAAATGCTCCGCTAAATAGTATTTAGGATATACCCCGTATAAAAATTGAATATTGAAGCTAAATGATTAGAAAGAGCGACAAACACATCCGATCAGTATCCATACTGATATCCAAGTAAATACATCAATAATCGACATAATATTACCAAACATAAAACTCAACATCATCTTCCATCTCAATATCAGAGATAACAACACTGATATAAAAACAAAACACGACGACAACAAAGAAACAAACAAACATAAACAAAAAACAGTTTATTGAATACTTTGCATGCTCAGTGGTTTCAAATAAATAAACAATAAATAGTTAGCCTAGAAATAAATACAGTGCGAATAAAAAACAGTCAGTCAGACTTGGCATGTGATGAGGACAGTCTAGATTTAGACAGCCGTCTTAGGATGGAATAGCAAACCCAGAAGATTATATAGATGTTGGAATCTGTAGTTACTATCAAGTATGTAGCTATAAGAGCGACCAGGATCCCTATGGCGTTGAACATCAGGCGCATGGGCTTCTCGTAAGGGCTTTCTTTCTTGGTCTTGCATGGGCAGTCAACGGGGCAACCCAGGGCTTGTGGCTCCTGTTTGGTCTTCGGAGGCAGGTTCGGTTTGGCCTTTGGCGACATGATTTGGGTTTTGGGCAGGAATTCTGAAAGGAAAAAAATAATTAAGTAATCGACTTCATGATAGCGTACCGGTTGGCAAGGGAGAAGAGAGGAAAATCATGTTTTGCATCAACCAAGTAACATCGGACAAGGACAGGATGATGATGAGGAGGCACAGACACTTTCACGAAAGATAGAAATAAAAAACATAATCAAAACGCCTGCAAATATCTGAGCACCATTATTTAATTCACTTTGCTTTTAAATCATGAAAAGGCGCTGTGAAATGATAAACCACATAAACAGCAAACAACGCAACTTTACTTTATGATAAGGATAATAAGCAACAAGCAACCCAAGAAAATATAAAGGAAATTGAACAAAATAAAAAAATATCACAATAATTTTAAAGAAATTATTATATTCTAATCTATATTACACCCACCTTGCACAGTTTGGGTGATCGTTTGAGTCGCCATATCTGCAGTCCACTGTTTCCTGGGTATGAATGATATGAAAATTAAAATAATTCACCTAAATATAGGTGCACTGTCCACAGACAAGGTTGCTTGAGGAGCAGGAAAAGCCTTGGTGTAGTTTCCTCGATGTTCAACCAGCGTAGTCATGCAGAACCTTCCAATTGATGGGCTGGGTTTCTTTCCTATTTTTTATTGGTCAGCCGGAAGAAAAAGACATTGTTAAAGACTTGCTTCAGTGGCTGAGTTTGATGCTTGAATGGGTGGAAACGAAAAATGATCTGGAACTTGTAGACCTAAAATAATTTAGCGAGAGATTTAAGTGGACTGTATATTTTCAAAATGGCTCCGAGAGAACCCGAAACGATAAAATCGACAGGTTACCTAAGTTACGACAAGGGGGTTGTGCTTTGAACAGGCACTCACCTGATTGCTCCCTGGGCGATGCTCTCCAAGCCAGAACCTCCACGAAAGAGCCTTCCCATCCAACCAGAGCTGACGTCAGACTTACCTGGATGCGCGTTCCAGCCACCTCCAATTCGGTCCGGCTGGAATCCTGGAATTACGCGGCGAGCACCCAATTCAATGCACACTCACGATTAGATGGGAAACTAGCGTTATTGGCGCAACTTCTAGGGAATTTTTAAGCGTCACGAAGACGTAAAAATGTTGAAGACTGTAAGTGGTTAAATAATGTGGAACTAATGCAGGCTGAGGCAAATGTTATGATGATTAATTCCATGCTCTCAAATATAGAGTTTCATTCGATAAAATGCCAAAAAAATTCGCTGAATATTGAAGTACTGCGTTCTGTCTAGTATCGCATAATATTAAAGAGAATTTTAAGGCTGTATGTATTTTCTTTTTCAGTAATTTGGGTGTTGAAACTATATGTTTCAGAACTAATGAGATATGATAAGTGATATACGAGTGACGACTGGCCTAAAATGCAGTTGAAATACAAAAGAATAAAATAAGAAACTAGAATTTAAATAGCAATTGATTGTTAATTTGCCATAGTATCATTAATTAGAAAACTGTCAAATATAAACAAGTCCTTATCAATGTAGAACTTTACATTACGAAATGAATTTGATACGATGATATTTTCAATGTTATTTTAAAGGAGAATTTTGAAAACTCGTAAACTAATAAAATAATTAGGTAAAATTTGTCTGTTTGTAAGTTTGTATGTAATCTCCGGAACTACTGATCTGATTCCGAAAATTCTTGTACTAATGGAAAGCTACATTATTCCCAAGTGTTATAGGCTATATTTACGACGTTACTATTCAATAATTTCTGCCAATAAAGCCAGCGAAGCCGCGGGCATCATCATCATCACCTGTTGCGACTGTGCAGCTGAGTGCGACTATAGAGTCTCAACTCCATAGTTGCACTCAGCTTCATCGGAATACCCCCACCGGACCAAATTGTACCTGCAGCGGCCCACCTGGCTTGGATGTCGGTTTAGAGTCTTCCAGGTGGGCCATGTCAGTTTGTGACCCGCTGGGAGCTTTTCTGCAGGCTCAGCATAGTGAGCCGGAGGGGGATGTCTCAGGACCTTACTACCTTTACTTTTTATTTTTTTTCCTTTTTACTATTTTCGAGCTTCCTTTCCTTTCGTGAACCCTATCGTTGCCTTAGCTGAAAAGTAGATGATAAGGATATGGTTGAATGGCAAACCACCTTCATCATCAACTTCTTGCCCTTGTCATCCTACTTGTTGTTGTGGTCGACGAAACACGATTTCATAGTCCATTCTCCCCTATCAATCGCTGCGCAATCAATTATCCTCTTTTCTTTAATTCCTCACACAATCCATCCTTCTTTTCTTAGACCTTTTTCTGTCTCTTCATAAATCAACATTTATATTATTTGTGTCTTGTTATGCCAAACGATTCCATTGACGAACGAATTGCGATTAATTATGGTTCTTTAACCATAATTAATCCAAATTCGAATGGATCGAATTTTATATGAATTAGAATATATTTTAATAAGAACTACCTCGTTGGTCTAGAGGTCGTAAGTGCGTTAGCCTGCTGAGCTTGACGTCCTGGATACGATTCCTGGGTTGGGCAAAGTATTATTGGGTTTTCCACCAGAAATTTCTCAGTAGCAGCCACGTAGTCTGGATTTAATCCCGGTGGATGGCTATAGGCTCGTCCCCTATTTCACGGGACTTGAAACATAACTGGCGAAATGTGGATGTATTATTAGGCAAACCGTATCCAACAATCGTTTTTCAACTAAACCAAATAAAAATGATGTTGGTCACAGTCACTTTCTTTTGTTAAATATCTTATTCAAAACTCAAGCGTTGTGACCCCAATCATATAAGCAAAATCGTGTAGTGGCCATGCAAATACAGTGAAAATCATTTAAGCACCCATTTTACAGTAGGTACATAAGAAACCCAGGTTTCTATCAGCAAATTTAATATTTTTCAATATTGCTTTTTTTTATTCTTCACTAACATTCTTCCATTATATCGTCCAATTTCAGTATTATAATAGCTGTCTATCGGTTTTTCGTCAGCCTTGCTCCAGATATTCTCAGTTTTTGCGATGGCCGTGCGGTATAAAACATAGCGAGTTCTAGGATGGTGCATAGTTTGAAGTAAAACTGCAACTACGACGATCAACATGCCTTCTCCCTGTGAACCATGCAAAGGTAAGAGATTATTAGCATTTTCATTATGTAAATTATCATTTTGATTACTTTGAACTTGGTTGATTCCCACTAGTTCTCTTAAATAGTTCTACAGTAGAACTAATGTGAATATTTTTCCCACTAGTCCTACGATATAAGGTGGTACAAAATCGTAGAACTAGTGGGACTAATATTTCCCATTTGTCATTGTCTATATTTTGGTTGTTCTGTTCCGTTTAATATTAGACGAAAAGTGATGGTTAGCGATTTTGTATTATGTGCGTTAAAAACTAATTATATTATCTGTTATCTTGACTTGAACAGCTCTTTACGGTCCTGCAAATGATAAGTAGGAATAGACTCCATCGAAACCCTATGGAACCTTAGTAGTACTTGCCAAAGAAAAGGGTCACGACAAATAGTTTCCAGTCCCGTCCTAACCTAAAGCTATTGCTATTTCGTTGTTTATATTTTGAGGAACTCGTGGCTAAATAATAACAGCCGCTCGGGTCGATCTTTAGGTTACGCCGTGCTTGCCTAGGTTGGTCTGTGGATGGGTGACCGCTCGTAACATACCGAGTTTCCTCCGTGCCTCGGAAAGCACGTTAAGCCGTTGGTCCCGGTCTGACAACCAGTCTTACCAAGGGGTATCGTATCACCCAGTACTGATTTGTAGAAGTCAGATGGGCAGTCGCTCCATCTAAAATACTGGTATTCAGCTGTATCCGGTTAGACTGGAAGCCGACCCCAACATAGTTGGGAAAAGGCTAGTCAGATGATGAAATTTTGAAAAGCCTAATGGATTTTAGGTAAAATACCTTTAAGTTGAAGAGCTCAGGCTTCAAACATTTTGATTTGATTCAAAGGCTGTTTCCACCAATCATGGTTAAGTTCTGGTTAATACTTCATGCATACAAATACACATACAACAAGTACCTGCCTTTATTTAGTATTTATTTTCCTTAAATGAAGGTCTTCGTAACCTTTATAAACTGACTCCAAATCTTTTTAAACGTTAGTTATTTATTTCTGTTCCTGTTGAATAGTGCTCTGAAGTAGTAGGAAAATGTTGTGACAAAAGATTTTCTTCAAATTATTCGCTATAGAAAGCAATCGAAAACCTGTGTTCTAAAAAATCTGAAGCGGACTACATAACAGATACAGTGGAGTTCGGTCAAATTCAGATAAAAGGTAATCACAGCATTTAAAAAGCATTCTTCTTTCTTCTTCTTTATCGTGTGGTTAGTGCCTAACCTGGTGTCAGAGTTTTAATGCCGCCTATGGGCCTCTGACTTGGCTTTACATGCCGTCAAGAAATATCTCTGCAGCATGCTGGTTTCCTCACGATGTTTTCCTTCACCGAAGCAAGTGGTAATTATACAATACGCACATAAAGAGAGAGAGAGAGAACACATGCAGAGGTGCATGTCTTGGTAACTAGCAGTGATGGCTCCGTGTACGAGTATACTGACCATTAATGATGACATTAAAACAAAGAGTCTAGTTTCTAGTACAACTACTGGAGACTACACGAATGAGTGCATTGCTTTTTTGTTTTTAATTTAGTTTTATAATTATTATTTTCAGAGTCCTGCAAGGGTGGTACATGTGCCGACAACTGTGCATGCAAGGAAAAGGGCTGTGACGACTCCGCTCCTAAAGGTAAAACTTTTAATAATCAAGATTATTAAAACAGTCAGTTTTCCGACAAAGGAAGCAGGAAGAAAGATTTGTACATGACTTGTATTTATATTGACTTAAACACATCACTGAGCAAACAATAATGACAAACATATGTATATACATAACATCACGCCTGAAATCCTCGAAGGGTTAAGCAGAGGTGTACGTAATAGTACACCTTTCGCCAGTTATGTTTTTAAGTCCCATGTAATAGGGGTGAGCCTATTGCCATCAACCGGGCACAAATCCAGACCCCGTGGCTGCTACTGAGAAACAACAATTTGGCCTACCCGTAAATTGAACAGCAAGGAAGACTACTACGGACTTACCTACGTACTTTAGCAAGACTGCTAAAGATGAGGTCCTGTCGTGCTTGCAAGGCAAGGCAATAGTGACAAAGTGTTTGATAAAAGGAGAACCTGTCAGATACCAGCCAGAATCAAACCGGATAATTTATTTTTTATTTTTGCATTTATCTTTGTGATGATAGCCATGCAAGATTTTATCAGGTTTAGACTGGAATGGTAAGTACTAAGGAGCTTTGAATAGAGAGCTATATGGAAAGAAGAAGGCGATGTTGACCCAGCAGTAGACACCACAGGAATTTAGTACCTACCTAGCAAAAGCAGTTGTAGTTTGTTTGCATGGATTAATCTTCTAGACAAAATTCCATAGCAAACGTAACTCAAATCGTACCAAATCCTCTATTTTCTCTACTTGTGTCATAATATTTAGTTCGTGTTATTATCTTCCTGTGCGAGTCTCCTTTTGTTCTTCATTAAAAGGCTAATGTAATAATGATGTCATTTACTCCCTTCCAGGCGGCTGCTGCTAACATAGTAACTTCACCATGGACCGAGACAGGCGCGGTCGCCGTCCCTCCCTCTTCACCCGCGCCAGTAACTTCCTGGAGACCTGCTTCCCCATCACGTTTAGCGTAGTCTTCTTCGTCACTCTCGTGTTCTTCTACTGTGTTATATAAATGTACTGTTGAAGTTATTTTTGTGTTTCTTTGTTACGACACTGGTTCTCCTCCTTTTGAACTTCTTGCTTTAGTAAATTCAACTTAAAAGCACAGACTATTTGGATTATATTCGCAAAGAAATATTTCTTTCCTATTTCTTTTGTTTTTTTCTAAAATTCGAATTCATATAAAATTCGATCGATTCGAATAACTATTTCAATGAATTGCGGTTAGTTATGGTTCTTTAACCATAATTACGATTAATTATGGTTCTTTAACCATAATTAATCCAAATTCGAATAAATCGAATTTTATATGAATTAGAATATATTTTAATACGAACTGCCTCGTTGGTCTAGAGGTCGTAAGCGCGTTGGACTGCTGAGCTTGACGTCCTGGATTCGATTCCTGGGTTGGGCAAAGTATTATTGGGTTTTCCACCAGAAATTTCTCAGTAGCAGCCTGGATTTGTGCCCTGTTGATGGCAATAGACTCGACATGGGACTTGAAACTTGTACTATTAGGCACACCTCTGCCTAACCCTTCGGGGATTACAGGCGTGATGTTATGTTTAAAAAGAACTCATACGCTACCTTTTTGGTAATTCTAATTACCAAAATATGCATTCGGTCTAACAGCATACCCAGAACCTCGCTATGGCAGACGGTGTTCATTTTTTTTGTCCTAGTGACTGCATTTTTTTGGCTGTGTTATTAAGAGAGATTTCTTGGGAAGATAACGATGATATTATGATTGGTAGTCCTCAGAAAGGCGCGCGTTTATGACCAGATCTATGAACGTGGATGAGGAGTTATAAAAGAGTATGTAAGGATCGTAGCAGCTAGCGTTCTGTGGTTTCTGCCTACCCCCATGGTATAAAGGTATGACTTTCTTATGTATACAACATTATTTTTAGTATATGCGAAACCTCAATATAGTTTGCTCAGAATAAATAACTGAATCGATCCCAATAGTTTTTAAACCATGTTATATTTTTTCCCAAAAATATTAAAAAAAGTTAGATACCGACCGACTTTGAGTATCTATCGCAATAATTTAGGTACCTACTGCCAAATTATTATTATCAATGAGCTCAAGACGACGCTGGAGGCGCGCGCTGCGTGGTAACCGCGATTTTGTGCGGCCAAATAGGTAACAGAACAAGCTTATAACTTTGTGATTTTTCATGATACAGTTTTGAAATTTTGTACATAGATTCTTTACATAAATATACTAGACACATGTATCAGGTTTCGCATATACTAAAACTAATGTTGTATATTTAAAACGATGATTAACCGCATTTTAACAGTTGCAGGTATCAGCTAATGACCTACTTCAAGTTAGGTAAATATCCAATTATCCTAAACTAAGTATTTCCAGATAAAAAAGGTAGGTACTTGAGGCGCTTTCAAAGCAAATGGAAATAAAAACTCATTAGTTCAACCTACCTTTTTGTAAGTTGAATTTACCTATTGATTTTATTTAACCCCTGAAGCGTAAGTTCTAAATCCGAAAAATATGCTCCGTCATGTGCAATGTTTAGATTTATTATTTAAAATCATACTTCAATCTTTTTTGATATTTTTTTGTTGCAACATTCCGAGGGCACGAAGGCAACGATCCAGACAGACAATCTACAGAAATCGTGGTAACAGCGAGGGATCTACAGACGCAAATAGTACTAACAACCATACCTAACTGTGAGAAAATTAGTTTATGTTTGTACCTAAGCATCGCAAGCGCCTGATGTATGTGACTCAGGTTGGCTGGACAAATCTTCAAAATAGCTTGCATTTAACTAGGTCAATAGGTCACTTTATGTGACGGCTAAACACCCTTATTTCAGAATTTGTGACGCTACAGAATCTTAGATAATCGATCGAAAACGTGTCCAGCCATCTTGAAAAACCAATTTTTGCTGGTCTCTCAATCTCGGTAACGGAAGTGATTTTGACGACTTTTTGCATATCAACGGGCGTCACATAAATTTGTGACGGGCACCGAGCTAAAAGTTTTGTGATAAGTACAGTGGTTTAGTAGAAAAATGCAAAAATCTGTGTCCAGCCATCTTGAATTTACGTATAAAACTTATGGCTGGCACTTCCGAATCTCAATAACGGGGGCGTTTTCGAATATGGTTCCTTTACTAATACTTGGTGACGCAATGTGTGACAGTAATAACGTTTGATTTATGGCGTCACATGTAAGGGTTTACGAGAAATCAATAAAAACTTAATGTCCAGCCAACCTGAGTTCAAGATGGCTGGACACATGTATCTCCACTGCCTGATGATCTACGACCTTCGAAATGTGTTCAAAATTTTGTGACGGGGACGATAATGATAACCTGAAATTGTGACGGAGAAACTTTGCGTAGTTTCAAAGATATTGACCATTTAAATTTCCCCATACAAACATCCATTAGTAATGTGAGGTGACCATAATTTTACATAAATAGAGGATTTCTTTTTAATCAATTAATTGGCCGGTAGCATCCACGCCTGCTTTGTATTTGATTTCCCCGTGGGAATAAAAGGTTTTCCTGCAGTGAAAAGAGTAAGTATGTGTTAATTCATAATAATAATTGACCACCAGCGCTGCAAGAGAGAGCCCACTTGTATTTCGCGTTTAGTTCATTATCTTATGTAACTGAAAATGAGAACTAAACTCGACAGCCGGTAGTGTATGTACTTTTCGAAGTGTTATCACTAATCAGAGTACTAGTAACTATTAATTAATCTGCGGTAAGACAACCTAAATAAGAGTTAAGATTCGACCAGTTGTCCTAGTTGTACCAACTTTAAGCAATAGATGGCGACACCAATATCAGCTATCATGGTAGTATAGTTTGTCCTCCGACGTTTTCGTGGTAGCCCGCGAAATTCAATTTTTCTTGAGTTTTTTGCAGTTATTTTTTTCGTCCGCGGAAACAAATAACTTATAGATATGTATGATGATTCTTATGATTATAATTATGTAAATACATACTTGTTATTGTCGCGAATCATATTTTGATTTCTTTTAACGAACGAACGCAAGAAAAATTGAAATTCGCGGGCTACCACGAATGAATCACATTAAATACATTTTTTACGCAATTTGTAGATTTCAAATTTTGAAATCACATCAAAATCTATTAAAGACTACTGAGAGTTTACGTTTATGGTTTGTGACTTGGCTAGGGGGGCTGGCTTGTTCTCGGTTTCGCTCAGTTTGTCGCGGTGAAGAGATGTACCAAATGTACGAACGGGCCAGTTTACGCGTGTCGCCGCCCGCCGCCGCGCCGGACGACGATAAAACAACGTTGTGGTACAAGGCGGGGGTTACGGAAGTGCAAATGCGAGTTGATCATCGTCATTTTCGCCATTTGAAACGCTGTATAAGTACAAATAAATAAATGTGATTTTATTTACAGCAAACATTATTTTTTCATTTAAATACCTTCAGCGCATTAGTTTAGTTCTCCTGTGATAATATATACCTACTAAAAAGAATATATATCTGCACGTAAATAATCAATAACATTTAAAAATTACACCCTCCCTCCCTACTCACTTCTACATTTTTGTCTTCTATTGATTTAAATATCTACAGTTGTTCGTATTAGTATCACCAATACACGGATTTTCGTCCATTAAAGAAAACACCTTAAAATATACTTGTCCTACATAAAACCTACAATATTGGTTACCCTGCTGCAGTGTTTGTATGCGGAAATTTAAATGGTCAATATCTTTGAAACTACGCAAAGTTTCTCCGTCACAATTTCAGGTTATCATTATCGTCCCCGTCACAAAATTTTGAACACATTTCGAAGGTCGTAGATCATCAGGCAGTGGAGATACATGTGTCCAGCCATCTTGGACTCAGGTTGGCTGGACATTAAGTTTTTATTGATTTCTCGTAAACCCTTACATGTGACGCCATAAATCAAACGTTATTACTGTCACACATTGCGTCACCAAGTATTAGTAAAGGAACCATATTCGAAAACGCCCCCGTTATTGAGATTCGGAAGTGCCAGCCATAAGTTTTATACGTAAATTCAAGATGGCTGGACACAGATTTTTGCATTTTTCTACTAAACCACTGTACTTATCACAAAACTTTTAGCTCGGTGCCCGTCACAAATTTATGTGACGCCCGTTGATATGCAAAAAGTCGTCAAAATCACTTCCGTTACCGAGATTGAGAGACCAGCGAAAAGTGGTTTTTCAAGATGGCTGGACACGTTTTCGATCGATTATCTAAGATTCTGTAGCGTCACAAATTCTGAAATAAGGGTGTTTAGCCGTCACATAAAGTGACCTATTGACCTAGTTAAATGCAAGCTATTTTGAAGATTTGTCCAGCCAACCTGAGTCACATCCTGATGTATAATATCGCAAACCGACTCAGTTATCTATCAAAGACGGTACTTCTCCTATAATTGTTTGTCCAATAATCGTTATCCATAACACGTTTGCTATAAACTTCAGTAACCATAATGTTCAAAAATTCGAATTTTTGCTTTAATCTTTACTTCTAAAACTATTTCGTCATAGTTTCGAATTCTATAATAATTAAAACTCCTAATTTTGCATGAAATAAAGTCATAATTATGTCCTAAGTATTATTATTATTACCGCAACGCAGATGTAATCAGCAATTTTCCTAAAAAATATCCTAAAAGTCTTGGTAGCTGGCGTGAGGAGCGTCGACGATATTATTTTGTGACAGAAAGTGGTTGTGTAATGTAAAATGCGAGCGTAGCGAGCGCACGTCACATAGTCGTTAATATTTTAATGAATGACAAACGGATTTAGGGCATATTGTATTTAGGGATTTCAATTTTATGGCATGTGATATTAAGTTCGGGTAAGTTATCATTCGGACAACTGACGATTAGGACAAATAATGCTTAGGACAAAAAAAAATTAGCACTTTAGATTATGGATAAAAAAGAAGAATTGAATTGAGAAGGAATCTGTAGGTATCTACTAAAATAGTTTTTCAAAATTCTAAAAGGTGTCGACGAAGATGTGGAGGCGGTTTTCAGATTAACTTTTGTTGAAAATAAACGGGCAACGTTTTATAATTGAAACCCTGAAATAAAAAAACTTCAAAAAATACAGAAGCGATCACAAGAGAAATATAAAAGGGAAGAAAAGAGACATCTCACACAGGTGAAATTACTGTTCTTAACTTTTTTAGCTATTTGTATTAAACTACTACATGACTGCTTCATGGGTCCATATTGGCTCACCTAAAGTTCATTACCCGAAATTGTTCTTCCTAATGATTTGTAATCCGAATGATCACTCTTCCTAAAACTTTTCATCCTAAAGTTTTCATTCATACTATTTGTAGTGCTACCGGCGATGTTCATAACACTCATGTTTCCGAAAATTGTAATTAATAATATCATTGATGTAAATATATTTAAACTCCTACTGTTTTTTATCATAACGCTTTTATCCCTAAACATAATTACCATAATATTTTAGTTTAGAATGATTAAAGGTCGTTTCACTGATTTTTGTCTTAAATGAATGAAATTCAGGTCAGAGTGTCGTCTTTGGGGCACTATGAAAAAAATACTTAGAAAAATTTCGCCACCAATTTCGAGGTAGCGCTCGCTCGGCTCGCGCGTAGTTGGTCACAGTTCTAACCTTTTTTTTTTTTTTTTTTTTTTTTTTTTTTTTTTTTTTTTTTGCGCTGAGAAATGCTTTATGCGGGGGACGAGACGGGGTATGTGGGACTCCTGTCGGTGTATGACAGTATACCCACTAAAACTCAGCGGTGTTCCCTCGTCGCCGTGGTGGGAGGGTCATGGGAAACCGGCTCAGCCTTTACGTCCACAACCCTCCCGGCGCGTGCCCGCCTAGCTGGCGGGCCCCGCTAGCCCCCCAGGTTGGTGGGCAACGGGAATAGCCGGGAACACCTGGCCATTCCCGTCCGGTATTGGTGGAGGCCTGTGCAATACAGGCAAGGGTGCCCCCGCACCCGTTGCCTGCTGGCCTCCACCTGGCAGGAGTCGGAGATGACTGTCATACTGACGTCTTCTCCGACCCCTCCTCTGCCTTCGGAGCGGCGCCGCGTGAGGGTCGACCTCCCGCGCGCGCTCCGCCGCCTCCTTCTGGGACATGACGTGTTCACAGAAGGAGGCGACTGCCGCCCAGGACCCCTCGTCCCTCAGCATGGCGTTAACCACACCGGGGAGTGAGAGGTCCCGTCCGATCGCCGCAGTGAGACTGCGGCGCGGCTCCGTCCACGACGGGCACACCCCGAGGGTGTGCTGCGCCGTGTCCTCCGCCGCGCCACAGTCGTGGCACGACGGCGTCTCCTCCCGTCCGATCCGGTGCAGGTACGATCCGAAACACCCGTGCCCGGACAGCACCTGCACCAGACGGAACGAGAGGAACCCGTGCGACCGCTCGAGCCAGTCTCGCAGGACCGGCCCGATCGCGTCGACGGTTCGGCGGCCGAAGACTGCGGTGGCGAGGTCCCGCGTCCAGTGGACGACGATGGCGTCCCTCGCCTCCCGCCGGACGGCCTCCCGCTCTTCCGGGGCGGGGCGTTCCCCTCTCGCCCTCCGCCCCGCCGTCCACTCGTATACTCTGGCGAGCACCCACGCCTCGAGTTCCCAAGGCGGGGTGCCGGCCAGAGCACACGCTGCCGCGGAGCCCACCGTGCGGTAGGCCCGCGCCGCCCGCTGAGCTATGGCCCTCTGGGGCGCCCGTAAGGCGGCGGCGTTCTCCCTCCTCTGGAGGGAGTCCTCCCAGATAGGGGCCCCGTAGAGGGCCATACTCTTCAAGATGCCGGCGTACAATTGCCGGCATCGTGCGCTGGGCCCCCCCAGGTTGGGAAGCAGCCATGAGAGGGCGCCCGCGGTTTTCAGCAGGCGCGACGACAGCCCGCTAAAATGCGGGCCGAAGCGCCACCTGCTGTCGAGTACGAGGCCCAGATATTTCATCTGGGCCTTGACCTCGATTCTGACGCCCTCCACGAAGATGTGGGCGTCAGGTGGGGGGCGCTGCCGAGGTCCGTGGAAAAACACGGCCTCGGTTTTGTGCAGCGCCACCGTAAGTCCTAGGCGGCGGATCCTCCCCGCGACCAAGGATCCACCCGCCGAGGCCAAGTTGGCCGCCTCCCTGAAGCTCCCCCCCCGGGCGGTGAGGAGAGTGTCGTCCGCGTAGCAGACGACACTCGTGCCTCGGAGGAGAGCTCCCCGCAGGAGCCAATCGTAGCCGACGTTCCAGAGGAGAGGTCCCACGACCGACCCCTGCGGAACGCCGGCCTCGACGGCGTATCGCCGGACTTGTCCAGACCTATTTACCAGGAGGACCGCCCGGTCCTCCAGGTAGCTGGCCAGCAGACGGCGCAGGTATCGAGGCACTCCGTGGAATCGGAGCGCCTCTAGGATGGTGGAGTGGGGAACGGAGTTGAAGGCATTGGCTATGTCGAACGACACGGCCAACAATCCGTCCCCCGCTTCCACCGCCTCCTTCACCTGGCCCTTGAGGCAGGCCAGCGCGTCCACGGTGGAACGCTCAGCCCGAAAACCGAACTGAGCGTCCGACAAGTCCGGCCCGATGTCCCGCAAGTGGCCCTTTAGGCGGGCAGCAATTACCCCCTCAAACATTTTACCGACCTCATCGAGCAGGACGATGGGCCGGTATGCCGAGGGGGAGTCTGCCGGGCGGCCCTCCTTGCGGAGGAGGCACAGCTGCCCCTCCTTCCACGGCTTCGGGAACCTCCCCGACGCAAAGCATGCGCTGAAGAGGTCCCGAAACCGCTCCTGCATTTGAGCGGCGGCGATTGCCACCACTCTTGCAGGCACGCCGTCGGGGCCCGGAGCCGTTTTCTTGGCGCGGATGCGGAGAATCGCCGCGCCAAGTTCCGACTCCGTGACAGGCGGGGCCTCCTCCGCTTCCTCGTCCGGTGGCGGCGGAGCCTCCTCCAGCGCTGGGCCCATCACTGGCGGGGCGAAGTTGCCCCTGCGCGGGAACAGGGACTGGACCACCCCGTCCAGAAATGAGGGCTCCAGGGTCTCGGCAACCGGGGGACCAAAGGGGCGCAACTTGTTGCGCGCTGCCTTATATGGTCTCCCGTAGGGGTCGTTGTCGAGACCCTCCAGCAGCTCGGCTCTCGACGAGTCCCTGGCGGTGGCGATGGCCCGCTCGAGGACCATTTTTGCCCCCACGTACACCTCGTAGAGATGGTTCTCGTCGGCCGGGTCCCGTCGACGCCGCCGCCGGCTCCGCGTGTAGGCCCTCCTCGCCTCCACGCACGCGGCTCGAAGCCCCGCCAGCTCCATCGACCACCAGTACACGGCGCGTCTGGGCGGCGGTCGGCTAGACCGAGGCATGCTATGGTTGCATACCTCGGTCAGAGACTCTCTGAGTCGCCCCGCCGCTTCGTCCACGTCCATGCCGGTGGTAGGCGGCGACAGCCAGTCCCGCAGGAACGCCGCTTCCCCCGCTGCCTCCCTGTCTGGCTACAGCCCACCGCGGGAACGATGATCGCCCCGAGACGGGCTGCATCCCTCCGGAGACGCTGGCGGAGATGTCGAACCGCACGTAGCGGTGGTCCGACATGGTCTCCACCAGGTCCACCCGCCAGTTCAGCACGCGCGCGGCCAACGCCTGGGTGGCGAAAGTGACGTCCACTATTGAGCCACCCCGACGCCGCACGCATGTCTGGACGCTCCCTCTGTTCAAGAGGGAGAGTCCAGAGGAGGCTGCCCATAGCTCCACCGCCCTCCCGCGAGCGTCGGTGGCCGGGTTGCCCCAGGTCACCGACTTGGCATTCAGGTCTCCCAAGAGGCAGACCTGACGCGGCACCGCCCTGCCAACCACGGCGGCCAGGACTCCGAGATAAATCTCAAAGTCCCGGAGTGGGCGGTTTGGGGAGAAATAGACCCCCACAAGGGCCAAGTCTCCCCATGCGGCGGCCACGTATCCCGGTCCCCTCTCTAATAGCGAGAGGGGAGGGGAGTCTGTGGAAGACCGCGCCGCTAATGCCACCGAGCCGTCCTCGTCACCCAGCCAGCTGCCGGGGATCGAGTAGGGCTCGGCGACCGCCGCTACGTTCACCAACCACTCGGCCATGGCCTGCACTAACAGGTCCTGGGCCGCTCTGCAGTGGTTGGTGTTCGCCTGGAGGATGCGATAGTCGGAACCCATTATTCCGACATCGATCCTCCCTCCTCCGCTACCGCCGCCGGAGCTGCAGCTGCAGCGGCGACGACGACGGCGGTGGCAGCGGCGGTGGCAACAGGGCGAACCTGCGCCGGCACTATGCCCTTCCTCACGGGAGGCCTGCAACTGCTGCCCGTCATTTTGTGGTCCGCGGGGCGGCCACTAGCGGCGCACGCCGCGCAGTGCTGCGCGGTGGCGCGGCAGGTGACACTTTTGTGTCCCTGCCGCCCGCAACGGTAGCACGTGTCCCCCCAGTCGAACTTGGAGGGACACGTGGGTCGGGTGTGGCCGAACGCGAAGCACTTGAAGCAGCGCGTTGGCTGGTCCTCAAGTGCCCGCACCACGGCCGAGCTGAACCCGACGAGCAGCCGCCCCTTGGTCGCAGCAAGGACAGCACCAGCCGCGGCGACCGGGCACTCCACGCGGATGATGCCCATGCCGCGGCGGCCGGGCCTGACGGCTCCACCCTTCACCGCGCCAGCGTCGCAGCCTCCAGCCGCTGCGACGGCCGCCACCACATCCTCTTTGGTGACCGAATCATCGAGATCGGCCACCTCCAAGGCTGCGGTCTTGACGGGCCTGCCGACCGTCGCCGCATCCGCGATGACCTCTTGCAACTTTGTTGCGAAGAGGTCTGCGTTCGTGTGCCGCCGCTCCCCCGAGAACTCGAAGATTCGAGCTCCGGTTAGGGTTCGGCGGCACGTAATGTTGCTGATCCCCAGCTGGGAGGGATCAGCATTGGTACGAGCCCGCCTTAGGACGGACTCGTACGTCTCGCCCCGCTCCACGGCCGCCGGGGTGATGGTCACGACGACGGCCGCGGTTTTGGGAGGAACTAACTTCCTCCCGCCGGCTGGAGCCTTTTTGGCTGCGCGAGTAGCCGCGGCAGGCTTGGCAGCTGCAGCGGGCCTAGCAGCCGCAGCGGGCCCAGCAGCCGCAGCGGGCTTCTTCCCCTTTCCCCTCCTGACCACTTCCGTCCACGACTTGTTGGCCGGGGTGGTGGAGGGAAGAAGGGCGTCTACCCCCTGCGATGTCTGGGGGGCCGCCGCCGGAGTGGCAGCCGACCCAGACGCGCCTTCCGTGCCCGTTGCAGGGCTCGGGGTTTGAGGAGCCGCCTTGCTCCTCTTGCCCTTACCCTTGCCCTTGGAGGGCTTCGGGGCCTGGGGCTGCGCACCCGACGCCGAGCCCGCCACAGGCGCAGGTTCCGACTCCGTCGGTGGGCGACTCTTGTCCGCCGCAAGCGGCGGGCGGAGCCGCCTTTCCGGCAAGAGCCGGTCCTCGATGCCTGCGAAGCAGGCTCTGGTGAAGGCCCTCTCCTCCATGACAACCCTGCGGATGATGTCCTCAAGGTTGGCAGGGGAGAAGGAGGAGCCTCCTACCACCGGGGCTGGGGCTGATTGGGCAGGCCGGGCCGTGGCGTCAGCCAGCTTCTGATGAAGCTGGCTGACCTCCGCCTGCAGGCGATCCACCTTCGCCTGCAGCTGCCGCGTCTCGTCCGTGGCCGTCCGCCCGACCAGCTCCAGGACGATGCCGTGTAGGCTGGCGGCACGGCATTTGAGGGCCTTCTGGAAGGTCCCCTTCAAATTGGAGGACTTTGAGGCGACCTCCAGAACCTCCTCTTTGTCCTCGAGCGCCATGCGCTCCAGCTCCGCCAGGGAGTGGTCGGCGTACAGCACACTCGATGCGCCATAGCCAGCCCTCGACCTGGCGATTTGCGCCTGGCGCTCTCTGGCCGCGACCCTCTCCTCCAGGTCCTGCTGGACCTGCACCCTTTTGGCCAGGTTGAGCTGGCGCTCGGCGTCCGCCAACCCCACATCGTGGGTGCCAGTCGTAGAAGAAGTCGAAGCCTTTTTAGACTTCGACTTCTTCTTCGCCCTCCCCATCGACTCCGAGGAGCCCTCGGACCCGGGCCTCAGGAAGGCCCTCTTCCGCCCAGGGCGGTCGCTGTCGGCCGCCGACGTATCCATGTTGGATTCGTCGGAGTCCGACAGCTCGCCTGGTCCGCTAAAAAAGCTGACCGCAGACGGTGCGCGGTCAGCATCCGACGCTTGAGCGTCGCCGGTGTGGCCCTGAGAAGGGCCTTTTGGTTGGCCCTGAGAAGGGCCGTTTAAATCGCTCAGGGACGAGCGACTCGACACGAAACGCCCGGAGGCGTCCCGCAGGTTTTTAGTTTTAAAATTAAAATTCGAATTCGACATCTTCGTAATTCGCCTTCGATGCACAGCGCACTTTAGCCACCGGTCTGCCACTCCGTTACGGTGGTCAGACACGGCGTTGCCCAGGGGATACTGCGAGGAAGTATGCGCTGTGGGGGATCCCCCGTCACAGTTCTAACCTAACCTAACCTATGGACCACATCGTTTTTACGACAAACGGTTAGTCGGAGACAAAAACACCAAGACACTTTTAGCCTTATATTTAGGTGTTTTATACGATAAAATCGAGAAAATAAACGATTTGCAAAAATAACACTTTTTTGGAAAATAAAGTTACGCAAAATTAATGTATATAATACTGATTATTATGAATAAAAAGAAATCTAAACAAAAAAGATATGACATAAAATAATAGTGTAAAAGATGGTTATGTTGAGAAAATATAGGAAAACAAATAAAAGTGACAACGAATCTCAGGATCCTCACACGTCCGGCCGTCTTATGACGACATGCCGTGTCGACGGCGCGTTCGTGTTCCACGAGCGGCTCAAAGAGATGTCAGCAACCACGTAGGGGCCGCATGGGCCGATGCTTGCCAGGGCTGGAACACTAAGGGCAAAGAAGGAACATGGATGGGTTTTAGTCAGTACAAGTTTGACACTCATTCCACTCCGACCAGAGCGGGGGGGTCATTTGATGATTTCCCATCCTAAAAAAAAAAAGGGATCCTCACACAAGCGAAATTACTGTTGTTAATTTTTTAAGCAGTTAACAACCAACTACACGAGTTCTTCTACTTATTGGTGTTGCTGCCCCGACAGTATTTTATATCTTGTTAGTCAAGAACTTCTCCACTTCCCCAGCGTCGTCGATGGCCGCGCAAAGGTCACTGTAGCTGTATGTTTTGGAGCTAAGAGGGCAGGATAGATGTTGGAGTATATTTTGCCACACAACTCCACACCCACCCTTCGCTGCTGTTCCGTTGAGGTAGCCCAAGTAGCCCCATTTAACGAGGTTGGAGTCACATCTTCCCACTTGAGTCCGAACAGTCGGAGTCAACGTGAGTTGAGGAAGCGTAGTCTGCAAGATTATGACGGAATAACCTCCAGTTTTGCATTTTCAGTCAAAATGGAGTTCAAATAGGGATTGAATTAGTTCTATCAGTGAACTGTATTTTATGCTCTACAGCACGTATCTGAAAGCTGTGAGATCGTGGGCACCATGAAACTGAACCACTTCTCCATGAAATCGCAAAAGTAGATCAAAACAAATAAATAAAATTGAAGTGTCTGTTTGTAATATCAAAACAACAGCTTTTTACTGAATTCATATCAAACTATATACGGTACTTTAATCATTTTTTTTTTGTCTTTCTGTCTGTTTGTTGCCCATAATCTTCGAAACGGTTGGATATCGACTGTCGGTCGATTTAACATTACTAAAATAGGGAGTAACTTAGGCTACATTCATTTTAGTAAAACCATTATAGTGTCCCGTGCAAAAAAAATTAAAACCCCTGATATTGTTAACAAAATGCGATTCAAATAAGGAAGTAATATTTTTTATAATATTTTCACGCGGACTACAAACAAACTTCAATACCTACTCGACGCAAATGTATTGGACAGCTGACGGTTCAAGAGTTAGTTAAGAGTTGGTGAAGGCAATAAAAGAAATCCGAAAATAGAATCAAAATCATATTTTTATTGAATTGGCACACGACCGAAAAAAAAAAATTTGACAACAAAATAATTAATGATACTAATTAACGTAACACATTAAACCAGGTACACCTTGATTAACAGCATCCTCCTGAAAAAAAAAGAAAAATATAGAATATTATTTATTGTCACAACTGTATGTATGACCAACATAGTAAAGAATATGCAATGGTTCGATTGCAAAGTCGGGCAAAGTATTTTTGGGTTTTGCAATAAGGAATTTCTCAGTAGCAGCCGCAGAGACCGGTTGATGGTAATAAGCTCGCCTCCTGTGGAGGGAGGGGGGTACTATTAGGTTCATCTGGGATTACAGGCATGCCGTTATACTTGTAAGTATAAATAATATGTGCCCGAAATGAAAACCCACGAGGAAGCCCAGTTTATAAGGGTTTTCTTGACCTGATGACAAGTCAATCACATAAAATCTGGATAAAAGTATTACCAGAGGCAGAGCAGTCAGTGCAGTTGGTCTCGCAGTTGTTGTCCTTGCAGCAATCAGCATCTTTGCAAGAGTCTACACAGAGAAAAGAAAACATAAAACAAAAGGCAGATTTGAAGAAAAAATAAGTGTGAAATATGGCTACAAAAGAAGTGAACACTTAGATGAACGTTAATACAGATAAACATAACATAATTATATTGGGATAACGTCAAGAGAATAATAGTAAGTTCATTCCATAACTATAGATTAGCTGAGGATATAATTCCAAACACCCATTAGAGCATTTCAGACATCATCGTCCTTTAAGGTCTTTGGAGGACATTATGGATGATGTCTTTTTTTTCCGATGGCAAATCATCAAATGACCCCCGGAGCGGAAGGGAGTGTCAGACTTCTACTGACTAAAACCCATCCATGTTCCTTCTTTGCCCTTTGTGTTCCAGGGCCACGGTATCTCTTTCGAACAGTCCCGCAGCCCTGGCAGGCATCGGCCCGTGCGAGGCAGAGTCCGTTCTTGTTGCTGACATCTCTTTGAAGGATGATGTCTTAGACATTATTCGTTTCTATTGTAAGAATATGTCTCGGTTTCATACTATTGCAAATAATTTAAAGGTATACCAATTAAGTTATCACGTACCTTTGCAGGGTTCCGAAGGAGCAGGCATTTTGGTTGGTTGAGTTATAAGGTTGTCTGACCGAAGAATTGAAGAGACAAAGGTTGACTATGCTTCTGTGGCTATCAGTGCAGGTTTATATACCAACCTTATAATGTACCAACTTAAAGAAAAGTGGTAAAAACAGAACAATAGCGAGGTTGTCGAGACCTCGGATATTTTTTGGATCTTTGAGGTTATATCTGATGATGCTGTTTACGTATTAACAAGAGGCATTTGCTAACAAAAATGCCGCGAAAATATTTCAAAGCGGTGCCTATTTCCCATAATATACGGGGTAGAAGGGACACCGATGTGGACGGTTACCACGTATTCAGTAATCATTCTGAGCCAAATTGCAAAACCTACACGGTCAAAATGTATGGAAGAACTGATTTTTATTTCTATGTTGGGGGCTTTGAATGATCAGATGATATACTAAATACCTGGGAAATGGTTTTCGCGTCGGTGTCCCATCCACCCTGTAATCAGCCAATTATGTTCCCTGCTAGGACACTGGTCTCGTCTTTGTGAGAGCGAGATAACCGTTACCCACTACTGAAACCATGCGAGTTGTTGCATACATAGAACTTACTACAAAGCTAAAACAGAACCTATTACCTACTATTTAAGAATTGAGCCATTTCGTGAAGTTATCCTTGCGCTATAAAATCATAAAAGACAACAACGTTTCGACTCTTGAGGAGGGAGGATGCGCCAAGGTAGCCAGCAGTAGCGAAGGGCCAATTTTTATAAGAGGTAAGCCGGAGTACATAATTATCATTCATGCGATTATATTTTTTTGTCTATAGAAAAGTGACTGTGCCAATTTTCAAGGGGAATCCGGTAGTAATCGAGTTGTATGGAACCTTCGCCACTGGTAGCCAGAAAATATCAAATTTTATTAAGTTTTTTTGCTATTTCCAGGTCAGTGTCAGGCTGTATGTTGAACAAAATATGATTCGCAGCCGTAACACGTATGTATTTACAGAATTGTTATCATTCAAATCACCAATACAACCCTCTAAGTTCATTTAATCCCATTCAATGACCATTTCTTGAAAAACTCGAAGTATTTTGATTGCGAAAAATGTAAGAAAATTTGAATTTCGTCGGCTGTCCTGTCGCTTCCCCCTTAACTAAGTATGAACTCTTTATTCATCCTTTGAGTGTTTCTTTGTTTAACATTGTTCAAGCTACGCCTTTGTCGTATCTCGGGCCATCATCATCATCACCTGCCTAGACTTTTCCCAACTATGACTAGATATATTCAGCCGCATCCGGTTAGACTGGAAGTCGACCTTAAGCCCCGACTGAATACCCGTGTTTTACATGGAGCGACTGCCTATCTGACCTCCACAACCCAGTTAGTACTAGGTAATCCGATACCCCTTGCTAAGACTGGTTGTCAGACTTTTTGAGTCACTGACTACCTGTAACGACTGTCAAAGATCTACAAATGACAGTCGGGACCAACGGCTTAACGTACTTTCCGAGGCACGGAGGAAACTCGGTATGTAATGGGTAGATATTATATCTATACTAATATTATAAAGCTGAAGAGTTTGTTTGTTTGTTTGCTTGAACGCGCTAATCTCAGGAACTACTGGCCCGAATTGAAAAATTCTTTTAGTGTTTGATAACCCATTTATCGTGGAAGGCTATAGGCTACATAACATCACGCTACGACTAATAGGAACGGAGCATTTATGAAAAAGATTGCAAAAACGGGGAAAATCCAAAGGCAGACGAAGTTGCGCGGGTCAGCTAGTTGCATATATTTATCGTATCTTGAGTACCTAATGATTATGGAGTATGGACACTCTTTAACCATTCATTGATCGTTAAGAGGCTTAAATTTATCAGCGATAGCTTGCGGGTTCGATATAGTTCCATCACTTCTGTTATCAATATTTTGCTTTTTACATCTTGCTATATTTCTTAATATATTTTTACGTATTTTAATGGCCACCTATTAGACTCGTTACGCCTCGTTACGTTGCTTTTGTTGATCTATCAATGCCAGGGCGTTTTTTATTCAAGTCGTTTTTTCTTACTTTATCTCAGCATTAGATGCATTTTGTCATCATTCTTGTGTCACCAGTTACTCCAGTTTAACGTAATATTTTAAATTATATTGTTCTATTTATTAAAATGAGAATCTTTAATGGTAGCACGGGTAAGTCCTTACCAAAGATATTCATTTATTTATTTTTGTATGAAAATATTCATATTTAAAACTCTTCGATCCTTACTTAATTTTAGGTTGTCGTTTTTCAGTTCTAGTTATTAAATCAGCACTTTTAAATCTAGTTAAGAATTTAAGTTTATTTGTTTGGGTCACTTTCCAAATTATACACAGTGGATGCTATTTAATTGATATAAAAATAGCTTTTGCCCGCGGCTTCGCTCACGTTAATTTAGCATTTGACAACAATTCAGGTTGTACTCTGCTTGTAAAAATATAATTCAATCATGATTCGAAAGACACGTGGCGCCATCTATTATCATAAAAACGTTATTGTTGTTTTCCTTGGGAACAGTACTTTTTTTCGGGATGAAAGTTACCCTATGTCTGTTTCTGTACACTTGACAACGTATATGCAAAATTTCAGGATGATCGGTTCAGTGGTTTAGGCGTGAAAAGGTAACAAACAAACAAACTTACTTTCGCATTTATAATATTGGTAAGGATAAGGATTACACATATACTAGTAACAGCTTGTCGTACATTTCACCATTTAAAACATTCTGTTCCGTTTATTAACTTATCAGTATAGAGCAGAGCCTTGTCTAATCGCTGTGAAACAAGCCCCATGAGCTTTACCTACATTATATATGCAATTGAAATTTATTTATTTATTTATTATTTCTGGCCAACCAACAATTGTTTATACGGTTACATTTTAAAATAAAGATTCTTATATCAAAGGTTAGTATAACAATTTCTTATAGGTTAGCACCGCATGCCCCATAAAATAATAAATGTTACATTAAAGACTAAAGTAAAATTGAAATCAAAGTTTAAAAACAGAATTAAAATCAAAATTAAATTTAAATACAAAATCAAAATTAAAAACAAAATCAAAGTTAAATACAAAAATTAAAAACAAACTCTAAATTAAATATTAAAATTTATTATTATTATACAAGTATTAAAGGCAAAATCAAAATTCAATACAAAAATTAAAAACAAAATCAAAATTAGATACATAAAAAACAAAACTTAAAATCAAAAGCACAATCAAAATAATACAATACAAAATCAAATTCACAAGTAAAAAGTCAAAAAAGCAAATTCATATTAAAAATAACAAAAAATCGAATTACAAATATTGTTAAGTAAAACAGTTACTTGCTTACTTTCAGATTTGAAGCCAGAAACTCCATGGAGCGTTGACTGCGTACCAGGCTGCGACTGTCACGACTGTATTGATCGTGAGTTCCAAACCTGTTCCATTCTATGGTGTCCTTGTCCCACATACTGTTTCTCAGTGCTATCAATCAATGATGAAGGATCGAGATACCAAGTCAAAAGGATACAAAATATAAAGTAGTTAAAAAACGGGCAAAAAAAATTTTTTTTTTTTTTGGCTGGTATATTTCACTCCCCAGCACAAACTAGCCAAGTTTACTTGTAGCCACTGAAGAGTTCTACGACCCACCTCCTGGCTCCATCATCAGATCTTCAACCCGAAGTGAAATCTATTAGATTGTATTGGACTCATCAAAATGAATCATATGAGTACAAACTCGAAGGGTTTACTAGTAGCCACGGAAAAGTTCCGCTATCCACATCCTGGCTCCATCATCAAGCCCTCGTTATCAAGCCCAATTTATTGCACTCTCAAAACGAATCATGTGAGCTTAAACTTGAGGAGTTTACTAGTACTTTAGTTGCCACTTAAGAGTTCTACTATGCACCTCCTGGCTCCATCATAAGTTCAGCTACAAGATACCAAATTGTGGTATTGTCATCCGAACTACATATAAGGTCTATCTTTTCATACACGAAATATTTTAAGAGTAACTTCTTTAGGTCGTAAAGTCGCCACAGCAACGAAAACAAAAATGATCTGAGTGTTTTTGTTTTTTCCAAATTATTATAATTCTAATTTTTTTTTTGAGACTTTTTGCTTAAAACCTTTACTCCCTATTCTAACAAAGATAGTAGGCAAATACGACGTAATAACTAGCGTAATGAATGTTCAAAAATAAGGAGCCAGTATTTATTTTGTGGGTCAAGTACCTAATTTTAAATTATTTATTTTTATAAAATTATTCTTAGATAAAAAAAAATCCCTTGAAATGGCTTCGTTAGAGCCGTTCGTTAGATGATTCTCTGAAAATATTTCGTGTATGAATAGTTAGACCTTATATACATACAAAGTTGCTTTTGGATACAACAATTAAAAGGAGCTTAAACTTGACTGTTAAGATTCGATTACATTGTTACGCGTGAAGCTAATGCAAATTCATTCACTAAAAATGTTATAGCAAAGCATCACGCTTGTATTTCCCGAAGGGTTAGACAAAGCTGTATAAGTAGGTACACCCACATATATTTTACCAGTTATGTTTAAGTTCCATGTATTTAGGGGCGAGTTACCATCAACCGGGCACAAATCCATACTCCGACCAGCTAATGAAAAAAATCCTAGAGGAGAAACCCCATAACACTTGGCTGACCCTCGAACCCAGGACCTCATGCTCAGCAGTAGCGTTGGCCACCAACACTAGACCAAAGAAAAAAGAAATCGAAATAAATCATATTCAAGGTTTTGGGAGACCAATTACTGACTAGATTTTTAGAAGTTAGAAAATTATATGTACAGTCGCCAGCCCATCAAGCTACCAAAATCTGTCAAATTTCTTTAATAGATTTTCAACTTTATCGCTAAAGCATTAGGTTCACGGTTGATTGGGAAAATTTGACAGTTTCAGGTTTATACCTACGTGCATGTATAAAATGATTTTATTTCTTTTTCAGATTCCTGTATGAAGTAACTATTGACCTCGACTGAATGAATAGGAAAAGGCACTAAATTAAGTTATTTTAACAATAGATAGTTTGGTATATTGTAGTTTCAGATGAATGCAGAAATAAATAGTACAATTTATGGTAATGATGTTTTTATTTTATTGTTACAATGTTATGAAGAAGTACATAAGTAAAATTGAAAACAAAAATCAGTGTTTAATAAAATTACAAGCATAAAAATAGGATCAAGAAAAACTGTACTTGTGATTAAACAATGAAGAAAATGTATGAAAGGTCACAATGACAGTGTCTATGAATAAGTAAAATATCACCAAAACTAAACATTATTATTTTGCATTTTAATAGTACGTGTTTAGTCAGATGTTTTTCATTATGTATTTACGTATTGTAATTGAAAACAAAACGAAATAAAGTAAAGTCACCATGACTTTTATCAAGTGCATTTCAGCATAATTTTTGAATAACAATCGAACATGTTCCATTTATGACATTTTTGTGTCGGTGTAAATATTCAAACATGGAATGTTGCTGGTTTTTTTGTTTTTTTTTTTTTTACAACGATGACTTATATCTATGTTTAGTTTTTAGCTGTTTTAGCACTGTCTGTCGTGTCGGTTGATCGTTTGCAGGTGCAGCTGCAAGAAGCATCGCACTTGCATGATGTGCAGCACTGGCTGGTCGTGCATTTGCACTCTGTAAAAGAAAATCTACTATTAACATCCAGGGGTTCTCTATGACTTCCAGTAACATAAAATTATGCCTTTGATCTCCGAAGAGGAGAGTAGACTTGGCTGGCAAGTTATTCCTGTACCTATGGGGTTTATTATCAACAACCGGGCACAAATCTAGACTCCGGAGTAATGCTAAAATAAACTAAATAACACTTTCCCGACCTGGGAATCAAACCTAAGATCCTGCGCTTAGCAATCGTTCTTGTGACGACTAGGTCAATGAGGCAGGCCGATTTTCGCAGAATTCCTTTACCTACATAAAGGACATTGGAGAAATCGGCCCATACGCGGACTAAATGAAATATAAACCAAAAATGCATATATGTTTGTCTATTTATGGTTGTTTGTAAAAAGTCCGAAAGTCATGGGGCAGTGTGTTTTTATTGTGGTAGTGCGTTTTTCTGCATCTTTGTACGTGCCAGACCAAAACGCTGGATGCTAAATGAAATCCAAATGTCAGTAATGATTTTATTCGCTCTATAATTTTCAAAAAAAGAAAGCAGCAATAACAAAACACAGTACCAAAAAACCTACGACCAAAAAAAATATTCTTTATATTTGATTATATTTTTAATTTCATGATAAATATTCATTTTAATCTATTCATCGTTAGTTGTGTGTTTTTTAGCAGTAATGAGTGATTAAATTGTCATTCTTATTCTCCGACCTTACCCTATCTGGGCCTTTCTTACTATGGGCGTTTGCCAATCTCCTTTACATCGAATTGGTTTTCATTTTTAAGTACCAACAAAGATAAAATTATTCGATATACGCGCGCACTTCAGTTTATTTCCATTTTCAGTTTAACAAAACGCGCAAAACGTGAACATATTAGGACATAACTAATTTTAACTATGTATATTCTGTTTCATTTATCTGCAATACTTATAGTATTTATTTAGCTGCTTCAGCTAGTTTTAGTTGGTTAATTAACTTATTTGCTACGCTGCTGAGAAAATGTGTAGAAGTAACTATAAACACAAATACTTTTACAATAGAGTTACCATGTCTTTATTACGAGGGCAGACTATGATATTGCAGTGCGTCGCCATTCCAGAGACACAGCTGAATTACTACAAGTGCCTGTAATGATAATCGTAACCAGCACACATACCCTGTCCAGCAGTGGTTACCCAACTAAGCCATCGAACCAAGCCAGTTTTTTTACTCGATATAGGCTTGCTATTGGACGCGACTCGCCATGATGCGGCCTAAGATGGAGCACGCCTGCCTAGATTGATTTTTTTGATTTTTCAAGGTCTATATTGATACATAAATTGAATACAATCTGATTACAAATGATCTTATTCTATTTGTTCACAAGTCAGGATTTATTTTGTTACACAGGCTAAATATTTCGCCTTTCTAAACATCAAAACATGTTATTATTACCTTATTTGGTGTTGATTTAGCTTATAGATTAACATCGATTAATTAAGTATGTGCCGGTGTAAGGTAAGGACCCACATAATATTTACAATGACTTAAATACAAAACGTACGGTCGCGACTCGCCACGATGTGGCCTAAGATGGAGCACCTAGAAGAAACTGCTTAACCTTTTTCCAACAAGCTGGAGTTGGCTTCCAGTCGAACCGGATCCAGCTGAATACCAATATTTTACATGAAGCAACTACCTATTTCACCATCACAACCCAGTTAGTACTGGGTGATACGAAACCCCTGGGTAAGACTGGTTGTCAGACTTTTGAACCACTGACCACCTGTAATGACTACGATACTGGGTAATACGATACTCTTTGCTAAGACAGGCTGACCTGTAACGACTCTCAAAATTTAAAAATGACAGCCGGGTCCAACGACTTAACGTGTTCTCCCAAGCACGGAGGAAACTCGGTATGTAATGGGTAGTCACCCATCCACAGACCAACCTAGGCAAGCGCGGCTAAAGATCGACGCGAGCGGCTGTTATTATTTATTCACGAGCTCCTTATACACCGTGACTTTTTAGTCGTCTTACAAAGGTCGTCCACTCAATGTACCCGACATAAAATAGCTCTAGGCGCGTTTTTTTTTATCTTCCATAATAGGTACAAAAAATAATAATAATAAAAAATTAGAATAAAATTATGAAACATCCTGTTAATGATCTTTACGTGACAAACGAGAGAACAGATGCCTACCCAGCACTCGAGTCCAGTAGATCATCGCTCGCAAGAGGGTGTTTTAACTACGTCTTGCGTCATAACATAACTGGTGAAATGTGGGTGTACTTTTAGGTACACCTCTGCCTGACCCTTCAGGGATTACAGGCGTGATATTACTACCTACTCTTGCCATATCATACTTCACACAGTCCATTGGTTCATCGTTTCTTTGTCTTCCTCTACTCTTATACCCATCCAC
Source organism: Noctua fimbriata (assembly GCA_905163415.1). Lineage (NCBI taxonomy): Eukaryota > Metazoa > Arthropoda > Insecta > Lepidoptera > Noctuidae > Noctua > Noctua fimbriata. Next base: position 6,813,764 of record LR990929.1, on the reverse strand, counting down.
ATTCAACATTCAACATTTACCTCATTCCTCCGCATCACATGCCCATACCAAGACATAATACTGAATATTATTTTTATTTTTATATTTTTAAAATCTCATAAATACCTATATTTTTTTTTAATGTTTAGTATTCATTAGATACAAGAAGTGGGCTGCCGTTGTAAGACGACTAAAAAGTCACGGTGTATACAAAATACTCTCCTTAGACCTAGTATCTCCGTGCTAACACTAATTATTTTATCATACAGTACAATGCATGTCAGCCGCTTTGTTATTTTTCAGTACCTACATCGTTAACTGAACTATTTTAATTACTTAGTCTTAATAAGTAATCAAGGCAATAAATAAACTAGTTAAGTATTATTTAAACCAAGGTTCAAGAGTTTCTAAACCAACTGAAAACGAATGATAACATAATAAATAAGAGATTTGTTGAAATTAGTGTAGTTAATTGGGAATAACTGTTTTTGTTATATGTTTTAAAGTGTGACGAAAAATTAATGCCTATGGCGCGATTTAATGCGAAACGAGGATGAAGAATTTGAATTTGAATTCAGAATTTGGATTTGTTTTTTTTTTATAATTTGGAGTTTTGGATACAAAACTATTTTTGATGAAATGACGAATAAGTTTTCAAGGATTAAGGTAAAATCAATGTAATACTTTGTAGTTAGTATTCAACTTATAACAGCACTCTTTTTTTTGTCTTGTCGGTTGTTCAAAAAAGTTTCAGGTACCCCCGAAAAAACCTATGCAGTGTTTTTTTTTATAAATAATTTTAGACAATAATACTCATTTTTATTTTAAAATTCAAAATTGATTTTATGAAAAAAGTAAAATTTCCCGGTATCTCTTATATTTTCATAAGTCCCAGATAAAAAAAAAAAACACTCTGTTTAAGAAAAAAAATCATAAGAACCTCTATCATGTGCAGAATAAGGCGTTATTTTGTAAACAACGAAATCTTTGTACCTACTACTTAACAGTACAATCAATAAATCCTTAATCACTAATCCACTAACACGGTCTTCGGTGCAGTCGCTATGCAAAATATTTTGCAACGTTATACATTATTAATATTTGATACTTATTTATCACACAGTAGGTATCTTATCTCTACGTCACAAAAAAATCTATAAAGCACTTAGTGTATTCAGTTTAAGAAAATAAAAAATATTATTTTTTATTCAAATCTGAGAGAATTCGCTTATTTTAAAAGCAATTTAATAAATAAGTAGGTACCTGTCTAAGCCTACCTACTAAAATTAAACTTGTAATATGTTAGCTATACCGTATACCTACTATGTTTTGCAATATTTAACGAAAAACATGTTAGAATAAAACTGAAAATTAATCATTAAATTAAACAACAATATTAATAAAAACAAAACACTCACTATCACCGCAACCTCCGCAAGGCATCTTGATATCGAAATGAAAAAAAGTAAAAACTCGCAATTCAATTGTTCTCGAAAGGAACGCGTCGTATTGGTGGGAACGCTGCAGTAGTAATGCGCTTTATAATGCAGTTGGCGATTGTTATCGATAATTTCGAGACAAGCTGTTCGGAAATGTGAGCGATTGTTTATTTTCTTTTGCAGTTAATAATGTTGGAAATTAGGCCGAACGCAGGCATTCTGGTGTGTTGTTATTTTTTTTTTAATTTGTTTTGTTTTTGGTTTCTTAGGCTATGGTTTAATGAGTTTAATGGTTGGGTGAGTGTGGGTTAAGCTCGCCATTTTACATAAGTTATATTATTGCTATTTGTATGTTAATTTTTTATTTTGTGTACAATAAAGAATAAGAAAAAAAGTCAAATGGCGACCCAAAATACATTATTTCGGGGTCGTAAATAGGGCTCGTTCTTTAAAATTTAAGTGACTTTTTACGATTGTTGTTCCTATTGTAGTTAGTAAATGTAACTTGGTATTCATTCACTATCAAATCTAAAATTATAATGACTCTTGTTATTGACTTCACCATCACCCAATACCCATAGTTTATGGTGAAGCAAAAAGCAGAGACAGGCAGGCAGGATCTATGGCAGCATCATTACATCTAAATATCTCTAGACTTTACCAAGACTATAGGTACCTATCCCTACTTACATAATCATTATTATTTACCCACATACTTAAACAGGTCCCCAAATACAGAACCACAAACAAACTGTTTACCAACAACATTTCGGAACGCACTCACGGCAATAATTTACACAGTTAACATGCATTTTACTACCAACACATACCATCGTAACAACAACAAGACTACTTCGCTAAACCTCACATTCATTGCCACCTATACCCTCTTTTTGCTCCCTAACATCATTGCTTGATACGCAATGGAAAGTGAGCAAAGACAATGAGACTTGACCATAGACGATTTAAAGGTGGATTTGTGAGAGTAGGGCCGTGTGCCTGATTTGTTTTGCACTCGGCCTAACAAAGGGCTCTTGTCTTGAGTAATGTATTAATACTTGAAGCTGATAAAGACTACAACGTTTCTTTCTAGAAATTACGTACTAGACAATTACGTATTATGGAACCTGTTGAGTTATTTCAGTTTGGATGTGGTCAGGGTTTATCAACAGCAACATAAATAAATGAATGCAGCTTTACAATCAAGTTGTTATCAAAGCCATTGGATTTACTCATAGAAATTAGACATACATCGAATATTTTATTTAACCTATTGTAATGTACCTATTATATCGGGCTGACGTCCACAACGTTATGCGCAAAACGTCGAATATAATCAATATAGGGGATTTAAAACAGAGCAAACAGAGCAACAGCAGGAAACGGCGAACGGTCTTATTAGACACTGTTACTTTAACCATGGTATATCGTTCACAAAACGCTCATTCGACTGACTTTTAAAGTCTTTTGTCATCCATCAGGATTGGACTTTTTATCGTGTACAAGCGAATTAATTTGGAATAGGTGGTTACATACAAACAATCCTTCATACAAATTCTTCCCATACAAATCTTCTTTATCGTGTGTTTAATGCCTTACCCGGTGTCAGAGTTTTTATGCCAGCCATGGGCCTCTGACTTGGCTTTACATGCCGTCGAGAAATATATCTGAGGCATGCTGGTTTCCTCAAGATGTTTTCACCGAAGCAAGTGATAATTATAAAATACGCACATGAATCCGAAAAATCAGAGGTTCAATATGACACCTATGACTTGGCAGTCTGACGGTCGCACCACTAGCTAGGCTATCTGCTATAAAGGGTGTAAATAGACCCTTAACGAAGCCGAAAAGCACTTGTTCTCCCCGTCTTTGCGATCATTTTTTTCTTCTAGACCATGCCTGGGAACCTTCTAGTTACGGAGGTATTGGGCGTCAAAGTCCCAACTTATACACAAGTTTTTTTTTTAAATACATGTTTTTACTTTAAACACCTCCACGACGCCCATACTATCAAATTCATCAGCACAATGCTTTGTGCTGATGGATGGATTGAATCAACGTGATTTTATACCCCAAAAAAAAATCGTTTCCCAGCAATAATTTTTGCGTAAAGTTACTTAGTTTGATGTACAGAATGCTTGGTTGACGGCTTCGTGAAGGGTCTGTTTACACCCTGTATACATATTTTGAGTTATTAGCTATGGTGTGCCTATGTATACTCTTACTGTGCTTTTAGGGAAGTTAGCGCCTGTCAGAGTAGTATAAGTCTGTGTTTTCCACAGCTACGCGCCTGCCAGTTCATTAATATCGCAGTAACCAGAATCGCTTGGTTATATTACCAAGGCGCTTCACTTGAATTATTTCTATAAAGCGTGTAAACAGACCCTTCACATAGCCGTCAACCAAGCATTCTGTACATCAAACTAAGTAACTTTACGCAAAAATTATTGCTGGGAATCGACTTTTTTTTTGGGGTGAAAAATCACGTTTTACGGTAGGACTCGATGAAAAAGCACTCAAAGCATTGTGCTGATGGATGGATTGAATCGTGGAAGTGTGTAAAGTACAAATCTTATTAAAAACATGTATTTAAAAAAAAACTTGTGAAAAAGTTGGAACTTTGACCCCCAATATTTCCGTAACGAGGTTTCCAGGTATGGTCTAGAACAAAAAATTTATCGCAAAGACGGGGAGAACAAGTGCCTTTCGGTAAGAGTCTATTTACACCCTTTAGTTCTTACTAGATTTTGCACTGATATTAACGGTAAAATATATGAATGTCTATTGAAAAGGGTACATTAACCAGACAGGTTCTGTATGGTGTCCGGACGTAAAGAATAGCACCATCCCATATCTTCCCGTGGGTGTCGTAAGAGGCGACTAAGGGACTTACCAGAGAATGGGCAGCAGCGTTCTCTGTGATTTTTATAACAAACATACTGCGATCGCCAACCCGCCTGCCAAGCGTGGCGATTATGACAAAACCCCCCTTGGGGAGGCCTATGTCCAGCAGTGGACGTCTTTCGGCTGAAATGATGATGATGATGAACCAGACAGGTAAGCCGATATTGTTATTTCATGCGCGACAAATCAAGCACAGGTCCTAGATAAAATTTGAATAACCCTCCTTTTGGACTTAGCCGCAGTCGGGTAACAACAAGGAATCCAACACTGCTTCTCATAGCACTTGAAATATTCATAACTGCTGAATAGTTTTTGGTTGCATACTTGTTCTGCGCTCTGCGTATTTCTTTATGTACAGACGCCAGCACATATCGTAATTCTTGACAATCGTATGCTAACCTCTAGTTGAGACCTAAGCCATAAGTCGTAAAACAAATGGTAAAACAAGATCATGTGACAACAGGCGTAATTATGCCAGCAACAGCTATGTCACTACTGCTAGGAAACAGGCCTTCTGTCTGTGCAAGGAAGAGGGCCGGACGTAATAATCGGTGATACTCCGGTGTACATCTCCCGCCTACACTACACCACTATGGCGGAGGACATCGCGGAGTACGTGCGTCAGAAAACCAAATACGTGCCGAGAGTGCAGCTGCTTGAGTCGCGCCGCAACGTCAACTTTAAGGCGTTCGTGGTACGTATTCCAACGTGTTATCTGCACCTCGTCTTGGAGGAGGACTTTTGGCCGCAGGGAGTGGCGTCCCGTCGCTTCCACGGGCAAGTGCCACATGAACGCACGGTGACATAGTGCACAACTGAAGTGTTACTAACATAGTCTTTTAGGCTCTGTTTACTAACACAATTTGTATTTTATTATATGTACGTTAGTCTACCATGGGCCAAAGTAGCCTGAAAATAAATGGATATTGTTGTTGTATTACAAATAAACACACATGGTAGATGTGAAAGAAGCATTGATCGGCCATATTAGCCGCAGGACCGACGGCGACGGCAACGACATGGACCTAGTGGCGGTACTTTGGTACAGCTTAAAAGTTGGGCTTATCCTTATAACCTACTACTCTTCATGCTGTTAGGGTTTCTGAACAATCTGCTCGCCGTTGGCCATGTCCACAGGACCGACCAATGTCACCCAGATGAACTCAACTCCACTCAAGAACTCTTCTACCCAGACGTGTCCTTGAGGGAAGATAGCGAGTCGGTAAACGTAAGGTAAGACGTGGTCAGCCCTCGGGCGGGCTAGGTGGAGCAGTCGATCTATTCAATTTCGACGAGTGGCTAGTACCTTGCAGCTAGATATAACCAACAATGGACTTTTATAGGTTCAAAATAGAAGAGAGGAGGAGATAGGAGGGGTTTGTGGGGGGGAGTTGTGTGTTAGGAGTTGGTATTCCTACGTGGGGCAAAGTAATACAAAAAAAAATTAAAGTATTTATTTCAAGTAGGCCAGTTACAGGCACTTTTGAGTTGTCGAAACAAAGACAACAATAAAATGAAGCTACAGTCCCAGTCACAAGGCATAATAACTGTGAAAGTACTGTAGTTGCCTATTCCAAAGCGTACATCTCTATGGAGAAGAATGGGCACGAAATTCCATAGACACTCATCATAATTCTCTTGCCCTTATCCCAATTCATTTGGGGTCGGCGCAGCATGTCTTCTTCTTCCATACTTCTCTATTACTCATCTCATCAGACACCTCCTTTCTTGCCATATCATTCTATACACAAGCCATCTATCGTTTCTTTGGTCTTCCTCTACTCATATACCCATCCACGTTCATACTCAAAACTTTCCCCACGACATTTTCCTCATTCCTCCGCATCACATACCTCTCCTTTAAATCAGAGTATTGTTACAAAACCTTGGTTACATCATTCATGTTGACATGGTTGATGCATGATAACGACTAAAAAACTCAATGTATGTATCCTACGTATTTTATTTTGTTGTTATCGTAAGCGAATCCAAAAATAAAACAAGGATTTATGCAATCTATAACAAACCATTCCTTACGTACAATACTACTGTTGAAATTATTAACTGACTAGCTTTTTCCCAACTGTTAGGGTCGGCTTCCAGTCTAACTGGATGCAGCTGAATACCAGTATTTTACATGGAGCGACTGCCTATCTGACCTCCACAATCCAGTTAGTACTGGGTAATACGATACCCCTTGGTAAGACTGGCTGTCAGACTTTCGGGCCACTGCCTTCCTAACGACTATCAAAAATCTACAAATGACACCCGGGACCAACGGCTTAACGTGCTTTCCGAGGCACGGAGGAAACTCGGTACGTAATGGGTGGTCACCCATCCACAGACCCACCTAGGCAAGCACGGCTTAACCTAAAGATCGACCCGAGCGGCTGTTATTATTTAGCCACTAGCTCCTCCATTATAGTACTGTTGAAATCGTAACTATGTATATCAAGTTCATTCATTGACAACTTCATCGGAAACACTAAGACAATAAACAACATCCGGTATGACACATTAGCACTATTTCCGTAAAGGAAGTTCTGCTGAAAAATAACTGAAACCATGAATCACCACGCCCAGTAGGCGAACGGTGAATAAGTTCAGTAAATAGCGAGAAAACAAATGTTATCTATGGATAAAACAAGTACCTATATACGATTACATAGGTACATACGTCGATTACTGAACACTTTGATAATGATATAGAAATTCAACCTAACAAAATGGAACTCAAAATCAAAGCATTCATTTCAAATAGACCAGTTACAGGCACTTTTGAATTGTCAATAACAAGAAGATGAAGCTACAGTCCAGCCACAAGGTATACAACATTCGTTTTAGTATATGCGAAATCTGATACACGTGTCTAGTATTTTTATGTAAAGAATCTATGTACAAAATTTCAAAACTGTATCATGAAAAATCACAAAGTTATAAGCTTGTTCTGTTACCTAGTTGTCCGCACAAAAACTCGGTCACCATGCAGCGCACGCCTCCAGCGTCGTCTTGAGCTCTTTGATAATAATAATTTGGCAGTAGGTACCTAAATAATTGCGATAGATACTCAAAATCGCTCGGTATCGAACTTTTAACTTTTTTAATATTTTTGGGAAAAAGTATAACATGGTTTAAAAATTATTGGAATCGATTCAGTTACTTATTCTGAACAAACTATATTCAGGTTTCGCATATACTAAAAATAATGTTGTATAATAACTATAGTCGCCCATTACAATGCATAGATCTCTATGGAGCAGAATGGGCAAAAAACTCCATGGACACTCTTTTAAAATCCAATTATACATTACAAAGTCCTCGGTACATTATACTTGCTTCTATGTATGTGAGAACAATGTATAATAAAATTAGCAGACGGGTCACCAAACTGGTGGCCTACCATGACGTCGTGTGGGAAAGAGATGGCGCTAGATGACCTGTATAGCTCTGTCTCTTTCCCACACTGGAATTACTCCTGCTTTATGACGTCACAGTAACCCCCATGATCATTGCCTGCTATGGACGATTCTTCTTCTACCCTATTCTTCCCTATCCACTTAATGATGAGCGTAGGTTTCTTCAATTACACGCCTAATTACCCGGCTCCTGGGCGTCCCGTATCCAGCGCTTGCCTGCCACTCTGACCAGGTCGTCGTGCCTCTTGAACCGGCCACGTGGCTTCTGGCCTATGCACGATTGGACATCTGTAACACCAGGCATTGCAGGTGCTTTGCCAGACCACAGCCTATGCTGAAATATCTCCGCGAATTAATAGAATAAGAAATAAGTATAAGCTGAACTTGGAAGTCTGAAAGTGGCGCCGGTGACTGAGAAGTTTTGTGGTAATCGTTGTCATGTTATGGGAATATGATGCGGAGGTAAAAAGGTAGAGGAAGACCAAAGAAACAATGCATGGACTGTGTGAAAGTTGATTCGGCTAGAAATAATTGTCATGAAATGACGATTAATAGAGAAGTATGCACAAAACAACATTTGTGCTGTTGTGTAATAATTAAAATGTATGTTAAAGAAACTTTATAACAAGATTTTTTATTTACGTAATATGTGAAGTTTGTAAAACTTTAGGAGGATATGATAGGATGAGGTCTTAGGTCATTGATAAGACCTAACATAAAATAGACTTCTACATCGTTATATAAATGAACTCATTAAGGGTAATAAGATTTATAAGTGGTGTTGTAGGTCTTAGGTCATTGATAACACCTAATATAAAATAGACTTCTACATCGTTACATAAAAGAACTTATTAAGTGTAATAAGGTTTATAAGTGGTGTTGTGTGTACGACAACTTGTGTGATTCTTCTTCTCTTTCAAACAATCTGTTATTAAATACACAGTTCAATTTTTTTGTTAAAATTACAGACCATCAATAAATCTTGATCGTATTTTCCTGTTTATTGAAGGACTATAAAATATAACATACATTTACTACTACATAACAACATACATTTACTATAAAATAGTCCTTCATATTGTGACTGTAATGTAGAGAAATAACTTTACATTCAAATGTATGTTATACGAGTATGTCCAGATAAAGTCCTTGTTTTTAAATTAACCAGTAAAGTTAACAATTAGCCTAGCTAACCAGTTTTGCTTGATTACTCATTAACCAGAAACTCATGACTCGTTTTTACAAAATAAAGTATAAAGCTTCAACGATGATAAAACACCTTTAATTTGCCTCAAATTATCACCATTATAGCAAAGCCCTACATACGAGGGCTACGATTAGGACAAAGAATTTGGCACACCTAACGTTCCTATTTGCTATCTTATCATATCTCTTAAAGATAATACCATATCATCGGGCACACAATGTTCCAACACTCTAGTCGACCAGCACAATAGCGAGCCACCTGTTGTCGTCAAAAAAACTGATAAAAAATAATGTGATTATTAACATTTAGAAAGTGTGAAAATGGGTGTTAAAGTTTTAGCTTTAATAGCACTCTTAGTTGTTAGTGTTTATGGACAAGATAGTACTATAGAAAACAACATCACGAACGGTGTTGTTGAGGACAATATCATAAGTGATGACACGACAGTATTCGACACAGTTACACAGAAATTTGAAGTAAAGGAAGATGAAATCGAGGAAGCGAATCCAGTGGAGATTTTGAGTGCTACGGATGGACTGCAAGTGAGGAGTGGGAAGTACCAGCTAAGTGATGGGCTAGTCGGCGAGGAACCTCTAACTTTAGACGCTGTTGATTTCAACGCCAACAACGAGCAGAGTGAAAGGCAACTACTGATCCCAGGTTCCACTCAAGTCACGAATAATGAATACGGTAAGTTACTTGATAAATTGACTTTAAGACATAACAGAAAATATAGAGACTTTCTTATTAAAGACTGAGTTAAAATATAACAACGCAAATTTAGATATCAAAGGTTGTAAAGCAACAAAAACTCAAGATAATCATGACCTCGCTGTGTCTACTGATACTTAATCAATGGTATAGTACGTTGGTGTGTTTGCTCAAACGTTGGCTCACATAGTTCTTTTTGATGACACAGAAGGGACGAATGACAAACATTGCCAAATGTTTGACAATGTTAAAAGATGAGATAAGAGATTTAGAACTAGGTACGTAAATAGAACCTTGCTGTTCTTATTTTTGGATAAGCATACAAGGCATCTTCGCAAGTACCTGGAAATTAAGGCTTCCCAAAATGTTTATGACCTGTAATCTCCTAATGTTGTATAGTTTTAAGTATGATTCACATGTGACAAGATGAGTAACCATTAATCATAATGTACATAAATCTTGAATGACGTCATTCCATTCAGTATATAATAATACAAAGGCTGTTCGACTAGGTAATTAAGGATGCAATGAACTACCCTGATCCCATAAAGTATAGTACAAACTCAATCAAATAATTGCGAGGTCATCTGTGCCTCGTTAATGAATGTAATAGCATCAATGAAGAAACGACTTATCACAAACGTGCTATTTTATAAAACAAACACAAGAATTTACTTTAAAAAGAACATTCAGCTACATTACTCATTTGATACAATCAAATAAATGATGTACTAATCTATGATAAGGGCCGCACCTTACATGGTATTACTCAACAAAAAAAAAACAAATGCATCACTTTTGCAGAAAGTTAAATGCAGACGACTTTTGAAATGTGGCGGGTTATACCAATTAAGTACAGAACTACAGATAAGGGCTACGCACTTTATCAGGAGATAAAAAAGCCGGTCAAGTGCGGTTCGTGTTTGCGCTAGGACCCCGTATGAAGTACTTTTCGATGGAATGAATGAATAATCGTGGTATAGAAATTTCATGACGCAAATGAGGCTCGTGCAAAAACAATAATTTCTATATGCGTCATACTCAAAACTTCATAGTAGGAATCCCCATCGGGTAAAACAAGAGCCAGATCATGTACAAAAATGACGTAACTGAACATCCAAGCCAAAAAATGTTCTCACTAAATCAAATCATGAAGTGATAATCGCTTCATGGAGAGGGAGAGGAAGACCAAGGAAAGGATGGATGGATTGTGTGAATAATGATATGAAATAAAAAGGTGTAAATGATTGCGTGACGGTTGACAGGAGAGAATGGAAGAAAAAACGTGTTGCGCCGACCCTAAGTAACATGGGACGAGGGCAGGAAGATGATGATGGAGTTTCTTGTCTATGGAGAGACCGGACAAGAAACTAAAGAACGGCAACGGTCGAATGGTCGCAGTTATTATGTTTTGTGTGATTGAGACTATAGCTGATTTTTTTTATTTTTCATTGATACTTTGACAGTTCAAAAGTCCCTGTAAAGTATTTAATTTCATTTGTTTGAGTTTGTTTAATTTACGATTTAAAATATTATATACATTAATAAATTAAAATAACCTATATTAACTAACTAACTTAAAAATAAACTTAAAAAATGTGCTTCTCCGAGGCTATTAATGCCTGGAAACTCGCTTGCCCGAATTCTGAAGAACCCGACCATCCATTTTCCCAGAGACGTTGGGACGAGCCGCTCTGCAGAGTAGTTCAGACCAATTTACTGCTCACGTCTGCTACTACTGCTGAGCGTGCGCGTCTGCTGGCTGTGGGTGAGTGGGAGTCGGGTCTTTGGCTTCACGCACTACCGTCGTCGAGCATAGGCACTTTGCTCGACGACACTACTTTCCGCCTTGCTGCTGCTCTACGCCTAGGCGCCCCTTGTTTTTCTCCTCATCGCTGTCACTGTGGTGAAGCTGTCAACAGCCTTGGACACCACGGCCTTTCATGCAGCCGAAGTGCGGGCCGCTTTGCACGGCACGCGAACTTAAATGATATCATCCGTCGAGCTCTTGTCACCGTCGGCGTTCCAGCTTTATTAGAACCAAATGGCTTGGCACGCGACGATGGCAAGAGACCGGACGGCATGTCTTTGTTTCCATGGAAGATGGGTAGGCCTTTAGTGTGGGATGCAACTTGTGTCGATACTCTTGCGCCATCCCATCTTCCTAGCTCATCGTGCTGTGCTGGTGCTGCGGCTGGGGCTGCAGAGAACCTCAAGCGGCGTAAATATAGTAACCTTATTGGTAACTATATTTTCGAGCCGTTTGGGGTTGAAACTAGGTCCGTGGGGTCCGAGTGCTCACAGCCTTTTCAAGGACATTTCTAAACGTTTAGTTGACTCTTCCCGTGACCCAAGGGCTGGCTTTTACCTTGGCCAAAGGCTTAGCGTTGCCATACAACGTGGCAACGCCGCCAGTCTTTTGGGTACATTACCAGTTGACTACGTTGAGGAAGAGTTTTTTGACGCCATTTTTTAAGTTTATTTTTAAGTTAGTTAGTTAATATAGGTTATTATTTAATTGAAATAGTAACCTATATTAACTAACTAATTAATTACCCTGAGGGTAGTTTAGTTAGACACTTTACACCGATCAAAAGGGGTGTACTATGCCAAATCGAATACCAAATAATCGAATATCAATTGATCGACCACTATAAGTCGAACATCTAAATACTCGAACGTTCTTAATATCGAATGGTTAATAAATCGAACATTCAAAATATCGTACACTCAATACATCGAGTGTTCAAAATATCGAATGATTGTTTGATCGAGCGTTCAAGGCATCGCATATTCATTCTATCGAAATATCAATACACTGAATACTTTTTATATAGAATACAAGAAAAACACAAAATTTACTAATAAATCACATTTTAATCTTTAATTATTATCTTTTACAGGTACATTTTAATATTTTGTGTGAATTGCGATTGCACGGAGGAACTCTAATAAATCCATGTTGTTTTTACTGTTTAATATTTTTTCAATCGCATTGTCATCTCTTTTGCCTCTTTTTTGTGGAGTAGGTCTTTCCAATCCCGCGTTTGCCTTTTCAATTGTCCTATTTGTTATAGCTTGCTCCTTAACTAAAAATTCTATGGTAGCATAAAGACCCCTTTTGTGCTTATCAAGCAACGTGTTCCATCTTCTGTGCCATCCTTCAATGTTATTTTGAGTCCTAGGCAAACCCAGTGTATTATTTTGAAACACAGACCACAGTGAAGGTGGAAACATCGGTGCTGAGCGTGCTATAAGTAATTTATTATTTCCCGTCTCACGAGAATTAATATTTCCCCAAACATAATATTTTCCAAACCAGTTGGTGATATCACTTGCCTCGTCGGGTAACACTTCTTCTCTCAATTTATCGAAAGCATCTGGTATCTCATCTTGGTGTAAATAAGCAAGTGCGATAATGTGTCTTAACTTGACAGCAAACTCAGCATCTTGGCCATATTTACTTTGCAAACCATTTTGTTGAATTTGACGCCATACATTTTGACCTAAGTGGAATAGACAGCATTTGTGTTGCGCATCAGGAAATTCTTCTTTTACACTATTAATGACCGCCATCTCGAAATCCGTCATTATTACTCGTGGGTTCAATTGGATATCATATTCTAGAGCATATACCTTTAGTACTTGAAAAAAATACAAGTAACAATTTAGCGTCTTATTCGTTAGAAACGCATATACTAAAGGTACGTAATAACGATCTGTACCCGTGTCCACCAAACCATGTATACTATATATTTGTTTGAAAAGTATAGGACATGTTGCGAAGGTACCATCCATCACCCAAAGTTGTGATTTATTTAATAGTATTAAATTCGATTTCGTTGCAAATAACATAACACAGTTTTCTTCAAACTTAACCTGACGCCCTAAAAATCTTTCACCATCAACTTTCTGCAATCTATCGGGGATGTTTATATCATCCAAAGTAATCGGTTCCTTTGGCATTTCTTTTCTTCTTGCTCGACGTATAATTTGCGATGCTGCTTTTTTGTTTGGCAGAGCACACGAACTTGATTTTGAAATGTTGGCCTCATTTCGCTGAATAATTTGACTCGGTCTATCAAGCGAGCTGGTAGCATCACTTTTTAGGGAATTCCTAAAACGTAGTTCATCTACCTTACCAGGATCTGGTGCGTGATTATGCTGCGTTGTATAGCTTTCCAACAAATGCTCCTCACTTCCGTGCAATTTTGTTGTTGCAGTACTATTACAATGGTATTTATATTTGTAGGAACAATGCCAGTAGAACTTGTTATTAATATTTTTGTTTATTGCCATTACATAGCCATCCAAAACTAAGACCGACTTGCGTTTTTGGGACAATTCTGGCTTATAATAAGACCCTACAGACATTTTTCACAAAATTCACTTGTAATGCACTACTTAGTCACAATGCTTTCTGCAGATGAACATAGTTTTATTTATGAGGTGAAAACAATATTACAATGTATGAGGGTAGCCTGAAATAAATATGACTTACTTAGTTGTTCGTTCAGAAATATACTTGTTTTTAACGAAAGTTTATGTATTGTAATAAAATTATACATTTAATTTATCTATGATTAATTTTCAATATAATCATAATACTCTTCAAAAAATGAGGTAATCATTTTATAAAGGTGTTTAAAATCGAATAAAAACAACATCTCCGTGCAATTGCAATTCACACAAAATATTAAAATGTACCTGTAAAAGATAATAATTAAAGATTAAAATGTGATTTATTAGTAAATTTTGTGTTTTTCTTGTATTCTATATAAAAAGTATTCAGTGTATTGATATTTCGATAGAATGAATATGCGATGCCTTGAACGCTCGATCAAACAATCATTCGATATTTTGAACACTCGATGTATTGAGTGTACGATATTTTGAATGTTCGATTTATTAACCATTCGATATTAAGAACGTTCGAGTATTTAGATGTTCGACTTATAGTGGTCGATCAATTGATATTCGATTATTTGGTATTCGATTTGGCATAGTACACCCGATCAAAAGGCATCTCAAATTATGACGATGACGAAGCATCCTTTGGAACAAATTCTAGGTTAAGAGATAATGTATTCAAACTGTTGAAGGGTGTCCAAAAATATTTTATCAGGACACATACGTATTGAAGAACCTGAACCTGAAGATTGATAATACTTTGTGTTAACGCTAGGTCAATTATATGAAAGAAGTCTGTAATGATGATGACTGTATATAGGACTTTGTGATGGTACAGTCAGCAGTACCTCCCTTGTATTACTTAATCTTCCATCCCATCTTTCCCTTTTCCACCTTGTAATATGTGTCAGGTCTTGTAGGGAACAGACTGTATTCGTATCGACAATGTTACGATAATCAGCTTTAGATTCATAGGCTTCTAAATTCTCAAGCATACAATGGATCAAAAGCATAGAACTCAAAAATCAAAGTATCTCATAGGTCGTTTAGTATAGTTTTGAGGTCTGTGCGACATTCCGAGAGTTTCATAACCTGCAATTAGTAGGTAAGAATAAAATGATTTCATCGCTATGTTGTCAGAGGATTACGTTTTTGGGTCAAATGTGGCGCGCACAGAAACAGAGTCAACGTTTAACTGAGTAGCTTGAATAGTTTTGAATGTTATTTCTAGAGTCCTATCGAAATTGAAGTCAGAAAGAATATTTTCGGAAATTCCTTTGGTATCGTTTTATTTTCTATTTTTTAATGATGTTGATTCTATTAAACGAATCGTCGATTACTTAAAGCTAGAGAACGCTAGGCTATAGCAGCCTAGCGTTCTCTAGCTTTAAGTAATCGTGGTAGGTAAGATATGTTGCTTTTTCTTGGAATATTAAACTTTTGCCCTTTTATAGTGATGTATTTATATAATTTAATGCTCTTTGTTACAGTAATTTGTAAGGATATACCAGCCATTTTATAATCCATATCTGATTGTTTTCTTCTGTAGTTATCTCTTGTTCTTGTTAGATCAAATACAAATATTTAATTCTCAATTCCTTATTGCGTACCATTATGTATGTAGTTCTCTTGTTCGTGTTCTTGAGTGGAGACCGCGAATCGGCAAACGTAAGGTGGGACGCCCTCAGGCTCGGTGAAGTGACGATCTTCGCAGGGTGGCTGGTAGAAACTGGATGAGAATTGCTGAAAATCGAGTTGAATGGCGTGCGATTGAGGAGGCCTACGTCCAGCAGTGGACTGCTATAGGCTGATGATGATTGATGTATGCAGTTGGTAGGGAAATAAATATATTAGTCACAATTATGGACCTTGTCGGGCACACCATAAATAAGTAGAAGACATAATTTAGTTAGATATCTACGCGTGCCTTCTTTGGCAATTATTATTTATCAGTTACGCTTACTTTATTTGGCACAGTTGCAACCACGCCCAAACATATTATAAGGTTTATTATATTGCTATCAGCTTCTTATATTTTTGAAAATACCAGCTATCTTTTGTGGTACTTGCTTGCATTCACTGGTTAATCAATTGTTGGTCTGAACAAAATGATGCTAATTCTCTTAGTATCTACTATACCATTACTTAGTACAAAAATAACAGGATAATACCTGTTATTTTCGTAGGAATTTCCAAGGATCAATTTACTAGCCTTTGCCCGCAGCTTCGCTCGCGATTTGGTCGGGAATTATACAACGAAACGGTTTGAATATGAAACTACACTTATTACACTCGGGAACTCGGCAACACCTATAATACCTATGACGCTCGGGGAATGTAGCGTCCTGTAAGTGAAAACATTTTCAGAATCGGGTCAGTAGTTCCGAAGATTACCCCCTTCATCTAAACTTACAAACATACAAACTTTACTCTTTAAATATTAGTAAAGATAATAATTGCAGTCTCATTTAATATTAGTTAGTTAAACCTAGTTACTAAATTCAAATCGAGATGTTAGTGACTATGAGACAAAAATACCAGGTTTATCTAAATCAAACAAGCTAGATAATTACTTTGATAGCTATTCGCGTTAATTTGAATGAGTCACACTGAATGAATGACGAACTACACATGCTTGCTAATGAATCTGAAGCAATTAAGTCATAAAGTAGTTTTGTCCGGCTGAACACTCGGAAAACTCAAACACAGAATTACGCAGTTACCACTTGTTAAAAACAAATGAATGAGGGATCTGTCCCTCATTCATCATTCAAACATAGAATGCCCCTATGAGGGTGGCATGGTCGTACAACGTCTTCTTCAACCTTTGGCCAAACAATGCTGATTGGACATCTCTTTCAAATACTTTTCTACTTAATGGCAAATGATTCCCCTAAAACTAATCCACGTTGTTGATTCCAACTTTCGTTTTTCCAAAGTTAGGCTATTGCTTTCAAACTGTATTAATTGTAATTTATTTCATGTCTCAATGTGCTGCCATATTATGATTTAGGGAAGAATCTGTAATAAATTCTCGTTCACCGAGGGAGTAACAATAAAAAACAAATTTCAGGTTCAGCATATTATTGGGTTATCTTGATCAACCGTCAGAGATTCAACTCTTGTCTTGTGTAGCCCAAGGATTAATAATAAGTATTGATGAGATTACACTTAACTAACAAAATGATGCATAAAAACCTGTTTACTGAAAGTGGTGAAACAAAGAGGCATTGCAAGGTGCTAAAATGACATCAGCTCGTATACTAGGAATCATTTGTCCGATATAAACTGATAGCTTATCATTATCGGAGCCTAACGTCGATACTAACCACGAACACTTGCTTGAACATTTCACAAATTATATATCGATAAATCATTGTTGTTTTAGTATGAAGAATGAATTGTAGGTGGATGTTAAAAATGAAGGCCGTAGTGGCATTGAAAAGGTAAATGGTGGAACTAGCAATTTTGATGCTTGTACGCAAAAGATCATCAGAATAACAATTAAAACGAGATTCATTACCTTTCTCTTTACAGCTATGATCGTTTTCATTAGCGTATTAAAAACTGTTGGACATCAATTCAGTTCTTTATCCATCATCATCATTATCAATCATGATCTGATCGTATCCGACTGATTCGGAAACTTACTTCATCGATTCACGATGTACGGAATACCTATATGTCATGCATAATATAACATCACGCCTGTAATCCTTGAAGGCTTAGGGAAAGGTGTAGTGTACTCAACAGTACACTCGATAGTTATGTTTCTCTAAAGTCTAGGGTCATAGGGAATTGCAAACAACTGGGCTCAATTTCGTACCCGTTAATGAGAAATACCTAATGTAAAATCCTAATAACCCTTAGCCCGACCTGGGAATTGAACCCATACTCAGCAGTCGCGCTTACGACTAGCCAACCAACGAAACAATGAAATGAAGTAGTCAAAATCACAATATGATTATTTTCCAGCTCACATCGACGGCCGAGTTCTTCCCGACACGAACTACCAGAACAATGGGCAGCCCTACGTCATCACCACCGCCAGGCTCGCCCAGATTAGAGGCAACTTCATGTACTGGTTCTACGACCAGGGAGGTAACGACGGGATCGGAGACTACCAGAGGGACATCCACACCTCCACTCCTCAGATCCATAAGAACTTCAACTTTCAGTTACCGTTCTTTGGGTTTAGGTTTAATTATACCAGAGTGAGTTGGTTGATTTGTAAATATATGTATAGCTTCTGCCGCCTTATCCTGTAGTACTCGGTGATAGATTAGTTCACCAGTGAAAAAATTTTGAAAACTGTTAAGTAGTTTCGGAGATAAAGTGTGATAAGGAGGTATCTTACATCCAAATTTACAAATTATACAAGTGTAGATTTATTTTTAAATTTTGACTTTCTGCCTCAGTTACTGTTAAAATAATTAGCGCAGTACTAGGTTCCTACACGACAGAGCCGTCTCTGGCCCTGCCACGGCGTCGTCGGTGCCGGTGGCAACAGTAGCGAAGTTCTGGGGTAACAAAATATTAATTAATACTGTTGACTGTCGTGCCAGCTACAAGAAGAAGACAGGGAGATTACATTCACAGAAGTTCTCGATAAAACTTCGAGACTGCCCTATATACAACATTAGTTTTAGTATATGCGAAACCTGAAACACGTGTCAAGTATTTTTATGTAAAGAATCTATATACAAAATTTCAAAACTGTATCATGAAAAATCACAAAGCTATAAGCTCTGTTACCTGGTTGTCGGATCAAAAACGTGGTTACCACGCGGCGCCGCCACGCGCACGCAGCCAACGTCGTCTTGAGCTCATTGATAATAATAATGTGGCAGTAGGTACCTAAATGATTGCGATAGATACTTAGTGTCGCTCGGTGTCCAACTGACAAAATGTTCTGTTAGTAAAGAAAACAGATTGTTGTGTATAATTTGATTCTTCTCTCTCCAGCTCTCAATGAACGGCTACATCTACTTCAGCGACCCCCCAGACCACTACACGTACCCCCTGTCCTTCCCTGTGAGGGACTGGCCGGATGTCAATGACCCCTCGTTCATCGGTATCTTCTTCAGCAAGTGCCGTATCGGAAGCCAGCGACAGGAAGACCCTGATCAGAGGAGGCCTGGAGTTTACTTCAGGATGGACAGAGATTTGCAGGTAAATTCTAATAGGAGTTTTTTTTACTCTTTGAACTTAATAATCATCCATTCATTATTATCTTCGTTAATTTCATCTTCAGCTACATTTTATAGATTTCCATCAATACCAGAATATGTGTCTATCCCACAGGAACAGTCAGCTTCACAATCATGGTAATTTGACTTCTGCTGCTATTTCAATGCAAACATGGCGGTTTTTTGTAGTACGGGTGTTACTATTGATAAGCAGTTAACTGCAGCTACTTAAGTAGCTACACAGATTATTCCTGGATTAAAGATATAGCCGTACTTCTCACTAGCAAGTGCAGGTTTTGACCTCATTGGACTTTCAACTTTACCCCAACTTGAACAGTAGGAAGGTACTATTCTTTCATACACGAGCGTCACTTAAAATAAAATCTCTTTACTTTCGTCTAGACCCGCACAGACCAGCTCGGAGTTGAGATGAGGGAGCGTGTGACCTGGGACATCCGTCAGGGCGTCATCGGTTCCGAGACTTTCTTCCCAAAGCATGCGGTTACCATCACCTGGAAGAACATGTCCTTTGCTGGAGGAATTGACAACTCACTTTTCATGGTGAGTTTTATAATATTCCAGAGAATCTACAATTGTGGCATAGAGTACGCCTGTGTATTCACGTTATAGTGTCCATATGCACTAACTACCAGATAAATACAAAAACTAAGCAGAAAAATCTGCCAAATAAGCTAACTGGCCATTTAGAACTCATGCAACAGAGAGTGCAAAAACCTAATAATCAAGTGCTTAAAAAATACAAACGTAAATTGTAAGTCTTTGACACCATACAAAGATCTATAAAACGGTGCTTTGACTTACTACCAGAAAACTCTGTGAAGTATTTCAGATTCATAAACTCTTGCTCAATTTATTTTCCTACAGAAACTAATCAATATTACTATTACAGACGAACACTTTCCAAATGGTGTTGGCAACGGACGAAGTATTCACGTACGCGATCTACAACTATTTGGAGATCAACTGGAGTTCACACACTGAAGCTGGTGGTGATACCACCACTGGGGAAGGTGGTGTGCCGGCTTATGTAAGTACCTAGCAGTAATAACTGAGTAGTACTTAAGTTAGGTTTGTGATGATGACAAGGCACTTACGATGTCTATGGTAAAGCAGAAGGTCGATTCATGAATCTCGTCTTAAAACTGGAATTGAATTGGTAATCAATGTTACCGTTTTAAATATATAATTCAGAACTGACTAAAATTTTAAGTATAAGTTGTATCACCAGAAACACAATAATATTAAGTGTTAATTATCTTACAGATCGGTTTCAACGCTGGTAATGGAACCCAAAGCTACGAATACAAGCCGTATTCGCAGGCGTCGGTACTTCGAGACCTGACGGGCAGAGGATGGGCCAACGGCTTCCCCGGACGACACATATTCAGGATAGACGAGAAAATACTCATGGGGACGTGTAACAAAGATATCGGTAAGATATTGACAAATTTTTACACAGCCTTTTTGACTTTCTTAGAGAGGTCAAAATTCAAAATTTCGATTTAACATAAGTGAAAATACCTATCTTCTTGAAGATCTATGAAATTCTGCTAAAACAAATCTCTTTTCTAACCACTAGATGGAGCGAATCTCCCTCTAATGTTCGCTCCTGAGAGCGGTAACATGTTGGGAGGTACCATCGTCAACATCACTGGTCCTTGCTTCAACCCTAACGACAGGATCACCTGTCGATTCGATACGGAGTCTGTCATAGGAGCCGTGGTGGATGTCAACAGAGCTATTTGTGTGCAACCCAGGTTCTGGCATAACGGGTATGCGAGATTTGAAATCGCAATCAACAATGAACCTTATAAGTGGAAAGGAAAGTACTTTGTTGGTAAGTTAATAGTTTTTTTTTCTTCTTTGTAATAATATTAGTACAGATTTACTTATGGTAAAAATGTTAAACTGGAATATTTATAAAGGAATCCATTGTAGTTTTGTTCTTTAATAAGCTCATGTTTTTTTACGTATTTTTTTTGCCTTTTATCAGGAGTCTCGTATTGAGATATGATAACTTTTGCACGTCTCTACAATTTAGTGTTTCTCCTTTCTAACGATCTCCTGATTTTTCTAGAAACTCCTGCCACCGCAACAGAAAAGATCTTCTTCACCGACAACTCAGTCCACGAGAGGTATCCACCAGAGGTCAGAATAACTTGGGACCGCTTCAACTTGACCACCAACCTCAATGTCCAACTGCAGATCAGCTTATGGGGATACAAAGAAATCACCATTAGACCACAACTTGAATACATAGACATGATCGAAGTAGGAGTGGCTAATACAGGAGAATATGTGATCAATCCTCAAAACTTTAGGAACAGGGATAACTTCTTGCACAATGACATGCAGTTCGGGTTCCTTCAGATCAACCTCACTACACCCGAAGTGTTTAAAAACGTCCCGATATCACCGTAAGTTGTTTAATACTTTAATTATGTACTATTCAAAAAGCAGTGATAGTCTAGTGGTGTGACCATCGGACTGCTAAATCTTAGATCTCGAGTTCGAACCCAAGACACGCATCTCTGATTATTTGGATTCAAGTGCGTACTGTATAATTATCACTTGATTCCGTAAAGGAAAACATCGTGAGGAAACCAGCATGCCTGAGTGATATTTCTCGACGGTATTTAAAGCCAAGTCAAAAAACTCTAAAACCAGGTTAGGCACTAACCCCACAATAAAGAAGAATTATGTGCTTCATACATGAAATTCATATAAATAAACCAGTCTCATTATAATATAATGTGTACTGAACAACATTTAGATGATATTCTATTCCTTAATTATTACAACTTTACCTTCTCTTCACAGCGTTCTTTGGAGTCGTCCAATCCCCTTGGGTTGGTACTTCGCCCCGCAATGGGAAAGGATTCACGGTCAACGCTGGCCAAACGCCCTTTGCAACAACTGGCTTCGAACTGATCGTTTCCTGAAGAACTTTGCCTCTCAAGTGTGGGTCTGTCCTTGTACCTTGGAACATGCGTTGCTGGATAAGGGCCGGTTCTTGCCGGACGTGGCTTGTGACAAAGACACGAATCCCACCTGTCGGTACCACTGGGGCAGTGTGCATTGTGTCAGGAGTGGGGCGCCAAGGTAAAAAGACGAAGAATGAAATATTCCAACAAATTATGTTCAATTTATGCCTTGCCATCGAATTTTGAATCTAATCTTAACTTTAAGTATCTCTTATAGTCTTTGAACAGACATAGACAACATAACGTGTAATGAACTTTTAAAATCCTGTATTTCATAATAAGCCGTAATACTGCGGTAATATCTTTAGGAATCGTTTTTTTTTTGCTTTTTATATGTTTTATCGCATTCTTCATGTTATTCACAGTGCGGAAGGCTCTGGCCAGCAGTGCTGCTATGACAAGAACGGTTTCCTCATGTTGTCCTACGATCAGATGTGGGGTTCCCGACCCTTGAGGTCTCACGACTTCGGCTTTACTCCTTACAACGAGGCCAATAAGGTAAGACTCATCAAGCGAAGCAGTTGATTTTGACTGCAGTATGAAGTTCATTGAAGGATTTCTGAATATTTTGCTAGAGTTTCAAGATACATATGAAGCAATGCTCAGTCAAAAGCAAATATGTTCCTAGTGGAAACAATGTTTCCATGTATTCTGTGAATAAGTTAAAACACTTCGCAGTCCTATTTAACTTTGAGTTTTTTCTTTATTGGTTTAGAGGATTGAATAAATAAATATGTACGTTTTCATTGTCTAGGTCCCATCGCTGTCCCATTGGTTCCACGATATGATTCCATTCTACCAGTGCTGCATGTGGCAAGAAGAACAGGCTGTTGGCTGCGAAACATTCAGGTTGGTCCCATTATATTCATACTTTATTCTCGTCCCTTCACAGTTTATACACTGATTGAAAGTTCAGTATGACTTAATAAGTTTTAGTTACTCTACTACAATATAACTATCAGTGCACACAAGTGCCTTTTTCACGTCACAAAAACTGAAAAAGCCATATCTACAGGTTTTTAATTGAGACTTTATATTTTGAAGTGCTCTATTTTTAACCCCCGACGCAAAAAGAGGGGTGCTATTAGTTTGACCGCAATATGTGTGTGTGTGTCTTTCTCTGGCACCGTAACTCTTAAACGAGTGAACCGATTTGGATGCAGTTATTTTTATTTGAAAGCTAGTTTCTTGGCGATGGTTATTAGATATGTTTTATCAAAATCGGTGCAGCCATTTAATAGATATGGGAGGAAAGTGGTGATGAATAATCGAATATTTTTAAATATACCCAAGTAGTAAGGTATCAAATGAAAGGGCCATGATGTGTAAATTAAAATTAGACATGTTTTATCAAAACCGGCTCAGACATTTTATTGACTTTTCAAGTTTTTGTTCGCTTTCCTGTTGTGATGGGGGTTTTTTAAATTTGAAATTTAATTTTTTAATTATATTCATATCATTTCTTAAGAAATAAATCATAAGAATTTGTTCATCCTAACAGGTTTGAGCGTCGTCCTTCGCAAGACTGCGTGGCTTACCAGTCGCCTGGAGTAGCAGGAATATTCGGAGACCCCCACATCGTAACCTTTGACGATCTACAGTATACCTTCAACGGAAAAGGTAAAGTTTTACTTCAGCCTCGTATTCATAATCAAAATAAATATTGTGTAGTTCAGTAACTTCATCTGCTTCCTGTGGTAAGTCGGTACAGCATGTTTGCTACTTAATATCTCTTTTAGCGGTAATTTCAGCAGTCACTCTCTTTCTTTCATCCAGCTAAAAATAAAGAATTCAAAGATATCCGATATCGCCACTTCCAAATTTCAATATACATGGTGTAAACAGACCCTACACGAAGCCAAGCATTCTGTACATCAAACTAAGTAACTTTATGCAAAAATTATTGCTGGAAAACTACTTTTTTTTTGGGGGTGAAAAATCACGTTTTACGGTAAGGCTCGATGGAACGCACACAAAGCATTGTGCTGATGGATGGATTGAATAGAGGTGTTTAAAGTAAAAATCTTACATTAAAAACAAGTATTTAAAAAAAACTTATGAAAAAGTTGGAACTTTGACCCCTAATATCTCCGTAACTAAAAGGTTCCCAGGTATGGTCTAGAACAAAAAAATGATCGCAAAGACGGGAAGAACAAGTGCCTGTCGGCTTCATTAAGGGTCTATTTACACCCTTTATAGCGACGGTGAAGAACGTTCAAGCAACAAACCTATTTATAATGAACAACTAATACTTTCCTAGGTGAATACGTATTGGTTCGAGTGGACCACCCACAATTGAAGCTGGACGTGCAGGGCAGGTTCGAGCAAGTGTCGCGTAACATCCACGGACGAGTCAACGCGACGCATCTCACGTCTGTCGTCGCAGCTTCCAATAACTCCGTGCCAGTTGAGGTAAGACATATTACATAAAAACCTTGTCTTGTTTCATATCGGCACGAACAACAGTACGAGTGAGAAGAGACTATCACATAGACATTAATGAGAATTTTCTCTAAAAGACGATGTGCCGTATTTACTTCTGTTCAGGTAATGCTCGAGTAGAGTTAATATTGGATACTATGGAATGGATTAAAAGGGGTCCAAACATAGTCCAGTAAGGAAACCGTTTTGAATTTACTACTATTTATTTTTCAATTAAGACGAAAATCTATGACCAGTCTGTGTTGCCAGTGATTACATACGGGACCGAAACGTGGTCGCTCACAATGGGCCTAATCAGAAGGCTTAAAGTCACCCAAAGGTCAATGGAGAGGGCTATGCTCGGAGTTTCCTTGCGTGATCAAATCAGAAATGAGGAAATCCGCAAGAAAACCAAGCCGACATAGCCCGGAGAATAGCCAAACTTAAGTGGCAGTGGGCAGGGCACATTGCTCGCAGAACGGATGGCCGATGGGGCCGAAAAGTTTTGGAATGGCGACCGCGAACCGGAAGACGTTGCGTTGGAAGGCCTCTCACCAGGTGGTCCGATGACCTGGTTGAGGTTGCAGGGATCCGCTGGATGCGAGTCGCACGGGACCGGTCAATGTGGCGACACTTGGGGGAGGCCTATGTCCAGCAGTGGACGTCTTTCGGCTGAAATGATGATTTTTAAATAATTGGATTCTAGTCTAACAAAGGACAGATACATAGAAAATGACAATTGATAGAAGAACTTTTGATCCATGCTTGTTCGTGGAGGTATTATAGGTAATCTAGATTGGACTGGTTGAACTCACCTATATTTCTTCTAGTTTTCAAATATAATATGTCTTCCAGGTTCGTCTTCGTCCGCAGCATGCTCAATGGAGATACAGACTGGACGTATTCGCGGACAACAAGAGAGTGTACTTCGACAGGCCTGCTCTCAGGGTGCAATACTTCCCAGGTATAGTTCAGGAACATTGTAATTTCTTCGAAACAAAACTTAGGCCCAAGAATAAAAAAAACATATATATATTTTATTGCCTTATATAATTGTACAAGAAACACGTATCTAAGCACTATACAGCGTTACAACTAGGGAAAAGAGTGTTTTCGATGGGCTCTGGCACCCACTAGAATACGCTTAGTGCTCATGAAAAATCAATTTTGTGACAAGATTACTGAGATTTTTTTTATGTGTGTTTTGTCATAAGGTGACGATTTCGTTGCTGTAGTACAATTTACAAAAAAAAATCACACTTTCAAAATTGTGACTCGGTCCAGCAATCGAGACGGACTTTTTCGAGCTCCACCACTGAACGGTAAATGGTAAAGAAGACAATTTCTTTACCATGATAATGACTCCTGTTACCTTGACCCTTTGTTTGTCCCATGTTACTTCTACTCCTTTACATAATAAACCCATTATTTTCCAACCAGGTGTGACAGTATACCAGCCGATGTACTTACTGAATCAGTCCGAGATCGTGATCATGTTCTCTTCGGGCGCCGGCATCGAGGTGGTGGAGAACAAGGGTTTCATGACAGCGAGGGTTTATCTGCCTTGGAATTATATGGTGAGTAAGGGAAAACACTGAGAGTATAAAGAGATTTCTGCGAATTGGCTTTTAATGGCTTGTAAGTTACAGCTTGGATAGTAAACTAGTGCTTATCGTAGCACTTGAAAACTAACTGATTGTTGACTATATTTAGGCATGATTCAGATTGAGAAGCAGATTTACTGACAAAAATCTGGCTAACCTTGTTGGCTGTATTACCTAAACCTTTGATCTTTATTGTATTTGCGCACGGAGTTTCTCGTCTCAGATAGTTAATTTTGAAGTTTTGGTTGAATTCCAGAATTCCTTCACTCGAAACTAATGAACAAAACAAAATAAAATGACGTCTGCATAATCTGCATTCATAGAAAAGATAGGTGGAGCACACTTTTCCCGCGCAATATTATGTTTTAGAGGTATCACAGCGATGACCCTCCGACGTGACGGGTTTGTGTTTGGTGCTGCCCCTTGGTTGTTACCGAGTTGTTAAATATGCTCATCTCGGGGGTAACTTTGATTGAGCGATGCAGGATCCCTTGCGTCATAGATGTCGCTACTAGATGTTTTTATTACAATGAATCTATTTATTCCTATAGAATCAAACGCGAGGTCTCTTCGGCAACTGGTCGCTGGACGTCAACGACGACTTCACTCGACCGGACGGAACGCGAGCCAACGTCGACCTCAACAACTTCCAAACTGCTCACAGGGACTTCGCTCAACACTGTAAGTTATATCTATTCACGAACACTTTCAGGCCAGTGAAACAAACTGTGGTAAGGTGGCCACATTCGCCTTAAATCCGAGATCATTGGGTTGAAGCCACCTACCAATATGTAGATGTTATTGAGTCCGCGAATGGACAAACTTAAAACAAAGGAGGGACGCCATCGACCTAGGTGAAACGAGTGTCGTCACAGGTTCTTCGGAAGAGTAGTCGAAGACCGAATTGAACGTCAAGCGATTGAATATCCTATTATCCAGCAGTTTATTCCTAGACTCATGAACGAAACTAAAAACCGCATCACCTGTGGCAAGATTTTGGAACGTGATTTAGCTGCTGTCTAAGAATTTCTGCATTTAATGCTGGAAAAATGTTGTTGTTTATGCATTTAAACACGCTTTACAAACAATGTCTTCGTCATGTAAGATACCACTGTTTATATAAACTAAAGCACTTTTACACTTATAGGGCAACTAACCGATCGAGAACAACGAGACGTGGGGGTAGCGATGTTCTACCGCGAGTACGGCAGGACAGCAGCCTACTACAACGACAACCAGTTCATTCCGAACTTCATACGAGAGCCAGCCGACTTCCTCCCGGTCAACCGATCCCAGGACGTGGCGAGAGCGATAGAGATCTGCCAGGACTCGTACCAATGTCGATACGATTACGGTATGACCCTGAATAGGGACATGGCTGAGTTTACGAAGAACTATTTGGCTTCGATTGTGAGTATTTGAACGTTTTTTTTTAAATTTGTCTTTGTGGTGATGGATGTAACATATTATTTAGAAAGTGCAACAAGAAGAAAAAAGAAGAAGCATACACCCTACACGCGCACACACACACACACTCACTTCACACCAAACACACTCACTCAGTCCACTTTCTTCTTTGTTTTTTTTTCTTCATAATTCTGCTGGCTTTATTCTAATTATTTGGGGTCGACGCGTCGGTGTCTTCTTTCATGCATTTCTTACCACTTATGGTCATCCCCGTTGGTAGTCACCGCCTTTTTACCTAAATCATATTTCACACAGTCCTTCTATCTTTTATTATCATCTAACTCTTGATGCACTAAGGCCTGCCTAAAAAATACCTTCCTTTTGAGCTCTGCATTGTCGGGTAAAAAGCCAAACGATGTAATGGGAAACGGAATGATTCAACCTCATCTATGATTCATTCGAGCTATTAAGTCAATAACAAGCCTTGATTGTCAACCTGTCATACATACAGACAATAAATTATTTCCCACACTTGGAATAAAGCAATACAACGTAACCAAAGAACTAGTACCTATTATGTTTTGGCCTGTAGGTACTTCTATAGTTAGTATAGTGTGTTATGTTTGTCTTGATATTGTCCTAAAAGCTAATAATCATGGAACAAATTTTTTTTGGCGACAACTGTGGCTATGACCCACGAATTCAGAAAGACGTTTCCTAAATTCTGTCAGTTCTTGTGAGTCTTAGTTTGAGTTAATTCAATTTATGCACCTCCAAATGAAGTTCACATAAAACTGCACCGAAATCCTACCCTCATGACCATATCTTTGATTTTTCTCTATTCCACACCCCATACCTTTTGCACTTAGTCTAGCCTTGGGTAGTCGCGTGCAGTCGGATGCGTCTAGCCATTGTTCTTTTAATTATGATGCATTTGTCAAGGCCCCCTCATAGAACATACCATGGAAAAGTTACACACTTTAGTCGGTGACGATACTCCATTCATAATTCTTGTATAGTCGGAATTTTATTATTTCTAGTTGGTTTCGGATTTGCTCCGTTTAGTGCTTTTGCTTCTAAGTATTATTGGTACGTCAGTGCGGTTTAGATTCTTAGTGAATTACGTTACAATATAACATCTTCATTGTTAAATAAGTTGTGAATGGAACCGTACTAGTGATTCTTAATAATATTTTTTAAATTAAACCTTATCGGTCACACCGACATCATCATTTGCCTAGCCTTTGATTAGTATGTACGGGTCGGCATCCAATCTAACTTGAAGCAATTTAATACCTGTATCTCGCATGAAACGACTGTTTATCCGAGGTCTGGGTACAACCCAGTTATATCTATCGAAATAATATGTATCACCTCGCCTCAGATACTAATCTGCATGGTCTTCATGAAACTTGACCAAGATTAGGTATATCTAGACTTTAAAAGAGACTGCGATTTGGAGCTTGTTTCAGCTATTTTACTCAAAATAATCAGATACCTACTTTGGGAAACATTGCACTTATCCAGCTTTTTAAAATTATTTTCATCGTTAACATGTAAAAGTGTTCGTAAAAACCATTTATTCATAAATATTTGAAAATGTTTTCCTTAAGAAAGAAAACTTAACCGACTGTTTTATTTACAGACGAATATAAAGGAAATTAATGCTCGGCGGGTCATAAGCTGTGGTATCTTGGAGACGCCACGATTCGGAAGAAAGAGTAATTTCTTCTTCACACCAGGAACGAGGGTGAGTACCTAGATTCTATATAAGCTAGTATAATAAAGAGTTTGTTTGATTCAAGGCGCTAATCCTGAAACTACCCGTCAAAGAAAAATACTTTTTGCATTTAATAAAAATGAGAAACGGCGGGTGAAACCACAGAGCACAGCTTGTTCTTACCTAAAATGTGATGTCAAATACACGAGGGACTTTTTTCCGACAGATATATAAGGTCTAACTATTCATACACGAAATATTTTAAGAGTAACTTCTATAAGTCGTAAAGTCGCCATAGCAACGAAAAAAAAAAATCTGAGTGTTTTTTTTTACGAAATTATTATAATTCTAAATATTTTTGAGACTTTTTGCATAAAATCTTTACTCCCATATTCTAACAATGACACTAGGTAAATACGACGTAGTAAACTAGCGTAATGGATGTTCAAAAATAACGAGCTAGTATTTATTTTGTGGGTAATTTTAAATTATTTATTCTTTATAAAAATATACTCAGATAAAAAAAATAATCCCTTGAAATGGCTTCGTTATAGCCGTTAGATGATTCCCTGAGAATATTTCGTGTATGAATAGTTAGACCTTATATATGGCCGGACCTCCGAATTGTTTAGATTTTAGTTACACACCAAAAATGAGCAAGAAAAATTCGCCAGACCCAGTTAGTCTTGGCAATAAGATAATAATAATGTTGAGGTCAGCTTTGTAAAGAATAAGTTATAGTAGTGTAGTAGTGTGTATAGTATGTAGTGTGTGTGTGTGTAGTAGTAGGTAATTAGTTGTGTTATTATGTGGATCCGGTTTTTTTTCCAGTTTTCACAAACACTAAGCGCCACCAAGAAGATCTCTCAGATGTTATATTACACGATATTTGTTAGATTGGGATACAGACAAATTACTAAAATATTCAATATTAACTGCCAAACACTTTAAAGTAGGTTTAGTTCATATGACCCCAATCTAGTTAAGTCGCGAGTTAATTGGTTTCTTTTGTTAGCTCGTTCCATCGTCGACCTCATCTCTGTCCTCAGGACTAGATTGAGGTCAAGAGTAAGATCATTTAGTATAAAAAAGGGCTACAAAATAACGGTATATTCCAATGTAGTTTTGGAATGACTTGAATACAAATTGTTCAATTATAAAACCACTAAGTAATAGTCATAGGTCGAGGAAACATTATAAAACATTCAGACTACGTTTCAATTACCTTATGTATCATCTATTGTTTTTATACACTAGCTTGTATTGCGACTTTTGGCGTTTGACTTAATAATAACAATATTTTGATGAATTTGGCACCAACAGCTCTTTTGCCAATTTTCACTAAGCAAGACTTAAATGAATGCCATAACATCATCGTACCGTTTAACAAAATCGTGCTTTTGTTTGGGGTATTCCTCAAAGCGCAACTATTTTTAAGCGCAACCAACTAAGCGCAACTTAATTATTCCTCGTAAAATATTGTTTTTTGTTTCAATTTAACTCTAATAAAATCCAACAGTGCGTATTCATTTATGCTTAGGGATTCCCAAAGATTTAAGGAAAACGGGAATAAAAGTCCCTAGCCAACTGACACACGCAAGTTCTGTAGGTACCTACCTACTGTTATGGTGACAAACGATCACTCTTTTCATATATATTATTGCTATTGGTGTTTACAACAATATTGTCAATTGACAGGTCAACTTCGAGTGTAACCAGGATTTCATTCTGATCGGCGACAAGCGTCGGGTTTGTGAGGACGACGGAAGGTGGAACTTACCGGACTATGGATACACGGAGTGTCTACGTAAGTACTTTGAACCTTTTTGTTAGTGAAATAACAGCTTTTATCGATTGTTCACTCGCTTATGAAAAACTCGATTCGTTGGTGAAGAAACGAAAGTTAACTTACAACCTGACGAGCTGTGGGCCAAAATAACCACGATGTGGAGCCCTGACACAGCCAGAAGGCGTCGCGGTAGACCTCGCAGGAGATGGCGGGACGAGCTGGACAAAACTAGCGACCTAAGGTGTGGACCACTGGTCGTTAGTTTTGCCCAGATTGGCCCTGGATCGAAGAATTTGGATTTGGCCTTTGCCCAGCAATGGGATGACGCAGGCTATAGTATCAGTAACTTCCAAGTTGTCTTACTCATTTAACGGGGTTAACTGAATCTTAACAGCCAATCAAACCATTTTTTGTGAGATTTAACGGTACATCCATCAACAGGCTTTCAGAAAACGTTGATGATATTCAAATCGCATTATCTGCTAGTGACGTAAAAGTTTACAGCTAATGTTTAAGTTATTTTGTTCCTTTTTCATATTTATCTAGGTAGTACTGCTAGGTATATTAAATATTAGAAAAAATCTTACACATGAATTCAAACGTGGTTACAATCAAAAGTGTGAAACACTTAGGTATTTATCCTATATTCAGTGCAATGAAACAACGTTTTATAATATCCAGGTAACCAAGAATACTCTCAGCGCGCACTGTTTCTGACGTGGGGCATCATTTTGGCAGTTATTCTACCGTTAGGCCTGTTGATCTGCCTCCTCTGGTTCTGGTGCTGGTACAAACCCAGGTCCGAAGGCAAAGAGGGCTTCCGATTCGAAGACATACCGCGCTCCAAATCAGCCTCCAGACTTAACCTAAGATCAGCATCGATGGGAAACCTCACGGATACCATGAAATCGTCCACTTTGCGAAGCTCTTCGTCTGAAAGAAAACTTAAACTACCCGACACTCCTACCGAGGAGGCCCCAATTACTAGATCCGCTCCTATCACCAGGGCTGCCCCCCCTCCGCCTCCTATGATGCCTCCCACAGATGGTGACAGTTCAGGCATAGGCTACCCAGATTCAAACAAAAGCGACTCCAACAAATCTGACAAGTCAAATCCTAAGAAGCGTAGGGCTTACGACAAGACGTACCGAACCAACGAACCCATCCCGAACGCTCCCGATGTCGATTTCCCTGAGAAACTATGGGAGTTATCCGAAGAAGACTTACTTTCTATAACCTCTCCTTCAGACACTGAATCCAACCGAGATTCAACTCTAACTCGACCGGCAAAAGATATTGAATACTTGAGCAGACCACGTCAAGTAGGTCGTAGGGCGTTGCCTAGTGATTCAGGTTATTCGACGAAAGATTCAGAAGACCCGTACGCTCCTAAGTACGAAGGTCAATATAGCCCTATTCCGTCAGCTTATTCGCCGACATATTCAGAAATATACTCCCCACCGATTAGTCCTACCTCAGACAATAGTCCTAGGAACACATTCAATAACCCCGGACTGCCAGATCCTCCTAAGAGTGCTCCCGCGGATACTATAAAAACATTTACTATGCCACCGCAAAAGGGGAAATCTATGGAGACTCTTATTGACCCACCTAACATTGAAGTACCTACGATGAGCCCTCGCTCTACCATGGTCTGACATACTTAGAAAAATAAGAAACAGGGTGAACAATTCACTGCCCAATATTACGAATGACATTTTCAGGAGTAGTTTAAGATATAGGATAGGTTACGTTTTAAGTGGCACATTAATCTAGTATTTTGCACTAAATGTTTACACTTATTTAGTTTCTAGTGGACTTTCGTGAGTTTCCCATCGTTGCGTTGTTGAATGTTTGTAAATTTTATTAATTTGAAATAAATTTTATTTTTAAACCTAACTTTGGTGTCACATGAAGAGGAAATTTCTGTTCCCGTTTCGGTAGAATAACTTTCAAATGATGTTGTTTTAGGTAAGAAAGCAAGGAATGACGTTCTCGATTATCAATTGATGATGATGATTATGATGAATAGAAATTTTCTCTGAATTGTGATGAGTTATTATTTTTCTCCTTCCTAATGTCTATGGTTATTGCTTGCTTTCTTATCTAGTGTACATAAAAAACCAGGTCATATGAACAGGTATGTTTATCATTTATTTTTTATTTACATTAGTGATATCTTTTAGGGTTTTGATAACTTATCTTTGTTTGTTGATAAATTGCGTTATAAGGGCCACGGTTTTTTTGTTTTTTTTTCGTCGGTACGTTAACTGGTTGATTAGGAATTTTTGACCTACTTTTGCTTAAACAATATCATTTTTGGTAAAAATATTCATATTCACAATTTAAAATATTAATATTATCCGCTCTCATGATTAACGGGCTAAATTAAACCTTATTTACAACCGTATTTTGAAAATCGAACCTGTACAAATTTTGTCTAATAGATCAGGGTCTAGGCTTAACTTATTTTAACTGCTGTAACTATCTTAACAAATTACCAACAGCAAATGAATTTAGGGGAGTTGGACAGACTGTTCAATTTTTTTTTTGTATTTATTGATGAATGTGGTGTGACGATCTTATCATGTTTGCGGGGCAAACGCGGCCAGCGATCCCAAAAATAGGGGAGGCATTTGCCTAGTATAAAAAACTCATCCACTTCTCCAATCACACAGGTAAACAGGAGTACTCCTCCCGAACGCTGGGTGCGACCTGGGGCATCATCAGCGCCGTGATGGTGCCCATCATCATTGTACTCATCTGCATCGGATGGAGGCTACTCCTGCGCAGGAAGAAAGAGGAGAAGGAGGAGAGGGATTTCTTGACTATTAAGTAAGTGACACACTATTTTTTTACTAACAATAGACACACTGATCTTATTGGTGAGGTTGCAGTCTGCCATAAACAATATATTATTTTTAGATTTTGATTATATCCAGTACACAAAAACGAAAAGGTTTCAGTAACACCTCACTGAATATACAGTGTTGAACACCGACGCACAAACACTACAAAAGTGAAATGCCTACACGTCAAAATGCATGGAACAGCTGATTTTCTTTTAAGTTACCGATGAAAAAATCCTTATTATATAAATTACTGAATACGTGGTAACCGTTTGTGCGACGGTGTCCTATCCACCCTGTATACTGTTTATCTAGCTCAATCGTAACGATTAGACCGAGTTGCAGGTCCGTTTTCGAACCTAGGCAGTCATAGGTACAGTTTAATTCTTTAAACACCACTGCTATTTCAACGGTGCAAGAAACCGACAAGCCACCCAACCTAAAACGAAAAATTCATAAGTAATGCTGGCTTTTGTTATTTCACTCTGGGCCCATGAGCTGGACACGGCCCACTTCTTCTCACTGGAGATCTGTGCCCCAGCAGTGCGATAATATTATTATGAACTGAATATGATATAAGGTTTATTTAATTAAGTTCTTTACCACAATAAATAACGTCTTCAATCCTTTCCCCAGACCATTGGACCCCGATGAGTCTTTCAGAGTCAACTCTGACGATGAAAGCATACCCTACAAGAAGGATACGACGGAAGATACTCCTGAGCCAACAGAACCGGTGAAAGTGGTAGATGCCGTTGATACCGCAGAATCCCCAGATCAATACCCATATGGTACACCTTACGACCAGCCGGTGCAGGGCAGGTCACAAGCCCGGCCGTATGCTGGCGAGACAGAAATCAATTAGGTTATGGAATCAAAGATGGCGGCGGTGACAGGAAGTCATAGACAAATGTTAGAAGATCAAATGTCAAAATGTGTGGGCAAAAGGGAGAGCGAAAAGATGGTTCGATATTTGAAATGCTAACGGAATAATGTTGCCGCGTATGGTTGATTGTAAATTAGTAATAATTAGATTTATTTAGGTAAAGCGTGCATTTGTAAGTTTTATATATTATTTCCATATTAGAAGGTATATTTTGTGTACAAAATAATGTTATCTGCTTTTCCAAACTAGAATACTTATAATTTTATTAAGTAAGTATATGGATATATAAAATCAACAACAAGTTTTGACTACACACGCCTTTTGAATTTTCTGTACATAACTTGAAAGATTTTAGTTGGTATGTTGTAAGCAACCAATTAAAATATATGTATTTTTAAACTAATATTTGAAATCCATGAATAATCCCACCATTGAAATATTTTTAGATATTAGACGCTTATATTTAATTCCTGTTTGTTAGTGTAACATGACAAAAATAGTTACAAATTAATCTTATTAAGTTGTATACTTTTACATTTTATTGTTTTTGTCTTTTATTCAGTGCCATTTTAAAAAACATCTTTCTTTTTTTGTTATTTACCATTTGATTAACGTCTACTTGTTTGTATTTTGTTACGTCATATAATAAAATAATTAAAAATAGCTACCTAAGAAACTGTGTTATTTTATTTGTTTCCTTTAGTTCTTAAAATATCCATTTCCAATACTAAGTGGCATCTAACTGAATGCCCAATGCCCGTTTTTAAGAACACTAGACACCCGTGATGCCCGTGGCGAAAAGTAAACGATTATATTTTTTTCATTTATGGATAGACTTTCAAGGTTTGCTAACCTCAACGCTCCTATTTTGAGATTTTTTTAATGCTTGGCAACTGGCAACGCTGAACAAGTTGCCATGGTAACGCGTGCCAAACACAAACAGCATAATCCATTGACAGCGTCAATATAATTTGTGCTGTGGGTACGTATTCTGTTTGTTAATGATAACATTATAATTTAAGAAATATGGATCTAAAATTAATGGACAAACTGCGCTTACTAAAAATAGACACAGAGTTGCGTTCGCAAATAAAAATGAAACCCATGAGCAGGTACTATTTCATCACTGGAACAAACCCAGGTGAGCAGTTCTACGTGTTTGCGTCCACTGCCGCCTGGCTAATCAGGAAAACTGGGAAAGAATTGGAACAACCTAATGAGGAGGATGATCCAAACAGTATTATTGCTACTATCCTAGATATACTGAGAGAAAAAGAGATCGTCGTCGATTTCTCTTCTCACAAACTGAAACAGGGATATGGCGAACAAGTGTGCTTCATACTAAACGTTTTAGCCGACGAAGCTTTGAAGATAGAACAGTTTGAATGGCAGCAACCAATTGTAGACATTCCAGAGCCTGAAGAAGCTGCGGACGACGTAGACCAAGTTGAAGATGAAACTGAAATATTACTAGACAAAGTTGAAGAAGAAATGGCGATATATTCAGGCGAATCGGAAGAAGAGTTTGATGTCGAAGAAAAAGAACCAAACCTGATTAAAAAAGTTCACGATTGGGAAGCATGGAAGTTGGAATTAGAAAGAGTAGCACCAGCTTTAAGGCTGAAAATCTCAGCTGATGGCCGTGACTGGAGAGCGAGACATTCACAAATGAGGACTTACAGGGACGAATTATTCGAAAGGTACAAAACTACAGGTTCCCAACTAAATAAACTACACGGAAATATAAGCTCTGTTATGGACAAGATAATAGCTAGAGAGAACATTCTAAACGAACAGTTTGCGCCTTTGGTTCACGAGTACGGTTCGTTGCTCGACGAGTTAAGCAAAGTTACGAATGAGTACAAGGATGTAAGTGTAGGAGTGACAGAAAGACAAGAAGTGCTAAACGAATTGACATCTAAAGTGGAAAACATAAAGCAGAGAACAGAATCTAAAGGCTCGTCGATGAACGATAATTCTCCATTGGTGACAGCAAAGAAAGCGGTCTCGAATTTGAAGAAGGATATACAAGATATGGATTTCCAAATTGTGGTGTTGCTCTGGCTATTGACGACTAAAGAAAATCCTAATAGCAATAATTTGTTTACCAATGCAGAATCTAAGATGGTCGGTATTGAGTCTTACTAACCTTCTTCACACTACTAAGGCAGTGGTCACACTGAATGACGCGGAACCGGCTTGCAACTTTAGGTTCATGAAATTCCATAAAAGCGAAAAAGACGTCAGCCACCTCGTTTCGGATTGACAAACCCGGCGAAGGAATCATGCAAAAAAAACTTATTAAATCAGAATAATGTGTGCGTAATCTTAATAATATATAAAATCACATGTCACTATGTTCGTACACGCTAATCTCCTAACCGATCTCAATGTTTTGTGAATGTGCATGGTAGGTTCCAGCTTGAAAGATAGGATTTTGGACACGTAGATGGCGCTGTGCGAAGCAGGGGTGGGTCGCTAGTGTACCTATACAACATTAGTTTTAGTATATGCGAAACCTGAAACATGTGTCTAGTATTTTAATGTAAAGAAACGATGTACAAAATTTCAAAACTGTATCCTGAAAAATCACTAAGTTATAAGCTAGTTCTGTTACCTGGCTGTCCACACAAAAACGTGATCACCACGCGGCGCGCCAGCGCGCTCTCCTCCAGCACACAGCATCGTCTTGAGCTCATTGATAATAATAATTGGGCAGTAGGTACCTAAATGATTGCGATAGGTACTTAGTGTCGCTCGGTATCCAACTTGTAGCCTTATTTAAATATTTTTGGGACAAAATATAACATGGTTTAAAAAATATTGGAATCGATGCATTTACTTATTCTGAACAAACCAAAGTCAGGTTTCGCATATACTAAAAATAATGTAGTATAGATTTAATAAATAAAACTATTTTCTTGATATATGTTTTATTCTTGCAATATTCAAATATTACGTAAAAATATTTAACTCTTAATACAATAATTTGCCAATGTACCTAAATAAAACGTTGAGTAGGTATCATTAAAATTAAATAATGACATAAAATACTCAAATATAATACAATCTTTGGCGAAAAAATAATTAAATTAAAAAGGTAACTTATATGCATATAGGATACTTAATAAAAAAAAGTAAATAAACGGCGGAAATTTGAAATGACGTAAGGGAAGAATCCCTCGCGTGCTATTGTATTTTAAAATTTCTGCACTGAGTCGTGCGTTGCTAATTCAATGGCGAGCTCAGTGGCCCTAACATCATTTCAAATTTACACTGCCTAAATATAGAGGATTATTAATTCATATCAAGACGTAGTAACTTATTAAATATTTTAATAAATTAGCTTGTTGTGATTGTAAAATTTCATAAAAAATATGCAAGCAATATGTAAATAAACGTCAATATTGTTGCTCATCACAAATTAAAATGCGGCTAAACTGATATAAAAAATAATTTAGTATAAAAAATTAAGTTAGTAGTATAATAAATAATTAAGTAGTATAGTGGTGAAAATACACGTTTTATTTTTTGTTCCTTACACGTACGACTTTCAAAATAAAAATCTAATAACATAAAATTGTATACCTACCTATGACAAATATTTAGGTACATCAAGTTCTGTATTTTCAATATGTTAAATTAGTTTTTAATTAAAATGTTAGGCCGAATATAAAAGCGGTTAAACCAAGTTGTATAAAGGGTGGAAGAAAAAAAAATTAAAAAAAAAACAGTTTTTTCATACATTTAGACCGTGTAGGGTCACCTTCATTTAAAAAAAAAATCAGCTGTTTCCTAGCAGCACATTTTTTAAATAATCGATGGAAAATTTCTATGGGAGGATTGGTATGATGTACTTGAACACGGGGTAACCGTTTGTGGGTCGAAATCCCCTTCCACCCTCTACATTACTCACAATATTTCTTTGGTTTTGCAAGGAACAAATAAAAAAAAATTATAATCATCTATAAATAGATGATTATAATTTTATATATATATGTGTTTATAAGATACAACAATATTACTGGCGATAAAACAACAGTAAGGAGTCTAGTTGTACAAGGATTTGGCGTGTGGGAGAAATCGGAACTAGCCGCCATCTTGTTTTATTAGTACATTCCACTATTCAATGTGTTTGGCTACCGGTTACCGATACTTCAATATTATATACTCATTTCTATCGACAAATACACGTCTATAAATATTCCTAACCCCAAAAATGGCAGCCATTTTGTTTTTTTAATCGGCTGATCTAGGGTATGTTCAATGAAATGATAATATCTTTGTATCTAAGAGACCTAGATATGTGCAAATGATCTTATTAGAAGGGTAAACGCCGAGGCTATCAAATTATGAAATAAATTTTCCTGAAACAAAACCTAAAAAAAAAGAAATTACGAAATTTTACATAAAAATTACTTATTTTTTTACATTTTCTACTCTAGTGCCTAATTTACCCGGGAATGTTGCGTATGTTTTTATGTGGAATGTTGCGTATGTTGTGTATAATATGCTCTTAAAGTGTCGGTAACCGGTAGCCAAATCAATTGTATAGCCACCAACAGCGCCCTTCTGTCGACGAAATTCGAGCGTCAGAAGATCCTTGTATCACTTTTCATCGACTTTAACAACGGGTGATGCTGCCATTTGTTAATAATACTTTATAATACATTTATCAACCGTTCAGTGTAAACATTTTCTAAAACCGAAAACCCTTCTTTGCACTATTATATTTTCACTTGGTTGCTTAACTTTTTGAACGCCATTGTCACATATACGTGACAAGCAAGCGCGTGCCCAGTACGCCAACGACACAAATATGTGACAAACAGTGCGCGGTGCACTATAACACGAAATAATATCCTATCCTATTTAGTATTCTTTTTGTAGGTATTTGCGGTGAAATTGTGGCGTGGCGTAGAGGGCGGGCACGCGCGTGCTTTTATGCTCTAGCATGCAAAAGGTTAAAGTAATATGCTGTGCTATCTCTTTAAAAACTTGAAATAAATATTCAGACAAAGTGTAAACGAACCCTTCACGAAGCCCTCAACCAAGCATTCTGTACATGAAACTAAGTAACTCCAAGCAAAAATGATTGCCAGGACACGGCTTTTTTTTTAGGTAAAACATTACGTTTTATAATAGGGCTCAATGTAACGCACTCAAAACATTGTTCTGATGGATGCATTTAATAGTACATACATTATGAGGGTATTAAGTTATAACATAAAAAAACTTTATTTAAAAAAAAACTTGTGAAAAAGTTGCAACTTTGACCTCCAATATCTCCGTAACTGATATGGTCCAGAATAAAAAAAAATATCGCAATGGCCGGGGAGAAAAAGAGTGTATTTCGAGCACTTTCGGCTTCGTTAAGGATCTTTTTACATCCATTATACCCATACCAGATTTGCTGGAATTTGAGCTCTCTCAGCACTGAGCCGAAAACTGCAATCTTATTTAAGATTTTATTCAAGTGTTGAAAATGGGCATAAAACTTAACTTCACAAAAGGAAATAGATATTTCATTTAAAGTTGACAAACTGTGCGAATTATTTACGAGAATTATTTCTTTGTCTAAACAAAATGCATTGATTTTTTTAAACGTTTAAAAATAAATCTTAGAAACCTATAGAAAAAGTACACTTTCACGCAACTTAACATAAGGTTTTTTATTTAATACATTTTTGTGGAAATATTATTTTGACCATGCAAAAAAATTCATTCAATGTCGACTATTCCATTAAATTCGTATATGAGATCAGTAAAAGATCCTAGCTCTGTATATGTATACGTTTAAAGAGAGTGGCACATTTTTGTACAGTACTATACGAGGTCAAGAAAAATTAGCTAGCGAAATTCCGCAAACAGACAATAGAATTGAAATACAACGTATCCGGATTTGCACTAGCGATATTCTGGGTACTTATATAACAACTATTTTAATACACTACATACAGCCATTTTGTTTTTTTTTGTGAGATATTCTCTACGAGTTTACAAAAAAGAACACATCTGTCTATCTAAAATAGGCTTATTCGGAGTGCAAAAATATTGTTTATCGTTTACATTACGAAATAATGGGTTCACATTTTCGTAACTTTAAGAAAAAAATTAAACTCGCAAAAAAATCACTGACAACAACACACAATAAAACAATTTTTTTGTGAGCAAACAAACGAATCTTTTGTAAATTTTTTTTTTTTTTGCAAATCAACAAATTTGTGTACTAGAATAGTTGTTATATAAGTAGGTACCTAGCATATCGCTTGTCCACCTGATACATTGTTGACCTGACATATCAGTTATTTTTCTTTTATCCTATTTAGATTTCGAGACGCATCACGTCTACGGAGTTTCGCTTGCTATTTTAACACTGAATAATTATTATAAATTCGAACCAATATAATTAATAATACAATGCAAAAGGAATGTAAAAATGAGATACGTTCACTGGATTTTATTCATTTAAATAATATTTCCGTGTAAAAAACCAACGCGGCCACTTTGCGGACTATCCTGAAATCCGAAAAATATTCGGTCGTCATTGAAATACATACAAGGTCTAACTATTCATACAATAAAAAAATTCTGAGAATTATCTAACGGATATAAAGAAGCCATTTCAGGGCGGGAATATCTAATTTTGTT
Organism: Noctua fimbriata; assembly: GCA_905163415.1. NCBI lineage: Eukaryota > Metazoa > Arthropoda > Insecta > Lepidoptera > Noctuidae > Noctua > Noctua fimbriata. The sequence continues at coordinate 6,772,177 of LR990929.1, read as the reverse complement.
TTGATAAAAAATAAATAATTTAAAATTACTTGACCCACAAAATAAATACTGGCTCCTTATTTTTCAACATCCATTAAGCTAGTTTACTACGTTTATTAACCTATTGTCGTTGATAGAATAGGGAAAGTAAAGGATTTATGCAAAATATCACAAGAAATAGAATTACAATAATTTCGTTAAACAAAAACACTTAAATATTTTATTTTTTTCATTGCTATGGTGTCTTTACGACCTTTAGAAGTTACTCTTAAAATATTTCGTGTATGAAATGATAGACCTTATATACAGTGTGGATGGGACACCGACGGGCTCAAAATGATGTACTGAATACGTGGTAACCGTTTTCGCGTCGGTATCCCTTCCACCCTGTATTTTAAAACTAATACACATACAGGGTGGCGTTTTTATAACATGCATCCGTCAAGGACCCATCATAAACTGTCACTAATAAACTCATATCCAATTCGTAAAAAGAACATCAAATTCCTATTCAACAGTAAACAGACTATTTCGATGAATGTATATACAGCATGTTACTTAATAACAGCCGCTCGGGTCGATCTTCAGGTTAAGTCACGCTTGCCATATCCATTACATACTAATTTTCCTCCGTGCCTCGGAAAGCACGTTAAGCCGTTGGTCCCGGGTGTCATTTGTAGATCGTTGACAGTTGTTACAGGTAGTTAGTGGCCCGAAAATCTGACAACCAGTCTTACCAAGGGGTATCGTAGTACCCAGTACTGAGTTGTAGAAGTCAGATGGGCAGTCGCTCCATGTAAAATACTGGTATTCAGTTGCATCCGGTTAGACTGGAAGCCGACCCCAACATAGTTGGGAAAAGGCTAGGCAGGTTATGTATAGAACTGTGGTCATATTTAAGGATCCTTCAAACTGAACAACTTTCTCCATGGGACCATCAAAATAAACGCGAAAAAATATTCTGCTTTGCCATACAAATTTCAATTCCTACTCGACGCAAATGTATATATATTAGGGCAGCTGATTATATCCGTTTTTTCATACAATTAGTTTTTTTTTTACGTATCCATACTAATATTATAAATGCGAAAGTATGTTTGTTTGTTACCTTTTCACGCCTAAACCACTGAACCGATCATTCTGAAATTTTGCATATACTCGTACGTTGCCAGGTGTACAGAAACGCACATAGGGTACCTTTCATCCCGAAAAAAAGTACTGTTCCCGAAGAAAACAACAATAACGTTCTTATGATAATAGATGGCGCCACGTGTCTTTCGAATCATGATTGAATTACATTATTACAAGCAGAGTAGAACCCGAATTGATTGTCAAATTCTAAATAAACGCGAGTGAAGCCGGGCAGAAGCTAGTCAGATATAAGTTTCATGGCAAAAGTTATGTAAATAGGCACCCTATACATTTTAAAATAAACACATATATTTTAAAATAATAACATGCACTAGTATTCAATAAGGAAGTGGACATGCTAATCAGTGTGGAATCAGCTTGGGCCGATCAAAAAGGGGCTTTATGTCCTTGGAATAAAGGCGAATAGTCCAACACGGACTATTCGCCGTTTACGTCTGAACGGAAACAAGCCAAATGACGTCTTTTTCGCATTGACATAAAGGTCTTTCTGACCGATTCAAGCTTCTTTTTCAACTGGCAGGTTTTATTTATAATTATAAAAGTGTAACAATATTCTTATAAATACTAAAAACTATATACGTATTAAAGAATAATGAATTCACAACATTTTGACAACAAAAGTCTATAAAATTGCCGACTATTTTTCTTCAAAATCGACAGAATAATTACTAGTTTTATTTTAGTTTTGAATGCATTATTATTTGCATACACAACACACACACAAACGTACATATTATATACGGCGAAGCGTTTTCAATGGCAAACAAATAAATCAAAGCGAACAGAAATTTGCGATGAATTTTATTTATTTCCGACCTTATTTATATGACGGTAAAGTTGAAATGGCGTTGTATGCAAATACTCGGAAAACGTAAGATTAGATTTTTTGGGTACATATGTACCCAAAAAAACTCAGGGCCTGTTTTTGTCTTCGGATAATCACTATCCTCCAGATATACAAAGCAGAAGGGACATCGACGCACAAACGATTACCACGTGTTCAGTACATCATACCGAACACCCTATATAAGGTCTAACTATTCATACACGAAATATTTATCAGGGAATCATCTAACGGCTATAACGAAGCCATTTCAAGGGATTTTTTTTTTATCTGAGTGTACTTTTATAAAAAAATAAATAATTGAAAATTACTTGACCCACAAAATAAATACTAGCTCCTTATTTTTGAACATCCATTACGCTAGTTTATTACGTCGTATTTAAATACTGTCATTGTTAGAAAATGGGAGTAAAGGTTTTATGCAAAAAGTCTCAAAAATTTATAGAATATAATAATTTCGTAAAAAAAAACACTCACATATTTTTTTTTCCGTTGCTATGGCGACTTTACGACATAAAGAAGTTAATCTTAAAATATTTCGTGTATGAAAAGATAGACCTTATATAGAAATTTTTCATCGGAAATTAAAAAAAAAGCAGCTGTTTCCTACAAAAGTGTAATACCACAGTATAAATATATACAGTATTGTGACTCGGCCCTGTCCTTGAAATAATTACCTACAGCCGGGCGGTACGTTCGCAAGCGACAGGTCTGCCACGCTTTCAGTAATTTAATTTCATGTACTTAGTTGAGTTTTTTTTAGTTTTGTTATTGTAAATATAATATTTTTTATTTAAAAAAATGAAGTTAGTTGTGAATGAAATAAGAAGTTTTCAATAAAAAAATTATAAATTCGAGACGTTTTTTAACGCGAGCGTAGGTACCTAAATCACTTGTGTGTCACTTTTTTCACCCTATCCACTTATTTATTAATGAATCCAGGTATTTTACTCGGTGGAAATAGCGAAATCTACACCTATTAAAAATAAACAAATTACGAAATAACAAATTCTTATTTCAACAAAATGTTCACAAATCGCACGCTTACTTATAAAACTATCACAATGTTCATTCGTCAGTGCGGCGCATTCGTGACTTCTTGGGTACTAAGTGGAGCCGTGTAGGTATGTCTCGCGTTCCGACCGTTTGTATGAAGATACAGTACTGTAGATATTATTACCGTGGCAATACCTACAAAGCCAAAATGTATACAGCTGTTTTTTTTCAAACGACCGATGAAACATTTCTGTGGTACAGCATGATGTACTGAACACGTGGTAAATGTTTGTGCGTCATGTACCTTCAACCCCGTATTAACCTTTAGTTAAGTTAAACTAAACTCATCCGAACTTGGTGAAACAACTCAATATAATTTGTATTTACAACTAATATCAAAAACTTACTTGAAAAAATATGATACACACTACTTTGGGGCAATTTTTTTCATATCTACTAAAAACCACCGTAGGCAGAGTATCGCAGTAGACAAGTTACTATATAATCATTTAAAAAAAGCTGAATCTTCTTCTGTGGAAGTACTTCACTATAGGTAAGAACAATTAGATAATAAGAAAAGTCCGTCGCTTTAGCAGTTATCAGGTAACAAATTCGTGCTAAATAGCTGCCAATACGTCACACTACAAAACGTGTTATTCTGATGTAATATCAGAATAACACGTTTTGTAATAAGAGCTACTGATAAATCTCTCCTCCCTCTCCCTCCTCCACTGCCAGACGCTTTGTCTGGTGAAAAATCTTTAAAGTATGATAAATTGTAATTGAACTGACGTCATTTTATTGTATCAGAATATTAATGTTACTTGGGCAAGTACTTAAAGCGGTTTCCCAAGCTGCCAGACAGTTATGATGACCAATACATAACCTTGGTGACCCTCAACCATGTCTGGGAAGGAAACATCAAAACTGTTTGTCAGCGTCTGGCGGCTGGGAAACACATGATTTCAGTCACCAGCGCCACTTTCAGACTTCCTTTTATGTACTCATTTCTTATTTTATATATTCGCGAATAGTACAGGGGTCCTAGAGGTATGTAATAGCATTTAAAACTTGTATTTTAAAACAAATACGTGTACAAAAGTTTGAACTTTGACCTTGAATTTCTTTAGTGACTAGAAGGTTCCCAGCTACGGTATAAAACAAAAAAAAGATCACATTAACGGGGAGAACAAATGCCTCTCGGCTTCGTTAACGGTGAATTTACACCCGTTATCTAATACCTACTAAGAAACGTGGACAAACCTGGCCCGAGAAAGGCAAAGGATTGATGCATTCGAGATGTGGTGTTGGAGACGAATGCTGGGAATACCTTGGACGGCGAAACGCACCAATGCATCGATCCTGACCCAGCTCCGAATAAAAACTCGCTTGTTCACCTTAAGGCACAACGTATTTTTTAGTACTTCAGCCACACAGTGCGCAAAGGCGACGGATTTTTGGAAAAACTTATTTTGGTTGGGAACACCGAAAGCAAAAGATCGAGCGGTCGATCACCAACAAGATGGACCGACCGAATTAAAGACTCGGCATCCAACTGCTACACGGTTGTAAGAGACAGAAACCGATGGAGGCAGATCACCCGCTCCAGATGCAACTCTTATGCTGATCACAATCCTCAGACATGAGGGACCGACCCCAGAGAGAGAGAGAGATATGATACTCTGTCTACGATTTCCACAATTAAATATGTAATAAAGACTACAGTATAAAATAATTTACAACAGTCAGTTTACCTCCTGTTCGCCCGCCTGGTTGAATATTATACTCTTCGCTTGCGCTAGGTATACGGGGTCAGGCTTCGACGGCTCTTCAAACGTTACGTTATACTTTCTCTTGAGATCCTCCATGAATTCCTGTTTCAATAATGCTAGGCAGCTGAAAAATTTATAAAAGGCTTCATTAGGAATAGTAAAGCTGTGCGCTTCGGCAATTATCGCTGGTCTTCGGAAATACGAAAGCGCAATGATGAGATCTAATACAGTTGGTAAAATCAGCTGTCCGTGTCCTATACATACAGGGTGCAAGGGACAGCCCTACGTAAACTGACAGGGGTGCATTCAGCTCCTTATTTTGAATCATATTTCACCGGAATGTTACACACGAATTTTTTTTCTTTTTTTTATCGTTTTTTCCTTTATTTCAATGTAAAATTACATTCTAGTGTTCGCAGCACTCCATTTATGCAAATAATACGCCTAAAATCAAAAAACGACCACTATGGATGTTGAAACACTGTAATGAACGACGCGTGAAATCAGCTGTTCACTTCCTGCCTAGCTATAGAGTTCATCGAACTCATCGTCGCGCTTGCCGTTCGCTACCGTGCGTGTGCTTGCCGTGCGTTTTGCCCCGGTAACAATACATAGCGTATGAGGAAATAAAAATAATCTTTATTGGTTCCCATAACGTTCCTGAAATAATTTCTTGTACCGGCCATCTTAGTATGATGTACTGAATTCACCCCATCAGTCTGCGGAGGGCTGTCCCTTAAACTCTGTATAAATCGAGTAGGTACTTAAGTCTGTATGGGATAGCTGTCGATTAAATAATTAAAAAAAAAAACTTTTTTTTTTTCTTTGTAAAATGGACGACATGCTTCTTTATCTCGGCTTGATTCGGTACGATTTTGAACAGCCGAGCAGCAAAATATACATTTAATTTTCCAAACTTGGCTTACCTGGCCTGTGCAGATTTTTGCCGAAACTGCCTGTAAATATGAGCAGTACCTTTTAGAAAAAATTCTCCACCTCTAAAGGTTTTAAGTTGGCCACACTAACCCACCTTAACGGACTACCCTATTAACCACATGAGACTTGCATCAAGCAGGACGCACGCGCTTCTCTTGTTCTTTTCATGGGAGTACCATCACATTTCGGTGACTCCTGACATACTCTAAAGCCCTATTTACATTGTTCAAGGACATACGGCGGCACATCAAGCTACAAGCTATAAATTTCCAGTATAACATGGCCTCGCTTTGTATAGATTTCTCGTATAATGAGAGACCCGCATAATTTGGTTTTGTATAGCTTGATTGGTCCTCGAAAAACATAGACAGTGATTGTTGGCTTGCTCCTGCCCGATCGATAAACACTACTGTCCTTACCTACTGTACTTGTCTACTTCGCTAAACACTTGACCATTCGGGCTTAAGCGATTTCTGTCATTTGTTTTCTTCGCAGTCGTTTTTATATACGATAGTGCAGCTCTATGCCAGTAGTATTAAGTTGCTAGTAGTACTCACATGCGATAGTGCGGGTCTGCACGGAAGGCGGTGATGTCCTGTGATGGCGCGTGTGGTGTGTGCAACACGAACGCGCCCGGTAGCACTACGCAACGATAGCCCTGGGCACGCAGTTCTACACTGTGGGACACCTTTGGAAAAACAAAGTTTAATCAATTAGATGACCTAAAAGGTGTAAATAGACCCTAACGAAGCCGAAAGGCACTTGTTTACCCCGTCTTTGCGATATTTTTTTTGTTCTAGACCATACCTGGGAACCTTCTAGTTACGGAGATATTGGGGGTCAAAAAGTTCCAACTTTTTCACAAGGTTTTTTTAAATACATGTTTTTAATGTAACTTTTTACTTTAAACACATCCACGACCCACGTACTATTCAATCAATCCATCAGCACAATGTTTTGAATGCGTTAATGAGTCCTACCGTTCAACGTGTATTTCACGTCAAAAAAAAGTCGTTTCCCAGCAACAATTTTTGCGTAAAGTTACTAAGTTTGATATACAACAAAAATTTCTATGCAGAGGGGTTTAGAATGATGTACTGAGTACGTGGTAACCGTTTTCGCGTCAGTGTCCCTTCTACACCGTATACAATATATCTACAACATTAGTTTTAGTATATGCGAAACCTGATACACGTGTCTAGTATTTTTATGTAAAGAATCTATGTACAAAATTTCAAAATTGTATCATGAAAAATCACAAAGTTATAAGCTTGTTCTGTTACCTAGTTGTCCGCACAAAAACGCGGTCACCACGCAGCGCGCGCCTCCAGCGTCGTCTTGAGCTCATTGATAATAATAATTTGGCAGTAGGTACCTAAATTATTGCGATAGGTACTCAAAGTCGCTCGGTATCCAACTTTTAACTTTTTATAATATTTTTGGGAAAATATACAACATGGTTTAAAAATTATTGGAATCGATTAAGTTACTTATTCTGAACAAACTATATTCAGGTTTCGCATATACTAAAAATAATGTTGTATAAGAGTTTTGTTAATGTTTATACGTACTTTTAGTTCAAATCATCTTTAAACACGCGTTTATAAGAGGCCCCTTCTTAATCAGGACACTTATAAACCTTTTATAATGCTTTTATTCTTATATGTGATTTTGTTTTTGAAGACTATTTTGCTAGCTTGGAACAGTTATAACTTACCTTGTTCCAGCCAAAGCCAGAGAATCTGGTATCGTATTTAGGCACAGATCTGTGAACCACTAAATACGGCTCGTAGTCCGACTGCCACTCAACCTGAAATTTGAATAAGAATAATCATCATCATCATCATTTCAGCCGAAAGACGTCCACTGCTGGACATAGGCCTCCCCCAAGAAGGGGGGTTTTGCCATAATCGCCACGCTTGGCAGGCGGGTTGGCGATCGCAGTATGGTTGTTATAAAACACAGAGAACGCTGCTGCCCATTCTCTGGTAAGTCCCTTAGTCGCCTCTTACGACACCCACGGGAAGATATGGGATGGTGCTATTCTTTACGTCCGGACACCATACAGAAGAATAAGAATAATGGTATTTTGGATATATCATGGTATATGGGATCATAAATGATGCGTTCTGAATCAATTCATAATCGATACAAACACGAAATACGTTCCAAGTCTGTTTGTAAATATTTGTCACATCATCGGAGTAAAATGAATGGGAAGGTCGTTCAAAGCTCACTGTAGATGGCGTGTCTATAGCTAGGTCCCAATCTGACCAATGAGGTAACGCTATATACAAGGTGTAACACAATAAATGCAAAACCTCCCGTGTGGTCTCTCAGACCATGAATCTAAACAGCTTTTGTTCTATGACTTTTGGAAATTCATAACTTTTTTTTAGTTTTACCATACATGTTGATCAGCGGATCGCGTCAATTCCTATATAAAATCCAATTCTTTTTTGCAAATTTCTAGAACTCGTAGAATAAAAGGTGTTCAGTTTCATGGTCCGAAAAACCACACGGGAGGTTTTGCATTTATTATGTTACACCTTGTATACAAATAAATAAAATTGTAGTATCAGTTTGTAATATCAAAATAAAATATTTTTACTGAATACTTATGTATACGTTACTTATAACAAAAAAAAACTATTTTTAAAAGTTTTGTCTGTTTGTTGTTTGTTCCGGTTAATCTCCGAAACGAATGGACTAATTTTGACGGTTCTTTTAGCGGTAGATAGCTGATGTTATAAGGAGCTTTATTTTAGGAAAAGGATTCAAGTTTCGTGCAAAAAAAAACCCATAAAATTCTTGACAAAATCCGATTCAAGTAATATTTTTATAATACTTAATAATGTCACGCGGACAAAGGTCGCGGAAGATTTTCAACCAATGACGATGTTGGGAACCAGCTATGCAAGTGCCATTAGTTTCACAGTTCTCTTCCCCATGGAAAAAACTAAAGGCAGAGTTGGTTCCTTCTTTGGCCACGCAGTAATAGAACCACGCAGAACTGTAGAACCGTTCGAAATTTTGATCAATTTTTTTTACAGTATCGTCCTCTAATTCTCTGATGTTGACAAGAAATTGTTTCTATCCTGTAGCGGGAGCGGAACGTGATTCATAGTAGTTGAGAAGCTATGCTCCTGAAATACTTGTGACTCTTGAGAGCGACATTATGCGCTCTAAATGGCAATAACGCTGTGAGTGCTGTAACTGCGATAATAACGCAATTAGCCTGACTCAAAAGGTGCTGCAGGTAACGCAGTTCATGTGACGTCACATACAGTATAATGGGCGCTGGCCCAGCGCAAGTAGGTGGTGGTGCGGTATCCGCGCGGCATGTCGCGCGCACGCGGATGTTCCGCACGTGGTGACGTCACGCACAGTATGGTACTGCGCTACATGTCCTGCACGTACCTCGTAGGGCGCGGCGGCGCTGGTCCAGCGCGAGTAGTTGGTGGCGCGGTGTCCGCGCGGCCACTCGCGGGCGCGGAATGGCTGCACGTCCCCCGTGTGGCCGTGCGCTGAGCTCGCTAGGCGGGCTAGCAGTGCCTGCTTGCTGCGCGGGACGGATGTGCGGTATCGCGTTGTTTCGAACGCTGCTACTACTAGGCACTGCGCAATACAAAGACAAAATAAAATATAACTCTGCACAATCATAATAATAGTCCTCCAGAGCGAATTTCGGGCATGGCGGCTAATCGCTGCAAAGACTAGCCATCGACCCGGGAGATAGAGTGCACAGATGTATGCGCAGACACAGGTGCACTTTATCTTCCCTGACTCTATCCAATGGAAAGCACTGCTGTTTATTGTATTTATAGATCAAGGGATGCATTGAAAATGCACGAGTAAAACACTCACGTGTCAATTTCAAATTCCTTTTTTTTTTAAATGATGAACTTTAGGTGATTTTTTCATGAAAAAAATTAAAATAAATTCTGAAAACGTAACTGTCCAAGATATTTATTTAATATAAATATAGTCTGATGGAGCATTTTTGTGCGCATTTTCCAGTTTTTATTTTTGGAAAATTACCTCTGAGCCCGGCCCGGCTCGGAGCCGACCACCGAGACCTTTTGCGACAACCCTGTTGTGTTCTTTGACCTTCGAACAAAATGGCGTATTCTTCCCAAGAACCGCAATAGTGCAACGTGGTTTTTTTATGAGTGATAGGCCTTATTACGAGCAATATTTCTATGCTAGTGACAAGTCGCACTTTTGAGTTTTTAGGGAGAAAAAAAATAAAAACAAAAATCTGAAAAAAAAATATCGGTATCCGGAGGTGGTTTTCCAAAAATAAAAACTGGAAAATATGCGCCCAAAGATGCTTTATCAGACTATATTTATATTAAATAAATATCTTGGACAGTTACGATTTCAGACTTTATTTTAATTTTTTTCATGAAAAAGTCACCTAAAGTTCATCATTTAAAAAAAAAGTATTTGTAAACTACTAAGTTAAGAAAATGTTCTTTTGTAAATAGAGTTATCTATTTAAGAAACATTAGCTTAACTACAATTAATTACGTCATACACACCTTCTTCTGCGGGTAAGGGTTGACGAGTTGAATAGCGGTTCGCAGATGATCGTACAAGCCCGCCATCGGCACGAAGTCGACGTCCATGAGGAACACGTACGGCGTGTTCACGTTCTCCAACGCAACGTTACGTAGGTAGTTCACTGGGTAATGTACCTGTAATTATTTTACCTTGCTAGATATTAAAATAAGGATGAGATGGTGCTATACAAGATTTGTATTGCCATCTTCTTCCTACGTTCTTGAGCGGTTAGCTATGAAGGTACATCCGACAGTACGTAGTAAGTTATCAAGGGCCGTACCTACAAGAGTGTCCAAGTCCTCAAGTTTGTGCACTTTAGGAAGGCAACAGCGATCTTTCCCTTTCCCCAATATCCCTGTCCACGTTAGATAAATTAGGACGTGATAATGATGAATGCTTGAGCAATGTCCGATATTGTGTACTAAAAAAAACCTACTACAGGATCGGTCAAATTGAATAAGCTAACGAACTACGCAGTCATGATATCGATACTCATAACGCCTGCAGAGTTTCGCTAGCTAATTGTGTAGAGGAAGTGCAAGAAAAGGAAAATGCAATAGTGCCATAGAGTGCCTTGTTCCCAAAGGGAAGCTGGCAGGAATCGGTTTCTTAGGAGCGTCAGGTCTGGTGACATGTTTTTTTTTTTAATGCCTGACTTCATGATGGCGGGATGAGCTGGACTCTTTCGCAAACGATTGGCCTACAATCGCACTAGACCGTGAAATGTGGAAGGAGGGGGAAGGGAGGCCTTTGCCCTGCAGTGGGACAATATAGGCTTATAATAATTAAAAAAAAATAATTGACTTCATTGTCAAACTTTACCTTATCGTGTTTAAACACCAGATGGTATCCAATATTCTTCCTATCTCTAAGAGTATCGGACCAGTCTCCGATGAAACTCCACAGTCTTGTCACTTCACAGTCTGATAAATATATGGCAACACTAAGGGGACCTGTTAAATTAAATCGATATATTAAACACTTGAAAGATCTCGCTGGTCTAGTGGTAGCAAGCGCAGCTGCAGAAAATGGATCCTCCTGATCCAGATCTGAAGCAAAGAGCGATTACATTTTTCAACGAGACTTTCTCAGTAGCAGGCGGAGATAGGATCTATCCTGGTAAATGCCAATGGCCCCTTTGTTGTATAGGACTTAGATATAACTTGCGAAATGTGGGTAAGGTATCCTAAAGCCACGGGATAACAGTGATCATAATCATTCTCCTGCCCATATTCCAAAAAAAAAAAAAAAAAAAAAATTATTTAAATTATCTAAAATTTTTTTTTTTTTTAATCTAAATTTTGATATATATTTATAGTATTTGATATATATTTATAGTATTTTATATATCCTTGCAGCTTCACTACATAGTATAAAACAAAGTCGCTTTCTCTGTCCCTATGTCCCTTTGTATGCTTAAATCTTTGAAACTACGCAACGGATTTTGATGCGGTTTTTTTTAATAGATAGAGTGATTCAAGAGGAAGGTTTATATGTATATATTGCACCTGTGCGAAGCCGGGGCGGGTCGCTAGTATTAATTAAAATTATTTTCAGAACTACACCTACCACTGCTTGTCTCTGCATCACCCAAAGGTAGACTGGTAGAAAATGCCTATGGCATTAAGTCCGCCTCTGTACTTTTGTGCTTGAAGTGTTAAATAAATAAATAAATATTTAATTTATTTGGGGTCGACGGAGCATATCTTCTTCTTCCATACTTCTCTATTACTCGTCATCTCATCAGACACCTCCACATGAGATTACAGTACCTATGTTTAACACAAGGAAAGCGGTTTTGCATTCGGTGAATATTATTAAGTTAGCTTCGAATCGTATGGAACACCCCGGTAAGCTATGCTTGATTTTTTAAACCAGACACACACATGAACGCACAGTGACATAGTGCACAAGTGAAGTTTTACTAACATAGTTTTAAGGTTCTATTTACTAATGCAATTTGTATTTTATCATATGTATGTTAGTCTGTAAGGTATATATCTATAGGCCGAAGTAGCCTGAAAATAAATGGATTTAGTTGTTGTAGTTTGCAAGCCGAATGCGTAACACCACAATACGCTCCAAGACAGGCGTCACCGATGTTGGCGATAAGTCTGCGAGGTTAAAATGGGAATGGGCGGGTCACATTTCCAGAATAGATGGGCCAGAATCGTCACACAGTATGCCTGAAGACGGTCGTCGTCACCGAGGCAGGAAAAAACGCTGATCTGACGATTTGAACTCGTTCCTGACTGATTGGGCAGAGACCAAAAAACACCGGAAGAGTTGGAAAGGAATAGGAGATGCCTTTGTCCAGCAGTGGGACAGAATAGGATAACAAAAAAAAAGCCCGTACCTTCCCAGTAGTTGACGAGTCTCTCGAGAAACTGCAGGCGGTCCATGGACAGCTGCAGCGCGAGGGTCACGTCGAAACTGTCCACGTCCACATGGCTGTAATCCATGTAGTATAGATGTGTTCGCAGCTTCACTTTCTGGGCGGCTCGGAAACTGACGCATAAATCTGACAGATTTACCTGTAGGTGCATTACATATGGATTATTATTGACGAGTTCCCGATAGAAAGTGACGTTATGGAATCAGGCATTACTTTTAGAAATCCATGACGTTAAATATTTGCAAAATATTTAGTCTTAATTCGGCAGGCTTGGATGTAAGATGCAGCACCACCCATAAAAATACGCACATAGCACATGCACGAAATGCGAAAATTTGCGGTTTCGGGAATACTTTTGCTCCGAATTTATTGAAAAGTCGCTGCTCAAATATTTATGACAAATTGCTTGTTCTGATGTAATTGACTATTTCTATTGTAACGAATTTATTGAAAAGTAATGCTGCTCCCTCGCCCGCTACGATATATCTGATGGCGACTGTACATAAGACTTCAACATAATTGACGAAATATGGGTGTAATATGTCTGCTACACATTTAGGGAATATAAGCGTTATATACAACATTAGTTTTAGAATATGCGATACCTGATACACGTGTCTAGTATTGTTTATGTAAAGAATCTAAACCGTATCATGAAAAATCACAAAGTTATAAGCTTGTTCTGTTACCTAGTTGTCCGCACAAAAACGTGGTCACCACGCAGCGCGCGCCTCCAGCGTCGTCTTGATCTCATTGATAATAATAATTTGGCAGTAGGTACCTAAATTATTACGATAGGTACTCAAAGTCGCTCGGTGTTCAACTTTTAACATTTTTAAATATTTTTGGGAAAAAATATAACATGGTTTAAAAATTATTGGAATCGATTCAGTTACTTATTCAGAACAAACTATATTCAGGTTTCGCATATACTAAAAATAATGTTGTATTGTTATGTTGATACTAACTTTCATCGAATTAAAATGCTCTATGTAGGAGCATCGATGTAATTTCTCCCGTAGCAGGTAACCATCGAAGTTGACATATGACTGATGTATGTCGCGAAAGAAACTCGCGTCCCGAGTGTTTATGTGATGTTTTAGTGGAGAATTCCAATGAATTACCTGGAATTTATAATCATATAATTTTCTCTTTTCTATTAAGTATGTACATTCGAGGTTAATTGCCTTATTTACTGAAATTGCTAGCATATAGGGTGACTGGTAATTAGTGACCGATACTTAAACACGTGGTTTTACTCATAATAACAAACAACTTTCCCAAAGAAACAATCGTTTTTATACTCGTTCTCTTGTATCTCAATAACACAACAGCCATATGAAATTGACCTATCAGCTGTTAGCCGCATGATGCGTGGCGTGTACAATCACGTGTTTAAGTATCGGTCACTAATTACCAGTCACCCTTTATAATTAGTCTGTGGCAAAGGAGCTTTTTACCATCATCAAAACTTTCACAATTTTGAAATGCACAATGTTTTGTTAAGTCATCTTGAAGACCAGACGACAGGATGAGAGACAATTAGGTAAACACGCTTAAGGCGGAGCACTGGCAAGATGGTCGGACGTGATCAGGAAGGCTGTTTAAGGCCGCCCTTACTGAACGTCCACTCCGAGACGCGTCGTATGTGGTAAGCATTGAGGGAACAACGACGAAGAAGAAAATAACAAACTAATTTGTATACGCTTCATCATCTACCTAGCCTTTTCCCACCTATGTTGGTGTCGGCTTCCAGTCTAACTGGATGCAGCTGAATACTGTACCAGTATTTTACATGGAACGACTGCCTATCTCACCTCCACAACCCAGTTAATACTGTGTAATACCCCTTGGTAAGACTGGTTGTAGATATTTTGGGCCACTGACTATCTAACGACTGTCAAAGATCTACAAATGACACCCGGCACCAACGGCTTAAAGTGCTTTCCGAGGCACGGAGGAAACTCGATATGTAATGGGTGGTCACTCATCCACAGACCAATCTAGGCAAAAAAACGACCCGAGTGGCTGTTATTATTTAGCCACGAGCTCCTCACTAATTTGTATACGCACCTTAACATTATTTTTATCCTCTCCATAACAGTTTTTCGCCAAAGTCTGCGTAGACATCTGCACATTGTACTGACAACTCATATTATACACGTAGCGCGGCTGATTCTTTATGATAGCATTGATGACATCCTGATCTGCAAGCGTAGTCTGTTTCAACCTGCCTATGTTCGCTTGTACAGCATCATGCCATAGTCTTGTCCAGTCCGTGGTTGTACGGATCTTCTTCAGGTCTAGCAGCATTACTCCTGTGTTGTAACCTCTACCAAGGGCTGGCCAGCGTTTGGCCTTGTTTAAGTACCAGCTGCTCTCGTTTTCGACTAAGCCTATGAACTGTGGGGAAAATGGTTGGATAGACTGCTATCTTTACTTTTTTTATAATTAGATCAAATTTGTTTGTAAGTTCGTATGTAGGGGGTAACCTCCGGAACGAATGATACAATTCTAAAATAATTTTCACTGACAGAAAGATACAATATTCGTGGGTGCTATAGGCTATAAATTATATTTCGGGTCCATATTGGCTCACCTAAAGTTCTTTACCCGAAATTGTTCTTCCTAATGATTTGTAATCCGAATGATCACTCTTCCTAAAATTTTTCATCGTAAAGTTTTCATTCAAACTATTTGAGTGCTACCCGGCGATGTTCATAACACTCATGTTTCCGAAAATTGTAATTAATAATGTCATTAATGTAAATATATTTAAACTCCTACTGTTTTCTATCATAACGCTTTTATCCCTAAACATAATTACCATAATATTTTCACTGATACTCAGAAAGAAACATTTACCAAGTGTAATAAAAAATATATGTGGGTAGAAGATCTTAAATGAATGAAATTCAGGTCAGAGTGTCGTCTTGGGGGCACTATGAAAAAAATACTTAGAAAAATTTCGCGACCAAAAAAAAATTTAGGTGAACTTTGGCGCACCCTTATATTTCTATCATGCATATTAGCCGAGCTATCACATTTTTTGCGGACGAAGTCGCGGGCGAAGTGCTAGTAGTAAAATAAAATACGAAATAAATACCAGCTACACTTATACAGCACTGTATCAGAAGGGTGTGGTGTAGACTACCAAACTGATCTATTTTTTTGTAGTCATTAAATATTTTTTCAGGAGTAATTCCAGTGTGGGAAAGAGATGGCACTAGACGACCTGTATAGCTCAGTCTCTTTCCCACACTGGAATTACTCCTGCTTTAAGAAGTCATGGTAATATTTATCTTTTCATTTGAATTCAAATAACGTTTGACAATAGATTGCAAAAATAGCCATAGAAAATGCATTTTAATAAAAACTTAATAAACTCCCCAGGTGGCCTACTATGACGTCTTAAAGCGGGAGTAATTGCAGTGTGGGAAAGAGATGGCGCTAGACGACCTGTATAGCTCTATCTCTTTCCCACAATGGAATTACTCCTGCTGTAAGACGTCATAGTAACTCCCCAGGTAGCCTACCATGACGTCTTAAAGCAGGAGTAATTCCAGTGTGGAAAAGAGATGGCGCTAGACGACCTGTATAGCTATGTCGTAAGTCCCCAGAACAGTAAAGAAGAAATTGTTTTGGAAATTATGAGCGGCATGCGCACTCTAACCTAGTATTTAAAATTGAGCAATGACAAGGAAATAAAATATTTATAGATACATGGTGCTAAAACTAGCTGTACTAACTAAAAGTTGTTACACTTAATTTCCTCTCTTAAATCCTAGTTTCCTCTATCTTCACTAATATAACTAATTAGCAGTGGCGAAGGTTCCATACAACTCGATTCCTACCGGATTCCCTTTGAAAAATGACACGGTCAGTATTCTATAGACAAATAATATAATCACATTAAAGATATATACTCCGGCTTACCTCTTACAAAAACTGACCCTTTGCTACTGCTAATTAGCATTAAAATAATCTTACCTGGTCATCTGTCATATTCCTAAACATGGCCCACAGCTCAGCAACATCACACAGGAAAGTCAGATCAGAGTCCAACACAATAGCCTGACTCAATGTATCTGGGAGGATATCCGGGAACAGAAGCTTGACCAGTGCATAGATACCGGAGTAGTGGCTGTTTGGGATCCAGCGTACTTGTGTCAGATACTCTTCTGCATTGTAGCATGTGTATTTTACTGGAAATAAAAGTTTTATCTTTGTCATACTGTAAGTTTTGACCTTGTTGATCTACGCCCCTTATAACACAATATGGATATTTAATACAACTACCTGCAACCAAAATGTGGGTGTGGTATACTATTATATACTTTTATTTATGTAAGAAACGCCACTGACGCTGCTGTAAATGTGTAAAGAAAAGAAAGAAGAAGACTATATTAAAAGCCTCTGTCTAAATTTATCCTTCAGTACGAGTAGCATGACCACCATAGAAACGGGTTTTGTCGACGGAAGAATCGACGAAATGACAGATTTCTTTTCACAATCGTAAGTAAGTGTGTATTTGCTGTTTAATCTATGCAATAAATAAAATTAAAGTGTCTGTGTGTAATATTAAAATAACATTTTTTTACTGAATGCATATGAAAGCATATACGGCAATATAACAAAAAAAAAACATTTTTAGAATTTTTATCAGTCTGTTTGTTCGGGCTAATCTCTGAAACGGGTGGTCCGATTTGGACGAGACCTTTACTGGTCGATATCTGACGTTATAAGTAGTAACTTAGGCCACTTTTCATTTAGAAAAATAATTCAGGTTCCGTGCAAAAAAAATAAAACACTTGAAATTGTTAACAAAATTCAAAGAGGTTTAAAAGACTAATAGAGCGGACATTGGGAGTATTTTCATACAACAATTTTGATCCCGAACATTTTCGATTTTGACACACAAATGCGACAGAACGATTTGTTACTAAGTAGTAACAAGTATTGGATTACGATTTCCTCCGTCTTGTCCCGTCTATCGCTCGTAAATATTTGAATGTCTGACAGAATCCGATTCAAATAGGGATTTTTTATTTTTATAATAATTTCATGCTGAGGACAGTCGCGGGTAACAGCTAGTTAGTAATAAGAATTAACTTCTTATTACTATATGACAGCAAATACTGAACACAATCAGTGCAATCTCTTTTTCTTTGTTATTTAACAAAAGGGCAGCCTGGATCACTACCTCCAATGGAGTTCAAAAAATTGTTTTTATACGTTTCAGGAATTTACGCAGAAATAATAAAATATTATTTTTAAATCCTTATTTAGTTTAATATACCTATGCCTAAAATGTGTTATTTAGGTATATTCTTGTATTATGATTATTTAAGTTATACTTAGTAATAGAACATAATTTGTAAGTTTTTATGTAAGCATTATTTAATTATGTATTAATTTGCGCACACTAAAAAGGCAGAATACACTAATTTTATTCATCTAGTAAAACCTGTATACTTTGCAAATAAATGATTCTTGATTCCTGAACCACAAGCGCGATAACTGAAATATCTCATGCAAATTGGACACAAACGTTGAAAAAACACTACCTTTTGCTCGTGTGAAAACATATTTATAGTATTTAAATTATATCATATCCCACGTCATGGTTTAACTCTATTCCAAATTGATGAATTCCATTCTACTGTTAAGGCATGAAAAGGTAATATACTGGCAGATATAGATACTTGCAATAATATTATTAGAATGGAACTGGACTACTTACCATCAGGCAAATCCCAAGTATCAAACAGCTTGTTGACGGTTCTATGAGAACTGCTGTCTACAACAAAATGAAAGTGAATGGGGTTCTGGCGGTGGTGCAGCAAGGACTTCAGCATGGGAGTGATCTGGCGCGTGCACTTCCCCATGCACACTAGGGCTATGTGGACCGTCTCACATAGAGTACCCACTGCATCTGGTATCTGTGGAGACGTAGTTCAATGTTTTAAAGCATTTATAATGTTACTAAACAATGGGATATCATTTTGAATCTGGCTCTAAAAAAGTAATTTTTTATATTGAAATCAATTTATCATTTGAAATAAATTAATAACTTTTGTTTTTAAGTATTTCTCATGTATGGTACATGAAAAACAATATGCATAAATACAGTACAGCAAAAACTTTAAAAATATGAACATTTCAACTTAAAATGGAGTTGGGCATGACAAGATGCGGAGATGGCAGGTAGAGTAAAGCTGTGACTATGTGGTCCAAGTACTGAAAGAGAAGTGTTGGACTTCCAGCAGCAAGACGGGCATAGTCTCCCATCTTGCTGATGGAAGTCCGTTGTTGCCATCACGGGTAAACCTGGATGTGGCTGGAACAGGAACATGAAGCTTGGGACAAAACAAAGAGAAGCCTATACCCAGATATGGGTGAAGTCAGGCTGTTGCTGATGATGGACCACAGCTTACAATTTAATATTAGTTTCTTTGCTTTCCAATATTTCTAACATATTTATTATGATGTAAATCTAGGCATCTTACCACAGGAACTTCATAAGTAGATACGGAATCAACGGACATTTGTTTCATAACACTCTGCGACAGTCTCAACTGTGTCTTGAACACTTTGTTCTGGTTTTCCAGAACATTGATCCTGGATAGTAACCACCAATAGTAGACTATGGATACCGCTATACCTATTCCAAAAGGCAGTCCGAGCCATGGCCGAAAAAACAGGCAATACATGAGATTCTTTATCTTCATGATTGAGCTGGTTCATTTCAGTTTCATTTTGATTTTTAGCTGTAAATAAAATATCAAAGTTATTAGAAGTCAGTATAAATCAATTATTTTAGCACAACTCATTCACTACCATACATTCACTCAATTTAATTAAATCGTATTGTATTGTAATTTAATGGACTTGTAGACCAGAGATTAGTTTCACAGCTGATTAAAGAAATTAATCATTTGTTTTGTGGTACTTGGCGAATTGTGAAATTAGTTCTAAACATTTTCATGACCATTGCAGCTTGCTGATAAACCTGTTATAATCTTAATGACACGTTTAATCAAAAAGACGTTAATTAACCAGTACTTACTTTTTATTAGAATATATTACACAAAAACAACTTCTCTACATAATTAATAAGAGAGAAACATGGTTTCTAGTAGGTGGTAGCAATTGTAGTGCTTTACGTCCTTTTCGGTATTAATAGACCATGTTTATTGATTGTGTACTAGGTATTTTTAGTAATTAATTGTTTATTTACACATTTAATTTGGAAAAGGTCGTCAAATTTCCTTGAACACCGTGTACGAAATGTTTGACTGACAAGTGACAGCAGATAGATTTTGACAATGACGTCCATTTAGGTTGCGTTCATGCAATAATCATTTTATTTCCACCGGGAATTATAGAAAATGGGGGGCTTTCTTTTTTTTTTGTATCAATAAATTAATCTCTGACCGCACACAAGTTAATATAATGGTATGAACGAAAAGGTGTTGAAGGCGCGACGTTTGATGTTGATACTAACTTTCATCGCTTTAAGAGCGCTTGTACAGAAAGTTGGCAACGTCACAAATAGCTGTCAAATATTTAAATGTTTTAATTAATTTGGCAATATTACTGTATGGAAATAAGAAATATGTCTAACTAGTGAAACACGTGTCGCCGTCACGTCGTGTCATCGTCGTGTTGTCGTGTCACGTGTTACTAGTTATTATGAAATGCAATAATTAATATCGTGACACCGAATATTTAGTTTTAGATGTAAAAAAAATATTTTGAAAGTTTCCAAATGCCTTTTTTACACCTAAAACGATTACAACATCAAATTCAGTGCTTTAATTGCAATCCATTATTAATATTCTAGTTCACTAGTTAGTCATATTTCTTATTTTCATACAGTAATATTGCCAAATTAATTAAAACAGCTAAATATTTGACAGCTATTTGCGACGTTGCCAATTTTCTGTACAAGTGCTCTTAAGTTCTCTCTATAGGAGCATCAATGTAGTTTCTCTCGTAGCAGGTATCTATCGAAGATGACATATGTACGTCTGATGTATGTCACGGAGAATTCCAATGATTTTTTTGTATGGAAATGAATCAGCTGTACATACCAAATTTCAAAATACCTCGTTGATCCAAATGTATGAGACAGCTGAGTGATCATATTATGCCAGAAAACATTATCTATATCATTCGGTTTTTTTTTCATCAATAAATAATATTAAATAATATTCTATTAGAATCAAACTTTAGAAAAAAGGAAACAGTTAATACTAATTGCCCATTAACAAGGTTAGTTAAATAAAAAAATCTAGAAGAAAAAATTACTCCATGGCATTAATACTGTTAAAAATCAAAACAGTAGCGTTTTGATTTTTAACAGTATTAATGCCTACAAACATAACAAACATGAATTATGAAATTATACTATGTGACGAGTTGACGACGATGTAAATAAATAAATAAATCTACACTGATATTATTAAAAAATTGATAAGCCAAGACGGTTTGGTCATGTGGAGAGGATGAGTGATATAGGTGACTAACAAAAGGTAGATGGGCGTGGCAAGGCCGAGAGGGGATGCCCTAGAAGGCAAGGGCGTCGCCAACTTTTGGGCTAGGGGGGGGCAGAAGGGTGCGAGTAAAAACAGATTATTAAAGGTTAAGTTTACTATTTACGGATGCAGCTAAAGTTCTTCTAAGAATCTAAAATGCAGTAGCCACTTCAAAAATGTTAGCACCTCGGTTACCTCGCATTGCTTATATTTTCGATACTTATTTATTTTGAAGTAGAAGTTACTTACTAATTTTGAAGAGTTATTTGAAAAGTCTAAGAACTAAAAGAAAATTTAAGCTGTCCTCTCCAGACAAGTTATATCTTTTCTTTAGTCCTTTTATTCAGAAATAATGTTACTTAATTGACTTAGGGTGAGAGTTTTAAGAATGAAATGAACTGAGGCTCCAAGAGCAAGCGAAGCGAGCTCGAAAATTTTAACTATCTACCTTGGAGAGGTTACAATTGTTTCGACCCTTCATGCAGGAATTACTTGATCGAATTACAGACGAACTCAACATTGAAGAGGAAGTAGGCTGCAAGAGCGAACGAAGTGAGCTTGAAATTTTTATGACACATTGCCTTGGACGGGTTAGACTTGTTTCGATCCTTCATACAGGAGTTTCTTAGTCTACTATTAGAAAAATTCAAGAGAAAGTAGCCTGAAGAGCGAGCGAAGCGAGCACGAAAATTTTAACACTACGTTGGCATCAGGCAGGAAAAGTTATAACTTTTAAAAATCCTGAGCTTCTAGGGCAGCTGCCACCCCCATGCTGCATGTTAGAAGGACATGCTCTAACCTTATTGGTAAGGTTCTTCAGAAAGGTCAGGTGCGTAGTAGAAGCTCGAATTGTATCGTCGTTAACGTAGACCAAAGCAGCATTACCTACGATCAAGATCAATAATAACGTTGATAAGGACCTACAACTAGAATTAGGTCTTTCAAGTATCACAGTAGTAGGATAGTTTTCTTCTTAGCGTTTCGATGGCAAAAAGTTCAAATATGTTTAGCCCAAAACTCAGCTACGCGAACCCCGCTCACTGATGCAGTAAATAAATGAACAAGAGCGCAGGTAATAGGAGTATAGATGCAGGGCAAGATGGAAGGTGGGCCATTGTTTGTGGGGAGACGCCGCATACGCTCTTGAGGTCTGAGCCGTCCATGAACCCCCATCTGCAGAGATTATCTTTGCTCCGGCCGACTTGGGTTCGAACTCTGTTTAGAGATTTCCAAGTCAGCCACGGCAACTCGTGTCCAGGTGGGTTTTCTGATGGATCGTTGAAGTTGTCAGGGGGTTTAAACCGCTCCCGTCAGAGATTGCATCTTGCTGTGGAGGTGATGGCAAATATAAATATAAGTAGGAAAGTAGGTATAGCATAATCAGTCTGTTATGTTCCCACTGCTGGGACACCCTCTCTATGTGAGGGTGTAGCGACATACTGTAGTGCCATCTATGACGCGAATGAAGAACTAAAATCAGGCTTTTATTTAGGTGTCGTCTAATGTTAGTGAAAACGTGCATTTATCTCTTTTCTTAATCGTGTGGTTAGTGCCTAACCTGGTGACAGTGTTTTTATGCCACCCGTGGGCCTCTGACTGACTTGGCTTTACATGCCGTCGAGAAATATCTTTTAGGCGTGCTGGTTTCCTCACGATGTTTTCATTCACCGAAGCAAGTGATAATTATAAAATACGCACCTGAATCACAGAGAACAGAGGATACAGAGGTCTTGGGTTCGAACCTATGACTTGGCAGTCCGATGATCATACCACAAGGCTATCACTATTACAAATATTTATGAATATAATCCATAGATTAGAATGTGCTAATGGGGAAGGGAACTGTGACACTAATATGGCGCTAGCATAGCTGGCTCCCAAGTCCCAACATCATCATTGGTTGAAAATCTGTTAATGCCAATTTATATTTGAAAATAGCGTGACCTCATTGGTCAGATTGGGACCTAACTATGGACATGCCATCTACAGTTTTACCCGACCTTCCCCATTAATTTATTGGCTTTTGAGCTAACTGCATGGAGGTTTTATTACGATTACTTTCAGATTAACTACATTAGAAAGTTTTTTGGAGTTTTGGTTGTTCGTTGACCCGCGAAACCAGGCGCGGATACAAAGGGGAGGCAATGGGTGCAATTGCCCCCCTCCCCCCGAAATTGACCAAATACGTCATTATGACCATCTTAAACTACTTGGCGGTGTACTGGGTTTGAACTAGTTTGGCAGGATAAAACTAAATATGCTAGTTGTATATCACGAATTTCCGCAAAGTAACGCCAGATTCCATTAACTATCAAAACTTTATCATTTTTTTTGTTTAAAATGAATTTTCTGAAAGAAAATCATGATGTTTTCCGTCGTCATTTTGAGAGCAGTGGTGATGAAATGACTAACACAAAGTATATGACTGGCTGGGTTCGATCCCACAAACTACAACTTATTAAATCGGGGTCGTTACCCAAAGCCAAAAAAGCCCAAAGGAGGGTAATGCTGCTTTTTTCCAAGTGTCAGTTCTGCAAGAAAACTCGATAATAGTCATTTTAAAAAACACCAGATAACGTTGTTGTAATGTTTATATAATTAAATTCGGAACGACCACGTTGTATTTATCCGTACCTAAGGCCGAATGACTAATGCCACGTGACACACGGCCAAATATTACGTCAAGGAATAGACCGATCAATTTATTATATTGTGTTTTGTGGTTTCGAGCTATTTTCATATTTAAACGTGCAAATTCAGTTTTCGTATCGTCATTGGGTTTTTCCATTAAAATCATGATATTTTAAGGTGAACTGATGACGTGGTGGAGGTCGCGGGAATTTTCTGGATGTGAGGACAAAGGGCCGGCCGATGTGGCGGCGATTGAAAAGGCCTATGTATGTGATATGTCCAGTAGCAATGGTCCGTCTTTCGGCTGAAATGATAATGATAATGAAGCAGCCCAGTACCTGGATTCGTACACAACATTTTTGAATTAATCTGGCCAAAGCGTTCAACACAGATTCGAAACAAATATTTCTCAAAAAACTAACTAGCACAGACATCATGGTTTGAATCATACCTTTCGATGCGCAAGGAAAGGGTCAAGGTCGTTAGTATATACTTATGTTTAGTGATTTCTGTGAAATCATCTTCGGCGTTTTTCAAGGTAGCGTTTTGGGCCCAACACTGTTTTTGCCACAGTACCTGGGTTTCATTGCCGGATGTGTGTCCCATTTGGGTGGCATTTAATGTTGTGTTGGTTTCAAATTGGCTTGCCGTCCGTAAGTTCCGTGTGTACGATGACATGTCATCAAGACACACCCGTGATCACCTTGTAACACTGGATCCGTTTATGTTTAACAAGTTTTTAAGGAAAACTAATTACTCCTTACTTAATATGTTGCCCAAAACAAAAACATTTTCTCTTTTGCATATTTTATTAGTACATAAGGTATCAAAAACTCGTAAAGGAATGGACGGTCTTACTTAGATGAGATGATTATTACAGTTCTGCTGAAAACAATATTTTTTTAGTAAGAAAACGCCTTATATTTATGTAGATAGGTTAAATAAACCACTGTACTGGATATAACCGAAAATCGCCAGGTACTTAATGATTAAACAGGAAGAATGGATAGATTAGATACGAGTGCCAATGTCATTGAATGCCAAACTTTATTTGTCTCATTATTGTAGTCTCGTACTTATGGAACTCTTGCCAAACTTGAATTCCTACTGTTCTTTCGTTTAATGAATACCTACCATACATAACTGACGGTCTTGCTTTTACCACACTGTGCGAAACCCATAAGATTCAGTTGATCAGGTTCTGACTGGCATAGCTCATTAGTAACTCTGATTCATTTATATTTAATATACGATTTTCCTTTCGTACAATATAAAATTTAAAAAAAAAGTCTCAATAAAGACCGGCTTTATCTCGTGTTACTGGCACGATAAAATTAGAAACGTTGCCCGCCACCGCGGACCACGGTTTAGTCGCGAGCAAGCGTTCGCCGCGAGCAGACGTCACATGCTGCTGAAACTTACAGAATAACAACTTTTAAATATCCCAATTTGTTTTCAACATTGTGTAAAGTGAGGATTCTGTATGAATATTGTGTGGATGCCATAGTAACTGGTGTATGTGCTACGTGTGCGATTTTTAATTCAAAAAACGGATTTATCTTTGGATGCTTTCGATTGTAATGTGAGTTTGTTTTTCGGGGGAATTATAGGTGAGTTTTCGTTCTTGTTCGTGTTTTATATTTATTTTTTATAAATTATTGAAAAAACAAGTAATTAGGTACCACTTTCGAAACGCCCTGAAGAAGTGCCAACCTGTTGCATGCAAAAACTTAACAAAGTTCGGGATACTCCAAAAGTCAACAAAGACCAAACTTTAAAGAAAGAAAACCTATATCTGGACAAACAGAAGTCTGTCTTCGCCCTAAAAAGTGCAGCTTTTTTCACTCAAACTTGTATTACACTGCACAGTGCATGTGACCGAAAAACTTTCTCATCGTGTCGTCTGGGGCACCGATACAAAACTTTTAAAGATTATAATCTTATTTTATAGCTTTAGCTCCAACTGTACATACGGAAACGTACACTCAAGAACACATATTAAAGAAACAGTTCAAAAGTTGAAAGCTATCTAATGCGGAAAGTCTGCTAATCATTCCAAGAAAGTTGCATCCATTAGGTCACCGGAGAGAAACTGGTTTGATTTTCACATACGATATGCGTGCATTAAGTGCACAATGCACTGCTCTCCATAAAAACGAAGTTTTACTAATACAGCCAAAATACTATAGACTAGAAGTAGTCAAGTAGGCATTTAAGGAGTTTTTGCGTACGTAGGTTGACTTTTGCGACATGCGAGAAATGGCCACGTTTTTACTCACACGTTGACTAAAGACCTACTTTGTAAAGATGTGGTGATATGCAAAGTAAAGAACAAAAGTTTTGGAACACAGACCTTCGGTGTTGCAATCGCAAAGAGGATCCTTTTGAAGTCTGTTGTTACTTTTACATTTTGATAGCAAGGTTAGACGTTCAATTCTTTGAAAGTCTAAATGCTAATCCTATCACGAACTGAACCTACTTTTGAAATATATTGTCTATTGCTTATTTTTTAATGTTGTTCATGGATTCCTTTTTTCCCCTTTTATATGTTGCCAGAGCTTTTTTTAATTCTTTCTTTACTCTTTTATATCGCCACGGCACTTCCATTCGTTCCTTCATCATTACCATAATTTAAATAGCCACGACAAAAAACATATCTTTTAATTATTTTATAACTCAAAACGTGTAATCGTCTTTATTTAATTCATTATCTTCTTCCGTTGAAGGCAAAAGAGATTATTAGTGCAACACACTTGATTAGACACTTAATACATTGATATAACGCAAGTCGGTAGGTATACTCGGCTAGGTATACAATCGATAAAACAATAACTAGTTAGATTGAAACACGTTACCGTATCGGAATTTGTACTGATAAGTCGTGATAACTGATTGCCGGTGGTTGAGCAATCAATTTCTGCGTCTCTTTCAATATTATCGTTTAATTTATAAGTAGACAAGTCCGGAATTGTCTTTTTAAACACGATTCCTTTTGTTTTATCATCTAAAAAGATTTTTTATAGTTTTTTTTTAATATGTCTCAGTCTGTCAACTAGTCTCACAAAGCGTACCGTGCTAGCCACTAACTGGGTTGTGGAGGTCAGATAGGCAGTCGCTCCACGTAAAGTACTGGTATTCGACTGCATCCGGTTAGACTGGAAGCCGACCCCCGATAGTCGGGAAAAGGCTAGGCTAGATGATCCTTGATGGCTGTTTTGGACTTCTATTTTACCATTTTAAACCTTAGTATCATTGCAGTTAAGTCCATCATCTAATGCTTTTTACTTCATGTCATAGGTACAACCTTGTTGCTAATATCTTCATGGTTATTTTATACCTACTGATAGCAAATTGAGTTTTCGTTTCTTATAAAAATATTCGGGAACAGCTGTCCACAAACACGTAAATCGAGGAATTTATGCCAGATGTTTATTTCCCTTCGAGTCGTAAACACGGAATGAAGGAAAAGGGTAACCGCACATGTAAGCCTTACTTTATATCTTTACGATTGAGAACGTTAACGTATTTCTTTAAAATGAAATTACGTAGGTACACAGTGTTTTCTATTTTTTTTAATTAGGAAAAAAGTGTTTTCCCATAATATGAATTCGTGTAATTATCCCTTTTTTCTTTTTAAATTTGGAATCTGAATCAAAATCTTTTCAGGGTCAAGACCCAGCTGATAATAAAGTTTTATGAAATAAACTAGCAACCCGCCCCGGATTCGCACGGGTGCAATATAATACATATAAACTTTCGTCTTGAATGACCCTATCTATTAAAAAAAAAACGCATCAAAATCCGTTGCGAAGTTTTAAAGATCTAAGCATACATTAGGGACAGACAGCGGGAAGCGACTTTGTTTTATACTATGTAGTGAAGTTGCTCTACAAAATTTTATTTATTTGCAAAATTTCTTGCCATAATAAAAATGCAACCAATATTCAAACAACGGCTACAAGCAGGAAATGATGGTCGATTATGAACTGTAGGTAGACCAAACAGAGAACAAATAAAAAGTTCCATAGACATTCGCTCAATATCACATTATGAAAATGATCCGTATCCTGGGACATATCCTAGGAGGAGCTCGTGGCTAAACAATAACAGCGACACGGGTCGATCTCCAAGGTTAAGCCGCGCATGCCTAGGATGCTCCATGGATGGGTGACCATCCATTACATATATCAAGTTTCCTCCGTGCCTCGGAAGGAACGTTAAACCGTTGGTCCCGGCTGCCATTTGTGGATCTTTGACTGTCGTTACAGGTAGTCAGACAACCAGTGGCCCGAAAGTCAGACAACCAAGCATTACCAGTTTTTCCTAATCATGCTAGAACATGTGTAACACCCCTATCCTAGGACATACACATTTATATAGCCTAGAGCGCTCCTTTCGCAGAAGTATTGTTATATAGAAACAAAAGATGATCGGAAGATGCTACGCACGAAACGACTATTGTCTAGAAAGTTATTCTTTAAAACAATGGCTTAGGATGCTATTAGAAACTATAAGATGTCAAGTAGGTATAAGTAACCTTTCATTAGCAATGAATTATGTGGAATTATACATATAGATACGCCACATACCGCACGAGTATATATGAACAAAAAAAATCTAATTTATCTTCTCTTTTAGTGCCTCCCCAATAAATGAAGGGTCTCTAAGTCCGAATATCGATTCTTAGATTGATTTATATAACTTTAACGTTTTTCATTACTCTGGTGCAGTTCCAATGTTTTTGAGGACGGCCATGGGCACCGGCAGCAGGGTGCATGGGGGTGCACTTATTCCCCCTTGTCGGAAAAGAAAATACATAGAAAAAATAACAATTTTTTTAAATTAAGTTACTTTCTGAATAAAAACTTAAGGTTGCTGTCCAAATTTGTCCTCCTTTACAAGTACTGGCCGCTTAGCCTCGCGTCTCCCACCGTCACAGTCGTAAGCAGGGAGATGTTCACTATGGAGAAACCAATATAACCGAGGCGGATAGCAACAATGTTCGCGCTCGTACTCGTGTTCCGGCTTCTGGGTGTATAAGCAACAATAACCTAATTTCGAGAGTATCCTAATATATTCGAACGCTCTCAGCCATTTTATGTCACTTGTGTTCAAAAACTATTCTTTTTATATAGACAAAATAAGCCATATTTCTATACTAAAGGACAAAAGAAAACCTATCAAATTCAAGGTTGGTGCTAAAATTTTCAAGCTCGCTACGCTGGCTCATGAATCCTATTTTATTCCATTGATTTTCTGTATAGATCGACAAAGTAACTACTTGAATCTACAATCTTGTATACACGAAGTGGAGTGCAAAAAAATTCAAGCTGTTTTCATGGCACTGAAGGTGCACCTCCCTGGAAAAACTCCTGCCGGCGCCGGGATAGCAAAACGTGTGCCTTATCGGGCAGCCATTTAATTATTCACCCCATTTTCATCCATAACACCTCACACTGTCCATTCAAGGTTATCCCGGATTTCGAAGATTATTTTTATTGATCAAGTGCGACTGCTGAGCATGAGTTCCTGGGTTCGATTCCCAGGTCGGAGAAAGTGTTATTGGGTTTTTCCATTTAGAATTTCTTAGTACCAGACACGGAGTCTGGATTTGTGCCCGGTTGATGGCAAAGGCTCGCCTCCTATTACATGGGACGTAAACAAAACTAGCGAAATGTGGGTTACTATGACCTAAATTATAATTGATTGTTTAATAAATCCATGATCCATGTTCAACCAAGTTGCCAGGTACATTTTGCGGTGACAAATAAAGGCGACTAAGCAAAAAGATTTTTATACGGTAGGTACACTAGAAAACGACCGCAACATACTCCTAGGTATCAGTTTTCACATGTTATTTGATCTTTCGCTACCTCAGAACACAGCTGGGCAGGAGGTACGTCCTTATATACTATTTTTATGCGAATGTATGTATACCACTACTAGGTAGGTCAGGTCAGGGACGATCAGGGCAAATTTTCCAAAGATCTAATTTCGTAATAAGCCATTATTTCATCTACATAGCCTTTTCTCAACTAATCCGGGATCGGCGTTCAGTTAAACTGGATGCAGCTGAATACCAGTATTTTACATGCAGCGACCAGCATGACCACCGTAGACAAGGATTTCAGATAGACGGATGACAGATAGTGCAAAGAAATCTGTCATTGTGTCGACACAATCTGTCATTTTGTCGATTCTACCGTCAAAGAAATCCTTGTCTACGGTGGTCATGCTACGGGGGCAAGTCTCCACAATACAAGTACTGGGTAGTACGATATTGGTAACACTGGTTGTCAGACTTTCGGGCCACTGACTACCTATACGCTGTAACAACTGTCAAAATCTACAAATGAAATCAGGGACCAACGGCTTAACGTGCTTTCCGAGGCACGAAAGAATCTCGAGAAAATGGATGGTCACCCATCCATTAAACTTGATGCGTGCGGCTGTTATTATTTTAGCCTTAAATAAATAAGATACTATAGAGATAATAGAAAAATCATTAAGTCTCGATTGTAATACAAAGAACTACCATTTAGTTCATTCGTAATAGAATCGAGATTCCATAGTGTATACTTTCTCGATTCTCGATACTCGGCCCTTTGCTCTATGTCGGGGTTCAAATACCATAATTAAATTATCCAATTACATGAGTTTACATGAAAAGGTTAGTTTACTATTAGCTGATATTGGCAATAGCTGACTGATCACACTGATCACTGGAAATGACATTGCAACCATAATAAAGAAGGCTAAGTATAAAGAGTTCCCTCTCAGTCCCACACTCCTACAGTACGTTTGTTAAATCGTGGTCTACTCTCTACCAAGTTCAAAGGACTTATAAGCAATAAATGACTGTCATCATCATCTTCCTGTCCTTGTTCCATGTTACTTGGGGTCGGGTTCACGTTTTTTTCGTCCATTCTCCTCAGTCAACCGCCACGCTGTTATTTACTCCTTTTTCTATCATATCATTTCTCACACAATCTATCCATCGTTTCCTTGGTCTTCTTCTCCCTCTCCATCCATCACCTTAAATTACTATGTAGGTACTCATGAATTAGCCCAACTCGCAAGTATCCAGCTATCCATGTCTCTCATCGGTTATCAAAACTTTTTCCGACACATTTCTGTTGTATAAACTCCCAAGACGACAAAGGAAATATTATTGTAAAAATATGTACAAATCTCTGTTATTTTCCCTTTATCTTGAATTTCGAGGCGCCATTTATTTCAATCTCATTGTTTACTAACAAAACAAAGCTGTCTGTTCCTACCATTGAAATACTCGTAAAAGTTACAAAAACAAACAAAATTCCTTGTTGGTTTTTCCTTTCGGACAATATTTATGTTATGTAGTACTGAAGGTTTTTTGTAAAGATAGTGTACTTAGTATCTTCCACTACGAAAACATGTCTGGTATGTATCCACAGGTTGGAATTTTTCAACCTCACCTGGAGGGAGTTTTGTTTCTTTTTCTAGAAAGAGATTTGTTTCTTTTTAAAAATAAAGGAATGTTTCCTTTGCGTATTTTTTTTTATCTCCAGTGTTTAGAGTACTTTCCCTCCAGGTGAGGTTGAAAAATTCGACCCTGTATATGTAGATGCGTGATACTACTAAAGAATATGTGATTCCCAATACCAAAATAGGATATCCCTCTTCATGAAAATCTGTTTTCCAAGAATAAGGGGTAGGTCAGATCGGCTGCTGAGGTGCGCACCACAGCAGCCGATCAGCTGTTGCGATGACTTGCCGCCATTACCGCTACAGATAAAAAAAGTTCGGTCAATTATACAATCATTTTGGAGTTGACCATTTGCAGAAAGCTGTTATTATTGCCTTAACTATTTCTGTTTACCAATTTAATTCATTCTCATTATTGTTTCTTATTATTTCTTATAAAATTACTATTAAGTTACGTAATTTAATTATTTTGGTCGACGACGGCACCTAAAACCTACGAAGTGAAAACTCTTTGATAAATGTTTTCATACATACTATTTGAGGTTCCAAAATCAAATCACAGCACACAGTAATGAAATTCAGTACCTACCTACAATATAACTGTCCGGACCGCTACGTAATGATTTGCTTTACGTTACATGCATGACATCATAATCAGCCTATAATGTTCCCACTGCTGGGACACAGGCCTCCTCTCTATGAGAGGGAATGGGCTATAATCCACCACGCGGGCCCAGTGCGGGTTGGTAGATGTCACATGTCTTCGAATTTTTGGTTCTAGGACATGCCGGTTTCCTCACGATGTTTTCCTTCACCGTTTTGAGAGCAGTGGTGATGAAATAAATTACACAAAGTAATGCGCCTGCCTGGGTTCGAACCCACGACTTACTACTCGCAAGTCGGGACCTCCACCACTGGGCTACCGCTGCTCTCCGGCATGACATATAATTTTGATATTTGCAAGCAGGTGGTGCGAAAAGTTATAAAATCAACAGTCAACAAAACTAAAGTTTCTAGGCCGCCATTGCACTTTAATAACCCATTCGAATGACTCACAATTTTCTCTAAACGGTAACCGGCTAGTTTATTGATTAGTTCCACTTAACATAGACATATAATTTTAGCCACCAGTTAGATGAATGTGTGATTTTTTGCAACGTCTCGTCGTGTCGGAAATAGCCCGTCTGGCTGGCGCGGCCTCGCGTGGTCCGACACACACACCGCACTACGCTCAAAGCTGCACATTGCTACCTAGATTTTACCTAATTATATGAGTACTATCTTAATAGTAGGTAAGCCTTTTGAACTCTTTTCACCTGTGTCATCAATGTTCGACTCAACTCTATATGCTGAAATGCGGAGCTGTCGAATCTTATTTGCTCCAGTAACTCCTACAGCACAAATCCTCTTGTGCTACCATCCTCGTAATTACAAAAACGTCGTATTGGGCTTGCACTTCTTGAATGTTACTTGTTTAATTCCAGCTCCTAATTAAACAGCTTCTTTCATTCTCTTTAATAAAACGTTTCTTATATCTGTCTTCTGAGCCGTCTTAATGGTTCATTAAAGATGGAGGTGTCAGATGGTAGGTGAAATCATTGTGTGATGTTTTTGCGGATATGCGAGTGAAAGTGGCTGAGTTTATCAGATCCACGAACTATAATGTCAACTGAGTGATCAATGCACCCAACTTCTTCTTGGGGAAATCCGTTCAGTTCATAAAGTTGGTCATCTTGAAGTGTGGCTTTGATTGCTTATACTTTCTTCACCAACATGATGTTTTAAAGAGATGATATCGAAACATAAGTTAAGATTACTTTTTGATCAAATCTTTGCAAATTGCAATTCCACCTACTTATTTGCTTAGTAGTTAAAGGCTCGTTCCTTCACTGTATGAGTTATGAACAAGAATTTTGTATCTGTTTTGTCGTTTTTCTTTTTAGAACTATTTCTAAAGTCTGCTATGTCGAAAAATAAGCAGTACCTACACGTTTTTAATCTCGTTTCTCTATCTGCTGTTTATCTTTCTCTTTCGTTAATCCCAATTTATTGGGGGTTGGCGAAGTCTTCATCTTCCAAACATCTCTTATCCTGATAGATCCCCGTCTTCATCTTGCATTATGTTCAATGTATGACTGGAAGTTTCCTTGGTCTTCCAAGCCGTACCGTCATCAAACAAGCCATAAGCGTGTGCGCAATATTCTGTTGTACCAAATATGGTAGCTTACCATATTAGTCCGTCTATTGTTGTGCACGTTGGCTTAATACCTATCGCTGACTGTCCTTGCAATGAGAAGGATGTTTTTGTCACGTTAGGAATCAGGGAGACATTTTTGTTTACTTAGTTTTATTTTTCTGGTATCAGTTTTTGTCGCTTGTCACCCTCAAATGAATATCAAACGGCCTAGACAATGAAAATTTCGAATGTATCAAACAGAATAATTGACAGAAGTTATTCGATATCATAAGTCAATACAATGATATTGTTGACTTTCCAGCGTCGTTTGCGCTGATTGAATACATTTTTTCCAAGCCCGCAAGGGTCCATCTATATTTAGAGCTATTTGTGAGTAAGAAAATAGTACAAGCGAAAACATGCTTTGAAAGTCCCGTCGTTTGACTTTGAATTAGAAATAAACGTGAATGACGATACAAATAACATGTTGATTTTCCGAACATTTGAGTGTCTCTTTTTACCCGCTTATATTGTTTCAGACTTCCGCTGATAGTTAAATCTTTATTCGCATTCTTGGCAAGCTTTTGATACTAATTAACTATTTTGATCAAGTTCATATTGATCTTAAGACTAAACACAAACACTCTTTTATACTTTGTCACCCACACAATAACGTTCAGGGCTCAAAGATCCTGAGTTCTCTGCTTTTCACAGTTAAACCAATATTGCGAAGAATTTGAAGATCCTCGCTTGGTTTTTTAACCTCCAGACTTCAAATATTTGTTGTTTTCGTGTCTGCTTTGTATTTATTTAAGGAAAATAAAACAATGTTGGCAAGTGATGAATCGCTCGACACCTATCGTCTGCAGCACCTTCGAAACGTGTTTTTTGATCATTTTAACACTGCTAACTTTAACCAAATGAGGTTTTATTGCAACAAAGACAGTTTTAACTTAATTCTGTGTATCGTTCCACATTTCTGTTGGTCGTGGGCACATATGTAACGTGTTCCGTGTGAGCCTTTTATCAGAAACAAGTTTGGAAAGTTAATTCCGGTCGACGAACCCATGAGCATTCTCCTATCGGTGTGTCGCGTCGAAATGGCGGGCCTTGCTCCTCGACCGTTTGAAATTAATTTTCGAACTGAATATCACACGTGCTTGTTATGCAATCTCTTTCTATTATTAGTTATTTTTTTCTTGAGAAACTTCATTAGCATTGAATTTGTTTATGGTTATATTTTTTTAATTCTTTCTAAAAAGTTTCGTATTGCAAATGTATTTTGATTTTATTTTCTATTTTCACTAATCTAAATGAATAAATGCATATTATTAAAAAGATGTCTGCATTTCTGCAACTTCTATTCGAAAAAAAATCTTCATTTAAAATAAATAAAGCTTCTTTTGAAATTGGAAATAATTGCAGATGTTAGGGGTATACGAAAAGAATATTTTCCCCGATAAATTCACATGAAAAGGTCAAAGCTTATTTTAATCGCTTGTCAGATCATGCTTTGAAGCTTTTAGCGATCTATAATCTATTGCTAATATTATTTAACCCACCAAAGAATAGTCTGCGTCACAGAACATTAGTACTTATGTATTTACCTGCAGCAAAAGACGCAGTGCCTATATCTACGCGTAACATACCTACCACAGTATAAACAATAGTAAACTGTGGATACGAATATGGAAGTCGTGACATATGTAAAATTGGGGTGCGCCAAAGTTCACCTAAATTTCCAACTCCGATAATTGGAAATCCGAAAATGTTCTTCCTAACATTTTTCATCCTAACAATCACAATTCCTAACTACTCTGTCTCTAATGTTCATAATTCCGAAGTATTCAACTTCATAATGTCAGTAGCAATAAACATCTATTATACTTTTATTTGTTTTCCTATATTTTCTCAACATAACCATCTTTTACACTATTATTCAAAGTCATATCTTTTTTGTTTAGATTTCTTTTTATTCATAATAATCAGTATTATATACATTAATTTTGCGTAACTTTATTTTCCAAAAAAGTGTTACTTTTGTAAATCGTTTATTTTCTCGATTCTATCGTATAAAGCACCTAAATATAAGGCTAAAAGTGTCTTGGTGATTTTGTCCCCGACTAACCGTTTGTCGTAAAAACGATGTGGAAGGGATCTATAGGTTAGGTTAGGTTAGAACTGTGGCCAACTACGCGCGAGCCGAGCGAGCGTAGCGAGCGGTGCCGCGGCAGCGGCCGGCGAGCGCTACCTCAAAATTGGTCGCGTTTCTAAGTTTTTTTTTTCATAGTGCCCGCAAGACGACTCTGACCCGAATTTCATTCATTTAAGACAAAAATCAGTGAAACGACCTTTAATCATTCTAAACTAAAATATTATGGTAATTATGTTTAGGGATAAAAGCGTTATGATAAAAAAACAGTAGGAGTTTAAATATATTTACATTAATGATATTATTAATTACAATTTTCGGAAACATGAGTGTTATGAACATCGCCGGTAGCACTACAAATAGTATGAATGAAAACTTTAGGATGAAAAATTTTAGGAAGAGTGATCATTCGGATTACAAATCATTAGGAAGAACAATTTCGGGTAAAGAACTTTAGGTGAGCCAATATGGACCCGTAAAATTGGGTGAAGCCAGCAGTTGGCTAGGCTAAATAATAGTTATTTTTTTTAGTCGTTAACTTGGATTTTATGGAGGCTAGACAAATTTTTTTTCGAATTTAATACCTACTTTATTAACAACTTAAGGAATAGATTCAGTAGATAGATATTTGTTTAGCTCTAAAAGAAATAACGATTTGGCAACAAATCAATTGTCGATTAAAATAAAACCAACACGTACCTACACATAACAAGATTTTTCTGGCTCTACTCGTCCCTATGTTGTTGCAACAATATTAATTGTAGCCATGCATTCATTCAAATAATAAATGGCCCTTGATATTAAAAATCATAACACACTCTCTACAGACGAAAATTAATTAATGTCTCGTGCTCGGGACCATTGCCCGGTTCCCCTTACAATGGCTTCCATACCATACGCATTCCATGTACGATGCCAATTGATTCATCGACGCAAGTATCTCACAAGACGATCTTCAATCAATTCAGTCAGCCATTGTCACTTCCTCAATCAAAAGCCCGTGCATATTGAATTGAAAAACAAAACAAACGTTTTATATTCTGTGGTTCTAAATTTCATATGTGACGTTTGACCATAATGGCAGTTTGGCGGGAATTTTAGTGATGTGCAAGCATACGTTTGAAAAGTTGCTGTAAATTACAAAACAGTTCAGTGGATAAAATTGTAAATTGAATGCGATTGTAATTAAGTAACTAAAAGTAGACATGAAAAATTAATTAAACATGATCCATAATGATTCAGCTGAAGAAAATTCACCTGAAAGTTTAATAATAGTTCACTCGTTGATATTCCGGTAATTTTCTGTCGGTAAGGATAAACAGTATTCATTACAAAGAGCCACTTAAAATTTTAAAAGATTCAGCGGTAAATGAGTATTTAAATTCCAGACTAATAGTGTAAAAATAGGTACTTAAGTGTTCCAATTTTGAATAATTCACGGAAAGTAATTTAGTGCTTCACCAGTGCCTTCTCAATCACATTTGGCATTCCTGTTTATTCGCATGGATTTTTTAGCGAATTGAAGCAAAGATCTCCTTTGCTTCGTTTCCTTTAAGGTGTAGGTACCTCTACAGAGATATTGCGTTCGATCAAGATTTTATTTTTTCTTAAAATGAGTCCATTAGCAACATTCAGGAAAACCAACAGACAGATGTAAGTACCTACCTACTTAATGATTTTGAAAGTTTACAGAACAGTAAAAAAATTTGGTAAGCGAACAAGATGGGGGCTTACTTACTTATTAAATTACCCAAGTTTTGATGTCTGTGACTGAAATTTACATTTTTCAATATCACAAAAAGTCAAGTATTTAACGTATTTTTTGTATTTTTAACGGGTAACACTTGCGGAATCATCAGACTTAAGAAAATAAACTATACGTAATTAATTACACAATATCTATAGATAGTCTATTAGTCCTTTTATCTGCTAATGAATGATTTTAATTATACCCACAAACCGAACGTCAGAAATGTTCATAAAGGTTTATAAAATATTCATTAAGAGTATCAGCCAGCCGTATAAATATTTTAAATCTATGTATAATTTTAATATTATTGAATTGGTTGTTTAAGACAGCTCAAAAGAATTTCACCTTGAGTCGCGAAAGCTGTGTGCAGAATTGTTTTGTGACCCGACCAAGTCACACCATCTTATTAACTTGACACACGACAGTCATCCTTATTTGTAAAGAGACAAGACTTTTATTTGTGTGTAAATGTTTTCGTGTATCGTAAAACCTGAGTTCTTGGTGGTACGCAAACAATACCATCGACAGTTGTTATGAATACATATTAAGTACTTCGTAATGGATGATAATATCAAAATAAGTACCTACTTCTAGATAGTTTCAACCTTCACCAAAAACTCAAACACATTATTTATATGAACCCTGAGAACAAACATAACACTCTTTTTCGAGCAGACATGTCATCTTCCTGCCCTTGTCCCATGTTACTTGGGGTCGGCGCAACACGTATTTTTCATCCATTCTCCTGTCAACCGCCACGCTATTAGTTACTCCTTTTCTTTCATATCATTCCTCACACAATCCATCCATCGTTTCCTTGGTCTTCCTCTTCGTCTCCATCTATCCACATTTATATGCATCACAGCAACAGACGTGTAAA
Organism: Noctua fimbriata; assembly: GCA_905163415.1. NCBI lineage: Eukaryota > Metazoa > Arthropoda > Insecta > Lepidoptera > Noctuidae > Noctua > Noctua fimbriata. Next base: position 6,733,941 of record LR990929.1, on the reverse strand, counting down.
GAAGAAGTAAACATAAGAAAAACTTAAAAATAAGACATACACAATTACTTACATAAAATTGATCCTGTACGAGGCCAAAAGGCCCCTATCTAAGCATGGTGCTGTAACATTTAAAACAAATGTCACAGCGCTGGTATTCTGATAGGGGAGAACCGTAGGTAATCCAGCGATATCACAGTGCGCGACCACTATCAGGGTAGATTAAAAATCAAAGAAAAAAAAACGAAACTATCGAAAGAAACAATACAACTGTATCTACGAATGTTCTATCTACTGTTAGTCTGTTATCATTACAGATTAAAGGTTTGAAATTAATTAAAAGCGTGAATCGGTCTGGCCAAAACCGTGGCAAAACACCCAATAGTAATCATTCTATTAATAACTCAAGCTATACTTTTTATGGCTAATTACTGGAAACGAATTGTAAGTTAACAGTCGTAAAAACGTATTTTTTTTTTTTTTTTCAATTAAACTGTAATATTAATTACTTAGCAGTTACTAAGGCTGGTAGCGAATAGTAGCTAAAAAAGGTATTGGTAATATAAATGCAATGTTTCAATATCCGGCAATAATATTGCAGTTTTTAATAACTTGGCAAAAATCACCTACAGTTTGTACCAGGAGTAGGGCATAAAGACGTATATTACGTTTTATATTTTTATCAAACTAAATTCGTAAATAGACTAATTTCCTCTTACTCTTCTTTTTCCACTTCTTTTTACATAATTTAGTCGCTTAGAAGAAGTGAGAAGTTAGTTTATTTACACATTTAGACTATACGTGAAAAGGGACCAACTGAAAACCGAAACAGACTGAGCTGTCTGAAAATGTACTGCTGAATAATAAGGTAGGTACTTCTTGTGGATATCTGAATCGTTTACCGTCTTGTAAAGCGTGTTCAGTACGGTTTAAAACTTAGTAGTATTTTAAAAACAATTTAACCTGATTTAAAATAAACATGCAGTCGAGCATAAATCAAGCGAAGTGTGCAAAACCTTATCCGACCATCGGCCTCCTTTCCTCACGTGGAATACGTGTTAATCTAACTAATTAAGCAACAGCCACATACAAGCTAAAATTAACCCTAACAACTATAACACTGACGCTATTTTCGTAAAATATAAAAGTAAAATGTTTACTTTTGTCAGAAATATCTTCTAAGTAGGTTTAGTTTTAAAAACGTTTAACGATATGTAGGTAATTGAGAAATGCAAGGAAGTTGCATTGAGCGTGCAATGAGCGACTAAATCTAAATAATCTCCAGACTTGGGATTACAAGAAAGGCACAAATAACAAACCCAGACTCAACTCATTCGAGCAAATAAATTACAATATCAGTACTATACAGGGTGGATGGAACGGTTATTCCTACAAAAGTGCAATACCTACTCGGTCAAAATGTATGGAACAGCTGTTTTTTTTTTTTAATAACCGATGAAAAATTTCTGTGGGGTAAGGTTCTAAATGATGTACTGAATACGTGTTACGGAAACCGTTTTCGCGTCGGTGTATTCCATTCCACCCTGTATGTAAACATAAAATGTTAAACCATTGATGACAGACTGACAACTTACAAAAAAACATGTAGAAAAGTAGTAGTATAAGTTTTTAAACTGTCATGGTCACTAACATTATCATTAAGTAACACAAAACAAACAGTATACATGGTAAATATCCCGTTTCTAGTGTTAATGATAATGTAGAAAATATGTAGGTACCGAAGTAACATTGACAGTTCCTACAGAGTAACGGCCTGTTCTAAATTCTAATTTAACAATACCTAGTAAAATCCTTCACACGTTCATCGTTTTTGACAGACGTAAGTACAAACCGCTATAGGTAAATTACGAACTCCTCAAGAGGAATAAGAAGTAGACTCGCATAAGCCGTGACACACGCTTCCTGTCTTCCTGTCCAACGTCACTTGACAAATACGGTATACGAATTAAAGATGAGAAATGTGTATTTGCTTTGCAACACATTTCCTAAAGACATCTTTAATTTGTTCAGATTTAGGAGTACACATCAAAAGAATACCTACACAACAAAATTATTGATTCTTTGATTAACAGCACTTAACGACACGAAATATTTTAGTACATTTCCAACATAAGGATTATAGACAATCAAAAAATTAGGTAATCATGTATAGATAATCTCCTAATCTCCGGATAAATTATTCACAATCTTAACGCAGCTATACCAGCCGACAGGCAGCTGATTTTATAATAACATCACATTTTTATCGTTACATTTCATACGAAATCTCCAATACAAAGGAGAGAAAAGTCAAGCAATGATTTTTATTAATTACTCAGTCTTCAACGCAAGTAGGTCGGAACACCAAAAATCCCTCGTTACAACAACCTTGCTCCATTTAAAAAAATAATGTTTGATTTTTCTTTTTCAATGTTTTTTAACGCCCCAATGAGCTTGTTTACGATCGGAATACTGGCTGATTGTAAATGTTTGAACGAGTTTTCATTAAAAAAAAGATATTGTGTAGGATTTTTTCAAATCCACGTTTTCAGATAGCGAGATAAAAAAGATTGTGCGTAATTAAAACATATCAAGTTCATTTTACAAACTCGAGCTGTCTGTTCTGGAATATTCCTCGTTATTTCAGTTCTGAAAGCAAAAACCTGTTTCCTTCAGTTATTTGTCCCAGAAGTGAAATAACAAAGGCGGGTTCAAAATATTTTCCGTAGTTATGGGAGCTTCCCTGTTTTTATCTATCCCAAAAGACATTTTGTTAAGTTTTCAACTAAATAAATCGTAATGTTGTCGTACCTTCGGCACCATTTTCTTGGGAAAATAAAAATCTGGATAGATGGTACAAAAATTACGTCAGATGACGGTACGAAGAGGATGGATTCTTGCCACACGTGAACTCCAATTTTTCCATTCATTTTCGACAAAACGTTCACCAATCTATCAACTAGCGACAAAAATACGCTAACATTTATCATATTTGCCAACTATGACATGACAAAGCAAAGAAATCCTTTTGAAATTCGAACAGCTTGATTTAAAATAATTATGAAATACGTTTGTGTCCGTGCGATCGACATGATATAATAATGGGCCACAAATGTTAGTTCGTAAATAGACGACCCAAATCCCGAGTGCACGGCTGGACTGCAGAATGTAGTCATCTGTTCCACGATACGAAATAGACAAATTGTCACAATGGACGAACTATTTGTGGGGACAAGTGTTTTTTTTTTTTAAATTGTATGTACCAGGGGGCCATCTAGACCATGAACAAAGTACATCTAAACTTTTTGGTTAGGTACTGGGTGCAATGTTAACTGCCTTTCCAAGTTGTTACTTGGTATGCTTATGTCCAGTCTTAAAAAAAACTGATGAAAACTGAAGTTGAAAGTCTCCTACAACACATCTGCTCTGAAGATGTGCGCTATATTTTCATTCTAGTATAAGACATTTGAATGTGGGGTAATTAGTAAACATGACCATGATTTACAATTCCTACAAAAAAAAAACAACTCAAAGAATTCAAAATTGGCATACAATTGTTGCCATACGCCCCGTACGCTCAATACACGTTTAGACCATTTTGGCAGTTAGCCGGTATAACTAAACTAAAAAGATATTCTTATTGGTGTATCTACAGACAGTTTTAAAATAAAACAAGTCCAAAATAAAAAGCCGCTCAGTTTCAAGTTTTTCAACAGTTCACGGCCGCCATTTGTTTTGAAAAGTACAATCACCGATGTAACTTTGGACGAATTAAAACACGACTAATGGTGGCATAAATAATTTCTAAATTGCTCGTTGTTGTTGGAGTACCGTCCTTAATTTGTGCATTAATTAATACTGCACCTGTTTCCAGCTGACTCATTTACATGAATGTTAATGTGAATGAAATACTGAAATTATTTTTTCATTTCTGTTTCAGATCATCAGAAATGATCCACGTCGATGAAACGGATCCGGTTGGAGGTAATATTTTATTTGAGTACTTTCCTTTATTACTTTTTAAATACTTTAAGGCTGAGCAGACACAGCTAGTGACTGCCATTTCAACTGAAAAACACATCACGAATAACGGATTTGAATGCCGAAAGCGTGACGTCATAAAGATTCGTTCTGTCGATTTTCTGTATCCTTAATTTGTTTGCAAATAAAATAATTAACACCTACAGGGTCAAACCCATTAGCATTGGTACCTTTTTACATTAAAATAATTGAAAGACTTAGTTACCAATTAGCACTCGACAAGTGTGGCGATTAGTGCTCATTCTTTTTTTGTGCCAGGCAGGCCAGTATAAGTACCTAGTAAGTACCTACTATACTCATAAATTAAAGATCAAACCTCCCACAGCTATAACTTCTATTTAAAATTACTATGTGTGAACTAAAAATTAAACGCACTAAAGGCAGTGTAAAATAAAAATCGCAAAAATACTATGTCAGCATCAATTACTCTTAGCACTTAACGTACATTCCACTAATGCCTCATATCTAGGTTAAATCAAAATTTAATTATCGTTACGATTAGTTAGCGTAACTGACGGTGGAATAAAAATAAAGTAAACAAACCCAATATTTGGCAGACGCATGGAATCCGTCTTTATTTTCGACTGGGCCGAATATTTGGAATCGTGCGCTCGATGACACTACGGTCGTCATGTTGGTAATACATGCGGACGACTCGTGAAGACAATTCTGTCGTTCTTATGACGATTATTGACGGTAATTACGTCAGATAGAAAACTTCTTCTCGTTATATCGACAGTCCTTTATTTTAGGGACCGATTAACCCGGTACGACCTATAATATTATGGATTGACCATTATACGGAATGAGTTTTGTAATATACAGGTTAAACATTTAAATATTGCTGATCTTTCAGTCTGGTTAAGACTGAAAGAAACAAAACAACGAGCGCCTGCTTATTCCGTCACTTTCATGCATATTTCTATGTACAATAATGAACTCTGTGCGAGTGCCTGAACCGGTTTTTAAAGGCTGATTAACCCTATAAAACGGGTTAACCTCTACTCTAGGCTTTTTCACCTAACCCTAAAAAATAACCCGATTAAAATCCCCAATATACGGGAAATCTTTACGGCCCCAGCTTTATTTCTAACAATATGAGATCGGGACAGCTCAGGTCATCTTTATCTCGTCTAGCATCAGTAGCCAAGTTCTTGATTTTGTCAATGGAGGAAATCTGTGTCCAGAAATAAAAGAATACTATCATATCTGAAACAGAAGGTCGCATCAAAGATGCCAATTTTAGTAGTGAGTTAAAAACGTTATAATATGTATTGAATAAACACTAAGTATAATATCATCATCATCATCATCATCATTTCAGCCGAAAGACGTCCACTGCTGGACATAGGCCTCCCCCAAGAAGGGGGGTTTTGCCATAATTGCCACGCTTGGCAGGCGGGTTGGCGATCGCAGTATGGTTGTTATAAAACACAGAGAACGCTGCTGCCCATTCTCTGGTAAGTCCCTTAGTCGCCTCTTACGACACCCACGGGAAGATATGGGATGGTGCTATTCTTTACGTCCGGACACCATACAGAACAAAGTATAATATGAGTTCAATCAAACCAAAATTCTCAAATAACAAACTCACAATAACAAAGGAATCCCAAAATCAATTCATAGAATAGCAGCCTGCAGCAAATCTAAGCATAACAGAAGCTCAGTCACAAGAGCGTTTGTAATTTCGTTTCGGATATGATGGTATTCAACAACAAGTTATGTCAGGTTCAATTATTGAGACCTATGCACAAAACAACGACTAACGTGACACTGGCAGAATAGTCTGGGTACCAAAAAGAAAAAAAGAAAAAACAACCAGACTCCCTACAGTTCTTTGACAGTAGTTTTGACATCTGACATTGCATTATTTTCAAAACCACAGTGAACTTAAAAGTCGCAACTTTAAGGTTGGTGTTAGGCTCTTGTCACATAAGTCTGTCAAAATTACAGTGATCTTTATTCCTGTAGCTATAACGTTGTTGTTGAATTACAGCTAACAGAGGTACAATTATTGTGAGAGGACCGTAGGACTCTAGGCAAAGTACACATACCACAGGCTTTAATCATAAAGCATTCTTTGCATGACGCACACATCCTGTGGATGTTAACTTTTTTTTTCTGGAAAAAAATGGCAATGTGGTCTGCTAAGTTTAAATTAAGTATTTTGTTTTTGATAACTTTGTGCTTTAATTCGTCCATTGTTGCAATGTTTGTTTGCGATTAAATAAGTGTATAGTGTATATACAAAAGGTCCAAAGGATGTTCATAGTCAGAGTATTAGAAGGCAAAGCTTTTTGAATGCTGGCTTTCGAAAAGTGCCGATTCTTTGATAATATTCGTGTTAAAGATTATTCTTTTATTTTAAATTAAGTTCGTTCCATAATTTTAATCATTGTTTTGTATACTTTTGTTGCTAAGCAGCGTACGATTGTGCAATTTTTTTATATCTTTTTGCTTTTGATCAGCTGTTTTAATGAAACGTCTGAAAGATCCATTTGCACTGAATACTTATTTATGTTCTCAAAAGTCATGTCTCTACATTCACACTAAAATGTATGTAAAATGCATTATGTTTGAAGAATATTTTATTGTGAACGGTCAATGACATTTAAGAGAAAACACATTTTCACGTTTTCGCATTTTCATGCCACGAATTAACGTTTATGTAAAAGATAATAAAATTGAACAACTTAATTAAAAATAGAAATATCTATCTATAGACCTGCAAAAAATATTATGATAACAAAAAAACAAACATCTGATTTTCCGCAATGTATTTTCATTTTATCAACACGTTGGATTCATATAGAATACAATTGATTTAATATTACATTTTCCTTTAACAATATAATCGGAGCAAAATAAATGACAAAAATACTACTATATTGCGGTCACACATGGCGGAAACAATCGAATTTTTCAATGACAAAAATAGTACCTAGATAGCAACCATTACGCCTGATATTGTATATTTATGGACTGGTCGAAATATTGATGACGTCAGTTCGACAAAACGAGAAAAAAAAAGAAATAGGGCACCCTATTCTCTCAAAATCAACAACAATCATAAAAATTGTGGATGAAATTCATGATCCATTGCCTCAATTTTTTTTAAATCGTCTTCTTGACAACGTATAGTATAATTATGTTTGTCGCAATAAATATTATGTTGTCAAAATGAATTTCATTTGGTATTGTGAGTGTGTTACGCAATTAGGAAAAGCATTCTACCTATTTATTTTTGTACTGGGCAAAAGAACAGGGTTTAGGTGCTCGTTCTGATAATTGGGGCGTCCAAACAGACATATTCCAATCATTGATTGATTTTATTTTTGTTCTAGACCGTGTTTGAGAACATTCTAGTTACGAACATATTTTTATTTCTTTTATTTATTTTCTCCATCTTACGACTATTATTACAAGATTACCTAATGCGATAGTGTACACAAATGAAGGCCAATGTCAAACTTCTTCACAGGTTTTTTTTTTATAATAGTTTTAAAACTTTAATGGCCTCCATGACCCCCCTGTACTACATATAATACAATGCAACCATCAGCACAAATTATTTGAGTGGGTCACATTGAGTGCTACCATAAACCGTAATTTTACACTTCAAAAAGAATTAATTTTTGCGCAGTGTTACTTAGTTTGATGATCAAGCTACAACAATCTATCAAATTTCTTTAATAGATTTTCAACTTAATCGTTAAAGCATTAGGTTCAAGGTTGATTGGGAAAATGTGACAGTTTCGGGTAGCTTGATGTGCTGGCGTCTGTACAGAAAGCTTGGTTGACTTCGTAAAGAGTCCGTCATTCCGCTTACATCCTGTATACAGCCATTTCAAATGACAAGAGCAAAGTAACACATAATAAGTCAGCCAGATTTGGCCTACTTTAATAACATATTGCTACATCGATTTCGCTAATAATAATTTTAAAACAATGCCAGCCACTAGGCAGATACTAAATCTATTTTAATAGCAGAATTCGATATATTTTATAACTGGCTCAGAGCTAGACAGTTTTTATAACGGAACACAGTTATAATTATGTTATTTTTGTTTCATTAGTTACAAGTATAATAACATCTGGGGTGGGTGACGATATAACCGACACTGCAAAACTGACAATAGGTGCAGTGCTATGAGGTCCTGGTATTCTAGATGTCAAAAAGTCCAAATCCAATATCTTCAAAGATTACCTATGAGCATCATTCTCCTTACCAGAGAATGGGCAGCAGCGTTCTCTGTGTTTTATAACAACCATACTGCGATCGCCAACCCGCCTGTCAAGCGTGGCGATTATGGCAAAACCCCCCCTTCTTGGGGGAGGCCTATGTCCAGCAGTGGACGTCTTTCGGCTGAAATGATGATGATGATCATTCTCCTGCCCTTATATCCTAATTTATTTGGGGTCGGCGCAGCATGTCGTCTTCTTCCATACTTCTCTATTTCTCGTCATCTCAGCAGTCACCTCCTACATTTATAGAAAAAAATATACCGTCTAAATCAAGCTGGAAACTTAAGTAATCCATAATTGAAGCACATTATTTCACAGATATTGTTCTCCTGAAAACAAAACTCATGAAAAACGGCCACAGTAAAATTATTCACAATTTTAGCGCAAAATAATTGCGAAATTATACAGAGGGAATAGTCTAGTAGTGGTGGTGTAGTAGTTTGAGCTAGTTTAAAACAAGCAAGTAATAAAACTATTAGGTATGTAGGAATACACGGCCGATAGGAAGCCAAGTTTCCATGCGGGATGATGCTAGGCAGAAGGTCGACTGATCTTTGCCCGATGCGCGGCTCGGCCCCCGCGGAACCATTCATAACCTTTTTATTTTTAAATGTATAACGAGGCAATAGGATTATTACGTTGTTTTTAATGACATTGCTTCATTGGGCTACATAGCTAGTTGTCGCTTTTATGATTTTTTTTCAGATTTTTATAAGGTTTGACATAAGCTGGTAAATCATAATGTCAAATGCACCAGTGCAGAGTTTTGTTTGTTTTGAAAGCGATTGCTCTTGGATAAATAATACTGAGGTATCACCTGCTTCAGGATTCTTTTTTGGTCATCATCATCAACCACAGGCTGACTCCAACTACTAATAGTAGGCCTCTCCTTGGATGCTGTTTGTCTGCATTTTTTTTTCGTTTCTTTATTCGAAGTACAAAGAATTTTATGTTTTTCCAAAACTACAACATTGCTAAATTTGTCAGCTGCAACTAGGGGTATCACTTCCTCCTCTATCTCACTGAAAAGCTCTGTGAATTGGCCTTAAATATTTCTAAATTAGGAAACCACAATAAACAACAATAAGCCTAGTTTTTTGCCATTACCAAAAACAATTTCATGTATGGCAAAGCCATAAAACATCAGCTTCGTTTATGGTAGCCATTAACGTTAATAAAACCACAGAGAACACACTTTAGTCTCTTATTTACTAAAAACAAGTAATGATCAAATTGATGATGATATTTACATAATAATTGTTTTTTTTATTGCTCATCTTTCGATCAGCCATCATCAACATCATCATGTTCATTGACAATCTTGTTCACCCACTGCCACTACCGAGTACCTCTCCCCCCTCCCCCTTTTGTGACATGCTTCCCTTGTCTGCACGAGTGTACCTTACAGTTAAAGGCATGCTTTTACTGGAGTTATGTTATTGTGATAGCCCGTAGTAGCCCAAAAAGTCCGCCTATGCAATTCATTACATAAAGTTAAATAAATAAATATCCGATGAAGATCTGCCTATATAAAATCGATGAGTAATCAACGGCTTGCTGTAAAGGTGGATGAACGCGTCAGAAGCGTCTGCGGTACGTTCACCCCGTGCACTGTCCAACGTAGTAAGGTTGAACTATATTAGTACTATTGTGTGCCTACTATTATTATTACTACAGGGGCGGATTGGGGAGGTTGTAATGGAAGCATAGAAAAATTGGGGCGTGAAGTTTTTTTGGACGGCAACGCAAATACACACGATAATCAATTTTGTGTAGTAATTTAGTAATTTCAATATTTTTTGTACATCCTTCAGAGGATTTTTTCGCGTAAAAAGTATTGAATGATTCATAAGATATAAAATTGTTAACAAATTCGGTAAATATACAAAATTATTACCATTACAATATTCAAAGTGAAACAGACCAAAATTAAACTTGTTAATTGGCATCAAAACTATAAATTGACCAGCCTATCCAAACACAGCCTCCAAAACTTTACCAAATAACAAAATTAACATACGAAATTAGGTTGATTACCATTGAAAATTAACTAAACAAGCCAAACTCATGCCGGATACAGAAATATGTAAACAAGAAACAACAAAAACGTTAAACACATGTTCGTCAGACTAAACAATAGACAGACACTCCAAAAATCGCAATGTCGTGTTCGACACGCGTTTTTTGCGTCTTGTCTTGCTGCCAAAACGATGCATGACGCATTAGTAGGTGCACTGCAAGTTTATTATTGTTTTTTTTTCTATATTGTCGCTATAGAAGTATCGAGAAAACTAATTTGACTGACAAATGTGTTGAAGACAGTTTTTTTGCCAGCATCCCTATTTATAGATGTAATTTATGATGCTCGATGAAACTAATAGCATCGTGATTGAGAAACAACGTCGTACTGTCACACCTATTTTGTAATGTAATTTATTAGTACAGATATAAGATAGGACCTATGACATTACAGAGATGATGAAGTAATTTTCCTATCTAGTATCTTATCTACGGTGTGAAATGTCACTACAATATTTACGCTAGCGTAAACTTTGCTTGCAACAACGATAAAGCCTCTAGCGAACGGTGCGAGTTCTTGAACCCCGTTTCTCCATATAAAATATTCGTTGACGTGACTGCCATAGTAACAGACGAAGCTAAGGCTAAGCATACAGATTGGCTCGTAGGATAGCTACAAAGACACACACCTGTGTTGGATTTAACTGGATATTATCTTTTTTAAAGGCGACGCACCTAGGTTCGTATGTCTATCGCGATGAGATTAAAATGAGTTCTTTCATTCTATTCGTTGCATTTTATCTGTTTATCAATTTAATGTAGAAGAACCTAATCAGGCTAATTATCGACACGATATATCAAACCCGCAATAATAAAACCGTTGTAATAACAACAACAATTTTCACAATAATTTTACAAGAAGAACCTCAATTATATTCTAATAAAGTTCCTAGAGTTCCCGACACGACAACTTTTTTTGTACAAATAAATGTAGGTATCTATACCAAACTCAATGGCAGGCTCAATAGGTAAAATAACATGCTAAGTGTTCAAAGTATCTAAAACCAATTTACTTGTTACTTAATCTAAGTTGAAAGAAAAGCCAAACGTCAATATCAGTAACCCAAGTCATAATATCACTATTTAGGGAACCATGCAAAGGTGACCACACGTCATCGGCAGCTCAGAGCGTGCTCAGCCCCGTGTTCTAACAAGATAGTAGATAAAGAAGTTAAAGAGGTCAGTAGACCACGTGAAGTGCACTAGAATACTACTGCTTCTAGTGTTGATAACAGATAAGCAATCTGGATTACGGCAGATGATACGATACCTATCTCTTTACTAGAGCAAGACTATTCTCATGTATCCAAAGATGACAGCAAATCCAGGGTACTGGTGAATAGATAAGGGTAATAAAAGGTGGGATTTCAGGATAACATAAATAGACTGACCAAAACCTTAACGAAATTCAAGACCAACCAAAGGGTTGATCTTGAACTTCAAACATAATGTCGTAAGTTTAACGCCTGTGCTGACAGGGCTAGGTCAGGGATAGATGAAATCTGTTGGGCGGTCATATGGCCATTGTCGCTTACCAAATATTTAGAACGGTCATTGTTCTTAGCAGTTAAAACTCATAGAAGGAATGCCTCCTTAAAAGAGGGTATTTTTCTTTCTTTGGCCCCAATAATCATCCTTGAGGAACTCCAACGCTGTAGCTAATTAACCGTAATCACTCTCATCTCCTTAGACTTCAAAGATTTTTAATATTGATTTTATGTTTATTTTTATAGAGATCGAGCCACCGTTCCCGTGTCGCGATGTCTCAATCAAAAGAAGTACAGATGTCAATGAATTTTACGAAATGCTCTCTGAGATCGGCAGGTGAGTTTATCAAATGTCTCAGGCTACATTAAGTGTTTGTTGAACATATAAAATGTGTTTAAACAATGATTATGGCGATAAGCTATCGCAAGTGTATTTGTCGGACATGTCTATTTACATGTAATAAGTAGAAAGTATACAAAACCAACAAAGAGTCTTAACAGTATGTGGGTTGTTCAATTGTTGACTTAGATATCAATCCGACTTTGGTTATCGAGTACTTGTTTGTGATTTTTAAGTATATCCACTAATAGATTAACATGATTCAGCAATGTAAATTCCTATAATTTATTTTTAAATTTAGTGGTTTCGACGCCTAAATAAAGTAGGCTAATAATTTATACATTTCATTTGCCAAATAATTGTCCTTCCTTAAAGTCGAGTTTGGTCCATTGCTAAATTCGAAATAACTACCTCGTTCTATTAATCACAACAGCATTAATTTCCTAGGACGTTCTCCACGAAACACTTAAAATACCTTGTTATAAATTTGAAACATGGCAGATTCACGCGAAGACAATGCCAGTACCATACGTAATCGTCTTATAATTAGATCCCACTAAATTTAATGTCGGAATCAATAGCCCAAACGCGTACACATAAAGGTTCCCTCGTTACATGACTCATAATATAACAGGTGGAAACAATAATTGAACTAAACCAATATACCAGTCACTTAATAGTTTACAAACGTTCACTTATCGACTTGAATCCATAGACCTTAATGTATGATGTCCGTTACGCAACATTTCTCCATCTGAAAGGGTTTCGTTTGCCACAGAATTAATCTAACCATTGTAATGGTTTCCTTTATCAAAAGACGTATACGTAATTCATGTTCTTAGATCAGCATTCGAATCTATTAAAGGCACTTTGTCGAGATTGTTCTCTTTCATAAATCTTCGGGATGCTTTTGTGTTGTAACTGACATTCAGGCAAATCTGATTGGATTCTTCTTAGGAAATGTTTAGGAAAATTCTAGAGAGATGATATTATTTTGACCGTTGTCTGTTGTGCTTTATTATATATCTCAATGTCATTTTGAGTTATTTTTACAGTTTCAACAAAATCTGCCTTTCTATTTACTCCTCTCCAACTTCGAGAGATTTGTAACCGTCCAAACTATTCCTCGCAATTTCATAGTACTAATTTCCGCTAATATTTTCGTTTTCAGAGGCAAATTCGGAACCGTATACCTCTGCCGCGAGAGAAGCACTGGGCTAGAGCTTGCAGCCAAGCTGGTGTCTGTTAGCAGAAGGGATGAGAGACGAAACGTAGAACGAGAAGTCGACGTTATGAGAAGACTGCGACACCCGAGGCTCATACAGCTGTACGATGCCTACGAATGGGGGAAATACATGTGTGTGGTGCTCGAACTGTAAGTACTATTCAACTTGAAAGTAATACGGGTGTGATAAGAGAAGAATGTTGGAAATGTTATTACCTGCCACCACTGCCTGCGAGTCATTTGATTGCATGAATGAAATCATGTACTCAAATGATAAGGTGTTGTGAATGATACAAAAGGAAACTGTGAATGTGTTTATTGAAATAGATATTGTCAGCTTCCGAAAATAATATCTTGCGTGCAGCATTCAATTAACTTATAGACGAGCGGATGTGAAAATTTAAACACATTATTCTCATAATATTCTAATTAGTTGTAACAGCTGTCACTTGATTATTTCGAAAGTCAACAATGCCAAGAAATCTACCCACGGCGGTTCATATAGCGTGGGATATACCAGACCAGATGCGTGTTTATCAAATTTTATTCAACAACCTTTCTTTTATTTATATACCTAGCGCGAATCACTAATAATCATAGCATCACACGACACTTGCGGAAAAACTGGTGGAGGAGCCGACGATTCTAAAGCTTCCGTCATACCAGTTTATTTGTATCGTTCGCCGTCCACTAGCTTCGCACAGGAATTTATTTTTGTAATAGTTATTTATCATAACACGACGTAGGTGGTAGCAGATTCATTTGTACAAACATGCTCGCTGCAATTCCATTTGGGGTTAAATATAATGACCACCATAAAATGCTTTGATACCCTTAGTTCTTTTACCAAAAATAGATACTTGACACCAGAAAAATAAAGTCTAAAATTACAATAGTACTAGCTATTTTAGTCACGACTGCACTTCAAATTGTAATCGAACACCAAATGTAGTAAATGATCACCAAATCTTAGCGAGCAAATTAATGCACTATTTCTACCTAAATAAACCACTGTCATTGCCATAAAATGTAGGCTTATTACCAAATAAAGTATTCGGCTTAAGCACGTTCAGCCACCTTCAGAGGCCAGAGCTATTCCGATTGGCATGAAGCGCAAAAGAGGACGACCAGCCAAAGCTAAGAAAGCATTAATTGTGCAGTAAATGAACAGAAGACTGATTCTTCTTAAGATTTTTTAATGTTTATTATTAGTTTAGTTTTAAGATGTTTAAACTGTTTATTATTAGTTTTAAGAGGACTAACTTTTTTATGATTTTTTAAAATAATTAAAAAAAGGATTATTCAAATTGTAAGAATTTTATTTTTTATTTTAGGCATAGCATTCGGTTGAGTAAACGAAACGCACATATTTTTTTTTTTTGGTAGTGGTTAATCAATTTGGGACATAAGGTTAGGAACTTATTTACTATGTTTGGCAAAATATTTTCTTTGCTGAGGGTAATTTACTTTAATCGGATAACAAGATGTTATTTTTTTGCATGTCATTTTAAATTGAAATGTGGCTAATAATTCGGTTTTCAATAACTATTTTTGGGTTAGAAATGATTTTTTTGGAGTCAATTTACTTAAATCGGATAGCAAGATGTAAAAACTTTGGTTACAATTTTACATTAATATGCTGGTTTCATTTTGGTGATCATTTACTACTTTTGGGTTAACAATGATTTATTTGGAGTCATTTTGCCTAAACAGGATAGCGAGATATTAAAACTTTGGTTATAATTTTACATTAAGATGCGGGTTTAATTTTGGTGATCATTTACTATTTTTGTCTGTTATATGTTACTATATCTGGTGGTAAGTTAAACATAAGCCATTCCATTTTGCCAGTTCATTCAAACGGTAGCTTCGTTGAGTCATGCTCGCAAAAGCTGGACAACACCAGGCAGGTTATGTTTGACTCCACAGATGTGGGTTAAGGACGCCCGTAATTTTGACGTACCGGAATTCCAGGCCATTTGTTTCCATTTATCATTTCGCTAAATGATCTTCAGTTTGCATTATTTATCACCATTTGCTGTCACTTTGAACTTATTCGCACAATGTCTTGTTTTTTTCTGGTTGTCAGTTTGTAGATTAATGGAAGCATCTGTTAGCACTGAAATCATCGTTGTTTTAAAAACCTCTGAAGGACACGCTAATGTGCCTAAAAATATGCACCCAAAAAAATCTTGTTGGCAAAATTCAATACTGATTGGTGAGCAAAGTTTAAAGTGAAGACACCGGATATTTTATAAAAAAAGAAAAAAATACATCATTATCTTTGTTAGAGCTGTAGCTTTCATCGCTTTTAATTAGAAGGCATTATTTCGCTACAACGGAATTTCCCTCCTGTACTTGACGAAGTGTCCTATAAATAGTAATTGTGAATAATCCAGGTGTAATTAGGTCGGTCGTTGACAGCTCGATAGTGCTGACAGGTGTGACAACAGCCGTAACACATTAATTATGGAATTTTCACTTTTATACCGTGACGTCATCATCGTAGTAAATATTTTGATACGAACTCATCTGGATAATGTGTCTGTTTATCTAATTAATATAAAATTAGAAGGTAGGTGCTTGTCATAGTTCTATTATGATGATGGTTTAATTTTTTATGTTATGACTAATTACATTGTTGCTTAATCGATTACATTAGTCAGGCAGGCCCTCATTTGATGCAAATTAATCTGGCGTTACCAAAATGACTTCCACCACCCACAGGTAGAGAATAAATAACAGGAAAACATGTCAAATACTTTCATTTGCGACTGTGTTTAGGTACCAAACTTTTTGCGCATACCTACATACGTAAATCAGATCAGTGACATGTCAAAAAGGTGAAAGTCAGACAAGTGATGAGTCAGAAGACACTGTGTAGTATTACTTTACTATTGGAAAGTAACACAAATGTACAGTTAAGCAAACATGAGGTGGTTTTCTTATCGCCTGTTCTGCGGTTAGCCCCGATGAGTGCAGGAATCGCACGGTACAGTCATAGGTCTTGTGAACTTTGTTTTAATTTGAAGATACCCAAATATGGATCGTTGCGGTAGGAAAATACGATTAGGTGTGATGCCTATATTTTGTTATTTAAATTGGTAATTGACGGATTGTCCTGGATTTAATTCCGGTTGGAATCTTCAATAATTATATTTCCATCAGAATTTTTTCAGTAGCAGCCTCGGAATCTGGATTTGTGCCCGGTTGCTGGCAATAGACCCAAAGGCAAAATTTGGGTGTATCTACTGTTAGGCCTCCACCACTTCTACTTCTGCTGTTAAAAGCATACGGAGTGTAGTTTTCCTAATCTTACAAAATTTATCTGTTTAAAAACTAATAAGTATCAATCACAACTTATGTACCCACTTAAACAATCCTAAATGCCGCCCTGTAGACAAAAAAAAACACTCACGCACAAATTAAAAAAAAGCTTATTAATAAGTTGTTTAATACTCAATGTGTGTAAAAGGCCTCTCTATATTCAACTTCGAATCCGAACCCTCAATGAACCTATCTTGAATACCGTCTTTGTCTTCCTCCGTGACGCATATCCTGATATAAAAGCGCGCCAAAGTGTAACCCGTAAATGGCGGCGGCCAGTCCACAGATACAGAATGAGTCGTGGCGTCAAACCACGTCAGAAGTTACGGCGCATAGTTGGCGCGCGGCCACGCGACGCCATTCTATCAAAGCCGACAGGGCTGCTAGTTGTCATCGCCAATTTCTTTGATAACTACACTTGGGAGCAAATAAATTGAGCCATTTCCTTTTTTCACGCATTATGGTATATTATTTTAGTATTAAGGAATGCACCGATTCGAAACATATATCGCCTAAAAGGTTATTTAACAGCTTTTCCAATGAGGGTAGTTAGTTGTCAAATTTTCATTTTTAATTAAACTTTAAAGCGTAGAATAAAATTATCGCATTTAATTTGCAGACATTTTGATTGTACTCCATTAAGAAATGGTTAAATTGAAGTTTTTTGTTAATTATAGCCATATTAACGTGTTAATGTTGTCTTTATCTGTGTCCTGTGTAATCAAATAGCATGATAAAATGGGTACTACACCGATGGAAACTGCTCAAGTTGTAGCTTTACTTAAGACTGTACACGGACAACGTGAATTGAAAAAGGAAATTAAAAAGTTAGGAAATTGGAAAGTCATTATTTAATGACTTTCTGAGCTAATATTATTGCTATTTTTAATTTCCCTGCAGCCGTAAATCAGACATCGAGCAATTGTGCCAATCGGTCGTCGTACTCTAGTGTTGACATGTCTATTACATTCCTTACTCGGCCCAAATATTCCAGTCCCTCAGATGTTCTGCCAAATGTCTATCTTCACATTAAACATGTGACTATACTCAATATATAAACTAGTCAATTACATAATTTCCTTTTTGGCCACACAAAGATATAAATTTTATTTTTAAAAGTTGGCAACCCTACTCCAAGTGGATGCGTTCACTGAAAATGATTAACAATGAGATAAAGCGACACTTAAATAACTTTTTTATTTTATTTTATTTAAATCTTGTGACTTTTGCCTGATTCCTTATAAAACTATTACGTTTACGCCAAGGATATATTTTTTCATCTAAAAATATTATTTTCTGAATCACATTCAGTATGAGACACTTTTTCAGTTTTGGCTTGTACTGCACACGTGCCTTGTATTTTGAGCCTTCAACGCTCAACTTTTCCAGATGCAGACTGGACAAATACTAATTAACAAACATTTCCGCGCCATTATGTGCTTAAAGACAACGCAATGTGAACACTTCATTTCACAATAATTATTATAAATTTAAGCACTCTGGCTTAAGAAAGTATCTGTAACTATGCCCAACTTTCGATCCTATCTTAGTCTTATGAAGAGCATCACAAAAACTATCAATGTAAACACAGATATTGATGTTACGACATTGATTGATCATCGTCTAAAGCCGTTAACTTTGTTTATAACTGCCGTGTATTAGTTGCCTTCTAATGACGTACGGCAAAAACGAACTTTCATACAATATTGTTTATGTACACAGCAGCTCTTAAACTGTTTACATATTAGAGTTAACAGTAACAACCGACGCTTCAACCTACGTCAATAATATACGAAGCAAGACATAAATTCGAAAACCTATACTCAAGTAATGACGTATCTGAAAAAAAAAATTGCGGCCAGAGTCAGCTGTTGACGTTCCTCCCCATTCAAACATTCTAATTTTAAATGAGTAGATGACGTTAACGCTTGAGAAGTAAACATTGGTAAACGGAAAAATCCGACGTTGATGCCTGCATAACTCGTAGTTCGCAGATAGTCGAGTCAGGGCCGGCAGCGTTACAAGAAATGTTAGAGGCATCTCAGAATTTACTTATTTTTAGATGCAGTTATGGGTCAAGGAAATAATTTTGCCAGCCTCGGTGTGTGGGTAGATAAACATTTGCGTCCTTTACGTTTTTTTTTTAACTAAAGTTACCTTAAATCTTGCAAGATAATCAAAGATCTCCAATAAAAAGTATAAAATACTTCTTTACAACTTGCTGTACAAAGAGCCGTAATAAAATTTTTGGACATATCTGCCATGCGTTTATTTTGGCATCAGACAACATTCCTTCACACAGTCTGAACAATTTGGAATGAAAAACACTTGTGCAAATCACACGCGGATCGTAACATGTAAATAATAATTAACGTCATTCTTAAATAAATTTATTTCGACGTGTAACAGCTTTCTGGACGATCTTATTGGCCAGATTACTTTATTCATAAAAAAAAAATACTTATTTCGGCAAGACTAAAATGGTAGACGTTATTAAGAGGACTACAAGGGCTAAGTGACCTTGAGTGACGCACGCACACATTTACACAATAAACGTGAACGCCATCTAACGACGACGCCCAAAACAATTAACTCTCAAAACTAATCTCTAGAGAGATTACGCCCGAGTATTCAATAGATGGCGCGAAAGTAAGAACAGACAAATAAAAATGAATATTAATAATGAATTGCAATTAAAACACTGCATTTGGGGTGGTAACCGTTATAAGTGTAAAACGCCTCATTTGGAAAGTATCCAAATACTTCTTTTATTCGGTGTTACGATATTAATTATTGCATTTCATAATCAATACTTTAGTTAATTATTTAGACATATTTCTTATTTCCATACAGTAATATTGACAAATTAATCAAAACAACGAAGTATTTGACCGCTATTTGCGACGTTGCCCATTTTCTATACAAGCGCTCTTAAGGATGTGGGTGACTTTTGAAATAAAACTGATTCAATGAAAATTAAAACATTTTCATTTAAGGCAGGTAGGTAGTAGGTAGGTAATAGATAGGGTAGGTAGTAGGTGGGCATACCCACTTACCTACTACATATAAGTATACGAACCGATTTTTACCGGGAATTCCCGGTTTTTAGCTTTGTAAAAAAAACGGTATTGTCGAATCAAACCGGGTTTTTCGGGTTTTCGGTTATTTTGTTTCTTTTCTAAATTATTATTGATCTGTGAATTTCGCAGATCAGACACACAACCCGTCATTTAAAATGTAGAAACATAAGTCAATTTATTGGATTATTGCCTCCCATGACTTATTCATCTGAAGTTTATTCTCAATAATACGTTATAGGGTTTGTTGGGTTGTCGAATTTGTACAATTCTCATTCGAAAGTACTTATTGTATATTTTTTTGTGTATACAGGATGTAAGGTACAGCCCTCCACAAATTGATGGGCTGAATTCAGTATATCATACTAAGATGACCGGTACCAGAAATTATTTCAGGAATGTTATGGGAATCCAATAAATTTGATTTGTTGTATTTCCTCAAACGCAATGTATCGTTACCATGGCAAAACGCACGTAGCGAACCGCAAGCGCGACGACGAGTTCGATGAACTCTGTAGCTAGGCAGGAAGTGAACAGCTGATTTCACGCGTGGTTCGTTAGAGTATTTCAACATCCATTGTTGGATTTTTGTTTTTAGCCGTATTATTTAGATATATGGAGTGCTGCGTACAGCGACTGTTATTTTACATTGGAATAAAGGAATAGAAACTGGAAAAATAAATAAAAATATATATTTTTCCGGAGAAAAATTCCAGTGGAATATAATTCAATATAAGGAGCTGAATGCATCCTGTCAGTTTGTGGAGAGCTGTCCTTTAGACCCTTTATGTTCTTCGGAGATATAATTTTATACTTCTAAATATTTTAAAATACAAATGCGTAAAAAAGGCCATAAGCCGGTAGCTTACATTCATAATTAATAATTGTAGTGACAAAAAAATAATTCCCTATGGTTTCCTAGAACATTTTTATGCCTATTTATCTGTGAAAATATATCAGCTTTCAATTCGGTATTTTAGAAATAAATTGAAGAAAACGATGACTTCTAAATACAAAAATGTTAAAAATTGCATTTCTCCGAAAAAAATAAAAGATAGAGAGTCCAAATTAGGTGTTAAATAGCTGCACACGGCTCACACTAATAAGCCACAACCACAACATAAATTTGTCCAAATACAAGTTATTCAGAAACGAACATAATATCAGAACGTTGGCTGGATAAACTCCAAGCTTAGCCCGCTCCATAGCTCGCTGAGCGACCTTGAATTTATGGACCAACCATACCGTGAGTGTCCACGTTTCGGCCACGTAAGTCATAACATAACAGGCAGGACGCACTGATTGGGGACCTTAGTCTTTAGGCTCTGTGGAATACGTGACGAAAAGGCCCGACGAAGCTTCCCAAATGCTGACCAGCCCAGCTGGATTCTTCTGTTAGCCTCCCTCTCAAAGTTGTTCTTACCAAACTGCAGAGTTTGCCTTTTTGTTTGGGAAATTACATCCTCTTGCCTCACTCCCCGACGCAATGGGATATGCTCCGTTTGCTGGTTCTAAGTTTGGACGATCATTGCGGCGTTTTCATAAAGACTTTGCAGCACTTGGATGTATCGCCAGTCTTCTTAGCATTGCTGCAAAGACTCCAGAACTGACCAGATCTTGATAGAGTCAAAAGCCTCCACATAGTCCACAAATGCAAGACACAGAGGCCGATTATACTCGTCGGACTTACAGTGTGTTTCCTCTTCGAAACCCGGCTTGCTCCGGTGGCTGGAAGTCGTCGAGTCTTCGCGCTAGACGATTCGTGATGACTCTTGCAAACAGCTTAAACACGTGGCTAAGGAGCGAAATGGGTCTGATATTCTTTTTTCTTTGTTTCTCTTTTAAAGAAAAGAACGACCACGTCCCTTCTCCACGCTACTAGGATTCTCCCAGATAACAGGACCGAGTTAAAAAATAAGTTCCCCTAATAGAGGACATCTTTCCGTTTTCAGAAGCTCAGTCGTTATACCATCCTCATCAGGGCCTTTTCCGGTCTTGAGAACCGCCTGGATTTCACCTTGACTGACTTTTGGCAGGTCTTCTGGATGTCTGGTCTCATTTTCGGGATCAGGTGGCAAGATGCATGCGATGCGCAGAACTGGCCGTAGGAGTTATCGACTTCTGAAAGAATCTACGGCTTCGAAACGACAATAACGCCACCAGGTTTAGTCAACTTCGTCAGGTGGCTCCTCCCAAGCGAGGGAGGACCAACGCTTTCGACCCCCGGTTTTGCTCAATCGCTTTTTCTGTTGAGCGTGTGTTGTAGCATCATAGCTGGCGTCGTACCAATTTTCAAATTGTTTTGTTGAGTACCTGTAGTTCTGCCGCAGTGATGGATGGATTTTCACGTCGTTCCGTCATAAGGTCCAGTCTCCTCCAAAACTTTAGACTTCCTGCCCTTATGCCGCATTTTACAAAAACGCGTCCCTTCCTCCCTGAGGATTCCCACCATTTGGTCTAGCGCCTGGCCAATATATAAATCTTTGTAATTGTTAATTAATAAATAGAGCTAAAACATATTGTAAATTAATAAAAAACAACGATAAACCCGGGTACCCGGTTTTACATAAAACCCGAAACCAATAGGAACCGGTTC
This sequence comes from Noctua fimbriata, assembly GCA_905163415.1. Classification (NCBI taxonomy): domain Eukaryota; kingdom Metazoa; phylum Arthropoda; class Insecta; order Lepidoptera; family Noctuidae; genus Noctua; species Noctua fimbriata. Next base: position 6,711,545 of record LR990929.1, on the reverse strand, counting down.
CAAAAAATGGCTTTTTTGTGTGCCCTAGTATGTAGTAGGTAGTTAGGCGGTAGATAGATAATAGGTAGGAAAAAGTGAATTGCAACGCATGCCGGGTATGTTACAATATTATTTTCAGTTATTTTTGACTTTAAAATCTATGTAATGTGTAGTGGTTGACATTTGTTGTGAATAAATTTCCTCATAATTATTACGTGTTTCTTTGTTGTTATCTTCATCTTTGCTTTCGCTGATGTTATGAATATAATACCTGTGTGTGTGTGTATGTGTGTGTATGTGGCTTCTTCTAGTACATGATTAGATGAATAAGTACTTTTATCAATAACTTCACAATCGTGATCGTCGTGTGAACCACTGTTTCCAATCTATAATAAAAACAGAAGATTTCAAATTACTAAGATATGTCAATTCTTAATATCCTAGTTCTATGGTACACAGCAGCAGGTAATCGCGTTTCGTTTATTTTTTGTATAATAAGAGTTTGAAAAATTGTTAGCCACAAGTAAGATTAGGTACGCGCGGTAATCAAGCTATAAAAAACCAGTTTATGCGGATCTCTCATTGTATAGAAAATGTATACAAAGCGAGGCCAAGTTATACTGGAAATGTATAGCTTCATGTGCCGCCGTGTCTACCTAACATTCTTACAATTTTATAGTTCTTATTTATTAAAAACTATATCAATAAAATTAAACTCTTACTTGTGATAAGTAACATCGCAATTTTCAGATGAATCTGTTATTTCGCAATGCCCGTTACCAATAAGTTGCAGTCTTTCAACAAAAATATTAGGTAGGTATTTATCTGTTTTTTATTGTTATTCTAGTCAAAGAATACAAAATAGTACAAGGATGAACACACGGCGACACACCAAGCTATAAATTTCCAGTATAACATGGCCTCGCTCTGTATACATTTTCCTTACAAAGAGAGATCCGCAAAACTGGCGACGCGGCCGGCGCGGCTAGTCCTTAGTCCAGCAGACGGACCTGCCGCGTACTTGCAAATTCATACCTAAACTGCGCATTGCGCCTGGCCTGTTATAGCTTAGAAAAGACGTAGGTACTTACGCATTGAAAATAATTTCAGTGTCGATATTTTCAACTTTCTCCAGTAAAAAATAATTACATTTCAAATGTTTTTTTTTAGTTATTTATTATTGAGTATTTAATTTTATATGAATATACTGCGTAGAATTTTAGTTCAAAAAGCAAAAACATAACATCACTTTCCTGGAATCGAACCCGGATACTCTGGATTGCAAATCCATACCTCGACCACATACACTGCAGTATCAGTTACACTACTGATCGAAATAACTGAATGTATGCGAACTATACATCCATCCGTCAAATGTCCAGAAATACGTTTCCAAAATTCATAGTTTTATATCGTTATAAAAATTAATATTTAGTAATACTAAAATGTTCTTACGTTTTAATATCGTTCATATGTTGGGCGTTTGATTTATATGAACTTTTTTTAGTTCTCGTAATGGGTTTCACTTTATTTCCCATACTTACAAATGACCTTATTTATTACGCTATTTAACTTAAAATATTTTATATTTACACGAAACAAAAATATTTACGGAATAAAGACATAAAACAATGAATTTATGAATAAAATTATACAAAATAGTAAACAACCTTGGCGTAATAATGCGGCGAAAAATGCGGCAAAACGAGCGACACGTCCGTATAGCATCAGGCCTCGGCCGGCACTGTCGGTACACAGGCGTTTACGCACACATGCGCACGTATTTTGTTCAGAGATAAAAATATGTGATTTGCAAAAAATCTATTGATTGGATTAAAAAACTAAAACAGTATCACGTTACTTTGTTGCGTGAAGAATAATTTGACAAAAAATCAGAATGATTGCATGTATATTAGTATGGTTTTACTCGTTAACAGAAATGTTTAGAGGCATCTTTGCGATTTTTTTCTATCGTATCAAATTTGTAGTATTATGTTTTCAACACAGTATCGAACTAGCATATATACTAAAGAATATCGTATATTTTTCTGTGTTTTTTTACTGCAGTGGATCTATATGATCCACGTATTGTAAAACATGCTTTTAGCTCTTGTAGTCGCCTTAAAATGGTTAGCTTTGATGATACAATGAATATTGAAGACGATGGTGACTAAGGATTGAAAACTCAATGAATAAACTTTAAAAAAATGCACTGCAATCAAATTTAACTAAAACCTGAAGATAGACGTGTGGAATTTTTCTTAATAGGATTGCTCATGAATGAATACCAATAACTGAAGCAGAAGCTTATTCTGTAGCTCCGTTAGTTTCTAAATCAAAGGTTCTAAATAGCCATACTTATTTACGTTGGCTCCATTCAGATCCACGTGCAGTTAGCTCTCAGTTCAGTTCTCAATTATTTAGCCATTTGAACACTCTGTTTGAAACCTGCCAGTCTATTGGACACTCAAAATAAATGGCTGAACCATTTGTTTCTAAAGTACGCAAATTGAAGCAGCTGCACGTTTCTGGGTAGCTGCAGGGTTTAAAACAAAGACCGGAACATTCCTATTTAAATATGAACTTGTTTCATCAGGAGAAAATAAAAGTTTTGAAAATTAATGAGATTAACAGGTGTCCCGTCATGGAACCCTTTGAAAACTTCAACATCTAACTCAGTATGCATCATTTGCCTGACCATTTAATACATACCTAATTTATAATGGGGTGGCGCCGTATGAATTCTTCTCCCATACGCCTCTATTGGCCGTCATCTGATGAGTGACATCCTTTCAAGCCATATCATCTTTCACACAGTCCATCCATCGTTTCTTTGGTCTTCCCCTGCTCTTCCTCACAGGGCTAGATTTTGAACCAGCCTTATCAAAGCTGGCAGGGACACAGCCACAAATGGATTCCTTTGCTTTACATTTAATATTCTTTCTTAGTCAATATAATATTTCCATTGACACCCACGTCAGGAGACCGTGCGTTCTATTTTTAGATGATGCTATTGCACGATTTATGAACAAAAGATCTAGCATTCCTAGTTTAAGACGGTGTGCACACTAGAAAAAAAACAGTATTCTCTATCATAGACAATAGTTTTGCTTTGACCTTGTGTCAAGTTTTTCTGTAGGTTTTGTTAAAAGTAATCGGCTTGAGCTGGTCAGAAAGAGCCATAGAATCCACGCAATATAAAGCGAAAAAGATATCATTCACCTCGTTTCGGTTCGGACTCTACGAGACTGTACCCCGAACTAATGCGACAAATGTGGTGATACATCGGCTCTAGCCGATTCCACGTCGTGTGTTGTCCTTCCATAAGAGACTGTTCTTTCCTGCTCACGATCATGGTTTTCGATTAATAGTCTATCTTAAAAATAGTCTTACCTCAGTCTGCCCTCTGCCTTTAGTTCCATCACGTGTCATGGACGCGACGCAGCAACCCTGACTAACGTAACCAACAGAATGCTTGGACAGCATGGATTTATGAGGATCCTGGCGCTGAATCGATCGTTTATCTTATTTATTGTTACGTTTCCGATTACTCACAAGTTTTATCCATCCATACTATAAACGCGAAAGAAGCGTCATCGAAATTCATTCCACTGACAAAACTCTGCTTGTCAGTCTTTTACCTTTGTACGCCGTAACGGCTGAACACATTTGGATGTTTAGCACACGGATAGACCATGACACTGGGGCTTTTATCCCGGCAGAAGGTTTTTGTGAGAGTTAATGTCAAACCATTTATTTCAAGGTCATAATAAGACACTTTTGAACGTCAAACCTGAAAACCAAGCAATTAGAATTGATATATTGAGATCATTTACAACATCTAAGCCGGCGAAGCCGCAGGCACCAGCTAGTACGTTATATAATTAATAAAACAAACAAACTACCTACATCGTTTATGTTTCTGTTTTACATATTTTTATGCTGCAGAAGTATATAGTAAATATAATATGGTTGGCGTGGTGACTCGTAAATTGCGAATAAATAAACTGTTCTGACCTAGTAACGACATTGCAGTATGACTATTGTACACCATTTTGAATTTTATTGCGTATCGGACGTGCTTCTGAAACTAACATGAATTTTAAATCTTTTGAACGAAGCGTCCATTTTAAACCTAGGTATTGTCTGCAGTTTTATGACTTAGACACGGACTCCACCAAAGCAGAGACGAGCGGAGATGACCAAACGGAGAGGAAAGGAGATGCTTACTGGGTAGACCGGAGCAGAGATGTGTGTACAGGCTTCTAACACTACAGGCAGATCACCTTATGCCATCACGTCTCTTCTGGTCTCAGCTGTGCGCTGCTGCCTGCTTGGCCACAGAAGCTGGTCTGAATAAATATGAGACATCTACTCTTCTCTCTGCTCAACCGTTTCCACTAAAGCTAGAGTAAAGCGGAGGCGAGAAGTTTAAATAATGAAATTCTATTGGTGGTGACTAACCTCAGAAGATGCAAATGCCTCATGTTTCCTTGGTATGAGTACCGTCGCCATGCTCTAAGCCACTTCTTTCAATTGTGTTCCCCGCAGTTTCTGTCGCAACACGCGTGACGCTTGAGCATGTAGCTGGTAGCAAAGATCCCCTGTAAAGTTTTACCAAGATTTCTCCAGCTTTCGTCTGTCCTCCATTAAACACAGAAACTATAAAACATTGACCTCTGAAGAGCCGTAAAGCCGTGAACCAATATTGCATTACAAAAAGCTCTAACCAGGACCCAAGTGAAAGTGTGCCATCGTCAAGTCGTTTATACGTTTCAAAACCCGTTGAGTTTTATTGCTAATTTCTCGTTTACGGCTATTGTTTAAATCATGTTGTTGAGGTAAACAAAACGAACTAGGTAATGAAAGAAACTCGTATAAATGAGGCTTTAAGTAGCTTTTAGCAATCAATGTGAAGTATGTGCGGCTTTAAGGTCTCCGAAGATTGTTGCTACGTGGTTCATTTAAAAAAAAATCCTTTTCAAAATTACTATCGTTAACTGTTTCTTTATAAGGCCCAATTGCTCTGTAATGCCAGCTGGTATGTTTTTCACTGTGCAAACACTCCTCAAAACCTCTTAATATAGCAGAACAGGACAACAACCTTGCCCTGTTCTCTGAAGCAAAAAATCCCGTCTCTTTAAACCGCTTACACACAAAGACAGTACAGTCATCGCTAAAATAAAGAACAGTTAGTCGCCGCCACTTCGCCAGTCTTTCCGGGACATTACTAAAACACTATTAAACACTATTCACGTGTATACTTAGGACTTGGTCGAAATAGCATCGTGACAACCCACACGGAACTCCGAAACACCATTTTAAAGTAAAAACGTTAACAGCCAGGTAAAGGAAGATTACAGACGGGTTTTCGGTTCAGGAATGCGGTTTCAAGAATGCATTAAGGCAGCTTAGGGCGATGTAATGGTCATTCTGGATTTGGAGTTCGAAATGTCGGGGTTTCTGTGATATCACCCAAAAAGAGATAATGTTCCTTGCTCGGGTTGGTGACCGTAGAAAAGCCTGCACTAGTCGCATTCTGGGCCGTGTTATTAAGACGTGGGTCGGATCGAAAATACAACATCATTTTATGTTCCTCAGGAACATATCACAACATTTTTAAAGCCAGTACATCGATAAACACGAAATAAACGGCCTGACATCAACCTTCAACACCTCTATTTAAGTTTATTTTGGCGCCAACGCACACGTCGATGCTAATTTCGATCATCTTATTTTTTTGGCAACCTTACCCAACGCACGCTTCTTACGTGCAATTTGTAGTTTTTCTATATATAAAAAACGTATTTTCTTGTGTTACGTCTGTTTTTAAGAGGCGGTTTTTGGAGATTTGCGTAGGTCTTGGTTATTTGTTTATTTTTTGCTGTTGTAGAAAAAACAAACAGTTTATTTTGATATAATTTTAAAGAGGAAGCTGATGAAAATATTCGTTTTGTGATTCACACATAGCTCGAATTCTAAAGCTTTTCATTTTAGCCTTGGATAACAAATTCCCTTTGTATTGATAGTGCATAAATACGCCGCTTCCTATAACAGAGAACAGACTTTCAACGTGCATTCCGAGAACTAAGGGACTGATTAGGAAGACCTATCTTTGGGCTTGAATAACGCGGAAGGCGGAAAACCGTGTGGTGTTGGCAAATTGGGAGAGGTCCAGACATGACATAGTCTACACTGAATGACTAATCGACCTTCAGTCGAGGATTGTCGTAGAAGGAACAGTTGATTTCCCCATCTGGTACCCACCCGCTGCGACCTCGTAGCAATGATTTTAGCTGGATTGAGCCTGAATTTTAATCCATCATTTTAGGTGTACTTAAATACTGCTTCAACAATTAAAGTTCGTCCCAATCCACCTCATTTCATGGCAGGTTGGGCCAACCAAAGTGGGGCCACCCTAATCTAAAACTGCATTGATTCTTGGGACAAACGGTCCAGTTAGGTAGGACTAACTTCGAGAAAGAGGTCAATCGTCGAATCCGACTCGGCTGGGCAGCGTTCGGGAAGTTGCGTGGTATCTTCTCGTCCAACTTACCGCAGTGTCTCAAGACGAAAGTCTATGACCAGTGTGTATTGCCAGTGATTATATACGGAACCGAAACGTGGTCGCTCACAATGGGCCTCGTAAGAAAGTCACCCAAAGAGCAATGGAGAGGGCTATGCTCGGAGTTTCCTTGCGTGATCAAATCAGAAATGAGGGCATCCGCAAGAGAACCAAGGTTACCGACGTAGCCCGAAGAATAACTAAACTTAAGTGGCAGTGGGCAGGGCATATTGCTCGCAGAACGGATGGCCGATGGGGCCGAATAGTTCTGGAGTGGCGACCGCGAACCGGAAGACGCTGCGTTGGAAGGTCTCCCACTAGGTGGACCGATGACCTGGTGAAGGCTGCAGGGATCCGCTGGATGCGAGTCGTACGGGACCGGTCAATGTGGCGACATTTGGGTGAGGCCTAAGTCCAGCAGTGGACGTCTTTCGGCTGAAATGATGATGATGGTGATGATTGATTCTTGATTCTTGAAACCTCGATATGTTTCGCCCAAGTCCAGACATCAGAATGTCCTTTCACTAGTGATGCCATAAACCGTAGTTTGTGACCGTTTTACGATTCCGAGATGTTCAACGCCGACTAATACTAGTAATAGCATCGGTTTTGTTCGTCCATCCACACGATCGTAATTATGTTCTCGCGGATATTTGTCGAAACGAGGTAGTTCTTTGGTTCATGGAATTCTGACATTTGTAATGCATGTGTAACACTGGTAATTTCAATAAATTGATTTGTAAACTTAGTTTAGTTTTTTTTTAGTTTTTCTGACTTTGAGGCAACTGTCATGAAAAGTTCACTGAAGCAAAAACAGATGCCAATTACTTGGTCTCTGATGGTATTTATGTAAGAGACTTCAACCTTACCCCTTCTTCCAAAGCTGTGTTACCTAAAATATAACTCAGTCATTTCAGGGAGGGTAGATCAACTGTGACATTTACCAAGCAGCAATGATTCTCAATAACTTGCTAGTTTGAAATGTACACAACATTATATTTATTAGAATACTAAAAGTGCTTATTTAATAACATAACATAATGCCTGTATTCTCCGAAGGGCTAGACAGAGGTACACTTATACTTAGTAGGTACACCCACATTTCGCCAGTTAAGGCCTGCCCAAACGAAGGACAATTTCTCCGCGAACAATTTGCAACAACCAGTGAACCAATAGATGAAAAAACAACATAACAATCAATGAACAGGAACGGTCATTTCAATCCGGCGGACAAACTCCCTCGTCTGCGCAGACCTTTATGTTTTCCACCGCAAGCAAATCAGCAGCTATTATCTATCTTGTTCTCAGCATATTCTCCATTTATTTTCAGTATAACCGGCGGGGAGCTGTTCGAGCGTGTCATTGATGAAGACTTCGTGCTGACGGAGCGCGCATGCACGGTGTTCATGCGACAGATATGCGAGGGCATCGAGTTCGTACACCGACAGAACATTCTGCATCTGGATATGAAGGTACGTTGATAAATGGGTCTTAATGAACCAGGAACTTCAAGACTAGAGATCTTTATGATCCTGATCTGCCTCATTCAGAAATTCTTCTAGATAAAGTTTGATTGTCTTGAGGGTTTTAACACCTGGATGCGGGAAGCACGGAACCGGGAATTATGGCTTAAGAAAGCGGAGGCCTATAACCAGAAGTGGATGATTCTAGGCTGTAACGACGAAAATGACGATAAATGGACGGAGTTCTTTTAGAAATAGTATTGTAGTAGTTGTCTGAGAGAAAACCTACAGTTAAAACTCAAATCACTCGTTATTGTATAAACAGTCAAATAACATCATTTGACAGCATTGTACTACACCAGTCGCGAAGGTTCCATACAACTCGATCCCTACCGGATTCCCTTTGAAAAATGGCACAGTCAGTATTCTATAGACAAATAAGATATGTACTCCGGCTTACCTCTTACAAAACTTGACCCTTCGCTACTGCACTACACAATACATTTTGGAAAGAATGGTGATAAAAAAATATGGTTTTAGCTAAAACCAAAAATATTAAAGCATCCGAAGATTAGGTTCTCGGTATCGATAGCGTAATATAATAGTTGGATCGAGAGTCGATAAAAAAAAAACTCCATGAAATGTATGTATCGAAATCAAATCATACTACCGATATTGTGAAATTTCAGGTACATGGTAACTATCTGAAATTAAGCTTAGGTCTCTGAAAGGGAGTTCCGTATGCAATAAAATAATACCGCTTCATTAATACTGTGTAAGAGCTAAAAATAAAACCACATACCCAACGGGTCGTTTAAACGTGATCTTCTTTACATTTAAAAAGTGACGTATCTAAATAATTGCATTTGTAATGGAGAGGAGTTTTTCTATCCGTATGACTAAGGCCTGAAATAGTACAATGATGTCATGTGCTCAGGATCTTTAGATATTTCGTCATCTAGAAACACTAATAGAAATTCAACGCACTTGGAGTTTTTTTTTGTCTAGGATACATGACTATAGTGACAAGACAAATCGACAAGACTTCAGAAATAACTTCAACTCTCCGTGATAGATAACACACTAAAGAGAAACATTGAGTGTTAAAAACAAATGAGAACATCACTGAAGATTGACTACACCCACAAAGATATTGAAGCAATTACTCCAAATTCCCATCATTAAAGTCTCAAGAAAATGCGAAATCGCTTCACTCTTGACTCCAACAATAAATACAGACGTAACTCCGGTTGTGCAAATAATAAAGTATAAGTAAATAAAGAAACGATTACATTGTTCAGCTGTTGCGGTCCCGCCATTCTGGTCCGCGTCCAACTAATAAATCAAAATGGCGGAAAAAAGCGCGCGAGTTTTATGATTACCGGCCAGTTCAGTTTATTAGAAGACGTCGCTTTTGAATTTGGAATTCGTATTTCTGTCATCTGTCGGAAGCGTTGCAGAAATATAGTTTTTTATTTTTGTTTTTAGAGTTTTCAATCCGGTAGTGGTTAACTAGCATTCGATGATTATTTTATGCTACTTTAAACTGCCTTGTTTACATACGGCAGTTGTATAAGTGTGTATTAAATTAGTTGGCACTTGATAATAATTATTAGGATTGATATAGGTACACCGTACACTGGTATTCATTCATACTAACTTACTTACGCACTTAGTCTAAATGGTTCTAGGCAAAAAAATACTTTAACCCCCCCCCCCTCCCTCTATCTTTCTATCGTAGAAAAGAATTTGCTTTGAAAAATATAAAATTCGGGACTCTCCCCGACTACCTTTGAAAACAAATTTTGTTTTGGGAAAGATAATGACAAGTTTCGACTATACGGGTTCGGAAATTGTTACTCTCCTTAACTACCTCCTTAAATCAGTCTTTCAAAGTCCCTCAAAACGATCCTTAATACTATTATCCTAACTCTTGTATTCTCTTGCAGCCAGAAAACATCCTCTGCCTAACAAAGCAAGGCAACCGCATAAAGATCATCGACTTCGGTCTGGCCAGGTTCTACGACCCTGAGAAGAAACTCCAAGTCTTGTTCGGTACTCCCGAATTCGTGGCCCCAGAAGTTGTGAACTTCGATCAGATAGGCTACGGTACTGATATGTGGTCTGTGGGAGTCATATGCTATGTGCTGTAAGTATTTTTTTTCTATGTGGACGATGAATTTGAAATGTGTACAAAAGATGGTCTTTAGATTTCTTTTCAATAAATTAGTGGCTCAATAGTTTGAGACCTGGAAAGCCTATTCGAACCCCCCCCCCCACATAGGAACTATTCATCGGCAATGTTAAAAAAATGTGCTGTTTCCTACTAAAGTGCAATACTAACACGGTCAGAATGTATGGAACAGATTTTTTTTGTTTCGAATGTAAAATTTCTAAGTGAGGGGTATTCGGAATGATGTACTTAATACGTGGTCTGCGTTTGGGAGTCAATGTCATTCCACCCTGTATTTTTTTTTAGAAAAATGTTAATGAGGAATGGTAAGAAGTCTTTGTCAATAGACTGAATCATCCAAGTTAAAACTGACGTATGGACTATCCAACAAAAAATCTGATAAAAACCACAATCTTGCTCTTAATGACGAAGCATCAATAAAACATATACCATCTCTTTCCAGCTTATCAGGTCTATCACCATTCATGGGCGAGACAGACATAGAAACGATGGCTAACGTCACTGTCGCTAAATACGACTTCGACGACGAAGCTTTCACCGAGATCTCGGACGATGCTAAGGACTTCATTCAAAAGCTTCTCGTCAAGGACAAAGAGTAAGTATCTTGCCTGACTAGTATTTGTTGTGATATTTCTAGGGCTTTACGCTCTATAGAGCCTGAACATTTTGCAAAGGAACGTTTGAACGTTTTGAATGGTGTTTAAATCCTTGGAACGTTGATTTTTCCTTATCCTTGAAAGCAGTCAGTCCTGAGCTACAGTTTTTCGACTTGTATTAGTCACCAAAAGTGTTTTTTTGCAAAAGGTCTGGGCCTTAAAAACAGCCTGTACAAATTATGAAGTGTACTCTTCTGTAAGAACCTTAGTTCAAAATGCGTGTCAAAAAACCTTTTATCTTCGAAATAAATACCTTCAAATCCTCGCAACCTTTCAAGTCCGGTATGATCTCAATAAACGCTGAATTTCTAAAGCTGTGTACATACCAGCCTGACGATAAAGAACCCTTGTTACTCGTTTTATCCAACACTAGAAACTAACACTACATAAAACATTGCACGATGTAGAAAGAATGATCTAACTTATACAATAATTCTCTAACCCTGTACATACTAGTTAAGTAGATGTAGATTAGTGTATGTGTAGCCCACCCGTAACTCTCCTTCAAAATTTGGCCCAAATTCTGGCACAAACTGTCCAATCTGCAAGCTAACCTATTAATCCTTCCAAACTCCTTCCTCTTATGCACGCATTTCCTCTTGCAACCCATGGTGGCGTAGCTGGGCCCTACCCACCACTCGTCTATGTCCCGTAGAGCTAGAGAAGCCACCCCCTTAACTGTTGTGTCGGTGTTGGGCGCTAGTAACAAGGGTCTCTGTCGCAGGTCGCGGCCCGGCGCCACCCAGTGCCTCCGCCACGCCTGGCTGCAGCGCCGGCCTCCGCCCCCGCACCTCCCGCCTCACGCACCGCCACCCGTCTGCCCTGAGCTCAAGAACCCGCTTGACGTAGCCAAGGACAACCTGCGACTCTTCGTCGAGCGCTGGAGCGAACACCCCAACTCACCATACGTATTCGACAACCAAGCACACGAAATCACCAGCCTCACGAACGGAAACTGTGAACGATCCTCTATCGGAGGATGTTCGCCTTCTCCCAGAAGTTCCCTCAGCAGCTCTCCCGACGTAGTTTTCGATGAAGATGACCTAGATCCACCCCCGTTAAGAGAGCACAACTTCCTACCCGCACCAAAATACAACCCCGTTGAAAGGCGAGCCTCCGACAGCACCTGCTTCTTACACAAGAAACAAGACGTCCTCGTCAGGAAAAACTTAGCGGAAGAAATAAAGAAACTATCCGACCACTTATATATGCTATCTACAATGAACACTGATCTCGCAAACAACAACAGCATGAAGGAATTAGACAAAAACGTTACAGAAACTAAGTCGACCAAAGAAGAGAAACTGCCGAACGGTTACAAGAAGGAAACAAGGCATACGAAGCTCATAACTAATGGCGACGCATCAGGCAAGGAGAAGAGATCACTGTTTACTTCAAAGTCAACAACCAAAATATCATCATCATTCTTAACGGAGAGAGAACCAGAAAAACCAATGACGAGTAAAATGCCGTGGGCTAAATCAAACAGGTCGAAACGAGTGTCGAATACGAGTCGAGATGTGCCAGACCAGCCCGTAGAAGTTCGGAACACTTTCTTCCAAGAATTCGACAGACGAAGGGAAAAGATAGACAAATTAGTGAATGGATCAGAGAATGGAAGACAGATGCCTTACAGGAGAGGAGATGAGAACAATGCGCATCGGACGAAAGACCTTCTTTTACATCTTCTAGAAAAATGGGGCGAGTCCGAAGAAGTGGAGGCCGAAAGATCGGCTGGAGGAACCTCGAACGGAGGGAGACATCAATCGATATCCCTCGAATGGTCACCCTCCAACCAGTTGGGACAGAGCTCAATGTCAAGTCTACATGCATTCTTCCAAAGACAGACTTCGGACGAAAAGACGCAGAGGCAGAAAGTGACGAGTAATGTAGCGAAATGACTCCGGTTGTAAGAATAAGTGCCATGACACTATGTTACCAAAGTATGGTATGAGATTAGTTAATGTTCTTATAGCCTAGCGCATATACACGAGTTTGACTCGGCACATCACGGATTTTAGCACTTACAGGGTTATTTTATCTACATTTTTTGACCTTAGGTCCTATACGGAAGGGGTCGTACCCAAAGGGAAAATTGGGACATTAATACCTTAAAGACATCAGAACTGAGAATATTTGAACAAAAAAAACTAATTAGGCTCCACTAATGCAGTTTGTGGTAGGTACAAGTTTTTAAATTCCATTTAACGTTTTTTGGAATAATAAAATTACGTACTTAGGTAGTTTTTGTCATGTTTTTTTTTATTTTATTTATAAGAACTATCGTTTATATGCGCTAAGTCTTAAAAAGGCAGTTAAAATGACAATAATGAAAATCTAGTCTTCAAAATTTTACAAACAGATTTAGATTCAAGACTGAGAAAGAATTATATCAACATATTGAACACATTTTGGTAATTTTTAAAACATTTTTTGTATGTAAATAAGACATGTTTTGAAAAGTAGGGGTATATAAACTTAAATTATGATTGTTCCTTATCTGTACTTATGTATTACTTAAATTTATTGTTATTGCGATACGTATGTTGTTAAAATATAAGGCTTTATTAAAATATTTTGTTTTATTAATTTAAAATATCAATGACTACTACACGGTTGCACCCACACGGAGATAGTGCATTTTTCTGGCAAAACATATTATTATCTTACGTCATTCGTGAATAGTTCAGCTTTCTATTAGTGAAAGATTTTTTGTAATCGGGTCAGAAATTCCGACCTCTAGAAAACGTGCCAGAAAAATGTACGTGTTCAGGAAGTATCTTAATAATATTTGCACCTTTTAATCTTTTGAACGCAACTGTCATAAATACATACGTGACAAGCAAGCGCGTGCCCTGTTCCCCAAATGACACAAATTTATGACAAAATGGTAGGTAAAATTGTGGCTAGGCATGGAGGACACGCGCGTGCGTTTATGCCCTGGCGTTCAAAAGGTTAAATTCAATATTCATTTACTATCGCCATCAATAGATTTTTGACATCATAATAATCAACCTTCCACAGCGATCGTCTATCAGCATCGTCGACACTGACGCATCCCTGGCTGATCCAATCGGCGCTCTGCACAGAGCTTCATGTTACCAAGTCAAAGCTCAAGAGGTACGTCATCAAGAAACGCTGGGCCAAGGCAGTTTCAGCTGTCATAGCCCTCAAGAGAATGGGGGCCAAGTTTGAAGACCATCATGACGACAAAGTTGAAAAGAAGAATGGGGAAAATTGATTGGAGAAGTTTTCTTTAGTTGAAAGTCGATTGGGCAGACTTGTGACAGCGCCGGCGTAACCAGGATAATGTGGTCCCAGTTTAGTTTGTTTTGGGAAATAATGAGTATCAAAAAACTACTGTTATCGTGCTAAAAATAGTGCAAAATCATAAAAAAAAACAGTAAGCTAACGGTTTTTATTTTGACTCATTGTGATAAAATTCACACTCATTTTGAGTAGTGCTTATTTTGCGAAGTGCTCATTTTGAGAAGTGCACATTTTGCGTCAAGTGCACATTTTGCGAAGTGCACATTTTGCGAAGTGCACATTTTGCGAAGTGCACATTTTGCGTCAAGTGCACATTTTGCGTCAAACCCTCTACCACACTCCTGGATACGCCGAAGTCTTTTTTATTTCTTTTTGTAGAAAATTCCGTGGACTGTATTGACAGCACTTTCATACATGCTCGTTTCTTATTTTCTCCCTACGGATCCGGTCCCAGACTCTCGGCTTGATTGAAAAATCCACATTTCCACATATATCTCTGCTAATTTAATGATATTTGTTTTAAAGATGCGTCTGAGGCTAAATTAGATATTATTAAGCACCCTCCACATTAGGTACAAATAATATTTTTCAAAAAATATGACTGGATTCGATTTAAAAAAATATATGTAACACTGCCCAATCCTTGACTAAATAAAGATTAGATGATATCTTAGAATTAAGACAGTTGGTTAAAGGCACATAATTTGCAAAGAATACGCACACACGCATATCTAACATAGAAATAATTGGCTATAACAATATTCGTATGCTTAGGTAATTATGTTATTGATAGTGTAATCAAATTCTATAGAACGTTGACCATGCATGTATTCCGTTAATAATATCTGTTGATTTTTTTTTGTTTTTTCTGCAATAAACACTTGTTATGTCGCTAGAGTTCAATGTTGTTTTAGGAATAAATATGAAATAAATAATATTCATAATGGGTAGTACGCACAACGACCAATCAAGCTATACATATCCAGTATAAGCGTATCTCTCATGTACGGAAAATCTATACAAAGCGACGCCATGTTGTACTGGAAATGGATAGCTTGATGTGTGGCCGTGTGTACGTTGGTACTTCAAGATAGCCTTACATTACGCATAATAATTCACTTTGATCTAATATTTTTTGACTTAAAATGTTGATTTAGGACACGTGGCTATGATAAATTAATATTTACTATTTAGACGAAATTCAGTATTAAGTCATGATTTTGAGACGCCTGTACTTAATTTTATTTAACTTGAGTATTGACCTGCAGTATAAAGGAGGTGAATGGGGTCGCATCTATAGGGTAGTTAGGTACCAAACTGTAAGTGTTGTCCCATTTCGCCCCTGAATCATTATTAACCCCATTTCACCGTATTTAAGTTTTGCCGCTTTGGTATAATGAAAAAAAAAGGTACGTACGCACGACGACCAATCAAGTTATATAAAACCAGTTTATGCGGATCTCTTATTACACAGGAAATCTATACAAAGCGAGGCCATGTTGTACTGGAAATGTATAGCTTGATGTGTGGCCGTGTGTACATTTGTGCTGAATAAGTACTGTTTTAAAGCTATTAGAGGCAGAAAACCTTTGGTTTTACATGACTAAAATGGTGCCAAAATATTTACTAACTAGTAACACTAGAGGTGTAATGCAGTGCCTATAATAAAATAATACTTAAATATAATCTAATAATCTCATTAAGATCTGTATATCATGAGTAGTAGTATAGTATTCTACATTATTATGTTTTATGAAATAATAATAAGTTAATAATTTAAAGAGGGGATCCCGTCTTAGGCAAAGATGAATAGACGAATTATGGCCCGTTTACACGGTGGTTTTTCGTCAAATTGAAGTTTATTCACAGCTAAAACTGTCCGTGTAAATGCGCTTTTAGCTTGTAGGACTAGTCCTACATAAGACCAAAACAAAAATACCTTTGCTAAGCAGTGGGATTCGCGGGCTAAAAATAAATAAAAAAAATACATTTAGATAGGTAAATAATGAAAGACATTAACTTCTAACATTAAATATAAGTTTTGTGCTAATTTAAATTAAATATTAATTGCAATCATCTCATTATAAATTAGATCTATTGGTTGTCATTGCGTTATCGCCATTTTTTCTCACCATATTTATTTATATGGAAGTTTTATTATGAAAATTATTGTGAATCTAAATTGTATCATGTATGGATTGTTTAGTCGTATTATATTGCATTTAATTTTCCACTTAAATGACTATTATTAAAGACATTTGGATTGTGAACGAAATTTTATAGAGTAATAATAAATCTTGTTGCATCAAAGGCGTATTTTTCTTTCCCTCCTTTATTTTTAAGCTATCACTTAAAAGCTTTTATTGATTGCGATGATTATGTTACCCGTTGTAAGATATCATATCATACACTTCAATCAACTTATCTGTACAGGCGGGAAACAACAGAACTAAAATAAATGTACCAAGTTTGACATATCGATGCATATTTTATCTTGACAAGCAGCGCCACCTTGAACTACAAACTTAAAGTGGTCATACTGTACCAGTAGTCTGCGTAGGGTTAGGCAGAGGTGTAGTTATCTACTGTACCTACCTGCAAATATTTCGCACTAGCAACCCGCCCCGGCTTCGCACGGGTGCAATATATACATATAAACCTTCCTCTTGAATCACTCAATCTATTAAAAAAAAAACCGCATCAAAATCCGTTGCGTAGTTTTAAAGATCTAAGCATACATAGGGTCCGACAGACAGCGGGAAGCGACTTTGTTTTATACTATATAGTGAAGTAATAAACCCTCAGAGTACAAAATAACGGCAGCGGTTGCGGAGGCTGAGGAGTCTCCCTGGCCTGTGAATCAACCCTAGATATTCATTGCAATCTATTGCTGAACTTGTACATACATAGGTAGGTTGACCTACATGAACTTACACCTTATTTTCCCACGAGGGTACGCAATACAATACAACGCTACCTGCTAGGATCCTGCTCAACTTCTAGATACACAGAACTTCTAGAGGTAGATGCGCATTTCATGATAGTGTACCTTCTTCAGTAGGCAAATAGGTCGCCGGAGCCAAATCTATGTGAATGGTGACCTGCTAGTTATATTTCTAAAATCTTAAAACTACTTCTATATCTTCATATTAGAGTACGAATTTTGTATGTAAGTGGGACCTTCGGGACCACAGCACCTTTTTGAAAGGTACGTTATTCTGAATGGGCTTAGGCTTTCATCGGGGTACCACGCACAGAAGTTAGTGTTCAGTTTGAACGCGCGTACCCTCCACGCCGAGCCACTATTTCACCGGAAATACACTTACAAAAAGAATAGGGATACCAAAACATGCAGTGCATTACAGCGTCACTAATGTACTAAGTAAGCATTTTGCGCTGCGATGCGGCCCGACATAATGTGCGCGAACCTTAAGTAGGCACTGTGCCATCTATCGATCGTCAATTCGTCAGCTTTCTCAATGAGAAAGCACGCGGCATAATTAGCACACAGGCGCATTTGAAGCAGTTCAAAACAAGTGCGTCACTAAACGGGGGCACTATCAATAAAATACAGTGTTCAGTGCTCAGTACGGATACTTCTGCAAGGTACGCAAAGTAATCGAACTTCCTTATCAATTGGTATAATCGCTTCAGACTGATTTAGGCGTCTACTACAACCCTCATTGGGTTAATATTTTCATAGTAATACTTCGTCTTTTCGACATGACAGTACTTTTTAGATAAGTATCATTATGTTACCACGTTGTCTACACCAACATCATCAAAAATAAAACCACCCAAAAACTTTTTATACTTTTTTTTATTTTTAAAAACACGCAATGGTATTGCACTCCCGGATCCACAGCAATGCAATACCATACCGCGGTACCAAAGATGGTATTAACGGTAAGATTTCTGGTAGCGTGCGCGCGCCCCTGGACCTCCGAACTTTTTGGGCTCGCAGCGACGAGGGTCGGCGACCAGCAAACTCCTATCGTACTGGACGAGGATGTCCTTGATTTCCTTCTTTGATGCCTCGTCTACATCTGTAACGAGATAGGTCATTGTTAAAAAACCTGCTTTACAAGAATTTAAAAGGGTAAAACACTACTTCTTTTGTGAATTAGATAAAGATCATAATTGATCAAATAAAACATACTTGGTATTCTAAGAAATAAATGTTGTGTACATTTCAAACTAGCAAGTTATTGAGAATCATTGCTGCTTGGTAAATGTCACAGTTGATCTACCCTCCCTGAAATGACTGAGTTACATCTTTGGCAACACAGCTTTGGAAGAAGGGGTGAGTAAGGCTGGAATCCCATACATTAACACCATTGTTGACATGTGGTACTGTTATAAAAGCTGCAGCAAACTTTTCCAAGAAATCATTGTTACATTATTAGGGTTTCACAGTGAAACAAGTTAGTATAAGGCAGGCAAGATGTTGTACGGGACTAATGATATTCAACATCACCTTAACGTTTCAATTAAAATAATAATAATTTGTTTGTTACTTACATTTCTGGTAGAAAGCGATGAGTGCCTTGGAGATGGCTTGTCTGATAGCATACACCTGGGCGACGTGACCACCACCCTTAACGGTGACTCTGATGTCGACACCGGAGAATTTCTCCTGTAAAAGTATAACATTTTGTTGGTACATTGTGATATTGGAGATTATATGGTTTTTGGAATGAAATGGTGATCAGATTGGATCTTTACTACACATCCAAAGATGCTCAGGTTCGGAATAAGAGTAATCATCATATAAAACTTGTTTGTATTTACATTAATTAAGGGACTTATTTTTACTCACTCACACTCCCACTCAATTTTTTTTGGACCCACTACTTTTGTGTTATTCCATGTTTTTTACAAAATTAGTTGAGACATTACAAACTTAAAAATGTTAGAAACAGTTGTGTGGAAGGACAGAAGTTATAAAATGGCAATGCAAAACAAAAAGTTACAACATTGTAATGCATATTAAGATAATCAATACAAAATAACAATGCAATCTAAAATTACTTTACTACTAACATGAGCAAACTTAAGTGTGAAATAAACATGCAATAAATTACTAATGAAATGATCAAGTATGATAAATGTTTTAATTGAAAAGGCATTTTTTAATGGTCTCTAACCAAACATTTCTGGTGGGATAATCGTTATAACTGTGTCTTAAGCTGGATATTGACATAAAACAAAGTTGCAGACTTAAAAACAGAAGCAGAAACAGAAAACTACCAACACTCCAAGCAAAGCATATTTTTAGTTTACTGATGGATGGATACTTGGTGAATTGCAGATTATGAATCATAAGATTATGGTTAGTCTCATGCCATGTTATGAACAAAAAATTTTAAAGTATTATCCTGACCTTGCCGAGCAGTAGGATGGGCTCCTGCAGTTTGTACTGCAGCAGACGGGGCTCCACCAGATCGAGTGGGCGACCGTTTACGCGCAACACACCGTGTCCGCGTTTGCAGTAAGCCACGGCAGTGGCGGTTTTCTAAAAACATTAATTGCATTACAAATCTGAAAAAGTGGTAGTGTAAAAAATCGTGAATGTACCGATCCCATGTAGACGATGAAAATACAATTATAGAAACAATTTAATTATTGGAGCTCAAAATAAAAATGTTTTAGAGGTTATGTTGGCTACATAAATAACAGTTGCAACAAAAGCAACTTGAATCTAAGTATTATTCAACCAATACGGTCTAAGCTATAGTAACTACTCCAGATCAGAGAGATTGGCTCCCTGGGATGGTAAAACCAACATTAACAGTGATGCATCCAGTATCATCCATCCACATCGGTAGTTCCCATATAAGATACCACATTGATGGGCGGATGGAAAGTTTGTATTTTCAATTGATTTACCACTAATCTCGTGCCGCACACTGATACCGGATACGGGGTAAAAATATGGTCTAAAAACTAAAATAATCACTTAGAAATCGGCACAAACACGTGGAAGGAGCAAACAACTAACCTTGCGACCGAATACTTGGACGGCCTGGATAGGTTCACGTCGCGCCTGAAACACACGTAAGCAGAAATCGAATGAGAATCAAATCAATTTATAAGGTTGGGTAAAGATAATACTAGTAAAAGAAGATATTTACAGAGCGCAAATCGTCACGCACCTCCTGCGGGGCAGCCATTTTGACAGAGAAAGACAGTGAATGAACGATAGAATAAAGAACAGAATATACTTTATGGATGAACGAATGACTGTCAAAAACCGGAACTTGACAAAAAAAGAAGACAGACATTCTCGTCGGTTTTACTGAATTCTATGGTACCGACATCTGTTGGCTAGTGACGAAACTAAAAGTTTTTGGCTAAAATATTTCTGTTGAGATGGCGCTGTTTTCTGAGTGCTTATTTTCTTACTAGATGGCGTTACTGTATGTAGTACACATGTTTGCCAGTAGGTGGTACTAAATCGTAAACATTTTCTCATTACACGTTCACGGTGGGTGAGTCAACTAGCCAATCCATCACGCATAGCGTAGCGGCGCGCCAAGCTTGTTTTGTATTCGTCGAACGTAATTGCTGTGGTGGAGTCGTGCGGAATGCGCGACAGTAGTGCACGATCACGACAATGTGCCGCGAAAAACGCTAACTTGCGAACATTCCCGCGCTAGTGCATTATAACTTGAAACAAAACAGTGTGAATTTGTTATTGTACGAGAGAAATTTTGTGAATATTGTTTTGTTTATGTAATGAACAGTTTGTGTAATATTTGAACGGGATTTATTGTGATTTACCAGTGCGAGTGATTATTGAGAGTTTGAAGGTAAGTTCGGAAATATTTGAAGTAAATATCAATTAGGTAGGTAATTATATAAACTGGTGTGAATTATTTAGCATTTAAAAATGTATTAAAAGTACCTTTGACCATGTAGGTATTGTGAAGTGTGAGTTAATTTGACAATTTTTATGAGTAAATAATTTCCCAGAACCAATGTAGATAGGTTTAAATGTATAATGTAAATACTTAGAATGTGTTTTATATTAATATACAATTTTCTTATGCATACAAGTCAAGTAGTTTACCAACGAGACTTGAAAACTTTTTATCGGCAATTTTTTGTTGACTTTGTGCGTCACAAAAACAAAGTGAATCATTCAAGAATGTAAGCCACAGGCTTACGTAGATACGTAGGCAACGAAGTAGAATATCCAGGAAAAATAGAAAAATGGGAATTTATGTCAAAGTAATTCATTGAATGAGTGGTAAAACCAGTGGCGTAGCAGATCGGATGTTTTGCAAATAAATACTTACAATAATTATGCGACGTCAATATCTGCCTATAAAACCTGCAGATTATATCATCATACTCGGAAATTTTGCATATTGCAATGCAAGTTATTCATGCCAGTTATGAATTGAAGAGTGGGAAAGTGCGTTTCTTTGCATCAAGAATGCAACCACGCCCAGTTCTTATGGGGATGGATCTTCATTACTTTACCTACGGAGATTTATATTATTTATGTCCGTTAACATTTTAATTGATTTAAAATTTAAATAATGAATTAATAAATAACAATTGAACAATCAAATTCTGGAACTCACGTGCCACCGCGCGCCTCTCCACCACTGAACCAACGGAGAATAACTTTTGTGACTAAGTATAGGTACATACAGTATTGCGTTTTTAAAGGGACAAGATACCTAGGTACTTACATATTTTTATAGATATTGCATCCTAAAAATTATTTTGCAGTGACATTACAACGTTACAGTTGTAATCTTTCAGTTTATCAAACACGCAACAACGTTTCTCATACTGAAATACAAGATAATACCAAAAACATATCGGTTTCCCTACATAGCTAGCTACTAATCTGAACTTTACATCTAATCTCACGCTGGCTTCGAACAATTCGATTGAATTGAATTATAAAATAAAAATATCGGTCATTCGGTGCTTTTTGTGATTCATTTTTTATACCGTAAAAATTCTAGTACCACAAAATATGCCTTTTTCCTCCTAATAACTCCTGCTAAGATTTTAGAACAAGAAAGAAAGATGAAGATAACCTTTGATACATTAATTTCTAATTAAGCTTTAATTGATTTTGTCAGACCGCAACAAAATCTATATATAAATTCAATAATAATTTAAACTGATCCTAAAGTGTCCAATCTTCTAGCAATTTCATCCCTGCAGATCTTACCGTAAATTATGTCCTTAGGCATTTACATACTTGTCTACACGGACGGAGTCACGAACAAATGCTAGATCATCCAAAGTGTTACGATTTAACAACATTAACATAAAATTTGCATGTATTATGTGCTGTTAACATGTCTACGTCTCAATTAGTCCCCTATCCACGGCATACTTATGTAACAAAACTAGTCCAGTAGGTACCACAAACAATAATTTCCATAGTTTCATAATATTCTAATTACTTGTCAAAATAAATTTAAAATAACAAGCTGAGATTCCTAGTCGGTGTTTATTAAAATATCGTCAAATATTGAGATTTTGAAAGTGTAATAAATAAGAGGATTTATCGACTTCCGTATGTCAAATATAACGATTTATGAGAAGATTATCTAAGCACAATAAAACGAATGTCTCATTATTTATTGCCAGTTACGTTAACTCGACAGTAAGTTTAACTCTTAACTTTACAAGATATGGTAAAATACCATCGACAAAGCATGGTGCAACATTTAAAACTTAACGGCTTAGATAAGCATGGTTTTTCTCAATACTTAACTATCCAAAACTAAACTGATGTTTGGATGAACGATGACTAAACTAAACTGATGTTTGATGATGTTTGAACGACGATTGTTGCAAGATAGTACAAGCTTCATTATCAATTTATCATCAAATTGGTGGCATTCTTGGCTACCCCAACGTAAGTCCCTAGTTCGCTCCCGGACAATATTAGAAGTACACAATTTTTAAGACAATGAGTACAGATTGTCTATGACAATCTCACTTTTTAATAACGTAGTTCGAATGTAAGTCGCGGTGTTTATCGGACGACCGTTGTATGACCGAGAACATGTCCATAAGTCTATACCGTGGCGCTACTTCCTGTCGATCGCACACAACACGTAATACGGTCACAGATTATCCATTTTAGGCTCAAATCGGCTGAAGAAATGTGTCGACTTTATGTTATGAAACTATGGGACGCTACCACAGAATAAATAATAGTACTAAACGCTGCTTACAAATTACAATGTTGGTCATTGGAGCATCAGACTCATGGGCTATGCATCAACCCTTTGAATACAAACAAAAGAATATCATCTCTTAACGGTTTGACAAAACTTGTCTCGTTGGTGCACTAGCTGTCATTCAACAATATAAATGGGGTAGCTTCAGAAGTAGTACCTACATGATAGCGTGACCTATATTCTATTCCGATGTTGTAAGTTAATATAGATAGAAGATTTTTTAATTGAAGCAAGTTAATAACCACTGTGAACAATGGCAATCCTAAGATACTGATAACCCGTTTTTAAACATAGGAAGAATAAATACATTCTGATTAATTTACAAAAACTTAAAACAGTAAGTAAGTACGTAATTAAAAGTATAAAAACCATACAATATTAACCAAAGCTCTAGGTATGATGTGTGATTCTCATAAGACAATGGAAGCTAATAATAGTTAAAATATAAGGAAAAATAATAAATATCTACATGTTATTGTATGTTTACTTTGTATTACACATTCCTACTAAAGATTGTATTAAATAAGCTTTATAAATTGAATAATATCGTAGTGTATTTAAAGTTATAATTAAATACAATGACAACTATCGCTTTAATTCACAAAAGGCGTTGTTTTAATTTAACCCAGTTGTGATCTAAATTTTGGTCTTATACTCCATATATGTAAAATGACAGGAAAAGCCTGTCATTTTCCCTGAAAATACTATAAACATGGTTTTACAAGGACGAAATGAGTATATTAAATAGTCGTTAAAACTAAAGCTAAAGAAAATAACACACTTACGGTGTTTATTTTTTCAGCTGAAGGAAGGCAATACCCGTCGTCAGGTTGTGACAATTATGGAAACTTTGATTTTCCTGTTACTAATAAATAGGTACACATTTATTGCATTATTATTATAATAATTCAAAGATTGTGGGGTTGCCTGCACCGTTAAATGTATTCTAGTGTATCTGTTTTAAAGCTCAATTTCCTTCATTAATTGGTAGCAGATCATCACATTCCTTACCCATATACTAGACCACCAACAGCAGTCATAAAATAAACTCAGTGTAACTGGACTAACGATATTAAAGAACTAAGTCTAGATAAACACCCATCACATTCAATTTTCAAACCTACTTTTGAAAAAATAAGGTGTAAATTGAAATAAACAGTTCTGCAATAGGCTATACGCCCTGGTAGGTACTAGGGCTTCATATAATATAGTTAATAGATTTAGATTAGTAATGCACGCCGCACGCAACGGGAGCCGCGAAGCCTTACTGACTTTCTGCAGATTTTTCGCAGAATATGTTCAACAAAGGGTATTGCAAACAGCTCATAGCTTATTCAATTCAATTAAAATAAAATATCATAAATAAAATGTCAATTAAAATAAAATATCTGTTTATTCTTTTCTCTTGTGGTTAGTGCCTCTGACTTGTGTTTACACGCCGTCGAGAAATATCTCTCAGGCATGCATGGGACAATTATACAATGCTCACCTCTGTTGATTATTAACGTAACATGTGATCGTCAGCTCTGGGAAATGAGGAATAAATCCCATTCACTTCATTAATAACAAGTAGTCCTCCCGAAGGGTAGGCAGAGGTGTACCTAATAGTACACCCATATTTCGCCAGTCATGTTTAAGTCCCAGTAATAGGGGGCCCGCCTATTGCCGACAACCGGGCACAAATCCATTCTCCCTAGCTTCTACTGAGAAATTCATGATGGAAAAATTCAATAACAATTTGGAATCGACCCTCATGCTCAGCAATCGCGTCTACCAACCACCAACTACCAACGAGGTAGCCATCTTCATGTATTTTCACGATACAACTTACCCTTTTTTAAACACACCCATATGATTCGTATCCAGGCCATCACAAGTAGTTCTAGTTCATAATCAGATAAGATATATATTTTGGGAAAAAGCAAAAAGTATTTTAGGTCATGTTAGCTATTGATAACTGAATGTTTACTCGCGATAGATTTATCAATAAAACATAACCCTCCTTTCGGGCTTCGTCGCAGTCGGGTAAAAAGAATTCTGTTACTGATACAAAATATTAACTGAGCTGATTTTTTTTTATTTTTAAATGATTGATTAAAGTAGGTACACCTATTCTAAAGGCAAAATAGTATGCAAGCATTTCAGTTAGACATAATCTCCTACAGACGCCACACCAGAGGGCTTTATCAAAAATAACTTGCAGGCATTTTATCTCTAAAAATATTTTATCAGTCTGCTTCTCAAAGCGGGGCCTAAAATGTTTTAGCAGAATCATAATGGGATATTAGTATGAAGTACTACATAATTACACACAAATACAATTTTACAATTCGTAAAATTGTCACAAATTGGCAATTTTTGCATCTGTAACCATTTTAAGAACTTTAACGTGATTTTATTTATGATTCTGTTGAAGCGGTCATTTTAGGCCCTTAGTTCGTCTAATCCTTGGCAACAATGACTGCAAAACCTTCAGAAATATTTGACACACACCTATCATCACTTAGAATCCACGGATCTTACTTGTCCTTTCGCTATATTCTTGAGATCATTATCACACATAAACTAACCTAAAAACTTAGGCAAGTAAGGCCCATAGATAAAATTCAAAAAATAATCTTATACAATAATAAACTAACACAGATTAAAAAAAAACCTAAACCAACCAAAAACCTAACCACCGAACTTACTACCCAAGAAGGTGTTAAATTCAGATCACTCGTCAAATGCTTGAAACATTCAAGTTATAAGTGATGGTCAAGTTCAATGGCAGTTAAGAGAAAACTTTGTGGTAACTTAGCTGTCGAACCGTATAGGAGGGTTTAAAATGCCGCCAAGAAAATGTCGGAGAAATCGTTGTAAGGTTTTACTATTTCGTATGGTCTATGGTATGTTGTCTGTGGTTTAAAAGAAAAGATAAGAAAAGAAGGGTCGTAAAGCTGTTAAAAGGTTTGTTAGCTTTGGTATAGATAAAGTAATGGAGTAAGTTTTTTATTTGGATTAGTAGTTTAGTAATATGATTCCTATTAGCTTTCTATAAATAAATCACTTTACCAATGTTCTATTATCTGATGACTTTTTATTTGTTAGTTTTCCCTCTCACATTTCTTGTGTGTTTCATGTATTTTTTGTATGTGTGTCATTTCATGTATTTTTTTTTGTTTTTTTTTTTTTAATATTTCTTGTACTTATTTTTTTTATTTGCCTTTGGACTCTATTTCTCTTTCATCAAACTCCTTTGCACTTTCGATGAAGAAAATATATTGGAACGTGAACGGAGATGTCTACCGATTATACCTATCGACGACGACATTTTAGTCGATATGCTGATGTGTTCTACAACAGGTTCCTCACCGTTCCTCCAACGAGCCGAGAATCGTAAAAATATGTTACATAACGTATTTATGACACTTATACTTAGGACTTAGTTTATACAAGAAACGGTCTGTTTGGTTGTGGTTTAAATATAGGTACCGATGAAAAATTTATATGCGGGTGTGTTCGGAATTATGTACAGCACGCGTAGCATGACCACCGTAGAAACGCGTATTGTCGATGGAAGAATCAACAAAATGACAGATTTCTTTTGTTAATCTGTCATTTTGTCGATTCTTCCGTCGACAAAACCCGTTTCAACGGTGGTCATGCTACGTGGTAAGCGTTCTCTCCATGTAAAATACTGGTATTCAGCTGCATCTGGTTAGACTGGAAGCCGACCCCAACATAGTTGGTACAATGCTAGGCAGATGATGATGATGACGTGGTAAGCGTTTATGCGTCGGTGTCCCTTGGTACATGTAAAACTGCAATCAACGGCTGGCGTGTTTAAAATATGAAAGCAGATCCAAGGTATTCTACTAGTATATATTATTATCTGTTTATGAGATGAAATCAAGAGTATCCGGAAGTAGCTCATAATTCGAACACTCGTTATATACCTAGTTTATCGCCGTATCATATAGGGACAGGTTTCCGATACATTTAGTTACATATAAACAAGAATTTTATTTGACGAGCCGCCATATTGGTTACGATGTTCTACGTAACTTTAATATTTTATTTATAACTCTTTTATCGACTTGGAATTTTATATTTTCTATTGAACTGTTAAATCAATTATTGGTTATTATAATACTTACTTTATAAGTACTGAAAACCAATTTCATCACCAGGAAAATATAGAAATAACTGACAGACAACCTCGTTGGTCTAGTGGTTCCAAGCGAGACTGCCGAGCAAGAGATCCTGGGTTCGATCCCGGGTCGGGCAAAGTGTTATTGGGTTTTTCCATCAGGTATTTCTCAGTCTGCCACGGAGTTAGGATCTGTGCCCGTTTGATGGCAATAGGGTTAGTAGGTACATCTCTGCCTAACCCTTCGGGGATTACAAGCGTGATGATTACATACATGAAAATACAAATAAAATGGTAACTACTAACAAGTTAATAGAAATACTGACAATTTGATTAAGACCGACTTTCCTACATATCGCGAGGAGCCAATCCCCTTCCTGGGGTAGAACCATGATGAAAATCATGAAAAATAGAGAGGGGTATCCTGGATTTATTAATGATATTTCTCAATTTTTCATCATGGTTGCGCTTTGAGGAATAAAAATATTATTAATTTGAATTTGTGAGCACAACTTATGGTTGCGCTACGAAGAATAATTTAGTTGCGCTTAGTTGGTTGCGCTTAAAAATAGTTGCGCTTTGAGAAATACCCCATCTTTCTTCTCCTAAATTGAAGTAAGTAGATTGCGAGTCCTCATAAATTTATGCAACGGTGATCTCTATTCCAAGATATACTAAGGTAGCCTTTAGAAAACCATTTAGCAAGAAAAATGTTTCATGAGCACTATCTAACGTCACAAAAAACGCTCCTACTCCTCACAATACAACCTACTAATATTTTATCACTTTATTCTCCATTCCGTATAAGTCCTCACTCGGTGTCGAACCGGCGATCTCTTATTACGATACATAAACATTATCCAATGGACCGCAGTTCGCGCCATATTGGTGGTCATGACTTATTAAACGAGATGTTTTGCTGACTCCGCACTATAAATTTAATCTGATAAGTAAGCGAAGGAGCAATGTATGAAGAATTGTGATATTTTATCGCTGGGACAGGTTGGAGGGAAGTTGCAGAAGTTAAGTTTTAAATAACAGCGCTGTTATTCTTCAGAGCGCAACCATTTTAAGCGCAACTTAATTATTCCTCTTAGCGCAACCATTAGTTGCGCTCACAAATTCAAATTAAAAATATTATATGTTTATTCCTCAAAGCGCAACAATGATGAAAAATAGAGAGGGGTATGATGGATTCATTAATGATATCTTCCTATTTTTCATCATGGTTGCGCTACGAGGAATAATTTAGTTGCGCTTAAAAATAGTTGCGCTCTGAGGAATACCCCAAAAAAACTGCTAGATTTGGTTTATTTTTTACAGATTTAACTTCTTAATGATTGTCCTTTGACGCGGCAAAGGCGGTGTGACGTTCCTGGTGCCCTACCATAAAGCAGAAGTCATTCCAGTGTGGGAAAGAGATGGCGCTAGACGACCTGTATAGCTCTGTCTCTTTCCCACACTGGGACGTCATAGTAACCCCCCCAAGCCCCGCTAATAAAAAATAAAATAAAATGCTTGTCCTTGCGACAATCAGAGTTTCATTTTATGATAGTTCAATAATATCAGTCTAGCCATATCAATGTAAACACCGATACATATTTGAGTATTACTAGTTCTGCCGTCCTTTGGGACTAAATATAAAAAGTCTCAGGCTTCATACGGCCAAAGAAAAGATGGATGGATTGTGTGAGGACTGATATGGGGGAGAAAGGAGTGGTAGCGCAGACCCCAAGTAGAATGGGACAAGGGGAGGAAGGTGATGACACTATCATATGGGTACATTTTTATAAGATTCTTGAGTAGTCTTTGTCTATTCTTGCTTTATTCCTCTATCGATAAATGTCGCCATTGTGTTGTGGAAACGTTTTTATTTTTATCAATGTTATACATGTTGTTGTATGGTGTACATCAGTAGCGAAGGGTCAATTTTTGTAAGAGGTAAGCCTGTGTCCATAATCTTTATTTTTATTATATATTTGTCTCGAGCCGTTAGGAATCGAGTTGTATCGAGCCTTCGCCACTGGTGTACGTAATCAAGAATTCTATTCTATTCTATCGCGTAAGCGTTTATCTAACCAGTAAAATGCACCTCATCCATTTTCTATTCCATCGTTCCTTGAACACTCCAAACATGTACAGTCTAGCACATCAATTTACTACAAACTGTCAAATTTTCTCATTCGATTTCGAACTGAACAACCAACAATTTATGGTTTAAAATAATTTGGAGCAATTTGACAGTTTGTGGTAACTTGATGTGCTGGCGACACTTTACAGCTTCGCAAGGACCTATTGCGAGGTTTTCCACCAAGTTAATCTTCTGACTATATCACCTGTTATGGCAAGAGCTTGATCTCCCATTGGTAATCCGAGCAATATTATATTTCGTCGAGCCAAAGTGTAAGCTTACTTGTGTAAGCAGTTGTGTGTGGCCACTGACAGTTGAACATGGCTACTGAACTATCGGTGATGCCCATCCGGTCGAGATATGGACACATAAACAAGAGTAGTGTGATACAATCTTAGTACTAATTGCTAATAGTATACCATTGCTAATAGTGCTTTGAGTAAATACTATCCTAATACTTACTTGACTTTTTCTATCAGATGCAGATGGTGTCATTTCCTTTACCAAATGAAAATATATCAATATCATTGACATGAAAATAGAAAACATAATACATATACCGGGAGGGTTGGTCTAGTCTAGTGGTCGCAAGCACGACTGCTGAGTGTGAGGACCTGGGTTCGATTCCTAGGTCGGCCAAAGTGTTATTGGGTTTTTTCATCAGGAATTTCCCAGTAGCAGCCAAGGACTTGTCTGGATTTGTGCCCAGTTGTTAGCAATAGGCTCGCCCCATATTACATGATACTTAACATAACTGGCGAAATGTGGGTGTACTATAAGGTACACCTCTGCCTAACCTTTCGGGGATTACAGGCGTAATGGTAAGTTGTGTATGCGGAGGAAGTTGTCTAGAATTAAATTGCAAGAAACTAAAAAATAAAGCTAAGCTAAATGAAAGATAAACGCATAAAAACAGTAATGAAAATAAAATATTAACATCGCACTACAATTATCTATAAAAGTTAAACGCTTTTTAATACGTACCGATTACCATTTCCTAATCAAAAGCTATAATATACTCACAAAGTAGTAATTTTCACCGTACTCCGTCGTTCAAATGATTATTATAATGCAGTTGATTGTATGTAAAGTTGCAATGGGCGTGTCCAGTTATGTCGTTACTTGCCTGACTCAGTGACAGCTTGGTGACAATACCAGGCGCAT
Organism: Noctua fimbriata; assembly: GCA_905163415.1. Lineage (NCBI taxonomy): Eukaryota > Metazoa > Arthropoda > Insecta > Lepidoptera > Noctuidae > Noctua > Noctua fimbriata. Next base: position 6,680,770 of record LR990929.1, on the reverse strand, counting down.
TATACATTCATATTTGACTACGCTTTTCTAAATAACTTGTTACGCAGTAGATTGGCTCTTTTGTGAGGAGAACTGGAATTTTTAAATTAACGAGAGCAAGTTTTGAACGACATGACTCAGTTTATAGACAGTCTTCATTTAGCAAAAAGTCTTTATGCCCAGGGTTTTTGAAAAATTCTAAATTGTAGTCTTCGAAAGAGTTATTATGTATTCTAAGCAGTGAAAGTCTATTGGTGACTGCCAAGTCATAGGTCTCAAGTTCGAACTCAAGACACGCACCTCTAATTTTTCGGTTTCATGTGCGTATTGTATAATCATTATCACTTAGGAAACCAGCATGCCTGAGAGATATTTCTCGACGGCATGTAAAGCCAAGTCAGAGGCCCATGGGCGGTATAAAACTCTGACACCAGGTTAGGCACTAACCACACGATAAAGAAAGATTCTATGTAATCTATCTATGTATTTCATTTTTCAGCAAAGTGTTTAGAAGTGCAATCGACTTGTTCGATTTTCCTACCGTTCTTGTTGGGTTGAATTGAAACCCCCTAAGATCATAAAGGTAATTTTCTTAATAAAGGTAATTTTCTAGCGTCCCAATAAACGAGTCAATTAAAATGACAACATTTTACGAAATTTTATTTTAGCGAAAAAAAGCAATTTGTAGTTATATTTTTATATTAAGATTTTTTATGTGAATTTAATTTTCAGCCATTTTGTACTGTGCACAGTGTGCACCTGCATTCATCACTCAAGGTAATTATGGTGACAGCATTTATATACCAAGTCATAAACTCTAAAAGTCGGTATAATAAATAAATTGAATCCTGTCACTGAGGTGCAAGGTGCAAAAGAAGAATCAACATTTCTCCGGGCGTATCACGGCATTAGTCCGAGATTTCAATCTGCTGACTTGCAATCCTTTATACCCCGGAATGAGATTCTTTCACTTCATCACATCTCAAGCTGATAGGAAGGTATATATGTATATTGTCGCCACAGTATGGGTCCGTGCGTCATTTGTAAAATATAATGAAAATGATAATCGAGATTCGCGATTACCAGCGTCTGTGAATGGCTTACCTCAGTTTAAAGAATCAAGCGTGATAATAATAGCCTTAATTTACTGATAAACTAAAACTAATTACAATAAAATATAAATTAATAATAAATAATAATAAAAAGTGTTTATTTCTCACCACAAGTCAAAAAATACAAACAATATTGACACACAAGCAGTAGCCAACGATTTTTGGTTGTGAATCGCTGGTGCCTGTGGTAGGTAGTAACACCTGTATTACAGGTCACCAGGTCCCCACGTCCCCACGTCCCCACCTGTTTAAAGTTACACATTTGATAGCTTACATCTGATAAATACAAATTATGCAAAACATTACAACTATTTCACTTCAGCGTTTTCGTCAATCAGCGCATCCTTTGACGCCCAGGCTCCTCCATTTGTCAGACGGTCTCCTGTGTCTCAGGTGTCTCTAGCCCACAAAGCACCAGCTGGCTGCACTATGCCACCAGCGTTTGCGTTGTCTTCCTCTACTTTTTTAGACCCATCTCTTAATGACAAAATGTTTGGCAGCCGTAAGTGAGACATGGGAAGATGCAAGTATTTGAAGTGTTTTCTTTTGGAAGATATTGGGTATTGGTCATTGTTAGGGTACCGTATCCGAAATGTAACCAACGGGACCCTATTACTAAGCCTCCGTTGTCCGTTCGTCCGTCTGTCTGTCAGGGGGCTGTGTATCTGATGATCCGTAATAGGTAGACAGTTGAAATGGTTTTTCATTATCAATCAGGCGTGATACTGGTGACTTAAAAGCGCTCCAATATTATAGGAAATGGGTGCTAGAACTATTAGATAATCTAAACAAATCTTTATTTTACTAATATGTAGAAAGTACCGGTTAAATAAACAAGGAAAAACTTGACTAAGCGATGTACTCGATTCGAAGATTATGTAATCATATAACACTTTGTATTTGCAAGTTATTACATAAGTGTTTAATTAAATCAATTATCTGTTATACGCCCATCTCGAGATGGTTGATCTCGACTAAAAGGTCCTATTTTAACTAGTGTCTCAGTTAACTAAACCGGTTCTAGATTATTCATAATCACTACTATTAACACCTAAATGTCTTCTTACTAACCATATTAAAAGCCCCTCGTATACTGATACAAGTCGAGAGGCAAGGGGAACGTGAAAGTTGGTCTATTCTGCAACAATTATTGACCAGAGGATTCTTTCGGCGTCATATGTTTCCAAGAACAATTAGTTGAGCCGCAATAACTACAACTATTACACGAATCAGGTCAATACGCTGTAGAAATAAATTGAACGCAGTCCTCTCCACATTTCTGTGCTAAATCATCGTGAAATATGCCGAACATTCGTCTGCGCAGCCGCGCCGCCATTAAAAGTGAGCTAGTGGCGGTAATCACTCGTGAACGGTACACTGCACACTTGATCATCTAAATCGATGTACTAGTGGTTAACATCGGTATTACTGAGGTTTATTGATATTATCGGAATTTATCTTTACACCACTTTCCTGTGATTGCCGCGTAAATGATAATTACAAATTGCTCATTCTAAATTGGGTTTATGAATCAATTTATTTAGTACTTTAGACTTCTCTGAAGATACGGTACTTCTCACCATAAAAAGATCTACGTAACGACAGTTAGTAATCGGAAGAAAAATAAGTTCTCATAGCACAAATCATGGAGAGCGTTCCCATTTCTTGCTGATGCTGTCTCTGATACAAATATGACGGCCATCAGTCAGATGTCAGACTCGCAAGTGATAAAGACGTCCCGATAAATCATGACATATTTGTCCCGATCCATAATCAAAGACGATTAATTTCACGCCAAGAAAAATTGTTGCAAAAAATCACGAAAACAGAACTTTCTACGGCGGACGTATATCATACGTTGTCATGTTGTTGTTATCGTTTAACATTGTATACTTTCAACTATTATCATATAATTGGTATAAATTGTTTTTTTGGTTGACTTGTCGTTCTACAAAAGGTGACGTATTTGCTGTCCATCGTTTTATAAATGTCTGAAAGCATTCTTACTCCTTTCTCGTATAAACAAGTATTGATTGTCATAGCCAACGTTTTATTTACTTTTAGATATTTTTTTTATCTTAACGTAATCATTGTTACTTCTGCTTGTCTTGAATGATAGAGTAACCGGGTGAGATCACTCCGGAACGAAACTAAACGCCATGAATTCTTGATGATTCAACCACTGATCCCATTCATTTCCTTCACAGGTCCGACGAGCAACGTGATATCTTTTTCCGCGAAAGTGCGTCTACTCAAGGTAAGAATTAAGATAACATTTTGTTTATAAGCAGAAAAGCATAATTAGTTAAATCAGCCTAAAATGTTCCCACTACTGGAACACAAGCCTCCTCTCTATGAGAGGGAATGGGCTATAATCCACCACGAGGGCCCAGTGCGGGTTGGTAGATGTCACATGTCTTCGAATCTATGGTTCCTCACGTGTTTTCCTTCTTTTTTTAAATGTTAATATTTTTTTATATTTTATTTTAAAATTTCTGTTCAGTTTCAAAGTAGAAAAAAAAATGTGCAATATAATATACCTATAGCTGTAAAAGAAAAAAGTACATCATACATGCAAACGAAACTAGATCATATTAAAAAAACTTCTAAAAATCAAAATCGGAAATACCACGCTTAGGTAACATAGGCGAATCAATCAGCAAATTAGAATAGAAAATGATTCGCCAAAAAGTTTTAATATGTATGTAGGTTAATAATAAAACTTGCCATCATTTAAAAAACATGAATGCATTATATAATTATTATTATGAGGCGTAATCAATTGATTTTAGACAGAAGCTAACGCTACGAGTAGCTACATCGGCAACGCAAAATAAAATTATTGTTCGTAATTATTCACGCTAAGAAAATTACTCAATAAAATAAGATACGTGTATTATTCGATTTCTACGCTTTCTTCAACATTTGCAATAAACTATACACTAACATAAGACAAAAGTAGGTTGTGATGAATTTGTTAACTTTTTCGTTTATTTATTAAGTGGGCTACGACTAGTTCTTTTTTTTGGCATAATGTATTATATCAGCACCGTGTCGACGCTCATCTTCAGTTAGATATGGGTCATTGGTTCTTCCAAGATCTTTAAAATACTAACTTCAGTTGAATCGGAAGTAAATTAAAATGCATTCTAACACTCACGCCAATAGACACGATTTTTTTAATTTGCAGATTCACTCAGTTAAATTATTTAGCACAGGAATTCAAATTCAAATTCAAAATCATTTAATTCAATCCATTAAGGATCATATGATGCATACAGCCTTTATTTGGCGCCAGTATTTTTTTTTTCATTCGTAAATTCCCAATCATTGCATTCATTAAGTTGAGTTGAGTTGAATATTTAAAATTTTAATTGTATTTGAAATGTAATTTATTTTATTTTTAACTAAATTGTGTTTTTTTTTTTTTTTGTTTGTAGTGTGATTATGGTCTGACTGTATTGTGTTAATTGGCAATGGGTGTAAATTACCTAAATAAATGAATTATATATATTGCAGAATCAGTAAAGTAAACTATTTGAACGCACGAATACAGCCTATTTTTCTTTTTTTTGACAGTTGGTGTCAATTTTTTTTTCTAATGATCTTAAAGGCGTTGGGCCTTTAAGATCATCCATTCATGATGGAGTCATTACTTTTATTAAAACAGTAGTGAGCTTTTTTTTTCGTCTGGTGTACGTGGGAATCTTTGTCCGGTACTCTAGTATGCGTCATTAGAAAGTGATAAAATATATTTAAGTACAGCAAGTGAAACCTTACGTAATGCATTTGGTTATGAGATTTCTAATAATGTGCTTTCTTTGCTCTGTGGAAGGTAAAGTCTCTGTTTTTCTTCGATCATAGATTTGTATAGGGCCTTAGTGAAAATGTAAACGGGTTTGGTTGCGTTAATGAGCCTTGGGGTCTAAAAAGGCCGCTTTGGCAGAATTATAACCATTTTAAAATTCTTAAAATGGTCATAGACGCAGTAAAATGGTCATAGACGCAGTAAAAAGTATGAATCGTCACTTTGTGACCTTTCTACGAATTGAAACTTCATATATATTATTATCCTATAATGATTCTACTCAAACGGTCATTTTAGGCCCCCTCGCCTTCTGCGCAATAAAGTGTTTGAAAGTTATCTTTTCTCGTTTACTTAAGTAAATTAGTCAGTGGCCGGGTACTTACAAGTTTACAACATTAGTCAACCTATATTAGGCTTCGCCTTAAGTTAGTAAAAACTGGCTTTACAGAACTAACCGTGGCAAACCAATTCGAATTGAAATACAATACGTATAGCTCAGCTCAATTTTACCTAGCATTCATTCAATTTTATGATTCACATAATTGTGCAGCTATTCAATTACTATCATTTTAGTGGAATGACGCAGCAATTCAGCAGCTGGTTTTCCCTGTGGACTCCCAATTTGGGAAAATATTCCTTATGTTGAGAGAAAATAGTAAACAGGTCTTTCCTGTCGGACAGGTACTTGCAAAACACAAGTTACGTCTTAGGGAATACTGGTGAATTAATTGATAGATTTATGGAAAATCCGAGAAAAACATTTATTTGTTTAATACTTAGTTTAAGCATGCAAACATACAGAGCAGACTTAATTAATTGTATAGGCATTTTCTACCAGTCAAATTAAGGCCCGCTTGCACCACGAATCGCTGAACTCGGTTAACGTAGAACGCATTTAAAACATCTTTCTGTCTCTGTCATCAGAGACAGAATGATGTTTTAAATATGTTTAGCGTTAAACGCGTTTCGCGATTTGTGCAAGCGGGCCGAAGTCATTTAAGTAATATTGCCTACGTTTTGGTTTTTATTGTAAACCTTAAAAACTTTTTTCTGGCTAGTGATGTAAATTATGGATTTTTTAACCACAGACAAGTGCACAAAAATCTGTTAATATCAAGGGAATCGTGGAACACTTTGTTTCCTAGTTTAAATATTCTAGCTGACCTTATCAATAAAAGCGCCATTTCTATTATATTTTTAGTAATCGACATATTATTATTAAAGTTTATCTTCGATCCGATTATAATCCTGTTCTAAGCCGGACGTTTGGACGTAATATTCTTGATGAATGAAGGATTATCGGTCACTATGGCTTATTAGTTATAGAAAGAATGTATTAATTTAAATATTTATCTTTCAAGTAGGTATATAACATACCTCTCGAACATAACTACAACATAACTATTATATTTTTGATTGATAAGAATCCTTTATTATTTTGAACACGCTTTTATTGGCTTCACCCGTAGTAAAAATCTTAGAAGATAAATTTGACCCACTTCCCGGTTTCCATTCGAGCTGAAATTTTGTATAATATTTGTTTAGTTTTGATAACAATGCTTGGTTAGGTAAGTGTCAGTCATTCTAAATCCAATATGGCGGACTCCCAAAATTGGCAGACTAGTTATTTTTTATTCATTCCCATGGTATGGATATCAAATGAAAGGGTTAGCTGAGAAGAATACGAGAAATAAAATGACGTCACACTAAAGCGTGTTTTTTAGTTTTTTTTTAACTACAATTGTTTATTATTATTGACGTCTCTTTGTTCTGTGCCATTTCTACTTTAAAAGCTGGCTGAAAATAAAAGTTCCTAGTAAGAAAGGAATACTGTAGAAGATCTTTATGAATAAGCACATCTACCTTTTTTGATCAAGCTTTAAATATTTTAAATCAAAATTGTTTATGATCATGCACCTATCATATACCATTATCTCTATGTAAATCTTCACTTTTTATGCATGTTTTTATCGTGAGGTAATATTATGGGAGTACAAACTGGTTTACTTAATTTTGGTTCGACATTGAACTTAGTACAAGGTTATAAAGGAAAAAATGTTGATAAAACATCAAATTACTGGTTTTAAAGAACATTTTATACCTGGCACTTATAAAATCATGACCCTAATATTTATATATCTTTTCATATAATGTTCGTTTAGTAGTTTACTTACCTACGTCAAGATCCACAAAATCTGATACTTTGACAGCACATTCAATTTAAAAAAAAAAAACTATTGACCTACTATTGAATCTATTAATCAACACTACTACGTTAACGACTTGTTAAAAAAAAAACTTACAGTCAATCTTTAAAAAAAGAACCTACACATCTTTATTCATAAAACCCAAAATGGCTACTATTGTATCTAGCAATCAGCAGTACTATGCGAACTATTCCATTTTCAAATTCCCAATCAAGTTTGCCAGCCAGTGAGTCAGGATGTACCTGGTGAACTTGAGTTCCGAGACGACAGTGTTCTGAGAACAAATCTGACATTCTCGACCACCTAACTCATGAATGGGCTGCGTCATCAATGACTCATGGTTACAACTTTTACGTTCACCGTTTTTTTGGAGCGTATTTGAGACTGAAACTTGTTCCTGAGTTTTGTGAGGTAGGTATAATTTTATCAGACCAGTTATTGAGAATTGGTCATCATCAGGCTTCCCCTTTTGTTTATAAAAGTGAATCTGAAAGACCCATTTATTGGGGTGTTAAGAAAAGTACCTACTGTGTGTAATGCGAAACATTTCCAATGAACGAACTTCCGTACCTAAGTAGTTAAAAAACTAAAGACGTCTCTAGTAAAACCATAAGAGCTTATGTGCATTTGTGTGCTAATAAATAAATACCAATTTCCCCACGGGAACCTCTTAAGCTACTATGTGGCGCCCACACAAAGCCAAAAGGCGACGCGGCAGACCTCGTACAAGATGGCGGGACGAGCTGGATAAAACCAACAACCAGTATTAACCCAGGATCGAAACAACTGGAAGTCATGGAGAGAACCCTTTGCCCAGCTGTGGGATGATGTAGGCTAAAAGTAACCTTTAAGAATTCCTTTTTAATTTACTGTTCCCCATTTAATTAACTACATTATTATTAGGTCTTCGTTATACTCCAAATTGAATAAGTTCTCATCTAAATGCTAAATTAACCGGATGAGATACAATCTGTCACAATAGCTAACTCTCATTGAAATCGGTGCCATTGTGTGGCATACTGGCATAAAATTATTGTGTTGGTACGGTACTGACATTTTATGACGATAGTGGGGCAATAGGGATGGGTGGCAGCGTTATAGTCACGTCACTAGGCTAGCTGTGTTGTCCCCAATCTGCTGATAGTGGCATATCCTGCTTTGTATGACTGTATGGTACCATTCGTCAAAGGTATGTCCATAAATTCTGTAAAGCTACAGCAATGATCTTACGGCACAAATGCCCGTTTTAACTTGCTCTAGATTTCAGGTTGGCCGCTGTAGAAATAATCTGGCCAAATGGAGTATCATCGACCCGTCCCAAATACAATGCCAGTGTGGAGCCTCTCTGCAGGATATGCCCCACCTCCTTTCTTGCCCATCCTGTACAGACATTCTAGGATTTAAACGAAGGAGCTGTGCAGGTGGCTATACGTATACTGGCCGGGTATTATTTGAGGCCATCGACAAGCAAAGAAAAAGAAGACTCAACTCTAGACAACACGCTAAATTAATCCTTTATTAATAAGGGTGCATTGAAAACGTTTAAAAGCCGAAATGTAATTAGCCCAAAGTCTATATTAAGAATGATCTAATTTATGCTGTTGTAGTAGCGAATCGAGGCACATTATAAATCTCTAAAGAAGGGACTAATTAGAAAGACTGGAATTTGTAAATAAAACTGGATGCTTACATGTTTATTACTACGCCTAGTGCTGTTAAAACCAGTGAAGATTTAGCAGCATTCAAAGACACAGCACTTGATATCAGAGCAAAAAGGAGAAGAGATCCCTCTGGCGAAGCAACGGACCACAGTTCGGCGATGCGTAGCAAAAACATTAGTAGGTTAGCTCCAAAAAACAAAGAAGCATCTAACGGAAGAAATATAAACAATAACAACGTGGGGACGTTGTTGTGATAGTCTTTTTTTGTCTCTAATACATAAATAATGATAGTTTGATCACCGGAGGTGTCAATACTTCGGCCAGGAAACGTTGCCAATTGGATATCAATTCGTAAGAATGTGAATACATTATTCCATTAGTTCAACGTGTAAACTTTCATTGCTCGGAGCTTATATTTATTTATAACTTTTATTGAGGCCCCGAAATCTGTGGTGTTTGTTTTTTAATTGCCTAATAGCGTACAGATAATGACTCGGTAGAATTAGTCTTAATGATCTTTGTTTTTTTAAACCGCTGTTCCAAGCTTCTAATGGCCCTACAGCGAAACGGGGTGAATGCACTGTGAAACCAACTTAAAAACCTTGTTCTTGATTCTTGAAGTCGTAAAGTGTTGGTGTCACTGACTTGACCGATTAATGTGCTAAGTACTGTAAGTTTTAACTAGTAAGTAAGCTTTTTAATGAGAACATGAGGATAAAAAATTAGCCGAGTAACAACAAAAATGTATAATACTATCTCTCTTCTAGTTAGATCAGACTTTAGTATGATTCCTCTTCACGTTCTTCTCTTTTCTACTTCGCCTACTTACTGCTTGATTCTCAACTCACAGTAACTTCAAATAAAACAAACTGTCTTTTCCCAACATAGTGAGTTATCAATAAAAACAGCTCATCGCTGTTCACATAGGCCTCTCCCAAGATGATCCACATCAATCTGTCCACAATTGACGATAGCTATTCCTTTATCGTGATGTGGTCAAGCTTAGACAATCAAAATATTGCAGAATAGTTAGCCAAGTCCTGTTTTAAGCTTTCACGGTTTACAACTAAACATATACTGTCCTTTACGGGATATCTTCCGTGATTACCCGCGATCATGGCGATTGCAACAGCGTCGGAATATCGGGAGCTCAAAATAATGAACAATCACGGAAGATATCCCGTAAATGACAGTATAAGTTTAGTTAGCCAAGTGTTCAAAACAAATCATTCTTTCCAACATTTCAAAAAACAAAACAAAAGAAGTACAAACGAACACAAAAAACGTTACACCTCACTTTAAAACATTAGATTTAAGCATACGTGGTCATGGGTGTTGTATAGTTGCCACTTTGTCACGTTGGCAACCTCAATATGTCATGACAATTTCATGCCACCGACTTGGGCTGTCACGACTGCGTGTCGCGTGTGTTGCATAATTGAAGAACTTGCTGTTTGCTGTTTATGCTAGATATTGGCAGCTGAAAGCGTTTCTTTACTTTCATGTGTCAATCTCAAGTTTGAGCCCTTAGGAGGAGTTAGAAAGAAAATACTTTCTTTAGTCTTCAGCATGTCGATATAGGAACTCATTCATATGTTGTTGTCTTTATAGCGTTGGAACCTTCAAGAGAATGTGTATGGTAATTTTGGCTTTTTGAGGCCTGGTTCATTAATGAGGCAGCCAGCTTAGCTTCCTGCCAAACAAGAATGAAGTGGTACGTGTCTTCAAACTTCTCTAATTTAACGGCCTCTTCACCCTCCTGCCTTTTTTGATTTTGGTACCAACTGTACTGGTGTTAAATCCTTTCCTATACAATTTTGCAATGAGAAGCATTACAAAGTCACCTCATACCTCCTAATACCCGATAACATTATCTTTATTCATTACTCGATTAACGCTCTCAACTCACGATCGCTTCGACTGCACCATGGGATCGCAAAACCTATCTACCTAACTACCCATGGATTTCTTACTTACATAACTCGCGAAATACTCACCCACGGCACAGTATTGTTCAATTGTTTATCGAGATTACATAATAGCACGGTATACATCGATAATTGAACTAATAGACTTATTCGCTAATCGTTCAGGTAACTTCGGATCACGCAATGGACAGGTATTTAAGAATTTCAATCACGATAAGGATAACGATCGTGTTTTGTCTTCGTTTGCATATCTAAACCTGATTTTCGTGGTTAGGGTAAGTGTTTCGTTTTTGTTGTCTAGGTCTACTTGCTTTTAAATGGGAACGTACTTATTCGTTTGGTTCCGTAGCTAATGGCCAAAAATGGATCATTTTTCGCTACAGTGTTTACACTGAAGACTTGCAAACGATAGGCTCCATCAAAAGGAGCCGTGGGTGATCATGTTTATTGTGTTTTGCTAGATTTTTAAGAAACCGAAACGGTGGATCAACTTCAGGTTTCAAGCTAAACCTCTCGTTTTACGACCTTAAAACCAGATGTCCCATAAATTAGACCCGTCAAATCAACACCACAAACGCCCTTGAAAACTAAACTACTAATTACTAGAACCAAACAGTAAAACAGTAAACCATACAGGTACTTCCTCGTACGCTGCCCAAGTACTAGAGACACAATACAAGTTGTACGTAACGCGGTGGCGACCATCCTCATACTACGTGATACGACTCCGTACTGACTCATTCCCGATTCTAAAATGGCCGACTGTCCTTTTCCGATTGTGTTTTGTTTTAGAAGTTTACTGTTACGAGAGAAGTTTTGGAGTGCTATGTTTTAAACTGGGAAGGTTTCAAAGTCTTGTGGAAATTCGAGCAACTAAAAGTGGTGCTTTTAACTTTACGACATAATAAGTAAAGTAAGTATGTTTTGCAGACACGTCATGATTTTAACTCGAATGAAAACACATCATAGAGTTATTCCAAGCTATAAGCAATTTTATGCATTTTCTACCCATTATGGGAGAACCCTTGAAGATAATGAACAGCCTATGTATTTGGATCGGTTAAGATTCTGTTGACTCCTTAACTCTTAATGATGGTACGATGCCTTTTTAGAATCCGCCTCCTCCAGTCGTTCGCTCACTGTTGAGTCGTGATTTACTCGACTAAACTTTTTGATGATCTTCCTCGAATTGTGAGGATCTTTGACCTGTACGTATGTTTCTTAATTATTATGATGCGTCGGAAAAAAAACGTAGGTCATTATCTGCTTAGCCTTTTCCCGACTATGTTCAGATCGGCTCAGACTAACAGGATCCAGCTGAATACCAGCACTTTACCTCGTGCGACTGCCTATCTGACCTCCTTGGTAAGACTGATGGAGAGATCAAACGTAGGTACTAACGTTAGACCACAAAGACTCATTCTAGGCAATCGGCTAGGGGTCATTCGACTACTATTTTAAGAAGTGACACTAAACTAATGACAGTTCCTTTGTGTTCGTAACAAAATGGCGTCACAGATGGTCTGGTGTCACGGCTAGCTTGCTCTGCCCAATCAAACGGTTAATTGACTATAGTTCTTGGAGGAATTCAATTGTATTTGGATGATTTTGTTAGTTTTTGCTTTTAAAAACTTTTCTGAACTGGGTGTAATAATTATATGGATAATGTCTTTTTCAAGAAAAAATCTTTCTCATATTTTGGTTATGCTTAGGAAGGCCTATCTCTTGAAATCGTTTAAATGCTGTTCTGCATATTATTTTTAGTCAGTCATTTGTTTTAAGAACATACTTAGGTAGGTACAATGCTATGTGGTTATCCGGTTCTTTTTGCCTACTTGAAATTGTCCAGGTGAAAATTGTATCAAAAAATCAAAATGGCGGCCATAGTTTCGAATAAGGCTACGTTTCAAAAGAACCACGCTGCACTATACCTTCTTCTTATTTTTTTAGTAAATGCTTAACAAAATTTAATGGGGTTTTATAATGTGTCATTCCTATTTATTGACGCCATTTTCCCTTAAAACTTTAAGTTGGTTAACACAATGTTGTAAATTATTTACCAAATTACTTATTTATAAGGAAAATTCTTAGGTGTTTATGTAATACAGTACTTTGTAGGTAATATTGTTATAACAACCCAAGTTGAGTTGTAAATGTGATTTATGCGGCTAATAATATGACTAAATAGCTGTGATATATTATTAAATGATTCATTCCTTTGTCACTTGGGCTGTTGGTAGAATATAAACTATTTACAATGATTACATAATTTACAAATTGACCAAGCTTAGGAATAGGTAAGCATACGTTCTGTGACATTATATGGTGGAACTGTGACCCCAACAATTAAATCAAATCAATGACACTTTAAAAAGATAGATATACATAGTAATTATTAATGTATTAGTATCAGATTTTCTCTACATAACCTTCGTTCGTTATCGTGTGGTTAGTTCCTAATCTGGTGCCAGAGTTTTTATGCCGCCCATTGGCCTCTGACTTGGCTTTACATGCCGTCGAGAAATATCTCTCAGACATGCTGGTTTCCTCACGATGTTTTCCTTCACCGAAAAGCAAGTGATAATTATACAATACGCACATGAATCAGAAAAATCAGAGGTGCGTGCCTTGGGTTCGAACTCGAGACCTATGACTTGGCAGTCCGACGGTCACACCACTAGGCTATCACGGCTTAACTCTACATAACCTGAAAAAATAACAATTTATTATACAGGGTGGAAGGCAAACCGACGCGAAAACGGCTACCACGGATTCAGTACATCATTCTGAGCCCTCCCCCCACGTAGAAATTTTACATAGGTAATAAAAAATAATAATTTTAATAATTTTGCCATAATCGCCAACCCGCCTGCCAAGCGTGGCGATTATGGCAAAACCCCCCTTCTTGGGGGAGGCCTATGTCCAGCAGTAGACATCTTTCGGCTGAAATGATGATGATGAATAAAAAAAACAGCTGTTTTTTTTTAATAACCGATGAAAAATGTGGGCTGCACAACATTGAAATTTTTCTCAGAATGATGTGTAGAATACGTGGTAACCATTGTCAGTTCGGCGGCCATTCCACCCCGTAGAACCTGTAAGTATCTACTTACCGATGGAAAATAATTATACCTAGTCTATATACCCATTTACAATCGACTAAGACATAAACGAGATCGATTCTAAGTGTGCTAAGTCGTCAATGAGTCTAGCCTTTTATTCATTACCTAGATTACTCATTTATTCATAAGGAAGTTTTTATCTTACCATATCATAGAATAGAATATTCTTTATTATGTCCACCATACAAGTAACATTCGTAAAAGAAAACATTGCATTCCTTTAAGACTTTATTTCTTCTGGAATCATCACTAAACGGTGCAATAAAAGTTTTGATGAAATTAAGAAGTAAATTCCATACAAAAAAATTAACTTAAATTAGAATTGATATTTTCCGAACGCAGATCATTAATATACAATTCACTTTAACTTTGATTGAAAACAGGAATTTCTCAGTAGCAGCCATGGAGTCTGGATTTGCGCCCGGTTGATGGCAATAGGCTCGCCCCCTATTACATGGGACTTAAACATAACTGGCGAAATGTGGGTATACTATTAGGTACACCTCTGCCTGACCCTTCGGGGATTACAGGCGTGATGTTATATTATGTTGAAACAATTGGTAATCACGAAACGATGAATAACAAACTTACAACTTCATAAGTTATAAATTGTATATCTTGGAGTGAATCATAACGTTCGGATGGTCTCGCATATTCGTAATGCATGCCAGGGACTACTTGACACGTCATGAGAACCATTGAATGGACCAAGAGGGACTCTTAGCATAAATCAAGCCTTCTTAGAACCAAGATTACAACAATTCAAAGTGGAACCCAAAGGAGTGCATTTCAAGAAGAGGTTAAATAACATGGAGATGACTATGTACTCAATAATAACCCCAGCCGGGTTATTGCAAAATACTTGAATTCAGTAGGTTCAGGTAATTGTCTTAAAGACCGCCAATTTATCATTATAATCTGGATCTACAAGCAAGCGTCTGGTTGTCAGATTTTCAGACCACTGACTACCTGTAACGACTGTCAAAGATCTACAAATGACAGCCGGGACCACCAGCTTAATGGGCTTTCCGAGGCACGAAGGAAACTCGGTATATAATGGGTGGTCACCCATCCACGGATCAACCCAGGCAAGCGCGGCTTAACCTAGAGATCGACCCAATCGACTGTTATTAGTTAGCCACGAGCTCCTTTTCCAAGAAATCACATTCCAGAACTTCTAAATTTAAGCTAGGTACTCTAGCTCTAGGTAGACTAACAAGGCAGCTCCCAGCGTCAATTCCTAAGATAAATTACCTGGGTTTAAGCCTATTAGTATTCATTCCACGTCGATGGCTTGGCTAGCATTGAGCAGGTGATCTTTACCGCACTCCACTTGCCGCATTCCTTGCGATATGAATCGATTTAATTACTATTGTGTTACTTGCTCACTCGGTTTTGCTACTCGATCGCTATTTATGTCATTAATCGATTCTTATAATCGTTAATGGTGCTAGTAAGTCGGTTGAGGAAATTTTCTGGGAATTTGTGCTTGCATGTACTGCGATTTTTAATCTGCTACCCAGATAGATACCTCATTTATTCATTGATGTTACTTCCTATAATTATGCTGGATACAGCAAAAATAGAGTCTTAAAATTATATTAAATTAACAACAGTATAATTGTGCAATACAATGATATTCGTCCAATCGATCAATGTGTACATTTTTGTGACAAAATTATATAACGAATTATTTTTTCTTTTGAAACCTTTGTCTCAAAACATTGTCTTGACTGACAAGCAGTGGGAGCAAATTGAGAAAAAGGTTTTCAATAACAAGTTAATAAAACAAGCATTATGCGTTGCAGATTACAAAATGTCAATCGTCTTCAGATAGTGACTATCATCGCGTCTCGCTACGCGGCGATACAACTTTTAGAGATTAGATAAAAACGAGATGTTTGTTATCGATGTGATGAGCAATTTTGTAATACTGTATTTCATTCTTTGTTTATGATTATCACTTATCAATGTAAGCATAAACTAAGAAAGACCTCTTTCTAAAGCCATTTTTATTCCTCGTGTATTCTAAATATGAATTTCTTCATAATTTGTTTGACTTTTTTTTTTCTTTTCGGCCAAGTTTAAATAACATCCAAAGCTAAAATTATGAAGAATAAGTTTAGTCTTTGGCCGTTGGCAACAATTGGTATCTTGCGACGCAAACACAGATGTTTCCGACTGGAAACACATTCCTGAATCATTGTGATCGTTGTACTAACGAGTTTTTCTTTAGAATTCACTTGTTTTTGTACTGTGTATTTGATTTGACGACACTTTCTACGAAATCTATGTTTGCTCGTTTAATTGAATACTTATATGAAAGCTTTTTGTTTCGCTATCTTTTCCTGCGATATTTACGAAAATATTATATTGCAATTTGAGCGAATTACACCAATAACACTGGAGATCGCACATCTAAACTGCGTTTAAAAGCTGCTACTATCAATTATCCATAGCAATGCTGACACTGACAGTTCTTGAACGCAGTTTACCTGAGCTGATTGCATTCAGTTCCATTGGTGAAATTGGCCCTCAGTATACACTTATGGGTTTACATTTTCATATCTAGTAACATCTACAACCACACTCCACACCATGTTTCAAAAACCACGTTATTAGGTCTCTCAGGCCCATAATTAGGTTTTTTACTAAGCACAGATATAACACGTATTCTACTATGAAGTATCACAGGCTCTCGGTGCAGTATCGTTTAGAAAAGTGGTCAAGCGCCATTTTCCTGCCTGAGAGGAAGTGCTAAGTGGTCTGTACGACCGCACCACGTCGGTTATGGTAACGTTGGATATAAATATTAATTACTGCCGGATGCTGGAGATTTAGTGTGTCATATTCAATAAATATGATTCGGTCTACCTTAATTTATTGATTTTTGAAGTTTGTGATAAAATAGGCTGGCGAAATAAGCTAGCCAAAAATTTAAACATACTCGTATATGTCTGACTTTGTGACCCTTCATACTTTCCATATTTTCTGTGACTTTTGTTATTTATCCGATTTTTTCGAAATAAAGAGTTTTAGTAACTTAACCAATTAGTAAATTTCTTAAAATATGATTCAATTGGATAAGCGGAACCAAGGAACTACTAGAAACACTACTATTAGAAAATTCTAAATATAAGTACTTCAGCATATACATACGTATGAGGCACAAACAGTGACAGCCAATAAATAGTACTTAGCAAAGATTTTTTTTTTCTTTATTTATGTACGTGGTTTTTCTAAAAAGAATATGTCACCAGCAACGACTTGAAAATTCTCTAGTACATTCAAATACTTTCCCATAACCAGCTCTCCAGTGTAGCCAACTAAAAATAAGTTCATCCTAGCCCTTCTATGTTTCCATTACAAACATTTTCTTAATACGGTGAAGTATTGTAAAGAAAATGCACGTGTATCGTGCATTCCGAGTCCATGATTAAGTCTCCCAATTTGGAAGAGATCAGACAAAGAGCATTCCTCTACGGCAAAAGGAGACAGATGTATGGGAATGTATTGTATGTAAGCCCTATTTGTCTTATTTACTTAAAATGTAATTAGAGAATAGTTTTGTTCTCAATGGGATATAAAAAAGCGTTATTTATTTGTAGTTAGGTACTTCTTTTTCTACTATACGACGCTCTTTGCGAACTTACAAATAAAGTTGAAATTGGCATTCCGTTCTTTGATGGTAGCCATTTTGAAAATACTTTTGGAGGGAAAAAGAAAAGGAGATACATAAAAGCCTTTAAAAACAGTCTTGTCAGCTGCTGTAGGTACCTCTCAGCTGTATGATGCATAAACATAAAATAAATGCATATTAATATGGGCTAGTAGTCTTTATTACAGAATATTGATAAACATTCCATAATTATGAGCCGGCTGTATTCTGTCCAACCGATTGGTTAACGTAAGGTATCTTGCAGCCACCAGCCCTTTGTCCCGTTTACGATCTTGTCACAGTTGCCACAAGTAAAAATAGCATCATTAAAATATTTAAAAAAAAAGTGGCAATTTATAACAGCGTTCTAAAAATTCAAACGGTCATCTATAATAGCGAGCGTAAGGCTACCATACACGGTGGGACATCTGCCTCTGAAGTAAATAGTTAATTGCGCTGCTGTAATTCGCAGCTGCCCAGTGTCCAGCCGTTGAAGCTAAATGTCAAACTTATAATCAATTCATTGCGAAGAACAAACGACAAGGTCGGACCGTTTAATCCCTGATTAAAACGGATATGAGTAATGGTGTGTTTTACTTCATAGTTATTGTCAATGCCTGGCAAACTATATTACTCATGTTTTAACTTACAAAGTTATAAATAGACATTTCTGATGTCTGTGTCACGCTTTTGTCCCTTACCTTGTCAAAATTAAAAACTGATAAGAATTTTTACCCAAAAATATGTACGTTGAGCTTGATTATCATTACGCCCAAAGCTTTCGTCTTATCTTTCTTCGGAATTGTTATAATTTTCTTTGGTAGATCGAAAAACATCAAAACAAAAACAAGTAGTACAATAGTAAAAAAACCCCGACCACTTTCATACTTGACCGAGTTAAAAAAAATAAAATTAACCGCCGGCACGTGGCTCTTTTTTTAAGGCAAAAACGCGAAGCGTTATCAGCCATATGCCACCGACGCGTGCCCTATGAACGCCTCCCTTTCGTTCAACCAACCGTATCTCACTCGGGCTGGCTGAGGTGATAAAAAAACTAACCATTTTACTACAGAGTATAGTACTTTTGGTACTTGGAGATATTGCCAGAAGGGCACTGTTGGGAAACATCTGTGGAAGTGTCTATGGATATTGTAGGTACTGAAAAAAAAAGATGGTGGCTTTTTAGTTTTTAAACGTCGTCGTTCTTTTTTCAAATTCTGCTGAACTAAGGTAAGTATACAGCCAATTCTAGGAGAAAAACAGCGTTGGCGTGAATTTTAATGTATTCGTATGCATTTGAAATATTAAATAGGCATTTTGCGCGCCAATGAAACATTCACATGCTAAAATAATCTAATGCTAGGATGTTAGAATGGATTTTTTATTGATTTGCATCGTAAAGGTGAACAACATTGTCCTGTGAAGGAGTTTAAATACGAATAAAGTTAAATAAAAAATAAGTTAGGGCGAATGTAACAATCATGAAACTGAACGCGATTAGTCGCGTTCAGTTTCATTAATAAACCGAAAATCCAGAAGTACATTTTTACATACCTACTGGAGAAAAAA
Organism: Noctua fimbriata; assembly: GCA_905163415.1. NCBI lineage: Eukaryota > Metazoa > Arthropoda > Insecta > Lepidoptera > Noctuidae > Noctua > Noctua fimbriata. The sequence goes on along the minus strand of LR990929.1, from coordinate 6,661,726 downwards.
GGAAATCAGATAACATTATTCTATCAGCAATCTACAATCAGTTAAATTATTTTTTAATTTTTTTTATTATAGTCTTTTCCTGCGGCCATTACCTATCGCTTTCGATTACTTACCTAAAAATTCGATACTTTCATTCGTTTTTTTTTTTTGCTTTCTGTCGGGATCCAAACGGAAGTCCCATATTTTACTGTATCAAGTTTGAGCAGATGTCTTCGAACCAGTAAGTAACCGTTTGGGGAACCCCTTAGTACGGACCAGCCGACTAATCTTATACAGGGTGATTTGGTTATTTTTTTTATGTTGGTTAATTCTGTAGGGAAAGTTATTAACATTTGTTTTAAGAAGTTTACAATAGACTTTCATATCTAGATGAATACAGCGCTAAGCGGACATTGCTTCATTACCAAGAATGTCCTACCTATTTAAATTGACGTTACAAATAATATGTTAATTAAATTAGTGACAAGAAACATTGCGAGATCAGTCGTTCACTATTCGTGTACATTGCGCAAGAGTCGAACAATAGCAATAATCATACGGTACAAATGAATTATAATGTCACACACCTGTGAAATGGCGATTTGTTATAGTTAAATCAAGTTATAGATAACAAGCGACTGGCTAAGCCTGAAAATCTGGCAACCAACCCAGGAGTATCGTATTACCCAATAACAGGATTGTGGAGGTCAGATAGGTGGTCGCTCCATGTAATATAGCGTCCGGTTAGATTCGAAGTCGACTTCAACACAGTTGGAGAAAGACATGGCTGATGAAGACTTACTGCCTCGTTGGTCTAGTCCAAGTCGCAACCGCTACTGCAGAAAATGAGGTAAGGGATTAATATTCCCAGGTAAAGCAATATTTGGTTTTACCATCACAATTTTTTCAGAGTTTTAATTTGTGCCCGTTTGTTGGGAATTCGCTCGCCATGGACTTAAAACCGAAATACAATATTATAGTGATGTTGAGATATCACTACATAGTATAAAACAAAGTCGCTTCTCGCTGTCTGTCTGTCCCTATGTATGCTTAGATCTTTAAAACTCCGCAACGGATTTTGATGCGGTTTTTTTTAATAGATAGAGTGATCAAGAGGAAGGTTTATATGTATATATTGCTGCCATGCGAAGCCGGTGTGGGTCGCTATTGTTTTATGTGTATAAAACAGGTGACTTGTTACGCCTTTCAAATCGGATTGATTTGCATTTAAACTGTTTGCTAATGGGCAAGCATGTTGTTGTAATCTTTCTCTGCAAATCTAATGAGTTACATAGATCTTGTTGTAAGATGTACATTTTCACCATTTTGTTCTGTCAATGTTGTTCGTTTTATTCATTTGTTTGCGTCCTTGTGACACCTGAGTTCCTGGTGCCGTCACACCGATAACTGAGGCCATTGAAAAACTAAGGTTTTATTCTTTTGCCTACTAAGCTTTTACTTTTCAGGGAAATCGAGGTTTGTTTTAAAGACAATACAAAGAGATTAAAAAAAACGGAATATTTTCATACAATAATTTTGATCCCGAACATTTTCGAATTTGACACAGGCATGCTACCCTGACAAGAGGGCGTATGATACAGACAGGACGATTTGTTACTTAGTAGTATTGGAATACGATTTTCTTCGTTTTTCCCGTCTATTGCTCGTAAATATTTGAATGTCTTTGCCATAAAATGTTTCTTCAATTAATCTTTTTTTTGCTTCGGGTAAGTGCCATTTCTCTCAGATTCAATTATGTTATATTTAGTCTGAAATGTCCCACGATCCCATTACTGGACAAAGGCCTCCCATTTCGTTATCAATTCTGTTATTTCGAATTCAACATTTAAAAAATGCCTGAAATAATGCCCCACAGTTTGTTTTTCTCGTATCCCTTACCGTTAAAAAACCAAACACAATCTCTAGTTAAATCCAACACGCTCTATAAAACACACTATTTGATGTCCATTAAGCAACTAAGGCCATCGATCGCCAGTTTAAGCCGATTCTAACTCCCGAAAGGTTTCTCAATTATGTCACCAAGCTGATTATCAAGCCTGTTATTTGACCCTGAAACCACTTAAGCAACTCTGTAACTATTTAATTAACTAAAATATTAAGTCAACATCAAAATTACAAATGTAATTGATCGGTTTATGAATCATGCTCATTAATAGGAAATACTTTATTAAATTGAACTAACGATTAAACGTCTGTGTCTATTTACTCAAGTGTAAATTAAAATTTAATTGCTCTTGGTTTAGGTTCACATTATTTTCTAAAGTAATGAAGGTATAAACATCTAGTAAAACTTAATTGACGACAAGCGCAAATGATTTTATGTAACTAATTTGATTAAATAATTAAATAACCGTTTGCGTTGTAAATTAAATTATAACTTTAAGTATCTAACTAGACCTTATAATAGTTTAATTGTATCGGGAATATTTTATTTACAAAAAAAACTTATTTAGTTTTTAAAGTTTTTCTAGAACGGACACCATGTATTTTGATCGGTGTGCATCGTTTCCCGGGGCGGTACGGGCGCGTCGGGCGCCATCGCGACCCTTGCGCACACGCACAAAAAGTGCCAACACCTGGCCGTAACCATAGAGATCAAATCACTACATCGAAAACACATATTATTATAGATCTCCCTACCAGAACTTCAGACTTTGAGAATAATAGAATAAGGTTCATTTTCCATAGCTGGATAGCACACAATTTGTAGGATGATGAAGCTCGAGCATTATCGATTATTCGTGTGAATTATAACGGTTTTCTTTTGTTGATATTTTGACAGGTGAGCGTCACAAAAACGCCTATCGATCTAGTTTTTCGTATCACAATCAATGCGTTGCATAATGTAGCATTTTTCATTCCATGTCGTTTTTATGTCAATGCACTTAATTGCGTTAATAGTCGTCTGTCGTGTTTCTAATCGAAACGCATTGTTTTTGTTCAATCGCTGCAATTAACTGGCCATATTGCATTGTAGAAAATAATTTAAAAATAGAAATTGCGTCAACCGAATCACGTATACCACCAATAGCAGAACTAGAAGTTCAAATTCCGTTATTCGGGCAAAAACAGGCGTGTCAAAAAGAATTCCCGTTCGATTTTGAATTTGGAGCGCAAGAGGACATGGGAGGCGCATGCGCGTGCCATACTGCGCGGCAGAGCGTGGCGTATGGGGCAGACCGAGCAGATGACACGCGACCGTTACACCAGGTGCACGTGCCACCATATATTCACATCGGAATTTATGAGCTGTACACGAGTGGGTGCGAAAGATAAGAGATGGATACACACTCGTATAGAGATGTAAAACTGTATACCGTATAATTAACGTGTTTTTTTATTGAATTGTATCTTCGTACATTCTCAGCAGTTCTTCATCTTAGCGTGTCGATGGCAATCTAAATTGTGTCGGCCCAGACCCGAGCTACTAGTTAGGCGCTTTTTGTAGCGTCCATCAGTTCCTGTAGTGAACAAACAACAGGACCCGCAGGAAGCGATATTAAGTGCTCCATTGTTTGTGGAACAGCCCCACATTTACACTCCAGGACTGTCATTAATGAATCTCCACCTGAGCAGGTTTTCCTTGCAGCGACCAACCAAGGTTCGGAGTCTACTTAAAGTAATTCAGCATTGATGGTAAAGCAATTTCCATAGGAGATTTGGATCATAAAAATCAAAAGTACGAGTGAAATCGTTTAGATCCCACTTTTAGCATATAGAAACAAGGTTAAGTTACAGATACACTCAACAGTTCTACACAGATCATTTGCTCAAATTGAATAGCAAAGTGTTCGGAATTCTGATGTTTTACATTCACCAAGTTAAAAGGTATGACCTATCCTTGGCTTCAATTTGTTGAAAGGAACTATTATGTATTTCCTTGCTCACGTTGCAGATTTTGATGCAAATCCGCATTCAGTTACCACGGCATAATTCTGAAAGTAAAAAAAAAACCTTTTTCAAAATACGCTTAAATTAAGTAATACGTATTTGTCATTCAAGCTGTAAGCATTCAAAAATTCATTCTTTTGAGAAAGAACTGCAATATTCTTCTTTGAGCTAAAAGTAATAATCTGACAACCAGTAGCAGCTGATAATTAGCCATCTTTGGCATTACAATATAATTAAAAGATTATAATTAAAGATTGATTCGCTGATAAGATTAAAAGAACGTACAGCAGTCTCGCGAGTTCGGGAATCAGAGCAAAGCCGCTGAAATCCCAAGAAACAGTTTAATTTATTATTATTAATACCTATAATGAAAGTAACATGAGTGATAATGATTTTATGATATTTTTTTATGATTCGTAAAACTTCTTCGCGTGTAATGGAGCGCAGTCAATGCGCTACGGTATTATACTCAGTCATGCTTTCCCCTCTCCGTGGCCATTTCCACTTATAAATATTATATCAGTCTGTTCCTAAAAAAACTAGACGGAGATTCCTCATTTTTTGTGACGTTTTATGCTTATTGTTTTTTGGTTAGACCTCCCTTTGAGAATCTGAGTTTTGCTAACTAAATAAAAACGAAACAGCCGTATTTATTTTCACGAAAAACAGTTATGATAATTCTGCAGCGCATCAGTTGCATGGAAAGTTGAATATGTTACTGATATTTTTTTGAAACAAAGCCATACCAATTGCGGTATAGCAAATGATAAACTGCTGCAGTTATTGATAGGCAGATCTAATGGTAGAAAGTTTCGTGCTCAATTTTTGAAAAGAACTCTGATTTTCGTGTCTCCCAAACGAAAATACATGAATACACTTTTTCCATTAAAGTCTTGGTACCAAAACATATTTCTAATCAAACAGTAGCTTCGGAAAATCCTCTAAAACTCTTCCCAATGACAAAAACCTTTTACAATTAATTAAAAATATTCAAAGTCAATACCCATTGACGGAATCATCCATGGATTCCATTGTCACCATTGAAGCGTGTCTTGCACTTACTTTTGTAGAAATGTAGGAAGCTGTCACAGAACTATCGTACGTCGTGAAGGTTTGATGATAACGTCAAGGTTCAATAATGTCACTATTTAGGTCGATTGATAAAATTCAGTGTCAAATTGTCTGGTGATTGTTTTTTTTTCTTTAGTTTGGTGCCTCGTATTTGGTGCTGAATATAAATAAAGATAAATTAAAAATTACAAAAAATATGTTTGACGAGAGTAAATTAAACAAAAGTTCTAATGAAGAATACTATAACACTATTAATTTATTTTAAGCCGATTAAATAAAAAACGAAATAATAATATTTTAAATATTGGAACACCCTGTATACGCCTTAAGCCTTTCCTGTGGACTCTACTGGGATTGCTGCTCACACTATGATTTATATTTCTTATGCTATGTATTTTAAATGGATTCCAATCCGGATTCTATTTAAATACTCCTGTCATACAGGCTGTCCTAGTTCAGGAATTGAGAATACATTGATGTAATGTTTATTGAAGTTATAGAAATAAATTATTATTATTATTATAGAAATAAATTATTAAATAATCTTTTCATCTCCTGTAACGGCCACAGGAGTAGACAGGTTCGTTAGAATACCGAAGTACTACAGATGAGACTATAACACACTTCTACCTATTTACATAGGCAGATTGCGTTTTGTAACATGTTTTTAACAATGTAGGGGTTCCATACAATAACACCGGGTCCGTTGTTAGTCGTTATCCCGCATTTCTCTATGACCCACAGAATATAAATGAGAACACCTTTTTATTCGAAATATAAAATTCTAGACGAAACAAATGAGCATCGCGAGTTTTGAGGCAGTTGTTTCATATTTAATGCGTCCTCACTCCTTAGCAACAAATGGATAAAATCATGAAACAAAGGATAAAATGGCGATTCTGATGACTCCTAAATTAATCTCTAAATATAACACACCTCGTTTGAGTGAAAATCCTCGCCTCAGCGCTCGGAGTAGAAATTCCAACCAACAGCGAAATATTATTTAGGCATTCGTTCTTTCTATAATATCGTGTGGTTAGTAGGTGTCTGACTCTTTATGCCGTCCGTGAGCCTCTGACTTGGCTTTGCATGCCGTCAAGAAATATCTCTCAGGCATGCTGGTTTCCTCACGATGTTTTCCTTCACCGAAGCAAGTGATAATTATACAATACCCACATGAATCCGAAAAATCAGAGGTGCGTGTCTTGGGTTCGAACTCGAGACCTATGACTGCTTAGGCATTCGTTACGGTGACGCTTAGTGTTAGTGAAATCTGGCAGAAGTGTGGAATTCTAGACGGATGCCTAATTAATGATCTATCTAAGTATGAACGCTTGTGCGTGAGATTGAACTGCATGCATGTTTCATCAATTACACCTGCAATACAAGAAATTTTGCCGTTTTAATTGTCAATAGACCTTGTAAACATTTTTAGTCGTTTAGCATTCAAAGAATCCATAGTGTTTTTTTTTTACTTTTGATCGCATTCTGTGACGAAATTCCATTGCGCATTACAAATAGGTGTTAATTGCCTATCGTTAACGACGTTATATTAATTATTGTGATTAGTTGCAGAATGAGACTATTTCGTCATAGGTCTTCGCAATACAAGACTAGAGCTTATATGCTAATTGTAAGAACAAGATGCACAAAACAATATGTATCCTAGACACATTGTTTCATTTCATAATTCACATTCGCATTTTGTTTTTTTTTTTTTTTTTTTTTTTAATTTTTCGCAGCAGAACACGACGCCGTCAACGATTCGTGTCTAGTTTTAGTTAATTAAGGATTTTTTTTTTATTATTAAATGTATTAGTTTATTATTGTATAAGATTATTTTGTGTATTTTTATCTATGGGCCTCAGTTGCCTGATAATAAAATGATTGATTGGTTGATTGATTGATTGATAATCTATACAAATAAATAAAATTGAAGTGTCTGTTTTTAATTTCAAAATAACAGCTTTTTACTGAATGCATATGAAACATTGTTTTAAACTTTCACGGTTTTAAAAGTAAACGTATACTGTCACTTACGTGATATGCCGTAAGTGACAGAATAAGTTTATGCATATGAAACATAACATATACATATATAAAAAAAAGCTTTTGTCTGTCTTTCTGTCGGACTGACTGCCTGTCTGTTTTACCAATATTTAATTGATACCTCTACCATTGTACTCTTTATCCGCTGAAATAACATACCTATCTATCAGTGGTGAAGGCTCAATACAACTCGATTACTCCTGGCTTCCCTTTGAAAAATGGAACAGTCAGTATTCTATAGACAAATAATAAAATCACATTAAAGATATGTACTCCAGCTTACCTCTTACAAAAATTGACCCTTCGCTACTGCTTTCTATGGTATTACCATACAGCGTAAATTGTGAGTCAATCAAAGGAAAATCTTACTGAAATTGTAACTATCGAAGCGGTTAGCTAGGTAGTGATCACTTTATGTAATACTCGGCCTTCAGACCTTACAACATGAGATGTCAGCAACCGCGTAGTGGTCCGCATGGGCCGATGCCTGCCAGGGCTGCGGGACTGTTCGAAAGAGATACCGCGGCCCTGGAACACAAAGGGCAAAGAAGGAACATGGATGGGTTTTAGTCAGTACAAGTCTGACACTCCCTTCCACTCCGCCCAGAGTGGGGGGGTCATTTGATGATTTCCCATCCTAAAAAAAAAAAAAGACCTTGCAACAAGCAATCGACGCTTGTAATATACCATCACTTATATGGTAAATGGATAGGAAAACATTGCAAAAGGTGCCATGAAGACGGTTTTATTTATTAGTATATAAAGTTCATTAATAAAATGTTCGCACGATAAACACACACGCACATCGAACGCCTTTTATTTCAACACACTTGAACAATAATGATTTAATAGACTTATCATTTTGTTAAAATATTAATGAAAAATGTCCCGGCTCTCATTTATAGATCTTTGACAATCTTAACAGGTAGTCAGTGACCTAAAAATCTGACAACCAGTCTTACCAAGGGGTATCGTACGTATTACCCAGTATTTACTGGGTTGTGGAGGTCAGATATGCAGTCGCTTCATGTAAAATACTTATATACATGGAAAAGACCAGGCAGATGAGTAATGAAAAATGGCCCCCGGTATTTTTTTTTTCTGCTTTGAAGCAAACTTTTATTTTTTAAAGAAAACTGAACCTAACCTCTAACTTTGCAATAAGTCAATGATTCTTCATAGTTCTTTAAGATAATCTTGAATTCCTTCGATAAACCGAAGTTTATCATCGATCAGTAAACAATATTATCGACTCACTAACACCCGCCATTTGTGTACTAAGTAACTTTATAATATGTTATTACACTAGACCAATGATTCAGTAAGCCCGTTGAGTCAGAGACACAACCGCAAACCGTGGCATACTTTAGTTTACTTAGCTAGTGTTAGTAAAATGAACATTGTTTCATATGAATATATACCGCAAATAATAATGTTAGTTAACTGTGAGTACAGCAAGACACTCCTGAACAAACTACCACCACAGTTGGATGGATTGTAAAACTGTGCTACCTTCTAAGAATTTCGGATAGTAAAAGGTGTTTGAAGAAAATAATGGGCATAAACTTATCATCTACTTTAACTCTAGAGTTGCATTAGTAAGCAAACACTACTTATTTCCTAAATTATTTTACTCTGAGTACCGAAATAACTTAGGGTCTTAGCAGCATGCGGTCATTTTTATATTCAAAGAATCATCGGACCGTATAAAATCTTAGCAAGTTCCAGAGCAAGTCTCAGCAAGAGTGTTATTATTTGTATGTACACGAACTGAAGGGGAGAAATCACAGCCGATATGCGAACGCCCTTGCATTCTGCGCACAATAGCCTCTGCAACGGTTTTTAACATCTGCCGACCGGCCCTGGGCCCCTGGTACGACTCTCGTTCTCGTGATATGCCACCTATTATTATTTCAAAAGCACACGTCATACCGCCTTGGACTGTGTTTTACTACTTTTTTCTTCAACTATTGTAAGCAATCAACACAATAGGCGTACCAAATTCCCATGACTGTCAAACAAAAACAAAACAAACTTTACATACGAGATAATTTGGCCTCGAAGGCACCGCGCGTCACGCACCGCGGGCACCGGGCACGCACCTCTGATGATACTCCTCGTAATGGACCAACACATTACGTCACTCACACCGATCATTAAACCCACCACCTTAGACACGCTGTTCCCACGGCTCATTGATTTTTTTTCTTTTTCAGGATGTCCAATTTTCAACGAACGCGCAGCAAGGTATGGTGGGGTGATTCACCGCCGAACGTAGGAAGTCCGGTGGCACAGCCCGACTGGAACCGAAACAATCGCGCACGAGACGATCCCGAGTGGGAACCCCAGCTACCTCACTGGATAGCCAATCAGCCCGACGAGCCGCAGAACAATAGCGCCGATGACATCGCGCAACCCGTACAGATGAACCAATGGCCTCTGCGTCACGGTAGCCCCGGCAGCCACAAGAGCCAAGATTCTGGATTCTCGGATTCAGATAGCTCCCCGCCGCCGTCACAGTATTATCAATCTCCAGAGAATACAGACAACAATAAATCGACAAGTAGCAGCGATTCTAACAACAATCAAGATATTACTGTGAAACAAGCTGCAGGCTTTAAAAACGCATCGCAAAGTAATGTTTCTAACAACATGACCTTGGCTGATAACGTCAGTGTGGGCATGCCGACACCGAAGCCGCGACTCCGGAGCAGCAGCGTCATACAGACGCCGTACGACCTACAGAAGTATTGCGAAATACATACAGACGAGGAACATATGGAACTGTTGAAAGATAAAGACACAGAAAATGTAAATAAAATCGAACAAAAATACCCAACGCCGAAAAATATAAACGACGACAAAGCAAATAAAGAAAACTCGAAAAATATTTTAAATAATAATTTAAACAGTAAACCTAAGCTAAAAATCGAAAACAAAGTAGACATAAAGGTAACACCTCCGAGTACCGTAAGTAACAAAGAAAATAACATAAACAAAAGTGCAATACAAAAAGATACCAAAGAAGTCCCAGTTAAAAACATTAATGCTATAAGTCCTTCGAAAAAGTATCCGGCGAAAAAGTCGTTCATCTCAAGTACAGATAGCGATAACACCAAAGTTATTAAAGTAGCTACAGTAAAGGATTTGGAAACTAGTAAGAATAAATCAGATGAAAGTTTAGAGTATTTGAAGCTTGAGGATAATAACCAAATAGCTGTAAACAATCAGCCAAGAGTCCGGACGCCGATATCAAACATATCGTACGTACCGACAGAGAGGACGTCTGTATCGAAAGTAGACAGAAAACCAGAGTACAGACGAAGTCTATCAAATGAGGATGCTATACCAATAACTACAACTCCCAAATTCCAAAGAAATAGACTAAACAAGTCCCTTAACTTCGAAGCACAGAGGTTAGACCAACAAATCCTAGACATCCAAGACGGCTATCATTCGTTAGGATACATTGATGAAGAAGCTTTACCAAACAATGAAATGTCCTACGAAAACGAGCAAATGCATAAACCGGCCAAAGCCATCCTTGGTAAAAATATAATGGACAGTCTTCATTTAAAACCGACCAAAAAACCAGGGCCAAAAGCTAAGCAGCGTATGGCCACTAAAGGAGACAGAACGAAGGACATATTCAGGATATTTCCGAAGAAGGAGAAACCTGGAGTTGTGGACACTCACGCTGGTGGGCATGTAGCCGGTAGTCGAGTACCTTCACTGGGTCTACCACGAGTCAAAGACCAAGACTCGTGGATAATCGTGGCACATCCCGAAGAAATGCTGATACCTCATTACAACGAAAGACTAGTGGGTACAGAGGCCGAGTTAAACATGGCAAACAAGCCAGAGGTAGACTACCTCAAAAATGAACGAATTTCTCCTCCACCACAATTCCAAGATAAACAGAAGACTCCTTACGAAACTGATTCTAATATGAGGAATTTAACACATGATTCTAAAAGGGAGAAATTAAAAGGAGAGATGGACTTCGTGGATGTTCAGCTAAACATGGCATGCACATCGACGCCAAAGATGCTATCTCCACATGAGTTTATGGACATTCCAAATAGTGAAAAGAAAAGCGCTCGGAGAGGCAATTTATTTGAAAATTTTAACACTGGGTAAGTGTTGTTCTTTTTTAATCAAATTATAGTTATTAACATTCAAGTTGCACTTACAATATTGACAATCACTATCACATAATCACCTATGACCTTCTCTTAAATATAATGTCTTTGGGAGTATTTTTAGGTTCTTACGATTTCCTGAATACTAATGAAAACCATCTGGCCTTATTTGAACAATTACATTTAATTCAATATCCATTATCCAGTGTCAACTAATTTTAAAAGGTCAACCAGTCACCACTTGAAATCCTTTGTCTTACGATATATTAATTGACTAACATCATCCTTGCGTGGATACCCTTTCTACAAAACTTTTGAAGGTTTTTGACTATAAGATTGAAGTAATGAAAGTCTAATAAAAATCCTTTAAGGAATTAGTGAATCCATATTACTTGAAAACAGTTGCAACTTCTGATGTCATCCTTTTATGTGAGATGTTGAATATACATACAAGCTCAAAATTCAATGGTTCTTAATTATAGGTACAATTGAGTTCAATATATCTGAGGCTTGCTACCGGACTGACTGACATTTATCTTATTCTAAGTTTTATCTCTCACTTACTTAAAATATTGGTTAGATATAACCAATATTTTCCGATAAAGATGTATAGTATAGTGATGTACTGTATCTCTCTCTGATTCTTCTCTCTTGACCCCTAGATATAAATGCTTCCTACCCTATCACTTACTAACACCATTCTAATCAAACAAAAATTTTCAACAGCGAATACCATTCCAGAATAGTACTGAACACTCAAAACGAGATCCTATACCGGGAGCGTTCCATAGATCAGACATGCCTAGAACGGCTCTGCGAAAGGAAGCCAGAACCCGTCCAGTACTGGTTGTGCGACCTGGTGGGGTCCTGTGAGAACGAGTGTATGACGACGCTCCAGAGCAAGCCTCTGGGTGCTGAGATGAAGGCTTTGGTCTCTGCCAGCTCCGCGACGATAACGGGGAATATAAAGAAGGTGCAAACGCATGGACAAATCATTGTGCACCAGTACAGTGATGTTTTGAGGTAAGGATCATGGAAATATCTCTGACCTCAGTAAACTATGTTGTGTCATCAGAAAAGGGACTTTACTGTCGGTTCTAGTAGGTACAGAGTTAGTATAAAAACGGGAAGTCTATAATGGTCAATGTGATCTGTCACCTGGCATTAAGATCCTGTCGCAAGAAAAATAATAAAATTAGTAATCAAGAACCAGCGAGATCTAATCAAAATGGCGATAATCGACAGTAGTTTCCTCTTCCAACTTTCACAGTAAAGAAAAAACAATAATCATTTTCATTTCATTGCTCCACATCCGTAGAAACACGTACTTTTCACAATTACAAACTTACCATAATTATATACATTCGTGATTATGCAAAACACTTTCACGTTACAGGCAAATCGACGACAGGAAAACTAGTGAGGAACAAATCTGCCTATTGGTAGCAAATATCAACGAATTTGTGCTAGCTCATAGCATAACGCTAAACACAAAACCACCAGGAGAAACTCCTGAGAGATGGGACAAGATCAAGAAGTCCCTACAGCAGTATTTGCAGAAGTTAATTGATGTAGGAGAAGATGTGAAGGTGGAATTAAATGAGAGCAACCCTGAATGGAACCTGGTGTTGAAACATTTGGACACGTTGATCGAGATCTTCTTGGAGACGACTAAGGCTGTGCTGGTTCAACAGATGAAGGTAGGTTCTTTAGAAATACATATCTTTCTTGCCTAATATCTTTGTCGAAAAACTGGTCCTAAGGGTATTTAAAAATCATAAGAGATTTCAAATTATTTTAATATTCTAATTGTCAGTTTTAAATCGGCTTCACTAGAAACAATTCTGTTACGAATTACATCATTAAATTTAACACCACTTGAATGATCAGATTCTCACAACATACATATTTATACAACATGGTATATTTTTCATTTCTATTCCCACAGACTCTAGTATCAATAATCGAAGAGCCACCGTCAGACATGATCCTCAAGAGCACCCTAACGTCCATCGGCCACTTAGCCATGTTGAGTGACAACACAGAAAGTTCCTTACACGAGAAATGTACGAAGATCATGAAGAATATCACTGAGTTGCCGTTCGTGGACTGTGCGGTCCCCAGGGCGCTACTGACGGCGATCATCGAGTCCAATAAGAGTTCTATAAAGGCACTGTCATTGCGTGCGCTTGCGACGGTGTGCGTAAATGGGGATGCGGTGAAACAGTTTGAAGAGGTACGGAGATATCAAATTAGTTTTGGTAGTACTCTTAATCTTATCCAGTTCAATCTATTTAAAAAAGATCTTGATACTGGCATTCTTATGCTATCAGCTTCTCTGTGATCATTCACTAGTGAAATATACTTAGGTACTTCCCAATTTCAGGCGAGAATTAATAGTTATTGCTACCAAGGTTAATACAAAAGAATTGCAGTCATTAGGTAATAACTTACAATTTCCTTTTGGGATCCTGCTCTGCATAAACAAACAGAATAGTTCATAAACTTGTTTGGTTGGGAGCTTACTTAGAATACCCAATATACTAATATACTTAGGAGGAACTCTGTAAAGATAAAAGATTCATTATAATTTTCTTTCTCCAGGGAGGTGGCATCGAGATCATATCAGATATTCTATCAGACCGGTCGAACCCGGAGCCACAGATGAGAGAAGCTATCACCGTGCTCACTCAGATCACGGCCCCGTGGCTGAGAGGGCACTACGACCTGACACAACTGCATCTATATCTCAACTCTATTGTTGATAATATTACCGGTAAGTTTGAACGAAAATAAGAATGAAAAATTTGAGGTTCGTGAAATAAAGGACGCTTAGCGCCATCTAGTGTACAATGTTGGTGACGAAACAAAAAATATGATCTCATTGACTGTGTAGCGACATCTATTGTTGTAAAAAACAACTATGTGTGGAATTTATAATCAAGATTCAGATTTCTTTGGTTTGGTTTATAAAAAAAACTTATTCGAATCCAATAAGAACTTGCTCTAAAAACACATAAATTTTACGCTTCAATAACCATTGACTTAAACACGCTGATAAAAACTATAAGTAACACCAATAAAAACTTAATAAGGTGTGATTTGAGTTGTTTATAAAGTACCAACACTTTTTTATTTCATACGTAAGTTCAAGCCTTTTTTCTACACAGGTTAAAGCAAAATGCATAATTAATCTCCTGAAAATATGTTCTTACTTGTGTTGTGACAACTAGCCTAAAAACAAACTGAAACAGTCGCTACAACTTCAGCTAACTTACCTGTACAGACGGGAAAACACAGAACTAAAGTAAATGTAACAAGTTGCGCCATCTTGAACTGCACATTTAAAGTGGTCATACTGTCCTACCTAGTTTTAGTAGTCAATAGTAGTACATACTTGAAAAGTTGCAAACCGAAACTTCGAGCTTAAAACCGGTTTTCACAAAAACAATCATAACAAAAACACATTTCATTTCCCAGGTATTCTCTCCCGCACCGACTGCTGCCAGCTCCTCCTCCTCTGCACGGCGTGTCTGGTCAACCTGGTCCGAGAGTTGGAACTGGAGAAGAAGGAAGGTGACGTCACAGGCTCTGACATCGTCGACGTCATCACCAAGCATCATACGGTTGAGAGGCTGCTGGAAGCCGTCAAGCGACGGGGACCGAATATCTCTGTGTTTTTACAGGTAGGTTGGAATTTTATACACCTACTTGCTGCCCAAGACGAATAAGTACACTCGCCTGCTTAACGCCTTTGGGTCTACACGATGACATTCTATCAGCAACAACGAAGATGGAAAAGTCAATAATATGTTGGTTTAACTTATTTCTACAGAAAAGCTTAGGTATGCTAATCTGGGTAAGTCATTGTGCTTTTTTTTTGTAAAAAATACGAAGCACTTTAAAATCGACTGTCACTTGTCCCGTGTTAGTTTTAGTACAGTTGACAGCTGTCTAATTAACTTGGTTGGATATGTATATGACACTCATTAATTCTTGTAGATGTATCGAAATGAGATGCGGATGATTGAAAATTTGAATTGACAGCAAAATATTAGTAACAATACTTTTAATATGACCGTTATAATCGCAATGACAGACGAGGGAATAAAATTTATATTCCACTTTTGCTTTATACATATATTTTACGAAAAAGCAATCTAGAGCCGTTTATGAAAAAGTATCCATTTTCGAAAAAAAATCTTCCCTAATCAAGGTCTAACTCCACTTCTTATATTCACAGGAACAGACAGCTTCTCTCCTCGCCTCACTGTCGCGCATCCCGCGCTGCATGTTGCTGCTGTCGAACATCACGTCGACAAGCGTGGCGCTAGTGTGCTTCGCGCGCAGCACGCCTGGCATCTGTTCGCGCACGGCCGAGCTGAGAGCACAGGCCAGGTTGCATTGTCATGCAGCGGAAGCGATCGCTAGGTAGGTTATCATGAATAGCCTTTTCGGGTTGCAATCTAACCGCATGTAAGGAGGGGTCTCGGTATGAATTTAAATTAATGGTCCCTTTCAAGGACCGTTCACGTAAAACTTGGCTTAACTTTCCTCATGGCTAAATAATAGCCGCTTGTGTAATGAACCTCTGCGGCCTAGACACTTAGGCGAGTCTTCAATCAATTCAACTCCATTTCCCAAATAAAAACTACTTGGTATGAATAGAAATTGGCCTTCTTCCTTTCTGTGTACCTTACTACCAGGCGATCTCCAATAAAACTATGCAAACTTCTAAATCCTTAGCTGAATTCTGGGCTGACTCTATCTAGATTGCTATCGACACGCTCACAAGAATAACTTACTAATCGCTCCTATTCATCCACAGGCTCTCAGTAATGCCAGACGTCGCACACCAATTCGTGCAACTAGAGGGCGTTCCACTCCTTACTAAGTTGGTAAGGCTGCAGCGAACGCGCCCCCCCCTCGACACGAACCCGGACCAGACCCTGATCCACTGCCTCAAGGCGCTAAGGACCTTATACAAGCACCTGCCAAACGCCTTCGATGATGAACAGGATGTCAACGATATGATCAGACCTCACCTCATGGAATCACTTATGTTGTTCTCGGCTAAGAAAGAAAGTTATGTCTAGTTGTATCGGTACTGTCATGCGATATAATCGTTTTTTTTATTGTATCGGAAAAAAATCGAGTTATTTGTAAACTTCCGATTTTATCGATTGATAAATAGAACAAGGTTACGAATGTTAAGATAATATAATCAATGATTCCTTTACTATGTAAGTACCTACAGGTATTTCGTAATCATTCCAATTCTTGTGGCTAGAATATTCTAGAGTTTTATTTCTAAACTAACTCGAATATAGTTCTCCTGAGACTGAATTGTAGAATTATTGAATTGTGACATATAAGTGTCTACTTAAATAGGTATATAAGTACCTAATGTAAAGTATTTTATTCTAATGTATTTAATTTCGCAATAGATTCAAGAGATTTTTGTACCAATTTTTAAATCGATTGCTACACGTCTCGAAATCCATTAAAACTTGATAAAATTGACAAATGAAATATACCTAATCTTTATTTTGATTTGAATTTCCAGATTCTTGGCAAATTATTAATAAAATATATGGTTTTATACGAGATTGCCATACATTCCACTTGATATAAAAGTGTTGCTGTATATAAAATTTTAATGCTACAATAAGTACATTATTGGCTTTGTAAATAGCGTACTATCTACTTAATTGTTTTACTATTTATCTTGAATAGTTTAGTCCTGAGGCCATACTATCGTGAAATTACTTTTACTAGTCTTTAATCATTCGTGTAAACTTAGCTTTATAGTTCTTTTTAACGGCATTATTATTTATAACACTTGTATGTATCCTGTCATGCAAAACAAGAGAGAAACCTAATTTAATGCCTCGTCCACACCAGAGCACTTTTTCTGGCTCTTTCGTCTGGTAATATTTTTAATCGATTCAAACCGTGCTCTGGTGAGGATTATGCCTTAAAAATACTGCCTGAAACATTGCAAATATGATTTACTCTATCTTTTTCTTTTCGTTTTGAGCTACGGTCCTACCGTTTTGTATTCTGATGGATTCATTTTGTACCTATTAACTCCACATCACTCATGACAACACTGAATAGTATTAGCATTGATACCACCTTATTTTATTGTAACCTACCTAGTGTGCTATATCTATCTACTTATACATGTGTACCTACGTAAACGTTTGTAAAGAAATTGCAATATGCGGCGCCCGCCACTGTTACTGTTTAAAATAAAATATATTATCGATTTCATTTTTGTTTTTTATTTGTGTGAAGAAGTATATTTTTGTATAGGTACCCCAACTAAATAGTACGTTACCAAATAATTCCAGCTTGACATAATGGCGCAGTGACGGCCACTAACAACGAATTATTGTCTATGGAATAGAAAATCCCCTCTTATTAAAATATTTCAAAATTATTGTGGGAAGTCCCTGTCCACTAGTAGCGATAATAGAACTACCTCATTAGAACTTGTCTGGGAGGTCTTGAGTCAGTAACTTGCAAATATGTAGATAAAAAGCTGGTATTGGACCATTGGAGTTTTTGAATGACGTGTTTATGTTGCACTGGTTAACTACTTTTACATTCGTCATACGGTTCTTATTATCTATCACATAACGGAAACATTGCGCTTAATGTAAAAACAGTGACTCACTTCATGTTCGCAATCAAGTGTTTTACACTCAACTACTATAGACAAAAACAAATAAACGATCTAAGCTCTCATTCGCACATGCCATTTTTTATCGTGCTCTGGATTTTCAGCGCACTGCTTTGTACTGGGGTACTCTTTGTTAGATTCTCAAAGCTGAGCTCAACAGAGAGAGTTAAAATTCCAGTGCACATGAAAATTGTGGGTTAAAAAATAAACCTAGTATGAACTAGGACTAATAAAAAAAAAACTGTTAGAATAAAAAAATAAATGATTTTATTATTCTCTCTCTTAAATTTAACAAGAATCTGCAGTTCATTAGTAGTAAATATATAAAAATATATCATCCATAAGATTGTTTGATATTTTTTGAGTGCACTATGTCCACTGTAGTCTCATGACAGTTTCTAAGATCTAAGTCATAGACACCAAGACAGAACCTGTTCTCTGGGGCCTTGAAATAGTCTAGACCTCTGCCAATTTTGATTATCCATCCAGAACTTAAACTGAAAACAGTGAAAAAGAAGAATATTATAAATGGATAATAAGTGAAAATACAGTTATGAAATATGTATATAATATTATGTAAAGGGCTACTGCTTTTGATAAAAAATTAAGTAAAAGGTAGAAATAGAAAAAGCTAAAAATTGTTAGCCCATGGGCATGTTCTATAAAATAAGACATTTTTGGTAAGAGTTGAGAATACATAATTATGATCAATGAAAAGATACTCACGTAATCTGCCTGTCATGTAACGTCTCAGAGTACTTCACAACTAATTGGATCCTATACTTTGACAGATCATTACCTAAATTTCCAAACCATTCGCGTTGATCTCCTTCTGATTTGCTATCCTTGGACGTGATCAACTCGATCAGTTGAAGATTTGTACAGGACTGAACTAGGAGTTCACATAGCTTAAGAAAATTCTGACACTGAAAAATAATGTATTGGAAAATGTAAATTAACAGGTTTCTTTGACATAGAAAGACATACCACAGTAAATCCTTAATGGGAATATAGTTTTTCCTTATAAATAGCAATTCTTACATAATATAAATGATAAAATTTAGACTTACCTGATGAAAGCTTCTAATGTAAGGGTCCTCAACAGAAACATATTGTACTTCTTCATCTAAAAACCTTCCAAACAGAGTTTTATAACTATGGCCTGTTGAATTATTTTCAATATGCACTTGTTCATGGAATTGGCCAGCATCCTTTTGTTGTAAAATTAACTTTTTTATTGTCTCTGCTCTATTCATGTACTCTCCAACCTTCTTCCTTAGATAAGTTTTGTTAGAATCTTCTATTTCCCCTGTTGAAAGAACATTTTTGTAAATTAACTAAGTTTTAAATGAAAGTAAACAAAGTTGTTAATGTTGCTTACCTTTTATTTTGTCTACTAATATCTGAAGGCCTTCTTGGTAACATACTAACGCTTCCGTGTATCTTTTCTTTGTATCTAATTCAACTCCACGCTTCAGAATATTTACAGCAGCACTTTGTATATTCATTTTGCTAAAAACAAAAAATATTTACTCTCTTATTTGCATTTCGGTTGACTAATGACAAAATTCGTTTACAAAGGTTGATATGTAATTAGATAATGTCACAAAATAAAGTGTGCATGCCGTGCCGTCTACTTATTTCGATCTTCGTAAATGAAATCATAGAGGAAGATTTTTTTCTAGTATTCACCGAAATTAATTCAATTCTTTTTTTAAACGTTGCCCCATACTAGGAGTTCCTCCTGTATCGTGGATGCGTTTACAAACACACTCATATACACAAACAGCCCCACCCGGATAGCTACCAGCTACAACCATTCGATTCGATTTCATATCCAATCGAATAACGCTATTCACTAAACTCGTAAAAAAAGTACTATAAAAACTAATTGAAACACTGTTTTAAGTTTTCACGGTTTACAACTAAACTTAATTTTATTTATTTATCAAGACAAGGTTTATAAAAATCTTAACTTACGAACTTTGCTCCTCAAAACCGTTTTCACGGTCTGTCTGTGGGAACGGAACAAACACTAAAGCAAAATTTAAGTGCGGACACTTAATTTTAACTTGATTTACTTTTTAATAAATGCTTATATTCTAATTACTAATTTGAGTAATTTACTAATATTTAATCATTACTAATCACAACGCTATTATACTAATTACTAATTAATATTATAGATGCGAAAGTAAGTTTGTTTGTTTGTTTGTAACCTTTTCACGAATAAACCACTGAACCGATTATCCCGAAACTTTGCATATACGTTGTTAGGTGTACTGAAACGGACATAGGGTACCTCTCATCCCGAAAAAATGTGGAAAACAACAATAACGTTCTTATGATAATAGATGGCGCCACGTGTCTTTCGAATCATGATTGAATTATGTTATTACAAGCAGAGTACAACCCGAATTGATTGTCAAATTCTAAATTAACGCGAGCGAAGCTGCGGGTGAAAGCTAGTATCATGGAACACTACTTATCTACTTATTTGCTCTCCCTCGACAATCTGTAAACCACTCTCCTAAGAGCACAGTTTACAAACTCTCGAGGAAGAACAGCTTAAGTGATTTGACAAATTTGCCTTTTATTTTCTGACTTCTTAAACCAGCAGGTAATCGGTTGAGAAGGTATGGTACTCTTTTATCAAGCGTTCGGACGCCAAAGTAATTACTTATTCTAGGTACTTCAAATTAACCTGCTGATACTATCCTAGTTACCTACGTGGTTATGGGTAACTAACGAGCCCCAGCTGCTATGACTTTTAACTAGAAGTAGATATTTATGTTTTATGCTGATAGGTAGAATTTTGCAAAATTTTAAATTACTTATTATAATCATCCTTAGATTTGTTTTTGGTTTTCATACTGACTAAGTACTCAATGTGGTTTGACCACGAAAAGTTCTCGTCAACTTTTACTCCGAGATAAGCTACACATTTATCACGTAGGTTTGCTATTACAGCCATTCAACAACTCGGTCTTCGTCGTGCTGCACGAGTCGACAAGTTTTGGCGAGGTCGGTGCTGGCGCGCAGCGCGCACAGGTCATCTGCATCAGCTGTTGACGTGCATTAGGTAACATACAGGCGCGCATCTCGCACCCTGTGGCACCCCGCATCTCAGCTCCCTCGCGTCACTGTACGCCTCGTCCAAGGTAGACGAGGCGTACAGTGATATCTGTCCGGTAATATCTGTTCGTAAGATAGTTACAAAACCAGTTATTAAGTGGTTCCCCCAGCCCGCACTCCTCCATAGCATTTAATAAAGTATTTGTTTGAACTAATGTATCAAATACTCTTTTAAAATAAAAAAATACTGCTACTACAAATTGCTTTTTATTTAAATTATTATTGATTTCGTCACCAAACTTAGATAACGAGGTGGTCGTTTACTCTTTCGAAATCCATGTTGACTGATTTACTAATGATGCTATTTCTTTGAAGATAATTTCCTAATTGATTAGCAATACATTTTTCTAAAATTTGTCTACACTTGATAATTATAGCTAATGGCCTGTAATTGGACATTATTTTACGATCACCTTTTTTAAAAATAGGGCGCACTATAGCCCCCTTTAACTTACTCGGACATGTATATCGCTGCCCAGCAAATAACATTCCAAATAACGAGACTTTTAAGATTTTTTACTATTTACTACATTGACAATGTAAAAATTATAGGAGTTAAATTACTGAATTTTTTTTTTTGGAAATAGTATGTCTATATACACATCATATAGCTTATACTTTTCTGAAGTATTATATATTTATTTAAGTAACTTTCAAGAAATATTTAATGAGGTATATGTTTTGTATGACTGTTTTTTTGGAGACAGTGAACATATTTTGGGAGATGATACTCTTTTATAAAGTATGAACAAATAAACTGTACTTAAAAATGTTTAAATTTTCTTTAACACAAAGTAACAAAATAATAAACTTCTTAAGGCTTAACTCACAGTTAGCTTAAATTGCAGGTAACAATATCTAATAATAATCAACTAAAAGGAACTAAAACAGGAAATTAAAATATTTTAATTAGACAGTAGAATAAGACTTAGAAACTACTTTGGTATATTAAATGAGTATCAATCTAAACAAGTAACAACCCGGAAATAATCTTGAAAATTATCAAAAATGCTTTTCGAATAAAACTTTACATAGGAGAATTATAAAAAGATTCGTAAAAGTGTGGAATGTGATGATTTCTTAATAATTCGTGAAGATCATTTTATTTTCCTTATGTTTAGGTTTAGACCTGTAAGCGAGTTTCAGAGTTATTTGGTTCAGGTTTGTTTTTCGTGTTAAAACTATTTCGGAAAATTGATTATCGTTAAAAGAAGTTTTGTATAATAACTTGGTAGGATCATCTTGCATTAATTTAAAAACTTTAATTTACTTTGACTTTATTTCAGAAATTTTAAATGATTTTGTCGTTAATTCAATCTCTTCAGACAGACGCTTCAGTGAGTAAAATAATAGGTACCTATTTGTATACGCAGTTTAACACATCTCTTTCACTTTTTGAGCAGACCACGAATATCGCCTTCCGACCTAACCCACACAGATTTGTCACCTTCTTCCTTTTTCACCAGTATTTTGCCGTTTACGAGCCAGATGTACTGGTAAATGCCCTTGAGTTAATTCTTGGTATTCCATAACAATTCTCGAGTGGTTTTAGTGAGATCTTCATTTACTTATATCTTATTTTTCTGTGAACCTGTAGTAATAATACTGCTGTTTACTTTACCGAGCTTACGTCAATCTTCTAACCAGGAATTCTGATTTTCGGTACCCGTACTCTTGAATCACATCACCATCGTGACTGGTTTGTCACTTGTTTTCCGTTGTTGACGAAGGCTCGCCCATTCGATATCATCGCAGTTCTTCTCCAATGTATCTCCGAGTTTTTTAGCTAAATCCATTATAATTTCAACTGGCATTTATATTGTCACTTACAGGATATCTTACGTAATTTTATTGTCAATTATTTTGAGCTCCCGATATTTCGACACCGTTGCAAGCGCCATGATCGCGGGTTGACTGGAGAATGCGGGTGGATGGACACTAATAAGTCACAGCAAGACACACTCACAGTATCACCAGGTTTTGTGGAGTCCTTATTACGATTCCGTCTGCTACTTTTGAGCTTACTCAAAACTGGATTACATGTGCTTGACAATTTGAAGCCATCCTCTCGATTGAAATTTTTGTTTTCTTATTTCAATTGCTTCTCTTGTCAGCCTTAGACCGCTACTTGCACGCCACCTCACATCATCACCCCTGTCACCTCAAGTCCGTAGTAAAAACAAATCTCGTCGGTCGGTTCTGTGAATAGCGTTTTGCCAATCATTCCATTCAAATCTAACCAGTGTCATGATCGATTCGATTTCGGTTCGCTTGTTTGTGAATAGCTATTGACTGTAGACCAGTCAAATATTTGTCCCAATTTGTTCCGTATGGGTATCGAACCCGCGATACACAATGCAGCAGCCAATACAACTACGCTAACTGTGCATCCAGTGTTGCCATATATACGGATAAATCATTACTCACTTACCGATTTTTATACGGATTTACGTTCAGATAGACTCGACCCCAGGCAGAAGCATTACAGAGCAGATTCCAATATATTTTTCGTAGTATTCATTATTAATCATATTTTACTCTATCTGTCAGAACTATTATTTTCAATTCATGGCAATACCACATAATAGAGCCGTACCAGAAACATTAGATGTGGGGAATCACGTGCCATAGATCGCTTTCGAAACCATGAATCAAAGACAATAATACCACTAACAGCTGACTTGTTCTTTTGTCTCAGCTTTAATGAGCTGACCGACTCGAGTGCGGCGGTAGAGCGAATCTTTTCCGACATAAATTTAATGAAGACGAAGCAACGAAATAAAATTATGTACAGAGACAATAACAGGCTTGCTACATACAAAACAACTTTTAGGGAAATCACCCTGTTTGGATTTAAATCTTAATTTGGACCTGTTAAAAATGATGAATAATTCTTAATTAAACGATTTCAAGCCTCCTCCATATGGCAACACCGCGTGCATCGTCCGTCCATTGCAAATAGTTTGTTTCTAAAGATTTTATCAGCAATTTTTTAATTTTAATTAAGAGCAATGAAATTGTGTCAATAAATAATGACAATTCAACGAATGTATTTTAAGAGTTAAAAACCAACTGTGCAAAGATCACTACTAGCACGAACGGAAAAGGAACGTCGCATATCATTTCATTTGACATAAAGCTTTGTAAATACACCAAAACACCACTATAACCTCTACGAGTTTTCTTTTCTTAATTAAAAAAACGCATAATAGATGGTTTAGAACAAGTACCTTCATGTGTACGTTACGAAAAGTGGTATAAATATTACTTTATATCCGTCGAAAGTAATAAAACAGAAAATGTCCCATCAGCTGGGACGTGTAGTGTCGGCAATTTTGCACCGATATTTTGGTGAAATCGTGCAGAAAGTGGGAGATGACTTATTCACGTTTGGGAGTAAGCCTATCGGCATGATTATGAAGACCACCAGTCTCACTCGCACCCAGGTAATGAGTGATAAATAGCTTTTAGTAATATAGGTAATGTGATTCAGTATCGAACTGTCGAAGATTCAATGAATCTATCAGGCGATCAATCTATGTATTCTACTAGATCAGAGTATCGTAAAAGCAGGTACTCAGGAGTCGAATCTATCAATCTGTTCAATAATGTGCAGGTTTACCACCTTTCACAGCTATTTCAATCTAGTCTTTTACTCTGTTCAACAGTCTGACTGTCCCTTCTAACTTACTTACTTTCAGGCAAAGACATTCAAATATTTCCGAGCTATAGACGGAACAAGACGAATAAAATCATAATCCAATACTTGTTACTATGTACTTAGTAATAAATTGGTCTGTCACATGCACGCTTTTCAGGAAGCATTCATGTGTCAAAATCTATAATGTTTAGGATCACAATTTTTGTATGATTTTAATTCCCAATGTCTGTTCTATAATTCTTTTAAAACTCTGCTTTCAGGTCATCGAAAGTCTTCGGACACTGCTCAAATTTGATTTGGCCACATTTGAACCATCGAAGAATGAAGTGATTGCTGACTATAAGTTAGTTCCTGATAATATCCTGCTACTCATAAGATATCCTAGGTAATTATAAACATACAATAACATAACATCACACATGTATTCCTCAAGGAGTGGACTATATTAACAAAATCCACAGTTATGTTAAGGCCCCATGTAATTGGGTGAGCTGATTGCCAGTGATCCAGATTGTGAACTACTATTAACTAAGAGTATCTGATAGAAACACCTAAAATCATGTTGCCCATTCTGTGTATCAAACCTAACACAACCATTTAGTATTATCACTTGCGTTAGTGGTAGATCCAATAGTAAATTGGCCTTCAGTGAGTGAAATATAGTTCGACAAAGTCTTGTTTTTTGAAAGGAATTTGTCAACAAATATGTATTAGCAACACCCTTCAACCCTTTGTTAACATCATTCAAATCCTTGTAGTTCTGTGAAGATTCTAGAAATCAACTTTGAACTAAATTAAAATGATTCCTGTCTAAAATAAACACACCATATTTCAGGTATCTACTGCAGATAAAGAGTAAGTATGGCAGTGAGGCAGAGCTGCTGGTTGAAGAGTTGCTGCAGCAAGCCATCTGCACTGCCACAATGCTGCTGTTCACTATTGCTACGAAATATAAAGATGATAAGGTACACAGTACAGGTTGCCCACCAGTTAGAAGTTATCAATCTTAAATCATATCTAATGTTAGTGCAGTTATATGGCAGCCATTAGGAATGTACTCTATTCTATTCCACAGAGGCCAAGGCAGAGGTGTACCTAGTAACATTTAGTCAGTTATGATAAATAGTTTGAGTTCATTCATATGCTAAATAAGTGCGGGAGTGATAGTTTCATTCAACATTTTGTTCAACGTTAAAGCAATATCACAATTTATGTGTGCTTAAGTGGGATGTAATTTCTTTAAACCACGAGTTGTACATAACCTTAAAAGGCTATCTTGAAATAGGTTCACAATGCGTGCTGTTGTTCTAAGCCTAGTAATTCTATGCAATACAATTAAATCAGCTAGTTATGTACTTTTTTCTTTATAGAAAACATTTGAATTTTGTATTGACCTGCTGTCTGAAGAAACTCAACATGATTAGCCTACTTATGAGATTTTTTCCAAAATGCTTTGACAACATTTAATTTGTGTTTACAGGAGAAAAACATAACAATAGTGAGTCTAAAGGACATGTTCATAAGCCTGGTGACGGCGGGCTACATCCAGCAGGCTCCAGTAGCCGAGCTGAAGGAAGGCAGTGAGCTACCCATCCTGGTGCCCGTGGCTACCATCGTGCCAGATATGTTGGTCTCCAGAACTGGCATGTTGGCGCTCATGCAAGCTATGAGTACTGGCAGTATTAGTGATATTAATGACAGTTAGTATTATTTACTTCACAGAGGTTTTTTCAGAGTCTTAAGCTGAGAATGCTGTTTCTAAAATTGAGTAATTGGATCATTTAAAATTTTTAAGATTATAAAATTTTTCAATGTTCATTACATGTATGTTCTTGGATTGTATACTCTCTCACCCATATGTATAGTAAAGTTAAAGAAATTACTTGTGCACACATACTATATGCAAAAGATAAGAATTTAAACAAAGTAAGAATTGTCGAAAGCTAAGAATTCTAACTTTTGACAGTTCTAACTTCAGGCAGTTACTAAACTACAGAATATAAATCATATCTTAAATATACAAGAGTGTCCTTAAACCTGTCTTGATGTATGGTATACAGCTCTGGGGCAGCGCTTGTGGCTCCAATATTATAATAATATAGCGAATGCAGAACATGATACTCAGTAACCTATTCAATGTCCCATGGTTCACCACCATCGCAGAAATACACCATTATCTGGGGATGAGCATGGTGAACGAAGAGAGCCATAGAACTGCAAAACAATACAAAGGGAAGCTGGAAAGATACCCCCACAAATTGGCTGCTAAGCTAACAACACATAGCTAAAAATGGCTAAAGCGGATATATACATATTTGCATACAAGTAATGCTGATTGCAGATAAACAAAGGGAAAAAAAAACAAAAATATAATATATAATATAATAATATAATATTCCACAACTATCACACAACGCCGTCTAGTCTCAAGCTAAGCAGAGCTTGTGTTATGAGTACTAGACAACTGATAAACATACTTATATATTTCTAAATACATACATATATAGATAAATTACACCCAGACACAGAACAAATGATCATGCTCATCACACAAACATTTGTCCTGGGTGGGAATCGAACCCACGACCTCCGGCATAGCAGTCAGAGTCAC
The DNA here is from genome assembly GCA_905163415.1 of Noctua fimbriata. Lineage (NCBI taxonomy): Eukaryota > Metazoa > Arthropoda > Insecta > Lepidoptera > Noctuidae > Noctua > Noctua fimbriata. The sequence goes on along the minus strand of LR990929.1, from coordinate 6,634,478 downwards.
TGACCACTAAACCAACAGGCCAAAAATCTTATATAAAGACTTATTTTATAGTTAAGGTGTCATGCTATTGTTGCAGAACAAAGATTTAAATTTTTAATTTAATGGCGGTCTCAATTTGAACTTATCAACACTTCTCTTGTTGCAGATATCTACTGGAGAGTGAACTACGATAGATTCCACTTGGACTTCAGAGATGAAATTATGATAAAAGCTATCACACGACGAATTGATGAGAATGGTAGGTAGCCGCAGCTGCAGGTTTTACTAATGGACAGCAGTTTATTTGTTCGCGTTTTCGATGGTGGTCCCATGGAGAAAATTGTTTAGTTTGATGGTCTGAATCAAACCCTGAAATATGTCCACACCTTTCTGGTGCACGTTGTATTGGTCAAAATATTCATCCACTAGTGATAATAATATAGATTATTTTGTATTTTCCAGCGGGAGAACTAATGCGCTTCCTCCTCGAAAAAATGTACCTGACGTCGCCTGCGTGGGCGCCTGAGTCGAGTCCCCTGTGCGCCATAGAGTTACGAGAGCGATGCCGAGGCGCTGCCACTGACAGGCCATTGCTGCATCAGTTCGTAGACCAGTACCTCAAGGTGCTAGGTATGTGGAAGTAACGTAAAGACAATCCTCTCTTTTCAATGGAGAATGAGGAACTATCCGTCCTTTTCGGCATACTCCTAAATGGCAATCCAATCATGATTATGACCTTACACAATTGAACCCCTATTACCTGACACAGAGGAGAACGGCGGCGGGTTCGTGCGGCGCGCGGGCGACGCGGGCGCCGGCCAGTACGTGGTGCGCGCGCGCCACGCGGCGCGGCAGCTCGTGCTGTGCGCGCTGGACCACGCCGTCACCGAGCGCCTCGGCTCCAAGGCCGCCAGGATATTTAGGTGAGGACTATTGTGACTGACTAAATTCTAACAGCCGCACGGGTTGATGTTCGAGGTTAAGCAGTGCTCGCTTAGGTCGATCTGTGGATAGGAGACCGTCCATTACCCATACCGAGTTTCCTCGATGCATCGGAAAGCACGTTAAGCCGTCGTCGGTCCCGGCTGTCATTTGTAGATCTTTGACAGTCTATTCTGATAGTCAGTGGCTCCAAAAGTCTGACAACCAGACTTACCAAGGGGTATCGTATTACCCAGTAACTGGGTTGTGGGTGTTATAGGCAGTCGCTCCATCTAAAACTCGTATACAGCTGCATCATGTTACACTGGAAACTGACCCCAACATAGTTGTCAAAAGGCTAGGCAGATGATGATAATATTATGTTTCTTGAGTGGGGCATCTGCAATACCAGCCCAATGATAAAATATAAAGCTGAAATATCTCATGAGTCATGTGTTTTCATCGGTCACCAATTTAATATTTTACAAATGCGGTGGTTATGGCAATTTCTAAACGGTGAAATGCGGTCATACAAACGTATTCCTCGGTCTTTTAAAACAGATATTTATTTACTATCCAATATGTTTACTTATTTTTAACTTTTACAGGTTAGTCCGTTCTAGAAAGTACATAGAAGAGGATGATATACAGAAGAATGCGATGTTAGTGAATAAAGAATGCAAGCAGCTGACATACAAACTGCTAGAAGAACATTTTATCAGTGTACAGGTAATCTAATTTTCACTATATCTATCAATAAAAGACAAAGTTTAAATACTACGAAGTTACTACACAGTTACAATATTGCTTTAGTTATTTTGCTCGTTGTTGCTCTGTAAAACTAGACTGGATTTTTATTTATGTGATTGCAACAGAGAGGAAATGTTTAAAACTTAACAATATATACTTTTTTATATTTTCAGCCAATGAGAAAAGCAGCTTCGGCCGGTGGATTGGCGAAAGCCATCTATTTATATCACATCAAATTGCATGACGTGAGTTTTATTAATTTTTTCAATAATATTAATATGAAAATGGTTCTGTATGGTGTCCGGACGTAAAGAATAGCACCATCCCATATCTTCCCGTGGGTGTCGTAAGAGGCGACTAAGGGACTTACCAGAGAATGGGCAGCAGCGTTCTCTGTGCTTTTTTAACAACCGTACTGCGATCGCCAACCCGCCTGCCCCTTCTTGGGGGAGGCCTATGTCCAGCAGTGGACTTTTCGGCTGAAATGATGATTAATATGAAAATATTTTGGGTTAAAGGTTAATGGTACAGATATTAATATTGGTCAACACGATCTTATCAAATACACATTATAAAGGCTTGAATACCATGATTATTGTCTTGCTTCTAATACACGTGTTACACACAATACGCATATCTAGAGAGTAGGGTAGGGTGAAAATACTATCTTACAGTGGTGCGCAGTTCTGTTAGGTAATATCATCCACATCATTTCAGCCGAAAGACCAGTCGATTTGTCGACGCTTGGCGGGATTGTAAGTCCAGCTTTGGACGTCTTTAGTCTGAAATATATAATAGTAGTTATACAGTCTAAACCTGCGGTCTGACAACCAGTTTTTACCAATGGGTATCATATTATCCTGTAGTATCTGGGTTGTAGAGGTGAGATATGTAAAATACTGATATTCAGCTGCATCCGGTTAGACTTAAAACCAACATAGTTGGGAAAAGGCTAGGCAGATGAGATGATGTTTTATTTCCATAAAATATTTTTAGATTGGTTTTCTATTATCTAGGTGGCCCACGCAGCGCAGCAGATGTGCTACCACGCGCTGCACAACGTGCTGCGGCGGCACGCGCACGAGCGCGCGGCGCACGCGCGGCTGGTGGACAAGCGGCGGCGCGTGCGCAGCATCGTGCACGGCATGCGCCTGCGCGGAGAGCCGCAGCAGAACATCGACGATGTCAGTATTATACCATATTCGTTTTTTGGAATGGTGCAAATGCTGGAATTTGCCAAAGGGCCAAGTCCACTAATTTAAAAATGGTTTGTTGTTTGCCATAGAAATATGTCAATAACTGCAGTTATTGACACTCCACTGAACCATTTATAAATTAGTAGTGGAGTGAAGTTGGGCCTTTAGAATTAGAACTGTTTGCTGTATTTGAGATTGGATACGTGGAGGATTGTCCGAATAAATCATTATGAGTTCGGAGTTAGTTGGTCAGAGAACATTGTGCGTTGTCGTTTTGCTACCTCACGCTCTCCTGGTGAAAATCCTCCCCCAATTCCTTCCATGAGCTCTTTTCTCGTGCCTCCTCGAACCAGCCCTCGCGGTACGCGTCCAGATCGTCTCGCCACCTCTTTCTTTTTTTATTTTTTTTACGCTAAGAGCTCCACAACTGCATAAACCATGTCATAATAAACATTTCAGGTAGAGGAAACCCTGACCCCGCCTGAGCTAGCAGTTCTCCAGGGAGTTGAGAAAAGACTGAAACAGCTGAGCACAGCAGAGATGGAGCTTGACAGGAACCTGTTCATCTTCAAGTGGTACTTTATGTTCCCGCAGGACAAGTGAACCTTTCTACCTACTTGGTATTAAGTGTGCAAGGTATGACAGTATGTTATGTCTATGAAATAACGTGGCAATAGTGGTCATTGCCCTTTATTAAACTCTTTTCTACTCGAAACTTCAATGAGTTTGACCACATACAGCGTTAATCAGCTTGTTTTAGAAGTATCTAATATAAGCGTGTATATTGTTTATTGACCACTATTAAAATGGGAGAAGTCGATGATGATATTGTTAACTCATTTTGTAAATAGACTAGGATAAGGAAATTGAATAAAAATCTCAAAAATACGTTCTTAAAATTTTATTTGACCCCATTGATACTCAATAGTTGCTCAAACATGTACAACCTATTCCGTCGATCGATTATTATTACAAAACATATCCAACTATCTACCCGGGCAGCCGTCACACGTAATAAACACAAAATGGCGTATAATTTGAAGCGAAATTTACAACTACCCTCGGAATCATTGCGAACAATGAAGCTAATGCTAACTAATGTGGGTTAGTTCACCGAGGAGGCATTCGAAGCTCGTATAGTGAGTTTTTCTACATAAATTAATATAAAACTCGGAAAATAATTGTTTAAAAATACTCGTAAGAAAATATGGTCCGTAAGAGCAAGGGGGCACTGTTGTTAATCTATATATTGTTACTTAAGTTGTATAGCTTTACATTTTGCATTTAATTGAATATAATACAAATTATAAAATGTTTGTTGTAACTTGTATCCTTACCCGCCTTTGCCTCGACGATCAACTTATTGAATAGACAAAGAATATAAAGGGTGTAAAAAGACCATTAACGACGCCGAAAGGTACTTGTTCTCCTCGTCATTGTGATCATTTTTTTGTTCTAGACCATACCTGGGAACCTTCTAGTGACGGAGATATTGGGTCAAAGTTTCAACTTTTGCACAACTTTTTTTTTTAAATACATGTTTTTATTGTAAGATTTTTACTTTAAAAACCTCCACGACCACCTCACTAGTCAATCCATCCATCAACACAATGTTTTGAGTGCGTCACATTGAGTCCTACCGTAAAACGTGATTTTTCACCCCAAAAAGAAAAGTCGTTTCTCAGCAATAATATTTGCGTTTAGTTACTAAGTTTGATGTACATAATGCTTGGTCGACGGCTTCGTGAAGGGTCCGTATACACCTTGTATAATATACAATAAATCAGGACCAAGCAATGTGTCAAAAATATAAAAAAATAAAGAAATACTATTGTCTTTTACATACATACTACCATATTTTAATTTCATCAGTTAATTTACTAATATTGCACAAAAAACTGCATAGTCTCGGTGAACTCAACCACAGAATACTTGGAAAGGAAATCACAATTAATCAACATTGTTATAATTATTAATTAATATTAACAAGTATATAGATTATGTACGTACGTAGTAAACACCTGTTAAACAGTGACATCTAATATTTTTATTATTTTTATTTATTACAGACTTTTCGACGGTGTGTGTACTGGCAAAGATGATTAAATAGAAATTTTGAAACTTTCTCTTTTATGTATAAATTAACCCAACTTATATCCACGCCGTTTACGAGACAGTTTATTCGCTATCCTTACTTTAAAATCGAATCCTTTTTATTTGCAATATTTTTGTATTAACTTCATAAAGTAAGCCTCGAATAGCAAATAATTGTATATGATGTTGTTCCAATCTTTGTCAGCACACACTCGCCGCTTCGTAAGATATTCACTTCAAGCTAGATTAGATTAGATTTACACTAGATTTGTCTAAATTAAAAAGTCGTCGAATATTTACACGCTTTTGCCTCGGCTTGATGTCTCGTTTAAACTCATTAAAGATAATATTAACATGTCAAATAAATACATACTTACATATCATTCTGATTAAGTTTAAAGTTCAGTTGTCAGAAATCAATCTACAATATAGGTGTAATTTTTAGGTTTTAAACAAACAACGCCATGAAATGTAAAACGCTTTTTTTCAACAATGAATTGTTTTTTTTTCAATTTTAAATCATAGATCTTATTACTCAGTCATTAGTTTATTCGAATAATTTCCTATTTGATGTTTACTTACTTCGACTCAAATGATCCTTGATACGTGCACTTGAATTCATTTAGTTTTTGTCGTGAAGTACGCAGATAAACCAAACGAATATGCTTAATTATATAAAAATTGTGCGCATTTAATTTTGCATGAACAATATTTCTGTGGCATGGTGCTAAAAAGGCCAAAGTACGTTTTTGTATGAAACGAGATTGTAATGCCAGTTTATTGTCAAAGTATGATATTTTTTTGTGCTAAAAGGGCGTTAGTGTATTAACAATCTTTCAAAAGTTACTATGTAAAAAAGGCCAATGTAGTGTGCGCTTTCATAAAGATATGTAAAAAAAAAAAAAAATAAAAGGGCTGCAGTATACTTAAGCCGATAAGAAATTATTATTTTTCACTTTCCTAGTAATAGAGTAAGAACTAAAACGATCAAAGTTAACATTAGCCTTTTTTGTGATGTAATTTTAGTTTGCTGCTTTATTTATATGAAAGCAAAATAGACCAATGTATACATTGGTCCATTGGAATTATTCAAAATGCTAAGTTTAAAAAGAAACCGAAATATGACACGTTCACAATCAGAAGATACTGCAGCAGTAGCACCTCTCAGAGACCTGCAATCATTTCTGGAGTACCTCCAACCATCCAGCCGTCCATTTTATGAGTCTTTGGAGACTGGCCCCGAAATGGAGGATATTGTGTCATGTTCTGATGAAGAAAATTAAAAATATTGTAATCTCTCCATAATAAAATTTCTTAGAGAAACAACATTGGCCTTTTTAATTTTATACATAATTGGGATCATAACAATTATCATCAGTGCTAAAGGGGCTTAAGTTGTTAATATTTTCCAAAATAACATTTTTTTTTTAAATTTGAATTTAATTCATAAATCTTCTTAAAAACATAAATCAAATAAAAGTAAAATATTTTTGCCGTACTACAATATAACACCTAAATAATAACTATTAATGCTGATTCATTGTTCTAACGCTCATTACTGAAAATAATGATTATTGATATTGGCCCTATTAGCACCAGGCCACAGATTTATACCAGAAAAATCTAAACTTTCTACTAAAATTCACAAGAGACATCAAAGCTGGGCCACGAAAACACCCATTATTTTTAGTCAGATTATTTTATGAACTATTCTATGGAAATATTAAAAATACAGTGAAGACATCGACTATCTGGCCTAAGATATCACCTTAACGCGAACGAATCGACCTACATTATCCGACTATACATACTTGAGATGTTTACAAAAGCATTTATTTTTATTTATTTAATATTATAGTGTGTTTGTATGTGTAAGTTAAGCTCAAAATGCAACTAAAACAACATCTTAAAATAGTCTTAAAGACGGAAATTGATTGGTTCAATTATCTTTATCCTCAGGGGCAGTAGTAGTGCAGTTGCACTTTTATTTTACCAAAATCCGACTCTAATAAGGAAGCAACATTTTTATAATAATTTCACGCGAACGAAGGTCGCGGGGCAAATCCAAATTTTCCAAAACAATCTAAACAGCGACATCTATATAAATATACAAAGGTGAGGTAAAAAGCGAAATAAAATGAAACATGCAAATTAAAATTGTTTTTATTTTATTTATAAACTAGGTATTTTATACAACTTAACAAAATACATACATACAGTAACTAATCAGAGCAACCAAAATATAATCATTCATACTGGCATTGAATCTTGATCAAAACAATTCATATTGCTGCATTCATTCCTGAATCCATTTGGTCTCGAACATCTTCGGTTGGCAAGAACCATCTCAGTCAATCATGTAAAGTTATTGGAACAAATGAAGCAACATGATACTCACACTACTTAGTGTTGTCAATGTATTTTAGTTTCTCTCTAATACTGTTAAGTTTTATGTTATCACTGAGTACTTAATTTCCTTCAAAAGTATGTCTGAACGTGAAAATAATTTTATTTGTACTATCACAAAACACTTCGCATTTGATTACGGGATGGAAAGTCTAAATGAACAGAAGTTTTTAAATAATTCGAGATATTTTTAGCTTAAATAACAAAAAATTTTGGCTAAGCCGAACAAATATTGAATGACAACTCAATCCTTAAGCCAATTTACTAAAAGAAATATTTTTATAACTATATTAAGAGGCCAAATAAAGAATAAGAAATATAGAATAGATTTGTGATGTAAAATAAAAATATAATAAAAAGCTCTACTCGATATTTACAAAAGTAATCAGACTGTGGTAACGCTAAGACATGAGGACCGAACTATAGTTAGAGACGATAACAAAACAGTCGACGTCAGCCGCCGACGAGCAGTGATACGGTGCTGCTATATTATAATGTAGGCATGTACAGACTTCATAAGCGAGACATATATAAATTTTCCAAATTTACTCTAGTGCAATATTACTAAAATTTACCACTCTTGAGTGTACCAGTCGCCGTGTCGTGAACATAACATACATATTGTTTCTCCGAGTAAACATTATGTATGGCGCGAGTGGCGCCCTCTGCCGTCCCGCCCCTCGCCCGGCACAAACTCCGTCACAAGCTACATCTAGCGCAGTAAATAGCATAATTTAGAATAAAACATAAAAACGTCCAAATATATTGCAAAAACCTATCACAAAAAGTAATAAAAATGTCTCCTAATCCAATTATACTATTTACAATGCAAAACAGGGTAATTTACACACTTCGTTTGTTTTACTAAATAATTTGTCATTTTTAGATAAATATCTCCATAATGTAATATAATTTTATATATGATGGCCTAAATAATAATACTAACATTTGTAAATTAACGTTGGCTAGCCGGGATAAAGTAAAATATTGATGTGAAGCCAAATATACCTTTTACGTCCAGGAACTATTAAATCATAGGCTTACTTATAGCGACGAACCTTATCCCATATATCTACTAACTTTAACGTATTTGGGCAGCATGATATCTATAAAACGAGCTATAACTTACGCGGTGAGATATACAGTATCGTTTTATAAAGCTATCCATAATGTTGTCGAAACGTAACAGCGCTCACGACCGCAACTTGCGACATTTTCAAACGAAGCCTTCCATCGATGTGCGTTCACATCTTTTATAGTCTCGTACATTGTGCATGATTGTTTTATTAAATTATATCTACGAAAATTGACAATAAAAGATATCAGTGAGCTACGCAAACTTTTTAATTTGTAGTTACTTCATTTAAAAACATCACAAGGATTGTTCTGGGCGACATGGTATCCTGGCTTCTACACTGAACACATAGGAGTCCGACTCCCGGCAACACTGTCGCTGTCTCTCCCGCGCCCCCTGCCGCTCGTGTAAGTGCGTCTCCCTCACACAGGAAGCCATTACAATATGCAGCACGACGCTGAACAACAACTGCTAGAACCACCTTTACTTTTTTGCCGTTGATCTGGAAATAAACAAAAGGGCTAGTGTAAGTTTTATTTTTTTAAACAAGACTATAATAATCGAAACCTAATTTTGTAGGTGCTGCCGATACAGATTCCAGTTGAGATCCAGTACAAAACAGGCACTGTGTTGGCAGTTACTTGATTCGTCTGGGAACTATGCAGGCGATTGATGGTCCTAAAACCGTATTGCTAGCATGGAATCATAGCTCCAAGGAGAAAGCTTAAATATGTTAAACTTTATTACCTTAATTTTGAACATTTTACAGCGATACTAATGACTTTGGAACCTAGCCAGAAATTGAATTATATCAATCGAAATTTTGAGAAGATGAAGCAGTACCAGCAGCACAATCTATCGACACTAAACTACTTCGAAATAAAGTCCCCTATTCTAAAAAAATGCTCAAATACGATTCATCGTTTTAGAATACGAGCCTTTAGCCTACGAGGAGTACAGTAAGTAGTACAAGGTATTATAACGACTTACTAAAAGGAAGTGGGAGCTAGGGAACGGGAAAGGAATCGTTAGGTCCACCGGACTTCTGGAAAACAAGCCTTAGTTTTAATCACAACGTTCGGTTGCACTATTTTTCTTTGTTGTAGGAAAAATAGCCTGGCCACTAATTACTGCACTATGAAAATGGTAACATCACTAATGCTATAAATAGACAAATTCTTTCAATAGACAACAATACAATAGTGGACCAAACTACGAAGACATGTCATCTTAAATGGTTGTCAAAACAAAAGCAGTATTCTACATTTTCTAATAATGTATTTTCTTTTTTATACATACGGTTATTTGACAGGACTGGAGAGACGGAGACTAATATCAAAATCCTTAATTGCTTTGATCTAGTTGTTAGCAATTATTTTTTTATAACAAATACAAATAACTTTTTTGTTTCAGAGGTACATGTACACATAACGTGAACACTTTTGCTAATTCGTAGTCTCATTCTGATGCTGCTTATTAAAGCACTTTTTGTGACTAACCTATGTCATAGGGAGGTGGATTTAAGATACTTTTAGTTACTCTTAGTTGAGGGATTCCTGGCCAGATGAATTTATAACATTGGACGTCAGATAGCTAAAATATCTTAGTTTAGAGTAGTCGTACCGTGTGAGTTAGGCTCGGGCAAGTGCTCGCGCGGCACGAGGTGCATGACGGTGGTGCGGCCCAGAGGGAGGCCTAGGGCTCCCAGCGTCACAGAACTGTGCAGGAACCGGCCCTGGTAGATCAGTCGCAGGATTTCAGCGCGCGACACGCATTCCGTCGCCCAGTCCGCTGGAACATGCAAGGTGGAAATGTTAGGACATGTTTAAAGTAAAATAGATAGGGTATATCGTGTCGTGCCTGTCCTGTTGTTTGAACAAACAGGAACTGATGTGCACTACTGAAGGCGCCAAACTCGCCGTCAAATTCTGGTCATCAAGAGGTAGGCAACAGCATCCGTTAACGTGATTAGACTAATTTTCTATGTAATGTGATGTCATCATCTGCCTAGCCTTTTCCCAACTACGTTGGGGTCGGCTTCCAATTTAACCGGATGCAGCTAAATACCAGTAATTTACATGGAGCGACTGCCTATCTGACTTCCACAACCCAGCCAGTACTGGGTAATACGATACCCCTTGGTAAGGCTGGTTGTTCGGGTATCACCTGTCGGAGACTACCTGTAACGACTATAAAAGATCTACAAATGACAGCAAACGGGTGGTCACCCATCCACGGATCAGCCTAGGCAAGGGTGGCTTAACCTGACTATCGACCCGAGCGCCATATAATTTACAGATTATTACAAAAATAATTAAAAATATATAAACTAGTAATAACTTTAGAAAATCATCTAAATAGTTTTAAAAAACAATAAAAAGAGAATACAAAATAATATAAAAAGATGTTCGAAAACCTGCCCCCAGAGAGATTTGAACTCTCGACCCCTGGTTTACAAGACCAGTGCTCTAACCCCTGAGCTATGGAGGCTGACAGTTGTAGTGCCGTAAATGTTGATACCTATTGACGGCGCGTCATTCACACACACTACAGTGAATCGTACAAACACAGATGTACCGTTTACATGGTACTCAATAGTTTCGTTCCGATAACTAGATGGCGCTGTATTAAATTGTTTCAAGTTCAGAAATAATATTTTACTGTGACGTGTTTAACCTTGTTTATCAAATGGATGTCGTCTAATTGAGTTTTATTTTATCCATGGTTTTGATGAATAAGAACATTGTAGCCAAGTATGTGAAGTGTTTGGCAGTAACTTAGCATGTTAGCGGTAGCATGTAAGTTGTAACTTGTAAGGCAAGGCTATCGATGGCTGTATATCGCGTGATTCCTAGCACTAAGTAAAGGGGTGGTGAGCGTACCTAAACCATGGATTGCACCCGGTAATTTGATATCATTAGTTTTTATTGCATAAGTAAATATTTTTCGCGAAAAATATTTGTGCATCGAGCATCGAATTTTTCCAGAAACTAAATATTTTTAGAAGTATGTAGATATGTAGCACATTCCAATTTATTCAGTTGTTCCGTTCGCTTTATCATGGAATACATGTAATATTGTTATTGGGAACATGAAAGATAAAATATGATGCAGGAAATCGGCGCTTTTGATATTTTCATTAATTTAATTTAGTTACATATAGTATTTAGCCTAGATAGTTTACAGAACACATGCCAATGTAGTGAGGAAAATGTTGAGTATGAATGTAGATGGCTATAAGAGTAGAGGAAGACCAAAGAAATGATGGATGGACGTGTGAACGATGATACGACAAGAAAGGAGGTGCCTGATGAACTGACGAGTAATAGATAAGTATGGAAGAAGAAGACATGCTGCGCCGACCCCAAATGGGATAAGAGCAAGAGAATGATGATGATGATATAATAAGAATTAAATAAATATTCTTTATTATTACTTCACATGTTGATTGTAAGTCGCCTTGCCTTAACCTTTTGACCGCCATAGTCACATATACGTGACAAGCAAGGCCGTGCCCTGTGTACGCCAAACGACACAAATATGTGACAAAATGGTAGATGAAATTGTGGCTTGGAAAGGCACGCGCGTACGTTTATTCTCTGGCGGTCAAAAGGTTAAATTGTAGTAGTTTAACAGCCACCACGTATCCGTAGCCCTAACTTGCCTTGCTTGCTTGTCTTCCCTAACAAACCACTAGCCAAACTAACGCGCAAGCTTCATAAATCACGCGCCACCAGGAGGCGCCACTATCGCTGGCCACAGGGACAATAATTTGTGAACCAAACACGGACCACGTTGTTTGCCCGCCGATGGCGATAAATATCAACGTATCTACGTATTTACGTGCTAGATAAACTTAGACATTTTATTGAGACTTTTCCTTCAGTAGAAATCTTTTGGATTTTTCTACAAGACAGTTATTTCTAGCTAGGTCGGTGGTTAGATTAATAGATAGTGGCTTAATTTCGGTTTTGCATGCGATTGTTTGTTCTGATTTTGTGGTTGACGGAATTTAGAGGTTTTTTTGGTTTGAGACGTTATTTTAAAAGCTTGTTATTTTTGCTGTTTTCTAAGTATTCGTTCGGGATAAAAGAGTCGTTCTGGATAAAAGAGTCATCCTGGATAAAAGAGTCATCCTGTATAAGGCCAACAATTGGTGATTTTTTTTTACTTTCCCATCGCCATAATGTGTAGGCGCTTAGAAATTAGCACTAGCCCTAATGCGGTCGACTCTAATGATGAGTAAATTATGATTGATGATTTCACCATGACGTATGTACTTTATAAATAGGTAGTTTATGACGCTTTACCATAGGAAATTAATCAAGGGATTAAGAACTACCTACTAATACATAAAAAGTTCAACTTTGGACCACAAAATCCCAAATTGCTGTTCAAAATAGATCTGCCAAAAAACCTAAGATAATCCATAGTAAGTTTTTGCTCTAGTGTTATTATCAAGTTATTTTTTAACAAAATCACATAGCCTGAAGATAAACAATAAAATTATGGCGCTGTAATTACGCCAATTATGGTTTAAAGGCATGTTCACACCTACCCGAGCGTGGTAACTGACCTCAGGCAACGCGCTGACAACGAGCTCGCTTTTACACTTGTTTATCTTTTTTTTTTTTTTACAAAAGTGCGAATGTGTGTGTGTCAGCCATATGTTGGACGCACCATGTGTTTTGAATTGGAACGATATAAAAAATAAATGCCTTTTTTATGTAGATACTTCCGTAGAATACTAATTGTGTATTTTATTGTGATTTTGTGCCAAATTCCTAACAAGAAATGAGTTATTTGAAACTAGTTGTGTGGACTCTGTTTTAAATGAAATTAAAATGTTGTAGATATCAATTGTACTTCTTATAAAATATTGTGGTCAAATACGCGTAATAAACATTTCTTTATTTTATGTAGGTACTTAGTATAATATTTATTTTTCCTTATGGCCTTTTGACGCACAAAAACAGGAAAAATCGATGGAAAATTCTTATGATTTCGGTAACAAAATAATCAAATAGGCACAATAAAACAACTTGTAATACAAAGGACGGCAAAGAAACGTGTTTGAGGTTAATATCATTGCGAAGGACCATTGATACGATTTAATATTTCATAAGTAAAGCCCAACATACTGTTATGTATAAGTCGGTACTTCTCTCTTTATGAAACGTACGATAAAAAGAAACCGACAAAAACATAATAAAATTACCATAACATAAAATCCGTGGAACTGTAAGAAACCTACGTGTTGTGTTAAAAGTATCAGGGAACGTTTTTAATATCGCATCTTTTTAGCTTTCCAAGACACGTAACGGCGTTATGCTATAATAGAACCTTGTATGAACGGGAATTTAAGACTCGTTTAAAAACGTTTTAAAAGTTACCCTTTTTTGATAACATAGGCCTTTGCCCAGCAGTGGGACAACACAAGTGGTATGGTATTTTTTCTTTTAGCACTCTGGGTCTACCGACTACCAGTAGTCGGTAGACCCAGAGAGTATCTTGAAAGTCGTACATCTAGCCTTGCCAAGGGATATTTATCATTACTATATCACCCAGAAGTTGAAGTTCAGGGAGGCAGTCGTATCATGCAAAATACTGGTATTTCGCTGCATTCAGTTCGACTGTAACCAACTTAGTTGTGAAAAAATAATGTAAGAGTGCATGTGTGATATTATTTTCCATGTCACTGACGAAGCAATCACATAAAAATATGTATTCTGATGGATGAGATAAAAGATTTGAACTAAGAGAAGAGAGAGAGATTTCAACATATTGTCTTAATATGTGAATGCACATTTCGAACTTCCTTGCAATGTGTCTCAACATACCTAACTGTCGTCAAAGTTCTAAGGCTATATTGACGTGACCAATTAGCAGCCATGCCCGTTGGTATGCAGATCCAAGTGAGCTAGTTACCTACTCCACTTGAGTGTATAAACTTAGATTTGCATCTGCAGCTTTGAGTTTGGAGATTCCCTCAAGTGTTATGGTTTGGTATGGTAAGACAAAATTCTGCTGTTTCAGCTTCGCATCGCCGCCACGTCGTAAGACACATGTTAATGTGCTTAACAAATTTTTGATAATTTTATCAGTAAAAACGAAACGAGTTTACTTTGGTATTACTGCACAAGCCAACCTGCAGCGTTTTGTTTGCACTTTTCAATGCCAAAATTGTTATCTGGACAAAAACTTTGCACAGATTTAACAGATAATACCAAGACTGAATTCAGTCATATGACTGTCATTATGATTACCTTCAATTTAATGGAAAACAGAAAAACAAAGTCTTAACTGTGCTATTGTAGTGTTTATAAAGATTTAAGGAAATATTTCTCATATTTATCAAACTTGAGGAAACTGATGAGAACGAATCTTGCTTATTCTTATCTTGTAACTAATGTAAAGGGTAATTCCGCCAATGAAACTGAACGCGAACAGCACACCTAAACTGCGTTCAAAACCTGTCAGTATCATCATTCTTATAGAATATTGACCGAGTACACTGTCAAGGTGTGAAATTAGTCTAAATTATTGCAAAAATAAGGGAACAACGGTGCTATGGGTATTATTTATTAAAACAACCAATCAAAAGCCCTATTGCAGACCACTACATCAGATAGCAAACTGATTTCCATATGAGCAAGGCACATAACCAACCACCCATCAGTAGAACAGCTATTTATAGTGCTTTCTGAACACAGTAAATAACACAGTTGGGAATGTTCGAAGCTAAGTGAATTATGACCAAAACAGACACAAATTGATTTGATTCGAAAGTAATTTCACAGTTGGCCTGTGATACAAATGTCCAAAATTCCGCAGCTGCGGGTTAATTGCGAGCAATAGAGAATGGATTAATTTTTCATTTACATGTTAATGTATTCTTGTAAAGAATTTAAAGGGAACTGGACTGATTGTTCAGTATCTTATAGATATAGAACATGCCAACATGGTTATTTTATGGTGGCAAGAAGGGTCGCAACAATGATCCCTGTGGCAGTCCGAAGATTTTCTTACAAACGTAGGTTTCATAAGATAGGAAAGTACGATGTAAGTCTTCCTAGCTTGATAGTAGATTGTATTTAGCTGTACTTAAAGCCTGCAATACCTACTTGAAGAACAATAAATGAATTTTCTGAATTTGTTTATTAAGTATTTTAGGTTTGGTACAATGGTTATGTGAGTACAATATATATCAACTACACACACACGCCGAAGATAGATCTTTGCCCAGTGCCCAAGTCTGACTGTGAATGATGACGACAATGAGTATGGAATGAAATACACGTGATATTACCTTCAGGCCAGTTATCGTAGACATGTATCGCGATATCGCCCGCTGAATCGACAGGACTGAACACAAACTCCTTCGTTTTGCCAGACACCAGAATTAACCGAAGATTTATCTGTGGAAGAGGAGAAAATCAATATTAGTGACATGTTTACTTCAATACAGTTTGCTGAAAAATATTTCAAAGATCACAAATTTGTTTTCCGCAATCATCATACTATTTGCTACTAAGATTGCATTTACGAAAAAACTGTAAATTATTCAGAAAGATTATCTAATTAACTTTTTTTGTAGTAAACAGCGGATTCCTAAAGTTAATTATTATTGTTAAACAAAACGGTGTGCTTATACAAATACAACCAAAGTTCAAGATCATAATCTTGATATATTTTATTGAGCCCTGAAACTGGAGTGTAATGTATTAGTAGTTTAAACTGCACGAGAAAACCGCTAGTCAAGACCACAAGGAACGCAGAAGCATTCCATTCTAGTATAAACTTCATATAAATTTCAAAATCTATTATTAACCAGCATTCGCCGAAGCACAAAGGTTGTTCAAATAAACTGTACCTGCTTTTTCGTGTGAGCTATGTTTCTGATCACGCCATGTAGGTATTTTCCATCTAGTATTTTACTGCATAGCGAAAAATTGCCGTTGATACTAGAGAATTCAAGGCCTTGACCCGAAAATGAGCGCTGACAACCTTAATATATTATGTTGGTAAGGAAGCCAGCAGGCTATTTGGGTCAAGGATAAACAATATCGATTCTCGTGGAAAAGTGTATGAGGCAATTATTTGCTAACAACGGTTTATTAAAGTGTTACGGTTAATACAATTATGGCTAGAATGGATCAATGTCTAAATGATGCTTTAGTTATTAGAAAGGGAGTAGCCCTTTATAATGACTAAAGCAGAATATTTGAGTTGACCTGTGTCTCAGTAAAAAAGTCAAAACATTCTACTTTGTCTTTGTCTTCCGTATCTATTCTTTTTTAAATTAAATGAGTTTTTTTTCTTTTTCAGCTTCGCCAATCGATTTTGATAATCGACTAAGAAATTCGACACGAAAACCGATCACTATTCGTTCAATTTTTTAAATTTTAGGCCAGTTGTTTCGATTTGAAAATTAACATGCCAAAGTCGCAAAACAAGGCTTATTTAGTTTAAGCAGTTCATCCCCAGCTACATTAATATGTATGGAAATGCGTGAAGCGTAGAATGTTGTGCCGTTTCGTCAGTGCCGTGTGTTAGCGCCTTAATGCATGGCTAATGAGTCTCTTATGTTTTAATAGCTTTGATTTGGCAAACCTATCTTGTGACGAAACAAAGTTTGATCAGAATTGTAAAATCGGTACTAACTGATGAATTATACAAAATGTATAATCTACTGGTATTTCATAATAAAACAATTTTAAACGATTTTTGATGGTAACATTTCCAAAAACTTTAACAAAATGGACAAAAAGGGTTAAGCGACCCTGCCAGGATTCGAACCTGGAATCTTCTGATCCGTAGTCAGACGCGTTATCCATTGCGCCACAGGGCCAGTGATAGATAGGGCGAAAATAGCATTGATAAAACGCTTGCCGTCGCATCAGAAAAACTGTGTCGGCTAGTTTTTTTTTTTTTCAATTAAGGTAGGTATAGGTTTTCTTTTGTGACTAAGAATTTTCTTAGAAATACATTTTCTATTCACAGGTATCTGACGTTCGCCAACAAGGTCGTATTTTACACCTACGCAATGAACTAAAATAAAATTAATGGGTGTGCGGCGACCCTCCTATAGGAATATAACATGTAAACGTATAGGGCACATTTTGTTCGTAGCCGGCCGGCTCAGGGGACGCAGGGTCTTGCGGCAGCCATATTTCATTTTTCCCGCCATCCGGGGAGTCATCCGCCATTTTCATTCTTGCATCAAAACCTACGCGAAGTTTTTATATTTTCCTTTGTGTTTTTTGTGTCTCCGCGATATTTCAAGGAAATCTGGCTTGGCGCAATTTCATGTATATGTATACATACAGACAGACAGCGGCCTAGATATTTGTACGATATTAATATTTATTTTTCTTTTTATTGTTCCTTCAAAGTTTCTAAATAGTGAAGGTTATTAGTCCGTATTGTGAATATTTCTTTTGTTCTTCGTTTCCATTGTGTCACAAAGGACTTATCCGTTTTATTTCATCACAATAAAATGGATGCCTAGCTTAGTTAAAGCTCTTTGTTAAATAAAATGAGTAGCTCCATCCATTTTGTCGACCCACGCACCTCCAAGCCTCCAACACAGAACTGTATTTCACGAATATCGTGCTTAGTGTACCGTGGCCGATCCCACAGTTAGTTTCATTGAGGTCATTGTCGAAAAAGCTTTATAACATAGAAAAATTTATGCCACACTCATATTGGGGTCAAGCGGTTTTGAAAAACGGTCTTTCTCTCTCGGAATTCTTCAATGATGAAGATTCTTCGCAAACATTTCTTGTAGGGGAATGTTATGGGGGTTCCCGGTGTTTTCCTACGGGGTCCGTGTTATTTATCGTTTGTGTTGTTCAAACAGACGTTTTTTTGGGGAGACGCGTTGTGCTTTCTTGTTTTTGCTCCTCCCACTTTATTTTATGATGTGTAAATAGAGGGAGCCGTGTGTGAATCTATGAATTACGTATTGATTCTATTTCGCGTGAATTATTGTCCAGATAAAGTAATGAACTTTCATTGTATGTTAACTCATATCGTCACCACATTGGATGCTAAATATAAATGTAAATGTTAGAACAATTGAACAATACGTATTTAAGGAAACGACATCATAAAAGGCGAGAAAGACATTACTTTCCAGCGTATATGACATGTGACGTCGTGGCCGTTAGCGGGCGTAATGTCGCGATTTACGCCATAGACAATAAGCTGCAAGTTTTATGGTTCCATCCGCAATGCGGGGCGACGCACGGCGGCGACGGCAGTGTACGGAACCGTCCACTAGGCCGCTTCCGCTGCATATAACGGCATACCAACATAATTGATTGCCCTGTCATTATAACAATCTCAATAAGTGTAAAACTACCTTCGTAGCAGCCCCGCATTTGAATAGTCTTTTGATTCGCAATATCACGTTGTATTCTGAGATTTACTGTCTACTTCTAAACTGAAACTGAGTTTATTATCAGCTCATAATCTGATTTATTTTTAAATCTATAATGACCCTGAATCTCGCGTATTCCCCATTCCTAACCAGCTTCGTTGAATAGCATAGCAACTCATATAAATAGAATTAAGACGAGAATTTCATGCATTTCCAAGAATTGGTAACGAACAAGAAACAAAATATCGTATTCGTGTAAAGTTTTCAAGTGGGGGCCATATTAAATTTTCGCGGTTCCGCCATGTTGAGACGTCGCGTCCGCGCCTTTTCAAATTAAACTTAACGGGGCACAGTTTCACAAACTATACCAGCTTGTTTTGGATTTTAAAATGGCTTCCATAATATAATGTTGAACATACAGCGTGTATCAGAGAGGTAAGAACAAGTTGTTCAGTTTAATGGTATGTCATACATCTTTATATTTTAAGTATATTCTCTTTTAAAAAGTGAAGTCGGTTTTTATACACCTACTAGGTAAAGAAAATTTAAACACTAGCTTATTAAACTCCACCTTCCCATTATTCGAAGCATTAAAAACTTCCAGCCGTTTCTAAATACCGTCTGAAAATTGGCTTTCCAAGGCCTTGACATTTAAAAACCTTGGCAGCATAAATATCAGTTTGGAAAACTAACATGTGTTCAAAGTTTCAAAGTTATTTAGAACATCAAAAAGTTTGATATGGGCTAGATTTATTATTACAGGCAGGTGAGCACGCCGGATACTAAATAAAAGTATTGATTTATATTGTAACGAATGTACGGACTGAAATAGATGCCCTTGCAAGACCTTTCAGGGCGCCCATTCATGAACTTAGATGACAATCAATAAGATACACACGTTAAGAGATATAGTATTTTATTCTATTTCCTTTCTTTTGTTAGTGATAATAAGATTTCTAATAATATCTACGTTTTTACTCGTGAGAACCTGTAATTGGCTCTGTGTTGCATATACAATTGTTATTCATTTGTTATAGTCGTTGGTTCCCCTATTTATAAATAAATAACGTTATAGTTTATTTTAATTCAATGTTATTGGGTGAGGTGAACCACTTGATGGCATTCTATGCGATCTATGGATGTTTGCAATACCAGAGGCATCACAGGTACGTTAAAATCGTCGTGAAGAAGCTGAAATGCCTTCTGTTCTAGAATAAAAGCGCTGTTTTGCGGCAAAAATAGGAATGGTGGTAATTCTTCACTGGACGAGCTTCTTCACAAAGAAAAAACTTTTAATGGAGTAGCCAACTTCTTCTCAAGACTATACTTCAACGGTGACAATTGGCAAGTCGGTACAGTTTGGCATACTTGTTGCTATTTTACTTAGACGGTAGTTAGCATCCGGTTCCTGGAACGGTACAAAAACTTGTCCAGCACTTAGCACCTGTTATTTTCCCTGCAGTATTTACTTTAATGCTGGCGTATTAAGTTGTTAGTTTCAATTTCCAACACGATGAAGTTATTATATTTTAACGAAGATGTTTTAATTTTGAGTTATTTTCGCGGGGTATTCCTCAAAGCGCAACCAACTAAGCGCAACTAAATTATTCCTCGAAGCGCAACCATGAAAAAAAATTAATGAATCAATATAATCTCATTTTTCATCATGGTTGCGCTTTGAGAAATAATTTAGTTGCGCTTAAAAATAGTTGCGCTTTGAGGAATACCCCATTTTCGATCTCGGATCCCCAAAGGCACTTGTGGAGGAATACATTTAAAAACGTATTCAATTCAATTAATGGTTCGATAAAAAAACGTTCAGTGAAAAGAATAGCAGTCAGTGGACTGTTAAAAGAAGCGAAGTCCGTGTTTTTGTTAAAGATACTTCCGCGACGGAGCACCAAAGAACCGGTTTTCCTCGACTTGCAATTTTATTAGCACAACCGAAGAAACTTCAGCGGATCGTTCTCAAAAATAAACTTTGATCCCAAGTTTCTTTCCGATTTGACTCGCTGGTCACGGAAGGTCCGACCCTCACAAATATTCAAGAAAATGATAATCGATACACCCTTTAGTTGAATTCTCGAAACAAACATCTTCAGAACCTTCCCGTTCCGGGGTCCTGGCTACTAGTGGCACAATTTTGTATCACACCGGACTTGACCAAATCTAACACCTACAAGTTAGGGTTTTCAAGTGACTTGAGTTTGCCCTTAATTTGTGAATTGTGAATGATGGGACCTTTCTATATACGGATCCGCTTGAACGGTTCTCTTCTCGATTTAGTGGAGAATATTCAATACTCATTGAAACCAAGTTCAATACGTTGAAATGAAAGTTCAAAGTCGTGATTGTCCCGTGAATTGTTCTTGTTTCGTATTATTTCTGTAGCCATAATGTCAGTTGTGTAGAAACAATTCAGTGACTCTTTATGGACCCAAGGTTTCAGTAGTAAAATACTTTTTCCTGAAGTTTTTATACTGTTTTCGTTTTAGTTTTTTCCTTGAATGGTAACCTAATTGTTTACCGGAGCAAGATTAGCTATCAAAACGGTAGACTTCATTATTAAAATTTGTCCAGCTAATAATAAAATTTGAATTCCCCTTATCGTATATTTGAACGAGAAAATATTTCGTAAGCCGATTACAAAATGCCTAATAATAAAACAAGTATATTTTTCTCTGTTGTATACTGCGTGTGTTGCCATTAACTTAAGTTCTTTAAAACCGTGCAGAAAGGCTGTATAAGGCAGATAACAAGCTAAACCCAAATGCTCGCTTTTTCAATTTGGACGTCGTAGTAGAAGAAGTAAAAAAACAAAGGTATTTACTTAATCAGTGTATTATGCCGAGCTACCAGAGCAACCGGCAACATGCAAGCGAAGTTCCCTGGCTCAGCGCCAACTAATGCATGAACATGTTTATACTTACCCGTGTTCGGGAGAAATTCCTGCCGCTGCTGGCTGGTTGGCTTTGACCACAGGCAAAGGCCGTGTTATCAGCATTCTACTTGTTTTATTAATGCAACGTGCACTTATGCAACGTCCGGTTTTTAGGTCTCTCTCCAAAAATCCGGTTATTTCCTTTGTTTTAGGAGGAAAGAGGATACGAAAATGTTCGGTTAGTTGATTAGCTTCGTCCCCATTTCGGTTTTGAGTTTCAATCGGAATAATGGAATCATTAAATTCAATGTTCCATGCTTTTACCCGAACGAACCCAAATACTGAATATTAAAAAAATCCCTCATATTTGTGACTGCTCGGAATTACATTGTGATGATGAGATATTATTATGCTGTTACGCCTCTGTAGCAGGTTAGTGAAAGGAATTTAATTACACTATGCAGCTGCATCTTTCGTTGATGCAATATTTTTTTTCCCATAATAATGACGCTAGGTTCTGCGAATTCAAGATTATGATCTAACATGCAGACGTGGTAATGTTTACATACTGCAAAAAGTATCATAAATTCCAAGAATTAATATTAAAACTAGGCTAGAAGAAAGAAAACCGATCGCGCGCTAACATAACAACAAAGTACTCGACAAAAACGCCTTGATATTCAAGGCTTCTATCACAAATCATAAAAAATGAATAGAATTCGATTTCATTCTTCATAGTCTTGACATTTCAATTTGTTAATCCATTGTTGTGTACCATTTACTTATAAATGACGTTCTTATTGCTGGGACGTATTCGAGATAACAATGGCGATGGAGCGGTGGCTGAGCGGGGCTCACTCCCGACCAGATAATCACGTTTAACGGCAAATAGAGTTTGTGCTCTCTGGAGGAACACTCAGGGCTGTATGGGCCATTGCTGGCATAATAGAATAATAGATTAGTGCAGGAAGCTGTAATGATCATGTTGGTTCGACATTCACCTACTTTTGATGGTTAGATGGCCATTCAGGCACTCTATAGAGAAGACCTGATTGAATTTGCAGATAGTTCTGCAGCAGTTCTTTGTTTTGGATTATAACTAGATATGCGGAGGGATCATTAATTCTGGGGACTACAATACACCCGGCTCTCATCTTGTAATCTTACTTAACTGCCTTCTGTATTATTAATCCTGTATTTTTGTTTCACGGCACAGGAGATAGTCTCGGTGCAATACAATGTCTAGGTCCAACCGGTACAGGTACAATGGCACCGTTAGCTTTAATTAGTTTCAGCTTATATGGTCGAGCCATTAGCTTATACAATGTTTCTAATAATTGTATAGGTGAGAGCTTTTCCTTTATTAGACCCCAGCTAGCAATGCATCTACAGTAAATCTGTAATGGCGACCTTTGAAAAATGATTTTGGATTATGCTTCCCCCCACCTGGGAATCCGAATTTGCATTCGGTAGTTTACAAGCTAGTAATTAATTACATTGGTCCCATTTCACCAATATAAGTGAACGCGATCACATCTAAACCGTGTTCAAAAACTTTGGGTTTCAATATGTGGGTTTCCATAGCAATTATGACACTGACAGCTCTTGGACGCAGTTTAGATGTGATCGCGTTTAGATTCGTTGGTGAAATTCGTCCAGCGTAAGGTAAAGCTAGGGAAATATTTTGGAGGGTTGTCGCATAAATTAGGGTGAGATTATTTTTCACGCATGCGCGTTCTGCCCTCTTAAGTGGATTCTCAGTGATCATAAATCAACCAATTACTGTTTTGGGAATATTTCCAATTTCTTCTATCAATCAGACCGCGTTCCCTTGGGGCTTAAAATTATAGACGGAAAAATATTGCTGGGAATGCAGAATTATTTATTTTTCCTTAACAAGTTTAGTAGATATTTTGTAGGAGTCAAAAGAAATAGAATTGTAAAGCGTGAAGGAAGTTTTAATTTAAGCATGTCGTATTTCATAATTCATACCGAAGGTTATAGATCTGATTAATAAGTTATTTTTTAAACAGAAATTTAAAATGGTCTTTTTCCTCATGAAATTAAAAAGGACTTAAGATTTATGAACCGTTTATAAATGTCAAGATCAAGATAATATTAAAGAAGTTGTAATTATTAGAGTGAAGTGTGAGGAAAATGTCGTGAGGAAAGTTTTAAGTATTAATGTGGATGGCTATAAGAGTAAAGGAACACCAAAGAGACGATGGATGGACTGTGTGAAGGATGATATGGCAAGAAAGGAGGTGTCTGATTAGTGGTAGTTCTTACAAACAAGCCTTATAACCGACCACTTTTCATGATTTTAGGGTTTCAGAACAGTGTGCTTGCTTTATGGCGTTGCCGTATTGTTGGTCCCTAGGTACGCCACTGTGTCTGATGAGATGACGAGTAATAGTAAATAAATTGGGATAAGGGCAGGAGAATGATGACGATAATTATTAGACTGATTTTTTTAGCAGGTAAGGTATTTTAACACAAAAGTAGTAACATTTGAAAATCAGATTATCAGTTTTTTCCATTCACTTGATCGTGTTTTTAACCTCCGACGCAAAAAGAGGGGTGTTATAAGTTTGACAGTAATGTGTGTGTGTGTCTGTCTGTGGCACCGTAGCTCTTAAACGAGTGAACCGATTTGGATGCAGTTTTTTTTATTTGTAAGCTAGTTTCTTGGCGATGGTTCTTAGATTTCGTTTTATCAAAATCGGTGCAGCCATTTACTAGATATGGGGGATGTAAATGGGTATGAAAAATTGAATATTTTCAAATATACCCAAGTCGGGTATCAAATTAAAGGGCATGATGTGTATATTAAAATTAGACATGTATTATCAAAATCCGTGCAGCCATTTATTAGATATGGGGGATGAAAGTGGGTATGAAAAATCCAATATTTTCAAATATACAGAAGTGGGGTATCAAATGAAAGGGCATGATGTGTATATTACAATTAGACATGCTTTATCAAAACCGACTCGGCCATTTTATTGAATTTTCAAATGTTTGTTCGCTTTTCTTTGTTGCGATGGGGGTTTTTTACATTTAATTAATTATTATGTTTCCAGAACTTCCATAGCGCGTTGTACATTACAAATAGTCGGAGAAAGCGTACAATTTTCGTGAAAAAACATATTCACTTCCTACACGTTTTTGGACGCCTGGTGTTTCTCGGTCTTTGGGGAACATTACGTAAGCAAATTAGGCAAGTTGTAGCCGAACCAATATTTGACTTTGTACCCCAAAGCCTATAAAATAACAGTAAGATTTTAGTGGCCGATAAAGGGAACATATGATTGTTTTTACTAGAAATAACAAAAAGTATTCAGAAAACCGGCTGTCATTTGTAGATCTTTGACAGTCGTTACAGGTAGTCAGTGGCCCGAAAGTCTGACAGCCAGTCTTGCTAAGGGATATCGTATTATTCAGTACTAACTGGGTTGTGGAGCTCAGATAGGCAGTCGCTCCATGTAAAGTACTGGTATTCGGCTGCATCCGGTAACACTGAAAGCCGACCTTAACATAGTTGGGAAAAGGCCAGGCAGATGATGACAAAAGAATGTACCTTTTTTTTACCCAACTGCCAAGGAAGGGTTAAGTTTTTCGCGCGTATCTTGTATGTTTCCTTGTAAATTTCTTTATTACCTCGTATGTTCCAAATGGCTGGATGGATTTCGACCATTAAAGTAGGTATCATTAGATTCGTCTCAAAATCTCAAGTGTCCTTAGATAGGTGTTTTTTTTTAAATACGGCGGATTTTTGGCGCTAAATTGTAACTCGATAATATTTTTTTTTCAATCAAACCGAGTAGGGTATCAAAATGAAGGAAATTAAAAGGAGATTACAAATATAATTATAGGTACATAATAAAATGTGTAGTCGGGTTTTTGATACTTTTAATTAAATGTTGTTCAAACACGTTTTTTAAATATTTTGGCTATAGAAATCCAATGATCCAACCTAAGAATACGGCAAGTACCGCCACTAGATCCAACATAAAGATGCAATAAACTATCTTTTATTTTAGGGTTTCAGTAACCCAAAAACAGCCCTTAGTTGCAACAGAACCATTATAAAATCCCATTCTTTCGTAAACCAACGTAACTATTTTATCTGACCCCATTTCCTGATATTTAATATCACAATATGAGTGTACCCTTTGATCCACAGTCACATCTTTGTTAAAATATCGGTGGTCCTTTGACATCCAATAACTTTTGCTTATAGAAGCGAGTGGGGCTGAGGGTAACTATTCCGGCAACAATCGACTACGGACGGGGAATTTAATATTCCACTATAGTGGTCCAGTATATGGGGGAAAGAGGATTTGGTAAAAAGGTATCTTTGTAGATAATAGTGTGGTATTTGCGAGTACAGGAAGGTTAATCGAAGTTCTTCGGTATGGACAAAATTGTTGCATTTAGATAACTATAGTACCGTGCAACAGTGGGTAGGCAGAGCACCCGCGTGGTTCGCAAGCCCGTTCCGTAATGCTCCGCTGTTGTGTTATTGTGATAAAAGTGAATGAGTAAGTATTAAAAAAAATGTTTCTTTGGGAAAGTTGTTTGTTTTCATGAGCACAATCACGTGTTTAAGTATCAGTCACTAATTACCAGACACCCTATAGAATTGAACGTTACTTGGCGGTAATCTTAGACATTAATTGATGTGCAAAGTATTAAGCTTCAAATCCGCGAAAAAGATCCAGTTCTGGATGCAACATGCAATACCGTCTTCCCGTATGCAAAAATATGCACATGCAGCAAAGCATATTAAGCATGCCGTGCAACCCAAATATATATTGAGTATAGGTTTGGATGCATGGCATGTTAGTTATTATTGCATCCTTTTCGCGAAACTAAAACTAAATATTCTGCATAAAATTTAATACCAGTAAGAGATAATAACCTAAGAGCAAATTTTACCAATTAAACTGAACGCGATCAGCACATCTAAACTACGTCCACGAGCCGTCATTGTCAATGTCCCATGGCCCTGACAGCTCTTCAATCCGCCGTTTAGATGTTTAAATCGCATTTGGTGTCGTTGGTGGAATCGGCTCTCAGGCGTCGCTGTCATGGGCAAGACTTTTAACTTGTCAAATTTTAGGACACAAATTACTGACTGGTTTATTGAAAAGAATATTATAATATTAGGGGGAAAATGGCAGATAAAGAAAACGAAAATTACTTAAATCAAAACATAAATTAAAATCCTCAGGAAAAGCTCCTACATCTTTCACCAAAAGAAATACATAGAAAATTAATGTCTTATTCGTTAAATTTATCATTCGGAATAACGGAAACATAAGAAAAGCCTACGCAAACAATTTAACGTGAATCCAGAGGCAATTACGTGCAAATCCAGTATAATTTCCATAAAAATTAAGGGCCTCGCCTTATGAAAATTCCTAAGAAAATTGCGAATTTGTTTATTATTAAAAACCAAAGAGCTGTTACAAACACGTGTCTCTGGCCGACCTTGTTGTTAATTACGTCCTCTGCTATGGTAATTTAAACTTTATGTTCGTGGAATAAGGTCCGTGATAATTGGGCATGTTTCCATTAACCTTTTGACCGATTGTCGCGCGATAAAGCGTCACGAACGAAAGTTATAATTTGTTTTTTTTTTTTTCACATGGCGAGGTGACGAGCTTTTTCACATTTCAGCCAGTTCAGCTGTTGCAAACATTTTCATATGTCACTAAAGTAAAAAGTTTCACTGCTGGCAGTTGACAAATTAATTAATTCTTGCAGTAAATTTATGTTATGCGGTATACTGTTTTTAAAAGGGTATAATCCGCATTGCTACGATACGAAATACCCGCAAATAAGTACTGCAAAATAAGCTGTCACAACATAACACATTTGATTTATATGTATGGCTCATGTTGTGAAAAAGTTCTACCTATTAACCTGCTAAGGTGGAGCGGCGTAGAAAATCTAGAAAGTAGAAAATAAGGTTTAATTAACACTATTTTTTACTTAGTCGGCAGCTTGATAATATTCTTCTAGTTGGACAGCCTTATCAAGATCTGTCCGAATCCCAAATCGATTGCACTTCACATCTTCCATTGTATTAAAACAACTATTTAGCTGCTTTTTGTTTTTGACCGACTAGCTCCTCAAAGAGACAATTCAAAAGTGCCTGTAACGTTTACATGATGATAAAACTTTGCCAATTTATCACAAATATCAATCTCCAGGATTAAAACTGCGCTCAATATCGTACCTCACATAAATCACTTTCTCACAAAATGTTGATAAATCATGTTTTGAACTCGGTGTGAACTTCAGACGTCTATGACCGCAGTCACCTTCGTATCCTTGAACCCGGTTCAAGTAATCAACGTTAGAAAATCTTAATACATTCTGTTGAACATGTTTTTTCACAAGAGTTATTGAAGGGTTGATTCACACGAAAAGGTCTTGCCGCAATGTAAGGGTATCGATGTCAAAGGGAGGTTAGTTAATATTTTAACGAGGCTGTGAATAAACTCTGCCTTTGGCGTCTCATTATGCAGAATGGAGAGTTTTGTAATTAATTTACATAATAATTTAGTACCTTATAAGTTTAACCTCTGGTTTCTGGAAGCCAGTTCAGTCTTTGATCACGAAAAGCGAATTTCAGCAATGAAACTGGACGTATCACGTGATTACCACATCTAAACCTCGTTCAAAAACTGTCAGTTTCATCGTTTTTGTGGAGAATTAAAACTGACAACTCTTGACCGCGGTTTAGAAAACGGTGCAATTCATTTTAATCTTACCTTTATTTTTAACTTATGTGGCTGGAAAAACTAAATATATTTAAACACCAATCAATTTTATGGATAGGTTTACTTTGGTTATTTATTCCACCAAAATTGAATACGGCCTCACAAAACCAGAGGTCAGAAATTCCACGAAAACAGTAAATTCTCTTTAAAAGCCCAGGACCTTAGAACCGTGTTCGACTTCTATGATATTTGGTCTCCCAGCCATTGGCTGCAGGTGCTCTACAATATTGAATTCAAAATGAGAGTGCACTTCGCTAAATTTGGTGACGCTGCACGCTGTTTACGTAACCTTCAATATGGCGCATTTTTACCAAGCAAATGTTACTCTTTCTACAGCACTTCAAAATGGCGTGTTAAGTTAACACATGTTGCAAATATGAACGGGGGAAACATTTATGGGTTAAAATATTTTCAGAGGACGAAAATATTGTAACCTAGCTTTTGCTCGCGGTTTCGTTTCTCCCGTTATATATACGGAAATTAACCCACAGAAATATTTTTTTATTATTTAAATGTAACCTATGACACTCGGAGATAATGTAGCTTCCCGTTAGTGAAAGAATTTTCGGAATCAGATCAGTAGTTCCGAAGATTACCCCTTACATACAAACTTGCAAACAAAAAATTTTACCTTTTTGTAAAATTAGTAAAGATAATAAGGCATTTCTTCGTTCGTTTTTAACCCCCCACGGGGAGGGGTGTTATAAGTTAGTTATTTATGTTTTGTTGTGACCCAAAACTAATAGCGCCCTGTTATTTTTCCAATACAATTTCACGAAAAAATGAGCACTGAAACTGCTTCTTACCCATGGCATTCAAACATCAATTTATCCTTGTAGTTCTTTCTTAGACATTATAAAACAATATTCGGACATTGAAATTCGAAGTTTTATATCGAATCTGGGTGAATTATCGAAACACTGGTCTAGCAAACCCGCAGAATTCCGGCTATTATAAAATTAAATTACCCTATTCTCCACACTATATATACTTTAGCTACTCATAAGAGTCAACAGAGAGCGACGTTTATTAATGGTAGGTACCAGAGGCATCAGATCAACAATTTGTCATATTCTCATTTTTCATAGTCTTTTATTTGTAGTAACAATAACATTTTTTAACAAAGTGATATTGGGGATTTCCATCAGGAATTTCTCAGTAGCAGCCACAGTGTCTGGATTTGTGCCCGGCTGATGGCAATATGCTCGCCCTCTATTACATGGGGCTTAAACATAACAGGCGAAATGTGGGAGTACTATTTGGAACACCACTGCCTAACCCTTCGGGGATTCCAGGCTAACAGTTTTTCAATTTCTATATTTTTTTGTCTAAGCTTATTACTAATTCCCAATACTTTTCCACGAGCAGAAAATGCTTGGAATACAGTCAATGTCCCATCACTGGCTTATATTGATCCAGAATACTGAAATTGACTTGACGACCAATAAATAGAAATACAAGTCAAGTGCACACGAGTAACTTTCACTGCTTCCATGAAACTATTAATGTATATTATGTTGTTACTAGTAACATGAATAATTAATATAACATAACATTGAAAGCCTCGTTGGTCTAGTGATCGCAAGCGCGACTGCTAGGCATGAGGTCTTGGATTCGATTCCCATGTCGAGCAAAGTGTTATTGGATTTTTCCATCAGGAATTTCGCAGTAGTAGCCACGGAGTCTGGATTTGTGCCTGGTTGATGGAAATAGGCTCGCCCCCTATCACATAGGGCTTAAACATAACTGACGAAATGTAGGTGTACTATTAGATACAGCTCTGCTTAACCCTTCGGGGTTTACAGGCGTGATGTTATGTAACATGACATTAATGCTAAAACACTTGGATCTATTTGGCACTTGAATTAATTGAATTCAAGTGCCCTCACGACTATTCAACACAGTTCTATTAATTCCACAATAAACTTAAATGATACTTTATGGAGCAAGTTCTAGAAACGCTCATCCTACGAAAACTTGTCAATAAACAAACTCGTTTCACCTTTCAGCCGTAACTTTCACTGTTCACATGCTATATATATATAGCCATTACAGTAACTATACTGAATTGCCACGTCACCTGCCCGGACAACAGTAACTCAGCTGGACTTTTCCCTAGCGTGTCATAACTTGCTGGGCGATCAATACACATGTGCCAAGTTCACACAAGGTGGGAATGTTTCTACGAATCTTTCTGTTACGGTCGGCAGTTAATTGGCTTGTCGTCGACTTATCAGGGCCTTTGCAGACTTGCTTCTTGGTTTTGTTTGTGCATACCCTTGTGCTCTACTATGTTTGCTGTGTCGATGGTTAGTGTCCACTGAGATCGGCCGGTAAGACCAAAACCTTCTAGAAAGACTTCTTCAGCATTGGGATTCAGCAAATAGTTTTCAAAAATCCTATACTGTGAACTGACTGATCCCAAAATTAACTTAGCTAGCTAGCTTTAACTAAAGCCCAAAAACTATATACATCAGCGATTGAGTCGTTTTTTAGAAGCTTACAAGTGACTGACAGAAAAACGACTGATAGAAAGTATGATACTGTGCTCAAATGCCGCCAAAATGCAATGCAGCATTGTTGAAGTCTTGCCGATGGCCTGTACTAAAAGTAGCATGTCTGCCAAGGCCTTTACAATTTATGACTGGGCGATCAACAAAAGCAATATGTCAAGTTCACAACGCGACACGAAGCAAGAATATTAGTTTCTACGAATGTATTTCATTACGGTTGGTACCTAATTAGCTCCGTATTATGTTTTCCTGGTCGACTTCTGTAACCGCAGAATCTATTAACGTTTTGATTTAATTATTGCGCATCGTTAAAGCGAGACTCTGAGGTAGGTTAAGGTAAATTGAGTAACTACAGATAAGGCCTCAGAGCAACCTTGTTCTATTTCGAACTCAATTCCGATTCGAAACCTGGATTGAAACAGCGGTAGCTGAGTTCTGGAGGTCAGATAGGCAGCCGTTGCATGTAAAATAATGCTACTCAGCTGTATCTGGTTAGATTGGAAGCCGACGCCAACAAAGTTGAAGAAAATGCTATGCAGCCCCCGTAGCATGACCACCGTAGACAAGGATTTCTTTGAAGGAAGAATCGACAAAATGACAGATAGTGCAAAGGAATCTGTCATTGTGTCGACACAATCTGTCATTTTGTCGTTTGTGGTCATGCTACGGGGGCAGGTGATGATTGAAACAGCGAATGATTTGACTATTTTTTTTTGCTAAATTCACCTGAAACTCGGTTAGCAATAGATATGAGCCGCCATTAGAGCAACTGGGTTAACTGGGCGATCAATATAAACAGATGTCAAGTTCACACGACGGTAACTCTCACTGTTACCATGAAACGACATAGTTACAAACGGTTAATGGACGTATAATCTCTGTTTTGGACTTACGGTAGTTTGAGTGACCCTAAGTATGGTGTATACGGCACTTAGGAGGATAGTGCGCTAATTGACGGTAGTTTGTCAAGAGAGCGCCTCTAGCGGGTTGTAAAGCATAGTTTTGGACTAGTTCGTCCGAGGAATTTGTTTTAATAAAATAAAAGTATAACGTTTCCACGAGGAGCTCGTGGCTAAATAATAACAGCCGCTCGGATCGATCTTCAGGTTAAGCCGCGCTTGCCAAGGTTGGTCCGTGGATGGGTGACCACCCATTACATACCGAGTTTCCTCCGTGCCTCGGAAAGTAAGCCGTTGGTCCCGGCTGTCATTTGTAAATCTATGACAGACGTTACGGGTAGTCAGTGGCCCCAAAAGTCTGACAACCAGTCTTACCAAGGGGTATCGATCACCCAGGACTAACTGGGTTGTGGACGTCAGATAGGCAGTCGCACCATCTAAAATACTGCTATTCAGCTGCATCCGGTTAGACTGGCAGTCGACCCCAACATTGTGGGGAAAAGGCTAGGCAGATGATGATGAAAAGTATAACGTTTAGTCATCACTAGCACAAAATCCTATTTGAAATTCAGTGAATAAAGTAAGTATTACATATTTGCTACCCAAACATAGAATGATAGCTTGATAATATTCACATCATACCACAAAAGCTCATTGTAAACAACTATGCAGATAAGGCAGGCCGTCATTCTTCTAGAAAAATCGATAAGTTTTAACTTTGTCCCGTTGCGACCCACTTCTTACCGTGGACAGTGAGCCCCTCTCGCTGAAATTATAATGAACCGGGACCGTCACAGCGGTTTAAATATACTGTTTCATGAAACCGCCCCGACTTGATAGGCCAAACTTTTCCGATGGGGTTTTTACGAGTTTCGTGCAAATTGTAAATTATACAAACCAGTAGCTAGGAATATTACTTTTCTACGAATTTGGCGAAATATAAAGGGTGTAAATAGACCCTTAACATATCCGAAAGGCACTTGTTCTCCCCGTCTTTGCGATATTTTTTTTGTTCTAGACCATACCTGGGGACCTTCTAGTTACGGATATATTGGGGTCAAAGTTACAACTTTTACACAAGTTTTTTTTAAATACATTTTTTTAATGTAAGATTTTTACTTTACACGACCCCCGTACTATTCAATCCATCCATCAGCACAATGTTTTGAGTGCTTTCCATCGAGTCCTACCGTAACACGTGATTGTTCACCCCCAAAAAAAAAGTCGATTCCCATCAATAATTTTTGCGTAAAGTTACTTAGTTTGATGTACCGAACGCTTGGTTGACGGATATGTGAAGGGTCTGTTTACACCCTGTATAAACACGTTACACTTTAAGCCGTTGGTCCCGGCTGTCATTTTTAGATCTTTGACAGTCGTTACAGGTAGTGGCCCAAAAAGTCTGACAACCAGTCTTACCTAGGGGTATCGTATTACCTAGTAAGTTAAATGGGTTGTGGAGGTCAGATAGGCAGTCGCTCCATGTAAAATACTGATATTCAGCTGCATCCGGTTAGACTGGAAGCCGACCTTAACATAGTTGGGAAAAGGCTAGGCAGATGATGATATGAACAAAGAAATGTGAAAGCGTAGATATAAATTATTTTGAATTTTCACAATGTGTTCATTTGTCCTCGATAGCGAGAAAGACCGTACGACGTTGCGAGTTTGCGACAGTTTCTGTGAACTTTGTCTTTTCTTCCTAATGTATTGTGTATAAAGAGTTAACACTTTTTTATACAACATTATTTTTAGTATATACGAAACCTGAATATAGTTTGTTCAGAATAAGTAACTGAATCGATTCCAATAATTTTTAAGCCATGTTATATTTTTCAAAAAAATATTTAAAAAGTTAAAAGTTGGATACCGAGCGACTTTGAGTACCTATCGCAATAATTTACGTACCTTCTGCCAAATTATTATTTTCAATGAACTCAAGACGACGCTGCAGTGGTGACCACGTTTTTGTGCGGACTACTAGGTAACAGAACAAGCTTATAACTTTGTGATTTTTCATGATACGGTTTTGAAATTTTGTACAACGATTCTTTACATAAAAATACTAGACACGTGTATCAGGTTTCGCATATACTAAAACTAATGTTGTATAAGGTTCCATTAAAATAGATGGACAAACTTTTAGATATCATTCAGACCACCAAAATAAGGACAATGGTATAAAAATATAAGAAAAACGTATTAGATACTGATAACCTTATATGATAAATAATACTTAAGTTATAAGGTTATTCTATTATCAAGAAATGTCTGTACCAGGAAGAAAATACTGAATCATTAATGAAGCCAATGAATAAGAAAAAGATGCTCGCAAACTTAAATAGGATAAAATGAAAAGGGGTCTTTTAT
The DNA here is from genome assembly GCA_905163415.1 of Noctua fimbriata. NCBI lineage: Eukaryota > Metazoa > Arthropoda > Insecta > Lepidoptera > Noctuidae > Noctua > Noctua fimbriata. The sequence continues at coordinate 6,600,216 of LR990929.1, read as the reverse complement.
AGACGGCAGGACAAGGGGTGCGAAAGAATTAATAAAAAATACTTAACGCATAAATTATTCTGTGGTACCTAAAGGTGCGATGCTGTGGATATGCTTGGGGGAGGACTAAGCTTAGCAGTGGACGTCTTTCGCCTGATATAATTGTAACTAATATTAGGGGTTAAAGTATAAAATATGTTTAGTCTTATTACTGTTTTTTTTCCTCATAGCAGGAAGGTTTTATTTTTGTGTTCCTACCTTGTTTGAGTAAATTCACGGTAAGTTAGAAATAAATAAGAGTTTACCGAATTGTAATTATGGTTTTTCTTGGTAGTTCTCCTGAGTCTTAACTGTACTTGCCGAACAAAAAGTTTACCAAACGGGAATGAATATACGCATACTCAAAAGTTGACGAAACGAGACTCAATGTATGAAGATCAAAATAGTTACGAAACGGGACTTTCGAGATGATATTTTGTTTAGTTGGCGAAACGGGAAAGTTACCATACGGGACGTACCCTCTAACATTGGTACTGAACTGGTTGCCTTTTGTTTATCTATAAACTTCAATCGGTACCAAAGCTTCTGATAATAAAACCTTAAAATCTATACCCATTAATCACTGTAGTGCTTGCAAGCAATCTGACAAAGTGCTTTCATCATTTTCAGTGCTGTTTGCGCTATAAGCCGGATAGCTGTTAACTTTTCATACAATCACTCGATTTTATTGTACGATATTTTTGTTATGAAATTAAATTAAAAACCTGTTTGCATCGATATGAAAACTAAACAGGAAACTGGATAAAAACAACTACCAATTTTTCACGGAATTAAATAATCTAAACTTGGTGTATTCAATTTATGCAGATAACTGTGTAACACAATGCTGATAACTGAATATACTTTTAAGGCTTATTCATATGACACACACAAAACGCCTGTAATCCCCGATCGGTTAGGCAGAGGTGTACCTAATAGTACACCCACTTTTCGCCAGTTATGTTCAAGTCCCAGGTAATAGGGGACGAGTCTTTGGCCATCAAACAGCCAGTCAGTCTTTTGTCTTTTTTGTAATTTGTAACTTATGACTACTTTGTTAGCTTGGGTCTTACCTGTAAAAACAAATGTATGTGTTAAGGAATAATAAATAAATCAACCAGGCAGAAATTCACACTCCGTGAATGCTACTGAGAAATTCCGTATGGGACAACCCAATAACACACTAGCCCCCGAAGCATGACCACCGTAGACAAAGATTTCTTTGACGGAAGAATCGACAAAATGACAGATTGTGCAAAGAAATCTGTCATTGTGTCGACACATTCTGTCATTTTGACGATTCTTCCGTCAAAGAAATCCTTATCTAAGGTGGGGCTGATTTAACTATCAATATACGAAAAGGTCAATAACCACATTAAAAGCAAGGAGCCAGTTAACTATTCACTAATTAGCTTACAACTTTAATTACAATTATTTATCAACATACTAGCACGCAGTTACTACAAATAACAATTCACTCGGTAAGTAGGTACTTCGATAAAACTGTATTTAAATGTCAACAAGGATAATAATAGCTGTTGTTGTAATAATAATTAATAGTCATTTTACAGTTGTGCTCGTAAATTATTAATAATTACTTTGAAACGTGATACATAATTTAAGTCTGAACATTTGTGATGATATCAGAAGACTTATGGGCAATAATGTTTTAGAAAGTAAGATTTTAGTAAAATGGCATCTAAAATACGGGGTAGAAGGGACACCGACGCGAAAACGTTTACCACGTAGGTATTCAGTGCATCATTCTGAGCACATAGAAAATTTGCATCGGTTATTAAAAAAAACAGCTGTTTCCTACAAAAGAGCAATACCTACACTCCTACACGGTCAATAAGTATGGAACAGCTGTTTTTTTAAATAATCGATGAAAAATTTCTATGGGGGGGGGGTGTCTCAGAATGATGTACTGAATACGTGGTAACCCGTTTTCAGACGCAGAGGGTTTTTCAGCAAGCATATTGAGCATATAAACTTGATAACTGAGTAGGTAGGGTGTGATGAGAGAACAACAAAACAATATTTGAAAATTTTAGATTAAAAAAAAGAGCAAAAAATTACACCGTTTACCGACGTTGTAATTTCCCACCGGCCAGAACTAAACTGCGTAAACAGGCAAATCAGACAGAGATATTGTAGGTTTTTAGTATTTAGTAAATATTCCGAAAAATTGAATTTGGTCATTTTTGCAAAGGATATTCCCCATAGTCTCAGTGACTCTTGGGGTGATCAAAGGACATTATTTTATAAAGTTTTCGTGATGGCTCTCACCTGATCCTGTCCCAGTTTTTGCAGAGGGGAAGCCCATTGCTATTCTGAACAGGTTTGTGCAGAACTTTGATCGACTGATTGGCAATTCATCAGAGAGGCTCAGAAGGCGACCTTAGAAAAATAGGTCGATCGAAAAGTGTGTCAAACCATAATTTTACTTACAATCCCGTCGTGGCCAAGAAATTAAAGCCAAGTTTTACGACCTCAGTTAAAAAAGTAGCTTTTTAAAGGCTAATAATTGTATTCTTATGCGAAAGTGTGCAACATTGGATATGGTATTGGAACCCATCATATAATGTCCATATTACGTTTAAATAACGCCATATCGACGGTGGAAATTTCGAAAGACGTAAGTGACAGAGATTTAAATGGCTTAGTCGCAGAACGTCTCTTTCGCAAAATGTCTTTTTTTTAATGGGAAATCATCAAATGACCCCCCCGCTCTGGGCGGAGCGGAAGGGAGTGTCAGACTTGTACTGACTATAAAACCCATCCATGTTCCTTCTTTGCCGTTTGTGTTGCAGGGCCGCGGTATCTCTTTCGAACAGTCCCGCAGCCCTGGCAGGCATCGGCCCGTGCGGACCCCTATGTGGTTGCTGACATCTCTTTGAGGCGCGCGTGGAACACGAACGCGCCGTCGACACGGCCTGTCGTCATAAGACGGCCGGAAGGCGAGCTAACCCATAGCTCGCCGTCCACAGGCCCGCGCCTGCGGTGGCCGGGGGTCACCAAGTGACCCCCGACGCCTCGCAAAATGTCTACTGGTCGTAAAATGTCTCTTTCTCATAATGTCGCTTTCGCAAAATGTAACGTTAGTAACTTGAAATAAAATTTAGCTAGGTTCAAAAAAAAATTTGTTTTTTCCAATTTCTTATAAAATGTTTACAAGTTTTACGATATTTTATATTTCCTCCATCGATATGCTGGACTTAGATGTGGATGCATAATGTTACACACATTAAATAGCAATAAGGCATGAGTTCACGTAGGTAAGATTGAGCTCAGACTCTTGGGCGAACTTCCCCCGTTCCAATATTTGATTAGCTCAACTGTTCAGTTCGAACTCGGCTTGGATCCCGCATCATATAGCAATCATCCTCTAACATTGGAAACTTTAATACTTAGTGCATACTCTTAGCTAAACCTCTAAACCCTCGCTTGCAGGGAGGAATTTATAACGCTAAGATTTTTATTGCAACATAATTATTTCCAAAGCGAGCTAGCAAGACAAAAAATGGAACTGCTGGATTTTCAATTCTTAGACTTAGCAGTGCGTTTAAAATTAAGTCATCATCATCTGCCTAGCCTTTTCCCAACTATGTTAGGGTCGGCTTCCAGTCTAACCGGATGCAGCTGAATACCAGTGTTTTACATGGAGCGTCTGTCTATCTGACCTCCTACCGATACCCCTTGGTGAGACTGGTTGTCAGAGTTTTTGGGCCACTGACTACCTGTAAAGACTGTCAAAGATCTACAAATGACAGCCGGGACCAATGGCTTAACGTGCTTTCCGAGGCACGGAGGAAACTCGGTATGTAATGGGTGGTCACCCATTTACAGACCAACCTAGGCAAGCACGGCTTTAACCTAAAGATCGATCCGAGCGGCTGTTATTATTTAGCCACGAGCTTTTAGAGTGTTTAAAATCGTGTTAAAATTTTTGCTCTTGCTACGAGGGCTGACGAATTTAATCATCCTAAAGGTTCTTCTTACTGTACGCACGACGGCCAATGAAGTTATACGAAACCAGTTTATGCGGATCTCTCATTGTATAAGAAATCTATACAAAGCGAGGCCAAGATACTGGAAATGTACAGCTTCATGTGCCGCCGTGTGTACATGTTGAACTAAATTGTCCATAATATTGTTACCAATATATCCGTGGGTATGAACCCTAAGGGCGGGCCGTACGCCCGTACCCCAAGACCCAAACAAGAAGGGTAAATAATACCACTAGTGACGGTACAACGATTTAATATGTTAATTAATCCTTTAATGAGACCCCAGACGGATTTAATTACGTATATGAATTAACGTCACGCCTGCAAGTGATGGGATATACATCCATAGGTGTAGGTGAGGTATACCTAGGTACCCTCGGATCGTTTTTGTTCAGTACGAATGAGTGAAAAGTATTTACAAGGCAGTTGTGAGTGGCAACGCTGGGAGCGGACGCCCTAAATGGACATGCATTGACCTTATTGGTGAGGTTCTTAAGAAAGGTCAGGCGCGTGGTACTCGCAACCGGCGTGAGTGTATGACCAGAAGTATGAACGTGGACGAGGCGCAAAGAGGTTTATTATATGTATAAATATAAGAAGTATGCAAAAGGATCGTAGTAGATGGCATTCTGTAGTTTCTGCCTATCCCCATGGGAAAAAGGCGTGATTTAATGATGTAGAAATCATGTTGTAGAAACTAACCTAACCCAACCAAATCGGAGGCTTGACAAGAAAAACAGTTTGAGAGATAATGGATTTGGAATTTTGACCTTACTATTCATTGTATGTATAAATTAGTACTTTCTTCTCCTAGCTGTATTAGGTATAGAGATGGCTCCAAATTCCTGAAGCCTCCTTCATGTTGTACGAAGTGTTACCTGAAACAAAAAGAAATAATTATAAATACAAACAGTTATTAGTTTATTTTATTAGTATATGTGTGTTATTTTTTACTTAATATTACTTTTTGTACCCTATCACAATGTTGTCCTATTTACTCAAAGGTTGACTGGTAGAGGATTCCTTGTGGTATGAAGTCCGGCTATGTACTACTATTGTACATGAACTTTAAATAAATCAATAAAGTATGTAAATATAAGAGTTTGCATGCAACCCAATTTATTGTTTACGAAGCAATTAATTCTAGGGCGCAGCTGCGAACACGAAAGTTCTATGTAATAACTGCTAAAGTTTTAAATGGATTATTAATGTCATTTTCATATTAAAAACTTGTTTTCAAACAAATATTGGTTTTAAATGCATGATCAGTTGAAGTTACAAAATACTTAAATTAAAAATACATTAAATCAAAAGTGAATTCATTGAATCTTCATTAATAATCCTTGGAATTTTAAAATTAGAAGTGGGTATCCTGTATATTACAAAGATCAAACATTGGTAAGCCAATGTTGAGTGCATGCTGTTAGTGTTCTTATTAATTAAATAAATAATAAAAGTTATTTCGTAATTCCACGTCAACATAATGCGACATTAAAACCAGAGATTCTCACAACAACCAGACCAAAAGCCGAGCGAACTGCGAAAGCTACATCATCATCAGATTAGCCTTGATCTAATGACCTGACTAGCATTGATGATGACATAACTAATATTAAACAACTTGAGGAGCAGATTGGTGACAGCAGTTCCTATTTTGCCACTAACGAACACTTGCAGCCAAGTACCAAGACCCAATGCGAAATTACAAAGAGCGTGAATTTAGTAGTAAAGCTATTTATAGGCGTAGAATATAGTAAAGTGCAATAACTAACGACCCTGGCGCTGTGCCAATGCCAGTTTAATTACACCCAGAGACAATAAATCGCGAGTACACTACAACACTAGATACGTATTTATCAACTGACATTCTGTTAGGAACTGACAAAAATGAGGGGATAATGCTGACTTGCGGAGGTCAGATAGGCAGTCGCTCCTTGTAGAATACTGGTATTGAAAATGGTGATGATGAAGGCTGAGGGCCTTGTGTCCGATTTTGTAGTACAGCAGGCGTTGTCTGTGGTAACTGAATTCTAGTGTAAGCTTTTGTTCAATTGAAACTTCAAACTAAGCTAGGCCAGTTAATCCAGTTCGGAAAACAAAAATAACCTAATGGGAGTCAGGAATAGGCCAGACTAGCAAGAATAAGATCTAAAGTGTGAGACTTGAAAAAAAAAACAATTAAAAAAATATCAACCAACAATACGTTGATTATTAAAATTCCATCCAAAAAAACTTTTAATTACTTATAAAACATTTGATGCTTGCAAAGCTAATTATTAAAAAATATGTAGTGTCAAAACGTTAGAATCTTTTATTCCACCATGAATTTCCTTTACGCCCGCCGCTTAAGGGGAAGTTCTTAGCTGGCGGATGAAGTGTCATGCATTTAAATTAACATTTTTCGCGAATTTAGCCCAGAAAGTTAAATATATTTCCGGACATTTTGCGTGAAATGGACTATTACAGTTACTTTTTATCTTGACAAGGTTTTTTGGAAATGCAAAGTCGTTTTGCAAAACTGAAAATATGATGGTTGGCTATAATTTGTTGGCACTTCAAGTTAATAATATTTTCACCACACATGTATAAATCGTGTGGAAACAAAGTCATAAAAAAAATGTTAGGTGTTCTTAATGAAGGTGAAATAAATGGGCAATTTGGCTCTTAAACATAACAGCATCACGTCAGTAATCCCCGAAGGGTTAGGCAGAGGTGTACCTAATAGTACACCCACATTTCGCCAGTTATGTTTTTTGTATGTCCCATGTGACGAGTATATTGCCATCAACTGGGCCCAAATCCAAACACCGTGGCTGCTACTGAGAAAAATTAAATAAGGTCTGTATACTTTTCTCGCCAAAAATGCAACCTCTTTAAATATGGGCCCTTCCACACTCAAATGTTACACAACATGCAATACAGCTAGGAAGGCATTTGGACAGAGGCTCTTTTAATAGTATGTACAGGCACACAAGCCAGTTTTAGCAGTCAATACTATGGAATGTCTAGCAATTCTATAATTGCAGAAGCTTACAACAGTTCATCCAAGACCTTTCAACTTTAGAAGTTTCAGCAAGTATGATGTTTATAGAAACCTTTGAAGATTAATTCAGTAGTGAACTTCTCTCAACCACCGATACTTGTTTTACTACTTCTTCTTCGATCGTACTAGCACCAACTGTATGAGAATAGTTCGTGTCCTCTTCTATCAATATTCATAACCTAAGCTATGCTAAAATCTTCATCTAGCCAGCCAGCCAGTCTGACAGAGTGACCTAATTTGTGGATATTTCCAGAGGTAATTAAACATAGTTCAGTCGCGATGCTGGCTGCTTGGCGATTTGTTTTTGGATCGCTAATTGCTTCGCCACTAGAATGAGGAAGTGTGTACTGTAAGCTGTGTTAGTCTAAATTGTTTCTCTTTGTATTTGTTTAGTCATTTATCGTTCTTGGGAGACTGTAAGTATTGTCGCAGTTAATGTTAGTGTTGCCGGATTCGGTGACTATTTTGTGAGAAATATTCTGCATTCAGTACAATGCATTCTAGTACAAAATAGATACTCTTTTCATATGAAAATCTTCTGGTAGTAACATTTCTTCATCAGCAAACACAATTAGAAAAATTAAATGTAAAACGGTTTGCGGCCTTGTTGTTTACGGTTTTGCCTATTGTGGGCGGAACCCAATTTCAGCACTAAATGCTTACAAAGACAGTAAGTGAATCCAAATATTGAATCATCTTAACAGCTACCGTGCCAAAAAACACACCCACTAACGGTCCCACGCATACTCCTATATTAAAACAAAATTTCTATTCCGTCCCGCCCCCCTTCCCCCGTGACGTCACATGGCGGTTGTCGTCAGCGTTTCGCCCGCGGCAAGTGGGCCAAGGATCCCTCTAATTATTATCAGTGTAGACGAAATTACACGGCTTCCGTGGGTCAACACGCTTTTAGGCAAAAAACTTGCGAAAATGTTGCCAGAGGTTAGGAATGTGAGCGAAGCTTTTTGTTCTTGGGATGCAGAAAATAATGAAGAGAGACTAAAAATAGGAATTTTTTCACTAAACTTGCTATTGCTTTTTGAATAACACGGGTTTTTCAGTCTACATGTATTTAGGGATGAATGTAAATGTGAATATAACGAAGGTTATAGTGTTTGAAGGAGAAGAGGATGTATCGGTGTATGATGTGAAAATTAATGATAAGAATGTAGAGCAAGTAAATGAGTTTTAATATTTGGGCAGCCTGTTTACAAGATATGCAAAGATTGACGCAGATGTGGAAAGGAGAGTAAATGCCGGAACCAAAGTGTGCTATACATGCAGTTTTGTGTACCAACCAATCAATGTCTGTGGTTTCTACCCCCATAGGAAAAAGGCGTGAGTTTATGTATGTATGTTTTAGAGAAGACGACCTGGCGTGAAGTGAATACAATCGTCCATTTCATCGTTAACAGAACTATCATTTCTGCTAATTAATTTGCTATCGTAGGTAACTGTTGGGAAATTGAACATTGGTCCTTCGAGCCGGATGCGTTTGTGTTGGGTGCGATTTCCAACAGTAACAACAAAAGGACCAAAAGCCTCTTTAATGAAAACAAGTCTACGATCGAAATTGAGAACCTTCGTTTGCTATTATCGGAAGTAGGCTAAATAGGGGGATATTCAATTAGCCAATGAATCGGGGTGTTGTTAGCGTGCCTAAAACACTTCCTTCTAAAGAAAACAACCTTGTGACGTCGCGTCGGTGGGTAACGAATGGGCATTAAATGCTGTCGGTCGGTTACGACTTCCCATTCTATTTACGACTGCACGTAATAAATATTACTAGTTAACCTAATTCTTTTCACGCATCTACGTGATGAATGAAAGGTTTTAACGGTTTGTAATTTTAATATTGAATTAAGGGCAATAGTAAGTTAGTGGCCGGTGAGACGTGAGTGGGTTCTAAAATATATACCACAAACGACGCTCTAACATCTTCTACAAGTGTATACTTTAATGTAAGTACGTCTAGCTCCTCCGGTGTAGTAAAACCTACTGCTATGACTACCTTGATGAATACATGATCATCATCAACTGCCCAGCCTGTTATTTAGTCAATCTTGATATAGCTGAATACTAGTATATTACATGGAACTACTGTCCATCTCAAAAATGCGATTCCTTGCTAATAGATGTGGTTCAACCCTAAAACGATACCTCTTGTTATGACTGTTCGTCAGAGTTTTAACTGCCGTACCAAAGCTTTACCGATTGTATATTTTATGAGATTGTATGAGGATACAATCTCATAAAATATTCAATCAGTTCAGTAAAAACATTTAGTTACCGAGTTTTTGTTCCTCTGTATCGTATCAGTGATTATGCACAGCTGAAAGTGGGAAACAACCATGATAGTTATTTTTACACGGATTACTCACCAATAATTAGTTACATGACGTTGTAGCTGTTAATGTGTTGAATTGATTTACATTTACTTACACTTTCTTTTATCTAGGCGTATAAATTACAACACGCAAATGGCTACTCATGGTTATTGGTCGGAATCTGTGAAAAGTCTTCTAATCAATAGTGGAGTGAAGATTGGGCTTTTGTTGCGATCCGAAATAAATCTTCGGTATAATTCGGGTATCGTTAACGTTAGGTGCAGTGGCTATTCTTTTTCAATAATGGTTGTAAAACCGAAAAGCACTTGTTCTCCCTGTCATTGCTATATATTTTATTCTAGACCATACCTGGGAACCTCCTAGTTATGGAGATATTGGGGTTCAAGGTTCCAACTTTTCCATAAGTTTTTTTTTTAATACAAGTTTCAATGTTATAACTTTACTTTAAATACCTCTACGACCCCCTTACTATTCAATCCATCCACCAGCACAATGTTTAGAGTGCGTTACATTCAGTCCTACCCTAAAAAGTCGTTTCCCAGCAATAATTTTTGCGTACAGTTATTTAGTTTGATGTACAGAATGCTTGAGTGACGGTTTCGTGTCCGTTTACACCCTGTATCACAAAATCGTAGACCAGAATGTATAGGCCAACATAGATACGTTTTCGAAACTAGGACGGAAGCCGAAATTCGGCGCCGGTTTCGGCTGAAAAAACCTTGTTCCGCTAGAACACTACTAATCAAGCCTATCATTGTGAAAGTGAGAAGTAAAAAGTTAGCTGCTGACTATTTTTGGAAAGTTTTTTTTTCAACATTACTTTCACTGCAAACATTCCAAATTGATTTAAGTGTTTATATGAATGTGCCAAATCAATGTACGATGTCTTTTTACGATGCAAGTCAACGATATTATAAAGAAAGATACGCTACATTCATACTGAGCGGCGTTCAAGTATCGTTGCGTTGTTACGACTGCGATAGATAATACGGAACGTATGATACAGAAAGAGATAGCTATTGCGCTTGAAGTACTTAAATTACGACAATTATCTTAATTTCCGCGCGCTAGTGCTATATATCTACCTCTTTTTATTTAAAATATCATTGATGCAAGTATAGTACAGTTACAGTTAAATTTCCGAAGGGCATACTTTTAGTGGAAGATCTGTAAGTAACTTGAGGTAAATTCAAGTTTTTTATGACAAAATGACGTTAGTAAAACTGTTAATAGTAAAAAAAATGTAAGTACTTTATTTTTATTATTCAAGAGCTGTTCTCTCGGTCCTGTTATGTCATTGTCATTATATTCTATACTAGCGACCCGCCCTTGCTTTGCACGGCGCCACAAGTGACGAACAAAACTATATGATCTTATGTAGCTGACGAGGTGGACTGTATGATTTGATGTTGTTGAGTAAAACTTCAGGATTGGTGAACACGGAGTTTAGTAATAGTAGCCTATAATGTAACAGTAGAGCGGTGAAAACTGCGTTCAAATCCATGCAGTATTATAGTTTTTGCGTGATGCGCGTACAGACATACAGACAGAAAGACAAACAGACAAAAATTCTAAAAACTGTTGTTTTGGCTTCTGTTGCCTCATATAGTTTTTTTTTCAATATTTTCAATCTCCAGACATCGGCCTGTTACAATTTTATTTCATGTATATATAGATGAAACTAGACCCTCAGATCTTGCCAGCCAATCATGTTACAAGTGGATTATATGAAAAGTTGTCAGTATCCAATCGCTCGGCCTTGAGAGAGACGTGTTCAAGAGGCTGCAGTGAAGCCAACACTGTTAGCCTTCACACAGGCTCCGTATCTTTATATCCATGTCCAAGGATACAGCGGATTTCTTAACCCTTTGTAAGGCAGAGAAAACCGGAAGTGGTAGGAAAACGAAATTTATGTATGTTAATAAGGATATTTGTTTTTATATGATTATTAAGATTTTAATTTTTTTTTAATATAAATTCCTGGAAAAAATGTGGAAAATTTGGTGGCAGTATATGCCACTGCCCATACTAAAGTAGTGAATAGTTTTTTTGGTGATGGCACGTATACTGCCTCTACTATAAAAAGGGGAGGGTTCACCTTCACACAATGCAACCATACTCCCGCAGTCTTACGAAGCGTCTTACCAACTGAGTTGGAATCGGCTTCCAGACTAACCGGATTTAGCTGAATACCAATACTTAAATGGAGCTACCGCCTATCTGATCTCAACCCAGTTACTGGACAGTACGCTACTCCTTGGGAAAGCCTTTTCACAGCATTTGTCAGTAAGTGTACATCTAATTGGTTCCGTAAACAAGAATTTGTGTGGTATACTACAACTAAAAAAACCAACTACTGAAAAATCACACTGTAATTAAAATCGGGGTTTAGATAGTAAATACGACTCCTCCTATTGTTGAAGTCGGTTAAAATCTAGGTTACCCGGGCCATAATAACGAATCGATTGACACCTTATTCATCAAAATCGGATAAAGGCGCTACGGAGGAACACACGTCAATACAAACATACATACATAGACTGCTAAAATCATAACCTTTCCTTTTGGCTTCGCCGTAATGGGGTAAAAATGACTGTTAGATCCTAGCATCCCAATTTTTTTTATTTCAAAATCTTTTATTTGCAAGTCTAGGCAAAACTTGAGTTGACCATGTTCAGATGAAGATATTTTGTAGACATTATACGAACCGATAATGAGGAGATGGTACAATATTGTTAATTGAATTTACGGTTACATTAAATTTCCAAGAAAGTATTGTATTTCGCTGAGGAACCTGCAGTCCGAAATAAATTATGTATTTATTCCTTTAAGCCTTTTTACAAGCCACAAAATTACTACTTTAAAGAGCCATAAAACAGTGTCCATCAAATTGTTACAGCTTGCTACCCGCTGTTCGCTCATAACTTGGAACACAGGCATAAGAGTGACGGCGCTCCTAGTTTTATTGGTGCACCTCGTTTGAAATATGGTAAGAAATGGGCAGGAAACGTGACCAGAGTTCACATTTCTAGCGTAATGGCGTTGGAACCAACTCCCTTCGCACACTCCACTGTTCTTTAATCTTATTTGCACGCCATTTTCACACTGTACGTGGATTTAAGGGGAATAGTTTCTAGGTGATAGATGTTGGCTGAAATTGTTATGTGTGAGTTTTTTGAGGTATTTTTGCCTTTTTACACCACTACTCGTGTTATAAGCGATTTTATTATAGTTTTCATGAGATACATATATAAGGTCCGATTAAAATAGATGGACAATTTTTTTGAAATCATTCAGACCACCAAAATAAGAAGAAAAACTCATTAGATACTTACAAGAAAAAAATCAGATAACGAAAATACACTAAAAATGTTGGTTACCCAATGATTTTAGGTCAAAATAAAATCAGTGCTTTTTTGCTTGGATATCTTTTGTTAGACTGAACGCGTTGTTAACTATTTGTCAACCTATTTTAATGGGACCTTATATTTGTTTACGATTCTACCTCTCCATAGTAACAGCGGATAATAATATTAAGGCCCGGTTCTTCTAGTCAATCCCAAAAAAAACTACGTAGGTGTATTACTAAACGCAATAAACCGTACCGTTTATAAAACGATAAATTTCGCAGTCAACGTCAAAAATATATTTCATTTAGTGTCAGTTTACACTGACATGCTAAATGGCGCTTCCTTTCACGAAAACAAACTTAAATTCTGTGTATATTTTAGGAATAAAGAATTGTGTCAGCAGTATCACGGTTTTAGAACTATTGACACTATCAATTTATGTCAACAGAGCACAAATTGTCAATAGTGGAAGTGGACTGAGAATACTCTCACTTATGATCTTTGAGAAATATTTTATCAAAGCGATACCAACGGTTGTGCGAAAGAAATAATATTAAAATTAAAACATTCAACCGTAAGCTCAGTGAGTGAATCACAAATGACTGATCAGATGATCACGAATACGCGATACAATATTCACATTTATCGCATTTATAGTTGCTCCAAAAAAAACATAGTTTTTTCTTTTTACGAGTCCCAAGATCAAAAGATGGGTACAATTTATGTGTCCAAAAATAGAAAAACTTACTGTAGCTTCACAATTCGCACTTATGAATTTTATTGTAATAAAATATACCACCTTGAAATCAATAGCATCAAGTTGAAGCATATTTTATTAGTAAAATATTCGCATAAGTATTTCAAAAGTAAAAGCCATCCATGCCTCGTCTGCATACGTCCATAGCAAATGAGACAAAAATCGTGCTCCGAGACGCCTCAACCATTTTAGAACAGCCCCATCAGTCATGCGCGAACCTTCCTACAGCCGACTAACCCGTAAAAAATCACAAACGGCCCACAAAAAGCTAAGAGAGCCAACAGTCACGAAGTGTGAATTTCGAATGCGCACGAAAAGGTTAAGTTCCGTGAGAAAAGAAAAAAAAAAGAACTATTTCCGGTCGGTCGGGTCACGGAAACAAGATATCCGGGGATGGCAGGCCCAGGAAATAGTCGATCGCGGCCTAATGAGGAGAGGACGATGAATAGAGGTCCTTTAGTGAACTTCATACGGAACTCTGACGTACTCTTATGTTACGGCTTCAGAAAGTATTCGGTCAAGCTTTGATTTACTTCCAAAAACAGTAATTATTTTGGCTAGAACTTGCGAAGTAAAGGCAGGAGAGGCCGAGCCCCCAAATGTTGTCGTTTTATTAATATATTCGAAAAATACGGCGAAAAGCCTGTATGGTGCCGTTTCAGCATGTTTTTTTTTCGTTTTCATCTTCAAAATTACTGGTGTGAAGCATTTTTTTTTCCAAAAAAAATTTATAACTTCAAACAAAGTAGTAAATTCATTTCAAATTCAAAGTTTATGAGAAAACATTTTGCTTTGGTAAAATTAAACAGAATATTTACAAATATGTTTTTACAAACCTAACTACTAGTGAATCCCTTAGCCCAACAGCTCTCATAACCCAATAACTTAATACTTTAGAAACTAAGAAAGTAAGTATCAATTGGGAATCCCAATCAGGACAAAAGTTATGAAGTAAAGTTACAGGTACACCCACCCTATGAAAACTCAGGTCTAACAAGAATATTGAACAAACTGTAAACTCTCAAGTTTCGTTATTGTGAATATTTAATAGTCCCTTTCAGAAGGCCTGGAGGCCTGGAGGGCTGGAAGCCTGCATGATTGATACATTGCTCGCTTGATTCGGTGATATATTTATTAAATGTGTCGGAAAGTCACCGCGGCGTTGCCCGGGTTACCTGCGGCGGAGTGAGGGTTGGTTTTAGGGTTGTCTGAGATGTTACGTAAGAAAGTTTTAGTAGGGAAGAGGTATGGATGTGTTGTGTATTTGTATTCCTAGAGGTAACATGCGTGCCATGTGTGATTGGAATCATTTGTTGTTTGCTCTAAGCAATTGAGAAAATTCATAAACCACAGAATATATCATCACGTCTGTAAACCCCGAAGGGTTAGGCAGAGGTATGCACACGGCGACACATCAAGCTATACTTTCCAGTATAGAAAGAAAGAAAGAAAATACATTTATTTGGCACATGCCACAAGTGCACACAGTATAAAAAAATAACAAATAAAAAACAAAAAAAACAACAAACAACAACATAACATGGCCAGCTTCGTATAGGTTACCCGTACAATGAGATACCCGCATAAACTGGTTTTGTAAATCTTGATTGATCGTCGTGCGTTACCAACAGTACAAGTATCACATTTCGGTAGTTATGTTTAATTTCCATGTAATTAATGTCAGCCTATTGCCATCAACAGAGCACAAATCTTTACTCCGGGCTGCTACTGCGAAATTCCTAAAAAACCCAATAACACTGTGAATAGAATCCAGGACCTCATGCTTAGCAGTAGCGTTCGCGTTGCGATCACAAGACCAACGAGGCAGTCAAATTCAGAACATATTTAGCTTGATGACAAAGATTGGTCCAAAGCAAATTGAACCCAGCTCCACTTCGTGTACCTATACCTAAAAAAAAAGCATTCCTACAAACGTCCTAACCGCAAAATGCACACACAACGGTCAAAACGACCACACCGCTAACTTATTCTTATTGGCACTTCCCATTTGTGCCCCAACAAACCGCACGGTACTATTATACCCACTTTTAACAGCATTACAGCGTTATGGCGGTTTAAAAGCCCCGGTGGTACCATAATGTGGTACTTACTGCTGTGATATCAATACCGAGTGTGCGGTTTCGAATCAGATTCTAATGATCATTGAGACCTACGGTTGGGGAAATTTGAACTTATTTGTTGCTATAAAAATCAGCATAGTCATTCTTGCACGACTGTGTAACGTTTTAAGATGGGTAGATGTTACCTATTTATTCTTAGAGGATCGATGCTAAAAAGTTGTACCACGTTGGACCTAAAATTCAGCAACGCGAAAGCTTAGATACTGCCGCAGTCATCATAAGGTCATCAAGTGCACAAGTGACAGGGCGTGACGCAAGATGGGAGAAACTTCAGATCTGCGCCGTCCATGAATCCCCGTCCGAAGTTTTAGTAGTAGGTTGATAACTTTATTTCCACATTAAATTACATAGCTATACATCAGGAAACAAATCCAAAACATACACATAGTTAGTCAGGAACAACACCATTACTCAACAACTCACAACTCCATCCACACATCTATATCTAGCCCACTGTATAAATTACACTAAAGCTTAAATAATATCGTCTTAAGGCAACCCTGCATTGTTATAAGAGATGACGTGGCGGATAGCCGTCCGATGATGGATAGGCCCGCGAAACGTATCTCGGGGTAATTTGTGCCACCCGACGTCTCGACGTCGACGCCTTCCGGCCGGTCGCGTTCGACGGGTTCAGGAATGCGGGAATTTATTTAATTTAATTCGCAAGGGCCTTGAACAGTGAAAGGGTTAAGAATGAGGATGCGTTTTGAAGGCTTTGCGTGTTTAAATCCGTTACAATTTTAAATTAAAAATGTTACCTGAATATTCGAAACATATCCTGACTGGATGACCAAAACATTTGTCATTAGGAATTGCTAATATGGCAAAAAAAAGAGAACAATGTTTCTTTTTTTCACTTTCACATCAGTCCTGTACTGCCTACTTCCAGCAGATTCCAGATACATATATCACATAGTTTACCTTCATTAAAAACATCCCCATCCAAGCAATCCATAATGAATGTACCAGCTCAACTCAGCCGAACACGTGGGGTTAGCGTATCCATAATATAACCCGTTCAATGCTGAGCTCCAGTGGCCTAGTTGGCGCGAGGTGGCCCCTCGAGTGACGTCACCGCCCCCGTGCACTTGCACTAATGGCCCAGCCGGGGCCCGCGGCCCGGAGCCCGGCTACATATGTCGGGCTCTGAAGTGTTAGTGTTACAACTAAAGCATTTTTGATGAGAATTGGATTTAGTGTTTTCTGGAGATTATTTTGCCTCGGGATTTCTAAGCTTGTGTTTAGGGATATTTATTTCGAGTGTGGTATTTTTTGAAGATTTGCAACTTATGCTTTCTATGATCCTGATGGTTTATTTTGTGGCTTTTAGTTACGGTGCTGTAATCTCATCCCAAAAGTCGTGTTGCAGCTGTACTTTCAAATGTATTTTTCCATGTTCATCAGAAGTATACATTACTATTTTCGCTGAAGTCTTTTTCAGTATTCTTTTGCAGCTGTAAATATCGGTTCCTATGTAATAAATGTCTACTAAATTCAGTAATTTGTTAGGTTTATCTCCTGAACCACTGAAGTATTTACTTTCCTCTTCCTTATATTCTCGCTTTCTGATCTATTTGTTTGTTGTTCCAAGCAATCTGCTTTACCACACAAAATTGGAATTATGTTCAATAAAGCTTCTAGAAATAAAGTTACAAGAACGTTTATCAGTATTTTCTTTTATCTGTTTACTTTTATAAGAAATTATTCATTTTATGTGTCTCTCGTTTTACCTTTTTATTAACAAAGTCTCTCCATAAATACTTGTGTATGTTTATCAGTTCGTTAACCAATGATGCTGCGTCAAACGCTGCGTAACATTGGTAATCATCATCATCATCACCGACTTCACCCACTGGTGGTAATAGGCCTCTCTTTACTTGAGGTCTAACATTGGTAATACAAATAAGAAAATACCAATACGTTACCTTAATAAAAAGAATATTAAAAACATACAAAGATATGCGCGAAATACATAAATCCCTTGCCTTGCAGTCGGGTAAAAACATGATCATGGAGAGAAACCTGCCCTATAACTGGTTGTTTTCTTACGTACTTGAGATGCTTCTTACTCAGGACACTTACAATTGCTAACATCCAGCTAAGACAAAACGTCCCCTATATCTAAAAATCTAATTTTAGAACCGTTCAATAAAATTCGCACATTTTACCCAAACGTCGTACTCTTTGATTATTCTAAACGCTCACACAAAGGAAGGAAAAAAACATGATTTGATTGAAAGAAAAAATCAGAGCGTAACAACCTCCCGTAGCGACATGAGTCCTTCATGTGTGAGGAGCGGGTTCATGGCAGAATGAGCCGCCAATCAGCTATGAGGGAGTCTAATTAATTTAATTACTGGGACACCGGTGAACGCGGAACCTGCCGGGGTAATTTTACGTGAGGTATCGGCGAAGGGTTACGAGTTTTCATAAAGGAAAACGGTATAACAGCGTGTGCCAAAATTCCATAATTAATGAGGACTGTTAATTGCCATATTTAATAAAATGGAATCGTTTTACGGGGTCTTAAAAAACAAAAAAAATGATATTCTTCAGAAAGGTCGGGTACGTTGGAGGTACTCGGAACCGGCGTGCGTGTAAGACCAGATGTATGGACGTGAACGAAGCAAACGGAGTAAGTCATTCTTGTAGTAGATGGCGTTCTGTAGTTTCTTCCCACCCCATGGGAAAAAGGGTGAACTTTTAAATGCCTAATAGGCGCGTATATTAGGTGAAATATGTAAAGCATTTGAGTGAACCCAGTAACCCACATGTGTTTGTGAAAAACATTCGAAGTCAATGGAGAACTATAACAAAATTAATCGTACGTTTTTGCTACTGTTTGTGTTATGACTCAAAACTTCTGGATGCATAATTAATGAGACTTTCGTTTGCATAACAATAACTGCGGAAGCAGAACAAGCAGAAAGTAAATATGAATGTTTTGTTAACAGCTAATGCAAATTAAATGACTTCGATGACTAAAAGAACATTCATCCAACACCTTTCGAAATATAAAACGGATCATCTCAATATGAAGAAATGAATTTACGCCAGGTTGCTCTTGCTCAGTCGGGACTCATTGCAACAATGCTTGAATTTCACGCACCCAATAATTTCACAGTTGAAGGAGCCCTTACAAAGTAACCAGAAGGACGCAAGATTAGCTTCGGCTCTCCTCGGTCAATTTCGGAGACCTTCGACTATCTAATTATGGCCTCGCCAACCATGGTTTCTTTTGCGTAAAAATCGCATTGTCTGTAACGACCTCATTCCATGGACACTTGTAATTGCGAACGGTAGTTTTAATTACTTTTTCGTACGCTTATTACCTAACGAATGCTGTGTTTCGGCGCGAATTGGGGTTTAGTGTTTTAAAGCGGAAGTTGAAAAAATGTATTTTCGGTGGTCATGTTTTTTAAGCGCAAATGAATAATAAGACTTTTCTCAAAAAACAATTATGGGATTTCATTTATAAGCGTCGCCAAAACTGATTTCTTTTTACTCGACTACGGCGAAGTCAAAAGAAAGGCTTATGATTTTAGCAGTCTATGTATGTATGGAACATGTATGTGTGTTTGTATTTACGTATGCTCCTCCGTAACACCTAAACTATTCATCCGATTTTGATGAAAAAGGTGTCAATCGATGCATTATTATGGCCCGGGTAACATAGGCTACATTTTAACCGACTTCAACAATACTCGATTTTACCTTGCAAAACCCCGATTTTAATTAGAGTGTGATTTTTTAGTAGTCGGGTTTTTTAGTTGTAGTATCCTAACAGGGAGCCTAATTAGGAAGTAAGTTTTTAGTCTGTTCTAGTTCTGGCTTCTGGCTGTGACAGTCCCAAGCTGTTACTAACCCGGAAACCGTTCTAAGACTGCAATAACTTTAAAATTAGATCAGCTGATTTCGTCCAGTCAGAATTCCATTGTAGTCATACTCAGTTTGCGTTGTTAGGCTGAAACTCATAACTTAGGAGGCTAGTGTATCTACATGAAAAAGGACACAGCAGGAAGTTGCCAAAAAGTGTGGAGCCAAGTCAATATTTTATATGGTACAAAGCCACAAAACTAAGTTGCTTGTACGGGCACAGTTTTTGTGAACTGTGATGCTAGCTTCCTCCTCTCATTTATTTTGTGGTACGAATTCCATTGTTTTTTGTACGACACTGAATTGTGAGCGTTTATCTCGGTTTGTCCTCGATTTTTTTTCCTTACATTACGTTTATTTAGATAAATAGTTGTGTAGTGTTCTTTTTTGGCGCTGTGGGTGTTTCAGTAGTTGTGGTTTCTTTCTAGTAGAAGTCGCATTAACAAAGATTACTGTACCAACACCGCTTGATGAAACATGGTGATTAGCATAATCAACCCATAATGTTCCCACTAGCGGGACACACGGCCTCCTCCCTATGAGAGGGAATGGGCTATAATCAACCACGCGGGCCCAGTGCGGGTTGGTAGATGTCACATATCTTCGAATTTTTGGTTCTAGGACATGCCGGTTTCCTCGCGATGTTTTCCTTCACCGTTTTGAGAGCAGTGGTGATGAAATAAATTACACAAAGTAATGCGCCTGCCTAGGTTCGAACCTACGACTTACTGTTCGTAGGTCGGGGGCGCCACCACTAGGCCACCGCTGCTCTCACATGGTGATTAATTTATGTCGATATTCACCTGTATCGTGCCTTGTAGCGGGTTAATGATAAAACCGTGTTCATTAAAGTTCGTCAACAGGGTGTACTATAAATATTTAGTGCGAAAATGAGACCAACCACCAGACTGAAAGTTTATTAACCTTTTTCAATCATATTTATGGCTTCGTGAGAATCTAAGTTTTCGATTTCTAACATCAACACTAAACACTGCAAGAACCAGTATTTTACCATATAAATCATTATCCTCGTGTTAGAAACACTTAAATCTAAGATCAACTTTCGTTTCAACATCTAGATGTTAATTGGCACTACCAATCAAGTGAAATAAACAGTGAATACATAAATAGTTTGACACAAAGAGCTCGGAAGATGGATGTCTAGACAGCTAATTAAGCCAGCGTTATTAATAGCTCAAATAACACGCTATATTTAGCGTAATCTGCTATTTATTAACGTTGCAGTTCGCTTTGATCTGGATTAAACTTTTTATTTCTGTGTATGTTGCATGAATGCATGCTTAGTTGGTTTTTTAATGGTCCAGAAAATATTCGTTTTTAAATATGTAGATGTTTGCGGTTTTTTTTGAGACTATAATGGCTTTCTTACTGTAATTAACTGTAACTGTTACAGATATTAATAACTTGACTTGATGAATTACATTGATTTAACGCAGAGATGTTATGGATATGATATTTCGGATCTGGATACGGATATGGATATAGGAATAAAATTATATCGGTTTCGGATACGGTTACGGATATGTCATTATTTCGGATTATCCGTTAGTTCCGGATAGTTTCGGTTACGGATATTTAATTAAAGTAAAATATAAACACAAATAGTGTGTAATAATTTGGTTTTATTTATAGGTTTTATCTAGTCCAGGTTATCATTTGGTATTATAATCAGAAATAACAAACAAACTGCAAGATTCACATGGCGCGCGAGCGGTGAAACAAAAACCTGTCGAAACATGTCGTTATGTTTAGACTCCGCCCTTATACAAAACTATCCGAAACTTGTCAAACGGATACGGTTACGGATATTTTTATTTCGGATATCCGATAGTTTCGGTTACGGTTACGGAGCTCCATAACATCCCTGCTTTGACGAATATCTTTCATATATTTGGATAAATGAATTTTCTTTTCGGTAAAAATAATGAAACTTTCATGATAGACAATGCAAATTGACAATCAACCCATTCCCATTACTGATCCAATAGTTTTACAGATTCAACAAATGGCTGACTCCACCCGAGCAATCTATCATAGTTGTCATAGTGCTTAATCAATTATTTACTTACTACCTACTTCGTTGTCTAGTGGTTGTTAGCGCTACTGCTCTGCATGAGGTTTTGGGTTCACGTCCTAGGTCGAGCAAAGTGATATTGGGTTTTTTCATTTGCAGGTTTTTATCAGTAATAATCTCGCCTCTTATTACATGGTATTTACATATAACTGGCTAAATGTGTGTGCTATATGTATGTACCTCTGCCTATCCCTGCGGGAAAGACAGGCGCAATGTTATATTTATGTGATTATCACACAGCTTAATAAAAACAGTACCTACCTACAATAATAATCAACGCGGAACCGCCACAGTCTACGATTAGCGCAACGCAGCTAAACATAGTAATAGAACGCGCATTAAATTAGCATTGTTCGACTAATTAGCGGCTGATGATGGCACATTAGCAGTGCAGCCTCCAAGGATTTGCGCCAGCTGTTGATTCTAGTAATCACACCCCAGTTGGTGATGGTTTTACCTGGAACAAGAATAATATGTGGTTAGAAATTGGGATACTAGGTAATATTATAAGCAAATCAAGGAATCAGAATTGAACTTAGCCTGAAACATAGGCCACCGCTGGACCAAATTAGTTATCCGGCAGCGGACTGTTATAAGGGTGTTACCACACCAATCGATCGATTGCCGATCACCAATCGATCGATGGTGGAAATGACGATGATCGATCAATTGGTGTAGTAGAAACTGACGATCGACGTATCGGTTCTACCATCGATCGATGGATTGGTGTGGTAACACCCTAAGCTTAGAGACTAGCTAGGTTGTGGCTCAGAAATCCTAATATATGTAGGTCTCCGAAACAATTTCCAGAAAATAGTCTGAGAAAATCTAATAATACCAAAGTACTAATATGAGTTTTCGGCAAGTCCTAGGAGCGCATTTCACAATTGAAACTTAACGAAAGCACCACATTTTGACTGCATCAAAGAGTCATCGGTGTCATAATTACTATAGACTGTTACTAACACTACTTGAAAGTCGCTCAAAGATGATATTCGTCCTAAATGGCGCCCTACTGACGATCAAATATCATGATTTTCAGAGCCATCCGTTTGTCCTATAGTGGTGAACGCGGTCGTACCACAAACATATCTCAGCGGCGGGGGTTGTCAGTAATATTAATAACTTGCAACACAATATCTTTCGTGATTAATGATGATTGTTGTCATGTCTCTCTGTGTTCCATACTTTGTCCTGTATTCCACATTTCTAGCTCATTGGATCACTTATAAAAAAAGGTATATTGTGCATTAGACTCATCATCTGCTTAGCGTTTTCCCAACTTTGTTTGGGTCAGTTTCTTTCTAGTCTAGCCGGATGCAGCTTAATACCAGCTTTTTACAAGGACCGACTGATTATCTGAATTGGTATATGTACTGGGTAATATTGAGCATTAGAATAAGCAAAGGAAATAATGTGCAATAGAGCTGTGCGGAAAAACGTGATTAATCGCACTAGAGCAGTGTAGAATTCCACTAGTTTTAATATCCGGTTTATATTCACAACGGATATTTCTAAGAGAGTAAAAACTATGGCAATTAACATAACTTGCAAAGAACAGTTGATGAAGCCGACAATAAAACAGTTTATTCAATTTCTTTCAAAGAGATATGTCCACAAGTATGAATTTTCTGATAATAAAATAAAACTGTTCATTTTGATGAGTGTATTCACCCCCTTATGTGACGGACCACTATTCCAACGTGTTTATGACTTTCCTAGAAGTCTCAGAGTCTAATAAACTAAAGATTCCTAGATATCAATAAAATTTTATCTAGGGGTTATAGCTGTTTTACAAGTCAATTGCATGATGAATGAGGGTGTGGTATAACATAACTTAGAGGCTCCGAATAACCTAGATTTGTAACCCAGTCAGGGGAAATTGATGATGATTACAGTGATATCGACACCGATTTGATTCAATTTAGAAGAAAGAAAATGGATAGTAGTGCTGTCTTTTAATAAGTTACCCATAGACATTAAGAGCATTCATTTAATTGGTATTTTTAAAAGAAAGTTAAAAGACTTCTTGATTAAAAAGGCATTTTACTCTATAAAAGAATTCCTTGGAGAAAAGTAATTGTTTAATATTAAAATAAGAAGAGTATGATTAATATAAAATGTTGGAATAATGTTAATTAATATAATATATTGTTAATTGTAATATTAAGTATGTATATTTTTAAAACGATTTAAATTGCAATGCCTTAACAGGCAACTAAGTTCTAAGAACCTACCTATTGTTACCATTGTCAAAATACTGTACACTTAGTTCGCAATAAAGAATTTGAATTTGAATTTAATCCTCATTTTGTTACTAAGAACCTATACATTGTATAGTATGTGTGCTTAGCTTATCGCTACGATCAATTTTCAATTGAACCAAATGTTTTCTAGACAGCTATTACCTAAACTAGACCATCGTTTACCAAGAAAGCAGTACCTGACTATAATCTCTCTGGGGTCCAAAGAACTCAAAGCGAAGATTTTAGAAAATCGTACCTATTCTAAAAGCGTTTTATCGATGGATATTTTTAAAATAAGAAATTCTAAATTCAATTCTCGCGCTCAATATTTGTTATGTCGTCGTAGAGCGCTCGGCAAGCGATTGCTGGCCGATATGAAACGGAGACGTGAACGAAATATCGTTAAGGACGCCCGTCCATCGGTTTACATGGCGAGAGGAAATTCGATTTTACTGGGAGAACATATTCATATTATGTTATGCAGTGTCACGCTCCTCCCTCGAGAGGTGAACAAAATCTGAAACTGGAATCACTGAAGTAAATATCTAGTGTAATAAGATTGTCTTTCTTGAAAAGCGTTGCAACTTGCAACAGTTTTATATTATTCTTTGAAAAAAATTTTAAAATAAAATCTGCTACCAAAGAAGAACATTTTCTTTGTCTTAATTATTTTCGTATAAGGCTAGAAAGGAGGTGCCTGCTGAAATGAGTAATAGAGAAGTAGTGAAGAAGACATGCAGCGCCGATCTCAAATGAATAAGGGCAGGAGAATGATGATGATGATATGGCAACGTTCAAGTTTTTGGACAACATCAGGTAATGTAATAGTGGACAGCTAACCTAAAACTAACATACGACAACTGTAATCGGGTGAACGAACGCCCAGACCGATTTTATTACAAGATCTAGAATTAGATTCAGACTATTTGAAACTCCGATAAGTTTGTGAGAATATATGTTTGTATTTCCAACAAGTTTGTCTTGCCGCGAAACGTTTTGAATGTTAAAATGTAGAAACTTTGAGTAAATAAGATAATAACAAGGGTACAGTTATTGATGAGAATTCAAGATGTCTAGACAATAATACGCAATTCTCACCCTGAAACTTTGACTATTTTCTGTTATAATTCTCTCTCAAAGACACAGAAAGACAAGAATTCTTCACAAACCACAGTATTCCATGCTTTACACAACTCTTACATCTACAAATTACAATTTATATAAAAAACGCTGCGAATTCCAACTGCAGAATTTCATTTCATTCATTGAAATTCCTTCCAGCCACCATTCAAAGTAAACAAACATACAAAGTTTTATTTATGCGTGTTATTGTGCAGCCAGTTCCCGCAGCGTGACGGCAGCGTGGCGGCTGCGTTGCGGCTGCGTGGCTGTGGCGGCGCATACTAAACGCACCGCAGATAAATGGCGCGGGGCTTAAGCGCCATCGTGCATGCATGGCCTTTGTTTTGCCTTTTTATTTCATAACTTGTCCACAAAGGATGGCGGGAAATTGTGCGCTTTGGAGCGGGCAATATTGTTGTTAGATTATGCGTGGATATTGATGGGTTAGGTACACACACGGGTGTTGGCTATCAATTTTAACTTTTGCGTGTTATGTCGCTGCATTATTTTCGCTTAGTTTATCGTATTTTTTAGGGTTCGCCATTAAATGATTGGTCGAATGGCTATGGTGAAACCAAAATAATCAAAAGCACGTTTAAAAAATACTATAAACGAAATCACGAGAAGCAATAGTCATCCCATAGCATAGGGGCTCATCGATATCGGAACATAGTAGAGTACAAGGCGAGAGTCCTGGGTGTTAATAATATCTAATGCATCAGTGTCTAGCATAGCAAGAAATCTAAATAGGAAGCCTTGAAAGAATGCCACGCCAGTAGCGTGTCTTATAAACTGGCTAATCTTATCAAATAAGATTCAATTCTCGAGCAAAGAGAAGCCTTTACCGATAGAAACCAGCTTCTTCCCCACATTGCCATAGGTACATAGGTAAGGTTTAAAATAATTGGTGGACAAATCGGGAGCTTGGCTCGGATTGGCTTGGATTCAATCGTGCGTCGTGCACTATTCTATTAGACTGCAAGCTATCGGCTTCGGGTAACGGTGGTCGGACTAGAAAACCGTTAGGAAAATATGGTGCGAGAGAGGAGCTTCCAGCGGAATTGGGAGAACTTTCTTAAGAATTAGTGGAAGATGACAAAGAATTACAAGACTTAATTGTCTCACTGAAGAGCTAAAACCTCTTCTCGTAGCAAGAAGGAAGGAAAGGAGGATTTTAGACAAGACAGATGAAAGCATCTTGCACTTTGAATTAACTCCTCAAATCTACATCTATATGCACATAACTTGCTTTCAAAGCATTCCAAATATATGTAGCATTCCCAAATGATTTGAAGATTTCAAACTAGATTAGTTTGTAGTTTCCAGGTATCCGATATCAAGATCAGGGTTTGGTTAGTTCACTTCGCAGAACTAGAACTTGAAATATTATCTCCTAAACTTGTGCTAACTTCAGAACCAATCTGATTTACTGATGTGTTTTCGGGAATCCTTGATGTTTATCTATCTCGCTTTTGTAGAAGAAAGTAGCGAAAGTTCTCAATCTTATTTTTTACGCTCCCCAAAAAAATATTATCGGCCCTTATCACCTCACCAAGATAGCAGATTTTATACGACAACCATTAAATTGACGACACTGCTCACGAGTGGTTTTTGTCGCATCACCTTCTCACTTGGGCACGGCAAGCGGTTTTAGATATAACCGTAACGCTCGGATCCGAGTCAGCATTAACTTTAACGATTCGATCGTTGCCGACTAAGATAACTGGTCGGCAATGCCTTACTTACGTCTTCGTATTTGTTCGTATTTAGATCTTCGAGTTAAAGAAGCATTTGTTATAATAGCAGGAACTGTTAGTTTATTACCGTTGTTGGGTGTTTTAAGTCGGTTACTGTGTTTTGCTGATGATTACTGTACGACCACACGCAGTTCTCTTGGCTGGCTTTTGCTCCTTTATTTCTTGGTTTGGTTTTGCGTCAGATAGTGAAAAGCTTTCAGACAGTTTAATCAATGTGTTCAGTATCAAATTACAATGTATATTTAATGAGTAAACTGAACCTAACTAGGAATCCTAAAATGAACTTTTTGGCACGGCTGTGAGGCATACACGATCCTGTATTTTTATTTTATATTGCTCGGTTAATTTCGTTCAAATGTGTTTCGTTTCATGCATGCGGTAAAACAATTTTCTGTCTTTCAATCCTTTCTTAATCTCTGTTACCATTAAAAATACAATCTCACCTTTTTTAAAGCTAACAATGTAGCTTAATTTAATCCACTTACAGAATAATTCATAAACTAGCTGATACATAAACTAGCGTCTTCAGTATATTACTTTTTTCCAAGTGGTCGTATCTATCTTACCCGGGAGACGCGTCGGGCGTAGTTGATTAAAGAAATTAATTGTTTATCGTCGACGAAGACGTGCTGCGAATATATTTAAACAGAAAGACTGGAAATTAACCCAGGGTAAGGTTGGCAGATTTTCTTTATAAAGTACCGTAGTAGTTTATTTACGTTTTTTGATCTAGTGACTGCGTAGTGGAGGTCAGATAGGTAGACATTCCATGTTAAAGACTGGTATTCTGCTACATTCGGTTTAACTGGAAGCCGACGCTAACATAGTTGGGATGACAAATGATGATAATCCTTACCTACTGCAGGTACAACAAAGCAATTTTCGTTTAGATAACCTTCAAAAGTATCATTTCCTCGTATCCAGAATGTGTTGCACATTTTCAGACATGCCTTTTGTCATAAATTTGGCAAAACCTACACACTGCTGTACAAAGAGCGCACATGTCATAATATACATTACACATAACAAAAGTATGAGACAGCACCTGTTACCGGGGACATTTATATTTACGTTCCAAACATGGCTCGCAGAATTGTTGCTATGTCAGAAGTTCACAACCCTAAACGGCGGGAAAAGAATATTAATCATACTGTCCAGTGACGGATAAACGAGGGAAAGTAGACTGTTTGTTGTCCTGCTTCGGGGATATATTCTGATAACAGGGCTATCGGTTTAAACCAGGATAAAGACTAAACCATTTTGAAAGATGGCGGCTAAAGACTATGAATATAAGAGCAAGGGAATACCCAACAAACGTTGCATGGACTGTATGAAAGATGACTTAGATGATGTAGCTAGTAGAGAGATACCTACTGATATGACAATCAATAGAGAAGTATGGAAGACGGAGACATGCAGCGCCGATCCCAAATAAATCGAGATAAGGGCAGGAGAATGATGATGAAAAGGTGGTGGCTATGACATCAGTCTCTCATCTGGTAATGGGACTACAGAGCCTCAAGAACAGCATAATCCGAAAGGTAAATTGCATTACCTAATCACCGTGCTTCGTGATCACAATATAGCGTGCAATACCAACAGCTGCTTGCCAAAACCAACAAAACAAAATACAAGAAGAATATAGACGATGTCAAAGTTGAGCCGGCAGCCCTAACAAAGTCCCGGGTAGTATATTCACCCGTGGAAAGTTTCGGTGTCGCCCGGACGTGACGCTTCTTTGAAAGAAAGTAGGTAATATGGTTATGTTAGAATTTTACCGGGGCCACCACCTCGGAATACAAGATAGAGATATTGATTTAATCAGTGATGTGGTTTACGTGAAAATCTTTGTGTATTCATGAAAACAACATCCCAACACCTCTATAGAGAAGAGTAGTGATTTTGAAGTATTATTTAAAATTATTGTTCGTTGTTAGTGGTTCGTTATGAGATCAGATTTTAGTGGTAGAGGTCTACGGGACAAGGATGTGTTAATTAGGTCATAGATCGCATATATCGGTCTAAGACCTTTGTGCAAAAAGATTATACAGTCACACTGAATGGCTGGAGCTCGTGGCTACATAATACCAGCCGCTCGGGTCGATCTTTAGGTTGAGCCGTGTTTGCCTAGGTTGGTCTGTGGATGTGGACCACCCTTTATATACAGAGTTTCCTCTGTGCCTCGGAAAGCACATTAAGCCCCGGGTGTCATTTGTCGATCTTTGACAGTCGTTAGGTAGTCAGTGGCCCAAAAAGTCTGACAACCAGTCTTACCAAGGGGTATCGTATTACCCAGTACTAACTGGGTTGTGGAGGTCAGAGAGGCAGTCGCTCCATGTAAAATACTGGTATTCAGCTGCATCCGATTAGACTGGAAGCCGACCCCAACATAGTTGGGAAAAGGCTAGGCAGATGATGACTGAATGGCTGGCAGTCGTACTAGCCGACTACATCAGATAAATACTAAGCTGCCTCGTATACGTTGTATTTGGAACGAGTAAACTGGCTACTGTTATATTTAATCGAGACTTCAAATAATAAATTATCGAATGTCAAAAACAATTTCATCGAATAATTGAATGCAATACATCTGAAATTTAAAACGAATATATTTTTCTATTGATAACTAGGTTTTCAGAATCACGTTTAAATTATTAGCTGGGTTGTTTCTGACAGTTCATTAACAAAATAAAAGTAGAAAATTGTGGATCGAATGTTTTCAGATCTATTTGAGATTATAAATATTTGAAGCCTTTGGAAGATCAACGTCTTTAAGTTCATGAACTTTGACTTTGGTGTCGTTTCTCGATAAATTATTAATTTTTACTATTGTAAGTTTTAGAGCTTCGTCCAAGTGGGCGTAGTCACTTTGACATTGTTCATCCTTTTGGCACTTAACTCGATTGCTTTTAAGTCTATAAAAGGGCCATCGTAAATTAAAAATGAATAAGATACAAAGCAAGTCAAAAAGCATTACCTCTCCTCTATACTGTATCATTCTGGATATATATTATAGGTATTATTTATAATACCAGTATTTATTTTTTATATGTGTATAATATTTGTGTGTATTTTTATTTAATTTAGGTATATTTTTGTTTTAATTGAAATTTTCTTGTTTTCTCTTTTTTACACACTGTGTCTACATTTCTAATAAAACTTTCCTCTCGCAGGTCTGCTGGAAGAAATTTCTCATGAAATAAGCAGTACCTTTGTGCTCTTCTATCTTAATGTAATGTCCGTTTAGTATTTTGTGTGCACATAAATAAATAAATAAACAATTTTAGCGGGGAATACATTAGGTTGAGTTTAGGGGATCACTATGAAAATGGGGTGACTAGCATTAGATTTGGCAAGATACAGCAATAAACCTGTGCCAAAGGGATGATTAACTACCTGTTAATTGCAACC
Source organism: Noctua fimbriata (assembly GCA_905163415.1). Taxonomy (NCBI): domain Eukaryota; kingdom Metazoa; phylum Arthropoda; class Insecta; order Lepidoptera; family Noctuidae; genus Noctua; species Noctua fimbriata. The sequence continues at coordinate 6,570,039 of LR990929.1, read as the reverse complement.
TCTATGCTATCTGATCCAAACGGCATTTCACACTCGCTCGGTCGTAATATCCTTCAGCTGAACATGTTCTAACCCTAACACTGCGGCCCTCAAAAATTGCGACAAAAAAACTTTGCAAAAATAATTTCTAACTCGGAGATAATGTTTTACGAAAGAATTTCCCAGCGGCTTTATTTCCAAAGAGTCGCGGTACATATTTACATAGCAGGGGACTTAATAACAAGCGTTGCCTGCCGCATCCCCGCATTGTCTACGGAGACTGTCGCTCCCTTCATTTTTATGTTCTCATAATTCCCCTGCCTTTTAGTAACAGAGCAGACATCCTTTATTCACGTATTTGCCTCATCCCTTATTGTCCTTTTTTCATATCTACTATATTACAGCGTTTGTTCATATTCATTGTAGCATGTGCTTTTGCTGTGTTTCAAGGGAATTGACGGACTGTGACGTTATGAAACAATGATATCAGATATGGCCTGTAATTTTTGTGTAAACAAAAGGTTTTTACTTTATTCGCTGAATTTTATTTTAATTGGGTTTCAGTCTGTTTATAATTAGAATTATGAGTTCTTATACAAAAGGTTGTTTATTATAATAAAATTTGCGTTAATATTTTAATTATATTTAGAAAAATCTGTCCAACAATTTTATTATTTAGTTTTTAAATAATAATGCTATCGTAGTAATAAGACTTAAGGTGGAGGCGCCAGGACAGCCTTCGAAATTCAAATTTTCTTAAGTTTTTTGTAATTTGCCTGTTAGCGTCAGGCTGTATGCTGAACAAAATATGATTTGCGGCCGTAATACACATGTATTTACGAAACCCCTTTAAGTTTATTTAATCCCACTGAATGACTTTTTCATGAAATAGTCTATCAAAGGGGTTGAATTTCGCGGGCTAAACAAGCGCTTCCCCATCAACGGTGAAAATTGTAGTGTAAGTACACTTTATTTATTTATACAACATTATTTTTAGTTTATGCGAAACCTGAATATAGTTTGTTCAGAATAAGTAACTGAATCGATTCCAATAATTATTAAATCATGTTATATTTTTTCCAAAAATATTTAAAAAAGTTAAAATTTGGATACCGAGCGACTTTGGGTACCTATGGCAATAATTTAGGTACCTACTGCCAAATTATTATTATCAATGAGCTCAAGACGACGCTGGAGGCGCGCGCTGCGTGGTGACCGCGTTTTTGTGGGGACAACTACGTAACAGAACAAGCTTATAACTTTGTGATTTTTCATGATACAGTTTTTAAATTTTGTACATAGATTCTTTACATAAAAATACTAGACACGTGTATCAGGTTTCGCATATACTAAAATTAATGTTGTACCGATATTTCTACTGCCACATCAGTTCCGCTTCAACGTCAGAATTATTATTCCTTTGTAATTTATCATGATCAAACTCCTCAACACACAAAATCCTACAACATTTATAATTCAGAAACAATCTCCTACCGAAATTAAACCAAACGACAACCAATTCGAGTCTAAATATCATTGTGCCCACATTTAAAACAATATTTTTTACAGCATGTCCTAAATCCAATTTAGCGGTAAAATCCGGGGCCATTTCTCTCGTCTATTTTGTTTCTCATACATTATTCAAATTATTCCGAGTGAATTACATGTTGCCTGTGTGTGTGTACGAGTTTGTGCGAGTTATTGTGGATATTGTGTCTTACGTGTGTTTTATTGCAAGTTTCGCATAATAAATGTGGGCAGGTTAATGCGGGCACGCTGCCGAAGGGTTAACTGGGTAAAGCTAGGTCTTTTGCTGTAACCTGGAGTTAGGTTGGGAATATTTTGTTTTTTATTGTAGGGTCCATCTATATTCGTTTTCAGCTTTGTCTATGAAGACGAAGTCAAACCATTTATTTCAACTTAGCCATTCAAATGCACTTTAGAACCTCAAACTACAAGGAAATAGAGTTGATTCTAGTATAAGGGGAATTGCGTTTAATTTCTGGTCGGTTATCTGAGAATTGTGAGAATCCCCAGTGTCTGTATCAACGATCTTACGTCTTGCAGCTGTGTGCAAATCAACACATGATTGTTCTAACATCTGGAAAATGACCCTTATGCAAGGGATATCTGACCCGTAACTTTGACGGGTCAAATACTCACTGGTATTTGTTTCTAGAGAATGTCATCTGTGCATACCATCAGATATAAATAAACCCAGGACATCGCAATCCACAACTGTTGCGCATTACTTAGATATTTATTCATATTGCAATAGTGTTCTTGAATAGATTTCCTCTGTGTTGTATTATGTTGCAAGAAGGATTAGCTAATGCTTGGTAGTGTCGATCACTGACCAAGTGACCATATTATGTTAAGGTGGAAGCGCTAGGGTTTATTATACAACATTATTTTTAGTATATGCGAAACCTGAATATAGTTTGTTCAGAATAAGTAACTGAATCGATTCCAATTATTATTAAACAATGTTATACATTGTCCAAAAATATTTAAAAAAAGTTACAAGTTGGACACCGAGCGACATTAAGTACCTATCGCAATCATTGAGGTGCCTACTGCCAAATTATTATTATCAATGAACTCAAGACGACGCAGACGAAGCGAAAACAGGTCATGTAAATAAAGTTTTTAAGTTTTGTTTTTCGTCCATTCTTTTTGTTTAACTGGCGAAATGTGGGTGTACTTTTAGGTACACCTCTGCCTAACCCTTCGGGGATTACAGGCGTAATGCCTTTTTGTTTTAGATTGTGTACACTTGTGACATGTGCCAAATAAAAGTATTTTTTTCTTTATTTCTTCCTTGTTGATATCGACTTAAATATGAAATATCCAATAGATGTTAGATATAATGAACCCCGTTATCAACAAAAGCTGTTTTCCAAGTGGGTGTACTATTAGGAACACCTCTGCCTAACCCTTCGGGGATTACAGGCGCGATGTTATGTCATGTTTTCCATATGCTATATCTACCCACTGAATTATTTGATCGCCCAAACTTCGGTGAAAGCACCCAACAAACTTTTACTAACCCTGTAATACCCGCTACTGTATCGGAATTTCGCAACAATACAACGGCAAACAAGCGACTCTGACAGGGCATCAACCGCGGGGTATTTTCGACCGCTCATGTGATGTTTTCGACCTCACAACCAATAGATGCACATACATAATTAATCGAGAACGAGGATATCGGGTTCACAGCAGTTTCCTATAATAACGAAACAGGGGCTACAGAAAACTCACTACAAGGAAAACTGAAACTAGTAACACAATATAACAAAAGCTTGAATGCACTAAAGCTTCCAAAACGGCAACTTCGCCTGATCAAATTCAAACTCAAAACTCTGCAATGTTGTTTGTACCCGGCATGATAGTACTGAATACCGATTCTAGATAAGAGCTCCCTCCCAACTTGCTAATCTTTATGAATAGTAAATACTTCAGCCGGTGTGGCTAGGCTTGCATTTCCAATGCAGACGACCGTTTCTGCGGAAATGAGAATTATCGGCGAAATTTAATCTGCGCTACCTTTCTGTTCTGCAGCTTGTAGACCCATTTCCAGCGTAAGACTGTTATTTCAAGCATTAAGCATTTGCAAGCTAACCAATAATATCACTTCTTTTTCATAGTTTGAGCTATTCTAGCTATGTGATTGGTTAGGTCCACACACATCCCTCGCTAAGCATCCTCGCTCATCTTTGGTGGAAATGCAGCTTAAGGCAGAGCACAGAACTTCGAAAACCATCACGATCACACAGAATGACAAGCTTTTAGAATGATTATGCTAAGGTAAAGGGACTGTCAGTATTTCGAAGACCTATCAAAAGTCATTGAGACGTAGCTGAGTGTTGTCTGAGATTATCAACCTCGGTAAAGCTTTGTACAGACGCCAGCACATCAAGCTTCTACAATCCGTCAAATTTCTTTAATAGATTATCAACTTCATCGCTAAAGTATTAGGTTCAAGGTTGATTGGGAAATTTTGACAGTTTCGGGTAGCTTGTACGTTGTCGGCATTACAACGCGGCGTTGTTGTTCGTGGGCCGCTGGGACTCGCCGATGTGGCGGCACTGGATGCGACTACACACTGCAGGTGGTCGCGTCCAGGGCTTGGCATAGACTGTCGCTCCTGTGCGGTGCCGCTTTTTTCTGCCGCTTTTTTCTGTGTTATTATTTTTGTATGTGTGTACTAACAATAGCTTTATAAGGTTTTTTGTGTTACTAACAGTATATGGACTACGTCTGAATTAAATTTCTTCTATTCTATTCTATTACATAATAAAGCGAGTATTTGCAAACAGACTTTTGTACGACAAGTCATACAATCTCTCGAGACAGATCACTTGGTATTAAATACGAGTAGGTTTTCTGCAAGTATTCTGTATAACAGATCTGTAGTACAAACATGTAGGTCAGTACAATTAATGGGTACCGACAGATGCCGTTCGACGTCGATATTTATTTCAATTTGAGCTCTGGTACCGGTGCAAATGGAAACGATGCGTCAGCTTATTTTCACGACAAAGTTATGAGCGGATTAATGGGTGTTATAGTTCTTGTTGATAGGTTTAATTGCATATCGAGTTTCGCTTGCTCCCACTTAGCGTTTTGATCTTTAGGACGACGGACGTGCAAATAGACTGCACTTATTTTGACTGCCTGGTTGGTCTAGTGCAACCAGCACTTGCGACTGCTTAGTATGAGGTCCTGGGTTCGATTTCCAAGTCGGGTAAAATGTTATTGGGTTTTTCCATCAGTAGCAGCCACGGAGTCTGGATATGTGCCCGGTTGATGGCAATAGGCAAGCCCCCTATTACATAGAACTTAAACATAACTGGCGAAATGTGGGTGTAGTTTTAGGTACACCTCTGCCTAACTCTTCGGTGAATACAGTTGTGATGTTATGTTACTTTTTGACTTTTTCATTGAAGAAATGGAATAAAATCCATGCAAAATATTTAATAAATAATAACAGATCGCGAGACGACCTGCATCACATCAGTCATTGTTATTGCAGACTCGTCCCAAAAAATGAAAGCTGATGGAGGAAAACCGCATTCCATTCATCATCATCATCCACAGCCCGAACTCACCCACTGCTGGGTATAGGCCTCTCTTTTCTTGTGCCAGTCTCATCCAGGTTTTTCCCCCGACGGCAACTATGTCGTCTGCCCATCTCACATTCCATTAGTTTAACAGTAAAACTACAAACAATCAATGTTATTGCTGGTCTTAAAACCGTACATAAACGAGTAATCTTGAGCTAGGTCTTAATAAAGCCTACATTAATGCACTGTACCTAGACAGTAGGTCCGTCCTCTCGGGCTTATAGCTTGACAGATATGTCACATGTAATAGTGTGTATTCTGGCGATCTAACAACATGGTGGTACAAAGCTTACCTACTACACTGGCTATACACCGCGTGATTGCTGACTCGACATGTCTTTGCTGAATACTGATTAATTAGTTGAAGTGAGAGCTTTTGACAGTACAAATGCTTGGCGTAAATTATTACAACCATGTATCAGCTTGGTGATCTTTGGACATGACCAGGTGGCCTACCATGACGTATAAAGCAGGAGTAATTCCAGTGTGGGAAAGAGACATAGCTATACAGGTCGTCTAGCGCCATGTCTTTCCCACATTGGAATTACTCCTGCTTTAAGACGTCATGATAATGTCCTTCACCTTGATAATTTTCCTGATGTCCAAAATTGTCACGAATTGGTATCCTATACACAAAAAACGTAGAAAAGGTAAGCCATTCAAAAGATGGAGCGATGACATAGTTGCCATGGCTGGAATTACCTGGAACAGACTGGCAAGAGATAAAGCGAAATGGAGGAGGCTTTCACCGCTAGAGCGCTCCTTACAAAACACACAATAACCAATTAAGATGTAATACTCACAAACTAGAATAAGCACAATACTAACACTACAACAGTAAATTAAAAACTGCGTAAGGAATAAATAAATCTTATTATTTATTTATTTAGAGGAGTTCGTGGCTTAATAATAACAGCCGCTCGGGTCGACCTTTAGGTTAAGCCGTGCTTGCTTAGGTTGGTCTGTGGATGGGTGACCGCCCGTAATATACCGAGTTTCCTCCGTGCCTCGGAAAGCACGTTAAGCCGTTGGTCCCGGCTGCCATCTGTAGATCTTTGATAGTCTGTAGGTAGTCAGTGGCCCAAAAAGTCTGACGACGAGTCTTACCAAGGGGTATCGTGTTACCCAGTACTAACTGGGTTGTGGAGGTCAGATAGGCAGTCGCTCCATGTAACATACTTGTATTCAGCTGCATCTGGTTAGACTGGAAGCCGACCCCAACATAGTTGGGAAAAGGCTAGGCAGATGATTTATTTATTTAAATCAGCTTATATTTGCATGTTCGTATACACGAGCTTTTCATTAATGTATGAAAGCGACTTAGTCAAGAATTAACTGCAATAACGTCTACAAAATTACCTTACCCTACTGCAAGATTAGAACCCAAGGAAAGGCATCCCCTACCCGGGTCCTATTAATAACCCTACGACAAATTTCAGTCACGGCGCATCCCCTGGTCCCAACGGCCCGGGACGGCGATTAATTCTATAATTAACCCTACAGCGGCGCGGGTCATTGGCGCCGCGAATTAGAAGAAATGGCGCCGAGATAACTCTGCGAACGCACTCGCCATTTGTCTCCATTCAAGATGGCACCCAGTTAAATAGAATAAAAGGAATTCTGGACCGCTAGGAAATATTATTAACTCGCTCGCAGTGTAAACTGAGCGCCGCAGTTATGGGCATTGCGGAGATAGTTGGAGTTGTGGTTCAAGAGTATTTCTAGTGCATTCTGAAGTTAGCGGGGATGTTGTTAGCATTATACTAAGCCTTGAGGTATCTTTAGTAGTTGGTCTAGGCTTCACTTTCTCGTTGTAGCATTATTATAGCGGCAGGTGGTCTCAAGAAACTTGTCGATAGATTCTAGAGTATGTGAGAAGTTTCCTCAATTGAAATTTTTACTACGTTTCTGGAGTTACTTTTTCTGTTTCATAAATCAATCAATACGACAATTACTATGCATAAACTGGTTGAACAAGTGAGGATTAATATCATAGGTCAGCTGGGTCACATTGGGTGCATTGGGTATTGCGGTGTCAAAATTGCTGATAACACAGTTATCAACCGTACACAGCTATCATAGCAAAAACCGCAGTATTAGTACCGTACGTCTGGCCATTTAACTCCATAGGTATATGGATTAAATTGCCAGAGATAGTATTATCTCTATAAATAAAAATGACTGTTTGTATGGTTGTCGTCTATGCGTACCTAAAGGGTGCGCCAAAGTACACCTAAATTTTCAACTCCGATAATTGTAAATCCGAAAATGTTCTTCCTAACATTTTTCATCCTAACAATCACAATTCCTAACTACTCTGTCTCTAATGTTCATAATTCCGAAGCATTCAACTTCATAATTTCAGTAGCAATAAACATCTATTATACTTTTATTTGTTTTCCTATATTTTCTCAACATAACCATCTTTTACACTATTATTCAAAATCATATCTTTTTTGTTTAGATTTCTTTTTATTCATAATAATCAGTATTATATACATTAATTTTGCGTAACTTTATTTTCACATAACATGTATAACATATAAGAATAATAGTACCATGGTACAAGTAGTTAAATACATGTTTTCATATACACATTTCAATTAAATTAGTTTAATATTAGCGGCTATAGCTATATATATAAATATATAAAACACCTAAATATAAGGCTAAAAGTGTCTTGGTGTTTTTTGTCTCCGACTAACCGTTTGTCGTAAAAACGATGTGGAAGGGATCCATAGGTTAGCTTAGGTTAGAACTGTGACCAACTACGCGCGAGCCGAGCGAGCGAAGCGAGCGGTGCCGCGGTAGCGGCCGGCGAGCGCTACCTCGACATTTGTCGCGAAATTTTTCTAAGTATTTTTTTCATAGTGCCCCCAAGACGACGCTCTGACCTGAATTTGATTCATTTAAGACAAAAATCAGTGAAACGACCTTTAATCATTCTAAACAGTTGGTTTTTTAGACATAATTATCTTTCTGAGTATGAGTGAAAATATTATGGTAATTATGTTTAGGATAAAAGCCTTATGATAAAAAACAGTAGGAGTTTAAATATATTTACATTAATGATATTATTAATTAAAATTTTCGGAAACATGAGTGTTATGAACATCGCCGGTAGCACTACAAATAGTATGAATGAAAACTTTAGGATGAAAAATTTTAGGAAGAGTGATCATTCGGATTACAAATCATTAGGAAGAACAATTTCGGGTAAAGAACTTTAGGTGAGCCAATATGGACCCGTACCTAAACCATTGATCTGATTGTGATGATACTTTGGTGGGTCCTTCCGTGTACGCGCGTAGGTTCCTGGCCTAAAAAATCTATATATTCACGTCACTTTGCAACGCAAGCTGGGTACAGCTAGTGTCTATAAATCAAAATTAATGTTTGTCCTTTGATAGTTCCTAAACCATTGATCCGATTGTGATGATACTTCGGTGGGTCCCTCTGTGTACGCCTGCGAAGGTTTCTAGCCTAAAAAATCTATATATTCACGTCGCATTGCAACGCTTGCTGGGTACAGCTAGTGTCTATAAATCAAAATTAATGTTTGTCCTTTGATAGTTCCTAAACCATTGATCTGATTGTGATGATACTTCGGTAGGTCCTTCTGTGTACGCCTGCGAAAGTTCATGACCCAAAAAGACCCAAGAAAAAATCTATATATTTACGTGGCTTTGCAACGCATGCCTACCGCACAGTGTATTATAAATGCGGAAATAACTCAGCCAATCTGTCTGTTAAATTTCACGTTTGCTGATCGGATAGAATAGACAAAGGATATTTATAATCCCGGAAATACGTTCCCGTGGGAAAATTTCCGAGCTGCACACGGGCGAAGCCGCGGGCAAAAGCTAGTTTCCTCTACACCCAAAACTATCTAAGCAATAAATCTACCGTAGATATACGATTAGATGTTAGTTGCAAGTATATAAGGTGGGTAAGAAATTCCTCAGGGCCTGACACGGCAACCAGCTACCGTGTCGGACTGACATTCTACGATGCGGAAGTTGTAGCGCAATAATTCCAAACATGTATGATAGATTTATTACTTTGGATGAAATTGAGAAATAAGTTAGGTGCTTTATATCGTGTTATCGATTGAACGATAACAATTGAAATAAGAATTTATTGTGAGGAACAATGACTATTTAGATAAGAAAGGAGTAAAATGATGTCGTGACGTCGATCGGGATCGATTGTTGCACAGATCTGAAAATATTCGTACGGTCTTAATGTAATGGTAAGTATTCTACAGGTATTTTATTCTATGGAGGCACCTGGAGGAGAGGAGGAGGAGGAGAGGCCAGCGAAGCTTACAGCCCAGCGTGCGTTAGACGTACTACAACTAACAAAATAATATCATAACATTTTAGCAGTAATTACAACTCGATGGCATATGCCGCAGACTGGTTGGTGATGGGATGGGGACCCAGAACTGGTCATACGAGGTTAGGCAGGCCAGGCGCCAGGTGGTCAGAGTGGCAGGCAAGAGTTGGATGCGGGAAACCCAGAACAGGGCAAAGAGGCTTGCAATGGAGGAGAGCTACACTCAGCATTGAGTTGAAACGGGTTACAGAAATAGACCACTCGCTGAGACTTCTTCAAATGGATCCATGCTTTTCTGTCTACAGCACAAAAAAGAAACAAAATGAATCCCTCATCCCTTCCCTGTCTGGATTCTGCATTTCAATTACAAATAAAATCAAACCGGAGCTCGGCGCGAAGGTTCCGCGCTAAACGCAGGCAACCCTCTCTCCCCCGGGGGAGTCGCAAATACTTCGCTAAGTAGCGGTAATTAACGTTTAGTCTACGACGCGAGTGTACGACACTTGAGCCGCAATATGTTTCGCGCTGCTAACTTTCAAAGAAACTCTATTGATGTCTGTGGAAGTCTACACTCGTAGGATGGTAAGGAGTTAATGACTTTTCTCTCTGATGATTACTTAGACGTCCTTAGACAACCATGTTTGTCAATGTCTCTATTTGTCTCTGCATTTACGCTATATCATAATCTTTCGACCCTTTTTCCATAATGTTAGGGACAGCCTTCCAGTCTAACTGGATGCAGCTGAATTTCAGTGTTTTCCATGGAGTAGCTGCCCATCTGGCCTCAAAACCCAATTGTCGTCATCATCATCATTCTCCTGCCCATATACCACTTTATTTGGGGTCGGCGCAGCATGTCTTCTTCTCCCATTCTTCTCTAAAACTCGTCATCTCATCAGATTCGTTTTTTCTTGCCATATTATCATCCTTCACACAGTCCAGCCATCGTTTCTTTGGTCTTCCTCTACTCATATACCCATCCACATCATACACTAACACATTTCTCACCACTTTCATCGTATGATACCCTAGTACGTTAAGTAAGACTGGTTGTCAAACTTATCAAAGGGTTGTTCAGTCACTTGGCTACTGTACTTACGCTATAATTTTGTGTTCTTTTAATACACAGTTATTCTAGTAAAATGTGTATATATCACTAAATCAAAATCATTTAAAACATGGTTATAAACGTAACTAACCAATTTAAATGACATAATATTTTATGAACATGTCTAACGATCCTTTCGCTTTACATAATTATAATTAGTATGGGAAAACGGGACCCGTCGCGACAGAGGGTTATGTACTACCGAATTCATTCGACGGTTGATCAACTTTCAACCTTATTACTTAGGGCATAAGGGTGAAAACTGGCAGACCGTCTGTGAAATCGGTAGTACGCACGGCGACCAATCAAGTTTTACTTAACCAGTTTATGCTGATCTCTCATTGTACGGAAAATCTATACAAAGTGCGGTCATGTTATACTGGAAATGTTTGATGTGTCGCCGTGTGTACCTAATAGGACAACGTGTTCCTTGTATGAAGGCAAAAACGGTAATAAAGTTAATTAAAGACTGAGGGTACTTATTATTTTTAATATAAGGTGTGATTTTTATTACAAAAAAAGAAGAATTAATTTTTTATGCTACTAATTCTGAGGGTTTTTTTATGGTATGCGTTGAAAAAACAGATGAAAGCGTTATGCTGTAATGTTGTTTTATTGCGTGTGATAAATTTTATAATGTAGGTCTACATTTCATTGTTAGGACGCTTTTCATGTTTATGAACAACCATACTAACAGAATATATGTAAGTTGGACTATATCAGTTAGTGTACCTAGTGCGAGTTTTTTTATCTCTGACAAAACTACTTGATCGCGTTAAAATAAACTTTTGTATGGAATAGTTGTGTTTCCCATTTTGTCAACAGACGGCGCTTGTTCTCTTGTTGGAGGAGCTCGTGGCTAAATAATAACAGCCGCTTGGGTCGATCTTTAGGTTAAGCCGTGCTTGCCTAGATTGGTCTGTGGATTGGTGACCACCCATTACATACCGAGTTCCCTCCGTGCTTCGGAAAGCACATTAAGCCGTTGGTCCCGGGTGTCATTTGTAGATCTTTGACAGTCGTTAGGTAGTCAGTGGCCCAAAAAGTCTTACCAAGGGGTATCGTATTACCCAGTACTAACTGGGTTGTGGAGGTCAGATAGGCAGTCGCTCCATGTAAAATACTGGTATTCAGCTGCATCCGGTTAGACTGGAAGCCGACCCCAACATAGTTGGAAAAAGGCCAGGCAGATGATTACGGCGCTTGTTCAGTGCCAGCAGATACAAATTGTTCCTCTGTACCACTCCATTATAAATCAATTCTTAACTAAAACCTCATTCAACCCTATTTCACCCACCACAAAAATGTTTCGCACAATCTTTCCCAGTTCCCAACTGCCTGCATTGATTCTTTCACTCCCGCACCAAATCTCTAAACAACAGCAATAGAACAATTAAAGAGCAATAACACGCCAGCAGCCGCAGCGCCCGGGCAATAAATTGCACGAGCTAAGCTGCACGCGAAAGTTGGCAAGATGTATACGAGCCAGATTATACTGCTATGCAAATTCTGTAGATGTGAACTTAGGAAACTTCTGATATTAACATAGCTCGCGGCGGTGAGAACGATTTTCGGAGGCACGTGAGTGGTATTTGTTTTTGGGTTATGAAATACTGTGTTCTGTGTTTATTAGCGGAGAATTGCTTGGATGAACTGGTCGTGCTGTTAATAATATACAGGAATAATGACAATAAACTAAATTTTTGAAAACTATGAGTAATGCCGCCGCAGATTGTTTTCATTATTAGGTCACAACTAAACTATCAATTTTTACATTTTGCGTAATTGAATGTTCAGCTCATCGCAGGAAATGTTGCTCAGTAGACACCTACGCATACTGCGAATCATGCTGTATATATCAATCACGAATTTCTCAAAAATATTTATCATTGCATAAGTTCTGCGAATCTGCGAATTGTTAAAGTAAAATAGCTCTCAGCTTTTCTTGTTATTACATTACTATTTTTATTATAAGTCATGCTCTCCACTTAATCAACTATAAGGGCGACTACTACAATTTCTTTTATCAGTGATGGAACTATACGACTTTATAGCTCTTTCTCTTTCCCTAACAGAAGTAATATTGAGACAATACTGCCGTGGTGGTGGTACAGTCCGAGATCTGCAATGCTCACCGCGTGCACCTGAGTGATACGACAACAGTTGCGCTCGACATAAACTCCGCTCGCATCCCGCATGCCTAATGCCTTCCGTGACGTTACACTCGATCGTGTCTCATGTGGAAACACTTCCGCATTCGCAGGGTTAATATCAGTTAAAACTTTTGGGTTAGGTAAGTAATTTCGAAACATAAAGTTGCATCCTCCTGGGACTGAGTCCGTTTTATGATTTTGGTTTTCCATTAATCTGTCTTTCTGTCCTATATCTGTTATGCCATTGAACAAAGTAAACATATTAACACATTCATTTAGTGGAGGGAGGCCTTTGCCCAGCAGCGGGACTGAGGAGGTTAGGAGAAAACGAAAAATTAACTGCCTCGTTGGTTTAGTGGTCGCAAGCACGTCTGCTGAGAATGAGGTTCTGGGTTCCATTCCCAGATCGGGTAGAGTTTTATTGGGTTTTTCCATCTGGAATTTCTCAGTAGCATCCACGGAGTCTGGATTCGTGTCCGGTTGATGGCAATAGGTTCGTCCCCTTTTACATGGGACCTAAACATAACTGGCGAAATGTGGGTGTATTAATAGGTACACCCCTGCCTAACTCTTCGGGGATTACAGGCGAGATGTTATGTTATGTAATTAATCAACCTTTTTAGTTACAACATATAACGACATAAAGAACCAATCAAGTACTTGCTACCTCCCTTAATCCTATTAGAATGGATAATTAAGACCGGCTCAGGAGGACTATTATCTAGCAACTAATTACTCCGCCTTTTTTGTAATAGATTCTAATCAAATCCCTTTCTTTCATCAATCAATCAAGCTTCAATACTAATTATACCTAGACTTTTTATCAACGCGCAAAGTACTAAATCTCCTAATTCTATTGTTGCAAAAGATATCTAATCTCATTTCTACTTTTACTTAAGCCTGGTTTTCACAGGCCCTGTTTCTGACCAACCAGTAGTCAGCCAACTGTACATTCTGCTGTCTAAGATTTTAAACTATCATGGTCACTAACATTAAAAAAACAACAACAACAAAACAGACAAAACAGTGAACAGTGTTCAATGAAAACAGTAAACATGGTAAATATCCCGTTTCTAGTGTAAATAATTCTGCTGTCTATACAGTACTGTCACTTTCCCGACGTGTTCTCACTACTGGCTCTGCATAGAAGACAGCAGTACACAGCTACTGTGTTACTAGTTCTGGCCAGGTGTTTCTGAGCCATCTAGCTGCGTTCGTATGGAGCGAGTGACGACCCAGTAGCTGTCCTTGTGGTAGTGGGGGAAGGTCAGTGGTAAGTAGAAACAAAAAAAAATTAAGTAGCTGACCGGTCAGTACTGGCTCAACTTTGTTTTCACGGACCCAGACAGTAACTGTCCTTCACTGTCCGCCAGCTACTAGGCCTGTGAAAACCAGGCTTTAAACGGTAAACTCGTTTTCATTAACTTGAAAGGATAAAACTTTAATGGATATTAAGTCCTGGCAAATTCCCGATTCAATACTTGGTGCCAATGAAAAACGACCAATACTTAATAGTTGGAACCCTTACAGTGGGGATAAATGCAAATCCGATAAGTGATTAAAAGATGGTGGTGAAGCTTTTTAACTTGAGGACATTTCTCGAAGTCTGAATGGCGTTGAGATTAGCCAGAGGCTGATTCGATCATTTAACTTAATTATTAATCCACAGATCAACATGAATGATGTAATAAAGATTTTGTAACAATATTTTGATTTAAAAGAGTGTCCATGGAGTTTCTTGCCCATTCTTCTCCATAGAGATACGCTTTGGAATGTGCAACTACAGTACTTTCTCAAGTTATTATGCCTTGTGACTTTAACTGTAGCTTCGCTTTTTTTGCTTTTTTTTTTTTTGTCATTTTGTATTCCCTGTAATGGTCTAATTGAAATAAATGCATTGAGTTTGACCAGAAGTTTTCAAAAACTCGAAATCTTTGCATCAGCAGTTTCTTATAGATCGCGGGTTTGAACACGGCGTGGGCCCTTAAATTTCGGACTTTTGTTTCAGTAAACGCAGCCTAGCTTAATAAACCCCAACATAATTTTGCTTTAAAATCCAAGAGACAGGATCAGATAGTTACTAAATCTTTAAAACTTCAAGGGGTTTCAATCAATATCAATCTGGTGAAGAGTGGCAGAGCTTGTTATGTACAAATTGATATTGACTCGATTGGCGACCCGGGGTCAATCACCAATCAGAGCGAGTTTTTAGCTGATGGTGTCGCAACGTTGTTTCGCAAGCTATCGATTGTTGGCAACGTGACAACTTTACTAAATGTTTATTGATCGAGTTGTGGTGAATCTTGCGCAGTTTTTAATTTAATAGAAAAACTGCCATTTTCATTGTCATTGGGTTTGTAATGAGCAAGATAATGATAGATACGGAGGCTCAAGAAACAAGTAATGAAGTACCGAGCTGATGGCAAAACACTGCAAAGGGTTACAAATGAAAACTGAACTCAAATTCAAAACAAATCGATCGATAAAAACCTCAGACCTTCTTACACCATCAAGATACGTCCATCGCCACTGACGACATAGCAGGGAGAAATAAACCGCTATCGTCTCTCTGACCAACGACATATAACTGCTGATAAGAAACTGAAAAGGGCCACGAAGGCTTTATGGACAACGTAAAAAGACAATCCAAATAACAGCCAATGGTGCATGGTGGAGATAACGGAATACGATGGTGTTTTTCAATGGTTGAATTTGTTGTTTTATAGTTTTGGGTAAACCTATAAAATGTCAGTATTATGGGTATACTTTTGAAGAAAATGCAGATTGTATTTATTGTTCACTTTTTATGACTACTTCCATGGTTTTAAAATTGCTGTTCTTCGGAAAAACATCATCATTTCATCCTCATTTCTTGGTTAGACAAAAGAACACACTAATAAGAAGTGATTTCAAACCCGTCGAGGAGCTCATGGCTTAATAATAACAGCCGCTCGGATCAATCTTCAGGTTAAGCTGCGCTTGCCCAGGTTGGTCTGTGGATGGGTGACCACCAAATAAATACCAAGTTTCCTCCGTGCCTCGGAAAGCACGTTAAGCCGTTGGTCCCGGCTGTTATTTGTAGATCTTTGACAATCGATACAGGTAGTCAGTGGCCCGAAAGTCTGACAACCACTCATGTAAAATACTAGTATTCAGCTGCATCTGGTTAGACTGGAAGCTGACCCCAACATAGTTGGGGAAAAGGCTAGGCAGATGATGATTTCAAACTTGTCATTGCTGATGACAAAACTATAATTATGTAGCTATCTGCTTAGTATTAAATATGAAACAGTATCTAACCTCTCGGAATTCACAAATTATGTTATATCACTGACGATCCTGACCTCTCACATTTCGCCCCTTCATCGAGTACATATTCAATCACGTACCTAAGGTTTGAACTATTAGATAACCGATACCGATGTATCTAAGTACTAATCAATGGAACGGATTACAGATATACAAGTGATATTCTCACAAAGGGAAACACATGTAAGTTATCAAATGTTATCACTACATGATTCATTGGGTTCATTTGGTAAAAGAGATATAGATAGAAGGTTCATTCAAAATTTATTAAAGAACCCAGAACTGGAAATCGATTCAATGCGTACTATCCGTAGATACTATTTAGAAATAAGTTAAGTCAAGAGGACTGAAGAGCTGGCTGACTCAAATTTTTCCCACGGTATGACCCATTAAAGAAATTTATAGAAAGCGAGGTCATGTTATACTGGAATTGTATAGCTTGATGAGTCGCCAAAAGTTCCTAACTCAATTTCTGGTCACATCGGGCCTGCGACTGCAAACGTCTCGTTTCGTCTAGAAGGTAAAAGAACTCCAACATCCATTTTTTTGTACGGCTCGCTTTTTACGTCCAGCTTCTCTTTGTGAATCCTCATCAAGTGTCAAGATAAACCTTCTGTCCCTATCTGTTCTGTGGTCACAATCCCTGGTGAAGTGAACCGAATTAGGCAATTAATGGGTGCGGCAGCACGACCGCAGTACCAATTACATTGTTAGTTAGAGAACACTTTATGTGCCAATTGTATGGTGATCGCGGATGGGAAATATGGCACTGCTCAATTTTCGGTAAAGTGATAGGTACATAAAGGAGCCAAAACATCGAGGGGACTGGACCGATTGACGGATTATGACGGTCCATAATGTCCAGATTGAATCAACTAAAATACCATAGAGATGTGCCTAACTAGATACGAGAATGTTAGGTGGACTAAAAGTGTTTTTTTAGAGGAAACATGGTTTTAACATCCATGAAATTGGATATATTTCACTGATATTTTATGCCATTTATGTTTGAATAGGATTTTAGGGTATGAGGTCACTTCAGTAGAAGTACAAACACCTGAAACGCCCCAGTTCGGTGACAGAGAAGTGAGACAGTGAGAAAGGATGTGTACCAAAACTTAGCTATTACAGCTCAGTCAGAATATTCTTTGTACAGCCGTTCAAACAAGACTATATATATTCAGTACCTGCCATTGAGACACTGAGACACTGGACGAGGGTTCACATTACCTGTGAAACCTCGTCGGGTGCCCTCAGGTTTTAATTGTTGTTGTTTTTATTTATTTTTTATATTGTACTAACATAGTTTATAAGTCTGAGTGTTACTAACCTAATATGGACCTACTACAGTCTGAAATAAATGATTTTTTTTTTTTTTTTTTTTTTTTTTTATTATTGACCTCAGATATGACGAACTTATATGTATACATAGCTATACTGCATGTCATGTATTGTCAAAACCCAACACATATTATTACATACATAGGTACACGCTCGGTAGTAAATTGAGCCTCAGGAGCACATGCTCTGGATGGATATTGCTCCGAGCTACGCACAGTGATGGGAACTGTGTCTGACATTATTAATGGTTGAAGTGCTATACAAGTACCTAGAGATTGTATATACATCCCTTAAGTACTCTCTGACTTGCCCAGCTTTTGTCGTAGCAAACAATTTGGAAGTTTGGAATTGTGTTTACCTGTAACAAAGAAAATAAAATGATAAGGATGTTGTCACGCACACAATTAGGAAATTATTGATAGACGCAAAGAATAACTATTAACTTCAAAGGTGACCATACACAGTAGTAGATGATTTCGGAGATAACGATGGTGGATAATGCAGACAAAAAGGAAAATGGAAATGCCTTTTTTAGGTGTCTAAAAACCATGTCCCCGATGAAATTGGTCATTTTTAAAAATGACAAACATACATCCACTATTCAACTCCAGGGATACATTTCTAAAAATCATTTTTTGTGCAAAATTTAATGCTTCTTGTTCCACCAGATTAGGCTACGCATTGTCTGTCACTGAATTTAAGATTTTAATTTAGTAGTTTTAAGCAGTACCCAAACTTTATTTTAACAACAGAACTCTCCAAATAACTGATACAATAACAAGACAGTGCAACCCTGAGGCTGTAAGCAGAGCGGAAATTGAAAACGTAAACAGTAGCAAAGCGAAATATTTTATGTGCAGTCGTAAAGTTGTAACGATTGCGTCTGAAGTTATAATAGTATGTGCAGAAGGAGTAGTATATGTATAGTTTCCTTGTTACCATGAACCCTAGAGACAAATAAAAGAAAGAATTGATTTCACGTGTACCAAAAAGCGACATTTTGTTTACTCTAGATTCCATTTAGAAACTGAATATCTATGAACTTGTTTGACCCCCTAAGTTAAGCGTGTTGAAAAAGATCTTTGTCATCTAGCTTTCGTCTCCAAATATGTCACTACATCATTTTATCTGAGTCTGTCATCAGCCATGACTAAAATGATAATAAGAATTGAAATGGTGTACACAATAAACAGTATTCTATTTAACAATCTAGGTAG
This sequence comes from Noctua fimbriata, assembly GCA_905163415.1. NCBI lineage: Eukaryota > Metazoa > Arthropoda > Insecta > Lepidoptera > Noctuidae > Noctua > Noctua fimbriata. Next base: position 6,551,465 of record LR990929.1, on the reverse strand, counting down.
TTAAACTAACTATGTATGGTAACGCTGATAACATCATTAAAACAGAGACTCTCTAAGTTACGTTGAGACTTGAAGAATGAGACGCTATCGTTCATGTTCCACCATAATTCCTCGATAAAGCGTTTACATTAGCTGAAGCTGTTTCAAATATCAGTATTGACTTAGCCTACAGGCTATAACGTAATATCCTTTCAGTCTGCGTCTCGTGTTTGCTTTGCGAGTACCTCCTTCCGTGTGTATAGAGTTGCTATCAAATATCTGAGAGGCCATCAGCGGATGTTTTGTTAAGCTGACGTTACGTAAAGTTATCTAGCGTATTGTGTTAGCTAACCTGGAATTAAAGGAAAACAGAGGATGTATTCGTTACACTTTGTGTTAAGGACTGTCTTTGTGAAGTTTGTATAACTTTGAGCTGCATGTTAAGGTAATATGAGAAGACGTCACTGTTTTCGATGGTGGAGAAACGGAATCTTCTGTGTACTCTTCGGTGTTGGTATCACACTTTCATAAAGAAAACGAAATTGGACGAGTTCATATCAGTCGATTCAGTCATCATCATCATCATCATCATCATCATTTCAGCCGAAAGACGTCCACTGCTGGACATAGGCCTCCCCCAAGTGTCGCCACATTGACCGGTCCCGTGCGACTCGCATCCAGCGGATCCCTGCAACCTTCACCAGGTCATCGGTCCACCTAGTGGGAGGCCTTCCAACGCAGCGTCTTCCGGTTCGCGGTCGCCACTCCAGAACTTTCCGGCCCCATCGGCCATCCGTTCTGCGAGCAATGTGCCCTGCCCACTGCCACTTCAGTTTGGCTATTCTTCGGGCTACGTCGGTTACCTTGGTTCTCTTGCGGATGTCCTCATTTCTGATTCGATCACGCAAGGAAACTCCGAGCATAGCCCTCTCCATTGCCCTTTGGGTGACTTTAAGCCTTCTGATAAGGCCCATTGTGAGCGACCATGTTTCGGTCCCGTAAGTAATCACTGGCAACACACACTGGTCATAGACTTTCGTCTTGAGACACTGCGGTAAGTTGGACGAGAAGATACCACGCAACTTCCCGAACGCTGCCCAGCCGAGTCGGATTCGACGATTGACCTCTTTCTCGAAGTTAGACCTACCTAACTGGATCGTTTGTCCAAGGTAGACATAATCGTCTACAACTTCGAGTGTAGAGTCTCCGATCTTGATAGGAGTGGGTGTTACATGGGTATTCAACATGATTTTGGTTTTGTCCATGTTCATTTTAAGACCCACTTTTTCGGAAGCTCTACTAAGGTCATCGAGCATTGTACTGAGGTCCTCCATGGTCTCAGCCATGACCACTATATCGTCGGCAAACCGAAGGTGAGAGATGTACTCGCCATTGACGTTGATGCCTAGCCCTCTCCAGTCCAGAACCTTGAAGATATCCTCCAGTGCAGCGGTGAACAGTTTCGGAGATATGACGTCTCCCTGTCTTACACCTCGCTGCAGAAGGATAGGTTCTGAGGTCTGGTCCTGAAGTCGGACTGACATGGTGGCGTTTTTGTACAAACACTTCAACACCTCGATGTACCGATAGTCGATTTGGCACCGTTGGAGAGACTGCAGTACAGCCCAAGTCTCGATCGAATCGAAGGCTTTCTCATAGTCCACAAACGCCAAGCAGAGAGGCAGGTTATACTCTTCGGTCTTCTGTATAACCTGCCGCAGCGTATGTATGTGGTCTACGGTGCTAAAGCCTTTTCGGAATCCGGCTTGTTCGGGAGGCTGAAAATCGTCAAACCTGCGCGCGAGACGATTCGTGATGACTCTTGAGAACAACTTGTAGACATGGCTTAGAAGTGAGATGGGCCTATAGTTCTTCAGCCGGGCATTGTCGCCCTTTTTGAAGAAGAGTACCACCACACCCCTGCACCATGCCTGCGGCGTTTTCCCCTCGAGTATGACGGAATCAAACAGCTTCTGAAGGGCCTTAAGTACCGGTTTTCCACCCGCCTTCAGGAGTTCGGCCGTAATTCCGTCATCACCCGGTGCCTTGTTGTTCTTAAGCTGTTTAAGAGCCATCCTAATCTCGTACAGGCTGACATCCGGAATGTCTTCGGTATGGTGTCGGGTCAGTCTAGCTCTTGGGTCGTTAGCTAGAGTTGCAACAGGATTTCTAGTTGAAGTGTACAACTGCCCATAAAAACTCTCGATCTCCCTCAGCAGCTCCGGTTTGGCGGATACGATCCTGCCATCGTCGGTCTTCAGTTTCGTTAGCTGGCTCTGCCCAATAGCCAGATCTCTTGAAAATACCTTGGAGCCTTTATTCCGCTCAATAGCGTCTTTAATACGCTCGGTATTAAAGCGGCGGAGGTCGCTCTTCAAGGATTTAGAGATCCGTCTATTGAGCTGCCGGTATTTCCACACCTCATCTGATTCAGTCATTCGCAGTTAATCGTTGAGGAACTAGTTTTGTTTTCTTCTACATGTTGTATTTAATAGAAACAATAATTACTCGGCCACCTCGTAAAAGCAATGAAGAAAAATCAAGCTCTATTTCTTACAAAAATTCGAAAATGAACAGCCGAAATATAACTTACATTCAAGTCTTCAAGTACCAGGGTATCAGAAGTTATAGCAATTCTTGCCAATCCCGAAAACAGCACAACTTTCCGATGCCGATAGTTTCTGCCTCAACAAGGTTTACTTGAGCTTTACCGCCCACAATCTCACTTAATTAAAGACAGATTGCTAAACGCTGGTCCATTGTCTGCAAACATAGTGACGTCATTTCCAGTCCACTACTGCACGGATGAATTGGGTGTCTTCCAGCTGGTTTTAAGAGGCAATCGAGGAAAATGGGTCAGGGATATGAAACTTGCCTATTTTAGAGATGTAACCGGGCTTGGTAAGTGCTGAGTCAGCATGATAACAAGGAAAATGTGTTGGTGAAGGGAGTGCATGTTTAATTAAATTAAAATATGGAGTTTTTGGTACTTCATTATAATAATGTGACTTCGGGGTTTACATGATCTAAGGAAAAAGTGGGTGGAAAGGACACCGTCGCAAAAACGGTTACCACGTATTCAGTCCTTCATTCTGAGCCTGATGATGTACTGAAAACATAGTAAGCATTTTCGCGTCGCTGTATTCTACCCAAAGTTGTAGCTGTTCTCTAGTACAAATATTAGGTAAGTAACTACTGATGTTAAAGGCGAGATCAATGAAGGTATTAAAGAGATACTAGCACAAATGAATACCAGTCTAAAAGTATACTTCGTCAGTCACGTAGTTATGACTGTTGCTAACATCATTATTCGATGTCTTCAAAACTACGAAGCAATTGACTGCCACCTTTCATACGAAATATACGAATATCCTAGTAGGCTTTACATGCAAACAGCTATATAACGCGTGTTTACTCAAAGAACTTCAAAACTATGAATAGAAAAATCATATAAAAGCTAATTCTAATAAAAACCCTCCTTCACCGATACCAATTATTAATTATCATTAGCACGTCGCAGCGACGTATACGCCGGGGGAGCGTACGTCGTTTGTAATCAGGCCTGACCTGGATACTTCTTTGTTCGCAACTGAATGAGAGCCGACGAGCGCAGGGTTAATTGCGTGGCTGGTACACCCGCCTTTGGAGGGTTACAACTAATGCACTGAGTCCGTATGTTGGTGTTGTCATGCAAGGGTTTGTTTTGTGTGTTTAGGGTTAAGCTGGGCTAACATGATAAAGAAAGGGGGAATGAATCTGTGAGAATATAGCTTATTCTTTGAAGATAACTAAGCAGACAGTTACGCAATTTTTCAATTTTTTTTAGTATTTATGTTAGTTTTTCTCTGATTGCACTAAGGTAAGCCATTCAATTTAGGTAAGGGAAAACAACCTTATTTATACGATAACCGTGACCTTTAAATAAAGAGCATTTCATTTAAAGAAAGTCAACTTTTACCTGACTGTGTATACTTAATTTATGAGTCAATTTATTAATGAGAATGAGACACCCAAGCAACACCCAGATATAGAATGAATTACAAATGAACGAATCCATACAGAAAGAAAGTCCAAGCCCTAGAGTTATTTTTCAGTTCTGTGTACTTTTAGCACCAGTATGTGTAGATATGTGAAATGTTTTCAACCATGTATCTTAAGGACGGTTAAGAATAAACTCAACACGCGACACCTAGACGAATGCCTCTGAATTATAATAATTGCACTGTTTGAATTTCATTGCGTTCAAAATCTAACAGTTTGCTTTTATTTAAGCATTCATTTGAGTGACGCTTAGAGTCAGTGAAAGCAGATATCGCAACTTTATTTTAAGTTTTTATGTAACTTGCTAGTTAGTATACAGTATTGGTCAAATCTTGCAACTGAATATCAAACCTGTTCCCCACAACCAATTGAGCTGAAATTTTGCACACACCTTTGAGTCTGGTGACAATACATTATCGACTTGTGTAACGGACGCCGATCTCCGATGAAAAATATTATTGTATAAAACGTGTTGTATAGAACGACCAATGATAGAGGCTAGGTAAAGCACCTTGCTGTGACAAGGTGCTAACACAATGTAAACAAACGCTGTGATTGGTCAACCGATGGAGCCGCATTCGCGTTTCAAACAGGTCCCGACAAGTCGAAACCTGTCGGGCGCCGCGCCATCGGTTCGCGCACGCGATTGACGGAATAACGGGAACAGGGTGCGCTCCCGCCGCGCCGCGTGCTTGCGTAATAACAAATAAAACACGGGCCAATCCAGCGTTTGAGTACAGTCGACACGAGCCCTCAAGAAGTAAACACCTCTACTAGTAAGGTATATGTTCTAAGTTTAAATGATTTAATGTGTAATAAATCTTGTGTATAACAAATCAAATATTTGTTTAAATTAATACAGTCCACTACGAAAATTCCAGTATAATGCTGTGTCCGCATAGTCCATTATAGTTTGGTCCTTCGAGCCGGATAGTGAATAGTCCATCACAGTTTGGTTCTTCGAGTGCCGGATTGTTTTGACCACAGTTTGGTCATTTCGAACCGGAGACATAAACCAAGCACCATAGCTTGCCGTATGTGTGAACGTAAAGACTAAGTAGTGTACCTTAGTCCTTCAACATTGTGTTTCAAAGTAGTTTATGTTACAAAATACGGGCTAAAAAGTGCCCGTAAGTGCCCGTAAAGTGCCCGTAAGTGCCCGTAAGTTGCCCGTAAGTGAACGAGGGTGTCGGCTGTCAAGTGTGCCTAGTAATTCAGGCAGAATACGCGTATGACTGTGTTTGCCATAACGGCAGAAAAATACGCGTGTGCCTGCTATCTAGGCAAGAATTACGCGAGTGTCCGTACCTGCCACACAGGCAGTGTTACGGGATTGAAAGTGCGCGCAGGAATTACGCGTGTGTCCGTACCTGCCACACAGGCAGTGTTACGTGAGTGAAAGTGCGCGTAATAAGTAAAGACAGTGTCGTCGCCGAGCCAGAACGCGTGCCGGTGGGCTGTCTATAAAAGTAAACCAAAAGTGCGCGTAATAAGTAAACAGGCAGTGTCGTCGCCGAGCCAGAACGAGTGCCGGCGGGCTGTCTGTAAAAAGTAAACATAGTGCGCGTAGTAAGTAACAGGCAGTGTCGTCGCCGAGCCAGAACGAGTGCCGGCGGGCTGTCTGTGAAAGTGAACGTTTAGTGCGCGTAGTAATATCTAGACAGAGTCGCTGCCGAGCCAGAACGCGTGCCGGTGGACTGTCTAGCAAAGTGAAAGTTTAGTGCGCGTAGTAATATCTAGACAGAGTCGCTGCCGAGCCAGAACGCGTGCCGGTGGGCTGTCTAGCAAAGTGAACGTTTAGTGCGCGTAGTAATATCTAGACAGAGTCGCTGCCGAGCCAGAACGCGTGCCGGTGGGCTGTCTAGCAAAGTGTAACGTGTAGTACGCGTAATAATACCCAGGCAGAGTCGTTGCCGAGCCAGAACGAGTGCCGGTACTTGCCTGTCAGTGAAACGAATAAGTAAAATTGTTTAGATTATACAGGCAGATCTTACAAGTGCGTACCTGTGCCTTCGAACTTAGGCAGATCATACAAGTGCGTACCTGTGCCTAGATATCAAAACAAAACTTACGCGAGTGTTAGTGCCTGCCATATAAGCAGAGTTAAGTGCGTGCCTGTGCCTACGAACTTAGGCAGATCGTACAAGTGCGTGCCAGTGACTATTATATGGTCAGAACTATCGTGTCAGTGCCTGCTACATAAGCAGACTAAACAAGTGTGCCTGTGCCTACTTATCTAGGCAGAACTAGACCCAAGTTAAAGTGTGCCAACCTCAGGTAAATCTTTAAGATGGTCTTAACGAGAAGCCAATCGGACTTAGCCGAGTTGGATGAACAACGACGCACACAGGAAGCCGCCCGCCGCCAAGAAGAAGAAAGACTAGCTAGCGAGCGACTTCGACGAATATCGTTAGACCCGCCGGCCTCACCATTCTCGAGGCTGGCGGAGACGAGCACAGCAGGGCCCTCTGGGGCCAGAACTACGGTGACCACGCAACGAGCCAGGTCACCAACAAGGTCGATACGATCGCAGCGATCGACTACAAGCGTCTCAACGCGACTAAGAATAGCGGAACTTAACGCCGCTGAGAGACTGGCAGCAATTCAAAGGAAACAACTGGAGGTGGAAGCAGACCTAATCAAGAAGAGATTGGCTGCAGAGGTGTCTGCCATCAACGACGAGGAAAGCGTCAACGGCGAACCTACTCGTGAAGAAAGTCACGGTGTGAAGGTAGACGAGTGGTTACGGTCCAACCCGCTCGACGCACGGGGGGAGGAGGCAACCAAGGACAATAGAGAAGAACCAAGGCAACTCAGGTTTGAGGTGCCTAGGGTACGATCGCCAACTCCAACCAGAGCGAGGAATAGCATAGAACAGTTGGCCACCACACTCGAGAAAATGGCCAGACCCCGTCCGCGATACACAGACCTGCCAACCTTCAGCGGAGCTGTCAGCGAGTGGTTGCCCTTCAAGGCAGCCGTACGAGACTCGACAAATATGTACCAAATTCCGGCAGCAGAGAACATCCACAGGCTGAGGAGCTGCCTAAAGGGAGAAGCTCGGGAGGCTGTGGCCGCACTACTACACACGGCCACAGACCCCGACACTATAATGAAGACGTTAGAGCAGTGCTTCGGGCGACCCGAAATTATCATCGATCGGGCGCTCGAAGACCTTAAGAAACTCCCAAGACCCGGAACATCGGCAGCCGATCTCAATAGCTTCGCTGTGAAGCTACAAAATATTATCTGTGTGCTGAAGACAATAGACCGAAGGGGCTACCTATTCAATCCCCTGTTGTCGAGGGAGGTGCTGGAAAAACTCAGCCCGCATCTCCGCTCTCGTTGGTGCGACTACGCCTACGATAACGAAGGAACGACCGACCCAGAAATCGTCGTTATTTCACGATTTTTAATGAGGGAGGCGGACAGGGCATTAAGATACACCTATGCCTCATCTACAAGCACCGCCACAGTTCAAAAGAGGGAAATACGACCCGCCGTAACGTTAAGGAGAAAGGCAACTGTATACAATACCGTCGCCGCAGCGGAAGAAGAAAGAATACCGTGCCCTGGGTGTGAACAAGCTCACCCCCTACACCAGTGCCCCAAGTACAAGGCACTAACCACCGAACAACGCTGGGAATTCCTTAAAGAAAAGAAAATTTGTTTCAAGTGTGCCCAAAGAAGACACCGACGACTTAATTGTAAGTCTAAGCCCTGTGGCGTAGACCAATGTCGCCGACCACACCATGCGTCCCTACACCAAGCGTGGCCACGATCAGAGGCGGCCAAGCCAGCAGAGACGCCCAGACAAGAGGCTGTCTTGTCAGTAACGCCACAGACAGCTATTGGGCCACAAACAATTTTATTAAAAATGTGTCCCGTCATAGTGTCCGGACCACGGGGGGAGTTACAAACGTACGCGCTCCTAGACGAAGGAGCAACAGTAACTCTCATAGATAGAGAATTGGCATCCAGCATCGGGGCAAAGGGGCCATCACAACCGCTGCACCTAAACGGTGTCAATATGACACAGAAAGAGACCGAGAGTCAGCTCGTCAATATCGAGATAAGAGGTATTAAAGAAAGCGAGAAATATAAGGTCAGAGCGAGGACCATAAAAGACCTGCAGTTACACAAGCAGGCCATCCCGGAAACTTTTCTCCAGTACGAGCATCTGAGAGACCTTCCCAGGGACGAGGTGTGCTATGAACGAGCGCACCCCGGGCTCCTAGTGGGGACCGACCACTGGGAGTGTATCGTCTCAAGGGAGCTCAGGACCGGCGGACCGAACGAGCCGGCAGCTTCCAGGACAAAGTTGGGATGGGTGGTACACGGAACCGTACCACGCAGCACCATCATGCAAGAAGGCAGGGTGCTGCACGTATACGAGCCCGACCGAGAATCGAACGGGAGCAACCAAGAGCTCCATCAATTGGTCGAGGCTCATTTTAAAATAGAGGCTCTCTGTATCGAGGGAAAACCAAGAGTAAGAGAGGCAGATCAGCGCGCCATCAAGATAGTAGAAGCAACTACTAAGAAGATAGAAACAGGGTACGAGGTGGGGCTGCCATGGCGACGAGATGACACCGTCATGCCACCCAGCTATAATCAAGCACTCCGTCGCCTCACAGCAATAGAAAAGAAGATGGACGCTGACCCAAAGTTTGCCCAAGAGTACTCCAACCAAGTGGACAACCTTTTAAAAAAGGGTTATGCCACACCATGCGACGGCTCGGAACGAGCGAGCCCAGTGTGCTGGTACCTGCCACACTTTGCCGTACAGAACCCAAACAAACCCGGCAAGTGTAGGCTGGTGTTTGACGCAGCCGCAAAAAGCCACGGAACGTGTCTTAACGACGAACTGTTGGAGGGGCCAGACTTGCTGTTGTCACTACCGGGAATCCTATTCCGGTTCAGGGAAAAGGCAGTGGCAGTAACTGCAGACATCCAAGAGATGTTTCTAAGAATAAGAATAAGGAAAAAAGATCAGCCAGCACAACAGTTCCTGTGGCGAGGCGCTGAGAGGGAGACGCCTCCACTCAAGTTTAAGATGAAGAGCATGATCTTCGGCGCCGCGAGCTCCCCGTACATGGCCCATTACATCCGCAATCACAACGCGGACATTCATGGGCAGGAGTTCCCGCGAGCGCTAGGTGCGATCAAGGAAAGCCATTACATGGACGACCTGGTCGCGAGTTATGACGACCCACTAGAAGCATGGAAGGCAGTGGAAGAAACAAGAGCGGTTCACGCCAACGCCGGCTTCACATTGCGAGGATGGAGCGCCAGCGACAACACAGTGCTGCGCGACGTACCTACTGAGCTGTACGCCACTACGCCCACACAACTGGGGGGAGAGCAGCCAGAAAACAAAATACTGGGGCTATTCTGGAACGCAGGACGGGATGAACTCGGGTTCAACACATCCATGAACCGAGTGCCAGTAGAGGTACGAGAACAGACTCGCGCACCAACCAAACGCGAGGCCCTAAGCGCCGTGATGTCCATTTACGACCCACTTGGACTGCTCAGCCATTACACAATAAGATCCAAGATCATATTGCAGAGCCTTTGGCGACTCCAGACGACCTGGGATGAGCAGATACCGCCAGAAGAGAACGAGCTCTTCGCCTCATGGTTGGCGCAACTGAAGGAGATTGCCCAGCTTCGACTGCCACGCTGCTACAGCCAAAGAATGTACGAGGACATCGAACTCCACGTGCTATGTGACGCCAGCGAACAGGCCTACGCGACCGTGGCCTACTGGAGGATCACTAGCAGCGACGGGAGTGTTATGGTGATATTAGTGGCCGCCAAAGCCAAGGTGGCGCCGAGACAGGCGCAGACCATACCTCGGCTTGAACTTCAAGCAGCGGTCATCGGTGCAAGACTTGCTTGCACAATTAAGCGGGAACACCGCATGAAAATCAACAGGACGATCTACTGGACCGACTCATCCACCGTGGTACACTGGATACACCACGACATGCGACGTTACACACCATTCGTCGCACACCGGTTGGGTGAGATCGCAGAGCTCTCCAGAAAGGAGGAATGGCGATGGCTGCCCACAGAACACAACGTGGCAGACGACGCAACGAGGCTCAGTAGCACTCCTCTGAGCACGACAGATCGGTGGTTCCAGGGGCCTGACTTCCTGTATCAGCCGGAAGAACAATGGCCATGGCGACGCCAGAGGAAGAAGACAACGAGGTCCTGCACACCAGGGAGAAGACACAGGACAGTTGGTTACCACACCCTACCCCGAAACACCTGGCCGATGGGAGTCGTCGAGCGAACGCACGCTGGAACTGACGGCAGCATTCGAGTCGTCGAGGTGCGGACCAGGACCGGCGTTTTTCGACGCCCGGTGAGCAAGCTCGTCGCCCTGAAGAGAGAAGAGGCTACGCAGGCTGCGCCGGGGGGAGAACTGTAACGGACGCCGATCTCCGATGAAAAATATTATTGTATAAAACGTGTTGTATAGAACGACCAATGATAGAGGCTAGGTAAAGCACCTTGCTGTGACAAGGTGCTAACACAATGTAAACAAACGCTGTGATTGGTCAACCGATGGAGCCGCATTCGCGTTTCAAACAGGTCCCGACAAGTCGAAACCTGTCGGGCGCCGCGCCATCGGTTCGCGCACGCGATTGACGGAATAACGGGAACAGGGTGCGCTCCCGCCGCGCCGCGTGCTTGCGTAATAACAAATAAAACACGGGCCAATCCAGCGTTTGAGTACAGTCGACACGAGCCCTCAAGAAGTAAACACCTCTACTAGTAAGGTATATGTTCTAAGTTTAAATGATTTAATGTGTAATAAATCTTGTGTATAACAAATCAAATATTTGTTTAAATTAATACAGTCCACTACGAAAATTCCAGTATAATGCTGTGTCCGCATAGTCCATTATAACTTGATTCTGCAGCCAGGATCACCTGCTCACGAAAAACTCCTTAACGGTTAATAGCACGGACACGAAACTTTCCAATACACGATTGTTTAAAAAAAGTTTGTTTTATTTTAATGTAACTGTGACCTTTCAGCCTAATCTCTCCTTTTTGCACAAACATCGAGTTTCTGTATAAACAAGCATACATAGAGGCAAACTAATCTCTCTCATACAAAAAGTAATAGGTATTCTATTTCTAGATCTGCCCTCTGCTGCTAATGAGACAATTTAGAAGCAGAATAACTACTATAGTTTTAACGAAAGCAATAAAAGATTTTCCATTATAATGCGACATTGTCTTTTCGCACATTATGTAACTTTCTTCGACGTGATTTCGACGTGCTAAAAGCTGTGTGTTAACATTTATTTTATAATCTATATTTTTTGGAATATTTATTACCCTTGTGGTATCTAGAACTGAGAACCTGTCTAGAAATGATTACACTTAAACTTGGACAGTGCAATGTAATAAAAAAACTTTTTTTTGTCTCTTTATAAGTCACTATAATATTAAGGTTCGACAAAATCGTAGAAAAATCATATTTTAAATACACCTTCGTGACTCTTTATCAATTCATATTCGTAAAACTTTGCAAGATCGACTCAATTTTTGTGAACAATCGCATGCATTCGCAAGCTCTTAATTTCAAGGTTCAAACAATTTATTTTTACGAGCGTACACAAACAGGTAGCGGTTTACGAAATCTTTTGAGTTTCAACACCAATTAAATTGTTAATGAGAGTATCGTACTCACGTGTAAAACAATATCTTCCTTTAGGCTTGTTTGTGGTAACAGGAGTCTCAGTGGTGTATTTAAATCTGAACCTTTTATTTTTAATCGCAAGGCTTTTTTTCAGATGCTCTAATAAATCAACAAAGAAATACCTTTCAGAGACAGGACACCCGCGTCCCCGCCGTGGATAACTGGGGTTATAAAGGGTGTAAATAGACCTTTAACATAGCACATACCCATGCCCTTAACATGACACTTGTTCTCCCCGTCTTTGCGATCATTTTTTGTTTTTAGACCATACCTGGGAACCTTCTAGTTACGGAGATATTGGGGATCAAAGTTCTAACTTTTTCACAAGTTTTTTTTTATAACATGTTTTTAATGTAACTATTCAATCCATCCATCAGCACAATGCTTTGAGTGCATTCCATCGACTCCTACCGTAAAACGTGATTTTTCACCCCAAAAAAAAAAGTTGATTCCCAGCAATTATTTTTGCGTAAAGTTAATTAGTTTGATGTACAGAATGCTTGGTTGACGGTGAAGGGTCTGTTTTCACCCTGTATAGTTGTTTGATTATGCTAACTAAGAAATAACGTTTGCAAGCATCGTATCACGTGAAAACCATGCAGAAGTCGTAGTAGACATACAACAACAAATTATTTGCCTGGCTAAGACTTCATCATAATACAGACGAGTTTATACGCTTTCATGTGTTGAAATTATCTTGATATTGATGCAAGAAGATTGCAATATTCGTCCATCGGATAAAGAGACTCATTTATTTATGCGCAGTTTAGGAGAAGGTTATGTCGTGGACTGCAATAGATACTGATACTGCTAGCCTGCGTCATCCCACAGCTGGGCAAAGACCTCTCCCCATGACTTCCAGGTCTAATGTGGGCCACTGGTCCTTTTTTTTTGTCAAGTTCGTCCCGCCATCTTCTGCGAGGTCTGCCGCGACGCCTTCTAGCTGTGTCAGGGCTCCAGAAAGTGGTTATTTCGGCCCACAGCTCATTGGGCATGCGGCAGACGTGGCCAGTCCACTCCCACTTTAGCTTAGCGGCTTTTTGAGCAACGTCAGTAATTTGTGTTTTGGAGCGCAGTGTAATAGAGGAGTAAGTAAATTGATTCAGCCATTTACTAGATATGGGGGATGAAAGTGGTGATGAATAATTGAATCTTTTCAAAAATACCCAAGTGCATGATGTGTATATTAAAATTAGACATGTTTTATCGAAACCGGCCCAGCCATTACTGACTTTTCAAATGTTTGTTTGCTATTCTTTGTTGCGAAGGGGGTTTTTTTAATTTTAAGTTTATTTTTTTATTATCTTTCATATCATTCCTCACACAATCCATCCATCGTATCCTCGGTCTTCCTCTCCCTCTCCATCCATCAACATTTATATTCATCACTCTTTTAGTCACACGCGAAATCTTTTAGTCTCACCATAACACCAGGGATACTAAAAGCCACGCTCACGAAACGCGTCAAATGAATCTCTGCAATCAAATATCTGTCTTCCCAAAGCCTAAGATCGAAGACCTAACATCAATATTCTACCACAAAGCGTGTTCAGTGTTCAAACTAGTAATGTACTCGGCTCTATTCCCTCTGGTAGGTCCATTGAAGGAAGGTTTCCATCTGACTGGCGATCAAAGGATAAACATGGACGATCCAGGCTGGCATAGCTGCTAGTTACCACCGTCTAAATATGTTTAGTTTCCCATTTGACTGACTGACTTGGACCGTTTGATTGGGCTTCGGAGTATTCCAAGGTATATTTACGGACACGTTGAATTTGTAATTAGTCGTTCTCATTTCTCTTGGGGTATCGGAATTGGTAATTTATTTTTGGTATTGCCTTTGGTGCAGGTGGGATTCCTTTCTGGAAATTACGAATTCCGTAGTATCACTATATCATCGAAGTAAGCACTCCACATAATGTAATAATAATTGATTTATAGTTTATTTGTTATGTCATCCTTATTAATCAAGCACCATGATAGTTTCACTAGCTTATGCCTACGGCTTCGCCAGCGTGAAGTTTGGTAATTGTCCCGCAGGATCGTAATACCGGGAAAAAAACTAATCCAGGTTATAAACTACCTGCATGCCAAACATTCAAATTCGTTCAGAATTTTTTTGCGTGAAAGAGATACCAACACCCATACATATAAATCCATCCATTCTCACAAACTTTTGCATTTATTGAAGAAGACATTTATTTCAGACGTAGTCCATATATACATATACAACATTAGTTTTAGTATATGCGAAACCTGAAACACGTGTCGAGTATTTTTATGTAAAGAATGTACAAAATTTCAAAACTGAATCATGAAAAATCACAAAGTTATAAGCTTATTCTGTTACCTGGTTGTCCGCACAAAAGCGTGGTCACCACGCAACGCGCCAGAGCGCGGGCCTCCAGCGTCGTCCTGAGCTCATTGATAAACATAATTTGGCAGTAGGTACCTAAATTATTGCGATAGGTACTTAATGTCGCTCGGTGTCCAACTTGTAACTTTTTTTAAATATATTTGGGACAAAATATAACATGGTTTAAAAATTATTGGAATCGATTCACTTACTTATTCTGAACAAACTATATTCAGGTTTCGCATATACTAAAAATAATGTTGTATACTGTTAGTAACACAAATAAAGTAAAATTTATAATAGTAAAGTATAATTTATTGCAATAAGTGCGATTAGAAGTTATTTTTATGTGACGTATAACACTAACAGTTCCCTACTATATCTGTGAAATCTAATAAATATAATATGTGCTCTCTGCACCGTACTTACCTTTTATTATAGATTAAGGTAAAATAACTTTCATGAACGAAATAGAGCGCCGAGATAGACAAAAAACTAATGAGAACATTAGGCAAATGCCTGTTAAAAATAAATGTAGGTACAAATTGTAATTAAAGATAACCTGAAAAACCTTGTCATTTTCCTAGGACAACCTTTGATAGTCAAGTAATGTTATAAAGTGCTACGTAATTTCCGCTCGAGGGAGACAGGAAATCGGATTAAGGACACTCACTAAGTTAATTTTAAAATTATTTCTAGCTAACATGAGTTTCTGACAAGTTACAGAGTATTTTTCCCAATATTTACAGGTTTTACATACTGAACTTGTTAGGTAAACGGGATTTATCGCAGATGATTTCTTTATAAATATTGAGCACTATAGCATGTACGGAATGTACTCACGGGAGCGTTTTAAATGTAGCCTATTACACTCGGGGATGTAGCTACCCATTAGAGAAGGTATTTTCGAAATCGGATCAGTAGTTCCGAAGATTACCCTCTACATACAAACTGACAAACAAAATCATCTTTATAATATTATAGTATAGATGTAACCATAATTTCATGGTAACAATGCTTAATCTTATGCGCATGTTACCAGAAGCCCAGAGCGGTTCACTGCTGATCACCAGCCTTTGCTCTGCAACGAAAGCTTTGAATCACATTGTCAAAATAACCAAGTTTTCCTGGCAATTATCAGCGAAATGCATATTTTACCTTCCATTCTGATTACCCCAAACACATAAAACATACACAGGAAAATCGAAATGCAGCAAGATGAGTTTCTAAACAGTACTAGCCTCCCAACGCAGGCACGGCTGTCAGAGTGCCCGCCACACCAAATTACAAAGGAACAATGCAAAACCTGAGGTTAACAAATTAAATTTTCTGGACAGTTTAGAGCCTATTTCTGAACTGGGGCGTGAAATGTAAAATATAATTAGGGGTAGGCCGGTGAGAATCGTGGGCAGATTGTATTTGTTTTAACCCCTAACGTGTTGCGCCCAAATTAACAGCGGGCTTTGTAAAAATATTCAGTTGCGACGTCAAAGTTGGTTCGGCTTTTTGTTTTAGCGTTATAATATGCTAAATTAAGGTTTTTGGGGTCAATTTTGAGTGTCAGGTAGAAGTTTTGGTGTTGACGCACTCGACAAAGGACCTAAATATTGTGGGACTGTTATAACTCATAATGTTACTGTTTTTCCAGGATTTCACGCGACAATATCGTCGTTTGCTGCACAAAGGTGACATAAGCTTATTAGAGGTCGTAGGTACTACCAGACCTTCTACACTGAATTTCAGGCTATTATTTTTGACATTTTATCTCTATTTGTAGTGAGTACCTGTCCTCAACCTTTGATAAGAATTGATAAGAAGCTTGACCTCCAAAAGTTTGTAATGCGAAAGTCTGGTTTTATTTACCTCAATCCCAACGGACTTAAGAATGACGATAAAACTTTTAGAAAACCGAAAGTGCGTACTAGCAACTTATTTACTTTTTTGTTTAGTTAAAAAAACTGGTCTACCTGACCTTTGGGAGGAAACATTTTTCCTTGTCGTAAGATACCGCTACGTGTGTAGCTGAAAAGTTTACATCGAAAAGGTTAAAGATTACACTTTAGTCTTCTTTCTTTCTGCAAAGAAATCTGTCATTGTGTCAACACAAACTGTCATTTTGTCGATTCTTCCGTCAAAGAAATCCTTGTCTACGGTGGTCATGCTACGGGGGCTGGTGTCAGTTTTTATGCCGCCCATAGGCCTCTGACTAATTTAATTTATTTTAATTTAATTTACTGACAGTAATTTAATCGGAACTTCGAATCGAGCGATACATTGTATAGAGACAAAAATATAGCGTTTTACTCTGAAAAAGGAACACCATCACCATTCCCAAAGGTGTATACAATACTTCCGTCCCTTGAAACTCACACCATTAAGTGTAGAAACAATATGACGTAAGAGAGTTCATTTGGGGCGAGTTAAGCCTTCCGACCTATTTCTCCCTTACAAGTTGCACTGATACTACCACAGACAACATAAGTTCTACAGATGCTTCACTTCCTACAACCGTGGTGACCCAGCTCACGTACCTACAGTTACCACACTTGGTAATTCAGAATTCGAGGAAAAAATAAGAGGATTTCGAACGCGGTAAAATCTTCGGATGTTGAATAAAGTATCTTAGTTTACTATCTTCGGTATACTGTGGCTCGACCTATTTTCGCTCAACAATCTACGTTGATTCCTGTGCTGTTCTCAGCAGATCCCTTTTTGTTCGTATCTTCAGATTGCAATTAGGGACCCAACTTATCTTCTTACTATTTTCGTTTCATTTATTCTTGGCCTTCACAAGAAACTAGGTGTTTTGATTAATTTGCTGATACGATGTAAGTTCATCTTGTTTGAGTTGATTGATACGAGATGAATTGAGGCTGCTTCAGAAAGGTGAATTCTATTTCGGTGTGCAAAAGTAATTATTTTGGGGATCCCATGTCTATTTGAAGAATCCCGTGCCTTTTTTAGGCACATTAATGTTTATGATCGATTAGGGTTTTATTCGCGTGTATATTTCGGGAATGAAGAAGTTCCTGATGAGGGTTTGATGGAGCGGTAAGGTAATTCCAAAACTTGAGCAGGACTAATAAAATTATTCGAAGATAGACCGCGTTCAGAACAAAAGATCTTAAAGTAAACTACACAACTCCGTCCTCAAACTTAGTGAAACATACAACGGCCTTCCGAATTGGATTCATAAGGCTTACCAGGATACCCGTCTCTAATTTACATAGGAAGGCTTTTGTTCAAGTTCTTTACATCCCCTTGTATATTCAATTGTAAGTTTTTTTCCCTTAGTAAAAGATGGAAAGGAAAAGCCGGACGCTACGCAAAACCAAGTTTCTTCGTTTTAGATACTCAAGTGTTGTTTCAAATAATAGAGCAACCTATTATTTTTCTTTTGCGGAACGGAAGTTTTTTCTTAACAAGCTGGTATGTTGAATTATAACGAATTTCATAACCAGAACAAAATCGCACAACCAGATCAAGACCGAAGATCAGAGACCAATGAGGCAGCCATTGTGAATTAAATTTAGTGCAACTGTCGCCATTTGTTAGTTTTATCTCGAACTACCCTCCTTTTATTTGTGTATCGTTCTCATCGTACCCTTATCGGTGTTACACTTTTGTTTCAGAAGGTTAGCCCAACTTGGGACTGTTAAAGCTCTTTTTAGTACTTTTTTTGTATCGATTGGGGAAGCCTTCGATTTATGAGAGTATAACGATTAGGGGATGTTGAATTTAGATGTAATGGTTTGTTTTGGTTGATTCTTGAGAGATAAAACTGGAGTAATACGAGCCCTATTATGTGCTGAAATAGTAAAGGCTGAATTTGCTGCCATCAACAATAACAGCGGAAGGGTGGTACAGAATGTTTTGACGCAACTTGGGCGGTGGCTCTTTGTGTACAAAACTATATTTGAAACGACCAAGCTCGTGTATAGATTTTCAGTCGGTAATTTGATAATTCCCATGAATATTTCCAACCCGTGCATAAACACTTAACTTTATTATCAAGCCACCAACTTCATTTCCATTTATATTTACCTCAGCAGGTAAATACGAAAGTCACAAACTTTAGTAGGATCATATAAAAACTTAAGTATTCCTTTGTACCGAGTACTTCCCAGTATTAAGTTACTCTAAGGTATTTTCAATTTTATCCTAAGACATTCGCGAACTGTCGACGATCCCCGTTGATTCATTAAACGTTATTTATTAGATAGCCTCGTCGAAACTTCGCTCGTTTATATTAAAATTCGTAACAAGTTGGTAAGTTTAAAATTTTTGTTTGAGAACTTGTTCATATCGATTCTGTCTGAGACCGTGACGTCATTTTTGTTCACCTTCGAAACCCTTGTTGAGAAAATATTTTGATATTTATTTATTGGTAAGCTGTGTAAGTAAGCACAATGAGCTGTGGGCCAAAATAACCACTTTCTGGAGCCCTGACACAGCCAGAAGGCGTCGCGGCAGACCTCGCAGAAGATGACGATGAGGACGAACTTGACAAAACAAACGACCAGTGGCCCACATTAGCCCTGGATCGTAGCAACTGGAAGTCATGAGGAGAGGCCTTTGCCCAGCAGTGGGATGACGCAGGCTAGCAGTATCAGTATCAGTATTTATTGGTAAACTGGAACCTTGTCTCCCTTAGGTGACGTAAGAGTAGACTTAGCTACTTTTTCAGGTGAATTTATAGCTATTAGATGACGTCAAACTGGCATCATCAGTCTATGTTTACAGGGTGATCCCCTAGGGTGTATTTATGTGATTACGTAATTATACCTATTTTTAGCAGTTCAGGTTCATTACCTACATTTGGCTTCTGCCGACACCTACACACAATATAGGTATATTATCTAGGTATCGTCCTACTGTTTTAATTCTCCTCGCATCTTGGTCATTGCAATCGCTTTTGTTGTTGTCCTCTCTTCTGGGGGTCTAAAATGGCGGCTTAAGCAGAATCATAATAGGGTAACAATAAGAATCACGTTAACATTCTTAAAATGGTCACAGACGCAGTTAATATTATGAATTTTAATAAACAGCTCACAACTTAGGACCCATTAATAGTAATATTTATCCGTGGTGCAAGGCAACTGGGCTTATCCCAGTTGTGGCCTTGTTTCATTCTGTCTCCTGCTGATATGGAGACAAGTGGAAATTATGGTTTTCCTACTCCTCCGCTATACTTTTCTGATTAATTTCGTTGCGGGATCCAAGACAGTTAAATTGCTTCTCGTGGAATTTGTCAAGCTTCATTGTCTCGGCGCTTTTCTGTGGTCGCCAATATTGATTCTGACTTTCAGGAGTTACTGTGGTTTGGGAATAGTGTGGCGGGCTTGACTCATAAAAATAATGGTCAATTGTCACTTTGTGATGCTGCTAAAGCTGCCATTTTAGGCCCCCTGTTCTTCTAATGGATCGTCGTTTTGCATTAGATCCAAATCTACTCATATTTAAATTAACTCACAAATAACGAGTCAACGATACAGTTCAGCTTCATTAAGCAGTCGGTGCTGCCGGTTGAGTATCAAATTTATTGTATCTTAATTAGAATCTGTTACCGCCATATCGCGTACATCATATCAAAGGCGAAGCTAATCCGGCCCGTGTAATTACTGTAATCATATTCTATGTGCGCGGGGTGTTATTATTACGGTCTAACCAAAACACGGACCAATTCCGCTTTCCCTAGTTGAGGATCATTGATTAATATAATTATTGTAATTGTTATAGTGTTCTTAGATGGATTTGTTCTAGGTCATTGGCTCGTAACTGCCTCGTGGGTCTAGCACGACTATTAAGCATGAGGTCCTGGGTTCGATTAGTGGGTCGGGCAGTGTTATTGAGTTTTTTCTTCAGGAACTTCTCAGTACCTGGTTGGTGGCAATAGACTCGCCTCCTTTTACATGGGACTTAAAACATAAGTGGCGAAATGTGGGTTGTACTATTTGAGTAAATCTCTGCCTTAACCCTTCGAGGATTACAGGCGTGTTGTTATGTTATGTCCTAGGTCACTTTATGGTGGACCTACAGTAATTAAAAATACGGCAACTCCATTGAAAATAAAGTTTAGAGGGTTTATTGAACACTTTGGTGCTTAATGTTAGAGAAAGATAAGGTAGGTTAGCCTCACCACCTGAAACAGAATAAAAAGCGGCGAGAAGTCCTCTCAAATCCCACTGTAAGTATAGTGAGTGGTGGACTAATAGGTATAGATCTCATACTAATACCAGAGAGAACTTCTGGCGAAAAGAAACCCGCAGCTAAGAAGACAATCATTCAATTAGCAACATCCTCGCATTTCATACCCTCTCTCTTTACTAATCGTTTTACCTAATAATCGACACAATTCAGCGTCCCAATACGTCAACAGTCTAACGCTTCCCGTAAAACATTGCTATCTGATTCTGAAGCCAACGACTTAACTCGTCAATATTTCTTTCTATGGACAATGGACATACTTCGGTAGGCTTCGGCAAGCTTCGTTGAGCTTCGGCAATACATCTGTATTGTACCCTCGTTCACTTGTCAATTATTTGGGAAAAATATACCGGCTTCAGGTGACGTGGGTTGGTTGAGCGTAATGTATACGTGAACGTAATTGATGTGATAAACTAATTACTGTTTCAGTCGTTAGTCTTGAAACAGAAGAGGAGATTAATTTAGAATGGGTTACTCATCATTATTCTCTTGCCCTTATCCCAATACAATTGGGGTCAGCGCAACATGTCTTCTCTTTCCATACTTCTGCATTACTCGTCATCTCATCAGACATCTCCTTTCTTGCCATATCATTCTTTATACAGTCCATTCATCGTTTTTCTTTTATCCACATTCATACTCAAAACTTCCCTCACAACATTTTCCTCATTCCTCCGCATCACATGCCCATACCACGACAACCGATTACCACACAAGTTTTCAGTCACCGGCGCCACTTTCAGACTTCCTCTTATATACTCATTTCTTATTTTCCATTCGCGTAACACCACACATCCCCCTTAGCATTCTCATCTCAGCCACGTGCCTTTCATTCATCCCTTTTGTGGCCCAACATTACTGTCGAAGACAAAAGTAAGGCAATTAAGCAAGATCTTGAAGATAGACAAGATGTAAGAGTGAAAAGAGGGATACAATTATGTAAAAATTGGGAAATTGGTCAATATGGAGAGGTCTATATCCAGCAGTGGATTGGCTGAAATGATGATGATTCACTATCATCATCATAATAGTATCGTCTGTTTTGATGCCAATCAGAATAACAACTATATCTACAGTTTAACCATATGTGATCCCTTTTGTGTTAGTTGCATTCGCTTATCAACAAACGAGCTTCAACCAATATCCGAACTTTAATCCATTACTGTTGGACGTGGAACATACCAGAATGTAGTTGTGAATTTCAAATATTTTCTGCCCACATTTTAGCGTTCGGTGTGGCAATGCAAAAACTCTGGAACACTTTGTTATTGCTGTCGGACATGTTCCGGGTTCCTAGGGTTACAGGATCAACGCGAATGGTGGCAGAACGGTGAAATATCTAGGTAAAACCATTGTGACAACTGTGGAATAGGAAATAGGTGATCATTTTTTTGAGTGTCGATGACACAGAACAAAAAATGCAAAGAATAATACAGTGGGGAAACTTGGCAATTTGGGGTCGGTTTTCTAACCTTCCGTATAGCTGTCTGCCTAAGAAAAGTATCCATAAAAACAAATGGTTGTTAAGGATCTTTTGGTCTACCTACTCGTAACGTTTTTGTGGACTCTCGGGTTCGTGTCTCAATATTCCTTTTAGTTTTGGGGCAGTATGTCAATTACCTAATACTTTCATTATGTTTACGGCTTCAAGACTGGGCCAAGTTTAATTAAAGTATTAAAAAGTTAACGTTGGTTTTGTAGACACAACATAATCCTGGTACTTAGTCAAAAAATTTGTGACTATCCACTACTCTGATCGTCGTCTTCCTGTCGTATCACAATTTATTTAGCGTCGACTGATCGAGTAAAAAATTCTAAACAAATGAGAATTCGACATCGAGAACCGTATTTTACCGAACCGCATCGATTCCTGCCAGGATCAGCCCTGGCAATCGCATTGTATTGAAACGCGGCGCGCGTTGTAACTATCAACGCCATCGCATACTCATCAACTAGCGCTCGTTCAACAAACGTTGCTTGTTTATTTGTTGTACTGGTATATGCATTTATGTTTGGGTTGATTTTATTACTAAAAAGTATATTATAGAAGATCATCCTAATATTATTTACTTCATCGCCAATGTAGTATTGGTTGTCTTCGTCAAGCAAGACTTTATTAAACCTTTCATCCATACTGTTGTCCTTGTCTCACTAGAATGGGTATAAAGAGGGATTTCCTCTTTTCCATTTATCAGCTTACGTTTTAACCTTCTCTTATCTTCGCCAAACAAACAGATTATGCCTGTGACTGCTAGAGGCAGATGTATCTTCTTGCCTCTCAATAAAACTGTTTGGTGCTTTGAGGTTCTTTTTAGCTAGCCGCAGGTTGCCTGCCGTTTTGGTATTATATGTTAGGCCATCTTCGCGAATGTACAAAAGAGATCTGGTTTAGAAACTGGCAATAATACTGGCAGACAAGTGATTGCATCAAGATTGTAATTCGTAATGGGTTTGTTTTATGTTAATACACTTTCCTCACAAATACCCACAGGAAAGACAGCAGTAAAATGTCCCGAAGATTACTTGTACATTTTATTAGTACTTTTATGGTTTTCCCACATCTTGCAATATACAGAAATTATTCCGGAAAACGAGGAACATAAATGTTGAATTCCTATGAATAATGGCTCTATGTTAATTTAGATGGTAAACGATGTATTTATAATTTTCTCTTGGATCTAACGACTCACTGGGTATAGGCGGCAATTTAATAAATTTTCTTTATTGCTTAGCAGAGTGGTGTTACTAATTGTAACTACGTTTTATGGCACGAGGCACTGGAAGCAGTGCTATGAAGATGGCACATTCATGGACGCTTGTTCTAATGAAACTATTTGATTACTTATACCGTTATAACAAAACAAATTGTTTGTTAACTCTGTAAAAAGTTAGCTCGAGTTTCAATAGGGCAACTAGTACGTTCCACAACACATATTTAACTCAGCAGTTTAGTACCAAGTACTAACCCATTTAATGGTATCCAAATCATTTTGGGACATGAACATTCCCCGAAATTCAATACCGCCGCTTTGTCACACGAAACGCAGCAATAGGCAATTTGGCACATACACCCTGCCTACCTACAACTAAGCAATTATAGATCGCAATGATTGTACGAGTTGGCTTCCGCGCATGAGTATCAAATATTCCGTAGGGATTCATCAAGCCGTCCATTCCCGCTTTGACGGATGTTTAATTAAATTCAGGCCTCGGTTTAACGAAACAACACTACAAATTCGACCTCGGCACCTCTTTGTTTCTTCAATTATTATAATTTCAAAGCGACACCGCGTCATGAGAACTTGACTCTGTTCGGAATAGACTTGGTAACCAGTGGACTGATTCCTGTCAAAGTTATACGAATATTAATTAATGTTATTCAGAACAGTTGTAATTAAAATATGATGTTTAGGAATGGTAATAACACAAAGAGTTCCGAATTGAAACGAAGTTTCGACTAAGAATATGTTTCTGTTCTTTCGAAACAAAAATAGCAAAGTAACAGACAATACTTAGTTGTTAGTGGAGCCAGCGTAGCTACAAGTGGGTTCAATAAAAGAATACCAAGTGAAAAATGATAGGGCGTTTTACCAACAGGTTTTAGAAGATGCGCGAGAACACATGACTTGTGGCCGCGCGCATGCGCTATGGCTCCAGTACACCACGCGCGCACGCACATGAGTCAGAGCGCGTTGACCCGCGACGCGGAGCGGACGCCTCTGACACATTAGATACCGCTTTAATAACACACTGCGATAATTTTACAACCGGTTCCACGTACATGCGACTGTATTATTATGATAATTGAAATGGCTACTAGTACGGTTACTAGAGTGTAAACAAGATAACGGTAACGTGGCTCGCGACTATGTATAGTAAGCAAATATTTATATTAAATATTTGAACAACAGTCATAATATTTATTGTGTCTCGAATATGATAAAAAATAATAAACTCTGTTAAAGAATGTTCAATTGGCGTCACGCTGGTCACGCATGCGTTAAGGAAATAGATGACGGATGACGAGTCCATTGTGTCGAAATTTGACTTTCCCTTTTGTCCTCGTAATTTTCTAACCGGTGAGAACTTTCCAAGGAGAAAATTCAATGTCGAGGCGAGTATGCATACGATAAAACAATAAAGATAAAGTGTATTTATTCGAAAATTGGGTACATCACAGTCTTTTGAAATGATGAAATCTTTCAAAATCAAATCATAAGATGCAAGTAGAGAAAGTTAAAGAAAGCCAATGAGACGTGACTGAGGAATACGTGAGGACACTGAATGACGTAGAAAGCGACACGGTAATTTGGTACAGACCTGAATAAGGAAATTGTTTCATTGATATCAAGGAAGGGGTTCCTACAAACCCTGGATGGCATCCAATTACTCATATTACCGGCCCTGTTACATTAGTAATATGAGTACATATAGAATAAGACGAAAAGGAGCCAAAATAATTTTCCAAGAAAATATCTGCTCGTTGGAATGAAAGCGAATATTTTTATAACGAAAAACCGATTTATGCGGGATGAGAAATTTCATTTAGAAGGCAGTAACTTAGTTTTCTAGGTAACTGGAGAAATTGCGTCTCTAAAAATAAAAATTGTAGCGATAAAGGTCAAGAGTCCAATCTATGCTTCATTAAGCGAGGAAAGGAATTTCTTCTTGACGCTACAAAATAATAGTAATTCTTCGTGCCTGTTAATGAATTGGAATATTTAATTATGCATCAAATAAACAAAGAATTTCTTGAAGCTGGTATTTAGTTAAATCCAAAGCAGGAGGTTCAAAGGTTATGGGGGAGCAGTCCAACAAGAGGCAGACCGACATTTTATCGCAATGTTAAATAAAATAAAAATTGTAGATTTTTCTTTCTTATAAAAATCTCAGTAACAATTTGAGTTCCAAGTGAAAATACGGTCACAATAAAAAAATCTCGAAACGTTGACGGCCAAGTTTCCCAGTAAGCGTTCTTATTTCACCTGAACTTTTTTACGATACAAGTTCGGGGAGTGCCTGTAGAAACTATTTTAAAACGACTTTTATATCACTATTAAAACTTTCCAAGGGTGTGTAATAAACGGTCGCCGGAAGACCGTGAGATTTTATGTCCCCAAGGATATTGTTTGGTTTTTAATTTTATTGCGGGTATTTGAACATTTGTCTTGGTAAGAAGTGGAATGTAGCGAGGTGGCGACTAGGTTTTGTATTCAACAAATGTTCGGATATAAAATAAGAGAGGAATTTAAAGAATCCCGAAATACTTAAAGTTCTCCGCACATTCTGTTGGATCCCAAACGGGCTTACATGCAAATGGGTGTTGTTAGAGTAAAATGATCGGAATCAAAAGTTAAATCACTTAGGATCCAATAGGATCTGAGGAAGCTCCATACGAAGGTGAAACACGATGCCTGTTTTGACATATCGAATGATTTAAGCACTTAGAATTTCATCTGATTCCAGTTCTGTTATACACAAACAATCGACAAATTGTGTTAAGTTACTGGTATAGATCTTCATTTAAAACCATAAATAGAAAATACATTTTAATTATATTTGCTTTGAAAATGACAGTGTTTGCTGTCAGTCTCAGTAGACTAGAATAAAATATTTTTAGAATTTAGACAGAAACGTTACAATGTAAAAGCTTTTCTTTCTGTTGAAACCATA
The DNA here is from genome assembly GCA_905163415.1 of Noctua fimbriata. Taxonomy (NCBI): domain Eukaryota; kingdom Metazoa; phylum Arthropoda; class Insecta; order Lepidoptera; family Noctuidae; genus Noctua; species Noctua fimbriata. The sequence goes on along the minus strand of LR990929.1, from coordinate 6,525,483 downwards.
GGTGTGCTTTATGACTAATCATGTACCTTTACTGATGAAGGTGATGATTATGAAGTAGGTAATGAGGTGTCGATTTGGCGGATTTACTATCAACTGAGGCCCGTCTGCACCACATATCACTGAACACTTTTAGCGCTAAGTAAGCCCTTTTTAAACATCGTTCCTTTTCTATTAATCGTTTTTAGATGACTGAGATAAAATTATGTATTATTATGTTAAACACATGAAGTTAGTTTTGGTGCAAATGGTACAAAATCTAAATACGCTCTCTGGTCTCAATCTTTCCTTGGTGCCACCGCACCGTCAATGAGACTATAAAGGAGTCCTACCAGTATTTATAGCTATATTATTACGCATTGTGTCATAGATTTGCCGGAATTCCAATCGCGACCTTTATTGACCCTAATAGCGGGCGCCGATTGAATCATAATAGTACTCCATCGGTATAGATCCTTTATTGAACACATCTACTTTTATAGCGCCTGTAAAATATTTTAATTGAAATACTTCCGTTGTTTTCGTTTTTATTACTTTTTGGAACATAAATGTGAAAGCTGGTCATCACTTGCATGTAAATTCACGTTCGACATGTCCTTTCTTCGATCCGTCACACTGATCTTACGGCTGTTATTAGCATTTTTGGGTCTTTACGAATGTCTTAAAATGATGTGTAGCGATAAGGATCAAACCATGTTGAAGTCTTTTTTATCCAAATGAAACAAAACATGTATTTCAGTTATTTAGAAAGCCTTTACAACATTAGTTATAGTATATGCGAAACCTGATACATGTGTCTAGTATTTTTATGTAAAGAATCTATGTACAAAATTTCAAAACTGTATCATGAAAAATCACAAATTTATAAGCTTGTTCTGTTACCTAGTTGTCTGCACAAAAACGTGGTCACCACGCAGCGCGCGCCTCCAGCGTCGTCTTGAGCTCATTGATAATAATAATTTGGCAGTAGGGACCTAAATTATTGCGATAGGTACTCAAAGTCGCTAGGTATCCAACTTTTAACATTTTTAAATATTTTTGGGAAAAAATATAACATGGTTTAAACATTATTGGAATCCATTCAGTTACTTATTCTGAACAAACTATATTCAGGTTTCGCATATACTAAACATAATGTTGTATATAACTTAAGAATACGCAATGCAAATCACCAGCTCTTTCCGTTCGCAGAATGGAAGGCCTGAATTTTAAAAACGTAATTTATATCAGCATAAAATTCCAGAATGTTTATTACCGAACTCAATTACTCTTTAAAACATTATAGAGCACATATTTCCGTTTAAAGTTTATTTGTGGAAAGTTACGATTCTGCGTAATAACTCAATCTACATATTTATCATGTTGTTGTACCCTTGCTCCGGCACTTTTTATAGTTTATTGGGAATTTATGCCGGAATCGAGCCGGGAAAGATCCATTGCGTTACCAACATAAAATTATTATTTGGTTTATGTTCTGTTCTTAAAGGCCATTATTTTATGATAATGTTGGAATGTAAATATTATAAAAAATACCTCTTCTATTACATTTTCAGTTCTTTTGTAAACAATGTATCTCTATCAGTTAGAATTAGTACCTGAAACAAGAAGAAAAGATTCATTAGTACAAATATTCCTGAAACACAACTAACTGCTCTTATTTAGGAGTGCGAACATTTCAAACATAACAAAAACAAAAAGAAACACGCTATACGCAATGCAGTTACACGTCAGAAACAAGTTCTGCTTCTGTGGTCTGAATTCTGAAAGAACGAACATTTATTGAATAGTCACAGAAACTACGTCGGGTATTCCATTCATCCTCACTGCAGTACGGAGTAACGCCGAGCGAACGTGCGCTCTGTGGCAGTGCAAGTCATAAACTGACGATCCCCCGAAATAAAATGATATGAGGGTAGTTTTCTAAATTGAAGTAGTTTCCGACTTTTGGTACTTTAGTTTTAAAGCTTTTTAAGTAAGTGGTATTGGAAGTAAAGTATTCAAAGTTAGTGTTATGGTTTGAACACCTTTAAAGGAGGAGGATATTCAAACTAGCTTCTTTATTCGGAAATTTCAGTTTAAATAAACAAATAAATGTTTATTTTTAAATCGGAATTGCATTTAAAAAAAGAAGACTTTTAAATGAGAACTATGCGTTTTTAGATTTCGACTCTTTTAATCCAAATTTTTGAAAATAGTGTACAGTGAAGTGAACCGCTTATAACATGTACCTGTTGTCAGTTAAATCGAATTGTGACAGTGAGTGTTGACAATTTTATCACAAAAGAGCAGTCTGTAGACTCATCATTCGTGGACTATGAACCGCCAGAACCATGCTGAAATTACAGTTTTACCACTATTTAAAATACTGTCAATAAATAATTCATGTTAGGTAAATTGCTAGCGCAATGTAGATTTTTTATGTCAATCATGTTTCGAAAACTGACAACCAGTAATCACCCAGGGGTATCGTTTTACTCAGTATCTGGATGGTGAGATAGAGAGATGATGCTGAATACCATTATTTTACATTACCCCATGTAAAATACTGGTATTCAGTCATCGCCCGGTTGGACCCGATGCCGGCTAGGCAGATGATGACACATTATGTCCTTGTTCATGCATTTGTTTTGACAGAAGGCGCCCCTGTCGTTGTGTCTTTTAACAGCTGATGAGCTCATTTGTCAAAATCTGTCAGCTCGTTTATCAGAATTGATCCAACCGTATGAGTACTACACATTGGAGAGAGTGGAAATATGTCAAAGCTAATCAAGGAAACGGGAACATAATTATTACGATTTTCCTTTTATTTTTGTCATTGCCACATTTTTTTTTTTGCTATCGCTCATAACATGGACCTGCCGAAGAGTCACATTGGAAGTTGACAACTTTATCTCGGTGTGGCTGTGGACTGTACTCGGTGAGCGGTCGCGGACAATGAACCACGCGCTAATGTCATTTTTACGCCCCGCTACCGTTCGCCTCGCCTCGACTCGCCCTGCCTCACTGAGGCAATGAAAGGCTCTCTCGTTGGACTAACGCTTTGTTGTCGCTGAGGCAATGCCTAAAATATTTATTTTTAGATGAAAAACCATGTGTTATTTGTAGTGGAAGCATTCGGAAAGAAGATTTCGTTCCGCTTGTTTGTTTGATTGCCATTACTGCAATAAACAAGTAATAAATTGAAGATTAATTTTAATTGCTTCATTTGACTACACATAAATCGTTAGTAAACCGCACACGTAGCAATTTATCATCAGGGATAATCTGAGATAATACCGGACAGTACAAATTGCGTACTATCCTGAAATGTCACCTGTGTGATTAGGAGTGTACATAGTGTACAACTTCGACATACTTAGCTGTTTGAGTGTGTGTGCTTCGGATATCTTGTAGAAAAAAAGATCAGTGAGCAGGGTTCGTGTGCTTGAGTTTTGGGCTAAACATATTTAAACTGTTTGCCATTAATACGAAGAAGACAACCCATAAAAACATCTTTAAAGATGGCGTGACCTTAGGGCTTTGTAATTATCCTTTTTATTTTCGTGATCGTCTATCACGTGTACAACATATTTTTTCGTCAGCACACTAACTTGTTCTTGAAATGGAATCCTGGCTCCACTCCGGAGTGGAGGCAATCCTTTGCCCAATAGTGGGACCCTATAGACTGATTTTATTTAAAATAAATGTAAATAATGTGTAAGAAAAGTTAGTACAGAGAAATAATACTTGTGTCACTACCCAAAACGCGCTTTCCTAGCTACAGACCGACCGATATAATGAGTCCTCCGCCTTGCCCCATCAAAGGCACACTCAGCGTCCACAAAGTCCTAACAATATCCCACAGGTTATTTGCTTTAAAATAACCATAATGCACGTAGCTATTACGATACTAATTAAACCAATACATGATCAACCTTCAGACCATTTAAATTGATGCCTTCACGAGGACTCATTAAAGCGATCGGTCTGTAGTGACAATAATAAAGTCAGGCATTTAACTCAGGCGTAGGTACAGCCAAGCACATCTACTATCAACCACATACAGGACATAGATTAGGCCGGCGCCGACCGGGCTTATCTAACCAGCCTGGTGATATATTCGCGCACATGATGCATGTTGATACAAGATACAGCACACAGTTCGGCTGTTAGGCTACTGACTCATAAAATATAGTCATATTATTTGCATACGATTTGGGGTGCTGAGGAAGCTTTATTTCAGTTGTCATATAAACAGTAGTGAATAGAGTATGTATAGTTATCATATGACTCATCTAAGTACAGCAAAGATGGCATATTATCGAAAGAAACGTAAATATTCTTCAAGATCATTTGTCTAGCTTTTTCCTAACTATATTGGGGTTTCCTTAGAGTCTAATTCTAGCTGGATGCAGCCGAATAAGCTTATAGAATGTAGACTCTGAATTTATATATTTTTTTTACACGGAGCGACTGCCAATTTGACGTCCACAATCCAGGAGATAATTTGACCGTTACGGTATATACCATTGTTCTTGCAAGACTTGCATACCTCTTCGAATATCTTGGAAGATCAATAGTGTAGCGTGACGTATAAATTCTTGTAATTATTTTAGGTTGAGCAAAGAAAGTGACAAATGTAAAAAAAAAAAAAAAAAATTATTTAACACTTCAAGCACAAAGTACAGAGGCGGACTTAATGCCATAGGCATTTTATACCAGTCAACCTTTGGGTGATGCAGAGACAAACAGTGGTAGGTGTATACAGGAAAAGTTTTTTTCCTCTACCGATATTTTGACAGAAGAAACTTTTGAAAATTTAAAAAAATACGTATTTTTTAATTTCATATGTTTTAGTAATAAAAAATAAAGTTATCGTTTACGAAAGTTGTCTATTTTGAAACTGATGTTATGGTCACTCACGGCGCGGGCGCGCGTAGCGCGCAGGCAGTTGGTTGTACCTACGTAATCAGCTGTGCGATACGGTGCGGCGTAGGTTACTGACCTCTTATTTTATTAGGTTCGACTAGATTTTATCTCTTAATTTGTAATTCCAATTTTTCCTTCATACTTTCATGGGCTTAGGACCATCGTAATGCTAAAAATAAAGCTTAAATAAAAGGCACAACTTTCAAATTAGCTATTAAATTTAAATTGAAACAACGTTATTTATTATTCATACTTTAACCTGTCTGCATTACGGCGTATTGTGCGTGAGTTGGAGTCCTAAATTGTCCATGATCAAGCAGCCTTTGATTGGCGGCTAAAATTGTTCTAACGTTTGGAACCACGGGGTTACGTATTCCTTGAGCTCGCATACGAGGAATGCTCTCGTTCGCGTACATTATTCGAGCTGCACGTAAACTTTCACCACTCAAAATGTACACTCGAATCATTTCGTAATATTCGCGATTACTGAATTCCGACATTGCAATAGGGGTGCGCGGGCGTCACACGATTTCACACGAACAAGTTATTACGTAACGGGCGCGCGCTTGCGTGGAATGAGTCAGACTGGTCGGCGCCGGGCGACCGCCGGCCTCCCCGCCCTCCCGCGAGGGGTTGCACCCCGCTACATCCCCGGCGCGTGCGCCTGTGTGCGCCGCGCAGTTTCATTGCAAGATTACTACGAAAATATGTCCATGTTTTACTCATTTTACATCGGATAAAAATTAAAAAAAAAGTATTGAACAATTAATGGGAATGTGTTCTATTACCGATACTGAACCACCAAAAAAAATATAATTACTGGAAAAAAACTTTTCCTGTATATCTGCAAAAATTTTAATTTATTACTAAGATAAACTACAAGGATATATAAAATACTATAACTTTACATATAATGTAAATAGATATTTACACGAATATACTAAAATAAAAAGACAAAAAATGGAGAAAACATTAACGTTGTGACGAAACTGCCAGCTTTTCCTGAATGTACTCGCGAACTTTAATTTTAAACGATAAACGATTGGTTGCCATCCTGATTTCCTGGGGAAGCGCATTCCACAGAGAAATAGACTAAACGAAAAATGATCGGTGAATGAAGTCAGTGCGATGAGAGGGACATTGAAGAATTGCGATGAGCGCAGACTCCTATTATGATTGGCACACAATTAGTTATATAAAGTAAAATATGTTAAAGGGGAAACTGTTGTTTAGTTCGGAACAAACACATGCAAATAACTAATCTAGGACAAAGGAAATCCTTGTGTGCCACTCACCACACACAAAGGAGAACAGTATTTTCTTTTTTATGCAAAAAGATCTCATATGATGTTAAGACAAAATAAACGAATTGCTTCAAATTCAATAGAGAATTAAATTTTAGTAATTAGAGTATATTAAAGAACTTCCGATGGAGGCTAAAACATATCACGCAGGCGAAACTGGAATGCTTTTGGCATTGTGACGTCAAACTGGGTTCTGGGAAATGCTCTCGTTACCAACGCACAGAAAGTTCCAACTAACTCGATTCCATTATAGCTCATTCCCTTACAGGGAGTAGGCCTGTGTCAGTGGAACGTAAAAGGCTGAATTAATCACACAAAGTAGACTGTCCCTGCAGGTAAAGTCACTAGGCAATGTTTACTGGTCTATGATCTTTTCAGAAATTAGCTTATAAAACTCAAAGTATGATTATTCTAAGCATAAACCGCCCAAATTCTTCACCACTTACATTTATAAAAACCAAATCCACCAACTTCAACTTCATACACAGAAATGTACCAACATAAGTACGGAGTTTCAGACAAGTATAGATAAAACGCGCAAAACTTTCTAACTGAACCATCAGTAGCAACATGCGGGGACATTGTTTTCGGTTCACTCCCCGGCTCGTACATTTGTAGGCTCGTACCAACTACTGTTATGTCCGTTGAACTGGCAGACGGTAACATGTGTGTGTGTGTGTCTCTATGGATGCAGTTTGTCGATGGTCTGGGTACGTGTTTTGAAGTTTGTAGATCGAATCAGCGTGAGAGTTAAAGAACGATGTCTGCACTCCATTGCTATTGTAGATACTTCACAAATAGATTTTCCAATGGTCTGTGAATGTTGTAAAAGCTGTGACATACATAAAATCATATTTTATATATCTATAATTATATTTTCTCATGGGGGTAGGCAGAAACCACAGAACGCGTCCTGCTACGATCCTTCCATACTCCTTTTGCCTCGTCTACGTTCATACAACTGGTCATACACGCACGCCGGTTGCGAATACTACGCACCTGAAGAACCTCACCAATAAGGGCAGTGTATATCCTTCTAGGGCGTCCCCATCCGGCGTTGCTACTCACATCTGCTTAGTAAATACCTTTTGTTAATCGCCTTGCACTCATCCTCTCCACACGACCAAACCATCTAAGCATAATCTAACATTTTTCATCCAAAGATTTCACTCATTTATGATTCCAAAGGGAACATTCTCTTACACCTAGTCCCATTAAGTTTTCCTTTCAACAGCCTGTAGACAGGCACAGTTTCAGGTGGCTATTGTGTCAAGTTGCACATAGGAACAGGACAGTGACCGGCGACGGGTTCCGGAGTACCCAGCCCACTGAACATGACGGCGATAACGTAGCATTACTGTGGTTACGTCTGGAAACGACTTTATGCGAATACGGTGGAGTTGACCGAACTTTCTAGATCTGATTTGAGAGAAACGATAAGGATGTTGCGGTTCCCACGTAAGGATTTCTACTGTATCGTTGATCGTGTAGTTTAAACACGAAATTTACATGCTCAAATATTCAACATAATACTATTTGTATCAACGAACTTCAATAAAAATGTCACCGAAATTTATTATTGAAAGCTTTCTCCAAAATATAAAGCGTACCTACACCAATAAAAAACTAATATCACCGAACGAAAAATCTAATAAAACGCTGAAATATTTCAACGGTGAAGCAAAATGCAATTTTGTAAATAAAACATTACAGTTTCGCTATGCATTAGGAAAATTGCATATAGTTTAATCATAACATGGAATATTGGCATACCTACAACATGATAGAAAGTCGACTTTCTAAAGCGTTTATTTTCAACAGAGGTAGTTGAAGCGTCGTATATGGACCAGACGACATTGAAAGGGTGGCTGGACTCGAGTATAGACTGCACAGTCTACTGGTCACTGGTGACGAGACGTGCCGACTATAACGCGACAATAACATTTCAGTGGCGACGTCTGAGCACGGCGTAATTCGATCAAGATTCAAGAGAGTGTGACAACGTGTGTTGAAACACTGAGAAGCGTTGAAAGCTTTTGTATTCTTGTTTTAGGAGGCGAATCTTATCTGACGAACTGCAATACTGAAACGAATCAAAAACAGCTTTTACAACAAATATTTCTAAGACTGCGACGGCTTTTGCAGGCAGCATTTACCGAATGGTCCATAATACAGAAGACCCCATAACTTGGAAACGTGACCTATGTTGTCGCGATGAGCATTGAGTGGCCGACAAAGGCCTACGAAATACTTGACACTTTTCTAAACGATGCTGACTCGACACCCGACGTACACAGAAAATAATTTTGTAAATCAACCTATATCAAACTTCAAAACAGAAAGTGCTACAGTATCCAACATTTCTAGCTGACATGATACAAAGCGTCAATATTAATTTGTGTCATCGTCACCCTGGGAGGGAGATCTCCTAGCTTTTATCCCGTCGAGGTTCTATCACGAATTTCAAAGACCAAATTCAATCAATGACGTTTGAGTCGCAAAATTCTGGTACGGAGAGCTGCTGACTCACGACTAGGATTCGATCGATATACTATTCACTGGTATTCTAAACAGTCACCAAAACCAATCTACCTAAGTTGCTACACTTAGACCGTCGTTGCCTGAATAGAACTGTATTGCTTGTTAACCATTTCACTAAAGTTATTAAAAGGCAAACTAAGATTATCAAAGATCTTTTAACTTTCAACCCGAACCAACGCTGACTAAAAGTTCATTAAAACTTTAATTAACTATTAACTTACTGCACCTGACTTTAATCCAAAGGCACCTCTAGATTTGAAACTTATTATAACACCATTTTTTTTAATCTTACGTCTATAATCATCATTATCATCAGCATCTTTATCATCCTGCTGCTTTTATCTAGTACTTCCAATCATTCTTCGCTTGTAGCTGCGATCTGAATGTTCAAACTCTTTCTGGCCATGTCATCCTTTGCAGAATCCAACTATCTCTTTGGTCTTTTCCTAGTCTTACAGTCATGCAGATTAATTCTCAAAGCTTTTCACAGGATATGACCCTCGCGTCATCCAGAACATCTTATCAGCTGTCTCCACCATCACACATCCGAGACATCTAAAAGTTCTTTAATAAACTCTAGAAGTCTAGACGTGATTGTTCTTGACGTCAAATCAAAGGCTTACGTGCCTTTGATTTACGTCTTTCATACGTCAAAACCCATAGCCCAAAAATTCTAAATGCCGCAGCTTGCATCACCCCTCGATCCAGGACATTTCGTCGGCGTCCCCACCAGTGGGTGAATTTAATTACAGTGTAGCGAACGATAAATCGCTCCGGGGAAGCGACGCGCCAAACAGACTATGTGCTGTTTCATTATAATATTGAGCTTTGGGGTATTTGTGGGGTGGGAACGTGGAACATTAATAGTAGACATGCGGCATATATTATCTTTTTGAGATTTTTTGATGTAGTTAAAAGATTTTGATTTCAGTTTTTTATGGCTGTCTGGGATTTAATTAAGACTGTCGAAACTCCCTGTTTTCTCAAAAACTCCACTTCAATTGTCAATGTCAGTGTCAAAACTGCTGGTCACGTTTCTGGTTACAAAACTATGCATATTATTGAAGATAGCTCTTGCATGTCTCAATTTATAAACACAAACCCTGGCACCAATACGTCATAAATGCACTAATTTACAATTGAAATTAATTAATTAATTTAAAGGTTAAAAAAACTATTTAATGAATATCAATTCATATTGCAATCCGGAATCAATGAGCATTTAATTTAATTAGCGTTAATGGATAAATATTGTATAATTTCATAAAATGAACAAAGATAGTAAATTACAAATTCAATTGTCAATTGCATTTGGCAGACTACCGGACTAACTGTCGGACGTAGGGTTGCCAGATTTCATTAATAAAATCCCGTGTACACGGTTATTTTAATCCGCGGCATGTTGGTTCAGCGACGGATAGTTTTGTGGTGAAATAAAAATATTTTTTTTATGGGTTTTCTAGCTCACCCAATGCGGTAAGCCAGGATAAAGGATTTGTAGAAAAAATCGCGGGAACTACAATTAAATGGTTTTACTATACCATTCCGAATTCCGAGTATTTTTTTTGTGATTGTTTTTTTTTTTGATATTTGCACTGCTAGTTCGATATCCCAGGAAGCTTATAATAACACTGAGCAAAGACGTGTCGGTTGTCATTAGCTTGCAAATGTAATCAAACTGTTAAGCAAACTACAACATTGTAAGATTGGTAAGTAGTCAGCCCTAATGAAAATTGGTCTGGCTGGATTTATGCTTTTGTAGTGAGCTAGTTTGCACAGAGCATAATATTATCGATTCCTTAATCCCTGGTACCTGTATCGCTGAGAGGATCATCGATTTAGGTCGTGGTCGAGTTAGGAATTGTATTGATATTCTCGAATGAACGTCATAATGATATCTGGTTGTATAGTCAGAACAATGTATACACTTAGCAATACTTAAAAGCGAGCAATAACGGTTTCTACTTGGAGATAAAACCTTTTTCGTTAATCAATACAGTTTGAGTCGCTTTTGAATTGCTAAGTATATACATACATTTCATTGCTTGTGACTATACAGCTTGAAAGGCTACATTTAAAAATAAACTATGTATTAGAAAAAACAAAGTCTATAATAATCCAATTCAATTCACTCGATTATCTTGAGCAAGTTGCTAAAGAGAAGTTGAATCACTTTATTACTACTTTTCTTGACCAGCGCTGACCTTGTGGAACAACTAACTTAAATTAGAAATGTCGGACGCCCACTTCGTTTCTTTGCTTTCAAGTACCGTATACCTATTAAAGCTAGATTGTGGGTGTAGTGTATGGATGAGGTAATGAGAATGGAGTGCTAATTAAGTATGTGGTTACGTATGTTGAAGGAAACGTGACATTGACGTTAATATTTCTGAAATTGCTTTGTGATATACAACAAAGAAGAAAAAGACACTATGTACATTTGCAACTATAGAAAACGTCTATCATAGGATAAGACCAAAATTGTAAATAAGGTAGGTACATGCATATGACGCAGCCTCTCGTAATGTGCAAGACAACCAAATCTGGATAAACGGTGTTCAGGTAGTACAAATCGAAATGGATTCAAAAAGTTGCTTAGCTCAATGTGGCATAGCAACTTGGAAAACCAAAACATACCTGCCACCTGGGTAAAAATAGTGTCGAAGAAAAAAACCGATATCAGTAGAATTACAAGTGATTAACACAGTTTGGCCAGGACTGACTAAGCTCGCAATGTGACCTTTATAGTGTCATGACACGTTCACCAGCACATCAGCACTCCATTTCTTCTTACTCCGTGACCGTACAATACAAAAGGCGAAATAACGGGACAAATTGACACATAGATCAAACCAAACTTGGAGAACTTTCGCTACGTAAGAAGAAACTTGAAAAGTGAGGGTCGATTTAGACCATGTTCGTTTCATAGATGCTAAAATACCAATACGGCAAAGCATAGGAACATCTTTTAGGGCAAATATGACTTTTGATCATTTTGTTTGACGGACTTCATTGGTTAAAAAATTAGAGAAGCAATAGTCAACACACATTGTCACTTTCAATCCATTTTTGAATTAACTCTTCAATCCTTGTACTCATGGTTATGGAGGCGTTAGTAACACGAATGGAGACTTGGTTCATATGATTTATTGCAGCAAAAGCAGCAAGCTACAACCACAAAGCCAACAAAATCGGAAGAACCTTAAGAGGAAATGCGGTCGGAGAAACTTTTGAAAATTAGGTATTTGAATATACCATCGTTGTCTCACTGCGAGCGCGATTTCGACATTGGTGCGATAAGGACAACTGCATATTCGAGGTTTGGCTCTCGACTGTTTCCTCCTCCAGTATTCGACCAATTTAAAAGAAATTTCATAAACTGATCAAGAAGGGTATATCCTGTGTCCCTAAGTTTTTCTTTTTTGATTAATAGTTGTCAAATTTGTACACTAGACCTCTGTTGACAGCGGTCAAAATAGGCAATTTTGAGCATTTTGTAAAGGTTCTAGTGCTTATAAAGATAATGTATCATCAAAAAGGAAAACATAGGGACATAGAAGTTGATATTTATTTTACTGTAAAAAATCATTGCTTTAAAATCATAAACCAGAAATATAACAGGCGTTTGTATGGAGAAAAGAGCACCCGCATTTCCTCTTAAAGGCTTCGTAGGTTGTTCTGATGCTATTAACAATGTACCTGACCTGCCTGTCGTTTTCTGCACATTACATACAACGTCAACTGATGGTTACTACTGAAGGCGGTGATGAAGAAGAAAAATTAACCTCAATTCATCCGAACATCTCCCAAAAAGCTTGTCATAAACGCGTTCACAGTTTTTAAATACAATTAACTTACTACTCCAGAATCATAACTTATTAACTTGGCCACAAAACTCTACTATTCAGTTCTTAATTAGTTGTGTTAATTAAAACCAAATGAGAGTGACGTAACAACGTTTTAAAACGTCGTGATTACGGAACGGTTTGGGGAAGGAAATTACTTTAAGAGGAGGCTTTTAGTGACTCTTTCTTTGCTAAAAACGAGTCGTTGTTAAATAATATTTTTTCCAGTAACGTGTTCTATTTTCTTGGACTTATGGCAAGGGGGTAAAGCTTTTAATTAGTTGACACCTAACTTGATAAGGTGAACTTTGTAAAGTGTCCTTCCATCGTGCACTCACTTTCAAAAATTATTCGATTTGTACAATATTTCATTTCGAAAGTTTTTTTTTTTCATGTTTCTGATACATTTTTAGTGACCAAAAATGTTTTCGGCATCAAATTGAAATTCCAGAATATTTTTTTTTTTTTAAACAATAATCGAAAAAGGTATAGCAGATGAAAAGGTATTCCAGTCACAAAAATACTTCTTAGATAAAAATGTTACATTGCATGAAATCTCTGTTAGATTGTATTTTTGGTCCAATGTCACGTACAATATTGAAGTATTTTGTGGAGATAGAGATCAGACGGACCCAGGTGCTGTTGACCTTACGACTCTAAAGGAATCTTTAATATCAATTTCGGAGGCTGGAGTATGTTTAAGGAATGTTATGAGTAGGCAGAGGTTACCTTTAAAAATAAGTCGAATTCGTGTAATAGCATTCAAGCAAAGGCAAAGCCTCGAGATTAAGAAGACTTTCGTAATAAAATAGTTTTTTTTTTATGGGTGGCACAAAGATTTTGTTGATTTTTTTTTCAAATAAATGATTAACGACACAATTCATCTATAACATATTTACACTCTTAAAAGCCTGACTATATATACATTAAAAATTATATAAACAATAAAATAACCTACAATAGTAACGTCAAATATTTATTCTCTTACCCTTATCCCAATTCATTTGGAGTCGGCGCAGCATGTCTTCTTCTTTCATACTTCTCTATTACTCGTCATCTCATCACACACCTCCTTTCTTGCCATATCATTCTTTACATAGTCTATCCATCGTTTCTTTGGGCTTCCTCTACTCATATACCCATCCACATTCATACACAAAACTTTCCTCACGACCTCATTCCACCGCATCACATACACATACCACGACAACCGACAACATAACTTTTCAGTCACCGGGGCCACTTTCAGACTTCCTCTTATATAATCATTTCTTATTTTATCCATTCGCGTAACACCATACATCTCCCTTAGCATTCTCATCAACATTAAAAATCGTAATTTGTCCAAAAACTGTTTTTAGGTATTATCCAAAAAACGTATCACAACAAAAACATCCATCAACGATCTAGAATTTTCCTAATTAAATTCAACACGGGCTGCTTGACCTATTACTTAAAATAATTAATTTACGAGTGGTCACAGAGGGGACCGCTAACGAATTCATTGAAGTGGACAAATTCCACGTCGAGGATCGGGAAGCAATCTAAATACTTAACGCAGTGCTGGCACAAACTAAATAAATTCAAACAGAAGGCTGAATCCAAACTACAAGCGAAAATGTACGCACACATCACGCATGCGACGTATGCGTCAGCGAGTGCAAGTGTAGGTACTCGGCTGGCATTTGTTTGACATAGTTTCAGATAGCTGAAGTTACTGAGCGTCCACAGTGGCAAAATATTCACGTAAAACATTTTGACATCTCTAATTTCTCTCTCTCCTCGTAGTTGAAAACTTTGTTTCATATCACACAATATGTTTTTATGTGAACAGTTCGTTAGCGCGAACACGCAGTTTCACGTTTATGCATTTTTCATTCGTTGCATGGCGCTCCATGCCTTCTGTAACTATCTACTCCGTCATTCTGTGGTACTGAGGAGATAGATTGTAACACCATGTGTATGTGGAAGCACATTTGTTTTCTCAGGATTTCCTTGATTACAGTTAGTGTTGTCTGAATTAATTACCGTTTTTGTGGGTAGACTTAATGTTTGATGGGAATAGGAGTTTGTTTGATGGAATGAGGGGTAGTTTTAACAAGAGATTTAGTGGATTGCTGCTTGCAGTTTAATGTTTGTTTTAATTAACTCCGACCATTGTTGTAGTAAGTAAAGATGATCATTTAGTCTACTGAACATTGACATATTTTAGAGTTATTCAATGTATAGAGACGTGCTGAAAGTTGACCTAGAGAAATCGTTCCTATTGAACTAGATTTAGAATATAAACGATGGTCTGGCACACTGCCATTAAACTACTAACTAGTGCTCCGTTATCAATATTTAACTCTGTGTTTATGCCAAATCATTTCAAGTGTAGATTTGGCAACAATAGCAGCTAACAGATACTAAACACTTTATTAATCATTAAATTACCCACTAGTTATTCTAAAATGGTTTGTATAAGGTCCTGGGTTCAATTCCCAGCTCTAAGTGGTCTTTTCCATCAGGAATTTCCCAGTAATAGCCGGAGTCTGGTTGTGTGCCCAGTTAATGGGAAAACTGGCGAAATGTCGGTGTACCGTGTACTATGTACACCTCTGCTTCACCGTTCGGGGATTACAGGCGTGTGTTGTGGATGTTTTCAAGAATAACTTGGAAATTAATAGCGATGCTATTTTCGTCACACGCCAAAAATATCAAATTCTCGACACAACTCCACTGCAAAAACATATTAATTAAATTCCAAAATCATTTCGCACGTCCGAATCAAACTAAAAATAAACGTTGGCCTTAAACGTTTATTCAAACATCTTTAAACGAGGTTTATCACTGAATTTAATTTTGAAAAGCAAGAGTTCAAAGATGGTAGAGGATGAGCTTCGAGATGTATCATTAGTAAGCGAGGGAGCGTTGCTCTCACTAGACGTCTGTTTACCACCCAAGATTCAATCTAGCTATTTGCTTGTTCCAGACTGTCACTGCATTACGAACTACAAATAAACATCTTACTACTTGGAGTTCCGTCTAGTCTTGCAGACGTACGCTCGGAATACTGATTGGCTTTTTACTGACCATTTGAAAGTTACCGAGTCTTTCCTTTCCCAATAGATCTTCATCGTGAACTTTTTAAACCAACTTCAGAAGTATGTAAAGCAAAAAATTCGACCGAAAATAAATGAGGAAAAATTTTAACCTACTTTTAGTGGAAGCGAATCGCCTTGAGAAAACCTCTGGGTAAAATACTTTTTGGTGTTGAACTCTTTATTGGTGCGGCCGGCCGTGGCGAGTTATGTGACGTAGTAATGTTAGGGGTTGCCAGTGCGAATGATGTTAAATAATAAAAGAGTGGCTATGACGTGTTTTGTGAGTTGCTGACGTCATGAGATAACTGTGCTATTGACACGCGGAAAATGTGATTTGTTTTGGAATGATTGGCTTGAAGCGTGAAGTTTGTAGTTTGTTTACGTAGGTGTTGATTACATAGCTTGTAGTACAGGTGCTATGCGGAAGCTAAGTTAGTTAAAACAGCTATAGAGTAAAATTCACAATGAATTCGCTGTTCTAATAGGTATGTTTTGAAAGATAATATAGAAACAGAAGCACTGTGAACAATTGTATCATGATGCTTGGTTCTGTCCACTTGAACGGTTGCGTGCAATGGAGTGCAACAGTTTAAGGGCATTACATTGCTCGATGCCCTTGATGATTTGATCCCTGTACTGGTTTTTGTTGACTTGCCCCGCACATTTCGCAAAATATCGGTTTTTATTTATTAATTAAAAATATTAAAAGAAATAACAGAAAAAAACAATACAGATTGTTAAGTATATCATTACGTATTTGTTGTTACAAAATTCATGCCGATCTATTCAGCCGTTACAGAGATAATTTACAATTAAGGTTGAAAAAGGACATAATTTCTACGATTAACCAAAAAAAATTGAGAAGGTTTATTAAAATTTTAAACAATACAATTTATTTGTGATGAACTTAACTATATCATACTTTTTTACACGGAAAACGCACGAAGGGATTCATCAACAAATTTCTTTGAACATACGCTGTTTTTGGGATTTGAGCCATGTAATGCCCTTAAGTGCTGTAAGGATAGTGGAAGTGCTGTGACACGTACTCACCTCACATCACATGTTGAAACCTGCTCACACATTCATAAACTTACACAATTACACACACACACTCACACAAATAATTTATGTTTATCTAATAATACTTGATATGGAAGAGCGGAGTCTCCCAATACAGGCATTACTTGCTTAAAGGGAGGCTCCGATCACTAATTCTGTTCTTGTAAAATACTTATAATGAAGAAATAAATGATTTTTGATTTGATAATTTTCATAAATAACTATCAGGAGAATGCTTGAGGTTGAAGGCTTAAAGCATCATCATCATCTGCCTAGCCTTTTCCCAACTATATTGGGGTCGGCTTCCAGTCTAACCAGATGTAGCTGAATACCAGTATTTTACATGGAGCGACTGCCTATCTGACCTCCACAACCCAGTTAGTACTGGTAATACGATACCCCTTGGTAAGACTGCTTGTCAGACTTTTTGGGAAACTGACTACCTAACGACTGTAAAAGATCAACAAATGACCGCCGGGACCAACGGCTTAACGTGCTTTCCGAAGCACGGAGAAAACTCGGTATGTAACGGGCGGTCACCCATCTACAGACCAACCTAGGCAAGCACCGCTTAACCTAAAGATCGACCCGAGCGGCTGTTATTATTTAGCCTCCTGAAGGCTTGAAGCATCTTTATACATAAAGCTAATTTCACAGTTAACATCTCAACGTGCAACTGCAATAAACAACAATTTATGCGCACAAACAAGCAATCACCTCGTTCCCTCTTCTAAGAACTGTATGGAAATCTATTTCTAACAAAAACCGTATCGAATACGTCGAGCAGGTTACTACATCGAGAACTTTCACGAGTCAACAGCGCAGTAACCATGGCAACAATAAGAGAAAGGTAAGCCACAAATCATGCGCCCGCGTCTGTGGGCAGGCACGACGTAAATGGACAAGAGAGTAGAAATTGATGTTTGTATTTGGTCTTTGTGTTTTCAATGAGGATTTACTTAAGTTCAGGAGGTAGATTTTTTATTGATTTCTATTGAGTGCGTTTTAGAAGAGAATATTGTTAACTTTCGTAAATAGACTTATCATGAGAAGTACTAAACTGATTAAAACACGTCTGTGTTTCTAATGACTTTAACACTTCTTCATATTAATCCTTTTTTTTTATAATCGGTGTCGTACCTGAAGGATAACCAACGGGACCCTAATACTAAGCCTCCGCTGTCCGTCCGTCTGTATCTGTATTTCTGTTGCCGCTATAACAACAAATAATAAAAATAGTGTAATAAATAAGTGGGCTTGCCCTACTATGATGGTACGGAACCCTCCATGCACGAGTCTGTCTCGCACTTGGCCGGTTTTTTCTAATAAAATCAGATAATAGTTGTTGTGTTCCCATTTGCTAATGTCCTCAATAGTTACTGCAGTCGTTAAAACCTCATGTTATTGTAATGCCCCAAATAACATAGTTTCAAAAGAAGGCACATCAAAATCCAAGCATTAATTTCTGAGATTCCCGCAAACAAACAGTATGACATTGACATTGAGTGACGTTTGCAGTCACAGCACAGCTGATAAGAGAAATCTACGCAAATAGAACAAACAGTGAATAGACGACAGTAATCATAATGATTATAATCAAATCATTATGTTCGTAGCAAAGATTTCCTTCACTTGACTTATGGCTTGAGGAAGGATGACTGGAGTTTCTGTCCCTAATCAATATTTAATGTGATGGTGACGTCGGAATGACTCAGAACGATGTGCCTTCTATAGTCTGGCGTCTTCCCATCATTAGGGCTAATATTTGTATGGTCTCTCAGCTGGTATTTGTTCCGTGTCTGTTGCTCGTTTTATGTACACTACGCTACGCCTAAATGTAATCTATACTAATAATATAAAGAGGTAAAGTTTAAAGTTCAAATGTTGGAGCTAGTTTATGAATTCAAAAAATTGATCACTGATGCAAACCTCATAGAATGTATATAATGTTAAGGTTGACTGGTAGAAAATGCCTATGGCATTAAGTCCGCCTCTGTACTTTTGTGCTTGAAGTGTTAAAATAAATAAATGTATTTTTCACGCGGGAGAAATCGCGGGTAGAAGTTAGTGCATAATTTTGTCCTCTCGGCGCTCAACAGGGGTAGGACTGGGACATTATTAGCATGTTTTTTTATGATACCTACGACAAAATAGGTTTACTAATGAGCGGATATGGGCCTAAAATAAGGTGAAGAGCGCTTATTAAAGAATACTTGCCAAGCGTAATGACAAAATCTAGCTCCTTTAAAGGCTAACATCAGGATCATACTACCTAATCTGTACATACTGATACTGATACTGTTAGCCTGCGTCATCCCACTGCTGGGCACAGGCCTCTCAAAAAAAAAACAATTAACCAATCTGTACATGCCTGAAAAACACTTTATTTTTTATTTTTATTTAGCCTGTACTGTCCCACTGCTGGGCAAAGGCCTCCCCCAATTCCTTCCATGTACTCTTTTCCCGCGCCTCCTCGGGCCAGCCCTCGCGGTACGCGTCCAAATCGTCTCGCCACCTCTTTCTGGGCCGGCCTCGGCGGCGCCGTCCGTCTTCTGGCACCCATCGTGTGGAGACTTTCGCCCAGCGGTCATCGTGCATACGGCTGACGTGACCCGCCCAATCCCATTTTATCCATTATGCCCGTTTTGGAACGCAGCGTGAAAAACACATTAGTTTTGTAAAAATGAAATTGAACGCTTTTTTACTTGTATGTTTATATGTATACAGGTCACAATTACACGAAATAGCGACCAACACGCGACAATAATGACTTATTCAATTAACGTATAAACGGAATTCAATCATCCGTTCATAACGTTATACAATACTATTTCCTGCCATTGTCAATTTTAACTCTATTTTCATAGAGGTAAGTTTGTAATTAAAACAAAATACGGTAATGAGAACGAAAGTTTTGATGCGTGGAACGTTTTTGCTGTGTTCAATTAGCAATTTGATACGTTTCCGATATTTAATTAAGCAGATGCTGCATCTAATTATGTGTAGTGCTAGTCAGTGTATTGCTACTGTAAGCGCAAACGAATCTATACTTCTATACTATATGAAGAGTGTATTTGTTTGGTTGAATGCGCTAATCTCAGTAACTACTGGTTTGAATTGAAATATTATTTTAGTGTTGGATAGTCCATTTATCGAGGAAGGCTATAGGCTATATAACATCACGCTACGACCTATAGGAGCCGAGCAAAAATAAAACAAGTCAGAAGCGGCGGGTGAAACCGCGGGGCACAGCTAGTTGATTTATATGCATTGACCATTTTAATGTTAACTAGTTGGCACTGTGTTATTACTTCACTGATGTATACTTTTTCATGTCCTTACTGTAAAATGTGGAATAGTATCGCAGGGAAAAAATCTGGGAAACATTGAATCCCTCCAGTTTTATCCCCTCTGTACCTTCATCATCATCATTATCTTGCCCTTATCCCAATTCATTTGTGGTCGGCGCAGCATGTCTTCTTCTTCCATACTTCTCTATTACTCGTCATCTCATTATACACCTCTTTTCTTGCCATATCATCCTTTACACCAGTCCATCCATCGTTTCTTTGGTCTTCCTTTACTCTTATATACCCTCTGTACCGACCAACTGTTGACATTAAAATCTGTAATCCGGAAGCAGAATAGACTGTTCCTTATTGAAAATAACGTTATTAGCAAATAAAGAGTTGACCGCAGACAAATAACTAACTAGCAGTAGCGAAGGATCAATTTTTGTAAGAGGTAAGCTGGAGTACATATCTTTAATGTGGTTATATTATTTGTCTATAGAATACTGACCTTGCCATTTTTCAAAAGAAATCCGGTAGGAATAGAGTTGTAAGGTACCTTCGCCACTGCTAACTAGCGTAAATGCACTAAATAAGGAACTTTCATTTAAGTTAAATATTGTGTCCTCAATTTAACTTTTATGCACTACAAATGCTCAGACTAGCAGAAACAAAGACTTTGGGCTATCTTCGTAATTCCCTATTCAAAACCACATTTAGTTTATGTAGTATCTCTTTTGTTCATACAAATCCGATTTATTTAGCAATGCTAATATTACCACGGAGACTGAAAACTACTCATCTATATTCAGATTATTTGAATAGACTTAAAGTCAACCGCTAGTAATAAACTTAAAAGATGATGAAACCATTATCATAAATGTCAACGTCATGTTAACACAAATCTTCAAAATGTCATTAACACAGTTAATTGGACCTAGTAACTAGCTTAAAATAACTACGTGCTACCCAAAATATCCGGCGGTTATTTTGTGCTCATCCCCATTTGACAAGTCCGTGATGCCAATTAGCCTGGCACCTCACGTGTAAAGTATTCTGTATATTTTTGTGCTCGACACCACACAAAAAGCAACAGAAGGTAGAATTAATGCTGAAATGGTGCTTAGAGATACAGGTAGTCAGTAGCCTAAAAGTTCTATAATCAGTCTTACCAAGGGGTATCTATTCCCTAGTGCTAACTGGGTTGTGGAGGTCAGATCGGCAGTCACTCCATTTAAAATACTGTTCTTCAGCTCCATCCGGTTAGAATGGAAGCCGACCCTAGCATACTCGAAGTTGAGAAAAGATTAGGCAGATGATGATGGTGTTTAGTTGTTAAGTTTCAACTCTGAAGTAAGATATATGAAATTGGTTCTTTCTTGTCTCATTTGTACCCTTAGAAAGAACCAATTTCATGTCTCTGAGTTAAGTGTTATAAATATAACTCTGGTTTTATGAATTTGACGACGACGTTGGAACCAGAGTGATCTAAGTGACATTTTTTATCAATAATGAGGTTATTACACAAAGGCATAGACATATCATAATTCTTCCATAAGTGCTCTTCCATGAGGGATCACAACATGTCACTATAGAATTGGTGCGGTCTGCAAATTGAAGATATACCACGCTGATTTAAGTAATGAGGTGCACTTACATACTGTTGTGCCCTATATGATTCTGGTTCCACCGTCGTCATTTGTTTTAAGTTCATTTTAAGGTTCAGTACTTAAATAAAGGAGCTGTTACAGGACCGGAACCACTTTGTCGTCTGTCAAGGTATGAAATGGGAGCAGTGGTACAAGTGATCCTTTTGTTCGAAATTCTTTATTTTGACACCCCTGTCTCGTCGTCACCTTTCAGTTTTCGTGTCACGTAGGAACTCGGGAGCGTGACGACTGACGATGACTACCTATACTCATTCTTATACCTCATGTCAGAGGGCAAACAGATTTTAATTGGCTTTAAACTAATTTGTAATTACCTTTTTAGGTTGATGACCGGCCATCTAGGTTGATTGATGTTTGGTTGGTAATTTAATTAATTTAATGATTCAACTGTACGTAATCACTAGGCGAGGATTTCCTGAATCCGTGTGCATTATATACTTATTAACCTGACTGCGCAATCTAGTCTTTCTATCTGACCGGTTAACTACTGAATCGATTTCGACAATAATACGTAGAAAGAGAACATGATATTTTGAGAATGACATGCCCATCATACTTTTCCATCCAATTCTGTTTTAAATTACAAGCAGGAGGAGCCGCGGGGCAGTAGTTAGTAAAATTATTTCTACGAAAAACCTCATGGTTTTAAAAAACGGTGTGATTGTGTTGTAAGAAGTCCGTAATCGCTTTTACCAAGAGAAATACCCTATAATTTGAATTTCGAAAATATTCAATTCCTCTTTTCCTCTGCCAAAGTGCACTTGAACCTGCTGAAGTGGCCCCTTCCTCATTTGATCAGTCTGCCGCAAGCAATCTTACTGCTCATCTCTAATTTGTGAGTGGAGAACGTTTGCGACCGAAACCAATCTTCTTTGATCGAGGCTGTGACCATAAACATCATCTTTGCTCGTTATAAATTCAGATAGACAAAGTTCATTAGACTGTGAATAGACCTAGAATAAACTACATTAAGACATACTATCGCTACGAAAAAAAACAGCATCAGCCCCCGTAGCATGACCACCGTAGACATGGATTTCTTTGACGGAAGAATCGACAAAATGACAGATTGTGTCGACACAATGACAGATTCCTTTGCACTGTCTGTCATTTTGTCGATTCTTCCGTCAAAGAAATCCTTGTCTACGGTGGTCATGCTACGGGGGCAGGAAAAGACAGTATTTCACCAACTATGGACAACATTGTTTTGTAAACGTCTGACGTCTGTGCGCATTCTAAAACAAAGTATATCGAGGTAAATACAAATGTCGGAAGTCAATTAATAATACGATAAAGATATCAATCACATATGGGTACTATTGTATAAACTGTCAATGTCAACTAGGAAACGGGAAAAATCAATGGATCGATTTTTTTATAGCTTCGCATCGTCACTAGTTTAACTATCACAACCTTGGTACACAACAATATCATAAATTATTTCACTTGGCTCCCGTTATCAACGAAACAAATTAATTCAACAGACACTGAATAATTTATCGATATGTCCAAAGCAATAAACAAGTAGAATAGAATTGTTTTTGTATTAATAATAAAATAGCAATATGACCCTGAACTCGAGTAGGTTAGATCAAGCAAATGAAATCTGGTGCAGATTGGCTCCTATTGGTTTAAATTGGCTTCGCTGACATAAATGGGACCTTGCAGCACCAATGAGCCGTGGTTACTAAGTGCTTTCAAAGAACAGTAGTATTACAAATCGATTTTTCCAAAGGTTTCCCTAGATTTCCTGGTAGATAGTTACTTTCTGTAATCGTTGATGCATGAAAATGTTGAAGCGGATAACATTGTTAGTTTCGAAAGGTATATCCATTGTTCCGTGGTCTCTACGTGATTTCTACCGTGAATTTATATGTATTTCATGCTTTAATTATAGAAACTGCTCCATCCATTAACGAGCATATCATTGCAACACCACATTTGTTAAAGTCAGCTAAGACTGCAATCCGACCAAAGCATGCTAATCATTATGATGGTAGTTATTCGATCTAGGAAAACCAGGAGCATAAATTCACCAGGTCCTCTCAAAACTAGCTAGAGGCTCCTTTACAAAGGATATCGTACAACTCATAACTCAAAGGTAGTCTATTTCACACCTTTCACATTTTCCGCCCTGCACGTTCATATATCGTCGCACAAGGCATCACGAGAATGTCTCGCACAGACGGAAGGACGTGACGGAATTATACGAATTTCTAATGGGCAGGTCCCTAAAAAGGTTCCTTTTTTTTCCGTAGTTTTATCCAGTTACACGGAATGTTTTCGCTCTAGTTACACTGTATGTAGATTGTAAGATACATAATGACGACCGGTTGTTGAGGGGTCACGAAGAGAAGTTACGAGTGTGACCGACAACGTCGTTTTGAGTTCTCGGAGATGGAATAGCAGTTTAGAGTCCTCACAATTTAATGTAATGATAACTAAATGTAGATGTAGAGCAGTACCTAATATTTCTCTTAGAAATACAGACGAGATATTAAACTACTATTCATAATATTCTCGTCACGTTAGCGTGGTTATGTATGCAAATGCTTATAATCTTGTTATATCTACAATTGCTAGAGCTGCCGTGAAAGATGTTCGTTGCGAGGCATTGACTCAATGTTTGCTTAGCAATTTGTAAGTCATTAACTGTATGCAAATAAATAAACAAAGTTAATGGCGCTGTTTCGTGACAAGACATGACATAGTGTCACATATTTTATCGTATCTCTCATACGATTAAATCGTGACACATGTCGTGATATGGCGGTAATGGTAAACTTGTTAACATAGTGGTCAAATGAAAGTAATTAATTCGATTTGAAACCAATGGCCATACTTCATTTAATTTTCAATTTTGCTTTAATGCAGTAAATTAGATAACTTTTTTTAAAACTAAATCGATGTACTGTACAAATTGTATTAATTGAAAATGTAGGTGGTGCCGCTAGCAATTTCAATTAATACAATTTGGTAATACCATTTTCCAGCCAAGCCATCAAAGAGAATAAAATGGATCGATATATCAAATAAGTTTCCAATTAAAGCCCACAAAGACACGTCCAGCGTTCCAACTAAAAGATTAATATCGTACAAAAGTAAAAACTTGTTTACAGCAAATACAATATTGGTCGTAGAAGCCTCAAGCCGCAATCTCGACGGTAATTAAAAACTCGCCCAAAGGAACAAACTATGAGAAAGTGGCACACAGCAAGCGACAGAAAGGCTATAAGAGACAATAAACTCGTCTTGAGAACTCGTGAAATCTTAGATCTGGGTCTCATCTCGACTAACTGCTGGTATCTTGGCACAATGCTTGCTGTATTAAGTTTGTCACTGTTGATGAAAGGGCATTTGCTAGACTTATGGCACATCAAATTGTGTTAATTATGGTATAAATATGTCTAACCTACAAATTCTACGAAGGTTTGTGTGGGTGTGTTAGGCACAACATTACACATGAAGTAAACATCTAACAAAGGGCAAAGCACACACATTTATAATTTAAACCACAATTATAACAATTATAATTATAAAGACTCTTGCGTCAATGTAAGAAACGTTGAGCCCAATAGTTTCGCTTTCATAGAAGAACAAGCATTAAGTAGTACAAGATGAAAGAAAAAAGTAGCGAGGTCCAAGTTCCGTGGAAGTTAAAATGAGTTGTTAATGTAAGTAAAGACTCAGTTACCAACAGGTGATAATGAAAAAGTTAACGTTACTGAGAACTCGACAGGCTTTAGAACAAGCAAGCGTTGGAGAAAGGGTACAATCAAATTACGACGACCGTGGTTTATGCAGACGATGTTTTAGTTTTTTTATTTAGGGTCGCTATGTCGCAGGTAAGCTAAGAAGTTATTTTTCTATATTACAGAAGAAAAGGAGCATAATAATATGACACAAAAAGGAGATGACCGAAGACAGTCCCAAAAAAAGAGACGGACCAAAGAAAAGATGGATGGCTTGTGTGAAAGAGCTGCTTGCACGAAAGTGAATTCTGTAATGATTTTTAGTACTTTGAAATACTTTCAGATATTTTCTTTACATTTCCTGTCCACCGTATGACGTGCCTGAAACAACAAACTGAATCCAGTTCAGACTAGTCTTTGGCTCGAACGTGGCGGATGTAGCAGTTTTGGCAGATGATTGCGCACTTATGTCTTCTTGCAGACAATTTGAAGATTTTATCATCATTAAATAAGGTATTATGAATCTGGTAGATTCTAGTTATTGCTTCAATGTCGAGGTTCTAAAATTTTGTTTATTTGGATAGTTCTTGGATGCTCCTTTCAGGTCGATTTATGACTGGCAGTTACGACTTCTCAGATACCAGTAATTGTTAATGTTGGTCGAGTCAGTTTAAAACGTAATTTATTTATTTTTTTAGGCTAAAATGATGCAGACCACAGCGAAAAACCCAGTTTTTAAAAAAAAAACGAGCATTTTCTAATGAAACAAGACGAATGCTAGGTAAAAGAAGCCATACTTCTCAAGCTACCCGTCATTACACTAATCGCCTAGCCGTGCACGTTGCCAGACAGGTTCCACCACGTGGTTCCAGCTGCTAAACTTCACAGATATTAAACTCAGGTTAAACACATTAGCGACGTCAGTGTCGTACAGTAAACGCTAACAACATGTTTTGAACACGAGCGTGCAATAATCCGCAGTTGAACGGTAAATGGTGCACTCCGTCGCTCTCAGACTTGAAGCGTGAAACCTAAAATGGTTGCCTGCCTTGTTAGAATTTACGAAGCGATTCAACTGTGTGTTCTATCGATTCCTACGTAGGGGTTATAATGAAAATTGAAACTAGTAAATATTATATCGAAGGACCAATATTTGCAGTTACAAAATTTGACTAGAGGACCTTCTCTCTGTTTGACTTGTTCCACTCTATAAATTTATTATTAGGGTTTTAAAAGAGTCATAAATCTTAACAAATTGTTGTTTTTCAAAACCTTATTTTCGTTCCAAAAGTTTCTTAGCCTTAAATAACATCACCTCAATACCCTTCCCACCGGTCTTTGAACTGATTAAAACTCGATACAGATGCCGATACTGTACGTCATTTCCGCTTCCTCCCTTACCTGCAACAAAACAAAACACACGTTAATACAAACAGGTCGAAGGAAAACAAGTAAGAGGGCGTCCAGTCAAACAAGGTCTTAGGTAAACAGTGGTAGCTTTAGAAATTATGGACTGAGAAAACAATAAGAAAAGGGCTGCCTGGATTTGGCTGGGAATGTTAGGTTTTAACACCTTCTTTGGGCTCCTTACAAAAAGCTATCCAGCCAGCCAGTGGTTCCATAATCGTAGACCTGGGGTAAAATGTACCAGCATTAGAAGTGGACGTTGAAATTGTCTATTGTTGAGTTGTTATGGCACACCGCAGTGGACAAAACCAGAAAGTGGAACTTCGACTGATATTCATCGACGGAGGCATCTCTAAAACCTGTTCATGTTGAAGTAACTTCTGATAAAAACTTATTACCAAAAGCAAAATACATCTTAGCTTTTTAGGCCCAAATCGAGATTTTCAATGAACAGTGATAGGTAGGTACTACGTATTTGGCTGTAGCTGGGCAGCCCTGACTAGAGGTCTCAACAAAATGGCTGATTCACCTGACGTAAGGCAAATGAAGCGTTCTTTAATTTTGAAGGTAAACAATCATGGTCCCTGTTTTTGTACCCCACTATAATTAAGTTTTAGAATTATGGGTTAGTACTAGGGATTTTGATGAATAGAGTTATTTTACACAAATCAATGATCTTACTTGTTACTTGAACTCAATGTCTGTCTGTTAGCTATGTTTTCACTGACGAAAAAAGCTTCGGGTTTTTTTTAGATTTTTCACGTAGGTACTTTAATTACAATTTAAGAATGTTTAACGACTTAAAAGCCCCTGGGCACTGTTGGCCGGTCTCTGGATTTCATATAACTACTACATAGTGCTATATAATCATATTAAAGACATCTCGATTTTCATTTTCAAATATTTATCTATAGTTTTATTAGAGCTCCTATTACTATTAATTTCCGCAAAAACCGTAAATGAGCCGTACAATAACTAAATATTTATAAAGTCATCCAAGTAGCCAAATCGATACATTATAAATTAACAATAGCACCAAAATAGCCATTTGCGCTGACCTAATAACCTAGATACGGCAGTCAATCTGAGAACTGTCCGCCCATTACCGAAATGGTATAATCGCATTAATACTTTAATGTTTCTGCCTTTATGCTATAACTTATGTTATTAACATTTGATATAATTTTAGGATTATATTGTTCTAGTGAATGGGAAAGGGAAAGGAAGGCTAAAGAAAAGATGGATGGATTGTGTGAAGACTGATATGAAAGAGAAAGGAGTAAATGATGCCGTGACGTCTGACAGGGGAGAATGGAAGAAGAAAACGTGTTGCGTCGACCCTAAATAGAAATAAATAATTTTGTCATTTTAATAACAAGATTTACTGTTCGTTATGGGCATTTTTCGATACATCAAAAGTAAGAAATAAAATTGATCTCTACAGACAAAAAGGAAGTCAGCAACTTTCACATGTCTTTACAGAATGAGTTACAAATCCTTGTTTGATATAACAGATATGACACAACGTCGACATCAAAGCAAAGAGAAAGCGTATAACTTGGAAGCAAACGATAAAAAATCCAAATAACTTCATGTTCATTCTTAAAAACTCCCAAGAGATAACAACAAAAATGTTTATTCCTAAAACAAAGCGGAATTTGTAAAAAATAAAGAAAGACAACCATTACTCGAAAAGCAATCAAAACTATCGAGTGATCCAATTCCAAAATCGCATTGTTTTTCGGTACGAGATCGCCGCGGGCGCCAATCGGGAGCTCCCTGTAATTTCCGCGCACTAACAACTATTGAGCGCGCCATTGTTTCCAATCTTTTTCACGATTTAGCAGTTTCGCAACACGCTTCGCCGGATCCCAACACTTGAGTGTTCTTTTGCGCTCAGAAATTCCTAAAAACACTGCATTTAATCAACATTAAGAGAGGCTACCCGGAAAAAAGTGTTTACAAAAAGCTAACCTTGCACACGATGTTCATTTTCTCTTTGTAGCTCCGTTGTAAAAAGCTGCAGCATAACGAAGATAATTAAAATTAAAGTGAAGTAGAGTTTTGCATTCCCAAAGGAAAAAATAAACAAATAGATGCTGCGGAAATGAATTCATTTAGTTCAGTTTCAGTTACATAAAGTTTTTTCTGCTCGTTAGTTAAAGGCAAAAATTGCTGAGCTGACCAATAGGAAAAAAGAGGAAATTCAGCAATAACACGTCATGGAAAACAAACGTAGCCATTACAATAAAAATTGTGTGGGGCATAAATTGTACTTTTATTAGAACCGAGCCAAGCAGAAGACATAAAGAGACATAAAAATGGTCATACGATCGACTGGCTAATCTACAGATCCCGCCCGAGATAATCGGAACGACAAGGGTACTGGCCTGATCGTGACAGCGATCTTCGGAGATATTTATTGCTTAAGAGAAACAGTTAATTTTTCCCGACATAAAAACTTTCTGTATCTTTTCGCAAACTTACAAAATTTTACAATTGTTATTCAGATCACACGTGCCTTCTAAAACCATTGGCCTCTAAACCTTCACGGGAAAGGGGACACTTCAGGCGCAGGGACCCCGAAAGGGGTTCGGTAATGAGTCTAAAAGCACTTCAGTTGAGGTACGTTATTCGGCTTAGGAAGTTGTGGCGAACGCGGAATGACTATAAAATGTTGAAAACTTGGTATAAGCAAAGTTCATTTAATCAGCTAAACTTTGATGGATATGTTGATTAGAAAAAGTAATTGCGCCCCGGATAGACACCACAAATCTGAGACTGCAAACACTGTGCTTAGATTTTGTAAATCTCATACCCATTTTCTCCAATCTTGAGTCTAACCAATAAACTAGTTACACACTTAAGTAACTCAATTAGTTCACAAAGACGAATAAAGTTACAACTGGTAAAAGCGGTGTCACGAAAATAAATAAATCAGTCGATCAAAAACACGAGACCGCGACATCTCTGAATCGTTTCCAATTGAATTTATTTGCATTAACGTACAAATTTTCAAGCACTCAAGTAATTTGTAAATCGTGCCATGAGATTTTGGGCAAATCCCGTTCAACTGTGTAGAATAAGAGGTAGACTTGTCGCGAGATCGATCGGGCGAGATGGCCCGGTATAGATGGCACTGTGACCCATTTCCTAAACGGGGCAGCCGGTGTCGACGCATTCTGACTACATATTTTTGCTAATGTATCAACTAAATACGGTCTTCCGAACTGGTACTCTTATCAGAGGTTCACTGGGGCTTTGAAGGTTAGCTTCGTTTTATGAAAGAGCTTGAATTTACAGGTATTCACCTAGGGTTGCTTTTAATCTAGATTATGTTCGTAGATAACACTTATAGAGCATGCACGTGTAAGTACCTGAAAGCATTTATTTTCAGGATAAACTCGAGTGTTGAATTTACACAATTTTATTTTTGCTAAATGGGTTTTTCGGGGAATTTCAGCGTGTTCGTTATCGCTCTTGTTTTTTGGACATCCCATAAATTGAATTATCTATAGATAATGCAAAGTACCGGTCCGCTAACAGGAAAACTTTTGGTCCTTTGTTCTAAATAACCAAACGTACAAAAAAATAACTATTCTTTTTTTCATACGAACATGCGTTTCTTAACTGTTATCCAAAAGAATGTATTCATGCAAAAACTATCTAACTTCCAAGAAAAGACAATATATCATGCTGAGATTTTGACACTAGCAAATCATGTCGGCTTCCTGGAATATAAAGCGACCTACAATACCAGAAAGCAACGTGAGACTTGTCTCCCGTACATCTAAACTCCGTAACATACTCGCATAAGCCGGGACGATGAATAATAGAGCGGACACAGACAGGAAATGAAACACTAGGAATGGATGAAGCCTTTAGTTAGAAACTTAATGAAATTGAAATTCTATACATATATGTAGGTCGATCCAGTCACCTGGATCGCCTGGATCTGACATAAATGTTCAGTAAAATGTGCGACCTGACATTTAAAAGAGATATCTCTAAATATAAGCGTTAGGTTAAATGTAGTGTGCATTTGACTGAGTACTCATGATAACATTTGTGGCATTTCATAAACTTCGTAAAGTTTATTAATTAAAATGATTTTTAGGCATAAATAAGGTCTTCGTTGGCTACCAAGTATGCTATGAAGTACCATAAAAGTAGATTTTTCTGTGGTTTCAGTGGGTCAGTATTTTTCTTTTCATATTAGTACCCCTGACTGAATTTCGTACATGTCGGTCTAGCTCAGCTGGGAATGGCCACCGACGCAGGAGATATTATAGTCCAAAGTAGTGTGCCAAGACACAGGTGCACTATCTCTTCTCTGATACTATGCTATAACCAAAGACGAGCAACCAGTATGAAGAAATACTTAAGCAATCAGCATTGGAAAATACTCGACAAAACTCTCCGAGTCATGCACACAATTGATAAATGCTAGCGATTTGCATGACACACATGTGGAAACAAGTGAATGGATGTGGCCTCATGTAGAAACATATCTATTCCATGTATTAACGTCCCTTGATAAAGCTCAAAATACACACAATGTTGCTCATATGAAGCGTTAGTCATAATAAAAATAATGCCTTTGTTCTCATGGCATGGCTTTCTTGGAAGCTGTTATGCCTAACTTGGATAAACTGTGAAAAATAACGTAATGAGGATCATGGTCTGACAACTAACTCTATTAATACCAACTTTCAGATGCAACTTGTTTTGTAATTCAATTCCCAAGTTTAAGTAATTTTATATGAGCTCACTTCGTGGACTAGAACAGGAACTTTTACAGTTTGAACTACTAGAGAAGACACTGGTGTCTTACATTTTTAAGCAACGACAGTACTGTTCTAAGAGTTGGGAGATTTAGCTGGATGAATGAAATAGAGGTCCTCATACTTTTTCTAGTAAAAAACCTTGGCATAAGTAGTTATCATTTAGTGTTTGAAAAGCCTGGCATATTTTAGAGAAAAACCTTGCTTTTACCTTTTGTTTAGGGTGAAACAACGCCAATTAGGAAAGATTTAAAGCGAATCCCTCGTATAATTTGTAAGCAAATCGTGATAAAAAATGGAATTTTCCATGTTTTGTAGTGACAATTAATTCGGTAAAATCAATCGTGTACAGTATATGGTTAGAAATTATTGTTTTGTAGTGCGGCGGAATGCTGTGCGATTCAAAGTAAACAACAGGCGTTTGTGCAAAATTAATAATAAATGAAACGTACACTATACGATCATGGAATAATGAGAAATACCTCGTTATTCGGCGGTTGAAAATTCCCGGATTTTCTTTACAAGTTATGTCTGATAATGATTACATGTGGCAGAAAAAAGGCGGGATGTCCAGCAGTGGCTGATGTGATGATGATTACGTGCCTTACATTTAGTTTCCATTTAACTTGCAACAGTACCCCAAATAATACAATTTCAATGTTATTATCAACGGTACGTACTGTTCCGTCTGTCCATCATCTTTAAGAAAAAGATGTGAGCTACTATCATTTTGATAACATCTTAATGTGTTCCAAGCGTATATGACATTCTCGCCCCAAAACCGTTCCAAGCAATCTATGGGAAACGGCCCAGTAGGGAACGCTATAAGACTTTATGCATGTTACGTAAACCATAAACCCAATTTCTCGCGACATAAAAAACGTCCAACATGTAACGTATCTCTGGGATAAAATAAATTAAAAAGATGGATGTCTAGTTTAATGCCGGCAGCGCTAGGCCAGGCTGTTGTGTAGGGTGGCGACATTGTGCGACCTTGTGCTCAACCGCGAGCAAGCGATACTGCGACACTGGTACAACTCTACACGATACTGATTGACTAAGGCCATACACGCTAGGGTGTACCTGACTATACAGGTATACCGGAGCATGTAGGTTGTAAAACTGTGCAGGTTACCTCAATCGTAAGCTCGATCTTACCTGACAGGTGTACCCACCCTAAGATACGGTGTAATATTTTGGGGCAACAGTACAGACAAGAAACGTGCCTTCATCGCTCAAAAACTTTGCATCAGAGCTATATTTAACATACACGAAACTGACTCCTGTGAGCCATTTTTCAAAAAGATGAACCTATTTACTCTACCATGTATCTACATATTTGAGACCGCAGTCTTTGTCAAAAATAATATTGAGTTATATGATTACCACTCTCGTATACGCCGTAAGGACCAATTGCGCACAGTAGCTAGCAAGACTCATTTAATGTATGAAAGTATATTTTGTGCAGCTTCACGCATCTTTAATAATAACCCGGGGCCTATTAGAATAATTTCAGAAATAACAAAATTTAAAAAGAATCTCCATGACCTGTTAGTCCACAAATTGTACTACTCTGTAAAAGACTTCCTATCAGACAAGTCACTGCTCCAATACAGTCTCCCTCAGCTATGATGCGTTCAGTAGCCCTCTAAT
Organism: Noctua fimbriata; assembly: GCA_905163415.1. NCBI lineage: Eukaryota > Metazoa > Arthropoda > Insecta > Lepidoptera > Noctuidae > Noctua > Noctua fimbriata. Next base: position 6,492,244 of record LR990929.1, on the reverse strand, counting down.
GTGTATCTATGTGTTTTCTCCACAGATATAGATAGACCTAAATAACGCAAGTATCACGATCTGTATGAAAACCAAGCGTGCCATTTCTTGACTACCTATTATGACGTCACAAGCACTATTTAGTGATGGGAAAATCAAACCGATTCAAAGACGCCGCCGCGGACGGCGCCCCACTCGTCCTAACCCCCGCCATGACGCCCACTGACGTCCGACTAGCGCTATGCTCCGATGCAGACTGAGTTCGAAATTGGCCACTTACGATTTTTGTACGTAAGCTACATAATAATATGGCACGCGAAGTAGTTGCTCTCGCGTTATCTAGGTCTATCTATATCTGTGGTTTTCTCTCTATTACATTCTCCGTAAATTAATAATTTAATCATTTATAACCATGATGTATTTAATTTAACTTCCGTGCAAGTAACTATTGTATGCCGATGGGCGGGCCATAGCTGATCACAATTTAATTATTTAAGATCTGTATTATGTACCTACCTATGATCCACAGTAAAGATATTGATTGATTGATTGACCTGTACAGGTAAACCTATCAGGTAGACCCTAGCGTGGCTACCTTTACTGTGCACTTATGCAGGTTCTTCCGTCTGGGATCTTAGCGATAGGACAGTGGTATGCATGTTAGTCGAAAACAAATACCCCTTTGGGGAATAATCTGTTTGAATCAAGACGCTGGTGGCCTTTTTTCTGATGCGTTTATATTATATTTTTATGTTTCTTTAACAAGTCTGTCTGTCCGTCACAATGTTAGTTAAAAAAAATTGGCAGGAAGATTAATCATATAACATTAGGTCACAAAGCAATTTTAAATACATAAGTGGTAGTGAGTGGTCAAAAAAACTGACTTAGGTGTCCAAGGTAAAGCATAATTATAAATCTTACTAACAAGCCTTTGTTCTACAAATAATACTTAAGCACTTCGAAATATAAGGCGGAGCCACAAAACTGTGTACAAAGGAGGTTAAAATATGATTTATATCAGAGAAGAAAACACTCAGTCATCATTTCTCATTTGTTAATTTTGGTTTTATTACCTAGGCGCTGTATTCTCGGTAAACCAAATTACTTCAATGTCTTTGAAGCTCCTTGTTTTATCTTATATTTATTACGTTTATCTTGTTATCAACCAACTCCATTTTGCTACATCAATTTTCAGAACAAATACGTATTTTCTTACTGTAAAACGATTTTTCTAAACTTCATTTTTTTAGGGTTACGTACCCTTTTTTATAGGGTGGGAAATCATCAAATGACCCCCCCCCCCCCCCGCTCTGGGCGGAGCGGAAGGGAGTGTCAGACATGTACTGACTAAAACCCACCCATGTTCCTTTTTTGCCCTTTGTGTTCCAGGGCCGCGGTATCTCTTTCGAACAGTCCCGCAGCCCTGGCAGCCCTAACGACGGGACCAACGGCATCCTATTACTAAGGCTCCGCTGTCACAGGGCTGTATCTTTTGAACCTTAATACTTGAAAATCTCACACTCTGTTTTAATTTAAACCACTATGGCCGCACTAAAATAATATACATAAAAGGCCTGAGCGCCCCGTAGCTTAGACCCTGATCCCGATACCGGTTGGCTACTACTTTTAATGTTTTATTTTTAGATTGTAATTTTAAAGATACTGATACTGTTAGCCTGCGTCATCCCACTGCTGGGCAAAGGCCTCTCCCCATGACTTCCGGTTGCTACGATCCAGGGCTAATGTGGGCCACTGGTCGTTTGTTTCGTCAATTTTAAAGAAATATTCAAAAATGTGTTTTTGTTGCTGTTTTGTACAGAACCCTTCGTGTGCGCCTCCGACTCGCACATAGAAAAAAAAAACCTTTTTTGTTCAGAACAGTCACAGATATTTTGTGAATTATTATTCACTAAAGCGGTAACTTACACAGTTACTTCCGGTTCAATTACAATTTTAGGATAGTCGATTGAAAGCCCAATAATTAACATCGAAGGCAAGGATATCCGACATATTTCTCGTTTTCTTTGTTTTGAATGCCAAATGACACTGACTCCGATACGCATGAAAAGACATTGATTACATTAGCATAGTTCTAATTATCCGATATTTACATAAGTTTCACATGAAAACTAGATTTGTTAACATGTGCCTGTTTTTTTCTGTAAATAGAAGGACTGCTTAATTGATGCACCAGAATTAAAACAGTCTATAAGTGAGTCACGAAGTGAATCGCACCGCCATACGCAAAAAATAAAAAAATAAAAACGAAATTAGTACGGAATTCTAAAAATAAAAAAGGCTGATGATTTTTGGATACGACAGTTTCCGTGCCCTGATCCTAAATCCCAGGGTTTTTGATTAACATTAAAGCCAAATTAATCGGAGGTGCCTGGTCACGTTTGACGGATCGAATCCGGACAAATCGACGTTAATTGAGGTTGGCAACCCTGCGTTAAGACCGATGTCCACGACCATGCTTAATTAGGCAAGTTGACATCCACAACCGACTGTCACCGTGGAAACATTCACGATTTTATATCATTTGACTTGTTTTGGCATTAGCTAATTAAAGCAAGACAAACAAACCTGTCAAAAGTACGTAAAATATGGATAATAAAAAACCAAATTGTCTTATAAAACGGCGGTGGTTGTTTGACGGCACGGTTGGCGCAGTGGCTGAGCGATTGGCTGCTGCGCTGCGTGTCGCGGGTTCGTTCCCCGCACGGAACAAATATTTGTATGATCTACAGATAGTTGTTCCGGGCCTGGCTGTTTGTGTATGTGAGTTTAAATATTAGTAAACGCACCCACGATACAGGATAAAATTACTATCGTGGGGCACGTTTTTTTTTTAAAATAATAATATAAAAGCTACATTAAAAGAGTTACGTCTTATAATTTTTGATGCATTTTAGACGAAAGACATGACCATTTATTCCTTCCCTCTCGGAAGACGAAGCTTAACAAAAAGGCGCCATAAGAAGCGACCATCAAGTGTTAGGAATCGCTAATGGCTTTCATAAACAAAGAAAACAAAAACCGGTACAAATGAATGTGGCTAAATTCCATAACAAAATGTTCTTAGAACCAGTAATAATTCTACCTTTGTGTGCGTGTGAAGCTCAGTCAGTTTCGTCGTAATTTTATATTGTAACTAATTTTTCAACAAGAAAAACCATAGAATAATATAATAATTCATTTTGGCACTCATGCGCAGTACAATTTCAAATCATCCTTCCTCTATTTTTCTGCTGACTCAGAAAAGGAAGGTACATTCCTAATTTGAATGCGCTCAAACATCAAATTTTACCGAGTACCCTCAGTTAAACGCTGAGCTATAAAATATGCTGTAATCGTCGAAGCGGGTCGGGACACGTCTTTCGCCCCAATTTCAGCTCAAAGGGCTACGCAGGCCAAGTAACATGTTCCGCCCACTTGCATTCAATCCATACAGATTTAAGGGTCACGTTTCATATGGTATTATAGGGACCTGATCATGTTATGTGTATATCGTGGTGTGTAGTTTGTTGTAACATATCACAATCATATTAATCTATATGTATACTAATATTAGAAAGAGGTAAAATTTGTCTGTAAGTTCGTATGTAGGGATTAATCTTCGGAACTGCTGATCCAATTCCGAAAATTCTATCACTAACGGGAAGCTACATTATCCTCGCCAAATGACAAATGTCATGACGAAAGTTTTGAGTACTAATGTGGATGGCTATAAGACTACCAAAAAATCAAACGATGGATGGACTCTTGAAATTTTAAATTAAAATTAAATTTTACACTTAACCGCTAAAGGCTCCCGCCTCCACTTCCTTGCACGAGACCTAACGAAAGCTGGATCTTACAAGTTTTGCTGGACTGCCTATGGCAAGGTGTACGTTAAGAAGGATGAAAATTCGCCAACTATAATCGTAAGAAGTGAAGAACAGGTACATAAACTTAAGCTAGACAAGTGACTATTTTGCCTTAACCTTATAATTTGCAATCTTTTAACAGAGGAAATGCTATTATTGCGGTATCAATTGAAATTTCCCACCGAATATTGTTTAAAGCTTTACTCAATTTGTTATTATGCTTTACCAGGCATCATGCTCAGTTATTTTGTTAAAAAACAAGACTCTACTACAAATAAACACATACTATACATTTATAACACTCTTATACACAATCTATCCACAAGAACTCATAATATACACAATATACATAACACACACAAACTAATCTACTCATACACATCTATACCTCCCATTCACACATTCACTTTAATTTTTCACATCTATATCTACATTGCAAATTCCTATAAAATAAAAATACAGGCCACCCGAAAGATACAAATCCAAATTATAGAACATGGCTACCTACAATCTAAATATATTGAAATAATCACTTACCTAATCTTGACGATCATTCAATTGGTGCTAAGCATAAATGGATAACACATTACGTACTGTCTCCGAAATAGATAACATCGAAACTGCCCATACGGTAGAATGTGACGCTACAGAACTCCATAAACACATTTGTGTAAACAAAAACGACCTCACCATCGTATCTCAAAATATAAGAAGTATTTACTGCAATTTTGATAATTTCATAATCACTCTATCTACCCTGAAATTCGAACCAGACATTGTAATCCTGACGGAATGTAGGCTGAATGCAAATAAAGAGCTTCCGCAAATACACAACTACCACTCGTATATGACGACTCGTCAAATGAACCAGAATGACGGAGTGGTTGTATATGTTAAAGGTTCCTTAAAACATAAAGTTGAGGAAATACAGCTAGTCCATGCGTCCTGTCTGCGATTAGACTTATTGGGTAATATCGTCTATTGTATCTACCGTTCTCCCTCTAATTCAAACACCGATAGCTTCATTGACTCTCTCAGCACGCAGTTAAACACAGTAACATCACAGAAAAACATCATAATAGCTGGTGACATAAATATAAACATCAAAATCAAAGATTCTGAGTCGTCACAGGAGCACAAGAGTAGAATTAACTACCTAAACATGCTGTCATTTTTCGGTATACTTCCAGGACACACGCTGCCCACTAGGGAGCAAAACTGTCTCGACCATTTTATGTTGAAAATACTTAAAAAAAAGTTCTCAGCATCCATCGCTATCTTGCACACTACAGTCACTGACCACTATACAACATTTATCTCAATAAAAAAGTCAAAAAATATTCAAATCATAAATAAAACCACCACTACGCTAAATTTTGAACAAGCTTTAAAGGATTTACAGGAAAGGAAATTATCAGACTTATTATTCTGTAATGACCCAGATCTTTTAATCAATACTTTTATTAATATAATAACCAGCGTTGTAAACGAAAACACTAACATAAAACAAATCCCAAACAGTCAACGCATCATAAAGCCGTGGATCACCTCAGGCATTCTTCGCTGCATTAAAAACCGAAATAGATTGCAAAAACAAAGTCGCAAAGACCCTCATAACGCAATAATAAAAATTACCTTTACTAGATACAGAAACTACTGTAATAAGCTAATAAAAAAATTAAAAAGAAAATATGAACGAAATTTACTTGCACAGTCAGTATCAAATAACAAATTACTCTGGAAAAATATAAAAGCAATCACATACTCAAATAAATTAAAAAGTCAAAACATAGAATTATTAAACATAAAGACAACTCCTGTAGAGTCACTTAACTACATCAATAATTATTTTGCTAATATTGGAAAACATCTTGCTCAAAAAATTAATCCGGGATTCAATAATGTTCCTTATAACCAAATACATACATTGCAATCACAACTGAATACTTTCGTATTACTAGACACGGATGACACTGAAGTAGAAGGTATACTGATGAATCTGAAAGCAGACAGTGCCCCGGGTTGGGACAACATCTCGACAAAATTCTTAAAATTTATAAGAAGGGAAGCTGTCCCGATTATAACTCATTTTGCCAATCTCTGTCTCCAAAAAGGCATATTCCCGGCTCCACTAAAACAAGCCGTAATTACCCCTGTTTACAAGGGAGGGGACAAAGACGATGTCAACAACTATAGGCCCATTTCCGTTTTGCCGTCGCTATCAAAAGTGCTTGAAAAAATTATAAATATCAGACTTACTGACTACCTTAAAAAATTTAATATTTTATCCAATTCACAATTTGGCTTTAGAAAAGAGGTATCTACTGAGGATGCAGTTACTGCTTTAAGTTCTCTTGTAGCTGAGCACCTAGACAAAGGTGACAAATGCCTAACTATTTTCCTAGACCTCAAAAAAGCTTTTGACACCGTCTCTGTACCAATCCTTGTGAACAAGCTGGAAAAAGCCGGAATAAGAGGGATTGCTCTCAGCCTTCTCAAAGACTACCTTTCCAACAGGAAACAAAGAGTGAAAATAGGACAGCAAACGAGTGACGATGTAGATGTATCATACGGCGTCCCACAGGGTAGTGTTCTAGGGCCTACCCTCTTTCTCCTGTACATAAACGATCTCTGTAGCATGGAAATAAAAAATGCAAAAGTATTCTCGTACGCTGATGATACGTCTATTGTGTTCTCGGGTCCTTCTTGGCATGAGGTAAAATTGAGCGCAGAGGCAGGTATGGCTCGGGTCGCTGTATGGCTAAAAGATAACTTACTCTCACTAAACACTGATAAAACCAACTACATCTGTTTCAGTATCAGTAACCGGACACAGCCTACTAAAGATTTAGATTTAAAAGTACACACATGTGCAGACATGCCTCCTTTAAGCTGCAACTGCTCATTGATTGAGAAGGTCACTGAGACTAAATATCTAGGTGTTATGGTAGATCAGGCACTGTCTTGGTACCCCCAACTTGAGCAAACTTCTGCTAGAATAAGGAAACTCAGATGGATCTTTAAAACTCTCAGACATATTGTTCCAACCAAAATGGTGAACTTCAAGAACCGTCCCAGAAATCTTCTCAATGAAATATATGTAGCTCTGGCCCAGTCTGTACTTCTATATTGTATCCCAGTTTGGGGCGGTGCAGCTAAAACAAAGTTTATAAACTTAGAACGAGCGCAACGTGCATTAATAAAAATAATGTATTTCAAAAATAAAAGATTCTCCACTGATAGCATATACCAAATAAGTGGCCTACTTTCAGCTAGGAAATTATATATAACCCAAACCGCTCTAAAAAAACACAAAACCCTACCATACAAAAAACGGGAAAAAACAAAAAGGAGAGTAGATCCAGTTGCCCAAATTCCCAAGACTAAAACTAGATTTGCATCCAGGCAACTTTATAAGCGTTCTGCTCAACTGTACAACAAAATTAATGGACATGTGTACATATATAGTAAAAATTACCGAGAATGCAAAAAAAGTATAGTAGACTGGATACAACCACTTACCTATGAGGAAACCGAGGAACTTTTGGAACACGTTGAGTAGCCGAAACACATTACACCACACACCCCAGCACACAGCACACGACAACACATGCCTCATTACAATCCACACATATCGCCGCACTACGACTGCATACTACGACACCACACCACAACATACCACACCACACCACACCACACCACACCACACCACACCACACCACACCACAACACACCAAACCACACCACACCACACCATACCACACCACACCACACCACACCACACCACACCACACCATACCACACCACACCATACACTATACACACGTCAACATAATTATATACCCACATCTTTTAATAATAAGTGTACTTACTCCTATTGTCACAGTACACATCTTTTTTTATTTATTTTTTTCTTTAACTCATAGTTAGTATAGATGGCAATGATATGGAAGCGCGGAGTCTCCTAATACAGGCACTGTTTTGCTTAAAAGGAGGCACCAAACACTTTGAAATGTACAAATTATGCTAATTGTGACAATAAACTATTTTGTATTTTGTATTTTGTATTTGTATTTTTTAAATGACGAGTAATAGAGAATTATGGAAGAAGAAGACATACTGCGCCAACCGCAAATTAATTAGGATAAGAGCAGGAGAATGATGATGGTTTATGCAGGGTGTAACAAGACTCTTAACGAAGCCGTCAACCAAGCATTCTGTACATCAAACTAAGTAAATTTGCGCAAAAATTATTGCTTGAAAACGACTTTTTTTTTTGAGGTGAAAAATCACGTTTCACGGTAGGACTCAATGTAAAGCACTCAAAACATTGTGCTGATGGATGGGAGTCGTGGAGGTGTTTAAAGTAAAATCTTATCTTACGTTAAAAATGCACTTAAAAAAAAAACTTGTGAAAAACTTGGAACTTTGACCCCCAATATCTCCGTAACTAAAAGGTTTCCAGGTATGGCCTAGCTAGAACAAAAAAAATATCGCAATGACGAGCGCCTTTCGGCTTCGTTAAGGGTCTTGTTACACTCTCTAGGTATCTTTCAAAGCATATTTATTGTCATTCATATGTAGAGTGTCACGTTCCCTATTCATCTCAAGCTTGACACACTTCGCTAAACTAATACAAGGCCTATAATACTTGACACAGATTCTACATTTATGAGGAGCACTTATGTGGTTTTGTTGGTAATTAAAAGTATTACGAAACAATAACGAGTATTATAATGTGAATTTAATTAGTTCACCATTTGATTAATATTTATCCTGTATAATAATAATGTGGGTTTGTTTGCAATTTTTATGGCTATGGAAGCTAAGGCTGTATGGCGGTTTGGTATGGTGCTCGTCACTTTAGGTGTTCCGTGTTCAGTAGTTAGATGTCGTCATTATGATATTTCAAAGTAGATTCAGAGCAAGGGTTTCATCAGGTTGAGGACATTTAGGTAGTCAAGCGAGACAACGATTTAGTTGAGCAGTAGCCATGCTGCGGCTTGTGCAAATGATTTACTGGCAATCTTATCAGATTAGTTTATGTTATTAGGCGTAATATAATACTCCGTCCTGCAATTTCCATAAACATTTAACCAACCATGTACGCCAAAATTGTTTCAAGTTAGTAGTGCTTTGGCACGAATTCTAACAATGCCTAAGCCATTAGTGATAATAAGTGTGATGTTATGTATACAGTATTAAATTATGGCACGCATCCAATCAAATGCTTTTATGTTGTTTCGGGAGGAAAAGAACAACAAAAAGTTTTTGTTGCTCATTTTCCCTGTATAGAACTGTATGGGGCAATTAATGGGAATGGGACACATAACATGTTTGTATTGCTGAAGTTTCCTAACTGACGGTTGGAATGACCCAATGGAAAGGAAAAGTAGGATTTTATTTTAATAATTTTATGAATTTTCCATACAACTTGAGCGAGAAAAGTCGTCCAAGCTACAGGAACGACGCTAGGAAGTATATTAATTATCATAATTACCTCACCTGTTCCCATTATTGATAACATTCTTGACATAATATCTTTAACGAAACCCACAGGTGTGAAAGGTGAAATATTCCATACCAGAAACCAGATAAACCATACTCAAAATCCCCTCAAAGCAGCAGATTATGACAACATCCACGTAGATAGAAAATTAATCCCTAACATGGAACTTAAGCAATATCCTTCGTCAGTAATATTTGATGTTCAAATAAACAGGGATAAGTATGCTAAGTTTATTGCTTCAGTAGTACCAGGACCTCATACAAGCGAAGATCACCATTAAGAGAGATTATACGGATACAAGAGAAGATCGGCAAGTGAATATAATGAATGTCAAACTACTACAATGTAATCCGTGTGGTTAAAGACTATTTATAGGATAATGAATGAAAGCTTTGTATGGAGAACGAATATGTATAAAGACGTTACATATAAAGAATTTTCTCAAGGATACAAAGCAGACTAAATTGACTGTTAAGGATCAAAGGTGCTAGAAAAACTTTTACTCCGAAAAGGACATGCACCATTGATGGTGCAGGTCAAAGGAGCATACGGCAAAAGTTTGGTGAAGTAGTTGTATAAATATTAATGGTGCAAACGAAACTAATTAGTCTCCGCTACACCATTAATGGTGCAGGTCAATGGTGGGGACGGTAAAACGGGCATGTATCGTCCAAAAAAAACATCAGAAAGTAAAAAAAAGAAACATGAGCACAATATTCAACTACATCCACAATACTACATGACCTGCCATATTTCACCTTACCCGCATCGATTCTTACTCTTCCGCAGTGCACAATCGTACGGGTATACAAAACACGTAGAGTGCAGAGTCTACAGTGAGTGCGGAGAGTAAACAACCACCTTCGGTTCGCGCCAAGGTTGCATCGGTGTTTGCGAATCTTCCACCTTTGCGCAGTGCTGCTTGCAGTTACGATGGATCTCTGGATGGAAGATTTTCTTTGAGGAATGTTTAGTTTGAATTGGTAATGGATAATGAGCTTTCTGTTGAAGCAACTTTAGCTTCTGCTATGCACTTCACTACTGTTAATTTTAAACTTTTGTCATAACACCTAAGCCCTTGGAATATACATTCATGAATTCATTTTGTATACTTATCATAATTTTCAAATTCAAACTTTGAAACAGCAACTGCAAAAGGGATTTAGGAGTTATGATAAATTGGTAAGTAATGGTTTTGGTTGTTATAATCTACTTTGGGGAGCCCTAGGGGACTGCAATGCTGAGGATTAAATTTGAATTTGCACTAAATTAATGGCAGATGTTCTGCTGCGAAATTACAGTAACTTATCATACCCCAGCTAGCTTGGCTGCTTTGGATGCGTATTAAAACAATACAACATTATTTTTAGTATATGCTAAACCTGAATATAGTTTGTTCAGAATAAGTAACTGAATCGATTCCAATAATTTTTAAACCATGTTATATTTTTTCCCAAAAATATTAAAAAAAGTTAAAAGTTGGATACCGAGCGACTTTGAGTACCTATCGCAATAATTTAGGTACCTACTGCCAAATTATTATTATCAATGAGCTCAAGACGACGCTGGAGGCGCGCGCTGCGTGGTGACCGCGTTTTTGTGCGGACAACTAGGTAATAGAACAAGCTTATAACTTTGTGATTTTTCATGATACAGTTTTGAAATTTTGTACATAGATTCTTTACATAAAAATACTAGACACGTGTATCAGGTTTCGCATATACTAAAACTAATGTTGTATAAGCAAATTACTTTGCAGCAAAAAAGTAAACACGGAATAAACCCATACGAATCTAATTTTGCACTTCCAGATGAGTTTTTTCGCCCGTGTTTACAGATTCGGCCACGTAGCAATTCCCGGTCGTAATTAATGCATTTCTCGATCCCAAGTGTCCCGATGTCCCGGCCTGTTCTGTATTCATGAGAGGCCTACCGCCAGCACATTACACCCAGATCTTCTTGCAAGTAGTTTCGGATTAGGCTGCCCCACTCACGATTGCGTTTCACTTAGAATTAAGTAGTTTCAAGTCCTCGTGAGCAATTTGTAAGCGTTGCTTCAAGGAAGTTAGGTAAGTTTGAATGGTGAGTTCCTTTGGTTACGTTAGTTTGTACGGTTCATGTATTAATTTTACTACGTTTACTATCAGTGTTGCAAAAACTGTATTTAAATTTTAATCTTTATTTTACAGATCGTTATAAGATTACCAACTACAAATTATTAGATTATGTCTAATAGATACGCCTATACAATATTCAAATCCTACCTAATATTATAAATGCGAAAGTAAGTTTGTTTGTGTGTTTGTTACCTTTTCACGTCTAAACCACTGAACCCATAATCCGGACATAGGGTACCGTTCATCCCGAAAAAAAAAGAACTGTTCTTGAGGAAAACAATAACGTTCTTATGATAATAGATGGCGCCACCTGTCTTTCGAATCATGATTGAATTATATTATTTCAAGAGTACAACCCGAATTGACTATCAAATTCTAAATTAACGCGAGCGAAGCTGCGGACAAAAGCTAGTAGAATATATTAATCGTGTGGGCGGCAATTTGTTGTCTGTCGATAAACACAAATGTTCCTAATAAAATTATTCGCCAGCATACACAAATTATTTGCAAATCTAGAAACCACGTGTATCGATCCTGTTTAGTCGAGGGTAAAACGTGACGCCATTGAAAGTTTTAGACACAGAGTAAAACAACAGATATGCCAATTGAAACTGTTTTCTATAATAATTATGCTCATGTAAATTAGTAAAGCGTTTGACGTGGAAGGCCAATTTTATATTGAAATACCTCGATCGAGAATCGACAATGCAACGTGCAATGATTTTTATTTCTAGTCAGCTTTGTACTATTTGTATCCTTATTTGCTGACTCTGTCTTTCTGCCTTTTTGTGAAAGCGTTTCATGGCTTTTCATTTGAGTTTTTTTTTTTTCTAAGCCTAGGCACTGGATTGCGTTACTCAAGTTAATTACATCTTTTTTTAGTTTCGCGTGTTGTGGAACCTGTTTTGCTGTGGCCAGAATTTTTTCTACTTTTTACTTCGCAGTTTATATTTCTGTTGTGAATTTTTAACAAGCAATGAAAACAGAATTTCGGTCTGTATGTAAAACATAGACTATATTATTTTGGGAATGGCTTTTTTGGAATTTCTACAAATAATGAAAATAATAGTAGTAGACGGTGAATCCTAAATTGAATCTGTGTCTATTTTTAGCCCTTTTCCTCTCCAATTCTTTTCTAAAATTGGGTATTTTTATGCAAATAGTGTTGGGAACACTACCCGCTCTGTTTAATCCCAGTCTTCATTACGAGGGGTCCCAATCAGCCCCCTAGATCCGATGCTGGATTACGTGATACCCGCGAAAGTCCTTTCAATATCCATGAGCAGACGATCGACGATGAATAGTCGATGAGTGTTGGACGTGTCGATGCCGTGTCGATGTGTCGATTCGCTTTCCATGTTAAACGTCACTAGTTTTCGAAGTTTAAAAACATAAATTTGAATTTAGTTTTCTTTTAAATTTCATTCCGTTTGTACGCACTATGGCCAATCAAGCTATACAAAACCAGTTATGTGGATGTCTCATTGTACGGGGAACCTATACAAAGCGAGGCCAAATTATACTGGAAATGTATAGCTTAATGTGCCGCCGTGTGTAAGGATAGAAATAGAGATGAGAGTATTTATTGTATGTTCTGTTATTCCCGAGATACTTTAGTTATATTAAGCGCTACGTTTTTATGTCACATTTTAAAACAGCCGTCCATTTTAATTCACACTTGGACTACAAAACTCTGACAGGCTAAATCAACGTCCAAAAAACCGGTTTACATTATGAGAGTTCCCTCTGAACCTCCGTTACATTAGTATGCAAATTTTTCATATCACCCCGCGACGAATGGCCAGACTATCAATCTGAAGCGTCCAGGTGTCGGCCCGTTGTCATGGTAACGATCTCCTTTGTTCCGCCGCTTTTAACGATGTAACTTGATTTTATTAGGGACGTTCAAGTTTTTGCCCAAGTAACGAATGCGATTTATAACCCTTTTACAGATGAACAATTGCGCTTAACTAGCTTTGTAGAAAGGATAATAAAGATGTATTGAAGCACTGGCATAAATTATAATCATAGCCTCTCTGAGATGCCTTCGTCAAAGAGATGAAATAAAATGCTGACGTTTGAATAAAAATATTAACAAGTTTAAATCCGACTGCGAAGAACTGAAACGACCACCAGTTTTTTCTAGGTCTGACTTTCAAAGGACAGACGTCCAACTCGCAACAGACAGGCTCGTTTTTAAAAAAAAGTGAAAAATTCGCACATATCGGCCAGCCAGAGCCAGCAGCAATTATTATAAAAACGAAGTGTCCGTTTGGGCGTCCATCCACTAATACCCCTCAACCCGCTGGAAATCCAGCTTCGAAATAGACATCCAGGTCAAACGGAGTCGTGCAAATTTTAAAACAAATTGACCTAGATTTAGTGTCTCATAAATATTAAATTTTTGCCCCGTTTACCCGTTAAGCTTTTGTGCCAAAGTTATTCCAGTACCATATGCAAAATTGGATCGTCCATACGAGATTGTTTGTACCGAGAGGATTAATAGTGATTTATACGAGAAATACCTACATTGCGATAGTGCCTCGTTGACGTGTTTTTACTAATTATTCGACTAATGGGCAACGCTCGCGTAACCAAAAACGTTGTGCAATGTTTTGCATGCCTCGACGATTCATATTAGACTAATGTGTGTAATCAGCTAACATTCGATAAAACAGGCAAATATCTATTCGATGCAATCTATTTCTAAAAGAATAAGGTTGAAAATTACGGATGAAAAATCAAAATCAAAGCATTTATTTCAAGTAGGCCAGTTACAGGCACTTTTGAATTGTCGAAACAAAGACAACAATGAAAAGTAGCTACAGTCCCAGTCACAAGGCATAAAAACTGTGAAAGTACTGTAGTTGCCCATTCCCAAACATAGATCTCTATGGAGAAGGACGGGCAAGAAACTCCATGGACACTCTTTTAAAAGAAACCGTAATCTTCGTCTAGGTTTAGAAAATTTATGAAGCTCATTCACGAATACCGAAATATACTACTTTTGATATTGATCCTACACAAAGTCATAAAAAAGAGCTTAGTACTACGATATTTATACAGTTGGCTACGAATACTACGAGCTGAGACGCTGGCGTAGTAAAATTCGAATTCCATTGTGTGATGTCACAGTAAAAAGTACCAAATTTACCACAAGCGAACGTTGATGAAACGAAACTAAGCCATTAAGTCGTTTTAAAAATTAATAGCCCATTCGAAACTAAGCTTTGTGGTCGTTATTCACGGTTCGTTTCAGATACGCGTGGAAATCGCCTGTTTCACGTCGGGTGACAATTTTTTACGCCATTTTCAAATCAACTTTCTAACGCTTAACTGATTATTATTACATTTTCTACATCATGGTAGATCAGGTTAACAACATGAATTTTAACATTTTTATTGAGGTTCGGCTTGCCTCAACGCATTTTTTATACGAAATACTTTTGGTACGTCGTAACTCTAAAATAGGTGTGAAAATAGAGGTCGCAAGAAAATCGATAAAAACGGATACCAAGTAACACGAACCTTGCTTTTTGTGCCAGTGATGTCAATGACAAGGTCCCTTAAAATCAAATAATGTTTTTAGTCTAAAATCATGAGCGTCTGGGTTCCTCTTCGAGCTTTCATTGAAAACACGCTATCAGACTATCCAGCTCTAATCTAAATTTGAATATTCGACCACACACTGCCCGCATCCGTATCGCTGAATCGCTTACTCACAGCGAATCATCGCTTTAAATCATCACACTGTAACTGGCAGAAAACATTGTTCGGGGTTTGCGTAGTTCGAAAATTTCGCTGAAGGCACGTTTCAGCGGCGTTGCATTATGCCATGGTTCATGCGGCTATGCCGCTTTTTGTAGCGGTTTTAAGGCTTGATTTACATTACCTATAGTTAACGACGCGATGAAATATTAATCACTTTTATGCATTTTCAAGTTGCGTCTGGTAAAAGTACCCATTTAATTTTTTGTTAAATAATAATTATGTCATTCAGGTTTGTGATGCAGCAGCACTTAACATTGATTACGCCATCGCCGAAAATCAGGTTAAAAGATTTACTACTATTTAAGAATTCGAGAGTAGGCAATGGTCGGCCATATTAGCCGTAGTACCGATAAACAGGTTAAGGTAGGCTTGTTCTTGAGTTGAGACCCTCAGGAAAGGTAAAGCGATGATCTTAGCAGGGTGGCTGGTACCAGTTGGATGAGAGTAGCTAAGAGTCAAGTTGAGTGGCGTGCTATGGGAACTGGCTATGCATAGCAATAGACTGATGTAGGCTAATGATGAAAGAGTTGAACATGCTATTAAAAGCTCTTAAGGGACCAAGACATGAGATGACATGATGATGATGATATAATATCTTTCCCTCTAAACCAAAAACCCATTTGACCACATACATATCAGTGCGCTGTTTATAAAGCGGGCTACTCACACGGCGATGTTTACGCGACGAAACAATTGCAGTCGCTGCGTGTTTGCGATCGTATAGAAACGCTGTTTCGCGTTATCGGAGAGCTTACATTTGTGACGTGAATACTATTTAGTACGAAATGGAAAAGAAAACAGTGCAAACGATTAATGACGTTTTGATAAACAATAACAGATTCCGGAGCAAAACGTGATTGGCGCTCTCACGATACTGTTTTGAATGTAGGCCGAATATCACCATTGAAATTGAACTCGATCATCATTGCTGTAAAACATCGATACTTAGGTCTTCAGCGCGGTTTTAATTTGTTGGTCGAGTTCAGATTCATCGATGAAATTGGGCCATTGGTGAAATTCGCTGGTGTAACGAAAATGACATGATGACATTAAGTATGGCTCTACAAACATTTTAATTTACATTCAGCATTAAATAAATGCAGTGTTACGTCGCTACTCGTAAGACATGCGCCACTAAAGGCTAGACAGTATCCGTCTGCGTGAAAATCGAGACGGTGAAGGAAATTGACTGAAATGAAATCCAAATTGCCAACACGCCATATACATATATACCATGCTTTGGCCACAGCTTGAAAGTGGAAAGGAAGCCAATTTTCAAGTTCTCACGTTTCTAGAATAATTATTCAAGAAGTTTTATTCATTACTTGTATGCTCAATAACTTAATTAAAATTCAAAAAGTTAAATAAATTGTATTATACACAATCAATGAAAATGAATGCAAGCAACGATATCTCTTATGTAGGAATAAATAGGTATCCTTCAGTACTCCGACCCTGACCACACCCAATAAAGCGAGTCTCCCGCTAGAGCCAATAAAAAGCCATAGAAATGAAACCATAATCTGGATTAGATCGGCGAACAAACGACGTGGCTACGTACATAATATAGCAGGGGTCCATAATGGAAATCAATAATGGATTCACCTCAGATCCTCAGAAGCATGTTGAAAATCGTGACAAGACTGCGATGGTAATTTTTCATCGACAATCGCTCGGAACTTAATCGTGTGGAAAATGCAAGAACATCGAGCCGCATCACTATCTGGCCGCGACTCGATACCTACGTATCGATAAGTCGAGTCGCCCGACTCGATTATTTTTGCGTCACAACGTTACCGGTTATTTCCGTTTAAATCTGGTTGACGTAAGCGGATATTGACGTTTTTGTGATTCTGATTTCGAAACAGCAGATACCGGTTTTTTTAAATAGTGCAACGCTAAAGAACTTTTTGCTATTGGTTGGTTGGTGAAGTGATTTAAAAGCTTGTTTCGACGTATTTGATGATGTTGAAGTATCTTATTAGTAATTAATGACAGGAAACTAGTGAGCAAGCCGTTCGCATTGCAAAAGACATATTTAACTATCGATTGTTTAATGTTCTATCCATTATTCTCACACTCAATTCAAAAAGGTTTTACTTAAATCAACATACTTAAATGAATGTTAATTTGCAAATACAATAAACATTTTAACGAACTTGAAAAAAGAAAACACATTTAGAAAAGTTATCTACAGTTGTTACTTAAAAGTCGACTATCGTTAAAGCAATCAACTAATGGAAAACAGTCACCCTATATTTTTCTCGCTCCATTTCCAAACACTATTAAAATACAAAAACGTGATTTCATTCCAAATTAAATCTTATCGTAAGGTGAAAGAACTTGTTATTGCAAATCACTACAAAAGGTCGCCATATAAAATGAGATTTTTCACATGCAGTGTTTGGCGTTCGGAGTCACAAAATCAATTTGTGAACTTTTTATGACGAGGGAAAGTGTGCTTTATTTAAATGGCATCTTGAATTTATATTTGGATTTTAATTACAACGTAGTGATGCTAACGAAATGCTGATAATCGGATATAATGCTGAATGACAATCGATTAAGTAGATTGGTACACCGCAATATTGGACTTTTTACACTAGGTGACATTTATACCACATTATCTTTTGCCGTTTTAAATATAGTCTATGACAATCAGGAATCATTTAGCTTCTCAATATTGAAAGAATTCGTATCAATTGTTCTGAAGATTTCTCCCTACATACAAACTCACAAACCAATTTTACCTGTTTATAATATTAGTATTATAGACAAAGGTAAAATAAATATAACCTTAAATAAACCAGTACTGTCTGCAAACAAAGAAATAATAATTCAGATCAATGCCTACTTAGGATGATTCATTTTCTTTATTCAAATTCAGAAAGAAATTCTTTTAAATGGGTAATAAACTTTCAGTCATTAACATCAGCCAACAAGGAAAACTAGCAAAGCAACACAATTAAGTACACAAATTATGACAATTTCGTGATTCACTGCCATATTTACATTATTACCGGGCAACGAGGGAATGTTTGCTTGACTATTCTGACAATGTAGTAATGATTAGCATAGACAGTGTTTCAACATTAATTTAAACATTTTATTACGCAATGATTTATGTACCGTGAATAGGCCGCTTTAGGATATGTCTTTCACTAGTTTATACGAGGGAAGAAATTCTCACAAATTTTTTTTTTCTTAAATAATAATAAATATGCCGTATTAAATTAGAGGTCTTCATTTTGTCAAATAATCTTAATTAGCTTGATTATTCTCGAGTAAACGACTCACAAAATTAATTATTCAAGCAATAGCAACCACAAATTAAAACAATGATAAAACTAAGGTTACATATATAAAATTTAAGTAGTTACTCTTGTATTCAACGTTTAGTGTTGTGCCATTGGCCTGTATACTCTCGAAATTCAATAACGAAAAGAATTTAAATGTCAGAGGCAGGCGAGACATTCAGAGAATATGAAATAAATTATTCCCTCTGTACAAAGCACGCGAAATAATAGAAATTCTAATAAATTACCCATATTCCGACGGCTGAAGTGACTTTATCATCAAGTTGGAGCCCGCCTCAAATCTAATTTCCTTTTAATATGTCGAGCTCCTTGCAAGCGCGTTAACTAAATCTGTTATCCCGAGGAGAATGAAGCTTGAATACTAATACGCGAAATACCGATAATTTTGGGACGAGTATCCGAATAGAGCAGAGTTAAACTTACATTCTCGTTATGGGCATCGAATACCGAGTTTATGAATAACTTGTTATGAGAGGTGAAACTTATTACTTTACTACTCTTACGCTTATAGAATAGTTTCAGGAGTTCCAACGAAAAGTTGACTTGTACCTGCAAAAGAAGAAAAATGTGATTAATAAAACATTTGGGAGTTCTGAACTGGGGGGTTACCATGACGTCTTAAAGCGGGATTAGTTCCAGCGTGGGAAAGAGACAGAGCTATACAGGTTATCTAGCGCCATCTCTTTTCCACACTGGAATTACTCTTGCTTTAAGACGTCATGGTAGGCCCCCTGCAACGTAAGTGAGTTTTTGTGACATTTTAAAACGAAGCCAATATGAAAGAGGGCAAAGAATCACGACCCTCCCTTTCAAAACTTCTTAGTCACCGTTTCTTTTATATTTATTACTGTTCGTTTGTTTTTGAACCACTATTTCTTTTTTCTGGTGATTACAAATGGGAAAATTATACATATCATGCGATGTAAGAACAAACATTTCTTCAAAATATAATGCGTTGGCTTACACGCGTACGAGTGATTCATGACTTGATTTTTGCTATATTATACATTAAGTTTAAATAAATTCAGTAATTTGTTTGAATTCTAATAGTTTATTTGTGGTAAGCTCATAAAGCTTAGTTGCCTCATCGATCTCGATGAGACTATTTGCGAATTTTGCGAGAAAATCAGATACTGTCTACTAAGAATTTTTGGAAAGGTTAAATTCAATGGTAGGTAACTAGGTACCTACTTATTATTTTCTAAATACATACGATTCCGTTCCGATTGAGAAAATAAATAATGAATTAAAGTACAAAGGAGGTCATCATATCCACGAAGCTTTTGTCTAAAAGCCACATTGGCCTAGCAAAAGTGGCTGAAAATTTTAGTGACAAAAAAAAACAATGAAATTAGAGCTAAGTTTCGCTGCAGTTAAAAGTATCATAACTACACTAAATAAACATCATAATATCACGCCTGTATACCCCAAAGGGTTGGGAAGATATGTAGCTATAGCTAATAGTACACACGACGGCCAATCAAGCTATACAAAACCAGTTTATGCGGATCTCTCATTGTATAGGTAATCTCTACAAAGCGAGGCCAAGTTATACTGGAAATGTACAGCTTCATGTGCCGCCGTATTTTTCCAACTGTTTTAATTTAAATACCTACCTAGTATTACTATACTACTACTCGATTTATAAATTATCTTCAAACGCTTTAGATTTATAGTAAGAAACAATAAAAAATTCAGAAAGTAAAAAAATCCTCTTTGAATCAACCTGTCTTTAACCCAACGACCTTTCAAAAGTTAATTGGTACAGTGCAGTGAGTTAATAATGAAAATACAAATTAAGCGAGTACATGAAAGACGACTAACGAGTCACATCCGCGTCGTTTAATTAGCACGACGAGGTGTGACGTCACATTTATGTCCTTCCAGTCTACTATTAAGGACGAAGCATTTTGTAGTACGTTTTTGGACGTGTGTTCATGTTTATGTTCGTTTTATACAGTGTGTTTTATATCAGAAAAGTGAAAGAAAGATACTTATTTGTCTCACACAGGACACAAAACAAAATTATTAAAATTTTACTGCCCTATTATAATAATATTATAAATACGAAAGTTTGCGAGGATGGATGGATGGATGGATGTTTGTTTGTTACTCTTTCGCCTAGTAATACAGAAAATGAACGCTGCTTACTTAGTTCTTTACTCAAATAAGCGCGCCCGTTCATTGACTTACCAATCATTCAAATTCATTCACGGATCAATAACCGCCTGACCTCTGCCAACTTAGGAAAGACTACTTTTTGCCTTATTCTGACACCTATGTTAAGGTCCCTAAAGACTATTATCGTCTTCCAATTAAACCATTACAAAAAGTTAAGATTTAAGATTAAAGAGAGGCTATCAGAAGATTTTCATCCCATGTCTCGTCTCACTGACGTCTTAAAGCAAAATGACATAGGTGCCAAGTTTGACAAGTTACACTTGTACCGACAGCAACCAGAGGTTCTAAAATAGAGATGTTAAGGATATGATATTTCAAATCTGGAGACGGATATGGATACAGGCATAAAATTATATCGGTTTCGAATACGGTTACGAATATGTAATTATTTCGGATTATCCGTTAATTTCGGATAGTTTCGGTTACGGATATTAGATTGAAGTAAAATATAAACACAAATAATATGTAATAATTTGATTTTATTTATAGGTTTTATCTAGTCTAGGTTATCATTTGGTATTATAATCAGTCATATAGGTAAGTAACTATCCGAAACTTGTGAAACGGATACGGTTACAGATATATTTTTATTTCGGATATCCCATAATTTTGGTTACGGTTACGGAACTCCATAACATCCCTGGTCTAAAATGGCCGCTTTATCAGAATCATAATAGGATAGTAATATAGATTACGTTACAATCCGTATAATGGTCACAATCACAAGTGACCATTGCCACGCCATTTTAAGAATTTTAACGTGATTCATATAATTTTCCTATTATGATTCTGATAAAGGTTTAGGCCCCCAGTTAGCTTTGGCAAGCAGATTACGATTTTGTTCGCGTCTTCCTTTCTATCGTATCTATATAAATGTCTTTACAAAAAAACGCAAGGTGTGCTCGTAGTTACAACGTAAACAACACTACGTTCAAAGTCAAGTACTTAACTACAATAACACGTCAGGTTAAAAGATCAGTGAACAAATTACAACATACTTTTAGCTCATTAATACTGTATTATCTTTAGTTGCAAACGAAGGAAGCAAGGGCGGGTGCAGGGTCACGCAAGTACACGTCATAGGGACAGTCAACTGCAAGCCTAAGTTACAACTCCTTTAATTAAAAAAAGAGAGGGAAATTTTCGTAATTGAAGACTTACTACTGACGTGTGGTTTAGCTTCAGAAGACGGTGAAAAAAAAAGTAAATCAAACAAACAAAAGTTACCGACTTTCGTTATTTTTCACTTTTTTGTATTTTTGAAGTCGATTTTTTTTTCCTGCCCTTATCCCAAATCATTTCATCTCTCACGTGAATTCCTTTCTAGCCATATCATCTTTCACATGGTCCATCCATCGTTTCTTTCTTCTTCTCCTACTCTTAAAACTATCCACGTTCTTACTCAAGACAATAAGATTAAAATGCGACCGATTTAAAAAATACGAGAATTACTCTTCCGTCATTTTCATTACCCTGTGCAATGTGATGATTTAATTACTATGTGCAAGTACGACCAGTATGTATCGTAATTGTAATACTAATAACTTTGATTTGAATTATATAAACAACTTTATTGTGATAGTGAATGTCAATGGCGTGGTGTCCTGTTAATACAAACGATTTGCTAGTATTGTTCAATACTGCAAACATCGTGGTCTTCGCGCAGAGTAGGTACGTATATGTCGGATTCGGTCATTAGTATGGACATACAATTAATCGCAAGTGCGCCGTAAGTGACATCACGCGATCTACTTACAAGTCTACGCACACCACAGCGTGCTTCTACAGAGCTCTGATGTTCAGCTCGAGTTTTGTAAACCAATTTACAGAAATAAATATGATTTATGATTTAGGCGAGGGCGACAATCATTGTCTGATAGCAGCGGAGTTAAGACGTCTTGGAACTGTACCCGATTCATTGTGCCCCGTGTTATTGTGTTAAGTTGTAATCTCAAGTAATTCGTTAGTTTTGCTAGAAACAGTGTCATAGCACCCGGTGTGTTTTCATAGCATAAAACCCATCGTCTGCCCACATGATGTACAAGCAAAGTTCCACCGTGCCTCGGAAAGCACGTGAAGTCATCATTTGTACATCTTTGACAGTCGTTACAGGTAGTCAGTGGCCCGAATGTCTGAAACCAGTCTTACTAAGGGATATCCTATTATCCAGTACTAACTGGGTTGTGGAGGTCAAATAGGCAGTCGCTCCATATTAAATACTGTTATTTAGCTGCATCCGGTTAGACTGGAAGCCGACCGCAACATAGTTGGGAAAAGACTAGGCAGATGATGATGACTCCGTGTTCATTTATTACAATTTGCGAGTAAACTCTCCAAACATGTTTATTCTCTTAAACCTAACCGCGAGCCCATCCGACACAGTTCTCGCCTGTTAAAAAACAAAAAGTATATTTTAAAACTATCTTTTTGCCGTACCAAAATCCAGACAAACTTGTTTGCAGAAGAACTCGTTTTTAAACATGCAGGCCCTTGGTTGTTAGGTCCAGAAAATAGCTATGTTATTGTATAATTCTCGGCTATTTTATTATGTAAAATAAGACATATAATGCACATTCGCATGTTTTTAACCACCAGTTTTCGAATTACCGGTTTTGAAACGAAAACATATTTTTAAGGTTTAATGATGATCCAGGTTTCAGGATTTTTTTTTTTGTAAAACTTAAGAAAAAAAATAAACTATGCGTTTTGTTCATGCTGTGTGCGCTATACGTACATCTAGATATTCATAGGTAGGTAATTAAACGAGAATACCTGCTGAAATTGAAGTATAAATGTAGTAAAGGAGTTATCAAAATTGGTTAATATTTTTAAACAATTTAACTTTAAGTAATATAAAGTTATTAAATAACTTTATTGAGCACACATTTGCTCATAAACCGAGTAAAATAACCGCGTTCCATTTTAACTAGCAACACTTTCACAGCTAACAATAGTGAGATACTATCGTAGTGTGGCAACTGTATCATCAATGGACGTGCGACTAAACATCAGTTACATAATCGACGTTACTTTAACCGCGGTTTATGAGTTACACAAGTGAACTCATTATGGCGGCTGGTTGAAAGTTAATTGACTTGATCTTCTTCAAATAGTTAGGGCGATTACTAAACCACAAACAAGTTGAGACAACCACAGCATTGTTTGGGCTATTAATTAATTTATATCTCAGTTAGTTCTAAGAGAGATTTTCATTAGAAGGAGAACAATTTTCGACTGCGAAACAAGATGCGTTCGATTATTAAATTTCAATGCTGTATAATAAATACACAATGATAAAATCAATTTAGCACATCGTTAAAGTTGCCAAGATAAAAAAGTAGGAGGTTATCCGGTGTACAAGATCACCGATATTATCTGCCGGATGCAATGAAAGCGTTGAGCAATACAAACAGTATTAAAAGGAGAGGAAATTGCTCAATACGATGCTGCACTTATCTACAACATAATAGACTCTAAAACTAGCCAAGATCGTTTGTCGAGTGCATATACCTACCTAGTTGAGTACTTGTAAATATCTACTGTAAATAGGTCGCTTAACATAAGAATAAAAAAAAATATTGCAAGCCTTAAAAATACAGTTTGATTACAAGTTTATAGCGGTGTATAATAGTGTGCAGCTGAGAAATGAAGTAGTGTTGCGGACATTTTGAATTTCATACGAACAAAATATGAAATTGCAATAAAAATTGTGAAAATGTGAAAAATAATTAAAATTAAGAATTACTACAACTAATAATAAATAAGACCAATTCATCCGTCTAATCATCTAAACCGCTTTTAAGAGCTGTCAGTGTCAGAAGTGCTATTTAATATTGACCATTTGACACTGACAGCTGACAGATTTAAGGATCGCGTTCAGTTTCATTGCAGAAACTAACAAATACCATTACTGACTAGGTTAAAATTACCTCAGAATCTAGGCCTAAATCATATGTAATATTACATTCATTAACTAATTCGCTAGTGCGGTTATGAAATATAAAAGAAGTAGATACACCGACCCAATGACCTGGGCGCGCGACCTTTCAGACAAAGAGTTCACAGCCGCAACGACGCGAGTTCGCTTTCAATGTGGCCAATTGAATGAAAATCCTTTGTTTTGTAACCGTACTGATGATATCTTTTTCTCACAACGACGTGGGAGGGAGGAGTAATTAGGTTTGTATGTAGAGCCTTTTACCATATAAAGGCAAAGCTAGCTGTGGTTACGTGTTTTGTTTACTGTCTAAGCACTGCTTTGCTTATTCACTGAAGCACTGAGAACGGTTTTCATTTAGCTTTTTGTTTTGCTTTTAAATGAGAAGTAAACGTACCTTGAAGGATGCCGACAGTTATTTATTCCTCGGCGTTTATTATTTTCGTTTACATTGCCATTAGTATTCCTATTTTTGTCACAAAGTTTTTAATTTACAACTCAACCATTAATCACAGCTAAAGTAACATTTGGTGAACAATATTTATCTCGTCACCCCTCATTTCCAAGCTCCGCGTTGGTATCAATTAATGCATACAATCTAGGGCACACCAAAAATACCATGATTACATGTCAACACGTGTGATCGTCTATTCAAATGCACTTATTACTATGCATGTTGCAGCACCCATTGGGGATGCCACCGGCATAGCAATGACACGCAGCTGTCTATTGTCATCACGGAAATGTATGCTTTATTAAAAGTGGTATAGAAATTGCAATGGCTTGTGAGGAGCGAGGTCGTTGAAAACCGATTTAAACCACACTTGTAACAGATCTTGGTAGCTTCATGACGTGGGCAGTACTCGAAGACACTTCTGTGAGAAAGTTTCAAAACGATGATGTCTCATCTGATAATATACAGCTACTTTTTATATTGTAATGTGTTATATTAATAAAAAACAATATAAACAAAAAATATGTTATGAACAATAGAAATAAATAAGTATGAAAATGAGAATTTGTGGGGTATAATACTACGTACAACTAAAAAACCCGACTACTGAAAAATCACGCTGTAATTAAAATCGGGGTTTACAAGGTAAAATCGACTCCTCCTATTGTTGAAGTCGGTTAAAATGTAGCCTATGTTACCCGGGCCATAATAACGAACGGCATATTCATCATAATTCATCATTATCGGATGAATAGTTTAGGCGCTACGGAGGAACATACGTAAATACAAACATCATACAATACAAAGACTGCTAAAATCATAACCCTTCCTTTTGACTTCGCCGTAGTCGGGTAAAAAAGGAAAATCGGCATAAAAGGTATTCAGTACAGTCAAACAATGAACGCATCGTAAAATACCTGACAGAAACATTCGCATCGAGTACCACGATACGATCCACAGATCGTATCATAATTGCTTATTCATCAAGTTTGTTTTTTAAAAACAAACGATGCAAAATACTCAATGAATTTCAACAACAAAGCGCATAATTGGATGATTCGCGTTACTACAGCATTTCTTCAGAACGTAGTAACTCATCGCGTTGATATAAACATAACATGACTTAATCACAGGTGTACCAAACCTGCTAGTAGTAGTAAGAGTAGTAGTGCCTAGATATCCCAAGTACTATGACGTCATAAACGCTATTTAGTTACTATACAAAAACCAGTGGCGAAGGTTCCATACAAATCGATTCCCGCCGGATTCCCTTTGAAAAATGGCACAGTCAGTATTCTATAGACAAATACTATAATCACATTAAATATATGTACTCCTCTTACAAAAATTGACCCTTCGCTACTGCAGAATACACTACGTTTTTGTTCTTTAAATGTCTAGAATTAAGTTCTTGAGTTGAAACGTTTTGTTTTAAACAAATTAGCTTGCTGCAACAGTAGCCACGTTAAGCATAAAATGCTTATGCAGCACGCGAATTTAGTGCTATTGCATTCTCTATATCTATGACTTGTACAGTATTTTTGATTCTAAAAGGGTGGAAGATTGCTATGGACGGTTTATTAGAGCCAATTGTGCAGCTGGTTGACGTCATAGTTACTTGTCCTCGGCCTAGGGAATCACTTTACAAGCTCGTATAGAATGAGGCATATTATGTTAACCAAGATCAATTGATCTGATTATTTATCGCATAAGAACTGCGCATCTGCGTTACTAGAAATGAGAAAACCTCAATTAAATAACTTTACAGAACGCCAATAGGTTAATATCTTGCTTTTTCTTTCATTACACATGAAAATTAAATTAGTGTGCAATAATCACGTGATCAATGTAGATTTGATTTGACAGTAGATAATTTAAGTGCCGTACCCCCGTAGACAAGGATTTCTTTGACGGAAGAATCGAAACAATGACAGATAGTGCAAAGAAATCTGTCATTTTGTCGACACAATCTGTCATTTTGTCGATTCTTCCGTCAAAGAAATCTTGCTTACGGTGGTCATGCTACGGGGGCTGATTGAAGGAAAAATGCTCAACATCTTTTCAAATATTTTTTTAAACATGACAAGCGTCTGCATAATTTTTTCTTTGTGAATTATGAATTAATTTATTTTATATCGGACACAAAAAGATCCATAGAGTGTTAGTAACCTAATTTTAATCAAATTATTATATAGTGTTAGTACCAATTACCCTCTGCACAAGAAAAATTACAATTTTAGAGTAGATTGGTTTTGTAGAATATTTTAATATTTAGAATTTTGGCGCTTTTACACTGAAGATACGAAATGTTCAGAACATTAACTACTTACAGCTGGTTGTAACCTTTTCTTGGTTATTTCATTAAAACGTCTTAGGCGAAGTCACCTTTAGACAGATTTTGTGATTGCAGTGTGATTCTTAACAATTCATGCTCTCAACCAGCTAGATTAACATCTCCCCACTTTTTGTATAGCGAAGTTTTACAAAATAGTCTCTCGGTTCTAAAAACCAAGGTTGATTGCAACAACCGGTGGACGATAAGATTTCGCGTTTTTAATCTAACGGAACGAGCCAAGGGTACGTAACGAGTTCAGTTGTATGCTCTATAACAGTGAATATTACTCTATAGGTGAATACTTGATTCCATAAAAACAGAATCTATTGTAGAAATTGTGCCCAGTCACCACTTAGTCGTGCGATTAAGTTTCTTTTCAATATTGTCTTAAGCTCGCCATAGATAGATAGGTTATGCATGAGCTCGGGGCCTAAAATGGCCGCTATAGCAGAATCATAATAGGATAATGATATTGATTACGTTACACAACACACAATATTCATAATATTAACTGTGTCTGTGACCATTATCCTATTATGATTCTGCTATAGCGGCCATTTTAGGCCCCCAGTTTTGGTTGTACAGTTTGCATGCATGAATGTGTGTAGGGTAAAACTTTTATCCTAATTTATCATAAAAGTGTTCAGTTATCCTTGGAATGGCATTCGGTTTTGCATGCACATAAAAGACTGTCTTGAATAACCTAGCGTGTATGGCTACCATTAGTTAAGTTTTCTTCAGTGCCCACCATTACCATGTTACATTTCATTTTGAATTCACTATCCAGCTACCTACTTCAGCTGAAACTCTATTGTTTGACCAAATCATATCAGTAGCACAATATAAATCATCAAAACAGTTCATTAGCAGACTCCAATCCGTTAAGCAGTTTTTGGGTAAGCCCCAGATAGTCATATATAACATGGCTAGCGAAGCATTTATCTATACTAACATATAAAGAGGTAAAGTTTATATGTTTGGATGTAGGGGGTAATCTTCGGGACTACCCTGATCAGATTCTGAAATTTCTATCACTAATAGGAATCTATCTTATCTCTGAATGCCATAGGCTATAAAGGGTGTAAAAAGATCCTTAACGAAGCCGAAAGGTACTTGTTCTCTCCGTCATTGCGATCATTTTTATGTTCGAGACCATACCTGGGAACCTTCTAGTTACGGAGATATTTGCGGGTCAAAGTTCCAACTTTCTGACAAATTTTTTTTTAAATACATGTTTTAATGTAAGATTTTTACTTTAAACACTTTCGCGACCCCCGTACTATTCATTCCATCCATCAACACGATGTTTTGAGTTCGTTACATTGAGTCCTACCGTAAAGCGTGATTTTTTACCCCAAAACAAGTCGTTTTCCAGCAAAAAAATTTGCGTAAAGTTACTTAGTTTGATGTACAGAATGCTTAGTTAACGGCTTCGTGAAGGGTCCGTTTACACACTGTATTAAAAGCGTTCCAGTGGAATAATATCCGACCATAACAGGAGCGTACTGCAGTACTTTCACAGTTTTATGCCTTATGACTGGGACTGAAGCTTTATCTTTTTGTTTTTGACAAAGCAAAACTGCCTGTAATAAAATGTCTACTTGAAATAAATGCTTTGAGTTTGAACGAAGCCGCGGGGCCAAAGCTAGCGTAACCATAAACAAACTTATCGATTCAAGCACACTCAGCAGTGATCCGTCATGTATTGACACTAACCTCTATGATAAATCGTTTCGGGAAAAACGATAAAACCCCGGCAATATGGCGACCAGCTGTCTGGTTCCTCTGTTTGTTTAGATAATAACTTAATCTATTTACCTAAAATATTATGGAATTTGTTTGTTTTGTAAGCTTTCTTGTAAGTGGAACATCCCAGTTCTTTGAACTTTCATGAGGTGTACATCTGCTAACATAATTTATGTTAGAAATATAGTTTTTTTTTTTAAGTAATTTGATTTCTATGACCGTAGGCAGACTGTCGGCAGTATGACTACGGAGATTCATGACACTATTCTGCGATAATCTGATTTTGAAAAGTTTTAGGCTGAATTAAAAAAACTTCGATTCTTCGGAAAACTATTCCATTTTACGGTGAACGCACTGGATTAAAATATAACCATTAAAAACATAATAACACCCCTGAATCACTAACGAATGTAACGTGTCATTTCCAATAATGAACAACACATGTCGCCTGCCATAACTTAACGCGAGGGTAGGAATAACGAGGAAAAAACAAGTTAATGGCGTCATATTTGTACAGGATAATGTTAAAGCACAAAATAATGAAGTGCTCACAGAAGGTTTACTTCTAAGTCTCTATTTCGCCAATGAAACTGGAAGTGTTACATCTAAGACGAACCCAGACCCGCCAGTTCCAATATTTCATTGTGATGATGTCACTGAGAGCCTTTGAACGCAGTTCAAATGCGCTGAACGCATTCAGTTTTTTGATGAAACACGCTGGTACACGTGGACCATGGAATATCAAAAACCTTAGATGCCATTAGGTCTTATGAGTAGCTAGGATGTGATGCCTCATATCCCTGAACTGCAGCGCAAGTAATGCCATACCTAACGAAGCTTTTACATTATTTTATAATCCAAATCAATGAAACTAGTTCAGAGGCATAAGTAATGCGAGAAGACAAGACATCAGCAAGTCACCGAACAGTTTTTCCAGCATGGTTGATAATGCAATGGATGGTGTACAGCAAATGTCAGAAGAAACCTTTGTTCAGGTTTGAACTGCGAGACGTGTCGACGGCGCGTTCGTTCCACGCGCGCCTCAAAGAGATGTCATCAAGGAGTCCTCAAGGGCCGATGCCTGCCGGGGCTGCGGGTCTGTTCGACAGAGATACCGCGGCCCTGGCACACAAAGGGCTCAGAAGGAACATGGGTGGTTTTTAGTCAGTACAAGTCTGACACTCCCGCTCCGCCCAGAACGAGAAGGGTCATTTGATGATCTCCAACACGGAAAAAAAAAGGTTTGAACTGAGACACAAAGGGAGCAATGCGCAACCAGACCCGGTCGATGTACTTCAAAAATTTTGGCTCAAAACGTATCTGTCCTCATACATCATAATTTGTCACAATATCGTCTTGCATCCAAAGACAGGCTTGTTTATTGAATGTGAACCTTCTGCCCACCGGACATGATTGTTTTAAGAAAGTGTTTAAGCATGCCTTTCAATTAGTGTTCTGTGCTAATGTAAATATTATCTTCAAATATCGCGTTAAGAGCTCGTTAAGATTACAATCGTAATGATCCAACCTCTTTTAAATGTTGAAAAGTTTTTTTTAATTAAGCTTTATTATTGTTTAAACGTTGTTTAATGTGTGTAAATACTCGTTGTTTTATTAATAGAGCCATTAAGTGGAAGATAATACAATGATTCCCAAATTAGTGCATATTTGGTCCTTATGGCAATGTCGTGTTCTTTAATAACCTTTTAGTCCCAGAAAATTAAAGCAAAATAACACCTATTATACATAACAATAGCATGAAGTATATTAATAAAAAAACAGAATACTTTGACTGAGGTAAAACATAATAATTTATATAATAAGACATCACAAAATTCGTAAAACTGAGAACTTAGTTTTACTTTTCTGTTGTATAAAGCAAAACCTTACTTAATATTCTGGAAACTAAAATATATAAAAGGGGTTTACATTATTTAACGTCCAAGTCACGGTTTACTTGTTCGTGGAATAAGTTTTTACTGTTTTAATAACAAAATTACATATTCTCTACTTGTTCATTACTGAATAAAATAGTAGGGCTGAAACTCCTTTAGCTGTAAAATAAACTATGAAACACGTTCATGATCAAACATGTATGTTTAACGAAAAGTAAAATCTAATAACTTTGTAATCTATGACTCGATTGAAAATTACAAATTAACCCTGAATTAGAACAATTTTCATAACAAAATGTGGATAGATCTTAGAAAAGCGATATAAAAATGTGGATGGGTGGTAGTTAAGCGATATAAAACAACGCCGTTCACCGGTGCCACCCACACGTGTGGTTTTCTTATTTAATACTATCAACACATGTTCGCCTTTATAAAAAACAACATAAATAGACCTTCCCTAGATGTTTTATCGACCATAAACAGGCGTGCGGACTCTTTCGCCGATAGATCACGTTCACACGGGGGAATACACTTTTTTCTCCTAAACACAACACATTTTTTCCTTAAGGTATGGTGCAAAGAAATTGCGCTCTGTTCACCCTGTGTACTCTTGTATTTTTTTCGAAATATAGTTCAGGTTGATATAGCCACGTTCCGTAGAAGCAAATACAATCAAACTTTAGATGTCTACTATTAAAATAAAAACACATTCATGTCGTACTTTGCACTTAGAAAAAAACTTGTTTGTAAAGACAACTTTGTCCAACTATATTTACAAAGAAGTCTGATAAATATGACATCCAATAAATTATCTATCTAAGAACAAATCACTACCGGCAATGTCAAACAAAACACGAAAAGAAAAATCAAAATAAATAGTTTCGTTACAGCATCAAGTCCTAACATTAAATCTTAAAAGCCATACCAACTGTCATCGTGCAGAATCGGTAAATTTTGTCTTGTAAACCGGTAAGAAGATCCTAAGAAGGCGTGTCGAAAAGATTTATTAACAACCGCTGGTTCCGTGTGGGAGCCATCACGGAGATTTGTAACTCCACACCATCAGGCGAGGGATACGCACTAAAAAGCTGTTTTAGAAACCGCCTATTCCTGGAATAGGAGGAACTATAGACCTGTTGTTTGTGTTAGAGTATTTTTGGACTAAGATTATAATGTAAGTATCAAGCTCAAGTTTGTAGGAGACCCTTTAAGGAAGTCCCTCTTTGTTCTCTAAATAAATATTGGTGCTCAATAAAGGATGTTTAGTAACAAAGGATGGAGTTTCAATTTGTAATTTCTTCAACATTGGTTCGTTTATTATGGGCCTTCCTTTTGTGCTTATATTTAGAAAAGTGTTCGGCTTAAACTGATTGTATTTCCAGTTCTAGAATCACATCAAAAGCATTTTGATGCCTCAAGACAAAGTATTTTTCAGCGTTTTCAAAAGCGTCTCCACAAATAATTTTGTTTCAGTGTATTTTTGTTTCCTTCTCTAAATTTTTTAGGACAATTGGTTCAATTTAGAATACCATATTTCAGCCTGAATCCACTTAATTTTAAGTGTGTTTCTATGTTTTGACAATTTATTTTTAGTTTAATTTTTAAAAGAATTCCCTCTATCGTACTAATTTTCTGAGATATAAATCAGGGCTTATCGAGGAGTAAATCTCCCTCTTTCTCAATGGACACAGCACGTGTTTCAAAGTCATCATTATCATAATCCTATTTTGCAAAAATGAACGTAGCCCCCTCATCTTATTCACCTCATTTGAATTATTGCTTCTTACTCCTTGGGGAGACATTAGGCCCCCAGATTTTATTCTGCCATGCAAAAAACACGTTTCTTATTTATATTTAGTTATGATTTTTGGCACATGCTAGATTTGTTGTTTTTTGTGGAGATTAAACAAGTTTAATTTAAATAATATTTGTTAATATAATAAGACGTCTAGGTATAATAAATTATAAAATTACAAGGTACGGTGCCGCGAATCCTAGTGTGAAGACATACATAATTACATAGTGTAAATCAATAATATTTCTGACTTTAGTACACAAACAAAAAGACAACATAGAAAATAGTTATGCCGTATTTGTATAAGCGTAAAGACAATTTTGCCTAGGTCCTCTGGTCGCGTTTTTACTTAAAAACTTTCAAGTATTTCATCAACTTGATTCTTCTAAACAATATTACGTCCTCATTGTCCCCTAGACGCTGCATTTCATAACTTCAGCAAAACAGAATTCAATTTACGGGCCTTACCAATCAGTTGACGATATCGATATTCTCTTTGTTCTCAGTAATTTGCCTTTACGAGAAAAAGCCTGGGGGACGATTCGGTGAATATTTTATTTTGCCCAAACTTTTTTTCTAACGAAATACGTCCTCGCCAATTAAATTCCTGGTTACAGATGAGAGGTAATGTAATTCTGTGTTATTTGTTAACTAGGGACTTCGTCTACTAGTTGTCCAATTAGTTTTGGATTTGTTTTATTTGTATATGTGTATTAGTACCATTATAAGTGCCTATATAGATTTTCGAAAGCAGGAAGTTATTTTTATATATTCATTTTGTACCCTATCACAATGTTTTCTTATTTAATCCAAAGGTTGGCTGGTAGAGAATGCCTTGTGGCATTAAGTCCGCCTATGTACCACTATTGTACATGAAGTTTAAATAAATAAATAATAAATAAATATAAGCTTCATTCTATTATAGAGCTGTTTTCATTTAATATTGTGTGAAGTTCGAAGCTAACTTCTGTTTTCGCTATTATTATGGTGATTCCCAAGAACCGCAACATCGTTTCAGTAAAGATTAGTACGTAATCTATTATGGTGTTATTCCAATTTATACCTTAACAGCTTCCCGTCACCTTGATTCCACAAAGCTTTACTTTCTTGGAATGCTTGTGGTTGTTCGTAAATAGCAGATACCACACGGCAATTTGATAGGAAATCGTTTGAGTGAGTTTACAACGAAGCTCAGAGCAATGGGCAATGCATTTGTTGCACGTACAGTCGTTATTTACTGTTATGTAATAAAGTGAGTTAATACATTGTTTCTGTACGTGGCTACGAGCGGACTCCACGTCTTAGAGGTGCGCGGCAGTATTTCTGGAAAATCCTGCTCGTCGTATTATTAGGTGCTTGCTGAGAAAAATTGTTGCATCCAACTGCAGTTTCATTGTATTCGTATTTTAAAACAACACACAGTTAGTAACATTCATAAATGTCACTAACCTCAGTAGATTCTGTTCTTTCTCGTTTATTTATCTGAGTTCATTAAGCCAGATTTGGTAATCCTCAACCAAATCCATTTTAGCATAATTTGCAAACAGTACACATAAATGTTTAACCCGTATTTTAAAATTCAACCGGGGTATGGATTACCGCCGGTGGTGGCGATAGCAAGCGCCCGGCGCTGCTTACGATGTAAAAGATACAATCTTACCCATACATCGCTATAGTTTACTTCGCAACGGATCTACGGGCGGTTTGGAACAAAGCAAGATAAAGGGGGCATGACTAACATACCACCTTGAACTTTGGAATTTTATTACTCAACCCGAGCTAGAATGTATTTGACACTGAGACCGAGCGAGAAGATTGGTACAAAGTAACTCAGGCATCCATTTTGAAATACGACCGAAAAGCTTTGTGCGAAACGCGCTGAATTATCCGAAGCATTGCAATTTGTGTTAGTGACACAAATTGGGTTAAGAAACTCGCGATTTTAACGCACGATTTATAACCACGAGTATGCTTTACAATAACAGTTCGAAAAGTGGAAATATATCATCCGATGTGAGACGTTAAACGTTAACTCGGCACGGTAAGTTACGTTTGGCAGTGGTTCGCGATGCGGATCATCGGCGGAAAGTTTAATGACTTCATACCTAGTTAGTTCCTAACTGTACCGCACTTATTGCCGTTTGGAAGTTTTGCCGAGCGTCACCAGTCATGCGATACCGACATTTATAAAACGTGACTTTTTACAATTCCTTTTTCGCTGTCCCCATAGATAGTACGTGAAACACAAAGTGAAATATAAACGGTGTGGCGTAAATAGTGGTCCACCGTTAAAGATTCGATATACCAGTTAAGGTATCTTATCATTAGGAATGTCATCGTAACCTTATTCATCCTTAATACAGGTATGTATTAAGGATGAATAATGTCTCGCAAAATTGAACACAAAATTCCTATTTTCCTTGTGCAGGGTTAAACAACCGGTTCGTTCTCCGAAGATAACTCAGCCGCGAAAATATTCAAGTAGGTAATTTAGTTGCATTTTGAAACATCGCCAATAGCACTGAACGTGGTCCTCCATCAGCAAACGTAAGAAGTGGCCACTTTAAACATCGCTCCCTCGGGGCTGGCTTGGAACGTCAGGCTTAAAGCCTTTAAGAATGAAAGGCGCCTGATTTAAGGCCCCCTGTCGGCGATAACGAGGAAACAGGCTGCGCCAGTGGCCGCTCAATAAAACTTCCAACTAGCCAGGTTTTATCGGCGCTCACCATCTACCCGCCAGTACCCGCATCTCCGCAGTCTGAGCGTGTCAGTGTAGAACACTCCACGCGAATTATGTAGCCATTATGCTTGATGTACGATTCCTTCGCCAGATGTTCCTATAAATCCAATGGTTTATGTCTTGAATTGACCTGAGCGTAATTCTCGTTCGAATGCAACTTTCAATTTGGTGTAACGATTAGATTACGCTGAACCGCAGGTTCAATGTTTTGCCTTTCTATTTTGTCTAACGATGCTTACTCTGCATTTGCTCGTCAAATCAAGATGCTTGAATGCTCTTACGGTCCTCTCTGTAACTCAATAACTAAATAAATATCGAAAATGTTTGAAATTCTCCGACGGGGGAAAAATGGCTTTACTTTTATATTAGGCAAGACAGTAAAGCGTACCAACCAATACAGCTCATATTACATAGGCATGCGAGAAGCGAATCCCGAGCGACTTGCGACGGGGGCGAAATGAAATTACACAACGTCCCCTAAGGAGTGCGACACGCGACAGTTACGATAAAGGGGATTATTGCCTGCACTTGAGAATGCACCCTCGATGATACGCCATAATGACACATATTGGACTAAAGGGCGACAACCCTAAAAGGCATTAGGACGGATTATCGTTATATCTTTACAAAGCATTAGTCGATAAGTCACCTTAATCTTGAATCTCTTTGTCTAGATTATCGATACTATTGTTCACGATTGTCGTTCGATTAGATAATGCAAGACAATTAGAATATAAGACTCGATTGTCGTTGCCGTACGTGACGCATACAGCTTCAAAGTCAAAACACTTTATTTTATCCTTTTCGTAGAAAAAAAACTCTTCGGATTAAGAAACGTGTTCCTGACATGATCGACGAAATGTGATCACGAAACTTTCATTATGCCGAGGGACACATTGGCTATTTAGTCACGGTCATCTGGTAGCCTCATAAATTATGTAGGTAGACGGACAACACCCTCGACTTTCCGATGAGTCACTGGGCCCGACGACAAATGAGCTAGCATGACCACTACAAGGGTTCACGTCAATTAGTTCAACAGCAGGTCTCATACTTAGACGACACTACGATTTGTTAAAATCCCCTCGCATGTTCTATTTATTTAATTTGGATTCCGGTGGGGAAGAAAATGTTTTCAATTTAGACGCTTTTAGTCCGAATGGCTCCAGCTTTACAATGAAACAAGAGTACAGTGCAAACTGTACGAAGCTGAAAATAAAACAATGTGTACGGTTTCTCCGATAAACTTTTTGCTGAGAGAGCTGGTCTTCAAATAGAAATTGCAACGGTTGGTAAATGAAAATGGGTTAGTGGTCAAATACCGAAACGTCGTGGTCGCGCAACCAACTGGAATAGATACTGTGATTTCAATTCTATATTTTAATGCCGTCTATGTTTTGGAAGCGTTGGTTTAAATAACTTTTCCATCAGCTGAAATAAATTTCAATTCTAGGAATAACGAACCAAAAAACCTTGACAATAAAAAAAAAAAAAAAAAAACCCCATCGCAACAAAGAAAAGAGAACAAAGCGGTTCTGATAAAACATGTCTAATTGTAATATACACATCATGCCCTTTCATTTGATACCCCACTTGGGTATATTTGAAAATATTCGATTATTCATCACCACTTTCATCCCCCATATCTAGTAAATGGCTGCAATGATTTTGATAAAAACATATCTAAGAACCATCGCCAAGAAACTAGCTTACAAATAAAAATAACTGCATCCAAATCGGTCCACTCGTTTAAGTGCTACGGTGCCAGAGACAGACACACACACATTGCGGTCAAACTTATAACACCCGTCTTTTTGCGTTAGGGGTTAACATTACAGTAAAGTACAGCAGCATAGCAAAGGAGTGTGTTAAGAAAATCTCACATATTTATTTCAAAAACACTTTCTAAGAAGCAGTTACCCAGTACAGTTAAATCTTATAATCGGATAGTAGTCAAAGGTCTCAATAACTCTAAGATAGAATAATCGGATTACATCGTCACAAAGAAATGTTGGGCGGCTTTAGAAAACTACTTCGGTCGTAACGAGCCGGGTAGTCGGCTTCCAAGAATCCATGATATGTTTTATTGAAACCCAACGACAATCAGATTGGATTTCAAGGATTGAAGATTCTGGTTGTAGTAGAAATATGTAGGATTTTATTTTATCAAGAATCGGTGTGGGAATCAAATTCATGTGATGTTTTTTCCATGTTTATGCTAGCTATGGTAGAAGAGCTGAGAATGTTATTCGTATTTGCATATACAGTGACGAACATTGTCTTTATTGTTTTATTTTGAGTCAGGGTCAGTAGGGCATTAGAATTATTTAAATAACAAAATATCTAACAGGCGTGCAGCGTTATCATAGTCCCTAACCTAAATTAAAACACCTTTCTTTAAATGAATAAAGACTGTAATAAATAACGATGCAAATCTACCTCGATTTAGTTCAGGGTTCGAGACACATAAAACATATAAGAAATGTGCTACAATGTCACACAGCCGAGTTGTTGATTGAAGAATTATGCTAAGTGTGTCGCTCGTCATATCCTATAGAAAATAAAATATTCAGCAGCTTCTTTATCCAAGAGAATCGCGTGAATTCCGCGGGCTCTTCTCGACCCATTTGCGACGTAATGGCCCGTCGGAGTCTGCCTTCAGGATTCTAATGGAAAAACGTCTGAGTCCGATCACAGCCTTTCAACTCTTATTTCACTTTAGCGTATAAGCACAAATGCTTTTGAGGAGGTAATACGTCGAGAGCTGTTAAAAAAAGTATTAAAACGTTTTAAGTTTTTCGTCTATCTATATCTTCGACATTTTTGCTGTCTCAGTAAAGAAAACTCCATAGTGCAATTTACCGTGACTGCTATTTTTTATGATTATAAATAGGAACTGCCAGTTTCCCCACACTATTTTCTTTGTGATGTAAACCTATTTACACGCATGTGTTCAATTTAGAGGGGTGGGTGTTAAACTAACAAGGGTGCAACTCTTATTAACGGCCTGTCAAAAGCGTTATACCCAAATCCCGGTTGAATCATATGCCTTCAGATGCAGTCGTATTGATGCAATGAGTCAGCATACAAGTAGCTTTGTTTATGCACTGTTATTTTAGTTTTTGTTTCAAGGTACTTTTGTACGAAGAAAATTGTATTTTTTAATAAAAAGTTAAGAATCTCGGTATAGCTACGAAAGATGTAGATTGTTCTTAGCTAGAAAAATAAAGTATCTTAAATTGTTTCATTTATAAAATGAGTAAGAAAAGTTATTTATCAGATGGATATTTTTGTAAAGCAAAAAAAGAAACTAAGAACAGCTATAATTTAAAACAATCGAGTACCTCCCATCCCATCAAAAAAACATTTATTTTCCCAGCACTCAGCCATATGACGCTCTCAAAACGACTACATATCGAAACTGTCTCACACAAGCCCCGTTTTGTAGAAGACAGTAACGGATAGCAGAATAAACAAACAGGTAAACGTTGTTGATATTGATTCCGCTCAGTGAGACCCGAGTGGACGTAAACATGGTGTTTGTTGCGTGTATTTGAATGTAAACGGCATTTTTTTCTACTGAAACATTCTTTAGCTCTCACAGTCACTGTAAGATCAAAGTTGACCAAGAAGTAGTCCATTTAAAAACGAGTTAGAAACTACCGTTTCTCGTAATGCACCGATTAGGTGAATTTTTTAAGGAAAAGCTCCGAAATAGCGCTTTACTTTCGTTAGGTCTTAAAACACTGTTTTCAACAAATCAACCAGTAGGTACAGACATAACCAAAAGTACTAAAATTATTAATTAATTAATCAACCAGTAGGTACAGACATAACCAAAAGTACTAAAATTATTTCGTAATATCCGAAACATTAATACAGCTAATAAATTACAAACATTTCAAAGCACCTGGAGTGACTACAATCATTTTATGTGAACGAATTACGAACCTACAGACACTGTACCGAAACAAAGCAATGGCCAATTTATTTATTGTTCTACTTGTGAGAGGTGAAAACTGGGTGGTGGGTAAAGGTAGGGCACCCCCCACAGGGGTTGGCCAGGTGCCCCTTCATCCCCCGGGACATTGGGCAGGCAAACACTTTAATACGGCACGAAGCAATTCGTCTAACATCAAGCAACATCGAGGAAATTAAGATGAACTGCATTACGAAAGGAAGAAACATTATTGACTGGTAATTCAATTTCGTTTTTATTACGGTTGGTAAAAAGTTTTGTATTGTATCGACATTTATGCTATTACACAACAACACACACTTAACATCACGCCTGTAATCCCCGAAGGGTTAGGCAGAGGTGTACCTAATAGTACACCCACATTTCGCCAGTTATATTTTAAGTCCCATGTAATAAAGCCTATTGCCATCACCCGGGCACAAATCCAGCACTGCTACTGCTGTTGTGTTGTGTAATTTATGTTATTATCAAATAGATTTTTTTTTAATCACAATAATGAACGGCAGAAATTAATACTTGCAATGTACCACTAATGTTAGCACAATACTTACCTACACAATAGTATTAGCGCAATAATTTGGTCTGACATTGAAGCAGAAAGATTAATATCATCGGCAAACTAATGGTGTTTCTGACATTTCAATCAAAGTACCAACCTAACAAAGTTAATCAGTACCATGTAATATTACTTAGAGAGGAAACGGGATATTTACCATGTTTACTATTTTTGACGAGTTCCCGATATTTCGGCGCTGTTGCAAGCACCATGATCACGGATAAACTGAAGTTATTGCGGGTGGGTGTTTATGAGCAGACAAATCGGTCTACCCTCTTTCTTGTTCGTTTTTTGCACTCAGTACCGCTACCACTGTCACTCGCAACTCGATTCTGTTCCCGACATACGAAACTCACTGTGTCCGCTCGCGAACTTTTTTCCGCACTTTTTCGCTTTTTACATAGCTGGACCACTGGATTCCAAGCTCTCGACAGTTGAAACCCATCTTCCCGGTTGAAGTTCCTATATTTGGTAATCTCAATGGCTTCTCTAACCAGTCTAGGAATATAGTGGCGTTCTGTCGAGATGACCTGAGGGTAGATGCAGTTGCCTGGGTGTAGAGGGTTTTGTTGTTTGTTGTTTGCAGTTTGCCATGTAGTTTTTCCCCCGTAACAAAGGATTACGTGACGTAGTTACTGGGCAATCTCGGCAAGCTAGAGCCGTAATTAAAAATGTTTTCGATGCTCTACCGAGGAAGTTTACCTCACCACTGGTCGGTTTTCTAACGACCAGCTAAGTTTTTTTTTCTTTACTGCACCAAACTGTACGTAACTACTTTCTATATCGGTACCTGATAGTAATCTATTGCACAACTCTCTCTCTTGAAAAGTTTTTCTTATGTGGAAAAATTCAGGACTTGCGAATTTGGGACCTGCTCGCTAGCATGACCACCGTAGAAAAGAGTTTCGTCGTCGGAAGAATCGACAAAATGACAGATCATCACGGTACGGGGGCTGTTATAGTCGTGTTAAAAACTACTTATTCTTCTTTCTCGGTAGTACTTTTAGAAGACTACTTATTAGGTTTGATCCCCCAAATATTAAACAGAAGTGCTCAGAGAGTTAGACATATTCTTTAAACAAAATCTCTTTCGTAATTCATCACCAACTTTTGCATATCAAATTGCCAGTCATAAAGTGCTTGAGAGAACGCAATAAACGCAGATTAACAACTTGATTAATCGAAACAAAGTCGTTTCTTTGTCCAGGTGTAATTAAGAGTTTTCACAACGCTTGATATCGTACATTGTGAACGATTGAATGATAGCACAACAATAGGAGCTGGTTACAAAATCTTTAAGATGTGAACGTCCCTCATCAAGAGTTTCGAGATATTATGAGTCAGTCTTTGTTAGATCGCCCACGTTTTGTTTGTTACTCTGTACTGATATAGCATCCATCTATTTTATGGAGTATAGTAGATATCTACATAACGGCAGTGATGATAGTTGTTCTCATTTAACTCATGTATGTGTACCGTATGTAACTGTTTCCTGAGATTTTATAGCGATATCATCGGTCATTTGGGAGTAATAAATCTTGCAACTGACTGATCAGATCTAAGTATCAGTACGAAGTTTTTTTATTCATAAATCACATTACAGTATAATTTAATCCCACTCACAGTCACGATAAAGTTACTCTATAGAAAACCTCAAACATAGTGATGTTCTAAAGTGCGTAAAGCTAAAGTTGAATAAACTATGGAGCAATAAGCTTACGAACAGTAATCGCTGGATTATCACGTAGAGATCAGAGCAATAACCACTATTTACCGTTAGAATCACGTCACGCCCATCGCGAGTACGATCAAACGCACGAAGTACTAACACTTGAACTACAAAAACTTGCCTCACTATAAGGAAAAAATGAGCTGTCATAGTCGATTTTTTTGCTGTGGAAATGCGGTTAACTGTACAGCATCAACAGTAATGTACCGAGGAATTCGGGAAATGATCTTTTAATTGTACCATGACTCCATGAGACAGTTTTAACTGCGCATGGTGCTTGAATCAGCGTTATTTAAAGCTGGGACTAACGTACCTAACAGTTATAGACACTACTTTTTTTATATGCGACTATTCCGCCACACTAT
This sequence comes from Noctua fimbriata, assembly GCA_905163415.1. Classification (NCBI taxonomy): domain Eukaryota; kingdom Metazoa; phylum Arthropoda; class Insecta; order Lepidoptera; family Noctuidae; genus Noctua; species Noctua fimbriata. The sequence continues at coordinate 6,449,970 of LR990929.1, read as the reverse complement.
TCCCAAACCACTGCAACTCCTGAAAGCCAGAATCAACAGTGGCGACCAGGAATGCGCCGAGACAATGCAACTTGACGGAGTTCCAGAGAATCAATTTAACTGTCTTGGATCCCGCAACGAAATTAATCAGAAAAGAATAGCTGAGGAGTAGGAATATGAAGACTCTACTGGAAGTTACAGTAGAGTCTTCATATTTAAACTACATAATAATCATGTACATATGTACAACATGTTTCTTAACATACCGTGTCTTGAGTAACTGACACTTGATCCCAGCTTACATTATGATGAATAGAACAGATAATATTAGTACTCGCACTAAGATTTTTCGCTGCGACTGCAATCATTCGACATTTGACACGTTGCTCATGCTGCACATGAGTGCATCTATCTAATTTAGTGTTTATTTCCGCAATGAAACTGAACGCGATTAACATAGCTTAACGGCGTTCAAGGGCTCTATGTCAATATCCCATAGCTCTTATGATATTGACAGCTGTACGTTGTGTTGTATACCCGAGTGTGTAGAAGGCGGTTTAGATAATATGTTGATAACATTCATTTTCATTGGTTAAAATCGCTCTTAATCCTCTATAATCACCGCCCACAAGATAACTTTGAACATTAATACAACAAATTAAGAGATCCTACAATGGACATCTTGTTTTTAAGGTCCGAACAAGATGGCCTCTACAACAACATCAAACAAATATAGAAGTATAAAGAGCACCCTATTCCAAACTAACCAGCTTTGTTACCGTACAATTGCTTGATACAAAGTAATACTAATTGGTAGTAACATTCTGCAACGGGAACAGATGCCCGACCCGGAACCTGTCTCCAGCTAAACAACTACCAAGCCTTCCATTTTATGGCAAAACAACCTGGCAACTGAATGTTAATGAAAATCTAGTTACATGGCTTGTATACTTAGTTGTAATGAGTACTAAACCTCTACACTGTAGAGCCAGACGGTAATGGTTTCGATTCCCAGGTCGGGTAAAGTGTTATTGGGTTTTTCCTCCTGATGGAAGTTTCGCAGTAGCTGTCACGGAGACTGGATTGGTACCCGGTTGATGGCAATAGGCTCGCCCCCTATAACATGGGACTTAAAACATATCTGGCGAAATGTGGGTGTACTGTTAGGTACAACTCTGCAGAACCCTTCGGGGTTACAGTCGCGATGTTATATATATATCATGTAGATTTCAAATTAAAATTATGATACAAATTCCAAATGACGTAATTACATCACAGTGAGGATATTTGGAGATTTAGCGTAATCAGTTTGCGTACGCGCAAACCGGTTGGAACTACATTTTAATTGAATGTTATTTATGATACTTGCTAGTTGATCCGCTTTGCCCTCTAATTAGACAGGCTATTAATAGTTTTTCATACGAATGATACAAAGAAAACATAGCACTAAGTTGGATTGCAGTTAAAATGTCGCCTGTTAGACGGATGAACCACGTGTAAGCCTTATGGGGCGAGCAGATGATGCATCCGTTTTAATATTCATGAGACAGCTAATTATTGTCAATGAATCATGCACATTCGAAGTCTGCACTAAGTAAACTTGGTAAATGCACTGAGAATATCCAGGATTGCAAACACATTTGCGTTCATATTTTGTACGACATTGCTAAAGACACAATGCGAAAATTTTAATGCGAAATTCATTTTCATTGTATGGAATTATCGGGCGCTATATTCAGGTCAATAATACAGGTGGTATTGTCAATGCCGACAAAAAACAGAAAAAAGTTTTAAAAGGTTATTAAAGCAGTAAATTACACATTTCGCAGTCATTTGTAAAACGTAACGTATTGCGTTAACGGTTCCAAGATAATTACGTAACGGCATACGAAACTCCTTCGTTTTCGATGAGTCATACCTCTAATTTAACAGAACTGTCCATTTCAAGTGTTGTTACAAAAAAAAAACGCGAAGAAAACGCCACTTAACATGCTGAAAACGTTTTAGATCACAGGGCCTTTCGATTTCCATACAGGCAAACTTGCGAAACAGGAAACCTAGTTTTTCACGTGATAACAAAATGTTGCGTCTATCCTAGCCTTTTCGCGCAGGTTTTTCCCACGGGAAATCGACTGTCGATTTCCAACGAAGGATGTGTTAAAGAACACAAACACGAATGATAATCGTGGTTGGTAACAATCTATCAAAAACTTGTATATTTGGAACAAATCTTATCGGGAATATATTTTCTCATTCTCCCCCTCCAAAAGTTGAAAGCACTCAGAAGTCAGATGGTTCGTGATTGCGCGACGTTAATCAAAAATAAACGTTACATTGTGAAACACCGAATCCAATCCGATAATTGTGGCAGAACATTAACCTAGTGGCTATCGACCAGCAGTCCACCATAATGTTGCGGAAAGTGGAAATAAAGTGGATCAAGGGGTTTTAGCAGCGGCCGTCGTGACGAAAGACTAGAGAACAGTTAAGCGAGGTATTGTTCGGGCTCGGGGAGCGAGACAACTCATCTAGACGTCATAATTGCTGATCGTTAACCCCTCGATTTTGAGGTCGCTAGTGAATAAGTTGACATGGTGACCGAGCACAACAGTCCAGCAAATTGTAGAACCGCGCATTCGTAGACTTGGAGTTTCGGGACTTGCGAAAGCTTTACAAATGTCGGTGATTTATTCGCTTCGAGGTTTGGCTGTTTGACTAAGTAGAAGCCGGGTTTAGCTACAATTGTTTTCTCTAGAGTATTTTGATATGTGCGGTCAGTTGAGTAAACAACGTAGGAACCCTAAAAAAATTTGGCTGATTTCTCAGCGGGTTTTATCGGGATCGCTTCTCTTGGTCGTAGAAAATATCGTATCGTAAGTCACTAGTTTCACCGCGCTATAAAACAAGTTTTCGCAGTATGATGGTATCAGTGTTAATGTACACAAGGCCGATGTAATGACTGGCTAAACATGACTAGGTGGAAACATGCGAACGGTGCGATTCGAAGAAAAACCGTTAAGTCCGGTGCGACTAAAGAATCCTGCTTGAAATAATAGAGTTCAACTAGCCGTGTGAGTGGATGTTATGCAATTATGAAATTTTATAGCGCTGTTTAATACGTAATTAGGTGCAATAAATATCAATAAAGAACGCTAATGTCTTGGCAACACTTAAATTACTCTTAATTGCAGGACATTGAAAGAAGCGTGCGTGGAAAGCGCCCAAAGTTCTTCTTAATTGCGAAAAAGCTCATTAAATCAATTAAGCAAGCCAAATTATGATTTCCTTTACCTAAGTTAAGATTAATCACTTGGAGTTTGAAAAGCCAGTTTTTAATTAGGAGATTACTTTTTAATTATCTTCTTAATTTATGCTTACTTGAGCAAGTTTAAGAGGTGCCAGTAACACTGCTTTCAGTGAAGATAAAACGTTCCAGAAACAATTCCATTAACCAAATTAGATCGAGCTCCAAAATCAAAATGCGTCGGGTAATTCAACACTAGTTTCAAAAATTTAGCACAAAGAGATGCTTGTTTCATCTATGATCTAATTCAATTTGGAGTGATCTAAAGACCAAAACGGGTTACTAAATTGAAACCGAATATGCATGCATTAGCATAACCATAACTACAGTGTAAACGGATCCATTTCACAATTGAAGAATGGTAGACAAAAGGTATTGTTTCAGCGAAGCCATAGCTATACCGAGTAATCAGAAAAAGGGGTAAAAACATAAGCCTCCCCTAAAACAAAACCTGGCGACTGGTCTGCCGTTGGCCATTGTTTTGACATAGTACTGAATTGTGGGGCTCAAAGAAATACTGTGTTCTGTCTAGTACACAATCAGTTTGCTCTTGTTGAGTTTGGGAACTTTTCACGTAGGCTCTTGTTTTTCAGGGAATGGGTCATCGGGAAAAGCAGTAAAAAACTAGTCCTTCTAGTAACTAGAGACCTTCTATACATGTAGAGGACTGGTTTTTGTTATGAATTGGTGATTGTTGGCTGCGATTTTTGTCCGGAGTTGCTAACATAAAAGAAAATTACAACGATTTAAGTACTTATTGTATTCTCAATCAGAATTAAAAGGCTTTCATAACTGCATACCATTTTCAAAAGCTTTTAACAAAGTAAAATTTTACTTTTAACATTTTTAGAAGCCCACGTCCTGTATAATAATACTATTTCGTTGGAAGTCGGAATTTTCTGTTCTAAAAGTACAGTGCAAAAACGTAAATTATTCGCGGCACAATATGCTGCGTTAGCTCACGCAAACCCCATTGTATCTCTCATTTTCTTCTTTTTCCGCATTCCTTTGTTTTGGTAATGAAAAGTATTCCCATTCGAATTAATGAACGTTTTGAAATCGAGACTATTTTGCTATTGTAGCACTAATTACTTAAAAAGTTTCAGTTACGTCCTTTTAGGTACAATATACTCAAGGTAGGCATACAAAATTTCGCTTTTCACTAATTTGAAACTGATTTAATATAATTTTGATTAAACTCCTTTGACTGGTTGGCATGATAAATTCAAATACCTATTTCGAGACCATTATGTAAAGATAAAGAAGCTAAGCAGCATAAAAGCTATACAACGAGACGTTACGCGCCAAAATCGTTGGCAAATCCAAGATGGTGCTTACAATTGAGACAATGATTCATTGATCATAGCAAACTCACGTACATGGAAATACTATTTTTTAATAGATGTTAATTGACATAATCATACTCAAATGCACAACGATAGTTAATTTCGTAGTTAATATCATTGATCCATTAAAACACGCGCTTGAATAATTCATTGGAGGGAAAGTAGTTCCGTTGGTACCGCATGATTTGTTAATGACCGCATGTTTTCTAATAAAACATTTGCATAGTTTGTTTATTCAAACACAATACCTGTATTACCTGTAAGAAGTGACGTTTAATTGTTTTGCGAAAACACAGGAACAGGTATCGAAACACAGGTGTTCAGGCCATTATGTATCATTCAGTTAGGTTCATCAATATCAAATTATGATTTGAATTTTGAATAAAATTATATTAAGATACTATTTTTTTATTCTGGCAATAACCGTTGGTGGATTCCAAATTATATTCAAAGACTTTTTTTTACTAAAGATAGGTCGAAACTTGTTAGATAAGGCGGCAAACAACTTAAGTTCATAATATTTTCATAAGCACACAACAAAGGGTTTCTCATTGCTCATCACATTAAATCAAGAAATATCTTCGTACAAATAAAAGATTACGAACCGACGCGATCCCCTGAACAAAGGCTTGATTAAAGACATCAAAAGCGTAACGCTTTGTTGCATCCTATTTAGATGCTACTCTCGTAGATAAACAAAGTGTCTCTCTGTAACTTCAATAACTTGATCCCTTGTATTTACAGAACAAAGGTTAATGGTTAATACAAAGTGCGGGAAAACTGGAGGTTTCAGAGGAGTGAACCCGCCGTACATCTCAATCCCATTGCCAAAGGATCCATCTATTGTTCTTACACCATCGTCAGATTGAAAAAAAGAATTCGCGCTACATTTTGAATTTAGAATGCGCCACAAATATTTCCCTGACTGATTCTATTTATTCGTTTGGAAACGTGAAACGCCTAGACATAGACATTTGTGAAAAAGCTTGTTTGCTCGGAAATCGGTCGAAACATGTGCTATTTTTCGAGGGTATCGATGAAATTGGGACAATACAAACAACTGAAAAAATGTCTTCGTAGCGATTTTCTGTTTGTTACTAATTGGATAGGCCCCTAGGGACAACTTTTTTTCAGCAAACTAATCATTTTCCGTCTACTAGTATGATAGTAGACGGAAAATGATTAGTTTAGTCTGTCTATGACGTATCAAAGCTTTGGATTAGCCAATAGATTTAGTCGACCAGCAAATACACAATCGACTACAAAAATGTATGTTGTGCTAGTAAGGCTAATTCATCGGTACACTAACTTCGTTTTGTAGCTAGTTTAATAGCAAATATTTGAACAAGAATGTGGAGTAGGTGAGTGGTATCATGTTCCGCGATAATTGGGATTGCGAAGTTAAATAGCCTTTTTCATAGTTTGTGATTATGGAACAGTACTTTGGGAGTAGGTACTAGATATTATGTGCAGATATTGCTGATTCTGATGACTGTTTCATCAGCCTGCATGCAATTAAAGGGTATTGTTGGATGTGTGCGGATGACAATAACATTTTGTAAAGCACATAACTGCCGTAATATTAAAAGGAATTTAAATCAGAACAGAGTGAAGCCATAGTATTATTACCCAAACAAAATTAAACAAAAAATACCGCACGCAGAGACCGTAGACAAAATTGCGCGCAGATTGTCGGGGTCCCAAATTGCATAATGTTCGGATGGCCATCAGTAAAGCCAGTCACCGACTAGATACAGTGGTGCTGCCACAAAAGAAAAAAAAACAGCTCGGACCAAATGGTGGTGGATTTAGAAATTTATGTTCGTATAATCTGTAGTTACGTTTCACTTCGCTTTCATACCCGCAAATGTGGGCTCGTTGGCTTATTGTATAAAAGGACCTCCGTATTTTGGGTCCTTTAAGGACTGATTTACTGGGACACCGACTTTTGTCGCGTTGACCTACTTTTTGAACAGATATCGCAAAGGCTTTGACCGTCAGTGTTCAACTGTTCATCGCTTGAAGTGATCAATCGGGAATTCGTCTAGTCATGTTTGAAATTATAGCTGCAGTAAAATGTTTGGTTCATTGGTGCATAATTCTGCAGATCAATAAGATGGCAATAAATATAGATCTCTATGTTGGTATCGATAAGATTGAAAATGTAATGTTTGTTGTGTTAGAATGTTATATTTTAAGCTCGGTAGTTGGTGTCGTTTCGTGAAGGTGGTTGCGTGTCGTAGGCGGGGATGTTCAGCGGTGCGTTCAAATGGAAGACTTGTCGGTGTCACTTTAGTTTATTATTGTTCGTACTGCCTGTTCAGGTTCTATACACATCTATTGTTTCTGTCAGCTTTCTAAGCTCCAGTGAGAATAACAACTTAATATCATGTGCGTGGGTGGAGTCTGGGCTTTTGTAGAAATGAAAGAGCTGTCTGATAAAGTCAAAAGATAGAAATTGTATAGAATAGGCTGTATGTATATTGTCTTACAAAGAGCTTTTGATAGAAAAGTTCTAGAGTAGCCAAGAAAAATATTAGGTCTCTACTCATTAAGGGTTCTGTAGCCAAGTGGGTAAATAACGAAACCATTACAAAGTCGTCATTTTTTTTTGTATGTTTGTATGTAGGGGGTAATCCCCGGAACTACTGATCCGATTCCGAAAATTCTTTCAGTAACATGAAGCTAAATTATCCCGAGTGTCATAGGCACATTTTAAACATTCCCGTGGGTTAGTTTCCGTACATAACGAGAGCGAAGCCGCGTGCAGAAGCTAGTATACCCATAATTTTGAAAATTGAATGTATGTATTCCATTACTTACCACTAAATAACAGTGTAATAGTAATAGTATACTATTACACATGTAACCACGGGATGAAAAAAAATGCCCAAAAGCTTGTGGGTCCCATCATCATCTGCCTAGCCTTTTCCTGACTAAGTTGGGGTCAGCTTCCAGCCAAATCACACGCAGTTAATACCAGTATTTATCTGTCTTCTACAACCCAGTTACTGTGTCATACAAGTCTGCTCGTCCCATCATAGACCTCATGTATCGCTTTCTACCAGGCGTGATCGAGGCCAAGAGCAAGCCCATTTTGTAAAAAAAAACTGGTTGTCAGGTCTCCGGGCTTCTGTCTGCTTATTGTCTGATAGCAATTTATGTTAAGGTATTAAAATAAATCTCAAAGTTATTACTATTTAAAATAGAGTAATTTCTCAACATTTTAAACTAGAATGTTTTTACACCAGAAAAAACTCCATGCCAGGCGCTTCCTAGAAATCAATTTGAGTTTGTAACGGGAAGTTGGGTTGTGTTGTTCTGTGAGTAGCTTGTACTTATTGTGTTAGAAATTGTGTGTTATTATGAGCAAGAGGAAATATTTGTTTCGGAATTTTAATAGGTATGTTAGTAATCTTTGTGATAATGATTGAAAAAAGGAATGTAATAATTTTTGTTTTTGCAAAAATCAAAGAGATGACAGTCAAGCTTTTCTTGTAATAAAGAAATATCATATCATAGACTAAGGATTTTGAATAATTTTTTTAATGGTTCCAGGTCATACTGTAAGGAGGCACACCGGTTAACAGTATTTAAAATGACAAGAGGAGAGGCTTATAATATGACAGACAGCTAGATTACAAACTATTATTTGGCTGTGAGCCCCAAACTAGATGGTTAATCTGTATCTAGAGGCTGGATTATTTAACTAAACAAATAGGTTTATCATGGTTTTCGGCTATCATTACATTTTAAAATTGAAAGATTCAATTGTAAGATAAATCATATAAATGAAAATCAAATAGGAAGCATAAAAAGAAAATAATGATAACTGTAAATTTAACATCTGATTCCGCTATAATGCTTTACTAAAAGATGAATTTATTTTGTAAATATTTGTAAAATTCTATTACAATGGGATGAATTATGGGATGGTTTATGTTAAAAAAATTATTAACATTGTTTAAAAAAATGTTTTGTTTATGAATGAATGAATGCAAATAAGCTTTTCAACATTAAACAGCATTCATCTCATGAAATGGCAAAAAGAAAGTTTTGTTTATTTAATCCTTTTCAATGGAATGGATATGAATGCCTCCAAAATTGGGTCAAACCAATTTTACGTGAATGAAAGCACTGATTGGAAAATATCAATGATAACTAAATAGTGCCAAAATTGTTACAACATTACGAACTCCTACATCTAGAACACGATGTGAACGGTTCATGTAATCAGTGTGAACGCTGGCCACAAAGACGAGAGAAAGGAGCGGGTTTAGAAACAAAAAAAAATATGACCTTTACGGCCGAAAATTCACGGCAACGTCGCCAACTCACAACATACCTTATCTCCTGGTAGGTTTTTCGACGACATGGTGTGTCACCTTTCTGTACTGTGGTCTGACGTCGTCTTGGGGACGATTTATCCAGAGAAAGGATCTCACTGTAGCCGTGAGAGCCCAGCATACGACACAAAACACTCCACTTTACCAATCACTTGGCCATTATCACTGATCGAAAGATGCATTAAAGCCACAAACACAATAACCGACCCATCGTTTGGAGTCGTAATCAGCACGATTTCCCATTGAGATTCATCGACACAGATAATTTTTCACAACACTATACACAAACACAGCGACTGACAGAAGCTAACTTGATTGAGTTGAGCTTGACGGAAAATGGCGAGGGATGGATGACGTCCCCCCGCCGCTCGCCCCGCGCATGCCATCTATGTCACTATTAGTTTGCAGAATTCTGCTAGAGGGCAGCGCTATACAATAACAAACAATGTCCTTGAAAAACATTTACAGTTTTATCAACAGATGGCGACTTTACAAATAACCATTTAAGTCAACGTGTGATCACAGTTTTGTGCGAGAATAATGTAAAAATATGTCCTAAATTATTAGAAACGCACAAGATTTCAATCTTTTTTTTGTTTACTTGAACCACTTAGCGGATAAAGTATGAGGTGTAAACATAAAATATTAGCAATCCTGGCAGCCTAAAGCTTTTAGTGCCATCTACATTCATAAAAGTAAACAACTTCATAGTAATGTCTCATTAGTAAGAAGACTGTTACAAAGTCGACTAATACAGAGAATAGAATACCACTTTTTGTATGTGCTCAATCCAATCCACCAATCGTTGTATTTTACAGTTGTTTTTTTTTCCCTATTTTAAATTCAAAATTTATTACACAATCATTGGGCGTTAGTGCTCTACATGGAATTTTACTGTCCGTCAATCTGATTTTTCACGGTTTATTTTAAAACAACTGTGTTACTTACGTTATCACTACATGTAATTATTTTAATTCAATAAATTCCACAGAATTTAACATCAGTGGCCGAACTAGGCAAAAGCCTGTATTTCGGTTATCAGTGCCAATCATGTAATTACCTTTTTTTTGTTATCGAAAAAACCAAAAGAAACATTTTTTTCTGCTATGCTGCTTTTCCGAAAGGACAATGGGCGAATTGGTACACCCCTCCAATAGAGACGACATATATGTCGTTGGATAGGTCTTTGTAACTGGAACAACATTTACTATGACAGCTTTACTGAAATGTTTGTCCGTTCGGAGTTATAGGTATCGAGAATAAATCTTAGTGTCTGAAAAAAAAATAACATCAATGTCGTTGTATATTATGTATTTCGCAATAACCAATTGAAATGTAAGTAAACACCGTGTAAACACATAAGTACTTTTCGGTAATGATGAAAGTATGAAAGTAATTATAATATGTGATGGAACTTACGTTTATATCAACAAAAGTAGCAACTTTTTATTTCAGCGACAGACTTATAGCCTGCACAAGTTCTCAAACCTGCTAAAGCCATTTATGATTGTGAGCTCAGATGGCTCTATCATTGATGTTATCGGGCCATATGCTGCCACGAAAACTGATGCACAGATAATGTTAGATATCATGAGTGATGAAGAACATCCATTGCATTGTTTTCTATAAGAAAATGATGCATTTATTTTGGACCGTGGGTTTAGAGATAGCTTGGATGCAATCGAAGCATGTGGCTATGAATATTATGTGCCTCCAAGCAAAGATCGTCAAGAGTCACAGCTCACTACTGAGCAAGCAAATGAATCGCGAGCTGTCACATTATGCAGATGGGTAGTGGAAGTGGTGAACGGCCGATTCAAACGTGATTACAAACTGTTGCGTCAAAAATATTTTAATAGGGCTCTGCCACACATGTTTGCCGATTTTCGAATTGCTGCATCCCTTATAAATACCTTCCATGCACCAATAGTAGACAGTGTACATGCAGAAGAGTTCTGGAGTCGTATAAGAGAAACAGTCGATTCACAAAATCTTTTACATACATATGTTGAAAGGAAACGTTTGAATAGCCGAAGGGCTGATTTTCAAAGACTGGAAGCTATTAATATTGAAAACTTCCCAAGGCTTACCGAAAATCAAATAATTGTACTGGCTTTGGGTACATACCAGCTGAAACTAGCTAAATCTTACTGCGGGGAACATCTTCAAAACGGTTTATACGTTATAGAGATCTATATAGAGAATCGACTGGATGACTTGCCAGATTACGGAATCCATGAAGAAGTGTGGCTTTTACGTGGGCGCATACAGTCCCGACATGTCAGAGCACGGTTATATTATTGCTATATTTTAATAAATAATAACTTCATTGAAGGCAGCAACAACATCGTACAACACTACTGTACTTGTTTATCGGGACGACGCACAATGGGCACATGCGCGCATATTACTTCGATTATATGGTATTTAGCATTCGCGGTTCATGTAGAATTTACGGCACCGGCAATGTTCCTTAATAACGTTATTTTAGATAATAATGAATAAAAGAAAATATGTACATATACGTATATACAATTACATTAACAATTACAGTACATGAACACTTTGATCCAGTGCATTATAAGCAATGCAGAACGATTGTTTAACTATTGTTTATACTTTGATGATGATGATGATGATGATGGTGGTGATGATGATGATGATAATGATAATGATTATTAGTACAGATAATGATTAAATACATTAATAAACAACGACATTCTATTATTTATTCTCAGACACTAAGATATGAAGTATTCATTTTTACCTTATTCTTTAACCTATAACTCAGAACGGACAAACATTTCAACAAAGCTGTCATAGTAAATGTTGTTTTTGCCCATATCATTTTATTTTTGCCCATCCTCCTTTAGTGAGTTTTCGATGTCGCCATAGACAATAATCGCCTAAAACCACTGATAAAATGTCAACGTGATAAATAAACACAACACCAGCTTCCGCCCCAAGCCCAGCCCCGGCCGCAGTAGTTGACTGGTTACTTTGTATTGTAGATTCATTCGTAGATTCGCAAAATGGCGGATGGAGGCGTGGATATAGATTTGTACGCCGATGATATTGAATCCGATTTCAATCGCCAGGTAAGCAAAATATTACTCTATTGTTGTCTGGTTCCCAATACTGCTGAGGAAATATTTTCCGTCACATTCCTTACTTGCTACCGATAGATAATTCAATTTTTTCGGTCTTCAGGACGAATTCGGCGGTGAAAATGTGGATTTATACGATGACGTGATCGCCGCACCTGCAGCTAAACCGGATGATGGCGATGGACCCCCCAACTCAGCACCGCAGCACCAGCATCCACCGGAGGAGACCAACGGCAACATCCCGTATCACAATAACGCATCAAACCACGGCCATCATGGCCGCCGTTTTCAGCTATACGTCGGCAACCTAACTTGGGTTTGTACATGATTTTGTCTCATTTAGATATAATGTAAATATAGGAGAGTTTTTATTGTTTTGGATGTCTGTTTTTTTCTTGGTAACGAGAAAAACTGATGTCACTAGGACTGCCGTTAGCTACTCAGGTTTTGTTACTGAGCCGTTTAGGTAATAACTCATTGTTTTACATAGGCTAATGTAATTATATCTTTATAACTGAAAGTTCAGGGATGAGTTTGAACTAAGTAGGGGTATGTTAGCTTAGTTCTTAAACACTTGCTATCTGCATTACTTAGATCAGACTCCCGAGACTTTCAATAGAGCAGCAATATAATTAAAATCTACTTTCAAGCGTCCAAACAAATGTTGAAATTGTTTACAACACATATTTTGATAATTTATGTCAATAGAATAAAACATTAAAGGTTTTCTGTAACTTACTTTTTGTATGTGAAATAATATTAAATCTGGATGTCTTTAAATTAGAAAGTCAAAATTTGTTGTCATTCATAATGTTATTAGCACAAAATAATATTTGTAATTTGAAAAGTCAGTTACTTACACACCACAACATTCAACATTATTATTGTACAGACAGACCATTCTGGGTTTAACAAGAATCTTGTGATAAGTTATTTTTTAAATTAATTAATTAATTGGCAAAGGTACCAAAATCTGATTAATGATGGCAGTTCTTATGGTGACCAAATGAAAAACTTACAGGCTAAAGTTGCATGATTACTATGTTATGGATAAATCTGTTCAAGATGTAAAAAGTTGAACAAAAATATTTCATTCTTATTTTCTGCTATGTGTATGTTTTTCATTTGTTCGCCATTACTTACTAGTTGATGTGCATCTGTGTATAAAAGTATATATTGCACAGCCGCACATGTCAGTCACAGGCCTTATTTTAGACAAACTTGCTGGGGACTTGAAAGGTTTACATTTTGTTTTTGAAATAAGGCCTCATAAATTATTTGTTTGGCTAAATATCTTACTAAAATAATATCACATATGTATAGCAAAATCTTCATACTAATTAAAATTTTTAGTAACTTCAAAACAATAAACAAAAATATTAGTTTGAATTTAACAGTATTGTATTTGTGAGTATTATAATCATATTGTCCATGATTTTGCTATACTTAATACGTAGAAGCAAAAACAAGGCAGTGTAACCTTTGACAATTTAATTTAAGTTAAAATTGTCAGCTATAAATTATTTAATAGTTATTTAGAGGCTGGATTAGGTATATGAAAAGAAATATTCAGTATTTAGTTCTTCAGTTTGTATTTTAGGCACTAATTCTTTAGATAATTCATAATTTTGGCTTATGATGTGTTAAGCTTAATACCTTTTGATCAACGTTAATTATTGTATTAATTTATCCTACTATATTGAAACTGCGTTAGCTTACATGTCAAATGATTTTCATAGGCATTTTGTCTGTCGAATATCAGAAATTATTTGTCAATGCTATAAATTAGGCGAATCCTTAATTCCTTAAAATGTGTTTTATCTTTTGAGCTTTTGTCACACATTGTTGAGGTTTTTGTGCTGTACATAATCCAGTCTCCTGTTATCTTTCAATAAATGTTACCTGTTTAAAAATGTCATAACTTACATATTTTATTATTAACTAAATGTAGAGTTCCTGTCAACTAACTTTTCTTAATTGTTATAGTGAATCATTCACTCTTGGTTGTGAATAGCAATTTACAATAGAATAATTAAAAAAAATGGCTTTCATTCAGTGTCAAATTATAAAAGGCTTATAAAATAATTGAAACTGTTACTGAATTTTACACACAACTTGTTTTTGCTTCATTTAATTAAAATTGAAATACTTATCATCAATATTTTAGAAACAGTAAATATTTCACATAGATGATACCCCACAAAAAAAAATAGTCCCAATGGCGTCCATTATAATCTGTGTGAATTAATTTACAATATTATATGAACTTTTAGTTTTACTGCACCAATCAAGGAAATGATCTTGATAAAAAGTTTTGTTTCCGAGATATATTCCATTTTCTGCAATTTGCAGAATGGCCAACTTGTGATATTCTTAATAACTTGTGCTATTGTTTTCATATTTTATTTTATTGGATTTCATATTTATAGTTGAATTATACAAAAGAGATATTTGCATTTATAAATATATCTGTGTTATGGTTTGTACATTCAGCACCATAGCCACCTACACATTTATAAAGTTAGAAATACCAGCAGTGCTCATTAGTAAGTTGGCATATCTGTTTCTGTGATGAGCTGGATATAGAATTAATTGTAACTTTGTAAATAGTTCCGTACTTTCATTTTTTAAGTAAACTCATTCTAAATATCCTAGTAACTTACAATCATTTGTGAGAAATAATCAAATTGTTAAAAGTCACAAGCTACTTTTAAAACATGCTAATATGAATGGGCAGGCAATAGGCAAGTCCAGGATACAAGCCATATTAAAATCTTGTAAATATCTCTGATGTATTGCATTGTTGGTTTTGTGGCAGCAATTGCTGCTGTCTTTGTGATTAAGGTTACTTTTTGGCATGTTGGTATGGGTATCATGGTGAAGTATTACAAAAGTATGGAACAAATCAAGTTTTATATTTTTCCATTTAAGTTCTTGGATATCTGGTGTCTTACTGATCCAACTCAAATGTAATGTGTGAAACTTGAAATCAACATACTTTTGTGCATCTTGTGATTCTTAAATTCTGAGTGTTGAAGAATGAATGATTTCTATGTATTTATATATTAGTTCATGTAACATATTTATTAAACATATGCCCCTCCCGGTGATTACATGTCAACTACACATCTTGAATATTTTGCTTCTTAAATTAAACACTGTCTTTGCACATATTATATTAAGAACAAAAAAAACAAATGTTCTGTATGACATCATTTAAATAATAACTTACAATATTGTCGTAATGGTTGTCTGTTATTGTTACTATACATTGCTTTAGTGAATAACATAGAGAATTTGTGTCACATACTGTGTAGGCTATGAATTAGTACTTCGGGCTTAGTGAGGACAATGCGTTTAACAATAATTATTTCTATTAGTAGTGAGGTATATAGCGTTATTGGCCTATTTCAACATGCTTGTCACTTGATAATTGGAATTTTGAGGCGGGAATCGCATGAACATTTAAGAATTAAATACTGTCCATTACGCCCAAAATTCTAGTTGATTTATGTATTTTTAACTAATGTTTTTCTTTATCAGGTTTTCAGAGGTAAGATGTTTGAGCTTGTTCCGCGTAATGATGTAGCTATTTGTGTCTTAATTTGATTATATTTTTATTGTTTTCTTTTCTTTATTGTTCCTTTAATCTTGGCAGATGTGTTATACATTTTGTCTGTATCGCGGTTGGAACTTGACCAATTTTTTGTTGATGTGTAAACATTTATTATGTACTATTTTTAAATTGGCGTTAAAATGTTCAAATGTTTATCTACAGTAAAATTATAAATCTGTATGTATCATACGTATCAAAATCTTTGTTTATATCCGGGCGGAAATATTATAATACTGATAAACCGAAAGTTTTCCCACTATTTCATAATTGTAGCGTAGTATTTAAATTTCAGTTATGTACAGTCATGGATCAAATTTATACTTCGCGGCGTCATACGTAATTTATATTTACTGTCACGACTTTGTAATCACGTTTTCTATAGATTTACAAGGATTGTAAGTTAATAAACTCAATATTGTTTTGCCCCTTGTAACACTATTGGCAGATGATTAATAGCATATATACACACTGTAATAATGCTAAAATAATTATTACTTATAATGTAATAACTCCCTGCTTAAAATATTTTTGTACGTTAAATGATACCTATCTTTTAAAACCTAGTCTAGTGTAACAAATTATTTCTCACCAACCTTCATTAGATTGGTCTCCAATAAATTAAGTCGTGCTACGATTTCAAGTGTAAAAATTATGTTAATGACCAAAGATGTTAAATCCTTGTACTAAGTGAGTTAATTTATTATTATCCTTCCTTGCTGTAAGAAGGATTTCGTTTCCCGTTTGAGAGTGGTGGAGTCTGCAGTTTTGCGAACTGCTCTATTTATTTATCTTGATACTGCCAATATCTGTGATAAATTTATGATGACAATAAAAACATGGTAACAATAAAAACTGTTTCCTTTCTCCCGAAGTCTCCTGTTACGAAATGAGAGAACGACAATTTTTTAAAATAACAAAATCAAATAATATCTTAGTAGTGCTTCGTGTTACAATTCGTGCGAACAGATTAGATTGGTCTAGGCTTTACAAACACGTTTGGAGTGACACATACATTTTTGCTTGCTTACCTACTCGACAGAACTTACGGAAGTTAGGGGCATTTTCATTAGGGAAAATTCGTGTTAAAATTTCTTCGGTTTTTTATTCGCGCTAAAAGGTTTGTTCTTGGACGACGTTCCATACGTCAGAGTCGTGGCTGGCTTCATCACGTATGTATACAACTTATCGCTTAGTTGCTCAGCTTGTATCGTGGTTTAGTTTTTGGTAAAACCTTTTGCAGTGGGCGACGGATCAAGACATAGCTAACAACATCGCAGACATTGGCGTAACTGACTTCCAAGACGTGAAGTTCTTCGAAAATAGAGCAAATGGACAGTCGAAGGGGTTCTGCGTCATATCCCTCGGCTCTGACCAGTCCATTAGGATGGTACTGGACCGTCTGCCCAAGAAAGAGATTCACGGACAGCATCCGGTCGTCACGTTACCTACTAAACAGGTAAGTAGAGACCATGAATGGATCTCCGCTTATAGATTTCGTGTTACCGTTTCTATTGATATTATAATAACAGTTATGCAATGCGACTAGGCATCAATAGTTGCTACTACTCTGTTAGCTCTTGCAGCCCCCGTAGCATGACCACCGTAGACAAGGATTTCTTTGACGGAAGAATCGACAAAATGACAAATAGTGCAAAGAAATCTGTCATTGTGTCGACACAATCTGTCAATTTGTCGATTCTTCCGTCAAAGAAATCCTTGTCTACGGTGGTCATGCTACGGGGGCAGGAACTTTGGGAAATCTAAGCTGAGAAACCTACCTATCAATAAATTAGCTTGATTTTATTTCTGAAGTCTGAACGTTAATGTAGGGCACTTCTCGCACAATACCTGAGGTACAATCGAGTTACACCGAGGTGATGCCTCCGGTTATCGTACAGAAGACGTAACTGCTGACCTTACTTTAAAAAAAAACAGTTCGTAATTTCAAATAAGTTGCAAATTAACAAAGTTATAAGCAATACAAAAAAGAGCGAATTCCATCGTTGCATACACTGTTTCTAATCATTAGATTTAATTTTCTTGTTTTATGGTAGGGTATCAAAACGTCTGAACCTAGTAGGGGTCAGCACGAGTAGCATGACGACCATAGAAACGGATTTTGTGGACGGAAGAATCGACAAAATGACAGGTTTCTTTTGTTGATCTGTCATTTTGTCGATTCTTCGACAAGACCCGTTTCTGCGGTCGTCATGCTACGCGTTCAGGGCGTCACTGAGACCGGCTAATTAATTATATTTAGCCCGCGCCTTATACAGAACATTTAAACAATGAGAAATGTAGCAAAGCGTAAAGTATTTGTTCAAACTTCGCACAAGTTTACAAATACTGCGTATTTGAACTTATGTTTGGGGTTAAGCAAATATAAAAAAATATATTTTCTTAACCCCAAAGGGTTAAGCAAATATATTTTGATAAATTATGGAATATTGCCAGTAGCGTACAATGAGCGTAAATTTCACAGGCCTTGAACCAGTTTGAGAGTCAGTCTAAGACTAGATCAACACCGCCTGGACCTAACCCAGGCATGAGAGGACCACACCCGGGCGGACCGCCGGGCCCGCATCCTGGAGGTAAATCTTTAATTTTATGCTATTTATGATCCTGGATGGCCTGATATTGGCTGATATTAGTATTTTAAGCCCAGTTGTACAAATTACTAAAAGCGTTGAACGCTAAACGTATTGAAACATCATTATCTCTGTCATCTTGTCATCAGGATCGATCTTTAGGTTAAGCCGTGCTTCCCTAGGTTGATCTGTGGGTGGGTGACCACCCATTAAATACCGAGTTTCCTCCGTGCATCGGAAAGCACGTTAAGCCGTTGGGCCCGGCTGTCATTTGTAGATCATTGACGACAGTCTTTACAGGTAGTCAGTCGCCCAAAGTCTGATAACCAGTCTAACCAAGGGGTATCGTATTACCTAGTACTAACTGGGTTGTGGAGATCAGATAGGCAGTCGCTCCATGTAAAATAGTGGCATTCACCTGCATCTAGTTAGACTGGAAGCCGACCCTAAAATAGTTGGGAAAATACTAGGCAGATCATGTATCTGTCATCTTCAACCGTTTGACAGAAACAGAACGATGTTTTAAAAAATACCGTAATACCCATTTAACGTGTGTGAGTTCATTTTGGGTTCAAATTGGAGTTTTAAGGCACTATGTATTAGGTACTGGGGCAATCATACATAAGAACCCTGAGAATTTAACCAATATCGATAGTGAGAATACTATACCTATGTACTTTTCATAGGTCTCAAGATCTTTCAATGTATCGGTCGGGAGTATGTTGCCGATTGTGATAAGAGCGCCTCTATGTAGTACGTTTTTATACGAGTTCGCGTAAACTAAAACATTGTATGGTTTTCGAAGTTGATACAGTCAACCTCATGTCAGTAGTGAACCTCATGTCACCTGAACTTCGAATATCCGCCTTTCTGCTACGAAATAAAGACGCGGTATCAGTCAAATTGTAACCATGGACGTGTAGTTAATTGAACAATAACTGTACAGACTTCTTCGGCGGCGGTCCGAACGGGCCGGGCCCCAACGGGCCGCGCATGATGATGGCGGGTGGCGCGCCTCACCACCAGCTGCGTGGGCCCGCGGGCGGGCAGCATGGACCACATGGGCCGCACGGGCCCCCTCACGGCCCACCGCACCATCTGCCGCAGCACCAGGGCCCACCCCCTCATCATATGCCTCACCAAGGGCCCCCGCCGCATCAGGGCCCGCCGCCACGAGGACCACCTATGCAGGTAAGATAATACTTCATACCATACTATACTAGTGTTTGTTGGTCTTACCAAGGGGTTATCGTATTACCCATTACTAACTGGGTTGTGGAGGTCAGATCGGCAGTCTCTGCTGTAAATTACTGGTATTCAGCTGCATCCGGTTAGACTGGAAGCCGACCCCGACATAGTTGGGAAAAGGCCTACCGAGGCCGATATTTGGTGAGGAAGTCTATTGGAGCTTACTGAAGCTCTTCCATGGGCACTGGCCCATAAGTAAGTAATCAATATGCAGGATTTTGAACAAGTTGATAGTACTTTCTGGCGAATTTCACCAATTATACTGGACGTGATCTAATGTGACCATCTAGTGTTCAAGAATTGTGTGTCCTGTCAATATTCTGTAAAAATGATGACGTTGACAGCTCTTGGACGGAATCGCGTTCAGTTTTAATGGTTAAATCAGCCCTTAACCGTGTGTATGCTTTCAGTCCAGGATTTACAGGCTGTAATTAATTTTAAACTTAAATATTTGTTTATTATTGGCAACTAGGCTCAACTAACATTGTTCTTAAAAACTAGTTTAGTACCTACTGTTTACTGCAACTTTTATTCCAATGATTTTGTTACTCAAACTTATTTCCTTATCAGTTCCAAGGTCCACCACAACTACAGCGCGGTCCCGGTGGCCCCGGCGGGCCAGGCGGCCCCGGAGGCCCAGGCGGGCGGCCGGACTGGGGACCTCGCGGGCCCCCACAACAGTTGCCCCCCCACCCCGCGCCGCAGTACGGACCCCCACAACACCAGATGCCTCACCAAATGCCGCCGCCGCACCCGGTTAGTACCTGCTTATTATTAGCAATCAACAACAATATTTGAATCTAACTCGTCCAGCTTAGTATGTTTTTCGTAAGAGAGTGAACATATCAACGACGCGGCATTAGCTTGAGCCGGTCAGAAAGCATAAAAAAATAAAACCGTAAAAGAAATCATTCGTTTCAGTTTTACGACACTCTCGCATCAAGTTGCGACAAATATGGTGATATGTGATAAGGGTCCATTTACACCAAGCGGAAAATCCTCTCGCACTTTTTTGACGTCACTGAATAAAATACTGTATCAGTATTGCTTTTAAGTATAAAATTGGGAGCTTGCGCATCCTCGAGCAAGCGCGAGGAGGCGCTTATGTCTGCGTCGGATTTTTTCGTTTGGCGGAAACCGACCACGCCGATAGGCTCAAACCGATTCCGCGTCGATAAAGTTTGTTACACCCTAAACTAGTTTTAGTGCCTTCATACTGAGCGTTTGTCCAATGTTAGCGGAAAACGCATTGGCACAATTTCCTTAGTTTTGCTTAGAATCTACGTTGGACCAGCGCCAAATAATTATGAAGTCCGTTTAGGCTCGATCTTTACCAAAGCGGGGACGACCGGAGCAGAGAGATGTGTGGGGATCGACCAATCACATTCGTATCGACTTTGATTGGTCGCTCATTCGCAGCTCTCTTCTCGTCGCCGCTTTGGTGAAAACTGTGCCTTAAAGCTAATATTATGTTACCTAAAAGCTAATGTTTGCGTCGTATGGTCACCAGCGCGATGTTCGCTTGCAGGGCGGCGCGGGGCTGCCGCCCGGCCACGCGGGGCTGGCGGTGCCGCGCGGCCCGGCGCCGCTGCCGCACCACCCAGGTATGCCCCCCTACCCAGGTACGCACACACAAGTTTTATTATTATTTTCTACTAACAGACTAACTTGGGGACGATGGCTAAATAATATCAGACTATCGAAAGGGACCATCTTAAAGGCTAAGCAACATGCCTGAGACAGCATGGACTCGTGGCTCAATGATAACAGCTACACGGGTCTATATTACAAAGCTAAGCAACGTGGCTCAGAAAGCACACTCGAAGAAAGCTTGAAAGACTGATAACAAAGTTGAACAAGGGGTATTGTTAAAACAATCACTCGAATATTTAGATTGGCTGCCAAGCAGCGTTACTATGTTTTGGCTTGAAGGGTGGCACTATAAATCAAGGCTCATGCGGCGGAGAAATTTGTCAGCATGGTCTGTAAGGGCATCATATAATGTAAAAAGCCACATTACTGGTGTCAGACATGCAGGTCAATAGTGTTTGTGCAAGTCACCAAAAAT
This sequence comes from Noctua fimbriata, assembly GCA_905163415.1. NCBI lineage: Eukaryota > Metazoa > Arthropoda > Insecta > Lepidoptera > Noctuidae > Noctua > Noctua fimbriata. Next base: position 6,428,368 of record LR990929.1, on the reverse strand, counting down.
ACACCTTGGTGTATGCACCTGTGAAGCCACTAATATTACAAATGTTCATAGGCAGTGATGACTTTGTGACTATTTCTTACTATCAGAATGGCCACTTGCTCTGCTGCCACTGTTTTAAATCTTCAAAGAGTTACTTTGCGTTTTGTTGAACTGTATTAACATACTAACCAATTTATTTCAATTTAATATGTTCTTATGACGACATAGTCTATGTGAAATTTATTGAATTCAAGGCCCAAGTTTCGTATTTTAGGTAAAAGATTGCTGATAGTTAGTGTTATTTTTCATTATTTTTTCTGTTTCGTTTACCACGATGTGTGTGTGTCAAATCTTAAATAGACTACAACTACATGAATTTCAGTATGATCTAAAAGCTACTTCACATCGATAAGCTCTCCATTGTCTACATAATGGTGTCATGTGATTATCAAAATCCGTCAAGTAGCATAAAATTACGAATACACAGAAAAACCACATTATGCACATTCTGCATATTATAGAAGTGATTTGTCTGATTTCTAGACTGAAAAATACATTTGTAGTGGACTATTTTCTGGTGCAATTTACCTATTGACTTAGCCTAGTGGTTTCAAGTGCCACTGTGGTCCATCCTGGGTTCAATTCCCGGAGCTGGCCAATTGTTATTGGGGTTTTCCATTAGTATTTTTGTAGCAGCCTGGTGTCCAGTTGATGGTAATAGGTTCAACTCCTATAACGTGGAACCTGAACATAATTGGTGAAATATGGTTGTACTATTACCTATTACCACCGTGATGTAGAATATCGACTAGACTGACGGTCAGTCTTCACGAGTCAATAACGGGATCTTTGTATTATGATGTGTAGAAGAATCACATGTGTGAGTACCTTCTGGTGCAAGTCTTACTCTTTCTTCGAGTCGTAGTGCTACTCGCTACTAACCCCCCCCCCCCCCCCCTGTGCAGGCGTAGGCGGCGGCGCGCCGGCCCCGCACGTGAACCCCGCGTTCTTCGCGCAGCAGCCGCCCGTGCAGCCGCAGCCCGCCGTGCAGCCGCCGCCGCAGCCCGGCCCGCCCGGTATGTGTACACTATATTGTAAGAGAAAGCTCTGACGTAACCCTTGATATCGTCACGAAGAGGACATCCGCACACATTCATTGTTCAACAGTTGTAAGGCGTGCTACACACGTGTTCGGGTTGGTACGATTCAGTTCAGGTCGAACGAGAAAATCAAATATATGGCTGCGCCTGATCTAGCAGCACGGAACCGCATTTTTACATGCTGATAACATTTTGCTGTCGCTTAGTACCGTCATTTCCTAGAGCGAGAAACAGACTGGGAGTGCTATCCATGCGGCAGCATCGATGATGCATTCGGCAACCCAAAAAGATTGATTGATTGATTTTGCCGTATAATTTTTACTGAATCAGACCGACCAAAACATTTGCTAGTACCACCTTTAGTGACACTAAAAGTTAACTGCAATTCAAGGTCTTATCTGCAAACGCCTTTTGCAAAAGCAAAGCGCAAGGGTCGGTAAGAATTGATCGTCGATTTGGTCCTTTTTCATTAGTAGATTATTAAAGGTTGTTAATTAAAAGGTTACTTCATAAAAATGAATGAACTCGAATTAATGTATAAGTACGTGTACAGGTCCAGGAGCACCATACGGCCACCCCGCTCACGGTGCGCCACCGCCCACTCAAGGCCCGCCGCCTGCTGCAAGACCACCTTATGGAAGGCCTCCACAGGTGAGACATTTGTAGCTAATCATTATTCACTTTGGCTGAAATTGGTGTTAAATTGGGTACACTGATAGTCAGACTGAGGACGCCTCAGGCCTGGGAAATGCCGTAGCTTCTGCCTTATTAACTCTATCAATGATGTCACGGGAACCTTCGACTACATGGTGAAAATGAACGATAAACGAAAATTCGTATAATGTTTTCCACCTGAGAGGATATCGGTTTCGAGGATTTCAGGGCAGACATAGGTAATCGCGTAGAGCGGTTAAAAAGGAGAAAAGAGAGGCTCTTGGCCCCACTGCTTGTAATAGAACATAATGTAGCTGAAGTTCCTGGATTAATTGTGTTTTAGAAATGTTCGACTTTCTCGAGTACCGATACCTGTGTGCCATTCTCTAAATCTCGATGCATCACATTAGTGCTCTGGTACTCTTAACGCTTGATTTTCATCACTGGTCATGTTTTCAACACGTATTTCTTGTTTCAGAGCTACCCACCGACCGCCGAGGCAGGTCGCGGGCACCACGGGCCGGCCATGGGCGGCGCGCACCCCGCGCATGCGCCGCACGCGCCGCACGCCGCGCACGCACCGCACGCACCCCACGCCACGCACCCGCCGCACGCCTGCATCAGCGAGGCGGAGTTCGAGGAAGTCATGTCACGTAACCGCACGGTGTCGTCTAGTGCCATCGCGAGGGCCGTCAGCGATGCCGCCGCTGGGGAGTATGCGTCCGCTATCGAGACGCTCGTCACGGCAATATCGCTTATCAAGCAGAGCAAGGTGGGTTTACGCCGAATGCTTAATATAAGATAGGTTTAAAAATACCTTAGTAAAATAGTAGATAAAATGATTGGATTGCCTACCTTGTCGGTTTTTATTTATTTCAGCTAACTGTACGTCAATTTTGAATACATACATCCACACTAGACATTATGATAAAACCCTGGCTTTATCATTCTTTGGATATAACTGGCAAATTAGATGTAAATCTCTCGAACGATTGGTTGACCCAATGGTTCGTCAAATTCATTTTAATCAAGAACTACACTGAAGAGAATATGTAAAATTTTTGTCATATCTTCCGTTTAATACTACAACTATTTGACCACCTTCCAGGTTGCCCATGACGATCGCTGCAAGATCCTGATCTCGTCACTACAAGATACACTGCACGGTGTTGAGACCAAGTCATACGGGTCGGGCGAGCGCTCCCGCCGCTCGCGCTCGCGCGACCGCGACGCGCGCGCACACCACCGCACGCCGCGCCGGCGCGAGCGCTCCGCCAGCCGGTACCGCGAACGCAGCCGGGAAAGGGAGGACAGAGACAGGTGAATAAACGAGTTTTATGTGTGTGCTTTGCTTTCATGCTTCGTGCTGAAGGTGTGACTGGACTGCAGTTTGTTGACATCCACTAGTGAACTTCGTTACATATCCTGTAAGATCCCGAAGCCTATCAGGTTTCGCCAATGAAGTTACAGTGCTGTACGGTTCTTTTGGCGCTATTGATAAACATTTGTGAATTGAAAAAAAAAAACAAGGCGTTAATTTAGACTGTAAAAATAAAAACGCATCTTGGATCAAACTAAATCACTATGTCATCAATGGACCGCAGTTTAGTTGCACTATGTCTTGAATTTTGAAACAGGTGGTGTTCTGAATTTTGTATTTTACACATTTTTGCCTTAAAGTTAGCAGGAGGTACGAATCTTGAGTGCAAAGCACCGTATTTTACACTGCTGATGAGGTCATTTTTTGCCCAAAGTTGCGCATTCTGCACTCACAATATTAAAAGCAATTTAAGGAGCATCTTGAAATCGCGCGTAGTCCGCGCGGTTTTTTTTACACAGAACATATTTCGCGTTTATTAACCAATTTCTATATATCATATTTCTATAAGCGGGTAATTGTAAAAAAAAAATTACAAAATAAATAACATAGTAAACGTACGCACGACGGCCAATCAAGCTATACAAAACCAGTTTATGCGGATCTCTCATTGTATAGGAAATCTACAAAGTGTATCTGGAACCACGACAATAAATTAAAACGAGCACAGTACTACGTCCATCTAAACATTTTAAAACACGAAAATTAGTAGATAATGGAAAATTTAAAAATTTTAATTTTCAAACAAAATAAATAGCAGAGTCAACTGCATAAAAAGCAAACACGCTTTATTTACGAAAAGTCACTGACCGTTGCGCAGCGCGGTGCGGGCGCGGCGCGGTGCGGGGCGCAGCGATGGCGGTAGGTAGTCGAAGGTAGGTATTTTAGTCGGAGAACAACAAATTAGCGGGATAAACTCACTAAGTTGCACGTTGTTAATTAAAAGATCACTGATTGAATAATTAATCACATAATATCACATCACAATCAGAATTTACACCATTAAACGTTTGTGTGTGTCACCATATCTCTCCCGATATGTATGCAATGGTAAAGCTGCATTTTGGTTACATTCTCCTTACGTAAGTACCATGTCAGTGTACTCGGCAGCTGGGTACCTTATTTGAGGCATAATTAAACTACAAAACTTTAAACCTAACCTAAATCACGAAACTATACCTATTAAATGCTTAATTAACTAACTAATATTACACTAACACTTAACAATAAGTCACACTAATCTGTGCACTAATCCAACTACCATAAATCGTCTTTAATCTTAAAACTTAAAAAAAAATCACGGTTCGACTCATGATAAAAAAATTAGGCATGTGCTCTCCTCAAAGGGCGCCGCTATGCACTGACTGCGTAGTTACCGAGTCCGAGACTTTTTGCCAAAAAATTCCGCTCACACACATACGCAATGGTCTATGCACCACTAATGCATAATTTGCGTAAGTAATATTTCTTTTTCTTTCTAATTGTAGTATTTTAAATCTATCGGGAATCGTATGACACCTTTCTCTGTCTTTCAAGCATATTGAGATGTAGAGAATAGAATCGTACGTTTTGCACAGGTTGACCTTACAATGCTTACCTATTATTACGGCCTCAGATCTACATCATGTTGTAAAATAAGAAAGTGAAAAATAATTTCCTGTGGCTAAAGTATTAATTGGATTTGATTGATTTTTTGTATACGGGTAAAGAACATGACACTCTTTACGTGGTTTGAAGGATTGTCAATCGTCCTGCTCCACTTTGTATACAAAGCTAGGCCAGGTTATACTGGAAATGCACAGCTTCATGTGCCGCCGTGTGTACTACCCTAATAATGTTAGACGGACAGCCTGACAGACCAAATAAATGAAAAGAATACACTCAGTACAAATCAGAATGCTAATAGGGTCATAAAAGTACCGTCACCAATGCAAGAGGGCTTACTAGGTAATACAATCTGTAGGAATATTCTGAATCCAGCTGGGAATATGCAGAGAAGAGGGTAATGTAACATTATTCCGCTAAAGTATTACTGACGCTATGCCCTTGCTTGCAGGTTCAGGGAACGCTCGAGGGAACGTGATCGTGAGCGTGACCGCGATGCGTAAGTGTCGCGCATTCCTACACGTTCGCTAACATCACGCACGTTCACCTTATGGCGTGAACAGTATTCTAGGTTTCTTTATTGTCTGGCTGTTTTCCGCTTTGGTTTATATTTTCAAGCTCCTTTGACCTTGACTGTCCATAGGTTTCCTTGACTGTCCATGGCATATAACGATGGTAGAAAATCCACTGTATTTTGTACATGCAATGACAAAGTTGCATCGTGTATATGCTTGTCGAGCTTTGGTATGAAACTATTTGGTGTGATTTTTTTATCCCTAGTCTTGAAAACTTCATCAACCTGTATCGTAAGATATTAATGTTGTTTAATGTCTTTGTTTCAGATATTACAGAGATTACCGTGAGCGTGAACGCGACAGGTCTCGCTCCAGGGAAAGGGAACGCGCTGACCACTACAATAGGGGCCACAGTCGTGAGGAGAGGTAAGGATCTTTCATGTTCATTTTGCTAGTAGATTGTTTGTAGAAACTAGATAGTTGAATCATGTGGAAGTCATTTGTAAGCTTTGAACTAGGTAGGTACAGTATCGGGTGGTAAAGTTAAATTGAGCACTATCTGTGACGGATGTCTTTGTATGTGGATATAGATCTTTGTGCCGATAACATTGCTCACATATAAGCTTGATTTGTCACTAGTTCACTATGCCCTGTTTATGATTTTGATTTCACTAATTGTCTTAATATCATTCAGTCAGGCTTTATATGATTGGTTTAGCCAAGTTTTAGTTTTAATGATATTTCATTGTTTCTAGTTTAACTTAAATCTATTAAAAATAGTGTATTTACTTATTTATTTATTTATTTATTTAGTGTAGATGTGACTAATAAATAGGCTGAGCATAAACACTAACTTACTTATCATCAGCTCTACCACCAGGCCGCGCAAGTCGCCCGCGGAGCCGGTGGCCGAGACCGGCGGCGGTGACGGCACGGCCAAGAGCCGCACGGCTGCCGCGCCCTACTACGACGAGCGCTACCGCGAGCGCCGCGACCGCGACCCGCCGCCCGCCGAGCGCGACCGCGAGCGCGACCATCGCCGCGACGCGCGTCACTAGCCACCCTAGCGACTAGCACTGCGCACAGCGTCACTCCGGACAATACACGCAACATTACGATCAACAGCTCGTTACCTACAAAAACAACAAGCAAAATACAGATCAACAGATATGCAATGTTCTAAATAAAAGCGATTCCAAAATAATTCTAAATTCGTTTTACCATGTTTAAGATAAGATATTTGTAATCCTCCTATCCAATATTCCTGTATTTCATTCCGCTCGAGCTCACGCTTTGTGACACACATAAATGCCAATGGTAAGGTAATGTTGTAAGAACATCTGTCGTCTTTTCAGAGCGGAATGATTTGTAGGCAGTGTGTGGTTCTATGTAGTGCAAACAACATGTCTTGTGGAGCAATAATATGACATTAAAGCTGCTTCTAAATGTTAAATGAGACAGGGATCAAGAGAACTGTAAAATATCGATTTGGTATAGAATATTATGCAACAGAATTTTCTATTTCGTATTGGACTGGAAACGGCTTGGACCCAGATCTGAAATCTGGTGTATATTGGCTTTTGGCAAGTTTGTGTCGAAATGCCTTAAATTAAAAAGCAATGTTTTGTACTGAAATAAGTTGACGATGTATATTTGTTCTTATTAGCTTGCGTCCAAAATACTTGGATCAAAAGCAGTAGTAACCAAAGGATTTAATATTAAAATCCGCTTTTTTAAATATAATATATTATAGATATTATATTATTTTTACTCCTTTCTAAATGAATTCTTAGCCAAACTTGTTTAGTGTAAACTAAAAGTACTTTGAATGTAAAATTATCGCATATTTCACAGAGGTTAGACTAATTTGACATTCCAAAAATACCTTTTGCTTCCTGACGAGTAAAACCACTATAGCTGTGAATTTTCAGTCTTATTCAGATTTAATTTTAAACTATGTGTAACCTGGCTTAGTGAAAAAATGTATTTTATTATTTTCTCTTTAAGAAATACTTAATTTCATTGTTTTTGAGGTTACCTCGGTTTTAATTTAAATCATAGTCATCTTATTACTACTATAAATGTATTTCCCGATGGTTCAATCATTGTTTTCAATAGGGAAATCTATCAGTTATACTGTAAGGTTTAGTCACGTAAGTTTTAAGATATTCTTATGTATGGTTTGTTCCATATGATTAGATTATGACACTGATTTAGTAGTTAATTTAATAAATTGATGTAATACATAATGCAATTATTATTTTATATTGTGCCCTAAATTTTTCTACCTACAGTGTAACATTGGGTACCCTTCCAAAACATCAGTTCATGTTACTTTGAAAAATTGAAGATTTAACATACTGCTACAAGCTGGGTATGGGATTAATTGAAATTCGACACAATAAAACACCAAATATCTTTATTTAACTTCGCTGTTTAGCCAAAACCAAACTGACTGCACCCGCAAACACGATTGCTATTAATATGACGACCGATCCTTCGAAAAAGTTCCACAACTTTCTGCAACCTTCTTCACAGCTCCATAGTGGCCTGCTAGGGCTGCGGGACTGTTCGAAAGAGATACCGCGGCCCTGGAACACAGGGCAAAGAAGGAACATGGATGGGTCTTAGTCAGTACAAGTCTGCCACTCCCTTCCGCTCCGCCCAGAGCGGAGGGGTCATTTGATGATTTCCCAACCTAAAAAAAAAAAAAACTCCTTAGTGGAACATTCTAGAAACAGTCGATGTAACAATACGAAATAATACTGAACTCTATCACACACCGAAAAACGTTTGACAAACAAAGCGTGTTTCGCGTTACCTAAAATATTTATGCTAGTTTCTCCCTTCATTTTGATATCGACGCTGTACCGCTCTGTATAATTGTATTAGTAGAAGGTACTCGTGTGCAAAGCAAAAGTTGATACCTACATCTGTTATATGATCGTGTTATGGTTTTACGTATAAAAAAGGCCCCAGACATTACCTCGTCTGAATATGTGAAGGCGACTTCGTCCGTGAAAAACATGGTATTCGGCAATTCGTACCTTTCCATTAGTGAAAGAATTTCTAAAATCGGGTGAGTAGTAGAGGTTACATCATAATAACTACCTACCTAAGTCATTTGTTTACTTACTACCGCAGGTTTGGTCGACTATGGCTAACATTCAAGTATCGGTCATGAGGGCAAAGAAAAATAACAAAATAGGTAGGTACTTTACATTTGAAAAAATTCACGCAACAGCTACTCCACCGCTATTCTTGTTCAACATAGCTCCATCTCCATCCAAGGACAGCGACGCAAACGACGCGAGCGACGGCAGAGAATGCGTGCAATAGTACTAAGAGGCCCACCGTGGTTTCGAGCACGGACACACCTGGGCGTGTAACAACGCAGAGGTCATCGACACCGACAAGACAAGATTGTAGATTTATGTCAGATGTTCTGCGGGTAGGTTTGCAACACGGTGACTGGAAAAATAAATCACCTAACGAAGGATGGGTTAAAGTACAGCGAAAAAGGTTGCAAAACCGTTTTATTGGGATGAAGGGGAAGGCGGAGGTAGGACCTCAGTCATCGTTTAGAGCAGCGGATGTAAATGTGCCTTTTTATATCTATAATGTGAACAGGGATACAAGCATGGACGATATAGTGTCATACATAAAATCGAAAACTGATGTAGATGTGTCCTTGAGCAAGATAGATATGAAGAGGAACAAGGGATACGCTGCATACAAGTTTTCAATACCAAAACAAAAATTGAATGTTTTTATGAATGAGGACCTGTGGCCGGCTGGAGTGTCTTTCCGTAGGTTTGTGTATTATAACAGTACGACCGAACCGCGGCATAGTGAAGTGAAATCGAGTGACTGAACAGATAAAAATAAATCAAACTAAAAACTATGGATAAGGCGATAGTAGATGTTAACGTTAATTTAGTTACTAAGATGATAAGTTTTAACTGTAAATCTTTAAAGAGGTCGGTCGAGTGTATAAAAAACTTGTGTAAATATGTAGATATTATTGCGCTGCAAGAGACCTGGTTGTTGCCACATGAAATATCAATTCTAGGTCACTTAGATTTAGATTTCAGTTATGTTGGTAAATCAGCTGTGGATACGTCGCTAGGGATATTAAGGGGAAGACCATATGGAGGTGTGGCTCTTTTGTGGAGGAAATCGTTGTTTACGTGTGTAACTATTTTACCGTGTGCTAGCGATCGTATTGTGGCAATTAAAGCGACGACGTGCGACGGCCGTGACTTGTTATTGTTTAGTGTTTACATGCCGACTAACTCTGTAGATAATTTAAGCGAGTTTTGTGAATGTCTTAGTGAAATAGCTGCTATAGTTGCGAGTGAGAATGTTGAGTCTGTCTATATATTAGGGGATTTTAATGCGCACCCTGGGGAATTGTTTAACCAGGAAATGTTATCTTTTTGTGATGAGCAAAGTTGGTGTTGTGCTGACTATAAGAACCTAGGTATAGACTCGGACACTTTTACCTTTGTGAGTGATGCCTGTGGCAGTAGACGGCTTGACCATTGCCTGGTTTCTGAAGCAGCGTGGAAATCAGTGGAGAAGGTGGAAGTGTACCATAACGCCTACTGGTCAGACCACTTTCCACTCTGCATTCAGGTCAGCCTGGGGATGGTGAGGCGAACGGATGCCTCAGCAAATCTTGAGGGCAAGGTAGTAGATAAAGTGAGGTGGGGGGAAAGATGTACTGACCAAATAAATTGCTATTACCAATTATGTATGCAAAAGCTTAGTCTGGTCGATTTCCCAGCACAGTTAAGCAACTGCTGCGATAACTTCTGCTTAAATAAAGAGCACACTGTAGTAATTGATAATCTGTACAAGAATATTGTTACGTCACTGCGAGAGGCGGCTGAGGGCAGTGCTGGTTATGTGAGAAAAAGTAGTAATAAACGTACTGTGATAGGGTGGAATAGACACGTTAGGGACGCTCATGGGTGCGCTAGGGTGGCTTTTAAAAACTGGGTTTGGCACGGGAAACCTCAATTTGGCCAGTTGTTTATAGATATGCGAGAAACGAGAAAAGTCTTTAAACAAAAACTTAAATATTGCCAGGACAACGAAGAACAAATTAAGTTGGATATTATAGCTTCAGAACATAAGAAAAAGCAGTTCAATAAATTTTGGAAGTCAACTCAGAAGTTAAACACCAGACCTGCTGTACCTTTGAGCGTTAATGGCGTGTCTGAACCAGTGGGGATAGCGGACATGTTTAGAGTACATTTCTCTGTGACACCACGGTTGCAAGTCAATAGGCAGGAGGGGTGCGGTGGGGAGAGACTTGGCTCGTCTAGCCCGATTTACATCTCATCAAAGGAGATAGGGAAGGTTATAAAAACCATGACTAGGGGTAAGTCTCCTGGTCATGATAACCTTAGTATAGAACATTTCCAACATGCCGGTCCGCATCTTCCTAGGGTCTTATCTATGTTATATAACTTTTGTATTAGGCACTCATACCTGCCTGCTGAGTTGATGAGGACGATTGTTGTACCTATAGTGAAAAATAAGACAGGCGACGTCTCGGACAAGGAGAACTATCGACCAATCTCATTGGCTACTATAACTGCAAAGGTGCTTGACAGTGTGCTCGGGCGTAGGATGTCTGGACAGCTCAATTTACATGACGCACAGTTCGGTTTTAGAGCTGGGCTGTCTACAGAAACAGCTATTTTGGCGCTCAAGCACACGGTCAGTTACTACACCTGCAGGAACACACCTGTGTATGCTGTATTCTTAGACCTTTCGAAGGCATTTGACCTGGTTAATTATAACGCCCTATGGACTAAGTTGCGTGACCGGGAACAACCTGAGGAGATAGTTGAGCTTCTCAGGTATTGGTATAATCACCAGATTAACCAGGTCAGATGGTCGGGTGCTTTGTCTGAGACGTATGGTCTGGAATGTGGTGTAAGGCAGGGTGGTCTGACCTCCCCAGCGCTGTTCAGCTTGTATGTCGATCAGTTGATCGGGGAACTCAGCAGCACAGGGGTTGGATGTTCGGTAGATGGTAAAATCATAAATAGCATATCTTACGCGGACGACATGGTGCTGCTGAGTCCCTCGATTGAGGCACTCAGACGTTTGCTTGAGGTTTGTGAGAGATACGCCTTGACTCACGGCCTCCTGTACAACGTGAAGAAGAGTGTGTTCATGGTGTTTGGGGTTGCTGCAAAGGGTCACAGGGCAGTGCCGCCAGTGTACTTATATGGTGTTGCTCTAAACAGAGTGCCTTGTTTTAAGTACCTTGGACACAAACTAGTCGAGGATCTTAGTGATGACCAGGACATAGAACGGGAACGGAGAGCGTTGTCGGTCCGATGCAATATGTTGGCCCGTAGGTTTGCAAGATGTACGAGACCGGTCAAGATCACCCTTTTCAAGGCTTACTGTCAGTCTTTTTACACATGCAGCCTGTGGGTCAAGCATACGCAGAGGGCCTACAACGCTCTTCGGGTCCAGTACAACAACGCCTTCCGGGTGCTGTTGGGGCTACCGCGATTCTGTAGCGCGTCAGCCATGTTTGTTGAATCTACTACAGATAGTTTTTCAGCAATCATGAGGAAAAGAACGGCATCATTGTTACGCAGGATTCGTGGGAGTGCCAACGGCATACTGAAGGTGATCGGGGATAGGCTGGACGGCGTTTTCCTGGAGTATTGGACCCGTATGCACAGCTACGGGTCTGATACTGCAGGAAAATACATGAATTAAATTGAATTGTATTGTATGTTTTATTTTGTTTGTTTTTAATTATAAGTAAGTACTAACATAGTTACGTAAGTTGTATCACTAACAAAATATGGAGCAAGTATCCGAAATAAACGTTTATTATTATATTATTATTTCCTTTATTTACTTTGTAACACACTTATTACATTTTTAAATATTTCTTAACAAAAACTATATAAAAAACATTTAAAAATATAAAAAATAGTGGTCCGCCGGTAGCGGGAGCAGGGTCCAAGCTACCGGTGGTTAGGGCTCCAGAGACAAGAACCTCCTCACAATACGAGCCGTATCGAGGAGTACTGCCTTCTGAATCAGGCCCTTGATCCAACCGCCTAAGGAGAGCTTCGAAAGATGGTCATCGAGGCTCTTGGCTATAAGGCCATTGGCCGTCACGACGATCGGCACAATGATAGCCGAGTTCACATTCCACATGTCGACAACCTCGTGTGCCAAGTCGAGATATTTTATTTGTTTCTCTTTCTCAGCTTTCACGAGGTTCTCGTCATGCGGGATGGTAACATCGACTATCATTACGCGGCGCGCTGATCGGTCTATCACTACTATGTCAGGCTTATTGGCGACAATAGTCCTGTCAGTAATGATAGACTGATCCCAGTACAGCGTAACATGGTCTTTCTCGAGAACTGGGTCGGGCACATACTTGTAGTACGGTACCTCAGATTCCACAAGTTTATATTTCAAGGCAAGTTGCTGGTGAATAATCCTGGCTACTTGGTTGTGCCTGTGCAAGTACTCGCCGTTAGCCAGACGAGAACAACCAGAAATAATATGTCTGATAGACTCACCCGGACGGTGGCATGCCCGACACACGTCAACCGTCCCGTCCTTCATAATATATTTCCGATAGTTGTTCGTCAACATAACTTCGTCCATAATCGCACAGACAAAACCTTCAGTTTCTCCAAAGAGATCGCCGAAACGTAACCAGGACACGGACGCTAGAAAATCTACATCGGGCCCATGAAGAGCCCGGTAGAAACGCCCGTGAAGCTCCTTGCCTTGCCATACTTCCTTGCGGTCATCGGTAGTAAGTACTTCAGGTTTGCGCCAGTTCTCTTTAGCCATGGACAGCGGGGTGAGTCCCTTGTCCACTGCGACCACATCTCGGTGCATACCCACCTCGACTTTTAAAAAATATTCTCTGAGACTGCACATCTCGCGGTTGTGAAGGGACTTCGCGTTTAAAAACCCTCGACCCCCACACTTCCGCGGGATGTACAGCCTCATCACTGATGATCGTGGGTGATGCATCCGGTTTGCGGTAAGCAGTGTACGAACTCTCCTATCCAGGGCATCAAGTTCGGTCTGAGTCCATTTGAGTACGCCGAAAGAGTACATTAAAACCGGCATGACCCAACCGTTGAAGGCGCGCACCTTGTTTCCGCCTGAAAGAAGGCTATGTAATACCTTGTTCAGGCGTCCAAAGAAGCGCTCCTTCAACGATTGCTTCATGTCAATTACGTTAATGCCTAACGCTTCCGACATACCCAAATACTTATAGCTTTCGGTTGAGGAAAGGGTTCTCAGGTGTATGGAATCCGAGAGCTGAATTCCCTCGGATTCCATAATCTCCCCTTGCTTTACATACATGACTGCACATTTGTCCACACCAAATTCCATCCTGATGGCGCTACTGAAAGTTTCAGTTACTTGCAGTAGCTCCATCAGTTGCAATTTGTTGGGGGCAAAGAGTTTCAGATCATCCATGTAAAGAAGGTGAGATATGACCTGACCACCTCTCCTCAACCGGTAGCCTAGACCTGAATCCTCCAGCAATGTGCTCAGAGGATTCAGGGCTAGACAGAACCAAAGTGGGCTCAGACTGTCGCCCTGGAATATTCCCCGTTTAATCCATACAGGTTCATCGTTCCCCTGGATCTGTCGACATCCTGGATATCGAAGGACCGTCCTCCATTGCCCCATACACGACTCAAGGAAGGCGCGTAGAGTTGCATCTATCTTGTACAACTCCAGCACCCTCATGAGCCATGTATGTGGCACCGAGTCGTAGGCCTTCTTATAATCTATCCAGCATGTAGACAGATCCTTGCGGGATCGACGAACCTGTTGGCTAATGGCCATGTCGATGAGGAGTAGCTCCTTAGTGGCGCGGGACCCATTCCTACATCCATTTTGAGAGGCAGACATAATGGAGTTTTTGTCAATGTGTGTATTAATTTTAGCTCTCAAAATGGATGTAAGAAGTTTATAGACCGTAGACAAACACGTGATCGGTCTATAATTTTTGGGTTCCGCGGGACTACCTGACTTATGGAGCAGGTGGGTAACGCCTGTTGTTAAAAACTGCGGTAGGGACCCAGACTCTAAGGATGACTGGAATTGGGATGCCAGGCAAGTGTGTGAACTGCTAAGCCATTTGAGCCAGAAGTTGTGCAGTCCGTCCGGTCCCGGTGATTTCCAATTCGGTAACGGACGAACTGCGCTGGCTACATCTAAAGGTGTTATCAAAATTGGCTCCATTTCTGGGATAGGTTCACACACCTGCTCGACATCACGCATCCAGTCAGCCTCAGTATGACAGACGGGTACCGACCAGATGCTGCGCCAGAAAGAACTCGTAGCAGCATCATCCGGGCGGCACAAGTCTGTCATATTCTGGTCAGGTCGCTCCCAAGCTCTGTATACCCACCTCTCATCGCTCTGGAACATGCGATTCTGTGAGTATCGATCAACCTGCCGCTTATACCTCCGAATACGGTTCGCCCATGCATAAACTTTCTGCTTCAGGAAGTCGATGCGCTCTGTGACACGGGACATGTATTCTTGAGGACTGATTCCAGTCCCCGAGAATGCCTGCCTTACAAAACGCATCACACGTGGTCGTGTATTGCCCTCCCTGAAGCAGTGTAGTTTGCCGATGAGTACCCTGGCCCCGTCGATGCGGCACTCGATCCTGCGCTGCCAGGCTGGTACGGCTGGTTTTGGTCGAGTAGCTACGTCACAATTTGGAAACTTGACATTAGCTAAACGACATGCCGCAACAGCCCCACAGTACAGGATCGAGTGTGTATCAACGAGGTTCTCGCTGCTCTCGAATAAATTCTTGAGTTGCGAGTCCAAGGCACACACCAGCGCCCTATTTTTATTATGCATGGGTAACCGTGGTAATCGGGGTCTAAGTTCGGTAGGAGTAGAACGATACTCGCGAAGCGCATCTTCCAAAGCGCTCCTCAATCGGTCGTTGCACTGGCTACTTACCACAGCAACCCTATCATCTTCCTCTACAACAGCTGGGTTGAACCGCGGCGGGGTTGCGTCAATAACTGACGCTTGCACCGCGGTTTGTGCCGGAGTAAAGACAATACGGTTCCTCAGTACCTCTGAGCGCAGCCTATCAAGTACGGCGTCGTCCAACATGTGATTGCGTTGGATAACCCGCACCTGATCCGACAGTCGTTGGGCCGAGACGTTGATGGTTGGTTCAAGTACCTGGAACAGAGACAGCATCCCAACACGGTACGCAGTGAGGTTAGTTCCCCCCTCTGTAGACCCGTAGTATGCGCGCATGACGTTCTCGTTAATGGAATGAGTCCATCTCATGCGCTGCACACAACCACCGGCAGCGGGGACCCGGCTCGGGGCCGGATGGCCCCTAAGTCCCAAGCTTCTCGGTGGCCGGCCTCTCCCCTGCCGACGTACAGGTGTTGGCGACGTCGGCGGAGAGAAATACTCGTCGCTCGAGCTCGACGCAACTGCCACTGCCGGTGTCACAGCACTCACGATGGGGCTGGATTCCGGCGGCGGCGAGGCGGAGCTGAGCGACTGGTCCGGAGGTGGTAGGCGTGCGCGTCGGGAGGCAGCTCTCGTTATCATTTGGTCATCGTTTCGTTATAACATCTCATTAAATATTATTTTCCATTTTTCATATTGATGACGCCGCGACGTTGACAGACGTCATTGTTGATTGGTAACAGTTTTTTTATATTTTCACTTTTTGGTTTTCTTTCTGCTTTTATTCCAATTTTCTAATATTTGCGTGTTTTTAAAAGACTATTAAAGAACTATTATAAAGATGTTTGAATAAAAACTAATATTTATATTAAAATAAGAATGATGATGAAATTTTGACCGATGCTTGACATACGGGGTTGCCATATATTATATTATTATTTCCTTTATTTAAATTCTTACAAATTATTTTACATTTTTAAATATTCCTTAAAAAAAATATATAAAAAAACATTTAAAAATATAAAAAATTGTAGCCCACCGGTATCGGGAACAGGGTCCAAGCTACCGGCGGTCAGGGCTCCAGGGAGAGGAACCTCCTAACAATACGAGCCGTGTCCAAAAGTACCGCTTTCTGAATCAAGCCCTTGATCCAGCTGCCTAACGAGAGCCTCCTCAGGTATTGGTCGAGGCTCTTGGCAATTAAGCCATGGGCTGATACGACTATCGGCACAATGATCGCTGAGTCCACATCCCACATGTCGACAACCTCGCGAGCCAAGTCAAGATACTTGATTTTCTTATCTTTCTCGGCTTTCACGAGGTTCTCATCATGCGGGACCGTTATGTCAACAATCATTGTGCGCCGCTCTGATCGATCCACCACCACTATATCAGGCTTATTGGCTACAATAGTCCTGTCAGTGATGATGGATTGATCCCAGTACAATGTGATACTGCCATTTTCGAGAACTGGGTCGGGCACATACTTATAGTACGGCACTTCCGATTCCACAAGGTTGTATTTTAGAGCTAGTTGCTGATGGATAATCCTGGCTACAAGGTTGTGTCTATGCAAGTACTCTCCGTTAGCTAGACGAGAACACCCGGAGATAATGTGACGGATTGATTCGCCTGGACGGTGGCATGCCCGACATATGTCAACCGTACCGTCCTTCACAATAAATCTCCGGTAGTTATTCGTCATCATAACTTCATCCATAATTGCACAGACAAAACCTTCGGTTTCTCCGAAGAGGTCCCCGGAACGTAGCCAGGCTACGGACGCTGATAGGTCTACATCGGGCCCATGCAGGGCCCGGAAAAAGCGTCCGTGAAGCTCTTTACTCTGCCATACCTCCATGCGGTCGTTAGTGTCAAGCACTAAGGGTTTGCGCCAGTTCTCTTTAGCCAAGGAAAGCGGGGTGAGGCCCTTGTCCACTGCGACCACATCTCGATGCATCCCCACGTCGGTTTCAAGGAAATATTCCCTGAGACTGCATATCTCGCGATTGTGGAGAGTCTTAGCGTTTAAAAAGCCTCGACCCCCACACTTCCGCGGGATATACAGTCTCATAATAGAAGAACGCGGGTGATGCATTCGATATGCCGTCAACAATGTACGGACCCTCCTATCCAGGGCGTCTAGTTCTGTTTGAGTCCATTTGAGTATGCCGAAAGAGTACATCAGAACCGGCATGACCCAACCGTTGAAGGCACGTACCTTATTGCCGCCTGATAAAAGACTATTAAATACTTTTTTCAGGCGGCCAAAGAAGCGCTCCTTCAACGATTGCTTCATGTCAGCAACATTGACGCCCAGCGCTTCCGACATACCCAAATACTTATAGGTTTCGGTTGCTGAGAGGGATCTAAGATTTATGGAATCCGAGAGCTGGGTTCCCACAGATTCCACAATCTCCCCTCGCTTTACATGCATGACCGCACATTTGTCCACACCAAATTCCATCCTGATGGCGCTACTGAAAGTTTCAGTTACCTTCAGTAGCTCCATCAGTTGCAAATCGTTGGGGGCAAAGAGTTTCAGGTCATCCATGTAAAGGAGGTGAGATATAACTTGACCACCTCTCCTCAACCGATAGCCTAGACCTGAATCCTCCAGCAGCGTGCTAAGAGGATTCAAGGCTAAGCAGAACCAAAGTGGACTCAAACTATCGCCCTGAAATATACCTCGCTCTATCCTTATCGGCTCGCTATTCCTCTGGATTTGCCGACATCCTGGATAGCGAAGGACTGTCCTCCATTGCCCCATACATGACATCAGGAAGGTGCGCAGAGTTGCATCAACTTTATACAACTCTAGCACCCTCATGAGCCATGTATGTGGCACCGAGTCATAGGCCTTCTTATAGTCTATCCAACATGTCGACAGATCCCTTCGGGAACGGCGAACCTGTTGACTAATGGCCATATCAATGAGGAGTAGCTCCTTAGTACCGCGGGACCCGTTCCTACATCCATTTTGAGAAGCGGACATGATAGAATTGTCATCAATGTGTTTGTTAATTTTAGCTCTCAAAATGGATGTAAGAACTTTATAGACCGTCGGAAGACAGGTAATTGGTCTATAATTTTTGGGCTCCGCAGTACTACCCGATTTATGGAGCAGGTGGGTTATACCTGTTGTCAGGAACTCTGGTAGCGACCCTGACTCTAAGGCTGACTGGAACAGGATCGCCAGGCGAGCGTGCGACCTTGTGAACCATTTAATCCAAAAGTTGTGCAGTCCATCCGGCCCTGGAGATTTCCAGTTAGGCAACGGACGGACTGCACGAACTACGTCTTGGGGGCTGATAGTGATTGCCCCCATTTCTGGTACTAGATCGCACGCTCGCTCGACCCCCTGAGTCCATTCACCCTCGGTATGGCTAACAGGCACCGACCAGATGCTGCGCCAGAACGAACACATGGCATCATCATCCGGTAGGCGCGTGTCAGCCACACCTTGGTCCGGGCGCTCCCAAGCCCTGTATACCCACCTTTCATCTCTTTGAAAAGTGCGATTTTGAGTGTATCGGTCCACCCGCCGCTTATACCTACGAATACGGTTTGCCCATGCATACACTTTCTGCTTCAGGAAGTCGATGCGCTCTGTGATACGGGACATGTAGTCTCGAGGACTGATATCAGTCCCCGAGAACGCCCGCCTCACAAAACGCATCACTCTAGGACGAGTATTGCCCTCCCTGAAGCAGATCAGTTTGCCGATGAGTGCTCTGGCCCCACCAATACGTCGTTCAATCCTGTACTGCCATGGCGGTACGGCTGGTTTAGGTCGTGTAGCTCTGTCATTAGAAAATTTGACATGAGCTACACGACATGCCGCTACAGCCGCACAATACAGGATTGAGTGAGCATCGGTGAGGTCTTCGCAGTTATCAAAATAGTTTGACAACTGCGAATCCAGGACAGCCACCAGCGCCCTATTTTTGTTATGCATGGGCAAACGAGGTATGCGTGGTCTAAGGTCGGGTTGCATGAACCGATATTCTCGAATCGCACCCTCCAAAGCACTCCTCATTTCCTCATTACACTGGGTACTTACATTAGTAACTATGTCATTACTCACGTCGTTATCGCGATTCGGTATTATAGTAGACTGTGGTGGAACCACAGCCTGCGGCGGCGGCGTGGCAATGACATGGCTACTCTGCATTTCAGTCCGCAAGCGATCAAGTACGGTGTCATCCAACATACGATTACGCTGGATGACTCGCACCTGATCCGACAGTCGTTGTGCCGACACGTTGACAGCTGGTTCAAGCACCTGAAACAGAGAGAGCATCCGAACACGGTACGCGGTCAGGTTGTTTCCTCCCTCTGTAGCCCCATAGTATGAGCGCATGACGTTTTCATTGATGGATTGCGTCCATCGCATGCGCTGCACACTCCCGCCGGGAGCTGGGACCCTATCAGAAGCCGGTGGGCCTCGAGGTCCTAAACCGTCCGGCGGCCGGCGTCCTCCCCGTCGACGAACAGGTGGTGGCGTCGTCGGCGGAGAGAAATACTCATCGCTCGAGCTCGACGCAACTGCCACGGCCGGTGTCACAGCACTCATGACGGGGCTGGATTCCGGCGGCGGCGAGGCGGAGCTGAGCGACGGGTCCGGAGGCGATAGGCGTGCGCGTTTTGCTGCTGCTCTGGTCAACATTTATCTTCATATTATATATTCGTCTTCTTCAAAATTTTTGTGACAGACAATGTCATTGTGTCAATTCCAAATTGTGGTTTTTTTCTTTGGTTTTCTATTGAATTTCGTTTTCATTTTGGTATTTTTATTTAAAAAGGCTATTAATAAAACGGTGGTATCGGTTAAATCTTCGGGTATAACTTTTAAATATTTATATTTTAGAAAATTTGATAAGTCTGTTATGAAGACGTTTGGTTGACGTAAGTGTTGCCAGCTTGGTTATTATAATATTATTATTATTATTATTTCCTTTATTTAAATTTTTACAAATTATTTTACATTTTTAAATATTCCTTAAAAAAAATATATAAAAAAACATTTAAAAATATAAAAAAATTGTAGCCCACCGGTATCGGGAACAGGGTCCAAGCTACCGGCGGTCAGGGCTCCAGGGAGAGGAACCTCCTAACAATACGAGCCGTGTCCAAAAGTACCGCTTTCTGAATCAAGCCCTTGATCCAGCTGCCTAACGAGAGCCTCCTCAGGTATTGGTCGAGGCTCTTGGCAATTAAGCCATGGGCTGATACGACTATCGGCACAATGATCGCTGAGTCCACATCCCACATGTCGACAACCTCGCGAGCCAAGTCAAGATACTTGATTTTCTTATCTTTCTCGGCTTTCACGAGGTTCTCATCATGCGGGACCGTTATGTCAACAATCATTGTGCGCCGCTCTGATCGATCCACCACCACTATATCAGGCTTATTGGCTACAATAGTCCTGTCAGTGATGATGGATTGATCCCAGTACAATGTGATACTGCCATTTTCGAGAACTGGGTCGGGCACATACTTATAGTACGGCACTTCCGATTCCACAAGATTGTATTTTAGAGCTAGTTGCTGATGGATAATCCTGGCTACAAGGTTGTGTCTATGCAAGTACTCTCCGTTAGCCAGACGAGAACACCCGGAGATAATGTGACGGATTGATTCGCCTGGACGGTGGCATGCCCGACATATGTCAACCGTACCGTCCTTCACAATAAATCTCCGGTAGTTATTCGTCATCATAACTTCATCCATAATTGCACAGACAAAACCTTCGGTTTCTCCGAAGAGGTCCCCGGAACGTAGCCAGGCTACGGACGCTGATAGGTCTACATCGGGCCCATGCAGGGCCCGGAAAAAGCGTTTATTATTTATTTATTATTTTCGTTTCATTATTATTATAGCTGCAAAAAAGAACGGCGAACGAGAACGCCTCAGTGAACCCACTAACAATGCAATGAGTTTCTATAACTACGGTTACCTACCTACAGATATTATTGATGAACCTTCTCTATGTGGTGGAGAAAATTAATCGTTAGCGCAGAACAATTAAGATCAGCACATTCGATTATGTCTTCGTAAATTGTTTTCATTGATAGCGAATTGAAGAATGTAATTGGATATTGATTTTGTTCGGGTGAATAAAATGCGACTAGACAAAGATTCTCTATAGATATTTTTAGGAGGACTTTAAAACAAAAACGTCACACCTGTTTTCCCCAAAGGGTCAGCCAGATCTGTATTTTCTGCTATCTATAGTAGTAGCCAATAGTTGGTAGGTATTCCTACATTTATACTATTTTACATAATACAGGGGTGAATTTGGGCGAGTACCTACTTGCTGGGGCTGGGGCCAGACAGTAGGAAACTGGGATAGGTAAACAACAGAATCCGGGCTTCCTATGTGGTCCCATTTCAGTCAATGCGTTCTTCTCTGCCCAATACTTCGCCATTTCAGCGACATCTTCGGTAGCTTTTGACACACAAAGGGCATGAAAGGAGTTGAGTCGTCAATGGTCTGTGATGCTGTTCCACATTCTAATGAATGTAGGTACTGCTTTGAACTTTCGCAGGTTTCTCAAGGTTTCCCCAATCTACCTACTGAATTGGGTTAGGTACATCTGCCTGCCCACTTGTATTCGCAGACGGTTCACGTAAATGTCTATCGGAAACACAATTACATAACAAATTTCCACGTTTTTGTAGACGCATAAAAACAGTTACAAACTGTTCGTTCTTTACAGCATTTGCGTTGACGTAGATAAAAATCTGTGCGGGTTGAACAACGGCTGCTCACCAAAGGATAAATACGTAAAGTTTATAAGGAAAAAAACATTTTATTACGTGGTAGAACCTTTCCTGAAAGTGAAAGGGTCAGATCTAATGTAAGTTGGGATCTTTTAGGTTACTAATGGTTTAGGTATGTACATTTACTTAGGTTTAAATGTAAGTGCCTAATTATTGAATTCGAAAACTATAGACTGACCGCTTTAATGACTCCTCTCCGTTGCCCCATTAAAGGCACATTAAGCGTCCACAAGGTCCTAATGATATCCCTCAAATATTTGCTTTAAAATAACCATAATCCAGGTAGGTATTACGATACTAATTGAAACAATACGTGATCAACCAGAACCAAACTTCAGAATATTCCATTTAAATTGATAGCTTCGCGAGGACTAGAGATGTTATACCTATTTAAGGTCGTCAGAAGGTTAAAGATAAACTCCGTGTTCGATGAATGTGAATATGAATGAATAATTTATTTTCCAAAAGGTTTCCTTAAATACTATTTTACAAATTAACACTAGCCAATAAAAACATGTACATTAAATTAGAATAAAAATTACAAAATAAAAATCCAATAACATTAGCAGGATTTCCACCAATCGCGTTACAGCACTGTTGCAGCGTTATTTCCACGAGGGGCGCTAGTGTGTTCACGGAGGCGCGCGGCGTCTCGGCGTGCGCGCAGATGGCATAAATATAGGTGCTCCGTAGTTTGCGCGCGCTAGTGTCAGGAGGCCACCGTCGAGTGATGTTGTGTTAGGTACGTATCGAGTTTACGGAAGATGGAAGACACGCGGAGCGAAGAGTAGAAAAGTGGCCTCACAGCTCCTGACACTCCTATTTCTTTACAGAATGTCAAAAAAGTTCTTTTCAGAACTGTTTCTTATCAGGGCGTCAAAACGTGGTCTAGTTCTTGTCAGAACTGTGTGCTTCATATTTCTTGTCAGAGCGTCAAAACGTAATGTGCTGTGGTCAGCGGTGGCTACAGTACTCCCCCTCAAGCGAAGCGTACCGGCAGCCTGACGACACGGCCTGAGCGCGTTGATCTGTTGATGGCGGGCTGTGACGTCACGTTGGCCGTAGGTACTTTTACTTGTTGCTTGGTAACGGTTGGTGTGGTACTGGTTTTCTTGGTAATGGTTGGTTTGGTAACAGCTTGTGTTTTCTTGGTGATGGTAATCTTGCTTGGCGGTAAGGTAATGGTATGCTCTGAGATGACATATGCAGGCTTAAGTCGATCGATTGAAATGTTGGCTTGCCGATTCGGTAACTGTATTGAGTACACTTTATCTGTTCGGCTTATAACTCGATATGGGCCTTCATATGGAGCTTGGAGAGGTTTCTTGACTGCGTCGGTTCTAATAAACACGTGACTGCACTTGAGTAAATCTTGATGCACGAATACGCGTTTGTTATTGCTGTGAAGCTCGGTGACGGCTTGCGGTTTGTTTGCTTGAATGACATCACGAAGTTTTTCGACGTAAGTATAGTCCATTGTAGGTATGTAGGTATTTGATGTGAAGAAATCGCCAGGTAGGCGTAAGTTGTAACCGTAGGTAAGTTCGGCTGCGCTCACACCGGTGTCGGTGCGTAGTGCGGCTCGTAGTCCAAGTAACACCGTAGGTAACTCGTCGATCCATGTACTCGTGTCGGATAGTTTCGCCCGCAGTGCAGTTTTGAGCGAACGATGCCACCGTTCGACCATCCCGTTGCTTTGAGGATGATACAGTGTTGTGCGATTTTTCTTAATTCCCATTTGTTTCATCAGATTTTGAAACAGCTGACTCTCGAACTGGCGACCTTGGTCGCTTGTAAGTGTAGTCGGGCATCCAAATCTTGATATCCAATGTTGGTAGACGATATTAGCTATTCGATCAGCTGATATTTCGTCGGTAGGGATTGCTTCAGGCCATTTCGTGAGTCGGTCGATCATTGTTACTAAGTATCGATGACCTTGAGCTGTTGTAGGTAGTGGTCCCACAATGTCGACGTGTAGGTGTTGAAAGCGATCACTTGGCGGGAAAGATGAGATGTTGGAGAATGTGTGACGTTGTATCTTGCTTTTCTGACAATGTATACAAGTTCGTGTCCAATGGCTGATGTCGGTGTTCATTGATGGCCAGAAATATTTTTGAGTTATAAGTTTACGAGTCGTGCGCGTACCAGGATGACTGATGTTGTGCACGCTGTTGAAAACTTCTTGTCTGTGTGCCTCTGGTATATAAGGGCGTACATAAGACGTAGACGTTTCGCAGTATAACTCGACGTCAGAGTTAGGTATTACTACTTTCTTGAGAGTGATGTTTGTTTCTTGCAGTAATCGTTCAATGTTGCTGTCCTTTTCTTGCGCGCTGACTATTTCCTTGAAGTTTATTGTAGATGGGCATGAAATAGTTTCGATGCGGCTGAGTGTGTCGGCGACAATATTTTGTTTACCGCTCACGTGACGTATGTCGGTGGTGAATTCGCTGATAAACAAAATTTGTCTCGTTCGTCTCGGTGTTTCAGTACTCGATTGAGTTTTTGACATGACGTATGTAAGCGGCTTGTGGTCGGTGAATATGATAAGGTGACGTCCTTCAAATGTCTTGCGGAAGTGTTTGACTGCCATGTAGATTGCGAGTAGTTCTCGATCGTAGGTAGAATACTTCTTTTGCGCGTCGTTGAATTTCTTGGAGTAATATCCGAGCGGTTGCCATGTTTCGTTTAGGTATTGCTGTAGGACGGCGCCAGCTGAGTTGTCGGATGCGTCGCAGAATAAGGCGAGTGTGACATGATGTGATGGGTGGGCGAGTAAAGCTGCGTTTATGATGCTAGCTTTACATTGCTGGAACGCTTGAGTTGCTTCGTCGGACCACGTGATTGGAGTTTTGTCTCGCTTCTTTACGTTATGTAGGTATGAATTCAGTGGAGCTTGTAGTGCTGCGGCGTTAGGTATATGATCGCGATAAAAGTTGATCATTCCGAGAAATCTTCTTAATTCTTCGATTGTCTTCGGTTGTGGGTAATCGATGATTGCTTGAATTTTGTATTGCGGAGGTTTGATGCCTTTCTTTGATACGGTGTAGCCTAAAAACTGGGCTTCTGACTTGGCTAGGTTGCATTTGGCGGGGTTGATAGTGATGCCATTATCTTCCAATCTCTTTAGTACGATTTGGAGATGTTCTCTGTGTTGTTCTTCGCTTTCTGATGCCAATAACAAATCGTCTATGAATGGGAAGACGAAATCTAATCCTCGTAGTACTTCATGTATGTAGCGCTGAAATGTTTGTCCCGCGTTCTTCAAACCGGGGCACATACGTGGGAATTCAAATAATCCCATCGGGGTGATGATGGCTGTCTTCTCGATGTCTTCTTCTCTCACGCTTAGTTGTTGGTAGGCGCGGTTGAGATCTATTGTTGAGAAGATAGTTTTTCCAGATAGGTGATGTGTGAAGTCTTTGATTCGTGGAACGGGGTAGCGATCTGGTATGGTGATGGAGTTGAGTCGGCGATAGTCACCACAAACTCTTATATCGCCATTCTTCTTGGGAACGATGTGTAGAGGTGACGACCATGGGCTTTTGCTAGGTCGACATAGTCCTTGTTCAATCATGTTTTCAAATTCTTTCTTCACTGTTTCGAAGCGATGTGGTGGTATCGGTCGGGCTCGACTATGTATCGGTGGTCCTCGTGTTTCGATGAAATGTTGCACGTGGATATCAGAGTTTAATTTCATCGATGTTAGTCTTGTTATGCCGGGATACTGAGCCAAAATGTCGTGGTATGATTGCGACATGTCGATGCTGCGTACTGTAGGCACGTTCGATGCTCGTACCGGGGCATTGACTTTTAAGCTCGTAACACCGTCGATTAATCTTCGGTTCTTCAGGTCGACGATGAGTTGATGATGCTTGAGGAAGTCGGCTCCGAGTATAGGTTTTGAGACGTCAGCTACGATGAATTTCCACAAGTACGGGCGGCGTAGATTGAGATCAAGCGATAATGTTTTCTCGCCATACGTAGCTATAGTTGTGTTGTTCGCTGCGTATAGCTGGAATGGTAGCGGCGTTGGTACTTGTCCCTTTCTTCTCGGGAGCACGGATATGTTGGCTCCAGTGTCGACTAGAAATGCTAATTTGGAGTTTCTGTCCGTGATGTATAGGCGGTGGGATTTTTCTTGAACGCCGGTGTCCGCCACTGCCAACGTTCCGTCTAGTTTTCCGTGTTTTGTTTCTGTTTGTTGAATGAGCAAGGTGATGTGCAGCGTCTAGCTTGCTCCTTAAAACGGCGGTGATAGTAGCAGAACGGGGATGGAGAAACATCGTGGCTGCGTTGACGTGATGTGCTGCGGTGACGAGATGAGTGACGACTGCGACGATAGTTGTTGTTGTTTTGATAGCGACTTGACTTCAGTTCCGCTATTTCTAGCGATAATTTCCTTATTTCGCTAATGAGGAACTGCGTATCTGCTTGCGGTGCGGATAGTGTAGATGGTGCGGGTGCATGCACGGCTGCGACTTCTGTTGGTGCTGTCTGCTCCATAATTTTGTCAGCAAGTAGCGCCAGTTCGTCGAGTGCTGTCTTGGTGCTGAATGTTTCACTGACTGCGAGGACTGAGTGGACGTGTGATGGGAGGTGGTTCGTCCACATAAGTCGCAGGGTGGAGTCGGGAACCTTGTCTCTGGCGAGGTTTCGCATGCGGCGGAGTAGTTGCGTCGGCTTCTGGTCTCCGAGTTCCATATCGGACAGTAATTTCTGAAATTGGCGGCTGTCGGATTCCTCGTAGGCAGATATGAGTCTGTCTTTGATGGCCTTGTACTGCTCCGTCTCTGGTGGGTTGTACAGTAGGTCCATTATCTGCTCGATGTCTTGTCGCTCGAGCTGTGCGATGACCATCTGTGCAAGCTGAGCTTGGCCTTTCTTGAGGTCATTCGTTGCTGCTTCAAAGCTGATGAACCAGAGCCGTGGTCGATCGCGCCAGAATGGTGGGATGCGCATCGTTAGTGATATTCCAGCTGCTTCAGCCTTTGGGACTGGATGTGATGTTGAGCTGGATTGTTCTTCCGTTTGGCAGGGATTCGACATCTTGATTTGTGTTGATTCACAAACTGGCAGAGCTTCGTCCTCGGTTCTTCACTGTGTTCAGGCAGGGGTCACCACTTTAAGGTCGTCAGAAGGTTAAAGATAAACTCCGTGTTCGATGAATGTGAATATGAATGAATAATTTATTTTCCAAAAGGTTTCCTTAAATACTATTTTACAAATTAACACTAGCCAATAAAAACATGTACATTAAATTAGAATAAAAATTACAAAATAAAAATCCAATAACATTAGCAGGATTTCCACCAATCGCGTTACAGCACTGTTGCAGCGTTATTTCCACGAGGGGCGCTAGTGTGTTCACGGAGGCGCGCGGCGTCTCGGCGTGCGCGCAGATGGCATAAATATAGGTGCTCCGTAGTTTGCGCGCGCTAGTGTCAGGAGGCCACCGTCGAGTGATGTTGTGTTAGGTACGTATCGAGTTTACGGAAGATGGAAGACACGCGGAGCGAAGAGTAGAAAAGTGGCCTCACAGCTCCTGACACTCCTATTTCTTTACAGAATGTCCAAAAAGTTCTTTTCAGAACTGTTTCTTATCAGGGCGTCAAAACGTGGTCTAGTTCTTGTCAGAACTGTGTGCTTCATATTTCTTGTCAGAGCGTCAAAACGTAATGTGCTGTGGTCAGCGGTGGCTACACCTATATAAAAATAAAAAAAATAAAAAATCTTTATTAACAAGTGGTTGTTTAAACATCAGTGTAGCCCTGGCTCTTGTACTAGGATTCCCTGTATCACAAGAGCCAGACCTCTCAATTCACAGGGAACATAATTATAAAAAACGATAGACAGAAAAAAAAAAAATATGGGATACACTGTAGGATATGGCATGCATTAAAAGTGTTTACAAACATGAAATATAAAAGAGAGAAAATAAAATAAAAATTTGAACATAATATGGCAGTATACATTTTATAAATTAGATTAGGTTATGTACCACTCACTGCGTCCTGAGAAAACTGTGGGTGAGTGTGCGTGTGTGCGTGATGTGAGAGTGTGTGATGTGTGTGGTGAGTGTGTGAAACGCTAACGCTGCCGAATAGCTTTTCTGATTCGTTATGGATATGATATTTCGAATCTGGATACGGATATGAATATAGGAATAAAATTATATCGGTTTCGGATACGGTTACGGATATGTAATTATTTCGGTTAATCCGTTAGTTTCGGATAGTTTCGGTTATGGATATTAGATTGAAGTAAAATATAAACACAAATAGCATGTAATAATTTGGTTTTATTTATAGGTTTTATCTAGTCTAGGTTATCATTTGGTATTATAATCAGTCATATAGGTAAGTAACTATCCGAAACTTGTGAAACGGATACGGTTACGGTTACGGATATATTTTTATTTCGGATATCCGATAGTTTCGGTTACGGTCACGGAGCTCCATAACATCCCTGGCGAGGACTCATTAAAGCGGTCGGTCACGCGGTCTATAGCGGAATGTGGTCTTTTTATTTTCGTAAATACCTTTTACACAGATTTTTGTGTAATTAATGAAAACCGAGACATAAACATTACTCAACTGGACCCTACGACAATTTGCAGTAAAAAGTAAGTAAGTAGGTACTCTATTTAATTAAATTAATTATTTAGAGACATAGTTTTTTTAAAAACGTTGCTCATCACTAGGAATTCCTACTGTATCGTGGGTGCGTTTACAAACATTTAGACTCACCTCACAATCAGCCAGACCCGGAACAAATACCTGTAGACCATACAAATATTTGTTTAGAACGGGAGTCGAACCCGCAGCGCCACAGCTAATCGCTCAGCCGCTGCGCCAACCATGCGTTGTTGGTTACTTGAATCCATTTCAAAATCCATTTCAAAGTTTTGTCAAGGTTAGGTTTGGAATTATTTCTACCTCAGGCAATATTCCCGGCTATTGGAACAATACAGAAAAAAAATAGTAGGCACAGATAAGTTGGTCTGTGCGGTTTTTAAACGGCCTACCTACTCTACGGACACCAAACTGTTCCCTTTTGAAGTTAGGACTACACGTTTGTAAATGGCCAGAATAAAGTGTCACACGCGAAAAAGCTCGCATTCCAGCACAGCTTTCCGATCGGTTTACAGACAGAAGTCTGTGATATAGTAGTTGTAGGAAGCATAAACTGGTTCTAGTACCGAGGCACGAATCATGTTTCGGCTCATGTATCCCCGGATTTCAGGCCTGAGTAGACGAGGGACCTTTGGTCGTGGAGGACAATGAATGGATAAATGTCTGCCGAGGAAGTGTGACGGACACAGCGCACTTGGTAGGCGATCATTTGCCCGCGGTGTCATTACGCAGATACCTACGTCACTCTCGAACGCTCAGTGTAATGAAATCGGCTGTGTGCGTTAATGTGCCTTAGCGCGTTAAGGTGCTTACCTATAGAAGCAGGTTTTCGGTACAGAGAAATTTGGGCGGGTCGGTACCAATCGGTGCAGGGTTAACTTGTATAAAGAAACAGGTAAATTTGTCCGTATTGATCATATGACTTGAACCTGTATAACTCGTTCCAGGTAGTCGGCATCGACAAGTTTAAACCTGTTTCTTTATAAGTGAGCGCATCAGATAACATAGAAATTAATACCTGTACCGATCGGTACCGACCCGCCCGTACCGGAAACCTGTTTGTTTATGTAAGCACCATTAGTTACATTTTTTGAGGACTTTCCTTAACCTACTTTTATGCTATTTGGTTGGTCGGTGTCTCTTAGTTATTCGGGGTGTAAATGTAGTACCAATTTAGTTTCATAATATTGACGTCAGTCCGTTTATCAAAACCTAAGAAAACGATAGGGATCCCGCCTCAGGCTTATCGTTATTTCACTGCCCACTGTTTCATACTGACGGAAAATGAATATGCCAAAATCTATTACATACTAGCGTCTCCTGGGGCTATTCTTATTAGAGATAATATTTAAGGAAAAAAAGCTGTAGTTACCTATTTAGTATCTATGGCTAAAGGGAAGAATCTGAAAAATATCATCAACATATACAGCGTGTACCAGAAACGTGTGGTCATATTTCAGGGTGTAATAACCATGGAAATCGCGATAAAAAAAATCAGTTGTCACACATTTGGGTCGAGTTGAATTTGTACGGGGCAGCTGATTTTTTACGCGATTTCGATATTGGTCCCATGGTGGATCGTGGTCATAATTGAGGGTGTGATTCAAACCATTAAACTGAACAGCTTTCTGTTCAGTTTGAATCAAACCCTCAAACATGACCACATCTTTGCTGTATATGTATGTATGTGCTAAACTAACATGTGGGAAAATGTCTTCGAAGTACCTAAATCAACCCTAAAATTACTGGTACTTACAAATTTACAATCCGTCAAGTGCTCTTACGGTCGACCACTTTTCAACCTTATTATTAAGGGCTAAGGGTGAAAAGTGGCAGACCGTCAGTTAGCTCACTAGTACCAACTATGTGCCTATAATTTAAAATTCTTTAGTATTTGCATGAAAGGAGCCTCCCCGAGCGACGTACCCTCCGACCTCCTGTTACGTCCGGCACACCCTGGGCAATCGACTGTAGTTGATTGGCTAATCCTTTCACCACGATGGCAAATATAAATATAAATAAAAGTTCTAACCGGCCCACTTCTAACAGTCCACTAACAAAACCAGCCTTGTGTGTAATCTCGATTAACATCGAAAGGTTCTCTCAGAACAACGCAGAAATCCTCTCTGAATTATCTCGCAAGACTCAATGCGATGTCTTATGTGTTCAAGAGACTCATCGAGATTCCTCCCAAAGCAGGACCCACATTCCTGGACTGTCTCTTGTCGCCCAGATCTGTCACCCGAAGAGCATTGTTTTTGCTCTTCGGATGACAGATCTCTGCAGATGGCGGTTCATGGACGCCTTAGTCTTCAAGTGCGTATGCGGCTTCTCCCCACAGACAATCACCTGCGCACTTGATGATTTGCTTAGTGCACCAGTGACCGGAGTTCGCATGTCTGAGTTTTGAGCTAAACATAACTTTTTGAACTTTTACCATCGACACGCTAAGAAGATCTTTAATATATCTCAGTTACAGTTCATAATAGGTTCATTCGCAGTTTCGAGGTGCAGTGGCTGCCACAAGCATTGATTTATAAAGCTATCAAGGGTTTGAAATTGTCCACAAAGTCGTGGAAAACAATCTATAAATAAGCTTCTTTATCCAATTACTCCGATAAATCTATTTGTGCTGTGGTTTTCGACTAAGAATAGCTGAACATCTACCTCCTACGCATGTTGGGAACGGCAATCCAATTCTATTAGATGAACGGAATACTGCATTATGTAGACATAATATACCACCTGTACCTATATGGAAAAGCAATAACTTATTTCATAAACTTTACCATATGTAGTATCCTGTGCAGAAATTGGTATACTGGGTAACATGCAATGGTTGTTAGACTTTCAGCATTCTGACTTCCTGTAAAAACAACACTACACAAGATTCCTGCTACTTTTAATCTAGGTATTCATCAATTATTCCATGATAAAGATCTATAAAATAATATCCTTATTACTTTAACAGTTCCCGTGTTCCTGGAACTGTATTTATTTTACTTTCATATTTCAACATAAATTTATTTCCTAGAATCAGCGCTGATGAAATTCGTTAAAAGGTAAAATATCGCCCAATAAACATAATGAATCTCGAATTTTTGGAACTCAAAAATAGTGAAGTCAGCAAAGCTAAATAGTTTACATCGCACACAGCGGTAACAGTCATTGTACGAGCCGGTAATGTTCGTACAGCCGCTCCTTATCATTGTGTGCGTATACGTAGTCTACCCTTCACGGGGTTTATTTTTTTTATCTTTAAGCTTGTAGGGTACAAGGAAAAAATAAAGAAAACGGTTTTACAATAAGGCCAACATTTTATACAAGTGTAACATGGTCACCTTAGCTGATTGGTGTAAGCGCTTGCGTCAGTTAGTGACCTAAGCTTAACGATGTGAGTTCGATCCCAGGTGAGGAGTTGCTGTTTTTTACTTTTTGTTCTTTATTAAATTAATTTTGTGACCAATAAAATCACTCAAGCAAAAAGTAAAAAGGTAATTAAATAAAACCAATAAAATAATTTGATTTTTTATTAGATAAACATTGGGTTTGAAAGGACCTTTGCCTTCCTTACATTGGTTGTTTTAAGGTTCAATTTGGTGGGAGTTGTATGTTAGCAAAAAAAACTTGTGTGGCTGATACAATGATTTAATACGAACTGGTTTTAAACATATATAGGCTATAGCTATCCATACTAGACATTCGAATGAGTAAAACACTGTTGTTTACCTGTTTTATTGACAAAGGCAAAGTTTTTTGTTGGTAAGGATGGACGTAAATAATTTGTCAAAGTAGCAGATATATAAATTGAATCAAAGTAAAATTAGAGGTGAAGTGAATCAACATGTTAGATAGTAAGAAATTATGACAACTTCTAACCGCATAACAATAACATCACTTCACCATACTTTCAATACTTTACGAGTTGTGCTTTTAAAAAGAGGATTAGAGGAGGAGATTATTAACATCTATACCTAATTGTTGCTAAGGTTTATATTTGTTTACATTCGCTTAACAAATATGAACATTATTTGCATAAAAATAAGATTCATATTCGCCTACTAATTTAAATAAATTCGACTATAATGAGTCTGTAAATCCTCGTTTTCTATTACTTCTTGTAACCTTCACCTCATGCTGTTAACCATATTCGCGCATATGTTTAGTAACATTTACGCCCATCCTTATCCGACTTAAACGTTTTTTCGTCGCTATAAATCAGCACATTGTTCTCCCAATCAAAATTAATCTATGACCTAGCAAAGTGTAGTCGGTTTTGTCGGTGCGCAGTGGACAGTTTGTAAGCACATATTGTGTGCTGTTGCTTTTACGCGGGTGGACAAGAAGGGAACAGCCTTGTGCCTTGCCACGATGTCGTGGTGTCGAGCCGATGAATTTGCCTTTGGTTTTGGCCTAGGATGTTCTACGTCTCCAAAATCCGGTTCTCCTCTGTGGATAAAAAGAGTATTTATAATACTATTAATAATAGCTATTATTATAAAAATATATACTACATTTAAATACTATATACATAATATACACAATGTTTAAATAATAAAGTTATATATACCTAATTAATTTTATAATAATACAAATAAAAAAAAAAAATATAAGATATACACTGACATTAGCTTTTCTTAAACTGTCTAAGGGCTAAATCAAGCTAATTTTAGACCAAGTTAATTTTTATCATAATCATCTTAAGATAAATTTTAAAAAATCTTTCATTCATGATAATATATTATTATAACTATGGTAGGTATTGCACTTAAGTTACATTAATTATTTATTCGTAGTAAACATTGAAAGGTGAGAGGAGTTAGTTAAAGTGAAGTAGGTATAATATCAACATAGTGTTATATGTAACTGTTACTCACCGATATCATTAAGCGCCTTCCAATTTCGCATCTTCTTAGCGTGTCGATGACAATTCAAATTGAGTCAGTCCAAAATTTGTCGACGACTTTGGCACTTTCAGTAGCGTCCTGTGATGCACATCGCAGGAGCAAACAACAGGACAGGCAGGACACGATATAAAGTGTCCCATCGTTTGTGGGGCAGCACCACATTTACACTCACAATTTCACATATAGATATGTTTTGCTCATCCAAAACAACGATTTCTACCCTTTTGAACATTGATAAAATGTTACATTGTTGGATCCACAGAAATAAATCGCATGAGTAGTAATCAATAAACTCAGTAATGCAAATACTCGTAGATTGACAACTAAGAACGCTCATTTTTATAAATGAAGGTGTTTGAAAACAATATTTTAAAATTGTCGGTAGTTTTTTTCTAAACAGTCAAAATAAAATGACCTGAGAGTTCCGTGTTTATCTCAAACATTGGAAACTTCATTACCCAACCTTGAACGGGATCGAATCGTTATAAATTCTACTTTAAGTAATGTTTTAACAAAAGAATGAATACAAAAAGAAAAAGAGTATATTGTTGCATACAAGGTTTGAACTTACGGCTTCTTGTTTACTGACCAAAGACGATAGCCATTGTGCCAAGCTTGCTATAGTGATATGATGCAAAATATTATACCTCCTTCAGTACCATAAGTGAATGATGACTATATATTGGTATATGGTAAATGATGTGCCACACGCACACTAATAAAAACCGAGCTCGCACGTTTTATTTAGTGTTTGTGTGCATAACTATGACTTCACCCACACATATAATCTGTAAATCAATTAGTATTGTCTCGTGTACATTTTCATATTGGTGGGTAAACTTTGTTATTGCATTCGAGCCGGAAATCACACCCTAGCAGTAGATGAGGATGCTATGGAGTCGAGAATTGCAGTAACAAATGTCCACGTGTATCAAACGACGTTTTTCAATACACTTTCGAAGAAATAAAATAACAGTACGAAAATTATTTTTGCCTTTAATCATTAAGAAAATACGTTTTAATTTGGTTTACCTTCGCAGGTAGAAAGAGAAGTAAACTAGCAAAACAGCCTACTATTAAAAATAAAAATAATTTTTGAACTTAGGACACACAACAAATGTTAATTTGGTGATAAAACCAAATTATTTAATAAATAATAGTGTTAATTTATGATATTCTGTTCATAAACCCAGTTTAATTTTACAGAATTATGTCCTCGGTTCAGAATGATGTAGATACTGAACACATCATGTTAACTGTTTGTGTGTCGATGTCCCTTCTACCCTGTATATTGCAAAAACCAAAGAACACTTTCCCCAACCTGGTAATTAAACCCAGGACATCAAGCTCAGTAGCGCTAACTTCCTTTTTGAAAGTCTTCTTAAAAGTCGCAGAACATAGCTGTTTATGTACGTATGTATATAAATAGTTTATCAGATAGTCACGTCTTTCTTTATCTGACAAAAACGTGTCTCGTTTGGAGATCTCAATAGGAATACAGAAGCGGGTCGATCACTTGCCAAGCTAACTTACGTAGTAAATCTGAATAAGCATATTATATAAATATATTACGTTACGGTTCTTGTAGCTAACTTCATGAAGTTTTATACAGGGTCACATTAAATGAGGTTTCGAATCTTCACAGACGTAATGAGTACAAAAATAGCCTAGTGGTGTGGCCGTCAGTCTGCGAAGTCATAGGTCTCGAGTTTCAACCCAAGAACCTTCTGATTTTTCGGATTCATGTGCGTATTGTATAATTATCACTTGCTTCGGTGAAGGAAAACATCGTGAGGAAACCAAACCAGCATGCCTGAGATATATTTCTCGAGTTAATAGGCTTCTTTTGGGTTAGCTCGTACCATCGTCGACCTCATCTCTCCTCAGGATAAGATTGAGGTCAGGAGTAGGCCCATTTAGTATATATAAAAAAAATGTAAAGCCAAGTCAGAGTAGAAACTCTGACGCCAGGTTAAGCCCTCATCATCTTCCTGCCCATGTGCCATGTTACTTGGGGTCGGCGCAACACGTTTTTTTCTTCCATTCTCCTCTGTCAACCGTCACGCAATGATTTATACCTTTTTCCTTCATATCATTCCGCTCACCAGCCATCCATCGTTTCCTTGATCTTCTCTCCATCCATCAACATTTATATTCATCACTCTTTTAGTCACATGTGATTCATCTCTCTTCATCACATGTCCATACCAAGACAGTCGATTCCCTTTCAACTTTTCTGTAATTGGCGGAATTTTCAAACTTCCTCTAATATACTCATTCCTTATTTTATCCATTCTTGTCACATCACTCATCCACCTCAACTCACCAGGTTAGGCGCTAACCACACGAAAAAGAAAGAAGGGTTTAATTTCTAAACTCATATGTCAACATAATTATTTAAAGTAATTATTCTCCCTGAGTTCGAAACCCATAGACACCAATCACGTGTGCCGTGTTTAGCTTGTTAAAAGTTTTCAAGAAAAGTCCTACTTATTTACCTATACAAAACAAAAAATGCGAAAGTATGTTTCTTTGTTTCCTTTTCGCGCCTAAACCACTGAACCGATCATCTTGAAATTTTGCATATACGTTGTCAGGTGTACAGAAACGGACATAGGGTACCTTTCATCCCGAAAAAAAGTACTGTTCTCGAGGAAAACAACATTAACGTTCTTATGACAGATGGTGCCACGTGTCTTTCGAATCATGATTGAATGATATTATTACAAGCAGAGTAAAACCTGAATTGACTGTCAAATTCAAAATTAACGTGAACGAAGCCACAGGCAAAGCTAGTAATTGATAAATTAAACATAGTTGTTTCACAAATAGTCTACATTTGTGAAATAAAATGAATAGAAAGAGTACTAAAGCGTCAATACGTTTTCTTATAAATGCTCCTATAAGGATGACAAAATACACGCGTTCGTTACATCCCCAATGTATTGTTTTATCACGAATACAAGAAAATAAAAAGGAACTTTATCAAATAACACCCATTTTTACTACCTGTAGGGTCATGCTTTTATTTTTTTCGGGGACATTTTAACACGAAACCTTTCGTCGCGGTCAAAAGGAAAACGTATTCACATTCCAGATGAAATACAATATTTTCTGGAGTGTTGGTTTTATAAATGGGCTCTAAAAATGTAGGCGGTAAAGAATGGTTTTAATACAGTTTATGAATGTAGGCCATCTGGCATAGTTTGTGGAGACCCACGTTAATTTTGTTTTATTATTTCCTTTATTCGTATTTACACATATAATTTACATTTTTAAATATTTTTATACAAAGTAACATAAAAAAAAATAAAACATTTAAAAATATAAAAAATTGTAGCCCACCGGTATCGGGAACAGGGTCCAAGCTAACGGCGGTTAGGGCTCCAGAGAGAGGAACCTCCTAACAATACGAGCCGTGTCCAGAAGTACCGCTTCCTGAATCAAGCCCTTGATCCAGCTGCCTAACGAGAGCCTCCTCAGGTATTGGTCGAGGCTCTTGGCAATTAAGCCATGGGCTGATACAACTATTTACTTTTATTATTATTTTTTTGTTAACTAAATGTTGCCCCATACTAGGAATTTCTCCCGTATCGTAGGTGCGTTTAAAAACATTTAAACTCACATACACAAACAGCCAGACCTGAAACAACTACCTGTAGATCATACAAATATCTGTTCCGTGCGGGGATCGAACCCGCGACACGCAGCGCAGCAGCAGATCGCTCACTGCGCCAACCGTGCCGTCAAGGTAATTGATCAGCTTACGTATTGTAATACTGACTGCCTCTCTGGTGTAGTGGTTGAAAGCGCGACTGCTGAGCGTGAGGTCCTGGGTTCGACTCCAAGTTCGGCCAAAAAGTTATTGGATTTTCCATCAGGAATTTCTCAGTAGCAGCCCCATTTAGATAAAGACTAGATTAGATAAAGTTAAGATTATAAACTTTCTGTATTTACATATGCTGCAAGCGCTAGGTTTCAGGTTAACGACCTTTATACCAAAGATGCGGTCACCGACCTCTACACTGCTATCAAAGGTGTGATTTAAAGCTTTCAGTTGAAAACGGAAATTAAACCATTCGGTATAAGTATTGTTTTGCGTTGTAATTTATAGGTTTGGCACGGGTATAACGTGTTTTCCTGTGATATATGGAAATTCTGTGAGTTAATGGCTCTTTTAGTAAGTTAAGTATGAGCAGTAAATAAAGGTACCACAAAGTTCTACGCCTATTAAGACCGACTTTCACTAATGAATGAAAGCGATCAGCAGGTTTGAACTGCATTTTTTTTTCTCCTAGCTTGCTCTGTCCCACTCCTGGGATAAGGCCAGTCCACTCCTTCCACTTCTCGCGAACACGCGCGTCTTCCTTCCAGTTCGGAAGGAACTTGTCCAGTTCGTCCCGCCATCTCCTTCGTCACCAGCCGCGACCACGCCTCACTGTGTCAGGGCACCAATTTTTTTGTTATTTAGGCCCTCAGTTTGTCCGGCATGCGGCAGACATGACTTGCCCAGTCCCATTTGAGGTGGGCAGCCTTTTGAGCTACGTCAGCTATATTTTATTTTTTTAAAAACGTTTCCTCACACTAGGAATGTCTCCTGCCTCGTGGGTGCGTTTCATCATCATCATCATCATCATTTCAGCCGAAAGACGTCCACTGCTGGACATAGGCCTCCCCCAAGTGTCGCCACATTGACCGGTCCCGTGCGACTCGCATCCAGCGGATCCCTGCAGGCTTCACCAGGTCATCGGTCCACCTAGTGGGAGGCGTTTACAAACATTTAAACTCACATACACAAACACCCAGACCCGGAACAACTACCTTTAGGCCATACAAATATTTGTTCCGTGCGGGAATCGAACCCGTGACACGCAGCGCAGCAGTCAATCGCTCAGCCACTGCGCCAACCGAGAGAAAAAAAAAAGCTGAGTCGAGAAAAAAAAAGGATAACGAGGTACAAGGAAAAATATGTTGTGTTACTATGAACAACATCAAGGTTTTCTAACAGCCACCCGGCACCCACCCCGCACCGCCTCGTCGCACGGCGTCCACTCGTTGTCGACAGGTGGTCCACGGGTGGACGCGGCGTTATCACCAAAACATCGCACGGTCAACCAGTGGATCCCGCGCGGTCAACAAGTGAACGCCGCGTGGTCAACGAGTGGACGTCGCTTGGTCCACGAATTTTCGAGTAGTCTGTTAACAATTGGAACTAGGTTCACTCGAGACCCGCGCGTTGGCAATGCGCAGTCAACACAAGGCAATGCGAGCAGCGAGTTGTCACCGAGTGGTCCACACGCCGTCCGCGCGTGGAGGGCTTACGACTGAGGCGATCCGGTGACGCTACGGAGTTGATGTAGTGAGCGCATACCCATAGAAGTCCATATAAAGAATACTAACCGCACGAGGCCAGGCGGTGCGGAGTGGGTACCGGGTGGCTCTAATGAGCTGTGACCTTTACTGTTTTGAATTTGTTATTCCATCTTTGACATGTTTTTTGATTGTAATGTTTTAATGGTACCTACTATTAAAACATTACAATCAAAAAACTTGTTTATTTTACTAAATTTCTATAATGTATGTTGTTCTGAAATAAATAATAATAATAATAATATTGCGAATCAATCCGTCACATTATCTCCGGGTGTTCTCGTCTGGCTAACGGAGAGTACTTGCATAGACACAACCTTGTAGCCAGGATTATCCATCAGCAACTTGCTCTAAAATACAACTTTGTGGAATCGGAAGTGCCGTACTATAAGTATGTGCCCGACCCAGTTCTCGAAAATGGCAGTATCACATTGTACTGGGATCAATCCATCATCACTGACAGGACTATTGTAGCCAATAAGCCTGATATAGTGGTGGTGGATCGATCAGAGCGGCGCACAATGATTGTTGACATAACGGTCCCGCATGATGAGAACCTCGTGAAAGCCGAGAAAGATAAGAAAATCAAGTATCTTGACTTGGCTCGCGAGGTTGTCGACATGTGGGATGTGGACTCAGCGATCATTGTGCCGATAGTCGTATCAGCCCATGGCTTAATTGCCAAGAGCCTCGACCAATACCTGAGGAGGCTCTCGTTAGGCAGCTGGATCAAGGGCTTGATTCAGAAAGCGGTACTTTTGGACACGGCTCGTATTGTTAGGAGGTTCCTCTCTCTGGAGCCCTGACCGCCGGTAGCTTGGACCCTGTTCCCGATACCGGTGGGCTACAATTTTTTTATATTTTTAAATGTTTTTTATATATATTATTTTTAAGGAATATTTAAAAATGTAAACTAATTTGTAAAAATTTAAATAAAGGAAATAATAATATTCCAGAACTATCACACAACGCCGACAAAAAAAAAAAAAAAAAAATGACAAAATAACTTAAACGAAAACGAAACGACTTATGACTTTCTTTATGTCATTCAAAGATGATTTCTGTTACTGTTAGCCTGTGTTATCCCACTGCTGGACAAATCACTCTCCCAATGACTTCCAAATCTTTTGATCTAGGGCTAATGTCGTCGTTGGTTCTGTGCAGCTCGTCCCGCACATCTCCTGCGAGGTCTACCGCGTTGCCTTCTGGAAGTGTCAGAGCTCCACATAGTGATTATTTTGGCATACAGCTCGTCGGGGATACGGCAGACATGGCAGCCCAGTCCTACTTTCATCAAGAACATAATTGTAACACCAACAAATCATAGGCTGTGTTAAGTGTAACTTGGCTTCCTGCATTAAGTCCATCACTAGGTCACCAATGGGTCCACTCCATGCCTTGATTAACAGGTCAACCTTTGGACTAGCTTTTATTTAATAGAAACGTACGCAAGTTGACCAGGGTACCAATATAATTTCTTGAAATGGATATCACTGCGTGTTTACATGTAGTGAGTTCCATTTCATGATATTACGTTTAAGCCGCATCTGGAAAAATATACGAGAATATCATTCGGAGTAACTCCCTTCTGACCTTTTCAAGTCAAGTGGTGGAAAATCATCATATTTATATGCATGTGAATTCGCGAACTGTTTTACGTTTATGGCAAATAAAATCTCTAAATACCGGCGCAAAGTACCCGTGTTTATTTAAAACACATTAGGAGGACGCTGAACTCTCAATAATAGGTTTAACATGGTATAGGTCTCTATATTTAGCTTTAAGAACACGGAGCGGGAAGGCACTTTAATACAATCGAACATATTATTGTGTAATGTCCCGTAAACTGAAGATAACATACGATACTTCACAACAATGTAAAATGTAGAAATAACGCCTACGAGTTCTCTTAAAGAGTTTCTTCTTTCCAAATACTCTTCTTCGGACTTATAATACTATACTACCCTCATAAATTGAAAATCTGTTTTAGCAAAGACCTTTAACTTAAGTATGATAGGACGAGAGACCATCATCATCATCTGGGTCGGCTTCTAGTCTAAACGGATGCAGCTGAATACCAATATTTTACATGGAGCGACTGCCTATCTGACCTCCACAACCCAGTTAATACTGGGTAATAAGACAGCCCTTGGTAAGACTGGTTGGTTTGATATTTAATTACCAAAAATTGTTGGTCGATTCTGTAACTAAAATATTGAAACAAGTAAACCAGAAAGACAAAACTAACAGACTTAAAGTATCCACTCAAAGTGTAACAAAAACAGTCTCCGACGCGACGTTATTTATGATTTATCTCGACATCTTCCATCGTTAGTATTAATTTGTAGGTAAATAAAAGTTTTAATTAAAAACTTGAACTGTGTCCAAGTTACTTTGATCTTGTTTTAACACAATTTTGCTTCAAATCATTTGAATATTTATGCTGAAGTTTTTATGTTATTTTCCGTCCAGTTTTTTACGCTTCTAGAACATTTTTCACAAAATAATAAAACAAAGGATTCTTCAATGCTATGGCAACGCCATTGCTTGCTTGAGCAAAATGTTATCAAAAAACATTGTTGTGTTGTTATGTTGTAAAATCAGTAAAAGTGGCAACTTTTATTTTACGGACAAAACATAAGCATATTAAAAAATATAATGAGGAGATATTTGAAACCAAAGCAAAATAACAACTTAGTGCGATGGGCATTAAGTTGTAATTTTATTTGGTAATCATGACGTTGATTAAAGATTATACAAGCTTAAAGCCTTTCTTACATGAGTGCGCCATTTTATTTGGCACACAATTAACAGTTAAAATCTATCTATCTATCAAATTGCTGTTATTGTAAAAGTTAATTAGAGCTTGTGAAGCACCCACTGCGATTCCCTGGCTGGAGACCTTACACTCAAGGCTCCCACAGCACAGGATAGTCCGGTTAAGCAGACGTCAACCCCGTAGGTTGACCTGATGATGCCATACAAAAAAAAACCTTCTGCCTACACTGACTCGTTTAAATTTGTGGAATAAGGCTAAATACAAATGTAAAATAAGTTGTGGTGAAACGGCCGTGACTGACGAATTGTGCGTGTTTTTTTTTTGTAAAATATTGCATCGCCATTGTTTTCAAAACTGCGAAGTCCCGCGCAGACTATTTGGCCAGTCCGACCCTGGTGATAACTACTAAGTATGATTGCCTCATTGGCTGAGCATGAGGTCCTGGGTTCGATTCCCGGGTCGGGTAAAGTGTTACTGGATTTTTACATCAGGAATTTCTCAAGTATCAGCCACGGAATCTGGATTTGTGCCCGGTTGATGGCAATAGGGTGGCCCCCTATTTCATGGGAGTTAAAACATATCTGGTGAAATTTTGGTGTACTATTAAGTACACCTCTGCCTAACCCTTTGATAACAAGGCGTGATGTTATATTATGTTGTGATAATAATGTAGAGATATTCCTAGTACTATGAAGATCTTATTTTCCAGTTGATTGAATATCTTAGAAAACAAGAAATCTTTATATAAGTAGATAGATCACAGTAGCATATTTAATTTCGAAGTTTGTTGCCCAAAAAGTTACGATATACGATGGTTTTCTTAGAATGGATCATGATTTTGGCGTTTCATGGAAGTTTGAAAAACATTTTGTTATAAAATTATTCTTTTGCGTTTGAATTTTTGTCTATACCAATATTATAAAGACGTAAAATGTGTTTGTAAGTTTGTATGCAAGGGGCAATCTTCTGAACTACTGATCTGATTCCGAAAATTCTTTCACTAACGGGAAGCTGCATTATCACCGAGTGTTATAGGCTACATTTAACACGTTCCCGTTAGTAAATTCCGTACACAACAGGAGCAAAGCCGCGAGAAAAATTAAGTCATACATAATCAATCCGGATTTAATAAAATATTGACATATATTCTTATACACAAACACATCACTCACACACACACACACTCACACAACCTCACTCACTCTTCATTTTACTACATAGTATAAAACAAAGGCGCTTCCCTGTGTCTGTCTGTTCCTATGTAGGCTTAGATCTTTAAAACAACGCAACGGATTTTGATCCGGTTTTTTAAATAGATAGAGTGATTCAAGAGGAAGGTTTATATGTATATATTGCACCCGTGCGAAGCCGGGGCGAGTCGCTAGTTTTCGATATTAGGCAATGATTTGGAGTAGTTTTTTTATCGGAAATCCTTTAATATAAAGGTTGACAAACAGCCTGGATCAAAAAAATCTAGGTACGACAAAATCTGTATAGACCTCTACAACAAAAAATCTCAACACATGAATACATCAAAGGACATTATCCATTCATCTGTACTTTCTTTCATATTATGTATAGGTACTGTCCATTTCTCCTGAAATCTGTATACATGACGAGGGTTCCTATATGATGTCATGTCGAGGCTCCATATACGTCAATCCCTCACCCATTCGGCAATTTTTTATGACGTCTATAAGACACGCTGGTGTAATGTTTCCTTTACCTTTCCAGAAGCAAAAATTTATGAAAATGCCTTGACAACAAAGGAGCTTGCCAATTTGTCGGGAAATTATGTGTAAAATGAGCATAGATCAGGGTACTGAGGCGTGAAAACTTTGACAGAATAGTCGATGAATGTTCTAACATAACATAACATCTCGCCTGTTGTCCGGGATGGTATTGGCAGACGTGTAACTAATTCATTGATCTGAAAAGTCGATGTTTATTGCCACGTTTCGTTAATTATGTTTAAGTCTAATTTAAAGAGGGCAAGCTTC
The DNA here is from genome assembly GCA_905163415.1 of Noctua fimbriata. Taxonomy (NCBI): domain Eukaryota; kingdom Metazoa; phylum Arthropoda; class Insecta; order Lepidoptera; family Noctuidae; genus Noctua; species Noctua fimbriata. The sequence continues at coordinate 6,384,673 of LR990929.1, read as the reverse complement.
TTGCCATCAACCAGGGTCAATTCCAGACTCTGGGCATTCGATGCGTTATTCCTGATGGAAAAACTCCATGGGAATCGAACTCAAGACGCATGTTCATCAGGCGGGCTTGCGACGCCTAGACTAATCGCTTTAATCAAATTACTTATAAAATAATTACTAAAAATCTTTTAGCAATATTAATAAAGTAGCCTCCAGCGCCCATTAGAGATATCTTGTTAGTTCAGACTTAAAATACGAGAATATTTGTATATCTGAAACGCTCGAGTACCTAATTATTAGATTTGGGTACTGACGCACTATGTTGAGGAAAATTTCTGGAACGTGTGTTGAAAATCAGGGTGTAAACGGACCCTTTACGAAGCCGTCAACCAAGTATTTATTCTGTACATCAAACTATGTAACACTGAGCAAGAAATATTGCTAGGAAACGACTATGTTTTTTGTTGTGAAAACACGTTTTACGGTTAATGCGACGCACTCAAAACATTGTGATGCTGAATGCATTGAATAGTACAGGGGTCATGGAGGTATTTAAAGTAAAGTTAGGACATTCAAAACTAGTATTAAAAAAAACGTGTTGAAAAGTTTGAACTTTGACCTTCAATATCTCCGTAACTACAAGGTTCCAGGAAGCGTAGTCCAGAAAAAAAATCGCAATGACGGGAAGAACAATTTAAGTGCCTCTCGGCTTCGTTAAGGGTGTATTTATACACTCTTTAGCATACGGATTTTTTTTTTGCAGAAATATATACAAAATGTGGTGGAGGTGTGACGATCTGATCTTGTTTGCGGGGCGAACATGGCCAGATATTGCACAGTTAGAGAGGTTTGGAAGGCGAAAGGCGAGGCTTTTGGCCACCGGTGGGACACTCAAAAAAGGCCAAAAAAAATTATGTACAAAATGAGTATGTTTATAAATGCATATGCATGCCAAAGATGACATCAGTCGGTTTTATAACAAGTTCTAAAAAACCATATCTATTTTACTTCCAACATCTGCATCCTCTATTTTTAGATGATTGAAACACATTGAGGTGGGAGGTCGTCTTTCTTAGCCCTATGGGTGACCAGATTTATTTCCAGTTGTTTGTCTTCATCAAGGTAGGTTAAGGGACAGGTCGCAGGTTCATCCATCGATTTAAAGGTGCCAGGTTTGTATTCGGGTTAGGTGTTATCTTCATAAAGATATTTTGCACTTAAATGTACCTTTCGGGTTCGATCCCCGGGTCGGACGAATTGCTATTGGGTTTTGCCATCAGGAATTTCTCAGTGGCAGCCACGGAGTCCGGATTTGTACCCGGTTGATAGCAATAGGCTCGCCCCCTATTACATGGGACTAAAAAATAACTGGCATAATCTGGGTGTACTATTATATACACTTCTGCCTAACCCTACGGGGATTACAGGCGTGATGTTATGTATGTATGTTATGTAATTCGTCCCTTTGTCTAATTTTATTTTTGGGTTCTATCTTCTTTTTGGTTTCGAGCATTTTTCAACACAGCAAAAGCTATGGCAAGTTTGTTTATACATTTATTGTGGTTTCGCGTCTCGCAATATAAAATTTTGTAGGATCGTTTTTTAGTCTTTTTATAGATCATAGTAGAAATTGAAATACAAAAAGTCTCTTAGAAGATTTTGAACCAGATTTCGCAAAGGATTTATTTGAATTTGAGTTGTAAAATGATCTCCATTGCATTGATTGATGAATGAATGTGACTGATGCTGCATCATTTGTAATGACAATTGGGTAGTTGACATCATTAAACAATAATTCCAAGACACAACTTCTCTAAAAAATTACTTCATTTTAGACCTGAAAACCCGATTAATTTTCAATTCATTGCAAAATTAGATTTTTAGTTGCTTTGAAATCAATAAATAGTTGAGTCTTTGAGTTGATTAAATAGTGACGTCATAGCGTGCAATTTCCATTCAAAATGTAAGGGGGAATCACGTTTTGACAGCTCTTAAAAAGTATGTCAATTGATTGGTTTGTCAACTACCTTATAATATAATAATTGTGTCCAAACGTTATAAACAAACAATTTTGGGGAAATATGCATTATGTTATCATTACAAATGATGGACCAACACAACCCGCCTGTATTTCCAATATTCAGCCTCAAAGCTTTCCAATCCTATTTCACGAAATTTCATCCTATAAACTAAAACATAAATAACAACAAATCAACATTATCAAAACAGGTCGAACGCAATTAATTGTAGAACACAAAGTTTGACAGCCGTTTCGATATTAATCGATTTTCGGTACTATCGAGACAAAAGCTGCGACGGTCCGATTCACAATCGAGTCAGTTTTCAATGTTATCGACGAATGACATCGAAATGGGGACTGTAAAAGCCGCCCGAGTGTGAAGAGCTATTCAATACTGTGTGCATTACCAGTGTTATTATTGAACGTAGGTATTCTGTGTTCAATGGGACGAATGGCGCGTTCGTTAAAATTGTGATCGATTTTTTTTGTTTGCATAAAAGTATTGGTAGAAATTTTGATGTTTTAATCCTTGTACCTTTCAACCAATCTAGCTACTCTCTCTTAGGTAGTCATCATTCATCATTTCAGCCGTAAGACGTCCACTGCTGGACATAGGCCTCCCCCAAGAAGGGGGGTTTTGCCATAATCGCCACGCTTGGCAGGCGGGTTGGCGATCGCAGTATGGTTGTTATAAAACACAGAGAACGCTGCTGCCCATTCTCTGGTAAGTCCCTTAGTCGCCTCTTACGACACCCACGGGAAGATATGGGATGGTGCTATTCTTTACGTCCGGACACCATACAGAACTAGGTAGGTAGTATTTGCATCATTCAACTTGTAGTCAGACACAGATATGTAATCTCTTTCAGAATTAAGTCAAAGCAAAAGCAATTAAGTCAAAATTTTACTATTTAACCATTCTGGATGCGAAAGTTTGGATGAATGGCTGTTACTGAATCAATTTAGATGAAATATGGCACAGAGATAGATTTTTGTCTGGAATAGCTAATCAACAACTTTATTTTTCCCACACATACTAATCAAAATTTCCACGAGAATGAAGTCGTGGGCAACAGCTAGTTAATAATAAAATTCACCTGTTAGGAAGATAGACGACTTCATTGGAAGTTTATCTTCAATCACATGGAGATTGTGCATGTACATAAAAAAGTATCTGTTTTTTTTCTATGTTTTTTAGCCTCATATAAACTCCGTATCTTTTAAACACTAAGAATGTCAACGACTGCTTTAACGCCACATATTTTAGAGTTAGATCTACAAATGTAAATCTAAACGATTATTTTGCATTTAAAAGACAAGAATTGACATCTTAAATAGCAAAGAAAATACGATTTCGATAGTGGTAGTGCATCTTTATCTTCGGAAATGTGAGAAGTCTTTGGCCTTACATGGTTTTTATTTAAACTTTATTCAGAAGTAATTATATCCAGAATAAAGATAGAATTAATGTTTTAGGCATTTTATACCTTAGGGTGAGACCATGCGTTGCGGGAACGTTCGAAAGAGATACCGCGGCCGTGGAACACAAAGGGCAAAGAAGGAACATGGATGGGTTTTAGTCAGTACAAGTCTGACACTCCCTTCCGCTCCGGCCAGAGCGGGGGGGGGGGGGGGGTCATTTGATGATATCCCATCCTAAAAAAAAAAAAAAGGGTGAGACCATGCACGCCTCAAAGAGATGTCCAGCAACCATGTAGGGGTCCGCATGGACCGATGCCTGCCAGGGCTGCGGGACTGTTCGAAAGAGATACCGTGGCCCTGGAACACAAAGGGCAAAGAAGGAACATGGATGGGTTTTAGTCAGTAGAAGTCTGACACTCCCTTCCGCTCCGGCCAGAGCGGAGGGGGCGGGGGGGTCATTTGATAATTGTGAGATAATAATACTATGAACTATTTAGCTTTATTTCTACGACACAAAGATTATTTAGATTTCTTTTATTTATATTTACAAAAATTCTTTACATTTTTAAATATTCCTTAAAAAACAATATAAAAAAACATTTAAAAATATAAAAAAATTGTAGCCCACCGGTATCGGGAACAGGGTCCAAGCTCTCGGCGGTCAGGGCTCCAGAGAGAGGAACCTCCTAACAATACGAGCCGTGTCCAGAAGTACCGCTTTCTGAATCAAGGCCTTGATTCAGCTGCCTAACGAGAGCCTCCTCAGGTATTGGTCGAGGCTCTTGGCAATTAAACCATGGGCTGATACGACTATCGGCACAATGATCGCTGAGTCCACATCCCACATGTCGACAACCTCGCGAGCCAAGTCAAGATACTTGATTTTCTTATCTTTCTCGGCTTTCACGAGGTTCTCATCATGCGGGATCGTTATGTCAACAATCATTGTGCGCCGCTCTGATCGATCCACCACCACTATATCAGGCTTATTGGCTACAATAGTCCTGTCAGTGATGATGGATTGATCCCAGTACAATGTGATACTGCCATTTTTGAGAACTGGGTCGGGCACATACTTATAGTACGGCACTTCCGATTCGCCAAGGTTGTATTTTAGATCAATTTGCTGATGGATAATCCTGGCTACAAGGTTGTGTCTATGCAAGTACTCTCCATTCGCCAGACGAGAACACCCGGAGATAATGTGACGGATTGATTCGCCTGGACGGTGGCATGCCCGACATATGTCAACCGTACCATCCTTCACAATAAATCTCCGGTAGTTATTCGTCATCATAACTTCATCCATAATTGCACAGACAAAACCTTCGGTTTCTCCGAAGAGGTCCCCGGAACGTAGCCAGGCTACGGACGCTGATAGGTCTACATCGGGCCCACGCAGGGCCCGGAAAAAGCGTCCGTGAAGCTCTTTACTCTGCCGTACCTCCATGCGGTCGTTAGTGTCAAGCACTACAGGTTTGCGCCAGTTCTCTTTAGCCAAGGAGAGCGGGGTGAGGCCCTTGTCCACCGCGACTACATCTCGATGCATCCCCACGTCGGTTTCAAGGAAATATTCCCTGAGACTGCATATCTCGCGATTGTAGAGAGTCTTAGCATTTAAAAAGCCTCGACCCCCACACTTGCCGCCTGATAAAAGACTATTAAATAATTTTTTCAGGCGGCCAAAGAAGCGCTCCTTCAACGATTGCTTCATGTCAGCAACATTGATGCCCAGCGCTTCCGACATACTCAAATACTTATAGGTTTTCGGTTGCTGAGAGGGATCTAAGATTTATGGAATCCGAAAGCTGGGTTCCCACAGATTCCACAATCTCACCTCGCTTTACATGCATGACCGCACATTTGTCCACACCAAATTCCATCCTGATGGCGCTACTGAAAGTTTCAGTTACCTTCAGTAGTTCCATCAGTTGCAAATCGTTGGGGGCAAAGAGTTTCAGGTCATCCATATAAAGGAGGTGAGATATAACTTGCCCACCTCTCCTCAACCGATAGCCTAGACCTGAATCCTCCAGCAACGTGCTAAGAGGATTCAAGGCTAAGCAGAACCAAAGTGGACTCAAACTATCGCCCTGAAATATACCTCGCTCTATCCTTATCGGCTCGCTATTCCTCTGGATTTGCCGACATCCTGGATAGCGAAGGACTGTCCTCCATTGCCCCATACATGACATCAGGAAGGTGCGCAGAGTTGCATCAACTTTATACAATTCTAGCACCCTCATGAGCCATGTATGTGGCATCGAGTCATAGGCCTTCTTATAGTCTATCCAACATGTCGACAGATCCCGTCGGGAACGGCGAACCTGTTGACTAATGGCCATATCAATGAGGAGTAGCTCCTTAGTACCGCGGGACCCGTTCCTACATCCATTTTGAGAAGCGGACATGATAGAATTGTCATCAATGTGTTTGTTAATTTTAGCTCTCAAAATGGATGTAAGAACTTTATAGACCGTCGAAAGACAGGTAATTGGTCTATAACTTTTTGGGCTCCGCAGTACTACCCGATTTATGGAGCAGGTGGGTTATACCTGTTGTCAGGAACTCTGGCAGCGACCCTGACTCTAAGGCTGACTGGAACAGCATCGCCAGGCGAGCGTGCGATCTTGTGAACTATTTAATCCAAAAGTTGTGCAGCCCATCCGGGCCTGGAGATTTCCAGTTAGGCAACGGACGGACTGCAAGAACTACGTCTTGGGGGCTGATAGTGATTGCCCCAATTTCTGGCACTAGATCGCACGCTGGCTCAACCTCCCGAGTCCATTCACCCTCGGTATGGCTAACAGGCACCGACCAGATGCTGCGCCAGAACGAAGCCATGGCATCATCATCCGGCAGGCGCGTGTCAGCCACACCTTGGTCCGGTCGCTCCCAAGCCCTATATACCCACCTTTCATCTCTTTCGAAAGTGCGATTCTGAGTGTATCGGTCCACCCGCCGCTTATACCTACAAATACGGCTTGCCCATGCATACACTTTCTGCATCAGGAAGTCGATGCGCTCTGTGATACGGGACATGTAGTCTCGAGGACTGATATCAGTCCCCGAGAATGCCCGCCTCACAAAACGCATCACTCTAGGGCGAGTATTGCCCTCCCTGAAGCAGATCAGTTTGCCGATGAGTGCTCTGGCCCCACCAATACGTCGTTCAATCCTGTATTGCCATGGCGGTACGACTGGTTTAGGTCGTGTAGCTCTGTCATCAGAAAATTTGACATGAGCTACACGACATGCCGCTACAGCCGCACAATACAGTATTGAGTGAGCATCGGTGAGGTCTTCGCAGTTGTCAAAATAGTTTGACAACTGCGATGGATATTATTAATTATCATCATCATCATCATCATTTCAGCCGAAAGACGTCCACTGCTGGACATAGGCCTCCCCCAAGTCTCGCCACATTGACCGGTCCCGTGTGACTCGCATCCAGCGGATCCCTGCAACCTTCACCAGGTCATCGGTCCACCTAGTGGGAGGCCTTCCAACGCAGCGTCTTCCGGTTCGCGGTCGCCACTCCAGAACTTTTCGGCCCCATCGGCCATCCGTTCTGCGAGCAATGTGCCCTGCCCACTGCCACTTAAGTTTGGCTATTCTTCGGGCTACGTCGGTTACCTTGGTTCTCTTGCGGATGTCCTCATTTCTGATTTGATCACGCAAGGAAACTCCGAGCATAGCCCTCTCCATTGCCCTTTGGGTGACTTTAAGCCTTCTGATAAGGCCCATTGTGAGCGACCACGTTTCGGTCCCGTATGTAATCACTGGCAACACACACTGGTCATAGACTTTCGTCTTGAGACACTGCGGTAAGTTGGACGAGAAGATACCACGCAACTTCCCGAACGCTGCCCAGCCGAGTCGGATTCGACGATTGACCTCTTTCTCGAAGTTAGACCTACCTAACTGGATCGTTTGTCCCAGGTAGACATAATCGTCTACAACTTCGAGTGTAGAGTCTCCGATCTTGATAGGAGTGGGTGTTACATGGGCATTCAACATGATTTTGGTTTTGTCCATGTTCATTTTAAGACCCACTCTTTCGGAAGCTCTACTAAGGTCATCGAGCATTGTACTGAGGTCCTCCATGGTCTCAGCCATGACCACTATATCGTCGGCAAATCGAAGGTGAGAGATGTACTCGCCATTGACGTTGATGCCTAGCCCTCTCCAGTCCAGAACCTTGAAGATATCCTCCAGTGCAGCGGTGAACAGTTTCGGAGATATGACGTCTCCCTGTCTCACGCCTCGCTGTAGAAGGATAGGTTCCGAGGTCTGGTCCTGAAGTCGGACTGACATGGTGGCGTTTTTGTACAAACACTTTAGCACCTCGATGTACCGATAGTCGATTTGGCACCGTTGGAGAGACTGCAGTACAGCCCAAGTCTCGATCGAATCGAAGGCTTTCTCGTAGTCCACAAACGCTAAGCAGAGAGGCAGGTTATACTCTTCGGTCTTTTGTATAACCTGCCGCAGCGTATGTATGTGGTCTACGGTGCTAAAGCCTTTTCGGAATCCGGCTTGTTCGGGAGGCTGAAAATCGTCAAACCTGCGCGCATGGATATTATTAATTATGGATATTATTATTATTAGAAATGTAACAAAAAAAGTCATGCGAAGGTACCTGAATGAATTCTTTCTAACAACTCACGTACAAAGCGACATATCTAAACACATAGTGTATAGAAAAGCGTTTTAAGAGCAAAATTATAATAATGAATGTTATATAAAAAGCGTAACGTGTCACGTTTATAGGGCGTGTACAAGAGAGAAATAAAACTAGGTTTAGAATTAACAAATATGTAGGTATATTAAGAAAAAAAAAAGAAAGGTTCTGCCTAGGTCTTGCGCACTTGTCTAGCCTACCACACTTCCCTGGCGAGCTCCCGTCCTTCAGGCGTAGTCCCCGTCAGCTCGGCCACTCCACTCAGGTGATGTAGGCGACAGATCCAGCATACGGTTTCGGTCAGTAAAACCGTGACGTAATTCCTAGGGACAAAGGCCACATCAGTAAGCTGCCGGTATAAGGGGTGCACGGGAAACGCTAGGTATGCATGGCAAGAACTAGATTGGCAAATTAGGGCTTATAAGGCGGGAAGAATTCTAAGCGTGAATCTATATCTATAATGCAGATACATGTTCGCTAGCAGAGGCGGTTACAAACATTATACTAAGAACATAGTGAAAGAAAGGCAAAGCATTACACACAGGATAGGAATAAGCTACGAAATTTAGACGGACTCGTACCTTCAAATTAACACAAGATAATATAATAAAAAAATAGGTAGGTAACGGCCGTTAGGAATCTTTATACAAAATTGTGCATAACTTACCCAAGTTTGGGAATCACAGTCACTTATAGTTATTACAACTTTTAATTTAGAAGTATGAAGAAGCAATCCAGTCTCAAGATACTTAGTATAAAATATTCGAATGGTGTAAATTGTCTATTACTTATATTTCGCAATGACGGTAAGCAAATGTAGAAATAGTCCGAGCGACAGCGTCCGTGCCTCAAGAGGTTTGGCTGCGGACTACGTGATGTCGTCTCGCTCGCGCTCGCGCGGCGCGCGGCCGGGTGGCGGGCCGCGACGAGGAACCTGTTACTCCGTATATATAAAATAATGCGGTTGTCCGCGTCACTTGATTGTTACACTACTACAACCTAGGTACAATTTTAGTTTTATAGTTATGTATGTATAGTTAAATAATAGTTAAAAATAGTTGATTTTTTATTTATTATTTATAGTAGTTGTAGTAGTAGTGTACATGTTATGTACACTATGTTACAAACGCCATTAAAAACTCTCTATTTCGAGTACAAAATTACATTGGTAAAAATATAACACTATTTCATTATAGTATCGTTTGAATCTTTAAAACACCTCTCTCCTGTAAACCATGTGTGTTGGACATGCTGCTTTGTACGTAGGGGCCGTCGATATATGTAGTAATCACGCACTCACGTGGGGTCATCATACTTTTTCCATGAAATCTAGCAGAAACAAAAGCACGTCACGTGTTAAGACCACTTTCAACCTTATAACTTAGGACATAAGGGTGAAAAGTGGCAGACCTTCAGTGAGCTCGGTAGTACGCACGACGGCCAATCAAGCTTTACAAAACCAGTTTATGCCGATCTCTCATTGTATAGGAAATCTATATAAAGCGAGGCCAAGTTATACTGGAAATGTACAGCTTCATGTGCCGCCGTGTGTACATACTCCTTCACTCTAAGTCCACATTAAATACGTCAGCACTGGTCATACACGTGCGCCGATCACGAGTTCCACCCGACCTTATTGAAGGACGTCATCAATAACGTCACTGCATGTCTTCTGAAAACCTCCCGGCGTTTCCATGTTTGACAAGCTACTGTTATCAAATAAATATTACAATATTCTAAAATCCGTACAAAGGTTGTCTTGAAAAGATTGATCTTTTAGCGATAAGATCGCCCATTTAGTAAATTGTCTGCTTTTTATACCAACAACATGAAACAATGATGGAAACTAAAGTTTTTTTTCTAAAAGGTGTAGTTAGTAGATAAAAGGTATCGAATCTTTTATATAAAGATAATAGTTGTTGGAGCTCTCTTTTGTTGTTGTTTTTTGCGGAGAGCGCCAACGGAATGAGAGAAATGAACAGATGGCCAGTGAGGTGAGAATGGAACAATGCAAGGAATGGAGATGCATTTATTATTATAAACTTAAAATCAATTGCTACGATGGCTCGACCAATTTCCCTGTTTTTTTTGTTGTGTTTGTAATTGTCAGGACAAGGTTTGTTAGTATGAAAGATTTTTTTGGAAAATCCACTGGGAAAGTCGGAAATTTGAACCCGTGCGAAGCCGGGGCGGGTCGCTAATAAAAATATACAGGGCAGGTATTTTTGTTTTAAAAGAATTGTAGGCAAACAGAGAGTCTATTCAGGTAATTACATAGGTATTTCCTAGTACTGCTGAAACATTTATAAATTACACGATTAGAAAAAAAAGTCTAGTAGTAATCTTTTTTTGAAAAATATGTTTGTAATATTTTGGGAAAGCTAGAGTAGGCCTTTTGTTAATTGGTAAAACTAAATCCTATTTATTTATTTATTTGGTTCACCAACAATTGTTAACACTAGTATAAGCAAATGAAACAGCAGCAACAAATCAGAATAGAGTGTTACTATCACTTATAGGTAAACTCTGCACGCACACAAAACGTTGTCGTAACTTACAAAAAAATAGAAATAACTTAATTAATTAATTAAACTAAATTAAAACAAATAAAACTAGGTAATACAAAAACGATAATAATATGTAGCCTTAATTCACCCACCCGGTGAGATAACGCAGAGCTAAGAAACTCAATATTAAGGGAGATACTTATAAAAACTGGCTTCCTATCCTATCTGTTTGCCTTAAAAAAAAAACTAGAGAATAGAGAATTTAGAAGCTAGGGTACTCGACCTCTGCAGTCACTCCTCAATTACATCACTTTTCAGTAACACAATTAAATATTTGTTTCGTGTATCGAATTTGATTACAGGATCAATTTTATAACGTTGTTGATTGACGTAAACATGTAAATATGTTTGAGTTATTGAAATTGAATCATTTAAGATTTTATATAATTATTTTTACTTAAAACAGCGCCGTCGTAGTATTGTGTATACAATTATTTACAGACCTTATTTTTATAAAATCTTTGACATACAATATTGTAAATTATCTAAAAATGATTTTATAAATTGATCGTTCTGAGTCATGCAGTCTATATTTCTGCCCGGTTGATGGTAATAGGCTCGCCCCCTTTTACCGACAATAGGTACGTCTCTGCCAATCACTTCAGGGATTACAGACGTGATATTATGTTACGTAATGATTGTTTAAAAGCAAAAGCCTTTGTTTTTTACTATGTTTTTAACATCGACACCCACTCCATTAATGTCTCTGTCCATTGTCAATAGTCGGTATTGGAAAACATTAAAACGAGGGTATTCTGCCTTCCAGATGACAACACAATGGCCGCCACGAAGTCACTAGACTAGCAATGTGATTCGAACCAGTCTCTGACAACACTGGGAGCCAACCTGGCAACATTGTCTATTTCTGTCTCCCGCGAAAATAGACTTCGCATTTCGTTATTAAAATTTTCTGTTAGATTTGTTTTGAAATCGAATTTAGATCAGTTTATTGGTCAGGGACACAGTTTACCACTAACCGTCTGATGGTAAACTTCGAGAAATATACAACATTATTTTTAGTATATGCGAAACCTGAATATAGTTTGTTCAGAATAAGTAACTCAATCGATTCCAATAATTTTAAACCATCCTATATTTTGACCCAAAAATATTAAAAAAAGTTAAAAGTTGGACACCGAGCTACTTTAAGTACCTATCGCAATAATGTAGGTACCTACTGCCAAATTATTATTATCAATGAGCTCAAGACGACGCTGGAGGCGCGCGCTGCGTGGTGACCGCGTTTTTGTGCGGACAACTAGGTAACAGAACAAGCTTTTAACTTTGTGATTTTTCATGATACAGTTTTGAAATTTTGTACATAGATTCATTACATAAAAATACTAGACACGTGTATCAGGTTTCGCATATACTAAAAATTATGTTGTATAACTTTTAAATTCGTACATTTCGTAGCCTTTTGTTTGTCGTCGCGCGTCGTATGCCTAGTTTTGTCCCAATTGTGTGTGGATCGGCTTCCAGTCCAACCGAATGAAGCTTATTTGACGCCATCATCTCAGTTACTGGGTAATTCGAAGAGGGATATCTCTTCGAAGGCTTTTGGTAAAGGCACGCGACTTTTGTAGCGAGCTGTCAAAGATCTGTATAAATTGATAGTTCTTATAGCTTTATTCTCTCTGGGTTTTTTCAAAAATTTTGAGCACACGAAAAAGGAGGTAGCACAAATTCATAAAATCAGATCAAACTAAACTAGACTTGGCTAAATTCACAACCTAATTTTCGCTCCATTATAACTATCACTTTTTAAAACTTAAAGCATTTTCATTTTGTCATACAATGTGGTTTATTGCGAAATGATTACACAGCTGTGAATTGGAATTGTATAAATTCCACTTTGTTACTGGTATAAATAGTGGTATCAATGAGTAATGTTCTTTCTTTTAAGATGAGTTCAGTAAGATAAAAATCTAATTTCAGTGACGAAATCATGAAGGACGCCGCAATCGTGCAAGACAATTATTTTCTTACGGACACTTGGGACAAATCTGACACTTGGGCCAAAACTGACACTTGGGACAAAACGGACACTTGGGACAAAATGGACGCTTGGGACAAAACTGACACTTGGGACAAAACGGACACTTGGGACAAAACTGACACTTGGGACAAAACGGACACTTGGGACTAAACTGACACTTGGGGCAAAACGGACACTTGGGACAAAACGGACACTTGGGACAAAACGGACACTTGGGACAAAACGGGCAGTAGGGACAAAACGGGCATTTGGGGTCAAAACGGACTAATAGGACAAAACGAGCACTCCGGCAGGTGAGACATAGTCTGATTGGTTCGTTCTATAATTGATTATTGTTTACGTTAGAAACCCGAAAGACCGACAACCAGTCCTGTCCTGACAAGAGTATTGTTTTACCCAGTTGCTGTGCAGTAAAGGTCAGATAGGCAGTCGCTCCATGTCAAATTCTGTTATTCAGCCAACTCCAATATAGCTGGGAAAAGGGTAGGCAGATGATGATGTCCATATAATAAAAACAAATTTCACTCATACTTAACATTAACCGAGTCGAGCTTTATTTGTGCCAATACTTTTATAACTTTATTTGTGACCTTATCTCTATTCCTGTGCCATAATGGCTCAATTACGATAGCGTCGGCGTCATATTAACCTTCTTTCGTTCACTACGTATTACCTCTATAAAATAATCATGAGCAGCCAATCTAACCGGGTTTTAGGGACGTCGTAAAGTGGTGTCAAGGACTGAGCGAATGTGGGCATTTTAATAGTGTGCCTTAACGTGTGGATAATAATATAGTAGGTGGAAATTAAAGAAACGAAAACAATCTCATCAATGAGTATCGTATTACCCAGTACTAACTGGGTTGTGGAGGTCAGATAGGCAGTCACTCCATGTAAAATACTGGTATTCAGCTGCCTACTATGCCTACTACGGGCAGCCGACCCCAACATAGGCTGGGAAAAGATTGGGAAAAGGCTAGAGCTTCGTTATCTCCAGTTGTTGAATCAGCCGAACAGTCCACATCTCAGAACGAAGACTCTGAGGAGTTTCATGAGTCTCTGTCGGAAAGCAACCACTCACCACAAATGAATGAACAACAGACACTGAGGTATAACTCTTTATCCCGGAATTTGATGCGCAAAATCTCGAGAGAAGATTACCAGGACTTCCTTTAAAGTATTTGAGATTGTTACCATACTATGCAGGAGGAGTTGTTGTATATGTGTGCGTGGCTGCATCCATGTTTAAAGTATTCCCCTCATCAACGAATAAATCAGTATGCATTCAGCAGGCGGTTGTTTCACCTGTCTCCGTCTTATACCTTACATTGGCAGCCGACCCCAACATAGTTGGAAAAAGGCTAGACAGATGATGAGTTGCATTCAGTTAGACTGAAAGTCGACCGGAACATAGTTGGGAACGGCTAGGCAGATGATGATGAGACTAATATGAAGATGGTAGATACATCAAAATTGTACTGCAGACTGTTTCGGTTTTAGTCCAGTGTGACCACGTGGAAGGAACATGATTAAATTCCCTAGAGTCTATGGAAGCGCTTTAAACAATTTATTTAGTTATTATAATTCTGCAAGGTTAAAATGGGACTGGGCGGGTCCATTTCCAGGATGGATCCGGACAGATGGGCCTTAATCGTCACACAGCCTGAAGACGGTCGTCGTCACCGAGGCAGGCCCAAGAAACGCTGGCGTGGCGATTTGGACTCGTTACTGTTTGATTGGCCAGAGAAAGCAAAACACCGAGAGAGTTGAAAAAGAATGGGGGAGGCCTTTGCCCAGCAGTGGGACAAAACAGGCCTAACAAAAAAAAAGTTAATTGTTACGGAAGAAACTAATTATTTAAGTGGAAACTGGATGACTTTACCAGTAATTAATAATCAGTTGTAGTTGTTTTCATCTTTTTTAATTGATTGGGACGAAGTATTTGCTGAGAGTTTTCGAACTTAATTATTAGATTAATGGGTTTGCCATGACTGCCATATGCCTAATTAACTGTGGGTCAAAGTAGTCACTATGAGGAGCCCGGACACAGCCCGAGGTCATGGCGGTCAGGCCTCGAAGAAGATGACCGGTCTAGCTGAGCAAAACCAAAGACTAGTAGTCTACGTTGGCCCTGAACGAAAGACCTGCAGGTCATGAAGGCTGACACAGGCTAACTGCAACTATGTAACTGGTTTTCAAACCAACAGAAAACCGTTCGAAATCTGTCTTTCAAAACGCTAAACCAACAAGGTGATTGTTCATTTTAATATCCTATTTATATTTATACCGCTTTACAAATGTATGGGAAAGATTATGGAGGTACTGTCGCTGAAACAATGCGACGGCGAGCCTGAATATAAATGTGTCGTCGTTTAGACGAGATAAATGATTCACATTTGTCGCACGCCGGGATTTTCTGCCGAGGTTGCCATGACAACAAATAAAATAACACCATTTATATTCAAGCTCACCCCGTGCGTTTTATTTGATCGAAAAGCTTTCCGGAAGACTAGATATTTCATTCAGAATTGTATGACATGGCGAAAATGTAGGTAAAGAATATCTTACAAACTATTTGAGATATGAATAACTTCTATTTGGTTTTTGGAAGCTATCGGAGCAATTTAATTTACATTTAATTTTTTTGTAATCAATACAGTCTGTATTGTATAACTATCATGGTCACTAACATTATTATATAGACTAGAAACGGGATATTTACCATGTTTACACATCAACACCCACCCGCAGTAACTTCAGTTTATCCGTGATCATGGTGCTTGCCACAACGCCGAAATATCGGGAACTCAATAAAAACAGTAAACATGGTAAATATCCCGTTTCTAGTCTATATAATACAGTCTGTATTGTGCCATCACTGTCATTCATATTATTAACGCAAATCCTAGAAGTTTCCTCGTGCTGTTTTACTTCTAAGTTTCTCATGCTGTCCAGATTAAGTTTAAGAGAGAGTGCTTTGATGAATACATCTAAAAGTATCACAAGATCTGCCTACCCTTTCCTTAACTATGTTGTGGACAGCACACAGTCTAAACGGGTGTAACTAATTACCAGTACTTTACTTGGCAACGCCGAGAGGGGACGTCGTAGAAGGGCATATACTGATCTTATTTTTGAGGTTCTTCAGAAAGTACTCGCAATCGGCGTGCGTGTATAGCCAGATGTTATGTATGAACGTGGACGAGGCAAAAGGATCGTAGCAGGTGGCGTTCTGATTTCTGCCTACCCCATGGAAAAAAGGCGTAAGTTTATGTATCTAAGTAAGTACATGGGGAGATTGTCTATCTGACAACTCAGTTACTGTCTATGTCACAAGGTCTGAACCCGCCAATCGTGCTAAAGAAGCCGACTCTGATATGTTATACTGTGTGCCAAGAACATCCCACGGGTTAAAGTTATCCCATAAGTAATTTTCCACTCCTGGACAAAGGCCTCCCCCATTCCTTCCACTTCTCTCGATGGTGTGCTTCTTCTCGTCAATTCGCGAAGAAGCCATCCAATCAATCAATCAATCAAATTATTTGCAATGAATGTAGGTTAAATTAAAATACAGGTGTAGTAGAAAGCAGTGAGCCATGTACATTCTGCCTGGAAATAGGCACGCAAAATTAAAAAAAAAAGTTGTCAAAGGCGTCCATCTTCACCCCATCCATCCACGAGTCATAAAACCAAAAATAACTCCAGTACGTAAGCGTCTAAGTAATAAATGTAACATTGTTAAGAGAATCAAGTCCTTAATATTGGCTATTAATTGAGTTATGGCAACAAACTGAGGTTTACTAACCGCTGGAGGTCGAACAATGGCGTCTGTATAAAGTGGTATCGATATTGTAATAAAGTTCTTTGTTTATTATTGACCACTTTAGATAATGACAATCAATATGGTTATTGTGCGAAAGATGAAAGAAACTTAGTGCTAATGGAGAGAACAAGATTAAATTGCAAAGCGCGCTAGTTGAAATAGTAGCTCGAAGTGAGCTTTAGGATTTGAGATTCGCATATAAACTGCTCAATAACACCATTTTGACTGGCCTGTTGGTCTAGTGGTCAGTGACTCTGACTGCTATGCCGGAGGTCGTGGGTTCGATTCCCACCCAGGACAAATGTTTGTGTGATGAGCATGATCATTTGTTCTGTGTCTGGGTGTAATTTATCTATATATGTATGTATTTAGAAATATATAAGTATGTTTATCAGTTGTCTAGTACTCATAACACAAGCTCTGCTTAGCTTGAGACTAGACGGCGTTGTGTGTTAGTTGTGGAATATTTTATTATTATTATCCTTTATTCATTTTGTAAACATATAATTTACATTTTTAAATATTTCTATATAAAAAAAAATAAAAAAAAACATTTAAAAATATAAAACATAGTAGCCCACCGGCATCAGGAACAGGGTCTGAGCTACCGGTGGTCAGGGCTCTTGAGAGAGGAACCTCCTAACGATATTATTATTATTATTATGTCCTTTATTTACTTTTTTACATATTAATTATATTTTTAAACATTTCTTAAAAAAACATATAAAAAAAAAAAAAACATTTAAAAATATAAAAAATAGTGGTCCGCCGGTAGCGGGAGCAGGGTCCAAGCTACCGGTGGTTAGGGCTCCAGAGACAGGAACCTCCTCACAATACGAGCCGTATCGAGGAGTACTGCCTTCTGAATCAGGCCCTTGATCCAACCGCCTAAGGAGAGCTTCGAAAGATGGTCGTCGAGGCTCTTGGCTATAAGGCCATTGGCCGTCACGACGATCGGCACAATGATAGCCGAGTTCACATTCCACATGTCGACAACCTCGTGGGCCAAGTCGAGATATTTTATTTGTTTCTCTTTCTCAGCTTTCACGAGGTTCTCGTCATGCGGGATGGTAACATCGACTATCATTACGCGGCGCGCTGATCGGTCTACTACTACTATGTCAGGCTTATTGGCGACAATAGTCCTGTCAGTAATGATAGACTGATCCCAGTACAGCGTGACATGGTCTTTCTCGAGAACTGGGTCGGGCACATACTTGTAGTACGGTACCTCAGATTCCACAAGTTTATATTTCAAGGCAAGTTGCTGGTGAATAATCCTGGCTACTTGGTTGTGCCTGTGCAAGTACTCGCCGTTAGCCAGACGAGAACAACCAGAAATAATATGTCTGATGGACTCACCCGGACGGTGGCATGCCCGACACACGTCAACCGTCCCGTCCTTCATAATATATTTCCGGTAGTTGTTCGTCAACATAACTTCGTCCATAATCGCACAGACAAAACCTTCAGTTTCTCCAAAGAGATCGCCGAAACGTAACCAGGACACGGACGCTAGAAAATCTACATCGGGCCCATGAAGAGCTCGGTAGAAGCGCCCGTGAAGCTCCTTGCCTTGCCATACTTCCTTGCGGTCATCGGTAGTAAGTACTTCAGGTTTGCGCCAGTTCTCTTTAGCCATGGACAGCGGGGTGAGTCCCTTGTCCACTGCCACCACATCTCGGTGCATACCCACCTCGACTTTTAAAAAATATTCTCTGAGACTGCACAGCTCGCGGTTGTGAAGGGACTTCGCGTTTAAAAATCCTCGACCCCCGCACTTCCGCGGTATGTACAGCCTCATCACCGATGATCGTGGGTGATGCATCCGGTTTGCGGTAAGCAGTGTACGAACTCTCCTATCCAGGGCATCGAGTTCGGTCTGAGTCCATTTGAGTACGCCGAAAGAGTACATTAAAACCGGCATGACCCAACCGTTGAAGGCGCGCACCTTGTTTCCGCCTGAAAGAAGGCTATGTAATACCTTGTTCAGGCGTCCAAAGAAGCGCTCCTTCAACGATTGCTTCATGTCAGTTACGTTAATGCCTAACGCTTCCGACATACCCAAATACTTATAGCTTTCGGTTGAGGAAAGGGTTCTCAGGTGTATGGAATCCGAGAGCTGAATTCCCTCGGATTCCATAATCTCCCCTTGCTTTACATACATGACTGCACATTTGTCCACACCAAATTCCATCCTGATGGCGCTACTGAAATTTTCAGTTACTTTCAGTAGCTCCATCAGTTGCAATTTGTTGGGGGCAAAGAGTTTCAGATCATCCATGTAAAGAAGGTGAGATATGACCTGACCACCTCTCCTCAACCGGTAGCCTAGACCTGAATCCTCCAGCAATGTGCCCAGAGGATTCAGGGCTAGACAGAACCAAAGGGGGCTTAGACTGTCGCCCTGGAATATTCCCCGTTTAATCCATACAGGCAAAGAAGGAACATGGATGGGTTTTAGTCAGTACAAGTCTGACACTCCCTTCCGCTCCGCCCAGAGCGGGGGGGGTCATTTGATGATTTCCCATCCTAAAAAAAAAAAAAAAAAAGGGCGTCTAGTTCTGTTTACGTCCATTTGAGTATGCCGAAAGAATAACGTACGTGTAACGTACCTTATTGCCGCCTGATAAAAGACTATTAAATACTTTTTTTCAGGCGGCCAAAGAAGCGCTCCTTCAACGATTGCTTCATGTCAGCAACATTGATGCCCAGCGCTTCCGACATACCCAAATACTTATAGGTTTCGGTTGCTGAGAGGGATCTAAGATTTATGGAATTCGAGAGCTGGGTTCCCACAGATTCCACAATCTCCCCTCGCTTTACATGCATGACCGCACATTTGTCCACACCAAAATCCATCCTGATGGCGCTACTGAAAGTTTCAGTTACCTTCAGTAGCTCCATCAGTTGTAAATCGTTGGGGGCAAAGAGTTTCAGGTCATCCATGTAAAGGAGGTGAGATATAACTTGACCACCTCTCCTCAACCGATAACCTAGACCTGAATCCTCCAGCAGCGTGCTAAGAGGATTCAAGGCTAAGCAGAACCAAAGTGGACTCAAACTATCGCCCTGAAATATGCCTCGCTCTATCCTTATCGGCTCGCTATTCCTCTGAATTTGCCGAAATCCTGGATAGCGAAGGACTGTCCTCCATTGCCCCATACACGACTCAAGGAAGGCGCGTAGAGTTGCATCTATCTTGTACAACTCCAGCACCCTCATGAGCCATGTATGTGGCACCGAGTCGTAGGCCTTCTTATAATCTATCCAGCATGTAGACAGATCCTTGCGGGATCGACGAACCTGTTGGCTAATGGCCATGTCGATGAGGAGTAGCTCCTTAGTGCCGCGGGACCCATTCCTACATCCATTTTGAGAGGCAGACATAATGGAGTTTTTGTCAATGTGTGTATTAATTTTAGCTCTCAAAATGGATGTAAGAAGTTTATAGACCGTAGACAAACACGTGATCGGTCTATAATTTTTGGGTTCCGCGGGACTACCTGACTTATGGAGCAGGTGGGTAACGCCTGTTGTTAAAAACTGCGGTAAGGACCCAGACTCTAAGGATGACTGGAATTGGGATGCCAGGCAAGTGTGTGAACTACTAAGCCATTTGAGCCAGAAGTTGTGCAGTCCGTCCGGTCCCGGTGACTTCCAGTTCGGTAACGGACGAACTGCTCTCGCTATATCTAAAGGTGTTATCAAGATTGGCTCCATTTCTGGGATAAGTTCACACACTCGTTCGACATCACGCATCCAGTCAGCCTCAGTATGACAGACGGGCACCGACCAGATGCTGCGCCAGAAAGAACTCGTGGCAGCATCATCCGGGCGGCACACGTCTGTCATATTTAGCTCGGGTCGCTCCCAAGCTCTGTATACCCACCTCTCATCGCTCTGGAACATGCGATTCTGTAAGTACCGATCAACCCGCCGCTTATACCTCCGAATACGGTTCGCCCATGCATAAACTTTCTGCTTCAGGAAGTCGATGCGCTCTGTGACACGGGACATGTATTCTTGAGGACTGATTCCAGTCCCCGAGAATGCCCGCCTCACAAAGCGCATCACACGTGGTCGTGTATTGCCCTCCCTGAAGCAGTGTAGTTTGCCGATGAGTACCCTGGCCCCGTCGATGCGGCGCTCGATCCTGTACTGCCAGGCTGGTACGGCTGGTTTTGGTCGAGTAGCTACGTCACAATTTGGGAACTTGACGTTAGCTAAACGACATGCCGCAACAGCCCCACAGTACAGGATCGAGTGTGTATCAACGAGGTTCTCGCTACTCTCGAATATATTCTTGAGTTGCGAGTCCAAGGCACACACCAGCGCCCTATTTTTATTATGCATGGGTAACCGTGGTAATCGGGGCCTAAGTTCGGTAGGAGTGGATCGATATTCACGAAGCGCATCCTCCAGAGCGCTCCTCAATCGGTCGTTGCACTGGTTACTTACCACAGCAACCCTATCATCTTCCTCTACAACAGCTGGGTTGAACCGCGGTGGGGTTGCGTCAATAACTGACGCTTGCACCGCGGTTTGTGCCGGAGTTAAGATGACACGGTTGCTCAGTACCTCTGAGCGCAGCCGATCAAGTACGGCGTCGTCCAACATGTGATTACGTTGGATGACCCGCACCTGATCCGACAATCGTTGGGCCGAGACGTTGACGGTTGGTTCAAGTACCTGGAACAGAGACAGCGTCCTAACACGGTACGCAGTGAGGTTAGTTCCCCCCTCTGTAGACCCGTAGTATGCGCGCATGACGTTCTCGTTTATGGAGTGAGTCCATCTCATGCGCTGCACACAACCACCGGCAGCGGGGACCCGGCTCGGGGCCGGATGGCCCCTAAGTCCCAAGCTTCTCGGTGGCCGGCCTCTCCCCTGCCGACGTACAGGTGTTGGCGACGTCGGCGGAGAGAAATATTCGTCGCTCGAGCTCGACGCAACTGCCGCTGCCGGTAACACAGGTGATCCGGGATCCGGCGGCGGTGAGGCGGAGCTGAGCGGCGAGTCCGGGGTTGTAAGGCGTGCGCGTCGGTAGGCTGCTCTCGTAATCATTTTTCGGTTATCATCTTGTATCTTACATGTAATTTTTAGTATTTGACATTTTTGACAGGCGTCATTTTTTCATCAACTGTATTTTTTCCTTTTGGTTTCCAAATTTCTGTTTTTATATTTTGGTATTTCTTTGTTAGTCTTTAGATAACTAATATAAATACTTTTGTATTAAAACGAATATTAATATTAAAATAAAATAAAATAAAATTGTTCGATGATGAAACCGGTGATTGACGTACGGGGTTGCCAGGTATTATTATTATTATTATTATTTACTGACCACAATTGGTATGTAAGTTCAATTTTAGAGTACCCCGTAGACCACCTCGCAAACCTATAACACCCTTAGCTCGTCGGTATGACTGAATCTATAGACGCACAAAGCTGCTTGCAACAAAAGTCAATCCATGGCCTTATTCTAAAATTATTATTATACCAATCTAGGCGAGGGGTGCCAGGATTCCATAGCACAGGGTATCCTAGTTTGGACTCCTGACTCCCTTGTGGGAGTCAGGAGTCCAAACAAAAACCTTTGTACCTCCTATATTTGGAACACTTCTCTGTTAAAATTGTACTTTGTGGGAGAAAATAAATCTTATTATTATTATTTCCTTTATTCATTTCCTAAACATATAATTTACATTTTTAAATATTTCCATATAAAAAAAAAAAAACATTTAAAAATATAAAAGATAGTAGCCCACCGGCATCAGGGACAGGGTCCGAGCTACTTATTATTATTATTAATTAAACCGAACGTCAGGTTTATTTCTTTAGTGTAACAAATATACTGAAATAAATAAAAGTGACGGAACAGATAGGTTTTTAAAGTGTACTTCTGAAAAGCCTGTTTTGATACGAGAAAAAAAGCCGTTCTGTCTATGATATGCAATACTAGTTTTTTTCTAGTGTGCACACAGTCTTATACAGAGTGTAGGCGTTAACTTAGTTAAACAAACTCGAAATTATCTTAAAAGGGGTGTACCCAAATAAAACTTTAAGAAGATTGGTTAATTGGTCAACGTCTGTAAATGACCGACTGGATGAGATGACGTTAAAAATATCACTGACTGCTTATATTGTGCAAAATGAAAATAAAACCGTAAATTGGGTGAGGAGTTAGTCACTAAATAATAACGGCCGCACGGGTCGCTCGCATCAAGGTTAAGCCACGCTTGCCTAGATCGGTTCGTGAATGTATGACCATCCATTACATCCAAGTTTCCTTTGTGCCTCGTAAAGCACGTTAAGCCGTTGGACCCGGCTGTCAATTTTAGATCTTTGACAGTCGTAACAGGTAGTCCGAAAGTCTGACAACCAGTCTTACCAAGGGGTTTCGTATTACCCAGTACTAACTGGGTTATGCAGGTCAGATAGGCAGTCGCTCCATGTAAAATACTGGTATTCAGCTGCATCCGGTTAGACTCGAAGTCGACCCCAACATAGTTGGGAAAAGGCTAGGCAGATGATGATGACGTGAGTAGGGCAACTAAGGATTGAAAGACAAAGAAGTTCCGTTTTTCAAAATGTAAGGATAAAACATTTTGTGTAGAGAAAACGGTAGCCTGCTTGATGTGCTTGAAATTCCTATTCATTCGAGAGAAAAAATAAAAATATTAAAGAGCGGACAAAATGATAGAGGGTGGGTGTTACCGCTCCATTACCGCAAGATGGTTTCTTTAGGTACATACCTGTATCTATCTGGCGCGTTCGTGTTCCACGCGCGCCTCAAAGAGATGTCAGCAACCAAGTAGGGGTCCGCAAGGGCCGATGCCTGCCAGGGCTGCGGGACTGTTCGAAAGAGATACCGTGGCCCTGGAACACAAAAGGCAAAGAAGGAACATGGATGGGTTTTAGTCAGTACAAGTCTGACACTCCCTTCCGCTCCGCCCAGAGTGGGGGAGGTCATTTGGTATCTATCTCTCCGTGTTTAACACTAAATAAATCGTGTGGTCAGATATTTAGACTCTTTTGTTTGATAATCTCGGATGTATGTTTGTTTTCTTTGTGCCTTATTTTTAATTTTTCTGCGTCATATTGGGCGCAACTTATCTTAAGTTTTTTTAAACAAAATCCAGTACAAGGCTAGCAGACGCCAGTTTTGTGAAAATCATCTGTCATCTGTCAAAGAAAAACCTACAGCTTGTCGCTGTGTTAATGAAAGCCACTGACAGCACGATTAGTATGCCGTCTTCGGTCGCCACTCGACCGCAGCAACAGGCGGCAATATCGTCGTCTACATTTTAATCGAGTTACATAGAAATCAGTTATGTTGCTGCGGACTATGATTACGGTTGGGCATTCCCGCTGCAGTTTGGGGTCTGCCATCGAAATTGTACCTTTAGGTACTCTTTGTCCAATGTTCTGAATATTTATCATATGTTATTTTATCACCATATCTCCACCACTATCGGTCGTCTGCGTTAAAAGTTCATTGCCAAGATAATAGTGAATGACAAAAAAATAGATAAGAAAGTTTGTTGACTTGCCAAGTGCAGCCTACGGCGACAGAGTAACTTAATTTTTTAATTTACGAGCCGTTGACCGCAAAGATTTAAATCCTTAGATGTAAACCATCGTGCTCTGGTCACGCGAAAAAGTGTTTACTCTGAGAAGAGTAGGCTCACACATCTCATTGACAGATAGATCCTACGATTTTCAGTAGATATAATGCCCGGTTCAAATTATTCCGGTCGGTTAATCCCGCTAGGTACATTATTCTAGTAATAATGTATATTTTTATTCTAGTCTTATTTTCTTTTATTTAAATTTTTACAAATTATTTTACATTTTTAAATATTCCTTAAAAAAATATAAAAAAACATTTAAAAATATAAAAAAATTGTAGCCCACCGGTATCGGGAACAGGGTCCAAGCTACCGGCGGTCAGGGCTCCAGAGAAAGGAACCTAACCTAACAATACGAGCCGTGTCCAAAAGTATCGCTTTTTGAATCAAGCCCTTGATCCAGCTGCCTAACGAGAGCCTCCTCAGGTATTGGTCGAGGCTCTTGGCAATTAAGCCATGGGCTGATACGACTATCGGCACAATGATCGCTGAGTCCACATCCCACATGTCGACAACCTCGCGAGCCAAGTCAAGATACTTGATATTCTTATCTTTCTCGGCTTTCACGAGGTTCTCATTATGCGGGACCGTTATGTCAACAATCATTGTGCGCCGCTCTGATCGATCCACCACCACTATATCAGGCTTATTGGCTACAATAGTCCTGTCAGTGATGATGGATTGATCCCAGTACAATGTGATACTGCCATTTTCGAGAACTGGGTCGGGCACATACTTATAGTACGGCACTTCCGATTTGACAAGGTTGTATTTTAGAGCAAGTTGCTGATGGATAATCCTGGTTACAAGGTTGTGTCTATGCAAGTACTCTCCGTTAGCCAGACGAGAACACCCGGAGATAAAGTGACGGATTGATTCGCCTGGACGGTGGCATGCCCGACATATGTCAACCGTACCGTCCCTCACAATAAATCTCCGGTAGTTATTCGTCATCATAACTTCATCCATAATTGCACAGACAAAACCTTCGGTTTCTCCGAAGAGGTCCTCGGAGCGTAGCCAGGCTACGGACGCTGATAGGTCTACATCGGGCCCATGCAGGGCCCGCGAAAAAGCGTCCGTGAAGCTCCTTACTCTGTCATACCTCCATGCGGTCGTTAGTGTCAAGCACTACAGGTTTGCGCCAGTTCTCTTTAGCCAAGGAGAGCGGGGTGAGGCCCTTGTCCACTGCGACCACATCTCGATGCATCCCAACGTCGGTTTCAAGGATATATTCCCTGAGACTGCATATCTCGCGATTGTGGAGAGTCTTAGCGTTTAAAAAGCCTCGACCCCCACACTTCCGCGGGATATACAGTCTCTTAACAGAAGAACGCGGGTGATGCATTCGATATGCCGTCGACAATGTACGGACCCTCCTATCCAGGGCGTCTAGTTCTGTTTACGTCCATTTGAGTATGCCGAAAGAATAACGTACGTGTAACGTACCTTATTGCCGCCTGATAAAAGACTATTAAATACTTTTTTTCAGGCGGCCAAAGAAGCGCTCCTTCAACGATTGCTTCATGTCAGCAACATTGATGCCCAGCGCTTCCGACATACCCAAATACTTATAGGTTTCGGTTGCTGAGAGGGATCTAAGATTTATGGAATTCGAGAGCTGGGTTCCCACAGATTCCACAATCTCCCCTCGCTTTACATGCATGACCGCACATTTGTCCACACCAAAATCCATCCTGATGGCGCTACTGAAAGTTTCAGTTACCTTCAGTAGCTCCATCAGTTGTAAATCGTTGGGGGCAAAGAGTTTCAGGTCATCCATGTAAAGGAGGTGAGATATAACTTGACCACCTCTCCTCAACCGATAACCTAGACCTGAATCCTCCAGCAGCGTGCTAAGAGGATTCAAGGCTAAGCAGAACCAAAGTGGACTCAAACTATCGCCCTGAAATATGCCTCGCTCTATCCTTATCGGCTCGCTATTCCTCTGAATTTGCCGAAATCCTGGATAGCGAAGGACTGTCCTCCATTGCCCCATACATGACATCAGGAAGGTGCGCAGAGTTGCATCAACTTTATACAACTCTAGCACCCTCATGAGCCATGTATGTGGCACCGAGTCATAGTCATTCTTATAGTCTATCCAACATGTTGACAGATCCCTTCGGGAACGGCGAACCTGTTGACTAATGGCCATATCAATGAGGAGTAGCTCCTTAGTACCGCGGGACCCGTTCCTACATCCATTTTGAGAAGCGGACATGACAGAATTGTCATCAATGTGTTTGTTAATTTTAGCTCTCAAAATGGATGTAAGAACTTTATAGACCGTTGGAAGACAGGTAATCGGTCTATAATTTTTGGGCTTCGCAGTACTACCGGATTTATGGAGCAGGTGGGTTATACCTGTAGTCAGGAACTCTGTCAGCGACCCTGACTCTAAGGCTGACTGGAACAGGATCGCCAGGCGAGCGTGCGACTTTGTCAACCATTTAATCCAGAAGTTGTGCAGCCCATCCGGCCCTGGAGATTTCCAGTTAGGCAACGGACGGACTGCACGAACTACGTCTTGGGGGCTGATAGTGATTGCCCCCATTTCTGGTACTAGATCGCACGCTCGCTCGACCTCCCGAGTCCATTCACCCTCGGTATGGCTAACAGGCACCGACCAGATGCTGCGCCAGAACGAACACATGGTATCATCATCTGGCAGGCGTGTGTCAGCCACACCTTGGTCCGGTCGCTCCCAAGCCCTATAAACCCACCTTTCATCTCTTTGGAATGTGCGATTCTGAGTGTATCGGTCCACCCGCCGCTTATACCTACGAATACGGCTTGCCCATGCACACACTTTCTGCTTCAGGAAGTCGATGCGCTCTGTGATACGGGACATGTAGTCTCGAGGACTGATATCAGTCCCCGAGAACGCCATTTATTCTAGTCATTATTAGGAATTTCAACAATGCGTATTCTCAAAAAAAGACGTTCAACGTTATTCCAGCACTGAATAGGTTGTCTAAACGATTTCAGTTGAGCTGGAATGGGCGCGCTGTATTGAAAAGTAGATCACCAATCCAGTTAATAGACTGACAGTGTATTCCAGTGACGGTTTAGATTATTCCAGTTGCGGTCCAGCGCTGGATTCGATCACTGTATTGGATTAATGTGAACCGAGCATAGGTGAGAGAGACAATAATACTCAATTCAACAAAATAGAAATGTGATAGTTTTGACACTACGCCATATTTTTTAGGGCTAATCTATCGATTTAAATCTTTGGTTCGCATTGTATGTGTAATCATTAGACTTATTAGATTTTAGTGTAGGCATGTGTGAAATCGGTGACGTCATCTGGGGGTAATTGCAGATGCTGGATTAAATAACTATATTTTTGATTTAGTGAATAAAAGATTGTACGAAAATTCTTTTCATTTAGAAGTCGTCTAATCTTAGTGAAAATGGCATTTGTCAGATTGCGATTGCGACTAACATATTACGGGACTTGGTTTTGAGTGCACTATGTGAGGTCGACAAACGGATGTGCGTTTAACTCTTGTGCGACAAAACTGTACTGCGACTTACCATAGTTTGAATGCACGCTTGTGTAGTATGTCGCATACTGAAGCTCGACACAACTCGAGTGCGACAAACGCTTGTGCGGCACTGCCGTCTACATTGGGTGGAAAAGGACCATTAATATGTTTGTTTTAATAAGATAATATAATAAGAATATATAAAAATATAAATGCCACCGAATATTGATACATTTTGTCAAACAAACAAACACAACACACAAACAAACTACAACAAACAAACAACAAACTTAATTACTGTAAAATGAGTCCTTCAACGCTTACACCTTTTAAATTACCGAATAAAAATTTCTTTGTGTCCCACATAGAAATTTTCTATTCGTAATGATGTCTACGTGGTAACCGTTTGTGAGTCAGTGTCTCTTCCAGCCTGTATAATAAAGTAGCCATCTGCACTTATATAACCTTGCGTGGGATGTCGTTTAGCCCAGTGGAGTGCATCACTTACGTCGGTACGCCGCTAGTCATTCTTATGTCATTAATGGTAAAAACCGGGAAATCTCTTCATATTCCTACCTTTCGTGGGGAACAAATGCTCATAGCCTGTTTAAGGAAATTTCGAAACGCCTAGTTGACGCTTCCCGTGACCCAAGGGCTGGCTTTTACTTTGGCTAAAGGCTAAGTGTAGCCATACAACGTGGCAACGCCGCCAGTCTCTTGGGCACATTACCAGCTGACAGTGTTGAGGAGGAGTTTTTTGATGCCCTTTTATAGTTTGTTGTTAGTTTATTTATATTAGGTTATTTAATAGTTTTTAATTAATAATGTATTTAGTTATTTTACTCTACTTAATAAAAATAGTATTCCTTGCTATGTAGATAGGCTTCTAAATTATAACTACAAGGCAAAAGTCTCTTGTTATACAGAGAATTCATAAGCAATATTCATCATTAGGTTGCTTTAAGGTGGATTAGCGGACGCGACATGGTAGCCCGCGAAATTCAATTTTCTTACGTTTTTTGCAACTTGCTGGTCAGGTTTCATCAAATCAAATCAAAAAATTATTTATTTCGAACAACAAGGTCCATATTGGTTAGTGAATAAGCACTAAAGAATTCATTTCTCAAATAATAACAATCAATTAATTAATAATTCCATCATGTCATCAATTTTATGTTACTAGTTTTAGTCAGCACCCTAATGTGATGACTTAGAATAGGGCAGTCAAATTTGTCCGCAATAACCGCCAGAAAGCCATTGCTGCTAGAACGAACTCTGCTCAATAAGGAGGCGACTTTTTTGCATACGAGCCTTCATGAACATGGCAGAAGCGCTGCAGAAACGTGGGAGCCGCAATAGCATTCTGAACGAATTGTTAAATTGGACGCGGAATGTGTTGAGGGTTTTTAGATAATAATATGTTGTCCATAAGCTACTATAGAAGTTTGATAATATGTCTTAAATAGTGTAACTTTGACTTCTTTTGAACAAGACGCAAATCTTCTGAAAAACATAATAATAGCCCTGACCGTAAACGCCCTGCGCTCCCTACCGATATCTGCGTCATCCTCTTTTTTTATGTTTGAAAATCATCAAATGACCCCCCCCCCCCGCTCTGGGCGGAGCGGAAGGGAGTGTCAGACTTGTACTGAATAAAACCCATCCATGTTCCTTCTTTGCCCTTTGTGTTCCAGGGCCGCGGTATCTCTTTCGAACAGTCCCGAAGCCCTGGCAGGCATCGGCCCGTGCGGAACCCGGGCGTTTCCTCCCGCCCGGTTCGGTGCAGGAACCTCCCGAAACAACCGTGTCCGGTGAGGACCTGCGTCAGGCGGAAGGTGAGGGCGCCGTGGCGCCTCTCTAGCCACTCCTCAAAGAGGGGACTTATCGCCACTATGGTGGCGTGCCCTGCACGGGGTTGCGACAGTCACTCTCTCCATGTCACCATGAGATCGCGCCGGAGGTCTGTCCGCTGAGCGGCGATTTGCCGCGGCAGCGGGGTTTCCCCCCGACGTAGTGCCTCCGCGCGCCATTCGTGAAGGCGCGCGAGGACTATCGCCTCCAGATCCCATCCGACCCCCGCGTAGAGCCTCCGGCAGGAGGCATTTGGACCCCCCAGGTTGGGCAGGAGCCGCTTGAAGGCAGCCCCGGTCCGTTCCAGTTTGGGGGCCAAACGTCGGAAATGCTCCACGAAGTTCCACCGGCTGTCGAGGACGAGTCCCAGGTACTTCAACGTCGACCCGACGCCGATGGAAACCCCTCCTGCCGTCAGTAGGGATCCCGACGGTGGCGCATTCCGAGGCCCATGAAAACACATGGCCTCGGACTTGTGCAATGCCACCTCGAGACCCAATTGCCGGATCCTCTCCACGACTATCGCAACCCACGCGGGGTACCCCGGCGCAACCAAAGGAGGTTAAGATGTTTTTCTTCACCTATATTGGTGAAGTGATTGAAAAAGTAACATTGCTTCTTGCCTTGATTTGAACCTCGACCTCGTGCATTAGACCCGAGCAATTTCGACTTTTCAAAGGCTTCTAAAGGCAAAGCTTCTTCAAACATTACTTTATTTTCTTAAAGCCAGCATTTAGAAACTATATTCAAAATCTACAACTTTCATTGGATGAATGTGTTATGAATGAGAACTTAATTTAATTTAAACCAAATAAATGAATATGAATGTCAACTTTTACGACTTGAAACCTTTACAATTGAGTTTCAGCGAGTTTGAATATAAGTTAAATCTTACTATAGTTGAAAAGCCATGAATTAAATCTTTTGTCTGGTGAAATGAATATAAAATAGTTACTAAATAGTCGCTCCCTGATCTCATATTCGCATGAACTAAATAAGATCGATAGACGACATTGTTGCTATCGCGTGTAAAACCTGGATTAGGCCGGATTGACACAAACAATAGAGGTCTATACCCAGCAGTTGGCGAAGTCGGGCTGTGGATGATGATGATGAAATATGTACCTCTTACACAGTTGTGAAATAAGGTAGGAAACCAGTCATCCAGTCTACCCCCCCACGCCCCTCCCTCACAGTGCACGGATTCACGGCGCCAGTAGCGACAAGAAATGGTAGTACTTGCAAAATTTGTGCACGCGTCACGAACGTATGCGCTGGACAAACGCTAGTGTGAAGGGGCTCTAAGCATCCGCTGTCTGTCAGTCAGTGGGCTGCTGGGAGTGAAATTTCTGTCATGGAACACCTTCACAGTGGTGAGTTTGTATATGTTGCATGCGCATAGACAATGCCATGCTTAGTTTGTATATGTTGCATGCGCATAGACAATGCCATGCTTAGTTTGTACAGAAAGTTTTGACAATACTGTCTTTAGCAGATGTTGCTATTTCTCAACTATTTAATATTAGTCCAACCAGCGGTTACATCTAAGTAGTTTTACCAAACATAACATCACACCTGTAATCCCAGGAGGATTAGGCAGAGTTTCACCTAATAGCCAGTTATGTTTAAGTTCCAAGTAATAGGGGGTGAGCCTATTGCCATCAACCGAGCAAAAATGCAGACTCCGTGTCCGTAGTAGCTACTGAGAAATTCCTCATGGAAAACCTAATTACATTTTGCCCGACCCGGGAATCGAACCCAGGACCTCATGCTCAGTAGACAGACTTCTAAAATAACAGACTACACTCACCATTCGAATGTCAAGCGCGGTGATTTCAATTAACATGATCATCATCATCTGCCTAGCCTTTTCCCAACTATGTTGGGGTCGGCTTCTAGTCTTACCGGATGCAGCTGAATACCAGTATTTTACATGGAGATACTGCCTAACTGACCTACACAACCCAGTTCGTACTGGGTTCGTAATACGATACCCCTTGGTAAGACTGGTTGTCAGACTTTAGGACCACTGACTACCTGTAACGACTGTCAAAGATATACAAATGACAGCGGAAACCAACAGCTTAACGTGTTTTCCGAGGCACGGAGGAAATTCGGTATGTAATGGGCGGTCACCCATCCACAGACCAACCTAGGCAAGCGCGGCTTAACCTTAAGATCGACCCGAGCAGCTGTTATTATTTAGCCTCACCGCTCCTCTTCAATTATCATGATAAACGACTATTTATCACTCACGAATAAAACTGAGCAGCAGTAATATATAATAGGCACAACGTAAGTGTGAGAAAATCGATCAAAATCGTGACATTATGAACCCTCGTCAAACGTCCCATTAATTTAATGTATTATACATGTATTCTTGTTATGTATGCGAGTGTCAAAAGTACATGTAATTGGCAATTTCTTTTTCAGTGTGAGAAGAATTTCAAGTAATGTTGATCCAGTGAATTAGGATTTCACTGTAAGTTTAGTCAGCCTTTTAATTGCTTTACCAATCTAAGTTTGAATGTCAGCAAAGGTCAAGGTCTAGTTCATCCTTATCAGATAGATTAGATAGCCGTAGTGAAATTTGAATTTACTGGTAAAGTCTAAAGTGGTAAATTTATTATGGTATTATAATTTACTAGCCTTTGCCCGCAGCTTTGCTCGCGTTAATTTAGAATTTGACAATCAATTTGGGTTGTACTCTACTTGTAATAATATAATTCAATCATTATTCGAAAGACACGTGGCGCCATCTACTAGCATAAGAACGTTATTGTTGTTTTCGTCGGGAACTGTACTGTTTTTCGGGATAAAAGGTACCCTATGTCCGTTTCTGACATCGTTTATGCAAAATGTCAGGATGATCGGTCCAATGGTTTAGGCGTGAAGAGGTAACAAACAAACAAACAAACTTACTTTCTCATTTATAATATTAGTAAGGAGCCCCGGCTGTCATTTGTAGATATTTGACAGTCGTTATGTAGTCAGAGGCCCAAAAAGCCTGACAACCAGTCTTACCAAGGAGTATCGTATTACCCAGTACTAACTGGGTTGTGGAGGTCAGATAGGCAGTCGCTCCATGTAAAATACTGGTATTCAGCTGCATCCGGTTAGACTGGAAGCCGACCCCAATATAGTTGGGAAAAAGGCTAGGCAGATGATGAGTAAGGAAAAGGATGTAAGGAAGTAAGGATTTAGAGGTCAATTGTAACTTATTTTCCAGGATTTATTAAAGCTAGCAGCTTCAGGCAAATCAATTTATAGGGTGAAATGTTGAGGTGGGCAGTGAGAGCAGGTACCGCGTAGTAACACGAAAACGGTCTTAGTAAGCAAGGTGTAAACGGACCCTTGACGAAGCCGTCAACCAAGCATTCTGTACATCAAACTAAATCATTTTCTTCTTTATCATGTGTTTAGTGCCTAAACAATCATATCAAACTAAGTAACTCTACACAAAAATAATTGAAAAATCACGGTTACGGTCACGGTTTGAAAGTCACGGTATGACTCAATATAATGCACTCAACACGTTGTGCTGATGGATTCATTGAATTCTACGGGAGGTATGAAGGTATTTAGAGTAAACTTTAACATTTAAAACTTATAAAAAACGGGTACAAAAAACATCTCCGTAACTAGAAGGTTCCCAGATAAGGTCCAGAACAAAAAAAAATTCTAATGACGGGGAGAACAAGTGACTTTCGCTGTACGTTCACTTTACACCCATTAATCCATAACTTTTTGATCAAACTGCACAGATATAGAGTCATTATTAGTTATTTCGGAGATCCTAATGACGAATAGACAAAATTAAAATGTGTCTGTCATTTCACGAGCACCTCGGAACACAGCAATGGAAGTATGTACACACGTTTCCATTGTTAATCCAGGTCCCTTTAAAATCCGCAAGATCAGCAATTCTCTGCAACAGATTTTCAGGAAATTCCCTAGGCCAACGCGAACGTGGAAATGTAACTTCCATTTTATCCTCTTGCCAATGCACAAGGAGGGGGGGAGATGAATTCTCGGACATGCAATACCGAGAAAGTAGGAGGATTATTCAGAGCGTCCAACTGGAATATCCCGTTTTCAATAATACATCAGAAAGAACCTCTTCCAGGTAACTGCATATGTAGTAATGATATTAAATAGCTGTTGTGTTGCTCACGACTTCGTTGGCGTGGAAATTTTGATGTGTAAAGAAAGAAAGAGTAAGTAACTGTAGGTGCAAAACCATAATGTGATTGTAATTTCAAGTTATTTTATAATTTAAGACGTTTTTATTTTGACGTATGTTGGTTTATTAAAATAATAGTTGTATTTTAGGGTAGTTAGTTTTTTATTTGACATATGTTGATTTACTGAACTAAATTTGTATTTCCGTTTATTTAATTTAAAAGTATTGAGATTTCCGTTTGTTTCATAATAATGATTTATTTTTGATTTATGTAAAATATGGTTACTTCTGTTTGCTTTCTTAGTAGGGATTTATTGTGATGAATGATAGAATTATTTAAAAGTCTAGTCTAAAGCTATGATTATTCAGTAGTTTTTTGATCTCTCCCGCCTTGCAAAATTAAATATTGTTATTTTTATTCTACCTGTTGCTACCAACCTCTGTTTGAATTTCGGTGTATAAAAGTCGTTGTACTTCCTTCCTAGTCTTGTTAGTCGTTGAAAGAAGGGAGATTCTTAGTTCGCTCATCATGGTATAAATACTCTGAACTGGAGTAAGGTGTTTTCTTTAAACTGGTGCTAATATTTCCTGCTGTTTAATATTTGCTGAGTAATTGTGTAACTGTGCGTATATATTGGTGCAAACCAATATTTTGTGTGACTCTGACGATAACGGCCATGAGCCGCCGACATATCCTATGTGCTTTTCCAGACTATAATCTACCTCTGAGCCAAATGTCATCCAGATCCGTTCAGCCCTTCTGGCGTGATAGAGTAATAAACATCCATCCATAGATAGGGATTCATCCCACTTGCAATATTCAAATAATGAAATAATGTTTGTATGCTTCCGTTTTGAATAGCCCTTTCACATATCGCAATTGAATATGATATCTAGTTTAGTAAATGTCAAGATATTTAACATTTAGGTAATATTACATTACAAACATATTCTTAACGTACAGTATAATACGCGGGTAAGGGTAAACGTTACCCACTACGGCGTAACGTGTGAGATCCAACGGCGAACGGATTATGCAAAAATCGGGTTGTTTGTTTATATTGGAATCTCGGATTTCAATTTTCACGCTCTTTATCCTTGACACGTCGTAACTTTGTGTCTGCTATAAATATGTATTGAGATTGAACGGTGGATAAAGCCGGTTTAAGTTCTATGGAAATGTACTGGATTTTGTAGGATAGAATTGCATTAAATAGTATTTCATTTGAATGGTTAACATTATTATGATTTATTTGTAGATTTCCAGTGATTTGAGACCATCTCAGAAGTGAGTAGATTTGCCGTTTTTTGTGCAGTCAACTGCATTTTAGGACAGGCTTTAATACTGATTTTACTGTCGGGGGTTCAATGTCAAATTGGGAGGATAGTACGGTTACGAGCTATATATTAAGAAAGAACAGATATTTTTAACATCTACCAACCAAATACTTTAACCTTATGAAACAAAACTCACACTTTTTTCGGCCGTCAGTTTTCCAATTTTATTCGAAAAGAAGCCGTTCAATAATATTTTTTCTACAAAACCAGAGCAATGAACTGACAAGTCTAGCGCGGTAAGAAAGAAAATAACATTTTAATCTTCTATAATTGCAAACAGACGCCCACGATGTTTGCGTTAATTTAAATTACACCCCATTGATGTCAATCAAGCGAGTCCCTTCGCCTCAGTGTGTGCCCACCCTTATTTACAAGGCCAAACAGTGGGTGCTACCGCTTAATTATATTTTAATTATTTCAACACAAATGTTGATTTTTGGTGTGGTTTCTACAAACATGTGAAAGTACTCTGTGGTCGCACAAAACGGCTACTTTTATGTATTTAATGAGTCTACAAACCTTTAATTCTTGGAAATATGTTTAAATATAATGCAAGAGTTTCCTACCAGAGAGTATAAAGTAGACTTAAACTTTTTCACGATAACTAAACGACATCTCAATGAATGTTTAAGGCGCTACTGCGAAAATAAATCGTAGCTCGACTGATCTTTTAAGCCAGCGAAAGTGATGTAATTATTTTGAAACGCCAAAAGAAGAGCTGATGGCTATAATGTGCGTGCGCTCGGAATAAAACGACGTATGTGCCAAAACGAATTTACTCATTTTTCAACAAAATAAATGAATTAAATTTAAAACTACTTTGAGTAAAGTTTGATATGATAATTCTCTATGTTTTAAAGTAAATTTCATTGAATAACTCTTAAGCGTTAGGCCGTGATGTTGCAAAAAGTAAAAAAATAGATATAACTTTGCATTTTTTTTGTAGCGAGAAAAATTCCTTGAATCGTGTATTCTTTTTGCATGACACTAGACCAAAGAGTCAAAAAACATATACAAAAATGTTAAATCCCTACTCCACAGACTTAACAAGTTACACGAAATAGAAAAAACACATTTTTTTCAATATATCACCTTATAGACTCATTTTTTCGTCGGAAACTATGTTTGAGTTCCATGTACTGAGGGGCTGTCATTTTGGTACAAAAAAGGACTACTGAAAAATTTAGTTTGTAAGCCCTGGCCTTGAATTCATTTGAGGTCACCACAGGATAGTCCGGTTGAGCACTATTGCACCCTTATAGAGTTGAACTGCTAGTCATCATCATCGTTTCAGCCGAAAGACGTCCACTGCTAGGCATAGGCCTCCACGAAGTGTCGCCACATTGACCGGACCCGTGCGTCTCGCATCCAGCGGATCTCCGCACCCTGTGACTGCAACTGCGCTACTGAAAAAATCCCAAAGAAAAGCCTTACTTTATACTGAACCGAACGGGCTTTATAAGATACCCAACTATCAGTTTCAAAAGCTCTATTTCCAGGCAGATGACCCGGGGGGTTACCATGACGTCTTAAAGCAGGAGTAATTCCAGTGTGGGAAAGAGACAGAGCTATACAGGTCGTATAGCGCTATCTCTTTCCTACACTGGAATTACTCCTGTTTTA
Organism: Noctua fimbriata; assembly: GCA_905163415.1. NCBI lineage: Eukaryota > Metazoa > Arthropoda > Insecta > Lepidoptera > Noctuidae > Noctua > Noctua fimbriata. The sequence continues at coordinate 6,348,056 of LR990929.1, read as the reverse complement.
AGACGTCATGGTAGGGCACCTGCCCGTGATCTGGCCCTGACAGATAACCGTTCGGGCAGAAAAGTCCTTGAATGGGATTCGGGGAAGAGTAAAAGATAAACCTCACTTTCGTTTCAGAGTAGTCGGGTAGGAAACCTCATCTCATCTGATTTTAAAACAGGTAACTTATTGTGACGCGTGAAGTGAATTTTTAAATCAATATAGGTACATAATTCGCTGTTTGTCTCTGAATTACCCAAAGATTTGCTGGACAATAGAATAAAATTATGAAACATCCTGTTAATGCTGTGTACGTGTCGAACGGGAGAACATACCTACCCAGCGCTCGAGTCCAGTACATCAACGCTCGCAGCAGGATGTTTTAACTACGTCATGCGTCATAATACTGAATAATCTTTTTATTTTTAAATTATTAAAATCTCATAAATACCTATTTTTTTTAATGAATGTTTAGTAGTCATTGGATACATGAACTGGGCTGCTGTTGTAAGACGACTTAAAAGTCACGGTGTATAATTAATAGTTAACGCATACGAGCCAGTGTTATTTGTTCATCATCATCATCATCATCATCATCATTTTAGCCGAAAGACGTCCACTGCTGGACATAGGCCTTCCCCAAGTGTCGCCACATTGACCGGTTCCGTGCGACTCGCATCCAGCGGATCCCTGCAGCCTTCACCAAGTCATCGGTCCACCTAGTGGGAGGCCTTCCAACGTAGCGTCTTCCGGTCCGCGGTCGCCACTCCAGAACTATTCGGCCCCATCGGTCATCCGTTCTGCGAGCAATGTGCCCTGCCCACTGCCACTTAAGTTTAGTTTGGTTATTTGTTCATTAAAACAGTATTGTAGGATTCAATAACATATTGTATTAACTTTCGTGTTTTTCCAATGTCCTATTTTCATAGGACGACAGCAGAAGGCAAACTACAGACCGCCACCGCGTACGATTCTTACTGTTTTTGCTTCATCCACGTTTATGCGAATTAGCGAATATACACCCACGCTACGTCATCATCCACCTATCCTTTTCCCAGCTCCATTGGGGTCGGCTTCCAATCTCACCATATTTTACGTGAAGCGACTCCCTATCTGACCTACACAACCCAGTTAGCACTGGGTAGTACGGTACCCCTTGGTAAGACTGGTTCTCAGATTTTCGGGCCACTGACGACCTGTAACGACTGTCAAAGATCTACAAATGACAGCCGGGCACGAGGCACGGAGATAACTCGGTATTTACTGGATGGCCACCCATTCACTGTCCGACCTTGATAAGCGCGGTTTAACCTTGAAGATCGACCCATGCGGCTGTTATTAAGTAGCCACGAGCTCCTCTACGCACACCTATACACGCACGCTACGTAACAAAACAAAATAAAGAAATACGTTAGTTTAACAGCGTTCATGAAATATTCCGGAACGGTGCTAATTAAAATGTTTCATAAGGCATCCGTTTAAGTAAAGTAGCAATCAAATAAATACCAGCTGCAGTATTATTTTACGTTGAATAATTAACAAACGAAAGAAATATTCCAGAGCTTTTTAATTGATGCTAATAACACGCTTTTGAATATTTGATTCACTTACGACCTTGACGCGTGTATGACTGTATTTTGTTGTTTTTTTCTTTTATTATGATATTCTCGAGGAGCTCGTAGCGTAATAATAACAGCCGCTCAGATCAATTTTCAGGTTAAGCCGCGTTCGCCTAACTTCGGCCTTGGATGGGTGACCACCTATTAAATACCGAGTTTCCTCCGTGCCTCGGAAAGCACGTTAAGCCGTTGGTCCCGGCTGTCATTTGTAGATCTTTGACAGTTGTTACAGTCAGTTGTAGTCAGTGGCCTGAAAGTCTGACAACCAGTCTTAATAAGGAGTACCAAAGAGGCAGTCAGATTTTTTGAAAACATCTGTAATAAAATTTTAAACTATCATGGTCACTAACATTATTATTTAGACTAGAAACGGAATATTTACCATGTTTACTGTTTTTGTCTGCTCATAAACACCCACCCGCAATAACTTCAGTTTATCCGTGATCATGGTGCTTGCAACAGCGCCGAAATATCGGGAACTCAACAAAAACAGTAAACATGGTAAATATCCCGTTTCTAGTCTAAATAATAATCTATAATAAACCATGTATGTTGAGCTCCTCAAAATTAATATCAGACGTTTTCATGTTTACAATTCACTCACACAAAAATTTATTCTCTGAAATTATTTTTCTTTGTAGCAAATTTTCTCCAAAATAATAATAATATGTTCTTCGAAAATATTGAAAATAAGCTTAGAAATTAAGTGTTTTCTGATTGGTTATTTAATTAAAGATGTAACTAAGTAGAATCGTATCTCTTGGGGCTTGTTTCCAATTGGTCGACGTCAACTTAAGTAGGTAGTAGGTACCCATACTTTGGAAATTGCTACAATCAATTTGATGTTACTAATTATTTTGAGGATTGGGAATTCAAATATGTGCGTAAGAATTAACTCAATTCAATTCATTTTTATATTTCAGATAAATTACTTCATAATCATCCTTACAAGTTTTTTAAATAATATAATGCGAACGAATAAACAATGAAAACAAATAAATACAAAACTATGAAAATATTGAACAGGATCGCACAAGGTACTCGTGTATGGAGTTTTGTCCAATGCTCCATGAAGGAACACTCCATGTCCATTCTCCCACCAATGAGCTGCAGGAAGCTGTTGGGGCTGCCTCGTATGCGGCGCATCAGAGACGCTATTGTTTTGCGATGTATCGCTTGAAAGCCATCCACTGTGAGCATCTGCGAACATACCTGATGCGCTACAAAAGCGTTCAAGAATTGCAGGTTGTTTGTTATCGACAGTAGCTGCTTCTTAAAAGAAAATTGTGTGAATATCGACACGGACATCTAGCGTCGCCTCGCGCATGCTCGCGACTCGGTAGCGCGCCTTCGTGCAATGGTAATACGGTCCTATTTTCAATGGAGATAGTAAATTACTCGAGCATTTTTTCATCCTGTCTGAATTGACACTATCCTTTCTTTTACTAGGTCTTTATTGAGCCATTTTGTTAGACTAAACCCCACTCATGAACCCTAAATATTGCCCTATTGTTGGTGCTAATGACCTTATACTTTTTAAACAAATAAAATTGACCTATAATCGCAGAAACGCTTTTTTATACTTTTTATGGCTTACGGAAAGCTAGGGTGCCCAGAACAATTAAAAATTCCGGACAGTTGAAGGAAATTTCGGACTCTTATTTCCTTGAAATCTTGCAGTAACATTTTATAATACGAATTTATACAAGGTATAAACGGACCCTTCACAAAGCCGTCATCCAAGCATTTAACATCAAACTTAGAAACACTACGCAAAAATGATTGCTGGGAAACGACTTCCTTTTTCTAGGGTGAGTTGTAACGCACTTAAAACATGGTGCTTTAATGAATGCATTGAATAGTACAGGGGTCGTGAAGGTATTTAAAGTAAAACTACAACAAAAAAAAAACTTGTGAAAAAGTTGGAACTTTGATCCCCAATATCTCCGTAACTAGAAGGTTCCGAGGTATGGTCTAGAACAAAAAAAATATCGCAATGACTGGGAGAACAAGTGCCTGTCGGCTTCGTCAAGGGTATTTTTACGCTCATTATATTGATAGCGAAATAATTGCTGAAGAACATTAGCTTAAAACATGAATTAAACATTGATTTAATTAAATTTTTGAGAATTCCGGACTTTTAAGAATTCCCCCCACATTCCGGACACTGAGCCAAAATCCCGGAGTTGTCTCGAAAATTCCGGACGTATGGCGACCCTAGGTAAAGCCAATGCAAACTGAACTTTTTAAGTAAAACAACCTCAAATAACCTCTCGTTATTGATACAGAGGCCCACAAAATTTTGTGGGACTTTAATTTAAAATTGTTTACTTGATTTTCTTTTAACTTTCTTAAGTTTACGGTTCAATATGAATTTAATTTTGCTGAAAGAGGTCAACGACCTCGCGACGTCGCTTCTGTTTTAAAAGGAGTAGGCAGAAATAGATCCTTCTGATAAGTTACAGTTCGAATTAATAGCGTCTTAAGTTGTCTCACAATTTGATTTTAATTGAATTGTTTTCTATTCATTTAGTCGCGGGTTCTAAGACGAGCGACCGAATAGATAATGTGTATTTTTAGACTCACTATTTAATGTTATGGGAGTCTAAAATCACCATAATCTCTGGTTTATTCATCAGGATTTCCTCAGTAGCAGCCCCAGATTCTGGTTTATTGTTGATCGGACACAAACCCAAACCTCGTGGCAATAGGCTTGCCCCCTATTACATGGGACTTAAAAAGTAACCGTCAAAATTTTGGTGTAAGTACTATCAGGTACCATTCGGGGATAATAGATGTGATATTAATAACGAGTCTAAGATCTGTGTACGTTACTTGACATGTACTTTGGATACACGCTATTGCTGTCACTATCACACAAATATCCAACTCCAAAGCCAAGATAAAGATGGGAATATGCTTAAGCCAAAGCACGTGTCAAATGACTCCCCCCGTTCTGGGCGGAGTGGAAGGGAGTGTCACACTTGTCCTGACTAAAACCCATCCATGTTCCTTCTTTGCCCTTTGTGTTTTAGGGCCACGGTATCTCTTTCGAACAGTCCCGCAGCCCTGGCAAGCATCGGCCCTTGCGGACCCCTTCCTGGTTGCTGACTCTCTTTGAGGCGCGCGTGGAACATGATCGCGCCGGCGACACAGCCTGTCGTCATAAGACGGACGGACGGAGAGCCAGCCAATTACTCACCGTCCACAGGCCCGGGCTACTGTGGCCGGGAGCCACCACGTGGCCCAGTGTATAATCATTCCACAGAGAGAGACAGACAATCTTGTGAGGTACTAATTAAAAAGAGAGTAGTTACAATTCATCATCATGCTCCTGGCATTTTCCCATGTTATTTGGGGTCGGCGCATTATGTTTTTCTTCCAGTGTCGGGTCAACCGTCACGCTTCTCATACATATCATTCCTCACAAAAATTCATCCATTTTTCCTTTGGTATTCCTCTCCCTCAGTAGTACCTACTAATAATATAAAGAGGTATTTATTTGTAAGTTTGTATGGGTCATCTCCGGAACTAATAATCCAATTCTAAAAATTATTTCACTGGCAGAAGGTTACATTATTCGTGGGTGCTATAGGCTATAAATTATATGTATATCATGCATATTAGCCGAGTTATACCAATTTTTGCGGACGAAGTCGCGGGAAAACTGCTAGTTAAAAATAAAGAATGTTTGTCTCTTGCTCCTTTTGATGAACATAAAAAAAACAAAGCTAAATAAAACTACGTTCAGATCGAGTTTAAAATCATAAGTACCTACCATTAGCTAATCTGCTAAACCTCTAAAACAAAGTAAGCAACATAATAGAGATGTAACACCTAATTAAAAACAATACACGGGCCCCACCGGCCCTTTCATTTGTTCTAACCGTACTCAATCCCATTTGTTAGAAAAACAACCTTTTCTGTAGCAACCGGCCTTTATTTAGCTGTTGTAACAATATGAAAGAAATGAAGACTACTTTTGCAAGAGAATGGCTATGTGCTCAAAAGGATATTTATTTATATATTAACTATCTGTTGCCCACGACCTTCGTCGCGTGAAATTATTATAAAAAATATATTACTTTCCTTTTTGTATCGTTTTTTTTTTGCATGGACCCCTAATTCTTATTCTAAAATAAAAGTAGCCTTAGTTACTCCTTATGACACCAGCTATCTGCCAGTAAAAAACCCGTCATAATCGGTCCAGCCGTTTCGGAGATTAGCCGTTTGAATCGGATTTTGTTAACAATTTCAAGGGTTTTAATTTTTTTGCACGGCACTCTAATTATCTTTCTAAAATAAAAGTAATCAAGCTAGACCTTAGACCTTATAACATTAGCTATCTGTGTAATTGCAAGTGATGAAAAAGAAGAAGATACACTACATTTCTGGTAGACAGATATATAGTTTACTTTTAGGTAGTCAGTGGCCCGAAAGTGGTATACGATTATTCGGTACTAACTGGGTTGTGAAGTCAGATAGGCAGTAGGCAGTTGCTCCATGTAAAATACTGGTATTCAGCTGCATTCGGTTAGACTGGAAGCCGACCCCAACATGTTGGGAAAAGGTTAGGTAGATGATGAAAGTGTTGTAATGTTTTTAAAACAGGCAACAATGAACTTAAATGCGAGAATGTAATTCACAGTTCGACGATTTGACCAGTCAAGTTAGATTTCTGCACACAATTAGTTTAGCAACTATTGAAGTTTATGAAGGTTAGAAAATTAAATTAAAATGATTCAACCATTCAAGCTGCGGTGGAGAATCTCAATCGGCGCAAACATAGTAACCTTATTGGTAACTATATTTTCGAGCCGAAAAGGCTGTGCGCACTCAGACCCCCACAATCCAAAGGTTTATTTAACACTTCAAGCACAAAAGTACAGAGGTGGCCTTAATGCCATAGTCATTTTCTACCAGTCAACCTTTGGGTGATGCTGTGACAAGCAGTGGTAGGTGTATATCTGAAAATAATTTTAATTAATACTAAGATTAACTACAGGGTTATATAAAATACTATAAATATATATCAAATACTATAAATATACAGTTCCAACCCCAATTGAAACTCTTGGACTGTGGGGTCTGAGTGCTCACAGCCTTTTCAAGGACATTTCAAGACGCTTAGTTGACACTTCCCGTGACCCAAGGGCTGGATTTAACCTTGGCCAAAGGCTAAGCGTTGCCGCGAGTCTCTTGGGGGCATTACCAGTTGACAGCGTTGAGGAGTTTTTTGACGCTATTTTTTAGTTTATTGTTACTTTAGGTTTTTTAAATTTATAAATGTTTATGATACGGCCATTTTTACTCTTGTGAACACCCTTACAATTTTCTTAATCGCTGCTTCCTACACACAGGAAGAAGCTTTCAAGAAATTATGTGAACAAGACTGATAGTGTAGTCAACACGTGTGGGTTTCTAATCCGTTTAATCCTTCAAATTCTATTAAAACTTCGTTAGTTTGCTCTATACGGTTTACGACAAAGGCCGCTAAACTTGAGTCATGAGTATAGCCCATATGTTTCTTAATGGGAAGTAATTTTTAAAACTCTTATATTCTCCTGAACGTTTAAACATCAAAGAGGTTATTATGATCAGTTGAATAAAATAATGGACAGTTATTTTATTTTTCGGCGGTTTGTAAATTAGTGCGACAGTAAAACATGAACAGTAATTAAAAAAAACAATTGTCTATTTCATCCTACAATATCAGTACAAAAAAAACGTAAGCAGTCAAATAAATAAATATGGCGATAATAGAGTGAGCGAAGCGAGCTCGGGTTAGGTTCGAAGGGGAAGGACTATTACACCAACAGGCAGTGCCTTTCCATAATCATCACCACATACTTAATTTGTATTACCTGCATCCAGCCGATCCATTTTACCCAACTAAGTAGTTGAGTTGTACAAGGTCAAACAAAAAAATATCGAAATCAAAAATGACTTTTTGAGTTTCTAACATTTATAATGTCACCCAAAACGCCGTTCACCGCTTCCTACCGTTTAGAGTGGGGTGAAGAAATGACGGAACAAAATTCTCCAGCTCAGCTCAGAAATTAGTCCGTTAAATAATAATGAAAATGATTGTTAACAATTCAAACCAATGACTGATTAGTCGCTCGAGAAACACCAATCGGAACCCTGAGGGAATCGTAAATAAATTTTCTGCCAGCGTCAAACATAGTAACATTTGTCTCTGGGCAATAAATCTGCTCGCAATTAGCCGGCTTAAAACAAATACCAGAGTTACTATTGGAAATACAATATGTAATTCCACGCACGAGCCGTGTATATGGGGACGTTTTTTTGAACAATCGTATTAGAGGATATAGCCAGGCTAAGTTGGTCTGTAGGATTTTTTTTGCTAAAGATTCGTCTGTAGCTGTTGAGACTAAAATATAGTGTATTTTTCTTTACATTTGGACTAACTACGCAAAAAGTAAAAAGATCCTTTTCAGTTTCACTGCATCACCCCAGAATACCAGTATTTTACATGGAGCGACTGCCTATCTGACCTCCACAACCCACTTAGTATTAGGTTATACGATACCCCTTGGTAAGACTGGTTGTCAGACTTTCGGACCACTGACTGCCTTTAACGACTGTCAAAGATCGACAAATGACAGCCGGGAACAACGACTTAACATGGTTTCCAATGCACGGAGGCAACTCGGTATGTAATGGGTGGTCACGCATCCACGGAACAACCTTGACAAGCGCGGCTTAACCTGATGATCGATCTGAGCGGCTGTTATTATTTAGCCACGAGCTTCTTCCTTTTCATAAATTCCTTTTTTTGGATGAAAGATTCACTGAAACGATGGAAACAAGATAAAACGAAAACATTATTTTTCTTTGCCAATCTTAATTAAAACACGCAGCCAATCCTTTTGAAGTTGCTCTCTAGCCAAGATCACTATAGCAGTCGGGAAAAAAATAGCCAAGATATATCTGAAGCAAGCCTCGTCTATGTTACTCAAACACGGACAACACATTACAAAAATCTTGGCGATTACATTAGGGTATCGGGTAACTATAAGATAACACCGAATAGCGAAATTTTACATAACATAACATCACGCCTATTATCCACGAAGAGTTCGGCAGAGGTGTACCTAATAATACACCCACATTTTGGCAGATACGTTTAAGTCCCATGCAATAGGGGCCTACTGCCATCAACCAGGCACAAATCCAGACTCCGTGGGTGCTACTGAGAAATTCCTGATGGAACAAACCCAATATCACTTTGCCCGACCCGGGAATTGAACCCAGTACCTCATGCTCAGAAGTCGCGCTTGCGACCGCTAGACCAACGAGGTAGTAGCACAACTTCAGTTGCTTGTAAAAGTTGATGTCCTGTCTGAATGTGTTGATCAGTTTATCTTCATATAGGAGCTTTATTTTAGACAGCAAGAGTTTTTTTGTTTGTTAGCCTGATCTGTCCCACTTCTGAGCAAAGGCTACCCCCCAATATGTCCCCCTCTCTCGATCTTTTGCTTTTTATTTATTTATTTAAACTTCATGTACAAGAGTGGTACATAGGCGGACTTAATGCCACAAGGTATTCTCTTCCAGTCAACCTTCAACCGTCAACCCGTCCGACCTTTTTCCCGCCGAATTTCAAACAAATTATCATTAACACTAGAAACGGGATATTTACCATGTTTACTGATTGAGTTGAGTTCCCGATATTTCGGCGCTGTTGCAAACACGGGAACTCAAATCAATCCGTAAACATGGTAAATATCCCGTTTATTGATAACGTTAGTGACCATGATAGTTTAAAATCTTTAAAAAAAATTGTCTGCATAACCTGCATTTTACCAGTCAAGTGGGGATTAATTTCCAGTCTAGCTGAATAGGAGTATTTTCTGCGAATCGAAGGCCACACCAAATGGTCGGACTTACAAGGTATTATTGTATCAAGTATCGATCCTAGGCGTCAAACTTACTGACCATGTACGCAACACCACACTGCGCTCTAAAACACAAATTACTGACGTTGCTCAAAAAGCCGCTAAGCTAAAGTGGGACTGGGCTGGCCATGTCTGCCACATGCCTGGCGAGCTGTGGGCCAAAATAACCACGATGTGGAGCCCTGACACAGCCAGACGGCGACGCGGTAGGCCTCGCAGGAGATGGCGGGACGAGCTGAACAAAACTAACGACCAGTGGTCCACATTGGCCCTGGATCGAAAAATGTGAAAGTCATGGAGAGAGACCTTTGCCCAGCAGTGGGATGACGCAGGCTAGCAGTATCAGTATCAGTAGTATCGATAGTTGATACGACAACCTTACTTACATTAATGTGAAAGTTTGAATGGATGGGTGTTATTTAGGTTACGTACCCGAAGGATAATCAAACGGGACTATTACTAAGCCTCCGCTGTCCGTTGGTCCGTCTATCTGTCAGCGGGCTGTATCTCATGATCCGTAATAGGTAGATAGTTGAAATTTTCACAGAATGTGTATTTCTGTTGCCGCTATAACAAAAAATAATAAAAATAAATTAAAAATTAAAGGGGGCACGATGGTACGGAACCCTTAATACGCGAGTCCGACTCGCACTTGGCCGGTTTTTTACTCAATCACGCCAGAACGGCTGAACGGATCTGGATGAAATTTGGCACAGAGACCGATTATAGTCTGGAATAGCACACGGGCTCCTTTATTTTTCTCACACATACACATCAAAATTTTCAGTAGAACAAAGTCGCGGGCAACAGCTAGTAGCTCATAAACCTAACCTTAGAACGTTGAATTTCATATTATATTATAATCTTCAAAACATATTTCTTCTATATTTACGGCATAGCCTGTGATACCGTCCTTGTCCTGATTACAGCAATTTCTGAGTAATTGTTTAACAAAAGGGAGTCCAAGGAAGCTCGACTCATGTGTGGGGCTTTTTGACCCCGTTATCGGAAAACCGTGACCATCGGTTGACCCTTGTGGTAATGGTTGTCGAATAAAAATATATGTCCAGGGACGCGATTACGATACCGTTGGGTGAAATACCCGAAAGGGTAGCTCTAATAGCTGCCCTGGTGATCATTGTACAGTCAGGAGCACCAATATGTATACACTTTATTAAATACTAGCTGTGCCCGCAGCTTCGCTCACGTGAGCGCACATTTATTTGTCATTGTCAAAGTTTATGAACGTAAGCAAAATATTAGATGCAACTCATGATCTATCCTAGGCCCCAACGGTTAATATCCTTAACAATTTAAAAAATAATCTTTCAGCTCTGAGAGCTCAATCAACCGATGGAAAAAATGTGATGGACACAAACGATGGAAACAAAATTGAGAATTGCCAAAAATTATGCAATTGAAAAATAGTGCAAACGCTTGAATTTAATGTATTTAGCAATAGAACCAGAAAGACTTCGATAATCTTCATGTTTCCGCATTAACACGAACGTCGCTATAAAGCTTCTAAGTTTGGTTTTTCAAGGCATTGTAGTGCATTCATTCCGCATTTTTGGATTTTAGTCGTATAATTGTAATATTCTAACAATGGTGATACATAAGGGACCACCCATGAATTACGTCATACGAATTTTATGATTTTTTGACCGGAGGGGTCAAAAAGTCCGTCCTTATCAGATGGTCAATTTTTGTCACACAATGTTACACTTTGTTGTCACCCCCACCTCTTTAACGAACGTAATTAACGTAATTAACGACGTAATTAAATTACGTCATAAATTTTATGGCGGGCCCCTAATAGACACGTACTTCCATGGTAGCAGCAGCTAACTGTGACTTCCTGGAGTATCCAAAGTGTCCCTACATCTGCGATTTAGAGGATTTACTGTCAAAATCTCTACTGAAACCACGATTAACGTAGCCACCTGGGTGCTAATAATGTGATAAATCATCGATACAAAAGAAGAAGAAGAACATGGGAATTATATTAGATCTCATATTTCCGAAGATAGACCGTGATTGCCGAAGCGGATACTTTTCCAAGGACTCTGATGAACGGGCAAAAAAAAAAGTTGAAGTGTAGACGCAAGTATTACGCAGATCGATGTAACAAATAGTGTTGAAAGCAAGCCATTTGACTATTCACTATATTTATGTTACTACTGACTATTATTAATATTTTGCTCCGAAGTTCAAATGCAAGTGCAGTCAGATTTAAACGTTAAAGATATGCCGCGAGTGAAACAATTGCTCTTACGGATATAACTCCTGTTCACTCTGGGGTATCTCTACCATTATAAATAAGCCTTTCTAGTATAAAAAAAAATCCTATGTTTACTAAGTCAAAAATATGTTTAATATACATGAAAAAAAGCATAACAAATGGGTTGCCTGATATCATTTAAAATTGCGACAACCGTGGAGCTTGACCGATTTTACTTAGACAACCGAACGTTATGCCATCGTGTTTGTAATAAAATTACGTATCTGTTATTTTAATACATATTTTAATAAGAAAATAGATGAGTGGACATATAGTATCAATTTATCTATTTATACCTTACAACTCTGTAGCAGGGACAAAAAGATGACAACCTAACAGATTATTGGCTCTTATGCTTTGTAAATATTTACTCTAATTCCATTTTGATTTTGTTTGGTTTGGAAAAAAGATTAGTTCCGTTAGTTTTAATAAAGGGTAGCCTTTACTTAACTTTATCAGGTAACCCATTCGCAATGTTAGTTTGTTCATATAAGTATTTTACTCCGTTAACGTAAGTTTTAAATAGCCGTTCTGAGGCTTGTCACTGCCGGATTTTAGCGTTTTCGTAGGCACATATAAAAATACGAAATCCTGAAAGTCCTGTTTTAATATTCAAACGAAACTATTTTATTTAGTTTGTGTGCGGGCAACATTGGAAAAAGGTGGTCTGGTTGAATTTGACAACGTCATTGTCTTATTTTGGTATTGTCCCCATAAAGTTTTTATTTTGTGGGATATTGTTTATCTACCTATTATCTAAGAACTAATCTTATTTAATACATCATTTCACTGGTCACCAATAAATATATTAAAGTCCAAATAATAGTAATTTTATTATTTAAATAAACTTCAGGTTGAGTTGCTGTAAATTGCTGTAAATAAAATGGTATATCTAAGCCGGAGAGATGATCTGTACCTCAGGACCTTCCTGCTTCAGACACCTTTCTCTATTTAAGATTGTGCATATACCAGTGCCTGTTACTTCTGATGTTGAATTAAATAAAGATTTATGATTATGATTAATTTTTTAATACCTATCTACCGACGCCTAATATATAATAATAGCTTTCTCGTATTACTATTTTTTAAATTATTTAATTGCCTCGGAAACGAAATTTGAAAATATTTTTTTAATTTAATTTAATCATGTTATATTCTCAGCCTTTCCATCATGTCCTACTTTTTACATAAAATGAATGGTCACCTTATTAGAAAGAGTCTAAAATAACGTTAACCTCTCTTTTGGTGGCAATTTTTTAATGCAAGCAAGAATTGCAGTTTGTACAACTGCAATTCGGCGGCACATGAAGCTGTAATCTTCCAGTATAAATTGACCTCGCTTTGTATAGATTTCCTGTACAATGAGAGATCCGCATAAACTGGTTTTGTAAAGCTTGACTGGCCGTCGCGTGCGTACGTAGAACTTATTACTTCCGTGCAAAGAGTAAAGACAAAAGGAAAAATAAAACAAAATTAGTTTTCAGCCATTCCGAGTGACTACACTACGACTAAAATCTATTTACGTAAATTATTTTTATCCCATAGAAATCGCTTATGAGGTTACTAACAAAATTTTAAAAATTAATATCTTTTGCGTCTGTTGGTCGATTTTAATGAAATAAACGCTAAATAATACCCACAACAATGCTTCTTATTTTGTAATATTTAGATTTTGAATACAATGAGGGGCTTTTACGTGATGCGCGCACAAACGAACAGACAAACCGACAAACCGACAAAGAGACAAAAATTAAAAAAAAGATATTTTTACTTTCTATTACTTATTTCTCGCACCTTCCAGTGACTTTTTTGCAAAAATCTGTAATGTACAGAGACGGAAAGTCTACGATTTTATTATATGTATATATATAGATATAGATATAGATAAAAGCAATTTTATTTATTTAAACTTCATGTACAAGAGTGGTACATAGGCGGACTTAATGCCACAAGGTATTCTCTACCAGTCAACCTTTGGGTCAAATAAGACAGCATTGTATTAGAGTACAAAAAAATAAATAAGAAAGATACCATTTGTTAACATAGATTGATAAATAAATAGGTACATACTAATACACATATATACAGTAAAATGAAATAAACTAATATATATTATAATGTAGTCCAAGATACGAGAAACTTTATAATAATTACTATGACTACTAATATTTAGCTTGTGAGCAATTTAGTCTGATTTTAACTTAGTACTTCCGAACTGTTCTTTTGAAAGCCATTTCAAGAGCAATTAGCACTTAGCAATTTTCGCGAGAAATAATGATTGTAACTTGGAGATAGGATCTTTTTCACAAAAATATGAGTTCCAGAATACTATAGTCATAACAACATGAATTTTTAATCAGAACTGTAGGAGAAAAAACTTTTAAAAGTACTATGTTTTTTGTTTTTATAAAACGTTGCCCTCCACTTGGAATTTCTCCTGTATCGTGGGTGCGTTTACAAACATTTAAACTCACGTACACAAACAGCCAGACCCTGAACAGGTTATACAAATAATTGTTCCATGCTGGGATCGAACCCGCGACACGCAGCGCAGCAGCCAATCGCTTAGCCACTACGCCCACCGTGCCGTCAACTTTAAGCAGTTATGGTAGATGGCAAATGGAGTTTGCTGATCGGCATGAGCCGCTTGATAGTAGAATATGTACTGATGTGTGTTGCTTCATCAAATGCTGCCACATCTAATCTGTTGACTCGAGCCAGTGTATAATTCCTTCAACCACGAGTTTGGAACGAGAAATATTTAATGCAAGTGTTAATTTATGCTCCCGGATATGTTGGAGCAAGGAGCTCGAGTTAAATAATAACAGCCGTTCGGGTCGATCTTCAGGTTAAGCCACAATTTGCCTAGGTTGGTCTGTGGATGGGTGACCACCCGTTACATACCGAGTTTCCTCCGTGCTTCGGAAAGCACGTTAAACCGTTGGTCCCGGCTGTCATTTGTAGATCTTTGACAATCGTTACAGATAATCAGCAGTTTTACCAAAGAGTATCGTGTTACCCATTACTAACTGGGTTGTGGAGGTCAGATAGGCAGTCACTCCATGTAAAATGCTGGTATTCAGCTGCATCCGGTTAGACTGGAAGCTGACCCCAACATAGTTGGGAAAAGGCTAGATGATGAACGATTAGTATTTAAAAGAGATTCGGTACATAACGAGAACATAACATAATCAGCCTATAGTTTAACCAACTGACTACTAAGATCTGGATCTCCTCTCTGTGAGTGTAAGTGAGCCATAATCCATCACGCGGGTATAATACGACGAAAACGACAATGATGGGCGTCACATTGTTTTCGATTTTTCGTTTGAGGACGTGCTGATTTCCTCATAATATTTTTTTTTCACCGTATCTTCAGTGCTGATAAAACTAATGGCCCACCCACATCCAGTAGCTCTCGTAGGACGTCACGTAATTTGAGGGTGTTACTATTGAGCCTGCACCTAAAACGGAACGCCTACGCTCGGATGAATATTAGATTTGTGTACGCGTGGGTGCTCGATCAGTCTTCCCAATATTGTGCCTCCGATATAAGAAAGCGGTATAACCCTTCTATTTTTCATATCTATAACCAGCTTACAGGCTTTAAATACTATAATATCCTTAACGACAATACTGACTATGGTTTGATTACTCTCCAAGGCTGATATTTATCCCGATACTTACGTCTCTATTAGAGGACGTGGCTAAATAATGACAGCCGCTCGGGTTGATGTTCTGGGTTGGTCTGTGAATGGGTGACTACCCATTATTTACCGAGTTTCCTCCATGCTTCGGAAAGCACGCTGCGGCTTAGCGGGCTTTCCGAAGCACGGAGGAAACACGTTAAGCCGTACTGGTCCCGGATGTCATTTGTAGATCTTTGACAGTCGATACAGGTAGTCAGTGCCGAAATGTGTGTGTGTGTCCGCCAAATCTGACAACCAGTCTTACCAAGGGGTATCGTATTACCCAGTACTAACTGAGTTGTGGAGGTCAGATAGGCAGTCGCTCCATGTAAAGTACGGGTATTAAACTGCATCTGGTTAGACTGGAAGCCGTCTTAAACATAGTTGGGAAAAGGCTAGGTATGATCATGATGACACACGTCTCTGCTGATGTCGTCAACGATAATGCGTTATTTATATGAATTCCATCAAAAAATGGCTCGCGATGATCATATACATACGGATGCAAAAATTGCAGTGAAGATAGATTGTTACAAGTTACATGTAAAACAATGTACATATTGTTCAAGCAAATTGCTTTATTGATTCTACATAATATTGTTTGCACATAAGTCTTAACGTATGCACTATGTTAAGACCTATGTTCTACAGCAAGCCATCGAGACGGGGCTTAATTCCAAACTTGTTGAACGAAAATGAACTTTATGGTATTGTCACAAGGAGAGTCTGTAAAGCTAATTTCTCAAGAGCAACAGGCAGTGCCTGTGTACTGAATGTCTAAACACAAACATGGCTGGTATTTTCTTAAGCCTTTTTGAGTCAAATTGTGTACGTATTGTTGATTGCATTTGGCATTGCGTTGTTATTCACGAATATACAAGTAGAAGGATTATGTTGTATATATATATGTCTGTGTGTGTATCTATGTTTATAGAACATAGACATATACATAGCTTATATAACCATTGCTGGATTACAGGATTCCGCTCTTTTGGATCCCGTTGGCTGTAATTTTCTAAACGGGCCAAGTTAGTGCCAGGATGTCTCATGTCGACGAATTATTGTGTCTAAAAACCCAGTTTCCTCCCAAATTTTTATTAAATCGTTATTGTGATGTGTTCCTGTACTGTTAGCCTGAGATATCTCACTGCTGGGCAAAGGCCTCTCCCTATGACGTCCAAACCCTTCAATCCATGGCCAATGTGGACCACTGGTAGTTGGTTCTGTCCAGCTCGTCCTGCCATCTCCTGCGAGGTCTATTGCGTCGCCTTGTGGCTGTGTCAGGGCTCCTCATCGTGATTATTTTGGCCCACAGCTCGTCGGACATACGCCAGACATGGTCAGCCCAGTCCCACTACATCTTAGCGACTTTTTAGGCAACGTCAGTAATTTGTGTTTTAATATAATAAAATTTAATTTGGGAGTGCAGTGTGGTGATGACGATGTAAATTGTTGAAACAAAATGAGCACCAATGTATTCTTTCTAAGCAGGTGCTCTTAAAGTCCAATATTCTGTCTGCCCAGTGTAAAGCCCGAAGCTATGGTCGCTGTCACCCGAGACCACAAAGCAAAGATTGAATGTGAATTAATAATATTATATTAAACTTGATATTCTCTCCGTCGGTGACCGTTTCAGTGTTGTAATTAATAAATTGTAAAGACAGTCTTTGTGTTTTAGAAATGAAAATTAAATTCTACAATGTCTTTGTAAGTTTGTAGTGTTTAATTGTATTTTAGTTTTGATTAAGGCACAGTTGGCGCAGTAGCTGTAATTGTATCATTACGTCCAAGGTTCTTTTCTGTCAAGGTTATTTCGGATCTCACTTAAGTGACCGCGCAAAATCCGAACTCGACAAAATTTTCCATTCGAAGTGTGGTTTAAAGAATAGCTGTTTACGAATCTCCTCTTGGTAAAAATGTTTTATTTATTAATTAACATTTAAAAGCCACACATACAAGTTATCGTAAAATAGAACAGAAATTTAATTTTAAAAAGATTAAAATATGTAACAACTCTACAAAATTTTACAAAATACTTTTTTTTATGAAATTACTAATCAAATTATATCAAAAACTCTTACATTAATTTACTGACCGTCAATTTTCGTAAACCGCTGGGTCTAAAAGCATGAAATTAGAGTTTCTTTTATAACATAAGTGAGCGTTAAGGAAAGGTAATAAATCCATTAAATCCTTTAGGGCTCACCCTAACGGTATGTGTAAACGTTTGTAATTTTTGAAGTTAGAAAATGGTGGTTAGTGCATCCTGCTTATTGGTAGAACCTAGTAGCTCATGCTAGCTAGTAGCTCGTGGCTAAATAATAACAGCCGCTTGGGTCGATCTTCAGATTAAGCCGCGCTTGCCTAGGTTGGTATTGGATGGGTGACCACCCATTGCATACCGAGTTTTCTCCGTGCCTCGGAAAGCACGTTAATCCGTTAGTCCCGTCTGTCATTTGTAGCTAGATCTCTGACAGTCGTTACGGGTAGTGGCTCGAAAGTCTGACAACCAGTCTTACCAAAGGGTATCGTATTACCCAGTACTAACTGGGTTGTGGAAGTCAGATAGGCAGTCGCTTCAAGTACAATACTGGTATTCTGACTGCATCCAGTTAGACTGGAAGCCGACCCCAACATAGTTGGGAAAAGGCTAGGCAGATGATGAGTAGAAGCTAGTTGTATCAACGTGTTTGGTTGGAATGATTATATCCCTCCATGACTTCAGAGAATTGGCCAAGGGCAAATCTCATCGGAGACACGTAATAAATTTTACTTCTATTTTATAAATGTGAAAGTTCGTAAGGATACTTGATGTATTGATGGCTGGATGTTTGTTATTCTTTCACGCATAACTACTGAACAGATTTGGATGAAATTTAGCACACGGATAGTTTATAACCTGGATTAACACATAGGTTAAGACTGGGAAATTAAATCCCGGTAGTACGATGAGACAATTACGTAGCTCCAAGTGGGCGAAGCCGCGGTCAAATGATAATATAAAATAAATAATTAATTATTGTAACATTTTCACAGCTAAGCTTAAAGTCAAAACCTCAATTAATTAAGAAAAAAAATTAAAAAAACTAATTGAAGTAGGTTTAAAATCTTTGTGTGCATTAAAAAAGTTAATTGCATACTTACATACATATTGAACACAAAATATTTAATTTCTAGGTACTTAAAATTTACAATATAAACTAACTTAAAATATGTACATTTATTAAACGCATGAATTGGTCTTATTATTCCAATTTCAATCGAGGTTTGGCTAACCAAAACATTACACCATTTTTGTTTTCAGTTCAAGATAAAATAAATACATCATAGAGACCCACAAATAAACCCACATTTTTTTAATATTGCCCAACTAAGACTTACTAGTTTCAAAACGTGGTAAGCGCCAGTCCGGTCATAAAGCTCATACAAATAAACCCCGTTTTCATGGAACAAGGCGAGGTCGAAATTAAAAGCAAAGCACTAATGATTACCCAATCTGTTTACCCTTAAATGTAAATGATGGTATGATAGCATCAATTTACATGCGTAAACAGAACACAACCTTCTCGATGAAACTAACTATCTTGTTATATACGAGCCGGCCGTCTCGAAGAGCTAAGAGCTACGGCGTAGCGCTACGATCTACGGCGTAGCGCTACGGGCTACGAGATTGTAAACGCGTAGACAAAGTTGATTTGTAAATAGACTTCAAAAGGAGGTTGTCTATCCAATTGTATTGTGTTTTATAATGTTTCTTGCGCATAACTACGACGCTGGTAAACTAATCTTGTTCATTGTTTTTGTTTTGTCATTTGGCTGTTTTAATGAAGTTCTCTGTTGTACATAGAGCAGCGGTGGCCCAGTGGTGGTGGCCTGGACTTACTGGTGTCCCAACAGTGGGAAAATTTAGCTTGCCCTTAACCCAATTAATTTGGGGTCGGTACAGCATGTCTTCTTCTTCCATACTTCCCTATTACTCGTCATCTCATCAGACACCTCCTTTCTTGCCATATCATTCTTTACATAGTACACTCATCGTTTCTTTAGTCATCCTATACTCATATACCCATCCACATTCATACTTAAATTTTCTTTATATTTAGTTAATATAATTTGTCGGTATTAAGAAAACCATGAGTTGATTTTTTGTAGGACTTTTTGACAGCCGGTTGGTCAAAAGCCTGAAGCACTGAAAACCAGTGGTAGGTCTTAACAAATGGGTTTAACAACCCAGTAGCTCGTTTGTAGAGGTCAGATAAGCAGACGATCCAGTGTTCAGCATACCCGGTACGACTAGAAATTGACCCCAATATATAATGACGTCTGGGTTGATTTTTCTTTGCTAGAAAAAGAGTATTTTTCGAATACTTTCAAATACCAGATTAAACTTCAACCTCTCAGTTTTCAATACATAGTAATAAAATGTAAATCACGCCAAGTAATATTCTCAAGTTAAAGCTAAGTAACTAAGTAAACCAGTCACTTAAGTTTTATAACATTGCCTGAGTTTAAGTAGCACGGAAGTGCGCTTCGGGCTCTTAGGGTAAGTCGACACCGACGTGAGCCATAAAAGTGTCATGTGTATACGTAATAGTTTTTATGATAGTTGGTGTGATCGGTCTGAAGGTTACGTTGGGAAGTATTTCTTTGCGTAATTAGGATTAAACCAGGTTTTCAAAGTGAAATGTAAGGAAATTTCAAGGTATTAATGTACTTCACTAAGTTGTTTATTACATTTAGTACAGCATACGCCAACATCATCATCTGCCTAGCCTTTTCCCAACTATGTTAGGGTCGGCTTCCAGTCTAACCGGATGCAGCTAAATACCAGTATTTTCAAATTCAAATTCAAATTCATTTATTGCAAATATGGGTAGTTATAGGTGGGTTTTGAAGAACAGAAAAGTTAGTGTCACCATATTCTGCACTAGGCATGCAACATATAGTTCGGAACGTGGTTAGTCCCTAAATTAAAAATTTAAATACATTAAAGTTCAAAATTAACTTTATTTTACATGTAGCGACTGCCTATCTGACCTCCACAACCCAGTTAGTACTGGGTAATACGATATCCCTTGGTAAGGCTGATTGTCAGACTTTCGGGCCATTGACTACTACTGCAGCATACGCCATTGAAGTTAAGTAATCATTTTACTCTCTCTTCTCACAGAACCACAAAATTCTAACATTTTCGTCTTCCATTCATCAGCAAACAAATCCAATCCAGGGTTGGTCTCCACCAGCGCGTTGAGCATCGTAAGCATACGCGGTATATGGGAGGTGGATCGAGCGACAAAATTGTGAGAATATTTTTGATTTAATCGCTAGGCTACAGCCAGATGCATAGGATCTTATGAATGTGGCATTAAACGGAATTCGCGAAGCTGAATTTTGAACTGTATAACATTACTTTCTTTCATCGATAGGTTTCCTCTTAGGGTATCGATGAGAGAAATGATGGAATAGTTCAATGCTGAACATAGGCATCTCCAATTACCCGACACTGAGACTAAATTTTCGGCTACTTGTATCCATATCAAGAAGATTAATTAATATATATTAATTATCATAATATCAATATTATAATTATGAACACATTTCCGCGAATATAATAGATTTTGTTCATAAGCAGCTTAAGTTAGAAACACGTGTACCAGTAAACAGAATAATTTATGTATGTTATGTTTATATACAAATTATATTATTTATCGCTCATTTTACTCAAACAATGATAGTGGTAGGATCGTATGTCGGTTCCAGTGTCGGTTGTCTGTATGTTTGTGCTGACCTTGGAAACAAGAACAACTAGATCGATAGAGGTAAGGTAATCATTTCTGGGAAGATTATTACTAAATATATGAGACATCTCAATGGAACTAGCAGAACTTAAAATAAATAAATAATTAAATAAACAGATTTTCGTGTCTCAGCTTACTAAGCTCATTTAAGTTAACATAAGTTTTCGTTAAATCAGACAGATACTTGCAAACTTTACAACTTTTTTCTAGGGAAGCTGACAGATTCATCCCATCTTCTTTCTGCAAAGTTGACAGTTAAAGTAGACAAACATTTTTTTTTATAGCCTGTATTGTGTCCCACTGCTGGGCAAAGGCCTCCCCTTTCTCCCTCCAAACCTCTCTGTTCTGTGCGATTTCTGGCCACGCTTGCCCCGCGAACATGATCATCTTCACACCACCTTCGCTGCGGTAGGCCTCGTCGGTGATGCCCACCCTCAGGCGTCCAGTGTGTGACGATCTTTTCCTACCTCTCCGAATTGCTGAAATACGATTCGAGGTGACGATTGGTAAAGAGGATCCCATTAAAAGAGACCTTTTGACAACGATTAATATCGATAAATATCGATTATATATTGTATCTTTTGCTGATGATACAGCTCTTACCTTTTTCGCGAACTCGTGGTCAGAACTTCAGATTATTGCACAAAATGGCTTTAATTCTGCCTTTAACTGGCTTCGATCCCACGCTCTAACGCTAAACACATCTAAGACAAAATTGATGACGTTCTCTATCTCACCGACCTCACAACCTAATATTCCTATCATTATAAAGGCTCACTCCTGTAACAGTACACATTTACACTCATGTCAATGTTCACCCATTACCACAGTTGATAATATTAAGTACCTAGGTATAACTTTAGATCGATACCTGAATTATAAAACACATATTAACTTGGTAACAGGCAGGGTTAGAAAACTTATATATATTTTTAAAACCCTTCGACACGTCGCCAAGCAGTCTGTTATTCGCAATGTCTATTACGCCTTATGTCAATCCATAATCACCTATTGTATTAGTTGCTGGGGCGGCGCCACTAAAACGGCTCTTAAACCTTTGGAAGTGTCTCACAGAGCTATATTGAAAGTTGCAACATTTCGACCTATTCTGTTTCCAACCTCAGAACTTTACAAAAATTGTAGGGTCCTCAACATAAGGCAACATTTCATTCTGCAAACCATTCTTCTGCAACATTTAAAAACCCCTCTTATTAAAATTACCAAACGACGTAAAGATATGATTTGTACTGTTCCACAAACTCAATTCAAATACACAAAGAGATTTTTCTACTATCTTGGCCCATGCTTGTATAATAAAATTAACGCGTCCTTATATATCTATAATTTACCACACAGCAAATGCAAACTTGCCCTCCGTGAATTCCTTCTTAATAAAACATACGACGAGACTGAAAAGTACTTAGTAACACTTACCTGAAAGTAGCCCTACTTCTTTTTATACGAATACACACACACGTTCACACACACATACTCATACACAAGCGCACTCACACTCACTCGATTCACCACTCCTCGTTTTAATTTGTTTTATTTAATTTAAATTTTAAGATGTTTATTTTTGGTTTTCTGTTTTGTTTTATACTAAACAGAAAAGCGCATACATGATTATTGTTATACTCAAATAGGGAGTCGAAACTGTCTCGCCTAAATACAGATTGCTCTGCAATCTAGCTAGGAGAGCAGCGATTCACCCTACAATTGGATGTACCTATAACATATATTTATTAATGCACATACTTTGTAAAATACTTTGTAAGTCTCTCATGTACTTCAAAACTTTTATGTACCTTAATAAACTTATTATATTTACGACGGAAAGCAAGAAAATATAACTAAAAAAATATCTTAGGAATAAACTGTTTTCAATGTTAACATTTAATAAAAAAAGAACTTGGAAAGAAGACAAATATTTATTTCAACTTATTGCACATTATACACCAGCCTTTAACAAGTAAGTTTTCAAAGTGCACTCAAAATATTATTCCAAGATACATTATGGCTTAATTAAATCTACTATGCACTTTCACTAGGATAGGTGAAAAGGTCGTATGTGTACATAGATCTCTTACCGCTTGGCCACGAAATATACACTCCAAGGCAGCCACTGCGGAGAAAACAAATAAAAAGAAACATTTTAAACAAGCTTCTTTTTCGTAATTGTGGTGCATAAAAATAACAAGTCTCTAGTATCTTTGGGAGTCCGCCATATTGGATTTAGAATGACGTCACTTAGCTAACCATGCATTGTCATCCAAAATTTCAGCTCAATCCGTTAGGGATAACTGTTTCAACACACTGTTTACTGTTTCATTTGGAAGATTTGATCTAAACAAACAAACATTGCAAGTAGCCGCTGGTGCTCATAATCATAACTCACAACACACAACAGTGTGCCCAAGAGTGCCCCAGGACTTCTTTCTATTAGAGTGAGTATGCCGTCATCCACCACGCTGGCCCAATGCGGGTTGATGGATATGTTGTCGAAGGAATAGGACATGCCGGTTTCCTTGCGTAATTTTGACAAAGTAAGGTGCGTGTGACGTTGAGAAGTGCGCCGGTGACTGATAAATTGTGTGGTAATCGGTTGGTTTGATATGGGCATGTGATGCGGAGAAATGAGGAAAATCTTGTGAGGAAAGTTTTGAGAAGGAATGTGTACAAGAGTAGAGCAAGACCAAAGAAACGATGGATGGACTGTGTGAAGGATGATATGGCAAGAAAGGAGGTGTCTGATGAGATGACGAGTGATAGAGAAGTATTTAAGGAGAAGACATGCTGCACCGACCCCAAATAAATTGGGATAAGGGCAGGAGAATGAAGACTAATAAGGAGTTACTTTTTATATTTGCTAAAATGAATTTGCGTGCGACGATACTCACGTAAAGAAAACAAGTGTGTTATCATCATCATTTCAGCCGGAAGACGTCCACTGCTGGACATAGGCCACCCCCTCGTGTCGCTACATTGACCCGTGCGTCTTCACCAGATCATATCTCTTCCGGAGATTCTTCGTGGCCCTTGCCACGCCGTTGACCGATACCGTAGTCGAGGGTAGACGAACTGTCGGGGCCCTTCCTGTGTTGCGCTAATTTTTCATTGGTTTTGCCATAATCACCACACTTGGCAGGCCGGTTGGCGATCGCAGTACAGTTGTTACAAAAACACAGAACGCTGCTCCCCATTCTCTGGTAAGCCTCTTAGTCGCCTCTTACGACAGCCACGGGAAGATATGGGATGGTGCTATTCTTTACGTCCGACACCATACGGAGCAAACAAGAGTGTGCGTCACTAGTTTTCTTCACCTTAGTGCCTATCGCTGAATCAAGCCGCATCGAACGAGGTCGTGGTAGGGGCGTCGGCACGTGTCAGGGTTATGTAAACATAGGTTTGTGGTCTTTGAGTCGTATGTCTTTGAGCGCGGCTCATGCATTTAATGATGGTATTAGATAGTTAGTGGCGTAGGTTGGTCAGATATAGACGTAGGATAAGTCTTGCATGTTATTGTAGGTGTAGTTTCTAGCTTGAAATGGGAACATTGCCTTTTAATGGTTTTGTGGTCATGATGAGCAGAGATTGGAATCGGTAGAGCTTATTTACCTAGACTTCAAAGCAGTCAGTAATATCATCTGCCTAGCCTTTTCAGTCGTTCCAGTCTTACTGGATGCAGCTGAATACCAGTATTTTACATGGAGCGACTGCCTAGCTGACTTCCACAACCCAGTGACTGGTAGACTGGTTTGTTAGACTTTGACTAAAACCCATCCATGTTCCTTCTTTGCCCTTTGTGTTCAGTAACCTGGAGTCATGGTTTTTGTGCCCGGTACACGTCAATGAGGTACAGGTCACCTTATAACTGGCGAAATGTGGGTACTATTAGGTACACCTGTGCCCAACCCTACGGAGATACTAGGAGATGAGAGGCGTGATGTATTACAAAACCGAGTGCGTCAGATTTTCACGTATTCTATAGCTTAAAAAAAATCAATAGGTTGTTGATTCTTTGAATAATTATATAGCGTCGAGTTTAACCCCCCTTAATTATTCCTATTTAATAATTTAACAAGAAAAGAGCCTCACGTTTCTCAAATCATTTGTCAAAACTAAAGTACCTCGTAAATATTTTATAGAGCTTTGTATTGTATCAAGCCTTTTTCTTTTTAATTGCATAGTAATTAAATAATAATGGCGAAGTTTACAATCGTATCGATGTAAAACGAATGTAAATTATTTTATTTGCTTTTTGAAAAGTAATTAAAGTGTTGTAGGTAAAGTGTAATTACTGACTGTCGATGCGAATTAGGCTGGTAAAATATGGGTGTACCATGAACTTACTCTTAACCCTGCCTACCCCTACTGACAACACGGTGTTGGCGTGATGTTATACATGTTAAAAGCAAATTGTCTTCTCGCATAATTCCATCCATGTCATGACTTGTTAAGAAAAGTTATTTTATCGATCCTTTTGGTCTACTTTAATAGAGTAACTAAAAGTCTTGATGATAACGTAACTACTAAATCAATATAAGTAGTAATATAATTATTTAAAGTATTTCTTCTAACATTTGTCAACAAGCAAAAGTAAACAACTCCTTTTTTTATAATTTCCTTTTTTTATTCATTACTGTATACAAACATTATTTACAAACTACAAATAGATCTAAAATAGTAACAAAGATATATACAAGTATCAAAACGAGAAAAGAATAACAGGGCGTCTAAAATTCGTCCACATTGCTGACAATAGGAAAAGTGCGCAGAAGGCTGGATTCTTTGTCCAGCAAAAAGGCCAATCCTCTCTCGGTCACGTGAAGAGTCGACCAACCCCTTGATGATACCCCGAAATATACTTCTTTTTTAATAAAATGAGATAATGGCCACTACAGTTCAGGAAAATATGACAAATGAAACTGAAGAGTGGCGTAATGTTCACTGAACGCGTGTAAAACCCCGGATACTGGTACAGTCGCTGAAATACCCCTTAACCTTGAAAAAGAAACAAAATAATTGTCTCATTTTACGACATAACTACTTGAAGTATATCAAGAAAACATTGCAGGGGAAAATAAAAAATGTAGATGACAATTGTGCCCAGTTGATCGCAATAGACTCGCCCCTATTATATGGGACTTAAGCATAGCTCGCGAAATGTGGGCGTACTATTAGGTACACCTCTGCCTAACTCTTCTGGGATTACAGGCGTGATGTTATGTTCTAAGTTATGAAGATTATATGATAATAACAACGGAAAAAAGTTGGCATTTTGAGGGGAAAAAAAATTTAATACCCTCCACGAGTACGCACTTAAATGTTGGTCCCATGGCCTTGAAATTGAAACAATACAAATTTCCCCGTTTCCAAGAAAACATTGATTTTAATATAAATATACAAGGTAATATTTATAATAAGTTCATTTAAATTACTTCACACGGTAGCAAACCTTAAATGTACTTCTAACGCACCCTATACAGTAAGCCATGTCATCATATTTTTAACTATCTTATATTTTAACCTTGACACGACTTTCTTTCACAATTTTCAATGAAATCCGACACGAGTTAAGAAGACAGATAACCCGTTCCCATATCTGTCAAGTACAATCGAACCGTACTTACAAAGCGCAACCCTCAACTGCAGCCCACACCTGCGTATAAGTGCCCCCCGATTGTTTCCGAGGCACATTCGCGCTCCGACCGTCGATCGCGATGGGCGTTCCCCAACTCGGTACGACCGTTTCACCCGCCGAGCCAGGGCTCGAGCGACCGCGTCGTCCCCACCTGTTGATTGTCGACGATTCCAGGGAAGCGAGAGCGGTTGAAGGTTAGTTTTCTTTTTTTAAATTGTGAATATATTTTTTTTTTTATAAACGACTTCGTGGTAATTTTTTTCGGGTTTCGTGATTTTTTTTCATGGTGGTAATATTTTATTTTCTAATTTTTCAAGAAAATTCATGTGATAATTTTTTTCGAGCAAAATAATTTTTAGACAGATAAAAACGTGACGAATAAATTTTAATTTCGAATTAAATATTTTTGGTGATTTTTTGTGGTTACGTGTTTTTTTTACGGTGACATTTTTTCCTACGATTAAGAAAAATATATCTTAAAGTAATAATTGCAGCATCACAATTCTTATTTTTAAAATTAAAAAAAACCTAAACAATTTTGTTATAGATAAGTAACTTAAAAAAAACCTACGGGTGAATGTGGGTGTGACAGTGAAAATATTTTGTTTTTTAAGTTATTAGAAGAGAAAACTTAATGTAAAATAAAAATTTCCAATGTCAATGCACTGACATTGAATCTAAACTGCTCTCCAGATAACCATTAAAATTATAATAAAAACTAAACGCAGATAGATAACAAAAAAATATTGCAATACATTTATCGCCGGATACCACTATCAAACTATGTATTGTGTGTAGGTTTATCCGTATGACACTATTCGGAACATTACTGGCAGTTGCTTGATAAAAACCGATGGGTAAGGTAAAACTCTAGCAGTGAAATATTTATAACCCTCCGAAGTATCGGCAGTAAACGGGTTACGGCTCGTAAAGAAAATTTTGTGGTAGTGTTTTTGCTCTTGGTGGACATTTTAAGGATATACAGGTTAGTTCTTTTTTAAGATATTTATTTTTTTCTACATTTTTTTATGTCTAAACTTCATGCATTAAGTCTAGTGATGTGGCAATTTAAAAATATTAAAATCGTCGTATTGAAAAATACAGAGGCGTGAAAAGTGTTTTTTTTTTTTTAGAAAATATGAAGTTTTTCATGACAAAAATAAAGTGAATGTTATAAAAGTGTGTAAAAAAACCTTTTAATTGAACAAGGCTTAGGTTAGGAGCCTTTTAGGTGTTTTAATGATATATTCAAAACTTAACTTACGATACAACAATAAAATAATATCAATTAACACCTTAAGTTAAATTAATTAATATTGACACCAAATACAAAACAGTGTGAAACAAAACAAAAAGTAACAAAATTAATATCCGCTTTGAACTAAAATAACAAAAGTAAAAGTAATTAGGATGGTGACTTTAATATCCGTTTTCCGGGCCTTTGGGCCTTTCTGCTTAGCTGAACGTACTCATAATAAAAGTCTATTGTCTTTGGATAGACATTAATTTATGAAGCTTTCGTTGTAATTTTTAAATTGAGAAAAGTGTCACCGCGATAGTTTTGATTATAAAAACTATGTAGGTATTATAGTTTTTTCGATATTTATGTGTTGGTATAGTGTGGTCTTTGGAAGTGGCTATTTTATTGGCTAAAAAAGAATCGTTCTATGCTGCCAAAACAAGTGAACGTCAACTTGTACCAACACCTCGCAATTGTAAACGATCCCTATCGCCACCCATACTAACTGTCGCTAAATATTATACCGCACGCGTATCATAATACACAGATCCTGTATTATGATATGCGTGAGATATGATATTTAACGATTCTACAATAGAACTTTTTGGGTTAGTAATGTCAACAATAAAACTTCATACTATTAATAAGTGATATTCTTAAAAAAAATACATAACATACAATTACGCTTCTAATCCCCGAAGAGTTATGCAAGGGTGTGTCTCAGTGGTTAAACTAAAAGTTCAGCAATTATTTAAAAATAAGAAGAAAAAAATTCTCCTGAAAAATGAATACGGGTTTTATAAATGGCGCAGATTCATTTGTAAATCTACGTTTACCTTGCTAACTTTGGTGTTGTGTTTCATAAGGTATAAGCCAAAACTGAGGCTGAGACAAGACAGTCTTGTCCTGCCAACATTGCCTGTTGCGCCTAACTCAAGGTCAGCACACCCCAGTGAAAACGGGTTAACGTAGCTACGAAATATACACCATTATAAACCTTAATCTTACAATGTTTATACAAAATCTTTTCATAATTAATTCTAGGAAAATAAACAACCTTCGCGTTCATTAAAAATATAACAACTTTTTTTTTTCTTCGCAATATCAAGTTTGTTGCAGTGAAGTTTTTTTTTTCCTCAATTTGAAGTTTGTTAAAGTGAAGTTTTGATAAAAAGTTAAGATATAATTAGAGTTTGGATTGAAGAATATAATGTAATTTTGTGGGCGTACAAAGATTAAGTAGTAATCCATCGTTGATAGAGATGGCTTGAGTATAAAAGTTACAAAATAAAAAATAGTGATTGATTAGGTACGGTCTGGAACGCAGTCTAAATATTGTATGAAGTTGTTTGTTTCGATGTAAAGTTTTCTCCACCAATTTTTTTTTTTTGTCAGCAGATTAATACATTTTATATTGGCTTTCTCGTCAAAAATAATATAAGACCGACTCGCACGCAGATAAACCCTGAGAGGTTTGCGTGTATGGCAAAAACATTGTGAAATTAGAATAAGTGTCGTGGAAATAAATAATAAAATAAAAATTCTATAATCAAGTTTGTGAAAAATGTTATTTTGAATTTAATTTAATTTTTTTAAATTAAAATTCTTCAGTTTTGGTTTATCCGTCAAATAAAAAAGTAATGTGATTCTTCTCCCCTTACTTTCGAGTTGTACAAGATAAGTTCACGGTCGCGGCAGTGGTAAAAAGATTATCCATTCAGCAAGGTTACCACCGAGTCTGACTGTACAACTATACAGGTAGCGTCAGATGATTTAAGTCGTCACTTTTTGAGGTGCTTTTCGTAATTCATAATTATTGGTTTAAAACACTGCCCCATTGGTTTATTTACCGCGAGGACGTCTGTAATTTGGTTTTTCAATTAGTAAATCAACTAGTAGCTTATAACCTATGACCGGTAATTGTAATTTGCACATAGGACGACTATTACTACCTGGATTTTGTAATAACGTGCTTCTTTTTTTCCTAATTTATAAGTTTATAAACTTTATTTGAAACAACTTAAGTTATACAGGTTACACAGGAAAAACGAAGATAGCTACTAAAGTAAAATACTGTGGCGCAGCTGAATTAAAATGAAGGTCATTGAGTTATCGTGTGATTTATGTAAAATTACCATATCTACGAAGACTCATTATAAGTGATACCATTGAATATTTTATGAAACCGGTTCAAGTGAAGCCACGGGCTCAGATAGTATGAAATACAGGGTAGAAGGGACATCGACGCGTAAACGATTACCACGTATTCAGTACATCAATCTGAATTAAAATATAACCAGTTGTTTCCTACAAAAGTGGAATATCTACACGGTCAAAATCTATACAACAGCTGATTTAAAAAAAAAATACAAATGTAAAATTTATACAGGGTGTAAACAGACCCTTCACATAGCCGTCAACCAAGCATTCTGTACATCAAACTAAGTAACTTTACGCAAAAAATATTCCTGGGAATCGACTTTTTTTTTTTTGGGGTGAAAAATCACGTTTTAAGGTAGGACTCGATTGAAAGCACTCAAAGCATTGTGCTGATGGATGGATTGAATAGTACGGGGGTCGTAGAGGTGTGTAAAGTAAAAATCTAACATTACAAACATGTATTTAAAAAAACTTGTGAAAATGTTGGAACTTTGACCCCCAATATCTCCGTAACTAGAAGGTTCCCAGGTATGGTCTAATGGGTATAGGTATGGTAATCGTTTGTGCATCGACGTCCCCTTCCACCCTGTATACTGATTGATTTTTACTCCATCTGTGTCAGTCTTAATAAGCATTACTTGGATTTTAAGTCCGGTTTTCCCTGAAATTCTGACTTCATTTCGTGAAAATGTATTGCATGATTTTTTTCTCCGTAAAATCCAGTAGTCGTACCGCTGGCCAGTATGTTTTTTTTTTTGTTTTGGTCTAATCTAACGGGCAAGCTTTGCCACGTGCAGGTTTCAGTTCCAGCCATTTGATTTTTTGTGGTAGGTACTACATAGTAGTTATAGTTACCAGTTGCTATATAGTGTAAGAGGGTATGGGGCCCGGTTTTCGGATACGCCTTTGATACTGGTTATAATCTATCAATACAAATTTGAAAGAAATCATTGATGAGACAGAAAATCATCGTAAGAAAACGTTTTTGGGAGATTACATTTAAGATTGAAAGAGAAATATGTTAAGATACAGCATACTGCAATCATCAATCCATTTACCAGTTGAAGACTTTGTTAAAACGTATCTGTAAATTTACGGGCTAGGTCATAATCATCTTGCTAGCTTTTTCCAAACTATGTAGGGGTCGGCTTCCAGTCTAACCATAAGCTGAATTTTCGGTTTCTTTTACATGGAGCCACTGCCTGTCTGACCTCCACAACCCAGTTAGTACTGGGTGATACGATATCCCTTGTTAAGACTGGTTGCCAGATTTTAAATCCATTGACTGCCTGTAACACCTACAGTTACATAACAGGTGCGGAATATACTTTTCTGTCACAGATATACATGTGTATCTATTGACATGGTGATGATATGCATTTTGTTTGTTAAATGTCCCAATGTAGTTCTTATAAAATACTCATAGAACAATAAGTAGGATTGGGAGACTTGTTAAAATCACAACCGCTACTAAATTTTTTGGTGATAGCTTTAAACGTCATATAGGCCCAAGAAGTCTCATCATCATCATCATCATTTCAGCCGAAAGACGTCCACTGCTGGACATAGGCCTCCCCCAAGTGTCGCCACATTGACCGGTCCCGTGCGACTCGCATCCAGCGGATCCCTGCAACCTACACCAGGTCATCGGTCCACCTAGTGGGAGGCCTTCCAACGCAGCGTCTTCCGGTTCGCGGTCGCCACTCCAGAACTTTTCGGCCCCATCGGCCATCCGTTCTGCGAGCAATGTGCCCTGCCCGCAAGAAGTCTGCTTACCTTCTAAATAAAGACATTGAGAGAGAAATAGGTAACAAGAGCAAAGAGAGAAAACTATTAAAGAGCTCGTTTCCTAGTTGCCTTTTTGAAATAGATAAATAGGAAATTGCATAAATTCTTAGCCGGCAACTAGACTAAATTAAGGAAGCTTGCAAAAGTTTTGCATTTAAGATTTTTTTCTATTTGCTTCTTCACAAGGAATGACTCCCGCATTGTTGATCTTTTTAGCAACATTCCTCATCTGCCTAATCTTTTCAGAATTGTGGTTCCTTTTACTTGGAGCGTCTGCCTATCTGACCTCCATACAAGGGGTATCGTATTACGACTGGTTGTCAGACTTTACAGCCATCGACTACCTGTCAAACTGACTAACTGTGTAAATTGACTGAGACCAACGTCTTAACGTGCTTTCCGAGGCACGCGGGAAACTCGGTATGTAATGGATGGTCACCCATCTTCGGACCGACGCTGACAAGCGCGGGCAGATAAAAAAAAAAAAATGTTATCATTACCGGATATACTTTCATAATATGAATTCTCACTCGGGGATAATGTAGCTTCCGTGAGTGAAAAAAATTTCGGAATCGAATCAGTAGTTCCGAAGATTACCCCGTACATACAAACTGACAAACGAATTTTACCTCTTTTTAATATTAGTATAGATTGTAAACTAGACCTACGATCAATATAAGTCAGAATGCTAGTCCTACAATCACATTGCTTGAATGTTTGGCAAGATTAATTGATCTAACCGTGTCGCGGTAAATTCTAAGCATTAGAATAGTTCGTAATTTGCAATTACAGGATTTGATCACTGGTTTCGGTGAATTAGACCTAATTCATAGCTAATAAATACGTTAATGAGTTTTGTAGATTAAGGATTAGATTAATTCTCTTGGTTCGAATTACTGTTACTTTAGTTAGTGGGCCATTTTGGTATTATACAAAAAAAAATGTATCTATAGGCTGACCGTTTTTATGAGTCCTCCGCCTTTGCCCATCAAATGCACATTAAGCGTCCACAAAGTCCTAACAATATCCCATAGGTTATTTGCTTTAAAATAACAATAATCCACGTAAGTCCTTCACATTATTTCATTTAAATTGATACCTTCGCGAGGGCTCATTACAGCGGTCGGTCTATAGGTATTCTTGTTTCCCAGATATAACTCCAGTTTTTTTAGTTGTCTAAAAAACCTAACTTTAATTTAAATAGCTAATACATAGTTAAAATTCCAATGATTAAAAAACGGCTCACCACAAAAATAACAAATAATTCCAAAATGTATCTTTTAAAAAGGCAAGAGATTTATAAAAGCAAAATTCAAGTTAAAAATTTCAAATTACAGCTTATGTTTAAAATGGAATACTTTTAGCGAGATTCATGGATGCGTTAATTGTGAAAAAGAATAACATTTTACATTAAAATATAAAATAACATTGCGCTTCTCTCTCCGAAATGATAGGCAGAGGTGTACTTAACATCTACATTTCGCCAGTTATGTTTAAGTCCCATGTAATAGGGGGTGAGCCTATTGCTATCAACCTGGCTCAAATCTAAACTCCGTGGCTTCTACGGAGAAATCCAATGACACTACCATGCCAGGATATCGGGCTTTATGCTCAGCATGCAGAGCTTATGACAATCAGACCAAAACGACCTACATAACATCACGCCTGTAATTTCCGTACGGTTAGGCAGAGGTGTAACTAATTGTACACCCACATTTCACCAGTAATGTTTAAGTCTCATGTTATAGGAGGAGCCTATTGCCATTAAGTAAGCATAAATCCAACTTCCGTGGTTGCTACTGATAAATTTCCAATGGAAAAACCTTCATAATACTTTGCCTGACCTGGTAATCGAACCCAGGACCTCATGCTTCCCAGTTGCGCTTAAAACCACTAGACCAACGAGGCAATCCGTAGACCAAAACGAGAAAACATTAAAAAAGACCGGCCAAGTGCGCGTTGGACTCGCGCACCGAGGATTCTGCATTAACTTGTAGGTATTTTGTTCCTTAACTACATATTACGGTTTTCAGACTTTCCTTTACATTTGCTGATTCTGGCTAAATTTCATAATTCTAGGTCAACGGGAAGTACCCTGTGGGTTTTGATTCCTTGGTGAAATTGCAAAATATGCGATATAAACGGTTATTTCTTTTGATCGCGTTGACTTACAAGCTTCATTTTTTTTACTGGGGTAGCAGATCTGAGTATTTGATTTTGAAAAAGAGTCTTGTCAGACGGACAACAAAGTGATCCTAAAAGGGTTCCGTTTTTGCCGACTTAGGTACGGTACCCCAAAAAATACGTCACAGAGAATTTTCCTACATTTGAGTAGAAGTTCTTAATTCATTAGTAAGATCGTTGAAACCTCTCATAGAGATGAGGTTCAGTTCATCTCTTTAGCCGAGTCTTTTCTAGAAAGTTACTCTTTGTTACCGTCTTTGATTTACCGACAATGAATCGCACTCTTTTTTTTTTGTCACTATTTTTATCCGCCATGTTTTTTTTTACTTTTGATATTATAGTAAAAGATTAACATTGATGTCGTATTTTAATCCAAGCTTAGGTTATTAAGATTTCCTCCTGAATTTTTGACTTTAATTTGTTAGCAAAGTAATTCTATGTCTATGAAATACGTTAAAAGATGTCTGTTTCTTAGAAAATATAATAATTTTCTCTTACTGTCCTTTACGCTTAAATATGATTTTATTCGTACTAAGAAACATTTATTTTTTTAATCTGATAATTTCTTTTTTTTAACGTAGAATAAACATGTATTCGCACTTTTTTTTGTACATTGTTACGCATTTGTAGGGTAAATGATGTGTTTTCAAACTACGTTTTGGCAATTACATGTATAATCGACTTTTTGTGTAGTGTCCAAATTAGTTTATTACTGATACTTGCTGTGCCCGCCATACCTCCTTATACTTTTTACTACTCTACCCAATCAAACCTACCTACCTTCCTCATTTGAATAAACAACACCTTGAATTTATGCTAGCCTAGTACTTTTGGTCACCAAAAAGACGATTTAAGTCCATATACTATGTAGTTTCAGAGCTTATTCGGTACAAACAAACAAATAAAAACATCTTTCCTCGCTATAATATTAGTATAGATAAGTGTCGAAACTATTTCTTTCCTTATCTTTCATGATTATTCCTGTACGAACAACGTTGTGTTCATGTACAATATAAAAAATCCAATTTTTCATCTTTTATTATTTCCAATTCCCGATTTTAAAATAAATAATATTATAAATTAAAATACTATACATTAAGATTAAGATTTTTTATATATTTTGCTACGTGTCGTATTCTAGGGCACAACAGACCATTAACTGTTATAACCTTCTACATATATACATTCATACGTATGTATATGTTTAATACCACTCCACATGTGCTATATTCTAGCAATAAAACGCTGCTCTCACATTTTATTCTCAATCTCGGTAATGGTAACCATAAGGACGAGGTTTCATTTACTGTTGATTGCAAGGCTAAGTGAGACTCTCAGGGGAGCGCTAAGTTATTGAACTTAGCCGTTAAGTAACGTACAAGCTTTTCAATATAAACGCATCGTTACTAGATATATTCTTAGAGTAAAATAAATGCTTTTTTCTTGTGTTTGTTGTGGATATAATGTTACTTATTGCTACTTTGAATTATTCCCGAATATGGTCAGTTCAAACATCATTCATCTCATTGAGTTCGTCTGTTTTTGTGTCTTTTCGTGTTGGTAGAATAAATGTAGGTTCCAAAATTGGTTCCAAATAATTAGATACTAGTACAGCGTTGTTACTAGCTGGAGGTATTAATGTATGTGTTTTTGTTTTGATCCGAATAATATCCACATCTAGATCAAAAAATACTTGTTATATTTGGAAACTAGCGACCCGCCCCGGCTTAGCACGGGTGATTAATTTACATATAAACCTTCCTCTTGAATCACTATATCTATTGCTGAAAACTGCATTAAAATCTGTTGCATTGTTCAAAAGATCTAAGCGTACAGACAGTGGGAGCGACTTTGTTTTATACTATGTAAAGAAAAAGATAAGTAATAAGTTTATTATTTATCAAAAGAAACATACTGTTAAATATACAGTTGTGTCATACATAATCGGTGAGCCACAATCTAAGCATCGCTTGTATCTGGTGGCTCGGAAATATACGAAACTTTCCACATAAAAAAATAAAATAGTTTTTGACGATTTATGAGTAATTGCATACCAAAATAAGGAAACACCCCCACAATAATTAAAACAAGTTGTTATATTAAAATGTTACGACAAAAATACCAAAAGAGCCCATCGCCTCAACCTATTCATGTGATGTAACCACCGGAATAGAGAAACGTGTTTATTTTTAGCCAATTTTTAGGGACCACACGGTTTAACAAACATGCGTTATTTACCTCAAATAAGTTTGCATACGGTTTACGTTGAAGTTATCTGCTCAGAAACGTATTTAAAGGGTGACTGGTAATTAATGACCGATACTTAAACACGTGATTGTACTCATGATTACAAACCACTTTAACAAAGAAACATTTTTTTTAACGGCTAACAGCTGATAGGTCACAGGAGAGACGAAAGACGCTATGTCCATTTCAACTAACCAACCAAGGACTTCTCTATATAAAAATAACTCTTTTAATTTGTGTGGACTAATTGTTAAAAATATGGCTGCTGGAAAAACGATTTTATTATATTAATGAATTTATAAATAACGTTAATAGTTAATGTATTCTAAATTAAAGTAATTTTGGTAACAATTAATGAATGTTGAATGTTTTGTAACAGTAATGAATGATAGAAACCGGCATTTAAAGACAAATATTGAAGAATTGTATACTTTAACATTAAATATATTGTAAAAATTTTGCATGTCATTTATATCTGATTATGTATTAAGCTCAACCAATATGTAACAATACTTATTGTAAATAAATGATTATTATAACCAATATGATTGGTTGGTTTCCGCACCTCCCCTCTTTGATCGAGTCCGGACATAAGGCCATATTTCTTATCACAGAAACACAGTCCAGACAACATGGGATAGAAATATTCAACATAATGTTCCTAAAAGATGCGCTATAAAAGAATTTATTAAAACTGTAGGTATCGCAGACTCCAACAAAGTTAGAAGTTTGTCATGTTTTAGATAACAACGAATCGTACAGTAAAATTTTCTCATTCGATTTTGAATTTTACCATCAAAATTTTATGGTTTATAATAATTTTTGTCATCATCTACGCTTTGAGTTTGAGTTTGAGTTTTGGAGAAATTTGGCAGTATGTGGTAACTTGACGTCTTTACAACAATATTATATTACTAATTGGAATTGCGTCATTCAGCCCAATTTCACTTACATAATTCAAATTCACGTGTCTTCGAAAATTCACAGACTGAAGAAAGATAAACTAGTAACAACTTGATTACTCCCTGAAGCTGAAACTGTGGGGTGTTATTCTGCCCCCGCAGGGGTCGAACCTCTTGTGAGGATCGTCCGGAGGACACGGTGCAGCACACTGTGGAGGTCTGCCCCGCTTGGGCGGAGCAGCGCCGTGTCCTCGTAGAGGCGATTGGCGGCGGCGATCTCTCGCGCCTGGCCCTGGTTCAAGCCATGGTCCGGAGCGAGAGGGAATGGGAAGCCGTCACCTCCTTCTGCGAAGCAGTCATGCTAGTGAAGGAGGTGGCGGAACGTGAGAGGGAAAGAGCCTCACGTCCCAGCCGCCGCGGGAGACGCCCTGGGCGTCGGGGGTCACGTGGTGGCCCCCGGCCACCGTAGGCGCGGGCCTGTGGACGGCGAGTTATGGGCTAGCTCACCGTCCGGCCGTCTTATGACGACAGGCCGTGTCGACGGCGCGTTCGTGTTCCACGCGCGCCTCAAAGAGATGTCAGCAACCACGTAGGGGTCCGCACGGGCCGATGCCTGCCAGGGCTGCGGGACTGTTCGAAAGAGATACCGCGGCCCTGGAACATAAAGGGCAAAGAAGGAACATGGATGGGTTTTAGTCAGTACAAGTCTGACACTCCCTTCCGCTCCGCCCCGAGCGGGGGGGGTCATTTGATGATTTCCCATCCTAAAAAAAAAAAAAAAAAAAAAAAAAAAAAAAAAAAAAAAAAAAAAAAAAAAAAAAAAAGGGGTCGAACCTCGGTCGGCTAAAACACACTTTAGTCCGGTTAAATTTAAATTTCGGGCTTGTATACAGTGTTCTGATGGGTTAAATAAGTGTTATGTAAAGTGCCCATATGTACGTAAAAAACCGGCCAAGTGCGAGTCGGACTCGCGTATGCAGGATTCCGTACCATCGTAGTAGGGGAGCCCCTTTAATTTTTAATGTATTATTTGTTGTTATAGCGGCAACAGAAATAAACATTCTGTGATAATTTCAACTGTCTACCTATTACGAATCATGAGATACAGCCCGCTGACAGACAGATGGATGGACAGCGGAGGCTTAGTAATAGGGTCCCGTTGGTTACCCTTCGGGTACGGATCCCTGAAAATGAGTTATTATTTTTAGGTATTTTCGAGCTCTTCTGTTGACCAAAGTGAAAACACTTTTCATGGAATATTTCACCCCAATTAGATTAGTATCTATAACATTTTACTGAAACATAACGTAGCGTTTTATTTTTTGTATGTTTTGGTAAACGACAAAGCGTGTTTGTCATTAACGTTTTCGTATTTACGTTTTTAAACGAAAAATATAAGTCAGTTTTACATTTTTATAGATTTTTTCTTATGCTAAACAAGTCTTGTTTGTATTTTATGTACACGGTTTAGACAAAATATTTCACTCTGATTGTATGGCCAAATGTAAATCATTGAATGACAGTTATGTTACTACCTATAGACCGACCGCTTTAATGAGCCCTCGCGAAGGTATCAATTTAAATGGGTTGATCACGTATTGGTTAAATTAGTATTGTAATACCTTCGTGAATTATGGTTATTTTAAAGCAAACAACCTGTGGGATATTGTTAGGATTTGTAGACGCTTAATGTGCCTTTGATGGGGCAAGGTGGAGGACTCATTAAAACGGTCTGTCTGTAAATCTAGGAGTCACAAGCATGACTGCCGAACTTTGGGTCCTGGGTTCGATACTGGCGTAACGTGTTATCGGGTTTTCGATCAGGAATTTCTCAGTAACAGTCACGGAGTCTGGAATTCTGCCCAATGGATGGCAATAGGCTCGCCCCCTTTTACATGGGACTTAAAAAAAAAAGCATAACTGGCGAAATGTGGGTGAACTATGAGGTACACCTCCATCTAACCCTTCCTAAATATGTTATGGGGTTTGTGGATAATATTAAGGATCGTACCAGGTGGCGTTCTGCAGTTTCTGTAGTATCTGCCTACTCCCGTGAGAAAAAGGCGTGAGTTTATGTATTTATTATTTTATGGAATATGATAACGAATGTGATGGAATAATAATCCTATTTTATTTGGCATCTATTAAAAGTTGGAACCCAAATTGGCTTCAATTAAAAGGATTCTTTTAAAAATAAAACTTAGAGTTGAAAACTATCTGAGTAGGCGTTTTTTAAAGATATTATTTTTGCCTAAAAGAAATGATTTTATAACGATATCGTTGAGACAGTTTTCGATTTACAAGTGACACCATTTATTTTCGTTAATTGGTTCAAGTTAGTTTTAGTTAAATCACCTTTTGACCTTTATGTGAATGAGTCTTAGTGACTTACTTGTTCTGTAGTTGAAATGAAAAATGATTTATTGTTTTTTCCAAGTTTTTCTTACAAACTAGTGATTGGAATTTCCTTTTTGGCGTCTAAAACAGGTGCACAGGTTGTTAGGAGACTCCACTCTTCCATAACTTATTAACAAACTTGTTTTTTTTTGTTGTTGGCTGGGCTCAGCTTCTTATTACAATGTCAATAAGGTCATATTCCACGATGTCCGTATAGCCACTACTTACCGAATAAATTCAAAAATGGAACAAGATTTGTATGAAATTATCTGCAAAGTAAGTTAACGGGTACTTAATCGTAGATAGTGAAACAGGCCCTAAAAGTCCTTTTGTTGACATTTAGTAAAGTTGTCGACTCAGAATTCAGTTTCTTCCTTAGTGGACCTCGTGGCGTACCATGACGTCTAATTCAGTGTGGGAAAGAGATGACTAGACGTCCTGTATAGCTCTGTCTCTTTCCCACACTGGAATTAGTCCTGCGTTATGACGTCAGAATAAAGTAGTAAAAGAGCTCTTTGTGGGGGAGCTTGTCTGGGGAAGTACAGTCTGATATGTAAACACTTAGCAAAATTTCAAAGCGATTTATTCGTGGAAATGCAGCTTTTAAGTTAAGACTTAACATAACATAAAAGCAAGTCTGTAATCTCCTAAGCAGGCAGAGGTGTACCTAATAGTATACCCACATTTCGTCAGTTATGTTTAAGTCCTATGTAATAGGGGGTGGGGCCTATTGCCATCTACCGGGCACCCATCCAGACTCCGCGTTTGCTACTGAGAAATTCCTGATGGAAAAACGCAATAACACTTTGCCTGACCCCAGAATCAAACCCTGGACCTCATGCTCGTCAGTCGTACTTGCGACCACTAGACCAACTTATTTCATAATAGTACGGATTTCAAAATAGTATGTTTGTTACAACATATAACCCGTTACTTGTAACCCTTTTGATACTTGTACATACAGGATGTAAACAGACCCTTCACACAGCCGTAAACCAAGCATTCTGTACATCAAACTAAGTACCTTACGCAAAAATTATTGCTGCGAATCGACTTTTATTTTTGGGGTGAAAAATCACGTTTTACGGTAGGACTCGATGGAAAGCACTCAAAGCATTGTGCTGATGGATGGATTGAATAGTACCCGGGTCGTGCAGGTGTGTAAAGTAAAGTGAAGTAAAAATCTTACTTAAAAACATGTATTAAAAGAAAAACTTGTGAAAAAGTTGGAACTTTGACCCCTAATATCTCTGTAACTAGAAGGTTCCCAGGTATGGTCTCAAACAAAAATGATCGCAACGACGGGGAGAACAAGTGACTTTCGGCTATGTTAAGGGTTTTGATATATCGTTATAGTATTTTATATATCCTTGTAGTTTATCTTAGTAATAAATTAAATTTTTGCAGATATATTTAGACCTACCACTGTTTGTCTCTGCATCACCCAAAGGTTGACTGGTAGAAAATGCCTATGGCACTAAGTCCGCCACTGTACTTTGTGCTTGAAGTGTTAAATAAATAAATATTTACACTCTTTATTTTTATTACTATTATAGATTTTTGTAAATAATGTAAATATTCTTAGAAATAAATGTATCATATGTAACATATAATTACAAAGATTACAGTATGCAAAAATTACTTTTAAAAGGTCTGTGATTTTACATTTTTGAAGGCGAAAAACAATCTTAGGCTGCTTTTATTTTTGAAAATATTCATCCTTCACCAGTATCTCTTTGAGTCAACGAGTAAAACCCTTAACATAATATCCGTTCAGTATTATTTACTTTCTGTTTTAAATTCTTAAGGGACCTCTCCTTGATTAACAAACGAGTTTTGAATACTAACATAGTTTAAAATGGTTGGTAACCACTGAAAATTAGGTAACCTGTAGCTTGATGAATTTTCAGTAACATTTTAATCTTCTTCACTTTTCAATTAATTAAGCCTATCAAGGTCCAACTGTTAGACACAGGCTATTTAATTTATCCTTCTATTCATAATAATTTCGAGGAAACTAGCAGACATACATAAACCTGTACAGACCATCACATAAACCTACTACAATCTGTCAATTTTTTAAAATAGATTTTCAACTTTATCGCTAAAGCATTAGGTTAATCTTAAGGTCGATTTTGAAAATTTTACAGTTTCGGGTAGCTTGATGTGCTGGCTGAAAAATCCTAATCCTAATCCAGGTGATCTAGGCTACTTAGGGATATCTAGCAGGAGTACAATTAAACACGTCCAAAAAGAAAAAAAAAGTAAAAGAAAGAAGAAGAAAAAGTATTTATTACGGCAACGAAATAGCTGTAGGGTGGCAAACGTCTAATAATGATATATGTGCACCTAGTACTTACTGCCTTATACACATGACATACATCACACTGGGGTTTTTACTAGATTCATTCAAAGATATGTAACGTCCATCATCTTGCACTGGACCCTTGTGGTTGCTTAAACCTCTCCCTCTCCTGTGTCTCGTCATTAAGAACACTGGAACATTATAGACTGTTATGCCTTCATCATCATCATCATCATATCAGCCCGGAATCACCCACTGCTGGGTATAGGCCTTCCCTTTCTTCTGCCACACTTCCCGGTTCTGTGTGTCCCTTAATCAGGTGTGTTTTGCGATTTTGACGATATCGTCAACCCAACGAGCTTGAGGGCGGCCCTGGTTTCTTTGGTCTAATCTTAGCCATCACTCTGTCAAAGCGGCCACGCGGTTCTGGCCACGCGGTTCTGGCCACGCGGTTCTGGCCACGCGGTTATGGCCACGCAGTTATGGCCACGTGGTTATGGCCACGCGGTTATGGCCACGTGGTTATGGCCACGCGGTTATGGCCGATGAGCAAGTCCATCGGCCATAACCGAATTTTTTATGCCTTACCACCATATTAAAACTATAGCTCTGCCACAAAAGTATATATTTGAGGAGGATTGGGGTAGCGTTACTAGAGTTTCTGGAGGTAAGATTTTATTACAATTACTATATTTTTTTTTCAAATGTCTATTTATTTTTGGGGTTGAAACACTAGGGGCATGGAGTCCGAGTGCGCACCTAGTATTTCGGGAAATCACCAAGCGGTTGGTCGACTCATCACGTGACCGAATAGACCGGTAGGCGGGCCTATTTTTTGATCAAAGAATCAGCATTGCCATCCAACGTGGCATTGCTGCCAGCCTTCTGGGCACTTTATCTGTTGACAGCGAAGTGGACGAATTTTTTGACCCTTTTGATACTTGTACATATTTTTATTACTATTATAGATTTGTAGTTTGTAAATAATGT
Source organism: Noctua fimbriata (assembly GCA_905163415.1). NCBI lineage: Eukaryota > Metazoa > Arthropoda > Insecta > Lepidoptera > Noctuidae > Noctua > Noctua fimbriata. The sequence continues at coordinate 6,304,911 of LR990929.1, read as the reverse complement.
AAATATTCATTGAATTTAAATAATTAAACTGTCATTTACACCACTTTGTCCTAGTTCCTTGGCAACAATGATTAGTTTAGACGGGTGGCTTAAATAGGTCAATCTGTTCTATTTCGTCAGGTTTTGTTAAAAAGCGAAATAATCTGGGCGGGGAATACTGAGAACAAGAACTTTAAGCCATAAAGGTATTTTTTACACATACATAAACTCACGCGTTTTTCTCATCTATGTAGACAAAAACTACAGCACGCCACCTGCTACAATCCTTACGTAGATACTATTTCACACGAACGCTTCATCGTTACGTTTCATCTTACATGTACATAGTTTTTTTAAGCTGAAATTTTGCTCATACCTTTGGTTCTGTTGACAATACATTTTTATGACAGACATGACTTGGTTCTGCAGCCAGGATCGTCTCCTCATGAGAGAACTCCTCAACGGTTAATACGGACGGACTACTGTGTACACATTCAATTTTGATAGATAAACTTAATTTATTTTTTTCATTTAAAAAAAAGGCTGCATCAATTCTGCTCCCAAAAAATATTGACTAAAACAATTTCGTACGATCACCTCAAATAACATCTGTATAGGGCAAAAACATCAATTCATATCCCCAGATATTCATTAATTATTAAAAACATAAATAAAAAAACACGCCTAATTCGTGTCCTTGGCAACAAGGAAGTTTCCTGGTATCCGGACGAACTTGGCCCGGTTATCCGCCTCAAGGGCACCCGGGTAGCAGGTGATTTTTGGCGCATTATGCTCGCCATGATGGATGGGATCTTTGGTACTGAATAAATTATTGGATGATAGTTGCCTGGGTAATCGATTATAGTGTCACTTGATGGGATTCTGTTTATTTGTTTTGTTATTGATTATGTTTGCGGATGTTCTGTATGGTGTCCGGACGTAAAGAATAGCACCATCCCATATCTCCCCGTGGGTGTCGTAAGAGGCGACTAAGGGACTTACCAGAGAATGGGCAGCAGCGTTCTCTGTGTTTTATAACAACCATACTGCGATCGCCAACCCGCCTGCCAAGCGTGGCGATTATGGCAAAACCCCCCTTCTTGGGGGAGGCCTATGTCCAGCAGTGGACGTCTTTCGGCTGAAATGATGATGATGATGTTTGCGGATTAAAAGATGACGTTGCTATTAAGATTTTAACTGTCATACTGAATATATTAGATTGATTTTCCCTTATAGTTTACGACACTGAAACACAGATTTAGGGTAGAACCAAAGAGTCAAAACTAGATTTTGTCCGCAGCTTCGCCTACATGGAGGATTAAAATTATCACACTCAAACCTACTTCCGGCGTATAAAATATTAATATAAAAATACAGCTATTTAGCCAAGATTGAGGTCAAGAGTAGGTCCCTAAAATATTTAAAAAAAAGATAAGGTAACAGACAGGCAGACATACTTATTTAGTAGTTTAATTACTTACTTTTAGTGGTTTACTTTAGTATGCAGACGTAGTTAGTTAGTACTTTAACGTTGTGTTCATCACGGCAAAATACATATAGTTTTTCGTACAGAAGAGTGATTCTTGCAAATTTGTTAAAACAAAAAAAAATTGGGATTTTTTCTTATACAAATCCGAGTTTCAATATTGTTTTGTAAAACAAGTAACATTTAATTAAAAGTATCAAAAAATCCGACTATTAATTGTATTATGTACCTATATATAAATCTATTTGTAATCTCCTTTTAATTTCCTTCATTATAACAGCCTACTCGATAGGTTTGGTTGAAAAAAAAAAAAAATTAAAACAGCTATCTATGGACACTTGGGTTTTTGAGCCGAATCTAATGATACCTTACCTTAATCGTCGAAATCCATCCAGACATTTGAAACATACGAAGTAATAAAGAAATTTACAAGGAAACATACAAGATATGCGCGAAAAACATAACCCTTCCTTAGCAGTCGGGTAAAAACAATAAAACAAAAACAAATGCTATATAAACAACAACTGCACGTACAGCTAATTAAAACGTTCTCTTCTCCGTGACCTTATTGATTCTTCCTCTTCTTATCCGTGGCCCTATTGAGTCTCGAGCGTCCAATAACTGCATAATAAACATCTGTTGGCCTCTTCAACCGTAATTGCGATGAAGGAGAGAATTCTAAAGAATAGCGATGTATTTATTAAAATATTATTGACAGCAATTAGTAGAGAAAAAAGGAATTGCCTTGAAATAGGATTACGGCGTTGAATGATAACAAGCACGCAATTAATATGTAGATAAGATACGAAAAAAATGAGATACCTACAAAAATATTAAAAGTTATTTCGAATATTAATGAGATCAAAATCGAAATACAAATTTTTAAACTGACATGGTCACTTACACTATCACTAACACTAAAAACATGGTAAACTAGCTTCTGATCTAGCTAGATTGTACTCTGCTTGTAATAATAAAATTCAATCATGAATCGAAAGACACGTGGCGCCATCTATTATCATAAGAACGTTATTGTTGTGTTCCTGGGGAACACTACTCTTTTTTGGGGTCAAATGTACCCTATGTCCGTTTCGATATACCTGATAACGTATATGCACGATTTCAGGATGATTGTTTCAGTGGTTTGGGCGTGAAAAGGTAACAAACAAACAAACAAGCTTACTTTCTCATTTATAATAGTAATATAATAAAATATATAAACTAAGGATATCCCGTTTTTAGTGTTATCAAAATCGAAAATCGTTTGGTGGTAAACTACTGCCAATTCGCTTAGCTATGGCGTAGCAGTCGGTGTGCTACGGCGTAGCGCATTCGTAGCACAGTGCTACGGCGTCAGTCTTCGCGTTTCGGTAACTTTTCTTTTGTTCAAACATTCGAAACGGGCAATATTTGTATTGCTTTTAGTGGCTGCAATAGTTCAGCAATAATAATGCAATAGCTTTAGTACAGGAGACAAAAGCAATTAAGCTCAAAGTTCAATTAACTTAATAATTCGGGTGTTTCAGGTCAGTCCTCCACCGCGATTGGTATTATGGTTACAATATTAATTGCATGTTTTCATCGGAGCGGACATTCCTTTGGAAATACTTAACCGGAGTGAAATGTATCGATACAGTATTGATTGTATACATCTTGTAATAAACACATTCCTGTCTCTGTGTCTTGATTGTGAAAATTTGGCAATGTAGCTACAGTATGTTATATTTATGGGAGGAATATAACTATATCAAGTAAGGGTCCGTTTTCCCAGCAGTGGGACACTTGACAGGCTAACAAAGTCTGTTTCTTATGAGTTAAACAAACAATTGTAAAGCCCATTTTCACTTAAACTAGGCGACACTTACCATCCACATACCATTTAGGAGTCTGCTAGTAGTTATTGAAAACGGACATTAGTGGCAAGTTATGGAATTAGGTTTTACTTTGCGGAAATCTAACATTGCATAACATTTAAGCCGATTAGTGACTTACACATACTTCTTTAGTACCTATACGCTTTCTTTGTAGCTTCATATATGTTTGTGTTTTTTTTATAATAATAAGAAAATGTCTTTGAATTGGGCCTTTGGTTGTGTAAAGTAAAATTGAAAATAGTTCAAATTTTCTACTCACAAACGTGTCTACACTATCACAAAGTTGTCATCGCTACAGTCTAGGTATTTTATCCAAGCACTACTAGTCTCGATACATTTTACTACGTCTACTACAACTCACCCCCACACACACAATATTAAACGCACACACTTAAACATAGACAGTTATCACACACACACTCACTTGTAAAAGCGACTTCCCCGGATCGTAGGCGTGGCTGCCACGCCGGTACACTCGCCGACATAATGTTTTACTACACCCACGCATATGACGGTGCTATTAATAGTACCATTGTTACTGGGATAAAAATAGTAAGCCTTGCAGACTGCAGCGCAAAGGCGTCTTCTAGTAGAGGGAAGGCAGTAGTGTTGATCACCAAGGTTGCTCCAAGTGGGTTGGCGATTATATACTGGGTGGAAGGGACACCGACGCGAAGACGGTTACCACGTATTCAGCACATCATTCTGAGCCGGCCACATAGAAACTTTTAATAGGTCATTAAAAAAAAAATCATCTGTTCCATATATTTTGACCGTGTGGGTATTGCACTGACTGTCTCATTGGTGTAGTAGTCGCCAGTATGACTGCTGACCGTCAATCCTGGGTTCAATCCTTGGGTTGGGTAATTTTAATGTCATTCTCATTAGCAATTTCTCAGTAACATTAACTGGATTTTCATGTGGTTTAAGAAATGGAAGGCAAGCATGTTGCCTGCTTGCCTTCCATTTCTTGAAACTTAAAGAAAAGATGCTAACACACTAGTGCATAATAATATTTCCTGCGTAGATGACTAATTCTATACATCTCTGTCTGTATCTTTCAACTAATACAGTTTATAGCAGTGATAGCTACTAGTGAGACCGGTGGACTACCGAGTCATAGCTCTCAAGTTCAAACCCTAGACACGCACCTCAAATTTTTCAGATTCATGTGCGTATTGTATAATTATCACTTGCTTCAGTTAAGGAAAACATCGTGATGAAACCAGCATACCTGAGAGATATATCTCGTCGGCATGTAATGCCAAGTCAGAGGCCCATGAGCGGCATAAATACTCTGATACCAGGTTAGGCACTAACCATACGAAAAAGAAAAGAAAGAATGGAATACAGCCTTGACATGTTACTGTGTAGTAAAAATAGTAAGCCCTGCGTACTTTGTAGTGCCGGCCGACATACTTTCATGTGGCGAATTGTGTGTAAGAATAAGTCTTTGTGTTTAAGAGTCAGCATTGTACGTTTTTCGTTTCGTTTGTGGATTTTCTTTTCCTCATTTTTGAACCATTTTGTCGGTACGTGACATTTTCCCTAGAGGGCGTGGGCGTCGTCGTTTAAATCATCATCTCGTGCAATTTGAATTTATGTTCTGTTGTGTAGGATTTTGTTTCTTTTGTCGCGGTTTCTGGTCATATGTTGAAGGTGTGAAAATTGACATTTGTGTGGAAACAAAGTACCTTTGGGCATTACCACAAACGCTAGGATACACTAGGAAAAGCACGCTGTGGGTTTTTCAACCATAAATTCAGCGGCGATAGTTGAATTTCCAATAGTGCAAAAATGTTTGGGCGTTTGTTTACGTTTCAAATATAACATCATGTTTATAATCCCCGAAGGGTAAGGCAGAGGTGTACTTTATAATACACTGACATTTCGCTAGTTATGTTAAAGTCCCATGTAATAAGGAGCTAGCCTATTGCCATCAACCGGGCACAGATTCAGACTCCGTGGCTACTACTGAGGAATTCCTGCTGGAAAAACCCAATAACGTTTTGCATGACCCGGGAAACGAAACCCAAGGCCTCTTGCTCAGCAGTCGCGCTCGGGACCACTAGACCACCGAGGCAGTTCCTTAAGTGGCGTTTAGTGTTAATCTTTTCCTCATATATGCGCTGTTTTTTTTTTTTATTTAGGATTTGTGATGATAATTAAATTTTTGCAGATATATTTACACCTACCACTGTTTGTCTCTGCATCACCCAAAGGTTGACTGGTAGAAAATGCCTATGGCATTAAGTCCGCCTCTGTACTTTGTGCTTGAAGTGTTAAATAAATGAATAAATAATTAGCGTGGGGCTTTCTATTATTTTTTAATAACGTCATTTTTTTAATTCACATCTGGAAAATATCTTCCCATATATTTTTGTAATAAGAATAGTTTGTACTTTTATCATATACCTTATGAAGTTCAAACTCACCGTATATTTCTTTAAACTTTAAAAATTACAGCGTAAAAACTGTTCCTAACTCACTTATCTACCGTTATAGCAGTATTTTTATGCACAAAGAAAGAACCTGGCGGTCCCGGGGGGCGAAACCAGAGAGATACTACACATTAACTAATTAAAAAAGAAAAAAGACAGCTAAAAGAGGTTTCTTTACGTCATTTGATTCATTTAGTGCAGCAAAGGGAGTTGTATTTAATTTTTGAGGTTGCCCCGGGTCATTGCCGAGTTACATTTTGTTTTAAAATAGTCGTGTTTTACTGAAAAAGTGAGAAATAAAAACTTTTGTCTTTGCTCTATCGTAGTTTATTGCTGAGTCCAACGAGGTATGTATCCAAAGATACTTTATCAATAAAGTAACTTTGGATACATACCTCGTTGGTAAGGTGATCGCAACCGCGACTGCTGAGCATGAGGTCCTGGGTTCGATTCCCGGGTCGGGCAAATTGTTATTGGGTTTTTCCATTAGGAATTTACATGCACATCATGCCTGTAATCCCCGGTTAGGTGTACCTAATAGTACACCCACATTTTGCCAGCAAATGATTAAGTCCCATGTAATAGGGGGCGAGCCTATTGCCACCAACCTGGTACAAATCCTCCGACTTCCTGATGGTAAAAGCCAATAACATTTTGCCGGGCCCAGGAATCGGAGCCAGGACCTCAAGCTCATCAGTTGCGTTTGCGACCACTAGACCAACAAGACAGAATACTAATGAGGCTAACCTATTCCATTCCAGACTTTTGATGCTCCTCATCATCATCTGCCTAATCGTAATCCAACAAGATGCAGCTGAATACCAGTACTTCACATGGCTCGAGTCTAAATAATAACAGCCGCTCGGGTCGATCTTTAGGTTAAGCCGTGATTGCCTAGGTTGGTCTGTAGATGGGTGACCACTTTTACATACCGAGTTTCCTCCGTGCCTCGGAAAGCCCGTTAAGCCGTTAGTCCCGGCTGTAATTTGTAGATCTAGGCAGTCGCTTCATGTAAAATACTGATTTTCAGCTACATCACATAGACTGGAAGCCGACCCCAACATAGTTGGGAAAAGGCTAGGCAGATAATGACATGGTCCGAGTTTCACTTCTGATAGTCTTGTTTGCTTACCAAATTGTCTATCCACAAAAGAAAATAAACCGTCCTCTTAATATAATCATAACAAAGAGTATTCGAGCATTATTAGCGAGTTGTACAAACTTTGCGTCGGCAGGGTTTTGGTTGGGTCCCCGTTATTATTATATTAAGCCCTCTGTCGTCGAGTGTACTTGTTGAGAGTTTAACAGGCATTTTGATTTTCATTATTTTATTGTGATGTCGTTGAGTGGTTTGTTTTTGTTTTTAAATTGTTATTTTGTTAGAAAGATGAAGATTTTTTCGGCTAGTGTTGTCATTCTTACAAAACATTGTACAAAGAGAAATGGGTAATTGGTCCAACTTACTACTGAGATAAAAAGTATCCTTTGTGTTAATCCAGGTTATAAGCTATCTGTGTTCTTACCTGACTTACTGAAGGTTAGGTGTGGAATATTCCAGGTACTCCCCAAATATAAGAAGGATGTCGCCATAGTTAAAAAGAATCTAATCTGCCAGACGTTTCAAATGACATGACATGACATGACATGACATGTTTTTTGTTTTGTTGAACTTATTTTGTTTGTATGTTAGACTATAATGTTATTAATTGACTTCATTTTAATTTATATTTTGTTTTGTTGACATTATTTTGATTGTATTAATATTTTAACTTATGTAATAATTTGCACGCCGTAAGGTAGACTGTAGCCGATCTCATTAATATATATACAACACCTAACCTGTACCTACTTTCAGAGCAAATAAAAAAATCTGATTCTGACACTTGTTTCAAATCTGTTTGAGGATATCGCCATAGGTTCAATTAGGTTAGGTTCGGTTGAAATATTCAGGTATTCCAGGTTAACATACTTCATATATGTAGGCAAATTATTCATATATGTAGGCATATTTGAAGAATATCTTCATAATAAAAAAAAATCTTACCTGCCAGACGCTCCGATTAGCACTTGTTTCAAATCTGTTGTAGGGGGGGGGGACGTTCCTTCCCAATATGCTTTCAATATAATCCGTTCAGTAGTTTTTGCGTGAAAGACTAACAAACATCCATCCATCCATCCATCCATCACTAACTTTCGCGTAAGTATGATTGTTGTCTGATTTTACCAGTTGAAACTTGTCATAACTTAGGTAGTGTGCAGACCTGACAAGACTTGTCTTAAAGCAGTCTTGGCTCTAAGGCATAGTAATAGCTAAGTACATTCGCGCTGCATCCGAAAATAAATCTTATTTGCACAAAGTTAATGTGCACTATATACATAACCTTACCTGATCAAGCGTATCATACGAATAAGAACATTAACTTTAAACAAATAAGGTACATTTGACAGTGAGTATGGTCGTTGGTTAGACAAAGCTGATTGTTCTACGATATGGCAACAGACAAACTGCGCCGGGGTTCCGTACCTATATCTTAAAGCAACTAGTTGCTTCAGTCGGGTATTTTAACAGACAAAGAGCAACGTTACAACCAAAATCTTCTAAATGCTCAATATACTATGAACCTAGTAACATTCAAATGTTTTTAGGTTTTTTGAAATTTGCAAGTCAGTGCCGGGTTGTATGTTGAATTAAATATACAACTCGTTGAACGAGTTTTTCATGAAATTATCATTAAATGGGATTAAATAAACTTAACTGTATGGTGTCCGGACGTAAAGAATAGCACCATCCCATATCTTCCCGTGGGTGTCGTAAGAGGCGACTAAGGGACTTACCAGAGAATGGGCAGCAGCGTTCTCTGTGATTTTTATAACAAACATACTGCGATCGCCAACCCGCCTGCCAAGCGTGGCGATTATGGCAAAACCCCCCCCTTGGGGAGGCCTATGTCCAGCAGTGGACGTCTTTCGGCTGAAATGATGATGATGAAATAAACTTAGAGGCTTGTATTGATGAGTTTAATGATTATAATTCTGTAAAAACATACGTGTTACGGTTGCGAATCATATTTGAATCAACATACAAGCTTTTTTAGGATGGGAAATCATCAAATGACCCCCCCTGCTCTTGGCGGAGCGGAAGGGAGTGTCAGACTTGTACTGACTAAAACCCATCCATGTTCCTCCTTTGCCCATTGTGTTCCAGGGCTGCGGTATCTCTTTCGAACAGTCCCGCAGCCCTGGCAGGGACATACACACATGGACATGGACACTGACCTGCAAATTGCAAAAAACCCGAGAACATTTGAATTTCGTGGGCTATCCTGGCGGAAACGCCAATTACCTTAATTTATTATTTACCTTAATCGATCCGAAAAGTTTAGGTAAACACTCGAAACAAATTAAAATGTTGTTGGCAAAAATATTGGGTATTTACTTTCAAAATAATGTCAAGGCAACAAGAGATTTCTTCCTCGTGTCCGTTTAGTATTGAAAAGTAACTTTATCTTCCGGGTGTATCATCAAATCCCGGGATATTTACTTTTTGTTGACCTTGTTTTATCTTTCGTGGAAACTCGTGGTTTGATAAACAAACAATATGCCCCATAAAAGTCCCCATTTTCTACATTTATGAAGTTACTTGAAATCATCATCATCTGCCTAGCTTTTTCCCAACAACGTTGGGGTTGGCTTCCAGTCTAACCGGATGCAGCAGAATACCAGTATTTTACATGGAACGACTGCCTATCTGACCTCCACAAACCAGTTAGTACTGGGTAAGACTGGTTGTCAGACTTTTTGGGCCACTGACTACCTAACGACTGTCAAACATCTACAAATGACAGCGGGGATCAACGGCTTAACGTGCTTTCCGAGGCACGGAGGAAACTCGGTATGTAATGGGTAGTCACCCATCCGCGGACCAACCTAGGCAAGCACGGCTTAACCTAAAGATCGACCCGAGCGGCTGTTATTATTTAGCCACGAGCTCCTCTTGGCTTCTTTTGTGTAACTTGTAATGATATCGCTATTTAATGGGTGTAAAAAGACCCTTAACGAAACCGAAAGACACTTGTTCTCCCCGTCATTGCGTTTTTTTGTTCTAGACCATACCTGGAAACCTTCTAGTTACGGAGATATTGGGGTAAATACCTCCACGACCCCCATCCTATTCAATGTTTCTATCAGTACATTGTTTTTAGTGCGTTACATCGAGTCCTACCGTAAAACAAGATTGTTCGCCCCAAAAAAAACTCGTTCCCCAGCAATAATATTTGCGTTGAGTTACTTAGTTCGATGTACAGAATGCTTGGTTGACGGCTTTGTGAAGAGTCCGTTTACACATTGTTTATGATAAACTATATTGATACTATTTACAGCATATATCAGAACGGTGTGGTCATACTTAAGTTGTTTATCCTTTTTGGACCTTGAGGTCCTTCCACAGTATTTTTTCCTCCTGGTTTGCTTCATTGTCAAAATCACATCTTTATGCACATAACAATATGGGTGATATTGAGTTATCGCTGACAAAGGCAAAATAACATTGCAGGTACTGTAGAAACGTTTAGAATCGCGATGTTTGCTTTTACAAAAACAGTGTGTGTGATGAATGAATGAACGATACCTAGGTGCCGTTCATTCATCATTCACTGTGTCATAGTTAACATGATGGATAGCGTTCACTTTGGTAGTGATCTGAAATTCAGAAAGTTATGAGAAATTTCAGGATTCCACGTGTAACGATGAGCGATAAATCATTTTGAATAGTTTTGTGGCGAAAATGGGAAAGTTACTTGTTATTTTCACAAGTCTATTGTTATTCTATTGTGAGATTAAAGATACAAAAAAGGTAAAACATTATTAACCATGATAATGTTATTTTTCCGACGAACTTGATGTTAATTTAAACGTAATAATAATGAATTTTCTCGAACGTTTATTGATTTATGATGCCTGTCGGTTGGAAGCCGCTATAGAAACACAATATCCTTTGAACACGATAGTTTCTTGTCTAGGCCGTCTGGTAGAATTAGTAAATAATGATTAAGTTATGTATCAATATAAAGGGTGTAAATAGACCCTTAACGAAGCCGTAAGGCACTTGTTCTCCCCGTCTTTGCGATATTTTTTCTTCTTCTAGACCATACCTGGGATCCTTCTAGTTACGGAGCTATTGGGGGTAAAAGTTCCAACATGTTTTTTTAAATACATGTTTTTAATGTAAGACTTTTACTTTAAACACCTCCACGACCCCCGTACTATTCAATCCATCCACCAGCACAATGCTGTGAGGGCGTTCCATCGTGTCCTACCGTAAAACGTGATTCACCCCAAAAAAAAAATTGTTTCCCAGCAATAATTTTTGCGTAGGATTACTTAGTTTGATGTACAGAATGCTTGGTTGACGACTTCGTGAAGGGTCTGTTTACACCCTGTATTTGCGTTATTCTTCTTCTTCTCGGGCTGGAGAGAAGGTGTGGCGTATCTTGTGTTACATACCCGCACTCGCATTGTTCTAAAGATGAGGCTAGCAAAAAAAAATCCTAGGCCCTCAATAAAATGCGCCCCTGAGACAAAACTAATTAAGTCTAAAAACAAACAGAAAAAAAACAAATACAGCACTGTATTTCTTTTTTTTATTCTGAGTCATACCTCTCTCGTAAATATAGAATCCCCGGTCCACAAATACATTTTCAAGGTCTGTTGAGATACACGCGGTATCGATGGACCAGGAAACGGCAGCAAGGTCGGGGGCTGCGCGGGACACGATCGTGACCTACTCCCGGGTCAAGATCACGCGGAGAGGGGGAGGCGGATGGAGGGGGGCGGTGTGCGCGCGCCGCCATATTGAATGAATTGCAAAGTGATTTGTTTCCGTTCTAAGGATGCTATTTCCTGAAGTTTATGTGACTTGTGATCATTTTATGACCCTTTATTAAATATAGTACTTTTATTATCTAACGCAAGGTAAGACACCTTGCGTTAGATAATAAAAGTCACAATTTTTCTAACACTAAAAGAAGTCTATCATAAAAGCCCATTTAACCAGTGTTAAAGAAGATGGATTACTCAAAAATGTATTTAAAAAAAAAAACTTAATTTCAGACCTCGATCCATATGATGTTGGTCACGACGACGATGCTGATGATGATGTCGTTGTGATGTTGTTGTTGATGCGTTATTGTTGTTGTGTCGTTGGCGTGTATTGACATGAATATGCTTGTTGTAATCGTTGAAGAAATAAGATACGTTTTGAAAAGCAATGACCACTTGTCTCGGCTAGTTGGTGAAACTAAGTAGTAACACATTATTAATTAATTAATTAATTTAACACGTCAAGCACAAAGTTCAGAGGCGGACTAATCACTGGCGGATTATTTATCTATATATACAAATATATAAAATTAAAGTGTCTGTTTGGGGTTACTTTTATTTTAGAAAGAAGAAAAAACCCTTGAAATGTTTAACAAAATTCAATTCAAATAAGTCATATCTTTATAATAATTTCACGCAGACCTAGGTCGCGGGCAACGGCTAGTAATTAATATTAAATTGAAACTACTAATATTACGAACTTGCGCGGGACACGATCGTGACCTAGTACCGGGTCAAGATCACGCGGATAGGGGGAGGGTTATTGAAAGTGCGCGCGCCGCCATGTTGGTTTAGTAAGCATAGTGAATGAATTTCAAAGCGATTCGTTTCCGCTGTTAGGTTGTTATTTCCTGATGTTTTGTTTGTGTTGCAGGTTTATGTGCAATAATCGATCTTATGGTTAAGCCGCGCTTGCCTAGGTAGGTCCATGGATGGGTGTGACCACCCATTTCAGACAGAGTTCCCTCCGTGCCTCGGTAAGCACGTTAAGCCCTTGGTCACGGCTGTCAATTGAAGATCGTTGACAGCCGTTAAGTAGTCAGTGGTCCAAAAGCCTGACAACCAGTTTTACCAAGGGGTAGTACTAACTGGGTTGTGGAGGTCAGATAGGCAGTCGCTCCATGTAAAATATTCAGCTGCATCCGGTTAGACTAGAAGCCGACCCCAACATAGCTGGAAAAAGGCTAGACAGATGACGTTTCAGTTCCATGTAGTAGAGAGAGAGCCCATCAACAGCTGCTTGTCATCAACTGCTGTTGCTGAGAAATTCCTGATGGAAAACTCAATTACACTTTAGAATCGAACCCAGGACCTCACGCAACCACAACATCAACGAAGCAGTTTCTAATATCATAAGTCACTCTCATAATCCCCCTATCTATCAAAAAAAGGCAGACAGACTTCGTTATATAAAATATAAATTTAAAAAAAATAGAATTAACTGAAAATTTGCTCGCAAATAACGTAACTAATATCGCGATATCGGACCTTGATACATAGTAAGCTAACAGCTAACAGGATAAAATGGAAATATCGAAGCTTCATCTCCTCACAAGGGAATTACCAGGTATGCTAATGAGAGCGTCCAATATTTAATGACTGCCAATACTCTGTAGCAATACTGATCGGGTGGGGATTTCATGTTTGAACAGTATTGTGTTTAAGCTTCTTTGTTTATTTATTTATTTAACTATTTATGTATACACAGAAGACAATACAGGAAAATAACATTATAAAATTTATAATATGTGAGTACAAGGGTACAGCTTATTTCACAAGAAATTTCTGCCAGCAGACCCGCAAAAAGGAGAAATAAAAAAGAAATGTAGACGATAGTGTGTAAAGGAAGAGAATAAAGAGTATATGTGCCTTAACTAACGCACTCTGTTCTTTATTTAGCCGGACTATGTTTTCATCATAAACACTAGAAACGGAATATTTACCATGTTTACTGTTTGTTTTGAGTTCCCGATATTTCGGCGCTGTTGCAAGCACCATGATCACGGATAAATTGAAGTCCCGGTCTCGTTTCTAGTGTTAATGCTAATGTTTAGTGACCATGACAGTTTCAGGACTATGTTTTGTTTTAACATTGATTTTATTATAACTGTTAAAACCATTTTTTATTGGAAACTGTTAACATGATTGAATTAGATAAACATGTTTTGAGTTTTGAAAGCTCACACTTATGAAAGTACCCGACGATGAAGTGACTGTCTCGTTGGTCTAGTGGTCGCAAGCGCGACTGCTGAGAATGTGGTCCTGGGTTTGATTCCCGGGTCAGGCAAAGTGCTGATGGGTTGTTCCATCAGGAATTTCTCAGTAGCAGCCACAGAGCCTGTATTTGTGCCCGGTTGATGGCAATACAGTCGCCCCTATTACATGGGACATAAACATAATTGGTGAAATGTGGGTGTACTATTAGTTACATCTCTGCTTATCCTTTCGGGGATTACAGGCGTGATGTTATGTTACTTAAAAAAGTTCTCATTGGGATACATATGAATAGTTAAAATTGTACCAAAATCGAATAGTCACCTGTATATTATAACTAGATATCAACAAAGTACGTGTTATCACCTACTTACTTTGTTGACTGATTAAAGTTACTTTTAAAGATAATTCTGTATTTATATACAGACTTATCTTTAAAAAGTAATTTTAATCAGTGACTTTGAAGTCTACGTTAAAGAACTTGATATTATAACGATAATAATACTATCAGAAGGGTAAATTTGTTAACAGACACAAATATACACAAGTAGTCATCATCTGCCTAGCCTTTTCCCAACTACGTTAGGGTCAGCTTCCCGTCTAACCAGCTGCAGCTGAATACCAATATTTCACATGGAGCGACTGCCTATTTGACCTCCACAACCAAGTTAGTACTGGGTAATACAAAACCCCTTAGTAAGACTGTTTGTCACACTTTTTGAGCCACTGACTACCTGTAACGACTCTCAAAGATCCAAAAATGACAGCCGGGACCAACGGCTTATCGTGATTTCCGAGGCACTGAGGAAACTCGGTATGTAATGGGTGGTTACCCACCCACAGAACAACCTAGACCAGCACGGCTGACCTTAAAGATCGACCCGAGCAACTGTTATTATTTAGCCACGAGCTCTTAAAAAAAACTGAAATACACACAAGTAGTAAAAAATGTTATTAATCAGAGTACCAAGAGGGAAATCGATCGCTATTTGTTTAACAAATAAAAAGTAAAAAATTGCTAAAAGAGAGCGAGAAAATAATATCGCTCCGGTATCGTCAGTACTTTTGTTTTTCACTCTGTTTCAGAGCATGGGGTGAATGCTCCAGTTATGTGCTCTAGCTTTTATGAAATATGGTAATGCGAAATTCTTGTAAAGTTACACAGGTGGCCAATTTACACAGGTGGCCAATATCGGAGAGGTCAAAAGTGGAAACTTATTTATTGTGACTGGAGAGACCATTTATTTCTGAAAATGTTTATTTTTGGTTGAGGGAAATTTATTTTATTTATATACTTAACTTAAGTATATGCATAAATAATAAAATACTTTTTCTGGTTTACTAAGTCTCTACAATCTACAATGTTTTTTTTTTGTCAGATTAATAAATACTTTGAAAAAAAAAATAAAAATTAATAACGGGACTCAATTTCAACCACAGGATTAATAAAACACCAGTAATACTACGTTCCAAATTTTACTCAATATTTATAGTTTTTATATAAACCAAAAAATCATAAAAATAAACAATAAATCTTTAAAGCAATGCTCTTCATTGAAATAAATACTTTTTTCTTATTTTAAAGTTATTTTCAATTAAGTTTTTCTTTTCTATAATACCAGTATCTATTCAAGACAACATTTTCTGTTATACTCCTTTGTATTGGGGTGACGCTGATAGATAATTTTACAAGAATTCATCATATTCATAATTTTGTTTCAATTTTATCTAATGGTTCAAGAATCGAATGATTGACGCCACTATTCAATATTTTTGTTTAGGCATTATTGGTTTTAATATAATTAATCATTTTTCAAATCAGTAACTCTTTTATGAAAATGTATCAGACATTTTTAATAATTAGTAATTTTACAATTTTCTTTGAAATTTGTTTCGAAATAATATCCCTTATTTTTAAGCACAAAACGGGTTCAAAACTCTCACATACATATCAATTTACTTGTTTAGATTCCTTGAAAGTTGTTGAACAAACATAAAACTTTGTATTTATTATCTTCAGAAGAATATAAATGTTGTATGTTGTATGTTGGTGTACTCATTCCTGGAACTGTTTTGTATGAGAATAAGCCAACAAAGTTTCCTCATGAACCGACATATACATTAACATACATACATTACATTACATTGATTCTATCTATTAACCCAACATGTGAGATAATTAAATTAAATTGTTTATTTCAGACTATGACTAGGTAATGTCCATAATTTCTTAGTAACACATTAATTATCTTAGGACTAAGTTAGTAGCATTTATTAAGGTTGTCCAGATCAGATGAATACGGACTTAAAAATAAAAAATAACTTGACTAAGAATAAATTAAATTGAAATATACATATAAGATTTATTATTGCAAATAATAATACATTTATTTTATTTTATTAGAAAGTTTTTTTATCATTTATGGTTAGTACCTAACCTGGTGACAGAGTTTTTATGCCGCACAAGGTCCTCTAACTTGACTTTACATGCCCTCAAGAAATATCTCTCAGGCATGCTCGTTTAAAAAAGGAAGGAAGAAAAAGTATATATTAGACTAAAAAAAAAAACAAAAAACATTGTCCTCACGATGTTTACCCTCAACGAAGCAAGTGATAATAAAAAAGTAGTATAGTGTTAAATTTATAATTTTTTGCGAAAAACCGAGTTCCTTGTAGGACACATACCTAACTGTAAGCCTGTCGGTTGGCTCTTTTGCAACCATGCCATCAACGACAACACACGACAATATGGTTGCTTTAGTGGGTCTATTATTTGTTACAAAAAAATAGAAAGAGCATTCGACCTGCAACATACGCTGGGTTATGCCTACGTAGTCGTACCACGCAGGCATAACCAAATGAAATAATATCTATTTGGATATTCAATCAATCAATCAATCAAAACATTTATTTCAAACTAGCTGTTGGCCGCGACCTTCGTCCGCGTGAAATTTTAAAAGCCTAAAACCTTCCTCGACAAATGGGCTATCCAACACTAAAATAATTTTTCAAATCGAACCAGTAGTTCCTGAGATTAGCGCGTTCAAGCAAACAAACAAACAAACTCTTCAGCTTTATAATATTAGTATAGATAGGCCAGTTACAGGCACTTTTGAATTGTCGAAACAAAGACAACAATGAAAAGTAGCTACAGTCCCAGTCACAAGGCATAAAAACTGTGAAAATACTGTAGTTGCCCATTCCCTAACGTAGAAGAACGGGCAAGAAACTCCATGGACACTCTTTTAAATCAGAATACTTTTACAATAACTTATATTATATTCTCCATGTAAAATACTGGTATTTAGCTGCATCAGGTTATACTGGAAGCCGACCTTAACATAGTTGGGAAAAGGCTAGGCAGGTGATGATGATATTCTCTAGGTTGCATGTACACTTTCAGGCAATGATAACTGTACAGTTTTCTCCTACACACGTGCCTGCATGCCTGTATAGTTTGACTGTACAGGCAAAACTGCACATGCATAACCTATCGTCTGTGACCAGCTTAAGGGTATTAACAGCTCGTGCACACCGGCGTGATTAATGATGTGTACCTAGCCTATATCTCGGAAGTTCGTTAATCAACAGTCCCCTTTATACATTGTGAGCTTGTTGTAAGCTTGATGTATTACATTATTAATTAATTTTAGTTGTTTATTGATTTAAGATAAACTGAAACAACAGGCTACAATAAAGGGTGTAAATAGGCCCTTAATGAAGCCAAAAGGCACTGGTTCTCCCCGCCATTGCGATTTTTTTTGTTCTAGACATTATTTTTTCAAATACTAGTTTTTAATGTTATAACTTTAAATACCTCCGTGACCCGTTTACTAATCAATACATCCATCAGCGTTTTGAGTTCGTAACATTGAGTTTTACCGTAAAACATGATACTTCACCCCAAAAAAGATGTTTCCCAGCAATAATTTTTGTGTAGGGTTACAGAATGCTTGGTTGACGGGTTCGTGAAGGGTCTTTTTACATCTGGTGTAATACTGTTACGAGCTGGCTAAGGGACAAAATTAAAACACTACTAGTTAAACACCAAATTTCTTTATTTATCACAAAACAGTTATAACTCAATCACAAATTCACCACTGATTACTATCTTAGATATCGCACTTGTAGTTCACTTCGATTGGCGTTGTTGTATTGCCTAAATCAGACTGACTGCCAAACACGACCGCTATTTACATGACAACCGATCCTTCGAGAAAGTTCCACAACTTTCTGGAAAGCTAGGCAGATGATGTATAAAGAACGTTTTTCGTTGTTTGTATTGATTTTTTTGGCATTGTCGTTAGGTTGTTGCCATCTTGAAATATTGCAGTGACATGCAAGTTTAAAGTTTTAATGTTTATTATTTTTGTGAAACACTATAATGTGTAGGTATGATTACCGTAGTTGGAGGTGATTAACCCTGGGTCGTCAGCCCCGGTTTCAGTACTTTTTTTTAAGTTTTCACCTCCATTTTTGACTTTGAATTTTTACAATAACGACATGATCAATTGTCGAGATTCTGATTTACTCAAAATTTTAATATATTATTTCTCACTGTTTTCCAAATAAACAAATAAGGGACGGTAAAATAATGAACGTCATTAAAAAAATGCACAAATAAAATCAAGAGTTTTTGGAATCGACTGAATAGTTTTTTTTTTTATTTCAACTAAAAGAGATTAATAGGTAGAAAATTATTAGTCTGTTTTAATTGAAATATATTACATTACAGTCAGTTTCTTGAATTTGTTTTAATTAGAAAACACTAAGATGTTTTGTCCTGCCCTTGTCCTTGAAACGGCGCGTCGTAATAATACAATTTTTCACTTAGAATTAAAATCTATTACGCTGTCTTATTTAAAACATTTCCACTTAACTTGAAATAAAGTAAAAAATAAAATGAAGTCATATCCTACTAATGTAAATGCGAAAGTTTGTGAGGATGGATGGATGAATGTTTGTTGCTCTTTCATGCAAAAACTACGGAACAGATTTGGATGAAATTTTGCACACAGGTAGTCTATAACCTGGATTAACACATAGAATACTTTTTATCGTAGTTTGACCCCGTGGGACAATTATTGAACTTCTTGCAAATAAAAGTTAATATTCAATTAGTTGCTCTCTATTTTGATACCAACAGTTAATGATACAAAAATCCCATAATAACTTTTTCAGCAAAACATCTTCATAAAATTACTCTCATCATCATAATGTTTTATTCAAAGAAGATTCTCGATAAAAACGTTATTGATCTCAGTTCTCATACAAAAGGTGCTGCTCAAATATCCTTCAACGACGCGAATAATGGCATTGAAAAGGAGTAGGTCAAGACCGTGCCCGGGTGAGCAAACGTGCCCGTTTTCGGTCATGACCGACATCGTAAGACACGCCCACTTTTTATGGCAGCCATTTAAAATTCCCGGACATGGAAAGCTTTTTTTATCATCGCTGTCTAATCGTGACAGCTTAATTTTATGTTGTCATAAAAGCCGTTTTGTGTTTTCTTTTGGTGTTTTTTTTAGTGGCCATGTTTTCTGAAATAACAAATATGGTAATGGTTATTATAGACCATTATGTGCTTTTATTGATTTAGGGACAACATTAAGGGTCAGTTAAACCAGAACGTACAAATTTTGGCGCTGCTCCGGGCATAGACACTTTCATTCAAATATTAATGATCGGCTATGTCCGGTGTTCGCAGCTAGTCCGCCATAATGTCCGTACCTCCATAAAATGCGACTGAAGTATTTGTCAATGTCTGGTGGTATCATAGCCAGTCTGTACCAGTTTGACGGAACTTTTTTTGTTCATGGCTACTTCATACAATAAAAAAACATATAAATAATATGACGCTTTGTAATCCCCGAAGGGTTAGGCAGAGGTGTACCTAATAGTAGACCACATTTCGCCAGTTATGTTAAGTCCCATGTAACAGACAGGCAGCATTTCTATGTTATTATTTCATATTAATTCTTAGAATGTACTGCTGTTGGTGTACCAAATATATAAATAGGGGTCGAGCCTATTGTCATAAACCAGGCATAAAACCAGACTCCGTGGCTGCTACCGAAAAAATCCTGATGGAAAAACCCAATAACACTTTGCCCGCACCGGAAATCAAACCCAGGTCCTCATGCTCAGCAGCCGCACTAGCCACCACAATAAAAAAACTTCTCTAAAATATTCTACCAGTACGGCACGGTAAATACGCGCTCACTTCGGCTATAATTACTAATACCATGCCGTCAAAACATAGTACTTAAAACTACCCATACAGTAACCTTGAGAACTCTCCAGTAGTTCACGACCAGCTAACACCCGATACCTGTTGCCATTGTCAATGTGCGGACTGGGTCACGAGCGCGCCCCAGCCATGTGACCCCGTTATCGGTCACGATCAACGATTACGCTAGGGTATGTGGGTCTGCTATTGATATACGTCTTTCTGTTTTATGGAAGTGATACGTATTGTGGAGGCTTTTAGGGACTGTTTGTTATGAAAAACCCTGAAAAAATATTATATTTTCATTAATAATTATTCTCCTGCGGTATTCCAATTTGTTTGGAGTCGGTGTAGCATGTCTTCTTCCATACTTCTCTATTACTCGTCGTCTCAGGAGACACCTCCTTTCTAGCCATATGATCCTTCACACAGTCCATCCATCGTTTCTTTTGTCTTCCTCTACTCTTATAGCCATTCACGAGTGTGATAAGTCAACGATTTAACGTGCTTTCAGAGGCACGACGGAAACTCGGTATGTAATGGGTGGTCACCCATCCAGGAACCAACCTAGGCAAGCGTAGCTTAACCTGAAGATTGAAACAAGGAACACAAACAATACAATATCGGGAACTCAAAACAAACAGTAAACATGGTAAATATTTTCTAGTTTTAATGATAAAGATTGAAACGTTAAATGTCGAACCTAAATATTATTTTGTAAATAAGTATTGATTTGCCATAAGAATTAATTAATAAATGATAAGTAAAGTGTTCGCTGACACGTTCTTTATTAGGTCAAGATCACACCCGGGAATGGTGACCTGGTTTTCGGTCATGATCAACCATTGCGCAGGGATGGGGGAATACTGCACGTGCTGTTGTAATCAGCCAAATTGAAGGTTGTTTTTGAGCCTTTTACTTTAAATTTAAGTCGGTTTTCGTGTCAGACTTTGTGACTCCGTTGTTTTTGATGACATTTAGAGAATTTATGCCGAAAGGTTTGTGTTTAATATACTGATTTGAAAGTTGTGTCGAAATGTTTATGCGTTATCAAGCCATAAAACCGTGCTGAACTGGAGTGGGATCTAGTAGTATATTGAAGTATATTACCTGGGATTTTTTTCTTTCTGCATTATATGCCTCTCAATCTTGTTACTATTGTAAATGCTAAAGTTTGGATGGACGTTTGTTACTCAATCACGCCAGAACGGCTGAACGGATGGATTAAATTTGACGCAAATATTGAATATAGTCTGGAAGAGCACAAAAACTACGTTTTTTTCTCACCCGTTCACATCAAAATATCCATTCGAACGAAGCTGCGGGCAAAGGCTAGTACGTCATAAATACATCGACTTTTTCTAATTTTTTTGATAAATTTATAAAATTGATTGTCGCTGAGATGGGGTTTGAATATATTATGTACGCTTTTAATTAAAGCAACGGGAATTGGCCTGAAATTATATGGAATTCTGAGAAGCAACCGGTTTAGCTGTGTGTACACATACACATAACATCACGCCTATAATCCCAGAAGGGTTACGCAGTGGTGTACTCAATAGTGCACCCGCATTTCGCCAGTTATGTTTAAGTCCCATGTAATAGCGAGCCTATTACCATCAACACAGCATAAATCCAGACTCCGTGGCTGCTACTGAGAAATTCCTGATGGAAAAACCGAATAACACTTTTCCCGACTTGGGAATCGAACCCAGGACCTCATGCTCAGCAGTCGCGCTTGCGACCACTAGGATTAACGAGGTGTAGCTGCGTGTACTTTTCAGTAAAAAAACATTATACCCAGATTATCAACCAGTCATCTGAAAAGAATCCCGGCAAGCTTAAATCAAACATCCATATAAACTTCTTAACGCCTAATATTTAAGATCGAATTTCCCACACACATACATACATACGTCCCACAAAATATCTCGCCAAAGTCTCCTACGTGAGAGAATTACTGGAGTGGGTATAATCGGGACATTGCTTACCAAACCACGTCTTTTCGATTAAGACAACGCCTGGTGTCTGAGTCTGTTTTATTTTGTTTTGTTTTTGTTTGTGAAAGAAAGACTTGGGTTTATTAAGAGTTTTGGAGACGTTTGTGTTGTTACTCGTTGGTCGCAAACGTCTTGCATTCGATTCCCGGGTCGGGCAAAGAGTTTTTGGGATTTTCCATCATATTTTTTTCAGTGGTAGCACTGAGTGTGGATTTCTAGTCCGGTTGATTGCAAAAAATTTGGGTGAACTTATAGAAACTCCACCGTTCAATTTTTCAAGTGTTTAAAAGCGTGATGTTATTTTGACAGTGATTATCATAGGATTATAGTAGTTATAGTTACTAATTGAACATAACTTAATTTCCATGCAGAGCATGCAACATGCTGATACTGGTAATAATTTTTCTTTACTATTATGTTAATTTAATTATTTCTCTCTTTTAATTTCAATACATCACGGTTCATAACTAGTATTTAATTAACTGGTATTTACCTCATCAAAATATTTCATTTCATATAATAACCATAAAAACACGCATGCATATTAAATGACCTTAGCTCACCTTATTAAAAAATAAACAAAAGTATAAACAGTTCTAAATTTGAAACCTGTTGAAAACTTTAGGGTTGGTACTCACATATATTCAGCTCGGTTTTATTAGGCATTCCTAGACGGCAGAAACCTACTAATATTAAAAATGCGAAATGTTTGTGAGGATGGATGGACGTTTATTACTCTTTCACGCAAAAACTACTGAAACGATTTGGTTGAAAATTAGCACACGAATAGTTTATAACCGGGATTAACATAAAGGATACTTTTTATCCCGGTACTACGACCCCGTGGGACAGTACCGAACACCACGCGGGCATATCCGCGGGAATAAGCTAGTTGAATATATGTTTAGGATACAGCTTTGCTTTAATGGTTGCGAGTTGGCCCGAACAATATGATTCGAATGAAAGCCGAATACATGGTGTAAACGGACCCTACATGAAGCCGTCAACTAAGCATTTGGTACATTAAACTATGTAACTTTACGCAAAAGTTATGGCTAAGAAACGACTTTTTTTATGCGGTGTTAAATCAAGTTTCACGGTAGGACTCAATGTGACGCACTCAAAACATTGTGCTGATGTATGCGTTGAAGTACAGGGGGAATAGTCGTGGAGGTATTTGAAGTAAAGTTATAACGTTAAAAAATATATATTAAAAAAAAAAACTTTGTGAAAAAGTTTGACCCCCCATATCTCCGTAACTAGAAGGTTCCCAAATATGGTTCAGAACAAAAAAAAATATCACAATCACTTTCGGCTTCGTTTAGGGTATTTTTACACCTATAATGAAAAGTTGCTTGCAGTCTTCAATCTTTAACAAATACTGCCATCATCACCTCGCTGCCCTTGTCCATGTTACTTTGAATCGGTGCATATATTCTTCTTCTTTCTTATCATTTCTCACACTTTCTATCCATTTTTTATTTGGTCTTCCTGACTGTGCCAAACCTATGTAGCACCCCTTACTCAACCAACAGGTTATGTTTGAAAGGCGTCGCGTGACCGCTATAGAAAAGATTACAAACTCCGTTTTACAGCCAACGCGACGCCTCTACAAGGTCATAGCTGTTGGACAACCTTTGCAGTGACACGGCTACTATGGAAGCTATTTTAAGAATTTGAATTTTAATGGAAACGGATAAATGTCATGGTTTTTTCTTGTCTGTATTTATTACTTACTGCCTTTTCCAACCCGCACTGGGCCCGCGTCCAACCCACACGGGGCCGCCGTGGTGGATTATAGCCCATCCCCTCTCATAGAGACCGAGTGTCCCAGCAGTGGGAACATTATAGGCTGATTATGCTGCTGCCTTTGGGTCCTAGCCAGCCCTTGGGTCCTCGTCCGTTAAACGTAAGTTTATTTTAATGTCTTTGGTGATAGTCTGGGCTGTTTGATGTGACGTCAATATAATTAAAAGTACTCATTCTAGAAACAAAAATGGCGGCGTAAACGTATATTTGGACGCATCTACAAGGTCACAGCCACTGTCACTTGGGTTGTCATGGCGACGAAAGTGTGCGATCAAGTGGAAAATGGAATTGGTAATAAAGCCTTTACAGCGCTCTCAAGAGCTGTTCGCGTATAGTTATAGGATATTGATACTCTATCTTCATGCTAATATTCTCAGTTGCTTCGGAAACTATGTTTCATGCTATTTAATTGGATGAATATTAAGAGCGTTAACGTCTTACGGCATTTCATACAAACATTCAAGTGTTTTTTTTTCGAAATGACCGAACCGATTTTAATGCAACTTCGTACGCATATGCAGGATACATAAGTCTAAAACTTGACAGAGAACTTTTCGAAATGTCTTTTTAAAAAAAGGTAGTTGAAATTCCTAAATACGAGACCACCCATCTGGTACAGATTTGAACTACGTGTATGACAGGAGACACCTTAACCAGCAGCTATCATACACAGACGAGGCATTTTTACTACGCCATTACATGTTTAATTCTTGTTAATAACGTAGCGATTCAAAAAAGCAGAATGACAAAAGAAGTACAAAGAGTAAAATTTTTCAATTTAGACAAAATATTTCCTTTATAGAAAAATATTCAATACACCTTTCATCCCCAAATAATAACCTGTAGTACAATAATAGAACCTTCTTCAACAGGTTGCCGTTCCCCATTAGACCCCATAAAAGATTTCCTTTACAAATCTTTGCATAACGTTTGACAGTGATCAATGCTTCAGAAATTTCCATGCGATCGGAGTTCGAATAACAACCAATGGCGATTGGGTATTCTCCTTTGTATTGACGATGTTTTGAAAACGTTCATGGTCAAGGTTTTTATTTGTTATTGTCATTAATTTGTCTTTTTTTGCATAGCAAAACAATAACGGCCGCACAGGTTAATCGCGGGTTAAGCTATGTTTCCCGAGGTCGGTGCTTGGATGGGTGACCATTCATAAGGTACATATTGAGTCTGTCATTTGTAGATTTTTGACAGTCAGTCTGGGAGGCAGAAAGCCGGAAAGTCGGACAACCAGTCTTACCAAGGGTTGTCAAGTTACCTAGTAACTCGGTTGTGAAGGTCAGATAGGTAGTCGTTCCATGTTAACTACTGGTTATCAGCTAAATGAGGTTAGACGGGAAGCCGATCCCAGCATAGCTGAGGAAAGGGAAGAGTTCGGATGACGTTCGGGTTGATTAATTTAGTTATCTGTGGGTCTTAAAATGTGTTGCATCATCAATATAAGGTCCCATTAAAATAGATAGACAAATTTTAACACAACGTTCAGTACGTCTAACCAAAGATATCCAAGCAAAAAAAAAAACTAATTTGACACTGATTTTATTTTGACCTAAAATAATAAATTGCCGGCACTCTAGAATAAACACTTCCATTATGGGTAGGTACTTGTACTCGCACATTTTGTAGTATCCGAATTATGAGATATCAAAGACATGGATGTGTTTATGCATTGGGTAACCAACATTTTTAGTGTATTTTCGTTATCTGTTTTTTTTTTCTTGTAAGTATCTAATGCGTTTTTTTTTTTTTACCGTCGTCCTTATTTTGGCGGTCTGAATGATTTCTAAAAGTTGGTCCATCAATTTTAATGGGACCTCATATAATCATCATACATAATTTTGATTGGCAAGTAGCTTCGATTCTCATCAGTTGTTCGCTTTTAACAAAACTATTACTATTATTTGATCTTTTTCGCGGAATTAAAACTAAATATTTTACACAAGATTTAATGTCGTGGATTTGCGCAAAATAAAGCCTGATTCTGTAATTTAAATATTACAAGCAAAATACCTGTTTTTTCAGGGGCTAGCTAGAATAGAAGTGGATCCTGTTTTCACATTTAGGTTCCTTAAAAACACACTCAGAAAAATATCATATATTATTTCACATGAGGTATATTTCACTGCAGTCTGATTGAAAATATTTAGAGGTGTTTTTAACTTTTTTTTTTAAATATGTATTACAATTGTGTTTTTAATTGTATGTTTGAGTTATCTGTATCTTGGTGGTAGTAACGTCGCATTCGCGTTATAGCTGTTAATGTGTTATTTACATTATTTTAAATAAATAAATAATAAATAAATGAATTTCTTCCAATTAATCTTTTCCTTATAAATACATAATTTATGGCTCATATTTGGGTCGAACTTTATATCTTTGGAAACACCGTCTTTGTTGTTATAACAGATCATTTACTTTGACTAATCTTCCGTTATGCTTGTGTTATCGGATCGCTTTTCTAAGAAAAACACCTTTCAAAAACGTATCGTCGAAGTTAGCTTTTTGAACAAATTTGTTTATATTTATTTGCTTGTTAACGTATACTTTAAAACAGGGATCTTTATAGAAAGCGAAATAAAAGTGCACACATTGAAAGAATATTTGCCAGTATTAAGACTTCAAATTGTTATAATATAAGTATTTAAACCATGATATTTTCTCGTATTTCTGTTTTTTTTTTCATAGCTTTGACCCACTAAAGGCCTCCCCTTTCTCCTTTCAAACCTCTATTCTTTGTGCATTTTCTGGCCACGTTTGCTCCGCGAACATGATCAGATTCTGTATTTAATTAAGGTATTTTTGATAACTAAGGTTTTTTTGAGATCGTTGACTGCCCAAAGAAGAAGCATCGATACAAATTCGGAGTCAGAGCAGTCTCTTTTAAATCCCAGGCATTGTCTTGGTCAGATATTAATAATTTTGTTCTTGAATCCCACAACCCCACTCAAACAAAATCGTTCGAAATTTTTCAACAGGACCTCTTAATTTCAAAGTCGCCTGACGAAAAGAAAATTGTGACTATTTACGTATTGTACAAAGCTCCAAACTATACTACTCAAATCAAATCATTTATTAGCTTGAATATGGGTAACATACAACAATAGAGCTCAAAACCATATCCGTAACAGGTGTGCAAAACTAGTAAATATTATAATTTAAATTAAAAAAAAGCTTGGGGAATTTAATTTCAATAATTATAAATAAATGACACCACACATTACAATACATTATAACTTCAAAAATTAAATTTATCATTTAAGTCAGGAATACAGAGATGTCATATTATCAATTTAAATTCATATCGGTCAGAAATTCGCCAATTGAGTAATAACATCTATTAATTAATAGATTAATAATCTCGTGTAAATATTCCCGTACTCCTTTATACGAAGTCTATACAGTGAAACGCCTTTTTGAATCAAGTTGAGAGGAATCTAGTGGCTGGGGTGACGTCAGAGGGATGAGAGCAAACAAATAAGCATGTAGCTAGTAACTCACATGTCTAGTGCCACTGTCTTTGCTTTCTAGAGGTTTCTAAGTTCAATGCCCCATATGTAGATATTCTAGACTCAGATTTAATACAATCTTGTACGTAGAAATATTACACTCCTATTAAATACAAGAACTTGACGACTAAATAATACATCATCTGCCTAGCCTTTTCCCAACTATATTGGGGTCGGCTTCCAGTCTAACCGGATGTAGCTAAATACCAGTATTGTATATGGAGCGACTGCCTATCTGACCTCCACAAACCAGTTAGTACTGGGTAATACGATACCCCTTGATAAGACTGGTTGTCAGACTTTGGGCTGACTACCTAACGACTGTCAAAGATCTACAAATGACACCCGGGACCAATAGCTTAACGTGCTTTCCGAGGCACGGAGGAAACTCGGTATGTAATGGGTGGTCACCCATCCACAGACCAACCTAGTCAAGCACGGCTTAACCTAAAGATCGATCCGAGCGGCTGTTATTATTTAGCCACGAGGTCCTCCGACGACTAAATAATACGTTTGTTATTTATTTATTTTACCGAGATAAACCTAACACCAAAGAATCAATCTAATTGAGGGTAATAACCCTGAAGCCTTTGAACACAATAATGCATAAACATAATAAAATAAGCGTAAAAAGTTTATGTATATTTCGCTATGAAGATCAGACAATAGGCTTTACCGGCTGATTGGATACGTGCTCGTAAAATTCGGATAAACGTATTTACAATAGAAATATGGGTAAATATATATTTCAAGGAGATTAGCTGTTACTTAAATTCACACAATTTAGAGATAAAAGAAGAGACCATGTAAATAAAAACATTGTCTGGAAATCTGAAATTAAAATTGATATAATTTCAAAGTCGCCAACTGGTGATCGATGGTCAAGCCTTCTCTGCAATGGAAGAGGCATTTGACCTGCAGAGAGGCAGTAACAAAAAAAATCCACCAATCACCCTTTTCTTTTTTTTTTCGGATGGGTGATCATCAAATGACCCCGCCGCTCTGGGCGGAGCGGAGGGGAGTGTCAGACTTCTACTGACTAAAACCTATCCATGTTCCTTCTTTGCCCTTTGTGTTCCAGGGCCGCGGTATCTCTTTCGAACAGTCCCGCAGCCCTGGCAGGCATCGGCCCATGCAGACCAAAACATGGTTGCTGACATTTCTTTGGTCTTACTACCCCACCATATTCGTGAAGATTTTTTAATTTTATTTGTTATTTAAAATAGGCTGTTAATCAAGACTTACTTAACGACGATCATTGTGTAATCGACTTCCAGTCTAACCGGATGAAGCTGAGTACCAGTATTTTACATGGAGCGACTGACATCTGACCTCCACAACCCAGTTACTACTGGTAATACGATACTCCTTGGTAATACTGGTTGTTAGACTTTCGGACCACAGGCAACCTAAAAAAAAATGACAAATGACAGCCGGGACCAACGGCTTAACTTGACGACGATATAGAAACATATTTTGGCACCCTAAACATCCTTGACGGTTTTTTGGTGAAGGTTACACTTGTAAGAAAAAAAGGGAAATACTCTAGAGGGTGGCTGCAATAGGCTAAAGTATATTTCTGTCCCAAAATATGAAACAGGTCTCCTTGAGAAATATCAATTTCCACGTGGACGAAGCGACCGACAAAAATCTCCCACAAAATATATGAAAAGATACAAAACATCCGCTCGAAAGAAATGTTTCCTTTCAAAAAGATTAGTATCTTCCCATATCTTTCCGAGTGCGTAAAAGCGAGTATTATTTTTCTTATAAAAATGTACTGAAAGCATTAAAATATTCATGAAGACTTGCTTAATTCGAGTTTTAATGGGTTGTAAGTACAATATGAAAAGTACTTGCTTTCAGAGTTAATGGAACAAGGCGGTCTGTCATAATTATGGTAATTTTTTGGTATTCTTATTGTGTTTATTTTTTTTGAGTTATCTTTCAGGATGAGCAGTTTCGAATGGATCACAACAGAAGACCAATTCTTTTAATTGAAATAGTTCAAAACCTAGTTGCGATCTCAATAGATTAATGAGAATTAGAATGGATTTTTTTTACAAAAAGTTCAGTAGTATAAGTGCAGTAGTATTATTTCTCATACATTGACATAATTTATA
Source organism: Noctua fimbriata (assembly GCA_905163415.1). NCBI lineage: Eukaryota > Metazoa > Arthropoda > Insecta > Lepidoptera > Noctuidae > Noctua > Noctua fimbriata. The sequence continues at coordinate 6,275,358 of LR990929.1, read as the reverse complement.
GAGGAGCTCGTGGATAAATAATAACAGCCACTTGGGTCGATCTTTAGGTTAAGCCGTGCTTGCCTAGGTTGGTCTGTGGATGGGTGAACACCCATTACATACCGAGTTTCCTCCGTGCCTCGGAAAGCACGTTAAACCGTTGGTTCCGGGTGTCATTTGTAGATCTTTGACAGTCTTTAGTGGATCAAAAATTCTGACAACCAGTATTACCAAGGGGTATCGTATTACCCAGTAACTGGGTTGTGGAGGTCAGATAGGCAGTCGCTCCATGTAAAATACTGGTATTCAGCAGCATCCGGTTAGACTGGAAGCCGACCCCAACATAGTTGGGAAAAGGCTGGGCAGATGATGACAATGATATAATTTATCTTATAAGTAAACTATAACTAAAATATATTTGACAATTGGAAGTAATGATAATGTTGAATTCAAATGTTTGATAGTGACCTGCCCGATCTAGGTTTATTTAAACCTGTGTTTCAAATATTATTTAATTGGACTACAAATCGTATATCAAAGGATACTGCATGGATTTATCGGTAAGCACCAGAAGAGTTCAAAAAGTTTAAACCAATACATCTATAACGAAATATCAGAGATTATTGCTTGATTCATAATAAAACTTTTATGTGACATGCAATTTTTTTTTAATTTTTTCTTACTCCATATTTTCTGTAGCTACTCCGCACTATACTACAGTTAGTACGTTTCTGAAACCTGGACACTGAAGGCACGCATTTGTAACAGAACTGATGCGTTTGAAATGTAGTGCTGGCGCAAAATGTTAGGCATTCCCACAAACGCCTCGATTCTGAACGAACGTTAAATCTCGCCTATCGACCATGGCATATCGGCATGAAACGACTCCTACAGTACTCCGGACACGTGGCTAGGAGGGAGCCTGATACCTTGGAGAAGCTTATTGTGGCTAGTAACGTGGAAGGAAAAAGGGGCCGTGGAAGATCACCAACACGATGGACAGATGTGGTAAAGGCAGTCTATAGAGGGAATTTCCAGGCATTTGTCCGCATGGCCGAAAACCGTCCAGCATGGAGCGTTGGAGGAGAAAGCAACGACCTCATGTGGTCACGACCCTCAGTCATGAGGAAACGAGAAAGAAGAAGACTATTCTACAAAATTCTAGTTTGCAACAAACATCAATACTAATAAATACCATTATATCAGTCTTAAAACCCACCACAAAGTTCGGAATCCGACCAAAATCGTCAATTTGAATACTCATTATAACATCCTATTAGTTTCGCTCTGGTCGGGACCAATGAAATAAAGGCCTAAAGGGTTTTTACGACAGTTGGGACCAATGGGGCCAATCAAGTGATCCCTTCTTGATCGGTTGTTGATAGGTATTAGTTAAACCATTATTAGTTGTTAATGGGAACCATTGTTGGGTCGCTGTGAAACTGGTTTGTAATATGGGGTTTTATGATTAATTTAGTAAAAATTTATAAATTAAAATATCCTAAAGTACCTTACTAATTTAAAAATAAAATTTAAAAATGGCGTCAAGAAAACTCCTCCTCAACGCTGTCAACTGGTAATGTACCCAAAACGCTGGAGGCGTTGCCACGTTGTATGGCTAAATGTAATTTTTATGAATGTTTGCGTCGCTTTTTAAAATAATGGATTGAATTTTCGTTTCTTTTTGTTTTCTTTTCTATCGCTGTTACAATAATTCGTAACTCAGTAGGTAAAAACGTTTTTAAGTAGTTTAATGTGTAGGTATACCTCAGGTGATTGCCTCGTTCGTGTATTGGTCGCAATCGCGACTGCTGAGCTAGAGGTCCTGGGTTCGATTGCCGGGTCGGGTAAATTGTTATTGGGTTTTTTCATCAGGAATTTCTCAGTAGCAGCCACGGAATTTGGATTAGTGCACGGTTGATGGCAATAGGCTCGCCCCTTTTAAATGGGTCTTAAAACATAACTGGCGAAATGTGGGTGCACTATTAAGTTCAGTTCTGCCTAACCATTCGGGGATAACATGCGTAATGTTATGTAATGAGCAGGTGCAGTCACATTTGTAATAAAAGAAATATAACCGTTATTAAGGAAATGGCCACAGATAAATATAAGAAACTTTTCTTTAGCTACATAGACATTTACGACCTAAATAGTTGTTAGAAACGAGAAAAAAATACACCTACAATGAACAAGAATGTTCTAAGGATTGCTACGCGATTCGTAGCAAATCTGCTACGAGCTACGAAACCGTAGCAGATACGCTACGCTTCGTAGTCGTGACAGCCCAAGCTGTTTACATCGTAGATGTTACTACCGTGAAACAAAACAATTGGATCGATTGTATTTATTGAAACATAACATAACATAACATCACGCCAGGCCTTGTAGTCCCCGTAGGCAGAAGTGTACCTAATAGTACACCCACATTTCGCCAGTTATGTTTTGTTAAGTCCCATGTAATAGGGCGCCAGCGTATTGCCATCAACCGGGCATGAATCCAGACTCCGTGGCCGCTACTGAGGAAAAACCCAATAGCATTTTGCCCCACCCGGGTATTGAACCCAGGACCTCAAGGCTGTGAGCACTCGGACTCCACAGTCCTAGAGTTTCAGCCAAATGGTTCGAAAATATAGTTACCAATAAGGTTACTAAAATAAAAACCAATTTGAATAAAGTTCAAAGACCTTTACCCCAGAAATGTCCAGATTTCTTTCATCCAATTTAATCTAAATGGGCGTCCCAATACAAAACAAAACCTTCATGTCCTAATTTGTCAAACGCTTAGCCTTTTTAGGCCCGAAAATTGATGAAGGGATATACATCAAATTAATAGCGTTGAAAATCCTTTAAATATATCAACGTTTTGGGCCCAAACATTCGTCTTTTTTCAAGTTAGCCCCTTGGCCACAAGATATGCGTCCAAGCGACGCGTGTTGCGACAGTGGCAGCGATTTTCCATCTTCTACTAATAAATAATATTGAAGTGTCTGTTTGTAATTCCATAATAACATATTTTTATTAAATACATATGAAAGTATATTTATACGTTACTTAAAACAAAAATACAATTGTTTTAAATTTTGACTGTCTGTTGGTCAGTCTGTTTGTTCCGGCTAATCTCCGAAACGGCTGGACCGATTACGACGGTTTTTTACTGTCAGATAGCTGATGTTATAAGAAGTAACTTAGGATACTTTTATTTTATAAAAAGGATTAGGAGTGACTTGGGTTTCTTTTATTTTTGAAAAGGGATAAGGGGTCCATGCAAAAAAAAACCCTTGAAATTGTTAACAAAATCCAATTTAAATAGAGAAGTCATATTTTAATAATAATTTCAGGCGGACTTGGGTCGCGGGCAACAGCTAGATTGAAATAAACGCTATGAGAAACAGCGCGCGTCTCGCTTTACTCGAGCAAGTCGTATCGAGGTCGTGAACGGGTCATAAATATATTAAGGTTATGGCGTAACATTCGTCTTTATCAAGTCATCCCTAAATTTAGGTCCTTTGTTATTTAATTAGCTATAGTAAATGGTTGCTTGTTAACCCTTAATAACCTTGAATTCGTGAATAGGAAGCCGTGTGAGGAACGTTTAGGCGATTTAGTTACGTGCTTGTTTACTGAAATATGGATTTCGTGACTTAGTAACTGTTTATTGTAAAACGAACGTTTTAATGCGTTAACAATAAAATATCACGCCTGTTATCTTCGAAGGTTAGGCAGAGGAGTACCTAATAGTACACCCACATTTCGCCAGTTAGGTTTAAGTCCTATGTGATGGGGCGAACCTATTGACATCAACCGGGCACAAATCTAGACTCCGTGGCTGCAAATGAAAAACCCCTGAAGGAAATACCCCAATAATATTTTGCCCGACGTGGGAATCGAAATCCAGGACCTCAAGTTCAGCAGTCGCTTGCGACCACTAGCCTAACAAGGCAGTAATAAGATATCAGAATTAGTAGATACAAAAAGATTTTAATTAATTCAAGGCGAATATATGAAAGATATAATATACAACATTAGTTTTAGTATATGCGAAACCTGATACACGTGTCTAGTATTTTTATGTAAAGAATCTATGTACAAAATTTCAAAACTGTATCATGAAAATTCTCAAAGTTATAAGCTTTTTCTGTTACCTAGTTGTCCGCATAAAAACGTTGTCACCACGCAGCGTGCGCCTCCAGCGTCGTCTTGAGCTCATTGATAATAATAATTTGGCAGTAGGTACCTAAATTAGTGCGATAGGTACTCAAAGTCGCTCGGTGTTCAACTTGTAACTTTTTTAAATATTTTTGGGAAAAAATATAACATGGTTTAAAAATTATTGGAATCGATTCAGTTACTTATTCTGAACAAACTATATTCGGGTTTCGCATATACTAAAAATAATGTTGTAAAACCCCCTCATCTTATCTTATTGTCTAATGACTAGCAAGAATTAGTTACTAAATATTTCTTTGTCACAATTTCTTCAACTGGAATATTCGCAGCTCAAACTAAAACATTCAATTCGCCTTCAAAACTTAAAACTAACCATCAACGAAACAACAAAACTCAATCCTTGGCATACAAAACTTAAAAACATTTTATAATAATACAATTTCAACTGTGGATGTGACGATAAAACTATGAGCATGAACACATAGCGTTTGTACAGCAGTGAGCGTTAAATGGGCCGTGAATGATGATATAATGTTAGTCTGGTTCGTGTAAAACTACACTAATGTAATGTCAAGGCCAGTTTTGCATGTGATAATTATTTTGTGGGTTATGAAATGAGAAATGAGAATTGTTTTCGTTTGAACACGTGTTTTATTTTTATATGTTTTATACATGTCTATAATGGGCACCAGAAACATAAAATACAAATTTCATTTTGTAAGGTCCCGTAGTCGACTACTACGGGATCTTATAAAATGAAATATGTGTGTTTACCTTACACTTGCAGTTTAAGTAGGAAGTGGCAAGTAAGTACTTGGAGTTTGGTGAGTTGATGTAAACACGCACAGATTTGGTAACACTAAAAGTTTATTAGACTACCGGTCACAACTAAGTAAGAGTAGGTTGGATGCTAAACCGCGGTGTCCGCGTAAGTATGTAATTTGTCAACTAAGTTCAAATTATATTAAACATTGTTTTAAATACGAAAGAGAAAAGTAGGTTGCTGCATTTGCAGCATGACGTGACAATGTACGTAAACTATTATTTATTACACTAGCAATTTTACATCGTATTGAAATTTAACATGAAAAACTAATACATGTTTTAAATATTACGAATATGGATAGTGATAACTGACAAAGTTCCAAAATAATAATAAATTTTCCAATAAGGTTACAATTTCACTGGTATGTACTCTTGCCGCAGATATATTTTTTACTGCAAATAACCCCAACTATCGCCCTGTTTCGTTTGATCCACGATTTTTACTCACCCTGTATACTTGTACGACACGTCTCCTTCGATGCCGTGTCAAAGAGAAACGGATCTGGTTAACACGTTCTAAACGCAATAACGTTCCCCGTAATATCGTGTGATACCTTCACATGCAATACGGAACGGCGTATCGCACGGAACGGTGTATTGCATGCATCTATAATACGCGGCACGTTATGGCGTGTCGTATGTATCATATACGGCAGGAATTTAATATAAGTGTAAAGCTTCCTTGGAGATATTTTATTGCACTTTTTAACGTGGTTGCAGTGTGGTGGAATGGGAAACATGTGAATACCTTTTGAATAAAACCTTTTATAGGAAGAGATAGTTTCTGCAAGATTTCCCGCTTAGAGTGCTACACAGATGTTAGGTCGGTTTTATGTAATTCGACAAAGCTAGGCGGCCAAATCGAATGTATGTCACACATCAACACATACGTGTACGTGTGTACATCTTAGCTCAAAATGATCCGAACATTATGTTAGCGATCGTAGATGCCGATTTGAACATTTTTGTTGAAAACATGGAAAAGTCGAAAGTTTTTTTTGAAGATTTTTAAAAGCACTAGGAATTTCTCCCGTATGGTGGGTACGTTTACAAACATTTAAACTCACAAACACAAACAGCCAGTCCCGGAATAACTATCTCTAGGCCACAGGATATTTGTTCCTTGCGGGAATCGAACCCGCGACACGCAGCATATCAGCCAATCGCTCAGCCACTGCGCTAGCGGTGCTGTCAAACTTTTTAATAAAAAAGTTTGAAAAACAATACATATTTTCCAATATTAATCTTTTCATAAATCTCATACTTTAGTAAGATGATTCAATTCTTATTTTACCACACCAATAAAAATAGATAAGAACGAAAAATGATTTTCTAAACCGAAGACACCATAGTTCACAATATAAAGTAATATATGTCAGACATCTTTACTTACCCAAATGCTCCTCATTGAACCTTTTTCCATCTTTTATAAGAATGAAGTGAATGGAAATTGGAAATATGAATTTGTTCTTAAATGTGCTTTCTTTTTTATTTGCTTTATGCCATCTTTGAACACGGGTAGGGCGAGGGTCCTGGAGTGTTGAAAATCTTTCTGTTTAACGTGTTAAGTATGTCTGAACGTGTGAAGAAGGATTTATGTTTTCATGATAGATAACACGTCTATATAAGTTTGTAGGTTCAAACCAAGATAGATACTTTACTTTGTGCTCGTTTGCATAATTTATTAAGTAGAGTAAACTAACTAACTATACAGGGTGTAAACATACCCTTCACGAAGCCGTCAACCACTTACAACACACGATAACTTTACACAAAAAATATTGCTGGGAAATGAATTTTTTTTGGGGTGAAAAATCACGTTTTACGGTAGGACTCGATGGAACGTACACAAAGCATTGTGCTGATGGATGGATTGAATAGTACGGGGGTCTTGGAGGTGATTAAAGTAAAAATCATACATTAAAAACAGGTATTTAAAAAAAAAAACTTGTGAAAAAAATTGCAACTTTAAGGTTACGGTTTAGGTATGATCTAGAACAAAAAATGATTGCAAAGACGGGGACAACAAGTGCTTTTCGGCTTCGTTAAGGATCTATTTACACCCTTTATACATTATTAATTAAAAACTATTAAATAAACTTAAATAAGTAAACAAACAACAAACTATAAAAGGGCATCAAAAACCTCCTCAACGCCTAGCCCTTGGGTCACGGGAAGCGTCAACTAGGCAACTTCATGTGTTTTCTTTATTTGCATGGTTTGTTCTGAAACCAAAAATTCCGAGACAAAGTGAGTGACATCTACCAATTCACATTTGATGAAATATAGGCCACTCCGTCTCACAGATAGGTTGCTTACACTACACGTCATATACTACAGGAGGCTATTCTATTCCGTTACAAATATACAACATTATTTTTAGTATATGCGAAACCTGAATATAGTTTGTTCAGAATAAGTCACTGAATCGATTGCAATATTTTTTAAACCATGTTATATTTGGTCCCAAAAATATTTAAAAAGTTACAAATTGGACACCGAGCGAAATTAAGTACCTATCGCAATCATTTAGGTACCTACTGTCAAATTATTATTATCAAAGAGCTCAAGACGACGCTGAAGGCGCGTGCGCGGGCTCGCTGTGTGGTGACCACGTTTTTGTGTGGACAACCAGGTAACAGAACAAGCTTATAACTTTGTGATTTTTCATGATACAGTTTTGAAATTTTGTACATAGATTCTTTACACGTGTTTCAGGTTTCGCATATACTAAAACTAATATTGTATTTATTACTCTATAACAACTTTCAAAAAACGGAATCGTGTTTCAAACTAATTTCAGTCACAATAACCATATTTACCTAACTCTATATACAATGAGATACAATGGAAGTTGATTAGCCACTTAAGGGCATTACATGGCTCAAATCCCAAAAACAGCGTATGTTCAAAGAAATTTGTTGATAAATCCCTTCGTGCGTTTTCCGTGTAAAAAAAGTATGTTATAGTTAAGTTCATCACAAATAAATTGTATTGTTTAAAATTTTAATAAACCTTCTCAATTTTTTTTTGGTTAATCGTAGAAAATAGGTCCTTTTTCAACCTTAATTGTAAATTATCTCTGTAACGGCTGAATAGATCGGCATGAATTTTGTAATGATATACTTAACAATCTGTATTGTTTTTTTTCTGTTATTTCTTTTCATATTTTTAAATAATAAATAAAAACCTAAATTTTGCGAAATGTGCGGGGCAAGTCAACAAAAACCAGTACAGGGATTAAATCATCAAGGTCATCGAGCAATGTAATGCCCTTAATGGTCAAAGCTAGCGATAGATTAGTAATTACTATAATGGATATCTTGTTACATACTGATGGACATGGAACCCTGTCTGCCATTGTGTGTGAGGCACCTCTGCCAACACAAACGATTAGTGACAAGCGAGTAGCAAGTTGAGAGGTGTGAGGAACGGGGTGAAAAAGTCCTCCATAGGAAAGAGGGGCTCCTCCGACTAGACTATCGCCCGATGGTGTTTGCATATACAAGGTGTTAACGGACACTTCACGAAGCTGTCAACCGAGCATTCTATACATCAAACTATGTAACTCTACGCAAAATTTATTATGACGATTGTTTTTTGGGGCGAATCACATTTTACGGTAAAACTCAATGTAACGCACTCAAAACATTGTACTGATGGATGCATTGAATAGTAAATACTCCATGGAGGTTATAAAATTAAAAACCAGTTTAAAAAAAAAAACAATAGTGAAAAAGTTGGAACTTTGACCGACAAATATCTCTGTAACTGGAAGGTTTCCAGGAATGGTCCAGAAAAAAAAATTACCGCAATGATGGGGAGATCAAGTTCTTTTCGCGAGTTTCATACGTCTGTTGTGGTATTGCGATAAAAGTGAATGAGTATAAAAAAAAAAATATTTGGGAAAGTTGTTTGTTATCATGAGTACAATCACTGTTTAAGTATCGGTCACTAATTAATCACCAGTCACCCTATATCTAGGTAATTATAACAGTAAGTGGTGATGTTTGATGTTTGAGCAATCTATACCAGATTGCTCGGTTGGTACAGAGGGTTTGAAAGGAGTTTTGACATATTTTGTGTTATAAAGGGACACTGGGATTTCAAGATTAATTATTTCACTTAGTTTTGGTATTAACTTATGCTCCTGTTATATTTCTAAATGATTAGTAAAAAATCTCCACAACCTTTCGACCTCATCGGCTTTCCGTTCTGCGAGCAATGTGGTGTACATTGCTCGCAGGACGCAAGGCCGATGAGGTCGAAAGATTCTGTCATAGCCGCTTAGGGTGTGACCACATCAATCGATCGATGGTTTCTACTACACCAATTGATCGATCATCGTAATTTCTACCATTGATCGATTGGTGATCGGTTATCGATTGATTGGTGTTGTAACACCCACAAGTATGGCAATTCTTCAGGTTTTGTCTGTTACCTTGGTTATCCTGCAAAATGATTAAGCTCTGGATAATAAATCATGTTCACATTTAAAATCCACACTATTATAAAACCCCCTGTCATAGTAAGGTTTGTTCCCGACTTCCAATTAAGCCTCGACCAAAAACTATTAGACACCCAAAAGTTACTAAATTCATTTTTCATCACAAATAGAAACAAGTATGAACTAACATTTCATTTGCAAGCCTTTAAAAGCCTCTAAACAACAACAGTACACAACCATTTAACGTTGATATAACCTTTATAATAATAACTAGCGATCCGCCATTGTGTACGAGTACTATCTACAGAAGTGGAGACACGTGTCTCCACTTTTGTAGATTGTCATGTCAAGATTTTGATATCGAGATTTCTGTATAGTATCTAAGTTTAATATTAATGTATCATACATAAGAATCTTATATTCGTACATAATAAGCTCGTAGCTAAACAATAACAGCCGCTCGGGTGGATCTTTAGGTTAAGCCGTGCTTGCTTAGGTTGGTCTGTGGATGGGTGACCACCCATTACATACCGAGTTTCGTCCATGCCTCGGAAAGCACCTTAAGCCGGTGGTCCGGGTGTCATTTGTAGATCTTTGACAGTCGTTAAAGTTAGTCAGTGGCTCAAAAAGTCTGATAACCAGTCTTACCAAGGGGTATCGTATTACCCAGTACAAACTGGGTTGTGGAGGTCAGATAGGCAGTCGCTCCATGTAAAATACGGGTATTCAGCTGCATCCGGTTAGACTAGAAGCCGACCCTAACATAGTTGGGAAAAGTCTAGGCAGATGATGAATAATAACTAGCGACCCCCCATTGTGCACGAGTACTATCTACAGAAGTGGAGACACGTTGTCAAAATATCCAAGTCTCTGTATAATGTCTAAGTTTAATTTATTAATGTATTATACATAAAAATGGCTGCCGACTGCGTCATTGGTCGAGTGATAGGTGAGAAGTGAGCGCCTATTTAGTCCGTGCAGTACTGGTAGAATACTTTAGAGGTCTTTTTTTATTGTGGTCGCAAGCGCGACTGCTTTGCGTGAGGTCCTGGGTTCGATTGCCGGGTCGGGCGAAGCGTTGTTGGGTTTTACTGTTAGAAATTTCTGCCACGGAGTCTGGATTTGTACCCGGTTGAGTGCAATAGGCTCGCCGCCTATTACATGGGACTTAAACATAACTGGCGAAATATGAGTGTACTATTAGGTACACCTCTGCCTAACCCTTCGGGGATTACAGGCGTGGTGTTATGTTATACACAAAAATCTTACGAAATAAATTATCTAAATGACGTTAAAAACTGCATCGAAATCCATTGCGAATTCATATTAATACAATCATTCATTATCATACGAGTATGTAAATAGAATAGATAAACAATTATTCAGGTATGTTTTTCTATTAGTTTTATTACATAGGAATTGGGATAAGTTATGTACTCATCCTTAGTATATAGGGTGTCAACGGACTCTTCACAAAGCCGTCAACCAAGCATTCTGTACATCAAACTAAGTAACCCTACGCAAAAAATATTGCTGCGAAACGACTTTTTTTTTGGGGTGAAACATCACAGTTTACGATAGGACTCAATGGAACGCACTCAAAACATTGTGCTGATGAATGCATTAATAGTAGTGGTCGTGGAAGTTTTTAAAGCAAAGCCCCGCACGGAACAAATATTTCTATGATCTACAGGTAGTTGTTCCGGGTCTGGCTGTTTGTGTATGTGAGTCTAAATGTTTGTAAACGCACCCACGATACAGGGAAAGATCCTAGTGTAGGGCAGCGTTTTTTTTTAAAGAAAATAAAAGAAAGAAAGTTATACTGTTAAAGAAAAAAGAAACTGTACTGTTTTTTTATTATCATATTAAAAATATTTATGCTGTCTTAGCTTCCGTACGTTTTTTCACGGGTGACCACTGAAAACCAGCGTTGTATTGAGTGGTTACCTGCTTGTCGCAGTCACGACGTGAAAGCTGTTTTTTTTCCTTTTTTCGTTCCGTCATGTTGAATTTATAGTTTTATTTGTGTTTTGTTATTTTTTTTTTGTAATTTTGTGTGATGCACGTCATGTCCCTGCGGAAAATAAATATATTTTCTTTCTTTCTGTCTTTTATAACATTTAAAATGTGAATTAAATAAAAAAAAAACGTTTGAAAAAGATGAACTTTGCCCTCCAATATTTCGTAACTAGAAATAATACCGCATTAATGGAAAGAACAAGTGCCTTTCGGCTTTGTTAAGAGCGTTTTTACACCCTTTATACCTAAGTAATGTGTACTAGGTACATATATTATGTATGTTGGAATAGTAAGTGTCGGAATTTATGAGTCATGTAGTTCAAGGTTGTATGGAGATGGTATGATGGGCCAATGTTTGAGCAATGTTTGGGTGTGGCGTGTTGGCTGTAGATCGTTAGTAAATTACATTACATTATATCTGTAATTCATATGGTGTTAATATTGAAGATAATCTGTTCTCTTTTATTCTCTACAAAAATCCTACTTCCTACTATAATATTAACATTATAAACGGAAAGTTTGTGTGGATGGATGGATGGATGTTGGTTACTCTTTCACTCAAAAACTATTGACCGGATTTGGATGAAATTTGGCACACAGACAGTTTATAACCTGGATTAACTCATAGGATACTTTTTATCCCGGTAGTACGATTCTGTGAAGTCCACGCGGGGAAGCCCCGGGCATAAATTAGCGGTGTTATAATAGTAAAATAAGTACTTAAATAATTAACCTTTACCACCTTTATTCGTCTGGATTTCCTGGTTTGCCCGGTTGATGGCAATAGGCTCGCCCCCTATTATATGGGACTTAAAAACATAACTCCCGAAATGTGGGTGTACTATTAGGTACACCTCTGCCTAACCCTTCGGGGATTACAGGCGTGATGTTACGTTACGTTATTAGCAGATGAAACACAAGATAATCTCTACTTGTTCAAAAACATCTTTATCTTTACGTTGTACCTGTTGCTAAGAAAAAGCGATAAAAACCTGTTGATATTAGATTCTTTACAGGACGATGTAAATATAAAAGATCCGTTTAAATGTCTTGATTAAAATAAATGAGATATCACTAAAGGGAGCTAGATTAAACTCAATGGTTGAGAATTCTCATTTAACTTAATATATTTTATACTAGAGGAGCTCGTGGCTAAATAATAACAGCCACTTGGGTCGATCTTTAGCTTAAACTGTGCTTGCCTAGGTTGGTCCGTGGATGGGCAACTATAGTAATTTCACAGTTTTTTTGCCTTGTGACTGGGACTGTAGCTACTTTTCATTGTTGTTTGTTTCGACAATTCAAACAGACAAAAGTGCCTGTAACTGGCCTACTTGAAATAAATGCTTTGATGTGATTTGATGGGTGACCACCCATTACATACCGAGTTTCCTCCATATCTCGGAAAGCGCGTTAAGCCGTTGGTCCTGGCTTTCAATTTTACCTATCTTTGACAGTCGTTACAGGTAGTCAGTTGCCTGAAAGTGTGGCAACCAGTCAAACCAACGGGTATCGTATTACCCAGTACTAACTGGGTTGTGGGAGTCGGATAATACTGGTATTCAGCTGCATCCGGTTAGACTGGAAGACAACCCCCAATATAGTTGGGAAAAGGCTAGGCAGATGATGTACTACTTAACTAGGACGCCGCTTCCTAACTAAAGCGATCGTCAAGTTTTGCTTATTGTGAGTGACATAATTATAAACGCGGTTTCGCACGACCATTCACTTTAGTTAGGATCAAAATTGGCAAAATACGGTTAGAGAATATGTTTAATATCACTACCCTTCATTTTAATTCTGAATAATTAATTTAAAATTGCAATCCATCGCGTATTTTATTTTTCAAATAGTTTTGCATTCACAAAATATCTGTAGTAGGTTTTTATTTCATAGATTTGTATCGCATCCATACATTTTTAATGTAACAGAATTGGAAAACAAATTGCAATTTAAACGTGTTATTTATTTATTGTTTGGATCTGGAGGGCATTGTAAATAATGTAAATATTGATTTGAATATAACATCAATTTATGTAATAGCTGTGATTCTTTGTGATTGATTGGAGGTTTTTTGACAACTCAATTTATTTGTCAAACTAATAAATCTGTATTCTATAGGTCGGGTATGTCAGGATTTATTACGTTAGGCTCGTACATCATGTGGGCAGACGGTGGGTTTCTTGCTATGACAGACGGTGGTTTTCTTGCTATGAAAACACACTGGGTGCGATACACTGTTTCTAGCAAAACTAGCAAAACTAACGAAATTACTTGAGGTTGCAACTTAACACAATAACACGGGGCACAATGAATAGGCTTCAGTTCCAAGACGGCTCAACTCCGCCGCTATCCGACACTGAATGTCGTCTTCCCACTATTTGGAAATCAGGGTTCTGTACAAGCACACCGTGTGGTGGGCAGACTGGTTAGTAAGTCGCGTGATGTTACCACTTCACACTGGCGCGCTTTCCAATTAATTTTATGTCCGTACTAATGACCGGTTCCGACATATACATATTATTAAAAGAAGTCATGTTTCATGTCATGTCAGCCGGGACCAACGGCTTATCGTGTTTTCCGAGGCACGGAGGAAACTCAGTGTGTTGTAATGGGTGGTCGCCCATCCACGGACCAACCTAGGCCAACTAACTAGTAAACATAATGGCAGAAAAAAACCAACCCATTAGCAATGACCATTTCTATTCATCCTCAGGCAAAAAAACTTGTCATATATTTTATTTTCGCTCTATCAATTTTTTATCGAACCCGACATCCAAGACTACTCATCCGTAAAGCCATCGTTCTCATCCACTCCATGAATTACTAGTACAACAAACGAGGAAGTATCAAGTATAAGTTGACCTTTAGTGCTGGCTTTTAAAAAAAATTGTTTTATCTTTTTCTTATGTTTACTTTTTTATATAAATTTTTGTTTTATTGCGAATTCAACCATTTTTATTTGTTTTGTCTTGTGTGAGTCTAATAAATACTTTTCTTTCTTTCTTTCTTTCATTGTCTAGAAAGCCTATACAGTGCAAGAGCAGCTTATACTGGTTGATTCTTGATACATGCTATCGTGTTAACTATGAAATATGTCGTCGTTTTGCGACAAACTTCCGATGTTTCTACCAAAACAAACCATAAAGAGACTTATATATGTACGTGTGTTTGTGAGCCAACTGTGTGTCTTGAAGAAGTTTCTGTGAAAACTTTGTCTACTTAAATGTTTTTATAGGCTTTTGTAAGGGATTGGAGAAATCCATTACGAGACTATCTTAAGCTTGTGTAAACAGATCTTAACATTTTATTTAACTGAACCAAAATAATTATAATATACTTATTAATCACTGTCAATTGAAAAACATTTATCTTTGAACTTATTTAAACCTTTCGACACGTGATACTTATGTTTATTCATAAAACAGTACATTAAGATCTGGTAAATAGTAATTTAATCAAAAATAAACCTAGAAGCACAATACCTCATCTAACCAGGCAATAAAAAAATATATTTTGGCATCCACGTATGAAACTTACTATAAAAACACAAAAACAATGGAATAAATCAGATGGAAGCACTTGATTGATGCCATTGTTTCAATCGCAAAACATTTATACGATGGAGTCATTATCATCAATCTTCTGTGCCATAGGTATCAACTATAAATCAGAATCTTTGCAACATAATATTATGACGAGCAGGGGAGTTACTATGCAAACAAAAGAAGACTAAGCTGTGGTGGACGTGAGTGTGCCACCCATACATTTTTGCCCAGGATCCTTTAAAAAAAAATTACAAATAAAATTAATAAAAAAAAATAAAACAAATAAAAAAAAATTACATTCTAACACCTTTCGACCGCCTCGTTAATATAGTGGTCACAATCGCTACCGCTGAGCGTGACGTCTTGGGTTCGATTGCCTGGTCGGGTAAAGTGTTTTACTATCAGGAATTTTATTTCTCCGTAGCAGCCACGAAGTCTGGATTTGTGCCCGATTAGGCTCGCCCCCTATTACATGAGACGAAAAAATAATGACGAGAGGTGGGCGTACCATTAGATTCATCTGCCTTAGCCTTCGGGAATTTCAAACGTGGTGTTATGTTATGTCTATCATCGAAAGCAATGTCGCTACCGAAGCTACCGATGCTTATATCTGTGTTTTAAAGTGATTGCTTTTGTGCCACTCTCTACTTTAAACTACTCTGCAAAGTAATTACACATAGTACGGGCTCAGGTCTCTTACCTTAACTACTTCGTTGCAGTCTGTTGATTGCGAAAATAACCAAAGATATGTTTCATCCGTGACATTGAATTAAGAAACACTACAATACCTAGGTATACATTTAACGCGCAAAACGTGATATCCATTCTTATATTTTCCTCTCAAACGCTGTTATTTCCAATGTCAACGACATTTCTGGGTAATGGAAAAAGATAATGTATTCACCGGTTTTAAATTGAAATGGCACACACGTATTGACATTCGAAATGTGCATTGGTTTGTCTGAATTTTTATATTCCCCTTTTATGACTTCGTACAAAATTCGTATTCAAAAGCTTTTTGTCTGTAGCCAAGTCAAATATTAGGGGACAGAATAATGCAGTGTTTGGCTGGAAATCAACTTCCATGTTGCATTATTTCAGTAGTTTTTGTTTATTGCGCGGAATAGTAGTCTGAAAGCTAATATATCTTCATTTTGAGCATAATGTACACAAAAAAGCTAGGTTCAGACTCCGAGTAGTAATTTGACAGTTCCAAATTAAAGGACCTTGGGCATTTTTCTATGAAGTCTGGGTGTAAGACCAATAGCCGTTGAATCAGTGGTCTTTTAAGCATTCGGTTTTGTAACGAATCGTCTTTGGGCGTTATATGCTTTAGATTGAGAGCTATGTATATTAATACTAACCGAAGATCATAAATCATGTTGGTCACCATGTCTCGGGTAACAAATCAATCACTAACGCTCTGTAACTTACTTCGACGTGTTGTGTTGTGTGTTCTACTTGCTTTGTGTAATTGTAACCGTGGGGTAATTAAGTAACACATTTATGACGACAATGCCTTTTCTCAATCAAGTCGTCACGTAGCGTTTTCCAAGCCTCACTCAGTGACGACGACCGTCTTGTGACGCTGACTGCGTCCCACGTTACGCAAAGATATACTTCATCATCTTTTGGACGGCCCTAGTTTCTTTGGCCTAAGCTTGGCCACCACTCGGTCAAAGCCTTGCTCCATCAGCTATCTCCGCGTCTAGCCAGATGTCCAGCCCAGGTCCATTTGAGGCGCACCGCCCGGTCCCCGTCGCAGACTTTCGTCCGACGGATTTCGGTGTTACGCACTCGATCTAAGAGGGTTATGCCGAGTATGGCTCGCCAGTTTGACTTTTTCATTCTTATCCTTTTTACCTGTGACAAATACCAAAAGTTAATGTAACTTTTGTAATTTGTCACATAATTTGAGAGCTTTTTTTTATAAAAGCGTGGTTTGACAAATGAGAAAGGTTTTTATGTTTATGACTACAGGGCCGGTTTGGCAACATAGCTCTGGGCTGATTTTATGGCCCACCGTATTTTGTAGAAAGTTTTAAATTTCGATCTGGGCTAGATCCTTTGAAGTCGTAAAATGTGACTTATGTGTATGTAGACACAGATAATGTTTTATGTTTAGAGATATTGGTTTTAGAAGTTTTAGTATGAAGATTAAAGGAGGCGAAAAGTTGTGAAAAGCTAATTCATACTAAGGGTTCACCTTTAGAAACAGTTTTAACGTAACGTTTATTTCCTAGTAATTTTATAAGTGTAGGTAAATAATGAGGTCTACGTAATACTAATCTAAACAAAAAAAGAATCATCGAAATCGTTTCACAATTGGCGAAGATATCGCTGAACGTACAGTACACAAAAAAAATCCCATGAATGGATGACATCCTCATTTTGGAAGTCGGTTAAAAATTAGTAACCTGACAAAGAATTGACGAAGATGTTTAAAAATCAGTAGATATTTCAAATATATCTACAACATTAGTTTTAGTATATGCGAAACCTGATACACGTGTCTAGTATTTTTATGTAAAGAATCTATGTACAAAATTTCAAAACTGTATCATGAAAAATCTCAAAGTTATAAGCTTGTTCTGTTACCTAGTTGTCCGCCCAAAAACGTTGTCACCAAGCAGCGCGTGCCTCTAGCGTCGTCTTGAGCTCATTGATAATAATAATTTGGCAGTAGGTACCTAAATTATTGCGATAGGTACACAAAGTCGCTCGGTATCCAACTTTTAACTTATTTTAATATTTTTGGGAAAAAATATAACATGGTTTAAAAATTATTGGAGTCGATTCAGTTACTTATTCTGAACAAACTATATTTAGGTTTCGCATATACTAAAAATAATGTTGTATAGTAAATAAACTGAATCAACTTGTTGGAATCACTCATACTCTTTTATAAACTGAGTAAGGCCCTGTAATCTACAGTAGTCATAAATATTGTCAAGGTTATGACTATCAGTTTTCACGACCACAATTTTTCTCAACTTAAATCATTTATGATTGTAAAAGTTAACATAAAGTTTATTACATGTGTTAGACAATCTCATTTCATGTTAAATAAAATTTAAATCAGATATATTTCTATTCCTTCTTTTATATAATAATATACAAGGAATAACTTCTATTATTTTCTTAGTCTTTTAATAAATAATATGAACGTATTCGCTCTTGAGACTGTTATATACCATGCGAACGTATGTTTTGATATTTCTGAAATTTTATAAATTAATCCAATTAATTGCACTGATTTATAATAATTTTGAATCAAATTAACTGTTTTGTTATTTTTTTTTTGTTTTTTATGTGTGCAACATTAATGAGAGTTAAATTATTTTTTAAGTGTGGCAACACACACTTTTTCTTGTTAGCTTGTACAATCTCGTTGAGTGTAGCTCGACATTGTTTTTTTTTTCTTCAAATTGAAATATAAGTGACATCCATATTTAACTTTCTCTCTGTTTTATTACAAACAGAGACCATTAGTGTAATTGCGCGATTTGGTCTATTTATTTAGACAAAAATACAAGCAATATTTATGTCAATGATGTACGAATTCCCTTCAAATTTACATCTTTAATTACGTTCTGGCAATTAAACAAGTAGGCCAATTAATCTAGGTCGAATGTATCGACCTAGACCCACGTTTCTACCGCATGTCTAAATTCTAGACTATTCGATTAAACATTGAGACTTGTAGACATAAATTAGTATGATAAGAGATTTAAAATTGGAACAATGATACGAAGAAGGTTACTGTATAATGTTACCTTACTTACATCTCATTACTACGATATTCTAAAAGATTTTTTTGAAGAATTTTGTTTTATAGTAGTGCTAGCCTAGTGGTGTGACTGTCGGACTGCCAAGTCATAGCTCTCTGATTCTTCTGATTGATCTGGTCTGATTTTCGCATTTTCGCTGAAGGAAAACATCGTGAAGAAACCAGCATGCCTGAGAGATATTTCTCGTAGGCATGTAAAGCCAGTTCAGAGGCCCAAGGGCGACATAAAAACTCTGACACCAGGTTAGGCACTAACTACAAGAAAAAGAAAGAATCTTGTGTTAAACTTTGTGTTTTGTAAATAAATAGGTGGGTTACATGGTTGATATTTCGTCCAGGTAGTTGGCTAATAGACAAAAAGGGCGGCCTTTTTGCATTAATAAACCCGGCATTTTTCATTCTACAAAAATTCGACGGTGAAATAGTTCATAATAGTTTAAAAAAACCTGATAGGTATGATATTTTTCGATCTATTTATTTAGAGTATCGATGGCTAAAAGTGTAAATATGTTTAGCCCAAAACTCAGCCACGCGAACCCCGCTTGCTGATGCATTAAATAGATCATCAAGAGCGAATGTGATAGGGCATGCGATGCAAGATGGAAGGTTTTCATTACCTAACTGCTATAACGTCGCTGAAGTTCTGACACCACGTAAGTCAAAAATACCAACTTTATAGGAGAGTGAAAAAACTGCATAATTACATAGATAACAGTGTCAAATCATTTTTTATTTGAGTTAACTTCAAATTAGATAGAAACCTTCCGATTCTCTAGCAAACGGCATCAAAATATCAAAACCGCCAAAAATTGACTTACGTGATGTTAGAACTTCAACGACATAACAATTTGTCAACACTACTCAACCCTTACAAATCCGACAAGACATTAAAACACCACCTAATACTATCACTAACACCTAAAGGATTTAGATGATACATTAAAACGGTAAGATTCAAAGCAAAAATAACCCTTTCACACACAAAATATGACTCTAAACTTATGCATATTCAACAGACTACTTACTCTAGGGATGAATTTACACGTTTTGCGGCGAAATTCATCCCTCTATACCCCTGTATCTGGGGGTGAAAGTACGATTAACGGGGGTGAAGTATTTCTTGAATATAGCCGTAAAGTTTTACGTGAAGCCGCGCTCATTGCGTTTAATTTACGCTAAATTTCCTTCGGGATTCTTGTAGGTGAATGTAAGACTGATTAATTGTGAATTGGTTTAGATTTGCTCGAAGTATTGTATTGCCTTTTAAGGGTTTTGCTCATTTAACGAACCTTTATTGGTTTGGTTTTACGTAATGAGTCGGGCATTTTCCGACGGCGTTCGTTTTAACGATTGCGTCTCAGCTTCGACAGCCGTCCTACATTGCTGACTAAACATGAAATACACTAAGCTTTACTGGTTTTTTTATCATCTTCTTCAAACTTTACGAATCCTATATGCAAGCAAAGGAAACTATACAAAACTTGCTACTAATTAGAAGCATTGAATATTGGGTGGTCGTAGTATCTGATTGGCAATTCTCCGGCATTGTGAAATAAAGTCTAAGCGGTACCTATGTGGCATACAATCATAAAGGCTAGGTGCATGATAGTTTTAAATGGGCATGTAAAACCTTTATGCCTTTAAGTAGGAGTGTATTTAATCATTTCATTCAGTAATTTTGATAAATCAAAACGGTGAAATATTTGAAAGTATCCCAGTTTCAGAATGCAAAGCCGTTACGAGATTTTGGGCCTAATGTCCATTACCACTCATGAATGAAATGGATAGATACAGACCCTTCACGGAGCCGTCAACCAAGTATTCTGTACATCAAACTAAGTAACCATACGCAAAATTTATTGCTGGGAAACGACTTTTTATTTTGTGGTGAAAAATCACGTTTTACGATAGGACTCGATGGAATGCACTCAAAGCATTGTGCTGATTAATGGATTGAATAGTACGGGGGTCGTGGAGGTGTTTAAAGTAAAAAACTTACATTAAAAACATAAAAAAAAAACTTGTGATAAAGTTGGAACTTTGACCTCCGTAACTAGAAGCGTTCCAAAAAAAAAAAAAAAGGCGTGGCCTAGAACAAAAAAAATATCGCAAAGACGGACAAAAAGAAGAACAAATGCTTTTCGGCTTTGTTAAGGGGGTCTATTTACACCCTTTGGATATTCAAATTATTCCTATGGCGTTACCAGAGGCTTTGCAAAAGCACTCCGTCTGTTCATTTTACCATAAATAATTCAAGCTCAAATTATATTGCGAAAATTACTCTGCAAACCGAAGATTAATGTTTCTAGAAACTTCTTACGTTGTAATGACAGAACTTTCCCGAATTATTTGCTACTTGCAGGTATTTTAAACAAGTTTTTGTTGAATTACTGAAAACATTGTTTGAACGTGAAATAAAAGTTTGTTTTGTGAACCTACTTAATGATGCGAAGGCAACTTTACAATCAGATTTGAATAAATTATAAAGGTAACAAGCTTTTGGTTTTTTCATGTCACTCTCGCAAATAAAGACTCATTTAGAAAAGATCAACAAAAAATCTCTTAAATTAAAAAAAAAAAGTTTCATTCACCAAACTCATTTAATTCAATTTGAGAATTTCATTCCTGAATGTTGGCAACGCAAGATTGATTAATTAATCAAACCAGCGAAATATTTGACCGCCATTTGCGATGTTGCCAACTTTCAAAATGTGCAGTCTGAATATATACCTAACGCTCTTGTCCATTTCTTCTATGGGATATAGGATCTCTGGGCGTCCACTAAAACCTATTTATAATATCATTGGCTAAATCAGTATGTTTGAAAAATAGTATGAACAACGCCGCGTCTGCCTACTAAGAAAATTTCGATAGCCGGCACCCCACCCCGGCCCCGTGCACCCGTGCGAGTTTGGCGGTTTTAATTTGAAGCATTTAAATCTGTGAAAGGAATCTACCTTACAATAAAAATTACCTACCCACAATGTTGTTTATATTTTTATAAGCGAAATCTAACAACCCATTTCATTTAAAACGCATACAACATAAAAACTGCTATACACTAAACAATCTAGTGTTTTAACTGTATAGTAGTATTTACTTACCCACAATGTATATTTATCTTTTTACAAGCGAAATCTATCAACCCATCATACAAGACAAAAACTGCTATACACTAAAACACTAGATAACATTCCTAACTGCTATCAACCACCCAACATTACAACTGCTATTACCTGAAACGTATTCCCGTAAAAAACGGATAAATGCTGTAACAATGTAGCTTTTAAACGAGTTACGAGCTTCAGGAAAAAATGCATTAAACCACTGTACTGGCGGTTTCTAAACTAAGGCAAGTCTCCCACTGCACCGCGGTCCGTCGCGTAGCGCAGAAAAGTCATTGTATTTCGTGTCGTCGGCACGCGTCGGCGTACAATGACTTTTCAGCGCTACGCGACGGAGCGCAGTGCAGTGGGAGAATCGCCTAAAAGGTAGTTAATGGTGGACTGGGCAATTTTTAGTTTTTATCCAACTGCAAAAGATTTGTGCTCATTTGATGGCAATAGGCTCGTCCCCTATTACATGAGACTTAAACATAACTGGTGAAATGTGGGTGCACAATTAGGGACCTTGCCGAAACCCTTCGGGGATTACACGCGTGATGTTATGTTGTGAATGCTAAAAAAGTTGGCTTCAAGATATTTTGATGAGGTGTGGTGAAACACATGTCTGAATAAAAGTGTGATGAATATACATGTTGATGGATGGAGAGGGAGAGCGGAAGACCAAAGAAAAGATGAATGGATTGTGTGAGGAATGATATGAATGAGAAAAGAGTGAATTATGCCGTCTGACAGGAGAAAATGGAAGAAGAAAACGTGTTACGCCGACCCCAAGTAGAGTGGGACAAGTAGGAAGATGATGATGATAAAAAAAGATGGCTTCAGTTCAACTGTTTGTATGTGTTGAAGTGGTACTAAGTAAGACTGGCTCGTTGGTCTAATAGTCGCAAAGCACTGGTGAATTTGTGCTTACTTGCCATGGACTTAAATATAACTGGTGTTGTACGGATGTTCCTTCGACAAATCTCTGTCTCACCGTTTGGGGATTTGAGGTATTACAACCTGTGTTAGTTAAAGTAACCCTTGAGCTGAATCTACGAGGGTTGAAAATTCTTTGCAAATGCATTCACCAGCAAGCAACAAGTTCCCCTTCTAAAAGTACAAGGTATTGTTTTACACTTTCCTAGTCTTTGTATGTAACCGCCATTTATTTAAACTACGCCACTACACCACAGTAATCCGATTGCAATTTAACTATCTAAGAACTAAACAATTTCTCACTGAAGGGTAAAACGTTTTACATAAACGGTCGCTCCACGATGTAAATTATCGTAATTGTAAATGTCTAGACGGATAGTTTATTTAAAAACGGGATCTGTTTACAATTTATTTTGTTTACAGATTTTCTTTGAACGCTGTGTTAGAAAAAATGTTATGTTGATGGCATACTTAGTGCATATTACAATAATGTCTTTGTCAAAGATTTTTTGTGCAGTCTGGATAAATTTGGTTAATAAATATTAACATAACATCACGCTTGTAATCCCTGAAGGGTTAAGTAGAGGTAACTGGCGGTATAACTGGCGAAATATGGGTGTACTAATGAGTACCCATATTTCGCCAGTTAGTCCCATGTAATAGGGGGTGAGCTTATTGCCATCAGCCGGGCACAAATCCAGACTCAGTGGCTGCTACTGAGAAATTCCTGACGGAAAAACCCAATAACAGTTTGCCCGGGAATAGAACCCGGGACCTCAAGCTCAGCAGTCGCGCTTGCGACCACTAGACCAACGAGATAGTCGAATGGCAAAGACAATACTTGAATCCTCAATCACATACCTCGATTAGATTGAATCTGTGGTAGGTGTACCATACTCAGACCATAAAATTTTCATTATTCTGATAGAGGTCGCCTCTCTATAAGAAGAGAAGTAGTGGGCAATAATCCACCACGTGGACCCAGCGCGGATAAGTGGATGTCAAAACCAGCAACGGGCAGTCTATCTGCTCGGCAGTTTGTTGAACTGGGCCTATTTCGCAGCCGCGAGACACACAATAATTATCTCTTTTTTTGTTTAAATTTAAGTGTTTTTGTTATTTGTTATGGCATGTGCCAGATATTTTCTTTCAATTTTATTTCTTTCTTACAAAATATCTTGTGCTGCTTTGTGTTTTCCCTTACCGTTTTTGAAAGAAAAGAAAGAAAGAAAGAAAGAAAACATATTTATGAAAGCAGTACACTAAAGTCCTGCTTAGGTTCTATCCCACGACTATCGACAAGTAACTTCTAGCCCAGACAAGTTACTCACTGCTCTTAAAAACTGCCTTGTTTAAATTCATGGACGGTGAACATTCTTCAAAAGTCGGAGAATAAAAGGAGCCTCGACAATGACACTTAAGTACATCCGGTGCTCTCTTAGCCGTCAGCTTCTTTACATTGTTGACTGACTAATCTTTACACTGCGACAAGAGCTATTTTTGAATAGCAAGTGTCTAAAATGGAGATGAAATATGGTCCCGAAGTACGAACTGCCTCATTGGTCGAGTGGTCGCAAGCGCGACTGATGAGAATGAGGTTCTGGGTTCATTGTCATTTGGTTTTTTGGCAGCCACGGAGTCCGGATCTGTGTCCGGTTGATGGCAATAGGCTTGCCCCCTATTTCATGGGACTTAACCATAACTGCGAGATTTGGGTGTACTATTATGTACACTTCTGCCTAACCCTTTAGCGATTATAGGCGTGATGTTATGTTATGTAGCTTTTATTACAGGTTTATTGATTTTAATACAAGATGGATCATGAAAAAGCAAGCTTACTGTTTTAACCGAACTAGTAAGTGCAAGATTTTATCACTTACAAAACGTTTCAATACAAATTGAAGTATACATTACGTTAAAATGATCGAAAACACATAAAACTGATACCAAATCAGTTCTTCTTTTATTTTTTTTTCCATTAAACTAATGGTATATTTTCTCCGTTCAAGTTCAGCGTGTCTCACCTTTATGCCATAAGTGTCTAGGCACACAGTATTATCGTATTCACACTTTGAAAGCATAATAATATTTATTTTGTTAGCACAAGTCTCACTTTATTCGATAACTTTATCTCGAAGATTTTGAATTATAATGTTTTATCATACTTTTTGTAGAAGATTCGGTCTTCAGACGGAGAGCTGTTTGAACAAGCTCAGATCTACTTATTGGAAATTAAAAATATTCAAAGTCGAACGGGGACACGTATTCGTTTAGCTGAGTTGAGTCTCTGTAGGTATTTAATATGCTCCATTCAGTCTTATTTTCTAACGTCGCGACGTCGTGTCATCTTCGTGGAAAACCTTAAAATGCGATGCTTATGCCGCAAATGCGTTTTTTTTATAACGTCTATGATCACTGTTTTAAGCTTTCATGGTTTACAACTAAACTTGTACTGTCACTTACGGGATATCTTCCGTGATTGTTCATTATTTTGAGCTCCCGATATTAACCCGCGATCATGGCGCTTGCAACAGCGCCGAAATATCGGGAGCTCAAATAATGAACAATCACGGAAGATATCCCGTAAGTGATAGTGCAAGTTTAACGTCTATGATGTTTAAAGGTACCATTTTATTGTATACCTGAGAACGGAGCTATTGAAGGTCAGAAGTTCTAACTTTGAAATACCCCAACGGATGGTTGTTGTGAACGTTTGGTTGTATGCAACGGTGGAGGGTTCTACCGTTGCATACAACCAAACCAAAAAGCACAGTGCTTTTCATAATATTTATTATGAATGTCAAACCTGACCTTACACAATCTAACTGCACTAAACAAAGCACAGTGACCGAGTAATCGTTTGTCAACATCATTGTTAGTGCTACTTACGTAGGTGCCTGTGTATCTGTCTGACTGATAGTAAACACTGATAAGATAGGTGCTATCTATTGTCTGCCGATGCGGAGAACACGTGCTACAAGTATACTACATTCCATCGCAGAGTTATTGATTGATGATGCTGCATGTTAATGGATTTTCAATTGTTTTAGCGGAATGGTCGTACTTCTATGATGATTGTATCCTATAAACTTATAAGCACTGCACTGTAAGCAACACCTCACATTGTTTTACCCGACTACAGCGAAGCCAAAAGGAAGGGTTATGATTTTAGCAGTCTATGTATGTATGTATGTTTGTATTCTTATTCTTTATTGCACACAAAAAACAAATATACATACAAACGTCGTTGTATTTACGTATGTTCCTCCGTAGCACCTAAACTATTCATCGGATTTTGATGAATAAGGTGTCAATCGATTCATTATTATGGCCCTGGAAACATTGGCTACATTTTAGCCGACTTCAACAGTGGGTGGATTCGATTTTACCTCGTAAACCCCGAATTTAATTAGAGCGTGATTTTTCAGTAGTCGGGTTTTTTAATTGTAGTATACCACAAAAATTCTTGTTATTAGCTGATCTCGATTTATGGCAATGCCGTTACTGTAATAATAAGTGAATGAGGCGAGGCCATGCTGGTCTCCTACAGTGTTAACGAATAACGATGCTTTGATCTTTACATCATTTAATCATTCTCCTGCCCTTATCCCAATTCAACTGGGGTCGGCGCAGAATGTCTTCTTTTTCCATACTTCTCTATTACCCGTCCCTCCTCCTTTCTATCCATATCATCCTTTGCACAGTCCATTCATGGTTTCTTTGGTCTTCCTCTACTCTTATAGACATCCACATTTATACTCAAAATTTTCCTCATGTCATTTTCCTCAATCCTCCGCATCACTTGTCTTTACATGGAAGTTTAATGAAAGTCTACCTAAACTTATACTGTCACTTACGGGATATCTTCCGTGATTGTTCAATATTTTAAGCCCCCGATATTTCGACGCTGTTGCAAGCGCCATGATCGCCCTAACACATCAACTGGAGTTAGGCGACAAAAGGCTTTAAAAATTGCCTATGACACACATGTGTTGAGACCAATATGAGTGTACTAAAGTAAATATACACTTCTGCCTACCCCTCCAGACAGTGCGGGTCTGATGAAGGTCAAATTGTGGTTTTATGACATGAAGAAACAAGAGATAACAAGGACGATCTTAAGTTTTACTAGCAAAAGACCATAAAGTAAACTTTTGGTAGTAATCACAGAGTTACGTATGGCAGTAATAAGTTAGCTACTAAACATAGCCCTCACAATGACCGCAACTATTTACGGTCACAAGTTAAATTGCTATTACCACACTCGTGTTACACGGATTGATGATCAGGAGACATTATTGCTTTGTAGTTATTGGAATAGTTTACTACAAAGGCTGTAATATGTCTAGTCTATGATCGAAAATCTTAAGGTGGTGGCAGACCTTTCGAAACATATGCGAGGTATGTGTTTCTAATGGTCTGCCACGCATATATAACGAATGCTTCAAGCTGAGGCTTCGAAAAAACAGGGTGTAACATTATCCATCACATAGTTGTATCTACACTAATATTATAAAGAGGTAAAATTTGTTTATAAGGCGCCAATTATGCAGAAAGGGCGTAAGGTGCAGGCGCAGCGCAGGCGTGGAATTTATAACGAAACGAAAGAACGGCGTGCCTGCGCCGTGCCGCTTGAGTTGATTCACGACACGACGCCTAAGTACATTTTATATGAAAACGTTTTGAAACGGCATCATGTCTGTGACGCGCCTTCGCCTTACGCCGTTTCTGTAAAATTCGCATCTTACGCCGTTTCTGTATGAATCGCGCCTTAATTTGTAAATAGGGGGTAAACTCCGGAACGAATGATCCAATTCTAAAAACACTTTCACTGTTAGAAAATTACATTATTCATCGGTGCTATAGGCTATAAATTATATTTATAAATATCATGCATAATAGCCGACATATAACAATTTTTGCGGACGAAATCGCGGGCTAAGTGCTAGTCTAAAAAATAGTACAATTTCCTAGGACGTTTTTTTTTTTAAAACGAAACTAAGAAGACAGAAATTCAAAACTAAACTTTGTTAGTTTTGTAACAAAGTTCCAACCAACAATACTAGAGTATCACATTTCAAACTCTTCGTATCCGGTACTCAAAGTTAGTGATAGTTGCCACTGACCACTTGTTATGCGGAGTAATAAAGTTCGGATCGCTCGCGTTCCGGTTTACCGTCCAATTATTGATCTTGATGCCTTTGTAGTTAAAGTGATTATAGTTAATGAGAAGATTGTGTTCTGTTTCTATTACTGAAATGTAATGGGCTTAGAAGGCTGTTAGTCATCCATCAGCATTTGCCTAGACTTTTTCCAACTATGTATTTTAGTTATTTATTTCCTTTTTAGGAAAACTTACAGCTAAAAAGACAGTGAGTAAAAGATTCAACAAAATATATATAAGTTTGTATAATAAACTTTATAAATATAAAGTTTATATAATTATCAAGACAAAGTTTATAAATATCTTAACTTAAGAACTATGCCCCACAAAACCGTTTTCACGGTTTGTCTGTGTATGTTAGGGTCGGTTTTCAGTCTAACCGGTGCAGTGGTGACGCAAGAGGGAAGTCTATTAATCTATGTCCAGTAGTGGACGTCTTCCGGCTTGGATGATGAATTGATAATGTCGTACTTATCTACAACATTAGTTTTAGTATATGCGAAACCTAAAACACGTGTCTAGTATTTTTATGTAAAGAATCTATATCTATCACAAAGTTATAAGCTTGTTCTTTTTCTTGGTTGTCCGCACAAAAACGTGGTCACCACTCGGCGCCGCCATGCGGGCGCCTCCAGTGTCGTCTTGAGCTCATTGATAATAATAACTTGGCAGTAGGTACCTAAATGATTGCGATAGGTACTTAGAGTCGCTCGGTGTCCAACTTGTAGCCTTTTTTAAATATTTTTGGGACAAAATATAACATGGTTTAAAAAATATTGGAATCGATTCAGTTACTTATTCTAAACAAACCAGGTTTCGCATATACTAAAAATAATGTTGTATATGTATCGTATGGGTTTTTCTATCAGGAATTTCGTAGTAGCAACTACGGAGTCTGGGTTAGTAACCGGTAGATGGCAATAGGCCCGTCCCCTGTTACGTGGAACTTAAACATAACTGACGAAATGTGCGTGACCCATTAAGTACATCTCTGTCTAACCCTACTGGGATTTAGTGGGTGATTTTATAGTATGTTATGTACTTATTTAAATAATAATCTTAACATATGCACTTTCGTTTTTAATTAGGCAGTCAGCTTTGCTACCACTTAGCTGGCTGGTAAATACTGATTATGACCACAGCTTCTACTGCCGAGCTCGAATTAGCATTAATGATGTTAACACAAAACCATTTGTGAAACTTTCAAACATTTTATGGTCGACGAAACCATTTACAAATTCACGCATTTTCCCGAAAAAAATACTTAAATTATTTAAGCGCATTTGTGGTATCCTCTAAAAAACCGCAACGTTTATTTTAAATGGTTTTAAGTTACACCAGCGTGTACTTGATAAAAGGAGATGATCAAGTATTAATTAAATATGTGCTTGTATTGTATTAGCTTACTGCATAAAATTGTGATTTTACTGGTAGTTTCATGAATTTATGACCCATTTGTACTGGAAAAGATTTATTTTTTAATAAAATATAGAAAAATATTTTTTTGCTTTTACACCGGCTTAACCGCATATTTTAATTACAATATAGCCTATTTACGTGTAGCCTGTGGGTTGACTATAGTGAAAGCGCATACAGTGCCCTTTGTGTCCAGTACAACAACGCGTTCCGGGCGGTGTTGGGGCTGCCCCTTTTCTGTAGCGCATTAGGGATGTCCACGATGGCACGCACTGATTGTTTCCACGCTTCTATGCGCGTCCCTGGTGCGCCAGATGCGGGCCAGCCCCAATGCTGTCCTGGCAATGATCGCAAACTGCCCTTATGTCCGGCATTGCTGTGGCAAGCATGTTGCTGTTCCAGCGCCGGTTAGAAAATTGTAATTAATGTGTTGTGTAAGGAATAAGTTTAATTTAATTTAATTGTGTCTAGTATGATTGTGTTGTTATTGAAATTTTGTGCCAAATAATGAGTCTTAGGTTACTTGATCACGAATAAATAATAAAAAAATAATGTCAACTTTAAGAAGAGTGAGGAAAAGGCTGACAAAAGCCCTTTTCTTCTATTTTCGTTTCTTGGTCACGGCGTGTTGATGATTTAAAATTATTTTGGTACACGGATTTTATGTTATTTTAGTTTTTATTTAAGGACTCAATGAACTCCTAGAAACATGCTAGAAAAGATTGCTCCACATTCCTTTGCATAATGTTGTAATAAGACGTTGCATATACGAGGCACTGACACAAACATGTACTGCAAGTGCAATTTGTTACGTTGAAAGCGTTGCTTTGCTGCTATTGTGTCGAACATTAAACAGTGAATATATTCTAAACGTTCGGAGTTGTAATGGACCAGGATTTTGTCGGATAAAAGATAGAAGATGGATTATATGAGGAATAATAGTACAAAAGAAAATGAAGTACATTTACCGTGACTGGGGAGAATGGAAAGAAGACGTGTTGCCGACCTTAAGAAAGAAAGATAGATAGTAGCGTCAAAAACAGAGAACCCCGTTGGTCATGTTTTGAATCCTGGGGAGCATACGCAACCTGGCGCTGCTGCGCACGGTGCTACCTACTGGGATCAAAAGTAACCTCCCTTTCAAGCTATAATATATATTTATAAGCAATACTCATTCACAAAATTTCATTGAAATCGATTGGGAGGTTTTTTGTTTATTATGATTATTTAATTAATTAAGGTGTTGTTAGCCTTCTTCTTCTTTCTTTTCGTGATGGGTTAGTACTTAACCTGATGTCAGAGTTTTTATGTCCCCCACGGGCCTCTGACTTGGCTTTACATGCCGTCGAGAAATATTTCTCAGGCATTCTGGTTTCCTCGCGATATTTTCCTTCACCGAAGCAAGTGATAATTATACAATACGCACATGAATCCGCAAAATCAGAGGTGCGTGTCTTGGATTCGAACTCGAGACCTATGACTTGGCAGTCCGGCGATCTCACCGCTAGACTACCACTGCTGCTGCTGGTGTTGTTAGTGAAATCGGGTATAATTAATAATGGGCATTTAGAGACACCAATTGAACAGTCGTAGTCTTCTCAAATAATTATTACTTTTCAATTTATTTTCCCACCTCAAAAAATGAAATTACGATTGTTTTAATTATGTAAAACATAAATAATAAAATCAACACAGTCATCTACAGACGTTTCATTGTTTATGTTATATTGTGTTGCCATACCGCAACCCACGCCTGCAGGTCCACCTATTAAACCACGGAATTCGGTTTAGTATAGCAACACTATGATCGTAAGCCGCATTGTGGATGCCTTTGATTATATTAGGATACTCGTTGTGGCTCACGAATCCGTCTGCTTGGCAGTCGACAAACGATTTGGGTTAGTAATTTATATGAAAATTTGCATGAATGTGGTTTCTTTGACTATCAGTCAAGTTGAAAGAGCTGTTAATGTACTGTATTAACCGCAAATCGTAGCAGCTTGGCCGCAATCTAAATAGCAGACAGCAGCTACACGTCTGGTTTTGTACGTATAACTCTAACACCAACTCAAATTCAAAGCATTTATTTCGGACTAGCTTATGCTCACGGCTTCGCCTGCGCCGAGTTCGGTAATTAGCCCACGGGATCGTACTACCGGGATTAAAAGTATCCTATATATTAATCCGGGTTATAAAGTATCTGTGTGCCAAATTTCACCCAAATGCGTTCAACCGGTTTTGCGTGAAAGAGGAACAAACATCCATACATACTTACAAACTTTCGCTTTTATAATAGGCACTTTTGCATTGTCATAAATAACTAGATGAAGCTAAGTCACAAGGCATATCAACTGTGAATGAACTGTAGTTTCCCATTCCAAAGCGTAGATAACTACAGAGAAGAAGTGGCAAGAAACTCCATGGATACACAAAACACACTTACTACACACAGTACACACACTCACACACACACTATACACACACACATTTACTTATACATCAAATCATTGCTAAAACAGGCGACGTGCGATCCCGGGACAATTACGGAACTCCAGGCGAGCGAAGCCGCGGGCTTAAGCTAGTTGACTTATAAAAAAAGCTTATTTATTCATCGCGATTTATTGCTATCGACATGTTCTTAGTTCATTAGCCGCATCCACATCAGTTATCATTTAAAAAAAAAAACACCATCTAATATGTAGTTAATTAACTAAATACGATGTCTATTAAACTCCTTAATTAAATCTCTTTGACGTATCTTTTTAAGAAAATGAAAGCCAATGAAATAATATTTCGAAGACGTGATAAATAAATAAATATATTATTCTCTTTATGAATACATACTTATCTCATCAGTCAAAATTACATGAACATTTTCCCTCATATTCTGTTTTCTTATGATAAGGTGTAAATCAGAATTTAACATACTGTGGCAAAGTAATGATACAAAGAAGATTGATGAATCAAAGACTTTTATGAATAATATAAAACTTCAGTAATATCTACAAAAGAATAAGTTTTTTTTTTTAAAAAGCTTTGCCTTACACTAGGGTTTTCTCCTGTATCGTGGGTGCGTTTACAAACATCCAGACTTGGTACAATTACGTGTAGACCATACCGATATTTGTGAATCGCTGAGCCACTGCGCAAACTGTGACGTCACAATCCACAATGTCACAAAAAATCTCAGTCTTTTGTTTGAAAAGCTGTCTGGGACCTACAGGGTGTAAACAGACCCTTCACGAAGCCGTCAACCATGCATTATGTACATAAAACTAAGTAACTTTACGCAAAAAATATTGCTGGGAAACGAATTTTTTTTTGTGTGAAAAATCACGTTATATGGTAGGACTCTATGTAACGCAATCAAAATATTGTGCTGATGGATGGATTGAATAGTACGGGGGTCGTGAAGGTGTTTAAAAATCTTACATTGTTACATTAAAACATGTATTTTAGTTTAATTGTCACATTACCCCAAAATGTTCTAGTGAATAAGTCGTTGGAGTGCCATAATTAAATAAATAAATATTTGACAAAAAGGGTCTATTTACACCCTTTATATACAAAAGAGTTGGTTTTTTTTTAGAAAATGCTTTGCCTCGCACTAGGAATTTCTCATGTATAGAAACAAGCTATCGAAAAGCTTCCGTTATATCTTAAAACCCTCATCAACATCATCATTTCAGCCGAAAGACGTCAACTGCTCGACATAAGGCTCCCCCAAGTGTCGCCACATTGACCGGTCCCGTGTGACTCGCATCCAGCGGATCCCTGCAACTTACCAGGTCATCGGTCCACCTAGTGGGAGGCCTTACAACGCAACGTCTTCCGGTTCGCGGTCGCCAGTCCAGAACTTTTCGGCCCCATCGGCCATCCGTTCTGCGAGCATTCTGCCCTGGCCACTGCCACTTAAGTTTGGCTATTCTTCGGGCTACGTCGGTAACCTTGGTTCTCTTGCGGATGTCCTCATACCTCAAAATCCTCCAATTACTGTATTTACGCGTTAGTTGATACTTGTTACAGGAATTTTCCGTGACAAAAAAATGTATCAAAAATGTTTTTTTTTCCTTCGTCAATACCCTTCATCATCATCATCATTTCAGCCGAAAGACGTCCACTGCTGGACATAGGCCTCCCCAAGGGGGGTTTTGCCATAATCGCCACGCTTGGCAGGCGGGTTGGCGATCGCAGTATGTTTGTTATAAAAATCACAGAGAACGCTGCTGCCCATTCTCTGGTAAGTCCCTTAGTCGCCTCTTACGACACCCACGAGAAGATATGGGACCCGTCAATACCCTTATTGCCAACGAATCTTGTTCGACAGAAAAACTCAAAAAGTCTTCATTTAACGAACGTGTTTTGTGTTCTTTTTAATTTAATTAAGAAACTTTATATAACTTTATAATTATAATTTGCAAGTCTTTTTGAAGCACAAATTTGCAAAGAGATTTTAATTACGCCAATAATTAGCGTTTTTTATGGTTCTGTTGGCAGTTGGTAAAACCGGAACCCTTTTAATTTAACCGCAGAAATGATTTTGTTAACTGTGAAATCCAAATTTATATTGTCAGCTCATATAATTAGTAGGTACAGCACAGTATTGATTTGAACGGTAAAACGTAAATATTTATACCGACTACGGAACCTTTCACTCTGACACGCAATTGGCTGGTTTTTTAGAATTCTTAAAGTTTACCTTTGTTGTCAAGTGATTGTGTTTTCAAAAACAACTCTAATTTGCCTGTTTTTCTTAGCAAAATCTAGTTTCTTTCTTTCTCCGAGATTTTAAGAAAAACAACACTTTTTAGGCTTTGACCTTTTTACTTGTTTTCGGATATTTTAATTAGGACTCGGTTGTTTTGTAGATTCGGGTTTTAGATCTAAATAAAAAAAAAAAACATCAATTAAAAAATGCTGAGATATTTAAGGAACTCTTTGCCAGTTTCATATGGTTGTTCCGATCCAACCGGTCTCTTGCTCTCCTCTCCCAGCGACACTCTAAGTCAAGGCTCGTTCTCCACAGGCCCTTAACGTGTAGTCGCTTAGTTTTTAAGTTTATCCCCTGGCTGGAGGCCTTACACTCAAGGCACACAACCTCATAAGTTGACCTGCGAAATGCAAATTACAAAAAAAAAAAACTAGTCTCCGTGGCTGAGAAATTCCTGTTGGAAAAGTCCAATAACCCTTTGACCGACCCGGTAATCGAACCCAGGACTTCATGCTCAGCAGTCGCGCTTGCAACTACTAGACTAACGAGGATTGTAACTATCGAATGTTCTACCAATTCTAACCAAACGTAAACAATTTAAATTAATGGGCTATCGGTTATTTCAATTGTGTTTAAGTTAAAATCGGTTTTATCAAACACAAAACCAATCTGTTTTCGACAAAAACAATACATTTTCACGTCAATGAACCATTAAAATTATGTTTGATTGAATACACTAGGGTTGTTAATTTACACTTCAATTCGCCTTTTGTTGGAAATCTGTCATCCTTTAAATACTGATAAAGGGAAAATATATTTAGGCCACCTTTGCCTCTACGAAGGCGTTCGTCGAACGTATATGTTCCGTTTACGCGACGTGGACACAGCGTCTACGCGACGTCAACTGGTCCCAGACGCAAAAGTCGCCATTAAAACAGGGCCTAAGAGTGCTTACGCCCCGTTTTAATGGCGAAAGTTGACTACTACGTTAAACGGTAAAATATTAAAGCTAAATCAAAAGTCATTTATTTGAATTATTAGAAAGTCCTGTAAAACGGAGAGCAGCGGTGGCCCAGTGGTGGCAGCCGGCAGGGTTCGAACACACGACTTCCTACTCGTAAGTCGTTACGAGTAGGAAGTCGTGTGTTCGAACCCATTCAGGCTCATTACTTTGTGTAATTTATTTAATCACCAATACTCTCAAAATGGTGAAGGAAAACATCGTGAGGAAACCGGCATGTCGTAGAACCAAAAATTCGAAGACATGTGAAATATTACAACCCGCACTGGGCCCGCGTGGTGGATTATAGCAAAGTCCCTCTCATAGAGAGAAGACCTGTGTCCCAACGGTGGGAACGATATAGGCTGATTTTGCTTATGCTTGTAAAACGTCCGCTCCTCGTCATATTTTTAAGGTTTGAACTGAGGAAAAGTGGTGAAACGCACTCCTCAGCAAAACATCTATCCGTTAGGTCAGAATTAAAGAACCTAATATACACATTCCTCAATATCCTTGTGGACATTACAGTTAAAAAGAAATACAGTATTATTGTCATGTGATCCTATGATCTCATCATCATCATCATCATCATCATTTCAGCCGAAAGACGTCCACTGCTGGACATAGGCCTCCCCCAAGAAGGGGGGTTTTGCCATAATCGCCACGCTTGGCAGGCGGGTTGGCGATCGCAGTATGGTTGTTATAAAACACAGAGAACGCTGCTGCCCATCTCATACATGATCTCATACAGTAAATAAAATATCGAACAGATAATCATCGTGTAAACGGGCCTTTACGAGTAACAAAAGGTATTGGGCTCTGTCCTGTATATGTATTTTATTGGGCCCAAGAATAAATAAATAAGTTACTGGCTTTAGTCAATCCAGGGAAGCGACATTCTGATCCCCGGGATAGGAATCATAGTCCGGGATTCGAATGGAATGGAAGAAACCGCTATTTATTTGATGCATGTGGATTATTCGACAGATTTAGGGTCTGTTTCACGATGCCCACATAGCCACTACTGACCGAATAAATTCAAAAATGGAACAGAAATTGTACGAAATTATCTGTAAAATAAAAATGTTCAAGTAAATTAACGAGAACTTAATCGTAGGTGGTGAAACAGCCGGGGCTGCGGGACTGTTCGAAAGAGATACCGCGGCCCTGGAACACAAAGGGCAAAGAAGGAACATGGATGGGTTTTAGTCAGTACAAGTCTGACACTCCCTTTCGCTCCGCCTAGAGCGGCAGGGGTCATTTCAAACAGGCCCTTTATCTGTTATAACAGTGAACATATTTGTGAGATATTTCTAGCTATATTTCTATAACATGACGTCTTACAGCAGTATTAAATTGTTTTAATCTTTTTCTTGTGGGGGAAAGAGATGGATCTATGCAGAACGTCTAGCTCCGTCTCTTTCCCAGCAACCAGTCCTTTTTTGACACACTTTTTTGAGAGTAAAGCGTGGTTGACTTTGGCAAGTTACAAAAAGAAAACAATTATAATTAACATGGTAAACTGAGCCACATTTAGATGCCAAAATGCCCTACCATTACATTTACGCTAATATACGTATTACGTCATAACACGTGGTTTTATAATAAATACAAAAGGTCATGTGTGTCGTTAAAAGCGCCTATACGACCTTTTGTGTCAAATCATAATTTTGTTGTGTCTGGGACCTTGCGTTATATTTGACGAATAACGAGGTCTATAGAATTACTTACATTCTCGTCTCTGATATCTTAAGACAAGGTTCATCTTGTGGTCCAATTTGAACTTAATTTTGTACATTGTCTTATGTAAGGGGTGCAAAGGTTGAAAAAATTGTCTGAGGGACTTTCGTATTCTCATTATTTGCGTCCCACAATGTAGGTAAAAGGTGTTACAAAAAGGCTTAAGTCTTAAAGCTAAGAATGATATTATGGGCTTTCTTGGAATCGAAGAAAATTGTGGTAGATTGGTGGGTGTTTCACAGAATAGTTTGTTTTAGTCAATTATGCCAATGAAATTGCTGATAAACTTTGTGGAAATCTTAAATCTCTGCCTTTTTCCCACAGAAAATTTGGAAATCATCCATTTTCTTACTTTTTTTCTTTTACTTTAGTTCTTTTTAGTCTGTATATAATGTACATAATAGATAGAAATTATAATGAGAAAAATAAATTACAAAATTTAAGAAAGCGTGCAAATAAGTTTATAGAACAAGGCGGTGGTCATTTTGAAACTTTAATGAAAGTGGATCGCAGAAATAGTGCAAATTAATAACCTAAGTGTAAAGTGTAAATAGTCCAGTTCTGTAAGTACCTACTTCTTCCTATCAATACGATTGTATTCTTTTTTTAAACACCTTTTTAAAAAAAGACTTTTTTCTCAATGAAATTCATTTATTTCAGGCAAGATACGGCCATACGAAAGCAAATTTAAAAAATTACATAATTGAATTGAATTGAATCTCAGAAATGTTTATAATTACAAGTGCATTCAAAATGATTA
This sequence comes from Noctua fimbriata, assembly GCA_905163415.1. NCBI lineage: Eukaryota > Metazoa > Arthropoda > Insecta > Lepidoptera > Noctuidae > Noctua > Noctua fimbriata. The sequence goes on along the minus strand of LR990929.1, from coordinate 6,237,752 downwards.
AAAATAAAAATATTAATTAAAATTATTAGCAGGAATATTGACAGCCTTAAGCAAAGAAATAGTTTTTATAAACTAACTAACTTAAATTCACTTAATAAAAAGCACTCCATAAAGTAAGAAATAAATAATGGCGGACAACAAAATAAATGTCAGGTTGAAATGCGAGCACACCGGCTGTGTCCTTCGAACGCACCCGGATACGTACGCCCAGATTGACACTGATTGGATGCCTGAGGGACGACATCGCTGTCCAGGTCGCATGCGTCCGAGTCGTAATATGGACGTTTCCATTTGAAAAAAGAAACTTTTTTTGCAAATAATACAACCGACTTAAAAAAACACAATAAATTGAAGAAGTCGGTGGCTTTTGTTTGTTTGATTCAGTTTTTTTTTTGCCACCGACTTCTGAAGCTAAAGTTTTAGTTGAAATATCCTATACAAATATTTGCGCACTACTCCAATGAGACAGTGAGGTTTTGGAGTAAACGAAAATATCATCGATATGTACATACAATTTTTAGATTTTTGTTGATTTTTCAAAAACCGCTCGACAAAAATTTCGTTAAAATTTCTTAATTTAGGGACCTCCTGGGAACAATAGATATAAACCAGCGCTGTGTTGGGGGCCCCCCATAGCACAGCATCATGCTGAGTGGTAACCTGCTTGTCGCAGGCACGTCGCGACGTGCTAGCTGTTAACTTTTTTCTTTTTTTTTGTTCTGTCCTGTTCAATTTATAGTTTATTGTTTATTTTTTTTTTGTAATTCTGTATGATGCACGTCATGTCCCTGCGACAAATAAATATTTTTTTCTTTTTCTTTCTTCAATCGTTCAACCTCTACAGTCCACCACAGTGTTAGCTAGGTTAATCTTGCAGCACTAACATGAGTGGTCACCAAGTTATACAAAATTATAAGTACAGGAATAAGCTGGGTACCTATTCTGCTCGTGTTTCAACTGTGACCTATAATCTTTTTGTCGTAGTGGTCACTTTTATGAAAGCAATAAAGTGAAAGTTGAAACAGGAATAAAGTGTATTCCCAGCTCTACAATTTCTACCAGAGTGCGTATTAAAGGTCGCAGTATTTTGTTAAATAAACAAACACAACGTACTGTTGACACAAAAATAAAAGAAACTCGCAAAAATGCGCTGCCAGTTCGGAGAATATCACAATTTTCGTCATAAAAAATTCACGATTCTCGCTGCAAGCTATCGAGCTAGCGAGAAAAATCAATTTTTCATGGAAAATAAAACATCGATTTTCGTTAATTGAATACAAACAAGCCCTTGAACCGTAAACTGTAATCAATAGTCGTTGGTATCCAATGTCGCGGCGTCATTGTTAATTATGAAGTCCTGAAACATTCAGTTTCACCGTGTCAGGTGCAATACTTCCCACGAAAGTACTGAAGTGTTAATATACTTACACACGTAGTTAGTTGAGAGAGGTCAGTGTTTGTAGACTGTGGGACTTGGATTGTGTGCTTTCGTAATATTTACGCTGTTAATTTATTATTTTTTTGTGTCCTCTTGGTAAGGTAAGGTTGGTGGTTTGGTTAAAGTAAGACTAGGTGAGTGATAATGAATATTACATAACATAAAAAAACGCCTGTAATCCCCGAAGATTAAGCAGAGGTGCGCCTAATAGTACATCCACTTTGTTTAGATAAATTAGTCAACATTACTTAATATTGGACAACTGCTATTTGCAACATTGCGAACTTTCAAAATGCACTCTCTGCGATACTTCCAACATCATAAATAAAAATTAAGTACATTATTTACTATGATAATCTTAATAAAATTGTAAAAATGCTGTGTTGGTAAATGGATCTAGTTTTCAGTTCAAACCCAGCATTGAAATAGCAATTAGCACTCCCTCATTAGACCATTACACACAGACCTTTCGGTTCTATGAATTTGCTGAAGTATAAGGCCCAAATTTACATTGTCAAAACATGCGCTATCGGCCACATTAACAGAATATGTATCAATATTATCTGCTTGAAAAATTAACCCTTACTTTTCCGTTAATTATAACGAAACACGCCGAAGCTTTATTTTGTTCTGAGCTGAGCATATCAGCCAGGACCCTGAGCCCTCTCGCGTGGTGCATCGCATTGTGCCTCGTTACCACGAGCTACTGGCTCAAGTGAAACGCGACTTCTTCGTATACCGTTGCTCTATCGTGTGGAAATCTACAACGTGCATCTAAAAACATGGTGACACCGTCCTGTCACGTGTGTGCGTTTGCAATCAATTAGTACTTCAACACACAGCTAGAACATAGATTTCATAAACTACATAACAGCTCCACGAGCTCATTCCACCATTTCCCTTCTTCTGTCGGGAGTCCAGACGTGCAGCAGGTTATCACGAAGTGCTTTTCTACATCCCAAGGAGTGGAATTTCCTGCCTGCGTCGGTGTTTCCGAGTGCATGTGACCCCAATCAATTGAAGTCGCGAGTTAATAGGTTTCTTTTGGGTAAGCTCGTTCCATCGTCGAACTCATCTCTGCCCTCAGGGCATGATTAAGGCCAAGAGTAGGCCCATTTAATATTAAAAATAACCTGTTAAAACTAAAAGCAACATCTTCCTTTGTTCTCAGGAGTGTGGCCTGCTGAGAGTTTGGAAGGGCCGGCGACGGTGCGTGGCAGCTCCGTAGACTACGCGGCCGCTTTGCTCCTGGCTGCGATGGCCGCTGTACTGCTGGCTGCTGTTGGCTACCAGTGTGCTGCGACCTGGAGGTGGATTGTGGGGAGGTAGGTTGGGAAAATAGTTTTATACAGGGTGTAAAGGACAACCCTCCGCAGACTGATGGGGTGAATTCAGTATATCATACTAAGATGACCGGTACAAGAAATTATTTCAGGAACGTTATGGGAATCCAATAAGTTTGATTTGTTTTATTTTACCGTGGCAAAACGCACGTAGCAAACGGCAAGCGCGACGATGAGTTCGATGAACTCTGTAGCTAGGCAGGAAGTGAACAGCTAATTTCACGCGCCGTTCATTAGAGTATTTCAACATCCATTTTTTTATTTTTTTTTATTTAGCCGTAGTATTTACATAAATGGAGTGCTGAGTACAGAAATTGTAATTATACATTGAAATAAAGGAATAGTAACTGAATACACGATAAAAAAATGAAAAATTTCCTGAGAAAAATTCCGTTGGAATATGATTCAAAACAAGGAGCTGAATGCACCTTGTCAGTTTGTGGAGGGCTGTGCCTTCCACCCTGCATGTATGTTGAGGAGGAATGAGGCACATGTTGTGAGGAAAGTGTGGAGTGTGAGTTGGCTATAAAAGTAGAAAATAAAGAAATTGTGGATAATGGTTAGTCTGTGAAACATTAACAAATGGCTTGAAAGGACGTGATTGCTGAGATGGTGACTAACACAGAAGTCTGGAAGAAGAAGACATGCTGCGCCGAATAAACGACCCCAAAGAAATTAAAACAAGGACAGGAGATTCATTATGGTGTAACTGAATCATAAAAAGCCCCCGTATTCACAAGCGCTTCGATTCGAGAAGTCGTCTGTCTATCTCGCTCTCTTTCCTAATGCCAAAAAAAGACAGATATACGACTTGGTCTTGTGATCACCTGCGAGTCCTCTTTAGCCTTACCAACTCAACGACACATATGAAATGTCTCATGTGACTGTAATTATATAGGCACCCACACTCTTCTAACTGAAACAGAGCAACGATGTTTGGAGGTAGAAACTGACTAAATAGAGAGAGGAGATAGTAAAATTCTAAACATTGCAAGAATCGACCTTCTTAGTTCTCCTACTAAGTATTCCTTGCCGAAATAAATCCTTCTAAAGAGAATGCTATCGAATTTTCCATTTTAAAACCTGTCATACGCCAGTCACAGTCCATATTTCTGTAGGTTACTTAAGCACCTCCATATTTCCTCATATCCATTTTCCGTCTAACACTTGCCTCTAAACTTAAATATTTAAAATAGACTTCAGCCGTCGGAAGCGAGGTGTTAACCTGGAATGCATGTTTCGCTACCATTTTGCATTCTACATTGAAATAGCGTTTTAAACATTTGCAACGTGATGTGAATTTCCTGAGAATCGCTTTTCGTTTAAGTGACTTTGACATTAGTTTAGCTTACAACTGAATTTTAAAGTAACTTCGCTTTAATAAATGTTTAATGATATCGATTTGTCTGCTTTCCAACTAGTTCTTTAAAGGTCACATTGCCTCAACTTAAGTCAAAATCATTTCTATGGAAGTTCAAACATAGTTTATATTGCAACAAACTTATAAGCATCACTTCGGTTTGGGAATTTGAGCCCATCTGGTTACCTGCAATCGTCCGGGGCAGTGCTTATTCGTTGCGTTGACCTTAGATAAATGCGTATCACTTATTAGTTCAGTCATAGCTGGGCTCTATGCCCTGCTTTAATTAAAATACAAATTAAAAAATACTATCTCGCAAGTATTTATAATACGAAATACAAAATATTTTTAAGACGTGTATTTGAAATATAAAATACGAAATACAGTATTTTAATAATTTTTATTTAAAATACAAATTACAAAATACAGTCAGGTCAGGTTATGTAAAAAACTTATGTAATAGGTACACAGAAGTTTCGTGAAGATAAATTAAGAATGCAAGAAGACTTGACAATTTGACGTACGGCACAGGTGCAGAGTTGCCAACTTTAAAGGTTGACATATTTAGCGGTCGCCATGTTGCTTACGAAAACTATCGAGCGCTCTTTTCTGCAGAACGCACCCATTAATAAGATCGCTAAATGTATTTATGGACAAATATATTTTGAAGCCATAAGTATTTGAAACACTAACTACAAAATACCTCAAAGTCAGATATTTGAAATACCAATTACAAATTACATTTTTAAGAAGTAATTGAATTACAAATACGAATACGTTTGTATTTCAATTACATATTTTAATTACAAGTAATTTAAATACTGTCCAACCCTGACTTCAGTAGAGTCATATAACATAACATCACACTTGTAATCTCCGAAGGGTTAGACAGAGGTGTACCTAGTAATAGGTACATCTATATTTCGCAGTTATGTAATAGGTGGCGAGCCTATTGCCATCAACCGGGCGCAAATACAGACTGGTACTAAGAATTCCTGATGGAAAAACTAAATAACGTTTGCCCGACCTGGGAATTTAACCCAGGACCTCATTCTCAGTAGTTGCGCTAACGACCACTAGAACAACGAATCAGTCATAGTAATGTCATATTCTTTTAGTTTAGTCCAGTCCTGCACGATTTCTTTAATATCTTGTAAGTCCACTTTGTTCCATAATTCCAAACGATTACCATATCAACTTCTTCTCCCAACTTACTCATTATCAAATCTCCTCCTTAACCTTTTAACCGCCAGAGCATAACGCACGCGCGTGCCCTCCACGGCAAGCCACAATGTCACCTATCATTTTGTATGGCGTACAGGGCACGTGCTTGCTTGTCGTACATGCGACAGTGGCGCTCAAAAGATTAAAGTTCTTTTTCTTTTCATCTAAATCCTTTCTTTCTTGATCTATCACTGTCTATCATCATGATTCACCTTTCTTAACAGATCACTTTGGTGCAGGGCACGGCGGGACTCCGAAGACAGCAACTGCGACTCCCTCTCTCGCCAAGCTGCTATCCGCATCAGTCACTCTCTACCTGACCTGCAGACGGAACCTCTGAAGCAGGAGTATGTTCAGGAGCATAAGGATCCGGCTAATAAGAAGGTAAGATTATAATAATAATAATACATTTCTTTATTGCCATAAAAACAGGGTACAGAAAAATGTGAGACCCTGGCTCCAGAGCTAGGTTAGAGTACCTGTATTTCAGGAGCCAGTGACTTCTTCCATTTAGATAACAAAAGGGCAAGTTTTATGCACCAAAAAGTAACAAAATTATTTCACCTAAAATTAAGCGTAATAAGTTAACATTAAACATTAAAACATTTAATTACGCATTAATATTATAATTAGAAAAATTATACTAAAACCAAGTTAAAGAATCTTTTTAAATCAAAAACAAAATTCGAATAAAATCAGGATTGAAACATTAAAAATTGAGTCAAAAACAACATTAATTTTAAAATAAACGTTGTAGTAAAATAAAATTAGAACAAATTAAAAAACAGTCAGGATGAAACAAAATTCAATTAGAAATAGGGGGTGGAGGTATGTGAATGATTAATCATTACGATTAGCAATATACTATGTGCTTGGAATTCTCAGCCTGCGTACATACACGGGATTTTAGACTCTCGACGTTGAGCCGAGTGTCGGTAAATCGACAGTAAACTTTTTCGACGCCCCAGGGATGCACTCTACGGAATTCTCATCGCTCGACTCTGCTAAAATGGTGCCCGTGTGAATGTGCTTGACAAGTATCTACTTGTGCACAGGGCGACATATTAAGCTATACATCATCTGCCGAGCCTTTTCCCAACTATATTGGGGTCGGCTTCCAGTCTAACCGGATGCAGCTGAATACCAGTATTTTACATGGAGCGACTGCCTATCTGACCTCCACAACCCAGTTAGTACTGGGTAATACGATACCCTCTGGTAAGACTGGTTGTCAGACTTTTTGGGCCACTGACTTCCTAACGACTGTCAATGATCTACAAATGACAGCCGGGACCAACGGCTTAACGTGCTTTCCGAGGCACGGAGGAAACTCGGTATGTAATGGGCGGTCACCCATCCACAGACCAACCTAGGCAAGCACGGCTTAACCTAAAGATCGACCCGAGCTGCTGTTATTATTTAGCCACGAGCTAAATAATAACATATTAAGCTATACATTAACTGTATAAACTGGTCTCGCATTATATAGGCTTTTTGTATATTGTATGACTCTTACTGAACTCGTTTTATCTGTTGCCGTGTGTTCTGTCAACAAAACAGTTAATTATGTAGACGGCTTCGTAAAATATCGACCCAACATTTTTGGCACAAACTCTTGATTAGTAACACCATGTACAGAGGTGCTTTAAACATAAAATGTTGGAATAATGTTAATTAATATAATATAATGTTAATTGTAATATTAAGTATGTATATTTTTAAAACGATTTAAATTGCAATGCCTTAACAGGCAACTAAGTTCTAAGAACCTACCTATTGTTACCAATAAAGTTCGCAATTAAGAATTTGAATTTGAATAAAAGTACAATAACCGGACCTATTTGATGCAGATGTCCTTACGTATCCTTATTTTGTAACTTACTCAATTAATTGGCACATCATTACGGTTGTGTTTTGGGTCAGATATTAAAGTACTGTAGCACTAAACAGAAAGGAGGAGAAGCTCGTGGCTAAATAATAACAGCCACTTGGGTCGATCTTTAGGTTAAGGCGCGCTTGCCTAGGTTGGTCCGTGGATGGGTGACCACCCATTACATATCGAGTCTCCTCCGTGCCTCGGAAAGCACGTCAAGCCGTTGATCCCGGTTATCATTTACAGATATTTGACAGTCGTTATAGGTAGTCTGTGAACCAGTCTTAATAAGGGGTATCTTATTACCCAGTACTAATTATGTTCTGGAGGTCAGATAGGCAGTCACTCCTTGTAAAATACTGGTATTCAGCTGAATCCGGTAAGACTGGAAACCGACTCCAATATAGTAGGGAAAAGGCTAGGCAGATGATGATGCTACATCTACCATCGCTCTTAAAAGAAAATAAAACAACTAACCGTATCAGAATATCATCATAATTACAATTTACGTCACCATCCCCAATTTACAAACAATATCGTAACAAGTCCTCCCCTGAGTAAGTAGTTAGTAGTGTCCTTCCACGGTTCAAGTAACCGCCTTATGTAAATAAGTAACAAACCTTCCTATGTTGATCTGGAAACTAAGTTGTGGGTCAGACAAGGCTTTACTTAGAACTTATGCAACTCTGCTTGCTAAAGGATTTTGTAGGTTACTGTTACATATGCTCGTGTAGGCAAAATTGATAATAATGTATGTCGCGATAGCCCAGAGGTTAAGGTCTCGCCTCTGATGCATGAGGTTGTAGCTTCAAATGCGGGCAAGTACCAATGTGACATTTTTATTTTTTATTTATATTTTTAATTCATATGTACTTTCTAAGTATATCTTGGACTTCACAGACGTAGGTGAAGGAAAACATTGTGAGGAAACCTGGACTTATAATCTATACATATAAAATTCACAGTCCTGACTGACTGATATACCAACGCACAGCCTAAACCGCTGGTTCTAGAGACAAGAAATTTGGAGGGTGTATTCTTTGTGAACAGTACAGTAACAGTAGGTATCCACTAAGAAAGGGTTTTTCGAAATACCACCCTTAAGAGGGTGAAATGGGGGTTTGAATTTTCTGTGAAATTTTATATTCTCGTGGTCGATTGACACGAAAATTGTTGTACACACTCTTCAATTAAAAATATGAGACACGGTATCACAGTTTTTCCAAAATCATCCACCAACAGAGTCAATTAGGGCCTCGGAACTCACGTAGACGGGCGCATAGCCCCGTTACTACGAAAGTTTGTTAGGATTTATGTATGGATGACTGTTGGCTCTTTCACGCAAAAACTACTGAACGGATTTGGATGAAATTTGGCACATAGTTTACAACGTGGATTAACACATAGGATAAATTTACGATCCCGTGGTACAATAACCGAACTCGACGCGGCCCAAACCGCGGCCATTGGCTTGTTAGTATATGTAAAAATCTCCAACCCGTCTTGAGCAAGCGTGGTGATTAATGCTCGTGCCTCCCCTGTATGAGGAGAGGCCTTTGCCCAGCAGTGGGACAGTAACAGGCTGGTATTTTTTTTATTATTATAATATAATATTATTGATCTCAATAAGAAATTATAAATAATATTGATATAATTATGTTACTACTATGTCTAAAATTGCTACCGTTTAATTATGCTAGGTATGTTACTAATAACTTTATATTTGTAAATAATAGTTATAAATGGTTATTTATCATTAACTGCATACATTTTAATATGAAATCCGATTTTTAAATTATCCTGCGACATATAATTATTGTAAAAAACCAAGGCTTATGGAATTCCAGAACATTAACCTAAAAAAGATAATACAATAATCAATCAGAAAAAAAATGGCGGCATCAACGTTTCTACACATTCTTTCAAATCAAAACAAAACATTACTCGGTTAAAAGGCGGCGACAAAACAAACAGCCAGCCTCGTGAGATAAATCACGCAGACAGAGAAAACCTTTCAATACGAAGTTCGGTAAACATGTGGGAAGATCGCACTCGGTAAATAATAGGCAGAGGTTTCTTTGATATTGTTGGTATTACAATGATCGTGAAGAAAAACGAGGCTCTTATATTGGTGGTTGATTTTTGGATCATTTGTAAGCAATGAACTGTTTTTTTTAGTTTATTGTTATGTTAGATACTTTAGGTTGTGAATACACCATTATTTTTTAATTAGTACAAATACTTAAAGGGCTTATTAGAGAAGGTCTTGTTATTATATATGTAAAGTATATATGTAATATTCATAAACAGCAAAGTTATAAGCGTTTGTTTATTTCCCAAAATGTCACTCAATTTATGGAAATATAGTTTGCCGGGACCTGTGAATGGCGACAGGAAAGGAAAAGCACTGCGCGTAGTATTTTCTAGTGGTAATTGTTATGAATGATTGATTCAATTATGAATTTACCAGTTATGACAATTTTTTGTGGACAATTTTGGGATTTCGTTTTGTTGAATTTTGATCAAATTTTTTTTTTTTAATTTTTTTCGGACTTTTTAAATTGTATATTTTTTATTTGACGAAAAATTATTGTGTTAATTTAATTTAAATTTTACTGTGTGTACAACTTTGTTATAATATTATTGTGTGGAGTGTATTCCGATCTCTGTTTATTTTGAAACTAACATTATTTTTAAGTGAACTTTCAAACTCAACTATGGATCGTTGTGTCTGATGCAAATAAGTAAATAAATAAATATGATCAGTAACGGGTACGGATAGAGCTCCATTTTTTTTGTACTAATTAAAAAATAGTGGCGTTTATTATTGTAATGATGTGAATGTGACATGTCGTTTTGATTGATCGTTGGACTGCCCAGTACTAGGTCTTAACCTCGAATCCAAGACACGCACCTCTGATTTATCGGATTCAAGTGCGCATTGTGTAATATTGCACTTGCTTCGGTGAAGGAAAACATAGTGAGGAAACCAGCATACTTGAGAGATTTCTCGACGTATCTTTGTACGTATCGTTCCATGTAAAGCCAAGTCAGAGGCCCATGGGCGGCATAAAAACTCTGACACCAAGTGGAAGAAGACTTTGAGTCTCCTTACCAACTAAAACTTGACTCAGATAAATCAATGTTAATTTGAATGTTCCAGTTGTTCTTCTATAGACACTCTTTTCACGTCAACAACTGCATTATGCCGTAAACCATGCAATGTGATGTTGACAAAACACCCTGTATACCTTTTTTTTTTTTTTTTTTTAGGATGGGAAATCATCTAATGACCCCCCCGCTCTGGGCGGAGCGGAAGGGAGTGTCAGACTTGTACTGACTAAAACCCATCCATGTTCCTTCTTTGCCCTTTGTGTTCCAGGGCCGCGGTATCTCTTTCGAACAGTCCCGCAGCCCTGGCAGGCATCGGCCCGTGCGGACCCCTACGTGGTCGCTGACATCTCGTTGAGGCGCGCGTGGAACACGAACGCGCCGTCGACACGGCTTGTCGTCATAAGACGGCCGGACGGCGAGCTAGCCCAAAACTCGCCGTCCACAGGCCCGCGCCTACGGTGGCCGGGGGCCACCACGTGACCCCCGACGCCCAGGGCGTCTCCCGCGGCGGCTCGGACGTGAGGCTCTTTCCCTCTCACGTTCCGCCACCTCCTTCACTAGCATGACTGCTTCGCAGAAGGAGGTGACGGCTTCCCATTCCCTCTCGCTCCGGACCATGGCTTGAACCAGGGCCGGGCGCGAGAGGTCGCCGCCGCCAATCGCCTCTGCGAGGACACGGCGCTGCTCCGCCCAAGCAGGGCAGGCCTCCACAGTGTGCTGCACCCTGTCCTCCGGACGATCCTCACAATGGAAACACCCGGACCCTGTATACCTAATAGTAGTTCATACATCAAGGGGATAAAGCAGCGTCTTATACCACGGGCGCTATTTTCAATCCCGAACCTAATGAATTCTAGGGCTCCTGAGCACAGCGAGGGAGTTACGAGTCAACTCCTGAGTGAAGCGAGGGCACTTTTCTGTTCTTGTGAGAGCTGACAGAATGATTTTCAGCTGATCAGTTCGCAAGTTCAAGAGACCTAGGCATCGTATCCCTGCCTCGTTCCGGCAAGTTAGGTAGTAAATGGTTTTGCGTTGAAATCATATACGTTTTGCGGATCAAAAACATCTAGAACTTTCTCAGAGTTTAATTTCAATTGAACAGAATATTCCGATGTCGATAACTACATGACATAAGTATGTAATCCCTGGAGTGTAGTTTTCATAAATATGTAGTTTGATATAGAATGAGCCTCGTTTTACCCTAGATTTCGTTATCCAATTCGATGGAACAGTACCTGTACCTAGAATTGAAATATTATTCCCCGAAGTGAATACTCATCTCTCTCTTACGTATGGATGTGAAAATTGTTGAAAGTGGAGCCATTTAACCTTTTTATGTAAGAGATCCTTTCGTAAGATATTGCTTTTTTGATTAATATGGGTGTTACATAAAAATCGTATGAGTGGGAGTTTGTGGTAGTTACAGCTTTTTACGCCCCTGATTGTGGATTCCACACAAAAAAAAATCTTTTAAACGCTAGTTGACGGCACGGTTGGCGGAGTGGCTGAGTGATTGACTGCTGCGCTTCGTGCCGCGGGTTTGATTCCCGCACGGAACAAATATTTGTATGGCCTACAGGTAGTTGTTCCGGGTCTGGCTGTTTGTGTATGTGAATTTAAATTTTTGTAAACGCACCCATGACACAGGAGAAATTCCTAGTGTGGGGCAACAAACCCTTAAAAAAAATAGTTATAGTTTTGCGTTAACGTTTATTACTCGCACTGAAAACAAATATTGTAAAATGTTTTGCTAGTACTGTCAAATCTTTTTCAAGTCACTTTCTCGAAAACTGGTTCTTATCGCACTACGATTAGGTTCAATATTCAATGTATTTCACACACGTGGATTTTAAATATTTTTCCGTACACGTGTGGAAATAAAATTTTCCACAGATGGTTTTAATGACTATAGTCGGCAATGAATGTTTTTTTTTAAATCTCGGCAAAGAGATATGCGTCTTTAAGGCGTAAATATTTTTTGAGAATTTCAATTGTGTTTATAAATAGAATATCACAGATAAACGTGATTATTTACAACAAATTTTACTTTAATGAACAAATTAACATTTATTTGTGTTCTAAATTCAAAAATATTTGAATTTTATAATTTTCATATTAGGCTGTTTAGCGGCATCATACCTTTGCTTCTTCTTCAACCTGGCGAAAGCAAAGCGCGGATAAAAAGCAAATTATGTTATACTTTTCTAATCGTTCCTGACAAAAATACTTTCCGTTCTAATCTTTTATTTCTTCGAAAGTGTATTGAAAAACGTCGTTTCATACGCGTGGGGATTTTTACTGCAGTTGTCGGCTCCATAACACCCTCGCCTGCAGCTCGGGTGTTAATTCCGCCTCGAATGCAATTACAAAGTTTCTCCTATTATATCAAAATGTACTATTAAGGCTCTGAAAACTTACATTGTTTTCCTTCAATGGTTTACCAATTTTTGGAGCGTATCCATATAGACTGTAGTGATGTCCAGTTTCGGTATTTTTTTTCTTTCATACTGACTTGGAAACCTTCAGAATCTACTATCATCTAACAACTAAATCATCAGTGGGTCTGTATCAGGCAATACTTCCATCTTAGTATCCATGTGTCCAAACTATTTTACACAAGCAGATATTTTCAGCCAAAAGCTCTTTTGAGACAGCGAAATAACGAGACCCTCCATTATAATTAAAAAGTGTTGCTTTTAAAAACTTTTGCTGTGTTTGCTTAGACATTTTCGAAGGCAACGACCTCATAAAATTGAGATTTATGAGTATGCCTAGGGCTTTCGTTATTCCCAGTTTTTTTTTTGTTATTGCAATATTTTTATAATTATTTTCAAGAAATACTTACACTGAAATCACTCGAGAAACACTGAGGAGCTGTTTTCATTTGTAGAACTTTGACAGTCGTTACAGGTAGTCAGTGGCTTGAAAATCTAGCAACCAGTCGTACCAAGGGGTACCGTATTACCCAGTACTAACTGGGATGTGGAGCTTAGATAGGCAGTTGCTCTATGTAAAATACTGATATTCAGCTGCATCCGGTTAGACTGGAAGCCGCACCCAACATAGTTGGAACTATTCTGCTCTGCTCAGAGCCAAATAATACGGAGCTCGTGGTTAAATAAAAACAGCCGCACGGGTCGATCTTCGAGGTTAAGCAACGCTTGCCAAGGACGGACCGTGGATGGCGTGACCATCGATTAGATACCGAGATTCCTCCGTGCCATTACAGTCAGTGGTCTGAAAATCTATTATAGTCTGTAAGTACTGACTGGGTTGTGGTTGTCAGATATGCAGACGCTCCATGTAAAACACTGGTATTCAGCTGTGTCTTATTAGACTGGAAGGCGACTCCAGATGAGTGTATTTCTACTTCGAAATTATTAACCCGTAGAATTTTTGTGACGTAATACATGTTGTTGATGTTTTCCTGTTCCATAAACACACTGAAAGAGGCATTTTTTTGTGTCACGTTCTTGTATGATACATGTATGTACGTGTAAGAAACAGTCGACATTTCAATGTCGGCTTCGAAATAGCTTTACCACTTTTGACAACAATTAATAGACAACTAAAACTTTAAAAAAATGGACCTATATAGGTATCTGTTACATAGACGAAATATTTTTTTGGCCTGCAATAAAATGTTATAGTTTAAAAAAACTAAAACAGTCGTTTTCCTATATTCTTCTAAGCAAACCCTTTCATTTGATACCCATATTATGGGAATGCATAAAAAATAAGTAGTTCGAAATCTTTGGAAGTCCGCCATTTTGGAATTAGAATGACGTTACTTAGCGAACCATGCATTGTCATCGAAACTAAAAATGTATGTAAAATTTTAGCTCAATCGAAAACCGGGATGTGTGTCAAATTTAACTTTTAAGATTCGTGCACATAGAGAATCCTATTAAAAAGAAGCATTCTATCTGCAGTAAAGATGTTTGTAAAATCAAAAAGAATTCAAATAGGCATATTATAGGTCAGTTACTGGCACTTTTGAATTATCATAAAGAAAAAGATGGAGCCTTAACGCATAATAACTGTGAAACGTCTGTAGTTGCCCATTCCAAAGCGTAGATCTCTATAAAGAAGACCGGGCAGGAAATTACATGGACATTCTTTTAATAATCGGATTGACATACACTGCTATGCCTGTTGAAAGTGAAGCGGTAGTAGTACACCATGGCAATCCTCCCTACAGTGGTAAAGCAATTACAAGGTCGACTTTACACATCCTTGTTCCACGTCTGACTGAAACTTAATTATTTATGACATCGGAACATATAATATTCGGGATCAGTTCTCGTCCGGTAGACAGGAAATTCAACGTTGCCCGAATTTTAATATCCGAATATGGTATTCATCGGGTGTACTGTTTCACACATTTCTCCCCTGGGGTCCAATGACCTCCTTTCGCCTGAGTTATGTGTATGAAAATTATGGAAACCTTTTTGTTAGCATTTATCTGGCGTTCTCTTCGATGTTATTTACATGTGATTGTAATTTTTGGCACGTTTTTCTCTTGATGCAAGTGTGGGAGCAATCATTTATCATTTTTGATAGCGATTGTCCCATTTCTCGATTTGGACTTTGACCAAGTACGCTCCAATTATTTTTGAACGCGGATGGTGAGACTCAAAAAAAAATCTCAGTCTACCCTACCCATAATCATATAAATAAGTACAGAGTTAATTATCATCAGAAATTGAATTGTCAAGAAAAACTACTACTTATTTAGTTACGCGGGTAATTTTCCAGTGGTTGTACAGTCAGCCCCAAAAAGACATTAACACGGACAAGAAACCATTTTATTTTCTACAACTATTAGATATTCCGTAATTGTGTTTACGATGTAAAGCTTCAAAACATTCATTTCACCCAAAGATAGGCCGGTTACATAATATTATAAACACCCTATGTCCAAAACAACAACATAATAGCGGGCGAGCCTATTGCCATCAACTAGGCACAAATCCAGACTCCGTGGCTGCTACTGAGAAATTCATGATGAAAAAACCGAATAACACTGGATTCTTACATAATAATATTGATGATATAAGGTTTCCAATGTGCCTAGCTCTATATTACGTGTTTGAAACTACAAAACTGATAAAGAAACTTACGAAATAATGATGTATACTCCTTTAACTTTATCCACATGGTAACAAAGGATTGAGAAGCTTCTGGAACATCCTCGAAACTTATACGTTTTACTTCGAAAGGTCGGGACGGCTAGACGAGACAGATTGATCGATTTCTCGGTACACACATTAAAGTAAAATAAGGTTTCCGACTTGTAGGTACTAGTAAGTGTGTTACTTTGATGATATTTGTCACTGATAAGGTTTCGATATAAAGAAGGAATGATACTTTTGATTGCTTAGTAACAATTTTTGTCAAAATCGTGGTTGCCTGTCGCTTATTTTACTAAAAAGATGTATGTTTTTCCGAACATACATAATGTTTTCATAAATATATTGACAAGTTACCGCCATGATGTTAATTTGTTTAAACAATTCTCTTATTCGAGTCTGCGTAGATTATAGATGGCTCTAACGGCTCTCTTTTGCAGAATAAATATTGAGTCAATATCTGCAGCCCGTCCCCACAGCAGAATCCCGTAAGACATGTTGCTATGGAAGTAACTAAAATAGACTAGTCTCGCGGTATCCATGTCTGTTATTTGCCGGATTTTACGGACAGAGTAAGCGGCTGAACTTAGCCGCCCTGCAAGTGCTGTTAAGTGAGGACTCCATTGCAATTTCGAGTCAAGCGTAATCCCCAGGAAAACTCTCTGTTCGACGAATTCTAGCATCTCCCCGTCCAATACAATGTTACATTCGCTACTTCTTACATTCGGTATCGTGAGGTGAGTGCCTAACCGGGTGTCAGAGTTTTTATGCCACTCATGGGTCTCTGACTTGGCTTTACATGCCGTCGAGAAATATCTCTCAGGCGTGCTAGTTTCCTCAAGATGTTTTCCTTCACCGAAGCAAGCGATAGTTCTACAATACGCACATGAATCCGAGAAATCAGAGGTGCGCGTCTTGGGTTCGAACTTGAGACCTATGACTTAGCAATCCGACGCGACCAACCGGGCACAAATCCCGACTCCGTGGCTGCTACTGAGAAATTCCTGACGGGAAAACCCAATAACAGTTAGCCCGACCCGGGAATCGAAACCAGGACGTCATACTTAACAGTCGCGATTGTGACCACTCGTTGGTCGAGTGCTGTAGACGACGAGACAGTCTAAAACAATAAATAATAAAACAATAAACACAATGTGAATCGAGAACTATGTTTCTATCTACTCAATATTTCGCTAACATATTTCTTGTAAAATCACCGTGTTTAATTTTCAACTCTGAGCTCAACACCGTGAGTTCAAATTCCAATAATACAATAATATTTAGGCATTCTCTTAGCTACCGCTTATTGTTAGTGATATCAGGTATTAGTTTACTTGTATCATGTCTGCCTGTCGGGTAGTTTCTTCAAGCCTGACTGATATGACGGGGATGATAAGTGTTTTGTGCTTTATGTTCCTCGTAAATTGTACGTATGTAGGTAATGCCGTGTTATTCAATATGATGTTTGGAGAAATAGTTTGTAATTCATCGCGTTACATAGTACCTATTATGTTGAGGAGCTCGTGGCTAAATAATAACAGCCACTCGGGTCGATCTTTAGGTTTAGTTTTGCTTGCATAGGTTGGTCCGTGGATGGGTGACCTCCCATTACATTCCGTGCCTCGGAAAGCACGTTAAACCGTTGATCCCGGCTGTCATTTGTAAATCCTTGACAGTCGTTACAGATAGTCAGTGGCCTGAAAGTCTGACAACCAGTCTTACCAACGGGTATCGTATTACTCAGTACTAACTGGGTTGTGGAGGTCAGATAGGCAGTAACTCCATCTAAAATACTGGTACTCAGCTGCATCCGGTTAGACTGGAAGTCGACCCCAACATAGTTGGGAAAAGGCTATGCAGATGATGATGACATAGTATTATGTCGGTTTAATCGTGATAGGCAGAGAGTATGTAGTTTACCCTCATTTTTTTGGACACGTGTAATGTTAACTAGGGCGTACCTGTTGCCGAGAATAAATACATACTGAGAAGTTTTAGAATCCGAATGTTAATGGTATCTGTGGCATGTTAGAGGTTCGGGAAAAAGCCAGCCTGACTCGAGAATCGAACCCAAAACATCAAAACACAGCAAGACTTAGTACAGAGGCACATAGTGAAGAAATATTCCGAGAAAAACCCTGTTGTGCTGACAAATTTATTTAGTTAAGTAGGGTTAATAAAACAGATGTTTTATTTGGTTTGGTTGCCAAGGGTTACGGCGGTTGGCCTTGGATTATCTCTTTGGCAAAGTAAGGCCACTAACAGTGTGTCTACATGTTTTTCTTCAGGTTCTCATAACTCTCTCAGTCTGAAAACATTTGCTATTTTTTTAAATCTACTGTTAGGTAAATAAATATAATTTTATCTTCTTTATAGAACACCAAAATTGTTTAAGAAAATTAACTGTATAGTTTTATGGAAGTTTTATACAAAATAAACCTGTATAGATTTGTCGGATATGTCAGGATTTTCTCCGTTAGGCTCGTACATCATGTGGGCACACGATGGGTTTCGTGCAATATATACACTGATTGCGATACATTGTTTCTATAAAACTAACAAATTACAATTAAACACAATAAAACGGGGCACTCCACCGCGATCAGACAATTAACTGTGCCCTCGCCTCGAGTTGAACATCAGGGCTCTGTAGAAGCACGCTGTGGTGTCGGTAGACTTGTCAGTAGGTCGCGTGATGTCACCACCGGCGCATTTGCGATTAATTTTATGCCCATACTAATGACCGAATCCGACAGATTTATGTCTTACTAGCTGTTGCCCTTCCTTAATCCGCGTGAAATGATTTCAAAAATATTACTTCACTATTTGAATCGATTTTGAATCTGATTTTGTTAATTATTTCAAGAGGTTTTTCGCACGGAACCCTAATCATTTTTCCAAAATAAAAGCCTAAGTTACTCCTCATAACATCAACTAGCTGCCAGTAAAAGTCATCTCCCGTCATAATCTGTCCAGACGTTTTGGAAATAAGCCGAAACAAACAGACAGACGAAAATAAAAAAATATTTTTTGCTATTTGGAAATTACAAACAGACATTTCAATATTAAGGGACAAAGGGACTTACCAGTGAATGGGCAGCAGCGTTCTCTGTGATTTTTTTTTTTTTTTATAACAAACATACTGCGATCGCCAACCCGCCTGCCAAGCGTGGCGATTATGGCAAAACCCCCCTTGGGGAGGCCTATGTCCAGCAGTGGACGTCTTTCGGCTGAAATGATGATGATGATGATGATTTCAATATTATTTATTTGTATAGATTCAGAAAAGTTATACCTTTTTTTAATGTTCGAGTGCGAACGTTGTGCAACAGAGTATTCCCGACAAAGCTTTGCGCTAGGCGTTCTGCATCTGTCATTCCACAATTGTATGACGCTTTACCCGCGTTGGTTTACCAAATCTGGTCACACCTTGTCATATGACAGAGGTCATATGACTACATTTCTCTACTTATTGTAACCATACAACATTATTTTTAGTATATGCGAAACCTGAATATAGTTTGTTCAGAATAAGTAACTAAATCGATTCCAATAATTTTTAAACCATGTTATAAATTTTTCCCAAAAATATTAAAAAAAGTTGGACACCGAGCTACTTTGAGTACCTATCGCAATAATTTAGGTACCTACTGCCAAATTATTATTATCAATGAGCTCAAGAAGACGCTGGAGGTGCGCGCTGCGTGGTGACCACGTTTTTGAGGTGGCAACTAGGTAACAGAACAAGCTTATAACTTTGTGATTTTTCATGATACTGTTTTGAAAATTTGTACATAGATTCTTTACATAAAAATACTAGACACGTGTATCAGGTTTCGCATTTATACTAAAACTAATGTTGTATAGAGTAAACCAAATACTACAAAATACATTAACCTCAAAAAGAGCCCGGAAATTCCTATATTCAATTCACCAAAAAAAACGTAGGAATATCAAAGGCCGTCTTACAATTTTTACACAAGCAGTTTCTATTGACTGAATACAAACGACCCTGTAAACATTCCTTGATAGTTCGTTGCCCCTGTCCATGGGGTTGAGGTCATTTCGACCCCTGAACAAATAAGGGTTGAAATGTTTCGTGATCGAAGTTGACCTTTAAGACGGCTGAGATGCCTTGTGATAAATTGGTTTCGTGATTTCGTGGGATTATTCTTATAATGGGTGTAAAAATATCATTTGTATAGAAATGTGTTTTCGCCATCATTGCGATCATTTTTTTGTTCTGAACCGTACCTGGGAACTTTCTGATTACGGAGATATTAGACCTCAAAATTCCAACTTTTTCACAAGTTTAATAAAATATACGAATTTTTATTGTCATAACTTTACTCAATGCATCCATCAGCGCAATGTTTTGAGTGCGTTATATTGAGTCCTAACGTAAAACGTATTTTTTCACACCAAAAAAAAGTCGTTTCCCAGCCATATTTTTTTGTGCAGAGTTACTTAGTTTGATGTACAGAATGCTTGGTTGGAGGTTTCTTGAAGGGTCCGTTTACACATTGTATATTTTGGACATGTTTTGAAATAAGGCGTCCATAGAGGCGTCAAAAAACCCTGCAGTGGCGCCACCTGTGGTGCGTCAGCCGCGCCACTTTTCATACGACATCTGCACAAACGCAGTCGCAGCACCACTATCCTGATAAACGCACGTCATTTTTGCATAGTGAAGTAACACACTTTCTATTGTTTTATTGACCCTAAACAATAAGCATGAAGATCAACTTGTTATTGAACTGTTTAGTGTTTATTAAAGAAGTTAAAAATCGCACTGTTATATGGGATAGTAGTTCTGAAAGTTATTCTAATCGCATTCTGAAGAAAAATGCTTGGGAAGACTTGTGCAATAAATCTGATCATTATTAAGTAATTTATGAAAAATTGACGACTATATTGGCGAATCTTGTAATATTCACTCGAATTATTTTGAGCAAAGTATTTTTTTTCTACCTCCTAACAAAAACAATAATTTATAACACCCAGTGCTATATCGCCCCCATTTTCACGCCCGGCTAGCTGTCTAGGACAATTACAAGACTTAGTGAACAGTGAATAATGAACTAATAAATAAATATGTCTATTTCTATATAACTAAATGTCAAGGTGCGTTTATCTATAACTTTGGCGTCTACGTTTTGTTCAAGTTGAGTTAATACTTAGTGCTTACACCTCTTTACTCTTTAGTATTTAATCTAAAGTTCGTTCGATGTTTCGATTCGGTTTTTAAAAACTTGAAAGGTGAAAGAACTTGAGGCTAATCATTTCTTGCAAAGGCCTTTTTTTCTGAAAAGATTTTTAATTGGCTTGTTGTAGAGGGTATTTTATTAAATCTCTTGCCTCGGAAAGCGCGTTATCCGTTGGTCCCAGCTGTCATTGACAGTCGTTACAAGTAGTCAGTGGCCCGAAAGTCTGGCCAAAGGGTATCGTATTACCTAGTACTAACTGGGTTGTGGAGGTCAAATAGGCAGTCGCTCCATGTAATATATTGGTATTCAGATGCATCTGGGTAGACCGCTGGAAGCCGACCCCAACATATTTGGGAAAAGGCTAGATGGTCAGATGATGATGATTTTATTAAACCTCGGGAGAAACAGAGGGAAAACTCTTAATGATGCGATAATTAAGATGAATTTAGCTTAGCTGTAGGATTATGCAGTCGGCTTTGTTTGAAATTTTATGTATGTTTTGAAAAAAAACAAACATTGGATGTTGCAGTACATTTACAAAATTTTAGAAGTGGTCTAATGTATAACGCGAAGTTTCCACAGATTATTTAGGTTACGGATATAATATTATAAATTACAATGAGACAAAAAGACGACAGGAAGATAAAAATGAGTACGTACATACAGGGTGTAAACGGACCCTTCACGAAGCCGTCAACCAAGCATTCAACTTTACGCAAAAAATATTGCTGGGAAATGTGAAAAATCACGTTTTCTAGTCTAACCGGATGCAGCTGAATACCCGTATTTTACATGGAGCGACTGCCTATCTGATATCCACAACCCAATTCGTACGATACGCCTTGGTAAGACAGGTTGTCAGTCTTTTTGAGCCACTACCTGTAAGATCTACAAATGACAACCGGGACCAACGGCTTAACGTGCTTTCCGAGGCACGGAGGAAACTCAGTATGTAATGGGTGGTCACCCATCCACAGACCAACCTAGGCAAGCACGGTTTAACCTAAAGATCGATCCGAGCGGCTGTTATTATTTAGCCACGAGCTCCTCCGCAACACAATTGCAGACTATTCACTAAAAATGTCAACAACTTAATCTAACTTGGTTACCTATCAGCAACTCCTTGAATGAGGGTCCTTTAAAGTAGTCTCCAGCACGCGTAGCAAGACCACCGTAGAAACGTGTTTTGTCAACGGAAGAATCGACAAACTGACAGACCAACAAAATTCTTCCGTCGAAAAAACCCGTTTCTACGGTGGTCATGCTACGCGTGCAGGAGCGACGATATATCAAAATATTATGCTGATCAGATCCTGGACAGGTAGGTGGGGCTTCTTCCTTAATGACTGACCTCCAGTATAGCAGTGATAGCCTAGTGGTGTGACCGTCGGACTGCCAAGTCATAGGTCTCGAGTTCGAACCCAAGACACGCACTTCTGATTTTTCGGATTTATGTGCGTATTGTATAATTATCACTTGCTTCGGTGAAGGAAAACATTGTGAGGAAACCAGCATACCTAAGAGATATTTATTGACGGCATGTAAAGCCAAGTAAAACTCTGACACCAGGTTAGGCACTAACCACACGATAAAGAAGACTGACCTCCGACCAGCTAATCCTAAGTTTTTCAAACAGTTAGATCAATATATCCAATCTAACAAAGTCATTGAACTCATTCCATTCTTTTTTATAGAGGTAAAACTCCTTCAATAAACAAACATTAAGTACATTTATCTAAGTTTATTACGGTTAACAATAAAACAGGCTACTCTCCAAGTAGTTGCAGAAATACGGGAACACATAAGGACTTAGAATTAATAGAAATTGACTACAGTTTAAGCCAATTGGGTTGAGTACTGGTGCAACTAACGCTGGTTTAGTGGTATGGGGATTAAATTCTTCATCCTCCATAGAAAAGGGAAGATCTTCCGAGGTTGTCGAAGGTTGTAGTCGGGTTTTATTATACAAGGTGTAAACAGACCCTTCACGAAGCCATCAACCAAGCATTTTGTACATCAAACTAAGTAACTCTACGCAAAAATGATTGCTGGGAAACAACTTTTTTTTGGGGTGATAAATCACGTTTTAGGGTAAAACTCAATGTAACGCACTCGAAACATTGCAGCATTGTGCTGATGGAGGTATTGAATAGTACAGGGGTCATGGAGGTACTTAAAGTAAAGTTATAACATTAAAAAAATGTATTTAAAAAACTTGTGATAAAGTTGGAACTTTGACCTCCAATATCTCCGTAACTAGAAAGTTCCCAGGTATGGTTCAGAACAAAAAAATGATCGCCATGGCGGGGAAACTAAAGGCCTTTCAGCTTTGTTAAGGGTCTTTTTACACCCATAATAGTTTATCGCGCGGATGACTGTACTTGCGCGATTAAGAATATGTGTGACTTCCATCAGGTGATATCTTCACTCCATATGCATGCCAGTATGCAAGTAGGTTGTATGCCATTGTGTCATAATAACTACTGCTAGACGAATAGTTGAATATGCTACCTACTTGCGCGATATAATGCAAGTAGGGATGCAAGGTTCTAGCACGACAACATGCTTTCTGCATACATAACATAACGTCACGCCTGTAATCGCCGAAGGGTAAAGAAGAGGTATACCTAATAGTACACTCACATTTCATCAGTTATGTTTAAGTCCCATGTAATATTGGGTGAGCCTATTGCCATCAACCGGGCACAAATCCAGACTCCGTGGCTGCTACTGAGAAATTCCTGAATACCAGTATTTTACATGGAGCGACTGCCTATCTGACCTCCACAACCCGGTTAGTACTGGGTAATACGATACCCCTTGGTAAGACTGGTTGTCAGTCTTTTTGGGCCACTGACTGCCTAAACAATACTGACTGTCAAAGATCTACAAATGACAGCCGGGACTAACAGCTTAACGTGCTTTCGTGGAGGTAACTCGGTATGTAAGGGGCGGCACCCATCCGCAGACCAACCTTGGCAAGCACGGCTTAACCTAAAGATCGACCCGAGCGGCTGTTATTATTTAGCCACGAGCGCCTCTTTCAAGAATTTAATGTTAGTATGAAATCGAAAAATATAAAATTGGTCTCAAGGGTGGACGATGCAAGCTTTGCAACCATATGATAGGTGTTGCTACGATTTATATGTAAGACACATTATCTTATGCATTCCTTAAGGGAATTCTCTGTGAGAAATAGCTTTAGAATTCGTATTTAATATTCTTATCACTGCGAACGTCTGGTGCTTAAAATAAATTCCCCAATGAGTATCGTTGAGAAAATTGTCAATACCACGTGAAGTTTTTTTTTTTTTAAAAACACCTTTGGTAGATAGATTATAAGTGATTGTATTTGGTTTCAAATGTTTGAAATGGACGTTCTACGATTTGGGTATTCTGAGAATCCTACTAATATTGTCAACATAGCTTTTGTTAATCAGACATTCGTCGGATCCGACTTATTTTTCAACATAAGCTTTTGTGAATCGGAGGTTCTGCGTCAACATACCATCACGCCTGTAATCCCCGAAAGGTTGGGTTGGTACCTAATAGTGTCTACAGTCACCAGCGCATCAAGTTACTACAAACTGTCAAATTTTTCATCGGTTATTAAAAATAAACAGCTGTTTCCTACAAAAGTGCAATACCTACACGGTCAAAATGTATGGCACAGCTGTTTTTATTTTTAATAACCGATGAAAAATGTATATTATTATGTGGGGGGGCTCAGAATGATGTACTGAATACGTGGCAACCGTTTTCGCGGCGGTGTACCTTCCATCCTGTATACTATTGATGAAGTATTTTTGTTATTTCACAATTTCATTATCGTGGGGTTCGATTTGTGTTCTCTGTGAAACAACCAGTCAAAATTTCTTACTATCATGCACTTTCGCTTCATCCAAGTTTGGAAATCTGATCACGCACGGGCACTATTTGCACGTAAAATTATGTATATATTCGTCTTACCCCCATGAGAGAATAGTGTACCAAAAATTGTGCCTACCTCAACCAAATCGCTGAAGCAAACACGATTCTCATTTAAACAACCAGAACTTCTTAATATTGACTCAAGGTAAAGAGTTACTCCCACATAATTCCAATCCAAAACTTACGTCAGCAAATATACGACGTATAAATTTAACATATAAACAATCGGTAGGCTAGGAATACAAACAAGCTTTTATATAAATACAATACCTTGAACAACTTTCGGCCCCCTCGTTTAATATAATGCCCGGGAGCGGTCTTAAGATAAACATTATCATAATTATGTTGTACTTGTTTTTTTTACCGACAATTCTTGGAATAAGGCTGTTTTCTCATGTTGCGGTACGGTATTGTTTGTATTCGGTACTGAGAATTAACGGAGTACTACTAGCTTGGCAATAACCTCTGTCTGAATTGTAAGACACGATATAACACAAAAAAATATACAACATTAGTTTTAGTATATGCGAAACCTGAGAAACGTGTCTAGTATTTTTATGTAAATAATCTATGTACAAAATTTCAAAACTGTATCCTGAAAAATCACAAAGTTATAAGCTTGTTCTGTTACCTGGTTGTCCGCACAAAAACGTGGTCACCACGCGGTGCAACCGCGCGCGCGCCTCCAGCGTCGTCTTGAGCTCATTAATAATAATAATTTGGCAGTAAATACCTAAATGATTGCGATAGGTACTTAGTGACGCTCGGTGTCAAACTTGTAGCCTTTTTTAAATGTTTTTGGGACAAAACATAACATGGTTTAAAAAACTTTGGAATCGATTCAGTTAATTATTCTGAACAAACTATTTTCAGGTTTCGCATATACTAAAAATAATGTTGTATATGTAATACTAAAAAGGTAAATTTTGATTTTGTGGTCTGACTTGCTTATACTTCGAATGCCAAAGCAGCAGTTTAAAAAAAAGTATTTTTTTTGACAACTATTTAATTTCTGAACAAAAATCTTTTCAGGTTTTCAGGCATAAGTTCTTTGGAAACGTAATTTTTTCTTTTTAACAGAAATTATTACCTTCTCAACACGCATTTATTAGCTTCACCTGTCTACTAAATAACTATGGAAAAAATCTTAGAAGTTTACTCACTTCCCGGTTTCCAATTGAGCTGAAATTTTGCATACATGTTTAGTTTGGATAACAATGCTTGGTTACCTAAGTGACGTCATTCTAAATCCAATATGGCGGACTCCAAAAGGTGGCGGACTAGTTATTTTTTATGCATTGCCAGGATATGGGTATCAAATGAAAGGGTTTGCTGAGAAAAATACTGTGTCACTTTAAAGTGTGTTATTTAGTTTTTTAAATTCTAATATTATATACACAAAATAATCAAAAATATCAACGACAGCAAATGAGTGAACAGCCTTACCAGTCCCTTTAACAAACTCAGAACTGGTCATAATGTCTAAATTAGTGTTATTCCTTTTTTATTCAAATAATTTTCCTTTGATATTCGAATCTAACGGTTGCCCGCCGTGGGCGTGGTTTGGTTATACAATCCGAAACGCGCTTTGGGGTTAATTTAGAAAATTAATTAGGCATTAAAGCCTCTGATAATTAGTTCCAAAGATATCGAGATTCGTTGTTACAGTTGTGATTTATGTACATTTACCTACTTACACAATTAGACTTCTTCGAATTTACTTCTGTAGGCAAAGATTTTTTTTAAATCTGAATATTTTAAAATTGAGTTGTTTACTTGTAAAATTAAACAATAACTTTTTTTATAAATGCTAATTATTAAATAGCTTTATATTTAGTTCATAAATATTCCATGAAAGATCTTTTTATATTTATATATATCGACACGCGGCTAGGTTCCGCGACAGAACCGGCATCAGGCCCGCCTGCCGCCTGCTGGGCCTGCTTCAGGCTCTGACATGGCGTAGGTTCACACACTCAATCAATATTGTATTGCGTTGATTAAATCACACGTGTACAAAATACGTTAAGGCGGAAGTAGGTGAAAAGACAGTTTCAGAGTGGTGCTCTCACTTCGACGGTTCGTCCGAAATGGCTTCCACGTGACTGCCCACGTGATCCAACCACGTGCTTCACCAACTACCGTTACAATTCAAACTAACAACTTTTAATAAACAAAAACAAAAACCAACCGGATGTCCGACATGTACGTTTTAAGTGTGTAAATTAAATGTCATCATCTCTACATATAAGGTCTAACTATTCATACACGAAATATTTTCAGGGAATCATCTAACGGCTATAACGAAGCCATTTCAAGGGATTATTTTTTTTTATCTGAGTATATTTTTATAAAAAATAAATAATTTAAAATTACTTGACCCACAAAATAAATACTAGCTTCTTATTTTTGAACATTCATTACGCTAGTTTACTACGTCGTATTTACCTAGTGTCATTGTTAGAATATGGGACTAAAGATTTTATGCAAAAAGTCTCAATTTTTTTTTTAATTTTAATAATTTCGTAAAAAAAAACACTCAGATATTTTTTTTTTCGTTGCTATGACGACTTTACGACTTATAGAAGTTACTCTTAAAATATTTCGTGTATGAATAGTTAGACCTCATATAAGCATTATCCTCTTCTGCAGATCTCTCATAAAAGTCGTTTATAACCGCATAACACGACCATGCGGTGTACTTAAACTGAGATAATAACACAAGTCTAGACCTCGCCTTAGCGCCATCTTAAATATGAAGTTAATAAGGAAAGCGTCTTGAATAGCTTGTTGGTAAGCCACAGGATAATGAGTGCTAGATGTGACAGGTGAAATGTTTGTATTTTACTAATTACTAGCTGTTACCCGTGACCTTCGTCCGAAATTATTATAAAAATATTATTTCCCTATTTGAATCGGCATGCGGCACCATAATCCTTTTTCTAAAATAAAAGGAAGGTTCTCCTTATGACATCAGCTATCTGCCAGTGAAAGTCTCGTCAAAATCGGTCAATTCGTTTCGGAGATTAGACGGAACAAACAGAGAGACTGACAAAAATTAAAAAAAAAAGAATTTTTGTTATAAATACCGTATATACTTTCATATGCATTCAGTAAAAAGCTGTTACTTGGCAATTACAAGCATACACTTAAATTTTATTTATTTCTATAGATATTATATTTCGATTCTTTATCAAGCTTTTAATTAATTTAGATGTATCAGCAAGAATGCTTCCAATTTACAAAGATAATAATAACAATATTAATTTCGAAACCAATCACTACGAAAAACAATATCTATAAACTCAGCAATACACATTCAATAAAATTGAAATACAAACGGATTCAGCAAAACCTTTACCTCTTCGTTGTTTGCGTTGCAAAATAGTTAATCGTCGGTTAGCACTCCGTTTTAAGTGTTATTTACAGTAAAACCCGGTTTAACCAAAGCTCGGCTTGCAATATGTAAACACTCGTTTAGACTCAGCTCTTGCTTTTTAGGTTTTGCTTTGGCTTTGAGGTTTCGTTTCTTATTTGCGTTGTCCGATTTCTTTTCGATAACTTTTTATTTATTTGAAAGTTGGTAAATGAATGGTTTACTTACATTTCTCGGTAATCCCTATTTTTAACAAGCGTATGTTTGTTCGGGACCGGTCAATGTGGCGACACTTTGGGGAGGCCTATGTCCAGCAGTGGACATCTTTCGGTGAAATGATGATGATGATGACGATAATGATGTTTGTTTAGGTCAAATCTTGCAACTAATTTTTAAAACAGTTATCTCCAACCGATGGAGTTGAAATTTTGCAAACACGTTTACTTTGGTTGACCATGCATGGTTAGCTAAGTGACCTCATTATAAATCCAATATGGCGGACTTCCAAAGATTGCGGAATAGTAATTTTTTTGTACGCTATGATTTGGGTATCAATTAAAAGGGTTTGATGAGGTTAAGAATACAAAAAAATGAGGTTAAACCTTTTTATAAGCTTGTGTTTAAAAATGTTTTTTTTTTTACTATAGACTTATTTCTTCAAAAGCTAGTGCCCAAGTCGTTATTTATTTTAGATTAGGTTGAAAATATTTAAAAAAAAACTATCCGTTCTTTCTTACTCTAAAGGCGCAACCCACCGCGGCGGATGCTGTGCACGGGCACGCGGCGCATTTTAGCTGCGTGGATTCATTTGTTTGACAACGTGGGTTAATGTTTCCACTACAGTACAAACTACACACACACAACTATGTAAAACTATGTACGCCCCATGCCACCGCGAGATAGTCGTTGGTTAATATTCGTGTATAGTGCATGCGGCCCCATGCACGCTGTGCTGTATCGCATGCACAGCGTGCATGGCATTGACAGCTATATGACCGCCTTATTCGAGCAAGCCACGCGTGTACTAATGACGTCAAATGATACATAGCGTGTCCGTGGTTTGCAGTGGACACAATCACATACATTTTCTTGCAAAGCGAAGCTTAACACATCTGCGTGGCTTATCCGTGCGCCGCGGTGGGTATGCGCCTCAATCGTATTATTGGTTAATCTAATGGTCTAATGGACTCCAATGAAGTTGCGTAAATGCTAGGCAGATGAATATGAAAATGCTTGATTGGATTCCAACCCACCACCAGCGGCAAACGAGTTGGGACCGTTACTACTGAATTACCAGCTCCAGTCTGGGCTTCCAGTCTAACTGGATGCAGCTGAATAGCAGTATTTTACATGGAGCGACTGCCCATCTGACTTCCACAACCCAGTTAGTACTGGGTAATACGATACCCCTTAGTATGACTGGTTGTCAGACTTTCGGGCCACTGACTACCTGTAACGACTGTCAAAGATCTAGAAATGACAGCCGGGACCAACGGCTTAACGTGCTTTCCGAAGAACGGAGGTAACGCGGTATGTGATGGGCCATCACCCATCCACAGACTAACCGAGGCAAGCACGGCTTAAACTAAAGATCGACCCGAGCGGCAGTTATTTTTTTATTCGAACCCACATCGGCAAATGAGTTGGGACCGTTACCACTGAGCCACCACAGCTCACATTTCGTATCCATCATTATCATTTCAGCCGAAAGACGTCCACTGCTGGACATAGGCCTCCCACAAGTGTCGCCACATTGACCGGTCCCATGCGACTCGCATCCAGCGGATCCGTACAACCTTCACCAGGTCATCGGTCCACCTACGTGGGACGCCTTAAAACGCAGCGTCTTCCGGTTCGCGGTCGCCACTCCAGAACTTTTCGGCCCCATCGGCCATCCATTCTGCGAGCAATGTGCCCTGCCCACTGCCACTTAAGTTTGGCTATTCTTCGTATCCAATGAACATAAATTCAATGAAACATCACATATACCACCTATTAAGTGCTCCGTGATTGGGTTTCAATTTAGGTATTAACTTAAATCAATAGTGTAATCGTAAAACCTAATTAAACTTGATTAAATTACTGTAACGACCTATCAGGCCTGCTCGGAATATTGTGAAGCCAAACAATTAGAGTTCAAATTGAAGGTCATCTGAAATGTGTTTACCAATAATGTATAGTTTTAGTGAATTGCAATATCGCTATCGAATCACCAATAATATCTAATGGGTTGGAGAATATTTATAAACTCAATTGAGTATCAGTTAATACATTCAACTAAATGGCTAAATGATAACAGCCGCTCGGGCCGATCTTAAGGTTAAGCCGCGCTTGCCTAGGTTGGTCCGTAGATGGGTGACCGCCCATTACGTACCGAGTTTCCTCTGTGCCTCGGAAATCGCATTAAACCGTTGGTCCCGGCTGTCATTTGTAGATCTTTGACAGTAGTTACAGGTAGTCAGTGGCCCAAAAGTCTGACAACCAGTCTTACCAAGGGGTATCGTATTACTCAGTACTAACTGGGTTGTGTAAAATACTGGTATTTAGCTACACCTGGTTTGACTGGAAGCTGACCCCAACATAGTTGGGAAAAGGCAGATGATGATGACATTCAACTGAAAGTTTTAAAAAGAAAGTTAGTTTAAAGAACTACATCTTTTTTGAGCTACATCAGACATCACTACTTATACCACACACACACATTTTTTGTTAAACCTTGCCCCACACTAGAAATCTCTTGTATCGTGGGTGCGTTTACAAACATTGAAATTCACATACTTGTGTATGTGAATTTTTACATACAGTCAGACCTGGAACAACCACCTGTATGCCATACAAATATGAGCTGTGCGAGAATCGACCCCGCAACACGCAGCGCAGCAGCCACTGTACCAACCGTTCTGTGGAATTTTCAACTTGCATTGAGTGGTTTAAGGAGTGAGCGAGGGATTAACGCTGATTCTTCTTGAGCCAGTCAAAATAAAGTCTACAAGTCATTAAAAAAAAAAAACAAAAAAAAAAGACACACTCCTTTACGTTTCGATTAGGGTGAATACAACATTTGAGCTGATAAATGATCGGCTCAAGCCGTCATCTATGAGTTTGATCACTCCCTTATTGGTCAGCCATACACTTACTATGACGTCAGTTACTTATCGTACAGCCAGTTTAAAGATAGTTTTTAAGAGCAATAAATAAATAACATATATTCTTTGTCCCCAGGTCCTCCGCCAGACTACCTTGCCGATCGTCCCGACTCGCCACCAGACGTTCCAGCGCCAGCTGTCCCATCGACTCGACCTGCCTTCGATTCAGTTTAGCATCTGCAGTCTGGAGCGAGCTGACTCTTCGATTGGACTTATTAAGGTAACCACTACCAGATATCTTTTTACTGAATGACTGATTGACAGAAAATGCACTCAAAATAGAAAGAAGCATATTTTTTCGGAGATTTGCATAGTAAGGTCAACATGCAAATAATTTGGAATCTACACATCGTTTTCTGCATTTCCTACGACTGACTTTTCCCATGAAGAAAACTGATCTGTCTGTACCTACACGGTAGATGGGTTTCGGTCGGGAGGGGTATCTATCAATATCCCATTAAGACTGACAAGGTGCAAAAATGAACACTGAAGAGAAGCTCGAGGCTAAATAATAACAGCCACTCGGTTCGATCTTCAGGTTATGCCGCGCTTGCCTAAGTTAGTCCGTATACGGGTGACCACACATTACATTGCCTCGGAAAGCACGTTAAGGCGTTGGTCCCGGCTGAAATTTGTGGCTCTTTGACAGTCGTTACAGGTAGTCAGTGGCCCGAAATTCTGACAACCAGTCTTATCAAAGGATGTCGTATTACCCAGTACTAACTGGGTTGTGGAGGTTAGTTTGGCAGTCGCCCATGGAAAATTCAGGTGCATCCGGTTAGACTGGAAGCTGACCCTATGCTTCATTATGGTTTAATATTGTTACAATTACTTAGAACAAGAATTTGATTTGATTGAGATTATTTTGTTTTTTTGAACATGAGAAACTTGAACGAGAAGGTGAATTTTTCGAAAAATTACAGACAGAAAAGCTTCGCCGTCGAAATGATTTTTAATCGTTTGTGAAGAATGTACAAGCTAATCTTCTGACACACCTATACCAGGATGAGACAGGAAAATAAGTAAAAATGTGCTCACAAAACAAACATGATAAAGTACACCGGTATCGAGTATGACGTAGATACATCGAGTGCTACCCGCCATCGCCGCAAGAATAAATTAAAACTAACTACCTCCACACAAGAACGATGAAGTTATAAGTTATGCATATGTAATCACTATGCATATTGCCAACGTAACTATGAGATAGAACGCTCATTTGTTTTGTGACTGGAGTAGGGTTCTGGGCTAGTTTCACTGATACAGTAGAGTGATATAATAAAACAAAACGGTCAAGTGCGAGTCGGACCGCGCATGAAGGGTACCGTACCATCGTAGTAGGCGGGCCCCCTTTAATTGTTAATATGTTGTTGTAGCTTTCTTATAGGTTTTTCTGTAATCTATAGGCAAATAACTATTTTAGGTATTTTTTTTTCAAAATTTTCGGCCTTGTAGTTTCGAAGTTAAATGGTTAATTTTCGCCTATTTTCTTAAATAACTTCAAAACTATTTATTTTAAAATTATACAAAAAAAAATATGGCTGACCAGGAGGTCACCCACTGGTAAGCCATATCTAAAAAAAATATATTTTTTTTGAAAATAGGCGAAAATTGACCACTACGGTTTTTGCTTTTACTTTTTAGAGGTAAAGGAAAAGGAAAAGGGAGAGGGAGGTTGAGGAAAAGGGTGTAAATTTCCTCATTCTCCGTTAAAAAGAGAGGATCCTCCAGCCAGCCTCCAGTTGGGTATTGTGTCTGGTGGGCTCCTCTCCTACAGTTGTTGTCCCGCAGATAATTTAGCGCGATGCAGGGTTTGCGTCATAGATGTAGCTTTAGTTCTTACTGTATATTTGGCTGTGTCGCTAGAAGTTAGCTATTTTCAATGATTGGTTTCCAAAATTTTCCATTGACAAAAGTTCGCAATCTCGTAAATTCGAAATGGCGTTTCAGTTGTCAAAGGAATGTCAAGGAAATAAGAGACTACGGCTTTTTATTGGGAACGAGAGGTCCAAATACATTTTTCTTTGCAATGGTGTGCTACTTGCAATTAGGAGATTACCGAAACACTCCAAATTTACAATTACATTCCGGATAATCGGCCATTTCTACGTAATTTCGTCGTCGGACTTGGCTCCCAGCCTTAGTATTAAGAACCGAAGTACTTTACCTTGAAACGGGCTGGTGGCGGCAACTCCACGTCCAGAGTGCGTATTTTGCGTGTGGGTGGGAATATTATTCGATCCACCCCAGCTCCTTGAGGAAGACCAGCAGCGCCTTGGTGTTGCTGACAATCTCGCGGAGAATACAGCCTTCGTATTTCAGACATATTGAATGATTTGACTAAACAGGAACTCGCATTTTGTATTTGAAGTGACGCTGGAAAAGAGTTAAATGCGCTAATGTTTTCAATGACATAAACTGTTACCGTACCCGACTATTGTCACAGATTATATTGAAGCTTGTCTGCCATACAAGCTAGTTACATTTATCATATTACACCCTTCAAGGTGTTAACAAGCATTGGCTTTGGTGTCAGTTTAAGTAAGATATCAGATAACTTAACTGTCTGATACTTGAAGCTAACTAAATTGGGGGGCTCGCCTTGCTAACTAAGGCTGAGTAAATGGACCTTCTACTGTCTAGCGGCCTTTTGTATAGTCGACCTTGTAACTGCTTTACAAGTTTGGAAAACAATTACCAGCAAAGCATAGATGCTAAATGAGTTATAGGTATTGTGATCGCAAATAGGAATCTGTGCTTGAAAATCTATGGATGGATTTATTATTTCTATCTACTGCTGATTCAAGTTTTTTATAAAAAAAAATCTCAGCGTATTTTTCGTCAAAATTTCGACAAATTCAAATGCAAATTCTCAAATAGTATAATTAACTTAAATAGTCATAAACGCATTAATCGTTGTCAGACCATTAAGGCGTTTAAAGCGAGACGAGACGTTCACAGTACCATTTAAAACCAGAACCCGTGCTGCCCCAAAAGAGTTTATCATAACACTCACAAGTTCACAACTGAACATTAAACTAGTGTGTTTTCAACAAAATTCGAAGCACGATTTTGACATTTCTTTTTTTTTTTACTTGTTGAGTTCATCTTGAAATAACTTAAGAGGTTGTTAAAACTTTTAAGGGTCGATATACTTGTCTTGACAAACAACTTAAGGACGTTTACCTTTGGAAAAAAAACAAAAGAATTTCGAACTTTTGATCTAATATAAGTACAGTTTTTATTTAAAGTTCACGTATGAGAAGTACACGGGATCAGCATTGTCTCAAGTCTAGCCGTTTACTTTTTTGTAAGCGAACTTATAAGCACCATAACGGCATTGTCTCGGATTCTTTCATTAGTTTCTGTAACTTTATGAGAACAGTAAACGGCGGCAATATCGTCAGCTATGGAAGCGTCTAGATAGAGTAACATATAAACCAGTCGTGTCGCCAACTCTATCTCCCCCCGACCCTTGCTTGAGGTCCATGACAGGATTCAGGACTCAGCCCACGATAATAATCTTGTTCCGATCTAGCCTGTCCTTTGCTGCCCTCCCCCAGCGAGGCCATAAGCCGTGGCTCGTAACCCACAGGGGGTGCTCTTAGCGTGTAGTCGCTTAGTTTTTAAGCCCCTGGCTGGAGGCCTTACATTCAAGGCACCCACAGAATAGTTGAAAAAACGTGGAACTTTCAACTTCAATATCTCCGTAACTAGAAGATACCCAGGTATGGTTCAGGAACAACAATGATAGCGGAACAATTGCCTTTTGGCTTCGTAAAGGGTCTTTTAACACCCATTTTACTAAACCGTTGTCTTTTATTTGTGAATTATACCGTGATACCGTTTTCTAGTTCTACTTAAGCCAAGATACTTAGTAGAAAACACATTAAATACTAAGAAATGTCTAAAAGCTCAAAGCAGTAAATCAAAATTCTTTTCCCCTCTTCATTATGACTTTAAAACTTCACTGTCATTACAGTCTCTTTGACAAAAGAGCCTGTACCTCTAATAAAGGCTTGTGCACATGATTCTGGTTTCTTAATTATCACTCTTTTGTCTTTGTGAAGCATTTTGCGCTCTTTTCTCTTATATTTTTTGTTTGTAATTATAGTACTGGTGGGCACGTTTTTTTGTAACAAAACTCTTTGGCAGTAAACAGAGGCGGGAGATGATTGTGTGTTTCCAGCCTATGATTAAAATGTAACGTTTAGATTTTTTTGAAATAATCTATGTTCTAAAAGGAAAAAGAAAAGCCTAAATTGTATGCTGAAGTGTAACCTTTCACAGTGTTGGCCTATTTGTCCCAAAGATTAATTACCTAGTAGGCACTGCCTTGTGGCAATAAGTATGCCACATGTATATAGCATAATCAGCCTATAATGTTCCCACTGCTGGGACACACGGCCTCCTCTCTATGAGAGGGAATGGGCTATAATCCACCACGCGGGCCCAGTGTGGGTTGGTAGATGTCACATGTCTTCGAATTTTTTGGTTCTAGGACATGCCGGTTTAATCACGATGTTTTCCTTCACCGTTTTGAGAGCAGTGGGTTCGAACCCACGACTTACTGCTCGTAAGTCGGGACCGCCACCACTGGGCCACCGCTGCTCTCACACATTGCCACATGTATATGATTTTTGCTAATGTCATAATTTTTCTTCTTCTTCTTTGTGTCCTGGCATGACAGTATTATAGTCGTAGAAGGAACAGGGGGGTTACTATGATGTCTTAAAACAGGAGTAATTCCAGTGTGGGAAAGAGATAGAGCTATACAGGTCGTCTAGCGCCATCTCATTCCCACACTGGAAAATTACTCCTGCTGACGTCATGGTAGGCCACTAGGGTGTACAGTTCTTTAATACTCTATTATTTTTAAGAGGAGGGGGGGGGGGTTGGAGAGGATCTTCCGACCAGACGGGAGTTATGACTGGTGGGGTAAGCCCAACATAGATGGCGCTGTATTACTTTTTGTAGTGCCGCTACAACGTATTTGAAATTTTGATTTCTCGAAACGCAGAGGTCGCTTTGATTGTGTGTCTTGGGAACAGAGGTCAGGATAGGCGGTAAGATCACAAAGTATGTACAGCATATGCGTTCCATTGCTTTTAGCCTGTTTTTCCATGAAAAACTAAAATAAAAATTTCATATAAAACTGCTTTTTTCAAGCTAATTACTTTGTGTAAACCACTGACTGCTTTTGATTGAGCCTCGCCGTAAAAATCTTTTAGTGTAAGCTCATCAGAGTTGCTCATATTACTGTAATTTGAAACCAAAATACTGGTTTAAAGAGCAAAAACAAAAAACGCGTACTTTTATACATTTTATAATAATGTACCTAAGTTTTATAAAAACAGTAATATTTTTTCAGAAATGTAAAATATTACATTATGACGATAATATTATATGAAATGAATGTTTTCGTAACTCATGTACGCTTTGATGTGAGTTTACATAAGTTGTGTTTGTATTTAAACGAAATTTAACCCATTACATATTATGCTTATATTTTTGCAGAATAGGAGGTACATAATTCGCAGAAGCTCGTGGCTACATAATAACAGCCAGTCGGGTCGATCTCTAAGTTAAGCTGTGCTTGCCTAGGTTGATCTGTGGATGTGTGACCGGCCATTACATACCGAGTTTCCTCCGAAAGCACGTTAAGGGCATTACATGGCTCAAATCCCAAAAACAGCGTATGTTCAAAGAAATTTGTTGATGAATCCCTTCGTGCGTTTTCCGTGTAAAAAAAGTATGTTATAGTTAAGTTCATCACAAATAAATTGTATTGTTTAAAATTTTAATAAACCTTCTCAATTTTTTTTGGTTAATCGTAGAAAATAGGTCCTTTTTCAACCTTAATTGTAAATTATCTCTGTAACGGCTGAATAGATCGGCATGAATTTTGTAACAACAAATACGTAATGATATACTTAACAATCTGTATTGTTTTTTTTTCTGTTATTTCTTTTAATATTTTTAAATAATAAATAAAAACCGAAATTTTGCGAAATGTGCGGGGCAAGTCAACCAAAAGCAGTACAGGGATCAAATCATCAAGGTCATCGAGCAATGTAATGCCCTTAAGCCGTTGGTCCCAGCTGTCATTTGTAGATCTTTGACAGTCGTTAGGTAGTCAGTGGCCCAAAAAGTCTGACAACCAGTCTTACCAAGGGGTATCGTATTACCCAGTACTAACTGAGTTGTGGTGGTCAGATAGGCAGTCGCTCCATGTAGAGTACTGGTATTCAGCTGCATCCGGTTAGACTGGAAGCCGACCCCAACATAGTTGGGAAAAGGCTGAGCAGATGATGAGGAGGTACGTAATTATAATATTCTTGATTCTATAATATTAATATCGGTGTAGTTTATCTTCGGTAGCTGAAGCCTGATTTATTGTTGATCACATTTCGTGATTAAGATTATCATCAAAATAATATTATGTGGAAATAGAGCAGCGCGGACTGCCTGGTTGGTCTAGTGATCGCAAGCGCGAATACTGAGCATGAGGTCCTGGGCTCGATTTCCAGGTCAGGCAAAGTGTTATTGTGTTTTCCATTAGGAATTTCTCAGTAACAGCCATGGAGCCTGGATTAGTGCCCAGTTGATGGCAATAAGCTAACCCCTATTACATCATCATCATCATCATCTGCCTAGCCTTTTCCCAACTATATTGGGGTCGGCTTCCAGTCTAACTGGATGCAGCTGAATACCAGTATTTTACATGGAGCGACTGCTTATCTGACCTCCACAATCCAGTTAGTACTGGGTAATACGATACCCCTTGGTAAGACTGGCTGTCAGAATTTTTGGGCCTCTGACTACCTAACGACTGTCAAAGATCTACAAATGACAGCCGGGACCAACGGCTTAACGTGCTTTCCGAGGCACGAAGGAAACTCGGTATGTAATGTGCGGTCACCCATCCACAGACCAACCTAGGCAAGCACGGCTTAGCCTAAAGATCGGCCTGAGCGGCTGTTATTACTTAACCCCTATTACATGGAACTTAAACATAACTGGCGAAATGAGGGTTTACTTTTAGGTACGCCTCTACCTTACCCTTCAGGAATTAAATCCATTTAAACCATCATCAATTCTATGACATTGTTCAACTTCGAAAATAGCATCACCTGCATTGGAAAACACCGACAATGCCCTTGCCCTAGGGCTGTCAAACACAAGCACATATCTCCAACACGTCATACCCTCTGGTATAGACATAACCAGGTACTAAATTAACTCTATTGTTCCCGCGTAGATTGTCAGCGGCACGTCACTAGCAGACGTGTCATTTCCACATCATTTCCGATAGAGGGGACTACTGAGGTAAAGGGGAATGCTCACTCGGAGCTTTGGAGTGTATTTTAAGAATAGAACATTCGATGTTAAGCATGACCACAGATATAGATATACCCAATGATATTATATGCTACGTTCACACTGAGCGGCGTTCAGATATCGTTGCGTTGTTATTACAAATTTTAATGTACTTACTTAAAGGTGTATAGTGATTTCAACTACGACTGCGATAGACAATACGAAAGTATGATACAGAAAGAGATAGCTATCTGTGGTGTGTTGCGCTTGAAGTACACTAGTAGTGAATCTATTTGTCATTGTCACACTCGAAATTTATTTGTAATTGATAAATAAAATCGTGAAAAATGCAAATATGACATTCTTTTATCGTACCTACTTACGTATGGTATGAAACTCTTTCACTCTTAATTATCTTGGAAACATAGGTTTTACACTTTCTTAAGACACAAATTGGCATTTTAGGTACATATATTATTGTCACACCACTGACACGCCTTGTTACGCTCGCTGCTATTAACCGACTAAATCAAATTATGACAATTGTCTGAATTTGTCTGCAACAATTTGCGCTTTATTTATAATGTCATTGGATATACCTAGATAACGCAAAACACCTACTTCGCGTGCCCGGCGTGCGTACTCGTACTAACGTGGGTCCTCTAGCAGCAAGATAATTTGTTTAAAATGACAACGTTACAACTCAAGAACTTAATTCTAGATATTTAAAGAACAAAAACGGAGTCTATTTTGTATAGTAACTTCTAAATGGTGCTTATGACGTCATAGTAGGTAGTCAAAAAAAGGCACGCTTGGTTTTCGTACGGATCGTGATACTTTCGTTATCTAGGTATCTACATGAGCATGACATTACAGTATTGAGACAGCTTGCTTTGGTTTGTGTCTCGGAAAGGACACTAAGCTGTTGGTTATTGGACTCAGAAGCCAGAAGGTGTGACAATAAGTCTTACCTAGGGGTATTGCGTCAGTAACGAGGTCATGGAAGTCAGATAGGTAGTGCTCCATTCATAAAGTACTGACATTCAGCTGCACCCTGTTAAAGTCTTACTTTTACACACCTGGCATTACGCCTGAAATTCCCAAAGGGTTAAGTAGAGGTGTACTTAATAGTACACCTACACTTCGCCAGGTATGTTTTAAGTCCCATGTAATAGGGGGCGAGCCTACTCCCATCAACCGGGCACAAATCAAGGCTCCGTGGCTGTCCAACGCTACTGAGGAATTCCTCATGGAAAAATCAAATAATACTTTGCCCGACCCGGAAATCGAAGCCAGTACCTCATGCTCTGCCGTCGCGGCAACAGTTGCAGTCTTTGTCAACATTGTTGAAAACTATTTAGAAGATAATGAAGCATTTGCGTTTGTAACTTCTCTCGACTCGACGTTGAGCATCTTGTTACGAAGTACAGTCTGCCAAGCTAATTAGTTTACATCGCACACAGCGGTAACTGTCATTGTACGAGCCGGTAATGTTCATACAGTCGCTCATTATCATTGTGTGCGTATACGTAGTCTACCCTACATGGGGTTTATTTTTTTATCTTTAACCGTGTAGGCTACACGGGTAAAGATAAAATACACGGGTTTACAATAAGGCCAACATTTTATACAAGTGTAACATGGTCACCATAGCTGATTGGTGTAAGCGTTTGCGTCAGTTAGTGATCTAAGCTCGACGATGTGAGTTCGATCCCAGCTGAGGAGTTATTTTTGTTTTTTATTAAATTAATTTTGTGACCAATAAAATCATTCAAGAAAAAAATTAAAAAGTAATTAAATAAAACCAATAAAATAATTTGATTTTTTATTAGATATACATTGGTATTTGGTTTGAAAGAGCCTTTTCCTTCCTTACATTGGTTGTTTTTAGGTTTAATTTGGTGGGGGCTGTATGTTAGCAAAAAAAAACTTGTGTGGCTGATACAATGATTTAATACGAACTGGTTTTAAACATATATAGGCTATAGCTATCCATACTAGACATTCGAATGAGTAAAACAC
This sequence comes from Noctua fimbriata, assembly GCA_905163415.1. Classification (NCBI taxonomy): domain Eukaryota; kingdom Metazoa; phylum Arthropoda; class Insecta; order Lepidoptera; family Noctuidae; genus Noctua; species Noctua fimbriata. The sequence continues at coordinate 6,197,267 of LR990929.1, read as the reverse complement.
TGTTTTTTACCAGTTTTATTGATAAAGGCAAAGTTTTTTGTTGGTAAGTAGGAACGTAAATAATTTGTCATAGTAGGCAGGTATATAAATTGAATCAAAGTAAAATTAGAGTTAAAGTGAATCAACATCACAACACAAACACAACACAACAAAACACAACACAATTACACACAATTCACAATCACAATCACAATCACAAAAAAAAAAAAAAAAAAAATTCTCATCACAATTTTATCAATTCTCTTTCAAATGCATCAAATGCTTTTTAATAATTATTCTGGTTTTTATTTTGTTTTTTGTAATATTTTCATTGTTTTATATTTTATGTGTTAAAACCTAGTTTTATGGGCATGCTGTGTTCTCCTATAATTGAAGGAACACACCTAAAAGAACATTTGTAATACTGTGTCCTATATTGTCTGTGTGTATTCTTTGTTGGAGATCCAAATAAATAAATAAATAAATAAACATGTTAGATAGTAAGAAATTATGACAACTTCTAACCGCATAACAATAACATCACTTCAGGAGAATATTAACATTTATACCTAGTTATTGCTAAGGTTTATATTTGTTCACATTCGCTTAACAAATATGAACATTATTTGCATGAAAATAAGATTCATATTCGTCTACTAATTAAAATAAATTCGACTATAATGAGTCGGTAAACCTTCGTTTTCTATTACTTCTTGTAACCTTCACCTCATGCTGTTAACCATATTCGCGCATATGTTACTACTTTACGCCCATCCTTATTCGACTTAAACGTTTTTTCGTCGTTACAAATCAGCACATTGTTCTCCGAATCAAAATTGATGTATGACCTAGCAAAGTGTAGTCGGTTTTGTCGGTGAGCAGTGGACAGAAAAGGTGCGCGCTGGCTTGCTGCAACGTAATCCAGAAGAATGTAGGTGATAACTCACAGTTTGTAAGCACATATTGTGTGCTGTTGCTTTTACGCGGGTGTACAAGAAGGGATCAGCCTTGTGCCTTGCCACGATGTCGTGGTGTCGAGCCGATGGATTTTCCTTTGGTTTTGGCCTAAGATGTTCTACGTCTCCAAAATCTGCATATCGGGGGTTCTCCTCTGTGGATAAAAACAGTATTTATAATACTATTAATAATAGCTATTATTATAATAAATATATTCTACATTTAAATACTATATACAAAATATAAGCTATGTTTATACAATATACTTATATATACCTAATGAATTTTATAATAATACAATACATAAATACAAGATATACACTGACATTAGCTTTTTTTAAACTGTCTAAGGGCTAAATCAAGCTAATTTTAGACCAAGTTAATTTTAACATAATCATCATAAGATAAAAAAAAAAAAATCTTTCAGTTATGTTAATATATTATTATAACTATGGTAGGTATTGCACTTAAGTTACAGTAATTATTTATTCCTAGTAAACATTGAAAGGTGAGAGGAGTTAGTTGAAGTGAAGTACGTATAATATCAACATAAGATTATATGTAACTGTCACTCACCGATATCATTAAGCGCCTTCCAATTTCACTTCTTCTTAGCGTGTCGATGACAATTCAAATTGAGTCAGCCCAAAATTTGGCGACGAGTTTGGCACTTTCAGTAGCGTCCTGGGATGCATATCACAGGAGAAAACAACAGGACAGGCAGGACACGATATAAGTGTTCCCATCGTTTGTGGGACAGCACCACATTTACACTCACAATTTCACATATAGATACGTTTTGGTCATCCAAAACAACGATTTCTACCCTTTTGAACATTGATAAATGTTGCATGGTTGGATCCATAGAAATAAATCCGCACACATGCGCATGAGTAGTAATCAATAAACTCAGTAATGCAAATACTCGTAGATTGACAACTATGAACGCTCATTTTTATAAATGAGGGTGTTTGAAAACAATATTTTTTAATTGTCGGTAGTTATTTTCTAAACAGTCAAATTAAAATGACCTGAGAGTTCCGTGTTTATCTCAAACGTTGGAAACTTCATTACACAACCATGAACGGGATCGAATCGTTATAAATAATACTTTAAGTAATGTTTTAACAAAATAATAAATACAAAAAGAAAAAGGATATATTGTTGCATACATGGTTTGAACTTACGGCTTCTCGTTTACTGACCAAAGACGATAGCCATTGTGCCAAGCTTGCTATAGTAATATTATGCAAAATATTATATCTCCTTCAGTACCATAAGTGAATGATGACTATATATTGGTATATGGTAATTGATGTGCCACACGCACACTAATAAAAACCGAGCTCGCTCGTTTTATTTAGTGTTCGTGTGCATAACTATGACTTGACCCGCACATCATCATCATCATCATTTCAGCCGAAAAGTCCACTGCTGGACATAGGCCTCCCCCAAGAAGGGGGGTTTTGCCATAATCGCCACGCTTGGCAGGCGGGTTGGCGATCGCAGTATGGTTGTTGTAGAATCAGAGAACGCTGCTGCCCATTCTCTGGACCCGCACATATAAACTGTAAATCAATTAGGTGATTCAACTGTACAAACCCAAATACACTGTATTGTTTGGTTTAACCTAACTACTTACTACTGCAATGTAAACGTTGTAATATTCCAAGTCTTTGCGCTGTATTGTTCATCATCATCATAATTTCAGCCGAAAGACGTCCACAAGTGTCACCACATTGACCGGTCTCGTGCGACTCGCATCCAGCGGATCCCTGCAACCTTCACCAGGTCATCGGTCCACCTAGTGGGAGGCCTTCCAACGCAACGTCTTCCGGTTCGAAGTCCCCACTCCAGAACTTTTCGGCCTCATCGGCCATCCGTTCTGCGACCAATGTGCCCTGCCCACTGCCACTTAAGTTTGGTTATTATTCGGGCCACGTCGGTAACCTTGGTTCTCTTGCGGATATCCTCATTTCTGATTTGATCACGCAAGGAAACTCCGAGCATAGCCCTAACTAGATCGACCTAGATGTGTGTTGCTCGCTTTGACATAATACCTACTTATGATCGATGTAATGCTCAAACTCGAGACATTACACAGGAATGCTCCCAGTGAGCACTCCCCTTTATGTATTGGTCAATATTGTAACAACCCTAGAAAACCTGGTGCCAGGAAAAGTAAGACTTCAAGTAATAATGAAGTTTTTCGCCGTTTATTTCTTTCCTGAAATTGTTTGAGATATTTTTCTTTTTGTTTTGTTGATGTGGGAGAAAGTTCTGTGATGAAGTACATCGTGATTGTTTATTACATGGCTTTTGAAACATAGTAATTGTAAGCTTATTTTCATAAATTTTTATTAAATCCCACTTCCTATTAATATTATAAATGCGAAAGTTTGTGATGATGTATGGATGTTTGTTTCTCTTTCACGCAAAAACTACTGTACGAATTTGGATGAAATATAGCAAACAGATAGTTTATAACCTGGATTAACACATAGAATCCTTTTTTAATTTTAATTTTTAGTTTTAACGTTTATTTAAAGAAACTTAGACATACATTACAAGATAGTTTAACAAGAAAATTTAGGTCAATACAAGTGGTGTAGTCATCTGTAGTCGAACTAGGCAGAGCCTGTATTTCGACCATCAGCGCCAAACCCCTCGAGTATTAAACATATTTTTTATCCCGGTAGTATGATCCTGTAGGACAATTATCAAACTGCAAGCGGGTGAAGCTGCGGGTATAAGCTAGTTAGGTATAACTGGACTGCCTTTATTTATATTTTAGTCATGGTATTGACGATCTGAGGCCCTGCCATGAACGCTACTCGTAAATGTAACGTAATAAACGATTTTTGAATAAGAAACCTAATTTGTTATAATTTTTACGACTGACAAAATTTGTATGACCCACACATAGAAACGGGATAAAATAATATCTTAAAACTTGGTAAATATTATATCCGAAACGAGCAATCACAAAGGTGAAGGTCACCAGTATCTGAACAGGTCGTTGTGGCTGTGCTTGGATGAGTCATTTGTCCAACAGTGGACTTCTAACTGTTGAGATGATGATGATGATGTAGGGATATTTGATTTTGATTGGCAACCATTATGCAGATTCATGTTCAATCATGGATATCCTAATTTCAGTATCATATCTCTAGTATAGGACTGAGTAATTATTCCATAGCCCGCACAAACGCCATTCTATGCCACACGGCAGCACATTAAGCTATGCATTTCCAGCATAACATGCCCTCGCTTTGTGTAGATTTCCCTTACAATGAGAGATCCGCTTATACTGGTTTTGTATAGCTTGATTGACCATCGTGCGTACAATGTACAACCGAAGACACTGATGACGGTCGACCAGTCTTCAACCATATTACTCAGGGCTTAAGGGTGAAACGTAGTCGATCGTCAGTGTCTTCGCTTGTACATGCATTGTCTCGCTGTCCCATTGAAATGGAACTCATTACAGCCCCCCTCTTTCAATCAGCGCCCGCATTATTGAATAGTGTTCATGTTCACAGCTCCACCGATAATGAGGGGATGGAAATCGAGTTGTCACCTGGGTTGACAGTCTTGTTTCATTTTAATGAAGGAAATTGATGACAGGTTGGTAATGAAGGGAACGTTTTAATAAGCTCTTTTTGTGTTAGGAAGGTGATTGTGTAGCGATTGGTTTTTGTTTTAATTGGAGATGTTGTTGGTAGTGTGTGCGTTGCTGGGTAGGGTGTGTGTTGCTGGGAAGAGTGTGTGTTGTTAGGTAGTGTGTGCGTTAATGGGTACTGTGTGTGTGTTGCTTGGTACTGTGTGCATTGCTGGGCAGAGTGTCGTTGCTGGTCAGAGTGTGTGTTGCTGGGTACTGTGTGCATTGCTGGGCAGAGTGTCGTTGCTGGACAGTGTGCGTTGCTAGGTAGCTTGTTGTGTTTAGTGGCATTTTAATTAATCGGTATAGCGCGGTATAGTATAGGTATTATAATATTAATAAACTTTAGAACTTTTCTATTTGAAAAGATAATATTGATCAAATGTTTTGATGAAGCAATATTATCAATTTAAATTTCAGGAGGGTATTGAAGGTTGATGTGAAAGTTTCCGTGAATTATAGTTACCATAGTACGTGTTTGTCACTTTACTAAACAATTCATTCGGTGTAGACTCAACTGAACTATTGTTTGACCTACAAATTAACGGTAGTTAGGTTATTTGCATAAACAAACAGTTAAGTTGACTGTGACTCCATCTAGTTTGTAGTTGTGTATTCGATATAAGTTTGTACCAATATATATACCTATATACTGTGTTTTAAGCTTGAAACTTAGGTGGTGGATGGGTGATTACATACCGAATTGACTCTGTGCAAGCACGTTAAGCCGTTGGTCAAGGCTGACAATTGTAGATCTTTGACAGACGTTACAGGTAGTCAGGGGCCCGAAAGTTTAACATTCTTACCAAGGGTATCGTAAAACCTAGTACTAACTGGGTTATGGAAGTCAGGTAGGCAGTCGCTCCATGTAAAATACTGGTATTCAGCTGCTTCCGGTTAGACTAGAAGCCGATCCTAACATAGTTGGGAGAACGCTCGGCAGATGAAGATGTGATATATGCATATGCTTAAACATATGTTGCATATTTCAACGCAGAAACATGAACTTTAACCAAAAGTATTCCATAGATTTGACTTGAATTTAGTAGAAGTCTGTATAAAGTAACTCGGCCTATTTCGTGGAAAATTATTTCAGTCCTAATTTTATTAATTACTAGCTTATGTCCGCTGCTTCGCCCGCGTGAAGTTCGATAATTGTCCCACGGGATTATTCTACCAGGATAAAAAGTATCCTATGTTTTAATCCAGGTTATAAATTATCTATGTGCAAAATTTCATCCAAATCCGTTCAGTAGTTTTTGCGTGAAAGAGTAACAAACATCCATCCATCTTCACTAACTTTCGCATTTATAATATTAGTAGGACTAACGATTTTCATATTAACTATAATTTATTTTAGTTACTTAACTAGACTATGAGTAAATCAAAGGAAGACAAAAAAGAAAGCAACTTCATTTTCCTAATTTTTCCTTAAACGTCAAGGGATTTCCGTAATAAAGACATTTTGAAAACAATTTGGCTAAATAAGCTCAAAGACTTGTTTAGTTTAAAAGATTGAGAAAGACGTACTTACAACCTGTTTTTTAGGACTTATAAAAAAAATGCGAAAAACTCAGTGGAATTGCCTGATATTATGTAAATGGATAAATTAGGTACTTTATGAATATAGATGTCAGTAAAAATGTACGCAGTAAGTTTCTACAGAATGATGTTCTCATTTAAAATTTATGTTGATGTGCCGTAAGGTGTTTATATTATAATTGCAATTTTTTATCGGATTTTTCCGTCAAGAACTTCTCAGTAGCAGCCACAGAGTCTGGATTTGTGCCCGGTTGATGGCAATAGGATCCGCTGGATGCGAGTCGCACGGGACCGGTCAATGTGGCGACACTTGGGGGAGGCCTATGTCCAGCAGTGGACGTCTTTGGGCTGAAATTATGATGATGATGATGGCAATAGGATCGCCTCCTATTACATGGGATTTAAACATAACTGGCGATATGTGGCTGTACTTTTAAGAAGGTACACCTATGCCTAATCCTTTGGGGATTGGCGTGATGTTATGTTATGTTTTTATTATACGAACGCATATAACAGTGTCTGTTCCCCGCGATTTATTTGAAATTCTTGTAAACTCCAATGAAAATTGAATAAAAAAACCGTAGTGCAATTTTACTGTGAATTCTTGTATGAATGGAATTTTCGGAACAGAACAGGCAACCGACACAGAAGAATGAAAATCAGGGATTTTGGGGAAAAAATACATATTTACCAGTATCTTCAGTTGTTTCTATACGTTATTTACCAATCAGTATATCACGGTAGTGAATAAAACACATCATGAAGCCCATTCCTCTTCTACTTTTTCAGACTTTCATAGCATCATTACACTGAATACCAAATTTATTGACCCACCGCTTATTGTACCATATTCTCTAAAGCCACCTATAAAATTACCTTAACCGTGAAACACCACGCTCTATTGAATATTTTTATTGGCAACGTTAAATTTAAACGGCCAAGTTTCAGCCGTAAATTAAATTTTGTGTAGATCGAGGCTAGATTGGCTGTAAAAAATGGACAAAGTGGCTTTTTTATTGTTTGTGATTGGCCAAAAGGGAGTGTTATTAACATTGTTGGTTTTGCCTGTATTTGGTGGTAAACGGGAGTAATTATGAGGACTGTTTGTGCTGTTACATTATTGGTGGGACTTGAATTGCCATTAATTTATGTCCCAATAACCTGCTAGGTTTTATTAGGAGAATGAAATAGGCGTTGACTTTTATGACATTGATTTGATTTAGAATAGTCTTTTTGGGGAAAGTTGACGTGTACTTAACGCCTATTATATGGGACTTAAACATAACTGGCCGAATGTGGGTGACCTATTCAATCAATCAATCAATCAATCATTTTATTATCAGGCAACTGAGGCCCATAGATAAAAATACACAAAATAATCTAAAATAAAAACAACTCAAAAAAACAAAAAAAAACAAAAACAAAAAAAAAACAAACAAACAACAACAAAAACAACAACAACAACAACAACAACAACAACAACAACAACAACTACTAATATTAGGTATATCTTTGCCAAACCCTTCGCGGATTAAAGACGTGATGTTATGTTATGTTATTTTGACTAGTCTAATGCAATATTGGTCCTTGTAATAAATTCCTTCTACACATTCCCCCTTCCTAGGTCACTACAAAATATTTCGATACTTACTGATATTCTGTTTTTCAGCCGGAGCTTTACAAGAACGAGCTGGTCCGCCAATCGTCCACCGACAGTGCTGAACTGGAGTTCTGTGGCAAGCTACACTTCGCACTCAAGTACGACCAGGAAGTCGAGGCTCTTGTTGTCAAGGTAAGTCATAGATACCTTCAAAAGGTGATATGGAAATAAGACTTGAAAATGTGGGGTTCCCTTTACCTGACTGGAACTATTCCGGTGGCTTCCATCAGCACACAAAAGGTGGCACCGTTACTGCTTAAGATACCAATCTGTAACCCTTTCTGATCAACGCCTGCTGGGACACCGCCCGTGGGAGGCCGTATAAAGATCATCATCTGCCTAGCATAATAGCATAACCAGCCTATAATATTCCCACTGCTAGGACACACGGTCTCTTCTCTATGGGAGGGAACAGGCTATAATCCACCACACGGCCCTGTGCGTTTTGGTAGGTGTCAAATTTCTTCGAATTTTTGGTTCTAGTAAATGCCGGTTTCCTCACGATGTTTTCCTTCACCGTTTTGAGAGTACTGGTGATGAAATAAATTATACAAAGTAATGCGCCTGCCTGGATTCGAACCCACGACTTACTGTTTGTAAGTCAAGGCCGCCACCAATGGGCCACCGCTGCTCCCACTGCATCTGCCTACCCTTTTGCCAATTTTTTTGGGTGAATACCAGTTACAGGCGGTTTATTACATTGAGCGATTGCCTATCTCACCTCCACATTCCAGTGGTAATACGATATACCTTGGTAAGACTGTCAAAGATATACAAATGACAGCCGAGACCAACGGCTTAACGCGTTTTCTGCAATAACATTTTATTATACGAACGAATAAATTAAATTCACCTGAAACTTAATAACGAAATGAAATAATGAATAATAAAAGCAGAAATGACGTTACTGAAGCCTTAATGAGCCAATTAAAACTAATTAATGTAAGCAGTACGTAGATAATATCGTCATAAAATGCTCATCTTCCTTTGACTGTACGCGAATATGTAATCTTGGCTACATAGTAACCGGAGCATTAAAAGTATTTTAAAACTCTATTATATTTTTAATGTATTATTGTAAGGAATTTTGAACCAAGATAAGAGAGAGCCTGAGTCCAGGCATTTACCCCATAAATTTTTCGCAATTAATTAAAAAAAAAAACACCTGTTCCATACATTTTGACCGTGTAGGCATTGCACTTTTGTAGGAAATAGCAGATTTTTTTTTAATGAAAGAGGATGAAAAGTTTCTATGTGGATCTCAGAATGATGGACTGAATACGTGGTAACCGATTTCGCGTCAGTGTCCCTTCCACCCCGTATACCTATTTGAAATTTATTTGCTTCATTCCTTGAAATTAGTTTCACGTCTATAAACATTTCTTAGTCTATGGCAGGGCTTAGGACAATCAATCGAGTCCATGGAGTTTAGTATGTTCTCCTTGATTGGAAGTGCTAGGCTTAAGAGCTTCTGGAAATGTTTTCAGTTTAGATGAAGATAAAGACCAAGACTGACTCGTTGGTGTATTGGGCGCAAGCGCAACTGATGAGCTTGACGTCCTGGGTTCGATTCCCAGGTCGGGTAGTGTTATTGGGTTTTAACATCAGGAATTTCTCAGTAGCAGTCACGGAGTCTGGATTTCTGCCCTAGGTTCGCCCCCTATTAAACGGGATTTAAACATAACTGGCGAAATGTGAGGTACATCTCTGGATAACCCTTTGGTTTTGATTACAGGCGTGATAATGTTTTGAAGATAAAATTTAAATTAAGATTGGGATAGTATTTTGTTTTTTGATGTTATTGTGCCTGGATTTATGGCATATAATGCGCAAAGGAAAGCATTTTTTTTCTTTTTATAATATATTTAATAAGCAATTTTAATCTAACTTAATTTGCTAAAAGTAAAATTATATCTAAGAGCACGTCCATTGCGTTTACTTAGCGTCTGTTAAGGCGAAGTCACTTTGTTCTTGTGTCTATTTAAATAGCAAGGTACTATATAACACTCTCGGGAAGGTCACAAATAGGTTACACTACACTAACTCAAAAGGCTTAGTCCTTTTGAGCCTTCTTACTATGTCCGTGTTATCGAGGAGAAAGGAAAGCATGATACATTATTATGATACATTATTATTTTATGAACTTTATAAAAATAATAAAGTAAATTTATTGCGTGTTACATTTGTGTAGGTATGAATTAATAATATCGTTTTTCTGTTGCTAACCAATGTGGCGCAGTTATGCTATAAATATAGTCAGGGCTTTATTAGCTCAAGTAACGTATCCCGTGCAAGTAAACAAATCACAAATCTCATTATACTTTATTGAATCTAAAAGTATAATTTTAGATCACTTAATATCAGAGAAAAAGCTCTTATGCTACATTGTTTTTTTTTAATTTTGTCCCTTTCATTTTTATTTCAATAAGCCTTTTACTTAATAATATAAAAATAGACGACGGAACTTTCCCTCTTATTATTATACTTTTATTGAAAAGTCGACGACCGATATTATTATTTGAATAAATTTAGCTAAAACTCAATCACTGATTGATCTTTACTTTATTGAAAATTATTATACCCTAATAGAGGAAATAGGGGCAACGACCGATCATAAAATAAAATCGGTTAAGTAAGAGTCGGACTCGCTCATGAAGTGTGCCGTACCATCGTAGTACGCTATAACAACAAATAATAAATTGAAAGGGGAGTCTTTCAATTTATTATTTGTTGTTATAACGGCAACAAATTTAAGTTATTTATTTGTTATTCTTATTTATATTACGGATCATGAGACAGCCCGCTGACAGACAGACGGACGGACGGACGTGGTCGCAAGCGTTTTTGCTGAACGGGAGGATTTGTTTCACAATGTGTTATTGGGATTTTCCACAGCAGCTCGAAATCACGAATTGTGCTTGGTTGGTAAAAACTAATTGACAAACTAGTGTACGACGACCAATCAAGCTGTATAAAACCAAATTAGGCTGATCTCTCATTGTACGGGAAGCTCATACAACATGAGGTCAGGTTATACTGGATATGTATAGCTTGATGTGTTGCCGTGTGCACCATAATTATACCTCTACCATACGTTCTGGGATTACAGGCATGTTAACAAACAAATCAAACTGCTATTTGTTTAGACCACTAATTTCATTCATAAGAATGCGAGACTGTTCGAAAGAGATACCGCGGCCCTGGCACACAAAGGGCAAAGAAGGAACATGGATGGGTTTTAGTCAGTAAAACTCTGACAGTCCCTTCCACACCGCCCAGAGCGGAAGGAGTCATTTGATGATTCCCGATCCAAAAAAAAAATAATTGTTTCCAAGTGAACTGATTTTCTGTTTCACAAGAAGTCAACTCACATAAAAAAGGCATGCCAAAGACTGAAAGACGGTTCAGCGAAAACCGTTATATAAAAGAGCCAAATCAAATCGTCGATCTTAACTATGTCCACATCGGCCTGATTTTTCGTCCAATCAAAATTTTTAGGTCAGCAAGATGTAACTTGCGGAATGGACGTGATTTTTCCAAATCAATTTGTTCTGTAGGTACTCCTGAAACGGGGCCGAGTGACATTTAGATAAAGATTTGTTAAAATGTAATGCTCATTTATACAAGAACTGTTTCTCGCTTTCAAAAGGGATGTAAAGTTGAGTTTTGTGAAACAGTGAACGAACGGGAAGAATAGCCGTGCCATTCAAAATCTGAAGGGAGCATCTGCCTAGCCTTTTCCCAACTATGTTAGTGTCGGCTTCTTGTCTAACTGGATGCAGCTGAATACCAGTATTTTACATGAAGCGACTGCCTATCTGACCTCCACAACCTAGTTAGTACTAGGTAATACGATACCCCTCGGTAAGACTGGTTGGCAGACTTTTTGGGCCACTGACTACCTGTAACGACTATCAAAGGTATACAAATGACAGCCGGGACCAACGGCTTAACGTGTTTTCCGAGGCACGGAGGAAGCTCGGTATGTAATGGGTGGTCATCCATCCACAGACCAACCTAGGCAAGCACGGCTTAACCTAAAGATCTATTCGAGCGGCTGTTATTATTAGCCACGAGCTTCTAAAAATCTGAAGGGAAATTTTAGCAAAAATCAATATCATCTTCATTCTCCTGCCCTTATCCCAATTTATGTCCCTAGTCTCCTAGGAGTCTCCTAACACAGGCATTATTAACTTAAAAGGAGTCTCTAAACACTAAACCCTTATGTAAACTGACGCATTAATAAACTTTATAAGTATTACTTATTTGCAGTTACCACAGCATTTCTTATTCTTCCATACTTCTCTATTAGACCGTGTTCATACACAGCGTATAGTCAGCCGCCGACTATGAGCGTCAACTTCAAAATGTATGAAAAAACAAACGGCAGTCTGAATTTTCTTCGTTTATTTTTTACTGAGCTCTCACAGTCGGCGGCCGACTATACGCTTTGTGTAAACGTAGCCTTACCCTAATCAAAAATTTCTCTTCAAGAAAACGAAATCGAATTCAAATTAGGCAAAGAATCTCAACACAACTGGGGTGTTGACCGACCGCTTTAAAGAGTCCTCGCGAAGGTATCAATTTAAATGGAATATTCTGAAGGTTGATCACGTAAACAAACGACGTCACGTTGTCAATTAGTATTGTAATATCTACGTGAATTGTGGTAATTTTAAAGCAAATAACCTGTGGTATATTGTTAGGATTTTGTGGACGCTTACTGAGCCTTTGATGGGTCAAGCCGAAGGAATCATTAAAGCGGTCCGTCTAGATTGGCAAAACAGTAGGAAGTGGTTTAGGGACTGCCCTAAACCACTTCCTACTGTTTTAGCTGGTAAGAAGCAACTCTCAACTGTCAACTATCTGATGCATGGCCGCCGTTTTCATAAAGTTACGCAAAAACCGCTCATATCGCTGCAGATTGTCATTTTTTTTGGCTTCGCCACTGATATGAAGTTATTGGTTGCGGTCACCTTCGGAACCTTCGATTCGAATTTCGAATCATAGTAAGTTTGAGGACATCGCCCGACGTGTTTTGTCTCTTTATGTCTCGTTTCTCAACTGTCGACAAAAGTTCCCCGTGTAAACGAGCCTTAAGATTGAATGTCAAAGGTTCTTTTTTATTAAATTCAGCGTGTAAAGGATCTTAATTGAATTTTCTTCTTCGCGTGTGGTTCAAGACCTTTACAGGTTATTGAACCCTATTGAACTTGAATGTGGGAAGTTGATGATATTTACATAATATGCTTTTACGAGCGTGTTGGGGTAGTAGATTGTGATTTTGCATGCATATGAGAAAATATTTCAGGTTCAGTCTAAAAATATGTTTAAGCTTTGTGATTATACGGAAATTATGAAAGTTAGTATTAAAATCGTCAAAGAACATAAAACTAGTCAATACGAGCATAAATGCTGATTGTCAACCAATGAATAACTTTTGAATGGACTGCCTCGTTAGTCAGGTGGTCGTAAGCGCGACTGCATGAGGTCCTGGGTTCGATTTCCGGGTTGGGTAAAGTGTTATTGGGTTTTTCCATCAGGAATTTCTCAGTAGCAGCCACAGACTCTGGATTCGTTTCCGGTTGATGGCAATAGAACATGGAACTTTAACATAACTGGCAAAATGTGGATGTACTATTAGGTACACCTCTACCTAACCTTTCGGGGATTACAGGCGTGATGTTATGTTACGATTTTGAATTCTATTTTAATTTTTCCTTGCGGTGAAAGAATCGTCATTCCATGATTAAGAAATAATATTATTATGTACTAATGAAAAAATCATTCCCGATACGGTCACTCAAAATTAATGACTGGTCGAAAGATTTGATGGACCATCCATTTGTATGGGGAACCTTATAATTAATTCAGTAATTGAACCGGCGACAGCCACGTGTAGGAAATGTCAGGAGGATTAATTTCTAAATTGATTGGATGAATTTTATGATTTATTCACGTTCACAAGGACTCCTTGATTAATGTCAGATTCTAGATATGCCAGACGAGCTTATAACGCCAGATTCTATGAATGCCAGATTCTATAAACGCCAGATTCTAATAATGCCAGATTCTAACAGCCGCTCGGGTCGATCTCCAGGTTAAGCCGTTTGCCTAGGTTGGTATGGAGTTTCCTTACGTCAAGCCGTTGGTCCCGGCTGTCATTTGTAGATCTTTAACAGTCGTTACAGGCAGTCTTTGGCCAGAAAGTCTGACACCTAGTCTTACCAAAGGGTATCGTATTACCCAGCACTAACTGGGTTGTGGAGGTCAGATAGGCAGTTGTTCCATGTAAAATACTGGTATTCAGCTGTATCCTGTTAGACTGGAAGCCGACCCCAACATAGTTGGGAAAAGGCTATGCAGATGATTCACGTTCACAATAACCGGCTCGAGTGTGTTTTGTTTTTGTCTTTTCTAGGGACTCGAATCTTGGCATCAATTGTTTATGCTCTTCCGGTAATCCGAATGAGTTCACATTGATGTACACACACAAGATATTTTGATGTAAACAAAATATTATGATGTCATAATAATATACTCGTAGCTCATCTGACGATAGAGGTGTAAAGTCAACGCAATATCGATTTACATTAAAATAAGCCTCCAAGAGTGGCAATACTTAAGGGAAATTCTTGGCAGTAAGAATTTCTACTTCGTCTTCCTTTCTTTGTGGTCAGTGTTTAACTTGGTGTCAGAGTTTTTATGCCGCCCATGGGCCTCTGACTTGAGTAAGAACTTATAAATGTGATTAAACATAACGTCTCAAAATCAAAACGTATGTATAGAAATTTTCAACTAAAATATGTATTGTACAAAAACACGTGTAAGTGGATCATTAGCTGCTTGTCTAGTGCAGTCAGCCTTGCTTCCACCTCGCTAACTGGTTAATGAATTCAGCCAAGGTATCCCACGCAGGATGCCTGTGCCCCACCATTAGGAAAGTTATATACACTGATTGTGTATGTAATGTTGTACAAGGTGGAGATGACAATACAACAATAAATTGGAGCTTCGTATACCTGATGACGTTCCCAGTCTGCATTCAAAAATTCTATTGGATATATCCAGTAGTTTTGTCGCAAGACATTATTTTTCATTTTTAGCATTTTCTACATGATGTATAGGCTAGCATCGACAGGTTAACGACCCCACATCGGTATAATCATTAAACACAAGTTTTCATTTCGCTACTTCAAAAACTTTTCCAAATTTGTTCTTAAATTTTATTTCCTGATGTGAATTAGCGCAAATTATACCTAAGAACAGTGAACCAACATGAATAAATGGAGCTCTATTTCGTTTACAGTTTTAGGCTATATAGTTTGAATAAAAAAAAAATGTCCCCGACGTAGGGTTTATTTGATAGTTTTAATAATATTCCTAAGAACTAGTATTGCCAGTGTTTTCATTTATTGTCGTATCATCGTGTCCACCGATATGCATCTCTACGTGGTGCCGAAACAAAAGACGAACAATAAAAAAAAATACCTATTAAAATAATAATTTTCTCTTGTCCAGATATTCGAAGCCCGCGACCTGCCCATCAAGGACGTGACCGGCAGCAGTGACCCTTACATCAAGGTGTTCCTCCTGCCTGACCGCAAGAAGAAGTTCCAGACCAAAGTCCATCGCAAGAACTTGAATCCTGTCTTCAATGAGACCTTCTTGTTCAGGTAAGTGAGAAGACATAAGTTTCTTGATATTAAGGAAGCGTCAGGTTATCCCGCCAAATTAAAGTTTTCTTAGATTTTTTGCAATTTGCAGGTCAGTTTCAGACTATATGTTGAACAAAATATGATTAAGTCAGTGTCAGTTTGTTCTGTATGGTGTCCGGACGTAAAGAATAGCACCATCCCATATCTTCCCGTGGGTGTCGTAAGAGGCGACTAAGGGACTTACCAGAGAATGGGCAGCAGCGTTCTCTGTGATTTTTATAACAAACATACTGCGATCGCCAACCCGCCTGCCAAGCGTGGCGATTATGGCAAAACCCCCCCCTTGGGGAGGCCTATGTCCAGCAGTGGACGACTTTCGGCTGAAATGATGATGATGATGATGAGTGTCAGTTTGTATGTTGATTGAAATATGATTCGCGACCGTAAAAAAATGGCTTTACTGAGTTATAGTCATTGAAATCATCAATACAACGCTCTAAGTCCATTTAATCCCATTAAATGACTTTTTCATGAAATAAAAAAAATATATAATATAGTCATTCAATGCTTTCTTCTTTGTTAATTTTAAGTCTAGTTTGCACCTAAGCGGTCCCTAATTCCTGTGCTTAGTATAAAACAATCAAATATTTTAACTTATTATATCTTGAATGATTACTCATTGCACTCATAATATTGTAGTCCTGCAAGACTTTTCTCATTAATCCAAAATTTCTGCACAAATTAGGCACAATAACATTGGCTATAATAACGAGGGTGGGCGCTGATACCTATTACAAGATATTAAGTTATCTTAGCTTAGGTATTTGCTGGAATTACAACATGACATACAACAACATGCATGACATACAACTTTAATAACCTTAAGGCCTATTTTTATTGTAAACCATATTTTTGCATGAACCATATTTTTAATTATTGTGAACCATATTTTTTTTATTTTATTTTATTTTTATTAATGCGATTAAATTAACCCTAAGAAAGTTTTAGTTTCGCGGGCTGCCGGGCACTTCCACTTTAAGAGCCAAAGTAATGAACATTCGACATGTGATAAACCACACTGGGTCCATGTCACTATGCAAGGTAGTGGGACGTATCCACAGATTACAGTTCAGTCTGTCTTACAGAGATAAGGTCTGTGTTTCAGTTGTGAGAACATCATAGACTGAATATGATAAGAGCCTAGATCTACCGTCAAGTTATGAAAGGACGTTGATAGGTATTCAGATTCCGAGATTTTTTTATGCCTCATTTATGTGGGGGAGGAGTGATTTTTTCATAATTTTACTGCAACATTGTTTAGCAGTGCTTTTTCCCTTTTTAAATTGGTATATAGCAAAAAGTCTTCTAGTCTATCTGTAAAACATCTGGACATTAAATTATATTTAAGGATTCCATTTTTTGCCACACTGACTTCACTTACCTCCCTCTTGACTGTCCATTGGTCGCAATCGCGACTGCTGAGCATGAGGTCCAAGGTTCGATTTCCGGGTCATGCCAGTTGTTGGGTTTTCCAACAGGAATTTCTCAGTAGCAGCCCCGAAGTCTGGGTTTGTGCCCAGTTGATAGCAATAGGCTTACCCCCTATTGCAAGGAATTTAAACATAACCGGTGAAATGTGGGTGTACAATTAGGCATACACCTCGGGCTAACCTAATTTTATGTAATTTTTTGACATTTGGCAACTGAACTCAAAAAAGTGGTAATCATAAAAGTGTCAGTGGAAAATCTCTATATTATTTTCAGCCAGTCAAACAAGAGTGAGCACAGTAAATTCACTGTAGAACTTGCACAAAATTTTCCAGGCATAAAAATGTAATATTAATTTTATCAAGTTCCCAAGATCCGAAGCTCCTTAAAATTCTATTTCTACTTTAAGCGCAGGCCACACCGCCAGCTGGCGAGCGGGCGAGCGACGCGAACGATGCCATTCACTTCGTTCGGCTCTTTTGATTGTTCTCGGTGTGAACCAAAGTAAAAGATATGAAAAGATACGTCGTTCGCCCGCTCGCCCGCCCGCCATCTGGAGGTGAGGCCCACGCTTTAAGCCGTCGTTCGATCCATCCCTCGGGACTTGGCGACAGAAACTTGGCAATATTTCGTCAAAATATTAGTTTTGTTGAGTGCCACCTGACTTGTCAAGTAACCGGTAAATTGAGTTTACTCTTAGTTTTCATCTTGACGTTAATTGTACTTCACTTTAAAAGTTTCTTCGGAATTTCTGGAATATTAGCTTTCTTGTTACTTTATTCTGATGTAAATTAAAACTAAATATTTGGGATTATTAATATCCTAAGAGCTGTGGTTGCTCTGTGAAATCAGCCACGACTTGAAGACTTGAAGTTGCAACAGATAAGTGTGACTCAGCAGTGATTAGTTGGTTACATTTCAGGCTAGTCACGGAGTCTGGATTTGTGCCCGGTTAATGGGAATAGGCTCGCCCCCTATTACATCGTACTTAAACATAACTGGTTAAATGTGGGTTTACTATTAGGTACACCTTGCTTAACCCTTCGGGGATTATGGGCGTGATGTTATGTGTTATGTTTACTTGAGCGGTCAGCGGTCTTTTTATGTGACGGGACGTATGTATAGCATACGTGCTCTTTTATGTTTCATACTAAACATGTTGGGTCCAAAAGATCTATTTTCCCCATTAGTATGTGACTGCAGGCCTTTTAAAAAAGACAAAGACCTAGGCTTCCTTTCCTTAGTCCACGCACCTCTACCTTCTGTCAGGTAATGCTGGACAAAGAGTCCTACAATACTTATTTCTGAAATTACATAAAGCCTTTATTCCAACAAAATTATTTAGTCTTTAAATAATCTTGAAAGGTCCTGTTAAAGTACCTCCTACTTCCGCAAAGAAACTCTTAACGGCTTCCAGAAACTTCTGGCAACTGTTCCTAATTACATCCGACCTTTAGCCAAGGTCAACAACCTCCACGGATACCGTTGGCGACAAAAAAAGCCAAATTTGTATGCAAAACAAATAAATTGACAAACTCTTGGAAACTTTTTACTGAAAGTTCAGAGACCTTACCTGAAAAAAGTGAAATTTCAAAGGCAATCATAAGTTTCTGATTGGCCGAAACGAGGAATTCTGCAGTCAACATGAGAGGTGCTACTTTTGTTCGGGTACGTTCATTTCGGCAATATTTGTCAAACAATGAAACCAGCCCGAAGCAGTCATTAGACCAATTGGACGTAGTTAAGCGAAAAGGATCCAATCCACAACATGGCCAAAATTGACTTAGTGCATCACGTCATGTACCTGCGGCAAATAAATATATTTTCTTTCTTTCTTTCTTTTCATCAAACTGATGAAGAATTAAAAACTTATTCATTTGGGTTGGTCGTAGGTTAGGTCTTTTTTACTAGCTGATAGTATTTTTTGGCCATGTTGTGGATTGGATCCTTTTCGCTTAACTACGTCCAATTTAGTATTCACTAATCCGGCTTGTGAGGAGCTCGTGGCTAAGTAATAATAGCCGTTCGGGTCGATCTTCAGGTTAAGCCGCGCTTGCCTAGGTTGGTCTGTGGATGGATGACCACCTATTACATGCCTATTACGTCTTAAGGGAAGCCAAGGTCCTTGGTATACAGGTCTACTTGATGAGACGTCAGCTAAGGTGGTGTGGGCATGTCTTTAGAATGCACGAAGAGAGACTGGCGAAGGGCATCTTCTATTCTGGACTCCAGGAAGGAAAACGGAAACGTGGTGGTCAGTTTTTACGTTTCAAGGATGTTCCGAATAGACACTTCAAAAGATCTGAATTTGTCCCCTTAGTGGCTGTCGTTACAGGTACTCAGTGGTCCGAAAGTCTGACAACCAGTCTTACCAAGGGGTATCGTATTATCCAGTACTAACCGGGTTGTAGAGGTCAGTCACTTCATGTAAAATACTGGTATTCAGCTGCATCCGCTTAGACTGGAAGCCGAGTGCTTAGTGCATAATCTGGTGTCTTAGTTTTTATGCCACCCATGGGCCTCTGACTTGGCTTAACATGCCATCGAGAAATATCTCTCAGGCATGCTGGTTTGGTTTCCTGACGATGTTTTCCTTCACCGAAGCAAGTGATAATTATACAATACGGACATGAATCAGAAAAATCAGAGTTGCGTGTCTTGGGGTTCGAACTCGAGACCATCGCTGAATCAAGTTCAGATGAGCTCGACAGGATCGGAGCTAAGCCTATCGGCATTTTCCTGAACACTGAACTCCTGCATTTATCCGATATTTCACCATGAACCGTACATGTTTGTAGCAACCATTACAATGTTGAAATGTTTTCGGTATATACCAAACACACAAATACCAAATTAGAATTTTACACATGTCGTTGCAAATGTCAAAGTTCAACCCTTTCAATGTTTTTTGGTCTTATTAGCATTTATAAGAAATCCGTTTCGTTTTATTTCGTATATAACAAAGGCTTATTTATATATATTATGTGAAATCTTTCAATTATAGGTAGGTAATTTATTATTTGTTTAATGCTTGTATTTTTTTTGTAAAAAAAAGTCAATGAAACAAACAAAATCACCGACTTCCGAAATTAAAGTTATTTTAGTGTTTTTTGGAAGTCTCTTGAAATTTTTTTTTTAAGATTCTCTAGAAACTACTAAACAGTACATCACTAATAACAGTACTTATCCGATAGTTAGCCGGTCAGTCTTTTCCTTTCCAAGCCTTAACAGTCAAACGGATTCCTTCCATGGCTCACCATCAGACCATGACCTAGATGAGGTCAAAGGATAGTATGTATCCCGCTAGTACGCCCTTATGAGATAAATTTCGAACCCCACGCGAGCAAAGCTGGGGGTTAAAGCAAGTCTGCTAAAGTTTCAAACTTAAAAAGACAGATCTTCAGTGAATCAATCAAATGTTACGATCCATCTTTATTTTCGGTACCATTCATCTTGCAATCCTTCTTTATTTTAGATTTTTCAGAATTGTTTCAATATATCAGATGTAACAGAGAGGTTTGGTCATATTTAAAGATGTGATACAGACATAGAACATCATACTCAACAACTTACTCCATGGAACGATAAGCTGGTTGGTACTAGGCTTCATAGCCTGGCCTACCGGCGCAAAGTTGCATATTTGTCGGTCTTTTACAGATTGTACTTCGGTGAGTGTGCTCAAGAGCTCCACGAACTTATTCCACCATCTCTCTTCTTCCATCGGGAGACCAGACGTACTGCAGGTTATCACCCATACCTTGTCGATGTTCCTCACATTGGAACGAAGCGCTTTGCTACATCATTTATTATGCGCACAGCCAAGGAGTGGAATTCCCTGCCTGCGTCGGTGTTCCCAAGTTCATATGACCCCAATCTATTTAAGTCGCGAGTTAATAGGCTTCTTTTGGGTCAGGTCGTTCCA
This sequence comes from Noctua fimbriata, assembly GCA_905163415.1. Taxonomy (NCBI): domain Eukaryota; kingdom Metazoa; phylum Arthropoda; class Insecta; order Lepidoptera; family Noctuidae; genus Noctua; species Noctua fimbriata. The sequence goes on along the minus strand of LR990929.1, from coordinate 6,176,400 downwards.
TCGTCGACCTCAACTCTGTCCTCAAGACTAGATTGAGGTCAAGGGTAAGCCCATTTAGAATTTAAAAAAATGGGACACACATCGAATTCGCAAAAAAAAAATCAACTGTCCCATAAAAAACTATATGACCATCTGCTGTCAAATTATTATTTGGGTGCCGTACCTCGGTTGGCAAAAATGGAACCCTTATAGGATCACTTTGTTGTCCGTCTGCCCGTCTGTCAAGACTTTGTCTCAGGAATGTGTGGAGTTATCAAGTTGAAATTAATATCAATTACTCAAGTACTCACTTTGGAGCAGTGAAAAATAAAACTTTACAAGTTTTATTTTTCACTGCTCCAAAGAGTTCTCCAAAGAGCTCTCGAGTCAGCGCGATCAAAAGATATGACCGTTTATCTCGCATATTTTCCAATAACAAAAGGGAATCAAAACCTATAGGGTACTTCCCGTTGACATAGAATCATGAAATTTGGGAAGAAGCAATGTTTTCAGCACCTGAAAGGAGAGAAATCTGAAAACCGTAAATATGTAGTTTAATAACAAAATACCTACAAGTTTATACGGAACCCTCGGTGCGCGAGTCCAACTCGCACTTGGCCGGTTCACGATAACCATAATTGGTTCCATGGAGCCACACCCTTATATGAACACTCCTTTCTGGCACCCACTGTATTTCTATAATAAATCACGTCAAAGTGCCAAAGTTCCATTTTCTCCCTCAGTGCACTTCTGAACTTGGTAGTACCCTTTATTTATTATTTATTGTAGATAACTTACACACGTGAAGAAAGACTCAAGTGACAGTCGAATGATTGACGATGATTCGTTAAGTTATAAACGAAATTGTTCGAAATATTCCAGAAGGACGGACAGCGGAGGCTTGGCTTAAAAACAGTCAATAACCTATTGACTGTTTTTAAGCCAAGCCTCCGCTGTCCGTCCGTCTGTCTGTCTGTCAGCGGGCTGTATCTCATGATCCGTAATAGACAGACAGTTGAAATTTTCACACAATGTGTATTTCTGTTGCCATGAGCTCCCTTTAATTTTTAATTTATCCTTACTACGATTGTACCCTTCATGCGCGAGTCCGACTCGCACTTGGCCGGTTTTTTATGATCCACTTCTATTCAAGCCTTCTCTGTCACGTGCATAAGGCGATACTCATGTCACACCGCTCGTCCACGCGGTGTGTCGCGCGGAGAAACGGTGAGAGCTGGAGTCCGCGCGATCGATCGGTGCACGTGTGTTAGGCATCAACGCATTTCTTACAAGTGCATGCGATGTGAGATCCGCTACACCACCGCACCGCACGGACGCGCGGTGTCGAGTGAGAATCGCCCTACACCTCTTTCTACAAGTGTAGTTGGGGCCTCAAACACAATTCGTTCCAGAAAAGGACGCCATTTTAAATAATTTCTCACAGCAAGTTTGTATATTTTAGTATATTAATAGGTTCGTCCCCTGTGGGCATAGCCTTTAACATAACTGCCTAAAACTTCGAAGATTAAATAGGTTTGATATTAAACTAGATAGAGATAATATTATGCTGTTAAACTAGACTTAAATCTGTCGAATGTGCTATTAGGGACTATTTTTATAAACCACTCTATTGAAGAGTTCCCTTTTAAAGAGTCCAAGATCTCTAGAGGTGTTTTTTAACCTCTCAAGCCCAAGCTCTCAAGGAAAATTCCAGAAAAAAACGCTATTATGTAATTTATTTTCTCACAGTAAGTCTAAAGATTAACTTATAGTATACAGCGTGTAGGCTGTAGCCCTCCACAAACTGACAGGGTACATTCAGCTCCTTATTTGAATCATATTCCACAATCATATTATTTTTTTTAATTTTGTTTTTTTAGTTACTATTCCTTTATTTCAATGAAAAAATACATTCTCTGTACAGCACACCATTTATGTAAATAATACGGCTGAAGTCAAAAATCCAACAATGGATGTTGAAATACTCTAACGAACGACGCGTGAAATCAGCTGTTCACTTAATGCCTAGCCACAGAGTTCATCAAACTCGTCGTCACGCTTGTCGTTCGCTACGTGCGTTTTGCCACGGTAACGATACTTTGCGTATGAGGATGAGGAAATAAAACCAAATCAAATTTATTGGGTTCCCATATCATTCCTGAAATAATTTCTTGTACCGATCATCTTAGTATGAAATACTGAATTCACCTCATCATTCGTGGAGGGCTGTCCCTTACACCCTGTATATTATTAAGTTAGTTTTAGCCTGAAAATGTCTTCTTTGGTATGTTTACATTTTCTTTTGGTCTCCCGGTCGCCATATGGTGAACGTTTCTTAAAGTTAGAAAGAATCATCATCTTCCTGCCCTTGTCCTATGTTATTTGGGGTCAGCTCAACCCCTTTTTTTTCTTCCATTCTACCCTGTCAATTGTCACGCTATCACCTATCTCTCACGCTATCTCGCTATCGTCCTTTTTCTTCATATAATTTCTCACACAATCCATCCATCTTTTCGTTGGTCTTACTCTCCCTCTCCATCCATTAATATTTATATTCATCACTCTTTTTTAGCTACATGTGTTCCATACCTCCTCATCACATGCCCATACCAAGACAGACAAAAAAAAAACTTGCTCATAAATGCTCGTTTCTTAATTTATCAATTTTAATCAGCCAATAATGTGCTCACTGCCGGGAAACAACTCTCCTCTCTGTGAGGGGCCGCTGGCCATAGACTACCGCGCGGACCCGGTGCGTGTTGTGTGGACACGTCTTGGAAATATTTGGTTCTAACAAATGACAGTACCTACATATAACTTTAGTTTTTCCTAATCGAGATATTCTTTCTTTAGTGTCCCGTATGAAGAACTGCGTCAACGCTACATCCAGTTCTCCGTTTACGACTTCGACCGGTTCAGCCGCCACGACCTGATCGGCCACGTGGTGCTGAAGGGTCTGCTGGAATCCGCTGATCTTCAGCAGGAGATCGAGTACACCATGAACATACTCGCTGCGCCTCAGGTAAGAGAAACCATTGAATGTTGATAAATATTAGGTTTGGTGCAATAGTAGATGGTTGACTTGACCTTCACGAAACCGTCAACCAAGCATTATGTATTTCAAACTAAATAACTTTACGCAAAAATTATTGCTGGGAAACGACTTTTTTTTGGGGTGAAAATTCAAGTTTGACGGTAGAACTCAATGTAACGCATTCAAAACATTGTGCTGATGGATGGATTGAATATTAGGGGGGTCGTGGAGGTGCTTAAAGTAAAAATCTTACATTAAAAACATGTATTTGAAGAAAAAACTTATGAAAAAGTTGGAACTTTGACCTCCAATATCTCCGTAACTAGAAGGTTCCCAGGTATGGTCTAGAACAAAAAATTATCGCAATGACGGGGAGAACAAGTGTCTTTCGGCTTCATTAAGGGTCTATTTACACCCTTTATAGTGTCATTGTTTCATTAAGTCTACCTATGTACCACAACTAAACATTACGTAGATTGCTGAGCATGAGATTCGATTCTGAGTTCGGTAGGTTTGCGACATCTGGAATTTCTCAGTAGCAGCCACGGAGTCTGGATTTGTATCCGGTTGATGGCAATTGGTTCGCCCCTATCATATGGGACTTGAATATAACTGGGGTAATGTAGGTGTACTATTAGATACAACTCTACCTAACCCTTTGGGGATTACAAGCGTGATGTTATGTCAGTTTAAATACAACGTAGATATATCATATTTTACACTTGAATATATTCGATAAATATCAGAGGTTTTTGACCAGTAGCAGGGTGAGCAATACGTAGCCTAGTGGTGTGACCGTCGGACTACCTGCTACTGAAGTCATCGGTCTCAAGTTCGAACCCAAGACACGCACCTCTGATTTCTCGGATTTATGTGTGTATACCTATACTTGCTTCGGTGATGGAAAACATCGTGAGGAAACCAAACCAGCATGTCCGAGAGATATTTCTCGACGGCATGTAAAGCCAAGTCAAAGGCCCATGGGCGGCATAAACACTCTGACACCAGGTTAGGCACTAACCACAAGAAAAACAAGAAAAGAGTAATTTTAAGGCGTCGTCGGCAGTTTAGTCGAGAAAATCCGAGTATCAGTAGGTACGTACTTCACTTTCTATTGACACTTTAACGGTGCATTACGAGCGTTATCGTCTTACGGCATTTCATACAAACTTCGAAGTTCTTAAGTTTCATTAAAATCACTTCGAAGTTTGTATGAAATGCCGTAAGACGTTAACGCTCTTAAAGGAAAGTGATATGATAACAAACTAAGACATCCTAAAAAGATAGGATATTGCCTTTATTGGAAAGGTTTTGTCGGCTTTGCTTTTGATTCATTGTTTCCAAAAGAAATCTCCTAGTTTCTTTTGTATTTTCTACTTTTTACTCCTGCATAGTTTTATGTTTTTCGTCATCTTTAGCGTTCATAAATTATGTAAACTTATATTATCTTTAATAAAAATTATAACGTTATAAAACTAAAGTTCTTAAGCAAATGGCGGAGACATCAGAGGTTAGGCTAAGTCAAACTTTATTAGATTATTGAGCCAACTCCTGGCAGCTTCGTTACCTAATTTCATACCTATTAGATTCTTCTACGAAAAATCTTTTGATGTTTCTAAGATGAGATTTTATTTTTCATGCCGAATTGTCTTATGATCTTTATATACTCGAATTTGCTTATGTTTCCTCATTAGAGTGTGTTTTTACGTAAATGTAGATAGAATAAGGTAAACGTGAATTTTATTCTGATGAGAATGTTTATTTTCTTTTATACATTTGTCATTTCACTGAGGTCGTGGCTAAATAATAATAGGCACTCGTGTGTGTGTGTGTGTGTGTGTGTGTGTGTGTGATGTGTGTGTGTAACTGTGATAGTATCAAGATATAAAATACGGAACACAATCAATTCTCACAAAAAAATTAATTCACACATAAACTTCATCGATCATTAAATAACGTGCTACAAACTCCACCAATGAGTAGCCATTATGTCTTAGTATTAGTATTACTGACGTAATCTTCTAATAATCAGCCTATAATAAGTTCCCACTGCTGGGAAATAGGCCACCTGACTAGGACAGGGAGTGGGCCGTATCCACCACGTGAGCCTAGTGTGTTGGTGAATGTTGCATGCTTTCGAATTTTTAGTTCTAGAATGGTTAGGGTTCCTTTCGCGGATTACCAACGCGTTATTAACTATGCTTCGTTGTGTCTATCGCATGCGGAACCGATTTTCAGTACCATAGTAAAACCGGTTTTTCCCGGGTTTTACTATGGCATCGAAACCTGGTTCCGAATGCCCTAGTTGTGTCGTGTACCACCATTAAAATATTAGTGTTGTCACATTCTGGCTAATTATTTAATTGGTGATTTGAGTTTGTCATTTATTACTTTTGAGCAGACACAGATTATAGCCCTAAGACTTACAGAAACACGAATCTCAACGCAAAATTCAATCAAACATCTCGGTTTTGACATTTCAATACCCCACAATTAATCATTGCCACAATTTTCCTACAACTTAATTTAATTTGTGGGATGTATACAGCTAGGCTTAGCAATTCGATTTTGGCCATGGACTAAAACTCATTAATCAAGTTGCCTACGTCTTATTACTCGACCAACATAACTTGAGACACCAAGGTGGTGCTGCTTGCTAAGAAAACCGTCAAACAACTGTCAAATTCAGTACATTTCAAACGTAGTTCTTAATTCCACCGCGTCTCAATATATGTTGGTGAAGAAATATGTTGGTTTCTTGTGCCCTTTTCCTTTTAGTCCTTCACTCTGGAAGGACAAGAGACCTTTTATCCTGCACCTTACCTTGAGGTGTATGGTGGCGTGAGTATAAAGCGGGTGACTTAACTTAATGCGGTTATTTGATGGGATGTTCAGATATGTCCACCTTCTGGGTCCCATTTGTTTATTAGTTCTGTGGCATGTGTTTCAGGGTTGAACATCCAGGTTAAGCATTGTTTGCCGCTGTCATTCTGTGGATAGGTGACTATCTGTTAAATATGATTCGAATAGCATGTTAATCCGTTCGTTCCGGCAGTCATTCACAGATGACAGTCATCAGGGGGTCTACCATGACGTCTCAAAGCAGGAGTAATTCCAGTATGGGAAAGAGATGGCGCTAGACGACCTGTATAGCTCTGTCTCTTTCCCACACTGAAATTACTCCTGCTTTAACACGTCATAGTAACCCCCCAGGGTAGATGAAGTCTAATCATAAAAATAATCACACATGTGGTTGTGTGAAAGCTTCCCATGGACTTACTTTTGTCACAAGGTCCCCAAATATTATCTCCTATCTAGTATTCATTGGTATCAAATTCTCTGTACCAATATTATTTTGAAAGGTATTCAATTTACCCTCCTAAAGTCTATTAATATAACTATTCGCGTTCTTCAGCTGTCAGCCATTTTATCGACGCGTGGTTTAGCTCGCGTACGCAATATTAAATTATTATCATTGGAATATTTGAAGTCTTTATTAAAATTAATTTTAACAAGAAAATAGAATATCTAAGGGCAGTGATTGTGTTTTCAGAATTTTATTGGAATTTGCGGTTTCGATATTTTATATTAAAGATTTCGATAGCTTTTTAGCCGAAGTTTTAAGGTTTATTACTTCATTTTATTTTATTTCAAAGTTGTTTTTAACTTTAAAAAAAATATATAATGATTATCGATACTTTCCACAGATAATAAATTAAGTTTTCCCGTTGAGTAAATTTTTGGTTTGATTATTGTTTTTTCTATCATCATAAACATAACATACATGAGGTGTAACTAACAGTACACCTACATTTCGCCAATTGTGTGGGGCAAACCTATTGCCATCAACCGGAAACAAATCCAGACTCCGTGGCTGCTGTTAACCCAATAACACTTTACTCGACCTGGGAATCGAACTCAGGACCTCACACTCAACAGTCGCGCTTGCGACCACTAGACCAACGAGGTAGTCATCATCATAAACAACTGCAAAAAAGTTAAAAACAATAATCATATCGTAAAAAGTTTTGCGACTACAAGTGAGAGATACTTCTTTTACTTTTTTTTTTATTGTGTGTACTTCAAGGTCTTAAAACCTGAGTTTTTAGGTCAAGGTATTAAATAGTACAAAGGGAAAAGGTATGGGTATATCTATCTATCTATCTATCTATATATATAAAATGGTAAACTGACTGACTGACTGACTGGGTGAGATATCAACACATAGCCCAAACAGCTGGTCCTAGACACATGAAACTTGGAGGATGTGTTTTTTGTGAAGAGTATGTATCCACTAAAAAACGATTTTTGAGAATTCCACCCCTAAAGGGGTAAAATAAGGGATGGAAGTTTATATGAAAGTCCGTCAGTTTTATCAGAATCTTCAAGATAAACAAATAACTAAAAAGCGGTATATTTCTAAAACACTCTCTTATTTACTCTTGAATACCTCTCAGGTGGTAACATAATCTTTTTCATAATAACAAATACGACCATATATCATGCAGTGGCAGGTTAATTATTATATTGCCTGCGAGAAGGCAGCTGTAAAGGGGCTCACACATTACAGTCGACGGCAAATGATACTAATGGCTTCATATGACAACCTTGCCAAAAGCCTGCCTCACATGAAGCAGGATTTTGGCAAGGTTTAGAACATAATTTCTTTCTAAACATAGGTTATTTTGTAACCTATCTAGGAGAGCAGTATGGCACCCACTAACTAGATTAAGAAGCCCTTGCTTGTGCTTTATCGTGTACCACTCTGCCATGTAATCTGGTCGTAGTTCAACAATAAATCTTTATCTTTATAATTATCGAGAATTTTTAGTCATCTAGGATCAATCTATAGATAATCCAATGGCTTTGGACGCAAGTTACTCTTCCCATTCGCATGGAAGGACTCGGCGTCCACAAAATTTCTAGTATTAGTTTATCGGCTTTCATATCCTTGGTCCACGGCATCAGGAATATCCTGGCTTCCACGCAAATTGATTCTGATGTGCCGTGCTTCTCCGAGGCTATCGATGCTTGGAAACTCGCTTCGCTTGCCCGAATTCTGAAAAACCAGAACATTTTTTAGTTTATTGTTAAATTAGTTAATTTAGGTTATTTTATTTTTACAGGTAAATGTATATAATATTGTATTAATTAATTAAACATAATCCCTGTCTACAAAAAATAAAATCCAATAGATATAATAAATATTCTTCTTCTTATTTTGGTGCCTCTCCAAATACTGAAAATTTTCTAGTCCTTTGCGAGGTAAAATAGCTAGGGATCACTTGTGACTGCAATTCGTACGCGAATATTTCTTACCCAAGATTTTTTTCTTCGGCCAACACCGCGCTTTATAGCTATTTGCTCGATGATCTGCTGATAGGTCAATATTCCTGGTCATTACCGGCATCATCTCGACAAAACATTCTAGCAAATTTTACGTTTTAGACGCACGGAAATTAGATAATACATAACAAAAATATCACGCCTGTAATGTACCTACTAGTACACCCACATTTCGCTAGTTATGTTTGAGTCCCATGTAATAGGAGGCGAGCCTATTGCCATCAACCGGGCACAAATTCAAACTCCGTGACTGCTACTGAGAAATTCCTTATGGAAAAAACCCAATAACACTTTTCCCCACCCGGGAATTGAACCTAGGACCTCAAGCTGAGCAGTCGCCTGCGACCACTAGAGTAACGAGGCAACTAGATAATACTAGAACATTATCACGATCATGCTGACCATTTGACATTCAGACGGTGTGCGTTTGATTAATCGGGAAGCCATACTGTGTAGCAAAACTGCTGACATGGGAAACCGAGTCTGAAACGCCGCGTCACCGGTACAAGTGTGTGGTAAGGCCGTTATGTTACCTCTTCAACTAATTAAATTATGAACCGAGTCATTTTTCTTCATAATATGTTTCTTCCTTACATACGAGCTTTTTCTTGTATGTAACATAGTGCCTACATTCCGCGATGAGGCAGGAGAGTTGTTTTTGTCAGTTATGTTTAAGACAAGTACACAAATAGTAATGTTATAAAGGATGTAACAAGACCCTTAACGAAGCCGAAAGGCTTGTTCTTCTTGTCATTGCGATCATTTTTTTGTTCTAAACTATACCTGGGAACCTTCTAGTTACAGCGATATTGTGTTTTATTTTGACTTCTGCAAGTTTTAAAAAGATACTGATAATATCTGAGATTTTAGAATTCTTTAAAGAAATAAACAAAACACATTGTCATTGGTCGGTATGATTGCTGTGCGCGAACAGTTAATGAACCATGTCGCCTTTGTACATAAGCTATATGTTGTAATTATGTATTTCTCTGATATTGTGTACAATAAAGAATAAGAATAAGAAAAAAATTGTCCGACCTTAGGACGCATTAAAGAGCTAGCCAGGTTTTTTTTATTGAACTTTTCGCCGTGACACTAGGCACTGAAACCTGGTTTTATATCGCCTACGTTTAATCAATCAATTAATTCAGCTCATCGCACTCTACAACTAAATATAGGCCTCTCCAAAGCGGAACCACCACACCCTATCTGCCTTCCGCATTCAACAGATTCCGTACGATTAAATATTATTTTTGTTACCAGGAGAAAAAGGATCTTGGTGAGCTGATGCTATCGCTATGCTACCTACCCACTGCGGGCCGGCTTACTGTCACTGTCATCAAAGCTAGGAACCTGAAGGCAATGGACATCAATGGATCTTCAGGTAAGATACAGATGGAGCTATATTCGACCTTGTAATTGCTTTATCACGGTTGAAAGTTACTTGTAAGGTACACACAGCTTTGTATCTAGTCTATTTGTTTGTTATGGAGTTCTAATTTACTGGAAATTGATAAAAACCGGCTAAGTGTGAGTCGGACTCGCGCTTGAAGAGTTCCGTACCATCGTAGTAAGGGAGCCCCATTTAATTTTTTATTTATTTGTTGTTATAGCGGCAACAGAAATACACATTCTGTGAAAATTTCAACTGTCTACCTATTACGGATCATGATAAATACAGTCCGCTGACAGAGAGAGACAGACGGACGGATGGACTGCGGAGGCTTGGTAATAGGGTAACCCATTGGTTACTCTTCGGGTACCGAACTCTAAAAATAGTATTTTTCTTGACCTTGTAATTTATCCGACTGTAGGAAAATGCTAATGCATTTCTAAGTATTCAAAGAGGTAATATGAATATTTCTAAAGAAATAAAATATCTATTGTAGTGAAGAATTTTCCTTTCTCTTGAAGGGCTTTGAAAAGCCATTTCTTTTCGATTTCAACAATTCTATTTGTGACAACAGTTAAATTTATAATGTTAGGGATATCTATTCATGCTACAAACATTCAAAAGTCCAAGCTCAAGGTTTGTCAACGTGCAATGGAGCGCAGTATTCTAGGTGTCAAACTTACCGACCATATAAGCAACACCACACTGCGCTCCAAAACACAAATTACTGACGATGCTCAAAAAGCCGCTAAGCTAAAGCGGGACTGGGAATGCCTGACGAGCTGTGGGCCAAAATAACCACGATGTGGAGCCCTGACACAGCCTGAAGGCGACGCGGTAGACCTCGCAGGAGATGGCGAGACGAGCTGGACAAAACTAACGACCAGTGGTCCACATTGGCCCTAGTTACGACTTCCAAACTCCTAATCTGATTACGGCACGCCCAAGTGTTGGCCAATAATTAGGTTTCCCCTAAAACGGATTAACTTAATCAATAACTAAGTGGACCAGGCCTAATTCCGTTAGCCTGCACTAATATCATTGTAGTGCTGTTCTATCGGCTCTAAGCAGATGTGGTCATTGATCGAAGAGCTACAAGCAATTATTTGATAATATGGTAAATAGGATCATTACATACCAACAATAATAGTACCTACGTATACAACATTAGTTTTAGTATATGCGAAACCTAAATATAGTTTGTTCAGATAAGTAACTGAATCGATTCCAATAATTTTTAAACCATGTTATATTTTTTCCCAAAAATATTTTAAAAAGTTAAAAGTTGGACACCGAACAACTTTAAGTACCTATCGCAATAATTTAGGTACCTATTGCCAAATTATTATTATCAATGAGCTCAAGACGGCGCAGGAGGCACGCGCTGCTTGGTGACAACGTTTTTGTGCGGACAACTAGGTACCAGAACAAGCTTATAACTTTGAGATTTTTCATGATACAGTTTTGAAATTCTGTACATAGAATCTTTACATAAAAATACTAGACACGTGTATCAGGTTTCGCATATACTAAAATTAATGTTGTATACAGTTAAGATTTTATGGTTTTCCATTCATTTAATTTATCGTGTTGTTGTTCTCAATCAAACAACAACACGATTGTTGTTGTTTGATTGAGAGATTTGATAATTATGATTGACCCTATCGGTTGATGCCATAAAATTGCATTAAATTGCTGTTATTTTTTTGGAATTTAGCCGGTTCGATTCCAGAGTTAGGCAAACGAATTTTCAAAAATCTTTGAATGCAAATTTATTTATTTAAAAAAATAAAGGAATGTTTCCTTTGAGTAAAATTTGTTGCAACTGTTCCGTTGGATACACCAGCCCCCGTAGCATGACCACCGTAGACAAGGATTTCTTTGATGAAGAATCGACAAAATGACAGATAGTGCAAAGAAATCTGTCATTGTGTCGACACAATCTGTCATTTTGTCGATACTTCATCAAAGAAATCCTTGTCTACGGTGCTCATGCTACGGGGGCTGGTGTAACCAACGGAACAGTTGAATACGTTGACTGCGCGCGGTTGCTGCGATGTCCGTCCGTCCGTCTTATAAAACTAATTAAAAAAAAAAAAAATTCAAATTATTATTTGAATTAAATTAAATACCATAAATCATTCAAGTTAAATAAAATACTATTAATCACCCTTAGGTAGAATTTAGCTTAAATAAATCGGACATTTGACTCACACAACAACATACCTAATTATTATTTATTAAAATTGTCTGTTAAGAATTCACCAATGGAAAAGTACGCTTTTTTAATCATAAAGTCTGTTAGCATTCTTTTGAATTAGTTAACATCATTCTCAACTCTTATAGTCGTGGGTATCATATTATAGATTTTTGGAGCCATTCCCATAAAGCTTTTTGCGTATAAGGCTGCCTGTCCACCGGAGCGGAGCGAGGCTGCGGAGCGGAGAAACGGAGAAATATTAACCAATAGGATTGAATGCTGGAGCGGAGCGGAAATTTCATGCAATCCTATTGGTTAATATTTCTCCGTTTCTCCGCTCCGCAGCCTCGCTCCGCTCCGGTGGACAGGCAGCCTTATGCTGTCTTATGAGGCATAGCGTGAATTTTGTCCCGGTGACGTTTACTAGTTAGGGTTTCAAATAAATTTATGTGTTTTTTAACGAACATTGCTACTTCAAATACGTAAAGATAGAAAGAGAAAGTATTTATTAGACTAACACGGGACAAAACAAAATAAAAAAAACAGGAACACAGGGTTACAGGTGATCTTGAATCCCTGTTACCCATCGTTTAGGTAGTGTTGACCCAAGAGGCCAAATAATTACTTATTGCTAATTTATTTATTTATTTATTCAAACTTCGTGTACAAGGTGGTACATAGGCGGACTTAATGCCACAAGGCGTTCTCTACCAGTCAACCTTTGGGTCAAATAGGATAGCATTGTGATAGAGTACAAAAAAATAAATAAGAAAGATACCATTTGTTAACATAGATTTATATACATAAATAGGTACATACTAATACACATATATACAGTAAAATGAAATTAACTAATATATATTATAATATATACAAATAGTCCAAAATAAAAGAAACCTTATAATAATTACTATGACTACTAATATCTAGTTTGTGAGCAATTTAGTCTGATTTATTACTATAATTTACTCCCACAAAACCAGTAACAAAATTACCTAAGCCAATCCAAAACCCATTATTCCTTTCCTCTAATAACATAAAAAAAATTACCCTCCATACATAAGACAACGAAATAAAAACAAAAGCATCTCCATCACACACAGAGAGACGGCAATTTCAAAAGTTGTACCTCGATACGACGATACCAGAATACTAATACCCTCAGCGAATCGGTATCGGTATCGGTATTTTGAACGAATCGTCCACTGATGAATTTTCCAATAAACTAAAGGAATTGGAAAAACTCTAGGTGCGAGGTATTTTATTTTCCGAGCGCGATGTGAAATGGAATTTTATAAGGTGAATTGAAGCGGGTGATTATCTGCTATAGATTAGTAAGGCAGCTGGAGAATTGTCATAAGTGAAGACTTGATCTATGACGAAGTTTATTTCTTCGTTTTTATAGAGGAGTTCGTGGCTAAATAACAACAGCCGCTCGGGTCGATCTTCAGGTTAAGCCGTGCTTGCATAGGTTGGTCTTTGGATGGGTGACTACTCATTACATACCGAGTTTCCTCCGTGCCTCGGAAAGCACGTTAAGACGTTGGTCCTTGCTGTCAATTGTTGATCTTTGGCAGTCGTTAGGTAGTCAGTGGCCCGAAAGTCTGACAACCAGTCTTACCAAGGGGTATCGTATTACCCAGTACTAACTTTGTTGTGGAGGTCAGATAGGCAGTTATAGCTCCATTTAAAATATTGGTATTTAGCTGCATCCGACTGAAAGCCGACCCCAAAATAGTTGAGAAAAGGCTAGGCAGATATAGATTTTTTCGTTTTTCATTTTGACCGATTGTGGAGGAGGGCAAGGATTAGTGGTTAGTTGATCTGAAATAAAGATTCTAAGAGAACCGACTAATGGATTGTATCCATCTAAAGGTCAAATACATCTACGAATTACAATAACAATATTGTACATCGGGTCACAATATCTAACAGAAATTCAAACAATATTCCAACAAAGATAATATCTTAATGAAACAGTATTTTGGTACTTTTTTATCATTGATCAGATAAAAAAAAATACTGGCCACAAATAAAATTATTCAATTGGGAACAATAAATTTTCAGAGGACCGTTCTAGGTCACGTGAAATTGTTTTGAAAAAACAAAATGGCGGCATTCGAACTCATTTCGTCCACGCACTCAAAGATCCTTGTACAGCTATACTTCCTCATTCATCAAACGAAGAGTTTGATTAATTGAATTATAATTGCTTAAATGTCAATTTATATTAATGGTAGAATGCGTAAGACCATAAGACCAATTTCAGTCATTAGTTCCGTGTCTTCAACATGCGGTAGTGTCGATGATTTGTCAAACTTGAGAATGAAAAATGAATAATTAGTTTGAGAAACTTTTTGAAGCCGGATCAGAGTTGCTCCGTCTGCTATTCAGTTTCAAATGTAGGGGATTGTGAGTTCTTCAGTTATGACTTTTGATTCTATTGTATTATTTCATAACTTGGAATACTTAAAATCTCCTAAAGACCTGAAAATATACTGAATATTTAAAGTATTATTTCTGTAGTGGCATTACAAAAAATTACTACAGCAACATAGTACAAAAAGTACTACAGCGCCATCTATGACACAAATGAATAACTAATATCAAAATTCGTAATCGCGCTTAGAAAAACCCGAATATTTAGATTGCGATATCGATTATAAATTATTCAAAGAAACAAATTACGCACATTATTCTTTTGTTGACCCAGAATCTGAAACCACAAAGCTGGTCGGTATCCTGATTAGCATTTCATGCAAATTCTGAGAGCCAATTACAGGAAATCGGATAAAATGCTTGCATACAAAACAACCTCTATTATTTTTCTTGGACAAGCTCTTGTTAGACTATCGATATTACCAAGAACGGTTTCTTCAAGACTTCTGAATTTAATCTGTTGTAAAACTTCGACTCAACTCATTCCATCATATTCGCTGCCTAGTTTAATCACCGGCCTCTCGCTGCCTATGTCAAAATTTCACGTCCGTATACAGGCTTTTACAGCCAATTTGTCGTATTAATGTCAAAACCTGTGTGTGGACGTGTAATTTTCACATTTACTGCGATTTGCTGTCGATCAAAGTCGCTGCGTGTGTACCAAGCATTAGTTGCTTTTATGGAACCGAGACCGCAATTTTGTCGGTTGTAAAAGGGTTTGTTGCGAGCCATCATTGTTCATGGAGCGAACGTCTTTCTAAAGATTCAGATGGAGAGTTACTAAGGCCAACTCAGTACAATCTTGTATAAATAAAGTAAGAAACTGACTAGCTGACTGATTCACTGATTGATCAATTAACCCACAGCTGAAACCGCTGGGTCTAGAAGCATGAAATTTTGCACAAACGATCCTTAAATGACGTAAGTGTGCACTAAGAAGGGATTTTTGAAAATTCATCCCCTAAGGGGTTAAAATGAGGGTTGAAAGTTTGTTTGAAACTTGTACACGCCTAGTCAGCCCATAACGTTCACTGCTGAGGCCTCAGCTCTATGAAAGGGCCATAAACTAAAATGCGCGCTCAGTGCAGGTTCTGCTCACATTATCACTTAAGTCTACGATAAGTTTTATAGTTACTGTTAGCCTATGTGATCCCACAGCTGGGCAAATGCCTCTCCCCATGACTTAAAAATCTTTCGATCTAGGTCTAATGTGGACCACTGGGCGTTGGTTCTGTCCAGCTCGTCCCGCACATCTCCTGCGAGGTCTACCGTGTCGCTTCGCCTTCGCCTTCTGGCTGTGTCCAGGGCTCCACGTCGTAGTTATTTTAGCCCACAGCTCGTCGGGCATACGGCAGTCAGTGGCCTGTTATAACCAGCTCAGTTCCACTTCAGCTTTTGAGCAACGTCAGTAATTTGTGTCTTGAAGTGCAGTGTGGTGTTACATATATGTTCGGTTAGTTAGGCGCCTAGGATACTGCGCTCCATTGCACGTTGGCAAACCCTGAATTTGTAGTTTTGAATTTTCACGAGAAATTTTGACAGTGGAAATAAACTACTCCACAGTCTACTCCTGAAGGATACCTCCACTAAGCAAAAACCTCCTATTACATAACAGCAAAAGAATAAAGAAACATTCAAAAAGACCTTGACAGTACAAACAACATTAACCCCTCACATGACGTCATAGATTCAACAATCGACAACCATTTCCGAAAGTTGTTAAGGACCAACGTGACTAGGTTATCGAAGACCTCCGAAGTTTCCCGAATCCTTCCGAAGTTCACCGAATCCGCCTACTGAAAGGAAATGTAGGACAAAGTAGTAATGAAACTTGCCTATAAAATCTGGATTAGTTAGAAAAGTTTGGCTGTAAATGTTGTTGCAAATTGGGCCCTATTTCTAGCTTGATGAGTGGGATTTTGTAATCAATAGGCTATATAAACAAGTTTTTGTTTAGGTCAAAGTTTCCGGGTAGGTCGGCAAAGGGTGCTCGGAAAAGAGTTATTTTGATCAACTGACCTTAATTTGACATTTATCTCTGGTTAATTCGGCGTCTTGGGTTATGCCTTTTTACCGAAAAGGTAGATTTCAGGATGTCTTTTTTTAATTGAAACGTATTTATGTAACGAGCTTGCGTTTAAAATAATAATTGTTATTTGTTTTTCGAGTTTAAAATATTTATTCAAAAACGAATTTCACTAAATCTTCAATCATTACCATCATCCTACCCGTATCTCGAAATAAATATTTAGGGTCAGCGCAGCATGTCTTCTTCTTCCATAACTCTCTCTATTTCTCATTAGCTCAGTAGTCCATCTCCAGCCATATCGTCCTTCACATCCTTCCACTAATTATCTTATGACTCATATCATTTGATATACATACAAGGTGTAAGCGGACCCTTCAAAAAACTGTCAACTAAGCATTTTGAACATCAAACTAAGTAACTTTACGCAAAATTCATTGCTGGGAAACGACTTTTTTTTGGCCTGCATAATCACGGTTTACGGTGGGACTCAATGCACTGAAAACAGTGCTGATAGATACATTAAACAGTAAACGGGTCATGGACATATTTAAAGTAAAGTGATAACATTAAAAAGTAGTATTTATTTTTAACTTGTGAATATGTTTGAACTTTGATCTCCAGTATCTCCGTAACAAGAAGGTTCTCAGGTATGGTCCAACTAACCACGTAGGGATCCGCATCGGCCGATGCCTGCCAAGGCTGCGGGACTGTTCGAAAGTGATACCGCGGCCCTGGAACACAAAGGGCAAAGAAGGAACATGAATGGCTTTTAGTCAGTACAAGTCTGACACTCCCTTCCGCTCCACCCAGAGCTGGGAGGGGGGGGGGTCATTTGATGATTTACCAACCTAAAAAAAAAGGTATGGTCCAACTAAAAAAAATATTTACAATGACGAGGACAACAAGTGTCTTTCTGTTTCGTGAAGGGTCTTTTTGCACCCATTATACAAGTAAAAAAAACAAGTCCGTAAAAGTTTCTTTAGACTTCGAAAAACGAAGCCCAGCCACGATCAAACCACCACCAAATTAACGAAACCGATCGAAATTAAATTGTCAAATAACCGTTGCCAACCATGAGAGATTTCATTTGACTTTAATTAGTTTAGTGATTTCGTGATGTTTACACAAACTATAGTAATTAAAACGATTCACAGTGGATTTATCATGTTGAAATAACGTTTTATTGAAAACAAATACAGTTTAAATTTTATTAAAACATAGATTTTTTGCCCTCGGCTTGCTTCGTCCGTGTGGAGGTCAGAAATGATTCCACGTGAACGTAGTTCTGGTTTAAAAATTATCCTGTTCTAAGTAAGATTATGGGCTCTGTGTGCCGTTTTTATATCATTTTAGATTACTGAGATCCTGGTATTTTTATTTTACTTTTTGTTCAGTGATTAAGGATTACACAAATTACGTTATGTTACTTACAATGCAATTTCTTTCTTCGGGAGGGTTCAAAAACATTCACTGATAAGAAAATTTATGATGTTTCAAAGATCGTAGAAGGTTAGGTAGTGTTGTAAATCCAACTCTTACTACTATTTTATAAATACAAAAGTTTGTGATGATGGATGGATGTGTGTTTGTGACCCTTTCATGCAAAAACCGCTAAACGGATTTGGATGAAATTTGGCACACAGATAGTTTATTATAACCTGGATTAATCCATAGAATACTTTTGTCTGAGTAGTGCGATCTCATGAGGCAATTTAAATACTCCACGCGAGCGAACCCGCGGGCATAATCTAGTGGATTGCATTTTCCGTCTGAGGTACAAATAACACTGCAATTTCAGAAGTACAGGGGCACCGTCCTTGTACTTACTCGTAAGTGCAAAAGTATGTTACGACGATATATTCACTGATAAATATGTTTCGATTGCGATACACGTCAGCACTTTCATTTTGAATTTATTTCAATGAGTTGCCAGTCATTGTGAAAATACTAACTTTAAATTCCAGCTATTCATGACCATAACGCACGTCTGTAATTCCCGAAAGGGTAGGCAGCAGTGTACCCATAATTTTATCCTCTTTTCGCTAGTTAAAGTTCTATGTAAAAGAGGGCTAGCCTTATTGGCCTAAAACGAGTGATATTTTGCTTGAACTAAGAATTGAACCCGGGATCTTGTGCTCAACAGTAGCACTTTCGACCACTACACCATCAAGGCAATTTAGTTTCAGTAAGTTTAGTTTTACTTGAATATATCAACTCATGTGTGACAATTTAGTAACCTAAATATTTTCAACACCTCTCATTTTTATCCACTACTGAAATTGCAGATATACGTAATCGAATTCACGTACATTCAGATTCGATAAAAGGTGACATTTGTATCAAAAGAAACGTTGTATATCCAATTTTTTTTAAATTTTCTCTTTCTTATTAAAACTTATTGGTATTTGGTGTTACATGTATAGGCGATAAAGAATGGTGTATGGAAGTCATTTGTCAAATAGTTAATAGTTTGACATTTATTTAATAACATTAGCTATTGTAGATCAACCTCGAGTTTTTTAATTTTCTTTAGCATTAAAGTTTCTTGACATGTTTTAAAAAGGAATAAGGGATGCTAATAATTAAACCCGAATTTTGATATTACCTCATCAATGAAGTAAATTAGCTTTGTCTTCACCGAAGCAAGTGATAATTTTACAATACGCACATGAAAAATCAGAGATGCGTGTCTTGGGTTTGAACTCGAGACTTATGACTTGCACGCGTAACACGACCACCGTAGAAACAGGTTTTGTCGACGGAAGAATCGAAAAAACGACAGATTTCTTTTGTTGATCTGCCATTTTGTCGATTCTTCCGTCGACAAAACCCGTTACCACGGTGGCCATGCTACGCGTGCTGGAAACTACTTGACTAAGAAAACATCGTGAGGAAATCAGAATACCTGAGAGATATTTCTCGACGGCATATTAAGCCAAGCCAGAGGCCAATGGGCGGCAAAAGAGAAATTCGATTCCCAGCAATATTTTTTTAGGGTAAAGTTACATAGTTTGATGTACAGAATGCTTGGTTGCCGGCTTCGTGAAGGGTCTGTTTAGGGTGTAGCTTCAAGAATCATCTTTTTATTTAATTTTTTTTTAAATCCTAACCCGTTTGTGCCAATATTCGGTCTAGATTTTTATAGCCCTTGGCACTTGTACCAAAAACGTGTGGGCTAAAGTAATTTGCATACAATTTGAGTCAAGGCCTCGGATTTGTGTCTAAGAATGGGTTATTTTTGATGTCCCAATTTGATCCCTCTGTAGGCTTTTATTAGATAAAACGAATTACAGGATCATATGCGATATAACAGCTGTTTATGAGATTTGCCAAATTTGTTTGCGCTATTTTTAGCATTCCTAAAATAAAATTAATTGGAGGGAACTTGGAATCAGTTGATGATTTATATTCGATATCCGATATCATACGATTATATTATGCGTGCGAAAGTAACTCTGCCTGTCTGTAAACTTAGCATTTTTATGAATAAATTTGATAACGTAGATTATGAACCAGGTTGGGAAGTGGAATACTTTTTATTATTAGATAATTCCCGACCTTCACGTGGCCTCATTGGTCTAGTGGTCCTGGGTTCGATTTTAGGGGCAGGCAAGGCGTTATTGGATTTTTCCATCAGGAATTTATCAGTAGCAACCACGATGCTTGGATCTGTGGCCGGTTCTTGGCAATATTTACCCTCTATTGCATGGGACTTCAACATAACTGGCGAATTATGGGCGTACTATTAGGTGCGCTCTGGAGACAACATGACGCCTGTGCCATCAGGCGTAATGTTATTATGTCACGCGAGAAGTCCCAGAAAAATAGTAGTTAATCATAAAATTTTCAATAATAGTGCCACTACTAGATAAACCGTACTATGGCAAAGTTGAGAAGGCAGAATGTATAGAAACAGTTGTCATTCGTGTCCAAAGTTTTCTGTCAAAAAAACCCCTTCAAATAAGACGTCGAACCCTCTAAAAACTAAAAGAAGCCTTTTACCCTTTTAGTATTCTATAGAAATTCGAAACGTACATTATACGCGTTCGGATGGTCTTTTGTATTCAAGACTGGTTTTACAATGGGTAAGGAGGGCCTTTAATGCGTTTTCCTGGGATTTTTTCTCATTAGGGAAGGAAAAATATAGCAGGTGCTTCAACTACCTCCTGTATTATGGTCTTAAAATGGCATTTCCGTACGTAATTTTTTGTTAAACCTAACTTAAAAAAAAAACTTTTATTTCTGACAAGCAACAGAGTAGAAGATTAGTAAAATTAACTTTTAAACTATGTAAGTTCATCATCATTTGCCTAGCCTTTTCCCAACTATGTTGGGGTCGGCTTCCAGTCTAACCGGATGCAGCTACCAGAGTACCAGTATTTTGGAGCGACTGCCTATCTGACCTGCACGACCCATTTGTACTGGGTAATACGATATCCCTGGGTAAGACTGGTTGTCAAACTTTCGGGACACTGACTAGCTGTAACGACGAAAGGTTCCGTAGACATTCTTAGAAAATTTCAACTGTCTACCTATTACGGATTATGAGATACAGCCCGCTGACAGACAGACGGACGGACAGCGGAGGCTTAGTAATAGGGCCCCGTTGATTACCCTTCGGCTACGGAACCCAAAAAACCATTTTCGCACATCCTTATCTCCCAGACAGTCGAGCGGCTAAGTCAAAAAGTTTAAACACAAGGACACTTATTCACATAAAAGTACGCGTAGATGTATTTTTTCTTTTATCTCCTTACAATAGACCCAGTTTGTGAAAGCTTGTTCGATAATCGTCTGAAAAGAAAATTTTCAATGATATCCTGTATTAAAGCGAACAACGTTAGTCTTTATATTGTTTTAAAGTGGTATTGTGTTCGTGACATGTATTGTTATGCTTTAAGTGGAGGATAGATTTAGTTCATAGCTGACTTTATCTAAGAGAACTCCGCCCACCTGGGAAATAAATACCTTTTTATTTTTAAGAATATTTGAAGTTCACCATACAGTGTGTAAAATAATATACGCAAGACCTCTCGTGTGGTGTCTCAGACCATGAAACTGAACAAATTTGGTTCTTTTTCGAATGGACGAGGTCTCAACACTGATAATACCCATAAAACTTCTATGTTACCTAGTCTTTACAAACCAGACCTAAACTTTATCTTTCCTCCCAACAGATCCTTACGTGAAGATCTGCCTCATCTGCCAGGGCAAACGCATCAAGAAGAAGAAGACGACCGTCAAGAAGAACACGCTGTCACCGGTGTACAATGAGGCGCTGGTGTTCGACCTGCCGGCTGAGAACGTGTATGATATCACGTTGCTGGTCAAGGTTATCGATTATGACAGGTAAGAAGGAAAGCATTCTCCTTCTCACGTCGTGTTCCTTATTACTGAGGGTCGTGATACCCCCGACGTGAAGCAATCTTCTGGTTGACGATGCTTCGAAATCTGTGCCTACCCTGGGCATTGAGAAGCGCGTCGTGAAGATTTGAGTCCAGCGATGAGCGAATTCGGTCCGTCCGTCATAGTGAACTACGATCATAGCATTGCCGACAGCAAATGTGAGAATTTATCTAAGTTATGGATACTTATCATGCTGTGGTTTTTAGGTTATATTTACTGTTGAGTTCTATTAAACATAACATCACACCTGTAATTCCCGAAGGATTAGGCAGAGGTGTACAGCCACACTTCGCCAGTTATGTTTAAGTCCCAATTAATAGGGGGTGAGTCTATTACGTTACGGCAGGCACAATAAACATTTCAGCTATGCCTCTAAGATGACAATTCATTTGCGGTGCCTTTGACATTGCGAACACGCAAAGGCTGGAAGATGGATTGCTACTCTCTACCCCAGAATCCACTACCAATAGAGTAATCAATTTTCAGCCTAGGCCAATATTCAGCGAGCGATATACGTCCATAGAAGGTAGAGGTTTCCAGCAAGCCTAATATTGAAGCTTCCTTTACTGGCTTCGATAGCCTATCCAAGTTGATTATTTCATCTAACATCGTAGCGTCCAATCAGAGTATCGAAGGATTTCCTAGAATTTAAATTCGGTCTGGTTTCTTGACTGTGGTTCTAATCTTAATGTACAGTCACGAGCACCAATATGTACACACTTAACAATTTTTAAAAGTGTTTTTCTCCTACTGTTCTGATTAAAATTTCAGATTGTTACAAACATAGTATTCTGGAACTCATATTTTTTATGAAAATGATCCTATCTGCAAGTTACAATCGTTATTTCTCGCGAATATTGTGTTTAAATGTAGGAAAGTGTATCCATATTGGTGCTCGTGACTGTACGAGGGTTTTCTAATTTAAGGTTGATTTGAGCTGAAATCTCACGACTGGAATTTACTTTTCAATTCAAGATTGATGAAATAGGAATGTTTATACTTGGCGGAAACGTACTGTGAGCCTAGCTCAAACGCGCGGAGTAAACGTCAAAAAAATAAGAAAAATTGTAAATGCACACAATTTTTACTTAATTTTAAGACTTTATTCAAATCTATGGGTACTAATTGTGCATTATAAAAAAAACCATCACCATCAGCCTACAGTAGCCCACTGCTGGACATAGGCCTCTTCAATCTCACGCCACTTATTCTAGGGAACTCTCATCCAGTTCCATCTTCACAGGACGGCTGGTAGCAACCGTCCTGTGAAGATCATCGCTCCACCAAGCCTCAGGGCGTCCCATCTTACGCTTGCTGATTCGCGGTCTCCACGCAAAAACACGTCTATCCCAACGGTCATCGATTCTACGGCTAATATGACCGGCCAATTGCCACTTCAGCTTACTTATTCTGTGAACTATGTCGACAACTCTGGTTCTCTGTCGGATCACATTCTCTATCAAAAATCCATAGTATGGTTGTATTCCCAAATCAAAGATCATTCGAATTTGCGTTTCGTTTACTTCGCTCGTTTATGTTAGGGCCTCTGAAGTAGTCTGAAGTGATTTATCAGGTACCGTTTACCTATATAATTTGATTAGGGAATACAACATTGTTTACAAATTAGGTTGATACTTGACATTTAGGAACAAGATCATGACTCTTCATTTGTTAAATGTTATATTTGGGATGTTGTGACCTGAATAGTTAAAAATGATTAATTCTGTAGTTTATTTCTATCTCCAATAAGCTCCCGCGACCTTCGCCCGCGCGAAATTATTATATAATAAAAAATACTTCCCTAATTGATTCGGATTTTGTTAATAATTTCAAGGGTTTAATTTTTTGTTTTTGCACGGAATGTTAATTCTTTTTCTCTCCTTATAACATCAGCTACCTGCCAGTAAAACTCTCGTGAAAATCGGTCCACCCGTTTTGGACATTAGCCGGTACAAACTGACAAAAAAAAAATTTGTTTTGTTACCTTTTTTATATACATTCAGTAAAAAGCTGTTATTTTGAAATTGATAACAGACACTTCAATTTTATTTATTTGTATTGGATGAAAAAATATGTTTTTCGGATTATATTTTTGTGTGATACTTCACTCACTTTGGCCGAGATCAATTTAAGCGTGACTTAGCACTTTATTACTTAGCCTCTGCCTCGTCTCTATCTTGAAATAATATTTTGACAGTTTTATGACAGTGACAGCTATAATGCTCAGCACGTGCTAATTACTGTTACTTTATTTCAGTCTTCACTACTACGTTGGTGTAGTGGTCGCCATCGCGACTGCTAAGCATGAGGTCCTGAGTTCGATTAATGTTATTCCATCAGGAATTTTTTAGTAGCAGTCACGGAGTCTGAATTTGTGCCCGGTTGATGGCAATATGCTTGCCCCTTATAGAATGGGACTTAAACATAACTGGCTAAATGTGGGTGTACTATTAGGTACACCTCTGCTTAACTCATTGTGATGTTATATTTTTTTGGTCTTATGTGTACGAAACCTCTGGTGCCTTTGGTTATGAAACGATCTTTTTAGTAAAAATGCAGCATCAAAATTAGATCTCCTTTGCAAACAATTCTAAATTAAAAAAAAAATACTTTGTCCCCAGGATTGGACCAAACGAGCTGATTGGCTGCTCAGCAATTGGATCTACACTGATTGGAATTGGCCGCGACCATTGGCTGCAAATGTTGGACAACCCTCGCAAGCCAGTGGCCCAATGGTACCCCCTGAACAAGAGCCCCCCTGCCAACATCACGCTACCCAGCAATGATGCGCAGAACTCTGGACTTAGCTGCTTGAATGGAAGGTGAGTTTGGAATATATGGCTACTTTAATTATGTTATCATCATGATCATCATTCCCTTATAGAAATTAACTCTTGGTCAGGGCTAAGTCCTTTTCTCCAATACAGATTTCATTAGCTCTCCCAACTTTATTAGTAACATTGTCCTCTACAAAGAAACACAAAAAAAAATACAAATCTCATTTTTTTTCTTCGACTTCCCCTTACACAAATTTGACCCTTCGCTACTGAGAGCAGTGGCGAAGGTTCTATAGAACTCGATTCCTACCGGCTTCCCTTTGAAAAATGGCACAGTCAGTATTCTATAGACAAATAATATAATCACATTAAAGATATGTACTTCAGCTTACCTCTTACAAAAATTGACCCTTCGCTACTGCTCCACATGTTGTTATTTGAAACCTATCCAGAATTCTGAGTAGCACTGTGATACTTTTAAGTAGATGACATAATGATATCCTATAAATATTATAAATGCGAAAGTTTGTGAGGTTGAATGGATGTTTGTTACTCTTTCTCGCAAAAACTACTGACCTGATTCGGATGAAATTTGGCACACAGATAGTTTATAACCTGGATTAACTACTAGTACTTTATAAAAGCAGGTCCAGGTGTCTTTTAGTCACTACTAAAGCCATGTTTTGCAATAATATTTGATTTACTGACAAATGGCAATTGGTCATTGGTTCATTATTAATTGTTTCCATGGGTAGCATGTCCTTTTACTAGGAAATAGATCGATGAAGCCACACAGACTACACAAACAAATTACATGCACAAACATTCAAACTACGAACAAACATCTGTATACAAAACAAATATTTGTGCTATCCTGCTACGCCGATCGGGTCGCCTGTCTGTGATATTATGCGATCTCGTAGCACAGTGCTACGACAATGCTACGAAGGTCTACGCGTAGGACTAGCGCGTAGCAAACACCAAACTTATTGTAGGTAGTGTTTTCTTTTTGTATATTAGGTTAGAAATCATAGGCATGAAAATTACGAGTTTTTTTTAGTAAGTCGGCTTAGACTTAAAGAGTTACTTAAAGAGTATTTAACACAATAGACTGATTTTTATGATAACCTGATGAAATGCCCAATAGGGAGGGATCATCATCTGCATAGCCTTTTCCCAACTATGTTGGGGTCGGCTTCCAGTCTAACCGCATGCAGATGAATACCAGTATTTTACGTCGAGCGACTGCCTATCTTACCCCCACAAGCCATTTAGTACTGGATAATACTGGTAAGACCGGTTGTCAGACTTTCGGGTCACTGACTACCTGTAACGACTGTCAAAGATCTGAAAATGACACCCGGGACCAACGGCTTAACGTGCTTTCCGAGACACGGAGGAAACTAAGTATGCAATGGGTGGTCACCCATCCACAGACCAACCTTGGCAAGCGCGGCTTAACTTGAAGATTGATCTGAGCGACTGTTATTATTTAGCCACTAGCTCCTCCGTACTTCGTAAGGAAACAAAATGAATAAAAGTCCCAATTTTCCCGTTGCATTACCTTCAAAATAAATATTAAAACGAAAAAGACATACAGGTGTATTTCAGGGAAATCGCAACAAAAGCTCTTACTATATAATATACTATACAATTTTAGTATGAAATTCAAAACTATCCGTTGAATAGGTTAATCCGTACATGTATCGCTCAGTCTGCTTTCATTCGATGTCAATCAAAATTTCTAGCGTGCTCGGGATTTTCATTTATAGTTCGTTAGTTGGACAGCCTTGATTGACAGACATGTTGGTATCATATCATTCCATTTGAACTCTGAAAATACGAATAGGAAGTCTATCCAGTTTTTTTGATGAAAACGAATTTTCGGAATTCCAATTAAAACATTGAAAAATATTTTAGAAAAAGCAACATGTATTTTATTTTGTAGGTTGCTGATCGGCACCTATAATATTTTGAACAAAAAATCTGGCATTTAAAAAAAAAGAATTAATTAATTGAGATAGGTACAGTCGACCGCAAGCTTGAGGTAGCGTAGTATTTACATATAAAAGGCAAGATTAAACTGGTATTACTACCAATGATTTACGACACTTGCTTGTTCCTGGTTGCAACATGAATTTGTTTATCTTAGTGTACCTGTGGAATGACGAAATATTTAAGTAAAGAAAAATATTACGATACCTAACCTCTTGGCCACGAGCTACGCGCTCAAGCGGCAGCGACAGCGGAGCTAGAAATGAAAGAAATTGCTAAGTTGATACAAGCTTTTTGATATCTCATGTCAATCTCCTCGGAAAGCACGTTAAGCCGTTGGTCCCGGCTGTCATTTGTAGATCTTTGACAGTCGTTATAGGTAGTCAGTGTTGCGAAAGTCTGACAACCAGTCTCCCAATGGGTATCGTATTACCCAGTATTACTCGGGTTGTGGAAGTCAGATAGGCAATCGCTCCATGTAAAACAATTATATATATAATAATAATTTATATAATTTGGGAAAAGGCACAGGCAGGCAGGCAGGCTTTGGTCTTTTTGACACATGATGATGTCAGTCCTATACATTAATAAGTTTCCACTGTCATTATGACTGACTTTGTTTCGGCCTTCGTGTCGCTTGACGCAGGTCGAATGGCTCGAGACTGTTAGCAAGGCCTAAGGCAAAACTAGAAAATAAATTAAGTCCCTCTTAGCTCTGTTGTAAGTATTATTTTTTATTACCAAAAGAACATGATCCATTACATTTATTTTTAACAAAAAGGAATGTCTTGTTTATAAAGAAAACATGTA
Source organism: Noctua fimbriata (assembly GCA_905163415.1). Lineage (NCBI taxonomy): Eukaryota > Metazoa > Arthropoda > Insecta > Lepidoptera > Noctuidae > Noctua > Noctua fimbriata. The sequence continues at coordinate 6,148,992 of LR990929.1, read as the reverse complement.
AATTAAATAAAGAATTTGATATTAAAAAGTTACATATTTTGTAATGTTGATAAAACATATTTTTAAATTCAATATATTATTTTAGAAGAATTCTAGTTTTAGGGTTCTCTGGGCATTTTATAAAGGTGAAGAACCATTCTTGCATATAGGCTTTCTAATAGAGAATCTTTCTGTAAAGTTTTGCAATTGACTTGTCATAGGCTACGCCACTAAGATCATACATATTTCATGTTTTTTTTTATTATGGGGTACGCAAGTTAGGTTTATACCTACTCAGACAGTCAGGGTCGTAGTAGGTACTCGCAACCGACGTGTGTTTATGAACAGATTTCAGAACGTAGACGAAACAAAAGTAGATTGTAAGGATCGTAGCAGGTGGCGTTCTATAGTTCTGTCTACCCGCATTACAAACATTTCTAGTAATGATTGCTCTCATAAATGATGGCACGGTTGCCGTAGTGGTTGAGCGAGTGGCTGCTACGCTGCGTGTCGCGGATTCGATTCCCACACAGGCTTACAGGTAGTTGTTCCGGGTCTGGCTGCTTGTGTATGTGAGTTTAAATGTTAGTAAACAGATTCACGACACAGGAAAAAATCCTAGTATGAGGCAACGTTTCTTAAAAAAACATCGCTACAAAAATCAGTATGGCAATAGATCTCTAACAACATGGCGTTAAACTTAAACGACATTAAACTTAAAAGATCTTGGAAGCTACAAGTAAAGACTTGATCCACTCACTACACAATTAAAGTTTATTTCCAGTGCAGCCATTTATAATGATTTCCACTAATCTCCAAAGACCCCAGTAATTGACACCTAGGTTATTACAACATTCAACCCCACAACCCTCTGTTCTTACAACAAAATATTCGCATAATTTACGCAAAGTAAATTTCCAAAGCCATTTAAAGAGTTTTAAATACTTTATAATTCGACTTTTGTGCTAAATATCATTCCTTTTTCAGATGAAGAGATGGAGGATAAAGGACTGAAGAAATTAACATCAATTAAAATGGCATCAGCTATTTCGATGTAGGCAGGTATTCTCGCGATGCCAAAGCGTTTATTGTAAGTAAATGTGATTATAATAAACAGTTGTATGTCCATTTACCGTAGAGAAATGAATCAAAATCAATGTTAAGTGATATTGAAATGTAGAGAAAGAATTAGACTAGATATCTGTTGATGTAGAAGAAAATGAATTTATCCAATAGTAATTCTAATTGTTTATAGATGGAGTATAATTTGTAGCACGTAGTTTGGATATCAAATGTACTCTCATATCATTACCATACATTTCCTACGTCTATATACTTTACTGACCCTGTATTTTGTCAAGGTTATATACAATGTTACTTCTATTTACACCTTGGAATACGCACACTTCAAATTCAAGACTTATTCACATCATGTACATATTATATACTTATTAATGTTGTATAGTTGTTGTCTTTTACGATAAGCGTATTTAAATCTGTCGTCATATCTTAACAATTTGATATGTTCATGTGGATTCTAATACATATTCTGCAAAGAGTCATGATTTGTTGAAAACGGACGAATGTTACAAACATTCTTTTGTCGGACAATAATGTAGTTGGAAAAATAATATATATATATGTATGCGTTGTACTAAAAGATATAATTTTCACAGAAGGCACAAGATCTATATTCTATAAAATATATAATTTGTTATATATGTTACATGAAATTGTAAGATGAAAATGAAGCTTTAAATCGTGTTAAAATTAAAATATATCTAAAATATATCAATGTATTTAAAGTATATATTATATTAATAAGTTTAAAATTACATATTAAAAATGTTAAAGGATAAACAATGAAGATTGATAAATAGAGCTGTCATGTGCATTTTACTCGCGAAGCATAATATCGTTTACCGAGCGCCCCAGCTTTTGGGGGATTATTTAAAAACTGACATATTTATTACACTGCACACTTTGTACGACGTGTGCGATTTAAATTGAAAGGAGATTATTGTAAAAGTTATTCATTTCAATTCGGATAATCCTTTTTCAATCGAGTATAGCTTAAATAAACTTTGATATTATTCAATTAAATTGCTATTTTATGAAAATTATTTGTTCTGGAAACATATTATATGGATGTATACCCTGTATATGTAGTTTTAAGATTAGAATTAAGTTTAGAACCCTCTCTCTGCCTGCTAATTTTCTACTGTTGTTGTATTGTATCACTCAAGTTCCAGATTTCCTAAATGATGATATTTTTCTGACAAGTTTCCCTAATTTATGGTCCTGTAGAACTGGATGAAGTGCGAATTCAGAATGAAATTAAGGTAAGGAAGTGATATTAATCTGCGAAACGAATTCTCAAGTCGTGGATCCAAGTATATATTCTAAAGATTTAATTTAGATAGAAACATATCTATATAATGTAAAGTGTATATTAATTGAGGAGAACATTTTCCTTGTGGGAAAAATGTTGTATTTTAATGAGGGGTTTTCCTCGAGATATAATTTTCTTAAAACGAGTTTGATCGTACATACAGACAGGCATTACCCGCGGCACTTCCGTGTTTCGGCACCATTGTTGCTGTGGAGTTTTTTTCAATCTTCCCTTTGTGAACTTTACGATGGAGGGTCGTAATATCCTTTGAAGTCCAAGCCAGATGCATTTCTTCGATCTCAGTGCACACAGGAACGTGTCTGAAGTCTGAAAATCTGTGTTTACGATCAACAACCAACATGTCATTGAACTTTCAACATAAAATACTCTTGAAGAGAAAAATCTGTATGATATTAGATATTTTTCTTTGAAAAATTGAATTACATAGATAATGGAAATGACAGTACAAGAGACGGTTGAATGAGAGGTAATATTTTTGTATGAGATTAGGATACTTGTCTCGTTAAAGTTGCTAAGTCTTTATACTGTAAAACTGTATAGTTGTAAGTGAATGTAAGTACTTATACTGATTTATGAAATAAAATGTTGACATTTTTAATATTGGTATTTAATTTCTTTATAAATAATCTTAACGGATTGGTCGGAGAGGGCAAAATCAAATCAAAATCATAGCATTTATTTCAAATAGGCCAGTTACAGTGACAGTCCCAGTCACAAGGTATAAAAACTGTGAAAGTACTGTAGTTGCCCATTCCCTAACGTAGATCTCTATGGAGAAGAACGGGCAAGAAACTCCATGGACACTCTTTTAAATCAGAATACTTTTACAATAACTTGGTTACATCATTTATGTTGAGATGCAAATTGTAAACGGGATGGGAAATCCATGGGAGCCTTTGCCCAGCAGTGGGACAAACCAGGCTGATAAAAAAAATATATTCTGAAAATGTTATTACATAACATCACTTCTGTAATCCCTGAAGGGTGAGACAGAGTAGTTCCTAATAGTCCCCCCATATCGGGCCAGTTATGTTTAAGTTCCATGATATAGGGGCGAGCCATTGCCATCAACCGGGCACAATTCCTGACTCCGTGTCTCCTACTGAGAAATTCCTGATGGAAAAACCTAATAACACTGCGCCCGACCCGGGAATCCAACCCAGGACCATACGCTCAGAAGTCTGTAGCACTTGCGACCACTTTACAAACGAGGCAAACTACATTATCCTGAACAACAATATATGGTGAAGATTTCTAATCAACTGATAAGAGCACAATGATTGCAAAAATATAAATCGGAGGTCATATTTCTTGCGACAAACACAACATCATTTTTCTCTGTTTGTTGGCAAGCCTAGTAATGGATAACTCTTGGTTTTTTTATATCTGTTACCAGGTTAAAAAATACCTATAGTAATATTAAAAAAAAAACAAATTAAAGCATAGTATTGACATCTTTTATCGTAGCTGTAGTATCGTTTAAAAATCTTTTTTTAAGTCTAAGTCATCATCATCTGCCAAGCCTTTTCCCAACTAGGTTGGGGTCGGCTTCCAGTCTAACCCGATGCAGCAGAATACCAGTATTTAACATGGAGCGACTGCATATCTGACCTCCACAGCCCAGTTGAGTTGTGATTGAAAATTAGTTCTTTCAAACTGAGTAGTCACATAGAATCTTACGTATGTCATAAGTCATTTATTTACTAACAAAATACATTGTGTAGAAAATAGTTTAAAATTAGATTAATAACAAAAAATAAAAAAAATCTAACTCATTTTTGGAATAGTAAAATTAATAGACATTTAATAAAAAAAAATAATGTCAAAATATGAAAATAATAAAATGAATAGACACTTAATTACCTACAGAATAGAAGGGAAATGATACAGTTTTCCTTTATACCCAGAAAAAGCCGAGTTGGTACCTACACACTTTTCAGTATTTCCCCAGCAACAAGTCTTATAAATCTAGCTCTAGGGTCTGTAAAGGTGAGGCAATACCTGCCACATTGACAAACGACGGCTCGGGACGGAGTCTGCAAACATATTGAATTTAAATTGAATCCCGACTGGACTTACATCCGAATGTAATGCTGTTGCTATACGGGGTTACATTGGTTTGTCAAGATTAAATTCAGTCAAGATGATGGGTAGACATGTATAATATGTACATGCTTCATTGTAAGTTTTAAAATGAAGAAGTTTATTGAATTTAGATAGAATTGCGACCTGACTTTCATGTGGAGGTAATGTTGATGCTTCTTTCTTTATCGTGTGGTTAGTGCCTAAACTGGTGTCAGAATTTTTATGTCGCCCGTGGGCCTCTGACTTGGCTTTACATGCCTCTGATAAATATGTCTCTCGCATGCTGCAAGTGATAATTATACAATACGCAAATTAAGTCAAAAAATCAGAGGTGCGTGTCTTGGATTCGAACTTGAGATATATGACTAGCCAGTCCGATAGTCACACCTCTAAGCTATCGCTTCTCCATATTGATACTATACTGTTACTTTGGTCCGAAGATTCTATTTGGTAATAATGATGGATACAAAGATTGTATAGGTATTGAAAGGAAAAACATCAGGAAATAACTGTCAAGTTCGTAAATTAGAGCGGCGGAAAAAGTGATCGTATCGCCGAAGGCAATATATGTGCTGACTACATCATTGAATGGAAGATAAGGAAAACAAAAAGACAGTTTGCTTTTATACACCGTTTACTTTTAAGTCATCTTACGGTGGTCCACTCAATGTATCCGATATAAAATATCTCTAGGCGCGATTATTTTCTTTTTACCATTAATTAAGATATGAGATACAAAGAAAAGTAAATAATACATTAGAATTATGAAACATCCTGTTAATAATGTTTACGTGTCAAACGGTAGAACATACCTACCCAGTGTACGAGTCGAGTAGATCGTCGTTCGCAACAGGGTGTTCCAACTATGTCATGCGTCATAATAATGAATAATATTTTTATTTTTAAATTATTCAAATCTTATTTTTTATGAATGTTTAGTAGTCATTGGATACATGAAGTGGGCTGCCGTTGTAAGACGACTAAAAAGTCACGGTGTATTGATAGTAGCTTCACATTATTTCTTTTCAAATTAATAATATCACTGAAAGTGGCGCCGGTGACTGAAAAGTTGTGTGGTAATCGGTTATCGTAGTATGGACATGTGTTGCGGAAGAACGAGGAAAATGTAATGGGGAAAATGAATATAGATATGAATGTAGATAGCTATAGGAGTAGAGGAAGACCAAAGAAACTGTTTGAAGTATGATATGGCTAGAAAGGAGAGAAGATGAGTAATAGAGAAGTATGGAAGAAAAAGACATGCTGCGCCGACCTCAAATAAATTGGGATAAAGGCAGGAGAATGATGATGATCACTATTAATTTGAAAAAAAAACGGTCAAAGAATTAATTTCATGTACCCACTTCAGTTCGTAAACATATTTGTTGAAGTTGATATTCTGTATAAAACAGTAGAAAGCTACAAGCACGTATATAAAGATCAACAAAAAAGCTACACACAAATACTAAGAAATTTCATCAAATCTGACATATTAAACTTCGCAGTATCTCGTGTATAATGGAACAAGACGAGGATACACGAACAAACAAACGACTTAACTATAATGTAGTGAGTATCTAAGTCAAGTTTCTAACAAAGGCTTTCAGGGAAACACTAGACGTACCTACGCGGGGAAAACGGGGCGTTTAGCACCTGTCATCTGAGCGTTCGAATATTACTTTGTTGTTAGAAAAGATATGTCTTTTATACAGAGTGTAACAGAAAGGGTAGTCATATGAAAGGATATGCTGCAGACCATCAAACTGAACAACTTTCTCCATGGGTCCAATATCGTAAATGCAAAAAAAATATCAGCTGTCCCATACAAAATTTCAATACTCGACCCGAATGTATGGGACAGCTGATAAATATTTCGATACTGGACCCAAGGAGAAATTTTGCAGAAAAATATTCAATTGAAAAATTGTTTCTGCTAACTTGAACTTGAAAAGCACACAGATTGATTAGAAACTTGTTTGTAAAAAGATCCTGTTTAAGAGGCGAACCACTCGTTACTATGTCCCTATGAAGTTTACTCCAAGCTAGCTGAAGTTCTGGGATGCTAACGATTAAAAGTTGTGACGGAATACCTACTTTTAGTTTTTTAAAGAACAGTTAATCAAATATTTATATCGTTAGGTGTCACCTCACCGCCCCTCACCGTTCTTAGGTCACATTAAAAATGTGCTAATAAAAATCTTTTTTGAAAAAAATTAAACCGACTTCAAAAACACCGAAAAGTGAAAAATAAATTTAGCTTTATAAGTCGGTGACAAAAAAACTAAATCAAACAAACAAAAGTCACCGATTATTTGTTTTTCCATTTTTATTTGTGATATCTTAAACAAATATTTGCTATACATTCAGGCGTGAATTTATGTTATGATGTTGTGTAAACAATGAACATCCAAGCGAATGCAGCCATCGCGACAGATTTTCTGTCTATTATTGAAGAGTTTCATTCAAATCTCATTGCGAATCTCCGAAGATCCGGATCAGGTCTTCACCAAATTGAAATGGGACCACCGCGGAATAATATTCTTCCAAACAAAAAAGAATTATCAAAATCGGTTCACCATTGGCGAAGATATCGCTGAACATACACACAAAAAAAACATATTCAGTCGACTTGATAACCTCCTCTTTTAGGAAGTCGGTTAAAAAGTGAGCTCGCACATACTACATGAAACGATAGATAAGATTTTCATAATGAGTGAGCGAGACGATTCTTCTCAAATGTCAAAATTAACAGAACCGAAACGTGATCAGAGGCCCTAGCACGAACGCGCGGTGTTAACGTAAACTAAATAGGTCGAATTTGTAATCGAAAATACAATTTACTGGTATTTTAGGTAATTGGTAGGTAGGTGTTTGCAACCAGCACAACCAGTATCATCCAAAGATATGAATAAATTCTCAGAATAATGAAAATATTATAATATGTGAAACATTTACAAGTAATTTTAATTTGAAAATAGACGTAGTTACGTTACATATACACCGCGCGCTCGTGCTAGGGTATCTGTTTATATTGTGGAAGGGCAAATTAATAACTTATAAGTAACTTAGCCCGAAGAATAGCCAAACTTAAGTGGCAGTGGGCAAGACACATTGCTCGCAGAACGGATGGCCGATGGGGCCGAAAAGTTCTGGAGTGGCGACCGCGAACCAAAAGACGCTGCGTTGGAAGACCTCCCACTAGGTGGACCGATGACCTGGTGAAAGTTGCAGGGATCCGCTGGATGCGCGTCGCACGGGACCGGTCAATGTGGCGACACTTGGGGGAGGCCTATGTCCAGCAGTGGACGTCTTTCGGCTGAAATGATGATGATGATGAAGTAACTTAGAAGGCAACGATACATAGAAATATTATCTAACCTTAAATGTTTTTGTTCACTTACTACAAATGAACGTTCTATCAAAATTAAAAAAAAAATATATAAAATTTAGACGTATTGGGCTGATTTTATTGGGTAGTAAAATACCACATTTAAGAATGCTGGATCAGTTTTGACATATTTAACTAAATTATGAAATGAGCATGAGGTCCTGGGTTCTATTCCCAGGTCGGGCAAAGTGTTATTGGGTTTTTCCATCTGGAATTTGTCAGTAGCTACCACGGAGTTTGTGACCGGTTGATGGCATTAGGCTCACCCCCTGGGACTTAATCATAGCTGGCGAAATGTGGGTGTACCTCTTTTGTTATGTAATAAAAGGTTGTAGGTTGACTAACTATGACAGAATACGAAACGACTGTCGCCGAATCAACAATCTCCAGACTCTCCTAGATACTAATTACTCTCTAACTGCACTTTAATTAACTGCTCCCGTAGCATGAACACCGTGGACAAGGATTTCTTTAACGGAAGAATCGACAAAATGACAGATTGTGTCGACACAATGACAGATTTCTTTGCACTATCTGTCATTTTGTCGATTCTTCCGTCAAAAAAATCCTTGTCCACGGTGCTCAAGCTACGGGGGCTGGACGTAACTTTCAAAGGAGAACAGTAAATATAATGACTTCACATTATGTATTTACTTCATACTACGCATAAGTAGGTCACGGTTACGTCCTGTTTGTTCCGGAGTTTAATATAAACTTAAGTGTGGTTCTGAAGGCGTATGAATAACCATGTTATATGGTAGAATAGCTCTTGGCTAAATAATAACAGCCGCTCGGGTCGATCTTCAGGTTAAGCCGCGCTTGCCTAGGTTGGTCCGTGGATGGGTGACCACCCATTACATACCGAGTTTCCTCCGTGCCTCGGTAAGCCGTTGGTCCCGGCTGTCATTTGTAGATCTTTGACAGTCGATACACGTGGTCAGTGAAAGTCTGACAACCAGTCTTACTAAGGGGTATCGTATTACCCAGTACTAACTGGGTTGTGGAGGTCAGATAGGCAGTAGCTTCAAGAAAAATACTGATATTCAGCTGTGTCCGGTTAGACTGGAAGCCGACCCCAACAAAGTTAGGATAGGGTTTGGCAGATGATGATGAGTTGAAATATTCAACTTTTCCTGCTTACTACTTTCTTTTTACTTTTCATGTATAAACAAATAAAGAAAAAAAAAAGAACTTTTTCTTCCAACACCGAACAAATAACTCGTCCTGACCTACATTTTCACAACAGTATCAATTTAAAAATAAAATGCCGACCCGGCAAGTGCGTGTCGAACCACGCTGAAAGAAAGGTTCCGTACTCAGAATAAATTTTTACGCATGCACAGATTTGAACGGCCGCCAGAGTCAATCAAAATCAAAATATTTTATTTCAGAAAATTCTAATTACATGAACACTTATAAAACGTCGAGAAAAGGTGCAAAACAAAAAAAACTGTGTTAAACAAAGTTATTTCTTGAAAACTTATATAGCCAAGTCAATTAGAACCACATTTTTAAAAATAATGAGATACAAAAATACACCACAGAATACGTAACATTTTTATCGATATTGCAAATGTCTTCGTGTAAAATCATTGTATGATAACAATTTATTATTATTTATTTATTATTTTTTTGACAGACGGATATAACAAAATATTAAGGGCGTCCGCTAAAACATGCGCGGGTACACGGAGTGGGTGCCCACTGTCAAAATACAGGCTGTAACAAGCAAGACCCTTAACAAAGCCGTCAACTAAGCATTTTGGACATGAAACTAGATGAAGTAACTTATTACGCAAAAATTATTGCTGGAAAACGAGTTTTTTTTGGGGTGAAAAATCACGTTTTACGGTAGTACTCAATGTAACGCACTCAAAACATTGTGCTGGTGGATGCATTGAATAGTACGGGGGTCGTGGAGGTGTTTAAAGTTAAAATCTTATATTAAAAACAGGTACTAACAAAAATACTTGTGAAAAAGTTGGAACTTTGACCCCCAATATGTTACTAGAAGGCTCCCAGGTATGGCCTAGAACAAAAAAAATATCGCAATGACGAGGAGAACACGTGCCTTTCGGCTTCGTTAAGGGTTTTGTTACACTGTTTATACTTAGAAACTCTGTAGCATGCGCCCGCGACTTTTTAGCGCTGCTCATATTATTTTTCAATACAGACACGTGAGTGTGCACCGCGCCCGCACCCGCCCGAATTTTAGCGGACGCCCTAAGGTTTCCGATTTTTCCATTTGTCTACGGACCCCAAAAAAATTACTTTAAGTTTTTTTACCTGGTTACGTAGGTCTAAGTTTAGAGAGTAACAATATAACAACGTTTTTTCAACTTTACCCATTCAGGGTAAAGAGAAATCGACCTGCGAGATCTATTCTCGTTTAATGATGCCTTTTGATATCGGATCCAGGGTTTAACGAGCTTCACAGTAAGGTGATATATTTGGTCCTAGTCTTTATTTGACCTTCCATTTCGTAAGGTTTTTTGGTGTTTTCAGTTTTGTTGGTCGAATAGTCGCAAGCGCGACTACTGAGTCTGAGGTCCTGCGTTCGATTCCCGGGTCAGACAAGTGCTATTGGATTTTTCCATCAGAAATTTCTCAGTAGTAGCCCCGGAGTCTGGATTTGTGCCCGGTTGATGGCAATAGGATCGCCCTCTAGTACATGGGACTTAACTGGCGAAATGTGGGTGTACTATTAGGGACACCTCTACCTGACCCTACGGGGATTGTTGCGATGTTATGTTATGTTATGTTTGCTGGCACATGAGATAGTTCAGTCTTGTCACTGTGATTAGTTCCTGTTGATAGGCGGCGGGGACAGCTTCCAGTCTCGCCGGATGCGGCTGAATACCAGTATTTTACATGAAGCGTCTGCCTGTCTTACCTACACAACCCAGTTAGTACTGGTTAATACCCCTTGATAAGACTGGTTGTCAGACTTTCGGGGCGCTGACTACCTGTAACGACTGTCAAAGATCTACAAATGACAGCAGGTACCAAAGGCTTTACGTGCTTTCCGAGGGACGAAGGAAACTCGGTATGTGTCGGTTTATTGCGGATCCGATAACGTGAAATCATTATAATTTAAACTTGTTAAAAATTGGTTGGAGATGAAACGAAACTTTTGAAAAGGATATAATTATTGTATTTTAGCTGTAATAATATTGCTATTAAAACATTTACGGTTCGCTTGGCGCAGTGGCTGAGCGATAGACTGCTGCATTGCATGTCGCGGGTTCGGTCCCCGCACGGAACAAGTATGTGTAAGGCCTACAGATACATAGTTGTTCCGGGTCTGGCTGTTTGTGAATGTGAGTTCAAATGTTTGTAAACACTGGGTGTGTGATACAGGCGAAATTACTAGTGTGGGCGACGTTTATAAAAAAATTTTTACGAAGTAGGTTCATTAATTAGTACATTAATTTATCCTTGGCTGTGGAATATCAATATATTTACGAGCTGGCTATGGGATATTTTAAAACACTACCGATTAAACACTAAATATTTTTTTCATCAAGTAAAACAACACAGACTGACGACACGTCACGTCACGTTGTGACTCAGTCACAGATTCACGCCCGATCACTATTCACTTAATATCGCACTTGTAGTTCACTTCAATTCGCTTCTTTGCCACGTTGTATTGTTAAAATCAGAATGTCCGCTCCGATTTTTGTGAATGGCATATCGCAAGTCAACCTAAGAAGTTGTCGTCAGCTTAACGGGACTATCCTGTGGGTGCCTAGAGTGTAAAGCCTCCAGCGAGAGCATGACCGCTCCGGCAAACCCCACGGCTATTTATATACCGCCGACCCATCATTCGCGAAAGTTCTACAACTTTCTCAAACCTTCTTCACAGCTCAATAGTGGAACTTTCAAGGATTATTCTCGAGTCTTCTACACAGTTCCATAATCAAACATTCTAGACTCGAACGTAAACTAGAATATTCTTGTAAAGCAGCTGACGTAACAATATACTCCCCTGCAAGAAACGTTTTCTAGTAACACGGAAGTACATAATAACAATTTCAATCGCCATTAAATTTTACCTTGAAAACGTTTCCTTAGGAGGGTCTTAGAGCCGTCCCTCAGACCTGTCCTTTTGATTCCTTTTATCTCACAAACAATCTTGCTTCTCCATAGATAAAGGAGATGGATGTTCGTTCATCTCGGATGAAACGAAGATACTTGTGGTGGAAGACAAGGTAACATTCTTGGAGGTCATCAGGCACTTGCAGTATTTTTTTTTAACATAACATCACGTCTGTAATCCCCGTAGTATGTAATCCACATTTCACCAGTTCTGTATTTATTTCAATGCCTTAAACTATTATTACAGGTCTATAACCTAATGCAATAGTCAAGTCACATACACAATATTAAAATTAAAATACAGCACATCACAAGATCGTGGCGCTATAATTACAGCCTGTTCTTAATAATAGATTTGATTTTTTCTATCTCAATTAGTAGGTTAAACGGAGTTTCCAATTACATTTTTGAGAGGTGTTTTTGATCATCAGATTTTTTTTTACAAAGTTTTTCGAAATTTTGTTCCGGCCAGTAAAAAAACATTTAAGTTAAAGTAACGTGCAAACATTTTGTAACAACAAGGTAATAAAGTACGATATTCCTCTCCTCATCTTATAAAATACGATATTAAAAACTATAACCTACATTCCCATATTACTGAAGCGAGGTCTTTGTAAACTGTTACTGTACTAAAGTAAGAAATTAAGTCTGTAGTTTCCTTATCTCAGCCCAGCATCCACAAACTGAGTTTATACTAGACTAATAAATTGAGACAATCTTAAAATTATCGCCGCTATTTTTTCTGAAAGCCATAGAGTATAAAATAAAAATACAGGGTGTTTGGTAAAGCATTGATATAAGTTTTGAGGGATTGGGGGTGTCATTCAACATAGTGGAACATGGGGGTGTCGTCCAGCATTTCTTTAATTGCCTCTAACTACTTAATAGTAATAACTTTTAGAATACTCTGATCAAAAGATATGAGATTACCTTCCTAAATTGAATAAACAGTGCAACGCGTGCTGTACTTGTCGACACAGGTCAATTAGGAAGTAACCCTACAGCTGTCTCGTCGTCCTCTTGACGAAAGTTTAGTTACTCTGACTCTCCAAAAATTGAATACACTGATACGAAGAAATCAGATTACATCCAATAGACTAGTTTAACAATTTATTACAGTAATCACATCATGCATCATCATCTGCCTAGCCTTTTCCTAACTATGTTGGGGTCAGCCTACCAGTGTTAGACCCTATAAGTGACGCTGTGCGAAGCAAGGGCGAGTCGATAGTTTTTTTTAATTTATTTATTTAAACTTCATGTACAAGAGTGGTACATAGGCGGACTCAATGCCACAAGGCATTCTCTACCAGTCAACCTTTGGGTCAAATAGGATAGCATTGTGATAGAGTACAAAAAAAATAAATAAGAAAAATACCATTTTGTTAACATAGATTGATATACATAAATAGGTAGTTACTAATACACATACATACAGTAAAATTAAAACATAATTAATTAATACATAATAATTCTTAAAAGTTTGGAAGTACAGATAAAAAATAAAATAAAAAATTTAGATTTAAGAAAACATCAAAAAATATTGCTGTGTTACAGCCTCAAACAAAAAAACGCTTCATCAAACGTTTCTGTGACATAAACGGTGGCGTTTCGCGAAATAAAGGAATTAATTACGCAATTATCATGACACATGAGATAAGACAATTCTGTGGGGTACAACTAGGATATAACTCCCCTTTACCTAAAAAAATAATTGTTGGTCCGTCTTCGAAACATCCTGTATATATCATCCTATAATACAGTGAGACTATTTTTATCACCAGTCCGTAATCTAATAAATTGTATCGAATAAGTGAAGTCGCTTTTAGTTTTCAACAAGGCTTTTAGCACTCGATGTTTTTTTGCTCAAAATAGCGAAATTATTACATCATTGGCATTTTTATTATTCATGATATTGACTGTGTTTTTCATGAATTGCAATAACAATTTTAATATTCAATACACACGCTGAATGCAGTGTAATTCAACTGAGTATTGAATATAAAATTTTTTAGCTCTTAAAAAATGATATATTATCAGTGTATTAAATATTATATAGCTTAGTATACTATGATGTATAATCTGTTTAAAATTAGGAATAATTAACCAGTTTTCAATATTTGAAACCTGGTTTTAAGAGGAAACAGGGGGGTGGGGCTGCAATTCTTCATACAAACGTGTTCTCCATTTTTTTTCGTAAATAATCCCTCTAGAGCAATATTTTTTATTAGACACGTCGATGCTATTGCCTTATTTTCAGCAACTAATAAGTGAAAAAATTATGACCTTCCAAAAATGACTAAAACTGCCGCATTTTTACTGCCGTGATTCTAATAGCAGACAAATTCAAAAAGTTTTTAACGTAGGTATAAACAATTTATAGGAATCTGGATATACTGGTTGGAATCGCGCCACAACATCAACTTCAAGTTATTTGTGGTTCGAGCTTCAACTCACCATCTGCAGATCTTCGTGAAAGAGGACTTTTGGCCGAAAGGTGTCGTATACCGACGATTCCGAGGACGGTTCCGCGACACCACGCAGCAGAACAAGACGCCGTCAACGTTTCGTGTTTAGTTTTAGTTAAGTAATGTTTTTTATATGTATTAGTTTATTATTTTATAAGATTATTTTGTGTATTTTTATCTATGAGCCTCAGATGCCTGATAATAAAATGATTGATTGATTGATTGATACTCTTTCCTAAAATTTGAATGTCAAAAATAATTGAATCGGCTCGGTTTTCGAGGAGAAAAAAGGGGAATACAAAACGTCGATCTCGTCAAAATTTTTGTGATAATATAATCGTCTGAGCTACAGGCTTGATGCATCGCGACGGCAGGCTTGATGCATCGCGACGGCAGGCTTAATGCTTCGCGACGGCAATAGTTTCTTCAAATACCTACCCCACAGGCCCTGTTATCTTTTAAAGCATAGAGGCTCTGGCAGTTTTGTATTGGAAATTAGAAAAGCATAGAAGCGCTTTCTTCTATGCTGTAATGTTAGGCCCTTTGTACAAAACTTACGTCTGGCTAGGGCCTTAACTTAACGAAAACGGGCAGCTTTCCAAAAGTCGGTTTTAGGTAAGGATTCATTACTTATTATGGTTCAAATTCTTAGACCGGCCATTGACTGACTTTTTCCTGTGATCATCAATAATCCAGCAATAATCAGTAGCAGTGATAGCCTAGTTGTGTAACCGTCAGCAAGGCACGCACATTTGATTTTCGGATTCATATGCGTATTGAATAATTATCACTTGCTTCGGTAAAGGTAAACATCGTGAGAAAACCAGCATGCCTGAGAGATATTTCTTAATGGCATATCTTTACATGCCATCAAGAAATATATCTCAGGCATGCTAACCCCAAGTCAGAGGCCGAGGAGGTAGAGGACACCAGGTTAGGTACTAACCAGACGATAAAGAAAGACGTTCGATAATCCGATGAAAAAAAAGTCGCCTTCTAAAGTATCCCCTTCAGCCAGCCTTTCATATCCTCCAAAGCTATACGATTTACTTAAACATAAACATCACATCACCGACGTTTTCTTAAGAACCTCCCCCGTTATTGGTGAAAAGGATTATAAGATCTCCTCTGTGTGTATTTTGCATGACAAAAGAAAAGGATTACATCACTTTTGTAAAGCCATCTTCGTCTTTATGAAATATGAAAATCAAGACCTTTAAAGTTCATGGTATTTCGTCTCAATTTTAATGAACAAGATTATTTTTAACCTTGATTTACGAGATAAAACAAAAACATGCTTAATTTTAAAACTTAGATACAAATCAGTTAGCAGTTTTAAATGAAAAAAAAAACACTATAGATACGAAGAAATGGTAATTTTCGTATCCAAGATGATATGAAAGAGAAAGGAGTAAATGATGCTGTGTCGTCTGACGGGAAGAATGGAATAGAATAGAATGTAGATTTTTTTTTGCAAACATGAGTACATAATAATGGTAACATAATAGTTGTTATGAAATATCAAAGCTCAGCCATATTTTACCATTCGGTATGCAAACATTTACATTATTTATGAAATATTTTTTTTACATTACTTTTTTTTTTTTTTTTACATTATATTTGAAATAAATTTTAAAAACAAACATTTACATTATTTATGAAATTAATTCTAAAAACAAACATTTACATTATTTTATTAACAAAAACAAACATTTACATTATTTATGAAATTAATTTTAAAGACCATCAATTTATAAAGTACCATTATCATTCAATAAATAAATTATTAAGAAAGAAGAAAACGTGTTGCACCGACCCCAAATCGAATGGGACAAGTGCAGGAAGATGATGATGATGTTCAGCGATATCTTCGCCATTTGTGAACCGATATCGATGATTGCTTTTTTATTTAAAAAAAATATTATTCCGCGGTGGTCACGTTTTTTTTTAAATAAAATTGTATTTTTTGGAATGGCACTTCAGAACGAAATACAATACTATGACGATAGCAAATTGATTAAAATAGCGGATTAGCTGATAACTTAATTTTTACAGAAAACTAAATTTGCGAAATCCCTCAATTTTCATCGGAATCCACACACACTAAAAACAAAGTTTCCAACCGGTATTCGTAATGTCGGTCTGTTCGTAAAACCCTTTTATTTTTAAACCATTTGACGAGTGGAGTTGAAACATGCTCGATCGATTTTTCGCATTTTTGTAGGAAGCTGTAGGTTTAATTAAAAACCGAATGTTAATACGCGGTCAGTTTTATTTTAGTTTCGAAAATGTGAAAATAAATTCCTTTATCTATAGCAGAATAGCCATGAAAAAACATTGGTTACAAGAAAATCATGCACTCCAATTGTCATCATCATTATCTTGCCCTTATCCCAATTCATTTGGGGTCGGCGCAGCATGTCTTCTTCTTCCATACTCTCTACTACTCGACATCTCATCAGACACCTTCGTTCTTGCCATATATCATCCTTTACACGGACAGTCCATCTATCGTTTCTTTGATCTTCCTCTACTCGTATATCCATCCACATTCATACTTAAAACTTTCCTCATGACATTTTCGTCATTCCTCCGCATCACATGCCCATACCACGACAACTGATTACCTCACAACTCACACACAGTCACTTTCAGACTTCCTCTTATGTACTCATTTCTCATTTTATCCATTCTTATCTCAGCCACATATACCTTTCCTTCATCTCTTTTGTGGTCCAACATTCTGATCAATACTAAACAGCAAGTGTAACCATCAAAATCATTCTCTTCAGTCATATTAATCTTTTTATAATACACATTTTTAGCGTGAGAATTTTCTTTCGAGTTTTTAGATGCGAAAAATTGTTATTGGATTGTTCCCAATCGGCGGCACCCACTTGCCCGAAGCCAACATTTGTTGGTGACAATAGGCTCACTGTAATTACGTGGGTTTTAAAATTAACAGTAATTCAAACCTTTGTTTTGTTATTTTAAAATAACTGAATATTAATTCAGTTATTTTAACGTTTTTTTAAGTTTTTATTTCCTTTTACTAAAATCTATGAAGCCTGAACCGCTCCTACTCACAAATAAGTCAATATCATTATTTTATTTAGGTACAGATAAAAATACTAGGCTATAGATATGATTTAGATATAGCTTGTCATACTCAACCGCTGGTCATAAACCATCGATCTTAAGGCAAGCCTTGGTCCTAATTCTGTTTTGTATTTACGCAGTTCCATAGAAATTATTAGCTAATAGGTAACAGTAATCTATACTAATATTATAAAGCTGAAGAGTTTGTTTGTTTGTTTGTTTGTTTGTTTGCTTGAACGTGCTAATCTCAGGAACTACTGGTTCGATTTGAAAAATTCTTTTAGTGTTGGATAGCCCATTTATCGAGGAAGGTTATATAAAATTTTACGCGGACGAAGGTCGCGGGCAACAGCTAGTATTAATTATATAGGCTTAGGTCTTTGAGGTCTTCGCTCCTTTAATTCCACTAACAAGAAGTTTATTTAATAAACAGAATTCAAAATGGTGAACGATAGTGAATTTCGGAGATTGGAAGTACTTACTTACAGTTTATGCTGCTGTATTTTTGCCAGGTCTTCTTTGAGGGTCAATTGTTATTTATTATTTATTTATTCAAAAAAGCATAAAATACATAATTATTCAAATTAAAACATTACAAAATTACATTAGAAATCGTCACTTATCAGTCCATTAATTATAATAATTTATCAATAACAATAAAATATTATAAAACAGAACAATATACATAAAAAAACAAATAAAATAGAAAAATGGACCATTAGATCAATGAACTCAAATTATTTGCAACCAGTATGTAGCCACAAGTCTATCATTAATTTCGTTATATCTTTCAACGGATACTACATCGCAAGAGTATCGCGTAAGTACTGTGTCGAGGATATGCTTCTTTATCGTGTTGTTAGTGCTTAATCTGGTGGCAGAATGTTTATGCCGCCCATGGGCCTCTGACTTGACTTTACATGGCATCTATCTCTCAGGCATGCTGGTTGCATCACGATGTTTTCCTCCACCAAAGCAAGTGATAATTATACAATACGCACATGAATCTGAAAAATCTGAGGTCTTGGGTTCGAAATCGAGACCTATGACTTGGCAGTCCGATGGTCACACCACTAGGCGATATTTTAAAAGCTGCTGCCGAAACAGCTTTTACAATATCATCGACACAGAACTTTGAAAGGACAAAACCGTTAACGTTTGTTTATTTTCACAAAGCCATAAACAGATTTACGAGTACACGTTCACTCAATAACAAAACTGTGTCTTGCAAAATCGGTTTTATAAAACCGGGTTTATTGAATAAAACCATTAAATACTTACAATGTTATAGCGGTTTGTCTATGAAAGTTCCGAGGTGTTTCATTTTATTTTTATGGATTTTAAATCTTTTGCAACAATGCTTCTTTATTGAATAGCGTGAGACATTGTAGTTTTCACCTTAGAAATGTAGTTAATATTCTATTCTCACGATTTTCAGCCTTTTCAGGAGAATTCTTATGTCGAAAGAGCATCATACAGGGTGTAAACAGACCCTTCACGAAGCCGTCAACCAAGCATTCTGTACATCAAACTAAGTAACTTTACGCAAAAAATATTGCTGGGAAACAACTTTTTTATTTGGTGTGAAAAATCACGTTTTACGGTAGGACTCCATGCAATGTGCTGATGGATGGATTGAATAGTACGGGGGCCGTGGAGGTGTTTAAAAAAAAAAAAATACATTAAAAACATGTATTTTCAAAAAAAAGTTGTGGAAATGTTGGAACTTTGACCCCCAATATCTCCGTAACTAGAAGGTTCCCAGGTATATGTATGATTGTGTTTGAAATCCATAGTTACTGTTATAAATGCGATAGTAACTCTGTCTGTTACTTTTTCACATCTTAACTGCTGAACGGATTATCATGAAAGAAGATTGATGGTATCATGCTTAATTTCAGAAGCACTCATCACCAAAGGTATGTTCATTATATAAAGCAACTGCAGAGCGTAACTTTGCATGGATTCGTTTTTTTATTAAAGAAATAAATATTTCCTTAAATGTAAATGTAGAAATAAATCAATATAACATCATTTTTGAAAGAATACCTCGTTCGTCTAGTGATCGCAGGCGCGACTGCTGAGCATGACGTCCCGCGGTTCGATTCCCGGATCGGGCAAAGTGAAAATGGATTTTTCCATCAGGAATTTATCAGTAGCAGCCACGTAGTCTGGATTTTTGCCCGATTGATGGCAATAGGCTCGCCGCCTATTTCATTGAACTTCAAAAAGCACACCTGTACCTAACAGACGGGAATACAGGCGTGATTTTATATTAAAACATAATTATTTCCCTTCAATATCCCGGTGAACCTTCAATAAGGCTGCGTTGTTCTGTGTCTATAAATAGATCCTTAAGGCCATGTCCTTCACGACGTTTGTTCCCAGGAAGTAGGTCAAACTGTAGCCTGTCTTGCATCCCGATATTAAACTTGTTCGGAATATTGAACTTTGTGTAACCCATCAAAGAGATTATGAGTCAGGAAGAACCTTCGTGGTTGATTTGATTGGTTGTTGTGTTTTATCGAAATGATTTGTTTATATTATTACTGTAGGACAACGCTGCGGTTTAAAATACGATGTAGTGACAAAAACTGAAAAGAGTATGCTTAGATGGTTTGGTCATGTGGAGAGGATGAGTGAAAGGCGACTAACAAAAGGTATTTACAAGGCAGATGTGAGAGGGAAAGAGCCTCACGTCCCAGCCGCCGCGGGAGACGCCCTGGGCGTCGGGGGTCACGTGGTGGCCCGCGGCCACCGTAGGCGCGGGCCTGTGGACGGCTAGCTCGCCGTCCGGCCGTCTTTTGACGACAGGCCGTGACGACGGCGCGTTCGTGTTCCACGCGCGCCTCAAAGAAATGTCAGCAACCACGTAGGGGTCCGCATGGGCCGATGCCTGCCAGGGCTGCGGGACTGTTCGAAAGAGATACCGCAGCCCTGGAACACAAAGGGCAAAGAAGGAACATGGATGGGTTTTAGTCAGTACAAGTCTGACACTCGCTTCCGCTCCACACAGAGCGGGGGGGGGGGGCTCAATTGATGATTTCAAATTCGAAAAAAAAGGCAGATGTGAGTGGCAACACCGGATGAGGACGCCCTAGAAGGATATACACTGACCTTATTGGTGAGGCTCTTCAGAACGGTCAGGTGCATACTACTCGCAACCGGCGTTACTTTAGTAAGGATAGTAGCAGGTGGCGTTCTGTGATTTCTGCCTACCACTATCGGAAAAAAGCGTGAATTTGTGTATGTTCTGATGCATAGTACAATATAAACTCATGACGTGATGAAAACATGACACTCAGCAGGTATCGCTAACGCCAATTAACACAATACACTCATTATCTTTCTGCCCTTGTCCCATTCTACTTGGAGTCGCCGCAACACGTTTTCTTCTTCTATTCTCCCCTGTCAGACGTCACGGCATCATGTACTCCTTTCTCTTTCTGTTACACTAGCTTATGCCCGCGGCTTCGCCCGCGTGGAGTTCTATCTATGTGCCAAATTTCACCCAAATCCTCTCAGTAGTTTTTTCGTGAAAGAGAAACAAACATCCATCTATCCTTACAAACCATCGCATTTATAATATTAGTAGGAAAGGATGATACACTTTACATAAACACACTATTATTAGTTTTGATACTTTTATGACAAGATTTTTAGATGAAGTTATTTAAATGGTGTCTTTTGGATTATTAATGGCCATGGTTTTCATTTCATTGTAGTAGAGATGGTTATCTGATAACATACTATTTGACTCAAGTCTCAGCTAGTCTCACAGGACTGCATCACATTTAAAGTCCTTGTCACTATGAGAGGAATAGTATAAGAACAGGCCGGATATCTGCCAGTACCGTCTGTGCGATTATTCATAAACAGTTTACCAGATTTCTTCGATGATTCCCAGAGTTAGTTTCGGCCAGAACTCGGCCACATCGACGGCATTGGTAGTGGCTTCGGACGAGTCCCTTAAAGAGCAGGTGGACTTGTTGTGCAAGTCCAGAGCAGGTCAGGAGGTCGGCCATGGTTTGGGATGATACTCCGCAGTCGCAATCAGCTTTATCGGAATACCCCCACCGGACCAAGTTGTACCTACAGCGGTCCACTTGGCTTCGAAGTCGTGGTTGGTGAAGCTCGAAATAAATTGTGGCTCCTCAGACTTCCCCCTCCGGGGAGCTGAGTCTGCAGAAAAACTTCCACCTTCTAGATTAGACATAAACGAAGATGTTTCTATCCTATTTTCAAGGACAAACAAAGAGGTCTTTAACCTCCAAACGACTGCACACTAATGACTAAACGAAATTAAATTGTCGTAACTGTATGATTCATTTCATTAATTTCATTTCTACCAGCCGTTGTTAAGGTACGTACCCACATAGTTTGCGAACTAGAGCGTTTGATCCAGTTGTTGTTGTTGTTGTTTCACTTTTGTTTTTCACCCCTCTTTCTTGGGTTCCACCCATTTGGGGGAGAACTATGTCAAGCACAGACTATCTTGGCTGTAATGTTGATTTCTATACAAATAAATAAAACTGAAGTGTCTGTTTGTAATTTCAAATAATGCATATGAAAGTGTAATAATGCGGTACTTAAAGCCAAAAAACTTTTTTTAAAATTTTTGTCTGTCTGTCTGCTTGTTCCGTCTAATCTCCGTAACGGCTAGGCCGATTTTGACAAGACTTTTACTGGCAGATTGCTGATGTTATAAGGAGTAACGTAACCTACCTACTTTTATTTTAGAAAAAGAGGTAGGTAGGGTTACGAGAAAAAAAAAAAAATGTCATATTTTATAATTATTTCACTCCGACAAAGGTTGATATCAATTAGCGTTGCCCGCGCTAGTTGATATCATATAAATGTGGCTCCTACCACCTCTGACTTTTAATTTTTCTTGTCCAATTTAAGTCTGGATTGTTTATGGTTGAGTTGAATATTTCGTGCCACATTATCAAAAATAATCACGCACAATAGTGGAGCAATAAAAAAAAAATAAAAAAAAATCAGCAATTTCACTTTTTTCATAATAATGAAAAATTCACTTTTTTCATTATTATGAAAAAAGTGAAATTGCTGAATTTTTTTCGAACACAAAATCTTGTCAATAATCTCATCTTCATGCCAATAGTAAAGATTTCACGCTACTGTTCGCTGACTCAGTGAACACATAGCTTAAGGTAAACACGTATACAGTCGTGCGGAGTTCACCGGATGTTAATTTGCATTAATTTGCGTGTATGTCTTCATTTTCGTGTGTTTTAGAGGCGGAGCTATGTGTAACAGTTTGTTCGTATGTAATTGTAGGTACTTGTTACAAGTGTGTTTGATTGCGGTCGATTTGTTGAGCATTAGGGTGGAATAGTGATTTCAGTTAAATTGTACAATGAATATAGTAGTTAGTCTCGTTGGTCTAGTGGTCGTAATAACGACTGCTGAGCATGAGGTCCTGGGTTTGATTCCCGGGTCTAGAAAATTGTTATTGGGTTTTTCCATCAGGAATTTCTCAGTAGCAGCCACGGAGTTTAGATTTGAGCCTAATTGACGGCAATAGGTTTACTTGACATTTCAGAAACCAAATCAATAAAAAAAACCCTGACCTTAGTTCTAAAAAGTAATAATGTGGCAGCAAGCAACGCTACGGGACATTAGTAAGTACACGGTAAATACATTTTGCACTCGTTGGAACCAATCCTGATACACAGAGGAAATCAGGACACGAATGCGAAAATAATTGTTCACATAGACCTTATAACGTCCACAATTGGCTGCAGAGAATTTCTGAAGTAATAAGTTGGTGGCAATGGCGTGGAATCTACAGATGAAGTAAATACTGATGAAAGATTTTTGACACAAAAAGAGCGCCACCTGCTACGATCCTTACATAGTCCTTTTGCCTCGTCCACGTTCATAAATATGGTCATACACGCACGCCGGTTGCAAGTACTACGCACCAGACCTTTCTGGAGAACCTCACCAATAAGGTGGGGGGGGGGGCTTCTGGGGTTGTCCCGGCGTTGTTTATTGATTTATTGACATTTTATTTGAAACAAATTACGTACTTTACAGTTATGTGAAGCCACCGGTCAAATTTGATTATCGGATAAACTAATTTGTTCTAGGTTTATTTGGATCAGCTTAAAGATTTTCCCAAGAATTGAAAGATATCTATACTAATAAAGAGGTAAAATTGGTTTGTAAGTTTGTATGTAGTGGGTAATCTCCGGAACTAATGATCTAATTTAAAATTGTTTTGCATTGGTAGAAAGCATTTTAGTAACATTATTCGTGGCTATAAATTATATTTATATCATGCATATTAGCCGAGCTATCATATTTTTTGCGCACGAAGTCGCTTGCGAAGTGCTAATAAAAAATAAAATCGCTGGATCAAACAGACACACAGAAAAATTACTAGTTTTTATAGAAACCTATAAGGTTGCAGTAGATGGCAACGCGGCAGGCCCAGAAGTTGATGGCGGGACGAACTCAACTCTTTCGTCAAAGATTGGTCAATAATAGCTGTAGATATGGACCACTGGAAGGAGGGAAGGGAGGCCTTTGCCCTGCAGTGGGCCATAAATAGCTGATAAATAATAATAAATAAGGAAGGTACTCCTCTATACTATTCAGCATTCTACTCTTAAGAACGTACAATAACGCAGCAGGACGCCTGCTGAGGCCCATTCAACACAAACATATATGTTACCTCGACGACGTCTGCGCACTCCCATGAGAGAGCTCATATTTACAGGGTATGTTTGATTACTTTCAACATTGTCAATACGAAACAAAAGTTCAAAGGTCACGTCTGATTGCGAACAATATGAATCAAGACCTTGATTTCTCAGTTGATATTAACTTTGTTTCCTCATATTCCGTCCACCACCTGAACTTTCAATATGTGGATCACTCAATTTGCGAGTAGAAAAAACACAAAGTATACGCTAGCAAGCGCTCTTGCTAGGGTCCTTGGTTCGATTCTCGTGTCGGGCAAATTTTTATTGGGTTTTTCCATCAGAAATTTCTCAGTGGCACCCAGGGTGAACTTGCATGGCACTTAAACATAGCGGTGACGAAATGTGGATGTACTATTGGGTAAACCTCTGTCTAGTCTAACCCGTTGACGATTACAGGTGTGATGTGTTATGTTTATTTCATCCATCAATGTAATTTCCATTAAGATGATCTACTAACCACACTCCCACATAACCTTCTCTTTCTTCCAAAATAGGTACTTAAATAATAAAGTGTCGTAAATAGACGCTTAACGAAGCCGAAAGGCACTTATTCTTCCCGTCATTGCGATAATTGTTATGCTGTAGACCATACCCGGGAACCTTCTAGTTACGGAGATATTGGAGGTCAAAGTTTTTTTTAATACTAGATTTTAAGGTACCTCCATCTAGTATTAAAAAAAACGAGATGTCAAAGAGATGTCAGCAACCACGTAGGGGTCCGCATGGGCCGATGCCTGCCAGGGCTGCGGTACTGTTCGAAAGAGATACCGCGGCCCTGGAACACAAAGGGCAAAGAAGGAACATGGATGGGTTTTAGTCAGTACAAGTGAACAGAGCAGGGGGGGGGGGGGGCATTTGATGATTTCCCACCCTAAGATAAAAAAAAAGTTACCTCCGTGACCCATTTATTATTCAATGCATCCACAATATTTTGAGTGCGTTAAATTGAGTTTTTAAACGTGATTTTTCACCCCAAAAAAAAATCGTTTCCCAGCAATAATTTTTGCGAAGTGTTGTTTACACCCTGTAGATCGTTATAACGGCCATCGAAAGTACCTCAGAGACCTCAAATACAAAGCACTAGGTTTTGCTATACCATGAGTACGAGTATTAGCATCCGATATTAGTCCCTATTCACACAACAACACTAGCGAAAACACCGCTGTAAGCCCTAGACTCTAAGTACTACCTCCCGTCAACAGATTTACCTAGAAATCCGACTACAACGCATTACCAAAGCAATTTGCGTTCGCTCCCAGTTTGCACAAGTACTAAGCGAGAGTAAGTCTATTGACGCATCAAACGGGCCCAGGTATAAAGATGTAAGTACACAGGTAAACATTATATTAATATGCTTGCTTTTAAATGTCATTTATGATTATGTAATAGAACATTTAATAAGACATCGGGTAAGGGTAGAATTATCTATACATTGACAATTTACACAAAAACATTACTATTGTTATTGGAAACGGTAGACAGGCGAGTACAATTAGACAAAATCCACTCTTAAGGTGGAACGAAGTTTATAGTGGTCGGATTTTCATGGGACTTTTTTTATTGAGTTCCTAGAGGAGTGGAGAAGAAAGTAAAAAAAAATTAGCAACTTTTTTTTTTCTTTTGAAATATATATTTTTTTTTAAAGTGAAACTGTATCTGCCCTTCGAATTAATATGTCAAAAATGATAACCGGAAACGGAAGAAATAGGCCGTAGAATTAATCACTGCAATATGAAAAATTCTCGTTTTTAACCGACTTAAAAAAAAGGAGGAGGGAAGCTTTCGCGGTTGTCCCATATATCAATTTTATTATTTTTTTGGTGCTACTTGAGTTGTATGTTCCTGATATAACATAACAACGCGCCTCTAATAACCTATAGTTTAAGCAGAGGTGTATTCACAGACATCCACATATTTTTACTCGTTACGTTTAGGTCTCATGTAAAGGGGGTGAGACTATTGCCATCAAAAGGGAACAAATCTAGACTCCAAGCTGCAACTGAGACATTCCTGATAGAAATTACCCTACCCAATCGAACCCAAGACCTCATGCTCAGCATCACCGCTTTGCGATCATTAAACCATCGAAGCAGTTCCAAGTAACGCACTGACCTTTAAGGTAGGTATATAATACCAAAAGGGTTTTAAAACAAAAGGTAAATGAGTACACTAGCCACAGCCACTGGACCTGGGGGCGAACTGTAAAGGATGATTTCCACCAACCGGCTAGAGTCGGAACGGAACGGATTTTACAATCTTTAAATGATATTAAATCGTGTACACAGTATTTAAAGTCTATATTACCAAGCCGCGTACAGCAGCTTGACCACGAGCGGCTTCCGCGAAACGCGATCGTAGACGAAAGCATGCTGCAATGCGCGATCGGCTCCGTTCGTCTGCGGTTGCATGCGATTGGGCGTCAACACGGCAGGAATGAAACTATTTGACTAGGCGCAGAAACGGATACGTTCACAAGAGGACGGAGTTGATCGTAAGCGTCGACATCCTGCCGGACGCGATCGGCTGTAGCCGCATCCATTCGTATCCTTTCCGATCCGATGCGATGCGAGCCGTTTGGTGGAAATCATCCTTAATAGTGAAACAAAAGCAAAGAATATGCATTAGAAAGTAGGCGCTAGGTTTCAAAGTTTTGTGTAAATAATTAGGTACCTGAATACCTATTTGCTTTGTAGTGTGGATGGCGAGGTAATTTACTAATTTAGTATATGCTTTGTTAATTACTTTTATTTTTAGAAACGCGATGGTGAGGTCAAGGTTCATATGTGGTATTTAATTTTATGTTTAAATTAATTATAGTGTCAAGTGTCACTGTCAGAGCTTCGTTTAAGCAAATTAAATTGTTGATGACTGCAGCATATTCTGGATAGAAGTAAAAATTTATAACAAACTACCAAATGACGTAAAAAGCAGTGTAACCTTGCATAGTTTAAAAAAAAGACTTGATGAATTCTTGATTGGTAAAGCCTACTATTCAATCAATGACTTTTTTAGTGACAAAAATACCGGTGACTACACCTATGGATAAGATATGCTGACATTTAATTTGTATGACATTAATGACTAATTTAATTGTAATAAAACCACTGAATAATTTAATTTGTATGACATCACTGTGTAATTCAATTGTAATGAAATCAATGAAAAATTTAATTTGAATGACATCAATGAGTAATTTAATTTTAATGAAATCAATGTCCCTATTTACTTATTATTATTTTTTATTAAAACTGACTTGTGAATGAACAACTTTATTAATGCATGAATAATGATGGACGTTGACTTAAGACGAATAATGATTACGAGGTTATATAAATATCGAACCAACACTAAATATTGTACATCTTTAAGGTATGTTACAGTGATCCTTTATAATAATCATAAGAACTGATATTTCACCTGTGACAAACAATAAATGAATTTGAATTTGAAGCACAATTGTTATTGCAGAACTGAACGGACTCCTAGTATTTTTAATTTATTTATTCGTTTATTCAAGAAGAAATTAGTTACAAGTTTATTTTAACATAGTTCTTCTTCGTGAATATGTTACGGCCAAAATAAAA
The DNA here is from genome assembly GCA_905163415.1 of Noctua fimbriata. NCBI lineage: Eukaryota > Metazoa > Arthropoda > Insecta > Lepidoptera > Noctuidae > Noctua > Noctua fimbriata. The sequence goes on along the minus strand of LR990929.1, from coordinate 6,121,141 downwards.
AAAGGTTACACTTAGTTCTAGCCGACTAAACCTAGGTGCGGCCAGTAACAATTGTGTATCCTTTTTATTGCTAGGACACACCGAGCAAATTGATTACGTTAGGTAAGGTTAGAACTGTGACCAAACGCGCGCGATACCCGAGCGAGCGCTACATCCAAATTGGTTGCATGTTCTAACCGAAGATAAGTAGGATACATCTAAGTTTAACCGGCTGCACCTAGTTGGACACGGTTAAAACTAGGTGTAGCCGCACTTCGGCTATTAGCCGTAACAAATACATAAAAACAACTTAAAGTTTTCGAAATAAAACTCATTTGGATTTTTTAGGAGTCTTTTGTTTTTATTTGCATAAAAGGTAAACAGCATTTTCACTTCTGATATGCAGGCCTCCTCGCTCTGAAAAGAAGTGGGTCATATCCACCGGGCCCGAATCGTAGGATGCCACATTTATTCGAAATTTTGGTTCTAGAACAAACAGTCCACTGGCGATATTTTGCATCACGTTTTGGGAGTAGTGGTTATGAAATCTTACTAGATACTATAATATGCGAAGGTTTTGAAGGATAGATGTTTGCTACTCCATCACGCCAGAACGACTGAACGGATGTGGATTTGGCACAGACATTGATTATTATCTGGAAAAGCGTATAGGCTACTTTTTTTTCTCACACATGCACATCAACATATCCACGTGAACGAAGTCACGGGCAACAGCTAGTAATTACATAAAGTTTGAACAGGCGATATTATTGCCATCGCGGGAATATTCTGGATGAGGTTAGCACAAGAATGTGGAACTTGGCACAAGTAAAGAGAGGTCTATACCCAGCAGTGGGTGAAGTCGCGATGATGATGATGAAAGTGCCTGCCTCTCATCGACAGAAGACCCAGTGTGTGTGTTCTGGTTATGCTTAATAAAGCATGTAACAAGGCCCTTAACGAAGCCGAAAGGCACTTGTTCTCCCCGTCATTGCGATCATTTTTTTGTACTAGACCATACCTGTGAACCTTCTAGTTACGGAGATATTGGGGGTCAAAGTTATTAATTTTTCACAAGTTTTTTTTTTAATACTTGTTTTTAACGTAAGATTTTTAGTGTAAACACCTCCACGACCCCCGTACTATTCAATCCATCTATCATCACAATGTTTTGAGTGCGTAAAATTGAGTCCTACACAGTAAAACGTGATTTCATCCCCCAAAAAAAAAAGTCGTTTCCCAGAAATAATTTTTGCGTAAAGTTACTTAGTTTGATGTACAGAATGCTTGGTTGAAGGCTTCTTGAAGGGTCTTGTTACACCCTGTATACAAATCAGAAAAGAACTGGCCATGTAGGTAGACCTTCTTCCATTAACGCCACAATATTTACGGTAAAGCTGAGCTTAGTTCCGAGCATTACAGGCGCACAATATAAGTTTAGCTTCACGTCGCCCCTTGAAAGTTGGCCAACTGCGCACCCACTACGACCGGTCGGGCGTTTCATTAGACAACTTTGTTGTTCCTACATATGGTAGAGGTACGTGTACAGGTAATACAGGTATTCTGCGAGAACTAGGTGAGGAGCTCGTGGCTAAATAATAACAGTCGCTCGGATTGATCTTTAAGCCTTCTTTTTAAGTCTTTTTTTTAGGTTGGTCTGTGGAAGGGTGACCGTCCATTACATACCGAGTTTCCTCCATGCCTCGTAAAGTACGTTAAGGCGTTGGTCCCGGCTGTCATTTGTAGATCTTTAACAGTCGTAACAGGTAGTGGCCCGAAAGTTTTACAACCAATCTTACCAAGGGGTATCGTATTATTTAGTAATAACTGGGTTGTGGAGGTCAGATAGGCAGTCGCTCCATGTAAAATACTGGTATTCAGCTGCATCCGGACTGGAAGCCGACCCTAACATAGTAGGGAAAAGGCTAGGCAGATGATACGAGAACTAGGTGAAAGGTTTATTCTTTTTTATCGTGTGTTTAGTGCCTAACCTGGTGTCAGACTTTTTATGCCGCCCAAGGGCCTCTGATTTGGCTTTACATGCCTTCTAAAAATATCTCTCAGGCATGCTGGTTTCCTCACGATGTTTTCCTTCACCGAAGCAAGTGATAATTATACACTACGCTCATGAATCCGAAAAATCAGAGGTGCCTGCCTTGGGTTCGAACTCGAGACCTATAACTTAGCAGTCCGACGGTTACACCACTAGGCTATCACTGCTATAAAGCAAAAGGTAGGTTGTATAATGTTTGTTGATTTATTGTGAAAATAGTAAAACTCTTTTGCAGGGTTTATGGGACATCAACGCACATACGATTACCTCGTATTCAGGACATCATTCAGAACAGTAAATAACAAACATGCAATACCTACATGGCTAAAATGTACGGAACAGCTAATTAAGCTCTTGGGATCTCGATGTCCGGGACAGTTAAAAAAAAATTGGGTTTTTCAATTCATAAGTTCTCAGAAGTATTCCGGAGTTTGGCTTTGGCTAACCCCCTACGATGTGGGAATGTAGGGGGCGGGACAAAGAGAAAAGTCGTAAGACGAGGACGCGTCGCCCCTTCAATAAATTTTCATACAAAATAAACAGCAAAGACAGGGTGCGGACGAGACGCAGAAATGAAAAACGCGTCCTCGTCTTATGTCTTTTGTATTTGTCCCACCTCTAACGTAACCACTGCCTACCCTCTCCATGAATGCAACCGAGATAAAATACTTACCCAAGAACATGGATAACTTTGAAACTGAACGCCATTTAACTCAATAAACTAAAAGGTATGTGTTTACAACTGCATACGAGCGGTATAGTTGACAGACAAAGGGAATCGAAGCTTTTGTAGTCAACTTGTTGAAAGCCTCCCTTCAGATGCCTGCAATTGAAAGTTTTGTAACTCGTGCCAACGTTGTGGGCTGGAAAATACTTTGAACAGTAATGTAAATAGGTTTATAGATTGGTGTATTTTATGTGTGTAATGTTTTCGCTTGTGAAACTGAAACTCTGACGCAAGTTTTGGGTAGACGTTTATGAACTATAGGTAAATTTTAGTATTTAACATAACGGCTACAGACCTGAAAACATTCTAGTTTTGGTGAAAGCAATGATCGTTTGAAACTTACATCTCATAATCATTTGAAAGGAGACTTTAAACACACCTGTAATCCCCGAATGGTTAGGTTAAAAATGTGGATTAGGACCGAGTTGGCGTCGCTTGGTGTTTCCGCGCGCCTCTGACATAGAATGACAGGGCGAGGATCAGCTCATTCCTCCCCTATACCTGTGACAGGGTTTGTCCCAAGTCACTGCTGGGGTAATTGTGGAGAGAGCAACTGGGGGACATAGTTGCACCCCAGTCAGAAGTGACAGCAGTAGGAGTCTGACAGACCCCTCATCTGACATTCATATCTGGTCTCATATAGTACATCCACATTTTTACAGTTATGTTAATAAAGTCAACCAGACAAAAAATCTATTCCAGGCTGTCCAAGTCGCTGTGAGCGGGCATGGCAGACCATGCACGCTCACAGCGACTTGGACAGTGATTAATCGTCCATTCACTAAATGGTGAGATAAAAAGTCATTTAATTTAATTAATAATTTATTCAGTAGACTAAACTAACTACATGAATTATTAATTAAAAACTATTAAAATAAATAAACTAACAAAAAACTATGAAAGGGCATCAAAAAACTCCTTAACGCTGTCAGCTGGTAACGTGCCCAAGACACTGGCGGCGTTGCCAAGCTGCATGGTAACACTTAGCCTCTGGTCGAGGTTAAAGCCAGCCCTTGGGTTGCATTAGAACAACAACGATATAACAGTTTAAGTCTGCTTCCTTATTTTTTTATGAAACTATCAGACGTTTCTATTCATAATCGACGTTCGTATTCGTAATAATAAATTATGCGTACATAATTTATTATTATCCCAAGGCCAACCACGGCATTGATGCGTAAAATATTTTTTTGTTTAGCACCAATCACTTATAATAAAATCCTAAAACCTATTAGACAAATGCCTACTGCTCTGTTTAAAATACATTTAAAAAAATATTTCATAGCCAAATTACGATATTTTCACAATTTGACCCCCAAATTTGTAAATCAATACTTTATATTTTTGAATTATCATTGTTTGCTGTGTAGACCCATGTTTTAATTTTTTTGGTTTATTCTAAGCCAAAAATATATTGTTTTGTACGCCTTAAATGGCAAATCATGTAGACCTTTCACATATTATTTGATGTATACTCATGTTTTACAATAAAATATATTCTATTCTAACATATTCTACTATTGTTTTGTTTTCATTGACTGGTTTCTTCCACTATTTTACACTACTCGGAAAAAAACAAAAAGCAACTGATTACGATCAATTAAGTGACCCTCTCAAACTAATTGTGTTAGTATTTCCCAAGCACCAACTACAAGCGTCCTTGAAAAGAACAAGTTTATAGTAAAAATAAAACGTTCTTAAAAACAAGCCTTTAAATAAATGTGTGATGACATTTTTTTCGTTATCTTCTCAGCAAACCCTTTTAATTGGTACTCAGCAAACTCCACATAATGAAGGTACATAAAACTAACTATTCCGCCATCTTTAAGAGTCCGCCATATTAGATATAGAATGACCTCACTTAGCTAACCATGCATTATCCTTCAAACTAAACGTGTATGCAAAATCTCTGCTAAAATTCAGTTGCAAGATTTGACCTACACAAACATACAATACATTTCTACATAAAAGATTGTAAAAAGAAAAACATGTCAACCGAACCATTCGCATTTTTCCAAGGTGCCGAAATTTTGTGGAGCTTGAACTTTTTAATATTTGCATAATGGCCTGAAGAGGCTCTCGTTAAGGTAAAACCTTGGATTGTGAGGTCGTGACCTCCCTTGAGCACTCTCAGTCTTCAGCCTACGACGACCTTAGAGATGCATTCTTTGCTTTGCATACTAAACGTTATTTATTTTTTGCTTTTGTTTTTCTTAGGGATGACCGGAAAATATTCTCTTTTCAATCTGTTGGTTTATTCTGTTAGATGTTTTGTGATGTAAATGGAAAATTCAACAAAAATAATAAGTGATTTTGAAAATAATAAATAATAATAAGAAAAATAATAAATACTTTCACGAGAGGTGAAGGTTCTCTTACTTATAAATACTGTAAGTACAAAAAAAGAGTCATTGATTTATAAAACCATAACATCACGCCTGTAATCCCCAAAGGGTTAGGCAGAGGTGTACCGAATAGTATATAATACACCCACATTTCGCCAGTTAAGTTTAAGTCATAGGGGACGATCCTATTGGCATCAACCGAGCACAAATCCAGACTCCATCCATGGCTTCTACTGATAAATTTCTGAGAAAATTGCATTGTTTCATCTTCTTAAATTAATCTTTTTTTTTTCTTCTTGTTAAGAACATGTTAATTTTCAAAATCACATTTTAGTAATATATTGACGCAAAAAGGCAGAAAAATTAGATTACGTGCAAGGTGGTCAGACATGATTAATTAAACCGCAGGAAGAGACACGTACTGAGCGGTCCAGACTGCGGAAGATCACAAATAACTTGGAGACGTTTCATGGGTATGTTCACAGTCTTCAGCATTGAGGAGACAATGAAGGATTAGAACACTAAATAAAAGTACATTCTAAAGGTGACCGCAGCGGCAAACTGCAGCAGCAGATCCCCCCCAAAACCCAACCTTGTATACAAGGTGGACACGACAATACGGCTATAAATGAAAACACTGGCAATACTAGTTCATAGGAATATGTTTAAACTATCAAATAAGTCCAAACATCGAAATTAACAACACGTTTTTTTTTTCATACAAACTAAACAATATAAAATCGTAAACGTAATAGAACATCATTTATAAAATATTGGTTCCAGGTTAAGGTATAATTTGCACCAATTCGAATCAGGAAATAAAATTTAAGAATGAATTTGGCAAATGTTTTTGAAGTGGCGAGTCTGCAACATGTGTTTAATAGTTATACCATTGGGTGCTAGACTAATAACAAACATCATGCAGGATATGCAAAAAAAGAAAAACTAATGTCCTGTGACTCGACGGATACATTCGATTGAATTTTTGTATGCAGACTGAGATCGTCATGAGGTATACAAAGTTCAATTCATTGTCGTATTGTCGTCTCCACCGTGTATAAAAACTTAAAAGTAACACTAACTATACCTCTAAAGTGTAGGTAGTAACAAATCTCTTAAATGTTCCAATAAACTGAAAAGTCAGTAGCAAGGAAAGCGATTAGAAAGAATTGAGTTAACATAGCCATGAATATTTATATCGGCAAGCGAGCAATATTCAATGATTGACATAATTTCTATTGACGTGGACGTTTGACCTCCTTTGTAGAAAATTGTTCTGAGAAATTGTTAGGTATTAGTTTTTAGGGTTCTGTATACGAAGTGTAACCAACGGGACCCTATTACTAAGCCCCAGGTGTCCGTGAGTCCGACCGTCTGTCGGTAGGCGGGCTGTATCTCATGATCCGTAATAGGTAGACAGTTGAAATTTTCACAGAATGTGTATTTCTGTTGCCGCTATAACAACAAAATTTTAAAATTAATGGTGGACTCAATTTCAATTTATTTACCATAAACAATAACAAAATGCACTTACCCAAAGCTACATTAACACACTAAACTTAAGACACTTTATTAGGCTAGCGATTCGCCTTTCAAAGCTTTTACAGGACAGGTGGTTTAAACTGGTAATAACATAATCTTAACACATAATATATGGGTACATAATGACAAAAATGTAAATTATTTAGTTAATTATAATCTACTGCTTGCATGTAGGTAAGTCGAAAATATTTTAATAGTTAACTGATCACGCAGTCTACGAATGTAAACACAAGCAAAAGCGAGACCAGTCAACCATCAGCGGATGGTGGACTACTGCCTACTACGATGGTGCGGAAACCTTCAAGCGCTAGTTCGATTCGCACTTTTGTAGTTAGTTGATCGAAGGGTGATGGTGGGGGAGTTTAAGATGAGTTCAAAATTGACATCTTGCAGGAACGTGCATCGTGCGGACAAAGATCTTTTGGGACGTGGTCAAAATCAGTATTAGCACTGTGGCACTGAAGCAAAGATCTGATTTTGATTTCAATTCAACTCAAGCTAAACACAGTCGCGCTACATCCAGAAAAAAAAACCTTATTTGCATAAACTGTATGTGCATTCTTACACGCTACTGTGGTTGAATAAGACCATTACCTTTGGTTGCGTAGATTATACGTATTAGTAGATAATATTAATTCTTTAAATTAGTTTACGTTGATTGTGATGTCGCATTCCCCTCACCCTCCCTTCTCCTGCGCACACCTTGTACCAGCGAGAAGGTTCGTCACAAGCACGCCTCTGTCGTGTGTTTTGCGAACTATCAATGGCTAATCTCCGTCGATCCGCGAATCACGCGTGCTCTCAAGACATTCCGAAATAAAGTGAAGTTGGTTTGTTTTTCATCTCTCTGTGATGTTCAACGCTCCAGGAGGTTGCTACGAGGATTTTGAGGTATGTATAATTGTGCATACTTCCTTTATTTTGTTCTTTTCTGGTGTTCTAAATCAATACGTGTTATTCCTCCATCTTTGCAACGAGCCAATTTCAACTTTGATTCCATTATAACCTTATGCAAATAAGGTTAATTTTCGGGTGAAGCGACTGTACTAAGCTTGAGTTAAGTCAAAGATCGCTTTGTAGACCTCAGCGTGAGTGTTCACAATTTGATGATATAGTTCCAGAAAACCGCTACCGTAGACTCGAGAAACTACCATGACACTTGGTTTGTAGTATTCTTTATCTCGGCCACAAGCGTAATCCATCGATGTATGGCCGGTCTTGGGTATTATCTCGACGGGTCTCTTGGACGCAACGAATGTCGCACTATGTTTTTCGGTAGATAGACAGATGCCAGGAAAAAAGCTAATACCAGAGGCCATCGCACGAGCACGCAGCGTAACCGTAACGTAATTACGTCGATATTTTTTTTTTCAGGAAAAACACTTTTAAGCTTCACAAAACGAATTTTCAAATAAAAATGAGCATTTCAGACAAAAGTGAATCGTTGGTACCTTTTTTTTTCGGATGTGAAATCATCAAATGACCCCCCTCGCTCTAGGCGGAGCGGAAGGGATTGCTGACACTTGCCTGTACTAATGATTAAAAATAATTGTATCACAGACACTCAAATACTCGTTTCACATATAATATTTTCATAATTTTAAGAATTTATTCATATGCTTGTTGTAATGAATTTAAATAAAATGCTAAAGGATAATTGTATTTTCGATAAAAAAAATCGACGTATTTATGTTCTGTTTACACCGCGCTCGTGCTAGGGCCCAAGGCCACGATAAGAAAAGGAAGAAATAACACAGCCCAAATATTCCCATATCCAAAAAAACCATCAAAGAAATAACAAAACATTATTTACAAGCGAACGATGCTTAGATAAATACAATATCAGTTTTAGCAATCAATTATAAACTATTTAGTATAAAACTTACCTGAGTTTACGTAAAGTGGTGGATACTAAGTTACTTAAGCCAATTAGTGTTCCGAATAGTTCTTAGAAATTCAAGTGGTGTTCAAATTACTTCAGAAGTTTATATAACATAGACTTTATGGTTAGTTATAAGAGGCTTGCAGGTGAGAGGCACGCAGACAGGCGGAGGCGGCGAGTGTTATGTGGCGGTGCACCGCGCGGAGAGGCGGTAAACGCCGCCCGTCCACGCGGTCCGGCGGTGTACAATTCTCCCACTGCACCGCGCACAGTCGCGTAGCGCAGGGCCGTAGATTTTAAAATTGTAAGAAAGTATCTCAATTTGTATAGAAAACACGGCTAGGACAACATACTGACAACGCGTCGGCACGCGTCGGCGTACAGTGTTATAATCTGCGTCCCCACGCTACCCGACGGAGCGCGGTGCAGTGGGAGAATCGCCTTAGGCATCAACGGCTTCCATACGAGTCAATTCGACGTGAGATCCGCTTTATCACCCAATCGTGCGGGTGAGCGGTGTGGTGTGTGTAATCGCTTAACATCGCCCAGGTGGCCTACCATAACGTCATTGTGGGAAAGAGAAGGCGCTAAACGACCTGTGTAGTTCTGTCTCTTTCCACACTGGAATTACACCTGTAGACGTCATAGTAACCCTCCTGATCGACTTAAGGTGGAATGCCATGGTAGCCCGTGAAATTCAAATTATCTTAAGTTTTTTGTAATTTGTAGTTCAGTGTCAGGTTGTTTGTTGTAGGGCGAGTTATGGGCTAGCTCACCGTCCGGCCGTCTATTGACGAAAGGCCGTGTCGACGGCGCGTTCGTTTTCCACGCGCGCCTCAAAGAGATGTCAGCAACCACTTAGGGGTCCGCATGGGCCGATGCCTACCAGCGCTGCGGGACTGTTCGAAAGAGATACCGCGGCCTATGGATGGGTTTTAGTCAGCACAAGTCTGACACTCCCTTCCGCTCCGCCCAGAGCGGGAACCCCCACTGCTGTTTGATGAATTTCCATCCTAAAAAAAAAGAAAAGAAAAGGTTGTATGTTGTTAAAATATTATAATTCGCACCCGTAACAAATATAGTTTTACGATCACTGTATTTCAGACCACCAAAGTATTATAATCTTACGCTCCGAACTATGTATTTCAAGGAAGGCATTTATAATTGATTTCGTTAAATAATACTATTAAAAAAATGTGATTTGTATGGCTCCTGTAATCTTTAATAAAATACCGGCCCAAATTAAAAACTTATCATTACAAAAATTTAAAAAACGTTTCACAGACTTACTTGTACACAAATGTTATTATTCTGTGCAGGATTTCTTAAATGATAATTTTTTGTAATATCCTTTGCTATGTACTACATTTGCATGCTATATTAAGGCAGAATGTGCATGGATCCTATTATATAATTTAACAACCTATTTTTATGTACCTACATTCTAAGCAAATAAAGACCTATTCTATTCTATTCTATTCTATTCTAGTTTCGCTGTGAAATCAGCCACCTGCGTGAGTGTACCCGTGAAATCTTCTCGCTTCGATGAAACAGGGTCATGGTTGGAAGGTGTTTAATTTACATTAAATCCTAACTAATATTCAATCACATAACATATGGACATCCCGCAAGAGAACCAAGGTTACCGACGTAGCCCGAAGAATAGCCAAACGTAAGTGGCAGTGGGCAGGGCACATTGCTCGCAGAACGGATGGCCGATGGGGCCGAAAAGTTCTGGAGTTGTGACCGCGAAACGGAAGACGTTGCGTTGGCCTCCCACTAGGTGGACCGATGACCTTGTGAAGGTTGCAGGGATCCGCTGGATGCGAATCGCAAGGGACTGGTCAATGTAGCGATAGTTGGGGGAGCCTATGCCCAGCAGAGGACGTCTTTCGGCTTGATGATGATGATGAATATTCAATGCGAAAGTAAGTTTGTTTGTTACCTTTTCACGCCTAAACCACTGAACCGATCATCGTGAATTTTTGCATATACATTTTCAGGTGTACAGAAACAGACATAGGGTACCTTGCATCCCAAAAAAAGTACTGTTCACGAGGAAAACAACAATAACGTCCTTATGATAATAGATGGCGCCACGTGTCTCTCGAACCATGATTGAATTATATTATTACAAGCAGAGTATCTACAACACAAATGAATTGTCAAATTTTATTCTAAATTAACGCGAGCAAAGCCGCGGGCAAAAACTAGTTCAATATAAAGTAATTTTGTTGTGCTTTACCTGTGTTTTATTGGTTAGTTATATTAGGAAGGGAGAAAATGATAAAGAATCAGTTTGTTTTTGGGTACTACACTCACAAATAATCACTGCACAAACACACACACCCCTGTTACACAAACACACACATAATATATAAGGTCCCATTAAAATAGATGGACAAACTTTTAGAAATCACTCAGACCACCAAAATAAGGACAATGGTAAAAAATATATAAGAAAAACGCATTAGATGCGTACAAGAAAAAAAATCAGCTAACGAAAATACACTAAAAATGTTGGTTACCCAATGATTTTAGGTCAAAATAAAATCACTGTAATCAGTGTTTTTTTTTGCTTGGATATCTTTGGATGGACGTACTGAACGCTGTGTTAAAAATTGTCCATCTACAAATGTGTGTGTTGTTATTTTGTCATTTGTCATCTGTTTTGTCTTTGTTTATTTATTCAATGGGACTTATAATATACTGGGGGAAGGTACATCGACGCACAAGGAGTTACCACTTGTTCAGTACAGTCGCCAGCACATCTAGTTACCAGAAACTGTCAAATTTCTCCAAATGATGTTAAACCATAAAATGTTGATGGTTAAGTTCAAAATCGAATGAAAAAAATTGACAGTATGTGGTAACTTCATGCGGTGGCGACTGTACCTTTTAGATAAATTATTTCTTTTGATTGTTCCATACATTGAATGATGTACTGAATGAATACGTGTTAACCGCTTGTGCGTCGATGACCCTTCAAATCAATATAAAAAAATTAAATAATGATAATAATAAATAAGGTCTAACTATTCTTACACGAAATATTTTCAGGAAATCATCTAACGGCTATAACAAAGCCATTTCAAGGGTTTTTTTTTTCTGAGTATATTTTAATATAAAATAATTTTAAATTACTTGATCCACAAAATAAATACTAGCTCCTTATTTTTGAACATCCATTACGCTTGTTTACTACGTCGTATTTACCTAGTGTCATTGTTAGAACATGGGAGTAAAGATTTTATGCAAAAAGTCTCAAAATTTTTTAGAATTATAATAATTTCGTAAAAAAAAACACTCAGATATTTTTTTTTTCGTTGCTATGGCGACTTTACGACTTATAGAAGTTACTCTTAAAATATTTCATGTATGAATAGTTAGACCTTATATATTTTATTTTTACTAAACATTTAAATTACAACAACTATTTTAAATTAGTTCTTAATTAAAAATATAGCCCTCAATATCTACAATGAAAAGAATATAAAAGAAAGCTATTTCAAATTCTTCATTGGCTTAATTACAAAAAGATTAGCCCTCGTAGCAACAGTCGATACAGTAATTAATTAACAATGTCAAGTAACGACTAATTAAATCTTAAGATTTATTTCGTTGAAATGGTCCTTTTTGTCCAGTCCAGTCCTGGAGCTCGTGGCTAAATAATAACAGCCACTCGGGCCGATCTTAAGGTTAAGCCGTGCTTGCCTAGGTTGGTCCGTAGATGGTTGACCGCCTATTACATACCGAGTTTCCTCCGTGCCTCGAAAAGCACGTTGAGCTGTCGGTCCCGGCTTTCATTTGTAGATCTTTGACAGTCGGTACAGGTAGTCAGTGGTCTGAAAGTCTGACAACCACTCTTACCAAGGTTTATCGTATTACCCAGTAGTAACTGGGTTGTGGAGGTCACATAGGCAGTCGCTCCATCTAATATACTAGTATTCAGCTACATTCGGTTAGACTAGAAGCCGACCCCAATATAATAGGATAAAGGCTAGGCAGATGATAATGCATGATTTTGCTTACTGTAAGAAATTGTTACACTAATCTATTGGATATATCTCAAATCTTTTTATCAGTGTATTCAATTGTTAAACACCACTATTTTTTAATTAGTACAAAAAAATGGAGCTCTATCCGTACCCGTTACTGATCATATTTGTGTAATCAAAGTCAAAAAAACTAAATCCCAAAATTGTCCACGAAAATTTGTCATAACTGGTAAATTCCTAATTGAATCAATCATTCATAACAATTACCACGCGCAATTTACTACGCGCATTGCTTTTCCATTCCTGTCGCCATTCATAGGTCCCGGCAAACTATATTTCCATAAATTGAGTGACATTTTGGGATATAAACAAACGCTTATAACTTTGCTGTTTATGAATATTATTTATTGAGACTTTACATATATAATAACAGGACCTTTTCTAATAAGCCCTTTAAGTATTTGTTCTAATTTAAAAATAGTGGTGTAGAGGCAATTAAAAAAAAAAAAATACTATTAAGATGCTTTCTTAGATATCTTATTAACAACATCATCATCATCTCATCTTATTACAGTGTAACCTTCCTAGATGGATCGTCCGGCACTTACATATAAGAAATTGAATATTATTATTATCCTGACTCAATGCCAGCCATAGGTTACAACATTTAACAGTTGAAATGTCAAGGATATGAAAATCGCGGGCCTGTGGACGGCGGGTTATGGGCTAGCTCGCCGTCCGGGCGTCTTATGACGACAGGCCGTGTCGACGGCGCGTTCGTGTTCCAAAGAGATGTCAGCAACCACGTAGGGGTCCGCATGGGCCGATGCCTGCCAGGGCTGCGGGACTTTTCGAAAGAGATATCGCGGCCCTGGAACACAAAGGGCAAAGAAGGAACATGGATGGGTTTAGTCAGTACAAGTCTGCCACTCCCTTCCGCTCCGCCCAGAGCGGGGAAGGGGGTCATTTGATAATGTCCAATCCTAAAAAAAAAAGGATATGAAAATCAACAAATCACTGATAGATTTCCCGTACAATGAGACATCCGCTTATAAAGTGTCGAGTACGAATGATAATGGGCAGAGGAAAGCCAAAGAAACGATGGATGGACTGTGTAAAGGATGACGGCAAGAATGAGGTATCTGATGAGATGACGAGTAATAGAGAAGTACGGAAGAAGAAGACATGCTGCGCCGACCCCAAATAAATTGGGATAGAACAGGAGACTGATGATGATGATGATTGCGTTTTTAGCTAAATAATAACTTCACATATCATTATATAACATTTATTAAAAAAAAACATTTAATTAGTTTTTTTTTAAATTATAAATTTCATTATTATTTTAGTCATATAATTGCAAGCCAAGTATTTAAATTCTTCTTACTTTTATTAAAACGGTGTATTTTCTGTTTTTGTGCTTACACCATACATTTTTTATTCAAAGTCTATACGTGAGGATTTGTAACTGGCTTTCTGGTGACTATGGTTTCCATTTTTGTTTGTTTTTATGAGCTGTAAGTCCTCCATGTACTAAAGTAAATAAATAAATAAATATATTTCGACCTAAAAATAAGTGAAAATAACTTAGGCACTGAAAATAAGTAACTTGAGTGAAAATGGTATTTTCATCGTCCGTCCGAGAGTTTCTACCTATTACGTAGGTTCTGAACAAACACTGTGGGTGTATAAAGTAATAAAGTTTCTATGTATCGTCGAAATTACTTACGTAACTTACTTCAAGTTTGGCCCTTAATATTTCTTTTAGTATCTAAAAGTAGGTACTCTTACTTTGTTAACAGTTTTAGCTACGGTATCATAAATTATTGATGTGTATGTCATAGAAATTGTTAGAGAGATCAATGTTACATCATTCTGAGGCATACAGGTTAAGCAAAGCGTTGGGTTCGGGTTCGTGGAACTTCAACCAATAACGGTCATCGGTCCACCTAGTGGGAGGCCTTCCAACGCAGCGTCTTCCGGTTCGTGGTCACCACTCCAGAACTTTTCGGCCCCATCGGCCATCCGTTCTGCGAGCAATGTGCCCACTACCACTTAAGTTTGGCTATTCTTCGGGCTACGTCGGTAACCTTAGTTCTCTTGCGGATGTCCTCATTTCTGATTTAATCACGCAATGAAACTCCGAGCATAGCCCTCTCCATTGCCCTTTGGATGACTTTAAGCCCTCTGATAAGGCCCATTGTGAGCGACCACGTGTCGGTCCCGTATGTAATCAGAGTATGTCATGCTCACTCAAATGTCTCGCTGATGGTGGCGCGTGTGTCGGATCATTTAGTTCCCTTCAAAATGGTTGAGTTGAATAGTGCTAATATATGCATCATGTTCGTGAACGGGCGCTGTCAGTTGTGACTGGTCATCTCTTGGTTGCCACGGCTTATTTGAATTAATTATTTTATTTTTGAATTGTTTTTACTATGGACACTTTTAACGTACACATCTTGCTACATCGTTCTCACATAATGTACCATCTCAACATAAATGATGTAACCAAGGTATTGTAAAAGTATTCTGATTTAAAAGAGTGTCCATGGAGTTTCTTGCCCGTTCTTCTCCATAGAGATCTAAGTTAGGGAATGGGCAACTACAGTACTTTCACAGTTTTTATGCGTTGTGACTGGGACTGTAGCTACTTTTCATTGTTGTCTTTGTTTCGACAATTCAAAAGTGCCTGTAACTGGCCTACTTGAAATAAATGCTTTGATTTTGGTTGATTTTGTAACGCTTCTCCGTATCTCTGCTCTTCCGATGATAGAATGGAATGTAGATTGTGTAATTCCGAAGCACATTCTCCGGAATGTAACCGATACACTGGCAACTTTGCAGCGATATTCAACGCTTCGGAGCTTGGCTATGACAAGTAAATTGTAGTCAATGAGCGTCTAGATTTGTTTCTAGCATCCTCTCTCTGAAAGTTAGAAACAAATCTGCAAATCAAAACAATTGCCGACGCATTCCAAGTCTAGGTCTAAAATACCTCATTGATCTAGTGGTCTCAAGCACTACTGCTGAGCATGAAGTTCTGGGTACGATTCCCAGGTCGGGCAAAATGTTATTGGGTTTTTTCATCAGCAATTTCTCAGTAACTGCCAAAGAGTTTGGATTTGTGTCCACATAACTGGCGAAATGTGGGTGTATTATTAAGTACACCTCTGCCTAACTCTTCGGAGATTACAGGAGTGATGTTATGTTATGTATAAGTCAAAGTCTCATTTACCGACGTCACTTGGGCCGGTCCCATCCGATCTCCATTAAAAACTCTTCATGAGACGTTACAGTAGGTACAGCTTAATGGCTGACATAGATCTGATAGAATAGTAGTTTCCTGAAGATATGGTTCCCATCACTCTGCGTCCAGACATACAATACGGTTACTACGTATTCAGTACATTATTCTTAACCTCTACTACTATTCTAAGTCTTCCTCTACTCTTATAGCCACCACACACCACACACATTCACCACACACATACACACACACACAAACTTACACACACACACACACACACACACACACAAACATACACACATACACACACACACATACATACATACACACACACACCACACCACACCACACCATACACCACACACCACACACCACATTCATACTCAAAACTTTCCTCACCACGTTTTCCTCATTTCTCCGCACTCATGCCAAGACAACCGACTACCACATAACTAATCAAAATCATGATATTGAATAATAATTAGTTCTCTATTTGTTTAATGGAAATATTGGTATTTGGTCAACGCAGTGTTATTAATTATAAATTATTAGTTGGCAACGTTATTCTGTCCGTTGTTTATTTTGTTAGTAATTACCCACTATGTTCGGGCCGGTGAAACTGAATATACCGATTCATGCAATGTATTTTAATGACAAAACTTATTTGGTAGATTTTGGTGTGACCGGCAAAATCATTACAATAAACATAGGTTATCAAAGCATTTAAGTATTTCGGTTTTCATGTAAATCTTATTTTTAAATATTAAAAACGCAATTATGTGTGGCGTGTAATTAAGACTTCATTTAATTTTAAGTACTCAACATTAAGTAATGTATCATGTGCATGCCTAGGTTGGTCTGTGGATGGGTTACCACCCATTACATACGGAGTTTCCTCCGTGCCTCGGAAAGCACGTAACGCCGTTGGTCCCGGCTGTCATTTTCAGATCTTTGACAAACGCTATAAGTTTTTCAGTCAGTGGCCCGAAAGTCTAACAACCAGTCTTACCAAATGGTATCGCGTTACCCAGTAGTAACTGGGTTGTGGAGGTCAGATAGGCAGTCCGTCTAAAATACTGGTAATCAGATGCATTCGGTTAGACTGGAAGCCGACTCCAACGTACTTGGAAAAAAGCTAGGCAGATGATGATGCATGATGTGCTTACTGTTAGAAATTGTCACACTAGTCTATTTGATGTAATCTCATATCTTCGTATCAGTGTTTTCAATTGCTGGAGAGCCAATTAAAAAAATGCAGTTTTATCTATTCGGATGTTTTCTTAGATATCTCATTAACAACATTGTAACCCTCCAAGATGAATCGTCGATTCTGCTTATCTTTAGCACTTATATAAGAAATTGAATATTATTATTTTCCTGACTCAATCCCAGCCATAGGTTAAATAACACAACATTCACACATCGACATTAAATAGGCGAAATGTCAAGGATATAAAAATCAAAGAGGCTTCATCTGTCTGGAGCTCAATAACGTCCTTATAGTCTGTAAATGATTGCGTGGGAGTATAGAATGGCTTTATTCAAATATGATGTGATTTTGCCTTTCATATTTTTTTACTTTTCTATTTTTAGTCGTGATATCAGATATCAATACTCTGAACTGGCCATTATTTTGTGAGTAACATAAACCCTTTCGCAAAAAAGGCGCTTTTGATTTTTTTCTCTGTCTTAATTGAATATTACAAGAAAAAGGTTTCATTAATTTGACGAAGTAATTTGTTTTAAATATCCTGGCTGGCATAAAAGCTTACGTTCCGAATTTAAACTTTACTTTAAACGTTAATACAAAAGAAAACTAATGACTATTGTAAAATTGCTTTATTAATGGCGCGAATTGTTGAAACGGTTATTACAAAAAAAAACTAAAACTTTCAATAATTAATTTATGCAAACTAATTAATTTAAAAAAAAATATTAATTAATTCAAAAAATTTATTAATTTATTCAAAAAATTTAAAAAACCCTGATTTAATCTACTTTAAAATACCCAATGCAACGATTTGTCGGTGTCCGGTTGCATTGGATTGGATTAGATTGCCTACACGGTTCCGATTTGGTTTTAACCAACGTTTAAGCAACCTAAGTTCAATTCACACTCCAACGCAAGAAAAAGTTTAAATGCCGCGGACATTGAGTTTTCTCATTCTATAGACCGCTTTAATGAGTCCTCCACCTTGCCCCATCAAAGGCATATTTAGCGTCCACAAAGTCCTAATAATATCCCACAGGTTATTTGCTTTAAAATAACCATAAACCACGTAGGTATTACGATACTTACTGAACCAATACGTGATCAACCTTCAGAATATTCCATTTAAATTGATACCTTCGCGAGGATCCATTAAAGAAGTCGGTCTATTACTTAGTCTAACAGCTTTATAATTTTATATATTTTTTTCCTCCACTATATAGTGTGTAAACGGACCCTTCACGAAGCCGTCAACCAAGCATTCTGTAAGTACATCAAACTAAGTACCTCTGCGCAAAAAATATTGCTGAAAACGACTTTTCTTTTGGCGTGAAAAAACACGTTTTAGGATAGGACTCAATGTAACGCACTCAAAACATTGTGCTGATGGATGTATTGAATAGCACGGGGGTCATGGATGTATTTTAAGTAAAGTTTTAACATTAAAAACATGTATTAAAAAAATATCTTTCGAAAATGTTGGAACTTCGACCCTCAATTTCTCCGTTACTAAATGGTTCTCAGGTATGGTCATTGGTCTAGAACAAAAAAACGATCGCAATGACAGGGAGCATAAGTTCCTTACTACTTCGTTAAGGATACTTTTACACCTATTAATTCATCGGAAATAATATTAGTAAGATAAATGTAAGGAAAATGTGAATCACTATGAATTTGTTAGTGGAGACTGTAAACTAAATGAAGAGTAAAGAGACAGTAATTTACATAATGTAGGTATACGTCATGGCCAGCCTAACCCGATTTCACGTCAAATTAGTTTGTCCTGGGTCAAACTGGTTTATCGTGTCAGGATATGCTAAACCAAACAAAGTAATTACACCGGGATGCCTCCGAGACCTTGACTGACCCATGACTGACTGCCTCGTTGATCTAGTTTACATTACATACTCATAAAACATGGATTTACTTACGTTTCCATATACTCAAGCAGTGTTGACAATTGTTCGGGACTTGCTCGCACTCTTGATTCCATGTTATAAATCAATAATTATTAACAAATCAAAAGTTCGCGGGTTTGATCCGATTTGTCACTTCTTGACTGACACTGACAGCTAAATTTTCGCTACCATAACCAATATTTTTGTTTCTTAATGAATAATCAATTCGACACAACGACCGCGACAATAGTGTTACATTGGCTAGGAAATGTTTATCGATATCTCAGAGACGATGACGAATTTAGATATCGTTTCGCTACGAAGCGATGTTACTTTGTCTAAGCCCGCTGGTTATCTTATCCCATTGAATTTATAAGTTAAGATTTCATGGTTTTCTTTTCATTTAATTTATCATGTTTGTTAGATTTGATCCTTATGATTGACCCTATCGGTTGATGCCATAAAAGTACAGGGTGTATTTTTTTTGGAAATTAGCCGTTTTATCAGATTTATTTCTTTTTAAAAATAAAGGAATGTTTCCTTTGAATAAAATTTTCTATCTCCAGTATTTAGAGTACTTCCCCACCAGGTGGCGTTAAAAAATTTCAACTCTGTATACTGTGTTTATTAATGAGAATTTTGCGCCGTAATGCACACGAGAGCTGTTTTCAGTTGCTCTACAAATAAAAACTTCATACCTAATAATTATAATTTTACGAAAAACATGATTCATCAGCAGTTAACTTGCACTCAACAACAGATGATAAATCGAGTCTTTTTGTTCTCAAAACTTGTAAAAAAATGTTTTTAATATAAATATTATATTCTAATAATAATACATTTACAGATTAGCATATGGTATTCTATAGTGTAGTGTAGCATGTACGCAAAGATCGTACAGTGCTCGCGCGTTCAGTATAACGCGTTTAGGATCCTGGTGGGGCTGCCCCGTTTCTGTAGTGCGTCGGGGATGTTCGCAGATACGCATGTGGATTATTTTTACGCAACAATGCGTAAAAAGGTGCGCTTCCCTGGTGCGTAGGGTGCGGGGCAGCGCCAACAGCATCTTGAGCATCTAAGCATGATTGCCATTGGCCAGGACTGTGTTTATGTGGGTCGCTGTTGGGCAATTACTCATGGGTTGTCGCAGCAGTGATCCACCGTTATTTGTTGTGTTGTTGTCTTTATCAGTGCTTACTAACAAAGTCGTAAGTTTTACGAACAGTTTTTGAGTCTTGTTTGTATTTATGTTTGTAGTTATCATGTGACTAAATGCCTCTACTATTATTCTTCGGCTTCGCGAATCGAAGCCTCAGTTTTTGTCCGACCAGTACGTAGCAATCTGGACAGTTCGGTCGTTTGCCTCACATTCAAGTCCTGGTGCAATTAGTTGTGCACGACGGGCAGGAGAGAAGGTGTGGCATATCCTGTGTTGGGGCTTCCACACTCGCATTGTATCCAAGATGGGTCGATTACACCCCATCTAGACAAATTGGATCAGCAGTGCCCATCTTGAGCGCGACGTCTGTTCATAGATTTCCATATCAGCCACTGAAGTTCGTGACTAGGGGGGACCTGGTGATATAAACTGGTCTTACTACAAGACTATAAAGTACAAAAATATCACATTAAACCCCACATCATAAAAACATCCGAAAACCCTCCATGACGAAGCTAAAATCCTCGTAAATAAGAAAATAAGCGTAAACGTAAAACAATATCGATAGGGTGACATTATCACATGTCTATTCCTGTAGCGGGGACGATGACGCACGTTGCGGGGTGAGAGTGTGAGGCAGCATCATAATATCGCTGAAATTCATATTCAGTCATTTTGGCTGACCGACTGAGCACGGTGTGAGGTGTGAGCGGAAAGCGATTTGATAACATTGCGTACTTTCTTTCGTGTGGTTAGCGCCTAACCTGGTATCAGAGTTTTTATGCCACCCATTGGGTCTCTGACTTGGCTTTACATGCAGTCGAGAAATATCTCTCCGGCATGCTGGTTTCCTCAAGATGTTTTCATTCAACGAAGCAAGTGATAATTATACAATACGCAAATGAATCCAAAAAATCAGAGGTGTCTGTCTTGGGTTCGAACTCAAGACCTATGACTTGGCACACCATTAGGCTATCAATGTCTCTAACTGACTGATAATGTGAAGCGAAAGAATAAACTCAAACAAAATCAATTCCAGTTCTAAAATTAGACAAGAATTAAAAATGCAACTTGGAGGTGGTAGGAGCTACATTTATATTTCACCTATATCAACATTGCAGCTAAGATAGTCTGTACTTGACACTCCCCCAACAGTCGCCCAAATACATGTGTACTTGTAGGTACCCAAACTTAAGCAGTTTTCTCATGGCGTTACGCAGAAAAGAACTAGACAAGGCTAGACTTGCAACGACTCTCAGATCCTTTTGCTTAGTACCCTTAGTGCATACAGCACACGAACTGATCTTTAAACGATTTTTGCAAGATATTTTACAAAAAAAAAACAAAACAACAAAAAACATGGTCTATTGTAGATCTTGGCTTGTTCTGGAGGTATTTTAGAATATTATTTTTAAATCTTGTTTTTTGGACCATTGCAGCAGTTATAAAATAAAAATAAAAAAGTCTTACATGTCCTGCTTCTTAATTAGAAAATTGTAAGGTAAATATTTTTTTTTTCTAGCTCTAACGTTTGCAGGAACCCCTTAAACAGGTGAAGGACTCCTCAAGTCTTTCCAATTGGTTCTGTTTTGGACTGCTTATAGCCATTTTGGGCCAGCAATAGTTTTTATATCATCCTCCCATCTTGATATTGGGCGACCTTTTTTGTTTTCCCTTGTGGCTCTTTCCATGAAGTTACTCTTGCAGTCTATCTCTGGTGCTGAAGTCTTGCTACATTTCCAGCCCTTTTACATTTATTGCAGCAGTTATCAGAACGTAATTTCAAGGTACTTTCATTATTTAGTTTTTCTCATGTAAAACAACCCTTTCACACAAAATTCGCTCTTAACTTGCACCACTCAAAATATAATTACAAGTATTTGTACTCACAATTCGTCCTTAACTGGTTTGTGATTGGATATCACTGGTTTTTCCGACAACTGAGATATATTGATGAATATATACGATGTAGGTATGTGCTTGGATGAAACGTAAATATTTGTGGAAGCGATGGAATCCTCGCGAAGGTCATGGATGTTTTGTTTTGAGTATTGGTTAGATTGAATGCGGTCGTGGAAATTTATCTTATGGTCATCATCTGCCTAGACTTTTCCCAACTATGTTGGGGTCGGTTTCCAGTCGAACCGGATGCAGATGAATACCAGTATTTTACATGGAGCAACTATCTGACCTCCACAACCCAGTTAGTACTGGGTAATACGATACCCCTTGGTGATACTGATTGTCAGACTTTCGGACCACTGACTACCTGTAACGACTGTCAAAGATCTACTATTGACAGCCGGGACCAAAGGCTTAACGTGTTATTATATACGCGGCTGTTATTGTTTAGCTACTAGCTCCTTCAAAATTTGGCTCTTATGGTAAAAGGAAGTTTATCTATTAAACAATATGTAGCCCATATTCCCGTATCGTAAATGGTGTCTAGGGTTCAACTTATGAATAAAAAGTCTGTGAGATAACGACCATAAAGTGACTGTGACTGGCCACCTTGTATGAGCCCTCCTATACAGGATAAAACTGTTTAATTTCGGGGTGAAAACCAATAACCGATGAATAAAATTTCTACGTGGTTTTTGGTTCGGAATGAGGTACTGAATACGTGGTAACCGTTTGAGACGATGTCCCTTCCACCATGTATTGAATTGCCTTAAACTACCGAAAATCTTAATTGACGAAGCGTTCTAGACAGAACTATCATTCGCTTCGTTCAATTCCTGACAGATCTAAATGCAACCATTTGCACGATAGGCAGACACGAACGTTCCTTATTTACCCTATAACCTTTGCAATACTGGTTAGTACATGCCCAAGGACCTTTAAAGTACAAGTCGACACAAGGGTACAGGTGTGCAATACGCAGGCACCACGTGGCGTACCGGAGTTGACGTTCATCTCATTGTTCATGACAATGACATTGTCGTCATCCAATGGCAAGGTGAATACAAAGATGTAGAGAATTGTTGGAAAGGAATAATGTTAAAGTTGGACTTGATTGTATAAGTGAATCTCAGGACGCAAGCCAAAGCTTGTATGAAATCCGTTGAAGCCTAAGACCCGGACTCCACCAAACTGGTGACGAGAGGATCAGGAGGGAGATGTGCTCGATCAATCACAGGAGAGACGAGAGACGCGATGTAGACTTTAACTTATGTGATTGGTCGGTTTCTGCACGTCTCCTCTCCGCTCTGTTCGTCTCCGTTTTGGTGGAGTCCAAGCCTAACACAAGGGAACCAAGATTACCGAACGTAGCCCGAAGAATTGCCAAACTTTAGTGGCAGTGGGCAGGGCACATTGCTCGCAGAACGGATGGCCGATGGGGCCGAAAAGTTCTGGAGTGGCGACCGCGAACCGGAAGACGTTGCGTTGGAAGGCCTCCCACTAGGTGGACTGATGACCTGGTGAAGGTTGCAGGGATTCGCTGGATGCGAGTCGCACGAGACCGGTCAATGTGGCGACACTTGGGGGAGACCTATGTCCAACAGTGGACGTATTTCAGCTGAAATGATGATGATGATGATGAAGCCTAACACATGACACCGCCTGACCACGCGGACGAGAGGCGCTCACCGCATCTCCGCGCGGCCACTGCCAATACATTTGCTTCGCTGCCTCTGCCAGACCGCGCGGACGTGAGATTTGCCTTAAAGCTAAGAGTAAATAACATAACAACAATATAAAATTCGTTTATTTTCAGGCAACTTTAGGTCATAGATATATGACTTACAGACTAACACATATGATAAAATACAAATTGTGTTCGTAAATAGAACCTTAACACTATGTTAAAACAAAAAACAAAACCAAATTAATATGTTGTGTTGTTGGTATTGTTGTGTGTTGAGATGACGAGTAATAGAGAAGTTTGGAAGAAGAAGAAATACTGCGCCGACCCCAAATAAATTGGGATGAGAGCAGAAGAATGATGTTGATGATGAGTAGCAGTACAACCATATCTGACAACTGCTCTCAAAATGGTGAAGGATCATCACGATAGATAGAGATAGAGATCATTTTATTTGTTCAAAACATGAGTACACATACACATAGCATGCATGATGTTACATCGAATTATAATAATGACAGTCATGTTTTGCCTGGACGGCGTACAAATATTAAGATGTCAGATGTCAGGCGCAATCCAATGTAGACCATACGTAAACTAAAAGGTACAATGGAAAACAATCAAATAGTGTCATAATATTAAATAATACAAATAAATAAATAAAAAAACAAAGGTTAAAGCAAATATTAATAAAATAAAAATAAAATAAGGATGTCATTATACATGTCAAATTAATTTGTCAATAAGAAATTCGTCATTGCTGTAGTATACTTTCTCTAACAGAAGGCTTTTTAGTCTATTTCTTAATTTTTCAGTAGATAATTCCCTCCAATGTTTTGGCAACTTATTATAAAGCATTGGCGCCATACAGAATACACTTTTACGCATTAGAGTTGTCTTGGATCTCGGGATACATAGCTTGCTATTGTCGCGTCTATTTCGAACTACTTTATTTGACAATAAGGGGAATAGGTGTGGATTCGATTTGACAAACATAATGGTCTCTAAAATGTACATTGACGGAAGGGTTAATATTTTATATTCTTTAAAAAATGGTTTGCAACTCTCTGTAACATGAAGTCCAAACATAACCCTCGGGCTCCACTTTTGCGTTTTAAAAATCACATCCTTGTTTGTTGAATTTCCCCAAAAAATGAGTCCATATCTTAAGTTAGAGGACACTAAGCCGTAGTAAGCGATTAGCAGCGCATCAATATTTAAGATGTTGGCTAATTTATACAGTGCATATGTGGAATTACTCTTTTTTTTGCTTAATGCTTCCGTATGCGCTTTCCAATCTAATTTGCTGTCGATAGTTACTCCAAGAAATTTGGTTATGTTCACTTTTTCTATGCTGTTGTTACAATAATGGGCATTTACATTTGGTATGGATGACCTTTGGGCAAAATGCAGAATATTAGTTTTCCCAAGGTTTATCTTAAGATTATTGTTTTCCAACCATTGATTCTATAGAATTGTTAATGTCAGTTTCATATGTGTCCCTATTTTTGCAAGAGATTGTTATGGTACTGTCATCGGCAAAAAGTGTAATTGGGTGGTCGATGCTTTTGGGTAGGTCATTAATCGAGGTATAGATCGCTGTTCTTCATCATATAATTTGTATCATTCGAATGAAAGTGAGTTTATAAATGTTTTATGTAAATTTAACATTAAGCGTCGGTAGATTATTGTCTACGTTTGTCTCTTCCAGCATTTTATGTGCGTACCTATATCATGTTGAATATCGCGTGACCAAATTTACCTTTTTGAATTATTGAGGTTATTTTGCACTAATTGACGACATTTTGACATAATTAGTCATTTTTTTTAAAAAGTTTATTGTAATTATTGTGATTTGGAAGATAAGTTAAAAGTAAGCATATCGTGGCATTTTTGTTGTCTTTTTTGTTTCAAGTGTTTATCTGTGGAAATTTGTAAATGGCCTTCGAATTTCTATTGTTTAAGAACATTATTTATATTAGCTGTAAGTTTCCCGAATAGTATAAAATAAAATAAAATATAAGTTAAGTTTTAGTATTATATCTTGTTTGTTACTAATGGTAATCGATTGTCAAAATCGTATAAAGTATTTTAACAATTACTGTTTTAAGATTTCACTGTTTACAACTAAACTAATACTGTCACTTACGGGAACAACCACGGAAGATATCCCGTAAGTGACAGTATTAGTTTATTTTAACAATGTCATCATTCTCCTGCCCTTATCCCAATTTAAATGGGGTCGTCGCAGCATATCAATATCAGCTTCTTGCATACTTCTCTATCACTCGCACAGTTTTCATTAATTGTCGTATTGTCGGCGCCCGCCACCCTGTATAATATATAAGGTCTAACTATTCATACACGAAATATTTTAAGAGTAACTTCTATAAGTCGTAAAGTCGCCACAGCAACGAAAAAAAAAAATATCTGAGTGTTTTTTTTTTTACGAAATTATTATAATTCTAAAAATTTTTGAGGCTTTTTGCATGAAATCTTTATTGCCATATTCTAACAATGACACTAGGTAAATACGACGTAGTAAACTAGCGTAATAGATGTTCAAAAATAAGAAGCTGGTATTTATTTTGTGGGTCAAGTAATTTTAAACTATTTATTTTATATTAAAATATACTCGGATAAATAAAATAATCCCTAGATATGGCTTCGTTATAGCCGTTAGATAATTCCCTGAAAATATTTCGTGTATGAATAGTTAGACCTTATATACATAATTTTATGAATTTGTTCATATCTAGGGATGATACTGACTGTGCTTGTTGCAAACCATTAAACTAAACTACTATTGGATAATATTGTATTTTCGATAAAAAAAAACCGATTGTTTTTACGTTACGTTCACGACGCGTGCTCGCGCTGGAGCCTCTGAAGTCGCCTTCTCACCCACAGATGCATTTCACGTTTGTATTGAAATTCCATTTTGCTGTCGAGTTTCATTATCACATTAACACAACTGTCACCGAGTCTGCAGTCGTATGACAAATGGAACGCCACATTTAAATATTGTAATCGACATTGATTTTTACATAAATTTTAATAATTTGAGCATGTTCGTGTGTATTGTCTAAAAATGTTGCGTAACTTTTACATGTGATGATTGGTACTTAGACTGATATTTAAATGGGCGGTCATTGATATATTATTTAATATATCAATGTGGTCGGCACATGTTCTCGACAATACACGTGCAACGGTGACAGGAATATCACTTCGCCAGAATACGGACACCAGCACATCAAGCTACCCAAAACTGTAAATTTTTCCCAATCAACTTTGAACCTAATACTGTAGCGATACAGTTGAAAATCTATAAAAGAAAGACAGATTGTAGGAGCTTTATGTTCTGGCGTCTGTACGCACGGCGGCCCATCAAGCTATGCAAAACCAAATTAAGCTGATCTCTCATCGTACGGGAAGCTCATACAAAGCGAAGTTAGGTTATACTGGTTATGTACAGCTTCATGTGGCGCCGTGTGTACGTACTAAGTCACGGTATTACAGGCTGGAAAGAAGGACAAAGACGCAGAATCGGTTACACTGTAAATATAATATAAATTCTTTTATTCAGGTAACAGGTCCATTGCCATTTATCACAATACAATCAGATTATAATCACAATAAAAACACAAAAAAAAAACCAAAAACATTACAATTTATTTAAAAATAAAGATTTAAATACAATTAAAAGTTTAAAATTCAACTCAACTCAACTTAATTAAAATTCAATCAAAATTAAAATGCAATACACAATTAAATTAAACTTATCCATTAAAAATAAATTATGGGTCATAAAAATAAATAAACAATAATTTCAATTTTCTAACCGGCACTGGAACAGCAACATGCCTGCCACAACAATGTCGGACATAAGGTTATGTTAAATAATGTTAAAAATAATCTGCTCATTCCTAAAAAAAGTCTAATACCTATACGGTCAAAATGTATGGAACAGCATTTTTTTTTTAAATTGTGGATGTAAAATTCCGATGTGAGGGGGTCGGAATGATGTAACTAGTGAGAATGTGGTAACCTCTTCTACGTCAATGTAACTTCCACGCTCTAGATTTCAGCAGTAATCCGTAAATTACACTTTATTTTTTTTTTATTTATTTAGCTCACACCATCAATTGAATACACTTCTTCAAAGAGGTCTCTTATAGGTAAGCATATCATGCACTACTTGTTTGTCGTTGGGTGCCTACTTATAATCAGATGTGTACCCAACTACTCATCGTACACAACTATGGTTTTTAAATACATATTTCAAATTAAATTAAAATCACAATCAGCATCACAATTAAAATTAAACCAAAATTAAAATCAAATTTAAAGTCAAAATCATATTCAAATCCATATTACTATCTACACTTTAAGCAGTTCACCATATTATGAAAATAATGGCTGACATTTTCAGTACGCCATCTATCTGATAGGTCTTGGAAATGTAGGTACCGAACAGAAAAAAATCTTTCAGTTCTTCTTTATGCGGAAAAATTAATTAATGTTGGTTGGTACCCTTAAAAAGAAAAGTAAAACACGTAGCAATATAACAAGACGTCTAGAGCGACTCACAGAGAGAGCGTATTGAAACTGGCTGAAAAAATTGTTTTTTTTTTTACCGATACTGAGCTCGTCGCTTCAATGCAGTCGATTTTAAACCGTAAATGTCTAAAGATAAAGCGCAATTTTGATTGGTGTTGGAAGATCTATTATTAATTCCAGGTTTTTAAACCATTGAGGTGTAAAAAATATGGTAGGGGAGTTCCAACCTTTTGACTTCGTCTATCGATGTGAGTAAAGTGAAGTTATTGGTGCAAATCATAATATTTATCTTTTTAAATAATTAATTATTAAAATGATGCAATATTTGGCACCAAAATATTATGTGATTACGTTTGGTGTGAGCACTCATTTTGTTATGTAGGTCTGACAGCCAGACTTGCTTTAGAACAGGAACACAGTAGATAAATTAAAAGAATATTAATTGTATCTATTATTATACATGTTAAATGCAATGTGTCCATTCAATTTCTGTCCATTTTGTTCGATGATTTGTAAAAATGTGTGTCAATCGACTTTTGTAATTTATAATAAATATTTACTCGGCGCGGTCCGCGATATTATCAAAAAAAAATACTTTTATAATTAACTGAAATTACTAAAAGAAAATTCCAAACATGCAACAAAAGTACTTTGGCAGCGGTGGGATTCGAACCCACGCCTCCGAAGAGACTGGTGCCTTAAACCAGCGCCTTAGACCGCTCGGCCACGCTACCACACATTCAGCGTGACGAAATTATCAGATAGTATCTAGGCCGCGGTTGGAATGTTGACGTCACAAATAGGATTGAGAAATTCTTATCTGTCCTATTAATAACAGCGCGTCGTGATAAATTCAATGTTTCTCATTCATTACGTTTGCACGAATGTGATACATAATTAATAAAGAACGACCAGATAATTAAAAAAACACGCGACTAATGAGTACCTCCTCGTTTATCGTCGGTTAAAAATACGAGTCTTAGTCTGGTATGACTTTTGTGCTTTTTCACAGGAGAGTAATCATTCTAAAAATATAATGAATAATTTTTGTTACTTAATATAAACAAGCTGATTATTTCTCATCAACATCATCATTTCAGCCGGATTTGATTATTTCTCTTTGTAAGTAATGTCTTTATTTCCTCAAATATTATAAAATAAGCCCTTTAGTGTATACAATCGAATGAAAAGCGTGATAATGAGTACGTAATTTTAAATCTTAACCAACATTTTATTTTTATTTTCGCAGAGAAAATCTTGTCTTTTCTACTTAATCAACATCGCATTTGTCAAAAGAGTCTTTAAAATAGTAACCCACACCAATCTTATTTGCGCTACCAAACTAGATCACAGTTTTTAATCTGTGCCGGACTGAAACAATTTTTTCCCGCCGAAGCACCAATTACCGTTATGATTACAAATGGCCGCCGTATCGACAGACAGTAATATATCGACCATCTGCCACGTGTTGTGCATTGGTTTGAGTTCAGGGCCGGATGCAGGCCGATGGGAAGCTTTTGAGGAGTCCATGCGCTAAAGTATGAAATGTTCTTCTCCGCGAATCGATGACAAAATGTTCAAAATAATTATGTTGGGCCCAAACACCAGAGCTACGATTCTACGAGAACTGAAGGACAAAATGGTGTGTGCTATAAAAAGCTATGAGAAGAATATTTTAGTGCCTGGGCGACGGAGCTTTGCTCGGTTGAAAATAGAGAAAAGTATTTTTTACTTTTTTTAGGATGGGAATTCATCAAATGACCCTCCCCCGCTCTCGGCGGAGCGGAAGGGAGTGTCAGACTTGTACTGACTAAAACCCATCCATGTTCTTTTTTGTGTTCCAGGGCCACGGTATTTCTTTCGAACAGTCCCGCAGCTACCACCCACCCCCACATATTGCAACTTTCATCGAAATTATTACATAAAATTAGACCGGTTTCCGAGAACGTGGGTACAAATATTTCTCATTCATAATATAGGATGTACATTGTGATCTGTTCAGTTAACCGTCAATTTGGTACTGCCCAGAAATCTCCAGATGATAGCCGGAACCAACAACTCCTTACTCGCTACTCTTCTAACACGTGTTTTTGAGGGATGGAGATGTCTGGATTTGAACAGGATGGTCTCAGACCGACCTGGCCTATTGTGTGTACGGCTGCGCCAAACAGACCCAGTTCAGCAAAATGCCGTAATTAAGAATTTTCTATATGGAGCGCCTACATGACCTTCAGAACCCACGTCTTCATCATCATCAGCCTATAGCAGTCCACTGCTGGACATAGACCTCCTCAATCGCACGCCATTCAAGTAGATTTTCAGCAATTCTCATCCAGTTGCTACCAGCCACCCTGCGAAGATCGTCACTCCACCGAGCCTGAGGGCGTCCCACCTTACGTCAGAACCCACGTACTACTGGGTAATACGATACCCCATGGTGAGACTGGGGGTCTCCTAAATGTAGGTAATTCCTAAATATGATTGCACGTTGGATTATCGATTCTTAATGCTAAACCGCTCGCTTTTGTCAAACCATTAAATTTGGGTGACGCAACCAACACCGCCTGTGTTAGATAAATCGGGCAAAAATCTTCCTAGAGATATGCATTCTTTTACATCCCTTGCACCTCCACCGCCGTCCCCCACAAACAGCCACTCCAGAGGTAGGAACGTAGGTTCATTGTGCTGTAATGGACCGATTTCGCCGCCATATTGAAATGCGGGCGATTCTAAATTAGAATAAACGCTTTATTGGCTTTCACGAATGACGTCACAATTTAAATGCTCCTGAGTGTTTTGTGCATACAGGCAGTGTTTTATTGTTGCAGATATTTTGCCAGTTTGAAAACCAGCATCGGGCACTCGTTGTCCAGTATTTTGCTGAACTGGGCCTATTTGGTGAAGCGGTAGGACATACAATGTCACCTTTTGTTTTGTAAAGAAAGTTTTATATTTATTTATTTTTTATTTAAATTTTATGTTTTGTGCATTTTCGGCATGCGTGCATGTTGCAATAAACAATTTATTTTTTTCTCTCTTTCTTTTGCCAGCACTAGACACAAAGCAGGCAGTTACATAACATAATCCTGTAATCCTCAATTCGGCGACCTAATAGTACACCCACATTTCGCCAATGATATTTCAAGCCACAAGCGCCAGTGATATTTAAAGAGGGCGAGCATATTGCCATCAACCGGGCACAAATTCAGACTCCGTGGCAGCTACTGAGTAATTCCTGATGGAAACACCCAATAACACTTTGCTGGACCCGTGAATCGAACCAAGGACCTCATGCTCTGCAGTCGCGGTTGTGGCCACCAGACCAACGAAATCAGTTAATTAACTGTCCCAGTAATTGTCCTTACGCTATTTTTAACAAAATACTTTCACATTTCAGTACAAGGTATTCCAAGAACTCAATGGCAAAACACAAAGTTACATCACTACCATTCGATCCTGCGATCCGGGTTGGCATCGTGCATTAGTGTTGGCTCATCTCTCATTATCCGGGATTCGCA
This sequence comes from Noctua fimbriata, assembly GCA_905163415.1. NCBI lineage: Eukaryota > Metazoa > Arthropoda > Insecta > Lepidoptera > Noctuidae > Noctua > Noctua fimbriata. The sequence goes on along the minus strand of LR990929.1, from coordinate 6,089,434 downwards.
TGATCCAATTAGAGATGTATTGTAGGTATTGTATAAATCAGCTTTATTGTTAGATCAAGGTATACTTAGAGGGAAGGATTTTGTCTCGTATGAATATTAACTAGATACTCTATTTTTGAAAACAAGGCTTTTGATCTGGATTAGGGTGTATTTTTGTGGGATTTATGGGATTTACTTCGTATTTTTAGGCCTTGTTATTACTAAAAATAATATTTCTAGTGTATTATCATGGATGGGTGACCACTCATTACATACCGAGTTTCCTCCGTGCCTCGGAAACCATGTTCAGCCGTTGGTCCCAGGTGTCATTTGTAGATCTTTGACGGTCGTTAGGTAGTCAGTGGCCCAAAAAGTCTGACAACCAGTCTTACCAAGGGGTATCGTAATACCCAGTACTAACTGGGTTGTGGAGGTCAGATCGGCAGTCGCTCGATGTAAAATACTGGTATTCAGCTGCATCCGGTTAGACTGGAAGCCGACCTCAACATACATAGTTGGGGCAAAACTAGGCAGATGATGATTAACATGAACATTGTTATAAAGACGGAGCTATATAAAAGAAACATGTACCATCTCAACATGTATGATGTAACAATATTTCGATTTAAAAGAGTGTCCATGGAGTTTTCTACCCGTTCTTCTCCATAGAGATCTGTGCTTTGAAATGGGCAACTACAGTACTTTCACAGTTTTTATGCCTTGTAACTGGGACTGTAGCTATATTTCATTGTCGTCTTTATTTCGACAATTCAAAAGTGCCTGTAAGTGGCCTACTTGAAAAAATGCTTTGAATCATCATCGCTAACTAGCGTAATTCGTTTGTATTATGTGAATGTCGGTTTTTTCGCACCTTTGCCTAACCCTATTATAGCCGTGATGTTATAGAACATCTTGTTGCAAATCCTCAATTTTAAATATTTTTTAAACTTACTTAACAGAGGGGTACCGTATTCTACAAGGGCTACGGGACTGTTCGAAAGAGATACCGCGGCCCTAGAACACAAAGGGCAAAGAAGGAACATGAATGGGTTTTAGTCAGTACAAGTCTGACAGTCCCTTCAGCTCCGCCCAGAGCGGGGGGGGGGGATCATTTGATGATTTCAAAACAGAAAAAAAAAATGGGGTACCGTATTACCCAGTACTGGGTTGTGGAGGTTAGATAGGCGGTCGCTCCATGTAAAATACTGGTATTCAGCTGGATCGGTTATACTAGAAACCGACCCTAATATTAGTTGGAAAAAGGCTGGGCAGTTGATGACATAACACAGAAAGTATCAAATCTTTATAGGACTGAAACAATGGATACCCACACGATATTTATTCACTTATGCTACTAATTATTTCTTTCTGAGATAAAAGCAGCGATGTTGCTTTAACAGTGCAACAGATGGGGTCTGAATTCATGGCTAGACCGACGCAATAACATCAGGCTTTCAAACACTTCACTTTAGTCATAAAATCATGAACATAACACAATTTGAAGAAACTACGAACCCAAACACGAAGCAAAATATTTTCACTTTTCAGTCACAAACAAAACAATGCTTTAAAACTTATTATAGCTTGCAACTTTAGCTGAAACTTTCTAGACCAATCTTTTAACCTTATACCTTTGTTTATAAGGGTTATTTTTCTTTGTTTTGTATATATTTAGGAGTACATAAGTATCAATGTAGACTGCAGACACATTAGTGTGGTAGACGCAGCAGGTGCAAGGGACCGCTCGTAAAGTAAGTGTTTTTAAGGAACTTACTTAGTCTATTTAGTATCAATAGTTAGTCTAGTACTACTCTAGACGACTTTTCTGATTTTATGTCTTTTTCGCTTGGAGTATGTGATGGAATAAACGGAAAAGTTTTCGGATTGATTTTCTTTTGTTTTTGAAAGTTTGAATCCTAAAAATGATTGTTCTAAACAAATGAATGTGTTTTTAAACAACATAATATGGCAGTCGTTAAAGATTTATAGAGTAATTTGAAGTGAGGACTCTAATACAACTGCATACGTGTAGTTTTTGAAAAATAATTTATTTTCAGTTGTAAATAACCGGTGCTTATACACAAAACAAGCCAGAGTTCATTTCGTTTTCTCTGTGAATTAACATAAAGATATTATAATCGTCTGAAACCATAGGAAACTATAACCTACTAGAACACGATTATGTGTATGAGTCAAAGTCAAAGTTAAAGTTTTTATTTGTAAAACATAGGTGAAAAAGATGAAAGTAAATATAAAGAGATCGCTATGTTTTGCCGACAACGGTGTGTGTACAAATATTAAAACAAAAATATTAAAAGATTTTTTTTTTTAAGGTGTTTGCAGCTATCATACATTATTTCTTATTTCTTGGCAAGTTCCTAGGTATTCAAATTATACTATAAATTATTCTTACAAACTATGTTAACTAAATATTTTCAAACAAAATTGTTTTTAAACATGCAAACTGTTAAGAAAAAATAAAAATGTAGCATTCCTTATTAAAAAATTAAAATTTTCTTAAATTACTATATAATTTACTTAGCTTGCATTATCGTCTAGGTATTCTTTGATAGAGTAGAATGCCTTTTGTGTTAAATATTTGTTTAGGTACTTTTTGAAATCATTTAACTCACTTTTTTCTCTTAAAGGCTTCGGAATTTTTGCATAAAGTGCTGGCACAAATCTCATTATTACGGCGTTTCGACTTCAATGTTTCAAATAAATGTAAGTTACATTTTACGAATGAGTGTGTATGGTCGGAAACTACAGGCTATCCATTCAACAACTTTAAAAACCGAGTGACCTTCCAAATAAACATAATTAACATAACTATATTAGCAGCTACAAATGTGTGAAAGATGATATGGCTAGAAAGAAGGTGACTGCTGAGATAGATGACAAGTAATAGAGAAGTATGGGAGAAGAAGACATGCTGCGCCGACCCCAAACGCCGACCTGCGTAGTTAGGTATAAGGACAGGAGAATGATGATATTAGCAGCTACAAATAAATGTTTGTTTAAGATGGAGAGGAGCTCGTGGCTAAATAATAACAGCCGCTCGGGTCGATCTTTAGGTTAAGCCGTGCTTGCCCAGGTTGGTCTGTGGATGGGTGACCACCCATTACATACCGAGTTTCCTCCGTGCCTCGGAAAACGTTAAGCCGTTGGTCCCGGCTGTCATTTGTACATCTTTGACAGTCGTTAGGTAGTCAATAGCCCAAAATGTCTGTCAACCAGTCTTACCAAGGGGTATCGTTATTACCCATTACTAACTGGATTGTGGAGGTCAGATAGGCAATTGCTCCATGTAAGGCAGATGATGAAATAAATGTCTGTTTATACGACACGAATAAGACAAAAGAAAAATATATACAACCCTACATGTATTCCTGCAAGATTGATGCTAACATTTTTCGTTCTTTCCGCATCAAGCAAATCTATCCATTTATACTCGTCTGTTGAATTCCCTCTACGGTCCTGTCTGCCAAGTACAAAACATCTCCCTTCAGCCACTCGGACAAACGATTTTGAATGTTATGTGAAGGGTATAAAGCTGTTGGGGTAGAGTTGTGAGGGGTCTTGTGAAATTGGTCGTGTTGTCACCAAAATTATGAGACAGCTTGTCAGCAGTAAATGTGTGACTGAAACAGTGTTGTTGTTTGTAGTTTTGTCTGCATTATCATGTTGATACTTGGCTGCCGTGCCTCTGATAGCACGTTAAGCCCTTTTGTAGATCTTTGACAGTCATTACAGGTAGTATTCATCTGCATCCGCTTATACTGGAAGTCTGGAAGAAAGATACACGGTATATGGATATTGTGTCACAAACCAGACTTATTAATCATTGATGTTTTTGTAGCTTAAACGAATACTATCGTATTGCATTTTTGTTGAGTCACAATGTTTGTCAAAGAGCGTATTTCTTCCAGATTATAGTACTAGACCAAATATCTACATAAGTAATCATTAACATATTAGATGCAATTTTGTAGACAGGCAGCTTAAAAATCTAGTCAAATGCTCAAACCTTTTTCTTAATATGACAGACACAGAAACTATCGAATGTTTTACTGATTCCTTAGTAGCTAAATGTAAGAGCGTCTTACGACATTTCATACAAAATTTTAAGGGTTTTTTTTTTCGAAGGACTGAATCGATTTTTATGAAACTTCGTACACATAAGCAGGATACATAAGTCTAAAAACTTGACAGACAACATTTTCGAAAAATAGGGTTACAACTAAAATATAAGACCGATTTTAGATTTTCCATAAACAGAAATTTCCAATTATCTATTTTTTTTAAAGACATTTCGAAAAGTTCTCTGTCGTGTTTTTAGACTTATGTATCCTGCTTACGCGTACTGAGTTTCATTAAAATCAGTTCAGTCATTTCGAAAAAAAATCACTTTAAAGTTTGTATGAAATGCCGTAAGACATAAAAGCTTTTAAACAAAATCGACATTACTACACTACACTACGCTGTTGAAATCAAAATAATTATAACTATCCCGGCAGCCGCCATAGTTACCAGTTTAATTAACATTAAATTATTTTCCTGTGAATCCGAAGTATTTTAACTATCATCAAAATATCAGCTTTCATAATATAAAATTCATCCAATGTTGATTGGGAATTCAATTTTCTACCACAAACAAAATAAAAATATTCGAAATAATTGGACCTGTAATGGGAATAGCAGAGATTTCGCAGAAACTGTTATTTGAAATATTTAACTGTAGTTGTTCAGAATTTCATCATGTGTGTGTGTATACAACATTAGTTTTAGTTTATGCGAAACCTGATACACGTGTCTAGTATGTTTATGTAAAGAATCTATGTACAAAATTTCAAAACTGTATCATGAAAAACCACAAAGTTATAAGCTTGTTCTGTTATCTAGTTGTCTGCACAAAATCGTGGTCACCACGCAGCATGCGCCTCCAGCGTCGTCTTGAGCTCATTGATAATAATAATTTGGCAGTAGGTACCTAAATTATTGCGATAGGTACTCAAAGTCGCTCGGTATACAACTTTTAACTTTTTTAAATATTTTTAGGAAATTAGATTCAGCATTTTTGAGGTCAGGTCCCTGATATCTACATACATGCACAATTACATTCAGTATATTATGATAGGTGGACTGGACAGTAAAAGAAAAAATCGAGGGAATTGGAAGAAATGGGGGGAGACCGTTACCCAGCAGTGGGACAGTACTACCTACAGACGGTTTGTTCCCGTCTGCCCCCACCGGTCTGTCCCCACCGGTGGTAGTTGCAACTATTTGTCGCATCTACCACCACTGGTGGTACTTGCAACTATTTGTCCCATCTACCACCACTGGTGGTGGTTGCGTCTGTTCAGTCGCATCTGCTCCTACCTCTGTCCCCACTGGTGGCAGATGACAGACGGCTACTTGATCGTCGAGTCTGCCACTACTGGTGGAGGATTCCACTAATTTAAGTGTGGGGGTAGACGGGAATAAACCGTACAGACTGGCAAAAGAACAGGGGCCCAAGTCTGCTATTTTTATAAATTCGTCATTCCAACACGATCTCATTGTCATTTTGCTAAAAGTTCGTAATCTGCTAAATTCATAATGGTCGATCATTGGTCGATCAATGGTCTCGTAACAGAATTATGTTAAAATAACATTGTCGTATTGCCATTATTATAAAACCCGTTAGTAGAAATGATTTTCGAAAAACTACTACTAAAGAACATTAATTTATTCATGCCAGATTTCATTTATTTATGTATTTTACATATTATTTATCAGATTACCATTCTATGCCATTTCTTTCAATAGAGTGTCAGTGGTTGACCATTGGAAAGTCATAATGACGCTATTATATTAGTAGATTACCAAACTTGTCAAAATCAACAATTATGTAGTCAATGATAGAACATTCTGACACAATTGTAATAGCAGATTTGAGGCCCAGGAGAGGTGGGCGAAACTTAACTGGTCTACTAAGTACTAGCTTTGTGCCGATTTTTTCGATTGTGATCGTTAAGCTAAGAAGAAAAATATTTCAAAACAAGCGAACTCCATCAAAATTTATCGTAGGCCAGCTTTTTACTACTAATATACGGATTTTATTTGGATTTTGAATTATTACCATCTTCTTATCCTTTATTTAGCTATCCTAAGTATGTATAACTCTTGACACCTTGAACCTAAATAACGAATAACCGTCTAAAATTTTTCAATTTTAATCAATGTATATTATAAAAATTGTAATTTTTATTTTTTTAGATACTCTTGACATTTTTTATTTTAAATTTTTCGTGCCTATTTCCAGGCAGAATGTACATGGCTCACACCATTCTACTCCACCAGTATTTTAATTTAACCTACATTCATTGCAAATAAATGATTTGATTGATTGAAAATTATCAACAAGAATAACACTTTGGTGTTTTGACAACCCTATCCCAACGCAATCCAATCCCGTGAAGTCCTTGAATAATGCAATCCAGAATCCTCTACAAATTACATGTCCAAGCATTTATGTGGACATTTAAATCAGTGTCGTTAGCTCGATTCATATTTAAATTATTGTACTCGACTGTACAGGCAGACTGCGTTTTGTAAATCGATATGATGCCGTATGCGAAGAAAATGCACCTATTTTGTTTTTGAATGTACCTTAATAGTGCTGGCAAGTATTTATTTTCGAATTTCTTTCGTTTCGAAATTTTAAATTCGGAATACTAAATAAACTGTTTGTTGTAACAAGAATGCATTCAAATTCAAATTTGAAAAAAGAAAACTCTCAAGTTTGAGTTGAAAGAAATTTTCTTTGTATGTTTTCTTTTCGTAGTATTTATTTCAAATACGTTCAACAAAGTTGATGGTTTAGTGGTACTTCATATCAGTTTTTATAGTACCTTCCAAGTGCAAATACAAACTCTACGTTACTGCAAAATGTACGTTACAATAATATTTACAAGGCTCATAAATCGATAAAACCATTACCCGGAATGCCAATCATACGCGAGCACAACGTACTACGGCTACGTGGCTCGTATACAAATTTCCCAGAACAGAACTATACTACGCAAGTTAATCACTCACAAACATAGTAAGGGAGTATTTATTATACAGAATAGAGCATCGAAAATGAACTCTAAAGACCCGCTTTAAACTAACGCATAACTGGCAGGAAGTCGTAGATGGTAGATAAATTACTGCGCCTTTTCAGAAGCGTAAAAGTATTAAGGGGTGCCTCGAACTACAAGGCTTTTCGCACACAAGCGACCTCCGAGCGCGTGCAGCCCGCGGCCCAGACGGGACGACGAGCCCACTGTGCGAGAGAGACAAAAGACGTAAGTCCCAACGCGTTAGAAGAGTACAGAATAGTGATATTGACCTTGCGGGCGCTGACGTCATTCGCGACCTAGCTGCAGCTTCCCCTGTATTTCACATCGATGTGTGAGTGAACCAGACCCTGAAAATGTATGTGTGCGCTCAATTTCCTCGAAGTTCTGCTTGTGTGTGTGTGTCCTATCCACGTTCTTGTATTGTCCCCTATATTTGCAGGGTTCCGTGCAACAGGCGGGTATGTGTGTGTGTTGTGACATTGATTTCTCGTCTCCCGTGAAAGCAACAGGCGAATTACATTGTTCGCGTCTTTAGGCAGATATACAGGGGTTTTATTAGCGTAATATCGCTTACTCGGTAGCGTTAGTATGCGTAATAAGGGAGGTCCCGGGATCTTAGGGGAGATCGTGGCTCGTAGACTTGTAGTATTAGTTACAAAGTTGGAGGTGTTAAACTGTCTTGTTTGGTTAATGCTGACATTTTAGTTCGGCGTTTGTTTATATCAAAAACTGAGGTAGAATATTGAAGTTCAACTTTTGTTCATTCATTACTTTTTCCTGGTAACATTACTTTTTTGATTAATTTTACCGCAAGACCCGGGATATTTTGACCTTCCTGGACTGTTATTTTTCTTTTTTATTGAAATATTATTATTCCTGAAGTTGGGGCCAGGATATCGACTTCCGCATTTAACCTTGTTGAGAATAAAAGCGGGAAAAGGATCTGATAGCTCGCAGAACAGCTCCTAAGGGTTCATAACCTGACAAGTTCTTTTATTGTAACATCAGCAAAATTATTCAATTCAATAACTATTCTTGTTTCCGTTTAACTCTTTTTATTGACTGACTGATTTGCATTCTCGATGGTTGGGTGAAGGATGAAATAATGGCACGAAAGGAGGTACGTGATGAGATGAAGAATACTAGAGAAGTATGGAAGAAGAAGACATGCTGCGCCGACACCAAATGAATTCTGACAAGGGTAAGAAAATAATATTGATGATGGGCATACTTCTGACTTCGATCTACCCTGAAAGAAAGCTATAGATGAGGTCTATAACGATGAAAGAAGTGTGCCTTGAAAATGCCTGTTCACTCTAGCTTTCAAAGGTGACGGGAGTGACGGGTTATAGGAGGAAGGGAACACAGATGCTGTCAATGAGTTCCACACGTTAGCCGTGAGAATAATAAAGGAGAAGCGCTGAGTAGGATGGAGAGTGTAGTCTTTTTTACTTTTATTGCATGAATATAAAGGTTTCTCTAACAGGCTCAAGCCTTTCTCCTCCCTTTTGAAGACATAATCTTCTTCTTTATCGTGTGGTTAGTACCTAACCTGGTGTCAGAGTTTTTATGCTGCCCATGGGCCTCTGACTTGGCTTTACATGCCGTCGAGAAATTTGTCTGAGTCATGCTGGTTTCCTCACGATGTTTCAGAATATTTTGATTTAAAAGAGTGTCCATGGAGTTTCTTGCCCTTTCTTCTCCATAGAGATCTACGCTTTGGAATGTGCAACTACAGTACTTTCTCAAGTTATTATGCCTTGTGACTGTGACTGTAGCTTCGCTTTTTTTTTTGTTTTATTTGACATTCAAAAGTGCCTGTGATGGTCTAATTGAAATAAATGCTTTGAGTTGAGTTTGAGTTTTCCAAGTTATACACTTAATGATACAGTTTGAGATAATTGGTTAGGTACAGATAGTCATATAATCACGCCTAGATTTCCGAAGGGTAGAGGTGTACCAAATAGGACACCCACATTTCGCCAGTTATGTTTAAGTCCCATGTAATAGGGGGTGAGCAGATAGTCATTTTAAAGCCGACAGCCTTTTAGCTGCATTGTTAAAATACGTGTCGTATTAACACTGCTTACAAATTCCACGTTTCTCTTTTGTATTCACCTCCTTTAGAGCAACAGGTAGCGTTGCAAAAACTTTGAAACGCGAATTTCTTGTTTTCGTAAAGATTTTTGTTCGTATGTTTTTGTTTATAATTTGGCCAACACCGTTGAAAGTCATGAGCAACCTGTGAAACTTGGTGTACATCATACACAGATTCTCTTTAAAGTTTTTTTGAGCTCCTAAATATTGATTATGTGGAGATTTAAAAATATTGGATAACGTTATAAAAATCAGTAAAGAATTAGCTAAACTTAAGAATTTGTTTCATAGTGTTCAAAAAGGAACCAGATAAAAGTTATTAACCAGTGTCCTAAACAAAGTGGTCGGCCGTGTATTCACGATTGTCATTTTTGTATACCGCACCTTTTTTTTGAAAACTGGAGCCTGTTGTCCTAACTAAAACAAATGTTGGCACAACCATACATTTATGTTTGTCGAACAAAATGTACATGACAGTCTCGTGTTCTTACGGCATTCGCTTTGATTAGGACGCCGCCTTATTTGTACGACATAATATTCCAGAAAAGTGACCTGATTTTTTCCGTGGGTGGTTCCTAAACCTATAAATCATTGCAATTTTAGTGGATTAAAGTAAATAAATAAAGAAACAATACATCTTCTCGACCTCATCACAAGAATAGGTCAGTTGTGAGCCAACATGGCGTGGGCAGGACAATGTTTATTGCTCCACTAGGAAACTGCGTAGGCTTTGGCAATAAAAACTAAGAGAGTGAAATTGGGAAGAATGAAATACTTGAATATCATTAATTATTGGTCTTGTACTTGGCAGAGAAAAGTACCTACATAAATATATGAGGTCTAACCTACACGAAATATTTTCAGGGAATCATCTAACGGCTATAACGAAGCCATTTCAAGGGATTTTTTTTTATCTGAGTGTTTTTTTTTATAAAAAATAAATAATTTAAATTACTTGACCCACAAAATAAGTACTAGATCCTTATTTTTGAACATCCATTACGCTAGTTTATTACGTCTTATTTACCTACTGTCATTGTTAGAATATGGGAGTAAAGTTTTTATGCAAAAAGTCTCAAAAAATTTTAGAATTATAATAATTTCGTAAAAAAACACTCAGATATTTTTTTTTTTCGTTGCTATGCCCACTTTACGACTTATAGAAGTTACTCTTAAAATATTTCGTGTATGAAAAAATAGACCTTATATAGGTACTACATCACGCTTGTAATCCCTGAAGAGTTAGACAGAGGTGTACCTAAATAGTACACCCACATTTTGCCAGTTATGTTTAAGTCCCATGGCTCTCATGTAATGTTCGAATCTATTGCCATCAACCGGGCACAAATACAAACTCCGTGGCTGCTACTGAAGAATGCCTGATGCGAAAACCCAACAACCCTTTGAACCACCTGAGAATCGAATCCAGGGCCTCATGCTCAGCAGAGGCTTGCGAGCAGAATGAGGAGAATCTTAGTCGTAAGTAGTCCGACATACCTCGCCATCCACCCGTACATTCCCCCAAAATGTATACAAAAAGAGTCAGGCGGACTAGAACAAATAAATCCAAATAAGATCAGCTGTTTTCGAGCTGTAATCGCGCTAACAACACTTACAGATAGTCATGGAGATGAAAAATAATACGATGAATTTTACCGCCTATGGACACTTGTAGTACCAAGAGAATACCTAGCTGGCCTGGCGATGACCTTAATCCCCTTTAAACGAAGTACCAGCCGAGTGGAAGTGGCTAAATCCTTTAAAAGGAACCAAACAGACTAAAAAATGTCAGAGAGTGCTCCGAAGAGTATTTCCAGGAAATGAGTAAATTCTAGAAAAATAACGGTTTAAAGGTACCGTTCTAAATCTTTGCTTTCATTTTAAGGATGATGTTATGATTCTACCATAATAATAATTAAAAATTTTTAAAGAAACTTTGATCGTTTTCAGCTTTTTCTAGTTTGCCACGAGCGGAGGCGATGCTAGCGCCATCTAGTTTAAACAATAGGAACCAACGGCTCGGGAAAGTCTTTCAAAGATATTAAACTAGGTACCTGTTTTTTTAAGGTTTTCATAACATAACATCACGTTTGTAATCCCTGAAGGGTTAGGCAGAGGTGTCTTTAATAGTATACCCACATTTTGCCAGTTATGTTTAAGAACCATGTAATAGGGGGCGAGCCTATTACCTTCAACCGGGCGCAAATCCAGAGTCCGTGGCTGCTACTGAGAAATTCCTGATAGAAAAATCCAATGATACTTTGACCAGCCCAGGAATCGAACCCAGGATCTCATGCTCAGCAGTCGTGCTTGTGCGACCACTAACCAACGTTTTCTGCTTGTTGTAAAATTGTTTTAGAAAATGAAAACAAATGAAATGAAATGAAAAAAAATGAATGAAACTTTAATGATGTCGCAGAATATTTTTTTTGTGTAAATCCTAGGGCTCTTACAAGCTCTTCTATATTGGAAACTGCGAGAGATTTGAGTAATAATGCGAGCATCTGGAATTTTGCATAATTTACCTAAGTCAACAACCTTTTTTTATGACCTTTACAAGGGGTTAGGTATTATAATATCCTTCACGACTAGAAATACCTTAGATGGCAGTCCGCTGGTTTCCTTATCACTACTTGCTGTATAATCAGCACATATTGTTCCCACTGCTGGGACATAGGCCTCTTCTTCGTGACAGAGAGCGGACTGTAATCTACGCTGCGGGCCTCGACCCCAGTGCAGCTTGCTGACTGGCTCAAACTTCACCACATAAGCTATAAGCTCATGCCAAAAAGTCCTTTCTATTCTAATTTAAATGCTAATTTTCCTACAGCGCTCAATCCCAAGTGTAATAGCTTAATCATCTGCATCCCTGATTGTGGAAATGACATTAATTTGCCGCTTCATCTGTTCAACTTGTTCAAGCGTTTAACCTATGTTTCTAGCTCTGATCTAGACTCAAGGCAACTACGCAATGCTTAGGTCTCTCCGGGAATGGACACCAGGAATTACTCGGAACTTTTCTTATTACAGGACCAGGGTTGGTGTATTTTTAGTTGAAAGTTTTAGTTTTAACTGACTGTCCTTGTGAGTTCGTTTATGTCCTTTTAAGTGTTCAGGGATGCTGAATACACTTTAGTGCTGAGAATCTGCATTTTTGTTTTTTCATTAAAAAAATAATTCGTGATAATGCAGTAGATGAATTCGGTTGTTGGAAAGGTGATCTCATCATTTCTTCAATGGTCATGGCAGTGTTCTTTTACTCCTTATCATTTTCGACTGCATACTTATATCCGGACATAGGTATAATGTCATGAATCACAATTACCGTCAGTAGTGTGCCTAGGGGGCAAAAATACGGCAAGCCCTTAAGGCTAGCAGACTGTACATAAACCCCAACATCATGAAGAGTAGCAGGTTATAAGGGCAAGCCAAACTTGTAGGCTTGTATGAAACTTCTGCCACTAATTACCGGATGTATTTGTATGATATCTTGGGCATGAAATCTTTGCGTTCCATGAACATACCATAGCGAATGCATCTTATTCTGTCCACACGTTTAGCCACTAATCTGCGCTACCACCGACGACGCTGTGAAAGCTGCAAAATTCTGGGCTAACAAAATATAAACACTGCCGTACCAGCGATACAAAAATGAAGAAGCAGAAGCCACCATTTGCGAATTGCACGTGTTTGCTAATATTTTCTGCTTTGATGACCAGCCTCTGCTGAGATTGGCAGCCATACTCGAAAATAATAAATAATAATACCCCTTACAATTTTCAGTATACTTTACTTGTTTGAACAAACAAAAAAACAGGTTCTGTATAAAGAGATTTCCACACAATCCTTACTTATAAAATAATGAAAACATGAAAGGGCATATAACATGAGATAATTACGGCATATATGCAAACATCATACAGAGTGTATTATTAATTTAATGATTTACTTTGAACGTGCAATGAATAGGAAAAGTTAATTTATAAGAACCGTGGTTTGTTTTCATAAATACTTATTGTAAGGTTGTGACTACATAACATTAAGAGACCGTAGTGTTTGTCATAGAAAAAAAGATTGGCAAAGCAAAGATTGCCAAAGCAAAGATTGCCAAAGCAAAGTTTGCCAAAGCAAAGATTGCCAAAGCAAAGATTGTCAAAACAAAGATTGCACAAAGCAAAGATTGTCAAAACAAAGATCTGCAAAGCATTCATAGTAGGTGCTATAACTGCAAAAATTATTTTAGGTTCAACTAATAGTGATGGCGGATGTTGTGGCAAGAAAAGAGGTGTTTCATGAGATGAAGAGTAATAGAGAAGTATGGAAGAAGAAGAATGCTGCGCCGAGTCCAAATGAATTGGGATAAGGGCAAGGGAATGATGATCATAGTGACGGCGGTGAAGGAAAAGATTGTTTGAAAACTGGAATGCCCTAAAACCAGAAATTCGAAGACATTTGACAATCACCAGCCCATAATGTGCCGGTGTGACGGTGGCCCAGTTTGGAGACCAGTGGGATCTTTGTGAACTGATTACTGTTTTAACTTATTTAACTGGCTTCTTAAAAGGTCTTCTCTTTTTTATGTTTGTTACGTCATAATTGCGTGATTACTGGTCTGATTTACGTGATTCTTTTCATTTGATAGAAGGTGCTCGTCGCCGTGGTCCCATATAAATTTTATTCACATTGCGTGGGTAATTTATGAGTTATCTTCTATAATGCATATTTATTCTTATATGTTTATGTAGACGATTCAGATTCATTTATTTGACTGCAGTTTTTTACAGATTTTATTACAATACACAATAGTTCTTCATATTCCGTCTAGTAAATTTGGCACGCATATTTTGTGATAATGACAATGATTCTAATGTAATCAATTTAAACAAAATAATTAAATTCCAATGTCAAAAAAAGGACTAAATCTAGAATTGTCTACATATCGCATATCTGTTGTGTTGTTTTATCTGTGGAAATTTGTAAATGGCCTTCGAATTCTTATTGTTTAAGAACATTGTTTATATTAGCTGTAAGTTTCCCGAATAGTATAAAATAAAATATCAAATTACAAAATATAAAAGAAAAATAATTAATTACAAATTTTCTAAATATCAATGATGATATCTATGATCTGCGAATAACTATAAGTAACAACGGAAAGTGAACGCTCCACAAGACTTTGTGTAAGATACCATCATACAACTAAAAAGGCTGAAATTAAAAACTTTTTAGCAAAAAAATAACCGACTTCCAAAAAAAAACACTAAAATGCTAAAAATAAATTTACTTCCGGAAGTCAGTGGCAAAAAAGTCACCGACTTCCAGAAGTAAAGTTATTTTCCACTTTTTAGTGTTTTATTTTTTTTATTATTTCACAAAATCTTGTGCCAGCGTAGTCTCAGCTTTACCCGTAATTTTATGTTTATCTATGTCCTTGGAAGTGAGGAAAATATAAACATACTGAAAAGTTAATTCATGACCACAAGCACTCTGCCAAGCATAAGGAGAGGGCTCTAGAATATAAAGTCTACTTCAAATTAGGTTGATGGGGATCTCGATTATATTAGTAAAAAAATGACTTTACGTAAATTTCTTTTCGAAAATGAAGCTGTACAGTAAGTTTTTTTTCGAATATACATTCTAGCACTATTTTTTTTAGGCTTGCGTTTGTCCGCAACTCGCCTGATGTAAAGCGATGATGTGGCCTTGGGTGGAGCACAATGAAATTGATAGGTCATGATGAAATTAGGCCGCCTTTTTAAGTTCAATACGCGGTCTCCACTTCAGCACTAGTTTGTTCTATCGACTAACGAGGACCACGTACATAGGTAGGTACACATACGTGAACTGCGATACATTGATCTTGTAGCGGCACTACAAAGATTAATAAGCAAGATTGAACAAAAAGTACTACAGTGCCATCTATGACACCGATGATAAACTAAACATCGAAAACCTAAATTCTACTTCGCGCATGTAAAGCTATCCGCAATTTAAGACTATATAGAAGAACCCGACATGAACTGTCGGGCAGTAGCACCCGACATAACACCCGTGTGGTCGGGAGACCCTCCCTTTTCTATGCGGGATGAAGAACTTTACACCCAGTTCTCCATACCCCCAAACTGGTGACCTTGACGTGATAAGAACAAGCAACCTTCTGATCTTATTAGTACCAACTAATGAAAACACTACTTCTTCTTTCGTAACGATAGTACGACTTATTATATTTTTTTTGGGCCCAGTATGTGGCTACATTAATCGCGTCATCTGTGTCATTCATTAAGTGCAGGTGTAGGGACACTTTGGACACTCGAGCAAGTAGGCCATGGTCGGGACCAACTTTAATACTTGATTTTGCCAAATTGTGTTTGCAGCGCCCTATATGATTGCCCAGTCGGTTGAGCGCTTTCCATACAGGCCACTGTAGACTATTTACGGGAGGTAAAGGTTCCTGGAGACAAAAACATTACTGATAGGCCATGAGCATACGAACATTGAGTCATGGAAAGGAATGTTCCTAAAAAACCGGCCAAATGCGGATTCGTGCATGAAGGGTTCCGTACCACCGTAGTAAGGGTACCCTTAATTTATTTGTATTATTTGTTGATATAGCGGCAACAGAAATACACATCCTGTGAAAATTACAACAGTCTACCTATTACGAATCATGAAATATAGCCCGCTGACTGACAGACGGACGGACGGTTAGACGGACGGACGGACAGGGTTACCCTTCGAGTAAGACACCTAAAAACATGAAAGTGAAGATATTTTCTGTTACAGAGGCGTCAACACCCCATCCGATTACCTCTACATAAAAATCTTACGTTTCATGCTGGTAATCGTCAGCTCCTGGCCTCGGAAACAAATTGGAGAACCCGAATCAAAATACCAAGCTGTATTCTTAAAGTACTTTTACTTATGCATCACTATTGCTATCCTCTTTGGAGCCGTTTTGTATATCATTTTTCACATGAGCGAACTAAGTTTTATGGAAATTGGACATATGTATATTGTTATATTGATGAGTGCAGTTGATATGGTAAGTTAATATTTTAGTGAGAAACAAGTTCAAGGTGCTTGACCACTAGATTCGGTCTACCGCATCAAACATACATACAAATTAAGTAAACTTATGTTCCTACCACTACCTAAATTATTGCCACATGAATTGAAATTCATAAATCAAATAGTTAAAGGACTTATGTGGACCACTAGTCGTTGACATGTTCCAGCTTGTTAGGCCAGGATGACCTGATCAAAGTAGCTGTAAATTAAGAGGAGAAGCAGAGAGATGATGCATATTTACACTAACAGTAACTACTACTATATAGTTAAAGGATTAAGTTAAGAGAGATCATCATCATCTTCCTGTCCTTGTATCATGGATACTATATCGGCATGGTACTTCTCTTTCCACTCTCTCTTATCAGCCGTCACGCTATCGTTTACTCCTTTTTCTTTCATATAATTCCTTGCACAATAAATTCGTCTTTTGTTTTGCCTGCTACTCCATTTCCATCAATCAACGCAACATCAACATCAACTCATCATTCAACTCTCTTTTAGTTACATGCGTTTCATACTGGTACCTCCTCATTACATGTCCATAACAAGCAGACGATTCCCTTTCAACTTTTCTGTTACTGGCGCAACTTTCAGTTAAGAAAGATATTGTGTCGTTTGATAACCCTGGTTTTGCCAACTGTGGTTGTGTATGTTTGTGGAGGAGCTCGTGGCTAAATAATAAAAGCCGCTCGAGTCGATCTTTAGGTTAAACCGTGCTTGCCTAGGTTGGTCTGTGGATGGGTGACCACCCATTACATACCGAGTACCGTCCGTGCCTCGGAAGGCACGTTAAGCCGTTGGTCCCGACTGTCATTTGTAGATCTGTGACAGTCGTTACTGCTAGTCAGTTGCCCAAAAAGTCTGACAACCAGTCTTACTAAGGGGTATCTTATTACCTAGTACTAACTGGGTTGTGGAGGTCAGATAGGCAGTCGCTCCATGTAAAATACTGGTATTCAGCTGTATCCGGTTAGACTGGAAGGCGACCCCAATATAGTTGGCAAAAGGCTAGGCACATGATGATGGTTGTGTAAGTTTGTTCCGTATTCCAGTCCAGAGTGATAACCCTGACATGTTCCACGAAGTACCGGGAGCTGGCTAAAGAATTTCTCAGGAAAATCCATTTGTTCTACCACAAGGAACGCTCTGAGTATGCGATGAAGGTAAATTTATTTTGGAAGATAAATTAATTGTTTAGCTAATTAGCGATTGCGAAATGCTAGTAGGTATCTCCAAAAATTGTGTATGAAATAGCTATAACACGACCATCATTGACTACGTCTTACAAACATAAATATCATTTCATAAAAACCAAATTAAAAACATTTTGACACGTAATTTTTACAAAACTAGTTGAGATCGGTGTTTTCTATCAGACTACTCTGAGAAGAAACAGCAGAAATTAAACTCGGAGGTCCCAGTCTCCCTTAAGGTCTTGGTCAGATAATGTGAGGAGCATGCAGGTTCTCGTCTGAGATGGTCTTTTGAAGAAAAATTCACACAGAATTGAGTCGACTGAATTTCGCAACAGGTTTTAAGAATAAAAATTAAACTAAAAACGATTGGTCCAAAAGCATTTCCCTGTGGTACGCCTTATTTTTTGGTAATTTCAATTTCATGTTTCAGATACATAAAATGGTCCACCTGCTATCTCATCTGTTCACGTTGTGCTTAGTAGCTCAGCTGTTGGCTGGGATGTCTCTCTTCAACCTGATACCTATGTACAGTAACTATGCTGCGGGAAGGTACCAGACTGGCGGACTTAAAAACTCGACGTTTGAACACTCAATTTATTTAGCATATCCCTTCAATACGTCGACTGAAACGAATGGTTATATTGTTGCTTGTATCCTTCATTGGTAAGTATTTGCTGCAATCCTGAAAGAGACAGCAATATTGCAAACCGCTGTGGCCAAGTGCACCTTGAGAGTCGAGAGGCCGGAGTTATGCTACAAGATTTACTTCAAGTCTTTTGTGGCCCGGCTCACCATCTCGGGACATATATGAAGGCGGAATTTTGGCCGGAGGGTGTCGTCTATCGGCGTTTTCACACACCTCAATTTAGCGCATTATGTCGTCGACTCTACGTAGTTAATAGTTTTTGTAAATCCTATACTATTAAATGAGCAATATTTGTTATCAAACGGCTCTAACGATTTCGACGAAAGCTGCAATCTAGGAATTTACGGGGCCGAAAAATCAATCTAGTTAGGTAATAGTAATAGCGAAAAAGAATTTTCCCAGGTCACATACCTGGGAAAATTCTTTTTCTCTATTTTCACCCAAGCAGAGCTCGGTTGTCAAGGTCGGTTGTCTGTATTTAATG
Source organism: Noctua fimbriata (assembly GCA_905163415.1). NCBI lineage: Eukaryota > Metazoa > Arthropoda > Insecta > Lepidoptera > Noctuidae > Noctua > Noctua fimbriata. The sequence continues at coordinate 6,070,858 of LR990929.1, read as the reverse complement.
TGTATTAGACTAGTTTAATGTTGTACTGTATGTCTGTATATCATATCTGACACTGAATACTAGTTATGCTGTGGTCTGTGATAGCGATTGGACAGTTTAGTCACTGTGGTTAGCGTTTGTGGTGCAGCCAAAATGTTACACATGGAGGTGCTTGAGGATGCAGTCAAGTGCTAAATCTTTCTCTTGCACTGGCACCAACGATATGCATAAAACTGTTCAAACCATGGTAAGCCGTAAGAGTACTGGTCTGTCTGGTCGTGCTTACTGCCAAGGTATGGAGTAGGGTAAACCAGAATGATCATATTTATTTCAAAACATTTTTACACGTCACATTATGTTATGTTTAAAAACTAGATGATTATCACCACTCATGAAGGCCATTTTGCCGCTGACTTTGCAGCACGAAATCAAAATCACGTTTTAACAGCTCTAAATAGGCACAATGCTTCGGAAACATTAAAAAATGGAACAGAATTTGTGTTCCATTAGTTGAAGGAGAACATAATTATAGGGGCGCGGTGAGATGCCCTGAGTTTTTTAATAAGATTTTTTTCTTGCAGGATTGTGTCTTACCTGTGTTCAACTTGGTTCTGCATGTTTGATCTCTTTCTGTCACTAATGGTTTTCAACGTATGGGGCCATTTCAAAATACTTATTAACCTCCTGAATGATTTCCCAAGACCGATTTCAAATTCTAATTTTATAGTAGAAAATGGATTCGTTATAAAAGCTGAGAAATATTCCAAAGAAGAACTTTTACAAATTTCTCAGAGGTTGAAAGAGTGTATTAATTACCATAGGGAGATTGTCATGTAAGTACTGGTGGTCTACCATGACAGCAGAACTTTTAAATATTACTTCACTGTGGGATAGAGATGGAGCATCGTGTATACATTTTATATTCCCTCTTTCATCATTCTCTTGCCTTTATTAAAATTCATTTGGGGTCGGCGCAGCATGTCTTCTTCTTCCATACTTCTTTATTACTCATCTCATCAGACACATCCTTCCTTGCCATATCATCCTAAACACAGTTCATCCATCGTTTCTTTGTTCTTTCTTTTTCTTTACTCTTATACCCATCCACATTCATACTTATCATTCTCTGCATCACATACCCATACCACGACAAACGATTACCACACAACTTTTCTGTCACCAGCTCCACGCTCAGACTTCCTTTACCATACAACTTTTCTGTAACCGCCGCCACATTCAGACTTCCTCTTATGTACTCATTTCTTATTCTCTCTTTCTGGCACCGAAACGGCAAGTCAACAAACTTATGTCGTTTCTTTTAGATTTACCGACACAATGTCAGATGTATTTGGCACAATGCTGTTCGTGTACTACGTGTTCCATCAAGCAAGCGGTTGCCTTTTACTCTTGGAATGTTCACAGCTGGTCAGTATCCAAGATGGAGCAGTCAAGATAGAAAAAGCTTTTTTGAGATAAAATATTGTATTTTATTTTACAGACAGCTCAAGCTCTGATGCGTTATTTGCCTCTCACTTTCATATTGACACAGCAACTGATACAGCTATCAGTTATTTTCGAACTGGTGGGGAGTGAGGTAAGACTTTGAAGGCTAGAAGGAGCTCCAATCATAGCTTGAGTCTTGAGTCTTGTTTGAAAGACTTAGGTGGTGTCCTAAATAAAGCGATAGGTGCGCGACCATGCGATCACGAAGGCTTCTCGTGCCCGGCAGATGGCGCCTTCCATTTTTTCGAAACCGAGTGCTTTAGTTAGGAAGTGGGACTTAAAGGACTCGTGCGTGGTCTTTAATAAACAGATGAACGCAGGCTTGCGTGGTCTACTGGTGGTATTTTAAACCGACTTCTAAAAAAGACATCTTTTTTAAGTAGTTCTTTTTTCATTTGTTTAACTTATGAAATTACCAAAATTTTATTAACTTTGCTTCAGTACTATAGGAGTTATCCTCTATTATATTATGCATTATAACAATAACTTCTAGTTACAAAGTAAAAAAAAGAAAAAAGAGAAAAGACAGAAAAAAGTAAAAATAGAATAAAAAAAGTAGAAAATAACTTTACTTTCGGAAGTCGGTGACTTTCTTTGTTGTACTTCCGTAAGTAAGGTTATTTTCTATATTTTAGTGTTTTTTTTGTTGTTAAGTTGGTTATTTGTTTTTTGCAAAAAAGTTTATTTGGTTCTAAATTATTGAAGGTTTTTTCATACAAGTTAAGGCTTGTGTCAAAAATGCTTTTTAAATTATTAGTTATTTCAGTAAAATCAGTAAAATTCTACCTGCTACCTTTGATTTCATCTTGATAATAATAACAAACTTACAGAGTGCAAAACTAAAAGATGCTGTGTATGGCGTACCATGGGAGTGTATGGACATGGAAAACAGGAAAGTGGTGACCTTCTTTTTGATGAATGTCCAAGAACCTGTACACGTGAAGGCACTGGGTGTTGCTAATGTTGGGGTTACTTCTATGGCTATGGTAAGTTAAAAATATTATCATCCGATAACAATTTCTGCCATCCACAAGCAAATGCAGAGCTGAGAAAAATAAAGGAATCCGTGAAATGGAAAACGTAGGGTCATGCTTTTGAGTAACTTCAGATTTCATAAAGCAAACTAACTGAAAATGTGCTTGTCTTTAATTTTACTGCACTTCTGATATATTCTAATGCAATTTTCTTTTTACAGATCTTCAAAACTTCAATGTCTTACTTTACTTTTTTACGCAGCATGTAATTGTTGTGCAGCACTTGAGATATTTTATCTTTTCTTACCTAAATTCAACACTCTAATCTTTTAGTAATAATTTTCAAATGCTAGTCTATTCTGCTAAAATATTTAGCATTATTACAACAATTCACTATCTATTCAAGTTGTATCCCACTTTTAGGCTTTTACAATAATTTAAGGTTGTTTGTATTTTTTTTTCTCAAATTTTTCTTGTAACTAAAATAATAATAAAATTTGATTATATTTTTGACTTTTATTTCTCCAAAACTCCCCTTTAAACACCTTATCGTTAATTATTTTTCATCTAAAATATAGTCATAGAAGAAATGTTTAATTTATTTAACACTTCAAGCACAAAAGTACAGAGGCGGACTTAATGCCATAGGCATTTTCTACCAGTCAACCTTTGGGTGATGCAGAGACAAGCAGTCGTAGGTGTATATCTGAATATAATTTTCATTTTCATTTCACACACACTACAAATAGTGTGTGTGAAATGAAAATGAAAATTATTATTATTCTTCTGTGATAAGGCCTAACTATTCATACACGAAATATTTTCAGAGAATCATCTAACGGATATAACGAAGCCATTTCAAGGGATTATTTTTATCTGAGTATATTTTTTTATAAAAAATAAATAATTTAAAATTACTTGACCCACAAAATAAATACTGGCTCCTTATTTTTAAACATCCATTACGCTAGTTTACTACGTCGTATTTACCTACTGTCATCTATACATCTATATACATATAATAAAATCGTAGACTTTCCGTGTCTGTACATTACAGATTTTTGCAAAAAAGTCACTGGAAGGTGCGAGAAATAAGTGATAGAAAGTAAAAATATCTTTTTTTAAATTTTTGTCTGTTTGTCGGTTTGTCGGTTTGTCGGTTTGTCGGTTTGTCGGTTTGTCGGTTTGTCTGTTCGTTTGTGCGCGCATCACGTAAAAGCCCCTCATTGTATTCAAAATCTTAATATTACAAAATAAGAAGCATTGTTGTGGGTATTATTTAGCGTTTTTTTCTTTAAAATCGACCAACAGACGCAAAAGATATTAATTTTTTAAATTTTGTTAGTAACCTCATAAGCGATTTCTATGGGATAAAAATAATTTACGTAAATAGGTTTTAGTCGTAGTGTAGTCACTCGGAATGGCTGAAAACTAATTTTGTTTTATTTTTCCTTTTGTCTTTACTCTTTGCACGGAAGTAATAAGTACTACGTACGCACGCGAGGGCCAGTCAAGCTTTACAAAACCAGTTTATGCGGATCTCTCATTGTATAGGAAATCTATACAAAGCGAGGTCAATTTATACTGGAAGATTACGGCTTCATGTGCCGCCGTTTGTACAACTGCAATTCTTGCTTGCATTAAAAAATTGCCACCAAAAGAGAGGTTAACGTTATTTTAGTCTCTTTCTAATAAGGTGACCATTCATTTTATGTAAAAAGTAGGAAATGATGGAAAGGCTGAGAATATAACATTATTAAATTAAATAAAAAAAATATTTTCAAATTTCGTTTCCGAGGCAATTAAATAATAAAAAAAATAGTAATACGAGAAAGCTATTATTATATATTAGGCGTCGGTAGATAGGTATTAAAAAAATAATCATAATCATAAATCTTTATTTAATTCAACATCAGAAGTAACAGGCACTGGTATATGCACAATCTTAAATAGAGAAAGGTGTCTGAAGTAGGAAGGTCCTGAGGTACAGATCACCTCTCCGGCTTAGATATACCATTTTATTTACAGCAATTTACAGCAACTCAACCTGAAGTTTATTTAAATAATAAAATTACTATTATTTGGATTTTACTATATTTATTGGTGACCAGTGAAATGATGTATTAAATAAGATTAGTTCTTAGATAATAGGTAGATAAACAATATCCCACAAAATAAAAACTTTATGGGGACAATACCAAAATAAGACAATGACGTTGTCAAATTCAACCAGACCACCTTTTTCCAATATTGCCCGCACACAAACTAAATAAAATAGTTTCGTTTGAATATTAAAACAGGACTTTCAGGATTTCGTATTTTTATATGTGCCTACGAAAACGCTAAAATCCGGCAGTGACAAGCCTCAGAACGGCTATTTAAAACTTATCAGGCAACCCATTTGTTATGCTTTTTTTCATGTATATTAAACATATTTTTGACTTAGTAAACATAGGATTTTTTTTTATACTAGAAAGGCTTATTTATAATGGTAGAGATACCCCAAAGTGAACAGGAGTTATATCCGTAAGAGCAATTGTTTCACTCGCGGCATATCTTTAACGTTTAAATCTGACTGCACTTGCATTTGAACTTCGGAGCAAAATATTAATAATAGTCAGTAGTAACATAAATATAGTGAATAGTCAAATGGCTTGCTTTCAACACTATTTGTTACATCGATCTGCGTAATACTTGCGTCTACACTTCAACTTTTTTTTTTGCCCGTTCATCAGAGTCCTTGGAAAAGTATCCGCTTCGGCAATCATGGTCTATCTTCGGAAATATGAGATCTAATATAATTCCCATGTTCTTCTTCTTCTTTTGTATCGATGATTTATCACATTATTAGCACCTAGGTGGCTACGTTAATCGCGGTTTCAGTAGAGATTTTGAGAGTAAATCCTCTAAATCGCAGGTGTAGGGACACTTTAGATACTCCAGGAAGTCACAGTTAGCTGCTGCTACCATGGAAGTACGTGTCTATTAGGGGCCCGCCATAAAATTTATGACGTAATTTAATTACGTCATACGTTAAAGCGTTCTCTGACTCTACAACAACCATACTGCGATCGCCAACCCGCCTGCCAAGCGTGGCGATTATGGCAAAACCCCCCTTCTTGGGGGAGGCCTATGTCCAGCAGTGGACTTTTCGGCTGAAATGATGATGATGATGATGATACGTTAAAGAGGTGGGGGGTGACAACAAAGTGTAACATTGTGTGACAAGGGGTGGGAGGGGTCCTAAATTTGATGACGTCACATTTAAAAAACTAATATTGCTAAGTTTTAAAACACGAAATTTGAACTATTAACGAAAAACTTATTAAAGAAATATTTCCAACTCTATCGGCGGGCAGCATGTCATATTGCAAAATATGTGACGTCACACTTAGGAGGCGAGAGTCTCACAAAAATTGACCATCTGATAAGGACGGACTTTTTGACCCCTCCGGCCAAAAAATCATAAAATTCGTATGACGTAATTTATGGGTGGTCCCTTATGTATCAACATTGTTAGAATATTACAATTATACGACTAAAATCCAAAAATGCGGAATGAATGCACTACAATGCCTTGAAAAACCAAACTTAGAAGCTTTATAGCGACGTTCGTGTTAATGCGGAAACATGAAGATTATCGAAGTCTTTCTGGTTCTATTGCTAAATACATTAAATTCAAGCGTTTGCACTATTTTCCAATTGCATAATTTTTGGAAATTCTCAATTTTGTTTCCATCGTTTGTGTCCATCACATTTTTTCCATCGGTTGATTGAGCTCTCAGAGCTGAAAGATTTTTTTTTAATTGTTAAGGATATTAACCGTTGGGGCCTAGGATAGATCATGAGTTGCATCTATATTTTGCTTACGTTCATAAACTTTAGGAATGACAAAAGAATGTGCGCTCACGTGAGCGAAGCTGCGGGCACAGCTAGTATAATACTAAAGAGCTTGAATTTATACAATGCAAAGATAGTTGTACAATCTTTAGCAGCTCCAACATACTATTTAATACTATCCATTTAGGCGACCCTGTCCTTGTGGCGCAGAACCAACTTTGAGCCAAGCATTTTATCAGCGATATAATCGACCAACTCGTAATATGCTTGCTTACATACTGTGCGTTTAATGCAAGTTTTAAATTTCATTTCATTCAGTTCAAGAATACTTTGTGGAATTTTATTATAGCATCTCAAACAGTACCCCATGAAAGATGAGTCTACTTTAGCGAGTCTGAAGCCTAGCTGAACTAATTGGTCTCTATTTCTAGTACCGTAATTGTGCCTGTCACCTCTTTTATTAAAAAGATGTAGATTTTTTCTTACATACATTATGTTTTCGTAGATGTATTGACAATTTACCGTCATGATGTTAATTTCCTTAAACGGTTCCCTTAGAGAATCACGCCTACGAAGATTATATATGGCTCTGATGGCTCTTTTTTGCAAAATAAATATAGAAAATGCCATAAGACATTATACTATGAAAGTAACTAAAATAGACCAGTCTAGCGGTATCTACATCAGTATATTGACGGATTTTTCTAATAACATATGCTGCTGAACTTAGCCGCCCCGCTAGAGATGTTAAATGAGAACACCATTGTAGCCTTGAATCAAGCGTAATCCCCAGGAAAACTGTGTTATCTACAAATTCAAGCTTCTCTGTATTCAATACTATATCACAATCACTACTTTTAACATTCGGTAAAGCAAATCTTATGCATTTTGTTTTTTTTTTTCATTTAATACTAAATTGTTTGCTGTAAACCAGTTATGGACCTAAAGTAGGGCATTATTCACGTCATCTAGATTTTGAGCCCGTCTATCTTGTTATAAGTTATGTTTAAGTTCCATATCATTATAGGCTGCGAGCCGTTCGCGCCATCAGTCGGGCACAAATCCAACCTCCGTAGCTGCTACTGTTGCGCTTGCGGTCCCTAGCCCAACGAGGCAGCGGCAGGTCTGTAGCTGTACAGACCTGCCGCTGCCTCGTTGGTCTGGAAACGAAACTGCCAATTGCCAGTTTTTCGTTAACTTTACGTTTTACTCGTATTTCTGAAACCTCAGCAATTATCGACGCACAAGAGGGTCTGGACGACACGGCGACGACGGTAGCTCAGTGTTCAGACATCCCACGCCCATCGCGCCACGACCCTAGAATACGGACATTGTGCAATATCGCTCACCCTTTAAGGTGGAAGCTCCGGGGTAGCCCGCGAAATTCAGAGGGGTTTGAATTTAATGGCCGGCTTAACCTTCGCCATTTTTTTTTTTCAAAGTTGCGGCTCGCATAAACGTATATCAATCGATAGCTGGCATCAATACAAAGAAGTTTTGAATGCGACAAAATGTGTTGTTATGTTGTTGTTGTCGAAGGTTCGGCCGAAGTGTCCGAAGCCGAAGCTGAAGCTTCAGGCGGTCACTAGAACAAAACATGGATCATCTTTCAGATGATTTATGGGTAAAACGGGGTCAACACGGACTGCATGGAGATAACGAGTAATAGAGAAGATGTAAGAAGACATGCTGCGCCGACCCCAAATTAATTGGGACAAGGGCAGGAGTATGGTGATTACGTATTATACCCTATATGTCAGGTAAAGAAAAAAACGAATCTGTCACACAGGACTATATTTATTATACAATTGGTCTATGTGTTTGACGAGTGGTTTATTGAGCAGGGTCCCGACGTCCTTCGCGAACACAAAGTCCAGGTGGTTGAACTTGGGCCATGAGCAAGCGGGCCTTACGTCTTCTAGGACACCGTTCGCTTTCAGCTCCTCTGCTAACCGCAGTACTTGCTGTAAACAATAAAATAACGTCTGTTAAAAGTTCCAGTGGCACTTGCCCCGCCGCCGGTGATCAGCGAATACAGCTAGAGGAATATAAAACCAAGTTGTTTCTTTGAAAGAGTTCCTTGTTCCTCATTGGCGGCGGGACGGATGTCTAACCTAATGTCTCACCGATTGTTCTAACGGTCGGTATAACTTTTTCTGCTCCCGTTCTAAACAGATGTGCTGGCCCACTTTACGCGATATTACATCTTTCAATTAAAAATTGTTAAGTAGTAGTCTTGAAGAAAGACATACTGCAATTTCAGTCCATATTTCTAGATATTTCTACGAACTGTGTAAATAACTTTGCAATCCCAATAAATAAATTATATTATGCAATTACAAAGTTACTTTTTCAGCTTATAAAAATTTTCGTCACTTACAAAATCGACTCAACTAAATGTATTAGTTTTTTTTACTTCCTCGCTTTGTGTTGCAATCAACGAAGACATTATACGAATTTTAACTTCTCCTTTGAAGTTGCAGAAATCTAAATCGTAGTCATTCTCCCGCGCCCGCTTGGTCCGTTGGGACGGGAGACAAAGTTGGGTGGAGTATGTTGTTAATACAAACGGAGATGTTTGACTCAGATAATGCTTTATTGACTGAAATCTCCATAGCAAGTAGCAGGGTACTTGTATTATTGGCAGAGTTGTTTGGGGTGCAAGGATTCCTTTCAAAAAAGTTATGACAACAAGTTGTATTATAACGTTACTACAATTCACCGACACAACTGCTTCAGGCGCTAAGCAAGCCACCTGTCAGTAAGTTTGTAAACTTAACCATACCACCTTACCTTGTCGCCATATGACGGTACCGCTAGTGGAGGAAACCAGAGCTTTTTTTGTTAAAAGATGTAAAAGACATATTTCTATTATCAGACGTATCTTCTACTAGATCACAATGGGAGATCAAAGTATTGGAAAGGTAACTTATTTTTTAAATTGTTATTTTAAAAGCGAATAAAGTAGGTACTTACTCGTTTTTATAAAAGCTAGTAAAAATTGTGTTAAAAGTTTGGAATAAGACAAGAGAAATAATAAAAAGAGAGACACTACAATACCCCCTATTTCACCTGTTTAGGGGAAAAAATCAACCCGTCCAGTGGTTTAAGCTGTGCGTTGAGCCAAGAGAAAGTTATATTTTCATTCCATCACTCGAGCCGAGATCGGTCGGCGGTTTTTGCCGACTATTAGCCGACTAGAATATGGCCGGGTAGTCGGCTTTCCCGACTACACCGTACATCTCTAATAATAACATTACTTTTGTACATCCTAAATGCGAGATATCAAATAAATAAAACCAGAAACTTACAGACTTCTCAGTGAGCTGGTCATTCTCTCCATATAGTAGTGAGACAGGAATTTTGACATTACTAATATTGTACGGTATTACAGGACCGGACAAGCCGCCACTGAATGTCGTGAACACGCCTGAAAATTCAGACACATGAATTTTTATGTTTCTTTATAATATTCAACAGGTCTAAGTCAAGGTGCAAAAGTTTGGGTTAAGTCTCTTAAGATACAGGTCTCTTTGTTTGAGAATAATTAAAAATCAGGGTGAAAAAGTTAAGACCAAGTCTGTACACACAGTGCACTTTGTATGTAACATGGCCATAGGCGGCAAAGATCGATTGATGTCTTAAGATGTAAGCTTTGATCACTCGAGTTAAAGTTCTAATTTTGACCAGGGTTCAAACTGTCGCCGTCATCGTGCCTTTAGCTCTTTGTTTAATTAGTTTATTATATTTCTTTTTTAGCACTCTACAGTCTTAGCTAAGTCTGGTCAAGCAATCCCTGGAAACAGCTAGTTATTTTGCAAACTTGCCGAATTCACTGTTTTACGTTCATAGATAGTAGATACGTACCTGTGAGGGCGATTTTTCCGTAATGCTCTAAAGAGCCCCACGTCATCGCCTGTAATCTGTACAAATATATGGGTGCCATATCCTGAAAGACAACACCAAAAATATTACAATGATTACTATCATCTGCCAAGCCTTTTCCCAAGTACATTTGGGTCGGCTTCCAGTCTAACTAGATGAACTACTGCTATAAGTGTCACCTGGTTATTTTATGTTCTTATGACCTAGGTTATAAGACTGAAATCCGTTTGAGATAATTTGGGATAGTGTATTTGGATACACAAAATTTACCTAGTAAAAAAATCATGTCGCGCTGTTGCTCCGTAGCTACGTGAAAGAAAGAGAAACCAACAAATACACTTTAGCATTATGTGTATACAGAATGATTGATAATTGGGTGCAATATAATAATATGAATATGAATAATTTGCACCAACTTTGCAACAATTATAGAATGCTAATATGACAATAAAGTCGATCCAGTAATTTGTACGTTAAGTGCCGTACAGTTGTTTTGAGAAATTTGCCTAGAAAGACGGGAAGTTTTAAGAAAATCTAAAATTTCTGGGTCTTGTTTCCCAAGATATGAGTATGTTTTAATTATTTTCAAGGAACCAATTCGTTCATGAGCTGTTAGAAAAGTATAAGTTAACAGTTGACCGTCGCAGATTTCTTTTTTCAGCAGTTTATAGTAGAGATATTTTCCAGAAAAACCTAATTTAGACCCCAACTCCCCTAGTTATCGGGGTCAAAATTGTTCTACTGGACACGACTGGACTGGTCTGATTGTTGCTGTACTGGTCTGATTCCGAAAATTCTCCACTAACCATCTATAGTAAGTGTAAATTCGAAAGTTTAGATGTCCCTCCATCATCCAAACTTACTTCACTTCTCTATAATATATATTAGTAGATAATTTAGTGTAGTAAGTAAAGATTCGTGGGAATGTAAATATTCCGTACCGCGTCATACTGTTCCATATCATCTCCGACCAAAGCGTGGATAAACATCGCGCAGAGGTCGGTCTCCGGTCGCTTTTGGTTGCAAAAGTTCGCTTGCAGGTTCTGCAACAATTGCGGCATGACTGCCAACCAACCTCTGGCTCGGAACACTTTCTGTTAAAATTGAAAATTAATCTTTAAATTAAGTATTAACATTGGAGAGGAGGTCACTGCTGAGATGACTAGTAATAGGATATGGAAGGAAGACATGCAACGCCGACCCTAAATAAGTTGGGATAAGGGCAGGGAATAATGATGCACGTATTTTTAGGGTTCCGGTTCCGGTTAGTCAACAAGGAAAGGAAACCTTATAGTTTCGCCATATCCGTCTGTCTGTCCGCAGCTTAAGTCAAAGACTCTTAGTACTAGAAAGCTGTAACTTGGCATGAATATACAAGTTAGTTACGCCGACAAAGTGGTAAAATAAAATCTAAAAAAGTATTTTTTTTAGGGCATCTCCTGTACCTACACGTATTGTGGGGATATTTTTTTTTCACGCGTACCCCATAGTGTGGTATGTCGTTGATAGGTCTTTAAAAATATTGCGAGTTTTAGCACATACAATTTTTCGATTAAGGGATTCGTTTGTGAAATATTAAGCTTTAAAGTGATAATTTTTGTTAGACTCAAGTGTCCTCCGTCTACCAGCTAAACGGTTGCGTTTGGGTGTGTGAAAAATTTCACGGTGGTAGTATAAAGGGTGTAAATAGATCCTTAATATAGCCGAAAGGCACTTGATCTCCCCATCTTTGCGATATTTTTTTGTCCTAGACCATACCTGGGAACTTTCTAGTTACGGAGATATTGGGGGTCAAAGTTCTAACATTTTCACAAGTTTTTTTTTTTAAATACATGTTTTTGATGTAAGATTTTTACTTTACGACCCTCGTACTATTCAATCCATCCATTATCACAATGCTTTGAGTGCTTTCCATCGAGCCCTACCGTAAAGTGTGATTTTCCACAACAAAAAAAAGTCGATTCCCAGCAATATTTTTTTGCGTAAAGTTACTTAGTTTGATGTACAGAATGCTTGGTTGACGGCTATGTGAAGGGTGTGTTTACACTCTGTATATAACGAAATTAAAAGGAAAACTATCAAACCTAAGTAGGCTTTACAAGTTTACGAGTAATAGTCGACAACTAAAAAAATTTACAGCTTAAAAAATGTATTTGCCTAAACATAATGTATGGGTGTACAGGTTTTTCAACTGCAAATGTAAGTTTGTTTTTCATTATTACAATAAAAATCATCGTTTGGAGGCAAATCTTGATGGGCAACTACGGAACCCTACATTGTGCGTGGCCCGACACGTACTTGGCCGGTTTTTTTAATAATCATCATCATTCTCTTGCCTCCTGTCCCAATTCATTTGGGACCTATAAAGCAGTAATCGACCTGGGAAAGAAAGTTCTTGGTATAGCGCACTGTGCACTAGAGCAGAGTTAAAACAAACGATGGTAGTGCATTATTAGATTTAGTACAATAGAACCAAATAAGATTTGATGAACGAACGCAGGCTCTAATGCAGAGACTGAGAGGTTTACTAATTCTACCCTGAATAAATCACTGTACTTGTTGCTTACCGTTAACTCCAAAGTATTCAACGCCAAATTCGCCATCGGTTTAAGGTGGCCATGGTACACAGATGGTGCTAAAGCCACGAAGGCTATGAGTTTGTCATTATACTCTGGTCTCTGAGACATCATGGTAAAGAAGCTGGTGGTGCCCATGGAGTGCCCCAGGTACATGATCTTCTCCAGGCCTGTGATTTTCAGGACTCGGTCGATCATCGCCGGTACGTCGTATTTGCCGTGTTCGTGGAAGCTGAAAGTGGATAAAACGTTTATAAGTACTGTAGGATGAGACAGCAGATCTCCTAAGTCTTGAGCTCGTAGGTTGTCTATCATAAGGATTAGTTGTGCGAACTATTATACCTTGTCGATCTCTTTAACGAAAACTTTAGTCTCAGACTGAACTAGCGCTGTCTTGTGACAACAATGGGATCGAGTAAGTTTTGTCAATGTTGAACTCACTAACTCACCTGAAGTTCCAAAATTCCTTGTCATTTCTGGTGAGGTTCGTATGCGTTGTGTGAGCGGTGCCTCGTAGGTTAGCTAGCCACACGTCGTACCCTGCGTCAGCTAAGAGGTACGCTGGAAACATAAAAATGGCTGTTTTAAACTTTTCCTCTTTTTCTTTTGCATTTGAGACTTTGGGACATAAAACTCACTTATTTGAAAAGAAAATACCTTGCGTAGCCTAGAGTGGCTGCTGAACTGGTATGTTTTTTACATAGTAAACTAGACAGGTTGAAGTATCTTTATAATACTTTTGAAGAATGTGTCCTAAGTTATAGACTCAGGCGTTACTGTGCGCTAATCACACATCGGACAGTAACATGTTATACAATTTAAATTGAACTCGTCGACCGCATGGACGCGTCCGAGCGGTCGTCCAGTTAACAACTCCTAAGGCTGCCCCGTGGAGCGCCGAAACACGTGTCGAGCGTACGAGTAGGTGTGGGTTGGCATCATAATCATCGCACCTTGCGCATTTTCATACGTTTTCGGGCGGAAGAGCTGCTTTGTGTTCTGAAAGATTCAAGATTGGAGTTTTGAATCCAGTATTCGGCACAGTTAAAACTTAATAATTAGTCGAAAATTTGTATATCATGTTCCTTTTTGTTCCCGGTTGATGACATTAGGCGTGCCCCTTATTAGTTATTACGTAGGACTTTTGACTGGCGAAATGTGAGTGAACTATTAGGTACACCTCTGCCTAACCCTTCGGGGATTACAGGCGTGATGTTAGGTTTATGTTATTTTAGTTCTGTAAATCTATTGGTTATACTGTCCTCCCAACAGCACCAAACTTACCAAGGCTTCTCTTGGGTCCCATGATCACGAAGTCCCCACTGCTGCCACCGAGACCGTGCACGATTAGGATAGCCTTCTTCCCCTTAGCGTTGAGTTCTCCGGTTCGTCTGGCAGAGCGCCTGCCTGCCGGGATCCTGTGCATCTGCAGGATGTAGCCATCCGGCGTCGTGACGCGGTGCTTCTCCATGGGGTAGCCTGCAGCTCTGATGAGGCTAGGCTGAGGGTGATGAGAGTAGTTTTAGAAATGTGACGGAAAGTTAAGGCAGAAAAATTGCAAAGGAAAGCCAGATATAAACTCAGTTTAAACTAACTCTTGGCGCCAACACATGGATGGATTCCTTTACTTGTCATACAGATTCAAAGTATTGAACACGTTATCTCATAAGGGGCGAGCCTGCTGCCATCAACCGGGCACAAATGCAGACTCCGGGCTTCTCCTGTTTACTTAGTGGTGGAACAACTCAATAACCTTTGCCTTACCCGGAGCCTCACGCTCAGCTTTAGCGAAAAGTGATAACGATAAGTGTGTTTGTGTTAGCAACCAAACCACTTGATTACAAACAGATTCCATTATGTACGTGCATTCATTACCTGCATAAGACTATGTAGGTAGTGAATCTTTGAACACTTTACGTAGGTAATTGATATGATCATATATTTTCCAACTACAAATTTTCATTATGTTAATATTGTCTAGGACAAGAAATTGCTCTATTTAATTGAGTTGAGTTTTTTATTTTTTACTTGCTTATGAAAAAACTTCAGGCATGTTCTGGCGTCCTGTTAATTTTATATATTTTTTATTTTATTATTTTGTATGTTATTTTTTTGCGTTTTTTTTTTTGTTATTTTATTTGTTTTTTATGATAGTTTAAAATCTTATGTCCTGTAAATTGTTCTCTAATTCCGGTTTTGGTCTAACGTGACTTGGGATTGGAGCTCCATGTTATTTTTTTCTATTTCACCCCAAATTAAGTCATCTAAAAAAATAAATAAAATTGAAGTATCTGTTTGTAATATTAAAATAACAGCTTTTTACTAAATGCATACGCGAATAAAAATAATACTAATAACAAAAACACATTTTTTTTATTTTTGTCACATGTCTATCTGTTTGTTCCGGCTAATCTCCGAAACATCTGAACCGATTTTGACGAGACTTTGACTGGCAGATAGCTGATGATATAAGGCAAAATAACTAGGGTTCCGTGCAAAAAAAATAAAACCCTTGAAATTGGTAACAAAATCTGATTTAAAGCGAAGTAATATTTTTTATAATAATTTCACACGAACGAAGGTCGCAGGCAACAAATAGTTTGTTTATACGAGGCAGAGCATCAAAACCCCGAAACGTCCATCCATCTTTTCGATCGAGATCAGTTATCTTCATCTCTTTCTTATTCACACACATGTGTTCTTTCATTGCTCCTTATTACGTCATCATCTGCTTAGCCTTTTCCCAACTATGTTGGGGTCGGCTTCCAGTCTAATCGTATGCAGCTGAATACCAGTATTTTACATTGAGCGACTGCCTATCTGACCTCCACAACCTAGTTAGTACTGGGTAATACGACCCTTTGGTAAGACTGGTTGTCAGACTTTTTGGGACACTGACTACTTGTAACGACTGTCAAAGATCTACAAATGACAGCCGGGACCAACGGCTTAACGTGCTCCGACGCACGGAGGAAACTCGGTATCTAATGTGTGGTCACCCGTCCACAGACCAACCTAGGCAAGCATGGCTTAACCTAAAGATGGACCCGAGCGGCTGCTAGTTATTATTTGGCCACGAGCTCCTCCTCCTTATCACTTGCCCATAAGAAATTCCCTCTAATACCTGGATCTCTGACAGCCGTTACAGGTATTCGGAAAACCTAAAGTCCGACAACTAGTCTTACCAAGGGACCCTTAGAAAGGATCGTATTACACAGTAACTGAGTGGTGGAGGTCAGATAGGTAGTCGCATCCGGTTACACTTGAAGCTGGACCCCTACATATTAGGAAAAAATAGACTTTAATCGTTTGTTATTTTATCTTTTGTCGCCATTTCACACATGCATTTCAATTTTCTCACTCTATTGCTGAACGAAATGTATCCAGTCATTAGAAATAAGGTGTTTATTGTTGATATAAAAATATGTAGTAAGATTTGTGATTCACATGTGATTTATACAATGAATGTTTTATGAACGCGATGAATTTAGCACCCAATACGGATGCGTCCCATATCATTTTCAGTTATATGGTATATTTTTAACCGACTTGAAAAAAGGATGGGAGGTTCTCAATTCAACTTATACTGTCACCTACGGGATATCTTCCCTGATTGTTCACTATTTTGAGCTCCCGATATTTCGGCGCTGTTGCAAGCGCCATGATCGCGGGTTGACTGAACCGCGCTTTCGTAATTTTAGTGGGCTTTAGCGTGTAGCCTAGTGTGTGTTTATTGCGTAATCAAGGACTATTTACGATCCACCGATCTATTTATTTTTTATCATAAAAAAGGACTATTTACGATCAACTAAGTTTAATTAAGTAGGTGCCTGTTATACGCTCATAAAATATTACTTAGTACGTGTTTATTTGACAAAAGTTGTTTCTGATCATGCGAATTGCTTATTTGTAACAGCTAACTTACAGAATGGTATGGTATAGCGAGACCGAGACAGTGCTTTCCTCCCTTTTAGTAAGAAAAGTTGGTTACCAACCGTCTACAAATACAGGATTGCCAAATTTGTCAATCAAATACACTGCTTAAACAGTAGCCGTAGTGGTTATCTCACCTAGAACCAGAACTTTATTATCGATATTCACTTTTAAACCAAAGACCTCGACATCACTAAACATTGCTTGCCGTTTTTGCATGAAGTTGTGTTGTGTGTGTTTGGTATAAAGTGCTCTACGCTAAGTGCGAATTGATTTGAAAATACCGACGATTACATTGCAGTCTGTTAACACACTTGTATGAGGTTTTGAAGTTATTTACTACACTATTGTTGCTGGTTAAGCTCCCAAAGGAGTAAATGATGACATGACGGTTATGTGGCGGCAAGGAAAATTAATAGTTTTAGTACATAAACAGTCTTTTAAAACGACCGCTACCACCACCTAACCACTTCCTAGACCTTTTTTTTCTGGTGGAAACCTTCAAAAGGCGAAACTCTTAAAAGGCCTGTCCGGAGCCCCCTCTGTGCAACGCCTGTTAACGCACATCCCTGGGGCGACTATACAGAGGTCTTCCTAGCCTTGCTGTGCAAGTGTGCACTGCCGGTCATCTCCGAGGTCACTCGGTGAGCGCACAGAGCCACTCTGGACGCCTGTGACCCCAAAACCACTTCCTAGACCTAGAATTTGAGTTCAGCGAGAAGTGGCGGAACAAATTCCCCAGCAACACCTGTCTGTTCAGTTAGTAATTAGTCCATAAGTAATGTAATAAATAATAAATAATTATTGTGAACAGGAAAATCTTTAGAAAGATGGTAAAACCATGAGTGATCTCGCAGTATTTTAAGGTTCTCCTTCCTTCCACTATTATAAAAATAATGCCTTTTTTTACTAAGTTATTAGGACACAACACGTGAGAAATGTTTTCAAGGAAACCCAATATTCGAGAAACGTCTTTTTCTTATAATTCATTATTCTCTTGTCTTTATTGCAATTCATTTGGGGTCGGCGCAGCACGTCTTCTTCTTCTTCTTCATCTTCGTCATCTCATCAGACATCTCCTTTCTTGCCATATCATCCTTCACACAGTCCATCCAACGTTTCTTTGGTCTTCCTCTACTCTTATAGCCATCCACATTCATACTCAAAACTTTCCTCACAATATTATCCTCATTCCTCCGCATCACATACCACACCACGACAACCGATTAGGTACCACACAACTTCTTTTTCTTTTGTTTTATACGTCTTTTTCTTACAACTGAGGTCACAATATTTAAGGCCCCAGTCGGGCAGTCAAGCCCGTCGAAATATTCGCGCCTGTTAACGATGTTTTTTTACTAAAGTTATTAAAGAATTGCAATTATTGGTGCACTAAATGCACCATAATATTGGTTATATACTTAACAACTACGTATTTTTTTAAAGTTCATAAAACTCGCTCTTGTTGCGTAGATCTAGCGTTGAAAAGAGGTCTTACGCGCCCAACGCGAGTCCGAGGTCTGTTTCCGCACTCCTTCCGAAGCAACTAAGGCGAAATCGCAGAATCTATCGAGCCAATAAATTCCTGTATATCCTTATCTTCAAAGTTTGCTCGTTACTTTTTGTAAAAATCTTTTATTTTCTTAATCCGATTACGATAATACCGTCAAATTTCTTGGTGTTTGCTCTAAAAAAATACGTAATTTCTGTCAATAGATTTTTGTTATTATTCGAATTTATCGAAGGGCCACTGTTGAGTAATACGACATAATAAAAAAAATCATTAAAACTAACGTACACTGAAAATTATTAGTATACCAAAACACCTATAAAATTATAGTTTATATACAGAAACGTTTGCCATATTTCCTTAGTGACCGCCAAACGGTCGAGGTAGAAGGACGTAGGAATATTGTCAACTGTTTTCCGGACTTCTCACTCGCACAATCATGCTGTTGCGCTCATGTTATGTCATGTAGGCTGCTTTACTTAATTATTAACAGACTTTAAAGAAATTACGGGTTACGTTTTTATCTATGATTTTAAAACGTTTTACACATGCGCGAAAGACAGTAGCGCGAACGGATACTTGCGGGAAATAAGATTCCTTAGTGATGAATCGAAATCAAAATCAAAGTTGGCGGCTACGAAAAGTAGGGAATTCTTCGTCATAGGCGTCAAGTCACGTCCATGGTAATTGAGGGCGCTCAAATCGAATTTGGGGTCAAAATAAAAATTCAAGATGGCGCCGACGAAACTTTCAGTTTTTACGTCATAGGTGTCATTTTTGTGGTTTTCGGGGTCGCTGATAACGAAAATGACGTCCAAATGGAAATTCAAGTTGGCGTTGACGAAAATTTCCGGTTTTATCGTCATGGGTGTCATTTTTGTGGTTCCGGAGTGGCTGATAACGAAAATGACGCCAAAATGGAAATTCAAGTTGGCGCTGACGAAAATTTCCGGTTTTTTCGTCATGGGTATCATTTCCGTGGTTTTCGGAGTCGATGATAACGAAAATGAGGTCAATATGGCAATACAGTTTTCAGCAATAGATAGAGTGATTCAAGAAGGTTTACATATGTATATTGCACCCGTGCGAAGCCGGGGCGGGTCGCTAGTTTTGGTATAAGTGGAGAAATTTTGTTACTGCATTTGAGGCAGAATTAACACCCAAGCCGCAGGCGAAGCTAATGTGGATCAAACGATGTTTTTCTATACATTTTCGAGGTAATAAAATAATAGAACGAAAATGTTTTTGTCATGAATTATTAGGAAACTATGTTTTCATTTGCGTTTTTTTCGCGCTTTGCTTTCGCCAGGTTAAAGAAAAAACAAAGGTATGAAGCTGCTAAACAACGTAATATGAAAATTATAAAATTAAAATATCTTTTAATTTAGAACACAAATAAACATTTATTTGTGTTCTAAATTAACTTAACTTAACCTTAATTAACTTAACCTTTGTTCATAAAAGTAAACATTTTTTTTAAATAACATGTTTATTTATGATACGAATATTCTATTTATAAACACAATCAAAAAACGGTCACCACCGACTGGTGATTTATCACCAGTCGGTGTTGACCGTTTTTTGATTGAAAAAAAACCACGCGTGTGAAATACTTACATTGGATGTTGAGCCTAATCGTAGTGCGATAAGATCCACTTTTCGAGGAAGTTTATTGAAAAGTATATGTCGATGTTTTGTGAAGTCGTAAAAACACTGTGAATGTGAAGCGGCTCGGTAGTTCAATTAGTTTGGTCTGGTAATTACATATGTTTTTTCTATCACCAAGGATTTTGCGAGTCATTTTTAGAGTTCCGTAGCGGAATGGCAAAAAACGGAACCCTTATAGATTTGTCATGTCTGTCTGTCTGTCTGTCCGTCCTTATGTCACAGCCACTTTATTCCGAAAGCATAGTCTACATGTGACTGTTCCTAAGTTTTAGTATTAATGTCGGTTTCCCTATTAGGAATACACAGTTGAAACTTGGTAGTTACATGTATTCTGTGAACCGCTTAACGATTTTTTGACGAAAATTGGTTTGAACAAGATTTGATGTTTAGTTTTTGAAATATGGGACTTTTTCATCAAACTGTAGTAAGTTTGTTTAGCATACTATGAAAAACAAATTTAGTTTTGCTATTGAATGTAATACAATAAATGAATGACCCTTCAAAATATTTCAATTTATATTGTTTGGTGCTACAGAACCCTGTGTGCGTGTGAGTACTACTCGCACTTGGCCGGTTTTCTAAAGTGTTATGCTTTAAAAAAAAACTACTTTATTGACAAAATAAAAAAAAAATAACCTTGCACAGTCCAGTAAATTACAAATAAGCCTACTGCTTACTGCTGCCTATGTACTTAGTTAAAATGTTTGTTTGTATCGTGTCGGCTTATTATGTTAGTTAACTGATTCACTTTGTTCCCCGTACTAGTATAGACCCAAATGGTTTACTTAGACACATAATAAGTTCAAAACAAAACGTTTTGGTTAAATAGCCTAACTGCTAACATTCCGAGTTAATTTTGTCAATTATAGTCCAAGATACTCATTTTCTGAGTAATAACATATGTGCGATCGAGTAGTTTTAGTATGTACTCGTACTGTGAACATTATGCTACCTGCTAGCTTGGGTCGACGACGGTCAATGTACATTGTACAGGTACCACCAGGTGATAAAGTTACGAAGAAACTTTACTTACTTTTCTTAAAGTTTGAGTGCATACCTACTGATTTTATATGATTGTGTACAATAGAATATTATAAAAAAATAATAATCAACACCACCAGACACCCGTCTGTGGTTATTTCTGAAACACGTTTAAATAAATTTATGTGACAAAAATTATCATATTCTATGACATTTATTTTAGTTGGGAATATTTGGTATTATCGTCGGGCCGTGGAGCTCCCTAAGTTCTGAGTGGAGCTACACGTTTACTGACCTGTGTAGTTCATTTTACTAAAGACCATTTTAGACGAGCACCTGCATGATCGTCACATGCTCTGACCGAGATCACTCTGAGTTTGTTTCGGCTGTTTCTTCTCAGAATATTCAGATAGGAAAAAACGATCTCATCTATTTTGTGACATGTAAAAGTTTTTTTATAAACCTCCTTACAAAATTAATATCACGTACCTACTCGCACTGGGCCCATGTGGTGGATTCCAGCTTGAGTTGCCATACGTCCAGAATTTTCCGGACATTTGCGGAATTTTAGCTTAGTGTCCGGAATGCGGGAGAAAAATGGAATTTGAAAGCCGTCTATGATAACATAAACATATTTTTAATAAATACAACATGGGGATAAACAGTAGGATCACTTGCGTAGGTACACCTACTTACAATTTAAGTAGCAATTATGATTTATATTTTAAGCACACCGCAATGTTCTGCGACAAACCTTTCTCTATAAACATAATAATCTTAACAAACAACATTTAAATCCATACATAAGCCACATAATAAAACACACAAACACACATTTTGTTACGTATTTAACCACACCTTACCTAACGAATTCACATGACAATTGTTGTCCTATCTCACACTACACTAGTTACTATTGCCTGACCATGGTATACATACCAAACACACCAGAGCTTTGTTCCGTGTCATACTATCGTGAATCGTTTTTTACAAATGGCTAATATTCTGCAATCTATTATTACAGCTGACTTAGATGAATTTGAAGTAGCAAAATCATATAAATGTGCACCGTCAGATTGCTCAAATTACTTAGTAGGGTCGAACCATCATATCAAAATATTCCATATAATTTACGAAGTATAAATAAAAATTTTGACGAACTATTAGTATTGATAAACTTGCTTATTGTTAGCTGTGATGTATTGGTACTTACTGAGTGCTGGCTAAGTAAAGTGGTGAATCTGCCTGTGTTGAACGGGTATAACTCGTATTATACAGAACGAACGGCCAACCAGAACGACGGTATTGTTATGTATATAAAATATAGCATTAATTGCACTGTTAAAGAGCCCAATTTTCTAAACGGAAATTGCCTAACATGTGAAATCACAAATAAACTCGCATTTGCGGCTGTATATCGTTCCCCGTCATGTAATACTAGAGCTGAGTTCGACAACTTTCTGAATAGCGTAGACAATATCCTCTTGTCCTTAAAAAACTATAAAAATATCTGTCTAATCGGGGACACAAATATAGACATCCGCCCTATAGGTTTAGAAGAACGTGCTGCCGAATACTTAACACTAAACGCCACGCACGGGCTGTTACCCGCCCACCGGATACCTACAAGAATTAATAGCTGCATAGACCATGTGATGCTGACATGTTCAAGTCACATGTTACTGACCACCTCCCAATTCTACTCACTATTAATAATGTACCCTCGGGACGATCGTTACCGGCCCGCAAAATACCAAAAATTGACTACACTAATCTAACGAACCACATCGAAGCCCTAGATTTCTCGGAAGTACTGAGAACTAACGACCCTAACCTAGCATCTGACACACTTACAGAAAAATTGAATACCGCTTTAATAACCCACACAAAAATAGTAACCATCTCTAAGAAGGACAGAAACATTCAACCTTGGATTACACCCGGTTTGCTACGGTGTATTCGCCACCGTGATAAGCTTCACAAAAAAGCCAGAAAATCGCCTGACAGCCAAATAATTCAAACCTCTTACAAACGTTATAGGAACTATTGTAATAGTCTACTCAAAAAACTTAAAATATTATACGAACAAAATGAGCTACGGAAAGCAAAAAACGACCCTAAAAGACTGTGGAACAAAATCAAAGAAATCACTTACACCAATAAGAAAAGCAACCCCCCCTATGAGTTATTGAGTACAGTCCCTGATAAACGCGATGCAACTAACCTCGTCTGTAACTACTTTGCGAACATCGGTCAAAATTTAGTATCCATGATAAATACCGCAGCCCAACCTTCCCCATCATATCTCTCCCCAAGCAAGTGTCCCGCTACCTCCTTTGTTCTTCTCGAAGTGGATAATGCTGAAGTGGACTCCATTATCTCAAGCCTAAGGCAAGACTGTGCCACTGGCTGGGATGGTTTCCCGTCAAACTAATAAAACTATGTCGACATGTCCTCGTACCACTTATTACTCACATAGTAAATTGCTCTATAGCCACAGGCATATTCCCTAATACGTGCAAAAAAGCCGTAATACACCCAATACATAAGAGTGGGAACAGAGATTGTGTAAACAACTATAGACCCATTGCTGTACTACCTATTATGTCTAAGATAATGGAGAAAATTATCAATAAACAATTTGTAAACTACATATACAAATACAACATAATAGCAAAAAATCAGTACGGCTTCAAAAAAGGAGTATCTACAGAAGACGCAGTCATAGACCTAACTGAACTTGTTGCTAGGAAATTAGACAATCAACATAAATGCCTAGGTCTATTCCTTGACCTAAAAAAAGCTTTTGACACGGTCTCTGTTCCCACCCTTCTATCCAAGCTACATAGCATCGGCATACGAGGCATAGTTCATGATCTCTTCAAGAGTTACTTGATGGACCGAAAAATCTGTGTGAAGATAGGATCACATATTAGTGCTGATGAGATAATGTCATATGGAGTCCCGCAGGGCAGTGTCCTAGGCCCAACGCTCTTCCTTATCTACATCAATGACTTATGCACCCTTACTCAGGGACGGTTACCGTTACCACAAAAATACCGGTAAAATTACCAAAACCTTAACGTTATGCTACGTTAACTATTAACGTTAAAAATATCGTTAAATCATAGGATTTACCGGTATTTAAATAGCGTTACCAATAACGTTACTTCGCTAAAAACTAACAATATCTGGCGCGACGTTGCCAAACCGAACGCGCGCCGCGTTCGGCTCTTCAAATCGGAGCGGCAACTACGACACATAGCATTTTACGACGATCGGACAGATACCTACGAAAACGCGACGACTCGCACGTTTTTCATTTTATAGGACAAGATACAACTATTTATTTTGTTGTTCTAATTATTACTTTTTTTTTGTAAAAAATATAATTATGGGCCGAAAGAAGTGCAACAAAGTATATAATGTTTAAAATACTGATATATTATATCAGTATTTTAAAAAATTTAAATTTTTTTGTTTTTTTTGTTTAAAATACTGATAATTATATCAGTATTTTAAACATTTTAAAGAAAAATTAATGTGGATAATACGAAACGGGGCACTATGAAAATAAGAGCCTTCGGGACCCGGTGGGATGTGGGAGTAGTAGGGTGGGGGAACACCATGGGACACCTCTTGGGCATTGACCTTGAGGTCAAAATCAAAATTCCGAAAGTCAAGACCCACGGTTCTCAGGAACTCAACTATAACTACGCTACATTCAATATAGAGAATCGTCGGAAAGGAACTAAGCATCGAGGCTGCTTTGCACTTAGACACACAGTTGCACTTTTTTGCATCGTGTCGTGTCGTCCGTCAACCATTTCAAGTCAACACTTCCCAAATATCGCGCGACTGAAATTCAGTGTGCGTCAGAATGGCTGGTTGTTGAGACCAAAAATTGCTATCTATTTGCTACTTTTTACTACTTATCAGTAGCGAAGGGCCAATTTTTGTAAAACGTAAGCCGGAGTACATATCTTGACTGTATAGAATATGATTGGCTGGAGAATACTGAATGTGCCTTTTTTCAAAGGGCTTCCCTTCTCCCGGCAGGAATCGGGTTGTATGGAACCTTCGCCACTGCTACCTATAGTCAATTAATTGCTATCTAACTTGGAAACAAAATGAAGGGACTTCAAAATGACGAATAAAAAGAAACATTGTTGTAATCGTTTTAAATTGCTTTATTCAATAACCTTAATCCATTTCCTGTAAAAATTTCAAATGTTCATAACTTTTTACTTGTTAAAGCTACAAGGTGGGCATTGAAGGATGTGAGGGTAGCAATCACTCAAGTAAAAATAATAACACGAATTTAAATAGTCTACACAAACGGAGAGTTGACCAGCCATCCTAATATCAGAATAGCTGGTCATTTTGAAGTCCCTTTATTTTCCAAGTTATGTAGCAATTAATTGATGTAGTTACTAAAAAATAGCAAATAGTAGCAATTTTTAGTCACCAGCCAGACGTGAACTGATACAGACAGCCAGTCAGTCATTCTGACGCACACGGGATTCACGGTCATTACGAATAATCACGTCGATTGTTGTGACGAAAAGGACAATTAGGAATTCTCCTGGATGATGCGTGCGTTTACTAACTTAAATCTTACATACACAAGCAGCCAGACCCGGAACATTATATCATATATTATTCCACATTTCGCGGTCTAGTGCGATTGTAGGCCAAGACCCGGAGTTGGTCAAATATTTGTTCTCTACAGGAACGAACCCGCGACACATAGCGCAGCAACCTATCGCTTAGCCACTGCGCCATCAACCTTGCCGTCTTTTCATCCAGTTAATAGGTAGCTATCCAGTTTATAGGTAGCTCTAGCTATCTATTTCGTCTAAGCTGCTTGGCACCAATCAATGTGCCTCACGAAATTGTAAAACTGAAATGCCTTTTGCTATTTTGTCAAAAACCATACCTAATAGTAATATGATTAAATTTCATAGTAGACACTTATATGCCAGTGCGAATGGAAAAAAAAACATTTATGGTTTAATTTTTTTTTTTCATAATTTCCTAGCTTCAACTTTTTATTTTATTTTATGAATAAAATCTAAGACATAAATACTTTTATACTCTTAAACAAACATTTTCTTCAATAGTTATCGTTGTTAAAAACGGTAATAAAATAATAACTTTTAATAATAGACCTATTAGTGCACAGGTGTAGCGCAAATAGCAAAAATAATCTACCCATAACAATCATTATGCGACGAACTTAACTCGCTTACAAAATAATATTTTTGAAATGCCTACATGATATCTACGTATAGTTACGGTTAGAATGCGGCGCGGCGCTTCCATACCATACGGTCTGCGCGTGAGAGAGACGAAATAAAAACAACATATCGGACCCTCTCGCACGATTTGCAGCGTTCAACTTCTAATAGTTCAAAGTCCAAACAGTCGACCTTGATGAGCGGCCGTGTGTACTAACATCGTAAGACGCTAGACTCCCCACCGACATCGTTAGAAAGAGATAGGCGAATAAATTACCGGTATAAGTATTGTTACTTTTACCGATACTAATATTAGTTATTAGATAACGTTAACGGACTTACGGGTAACGTTATAAATATCGTTACTTTTTTAACGTTAACATAACGGTAATCGGTAACGTTAAGAAAAAAGTAACGGTAATTCGGTCCCTGCCCTTACTCTTCCATCTGCTAGTATATTTACCTATGCCGATGATACAGCCATCATAGTACATGGGAAGAACTGGGCTGAGGTGAAAAATAATGCTGAAGAATCTCTGCAAATTGTCATGGAATGGCTTCACAAAAATTTACTTACCCTGAACCTACAAAAGACTAACTACATCCCGTTCTCTATTCATGCTAAAACGAAACCCCCAAACATATACTCAATTAGACCTCACACCTGTACGGACAACTCGACCTGCTCTTGCCCAGCGCTCCCTTCAGTAACTTCTGTCAAATATTTGGGTGTGATGATCGATGATGGACTGAGATGGAACAAGCATATAGAGACAACTGCTAGTAAAGTCAGGAAAACAATTCACCTCTTCAAGTCATTAAGGCATTCTGCGGACCCAGAGACCCTAAAAATGGTTTACACAGCACTTTGCCAGTCCATCGTCGGCTATTGTATTCTGGCTTGGGGTGGATCGGCCAAAACTAAATTCTTCGAGTTGGAGCGTGCGCAAAGGGCAGTACTTAAGGTTATGATGTAAAAGCCCTTTCGCTATCCAACTCACCAGCTTTACACCGAGCTCCAACTTTTAACTGTGAGACAGTTATATGTGCTAAGAATCACTCTCTGGAAACATAAACAAGTACCACTCCCAGCCTCAAATAAACGTGGTCAAAGAATAGTATGCCCAACCCCAAATCACAGAACTGCCTTCGCTAGAAGACAGCTATATGTATTGAGCCCTCTTGTTTACAAAAATATTAATAAGACCACACAAATAGCAAGGCTAAGCAAGCAAGATGCAAAGGCTAAGCTGAAGAACATGCTGTACCTCCTAGACTATGCTCAAACTGAGGAACTACTCACCACTCTGACATAACTTACAACATTCCATCCAAAACACGTAATTCAGTCACCCACATCTTTATAAAATAACAGTAGACACCAAGCTCGTACTAAGTCAAATACAGTCTTACACTCGACACCACTACATTCACAAACTTAGGCTCCTCGTACCACACTCACACAACACAAAATACACGCGTTTCCCAGTCACACACACACACACAATCACACCTCGCAAACAATACACACAAACAAAATCAACCACACACTCATTTTACTTTTAATTTTGATTTAATTTTTTACTTTTATTTGTTTATAATTTTTTTTTATCTTTGAATCACTACATAATAATATATTATTTTTGTATAATATCACCTTACCAGCTCTTAATTACCATAAGGGTTTATAGTGTCCAAGTGGCAGTAGAACACTGACTCCTAAGTCACAGGTATTCCTAGTTTAGGAGTCTTGTTTCAACTTCTGTGCGCCTTTAAATATCGTGAAATTTAGCTAGATAGTAAGCATATTGTAAGGAATTGTCTCAATAAATTATATTATATTATACATATATTATATTATTGTTATATAACGGCAGAATGAAATTCTGCTGCAGAAAGAAAAGTCCGGTATTGTCTCCGGAAATCTTATTTATGAGCTGGGAACCCTAACTACAGCCCACTCCCTCTCATAGACAGGCTGCCCGTTTCCCAGCTGTGGGCACACTATAGGCTGATTAGATTATGCCTTGTGCGATACTATCCTGAGCTGTCGCGGCCGGCAAGGAGTACAATTTCTGTACTTTTTCTCTGATCATCATGTTGACATAGTGTGGCAATGTACTTAACATTGTACTGAATAATTACATGTCATTACATAGATATCATGTACAGCGAGTTATAGCAATTAGCTGATCCACCTTTACATAAATAGTTGAGATTTTTTAGAATACGAATAGATATAATTTTATAATTCTTTTATAGTTTATTTATTTTGCTCAAATAAATCTCAAAGGCGGTATAAAGAAACTTTATTCCCAATAAAGACATATATCACTTACTTGAGAACAATAATAAAAAAAACATACATAATTATATAGATTACAAAAAGTTCATCATTAGTATTTTTTTTTTTTTGGGCTGAAATTCACATTTTACGGTAGGACTCGAAGGAACGCACTCAAAGCATTGTGCTGATGGATGGATTGAATAGTACGGGGGTCGTGGAGGTGTTTAAAGTAAAAATCTTACATTAAAACATGTATTTACTTAACTTGTGTTAAAGTTGGTACTTTGACCCCCAATATCTCCGTAACTGGAAGGTTCCCAGGTATGGTCTAGAACAAAAACTGATCTCAAAGACGGGGAGAAGCCTTTCGGCTTCGTTAAGGGTCTATTTACACCTTTTATTATTTCAATATGTTATGAAGAGTAAGGGAAGGGACCCAAAGAGGTGGCGAGACGAGCTGGACGGGTGCCGTGAAGGCTGGTTCGAGGAGGCACGGGAAAAGAGCACATGGAAGTAATTGGGGGAGGCCTTTGCCCAGCAGTGGGACGGTACAGGCTAATATAAAAAATGAACCCAAGATAGATCCCTCTGTATCTTAATTCTATAACTTCATCACCGATCGACAATATGGATTTAGACCAAAAAGTAACACTACTACAGCTACTATTGATCTCATCACTAAAATTAATCAAAATATAGCCTTGGGCATTTTTATTGATCTAAAAAAAGCGTTTAATACGGTTAGCCACAAAATACTCCTAAAAAAACTGGAATCAATTATCACTGTAAAAAATCGTTCACAAGTGATCAAACTTGGTAATCACCAAAGTGATGGGTTATATATAACATGTGGCATTCCACAGGTATTTATCTTGGGTCCCTTACTCTTCTTAATATATATAAATATTAAAGGCTGTAAATAGACCCTTAACGAAGCTGAAAGGCCGATATTTTCTAGTCGGTTGTGAATAATTTTTGTTTGTATTTTTGACATTTTAGGCCAAACTGAGATCGGTCGATAATTTCCTGGATCTGTGGTAGGGCCTGATTTATGGATTGGCGGTACTTTTGCAATTTTTAGTGTTTCGGGAAAGTTCCCGTCATCCAGTAGTTTATTCAGATACTTTTATCGGTTTTAATTACTTTGGTTTTTATTCCGTCTAGGCCCGCGCTCTGCAGTTTTAATCCAGGTTAGTTATAATGGTTGTTATTTCATTAGCGGAACATGAACTGTAACTGGAGAGCTTCTCAGCATTTTGGGTAGTTGGATTTGGTAAAGCACGGTCATAATCGTTATGAAATGAATGAGGTATTTCGTTTGCTAAGAGTGGGCCAACTGAAGCAAAATATTCGTTAAATATTTGGCAAACATCATTTGGCTCCGTAATGTTATTGTAGTTTACTACAAATTTCGGAGGAACACAACTCTGTTTTATTTTATTGCTTGTTAAGGTTTTTATTAGGTCCCACATTTTCTTGGGTTTTTTAATACGTTTGTTAAATTCATTATAGTAGTAGGAATTTTTTGTTCCTTCTATTAATGCAGTCTCAGTTTCTACATAGTCTCTTTTCTTAGTACTGATACTGATGCTAGCCTGCGTCATCCCACTGCTGGGCAAAGGCCTCTCCCCATGACTTCCAGTTGCTACGATCCAGGGCTAATGTGGGCCATTGGTCGTTTGTTTTGTCAAGTTCATCCCGCCATCTTCTGCGAGGTCTGTCGCGACGCCTTTTGGCTGTGTCAGGGCTGCAGAAAGTGGTTATTTTGGCCCACAGCTCATTGGTCATGCGGCAGACATGGCCAGTCCAGTCCCACTTCAGCTTAGCGGCTTTTTGAACAACGTCAGTAATTTGTGTTTTGGAGCGCAGTGTGGTGTTGCGTACATGGTCGGTGAGTTTGACGCCTAGAATGCTGCGCTCCATTGCACGTTGGCAGACCTTGAGTTTGAACTTTTGAATGTTTGTCAAAGACCAAGTCTGGGATCCATAGGTCAAAATGGGAAGAATGCACATGTCCATGATTTTTCGCTTTAGTGACAAAGGAAGGTTTGCCTTCATAAGCTCTTTCATGGACCAGTAGCTCTTCCAGGCATTTTCGGTTCGTCTGGTGACTTCCTTGTCTTGCCTGGACTGGAAAGAGACTAACTGGCCCAAGTAGATGTATTCGTGGACATATTGCAATTCTTCACCATTCACTCTGATCCTATGCTTAGTGGTGTTTGACATCAGTTTGGTCTTCTCTTTTCTTAGTGAATTCTGTTTTTACTGTGTCGTTACTAGGGTTATATTTTTAAGTTCTGTAAACAGTATGTTCTTTTGATTGATTTCAGCGATAATGCCCTTATTAATCCAGTCTTTTGTGGAGGGTGGTGAGCCTTGATCTTCATAGTTTTGCTTTCTTCTGTAAATTGTTTTATTTTATTTCCGAACACTAGGTAATGGTTGTTAGGATTATTGAAGTTAGCTTTTTCAAAAAGGTTACATAATTTTGTTTAGTTTATTGCTTCATCATATTGAGTTATCATTTTCGGAGGAGTATTGATTTTTTTGAGTTCTAGGTACGGTTACGGTAGGTTAAGAGTTTATCGTTTATGAGTTTCTTTGGGAAAGTTGTTTAATATGACGATGACGGGTAGAGTCACCTCCTAGAAGGATGCATAATGTAACCTAATCACCACCTTGTATAATGTGACTAGGCAATGAACTCTGCAAACATTTTTAGATTACACACAGATTATTTTTTGACATTTACATGTATGTTATTATTAAATCTGATATAAGGAAGATATTTATTTATTCGAAAAAAACCGCACAAGATTACACAGGTAAATCCAAGCGATGACTCATGCTTCTATGCAAAGACAGAGTAAAAGGATTACTTAATTTAGTATTAATGGCTTATGTTGTACTAAATGTGATAATTAACCCAGTCAAATTTCAATGATGAACAAAAACATATTATAATAAGAAAGGAATCTTTTATTCGATAAAGATATTAGAAAAAAAATTGGGTAATACTAGGTAATTGGGCAATATTGGTGTGTCGGTCAGTAGTGTGCCTCCCCTAGGCACCAATACAGCAAGCACATAAGGCAAACTGACTGTTCAGAAACCCTCACATCATGAGGAGCATCATGAGGAGGGTTATAAGGGCAAGCCAAATTTTAGGCTTGTGTGAATGTACCGCCAGTAGTGTCGGTCTAGTCGAAGCGCGACTGAAGTTGCTACGGAGTAAGGATTTGTGCCTGGTTGATTACGTATGTGTATAAAAAACATATATTGTAAGTACTCACAACTGTCATATAAGCCTCCTTTTTCAACGGCTTCTGTGCCTCACAGTAAACACCGAATAACAAAAT
The DNA here is from genome assembly GCA_905163415.1 of Noctua fimbriata. Lineage (NCBI taxonomy): Eukaryota > Metazoa > Arthropoda > Insecta > Lepidoptera > Noctuidae > Noctua > Noctua fimbriata. Next base: position 6,039,123 of record LR990929.1, on the reverse strand, counting down.
CAAACATAATTTATTTAAAAAACTCATTTTTAACATAATCAACACTACTTAGATCAATTTCTACTAAAATTGATAATTATTTAAAAGGTTCTATTCAAATTCCTTAGCCTATTTCATAGACAAACTAAGGCCTTCTATTTTCAAATGTCGCGCGGTCCCGCCGCGTTGTCATCTGAACACTGGAAACTCAGCCGCCTTTGCAGGGGCTTTTATCATTCAGCCGTTTGCATGCTTCCTACGCCAAAGGTCGAGACTACAATACTATCGCGGAAAATATTTAGCGGTAAATTAATTTAGCTATTGGTTAAAAGTCAAGAGCGCGAGTCGCACTTCCGCGTGGAGGTTTGCCCCGCTTGGACGGAGCAGCGCCATGTCCTCGTAGCGACGATTGGCGGCGGCGATCTCTCGCGCCCAGGCCTGGTTCAAGCCATGGTCCAGAGCGAGAGGGAATGGGAAGCCGTCATCTCCTTCTGCGAAGCAGTCATGCTAGGGAAGGAGGTGGCGGGACGTGAGACGGAAAGAGTCTCACGTCCCAGCCGCCGCGGGAGACGCCCTGGGCGTCGGGGGTCACGTGGTGGCCCCCGGCCACTGTAGGTGCGGGCCTGTGGACGGCGAGTTATGGGCTAGCTCGCCGTCCGGCCGTCTTATGACGACAGGCCGTGTCGACGGCGCGTTCGTTTTCCACACGCGCCGTCAAAGAGATGTCAGCAACCACGTAGGGGTCCACATGGGCCGATGCCTGCCAGGGCTGCGGGACTGTTCGAAAGAGATACCGCGGCCCTGGAACACAAAGGGCAAAGAAGGAACATGGATGGGTTTTAGTCAGTACAAGTCTGACACTCCCTTCCGCTCCGCCCAGAGCGGGGGGGGGGGGGGGGTCATTTGATGATAAGGGTTCCGTACCACCAAAATCTAAGTTATTTTTATTAATGTGATTGTAATGGTTCACCAACAATTAAACACACTGCATAATCAGGCTATAATGTTCTCACTACAGACACAGGACAGAGGCCTCCGCTCTACGAGAGGGAATGGGCTATAATCCACCACGCGAGCCCAGTGCGGGTTGGTAGATGTCACATTCTTCGATTTTTTGGTTCTAAGACATGCCGGTTTTCTCACGATGTTTTCCTTCACCGTTTTGCTGAGCAGTGGTCATGAAATAAATTACTCAAAGTAATGCCTGCCTGGGTTCGAACCCACGACATAATGCTGGTAAGTCGGGGCCACCACCAATTGGCAACCGCTGCGCTGCTCTAAATGACACTGGCTAAACGTGACATTAAAAAATGATAAAATGCATCAGTGCAACAATCACTTTAAAGGTCTTTTTTTCTTAAAGAAAAAAAAACACTTTACAGTTATACACCGCATACATGTTGTAATTACAAAAAAAAAAAAACTAAGCTAGGACTAGTCTAAAGCACAAAAAGTCAAATAACTTAAGTACGACATAGTTATATATGAATTATGGATGTATGCCATGTAAACACCAGTTAAAGATTTGTAAGCAGAAGCCGGAAATAAAAAGAATTGTATTTATTGAGAGACACCGAGTTGAAACGAAATTCCATTTATGTGAACACGTTTACATCCGAGCCAGTTAATGAAAGGTTATTTCAGAAGATACTTGTGAAAATTGGCTTTCGATTTTTCGCATGGACTTAATATACTAAGTCCATGATTTTTCGAGATACAGTCAAAACTCAAATTCAAAATCATATTGATTTTGTGTGTTTAATGATAGAGAGAGAGAGAGAATAGCTTTGCTGGGGAGTTTGTTCCGCGTTCTCCGGAGCTTCTCCACCCCAGGTAAAACACTAAGATATGGTGTCATGGCGTTTTGGGGTCTGTACTTTCTACCGTTCAAAAAAATATCGAATCTCAGCCTAATTTAAATCAATTTTATGATTTTAAACAATAATTTAAATTATTCAATTAACTAACTAAAGGGAAAGATCATACAGAGTGTCAGCTTCGCATTGGGGTCTCATTTTCTCCTTTGTGATAGATAGCCCTTAAAAAGTCATTGCACTAAACATTTTTTCCTTAAGGCCAGGATATTCGAGCGCAGTAGGCATTTAACGTTTATATACCTACGCCCGTGGCAAGTCCTGCGGACGCGTATTTGAAATGAACTCGCTGACCCCGCTGTGCAAAAATTTCGAGTCACAGTATGAAATTCTAACAGAAGGTACGGTCAACTTCCTTTTACGGAATTCATGTAAATTTTTGGGGGTTTAGTTTTTAGGGAAATATAAGTACGGTAACATAATTTATTTTATTACTACCTACAATTAATACCTTATTATATATAACCACGGAAACGACACCCATGACAACAGAACTAAAAAAAAAAATGATACGATAAAGAAAGATTGCATTTAGGCTCGTATAATTTTGGGCATTGCTCTTGTTAATATTATACTTACTTAAAGCGCGTCCACATTTGCGCACGTGCACAGTTTGTGCGCATGCTCTGCACACTCGCAGTTTTAGTGTGGACCCGCCCTTAGATTCCCTGTAACAACGGTCTACGGTAGCGTTCAATGTATGCATTCAAAACATTTTGCTGATAGATGCATTGAATATTTAAGGGGTCATGGAGGGATTTGAAGTACATTTAAAACTGAAAAAAAAAACTAAAAAATATTGTAAAAAAGAGAGAAAAAAAATGTGAATACGTCAACTTTGACCTTCGATATTTCCGTAACTAGAATGTTCCCGGGCTTGTCCAGTACAAAAAAATATCACATTGCCTATTCGCTTCAAAAACCAGAATAGTGTCATCATCACCTTTTGCCAACTACATATGTTGGGGCCGGCTTCCAGTCAAACCGAATGCAGCTAAGTACCAGTATCTAACATGGAGCGACCACCAATTTGACCTCCACAACCCAGTTAGTACTGGGTGACTGCCAGTAACAACTGTCAAAGATCTACAAATGATAGCCGGGACCAACGCCTTAACGTGCTTTCCGAGGCACGGAGGAAACTCGGTATGTAATGGGTGATCACCGATCCACTGACCAACCCAGGTAAGCACAGCTATTTAGCCACGAGGTCCATAGTATAGTAATAGTGTAGTAAGGATTATTCAATACAAATTTAAAAAAGACACTTAAATGATATTATTTTACAAGTGGATACCCATGCTATCATAAAAATAAAATAGTTTTGTAACAGATCCCTGACTGACCCAAACGCACTGAGGATAGTCTAAAACACGATATAAGGAAAGGGAAATGGTACTGTAAAATTATAAAGAGGAGAGATTCTTGAAAAAAAATGAAGAACGGCTCAATACCGATTCATACATGAACTCGAGATAGAAAACTGGGTCAGCCACTTAAGGACTTCGCAGGCTTACACAAAAGTAGTAAGCGGCGCATCAAAAATGAACTTCGAGGTCGACACCGGCTAATAAACTAGCTTATTCAGTTAGTGCAAATCAGCTGCTTCTGATTTCTGATCCGTTCCTCAGCTGCAAGCACAAACGCTAACCGAAGACAAGACTTCTTCCTCTTCTTCGAGCTTCTTTAGGCAAGAACCCTAGGACTCAAGGGAACACCTCAATAAAAAACCGGCCAAGTGCGAGTCTGACTTCCGCAGAACAAAAAACCTCAAAAACCTCTCTTGAGTTGGGTTTTGAGGTCTTAAATGCTCATTAGTGTGACGGGCAGAACACGTGCCTTTCGCCGTCGTTAAGGTGCACAATTTGTTTAAGTTAATCCTAAAGAATTTATTCAATAGCAAGCATGTTAACTCAAATTGCTGACCATTTTTTTTCGCGCGTGAGAATATGCTAATTTTAATAGCAGGGTTAGAATTCGCGTTAACGAAGTTATGAATATCATACCACTATATCATACTACATACATAGCGACTTAACATTTAGGTTAAACTAAAAAAACCGGCCAAGTGCGAGTCGGACTTACGCACAAAGGGTTCCGTAGCACCAAACAATATAATAATAGTATTTTTAACGCTCACTAAATATCAATTTCAACTCAACAGCACAACTAATTTTATTTCAAAAACCAAATACCAAATCTGATTTAAACCAATTTTCGTTGAAAGTTTTTTTATGTTCTACAAACTCACATTTTTCCAGAATTTTCGTCCTCTTACTTTAAAAATTAGAGAATGGGATTAATTTTGAAAAAGGGGGCAAATATCTCATCAACCGTTCCGACTGTTGTGGCTGAAAAAATGCGAATTTGTTACGATTACCCTCAACTTACCGAACATTCAGCAAAAACGCCTGAAGCAGCTGTGTGGGCTAACAGTAGTAGCCTGTATTGCTTGTAAAATCAGTCAAGCGTTATATTATAAGACACAGATCGCTGCAACTTATTGCTATAACGTTTTTGAAAGGAATCTTAGCTCCTCAACCAAATATAGTTAAAATACTCTGGTTCTTGGAATGGAGTCAGTCAATAAATTATTATCCGAGTCTAACATCTCCGTTTGTATTGATAATAATGTTGGTTACTAAATGCATAAAATCCATGTCTTTGTTATATTATAATTCTGATACTACAAAATTTGCGAGTGCAAGTACCTACCCATGATGGATGTGTTTATTCTACAGTGCCGGCAAATTATTTTTAGGTCAACATAAAATCACTCAATCATTTTTTTTTGTGGTTGGATATCTTTGGTTAGACGTACTGAATGCTGTGTTATAATTTGTCCGTCTATTTTAGTGGGACCTTATATATCGGAAATTAATGAAAAAGTAATAAATAACGGGCTTTTGAAATTCTTACTCTCTCTCTCTCTATCAATTTGGATCCAGTCAAGGAGTACCAACCGACCCTCAGTTAGCTAGTGGCTTATAATCTGGATAATAGTAGCAAATGTATGACGGTCTTCCTCTACCTAAAAAGACGTTTGACACCGTCTCTTTTCCTATCCTCATAAACAAATTAGAAGCGTCAGATGTGAGAGGAATTCCGATCAAAATGTTTAAGGATTACCTCTCAAACAGGAAACAAAGGGTTAAGGAGGGAGAACTCTTTAGTAATGATGCAAATGTCACGTTCGGAGTCCCTTAGGGAAGTGTACTGGGCCCCACGTTGTTCCTGCTTTCTTTTTCTTTTTTAAAAAAAAAAAACAACCTACCTACCTATTGATTTACATCAACGACTTCTGCAACATTAAAAACAATCACGTTATTAGTCTTTTCTGGGAATTTTTGGCGTGATGTTGCCAGAAGTGCCGAAATTGGTATGATCCAAATAGCTGAATGCCGCAAAAATAACCTGCTTACGCATAACATATTTTATTTTATTTTATTTTTTATTTTATACTATTCGGGAAACTTACAGCTAATATAAACAATGTTCTTAAACAATAGGAATTCGAAGGCCATTTACAAATTTCCACAGATAAACACTTGAAACAAAAAAAGACAACAAAAAAGAAGTTAGGTAACAAAATACTATAACATAAATTAAACAAAAAAAAAAGCGATCTATTAAATAAAAACTAGAAACTAAAAATTAAAAAATTAAAAAAAAAATCAGACGCAATCTATTACTTTTCCGTAAAAAAGCGTTTCACTAAGAAATGCTTAAGCCGAGAAACACTGGTATTGAAAATGTCCAAATCATGCTCACCAGTAAGTTTATTAAAGTTCCTGCTCGCACGGATCAGAAACGAATTCTTCCTGTACGCGGACTTGGAGTGTGGGACATGCAACAAACTAGGTTTGCGAAACATTTTGCAGTGTGCTACTAATCCTAAACTACCTAATAGCTCAGGGCAATCTATAGAACCATTTGCGATTTTAAATAAGTATGCCATATCAGCAATACGTCTGCGCTCATACAGCGGTAAGATATGAAATCTGTTGCATCGCGCTACATAATTGGGAGTATATTTCCTAGTTTTATACTGCAAGAAACGTAGGAACCGCTTTTGAATTCCCTCAATTCTGTCTATATAATTATTATAATTAGGGTTCCACACTTGTGAGGCGTACTCTAAATAGCTGTGGACAAAAGCACAATAAAGGATTTTATACGTTTTAATGTTTTTAAAATCAGCTGATAACCTTAGCATAAAGCCAAGTGCTTTAGAAGCTTTATTGACAATGTTTTCAATGTGTGCATCAAAAAGCAACTTAGAGTCAAATGTGACACCTAGGTCCCTAATAACGCTTATTCTATTTATATTAGTATCATGTAGCGTATACTGAAACATTATTGCATGTGGTTTGCGTGTGTAGGTACTAACAAAACATTTAGAAACATTGAGTTCGAGTTTATTAAGGAGACAATAATTTTGAAGTCCATCTAAATCCCGCTGTAAGCTAAAAAAGTCAGAAAGTTCTGATATAGGGCATACAATTTTCATATCATCAGCATAAAGAATTATTTTGGAACGGATAAAGTACGAACCAATATCATTTATAAAAATAATAAAAAAAGGGATCCTTGTGGTATTCCCGAGGGTATTTTAACAGTTACAGAACTGTATCCATTCAGTACAACTGTCTGACAGCGATTCTCATTTTAAGACTTAAACCATCTGAATAAATCACCTCTGATACCCACTGCAAGCAGCTTACGCAAAAGGACACCGTGGTCTATACGGTCAAATGCCTTGCTATAGTCAGTATAGACAACATCCACTTGAGAGGGTTCAGACATGGTGGAGGACAAGTAGTCGTAACAGATAAGCAAATTGGAGACAATAGACCGGTTTTTTAGGAAGCCATGTTGACAGTCATTAAGTGAATGTTTAATGGCACTATGAACTGAAGCGTAAAATATTTTTTCTAAAACCTTCGCAAACAAACAAAGCTTAGATATTGGCCTGTGTGTGTTGTTGTTCTACATTGTCCTTAGGGCCTTTTTTATGGACGGGGGTAATAAAAGCTGTTTTCCAAACATGCGGCATCACTCCCTCACTAAGAGAACGACGAAATATTAGGGTAAGCGGTAAAGTTAAGCTTTGTGCACACTTAATTATAAGTATAGCAGGAATACCATCAGGGCCTGCTGACTTATTCACGTCAATAGTCCTCAGTAGCTTCAGTACTTCAGTTTCACAGACTTCAATACAGCTTATATCAGAGGCAGACGTTTGATAAAGGCAGTGCATGTCGTTATCCAACTGTGTTTCACCGGGGATAGTGTTCTGGAGAAAGTTAAACTTAAAAACTTCACTAAACATGTTGCATATTTCATCACCCTGTCCTGACGACCTTTGTCCATACTTCATAACCGATGGAAAAGTACATGAAGACTTTTGCTTGCTTTTGACGAAAGACCAAAAAGCTTTAGGCGATGTATTAATACTATTTTCTATTGTCTCAATGTAACTGTTATATATTTCTTTTTCTAATAATTTAGCACTATTTCGCAAAGTTATAAAGGAATATATCATATCTATAACTAATTACATAAATGTTTCAGTATATCACACAGAACACAACAAAAATACCGATTTTAACATAAGAGTTTCCCATACCAGTCTAAGTGTCACAAACTAAATATCTTGGTGTTATTGTTCACATAGTTATTGTTGAGAGATACAGAGACTATCTTGGTACTCCCATCTTGAACAGGTCACTAGCAAAATTAGAAAACGGAGTTGGATATTCAAAAATCTGAGGTATATTGTACCAAAAAAGTACCCACCAGCACAAATACACCCAGGAACCCACTCTACGAAATATACATATACACAGCTTTGGTACAGTCCGTCTTAGTGCGGATTTAACTTTTGTATTAACTTTGACCACATCTGATGCTATGCTGGAAAGTATGAAGACTTCCATGCGAACAAGTCGTGGGCAATTAGCAATTCTCCGCATATTTATTTTTTATTGCAGAATATTCTGTTATTATAAATCTAAGTTATAGTTTTGATAAGTTTTTTAGCTAGTTTCGTTCTTTGGCTAATTAAAGTCTATTAAAAAACAGTAATACAAAAATGTAAATGATGGTTTTTGATAGTTATCTTTTAGTGAGTAGCTTACATAAAAAAATTCAAACCTGTGCAAGGTCAAGTATTTTCGAGAACAACTAGATTTTTGACGAATCTTATTTATTTACAAAGACGATACTTATTTGAAGAATATGGTCCCTCGATATAAAGCCAATTTCATGGATATTAAAACAGTTTTCTGTGTTTTATTTTAATTTTAAGTTCTCCGCCTCTAAAAAAAACACCCAACCTTAGTGATATTATAATTTACTAGTAATTTAAATTGAATACTTGCTAACCGTTACAGTTTATTTTGGAAAATAGTTCAGTCTGATATTACTTAACAAATTTAATAATCAAGTTATTTTTTTAGAATACTATATAACTTATATTTATTAACATGCCAATCAATAATATCAAAGAAGTCGTTATAAAACTTGTTAATTTTTTAAACCTCGGTTGTTAACCGCGTGATCTCATAATAAATTAGCCGGAGGTAAAAATGAATACCAGGCTTAATTTTTTTAGATACAGTTCGGAGTGTATACTTATGTTATTTTTTTCGTTAGCTTCAACCTAATTGTAACGTCTTTGGAATTGTAATTTAAGACTATGTTATGCCCTCGGCTTCGAACGCGTGGATCACAGAAATTATCCTACGCGAAAAACGTAACCTACTATACCTACACTTTTTTTTCTCGATGTGGAAATCCTCAATGGATGTACTCCCACTGGGGAGCGGATAGGTCTGTCAGACTCGTACTGATTACAACTACACCGATGTTCCCTCGCACACTTGCGTCGGGGGACAGCGGGATCTAATCTAATGTGGCTTCCGCTGCCCCGGACCATCGTTATACCATCGTGTCTGTCAGTGTTTGGTACACTAATATAGGTATAGGTACCATAATTATAGTATCAAAGTTATCTATTTTACCTGACAACCCTGTAGTAGGGACAACAAGATAGACAACCCACCAGATTTTAGGCTCTTATGCTTTTTACGTTCGTTCAATTTTGATTTTGTATGGTTTGGAAAAAAACATTAGTTCCCGTTAATTTTAATAAAAAGGTAGCCTGGACTTCATTTTTATCAGGCAATATTAAGATTGCCAAAAATATTGTTTACATTCGGTAGACAGATGACTGAAGCTCGATATTACAGGCGTGATGTTATGTTACTTCAACATCCTGCCTGTATGTAATAAGCGAAGGGTGAAGCTGAGGTGTACCTAGTAGTACACCCACATTTTGCCAGTTATGTTTAAGTCCCATGAAATTTTGGCTGAGAATATTGCCATCAACTGGGCACAAAACCAGACTTCGTAGGTTACTGAGAATTTCCTAGTGGAAAAACTCAATAACACATTTCCCGACTCGGTAATCTAACCCAGGACCTCATGCTCGCTGCCGACCACTACACCAAAAGCGATTTGCAGCTTAAAATCCTTTAACGTCTTGCAGACCTATCGTTAAAAAATTAAAACTATCTACATTAACAGGTCTTCTCATAGTCCAGGTTTTTTTTTAAGAAACTTTTAATTCGTTTATAATACCATACATTTAAAATGCTTCAAAACGACAGCAACAAAGAAACAAAAAATCCCAAAAAAAAAAAATGATCACCTCTCCATGACATATTTATATCCAAGCTGCGTAATCCGCGTATTGATTAACTAGCTGTTGGCCGCGACTTCGTTCGCGTCGAAATTTTGCTATGTATACGTGTTCGAATGGAGTCTAGATTTGTGCCCGATTGATGGCAAAAGGCTCACTCCCTATTACATGGGACTTAAACATAACTGGTGAAATGTAGGTGTACGATTAGGTACACACCTGTGCCTAACCCTTCGGGGATTACAGGCGGGATGTTATGTGTGAGAACTGAAGGCCTGATCAAAATGTGATAATGTGGGTGATGACTGGGTGATGACTGAATGATGACTGATGACAGAATGCGGCTGGCAACACTGGCTTAGTAATCATCTCCTGCGTATATAAATTCTAAAAATAATTAAATAAGTGATAAAACAGTGTTTATATTAATTGAATGTAGAGTAAATAGTGAACCATTCCTGTGACATTGTTTGTGGCTACAGACACTACGTAAAAACAACAAGTATAATGTGTAAAAAAATAGTGACTTGTTTCTAAAAAAAACAAAAAATAAACAATACGTGCCTTATGTGGACAATAAACAAACAGTTTTAACTTAAAAAGCCTCCCCAAATTTCTGTGGAGTTAAAATAGTTATTTATTAGTCAAAACAGACTAAAAACAGTTCATTGTCGTCGTTAAAAAAAGTGTTTATTTGAAAATTGATAAATAAAGACAACTAGCGCCCGAAGTGCTGAATAGTTAAACTAAAAGTGACATTTAGGTTACAAGTTGCCACTGTATAAAATCCTAAAACTGCAAAAAGCGCCATCTAGTATCGAGTAGCTTACGTTTCACTGATACTGGGTGACATTAGTAACAGGGTTGCTGCTGGAAAAATTAAACCGTAGTGTTACCATAGTAATATAATTATTCTAAATTGGTAGAAAATTGAGACTTTGAAAAATTTTTTGGAAAACTTTACTTTTCGCCGAACTCGGACGAAATCAGACTCAATTATGAACGTCAGCGATGTCAGTCAGATGACGAAGATGATGGAATTGTAAAAAAATTGCGCGAACAAATTATGAATCTGACATTAGAATTACAAAGTGCTCATTCTGAAATTGAAGTCCTGTCTTTAGAAAACAGTAAATTGAAGAGCGAGAACGAAAGTCTTATGGAAAAAAATGATATTTATAAGAAAGTTGCCAGTACTCCAGTTAAACTTAAGTCAACATCAACACCAAGTAAGAACTTAAGCAATAGTATAAAACATAATAAACAGACTCAAACGGAAAAGCGGGAAACCAAAAATATGATAGAAACAAATGGAAAGCCAACAACTCAAAATAAGACCAAGCTACAAGAAAACTATAATGTGGAAGGCCATAAAATTTGCATTTTAAGTACTGATAATAAGAATAAAAACGCTTTAGCTGAGTCCGATATTTGCCATTATATCACACCACACGGTAACATGCAAGCTCAACTAAACGGAATAAAACAGAAACTCTCAAACTACACATTAAACGATTACTGTATTATATTGCTGGGAGTAGAGGACTTCACCCTTACTACCAGATACTTAAACTGTGTCGTCCAAATTAGACAAGTGTTACAAGACATAACGAACACAAACGTTATTATCTGCACCCCAACGTACAAGTTTTTTAATAATAACTACCTTTATAATTCAAGAGTGGAAACTTTCAACAACTTACTATACCTTGAGATACTCACTCACGAACACGCATATTTCTTGGACAGCAATAGAAATTTAAGTTACGACGACACAATGTTTGATAGACGTTCCGGAAGGATAAATAAATTTGGACTTCAATCTATATATGACATACAAAATATGATTAGGTTCATAGAAGCAAATTCTGCAAAATATATTGAAGAGTGTAAAGTAAATTCCACTTCTTGCATAAATGAACGTATGGAAAAGGATCAAGCAAGTAAGCTAGCAAACAACTTGGAGCTTTTTCTTTGATAACTACATGCACATCATGCACCAAAACATTGCTGGCCTTCTAAATAAATCTGACCAACTAACAGTACATATTCAGGAATTATTGCAAAATCAAATCAACATAGAAATTATATGCTTAACAGAACATTTTGTAATTTCTGGCCAAGAAACACTCATTAAAAAACCTAACTTCAAACTGGCGTCATGCTACTCTAGAAGGGAGCAAAGACGAGGAGGTTCATGTATTTTAGTAAAGACTTATCTCGAATGCAAAGAATTAAGCGATTTAATGAGCTTTTCTATCACCGGTGTTTTAGAATGTTGTGCGATAGAACTGCCAAAACATAAATTAATAGTAGTGTGTATTTATAGGCCTCCCTACATGTCTAAAATTAATCGTTTTTTCGAAACTTAACAGATGCACTTTGGACTTTGAATACTTGCTCCTTATTTACAACCTTAAATTGAAAATAAGGCAGGCCACAAGACCAAGCCGTCTTACTTGTCTAGATAATTTTGCTGTTGATGCGAGCCTAAAATGCACTAGTGATATTATTGATTTTGCGATATCGGATCACTCAGCTCAAATCCTCAAAATTCGAGTTAGTAGAATTTGCAAATTAAAGTATTGGCGCACTCAAAAAAGGGATTATTCTAAAGACAATTTGGTTAAGTTTAAAAAAAATTTGCACAGTTTGTCGTTTTCAAATGTATACGGTGAGGGTAACCCTAATGATGCATATGACAAATTTATAGAAATCTTTCAACTCCTTTATGATCAGTGTTTTCCAATTAAGTGGATTAGAATTCAAGCAGAACACAAAATTAAATGGGTTTCTAAAGGCATTAAACTTTGTAGCAGGAAGCAAAGAAGCCTATTATGAAAATGCAGGTTGAATCCATCAAGCGAAAATAAAAATAAATTTAAGTCATACTCACAAAGGTTTAAAAAAGTCATCAGACTCACTCAAAGGGCACAAAATAACAACTTTATAAATAATGCTCATAATAAATCAAAGGCTTCATGGCAAATAATTAACAATAATAACTATATAAAAGAACCTGTATCAAAGATTATTAACCAAAATAGGAAAATTATTATTGACGATCCTAAAGAGATAGCAACATCATTTAGAAAATAGCAAAGAAGATATGTCCAACTATAGACCAGTAGCATTGATTCCTATATTCTCCAAGATACTTGAAAAGATTATTTATTAATAATTAATCATCATTTATTTTGAGACATAGTCCATATAAAAATTATAAAATTAAAATCACATTAAATACACAAAAACAAAATTACACACTACAATTATTTAAACAAATTAAATTAAAACAAGTATAAAATTAAATAAAAGAATTAAAAGAATACACAATATTGAGTTAAAACATTATGTAATACGAGGCGAGGCGCTAACATGAAGCTGCATCCACCTCTGTATCAGGGACAGGTCCCACCGCTCGGACAAAACCTTCACACTTGACAATTATTTGACTAAATATAATATATTGTGCAAAGAACAAATGGGCTTTAGAAAAAACAAATATATTAATATCGCAATCTATAATCTTTTATTTCCCGTTATGAATAATGTTGACAAGAAAGTACCGGTATGTGCCATATTAACTGATATGACTAAGGCGTTCGATTACGTTAGCCATGACGTCCTTTTATATAAACTACACCGCTATGGCATTAGGGGTAATGTCCTGGATCTTATAACCTCTTACCTCAATGGTCGAAATCAGGTAACAGAAATATATAGAACATCTCTTGAAACGAAACGCGAGCTTAAATATGCATCAGACGGTAGAGTAGTCAAATATGGTGTTCCTCAGGGTAGCGTTCTTGGGCCACCTCTATTTCTGCTCTATATCAATGATTTGCCACGTCAAATCCAACATCCTATGGTGCTATTTGCGGATGATAGTACTGTGATAGTAAAATGTAATGACATTAAAGATTATGAAGATGATATCAATACAGCATTGGAAAATATCACTAGCCGATATTAGAATGTGGTCAGGTCCAATGAGACTACAATATAAAAACCTATTACATACAGGCAATTACAGAACAGCACTACTAAGGAAAAATATTATGTCGATGGGACCTATCATATACAATAAAAATCCGCACAGTTTCAAAGAACACCCTATTCGAACATTTAAATCTAAGCTTACTGCATTATTATTGGATAAATGTTATTATTGTATCAATGACTTTTTAAATGATAAAAAAAATTGACAATAAAAGTAAATGACATTATGTTTGTAAAATAATATTTTACTTAATTATAATTCCAAGATAATGAAATTCATTTTATTGACAATATTTATTTATGTCCAATTGACTATTTGTTAATTATTATTGTTTTATTATCATTTCCTTTTTTTGTGTTTGTTAGTGTTAATTAGAATGACATGTTAGTTGTTAATTTATTATAATATTGTATGTAATCTATTAGTTTCTATGAATTTGCATGCTGTAAGGTAGAATGTAGCGGTAACCTTCACCTATTTGTATCATCTTAAACTTGTACCTACATTGATGGCAAATAAATAAATCTGAATCTGAATCTGAATCTGAATCTGACTACAAAAGGCGTCTTTTTCGGCGCTGTTATTCTGGGCGGCAGAGGTCTGAAACAAAATTAAAAGGCGTTGAGGCGACGATATGGCTTAAAAATTGGAACATTAGTGTGCCATACGCCTTTTTTTTCAAAGTGCACAATCAAAAGCCTTGTTGCGCGCTATTTCTTTATTTATGCTAATACCTTTTTGTATACAACATTAAAAGATTTGTTTAATGTGTTAGAAGCATGAAGCGGCCAAATGAATGCCTGCCACTTTTAAGGTTTTTCCTTGGAATTTGTTGACCGTCATTGTAAAAGCCAATTTTAAGGGAAATTGCAACTTCTTAAATTGAAATAGCAAGTTATTTGGAATAACGGGTATGCGGGGAATTAAACCGCTCTCTCCTTGAGCCACTCCTGTAATAATGGTGGCTATTATAATATTACTGCCCAGCTCTGTGTTATGAAGCCTGGTTCCATTGCACAGTCTGGGAGTTAACCCCAGGAAGTTGAGAAATTCAACGGGGTAGGCAGTACTATCATCATTAGCCACCACAGGGTCTATGGATGTCGATGTCGACGATCATATTTTTTTTTTTTTATTTGGTTTACACACTCGTTCTTTGGCGAAAGCACTACCCCTTACACAACCACCCTTAATTTTTTATATTAACCTCCAAATTTGGGAAAACGTGCGTGATGTGATGATGTGGATGTGCGTGCATCCTCTGTAGCCACTGGATGGGAAAATTCTTCGGAAAATAGAATTTACCCATCTGCGCCCGATTCCAGACGACCCACTCCCATTTGCAGCAGCATATTCGCAAAGACACCTGCTACGTGGTCGTTGTACAGTTGGACGCGCATGTTGCAGATAAGATGGATCTTTTCGATCCTCGATCATAGACAACGACGCCTTAACAATATGCGTTTATTTCATCTGCCGGTGTGCCCTTCTCAATAACTTGTAGTATCTGTCTAAAGTCGCCTGCGAGCAAAACGACAACGCCACTCATCGGCGCCTGCTTGCCGCGGATGTCCTGCAAGCTGCGGTTCAACGCCTCTTATGCACTTTAAACTTGCACTGCTGCAAAAGGACTCCCCGGCCGCTGTTTTTGGTAATGTTGCATGTTGAGGTATCTTCACTTGCAAGATTCAGCGGCAATATGAAAACGGAATGTGCAGTCCAGCCACAGTTTAGCAAAGTTGCATCAATTTCCGTGGGAGCCAGAGCCACAGCTGATGTGACCGCACGGTTGATGCAGTGGCTGAGCGAATGGCTGCTGCGCTGCGAGTATCGGGTTCGATTCCCGCACGTAACACTTTTTTGTATGGCCTACAGGTAGTTGTTCCGGGTCTGGCTGTTTGTGAGTACCTCGCTTCGCTTCGATGACAAATGGGCTAAAATAGCCGTTCTATTCTAATGCATGGTATGACAATTGCCAGTTGGCAACCAGTTGCGGAATATAGACATGATGCAATATTGCTCATCCCCCTAAGTTATTAGCACGATAATCTATCTCTGTGCCAAATTTCATCTACATCCGTTCAGCCGTTCTGGCGCGATTGAGTAACAAACATCCAACCATCCATCCAAACTTTCACACATTTATAATAGCAGTAAGATACAAAAGACAGAAATGATAAAGATACCTAAATATTTTTCAAGTAACGATTTAAATGCTTTTTTTAACAATCAAGACGCATCAGAAATCATACATTACAATCATCCACGCTTCGACAAAAACAACAAAGACGAATTTATTTTTGGCACCTAACAATGCAGAGAAACAACCTGAACCTATTATAGTTGTGCAAAACTAAGAACAACGAAACAACAAAATAGTTTCAAATTAATTTCAATAACTGCTGTTATTTTTATTGGGAGCGAAAAGTGAAATTCAAGTTCTTTTTATTACTTTTTGGAGAAACATTTGAAGAAAAAAAGGAGAAAAACAGAAATACAAACGATATCATTACAGAAAAAAAGGGAAATCTAACAGCATCAAAAAATATTCAAACAAATCACAAAAAGCGAAAGTAATAGTGCGGTGCGCACTTGCAACCCGTAGTTTACAGAACGGTCATGAACCCGCTAGGCTGTTTCCTCTGTTGACACGCGCTTTAAATAGCCGTTCTAGTGCTTGTCATGACTGAAACGTCAAACAATTGAAGAATACGGACGTTATGCAATATTGCTTACCCCCTAAGCAAGTAGCGTGATAATATACAGCCTAACATTTGAAGAAGTTTGTAACAAATATTTGTGCAAAATTTGAACTGGATCTATGGAGTGGTTTTTGCGCTATGTCGGAACATCGATTTGGATTTTTACGAGTTTATTGTATCTACTACTATAGATATTTATAGATTAATAATCCGATTAACACAGGTCTATTATGCTTAGCTTGGCCTCGAGGCGGCGGTACATATTTAAAATTAATAACATATTTAATTTTATGAGTTCATTACTCCTTTGATCAATATGGTATTTTATTAAATCGTGTGTTACAGGAGCTCTCGTCTAGTCTCAGCGTTCCTCGCTCGGCTGAACCCTCTCGCATTCGCCCTGCCGCGGAGTGTCTCATCTTGAGTAAGCCCTTGTCCTATTGCACATTGTTTAATTTTCACTGCCTTCTCATGTTGCAGAAGGTTATGGCTTCGGTTTTACAGTCGACCGCCTGCCAGACACTTACCATCTTTGAGAATGTGATTTCTGGTGGTTGACCCGCCACCGTGCGGGTGACTGAGAGACTAATTCCCTTACTCGCGTCTTACGACACCCACGGGGTGGTCAGATTCTTTCACCGTGACACACGGATATCATCACGATATGGAGTTCTATGAAAAAACTTGCAGTTGAACAAAACAGTAAAAATAGTGTAACTGACAGCCGATTACAAATTTTTACTTATATTAAACATAATTATAAGAAAAACTGTGTGAACAATAACTTATCTAATAATTTTGATGAGATCATATTAAAACCTAACTTTTTTACAATCTAATAAAACATAACGCCTTTTTAAAAAAGCTGAGATTATTAATACTGGTTTATGTTAATTTAAAAATGCAAAACTGAACAAGTTCAGGTCAAAGCAAGATTCTTTGGTGCAATTATATTCTCGTATCTATTATAAACCAAGGACGACTTTAAATACGTCGAATATTAATAAATTAATAAGAGGCAAACTGGTTTCACTGGTTACATATCCGTATCCGTAATATCAATTTAAAAAAAATGCACATGACATATCATCACGCCTGTAATCCCGAAAGGGTGGGTCAAAGATTTTCCTGTTATGAAAATAAAAAAAGAGCAAGCCCATTTTTATCAACCAGGCATGAATTCAGACTCCAGGCTACTACTGAGAGTTGTTTGATTGAACAACCCAATATTACTTTGTCCGACCGGAGAATCGTGCGCAGGACCTCATGTTCAGCACCAGCGCTTGCCTCTAGTGTAGACCAACGAGGCAGTTTAAAATAATACAAGTACATCCATTACTCGGCAATAGTCTAATTTAAAGTTAAACAAAGTGGCTGAGCACGTGGACTTGAAGTCAGAAGACACGCAGAAGGAGACAGAAGAGTACGCCGGACCTGCCTCGACCTTGCGCAGAGGAGACAGAACTCAACCGGGAAGTTAGAAGAACATCTCCATTTGGCGACTGATAAGATTATTTTGCGAGGTAACACAGCCACAGCCTCCAATAAAAAATATACCCTAATCATATTCTTCTTCTTCTTAGCGTGTTGATAGCAAAAAAAGCTCAAAGCCCAATATTCAGCTAGGCAAACTCTGCTTACTAGAACGATGCCGGGTTCTTGGGCCTACATCTAGATGTCAACTTTCATGGAAGTCGCAGATAGAAATTATTAGTAAGAAGCTTAACCCATACTGTTATGCTCTGTATAACATATGAAAAACAGTAACCGAATCCGCCGCTGTAGTAGCTTACAATGCCCACGTAAAATCTACTTGTGCCTGGTTTGAAAATTAATTTCGGGTTTTTTTTCTCAAGTAACTTATACGTGGATATAATATTCTCTGAGAATATTTCATGAAATATCGTAAAACTGTTAATTTACGGACAATATACCGATCATTTACTGAGTATATCCTTTCAATGTAGTTTCTGAAAAATAGTTAGATTTTTGTAAAAGGTCGTAAAATGTTAGCAAAGGTGATTTTTTTCTTCTAACATACTTACAAACCTAAAAGATACATTATACATATATCACATTGCATACACAACAATGTCAATCATGACATCATGACATGGCATTCATGTCATGTCATTGTTTTGAAAAACAAAAAAAAATAGAATAGAATAACAATGCAATGTATGAATACATTGCTTTGTTATTCTATTCTATTTTTTTTTTGTTTTTTTTTTTTTTTTTTATATCAGCCAGCTCTGTCCCACTGCTGGGCAAAGGCCTCCCCCATGGCTTTCAAATCCTGCTTACAATTTGTCCTCTCTGACCAATCCGTTAAGAATGAGTCCAGATCGTCACGCCAGCGTTTCTTGGGCCTGCCTCGGTTACGACGGCCGTCTTCTGGCACCCACTGTGTGACTATCTTCGCCCATCTGTCCGGGTTCATCCGTAAAACGTGACCCGCCCAGTCCCATTTCAGCTTCGCAGATTTATCGCCAACATCGGCGATGCCTGTCTTAGACCGTATTAAGGTGTTGCGTATTCTCACAAACTTATTTAACACAATATTACAAACAGGCAAATTCCCAAATCAGGATGTGCCGTGCCACTCAAACATTGTACTACTTCACAAGAAAGGAGACAAATCCAACATTAACAACTACAGGCCCATTAGTCTAGTTTTACATATTTATAAATCATTTATCAAAATCATCCAAAATCGCATAGATTCCAAATTAGACTCGCACCAACCACCGGAACAGGCCGGATCCGCCCAAGTTATTCTACCACCGACCACCTTCACACTCTAAATCAACTAATAGAAAAACACTCAGAATTTCAAAAACCTCTATATCTGGCTTTCGTAGACTACACAAAGGCTTTCGACAGCGTTAAACACAGCGCAATATTTTCAGCCCTACGAAGCCAAGGTATAGAGCAAACTTATATAGAACTTTTGCAAAATATTTATAACAATAGCTCGGCCAATGTTAAATTGGATTCTACGGGCTCAATATTCAAAATCAACAAAGGAGTTAAACAAGGTGATGCGCTCTCACCCAAACTATTCACCAGCACCCTCGAGGAGGTCTTTAAAAAACTTGCAGACCGATCAACGACTCAAGGCATTCCGATCGGGGATAAAATGCTATCGAACCTTCGCTTCGCAGACGAAATTGTTCTTTTTGCTTCTGAAGTAAATCAACTAGAACAAATGCTCCAAGACCTGAGCATTGCAAGCCTTGAGGTTGGACTGACGATGAATTGGTCAAAGACTAATGAGCAATGCCGCTAAATATAGGCAGGAAATACACTATTTCGACGAATATACAAAGTGTGTCTGGAACCACGACAATAAATTAAAACGAGCACAGTACTAGTCCATCTAAACATTTTAAAACACGAAAATTAGTAGATAATGGAAAATTTAAAAAAAATAATTTTCAAACAAAATAAATAACAGAATCAACTGCATAAAAAGCAAACACGCAGCGCGGTGCGGGCGTGGCGCGGCGCAGCGATGGCGGTAGGTAGTCGAAGGTAGGTATTTTAGTCGGAGAACAACAAATTAGCGGGATAAACTCACTAAGTTGCACGTTGTTAATTAAAAGATCACTGATTGAATAATCGAACATCAAACGTTTGTGTGTCACCATATCTCTCCCGATATGTATACAATGGTAAAGCTGCATTTTGGTTACATTCTCCTTACGTAAGTACCATGTCGGTGTACTCGGCAGCTGGGTACCTTATTTGAGGCATAATTAAACTACAAAACTTCAAACCTAACCTAAATCACGAAACTATACCTATTAAATGCTTAATTAACTAACTAATATTACACTAACACTTAACAATAAGTCACAGTAACCTATGCACTAATCCAACTATCACAAATCGTATTTAATCACAATAACAACTAAAACTTTTTATAAAATCACGACATTGCGCGCGCGGCTCGTCTCGTGATAAAAAAATTAGGCGTGTGCTCTCCTCAAAGGGCGCCGCTATGCTCTGACTGCGTAGTTACCGAGTCCGAGACTTTTTGCCAAAAAATTCCGCTCACACACGCATAAGCAATGGTCTATGCACCACTAATGCATAATTTGCGTAAGTAATATTTCTTTTTCTTTCTAATTGTAGTATTTTGTGTGACTGGGCGGGGTGCGTTAGAGTGAAATAGTATGACACCTTTCTCTGTTTTTCAAGCATATTGAGACGTAGAGAATAGAATCGTACGTTTTGCACAGGTTCTTGACCTTACAATGTTTACCTATTACTACGGACTCAGATCTACATCATGTTGTAAAATAAGAAAGTGAAAAATAATTTCCTGTGGCTAAAGTATTCATTGGATTTGATTGAATTTTTGTATACGGGTAAAGAACATGGCACTCTTTACGTGGTTTGAAGGATTGTCAATCGTCCTGCCCCACTCTGTATTTACCTGGGCCAGCTAGTTTCCTTCAACAACAGGCAGGCCAAAGAGATCGACCGTCGAGTCGAAAATGCCTGGAGGAGCTACTGGTGCATGAAGGTATTTATGAAGGACGACCTTCCTATCTCAATGAAGCGCAAGCTCGTCGACATGTGTATCCTGCCTATCCTAACCTATGGCGCTCAGACTTGGTCTTTAAATAATAATAATAATCATTTTATTTCAGACATTTTACACACATTGTTAGTAAACATGAAAACCTTAAAAACAATGTTAGTAAAACATGTAGGCAAGATAGGTAAAACATGAACGGACAATCAAATTTCCCCGCAATGACCTTCAGGAGACTGTTTGAACTACCCCGGACCCTCTGCAGCAGCGACGCGGCACGCTTACGTCTGATCGCTTGGAAGCTATTAGTGTGCGCATCAGCAAACATTCCCGACGCACTGCAGAAGCGTGGCAGGGCGAAGAGCATTGATGGCTTTCTGCGTACAGCTTGTCCAGAGGTTACACGTGTACAATGTCTGACAATATGCTTTAAAAAGCGTCACTTTCACTTCACACGAAACACACACAACTCACTTCTTCTTTCTTTTTCTTTCTTTTATTTTCTTCTTCTTTCTTTCTTTTCTTCTTCTTTGACTGAAGCTCAGAAGTCCAAACTCAAGGTTTGTCAAAGAGCGATGGAACGTAGCATTCTAAAAATAAAACTCTGCGATCGAATGCGCAACACCCTAATACGGTTAATTCTATTCTATTATGAACAAAAATAATTTGAGACATAAGTATCATAATTTGAGTTTCGAAAGAACCAAATTTTTGTAACACCTATACCATATACCATATCCTGAAGTGACCTCAGACAACTGTTAAATATGCGAGTGTCATCTTGTTCTACGTCGCCTTCAGATGTACGCCTCAAAGCTCGTAAAAAGTCTTCGGACAGATGATGCTGATATTTCTCCCACAACAGAACAGGGTTTGTTATCCCACAAAACACTAAAATCACGGCAAACAAACGTCGCAGACGACTGGGACTGTCGCTGACTTCCGCCAGAGTGTCATCCCAGTTTTGGTCATCTTCAAGAAGGTGTCGTGTTACGCAGGCTGCGCGGAATGTGGGATACTCTACATCATCAACTGTCCTCAGACACGCAAATGACGTCGGACCCCGAACTGTGTGAAGTAATATGCGCAAATAATAGCACTCGCCATTATTTGGATGCACAGTGTAAACCCTTCCCAATGCAGAGTCCTTAAAAATTCCCGGAAAACCTTCCACAGCGCGTCCACGCGGACTTCGAATACACCTCTCTGCTTATCGTATGTATAGTACGACGGCACCTCCTCATACGTAAGCGACTTCGCAAACTGATCCTCTCCACAGAGTTTTAAAAATGCCAAGAGCGTAGTTTGGCGGGGATTTTCCAATCGTTCAGTGACATTTTCGGGATTGGACTATATAGATTCTAAATGGACGTCTTAATGCATGACTGTTGGATTTTGGTCATGTATAGAGAACGCCAGTATCCGCCAAACTGCTTCGAAAGTACTGATGTAGCGACCAGACTGATACTTGGTCACTTCGTCTCGTTCACTCGCACGTCTCGTACTCTGCAAAGCGAAAGTAGCTTGGTCGCTGCCTTTGTTAACGTATTTGCAAATGTATTTAATCGACTCGACGCTGCTGCAGGACTCAACATTTATGTGAGTTTGACATGTCCTTGAGAGCACGGGTGAGTATGGAACCACCCATCTGTTGTCGATCTGGACCGACTGACCACGCCCGTTGATTTCAGCGTAACACCCACCCTCCGCGGGAGATCGGCGCCGTTACGATGGGTATCCATCCTCACCCGTAATAGTTTTGGTGGCAAAGCGTATCGGGAATCTTTTTGAGCACCGTCAGTCTTTCATGCAAGGCGAATTTGGATTGAGTCCGCCACAGGGGCCATGTACCATGTGACACTTAATGATTTGGTGCAGGGCTGGATCAACGTTAGGGTCTGGTAGTTTAGCACTTATGACTTGATCGACCTCGTTGGGTCTGGTCTTTTCCTCTAACGAAACAAAAAAATCCAACAATTTAAAAATAAACTCAAGAATTTTTTGATACAGAAATGTTATTACTCATTAAGTGATTTTTTGAATAACCCTATGTGTGACATTTCAACAGTTTTATAGTATTGACATTATTTAATATCTACTCTAGACTTCTTAAAATAATTTCATAATTTTAGTCATTGTCTTATTTATACTTTTTATACAGAAATTTTGTTATTCTTTATGTGATTATTTCGAATACACTTTCAGTGACAATAGATCTGGTAACAACTATAAAGCTTAACATCGACAACAAACAAATCGGTCTGGGTGTCTTTATTGACCTAAAAAAGGCGTTTGACACAGTCAGCCACGAACTGCTATTAAATAAACTAAATGAAATTGGCATAGAAGGCCCTGCCCTTGACATCTACCTCACCATCTCACCTCTACCATCTACCTGTCAAACCGTTACCAAGTAGTGAAGATTGGGGACACTCAGAGTAATCCCAAAATTACAACATACGGTGTGCCCCAAGGCTCAATTTTGGCTCCGCTTTTATTCCTTCTTTACATAAACAGTGTTCACCAAATTGGTCTAAAAGGAAACCTAACCCTTTATGCAGATGACACATGTTTATTTTACTTTGGTCACTCCATTGACACAATAATAAATGAAGCACAAAGTGATTTAGATTTACTTAACTTGTGGTTTCAGCAAAATCTTCTTACTATAAATACAACAAAAACTAACCATATAATATTCGCAGCGAAGAATAAAAAAATTGGCAATTACACCCCATTAAAAATAAACAATCAAAATATAAATAAAGTAGATCAAGAAAAATATTTGGGACTAATCTTAGATAGTAAATTGACATGGTTACCACACATTCTAAAAATAAAGAGAAAACTACAATCACTCACGGGTACCCTTCGAGGCATCGTTCGCTGCTTGCCACGCCAAATTCGATATTTAATCTATTTCTCACTCGTTAAGCCACACAATGACTACCTAGCTGAAGTATGGGGTTCCGCCGCAAAAACACATATAAACTTACTACAAACTGCACAAAACAAATTACTTAAAACGCTATTTAATTATGATTATCTGACTCCAACACTAAAACTTTACAAAGAAACCAAATTAATGAACATTACACAAACATACATTTATAATACATGCATATTGATACGAAAAATACTAACTAAAAGTATACACTCAAACATCACCTTCACGAAAAGAAACAAAAAACACAAAATGAAATTGAGACGTGAACAAGACCTACTACAGCTATACCCACCACGCACAAACTACGGAAGAAAAAGTATCATGTATGAAGGATCCAAACTTTATAATAAATTACCGAAATACATCACAGAAGCCAAGTCCATAACCGCCTTTAAAAAACTACTCAAACAGCACATCATAAAAAAATCATATTCCCTACAATAATTTCAAGCCACATCTAGCTAGTGCTTATCATTGTTGAACGGAGACTTGTTTACCTTTGTGTCGATGTAATGAGCCCGTGTATCAAGCGAACATTGAGATATCTGTATAATATTTTTTCATCTACCCACAAAATATGTAATAATTGTACAAATGTCTAGTTTTTGTAAAAGTCTCAACAGTATTGACATAATATGTAATAGTTTTAATATTCTCATTGAATTCTGTATTCTTATGAGAATAAAGTTATCTCAAACCTCATTATTATTATTTTTTTTTTTTGATCCTGTGTGTGACATTTCATATCAATTTAATATTATTGACATTATTATTTGATATCTTCTATTTTTGTGTGTCTATAGACTTGTTAAAATAATTTATTAGTACTTCAATCATATTCTTTATTATTTCATCATTTCATTGTATGTTTCAAATACAAACACAATTGGTTATGATGGTGTATCTACTAAAGTTATTAAATATGTTAAAGAAATTATAGCGCCACCTCTCGCACACATCATTAATTTATGTATCACTGATGGCATATTTCCAAAAGGTCTAAAAAAAGCCATAATTAAACCTATATTTAAAAGAAACGACAATACAGATGTAAAAAACTATAGGCCGATAGCAAAAATCCCAGTACTTTCAAAAATATTTGAAAAAGTAATTTATAATTCAATCTATATGTACTTTGAAAAGTTCAACCTATTCTGCCAGGAACAAAAAGGATTTTGTAAAAATCATACTATTAATATGGCACTGTACGATTTATTATCTCATCTTATGACATCAGTAGATAAAAATAATCCAGTATGTGCAGTCTTTAATGATATGACTAAGGCATTTGATTATGTAGATCACAAGACATTACTGCAAAAATTACATGGATATGGCATAAGAGGTAATGTTCTGAAACTTATTGAATCATACCTTAGTGACAGATATCAATACACGGAAATATCTAAAATATGTCATAAGACTAAAACGCAGATCATATACAGATCAAAACCAAGACACGTAAGATATGGCGTGCCCCAAGGTAGCGCTAGGTCCGTTATTATTTCTGATATATATAAATGATCTGCCAAAAATAATACGACACAAAATGATTCTATTTGCAGATGATAGCACAGCTGTTATAAAATGTAATAATGCAACAACTTATCAAAATGATGTTAATAAATCCCTTCTCAATATCATCCGTTGGATGAAAAATAATAATCTCGTAATTAATTTAAATAAAACCAAGGTGATGCACTTTCATCAACGAAAACCACATCCAAATATTGATGTAACTTATAATAACCACAAAATAGAAGAAGTTAATAATGTTAAGTTTTTAGGTATTACCATCGACAATAAGCTTATTTGGAAACCCATGATAGAAGAACTTTGTAAACGCCTGAGTAAATCTGCTTATGCACTGTTTCAGTTATCAAAAAAGGTGAATAACGATACGTTACTGGTAGCATACCATGGACTTGTAGCTTCTGTGTTGCGATATGGCGTAATTTTTTGGGGGCAGTCGACTGACCGTGAGCTTATATTTAGGATGCAAAAAAGATGTGTCAGAGCAATGTGTAATATAAAAACAACGGATAGCTGTAGACCCTATTTTAAGTCTCAAAAAATACTTACCCTTCCAGCATTATGCATATTGGAAACTGCGTTGTTTGTGAAAAGAAACACACAATTATTTGAAAAAATATCTTCCGTTATAAAACTCCATTGCGTGCCCAATACGTAAACAAACTATGTCATCTTAAATGTAAGACCGCATTGATGCAAAAAAGTTTTTTTGGTATGGCACCTAAAGTGTTTAATAAAATTCCTGATGACATAAAAAATATGACATTATATAAGTTTAAAAAAGCTATTATCAAATTATTAATTGACAAATGTAATTATAATGTAGACGAATTTTTTAACGACCATTTTTAGAATAATGCATTTTTTTTTTTTTACCTTTACTATGACTATTTATAAATTTTATTGTATTTGATGTTTTTTTTTTTTATTCTTTTTTCTTTTCATGTATTAATTAATTCAAAATATATATTGTTTTTTAATGACATAATGTAATGACACCTAATGGGTCACTTATAAATATGTATGTCTTAATTATGACAAAACATAGCGTACCCCTATTTATGTAAACACCTATGTAAACACCTATGTTTCACAAAAAAACTGATTGATTGATACTGACATTATTTGTTAAATTTTGCATGCCAAAACTCAGGCAGAATGTACCCGGCTCACTATATTTATTAACAACTTTATTATACAATACCTACATTTTATGCGAATAAATGATTTGATTTGCAAAGAAGCAGATGCGCGTGAGGTAAGCCGCGTTTTTGCCATTCGACCGAATACATATGGCATCGGACTACACCAAATACTTTTTCCTTTGAGAGCTTAAGGTGGAATATTCGAGAGATCAAGTCATGTCTGTCATACTAGGAGCTCACAGGTTATTTCGGGCCACTTAGGGTTAGTGGTGATGGTGATAAAGAGGTCCGGGCGTCCAAACTTTCGCACGTAACAAAAAGCGTCCTGGGTTCGTTCGTGCATATACCGCGGACCTCCGGTGAAGGTGGAAGGGATAACTACCATCCTACCAACATTCTCTGCATCAAAATCTTGCTGCATGGCGTCCCTTAGATGCACGTAGTTCTCTGCCCTCAGCTTTCTTTGATTTGTTCTAATAAAAACCAAACGCTCTGTTTCAATTTTGGCATAAGAGTCTACCAGAAGTTGAACTAAATAACTATAAAACTGTAAGGCAGACGTCTTTTTGTTGTAATTTGGAACCTGTCTGTGGATCAATATTATAAAGGGCGAAATGGTAGCCATCCTCTCCTCGGCAAAACATCAGAGGATACTGAAGGAAATCGTAAGCGCGATGTGTCTCGCTGATTCTCTGCAGGCGGTCATCACGCGTACGCAAAACGATGTCCCTTTTGTCGCATTCCTGATTGACTAAGAGGATGGCTACCTCGTTCGTGGTTGGTGCATTGTACCGCCGTGGATGGGCTGCGGACGGTCTTCTGTCTGCGCTGATGACAAATTTATAATTTTCGCGGTCGTGGTTAGGTTCTGACTCCAGAGCAGCTTTGAAGTTACTTATGTGCGGGTTAACAGTATGCAACATGCTCTGCAATCCCTTTATAAGGCCAGAGTCCAAGTTTGGAATTTGTCGGCTTCGGAAGTTAGCCTGTTCGTCGAAATCTGCGATACAATATATTTGCAAAAATTTTGGTACATCGGTTGGTAAGAGGGACCCGATCAGATGGTACACCTGCCCCTGTACTTTAAAAGTCGGCATAAACCCTGCTTGTGTGTATGGGCCCCGAACGAAGTCATCTGAAAGGCACTGTTATACGACCGAATACTTTTAAAAAAATGGTTAGACTTGGGATGCTCACCATTTAAAAGGACTGTTAACAGCTCGGGTGGGTCTAACATGGATCCTAAGCGAACCATCCCTGATGCACAACATATTCCTTTAGGCTCACCTTTCCATTTACGCGCATGACAGTGTGCACACACCTCTACAATGGCTCCAATATTGCCGTGGTCGGCATAGTTTGTCATTATATTGTAAAAAAATCCACTTCTCTCTTTATTTATCCATGGCTGCTCTTTACAATCATCGGACTCATCGTCAGACGTCAAAGATCGATTCAGAGAACTACAAAGGCGGTGATTCGTTTGCAACTCAAACTGTTCGCCCTCTTGTGACAGATGAGCAGCGGCGTTGACACTCATGTCGTGGAACTGCTGCCGACCAGCCACTCGACTTTGCTCACGCTGTTCATCTGTCTCCAATGAACGCGAATGGGCATGCTGAGACCGGTCTGCACTTCGGCGTGTCTCACGCTCTTTGGGAGTTTCAAGCGATCCCGAAGTAGCAGCGCGAACACCTTGAGAGCTCAATATCGAATTTCGCTGCGTATATGTTTCTGAAGCTCGAAACGCCGTATGGCGCTCTCTACCGCCAGATCGACAAATCTCACGCCCCTGGGAACTATTCAGCGACAAACCGGCATCGATACGGGTTGGCTGCAAACGATGTATCCTGTCACGTAACGGGGCCGCTCTCGATTAAATAAAAGACGGGCTTCACGTGCCTCTCTGCTATCGATAGATTGTGAGCTAGAATTTTGTATACGCATAGTATCTAGTTGCGATTGGTGCTGCGTGCTCACCTCATCAGCGCGAGATTGGGCACGTTCGCAATTGGCAGCCAACCAAGCATCTCGCTCTGCAGCAGTTTCTAGAGATCGAGCTAGCCTAACCTTTTTGAACTTTTTAGATACGACTTAGATTACTCCTTTTTCTACATGGCATTTTAAAAATTTAATGTTAACGTTTTCTAATCTATTTTCAACGAAAATGCAAAATAATAATATCGTAGTGGTAGATAGGGCCACAACAAAAATAGTTTTTTTTGTACAAACAAAAAAGAAGACAAATAAAGAATACAATACAGAGTTATATTTTATAGAATACAATAGACAGATATGATAAAGATACATATTTTTCAAGTGACGAATTATGTGTTTTTTTTATCAATCTAGACGCATCAGAAATCATACATTAGAATCATCCACCCTCCGACAAAAAAAACAAAGACGACGAACAATGCAGAGAAACAACCTGAACCTATTATATTTGTGCAAAACTAAGAACAACGACACAACAAATAGTTTCAAATTAAGGGTGAGATTAAAAATGTCGAGTCTGACAGCACCTATGGACAGCACACAATGACGTTGTCAGTTCAGAAAACCATCGAAGGGCCAGATACAAACATGAAAAAAGAGATTTTAGTCACCACACTATAATCAATGTGGCGACTGAAATCTCTCATAAACTCTTAAAAAAAACCTTTAGAATTTTTAACCATTTATTATACTATACATGAAATAAAATAAATAGTAAGTGTATCTCTATTAAAACAAATACAACAAATTACAAAAAGTATTGTTTTACTTGGGATCGAACTTGCAACGTGATGCACGTAAAGCGGTCAAGAAACCGTTTCTCTATTTGTTTCGCTGACATGTACTTTAAAATAGATTTTGTTACGCATATCCTGACTGAAACGGTAAACAATTGAATAATACTGACATAATGCAATATTGCTCACCCCCTTACGCAAGTAGCGTGATAATATATAGCCTAACATTTGAAGAAGCCTATTACAGATATTTGTGCAAAGTTTGAAGAGGATCTATGCAGTGGTTTTTGCGCCAAGTCGGAACATACATTCGGATTTTAACGATTTTATTATATGTAGAGAAGAGAAGAGAAGAGATAGAGAAAAGAAACAAATAAACTTGTTTCAATAGCTCGCATTGCCTCCCCTTGTAGCTGCCATACGGTTTATCATCGACATTATCAATTTTACGCCGAATTCCTGAGGGATAACGTCGCACACCTCTTGGATAGCCTCATCGAGTTCCTGGAGGGTCTCTGCATTATGAGTCCTAGCCCTGACCCTTCTTTTAAACTCTTCCCATAAGTGTTCTATGTGATTAAGGTCAAGGCTTACTGGCCATAACAGGAATTTCGACCTCGTGTAAATACTGGCGAACTGATGCGGCAGCATGTGGTCGGGCATTATCCTGCATGATCATGAATCCTTCTCCTACAAAACCAGCGTACGGCATAACATGTTGTTCCAGCACCTCCTGAATGTAGCGAAGGGCAGTCAAAGTGCCAAGACGAGGCCCAGTTACGATCTCAAGATTGGTTATTCCTTCCAAAGAGATACCGCTCCAAACAGTCCATGAACCTCCTCCAAATGCTACTCTTTTCTCAATGTAAGCTTGCTCAAAACGCTCTCCCTCTCTACGGTACACTTTTCTGCGTCTATCGTTTCCATGAAGGTTGATTTTGCATTCATCCGTGAACAGTACGAGCCGCCATTGTTCAAGTGACTAATCAACGTGAGCAAGAGCAAACTGCAGCCGCACTTGGCGAAGAGCAGGCGTTAGTTTTGGACCATTAGCAGGTTTGTGAGGAGTTAATCCACTTTCTGCAAGTCTACGTCTTACAGTCCACTCACTTACTGTGACTCCTCGGACCTCACGAAGTCGCTGTTGCACCTGAATACCAGTAAGGTGTCTATTCCGCAATGGTGTTGATGCTATGAAGCGGTCGTCTCGTTCTCATCAGCACGACTTCTTCCCGAACCTGGTCGTTTAACAAAGTTTCCAATCTCGAGGAATCTTGAAAAAATGTTACAAAAGTAACATTCTTTCAACGCTGGATAGTATGCTTGGGCATCGTCGGCCGCATCCCCCTCGCCGTATCCTGAAATCTAAGTAGATAGTCGATGCTTAACCGAATCAACGAACCAGCGCGGGCAATAGCTACTTATTTATAGTGTTTGTTTTTAATTCGTTTTTACTTTATAATGTGCGAGCGAGTTGACGACAAAAAAAAAAAGGAAAAAACGGAAGATGTCAACTCGCCACTTGACTATTGATATTTGGAGCTGACTTGTTGACTGGTTTTATGTTCGTGATAGTTTGCCGTCGAATTCAGCTTTGCAGGAGGTGAAAGAGCCGTGTCTACCTGGTGAGAAAGTTTCGGCAGCAGCGCCTCGAACTGGCCGTCGGACATGGTCACCGACATCTCCTTTCCTTTAGCTTTCCTCCTTTCTGTAGGTGTTGTTGTTATGTAACTCAATCCAGTGGTTCGAACCTGATTCCAACAGATGTTGAGCCATGGCCGATTTTTGGTTGTCATTGTTTTTCACCGCCCTGATAATATGTTCTGTGTTGTGCAGTGGCGAAGGGTGAAAATTGAGTCAGGGGAACCTGAAGAAAAAAAATTAGAATTATTATTTTTTTGGATTTTTTTTCTAGGTTTATTTTGACCTTATTTTCGTAATCAGTGACCCCGAAAAGCACAACAGTGACACCCATGACGACAAAACCGAAAATTTTCGTCGGCGCCATCTTGGAATTTCATTTTCATTTTCTTTATCACCGACCCCGAAAAGCACGAAACTGACACCCATGTCGTCAAAACTGAAAATTTTCGTCGGCGCCATCTTAGATTTTCATTTTGACCTCATTTCCGTTATCAGCGACCCGAAAAACCACGAAAATGGCACCCATGACAACAAAACCGAAAAAAAAAAAAAAAAAACGGTGAAGCATAAAATGCAGAGTATAATAAAAAAATTAAAGTGATTTTATCTTAAATATGTAATTTTACTTATACGTAAATAAGTCAACAAAATAAAAAAACTAGTTGATACCAAATACGATATCGACCATTACTCATTTATTCCATTACTATTTCGTTCTCCCCTACATACTTTCTTTTTCTGTCCTTGTCGTAACTCGATAATCTTCGGTTTACGGGGCTCCCTACAAAACGAAACTGCCAGCCGCGAAGTCACGTGTGCGCGCCCATACGATTTTAGTTCTGAATTCTTCCAGTCAGCTCGTTCTTACTTAGTGGACGGACGTGCCTCTCGCGTTCACGTGCTCTAGCTAGCAAAGTCCTTACGCATCACAACAGTGTAGCCGATCCGTGCGTCATCAGTTCGGTCGAATTGGTCGTGATGACCCAGATACTGTCTGTGCGAAACATGCTTGATCATCATTTGTTAAGGCGAAGACATTTTTCACCGACATGGCTTCGCAAATGCAGACAATAAAATTAACTACCAATCTGGAACATGAGCAGTTTAAGTATTACAGCGAAGAAAAGACAAAGCGACAGGAATTACAATGCCAAGTAATGGAGCTTAAAACCGAAATGGACAGGTTACGGGAAATTTTGAAACACCAAGCTGAACAAGAGAAAAACAAGGCCACTGAAAAGGTCAACAAAGAAAGTTCACCCAAACCTATCGAATATGAGACGGACGAGGATGAACTAGCCAGAGAAACGGAGTGAAGAGAAAAAAACGGAAGATGAACCGTACGCTGACTCCCCCCTCCCAACAAAATGCCAATAATGAACAAGGTAACATACATCCCAAAAATACGCCAAAGCCACCTCCAATAATAGTGCAGGGTGTTAAAGATTGGGGTGCGTTGTCAGAATTCCTCCTCGTATGCCCGATGGCTGCCGGTCCCTTTCGATACGTCGAGAGGGAATAGCATCTGCCGGGCCGGTGCACCCTGGGCGTGGGCAGTATCCTTCCCCGAGGAATGGGAAGAGATTATTATTCCTCGGGGAATGTTACTGTCCATGGCTAATATTCTGACATGGGAGGGGTCCTTTATGGACCAAGGGGGCGTTGCTCCGCGTGACCCTCTGAAAAGCAGAGGGCACAGCGGAGGAGCAAGGGCGGGCTCGGTGTGCACTTACCCTGCCGCCGAGCAGACAGTGAAGGACGCAGTCATTCACTGTCCCCGACGATATCGTAATCCCACCGTCGAAGTGTCGTGGATCACGTCTCGCGGCTTCGAGTGGGACCGAGGGTCTTGGCTTAACCGCCCGGACCGCGAGGTAGAAAACCTCTATAAAAAGTTACCCCGAATCTCAAGCGGCGGCGCACCGCGAGAAGATGTATGGCTGACGGGTTCCTATGGAAAATCAGTCGCTAGTGCAAACCACTGCCGGGCCTGGCTATGGCTTATCTGGGTACAGGGGGCACTGCCCAGATGGACTTTTTATTTCCCCCATGCTCGTGGGAACAGAATGGAAAAACCAAGAACCCAAACGACAGCCGGTAACGGCGAAGGAAGGGAGGAGAGGGATGCGGGGTCGGAGTCCGGCGCCGCATCCAGCGATGTTCGGGCTCCTCTGGCGACGAGGCGGGCGCAATCGGCGGCTCCGATGCGGAGCGTAAGGCCGAGTTTGAGAAGGAGGTGGAGGCGGCGCTGAGGGCTGTCTCATATAAGCAGAAGCCCTCCACCAGGCATAAGGCCATGCCCGCGGCGATCGCCTCCATCATGGCGTCAGCGGAGGCCAGATATTCGGGGCCAACGTCAAATGAAGTGGCCAAACTGCGGGCGGAGGTCGCTCGTCTGACAGCGGCCATGGAGCTTCTCGAAGAGGCCAATAAGAAGCTCCGAGCAGACCTGGCCGGTCTGCGCGAGTCCGGATCTCGCAAGGCGCCCCAAAAGCCAGCAGGCCAGCAGCGACCAAGCCAGCCCGTTTCCGTGCCGGTTCAGAACCAGGTCCTGAACCTAGTTCGGCAGGAGCTGGCTGCCTTCCAGGCGCGGTTCTCCGTCCTCGAGGGCATTGTTCTGCGCCCCCCCCTGGCAGCAACCAGGGCGCCCCCGGGACCGAGGGCGGCCACATATGAGGCTGCTGTGGCCTCCGCACCGAGGCCGCCCGGCCGGCCCTCCGGCAGGGTTGCGTCGGCGCCCGAAGGGCCGGCTCTGGCGAAACCGGCTCCGGCCAAGAAGGCGGCGGCAATGAGGCAGGGCAAGGTGGCGGCCCAAAAGAAGGCGGCGACTGTGCCAGCGCCAGCCGCGAGACAGCCGCCACCGCCGAAAAGCTTAGAGCGTCCCTAAATGCGGACGAGGTCCGAGTGTCCAGGCCCGTCAAATGCGCAGACCTGCGCATCCTGGGTCTGGACGACTCGGTGACCGAGGAGGAGGTGGTGGCCGCCGTCAACAGGACCGGTGGGTGCCCTGCTGAGCAGGTCAAGGCAGGCACCTTACGTCATGGCGGGGGAGGCTAGAGCTCCCTACCGCCGGCCTCGACACGGTCGAGGCGATCCGGCCAGTACTCGACGACTGGCTCGGGAGGAAGCACGGCTCCCTGACGTTTCGGGCGACGCAGGTGCTCTCGGGGCACGGCTGCTTCGGGAAGTACCTGTGTCGCATAAGCAGGGAGCCGGACGCCCGGTGCCATCACTGCGTTCACTGTCTGCAGGACACGGCGCGGCATACGCTGGCCGAGTGCGCCGCGTGGGATGAGCCGCGCCGTGCGCTCGTTACGGAGGTGGGAGGAGACCTGTCGCTGCCGACCGTCGTTCGCTCGATGGTCGGCAGCGCAGAGTCCTGGGACGCGG
Source organism: Noctua fimbriata (assembly GCA_905163415.1). Taxonomy (NCBI): domain Eukaryota; kingdom Metazoa; phylum Arthropoda; class Insecta; order Lepidoptera; family Noctuidae; genus Noctua; species Noctua fimbriata. The sequence continues at coordinate 6,004,923 of LR990929.1, read as the reverse complement.
TGGTGTCCTTCTGCGAAACCGTCATGTCGCAGAAGGAGGCTGCGGAAAGGGAGAGGGAGATGACGAGCTCCCGCCCATCCCGCAGCAGACGCACCGGACGTCGGCAGAGGGCGGACAACGCCCTCTTCCGGCCCCCCTAAATAGGTCCAGGGGCGACGGATGTCCCCGAATCCGTCGCCAGATCACACTGGACCCGAGACGGCGGCGCGTAGTGTTCCACGCGCGCCTCTCTCAGACGTAACGGGGGGAGTTTTACACCTCACTCCCCCCCGGGACGAGGCCCGCAGGTCAGGCGGGCCACACTAGTCCGGGGCAGCGGAAGTCGCATCAGATCCCGTTGCCCCCCGACGCAAGTGTGCGAGGGAACACCGGTGTGGTTTTAGTCAGTACGAGTCTGACAGACTCCTCCGCTCTCCCCAGGGCGGAAGACATCCATAGAGGATTTCCACATCGAGAAAAAAAAAAAAAAAAATGCACCTTACGTCCGGACCTGTCGGGCATGCGAACCGTAACGGTAAGCTGCCCTGTGACGGCGGCGAAAGCCATTGTGGAGGGCCGAAGGCTCTTGGTGGGCTGGGTTTCGGCGCAGTTTAAGCTGCTGGAACCCAGACCTCTGAGGTGCTTCTGCTGCCATGTGGGGCACCACGTGTCGGTCCGGTGCACTTCGGAGGTGGACCGCAGTGGCCTATGCTTCCGCTGCGGCCAGCCCGGTCGCATGGCCGCGGCTTGCTCCGCCACGCCGCACTGCGCTGCATGTGCGGCAACCGGCAAGCCCGCCCATCACCGGGCAGGGAGCAAGGCCTGCGGTACACCCGCCAAGGCTAAGGCCAGGGGCAACGGAAGGCCCTCCACCACCACCGCCAAAACCCCCACCGTCGCCACCACCGCAGCCGCTGCCACTGTCGCCGCCGCGGCCGCCAGTGCTGCAACTTCTGCAGCGGGGCCCTCGCAGGGGGCCCGGGAGGGGGCTGAAATGGAGTGCCAATAACGGCCCCATTACACCTTCTCCAGGCGAACATCAACCACTGCGCCTGCGCTCAGGATCTGTTGATCCAGAGCAGGGCGCAGTGGTCGATTAACATCGCCGTGGTCGCTGAGCCGTACTTTGTCCCACCCGGGGATGACTGGGTGGAGGACCTTAGCGGCTCAATGACCATAATTGTGTCGGCCGCCGCCGGTACCCCGACACTTGAGAGTGTCAGGAGGGGTCAGGGGTTCGTAGCAGCACGGTTCGGGGAGATCGTTGTAGTCGGAGTCTACTTCTCCCCGAACCGAACTCTCGCCGAGTTCTACAACTCCCTCAGGTCAGGTCAGGAGTTGAGTGTCGTCATCGGGAGCCATTCTCTCCCCGTGCTTGTGCTCGGGGACTTCAATGCCAAGAACTTGGCTTGGGGTTCTCGTTACACAGATGTGCGGGGTAGGAAGGTGGAGGACTGGGCTTTGGAAACAGGCCTGGTCGTCCTAAATCGGGGTTCTGTCCCCACGTGCGTGCGGATGCGGTGTGAGTCGGTGGTGGACATATCGTTAGCTAGCCCCGCTCTGTCGCCGCGTGTCGTTGACTGGCGCGTCATGGAGGGGGTGGAGACCTATTCCGACCACCGGTACATCCGGTTCGACGTCTCCACCCAGACCTCAAGCGCGCCGGTCCTACAGGCCCCGAGTGGTCCGCGATGGGCGCTGAAGCAGCTGGACCGGGAGCTCCTCCTGGAAGCCTCGATCGTGCAGGCCTGGGTGTCATCACCGGCCAGGCCTGCCGACATCAACAACGAGGCGGGTTGGTTCCAGGAGGCCATGTCCGAGATTTGCGACGTGGGAATGCCCCGAGTTAGACCAGGAAGCGCCCGACGTCAGGTGTTCTGGTGGTCGCGAGATCTGACGTCTCTGCGTGAGGCGTGCGTTGCTGCGCGGCACCGGTACGCCAGGCATCGCAGGCTCCGCATCCGCCCTCCACGCCACGATGGGCAAGCTCTTTGAAAGAGTTATTGCTAACCGCCTCGCCGGGCACCTCGCGGGGATGGGGCCGGGTCTTGCGGAACACCAGTTTGGTTTCCGCAAGGGGCGCTCGACGGTGGACGCCATCATGCGTGTGAGAGCCCTCACGACGGGGGTCGCGGTTTCCCGGGGCGGGGTTGTATTGGTGGTGTCACTTGACATCGCCAACGCCTTCAACTCCATGCCCTTGAGCTGCATTGGGGAGGCACTCCGATATCACCGGGTGCCGACCTACCTTCGTCGTGTGGTCGGGGACTACCTGACGGATAGGGCCGTCATCTACCCCGGTCGGGACGGAGAATGGAACCGGCGAGAGATGTCGTGCCACAGGTCGTGTTCCACAGGGATCGGTTCTGGGGCCGGCCTTGTGGAACATCGGTTACGACTGGATGCTGCGCGCCGACCTCCCTAGCGGCGTCAGCGTAGTCTGTTACGCTGACGACACGCTGGTACTGGCACAAAGGAGGTCGCACGAGGCGGCGGCCGAAAACATGACACGCGGGGTTGCGATAGTCGTGGAGAGGATCCGGCAATTGGGTCTCGAGGTGGCATTGCACAAGTCCGAGGCCATGTGTTTTCATGGGCCTCGGAATGCGCCACCGTCGGGATCCCTACTGACGGCAGGAGGGGTTTCCATCGGCGTCGGGTCGACGCCGAAGACGAGGACGAGTCCCAGGTACTTACCTGGGACTCGTCCTCGACAGCCGGTGGAACTTCGTGGAGCATTTCCGACGTTTGGCCCCCAAACTGGAACGGACCGGGGCTGCCTTCAAGCGGCTCCTGCTCAACCTGGGGGGTCCAAGCGCCGCGGGAGACGCCCTGGGCGTCGGGGGTCACGTGGTGGCCCCCGGCCACCGTAGGCGCGGGCCTGTGGACGGCGAGTTATGGGCTAGCTCGCCGTCCGGCCGTCTTATGACGACAGGCCGTGTCGACGGCGCGTTCGTGTTCCACGCGCGCCTAAAGGAGATGTCAGCAACCACGTAGGGGTCTGCACGGGCCGATGCCTGCCAGGGCTGCGGGACTGTTCGAAAGAGATACCGCGGCCCTAGAACATAAAGGGCAAAGAGGGAACATGGATGGGTTTTAGTCAGTACAAGTCTGACACTCCCTTCCGCTCCGCCCAGAGCGGGGGGGTCATTTGATGATTTCCCATCCAAAAAAAAAAAAATAATAACAGTCATTCTATGACTCTATAGCCAGTACTCAGGGCGACAGGTTCACCTTACGAACGGGGACATCGTTCATCATTTTTAAGGTGAACCTGCGTCACAATAAATGCAACCAATGAAGATGCCTATAGAGAGATTACGAAGCTACTAACTTCAAATAATTCACTCTGGCACTCGTATGAGAACAAACAAGCCAGACCAATACGAATGATGGCTAAAAAGCTGCATCATACATGCCAGCCAGATAGAATCCTAGAGTACCTTAAAAACAAGTGCTACAAAATTGAAAGTGCTGCAGCAAATTAAGTTGGAGGAAAAAAGAACCACTCAATATGTTTATGTTGACATTTGAAAAAGATGAAGATAAAAACAAAGGTTTCCTCTAAGTGTTGGGCAAACCTTGATGCTTTTTGCTCGTTACTTATTGCCCATTGACCATTTAGTTCTTTTATTGGCGGTATGTGAGCAATAGGTTGTTTTTGGTTCCTTGTGGCTTTCCATAGTGAGTAATCAGTAGATCGATCATTAGTCAGTTGAAGAAGATATCTAGTCAAGTTTTCATCCCGAAATTTCTTGATCGCCTTCCTAATTTGCTTAGTTAGTGTATTTAACAGTGTCTTATCTTGGGGAAACCTGTTTCGCTGCCACTTTTTTCTCAAGGTTCTTTTTTCTCTGATCAGATCTGTTATTTCTTTAGGATAACTATTAACCTTCAAAGTTCTTTTTTCTCGGGTGTATTAGCCCATGCAGTTTATTGGACATCTACAATAAATTTGTTTAGTTCGAAATTAAGTTGGTACTTCTCATTTATGAATATATTTAGGTCTATTTTATTTTCTAAGTCTATTTTAAAGGATTCCCAGTCTGTGAACTTCGGCCCGGTCCTGTAACTATTGTACACATGTGATATACCATAACTAGAAAATGCAACTATTGCTGAAGTTACCGCAATAATGACCACAGGATGCAGTCACAAAGAAGCTGTGCTAAAAGTACAAAAAGCAATAAGTCAATTCTATGATTGGACCAAAAAGTGGAGGATCAAGTTGAATGAAACAAAATCCATTCACATTGACTTCACTAATAAGATATCAGAATATAACCCAGTGTACATTAACAACAAAAGTGTACCGTACGAAAACACTGCCAAATATCTTGGTATGACCTTAGACGCAAAGCTTCGCTGGAAAGCCCATGTTAAAAAAGAAACGAGAAGAATTAGAAATTCGTTACAGAAGCATGAACTGGGTACTAGGAAGGAATTCCGCGTTGTCAGTTCCTAACAAAATCTTGCTCTACAAATCAGTCCTTATGCCAGTATGGACCTATGGTATACAACTATGGGGTTGCGCCAAAGAACGCAATGTAGAAATTATACAGAAATTTCAGAACAAAGTACTTAAGAACATCGTGAACGCGCCTTGGTACATAAGAATTTACGACATCAATCGGGACCTGAATATAGAGTTCGTAAACAGTATAATCCAAAAATATGCAGAAGCTCATGAACGTCGGCTTCATCATCATGTTAATGTTGAAGCCATCCAGCTCCTCGACAACACGGACATAGTAAGAAGGCTCAAAAGGACTAAGCCTTTTGAGTAAGTGTAGTGTAACCTATTTGTGACTTTACCGCGAGTGTAATATAGTACCTAGCTATTTATATAGACACAAGAACAAAGTGACTTCGCCTTAACAGACGCTAAGTAAACGCAATGGACGTGCTCTTAGACATAATTTTACTTTTAGCAAATTAAGTTAGATTAAAATTGCTTATTAGCTTTATAAATTAAGAAGGTAGGTAGTAGGAAAAGACGCATGGCACAGCTAGTACTAATATAATTAAACTGTGTTCGAACTGTTAGATTTAAAAAAATCTTGAGAGGTTGGTTAAAGACTAAACATCAAACTAAAACCTTTAGGAGCCAAGAAAAGAGAGAGAAAAAAACAGTCATGCCGGATGAAGGCTAGATTGTAATATAATAAATAAATATAAAAAAAAAGTTCTGAATTCTGATACCCGAGCACCGGCTTATTTGGCGCCACCTGTTGCTTTATGTGTTGACAAGAAATTTTTTGCCATTTTTTAAATATTTTCAATCCTATGATGTATTAAATGTCTGTACATGTCTAAGCTGGAGTACATATCTTTAATGTGACTCTATTATTTGTCTATAGAATACTGACTGTGCCATTTTTTAAAGCCGGTAGGAATCGAGTTGTATGCAGTGTTGGGCACAATTGAATTATTTTTTTAATTGTAGAGGCAAACAATTACAAATTTTATTTCAACTAAATTAATTGCAATTAAATTAATTAAATTATTTTTTAATTGTGTAATGCAATTAAAATCAATTGCAATTAAATCTGTTAATTGTGGTTTACAATTAATTCAATTGCAATTAAAATTTTATTTGCAATTAAATTAATTGTTTTAAACAATTTATATTTAATTTAACTACGTATTTGATGAATGTAAATATGGCAGGAGTCCATAGTCTACACTTTTACGTAATGTTCTGGCTTAAATCCAGGCTTTCCTGACCTTTGAGAATAAAGGAGAATGCTCTTGTATTGTTTGCATTTTGTTTTTCAGTTACTGACTTTTATTAATTGTTAACTGTAATTGTAAACGTGTATCAAACAATTAACAATTAATCAATTGTAATTGCAAATTTTTACAAGCACAATTAATTTAATTGTAATTGCAAAGTTTTACAAGCACAATTAATTAATTGTTAATTGCGATACGTTACAATTACAATTAATTATTTTAGTTGTTAGTTGTTAATTGTTTTCACAATTAGTTTTTGCCCCACTCTGGTTGTATGGAACCTTCGCCACTTGTGTTGTGTAAACATGGTAAATATCCCATTTGATAATGTTAGTGACCATGCCATTTTAAAAAACATCTAATGTTTTTATGGTCCAATACAATGCTTTAAAAAAACGAGAGACGAGTGGAAGGGACACCGACGTAAAACCGGTTACCACGTACTCAGTACATCATTTCCCACATAGAAAATTTTGATCAGTAATTAAAAAAAAAAAAAATGAATGATTAATAGGCGGGTTTAAAATGTCGGTTGTAGACTACCCATAGAGGCCCACTAAAACAGGTCGAATAACCTTGTCTACAATAATGTTCAAACTCAAAAATTATTCTTCATTGTCTTACATTAATTTGAAAAACTAACTAATTCATTCAGGTATTCGAATTCCGGAATTTCCAAAGTCCACTTAACCAGTTTCCGTTGTATAAATCTGGAATCACCAACCCGCCTCGAGCAAGCGTGGTGTACAGCGGTCGTGCCTTCTCTATATGGTCTGCCTTGTCTGTATGTGTGTGTTTCTGTGTGTCTGTGTTTGTCGTGTCTTTATCCCTCAGTGGGTTAGAAATAAGCTGGTAAATTTGTATATATCTAAGACGACCAATGCGATGAAAATGTACGTCTGGCTGATTCTAGGCGGCTTACCACGCTACCAACTGGCTGTCTGAGGCGGTGCTACAGCAACATAGAACAAAAAGTACTACAGCGCCATCCATGACAGATGATGAACTAAACATCGAAGTACATCAAAATCCAAGAAACTTATATACTAACTGGAATGAGTACAAACAAAATTTTGATGTCAAAAACTGTTTGAAAATGAACTTTATCTCAAACGTATAGAGTTCCTATTACATTTTTTACAAAAGGGGAAGAAAAGCGACCAGAGTGGATTGTGTCCTAGTCTAACAATTGCTAGTCATCATCATCATCATTCTCTTGCCCTTATCCCAATTCATTTGGGGTCGGCGCAGCATGTCTTCTTCTTCCATACTTCTCTATTACTCGTCATCTCATCCGACACCTCCTTTCTTGCCATATCATTCTTTATACAGTACATCCATCGTTTCTTTGGTCTTCCTCTACTCATATACCCATTGCTAGTAAACAAAAATTTTTTTTTTTTTTCTGTTATTCAGAAATCACGTTGATAGCTATACCAGCACATACATCGTAACGGGATTAATTTAATATTCAAATACTAAATATTAAAATAATAAATTCTTGCGAAAAAAAGTAAGCTTAATATAAATTAAATTATTTATGAATTAAGTTATTTCTGAACGGCAACATAGATGACACTCATATAAACAAACAATATGGCCGATACAATTCGCGCTGAAGTCATATTTTTGCGTTATCAAGTTCTTTTTACATTACTTAAGTGAAATCTTCCTCTTTAAATATAGTGAAACAGAGTTGTGTGAAGGGGTGTAATAGTGAGGGGTTTACTGGATGCAATTTCTTTTTCAGGTAAGTTCTTTTAACCTTGTTTACAAATTATGACTAGTGTGACAATGTTCTAGATCTGTAAACGGGGATTATGAAAATTTCGTAAAAAATACACCTTTTCTATTATCCATATTTATAAACTTGTGCACATGCATATAAAATACAAAAAATTGTTATTTATAAAGCACTAGCCAAACTTAATCAAGTAGGTACTCAATTTAATATTAACAAAATTAACTTCTTGAAAATAAACGAATTCTATCTTTAATTTTTTATATTCTGTTTATTGTTTGTGTATGTACTGTTTTTTTCCATGCAGACTACCTAACAGTGAGAATATCCAGCAACGGTAACTTCAAGTTGTCCCTTAAAAGAAGAAGTATTCAACCTATTGCCTAGTTTGCAACTGTCTTCCATCATCAGCATCTTCGCATTTAAATTTAAGATTACCGACTCATACTAAAAACTAACAAATACATAAAACCATGCGTTTAATAATGTATACATTATGTGTGATTAATAAAATTACCAAATACTACGTATTGTTTGAATATGCTACATGCGCGTATGCTTCATCTATGTGAATATTGCAGCCCTGTACGCTTTGAAATGAGGAACAAATGAAGGATGTAACCTAACGTATAGACCGCCGTGAACGAAACTAAGTGTCACGTATTCTTCACTTCATAGACCTATCCCATTACAGAGTTATACAGTATGCATAGGTTTCGGCTTCGCTCTGTTTTTTTATACCCCTGTGATTTTGAATAAACCACCCATGCAAAGCGGGGAGAGGGCTGCTAGTAAGTTATAACAGAATAACTGTCCCAAATGTAAACTTACAAATATTGGATACCCTATTAGAAAGAGATGACATCCACTCTCGAAGTTTTCTCGCTCGGAACGGCTTTCCGTTGCACGTAATCATTCCAGTTAGTATATAAGTTCCTTGTCTAAATCCTACATCGCGCAAGTAACGTCATCCACGACTTAAGACTACGCATATAGAAGAACCCGCAGTAGCCCACTAGACATAACACCTGTCTGGTCGGAGTATCCTCCCTTTTCTATGTGGGGTGAAGAACATTACACTTTATGTTTTTACTACGGCATGAACTATTATGCAGAGGTCTACCACAGATTTTTTTGGAGGGATCGATTACTAGTATACTAGTTCTACGTGGACAGTGACATAATAATACCATCACGAGCAACTATTGTTCTAAAGATGAGAACTTGTCAAACTCACTAAGGTGATTCCTTCAATGTAGCCCACGAATTTCTTAAACTCAGCGAGGCAGCGGCAGCTCTGTAGCTGTACAGACCTGCCGCTGCCTCGTTGGTCTAGAAACGAAAAACTGCCAATTGCCAGTTTTTAGTTATCTTTACGTTTTGCTCGTATTTCAGAAACCTCAGCAATTCTCGACGCACAAGAGGGTCTGGACGACGCGGCGACGACGGTAGCTCAGTGTTCAGACATCCCACGCCCATCGCGCCACGACCCTAGAATACGGACATTGTGCAATATCGCTCACCCTTTAAGGTGGAAGCGCCGGGGTAGCCCGCGAAATTTAGAGGGGTTTGAATTTAATGGCCGGCTTAACCTCCGCCATTTTTTTTTCAAAGTTGCGGCTTGCATAAAACGTATATCAATCGATAGCTGGCATCAATACAAAGAAGTTTTGAATGCGACAAAATGGGTTGTTGTCGAAGGTTCGGCCGAAAAGTCCGAAGCCGAAGCTGAAGCTTCAGGCGGACACTAGAACAATACATAGATCATCTTTCAGATGATTTATGGCTAAAACGTGGTCAACACGGACTGCACGGAGATAACGAGTAATAGAGAAGATGTAAGAAGAAGACATGCTGCGCCGACCCCAAATTAATTGGGACAAGGGCAGGAGTATGATGATTACGTATTATATCATTTATGTCAGGTAAAGAAAAAAACGAATCTGTCATAAAGAGCCCAACGTCATAAAAAAAATAAAAAATCTACAGGTAATAAACAAAACTGGATCACACGCGGAGTTAAGCGTTGTAGTAGAACTAGACGATCTTTATTATGAAAATATAGAATGACTCGAGACAGTAAGTCAAAAATGGCATTCAAAACTTTCTCGAAAAGATATCAAAACGTTATCAAACTAACACAGAAAGCCCAGAATACTTATTTCATTGGAACAAGCACCAACAAGTTGAAGGCAACTTGGAAAATTATTAAATCTATAAAACCTAACATTCCTAAAACTAATATAAATTCGATTAATGTAAATAACCAACATTTAACAAAACCCAAAGAGATACACACAAACCCAAAGAGAACACAACAATTTAATGACTATTTCGTATCATCAGCTCAACCAAATGCTAACTATTCAAAGTCCATTCAAAGTCTTTAACATACCCGGATCACATAAATCCATGTTTATGTCACCAACTGTACCAAAATACATACTACAATAATAAATACTCTTAAAAACACCAACAGCACAAGCTATGATGATATTAACACCGGAGTGGTCAAATCAGTTGCTCTTATTATAGCGCCCATATTACCTAAGTGACATTATAAATAAAAGTATTCAGAAAGGCACTTTTCCCAATAAGTTAAAGAATTCAATAATAAAGTATTACAAAGACGATAAAACAAAAGTTACCAATTATAGGCCAGTTGCACTGATACCAGAAAAAAAAAAAATATATATATTTATATTTTCAAAAAAATTGAGGTTTTATAACAGCATTAACAGTTCTTTAGAAAAAAAAATCATTTTTTGCAAGGAACAAATGGGCTTTAGAAAAAATAGAACCAATGATATGGCTATTTATAACTTTTTAGAAAAAATACATCATAACATTGATAACAGAAAACCAGTGATGGCGATGTTTATGGACATGACCAGGGCATTTGATTATGTACACCATAAAATGCTATTAACTAAGCTCGAAATATATGGTATCAGAGGTAACGTCCTTAATCTGATAAAATCTTATTTGGAGAATAGAAGTCACAAATTAATAAAGTAAATATAAAGACCAAAACCGAGGTAGTTTATTCCTCTAGCTCTAGAATATTGTCATGTGGTGTGCCGCAGGGTTCTGTGTTGAAACCATTACTTTTTATTTGCTATATTAATGACTTTCACCAAGTAGTCGAACATCAAATGTCACTATTTGCCGACGACAGCACTGTTATATATGTTTCTGGCACTACAAAAGATATAGAAGAGCATGTAAACAATAGCCTTATTCCTATTATCGACTGGTTAAATGCTAATAACCTTCAAATAAACCTAAACAAAACTAAAGTTATGAATTTTAAAATTAGACACAAAGAACAATCACAGTTTCAAATAAACTATAGGGGATTGAAATACTTGAAGCTAATGTTACAAAATTTCTTGGACTACATATTGACAATGACATGACATGGAGGACTCAAATTGAAAGTGTTTGTGGAAAGCTTAGTAGATTTTCATATGCTGTTTATAAGCTGGGTAAAATTGTAAATAAGACCTAGCAGCCCATCATGGTTATGTTGCCTCTTTGCAGTAAGGCCTCATATTCTGGGGTAATGCCCCTTAGATTCAAGAAGTACTAATTGCACAGAAAAAATGTATCCGCGCTATTTGTAAAATAAAACAAACAGAATCATGCAAGCCACATTTTCATAAGCTAAAAATATTAACTTTACCGTATTTATGAAGCCTGTTATAAAACACAACATGAATTTATATAGATTTGTAGAAAGTAAACGGCGCTCAAAAACGGTGTTAGCAACAAAAACAAAATTTCACAGCAAAAGCTTTTTCGAAATGGCTCAAAAAATATATAATAAGTTACCAGGACAAGTTATCTCAAGTAACACATTAACGAATTTAAAAGAAATCTGTTCAAATTGTAAAATAACAAGGTGTATTATTTATTCTGTTGACGAATATTTAAATGCCAATTTTTAATTTAGTTCCCTTTATGTTATGTGAGATACTAAATTATTTTGTTAATTTTGATTAATTAGTGATATTATTATCATTATTTAATTTATAGTGCAAGCATGGCAATTTTATAATCATTTTTTAATTTTTTATGGGTTAAAGACCTGAAATAAATGATTTTAATTTTTTTTTAAATTATTATTTCCTTTATTTATCTTCTTACACACTAATTACATTTTTAAATATTTCTTAACAAAAACCATATAAAAACATTTAAAAATATAAAAAATAGTGGTCCGCCAGTAGCGGGAGCAGGGTCCAAGATACCGGTGGTTAGGGCTCCAGAGACAGGAACCTCCTCACAATACGAGCCGTATCGAGGAGTACTGCCTTCTGAATCAGGCCCTTGATCCAACCGCCTAAGGAGAGCCTCGAAAGATGGTCGTCGAGGCTCTTGGCTATAAGGCCATTGGCCGTCACGACGATCGGCACAATGATAGCCGAGTTCACATTCCACATGTCGACAACCTCGTGTGCCAAGTCGTGATATTTTATTTGTTTCTCTTTCTCAGCTTTCACGAGGTTCTCGTCATGCGGGATGGTAACATCGACTATCATTACGCGGCGCGCTGATCGGTCTATCACTACTATGTCAGGCTTATTGGCGACAATAGTCCTGTCAGTAATGATAGACTGATCCCAGTACAGCGTGACATGGTCTTTCTCGAGAACTGGGTCGGGCACATACTTGTAGTACGGTACCTCAGATTCCACAAATTTATATTTCAAGGCAAGTTGCTGGTGAATAATCCTGGCTACTTGGTTGTGCCTGTGCAAGTACTCGCCGTTAGCCAGACGAGAACAACCAGAAATAATATGACTGTCTGATGTACTCACCCGGACGGTGGCATGCCCGACACACGTCAACCGTCCCGTTCTTCATAATATATTTCCGGTAGTTGTTCGTCAACATAACTTCGTCCATAATCGCACAGACAAAACCTTCAGTTTCACCAAAGAGGTCGCCGAAACGTAACCAGGATACGGACGCTAGAAAATCTACATCGGGCCCATGAAGAGCTCGGTAGAAGCGCCCGTGAAGCTACTTGCCTTGCCATACTTCCTTGCGGTCATCGGTAGTAAGTACTTCAGGTTTGCGCCAGTTCTCTTTAGCCATGGACAGCGGGGTGAGTCCCTTGTCCACTTCGACCACATTTCGGTGCATACCCACCTCGACTTTTAAAAAATATTCTCTGAGACTGCACATCTCGCGGTTGTGAAGGGACTTCGCGTTTAAAAACCCTCGACCCCCGCACTTCCGCGGGATGTACAGCCTCATCACTGATGATCGTGGGTGATGCATCCGGTTTGCGGTAAGCAGTGTACGAACTCTCCTATCCAGGGCATCGAGTTCGGTCTGAGTCCATTTGAGTACGCCGAAAGAGTACATTAAAACCGGCATGACCCAACCGTTGAAGGCGCGAACCTTGTTTCCGCCTGAAAGAAGGCTATGTAATACCTTGTTCAGGCGTCCAAAGAAGCGCTCCTTCAACGATTGCTTCATGTCAGTTACGTTAATGCCTAACGCTTCCGACTTACCCAAATACTTATAGCTTTCGGATGAGGAAAAGGATCTCAGGTGTATGGAATCCGAGAGCTGAATTCCCTCGGATTCCATAATCTCCCCTCGCTTTACATACATGACTGCACATTTGTCCACACCAAATTCCATCCTGATGGCGCTACTGAAAGTTTCAGTTACTTTCAGTAGCTCCATCAGTCGCAATTTGTTGGGGGCAAAGAGTTTCAGGTCATCCATGTAAAGAAGGTGAGATATGACCTGACCACCTCTCCTCAACCAGTAGCCTAGACCTGAATCCTCCAGCAATGTGCTCAGAGGATTCAGGGCTAGACAGAACCAAAGTGGGCTCAGACTGTCGCCCTGGAATATTCCCCGTTTAATCCATACAGGTTCATCGTTCCCCTGGATCTGTCTGTGATATCGAAGGACCGTCCTCCATTGCCCCATACACGACTCAAGGAAGGCGCGTAGAGTTGCATCTATCTTGTACAACTCCAGCACCCTCATGAGCCATGTATGTGGCACCGAGTCGTAGGCCTTCTTATAATCTATCCAGCATGTAGACAGATCCTTGCGGGATCGACGAACCTGTTGGCTAATGGCCATGTCGATGAGAAGTAGCTCCTTAGTGCCGCGGGACCCATTCCTACATCCATTTTGAGAGGCAGACATAATGGAGTTTTTGTCAATGTGTGTATTAATTTTAGCTCTCAAAATGGATGTCAGAAGTTTATAGACCGTAGACAAACACGTGATTGGTCTATAATTTTTGGGTTCCGCGGGACTACCTGACTTATGGAGCAGGTGGGTAACGCCTGTTGTTAAAAACTGCGGTAAGGACCCAGACTCTAAGGATGACTGGAATTGGGATGCCAGGCAAGTGTGTGAACTACAAGCCATTTGAGCCAAAAGTTGTGCAGTCCGTCCGGTCCCGGTGACTTCCAGTTCGGTAACGGACGAACTGCTCTGGCTATATCTAAAGGTGTTATCAAAATTGGCTCCATTTCTGGGATAGGTTCACACACTCGTTCGACATCACGCATCCAGTCAGCCTCAGTATGACAGACGGGCACCGACCAGATGCTGCGCCAGAAAGAACTCGTGGCAGCATCATCCGGGCGGCACACGTCTGTCATATTTAGCTCGGGTCGCTCCCAAGCTCTGTATACCCACCTCTCATCGCTCTGGAACATGCGATTCTGTGAGTACCGATCAACCCGGCGCTTATACCTCCGAATACGGTTCGCCCATGCATAAACTTTCTGCTTCAGGAAGTCGATGCGCTCTGTGACACGGGACATGTATTCTTGGGGACTGATTCCAGTCCCCGAGAATGCCCGCCTCACAAAGCGCATCACACGTGGTCATGTGCCCTCCCTGAAGCAGTGTAGTTTGCCGATGTGTACCCTGGCCCTGTCGATGCGGCGCTCGATCCTGCGCTGCCAGGCTGGTACGGCTGGTTTTGGTCGAGTAGCTACGTCACAATTTGGGAACTTGACGTTAGCTAAACGACATGCCGCAACAGCCCCACAGTACAGGATCGAGTGTGTATCAACGAGGTTCTCGCTACTCTCGAATATATTCTAAACACAAAATTTGAAGATCCTAACTTCAAAACTGACGGACTTTCATATAAACTTCCATCCTCTTTAGGGGTGGAATTCCCAAAAATCCTTTTTTAGGTAATACTTACTCTTGACAGAGAATACACTCTCCAAGTTTCATGTCTCTAGGACCAGCTGTATGGGATGTGTGTTGATATATCACCCAATCAGTCAGTTAGTTTATCATGTCAAAGTCAAAATTATTTATTTGCTGTAAATGTGGTACAAAAGATGGTAAAAATGACATGAAGTGCAACTACACATTTCGCCATAAAAATAGCATGCAAATATTATTACACAAACATTAAACATCATTTTATATATCTAATGTAATCTTCTATCTTCTAAATATATAAAAGCACAAGGTCACTCACTCACTTATCACGAAATATCGAAAACCGTATTGACGTATAAAGATGAAATTTGGCAGGGAGGTAGTTTATAGTTAGTAGACAACGTTCTTTTTGCTTCTGAAGCAAATCAACTGGTACAAATGCTCCAAGACCTGAGCATTGCAAGCCTTGAGGTTGGACTGACGATGAATTGAAAGACTAAAGCCATGAGCAATGCCGCTAAATATAGGGTCGAGGTTGATGGGCAGGAAATACACTATGTCAACGAATATATCTACCTGGGCCAGCTAGTTTCCTTCAACAACAGGCAGGACAAAGAGATCGACCGTCGAGTCGAAAATGACTGGAGGAGCTACTGGTCCATGAAGGCATTTATGAAGGGCGACCTTCCTATCGATATAGTGGTCATGGCTGAGACCACGGAGGACCTCAGTACAATGCTCGATGACCTTAGTAGAGCTTCCGAAAGAGTGGGTCTTAAAATGAACATGGACAAAACCAAAATCATGTTGAATAACCATGTAACACCCACTCCTATCAAGATCGGAGACTCTACACTCGAAGTTGTAGACGATTATGTCTACCTTGGACAAACGATTCTGTTAGGTAGGTCTAACTTCGAGAAAGAGGTCAATCGTCGAATCCGACTCGGCTGGGCAGCGTTCGGGAAGTTGCGTGGTATCTTCTCGTCCAACTTACCGCAGTGTCTCAAGACGAAAGTCTATGACCAGTGTGTGTTGCCAGTGATTACTTACGGGACCGAAACATGGTCGCTCACAATGGGCCTTATCAGAAGGCGTAAAGTCACCCAAAGGGCAATGGAGAGGGCTATGCTCGGAGTTTCTTTGCGTGATAAAATCAGAAATGAGGACATCCGCAAGAGAACCAAGGTAACCGACGTAGCCGAAGAATAGCCAAACTGAAGTGGCAGTGGGCAGGGCACATTGCTCGCAGAACGGATGGCCGATGGGGCCGAAAAGTTGTCTAAATAATAATGTTAGTGACCATGATAGTTTAAAATCTTATATCACCTCAGCAATATATTTAAGCCTAATAACCCGAATCCAAACTCGGATGAATCTAATATCGACATGGTCCTCAACCAAGATTTTCAACTGGATCTACCCTTAAAGTTAGTAACGCCTATGGAGATATGTAGAAATATAAACTTAATGGATGTTGTCCATTAAGTTTATATTTCTACATCTATTTACAAGGCCCCAGGTTATGATCTTATCGACAAAAAAGTCCTTCAAGAATTACCACGCAAAGGAATTGTGTACCTCACCATACTTTTTAATGCCGTTCAACGAGTAGGCTACTTCCCAGATATATGGAAAGTATCGCAAGTAATAATGATCCACAAACCCGGTAAACCGATACATAATGTCACCTCATACAGACCTATCAGTCTCTTACCGATTATGTCTAAGATTTATGAAATGTCCCTACTACACAGAATGTTACATGTTCTCAATGAGAAGTCCATAGTCCCAGACCATCAATTCGGATTTCGAAAAGAATATGCTACGATCAGAAAATCCTTTGAGAAAAAAAAGTATAGCTCAGCTGCTTTCCTTGACATATAACAGGCCTTTGACAGAGTCTGGCACAAAGGTCTGCTTGCCAAATTAAATCCCTGTTACCACATAAATTCTATGGTGTACTAAAATCCTACATTACAAACAGAATATTTCAAGTGAGAGAAAATCAATCCACCTCGGGATTCCACGAAATATCCGCAGGAGTACCACAGGGCTCGGTCCTCGGACCTGTGCTGTACACCCTATTTACTTTCGATCTGCCACAGAGCTCCGAGATCACAACTGCTACCTTCGCGGATGACACTGCCTTACTTGCTTCCCACAAATGTCCAACACAAGCATCTCGCATATTGCAAACCAGCTTAGATGAGACTGAACAATGGCTAACCAAATGGAGAATTGCCGCCAGCGTATCCAAGTCTGTGCACGTCACATTTACTCTCTACAAGAATGATTGTGACCCTGTCACCCTAAACGGCAGTCAACTACAGTCTGTCTGTAGACAACAAAAACCACGAGTCTGTGAAGTATTTGGGCATGCATCTTGACCGCAAGCTCACATGGAGGAAACAGGTCGAAACAAAAAGGGAAGAAATGAACCTGAAATACAGAGATATTTTCAGGCTCCTAGGAAGGCACTCAAAACTGGCGATAGACAACAAACTCCATATTTACAAGACTATACTAAAGCCAATCTGAATATATGGCATCGAACTTTGGGGATCAGCTAGTCATCATCATCATCATTTCAGCCGAAAGACGTCCACTGCTGGACATAGGCCTCCCCAAGGGGGGTTTTGCCATAATCGCCACGCTTGGCAGGCGGGTTGGCGATCGCAGTATGTTTGTTATAAAAAAATAAAAAAAAAATCACAGAGAACGCTGCTGCCCATTCTCTGGTAAGTCCCTTAGTCGCCTCTTACGACACCCACGGGAAGATATGGGATGGTGCTATTCTTTACGTCTGGACACCATACAGAACGTCAACTAACGATCAGCTAGTGCCTCCAACATAATGAAAGTGCAAAGGGCACAAAATTATATACTAAAACAAATATCCAACGCACCATGGTTTATTAAGACAAAAGAGATCCATGAAATCCTCAATATACCTTTGGTCAACGAGGAGATAAATTCACATGGCGACAACTACAACTGCTAAAGCATCCAAATAAGCTTGCGGGGCAGCTAACCATCCCAGAAAGCATCCGTCGATTAAAAAAGCGAAGGGACATTTTCGACCAGAACAGTCAGTGATGACTCCGAAAAGATAGGGCAGACTCCACTGGAAGTAGCGCCCAACACGCCATCAGAACCATCCCATCTGCCCATAGTCTGAAAGACTGATCGCAACATTAAACAAAGAAAAAAAAAAAAAAAAATATGTGAGATTACGTATGTGTATGTTTTGTGCGTGGAGTGTATATGTGTGTGGTGTGTGTGTGTGTGTGTGTGTGTGTTGGAGAATAGTGTACGGTTGCAATTAGAAAGGGAGTTTAAGTTTTCACATAGTTACTAGCTATTTGGTAGCGGTCGAGGTTACGGCGTGGCAAGGGGTGCGAAGAGAGAGTGGAAGCCGACCTCAATAAATTTAGGAAAAGGCTAGGCAGACGATGATCTGTTTGATTGCAAACTTCAAAATGTTATTATTTTTTTTATTTTTGAGAGCCTACATTGTGTATCACTGCTGGGCAAAGGCCTCCCCTTTCTCCCTCCAAACCTCTCTGTTCTGTGCATTTTCTGGCCATGTTTGCCCCGCGAACGTGGTCAGATCGTCACACCACGTTCGCCGCGGTCGTCCTCGTCGGCGCTGTCCACCTCAGGCGTCCAGTGATTGACGATCTTTGCCCACCTCTCCGGGTGCATCCGTGCGACATGGCCAGCCCACTCCCACTTTAGCTTGGCTGTCATTAGCTCCCACATCAGCTACTTGAGTTATGGAGCGCAGGGTGGTGTTCCTAACGCGATCTGATCGCTTGGCACCTATTATGCTGCGCTCCATCGCTCGCTGACAAATTTTGAGCTTGGACTTTTGTTAAACAAAATGTTAAGACAAAAAATAATAGACGTGGTTGGTATCGTGAACCGTGTAATTAGAGGGCAAAAGATTTTGCATAAATCGAGTTGGAGATAAATCCAGGTGCAGCTAAACATTTACATACTCTTCAGAAAAGTGAAGTAAGACAACGACGTCTTCAGGATCTGTAAAAAAAAAGTGACGGTATTATTTTATTCACCCAATGGTGTCTTGTTGATATGATATGATTTGTAAGCACGGTCTTGGACAGAGTCTGGGCTCAGTAGGTTATTTTTAGGAATTATAGTTCAAATTAGTAGCGTGAGTATGGAAGAAGAAGACATGCTGCTCCGACCTCAAATGCATTGGGACAAGAGCAAGAGAATGATGATGGATAGCCTGAGGGAGAGATCCACTGAACAAACACAATCTGCCAAACAGAAATGACTCCTAAACATAAGTCTTAATTCAAGGAACTGTCCCGTTGGTCTCATTGACTAAGAGCGTAAAAGAACAGAGAGTACACTTGTGCCAGCCAGCGCCGATGGCTAATCTCCGCTGAGATTGGTCACCGTGACCGAAAACGGTCAGGAGGTCTATTATTATTATAACTCAAGGGTCGCTGCATCGATTGATAGCTTGTTTACAGGAATCCACTGATTGTGAGAAACTTTAAGCATAACCTATCACGCCTTTAATCCTGAAAGGGTTAGGCAGAGGTGTTGCTAATAGTACACCCGTATTTCGCCAGTTATGTTTAAGTCCCATGTAATAGGAAGTGACTCTATTGCCACCAACCAGCCACTAATCCAGATTCCGTGGCTGCTACTGAGAAATTCCCGATGGAAAAACCCAATAACACTTTGCCCGACCTGGTACCCGAACCCGGGTCCACATGCTCAGCAGCCGTGCTTGAGACCACTAGACCAACGAGGCAGCAAGGATAATAACTAAATATTACCGTAGCCATTGAAGTAACACCAACATCCGCTAGACCTAGCGCCTTCAGATGAACAGGTTCCTGCACATTCATGAGGAGAAAGGCCACAGTTCGCCTGTTCCTTGTATCCATGCACTCCCAGGGTAAGCCGTAGACAGAGTGCTTTAATCTGTCAGTCTGCAATAAACAACGGTAAAGTACTGAAGTCATTTCACGGTTAAGTATTTGACGTCTGGTATGAACTACAAAATCACAGTGATTTTGACTGTAATGCAATCATCATCAGCCTACAACAGTCCACTGCTGGACGTAGGCTACCTCAATCACACGCACTCAACTCGATTCCCAGCAACTCTCATCCAGTTGCTACCAGCCACCCTGTGAGGATCGTCCTACCTCACGTTTGCTGATTCGCGGTCTCCACTCCAGAAAACGTTTTCCCCCTACAGTTATCGGTTCTACGGCTTACATGGCGGCTCATTGCTACTTCAGCTTACTTATTCTGTGAGCTATGTCGACAAATCTGGTTCTCTGTCGGATCTCCCAGTGTTAGTTAGTGAATAGGCGCGACATTAAATTATGAAATAAAATATTTTCCTTACGATACTGCCAATAAGTTCGAAGATAATCGAAAGCTGTATAAGTTGTTGAAACATGATAATTGTGAGCGGCAGATAACGGATCAGAGCTGCGGCCGTCTGAAATAAAAACAATAAAACATATAAAAACTTCGAAGACATGTGTCATCTCCAACCCACACTGGGCCCACGTGGTGGATGATGGAGGCGGCTGTGTCCAAGCAGAGGGAATATGATCAGCTGAGTATGCTAGGGGTCGAAACTCCAAATGTCTCTTGTGACATTTACTAAGGTGATTCTCCCACCATCCCTCCGCACGTCCGTGCGGTCGGGCGGAGGCGGCGAAGATTTATGGCGGAGCGCCGCGCGGAGAGGCGGTGAGCGCCGCGCGGAGAGTCAGTGACCGCCGCTCGTCCGCGCGGTCGTGCGATGTACATGTGAGAATCGCCTAACATATTCTTGGCCTTAGATGAAACGAGACCAAAGTATGTATAGGTGTACAAACTACTAAATACTGACCATTTGCGAGCACTCCAGCAGCAGTAAGCATCCACAAGCTTGATGGAACCCGTAATAAGCGAACAACATTGGCCCAAAAACATTCGACACTTTGTCTGTAAAACTAAAGTCAAAGAAAAAATTATGTTATTTTGTTGATAACGAAATCTTTATGTAGTAGTTCATTAGAGTAAATTCCATAATATTATCCGCATCGATTTATGTTGATAACATTACGCCTGTAATCCCTGAAGGGTTAAGCAGAGGTATACCTACTTCATATGTAGTACAACCATTTCGCCAGTTATGTTTAAATCCCATGTAACAGGGAACGAGCCTATTACCATCAACCGGGCACAAATCTATATTCCCTGGCTGCTACTGAGAATTTCCTTATGGAATACTCCAATAACACTTTGACCGACTTGGGAATCGAACCCAGGACCACATGCAATAATGCAATTCATGTAGGTAATCTCAACTTACTTGACAATATTTCGATGGTAATCAATCAATTCATGTAACTGAACACTAACACTTTTTAGCTCATGGGCAGAGTACATTTCATAAGTCAGAGTCTCGTTACTGTCTTGTAACATGAAACTTTTCGTAGATGCAGGCCTCGGGAAGTTGTCCAGATTATAAAGTAAAATCTTGAAATGACCCCAAAGATGGAACACCATTACGGATAAAAAGCAATCGAGCATACAGAACCACGAAGAACATAGATAGGAGATGATCCTGGAATGAAACAAGTTTTAAATGAGACAAAAATGTATTTTGTCATCGACCGCTAAAAACAAGAATGAGAAATATAATAATCATCATCATCATCATCATTTCAGCCGATAGACGTAGACTGCTGGACATAGGCCTCCCCAAGTGTCGCCACATTGACCGGTCTCGTGCGTCTGGCATCCAGCGCATCCCCGCAACCCTTACCAGGTCATCAATCCACCTAGTGGGAGGCCTTCCAACGCGACGTCTTTCGGTTCGCGGTCGCCATCCCAATTTTCAACCCCATCGGCCATCCGTTCTACTAGCAATGTGCCCTGCCCACTACCACTTAAGTTTAATATTCTATAATATAATAATACTAGCTGATACTCGCAGCTTCGCCTGCTTGGAGTTTGGTAATTGTCCTACGGGATCGTACTACCGGAATAAAAAATCTATGTGCTATTCCAGACTAGGATTTGGTACAATCTATCTGTGTTCAAAGTGCAATCATGCCAGAACGACTGAACGGATCTGGATGACTCCAGATCCATTCAGCCGTTCTGGCGTGATTGAGTAATAAACCTACATCCATAATTCATAAGATTACTAAGATTTTACAATGGCCTTTAATCAGCATCTTAACTGATTTCGATCCGCTCCTGAAGTTAAATTTAATTCAAACTGGACCACAACTTTTCTACCATAGCTAACGCTGATATAATGGTCCTCTTCGTGAGATCAATCATCTAGTTACGTTTCAGTAATACACCACTATTTTTTAATTACTACAAAAAAATGGAGCTATATCCGTACCCGTATCATATTTGTGTAATCAAAAGTCAAAAAAACGATATTTCAAAATTGTCCACGAAAATTTGTCATAACTGGTAAATTCATAATTGAATCAATCATTCATAACAATTACCACTAGAAAATACTACGCGCAGTGCTTTTCCATTCCTGTCGCCATTCATAGGTCCCGGCAAACTATATTTCGATAAATTGAGTGACATTTTGGGATATAAACAAACGCTTATAACTTTGCTGTTTATGAATATTATTTATTGAGACTACATATATAATAACAAGACCTTCTCTAATAAGCCCTTTAAGTATTTGTACTAATTAAAAAATAGTGGTGTATAAAGGTTGCAAAAAGACCCTTAACGAAGCCTTGTTCTCCTCGTCATTGAGATCATTTTTTTTTGTTATGGCACACCTGGGAACCTTGTAGTTATGGAGATATTGGAGGTCAAAGTTCCAATTTTTTCACAACAATTTTTTTAAAATACTACTTTTTAAGGTTATATAATAAAATTATATAACCTTATTAATATCTCCATGACCCGTTCACTATTCAATACATCGATCAGCATAATGTTTAGAGTGCTTTACATTGAGTTTTTCCGTAAAACGTGATATTTCACCCCAAAAAAAAATTCGTTTCCCAGCAAATTTTTTTACGTAGGGTTACTTAGTTTGATGTACAGAATGCTTGACGGCTTCGTTAAGGGTCTGTTTACACCCTGTATCTATGAGATCTACCTACCGGCTGGTTGAAGGATTTGAAAATGATGGGAGTGGTATTTTTCAGTATACTTACCAATGTGAAATGTTAGCAAGAATATACCATTTCAATTCTGTCGACACAGGAAATGGGTACGAGAAATAAAGGGCGTGTTCATATGTGGTGTTCTTCAATCCGCCGCTGGCGTAGTTACCGGCGGAATAGTTATTGTACATGGGAGTAACATTGAATAGGGAGAGGCCAGCCATCATTTGAATTGTTATGTATAAGGTGACGAGATGGGAGATTTTATGAACTTGCTTGTGAGTCTGGAAAGAAAAGGATTAGGTAGGATCTATATCATCATCATCATCATCATTTCAGCCGAAAGACGTCCACTGCTGGACATAGGCCTCCCAATATCCAGCGGTTCTCGGTTGTATATTATTATAAATAAAATAGGGCAGTTCCAAAGCTGACGATAACGGCTGTTCCACTCAACCGCAACTACAGACTGCAGTCTCAATATTTGTTTCTATGATTTTAAGCACTTCGGTAGCCCACCTGGCTTCGAAGTCGGTCTAGCGTCTTCCAAGTTGGCCATGGCAGTTGGTGACCCGCTGGGAGCTTTTCTGCAGGCTCAGCATAGTAAGCCGGAGGGAGATGTCTGAGGAGACACACTTTTTTCCGAGCTTCACCAACCCTATTATTGTCGATCAGTGGATTAATCGGCCTAAGGAAGCTGTTCCGACTCTTCAGCCTACCTCGAGGCGTCTTCGCATACCTGTAGTGCTGTCTTTGGCTGCCACAAACGAAGCGACACGTCACGACACGTCGTGTTAGATATTATAAATGACGTGATCGTTGCCGTCGATGATGTGTTCGGAATACAAACCATAGCCGCACTGTCACTTGCGGTTAATATCAACTGCAACAATGCTGCAAACTGCAGTCTGCAGTCAGCAAAACAAAGGGATCCAATTTTGAAGGTGTAACTTGATTTCAATCAATCTTACCTTCATTGAGTATTCTGAACGGTCTTTGTAGAAGAACAGATGGATTTTTTCCAAAAAGTCTCTAGCAACGACTACGTATTCAACAGAAAAACATAGTGTAGTGATTCTAGACTGAAAAATATAAAAAAATATTGGCTTAATATTATAACATAACATCACGCCTGTAATCCCCGAAGGCAGAGGTAGTACACCCTTATTTTGATAGTTATGTTAAAGTCCCATGTAATAAGGGGCGAGTCTATTGCCATCAACCGGGCACAGATTGAGACTCCGTGGCTATGCTGATGGAGAAACCCAACAACGCTTTGCCCAACCTGGGAATCGAATCCAGGATCTCTTGCTCAGCAGACGCGCTTGCGACCATTAGACCAACGAGGCCGCAGAGATATTTTTACTTTTGAGGACGCCAATGGGGTTGTCCTCCTATAATTCTCATGTCAAACACCTCCATGACCCCTGTACTATTCAATGCATCCATCAGCACAATGTTTAAAGTGCGTAACACTATGCCCTACCGTAAAACGTGATGTTTCATACCAAAAAAAAGTCGTATCCCTGCAATATTTTGTGCACAGTGGTACTTAGTTTAATGTCGGTTGACGTCTTCGTGATGGGTCCCTTTACACCCAGTATAATAAAGACGGTTCCCATAATTTTACTTACAAAAACAACAGCAGTCATAAGCAGAGATATATACAAATGGCCAAGCTCGAAGAAAGTCATCGAATTCTTATGCAGCAGTACATACGTCACCCCGCCATAGGCTGTCGTCAAACATAAAAGCATATGGAAAGATCTCTGGATAGTCACCCAGATCTTCCTTCTTAGTATAGCTCCTGTGTCAAGCGGGTCCAGTAGCTTTAGGGGCCAAGAGCTTAACACTGATACTAGGTGACGGAGCATTACTAGATAGGGGTAGTCTGCTGGTGATGTGATGCCTCTGAAAATACATTACATACACTACAGTGGTTTGGCTGACATTGCACTGGACATAGACATCTCATCCCATCTGCCTAACCTTTTCCCAACTTTTCCGTTGGGGTCGGCTGCCAGTCTTACCGGATTCAGCTAACTAACAATAATTTGTATGGATTGGCTGCCTATCTGACCTCCACAACCCAGATAGTACTGCGTAATACGATACCCTTTGGTAAGATTGATTGTCAGACTTTTGGGCCACTGACTCCTATCAAAGATCTACACATGAGAGCCGGGATTAAAGGCTTAACGTGCTTTCAGAGGCACGGGGGAAACTCGGTATGTAATGGGTTATCTCCTTTCCACCGACCAACCTAGGCAACCGCGGTTTAACCCAAAGATCGATCCGAGCGGCTGTTATTATTTAGCCACGAGCTCCACGTGGATCCTGTTAAAATGAATAACGGGTGTTAAAAGAGACTTGGCGACATGAGTGCCTGAGTGCTGGCGTCGCAACCAAGGCAGGCCTAAGAAACGCTGGAGTGACGAATTAGACTCGCTCCTAACAGATTGAACGGAGAAGGCAAAAGCATTATGGTGGCACTATACTTAGCAGATCTTGGCAAATATTCGTCTTCTATCATTAAAGCATAGTGAACTATACAGCAATAGGCTTAAAACATTTTGTTTTGATCCAATATCGCGAAAATTTTGACAAATACGCCGAATGCAGCCGGCATAACATACAATCTCGACTCGACAACATGCAACGAACAAATGCGTCAAACCTTTCTTAGTCCAGCCGAAAAATCTCTTTTTAACTGAAATAATTCATTTTGACACTTAATAAATAAATGTAAAAAAAGCCCCAAAACTTACTCTTGAGGTTCTAAATAAAAAAAAAAATCACGTAAGCTAGTAGTCGAAGACATTTTTGCTACTCGAACTGCCTGCAACTGTTTGAAAACGAATTTAAAGACCTCTTCAGCTTATATACTCGTACTGAATACCGCTAAATACTGCATAAGGCTTCAGCCACACACTCATGATAAGAATTTTCAACACGAACTAAAGTAGCACGCATGGAAGGTTGGTGATAGTCTTAAAAGACTATCTATCACCAAACTTCCATCAAAAAAAAAAAGGATCAAACTCTTTTTCGTTTCTCAACTTCAAAAATCGTCTCATCCGTCGTCTTCATAACACCATAACTGCAATCCCCGAACGGTTAGGAGAGGTGTAGGTACCTAATAGTACACCCACATTTTGCCAGTTATAATGGGTGTAACAAGACCCTTAACGAAGCCGAAAGGCACTTGTTCTCCCGGTCATTGTGATCATGTTTTTGTTCTAGACCATACCTGGGAAACAACGTAGATATTCGGTGTCGAAGTTCCAACATTTAGACAAGTTTTTTTTTTAAATACTTGTTTTAAATCTAAGATTTTTACATTTAAACACCTCCAGGACCCCCGTATATTATAATCCATCCATCAGCATAATGTTTTGAGTGCGTTACATTGAGTCCTACCGTAAATTGTGATTTTTCACCCGAAAAAAAAAGTCGTTTACCAGCAATAATTTTCGCGTAAAGTTAATTTGATGTACATAATGCTTGCTTGACGGCTTCGTGAAGGGTCCGTTTACAACCTGTATTTAAGTCCCATGGAATAGAGGGCGAGCCTATTGCCATCAACCGGTCGCAATTCCAGTTTTCGTGGCTCAGGTCCTGTCCAGGCTCCAGGCTCCAGGTCCTGGGTTCGATTCCCAGGTCGGGCAAAGTGAAATTGGGTTTTTCCATCAGGAATTTCTCAGTAGCGACCACGGAGTCGAGCTGCGAGACGCAAGGAACCAGTCAATGTGGCGACACTTGGGAGAGGCCTATGTCCAGCAGTGGACGTCTTTCGGCTGAAATGATGATGATGATGATTATACACGGGTGCCCGGTTGATGGCAATAATAGGCTCGCCACCTATTACATGGGAGTTAGACATAACTGTGGAAATGGGTGTGAACTATTAGGTCCACGTACACCTCTGCCTAATCCTCCGGGGATTACATGAGTGATGTTATGATAAGTGACTTTTTATCTCGTTAGCACGATCTTGTGGGACAATTCCCGAACTACACGCGGGCGAAGCCGCGGTTATAAGCTAGTTCCGTAAAAAAAACAGCTAGTAGTTATGGCTCTACCTTAAACTGCATTCTTAGACAATCATTAAATACACACACTCAGTTCTCAGGCTTGAACTTTCTTGATCCCCTGATCATTCATTAAATTAATAACATAGCTTTGTCATAATTTTTGACAGCCATTTATTATAGTAGATAACTATACGTTATTCTTTGGATTGGTTAAGGCTAAGGCTAATACTTCGTTTTAAAGAAAGTCTCAGTAGCAGCCGAGGAGTCTAGATTTGCGCCCGGATGATCGCAATAGGCTCGCCCCCTATTACATGGGACTTAAACATAACTGGCCAAATGTGTGTGTACTATTAGGTACACCTCTGCCTAACCCTTCGGGGATTACAAAATTATGTTATGTGTTATGTTTACTTCGTTTTGAAACTGCTGAAATGCTTTTTTTTTTGGATTCAGAATATCTTTATCATCATCTGCCTAGCCTTTTCCCAACTATATTGGGGTCGGCTTCCAGTCTAACCGGATGCTGCTGATTACCAGTATTTTACATGGAACGACTGCCTATCTGACCTCCACAACCCAGTTAGTACTGGGTAATGCGATACCCCTTGGAAAACCCTCCCTCCCTCCCGTGCATTCAGAATATCTTAATAAAACGTAAATATATATAATAAAATCTTCATTGCGTTACTTACGAAAGAAAACCTTCGTTTACCAGAACTAAAATCATTTAAAAAAAACAACAATCAACCGACGCCAACACAGAATGGTTTTTCAATTTCAAGCATTTTTCATTTTTCTTCCCTATTACTACAAACTACAATATTACTAAGAGCAACAATTCTAAGTATTTCACTGCAACATTGCTATTAAAATACTAGAAATTAAAACGGTCTAGTAAAAAGTAAAAGGTCTAGTTATTGTGAAATACTTCACTAGAAACGAAAACACTCGACTCCGCTCTTCATTGAAAAATCCTTAGTTCCTAGAAAATGTTTTTCAGCACTAAATTGGTTTCCTAACAAGTCCTTTGTACTTTCATGGTAAATGGCTGGCATTTGACGAGCTCCATTTTTCCTATTGCTAGGATTAAAAAAAAATCCTTTGTATTCTTAAATTGTCTGTCTCTTGTAAGTCTTGTAACCTATAGACACTTATTTTATACGTTAACTAGCTGTAGCCCGCGATCTTCGACCGCGTGAAATTATTATAAAAAATATTTTTTCTATTTGAATCGGATTTTGTCAATCGATTCCATGGGTTTTAATTTTTTTACATAGAACCCTAATTCTTTTTCTAAAATAAAAGCCTAAGTTACTTTTTATAACATCAACTATCTGCCAGTAAAGTCCCGTCAAAATCGGTCCAGACGTTCAGAAATTAGCCGGAACAAACAAACAGACAAAAATAAAAAAATAAGTTTTTTTTTGTTATAAATACCGTATAAACTTTCATATGCATTCAGTAAAAAACTGTTATTTTGAAATTACAAACCGATACTTCAATTTGAATTATTTGTATTGTTGAGTACAGTGTGAAAGTCTCGAAGATGGTGACGAGAAATAAGTGGACTGTATAACTTGCTGGTACAAACTAATTTTAATAATCAAGAAAACCGACATGTGTACAAAGCGGTGGCCCGAAGAGAAGTGTCGTCTGTCTATGCGCAAGAGCGCGACGCCCGTCGCCCGCGCCGACCGCGGCCGTCACCAGCGCCACACCCGCTGCGCGCTGGCTGCAGCACCCGATTATGTCGAGGTTCGATTCTCAACAGTATAGATTGAAGTTAACTTTTGGAAACTTATTACTCAATTCCCGTACTTACAATTAATAATAGAGATCAGTAATTGACTTAGCTCGTTCGGAAGTTTTCAAACAAACTCAGGTTGATTGCTTCCAATCTAACCGCTGGCAACTGAATACCAGTAATTACCATGGAGCGACTGCCTGTCTGAGCTTTTAACCCAGTTAGTACTGAGTAATACGACTCCCTTGGTAAGACTGGTTGTCAGACGTTCGGGCCACTGGCTACCTGTAATAACTGTCAAAGATCTATACTGGACAGCCAGGATCAAAGGCTTAACGTGCTACCCGAGGCCACCCAGCCACAAACCGGTCTAACAAGCACTACTTAACCTTGGAGATCGACCCGTGCGGATGTTATTATTTAGCAACGAGCTGCGTGTACGGTTTTCAAAACTCCTTAAGAGCAGTGAGGTGCGTATTATGTATTTTTAGCTTCCCTCATAATCATAATAATAATCATAATCAGTAGTTCGTGCAGTCCGTCCGTTGCCTAACTGGAAATCTCCAGGGCCGGATGGGCTGCACAACTTTTGGATTAAATGGTTCACAAGATCGCACGCTCGCCTGGCGATCCTGTTCCAGTCAGCCTTAGAGTCAGGGTCGCTACCAGAGTTCCTGACAACAGGTATAACCCACCTGCTCCATAAATCGGGTAGTACTGCGGAGCCCAAAAATTATAGACCGATTACCTGTCTTCCGACGGTCTATAAAGTTCTTACATCCATTTTGAGAGCAAAAATTAACAAACACATTGATGACAATTCTATCATGTCCGCTTCTCAAAATGGATGTAGGAACGGGTCCCGCGGTACTAAGGAGCTACTCCTCATTGATATGGCCATTAGTCAACAGGTTCGCCATTCCCGAAGGGATCTGTCGACATGTTGGATAGACTATAAGAAGGCCTATGACTCGGTGCCACATACATGGCTCATGAGGGTGCTAGAGTTGTATAAAGTTGATGCAACTCTGCGCACCTTCCTGATGTCATGTATGGGGCAATGGAGGCTGTCCTCCATTGCCCCATACATGACATCAGCGAAGGACTGTTCCTTCGCTATCCAGGATGTCGGCAAATCCAGAGGAATAGCGAGCCGATAAGGATAGAGCGAGGTATATTTCAGGGCGATAGTTTGAGTCCACTTTGGTTCTGCTTAGCCTTGAATCCTCTTAGCACGCTGCTGGAGGATTCAGGTCTAGGTTATCGGTTGAGGAGAGGTGGTCAAGTTATATCTCACCTCCTTTACATGGATGACCTGAAACTCTTTGCCCCCAACGATTTGCAACTGATGGAGCTACTGAAGGTAACTGAAACTTTCAGTAGCGCCATCAGGATGGAATTTGGTGTGGACAAATGTGCGGTCATGCATGTAAAGCGAGGTGAGATTGTGGAATCTGTGGGAACCCAGCTCTCGGATTCCATAAATCTTAGATCCCTCTCAGCAACCGAAACCTATAAGTATTTGGGTATGTCGGAAGCGCTGGGCATCAATGTTGCTGACATGAAGCAATCGTTGAAGGAGCGCTTCTTTAGCCGCCTGAAAAAAGTATTTAATAGTCTTTTATCAGGCGGCAATAAGGTGCGTGCCTTCAACGGTTGGGTCATGCCGGTTCTGATGTACTCTTTCGGCATACTCAAATGGACTCAAACAGAACTAGACGCTCTGGATAGGAGGGTCCGTACATTGTTGACGGCATATCGAATGCATCACTCGCGTTCTTCTGTTATGAGACTGTATATCCCGCGGAAGTGTGGGGGTCGAGGCTTTTTAAACGCTAAGACTCTCCACGATCGCGAGATATGCAGTCTCAGGGAATATTTCCTTGAAACCGACGTGGGGATGCATCGAGATGTGGTCGCGGTGGACAAGGGCCTCACCCCGCTCTCCTTGGCTAAAGAGAACTGGCGCAAACCTGTAGTGTTTGACACTAGCGACCGCATGGAGGCATGGCAGAGTAAGGAGCTTCACGGACGCTTTTTCCGGGCCCTGCATGGGCCCGATGTAGACCTATCAGCGTCCGTAGCCTGGCTACGTTCCGGGGACCTCTTCGGAGAAACCGAAGGTTTTGTCTGTGCAATTATGGATGAAGTTATGATGACGAATAACTACCGGAGATTTATTGTGAAGGACGGTACGGTTGACATATGTCGGGCATGCCACCGTCCAGGCGAATCAATCCGTCACATTATCTCCGGGTGTTCTCGTCTGGCTAACGGAGAGTACTTGCATAGACACAACCTTGTAGCCAGGATTATCCATCAGCAACTTGCTCTAAAATACAACCTTGTGGAATCGGAAGTGCCGTACTATAAGTATGTGCCCGACCCAGTTCTCGAAAATGGCAGTATCACATTGTACTGGGATCAATCCATCATCACTGACAGGACTATTGTAGCCAATAAGCCTGATATAGTGGTGGTGGATCGCTCAGAGCGGCGCGCAATGATTATTGACATAACGGTCCCGCATGATGAGAACCTCGTGAAAGCCGAGAAAGATAAGAAAATCAAGTATCTTGACTTGGCTCGCGAGGTTGTCGACATGTGGGATGTGGACTCAGCGATCATTGTGCCGATAGTCGTCTCAGCCCATGGCTTAATTGCCAAGAGCCTCGACCAATACCTGAGGAGGCTCTCGTTAGGCAGCTGGATCAAGGGCTTGATTCAGAAAGCGGTACTCCTAGACACGGCTCGTATTGTTAGGAGATTCCTCTCTCTGGAGCCCTGACCGCCGGTAGCTTGGACCCTGTTCCCGATACCGGTGGGCTACTATTTTTTATATTTTTAAATGTTTTTTTTATATGGTTTTTGTTAAGAAATATTTAAAAATGTAATTAGTATGTAGGAAAATAAATAAAGGAAATAAATCATAATCACTTGAACCAACCGTCAACGTTTCGGCCCAACGACTGT
Organism: Noctua fimbriata; assembly: GCA_905163415.1. NCBI lineage: Eukaryota > Metazoa > Arthropoda > Insecta > Lepidoptera > Noctuidae > Noctua > Noctua fimbriata. The sequence continues at coordinate 5,973,402 of LR990929.1, read as the reverse complement.
CGGATCAGGTGCGGGTCATCCAACGCAATCACATGTTGGACGACGCCGTACTTGATAGGCTGCGCTCAGAGGTACTGAGCAACCGTATCGTTTTAACTCCGGCACAAACCGCGGTGCAAGCGTCAGTTGTTGACGCAACCCTGCCGCGGTTCATCCCAGCTGTTGTAGAGGAAGATGATAGGGTTGCTGTGGTAAGTAGCCAGTGCAACAACCGATTGAGGAGCGCTCTGGAAGATGCGCTTCGTGAATATCGATCCACTCCTAACGAACTTAGGCCCCGATTACCACGGTTACCCATGCATAATAAAAATAGGGCGCTGGTGTGTGCCTTGGACTCGCAACTCAAGAATATATTCGAGAGTAGCGAGAACCTCGTTGATATACACTCGATCCTGTACTGTGGGGCTGTTGCGGCATGTCGTTTAGCTAACGTCAAGTTCCCAAATTGTGACGTAGCTACTCGACCAAAACCAGCCGTACCAGCCTGGCAGCGCAGGATCGAGCGCCGCATCGACGGGGCCAGCTACTCATCGGCAAACTATACTGCTTCAGGGAGGGCAATACACGACCACGTGTAATGCGCTTTGTGAGGCGGGCATTCTTGGGCACTGAAATCAGTCCTCAAGAATACATGTCCCGTGTCACAGAGCGCATCGACTTCCTGAAGCAGAAAGTTTATGCATGGGCGAACCGTATTCGGAGGTATAAGCGGCGGGTTGATCGGTACTCACAGAATCGCATGTTCCAGAGCGATGAGAGGTGGGTATACAGAGCTTGGGAGCGACCCGAGCTAAATATGACAGACGTGTTCCGCCCGGATGATGCTGCCACGTGTTCTTTCTGGTGTAGCATCTGGTCGGTGCCCGTCTGTCATACTGAGGCTGACTGGATGCGTGATGTCGAACGAGTGTGTGAATCTATCCCAGAAATGGAGCCAATCTTGATAACACCTTTAGATATAGCCAGAGCAGTTCGTCCGTTACCGAACTGGAAGTCACCGGAACCGGACGGACTGCACAACTTTTGGCTCAAATGGCTTAGTAGTTCACACACTTGCCTGGCATCCCAATTCCAATCATCCTTAGAGTCTGGGTCCTTACCGCAGTTTTTAACAACAGGCGTTACCCACCTGCTCCATAAGTCAGGTAGTCCCGCGGAACCCAAAAATTATAGACCGATCACGTGTTTGTCTACGGTCTATAAACTTCTTACATCCATTTTGAGAGTGAAAATTAATACACACATTGACAAAAACTCCATTATGTCTGCCTCTTAAAATGGATGTAGGAATGGGTCCCGCGGCACTAAGGAGCTACTCCTCATCGACATGGCCATTAGCCAACAGGTTCGTCGATCCCGCAAGGATCTGTCTACATGCTGGATAGATTATAAGAAGGCCTACGACTCGGTGCCACATACATGGCTGGAGGATTCAGGTCTAGGCTACCGGTTGAGGAGAGGTGGTCTCACCTTCTTTACATGGATGATCTGAAACTCTTTGCCCCCAACAAATTGCGACTGATGGAGCTACTGAAAGTTACTGAAACTTTCAGTAGCGCCATCAGGATGGAATTTGGTGTGGACAAATGTGCAGTCATGTATGTAAAGCGAGGGGAGATTATGGAATCCGAGGGAATTCAGCTCTCGGATTCCATACACCTGAGATCCCTTTCCTCATCCGAAAGCTATAAGTATTTGGGTATGTCGGAAGCGTTAGGCATTAACGTAACTGACATGAAGCAATCGTTGAAGGAGCGCTTCTTTGGACGCCTGAACAAGGTATTAAATAGCCTTCTTTCAGGCGGAAACAAGGTGCGCGCCTTCAACGGTTGGGTCATGCCGGTTTTAATGTACTCTTTCGGCGTACTCAAATGGACTCAGACCGAACTCGATGCCCTGGATAGGAGAGTTCGTACACTGCTTACCGCAAACCGGATGCATCACCCACGATCATCAGTGATGAGGCTGTGCATCCCGCGGAAGTGCGGGGGTCGAGGGATTTTAAACGCGAAGTCCCTTCACAACCGCGAGATGTGCAGTCTCAGAGAATATTTTTTTAAAGTCGAGGTGGGTATGCACCGAGATGTGGTCGCAGTGGACAAGGGACTCACCCCGCTGTCCATGGCTAAAGAGAACTGGCGCAAACCTGAAGTACTTACTACCGATGACCGCAAGGAAGTATGGCAAGGCAAGGAGCTTCACGGGTGCTTCTACCGAGCTCTTCATGGGCCCGATGTAGATTTTCTAGCGTCCGTGTCCTGGTTACTTTTCGGCGATCTCTTTGGAGAAACTGAAGGTTTTGTCTGTGCGATTATGGACGAAGTTATGTTGACGAACAACTACCGGAAATATATTATGAAGGACGGGACGATTGACGTGTGTCGGGCATGCCACCGTCCGGGTGAGTCCATCAGACATATTATTTCTGGTTGTTCTCGTCTGGCTAACGGCGAGTACTTGCACAGGCACAACCAAGTAGCCAGGATAATTCACCAGCAACTTGCCTTGAAATATAAACTTGTGGAATCTGAGGTACCGTACTACAAGTATGTGCCCGACCCAGTTCTCGAGAAAGACCATGTCACGCTGTACTGGGATCAGTCTATCATTACTGACAGGACTATTGTCGCCAATAAGCCTGACATAGTAGTGATAGACCTATCAGCGCGCCGCGTAATGATAGTCGATGTTACCATCCCGCATGACGAGAACCTCGTGAAAGCTGAGAAAGAGAAACAAATAAAATATCTCGACTTGGCACACGAGGTTGTCGACATGTGGAATGTGAACTCGGCTATCATTGTGCCGATCGTCGTGACGGCCAATGGCCTTATAGCCAAGAGCCTCGATGACCATCTTTCGAAGCTCTCCTTAGGCGGTTGGATCAAGGGCCTGATTCAGAAGGCAGTACTCCTCGATACGGCTCGTATTGTGAGGAGGTTCTTGTCTCTGGAGCCCTAACCACCGGTAGCTTGGACCCTGCTCCCGCTACCGGCGGACCACTATTTTTTATATTTTTAAATGTTTTTTATATAGTTTTTGTTAAGAAATATTTAAAAATGTAATAAGTATGTTAGAAAATAAATAAAGGAGATCATAATCATTTATTTGCAATAAGTATTGCATAATCAGCCTATGTTCCCACTGCTGGGACACACGGTCTCCTCTCTATGAGAGAGAATGGGCCACAATCCACCACGCGGGCCCAGTGCGGGTTGGTAGATGTCACATATCTTCGAATTTTTGGTTCTAGGACATACCGGTTGCCTCATGATTTTTTCCACCACCGTTTTTGAGAGCAGTGGTGATGAAAAAAAATACACAAAGTAATGCGCCTGCCTGGGTTCGAACCCACGGCTTACTGTTCGTAAGTCGGAGCCGCCACCACTGGGCCACCGCTGTTCCAGTGCAATATGCATTGACCTTAAAGAAAATCTAAATAGAACTTCTAATCAAATAACTACTCAAAGAGAATCCAGTATATGATAATTACAGGCTACTGATGATCGTTGATCATTGAATAACGTGGTATTAGTTCAATGTTTTTTGTCAAAGAAAAATCCTGGGAAATATGGTGTGCTTATAAAGTTCTCCTGATGGGAATATACCAGCGCATATCAGCGGTGTGTTCCTTTTTAAGGAAGCCGGTAGAGATTGCCAATACTGGTTTTATTTCAGGGGGGTTACTATGATGTCTTGCTTTAGCAAGAGGAATTCCAGTGTGGGAAAGAGACAGAGCTATACAGTCATCTCTTTCCCACACTGGAATTACTCCTGCTTTAAGACGTCATGGTATGCCACCATGGTTGTCTTATTTGATATTGTGTAAGGCTGACGACATCTAAAATTAATTTTAACTTTCGGTGGTTCACCGACTATTAACTTTTTGAACGCCATCGTCACGTATACGTCGTGATAAGCACGCGCGTGCCCAGTACGCCAAACGACACAAATAGGTAGGTGCAATTGTGGCGTGGAGGGCACGCGCGTGTGTTTATCCTCTGGCGTTCAAAAGGTTAATTCGTACTTGGAACTGTGTACGTTTTTAATTGTAAGTTCTTTCTGTAATTTTTTTCATGCTGTCTGTTAGTTTCAATTGTTTCCATAATGTTTTATTGTACACACGGCGATTCATCAATCTATAAATTTCCAGTATAACATGACCTCGCTTTGTATAGATTTTCCGTACAGTGACAGATCCGCATAAACTGGTTTTGTGTAGCTTGACTGGTCGTTGTGCGTACTATGCGTTTTTACAGCGGTATTTTGTTCAATTGTCTTATTATTTATTTATTACACACCAGTTCAAGATAAAGGTAATAAAACAACAAATATAAACATGCAAAAGTTTATTCTCATAACATAGAGAAACTTAAATCACCTTGACTTATTTAAAAACTAATTTATCCACATTTAAAAAATAAATACAATTTAAAATTTCATGCTTCATTTGTTAAATTGATGTAAAATTACATACGAGTACATAATGTTATACTATCCTAAGTTTAACAAAAATCTATAAACATTTGTATAAAAAGAATAAAATATTGCAGCTAATTTATGGCATATTATTATATCTGTACCTAAACTTATATTTCCTGAGTTTTTTTCAGGTAGCTACTTATGCACTATTTCTTCACGCTTATTTGAATTGGGAGCAAGTAGGACTTTACTTGTACCTGCGGCTTATAAGAATAAAAAAATAATAAAGAATAAACATTTTAGACCAGTTTATCTACTACAGTAAAATGATATGATAGAGCTTCACTGGCGGACAAAAAACAGGCCTAGTAAAATATTCATATTTTTCATTGCAAAATTACATCGCGAATTCCTTATGAGAAAACGTTTCTAAGTTTTCTTTAGAAGTATTTCATAACTGAATTTGTAGAAATATTTTGCAATGTTTCCTTTATTCCAAAGATATGAATTTTCTTGTGTACATGAGTTTTTGACGTTTCTTGAATACAAGATTACGTCTAAATAGATATTTTTATTTTTTCTTTGCCGTCATGTTGTGCTAGTGATGCAATAAGTTTATTTATAACTGTGTTTTTTTGAGGTATAACGTTAAGCCGCTAATTTTAGAAAGTACAGCAAAAGTTATAATTTATAAGCCCTAAATTACTCTCACGGGAATAAATCGCGAAGATATATATTTACGAATATATTCTACTAACAAAGGTTGACCTATTCCGCTATATATACAAATATAAATGAAGTTATAAAGTTAGCCAACCATTTACTAAGTTAGCAAACATTATTTTTTCTAACATAAAGCTAAGGTTAAGAATAAAAAATGCCCGTTGGAGGATCGAGCAAGTTTTAAATGGATAAAAAGTTAAAAACATAGAAAAAATGTTAAATAATCACTTTTGTTTGCTCGTCTCCCATATTATAACAATAATGCCTTATTATATGCTGTTATTTTTTATAATAATAAGCAGTTTACTAATTGCATTGAATTATTAGCATAATAAAAATTAATCTCCAACAACAACGCTAGATGACGTTTATATAAAAAAAAACGTTTATATAAATATTATTAAAATATTATTTTATTAATATTATGAGTTATTTTCTTACTTTCTTGATTATTGTGATTTGTTTGTTAAACTATATTTTTGAAATCGTATTCGATACATGATCATTTTGTTCTCCAATGCTATGTTTTTGTATTTCATAATATTATTCATGAACAGATTCACAATTCTTTAGGTTGGACAGCGTTCGTACCTAATGTTTATTATTTAGTAGTCATAGCTAGACACTATCCATATAAAAATATAGCAACCTATGTTTGAAACTCCTAAAAAATATAAAAGATTTTTTTTTATTCTATTTAATTTCTTTTTCTAAATCCATGTAATGCATCAATAATTCTGTCCTCATTTGTAAAACTTGGATCTTAAAAATCCTTTGTTCTTTTTTTGTCCATGCTTTTTTGTGTCCTTTCCCTTAGCAGCATGCCTCGCACCTCACGAGGCCCACTTCATCACAATTCATGCATTTGAGAGCCACAAATTCTGCCGTGAAGTGGTTCCTGTGAAGGCTCTTCTTGGATCCGTTGCAGATCCTGCAGGGGAGAAGGCGGAACCCGCCACACATTTGACAGGTGTTGCAGGCGTCTGGGCTCTGGAATTGAGAAAAATAGAAGTTAATGATGTAATATATTATGTTTCCAGAACCCCTGATTCAAAATTAGGAAGCAGTTTCGGGGGACTCTTTTGTTGTTGCTGTCAAATTTTCTCGTAGACGATTTAGGTACAGTCAGCCCCAAAAAGATGTAAACACGGAGAAGCAACCATTTCATTGTTTACAACCATTATTTCCTAATTGTGTATACAATATAAAGCTACAAAACGTAGTAAACTCGTGGTTTTTTTTTAGGTTACTGTACCAATATCACGGAACCTTTACTCAAATGGAAGCACCGATATAAAAAAACTAACACACTCCTTCAACATTGAATAAGAAACGGTATTCAAACCTGACATCGCAATATGAATCAAAATCACATTTCCTTTCAATAAAATCCTCATTTTACATCTAACGTAAACGACAAATACATTCCATTTTACCCTTTCATCCCAGATCGAATTGTTTGCCTAGACGTCGTCATTTCTGAGTACACAAATCATTTCTACTTCCATAGAATAAATTTAATTTATTGGCTTAAGACCTCGGAAAGAGTCTGTATAAGTATGTCGATATTTCGATAGGTTATTCTTCGTCTAGACGGGGTTTTACCCAACCCCTACTGGGTATTTAAATCTAATTTAGTTGATCAAATTGTAGTTGTAAGAAATAGCTAGGAAAACCTACAAGACTAATGTCTGTTAGTCTGGTACTATTCATCAATTGATTAGTACTGGCAGGATTAATTACCAATGTAGGGGTATTGGATGGAATATTGAGTCTGAGGGACGATAATTTCAGTCTGCATTTTACACTGCAGGCCAAAGACCTCTTCATAGAAGGAAAGGACTTGCTTTAATTACTCGGTCTCTTGTTTAATTTTTGCGATTTCAATTTGATGTTTTTAGTTTCGCCGTGTCATCCCTGGCAGCAAAGCAGTGGAAGACCTAAAGGGCGGTGATAGGGGACAGAGGGATACCGTTCGCCCCGACACTACACTTAGCCCTCATCCAGTCGTAGGGGTGTTCATTCCACTGGATCAAGGAGGGTACGGACGAAAGAGTGCGTCAGTGATTATCATTCGCAGCTGACTGTTCTGTATGATTGAACATCGTTTTAGGATTTTTTACACTCTTTTTCTTCATAAGTATATCTATTAATATACAACGTTAAACTTGGATAGCATATCAATAAGTCCTTTAAGAGAGATCTCCAAGAAAAAATGAAATGCAGAATACTACTGATCAAATCAATATACCTAATTGCTGACAACAAAAGAAAAGTTGACAACACCCGAATTAAAATTAAAAATATATCGAAAAATACCGCCAAATCGATTAATCAATCATTTTTATCTTTCAACCAATTAACTTCCCGACATGAGACAGCCAGTCAACAAAAATCAGAAAAAAAAAAGTTACAAAATGGCCACGGCACTTACGCAAGAACATTGACATACCGCGAACAAGTTACAAAACATGTTGAACATAATAATATTTGTTTTTACACAGTAATCGTAATAAACATTGCGTGAGGCGTTTAATTTGATAAAGGTGAACTGAAGGTCGTTTCCAGTCAAGGAAACAGGTTCAATTGACGGTCGGATACGACGATCGAAGTTGTTGAAATGTCTTGTGTATATACGACCTTTGTAGATCTCTTCGTTCGTGGCACATTGTTGTTATGACCTTTCAACTTTGCTACAAGACTCAAGAAAAAATTGTTCAAACTAAAACATGAACGTTGCTTGACTTGTTAGAGGAAAATGTTGCAAATACTTTGTCTTATCAGCACATACGCCTATCATCGAAGGATTTGCTGACTTCAGATATACGGAAGTGAAAGCCGAAAAAGCTAGTCATCATTATCAGCTAACGTACGCCAAAGGTACAAAAAACAAAAACAAAACACAAAACAAAAACAAACAAAAAAAACAAAAAACAACACAAAACAAAAACAAAAAATACAAAATGATAATCAGTGAAGATAAAGAGGTAGATTTATGCCCGGTTGATGGAAATAGGCTCGCCCCCATTTCATGGGACTTAAAAACGTAACTGGCGAAATGTGGGTGTACATATTAGGTTCCCCTCTGCCTAACTCTTCAGGGATTACAGGCGTGATGTTCCGTTATGTTATAAAGAGATGAAGCTAAGCAAGACAAATATTTCATCTCTTTCCCTGTTCTCCCAAAGTTATCTTTTGTTATGTTTTTGTGACCATCGACGTGACGCAGACAATACTTCATTGCACTTATATCACATGTCTACGACACCGATTTTAAAGTAATCAAAATATGTTTCATACATTCCCCAAGAATGTAAACGATTGCATAACTTACATTTCCTTAACAGCAGTTACGACATTTTATTTACTGAGAAATGAGTTCAACTTAACTCTCATTTAATATTTTTGAAGTTCTTAATATTATTTAAAAACTTTCGATTAAAACTTCAATTTAACTAATTAAAAAATAAGGACACCCTATTGCCATCCACCTGTGATACAATCAAAAATCTTATGTGTTAAATTTTCTTTATTTTATTTTTTTATATTGCGTGGTTCAACGTTCAGTTGAACCAATCGACCATTTCGTTAACAGTGTTACTTTTTTAGTCCAAATAGTTTTCTAGGACGCGCAGTGTACTTATATTTGTCACTTCCTATTACACAAGTGTGTGACACGCAATATTGTCATAAGTAATGGTGCTAACTAAAATAATTGACAGCGTACAAGGAATCGATTTTACTTGTTTGTGCAATTTCTTTTGCGTAGGAAGTATTTTGGAACATAACTACGAAATGATGCGTAGATTGCGGACAACTTAAATAATGATACATCATATCATCATCATATTTATTTTTTTAACACTTCAAGCACAAGTATAGAGGCGGACTTAATGCCATAGGCATTTTCTACCCGTCAATCTTTGGGTGATGCAGAGACAAACAGTGGTAGGTGTAAATATCTGCCTTTTTTATTAAATGAATTACTAAAATAAACTACAAGGATTTATAAAATACTATAAACATATGTCGAAATACTATAAATATATATCAGTATATGTCCGTGTAAATAGACATTCACACGGATATTCTAAAAAGACACACACATCAAAAACCATACATACATACATAATCATCATCATCATCATTCTATAATACATTTCATACATTCATAAACTCACGCTTTTTTCCCACGGGGGTAGGCAGAAACTACACAACGCTGCTAAGATCCTTGCATACTCTTTACATCCGTCCGCGTTCATACATCTGGTCATACACACACGCCGGTTGCGAATACTACGCACATGACCTCTCTGAAGAGCCTCACCAACAAAATCTGATATATCAGTACATACAACATTATTTTTAGTATATGCGAAACCTGAATATAGTTTGTTCAGAATAAGTAACTGAATCGATTCCAATTATTTTTAAACCATGTTATATTTTTCCCCAAAAATATTTTTAAAGTTTATAAAAGTTAAAAGTTGGATACCGAGCGACTTTGAGTACCTATCGCAATAATTTAGGTACCTACTGCCAAATTATTATTATCAATGAGCTCAAGACGAAGCTGGAGGCGCGCGCTGCGTGGTGACCGCGTTTTTGTGCGGACAACTAGGTAACAGAACAAGCTTATAACTTTATGATTTTTCATGATACAGTTTTGAAATTTTGTACATAGATTCTTTACATAAAAATACTAGACACGTGTATCAGGTTTCGCATATACTAAAACTAATGTTGTATATCAATAAGTATATTATCTCACACAGTTTAGTGTCTGGAGTTTTGCCCGTATTTGATTGACCAAATCTTTTCAAGATAAGCGAGTGGAAATAAAAAGCTAGATAACAGAGCGAATATACCCATGCATTTTCAGGGTTTCGTACCCGAAGGGTAACCAACGGGACCCTATTACTAAGCCTCCGCTGTCAGTCTGTCAGCGGGCTCTATCTCATGATCCGTAATAGGTAGACAGTTGAAATTTTCACAGAATATGTATTTATGTTGCCGCTATAACAACAAATAATCAAAATAAATTAAAGGGAGTTCCCCAACTACGAAGGTACGAAACCTTTCATGGTCCGACTCGCACTTGACCGGTTTTTAACCACGGATCTTCAGAATTCCCAAACAAAGACGTAGGCTGTTTCTGGTCTACTCTTCCAGAACAAATCGTGGCGAAACTCTATATTTAGTAGAGCTTTCTGGCTACCCGATAAAGTAAAATCTCGTCATGGTTTACAGATGAGCAGTGTTATACAACACTGATTGGGACTATTGTTTATAGATGCAGTATTTACATGACAGAGTGCTATGTAACGAGAAATGCGAACCTGAAATCAAAATATATGGAAATTTCTGGTTTATATGCTCTGCGTAGCGTTGCATGGTGCGACCTCGTGTATTCTAGCTGATGATACACTTTGACTGTGGTTGTATACAAGGTGAAAGGGACACCGACGCTACTAAATCTTGGGTTAAGCCGCACTAGCTAGGTTGGTCTGTGGATGGGTGACCACCTATTACATATCGAGTTTTCTCCGTGCCTCGGAAAACTCGTTAAGCCGTTGGTCCCGGCTGTCATTTGTAGATCTTTGACAGTCGTTACAGGTAATCAGTGGCCCGAAAGTCTGAAAATCAGTCTTACAAAGGGTACCGTATTACCCAGTACTAACTGGGTTGTGGAGGTCAGATAGGCAGTCGCTCCATATAAAATACTGGTTGTTAGCTGCATCTGGTAAGACTGGAAGCCGACCCCTTATGTAATTACTGTTTAACTTTTATCAACTGGACACGAATCCAGACATTCGGACCTTGAAATCCAGTTTTTTGGTGAATCCAAAAGCTCCGATAGTCAATTAGACTTGACTAACGTAGGTACATTTACAAGCCCCAAACTATAACCTGATCAACACAAATTAGATACCCGAACCGTTCACAAGCTTGTCGGTTCGAATCCAGAGACACAGAATAAATCGGTGCAGAAGGACAATTTCCAATGAGTGTCAGATAGACACGAAGAAATCTGAAATAAATGCCAGTCGCAAGTGCGCTTGCGCTCACTGTACGTGCAGCGTATCTGTATGTGTACTCGTTTTTGATGGTTGTCAGATCATCATCCATTGTCAGACGACTATGCCTCCACATACGACGACCTAAAAACTGAATGGTTATTTCATTCTTTGGGACGTGGCCTTAATCGGAATTTTAGGAATGTTTGCTAATAGCGCCCTCCTGTCTACAGGGGAATAAAACACAGGGTGTAAAATTCTTCATCCACTGTAGAAAAGGGTGGATCCTCCGATCAGACGGGTGTTGTGTCTAGTGGGCTACTGCCCGGCAGATGTTGTCGGGATTTTCCTATATAGTCTCTTAAGTCCCGGATAACTTTGATAGCGCGATTCAGAATTTTTATATTAGTTCTGCCGTTGCGGCTTAGATGGCTCTGTAGTACTTTTTTGTACTATGTTGCAGCAGTACTTTTTGTACTGTCCGCTACATGACAATGAGTTTCAAGCTTCAAAAGAAACTTGCATCCCTAAAACTGGACTAAAACCGTTGATCAATAGCCCACCAAACACAACCTGTCTGGTCTGAGGATCCTCCTTTTCTTTGTCTTTCAATTTTCTAGTTCATACCTTTACATGAAGTCAGACTTCTGTGTCTCCCTACTCTGTGGTGCGATTATGCGGTGAGTTACGTACAAAGTAAACTTTGTGTAGCGGGCTCTGTGCTCAACCTTGTGTAAACGCGTTACAGTCGTTACGTGGATACAGTCTACCCTGATGGATTGGATGGATGAAGTAGTATCTGTGCTGAGTAGAATCATGATAAATGTACTTGTTTTTGGTCCAGAAAGTTGATATTTTCAATGGGCGTTATCTTGTTGGATATTGAAAATGTGGAATTAAGGAAAGAGCAGCCATATTTGATTACCCCAGGGGGAAAAAGACAGAGTATTCTTAACTAAATTTTGAACCCCCGATGTAATTAGGAGTAATGAGTACAGTAACTGTGTATCTGGCTGTGTTTCGTAATGATACATGTATATATATAGGTAGGTGGTAGGTGTGTTCCTGAATAGTTTGTTTTTGTCTATTGTCTTTGTAAATGTTGAATAATAGGGAATTAGCTGGGGTTGAGCACATCACACGGAAGATGTCACATAGGTACAGGTACCGAAAACTTTATTACAATTTTTTTATTTCGATAACCATCCAGCATTTGTATTCAGACAGGAGGATATAATACTTAAAAAAAATGACATTTCAAAAAAGGTACATAATGGCGAACATAAATCTATCTATTTAATATTGTATAGATTCTTTTTTATCAATTGTTTGTAAATGTGTGAACATTGTAGGCTTTGTAGATTCCCAGCTGCTTGTTAACTTTTTATTTTGTTCTACATTTTTTGTGTAGTAAGCAACGACTTATTGTCGGGCCTACGCTCTCCCCCCATACTTAAGTACAAATACTGTATCCATGATATTAATGTAACACCAAATGATTTGAAAAGAGTAACCATGGAGTTTCTTGCCGGTTCTTCTCCATAGGAAACGACCAACCCGAACCGTGCACCTTTTTTTCGACGTTTTATAAGTGCCCATCTAGGCCTATGTAACATAAAATATTTTGATTTTGATTTTTCATTATTACTGTACGTTTATTAATGCGAAGTAAAAACAGAGTGTCAGATGAACCGAATAGATAAAATTACGTTCATTTCGAGATGAATTGTTACATTGAACTCCTGATTTAACTTGAAAGCATCTAATACCGTAAATCTTTCCTAAGCACTTGATTTCATTGGACTGTAACACGATTATGTGTTGCTAACAAAAAAACTTTTATTTCCTTTATTTGAACCCAAAGCTTAAAAAAATGTTTGTTGACAAAACGGCCTAAGGAAAATTCTGTTACTATGTCAATTGTTTTTTTTGTATTTACAAAGAGCAAAAAAAAAACAATTGTTTTCTGGCCTTATTGTGTCAATGAACTTTAATGCCATTACTAAAGTTCATTGACACAATAAACCTCGTTGATAAAACTTTAATTGTAAAGGTAAATATAACAAGCTCTCTTAATTTAATGTCATTCGTAGATCTTTGATAGTAATATCATCTGCCTACCCTTTTTCCAACTGCGTTGGGGTCGGCTTCCAGTCTAACCGGATGCAGCTGCACACCAGTATTTTACATAGAGCGAATGCTTATCTGACCTCCACAACCCAGTTAGTACTGGGCAAATACGACAGCCTTAGTAAGGCTGGTTATGTGGTAACGACAGTCAGACGGATCTTAAAATTAGTCTTTAACGTGATTTCAGAGGTACGGAAGAATCTCTTTAAAAATGGATGGTCACCCATCCACGGGCCGACCTTGGTTATCCGTGAAGATCGACCCGTGCGGCTGTCATTTTACTTTGACAGTCGTTAAAGATAATTATGAGTAGTCAAAAGTCTGTCAAGGCCAGCCCATCCACAATTCAGGATAGGCAGGCGCTCCCTGTAAATAACTAGTAGATTGGGCTGCATCCCGGTAGACTGGCAGTTGATCCTAATTCCAACACAGTTGGAAAAGGGCTAGACAGATGATGCCCTATATTTACGTTGCTATCGAAAACCAAAGGGAATACGTCACGGATGAGCATAAGCGACATAATTCTTCGAATTAATTAAAACATACATATATCTTAAGCCAGATTATGAAACATAGATAATTATTGTTATATTCACAAGATATGTTTCGAAGCGTTCATTAACATAGTCTTTGGAGAATACTTTGTCAGTAATGAACGTTTCGCAGAAATCATAATTAACTTTACCTAGTTTGCAATCCCTGGTTAAGGTCGAATACAATATAACTACATAATTATCAATATTGGTTTTTACTTTGTAGGACAGATATATTGTCAATATAGAAACTTTCATAAAGCTTAAGCTTATTATGTGCACTAAAAAAAAAAAGGCCAAGTGCGAGTCGCACTCGCACATGAAGGATTCCGTACCATAATAGGGGAGCCCCCTTTAATTTTCACATTCATCAATTAAAAGAAAAAAACAAAAAAAAATCATTATCATTAATTTTCTTTTTTTTTTCATTTTTCTTTTTATTTCATTCTTTTTTTTTACCTTTTGTGAAAAAAATTAATTGACCACCTATTACGGATCATGAGCTACAGCCCGCTGACAGATAGATGGATGGACGGCCAGACATGCATTTTAGAGAAAGGATAGACATTTGACTATTTGACAAACGATTCACGAAGTCCCATGCATATTTGAAAGCTAAAGAAATAATTTTATATCAATTGTCAAAATAAATAAAAAAGCTTTAATAACAGCCCAAGATAGAGGTTTGGAAGAAGGAATGGGGAGGCCTTTTCCAGCAGTGGGACAATTAACAGGCAAACAAAAAACAAGAAAAACAAAGAGCCCAAAAAATTTTCATAATAGACAGCTAAGTAATAGTTTCATTCTGTTTCATGTCACGTCATGATGTGATTTCGTATTTATGAAACAAAAATTACATCAAACGACAGATCTACAACATTAGGTTTAGTATATGCGAAACCTGATACACCCGTGTCTAGTATTTTTATGTAAAGAATCTATATAGAAAAATTCAAAACTGTATTATGAAAAATCACAAAGTTATAAGCTTGTTTTGTTACTTAGTTGTCCGCACAAAAACGTGGTCACCACGCAGCCCGTGCCTCCAGCGTCATCTTGACTTCATTGATAATAATAATTTGGCAGTAGGTACCTAAATTATTGCGATAGGTACTCAAAGTGGCTCTTTTTTAAATATTTTTGGGAAAAAAATATAACATGGTTTAAAAATTATTGGAATCGATTCAGTTACTTATTCTGAACAAACTATATTCAGGTTTCGCATATACTAAAAATAATGTTGTATACATCTGACCTGACTGTCCTACCATGACGTCTTAAAACAGAAATAATTCCGGTGAGGAAAAGAGATGGCGTTAGACGACCTGTATAGCTCTGCCTGTTCCCACACTGGAATTACTCCTGCTTTAAGACTTCATAGTAACCCGCCAGTTCTCGATTAGGAATCAAACAGAAACGAAATGAAAAAAAAAAAATAAGCTCATTATTTACCTTATAAGGCTTCAACATCTTCCTCAGATCTCCACTCTCGTTGAGTTTCTCCACCGTGTCTGCATCCTGAAACCAAATAAGATGGGATTTAATTAAAAAAGTTTCTAATTAAGCTAGCTTGGTGACATTGACACTGGGAATGTATTGCCTTGTAAATTAAAAATGTAGCCAGTTTGTGTGATGAAGTTTTTTGCGGGTTTATCTGTTTTTGCTTTTAGTTTTTCTTTATTACTTTTATGTATCTATGTTATGCTGCTGTCGAGATCCTTATATTGCCAGACTTAACAGGCAAAAATTCAGCAATATGTTCAGAACATCAAGGTAAAAACGGACATGTTTTAAAACATCGAATCCGTACCTCCGTTTACACCGTCAATAACTTTTCAATACACTTTATAACCCTTTTAAAAATCTTAAACTTACGGTTTAAGATATTTATAGCTCAAAAAAAAAAAAAAAATTCACTTAATATGAGAAATACAATTTATCTTAAAATTAAATATAAGAATTATTTATGAAGAAGAAGTTTATTTATTTACTTAGTGTTGTCTGTGGTTAAAAGGAAAAGTGAGTGTACTACATATCGGTTCTTGAAGGCAAATCAATAGCAATTACACATTAAACTAATGTAATGTAATTTTTCGGAAACACAGAGTAGGTATCATAGCTATCTTCATACCTAGCATTTTAGTAAAAAATGTATACAGGGTGTAAACGGACCCTTCACGAAGCCGTCAACCAAGCATTATGTAGATTAAACTAAGTAACTTTACGCAAAAATTATTGCTGGGTAACGATTTTATTTTTTTTTGGGGTCAAAAATCAAGTTTTACGGACTCAATGAAACGCACTCAAAACATAGTGCTGATGGATGAATTGAATAGTATCGTGGTCGCGAAGGTTTTTAAAGTAAAAATCTTACATTAAAAAACATGTATTTAAAAAAAAAAAAACCGTTTAGTCCACTCTCGGCCCCTCGACCCCTAAAAAAAGATTTGTTTATTTGTATCCTCTCAACCCTTAAACATAGTTCACACTCGACCCCCAGGGGGTGAGTTTGAATTTTCATACAAAGGACAGTCATACCTCGTCCACTTTCAACCCCTAGTTTGTAAGTACCTAAAATTAGTATTTTGGTACAGTAAGGTACAGACTAAAGGCAAAATTAAGACAAAGAAAGACACCGTGGGCAAATCCCAAACTCCACGCGGGCGAAGCCACGGGCATGAACATGATTATTTAAAACAAATATTTACTTTATGAAAAAAAAAAATATTTTTTTTTTCTTTGCCATTTATTTGTGTTCTTAATTCAAAGATATTTGAATTTTCTATTTTTAATATTTGGCTGTTTAGCGGCATCATACCTTCGATTCTTCTTCAACCTGGCGAAACTAAAGCGTGGAAAAAAAGCCTACCGAAACCTGCTGTTCTCGGCTACATAACAACCTCGCCTGGCGGCTCGGGCGTGAATTCCGCCTCGAATGTAAGAAAACGAAAGCAAGAAAATATATTTATTTGCCGCAGGGACATGACGTGCATCACACAAAATTAAAAAAAAATAACAAAACACAAATAAAACAACAAACTATAAATTCAACAGGACGGAACAAAAAAAGAAAAAAATTAACAGCAACAACAAAGTTTCCCCACTTATATTTTAAAAAGTATTATTCTACTCTTTAGTTCAGCTAATCACAGAAGCGTGTTTTTTAGTATTTTTTTTTTTTTCAATAGATGCCTGTTGAATTTTTTTTGACATCCAATTGATATTTTGTTAAAATCGTCACGTTCAAAGAGTCCGTTACATAGATATGAAGATGGTTTTCTTGAATATTTTTACGTCCAGTTATCTGTGAAAAAGCATCAGCTACCAATTTCAAAATAAATCTTAGTCTTAAAATTAAATATTTAAAAAATAGGATTTTTTTTTAAAATAATTGAAATATACATAACAAAGATACATCGATAACTTTCTTTGTTAATTAACAAAGAAACAGACCAAATTGGCGTTTAATGGATGCACGAAAGTCACACTTTTACGCCACAATATGAATTCTTCGAATTTGAAGTTTTTCATTTACGAAAAAGAAATATTCCAAAGGAAATAAAAAAAGAAAGAATCCGAGCGGCGAATTTTTTTTTTAACATTCTTCTCCAGTCCTCTAGAAACTCAATACTATAAACTTCGTTCCATCTTATTGTCTTATTGCACTCGACTATAAGTAAGTATTATAAAAATATATATTGAGGGTATTTTAGTTAAAAAGTTTGCAACTATATGGTAGACTGATGATTTATCATCGTAGGTAACTGTACTTCGGGGGTCGAGAGGAAACTAAAACTTGGCTGGAAAATAAAATCCACTCTTGACCCCCAAGGGCCCAGAAGAAACTATAGTTAGGGGTCGAGTGGACACATTATTTTTTGGGGGTCGAGGGGCCGAGAGTGGACTAAACGAAAAAAACTTGTGAAAAAGTTGGAATTTCGACCCCCAACATCTCAGTAACTATGTATGTTCCCAGGTATGGTCTAGAACAAAAAAATGATCTCAATGACTGGGACAACCAGCGCCTTTCATTTCGTTAAGGGTCTTGTTACGCCCTTTATATAAATTAATTGGTGCTTTACCAATAACAACAAATAAATAAAACGCATCATCCTTTTCCGAACACATTAACTTATATAAACCATACAACACAATCGTCTATAATATTTCAAAACAACATTGTTCATTCTCGGTCTCATTTTAAAAGGAGATGCATCTCATAAATTTCGCTTAGCTTTTCCGAAGATACTCGATTTCTATGGAAATGCAGCAACAGGTAAAAGCCAGTAACTAATGGCAAAGAAAACAGACGACAATAGGAAACTCGGGACTACTCGTACGTTACCTTTTCTGAGATCTGTGAAACATTATTTGTGTGCATTTTCGGAACAATAGCCTAGGGAATATTGATGGTCTTCGGGAAGGTTTGAAATATTAATGATCTGGAAATACATCTGCTTGTGATATCTATCTAAGTATATGAGTCATCATCATCATTCATCATTTCAACCGAAAGACTGACTGCTGGACATAGGCCTCCCCCAAATGTCGCCACATTGACCGGTCCCGTGCGAATCGCATCCAGCGGATCCTTGCAACCTTCACCAGGTCATCGATCCACCCAGTGGAAGGCCTTCCAACGCAACGTCTTCCGGTTCGCGGTTCCACTCCAGAACTTTTCGGCCACATCGGCCATCCATTCTGCGAGCAATGTGCCCTGCTCACAGCCACTTAAGTTTGGCTATTCTTCGGGCTACGTCGGTAACCTTGGTTCTTTTGCGGATGTCCTCATTTCTGATGTGATTACGTACTCGGAAACTCCGAGCATAGCCCTCTCCATTGCCCTTTGGGTGACTTTAAGCCTTCGGATGACGCCCATTGTGAGCGACCACGTTTCGGTCCCGTATGTAATCACTGGCAACACACACTGGTCATAGACTTTCGTCTTGAGACACTGCGGTAGGTTGGATGAGAAGATACCACGCAACTTCCCGAACGCGGCTCAGTATATGGGTATTGTATTATTACCACTTGCTTCGTTAAAGGAAAACATCGTGAGGAAACCAGCATGCCTGAGAGATATTTCTCGACGGCATTCAAGCCGAGTCAGAGGCCCTTGGGCGGCATAAAAACTCTGACACCAGGTCAGACACTATCCACACGATAAAGAAAGAAAGAAAAAAGAAGAAAGAAATAGTCAGTTTACAACAGGAGGAGGTCTATCTTCAGGTTAAACCGCACTGGCCTAGGTTGGCCCGTGAATCATTGACCATCCATTACATCCAAATCAATACTAATACAATAAATGCGAGTGTAAGTTTGTTTGTTTGTTACCTTTTCACGCCTAAACCACTGAACCGAATACGTTCTCAGGTGTACAGAAACGGTCATAGGGTACCTTTCATCAAGGAAAACAACAATAACGTTCTTAAGATTAATAGATGGCGCCACGTGTCTTTCGAATCATGATTATTTCTTTAAAACCGAATGACACTTATCTAAGACTTTCAAGCTTCTAGTTACTTTGAAGCTCAATAATGACGAGTAATGGCACGGTTAACGCAGTCGCGGATTCCATTTCTGCACGGATCAAATATTTCTATATTATTACAACCCGAATTGATTGTCAAATTCTAAATTAACGCGAGCGAAGCGGGCAAAAGCTAGTATACTAGAATATTAGTATTATTTGCACTGCAAGTTTTTAATCTTCCTAGCTCAGTACATTCTGTGATTCCAAAATACACATTTAAAAATTCCCTGCATTATATATTCAAAACAAATACAACAACGATACGCAGGTACAGCCAGGAAGCAGTAAGCAAGCAGTGCATTATCGTACGGGCAGGTCGGTTGTACGTCGGTAATGCAGCTTCCGATAGGCGGCCTTTGTCCCGTCTAGTGTTTATCAGCTTTATCCCAGTTTTGTTTGAATGTACGCGGTTGTTAGTGTTGGATGTGGTACTTTTGTAGTCATAACAGCAATAGTAAAGGTGTGAAATACTAAAATTAATATCCATCTGGCCAATTTTTAAGGGAACCTTCATCCAAGAGTTACATAAGTGCCTCGTTGGTCTAGTGGCCGGAAACGCGACTGCTGAGCAAGAGGTCCTGGGTTTCTTTAAAACCGAATGACACTTATCTAAGACTTTCAAGCTTCTACTTACTTTGAAGCTCAATAATGACGAGTAACGGCACGGTTAGCGCAGTGTCGCGGATTCCATTTCCGCACGGATCAAATATTTCTATGGCTGGCTGTTTGAGTATACGAGTTTAAATGTTTGTAAACGCACCCACGATACACGAGAAATTCCTGTGGGAAGCTAGTCCATTTTCTTCTTAAATCTGTGTGTTCGAGTTTGTATGTTAATGTGTACTGTAATACTACGCTATCCACTTTTAGTGCTCGTGGTATAAAGATAAAAAAAGGATTATAGTAAGCAGGCCTGTAATGGTTATGGGATTCGGGTTAATAGGTTTTTTGATCTGGTTTAAATAGGTCATGCCCATTGGTTGGTTTTCTTCCGTTGAGTCTTTGTATGGAATAGGTGTGATAAACTTTTAAAGCTCATATGAAAAATTAAAAAGCCTAGCCTAGCCTAGCCTTTTTCCCAACATAGTTGGGAAAAAGGTTAGGCTGATGATGATGATGAAAAATTAAAAAAAATTGTGAAAGGTGAACGCGCCAAGGTAGCTAGTGAAAATAAGATATTCGCGTTTTTTTGTGAAATGCAGTTTAGTTTAAGGTTTTATGCTATTCAAAACATGATTTACGACCATTAGCAATATTACATAACATAACATCACGCCTGTAATCCCAGATTAGGCAGAAGTGTACCTTATAGTAAACCCCCATTTCGCCAGTTATATCTTAAGTCCCATGTAATAGGGGTCGAGCCTATTGCCACAAACCGGGCACAAATCTGGACTCCGTGGCTGCTATTGAGAACTTCATGATGGAAAACGCCAATAACACTTTTCCCGACCTGGGAATCGAACCCAGGCCCTCATGCTCAGCAGTCGTGACCAACAAGACAGTCAACGTAATCATAAATCATTTAAATCAACAAAACAACACTATGTTAGAAAACCCTATTGAATGACTTTTACTTGAAATCATGGCATTTGAGGCGCTATGTGACTCTGAATACTACACAAAAAGAGAGGCCAATGCACACTATGGCAGCATCACATAAGTACAATCCTTCACAATCGCAGAATAATGCAAATAGTAAAAACGATTAGTTATAAGTTTTCTACAATTCCTAGTAATGGTTATTGACTTTGTAATGAATTGCAGTGGATAATAGTGATCGGTTCAATAAAAACCTTATTTTCTCACATTATAGACTTACTTCTATTGTTAGTTCGAGTATTAGAAATATATAAGGCTTAGGTTACACTACCCGATGAAAATTGCCATGTTGCCGACAAATTATTATCAATTAATTATGGTTGGATTTGTATGAGCATAGCATAAGCAACCTGAATGTTGATGAATGGAGAGGGAGAAGAAAACCCAAGAAAAGATGGATGGATTGTGTAAGGAATGATGTGAAATAGAAAGTTAGGATGGTAAATCATCAAATGACCCCCTCCGCTCTGGGCGGAGCGGAAGGGAGTGTCAGACTTGTACTGACTAAAACCCATCCATGTTCCTTCTTTGCCTTTTGTGTTCCAGGGCCGCGGTATCTCTTTCGAACAGTCCCGCAGCCCTGGCAGGCATCGGCCCGTGCGGACCCCTACGTGGTTGCTGATATCTCTTTGAGGCGCGCGTGGAACACGAACGCGCCGTCGACACGGCCTGTCGTCTTAAGACGGCCGGACGGCGAGCTAGCCCATAACGCGCCGTCCACAGGCCCGCGCCTACGGTGGCCGGGGGCCACCACGTGACCCCCGACGCCCAGGGCATCTCCCGCGGCGGCTGGGACGTGAGGCTCTTTCCCTCTCACGTCCCGCCACCTCCTTCACTAGCATGACTGCTTCGCAGAAGGAGGTGACGGCTTCCCATTCCCTCTCGCTCCGGACCATGGCTTGAACCAGGGCCGGGCGCGAGAGGTCGCCGCCGCCAATCGCCTCAACGAGGACACGGCGCTGCTCCGCCCAAGCGGGGCAGGCCTCCACAGTGTATGCCGTGACGTCTGACAGGGGAGAATGGAAAAAGAACCGAACCCAAGTGGAATGGGACAAGGACAGGAAGACGATGATGATGAATCTTCCTATGTTCCAACTGCTGAGACACAGGCCTCTATAAGAGGGAATGGACGTTTATTCATCACGTGGGCCCTGTGCAGGTTGGTAGATGTCACATGTTTGCGAATTTTGGTTCTAGGGCACCCCGTATTCCTCACGATGTTTTCTTTCGTAGAGTTGTAATAAATTACTCAAAGTAATGCGCCTGGCGAGATGGGAAGGCGATATTGTTGCCATCGCCGGAATATCCTGGATGAGGCTGGCACAAGAGCATGGAGCTTGACATAAGCAAAGAGAGGCAAACCCAGCAGTGGGTGAAAATGATGATGATGATGATGAATGCACCTGACATGAATGCCCTTTTGTTTTCGGTTGGAAATCATCAAAAGACGGCTCGCGCTCTGGGCGCAGCGGAAGGGAGTGTCAGACTTGTATTGACTAAAACCCATCCATGTTCCTTTTTCGCCTTTTGTGTTCCAGGGCCGCGGTATCTCTTTCGAACAGTACTGTAGCAACCTACGACCTTTAACTCGTAAGTCAGAACTGTTACCACTTTGCCAATACTGCTCCCTTATTTTGTATAATATTCTTGTTTTATTCAAACGAAATTATTTCGTCTTACATTCAACAAAATATTTGGCGCTTACAAAAATGACGAACTAGTCTAGTCTTTCCAATCCTAAAGATACCTCTCCGTGTTCCTTTTATTATTGTTGTAGATAGAACAATTTAAATTATAATTATAGCTACCACCAATCTTCTAGAATTCCTTTCGTTTTACCAAAACAAACCTTGAAATTATTATTCAGAGACGAGCACAATACTTCGTGATAATTGTTTCAAGTAGTTGAAACTGATCACTAGGTAAACAGAAGCCGATGAAAGTTTTTGTTGAAATTATTTACTGGTGAACCATTTTATTCTGGGCACGTGTAAGTTTGTACGAACGATGACCAATCAAGGTATACATAACCAGTTTATGCGGATCTCTCATTGTACGGGAAATCTGTAAAAAGTGGGACCATGTTATACTGGAAATATATAGATTGATGTGTCTCCGTGTGTACGTACTACCGAGTACAGCGAAGTATCTATTAGATTGAGACGGTGTTCATTTAAGTATTTTAAATGTCGCGATATTTCATTAAACTAAGTTTAAAGCTCAAAGAAGTGTCAAAGGCCCTCGATTCTGTTGCCTCTAGCGCCACGTTTTGTTTTCAACAACAGTTGTAAAGCTTTTATCAATATACCTAGTTTTGTGTTTTATTTTATTTTATTGTTTGTTTTGTTGTTTGTTTGTTTTTTTTTGTGTTTTGGTGTATTTCTCTAGTCTGATATCCATCTACTACTGAATTTAAGATCTCTCATTGCACCATTAACTGTTGGGTTTGTCCTAAACATTTCACAAAAAATCTTGCTAAATATGTTGAACAGTGTGTTTTAGAAGGAAAATATGTTCAAACAGGCTGATACGGTGACGATTGTAACGCCTGAAAAAAAACTGTAATATCTGCATTAAACCCATTTTTCTCTACTCGTCACAGTTTTCATTTATTTACTACAATTTTATCGCGCTTAAAATGTGCATAATAAGCGCAAAATAATCAATTACAATCCATTAATCATTTACAATATGCATCTAGCTTTACAACAAGACACTATTGTTAGGTCCCTCGGGAAAATTTCCAATAAAAACTTCACAAGTTTTCTTAGTACAGTGATAAACGTTCTACTCAGTATCACATGCGTTTTTACTGGCGACGGAATAATCTTGAAGCAATACCGTCAAGGTAGTGAGGCATTGACTTCATGTGATCGGTGGGATGACGACCACTGAAGGAGACATAGGGGCCAAAGTATTGAAGAAGACATAATATCACAACTATAATCCTCGAAGGATTAGGCAGAGGTGACCCTAATAATACATCCACATTTCGCTAGTTATGTTTAAGTCTTATGTAGGGATGAGCCTATTGCCATCAATCGGGCACAAAACCAGACTTCGTGACTGCTACTGAGAAATTCTTGATGGAAAAACCCAATAACACTTTGCCCGACCTGGGAATCGAACCCAGGACCTCATGCTCAGCAGTCACGGTTGCGACCACTCGACCAACGAAGCAGTATTGAAAAGAACATTTGTCAAATTCATCTGTATTGGTGTTGTTTTCAAGTTTTATCTATACCAATATTATAGAAAGATAAAATTTTTGAGTTTGTATGTAAGAGGTAACATACGAAACTACTGGTCTAATTTTAAAAATTCATTCTTTGATAGAAAGCTATTACAGAGTACCATACGATTATTTTCTCAACGCGGACTATTTATTTAATCAGAATGACAACATATGACCTTTTGCCAGACAGGGATATTATCAACTAGACATTTAAAAAAAAATCAAAGGCGATATTTTTTTATGAACGAAAACCCGACGAAAACTTTGCCTCATTTTGAAGCAAACTTGCGTTAACAGAATAATGAAGTTTTTAAATTTTCTTCGTTTTTTTCCTTTCATAATTTTCTATTAAAATTAAGCTCTCGTCTTAACAATATTAAGAGCGTTTACAATTACAGCATTTCATACCAACTTTCAAGTTTTTTTTTTTCGAAATGACTGAACCGATTTTAATGAAACTTCATACGCATATCCTGCATATATAGGTCTAAAAAGATATCAGAGAACATTTTCAGAAAGTCTTTTAATTAAAAAGATAATTGGAAATTTCTGTTTAAATGATCTAAAATCGGTCTAATTTAGCTGTAACACTATTTTTCGAAAATGTTCTCTGATAACTTTTTAGACCTATGTATCCTGCATATGCGTATGAAGTTTCATTAAAATCGGCACAGTCATTTCGAAAAAAAAGGACTTGAAAGTTTGTATGAAATGCCATAAGTCGTAAACGGTCCTAAAAACGATAACACCAGTACTACACTATACAGTAATCGATTACTAAACTCGATAAAAAAACTCGTTTAAACCGACTCCAGATCTTAATCTATTTGACGGTAAGTACTAACTTTTTCCTACTTTCTTTACATAGCACATAATGAGACCATTGAAGAAAATCTTCTGGGGAAATTATTATTTAAACACACTGTAATTTACACCTTATCACTTTGAGCTAAGGTGTGTTTTCTAAGTTGTAGAGTTAATGGCTTCGTTGCCATAAGTTTCATTTCTAGTAGGTCAGTATATTATGTTGGTTTTATTATAAAATGTTCTCTTCGTCTTCCGTAGGCTTGTTTCCGGGAAAGTAATTACATTTCCTTTAAGCTTTGTGCTTTAAAAGGATAAACTTTTTAGAATAAGCCTTTTCATATTGTCTGCGGACAGGTTTTAAGGCATCAACCGCTCATTCTTCTTTAAAAGATAAAAGATACTTTATTTGTCAAACATGCGTTTACATAAACTGACTAATCAGACATGCAAGGTATTGAATTAATAGATGTTGTGTGCGTCCATGTTTTTCAAATAGCGGCTTACAAATTCTTTAGGTATATAAAAATTACATTTAATTGTATTTTACATAATAGTCATTACAAAATACAAAACAAATAAATAATAATTGATGTCTTTGGACAATTTATCTTCTTTACGTTGGCATTTCTATCGAAATTGGGCTTTAAAACCTAGGCATTAAGGAATGAGTTTCACAACTCTAAACGAAGGTACATTTCTTCCTTTGGACAATATTCCTATCTTTTGGTGTTGACAACGGGAAGACTACAAGGAATTGGTCTCTACACCCTAGTCATTACAATTGAGTTTCACATAACTTTAAATGGACCTACATAACTATGAAACTCGGCATCTACTTTGTATTCCACGTTGCAATCATTGTTATTACAAAGTGTCAGATTTTATCACACGAGTGACAACTTGGCTTCAATTGTTTTGAGGACGGCAACCATTCTTGGACGATCTCTTGGATGGTCTTACCGCTTTCCCTCAACATGTATAAAACTAACTGCCGCTATTGTAAATTATAAATTTAACTGGGGGTAGCGAGATATCATGATGAAAGAGAATAAATGATTTAGTCGTTCACCTGAGCTGGTGTTCAATTGACATAAATGATTTACGTAGCGCATCTAGGACACTTCTTTAAATACTTGAAGTAGATACATTTCGTCGTTCGATCGATAAATTTCGAAAGTGGTGAATAACTATCGAATATAAGTGGATCTTTGTGAGGATTATTTACCTAATTTACAATGGAAACTGTACTGCCGCCACCACCTCCATTTTGTTTCAACAATATCGTGGAAAATTCGACATCAGGAAACATCTCGAAGTCATGAGAAAATGGAAGATAGCATTTTTAATATATTTTGAAGCATGTGAGCTTAACAAGAAGACTCAGACAGTACATTTACAAATTAAAAAAATAAGTAATGAGAGAGTAGTTTTACTCTGGCTGACAACAATTCCTTTGCTTACTAATTTTGAAAGCACTTTTGTTGCTGGATTTTCAGCGCTATTCTAGACGCGATAAATTATAAAATGTAACGCCTTCATTTAAGAAACCTTTTGGATGTCCATTAGTGACAACAAACATAAAGGATCAAATTCCAAAGTTATAAGTTTCAGCGCAACCTTTAGCACTATATCTTTCAAATCACAAGACATGTCTAAACTTCATCATATGCCTAGCCTATTCCCAAATTTATTGGGGTCGGCTTCCAGTCTTACCGGATGCAGCTGAATACCAGTATTTTACATGGAGCGACTGGCTAGCTGACCTCCACAACCCAATTAGTAATGGGTAATACGATACCCCTTGGCAAGATTTATTATTCGACTTTCGGGCCACCTGTAACGACTATCAAAGATCTACAAACGACAGCCGGGACCAACACCTAACGTGCTTTCCGAGGCACGGAGAAAACTCGGTATGTAATGATGAGCACAAATCCACAGACCGACCTTGGCAAGCGCGGCATAACCTTGAAGATCGACCCGTGCCGCTGTTATTATTTAGCCACGAGCTCAAGACATGTCAATTTTGCTGGCTGGAAGATTTGGAGCTGACTGAGGCTGGCTGGTATTCTATTAGAAGTCAGTACTACTCTACGCCTGATCAAGTTCAAAGTTTTACCACTGATTAGGAATCGTCACACGCGCTCATCTAACAACACGAGCGGAAAGAACATGTAACCTAGTTATTACTTTCTCTACGTAAAGACCCCTTTCCCCCCTGCTAAGCCCTGCTACTGTCAAGCTCCACTTACCGTAGCAAGTTATCAGAGAAACAAAACAAACAACACAGGCATCGCACGGGAGGGGTCTAGGTCACAGGATGCACGTGGATTTCAGGGTGGATGTCTCGTGCCGGTCGCTGAGAACTCAGAGGGAACCAAGAACAATTTTAAACTAGGAATTTTATACAACATTATTTTTAGTATATGCAGAACCTGAATATAGTTTGTTCAGAATAAGTAACTGAATCGATTCCAATCATTTTTAAACCATGTTATATTTTTTCCCTAACATATTTTAAAAAGTTAAAAGTTGGACACCGAGCGACTTTGAATACCTATCGCAATAATTTAGGTACCTACTGCCAAATTATTATTATCAATGAGCTCAAGACGACGCTGGAGGCGCGCGCTGCGTGGTGACCACGATTTTGTGCAGACAAATAGGTAACAGAACAAGTTTATAACCTTGTGATTTTTCATGATACAGTTTTGAAATTTTGTACATAGATTCTTTACATAAAAATACTAGACAGGTGTATCAGGTTTCGCATATACTAAAACTAATGTTGTAGAAATAAGTACGTATTTTACTACAACTCAGAATCTGGCTAAAACAGACAATAGATGGCAAATCACATGGAAGCCGAAGCACAGAACAGTGGTCAGATGAGTGAACAGATCGAGAAAAATGTTGACAAATTGAACCCAATTCTCAGCTTTGTGAGAAAGAAGATGTCGAGCCTTTTCAGGAAGAGGATCGTAACCGCCATTTTGCATATTTTACAGGAGAAGGTTTTTTTTTAAATATTTCTAAAAATATTTATAGCATCAATTTGAAATTTTTACTTGGTTTATGGGCACCTCCCTATTAATTCAAATGTTAAGATTTGACTCAGTACTCTATAATTACATACATTTGCGCTTACGTTAAAACTGATGACCGTTATTAGGTAGAGCTGATATGTCGATTACGATAATTCTTAAATATCATGAAAGAGTAGAAATATTTTTTTTTGTGAATTTTTTTAAATTCTTTTTATGAGACAAAGAGTCAGAAATAAGAAAAAGTTAAAAAAAAAACATTAAGTACTTCTAAGTGAATTAGCTTTATTAGTAAAATGAAATACTAATTTATGGCTCTTAAGATGTTCTTCCTGAAAAGGCTCGATGTGTCGTACAGAATGTTGATTAATAAAATGAAATCCGTACTTTTAGAGGCACCAGACCAAAAATCAACTGCAGAGACCTTTCCGATTAGTTTTCGTTCCAAAAAAAAGATATTAGTTAATAATTATTATCAATTTAATGTTAACCATTACATTATTAAATAATATAGTGTTTATCCTCTTTAAACTCAAACTCAAAGCATTTATTTCAGTTAGACCATCACAGGCACTTTTGAATGTCAAATAAAACAAAAAAAAAAGCGAAGCTACAGTCACCGTCACAAGCCATAATAACTTGAGAAAGTACTGTAGTTGCACATTCCAAAGCGTAGATCTCTATGGAGAAGAATGGGCAAGAAACTTCATGCACACTCTTTTAAATCAAAATATTCTTACAAAATCTTGGTAACAAAAACATGACATATCTATACTAATATTATAAAGCTGAAGAGTTTGTTTGTTTGTTTGTTTGCTTGAACGCGCTAATCTCATGAACTACTGGTTCGATTTGAAAAATTCTTTTAGTGTTTGGATAGTCAATTTATCGAGGAAGGCTATAGGCTATATAACATCACGCTATGACCCTTAAGGGCTGAGCAGCGGGTGACACCGCGGGGAACAGCTAGTTTATTAATAAACATGATTAATATTGGAGGTGACTGGGCTGTAACAGATGTTTGTAACAATGTCGTCGCGAACACGTAGAACGCATAAATATGAGCTGATTTCCTCCATGCCGCATAATTTTGTCATGGCAATGGTAATTTTCGTCATCGGGTTAGTTCCTGACGGTCAATCGACAAATCAAATAAGGATAATGAAGCATCTCTGATTTTCATAGAATAATTTGAAGAAGGAATTTCCGTCTATCATATTTGAATAGAGATTACGAAAATTAATGACTACTTTACTACTTTGATACACATGGCAACATTCCCATAAGATTCGCAATGAGTCAGTACTATGCATTCGAATTGGAAATGGGTTGACTATATGTGCTTGCCTAGGTTGGTCCGTGGATGGGATTGCATATCAAGTTTGCTCCGTGCCTCTGAAAGCACGTTAAGCCATTGGTCCCGGCTGTCATTTCAATCAATGTAGATCTTTGGCAGCTGTTACAGGTAGTCAGCCCGAAAGTCTTACAACCAGTCCTACCAAAGGGTATTTCAGCTGAATGCGGTTGGATTGGAAGCCGATCCCAATATAGTTGGAAAAGGCTAGGCAGATGATGATGATGATGATGATGTTTTATTTTTTAAAGTAAATTATGTTTGTGTTTAGGTTTTGTACTATGATAATATAAGTAATTATGTTATGCTGTTTTGTGTTTTTATGGTGTAAAAATTTAATAATATTGTTAGTTTTAATTTTAGTATTTTTTTAATGTAAGTATTTATTTATAGTTTAGTATATTAGTTTAAGTTCTTAATTGTCGCATTAGGGTAACCCTGTAATAATAGTCTAAGCTGTTATAAATAAATAAATAAATGTTAACTTATAGAATCATAAAAAAAGTGTTAATAGAAAAAAAAACTCAAATGTGACTGTCTCCCTTCTACATAATCTTGCCCAGTAATCTAGCTAAGCAACCACACACCTACCTCTAAGGTGGCTTTTGATACAATTAACTGTATTTATCTTAACGCCTGAAAGACGATTGGATCGTATGTCTATTGATTACGAAAAAGTACTTTTTACGTCGAATTTGTGAGTTGGTAAAGATGTAATGTGTGGTCACGTGTGGTGTTCTAGTTGTTACGCTATTATTTTGGTCCCGTTTTTCACAAATAAATTACTAGTTTTGTTTTTTTGAAGGCCTTTTAAGGAAGCTTTTTTGGAAAAGACAGTCGTAGCAAACGTACTAGAATAATAACAAGCTCTCTGTCTTGGCTTTGTCTATGTTTGTATCAGACATTCTATGAAATCTGTAGCAATACAACACAGTATTTGTTTGTTGCCATGGTAGCTTGTGCTAAACACACAAAAGGAATTTACAAAGCTACAGAAGCTTGGCTCAAAAAGAACAGGAAACTAGCCTCTCCTGCCCCCGTAGCATGACCACCGTAGACAAGGATTTCTTTGACGCAAGAATCCACAAAATGACAGATAGTGCAAAGAAATCTCAGTCATTTTCTAGATTTTTCCGTCAAAGAAATCCTGGTCTACGGTGGTCATGCTACGGGGGTCGTTCATTCAGAATGTTTTAATAGATGGTTCAGAGAATTATGACACTACTAGCTTCTGCCGATAGCGTCTCTCGCTCGCGTGAAGTTCGGTAACTGTCCCACGGGATCATACTATCGGGATACAAAGTATTATATATGTTAATCCAGGTTATAAACTATCTGTGTGCCAAATTTCATCCAAATCCATTCAGGAGTTTTTGCGTGAAAGAGTAAGTTACATCCAGCCATCTTCACAAAGTTTCGCATTTATAATATTAGTAAAAGGTAAGATTTTTTCTTATCGATCAATTTATTGCAACAAAGAGTCTAGAGATGTTAGCCAATGATTTATTTAAAAAACTAATGAGTTTATTTCGGGTTGGTTAAATCGAATGGATATTTTGCTACCGGTTATTCATTAATATGTTTTTTTTTGCGTTTCCGAGAACGATTACGCGACACTACACAGCGAAAGACGTCACCGACAACGTTACGTTTATAGTTATAAATTAAAAAGGTTTTTAAACATGTATTAGTTTATTATTGTTTAAGATTACTTTGTGTATTTTATTTATGGGCCTCAGTTGCCTGACAATAAAATTTATTATCAACGCTTTCATTTTTAAGTCGTAGCAATATATCTTACGACGTAGTTAAATATTAAATCTCAAGCCATCCTTCCCATTAAAGGCGATAGCCGGATATGGATGGGCGGAAGTATTTAACTGCACTCACATCATCTTCCTGCGATCACCTGTTCGCAACGAGCGTGATAATGGCGTTATTCACATAAGGCGGTTTATGAAGAGACCTGTGTTCGGTACGGATGGATAATATGACTGAATGGATTGACGTATCAAAACTTTAAAGATAATGTAAGAAAGACAAAAGCAAATCGAAAGATTCCAAGTTAAAGTTACGCCCACTTATTTAATATGCATATAATAATAATACGAATTCGTTACATTAAACATTATGCCGATTCTGCCATCTGTAAAAATTTACAGAAATTGGACGACGTTTTAAATCCATTTAGAGCTAAACATATTTATATACTAGCTGTTGCCCACGACCTTTGTTCTCGTGAAATTATTATAAAAAAACCTTACTTCCCTTTTTGAATCGGTTTTTGTTCCCAATTTCAAGGATTTTAATTTTTTTGCACGGAATCTTAAACCTTTTTCTGAAAAAAAAAGAAGTCTAAGTTACTCCTTATAACATCAGCTATCGGCCAGTAAAAGTCGCGTCAAAATGGGTCCAGCCGTTTCGGAGATTCATCATCATCATCATCATCATTTCAGCCGAAAGACGTCCACTGCTGGACATAGGCCTCCCCAAGGGGGGTTTCGGAGATTAGCAGGAACAAACAGACAGACAGACAAAATTTAAAAAAAAATGTTGTTTGGATAAAAGTACCCGTACCGTATATACTATCATACGCATTCAATAAAAAACTATTATTTTAAAATTACAAACAGACACTTCAATTTAGAAATAGAACGATGTTTTAAATACATTTAGAGCTAAACGTATGTACAGATTATTGTAGTGTGATTTTTTAATGCATGTGAGCCCAAGAAATGGCCTAACTTCGAATTTACTTTTGATTCAGTAAACCATAAAGCTTGTTGCTGAACTAGACAATTGAAGATTGAAAGAACTTCAGGCAATTTTAGTTAGGAGGCGGTATAACCCTTCGTCTTCTCAGAGTCTTTTGTTTTTTGTCTTTTGATTTTGCTTTTTATCTTTTGTCTTTTGCTTCGGTTTAAAAAAACCATGGGACTTCAAATACTGGCTGCTTCATTTCAGTATAACACCTGAAAAACAAACGTGGGTAGCAAAAGTTTACTACATAGTGTTCCGTACTAACTTTTAACGATACAGAGTGAACCAATTAAAATGTGCTCTTCATTAGTTTAAAAAACTAATAGCACTTAAAATGGGCGTAAACTATGGTTAGTCCGTTTTATGGTAAACCTAATATTGTATGGTGAGATCTAATGGTGCTAGATTTGTTTCTTAATAAGGTTTTTGATGTTGATAAGCCTTATTCAAGACTACTTTGTGGGGGGATATAAATAGCATACATCAGAAAGGTGAAGATCAACATCATGATCGCGAAAAAATAATCAGTTGCCCCATAATTCCATACAGAAGTCAACGATATTTTTTTCGTCATAACGATGTAGGTCCCATGAAGAAAGTTTTTGAGTTTGATGGAGTGTGTCCGAGGCCGAAAGACTTTTAATTTTACCCATTTCAATGGATATTGGTAAATGCAACAGTGTTCTTGCGTCACCTTTGTCACAGAATGCAAGAACCTTGTATAAATTAGCTAAGATAGAGAGATAGATATTTTATATCGTCGGTATAAATATTTGTTTATACTTATGAGGGTGTGGCATAATCAGTTTGTGTCTTTGTTTCGACGATTCAAAAGTGCCTGTAACTGGCCTACTTGAAATTTGATTTGATTTGTGATTAAACCCTCTATAATAATTAAAGAAGAATAAAAACAAAGAGTTTTTTGAGTTTGATTGTCTGTACACTCTTAATATAACCTCACCTTCGTCAAACAAAAGTTACTTAAGTATGTGGATGATTTTATTGTGATGAAAATTAAACCTTGTTATGAAAATCAGTTTTTCTTGCATAATATAAATTTAAAACCAACACACGGCGACACATCAAGCTATCCATATCCAGAATAACCTGACCTTGCTTTGAATGATCTTCCGGTACAATGAGAGATCAGCTTAATTTGGTTTTCCATAGCTTGATTGGTCGAATGCCCAATTAATTTGAGTATGCATCAATTAATGCAAATTCATTCGTAAAAATATTTCTTGTCATTAAACGCTTTTTTTTTTTAAATTCTGTTTGGGCTTACTCTTGACCTCAATCTAGTCCTGAGGACAGAGATGAGGAGGAGAGGACGATGGAACGAGCTAACCCAAAAGAAGCCTATTAACTCGCGATTTAAATAGACTAAGGTCATATGAACTTGGAAACACCGACGCAGGCAGGGAATTCCACTCCAATGACATGACACACACGACACACACCACGACTGACCATGACTTTTCCTTCAATGTTTTCAGTAATGTAATTTTTTTAACCGAGTAAAACATTTTGGGTATTGTAAAAGAGGAAGCTGGCAACCAGCAATGGGATTCTATGCGAATAAGTTAAAACATATTTATTTTAATTTTCCTTTCTTTTTTTCAAAACATACTTTTCTTATTTTCTAGCTTGTTCAATATTGCATTACAACGTTCCCTAAAAGCAAACTATAACTTAAAATAAGTATATTTTATGAACGTATTATAACGCAGTTTTCATTTTGTTTGTTGTTTCATGAGTATGTGTGTGTGTTGTGATCATTCCGAATCAAATTTTTCATCGTAAATTAAAAAAAAAAGTCAGGTGAAAATTTTCTGGATCTGGAAACATATACTGAATACAAGGTAATCGTTTGAGCTTCGATGTGCCTTCCACCCTGTGTACAAACAGGGCTGTGTCTATGTGTGAGTGCGCGTGGCTGTTCACTAGTGTAGTGTAACTTTCGTACTAACAGCTGCTTAACTTTTTATTTATTGTCGGTATAAGAAGGTATCTTAATTTTTTTAGCATAGGTAATATTGATGGAGATTTCTCAGCAAATAATATAGACGACTAGCTGTTGCCCGCGACCTTCGTCCGCGTAAAATTTTATAGCCTATAACCTTACTCGATAAATGGGCTACCCAACACTAAAATAATTTTTCAAATCGAACCAGTAGTTCCTGAGATTAGCGCGTTCAAGCAAACAAACAAACAAACAAACAAACTCTTCAGCTTTATAATATTAGTATAGATATACATTCTCCACGTGAAGTCTTTATCATTGGCTAGCCTTATCTTAATATGCTGGAAACGGTTTCCTGCGTAGCCTGATATAGTTGATTACAAAATACAATTTATTAAGGAAAATTGTACGTTTTTTTTTTATGTTTGTTTTGTTGTATTGTATGTAATTGTATGTTGTAATTGTGTGTGTTAATTGTGTGTTGTTGTTGTGGGTGTGTTTGTAATTGTAATTTGGCCTGCCTGACTTCCGCCATTTTATTTTATTTCCAAAATAGCGGCCACACATTCTACCTGTATTTAGAAAGCAGCTGATAAGCCCGTCACCCCTACATTTCTACCCCTATGTTTTTATTTTATCAAAACAGTATACCTATACATATAAATAAAGCTAAGTGGGTACGTCTGGCGGCGCAGACAGTGCAATAAAGTTGGTAGCTAGCTGCGCGCAATGTTCGCCTGAACATCCTACCTGCGGTTATGACTTTCGCAAACGTAGGGTTGAACCGGGCTTAAAAGCAACTGAGTTTGAACATAAACGTAACGTAGCCTAACGCTTCGGCGATTGCAGGCATGAGCCTGTAATCTCCGAAGCGTTAGGCAGAGGTGTGTATAATAATACACTCACATTTCGCCAGCAACATTTGTTTAAGTCCCATGTCATAGGAGGCGAGCCAATAGCCATCAAACAGTTACAAATCCAAACTCTGCTACTGAGAAATTCCTGATGGAAAACCGAACCCTCGGCAGTCACGCTTGTGGCCACTAGACCATGATATTTAAAAGATAAAAATACTTCACGGCCTTGAGCATGTTTTGTGAGTGTGCGTGAGTGAGTGCGTGCGTGTGTGTGTGTGTGGATATACAGCATGTTACCAGTATACATACAGTATAATTGAATCGATAGGTAGGTACAAGTTTTCTAGATCTGCCAAATATGTTACCACTCAGTTTATTTCCTTATCACAGTCTATGAGCGGATCTGAAGAATGTGTCTGCACTAGCTGCTCGGCAGTTTCCTGAACTGGGCCTATTTGGCGCAGCCGTGAGACACACAATATTATCCCTTTTTTTCTGTAAACCTTTTTATTGTGTAAATTTAAGTTTTTTTTATTTTTTTGTTTGTTGTGTGCACTTGTGGCATGTGCCAAATAAATATGTTTTCTTTCTTTCTTTCTTTCTTTCGATGTTCAGGTGAAAGATGCGGCATGTGTGTTGCCACTCCTGAAATCTCAATACAATTTACTCCACAATATTTCCTTTATTTTTCTATTCTAGCTTAAATTATCCTAGGTTTAAATGCGTATCAACCCTACCCTAATGCGATAGCTCTCCTTTACGAGCGGTCTCATTGTGGCAGACTCTATTTTTATATATTGTAACGTTAATTGCGAGGCAGGGCGCAACATGTTCATCAAAGTTATGGCTTCATGCGACAATTTCAGTGCAATACTAGCTGCAAGAATGTTGTCTGTTTTGAGTTTGCAGCCTTAGTATTATGAACATTGAAACGTAGCTTTTGTAAGGTTGATTCAGAGGCTTATACATATTTTGGTAAGGTTAAAGATCTGTACCTGGGTTGACTAGAGGGCACAGATGTAGATAGCGATGAACATCATCTGCTCAGTCTTACCTGATTCAGCTGAATACTAGTATTTTACACGGAGCTCCACAACCGAGTTAGTACTGGGTAATATGATACCCCTTGGTAATAAGACTCGTTGTCAGACTTTCGAGCCACTGACTATCTCTAACGATTGTCAAAGATCTATAAATGATAACCAGGACCAACGGCTTAACGTGTTTTCCGAGGCACGGACGAAACTCGGTATGTAATGGGTGGTTACCATTCCACGGACCAACCAAGACAAGCCCGGCTTAACCTGAAGATCGACCCGAGCGGCTGTTATTATTTAGCCTTATAGAACATTATTTTAAGTATATGCGAAACCTGAATATAGTTTGTTCAGAATAAGTAACAGAATCGATTCCAATAATTTTTAACCCATGTTATATTTTGTCAAAAATATTTAAAAAATGCTACAAGTTGGATACCGAGCGACACTAAGTACCTATCGCATTCATTTAGGTACTTACTGCCAAATTATAATTATCAATGAGCTCAAGACGACGCTTGAGCATGGGGGCGCGAACGCTGGGCGTGGTGACCTCATTTTTGTGCGGACAACCAGGTAGCAGAACAAGCTTATAACTTTGTGAATTTTCAAGATACAGTTTTGAAATTTTGTACATAGATTCTTTACATAAAAATACTAGACACGTGTTTCAGGTTTCGCATATACTAAAACTAAAGCTGTATACAAGCTTTAGAAAAAAGTTCAATTTATTATTTTTGTGGTAAAATTCGGTAATAGATAGCAAAACGGACGTGTTAATTAACGAAGGGCACTCATGGTTGTTTCAATACCATGCGACACACATTGAGCTGGGTCATGGTATAAAAATTGCAATATTCCGTGAGTGGGGTGTATTAGCATGGTTGACAAACACCATAGAATTTTAAGTAGGTAAGTATTTTGTCACATAATATACCGACGCACTATCTATTTTAAAGGCCAAGTTACATTTGTGCATATTTTTTCGTGTTTGTGTGTGTGTGACTGAGTTTTGCTTGTAAACTGCGTAACGGATTTTGACGTGGTTATCACTATATTGTTTATATTTCATTTGTTTTTATAGCCTTGTTGGTCTGGTTGGTGCTGAGCATGAGCTCCTGGGTTGTGTTTTTCCATCAGGAATTTCTCACTAGCAGCCATAGAGTCTGGATTTATGCTCGGTTGATGGCAATAGGCTCGCCCCCTATTACATAGGGTTTAAACATAACTGGTGAAATGTGGGTGTACTATTACATCTCTGCCCTTCGTAGATTTCAGGCGTGATGTTATACATAAACATATTATAATTAGAAACGGGATATTTACCATGTTTACTGTTTACTTTGAGTTTATCGTATTACCCAGTACTAACTGGGTTGTGGAGGTCAGATAGGCAGTCGCTCCATGTAAAATACTGGTATTCAGCTGCATTCGGTATGACTGGAAGCAGACCCCAATAAATTTGGGAAATGGCTAGGCAGATGATGAAGTTAAGACATGTCTTGTGATTTGAAAGATATAGTGTTCCTAAAAGGTTGTGCTGAAACTTACAGGTTCTTTGGAATTTGATCTTTCATGTTCATTGTCACTGAGGCACATCCAAATGGTTGCTTAAATCCAGTTACACTGGAAGCCGACCCCAACATGTTGGAAAAAGGCTAGGCAGATGATGATTATAGATTTGTAGTTCGTAAATAAAGTAAATATTCAAATAAATGAAATATTGAAACAATGATGAGGAAAATCTTTTCGTTATTTACCATTTAGGCGGAAAATCATTTTCTGGGAAAACAGCCGTGAGCAAACTTACAAGAGCTTTTCCGAAAATGGAGGAAAATGATCGTTCTCATCCAAAATATGAGGAAAAGTAAAGTAAATACGCTTAATTCGCATAAAATATTTCCGAGAAAATCTTTAATTACTTAATTAATGATAACAGAAAGAATGCCATTTTTAACTTAGTAAATTAATAACGGAAAAAAGTACTTCAAACCGAGATCTTCTACAATCGTTGAAACGTTTTAATTTCCTTATTGACTGCTCCGTTGGTTTCGTGATCGCAAACGCAACCGCTGTGCGCGGAGACCTGCGTTCGATTCCAGGTCAAAAAGAGTTATTGGGTCTTTCCCGCTTCTTGTTACATTATATCAGCAATAGAATAGAATAATAGAATAATATTTATTTGCTTAAGAACATTGTATAAAAAGATGGTAAAATACAAAAACGAAAGAGCATACATGTTTTTGCTTAACAGTAATAAGCGTGCAAAATTTTCCAGAGAATATTTAACATTTATTGTCAAAGAAGTCTTTGACACTATAAAAACTGTGACTACACCACCATTCATTCAATTCATTTTTAAATAATCTCATATTTAGCGTCTTGACATTATTTGGTATCTTATTATATATACGTACACACATAGAAATACAACTTTTATTATATTTAGCTAGTCTGGGAAGGATATCTAGAACTAGCCTGTGGGGGCACGTCGGTTCATCATCATCATCATCATTTCAGCCGAAAGACGTCCACTGCTGGACATAGGCCTCCCCAAGGGGGGTTTTGCCATAATCGCCACGCTTGGCAGGCGGGTTGGCGATCGCAGTATGTTTGTTATAAAAATCACAGAGAACGCTGCTGCCCATTCTCTGGTAAGTCCCTTAGTCGCCTCTTACGACACCCACGGGAAGATATGGGATGGTGCTATTCTTTACGTCCGGACACCATACACGCGGCACGTCGGTTACGAGGATATAAATCATTTGCATTTTTAAATAATTCTTTATGCTTCCTCACAAACATACATGTCTAATAATCTATCTATCTATGACAGAAAACTCATAGCTGTATTGAATTAACATTAGCTACCAAAAAGTTTGTTCAGGTAGGTGCTATTATTGTAAGAAACCTCCTCGTCACTCTTCAGTTGAAGGTGCAAAATCACCGAAGTTCTTGTATATAGTTTTTAAACTTAAATTAAAAGTCTTCAGATACTACCAAACCAACTATTCTCCAAATTGTATTGAAAAAGTTCAGATGTCGTATTTAAAAGCTGACAATTTTAAGTGATGTGAAGAAAAATATCAGCCACCAGCACAACAGTATTCGTCGTCATCATCATCTGCCTAGCCTTTTCCAACTATATTGGGGTCGGCTTCCAGTCTAACCGGATGCAGCTGAATACCAGTATTTTACATGGAGCGACTGCCTATCTGACCTCCACAACCCAGTTAGTACTGGGTAATACGATACCCCTTGGTAAGACTGGTTGTCAGACTTTCGGGCCACTGACTACCTGTAAAGACTGTCAAAGATCGAAGAAGATTACAAGTAATTATGTTTTTACCACAGTACATGTATCTCAAATTACGTTGATCACACTAGGCACTAGCACGAGCACGCGGTGTGAACGTAACGTAAATACATTGATTTTAAAATTAAAAGAGGTAAGTATTCGTTTCACAAAACATAATTTGACGATTTTATTCATATCTATGGATGATACTGATTGTGCTTGATGCAAACAATTTACCTTAAATGTTGTAGGATAATTGTGGAGCTCGTGGCTAAATAATAACAGCTGCTCGGATCGATCTTTAAGTTAAGCCGTGCTTGCCTAGGTTGGTCTGTGGATGGGTGACCACCCATTACATACCGAGTTTCCTCCGTGCCTCGGAAAGCACGTTAAGCCGTTGGTCCCGGCTGTCATTTGTAGATCTTTGACAGTCGTTACAGGTAGTCAGTGGTCCAAAAAATCTGACAACTAGTCTTACCAAGGGGGAGGTCAGATAGGCAGTCGCTCCATGTAAAATATTGGTATTCAGCTGCATTCGGTTAGACTGGAAACCAACCCTAAAATAGTTGGGAAAAGGCTAGGCAGATTTGATTTTCTATAGGATAATTGTATTTTCGATTAAAAATTGAACGTAGTTACCTAATTTATGTTACTTTTACACCGCGCGCTTGTACTAGGGCCTCAGATTATTATTTTAGTTTAAGCAGGATTAAGGCTTTGAATTAGGACAAGTCTTAGTGACCTCGAAATGTCTCAAGGATTCTAATAGGCTCAGTTATTGTAAATCTTGTGAAGGACGATCATAATCTGCGTCTGTTACTGTAAATCTTGAGGGGCCTTGAAAGGCATAGTAATCCTTGAAAGCCGGTTGTTTTGGTATTAGTATTGAAAAGCTGTCAAAATGCGGCGCCAATTATGCGAAAGTTCGTGGTTGGAAAATTGTTGGTCTACATTTGAAATCTGTCGGTTTGCTGTTGTTTAGAGCAGAAAATTGATATTGATAAGTAGTTTACAAAAACTAGGATTTTATTTTGAAAACAACCTGTGTGCCCGATGGTATTTACCAACGGCAAAAACCGGCCAAGTGCGAGTAGGACTCGCGCATGATGGGTTCCGTATCATCGTAGTAGCGGGCCCCCTTTAATTTTTTAAAATTATTTATTGTAATAGCGGTAACAGAAATAAACATTCTGTGAAAATTTCAACTGTCTACCTATTACGGACCATGAGATACATCCCGCTGACATACAGACGGACGGACGGACAGCGGAGGCTTAGCAATAGGGTCCCGTTAGTTACCCTTCAGGTACGGAACCCTACAAATGACGAATTATTATTCCTTTATTCATCTTCCATACACATTTTTAACATTTTGAAAAATTTTTAAAACAACATTAACAAAATTAACAAAATTAAAAAATGTGGTCTACCGGTGTCAGTAGCAGGGTCCAAGCTACCGGTGGTTAAGGCTCCAGAGACAGGAACCTCCTCACAATACGAGCCGTATCGAGGAGTACTGCCTTCTGAATCAGGCCCTTGATCCAACCGCCTAACGAGAGCCTCGAAATATCTTCGTCGAGGCTCTTGGTATATGACCAACAGCCTCGACGAACATTACTTATAGTGTACATTGTTCTAAGACCTATGAACTATGCCCCGTAAAACCGTTTTCAAGGTCTATATGTCAATGACAAAGATATATACAAGGTGCTCACCATTGTAACTTTGTGACTGGACTGCAACTTTAATGACTTATATCTTGTAAAGTGACACTTTAGAATATTTTTCTCATACATTATCTTGTTTGTTTTGATGCTATTGTACAATGCAAGTAAATGGCAGAAGTTAGGCAAGCCAAATAAAGCAAAGCCTGCTTTACTAACACAAGTGTATAGACCTTTTTTAAAAAGTCGCATTAATTTGAAATACGCATTTCACTAATTATTTATAGTTCAACCAATTCAAAACACGTTAGTTTATCTTTCACAACAAAACGGTCCGTCCAAATTGTTGCTGGTATTCTTACTAAAGGCAAGTTCCCGACGAATGAAAATCCCGGTATATAAGCTTCCTGAAAACGTCTTCCCCAGACAAAACAGTCGATAGCAAGTTTATTAAACTTTCATAATCCGTAAGTAGCTCAGAGGTAAGAAAATAGGTTCTTTGGCCTCCTTAACAGTGTGACCCAAAAACTTTATAAGAAATTCTTGGAAAATTAGTTAAATTGGGCTTTGTCTAACATTATTAATTCAGGAATCAGAGGTTGGATGTCCTATTTTGGGACATTATTAACTTTTCAGAAGTAATTAGTTCTAATAATATGATATATCATACACATCCGACATTTTAGACCTATTTGGAGCAGCCGTAAGGCACACAGCGTCACATTATTTTATTTAGATTAAGGTTTTTATTTTTTTGGTTTTCTTTGATTTTTTTCTTATCAGTGTGTACTTGTGACCTTTATGTGTCAAATAAATGTATTTTCTTTCTTCTTTCATATGGTACCTACGTGCTACTAATATGATTATGATTTATGATTTAGTAGTTACTCAAGTTTTTCATCAATATAATAGAGGTTTCTGTTATCTATTCGAAGACCACACAGTTTGGAGATGCGTCATATTATGTGATCGATGTCGTCACCAGTGAGGGAACGATAAAGAAGACGATTATCTGATCAGGAACTTTAACCTGTTTTATCGAAGTATGGAAATATCAATTCTAACTTCTTAATTACAAGTTTTACTTTTACTCACCCCAATATGCTGTCCATCAAGAAACAGCTGCGGGACCAAGATCTGGTCGCTTTTCATTCTGTCCCTGATCTCGTCTTGATACTCCGTGCTCATGAAGACATCCCTTTCTTCGTACTTCACCAGTAAGTTCCTCAGGATTTTCTTCACGAGGACGCATCGTTGGTACGTGCCCCGGACGATGCCCATCGTCGTCGTGTACAATACCACCTTGCCAGCATCTTTTTCTTTGTAACTCTATGGAAAAAGAAAAAAAACTTTAATATTTTGTGTAAAACAACTAAAAAAGGCGGGTATAGAGTTAACAGAGAAAGTAAAGATGGCGCTTGGGTAATTTAAGAATAGCGCCATCTGTTGGAATGTGGGTGTACTATTACGTCCAGCACTTTCGTTCGGATATAACGTTTGAATTGAATTGGTAGTGCAACACTTTCTCGATAGATAGCGGTCTTTTCAAGTCGCATGATTAAAACCTTTTTTCCATTGACTCCAATAACGCTAGCTCATAGCACATACAACATCTGATGGTGGAATCGAAATGTTCAAAAATGAACTTCATTAGGAACTTAACAGTTTGATTGACTGAGTCTAGACTTTAGCAGGAAATAACTTCTATATTTTAACAGTTCTACAAACCTATAAACACCTCCATGTAATATCACATCTTGTGCAACCTGTCCATCACAAACATAAACACAGGTGCTACTAATATCGTCGGAGTGTCAAGTGTCGGCCACAAATTCACATGTTTTACGATACTATCGGTCAAACGGTTTGCGTAATTTCCTATTAGCTGTTGTACAGGTGGGTTCAAAAGTTTTAGGATTGGTCGCCATGGTGATCGTGTTTGTGATTAAATGTATTAGGTACATAAAAATATATATTTTTTTTAAATAAGGGCAAGCCCGTCACACGCCGGGTTAGGCAGAGGTGTACACCTCTCACCCCTCTTTCAGGAGTTGCAGTGGTTTGGGAATAATGTGGATGGCCATAAAGTACCTACACCCACATTTCGCCAGTTATTTTTTTAAGTCCCATGTAATAGGGGCGAGCCTATTTCCATCAATTGGCCACAAATCCATATTCCGTGGCTGCTACTGAGGAATTCCTGATAGAAAAACCCAATAACACTATAAAAAATGGTATCTAGAATAATTATAAGCTATGAAGAGACTGAATTTAATTTTATATGTGATG
This sequence comes from Noctua fimbriata, assembly GCA_905163415.1. Classification (NCBI taxonomy): domain Eukaryota; kingdom Metazoa; phylum Arthropoda; class Insecta; order Lepidoptera; family Noctuidae; genus Noctua; species Noctua fimbriata. The sequence goes on along the minus strand of LR990929.1, from coordinate 5,930,134 downwards.
TTCGTTTAATAGAGCTAAGAGGATCATGAAATAACGATAGAATAGAATAGAATAGAATTTTATTTTGCAAATATGGGTAATACATAATAGTTCTTAAGATTAAATTTAGCCCAGCCACATTTTACCAATCGGCATGCAAACATTTGAAATTATTTATATCATTATTATTACAATTCAAATTACTATTATTATAAAATTCTTAAATCATCAGCTATTAAAAATATAATTATGTTTGTATTAAAAGGAAAATATAGGTCAGTATCATAAGATTATATATCATGTCATTACTATATGTACATATGTCTTACCTACCATTATCATTACATCAATTAACATGTCATTACAATTATTCATTATATTACAATTCTAAACTCAAAATGTCAGTAATCTAAATGTAAGATCAAAATGTCATAAATCAAAAATAACATACATCAAAATTTCAAAAAGACTCACTAATTAACAAATATTTTTCTCCGATAGGAACTCAGTTACACTGTAGTACGTTTTATCTACCAAAAAATTCCGCAATCTACTCTTAAATTTTGCTATGTTTAAAGCTTTCCAACTACTCGGTAATTTATTGTAGATAATGGGGGCCATGCAAGAAACGCTCTTACGCATCAAGGTAGTTCGACATGATACCTGACATAATTTACTGTTGTCACGCCTATTCCTTGGGAATACAACAGCCAGGCGCTCAAAACGAGAGGGATTTTGCTTGACAAACATAGCTACTTCGAAAATATATATACAGGGAAGTGTCAAAATTTTATGTAACTTAAAATAAGGCGCGCAACTGTCTGTCGATTTAAGTTTTAACAATGATCGGAGACATCTTTTCTGGGCCTTAAAAGCTATATCTCGATCAGTTGAGTTCCCCCAGAAAATAATACCGTAGCGCAAGTGCGATTCAACTATTCCGTAGTAAGCCGTAAGAAGTGTTTTGACATCTACTATGGAGGATAGTCTATATAACACATATGCGGATGAACTCAATTTTTTACACAGACTGTCTATATGTGCTTTCCAATTTAAGTTGCAATCTATTTGCAATCCTAAAAATTTGGTATCCTCTGCTTCCTCAATTTTGTCATCGATCCACTGACGTTTTATATAAAAAAAAACAATACCTAACTGCTGAATATTTTACAACGTTATCACTATTTTTTGGTTTTAAAACATGTGTAGGTTCAATTATACATAATTAAAAGTAAGAAAACAATGGTAAATTTGCAAACTGTTCTAAAAAACCAGCGAAATACTGTCAAAAAAAAAACCAAATTCAAAAACATTTAACTCTCCACCTGTACTTTTCTAACGACAGTGACGCAACCAATTACGAGATAAGTTCCATACTTATTCAGTGATGACGTAATGAGGTACCTAACACATCTCCAATAGATTCGATGACACGCTCCGCAACGTGTCATTTATTGATGAGGGGAACCAATTGATGTGATGCTTTAGTTATGGTCTTTCACGATTTCAATGTTGGTTTTGGTGGCTGTAGCGACATTTTCCAAGATAGCTATAGACCAACCGCTTTTAATGAGTCCTCGCGAAGGTATCAATTTTAAATGGAATATTCTTAAGGTCCGCTGGATGCGAGTCGCACGGACCCGTCAATGTGACAACAATTTAGGGAGGCCTATGTCCAGCAGTGCACGTCTTTCGGCTGAAATGATGATGTTGATTCTGAAGGTTGATCACGTTTTGGTTCAATCAGTATCGTAATACCTACGTGGATTATGGTTATTTTAAAGCAAATAACCTGTGGGATATTGGGATATTTTTAGGACTTTGTGGACGTATAATGTGCCTTTGATTTTGGCAAGGCGGAGGACTCATTAAAGCGGTCGGTCTATAATAAGACTAGTGAACTAAATTATTTTGAGACGACAAAAAATATTGCTCCTTTCATTTATGAACCGAAAGGAAATTGGTTTCTCTTATCAGTCTCTTCAAATTACTACAGATGTTCATTTCATGACTGAGGGCCTAGCCTTAGGTCAGCCTAGTCAGGTTATCTTAGGTCTATCAGCGTTGACGATGATAGAAAAGTCTGTAATGTTTGGGACTGACAGTTTCGAATAACTTAATAAGCTATTAAAATAATTAATTTAATAAATGTTCTGATTCGCTGTAAAGTATGACCACTTTAAGTGTGCAGTTCAAGGTGGCGCTGCTTGTCAAGAAAATTTGCATCAATATGTCAAACTTGGTACATTAATTTTAGTTCTGTGTTTTCCCGCCTGCATCGGTAAGTTGGTTGTAGTGTAGAAAATCTTTAAAAGCGATAGCTTCTTATCTGGGCACTTTGAATCTAAGCCATCAGACCAACAAAAAAAGGCAGACGGCGCACCACCAACATCAAAAGTGAAGCCACAAAAACCATGCTCCTGCAAGTAAATATACACACTCACGCACACACCTACACTAAAACCATGCTCATCACTACGTACGTAGTACGCTCATCGCTACGTAGGAGTTGTGTTACAAAAGGCTTTGGTTAAAATAATGACCATTTTAACCCAAGCCGTTTTGTAACTCAAATGGTAAGTGAATTAGCAACATCTGGACAAAATAATATTCATAAGTCTTTTCTTCAGGCGTAACAAGCAGTCCTGGGGGCCTAAAATGACCACTTTACCAGAATCATAATAGGATAACACTATGAATCACGTTAAAATTCTTAAAATGGCTCCAGACGCAGTTAATATTATGGATCGTCACTTAGTGACCATTTTAAGAATTGTAACGTAATTCATATTATAACATTATCCTATTAGGCCATTTTAGGCGCCTGTTGTGACCACTTGCCCTTTCTGTAACTAATCGGCTTATATACACAAACGAATAAACGTAAGCCTACTTATCCTATAGTATTCCTTACTATATAATCCATAAGGTCACTTCTTTTTTGCCGGCTTATATGCCAGGTTTCATGAACTAGGCGACATACCTAAATATCACACGTTTGATTTTCCACTGTCGTCACTGAGTTTAGCGTTCAAAATTCAACTGTGTGTTTTTATTTAGGCAATAACTTTTGTGTCGACTTGTCTTTTAATGAGCATAAGTCTTTAGACTTACTGTCCACCTGTTTCTCCACCTGCTTTTACTATAAATATAAACAGATGTCTTTTTGTAAAGTTGTGTAACACCTGCCCATCCTCATAGTTGCATAATGGTTTAATTTATTGATATGTTCTTCTAGTCTGGTAGCTCATTAATTTGGTTCAAATGAAGCTAACTTTCACGATTCCACTAAAGCAACTATTAATTTTCATGGCCAATACAATTATTTATATGTATAGAAAACGGCTCAGCAAGAAGGTATTATTGCTTGCTATTAATCTTCCAGGTCCTCATAGGATTATTGCTTTCAACCGGACACAAATGAAATGAAACACTGAGAAATTCTTCATGGAAAAACCCAATAACACATTGCCGACCTTGGAACCCAAAAATTCAAGCTCAGCAGTAGCATTTGCACCCATCATCATCACTTGCCAAGCCTTTTTCGAACTAAGTTGGGGTCGGCTTCCAGTCTAACCGGGTGCAGCTGAATACCCGTATTTTACATGAGCGACTGTCTATCTGACCTCCACAACCCAGTTATAACTAGGTAATACAATACCCCTTGGTAACACAGGTTGTCAAACTTTCGGGCCAATGTATTGACTGTCAAAGCTCTACTTATGACACCCGGGTCTAACGGCTTAACGTGCTTTGAGAGGCACGGAGGATAGTCGCTATGTAATGGTTGGTCACTCATCCACGGATCAACCTAGCCATCAAGATAGACCCGTGCGACTGTTATTATGTAGCCAAGAGCTCCTGAGCACTTGCAACCACTGAACTAAAGAAAAGACAAGCTGTTTCTTAATCAAGTATTGCCAAAAAATGTATTCTCGATTATATCACAACTTCGAGAGTAGCTGACACACAGTCTATACACACTCTTACGTCAGTAGTCACACATATATGCAATCACACTATAATATGGCCTTCCCCGTTCGTGTATTACTTTACTTAAAGCCAAATATAGAGGTTTATGACTGAGAAAATTGGTATGAAATTGTATTCCGGTATGACAATATGCGTAATATAAAAACTGAAATATTTAAATCTTTGAATGTACCCAAGCTGCACGTAGGCCGCGCCAAAAAGAGAAGAATAAGTTCGCAGATTCCGCATGGACGGATACGATTCTCAGTATGATTGAGTAAGACTAATACTATTCTTAAGGCATGTGATATTATGCGATAACATTTTACAACTACCCTCAAAATTTTTGCTGTACACAATCAAGTACTGTGGCGGATGGACAAATGAAGATTAGGACAAAAAGAATTATGGCACTTTATATTATAGATATGATATAGATAAAAAAGTAAGGGAATGCAATAGAGGACCATTCAAATGGCATTGTCAAAAAATTTAAAACTATGGTTTGATTTTTTTGAAAGCATAAATGTTATATGAATATAAAATATCTGAGTGCCAAGCATACATGCAGAGCTGTTTTAGGTTGAGGCATGGGCTTTTATATGTCAATATAAGGACATACAAACCACAAAATACACAGGTACGAAGCGGGTTATTAGCGAAGTAGACAACAAATAAATTCAAGTTTTATTTTTTAAATGTCACATCGTACGACTCTCTAGTAGCAGCGACGGAGTCGGGATTTGTGCCTGGTGGATGGCAATAGGCTCGCCCCCTATTACATGTGTCTTAAACATAACTGAAGAAATGTGGGTGTACTATTAGGTACGCCGCCGTTGCCTAAGAGGCCTCGCAAACGGCGACTTTTTGTGTCGATGCTGACGTGCATGTGTAACGATACAGCCGCGATGCTTTTGCTGGCTGTGTACCTTAGCCCAATTCTGTACCGCGCGATAGTAGCGATGCAGAAGCGCGTTTACAAAACGCGCGACAGCATCGCTACAAAATTTCGCGGTGGACGAGGGAGCTAACCCTTAGGGGATTACAGACTTGATGTTATGTTATGTTAATACTATAAATTCAATATTAGTAGACCTCTCACTCGTAATCTTTAGCCAGTTGACCATACGGGGGACCTACAACTTTCGTTCTGTAGTCTTAGCAGTACAATTCAAAGCTTTACTGAATCTTTCTGTCAGCCAATTCGAACGAATTCGAACCCGAATTGTATAATTATCACATTGTAAAGGAAAAACATCGTGAGGAAACCAAACATGCCTGAGAGATGTTTCTCGACGGCATGTAAAGCCAAGTCAGAGGCCCATGGACGGCATAAAAACTCGGACACCAGGTTAAGTACTAACCACACGAAAGACGAAGTCAGCTAATTCTTGTAGTATAAGTTTAAAATGGGAAACGGAAATTACACCATCTCCATAAACTAAATTTATCACCCAAAGTCGACTCAAACTCATTAAATTACCACTGAAGGTTTTCCAAGTGACAAAATTCTTCCACTGCTTACGTCACATTTCTCCAGCCGGTTCATATTACGTCACCTGCCCTAAGACCCGGAGTTTAGTGGTTTTCCAAGCTTGCAACATTTCTTCAAGTTACAACATTTATAATTTACTGGTTAACGTGGAGAAAATTACTAGAAAGGTATTCCATATTATCCTGAGTATTGTAGGAATTATGCAAGTTATGCTGATGGTATTTTGTAACTGTGCCAATGTTTTTTTGTTGCATGAATTCAGAAAATCTGCTTCGTTGGTCTAGTGGTCGCAAGCGCGACTGCTGAGCATGAGGTCCTGGGTTCGATTCCGGGTCGGACAACATGTTTTAGGTTTTTCCATCAGGAATTTCTCAGTAGCAGTCACGAAGTCTAGATTTCTGCCCGGTTGGTGGCAATAGGCTCGCCCCCTATTACATAGGACTTAAACATAACTGGCGAAATGTGGGTGTACTATTAGTGGATGTTGAACCAGTAATCTCAAACTTGTTTCCATCCATATGTGCATATCTATGTATCATGTCACACATGTTTAAACAAATAAATGCATCTTTATCTTCTTTATCTTTAGATATAATGTATGTTTTCAGAAAAAAGTATATTGCTCATACACAAACGACTATTTATCTGAGAACGGCTGTGTCTAAGAGTGGTTCAGTGGGTTTTCAGTTAGTGTGTGTGTGTGAGTGTGTGTTCGTGTGTGTTGTGTGTTAGTGTTGTGTGTGTGTGTGTTAGTGTTTGTATGTGTGCATTAGTGTAGTGTGTGTGTGTGTGGTTGTAATTGGTAGCAGGGACTATCCAAGATGCGCACGCGGGCTCTGTACAGTATCATATCTGGCGTTCATCATTTTAATAGTCCCAGTATAAAGATAAAACTTTTGTCTTTCGATGATCTAGAGAGAGAATTTATGTACTTATGAAATAACTAAGACTGAGGCAATACAGGCTAATATAGTGCAAGTTTTAAAAACGAAATTTCTCATCAGTAAACATTAAGTAAGTCCTAACGCTCCCTCATTAATCCGTTTGACCTAGCGGTTTAGGCTGCGATTTTATAAAGTAGATCATAACATTTATGTTTTTTTTTATCCAATCTATGGTTTAGTCGCCTATTACAATCATTAAGTTCTATAAAAAACACCAATAACTACCACCAACTTTAGTATTTTTCCTTCGTTCTGCTCATAGTTAATTGGCGGTTAACACTTTAACAGTTATTGCCTCAAGCTCTGCTAAACGCGGTTAACGTTAACCGTGGACATTCACACATACCGTAACACCGCAACCAATCAATTGACCTCATCTATTAACCTTGCACGGAATTGCAAAATGAATTCACACGAAATAATAAAATATTTCAAAACACTAAATTCTTCTTAAAAAGTTTTATGTAATTTCGTTGCTCTTGTAAAGGTGAGTGTTCAATTCTTGCCAATATTTGAGTGACTTATGAAAACTAAAACCAAATTTCAAAAAATGCGTCATTCGATTTCATATTTATATTTTGAATTACGTGGAGTCAGTCTATGTAAGCTTAAGCGTCCGCAAAAGATTTCAAACTCCCTTTTCAATCCATTAAGTAACTTGTACAGGTTCTACTTTTTAAAAAAGGAACACTAGGAATTTCTCCTGTATCGCGGGTGCGTTTACAAACATTTAAACTGACATACACAACCAGGAACAACTTCTTGCAGGCTATACAAATATTTGTTCCGTGCGGGAATCGACCCCGCGACACGCAGCGCAATAAGCCACAATTACGCATATATATCAACCACCTTTTTAAAGTCCTCGGTGACCAGCTACTGTCACTTCAGCTTACTAACTCTTCTATAGTATTGATTATCATCATTATCTGCCTAGTCTTTTCCCAACTATCTTGGGGTATTTTACATGGAGTAATATCATCGCATCACGGAGTATGAAATCGTCACGATATTCATTAGTTCGTTTAATCAAATAAGTACGTGCCTGCTGAAAATCTCCCACCTGGACATGAGTTACCATGGCTGACCGGGAAGTCTTTAAATAGACTTCGGACCCAGGTTGGCCGCGCAAAAGAAAACCTGCTCAGGTGGAGATTCATTAAAGACTCTGCCCTGGAGTGTAAACGTGGTGTGGTTGAATAAACTATGAGGCACATAATATTGTGTCCTGGATGTCTTACATTACAGGAACTGATGGGAGCTACTGAAGGTGCCAAACTAGTAGCTCAGTTCTGGGCCGACAGAATTCAGATAGCCATCGACACGCTAAGACCTACCTCCTAATGATAGTTGATTGATATTTGTTGTCATGCTACCAACCAATCTGACCCGGTAGCGGGGTCACCACAGTCACTACTATTTGTCGGTTACGTAACTATTCTATGGTGTAAGTTCCGATTTCAATCACCGGATACTTGGTGGTTCTTATGTAATGGAGCCCACTGATTCGGCGATAGATTTTAACTAAATGAACGACTTCCTTTCGATAGTAATACTTCTGTTACTGAGAGTATTGATATTCGGTAATATAAGTATTATTATCGCGGGTTCATAATTACTGTACTCAGTTCAATCTATACTAGTTTTATAAAGAGGTAAGACTGTAAGTTACTGTTAATGTCCGGAACTAATGATCCAATTCAAAAAGATCAGTGGTCGAAAGCTACATTATTCGTGGGTGCTATAGGCTATACATTATTTTTATATCATGCATATTAGCCGATCTATCACACTTTTTGCGAACGAAGTCACGGTCGTAGTGTTAGTATGGAATAAATGGTATCATCATCATCTTTCTCTTCAACTATTTCATAACCTATACATTTGTAATTTGTTTCCTCAGTAACCGAGTAACTATTTTGACCCTACTTACTTTCAGTTCTCACATCTTGACGGCCATTATCACAATCAAGAGAACCTAGAGATAAAGCGAAATTCTATTCATCCATAAAGATATCATGATGAAGTTGTAATTTTTTTTTTCGATAGCTTCTGCTGAAAATTCGTTGTAGAAATACGAGACGCCTTGGAAAAGTTCACCACTTAACAGAAAAGAACTTAACATAACATCCTGTAATCCCCGAAAGCTTAGGCAGAGGTGTACCTAATAGTACACCCTCATTTTGCCAGTTATGTTTAAGTATTACCAACAACCGGACACAAGTCCGTGGCTGCTACTGATAAATTTCTGATGGAAAAATCCAATGACACTTTGCCCGACCGGTGAATCGAATCCAAGGACGTCGTGCTCAGTAGTCGCGCATGCGACCACTAGACCATCGAGGCAGTATACAAAACAAATACACAGGAAGAACAGAAAACAAATGAACGAGTTATCGATAAATCGGAATATGTATTTGTAGTGGTTTACTTACACTAAAAAAATATTGATTTTGAACTCAGGAATGCGGTATGTGACATCCGATACGGCACGTGCGACCGTCGTATCAATTACAGACAAGTGTGTCCAAACCTTTAGCCATATTTACGGTAACCATAGTTGAAGCTATTAAGAACGAACCGCTAACCGCTGCCATAGAATAAGAATTTATAGAAGCGAACGCGTTTTAAATGTGTTTCGGGGCGTTGACGTTCAACATTGTCAGGTTTAGTAATCAAATGGGTGGATGGGTGAATAGGGGACGATCATAGAAACGATAGTAAGAAAGGTAGTCGAAGAAGACAATAACTATGTAGGTGCTGCATTAAATCTAAATAAATAAATTAATCCATAAAAATTGGCAATAGAGCAAGATGATGAGAATAAATTTGCTTGACAACTCTGTCTTGGCTTCAGTAAGCAAATGCAAGGTGATGGCGAGTAGAAGGTGAACGTAGAAATAAATTACATGAGTTTTTTTCTGCCTTTATTTCTTACTTTTGTGAAAAATCTGTGTGAATAGGAATTAATAGCGAATTCTGCCATTTCCGCCAGGGCCTGATTCAACGTAGCTTGCAATACGAGATGTAAACGGACCCTTCACGAAGCCGTCGACCAAGTCGCTTTCTGTAGGTACATCAAACTAAGTAACCCTACGCAAAAATTATTGCTGGAAAACGAAAATTTTTGGGGTGAAAAATCACGATTTATGGTAAAATTCAAAACATTGTGCTGATGGATGCATTGAATAGTAAACGAGCCATGGAGGTATTTAAAGTAAAGTAGTAGTATAAATAGTACAACCTTAAAAAAAACACTTGTAACTTTGACCTCCAATATCTCCGTAACTAGAAGGTTCCCAGGTATGATCCGGAACAAAAAAATGATCGCATTGACGGGGATAACAAGTGCCTTTCGGCTTCGCGAAGTGTCCTTTTAAATCCTTATAACAGAACGCTTTTGTATCCATGTGTGTAGCCAATTCTTCGGTCTTCTACTCAGTTTTCGTATTCTTTGCCTCTACTTACGTCACCGGTATGCAGCCTAAATGAACATTGCACACTAAGTGAGATAAAGCACAAGCTTTTAGCGGCAAGTTGAGCGAGACTTATGTGTTGCCAAATAGTTAAAGGAATTAAGTAAACGAAGATTCTTGACAAGTGACGCAATTTTTTTGAGAGTGATCGATGACTTGGTCTTTGTTAAAGAAAAATTCAGCTTCAACAAGCTGCTCTGACTGCCACGTTGGTCTAGTGGTCGCGAGCGCGACTGCTGAGCATGAGGTCCTGGGTTCGATTCCCAGGTCGGGCAGAGTGTTATTGGGCTTTTTCATCAGGAATTTCTCAGTACTAGCCACAGAGTCTGGATTAGTGCCCGGTTGATGGCAATAGGCTCGCCCCCTAAGCTATTATATGGGACTAAAACATAACCGGCGAAATGAGCATACACCTCTGTCTAAATCTACGGGGATTACAGGTGTTATGTTACGTTAAGTACCTAATAGTACACCCACATTTCGCCAGTTATGTTTAAGTCACATGTAATAAGGGGCGAGCCTATTGCCATCGATAGGGCACATATTCAGTCTCCGTGGCTGATACTGAGAAATTTCTAATAAAAAAAACCAATAACACTTTGCTCGATCCGGTCATCGAAACCAGGACCTCATGCTCAGTAGTCGCGATTGCGACCACTAGACCAACGAGAGAATTAAATCAATTATTTATTGATCAATTATTATGATCAGCACCCAATCATTATCATTTCATCATTGCGACTATTTCAAATCTTGCAAAATCTATGATCAAAAATCAAACCTTCTTTTTTGACCTTTCTGCAACGAGCTGTATCATTAATTTGCATGTTGTATTAAGACTACTAATTATTAATTAATACTGAGTAGGAAGCTGACTTCGTTACGGTTATTGAATGTGAAATTATTGCCTGTCAATCGTAATGGCCGGTAAATAATAGCGTGGCTTATCAAGGGGTGGACAGATTGGTACAATGGACATAGTACGGATATGTCGTATGGCTTACATAAACATAGGTAGACCTTTTTACATCCTATTGGCTGGGCAATGTCAATCACCTGGTGTGGTCGACGATGATGCATGCTTGTTTAGGTATTGCGGAGATCGTAGAATTTTAAAACTGACCTGTCAAAACAATCTCAACCGAAGTGCTTTTTAAGAAAGTTCATAATCTATTTATTCGCATGTCAAAAAAAAATGATTAGTAATACAATGAAGATATCCGCAAGAGAAACAAGGTTACCGACGTAGCCCGAAGAATTGCCAAACTTAAGTGACAGTGGGCAGGGCACATTGCTCGCAGAATGGATGGCCGATGGGGCCGAAAAGTTCTGGAGTAGTGACTTCGAACCGGAAGACGTTGCGTTGGAAGGCCTCCCACTAGGTGGACCGATGACCTGGTGAAGATCGCGGGGATCCGCTGGAAGCGAGACGCACGGGACCGGTCAATGTGGTGACACTTGGGCGAGGCCTATGTCCAGCAGTGGACGTCTATTGGGTGAAATGATGATGATGAAGACAATGAATATTGTAGAATTGCCAAAAGAAGCATACGCATTGGGTTTGTTAGTGTGTTTCTAAATTACCAAGTTCAAGTTCAAGTTATTTATTTTATAACAATATAATACATTTGTGTCGAAATATTTGCACAGTAGATACACACAAAAATAAGCACACAAGCACCCTACAAGTAGCTTTGGAATTTACCAATGACGAGACTTAAATGGCTTTGTCTGGGCAGTGAGCACTTTTTATTTTCATGACTAGCTTTGGTTAATATTCTTATTAAATCATACTTAAATAACAGATACAAGAAAAGTGTAATCTTAGACAGCGATACTTCCTTAATATTACCTATGTGATAGCTCGGCTAATACGCATGATATAAATATAATTTATAGCCTATAGCACTCACGAATAATTTAGCTTTCTGCCAGTGAAAGAATTTTTGGGATTGGATCATAAGTTCCGGAAATTACCCCCTATAAACAAACTTACAAAAAAAAATTACCTCTCTATAATATACTACAGACTAGTAAAATGGTCCAGATGTTGACAACAGAATTTGTCCATCATTTATCAAAACCTACACATTATCTTCACTTAGCCTTAACATTTTTCTCACTCCTACATAATGGCATTTTCATTACTAAATAATATGATAATTCTGCAATACCCAGAACTAATGCAGGCTTGCCTTGCAAAATAATAAGACTAATATCTTATTGATATAATATTATTTCAGACAGTATTGAAAGCTAGTTATTGAGAAATGACTTTGACTGTATATAAAATAATATCTAATGATGTAGATAAATCTTAATGTGGTAATTGGGTAATGTCTCGTAAATCTCGTAAGTAAATTATCTTGAATGGTCTATTACTGTAATTTACTGACCACTGTTGGTAAATGCAGCCGGCTTCTAGCCTAAAATACGTATCTGTAAAAAAAAAACTAGAATTCTACCGAAGTACCTACAATTCTAGATTTTTCGATATGTTGAAAGTTTCAATAAAATATGACAAGATTTTTTTAGGTATTTGTAAAAAAATATACTATCACTAGCTTATGCCCGCTTGAAGTTCGGTAACGGTCCCACAGGATCATACTACCGGGATAGAAGTATCCTATATGTTAAACCAGGTTATAAACTATCTATGTGCTAAATTGCATCCATATCCGTTCAGCAGTTTTCGCGTGAAAGAGTAACAAACATCCATCCATTCATCCACACAAACTTTCGCATTTTCTAATATTAATAGGAAAGTAGGACAATAAACGATTTTTCATCATCAGCTGCGTTAGGGTCGGCTTCCAGTCTAACCAGATGACCTGACTACCAATATGTTCCATGGAGCGTCTACCTATCTGACCACCACCATCCACTTACAACATGATACCTTTTGGTAAGACTGGCTTCTATTAAAAACAAATAGTCATGAATTGCTACAGGTAGACCCTGTAGCAATTAATGACTATTTGTTTTTAATATTTCAGAAATCAGAAATACCTTTTTGTAATTTCGACACGTAATACAGGATGTTAACAGACCCTTCACATAGCCGTCAACCAAGCATTCTGTACATCAAACTAAGTAACTTTACGCAAAAATTATTGCTGGGAATCGATTTTTTTTTTGGGGTGAAAAATCACATTTTACGGTAGGACTCGATGGAAAGCACTCAAAGCATTGTGCTGATGGATGGATTGAATAGTACGGGGGTAGTGGACGTGTGTAAAGTAAAAATCTTACATTAAAAACACGTATTTAAAAAAAATAAACTTTTGCAAAAGTTGGAACTTTGACCCCCAATATCTCCTTAACTAGAAGGTTCCCAGGTATAGTCTAGAACAAAAAAAATATCGCAAAGACGGGGAGAACAAGTGCCTTTCGGCTATGTTAAGGATCTATTTACACCCTTTATATCGGGCATAACACAAAAATATCCATCTATAACGGAACTTTAGAACCACAGGTTTATAAAACGAGACACCAAATAAACTACCGTCTAGCACCACTAAGAATGCCACCTGACACCTGTAACTCAAATCACCATACTGATACTTGCATACCTCATTATACAGTGCCTGATTGAATTTACCATCAGAGTTCAGAACTAACATAAACATCTAACTGAGTCTAGCTGGTCACGATTTAGTTACCATACCCAAAGAGTATAGAAAACATGGCAGAGGTGGCAAACATATGGCGACTTTATACGCTTCGGTACGGTTGAAATTAACATGTTGGTCGAAGAATAATGTTGGATGAGAATTTGGAGCATAATTTTTCAATTACTTGGATTTTTGGGCACTATTTAGGAGGCTACCAAAATACTCCGTGCTTGGACAGTACCAGATAAGGCTAGATGGTATTTTTTTTTGTATTTTACCCCTCACAAATTCCAACAACGGTGCGTCTCGAAACCACATCATGTAATGAATAAAAAAAAGATGGTCAAAGGATGACTGGGAGAGAATGCCTTGTGGCATTAAGTCCGCCTATGTACCACTATTATACATGAAGTTTAAATAAATAAATAACAAATGGCAACTGATTTTTCATCGATGTCCCTGTATAGTCCACAATAAGGACTGGTTGAAAAGAATGCTAAGAATTAAAGCTTTCAAAAAAAAAAAAAAACTTAACGTCCCACCAATCGAGAACTCACTAACCTAAAAAACCTGACGCCACTGAAACCGGTTTAACTCCACGGCATATCTCCTGCTTCTATGATCTTAGTACACGACCTTGTGAGGCTAACCAGTCCGATACTGAACCGGTACGGACCGGTCCGGGGAAACTAGGGAACCGTGGATATCATTAATTTGTATGTGAAAGTTTGTATGACTCGGAATGCTGAGGAATGTTGGTGAATTCTGTTTATGCTGTTAGAAGGGCTGTGGGATTAGTGATTCAAAATGTAAACGGCTGTGAGAAAATAGTTTAACTAGTAATTTTGAGAATAACAGCCATCTTCTCTTTCAATTTTAATGAGGTACGCTGCGACATGTGTCATATACTCTTCGATACAAAATTATGTTTTTGCTTTAAATAGCAACTTGTCCATAAGATTTGCAGTAACATCTTGTTTGTAAATCAATCCACTTCTTAGCGTGTCGATGACAATTTAAATTGGGTCAGCCAACAATTTGGCGACGAGTTTGACACTTTCAGTAGCGTCCATCAGCTCCTGTGATGCGCAAACAACAGGACAGGCAGGACACGATATTAGGTGTGGTGTCTCATCGTTTGTGGGGCAACACCACACTCTAGGCACAGTCGTCTATGAATCTCCACCTGAACAGGTCACCAATCCACTGTGAATTCAATCAGTCTTGGACATTCGAGGTATTAATGCAAAATTATGAATACCTATATATTTTGTCAATAAGTTTTCATTTTCTGGTAACGCTTGCTAACATGTTTAGCTCAATAAGTTGAACACATTATCAATAGTTAAGCATCCACGGTACCACAAATACTACACCGAACGCTAATATCATAGCAAATCCATTCCTTTTCCGCAATCATCAGGAACTTTCTTCAGGGAAACAGATTACAATGCCGCTGACATTCTAATGTCAGACATACAGACATATAAGTGAGACATCGTCCATCGGTAATGGACGGTCCGTGTCGCTGTTGATCGTCACGCGAGCTTCCGAGGATATTGTATTACTTTTATTGTGAGTGAATTGATATATTATAACTATGCGCGTTTTCTTTAAGGAAATCTTTCGTGGACTGGTCGTCACTTTGTATGACCATGGGGCTGGCTCTTTCTTTGGCCTAAGAATTACCTTTACCATTCAAGTTGGTAATGCTGCCAGTCTTCTGGGCGCGTTCCCGTATGACAGCGATGTGGTGGGGAATTTTGACACCTCAGGGTCCTATTATGTACAGTGTACACTGATTGCCTAAGGCATATGACGATAAATGATCTATGAAACTGCCTAAATATTGTTTTAAGCTTTCACGGTTTACAACTAAACTTATACTGTCACTTACGGGATATCAACAAATCATTTACAATTCATTTTCCATCCACCCGCATTCTCCACTCGCCCCGCGATCATTGCGCTTGCAACAGCGCTGAAATATCCGGGAGCTCAAAATAATGAACAATCACGGAAGATAACCCGTAAGTGACAGTATAAGTTTTGCCTAAATATGATTATTAAAAGACATTAAACATTAATGCTCATGCCTTCTGTTTATGAGATGAGCCCTCTACCATGTATTGGGACAATACGAGCTTGTATTTCTGTATTATTGGTTCGCAATATGTTCCAATTTTAGTTAGGAGTAGAATATGAGCACTTTATGAAAAGTCTCATCCGAGGCAAGACTATCTTTGTGTTTTTTTTTTATACGCTAAATAGCGTTATTGAGTTCTGTTTTGAAATAGTTTTAGTGAAAATTCAGGCAAACACTGAGATATTCGTAACCAAAGTAGTGTTATGACTAGTATTACTACTATTATACTTACATATACAGTACTACTACAAGTGTATTTTCTATACAGGGAAAAATTACAAATTCATAACAGCAATTACAAAAAATAACAAACATAACTTAAATGATAATCAAGATATCGAATTAGCCCATACACTTCTTTCATCACGTACACCCCCCGCTGTTTACGAACCAACACAAATGACTAAGCATGTATCTAATTACAATATTATACGACAAGGGCAACTAATGCAATAAACTCAGTATTATATTGCCAAACATACATTTGTGAAATGAAACACCTTTACACTCGTAATTCAATATTATTACTTAATATTTTCTGTGTAATTAATATCGGGTTGTAATGTTTTTATTTATTTTTAAAAGGTTGATAACTCATTCTGTTACGTGTTTTGATTCAAAATAAAATTAAGTTCATTGATCTTTATCTCAGGAATATCATCTTTCATACATAGTCGAAGCTGTTGACCTATTGCTAGTAGCAATGATCGAATACTATATTCACAGCACAATTGCCGAATTAAACAAAATAGTAATATTTTATAGACATAAAATAAAAGTGTAGTTTTTGGGTTACTATGACGTCTTAAACCTCCTGCTTTAAGACGTCATGGTAGGCCACCAGCTTTTGACCTCGATCACGCCTGATGGAAAGCGATAGATGAGGTCTATTATGGGACGAGCGTGCCCATATATTGTATACTTCCATTTGAAACCGTGACTCCTGAGCTAGGTGAGACCTGTGTTACAGGAGTCAGTATGTTTACAATAAAAACATCTGCATCTGCAGCAGTCTATTTGCCAAATAAAAAAAAACAAAACACTGCCAATAGCTTAATTTTCCAGCAATGTCCATTGCTCCAAATGTTTTGAAATGCGTCTTTACGATACGCAACTCGAACGCAATGAATGTTGTATAACTGTCAAAATCAAAGCGCTTGTCAGGTTCTTGAAGGACATTGGTGGATTGCCATATACAATTTGGTTCCTGAAGAGGCTTTTATTAAACTATTTGGTAAAGGGCTTGATGCAGGAAGCGAGACAGTACGCCTGCTACTTTCCAGAGCCTTATCTAGAATTTACATTAGGTCCGTTCATAACATAACCTCAGACCAACAAAAAAAAGGAAGTCGGCGCGCCATGAACATCAAAAGTGAAGCCACAAAAACCGTGCTCCTGCAAGTAAATATACACGCTTACGCACACACCTACAGTAAAACCATGCTGATCGCTCCTTCGTACTACGTACGTAGCGATGAGCGTACTACGTACGTAGCGATGAGCGCACTACGTAAGTAGCGATGAGCGCACTACGTACGTAGCGATGAGCGCACTACGTACGTAGCGATGAGCGCACTACGTACGTAGCGATGAGCGCACTACGTACGTAGCGATGAGCGCACTACGTACGTAGCGATGAGCGCACTACGTACGTAGCGATGAGCGCACTACGTACGTAGCGATGAGCGCACTACGTACGTAGCGATGAGCGCACTACGTACGTAGCGATGAGCGCACTACGTACGTAGCGATGAGCGCACTACGTACGTAGCGATGAGCGCACTACGTACGTAGCGATGAGCGCACTACGTACGTAGCGATGAGCGCACTACGTACGTAGCGATGAGCGCACTACGTACGTAGCGATGAGCGCACTACGTACGTAGCGATGAGCGCACTACGTACGTAGCGATGAGCGCACTACGTACGTAGCGATGAGCGCACTACGTACGTAGCGATGAGCGCACTACGTACGTAGCGATGAGCGCACTACGTACGTAGCGATGAGCGCACTACGTACGTAGCGATGAGCGCACTACGTACGTAGCGATGAGCGCACTACGTACGTAGCGATGAGCGCACTACGTACGTAGCGATGAGCGCACTACGTACGTAGCGATGAGCGCACTACGTACGTAGCGATGAGCGCACTACGTACGTAGCGATGAGCGCACTACGTACGTAGCGATGAGCGCACTACGTACGTAGCGATGAGCGCACTACGTACGTAGCGATGAGCGCACTACGTACGTAGCGATGAGCGTAATACGTACGTAGCGATGAGCGAAGACGGTTTTAGTGTAGGTGTCTGAGAACATAACATACCATCACGCCTGTTATTCCCGATGGGTAAGGCAGAGGTGTACCTAATAGTTCCGCCCAAATTTCGCCAGATACGTTTAAGTGCCATGTAATAGCCTATTGCTATCAACCGGGCACAAATCCAGACTCCGTAGCTGCTACTGAAAAATTACGATAACACTCGACGATGGAAACCTCAATAACACTTTGCCTGACCTGGGAACCCGAGCCCAGGACCTCATGCTCAGCAGTTCTGCTTACGACCACTAGACCAACGAGGCAATCAATTAGGCCTCTTCGTATTTTAATATCCAATAATTAAACGAACAAGCAGCTCACAAGACAAATCATTCTTACACATCTTACATAAAAAGCTCTTAACAAATTGATTTCAATAAATCCATGCAATTGAAATGTTTCAAACAATGGCGGTATGTCCGTCCCACGCTTTCAAGTTGGCGTTTGGCAAGAATGGCGCATGCGTGATGTACATTCTTGTGTGTGACGACATCAAAGTGTTTGACCTCTAAATGTTAAGTGATTAGACGTCCTTGGTCAAGATTTTTTGGCTCAAGAGTGTCAGTAGGCTCTTGAGCCACATGCGATGTGGCTTTATTTTATTTTCACTCTAAATGATTGATGAAATTATCCCAAACACTGGTAAAATTAAAATATAAAGTTCGGGATGGAACTTAAGTGTCTGAACCCCGATAAGCTTTACTTTGTTATATTTTTTTCATCAACACTGTAACCTAAACGGTGAGTACATCATCATCTGCCTAGCCTTTTCCCAACTATAATTGGGTCAGCTTCCAGTCCAACCGGATGCAGCTGAATACCAGTATTTTACATGGAGCGACCGTCCATCTGAGCTCCACAACCCAGTTAGTACTGGGTAATACGATACCCCTTGGTAAGACTTTTGGGGCAGTGGCTATCTGTAACGACTATCAAAGATCTACAAATGACCGCCGGGTCAGGACTTTCCGAGGCACGGCGGAGCTCGGTTCTAATGGGTGGTCACTCATCCCCAGACCAACCTTAGTCAAGTTCGGCCTAACCTGCAGATTGATTCGAGCGGCTGTTATTATTTAGCCACGAGCTTATCCAAAACGGTGAGCACCTCGGGAGGAAATGGACATGTCTTAGCACCAAAAATTCGTTGACGTGTGACATCCACCAAACTGTGCATAACCTGTGTCCCAAAACTGTGAGACTGTTGTAAGCTGATTATGGCTGGGGGCCTTGTACTCAAGACACCCACAGCATAGTCCTGTTAAGCAGGCTGCCAACTCCTAAGTTGACCTGCCAGATGCTATTAACAAAAAAAAAGGCTTGCTTATATTTTCAGCCGGCTTTTAATATTTCATTCTCATTGATAACACGACAGGATACGGGTTAATTCTGTTTCATACCAGTTCAAATAAATATTAATAATAGTCATTCTTACAGGTTCTCAGGCGTAGATTATGAATTTTATTAATAGTAAAATATTCCAAATCAACAAGTTTTTCTCGTTAGATTTTGAACACAGAGCCTAGTAAAAGATAAAAAGGCGCTTAGCAAATGTAATGCTAGTAAATAAAATAAACTTATTGTATATTTTTCTGATATAGAGAATATTTATGTCAAATATTATCATAATAATATAAAAAAGCCATACAATTTCAATTTTTATGGAGGGAATTGCCAATATCTCAAGACTATTCTGTTTGTTATTTCCATATTTTTTTCCTTATAAAAGGAATATAAATTATGCAAAGCTGCCGACAACTTTAGTCGTACTATGTTAATATTTGTGGTCATGTGGAGGCTTTTATTGCATAGTTTTTGCCTAAAATGTGTGAAATGTAGGATGGTCAATGTCGTGCCAGTCGTCACCTACATATTTACCTTCTGTGGCTAAACAGATTGAAGTATTTAAAATTGATGTTAATTACATAAGAAATACACCTACATTATTGACTTTATTTATTTACCACCAATTATAACATCATTACAGACTCATCCAATACGATGCTATAAGACAAACAATATAAAAAAATATAAAATGTTACAATATAAACACACAAAATAAAAAATACATACAATATAAAATAAGTAAGAATGCACCCACAGTGCATTGCACACAGTAGAATCTATCAGCGAAGATCGAACACGTATTTTGGCGTAAAGTGAATGAATAGACTGATTCACTTTACTACAATCTGTCAAATTAATAGATTTTCAACTTTATCGCTAAAGCATTGGGAACATTTTACAGTTTCAGGTAGCTTGATGTGCTGACGTCTGTAAACTATCTTTGTCAGCACTTTAGGGTATTATTATTTTTAAACTGGACTTCATTAGACATTAAGAATAACCTTCTAAACCTAAAAGCAGTAAAATTACCTTTTTAATTTAATGACTTTATTAAATCTATTATCAAAAGTGTGTTTCCGAATTTAAAATAACCTTCAAACTTAAGCAAAATGACCTTGAAAACTATTGCAATCTCATGTTTGCCACACATATTAAACAATGCCACATTAGGGCATTTAATCGATTCAAAAATCGAACAAGTGTCACGATTTTCAAACTGTAGATCGATCACTTTAAAAACAATCGAATGACCGTTGAAGTGTCAACCTTCGTATGTTTAATCGACTTTTTATTAGGTTTGCGCACATGCTAATTTGTCGATTATTGATCATTTTTTTATCGAATTACTGTACGTTCAATTTGATAAATTCAGGGCTGTTAGATGTCATTAGTTGTTGACTTGTTATTCGCCACATTTAAATGTTCCTATGTTTTTTTTTTTGTTATGATTTTTTTTTAAGTCGAGACGCAAGCGCCGCTATTGAGCTTCAAGGCGTAGACAAAGTGGTATTAGCAAACCCACATTCCACCAACAATATTTAAGTTCTAACAAACAGAGGCCGAACTTGAATAAGTTCAGCCTCTATTTACAAAAGATTTTTTTCTTTTTTTTAAATTTCGATTTTTTCAGAACCGTCTCTGAGTCGCTTCTATTTTTAAAACACAAGTAACACTGCTTGACTTGGGGCCCGAACCCAGAATCTCGAGTCCAAAAATCCCGATTCCCGATAGCATCCGCTAGACCAACGAGACAGTCAATCGTTTTTTCATAAGATAGTTCCATTATTTTTTCCTCTAACCCACAACAGCTAACATTTTTTTCTTATCAACAATATTCGGCCATAAGTAGGTACCTCTAGGCTTAGTCATCAATACGAACGGTATTTCACATTACAGTACTAACGGTGACCGATGTTCAACATAACATGGACTGCTATCGATCATGTTATGTTTAATAGCTTGATGATTCGAGATGGTCTGTGTTTGTGTGTTGGAGGAATAGTGGTATTGTGTGAAGAGTTGGGTTCCAATGAATAAAATCATAATATAACATCAGCCTGTTATTTCCAAAGGGTTAGGCAGAGGTGTACCTAATAGTACACCCACATTTCAATATACAACATTATTTTTAGTATATGTAAAACCTGAATAAAGTTTGTTTAGAATAAGTAACTGAATCGATTCCAATAATTTTTAAAACATGTTATATTTTGTCCCAAAAATATTTAAAAAAAGTTACAAGTTGAACACCGAGCGACATTAAGTACCTATCGCAATTATTTAGGTACCTACTGCCAAATTATTATTATCAATGAACTCAAGACGACGCTGGAGGCGCGCGCGAGTTAAGGAACCCCAATCTACCAATATTAGCTTTGTCAGCTAATAAGTATTTATTAGATGTATTATTTCCAAATATTCCATTGCTGGATCAGCGTTCATAATTATCTAGGACATGCGTCATATCTGATCACGACGTGCATGTACTACGTTAGCAATAAAGTTAGTATATAAGATCAATATTTTGTTAGATAAAATTAATTACTGTTTAGCTGTAACTCTGTCGGAATAAAGTTATTTTTTTAAATACTTCCGTTGTCGCTTACTTAATTCGACCGCGCGCCTCCAGTGTCCACCAGAACAAGCTTATAACTTTGTAATTTTTATGATACAGTTTTGAAATTTTGTACATAGATTCTTTACATAAAAATACTAGAGACGAAACTAATGTTGTATAGATATGTCCCATGTACCAGTGGGCGAGCCTATTGTCATCAACCGGGCACAATTCCAGACTCCGCGGCTGCTGCTGAGAAATTCCTGATGACAACCCAATAACACTTTGCCCGACTGGGAATCAAACCCAGGATCTCATGTTCAGCAGTCGCGCTTACGACCACAAGACCTACAAGGCCATAAAATCATCAATCATTATGCCTGCAGGAATTTAAAGCCGTTCCAGAGTCCCTTTTTTAATGGACGAGCTCGTGGCTAAGTGATTGCAGCTGCTTGGACCCATCGGTTAAGCAACGGTTACCGAAGTTCACCTGTGAATCGGTGACCATCCATCACATAAGGAACTCCATGCCTCGGACAGCATGTGAAGCCGTTGGTCCCAGATGTCATTCGTAGACAGTCTTTACGAGTAATAAGTACCGGAAAGTCTGACAACCAGTCTTACCGAGTGGTATCATATTACCAAACAACTGAGTTGTCGAGATCAGATAGGCAGTTGCTCCATGTAAAATCATCATCTGCCTAGCCTTTTCCCAACTATGTTGGGATCGGCTTCCAGTGTAAGCGTATTTAGCTGAATATCAGTATTTTACATGGAGCGACTGCCTATCTGACCTCCACAACCCAGTTTTGTACTGGGTAATACGATACCCCTTGGTAAGACTTGTTGTCAGGCTTTTTGGGCCACTGACTACCTAACGACTGTCAACGATCTACAAATGACACCCGGGCCTAACGGCTTAACTTGCTTTCCGGGGCACGGAGGAAACTCGGTATGTAATAGGTGGTCACCCATCCACAGACCAACCTAGGCAAGCACGGCTTAACCTAAATATCGATCCAAGCGGCTGTTATTATTTAGCCACGATCTCCTCATAAAATAGGTCCAAGTAAAATACTGTTTAAAATAAGAACACTCTAATATACAACATTAGTTTTAGTATATGCGAAACCTGATACACGTGTCTAGTATTTTTATGTAAAGAATCTATGTACAAAATTTCAAAAATGTATCATGAAAAATCACAAAGTAATAAGCTTGTTCTGTTACCTAGTTGTCCGCACAAAAACGCGGTCACCACGCAGCGCGCGCCTCCTTGATAATAATAATTTGGCAGTAGGTACCTAAATTATTGCGATAGGTACCCAAAGTCGCTCGGTATCCAACTTTTAACTTTTTTAAATATATTTGGGAAAAATATAAAAAAGTTTAAAAATGATTGGAATCGATTCAGTTACTTATTATGAACAAACTATATTCAGGCTTCGCATATACTAAAAATAATGTTGTATAAGTTACAAACAAAATCTCTAATTCCACTACCACATTCATACAGTTTTATCAATGATCAAGAATCAAGATTGTCCAGCAGAGTGGCAACACTGGCTTCATCTCGGTATAATATCAACAAGTGCCACAAATAACTGCACGCTACGCGAATGAAATTCATTTCTCACTAATTATTACAAAACGGTGTTTTTTGTTCGCTCTGACAGACCAGTAATGAATTACTTTTCTGATGAGTGCTGTCTGGTAAATTGCTTAGTGATGATTTGTGATTAATTGATTTTGATAATGAAAAGCAACGTTTTTAAGTGAATGCGAGCATTGTTCTTTTGGAGGAATATTTATAGTTTTTAAGCTGAAGTTATTTATGATTTTAAACGTAACATCATGCCTATATTCTTCACTAGGTTTTACTCGCGGCTTCACTCCCGTTATGTACAAAAAATAACTTGTGGGAACATTTTAAATGAGGCCTATAACACTCGGGAATAATGTGGCTTCCCATAAATAAAATAATTATTGGAATCAGATCAGTAGTTTCGAAGATTACCCCCTACATACAAACTTACAAACGAAATTTACCTACTACTATACTATTATTAGTATATAAGTATAGATAAAATATAAAATCAGGGGACTTTAGTTACAAAATTTCTGTATTTCACTAATTACATTAGGTTCAACTGTATAAGTCCTGTGTAACGGAGGCGCTTATAGCCATTTGCCAGACACGTTCAAATTTTATTCTAACATCATATTTTCCTTACGGAAAAAAACCCATTCACACTTTACCCGACACAAGTGTCGAACCAAGAATTTGCTCAACTGTTAGACACACTTACAACTATTAAATCAGCGAAATAAGCTTTATTTGTGGCACTTGATTTTAATTTATTATAACGAGTGCAGCATATACCGAGTTTCCTCCGAGCACCTGAAAGCACATTAAGCCATTGGTCTCGGCTGTCATTTGTAGATCTTTGACAGTCGTTAGGTAGTCAGTGGCCCAAAAAGTCTGACAACAAGTCTTACCAAGGGGTAACCGATATACAACATTAGTTTTAGTACATGCGAAACCTCATACATGGGTTTAGTATTTTTATGTAAAGAATCTATGTACAAAATTTCAAAACTGTATCATGAAAAATCACAAAGTTATAAGCTTGTTCGGTTACCTAGTTGTCCACACAAAAACGCGGTCACCACGCTGCGCGCGCCTCCAGCGTCGTCTTGAGCTCATTGATAATAATAATTTGGCAGTAGGTACCTAAATTATTGCGATACGTACTCAAAGTCGCTCGGTATCCAACTTTTAACTTTTTTAAATATTTTTGGGAAAAAATATAACATGGTTTAAAAATTATTGGAATCGATTCAGTTACTTATTATGAACAAACTAAATTCAGGTTTCGCATTTACTAAAAATAATGTTGTAGTACCCAGTATAACTGGGTTGTGGAGGTCAGATAGGCAGTCGCTCCATGTAAAATACTGGTATTCAGCTGATACGCTTACACTGGAAGCCGACCCCAACATAGTTGGGAAAATGCTAGGCAGATGATGATAACGAGAGCAGTTTCAATGAAAGAAATGCCTATTACAAAATACTTAACTTGCGTGGCCGAAAATATGTCAATAAATAAAGACATAAGTCTGATCAACGAATGAATGAAATGATCGGCATCTCGTTCAGTAAACGAATGAAACTGTTAATGAAAGCAGTTTATCATTCTCTCACGAATGTAACACTACTGTTTTGACTGATGTTTAGTGGTTGAAATTGCCACTGCTGAGCATGAGGTCCTGAGTTCGATTCCCGGGTCGGGCAAATGGATTTTTCCAGCAGGATTTTCTCAGTAGCAGCCACGGAGTCAGGATTTGTGTCCGGTTGATGGTAATAGCCTCGCCCCCTGTCACATGGGACTTACACATAAGTGACGAAATGTGAATACAATTACGTACACCTCTGCCTAACCCTTCGGGGATTACAGGCGAGATATCATGTTTATGTATGTATGTTAATATTGTTATTTTCTCCTCAAGTTTGTTCAAACAATCTAAGTAAGTACCAATAAACCAAACGAATAAAAAAATACTTTCAAGTTTTAACTAACTCTAGCGTAAACAAACAAAAAAGCCACACATAAGTCATACGAAAAATTTGTCTTTTTTGAGAGCAATCATTTGGCACATCCACGAATACAAGTGAAGGATGTTTGTTTTTTTACTATTTTTTAATTTTTTTCTTATTAATTCTCATGACGTTAAAACAGTCGCGTGCGCATGACTCGGTATTAAACGTTAATTAGACACGGAATGCATGTAATTAGGTTAATATAGGAAGTTCTTTCTTTTAGACGATTAAGTAAATAGAATGTGCCGTTTCACGCTTTTTTGTTTGCTGGATTTTACGTGGTGTTAGAGCTCAATTTACACGGACTGTTTGCATACAACTTGTTTTATAAAATGGGGTATTCCTCAAAGCGCAACTATTTTTAAGCGCAACCAACATATAATATTTTTAATTTGAATTTGTGAGCGCAACTAATGGTTGCGCTTCGAGGAATAATTTAGTTGCGCTTAGTTGGTTGCGCTTAAAAATAGTTGCGTTTTTTATACCTGTTTTTGGCTTCGCATAGCTGCAATGTAGTTATGAGGCGACGGGTCAAAACATCAGTTTTGAGGGCTAAGAAATCTAAGTTAACTAAAAAATTTATTGTAAATTAGCTATGATCCGCGACCTTCGTCCCGCGTGAATTTTTTTTTTCACGGAACCCTAAACTTTTTTCTAAAATAAGCCTAAGTTACTTCATAAAACATCAGCTATCTGCCAGTAAAAGTCCCGTCAAAATCGGTCCCTCCGTTTCGGAGATCAGCCGAAACAAACAGACAGACAGACACACGGAGAGAAAATAAAAAAAGGTTTTGTTTTTGTTATAAGTACCGTATATGTATACTTTCATGTGCATTTAGGAAGGAGCTGTTATTTTTTTTAATTACAAACAGACAGTTAATTTTTTTTTATTTGTGTAGATATAGATTTGCAAAGATGTATAGATGATTACGTAAACTATATACTAAGTGCAGAAGAACTAAATAGTCACACACACATTTTTTTTCTATACATTTTAGTGTTTTACTTCTTTTACTTCGACATTCAATCTGAAGTGGGTATTCGAGAGGTCGTTTACTTTTTCAATTCACTATGCTGGTAAACCGGTATCTACTAAAGTTTACATATTTGTCTGTTGACAGGACACAAACAATCTTTTGAAATAACAATAGTTAGAAATAAAATACAAAAGCTGTTTCTTTCCCAGTTGATTCTCAATCTGCAATCTACTAACAAAATCTTAGAATTAATTACAGCCCACGCTATAATGAATGCGAATTAATAATTATTACTTAATATTTGTCTTGTAAGTCATGGTGCCGGCTGCCGAGTTATGACAAGAACGCCGCCTGCCTTGGGACGCTTATTGTTAGGGTTGCTCGTGGTTTAATTATAACAGCCGAACGGGTTGATCTTCAAGGTTGAGACACGCTTGCCTAGGTTGCTCTGTGGATGGGTAGCCATCCATTACATACCGAGTTTCCACAGTGACTCTGAAAAGCACGTTAAGCCGTTGGTCCCGGCTGTCATTTGTAGATCTTTGACAGTTGTTACACATAGTGGTCCCGAAAGCCTGACAACCAGTTCTACCATAGGGTATCGTATTACCCGGTACTAACTGGGTTGTGCAGTTCAGATAAGCAGTCGCTATATGTAAAATATTCAGCTGCATTCATTAGACCAAGCCAACCCTAACATAGTTGAGAAAAAGCTAGGGAGATGAGATTCCTAACATTGTCTATGTTATGACGGTTCAGCTATAATAGCTTGTCACCCCTGAGATATACCACCATCACCGAAATTCGATCTGGAGCAAATAACTCGCCTCTTACACAGCAAGAAAGTGTATTTGACATCCCTGGTCACGGCGCGCCCACATCGATGCGATCTATGACACGAAAGCCGTAAGAGAATGGACATAGTTGAGAAGGCATTTCTGGTGGACTTAGGTATTCGATATTTGAAAATGACATTTGCGATCTGACAGACGATGGTCTATCGTTCCGATTACGGTATCATGAAATTCTTTATGTGTTGAGGCATAACTTTACTGGGACAAGACACATGCCTTGAAAGACTCAGTGACATAATGTCACTAATCTGCTTTACACAGCACTTTAAGTGTTGAAGGTGACGCAGCTTTCAATACAAAATACATCGATATGTCAAAATTCGTAAATTTGTTTTAGTTCTGTGTTTTCCCGCCTACATAAATAAGATCGATGAAGTATACGATCTTCGCGACACAATGACATAAACTGTCATTGTTGCAAAATATCAATACGTTGATACTACACCGTCAATAAAACTGGACCACTTCTATTTGACGGATGGATTTTCATGGCCGACATTTTGTATTCTGTTGACAGTTGTAGAAAACATTTCCGTGGCTCACTGACTGACTGACACTGTATGACATAGATGTTACTATGTAATATAAAAACAAAAAAATCAGTATTTAGGTCTGCACTGAGATAGAATTTTTGAATCCTTTCTACCTAGATTTTGTTAAAAATCGCAAAACGAAGTTTTATTTAAAGTTACTAATAAAAACGGCAGTCGTTCAAATAAACTGATGAGATTGTTTTGTTTATCTACACTGATTTATTATAAAGAGGTAACATCTGTTTAGGGGGTAGTTTTCGGAACTACTGAACCGATCCAAAAAATTCTTTCATTAAAGTTAAGCTACATTATCTCCGAGTTTCATAGGCTACATTTAAAACGTTCCCCTGGGTTAATTTCCGTACACAACGGGAGCGAAGCCGCGAGCAAAGCTTGTAAGAAAATATATTTTGAACGATCTGACGCAAGTTCGTCCATTAAATTGATCTCTCCTAGTACGGTAGTCTTTATATTATGCTAACAAAAACCTAAGCGGATTAGCCGCAGTATTACATTTCATAACGTCCATTAAACCATGGTGCTGAGTTATGAATGTCATATAAAACATGTCTACCTTGGTTCGCCCACGGTTAGCCTAAGGCAACGATGGGGTTATCATTAAGAGCTGATAAATGTGACATAACTAAAGCATTTTGTTTTGATAAGGCGCCTTGTTAGTTAATTGTTTTAGAGCAGTATAGTGTTTAGTTCGTGACGCTTGTCTGATCGACTTTACAGATTTTCTCTTCAAATGCTTGATTGAGAACAAAATGTACATACTTTTGAACTAAAATTAAACCTGGAGGTGTTTATGCGTAGGTTGTTTTTGTATTCAAGAATATACTTGAAAAAAATACTAATAAGTTAGGAGAAAAAACACTGATTGGTGTACAAACGTCAACACATCAAGCTACTACAATCTTCTTTAAAAGATTTTCAACTTTATTGCTAAAGCATTAGGTTCAAGGTTGATTGGGAAAATTTCACAGTTTCGGGAAGCTTGATGTGCTGGCGTCTGTACAGTACAGATTGGTGGTGAAAACTGTGGTTTCAGAGGCAGTTAGGTGATCGTCGAAAAGAAAAAAGCGAATAGGAAAAATATAACTCACTTTCTCTTAGCACTCTGCAGAGTAAACCCTATTCTTGTACAGATACGGCACAAGTTCGCCTGCTCAAGGCGAATTGGTGAAGAAAATTCCATTTAAGCTAAAAGTCATCGGAGTCATGCCACCTCTCTCTCTATCTCTAGAGACTGCTTCGTTGATCTAGTGGTCGCAAGCGTGACTGCTGTGCATGAGGTCTTGGGTTCGATTCCCAGCTCGGACAAAGTGTTATTGAGTTTTTTCATCTGAATTTTTTCAGTAGAAGTCACGGAGTCTGTATTTGTGCCCGATTGATGGCAATAGGCTCGCACTCTATTACATGGGACTTAAACATAACTGGCGAAACGTGGGTGTAATATTAATACACATCTGCCTAACCCTTCCGGGATTACAGGCGTCTTGTTATGATGTTATGTCATCAGAGTCATTAAAGTCTATGCACTTAACAGTTCTTTATTCACATTCCAGCCCCCGTAGCGTGACTACCGTAGACAAGGATTTCTTTGACGTAAGAATCGACAAAATGACAGATTGTGTCGACACAATGACAGATTTCTTTGCACTATCTGTCATTTTGTCGATCCTTCCGTCAAAGAAATCCTTGTCTACGGTGGTCATGCTACGGGGGCTAGTAGCATCGCGCTGGGTAGAAATACCTATTTTTTCTTGCATCACATTTTCAAATCATATGCCGCATCCATTCCACCTACTTTTTGACCCCATCGGAACAGGTGTTCTGGCCATAAAGCGACATTCATGTGGCAAGCGGCTCCGGGGAGCTCCTGGATACCGTAACCATGGGATGGGCCCGTTTATCAATGTAGCTGTATTGTATGTGAGTACACAGGTAGGTAGATAGGTGTATAGGTATTCAATGTAGCTTTGAAGTGCAGATCGTTTAGCGGGATTGGAGGTGATTACAATGTTAGGTAGATAGACTGTAAGTTTGATAATCTAGAGTGAGTGATGGAACATATATACGTTAACGTTTGCTGATGTGAATTTTGGTTTTAACGTGTTAAGAGTTCTATCGGTATATTTATGACTTTTTGGATTCAGGATTACTTTCATATCTTCATAATGATATACAGAGTTATTTTTTTTCCTCTTCTCTTCAGCTATCAGTCATCCTTGACTGTGATCAGATGTGTGGAAAGATTCATCACATTTTTTATAGAATCAGGACCAGTGTCCTAATTCTACTTAATCAGGCAGCACAATATCAGCTTTCTTGAGGGGATTTGGATGGTTGGTTAATCTATCTTTGTAATTCTCTAGGTAGCGCTTCGCTTCTTCTAGGATCGTTGGAATTTATACAGAGTTATAATCCACGTAAGTTTTGATTTTAATAGTTAATGACTAGCAGGAGACTGAAGCTGAAATATATATATATATATATTGATGATCATATCAATACAAAAGCTGCATTTCTATAAAAGAAACTGATTTTTTTCACTGTACGTCACAGAATATTTGCCGCATACAAAATTATCTATACTAATATTAAATATCAATAGGCGCCTTACAAACAAGTGACAGATTAATACCAACGCCCACAGTTTGTACATTAGGAACTAGTCAGACGAGGCTACTTGATATTTGTGTGGGATGGTCAACAGAACTAGGTTTAGTAATAAATGGCTGTTTGTTTGACCTAGTCATAACAGGATAGAAAACAATGCTGTGACTGTTTATTAAGTTGTAATGGTTGGTAATGGTCGTGGCTAAATAATAACAGCCGCTCGGGTCGATTTTTAGGTTGAGCTGTGCTTGCCTAGATTCGTCTGTGAATGGGTGACCACCCTTTACATACCGATTTCTTCCGTGCCTCGGAAAGCACGTTAAGCTGTTGGTCCCGGCTGTTATTTGTGTATCTTTGATGGTCGTTATATTTTATCAGGTAGTCGCCCGAAAGTCTGACAAACAGTCTTACCCAGTACTAACTGGGTTGTGGAGGTCAGATAGATGCATCCGGCGAGACTGGAAGCCTACCCCAACATTGTTTGGAAAAGACTAGGCAGATGATGGTTGTCTGATCTGATGCTGTCTTCCACGAAGCATTATTGTAACGTATTGGTGTGTTTGAAGGAAAAATTATATTATTTGATTAAATACATAGCTACCACTTGACTCATTGCACTTACGTTTGTGTTGATGTTAAATGTCATCGATCCATATAACAACCAAAGAGAAACCAGACCGTCGTTTAGAAATCCTTAACTAATTTAAATCGTAAAACTGCAAGAGATTTGCTCATCTGTAAAACTCCCTTGAAGTGCTACATTAAAACTAGCTGTCGACAGACTTTTATTTACAATACGTTATCAATTTGGGTGTGTTGGTTCGGTACCTACTTTTGTCAAAATTGGTTAGTTTGAAAGCTGATACAGTCCAAGCCTATTAATACTTTGTTACCTAGGATTCCTTAGGTAAGCATCCTTATCTTAGATTGTCACCAGTTGATTTTCTCAACTCTAAATCATCACAAGATAACTAGACCTTATCTCCCACAAGCACGTACTGACCCAGTTCACATCGGTTAACCGACTGCGCTGATAAGTATGATTATGATTACACCTGACACTTTCCTTATCACGCCTAGGTGGGTGTGTAATGATAATAAAATTGTTGAAAATAACGACTTAATTGGAGAAATGGGCTTCATCCCGTCTGGTAACTTTCCCGATTCGCCAACTACACAAACGATCTTCAAAACAAGTGAGAAATAGTGCCTTATTGTAACTATTTTATCTTTATACATTGAGTCAGTTTAATTTTAACTGGTTTTTGTACATTACAGTCGGCGTCCAGTGTTAAAAGGAAACTTCTTGTTGATGTTGCTATTTTTTGTCTCACTCTGACACAGTAGGGTTTGTTCAGAGAGAACATAAAGTACTAGGATAACAGGATCATGAAGAAGATGTTGGTGCCGCTAATATCGCCTTCTTAGTGAATACCCAACAAAAATACTATGGTTGCATAGATTCAAAGCCCGTATCTCCGTTTTCAGTGAAATTAGGTTAGTTCACTTTTACCCTTAAATGACTGCTTTAATTAATGCTATTTTTAGTGAAAATGGGGTTACGTCTTGCTGGATAGATGGCCAGTTAAATTTATATTTGGGAGGATAATATCAGAAAATCTTTACAGAATTAACTTATCTATTTCTAGATTTTCTTGTTACTTCGATTATATCTCTATCGCAATAATCGAACACCTTATACAAAACATCATTTTCATTGAGAGTACTTTTTTTTCTTTTTTTTTTTATTATTATCAATGAAATGTAATAGATAAAAAGTTTCCCACGCAACATTTTTATATCATTCATAGCATTAAATTATGACTTTTTTGGAGCGATTGATAAGAATGATAACTCTTTGAATTGATAAGACTGAAAGTTCATTGACCCAAGTATTTTGACATAATAATATATTTTAATTCAAATTCAAATAATTTATTGTGGATCATAGGTTCATAAGATGTTGCGTTAAATACAGGTAAGTCTGCTATGGCCTGCCATTGTGGCATACAAAATTCATGTCACAACTAACAATAAATGTGTAGTTAAAAATTTCATATACAATACATCCAATTGTCATGCAATGTGACTTCCAATTTACTTTGCTATCAATATAAAGATCCATAAATTTGTTTACATCGATTTCTTCTATGCTGGTTTGAGAGGAACATATATTTAAATTGACATCAGGTTCTACTCGCTGTTTAAAATTCATGACTTTTGTTTTTTCTAGGTTTATTTTTAAGTCATTTTTTATAATTGTTGTTAGGGACTTGAATAGCTTCAAGTCAAGTTTTAAATCAGTTCTGTCATTACCGGTAAACAATATAGTACTATCGTCAGCAAATAAGGTCATATGGTACATTGTAACTATCGAAATGTCATTTATATAAATTAGAAAAAGTGGGCCTAAAATGCTGCCCTGAGGGACACCGGAGAGGATATTTCTAACCCCAGAAACAACGGAGACTCTTTTTAATTCTACCATCTGTTTTCTTTAAACGAAGCCTTTCAGCATTTTAATCGAAAAAAAAGGAAAAATCTTTCATAATATGTTACGGTTTTTGATTAATAAAAAGACAGAAAATAAATGCAAAATACATTTAAAGTGAACGTGAAGAAATCGGTTTTTGCAACATGAAACATTATAATTTGTGCACTTTGTTTGGTAAAAGTAAAAAATAATATTTTATTCGTTCGTTTTGTACTATTAAAAGATATGAATGTTGATAATAATCTTGTATTTATTCAAATTAACCAGTTTTTTAAAGTATTAAGTGAAAGTTTACGTTTCATGTGTGCTCCTTTCTTTTATATTTAAACTATTAAAATAAGGAGCTAAAAGAATGACTATCGTAGTTTTTAATAACTTATCTAATTAGTTATAAACCTTTTTTTTTCTTTCTGACTGCCTCGTTCGTTGGTCTAGTGGTCGCAAGCGCGACTGCTGAGCACGAGGTCATGGGTTCAATTTCCAGGTCGGGAAAAGTCAGTGTCAGACTTCTACTGACTAAAACTCATCCATGTTCCTTCTCTGCCCTTTGTGTTCCAGGGCCGTGGTATCTCTTTCGAACAGTCCCGCAGCCCTACCTAGTCCCCTGGGGATTAAAGTCGTGATGTTTATTTTAAATACACCTGTACCTGTTGTTGTAATATTTTGGTGTTTCTAGACTCAAGCAGACAGAAAAAGAAAATACCTTACACAACGTTTTACACAATTCCTTCAAACTCTTTTGTTAACATGTTTTATGCAATAACTTAGCATTTAAAATGTTTCATCATACGTTTGCACACTTTCTTTAAATTATCACTAGAATCTACAGCAATACGTCTTTATGGCACTTTACATACAAGTGTTTATTTCGACTGTTATGATTATAATCTGAATTATAAGTAGACTAGTGTTTTGACCGCAGTGACGAGCACAATTCCTTGGACAAAGTGAGAATTTAGTAGTATTAATTTAAACTGAATTAACTAGGTAATTTAATGAAGTTATCTAAAATTAGACAGGTAATAATTTAGTTAAGTTAAAAGTTAGTTAGTTTAGTTTTTTTTAGTTATAAATACTTTCTAGTCTTTTTTTTTCTGTTAATGCACCTACTGTACTCTGCATCACCCTAAGGTAGACTGGTAGAAAATGCCTATGGCATTAAGTCCGCCTTTGTGCAGTTTTTTTACTTGTGCATAAAGTTTTAATAAATAAATAAATAATAATTCAGACTGGAATCCATTATTTGTAATCAAAGTATTACCTAAATAAACGCTGATCAAGGTTATGAGAGGTTTAAACGTCAAATATATTGTTAACAAGAATTTGTGTGGTATACTCCAACTATAAAACCTGACTACTGAAAAATCACGCTCTAATTAAAATTGGGGTTTACGAGGTAAATTCGACTCCTCCTATTGTTAAAGTCGGTTAAAATGTAGCCTGTGTTACCTGGCCTATAATAACGAATCCATTGACATCTTATTCATCGAAATCGGGTGAATAGTTTAGGCGTTACGGAGGAACATACATAGACTGCTAAAAAAAGTTAAATTAATTTCGATGGATGGATGTTTGTTACTTAATCACGCCGGAACGGCTGAACGGATCTGAATGAAATTTGGCACAAAGATAGATTATAGTCTGGAATAGCACATAGGACTTTATTTTCTCAAAATTACATCCAAATTTGTACACGAACGAGGCCGCGGGCAACAGCTAGTCAATTATATTTTTAACGTTTGGAAGAAAAACATAACCTTCCCTTCCGAAGCAGTCGGGTAAATAGGCTCAATAGGAAAATATTTCCCATGTATTTTTGTGGTTATAAGCTTTTACAATAATAAATCAAAAACAAAGTTATTTGTGTGATTTTCTATGTTACTCAACCGCAATCATAGACAAGGCATGATTCTACAATGTACGGTTACTTCCAATCTATGTTATTTTGATACAATGTTTGTATTATAAGGTTGCCATGTTTGTCAAAAGAAGCTCGCTTTTTTTCTCATTAAAAATAAATACGTTGTATTTTTTTTTTTTGAATGAGAAAAAAAATGAGTATTGGATATTTACAAGTGTATTTATTTTTAGCCTTGTCTAACAAAAAAAACTGGCCAAGTGCGAGTAGGATTCGCGCATGAAAGGTTTCGTACCATAATCGTAGGGGAGACCCTTTTAACTTTTAAAATACTTTTTAGAAATACACATTCTATGAAAATTTTAACCTGTTTATAGATCATGAGATACATCCCGCTGACAGACGGACGGACGGACGGACAGCGGAGGCTTAGTAATAGAGTCCCGTTGGTTACTCTTCAGGGACGGAAACTTAAAGAAGAAATGTTCGATATCAGGCAAATCACTGTTTGTAAGTTCTAAGTCATTCCTTTCAGCAAGCATCATTGAATATGGGGGGGAGGGGCTCTTGACTAACCGGGGTCGATCTTCAGGTTAAGCCGTGCTTGCCTAGGTTGGTTCGTAGATGGGTGACCGCCCATTACATACCGAGTTTCCTCCATGCCTCGGAAAGCACCTTAAGCCGTTGGTCCCGGCTGGCATTTGTACATCTTTGACAGTCGTTAAAGGTAGTCAGTGACCCCAAAAGTCTGACATCCAGTCTTGCGAAAGAGTATCGTATTACCCAGTACTAACTGGGTTGTGAAGGTCAGATAGGTAGTCGCTCCATGTAAAATACCGGATGCAGCTCATCCTGTTAATAACATAGTTGGGAAAAGGCTAGGCAGATGATGATGAACACGAAAATAAGAAGAATTAACGGTCATCAATGTATGAGAACTGTGGGGACAGGCCTTAGACCTCCAGTAGAACAATAATAAGCTGGTACTCACATCATTATTATTTATTTCTATTAAGAAGCTATACAAAGCTCATTTACGATGTAGCAATTCGTATAGTTCAATCATCCCAAATTGGGATACTTGATTAACCTTTGAAACATCATCGACATTAAAGTTATTCATACTGTAACCTTATTAAAAACATCTATGGATGTAAATACGCTCTATATAATTGAATACTTGTCTATTGACATTCGATATCATCTGTGTCGTTGGTAATTGTCACATGGCATAGAAGTAAGAGGGTCTACAGTATGACCACTTTAAGTGTGCAGTTCAAGGTGGCGCTGCTTGTCAAGAAAAAAGGCAGCAATATGTCTAACATGGTAAATTTATTTTAGTTCTGTGTTTTACCGCCTGCATACATAAGTTGTTTGAAGTGTAAGTTACAAACAGTTGCATTTTTTTTCGATTTATTAGTTAGCTGTTTGATTTTGCTAGCATAAGACTCACTTCGGTAATATACAGGGTGAAATTGAATAGATGCAACAAATTTGAATATACAATAATACGTGTTGTCAAGAAAATGTAGAAAATATCAAATGTAAAATTAAAAAATAATTGATCAGTCTTACACTAGAAAATAGGCAAAATTAGGTAAATGACCGCTATGAACGGCAACGTCGATTATTGAGTATGGCGATGAGTCGGACGAGATTTTTTGATACTTTAATTTTTCTTATTTATTTTGCATATTAAATATTTTGCTGGAATACCGATAATTTGTACTTAAATAAAGATAATAACATCAATGGACCTTTTGAAAACGATAATCGCGTAATTTTTTTTAACGATTTAGGTTGTAGAAAAAAAGTTTATAATTACTATGGTACTGAAACTGAAGCTCCCATTTTTTTTTGTCGCATTTATTCA
Organism: Noctua fimbriata; assembly: GCA_905163415.1. Lineage (NCBI taxonomy): Eukaryota > Metazoa > Arthropoda > Insecta > Lepidoptera > Noctuidae > Noctua > Noctua fimbriata. Next base: position 5,893,473 of record LR990929.1, on the reverse strand, counting down.
AATTCATCCTGTATAGTGAAATTTTGTTACGAGGTTGTTGGTTTGGTTCTATGGATGATATGGCTAGAAAGGAGATGACTGATAAGACGACGAGTAATAGAGCAGTATGGAAGAAGAAAACATGCTGCGCCGACCCCAAATAAATTGGGATAACGGCAAGAGAATGATAATGATAACATATTGGTTCTATAAGAATAAGTCTTCAAGCTTGGTTTGATTAGTTTCCAGATGTTTGGTAACTAAGGCAAAATTATGTCTTGGTCAACGCAGGTGAACAAACAGAGAATGAAAGAATTCACGCCTAACAGCTAGTTAAAGTAACTATTTAAAACAACACGAATACTTATATCATACCAGCCATGGTCCAGCCGTTTCAGAGATTAGCATAACAAAAAGACAGACTGACAAAAATAAAAATTGTTATACGTACCGGATATACATACTTTCATGTGCATTCAGTAAAAGGCTGTTATTTTGAAATTACAAACATACACTTAAATTTTATTTGTTTGTAAAGATATTAGTTGCGCAAATAGAAATCAACAAATATTAAGTGATTTAATCGATGGGGTGTTCCTAATATTTATTTATTTATCTATGGTTTTTCGACAGCCCTAATCTTTAAGAATCTCTAAACCGCAGCATCCAATAGTTTTGATCACAGAACAGTTGAAAACCTGTCCATTCTACAAACCTACTTTAAAGGCGTCACTAAGAGTTAGAAATATTCCATATTAAACATTTATTTGGTGAAAGTCCATGAATATTGGTTGAATCTCATTTGTCTGATCATGTGAGAAAGTTATCTATCTGTGATAATGATGCTACTGATATTTGAAAGTTTTCAGAAGTGGGGTTTATCGAAAAATAGATAGATAATCCAATTGATTTATAAAATGTTGAACTTTGATAAAATATCCGATATTCTTAAAATAATGTGTTCTGGAGTGGAGACCGCGAATCGGTAAACATAAGGTGGGCGCCCTCAGGCTCGGTGGAGTGACGATCTTCGCAGGTTGGCTGGTAGCAACTGAATGAGAGTTGTCGAGAATCGAGTTGAGTGGCGTACGATTGAGGAGGCCTATGTCCAGCAGTGGACTGCTGTAGGCTGATGATGATGATGACTCAAACTGATTGACGAAACCATATTTAGCCTCCGTTTGCACTGCATGATTTGAGAGCATGATATCTCTTCTACAATCATGTTTCCAACTTTTATGTTCGTTTGTTAAGCACTCGGGTTCTTTTTAACATTCATCGATATCATCTTCCTGCTCTTGTCCCATGTTATTAGGGATCGGCGCAATATGTCTTTCATTCTCCCCTGTCAATCGTCACGCTATCATTTACTCCTTATTCTTTCATAGCATTCCTCACACAATCTATCCATTTTTTTGATCGAGAGGAAGACCTCTCGATCCATCAACATTTATATTTATAACCCTTATAGTCACATGTGAAAAAATGTAGATCAAAACTCGTTCCGAATCGTGTTTAAAAATATCTTCACAATAAAGTTACAAAATTGTAATTTGACGTCTATTATTGCGAAGATATTAAATATAGGATAGGGCTAAAGAAAGTCTAAAAAAGGTTCTTCGTTAGATAATAAAAATAAATAGAAATCACAAAACAATCTTCAAATTCATACACACACGTTCAACAACACATACTCGTAATAACATGTATCCACAAATTAATCATCTATCTTACAGCAATCGTCAGATCGATTAGTCGAACTCGCGACGGCAACCAGTTGCGACCGCGATCACGATCGGTCGCATATCGTAGGAAGTGTACACAACCATGTAATCAATTCATCCTATGCCGTGTGTGTAAAAACAAGCAAGCGCGTGTATGTAATTAGATTATACGCTGTGCAGACGCCTAGTAAATATTGTACAGTAGTTTAATTTTAGTCAATGTTTGTACGTTACTAATGCGTTAGTGAGACTTTTCAATGTGATTGTGATTTTTGATCTTTAGGATGTTTTTGCAAGTTCATCTGAATAAAGTAAGCGTAGTAATTGATCTGAGCCCCCCTTTGGTGTGTCAGTGAAATGATTATAGCTGGTCAATAACTAACTGATGACGAAGAGTTTTCAGTTCACAAAAAATGATTTGTCTTGTCAACATTTTGTATGAAATTCTGTTTTTGCGTCTTACCCTGATATTACGTGACAGAGCCTCTCCCAGATCCGGCCAAAATGAAAGTAAATGTCAATAAAAAACAACTAAAAAAGCACAAAGCCTTTTACATCATAACTTCATTGCTTAAAAATATTTTGTTAAGGATAGGTTTCATCGCAAGCACTTACATCTGTGTACATAACACATTGACATAACACCATTTTTAAGTAGACAGACATCATCTATCTATGAACTATTACACAACAATAGGTATACCTGTCAATAAATTAATCAATCATTGCAATTTACACCGTATGGCAATGTACATAAAGCCTTATAACGAACGCTCGATTCACAACTGCTATGTCTTGACAGCAAGAGTCGCGTTTGTCATTTGTTTAGTAATCGATGTCAAATCCATGTAATCAAGTGTTGATATTCATGTAAATATGCAATTGACACCGTCATTATGGATCTGTTATTGCCAATCAACGTTTGGGCGCGTATGATTTGATTGTTAAGTGTAAGAAGTGAGTGTAGAAGTTAATGATTGGTTGAAGTGTTGATTGGTAAGGTTTCTTGTGTTTGTGAAAAGAAATGATGCGGCTTTTTATGTTTATTCTTATGTCTGAGTCAACTTTCTTACTTCTTTTATCTGGTTACTATTGCCTGTATCATGCCACTACTGGGTATAGGCGTCTCCTTATTACTATGACCCTAGACCCTAGACTAGCCTTGTCCCAACTATGTTGGGGTCGGCTTCCAGTCTAACTGGATGCAGCTGAATGCCAGTAATTTATATGGAGCGACTGCCTATCTGACCTCCACAACCCAGTTAGTACTGGGTAATACGATACCCCTTGGTAAGACTGGTCAGACTTTTTGGGCCACTTGACTAGCTAACGACTGTCAAAGATCTACAAATGACACCTGGGACGGCTTAACGTGCTTTCCGAGGCACGGAGGAAACTATGGATAATGGTTGGTCACCCATCCACAGACAAACCTAGGCAAGCATGGCTTATCCTAAAGATCAACCCGAACGGCTGTTTTTTTTTAGCCACGAGCTCCTCCTTATTACTATGAACTATGTTTGTAAAAGTTACCTGATGATTGTTTTACCCTACCACTCTATAATAGTTAAACGGTTTTCGAAGCTCAGTTAAAAGTAACTAATTTACGGTAGGTCAAAAAAACTACTGGCACAAGGAAATGTGTAGCATGGGGTTGTAGAAAATGATAAGGCCATCTACATAAACGTCAGTATTACGGAGCAGCATGTTTTCTACTTCCATCCTTTTCTATTACTAGTCATCCCAGTAGTGAGCTTTCCAGCCATATCATTCTTCACACAGCCTTTCCATCACTTCTTTGAACTCTAATCTTATAGCATTCACACTCAAAACTTTCCTCACGACATTTTCTTCATTCCTCCGCATCAAATAATCATATTGATCTACTGTATTTATTTTACTGTGTGTTTTGTGTGTGTGTGTTTCTGTGTGTGTGTGTGTGTCTGTTTAGCTTTAAGATATTTAGAAAAAAATCTTCGCGTTTATCATAATTAGGTATGCCGAGCTAAAATTATTGAATTAAGACTATCAGTGTTTCTGCTATGGTCTATTTGTAGACGAGGAGGGTTGAGTGCCGCATCGGTGGGTAGATGTCACTTTCTAATGTGAAGTATGTGCGTGTGTGTATGTAATATACAATATGTATATAGTATGAGTTAGATTAAAACTAAAACCTTGTGATGGCTATTTTACGTATAGTTGGATGTTTGGTATTTAATAGTAATTTGTATCCAGTTCATATTTTCATGTATTTTTTTTTTTTTTTTGTTTGGTTTAAGTTTTTTTAATAAGACTTTACTAGCTACCCGCCCCGGCTTCGCACGAGTGTAATATAACATATAAACCTTCCTCTTGAATCACTCTATCTATTGCTGAAAACTTGATTAAAATCCGTTGCGTATTTTAAATTATATAAGCGTTCAAACAGCGGGAGCGCCTTTGTTTTATACCATGTAAAGCTTAACGTAGCATTCCGTATAAATAAATTATGAAAGAAAGGACTGTTCTGCCTAAATTAAGGGTTGGGCAAGCAGTTGTGTGCTAACTGCTCTCGTCCCCAACTGAATAATTTCAACTAAAATTATCAAAGTAAAAGTAAACCTACCCATAGAATAAATAAAGTCTCAAAAGAAAACAAAAAAATAAAATAAAACAAAGCCCAAGAACGCGACAGACCGAAGCACATACAACACGAAGAGAACGTGAAACAACGTGAACGTGTTGCCAATTATAGAACATGCAAATATAAACAGAACGGTGTGGTCATACATCGGGATGTGGTATGGACCAACAAACTGTACAACTTTCTCCATGGACACATCATCACCTAAAGATTGATCCGAGCGGCTGTTATCATTTAGTCGCGAGCTCCTCGACACTTCCCTTATAAACGCTGTGTATGCTGTTTTGGTTCTCGCTCGAAAGTCCACACAAAAAGTCAAGGCTGCCGGACAAAGACACTATCAAGGAATGCAGGTGCATGTGTGATTAAATCAGGATGTTTATTTTTTTATTATTAAATGGCTTTATACTGAGGTGGAGGTTACTTGACTGACCAGTGGCGCTTTTGTCTGACACTGGCCAGTAAGGAATAAAATAAGTGGTCGATAAAGTACACTTCAGATATATTTAATCTGTGCAGGCGGGAAAACACAGAATAAATGTACGAAGTTTGATATAACGATGCATTTTTTCTTGACAAGCAGCGTAACCTTCAACTGCAGATTTTAATGTGCTTTAAGTGATCATACTGTGCTTGCAATAAACAGACATGCATAATTTAACGTTTGGGAGAATCTGTAAAGACACGAAAGAAAGTTATTATGTACTCATTTTAATTGGAAAATTATATAACCATAAGATTCTGACAAAAAGAACAGCAGAATTATCTGGGCAGCAGAATTATCTTGAACACTAATGTTGACAACTTAAGAGTGTTGTGAGCACAATTTTTTATCAAATTTTGTCACGATGCTAAAGTGTTGTGTGTGTGGAATCATAATATCGATATGTTGATGAGAGAGTACATACCTTTTTACAAGTTAAAATCATCGTTTAATTCTACATTCATAATCTCATATTGCGGAAATGAAACAATAAATTGAGCTACCATATGCAGTTGATAATAAAGTAAGAATGACGTTCTTCTAATTGCGATATGGACACCCAGAATCAAAATTTATACTGTCACTTACGGGATACCTTCCGTGATTATTAATATTTTAAGCTCCCAACCATTATTTACCATTATTTTATGATTAATCATTATTATTTTTATTTTTACCGTTATTTTGAAACTAGAATCAGATTTCATATAACCAAATCGTTTGCAATACAAACATGAGAAATGCATCAAATAACATAAGATTCATTCGTTTTGTGGCGTAAATGACAAGTGTCAATAGAGATCTAGGCCGCTGAAGAAATATGTAGGCGCTCAAGTAAATAGTCACTTGAACTAGATAATCTTACGTCGATAATATTGCAGCTAGCATTGCCATATTTTTTTTTTTGAGATTTTTATCGTCATGTAGGTCTTTGAGAGAAAATATTAAAAGTATTAAAAATATCTGGGGGCCTAAAATGCCCGATTTGGCAGAATCATAATAGGATAATAATATGAATTACGTTACAATTCATAAAATGGTCACAAAGTGACAATTCATAATATTAACTGCATCTGTGACCATTTTAAGAATTTTAAATTAAAGCGGTAATTTTGTGCCCCTTGACATTTTTAATAATTTAAATATTTTCTCTACTAGACAACTTGAAAGACTGTATTTTGTACATTAATTTGTTTCTTATTAGAACATCTATTTCCGCGATATTTGCGATAAAAATGAACCCTTTCGTAAAACCTCATTCATCATCGTCATCATTTCACCGAAAGACGTCCACTGCTGGACATAGGCCTCCCCAAGTGTCGCCACATTGACCGGTCCTGTGGGCCGTGCGTCACGCATCGAGTTAACATTGAACAGTCCAAATTACATCACGTTAAGCCAACCATTTGTCAAGGGCAGAAGCCACATTACCATCAAGTTCAACCAACAACATAACCTAATTCAATTTTTATTACTCCAAAAGAATCGTGAATATAATCATCTATAAACTTATTACATCTAATTACCGAACGATTTAAAAACAAACAGTTAATAATAACTAGTTTAATGAAGCGAGCAGTGAATGTAAGTAAAGCCAAGGCTAAAAATTGTAGCACACGGAAGGAGGTATGAGGAAGTCTTCAACTTGAAATGTGTGTGTGTGTGTTGATTCAGTATTTTGAATTGTATTAAGGTCGGATCTAAACTCAATTTGTAGTGTGTATTTATTAATTTGACATGGTAGAGACTATACAAGGAGGAAGGGACAAAAAAACGCCTGCTGTCCCATACATTTTGACCGTGTGGATATTGCACTTTTGTGGAAAACAGCAGATTAAAAAAAATTTGGTGATGAAAAATTTTGGGGGGGTCGGAATGATGTACTGAATCCGTGGTATTCGTTCGTGCGTCGCTGTCGCTTCGACCCTGTATTCATCTGCCAAATGTTTTCCAACTTTGTCGGCTTCCAGTCTAACCGGATGCAGCTGAATACCAGTATATTACATGGAGCGACTGCCTATCTGACCTCCACAACCCAGTTAGTACTAGGTAATACGATACCCCTTGGTAAGACTGGTTATCAGACTTTTTTAGGCCACTGACTACCTTTAACAACTGTCAAAGTTCTACAAATTACAGCCGGACCAACGGCTTAACGTACTTTCCGAGGCACGAAAGAAACTCGGTATGTAATGGGTGGTCACCCGTCCACAGACCAACCTAGGCAACTGGCAAGCACGGCTTAACCTAAAGATCGATCCGAGCGGCTGTTAATATTTAGCCACGAGCTCCTTTCCACCCTGTATTATTAGAACATTATAATACTAGAGGTGCTAATAAAGTGACATTCAATCCTGATAACGCTGGTGAAAAAGTAAAAAAATGTATTTGTAAGCAATCGAAAGCTTACGTCAATTCTTTTAAAAGTCATTGTAGTAATTCAAAACGATTTGAAAGCGATTAGCAATTTTGGAATTCAGGACAGAATCATTAGCTATTGGCAATATTCAATTATATTAAACAATCCTAATTCTTTAGAGATGCTGATCTTTTCCGAAGACGCCATTTACACAAAATATTTTTAATGCAGCTAAATATCTTTCTGAAAACTCATAAAATGGACCTAATCATTCAAATTGCACAAAAGCACACCCGTCTCAAATCTAGCACAATGTCACAGAATTTGACGAAATGAATAATTGAATTATTACAAAGAAAAGTATACTACATTGTCCATTGGTCTAGACTCTAGAGTTATATACTATAGAGGTCATATCTAGGTCGTATGTGGTACGAATAATTTGCACCGTTCTATGAATGAAAAGTTCACGAAGTGCAATTTGTGTCTATGAGTCCGTGCAGGTAAAAGTTGAACTTCATTTACAAGAAGTCTAAGCTGGTAGAACCATTTAAGTCCATAGATTTGTGTCGCTCTTTGAATATAAAGAAGAAGTGACGCGTCATGATGATGACATATTTTTTGGGAAGACCAGAAGTAGTGTGATATTATATGATAATGTTTGGTTTTAAATGGCTACCAAATAAAGTTTCTAACTATAATCTATTGAAAGCTGAACCAATGTTACTTTAGTTAATGCTCAAGATAAATGAAAAAGAATAAATGTAGAGGTCTGAGAGTCTGTTATTTCAAACAACCTGGATGCTTTTAAAGATATAACTGGTATTTTTTTTCTAAGTGAACAAAACAAATTCTTGCATAAAATATACCACTTGTGGCCAACCACTATTGATTGCGGCTGTACTTGTTTTGTTATTGCTTTTAAATCAATCACATGAAATCTAATCTAACCACCGTTTACCTGGGACATAGATATTTCATTTGTGTAGTTTTGATAAAAAGTGCATTACAGATAATTATCATTATAGTGATACTATTTTTATCACAAATTGCTCTGACTCAAATTTTACTTCAGAAAATAGAAATACTAACAACTAGAAGTGAACAATGCAAGTCTGTCGCCTTTACGGCTGAATAATTTTAGCGATAGTTATCGACAATACACCACTATGATTATTGAGTTTTTTTTTTGTGCTTTTTCTTCTGTTATACAGTATTGTTAATTAGCCTTGCGGATAAAAGGCTCTGCGGTATGAAAATAATTTAATTACAAGAATTCATATTCATTGAGAATTAACTGGCGTTGTGCAAGTGAGTAAGTTGTAATTTTTCACGTAATTTCGGAGGAATACAACAATAAAACCTAATTGTCTCTTGAGATAGTTTATATGTTAGTCTTTAATTCAAAACATCTTGACAAAATTGATAATTTACAAATCGATTTACAAAAACACAAGAACTTTCGTGTTATTCAAAATCTTCCTCATCAACACACACCTCATAAAGAATAATCTCATAACAACAATCGCCCTTTACAAACAATAGCACCAGTTATCGTCGTCAACAATTTTTCCTAACTTTCTACAAACTAGTTCAATAGAATAGAAAACTACTAGAAGTCACACTTCCGACACACTTCGAGCCAGACGTGAGACCCCAGCTGTAGGAAACGACAATTTTACCATAATTAAAGATGGTAGAAAAGCGGAAAGTGATCTTGGGGCAATTATAACCGTGGAAGTCGGCTGAGATGATAACTGATACAGATTTGTAGGAAAAACGTGTTGAGATAATTATGGATTCAGGGTTATTTCTGTAGACTTATGCAGTAGAGTTGATTACTGTCATTTTATGAGTTGAGTCTGTTAATTCAAAATTGACATTGTTATAAAAGAAAACAGAGGGAGATCTTTGTTCAACAGTGTTACAATAATCTTAATACCAGGAATGGGTAGATCGGGAGAAACGGGTCTTAGCCCAGCAATGGGATGACACACATAAACTAGATAGATAGAATAAAGATGACTTCAGATCTAGCTAAGTTTAAATACGAACGTAACTAGTATTCAGGTTTAAAACGAGCAAGCAGCTCTACTGAATATTTTTATGTTGTTTTGGTAATTTAAGTCGAGGTAACTGGTCCATTAAATGGTACACTACCTGTTCAGTAACCTCTGCCCTAGGTCAACTTTTACGCCTGGCGAAAGTGAAACTAAAGTTCCCATGCCGTATCTAATGCTTAGGTATTCCCAACTTATAGATGACGAAATCATTTTACTATTAATTAAACGGTTTGATTAAATCCAAATTGGCAATTAAGAATAACTTGTATATCTATAGTTATCTGACCATTGAGAACTTATCAACAACTCATTTTAAAGCCAATAAATCAAGACTTTTATGAAACCTTAACAGTAAATTCAAAAGAAAAAGTTCGATTGTCTACAAATTGGATATGAGCTATCACAACACGTTTTCCAGCCATTACATCACACGATGTCTTTACAATGACGATTGTTGTCGTACAAAAGCCTTTAGACCAAGACACTCCAACGTCCGTTCATAATTCTCAATGGTAATTAAAACTGCCAATTGTTTACACATTTTGTTCCTTCACCCTTCCATTGTTCACGACAATCTACCATGAAGGCTCAATATCGAACATTTTCACGAACGCCATTTAAAAATAGCAATTTTAATAAACTAGAATACGTGCTTGCGTATAATACTTTCGAATGCATTTAGTGGTGACCTCTAAAATCAGTACGTGTATAACGAGGTAGCAGTCGACATAAAACCGGAGCGAGCTGAAATTAAAAAGTAAAACAATCACAAAAAATTACCTTTGTCGTGCTCTGCATTTGCAAAAACGTCGCTATGCCCGCGCGTACGCGGTTCTTCACGCCCCTTATTGTTCCTTTGGAACTTTTTATCGTCGACGGCATCTCCTCGTTTTTATAATCCTTCACACCGGCGAAGTATTCCACTTCAGACACTTCACACTCACTTTTAGCACCAACACTAACACTTTTCACATCATCAAATTGTTTTTCGTTTAGATGGAAATCGTAAAATTTGTCCGTATCAAAGTAATGGCTGCTGTAGAACATTTGTTCTTGTTTCATCTTGTCCTGTTGCTTTCGGTCCTCGTAAGTGCTCTCGCTAATCAGTGGCGTTTTGGAGCACAAGTTCGCGGGTAGCGACTCCGTCGTGTTCTTGCACTCGCTATTAAACTGAGAAACTAGACGGAACGACGTGAGCTGAGCGCTTTCTTTTGGAATATTAGCATCCTCATTAATATTCTGGTTCGCTTCCTCGTGAGGCTCGGGCTTCGCCTCGCTTTCAGTTTCGACCGTATTTAGTTTCGCTGAACGGTCTCTTATGTCTTGCAGCAGACCCAGCGGTAGAAAGCTACTGTCTTTATTGTTCGCTTTGGCGAACGTCTCTGGCGCGTCGGGTGATTCCGCACTCTGTTTCTTTTCTTTTTTACTATATTCGCTATGACTTTCATCGGCGTGCACGCTTACGTTCAGCTCGCTACTATTCAGAGAATCGCATGATATATTCGAGTCGTTGTCTTCAAAATCCACTTCGCTTTGGCTGCTCCCGTTTCTCGAGCTGATTAGCGTTACAGATACGGCTTTCTTTATTGAACTAGTTTTTGAGGTCTTCTTTTTGGGTAGAGGTGGAGGAGTGCCGTCAAGGTCGCTGCATGTTCCAGAGTCGAGGGTATCACTTGGAGAGCACTGACCGCTTGACATAACCATATTTGTCATAGAATTCACGAAGGAATTGCAATATATGTATGGCGCTTTATCGGTTTTCAGATGATCTTCGTTTTCTAGTATTTTCGGTCTGCTTTCATCAACATTGATTCTGACTAAGCTATTGTTTTTCTTGCACACGTCGTTAATCTTGAAGGTTTCAAAGTCGACGTCGCTCTTGAGGTGTACACTGGATATTTTTGGTGCTTTCGGTTTGTCTGCGTCGGTGTTTATTCTGATAGTGACCACGTGTGGACCGTTGAGAGCGTCCGTGCTAGGCGTACTCGCGGGTCGATCTGACTGGGTCGCCGCTACGAATACCGTTGCAGATGGTGTCTTAGAATTAAGGACGAGTGAGTGCATCGAACTTAGCGAGTCCATCCGGACGTCGGTAGCGGTGAACCCGTTTGTGTTCATAGTGGCTTCGTCACTAGTTATTTGTGTATAAGTTGTCGATCCTCTTTGCTTCACCTTAGGGGGTAAAGGAGGGATGTATTCGACGCTGGGGCGTGGCGTTACTTCTTCCATCATTGTGGTTGCTAATAAATTGGCATAATTAACGGTGCTTCCCGTTCGCAATGCTGGTCAGGTCCGTTCAGATAGTGTTGGATGTATAAGGCATAATGGTTCCGGTGACCGTTCGTGACTGGGTCAATAATCCGCTCAGATGGCCTGATTTTCTTGCGCGTTGTTTATTTACATCTGGAAAGAGGAGAATTTGTATGTTAGTATACTGGAGTAATTAAATAGGATATACATTTACACAATGCTTTTATATCAACTCGATAATTGCTTGTTTGTGAAAGGTTGCAAATAAAACTAAATGGACTGCAATGCGTAACTGCTAAGTGCATTTCAAAATATTTCAAGCAAGTTTGTTACTATCGATATGTTTATTGATAAACACAAATGTTTCCACTAATTAAAATATTAAAAATAACCTACAACAGTCACGTAAATAGGTACATACAAATGGACCCACCAACGCAATATTTATCGTCAATAATTTACTCGAAAATGTTTTTCAATACATTGACGCAACATATTACATAACATTGCAAATGTGGAGTAATTTATACTAACGTGCGATAGTTATTCCAATAAAACAACGTGTCTTTTCCATAATGTATCCCTCATCATCATTATACCTTATAATCAGAGCATTAAGGTTGAATGCTGCATAAGTAGCGGATAATTTTGTTTTTGTAACAGGAAATTGAACCGTAATCAAATTTTCTAATATGGTAGCTCCCACGAATGAGTCTGAATATTTATGCTTTCGTAATATGTATCAATGGTGAATGATTTTCCATATAATGATGGGATTGAGTGTTATGAACAAGTTGTTAATTGAGGAAAAGTGTTTAATTTTATTCGGAAAGGTTTTATTCACTCGTGAATAACGAGTGTACAACCTCTTAATTAGGTATTGCTCGATTTTGATGGCGAGAATATTACGTAGCTCATACTATGTAATATCCAATCATGTTATATCTTTATTTGGCTGTCGCAACAGTAATAACGATTTACAATGATATTATAAATAAAAAGAGGTACCTATCGCACAAGCGCGCGCAAATTATTGCAGACAAATTCAGACAATTGTCGTAATTTAATAACTTCAAGCGCAATACCTGCCTCTTTCAGTATCATACGTTCCGTCGTACCAACGCAACGATATTTGAACGCCGCTCAGTATGAACGTAGCGTATCTTTCTTTATAATATCATTGACGATTTATGAAATATTTGATAACTTTAGTTACTTATGAAAGGTTGCACTTACTTTCTGTGAGTAAAAACTTTGATTTCCAATACTTTCAGTCAAAAATTGTTAATCGGAGTGTGAATTTGTAAGTCAGATAAAGATGTTTCTTAGCATCCTATTACAACATTGTTCGGCAACAATAGAAGAAATATAGAGAGTAGTCTTCAAACAGACAATGACCATAAAACATCGATTATTCACAGACGAATCATCGAAACATTTACAAACATTGTTTTCTAAACAAAAAAATAGGTAAACACTATTCGACACACAACATTAACCGTGAACAATTCTATTTTGACGTCATCTTTGTTGACATTGCGAATCCTATTAATATTATAAATGCAAAAGTTTGTGAGGATGTATGGTTGGATAGATGTTTGTTACTCTTTCACGCAAAAACTACAGAACAGATTTGGATGAAATTTTGCACACAGATAGTTTATAACTTGGATTAACACATAGAATACTTTTTATCCCGGTAGTATGATCCCGTGGGACAATTATCTAACTTTACGCAGGCGAAGCCGCGGGCATAAGCTTGTAAAAAATATTTCGAAGTGTTTAGAAAAAGTTAAAAGGTAAGTATGGTTTGTAAGTTATAACCTTCTTAGGTTACATGTAGACTCCAGTTACTTCCAGGTCATCGTACACCATCATCAACCACAGGATTGCTTGCAGCACTCATGATCATCTCCTAAACCCATTTCAAATTAAATTGAGGTCGGCTTCTAGTGAAACTGAATGCATTTGAATACCAACATTTCACATGGGGCGACTGCCTATCTTACCTCCACAAGGCCATAACTCAGTTAGTGGGAAACATTGCTGCAGCATTGTCATATTTTCAGCCATCTCACTATCCATTACAACTGTCATAATCTTCGAATTACAGCCAGGACTAACGGCTTAACGTGTTTTCTGAGGCCCAAAAGGTTCTTGATATGAGGCCAGCATGTCTAACATTAAAAAAATGTATTTAGAGAAAGTTGAAACATATTTGGCTTAAGCCAATCATTTCGGATTGACTACCGCCATCAAGCATGGATACTGACATCGTCAATGCTAAGGACTACTTTACCCTTTGGAGAGAGCCTAAGCCTTATATGGAACGCGGATGTGATTATTGTATTGTCTTTTGCTCGAATGAAAGTACTATCAAAGGTAAAGGTAGGTTATAAATATTGTGGCGGCATTACATAAAGTACTACAGCAACATAGCACAAACAGAACTACAGTGAAGTACAAATTATACTTCTTCTCTTGAAAACGAGACCTGTGTCCCAGAAGTCAACTTCTGCATTCATCATCTTTCTGCACTTGTCCCATTTTACTTGGGGTCGGCGCAATACATTTTTTCTTCCATTCTCCCCTGTCAACCGTCACGAAATCATTTACAACTTTTTACTTCATATCATTCGTCACACAACGCATCCATCGTTTCTTTGGTCTTCCTCTCCCTGTTCGACCATCAACATTTATATTCATCACTCTTTTAGTCACATGCGATTCGTCCCTCCTCATCCTATGTCCATACCAAGACAGTCGATTCCTTTTCAACTTTTCTTCAAGTCAACTTCTGCATTACAGATCGATTTATACTCTACTAAGTATCAATGTTATCATCATTTTTTTTGTAATGTAATCTTCAGCAGGTTTAAAACTGTGAAAAATGTTTAAACCGTCTCTCTTCAACCTTCAACAAACCTGTTGTTTGAGACATTCAAACGCATACCTTGACCTTGCATTTACACTCTAAAGAAAGAAACAAAAGCCAGTGCACTCTAAAACGCACTCTGTATGCAACTCACGCGCACATGTCTTCACGTAAGTAAATGATACGGTAAATCTAGACAACTGATAACCAGATCAACCGACAGATTTGCATGTACACGTCTAGACTCGATTATGGGTTAAGTCAATTTAAAATTTATATCGATTTCAATTGGATTTATCCGTGATCAGGAGAATCGAATGAGTTAGTTATACTTTATGTATATGGGGTTTGAAACTAGAAATATATATTACAGAAATAATGTTCCCAGCTTTTGGTTGATTGCTATTTTTAAAGTGCTATCAGACTGATTGGATGCTGACGACGGAGGACTGACTGTTGTGGCGCAGCTGTGAGTTAGCAACTGCATTAATATTGTTTAATCAGTTATGGTGCTGGGCATAGGCCATGCAAAGTATAGCCAGAGCAGTCAGTCAAATACCCTACCACAACAATGTGTATTGGTTTAAAATAAATTTTGGACTGCCACTTGGCAGTCCAACATTTATTTTGGTTTCGAGTTCGAACCCAAGACACGCACTTCTGATTTTTTGAATTCCTGTGCGAATTGGAAAACATCGTGAGGAAACCAAACTAGCATGCCTGAGAGATATTCCCCGACGGCATGTAAAGCCAAGTCGGAGGCCCTTGGGCGGCACCAGGTTAGGCACTAACCATTACGAAAGAAAAATCTAAATAGACCAATGTCTTTCAGATATTGATAAAATTAGATCAACTCTAGATATTGTTTCTTTCTTTTGTTCCCCAAGTTAAGTTAAGAAAAACAACCCATTTGACGGAGAACTACTGCAACAAATTACGCAGATCAGTCAATGACAAGGTATTCTTCAAATAAATTGCTCCAATGAACTGACATCTCAATTATCATCACGGCTGTTGCAAAACAATACGAATGATTCGTCAAAAAACAATAAAAAATACTTTCGCTTTACAAACATCGGTGCGAATTGTGATTTTCTAATGAATTCTTTATGCTCAGAACGATTTGTTTTGGCTTCTGTTGTGTACGACGATGGACACTGGTGGCTATTGCTATTAATTGTAATGGCTATCGTTCCAGCATTGGAAATAAATATTTGTTACTTTTTAACTCTGCAACATATCACTTAATTTTGGGCCATCCAATTTAAGATGTAAAAAGATAGTTTTAGCTAAATACCTACATGAAATTTACTTTGTTGCAAACCAAAATTGATACACTGCTTTTTTACAATATTGCTAATTCTTATCACAATGGCAGTCTTATCTCTGCGATCAACGATATCTTCCAGACAATCTTTGGGTGGACTTATAGAATTTTAAATAAAAAGAGGAGCTATCAGTGGAGTAATAAGTTACTATTATGAAGATACTGTGCGTGCGCGTTGTTTTGACAGTGATAGGTTTACAAACTGCCCAAGTGTCAAAACTGATAAATTTGATAACATTGTTTCATTTGATAAAAGTTAAACAAAGAACAATTATAATTTTCCACTCACTTAGCTACTAATTTTAATTAAGTGTTTGCATGCATTTTGATCATTAATTATAACTGCTAAATGCCTTGTTTGTTTTGTGGAATCATTTTTACTGTCCATTGCTGGCACATACATGTATACCATAAACTGACTCACCTTACCAAAAATGTGTTAAAATTAGCACCTGCATTTCTGAGGACTTAATGCATGCCTTTGGCGCTGCTATTTGAGTGGCTACTCATGAGCCCATGATTTCCTCATGATTTAAATACTATCGACTGGATACTCCCACTCGCTTGCTCATACTGAAAATCGTATAACTATCATTCGATGCGGGATGTGTGAGCTCACTCTCACTCACGCACGACCTAAGTACGGAGAGGGCACATCTAACCATTTAAATCTTTGTACGAAATATTGTTTCAAAAAATTAAGTGACAAGCTAAAAAGAACTAAATTAATGATAAAAATAAGACTAAAAGTAAGAAAATATAAACATCTAAACAACGACGACAATAGGACACTTAGGCGTCAAAGTATTCCTCCGCATTGCTGTCATCTGGAAACGTGCCCAGAAGACTGGCAGCATTGCCACGCTGAATAGCAATGCTAATTCTTTGGCCAAAGAAAGAGCCAGCCCTCTGGTCACGCGAAGTGTCGACCAATCGGTGAGAGATTTCCTTAAAAAGGAGACGCGCACTCGGTCCCCATGACCCGAGCGTTTCGAAATAAGTGACAAGCAAAATCTCTATCCCATTCAATTCACATCTCAATACTTAATAGATCACTGTTCCGTATAGTGATCACAGTTGATGGATAAATCATTTATTAGTGTTACAGTGAAATTGTATTGTTTTGATTTGAACGAATGAAATAATTAAGTAATATGTTACGATCAATGTGTCGTGATGATTTCAAGAGCGAAAAGAATTTCATACAATCTTACCACCTACTATTATAAAGGCGAACGTTTGGATGGATGTTTGTTATTCAATCACGCCCAAACTGGTGAACGGATCTGGATGAAATTTGGCACAGAGATTGATTATAGTCTGGAATAGCACATGAGTTTTTTTTTCTCCCACATATTTAAATATCCACGGGAACGAAGTCGTGAGCAACAGCTAGTATTGTTGATATTAATTTAAGGCATTTATCAGCCTGGTATGTTAGCAGTGTAAGTACACTGGCCTCCTCTCTATGGGAGGTCGACATGTCTTCGATTTTTTCGGTTCTAGGACATGTCGGTTTTCTCACGATATTTTCTTTCAGCGTTTTGATAGCAGTGGTGATATAAATAAATTATACATAGTAACGTCTGTCTGTGTTGTAACACAAGAACGTCGTAGTTGGGGCCGTCACCGCTGTATATTTGTTGATGTTTATTTTTAATTAAAAACAACATATTTTTAAAATGCTGATTTAGATAAGATTAAAAACATACTGTATGTCATAAGAGAAATGGAATTTTGTCCAATAATGAAATTCCATTTGTAGTTCGACGAACTTAGTTTCAAGAAAATTATATTATTATTAATAATATTAATATGTAAACGCTAATAAGATTAAAAATAAATCATCGAAATAATAAATTAATGAATTTTAAACCGATTTAATTCCTAATCGCGATGACATAATTGATACATAATCCGATGGCATAATATAAGATTATGACGTAAACTGACAATAAATATGGTGTTTGATTATAAAAAGAGAAAGTAATTAATTACTTCCGTTTTTTATTACTAAAACCATAAACAGGTTGTTAGCACTTAAGATTCATAAAATTAATAACTCATTGGCCATTTTTTTCTCTATAATGTTCTTGTAGAAAACCGCTATAAATTTTGCTAGCTGCAAATCATGATTGTAATTGTTTTCTTTGAGTGTAACGTAACAAGCCGTGCCTGATGGGATGTTTCCACCAGCAAAAACGAACTTCTATACATGCTTTCATCCCCAAAAAAACCCTAAATCCGAAATCGCAGACGTTTGCAACACAGCCGTAAAATTAAAATTAAACTGGGCAGGCCACATCTGACACATCGCATGTCGCATCAAGATTGGGTCAAAGCGGCAGCAGATTGGTTTTTGACCAACAGAACCGGTGGCGCGGTAGGCTCAGAAGGAGATGGCGTGACGAGCTGGACTCTTATCAAAAGGATTGGGCCCAAATATGAAGAATTAATTCCCTATAAAATAAACTCTTTTTCATACACATTATTATTTACACTGGCTACGGGATATTTACCATTTTTACTGTTTTCATTGAGTTCCCGATATTTCGGCGCTGTTGCAAGCACCAAATAATATAAGTGTGTGTGTGTGTGTGTGTGTAATAATGCTAGTGACCATGATAGTTTCATTTATATATAATCCTAAATCTTAATAGAGAAAAATTAAACATTTGTTGCAAAACTTAGCGTTTCCACGTATTTGTACTTTACTTATTTTGTCCTTTTGTGTAAAGAAATTCCAATGCATTTTATGTATTAAATATACATTTTCAATCGACTTACAATACTTACACACTAATGCGTCGATCGAAAAAAAAACTTAAAAAATTAAAAAAAAACCTCTTAATTTCAAAACTCAGAGTTTTTTTCAATAATTTTCTTTTATCAATAAATTATTTGTGGTGTATACTAATAGTAGCATTCGGTCTTACATGTGAGCACTCAGGGCCTAAATCAGTATGGCGGCCTGGCATTCCCCTTTCATACACATTGTCTGTCAGTGAGTACATTAGGTAAATCATTTAATACTATTATTAAAAATTCGGTAGTTTGTGAGGATGGATGAACGAATGAATGTTTGCTGCTCTTTCACGCAAAAACAACTTAACAGATTTGAAAGAAACTTTACAGTAATATAGCTAACATCAGTGATTTAATAAAATTGTTTTAAAGGTTTGTGCAGATTCAGTATTGGATTCATTTTTATTAAAAAACAAATTGTTTTTGTAATTTTTTTTATAATTAACCATGATAAACAGGTCTAGTGATGTTTTAACCTGGTTTAGGAATAGTTTAATCTTTCATTTCTTAGAACTGTGCTTTTAACTTTCTTTAGTAAACGGTATAAGAGGTAGAACAGGTGTGACCGTGTGACAAACAGACATAAACAAAACCAACGTCATTCTATGTTTTACATATTTTGGTTATTTTTACTCAAAAATAAACAATAAATATTTCACACTGCACTTTCTACCTTTTACGAACAAAACTAAGATTGATTCAAATACCGATTTAAATAAAAAGTAATGTCACTCACTAATTATTTTTTTATTACCGTCTCTAACAGAGAAATAACGAGTATTTATGATCCCATGCGTTCAACTTGTGTTATAAACTCAGATTTCTTTATTTATTTCAAGTTTACTTATGATGTTTTATATCAAGTTGAATCAGTTTTTTTTTTAAAAGACTTTGCCCCACACTAGGAATTTCTCCTGTAGCGTGGGTGCGTTTACAAACATTTAAACTCACATACACAAACAGCCAGACCCGGAACAACTACCTGTAGATCATACAAATATTTGTTCCGTGCTGGGATCGAACCCGCGATACGCAGCGCAGCAGCCGATCGCTCAGCCACTGCGCCAACCGTGCCGTCAAGTTTATAAGGACACTGATTTTCATTTTAATTTCAGAACGTTATAAATAATGAAGTTACATAAGAAACCACCCATCTTACGAATCCGCTATCAACGTCGTTGAGAAACAAGTCTCTCAAACCACTAAACCTACACGTCTACATTATTAGTATATAAAGAATAACAAAATAATAAGCCAATAAGTCTTTCTTCACCTTATTACCAGTTACCAACAGTACTACTTACGGACAATCAAATTCTTCTTGCGTAACTTTAACCATCGGTTGTTGACAAAATATGGCACTTTATACTTTCACTGACGACCAGCTGTCCGACATTCGGTCGGTGGGGGTAAGGCTATGTCCCACATTACGAGGAAGCGACTAGCCATCGACGATTTTCTCGCTCAAGAAACATACATTAGATTTAATTCCAGATGGAAATATAAATAGAAAATGGTTTATTGTTTAGGTAATTCATTAATCAGGTAAATAAGTTAGCAGATATTTAAACCACATACATAAGAAGCTTAAAATATTACCTACAACACAGTATTATTTGTGAGCGAGCCTCAAACTAGAGAGTCGTCTTGGGGATCGTGGTACCATTTTCAAAGAGATAGTAAAAGAGATACATATTTCAATAGTTGATCGCTGACTGTTTACACGGCGTGTTAGAACTCTGTCAAACAAACATTCGGTTTTAGAAGCAAACTACCACCCGTTCTATTACTGGGTTGTGGAGGTCAGATAGGTAGTCGCTCCATGTATAAAACTGGTATTCAGCTGCATCCGGTTAGACTGGAAGCAGACTCCAATATAGTTGGGAAAAAGTTCAGGTTGTTGATTGACTCGCTCTACTCGCTTATCGCTGGCGGTGGGGCAGATGCCTTACTTTACTGGCAAACAAGTGGAATTTGATAGGACGGAGTTATGTTCCGTACCAACGGTTGATTCTGTTATGAATGCAGTGGAAATGAGGTAGAAAAGTATGGTATTTAAATGGGAAACTGTAGTTTTGTGACGGTAGAGTTTTTAGAGTGTTGTAAGTGATGTAATGGGCTTACACTGAGTCAGTCTTGGATAAATATTTTGTAGCTTATCATCATTTTCCTGTCCTTGTCCTATGTTACTTGGGGTCCGGCCCAATGTTTTTTTTTCCATTCTCCCCTGTCAACCACCACGCTATCATTTATTTCTTTTTGTTTTGAAGGTTTTCAATGCAAATATTTTGTTCCTGTGCTCGGCGAGATTTTCTGTATTTAATTCTATTAATGTTTCTATTTATATGTTAAAATTAAAAAAAAAAAGTAATAAAAAAATATCTGTATGCCTTTTGATTTTAATACCTACTGAGTTCATGAAAAATTCATGAATTTTAAACACAGGGCGGAATAGTGTTAACATAGATTATGTTATATTTATTCATTTGTTTTTCTTTTAGTATCGAGAACTCAAAAAAATCAGTAAACATGGTAAATATCCCGTTTCTAGTGTTAATTATAATATAGATTATGTTTCTTGATTTTAATGAAACATAAAATCCATTATAATTATGTTTTAAAAACCCTTTTGTTTGAAAAACTAAGTTTACAATACATCATCTGTTGCTTGTGTCCACTCAATGCATTATATATACATTATCTCATTCATAGGCAATAAAGAAACATACCTAATATAATATTCACCGAAGGCATTACAGTGAAAATCGCCATTTGCTTACAATAGCAATTTTTAAACATAACTCATACATACATTACAAGGTAGTCGTTGTGTACTTGCAATTTCTATATGATTGTAGTAGGTTCGTCTCGGTTTCCATGCTCAAGAAACTATTTTTCAGATATAAGATTTTAAACTATCATGGTCACTAACATTATTACTTAGACAGGAAACGGGATATTTACCATGTTTACTATTTTTGACGAGTTCCCGATATTTCGGCGCTGTTGCAAGCACCATGATCACGGATAAACTGAAGTTATTGCGGGTGGGTGTTTATGAGCAGACAAATCGGTCTACCCTCTTTCTTTTTCGTTTTTTGCACTCAGTACCGCTACCACTGTCACTCGCAACTCGATTCTGTTCCCGACATACGAAACTTACTGTGTCCGCTCTCGAACTTTTTTCCGCACTTTTTCGCTTTTTACATAGCTGGACCACTGGATTCCAAGCTCTCGACAGTTGAAACCCATCTTCCCGGTTGAAGTTCCTATATTTGGTAATCTCAATGGCTTCTCTAACCAGTCTAGGAATATAGTGGCGTTCTGTCGAGATGACCTGAGGGTTATGTAACTCAATCCAGTGGTTCGACCCTGATTCCAGGAGATGTTGAGCAATGGCCGATTTTTGGGTGTCGTTGTTCTTCACCGCCCTGATATGTTCCGATATTCGACAAGCTACCGTACGTTTCGTCTGACCGAAAATATCTGTATATTTTTCAGATACATAAGTGAGTATATAAAGTAGTGAAAGTATATTTTCTAGAGTCCCTTCTATTGCTAGTCTGAATGTTTGGATATTTTGTACTTCTATGAAGACATCAAACTGGTCTTAGAGTAAGGTTGCAATTTCTGAGATCTTTTTTTTACGGAGAACATTTCAGACTGTGTCTTTTTTTTGGCCTTTAAAATTTTACTGTATTTATTAAAAAGTAGGACCCGCACGGGTCGATCTTCAGAGTTAAGCATTGCTTGTCAAATCGGGCCATAGATAAGTGACCAGTTATTCTATATCGAGTTCCCTAGGCGCCTCGGAAAGCATGTTAAGCTGTTGGTACCGACTGTATTGACGTAAACTAACAACAAGCTTGTGTCAAGTCGTTGAAGGGGGAATACGGTCACTTTGCTCTTGCTTGAAACCTTCAGACAATGGCGACGTACAATTTCAGACATTAAACCTGATCTCCCAAGTTTTTACCGTGTGTTTGAAAAGTTTATAAAAAAATGTAGAGAACACACATTCAGACAAACTATCTACTATAGACCGACCGCTTTAATGAGTCCTCCGCCTTGCCCCATCAAAGGCACATTAAACGACCACAAAGTCCTAACAATATCCCACAGGTTATTTGCTTTAAAATAACCAAAATCTACATAGGTATTACGATACTAATTGAAATAATACATGATCAACCTTCAGAATATTCCATTTAAATTGATACCTTCGCGAGGACTCATTATAGCGGTCAGTCTATAGCTCTCTTCTCTTTTTGGCCACCGAATGTTGAGTGTAGGTCTCTTCCAAATCTGCCTACTTTTGGCGTTTCGTTGTGATGACTTTCCAGTTCCTTCCGGCCATTACAATAAGATCGTCTTTCCCCTACTCGGTTGTCTTCGCACATGCCGCCGTCTCGTCAGTGGTCTCTACTCCAGCACATTCCTCCCCCACTATTAAAATGAACGTTTATGGTTAAATCAATGTGCAAGCTAAACATTCTTGATAACACATTGTGGACACGCTACATAACAGCATGCTTCTTTTTGCATATACAGTATGTTTCTTTTTGAAGTATGTGGCCATTATCCACAATGACCGATTGTCACGGCATTGATGTGCGTAAGCACTGAATATTTTTCACGATCCATCGCTTGTGGAGGGAAATGATTTGACAACCAAACAGTAAACCAATGAACAATTGTTTTACATACGTTTTTCTTTCTTTTCATAACATAACATTACACCTGTAACTCCCGAAGAGTTTGGCATAGGCTTACCTAATAGTACACCCACAGTATTTTTAAATATGGTGGAAGCGCCAGGGTAGCCAATAATAATAAATCGTCTGTTGGACTCGGTAAAATATAGCCTAATCATCTATTAAGGTCTATACAAAAAAAAGGCTGCAAGAAACTAAATGGGCGCCTGACTTCCAAAGAAAAACTATATTAAAAAAAAACGATATATCGGGAACTCAATAGAAACAGTAAACATGGTAAATATCCCGTTTCTAGTCTATATAATAATAGAACCTAAATTTCAGTGACTTTTTCATGAAATATTTATTGAATAAACTTAACTTATGTACTGATTTTAATGATTATAGTTCTGTAACTACATACGTGTTATCATTAACACTAGAAACGGGATATTTACCATGTTTGTGTTTGTTTGTTTGTTTTTGTTGTGTTGGTGACCATGATAGTTTAAAATATTACATACGTGTTACTTGCGCGTATCATATTTTCATCATCGTACAACCTGATACTGACCTGCAAATTATACTGTTGATGTTGTTGTTATTGTTATATTGTTGTTGTTTGTTGTTTTGTTGTTATTGTTGTTGTTGGTTGTTATTATGTTGTTGTTGTTATTGTTGTTGTTGTTGTATATAGTTTAGTATATTAGTTTAAGTTCTTAACTGTCGCATTAGGGTAACCCTGTAATGATAGTCTAAGCTTTTATAGTAAATAAATTGCGAAAAACGTAAGAAGATTTGAATTTCGCGGGCTATCCTGGCCTTCCACCTTAATCCTTTAATTCAGAGTAATTATTATTTAAAGACCATAAATAGCCATAATCATTTAAAAAATTAAACAATCACTTTTGATCTCTAGCCACAGTCTGTTCATCATCATCATCGCCTTTTCCCAACTATATTGGGGTCGGCTTCCAGTCTAACCGGATGCAGCTGAATACCAGTATTTTACATGGAGCGACTGCCTATCTGACCTCCACAACCCAGTTAGTACTGGGTAATACGATACCACTTGGTAAGACTGGTTGTCAGACTTATGCCACAGTCTGTTATGATAACCAAAAAATGCGCCTCTTTTAAGCATGACCTAGTGTATTTTAAAAAAACCCCAGGTGCTTCTATCATTAAACCAGTGATTACGAAATGCAGAC
This sequence comes from Noctua fimbriata, assembly GCA_905163415.1. NCBI lineage: Eukaryota > Metazoa > Arthropoda > Insecta > Lepidoptera > Noctuidae > Noctua > Noctua fimbriata. Next base: position 5,869,079 of record LR990929.1, on the reverse strand, counting down.
TTCGACCTATACTGATCGTTAAAGCATAGCCATTAAGACTTGTCTTAAATATTTGAAATAAATCAACTAAAATGACCAATTTACTATCAAACGGACAGCGCATCCGGCGATTAAGGAATATTTTTTGTAATTTTTACGTGTCTCTTATGCCATAATCATTAATGTCATTAGAAAAACTTGTAAATGGAAATAATATGCAAAAAATAAAAAAACTCACATAGTTTGTGTTTTTACTAAGAGATACATAACGTCACACCTGTAATCCGCGAAGGGTTAGGCAGAGGTATACCTAATACCCGCATTACGCTATTTATGTTCTAAGTACCAAGTAATCGGGCGCGAGCCTATTACCATCAACCTGTCATCGCCTCACCTAGGAATCGGAACCAGGACCAATGAAGCTAACTAAGAAATTTGCATGGGCTTCTAATATTTAGTAGTAATATATTTTTAGTTCTGCGAGATAAACACCGATGACCTGGTGAAGCATCCAGGGATCCGCTGGATGCGAGTCGCACGGGACCGGACAATGTGGCGACACTTGGGGAAGGCCTATGTGCAGCAGTGTACGTCTTTCGGCTGAAATGATGATGATGATGGTGATATTTTTAGTAGGTAGGTACCCTTCCTTTGCCGTACCGCAGTTGAGTAAAGAGTGCAAGATGCGACATAACAGGTAAACCTCTTACAGTCATAATAGTAACCGTTTCTAACTGGTTAGTATGAAAAATACTCGCTATTTAACTTTTATAGTCTTGATACCTATAAAATGTTTAGCATGTTTTTATTATTACAACCTGATAGGTTACGTAACCTGTAGTCAGTAGTACATACAGATAAATGCACTCGTATATAATTAAAAAGAGATAAATACTGGGTGTATATCAGAAATGAACACATCCACAAAAGAACCAACGTTACCGACGTAGCGCGAAGACAAAAAACACATAAACATACAAACTTGGAACATAAATAAAACATTAAAAAATATACCTAAACTGTCAAGCCTCGTTGACTTTACATAATTAGATTGGTCACACTAAGAAAATTGCGTCACATAACTGAATCGTGGAAATATTTTGGGCAGCCCTATTGTGAAATAATGGTTCAGCTCTATTTCCATGGTAGATTGGCCCTATCTGCCACAGTTTCTATTCTGGTATTACACTCAAACATCTATGTTATGTTGTTTAAACATAGCCACTTTTATTCTAATTAATTTAATTATTTTTATTTGGATGCCAAAAATTCCTCATGTTAGTTTATTTGTCTGAGTAGTACAATTTCTTTATTGAGAGAGTCAGAAAATTTTCTGCTCAAATTTCATTTTCTTCAGCTACATATTGATCAGTTAAATTTGAGTACAACAACACACATAAGATAAAGAAGACCCGCTTTTTCTTCTTCTTTCCTTATCGTGTGGCCTGATGTCAGAGTTTTTATGCCGCCTCTGACTTGGCTTTACATGCCGTCCAGACTTTTGAGGCATGCTGGTTTTCTCATGATGTTTTCCTTCACCGAATCGAAATCAGAGGTGCAAGCTCGAGACCTATGACTTGACAGTCCAACGGTCACACCAGTAGGCTATCACTGACCCGCTCAATGATAAAGATTTACAAAATACTGAAGACTTGTTTAATGACTTTTGTCGCTGAGAACTTCCTGTCGATACATTGATAACATTGAATAAGTCAATATTTCCCACTTCATTGTTACTAAAATACACAAGTTCAATTCCATTGAACAACAATAGTCTATAGTCCAAGTTTTTCTAAACAAAGATATTGTTGAAAGAAAGTTGTCAAAGCGGAAAAAAAGTGATTACAAGACATTATTTTTATAACACCAGTATCCGCGCTATTTCCTTCTTCCATTGATTTGATAAAACAATTGTTATTCGTAGAAATATGTCGCTAGTCTATGCTAGCTACCTATATCGTTTCTTTAATTTTTTTGAACAATTTTTACCCGACTGCCAAGGAAGGGTTTAGTTTTTCGCGCGTATCATGTATGTTTCCTTTTTTTTATTTTTTTTTCTTTCTTTTTTCTTCAAACCACCTCGTTTGCTCCAAATGGCTGGATGGATTTCGACGATTACGGTATCCTTAAGTTATTCTCAAAAACCTAAGTGTCCTTAGATAGGTGTTTAAAAAAAAACAAGATGGCGGATTTTTGGCGCTAAATTGTAAGTCGTTATTTTTTTTTTCAACCATACCTTTCGAGTAGGGTATCAAAATAAAGGAAATTAAAAGGAGATGTATATAGGTACATAATACAATTTGTAGTTGGGTTTTTTGATACTTTTAATTAAACGTTACTTGTCTCAAATGTTTGTGTTGCCACCTAAAAGTAATTGTAGTAAGTAGTAGTTTTTTTAAAGTTATTTCTATTTCATGTCAGTCAAAAGTTGAACAACTTTTTATAAAAGGGCAGACTAGGTAAGCTTTGAACATATTTTATTTAACCACGACAAATAAAATAAACCGATTTGTTTAATATTTTATTAATAATTACAAGAATGACGTAAGGATGTAAGTAAATAAGTAAATTGAGTTGCCAAGACCTCACACCCTGTATTTTAAGCAGAGAAATAAAAATAATATAAGTGCTTCTCACAAAAACTAATCATTCTTTATTACATGCTACGCAGGAAGGTAAAATAAGACAGCGACGTTTTCAAAATCTGAAAAAGATGCGGAAAATATTCTTATTAAAAAATGTCCCCCACAGAATAGTCGCAGTTCCTCATCGGTTTCTAAAAACCTTACCGTAGCCATAGTAGTGACCCCAACATTAACAACACCTAGTGCCTTCACATGTATTGGCTCCTGAACATGATACAGGAACATGGCAACGATCTGCCTATTCTTCGTGTCCATATATTGCCACGGGAGACCGTAAACGGCATCTTTCAGTTTTTCGCTCTGAAATTATTTTGAAACTAAAGTAATTTATAATTAAAGAAATGCCTACTAGGCTACTAAGTATATCATCTTCATCATCATTTCAGTCGAAAGACGTCCACTGCTGGACAGGCCTCCCCCAAGTGTCGCCACATTGACCGGTCCCATGCGTCTCGCATCCAGTAGATCCCCGCAATCTTCACCAGGTCATCGGTCCACCTAGTGGGAGGCCTTCCAACGCAACATCTTCCGGTTCGCGGTCGCCAGTCCAGAACTTTTCGGCCTCATCAGCTATCCGTTCTACGAGCAATGTGCCCTGCCCACTGCCACTTAAATTTGGCAATTCTTCGGACTACGTCGGTAACCTTGGTTCTCTTGCAAAGGCATCCGTCTTTATTTCCGATTCGATCACGCAAGGAAATTCCGAGCATATCTCCATTGCCCTCAGGGTGACTTTAAGAGTTCTGATGAGGCCCATTGTGAGCGACCACTAAGTAGCTAATTTCATGATGTCCTATATTACTATGTCATCAAATAGATTTCTTATGCATTTCTGTAAACTTAGAGTCATTATTTAACTTTCGTTTACTTCAGACTAGAATGACACGGTCCATAATTTGAAAAAATTTCTCGCAATCAGTTAGTTTAGTCATTAATTAGTTTCTTACCGTGCTTCCTAATAATTCAAATATGACTGACAGCTGAATTAATTGTTGAAATATTATTGCTGACAACGGTAAGTATCTCATCAAGGCTTCTGCAGTCTGAAATAATGGACAGTTAGACCACTTTATTCTGGATATAATCAAAAAATACTTATAAAATGTATACATTACTACTGACCATTTGCGAACATTCGAGTAGAAGTAAGCACCCGCTCACTTGATGAAACGCGTAATAAATGAACAACATCGGACCAAAGGCTTCTGACATTTGATCAGTGAAGCTATAATTAAGAAATTGTACGTTGAAATTTACGAGGCTGTGATATCTAAGTGTGGCAAAAAACAGATAATTCTCTGGTCTGAGTAATGACATTGACGACCACAAAATAAAATGACGACGAAGCTAAAACCTTTCTTTCAGGGACCGGAATGGTATTCAGGGTGTAAACAGACCCTTCACGAAGCCGTCAACCAAGCATTCTGTACCTCAAACTAAGTAACTTTACGCAAAATTCATTGTTGGGAAACGACTTTTTTTTTTTGGGTAAATAATCACGTTTTACGGTAGGACTCGATGGAACGCACCCAAAGCATTGTGCTGATGGATGGATTGTATAGTACGGATTGAAGATATGGAGGTGTTTAAAGTAAAAATCTTACGTTAAAAATATGTATTAAAAAAAAAACTTGTGAAAAAGTTGGAAGTTTGACCCCCAATATCTCCGTAACTGGATATGGTCCCAGGTATGGTCTAGAACAAAAAAATGATCGCAAAGACGGGAAGAACAAGTGCCTTTTTTCTTCGTTTAAGGTCTACTTACACCCATTATGTGAAAAACCGGTGTTTTCATCGGGTTATTTTTTAGGATTATGTGAAAAACCCTAGAGTAAGGTTAACCCGTATTAAAGGGTTAATCAGCCTATAACAACCGGTTCACGAACAGACATCATTTTTGTACTTAAAAAATAATTTTCCAAAACGGTGATGGAGTCCCGCGCTCGGTGCTTTATCTCTTTCTTTCAAGTAAATCAGCAATATTTAAATGTTAACCCATATTTTATAAAGGTTAACCCGTATAAAGTTTAATCAAATATATGGGTGGTTGGGTGGTGTGTGGTGGTAATAAGGGTTATACGTCTAACCGGTTAACCTTTTAACCCGATAAATCGGTTCCTGACTTCTCGCTATTGTCATTGTGGATCTCGATGCTACTTACTCCTTTATAAGCCGATGATACTCTATACACTCTTTCAACTTTTGAGAAATTTGTTTCAATTCATCTTCGGAATACATTTCTGCAGAAACACTAGCATTTCTGTCCTCCATTGATAAAAGAACTTTATGAGCAGGCAATGGAAAAGTTTCTAAGTTATGAAGTAGTATTTTCAAATGTCCCCACAGATTGACAACCATCAGTGCTAATAGCAGATCCAGCATACAGATTGATACTGAACATAAGTATGACATTGACCTGAAGAAGAAATAATATTATAGTTTAAAAAAAAAACTAAAAATCACGCATTTTCGTATTCTTCTCAGCAAAATCTTTCATTTGATACCCACACTATGCCAATGTCTGCCATCTTTGGGAGACCGCCATATTTGATTTAAAATGAAGTCACGTAGCTAACTATGCATTGGCATTCACACTAAACATGTATGCAAAATTTCAGATCAATCAAGAACCGGGAAGTGGGTCAAAATTACCTTTTTAAATTTTTTCATAGTTTGTAACAGGTGAAGCTAATAAAAGCGAGTTTTTTATGAACTGAAGGATCTATAATTGTTTAAAACTTACCAATTATAAATGAAAGCTACCAGATACGCGTCGAAGTGTGTATAAATTTTGAGTACTGGTACAGAGAGGTACAGGGAATGTTCATACGTTGTGTTATAAAGGACTTTTTGTTTGTAGTTTCCTGCAGAGTAGTTGCTCCACATAGGAATGATATTAAACAGGGTCAAACCACTAATCATTTGTCCTGTCAACCACAAGGTAAGTAGGTGGGACATTAAATGAACTTTTCTGTGTATCTGAAAAAACATGAAAAGTCTCCATATAAGGTAGGCTCTGATTACAGTACTGCAAGGATTTTTAGAAGCTCCAATGATCGCTCGAATTTGATATACAGCATGTATGAGAAAGGAGTGGTTATATTTAAGGGGACCAACATCAAAGTCGTGAAAAAATAATCAGCTGCCCCATATATTTTGGTGGAGTAGGTATTGAAGTTTTGTACTGGACAGGTGATAATTTTTTCAATACACCCTGTATATTTATAGAGGATGTTTGTGCAAACTTCGTTTTGTACGTGCCATTAATCCTTGTGCATAAATGTAAATAATAGTATAATGTGTATTATTTACCGTCATTGCATATTCAGACATATCTTTGAAGAACAGTAAGTGCATTTTAGTCAGAAATATAGTCGCCAGGTTTCTGTATTTTGTAGCTTGAGGTAGCGTTAGTATTATTCTTGTCTGAAGACAAAACACAATTATTACGGTCACCTATTCGAAGCTTATGTTGTTAACCTTTTGAACGCCATTGTCACATTTAGGTGACAAGCAAGCGCGTGCCCTGTACGCCAAACGACACAAATATGTGACAAAATAGTAGGTGAAATTGTAACTTGGCATGGAAGGTACGCGCGTGCGTTTATGCTCTGGTGTTCAACAAGGTTAATGTTCCTGTCAACATTATTTTGTTTTTAAAATACAAAAATATTAAAATTGGATAGCAAAAATATGACCTAAAATAAAACAAAAAAAAAAAAATGAACTATCGTGTTTTTCGTTTGCGTTTTTTTATTTGTATTATAGAATACTCACCACCTCCACAAACCCCATCATTACTGTTATTATCATATGTCCCAGTTCGTAAAAACTCTTATCAGAATTTTTCACCATAAAAATAATACCAGTTATCATACAAAATAGATTTGCACTAATCTGCGCACAACTTTGCAAATCCCTGTACTTAGAATGGCCCTCCCCGATTTCTTCGCCAGGCCATCCATTTATGTTTGATAAATTAAAACGCAAGATTCTCATGTATCTATATTCGGTTACTTTTTGGACGTCGCCTCTGAAAGTAATATGTTAAATTTTATTTAAGTATTGTAGGTTTTAGGCAAACGTGGTCGCGTTACAAAACGTTAGAAGTCCGCACTTGGGGTCGGCCAACGAGCTATGGAGAGAAGTATACTGGTTGTCAAACTTACGGACCGCATCAGACACTCCAAACTTCGCTCCACAACACAAATAGCTGATGTTGGCCTTACAGCTGCTAGGTTGAAATGGAACTGGGCTGATAACTGATGTCGGAGGAGCAATGGGCAAAAACTACCACTCAGTGCATACCAAATAGCAGGAAACGACAACGCGGCAGACCCATAGGAGATGACGGGATGAGCTGGACTCTTTCGAAAAGGATTGGCCTACAATCGCACTAGTTCGCAAAATGTGGAAGGAGGGAAGGGAGGCCTTTGCCTTGCAGTCGGACAATGTGGGCTTATAATAATAGTTGTAGGTAGATAATGCCATCATAGTTTTTAATTACGTACATGAGCGCTACATCTTCGAAGATTTTTTCTTTAAGTTTTTGCATTGTTCCAATACGCTTTTCTTTATGTTATAAGGCTATCGTCTGTTCCACGATGATGGCTGAATGGTTCTATGACAATCCTTTTATATTAAACTTTTTAAATTTCTTTTAATTTTAAATTAGAAGCAATTATAAGTAGATAATAAGTGCACTTACTGCTTTCATTGAATGATTAATTATGTTAGATAATTACTTTTCTTCGATATTTTTTTTAATGCTATAATGTCTTCTATTAATTTTTAAACCAATATCAAGGTTACGCGGAAAGAAATCCCACTACCTATCCTACCCTTCTTAAGTCTGCTAACTATACAGGATGGGTAAAAAATCGTGAATCAAACGAAACAGGACGATAGTTGGGGTAATCAGGGTCATTTTTTGGTAGTACATATTTTTTTACAGTAAGGTTCTGAAGTTACAAATATTTTTTCGTGAGACTTAAAAGATATTGAAAACAGTGCCAATACTCATAATTTCATAAATCATGGTACTTACTGTCATAAAAGTACTTTTGTAGTGATGATACATTTCCTAGAAGCAACCCTTTTTACTCTAATTGCTTTTTTAGTAAAAATGTTGGTATTTTCTAACTATCGCCCTGTTTCGTTTGATCCACGATTTTTTGCCCACCCTGTATATAAATTACTAATATTCTTTACTATCTCGTTAGTCTAGTGGTCGCAAGCGCGACTGCTGAGCGCGAGGTCCTGGCTTCGATTCGCAGGTCAGTCAGTGTTATTGGGCTTTCCCATCAGGAATTTCTCAGTAGCTAAAAAGGCATGCACCTCTGAATTAATAACTACAATCATCGCCGCGATATGACAGCCAAATAAGAAAACAATTATGTAGCTACCTAAAGAATATAACATAAGATATAATGTAGGACCCAAGTCAAACTAAAAGAACCTAGGCATTCAATCAACCATGATTTACATATAGCAATCACATGCCTAGTTAAATACATAGACACGTGAGCACGGTAAATAAAATGTCATGTCTATGTAAGGTCAAAGACACACTTGAGAAGCTGCAGCTTGCTGCTTAGGGGTCTAGCCTCTCTGATACTGCAGAGTAATGCCAGTACAATGCAAGTTTATTTATTATTTTTGAGAAATTGGCTATTTAAATCTTTAGCAAAGTGTTATTCGGCTTTTCCATCAGGAATTTCTCTGTAGGCAGAGAGTCGGAACTAATGCCCGGTTAAAGGCTAGGCTTGCCCCCTATTATCTGGGACTAAAAAACATAACTGGCTAAAATGTGGGTCACACCTCTGTCTAACCTTTCGGGGATTACAGGCGTGATATTAGGAGCGAGATATCTTTGAATTTTTGGTATGTACTTGGAGTAGAATCTTAAGATTTTTATTTTTTTTATTTGAAAACTACATAAAGTGAACGCGGTCATCACTCGGCGCAGGCGCAGCGCAAGCATGATACCGCTTCAAAACGTTTTCATACAAAATATACGTAGGCGACGTGTTGGGAATTTGCACTCAAGCGGCGCGGCGGCGCGGGCGCGCCGTTCTTTCGTTTCCTTATAATTACACACCTGCGCCGCGCCTTCACCTTACACCGTCTCTGTATAATTCGCGCCTTAAATGGGTTCAAGAGCTGTCAATGCCAGAAAATGACAACTCCTGAATGTTGTTTAGATTTGTTAATCTCGTTCATTTTCATAGATGAAATCCACACTTAGGTCCCTATTACAGGCAAAAGGCTACTTAAAATTAGTTGTAACCAATCAAATAGCTGGAATCTAAGTTTTAAGTAATGCTTGACCTTAGTCTCTTTTTACCCGACTGTGGAGGGTAAGGTGTTGATCAGCCTATATATGCATGTTTGTACATTTGTGGTGGTCTAGAGACCAGACTCGTGGGTCGATTTCAATTATTCTGACGTCAATCGATTTGTCTTAATCTTGCGACTGTCACTAAAGACAAAACAGTCATAAAAAATCAATATGGCGACAGCCAGACGCCATAATATTGAGAAAAATAATGTCCTTCCAGGTACTCTTCTCCTGCTCCGTTTCGAACCAGCCTCGAAATTTCAATGGGTCCCGCCTGCTTCGAAATGCGCTTGTTTTTTGTTTTGCAGTCGGGTTTTTTAGTTTTTTTTTCTAGCTATGCAACTCACAAAGTGTCGCTAACGCCTGTATGTCTCGGCCTAACTAACAGGTTATGTTATATCTCTATCTCTTGCACCGTAATGACACATTACCCTCGTTTGACTTGCGCGAGTTGACAGGCGACAGGTGATGTGTATGTTTATCATTGAGGTCCGTTTATTAGAACAAGTTTATTTCCAAGTAGCGAAGTTTATTTGAATTGGAGAGATGTTGGTTTAGTGACTTCAAGAGCGACTGCTGGCCGTTTTGTTTAAGGATCGATCTCATGTCGGACAAAGTGTAAATGGATTTTAAATTGTCATCAGTTAAAAAAGTGGTGCTATGGTTATATAAAAAAGATTGTTTGCCCGTATTACTTGAAACAACATAGGTACATGTAATTAGCACAAGGTGTAAAAACAATGTTGAACAAAGATTTTCTACATCTAAGTACACTGCGCATTAAATATTTCTGGGGAAATAGCGTTCAATGTATCGCGCTCAAAATATTGTGCTGATATGTATAGTACAGAGGTCATGGAGTCATTATAAGCAAAGTTATAATTTTTCGAACTTGTATTAAAAAAAATCATGTGAAAAATTGGAACACCTTCAATATCTCCGTATCTAGAAGGTTCCAGGTATGGTCCATATTCTGTACTCCAGAACAATAAAACGATCACACTGACGCGTGACGTGAAGAACAAGTGCCTCTCAGTTTCGTTAAGGGTACTTTTACAAGTGTGTCTTATCTACCAAATAATTGTTTAATATTTTTGAGTCATCTGAAGTGTGTTTTTGTTGTTATAATAAACATTTTAACCTAGTTATAAAATTGCTCACTTAACCTTGCCCGTACTGTGTGTACTCGCTCTTATAATACTTCACTTACACATTATTATTTAATTGACAAGTTTATTATTATTATTAATGCGCATAACGGTCACGTAATTGTACACTGCTACAAATTAGCTAGCGAAACGGGATGGAAATCAATGATAAAACTAAGGTTTAATTTTTTTGCCGATTTGAAGCATCAAGCAATTGGTGTAATATCTAGAAGTATTAGTACAGAAATCCCTATTTTACAGTGTTTAGATTAGTTACCATAGTTCACGAAAACAAGTTATTTTTAATTTTACCTAATATTTAAAAAAACCAACGGTCAGTTGACCCAGAAAAAAACATGGTAACATTTTTTTTGTTATAAATATCTTTTACATATAAATAGATCAATCAGTGCGTCCTGCCTGTTATAACTTATGAGGCCGAAACGGGGACACTTACGGTTCGGTTGGTCTATGGTCCACGTTGGTACGGGCTATGCTTGGAGTCTCTCTGATGGATCGAATTCGGAACGAGGTGATCCGACAGAGAACCAGGGTTGTCGACATAGCTTACAGAGTAGATAAGCTGAAGTGGCAATGGACCGGTCATATTAGCTCTAGAACCGATGGCATTTGGGGTAGACGTGTTCTTGAGTGGAGACCGCGAATCGGCAAGCGTAAGGTGGAACGCCCTGGTGGAGTGACGATCTTCGCAGCGTAGCAATTGGATGAGAGTTGCCGAGAGTCAAGTTAAGTGCCGTGCGATTGAAGAGGCTTATGTCCAGCCGTGGACTGCTGTAGGCTAACGACGATGATTTCTCGATAGTCAATAAGTGTGACGAGTTTTGCTAGCTGATCTGATTTGACCTTCTATAATAATACATCTGATTGTAGGTATCTCAAGGTTCACACCTACTTAGCTGACTATGTTATTAAAATATGAAACTTGACATTCGTGTTGAAATCCATTAAATTGGTTTTAAATATAAATCGCAATATTGTTTTGTAATAACTTTTGTGTTTAATGTTAGTATTATTGGTTTGTGAGTTTTTTTATTGCGATTGTTCGACTTTTACTCATTTGTTGGTAACGTTTGATACTTTTTAAGCCCAAAAAAAGAAAGAAAGAAGAAATATCCTTATTTTTACCAAATTACGAAAATAGTGTACATACTATACAAGGTGTTACCACAAACGGTTACCGCGTATTCGGAACATCATATTGCATCTTTTATGTTAATAAGTAATACAATAGATTTTTTACATCGTATTTTTTTTTTAAAACAGGCTTTTCCTACGAAAGTGGAATACACCGTCAAAATGTATGGACCAGCTGTGTTTTTTTTTTTAAATTAACCGATTAAAAATTTCTATGTGGAGGGGAGGATCAGAATGATTTACCTTATACGTTGTACCTTTTGTGCGTCGGTCCCATCCATCCTGTATCTTAATATACTCCAGTCTACTATTTGCAAAATATCGGCTTCGACGTGCCTTAGTTTTACAAATAATATATATAACACTAACATTATTTTTAGTAAATGCGAAACGTGAATATAGTTTGTTCAGAATAAGTAACTGAATCGATTCCAATAATTTTTAAACCGTGTTAAATTTTTTCCCAAAAATATTTAAAAAAGTTAAATGTTGGACACCGAGGGAATTTAAGTACTTACCGCAATCATTTAGGGACCTACTGCCAAATTATTATTATCAATGAGCTCAAGACGACGCTGGAGGCGCGCGCTGCGTGGTGACCACGATTTTGTGCGGACAACTAGGTAACAGAACAAGCTTATAACTTTGTGATTTTTCATGATACAGTTTTGAAATTTTGTACATAGATTCTTTACATAAAAATACTAGACACGTGTATCAGGTTTCACATATACTGAAACTAATGTTGTATATATATATATAAATACATTCAAAAATAATAATGACATACTTAAAACAAGTAATGAACGTTATAAAAGTTTTAATCAATTATAATTTCAATAAAAAATTATGAGATTGCAAAAAAATATAGTTAATCAAAACAATTAAGGTGATTATTTTTTGTTTCTAAATACACACTGGTACTCAATTAATAATGCATAGTTGTGTTTTAATTATCAATCGGTCAAGGATTTTAGACAGGTGCAAATACTTAAGTTTTTTCCGTAGTTATTATTTTCACCCTTCGGTAATAATTATTATGCACGGGTAATTTGTGATTATTGACGTCATGAAGTGGCACATTTCCGATATGACGCATTTCAAATATTTTTTTGCGGATTAAAATCGTTTGTGAATTTAAATAGTATCAAGTATATTAGGCCATGTTTTTATACAGTAATTGTACTATCTGGTCATCATTCGCCTTCCCTTATCTCAAATTATTTAGGGTCGGCGCACCATGTCTTCTTCTTCCATACTTATCTTGTAGCTGTGGTATCGAGACCTTGTATTTTGTTTATTTATTTCTCAACCACAGTCATTAAATATTACTGATACTGCTAGCCTGCGTCATCCCATTGCTGGGCAAAGGCCTCTCTCCATGACTTCCACATTTTTCGATCCAGAGCCAATGTGGACCACTGGTCGTTAGTTTTGTCCAGCTCGTCCCGCCATCTCCTGCGAGGTCTACCGCGTCGCCGTCTGGCTGTGTCAGGGCTCCACATCGTGGTTATTTTGGCTCACAGCTCGTCAGGCATATGCGGCAGACATGGCCAGCCCAGTCCCACTTTAGCTTAGCGGCTTTTTGAGCAACGTCAGTAATTTGTGTTTTAGAGCGCAGTGTGGTGTTGCGTACATGGTCGAAATAAAAAAAGATGTGGTGAAAATGTTGTGGATTAAATATTAAAATATTAAAAAAAAACTGTTTGTTCGCCGGTGCAAGGTACGGATGATTGGGGCTCTAGAGATAGCACTGGCACTGTCTTCTGAATCAGACCCTTGATCTAACCGCCCATTGAGAGCCTCGAAAGATGATCGTCCTGGTTCTTGACCATTAGGCCATTAGCCCTAACGACAATTGGCCCAATGATAGCCGAGCTTACATGTCGACAACCTCGTGCTCCAAGTCGATATATTTCATTTATCTCTCTTACTCAGCTTTCACGAACTCTCGTAATGCGGGATCGCTTTGCTATTTTATTATTTCAAATTGTATTTCTGCAAAACTTACTAATAAATCTATAACAATGAACATTATCAAACGCACACATCTTCTTTCCAAGCTCAAACCGACAATTAATCGGATGTCCATATAATTACAATACATGTAATACGAAACACATTATTAGTATTATGATATTCTAATGGCTTTGGCCTTTGATATAACCGATCCCGACATTTAGTTAGGTCTCAAAAGTCACGCTGTCAAGGCCGTATAGATGCGCACGCGACGACTACAATCAACCGTACGAACAACTTCCCAATTCGACTTTGACAACGCCTTTACTTTGAACCGATGAACAGTTTTCGTAGTTGAAATTTTCCGTATTACTTGTGGTTGTCTGTACCAACATTGCTGGATGAAGGTGCCACATTTTTTGAATCTCTTGATTAGTGGTAACTGGCAACCTTGCATAAAAAGGTTAGCAGAATTACTGTTTCGTCTATTGGAATTTAATTTGCGTGTGAAAAGTTTTTAATGGATTTATTTTTATTTTTTTTCGGTTGGTAAAGTGGAGTGCCAGGGAGTGTCAGACTTCTACTGACTAAAACCCATCCAAGTTCCTTCTTTGCCCTTTGTGTTCCAGGGCCGCGGTATCTCTTTCGAACAGTCTCGCAGCCCCGGCAGGCATCGGCCCTTGCGGACCCCTTCCTGTGTGCTGACATGACATAAGTGTGAAAATTTTTTAAAGGCTTCATTTTACATTTTTGTTATGGCCAAAAAAATACCTTTTCAAATGCAAGACGGAGTGGCAAAAACGGAAGAAAAGGTTTCCGAAATATCAAAAGCTCCATATTTTTTTCGTAAAGTATTCATCCCTTACCAAAATATACATCCATCTCTATCATGCACTACATTTACCTGCGCATCACTTTTTGTTGTGATTATACACTTGGATACCATCTCAAACACTGACTTTCTACGATAAACGACCAAAGCTAAGCTTTTACATCCACTGATGAATTCCTCACAGTTTTATGGCGTTGTTGTACATCGGAGGAGCAATGAATGACGTTATGTGGCGATGTGATCGTAAATATCTTGTTGAGAGTAAGACACGTAATGGATATCATTAGCCACGGACATGTTCATCGTTGTTTAAACATGTTACAAGATATGGTTTAAAACCGCTTTTAAGGGATTTTGAAAAGGAATGTTCTGATTGTTGGCTGAATTAATGAAGAAAAAGAACTCGCTGCGTAAGATAGTATTGTTGTTATAAAAGCTCAAAAGAGTATATTATTCTGTAAATTATATCAAGTCCTATACTGGTCCACCGGTCTACTTTATTTCATCCATTAAGACTCGTTCGCACCTCAAATGTATACAAGCGTTTAGAGTTAAACGTATTTAAAACATCATTCACACAGTGACAGAACGGTTTTTTAAATAAAATGTATATTCAATATCATCGTTTTTGTACGATTACAAAAAAAAACCGGCCTTAATCTATAGTACATTACCACAGATTTAGGCCCGTTTACCTTGTAATTACGATTTTAAAGAAGAGCTAAATAAAAAAAATCTGAGCACAATTCCAAACCAAGGCATGACCATAACACACGTCATCCATTACCTAAGAATGTCTTTAAGGTCAACTCCTATTCATCATAACCTGACCTAGGATTCAAAGACCTCAGCCCAAGCCGCTAATTACCTACTCGTCTACAACCTATAATTAAAAAATTCCCCATATCATGACGTTAGCCTTCAAAACCAGTAAGACTTTCGAACTGATCTGAATCCCCATTAATATAATACTGACGTGACTAGTTACCATATAAAGTGTTCTACAAGTTTCCATCTTGATTTATATGCCTGTGTTTTCTTATGTACTTGGATAGGTGGATCGATGCGTTGATCGTTCGATATCACGTAATAGAAAATATGGTGTCATGTTTTATGGGATGTGAAACTCACTGGATTTGTTGAGCCTTGGTAGGAGACATCGTTGTTCTGTATGGTGTCCGGACGTAAAGAATAGCACCATCCCATATCTTCCCGTGGGTGTCGTAAGAGGCGACTAAGGGACTTACCAGAGAATGGGCAGCAGCGTTCTCTGATTCTACAACAACCATACTGCGATCGCCAACCCGCCTGCCAAGCGTGGCGATTATGGCAAAACCCCCCCTTCTTGGGGGAGGCCTATGTCCAGCAGTGGACTTTTCGGCTGAAGTGATGAGGAGACATCGACATCCAATGTGAATAACATAGTAAGTTATTTTGACAAGGTTCTCAGGACAGTTTTTTTACCACAAATCGCTTGAAATATCGTTGTTTCTGTCAATTGTTTAAAGATGACAGATCCAGAATGATGTTCTAAATATAAACGTTATCTTTAAACGCCGTTATTCAGTTATGGTGTAACCAGCTATAAGTTTCATAACTAGTTTTTAGTTGATTTTAAGGTGGATGCTAATGTCAGTTTTCTGTATGCCTTGAAATGAAAAACATTGTATCATTAGTTAAGTAGTGACGAGTTTTGTATAGAATTAGACATATTTATGGTGGAGTTGTTGTAAATGAAATGTTCTGGCTAAAACAAGGTTCGATTGTAGGTGTCTCACACCAAGCGGCGCCGTGGCTTAGTTGGTTAAAGCGCCTGTCTAGTAAACAGGAGATCACGAGTTCGAATCTCGTCGGGGCCTTTGCAAATTCGTGCATATATTTTTTTTTATTGCAAGTTTTATATTACACTGTACATTGAAACTTTAACGGCGTTCAAAAGCGGTCAGTGTCAATATTACATAGCAATTATGTCAGACAGTTCAGCTTGGTTTAAATGTAGGAACTGATCGCGTTCCGTTTGAATGGTGGAATTTGCCACTCATATTTCCTAGCGTATTTAAAACTTTAAAAGTATGTAAGTATAAAAAAACCTGTATAATAAACCTATTAAAACTTACATACCTATTCAATTATAATTATTCCACCATAAAAATAGGCATATTTTTCTTAATTGCCAAAGATTATCGACTCATAAAACTTAGTGAATGCGCAAAACTTGAATGGCACAAGAATGGCACAAGAATTTTCTGGTAAATAAAAAAAACAATAGAAATATACGTCTGTCACAGTTTTTTTTTAATAAATATTCATATTCTCAGCGGGTTTTTCCATTCGATCTCTCAACGACCTTTGGATTGAGTTTTTTGCTGTTCAAAATGTCAATACGTATGAAATTGAAGTAGTCGCACGACGGCCAATCAAGCTATACATAACCAGTTTCTGCGGATCTCTCATTGTAAAGAAAATCTATATAAAGCGAGGCCAAGTTATACTGGAAATGTACAGCTTCATGAGCCGCCGCCGTGTGTACGAAATTGTTTAAGTTTTTTTTTTTTTGTTTGACTAAATCGGGTTAAGTACAAATAGGTGGATTTTGTTTGGCGCACCCGGAACTTTTAGTAAAGTATTTCAAAATGTGAACCGCTTTATTCTATTTTTCCTTTTTAATCCCGGTGCTACCTGGTAGCAGTGATAGCCTAGTGGTGTAACCGTCTGACTGCCAACTCATAGGTCTCGAGTTCGAATCCAAGACCTCCACCAACCCCCAACCTCTGATCTTCGGATTCATGTGCGTTTTGTATAATTATCACTTGCGTCGGTGAAGGGAAACATCGTGAGGAAACCAAACCAGCATGCCTGAGAGATATTTCTCGACGGCATGTAAAGCCAAGTCAGAGGCCCATGGGCGGCATAAAAACTCTGACACCAGGTTAGGTAACCACACGAAGAAGAAGACCTGGTAATACATGATATATCTTAGATATTTTGCCATTTGAGAGGACATATAACCGAACATAAGTTTTTTGTGAAATTCCTATTAGGTATGAATTGGTTACACTTATACTCTTGAATGTGTTGAGTATTAATGTGGATGGGTATAATTAAGAGTAGAGGAAGACCAAAGAAACGATAGATGGACTGTGTGATATGATGATATGGCAAGAAAGGCGGTGTCTGGTCTGATGAGATGACGAGTAATAGAGAAGTATGGAAGAAGAAGACCACAAATAAATTGGGATAAAGACAGGAGAATGATGACGAATGATGATGGTAGGCATAGCATAAGCATAATCAGCCTATAATGTTCCCACTGCTGGGACGCAGGCCTCCTCTCTATGAGAGGGAATGGGCTATAATCCACCACGCGGACCCAGTGCGGGTTGGTAGATGTCACATGTCTTCGATTTTTTGGTTCTAGGACATGCCGGTTTCCTCACGACGTTTTCCTTCACCGTTTTGAGAGCAGTGGGTTCGAACCCACGACTTACTGCTCGTAAGTCGGGACCGCCACCACTGGGCCACCACTGCTCTCATGATAGTAGGCAACTAATGTTAAATGTAACTTTTCCTCGAACCTCAAAACCCGCTTAAACGAAGACGAATAGTTGAAAAACACATCAATTAATAACCCAATAAAATCCCAACTCCGTCATAGATCAAACCAGTCTACTTAATAACAAGTTGGAGCTCAAAAGCGTCCATTGACGACTTCGAACGTTAACATGCGACTCACGCGCAGGCTTTCATCAATACATTCATACAGTGACGTTATGTGTGTGAGTGAGTGAGAGAGATGATGTGTGTGTGAGAGGAGGAGGGTGAGTGTCATGTGGTAAGGTGTCAGACGGAAGCGCATTGGTTGATAGATCTTGTGGTTTAAATTGTAGTTCGATGTCTTTAATTGATTATTATTGAAATATGATTGATTTGTCTGCAGGTGTGTGGTAATTATTAGTGCATTCGTTTGTTGCAGTCATCTGTCTTGCAAAATAGTAATTTATCTTGCAAGACTGGTAAACACAGATGTACAAGATCAGTAATTGATCAATGAACTTACTGAATTTATACTGCCTTAATTTTTTGATATCTGAATTAAAAGAACATTCTGACTAAGAATCGATTATTGATTTTTTGTGATTGTGCTCTCAATAATATTTTAACCTGTCTATCAAAAGAATCTCCAACAAATAATAATCCACCTGCCATTTAATAAGTCCACCTTTGTTCTTTTTGAGAATGTCAAGTATTTATAAATAAAATTTTCTTGTTATCGAATATACAACAAAAAGGCAAAGGTCAGATCAGCAAAATTTAAAAGAACATTGCCATGTGATCACGCCCTGATGCAATGAGTAATAGGTACTCAAAAGTTTTTGAGAGTGAATCAGCAGAGGAACTCACAATCCGGGTTCAACTTGAAATGCATTAGTAACCATAGATATTATGAAACAGTCAGTTAGAACACTTAGAACACAGTTTTGAGCTTTCACGCTTTACAATGAAACTTATACGGTCACTTACGGGATATCGTTCGCGATTGTCCATTATTTTGAGCTCCCAATATTTCGACATTGTTGCAAGCGCCATGATTCAACCAGCTATTATAAGTTTAGTCCCATAAAAAACTAGGTATATATTTATTAGACTTGAGGAAAAAGGCTTTTAGCTATGATTCAAAAGTTCACAAGAACTTTGTGACATCATCGTTCATTCATACCTCTGTTATGCCAAATTATACTTAGTCCATACCTAGAACTAAGTCTAATACGAAATATTGTTTCCTGTCGACTGTTGGCAAGGTAGTTTAGATGACTGTGTGACGTAGGAGATAACTGCGATCCGAAAACAAGATCTATCAAACTAATCGCACGTTATAACTGTTTGTGTGGACCTCGTGTGTATTGAAGACTTGGGTCTACCTGTGATCTTAATTTCCGTCGTCAGTCTGATACCGTTCACAGTACCCGTTCATATAAGTAGGGATAAATAATCTACCAATATGTGATGGACTGGGCAAAAAATGCTGCGTACTTACGCAAAGAGTACTCTTTGCGTAAGTACGCAGCATTTTTAAGTACTTACGTAAGAGTATTTTTATCGTTTAAATTCATGAGATATTCAGATCTATAGACCGACCGCTTTAATAAGTCCTCCGCCTTGCTCCATCATAGGCACATTAAGCGTCCACAAAGTCCTAACAATATCCCATAGGTTATTGTTATAATCCACGTAGGTATTATACGATACTAATTTAAACAAAATAAATTGATACCTTCGCGAGGACTCATTAAAGCGGTCAGTCTATAGATGCTGTAGCCTAAAAACGATGGCTTCTCGATTGCTTATATTAGTCTCAAACATTTTTGAATTTGTCTAGGACCGTCAGAGCGGTACGTACCTCAGTTAAAGATCTGTGCCACATAACTTCATCATCGACCTGACCTGATACCAATTTGATTAGGGGTCAGCATGTCTGTACTTACCGCACAATGGTTGAACTTAAAAACAGAGCGTGCTGCCAATCGCGTCGTCGACGCTGCCTCGTGAGTCGTGAGATAACACTACCGCTCTCTTTCTCGCTCTAGCAAATGATGTTTCTGAGCGACACAAAAGGATAGGAGCGTGGAATAGTGCGATTCCATGTTGATGGATGAGGTTCAACCCTTTTCTTTTTTATCGTGTGGTTAGTGCCTAACCTGGTGACAGAGTTTTTATGCCGCCCATGGGTCTCTGAATTAGCTTGACATGCCGTCGAGAAATATCTCTCAGGCACCTCACGATGACCGTTGGGAATTCAACATGATTATAACCGTTAGCAATTTGAATTTAAAACAATAAAAAAGTCTAGCCAATAAATAAACTTTAAAGAGAGCTTCCCTTTACACGTAGTTTTTACTTCCCGCCACCGTATGAGTAATAGACCGGAAATACTGGCTACCTGCGCCTGAGCATAACAACTAACCTTTCTTAATGTTAGGAGTTAAAAAAAAAACGGTAGACGCATCGTATTTCTTTGGAACGAGGTGGATGACAGTTGGTAGTCGTCTTTGTGTTGTTGATGTTTTTTTTGTCGTTTTATTATTTGTAACGTAATACTTGTGTAGTTTTGTCTATGCTGCTACTAGGTTTTATTTACAATGTGTTATGTGAGATCTAGTAAAAAAAAAGATTCTTATAGGCCGAAATAGGATTTCAATCAAATGGTTGTTTAAGGAAATATCACACATACCAACTCGGAAAGGACTCGATCTTTCTTTATCGTATAGTTAGTACCTAACCTGGTGTCAGAGTTTTTATGACACCCATGGGCCTCTGACTTGGCTTTACATGCCGTCAAGAAATATCTCTCAGGCATGCTGGTTTTCTTACTATGTTTTCCTTCACTGAAGCAAGTGATAATTATACAATACGCACATGAATCCGAAAAATCAGAGGTGCGTGCCTTGAGTTCGAACTCGAGACCTATGACTTGGCAGTCCGACGGTCACACCACTAAGCTATCACTGCTGCGAAGGGATCGATACCGTATCGTGAGCTTGTCCCGAGGCGAGGCTATTACGTTACGATTCTGATTAGTTAGCGTTGCAGTAGTTTTAGGGAGTTTCATACAATTAATACAGAATGGCTCGAGTTGATACGGTGATGATCACTTTCCGAATTGATATGTTTGCTGTGACCTTTATAGCTTACAATTGGGTAAGTTAAAGCCTTTTTCATATTGATTTTCGCTAGATTAACTGACAGCGTTGTATAGGCGACAGTGACAGTTTGTATGGGCCCCGATAGGTCTTTGTCCAGCCGTGTTCTGCAAAATACAGACTGATCTAAAGTCCCGTATTATGTTCTAGTTTTTCTCAGAAAAATATTCTATAGACCTTTACAATGAAGCAGACATAAAAAGAAGTAGAAAAATTTCCATAAGTAAGAAAAAAATCCATAAGGTTGGATTCCCATTGTTGGATGGGCAACTTTAGTTACTCACCTGTAACGAATGAAAATATAATGAAGAACCAATCGACTATTAATAGCCTTAAAGATAGTTATTTCTTCCCTTTTTTTATTAAATATGGTTATGTTTTCAAATGGCTCGTTGGTCTAGTGATCACGGGAGTTACTGCTGGAGATTAGGTATATGAGGGCTGGGGTTCGATTCTCATGTGTGGCAAATTGTTAATGAGTTTTTGTTTTAGAAACTTCTTACTGGTAGTCCTGAAATTTGGGTGTTGTACTATGTGGGTATAGGGTACACCTCTGGCTAATCTTTCGGGATTTACAGGTGTGATGTTATGTTTCTGTTATGTTATTTTCGGCTGTTTCAGAGTCATAATAATGAGATGATGATGACTTATGATTCTGCTAAACCGGCCATTTTAGGTCCCCAGATCATTTCGAGGTTGCTCTTAATATTAATTTAGAATGTACACCTACCTAGGTAATAAAAATATGACCAAAATAAAATGTCTGCAAAATCCAATTATTCTTATGAATTAGAGCGAGGTCGTTAGAAAGAGAAAGAAATATAAGATAATGAAAGTATTTTTTAATTGTGTTTACTTTCTGCGTTCTTATTAATTTGTAAGTGTATTGTAAGTTACAAAAGCTACATTAAACATTATGTTTATAGACTGAAGACTGATGTGATTTACCATTATAACGACCAATTGTTAGTAGTTTCAACAAAATAATATCATTGGTCTTACTAATCCAACCGATTTTTGATTTTTTTTAATATGAAGTGGACCTACTCTTCACCTCGTTCTAGTCCTGAGGACTGAGATAAGGTCGAAGATGAAACGAGCTAACCCAAAATAAGTGTATTAACTCGCGAAATTAATACAGAATACTTATTTTTTTTATCTAGCAAAGGATTTTTTTTGACACACTATAGAGAGTCTATATGAAGCAGGGTTCGAAGTGAAATCATCATCTGCCTAGCCTTTTCCCAACTATGTTCGGGTCGGTTTCCAGTCTAACCGGATGCAGCTGAATACCAGTGTTTTACATGGAGCGACTGCCTATCTGACCTCCACAACCCAATTATTACTGGGGAATACGATACCCCTTGATAAGACTGGTTGTCAGACTCAGGCCACCTGTAATTATTCGATAATTATCATGATACTACTCGCCAAAGAAAATAATTACCTTGTTATTTCAAACCCTGTTAAGAAGATAATATGATATTAAAAACAATCCCATATGTCAGTTTTGAAGTAATAACATGATTTTAATGACAATTTTGTGAGTCATTGCAAGTAGACTACGATTTTTTTAAACTTCATGTACAAGAGTGGTACATAGGCGGATTTAATGCCACAAGGCATTCTCTACCAGTCAACCTTTGGGTCAAATAGGATAGCATTGTGATAGAGTACAAAAAAAATAATAAGCAAAATACCATTTTGTTAACATAGATTGATATACATAAATAAATGTGTATTAGTATGTACCTAACATACTAATACACATTTATACAGTAAAATGAAATAAACTAATATATATTATAATACAGACAAATAGTCCAAAATACGAGAAACCTAGCTTGTGAGCAATTTAATCTGATTTTAAATAGTACTTCCGAAATGCTCTTTATTTCGTTGTTTTATTTTGTTTTCGTGTTTTCTTGTCTATCGATATAATATTTAAACTAATATCTTTGTTTTCTAGTACTACTATGCAATGCCATTACATTTATAACACTGAAACTAAGTCACTTCCCAAAGAAAAACAGACTCTAATAGTTTCTAAACACACGTACCAAAATCAATTAATCTAAATGTCGAATGACCTACATGTAATTTAGTTATCCATTGCGTGTTATACCCAAATGATTTGATACGACTCGCGTAACACCTGTGCTGGGGACTTTCACCTCAAAAATCAAGTTTGCTACAAGACGAAACAAGAAATCGGTTATACAACTCACTTGGGCGTAAAGAAGCTGATTATACTTCTCGACATTCTTTAGGAGGATAGTGACTTTTGATTAAATTGGGAAGGCAAACGAGTGATGTCTCAACAAGTGTTAAAAGGTAGACTGGAAGCGTCTGTCGAAAATAAAAATAAAAAATTCTTAAATTCAATCAATAACACTCAAACCTGTTTTTAGTGTTGATGCTGGAACATTCTAGAAAACTCGACTGAACGTATTTTTTTTTCCAAAAGGCTTTAACTCAGCATTATGTACCACTAGGTGACATATCAAGCTGTACATATCCAGTAAAACCTGACCGCGCTTTGTATAAGCGTTCCGTACAATCAGAGATCAGTTTAATTTTGGTTTGCATAGCTTGATTGATCGTCGTGAATTTTGATAAAGGAATATTCTAGAAATTAAAAATACCAGCTACGTCATATCAATGATTTATGTTGTTCGTAGTTTTGTATTCACATAACATTAAGTTATCGATAGCTAATGGTGTAAGTAAAAGTTTTCTATCGTTTTGTATATAAACGCATTATAAAGAATGTTTGGAACAAAACTGAAAGTAATTAAGAGTTTGGTATGTTTTTAATTTTTTTTTTTTTATGTTAACATAGGTCTAATGTATTAAATAAAACGAACGAACAATGAATGAAACTGTTTACATCCTTGTGATTTAAAAATTCAAAAATAGAATTCCAAATGGTCAAAAAGAGAATGTATCTATCCGACTTACTAAAGTCAATTTTCTTTCACATTTTCCGGAATTCATTAATAAATAAATTCACTCTGATTTATTTACGGGAGACCAAATCTTTCGTTCGACCGTGACTTTGTATCGAGTTCCAGTAGTGCTCGTAGTAAGACTAAGATAGACTAGACAAAATTGTCTGCACCTAACAATTTATTTACCATCTACCCGCATTCTCCAGTCATCCCGCGATCATGGCGCTTGTAGCAGCGTCGGAATATCGGGAGTTGAAAATCACGGAAGATATCCCGTAAGACAAACCGTGAAAGCTTAAAACAGTCATTAATGAAAATAAATTAACATTAAAGAAAAGTTTGATGTATAACAGTAAAGCCTTTTTTTAAACTATCATGGTCACTAACATTATCATTGAGAGATTTAGAGACGGGTTATTTACCATGTTTACTGATTGTTTTGAGTTCCCGATATTTCGGCGCTGTTGCAAGCACCATGAACACGGATAAACTGACTGATCAGTTTTTTTTTTCTAGTGTTAATGATAACACTTAAGCCATTACACAAAGGGCATTACCTCTCACTTACATACAAATCTAATAAGTACATTAGAAGATCTAGATATAAGAACTGTCCAACTAATAATAAGTCCGTCAGTTTGTCTGATCACCCGTCACTGCAGCTCACGAACTAGCAAGGCCACACATAATCGTGATTGGTTACTTCAAAATATTTTGAATGCAAAAAACTTAATGTGGCTAGCATAAGGCACAGTAATCAAATACAAATTGGACGACTTATTTCAAAATAAATAAATGAGAATCGATAATAAAACAGCAATGAAATGTGTTGAGAAAATGTTTAATTTTTAATTTTAATGACTGATTTACGACCGTTTCTTCATAAGTTTGGTTATAATATAATGCAATCACATAATCAAATATTATTGTTTTGTACTTACAAAGTGATACTGCTACTACTATTCGTCAGCAAAAGGGGCGCATCTGCAAAAAAATAAGGAAAAATAAGTCTTCGCTGTAACAACAAATAAAAAGTAAAAATTAAAGACAACTAAACAAACTTGATTTTATGGCGTTTTTTGCACGATCTTAATACAAAAAAAAACTTAAGGATAATCACAAATAAAATTAGCAAAAATTTATGCAATTATGGATGTTTAAAGGTTTCCCTAATACTTTCTAAACTAAATAAATCGTCTCCTCATCATTTAATACATGTTCTCATAAACAACATTATTTTAAGAAACCAAATACATACACTGCTAAAAAAATAACCATTCTTTTGGGCTTTGTCGTAGTCGAGTAAAAAAGAAACTTGATACTCCTTTTTTATTTATTTCCTTAAAACCATTACAAAACCACTTGACTCATTCATATTTCATCAGAATTACCGCCTAAATTTTCACAAGTAATTCGCAAGAAAGCCAATAAATAAGAAAGCTGACAGCACCATATTCGACATTAAATAACCATTGAGTGAATGGATCAGGTAATCATTCGGTCAGCGAGGTCATTCACTCGCATTCTGTTAACGTGGAACATCTGTGTTGTTGAATTATTAGAATGGTATCGTTTGCGTATTTGATAAGTTTGATGATGACTTTTACCCGTTTGATCTTCAGGTTAAGCCACGCTTGCCTGGGTTGGTCCGTGGATGGGTGACCACCCAGTAATTTCCGAGTTTCCTCCGTGCCTCGGAAACCACGTTTAACCATAAACGTTTTATTATTTCATCCTCTGACAGATTCATTAATGACTCTGCCCTGGAGTGTAAATGTGGTGCTGTTCTACAAACGATGGGGCACTTAATATCGTGTCCTATGGTTTATTTACAACAGGATCTGATGGACGCCACCGAAAGGGCCAAACTAGTTGCTCAGTTCTGAGCTGACACAATTAAGATTGCCATCGACACTCTAAGAAGAAGATCTTCTGACAACCATCGCGTTTTTTTTCATTGCCTTTTCTTTTATATCATTCCTCACACAATCTATTCCTCTTGTCTTTGACCTTCCTCTCGTTCTCTACCTAGACTATTATTTTCAAGAAAACAGGAAAATTAATTAGTCAAATTGCTTAAACTGCGTTTGGGAAAGTCCCAAGTTTCGAATTAGATGAACATATACGGGCTTCAAATATATGTTTTTAGGGCGCTATGCAAATTCAAAATAAGTATTCAAACAAGCAATCACATATTTCATTAAAAGGTTACCTTACACCAACATATAAAAGGTATAACAAGAGCCTTAACTACGCCGAAAGGCACTTGTTTTCCCCGTCATTGCGATATTTTTTTTGTTCTAGACCATACCTGGGAACCTTCTAGTTACGGAGATATTGGGGGTCAAAGTTCCAAGTCTTTCACAAAGAAAATATACATGTTGTTATTGAAAGATTTTTACTTTAAACACCTCCACGACCCCCGTACTATTCAATCCATCTATCATTACAATGTTTTGAGTGCGTTACATTCAGTCCTACCGTAAAACGTGATTTTTCACCCCAAAAAAAAAATGTTTCCCAGCAATATTTGTTGCGCAAAGTTACTTAGTTTGATGTATATAATGCTTGGTTGACGGCTTCGTGAAGGGTCCGTTTACACCCTGTACATAATCAAGCAAGAACATAGATATTATAATCAAACATTGAATTTTTGCAAGTAAGACTTGCCGCGGCAGCGAAGTTTCCACCCGACGTAGTGCCTCCGCGCGCCATTCGTGAAGGCGCGCGAGGACTATCGCCTCCAGATCCCATGGCGGCAAATTCTACCCCTAAGAGGGTGAAATGGGGGATTGAATTTTCTTATTTTCTAGGTCGATTGACTCTAAAATTGGTGTACACACTCTTCAATTTAAATTATGAGACATGTGTATCAGTTATATATAAATGTATGTACATCTATACACACATAGATTACTTATTATCCCAGAAGTAAGATCCCGTGGGCAATTCCCGAACTCCACGCGGGCGAAGCTGCGGTCATAAGCTAGTATACAAACATTGGATTTTTGCAAGTAAGTTTTGTAACTGTCTAAAATTTCGCCATAATATTTGAGTTTCTTGTCTCAGCTTGTGATAATAGCTTTCTTTTGATATTAATTTAAACAGTCATGTATTAATTTCCGCTCTGTGTTCAGGAGGAAACTAAAAGTGGACCAAATGCACATCAAACCGTGCAGTCTGATGGCTGAGTCATAGAAAGATAGTTATTTGGTGAACAAGATACGACTGCGAAATCTAGTTTATCTCGTGCGTTGAAATCTAAATGAAGATTTTTATAAGTAAGTATAAATAATTATGTATCTGCTAAGTAATCATGTATTTCATGTCTAGCTTTCGTTTGCTGAATAAACAGTATTTGCAGCCATTTAATATTTATATTCGTACTAGCTTAGCCGCGGCTTCGCCCTCGTAAAGTTCCCGGTTATAAAGTATCTGTGTGCTAAATTTCATCCAAATCTGTTCAGTCGTTTTTGCATGAAAGAGTAACAATCATCCATCCATTCATCTATCCTCACAAACTTTCGTATTCATAATATTAGTATGATAGCAGGATTAAAATCCCAATATAGTCGACACCAACTATGTATAGTGTAGACCCTACATTATAGATAGTTTTACAGTTATAACTGTCGTCAAATTAGTATCGATTACGAAAATAACTCTCGATTATCGGTAATCAAATATAACCAAAAACAGACTCACTTAATACTTGCTACGGTAATTATTTCCTGCCTCAACCAAAAAGCCGTTCATCAACCTTGGATACGGTCAGCTTTGCAAAAATTGTGACCAATTTACGCCTTGAAAAAAACTCTTCCGTAGCTAATAAGGAAATTATTGTAAAAAAATCTGTGTTTTGTACACAAGACACGAAACAAATGGGACTGTCAACCACTTTCACTTAAGAATGAATAATAAAAATATTTCGTTCACCGATGCGTAACGCTTGCTTGGTGGTCGGGCTGACCAATAAAAATGTAAATTAGCGGAAGTTTTTTGTAGTAACATTGACAAGAAATTCTTGGATAGTCAGCTGTTTGTTGTTCTAGTTGTAATTGGTGGCTAGGCTGCTGGCAAGGACGGTTAAAAGTAGTATTGGGTCAATTGGAGATAGTATGTATACTTCATTCCATGATGATAATAAACATGAAACCACACATATGAACACACACACACATACACGAACACACACACACATGAACGTGGAGATTGGCAAGCAAAGACAAGGCTTATAGTCGTACACAGCTGTCGGGTAAGTGTGGATGATGATGATAAATTAAATTGGTTGTTATATAAATGCCTCCACGACCCCCGTACAATGCATCTATCAGCTCAATGTTTTGAGTGCGTTACATAAAGTCCTACCGTAAAACGTGATTTTATACGTCAAAAGAAGGCGTATCTTTGCGTAGAGTTACTTAGTTTGGTGTACAGAATTGGTTGACGGCTTCGTGCAGGGTTCGTTTACACCTTGTCTAAGGCTGGATTTGTTTTGTCTGTAAAATGGATTTTTAATTCCTTGATTGTTTCATCAAGTACAATTGGGATATCTTGATTTACATGGCCTGCCTGCATTCATTTGTGTGTTGCCTCGTATCTAATCTTTTGTGCCTCATAGTTTTCTATCTTGATAATGATAGCAGTTGATTTGATCTTACGATCATTATGGAATTCATCTAGAATTCTAGATTCTAGATAGACGTGATTAACCGCGTTTAGATTGGTGTTGTATGCCGTTTTCAAACATTCGAGTTTCTCCTCGTTCCGATTGACTTTCTATTTAAAAGTAATTGATATTATATTTTATTAATCAAGGAAACTAAAATTGAAAGGCCCCGTTGCCACGAGCTGTACGTTTGTAAATATATTATTAACTTCTGTTATTTTAAAAGGATCATTTTATTTTAAATCCTACCTACGTTTTTGCATTTTTTTGTAAAAATTGTAAACTTACACGAGTTGTTTTTTTTTTCGTGCTTCTTTGTGAATCTTAGCTATTTTACTCATGATCATCCACAGCCCGACTTCATCCACTGCGGGGTATATAATTCTCTTTGTTTATGCCAAGAGCCAGCCTCTTCCAGGTTTTTCCCGCAATGGCAACGATATCGTCTGCCCATCTAATTCATCATCTTAAAAAATAATATTATATACCGTATTTAGATCATTCTTACCTCCAGAATACAATGTCTGCAGACACAGACAAGTCTATATCACAGATAATTCGCTAGTCACGAATAGTCACTATAGATCGTTAAACGGCATTGAACTTTCAATGTGTCGAAAAAATCCGACTCCATATTCATTGCTAATATCTGAACTCTCTTTTTTATTTCGAATTATTATAGCTAGATTCTGTTCGTCATTTTTTAAATCTTTATCTTCAAAATTTCAAACTCATTTATTGTTAATTGTGAAATGATTAGGAGATTCGTTTTCATTATTGTTGAGGCCATTCTTTTCGTTTTTAACTATTGACTTTATAATTCTATTTTTATTTCTATTTCCTATCAGCCTTTTGGCTGAAAGACGTCCAATGCTGGACAAAGACTAAACTCCAATAATTACTTACATACATTGCCTAATTCCAACGGATTTCTGATCTTCACTAGGTCGTCGGTCCACCTTATGGATAGCCCACCTACGCATTTCTTTATCTCTCATGCATGATCTAGTTACATATTTATCATTAATATTATTTTCTACTAGCTGTTGTCCGCGTAAATTATTATTATAAAAAATTACTTCCCTTTTCGAATCGGATTTTGTTACCAATTTCAAGGGTTTTATTGTTTTTGCACGGAACCCTAAATCTCATTCTAAAATAAAAGTAGCCTTAGAACCTCTGCCAGTGGAACTCCCGTCAAAATCGGTCCAGCTGTTACGGAGATTAGCCGGAACAATCAGACAGACAGACAGACAAAAACTGAAAAAAGAAGTACCATATATATTTTTATATATACATTCAGTAAAAATCTGTTATTTTGAAATTACAAACAGAGACTTCAATTTTATTTATTTAGAACAGATTCCCACAATATCTAGATGTACTATTATTTAGACTAGAAACGGGATATTTACCATGTTTACTGTTTTTATTGAGTTCCCGATATTTCGGCGCTGTTGCAAGCACCATGATCACGGATAAACAATAATGTTAGTGACCATGATAGTTTCAAATCTTATATCTAGATGTACTTTCATCAATTTAACTACATCTGACACATTAAAAGCCCGACCTTGGCTGAATATATTATTTACCGAGTGGTCATTGTTACTAATGGTTAAGCAAAGAAATTGATGACTTGGCATTTCTCTTACATGTTTTGAAGATGTGGTGCCGTATCGCTTTTATGTCGGTAACTGTATTATGACCGGGTTTTGAGTTCAAGTTTCGGAAACACGAATCGTTGGGTGGCGTATTTCTAAGTCAGTGAGCTTATTATGATCAGATTTCATTTATAAGTAGGCACATGAATATTTTATCTAATGTGATGCACCTTTTTTTTAAAGAATCTCAAGGAATGAGCCTGGTTGAATTATGTATCTGTAATTGATGATGATGCATACCTTATACTATTGAAATTCTTTTGTGTTTTCCAAAGATTTAATAGTAGTAGTAGAGTAATTATTATTTTGTTATAATAAAGATTTAAATGTTGAGCACATTTGTATTCATCCTGTGTTTTGATTCTGCATTCCAAACTCATTATAATGAAATTCTTCTCATGATTTCAAGTTTCAAGCATAAAATAACAAATGACTGGCGTTCTTCGTTCTTTCATCATGAAATATTTCGAGTTTAGAACAGAGTAGAAACAAATGCCAACCGTTCTTCATAATAAAATCCAGTAGCCAATCCATTCCTCAATTCCCTTTCTTTCCAATCCCAGCCAATAATTCAACTTTCAACCACCGGCTCCCGCACAAACAATAAGCTGGACGCCATTGTTATAACCCATAGCTACTGACCATGAGAAGTCTCCAGGTCATTCAACCTACAGGACTTTAGTCCTGCCACCGAATCGGTACCGGTTTCCACATCAGTAGGTAATTATGGGAGGATCGAAAAGAACTGGATTTTGGACTGACGTGGGAGTGTTATTAATGGTCTTTTTATTTTATGGGTTATCGGGATTATTATGGTTGTGATTGTCATTATTTTTTGGGATAATGACCAAGCAGTTTTGAGTGTGAAAAAAGTAAGAGTACATGAAAAGATTTATGTGTTTCGTACAGCTTATAAGTCCCTCGTGGGTCCAGTGATCACAAGGACGACTGCTGAATATGAGGTCATTGGTTTGATTCAAAAATAACAAACATATTATTAAACACAAACAAACAAAAAAAAATAAAAAAAATATAAATAGTTGCAGCCAAACGCAAAACTATTTAGTTTAAAAAAAATGGGCAATCAAATAACTGGCAGGTGTTACTGCTATTAGATACACCACTGTCTCACCCTTAGCGCACTACAGACGTGAGGCTATGTGTTAAAATTAATTAAGTTATTTAATTTTCACATTAATTTTCATTTAAAGCACCCATTCATCAAATATGTGTCCACTTCCTGTTAGAAATATTATCGCATATAAATCTCTAAAATATTCTCAAAACTATTAGATAAGTTTCAATAAAACTAGGTTAAATAATCGCTCAAGCAAATGGCTCCATTTCAAAATAAATGATTACGCGCAGCCATAATGCGTAAACGGTGGTTAGTCCGTCCGTTGGAATTACATAACAAAATAATTGCAATTTTCTAACACTGAACTGAAAATGTTAATAATTTCGTGAGAGAATCTAGGCTTTTGATGAATTTGATTAAGAGTTGTTTCTGCTTGTTAAGTACATTAGTTCTCTTTAATGAATTTAGTTTAAGAATGTTTAAGAAACTGACATGTGCTCATTTCTACTTCTGGTGCATCATCAGTTTCTATGTATACAGGATATAAGAAGACCCTTAACGAAGCCATCAGCCATTATGTACATCAAACTAAGTAACTTTACGCAAAATATATTGCTGGGAAATGACTTTTTTTTGGGGTGATAAATCACGTTTCACGGTAGGACTCAATGTAACGTAATCAAAAGCTTGTGCTGTTGGATGGATTGAATAGCACGGGGGTCGTGGAGGTGTTTTAAGTAAACCCCAATATCTCCTGGTATGTCTAGAACAAAAAAAATGATCGCAATGACGGGGAGCAGAAGTGCCTTTCGACTTCGTTAAGACTTTGATACACCCTTTATGTTCTTTAGTCTGTAGGTAGGTAAAAGAAAATAGGAACTTTCTTAAAAGACGGCTTCAGTAAAAAAAACCTAAAAGTATGAACTGAAATTCCATTTAACGTAATAAAGAACGTCTAAAAATATCTTTGTAGAAATTCCTGAAAGGTAGGTCAAGTTCATCCACATAGTAAACTACTGAGAAACGACTCCCACGCTAAAATAAATTTAGATAAAATGGCGAGAAAGGACACAAACACATTCTAAGAAGCAATAAACCCAGAAACGAAATAAGCAATTCATACGTTTATAGCTCCAATAACAGGTGTGGCAGTTTCTCATCCCATCATTGCCCAACATACCACTAACTTTGGAAAACACGACAATGGCAAGGGAGTGGCCAAAACCGAAAAATATCGAACAATCGTACATCCAGTCAACTGTAAACAGTCAGTAAAATTCCGTATTCCCCACGCCATTGTTATTTTAAACGTTTTCCGCATTTCATAACGGGCCCGATTAGAATAAAATGCATGCAAATTAAATATTAAAAGTAAAAAAGGCCAGAGATCAGTTATGGTCAAGACGTAATAGTATTGCAAATATGAATAGAATTGGTTCACCGGATCCAATGCGAGGTATTTTTGCAACTGCTACATTGTTTGATAATTTCAATTAAATTAGGCATAGTGAGAGCAGTGTGAAACTTGACGGTTGTAGAATAGCTAATTGTTATTGTTAGGCCACTTTAAATAACGACTGTGTAGTTAGTTTTACGACAAACAGTTTAGAAGTCATTGGCAAAAAACTGATACTCTTATTTAACATTCAGTCAAGTGAATCAATAACACTGAACGTTGTCTGGAATCCCAGACATTATCTCAACCTGAACATAATACATTATTCAGCACGAACCAGCCTAGAAATCTTCGCAAGTTCAATAAAAGACAGTGAATGAATGGGCTCCACAAAGGCAGGTGATGGGGATTATACCTCAAGGCGACGTACGCAATCAAGAACAATTTATTACAGATATCGGACGATCTTACTCTGGAGCTCCTGACTCCGTATAAGGCTTCGTTAGGAATCCGAAAATAAAAGCAAGGCTTAAAAGATTCGCCTCACCGCTCTTCGAGGCGAGCGTTCCGGGAACTGAGAACGAAATTGGAAGACTGGACATGGCAGGTAATTTCGGAGAAAAGGATGATGAATAATATTCTCAAATAATATTAATAATAACAAGGGAATACTTTGAAACAGGTGGAGGAACTAAAAAATAGCTAAATGTACCATATTTTTTCGAATACAATATGTATTTAACCATCAGTAAGTTTAATTTAATTAGTGTTATGAGCTTGTTCTAAAATCACATTAACCTGTCAAACTATATTTAAAACAAAAGGCTCAACTAGAGCATCCATTCCATTTGCATATTGCTCTTCATCTAATTCATTTTACGCCACATCTACTTCATTTTGATTTACTATTTTGATGTCGACATAATTTTTCAATCCACTAACAGTCTTGCAATTACGTTCAATTCTACCTTGCTTGACTGATTTAAATACTAGTTATGATGCAATAAGTCTTCCAAGTTCCTCTTCCGTGTCTATAAAAGGTACCCTTTGCATACTAAGTGATTACCGGCCAATGAGCTCAGTTCTAATGTGAGGATGAAAGAAAGGTATAAAAACGAATGTATTAGCATTGGATGGAAATGTAACTTCCTCCTTAGCTGCTGAGAAAGATTTCTCTCTTTAAAGCTTTTAGACAATGGTCTAATAACCTTCCTGTCTTCACTAGGCAAAAGACATCCGCTTAGAACCATTTCTTCTCATAATTTTGTCTGTTGCAGATAAAAATATTTTTCTTCTTTTGACATGTACCAGTTTATGAATAATGTTTCAGAATTCTGTCAGGGTTATACATTCAGCCCATTAGTCAGGGATCCAATTATCACATTGGCATCTTCGAGCGCAACATATTTATGCCTCGGTGGCGTCAGACTCAAAGTTATTGCTTTTCGAAACCAGTTTGTGGTCGCGCTCACGTTTGCACTAAAGGGCTCGCAAGAGGACAATATCAAGGACAAAGGTTTGCTGAAACCGAAGATTTGGTTAAATTTTCTGTATTATTCCGTGCGAAAGCGTGCTTTAAAGAGAAGTAATAAGTGTAAAAATCGTAATTTGAATTTCTTCAATTGGAAGGAGAATTTAACCAAGAGTTTTTATTTTGCATTTACGAACTCAACTTTGTAATAATTTTTATCTTTGCTAAAAATCGAAATAATTATGTCTCTACACACCTTATTCTCGAGAATAACATGAGTCGCATACGATGTGCGATGATCGAATCCTGACCTTTAGATTCTGGTTGTAATAGTTTATTTTACAACATTGACCTCTTGCCACCGGACCAACTCCGTGATTTCCAATGCAAATCACGCAAATTCTACGTGGCTATGCTCATCTACTGGTTTATCCTGATTACTGTTAAACTAAGTGGTAACAGGTACGTCTACATCTACGTCACTACCTTCATTCATATCAAAGTCATCAATTGTCAAAATATCTGTCATTTCTTTAGATGTCCCATCTTTACCGATTTTATTTGTTACAAGTTTTGTCGTATTTAAATAAGTTTCTGTACAAAGTACTTATATTATATTAGCAAGTCTGTCACTGCGGCTAAACGTGTTGATGAACTCAGCCTTTGTTTGTGCGCGCACGCAGCTCTGTATCCGCGATCGTTGTATTTATTTAAAGCTTTGAATTTTAATCAGATTCTGATGTGGTTTGCTTTTGTCAATTACAGTAATGCCAACGTAATGAGTTTTGATTATGAGCCTCGGTAATTATGTTTTGTAAATTTCATTGACCTTTGGGATTTCCAAGTCAAGTTTTGAAACTGGATACCGCTGCGTTCGGTTGACTAAACGTAATGATTTTTTGACTTAAATTGACCAAGAGATTACTTTCCATGTGTGGGTTGTATTGGTATGTCTCTTGAAACCTTTAAATTATTAAAATTCCTTAAATGAGTAGATACACAGTCTTAAGCAACAGTAAGTATGATTATAATAATAAAGTTAAAGAACTTTCAATCTTAAATTATTAGACCATTAGTTTAGTAAGTTGTGAAATTTAGATTTCAGCTTTTAATAATTTACAACTAGAACTACATTGCAGTTAACGACATCTGAGATTATTTTCTCAACACAAAATGCCATGTTGCAGATATCATTTTAAATCTAGATGAGATCTGATCTCACATTAGCCTAGATTTTATCACTGCAAAGTAATGACAAGTGCTTTCTTGTAATCTGTTTCTTGTGGTATAAAGTATTAGTCAGCAAAAACTTGTAATTTTCGTGATTTGAAGTTATTTTACTTCAGTAGTTGCTTAAATGTTCTGTTTCTTGGAATGCCAAGTCACTTAAATGAGGTTGAATTACACTTTAGTTATAAATTGAGCCTTACGACATATCAAAATATGTGACACGATATTTCGTATTATTTCGTGGAATTGTCACTACTTATCTGGTAATTGCCATTATGGCTAAATCCTCCCTTTGGGGGAGGCCTATGTCCACCAGTGAAATCCAGCAGCTGTGTCTTTCGGCTGAAATGATGATGATGATCCGGTAATTTCCTTGTTGACCAATCCTCTTTTGGGAGCTTATGTGTAAATGGTCCTTTTTGGAATTTATATTATTTTCAGATTTATAGTATTCAGATTTTCTAAACAATAAATAACTTACTTTATATTTTAAAACAAGAAAAAATAAATAATACAGTCATACACCAAATCCTAAAAATAATGTCCCATAACACAAGACTTATACTCGTATGTACTACTTTTATACATATGTTATAAATCTTCAGTTTCACCTCACACATTGAAAGTACGACCGGTGTATGAACCCGCAATATCGTTACGAAGTAAACTTTTTCATAAGATTATTCAAATTGTTGTCGTTAAGCTACTTTCGATGCGTGAGAGTCGATTTGACAGAAATGTGGACTAGATTTTGTGCGTGACTCTGTCTATAAGAAAATTATGTGTTTTAGTAAAGTATAGTATGCGTGTTTATGTGGAAATTGTTTGATTGTAAAATCGATTACTTGATGCGGCATAATTTAAGAAGATTATGTACCTATTGTAAATTGGTTGTGTGCAATTCTTTTTCATCGTGGTTGCCTGGTTTGCCATGCCGTCTGCTAGAATTTTATGACTGGCTGACACAATACAAAATTGAGCTTCTTTGAGTTTATGGTTCTCTAATAGGCTGGATTTCATAGTTTCAAATGTTCTTCCATTGGACTACTAGTAATTATCATCAGCCTAGCCTTTTACAAAAAAAATCTAATCATGCATCCCATTCCCATATTTATTACCGAAAAAAACAATCAAGAAAAAAAAATATAACTGATATTCAAACATTCGTAACATGATTTTCCTCATAACCTGGAACATAGTTGTTACCAGTTGTTTTCACAATTTCTTTATCGCCATTCTTAACATCAAAGTAAGCAATAAAACATCCACTAAAGACGCAATTTTTGCCTCCAATATCATCTGTCATCGTAACTGCTGACAAAGTGATGGTAACTGCCATAACTGCGCAAGAGCATGTACTGTATGCTGCTCCGACGCATCGTATCGACACATTACAACCTAATCGCTTAAGGTGGCTACAGATTGGCTTGATTTTTGACGATAGTTTTGTCGCAGTTTCGATATTAATATCAAGCAACAATTGTTTACTTATAACTTTAACTAGCTAATATTGGTAAAACTGTAACGTGTTGAACACAGCAATCATGCCATTGTGCGATATAACCTCAATAAGACATGGGATCAGTTTTCAGTAACGTTTTGTCTGATAGCCTCTGTAGTATTTAAAATCTCAATGTTTAAAAACTATTCATGGTGGCGAACAACTAAAAATATTATGTCGACCGCCACGTTTTTGCGCATAAGTACACAATTTAGTATGATCACTGTCCTGTTGTTTGCACATCACAGGCGCTGATGGACGTTACTGAAAGTGCCAATACTTCTCCAAATTTTGGGCTGACTCAATTATATTGGTGTCGATTCGCTAGGAAGAAGTATGATCACATGTGATGATCGTCGAAAACTGAGCTAATCTGTAGGCACCTTTACACGCTCGTATGGAACATTTTCTTGGAGAAACTCACACGGAAATGATCGGAGATTAGTAATAAAAGAAATAAGAGTATTAGATTGCTTTATTGGCTCATTTGATCGATAGTGGAGATGCAAACTGGTTTCTCGTTGCGAATTCTTTTAGGAAGAGTTTTTCGTTATATTTTGTTCGATAGCGTACGATATTATTATTTTATTATATTTAGGATAAGCCGTGCTTGCCTAGGTTGGTCTGTGGATAGGTGACCACCACAGTTTCCTCCGTGCCTCGGAAAGCACGCTAAGCCGTTGGTCCCGGCTGTTATTTGTAGATCTTTCAGTAGTCAGTGGCCCAAAAAGGCTGACAACCAGTCTTACGAAGGGGTATCGTATTACCTAGTACTAACTGGTTTGTGGAGGTCAGATAGGCAGTCGCTCCATGTGAAATACTGGTATTCAGCTGCATCCGGTTAGACAAAAGCCGACCCTAACATAGTTGGGAAAAGGCTAGGCAGATGATGATGATGAGCGTAGGATATTATGCTTGACTTAAAAAGTCTGCCCACCACATCGTTTTTTTATACCACTACTAAATAGGCTTGCGTTTGGCCGCAACTTGCCTGATGTGAAGCGATGATGCGGCTTAGGGTGGAAAACAGAGGCCTTGAAGAAACCGATTCATTCGAACTTTGAAAAGGTCCAGATTATAATAACCAGGAAACAGAGAAGCCGGCTGTGAATTCCATAGACTGGCGGTCCGCACAATTGATGTGGAAGCATAGCTTCGTTCAGGTCCGTGGAACTTCAACCATATAACAGTGACGCTATCACGACGCCTGTATCATACCATGAATACATCTAAAAAAAAATTGAAGTTCTTGGGAAGTACGCACGACGCGCGACGGCCAATCAAGCTATACAAAACCAGTTTATGCGGATCTCCTATTGTATAGAAAATCTAAACTCAGCGAGGCCAAGTTATACTGGAACTGTACAGATTCATATACCGCCGTGTGTACCAGCTATGGTAGTAAGTATACATTTTATCGGTCGAAATATTTTAATCGATATTCAGTAATCACTATTAATACCTAGATACAAATTATAGGTGTAAATATGGGTGTACTGTAAAGTACATCTCTGCCTAATCCTTCGGGGATTACAGGCGTGATGTTATGTTATAAACAAAGACAACTTGTTTACCATTCACTCAATAGACAGAGACATATTAATTGATATCCTAATGACTAGTAATACATCTAACAACACACTAACACGCAACTTCGCAAAAAATAAACATTTTACGGTACGGTGTGAAAAATGGCGAATATAAGAGAAAAATACAGTCTCATGTTTTATACATGAACGAAATTAAATTACAGACGCGTTGAAATATCATCGATAAAATATGGATATATGGTGTGGACTGGAAAAATAAGGTGTTGCGTCATTTGCAAGTTTCTTAGTTAATTAAAGTTGATTCTAATCACGAAGAGAAGTTATTTATATTTTATGATTTTAATTAATGGCTTAGAACATTAATTAAAATCAATCAGTAGGTAGGCACAATCACTATGTAGCAGATATTTCAAGAAGAAAATGGTCAATAGTAAAATCCATCCTGATTTTAATTAATCACATGGTTTTGCTTAGATCATTATCACAACTAGAGTTCTAAGTGCAAAAAAGCACTACAAATCCTCTTACTTAAGTTAAATTACCAGGAGACTGAAGATCTTCTCAAACCAACAGCACCTATTTAAAAAACGGACGCATACATACACTCATACTCACTCATTCACTGACAAATACACTCACACTCACTCATACACTTACCTGTGCACTCTCGTGCACGCACAAGCACAAATGTGCAACATAAGTAAATAAGTAGCTTAATTTAAATTTAAGTTTAGTTTATAGTATTAATTTTAAATTTCTTTTACTTTATTATAAAATTATTTTATTAGCATATATTTTTACTACTAGACTAGTTCCCTTTGTACCACATTTATTTATTATTTATTATTATCAGCCATTTGTGTCCCACTGCAGGGCAAAGGCCTCCCTTCCCTCCTTCCAATTATCCCTATCCAGTGCTGTTGTTTGCCAATCTTTTTTAAAAGAGTCGAGTTCGTCCCGCCATCTCCTTCTGGGCCTGCCGCGTTGCCGTTTGCTGCTGTTTGGGACCCATTGTGTTATTACTTTAGCCCATAGCTCCTCCGGCATGCTACAGATGTGGCCAGCCCAGTTCCATTTAAGCTTGGCAGCCGTGTGACCTACATCGGCAATTTGAGTTTTGGAACGCAGTATCGAGTTCCTTATGCGATCAGTAAGTTTAACTCCAAGGATACTACGCTTCATTGCTCGCTGACAGACCCCGAGTGCGAACTTTTGACGCTTGGTTAGTGACCATGTCTGCGCTCCATAGGTGAGGGTAGGAAGAATGCACATGTCCATGAGTTTTCTCTTCAGTGAGAGAGGGAGTGGTCCCTTCATGATTTGCTTCATCGACCAATAGCTCTTCCAGGCGTTCTCGGTGCGTCGTGCAACTTCTTTATCATGTCACCACATTAGATTTTTATTATGCAACTCTGTCTCTGTCTGTGATACAATGATTTTTAATCATTAGTACAGGCTCCAACGATTCACTTTTGTCTGAAATGCTCATTTTTATTTGAAAATTGTTTATGTGAAGCTAAAATGTGTTTTTTCAGAAAATAAAATTTATTATTATTACTTACCTAATGTAACCAAATGAGGAACTCAAAATATTTGAGGAGGATATGTTATTTTTTAAATCCTCTTAACTATTTTAATAATAATTGGTTAAGGAGTGTAAACTGTAAGGTTAAACAAGTGGCATGTAGAATCAATTTAAATAGTCTCCGTCGTCAATATAATAAATCTTATTATAATGTATTAATTTTATATATTCTATAAAACTAGTACTAACTGGGTTGTGGAGGTCAGATAGGCAGTCGCTCCATGTAAAATACTGGTATTCAGCTGCATCCGGTTAGACTGGAAGCCGATACCAATATAGTTGGGAAAAGGCTAGGCAGATGATGATTCTATACAAAACTAGTATTATACATATCTGTTTAGTTTAGGGTTTAGTACCGAAAAAACCTTTTTTAAGAATACTTAAATATATAATATAAGTAATCTCGATGTTTTGTGTAAAATCCGTGCGTAGGAGGTGCAAGTCAAAATTATACTGAAATTATGAACATAAATTATACGTACGTGCTCACGCTAGCCAGCACATCAAGTTACTCACATCTATCAAATTTATTTAATAGATTTTCAACTTTACCGCTAAAGCATTAGGTTCAAGGTTGATTGGGAAAGTTTTACAGTTTCGGGTAGTTTTATGTGCGTCTATACATTGTATGCATATTTATAATTTATTCAATTTTAAAGAAGTTCGTGCATGCGAAGCTATGTCATGTCATCTGTCATTTAGTCAAACGACTTCATTGTCTACTCGATCGTGTGTGAAATTACTTGCGCTAATTAAGACCAATAAACTATGAGTATGTTGTTTTTCGATCAAAGAACTTTACTGTATTTCACGTGTGAATATTAGAAGGATACATAATTTTCAATTAAAAGATTACGACAAATAGACCTTATTTGTCGAAATTATCACTATAAATGGTACTTATAAAGTTTCTTGCCCGTTCTTCTCCATAGAGATCTACGTTAGGGAATGGGCAACTACAGTACTTTCACAGTTTTTATGCCTTGTGATTGGGACTGTAGCTACTTTTCATTGTTGTCTTTGTTTCGCCAATTCAAAAGTGCCTGTAACTGGCCTACTTGAAATAAATGCTTTAATTTGTTACCCGACTTAGGAAGGGTAATGTGTTAGTCAGCCTGTAAATGTATGTTTCTTCCTTTGTGCTCTATAGACCAAACGCGTGGGCCGATTTTGATGATTCCTACGTCAACCGATTTTTTCCTTTGTCCTATTTCTTATTTTATTCTTCTGGCATTTAAATAAATCATAAATTCTTTCTTTGATCTGTAAATCTGTTGTCAAATTTCATAGGTAAGTTGTTTGATCTTAGAATCAATCGAAATCATGTTTAACAGATCTAGCATCCTTTGATTCGATTTTCAAAGCCTGGAAAAAAAAGGATTCTAGAAAAAAGAAGACTAAGTAGTGGGGTGTAACAATGTCTGACAACCAGTCTTATCAAGGGGTATGGTAAACCCCAGTACTAAATGGATAATGGAAGTCAGATAGGCAGTCGCTTCATGTAAAATACTGGTATTCAGCTTCATCTAGTTAGACTGGAAACCGACCCCAACATAGTTGGGAAAAGGCTAGGCAGATGATGATGAAGCAGTGGATCGTAAAATAGGCATTATAAAAACTATGCGGTAAACAAAATATTTGAAACTAGAATGTGCAATTACTCGTCATCTCGCATATACAAAAGAGAAAGAATGTCTGCTATGTAACATAAACAAAGAAAAACAAAACACAATCAGCGTAAGAGCAAAATTAAAACATTTCTCTAATTCGACGAATTTAGCAATTAAATCAGTTACATAACGGATTAACACTACATTACATAAACATTTATAATACTACTTACTATTAACTGCTGTTAATCTGATTGTATACAGGCTGATTCATTTATAGCGGTCAGCAAATATGGAACAGTCTGAAACTATACAAGGTTGTGAAATCTTTAAGAAACTACTCGTAGCAATCTTAGTCCGAGATCTATATGCGTTACTTCGCACTTGCCGTGATTTAAACATTTCTCTGTTCTCAATTTACTAAAAAAACTTGATTACAAAAAACTAAATTTTTTGTAATGGATTGTTGAGAAAATTCAGTATTTTTCTTTTACTGTAAACGGTTTACAGCAAAATTTATTCTTTTCAACGTAAACTCGTAAACACCGTCCCATCTCAATGAATCACCCTGTATTATGTATAGGAAAGAAAGTGTTTGTACACCTTTCAATGCGACAACTGACAATAGACCTTTGGTCGAGGACATTACGTCACTATTACAATAGAGACATGAACTATTCTGTCTTGTTGGACAGTCGGACAATACTGGAGGGAATTGGCACTTTTTGGCATTTTATTTTTATAAAAGGTAAACAAGAATGCAGTTTTTTATATATTTCCTTAACAGTACCATTTGACAGCGTTGAGGAGTTTTTTGACGCCATTTTTTATTTTATTGTTAAGTTAGATTCTTTAGGTTATTTTAATTTGTTAATGTGTATATTGTTTGTTATTGTAATTTAATGAAAGATATTTCAATATTGATCTGATCAATGAAATCTAGTGACTGTAGAGTGTTATGTAATTTTAATATTTAGTATTAATTCTACCAAAAACTAGGTAAAACCAGGTTTGGATTTTATGTGTACAGACGCCAGCTCATCAAGCCATATAATCTGTCAAACTTTAATAGATTTTCAACTTTATCGCTAAAACGTTAGTTTTTTTTCAAAGTTGATTGGGATAATTTGACAATTTCGGGTAGCTTGACGTGCTGGCGTCTGTACAATTCAGAACCCCTTCCCCTGGCATAAAAAAATGGATAGAAGCTGGTGCAATAATTATTCCCAACATGCATCTCTTAAAAATCCATCCCACTATCTTATATAATTCTATGAAGTGGTATTCCTGAAGATGGCATCCAGTTTGCAAAGATCTAAAAGAACAAAAAATATTCTTTTTTTAAAAAAAAAAGCTGTTCAAATCATTTTGACGTACAGTTTAAAAAAAAATTTTTTTTTTTCTCAGATTGAATAGTACCTACTGAATACGTGATTTGCGTTTATGTGTTTGTGTCCCTTAAACCTTTTATAAAATAGTCATATTGAGTTAGGCCTTGAAACCTAATAACTAAAATGTACCAGCAGTAAAGTGGGGGGTCATAACCTCCTCCTTTATGAAGTCGGTTAAAAAGGAAGAAACAGGTTGCCCCCGTAGCATGACCACCGTAGACAAGGATTTCTTTGACGAAAGAATCGACAAAATGACAGATTGTGTCTACACAATGACGGATTTCTTTGCACTATCTGTCTTTTTGTCGATTCTTCTGTCAAAGAAATCCTTGTCTACGGTGGTCATGCTACGGGGGCAGGACAGTGCTTGTCAGTAGATCTGATCTGACACTATTGATTTCGTATAACTGTCTTACAAAGATGACACAAGTCACTCCTAAAGAAAAAAAAAACCATTATTTATTATGTTAATGAATTCAGTTCTTTTAAATACCACCTGTATTTACAGAATATCTTTTGGAACTCATACATAAATACATGGATATGAGAATGTCAGTCATTATACGAATGTCTCTAGATGATTCTATATTATACCAAACATGTTCATTTTAACTAAAAGTGCAAATTTACATACATTTATCATTTAAAATGTCAATTATTTTTATTAGCGTTATGTGGTCATAAGCGCTTCTGCTGACCGTGAGGACCTGGGCTCGATTCCTCGGTAGAGCTTTGTTATTAAGATTTTCCAGATTTTCTGGAATTTGTCAGTGGCAGCTCCTGACCTGCAGTGGGACCTTATTACTGTCCGTCCGTCAGTCAGTCTGTCAGCGGGCTGTATCTCATGATTCTCATGACCCATCGTAGTAGGGGAGCCCCTAATACGATGGTACGGAACCTTTCAAGCGCGAGTCCAACTCGCACTTGGCCGGTTTTTTCGATTTATACCCGATAAATAATACTAGGCTCGTCACCTTTTACATGGAAGTTAAACATAACTGGTGCAATCTGGTTTTATTATGGGTCCTATTAATAATGCATTTTTTGTGTTTTAATAATCTTTTTTTTAAATAAATTCTCTGAGTAATGCGAATATAGTATGTTGCAGTTAGTGTTGTGTTAGTGTGTTGTAGTTTGTTGTTGTTGTATGTTGTTGTTGTTGTTGTATGTTGTTGTTGTTGTTGTTGTATGTTGTTCTGAAATAAATGAATTATGACTAGTGTAAATTTTTGCCTAATCTCAATTTTGTTAACATGCGAATAATGTAGTGGGCTGCTTTATTGTTAACATTACTTAAGAACCTGTCATAATTCTCCTGCCCTTATCCCAACTTATTAGGGGGTTAGCATGTCTTCATCTTCCATACTTCTCTAT
This sequence comes from Noctua fimbriata, assembly GCA_905163415.1. Lineage (NCBI taxonomy): Eukaryota > Metazoa > Arthropoda > Insecta > Lepidoptera > Noctuidae > Noctua > Noctua fimbriata. The sequence continues at coordinate 5,824,853 of LR990929.1, read as the reverse complement.
TACTCGTCATCTCAGCAGTCACCTCATTCTTGCCATATCATCCTTCACACCGTCCATCCATCGTTTCTTTGCTCTTCCTCTACTCTTATAGCCATCTACATTCAACATACATACAACAACCAACCAACAACCAACTGCTAAAGAACCTGTATTATTATTATTTGTGAACATAATATATTGTAGTTGTTTATAGTCCCATAACAAATAAATTAAATGAACCCTTCAAAGAAATGACTGTAATGTTATTTAATGTAAAGCTAAAAATTCACATACATAAATAATGAATAGTTTAAAATAAAAAGCAACTTTAAATGTCAACTATTCTATAGCTTAACACCAAGGCCTTTCTAATGACTTGCTCAAGACCACTCAAAGAAAGATGTCCCAATTTCGGTTTTACCAACTTGTGTTAAAAATGGACTCAAAATTAAATAATATTCCGAGATTACACTTGTTAAAATGTCAGCAAAACATTGGAATCGGTTGTGCAAATGTGACCTTTGTTTTGAAAGCGATACGGTATGCTGATCAGATCGACTTTATGATAGGTGTGTGACTGCGCAGGGTCGTTTGTTAATTTGTCATTTTCAAACAGGGCTGCCGAGTTAATTAGGTTAGTAGTAATGCGACTGCTGAGCTTGTGGTCCTGGGTTTGATTCCCGGGTCGGGCAAATTATTATTGGGTTTCGTTAGGAAATTCTCAGTACCAGCCACGGTGTCTGGATTTGTGCCCTGTTGATGGCAATAGGTTCGCCCCCTTTTACATCGGACTTAAATATAATTGGCGAAAAGTGGGTGTACTATTAGGTACACCTCTGCCCAACCCTTCGGGGATTACAGGCGTGATGTTATGTTAATGAAGTAAGTTTTTTTTTTACCTAACTACCACTTATTATAAGGTCGATTACTTGCATTTTCTCCCTAAAAGCACATTTTTCTCCACATGTATGACCTATGGACAATTCCGGGTCTGGCTATTTGTAAGTGCATTACTCAGAAGAAATACCAAGAATTAACAAACACTAAAATCAAAAATCTTAACCACATAGTTGACGGCACGGTTGACGCAGTAGTAGAGCGATTGGCTGCTGCGCTGCGTATCGCAGGTTCGATTCCCACACGGAACATTACACTTGTATAGCCTACAGGTAGTTGTTCAGGGTCTGGCTCAAATAATACAGGAGAAATTCCTCATGAGAAGCAAAGTTTAAAGATAAAAAGTTGTGATTAACAATCAAATCAATCAATATGAACAACGCATGCAAAACCAATGCTAATTAATCTTTCCTCATTCCCCCATTACACTTAACACACAATTTAATCAAACAAACTTGGCTTACACACTAACACCTATACACCTGCTTACCCCCATTCCATCTGGGTTAGTGGTAGCATGTACTTACTGGGACATATCCAAGACCCGATGGCCTTAAGGATAAGTTGGCAGAAAGATAATCATGATTGTGACTTTGTAATTATAATTATGATAACGCGAATTACTAACTGTAGTTAATACTTTACTGTCAACTGCATATTGCGTTCTGCGTTCTGTATGGTGTCCGGACGTAAAGAATAGCACCATCCCATATCTTCCCGTGGGTGTCGTAAGAGGCGACTAAGGGACTTACCAGAGAATGGGCAGCAGCGTTCTCTGATTCTACAACAACCATACTGCGATCGCCAACCCGCCTGCCAAGCGTGGCGATTATGGCAAAACCCCCCTTCTTGGGGGAGGCCTATGTCCAGCAGTGGACTTCTTTCGGCTGAAATGATGATGATGATGATGAACTGCATATTTGCCCTACGAAAACCGACCTTACCGCTATGACATAAAGGTGCTATTAGTTTTAAGGTATCTTCGTGTGGTTGAATATACTACGAGATGTAGTTAAAACCTTCACCTTTGACTATGATTGACGTGAAGTAAACATTGTTACCTGAATATATTTTTTGTTATCATTTTTTTTTGTTGTTATCGGAAGGGATCGACATTTACGATTACAGCCGCCAAATTAAAATGAAACTGGGCAGGCCACATCTGCCGCCTGTCGCATCAAAATTGGGCCAAAGAGGCAACAGATTGGGTTCCGAACAACAGAACCCAGCGACGCGGTAGGCCCAGAAGGAGATGCCGTGACGAGCTGGACTCTTGTCAAAAGGAATGGGCCTAAATAGCCAAAGACAGAGATAAATGGAAATATGGAAGTGAGGCCTTTGCCCTGCAGAGGGACACACACCACCTACACCTATTATTGACTTAAACATAACTGGCGAAATGTGGGTGTACTTTTAGGTACCTACTACTCTGCCCTAACCTTTTAGCGATTACAGGCGTGATGTTATGTATGTCATGAGAGGCGAAGAAACTGAATATCATACAGTTTTTCGTTTCGAATTGTAATCAAATTCAGCTTCAGAATATAGGCAAGGAGCTAGCGGCCACTTCTCTCACGCAATCTTGATATAATCATATTTGACTGTAATAGTGTCGCTTGCAGTGTTGCTGCTGCATTGACTATTTCTTCAAAGACTTATTGATCTTTATAAAAGAAAAAAATATTTCTTGTAGATTCAAATGTAGGATTGAATTTTGGGGTATTTATCAGAGCACAACTATTTTTAAGCGCAACTAAATTATTCGTCGTATCGCAATTTAATTTGAATTTGTGAGCGCTACTATTGATTGCGCTACGAGTAATAATTTAGTTGCGCTTAGTTGGTTGCGCTTAAAATAGTTGCGCTTTGAGGAATACCCCTGAATTTTAAGCAGCCACGGAGTCTGGAATTGCATCCGATTGATGACAATAGCCTCGACGAGGCAGTCTTCGCCTCTCAATGCAATAATATTCAGAATTGTATTAAAATAGTTTAGATACTGAAGTTTGAATAAAACAGTTCACAAGTACCGTTGTAAAATTACAGAAATTGAATTAAAATTAGATTTATATATTTTTCTATTGCGACAAATGTTTCTAACATAGGTTTTTACGCTGTTCATGCGGGTAGTAGGCGTTTAATACTTATAAAATTAACGATGGTATCACAAATCAATTAGTATAACCTATTAATTTGGGATTTAATTCTTATAAATTAATTTGTGATATCATCTTTAATTTATAAGAATTAATCGCCTATTATATAAAATATAGGAGTGCGTATCTGGAGCCAGCTTCATTGATCAATGAAAGATAATAATGTGACTGAGAGTAAATAAAGTAAGCAATGACAGGTGTCCACTGTTCCTCATTCCTAGAGAACGAGAAATCCTTTCCTATCATCATTATTTACGACTTCTGTTGCATACAAACGGCAACTGCACATTAAAAATAATAATTATATTCTATAACTTAAAGAAAGTTGTAGAAAATGACTATTGATTACTGAAATCTTGTAACATACTTTCGGATTTCTCAAGTATAAACTAACGTGGCCTTTGTTTTGAACAAAATGCAGGTTTTTTTTTAAGTCAGCAAGTTAAAATACATCTGTACGTTTACAATAAGGTATAAAACATCTACATGTTTTATTGTTTATCGTTTCCACATAAAACAAGTTGTAAACAATTGATCATGGCGCTTGCAACAACGTCGAAATATCGGGAGCTCAAAATAATGAACAATCACGGAAGATATCCCGTAAGTGACAGTATAAGTTTTTTTTTAAACAAGTTCCAATACATGTTTGAAACATGTTTTCAAAACCAATTTTTTTTTAAATCTTTTACACGACTTTTTGAAACAACTATCACGATTTGTATGGGTTTACATAGAATTTAACTATCCATGCTTTTGAAGTTAATAAGTTCAATGACACTTTATTCTAACCACAGGGTAACCGCCTGATTCTAGGGATTATAAATCATATTTCTTTATTGTTCTCACCCGGTTAATGTACGCAATTAGTGATGCGCAACACCGCAAAACTTTTTATTAGCTAGTGATGTGAACCTCAGGCTACGTCTCATGAGGTCATTCTAATATGTAGGTATTTAAATATCACGTTCTACCTCCACTGGTGATCTCAGCAGACATATATTTAATCAGACATTTGTATGTACAAACTTAAGTCCGTTAAATAAATATTCATTGTTGGAAGTTAAAATAAATACCTACATAAAACTGGGTGTTTTTGTATTACGCTACATTAATTGCGTGTTGAGAAATTGCAACCATGACAGTGAATTGTCGTAACAATTTCAAAACTAAGTTATCTCGAAATCTAAGACAGCAACAAGCAACAACCGTGTGAATGCAGATAAGAGTCATCCACACAAAAAAAATAGACGAATGATACAATTAACAGCAAAATGATATCTTAAATATCTTACCAGAAAACGTGAGAAAACATCCGACCTTCTGGCATATAACAATCAGCCGTTATTAATACACACTGTCTTCGAATGTCACAAGCACAGCCACAGGTCACGGTAACGGAACACAGACGTATATGCAAAAAGTGGACACGAAAAGAAATCAAACGATCGAACGCGATTGGCCGGTCGGTCGGTCGGTTAGAACGTTCGAATCCGAAATTCAAATTGGCCAATGGGAGGAGATCGCGCATGCGTACAGCAACGACGAACGCTTGTCGCGGACTGAGGCAGTTTCTCAAATGAGTGGTGGTTGACGGGCCTTTTCCATTCACATAGTCAAGTTAATTGTTTCTGCTGTAAACAATTCTCAACCTTAACTATCTTTTTACTAGGTCAAATTCTCCTCGTGTAATTTTGGCGCTTAAGCCAATTTTTTTCAAAAAGAAACACATTGCCACCTCGGTCGCCTTCACATGCGCAGGAGTACACTTTTTTTGCAATGTCTCGTTTTAATTTTCTTCGTATATTTTTTTTTTTTTTGTAGTTGTAGAAAAAAAAGTGAGTGAAATTATGGCTTGCACAATGTGTTTCAAAACTGTTACATAAAAAATGTGTAAAAAAATACCGTTAGTATATAAATATTACATAAAATAAAATTCAGAATATATAAAAATATTATTAAAGAAAGTTTTTCTACTTAATTCTGCTGTTTATATAATAAAAATAAACATAATTATTAATTATGATTAATATTTTTGTCCTAGTCTTACGCGTTGATGTCTTTGTAATAAACAACAAGTCAGCTAAAACGTTGTCAAGGTAACCAACTCATTAACACACTTCATTGGACTTTAAACATTAACCCACCTTCCTTAAGTTGCATTTTCAATGTTTATAAGTCTCTAAAATATAAACAATGGTTACATTTTTCTTAATAAGGAATTTTTATATAAAATTAAAAATAATTAATGTGTGAAGTGCATTTCATAATAATTATTTAACCTTTTTTTGTGGGGTTAAAAACCGCAGTTAAACGTAACACGGTTATGAACTTATGACTATTATTAATGTTTTGTAATTCAAACAATGTAGTGCAATTCTGTAAAAAACTAGTTTAAAAATAATTTCCTTAGTTTACTTTGTACATACGCCAGCACATCAAGCTACCCGAAACTGACAAATTTTCCCAATCAACCTTGAACTTAATGCGTTAGCGATAAAGTTGAAATTCTATTAAAGAAATTTGATTGAAGATTTGAATTCTATTGAAGAAATTTGATTTGTACAGACGCCAGCACATAAAGCTACTACAATCTGTAGTAGCTTTATGTGCTGGCGTCTGTACATAATCAACTCTATCGATTTGTCTATCTCGAGCCTAGTGATGTGACCGTCGGACTGCCAAGTCATAGGTCTCGAGTTCGAACCCAACGCACGCACCTCTGATTTTTCGGATTCATGTGCGTATTGATAATTATCACTAGCGTTGGTAAAGGAAAACATCGTAAGGAAACCGGCATGCTTGAGAGATATTATCTCGACGGCATGTAAAGCCAAGTCAGAGGCCTATGGGCGGCATAATAACTCTGATTCCAGGTTAGACACTAGCCAACCACATGAAAAAGAAAGAAAGCTCTATGCGAAGGGCCGTTATTTAAAACACCGGAAACGTCAAACAATGTTCGTTCGTACGAAATTTCGGAACGAAATTGAACCGTGGTAGGAAATACGCGAAATTTCGATCGAAACTTCGTTTTTCGTTGAATAAGAGTAGACCTCCAGTGTGGTTTGATGGTCGTCATAAGTCTTCGAATGTTTAGGTTTAGGATGTTCCAGTTTCCATACAATGTTTTCTTTCACCGTTTTGTTTTTACATTTGTTTTGTACTTTTATAAATGTTTTCAAATTATAATCATGGCATTGTCTAGAATGCCGTTAACCAGTTCATTATTGTTATAATTGTTTTTCTAATACATACCTATCTACTAAGGGAATCTGTCTTGTAGTATAAACTGTAATTACAGTTTTTATAGTCAATCAATACATATTATTAATAATTACATGGTTGAGTACAAAGGCATATTAATATGTTCTTTAAGGTCCTTCGTCGAGTCTTCTCGTCGCGTATTCCACAGAGCCTAGACTAAGGTTTTCAATCAGTGAGTCCTGCCTATTATGGGGCTAAAACGTGGACACTCATGGTACAGCTGATCCACAAATTCAAGGTCGCTCGGCGAGCTACGGAACGAGCTATGCTTGGAGTCTCTCTGAGAGATAGAATATGGATCGAGGTAATCCGACAGAGAACCAAAGTTGTCCACATAGCTCATGCAAAATGTAAACTGAAGCGGCCATAGGCCGGCCATATCAGCCGTAGAACCAATGACCGTAGGAGTAGAAGTGTTCTTGAGTGGAGATCGCGAATCGGCAAGCGTAAGGTGGAACGCCCTCAGGATCGGTGGAGCGACGATCTCCTTGCGGCGTGCGATTGAAGAGGCCTATGTCCAGCAGTAGACTGCTGTAGGCTGATGATGATGATGAAGCTCCTTCAACATTTTTATTTATTCTTTTTCTTCGTCGTGTCGATGATTCCCTTCATAACATGCAAATAAGTTTCGACCAGAACTCTTTTATTTATTGCTAGCCAAATATGTTTATGTTTATTTGATAGTGTAGTTCTTAATTTGATAAACTGGGTACAACATTACATAACGCCTGTAATTTTCGAATGGTTAGGCAGAGATATGCCCTTGCAGGTAGTACACCCACATTTCGCTACTCATGTTTAAGTCCTATGTAATAAGGGGCGATCTTATTGCCACCAACTAGGCACAAATTAATCCGGGCTGTTGTTACTGAAAACTGATTATATTTTCGTACATCCTTTACAGTCATACCATAATGCATTGAATCCTGAAGTATACTTAAGCGAAATAGATCTATATTATCCAATTAGCAAATACTAGCGACTCGACCTTGCTTCGCACAGCGCCACCTCGGGTCCAAAACTATTATCTAATGTAGCCTATATTTTAAGTTAAGCATCTAGCTGTAGAGCGGTGAAAACTGCGTTCAAATCCATGCAGTAGTTTTAGCGTGATGCGCGTACAAATATACAGACAGAAAGACAGACAGACGAAGATTCTGAAACCTGTTGTTTTGGCTTCTGTTGCTCTAATAAAGACATCCATTTTTTTTTTCAAAATCTTTAATGTACAGACATCGGCCTGTTATAATTTAATTGTATGTATAGATTCTTAAAAAAAAAACACTATTTTAAAAACAAGATAAGATCTGCCATAAAAAGGTTTCTCTGAACTAATACGGCACTTAGCCATTTTCAACTACATGCTTGCCTGTTATGTATTCAAAGTCAACTAACAGATATGGATACAAATATTTGTGTTGCTTATACGGCTAGTTAACTAATCAATAAAGAAATATATAGCCGTGAACTAACTAACTAGTATTTAGGTTCGATAAATCACGTGATGGTTCACATTGACCAAGTTAAGCCCTTTTGGGTTAGTGTTTACCACAATAACAGTAGATAGGCTTGTCACTATCGTGTTAGCTTTAGAAATATAAGTTTCGGTCGCATTATTCGGCACAATCTAACCCTTAATTGGCAGCGCCTAAAAAGTTACGTAAACGTTCACGTGGGGTGCGTGACACCCCGATCATAAATAAATCAAATACGAAATGTCATTATGCTCGATATTCGATCATAAACACGTGTTTTATGAAGCTAATGGGAACTTCAGCGCTCAAAATTAAGAATTTAAAAAGTTCTAAAGCTTTAAGGATGAGCTGGGGTGTGTAACACCCCAAGCGATCAATTAAGGGCTGATATCAATATCTTTATTGACTGCCTCGTTGGTCGAGTGGTCGCAAGCGCGACTGCTGAGCCTGCTGGTCCTGGGTTGATTCCCGGGACGGGCAAAGTGTAATTGGGTTTTTTCTCAGGATTTCTCAGAAGCTCCCACGGAGTTTGGGATTGTGGCTGGCTGATGGCGATAAGCTCGCCCCCTGTGTTATGGGACTTAAACATAACTGGCGAAATGTGGGTGTACTTGTTAGGTACACTTCTGCCTAACCCTTCGGGGATTACAGTCGTGATCTTTACGTTATTTATCTTGTATGTTTATTTAACTTGTGTAACTGTATTCTAGTATATAATAGATATTATGTATATTTTATTATAAAAGGTGTGCCGTTTTATTATTTATAAGTGGAAATTGCGCAGTTTGAATCTAGCGTGATAGGTATTCAAATTTAAAATAAGTATGAATAAAACAAATGGCATCTGCGTCACTAAAATGAAGAGTATATCAGAATAACATGTTAACATCTTAAAAATAGCTTTAAATTCTGTTAATAACACAGCGCTTCTCCTCCACATTTGTTATGCACATGACCTCTCTGCCAAAGGCTGTGTTCCCTTCCTCCTATAACCCGTTTGCTTTCAAAACAAGAGTGACCAAGAAGATGCATGCTCACTGGGCATGCTCGTTCTACCGTAGAATTCATCCATCAGAGATTGAGCCCTTAACCCAATAAAATTAAATAAACATAACATCACGCCTGCAATGCCTAAAGGGAAAGGCAGAGATGTACCTAATAGGACACCCACATTTCGCCAGTTATGTTTCAGGGGGCGAACCTATTGACATCCATCCAGCACAAAACCGGTCCAGACTCAGTGGCGACTGCCCCTATGAAATTCCTAATGGAAAAACTCAACATCACTGTGTCCGATTTGGCAGTCGAACCCAGGACCTCGTGCTTAATAGTAGCGCTTGTCCGCTAGACAAAACAAAATCAAAATACAAAGAAAAATAATCACAGAATTCCAAATATTCGAAATGAGTGAACTCAAGAAAAGGGCCAAACTTAAAACAGGTACCACGACCAGTTATTGGCCAAGATTCTGAAATGTGCGATCGAGTACAGTTAAACAAATCGACGCGTTTTGAGGTCTGTCGGAGTAAAGCTTAGGTATTTAAGAATATCAGAGAAATATACTCTAAAAACAGACTAGAAAATGTGGTCGATATATTAATTGAACTACTTTTGCTTTCTTTTTTGCGGATGCATAAATTTTTGAATTTGAGTATTGACATACTTTCCAAAAATGTCGAAAACTAGAGTCTATGCTGATTTTTTGATCAATAAAATTATTATGTAAGTAAGACAGTAACTGTTTTGGAAATCAACGATAACCTAATTCATAAAGGGCTATAGTTGTCACCATTATCAAATAATTGCAATAACCCATCCAAACCTTTTTTTTTTTTTTTTTTTAGGATGGGAAATCATCAAATGACCCCCCCCGCTCTGGGCGGAGCGGAAGGGAGTGTCAGACTTGTACTGACTAAAACCCATCCATGTTCCTTCTTTGCCCTTTGTGTTCCAGGGCCGCGGTATCTCTTTCGAACAGTCCCGCAGCCCTGGCAGGCATCGGCCCGTGCGGACCCCTGCGTGGTTGCTGACATCTCTTTGAGGCGCGCGTGGAACACGAACGCGCCGTCGACACGGCCTGTCGTCATAAGACGGCCGGACGGCGAGCTAGCCCATAACTCGCCGTCCACAGGCCCGCGCCTACGGTGGCCGGGGGCCACCACACGACCCCCGACGCCCAGGGCGTCTCCCGCGGCGGCTGGGACGTGAGGCTCTTTCCCTCTCACGTTCCGCCACCTCCTTCACTAGCATGACTGCTTCGCAGAAGGAGGTGACGGCTTCCCATTCCCTCTCGCTCCGGACCATGGCTTGAACCAGGGCCGGGCGCGAGAGGTCGCCGCCGCCAATCGCCTCTACGAGGACACGGCGCTGCTCCGCCCAAGCAGGGCAGGCCTCCACAGTGTGCTGCACCGTGTCCTCCGGACGATCCTCACAATGGAAACACCCGGGCGTTTCCTCCCGCCCGATTCGGTGCAGGAACCTCCCGAAACAACCGTGTCCGGTGAGGACCTGCGTCAGGCGGAAGGTGAGGGCGCCGTGGCGCCTCTCTAGCCACTCCTCAAAGAGGGGACTTATCGCCACGATGGTGGCGTGCCCTGCACGGGGTTGCGACAGTCGCTCTCTCCATGTCACCATGAGATCGCGCCGGAGGTCTGTGCGCTGAGCGGCGATTTGCCGCGGCAGCGGAGTTTCCCCCCGACGTAGTGCCTCCGCGCGCCATTCGTGAAGGCGCGCGAGGACTATCGCCTCCAGATCCCATGGCGGCAATCCGGCAAGGAGGCTAGCCGCCTCACCGGAGATCGTGCGGTACCCCCGCACTAGCCTTAGGGCTATCCCCTTTTGGGGCGCGTTCAGGTAGCGGGCGGCTTGCCGCCTCAGAGAACGCGCCCACACCGGGGCCCCGTAAAGGGCCATGGACCGCACGACCCCCGCGTAGAGCCTCCGGCAGGAGGCGTTTGGACCCCCCAGGTTGGGCAGGAGCCGCTTGAAGGCAGCCCCGGTCCGTTCCAGTTTGGGGGCCAAACGTCGGAAATGCTCCACGAAGTTCCACCGGCTGTCGAGGACGAGTCCCAGGTACTTCAGTGTCGACCCGACGCCGATGGAAACCCCTCCCGCCGTCAGTAGGGATCCCGACAGTGGCGCATTCCGAGGCCCATGAAAACACATGGCCTCGGACTTGTGCAATGCCACCTCGAGACCCAATTGCCGGATCCTCTCCACGACTATCGCAACCCCGCGTGTCATGTTTTCGGCCGCCGCCTCGTGCGACCTCCCTTATGCCAGTACCAGCGTGTCGTCAGCGTAGCAGACTACGCTGACGCCGCTAGGGAGGTCGGCGCGCAGCACCCAGTCGTAACCGATGTTTCACAAGGCCGGCCCCAGAACCGATCCCTGTGGAACACCGCACTACATCTCTCGCCGGTTCCATTCTCCCCATCCAAACCTGGCAATGAAACTGCTGAACATAAAACGCCAAACACTTAAAGAATCAAGATTTTACACAACCACAAAGGGATCTTAAAAAGGATCCCTAAAAGCAAGAAGATAAACAAAAACTTGTTTCTTTGGTCGTCAAGTTCGAACCAACGGATGGCGGAGGTCGCCGGGCAACATTCCATATCAATGATTATTATTTTTAGGCATTCGCTAATAACAGCCGCGCAGATTATGTGGCTGTGGTTGCAGAAAAAAACAACATGGAAGGTGCTAGTCAAGTCAAAAATTAGATACTGTAGATAGACAATAAATCTTGTTGTCTTCTAGATGCAAGATTTGAGAATAGTTTTGATTTAGAGGAAGAGAATTTTCTAATGGAAGACGATAGTTCCGGATACACAATAGCAGCTTTCAAGGTTACACGGCACATTTTGACGTCAGAATATCCATAGTTACAACTTGTAGACCGTATACATACTCGTACATGTTGCTACATACTGGCCAGACCAAATATAAGTCATCGATACGAGGAAAACAAGAATCGTATAGACAAAGGAATGTGTGGCTCCTACAATACTTCAATCCAATCAATAAATTTTTGGGATCGTCTCTGAACTTACCTGCTGGTCTCATGGAGGTCGTGGGAATCCACTGGATGAGGCTATGCTTGAGGGCTCTATGCCAGCTGCAGTGAACGTTTGTCCACTAGATGGTCATGTTAATGTTCCTATCAGGTTTACTACTAAGGTTGAATACAGCTATGATATGAAGAGAAGTTTGACCTCACAACCTCTTGACAAAAGCCTAAACATTGGGTTGCTAATAAACATACAGTTATATTGTACCACATAATATTAGTACTGCCTCCAGCTTACATCGGACATTGAACTCAAAATATAATAGTTGCGTGCTGAAAAATACGTATTGCGATCAGACGTGACCGTTATCTTAACTGTGTTCCTGTTATGTTATGGAATACCATGCCAACGTCTGTTATAGTAAAAAAAAAGGTTTTAGTACCTACAGCCGACAGAAGTCTGTTTACGCCGAGTCGAAGTAGGTATATATGTCACAGTCAAAACTGTTAATCAGTCAAAACTAGTTTTGACCGGTGAAAACTAATTTAACAATAACTAACATTTACTTAGAAACTTATTAGGTTGTTAGATTTTTTTTACGACCCTTTGCAAAATATTACGTTTTTTATTAGAGAAAGTTCAAAAGTTGTGCCAGCCAGAAGTTAAAAGGGAATCGTCTTTCTTGTACGGCATGTCAAGTACACATGACAAGACATGTGGAGAAGAGGGATAAATCGTATGATGTGACTAAAAGAGTGATCAATATAAATGTTGATGGATGGAGAGGAAGAGGAAGACCAAAGAAACGATGGATGGATTGTGTGAGGAATGATATGAAAGAAAAAGGAGTAAATGATGACGGGATGTCTGACAGGGGAGAATGGAAGGAAAAAACCTCTCTAGCCTGCAGACGCATGGAATGCAGAATGCGGGAAGGGTGTAAGGAAAGAGAGTCGAGAAGTTTTCAAAGAAAGTCATACCGTTATTTATACATTATAATACTTACCGTAAACGTTTTTAAAGACAGAATGCGACTGAAAGCCTTAATGACAAAAGCAAAATCATATTGAGTAAAAAGTTATTAAAAAATGTAACAGCTGCAATTTATTTTTTATTTCTAATAATTTCGACATGGATATTTATCACAATAGTAGAAATAATATTACATATTACAACACCGTTAGTATTTATGAAGTAGAATTTATTTCACTAAAACATTTAATAAATATTAAAGCTTTAACTAAATACAGATTGACTAGATTTTAATAAACATTTGAATAATTAACAGAACGTATAAAAGCAACAATAGTAAATACTGTAGAATATAGATCCTATTTCTATTATAAATAGAACTAAAATAGTTTTAGTATACATTAGGCGTTCCACATAAGGCTAAAAGGAAGAAATACAATGAGATTCTCGAAGTCCTCATATTAACTTTGTTATGAATACCGGTACAGATAAGATAAATGCAATACCAACAAATGAAAAAACTGAATTTAAAACTATTATGATAAAGATTGATGATCTCTTTGGAAGAACTCAGTAACAGAAGACCACAATTCACAACTACGTATAAGTACGAACATAAAAACAGAAAAATCTATAGTTATAAGTATATAGGCCTTAAATCACAATAGAAATCACTAAAGAAGAAACATCAGTATTACGTGCTAATAAGTACAGAACACAATACTATTTGCCATTTATTTTGCCAGATACAGTGGCTAAATATTAACTAGTCGACCGTCAATGTTAAGTAACGCTTGCAGGGTCGGTCCGTGGATGGATGACGATCCTATATACCAAGGGATCCCTCTTTGCCTCGAAGCCACGTTAAGTTATTGCTCTCGGTTGTCGTTCGTATATTTTTGACAGCCGGTAACTCCGATAACCAGTTTTTCCAAAAGGTATACCAGATGTAAAGCAAAAAACGTAATATCTCTTATGTGGTGATTCAGACCTGGACTGGAACTGGATAACGTTTTCTAAGGAAAATGGATCGAAAAAATTTAATGGACTCTTCATACTAATTGCGTCAACCGATGCGTCATTTTGTATGGGAAGTCCAATTCTTTTTTTATGTTTCTCTACCTCTTCAAGGTATTGCGCTTTTTGCATTACACCCAGCATAGTGTTAACTATTCAGCGATTGGGTTGTGGAGGTGAGATAGGCAGCTTGGACTGGAAGCCGATTCTTGGGGAAAGGCTAGGCTGATGATGACTTCCATCATAGGCTAAGGAACAGTTGATTCGAATTTTTATCAGTAAACACGAAACTGATAGTCTAACATTCATTTAACAAATCCTAAAGATTTGTTTCTTATGACATTTTATTGTAGGCCTTCTAAAATTCAATTCTTCGATATATATTTTAGGTCGTGGGTCATATGCATGGTTCGTTTGATTCAAATCTTCTTTTTGGTCAGGAACCAGGTCTGCATCGGCTCTGCCTTCCCTTTCATGGAGACGTGGCCACGGTATGTTAGTTCGAATCGCTCATCGTAGTTATCTTCTCGCATCAGGTATCTGAAAAGAAATGCGTGGGTTTAATGGAATTCCTTTTTTTCTTTACGTATTCTTAATGTTTATGCAAATGATTAATGCGATATCTCTTTCCGAAGCAACGCAATAATAAACTTACAACCAAGTTCAAGAGTAACTATATTCCGAACGCTTTAATGGAACCTCTGCTTTGCACCATCAAAGGCACATTAAGCGTCCACACAGTCCTAACAATATCCCACAGGTAGTTTGCTTTAAAATAACCAAAATCCACGTAGGTATTACAATACTAATTGAACCAGTACATGATCAACCTTCAGAATATTCCATTTAGCGGTCGGTCTATAGTAGATTGGTTGCAAGCGTGACTGCGGGATCATATGGGTTCGATTTCCGGGCCAGTGTTTATCCTTTTAAGAAATTTTCAGTGACTGCTTATTTACTTAGTTGATGACAAATCACTCACTATTACGTTTTTATACTAAGTATAGGTGTCTACAGACACCTATATTGTTCACCGTTTTGCGCCTGTAGTCGTAGGACAAACGCCTGCCTTTTATAGAATAGACAGAAAAAATATCGACTTCCTAATGTCTCGCGAGTATCGCACCTATAAAATAGACTACTAGTACTGAGTAAGGCTTCCCAACATAAAGGTAAGAGGATTATACTGCACTTGCAAGTATTCTTCGTAAAACCGAGGGGTGAAAACTGATTTCATGTCTATTCCTTCGTCGACAAAGGTGGTGGACAGTTCCTCTTTGAAAGTTTATTAGTTGATAAAATCGCCATTTTTAAGTGCTCAAAACGTTAACAAAGAGAAAGATTTACAAATGTTACGTTTGTTACTGGTACCAATAAAATAAAAGATAAAATCAAAAGTCAATATGATGTTTCCGAAATTATAGCAAAACTTTTTGCAATTTTGTGTATTTTCTTGGTATTTTATTTGTTTTGTACAAAAAATTGTTGTGCTCATTATGGATACGTTCATGGAGTATTATTTCGAAGGAGTCTTCAGTAATATGGATCGCGACGGTTTGAACGAGAGGTATAAACGGCGGGAACTCGTTGAATACTTCAATACTGTCATTGCCGGTTGTGCCAGAGGTTATATTTTTATTATTTATGTTTTTGTGTGAGCTAAGCTTCAAAATATTTGGTCTCTTCTATCTTACACTGTTTTTTGATTTTGACTTTTCTAATTATTTAACAAAGGGATTAAAAACAGTTACAAAGCAGACATTGGGGATATTGTCTTACGATAATTTTCATCCCGAACATTTTCGATTTTGACACAGGAATGTTACCTGACAAGCGAGCGTATACCTAGACAGAGCGATGTGTTACTAAGTAGTCACAAGTTTTGGATTATAATTTTCTTCGTCTTGTCCCGTCTACCGCTTGTAAACATTTGAATGCCTTTGTTATTTAAGTATCAAAAGTGCTATCATGCTCATTCTTACAGTTTTAGAAGTTTAAGAGTACTGCTAGTAGTAGTAGCTGAGTAGTTCTGTATGGTGTCCGGACGTAATGAATAGCACCATCCCATATCTTCCCGTGGGTGTCGTAAGAGGCGACTAAGGGACTTACCAGAGAATGGGCAGCAGCGTTCTCTGTGTTTTAAAACAACCATACTGCGATCGCCAACCCGCCTGCCAAGCGTGGCGATTATGGCAAAACCCCCCTTCTTGGGGGAGGCCTATGTCCAGCAGTGGACGTCTTTCGGCTGAAATGATGATGATGAAGAGTACTGCATACTCAAGTCAAATGCCGGGCAAAGTATTATTGGGAATTTCTATTACTTTGTAATAGGTTTCTGCAATAGGTTCACCCCTTTTGAGAGGAGACTTAATCGTATCTGGATGTATTGCGAGGCACGTTATCCTGAAGAGAGTACAAGCTTGATATGCGCAAATAGATTTTTAATATTTGAATGCCTTTGGTTATGTGTACATGCGAAAATTCAATCTTTATAGAATGTATGGTCACAAATCTCAATATCAAATACAGAGGTTCATTCAAAACCTCTTACCATTTCATATCATAATGCAGATGACGCGACTTCAAAATTAGAAATACATCGATTCAATAGTTACAGAAATATAATTTCCAAGGTTTATTTTCACCCACAAATTATTACCCTGTTCTTTAACAAAGAAGACAGAGACTCGAAGATGCACAGAGAAACGTTTTCAGCCATAAATAGCATTTCAAGTAAAATATTATGATAGTCTGGCAAAACTAAGTTTATTACCTACGTCTTCTAAAGAAACCTTTCTCTTCATAAGTTTATGTGACTAGAATGATTGCGATTCAATGAAATATTATGAACATGATATTTAGAAAATTGTGTTGTTACGCTATATCTTCATTGGTTGATAACTTAACACACATAAAAACATCATGGAAATATCTTTATCAGTAAATATCATCATCATCATCATCATCATTTCAGCGGAAAGACGTCCACTGCTGGAACTATGCCTCCTAAAAGTGTCGCCACATTGACCGGTCCCGTGCGACTCGTAAATATAGCAAATATCACAAAGATGAAATTAAAACTTGCTTGGGAAATATTAATTCACCTATTTGACAAGCCATTCGTATGATAAAATAAGTTCATTTTAAGCCAATGTCAAATCAAGCTACCCGAAATGTCAAATTTTCCCAATCAACCTTGAACTTAGTGCTTTAGCGTTCTATTAAAGAAATTTGACATATTGTAGTAGCTTGATGTACTGGCATCTGCACAATATACATACGAAATTTTATAGCGATTACAGTTATCAATTGTGTATAGTTTTTGAGTCATCACTTGGATTGTGGTTCCAGTCGTCCTAATCAAAAATGATATTGGGCGAGTGGGACTGCAGTCTGTTAGAAAGCGGTCCTTGTGTGATGGGTCACCTGACTAATCATAAGCTAGTCATCCATTCTAGTATTTCACCCTCCAGTTTCCGAAAGGTCCAATTGCTGTTCAGACTTTGAATATAATATGACGTATGATTTCCTCTTGCAGGTCAAAACCATTCCGACAACACATCATGCAAGAATTTTGTTTCGTCAGCATTGAAGTACCACAACAACTGCAAGACGCAGAACGGGGAAGTATGCCGAATGGGGAAGTACCATAACCTGTTATATGTGGCCATGAAGCTTGCCTTTGATTGGAGCTTGCAGGATAATGAGGTGATGGCTGCGTTATTGGACGAGATATACGCCTGTGAGAAGACCTTTGAAAGGATATTTTTGGGTATGTTGATGTTAAGTGTTTTTGACTTAAAATATGATACGTGACTCGACTCCAGCGGACACATACAACTTAAAACGGTGGCAGAAAACATCGTGATGGAACCGGCATGACCGACAACCTGCATACGGAGACACGTGGCATCCACCGCATGTTGGTGAACGGCGCGTGCGTAGTTGATTATTGTCCATCTACTCCCGCAAAGAACTGTGTCCCAGTAATGGGAACTCTATAGATAAATAGACGACTGAATTCACCACAATATTATGAATGTTCTTAACTATGACCATCATTTGTGATAATCCTGCACGCTTTACAAGAAACTAATCAGCCCACTTTTGTCTAAACAGGAGCAATTTTCGGCACATCAGCACCATACTTCTTAGCTGGTTGGAAATCAGACTTCATGGACAAAGAAGAAAATGTACACGCTCTAGTTTTCTATCTAGACCATGCAACTAACGCTAATCTCGAGTACAAAGAAAATGGAAAGACTTATCGTTTCATAGACGTGCCTTTGGAAAGTTGTGGACATGCTTCTCCAGTAAGAGTCGTGATACAGATGGGAGCTTCAGAAATGCTGATGATATTATTAAGATTTGGAGCTAGAATAACGTCAGATACAGCTTCTACTAATCCAATAGAGTCCATATTAGATCGACTGAACGAATATAACAGAAAGTACCCATATGAATTAGTATCTTGTCTAAAGCTAGCTATGAGAGCTGTCCCAAGGATTTCTTTATCAATAAACAAGACATTGTTTAAAGAACTAGCACTGCCTGATGATTACAATTATCAAAGGAAACTAATGCTGGAGAAGTACGGAGATATTCTGTCAGATCATCTAGTGCCAACTTCTAGATGTGGATTGAAACCGGTGGAGCTAAAGCATCTGGCTCGATGTGGGATCAGACAAATGCTGTGGCAGAATTTTGAGCTACCGTTTGGGATTCAGAAGTTGCCTATTCCGTTAACTTTGCAACGATATTTAGATCTGTGCGAAGATTAAATTTGTGTCTCTTTCTTATTGCTACTTTATAGTTATGTTGTCTATGTCTTGAAAACGCCCGATTACAATAATTTTTCGAATATTATCATGTTTTTTTTAGTCATTGTTTTTTCATCTCAGGTATTTACAAGACACACTGCGCGTCTAAAGTCAAATCTATCGCAAAAGATTAATAAATTAATTAAAAGTCCCTTTAATTGTCCTTTAGGCCTATACTTACTTTATTTAAAAATATTATAACTCCTTTATCGTTAGTTATTGTAGACTATAATCTATAGACACTGAGCCTGTTGTGTCCCACTAAAGGGTAGAGGCACCCTCTTTAACTTTCCGATTTTTCTTTCTTTTGCAATTTGATCCTTATCCTTAAGGTAACAGGAGTCTAACCAATTAAAAAAAAACACATATTTACCCATAAGTATCCTCGCTAACGTTGATAGTGCCCGGTACACCCGTGGTCTCACAGCGGCTAGTCAAGTTGACTGTGTTCCCGAAGAGACAGTACCGTGGCATGCGGTGACCGATCACTCCGGTCACCACCTCGCCGGTGTGGATGCCGATTGTGATACCCTGGATAAGGGAGCAGTGGTATTAAGTGAAAGAGAAACGAGGCTTGTGAATATTGAAGAGACTATATAAAACTTAATAGAAGATAAACTTGTACTGTCACTTACGGGATATCTTCCGTGATTGTTCATTGTTTTGAGCTCCCGATATTTCGGCGCTGTTGCAAGCGCCATGATCGCGAGTTGACAGTACAAGTTTAGTTGTAAACCGTGAAAGCTTAAAACAGTGTTTAATAGAAGATAGCTAACTCCTGAACACCTTTAGTTATAATATGTTATGTTTGGCACCTCAGCTAGCAATATGCTAGCCGGACCACGGGCTAACTAAAAGTGCGACTAAACCGAGCGGACCTGATTCCAGACTGGACTTATTTTCCGAAGTCTGGTGTCTGTAGTTAGTCCGCATTCCGGTTCGCTTGGATTGACAGGACCTTAAGGACTTAATAATAAAGTTATAAAAATAAAAAATACCTTGTGGTAAGTCAATAGGCGTTGCCAGTGTTGTGTAAGGGCAAACTAATTTTATATCAAATGAAGTTTTGTCGCAAAAATTTTTGCTGGGCAAAAGCCTTATTTTTGGGGCGAAAAAAAAAGTTTTATAGTGGGACTCAATGTAACGCACTCAAAACATTGTGCTGATGGATGCATTGAATAGAACGGGGTCAAGGAGGAATTTAAAGTAAAGTTATAATATTAAAAACGTGTAGGTATTTAAAAAAAATCTTGTGAAATAGTTGAAACTTTGACCTCCAATATCTCCGTAACTGTTGTTCCAGAACAAAAGCCTTTCGGCTTCGTCAGGGGTATTTTTACAGTCAATCGTTAATTTATGTATCTCGTTTACACTGAAATAAATGGCTTATTCGGTTTATTATAAAACAAAGCTCTCAATTATTAAGGAACCGATACAATAAATGAATGCTAGTTACTTACAACAGGTTCTCCATCAACGGTGACAGTCTGAGACAGATCCATCATCTCTAAAGCAAGAAGAGAGATGTGTTTGGCGTGGCCCAACTCGTACTCCGGCAGACCAGATACCGCCATGTATTTGTCGCCAACTGTCTCCACCTGGAATTTAGATTCGAATGTATGATTATATGATCACCTTGGGTAGTCCAACGATTTATAGTCAAAATACTTGTAGTTATAGAAGAAACGAATAAAGTTTCTATGATATGTTTCACTTCCTTAACCAAAATAAATGATTAGGAGCTCGTTGCTAAATAATAGCAGCCGCTCGGTTCGATCTTCAGATTAAGCCTCGCGACGTTAAGACGGTACGGTTGGCGCAGTGGCTAAGCGATTGGCTGCTGAGCTGCGTGTCGTGGATTCTCGCACGTAACAAATATTTGTTTGGTCTACAAGTACTCATGATCCAGGAGAAAATTCTAGTGGGACAACGTTTTTTTATAATAAAAGCCGCGCTTGCCTAGGTTGGTCCATGGATGGGTGACCACCCAAATCATACTAAGTTTCCTCCGTACCTCGGAATGCACGTTAAGCCATTGGTGCCAGCTGTCATTTGTCAGGCAATCTTACCTTATAAACATTAGGATTCCTCTTTGGATCGGTCAGCACATCGAACGCAGTGTACAAATCATTAAGCATCCTAACGATCTTCATGGCACCCTTATGGTCAGTGTGCCGCGCGCAGTAGTTAGCGAACCCGACGATGCCGCTGAAGAGTAACGTCACGGTGTCGTAGCGACGGGCTGGGACCGGGCGCTGGTGACGGAGCTCGGTAGCGACGCTGATTGGTAGGACTGAGTAGAGGAGCCTGCAATAAGGTTATTAAGGCATGAAGCATAGGTAATGCTACCTGAAGAGGCCGCGTTATGAAAGTTGACAACGTCGCAAATCATTAAAATCATCTTCCTGTCCTTGTTCCATGTTACTTGGGGTCGGCGCAACTCGTTTTTTTCATTCTCCTCTGTAAACCATCACACTACCATTTACTCCTTTTTCTTTCATATCATTCCTCACACGATCCATCGTTTCCTTGGTCTTCCTCTCCCTCTCCATCCAACGATTGGCAACGTCGCAAATAATGATGACATTATGCGAAATATATGAATTTTTCGCCATTTTGTCTTATTCACCCGTGCTTCTCTATTCGCCACGCTTTAACTGGTACTGGTTTTAAAACCCCGCATTTATTAAAATGGGGGATAGATTAAACCTTCTTCATTATTCTGTGGGAATAGTCATTCATTCCCACTTCTGGTACTTGTCGGTGTTATACGACTAAGTAGTGATTATATTAATCAGTCGGTATAAATATGCTGTGAAGATAACTGTCGTTGGGTTGACCAAATTCAACGTAAAGACGGGTCCACACCTGCGCACGTGCACGAACAGTGCAGTTCGCGTGCATCTTACGCACATAGTATAGTACTTTTAGACATGTCCGCGAGCGGTGAGCGTGCAGTTCGCTTGCAAGTTATTAAAATCCTCTCGCGAACACGAACAGTCGCGTGCATCTTAGTAACACGTTTGTCCACCTAAAGAGCGCGCGCGCCGAATGTGACGCGTCCATAGACATTCGGGGCACGAAGCGTGCACGGTTCGAGCGCGTGCGCTGCACGTGCGCGGGTGTGGGCCTACCTTAACGGCCAACATGACCACGAACAATTGAATCTCCACAAAATACCTGTCAGTCTTTTGTTTCTCGGAGTCCAGCTCTCGGAAGGTCTGCTGTAGCTTGTCAGTAAGCACCTCCAGGTTCTGAGTGAGCTTATAGTCGGCTTCGAACTGCTCTGACATGAGGACCAGGTCACGAGTCGCGTCGTGGAGTGGGATGTCGGAGATGCAGAGACCGCGGCTGTAACATAATATTATTAAATTATGTAAATCTGGGAACTGAATTCATGTGTGAATATATCAGTTACAGAAAGTACGCTTGAATATTTGAAAAACCGGACCGATAAATCGGGTTAAAAGGCTAACCAGTTCGAATTTATGTTTGATTAACCATTATATGGGTTAACCATTTAAATATTGCTGTTTAACCAGAATTAACGAAAAAGAGCACCGAGCGCGGGCTAACTCCATCACTTTCTTGTTTATTTTAATGTAAAAGAATTAAATCTGTGCATGAGCCGGTTATTGTAAGCTGATTAACCCTATAATACGGGTGGGTAACCTAATGTTAAAACATTTCAATAATTTTAGGGGCCTTAATAGTACAACTTACCGTGTCAAATCATCCAAGTTGGTCACACTGGGGTAGCATTGGAATACAACCACGTCTGTCTCCGGAATGTACAGCATTTGACCCTGGAATTACAACAGCAGGTGCAGTCACGAGCACCAATATGTATACACTTTCCTAAGTTTAAAAGCAATTGCCGCGAGTAATAATGATTTTAACTTGGAAATAGGATTTTTCCATAAAAATATGAGTTCCAGAATACTATGTTCGTAACAACATAAAAATTTCAATCAGAACAGTAGGAGAAAAACACTTTTAAAATTTGTTTATCATCTGCCGAACCTCTTCTCCAAGGGCAGTGCAAGTTGTCAGTTTTTGGTCTAACCAGATACAGCTAAGTACCAGTATTTTACATGGAACGATTGCCATCAGATTAAGTAAGCTGAAGTGGCAATGGGCCGGCCATATTAGCCGTAGAACCGATGACCGTTGGGGTAGACGTGTTCTTGAATGGAGACCGCGAATCGGCAAGCGTAAGCTGAGACGCCCTCAGTCTCGGTGGAGCGAAAATCTTCGCAGGGTGGCTGATAGAAACTGAATGAGAGTTGCCCAGAATCGAGTTGATTGAGGAGGCCTATGTCCAGCAGTGGACTGCTGTATGCTGATTATGATGATGATCATTTCCATCTGACCTCCACAATAGTTACGAAATCGACTTTATCTACGACGCATCGTGAAGTAGTAAAAGTAGAACGAATCAGTTGAAGTTTTGTGTGTAATGTAGATAAAATATTCTATGTTCGTCACGATACCTTCAGACGTAGAGAAGCGATATCCTCGTCAGGGGCTGTGACAGTCATCTCTTCAGGTTTGGTCTTCAGCACATACACTGTGTTGATGTGAGCGAGTACATTGGCGAATGTCATCTCCAAATGAGGTCGCACCTGAAATATTATTTTGTTTTCTCAAATCCTTTTAAATAACATAACTTCACGCCTGTTATACCCGAAGGGTTAGGCAGAGGTATAATTAGTACACACACATTCCGCCAGTTGTATTTTAGTCTCATGTAATAGGGGGCGAGCCTATTGCCATCAGAGTCAGATTTAATGAAAGGTCACAATACCTTACAGAAGTTGCCTGTTTAAGTATTTTTGGTTCAGGACACATACGATGAGAAAACCCTACATTGCTGAACAGGTCTTTGTTAGTTTTTGGCCCTTTTTGAAAATTGAAAGTCTTTTCTTATGTGGTCATACTTTCATCGTTCTCTCATCACGCCCTACCTACTCAGCTATCAAGTTTTCATGCTGATTATGCTTGCTGATAAAGTCTCTGGGCTATCAATCATCACTATCAATTATTTTTAAATAACTTACCGTATCCAAAACATCAGTGATCTTACACCCCTGTCGGGTGACCCTCGGCATCAGACGCGATACAGTGCGTCCAGCTTGCACGATTTTCAGCTCCCGATCGAACATCAGGTGGAACGGGAATACTCGGCAGAATGTCGCTGGGCTCACTTTGGGCTCTGGAAAGTATTGGAAAGCACGTCAAGGCAAGGAAAAGTGGTAACGGCATTCATTCAGGCCAGAAATAAAATTATGATAGCCGTTTTTCACTTTACTTGACAATTTGGTTCGATTTCAATTATGGCGGACTGTACAGGTGCTGAAAATCTCGAACGGTGCAAATACAATAACTTAATTGGTAGTTATGTGTTTGAGCCGTGTGGGTTTGTAACACTTGGGCCATGGGGTCCGAGTGCCTGTCTAGTCTTTTGGGATATTATCAAGCGGTTGTTTGACTCTTCCAGTGACCAGAGGGCTGACCTTTTTTGGTCAAAGAATCAGCAAGACGGTGGATGGTGGATTATAATAATAATCGTATTACCCGAGAACTTGACGAATCCCAGTCCATCGAGCAAGCCGGCTTCTGCAGCGGATATTCGACCATCGACCATATCCACACGGTAAAGCAGTTGATGGAGAAGTGCCTATAATCGACCTATATGCATGGCTTTCGTTGATTACGAAAAGTCTTTCGACAGTGTCGAGTATTGGGCCGTATTCCACGCTCTCCATCGCTGCCATATCGACTCCCGTTACGTGGATGTAATGCGGGAATTATACACCTCGGCACAGATAATATAATACTGCGTAACCTCGGCCACTCTGCAGGTTCGCATGCTTACACTGTCTAAACCCGTACAGATCAAGCGGTGAGTGCAACATGGCGACACCATTGCACCAAAACTTTGGTTTGGTGTGTTCGACGTTGGGGGATTATGGCTTACTCCCTCTCATAGAGAGGAGGTCTGTGTCCCAGCAGTGGGAACATTATAGGCTGATTATTCAATCAGCAAGACGATGGTCGTGATATACGACTCGTGAACCGTCGAAAATGTTTGGGATTGACATAACCTACTGAAAAGTATGTTATTCCTATTGAAAGTCATCGTCGAAATAAAGAACTTAAAAAGCGATTATCATAAGTCTAGACCCTCTGCTTCTCATTTAAAAATATGTGGTTTCGTCGGTTGGATTCACATGTCTATAAAATATGCTTCAAATAGGACAACACCAATTTAGAGAATGCCTATGGCATTAAATCCGCCTCTCTACTTTGTGCTTGTAGTGTTAAATAAATAAATAGAACCCAAAAAATGAGCTTCCATCAATTCATTAAAAAAAATCGTCAAAATTGAATAATAAACAATTCGTGCTCTAACATGCTTACCAAGAGACAAAGTTTCGATTTCAGCCATCTCAGGGGCGCACACTCGACCAGACGTGGATGTCTCAGTGATGAGGAACTGCACGTGGTCGCATTCTTCCTTCGTCTTCAAGATCTCGACTTTGACCTCGGTGTCATGGAGCTTGCTGGCGACCGTCTGTAACAGAAGTAATTTAAGGGCATGAATTCCACAAAAATGTGTGTCACATAGTCATATACATGTGTATGTCTTTGAACTACATGAACATACACATCAATCTAGCAGTTCTAGTCGGTCCAAAGAATTGTTCTTTGGACCGACTCTCTCTCACAGGCAAAGATTGATACAAGGTGTAAGCGGACCCTTTATGAAGTCGCCAACCAAGCATTCATCACAAGTAACTCTTCTCAAAAAAAAACTTTTGGGGTGAAAAATTACTGGTTACACTAGAACTCAATGTAACGCACTCAAAACAGTGTGTTGATGGATGCATTGCATAGTACAGGAGTCATGGAGATATTAAAATCATAAAATTTATAACTGGTCAGGTGTATAACGGTCATCCTAAAAACCGGCCAAGCGTGTATCTGAACACGTACAGTGAAGGGTTCTGTATGCGGTCTGAATAGTTAAATGTTTTGTACCAAGAACAACTTAAATT
Source organism: Noctua fimbriata (assembly GCA_905163415.1). Taxonomy (NCBI): domain Eukaryota; kingdom Metazoa; phylum Arthropoda; class Insecta; order Lepidoptera; family Noctuidae; genus Noctua; species Noctua fimbriata. Next base: position 5,799,196 of record LR990929.1, on the reverse strand, counting down.
TGCAGGTGAAAAACATGTTTTCCCATGTATGCCGTATAGGAAAACATGATATTCAACCACATTTCTTAAGTTAATCGACTAAAGCCTGCTTTTTTTTTTTTTTAGGATGGGAAATCATCAAAAAACCCCCCCCTCCCGCGCTGGGTGGAGCGGAAGGGAGTGTCAGACTTGTACTGACTAAAACCCATCCATGATCCTTCTTTACCCTTTGTGTTCCAGGGCCGCGGTATCTCTTTCGAACAGTCCCGCAGCCCTGGCGACTAAAGCCTGCTTAGCTGTGATACTTTTCCTTTTAACTTCCTTATTATACTATTGCCGTGAATTCTGCCGTTTAGCTGGCTATGGAGGGTGGGGGAGGGAGATGCTTGACTATAACAAACTATTATCAGTTTCAAGCTTAATTTTTTCCAAAAAAAAACCTTTTTGGAACAAAAAACCTGAAAGGAAGTCGGTAGCAAAAAAGTCAATGAAACAAACAAAGGTACAGACTTCCGAAAGAAAAGTAATTATTCACCTTTCTTTATGTTAATAAGAACTATACTAAAAAGCCCTAAAAATTAGTTTTTAAACCATCATGGTCACTAACATTATGATTAATACTAGAAAAGGGATTAACTTCTGTTTATCCGTCATCATGGTGCTTGCAACAGCCAGCTAATCAGGAAGTAGCTGATGAATTTGTAAATTTCTTTACCGATATACCGTTAAAAACTACGGAGGCTCTAAATTCCTCTTCTAAAGTCTCAATTGGTTTATTAAAGGCGAATGTGTCTGGCTGCCCGGCTGAATTCAAATTTAAACACATAAGTCCAATGTTAGTTATTAAAGCTTTCCGGCAAATAAAAGTCAAACTGACCGAAGATCTTTGGGGAATGTCTATCAAAGTTTGTACATCCATAGTTGAGACTATAGCACCATACCTAGCTTTAATTTTTAATTTGTGTGTAGACCAAGGAGTTTTCCCTGATTTAATGAAATACAGTAAAGTCATACCTCTGTTCAAATCCGGAGATAGTAAAGATACAAATAATTATAGACCTGTATCCGTGTTGCCAGTTTTTAGCAAGGTGTTTGAAAAGGTAATGTTAAATCAAATGCTCAATCATTTTAACACCAACAGAATCTTACACGATCAACAGTATGGTTTCACCAAAGGACGTTGTACAACTGACGCCGGTGTAACCTTATTAAAGCACATTTTTACTGCGTGGGAAGAGTCCCAAGACGCCATAGGAATATTTTGTGACCTCTCCAAAGCATTTGATTGCGTAAATCACGACACATTACTTTTGAAACTTGAGCATTACGGACTAGGTAAACATGCACTTGGTTTGATTAAATCTTATTTGAATGATAGACAACAACAAGTTCAAATAAATGGTGTTAATTCACAGGGTTTAAAAGTAAAAATGGGGGTTCCACAAGGCATGGGGGATCTACCCTATTTATTGAACCTCAAAATATGGTGTTATTCGCTGATGATACTTCCCTAATTTTTAAGATAAATAGACGGGCCCAAAATCTAGATGACGTGAATAATGCCCTACTTCAGGTCCATAACTGGTTCACAGCAAACAATTTAGTATTAAATGAAAAAAAAAACGAAATGCATTAGATTTGCTTTACCGAATATTAAAGGTAGCGATTGTGATATAGTATTGAATAAAGATAAGCTTGAATTTGTAGATAAAACAGTTTTCCTGGGGATTACGCTTGATTCAAGGCTACAATGGGGTTCTCATTTAACATCTCTAGCGGGGCGGCTAAGTTCAGCAGCATATGCTATTAGAAAAATCCGTTAATATACTGATGTAGATACCGCTAGACTGGTCTATTTTAGTTACTTTCATAGTATAATGTCTTATGGCATTTTGCTATGGGGACGGGGTGCAGACATTGAGTCTATATTTATTCTGCAAAAAAGAGCCATCAGAGCCATATATAATCTTCGAAGGCGTGATTCTCTAAGGGAACTGTTTAAGGAAATTAACATCATGACGGTACATTGTCAATACATATATGAAAACATAATGTATGTAAGAAAAAATCTACATCTTTTTATTAAAAGAGGCGACAGACACAATTACGGTACTAGAAATAGAGACCAATTAGTTCAGCCAGGCTTCAGACTCGCTAAAGTAGACTCATCTTTCATGGGGTACTGTTTGAGATGCTATAATAAAATTCCACAAAGTATTCTTGAACTGAATGAAACTAAATTTAAAACATGCATTAAACGCACACTATGTAAGCAAGCATATTACAAGTTGAACGATTATATCGCTGATAAAAATGCTTGGCTGCTCCACAAGGACAGGGGCGCATAAATGGATAGCATTAAACAGTATGTTGGAGCTGCTGAAGATTGTAGAACTATCTTTGCAATGTATAAATTCAATCTCTTTTGTATTATATAACCGCATAGCCCATATTGTGTGAGCACTCTGTACTAGAAAGCTGTCATTCGCTGGAAACTTACGTATTTTCTTGACTTAAATGTGCCCTGGCGGTTAAGAGTATGTCATGCTCACTCAAATGTCTCGCTGATGGTGGCGCGTGTGTCGGATCATTTAGTGCCCTTCAAAATGGTTGAGTTGAATGGTGCCGATACATGCGTCATGTTCGTGAACGGGCGCTGTCAGTTGTGACTGGTCATCTCTTGGTTGCCACGGTTTGTTTGAATTATTTATTTTTACTATGGACACTTTTAAAGTACACATCTTGCTACATCGTTCTCACATAATGTACCATCTCAACATAAATGATGTAACCAAGGTATTGTAAAGTATTCTGATTTAAAAGAGTGTCCATGGAGTTTCTTGCCCGTTCTTCTCCATAGAGATCTACGTTAGGGAATGGGCAACTACAGTACTTTCACAGTTTTTATGCCTTGTGACTGGGACTGTAGCTATTTTTCATTGTTGTCTTTGTTTCGACAATTCAAAAGTGCCTGTAATTGGCCTATTTGAAATATATGATTTTGATTTTGATTTTGATTTTGACAGCGCCGAAATATCGGGAACTCAAAACAATCAATAAACATGGTAAATATCCCGTTTCTAGTACCTATTAATGATGGTTTATTTCTGGTATTCCGGGACCAAAATACAAAAAGCACTAAACAACAGTTGAACTCTCAGTATCATCAGGTCACTCTTATCAATGATACGTGATACCTATTCATTAAAAAAAAATCGTATTACTGGAGCATTTAAATATAGCTGTTCACTGAAGCAGTAGCATTAGTGTCGACCATGGCGTCCAACAGGTTGTTTGTTCTACTTATTGTACAAACATGTTTAGTTTACGTACAAGGAGAAATTATAAAAAGCAGTTTAACATTTGTTATTGACGATACGGGATCAATGCCGGATGAAATACGTCAATTGACAAAGGAAGTCAACACAATATTTGAGAAAGTGTCGAGTTCCAAGGCATCACAGATAGAGAATTTCGTTATAGTCACATTTAACGACCCAGGTAAGTGCCAAATATCAGCTGCTCTGTCCCACTGTTGGACAAAGGCCTCCTCAATGGCATTCAAATCCTGCTTACAACTTGCCTCCTCTGACCAATCCGTTAAGAATGAATCCAGATCGTCACGCCAGCGATTCTTGGGCCTGCCTCGGTTACGACGGCCGTCTTCAGGCACCCACTGTGTGATTATCTTCGCCCATCTGTCCGGGTTCATCCTTAAAACTTAATACGTATGTTTAGAAAAATTGTGAACAAACCATTTACAATTCAACACATTATATAAATTAAAAAATAAATAAAATTCATTTATTGCAGGCAAGATGCGAAAGATAAATTTCAAAAATTACTTAAGTAATTGTATTGAATTTTTCGATAGTTTATAATCAATTCATGGCAAACCGAAAAATTGTGCACTGGTACCAAACTTTTTCTGCCTAGCCTTTTTCCAATTATGTTGGAGTCGGCTTCCAGTGTAACCGGATACAGCTGAGTACCAGTATTTTATATGGAACTTCTCCATATCTGACCTCCATAACCCAGTTAGTATTGGGTAATACGATACCCATTGTTAAGACTGATTGTCAGAGTTTCGGGTCACTGTCAAAGATCTAAAATTTGTCGATTGTTGTCCATCCAGGACGAAGGAAACTCGGTATGTAATGGGTGGTCTCATCCACGGATCAACCTAAGCAAGTGCGGCTTAACCTTAAGATCGACCTGAGCAGCTGTTATTATTAAGCCATGAGTTCTTCCTAGGTTAATAGCCATACACACATACCCATTGCACAATAAAAAAATATGAAACCGTCGCGTCAGACAAAAATACTAGACATGAGGTCTCTCTTGATACAAGCACAAGCTTTTTACCCGACTGCGTCAGAAGGAGGGTAATGTTATTCTCATTTTAATGCCAATAGTAAATTCTCACATAAAACAGGTATTTAAAAAGGAAACCGGTTAAATACACAGAGCGAAAGCTCAAATCAAGAAGTTAACGATGACATGCGAGTTTTAAATATACCTACCTATAAAGGGTGTAAAAAGACCCTTAACGAAGTCGAAAGGCACTTGTTCTCCCCGTCATTGAGATATTTTTTGTTCTAGACTATACCTAGAAACCTTCTAGTTACGGAGATATTGGGGGTCAAAATTCCAACTTTTTCACAAGTTTTTTTTTTTAATTCCTGTTTTTCTCCACGATTCCCGTACTATTCAATCCATCCATTAGCACCAGCATCAGCTTTTTTATTTTCATGATCCGTCGTGTTGAATTTATAGTTTATTTTTTGTAATATTGTATGATGCACGTCATGTCCCTGCCACAAATATATATTTTTTTCTTCCACCATGTTTTGAGTTCTTTACATTGAGTCCTACCGTAAATCGTGATTTTTCACCCCAAAAAAATAAGTCGATTACCAGCAATTTTTTTTTTGCGTCAAGTTACTTAGTTTGATGTACATAGTACTTGGTTGACGGCTTCGTTAAGGGTCTTATCACAACCTGTATATTTAAAAATATTTGGCGGTCCAATATAGCGGGCCTTCCAGCGGTCCGCTATATATGATAGACAGATGAATGGGTTCCTCCCATTCATACAGGCAGAGTTACCTACCAGTTACTGTCTGTTGTTTCGCGTTTAGGCTTTCTAGATATTTAGCATAGCCATAAATGTGCAAAGACATTCTCACACACATATCTTATCGTCATTGACCTACGGGTACGGTGATATCTTTCAACAATTAGCGTTGTACCTAGTGTTAAAAAATTGTTATTATCTTAAATACATTTTTTTTTTAATTTCCTTCAATACACATCCAATAATATTATGAATCAGATACGCGTTTTATCTTTGAATATTAGCGAAGTTTTGTTATTTTCGAGTAGGTAGGCCAGAAATTGCACAAAACAGAGAGGTTTGGAGGTAGAAAGGGTAGACCTTTGCCCAGCAGTAGGACACAACACAAGCTGGGCTAATAAAAAGTTTGTTATAAATGTGTATCTACTCACTTTATCGCCACTGTTTTTATTTTTTTGCGTTTGAAGACACATTACGTCTAAAAAAAATTATATAATAAATTTAAAAAAAAAAAAAATCCCGAGAACAATCTGCGACTCCCACACCCCTTAAACTTAAGGGGAAGATTTATAAAACAATGGTTAGACCTGCTGTCTTGTTTGAATCAGAATGTTGGCCGACAAAAGCGATGAATTAAAGGCGTCTGGCTGAGATGAGAATGCTAAGGGGGATGTGTAGTGTTATGCGAATGGATAAAATAAGAGGAAGTCTGAAAGTGGCGCCGGTAACTGAAAAGTTGTGTGGTAATCGGTTGTCGTGGTATGGGCATGTGATGCGGAGGAATAAGGGAAATGTCGTGAGGAAAGTTTTGAGTAAGAATGTGGATGGGTGTATGAGTAGAGGAAGACCAAAGAAACGATGGATGGACTGTGTAAATAATGATATGGCAAGGAGGTGTCTGATGCGATGACGAGTAATAGAGAAGTATGGAAGAAGGAGACATGCTGTCATGGTTGGATGATTTTTAAGTTCCGAAGTAAGTCATATCTGGGTAATACCTCCCTCTAATTTAAAAGCTTTGTTTAGCTCTTAAATTAGAGGGAGGAAATAAACAAATAAATAAACTTAACGTATTCTGATTTCTGATGTCGAAATTAGTCTGGTAGAACAAATTTAAAAAAAAGAGGCACAATTTAATATTCATATTTTTCTTTCAGATGCTAAATTACGAACCATCACTAAGGATAAAGAGGAATTTAAAACAGCTTTGGCAGACATACGTGTCCATGACGGCGGTGACTGTCCCGAATACGCCATGACAGGCATCGAGAAAGCTCTAACAAACAGCTTACCGCTTTCCTACTTGTACGTGTTGACTGATGCTTCAGCTAAGGACTACGAAAAGTTCGAACAAATCAAGAATATGGCGCAAAAGAAGCAGAGTCAGGTAACACTACACACACACACACACACACACACACACATTTATGTAACACTTCAAGCACAAAGTACAGAGGCAAACTAGCGCGCGCGCGCTTATACAGAAAGTGGGCAACGTCGCAAATAGCTATCAAATACTTCGCTGTTTTGATTAATTTGGCAATATTACTGAATAGAAATAAGAAATATCCCTAACTAGTGAACTAAAATATTGATTATGAAATGCAACAATTAATACCGAATATTTAGTTTTCGATGTAAAAAAAGCTATTTAGAAACTTTCTAAATGCTATTTTACACCTAAAACGGTTACAACATCAAATTCAGTGTTTTAATTGCAATTCATTATTAATATTCTAGTTAGTAAATAAATTAAAACGGTATATATTTGACAGCTGTTTGCGGCGTTGCCAACTTTTTGGATGAACGCTCTTAATGTCATAGGCCTTTTCTAACAATTATTTGGTCGATCATTCTTTTTGCGTTTTGTTTTTGGACCAGCCGATAGACTTTACACATTGATATCAAAATGATGTTGCCAATGCTAAATTTCCAAACGCCTAGTTGACGCTTCTCGTGACCCATGGGCTGGCTTTCCTTGGCCAGAGGCTAAGCATGGCTATACAAGATTGTAACGCGCGCCGCCAGTTCTTGGGCACATTACCAGCTGACAGATTTGAGGAGATTTTTGATTCCATTTTTTAGTTTGTTGTTAGTTTAGTTTATTTAATCGGTTTTGTATTTGTAATAATGTATATTGTTGTTAGTTTTAAACATATTAATTACAAGAAGTTAAGTTTCTCATGTTTTTTGGTTGTTCTCTATTCAGGTAGTTTTTATACTGACTGGCGAATGTGGATCAACAAGTGATCCTGAATATCAAGTGTATCACCAGGTGGCACAGGCTACGGGTGGACAAGTTTTCCAAATGATGAAAGACGATGTCAAAGACGTAAGATTCCTTGTATTCTAGCTATTTCAGTCATGTCAAGCATACGGCACGAGGATCAAATGACTCGTGACCAGATTCAAAGAATTTCTACACTAATTCTATAAAGAAGGCAAGTTTGCTTTGTTCGTTTTTTTGTTTTGTATGTTTGTTGTTAGTTTGTGTGTTTGTTTGTTTGTAATCTTCGGAACTAGTCGACCGATTAACTATCGACAGGTGTGTGCGCGGAATAAGAGCGTCATACTGATCTAGCAGTTGGCCAATAGTTTGCTGATAAAAAGTCTGCATTTTGCGGGGACTGTTATAGGCTGATGGACACCCCTGAAATAACTGGACCGATCCTTATTTTCCTTTCAAATAATTTCTGAATGACCAACTTTTGTTTATTGGGACAAGCCCGCCACGCTATTCCCAAACCACTGTAACTCCTGAAAGCCAGAATCAACAGTGGCAAACACCAAAAAGACGAAGTCCCAGAGAAAGAATTTTACAGTCTTGGATCCCGCAACGAAATTAATCAGAAAAGTATAACGGAGGAGTAGGAAAACCATAATTTCCACTTGTGTTTACTTTGTCAACAGATCTTAAAGTATATTGAGGAGTCTATTACGGGCAGAGGAGTTCCGGTCGTCAACAGCAAGTACCCAGCCGGCACCCACAAAGTTAAAGTTAGTACCTAGGCGTTTTAATAGGAACAACTCTCTTTTACATGCTTAAATAATATATAATACTATTATAAAGAGATGGAGATGGCGGGACGTACTGGACAGGTTCTATCAGAAAAGGAAGGAGAACGCGCGGGAGGAAGGCCTTTGCCCGGGAGTGTGATAGAGAAGGCTAGAAAACAAAAGTTCTTAAGTTTATATTTAGGAGATAATATTCGGAACTGCTGATCTGATACCGAAAATTCTTAGAAAGCTACATTATCCCCGATTGTTTAAACGTTCCCGTGCCAAAATTATCTACCATGAACCGCGAGCTAAAGCTTGTACTAGGGGCTAATCAAATATTAAGAGAGAAAATATATTATTATTTGACATTTATTTGGAATGTCACAGTATAAATCTCGGTATAGATTTTGAACCTATTGGCATCGTACAGTTTTTTTTCCCTTTTTTGTTTTTTTTTTATTGTTATTTTTACTATTTTAGTTTTATTGTTGATGTCCGCATTACTCCAATAAATGCTTATGCTCTTTCTGTTTTATTTTTTGTTTTCAGTTTAACGTCGATGCCCATACTGAAGACGTGTTGATTTCTCTAACTGGACTGGGTTCCAGGATCGGAGAAGTTACAGGCCCAGGTGGAATCAAATCACCAACGGATTCCATTGTCTCTGGCAAAGATAAAATGGCGGTGCGTACCTACCTAACATATGTTAGCATATCACGCTGCTTGCTGACTGGCTTAGGCTTTCCATAATTACGACTTTCATTTCCTTCTACTTCATCTGTATAGCAACTATGTTTCTGGGGTCAACTTCCAGTCTTACTATGATTTTACATGAAGTGACTGCCTGCATATGGTTAATAAAATCAAAGTTGTACTGATTGTAGATCCTAACTTTGATAGCTTATATCTCGGAAACGTGACGCTTAGCTCTCATACAATACTTGTTTTTATTGATAGCAGCTATTGATTATATGGAGCTATTTTAAAAATGAAATAAAAAAAAAATGCCAGATGTTTAGTTACTGTGAATTCATTAATGGCATCATTCGTCGTGCCTTCGCCACCAGCCATTTTAGAATCCAACGACGATGGTAAGAGACCAGACGGTATGCTTATGATGTCTTGGAAGTTGGGTGTGTCTTTGGTGTGGGATGCAGCATAACGTGTCGACACCCTTGCGCCATCATAACTTCCTAACATGGCAGGCTGTGCTGGCGGCGCAAATAAAATAACTTAATAATTGGTAGTTACGTGTTTAAACCGTTTGGAATTAAAACACTGGGGCCATGGGGTCCGAGTGTACCCTAGTATTTTGAGGATATCGCCATGCGATTGGTCAGCTCATCTCATAACCAGAGGTCTGACCTATTTCTTGGTCAAAGAATCAGCATTGCCATTCTACGTGGTACTGCTGGCAGCCTTCTGGGCACTTTCCCCGTTGACAGCGATGCGGACGGTTTTTTTGACGCCCTTTAATTATTTTCTGCTTTTGATACATATACACATTTTTATTATTAATTTAGGTCAGTATAGTAAATAATGTAGATAAATAGTTGAGCCATCGAGTTGGCAAGTTAGTTTCCATACTAAATCAATGGGTATCGTTTTGTCAGCTCATAAAAAGTGTGTCAGTTGATTTGTGGTGCCATTTACCCTATTTTTGATAAATATTTTGTGTCGACAGGTCAATAAAGTCAGTAACTTAACGCCCGGAGACTATGAGGTGGAAATCGAAGGCAGGCAGGAAGTTCACATAATCGTCATCGCCAAGAGTGACCTCCACTTTCAGTTCGGATTTTCTGTTCACAGATCCACTTCTATGGAAGACACTGTCACAATACCGCCTCCAGGTACGATTATGATATTTATTTATTTCAGCCTTATTTAAATCTTGACAATTCTTTGCCCTTTATGTTTATTTTCACCCGATTACGGATTTTAAATCAATTTTCAACGTCTATTTCACCCGCTTAGAGGTTGAATTTTCCAAAATCCATTCTTAGCGGATGTCTCATAATGGCTACCTGTATGCTCGTTCCGTCAAGTGGTTCGAGCTGTGCGTTGATGGTCAGTAACTAGAACTAATAATTTTATAAGTTTAATACTTATAATGGGTGTCAAAAGACCCTTAACGAAGCCGAAAGGCATTTGTTATCCCCGTCAAAGCCATCATATTTTTGTTCTAGGCCATACCTGGGAACCTCCTAGTTACTGAGATATTGGATGTCAAAGTTTCAACTTTGTCACAAGTTTTTATTTAAAAAAAAAAACGGCCATGACCCCTGTACTATTATTGAATAGTACAGGGGTCATGGCCGTTTTTTTTCATCCATCCATCAACACAATGTTTTGAGTGCGTTACTTTAAGTTCTATCGTAAAACGTGATTTTTAACCCCAAAAACAAAGTCGTTTCAAAATGGTTGAGTTGAATGGTGCTGATACATGCGTCATGTTCGTGAACGGGCGCTGTCAGTTGTGACATTCTGATTTAAAAGAGTGTCCATGGAGTTTCTTGCCCGTTCTTCTCCATAGAGATCTACGTTAGGGAATGGGCAATTATAGTACTTTCACAGTTTTTATGCCTTGTGACTGGAACTGTAGCTACATTTCTTTGTTGTTTTTGTTTCGACAATTCAAAAGTGCCTGTATACTGTAATAAATGCTTTGATTTTGATTTTTATTAAATTTACCGTATTTAATTTTTCAGAACAAAACGTGTATTTAATTGTCAAGTTACTTGGTGAGGAAGTTGAATTCTCTGCAGCAAAAATCCTCGATTTGAACGACAACGTCATTGCAGAGCTGCGTCTAGAACCAATCAACAAAACAGAACTAATCTACGTTAGTTCCTCTTTTAATCCACCGACTACTCTGTTCCTTGTTACTGTAAGTATTATTTTATAGTAAATAATATTAAATTCGAAATCTCGAGCTCGTGGCTAAATAATAATAGCCGCTCCCGTCGATCTTTAGGTTAAGCCGCGCTTTGCTTAGGTTGGTCCGTAGATGGGTGATTAGTTAACTACCCATTACATACCGAGTTTCCACCGTCCCTCAGAAAGCAAGTTAAGTTGTTGGTCATTTACAGCCGTTATAGGTAGTGTAGCCCGAAAGTCTGACAATCAGTCTTAGCAAGGGGTATCGTATTACCCAGGACTAACTGGGTTGTGGAGGTCAGATAGGCAGTCGCTCCTGGAACCTCCACGCTAGACTGGAAGCCGACTCCAACATAGTGGGGAAATGACTAGGCAGATGATGATGATTAAATTCTAATTCAGGTTTTATACAACATTAGTTTTAGTATATGCGAAACCTGATACACGTGTCTAGTATTTTTATGTAAAGAATCTATGTACAAAATTTAAAAACTGTATCATGAAAAATCACAAAGTTATAAGCTTGTTCTGTTACCTAGTTGTCCGCACAAAAACGTTGTCACCACACAGCGCGCGCCTTCAGCGTCTTCTTGAGCTCATTGATAATAATAATTTGGCAGTAGGTACCTAAATTATTGCAATAGGTACTCAAAGTCGCTAGGTATCCAAATTTTAACTTTTTTAAATATTTATGGGAAAAAATATAACATTGATTAAAAATGATTTTAAACGATTCAGTTACTTATTCTGAAAATAATGTAGTATACTAAGTCGCTTCTGACACGACACAACACGTCCGCGCGGTCGCCCGGAGGCGGCGAAGCAATTAAAGTATTGACATAGCGCCGCAACGCACTGAGAGGCGGCCAGCGCCGCTCGTGCACCAGTGCGTACCGAACTTAGCTTAGAACGTAGAGGCTAGCGAGTAGCGAACTGAAACGAACGCTCTAGAAAGCAAGCCATCTGTCAGTACATTATTAACCCTAGGTATCAACGGATTCACACAAGTCAATACGACGTGAGATCCGCTTTACCACTCAATCGCGCAGTGACAAGTGGTGTCGTGTGGGAATCACCAAAGGTACGTTTATGTGACAGCGGAAATGAGAGAGAATAAGTAGATACTAAATTAGGTATGTTGTTATCCCCATCCTCTTGCGCATATCCCAATTTATGTGTCGTCTTCTTCCATAAACTCAAACTCAAAGCATTTATTTCAATTAGACCATTATAGGCACTTATGAATGTCAGAAAAACAAAGAAAGCAAATCTACAGTCACAGACACAAGGCATAATCACTTGTGAAAGTACTGTAGTTTCCCATTCCAAGACGTAGACCTCTATGGAGAAGAATGGGCAAGAAACTCCATGGCAAAACTCCATACTTCTCTATTAGTCGTCTTCTCACGATTCACCCTCTTTCTAGCCACACCATCTATCACACACTAAAATGTATCCATAGTTTCTTTCATCTTCCTCTACTCTTTTAGCCAAACATGCTTACATATAACAGTTATAATATACCTCGTGACATTTTATTATTTATTTATTTAAACTGCATGCACAAGAGTGGTACTTAGGCGGACTTAATGCCACAAGGCATTCTCTACCAGTCAACCTTTGGGTCAAATAGGATAGCATTGTGATAGAGTACAAAAAAATAAATAAGAAAAAAAAACCATTTTGTTAACATAGATTGATATACATAAATAGGTACATACCAATACACATACATACAGTAAAATAAAATAAACACACGACACGACATTTCCCACGACATTTTCCTCATTCCTCCGCATCACATGCCACAACAGTTTTTGTAATAAGCTTGTATGTTAATAATTGATTTGCTATAGGGTAATTTTTCTTCTAGGTAATCGGAAAGGATTTGAAAACTGGAACACCTTTTATAAGAACGGCTCCAACACCCATTGAACGACAGAAGCCATCAGCAGGTACATACAAAGTTATGCATATTTGAAAATACTTGACAGCGAAAATATATCTTTCTTGTTCTATCTCCTAGACTCTGTGCAAGTTTGAACGAGATATATAAAGTTTTCATAAGCAATTTACGTCAAAATCTATAGAGCTCCGCTCCGGAGCTGCCCACAGACAGGAAAATTTTGGACAGCAACTCGGGTGTTTGTTCACTTGAAATACTTGACAGAGACAATATATCTTTCTTGTACGGTATTCTATACTCTGTACAAGTTTTAGCGGCAATGGAAATTGTATCTAACAGTTTCCAGTCACTGAGCTCGGTGTAAGGTAAAGGCCCAGCGCAGGCATAATGCCGCTTCAAAACGTTTTTATACAAAATGTACGTAGGCGACGTGTCGTGAATTACACTCAAGCGGTACGCCGCAGGCACGCCGTTCTTTCGTTTCCTTATAATTGCCTGCGCTCCGCCTGTGCCGAACCGTCACCCTAACGCCGTTTCTGTATAATCCGCGCCTAAGGAAGGAATTAATATAAACAACTTGAATATCGTACTGATCCTCGTCGACTGAACAAGGCCAAACAACTTGGTAATGTCAAAAAGTTTCTACGCCTGAAGTACAATTACACAATATTTTATTTTATTTTCCCATTTTTGTATTTCAATACACTTAATAATTGTACCCACAATTATTAAGTGTATTATATAGCTAGAGAAAAGTTCAGTTATTTAGTGAAATAATAGTTTTGTTTTACTGAATAATCTAACCTACGAGATACATTTTACTATAATATTATGTCACCACATTTTTTCGAATATAGGTTTTTTATTGTAGGCCTACTTACTACCTAGGCTTTTTCACATCATTCGAAGTATCCTTCTTAATTATGCTGTTCATCAAATATTTTATCAAAAAATATTTCCTTAAAGCTACATTCTTCATGTATGTATTTTATGGGCATCATATTATGTAGGCATATTATGTACAATATTTCGTTATGTTTAGTAAGTAAGTAGTTTTTATTTATTCACTTTGTAATTATTCAATTTTTATGTAATAAAATATATTTCAACTTCAAATTGCTTCTTCATTTTTTTCCTTTATATATTTATTTTAGTCTTATTATCTCTTCAAAGAATGCCTTTCGGCAAACTAGTGGGTGTAAAGTGGCCCTTACCGAAGCTGAAAGACACTCAAAGTGCATTTCGGCTTCGTGAAGGGTCTTTTTGTACCTGTTCTTCCCATCATTGTGACCATTTTTTAGTTCTAGATCATACCCGGGAACCTACTAGTTACGGAGATATTGGAGGGCAAAGGTCCAACTTTTTCACACGTTCTTACATAATACAAGTTTTAAATGTTATAACTTTACTTTAAATTAATAAACGAAACCTGTACTATTCAATGCATCCATCAGCACAATGTTATGAGTGCGTGACATTGCGTGCTACCGTATACCATGATTTTTCAGACCAAAAATAAAGTTATTTCGGAGCAACAATTTTTGCGTAGAGTTACTTAGTTTGATGCACAGAATGCTTGATTGGTGGCTTCGTGAAGGGCCCGTTACACCATACATAAACAGACGGAATAGAAAAATATGTCTCCTTTTTTTAGTTCGGTCAGAAACACAGATGACAAAAACAGAGACTAAACGTTATAAACAAGACATCGATGTATGTTTTTGGTTTTTGCAAGCACGATGTAATTGGGTAGATGAATTCCCCAAAGTCTTCACCGAAATGTAGCCAGGCTAAAACAGAAGAAAAGAGGAAGAAGAGGTCTACATCAGGCCCATGAAGGGCCCAGAAAAAGCGTCACTATTAATTAGGAGATCGAGAATGGAAAATTCAAAATCGGTGCTCAAATGTACGCCTCACGTCAGGATATTTAATATTACTGACCTTGACAATTCCAATGACGATATGCTCTAAACCAGGTCTGTCTGAATAGTAGTGCAGCACCAAGGCTCCGTCTTCAGGCCGTTCAGTGCATCGGAAGGAAGGTGATCGCATGCCAGGGTACAAGGTACCCAGGTGGTCGTGGAGGCCGTCCAAGTTCTGGAAAAATAAAATTGAAATTTTAATTAATAAAGGTTTCAAGAAAGACGTTGCATGGAAGAAAGTAGATCCGAGACAATGGTAACACTAATGCTGTTATCAACAAAAACAAACAATTCTGATGTTCGATAACATTATGTAATAATAATTATCTTTATGAACTTGAACGATTCTTTTACGACATAACATTTTTCTTAAAAACGAACTTCTACTATTGAAATGATAAAATTAATTATTACTGACATTGGATCTTCAGGATATTACAAAACAGCTGAGAGCTATAGGCGGCAACAACACGAGACTGCACAGTAGCGCCTCTTGTGGATGCGACCGTAAACTTTTATTGACGAGTGTCAGCCAGGCCAGTCCTAAAGGCTTTATTCCTTTTGAGTCAAAGATTTAAAAAACCAATGTATTTCAGAAGACCCTGATTATTCTAAGGATGTTTCATATTGAATTACCTAGTATATTTTGGTAAAAGTACTAGTTGAACGTCTCGCTAATAGATGGCGCTAATTTCAACTACTATGATTCTACGATGGTCTCAACCTTGGATCTTATTGATTTTAGCCTACTCTGCGAAAAATGTAGATACCTGTAAA
This sequence comes from Noctua fimbriata, assembly GCA_905163415.1. Lineage (NCBI taxonomy): Eukaryota > Metazoa > Arthropoda > Insecta > Lepidoptera > Noctuidae > Noctua > Noctua fimbriata. The sequence goes on along the minus strand of LR990929.1, from coordinate 5,783,658 downwards.
ATTTATGCTGTACTTGCTTATGCGCGCGGCTTTGCTCGCGTGGATTTTGGTAATTGTCCCATGGGATCGTACTACTGGGATAAAAAGTATCCTATGTGTTAATCCAGATTATTAACTACCTGTGTGTCTTTCATCCGAATCCGTTGAGTTTATGCATGAATAAAAAACATCCCTCCATTCATTCTTTCGCATGTAAAATAGTAGTAAAGTGTCAAATCACCTGCAAAAAATCTCGTGGTGTAGCTCCCAAAACTTGCAAAATCTTGTCATATCCGGAGTCTTGGCAGAACTCGAAGAAAGTCTTCCCAAATAGCTCCAGAATTGCATCTGCAGGGATTTCTGTAATCAGGTAAACGTTTTGATGTTAAAAAAAACTAATAAAAAGAAATATACCAAAAGAAAATGTTTACTCTCAAGCTTTCAAAACAATCATGCTGAAAAAGCTGATATTTCTAGATAAAAATTAGTGCCCAAGTGATCTATTGCATTTAGAGTCATTCATATTTTTGTTGTTAAAATTTCAGTAGATAGCCGAAACTAAATGAAAAGAATCGTTATTAATTAAAGGTATTTTGTTAAACCTCAGATTAAATTTATTACTTACGCAGCACTTCAACGGCAGCTGTGATCAGGTGATAAGTGATCTCATCTTCGTAGATCTGCCGCACGAGGAAGCTACCTTCCATCGACACATCCGCCTTTTTCCTATACAAATAGAAACATTCTTTAACATCTTCATCATTCCATACGCTTATCCTAATGTATTTGGGGTCGGCGCAGCATGTCTTCTTCTTCTTCCATACTTCTCTATTACTCTTCATCTCAGCAGTCACCTCCTTTCTAGCCATATCACACAGCCCGTCTATCGTTTATTTGGTCTTCTACTACTCTTATAGCCATCTACATTCATACTCAACATTTTCCTCATTCTTTAACATCAAGTATAACAAATTCTAAATATTTTTCATGTTTCATTTTGCCTGTCCTGTTGCTAGCACAGTTCAGGAGCTGATGGACGAATTTGTCCCGAATTAGTTTAGTTTGCCATCGACACGCCAGGAAGAAGAAATTGAGTCAATAATTCAAATGCCGATAATTGTTAAATATAATATTATAGCCGCACTATTAAAAATCAAGGGGTGCCAGATTATTGGAATGCTCGGATTACTGGATTGTATATAAAAAAAAAACCGGCCAAGTATTAACTTGTAGGTTATTAAACTACATATTTACGATTTTCAGATTTTTTCCTTTACATGTGCTGTAAGACATTGCTTCTTGACAAATTTCATGATTCTAAGTCAACGGGAAGATGGTTTTTAGTTTGAGGTTTGGATTCCCTTGTGAAATCGCAAAATATGCGACATAAACGGTCATATCTTTTGATTGCGTTGACTTACAAGTATGATTTTTTCACTGCTTCAAGGGGTAATAAATTTGAGTATTTAATGTTAATTGCAGCTTGATACCTCCACGCGTTCTTGAGAAAAAGGGTCTTGACAGACGGACAACAAAGTGATCATATAAGGGTTCCTTTTTTCCGAATGAGGTACGAAACCCTAAAACATTCATAAAGTACTAATTTAATAAGGGAATAAGCATTTGTGTACTACAAATTAGTTAGTAACGGCAGCAGAAGATACGTTTTGAGCGAGAATGTATGCACAGTGGTAAGTTCGTGCTGTTGCTTTGCTTCTATTTTACATTGACGCGGGTAGAGGGTGCCGAACTGATGGACGCGTCGTATTACTATTCTGCAAATATAACATTACGCCTGTTATCACTGAAGGGTTAGGCGGAGCTGTACTTAATAGGCTTCTTTTGGGTTAGCTCATTCCATCGTCGACCTCATCTCTGTCCTCAAGAAGAGGCCCATTAAAAATTAAAAAAAAAACTGAAGAGCCGGATTACCGACTCTACAGTAATAATAAACATAGAGCTGGGTACTTCTTCTCGTGTAGGTTTTGCAGTGCACTGTTTTAAGACGATGAGTGGACATAAATTATGATAGGCATTCCCTTCGTTTAAATGATTAAAGTCTCAAAGACAAGTCTTTAAGTTCAACACAACATTATTTTTAGTATATGCGAAACCTGAACATAGTTTGTTCAGAATAAGTAACTGAATCGATTCCAATAATTTTTAAACCATGTTATATTTTTTCCCAAAAAATATTTAAAAAAAGTAAAAAGTTGGACACCGAGCGACTTTAAGTACCTATCGCAATAATTTAGGTACCTACTGCCAAATTATGTTTATCAATGAGCTCAAGACGAAGCTGGAGGCGCTCTGCGTGGTGACCGCGTTTTTGTGCGGACAACTAGGTAACAAAACAAGCTTATAACTTTGTGATTTTTCATGATACAGTTTTGAAATTTTGTACATAGATTCTTTACATAGAAATACTAGATACGTGTATCAGGTTTCGCATATACTAAAACTAATGTTGTATATATAAGCCTCTTTCAAGTTGTGGGACAACTTCCAGTTGTCCATTTATCGCATTTAGATTGTCACTGTTGCCTTTTATTGGGTCATCGGACTTTATGTAAAGTTTTCGTACTAATTGACATGAAATGAAGTAAGTTTTGAAACTGTCATGGTCACTAACATTATGATTAACACTAGAAACGGGATATTTACCATGTTTACTGTTTGTTTTGAGATCTTTCGCTGTTGCAAGCACCATGATCATGGATAAACATGGTAAATTTCCCGTTTCTAGTGTTAATGAGAATGAAGTGAAGTGCTAGACTCTATTTATTGGGTTTTATATGTACGTCACGGAAATATTCTTAAACAAACATAACATCAGGCATGTTATCCCCGAAAGTTTAGGCAGAGGTGTACCTCATAGTACGCTAACATTTCGCCAATTATGTTTAAATCCCATGTCTGTCCCATGGGGGCGAGCCTATTGCCATCACTCGGGCACATATCTAGACTCCTTGGCTGCAACTGAGAAATTCAAGATGGAAAACCCAATGACAATTTGCTTGACTCGGGAATCGAACCCAGGACATCATGCTAAGCCATGAATGGCAGGCAATCTTGAACGAAAAATACTTAAAACTTACTTGATTGTCTCCCATGTCTCTTCGTTAAAAGTTTTGGTGACAAGTAACTCGAGGGCGTAGTTCACGAACCCGTACTAAAAAAGACGACAAAAATATTGTGTAAATTTATTTTTGTCATTTTAAATCATTAATGCTTAATGTTGTTTATTTACTTACCATGTTGTAACTTTGTTTAGGCTTCTGCAACAAAAGTAATAGAATAAATTATGTGGTAATTCAAATTTTCTTGAGCTGTGCTATATTTATGATAGGAAACAATTTTATTTTCGCCATTTTATTAATTTTAATTTGTACATCTGTTGCAGTAAGAGCCTCTCAAAATAGCAACTACATGACTAGCGTTTGATCCCGCTTCGTCTGCGTTTATTCATTCATTCATTATAATGCAAATTGGTATCATAGTAGTCTACGAGAATGACTTTCTCCATTTCCCAAACTACTTATCTATCTTTCTCAACGATCAATACACGGATAGTTAAATTCGCATTTATAAATTAATATGCAAGTAGTGTGGAAGTAAGGAGCTCGTGGCCTTGGGTCCGCGCTTGCCTAGGTTGGCCCGTAGATGGGTGACCACCACAAACATTCCGAGTCTCCTCCGTGCCAGTGTTAGTTAGTTAGTCAGTGGCCCAAAATTCTGACCAACAGTCATACCAAGGGATATCGTATTCCCCAGTATAAACTGGGTCAGATATGCAGTCGCTCCATGTAAAATACTGGTATTTAGCTGCAGTCGGTTATACGGGAAGCCGATCTAAACATAGTTGGGAAAAGGCTAGGCAGATGATGATGCAAGTAGTGTGAAAGTATGGATCATACAAGTAAAAACTTCCGAATCCTGCTTTTCCTATAACTCCCAAAAAATAATGTTCACAGAAAACGATTCAAAAACTAAGAAATCACACAGCCAGATTGAAAGTGACCTAACTCAAAATTACGTCGAATTGAATTAAATACTTAAAACTACTAATAAAATGGGTAAAAAACATTTCGTCTCTTTCATTTCCGCGAACACGAACGATTTTTTTTATTTCCCACAAAACAAACAATTTCATGTTAGGTCAATTTTGTTCTCAGGGTGCGAAATATTTGATACTTTAAGGCGTGACTAGACAATTCATATTTCATTGAGTAGAAAACTCATTTTCTTTGCACGATCTCACGCCTTGGGAACAAAAGAACCGCTTCTTTCTTTCTTTTTAATTTCTTTCCTACGATCGTTGTCATGAAAAACGAATGAGGGAATTTAGTCATTATTATTTTCTTTGATATTTTAGTAAGAAAGGGTAGGCTTAAATGAGTTTTGTTATTGTCTATTCTCTTCGACGGTATTTGCAAAACAATAAAATTGATATTTTTTATTACCTTCATAGTTATCAAGTCATGTTTTATAATGAACTGTATGTACAAAATGTTTTTCATATTTTTGTTTACAAACCATCGATTACTTATTTGTGGCCTACTAATTGGATACATACTCAGATATGACTTATTTATTATTCAAGGAGGAAGGTGGTGGTGTGGAAGGTGTTTTAATTAATGAATTAAGCAATCTTTGCTTTTAAACTTCAATATTAAAACACCCGTTTTCTTTACAGACCCAGTGAACGTCCATTTGCCAAATTAAAAGATTACTATTTTCTCCAGTTCGTTTCCTGCTCGCTTAAACTATTTAAGCTACTCGCCACTAGATGGCAGCACTATCTCACCTTTACGAACATTGCTGTAATTCTATTACTAACTAGATGGCGCTGTATTGCGCATGTTTTGTGGAAAAAAAAATAAAAATGTTGTAAGAATAATTAAGCTTCTTTGAATCAAGAATTAAATTACTATTACACGTATAATTGATTAGTTAATTTAAACAAATTGTGTTGATCGTAATAATAATTCCGCATTTGAAAGATGTCAAAAACACAAAAAAACAATAAATTACAATACATAACCACTTATAGAAATTAAATTAAAATGAAGAAAAAAAGAAGACAACTCAATTAAATTGTTAACATAAACAACAACAATAAAAATTAACAACTCGAACAAACATTATTAAAAACAAATTTCTTAATGAAAATCAAAACTAGACCAATTAGGTACACTCAGAAAAACTCACCTTTTCAAATCCGAAAGTTGGAAACTAATTATTCACGACGTTTACAAACTCGCTCGTATCGAAGCCATATAAATTAAATACGTGATGTTTGTTTTTGTTTTAGGCCGACGTAACACCCACCCACATTACTGATCGCGCCAAGAGACTGGCGGCAACTGACGTACGGCTGTCATTGGCTGCGAGGCTAACGCGTAATTACGTAAAAAATTAAGAAAATACTTACAGAACCTGCAATATTCATATTTAGAAAATATCTAGATATTATTCTTCTTAATGTTTCATAATAAAATGATACTTTTCTTTGTTGTATGTCTGATAAAACTGTTTTTACGTTTGGCCGTCTAGCGACATTTTCTGGAACTAATTTAGTTACACTATTCGATAATAGATGGCGTTAGTAGTAGCTACGTCGGAGTTCTATTCGCTTTATTTATGATTTTCCTTGAGAAACATAATTGGATGTAATATACTAGCTTATGCTCGCGGCTGCGCCCATATGAAGTTTAATAATCCATTGTCCCTAGGGAATCGCTGTAAAGAGAAATGAAATGGAATGTCCTTGAAATCGTTTTAATGTTTGCAGATCATACTATAATTTGTATAATGAATGACCGTGAAAGGCTAAAAATAGAAGGCGTGGAGCTTGATATGATTTACTGCCTTTGTAGGTTTTAATTTAGTTCAAAAGAGACTATTAATAAAAAATATATATCAAAGGGATTTACGTTACGTTAGATAGTTAGGGCTGTACCTTAATAACGTAATTTAAATCCCTATACGGCAGGTACAAAAAATCGGTCAGATGAAAATATTAGCCAGTCTCAGTTCAGTGTATGGGGCAATTAACTTTTTTTTAAAATAAAGCAGAGAAAAATGGCTACGCATACCGCACCGTCCGTGGAAACGGTTTGGCTATGTGGGGCTCGCACCCACTAAAAAAACCGCCTTGAGACTATGTTGCCTTGGTGGATGAGCCGCGAGAACTGCTACGCATGACGTTCGCGACCGATTTCCGGGCTCACCTGAGACATGGATGGAGCAACTAGCTGCCTTAGGTACCTTGGACTAATTTTGGCATTGTATGGATTTTAACCGATTTTTATAAAAAAAAATGCATGTTATAATTAACTCTCTACCTACGCTTGGTTGACTGAGAATGAGACTAGAGCATGTGTTAAGTTCGCCCTTGTAATTTTTTTTGTATAAAAACGCCTTGGGTACAAAACGGGCGCCGTCCGAGAAAACACTGCTGTCGTGACTTAGAGGCGTTTCGGGGAGATAGGTCGGAGAAAATCGCACTACTGGAACAGTCGAAGCTTAAGAACAACCCTTTTGCGTAAAAGTCGGTAAATACAGGCTGGAAAAAAAATTATAATAAAAGTTTCAAGTAGAATCTCTCTTTATTTATCGTTCTTTAAATATAGCACCTTTGTGGAATCTATATTATCGAGCCGTTTGGGGTTGAAACTCTGGGACCGTGGGGTCCGAGTGCTTACAAACTGTTTAAGGAAATTTCGAATCGCCTAGTTGGCGCTTCCCGTGACCCAAGGGCTGGCTTTTACCTTGGCCAGAGGCTAAGTGGCAACGCCGCCAGTTTCTTGGGCACATTACCAACTGACAGCGTTGAGGAGCAGTTTTTTTGATGCCCTTTTATAGTTTTTGTTAGTTTATTTAGTAGTTTTTAATTAATAATGTAAATAGTAAGTTTACTCTACTTAATATAAATTCTGAGACGATAAAAAAAGGACTTGATTCCTAATTTGATTGTGTTTTTTTTCTATCATATAATTTTACACAACCCAATTAATCCAGCTACTTAACACCAGCGACAATACAGCTACAACTACTTAAAACAATAACAAACCCCCATACACACACCACACGAATTAATTCGTAAATAAGGGTGTGTGTTATTAATCCATTTGTGTAATTACTAGCCACACCCTCACGTTCTGTCAAATCACTGGGCATGGCTCGCGTGTTTTGGTATTCGGTGCCAACTTTATACTTATTAGTTTATGGAATTAAGCTGGCCCTAATTGACTGCTAATTTTATGTTGATGTGTGGGGAAAAAGTGAAAAAAGTAGATGGATGGTAATGAGTCGTGTGAGTGAGGCTTAGCATGATGATAGGTGCACTGATAAATGCTTTGATGTTTCATAAGTGCCCAGACATCCCACTGCTCCTAACTTCAGAACATCTTTCTTGACAGGAACTGTGGCCAATCTGAAAATCTCTTAACCGTTTGCAAGCCCAGGTTGGCCGCTGTAGGAATAATCTGGCTAAATGGTATGGGTATCATTGACCCGTCCCAAATACAATGTCAGTATTGAGCCCCTCTGCAGGATATGCCCCACCTCCTTTCTTGCCCATCCTGCACAGCCACCTGCACCTTCCAGGATTTAAGAAAAGCCAATGGCAGACCTGTGCAGGTGGCTATATACTGATCGGGTATTATTTGAGTCCAGCGACACGCAAATTAGAAGATGCCCATGTCGATTTATGTGAAATGAAATATTTTGAATTTGAATGATATACTTAACAAAATAAAAACAAACCTAGGCCCTAACTGGTGAGCAGTGGTGGCGGCCCCGACTTACGAACAGTAGGTCGTGGGTTCGAACCCAGGCAAGCACATTACTTCGTGTAATTTATTTCATTACCACCTGCTCTCAAAAATGGTGAAGGAACCACCACACACACCATCACCAACACCATCGCTAGGAAACCTATCCTAGAACCAAACAGCACTGGCCCCGCGTGGCGGATTATAGCCCATTCCCTCTCATAGAGAGGAAGCTTGTCTCCCAGCAGTGGGAACATTATATACTGATTATGTTAGGCCCTAGCACAAGCGCACGGTGTAAACATGACTCATCTTTGTATCCCGGTAGGACGATCTTATGGGAAAATTACCGAAGTCAACCCGGGCGAAGCCGCTGACATAAGTTAGTCGGTAATAATGTGCAAAAAAAAGATTAGAAGCATATTCGGATGCGTGAAATATTTATTCATTATTTATTTATTAACACTTTATGCACAAGTAAAAAAACTGTACAAAGGCGGACTTAATGCCTTAGGCATTTTCTACCAGTCTACCTTATGGTGATGCAGAGACAATATACAGTAGGTGCAATAACAGAAAAAAAGACTAGAAAATATTTATAACTAAAACATATAAGATTAAATACATGTACACATACATTAAACAAAATTTACATAACCGTATTTGTATTTCACAATCGGTATACTGACTGTATTTTGCTACAAATCGCCGACTGACATGACGAAGTAATCGACCAGTTTGTTTGGTATCAAATTTTTTTTTTTTGTTACTACTAACTTTTACATTTTAAAAATGTGTTTTATTTTAAAAATGCCGTTATTTAACCGAAGCTAGGGTTGTGTTTACCTTAACCAAAAGAAAAAACTAGTCATGTCAAAATTATGAACAAATTCTTCTCTAAAAAGAAATTAAGAGATGGGGCCACCCATTGAGAGACGTCTCATCAAATTTCAAAACACGATCTCACATCTGAAACCTCTCATTCAAAAGAAACTTAAAAGGAAATTTGTTGAAACTTAGATTTTTATAATTTAAGCCCGAAATTAGTTTCGCCGTGTATCTAAGTAAATTAGTTTTTTGCCGTCTTCCGTTTCCGCTGGAGGCGTTATACAATTAAGTCTTTTTTTCTACTTTTTTTTAACTGTGTTGCCCTATTTTTTGTCTTGCTTCCGTCATTTGCAAACTGGCTACATTTATTTTTCACGTTTCTTTTTAGTGAATTTTTTATCTTTTTTCTTATCTTTTGTTAAAAAACAGAGTTGTCAGTTGTTGCATTTAAATTGGGGTCAGGTATTTTAGTTTCCTTTGCATTTTGTTTCTCTTTTAACCGTTACCCCGTTTTCACTGTCTCTACATTTCTTGGGACTTTTTTTTAGCCTATGTTGTCCCACTGCTGGGCATAGGATTCGCCATAGCCTTCCACTCCTCTCTCCCTGCGGATTTCTCCGGCCAATCTCTCGCAAGCTTAAATCCTAAAAATTTAACTTGATTAAAATGTCAGCTTTCAGTATGTACGTAATTAATCCGATAATTTTATAAAGACTATGTTTTGACCGACGAAATATCTATTTCGATATTATCTTGGATGCAAGTATAACAGTACAGTCTTCTCCTTCATATTATACGTTCATGCATGCGTCGTGGTGGCAGTTTTACATGTACAGTTTGACTGTACTGACGCGACTTGCCGATGGTTCTCACAACAAGAAAACAAAAGAGGCGGGCATGTGTCGCGTTACGAAAGTTACATCGCTTGATTTCGTAAATGGGGCCTTAGACTTCCGTACACTCTCGACCGAGAGCTCTCTCTATGTCTCTCCCGAGACGTCTCGCAAAAGACCGACAGGGGACAGCGAGCAAACGAGGATCAACGAGGCTAGACGAGCGCTACTATACACGGTGTGAGGGACATCGACGCACAAACGATTACCACGTATTCTGTACATCATTCCGAACTCTCAAAGAAATTGTTCATCGATACAGTTAATTTAAAAAAAATACCGATGTAAAATATTAAAATTACTAAACACGTGGTAATCGTTGGTATGTCGATATCTCTGCCACCATGTATACAATCCCGCACTCGCCCTGCCTCTGAGTGTCTCGGCGGGAGTGTACAGATGCCAGCAAATCAAGCTACCCGAAACTGTCAAATTTTCCCAATCAATTTTGAACCTAATATACAGGGTGTAAACAGACCCTTCACGAAGCCGTCAACCAAGCACTGTACGTCTAACTAAGTAACTTGACGCAAAAATTATTGCTGGGAAACGATTTGTTTTTTTGGGGTGAAAAATCACGTTTTACGGTAGGACTCCACGGGACGCACTCAAAGCATTGTGCTGATGGATGGATTGGACAGTACGGGGGTCGTGGAGTAGTGTTTAAAAATCTTACATTAAAAACATGTATTAAAAAATAAAACTTGTGAAAAATTTGGAACTTTGACCCCCAATATCTCCGTAACTAGAAGGTTCCCAGGTATGGTTTAGAACAAAAAAACGATCCCAAAGATGGGGAGAACAAGTGCCTTTCGGCTTCGTTAAGAGTCTATTTACTTATTTTATTGGCGATAAAGTTGAAAATCTATTAAACTTTGACAAATTGTAGTAGCTTGATTTGCTGGCATCTGTACAGCCCTTAGACTTTCACAAAAGCGTAGCGTGACCACAAAAGAGGTAGTTTTAACAGTTAATTGCTAAAAATAAATGGCTTTTTTAAATTAAAGCCTTCACGTGCTTTCGCGTCGTTTGAGACTCGTTTTTAGAAAGATTAAATTTTAAATATGTGTTAAAATATGAAATATTGTTGTAAATTGGTAGTGTGAGTATGTGTGATTATTTTTGTGCAATTTACTGATAGTTTTCTTGCCGAGTAAATATTTTACAGAGTGAAATCAAAACAAAATATTTCAGTAAAACACACTTATTCAAAATTCTATAGACTCTTTGGCCTTTTATTTTTACAACTCATTTTATGCGGTATTCCTCAAAGCGCAACAATTTTTAAGCGCAACTAAATTATTCCTCGAAGTGCAACCATTAGTTGCGCTCATACATTCAAATTAAAAATATTATATCTTTATTCCTCAAAGCGCAACCATGACTGAAAAAAATAATGAATTCATCATACCCCTCTCAATTTTGAATTTGTGAGCGCAATTAATGGTTGCGCTTCGGCGACTAATTTAGTTGCGCTCAGTTGGCTGCGCTTAAAAATAGTTGCGCTTTGTGGAATTAAGATATAATATTTTTAATTTGAATTTATGAGCGCAACTAATGTTCATCATCATCATCATCAGCCTATAGCAGTCCACTGCTGGACATAGGCCTCCTCAATCGCACGCCATTTAACTCGACTTTCAGCAATTCTCATCCAGTTGCTACCAGCCACCCTGCGAAGATCGTCACTCCACCGAGCCTGAGGGCGTCCCACCTTACGTTTGCCGATTCGCGGTCTCCACTCAAGAACACGTCTACCCCAACGGTCATCGGTTCTACGGCAAATATGACCGGCCCATTGCCACTTCAGCTTACTTATTCTGTGAGCTATGTCGACAACTCTGGTTCTCTGTCGGATCACATCGTTTCGAATGCGATCCCTCAGAGAGACTCCAAGCATAGCTCGTTCCATAGCTCGCTGAGCGACCTTAAATTTATGGACCAGCCGTACTGTGAGTGTCCACGTTTCGGCTCCGTAAGTCATAACAGGCAGGACGCACTGATTGAAGACCTTAGTCTTTAGGCTCTGTGGAATACGCAACGAGAAGACCCGGCGAAGCTTCCCAAATGCTGCCCAGCCCAGCTGGATTCTTCTGTTAGCCTCCCTCTCAAAGTTGTTCTTACCAAACTGCAGAGTTTGCCCGAGGTAAACATATTCTCGAACAACCTCGAGAGGACCGCCATTGACAATAACAGGTCCTGGGGTGACGTGTTCGTTGAACATAACCTGGGTTTTGTCCAAGTTCACCCTGAGACCAATGTGTATTGAAGAATCAACTAGGCCATCCAGCATCTGCTGCAAGTCGTGCAGCGATTCAGCCAGTATGACGATGTCATCTGCAAATCTCAAGTGTGAGATGTACACGCCGTTGATGTTTCTGCCACGTCCTTCCCATTTTAGCGTCTTAAACACATCCTCCAGTGCGTTGGTGAACAATTTCGGGGAAATAACGTCCCCTTGTCTCACTCCCCGACGCAATGGGATATGCTTCGTTTGCTGGTTTTGGCTTTGGACGGTCATTGTGGCGTTCTCATAAAGATTTCTCAACACTTGGATGTATCGCCAGTCGACTTGGCATCGCTGCAAAGACTCCAGAACTGACCAGGTCTCGACAGAGTCAAAAGCCTTCTCATAGTCCACAAATGCAAGACACAGCGGCCGATTATACTCTTCGGACAACTAATGTTACAAACATTATTTTACATAAATCCCAAAAACATCTAATTAAAATAATTCTCATTATTTTTCATTGAAACATTATCTACTCTAGCATTTTAAACCAACACGACCCACTACACACAGGTTGGGTAACAAACAAAAACCAACTAGTTGGTTATCAAGCTAACACCACTTTGTAACCGCAACTCTCAAAGTTCAGTCGAATTCTCTGTGAAATCCGATGCGGTTGGCCACAACGAAACAACACAGGAAGATTTAAAAATATTCAGGATTTTTAAACCTAGAACAATTTCGAACGGATTAGTGTTGGATGGCTTGATTGCATGTCAGATACGTCGTTTTCCTAATCGGAATGATGGGGTGTGCACAATTACAAGTAGAATTAATTATTTATGTTTTGTTCAGTTTGCTTTGAGTCAAAATTGAATTTCAAGCAAAGAATACCCATAGACGACCCACTGACCCAATGACGAATAGAGTAGGCAAACAAGATCTGTATTTTTTTTAAAGAAATTGTCACTATCATCATCATTTCAACCGAAAGACGTCCACTGCTGGACATAGACTTGGGGGAGCCCAAGTGTCGCCACATTGACCGGTAACGTGCGACTCGCATCCAGCGGATCACTGCAACTGTCACTAAAAAGTGAACAGTGAAACTGAAAAGTTTTTTGCAAACAGACATGTCTGACACAGACATGTCTGTTTGCACTTCCAAAGCAGGAACGAAACAAGAATTTATCACTTCTGTCGCCTATTATGCTATTTTCCTTCAGCATAAGTGACATGATATGAATACAACAAAAGTTTTGTTTCATTTTATCTTGTTCCCTAGCCACTCGGAAGAGTTCACTATTGCTTTACAGGCTGGATTATAGGTGCAAGGCGTCACCGACGCTAATTGGGAGTTCCAAACGTACGCGGAGTTGGGATATCAACTAAATGCGGATGGTACCCTGCAATAAGTCAGGCAGTTCTGTAGTGCAACTCCTTCATCATTCATCATTTCAGCCAAAAGACGTCCATTGCTGGACATAGGCCTCCCCCAAGTGTCGCCACATTGACCGGTCCCGTGCGACAACTCAACTCCTTACGAAGACAGAATCTGTTTACGAAGTAAAAAAAAAGTGCCACCTTAAAAATAGCGAATATCACGGTACATAGCTAAAAGACCTAGGAGATACCATTACATTATTTTTTTTATTTTTTTATTTGGCTCTTCAACAATGAGTACACTATTACATATAATATAGTAAAACATTACAAACTTAAGTCTACGTGCTCCATTACTTAAAGAAGAGCACTACATACACTATATTATGCGCCTAAATATCTAATTCAGGTCCAGTTGAAAACCAGGATCGGGCACTACTTGTCCGGCATTTTGCTGAACTGGGCCTATTTGGCGCAGCCGTGAGGCACACAGTGTCACACTATTCTATATATATATATTTTTTTTGTATAGATTTAAGTTTTTTAATTTTTTTTTATTCTTTGTGCACTTGAAAACATCATCAGTATCGATACTATTATGTAAGTTAAGGTAAAGTAAGGTAAGCCAAACAGAATTACACTTAATTATTTTTCAAATTACATTTAAACATTTTCTTGAAAGTAGACACAGATGTATGACATAAGTCGATGTCTTCATCATGTTCCTACATTCTATTTCTAAATCCCAATTTATTACAAAACTGCGAACACAAGCTCATCTCTTATGAAACGCATTGACAATGTTATTTCTACAGCACAATAGACGCGCGGAGGAATCGATATGTTCCCCTATTGTTCACTACGATTATAGAACGCGACGATCGTAGAAATGTTGGAGATGTGTTACTGCTGGAATAGACAAGCAATTTATTTTTATAGTTTTTGGATTGGGATAGCGTTTTTCTTTGTAGCAAAGTTAAATACAGTGACAAGTAACATTTATTTTTCTCAAAAGAAACTCATGTAACATCATTAGAAAAAATTAAATTGAAACATTTATACATTTCTAAAGTCTGTTTTGTTTATATCTATATTGCTGGCCTATAATGAAGATCAGTTGGTTTCTCTAACTTTTTAATACTTAATCATCATCTTTCAACCCGACTACCTAAAACGTTGTTATCTTTCGTTCTTCCCTTCAGAAAACAAATAAAGAAAAAGTATCGTCGTCGTGTCGTGTAGTAAGTTCAGCTATCATTTACTCCTTTCTCTTCCTTTATCACCTTTTTTTAAATTTAATTTTCAACAAAAGTTACAATAAGTGGGTATTACAGAAATCTTCTGCCAAACTGCAGGACAGTTTGTCGGCAGTGTTCTCGTGGATACAGCTCTAAGTTGACATAACATTATTTTTATTACTTGTCCTTACGAAGGTATCGCCTTGTATCACCTTATATCGGCATGCCCATGGCGGGCCAGCACGCGCGGCGAATGCACATGCTCCTAATCCATCCACTCATTTTATTTGGACTTCTTACCCCTCTCCATTTATACAAAGTGGAAGGACATCGACTCAAAACCGCTTACGCTAAGGGTTTAGCACATCATTCCCCCCCCCCCCCAAAATATAATAAATTTTTCATTAGTAATTAATAAAAAAAATAAACAGCTGTTTCTTACAAAAGTGTAATAAGTAATTACATACACGGCAGAACTTGGTCAAAATGTATGGAACAGCTGATTTGTTTTTACCGTTTGTGTGTCGATGTCCCTTACAACTGATTATAACCGATGAAAAAAAAGAGGAGGTTTTCTATTCCACTCGAGTATATTTACATTAATTTCATCCTTCCTCATCACTATGGGACACACACACACAGACTTACATTACTTCACAGTCATCTGCCTACATACTTACATCAGAAGCAGCTTGACGCCATAAACACTTCGCTCACGCGTCTCCATTATTCCAAGATCAGGAACAAAACTTCAACTGTTAATAGCATACCATCAATCACTTTATTTGAGCGACGTGTATTGTCCATTAACAATATTGAAGGTCGAATTGTCTATATTTAAAGGATTGACTTAAACTCAATATACAATTTTCATGGAGAATCAATATATGGAGTGTAAGCCTTCACGATGCCGTCAACCAAACATTCTGTACATCAAACAAAGTAAAACTGCGCAAAAATGATTGCCGTGTAGCTACTTTTTATCGGACTGTGCGACGCAAATAATAATAATAAACACATTACCCTCTGGTAATGTGTTTATTTTTTTTTTTTGCGAAAAATCATAGTTTACAGTAGCGCTTGATGTAACGCTCTCAAAACAATGTGTATAACATAGTATTAAAAAAAAATCATGTGAAGAATTTGGAACATAGACCTAAAAAAACTTGGGAGGAACTTTGACATTCAATATCTCCGTAACTAGAAACTTCCCAGGTATGGTCTAGTGCAAAAAAATTTCGCAATGACGGGAAGAACAAGTGTCTCTCGGCTTCGTTATGGGTGTTTTTACACCCGTTATAACATGATACCTCATCATCATCATTTGCAGCCTTGTTCCACCACAGCGACCTCCTCCGCTTTGCCCCATGATTCCCCATGTCCTGTTCAAATCCCCTACCTATTTCCTATGCGAGTGATTTGTGTTCCTGAGAGCTTTATATGGATTAGCCAAAGATGTGTATGATGTAAGCCGTTGCAGAAATATGAAGCGCTTTAAAAGCTATTGCCAAATATGCCCTCGGGGATATCGTCGTTGAAGTTCTAACACTACGTAAGTAAATTTTTGGTGGTTTTGGCCCTTTTGATGCCGTTTGCTAGAGAATCGGAAGACGCATTGTTTCAGTCAATCAGGAACAAGCAACGTCTATCTAATTTGAAGTGAACACAAATAAAATACTGGTTTTCTACTGTTACCTAGGTATAATTTTTCAGTTTTTTCACTCTCTTGTGAAGTTACTATTTTTGATTTCAGCGACGATACGTGTATTTTCTTTATTACTTACATTAGGAAGTATGCCCAACTTTTGACATGTCTATTACAGCAGAAACTGTAGTCAAGATACTTCTCAACGATAAAAACAGTAATCTAGACAGTATTTAATCCAGATTACAATCAAACTACAGCCAATAAAAACTAAAGTTAACACCAAAACATGGTGTTCTCGATTTATTTAATGGGACAAGATAAATTCGAAAACATTTACGATCGAAACTCGCCCTTATCGCTAGCACGCACCTTAAAATGTGAGCATCGGATTTCCTTATAGATTTTTATAGCAACGATTTAAGGATAGAGAAATAAAACCCGCAAAGTAACTCACCAAGATTAGAAATATTTCATCGATCTTTAACAGATAGTCAGAAGTCGAAAGATAACCAGTCTTACCAAACCGATATTGTATTATCCAGTAACTGGGTTATGGAGGTCAGACAGACAGTCGCTTCATATAAAATACTGGTAATCAACGGCATCTGGTTAGATCGGAAGCTGAACCCAACATAGTTGGTAAAAGACTAGTTAGATAAAGTACAGTCGGCACAATTACCGTTTGATCAACTTAAATAACTAAAGGCATTTCGGTGGCGGAAGTGGTCAACCGCCAAGTTCATCAGTCTGGTGTATATTCAGCCCCGCTTGCACCACGAATCGCTAAACGAGTCTAACGTAAAACGCATTTAAAACATCGTTCTGTTTCTATCAATCGTTTAAAGATGACAGAGACAGAATTATGTTTTAAATATGCTTAGCGTTAAACGCTTTTAGTGATTCGTGGTGCAAGCGGGGCTGAATGTACACCAGACTGATGAACTTGGCGGGCCTTAATGTTCAACTGATGATGATGAACTGGGCGGTTGACCACTTCCGCCACCGAAATGACTTTAGTTATTTCGGTTGAAAAGGGATCAAATGAGATCGTGGTGCAAGCGGGCCTAAGAGTATGTTGTTTGAGTTTATCTTGATGCATTTTAACAATTCAATTAAAGCTGTAAAATTTTTCGTTATCAAAAACGTTAGTGCCCATTTTTTCCCCTATCCATGGGTTTATGACCTATATTTGGAGGAAGTTCCATTTAAAAACTGTTTATTTTAACTGGTTCCCATTGTAAAAGAGTAATTAGATTCCCGTAATTAGGTCATGTCACACTGGTCACATAAAAACGCGCGTGACTGTGACAAATTGTACAACGCTGACCACAGCGACTGAAACCTACCTTTTCATTTTTATTTTTTAGCTTTGCAAAATACTCTAAATAAGAAAAGCCAGTCAGCTAAATTCTACCTAAATATTTACAATAATTTATTCTATACATAGTGTATTTTTATTTATTTTATTTTATTTTCATGCAAAAATAAAAATGGATGAAATTTGGCACACACATAGTAATTTTTTTTTGTCCCGGTAGTATGATCCAGTGTCACAATTAGTGAACTCCATGCGGGAGACGCCGCAGGCATAAGCTAGTAAAATAATAAACTTTACAATTACAAGAATAGAATAGAATAATATATATTTGCTTAAAAAGATGGTAAAATACAAAAACGAAAGAGCATACATGTTTTTGCTTAACAGTAATAAGCGTGCAAAATTTTTCAGAGAATATTTAACATTTATTGTCAAAGAAGTCTTTGACACTATAAAAACTGAAAAACAAAAACAAAAACAATATACAAGAAAAAAATGTTACTATCAATATAAAATGTGTTGCGTTACTAGTACGTACATGAATCTTGCTGAAATGTAGTAGTAGGTAAATGCAAAATATCGGATCGCGATAAAATGAAATTGCGTTCATGACAGGGTGCCCTCGCACACTGCTTTCTCTGTCACACGTCTGTGTTGGATGATTCATTCAATTTAATCTTTAGTCAAATCAAATGTCGATTAATTTGATAAGCTATAATGATTTAGCTAAAAAAATCACAATAAATTAAAGGATTGCATAACTAAATTCCTGATTGCAGTCTTTGGTAGATTTAAAAACGGAGATTTAGACGCGCTTGCACCATCAATCACTGAAACCTATTTAGAACATCGATCTGTTTAATACCGACTTTAAAAAAGGAGGAGGTTATCTGTCAATCGTTTGAAGATGACAGGGACAAAATGATGCTGTTAATACGTTTAGCGTTAATTTTAAATTCACGGCCCCTTTGGTCTAGTAGTCGCAACTGCGACAGAGCATCAGGTCCTGGGTTCGATTCCCGGGTCGGGTAAATTGTTATTGCATTTTTCCATCAGGAATTGGTCAAAAGCAGCGACGGAGTCTGGATGTGTACCCGGTTGATAGCAATAGGCTCGCCCCCTAATACATGGGACTTAAACATAAGAGACGAAATGTGGGTGTACTAATAGATACATCTCTGCCTAGCCCTTCAGGGATTACAGGCGTGATGTTATGTTATGTTATAATTCAGTGACGATTAAACCTCTAGTATTTTTACTACTATGCTTCAACTGTTCAACTTTGCTTCAGCCTGACAAAGGAAAAGGTCAAATTCTCCCGGGTGGGACTACCAATTAGAATAAGGAAAAACTCTCTTGATATTCAATAACAAGCCTTATAGTTATATAGATACGGTATATCTAGTGTAGATACATTTAATAGAAACTTAAGGTGTGCGCAAAGCGATCCCTCAGGACCACACGGTAGCATGTACCTAAGGGTCACGTGCCATCGACCACTGTTGTGTTGGGGTGTTGGAGGATGTGGCTTCAGTTACTTTTGGGACATGTCAAAGGGGTTAACACAAGACAGGCGTGCTGTCTGCCAGTAAATTCCCTGGAGGCTTAATGTTCTTAGAAAGGCTGTCGCAGTTTAAGTGTGTTTGATATCAGACGGATATGTGTTATTGGAGAGAAACTTGTTGCTAAATAATAACAGCCGGTCGCAACAGCATTCACGTACCGACCGGTACGTGAATGGGTGCCCATTACATACTGAGTTTCTTTTGTGCCTCGGAAAGCACTTTAAGCCGTGGGTCTCGGCTGTCATTAGTAGATCTTTGGCAGTTGTTATAGGTTAGTGGCTCCAAAGTCTGACAACCAGTCTTACAGTACTAGCTGGGCTGTGCAGGTCAAATAGGCAGTCGCTCCATGTAAAATACCGGTATTTAAGCTGAATCCGGTTAGGCTAGCCTGAGCCCAACATAGGTAGTTGGGAAAAGGCCAGGCAGAAGGTGATGATGTGTTATAGGAGAGTTTGTTCCGCCACTTCTTCCCAGGTTCAGGAAGTGGAGTGCTGGTTGAAAGTTTTTGGATATGGTCTTTTGTTTTTTGACTATCGATTAAGATTTCTGGACCAGTCCGGCATCATCGATCGCGATCCGAGTCGATGCATTTACGATGCTTACAAGTGTGCGTTGCAGTTTGGAGATTCTTAGAAAGAAAGGTCAACGAGTGGACGCTGTGCTAATCCAGTGCAGTATATTCAGTGTTCAGCGGTAGTTCTTAGGTTTTGAATTCATCATTTGTAACATAGTTATTGCAACTTCATGATGATTGTCAAAACAAAATGCTGATATATATCACGCCTGTAATCTCCGAAGGGTTAGGCAGAGGTGTACCTTGTAATACACCCACATTTCGCAAGTTATGTATCTAACTCTCATGTAAAAGGGGGCGAGCCAATTGCCATCAACTGGGCACAAATCCAGATTCCGTGACTGCTACTGAGAAATTCCTAACACTTTGCCAGACTTGGGAATCGAACTCAGGACCTCATGCTCAGCAATTGCACTTGCGAGCACTAGACCAACGAGGCAGTCAATTGATAATAATATACAGGGTGGCGCCGACAATACGACAATAAATTAAACTGCGTAATCCTCATGACGTTCCTAGTCTGCATACAAAAATTTAATTGAATATATTCAGTAGTTTAGTCACAAGACATTATTTTTATTTTCAGCATTTTTCACATGATGTCGATTAATAGGCTAGCACCGACACGGTAACAACCCCCGCATAGGTATTAGTTCACCAAAAACATGTTGCCAACTCGCGCAGGTTTGACGATTTTCAGCCTCCTGAACAAGCCGGATTCCGAAAAGGCTTTAGCACCATAGACCACATACATACGCTATGGCAGGTTATACAGAAGACCGAAGAGTATAACCTGCCTCTCTGCTTAGCGTTTGTGGACTACGAGAAAGCCTTCGATTCGATCGAGACTTGGGCTGTACTGCAGTCTCTCCAACGGTGCCAAATCGACTATCGGTACATCGAGGTGTTGAAGTGTTTGTACAAAAACGCCACCATGTCAGTCCTACTTCAGCACCAGATCTCGTCGGAACCTATTCTTCTGCAGCGAGGTGTAAGACAGGGAGACGTCATATCTCCGAAACTGTTCACCGCTGCACTGGAGGATATCTTCAAGGTTCTGGAATGGAGAGGGCTAGGCATCAACGTCAATGGCGAGTACATTTCTCACCTTCGATTTGCCGACGATATAGTGGTCATGGCTGAGACCATGGAGGACCTCAGTACAATGCTCAATGACCTTAGTAGAGCTTCCGAAAGAGTGGGTCTATAAAATTAACATGGAGAAAACCAAAATCATATTGGATAACCATGTAACACCCACTCCTATCAAGATCGGAGACTCTACACTCGAAGTTGTAGACGATTATGTCTACCTTGGACAAACGATCCAGTTAGGTAGGTCTAACTTCGAGAAAGAGGTCAATCGTCGAATCCGAAATGGCTGGACAGCGTTCGGGAAGTTGCGTGGTATCTTCTCGTCCAACTTACCGCAGTGTCTCAAGACGAAAGTCTATGACCAGTGTGTGTTGCCAGTGATTACATACGGGACCGAAACATGGTCGCTCACAATGGGCCTTATCAGAAGGCTTAAAGTCACCCAAAGGGCAATGGAGAGGGCTATGCTCGGAGTTTCTTTGCGTGATAAAATCAGAAATGAGGACATCCGCAAGAGAACCAAGGTAACCGACGTAGCCCGAAGAATAGCCAAACTGAAGTGGCAGTGGGCAGGGCACATTACTCGCAGAACGGATGGCCGATGGGGCCGAAAAGTTCTGGAGTGGCGACCGCGAACCGGAAGACGCTGCGTTGGAAGGCCTCCCACTAGGTGGACCGATGACCTGGTGAAGGCTGCAGGGATCCGCTGGATGTGAGTCGCACGGGACCGGTCAATGTGGCGACACTTGGGGGAGGCCTATGTCCAGCAGTCGACGTCTTTCGGCTGAAATGATGATGATGATGATGAACTCGCTACTTAAAAAGCCTTTGCCAAATTCGTTCCTTAAATTTTATTTTCAGATGCGTATTAGTGCAAATTATACCTAAGGTTAGTAAATCAATATTTATAAATAGTGTTCTATTTCGATAATAGTTTTATTCTATTTAGTAGGTTTAAATATTATTTTTTTTGTTTCAGTGTTAGGGTTTATTTGATAGTTTAAATATATTCCTATGAACTAGTATTACGAGTGTTTTCATGTATTGTCATATTGTCGTCGCCACCTTGTATATGTGAATATACTTCAATCCTTTCCTAAGCAGGAAATAAGTATCTATACCCTCCGAAAAAAGATATACACATAACAATATTTCATAACAAAAATCAGTTTGTTATGACGATGTTTTGACCAAGCCTGCCGGGGCGTGGCAAACTGTTTTATTTACATTTTTATCTAGCAAGGGGTCGTGTTTCTTCAAGGTTACGCTTCTTGTACCAAAATAACTTATTCTAAACATGGAATTTGTTTGAAATAAGTAACGTATCAAGAATATCGGAATTCGACGAAAATTTTCTCGGACATAAATTATATCTTTATCGTTCAGAAATAGCTTGCAGAACGTGATGACATTTTAGTGAAGGCAGAAGAAAAAAAACGAACGTTTATGTATAGCCTGAATATTCCCCACTACTTTATTTCTGGGTAACATACACCCTTTTACTGTTTGTCAGATTTTCTGTTTTCTATCTGTAATGACTGTCAAATTCATATTTTTGCCATAAAATGTCTATGAATGTACCATATTTGGGTCATAACCTTTTTATGA
Organism: Noctua fimbriata; assembly: GCA_905163415.1. NCBI lineage: Eukaryota > Metazoa > Arthropoda > Insecta > Lepidoptera > Noctuidae > Noctua > Noctua fimbriata. The sequence goes on along the minus strand of LR990929.1, from coordinate 5,761,521 downwards.
TACATAACACAGCACTTTGCTTTTTCCAATAGTCGATGGTGTCGGCTGTAATTTCTAGATACAAATGACAGCCGAGACCATCGACTTATCGTGCTTCGAGGCACTGAACGGGATTCGGTGTGTTAGTGATGGTAACCCATCGACGACCCCTCTCAGTAACCATTGCTTAACGTCTAAAACCACTTTAGCCACAAGCCCTTCACAATTCCTCCATTACGTCGCCATTAATTTCATCAAAATACCTCTTGCATTTAATTTGAATAAAATGGCGTCGGAATATGCAACGCCGACACTCATTGAATTAAAGGGAACAGCTGCCATCCGGTTTTATTGACAGCTCAGTCAGCAGAGTATGGTAATTTTATTATTAAATGGTGGTAGGTAGTTGAGGAAAGAGTATGACGGACTTTGTTGGTGATTGTGTTGGAGTGGCTACAATGTTAGATCATGCTTCAGCTTAGTTTATTTACAGTCTTTTAACTTGATTGAAAGTTATGTGTGCTCGAGTACCCACCCTAGTCTTTCAAGCGGTTGGTCGACTCTTTATGTGACCAGAGGGCATTTATTTGTCAAAAGGATTAACATTACTATCCAATGTGGCATTTCTGCCAGCCGGGACCTAATAGAGGAAACTATTTCCGTCGACCTACAAATCCAGACTCCGTGGCAGCTACTGAGAAATTTCTGATGGAAAAACCCAATAATCGCAGTCGCGCTTGCAACCACTCAAAAAAATACAAGACCTCATTAGTAACATCATTATCATAATTCAGTCAAAAGACGTCCTACGCTGATCCTGCCCAAAATATTCACAAAATGCGCAAATACACAATAACAGCTGTATACGTCGTAACAGAATTTTAAAGTAAAGCTAATAATAAAATATCACACAAATAAGCACAAGGATACAATGTAACAACTAATGCATTTCCATAACTAAGCTTAGTTTCCATGGCTTGAAAAACCAAATAAAAACCAACAGTTTTATTACAACCATATAAAGAACATTGTATGAAAAGTATTGAAAAAAAGCAAAGTGCTGTGTTATGTATCGTAAAAAGGTTATGACCCAAATATGGTACATTCATAGACATTTTATTGCAAAAATATGAATTTACGTGAAAAGTGAAGAGCTTAAAATATTGGCTTTCAAGTTTTAAAGTAGGATCGAGTGTTTTATAGAGAGTGGTTTGAAAATCAAAGCATTACCTGGAGATTTATTTCCCTCTGATATTTTCTTTTACGTTTTTTTTTACTAGCCTTGCTGGGCAAAGGCCTCCCCCATATCCATCCAGGTACTCTTCTCGTGCGCCACTTCGAGACAGCCTTCGTGATGCGCGTCCAGAGCATCTCGCCACCTCTTTCTAGGGCGGCCTTGGCGACGCTGTTCATCGTCAGGCACCCATCGTGTTGACACCTTCACTCTTCTTTCTCCATCCTTGATCCATCTTTTATGATAAGACATCAAAACTACCTTTTGCCCTTGGTTTCACTCGTGTTCTAAAACAATAACTACTACATGTAGCCTGATTACAAAATCGAATAAAACAAGTTCTTCTTGAGGAAAAGTTATAACATTATGTGATCATCATTCTCCTGTCCTTATCCCAATTTATATGAAGTCAGCGCAGCATGGCTTCTTCTTCCATACTTATCTATTTGACTTCAACTCATGAGTCATCCCCATTATAGCCATATTATCTTCCACACAGTTCATCTATACTTTAGCTGGTCTTCTCCTACTTGTATTGTCATTAAAAAGTAAGAATAAGTAACTTGCATCAAGGAATATTCTATATCTTAAGACCGTATTACACGGATTGTTACCTTGAACTGGCAAAACGGTAACATCCACAAAAGTCATAAATCCAAGAATAAACCGTTACGAAGTAAACTGGAGTGAGCAATTAAACGTTATATTGTGAGTTAAACCATTTGCTCGTCGCAACGCCAAAGTGTTCGCAGTTAGTTGAATGTGCAGAAGTGCCATTTGTCGTTAGGAACTTTTACGTATTGAATTCTGACAATTTTCCGCCATTTAATTTGCTTTTCAGACTTCGAGATTTTCTTAAATTATTTCTGAACTGTTATGTTACTGAGGCTGTCTGCCTTTTACGTTGTTAAGGTTTTAATAATCCTCTAATTTATCAATGAAAAGTTTGAATTTTTCACTGCTCCAAGGCGTAGCAGACCGGAGTATTTGATATTAATTTCAGTTTGATACCTCCACGCGTTCCTGAGAATAATGGTCTTGACAGTCGGACGTCCAGGAACCCTAAAAAAGATTAATAAAGTCAATTAAATGACGTAAAAAATATGAAAAACCAATAAATGTCAGATCCAATCAAATAATCTCAAAGGCACAAAGCAAAAAAAAAAAATGACAACGAGTTAAATTAAGAACATAACTAAAAAAAAAAGAACATAACTGCAAAATGTTGATGTACTAATAAGTACACCTCTGCCTAACCCTTCGAGTATTACAGGCGTGATGTTATGTTTATGTCATTCGCTTAGTTATTGTAAAACAGAAAAAATCAAATTGACCAGGTATTCAGAACGAGTTTTAGAGTGTTGTGGGTAGCAGTAGCGAAGGGTTAATTTTTGTAAGAGTTAAGCCGGATTACATCATCACCATCATTTCAGCCGAAAGACGTCCACTGCTGGACATAGGCCTCGCCCAACTGTCGCCACATTGACCGGATTACATAATTATCTTTAATGTGATTATATTTTTTGTCTATAGAATACTGACTGTGCCATTTTTCAAAGGGAATCCGGCAGGAATCGAGTTGTATGGAACTTTCGCCACTGGTGGGTGGTTACTGTTGATCTTGTATATTTTTTGTTTTGTGGCTGAACTGCTGAACTCATTAGCCAAGTTGTATTTGTCAGCAAGCAACTGTATGCGGGCTTTTAGAAATTTTCGTTCCCAACAAGTTGAAGGAAAAATAAAATTTAGGTGTTTTTAGAAAATTTTTGTCGTTTAATTCTGTCTGTTCTGTTCTTTGTTTGTGTCTGTCTATCTGTTTGTTTCTTGTTGAAAAATTGCTTTTTCTTCAGCATAAATGATAGAACGCACTTTCTTTTTATTCTTATAATAATAAGAGTAGTGACCCGCCTCTTTTTGGCACGAATTTTATGACAAACGATCAAGTTTTCTTTATAAAAAAGAAAATTATATTAGCTTGGTTTTTAAAAAAAGAATATTATTCATATATAAACCAGCCTTCGTAGCATAACCACCGTAGACAAGGATTTCTTTGACGGAAGAATCGATAAAATGACAGATTGTGCTGACACAATGACAGATTTCTTTGCACTATCTGTCATTTTGTCGATTCTTCCGTCAAAGAAATTCTTGTCTACGGTGGTCGTGTTACGGGGGCTGGAAAACTGCATCAAAATCCTTTGCGTAGTTTAGGAAGCGGTCACACAGACAGATACGAAAAATAACTTTATTACAAGCTTTTTTAGGTTGCAAAAGATGTAATTGTGTGTTTGTTTAGGCCAAATCTTGCAATTGATTTTTTAAAGAGTTTTCCCCAACCGATTGAGCTGATGTATTGCTTATACGTTTAGTTTGGATGACAATGCACGGTTAGCTAAGTGACGTCATTCTAAATCCAATAACAACAACATCCAATTATTTCCAGGCAACTTTGGCTTTTTTTTATAAATACCTTACAGACTAACATAGATATGATAAAATACAAATTGTGTTAGTAAAAACTACCTTAAAACTACGTTAGTAACATTTCACTTGTGCACTGTGTCACTGTGCGTTCATTTGGAACTTGCCCATGGAAGCGATGGAACACCACTCCCTTTTTTTTTTTTTTTTTGCGGCCAAAAGCGGCAATATGGCGGACTCTCAAAGATAACGGGCTAGTTATTTTTTATGCACCCCCTTTATAAAGGTATCAACTAAAAGGGTTTTCTGTGAAAAATACAAACAAATATGTCACACCTATATTTAAAAAATCAGTGACAGTGGTAGCAGTACTGAGTGCAAAAAACGAACAAGAAAGAGGGTAGACCGATTTGTCTGCTCATAAACACCCACCCGCAATAACTTCAGTTTATCCGTGATTATTGTGCTTGCAACAGCGCCGAAATATCGGGAACTCAATAGAAACAGTAAACATGGTAAATATCCCGTTTCTAGTCTATATAATATATTTTTTTTTTTTTTTAAATTGAAGTTTTACTCTATGTTTGTTTATTGTACAGATCTTCTTACTGATAATTTTTCATTACTGACATCTTTTTATATCAGCACCATAACCTAACCAAACACTAAAAAGTTTACTATCCTTAATACCTACCCAACTAGTTACAATAAACTAACTACTGAAACTCGATAAAATAACGTCGGAAATAATTAAATGAAACTGAAAGCTGTAGAACGCTTTAATTATTCAGGCTAGACGATAATTACTGGCGTGCCCGCTCTCTGAAGAATAAAGACTACTCGGTTATATCAACCTCTTTTGAAGAAAAAAGGCTTGAAAAAAGTACTCTTGACTTTATAACTGGCTGGTTATAATCGTAGTAAAATTATGAACACTGTTTTTAACACAACATAATAATTACGCTCGTTCTCCCCAAAGAGGTAAGCAGAGTCGACCTATTAGTATATTCATATTACACAGTTATAAGGGAGTTCATGGCTAAATAATAACAGCCACTCGGATCAATCTACAAGTTAAGCCGCGCTTGCCTAGGTTGGTCTGTGGATGGGTCAAGCCTCAAAAAGCACGTTAAGCCGTAATCAGTGGCCCGAAAGTCTGACAACCAGTCTTACCAAGGGGTTGTATTACCCAGTACTAACTATTGGGTAGAAGTAGTTTGTACGCGCTATAAAGGGTGTAAACAGACCCTTCACATAGCCGTCAACCAAGCATTCTGTACATCAAACTAAGTAACTTTACATAAAAATTATTGCTCGGAATCGACTTATTTTTGTGGTGAAAAATCACGTTTTACGGTAGGACTCGATGGAAAACACTCAAAGCATTGTGCTGGTGGATGGATTGAATAGTACAGGGGTCGTGGAGGTGTGTAAAGTAAAAATCTCACATTAAAAACATGTATTTAAAAAAAAGTTGTGAAATAGTTGGAACTTTGACCCCCAATATCACCGTAACAAGAAAAAAAAATATATTATCATAAAGACGGGGAGAACAAGTGCCTTTCAGCTATGTTAAGGGTCTATTTACACCCTTTATGTATAGCGTTGTGTTTCTGAAGAAAAACAAAACACAAATGTCGTTGTTAAAAAAACATAATATTATCACTTTGTTCCACCTAATAAATAAATTTAGAAGAAAACAAAAAAAAAACGTTTTGGTAGAACTTGCCAAGTCCAAAACACGCAATTTCAAACATAGAATTCTGTGCTCGTCCAATTTGGAACCCTCCGCGTGATAATTAAGCATATGGCCAGTGCCAAATTGGAGCTAGCCAGATAACATTTGGATGGGAAAAAGTTTAATTTAAAATACAATCACGATTGCATTTAGCACAAGTTTAGGTACAGTCGTTGTCAAAACTCATTTGTACAAAATGGACTAAATTAGGGTGCAATCGCATTGGTTATTGGTACAGCGTCTGCGTTGATTATTGCAGTGTCTGAAACTAAAAAGTACCTACTTTTAAACGAATTATAAAGTATTTACAACGTTGAATAAAAATTAGTTAAAAAATAATAACAACAAATAATTACATTTGCCTGACAGTTCAATAATTAGCCCCCAAGCCTTTTTTTCTAATTTGGCGATTTAATAATTTTCTATTCAGAATCAATGCTTCATGCATGGATGCACTTTCTTTGGGTGGGAGCATTTGGGGCATAATCCCCCATGCGGGCTCAGGGTGGTTGTATCATGGGTCTTATAATATTATTATAACATGACCTGTTTTAATGAAGTCGAAAGGCACTTGTTCGCCCCGTCATTGCGATATTTTTTTTTTAGTTCTGGACCATAATTGGGATCCTTCTAGTTACGGAGATACCGTACCCACTTTACATATTTTTTGTTAACGCAAGTTTTTATTTTTTATAATGCCTCCATGAGCCCTGTTATACAATTCAATGCATCCATCACCACGATGTTTTGAGTGCATTATATTGCACCCTACCGAAAACCGTGATTTTTCACAAAAAAAAGTCGTTCCCAGCAATATTTTTTGCGTAGAGTTACTTAGATGTAACAAAATGATTAATTGACGGCTTCGTGAAGGGTCCGTTTACACCTTGTAGGTACAGTACAGACACCAGCACATCAAGCTCCTACAATCTGTCAAATTTCTTTAATAGATTTTCAACTTTATCGCTAAAGCGAAACGGTCAAATTTTCCCAATCAACCTTGAACCATTAGGTTCAAGCAACCTTGACAATTGATAACCTTGACCTTGAAAATTTGACAGTTTCGGGTAGCTTGATGTGCTGGCTTCTGTATAAAAAAAGGAAAATGTCAATCTAAAATTAAACAAAAAAAACCCCTTCAACTTAACCACTAATCGACAGAACCGAAGCACGTCACAACATAATAAGTACACGTAGGTGTACAATCTTCCGATATTGAAAAATTCTCACGTGGTGCGCAAGGTGCTGAGGGATCTTAATGAAATTCCTTTCAACCCCCGCAACGCTCAAGGATACGGTAATTAAGTTAAGGGTTCCAATGCATAGAGGGTGGAGGGGTGTATAGAATATAGATATTGGAAGGACGTGGGATGTTTAGGGTTAGAGGTAACTAGATTAATTAATCTTTGTTAATGTCGAGATCTTTGAAAGGTAGCGTGGGTGGGTTGAAATAAGTGAGTTTCTTAATCAGTTTGAAAGCTTGGGGTTGTTTGTATTTTTTTTAATTGATACTGACCTCATTTCTATTTTAAAATATTGTTCGGATTTTTATCTCGATTTTTGTATTAATGTATGAATAATTTCGAGGAGTTTGTGGCTAAATAATAACAGCCGTTCGGGTCGATCTTAAGGTTAAGCCGCACTTGCCCAGGTTGGTTCGTGGATGGGTGACCGCCTAATACCTACAAGTTTCCTCCGTGAATCGGAAAGCACGTAAAGTTGTTGGTTCCGGCTGTGTATTTGCAGATCTATGACAGTCTTTAGTCAGTGGACCGAAAGTCTTACCACCAGTCATACCAAGGGGTATCGTATTACCCAGTTGTAACTGGGTTGCGGAGGTCAGATAGGCAGACACTCCATGTATAATACTGGTATTCAGCTGCATCCAGTTAGACTGGAAGCCGACCCCAACATAGTTGGGAAAAGGCTAGGCAGATGATGCTGTATGGATAATTTCACAAAGCTGATGCTGAACGAGCCTTATTTACTTACTTGTTTTTTTATAAAAAAAATAGTCTTAACTAGCTTGTCTACTTGTCTTGGGAAAGTATGGAGAGATAAGTATTGATTTGGTCATCGCTATACAGGGTGGAAGCGACACCGACGCGAAAACGGTTACCACATGTTCAGTACATCATTCTGAGCCGCCCACATAAAAAAAAATTAAACAGTTATTAAAAAAAAAATCTGCGGTTTTATACATTTTGACGGTGTAGGTATTGCACTTTTGTAGGAAACAGTTGTTTTTTTTTTTAATAACCACTGAAAAATTTCTATGTGGGTCGGTTCAGAATGATGTACTGAATACATCGCGTCGGTGTCCCTTCCACAACGTATGTTTTTTTTTTGTCTTTACTCTTAAACTTTAAACTTAAGATTGTAAATTTATAATTAGTTAATTTTTAACCGAATTAACTTTTGCAAACGACACACAACAAATTATGAACAAGTTAATCGATTCAAACGTAATTGACTTGACTCATTTTCAATTAAGAAAAAAACTAAGTCTTGAAGATTTTCTGAAAACTATAAAAAAGTGCGTATCCATTCTCATTTTTCATTTTTACTAAACTTTTTAATAACGGCACATCATCTAAGATTTATGGCTTTTCTTTTATTAAAGTTAAAACAATCTACTTTATCACTTACTTCTGAAACTGAAAGTCATATCTTCACAAAGAAATATTATAAAGGTAAGTAACGATATCTTTTAATGGCCGTTTTGTAGGTAGTTTCAAGTTTTCAATGAAATTACTTATCCGTTAAGCGTACTTATACGCTTCTGCGACCGTTTTATGTGGTAGGAATTGTAATCAAAAGTTTTTAATGCTCGGCTCGAGAAAACATGAATTTAGACTTTGGTAATAATATTAAAATCTCTTTTTAGGTTCAATAATCTCTTTTTTATATTGTTTTACGTTTTTGTGAAGTAAGCAACGACTAATTATTTGGCCTACGGTGTCCTCCCAAAGAGTAACCATGGAGTTTTTTTCAGGTTCTTCTCCATAAAAAACGACCCACCCGAACCGTGCACCTTTTCTCGACGTTTTATTAGTGTACATGTACGCCTCTGTAAAACAAATATTTTGATTTGACTTGATTTTCTCCCAAATTATATTTCCACAAAAACAAATGAAAAGCTACGGTTTGTTTGGTAGAAATCCCATAGTAGTCATCCAAATAATTATCGTCTTTCACTAAATCCTTCACGTTATCAATTGAAGAACATAACTGCTGTAATTCTATCAACACGTAACAAAAACTATTTGGCATTTTGTCATAGGCAACAACCTACGGTGTTGAACAAACCACCTTATTGGCTCCTAGGATAAGCATTGCCAACAGTTATAATCAGGCTATTATGCTCGCACTGCTGGAACAATGGGACCGTGTTATTACAGCCCTACGCAACCCCAGCATGGAATGTGCAAAAACACATTTCTGCGAAATTTTTTATTCGAGGACTTTCCGATTTCCTCACGATGATGATTTTCTTCACATTAGGCGCTCACAATGGGCCTCATCAGAAGGCCTTAAGTCACACAAACGGCAATGGAGAGGGCTTTGCTTGGAGTTTCCTTGCGTGATCAAATCAGAAATGAGGACATCCGCAAGAGAACCAAGGTTATCGACGTAGCCCAAAAAATTGCCAAACTTAAGTGGCAGTGGGCAGGGCACATTGCTCGCAGAACAGACGGTCGATGGGGCCGAAAAGTTCTGGAGTGGCGACCGCGAACCGGAATACGTTGCATTGGAAGGCCACCTACTAGGTGGACTGATGATCTGGTGAAGGTTGCGGGGATCCGTTGGTTGCGAGACGCATGTGGCGAAACTTGGGAGATGTCTATGTCCAGTAGTAGACGTCTTTCGGTTGAAATTATCATGATGATGATGATGATTTCCTTCAGCGTTTCGAGAGTAATCTGACCACTGTTTTATAGATTAAGAAAATTGCAATAACCGCATGATCATCAAGTTTAATTTCTGTTTTAACACAAACAAGAAAACACAGAACGTTATAAACTGCAGCCATTACGTCGCGATCACCACATTATTAAATATAAAACCCCTCTGGTTGCTTCTATGGCCAGTATGCGGCAATTAATTCGTTTTGTGTCAGCAATAACTCGGTTATTGCAAGCCAGTTCACATACACTCCACAGAATTGTTAGCAAATGGAGTCCTCACACTGTAACCGACTTACCGTTCACAGGCATTTGCAATATATGTCCACTAATGTGTAGTAGTGTAGTGGTAACTACATGAAGTGTAAGCAAAAAATAAATAAACGTATAAGCTTAATGCTCTACCTTCATTGTCACTCATAAGACATCAAAGAGTACGTAGACATTTGTATTGAAACCAAACCAAAACACTAATTATCCCTTCAGTCATTAGCGCACAATCAAGCAAAAAGAAACTTCCGACCATCCGGTGTCGGTTCTTTCGTCAGATTTCTAAATAGTTTTCCTACGAGGCTCTAGTGTTTTTCTAACTAGTAACCGATGTCAATCATTATTCATCTTGATGATTTATTATTGACCGTTAGTGTAGGAAAGTGTCTTAAAACTTACTCAGTGATCTGTATTCAAAAACAGTAGAAGTAGCGAGTAAGTTATTGTTATGATGTTTTTGCGAAAGAATGTGTTATAAAACTGACTCAGTGATCTGCATTCACCAACAGAAGAAGTAGCGAGCAAGTCATTGTTATGATGTCTTTGTGAAAGTTAGAGTTCAATCCCTCAATTTTTCCAACATACATAATTATACACCATCACGTTACTTAATAAGCGCTCCATGTACTTAATTCTCCGTGGCACCTCTAACTGGTTTATAAAGCGGGCTGTAAACCTGCAGCTACTGTTATACCCTATAACGTGGCTACAGTTTTGAATTTAGCGACTAGTGAGCCTGTGATATTAAAGTAGAGTAGTTTCATGTGTTTGTGATAGTGTGGTCGCAAAAAAATCTAGTATAAAAGCCGTGATTAATCGTTTAGCGATGCGCTAAATTAGAATTAAATAAGCGAAAGGCATAACAATACACTATATTAATAATTGTCAGGCATAGATCTTGGAGTTGTTTCAATGTACTTTTTCTTTTGGTGATTATATCAAAAAGACCACATTTTTGACGTGAATACGTCTTTAAAATTGCTTCCATAGTGGGAGGCAAGTGAAAAAAACGAATGATAACAAAATCGGGGGATACAATTTGGTGTTGCAGCTTCATATCTATCATCTCCATCCTAAATTCAATTACACCATTCTATAACTAAAATATCAAAGAATTCATTACGCCGACTGAGGACTGTGACGCATGGCGCGGGGTGGAAGCGCCGCCATTTTGACGTCATTTGCTGCGTTTTGAGATTTCCACTTAGTGTAACTTTTGACTCAGAAAAGCTACGACGTTCGTTTAAGTTTATAAACTAGTATTCAGCAGAAACAAAGATACCAATAACAGCCCAAGATTCATGTAAACAAAGCAAAAACAACATTAATATTCCTCCACCAAAAAAAAAATAAGAAGCAACTTCACACTTGGTAATTTAAAAATTAATTAAAATTTAATCTAAAATCCATCACCACATTTATAATCATTTCCGGAAATTCCTAAATAGAACAAAAGCCGATACTGACCGCGTGAGCACAACACATAAACCGGTTCTAGATAATATTTCAACCGACCCCTGTTAACCGGCCCACCAGTTAGCCCGGATATTAGTCTAACACAATTAATCCGGGCAGGGTTCCCACTTTACGGTACTATATACGGACCCCTAATTTTCCTTGATTAAGACCTTGATTAGGATGGTGGATGTTAATTGGAAGTCTTAATTGATTTCGTTTTTAAGGCGTGTTCCGGTTTTTATGACGAGGTTCAGACATGAAGTTTAAAACCCCTGAAACATAAATAATGGTCCTAAACTAAAATAAAACCACTCTGGAACGAATTTGGCCAAAAAATGCGCTTTTGCAATAGCCAAAATCTTCGTTTAAAACAGTTATGGTGTATTACTCTTGTTTTTAAGTTATACAGTTATGGCGAGACCATGAAAATTCCCTGGAGCCACAGTGGCGCTGTAACATTTTAATTAAAAAATCTTTTACCTGCTGCTGATAAAAAAATACCTGTGACAGATCACAGGTATTTTTTTCGAAATTGATTTAAAATTATTGATTGATTGAGTTTAGGCCGGACAAAAATATGGCCGGTGTACCAAAATAAAAACACAATTTATTACACGTAAAATAAAAGGAAAGGCAAGGTAGGTATTGCAATTTTAGAAGTTGAGCTTCAATCAAACCTCTATAATTATTACGTTATACACTTAAACTTAACTTGATTATAGACCGACCGCTTTAAGGAGTCCTCCGCCTTACCCCATCAAAGGCACATTAATCGTTAACAAAGTCCTAACAATATCCCACAACTTTTTTGCTTTAAAATAACCATAATCCACGTAGGTATTACTACTAATTAATCCAATACGTGATCAACCTTCAGAATATTCCATTTAAATCGATACTTTCGCGAGGACTCATTAATAAATAATAATAATAATTCATTTATTCAGGTAATTTACACCCATTGGCAATTAACAAAATACAGTCAGACCATAATAACACTACAAACACAAAAAAAAAAAAAAAACAAAAACATCACAATTTAGTTAAAAAAATAAAATAAATTACATTTCAAATACAATTAAAATTTTTAAAAATTCAACTCAATTCAACTTAATTAAAATTCAGTCTAAATTAAAATGCAATACCCAATTAAAATAAAACTTATCCATTAACAGTACATTACGAGTCAAAAACAAATAAAAATAAACAATAATTACATTTTTCTCACCGGCACTGGAAAAAAGCGGTCTTAAAGCGGTCGGTTTATAGTACCAGATCGTAAGTTCTGTTTTCTTGCGCAACAGATGTTAAAGTCATTTTTGAACCGTACTGCTAAAACTCGAAGACAAAGCAATTTTACTTAATGAAACTATAAAAAAACCTCTTCGTTTCCTGTACTTACCTACAAAATATAGATTAATTTACAAGACTGCTGTTTTCAAATAATAAATTTGAAATGTAGCATAAAAGTAAGTTTTTCGTCAACACAAAGTAGACTTTGAATATTACTTTTGAAAGACTAAGTTGTGTTAGCAACTCAGAATTGAATTTAATCAGCCTGCCATGCTTTCTAATATCTAGTCAATTTTCTCAAGGATTTCGTCATCGTTCATTCAACTTTGATATCAATTTTGTTTGAGTCTTCGTAAACATCATGAATAGAATGTAGAATAGAAATAATTTCTTTGTATTGAATGTAGGTACTTACATGAGTTGTTACAGTAGTAATTATTTGTTCCTGGTAAATTCTACCATTTGGCATGCAAAAATTTATACTTATAAACAATTATACAATTTCAATTTGAAAGCTTTCACAACAACTCAACAAATTATCTTGTAACCCAAATCAAAATAAAGTAACAAATAATAAAACAGCTATATTTTATCTGTTAGGAAATCTAAGAGAGAATAATAACATTTTTGTATCAATAAAGAAGAAACCTGTTTTTTAAAAATTCTCAAAAGCTGCTACCATGAAAATAATAATGTACAAAATAGCAGTACTAATTCGTAACTAAACTACAAAATACTACACTGCCATACTAAACTTGTCTTTAATAATATTATGAAGAGGTAAACGTTTTTAAGTTTGTATGTATGGGGTAATCTCAGAAACTACTGATCCGATTCTGAAAATTCTTTTACTAATGGAAAGCTTCATTGTCAACGTTGTTGAGACAATTTCCGAATATAACATAAGCGAAGAAGCGGGCAAAAGTGATATAGAAAACCTGAAACAATTAACTCCTGGCAAAAATTGTATGGATATATATAACATCATTTTCCAGAATAAACATTAAAAGGGAAAACTGTTCAAAAAATTACAATCAAAAGTCACAGTTGCCATTCAACGTGGCAATGCTGCCAGTCTTTCTGAGCACGTTTCCGGATGACAGCGATGTGGAGGAGTCCTATTGTTTATTTAGTTAGCTTTTTATTTAGTTTATTTTATACGTATAATTTTTTTTTTTTTAATGCCTATTTAGTTTTTATTATTCTATAAGTTAATATGATTTATTTTTTATTCTTTTGTTTGTTTCATTTAATAACATAATCCAATCTATTCATGCTAACAATTTTTCAAATTTTAATTAAATTTAAAGAAAAAATATACTTACACAGTACAAACTTGCATGGCACATAACTGTTATATTAAAACTATCGATTGCCTTTTAGGCTACGCTGACTTGGCTATTACCGAACTAGGTCACGACCAAAATATTCACACTGGCACATAAATACGTACATTTGCAGTCCTATGAAGATATAATGTCCATTTGGGTTAGTATTACGACCACTGTTTTTGGCACATTTGAAGTGCAGCTCAATTTTGTCAACCATGCTAGAATGAAATATTGGCTTTTTGTTATTGAGAAGGCCATATTTAAACAACACACTGGATGAATTATCAGATTTTTATCGTTCATGAAATGTGCAGTTGTATGGAACCAAAGGACCTTTCTAGTAAGTTTGATAAAATCTATTAAGATGGTCAATGTGCCCAAAGATTTTTAAGAACATTTTAAAAGCGCTGTAACAATATTGGTGTTTAATAAAATAGGTAAAAGTACTCTATCTATCGAAATGATTAGAAAAACCGCTTTCACATGTTTCTTCTTCTATAAATTCCACTAGTAAACAACAAAAGACAAAGCATTTTATAAATCACCGAGCGCAAAAAACAAACGAGCCACAATCGCCCAAGAGCTTCAACGGAAGAGGTCGTTTAGAACGCATCAACTTCTTCATAAAAACGAAACTAATTCGAAAAAAAAACCAAACCATTCTCTTTGAGCTTCTACATTTTTTTCGCTTAAACTAGCAAGAAACCCAGAAGGTGCAAGATTTTTTGTATTACACGATGTCAAAGGAAAATGTTCTCGTTATGACGTCAAAATAATAATATCATCAAGATAAAAATGTTCCTCGTTTTATTTGTGTATAGCCTTCATAAAGATTCAAGAGTGCCCTCCCTGAATATTTTAGCTATTCCATCTTAAAGTTGAAGGATGATGGCTATAAGGCTTAATTTGTTGGGTGCTTGTAACAATATGCTACGTTTTAAGACATTTTATAATCTTATAGACATCTGGTGGAACCCCGACGTTAAATCCAAAATTATTTTTTTCTAATTTATACAGCTTGGTGATTTTAAAACCAGCCAACCAGTCATAATGGCCACTTGGAAGTGCATTAACTACTTCAAACTATCGTCAAACGAAGTAAAAATCGTTAGAACCTCATTCATACAATTAAAGGCACTCGCAGTCGTAACCAAGTACTAAACACCGTAAAAGAATCATGAAGTTAGGGTTGGAACACATTACCGACTCGGGCTAGTACTGTAGGTGTAGGCAATGGTACGTCGTAACACGTATCAGTTTAAGAGCCAAAAATTATCTTCGGAGGCTATCAGTGATGGAGGCACGTTCGGGCTATTGCGGACGGTGTGGACCTAGCTTAAGGACTAATAGCTTTACTTACCTACTACGTTTTATTTGAGGCTAAATAATTTTTGAGTTGACCTTTTTTAAATGACGGGACTTTATTCATGAGCATAATTTTAGAGTTAAAATATGTTTAATTTGTGTGCGTTTCTCTAATGAATTACTACAAAAGAAGAAATAATTAATTCCAACCTGCAGACAGAAATGAGACACATTTAACACATTACGACGAAAATAAATTCATTTCAAACATTCAACAATCTTTCAAAGGTAACTTTGAAATAAACAGACAGATGACTTTCCAAAGCGAAATTCAGCGAAAACATTAAATTACTCTCCTTTATGTAAGTTCAAAAGCTAAACGAATAAACCATACGCCATCTAAAAGCGAGACTATGAACACCAATGGAGCCTCTAAAATAGTCTAAAAGCGAAATTAATATTTTAGTTCACCTTTATAATTAATATAGTAAACAGAAAATGCCACGGCATA
The DNA here is from genome assembly GCA_905163415.1 of Noctua fimbriata. Taxonomy (NCBI): domain Eukaryota; kingdom Metazoa; phylum Arthropoda; class Insecta; order Lepidoptera; family Noctuidae; genus Noctua; species Noctua fimbriata. The sequence continues at coordinate 5,746,076 of LR990929.1, read as the reverse complement.
GTGTGCCCTGTTTCTCGTCGTGCATTTTAAATGAGTCGGGTTACATTTTATTAGGTTTTCCAACTACACAGTGTCTGTCTCAACTTGCGACAGTTTTCAGACACAGTGTGACACGGTGTTCATGAATTCTTTTGTTTGGAACCGCGTGTTGGGTGAGGCAGGGTATCACGTTGGGTTCAAGTGTAATTACGAGTTAGCCAACTTGTGTGAGCCTGGGTGTGAACTGTGAATGGAGCTTCGAAACGGTTCGTCTGTTAGGGTTTGGTAAATAAAAGTGGGCGCTGGTTAAATGTTTTGGTGTTAATCTTTCAGGGTGTTGGAATATTACACGACAAAATAGTTGATACGTAATGTATGAACGAATCGCATAAAATAAGATACATACATTATACACTATGTACTCGTAAAATGAAATTGTACAGCCGCCAGCGCATCAAGTTACCACAAACTGTCAAATTTTCTCATGCGATTTTGAACTTAACCATCAACATTTTATGGCTTAAAATCATTTGGAGAAATTTGACAGTTTATGGTAACTTGATGTGCTGGCGACTGTATCAAGTATAATGTGCGAGATCACTCATCTCAGTGTCAATACTTTTTAGGAAATCTAAGTAGGTACGGTGAGAGCAGATCTAACGATCGAAATCTTTGCACTAAACCTCTCAAAAATTCAATCCCACGCTTTTAACTTGTTTCATTCTGCCCAGTGATGCGTTCAAAAGCCTTTGTGCAAACACCATTTTTCATTCCTTTTCGTACATCATATGTTACGGAAAAACTCCTATTGGAAGCTTTGGGAAGTTTGTACAAGGTATTAAATCTATCCGCAAGCAAATCCGGGATGTTTGTGTTAGTATAATTATGTTTGTCGAAGGACATGTGCAGGCAAAATGGCGGGTAAACTGTTTTCTATGTTAGTTTTAGAGACCGTTGAGTTTAAAGTAAATTGATCTAGGTTAGTGATTTAGATTACAGGGTTTTGAAGATTTTTGTTTAGTTTCTGGTCTTCGAAAGTCATTTGTTTTTGTAAGAAAAAGAAAAACATTTTGTTAATCGTGCTTGTCTTCGAAGATCTTGATTGGAAGTAAAGCACACTGTTGCAGCTTAAGTATCGCAAAACTATACTTTTCCTCGATCTCGCCTTAAGCTCGTTAAATATGTAAGTTATTAAGCGCAGTTTACATCGCCAGCTAGCGAGCGAGCGAGCCGGGCGAGCTTCGCTTCTCCTCTTTTCATACTTCGGTTCAGCAATTCGTTAGATCACGGTGTGAACCGAAGTATGAAAAGAGGTGAAACGATGCTCGCCCGGCTCGCTCGCTCGCTCGTTAGCTGGCGATGTGGCCAGCGCTTCAGGTACTGCAAATGTGTAGTATACCAACTATTTTATGTCACTAATTAAGTTATTACAGTCCATAAATTCTATGATTGGTAAAAATCGGATCATTCCATTTCAGCAAAATGATTCATTGCATACTCTTGTTACTTTTGTACAAATCTGGTTTAACGATTATTTCTCATTGAAACACTGTTGTTTTTTTTCTGACTGCCCTAAATTCATAAATTCTGGATTTGTTGTTACTATAAGAACATTATAGCTTTTGTATTTTCATGAAAATGTTTGCTGTATCATCGCATGCCATGTGTAGATCATGATTTTTCGTCAGATTGTGAATTAATTTATTCTTCCGTACCTCTTGCTTTGTTAACTTTCGGTCATTTGCTTAAAGTTTCTGTTATCGGTACTATGTGAATTGTGATGCTCATTTTCCTTATCGTAGTTGACTGACAATAAGTTCTTGTAAGACAGATTAAAATGTTAGTCACTGACCACAGAGTGATTAAACTTTTTATCGTATTTATGACAAAACGTTACAAATGAACTCGGCACTATTTATCATTAATTTATTTTATCTCAAAAGATCTCCTCCATAGCTTTTCAGTCTTCCATTTTTCTTTCGCCGTTTCTAACGTAATGATGATTGGTAATGCAGCCTTTTCCTTTTCAGAATTAGTACGATTATACCTTACATTTTTCCCTGTATCTTCCAACTCAGTGGAATCTTCACAAGCTTGTCCCTTAATATTAACCATCAGACCTGATGAACCCCAGGCATGCGTAAGCAAGCAGTAACTCCGAAGTAAAGCCAGCGATAAATTAAGTCGTAACAGATTGGCGACCCCGTTGTTGGTGTAATACCGCCTTGGACATTGTGTGCACGACAAATATTGGCTCCAAGCGTATGTTTGTGTACATTCCGTGTGTATTTTGGGTATTACACAGGTGTAGCTTTGACAGGTTTAATTGAATCGTCATCAAATTCGTATCCTGTGCTCAGTTACTCGAAATGTCAGCCTGCGGATCGAAGTGTCGTTTTGTCTCTATCCAGTGTAATTACTGTGTGCTGTTGAATGGAGATTATTCAACCTGTAACGTTTCGACTGCTGAGATACTAGCTTGTCCTCTGTGAGATAGTAGGCAGATTCATCATTCAAGCGGATCTGACGTCGTATTGACTGGAATGAAATCCGTTGATGCCTAAGACAAGTTACACAAGTACACCAACCGACCGCGCGGACGAGCGGCGTGTGAGCTTTAGTTGTGCTCTCACATTTGGTTGAAATAAGACACTAAAATGATTGAGACAAATATCTTAGTACCGCACTGTATCACTCCTTTCTCATTAATTTTATTCAGACCACATCATCATCATCATTTCAGTCGAAAGACGTCCACTACTGGACATAGGCCTCCCCCAGGTGTCCCCACATTGACCGGTTCCGTGCGTCTCGCATCCAGCGGATCCCCGCAACCTTCCAGACCACATGAAAATGCCCAATTTAAATTGTGAAGAAATACTAAATGCTATGGTAAAGAAAAATCATTAATTTATGGCCACAATCAAACCCACAAAGCTGGCTAATAGCGGACTCAATCAAATTCTCATGCTGCTTTCTGTAAAACAAATTCAAAGGAAATCTTAGACATTCAAATAAAGTTACAGTAAAACTCCAAAACTTTATAAAATTCTTGCTTAGAACGTTGAAACATTCCAAGCATAATAATCTCAAAAATGTTACCTCACGAAAACAAAATCGGAGGTTTGTTTAAACAATCAAGAACAGTGGTAAAACAAAACAATGGAATATGAACAATGTTTGGTGGAATTGAAACAGAAAATATTCCCTTCTGGGTGTAGATGACGCCGCGCGCCGCACCGCCGCCACCGCCAGAATGCCATAACTTTGTCTACGTGACAACCAATACTTGTTCCGAACAATACTTAGTACTTTTGATCCGGTATTTAATGACTGAATTTTTGCGTTGAGACCGTGTTGTTTCTGTTCAATTGCTATGGATTTGTGGAGTTCGTGGAATGTTTAAGGCCGCAGTGGCATTTGAATTTGTTTGTTTATTAATGAATTTAATAACAGCCGCTTGGGTCAATCTTTGTTTAAGCCGTGCTTGCCTAGATTGGTCTGTGGATGGGTGACCACCCACTACATACCGAGTTTCCACCGTGCCTCGGAAAGCACGTTAAGCCGTTTTTCCCGGCTGTCATTTGTTTATCTTTGACAGTCGTTACAGGTGGTCAGTGGCCTGAAAGTCTGACAACCAGTCTTACCAAGGTGTATCGTATTACCCAGTACTAACTGGGTTGTAGAGGTCAGATAGGCAGCTCCATAAAAAATAACGGTATTCAGCTGCATCTGGTTAGACTGGAGGCCGACCCCAACATAATTGGGAAAAGGCTAGGCAGATGATGATGAAATGAAACGGAGAGGGTAAATCTACTCTGAAATAACTCGGAAACTCGTAGAGATTGTTAAAATTAATCAAAATGATGTGGTGCCCCATCTCTTTTAGAGCGTAAAGATCGTTTCGAACCTCACTCCACAGTCATTGATCACTGTCTGATTCTGGTCTGCAAAATTAGAAAGAAAACTAGATTAATTAGAAAAATTACAAAAACGGACCACCGGAGTCAGACGTATTTTTAATACATGACTTAGTAATCACGAATGACTCTGGTAATACAAACACCGAAAAACAATCATCAAAATCTTGTTAATATGTTTTTAGTTGCCGTTTTTGTCGTAGTTGAGTTTTGGTTTTTAACTTTATGCTATTTTTTTAGACTTATCCTGCTAAGCTCGGTGCCTACATTGAGTGATCACAATTATTATGTCCCTTGACAAAATCAGCAATTGGATTATTTTTCAAAAATAATTGTTGACACAGAGGATGATATAACACGTAGGTTAACCTCCAAGTTATCTGGGGTACATAATGGGTTACTATAATTATAAAAGACTGCCATACCCTTTTAGAGATACTAATATTATCTGCTTATTTTAAGACACTATAACTCAATCAAAAGTTAAAACTTACAAATGCAATCATAACTTTATAACGAAAAATAATATTCATTTGAAAAAAACATGGTTCATTTTTGTTGTGCAGTTTGAAAATAAAATACATTTTCATTAAATTAATTCAGTTTCAACGTTCAGTTCATGCTTCAGTTTCGATGGATATTCGGTCATTTGCGAAAAGAATGGCATAAGTCAAAAATGTTTATTTTTCGATGTTGTGTGTTGTTGAACATAAAATCAACTAAAGAAAGTATTCAATTAAGTAACGAAATATTTAGTTTTAGTCTATTTTAAAGAAAACGATTTCCTGTATTTCTTATTTTTCGAGTTATGTCATTATTGTCGCAAACAAGCGTATTGTTGTTATTTCACGGACGAAACGAAGCGGGCATTTTGTGAAAGTGTTATTTTGACATTTTAAAATACAGTGTGACCAAAGGTTTAGTAATTTAATAGAGGGGTTTGAATTGGTTCAATCAGTGAAAACTACAGCTCAAATAGTTTAGCTCTTTCTCTCTATATCGTATGATTAGTGCCTAACCTAGTGCCAGAGTTTTTAGACCGCCCATGGGCCTCTGTCTTGGCTTGACATACCGTCAAGAGACATCTCTCAGGCATGCTAGTTTCCTCAAGATGTTTTCCTTCACCGCAGAAAGTGATAATTGTACACGTTGCAGGCTTTGGCCAAAGAAAGAGCCAGCCCTCTGCTGACACAAAGTGTCGACCAGTCGGCGAGAGCCTTCCTTTTTTTTTCGGATGGGAATTCATCAAATGACCCCTTCCGCTCTGGGCGGAGCGAAAGGGAGTGTCAGACTTGTGAAGACTAAATCCCATGTTCCTTCTTTGCCCTTTGTGTTACAGGGCCGCAGTATCTCTTTCAAAAAGTCCCGCAGCCCCGCCAGGCATCGGCCCTGGCGGACCCCTTGTTGTTTTGCTGACATCTCTTTGAGGCGCCCGTGGAACACGAACGCGCCATCGACACGGCTTGTCGTCATAAGACGGACGGATGGCGAGCTAGCCCATTACACACCTTCCACAGGCCCGCACCTATGGTGTCTTCCTTAAAAAGCAATAATGCTATTAATGCAAAAGAAACTCTTTCTGTTTGTCTGTTAGCTTCGGTTGAACGGATTTCAATGTTTCACGTGTGGTCTTCTGCTGGAGCACTTTTTGTACTGATAGTACATTCCATTGAGATACCGCGGCCCTGGAACACAAAGGGCAAAGAAGGAACATGGATGGGTTTTAGTCAATACAAGTCTGACACTCCCTTCCGCTTCCGATGATTACACACCCTAAAAAAAAAAATTAAAAAAAAAACAATAAAAAAAAGTACATTCTAGTGGAATAATAATTTCCGAACTCCACGTGGGAGAAGCAGCAGGCAAGAGCTAATTATAAATAAACAAGAGTAATATGTTATTTTATTATACAGAGCAACATCCCGTATCTTCCCGTGGGTGTCGTAAGAGGCGACTAGGGGACTTACCAGTGAATGGGCAGCAGCGTTCTCTGTGATTTTTTTTTTTTTTTATAACAAACATACTGCGATCGCCAACCCGCCTGCCAAGCGTGGCGATTATGGCAAAACCCCCCTTGGGGAGGCATATGTCCAGCAGTGGACGTCTTTCGGCTGAAATGATTATACAGAGCAACAACGGAATTAGTTTACTATTTTGCTCCTTTTTATTGTAAGCTTGTGTTCTGAGTTTATAATTAGATTCATGCTGCATGCAATCTTCAATTACTTTCCATAATTAGTAGATTCTAGATACTTACGGTATTTATAGTGGTCTGTCGCCATTTTCTTTAAGTACGTACATAAACTCACGCTTTTTCCCATGGGAGTAGGCAGACACCACAAAACGCCACCTGCTACGATCCTTACATACTCCTTTCGGCTCGTCACATGTGCATACATGCAAGCCGATTGCAAGTACTACGCACATCACCTTTTTGAAGATCATCAGCTATGTATGTCCCTCGAGAGCGTCACGGCATTTTCACATTTTCATATTATTTTCTGCTTTTGAGAAGATATAAGAAAACGAAAATGAAAATTTAAAAAAAAAATATGATAATGAAATGATATAACTATAGTTATATGATTTTGTTAGCCGTCTCTCTTTTTTCTGTCAAATACATAATCTTTAAATAAACGTTACTTTAATTTTAACCGCTCTATAATAACTTAATTATCATTTTAGATGGAATTCTTTGCAATTTGATATTTTGACTGCTGAGTATGAGGTCCTGGGTTCGATTCCCGGGTCGGGCAAAACGTTATTTGGTTTTCCTATCAGGAATTTCTCAGTTGCTGCCCCGGAGTCTGAATTCCTGACCGGTTGATGGCAATAGGCTCGCCCCTGTTACATGGGACTTAAATGTAACTGGCGAAATGTGGGTGTACTCTTCGAGGATTACAGGCGAGATGTTATTGGTGTTAAAAATCTACGACTAACATGAGCAATTTTGTTCATTGCACAAGCAATATCACCGGATATTGCTTGTGCAATGATCAAAATTGCTACCGAGCTATAAACAAAGAGACATGGCCTCTGATATTGTTAGCGGAAGGATCGCATGTCCGCTGTAACACATAAAAAGTTAACACGCAGTTGCCTCCAAGGGCAATTCTTAGCCATGAAAAAAGACACCCAGAAGGTGAGATAAGATTTTACTCCGGAAAAACATATTTTGATTCAACATGAGATTGAAGCGTCCCTACGAAGAAAGTCCAGTATATAAGGTCTAACTATTCATACACGAAATATTTTCAGGGAATCATCTAACGGCTATAACGAAGCCATTTCAAGGGATATTTTTTTTTTTAACTGAGTATATTTTTATAAAAAATAAATAATTTAAAATTACTTGACCCACAAAATAACTACTAGCTCCTTATTTTTGAACATCCATTACGCTAGTTTACGACGTCGTATTTACCTAGTGTCATTGTTAGAAAATGGGAGTAAAGATTTAATGCAAAAAGTCTCAACAATTTTTAGAATTATAATAATTTCGTAAAAAAAAACACTCAGATAATTTTTTTTTTCGTTGCTATGGCGACTTTACGACTTATAGAAGTTACTCTTAAAATATTTCGTGTATGAAAAGATAGACCTTATATGTCTATATAAGGTCTATTTCAGAGGACAAGTATCATTTAATGAACATCATCATCATCTTCCTGTCCCATACTCTACTTGGGGTCGCCACAACACGTTTTCTTTTTCCATTCTCCCCTGGCAGAAGTCACGGCATCATCATCATCCATCCATCTTTTCTTTGGCCTTCCTCTCCCTCTCCATACATCAACATTCATATCCATCACTCTTTTACCTTCATAAGTTTCATACCTTCTCATTACAATACATTACATGTCCATATCAAGACAAACGACTTCCTTTCAATTTTACTATAACAAGTGCCACTTCCAAACTTTCTCTAATACAACATTATTTTTAGTATATGCGACACCTGAAACACGTGTATTTTTATGTAAAGAATCTATGTACAAAATTTCAAAACTGTATCATGAAAAATCTCAAAGTTATAAGCTTGTTCTGCTACACAAAAACGTTGTCACCACGCAGTGCGCGCCTCCAGAGTCTTCTTGAGCTCATTGATAATAATAATTTGGCAGTAGCTACCTAAATTATTGCGATAGGTACTCAAAGTCACTCGGTATCCAAACTTTAACTTTTTTAAATATTTCTTTGAAAAAATATAACTTGGTTTAAAAATTATTGGAATCGATTCAGTTACTTATTCTGAACAAACTATATTCAGGTTTCGCATATACTAAAAATAATGTTGTATACCTTACTTTATCCATTCTCATCTCGATCGTTTTCTCAATCGTTTTTCATCCATCTTATTCGCATTCTGATCCATTCAGTACGACAGGTCTACTCATGTTTCATTAAATAGTATAGGTACTATAAAAAGTTTACATACATATAACAAAGAAAGTCATTGTAGTATTTGTTGCCCAAAAAGCAAATTAAAGTTTTGAAATATTAAAAATCTCACTGGAACGCTGTTAGTAATAATTGCACCAATGGAACAAGATAATAACTTATATTCTGATCCTGTCCGCGTAGGCACTCATTTTATTCACTTGCATACAGTTTCACCATCATCATGGGCACTTTGTTGAGGTCGGCTTCCAGTCTTACCGGACTCAGCTGAATACAGTTCGTTCACTAAAAAGTACTGCCAGAGTCTTCATAAATGCATTAAAACATTACACGTAGTAGGAACAACCACGGGTAATCCTAGTTGACCACTTTTTAAAAGAATTCTAAAATATATTTTTCTATTTGAGTTTTTATTATGCATCACGTCGAGCGCTAATAAAAGTATTTTCTTTCCTTTTTTCTTGTTATTTAAGGTTGAAAAAGTGGTCAACCTCGATTGTCCACGAATATACAATGACAATACTGAAGCTAACCCAAAAATCTAAAGAATTGGCATCATAAATCCAGCCTAAACAATTTACGCGTTCACAACCGAACAGAATGCTATTGTTATCCTTTTCTCATCCAATTTTCTCTCAATTGACTTACTGGTATTTTCTTTGTCCCTACTGAAGGCTACAGGGCCGTAGGCTAGCTCGGCACATATGGGGACTGTCGTTACCTTTATCTTACTGAAATGTCTCACACAACATCTTTTTTATTGTTTTCTTATTTTATTATTAGTCTATCTTTGGCGCCGTTAGTGGTAGTTGATAAAAGTCAATTTTGTTGTTTAGTTTTCAATCAAAACTCTGTGTAAGGTATAAACAATCTTCTATATCGTGTAATTAAACTTAGGTATACTGTCACTTACGGGATATCTTTCGTGATTGTTCTTTATTTTGAGCACCCAATATTTCAACGCTGTTGCAAGCGCCATGATCGCGGGTTTCCTGGAGAATGCGGGTGGATGAAAAATAAATTGTTAAGAGCAGACAAATCTATCTACCCTCTTTCTTTGTCTTTTGCTACGCGCACTACTGGAACTCGACACTAAGAACAAAAGAAATGAACAAAAAATGAACAATCACGAAAGATATCCCGTAAGTGACAGTATAAGTTTAGTTGTAAACCGTGAAAGCTTAAAACAGTGATCGTGTGGTTAGTACCTAACCTGGTGTAAGAGTTTTTATGCCGCCCATGAACCTCTGACTTGACTATACATGCCGCCAAGAAATATCTCTCAGGCATGCTGATTTCCTTACGATGTTTTCCTTCACCGAAGCAAGTCTTCTTCTTAGCGTGTCGATGGCAAATTTTTAGTTAAATATGTTTGGCCCAAAATTCAGCTATGCGAACTCCGCTCGCTGTAGCAGTCATAAGATCGTCAAGTGCGCAGGTGTTAGGGCATGCAGCGCAAGATGGAAGATGGGCATTGGGGTGCATGAAAGGAGCCTCCCCGAGCGACGTATTCTACTAACCCCTGATACGTCCGGCGCACCCTGGGCAATCGACTTGTGTCGATTGGCTAATCCTTTCACCACGATGGCAAATATAAGTGATAATCGGCCCTTCTCAGGGCCAAACAGTCCACTAACAAAACCAGCATTGTGTGTAATCTCGATCAACATCGAAGGGTTCTCTCAGGATAAAGCAGAAATCCTTTCTGAATTATCTCGCAAAATGCATTATGACATCTTATGCGTTCAAGAGACCATCGGGATTCCACTCAAAGCAAGCCCCACATTCCTAGACTGTCACTTGTCGCCGAGATCTGTCACCCGAAACACGGTAACGCAGTGTTTGTTGCTCCCGGCGTAAGTATCATCTCCATAAAATGCAGTAACCGAAGCAAGTGATAATTTTACAATACGCATATGAATCCGAAAAATCAGAAGTGCGTGCCTTGGGTTCGAACTCGAGACCTATGAGTTGACAGTCCGACGGTCCCACCACTAGGCTATCACTGCTATATCGAAGTCAAAATCAACTTATATAACTACATACATAAACTCATGCTAAGCGTGAACGCCACCTGCTACGATCCCAGGGTCCACTTCATCCGCGATTATACAGGGTGTAAGGGACTCTGACTCACAAACGGTTACCAGGTATTTAGTACTTCATTCTGAACATTCTTCATTGGTAATTAAAAAAAAAAACGGCTATTCCATACGTTTTGACCGTTTAGTTATTGCACTTTTGTAGGAAACAGTATTTTCAGTATTTTTTTTTTAACCTATGAAATTTTTTGAAAATAATAAGCGATGTAGTATTGGGGAAGCCGACCTGAACAAAGATTTAATACTAATTGATTTAATATTTTATAGTAGTTTAATTTAAAACCCAAAACCAAAAAGTAGTTTAATTTGTGCTTCTTAAATTAAACCAATTCCTTAATCTAATATCTAAGGACATATGTAAACGAAGATTTGATGACTAAAATTGAAAAGAGTGTGCTAAGATAGTTTGGCCATGTGGAGAGGATGAATGAAAGGCGACTAACAAAAGGTATCTACAAGGCAGATGTAAGTGGCAACGCCGGGAGGAGACGCCCTAGAAGGACATAGGCTGACTTTATTGGTGAGGTTCTTCAGAAAGGTCAGGCGCGTAGTACTCGCAACCGGCGTGCGTATATGCCCAGATGTATGAACGTGGACGAAGCAAAAGGAGTATGTAAGGATCATAGCAGATGACGTTCTGTGGTTTCTGCCCACTCCCTTTGGAAAATGGCGTGAGTTTATGAATGTAAAATAAACTCACAATACGAACCAGATCCTCCAAGTGTAATTCTCCACATCCTATTCAAGTAATTTCAAATATAACACACATATTTCGCTAACTACACAAATACCGATTAGGATGACAATGACAATACCCGCTATACACACTCTATCAGAAATTATCAACAAAAGCATACCTAACATTATCTACGCCATACCTCGCATCCAATTACAATTCATCCCTAAAACAAACAAACAATTACCTATTCACTCCCTCCATTAATTTGTAACCGAGCTCTAAAGCTCGTTACTCACGAAGAGGCAAAACTGAACCGGAAAATCGGCATCAGTTTCGGTTAGTTTGATCAACAAATGAAATACTCTCATCAGTTATAATGATTGGTTCAAGTAGACTGTGATTGGCTGGCTGTGTGTGATGAAAGCATAGCTAAATGACAAAATAATAACGTAAATAATAATTTTAAATATCTGGGTCACTGGGTCTCAGAGGATCTATGTGACAACTTTGATTTGGAGAGGGAGCGCAGGGCGCTGTCTATGCGCTGTAACATGTTGGCCCGCAGGTTCGCACGGTGTACTGAGCAAGTCAAAGTGATATTATTTAAGGCCTTCTGTCAATCTTTTTACACCTGCAGCCTGTGGACTAAATACACGCAGCATACATACACTGCTCTGGGAGTACAATATAATAACGCGTTCAGGGTGCTGTTCGGGCTACCGCGCCACTGCAGCGCTTCAGCAATGTTTGCGGTGAGAAACGTGGATGGTCTATATGCCATCATGCGGAAGCGTTGTGCGTCTCTTATGAGGCGCATGGGTGGCTGCTCGAACAGCCTTCTGAGCGTGTTCGTGGGCCGCTGGGACTCGCCGGTGCGGTGGCACTGGATGCGACTACACACTGCGGGTGGTCGCGTCCAGGGCTTAGCATAAACTGGCGCTAATGTGCGGTGGCGCTTTTTTCTGTGGGTTTGTTTTTTAAGGTTGTAACTTTACTTTAAATACCTCCATGACCCGTTTACTATTCAATGCATCCATCAGCCCAATGTTTGAATGCGTGACATGGAGTTTTACCGTAAAACGTGATTTTTCATCCCCAATAAAAGTCGTTTCCCAGCAATATTTTTTGCGTAGAGTTACTTAGTTTGATGTACAGAATGCTTGGTTGACGACTTCGTGAAAGGTCCGTTTACAAACACTATGTATACGATGTTCAGTATGAGTGACAGAGACAATGCAATTGAAATGTTTGTCAATTCAACAGTGACGCAAACATTTTTTGGCAAGGCAGAGTGAATCTACTGATTTAAATCTTTGCGCAATAACAGTTTTATTCTATTTAGTTTGTTTTATACCTGCATTTTTTTTCATTTCGATGTTAGGATTTATTTGATAGTTTAAAAATATTCCTATGAACTAGTTTTCACCCTGTATACGGACATAGTGACCATAGCCACCATACTCACACGTAACTTTGGGGTTCATCCATGAAATGTTGAAATTATTGGGTGATGAGACGAATTTGAAAGCAAAACTGATCATGTAAAATAGCCTAAAGAGATTAAGTTCGTTTAAAATCATAGCACCGTCGCCGAAGAATAACGAGGCCTCCCCCATTAGTTAGGACAGTCCATTGTGGGCCTGAATTAAGCCTTCCACAATGCCATTCATTCCATCTATTGTGGTGAAAGGGATGTTACTAAAACTTGGAATGGAATAGTTGAATACCGGCGAGTGAATAATATTGGAATATTCCTTCGATAATCTAAGGTTGAATACGGCGAAATGTACGTTGAATTGCTATGTAGCATCAAATAATATCGAAGATATTTAGTCCTGTATCTGTTTAAATTGAAATCTAAAGGCTTATTTCGCTTGCTCTTAATATTAATGCCTTGCCTTGAGACGTTCCCTAAATAAATATTGGCACCGCCTCTCCTAAAATTCAAATTTAATACAGGTCAGAACATCTGTTTTTAATAAAACTAGGTAAATAATTTTGACGAAGTTCCATACCAACTAAGGCCACCTTTTTAAATCCTTTAGGGGGTCATCATCATCATCATTCTCTTGCCCTTATCCCAATTCATTTGGGGTCGGCGCAGCATGTCTTCTTCTTCCATACTTCTCTATTACTCGTCATCTCATCAGACACCTCTTTTCTTGCCATATCATTCTTTACACAGTCCATCCATCGTTTCTTTGGTCTTCCTCTACTCATATACCCATCCACATTCATACTCAAAACTTTCCTCACAACATTTTCCTCATTCCTCCGCATCACATGCCCATACCACGACAACCGATTACCACACAAAATTTCAGTCACGGGATGATATTACATAAAAATCTTTCTCAAAAGGTACCAACTTTCATCACTTTCAAAACTTTGTGCTAAATTCCTAGACCCTGTGGTAATTTAGGCTGTACTTTGTCTGCAAGTGAGTGATTAAAATCAACACAATATCGTTTATAGACCAGTAGCTTTTGCAAACGGCTTCGCTCGCGTTAATTTAGAATTAGACAACCGATTCGGGTGGTATTCTGCTTGTAATATAATTCAATCATGAATCGAAAGACACGTGCCGCCTTCTATTATCATATGAACGTTATTGTTGTTTTCCTCAGGAACAGTAGTTTTTTTCTGCACACCTGACAACATATACAGTGCAAAATTTCAGGACGATTATTAAAAAAAAAACAGCATACATTTTATCCGTATTGCACTTTTGTAGGAAACAGCTAATTAAAAAAAAAAAATCCGATGAAAAATTTCGATTTGGACTCGGAGAATCATGATGTACTTAATACGTGGGAACCGTTTTCGCGTCGGTGTCCCTTCCACCCCGTAAAACATACATACACCATATACAACATTATTTTTAGTATATGAGAAACCTGAATATAATTTGTTCAGAATAAATAACTGAATCGATTCCAATAATTTTTAAATCATGTTATATTTTTTCCCAAAAATATTTAAAAAAGTTAAAAGTTGGACACCGAGCGACTTTAAGTACCTATCGCAATAATTTATTTATTTATTATTCCTTAACACACACATTTGTGTTTACAGGTAAGACCCAAGCTAACAAAGTAGTCATAAGTTACAAATTATCCAGTCCCAAGTAAGGGTAGAAGCATAAGTTAGACAGTATTTAGGTACCTACTGCCAAATTATTATTATCAATGAGCTCAAGACGACGCTGGAGGCGCGCGTTGCGTGGTGACCACGATTTTGTGCGGACAACTAGGTAACAGCTTATAACTTTGTGATTTTACATGATACAGTTTTGAAATTTTTTACATAGATTCTTTACATAAAAATACTAGACACGTATATCAGGTTTCGCATATACTAAAACTAATGTTGTATATTACTGTGAAAATAAAAGTAAATTCTAATAATAAAAAGCAATTTGATTGTGCACAATTACTTTACGTTTCTAGTGCATACTTGCATGCATATTTTACAGTGCATATAATCCGGCGTCTATTCATAAGATGATACAAGTTCCTCTCCTCACGACTTTAAGTAGAACCAACTTTATCTTTAAACTTCAGAACTAAGCGAACTGAGCAGAGCTTAGCACACAGTGAAGAAGTAAGTAAAATAACGAAGGATTAAAACCCAGTGTTTCAAAGAGAACTTATATACTGAGGACTTATGTTCAGATGACGGAGTTTGGGTAAATATAGGAACAGTAGGAATGATGCACAGATCGGCTTCAGATAATCTCTTGGAATTTATGGACACAGAGAATTTATTATACTAGATAAGTTGCGATAATTTTTGGTTTAATAACATATCATCACGCCTGTAAACCCTTTTAGCCCCGAGTTACACTGAAACGGTGTAAGGTGATGGCGCAGAGCAGGCATGATGCCGCTTCAAGACGTTTTCATACAAAATGTACGTAGGCGACGTGTCGTGAATTACACTCAAGCGGCGCGGCGCAGGCACGCCGTTCTTTCGTTTCCCTTTAAATTCCACGCCTGCGCTGCGGCTGCGCCGCATCTTCACCTTACGCCGTTTCTGTATAATTCGCGCTTAGGAAACAAAAGAACGGCGTGCCTGCGCTGCACCTCTTGTGTGTAATTCACGACACGTCGCCTACGTATATTTTGTATGAAAACGTTTTGAAGCGGCATCATGCCTGCGCCGCGCCTTCACCTTACGCCGTTTTTTTGTGTAATTCGCGCCTTAGGCAGACCTTACCTAACAGTACACCGACATTTTGCCAGTTATGTTTTTAAATCCCATGTAATAGGCGGCGATCCTATTGTCATCAACCGGGCACAAATCTAGACTCCGTGGCTGCTACTGAGGAATCCTTGATGGAAAAACCTAATAGCATTTTGCCCGACCCGGGAATCGAACCCAGAACCTCATGCTCAGCAGTTGCGCTTGCGACCACTAGACTAAAGAGGCAGTGTAGTTTGTTTCAATATTGTTCTGTTCTCTGAAAAGATAACTATCAGCTATAAGGTCGAAGTTGACTATAGGTAGATTTTTTATAAAGTCCTTGAATAAAAATAAACTGCAAAAAAATGTATCCTGATTAAAACCGACCCTGTCACTCTTTTTGAGTGGCTTACAAGGTTACTAAAGTATTTCACTGCCCATTATATTATCCTTATTCAAAAGCATTTATAAACATAACAAATAAACTACACGCCTATAATCCCTGAAAGGGTAGGCAGATATGTATGTACCTATAGAAAACAAACACTTCTCCCGTTATGTTAAACTAGCTATTGCCCGCGACTTCGTTCGCGTGGAAATTTTGATAATTATGTAGTTGTGAGAAAAAAAAGGTAATCTATTTCCATCCCCAGGATATGATCTATCTCCTTGCCAAATTGCATTACGATCTGATCAGCCGTCTAGTCGTGAAAAATTGTAACAGGCCGATGTATGTACATTGAAGATATTGAAATAAATTATATAGGGGGTCTTTATTAGCGCAACAGAAGCCAAAACAACAGTTTTTAGAATTTTTGTTTGTTTGTCTTTCTGTCTGTATGTTTGTACGCGCATCACGCAAAAACTACTGCATGGATTTGAACACAGTTTTCACCGCTCTACTGCTAGATGCTTAACTTAAAATATAGGCTACTTTAGATATAAGTTTTGGATCCGATAGGTAGCGCCGTGCGAGGCAAGGGCGGGTCGCTAGTTTATAATATTAGTATGGATTCCTATGAAACATTTTGCTAAAGTAAACTTCAAACAAGATTTTGGTCAAACATTTGAATGGTTTATTTCTGAAAACGGCACAAACAGACACGCAGACTCAATGTTCCCTTAAACATATTAGTGTAGATTACACACAGACTAAATTATAGTTACCTCTATTAAATTCACAGGTGTAGAAATACCAGGATGACATAAATCAACGGCGGTGAGATGTATAAAGGTCTGGCATTCTGCCACATACGTACGCACCTTTGTGATTTCAACTGGACTCAGTATGTCCCATAAATTGGGACAGCTGCGAGACGGGGGCCTAACAAAATAGACCTCGGACTAAAACCTTTGAGGTCAAATTGTGGATGGGTTGTGACTGGCTCTTTGTCGTGTAGTGTCGGTTTGATATTTCAAAACTACGAGTTAGTTCGAGTTAAGACTGCGAAAATAAATCTGAATTGTAGTGGAGTAGTGGAAAGGCGTTTTTTGGGTATTATAGATAGTTTTTTTTGCTGTGAGTGTCTTAATAGGAGAATAGGATTACAACCCGCGATCATGGCGCTTGCAACAGCGCCGAAATATCGGGAGCTAAAACAATGAACAATCACGGAAGATATCCCGTAAGTGACAGTACAAGTTTAGTTGTAAACCGTGAAAGCTTAAAACAGTGTTTGAAAAGAGTGTTGTTATATTGAACTTAAAGATTTGTCTTTGAAACTTTAATTATTTAAACGAAGGGAATGCCTACCATAATTTATGTCCACTCATCATCTTCCAGCCCTTTTTTTTAGGATGAGAAATCATCAAATGACCCCTCCCGCTCTGGGCGGAGTGGTAGGGAGTGTCAGACTTGTACTGCCTAAAACCCATCCATGATCCTGCTTTGCCCTTTGTGTTCCAGGGCCACGGTATCTCTTTCGAACAGTCCCGCAGCCCCAGCAGGCATCGGCCCTTGCGGACCCCTTCCTGGTTGTTGACATCTCTTTGAGGCGCACGTGGAACACGAACGCGCCGTCGACACGGCCTGTCGTCATAAGATGGCCGGAATTTTCTTGCCCTTGTACCATTCTACTTGAACTCGGCGCAACACGTTTTCTTCTTCCATTCTCCCCTGTCAGAGGTCACAGCATTATTGGCTCCTTTCTCTTTCATATCATTCCTCACACAATCCATCCATCTTTTCTTTGGCTTTCGTCTCCCTCTCTGTCCATCAATATTATTTTCGTCTTATTATTAATGCCCACTTTTTGACGGGTTTGGACTGTTATGATAATACTATTTTATTTTTCAATTAGGTATTACTCGACTGCTCCAGATAAATGATAGTTTGCGTACAAAATCATCTATCCCCACTAACCCTATTGTAAATTACATTTAAGTAAGCTTTAAGCTCAGAGATGTGTTATCAAAGATTCATAGCCTTATCAGTAAGTAGCAGTTAATTCATTAGCGTAATTACTTGTACTATTATCTTGTGAGTATTCATTTTGGGAGTAAATTTAATGACTTGCTTAATTTTAATCTGGATGTAGATAGAATATAGGCTCTAGGTTGTTAAGTAAATAGGGCTAATAGATAGTTTTGTTTTAAACTTTTTCGGGTAATTAAAGTTATGGGGAATACCTCAAAGCGCAACTATTTTTAAGCGCAACCAACTAAGCGCAAATAAATTATTCCTCAAAGCGCAACGATGATTGAAAAAAAAATTAATGAATTCATCATACCCCTCTCATTTTCCATCATGGTTTCGCTTTGAGGAATAAACATATAATATTTTTAATTTGAATTTGTGAGCGCAACTAATTGTTGCACTTCGAGGAATAATTTAGTTGCGCTTAAATTGCGCTTAAAAATGTTGCGCTTACCCCAAAGTTATTTGTGGGTAAGAGATTATGTTAAGGTGATGGAGAGTAGGTACTAGGGTTCAAAATTATATTTCACATAGGTCTACATGGGCACTTACGAAACGTCGAGATAATGTGCACGGTTCAAGCTGGCCGTTTCCTATGGAGAAGAACCGGCAAGAAACTCCATGGTTACTCTTTTAAAATGATTTGGTTTTTACAATGTTATTATTTTACAGATGGGTGTCGTTTCTTATTATTTCACTGGTAAATTTAATTTATTAAGATGTTGGCGTAAGAAACTGGTTGATACTAATTTATTTAAATATCAAGAATGCTAATCTAAATATCAACAATATGCTTCAATCAATTCCCGTAAGTAAGAAAACATTCAAACGTTTCTCAATGACGTCAAAATCAAAACAGGTGAAAAATATAGTAATAAAACATAAAATGCGAAAACAAAAAAATAATAAGTAGAGGTATTTTGACTAATTTAAATTGAGTTCTCTCGTAACAAACCTTAGTGTGCCAGAGAGAGACAAAAAATAGCAACATCAACAAGAAGTTTCCTTGTAATTTTGGGAGCTGACTGTACTGTAGAAAAAACAGTTGAAATTTTAAGTTTTACGAAACGGGAATCAATGTATGAACTTGGGGACTTTTTTCACTTGTTTTGCACGTCTTTTGTTTAGTTCGCGAAACGGAAAGTTACCAAACGGGATGTACCCATTTAGACGAGCATATTCACAGGATCTATTTTATTTTTTTGTATTTAGTACTATAATGATGTTCTACAGTATTCGAAATGAGGACCTAAATTCCTTACTTCAAGCCACTTCTAGTCATTAAAATCAACGTTTAAATAAAACTAAAATAAATATTAAGAGAGATTAACACCGGGATGCTGAGAAAAGACATCTCTTCGGAACTCGCCTTCAGTTTAATTTCAGATTACTGGCCGACTAGTTTTAATTAATTTGGCGAGAGAAATATTACTTTGTTGAAGCTTTTAGGCCTTTCTTGGGGATTTGTTTCATTAACTTAGATATACAACATTATTTTTAGTATATGCGAAACCTGAATATAGTTTGTTCAGAATAAGTAACTGAATCGATTCCAATAATTTTTAAACCATGTTATATTTTTTCCCAAAAATATTTAAAAAAGTTGAAATTTGGATACCTAGCGACTTTGAGTACCTATTGCAATAATTTAGGTACCTACTGCCAAATTATTATTATCAATGACAAAGCTCAAGACGACGCTGGAGGCACGCGCTGCGTGATGACAACGTTTTTGTGCGGACAACAAGCTTATAACTTTGAGATTTTTCATGATACAGATTTGCAATTTTGTACATAGATTCTTTACATAAAAATACTAGACACGTGTTTCAGGTTTCGCATATACTAAAACTAATGTTGTAGAGTTTAATACTCAGGTTTGTTACTTTTTCATCTGATGTAAAACCATTTTTTAATTTTCTTTTTTTTTGTGTTTAATAATTTATTTTAAGCAGCATGTGTGTAAAATAATATTTGTACGCCGATGACGGCTGGACATAGCGTTAATTAATAATTATTACAACTGTACCTACCTATGTTCAACATATAAAAGTATTTGTATTTGTATGTTTTTTTTTTAACTTTTCCAAGATGCTGCTGCTCCTTTAATTGAAAAGGTAATGTGAATTGCATCGTTTATTTTAGACATGCAATCATGCTAAAACTATTTATTGTCTAGAAATAACCACATTTTAGATAGATCAAACGCATTCTTTAAAAACCGGCCAAGTGCGAGTTGGACTCGCGCACCGAGGGTTCCGTATATACTTGTAAGTATTTACGTTTTTCAGATTTCTTCCTTTACATGTGCTGTAAGACATTGCTTCTTGCCAAATTTCATGATTCTAGGTCAACGGGAAGTACCCTATAGGTTTTGATTCCCTTGTGAAATCGCAAAATATGCGATATAAACGGTCATATCTTTTGATCGCGTTGACTTACAAGTTTGATTTTTACAGTTATTTAAGGGGTAGCAGACTTAAGTATTTGATATTAATTTCAGCTTGATACCTCTACGCGTTCCCTAAAAAAAGGGTCTTGACAGACGGATAGACGGACAACAAAGTGATCCTAAATGGGTTCCGTTTTTGCCGACTGAGACACGGAACTCTAAAAAAGCTTCGACAATAAATAATCACAGTTTTACGCACAACACAACATCATGGCTACGTTTTCCCAAAGGAATAGGTAGAAGGGGTTTGGTTGGGCTACCCAATACAATTCGCAGAAATGAGTAAAGCAATAAAAACTTCAGAGTAACTACTCACAAATAACTATTCCTTCAAGAAATAAAAAGTTAGAGCAAATACGTTACCCATTACTTAACTTAAAAGCAGAACACACAATAAAATAAAAGAAAATATACCTTTCTCACAGCACTTAAACACTAGAGTAGGAAAAACTTACTGATTTATATTACGAACTGTCTTCTACATTTTTCTACTAACATAAAAACGTATTTGAAACAGTATTAAGTAACTATAGTAGACTTTTTTCTGCGTATAGTGATATAGAAGTTTAATTCAATTTAGTCTTTTTTACACTAAATAGGCAACTCGCCTGATGTAAAGCAAAGACGCGGCCTAGGGTGGAGCACGCTTGCCTAAAAGAAACTGATTCACTCGAAATTTGAGAGATGCAGATTGTAATGATCGGGAAACAGAGAAGCCGGCCTGTCTAGAAGTGTTTTCGTGGTAGTGGTATACTTATTATCACTTACCCGTACTGGCCCGCTTGTAACAGGGGGTGAGCCTATTACCATCACCCGGGCACAAATCCAGACTCAGTAGCTGCTACTGCCAAATTCTTGACGGAACACCCCAACACTTTGCCAGACCTGGGAATCGAACCCAGGACCTCATACTCAACAGTAGCGCTTGCGACCACTAGACCAAAGGGGCTGATTCTGTTATGCTGGTCTAATTAGCAACCCTACAATAACATGGGTCCTATGAGCCGAAATATCAGCAATCTGTGTAGGTGGATACCAGTGGCGAAGGTTCCATACAACTCGATTCCTACTGGTTTCCTTTTGAAAAATGGCACAGTCAGTATTCTATAGACAAATAATATAATCACATTAAAGATATGTACTACAGCTTATCTCTTACAGAAATTGACCCTTCGCTACTGGTAGATACTCATTTGTATATTATGAGTTGTATAAATATTCATGCGCTTCGTTATGCGCATTCATTAAGCTTTTGGTCCTAGCTGTCATTTGTAGATCTATGACAGTCGTTACAGGTAGTCAGAGGCCTGAAATTCTGTCAACCAGTCTTGCCAAAGGGTATTGTATTCTCCAGTATTAACTGGGTTGTGAAATTCAGATAGGCAGTCGCTCCATGTAAAATACTGGTATTCAGCTAGATCCAGTAAGACTGGAACCGACCCCAATAAATTTGGGAACTAGCAAGCTGCATCCAGTTAGACTGGAAGTTGACCCCAACATAGTTGGGAAAAGGCTAAAATGATGAAATATTCATGCGCCAGGCGGAATGCAGTAAAGCGATTTATAGAGAACAACATTAATTAATGGGAAAAACACCAAGACACTTACAGACAGACATTGTAGAAATAGTTTATTGATTTATTAATTGATTTGACATTCCTGTATTAATTTAAAATTTTATAATGTCATTATCTTTTATATTAATATTTTTATTTTTATTTTCTGACATTTATCATTTTTGTTTTTTTCTTAAGTTTTGTTGTTGATTTTCTTAGAATATTTATTGATCGACTTGCTTTGACATACTTGTTTTTATAATTTTAATTGATAATGGCATTTGTAGCATGTAATTAACTGAATTTAATTTAAATTGATGATAATATTTGTACGTCATATGGCAATCTCACATACTCCGTAACTACCTATGTTAACAAATAAAAATACTGATTAAAAAAAAAACAACAGTGCTCTAATCGAAGAGAAAGCAAGAGTTTTAATTTTTTTTTTTTTTTTAGTCTTTATAACCTTAGTTAAGTAGGTGGACTTTATTTTATGTGGCATTCTCTACAAGTCAACCTTTGTCTTAAAAGGATAACATTGTAAAACGTGTCAAAATGTAGAACCATTTTTGAAATCGGAAAAAAACCAGTTCTACTTTTGAAATAAATTCCGATATAAAACAATCAAAAACCTTTTACACGCCGCTTCCCTTCAACACTCAATCGAGAAAATTACAATACATACAAAAGACCAATATGACCAATTTTTACCCCTAATGCTCACAGATTCTGCGCCCACAGGCAATAAGAAATACACGTGATATTTTATCGAGTAATAAGCCCAATGTACCTACATTCGGCACCCATTTTGTTTGATGTACCATCGTAGGTAGACATCACCTGAGGGCTTCGCGATATTCTCGTTATATCGGAAGTGTGTTGAGGTTTTCTTTATCAATTCTGTTAGTACGCTTGATTAGCTGGCTACTGGTCGTTGAAACAGATGATTTGATATCGGGAATGATATTTTAGCCAATCCTTTTTCAGAGGGGTGGAGTTTTCGTAATCTTTATAGCACTGGTGAAACTCTAGGTAGGTAGAGCTCTTGGCTAAATAATAACAGACGGTTGGTCTTTAGGTTAAGCCGCGCTTGCTTAGGTTGGTCCATGGATTGGTGACCATCTATTACATACCGAGTTTCCTCAGTGCCTCGGAAAGCACGTTAAGCCATTGGTCCCGACTGTCAATTGAAGATCTTTGACAGTCGTTAAGTAGTCAGTGGCCCGAAAGTCTGACAACCAGTCTTACCACGGGATATTGTATTACCCAGTACTAACTGGGTTGTGGAGGTCAGATAGGCAGTCGGTCTATGTAAAATACTGATATTCTGCTGAATCCGGTCAGTTGACCTAAACATAGTTTTTGTTCGTCTTAAACATAGTTGGAAAAAGCCTAGGCAGATGAAGATAGCTTAGGTGTATCATTTTTAGGGTTCTTAGGGTTAGGGTAGCCGAATGGTAAATAACGGAACCCTTATAGATTCGTCATGTCATTGTCTGTCTGTTCATTAAAAACCCGAATCTCTTTAAAAACCTGGAACACACAATATTTTCATTCTTTTAGGATTTCCTTCTCAATAATTTTTCTAATTAAAAAACTTAAGCAGACACACTTTGAGTTGATGTAAGTTATTGTTTTCTTTACAACACTAACAAAGTTTCCTAGACCGCATTGCAGACAATTTTGTGAAAAACTTCAAGGTATTGTTTCCATACACTTATTACGTTAGACGCCAGTGGATATAGACTTTCTAAAACCTTTGTATTTTTTGGCAAACGCCTACCTCTTACATAAAATTACTTTGTTACCAACTTCAAGTCTTTGGCAATCACCATTTTCAATATACTTTTATGGAGATGTCGAATTTTATATGAATTGGCGTCTTTTTTGCGTCTAAAGCTGAGTACGGAGCTGGGATATTTTAAAAGTAATAGCTATCTTACCTTTTGTTTTATGTAGGTATCTATAATGTTCAAAATGTATAGATTTACACTATTTATTTATTTAGTTTTCACTAAGAATACCATACTGAACAAGAAAGAGGGTAGGCCGATTTGTCTGCTCATAAACACCCACCCGCAATAACTTCAGTTTATCCGTGATCATGGTGCTTGCAACAGCGACGAAATATTGGGAAATCAAACAAATCAGTAAACATGGTAAATATCCCGTTTCTAGTGTTAATGATAATTAACACTAGAAACGGCATAACATACTGCATACTTAAAAAAAAATCTTCTTAATAAAAAACTTTGAAAATTTCAGTGCTAGACAACGCAGTATCTAAACCCTATCCCTGCCAATTTCAAATTCTGCACTAGATTACCATAAATAACGAAAGTGAGTACTAAATGTTTTTTTTAAGGGTTAATGCGCGATGGACAAATGTCTGGAAGTTCGTTAGTTTGGACAGGCTTGTAAAAAATTAAGAAAATAAGGGATAATATGACATGTCTGAGCTACAGCCCTAGCGATTTATGGTTTTTTTTATGATGGGAAATCATCAAATATAGCGGGGGGTCCCCCGCTCTGGGCGGAGTGGAAGGGAGTGTCAGACTTGTACTGACTAAAACCCATCCGTGTTCCTTCTTTGCCCTTTGTGTTCCAGGGCCGCGGTATCTCTTTCGAACAGTCCCGCAGCACTGGCAGGCATCGGCCCTTGCGGACCCCTACGTGGTTGCTGACATCTCTTTGAGGCGCGCGAGGAACACGAACGCGCCGTCGACACGGCCTGTCGTCATAAGACGGCCGGACGGCGAGCTAGCCCAAAACTCGCCGTCCACAGGCCCGCGCCTACGGCGGCCGGGGGCCACCACGTGACCCCCGACGCCCAGGGCATCTCCCGCGGCGGCTGGGACGTGAGGCTTTTTCCCTCTCACGTTCCGCCACCTCCTTCACTAGCATGACTGCTTCGCAGAAGGAGGTGACGGCTTCCCATTCCCTCTCGCTCCGGACCATGGCTTGAACCAGGGCCGGGCGCGAGAGGTCGCCGCCGCCAATCGCCTCTACGAGGACACGGCGCTGCTCCGCCCAAGCAGGGCAGGCCTCCACAGTGTGCTGCACCGTGTCCTCCGGACGATCCTCACAATGGAAACACCCGGGCGTTTCCTGCCGCCCGATTCGGTGCAGGAACCTCCCGAAACAACCGTGTCCGGTGAGGACCTGCGTCAGGCGGAAGGTGAGGGCGCCGTGGCGCCTCTCTAGCCACTCCTCAAAGAGGGGACTTATCGCCACTATGGTGGCGTGTCCTGCACGGGATTGCGACAGTCGCTCTCTCCATGTCACCATGAGATCGCGCCGGAGGTCTGTCCGCTGAGCGGCGATTTGCCGCGGCAGCGGAGTTTCCCCCCGACGTAGTGCCTCCGCGCGCCATTCGTGAAGGCGCGCGAAGACTATCGCCTCCAGATCCCATGGCGGCAATCCGGCAAGGAGGCTCGCCGCCTCACCGGAGATCGTGCGGTACCCCCGGACTAGCCTTAGGGCTATCCCCTTTTGGGTCGCGTTCAGGTAGCGGGCGGCTTGCCGCCTCAGAGAACGCGCCCATACCGGGGCCCCGTAAAGGGCCACGGACCGCACGACCCCCGCGTAGAGCCTCCGGCAGGAGGCGTTTGGACCCCCCAGGTTGGGCAGGAGCCGCTTGAAGGCAGCCCTGGTCCGTTCCAGTTTGGGGGTCAAACGTCGGAAATGCTCCACGAAGTTCCACCGGCTGTCGAGGACGAGTCACAGGTACTTCAGCGTCGACCCGACGCCGATGGAAACCCCTCCTGCCGTCAGTAGGGATCCCGACGGTGGCGCATTCCGAGGCCCATGAAAACACATGGCCTCGGACTTGCGCAATGCCACCTCGAGACACAATTGCCGGATCCTCTCCACGACTATCGCAACCCCGCGTGTCATGTTTTCGGCCGCCGCCTCGTGCGACCTCCCTTGTGCCAGTACCAGCGTGTCGTCAGCGTAGCAGACTACGCTGACGCCGCTAGGGAGGTCGGCGCGCAGCACCCAGTCGTAACCGATGTTCCACAAGGCCGGCCCCAAAACCGATCCCTGTGGAGCACGACGATTTATGGAAACCTGAGGTAGCTGCAAGGTGCGGGAGGAGGTGTGATAACGTGTCGCAAGAGCTCAATCATTCGTTCGCTGACAAAATACCAACAACACAAGTGTCAATCGGCTCAGGCACCGTCTCAGTTAAACGGTAGGCCTGTACCTAATTCCGTATGGTCTACTATCAAACTTAGCACCCTTCCCAGTATCGCCACAAATATTCTGCACTCCCACGTCTTCAACAGATTCCCGGAACTTATTTCTATCAAACTCGATCTCAAAGCATTTATTTCAATTAGACCATTACAGGCACTTTTAAATGTCATAAAAACAAATAAAAAACGAAGCTTCAGTCACAGTCACACGGCATAATAATGTGAAGGTATTGTAGTTACCTATTGCAAAGTGTAAATTTTTATGGAGAAGAACGGACAAGAAACTCCATGGACACTCTTTTAAATCAAAATATTGTTACAAAATCTTGGTTACATCATTCATCAAATCTTCCTTCTAATTAATTAATTAATCACTCAAGCAAAGATGCTTAATTATGGTTACCCTTAAACCATATGCTTATAATTTAACTGGAAGCTCGAAAATATAATGTTCAGTAAATAATTTCAACGGTTAATTAAATCATTAAAGACGTTATCAGGAAAAGGGTATGTTTCATTTTAAACTTTCCTTTTACGGATTAAGCAAACGATGCCTAGTCTACCCTTTGTGTATCTTTCAAAGTTATCTGGTGACTTGTCTCTTTGAATCCCGGCTTTTAAAGTGGAATACGGTGGTTAAGATAAAACCGAAAATGGGAATGATATTCTTGATAAATAGATGAATCTAGGTGTCAAGTTGGAGTCTGGATTTGTGCCTGTGGAAGAAGCCAATGCTTTAGCTTTTTAGGAAATAGTATTTGTTTATACAGGGTGTAACAGAAAGGGCATAGTCATATGAAAGGATATGCTGCAGACCCTCAAACTGAACAACTTTCTCATACCTTTGGGTCGAGTAGGTATTGAAATTTTGTATGGGACATCTGATAATTTTTTCGCATTTACGATATTGAACCCAAGAAGAAAGTTAGAAAGGAGGTGCTGAAATGACGAGTAATAGAGAAGTATGGAAGAAGAAGATATGCTGCTCCGACCCCAAATAAGTTGTGATAAAGGCAGGAGAATGATGATGATGATGACTGAGAGCCAGACATTAACTTTAATTGATGAAAGGGTTTATTACACGTCACTAAGTCTCCGGAGATACAAATGGAACTAACTGTAGGCCGCGGCCTCTGTCCGCGTAAATTTATTCATTATCTCAGCCGAAAGACGTCCACTGCTGGACACAGGCCTCCCCTAAGTGTCGCCAGTGTGTGTGAAATTATTATATAAATATTACTTCCCTATTTGAATCGGACTTTGTTAACAATTTCAAGAGTTTATTTTTTTTTGTACGGAACCATAATCCGTTTTCTAACATCAGCTATCTGCCAGTAAAAGTCTCGTCCAAATTGGTCCTGCCGATTTCGAAATTAGCCGGAACAAAAGGACAGACAAAAATTTAACAAAAAGTTTTTTTTGTAACTACTTGCATATGTATGTATACACGGTACTTACACAAGTAATTAGTATACTTTCATATGCATTCAGTAAGAAACGGTTATTTTAAAATTACAAATAGACACTTCAATTTTATTTATTTGTATAGATGTAATGTTTTTGTCAAGTCAAAAAGTAAGTCTAATTTTGAAACAACATTTACTTTTGACTGCCTCGTTGGTCTAGTGGTCGCAAGCGCGACTGCTGAACATCAGGTCTTGCGTTCGATTCCCAGGTCGGGCAAAGTGTAATTGGGTTTTTTGCAACAGGAATTTCGCAATAGCAGCTACGGAGTCTGGATTTGCGCCCGGTTGATGGCAACAGGCACGTCTCCTATTACATGGGACTTAAACATAAATGGCGAAATGTGGGTGTACACCTCTGCCTAACCCTTCGGGGATTACAGGCGTGATGCTATGTTATTCATTTACTTTTCCCCGAACACCAAGTTTACTACGGCATAAATATCAAAGGACTGATCCGCCCACTATTTTTACTAGTCCCTTTTATAACTGAAATACGCCGAGTTAACGATCTGTCTGTAATTGGTGAGATTACTCTGTGGCTCTCCCTAAAGCCAGCTGTGAGCAAGATGAAAATCGCGAATATTCCCATTAAGGAGGATTTTTGGTTTATGTTTTATCCGGAGAAAATTATGAGGAAACTTTGGTTTTCATATTAACGCGACTCGTGAATCTGAACCACGTTCAAAAATTGTCAGTGTAAATATTCTGTAGCAATTATGACACAGACAGTGTTCTTTAACGCAGTTCAAATGTCATGTCATCGAATTCATTTTCATAGGGGACTTCCCCCTAAAAATGTAAACTAGTTTTTTTTTTACATTAACACAGGCTTTTTTTTTTTAGTATGAAGTCATCAAATGACCCCCCCCCCCCCCGCTCTGGGCGGAGCGGAAGGGAGTGTCAGACTTGTACTGACTAAAACCCATCCATGTTCCTTCTTTACCCTTCCGTTCCTTGTTCCAGGGTTGCGGTGCGGTATCTCTTTCAGTCAGAACAGTCCCGCAGCCCTGACAGGACATTAATAGGCTTGCGTTTGCCCGCAACTCGCCTGATGTGAAGCGATGATGCGGCCTGGGTGGAGCACAGAGGCCGAAATGAAACCGATTCACTCGAACTTTGAATAGATCCAGATTATTATAATGAGGAAACGGAGAAGCCGGCGGTGAGTTCCACAGACTGGCGGTTGGACAATAAACGTGGAAGCTTAGCGCTTTGTTCTGGTCTGTGGAACTTCAATCAAATACAGGGTGGGGTGGGAATTTTTTAAGTGGGTTTGGATGGCCAAATCCGAAACTATGAGGAATAGCGAAAAATATTACTCAAAGGAACGCCTTTGAGTATTTATGTGACGTCTGTCATTACTTCTCAGAATTTGATCCTTATTAGCGACACTGTCGAATGGTATAATAATACAGTATGTGTTTTTTTCTAAACCAACTGATTCGATTCCTGGCTACGAATATTGATTTTTCAAAAATCGAATGATGCAGTTTTAGTTTTCATCAAAATTGGGCTCGAGACTCCTTTGCGTAATTTCGCCATTCCGCATAGTTTCAGATTTAGCCATCCACGCCCACTTGAAAAAATCACCCTCTACACCGGTGACGCTTCACCGTATCTATGCTTGTCCGATGATAGAATGGGTATGGGGGAATTAGATTGTGCAATTCCAAAGCAAAATCCCCGAAATGTAACCGTAGATAGTGCGCTGAATTTGGTTCTTTGAAACGAAAATACCTGAACACTACTTATCAACGAAAGTAATAGGAATTTTCGTTGCTGATACCCAGAAATCTGATTGGCTTGGCTTTCATGAGTTTTATTTAGTTTTGTATTTCGCCCAAATATCAATGTCAGACATTGTTATTTACCTAAGAACGAACAGAAATCTCACGTGGACTCACTGGAATTCCTAATCTATCGCAATCCTAGTACAAAGAAAAACTCCAAAAGGCTAGATAGCTAGTAGTTTTATTTCTTAGTAATTCACCCGCTATGCTAACGATCTGCCGGTAATTGCTGAGAATAATTCGTTCCTCCCATTTTTTCTAGTGGTGCTTTGATCCTTTGTAAACTAGTACTGAATTTAGACTAATTTTTTTTTTTTTTGATTGGTTTATATTAATTTTTTTTTTGTTTTTGGCCATGAAGTTGGCTTTATTTGACAGAAAAATTTTTTCAGGCTTAGTTGGTGATACAGTTAGAATCCAAAAACACTCGTTATTATACAAAGTGTTTCATTTAAATGGGATAACATGGAGAAATCCGAATCCATAAGAGATACTAAATAAACTTTTCTAAGTTCTTTTTTATGAAAATAATTTTGTCATACAACATTTTTGGGTCAAGTGTGAACTGTCCATTAAAATGAGTAAAATTGACCTTTGTTTAATGCCATTCGGCTCTGTTTAGTTTAAGAATCATTTCTTGGGAAGGGAATAAAAATAACCGGGACAGCGATTTTGGCAGTGTAAATATATAATAGTATATTTAGTAAGTCCATTAGGTACCCTTTCAAACCTGCTATCCTAGTTGGTGTATGTCTTCTTCGTAACTCAGCCGCCGTGATAACGATCTCCCAGTAATTGCTAAGATTACTTCGCAGCTCCCACTAATTCCTGCCTGCCTGGTCCTTTGAGACGAAGTATACTGCTCAGTACTCTCGAATATTCGAAGTAAAGGATTTATGCCGATAATTACACTTAATATAAATAAACTTTAATGTGCTAGAGCAATTTTAGATTGGTTAATGGTTAAATTCGGTGCTTCAGTTTTGGTTTAATAACTTGATTTTCAGTTAAGATAAAAAGCCTGTAGGTATTTAGTAAATTGGAGGAAAGTTGATCTATTCGATTTATTGAGGTTAGTTTCCTTTAGGAATATTTCTTCCCGAAAAATTTGATGAATAAAATATTAGGCGATGACGCAAGCACTGGGAAAACAAATACTTTGAAGAAAAGATCAAGTATCCATATAACATTTAAAGACTGCTTTTTTTCTTGAATAACAATCACGCCTGTAATTCCCGAAGGATTAGGCAGATGTGTACCAATTAATTCACCCACATTTCGCCAGTTATGTTTAAGTCCCATGTAATAGCCATCAACCGGACACAAATCCAGACTCCGTGGCCGCTACTGAGAAATTCCTGATGGAAAAACCCAATAACACTTTACCCGACCTGGGAATCGAACCCAGGACCTCATACTCAGCAGTCGCGCTTGCCACCACTATACCAACGAGGCAGTTTTTCTTCAACTTTCATGAAATTATTTCTTTTAAGACACAGCTCACAGCTTTCCTTAAAAAAGCTTATTACCTGTTATAATTAATCATTAGTAACTTTAATTTTCCACAAAATTTAAACTCTTAAGACATCTTTGATGGCCCGTGGTCTAACGAGACAAGGTTCATTAATCAAACGTTCATAATTACTGAAAAAAGCTGACTAACTTCCCAAGAAACGATTAATCTTTCGATTTTTTTTTAAAGTATCTACTTATCTTTGACCAGTTCAAGGGTTGTGGAACCCAAGGTTATGTTTTAATACAAAGGTGTTTAAATATCGTTTACTTTATTTCAACAATTTAATGATATCAATTTGTAATGTAACTAACAATAAAAATCTCTTTTTTGACATCATGTTTTCAACTCAGCATAATATACAAGGTGTAAACGGACCGTTCACGAAGCCGTCAACCAAGCATTCTGTACATCAAACTAAGTAACTCAACGCAAAAAATATTGCTGGGGAACGACTTTCTTTTTTTGGGGTGAAAAATCACGTTTTTAGGTAGGACTCAGTGTAACGCACTCAAAACATTGTGCCGATGGATGCATTGAATAGTACGGGGGTCGTGGAGGTATTCAAAGTTATAACATTAAAAAATTGTGACAAACTTGAAACTTTGACCCCAAATATCCTAGGTATGGTCTAGAACAAAAAAAAATATCGCAATGACAAGGGTATTTTTACACCCATAACATAGGCCACTCTCGAACTGCGACTCAGCACCCGTTCCTCTGCTTTCTGTCCCAGTTAGGTTCATTAGCTGGGAGGTGTCCCATATAATCTTGCGAAGACCCGGTCTCCACTCCAAAACATGTTTTAATTAAGTTCAGTTTGATCCATAACGCAACATTTAGGCCGTACTGTTTGGCTTTTTTAGGAAAACAAATATTAATACACTGAATATGGTTGCGGTTGTCATCTTTTCCTTAAAAGCCATAGTGATAAAATCCCTAAACAAAATGTTTCCCTATAAAGCTCACATGACGTTGTACTCTGAAAAAGATTATGCAAGAGGGACGGGTAATAGAGCACCTGTGTTGTACTCATAATAACATAGAATAAAAAATCGGATAGACGTGTAACTCATGTTTAGTGATTTTCTAATATAGAAATATACATACCTTTTGTTCATAAGCCAAGAAAATTATTCTTTTTATATAAATAGATTATTGATTGAAAAAAGTCAGAAAAAGAAAACGTTTTAGGTTTCTTTATGGTAATTTGAATTTAATTTTACTAACAATTTCTATGCAGTTGACAGAAGTACCGAATTTTACCCTTGTCTAATTCAAACATGGTCCTTCGAGCCGGATATACTACTTTATTTTGTGCGTGTGTCGAAACTGCTGAAATAATGAACCAACCTGAAACTAGAGCCAAAATGAGGTTGTTTATTTTGTTGATGATTGGGCTCGGAGCGCGTATGTTCCCACGTAAACTGCAAGCAATGTTACCATCCTGGCTTAGTTGAACGTTTCAAAAACCGAAAGGGTTTAGATATTTCAAATGCATTCGAATCGGGAGTTTTACCATCGTCTTGCTACCTACCTATTTCTCAATTTATATTGAATTTTCTTCTATCATTGTTGTCAAACCATTTATTACTTATTTCAATTAAACCTGCATGAGTTGTGACGTCACATGCTAGGTGCGTTTTAGAATTAATCTTTTCTTATGGATAAAAACTGACAAGAAACTCGAAGTCTTTAAAAATAAATGTGTTTAAATATTGTCTTGTTCGCCATTTTGTAATTTTTTGACAAATGACACTTCTTTCCTCCAGCCTAGCTAATTTCGAAGTCACACATTCTCGATGTTTCTCATCATGTATTCTTACTCTATGCTAATAACGTAATACGATCCGTCTGCCAAGCACGGTGATTATGTGTATGTCAAGCTAGGTTATATTGTCAAGCGGTTATTAAGCCGTTTCTTCGAAACGAGTGCGGTTTACACGTTCAATAATGCAAGTTTTTCCGGCAGGTGCGGCCGGAGCTGCGGTGTATCCCGGTTGTTAGTCGGATACAAGATACAGGTATATGTGTTTGAATGATAAGCTAGGCGTTTCCTGTGTTGTTTTTCAGGTTGACTTGCATTAAACGTCGGTTGACTGGTATTTATATACTTGAATTATGTTTATTTGTTAAAAACATACTGCAATATTTTAATTTCAAATCAAGTTCTAAAAGAAACATTCGGAAACAATATAAATATGACGGAGGTTCGTTATCAGTGGGTCGCGACATCGGAAATAAAACTCACAAAACCTTCGTTTACACTTTTAATTACTTGCTAACACGCACTCAATACAAAATAATCAAGGATGCCTGAGATATGGCTCGATTAAGAATTTAGGAACGCGGGAAGTTTAGCGCGGAGTAACGAACGTCTACCCAGACTGCCGGACCGATCCAAAGTGCCCTCTCTCAACTGTCACCGCACACGTGTACTACCCCCGTTACAGGTTAGCCAACCTACCTGTCAACGTCAGTACCTGTCAGTGTCGAATACCTGATTACACTTCCGGATCGACATTTGACTCGATTATTCGCTCAGTGTCGCCATTACTCCACGCTAACCATCCCCAAGTTATTACTTGACGTTCCCAAACATTAGTTGTCAAATCTAACTACATAGTTCCTCCAGTGAGAGATAGATGGCGCTGATCCAGACCGACTGATATGCGTCGACGCTTCGACACGGCCGTCCTGATGATCACACGTCCTCGTGTGGAGTACCTGAAATGAAAGAAAATTCTCGGACAGTACTCGTACTAGTCGTTCGGCCATTCCTGGCCCAAGCGGGTGGGGAATAAAACGTATTCTGATCAAAATCATTACAGGTTCTAATGAAAATCATAACAAACTCTTTCTCTCAAAGCTGACATGTCGAACAACACCCGTACTCATTCAAATAATAGGAAACTCATTAAAATATTGCAGTGCTCATACTCTGACCTCCATCCGGTCTTCAACATCACGCTTATAACCTCCATCCGGTCATAAGCATCAAACCAATCGACCTCCATCCGGTCTTCAACACGTAACCTCTATCCGGTTACCTCCACATGTAACCTCCATCCGGTTACAAACACAACACCATCAAGATAATCATTTCGAGCCTTTATCAAAATAATTTTTAAAGTAGGTCTGTTCAACATGTTACTTTATTTTTCCTATAACGTTACAGATTATAAGAAAACTCTTACTATGCTAGGTACTCTAAATGTTGAGTTGACTACTTAGTATTCAAATAGTCTTCTCGAAAGACTGCAAGATACTCACTAACTCTGCTCTACGTTCCGCCGGTACATCAGTATCGATAGAGTTCCAGTCAATTTCAGGAGTTCGCTCTACCTCACAAGAAGCAATAAAAGGATACCTAAAGATCTTAATTCGGTCAGTAATCATCTGAACAGTCAAACCATGTTCTAGAATCTCACGTCCAATCATAATACCATAACGTAGAAAATGATCAGGCAATACATGAAAACAAATCTCAATACTAATGTCATCGATCTCTACCAAAGCCAAAATCAGTATCGTAGAGTTAACGGAAGTCTGCCCTATCCCAGTCATAGTCACAGTCTCATCAATACGCTTTCCTTTAAATTTACAGGCTACAGATTCTTTAATTAAAGAACACTCGGCCCAGAGTCGTAATGAAATGAAAATTGCTCACCAGAGTGACGTAGAGTCCCAGTCGGCGCGTTCAGGAAGCAAAGGTCAACCCTCTTTTCATCGACAGGCTTGGATGACCCGGAGTCGGCGCTGCGCCGTGGGCAGCTCGATGCGTAGTGGCCTTGCGCGTGGCAGTGGAAGCAGGTGATCCCGGATGCATGAGACTTCGCAGTTGTCGATGAACCCCTTCCGTTGCCATTGCCGTGGTTGTGGTGCTTCGGCGTAGCTTGAGTATCCTGTTTCACGTCCTTGCGGTAGCAGTGCACGGATTTGTGACCCAGCTTGCCGCAGATAAAACACTTCAGAGGCTTCACAGTACTATTCGCTTCGTACCACTTTTCAGGGGCATCGCGGTGATCGCTAGGTAGCTTTCTCTTCATAAAAGAAAGCGCTTGCAGCTCTTGCTGTAGCTGGCCACGTGTCTGAATATCGGTCGTGAAAGATAGGCGTTGCACACGGCGATCGAATTGAGAAATGTGAGCCAATATAGTAGCAATAGCCAAACGTTCGGTACTAAGGCCATTCCATCTCGCCATGATCGATGTCATTAAACTAGCAGCGTAGGAAGCAAGACACTCGTTTTCTTTGGGCCTGCTACTTTGCAAATCAATCAGAAACGAAGCAATAGTAGCGGAATTATCGTACCTTACAATAAAAAGTCGCTTAAAATCGGTCCACGTCATCCCAGGAAACGACACGGTAGATAGCCAGGTTGAAGCTCCTCTCTTCACGGCGCGGCTTAGAGCGAATATAAGCGGGGCGCCATGTTGGTCTTGGTCCGTCAAGCACATCTCTGCAGTCATCACCCAAGCACGTGCATCCACATCTTGTTTCTCAGGATCGAAATCCGGTAAACGAAAGCCATGTGACGACGTAGTGGGTGTTTTCATGGCTTGAATCAGCGTCAGAAAATTGCGGTTCTGTTGTTCCAACAAACGCATCCATTTTTCGTCTCTAGCGTCTTCATTTTGAACACGTGGGTCGTCGTGGTCCAATCCCACTTCTGATGACGGAGGTTCGTTATCAGTGGGTCGCGACATCGGAAATAAAACTCACAAAACCTTCGTTTACACTTTTAATTACTTGCTAACACGCACTCAATACAAAATAATCAAGGATGCCTGAGATATGGCTCGATTAAGAATTTAGGAACGCGGGAAGTTTAGCGCGGAGTAACGAACGTCTACCCAGACTGCCGGACCGATCCAAAGTGCCCTCTCTCAACTGTCACCGCACACGTGTACTACCCCCGTTACAGGTTAGCCAACCTACCTGTCAACGTCAGTACCTGTCAGTGTCGAATACCTGATTACACTTCCGGATCGACATTTGACTCGATTATTCGCTCAGTGTCGCCATTACTCCACGCTAACCATCCCCAAGTTATTACTTGACGTTCCCAAACATTAGTTGTCAAATCTAACTACATAGTTCCTCCAGTGAGAGATAGATGGCGCTGATCCAGACCGACTGATATGCGTCGACGCTTCGACAAATATGACATTTATTTACCGGTTATTAACAATATGTATTATAAAAGTAGCTATGTTCCTGCTATTCGTGTGTACAATCACTTACCGCCAGCAATTGAGCAATTAAATGGAAATATGTTTAAAAATAAATTGAAAAAAAAGATGTGAATGTATTTTATAATCTACATGAGTTTTTTGCTAAAAAATAATATTTGTATGTACCTAATTTCTTAAAACACCATTGCATATCCGACTTGGTTAAACTGTTGAAACTAAAAATGTTATGTTTATTAATAAGAACTTAATGTACACAGTTTAGTAATAAATATATCTTTATCTCTATCGGAAACATTCATGTAATGCATTGCTTTTTTTCATGTTGTGTG
This sequence comes from Noctua fimbriata, assembly GCA_905163415.1. Lineage (NCBI taxonomy): Eukaryota > Metazoa > Arthropoda > Insecta > Lepidoptera > Noctuidae > Noctua > Noctua fimbriata. The sequence goes on along the minus strand of LR990929.1, from coordinate 5,709,888 downwards.
TTAACTTAATTTTAATGCTAGGTACACACGGACTGACTTTGCTTTGACGTTCAAATATAGATTTTGACTATCGATTAGTCGCTAGCGCAAGCGATGGCAAAGATGTCACTTATTTTGAACAACCCAGACTGCGTGTTTAATTTGTATATGTTACGGCTAAAAGCCGAAGTAAGGTTACACCTAGTTCTAGCCGGCTATACCTAGGTGCGGCCGGTTAGGTTAGAACTGTGAACAAAGGCGCGCGAGCCTAGCGAGCGCAGCGAGCGGTGCTTCGGCAGCGGCCGGCGAGCGCTACATCCAAATTGGTTGCATCAAACCTCCAAATTTAAATTTATTTTAGTTATTATTCGGAATTTAGGTATAGCCGGGGTATAGCCGGCTAGAACTAGGTGCAGGGTTACTTCGGCATTTAGCCGTAACATATACATGTTGAAATATCTTGAAAACAGGCCTAATGCTTTTCAATTATCAATAGAATGATGAATATCGATGTATTCAAAACTTAATATTTAAGTTTCTTAAAGATAAATTATATAACTAGATAAGACATAAATTGATGTAACAATCACAGTAAGGGACCAGCTGACCATAGCAATATCTACTGGAGCATACGTTCTAATAAATCTAAGTCGTAATACCTATTAGGTCTAGTTTTTTCAGAGCCACGCACCGAAACCAATCAATCTCGTCAGCTCGAATGTGATTGGTTGTAACAAATAGCACTATAGTGTGTACAGGACTTTGCAAATTGTAAAAGTACCTATGTAGATTCATATACCTAATATGCTATTTTATATGGTAGGTATTATGCACTTTGGGCGTACAATTGCGGACATCAGTCTTTAAAATACAATGCAACACATACAAATTTAAATTCATAATAATTTATGATATCTTCACAAACCATGAATTGTGAGAGACTGGACTAGAAATACATGGTATAGCAGATATGGTAGGTGACCTTATAACCTCGCTAATATAAGTAATCTTCGCGTTCCTTTTGGTCGGCGAACTCGAACGCGTCGTGGCATCAACGTCTTCAGGTTTTCGATCAAAACAGTGACGAATGAACGAGAAGGTCGGATGTTCTTATGTAGGGCACGGGGCAACTACATAGCCACGAGCTACACACTCAAGCAAGAAAACAAATGATGCAAGTTGCTTTGAGCATGACAATAGCCATAGCGACGCGTATTCTGACATAGCGGTACTCACCTGAAGGTGACAAACAAATGACATACGAGCGCCTCGCTAGTCGCATATCACGTCCTAAGTAGCATCAGCAGAGGTCGTGGACGGGACGTTATTAAGGTATCTACTTACTTTTATTTCATTACAGTGTATATTTTTTGAGGAAATCATTTGATGTTTATATACGTACCGTACTATGTTAATTAATCATTCTTACATTTACAAAGTTTAATGAGGATGCTAAGCTTCTTATTTTTCCTTCCTACTCACAATTACAATGAATAGATAAACTTTTAATTGGTTCCCAGTTCACTTGAACTTTTTAATTGCGATAAGTACTAACTTACTAAGTGCCTACTTATTTATCGTTTGAAGTGTCAAGTAAATATTCCTAGGAAATTATAAATCGATATTCCAGATGTAAAAGCATTTTTTTCCAAGAAATTGTGACATCAGTGTCACAATTCCGCGTGCTTACCACGTTTTTGTGCGGACAGCCAGGCAATAAAACAAACTTATAACTTTGTGATTTTTCATGATACAGTTTTGAAATTTGAAGTATTATATTGAAAAGAATTTTGTGGCTGTAGGAACTACAGTTAGCAATAATGCAAACGAGGCAAAATGCAATGTGCCCCGCGCATACAGTCGAGCGGCCAGTCGTCTCCACCGCGCCGTAACATTAAGATGTGTGCTATCGATATACAACATTATTTTTAGTATATGCGAAACCTGAATATAGTTTGTCCAGATTAAAAAACTGAATCGATTCCAATAATTTTTAAACCATGTTATTTTTTGTCAAAAAATATTTAAAAAAGGCGACAAGTTGGACACCGAGCGACCCTAAGTACCTATCCCAATCATTTAGGTACCTACTGCCAAATTATTATTGTCGATGAGCTCAAGACGACGCTGGAGGCGAGCGCGCGGCCGCGCCTCGTGTTTACCACGTTTTTGTGCGGACAGCCAGGCAATAGAACAAACTTATTACTTTGTGATTTTTGATGATACAGTTTTGAAACTTTATACATACATTCTTTACATAAAATACTAGACACGTGTTTCAGGTTTCGCATAAACTAAAACTAATGGTGTATAATAAGAAACGTCACTGTAACATAACTCCTGATCTATAAATAGACTATTGGACTCCATGATTTCATTTACATCCTTCTCCAACCATACACTAAAGGTTCCAACAGTGGCCGGTGGGGTTTATCATCGACAATAATAACGAACTTTCATCCCCTTTCATTATCATTATCATCATTTCAGCCGAAAGACGTCCAATACTGTACATAGGCCTCCCCCAAGTGTCACCACATTGAGCGTCACGCATCCAGCGAATCTACCCTGTATATTATGTTCTTACATCTACCATGCAGACGAATCTGCTTACCTTGATGAGAAGCAATGAGTAGCATCTGCTTACCTTCATGGGAAAAAGGCGTGAGTTTGTATGTCTATGTAACTAAATTATCTATAATTCTGAAAAAGAAACACGAATCCTATAAAAGCTTCATACCCTAAAACCTTTCACTTGACATTAACATGTCCTTAATAAACTCAACGCAGACAAGACTAATACCACCTTAATCTTATTACATTATTCCAAGAAAAATAAAAGGCGACCAAGTAAAAATGGACGCAAACAAAGCTACACGCTAAGTATGTGAGGACAGATGAAAATATTGCGTGATTCTGCTTGTCCTCAGACAAGGAGAGCTTTCTAAATGTGAAGGATTTATAATACGGGTTATTGTATTATGTTGTGTTGACCGTCACGGTGAAATGTGTAAGCTTTTGTGTGATTTTGCTGGAGTTATTTATGAGGCTGGGTCAGATTAGATGCGGAAGCTGGAGGACAGGGTACTGTGACGCTCGGCGGCGGCGACCTCTCGCGCCCGGCCCTGGTTCAAGCCATGGTCCGGAGCGAGAGGGAATGGGAAGCCGTCACCTCCTTCTGCGAAGCAGTCATGCTAGTGAAGGAGGTGGCGGAACGTGAGAGGGAAAGAGCCTCACGTCCCAGCCGCCGCGGGAGACGCCCTGGGCGTCGGGGGTCACGTGGTGGCCCCCGGCCACCGTAGGCGCGGGCCTGTGGACGGCGAGTTATGGGCTAGCTCGCCGTCCAGCCGTCTTATGACGACAGGCCGTGTCGACGGCGCGTTCGTGTTCCACGCGCGCCTCAAAGAGCAACCACGTAGGGGTCCGCACGGGCCGATGCCTGCCTGCCTGCCAGGGCTGCGGGACTGTTCGAAAGAGATACCGCGGCCCTGGAACACAAAGGGCAAAGAAGGAACATGGATGGGTTTTAGTCAGTACAAGTCTGACACACCCTTCCGCTCCGCCCAGAGCGGGGGGGGTCATTTGATGATTTCGCATCCCAAAAAAAAAAAAAAAAAAGGGTACTGTGACGCAACTTGGGAGAGCAGTGAAGATTGACTGATTTAGGATCACTTTGTTGTCCGTCTGTCTGTTGAAATTTTTATTAAATACTCGGGTCTACAGCTGTAAAATTTCAACTTGTAAATCAACGCGATCAAAAGATATGATCGTTTTTGTCGCATATTTTCGCATATTTTACGATTTCACTTACATTTAACCTAGAATCATGACATTTGGCAAGAAGCAATGTCGTACAGCACACGTGAAGGAAATAATCTGAAAACCGTAAATATATTGTTTAATAACTAAATACATACAAGTTTATACGGAACCCTCGGTGCGCGAGTCCAACTCGAACTTGGCCGATTTTTTTAGAGTTGAATGATTGAGAGAAAGAGGCAGGTCGGTCGTCGCCATTGTGTAGACGCTGACTAAACGCTCAAACGACATGCATCTTCCGACAGCGTTTGCGGGGAAGACAATCGAAAGAAGATGTGCCGTACCACAAGGCACAGACGCAAGAACTTGCGAACTTGGAGAGTTATAGTATTCACACAAAGGAAACATGGTGTATGAAGAACAGGTGTAAAGTTCTCCATCCCCCATAGAAAAGGGAGAATCCTCCGAAAAGACGTGTGTCATGTCTAGTGGACTACTGTACAGTTTTCCTATACATGGGTATAAACGAACCCTTCACGAAGCCGTCAACCAAGCATTATGTACATCAAACTAAGTAACTTTACGCAGAAATTGTTGCTGGGAAAGAATTTTCTTTTTTGGGGTCAAAAATCACGTTTTCTGGTAGGACTTAATGTAACGCACTCAAAACATTGTGCTGATGGATGGATTGAACAGTACGGTGGTCGTGGAGGTGTTTGAAGTATACATGTTAATTTAAAAATATGTATTTAAAAAAAAAACTAGTGTAAAAGTTGGAAATATGAACCCCAATATCTCCGTAACTAGAAGGTTCCCAGGTATGGTCTACAACAAAAAAATTATCGCAATGACGGGGAAATTAAATGCCTTTCAGCTTCGTTAAGGGTCTTTTTACACCCTTTATAGTCTAAGTCGCGGATAACTTTAATAGCGCATTGGATAGACTGGCGAGTAGTACTTCTAGTACTTTGCTAAAGTACTTTTTGTACTGTCCACTACACAAGTAACTTGCACACGTGTCGCTTGACAAAAGTAGTTGGGCTTCACGTAGTTCTAGTTATTTTTTGGTGTTAGAGAATAATTATTATTGACATGATAATGCTAAGAAAAACTACAGTATGAAAATTTTGAATTTTTCTAAAAATTACCAGGCTGGCATGAATTCAAGACGGTATTTTAACATTTCTGAATCTTTATCATAATATTCTGTAAAAATTACCAGGCTGGCATGAATTCAAGACGGTATTTTAACATTTCTGAATCCTTATCATAATATTCTGTAAAAATTACCAGGCTGGCATGAATTCAAGACGGTATTTTAACATTTCTGAATCTTTATCATAATATTCTGTAAAAAGTACCAGGCTGTCATGAATTCAATTTGGTATTTTAACAGTTCTGGATCTTAATCTTAATTTTACGCTGAATTTTTCATAGAATAATTTTTCGTACAATACCTACGATTCTAAAAAACAATCATTCAAATAAGCACTTTAAACCTTTGCAAAACATGTCAATATCTTCCGCTACTTATAAAGTGCACTTCGACCAAAACATCAAAATTCTATCGCAGAGTCAGGAGCACACAAAAGGTACTCGAACTCACAAAGCGAGACACATAATATTAATAAAGGAATTTCCACCTTCGTACCAGGTTTCGCTTCGAATCCTCTCGAACATTATATATTGATGAAAATTCGCTCACAACGGCTTCGACCAGGCTACCTCGCCTTTTAGTTTACAAATACTCGATGCAATTTTAGATTTTGATTTTGTTGGTTGACCCTTTTGTAACTGAATTCATATTAATTTGTTATTTAAAATACTGAGGATGGTTGGAATAAGTTAAATATTTCAATTCATAATGAACAGAAATTTCGGTTAGAAGGAAATGGTTTTATTGTTAACAACGACCCATCGAAGACGTAAGCTATACAACATTAGTTTTAGTATATGCGAAACCTGATACACGTGTCTAGTATTTTTATGCAAAGAATCTATGTACAAAATTTCAAAACTGTATCATGTAAAATCACAATGTTATATAATATATAAGCTTGTTCTATTATCTAGTTGTTTGCACAAAATCGTGGTCACCTCGCAGCGCGCGCCTCCAGCGTCGTCTTGAGCTCATTGATAATAATAATTTGGCAGTAGGTACCTAAATTATTGCGATAGGTACTTAAAGTCGATCAGTGTCCAACTTTTAACTTTTTTAAATATTTTTGGGAAAAAATATAACATGGTTTAAAAGTTATTGGAATCGATTCAGTTACTTATTCTGAACAAACTATATTCAGGTTTCGCATATACTAAAAATAATGTTGTATACTTTCATCTTGACTGAGATCAACGAAAAAAGGAAGACGGCGCGCCACGAACATCTAAAGTGAAGCCACAAAAACCATGCTCCTGCAAGTAAATATACACACTCACACACACACCTACACTAAAGCCATGCTCATCGCTAAGTACTTACCAACAACCATGCTACGAGCGATGAGCATGGTTGTTGGTCTTTTGAGAGTATTTTTACGAATGTACGCGAGCTGCCTTTCTTCTTTATTATTTTCAATCCTTTCGGGAAACTAAATTAACTTGGATGCAGTTAAATATGGACCGATTTTTACCTATATTACTTAAACAAAAACAATCTCAATCATAAATAAAAGCCTAAACTACCCATGTAACTATGCTAACTATCCCCAAACAGGCAGGGTGACAATAAATCTTTTTTTTTTAATACTAAATTGTCTTGCGTTTGGCCCCAAACTCTTCAAACCAGTAAAGATGTTAATATATCGAATTAAGTAAATAAAAAGAATGTGAAATCTTCATATAAGTCAAGTCACGTAGAGATTTTATCGTCTTCACTGAAAGAACAATTTTACATCGGTGAACATTTTCATGACGGTATTTGGCTTTTTATACGTTTTTACTGTTTATATCTAGCTACGTATTGTAGACTTATTAACCATAAATATTTTAAGAGCGTCAATGGGTGTGAAATTAATAAAATAGTCTTTAAATGGTTGGCCGAAGCAAGGAAAACCTGTTCAGGTGGAGACTCATAGATGACTCTGCCCTGGAGTGTAAATGTGGTGTTGCCTCACAAACGATGGGACACTTAATATGGTGTCCTACCGGTCCTGTTGTTTGCATAACAGGACGGTTGATGGACGCTACATAAAGTGCCAAACTCATCGCTCCATTTTTGGGCTGACTCAATTTCAATAGTCATTGACAAGCTAAGAATAAGAATTAAATAGGAAGACTTGACTAATCATTACTTATGGTAGTTCTCTTCATACTTTTGTAATTCCCAATTTGGGTAAATTATTGAGTTTTTCCATCAGGAATTTCGACGAAAGCAAACAGTTCGCCCTTTAGTCATGGACTCCAACGAACTCCAGAAGAACTGGGACGCATTTCTTTTCTAACCTCACGCTTACATAAACTCACGCCTTTTTCCCATGGGGATAGGCAGAAACCACAGAAAGCCACCTGCTACGATTCGTACATACTTCTTTTGCCTCATCCACGGTCATACATCTGGTCATACACACACGCCGGTTGCGAGAACTATGCACCTGAAGTTTCGGGTTTTATATTGACACCTATTTATTTATTGGTGCTACAAGAACTTAAGTACCTTACATTTCCACATAATAGTATCAAAAATTGATTGTACCATCTTTAACTTATGATGAAATCGTATTTTAATGTTTGCAGAGACATTGCAGTCAACACAAGCCTTTAAATTCAAAAACCTACACCAGTAGCTCTGTGTTACGCCTGTGACAGCTTTTAAAATGTAACAAAAATACAGCAATAAATATACAATAATAAGCAACAATTTGGCATGGCATCTGTTACTTCAAGAGTCAATAAAATTAACAAAAACCTGCAAACGTCACAAGCATCATACAGCGTCATGATAATTCACAGTGCCTTTTGTAATTCCACTGTCAGTCAGTGCTTCTATCATCAAAACTACCCCATCCTGTTTGATGTAAACATGATAAAGCAACAACTAAGTAAGTTGGAACACCCTGCAGACACAGTTCTGATTACGCTCGGAGTTCGGAACAAAGATTAGCTGGTGGCCACTGAACCTGTGTTTAGACATCGTGTTGGAGTAGTCTAGTCTCTGTTTATGTTGGTAGTGTGTTAGATATGTTTCTAAAGGGATAAATTAGAATATTTCTATTTCTAACATTGTATTAACAAAGTCGGTTTTCGTGTGTGTATTTACTTTATATATTAAATTGTTTCATCTACACAGCTCTCAAAACGGTGAAGGAAAATATTGTGAGGAAAACGAGACGCATGTTTTAGATAAAAAAAAATGAAGATTTCCGTCATCCAGCAAACCGCACTGGTTCTGCGTGGTGAATTAAGTTTCCTCTTTGCCTCAGAAAGCGCATTAAGCCGTTGGTCTCGGCTGTCGCTTGTAGATAGATGTGTAAACATAACTGGTGAAACTGCCTAACCCATCAGTGAAATTGAGGTGTGAAGTTGTTTCTTTTACCTACTTGACAAATCAAGATCATCAAGGTGATATGCAGCATATAGTTAAAAAAACCGGCCTAGTGAGAGTTGGACTCGCGCACCGAGGGTTCCGTATATTAAACTTGTAGGTATTTTGTTATTTAACTACGTGTTTAAAGTTTTCCGATTTTTCCCTTTCAATATGCTGTAGGCATTGCTTCTTGCCAAACATGATTCTAGCTAGGGCAACGGGAAGTACCCTGTAGGTTTTGATTTCCTTGTGCAATCGCAAAATATGCGACATAAACGGTCATACCTTTTGATCGCGTTGACTTATAAGTTTATTTTTTACAGCTCTATGGGGTAGCAGACTTGAGTATTTGATATTAATTTCAGCTTGATGCCCTCTACGCGTTCCTGAGAAAAAGGCTCTTTACAGACGGACAACAAAGTCGCAAAGTGCTGTAATGGTGCCGTTTTTCTCGACTGAGTTACGAAACCCCAAAAAAACTATGTTTGTAACATCTATAAATATCACAAAACAACCGTCGGTTCCTACCGAATAAACACTACCTACATATTAGCTAATTGACGACATAAAACACTTCGGAGCTGTAAATTACTTCCAAGAATTTCGTAGTCGAAATGAGTTCAGCAATTAAGACCTAATGTCGGCTACAACTGTAAATATAGCGTAAAATACTAAAACTTGATGGGTATCATTATAACTAATGGGATTATTTTATTTTATTGGAGGAATATTGTGTACAGGTAAATTGAATTAAGTGATAATTTCTATGTGAATATTATATCTATACTCTACGCTAATAATGATTATAAATACGAAAGTGTGGATGGATGTGTTTCTCAATCACGCCAGAACGGCTGAACGTATCTGGGTGTTTGTCACCGAGATAGATATATAAGGAGTGTAAAAGTAATCTTATCGAAGCCGAAAGGCACTTATTCTGCCTGTCATTGCGATATATTTTTTTTTGTTCTAGAACATACATCTAGTTACGGAGATGTTGGGGGTCTAAATTCCAACTTTTTCTCAAGTTTTTTTAAATATTTTAACTTAAATTAAATACCTCCCCTGTACTGGTCAATTACATCCATCAGCACAATATTTTGAGTGCATCACGTGGGGTTCTACCGTAAAACGTGATTTTTCAGTCCCAAAAAAAAATTTGGTTTCCTAGCAACCATTTTTGCGTGGAGTTCCTTACTTTGATGTACATGAACGCTTGGCTTCGTGAAGGGTCCATTTACACCTTGCAGTGTAGCACAAAAGATACTTTTTTCTGACTCATACACATCAGGTTGTTAACATTGACTAAAAATACCATTTTTATCTTCACCAAAATGTAAACGACGGAAAGATTCCGTCGAAAACCCTTTTACGGGAAAATGCTATTGGCCAGATCCTATCCATCCATAGATATCCATCGAACTATCGACTTAAACCCCCGTTGATTTCACAACCCATGATCCCAACAATAAAGCTGTCTTCAAAAACTGCCTATAACCTCATTCCTCTAATATAAAAAGGTCGTTTTGTCTATTTGTACGCCCAGTCACGGAGCCATCGACAATATGAGAGTCATTCAAACGTTTTAGGATAGTGTTAAAAATTATAGTGCCAATATTAATAGTTCTGGTATAGCCATGAAAATATTTTCATGATTATTGGTGCTGGTATGATCGTATCAAACGTGGTTTTACTGAAATTATGGCTTTAATAAAACAGTGAAACTATGAGCAATAAGACTGCCAATTGTAAGTGTACAGAAGGCCGCAGTCAGTGGTGACGAAACCACTATAAGCTGGCCTCGTATTTAATCGAAACTCCGTACTACGCTAGCCCATTTGAAGGTGAAAGTGTTACGGTTGAAATGCAGTAAACTGTACATTCTCAGTGTTTAATATTATCTGTAATGCACATTAATGCTACGCGATATATTTTCTACTTTGTGGAAAATGAGTCTTGGGAAAAACCCGTAGAGGTTGCAACCATCCTCTATTAGATTTCCCAGAATTTTATAATAATTATATCCAACTTGATTTAAAAGTGTCCATGGAGTTCCCTGCTTATTCGTTCCCTACTTTCAACTTTCTGACCAACTGAACAACTTCTCGAGAATTCAAAAGTTGAAATAAATGCTTTGAGTTTGGATTTTACTTAGTCCGTCTGCTTGCGAAAGACAGATAAGACGTTTCTGGTCAAAAACAGATTTTCGTTGCTTATTATTTTAATTAGCAAATTTTTCGGCATTTTAAGGCTTTAATATTTTTCAGGGTATGTATTGGAGTAGTACAAACGCCAGCACATCAATCTATTACAATCTCTCAAATTTCTTTAATAGATTTTTAACTTTATCGCTAAAGCATTAGGTTCAAGGTTGATTGAAAAAAAATTACAGTTTCGGGTAGCTCGATGTGTTGGCGTCTGTACATTCTAACATACACGGACATAAAAACCTTAACCAATAATTTTATTAAACACTAGCATTTGCCCGCGACCTTCGTCCGCGTGAAATTTTATAGCCTATAAACCTTCCTCGATAAATGGGCTATCTAACACTAAAAGAATTTTTCAAATCGAACCAGTAGTTCCTGAGATTAGCGCGTTCAAGCAAACAAACAAACAAACAAACTCTTCAGCTTTATAATATTAGTATAGATATATAATTATGTAAATAATCTCACTGTAAGTCCCTGAAATCTTTATTGCTTTTGACCTCACAAATATCACATTTATATGCAACGCGTGTGTGTAAGGAATTTATAAGCCAAGGAGTTTTATATTGCAGATCTTGAGTTACGTGTCCTTTAGTGGAAATGGGTTTATTCTTTGTGATTCAATTGAAATGGTTGAGTGAATAATGTTAAGCTCTTGTAATGTCAGAGACTTTTTTCTATTTGATACCACAAATTGATGTAGTATTAATTTGCGTTATAATCAATTTCAAGGGTTGTGTTGCGCTTTGATTGATCGTATAATTTAATTAACTTTGCCAGAAATAATAAAGAGGGATAATACCTAAATTTTTTATTACACTCTCACTCTCAATATTGAATGAATTGAATTATTTATTTGATGTGGTCTCCTATAATTGGAAGCGCACACTTGTACTTGTCCCTGTTTAATGTATATTTGCATGTAATTGTGTAGTTTCTGTTGGAGATCCAATAAATAAATATAATGAGAGGAAGCCAGAAAGTGGAGTCAGTGACTGAAAAGTTGTGTCGTAGTCGTTTATCTTGGTATGGGTCATGTAATGCCAACAAAATAAGGAAAACGTCGCGAGGAAAGTTTTGAGTATGAATGTTGTTGGCTATAAAAGTAGAGGAAGACTAAAAACACGATGGATGGACTGTGTGAAGGATGAAATGGCTAGAAAAGAGACATCTGATGAGATGAAGAGTAATAAAGAAAAGAGTAACCATGGAGTTTTTGCCGGTTCTTCTCCATAGGAAACTACTAACCCGAACCGTGCACCTTTTTGTCGACGTTTTATAATTGCCTATCTAGAATAATTTTGATTTTAATAAAGAGGTATGGAAGAAGAAAACATGCTGCGCCGACCCCAAATAAATTGTGACTGAGAGAATATAATGAGTCTATCAATATAATGAGTCAATCATCAAATATTATTATATTATAGCTAGCCCACATTGTCCCACTGCTGGGCAAAGGCCTCCCTCCACTCCTTCCAAAGCTCACAATTCTACGCTACTTCTATCCAATTCTCAAGAAAGTTCGTCCCGCCATCTTCTTCGTGGTCTGCCGCGACCCCGTGTCACTGTTTCAGGGCACCAATTCAGAGCTTTATGGGCCCACAGTTCGTTCAGCATGCGATAGACATGTGCTGCCCAGTTCCATTTAAGTCAATCATCAAATACCTTTTCAAAAAACTTCCGTTTATAATTTTCTTTAAGAAATATGTGTTTAATTCCTATTCAGCACATCTACAACCTTAGTTTTAGTATATGCGAAACCTGAAACACGTGTCTAGTATTTTTATGTAAAAAATCTATGTACAAAATTTCAAAACTGTATCATGAAAAACCACAAATTTATAAGCTTGTCCTGTTACCTGGTTCTCCGCGCAAAAACGTGGTTGCCACGCAGCGAGCCCGCGCGCGGGCCTCCAGCGTCGTCTTGTGCTCATTGATAATAATAATTTGGCAGTAGGTACCTAAATTATTGCGATAGGTACTTACTATCGCTCGGTGTCCAACTTGTAACTTTTTAAAATATTTTTGATACAAAATATAACATGGTTTAAAAATGATTGGAATCGATTCAGTTACTTATTCTGAACAAACTATATTCAGGTTTCGCATATACTAAAAATAATGTTGTATAACTTCTTTTTGAAATTAGTTCTCAGTTTACCAGTAACACATTGCACTACCGTATCAAACAAAGGCTCAGCGTTTGGTTCTTTTCAAAAGATAAAGTTCTGATAAACCAACCATGGAAACTCATTCCAAATACAAAAATTCACAACTCTTGGCTAAAGATTTAGTTGACTAAGAAGCTGTATTTGTTTGTTAAAAATATTCATGTATACTCCTTTTAGAATTTTCCACGAAATTTATTTTACGTCTATGTTTTATTTATTAAGTATTGTAGCTTTTACTAAGGGTGAATTTGAAAAAAGATATCTATGGCTGAGCTATTTTAGGGGTCGTTGGACATTCCAGCCTACGCTTGAACGCGCTCAATGTGAAGTACCTGATGCCTACGCATTCTTGCGAAAAATATATTTGAAGGTAGCGTGGGCGGTTCGCTTCACTTCGGATAGGTTGGGTTCTGATTTAGCCTTAAGTTTGCGGGTCTAAGCTAGGCTATGGTAAACTTTTTGTTATATTGTCATCGTATTTAACATAATATCATGCCTGTAATCCTCGAAGGATTAGCCAGAGGCATACCTAATAGTACTTCCACAATTTCGCCAGTTATGTTTAAATCCCATGTAAAAGGGAGTGACCTATTGCCATCAACCGGGCACAAATCCAGACTCCTTGGCTGCTTCTGAGAAATTGTTTATGGAAAAACTCAATAACAATTTGCCTGACCCGGCAATCGAACCCAGGACCTTATGCTCAGCAATATTTGTAATCAATTAGCATTTTAAAAATATGTCCTTCAAAGGCATGGTGGAAAAGTAACAGCTCCATGGTTCAACCGAATTTGGCGGTCCGTGGATCAGTGACCATCCATTACATTTTCAGAATACTTAATGAGCCGTTGATCCTAGCTTTCATTTTCAGATCTTCGACCATATTTACGAGTAATAAGAAACCCAAAAGTCTGGGAACAGTCTTATCTAAGGGGTAGAAGGAATATATAATGGGTTATGAAGATCAGATAGGCAGTCATTCCATGTCTATTAGTGTCCTGCTGTATCCGGTCAGACTGGAAGCCGAGTCCAATATATTCTGAAATTCAGGGTATAGTTGACGAAATTTGAACAGATTAAAACTTATAAAATAAAGTAAAATTTATTTAAAAAATGTAAGGTAGGTACAAAGTTTACAGTTTTTCTTAAATCTATGCCAAGTTCATCCATGATTTGTGCCCGAACTAGGTAATCCTGTGTTTCAGGCGATTGGAGGTAACAATCACATTATCATATTAATCTTATTGGTACCTATGTAAAAAGGTATATAACAATTATAGTACCCTATCTTAGGTAACTAATTAAAAAAAAAAACAATATTTACTTTAGCAGAAGTAATAACTTACAGACTTATGAGCACTGCACTCGAATCTGTATCATCGCACTTCATTTTAACCAGCAAATCCAGATCCGAGGAGATTTGAGACGAGTATAGGCAGCTGACGTCACGAAGTTGAAAAGACCTGTTTCTTCTATTTTTTTTCTGTTTCCACACCCTAGAAAGTTAAATTGCAGTCGTAAATTACAATTTAACGCCAGAAACAGCGATTACAAATCGTATAACATGAATATAAATCTCTACGGAACCACGTTGACCCATAGTGTCGCTTCCACGTTGTTTTTATGTTGATTTATAGCAGAAAAACGAAGTTCACGACCTAATTGCTAAGTGGCTCTGACATTTTATTTCTTGCTAATATTTGTCGCTTTGATTTTTACTGTTTGCAAGGAGCTCTTTGTTGGTTGACTGATTAAATGGTGATCATAATTATACTACAACTTGGGACGATAAAATAGCAATAATAATGATAATGCAAGTTAATGGGAGTTAACTTGTCAAACTCAAAGCATTTATTTCAATGGTCTAATTGAAATAAATGCTTTGAGTTCACAGGCACTTTTGAATGTCAAATAAAACAACAAAAAAGCGAAGCTACAGTCACAGTCACAAAGCATAATAACTTGAGAAAGTTGTCTTGAGTATGAACCCAAGACATGCAACTGATATTCATGTTTTACGGCATAAAAGCTCTGATACGAGGTTAGGCACTAACCACACAAAAATGAAAGAAAATTGGATTTAATTGCACCCTCCAGCACTTGAATGAGGCAAACGCTGTCCAGTTCGCTACGTACTGGTCAAACAAAATCTGAGTCATCGATTCGAGAACAAAAAGAATGGGATTTCGTCGAATTAGTTTAAAGTGAGTCTAGTAAAAGCATAATCGGCCTATATTTTTTGTCACTGCTGGGACAGGCTCAGTGCGGTTTGGTTTTTTACTGTTGGACGTATGTCACATCGATATTGAAATGATAGACCCAAGATTCAGGAAAACTTTATTATACTCACTAATAGGAATTATATCAACGGCTGTAGTCCCCAAAAGGTTAGGCAGACGTGTACCTAATTAAGTTTAAGTACCATGTACGGGGGGGGGGGGGGGGGGGGGGCGAGGCTATTGCCATCAACCAGGCACAGATCGCGGCTTCGTGGGTGTTACTGAGAAATTCGTGATGGAGAAACGAACGAATCGAACCCAGGACCTCACACTCAGCAGTCGCGCTTGCGACCACTAGACCAACGAGCCAGTCATCAATAGAGTTGAATTTTTCATAAAATCAAAATATATCAGGATTTTATGAGCAAACTTAAAATATCTGTTTTAATTTTGAAACAATATACCTTACCTTACCTACCTATAAACTTTAAATCCAAATCTCTCCACAAAATACTTTCAGACTATCAAAAGCCACAATTTTTCATAAGATTCGGTAAAAAACAAAGCCATTTCGGAGACATCTGTCGTGACAATAAATGGCGCACGTGCTTACGAAACGGGTTTCAGTTTATGTACCTTTTAAAATACATTGTAAGGAGCTCTTGGAGGAATAAATAAATCGAGGGTAGATACAAAATTGTGTAGACAAGATGTAGCATGTATTTAGGGAAAATGTTTTTTGGCAGCCTGTTGAAAGGTTTTCAAAAAGTTCCTGCTCTTTTCGAGGTGTTAAACCATCCTATTATCATTTCAGCCGAAAGACGTCCACTGCTGGACATAGGCCTCCCCCAAGTGTCGCCACATTGACCGGTCCCGTGCGACTCGCATCCAGCGGATCCCTGCAACCTTCACCAGGTCATCGGTCCACCTAGTGGGAGGCCTTCCAACGCAGCGCCTTCCGGTTCGCGATCGCCACTCCAGAACTTTTTGGCCCCATCGGTTCTGCGAGCAATGTGCCCTGCCCACTGCCACTTAAGTTTGGCTATTCTTCGGGCTACGTCGGTTACCTTGGTTCTCTTGCGGATGTTCTCATTTCTGATTTGATCACGCAAGGAAACTCCGAGCATAGCCCTCTCCATTGCCTTTTGGGTGATTTTAAGCCTTCTGATAAGGCCCATTGTGAGCGACCACGTTTCGGTCCCGTATGTAATCACTGGCAACACACACTGACTTTCGTCTTGAAACCATCCTATATAAAATTTATAATATACAGGGTGTAAACAGAACCAGGGTGTAAACAGAACCAGGGTGTAAGAAGACCCTTCACGAAGCTGTCAACCAAGCATTCTGTACATCAAACTAAGTAACTTTACGCAAAAATTATTGCGACTTTTTTTTTGGGGTGGAATATCATGTTTTACGGTAGGACTCTATGGAACGTACTCAAAGCATTGTGCTGATGGATGGATTGAATAGTATGGGGGTCGTGGAGGTGTGTAAAGTAAAAACCTTATATTTAAAAAAAAGTTTAAAAATAAAATAATTAAAAAGTGGAACTTTGACCCCCAATATCTCTGTAACTAGAAGGTTCTCAGGTATGGTCTAGAACAAAAAAAAGGAGTGCAAAGACGGGGAGAACAAGCTCCTTTCGGCTTCGTTTTTCGGGTCTATTTACACTCTTTATAATTACATATATTTCATTTCAGATTTCACCTATTATGTAATAGTAGTTTTACCCACAAAATGTAGCTAATAAACTTTCTAACTGGAATGTATGGCGGTTGAATTTTGATTTTAACTACACAACACCCGAAAATTCGATGTTTTCAAATTTAGACCGTTTAAAATATGCAGAAAATTCAACCGATTTGAAAAACTGTGTTCAGTTAAGTTATGTATGCAAATCTAACTGACGATAATAAATCCCATTTTGAGTCAAATTTAAAACAAAAGAAAGTCTAGAATTTCTACCAGATGGATCAGTATTCAAAACTCAAGATATTCAAAAATAAGAAAATCCTAATAAAGTCGAAAGCTTTTCCCAAAACCAATATTTGACCGACGCGCGACGTGGGCTCTCAAAATTCAGGGCTGGCCTGAATTTGCGGTGAAACTCCATTTGCTAATGACGATGTTGGCTAGCCCAGCGGCCTGGCAGCGGCCCTATTGTGCCAAGCATTGGCAAAGTGCCACTCGAGTTTCTAATAATCTCACTTTATATCTGTTAATTAATATTTTTGGTATCAATGCCGACCGATATCTGCATGTTTTCACATCGAGTTAATTAAAAATTCCTTGTAAAATCTGTTATTTTTTTGGGGTTTCAACGCAAACATGGCTTTGCCTACTAATCTGCACTGTTTGTTTTGTAAGGACTTTTTTTCCGATATTTCATATTTATACTTCACAAAAATAATAATAATACCAGCCTTTTACTGTCCTACTGTTGGGCAAAGGCCTCTTCACATACAGAGAAGGCACTAGCAGTGATCACCACGCTTGCTCAGGACGCGTTGGCGTTTTCAGGCTTATATTAATTATAAGTCCAGGTTTCCTCACGATGTTTTCCTTCACCGATGTCAGGAATGATTGATTTTTTAAAGTTATGGTAGGGCTCCATAATAAATTGAAAAAATCACATTGGTACTTGCCCGGATTTGAACCCACAACCATGAGAGGCGAGGTCTTACCCCTGGGCCATCTCGACATACAAAAATAGTATAATATGTTAGAAGAATTTTGCTTAAAGACGCTCAACAAATATCACAAATGGAGAACACAATCATACCTGAAAACAGACAGGTCTAACACGAAAATACTAAAGGAAATATCAAAGTAAACTATCTCGGCGGAATAAACAAAATTTTACCTACAGAACATTACCACGAAAGCAACATTTATTTACACCAGCAAAAAGTCTTTATTAACATTATCATATTAAATTACTCGTGTTAAAAAAAAATGAGGGCTACATTAAAATATAAAAAGTCTCTTTAAACATTTTCGAGGCATCACGTAAACAAACCGGGAGGTATTTATGAATTATTCACATGTTTGTGCCAACCCTGCGCATAGAATAATAAAACTGTGTAGAAGCGAAACTTGATGTACGGTATTCAAGGATTAAAACATGAGACATGGTTCACACATCGTGTTATAAGCGATTTTCACACGACGACGCTCGTCCACGCGGTCAGGCGGAGGCGGTGAGCGCCGCTCATCCACGCGGTCGGCGGTGTACGTGTGTTAGGCATCAACGGATTTCATAAAAGCCAATGCGACGTGAGATACGCTTCAACGCCAGACCGCGCGGATGAGCGGTGTTGTTTGAGAATCACCTTAAATACACAAACATGTGAACTCTAAAATGTGACCATTCGTAAAGATAGGCTTATACAACACAAACATAGAACAAGTGCAGGAGAATTCTTGTCTTGATATTTTTGACATGCCCTAGTAAAAAATGCTGTATTCTTGTTTTTACAATAATAATTTAAAACTAATCTATTTATAAACACAATTTAAACACTCAAAATCTATTATGAACATTATATACAGACTAAAAAGAACTAAACTAATGATAAAAATAAGACTAAAAGTAAGAAAATATAAACATCTAAACAACGATGACAATAGGAGACTCAGGCGTCAAAGTATTCCTCTGCATCGCTGTCATCTGGAAACGTGCCCAGAAGACTGGCAGCATTGCCACGCTGAATAGCAATGCTAATTCTTTGGCCAAAGAAAGAGCCAGCCCTTTGGTCACGCGAAGTGTCGACCAGTCGGCGGGAGATTTCCTTAAAAAGGAGACGCGCACTCGGCCCCCATGATCCGAGCGTTTCGACCCCAAACGGCTCAAAACTGTAGTTACCAAAGGTATTCGGTTGATCTAAACAAACTTTACTGAACCGAATGACGACGGAGATGTTACTTATCATAATATGTAAGTTATAAATTGATACATTTCTTAGGTCTAGATTCTAGAAGATTCGGAAAATCAGAGGCGTTCAACAGATTCTAAAAACTGTTGGTATATAAACACTTGAGAGCCTCGAGCTTCAAGAAGTTGTAGGCAAAAATGTGTTCAAAGCGATTATTTCACATCTGTACCCTTTTTATTATTCTATGGGTATCCGAGGTTTATTGCGAAAAAAGTACGCAAGTAATTTTGAGAACCCCTCCGTTTCGTAATTAAAATGTTTGTGGGGACTATTAAACAATGTTTTGGGTTTATTTTTAGGGTTTATGATTATAAGTTCTGATGCGTTTTGTGAATTTTAAATAAGCGGGCTCAATGTTGCGGTGTGGATGGAATGGGGCTTACTCAGTCACAAAGCTTATCGCGTTTGCTCTTCCATGTAGCTAATTAAAATGTTGTGGGGGATACTGAATGTATTACCAAAAAGGTAAGATAAATGTTTAAATGAAAGTGAGCTGTAAAAGTAAATATCATAAAGGGTTTAATCGTAAATTGATAATTTTCAAGACAAACAGTAAGACGACAGCAGTAAAAGGGCTTCCTTGTATACTTGGTGATCAATTCTGTTTTTGCAACCATTACAAAAAAATCAGCTTTGCAAAACCTCTTAAACTAAACAAATAGTCAGTCTTTTGGGTACATTACCAGTTGACTGCGTTGAGGAGGAGTTTTTTGACGCCATTTTTTAAGTTTATTTTTAAGTTAGTTAGTTAATATAGGTTATTTTAATTTATTAATGTATAATGTATATAATATATGAAACATCTATATCAACAAATAAAGATATCTTTTTAAACAATGTATTTTCTTTTAATTACAAAGCCTTCACATTTGTTTCTGTTTTTATTCTCGGGTTCCCAGTAACGGCTTATGAAAATATAAGCCAAAATTCATTTCGCTGTTTGCGTCGGTATGTATTACAAACATTTTAACACTTAATTTCATCACATAAAATTACTG
Organism: Noctua fimbriata; assembly: GCA_905163415.1. Lineage (NCBI taxonomy): Eukaryota > Metazoa > Arthropoda > Insecta > Lepidoptera > Noctuidae > Noctua > Noctua fimbriata. The sequence continues at coordinate 5,690,089 of LR990929.1, read as the reverse complement.
AGAAACGAAAAAAAATATGATGAGTGTATTTTATTTTTTGGTACAGAAAACATCTTTTTATGTATGACTGGTTTAGTTTATTTATTTATTTATTTTCTTAAGGTTCAACCACAGCACATACATACACATACATATACTAAATCATTCGGTAATATTCTAATATATATGCCATACGGGTAAACACAACATTGACAACAAAGACGCCAGATTACCGCTCAGTTGCTAACTTAAGTCTAGGTGTACAATCGATTAAGAAAATGGGATATAAATTTTGTTACGAAGAAAATGAGAATCATTAATTCATTAAAAGTACATAGAAATTTTGACTACGTTTCATTGGTGTGTAGGGAGGCCAAGATTCTTGATTTAAACTTCAACTTGCGGTCATTAAATATATCTGCTTCGGGTACGGACTTATAAATGAATTAAGGTTGTCACACATCTTAACGAGTGTTGAGTTGAGACCTGTGTTTGTTAGTTAGACTATATGAAATCGAGCTATTTATTGTGTACCAGACGGGCGGTCTAGTATTTTGGAATTTAAACCATCACGGATTAAAAATGAGCCACTAACTGTCCTGTACCTATAGGTTCCGACTGCAACGTTGGTTTTATGAAACGGAAAGTTAGGTAAAAAGAGAGGCACTGCACTATCACTATGGTGGAAGAATCGTTATTTCTTTAACACTGATTAAAATACTGATCTATACCACAGTTAATATAATACTACGTCTATACACTTGTCGCGAACATATTGGTATACTCGTATTAATAGTCCGTGTCCAAATGCAGGGTGGAAGCTCCCCTACTCTCTTTCCTCTTATTTTTGCTCAAAGCTTCTAAGGACCTGTTTTCATTGAAGGATACCAGCTTATTCCACCATCTTTCTCTGAGCCTGCCACCATGTCGTTTGCTATTCAAAGGTACTCATTGGGTCATGAGTTATGTATTACCCATTAGTTATCTGACATGCGGCAAATGCGTACAGCACAATTTCAAATTAACATTGCAGCTTCCCGATTGTCATCATCTTTGGTATTCCTAACTCGGCCTGTTAGTTTAATACCCAGAATTATTTAGAGCTCATTAGTCTAACACACATATCGATGCAGAAGTGATGATAAATGCAGGACTGTGAAAAAGATGAATGAAGAATAGTCTATTTAAGTCAGAATAAATAGCTCTCTCTATTAGAAGTCGAGTCATGGTAATTATTGTTAGGTTTCTCGTTTTTTATTTTGGTATTTGTTAAAATATGTATTAGTTTATTTTATTTGTATATGTGTATTAGTATCATTATAAGTGCCTATATAAATTTTCGAAAGCAGGAAGTTATTTTTATATATTTATTTTGTACCCTATCACAATGTTTTCTTATTTAACCCAAAAGGTTGACTGGTAGAGAATGCCTTGTGGCATTAAGTCCGCCTATGTACCACTACAAATAATGAAAAACGATTGCATGTAGCGGAGATGAGAATGGTTAGATTGATGTGTGGAGTGATAATAATAGATAAAGTAAAGAATTAATATATTAGAGGAAGTTTGAAAGTGGCGCCTGTTACAGAAAAATTGAAAGGAAGTCGTTTGTCTTGATGTGGACATGTAATGAGGAGGGATGAAACGCATGTGACTAGAAGAGTGATGAACATGAATATTGATGGAAGGAGTGGGAGAAGAACGCCAAAGAAAAGATGGATGAATTGTGTGAGTAATGATATGAAAGAGAAAGGAGTAAATAATGCCGTGAAGTCTGACAGGGGAGAATGGAAGAAGAAAACGTGTCGCTCCGACCACAAATAGAATGGGACAAGTTAAGGTTGATGATGATGATGAGTGAGGCTAAATGCTCAGTTCAATTTCTTTTCTGTATATTTTGCGTTTTCGCGAATGTTCTCTGAAGAATACAACTGACTTAGTACCTCAGGTTTACACGAAGACGTACACATTGGATGGGCACTCTTGGACAATTGACAGTAAACAAACGGCTCCAATAAAAATAACAAGAAAAAACCCATATAAAAGGTGTTCACAAAATGTGTTTTCGTGCGTGAAACACGATTGTGTTAAGGTATAGGGTGATTCATAAACATGTCTGGCAATCGTGATTTATATTGTTTGCCGAATAAATGCGTGTGTTGCTTAAACTTAGGGATGGTTTTTTTTTGTCCATTCGTGAATCTTATTACAATTACGTTAAATTATTATTGCTGATAAATCATAAGTAATCAATCCTTTTTAAGGTTCCGTATGTTAAAAGGTCTGTCCGACTGTCACAGCCAATTTACTCCGAAACTACTGGACCGGTTGAGTTGAAATTTGGTACACATATGTAAATCGATGACCCAAAGACGGAAATGTAACGTAAATTACTGAATTTTAAACATGGATACCACTTCTGGGGGGTGAATTATAAAACGAAAAAAAAAGTTTTGCAAACTGTATCGTGTTACATATCAAATGAAAGGGCAAAGAATTGTGAGCAAACATTTTTTTTAAATTTTTAAATCAATTGTTTTAAAGTTATTTAAGAAAACAGGCGAAAATATACAATTCCCGAAATTTTGAAAAAAAAATTCAATTCAAATATTTCTTTGCCCATTACAGGCAAACCTATAAAAATGCTATTACAAGAAATAATAAAAATAAATTAATTAATGCGCGAGTTCGACTCGCATTTGGCTCGTTTTTCTTTTTGAAGGTATGCCCAAAACCTTCACCTACCCACATAAGAGTTTTACAGTGTACTAAAATAGCCTCTGCGATTGGTCTGCCTAAAAAGAACCATTAGCCCCGTTCGTAACGCGTTTTCTAGCTGACTTAACTGTCACAATAAAAATTAATTTATAATTAGTCTAAAATCTTCCAATTGATGCAACATAGGCTCTATGAGGGGTGGCTGCGCCGAAATCCATCACCGCGCGGCCTGTACGGGTTTTCATATGTCAAATGTCCCCGATTTTTTGATCTGGGACTTGGTCGCTATAACAATGAAAGACTTGGGCTATTTCACTGATATATCTGACCTTCACCTGCATAAATGAGAAAAAAAAAGAAAAGAAACCTAAAAAGTTTAAACTTTTAAAGCAGCCTCCTCAACATTCCGTAGGATTTGTTACGCCGTCACTGACTAATTATACTTTTACCATACATTGCATAAACTAAAGGATGATTTCCACCAAACGGCTCGCATAGCATCGGATCGGAAAGGATACTAACGAATGCGGTGACGGTCGGTCGCGTCTGGCAGGATGTCGACACATACGATCGGCCCCGTACCGTCGCTTGTGAACGTATCCGTTTGTGTACCTAGTCAAATAGTTTCATTTCTACCGTGTTGACGTGTTCTTATTGTTAAAAGGATCCGATCGGATGCGATGACAGGGATACGGAGCCGATCGCACGTAGCAGCATACTTTCTGCTACGATCGCGTGTCACGGAAGACGCTCGTGGTAAAGGCGCTGTGCCCGGCTTGATAATACAACATTAGTTTTAGTATATGCGAAACCTGATACACGTGTCTAGTATTTTTATGTAAAGAATCTATGTATAAAATTTCAAAACTGTAGCTTGAATCTCAAAGTTAAAAGCTTGTTCTGTTACCTAGTTGTCCGCACAAAAACGTTGTAACCACGCAGCGCGCGCCTCCAGCGTCGTCTTGAGCTTATTGATAATATTAATTTGGCAGTAGGTACCTAAATTAGTGCGATAGGTACTCAAAGTCGCTCGGTGTCCAACTTTTAACTTTTTTAAATATTTTTAGAAAAAATATAACATGGTTTAAAAATTATTGGAATCAATTCAGTTACTTATTCTGAACAAACTATATTTAGGTTTCGCATATACTAAAAATTATGTTGTATAGGCTTTAAATACTGTGTGCACGATTTAATATCGTTTAAACATTGTAAAATCCGTTCCGATCCGATGCGAGGCGAGCCGTTTGGTGGAAACATTCTAATAGGTACTTCATTCCGATACGACAGACAGTGCGCCTCACACTAAGTACAAAATGGCGACGCTATCTGACATTACACGTAGCAAAACTTTCCCACTACGTGACTAGTGCACATGACACAAAGAAAACGCTGCGATGCGGTCTACCGTACCGCAGGTATGGTAGGTAAGTGTCACTGAATAAATAGGTCACAGAAGGTCGGCTCTATACGACCATCATTCATTATTGTTGTTTCAAAAATTAATCTTTCTTTTTCGTGTGAGTAGTGTCTAACCTGCACGCGTAGCATGAATAGTTTGTCGACGGAAGAATCGACAAAATAACCGATTTCATTTGTTCATCCGTCATTTTGCAGATTCTTCGGTCGACAAAACCCGTTTCTACGGTGATCATGCTACTCGTGCTAGTGTCAGAGTTTTTATGCCGCCCATGAGCCTCTGATTTAACTTTACATGCCGTCGAGAAATATCTCTCAGGAATGCTGGTTTGGTTTTCTCTCGATATTTTCGTTCACCGAAGCAATCACTAATTATACAATACGCACACGAATCTAAAAAATCAGAGGTGCGTGTCTTGAGTCCGAACTCGAGACCTATAACTTGGCAGTCCGATGGTCACATCACTTGACTATCACTGCATAAATGAATTAAGTATGACACGTAAATTTACGAAACCAAATACCATTATCATCCATCAAAATTAAAACGTTTAATCAAATTAGCTTCAGTATAATGTACCGAACAATTTCGTAGCTTTTATAAACATATACAGTGAGCGCCAAACCACCTGTCATGTTTTACTGGCGGATCATAATCCCCTGGATAAAAGATTAAACGAGGATTATGTGGCATTAACTGCGTTCGTGTTACCTATTGAATATTATACAGGGTGTAAATGGACCTTTCACGAAGCATTCTGTATATCAAACTATGTTAGTCTACGCAAAAATGTTGCTGGGTAACAATTTTTGTTTTTGGAGTGAAAAATTTTATTTTACGGTAGGAGTCAAAGTAACGCATTCAAAACATTGTAATGAATATAGCAATGAATAGTTCAATGAATAGTTCGGGGTTCGTGATTAAAAACTAAAAAAAAAAAACTTGGAACTTGGAAGTTGAAGAAGTTGGGACGTTGACCCCCAATTTCTCCGTAACTAGAAGAAATGGTCATCATCATCATCTGCCTAGCCTTTTCCCAACTATATTGGGGTCGGCTTTCAGTCTAACCGGATGCAGCTGAATACCAGTATTTTACATGGAGCGACTGCCTATCTGACCTCCACAACCCAGTTAGTATTGGGTAATAAGATACCCCTTGGTAAGACTTGACTGACTTGACCTTGACAGCCGGGACCAACGGCTTAACGTGCTTTCCGAGGCACGGAGGAAACCCGGTATGTATGGGCGGTCACCCATCCACAGACCAACCTAGGCAAGCACAGCCTAACCTAAAGGTCGGCCGGAGCGGCTGTTATTATTTAGCCACGAGCTCCTCTAGAACTAACTTACTAGAAGGAATGGTCTAGAACAAAAAAAATATCGCAATGACGGAGAGAACAAGTGCCTTTCGGCTTCGTTAAGGGTACTTTTACACCCATTAGAAACCTCACCAATCAGTATTATTTTGATGAATTTAATCTTTTATCGTCTTTTGGAATAGCCATCCTAACGATAACACCTCACGTTATCTCTTGTTTATCTTAGAAATCCCGTGTAAATTCCTTGGCGTTTTAATTATTATAGTTCATTCTAACTTTTGCCCGCAGTTTATTCGTCGTGGAGATAAGACATTGTTCTACAGGTACGCAACTACTACTGGGATCTAAAGTTTTCTATGTCCTAATACAGATCAAGACCTATCTGTACAGGGAAACATTGTGAGAATAGAACCAAAATTCGGAGTCTTGAAGCCTTTTTTATAATGGGAAATCATCAAATGACTCCCCTCGCTCTGGGCGGAGCGGAAGGGAGTGTCAGACTTGTACTGACTAAAACCCATCCATGTTCCTTCTTTGCCCTTTGTGTTCCAGGGTCGTGGTATCTCTTTCGAACAGTCCCGCAGCCCAGGCAGGGAGTCATGTAGCTTGAAGACGCACGGAGTGAAAGCCTGTGTCCCAGTTTCCATCAGTGGGAACTTCATAGGTACATTGTGTAATGAAGTCATTTGGCATTATTATTATTGTAACCAACAGACCATTTTCATCATCATCTTTGTCCTATTTTACTTGGGGTCGGCGCAACACGTTACGTTACATTCCCTCCCTTAGGACGTCACGTCATCATTTACTTATTTTTCTTTCATTTCAAACCCTCACACAATCCAACCATCTTCTATAAAGACTATCATCATTCTCCTGCTCTTTTCCCAATTTGTTTTCTTCTTCCATACTTCTCTATTACTCATCATCTCAGCAGTCACCTCCTCTCTAACCATATCATCCTTCACACAGTCCATCCATCGTTTCTGAACCACCTGCCCCCGTAGCATGACCACCATAGACAAGGGTTTCTTGCCCGTTCTTCTCCATAGAGATCTACGTTAGGGAATGGGCAACTACAGTACTTTCACAGTTTTTATGCCTTGTGACTGTGACTGTAGCTATATTTCATTGTTGTCTTTGTTTCGACAATTCAAAAGTGCCTGTAATTGGCCTATTTGAAATATATGATTTTGATTTTGATTTTCTTTGACGGAAGAATCGACAAAATGACAGATTGTGTCGACACAATGACAGATTTCTTTGCACTATCTGTCATTTTGTCGATTCTTTCGTCAAAGAAATCCTTGTCTACGGTGGTCATGCTACGGGGGCTGTTGGTTCAGAAACCACAATTTGCACTAATCTCAAACGTAAGCAACAAATGGATGACGACTTTAGCCAACCTTTCTTCTTTTACCAGTCTCAAAATGATCAAGAAAGTAGGTCAAACTATTAAATTGTACAATGAGCACAAATTTCGTTATAAAGCTGTCGCAATTTTTTTCTGTTTAGCCTCTAAAATATATTTTCCTTTAGAATATTTTATCCTGTTTCTGTTTGAGACAGACAAAACGTCTGGCGCGATAATTTTTGCAGAATCTTGTTATGTTTAGGGGTGTTTCTGTTGAAACTTTTTTGCTGCTGTTGTTATTTCAGAGGACCAAGTTTCTTTTTTTTTCTTCGTTTTTTCATCCATTCGTCTTCAGCTATTATTAATTTAAAAATCCTCTGGTTGATGAAGGACCTGTGAACTCGGTTTATTGAGAGCATAATTTTGTTAACTAACCGTGTAACATATCGAGACCTTTATTTCTTCCTTGGTTTCTATGATGTGACAGGGACAACGAGTAACTCGTGGATGTCACATGTTACAGCCAAATCATTTCTACAAGAGACACCACCATCTCGGGTCCAATTGAAAACCAGCGACGGGCACTAGCTGCTCGGCAGTTTGCTGAACTGGGCCTATTTGGCGCAGCCGTGAGACACAATATTATTTCTTTTTTTTCTGTTTAGATTTGTCATTTATTTTATTTTTGTTTTGTGCAATTGTAGCATGTGCCAAATAAACATGTTTTTTTCTTTCTTTAAGACAGAGAGAGAGAGAATAAGCTTTTATACCAGCAGTGGCAACATTATAGGTGTAATAATGCTATCTATAAAACACTAGGATTTAATAAATCATAAGGATATTTCAAAATTGATCTCCCGTTACTGGTTGTAAATACCTTTTCACCAAATAGCCCGAGTTCTCACGCAAACGGTACGCTAATTTGTTTTTGTACAGCCATTTGTACGGTACGTGACATTTTAGATGATCGAAAAGATATAAACGACCATTTGAATCGTTTTATCTCGATTTGATTGATATTTTCGATAAAATTTTGTTTGACTAACATTAATTTGTTTTATGAGGCTTTTTGCCTTCAATTTGTAGGCGGTACGATTTTATAATGTGTTGAATAAATATGTAGAACCAGCTGTTTGCCTTTAACATACCCATAAAAAGGACAAACTTGTAGAGATTTTTTGAAAAAAATAAAAAATTAAGTAGTAATAATATACAACATTATTTTTAGTATATGCGAAACCTAAATATAGTTTGGTCAGAATAAATAACTGAATCGATTCCAATAATTTTTAAACCATGTTATATTTTTTCCCAAAAATATTTAAAAAAGTTAAAACTTGGATACCGAGCGACTTTGAGTACCTATCGCAATAATTTAGGTACCTACTGCCAAATTATTATTATCAATGAGCTCAAGACGAAGCTGGAGCCTCGCGCTGCGTGGTGACGGCGTTTTTGTGCGGATAACTAGGTAACAGAACATGCTTATAACTTTGTGATTTTTCATGATACAGTTTTGACATTTTGTACATAGATTCTTTACATAAAAATACTAGACAGGTGTATCAGGTTTCGCATATACTAAAACTAATGTTGTATAGTATTAGTGTAGTAGTAGTAATAAATATATTCTTATTACGTTTTTTTTTTCTTTACTGTAATTTATTCTGTAACCCCTTGAGTGAAAACGCGCTAAATATCAATTGTCTATCCTAAGGACTTTTGTTTTTGGTGAAATTCTCAAAACTATTAAAATTAAATCATCGATACGATAAAAACGTTTTTGGAAAATCGTATGCTTATATATCAAACATTTTAGACTGTGCACGCATTACGTCTGTCAGTAAAAAATATTTTACAACATTATTTTTAGTATATGCGAAACCTGAATATAGTTTGTTCAGAAAAAGTAACAGAATCGATTATAATAATTTTTGAACCATGTTATATTTTTCCCCAAAAATATTTAAAAAAGGTTACAAGTTGAACACCTAAGGACCCTAAGTACCAATCGCAATCATTTCGGTACCTACTACCAAATTATTATTATCAATGAGCTCAAGACGACGCTGGAGGCGCGCGCGAGGCTGGGCCGCGTGATGACCACGTTTTTGTGCGGACAACCAGCTAACAGAACAAGCTTATAACTTTGTGATTTGTCAAGACACAGTTTTGAAATTTTGTACATAGATTCTTTACATAAAAATACTAGACACGTATTTCAGGTTTCGCATATACTAAAACTAATGTTGTATTTATTAGCCCAACCTTGAATGAAACTAACAGACTGAAAACATAATGAAACATGACACTACGTTTTCTTTTAATAAGATGGATTTTTCAAGGACGGTATCTCAGAAATGTCTGACGTTTGACACACATAATAAATCGTCTACTTATTGATTTTCTGTCACGACTACCTACACGCTCATCAAATATAATATAGGATATAAAGTAACATGACTCATCTCCTTATGATGAGACAGATTCAGAGAGTCTAAAATTTTCTTTATAAAACTACACATAACATCACGCCTGTAATCTCCGCAGGGTTAGGCAGAGGTGTATTTAATAGTACACTCACATTTCGCCAGTTATGTTTAAGTCGAGGGGGCGAGCCTATTGCCATCAACCGGGCACAAATCCACACTCCGTGGTTGCTACTGAGAAATTCCTGATGGAAAAACCAAATAACACTTTTCTCGACCTGGGAATCGAAACCAGGACCAGCAGCTTGCTCAGCAGTCGCGCTTGCGACCACTAGACTAATGAGGCAGTCAAAAACGACTAAAACTACTTTCAAACTATCTCTGAATAATTTACAAGCTCACAGTCAAGAATTAAAATTCCCGTTTACCATTTCCCACTTTTGCGGAAGCCATTTTCGCTCTAAAATCCGAGCGATTTAAAGGGATTTGAATTTAATGGCCAGCCTAAGTTCCGCCATTTTATTTTTTTTCAAAGTTGCGGCCACGCATAAAAGATGCCATCAGTAAATGGACTTTAACTTTGAAAGCTCATTTGTCTAGGAAACGTGACACTTTAGAACATTTTGTCTCATACAAAACTTGATTGTATTAATACCAGCTATTGATTAATATAGGTTGTATACGTGGCCGCAACTTCGAAAAAAAAAAAACAAAATGGCGGAAGTTAGGTTAGGTTAGGTTAGGCCAGGCTTCATACAGAAATCTACCAAACCCTTTCAACATGAAATGTGCGGATAGCAGCCCTATTTTTAGTAAAACAGGGTCTATTATATTACTTTCAAAGGACTTTTTATTCTCCTCTTTGCTACTTCAATCCTTTTGTGTCTATAACTGCTTGAACGTGCAAAATAAATAAGCGCTTAAAACAATTCAGGCTCGCAACCGGTAAATGCGAATTCGTTCTGTAGAAATGATTTTACTGTTTCTCGTTATGGGTTTTTAAAATCTTTTGTAGGCAATCTCTTAACTAGGCGACTAGTTAAGAGATTGCTCTTCGTGGTGTGTAACTGCCGGAAATGTATTAAAATTTACGTTAAAAGGATTTATATTTTTGCCTTAGGAATTATACAACAATTGCGTAAGGTGAAGGCGCAACGCAGGCGCAGAATTTAAACGAAACGAAAGAACGGCGTGCCTGCTCCGCGCCGCTTGAGTGTAATTCACGACACGTCACCTACGTACATTTTGTATGAAAACGTTTTGAAGCGGCATCATGCCTGTATAATTCACTAGCGGCTTCCTCATTTATGGAGACGCGGCGCGTTGTGCAGCGCGACGCACAACGCACACATCTTAACCAAAGCGAACGTCACGCAAACGCGCAACTGTCGCTTTATATTTGTTCGGGTATTTTGTTTGGCGAATCCAAATTCATTTCGCGCTTTGCGGTTTTTTCATCAAATCACTGACATAATTATGCATACAGCGATCGCATATTCCCGCGACCTCTCGCATTGGTTAGGACGCGGGGTAATAACTTGTTTTTATGCAAGTATGTAGGTATACTTATATAGTCTGGATATGCATATTTTTTTTTTTTAGGGACAATCCAGGGATTGATGGAAAAAATCTTTCTCTCGAATTATTTGGCTCATAGCAACTGCCACCTAACTTCAGGAAACAATTAAACTTTTGGGTTTCCATCTAACCATTACGATTACTAATGGCATTTGAATGAGAACCCGGATTTCACTAATGAAACTAATCACGATTAGTAGAACTAAACCGCGTTCAACAGCCGTCAGTCCCAATATTGTACCACAATGGTAAGATGACAACTTTTGAACACAGTTGTGACATTATTTTAATATTTTTTTTTCTTAATCCCTTCCAAATGAAATATTCAACCGAAAAAAAAAAAAAAACAAAAGACGGCAACAAGGTGTCATAATCTAAAGAAACAAGAGAAGCGTTGTTAAATTAAAATTAAATTAATTAGCTGTCATGAGTACTCTTTGTGTGAGTTTCAGTCTCAAAGCTAAACCGAAAGAGCCTTCAACGCATTTGCCTAGGTGCTAAATATAGCTGCGAAAATGTTGAGCTAATTCTTGAAACTTTGACGATTTAAAAGCTGTAGCTTGAATATTTTTATTTTTTAGATTGAATTACGTAGATTGTGTTTCTACGTGTTATTTGGGTTGGGAGTCAAGATACAAAGTTATTTTTTGTTTTTGTATCAAAAAATTGTACTATGATTTATAGTTTTAATATTTTTAGGAAATTGAAATGAAATAACTATCAGGACAACAAATGTAATCTACCAAAACACAAACATTTCAAGTTAAATTACAAAAGTTATAGTTTTAAGTTACAAGTTACAAAATTAAACGAGTGAACAAAACAAGGGGAATAGTAAGAGCGCGCCGCCGAATAAGGGAATGAGCCCTTAGCCACGCTTCGCGTTGCCTTATATAGGCTCGGTCATATGGTCCGGGCTTTCTGGTGGGGTGTAGGTTGGAGACGCAGCTAACACGGCCTCTCCTGACGTGCCGGCGTCCTCGCAGGCCTCGGCAACCACCGGAGCGTCGTCAGCGGGAGCTATCTCCGACTCGGCATTTCTGGGTGTCGCCGACGAGGTACTCGGCTGTTGATCTGCTTCATTCTCCTCATCATCTGAACCTGTACATCATATGCCAAGAGTGACCATCAAAATTTTAGATGTGATAGCAGATAATTTCTCCTATTTTTTTTTTGTTTGTTTTTGAATCATGTGCTGGATGAAAGAGTTTAATCGATCAAAAGCTAATGAGACATGAATTGCTTCTTAATACTTATTTAGGTAATACCAAATTCACCATGATAACATAAACCATAGCCACATGAACCTTATGAAGGCCTTCAATGGGCTCACGTGCCATACTACCAACCAACCTAAACCTTATGCAATTGCGCAGTTGCAATGGGCTTACATGGTACATATGACAAAGCTTGTCCTCGGGCTTTACACAGTACTTTTCCCATTCACGCCCCGATGTCCCTCAGACACGGGTACTTCCTGGGTCACGACTTGATACCAACTGGTAGGAACAAAGCTACAGGCATAGGTTAAAGCTCACAAAGAACTCGTTATTTAGGCGATTTAATTCACTTCCCAGAAACAATAACAAATATCTTACACTCAAGCACTCCAGCACATTCCTTAAAACGTAATCTTGGATCAAGTACCATTAACAATAAATCGGTTCACAAACTTAACAAAAGTTTCACACGGGTGAGGTTTGTTTAGTTCATTAAATGTGAATTTATGAACAGCATACTTTAGACTCAAGTACCTTTTGACGCTTGTCGCATAGCGATAAGTGCCGTGCGCTTATGCGTCGTCGTCTAACGCTATAAGTGGTGCCACTCACATAACAATTCAATCCAACACAAGTCAGATAAGCATAAATGCAACGATAATAGAATCAGTGAATGTTTATGTGAACTTAAAGGAATATTAACAAAGTGGCTAAACGTCGTAGGCACGACAAAAGTGGATGAAAAGATCAGCACATGAACAGTTGTATTTGAGAATGTTAAAACTTACATTCGAAGAATGCAGCGCAGCACTCAGGTGTCCATTAACCATGCCATGGCAGCATATATTCGGCGGCAGCTTGTGTAGTTTTACCATAGGAGCCCGCAACCAACTGCAGCTCGTACCGACCATTTGGTAGGACTTTAGTGATGCGATACGGTCCCCGCATACCACTGTCTAGCTTGCCAATCGATTGTGATCTTTTAATCACATAAGTTAAATCATCCACTGCGAATGTTTTTGGTGCTGAACGATTTTTATTTACACGCGTATCTTGAGTAGACTGATTGTCCACAAGAAGGGTCTTAGTACGCTGTCTGTGCAATTCGCGCCATGCTTCGCGGTTTGGATTATCGCCCTGTACTGTTATATCCTTAACAAGAGCTTGTATAACCGGGGTGGTAGACTCTGTACCAATTAGAAGATTGAGTGCCGAGTATCGAGTGGTTTTTTGCTTCGTTACGTTTAGTACTAATTGTAACTTCCATAGTAACTCCGACCAAGATTCACGTTTGTGATTCATTTCGATGCGTATCATATTAAGAACGGTTCGGCAGTACCGCTCTACTTGGCCGTTCGACTGGTGCATTTCTGGGGTTATAAAATGCAAATTGATACCTAATCCGGCGGCCCAACTCGTGAAATCAGTGCTTGTAAACATCCTTCCTTTGTCGCATACTAACAAACGAGGGGACCCAAATAGAGATATAGCGTTAATAAACACACGTTTTAACTCAGCGCTTTCTTGTTTATAGAGCGGGTAGAGGAGGCAATACTTTGTGAATGCATCAATAATGATAAGCACGTACTTATAACCGTGTGATTCTGGTAAAGGGCCAAGTACATCGGTATGAATAGTATCAAATGGGGTAGATGGCTTTTGCCATGAAACAATCGGTTGCAAAGGAGCACGGGGTATTTTCTTGTGCGTTATGCAGACAACACAATGAGAAATGTATTTTTTTACAAATTTGCTTATACCCGGGAACCAAAAGTGTTTGAGTATCAAATCACACGTCTTTTCAACTCCTATATGTTCATGTTCGTCATGAAACGCTCGCAATAAGCTAAGGCGGTAAGCTTTTGGTACATAGCATAAGTGTCGCGTTTGCTCACCGATCGGATCGTACTTATAATACAGTAGGTCATTCCGTTTTTCGTACCTAGACGTATCTAACTGTCCATTTTGTAACTTATCAAGCATGTCGAGGGTCTCCTCGTCGCCTGACTGCGCGACCTTAGCCCAATTTTGAGGCTTAGAAACTGTACACATATTAACGGGATTGCGACTAAGATAGTCAGCATGAGGTAGGAGTACACCCTTGCGATATTCAAGTGTAAAATCGTAATCTTGGAGGTACATCCACCAGCGCGCTACTCTAGGAAGGAGATCCTTTTTACGCTGTGTCATTTTCAAAGCGTTACAATCTGTCACAATTTTAAAACTTTTGCCAATTAAATACTGGCGAAAGTGGTGTAAGGCCTTGACGACCGCGAGAGTCTCTAACTCGTAGGAGTGATACCTTGATTCAGCACCTACAGTTACTTTACTGAAGTACGCAACCGCACGTTTACGTCCGTCGCGATGTGTTTGTAAAAGGACTGCGCCGTAACCTCGTGAACTTGCATCGGTATGTACTTCGGTTTCTAACTCGTGATCGAATATAGCCAGTACGGGTTCGCTCGTTAAGTGTTTGATAATGTCCTGCCTTGCCTTTTCCTGTTCTATACCCCAAACAAACTTAACGTCTTTACGTGTTAGGGCAGCGATAGCTGCCGTCAAAGTGGCATACTGCGGGATGTACCGTCTAAAGTAACCGGAAAGGCTGAGTTATTGACGTACTTGTCTATGGCGTCGGAGGTTTAGTTAAGGCTTCTATTTTATAAGTGCTCGGCCTAACCTGACCATTGCTTACGGCTTTGTTAGAGCTGATTACTATTTTTAAGTCGTTTGGGACAAGCATTGTTCTTACTGGTGTGGCCATGAGCGCCGCACGAAAAACACTTCAAACTTTTTTTTTTTTATCCGACACTACTGTACTGTCTAGCACTACGGTTCCTTTTAGTACCCTTATCGCGACAGCTTTAATTTCGGTTAAAATGGGCGTCAACACTGTTTTAGTTCGTATTTGCGGTTTTACTTGGCTTAACATAAATTGATAATAATTTCGCAGTAGTAGTACATTTTGCATTCATAGCTGCAGCACGAATCTGCGGATCCTTGCACACAAAAGATCATTAGCAAACGCAACAAGGATTTGTCGAAGTCAGAGACGTAATAATGGTTTGATCTCACCGGGTTTAAGCTTCTTAGCGCATCGATGAGGCGCTCTGCGACGTCCCCTGTAGCCGAAGTTGAAGGCGAGGGCGACAGCGTCGGCTCCGGTGCCAGTGGCATCGGAACGGGTCGCGTGACAGCGGGATTGCTGGCCGTGCTGGTGATGGTATGGCGCGGCTGGTGCTCCTCGCTCGATCGTGGTTCTGAAACTGAGCTTCTCTCCAAGGCAGAGACTCTATTGAGTATTGCGTCTAAGGTTATACTAAGATGAGTTAGGTCGGGCGGCGGTGGCGAGCACTCACGTTTACGCCTCTTTCTGGGGCCAGTATTATTCGGCATTTTTTTTAAAATTTAAATTTAGTGGGAAAACGAGAGACGATCCCACTTCTGATTTTAGGAAATTGAAATGAAATAACTATCAGGACAACAAATGTAATCTACCAAAACACAAACATTTCAAGTTAAAATACAAAAGTTATAGTTTTAAGTTACAAGTTACAAAATTAAACGAGTGAACAAAACAAGGGGAATAGTAAGAGCGCGCCGCCGAATAAGGGAATGAGCCCTTAGCCACGCTACGCGTTGCCTTAAATAGGCTCGGTCATATGGTCCGGGCTTTCTGGTGGGGTGTAGGTTGGAGACGCAGCTAACAATATATTATTTCCTTTAAGATTATGTTGAATAAGATCTAGTTTAACTGAAACGAATCGTACTCCCTTTTATATTGCTAATGATGAAAGAGAACTAGTGTCTATTTAATTAGATTTTTTTTTTTAATATAATAATTTATAAAATTAAAAATTAAAATTAATCAATTTTTAAAAAAGTAATCAATTGTTGTCGAATCGTTTTATTAGGGTTGGGAGTCTATATAATATGTATGTTGGACCCGGTCATTAGTACGGACATAAAATGAATTGGAAAGCGCGCCAGTGTGCAGTGGTGACATCACGCGACTTACTAACCAGTCTACCAACCACACGGTGTGCTTGTGCGGAGCCCTGATGTCCAACTCGAGGGATTACTACATTCAGTGTCGGATCGCGGTGGAGTTGAGACGTCTTGGAACTGTACCCGATTCATTGTGCCCCGTGTTATTGTGTTAAGTTGTAATCTCAAGTAATTCGTTAGTTTGCTAGAAACAGTGTATCGCACCCAGTGTGTTTTCATAGCACGTCAGACGACGTGCAGTGGGCAGACGCCCACATGATGTACAAGCCTAATGGAGTAAATCCTGACATATCGGACAAGTATATATAATAATAAGCATAATAATAAGCATCGGTCAAAATATCATCATCATTCTTATTTTAATATAAATATTAGTTTTGATTCAAACATCTTTATAATAGTTCTTTAATAGTCTTTTAAAAAAAACGCAAATATTAGAAAATTGGAATAAAAGCAGAAAGAAAACCAAAAAGTGAAAAGCTAAAAAAACTGTTACCACGACAGTCAACAATGACGTCTGTCAACGTCGCGGCGTCATCAATACGAAAAATGGAAAATAATATTTAATGAGATGTTATAACGAAACGATGACCAAATGATAACGAGAGCTGCCTACCGACGCGCACGCCTACCACCTCCGGACCCGTCGCTCAGCTCCGCCTCGCCGCCGCCGGAATCCAGCCCCATCGTGAGTGCTGTGACACCGGCAGTGCCAGTTGCGTCGAGCTCGAGCGACGAGTATTTCTCTCCGCCGACGTCGCCAACACCTGTACGTCGGCAGGGGAGAGGCCGGCCACCGAGAAGCTTGGGACTTAGGGGCCATCCGGCCCCGAGCCGGGTCCCCGTTGCCGGTGGTTGTGTGCAGCGCATGAGATGGACTCATTCCATTAACGAGAACGTCATGCGCGCATACTACGGGTCTACAGAGGGGGGAACTAACCTCACTGCGTACCGTGTTAGGATGCTGTCTCTGTTCCAGGTACTTGAACCAACCGTCAACGTCTCGGCCCAACGATTGTCGGATCAGGTGCGGGTCATCCAACGCAATCACATGTTGGACGACGCCGTACTTGATCGGCTGCGCTCAGAGGTACTGAGCAACCGTGTCATCTTAACTCCGGCACAAACCGCGGTGCAAGCGTCAGTTATTGACGCAACCCCATCGCGGTTCAACCCAGCTGTTGTAGAGGAAGATGATAGGGTTGCTGTGGTAAGTAGCCAGTGCAACGACCGATTGAGGAGCGCTCTGGAGGACGCTTCGTGAATATCGATCCACTCCTACCGAACTTAGGCCCCGATTACCACGGTTACCCATGCATAATAAAAATAGGGCGCTGGTGTGTGCCTTGGACTCGCAACTCAAGAATATATTCGAGAGTAGCGAGAACCTCGTTGATACACACTCGATCCTGTACTGTGGGGCTGTTGCGGCATGTCGTTTAGCTAACGTCAAGTTCCCAATTTGTGACGTAGCTACTCGACCAAAACCAGCCGTACCAGCCTGGCAGTGCAGGATCGAGCGCCGCATCGACGGGGCCAGGGTACTCATCGGCAAACTACACTGCTTCAGGGAGGGCAATACACGACCACGTGTGATGCGCTTTGTGAGGCGGGCATTCTCGGGGACTGGAATCAGTCCTCAAGAATACATGTCCCGTGTCACAGAGCGCATCGACTTCCTGAAGCAGAAAGTTTATGCATGGGCGAACCGTATTCGGAGGTATAAGCGGCGGGTTGATCGGTACTCACAGAATCGCATGTTCCAGAGCGATGAGAGGTGGGTATACAGAGCTTGGGAGCGACCCGAGCTAAATATGACAGACGTGTGCCGCCCGGATGATGCTGCCACGAGTTCTTTCTGGCGCAGCATCTGGTCGGTGCCCGTCTGTCATACTGAGGCTGACTGGATGCGTGATGTCGAACGAGCAGTTTGAGCTTCCTTTGGTTCTGTCTAGCCCTGAATCCTCTGAGCACATTGCTGGAGGATTCAGGTCTAGGCTACCGGTTGAGGAGAGGTGGTCAGGTCATATCTCACCTTCTTTACATGGATGATCTGAAACTCTTTGCCCCCAACAAATTGCGACTGATGGAGCTACTGAAAGTAACTGAAACTTTCAGTAGCGCCATCAGGATGGAATTTGGTGTGGACAAATGTGCAGTCATGTATGTAAAGCAAGGGGAGATTATGGAATCCGAGGGAATTCAGCTCTCCGATTCCATACACCTGAGAACCCTTTCCTCAACCGAAAGCTATAAGTATTTGGGTATGTCGGAAGCGTTAGGCATTAACGTAACTGACATGAAGCAATCGTTGAAGGAGCGCTTCTTTGGACGCCTGAACAAGGTGTTACATAGCCTTCTTTCAGGCGGAAACAAGGTGCGCGCCTTCAACGGTTGGGTCATGCCGGTTTTAATGTACTCTTTCGGCGTACTCAAATGGACTCAGACCGAACTCGATGCCCTGGATAGGAGAGTTCGTACACTGCTTACCGCAAACCGGATGCATCACCCACGATCATCAGTGATGAGGCTGTACATCCCGCGGAAGTGCGGGGGTCGAGGGTTTTTAAACGCGAAGTCCCTTCACAACCGCGAGATGTGCAGTCTCAGAGAATATTTTTTAAAAGTCGATTTGGGTATGCACCGAGATGTGGTCGCAGTGGACAAGGGACTCACCCCGCTGTCCATGGCTAAAGAGAACTGGCGCAAACCTGAAGTACTTACTACCGATGACCGCAAGGAAGTATGGCAAGGCAAGGAGCTTCACGGGCGCTTCTACCGAGCTCTTCATGGGCCCGATGTAGATTTTCTAGCGTCCGTGTCCTGGTTACGTTTCGGCGATCTCTTTGGAGAAACTGAAGGTTTTGTCTGTGCGATTATGGACGAAGTTATGTTGACGAAAAACTACCGGAAATATATTATGAAGGACGGGACGGTTGACGTGTGTCGGGCATGCCACCGTCCGGGTGAGTCCATCAGACATATTATTTCTGGTTGTTCTCGTCTGGCTAACGGCGAGTACTTGCACAGGCACAACCAAGTAGCCAGGATTATTCACCAGCAACTTGCCTTGAAATATAAACTTGTGGAATCTGAGGTACCGTACTACAAGTATGTGCCCGACCCAGTTCTCGAGAAAGACCATGTCACGCTGTACTGGGATCAGTCTATCATTACTGACAGGACTATTGTCGCCAATAAGCCTGACATAGTAGTGATAGACCGATCAGCGCGCCGCGTAATGATAGTCGATGTTACCATCCCGCATGACGAGAACCTCGTGAAAGCTGAGAAAGAGAAACAAATAAAATATCTCGACTTGGCCCACGAGGTTGTCGACATGTGGAATGTGAACTCGGCTATCATTGTGCCGATCGTCGTGACGGCCAATGGCCTTATAGCCAAGAGCCTCGACGACCATCTTTCGAAGCTCTCCTTAGGCGGTTGGATCAAGGGCCTGATTCAGAAGGCAGTACTCCTCGATACGGCTCGTATTGTGAGGAGGTTCCTGTCTCTGGAGCCCTAACCACCGGTAGCTTGGACCCTGCTCCCGCTACCAGCGGATCACTATTTTTTATATTTTTAAATGTTTTTTTTATATGGTTTTTTTTTTTAAGAAATGTTTAAAAATATTTAAAATAAGGATAAAGATGAATAAAGGAGATAATAATAAAAAAATAAAAAATAAAAAAAAAAAAATACAAAAAAAAAAAAAATATAATATAAAATACACACATTGACAAAAACTCCATTATGTCTGCCTCTCAAAATGGATGTAGGAATGGGTCCCGCGGCACTAAGGAGCTACTCCTCATCGACATGGCCATTAGCCAACAGGTTCGTCGATCCCGTAAGGATCTGTCTACATGCTGGATAGATTATAAGAAGGCCTACGACTCGGTGCCACATACATGGCTCATGAGGGTGCTGGAGTTGTACAAGATAGATGCAACTCTACGCGCCTTCCTTGAGTCGTGTATGGGGCAATGGAGGACGGTCCTTCGATATCCAGGATGTCGGCAGATCCAGGGGAACGATGAGCCTGTAGGGATTAAACGGGGAATATTCCAGGGCGACAGTTTGAGCCCCCTTTGGTTCTGTCTAGCCCTGAATCCTCTGAGCACATTGTTGGAGGATTCAGGTCTAGGCTACCGGTTGAGGAGAGGTGGTCAGGTCATATCTCACCTTCTTTACATGGATGATCTGAAACTCTTTGCCCCCAACAAATTGCGACTGATGGAGCTACTGAAAGTAACTGAAACTTTCAGTAGCGCCATCAGGATGGAATTTGGTGTGGACAAATGTGCAGTCATGTATGTAAAGCAAGGGGAGATTATGGAATCCGAGGGAATTCAGCTCTCCGATTCCATACACCTGAGAACCCTTTCCTCAACCGAAAGCTATAAGTATTTGGGTATGTCGGAAGCGTTAGGCATTAACGTAACTGACATGAAGCAATCGTTGAAGGAGCGCTTCTTTGGACGCCTGAACAAGGTGTTACATAGCCTTCTTTCAGGCGGAAACAAGGTGCGCGCCTTCAACGGTTGGGTCATGCCGGTTTTAATGTACTCTTTCGGCGTACTCAAATGGACTCAGACCGAACTCGATGCCCTGGATAGGAGAGTTCGTACACTGCTTACCGCAAACCGGATGCATCACCCACGATCATCAGTGATGAGGCTGTACATCCCGCGGAAGTGCGGGGGTCGAGGGTTTTTAAACGCGAAGTCCCTTCACAACCGCGAGATGTGCAGTCTCAGAGAATATTTTTTAAAAGTCGATTTGGGTATGCACCGAGATGTGGTCGCAGTGGACAAGGGACTCACCCCGCTGTCCATGGCTAAAGAGAAATGGCGCAAACCTGAAGTACTTACTACCGATGACCGCAAGGAAGTATGGCAAGGCAAGGAGCTTCACGGGCGCTTCTACCGAGCTCTTCATGGGCCCGATGTAGATTTTCTAGCGTCCGTGTCCTGGTTACGTTTCGGCGATCTCTTTGGAGAAACTGAAGGTTTTGTCTGTGCGATTATGGACGAAGTTATGTTGACGAACAACTACCGGAAATATATTATGAAGGACGGGACGGTTGACGTGTGTCGGGCATGCCACCGTCCGGGAGAGTCCATCAGACATATTATTTCTGGTTGTTCTCGTCTGGCTAACGGCGAGTACTTGCACAGGCACAACCAAGTAGCCAGGATAATTCACCAGCAACTTGCCTTGAAATATAAACTTGTGGAATCTGAGGTACCGTACTACAAGTATGTGCCCGACCCAGTTCTCGAGAAAGACCATGTCACGCTGTACTGGGATCAGTCTATCATTACTGACAGGACTATTGTCGCCAATAAGCCTGACATAGTAGTGATAGACCGATCAGCGCGCCGCGTAATGATAGTCGATGTTACCATCCCGCATGACGAGAACCTCTTGAAAGCTGAGAAAGAGAAACAAATAAAATATCTTGACTTGGCACACGAGGTTGTCGACATGTAGAATGTGAACTCGGCTATCATTGTGCCGATCGTCGTGACGGCCAATGGCCTTATAGCCAAGAGCCTCGATGACCATCTTTCGAAGCTCTCCTTAGGCGGTTGGATCAAGGGCCTGATTCAGAAGGCAGTACTCCTCGATACGGCTCGTATTGTGAGGAGGTTCTTGTCTCTGGAGCCCTAACCACCGGTAGCTTGGACCCTGCTCCCGCTACCGGCGGACCACTATTTTTTATATTTTTAAATGTTTTTTATATAGTTTTTGTTAAGAAATATTTAAAAATGTAATAAGTGTGTTATAAAATAAATAAAGGAAATAATAATAATAATCATTTATTTCAGATTCATTATGAGATAACATCCATATTTGTTAGTAAAATTTCGAGCTTACAAAACTAATGTTAGTAATAAAATAACATACCAAAAACAAACAAACACGGGATCGGTCCGGGTGGACTACCCGATGATGGTGCCAAATCACTAAATGACTGCGTGCATCCGTATCCAGCGAGCCAGCATCGGAGAATCCCACCGGTCCGCTAGCGCGCGCAGGATGGTGTTGGGGCTGTCGCGCGTGCGGCGCATGATAGATGCGCACCGCTTGCGCATGATGGCCGCAAAGCCGTCCGTGCCAGCCGCCGCGAACATCGCGGAGGCGCTGCAGTAGCGCGGCAGCCCCGCCAGCACCCGGAACGCATTATTGTATTGGACGCGCAGATCGCTGTATGCCCGCTTTGTATAGTTAACCCACAGGCTGCAGGTGTAAAAGGACTGACAGTACGCTTTAAAAAGCGCAACTTTGACAGTCCCCGTACACCGTGAAAACCTGCGGGCCAACATGTTACATCGGACAGACAGCGCTCTGCGCTCATATAGTCATTTAAAAAAGTTTTGACAAAAAACTAATATTACTTTCTGTAAAACAAGTCATGTGGCGAGAAAACCATAGAATTAAATAAAATACGAAAATTTGCTTGGCCTTTTTCACTAAAGGGATGGGGTCAGCTTCGTGCAACAGCCTATCTGACCTCAACCAGAACTGACTTACTGGATAACACAATACCCCTTTCGACCTTCGAGCTTGACTATTTGTTACAAGTGTCAAACATCTTAACATGGTCCAACAGTTTACGGCACGAAGGGAAGCAATGCGTAAAGGATGATCACCAATCCACGGATAGACCTCGAAAAACGTAGCTTACTAATAAACCAGTGCGACAGTTATTACTTAGCCGCAAGCGTAATCAGCCTTATAATGTTCCTACTGCTGGGACACAGGCCTCCTCTCTATGAGAGAGAATGGGCCACTCACCACGTGGGCCCAGTGCGGTTTGCGAAAGTCTACGAATTTTTGGTTGCTGGATATACCAGTTTCCTCACGATGTTTTCCTTCGCCGTTTTGAGAGTAGTGGTGTTGAAATAAATTACACAAAGTAATGCACCTGCCTGGGTTCGAACCTACGACTTACTGCTCGTACGCCAACACCGGGCCACCGCTGCTCTCAAGGCCAGAAGGCCTGGTGCAAACTAGAACACATAAAAACACCAGGCCATTAAATAAACCACTACCTTTATAACTAGAAACATGACAGATAAAATTGAGTCGCCGTCTCTCTAATGCTCCAACCATTAATATGACAGCTTGGCTCTAAGCACTAAATACTTAATGGTGTTACGTCATAAGTTGAGATCGCATAGCTAACGACCCTTGGTGCTGCACTTAGTTGTGGCTCTAGAGAAAATTTAATAGGAATTCTTTTGTGAATATAAATGTAATCATGGCACTGTTGTCTTTATTAAATCACTAGCTGTTGCCCGCGACCTTCGTTCGCGTGATAATATTATAAAAATATTACTTCCCTTTTTTAATCGGATTTAGTTAACAATTTCAAGAGTTTTAATTTTTTTGCACAGAACACTCATTATTTTTCTTAAATAAAAATAAAAGTCCCGTCAAAATCGGTCCAGTCGTTTCGAAGATTAGCTGGAACAAACAGACAGACAAAATATGAAACAAAAGTTGTTATTACAAACAGACATTTCAATTTTATTTATTTGTTTAGATAAATATTTTTTAAAAGATAAGCCAGGTATTACGGCAGAGCATTCTAAAAGGCATAATACAAAGAATGCAATATCTGCTTCCTGTAAAGGGAGCAATTTATTAGATTTATTGCAAAATTGAACTTTG
The DNA here is from genome assembly GCA_905163415.1 of Noctua fimbriata. Lineage (NCBI taxonomy): Eukaryota > Metazoa > Arthropoda > Insecta > Lepidoptera > Noctuidae > Noctua > Noctua fimbriata. Next base: position 5,666,381 of record LR990929.1, on the reverse strand, counting down.
AGTGATCGGTAGTCTGCTACGACTGCGTAGCAACCGTAGCTCGTAGCTTCAATATCAGCTACGCCGTAGACCCTTTGAAGAGCATGTGATTTATTGGTAAGTTTATACTTTCCTTTTATTACACTTAGGTTATATTAAGTCATTTTGGCACTGAAATAAGAGCGTCTACTTTTAAAAAATACACAATACTCCTAAACAACTAAATATCATCATATTTCACTATTTTGGCCAGCGCTATCATAAATTGTTGGCATTTATTGCTGATGTTCAGTGTATATCTAATATACTACTGTAATTTATATGAAGTAACTGCGTGTTTTCAAGATGTGTAAATAAACTTACTTTCAATTCTGTTATTTGTTCTAGTTTTCGACCAATTCTACTGCGACATAAACGACCTTTTTGGAATAATTAAAGCAAAAATATAGCAGATTCATATTTCTGAGAACAGTCGCCTTCGTTATATTAGTCAAGCATGTAGTTTGCGTTTTAAAGCATTTTTTTCACTAACAATGCTTAATATAACGATTAATGATAAATTGTGTTTTTGTTGTCCATATTGTTTTTTTTATAAAAAAAAGACTGCGTTGGAAGGCCTCCCACTAGGTGGACCGATGACCTGGTGAAGGTTGCAGAGATCCGCTGGATGCGAGTCGTACGGGACCGGTCAATGTGGCGACACTTGTAGGAGGCCTATGTCCAACAGTGGACGTCTTTCGGCTGAAATGATGATGAAAACGTTGCTCCACACCAGGAATTTCTCAAGTATCGTGGGTGCGCTCTATCTCGGTATCAAGCATCAAAAGGACAGCCTTCCATATTTAATTTTTTTGGATGGGAATTCATCAAATGACCGCTCTGGTCGGAGCGGAAGGGAGTGTCAGACTTGTACTGACTAAAACCCATCCATGTTCCTTTTTTACCCTTTGTGTTCCAGGGCCGCGGTATCTCTTTCGAACAGTCCCGTAGCAGCCTTCCATACTCACATAACACCGTGATGCAGATTATAAAGTTAGTTCAAAAGCCAGTCTGAAATTTCACTTGGCATTTGGGTATTCATAGTTAGAACTTTTAGCATTAAACTTTTATTATATCACAAAACTCTAGAGTTAGCTGATAAAACATTCGTGATCTTTCTTTAAAAGGGGTTATTAAATAATAAACGGTTTAAGTTTAGTTTTGACACTTTGAAGTTAAGGAGTCATCTTGCTAAGTTTATTTCAGTAGAATGGATGGAATCCATGTGATGCGGAGGAATGAGGAAAATATTGTGAGGAAAGTTTTGAGTATGAATATGGATGGGTATAAGGGTAGAAGAAGACCAAAGCAACGATGCATGGTCTGTGTGAAGGATGATAATTACGGCAAGAAAGGAGGTGTCAGATGAGATGACGAGTAATAGAGAATTGGATGGAATCTACCTGGTGCAACGTCATATTAGACATGGGACTATATGCATTTGCATGATAGCACATTATGCAAATGCATAAAACGCTATTTTTAAAGCATTTTTGCATATATTAGTACTTTTTCATCGATAGAGCTTTTTCAGTAGTTATACGTTTTAGACGCATTGCTTTACTCTGTTATATATAAAAACCGCGGGTCTTCAAGGAATAAAGAAAGTTAACGTATATTTCATCAACGGTGCCGGCTATACCCTGTCTGAAGAGGTTTCGCCACAAATGGCACCAAATTTCAAGCGATGTCCAGTAACGTCAGTTGACGCAGAGAGATCATGTGACAAATGTCATAAATTTGCAGGAGAAATTAAAAAAAAAAATCTTTCAATTTTAATTGAGAAGTATGGGAGAAGAAAATCCTAATTTATTTAGGGTTTATTTGGGGTATACATAGAATACGTATATCCCAAACAAATTAGGATAACGGCAGACGAAAGATGATTTATATCGTTACAGTAGCACCGCATATTGTTACAATTTTAAATTAGAACACACTGAGGAAATTGTTAATTTTATTTTGTTTCACCATTTTCAACTGTCCACACACATACTAAAGTTGATTTTCAACTGTAGAATTTGCAGCATTTTCAGTTTCATTTTAAATTAAATTGAGAAACCAATTGAAAACGCACCCACGCTTCTTTAGACACATTTGCATTTAAAATTAAAAGATGCTTAATTTTAACAGGACACCGATACAGGCAACTACGCGTTATTTCAACCGGCCCAATCACCATAATATAATCATATTAAACCGTTCGTCGATCGTCTGATAAATTAATCCAATTGTATCATCACATTTTAATTGATCAGGAAATTAACTAAATTAAAAGCAAATATCAATTATTTTCAATTAAAATGCTGTTTGTATTAGAGCGGTAAATGTTTTGCTAGGCTGATTCGTTTGTAGGTAGTAATTGGTAATTTTGAAAGCCAACATGGAGGTTTTTTTTTCTTCGAGATTATTGAGGACTTACTGAATCGTACTGCAGTCACTAAAGCTGGTTAAAAAAGATATGCATTAATCGAACATCAAATAATTTCCATTTTCATTACTCATAGTAATCATAATCATTTTATTTGCAGTAAGTATTGCTACAATATTGGTCTTAAAGCCAAACCAAGCTTTGGTTGAGGTTTCTAATACATAGTCAGATATAGATGACATGTAAAACTTTAAAATATATTTAACGCTAGATACAATATGTATATTTATATCTTTAAATACCGGTATCTACCATTTATTGCTATTACTAAACATTCAACATTAATTATATCGTTATATTAATAAGATTCAGAACAGATTAATATTAACATTATGTTTTACTTAAAATACTAAATTGGTTCGCTCATATTACACAGATCGTCATTTTGTGATGTGTAAGCCTAACTTGGATGAAACGCTAGCTTCGCTCGATTGGCTTGCGCGGTTTGGTTACAGATTTACTAGGTGAGCAAATCTGCAATTCATTTAGGTTTGGTTACCCTAAATTAATTCTTATAGTCGTTTTCTCTACTTTTTTTATGATGTGCTCTTACAAGCCAGTAACTGCGACCAATTTTTCAACTCCCACATATAATATTTGCCTAGGTATGCATTTATAATTAATTTTCTCTATAAAACTTTATCTTGAACTACATTAGTCTCAAACTGACTCTTAATTATCAGTGAGACTGGCTCGTCGGTCTATTGGTCGCAAGCGCGACCGCTGAACATGAGGTCCTGGGTTCGATACCCAGGTCGGGTATACAGTTATTTATTTATTTATTTAACACTTCAAGCACAAAAGTACAGAGGCGGACTTAATGCCATAGGCATTTTCTACCAGTCAACCTTGAGGTGATGCAGAGACAAGCAGTGGTAGGTGTATATCTGAAAATAATTTTAATTAATACTAAGATTAGCTACAAGGATATATAAAATACTATAAATATATATAAAAATTTAGATTAATGTAAATAGACAATTTTACGAATATACTAAAATAAAAACACAAACAACGGGGAAAACATTACCGTTATGACGAAACTGCCAGCTTCTTCTGAATGTACTCGCGAACTTTAATTTTGTATTAGGTTTTCCCAGCAGGCATTTCTCAGTAGTGGCCAATTTGTGCCCGATTGATGGCAATAGGCTCGCCCCCTATTACATGGGACTTAGACATAACTGACGAAATGTGGACGAAATGTGGTGTGTGTGTGTACATAACCCTTCAGGGATTACAGGCATGATGTTATGTTATGTTACTTTAGTCTCTGACTGCACAAAACCGCAAAAAACCAACACGATGTTTCATAAATTCGACAATAGCTTTCCCAGGACACGGGAATACAGTAAGCCATTCGACACTGTGGTGTACAATGTACATAGCCATAATTATAAGCCGGATATTAATTATTGCCGTCAGTCGTCAGTAATTTATGATCGTCATTAACATACCTAGCTCCACGGAGAGTCATTCATTTGCGGGCTTGACAACTTAGTTCGATTACGACTGTATTAATTGTGTGCAATTGTTATTTTAATTAGGCTAATAAGTTGGTAATTGGGGAGTGATTGTGACTATAATTGTCTTGGGTACTTCTTATTGCGTCTAGTAGGCATGAGAGTTGTGAGGAGCTCGTATCTAAATAGTTACAGGCACGGGTCGGGTCAATCTTCAGGTTAAGCCTCGCTTGCCTAGGTTGGTCCGTGGATGGATGACCACCAATTACATACCGACTTTCCTCCGTGCCACGTACGTTAAACCGTTGGTCCCGGCTGTCAATTGCAGATATTTGACAGTCGTTACAGGTAGTCAGTGGCCTGGAAGTCTGACAACCAGTCTTACCAAGGGGTATCGTATCACCCAGTACTAACGGGGTTATGGAGGTCAGATAGGCAGTCGCTCCATGTAAAATACTGGTATTCAGCTGCATCCGGTTAGACTGGGAGCCGACCCCAACATAGTTGGGAAAAGGCTAGGCAGATGATGATGATAAGCCATTAATACTAAATTAAGCTAAATAATCATTTTACTCTGTCTTCTCCCAGAACCACAAACAGTCTAACATTATCGTCTTCCATTAATCAGCAAGCAAGTCCAATCCAGGGTTGATCTCCCCGAACGTGTTGAGCATCGTAAGTATAAAGAGGTGATATTTAGGTGTACACATCGGATTGTCAGGATTTATTCCGTTAGGCTCGTACATCATGTGGGCAAAAGATGGGTTTTGTGCTATGAAAACACACTGGGTGCGATACACTGTTTCGATTAAACTAACAAATTACTTGAAATTATAATTTAACACAATAACACGGGGCACAATGAATCAGGTACAGTTCCAGGACGTCTCAACTCCGCTGCGATCAGACACTCAATTTCGTCCTCGCCTCGAGCTGTAAACATCACGGCTCTGTAGAAGCACGCTGTGGTGTGGGGAGACTGGTAAGTAGGTTGCATGAGTCACCAGTGGCGTACTTGCGATTAATTTTATGTCCGTACCAATGACCGGATCCGACACATATATACATAACCTCACGCCTTTTTCCCACGGGAGTAGGCAGAAACTCCAGAACGCCACCTGCTACGATTCTTTCGCCTCATTCATGTTCATACACCTGGTGATACCCGCACTACGGTTGCGAGTACATAGTAATTATGTTAGATTTCCAACATTAAGTTACTTATTACTATCACGTATTCATATGCAAATGTTCTCTAGTTAATCAGATGTAAATGTATCTAGTATGATGTACTATGAATGTGCTTAGATGATACGCTTGTATGTTAATTTAATATTGTAGATTAACGTGTTTAAAGGTAATAGATTTATGTAAATTATATTCGGAGGATTTAATTTGTTACAAATTACTAGTAAAATGAACAGTTAAAGGAGTTTTGTAATAAATGTTCGTGGATTTGTATTCACAGTTTTAATTAAAAGCTTCAGGAAGGATATAAGATAGTAGGACGCTGTTGTTGACCCTTAAGCTCGCTTTTGGCTACGGGATATAATTAATATTATATCTCATAGTGAAAAGCAAGTTTTAAGTTGCTGGTCACGATGTAATGATGGGATTATCAAAATAAGCATTATCAATCAATCAAATCATTTATTAACAGATCTTCCAATCCAATTCGTTAGTAATAATAATACATATACATCTTAAACACTAGTGTTAGTACATAATTATAAAGAGATAAATAAAGGAAAATAATACTAGCTTATTTACATATGTGAGAGCTCTTCTCATATATATCTTTAAAAGGCAAGAACATTGAGTACCACAAAATTAAGAGAAGATGTAATCGCAATGCAACCCGCATTGGCGATTACAGACTTGTCTTAATTTTAAGTCCTGGTTTCCTCATGAATTTTTTCTTCGCCGATGTTATTGATTTCCAAAATAAATTTTGATGGATATCGATTGTTTTATTCGTGTTATGAATGTAAACGTCTTGTTTTGAGGAAAATTTCTATCAAAGTCTTCAATATCATATGTTTTTATTGTATTTTGATAGAGAATCTCGGGAGTTTATAATAATCTGCAAAGACGTTGTACCAATACGAGCTCTGGTCTCTAAGATCTACAATCTCTGAGGTACTATCGAGTTCACTGAGGGTCGACCACTTTTAACCTTATTACTTAGGGCATAAGGGTGAAAATTGGCAGATGATATGAGTGAGCAAGAAGTCTATGATTTGTTGGAAATCAAACAGCAATTCAGAGCAATATTTCCGTGCATTAAAGTCATGTTTAATATCACAAATAATTACACATACCCACAATCAACAACTCCGATAAAATCAACAGGTTAACTGAAACACGTTTTAAAAATGTAAATAAACGAGTAAAGTACGTAGAAATGAAAAAACACCAATAACATTTCCGTGTAAAGTCACTGAAACAAAATGGCGTCGGTTTAAACAGCTGATTTCAGAACGATGATATCTGTTTGTCACGCGATGAAAGCATCAGGTATTGTAGTCATTTGATCAAAACTAGTCGGATAGGCTGGGTGCAATTATCAGGCTTTGTTGGTGGTAGAAGCCAAAAGCGTTATTTTCATTCCAAGTAAATGTAAAGGAATTATTATCAATTAGTTTATTTCTCATGGCCAGCCCTATTTCTCGGCCAAAGAATCAGCATTGCCATTCAACTTGATAATGCTGCCAGCTTGCTGGGCACTTTACTGATTGACAGCGATGTGGACGACTTTAGGACGGCCTTTAATTCTTTTCTGCTTTTGCAGCATGTACATATTTTTTTTATTCATCATTCATCATTTCAGCCGAAAAGTCCACTGCTGGACATAGGCCTCCCCCAAGAAGGGGGGTTTTGCCATAATCGCCACGCTTGGCAGGCGGGTTGGCGATCGCAGTATGGTTGTTGTAGAATCAGAGAACGCTGCTGCCCATTCTCTGGTAAGTCCCTTAGTCGCCTCTTACGACACCCACGGGAAGATATGGGATGGTGCTATTTTTTTTATTATTTAGGTAAATATTTTATGAGAAAGTTAATAAAACAATTAATATAGAACTTAGACGATTCAAATTCTTTATAAAGTCTACAGTAGATTTTCAAAGTAGGGGGGGGCGGTATGATACAAAATAGCAGTTACAACATCTTCCGAAAGATATAAGAAAAACCTATCTTACACCGAAAACAGAAAAAAAGACTTTAACTCGTTGTATTATACTTGAAAACGGATAAATCATGGTTCGGAATAGTGATGGCGGTGGAAATTGTTTCATGCTAAGCAAACAAGATAATTTTAAGTGAAGGAAAAACTATAGTGAAAGTGATGCGATTCTTAACTTCTTTAGAACACGGGGGGGGGGGGTAAAAAATACAACATTATTTTTAGTATATGCGAAACCTGAATATAGTTTGTTCAGAATAAGTAACTGAATCGATTTCAATAATTTTTTAACCATGTTATATTTTTTCCCAAAAATATTTAAAACAGTTAAAAGTTGGACACCGAGCGACTTTAAGTACCTATTGCAATAATTTAGGTATCTACTGCCAAATTCTTATTATCAATGAGCTCAAGACGACGCAGGAGGCGCGCGCTGCGTGGTGACCACGATTTTGTGCCGACAACTAGATAACAGAACAAGCTTATAACTTTGTGATTTTTCATGATACAGTTTTGAAATTTTGTACATAGATTCTTTACATAAAAATACTAGACACGTGTATCAGGTTTTGCATATACTAAAATTAATGTGGTAACCACCTTATATAAAAATTAAATGATAATTATTAAAAATCGCATCACTTTTAGTACAGTTTTTCCTTCACTTATAGCTATCCTGTTTGCTTAGTACCGAAAAATTTCCACCTCCGTCACTATTCCGAACCACGATTTATCCGTTTTCGAGTATAATACTATTAAGTTTTATGTAATAGGATTCCGCAGTGAGGGACTTACAATTTTCCCATACATTTACTTCGCAGTTTTCCCGGTTACGCGAATATATATTTTCGGATCCCTCGAGATTTTAACGGGATATAACTAACGTTGTGAAATGTTAGGAATCTAGAGAATTTAAACAGTTCTACAAAATACTTACTGAGTATTTTCATTTGCTGTCTTCGCAGTGTCGCAAGCGCAACTGCTGAGGATGAGGTCCTGGGTTCGATTCTCAGGTCGGGCAAAGTGATATTGGGTTTTTCCGTCAACAATTTCGCAGTAGCAGTCACGGATTAGTGCCCAGTTGATGGCAATAGGCTCGCCTCTTATTACATGGGATTAAAGGGTTCTTAACCAACTCGACTCGAGAAACTGAATACACGTGTTTCCAGTTTCTATAGTGAATTCTATAATAAGATGGTTTGGTCACGTGAGAGTAAGAATGAAATTCAACCTACAATAGATTTGTACAAGGTAGATCTGTGGACACAAGACAAAACAATAATACAAAATTAAATGAAAAGAGAAAAAGCAAATATAAAAAAAAAAACACTTAAACTAACCTGGTCCTGTACAAGGCTATCAACATGGTGCTGGAATATTTAAAAACAATGTCACATTACTAGTATTATGATCAAGTGATGCCACGGCCAGATACGAACAAACAAAATAAAAAAAATAATGAATTTATGTATGTTAAGAAACGATTATGCAAGAACACAAATCAACTACCAACTTCTTCAAAACCCCACTTCCTTTCAATTCTTAAATAAAAAGCTTTCCCATACTTACCAAATCCATTTCCTTCCCTCTTTCCATAATTTTGAACATAAACAACGAAATTACGAGGTTTCCATTGTAATCCGTATTAAGCTTCATATGTTAAGAGAAGTTTTAAATTCAAAACGAGAGTCGTATCGTTCGTGTTTTTGATTTAGCTTCGAGTTTGGGATAAAAGTTTAGAACGGCTCAACAAATAAATTATAACTTTTGTCAGGAGAATTCTCGCCTAGACGGGGCTGTAATTTATAATTAAATCGTGTTTCGGATACTTTTTGTTTCATGAGTTCATATAAGTTTTTTATTGTGGACGTGGACCGTTTTCTGAAAGATCGTCTTTCGATTAAAGGTACTCTTTCGGAGGTGACCGAAGCTATAAATACTGTAGTGGCAACGTCGCCCAATTTCAGTGACAGATTGCATCTCTAGGACTGGTTTCTATGTCTTCGGACGGTTCTCCAAAATCAAAATCAAAGCATTTATATGTAGTTGCCCATTCCCTAACGTAGATCTCTATGGAGAAGAACGGGCAAGAAACTCCATGGACACTCTTTTAAATCAGAATACTTTTACAATAACTTGGTTACATCATTTATGTTGAGATGGTACATTATGTGAGAACGATGTAGCAAGATGTGTACGTTAAAAGTGTCCATAGTAAAAATAATTCAAAAATAAAATAATTCTTTCAAATAAGCCGTGGCAACCAAGAGATGACCAGTCACAACTGACAGCGCCCGTTCACTAACATGACGCATGTACCGGCACCATTCAACTCAACCATTTTGAAGGGAACTAAATGATCCGACACACGCGCCACTATCAGCGAGACATTTGAGTGAGCATGACATACTCTTAACCGCCAGGGCACATTCACCTAATTTATGCTCCTGCCCTTAGCCTAATTTATTTGGGGCAACGCATCATCTCTTCTTTGTCCATACTTCTCTATTAGTTGTAATCACGTGAGTCACAAGCTATATCGTCTTTAACACAGTCCATCCATCGTTTCTAAAGTATTCCCTTACTCTTATAGACATCCATTTTCATACTTAAAACTTTCCTCACGACATTTTTATACCTCTACGAAAACGATTCCTTAAATGGCGACATTGCCGCCTGTTACTGTGTTAACGACGTTACACAGAAACTAGTGACACCACTGGTTTCTGTGTAACTTTTTTAACACTCTATTGTTTGTCATTGCGCGATCGGGCGACGTTACTGCTGCGGTCATCAGTATATTATGTTAAGAGGGAACAGGTCCTGCAAAGAATAAGACAAATAAGTATTTAAAGAAACGATTGCCGTCGCGCTCCGTCAAGCCTGCCCCCGTAAAGTGCGATGGGACAGCTGCAGCTCAGACCGATCATATCACAAAAAATTTGACGAGATCGACGTTTTGTATTCTAATATTCATACGTGTGTTATTTATATGTATATTTTGATTGAAATACTTTCCTACACAGTACCTACAGGTAGCCGAGTGTACCACAGTACCAAATACTTTCGTCCCAATTTTCTAGAACACAACCCGAGAAAAGCTACAATATATCTAAACTGCGTGCTTCATACCTAGATATTTTATCCAGGCTGATATTACTTACGTGAGCAGTATTTTGTAGTCCCTTCTATTATTGCGCCCTGTTGCTAAACCATGCACAGCAATATCATTGTTATTGTACCATATGATTTCCCTCGAGATTAGGGATGTCATCAGACATCGGTATTAGGACACCTCTATTTCGCGATGTGATCAAATCAGTACTAACTTATTATTTTATTTAGGTACACACCCTTAATCACCTTTGGTAAGAGGTTGAAAGCTCAGGTACAAATGTATGGTGTTATAATTTGAATGTGTTTGGTTTTGTGCCAGTATTACAAAACTTTAATCTCTTTGCAAATAGATTATATACCTACTTTTTTGCCGGTGATCGTATTGCAACATCACAATAATTGGAAGATTAAAAGTCCTATTTATAGAAAAAATGTACATCGGAATACATCTCCCATATTTTACCAATAATTCAGTCGAGACGCAACAACAGCCCAACTCCTGCACAAAATTGGGCATTCTCCTTTAAATGCCAATAACTTATCGTCATTTGCTTAGACAGGTAAACATGCTTAGTCTGCAGCCCTCGTGCTTGTAAATTAATCCACTGCAATAATTGCAAAAGGCGAATATTCAAATCGAAGCTACGGTTAAAAGTAAACTAACTTCCACTAATCGAATCGTATTTCACATTAAATACAGTCTCGATTTACTGAAATTTTTCGATTACGGAATCTAAATGGAATACCATTAGTGGACTGTAAAAAAAAATACTAGGTACTAAGCTAATACCACTAAGCTCCTTACTTCGATCTTGCGATGCAGATTTTTCTCCCGTTGCGTGTTTCATATTTCCACTACGTTAAAAGCTGATGGGAATACCTTTAACTTTTCAATCTTGAAAATATGGGTGATATTTTGTGACGAAAATCAAAGTGCTTTCGAAATCATATTGGAATCCTTTAAAGTTTATCCTAGATTTCGGGTGCTTACTGATTTTGATATTGAAGGTAAGATTGGCAATATTGGTGGGCGATAACAGCACTGGTAGGTAGGACTTTAAGACTGTAAGGTGGGACGCCCTCAGGCTCGGTGGAGTGATACACGATCTTCGCAAGGTGGCTGGTAGCAACTGGATGAGAGTTGCTGCGAATCGAATTGATTGGCGTGCGATTGAGGAGGCCTATGTCCACCAGTGGACTGCTATAGGTTGATGATGATGATGATGAGGTAGGACTTACACCTAAAAATTACGTAAGTACCATGCTCAACTGTTTTAAAATATACTGAGTCCCGAAGAGAAACATCTGAGTACGTCTGTTTCGTCGTGGTAATTGGCCTATAAGCTCTTAGAATTTTCAGAAGAACTGACGACAAAAAACGTCAATTTAACGAAAAAAAATATAGCGAAGAAATAATTTTTTGAATATCACCTTAATATTAGACAGACAAATTAAATTATCTAAAAATATTCGTGTCACGAATTGGTACATCCCAATCACATCTCTTTTGTTTCAACGATCGGAGCTCCTATCTGCAACGATTTGCAAAATGGAACGAGAAAGGGGAACACGTCCCGTGAATGTTTTATTTTTTTATTTGATTTTTAACATAATGGGTTTTCGCTTGCGATGCCAAGAAATAGCTTTTTCTCTTGATTCATTCGTGATCATGATGAATATGTTTTCCTTTTTCACAAGATTTTTCTTACAGATTAGGTACGTCTGTTCAAATATATGGTTACGAAATCAGCTTACGTTTAGAGCAAAAAGCAAAATTGTGGTTTCATAAATTAGCGTTGAAAAGGTCTTTGGCAAAAGCATTGTTTCTTGAAATAAATCAAATTGGATTTTTTTTCAGGCGGTTTCCAGAACTCGCTTCTGATAAATGGAATTATACTTTTGCGCATGAATTTTGGTAGAATAAAGATATCCTAGGTAGGAGGAGCTCGTGGCTAAATAATAACAGCCGCTCGGGTCGATCTTTACGTTAAGCCGTGCTTGCCTAGGTTGGTATGTGGATAGGTGACCACCCTTTCATACCGAGTTTCCTCCGTGCCTCGGAAAGCACGTTAAGCCGTTGGTACCGGGTGTCATTTATAGATCTTTGACAATCCTTAGGTAGACCGTGGCCCAAAAAGTCTGACAACCAGTCTTACCAAGAGGTATCGTATTACCCAGTACTAACTGGGTTATGGAGGTCAGATAGGCAGTCGCTCTATGTAAAATACTGGTCTGCATCCGGTTAGACTACTAGAAGCCGACCCCAACATAGTTGGGAAAAGGCTAGGCAGATGATGAAAGATATCCTAGACAGTTTTTTTTTTCGAAATTAGAAACGCTACCACAACTATTAATGTTTTTTTTTACAGTCCCTCAGCTGGACAAAGGCCTCCTCCAATTCCTTCCATGTGCTCTTTCCCCGTGCTTCCTTGAACTTATTTTTTTTTTTTTTTATATCATCCTGCTCTGTCCCACTGCTGGGCAAAGGCCTCCCCCATGGCTTTCCAATCCTGCTTAATTAATTAATAAATACGTTTAAGTAATGTGTTCTATTTTCACATGCCAAGCCTTAAAGTTTCATAAACAACCGCAAAACGGTGTATCATAATTTCAAACCATAATTTTATTGGACCATAATTTCACACCTCCATATTAATATTACACACAGCTACAAATTGCAAATTAAAAGCAATATTTCTTGGTAAACACCAGCTGTTTCCACCACATTTTTCTGGCTTCCCGGTAAATCTCTCGACATTTTCTGTTTTCAAATACAAATTAAAAATCGGGAAAAAACGCATTCAGAATCAAACGTTCAATTTAAATTTATTGCTGGTAATTAATCGTTGTGCAAACGTTCGATTTATAAATTCTAGAACTTAGATTTGTTAACGGTTTTAATGAAAATGCTCATGATTAATTGGTTCGAGAGGTTTAAGTGCTGCAATTAAACTTTTCTAATGAAGTTTTTCGGGTGGACCATTTCCTATGCTCGCTCGTTGTTGACCTGATTTTCTCTCCTGAGTTTGAATTTTGATATGAGCAGCATTTGTTATCATCATCAGTCTCTCCTAATACCATGGGTTATCGTCTACTGAATCAAAAATTGAAGATATCGTGCTAGAAAAGGACAAACAAAAATATTTCGTCTCGTTCATTTGCGCGCGTCTCGGCCCTCCCCCCCCCCCCCCCCCCGAATTTCCGAAAGATTTTAAACAAGTATTTGGCAACCACATAATTTTTTTTTAATGCAAATCTTTTTTAATGCATTTTGGTTTATACCAATTGAAAATAGTACAAAAATCTACATAACTTATTTAAGTTATGTAGATTTTTGTACTATTTTCAATTGGTTGGTTGGTTGGTTTGTTTTGGTGGTTGGTTTTTGGTTGGTTTCTTTACATATTTATGTAAAGGTAGCTTTTTATTAGAAAAAGTTAAGACATATTTTATTGGAAACTCCCTTTAACACGAACAAAATTTTGTTATATCCCACGAAAACGTAAATTAGGTATTAGGTCACTTTTGTTTTCAGGGTGCGTTATGCCTAAGGTAAAAAATAACTGTGTAAGGCCTGTATTTGTACACGGCTTGGGTATAAACAAGTAGGTTTTATTGAAATAGTTTTGTTTTATTATTAAATTAAACCTTGTTTGTCGTGGCACGAAAATGGCCGGTAATAAAATCGTGTCAAAGGTTGTTTTAATATCTGTCTTTATTGTTTGCTTACCTTTGTTTGGTGGTTAAAGTTAGAATGTGTGTTTTATGAAAGTCAATGGGCTATGATCTGAAATTTAATATTTTGTAGAAACGTTTTTATTAGTCTACTTTTCACAACAATAGTTATAAATATGACACGACGCAAAGCATGGACCTTTGGGTGTTTTGGTCTTTTTTTGGTTTTCGTTTGGCGGCCATCTTGGATTTTGTTTTCGACATTTAATACTGTTCTAGTTCTGTAGAAGTTTAGTGTACTTGTTCAAGTGATACTAAAACGTACAAAAGTGATCATTAACACTAGAAACGGAATATTTACCATGTATACTGTTTGTTTTGAGTTCGATATTTCAGCGCTGTTACCTCGCGCTTTTCGCGCTGTTCGGTATTGTAACCTACAAAAATGACATCTAGAAAATTAATATTAAACCGAATGATAAAAATAATCGTGCTAGCACCGCTAGTGTGACAATCGATATTACAAGGTCTATGGCATCACCAATATAGTAAGTAGGGACACACTTACACGTGTATCTATGCACATATCAAAGTGATTACTTGAGTTAAAGTAATAACGATTTTTATTCTGAAGTTAAGTAATTACTTGAAGTTAGAACTATCAAAAGTTAGAACTCTAAACTTTGCTTTCTTTGAAGGTTCTTACTTTGTTCATATTCTTGTCTAATGCATAAAACTGGTTGCATAAGAAATAACTTAAACTCTAGTAATTAGTTTAACCTGTCTACAGATACAAGTGTTAATGTTGTGTCAGACGTAAGTAATTACTTACTGGCTTTCAAGATATACTTTACTTAACATCATAACACCGTTTTAGTACACTAGCTAATAGTACATCCACATTTTGCCAGTTATGTTTAAGTCCTATGTAATAGGAGGGGAGCGTCTTGCCATCGACCGGGCACAAATCTTGTCTCCGTGGGTGCTACTAAATCTTTAACCCTGCGAGCGTAAGGTTGGGTGTGGTGCACCCAGACCACGAAAAACCGGCCAAGTACGAGTTGGACTCACGCATGAAGGGTTTCCTCTTTAATTTTTAATTTATTCTTTGTTATAGCGACAACAGAAAGACAAATTCTGTGAAAATTTCAACTGTCTACCTATTATGGATTATGAGATACAGCCCGCTGATAGACAGACGGACGGTTAGTAATATGGTCCCGTTGGTTACCTGTTGGTTACGGAACCTTAATGAATCGATCGATATATTAGTGGTTAATCGATATAATTGACTGGGCGTCTGAGTAGCTGCGCGGGGTGTAAGGAAGCGTCGATTATCACGGCTCAGTCAACCGCTATATGTTAAAGGGTTCAGATGAGGTCAAAGTTGTCAATGAGTGAGATACACCCACCTTACGCTCCGTATTACATATTTTAACCTTCAACACGCCGCCGAGTTAAGGCAAAATATTAAGAAAACGTGCAAAACCAGGGGGTCTAAAATAGGGTTGCGGGACTGTTCGAAAGAGATACCGCGGCCCTGGAACATAAAGGGCAAGGAAGGAACATGGATGGGTTTTAGTCAGTACAAGTCTGACACTCCCAGAGTCTGACACTCCCAAGTCTGACAGTCCCACTTCCGCTCCGCCCAGAGCGGGGGGTTCATGTTTGATGATTCCCCATCCTAAAAAAAAAAAAAAAAAAAAATGGGGGTCTAAAATGTCCGCTTTAGCAGAATCATATAACTTAGGATAATAATATAACTTAGAAGAATAATAATATAAAAATTTTAACGTGATTTATATTATTATCCTATTATGATTCTGCTAAAACGGGCATTTTAGACCCCCAGATGTATGAACGTGGACGAAGCAGGAGTATGTAAGAATCGTAACAGGTCGCGTTCTGTAGTTTCTGATTACCCTTATGGAAAAAAACCTCGTATGTATATTAACAAAGCAAACTAATTCCGAAAAATCCTTTGTACAATAAAAAGTTATACACAGGTAAATTACACAAATAAACATATTTTAGCCGGAAAGGGTTCAGCATTTGGCAACTTTCGGTGTCATGTCGGAATACTCCGGATCGGGTCCCAACTTTATTGCGGACTTTTTAATTCTGTATTATATGTGTGCTGTGGATTTATAAAAGGGATAATATTATTTGATCCTCTAAAATCTAATTGATATATTGTAAATGAGCACTTTTAAAAATAAATGATTTTTTTTTTAATGTTTAATCTTTATATTAATTATTGCGTCTGTATTAGTTGATCTACGAATATATCATAAATGAACTGCATTTAATTTAACATGATAATTCTGTTTAAACATACTAAATTAATATTTGGTATGCAAAAGTAATATTTGATCCGCTTTTTCAGTTATTGGTATTTTTGGCAAGAGCGAGCGAAGCGAGCTCAGGACTTGGGGCACCCCGACTCCGGACAGGTTAGGTAAGCTTCGTTGGTTGGTTGGATTTATAATGATGGATTTGTCATTTGATGATCTTATAGTGTCTGCCTCTAAAAACGTCGTTACACTATTGTCCAATTCCAATTCATTTCTAACAATCCATCACAGCATCTGGCCTGGCCAAATGTGCCACAAAAGCCACAGATGGGCCAAGTTTGCCATTTATTTGTAAACCCACATCATTGCCAGACTTAATGCCTTTTAGTGTTGTACTGGAACTCATTCGAAGTAACAACTTAGACTACAGAGTGGTTCTGAACATGTTTGTTCAACTCTCCAGCTTTTGAACATGTCTGTTTAACTTTCCACTTCTAGCTTTATTTCGTGAATCAACGGATTTATTTTAATGGACCGTGTAACTGGATTTAAGGTGTACAATTTAAATTATAATGCTGTATTTTCGCTCAGAATTGGTGCCTTGTGGACATGTATATTTGTAGTGTTTGTAAAAAATGAATTGTTTGAATTCGGAATATCGTCTTGAGACCATTTTTTTAATATTGCTTTGTAGTACATGTTCAGTATTCCATTTATTGGTTCAGTTTTTTAATTTGATGTAATTTTTTGCAGTTTTCACCTTCTGTCTAGCCTTTTCTCAACTATGTTGGGTCGGATTCCAGTGTAACCGAATGTAGCTGAATACCAGTAATTTAGATGGAGCGACTGCTTATCTGACTTCCACAACCCAGTTTGTACCTTCTGGGTAATACGATACCCTTTGATAAGACTGGTTGTTCTGACGGGCCACTGACTACCTGTAGCGACTGTCAAAGATCTACCATTGATACTCGGGACCAACGGCTTAACGTGCTTTCCGAGGCACGGAGGAAACTCGGATTCTCAAAATGTAATGGTGGTCACGCATCTACGGACCAACCTAAGCAAGCGAGGCTTAACCTGAAGATCGGGCTGAGCGTCTGTACATGCTCGTCTTAGCCACGAGCTCCTCAAGCTGCTTGCAGTTTTCACTACTCATCATTCTCTTGCCCTTATCCCAATCTATTTGTGGTCGGCGCAGCATGTCTTCTTCTTCCATACTTCTCTATTACTCGTCATTCTTTACATAGTCCATCGTTTCTTTGGTCTTCCTCTACTCATATACCCATCCACATTCATACTCAAAACTTTCCTCACAACAATTTCCTCATTCCTCCGCATCACATGCCCATACCACGACAACCGATTACCACACAACTTTTCAGTCACCGGCGCCATTTTCAGACTTCCTCTTATATACTCATTTCTTATTTTATCCATTCGTGTAACACCACACATTCCCTTTAGCATTCTCATTTCCGCCACAACAAGACAGTAGTAGCACACAGCAGTTTTTTTTTTTTGTTTTTTTTTTTTTGCAGTTTTCACTACTAATGTGGTTTAATAGTATGTAGGTAGTGTCAACGACACTGCAACAATAACAAACACTTGGAAGGTATTTCCTTTAAGTTTACTGCGTACAGGCAACATTTTCATACTACCATAAAAAACACGAGAACGCGAAACAGACGTAAACACGAAGAAATAGACTTAACGATGTAAGATGTAAGGTACAGTTGGCCTCAAAAAGATGTAAACAGTCGCAGAATTCATTTGATTGTCAACAATTTGAGTTTTATAATAAATAATCAGTGTGCAGGTACAATTAGGTAAATACTAATAATTGTTTTGTTTTGTGGCTTTAAACTGATGCAATATTTTAGAACAAAGATTGTAGACAGTCAATTGATTTTTTGTTGATGCATGTTATGTTATAGTCAAAAAAGTCTTACTCAACTGTACCAATCTGTTACTGGTCTTAGTTCGTATTACAAAAACACGATGTTTTCAAAAGGTAACAAAAAACAATCAAACAATCTAGTAATTATTGAGCTTAAGTTAGTAATTATTTTTAAAACTAGCGACCCGCCCCGGCTTCGCACAGGTGCAATATATACATATAAACCTTCCTCTTGAATCACTCTATTTATTAAAAAAACCGCATCAAAATCCGTTGCGTAGTTTCAAAGATTTAAGCATACAAAGGGACATAGGGACAGAGAAAGCGACTTTGTTTTATACTATGTAGTGATACTTTGAACCGTTCAATAGTAGTTGTTTTGACTGATTAACAGCTTTGACTGTACATAATACTTACATCTTTTTGAGGCCGACTGTAGGTACTCAAGTATTCATACGAGGCGTTTCGCTTAAGATGCAGTGAACGTTTTACGATCGAAAATTGGGTGACAAGAAAAATAGCGGGAAATAAAGAACGAAGGGAATGACTGGAACAAGGTGGAATAATGAAAAATAGGGGTACGACAAGAATAATGGTACTCGTAGCAACCATTGTTACTTTGTCAGTGAAATAATATCAATTCTTTGCTTCACAGTGCCCCGTTCTCTATCGGTACGCACATTTTTTTTTTATATTTCCCTGTTCTGACCTGACCGGGCAAAGGCTTCTCCCATACTTTTCCAATCGTTCTTATGTTTCCGCTTATCCAGCCAGTCAGTTAGGAACGAATCCAATTTGTCACGCCAGCGGTTTCTTAGGCCTACCTCGGTTACGACGTCAGTTTTCAGATGTACTGTTGATTACGATGAATCAAGTTAATATATAACATAATAACCTAATTCATCGTAAATGTAACAAATCATATTAACATCACATTATAAACATTACATTAATTCCATAACATTTCATTATTATATTATTAACATAACATTAAGATCATTACAATTATTAGCATTGAATTAATTCCATAACATTCATTCATATCATTACATTAATTTCATTACATCCATTTAATAACATTACATACTTTTCATTACATTAATTAAATTACATTACACAGGCACGAAGTATGTTTGGGTAAAATATTAGCTAGTCAGCAGGTGCGCTGGGAGTGCTGGACGTACCTACACTACCTACATTAAAGTATTACCATTCACGGACACGTCTAAATAGTTAATTAAGTGCCCAATGAACAGACGTAAAAATGTGATGTTTACGTAGGTCTTACTGTTCAATGTAATTTTAACCGTAGCTCAAAGAACCTCTGCACACCACCTTTTTTTATGCGCTGACGACGCGCGTTTTTTGATAAACGCCTCCTCCGCGCATTATCAATACGTGTTAGCAGATTTTACACGTTTGTATCGATTTAAACGCGTGCTTACAGCGTGTTTCAATCGTAAGCAGAGTTGTCTCGAGCGACGCTATCGTAATGCTGTGGTTTCAAATGGTGGCAGCTTTCTGCACGATGCATCACTACAAACGCGCGTTTACAGCGCGTTTGTAGTGATGTATCAGCGCGCTTATAGCGATACAAACGCAAAGATCGTGTGCAAAGGTAACAAAGTGACTTTAGTCTTGCGTATGCTGAGCGTCCTGATTGCGTTCTACGTACATCGTCAGCGCAACAAAAAAAAACGTGGTGTGCTATGGCCCTAAGAGGTCAATTAAATTTTACCAAAAAAAACGAGTAAGTATATCGCTCAATTACTTAACTACCCTCAAAAAAAGGACAAAACATTCGAAGTGTATCAAGCATGAGTGTACCTCTAAAGCTTACGACGCCATATTTTCCTTGTAACCCTGTTTTCTAATCTACTTAGTGAAGGCGACCGCGGGAGTCGTAGCGTTAAATTATTTACAGAGTAATTAGTGAATATGTCGCAGTAACACAAGATAATGATTAGATTAATAATCTTGCTGTGAAGATAAATTGGATTATCCCATAATCCTATACCTTATAGTACCTAGGAGAAAATCCCACTGACTGCCTCGTTGGTCTAGTGGTCGCAAGCGCGAATGCTGAGCATGAGGTCCTGGTTTCGATTCCCTTGTCGGGCAAAGTGTTATTGGGGTTTTCCATAAGGAATTTCTCAGTAGCAGCCACGGAGTCTGGATTTTTACCCGGTTGATGGTAATAGGCTCGCCCCCTGTTACTTGGGACTTAAACATAACTGGCGAAATGTAGGGTGTACCTACCATTTTCATTATGTTATGTAGAAAATCTCACGATGATATTATTTGAACTATACAACATTCGTTTTAGTGTATGCGAAACCTGATACACGTGTCTAGTATTTTTATGTAAAGAATCTATGTACAAAATTTCAAAACTGTTCATGAAAAATCACAAAGTTATAAGCTTATTCTGTTACCTAGTTGTCCGCACAAAAACGCGGTCACCACGCAGCGCGCGCCTCCAGCGTCGTCTTGAGCTCATTGATAATAATAATTTGGCAGTAGGTACCTAAATTATTGCGATAGGTACTCAAAGTCGCTCGGTATCCAACTTTTAACTTTTTTAAATATTTTTGGGAAAAAATATAACATGGTTTAAAAATTATTGGAATCGATTCAGTTACTTATTCTGAACAAACTATATTCAGGTTTCGCATATACTAAAAATAATGTTGTAGACCTCTTCAAAGATTATAGACTAAATGATTGTGTGTGTCTAAATGAATGTCTGTCTGGAAGTCATCGGCAACACAACTTTTTGGCGACTAAAATCTACCTACTCTGCTCCCGATAATAAGAAAGACGTATCTAACAAAAAGTACACACAGAGAAAAAAAATATCTTAAGTTGAAAAACGGGAAAACCCATGCTGTGATTTAGTTATTGCATTGATCAAAAATTCTGTGAATGTACCATTTCTCTGCCCATATTTCCTAATTTAGTATTATTATATTTTAGGATTGATAATATATTTATTTTTAGCAAAATCCGAAAAATTACCTAGAAAAGGCGTAAAACACCATATGCGCCTTTTCAATGTAGCACAAATAAATACAGCACTACCAATTCGCTAAGTACAACAGTTTATTTCATAAACTTTAAGAATAAAACCAACCGTAACCACTATTTAAGTCAGAATAAATAGCTCTCTCTATTAGAAGTCGAGTCATGGTAATTATAATAAGTATTTGTTAAAATATGTATTAGTTTATTTTATTTGTATATGTGTATTAGTATCATTATAAGTGCCTATGTAAATTTTCGAAAGCAGGAAGTTATTTTTATATATTTATTTTGTACCCTATCACAATGTTTTCTTATTTAACCCAAAGGTTGACTGGTACAGAATGCCTTGTGGCATTAAGTCCGCCTATGTACCACTATTGTACATGAAGTTTAAATAAATAAATAAAAGGCGCATTTTATTATTTACGACTTTCATCCTTTTCTCATAGTATTAGCCCTAATTTTCAAATGAATTGAAGGGCGCAATAGCCTGTTACGTCTTTTCATTGTCACACGCGGAACTTAGTGAATAGATGTGCCTTTTTAAATTTCGAACAAAACAGTGATTCATTAAAAGATTAGACTCATCTACGCAAATACGTCTTTTCAGTTTACCGTCATCAAAATGTGTAATGTGTGTGTTTTGTTTTATGTGACATGTTTATTGGATTTTGTGAAACATGATTTTAACTTTATTGAGTAAATGAAACGAAATGCTAGACAGGAACTTTCAAACTTATAAGTTTAATTAATATAGTTTAAATGTGAAAGTTCCTAATGATATCTGTAAGTCATAATTATTAGAGAAATAATAATAAATACTCTGAAATATTAGTTTTAAGTTATCTTGCTGCGCCCTAACAGGGTCATGTACTCACTAGTTTAAGCTTAGCGAGTAAAATCGGTTGTGTACATTGTGCATTGAATGCACAATGTACTCAATTAAATAAATAAATAAATACCTCAATTTTTGAAAAAATGCTTGTTACGTATTTTTACCATCGGGGGCAATACTGATACCACAGAGTTGCTATACGTATCCTCACTGGGCCCACGTAGTAGATTACGGCCCGTTACCCTTACAGAGTGGAGGCCCTCTATAAAATAACTTAATTTCGGAAGTCATTGGGGCCACAGGCTTCCAAAAGTAAAGTTATTTTTCAATTTTGTGAGTAATTTTTTAAGTCGGTTCTTTATCATTAACACTAGAAACGGGATATTTACCATGTTTACTGATTGTTTTGATAACCCGTTTTTTTTTATTTTTCATGGGCTTGCAACAGCGCCGAAATATAGGAAACTCAAAACAATCAGTAAACATGGTAAATATCCCGTTTCTAGTGTTAATGATAATGTTAGTGACCATGATAGTTTAAAAACATAGTAAGTCGGTTCTTTTTTGCAAAAATGTTTTTTTTTTACACTTTTTAGTTGAGACAGCGAGTATATTTTTAGTTAATAATGTAGACAGCATGGTTACTGAAACACAAGGCCTCGAACACTGATCATAGGTTGTTTTGATTATCATATTTATGTAAAAATATTTATGCTGTCTTGGCTTCCGTACGTTTTTTTCTTGGATGACCACTGAAAACCAGCGTTGTGTTGGGGGCCCCCAATAGCACAGCATCATGCTGAGTGGTAACCTGCTTGTCGCAGTCACGACGTGCAAGCTGTTATTTTTTTTCCTTTTTGTTCCGTCCTGTTGAATTTATAGTTTATTGTTTTATTTGTTATTTTTTTTTTTGTAATTTTGTGTGATGCACGTCATGTCCCTGCGGCAAATAAATATATTTTCTTTCATTTGATATCTGTTACGTTAATTCAGCACTTACGTTTGTTTTCCGCTGATCGCTCCGCTCGTCACACTGTTCTAACCTTTTCACATAACCTATCCGTCTAGTTTTATTTAGTTAAGTAACGGGAGCGCTCGGTGCATTAAATTATTACCAAAGTAATTAGACAGGCCAACTTGGGAATATAACTTGCGATGATTTGAAAATTTCATAGTAATATGTGTGTGTTGAACTTATTTATGGGATAGGTTTTTATTTTTTTCTCGAAGTGAGCGTCGATTGCAATGCGACGGGGAATTCAGGACAGAATACAGCTCAACAGAAAAATGATAATTATACCTTGATATACGAATATCGCAAGACTGGAGTCCTGAAACAGCTAGACGGGGTCACGGCAGAGCGAAGAGAAGATGGCGGGACGTCTTGGATGGCTTCCTCGCGAATTGGTGAGAAGAAGCACACCATCGTGAGAAGTGGAAGGAATGGGGGGATTCCTTTGCTCAGGAGTGGGACAATACGGGCTAAATAAAAAAAATAAAAAAATACCTTGATAATAATTCGTTGTCGCCTGAGTTGTCGATTGTTTTTATTTGGTTTTCTATCTAGAAGTCAAAAATTCAATTTAAAATTTAAAAAACCCCGTCTCTACAAAGAAAAGTGAACAAACATTTGTAAAGTCAATAAAATGGCTGAGCCGATTTTGATAAAAACATGTCTAATTGTAATATACACATCATGCCCTTTCATTTGATACCCCACTTGGGTAATATAATATAATATAATAATAATATTCAATTATTCATCACCACTTTCATACCCCATATCTAGTAAATGGCTGCCCGATTTTGATAAAACGTATCTAAGAACCATCGCAAAGAAACTTGCTTTAAATTAAAAAAAAAACTGCATCTAAATCGGTTCACTCGTTTAAGAGCTACGGTGCCAGAGACAGACACACACATACACATTGCGGTCAAACTTATAACACCCCTCTTTTTGCGTCGGGGTTTAAAAAAAAAAAGAAAGATTGGCAACGAATACATGCAGTCACCGATATTGGAACTTCAGTTGCTTTTGACACGAAACATTACGGTTTTCATAATTGACGATATTGGATGTAATGTAAGTAAAACACTAGCCCAACAAAATATAAAGGTCTAAATAGTAGCCACTCTGATCAATCTTTAAGTTAAGCCGCGCTTGCCCAGGCTGGTCCGTGGATCGGTGACCACCCATTACATACCGAGTTTCCTCCTACAATCATACTCTCCTCATCTAGAATCATAATCAACATTTTCCTTATTCTCCGTATCACATGTCCATGCCACGATAACCGATTTCAACTTTTCAGTCACCGACGCCACTTTCAGACTTCCTCTTAACCTGATAGTTATCAAAGAAAATAATTATCTTGGTAGTTTTAAACCCTGGTAGGTGTATTCAAGTATCAACCCTAACTACACTCCATTAGTGATTTTATCTCCGTTTTATTCACACAATTCAAGTTAACTGCTATATAAATACTCGGGTCAAGCAGACGAGCATTAACTACTTTTTTCATTTAAAGAGTTGTTACTATAAATCTCAGTTATAGACCATTAATGTCAAGATGGCGGCGATTAGAACCCCCCAAATTGATATAAAAGCGATTCTGATTATTATTTTCTGTTAAACAATGGGTTTTAATATGTTTCTAATGGGTACGTTGAGATTCTTGGGCGATTTATCTGAGAAAAGTTTGTTTTCAGCGTCTTTGAAGAAAAGTTGTTTATTTTTCAATCTGAAAAACTAGCTTTTTCCGCAGCTTCGCTCGCGTTGTGGTCAAAAGTCATCCCGCGGTAACTAAACTTATACTGTCATTTACGGAATATCTTCCGTGATAAAAATACCCCGAAACCCCAAATATTGGTTCAAAATAATGAACAATCACGGAAGATATCCCGTAAGTGACAGTATAAGTTTAGTTGTAAACTGTGAAAGTTTAAAACAGTGATCTCACGGTAACGTTTTAAATATAGCTTATAACACTCGGAATGTACCTAGCTTCCCACAATTGAAATAATTTTCGGAATTGGATCATTAACCCCGAAGATTAGCTCGTCTCTCTAAATTGTATCTCTTTATAATATTAGTATGGGCTATTTATTTCCAATAAACAAAATATTCGAATTGGCCAGTACACAAAAACATCCTTATTTTAAAATTGGAATCCTAAAATCCCTCTTTTCGAATAACACACAAAAGAAAAACAACTGAAGCACGCCCCAAAAACTCGGAAACCATCGCTTTAAAAACCTTTTATTGGACTATAAGCTTTAATATCGTGGAGTACAGTCGGCCATTGAAATGGTTGCCATAAACTGATTATTGCCAGTCGCTTTGGGTACACGTACATTGCCAGCCACGTCGTGCCATCTCTGGGGATCCAACTACAATGCCAGTTAGATTGGCATAAATACGCATTGCTTTGTTTAGGATGAATGTTTAATTTAAACGTTTTGATTAAGTTATTTACACGAGATGACATTAAAACTTGATATGAAGATTGAACATGTAAGTACGCCGCGCGCCATGTAAATTTCAGATATACATATAGGTAGACATTTAATGTTAAACGCTTTAGTAGCCAATTCCAGAAGAAAACCGCGAAAAGGAATAATTTAAACCATAGACTGGAACTAAAATATTGCTTTTATCTTTCTTTTGCACGAAACCATATCTACAACATTAGTTTTAGTATATGCGAAACCTGATACACGTGTCTAGTATTTTTATGTAAAGAATCTATGTACAAAATTTCAAAACTGTATCATGAAAAATCACAAAGTTATAAGCTTGTTCTGTTGCCAAGTTGTCCGCATAAAAACGCGGTCACCACGCAGCGCGCGCCTCCAGTGTCGTTTTGAGCTGATTGATAATAATAATTTTGCAGTAGGTACCTAAATTATTGCGATAGGTACTCAAAGTCGCTCGGTATCCAACTTTTAACTTTTTTTAATATTTTTGGGAAAAAATATAACAGGGTTTAAAAATTATTGAATCGATTCAGTTACTTATTCTGAACAAACTATATTCAGGTTTCGCATATACTAAAAATAATGTTGTATATCTAAGAGAAAAAACACCAACCATGTACTTGTATCGCGATCTTTAGGTTAAACCGCGCTTGCCTAGGTTAGTCCGTGGATGGATGACCACTCATTACATACCGAGCTTCCTGCGTGCCTCAGAAGATCCCGGCTGTCATCTGTATAGATCTTTGACAGTTGTTACAGGTAGTCAGTGCCTTAAAAGTCTGACAACCAGTCTTACCAAGGAACATTTTATTATCCACTACTAACTGGGTTGTGGAGTAGGTCAGATAGGCAGTCGTTCCATCTAAAATACTGGTATTCAGCTCTATTCGTTAGATTGGAACCCGACCCCGAACACGGCTAGGCAGATGATGACACCTACACACTCATAATAGAATATCAGGCCATCTACATAAAAGGTTCAATAAAAAGTCAAAAAGCGCCAACTCCTCTCCACAAAAGTAAACACCATTCCACTTCTAAGTTTCTTTCAGAACTTCTTCAAGTTGCTCCAATAAAAACCGAAATGTATTACCGCTGTTGGAAACCCGTATAAGTCTGTCTGGCGCCCCGCTTGAATATCTTACCCTGAGTGAGATCTGGGTGAAAGATACAGGAAAAAGTATTTGGTCTACTAGGTACCAGTGGCGAAGGCTCCATACAACTCGATTCCTACCGGCTTCTTTTTGAAAAATGGCACCGTTAGTATTCTATAGACACATAAAATAATCACATTAAAGATATGTACACATATAAAATATATTAAAGATATTATAAACAATATTATGTACTCTTACAAAATTGACCCTTCGCTACTACTGGGTACGTGGTTACCTACTTGATTCAAGACTTGAATGAATGAAAACGTAAATTACTGAGCAAGTTGTATACAACATTCGTTTTAGTATATGCGAATCCTGATAAACGTGTCTAGTATTTTTATGTAAAGAATCTATGTACAAAATTTCAAAACTGTTTCATGAAAAATCACAAAGTTAGAAGCTTGTTCTGTTACCTAGTTGTCCGCTCAAAAACGTGGTCACCACGCAGCGCACGCCTCCAGCGTCGTCTTGAGCTCAATGATAATAATAATTTGGCAGTAGGTACCTAAATTATTGCGAAATATTTTTGGGAAAAAATATAACATGGTTTAAAAATTATTGGAATCAATTCAGTTACTTATTCTGAACAAACTGTATTCAGGTTTCGCATATACTAAAAATAATGTTGTAGATAAGCATTATAATAATGGTTACTTTCTGACCTTGATGGATTGATGAATGGTGTAAGTTGTCTCCAGAAATAGTGAAACGATCTTATTTCAATGCCTTCTTCTTCGAACAAACAAATTGTATGAACAATAACCAAATATAACATAACATCACGCCTGTAATCCCCGAAGGGTCGTGCAGAGGTGTAATACACCCATATAATAAAATTAATAAACTCTGCTTCATTGCTCTCATGTGTCTAATTGGATGCAAAACCAGGGTCACGAAGTGGTATTTGACATTGTCTTACAAAAAATCTGAAGATTTACCACAAATATCGATTGCTTAAACTAATGTAGTTAATAAAGTAATATGTTTGTTTATAATTATATTTATACAGACTTACATAAACACAAGTTTTCACCATATCTATCTCTCCCTCATACACATATACACACCCACACATATACACAGCCACACAGAGGTATGTAAATAGGCCTTCTTCTTAAGGACATCTTGGTTGCATTAGCTAGTTAATAAATAATATTGTAATTTAATGATGATAAACTGTGTTCGACTTATAACTAATGTTACATGTTCAAACCATAGGCGAGGACGCTGGCACCCTAAACACAAGTTAAATCTTACATTGGGTGCCAGAGCCCATCGAAACCACTCTTTTCCCTAGCTGTCACACAGCATAGTGCTTAGATAAGTGTTTCTTGTACAATTATTTAAGGTAATAAAATATTATATTTTTTATTTTTTATATTATTTTAATTTCCATGTAATAGGGGGCGAACTTATTCCCATCAACCGGCCACTAATCTAGACTTCGTGGCTGCTGATGATCGTGGTGGAAAAACCCAGAACAATTTACTCAACCCAAATCGAACCCAGGACCTCAGGCTCAGCAGTCGCGCTTGCGATCACTCGACAAATGAGGCAGATACGGTAAGTGTGTTTAATTAAAAATTATTAATAATTTTCCATCATTATTAATAATTACCGAAAGTCGAGGTAAAAGTAAGAAATTAATCACATTTATCGGTAATTATTAATAATGTAACCTTAGTACCGATAAATGTAATAAATAAACGCTGTAAATGTAAAAAAAATAAACATATTATTAGGGGACCAGTCAGTTCACCAAACATTAATTCAAAAATTTTTACTTGACAAGCAACGATTGGCAAATATTTTACCAAATATTTCACTTAGCAAAATAATTATCCGATAATTTTTTATTTAATAACGTATTATTTGACAAACAATTCATTATTTTTTTAATTTTATTCCATAAATAACGTTTGGAATAAAGACATTAACCCTAGACGGTCGACGTCAGGGGGCACCCCGAGGGTCGGTTAGTTAGGTTCCTTTAAACCCAGCAGACAGAAATAGGAGCCCCGCGCAGCGGGGCTCCGTCGACCTGCTGACGGAAACGCTAACCCTAGACGGCCGACATCACGGGGCATTGAATGAGAAATGTATAAATGATTTTATATCATCTGATGCATTTGTGAAAAGAATTGTTTGCCTAATAAATGTATGTTAAAAGAGTGTTTATAAAATATGCGGAATAAGTTGTTTTTGAAATATATAGTATACGAAACGTTGGTTGTAAAATGAAAATTTGTCTATGGAGTTTTGGTGAAACTTTAGTGAACCATATTATTATAATTTAATGGGTTTAAAGCTTAAAGTAACTCAGTGTGTCTGTAGTGACTCCTGAGTTGAACAACAACGACTTAAATTCCTTTCTTTCTAAAACCATACGAACAACTGTATTATAAAAAAAATAAGATTCCTCCTGGTTCGAAAAAAACACTTCCAAACCGAAAATGTTTCCACATGTATTCAATTTTAAAAAAAGAACACCTCACAAGTTATAAAACGATGCCGACATTCAACCAGCTCGAACGTGAAGCGTTTTTAGACACAAAACCAAATACAGTGTAGCCATTCCGAAATTCTAGTCACACATTTCACTCCTAAAATATAGAAAACAGTAGCATAAGTATAAATACTAAGTTGGTACCTAGTTAGGTAGCCCTACATTGAGTAAACAGGGTTTGAACACGCGAACATTTACATTTGACGTCTAACGGGTTGAGCCTGAAATTAATGGGTAGCATGTTAGTGTTACCAATAGGGTTTTTGGAGAAACTGTTTTATCGTGACTGCCTTGTTGGTCGAGTGGTCGTAAGTGCGACTGCTGAGCATGTAGTCCTGGGTTCAATTCCCGGGTGGGGTAAAAAAAAAGAAAAAAAACATTTATTTCAGGTTCATAACCGTAAAGTGTTATTGGGTTTTTCCATCAGGAATTTCTTAGTAGCAGCCACGGGGTCAAGATTTGTGCCCGGTTGGTTGCAATAGGCTCGCTCCCATTACATAGGATTTGAACATAACTGGCGAAAAGTGGGTAAGGTACACCTCTGCCTAGCCCTTCGGGTATTACAGGCGTGATGTTATGTTATGTTTTAGCGTTTAAGTAGGCAGGTTAGGTGAACACCTCTAATGCCTAATTGACGACTCAGGCGATTGCGACTTTCTTCGAACGACATCGGAAGTCGTGTGGCGGTGAATCGTGGAAGAATCATTTCTTTTACATATTTTTATCTTTACCAATAATTGTCGCGACAAGCGCGTCGTGAGCTCGTGGCCAAGTGGTTACTTAATTTCTGCGTTTGACCTAAGTAATTAAAACTGCGAAACGACGCAAACCGTGTCGTTTTTAGTTTAAAAAAGTCGTCTAACATATGGGACCAGGGTCGTCTAGGTTCCTGCCAGGGCTGCGGAACTGTTCGAAAGAGATACCGCAGCCCTGGAACACAAAGGGCAAAGAAGGAACATGAATGGGTTTTAGTCAGTACAAATCTGACTGACACTCCCTTCCGCTCCGCCCAGAGCGGGTAGGGTCATTTGATGATTTCCAACCCTAAAAAAAAAAAGGTCGTCTAGGATTCGTGTATGATATACTCGTAAATATATACTTTTAGCTGAGCGCTACAGGGTCCGTAATTGTACCTTAGATTTGAGATCTTGACACATTATGGAAAGCAAATAAAGATATGAATATGAATATTGTTTGACTCATGAGCCCTCTTATATTTCGGCGTTACGCTAACAATGTACCTAAAAGGCATATAACGTAAATGTATTCTTTTATATTGTAAGATGAAATAAAAAATTGATGGTAGATTCAATTGAATCTACAAATTTGAGTTCCCTAATCAGGTATCCGTGAGTTTTCGGGAGAAAAAAAGTAAATAAATAAGATATTTAAACTTCGTTTTATTATTATCGTAGTCTGACAACCAGTCTTACCAAGAGGTATCGTATTACCCAGTACTAACTGGGTTATGGAGGTAAGATAGGCAGTCGCTCCATGTAAAATATTGGTATGCAGCTGGATCCGGTTAGACTGGAAGCCGACCCTAACATAGTTGGGAAAAGGCTAGGCAGATGATGATTATCGTAGTAGAGAAAACGAACTACATATTTTCAACAAGTAATCGTTAATTCAACAACGAACGAAAAACATTCAATTTCAACGCGGAACCATTGCAACTTGACGTTTTTTTTTTGTTTTTTTTTTTTTTAGCCTGTTTGAGTGTTACTGCGGGCAAAGGCCTCCCCTTTCTCCTTCCAAACCTCTTTGTCCTGTGCGATATCTGGCCATGGTCGCCCCGCAAACGAGATCAGATCGTCACACCACCTTCGCCGCGGTCTACCTCGACGGCGATTTTCTCCGACAGGTGTCCAGTGGGTGACAATCGTTGCTCATCTCTCCGGGCTCATTCGTGCTTTTTTGTTATACTCCTTCTTAAATAAAACCAATGCCCCCGAAAGCATGACGAATTAATTAATAAAACCTAACAAGTATCTCCGTTCTCTATTTTTATGATACGACTGTAAAACGGTTACCTACTTTGAGAACACTGATTGAAGTAGAAAAGCTCCAGGAAATACAATTTCAAACAAAAAATTCGCCAGCGATATAATAGCTGTTTAAAACTCATCTCGCCAGTGAAATGGCATTTACCTCGGACGTATAAGCGTTGCCATTCAACGTGGCAGCCTGGCGGGGTTGCCAGACCTCGTGGCGGATTGCCAAGTGACATGGCGTACGTTGTAGACAGGGAGGTTGTGCATAGTTGGATAGATTACATTGTTATGTATAGTTTTAGGTTTACATAAATAAATTGGTATTTCTACTCGATTTTATTGAGTTTGACTTTATCAAGAATTGGTTTTCTAAGCTGAACTTATTTTAATTTCAGGCAGGTGAGGCATTTGAACTGCATCTAGATATTAAATTGTACTAAAGCAAATCAACTACAATGACTGTAGATAGTTTTGCAAACATTCATATTTATAATAACAATAAACAATAATATTAAAATAATGTTTCGATAACTACCGACTTGTTGAACCATCCAATGTCTATTCTAATGATTTGAACTTAGAACTTAGTAAGAGGTTCTGCAGGACTAACTTATTTTAGCTTAGGGAAAAGTGTTAATAAGATATTTAGTAAAGACGTCACTGAGAGTGAGACAAACTAAAAAAAAAATGAAAAAAAAAATATTAAGAAATAAATTTCAATTGTTTGAATGAGAACCCCTCAGCAGGGTAAAGATCTCCTCCATTATGTATTATAATTAATAAAGAAGTAAATTACGTAGGTAATAATAAGAATTATAAGTTGAAAATAAATTTGAATAAACACAATTAAACCAAATTAAAATTGAAGTAAGTTATAAGTTCACTAAACTGGAATTATAAATATTGTTGCATGAAAAAAAAATTATGATCGTAAAACTGCATGAAAATGAGAAATAATAAAAGGCTTATCTATATTAGGCTATTTTTTATTTATGATAAATTTAAAACTCTTCTTGGCAGGTCGCAGTTAAAAATAACATTTGCTGGATTTGAGGCCGGTAAACCGATCGATCACTTACTCAAATAACGAAATCTTCCATCCTAAACTCGTGTAACTAAATCCAAACATTCCTACGTTCCCAATACGCTAAAGTCAACAATATTGAACGATTTCCATACATTCACTTTGTCAGTAACTAAAATAGGTAGCAACGTTGTACAGTCACCAACAAAAATTGGTTTATTATAAATGATAAAAATTTAATAATAATAAATAAATATTGTTTCTTATAAAGTATTACAATAAGATGTGACACCGATGCGCAGTTCAGGTGTTTTCGAAGTTTTGGTTCTAGGACATGCTTCTTCTGCCGGGACTGCAGGACTGTTCGAATGAGATACCGCGCTCCTGGAACACAAAGGGCTAAGAAGGAACTACCTAACATGAATGGGTTTTAGTCAGTAAAAGTCTGACACTCCCTTCCGCTCCGCCCAGAGCGGGGGGGTCATTTGATGATTTCCAATCCTAAACAAAAAAGAAAAAAAATGGACATGATATTTTCTTCCACCGTTTTGAGATGATTATGATAAAAAGTGGTTTCAAAGGAATTATCATAAATTTAATCTTATAATGTGTAAGTACAATGTTCACAGATAACATTTCAAAGAATTGATCATCACCATTCTCCTGCCCTTATCCCAATTTATTAGGGGTCGGCGCTGCATGTCTTCTATTTCCATACTTCTCTATTACTCGTCATCTCAGCAGTCACCTCCTTTCTAGCCATATCACCCGTCATACGTTTATCCATCGTTGCTTTGATCTTCCTCTACTCTTACAGAAGGTTTTAAAAAATAATTTGATTTATTATGGACAATAACGAAATTGCTTTTCAAAAATAAATAATCAAAGTTACGAAATGATCATCGACTGTTGGTGCTGACTGTACAACACATAAGAACCTACCTATCTCAAGGGAAGGTATCGTAAGTTTCAAATAACAAAGTTATTTGTTGTAACGTTACTAGTGATTTTCCTTGTTTTTGTTTACTTTCTATTTTAGCAATCCTTTGTTTACTTTCGTGAAATTATTTCAAGGAGTGAGATTGCTCCTCGGCTGCAATAAAAAGTTTCCCTACTTGTATCAAAATGTACAAATGTATAATGTTGAGAGGGATATATCAATGTAATCATATAAACTTGTGTTCTTTTGTAATAAAGCTCAGTATTGTATCAGCATTAGTTGTGTCATTTACTCTTTGATAATAATGTAACACCAAATGATTTGAAAAGAGTAACCATGGAGTTTCTTGCCGGTTCTTCTCCATAGGAAACGACCAACCCGAACCGTGCACCTTTTTTTCGACGTTTTATAAGTGCCCATCTATGCCTATGTGAAATAAAATATTTTGATTTTTTTGATTTTTTTTTGACTCATAATATCGCCCATCCGTACAATGTAATTATTATTACATTAAAACCACGTTACAATTACAACCACTAAAGAACAACTGAATATGAATGAACGAGTACACCATAATTACATGTGCGCGTCGGCGCGTTGCGAGTTTTTTTTCGTTTACGGAGAGGCGGCGCGTGCAGCGGCCCGCGTTATCACATGCGCAAACATAATGACAATGTACGCTGTTGTTGTTGTGTTGTTGTGTGTTGTGTTGTTGTGTTGTCGATGTCATTTGCGGTCCTCCCCGCAAGCAACGTTTCATTTCAAGCAAACGCGCGTAAAATCACGAAATACTCTCTAAGTGCCAACAAAAGTGTAGATACTTCTATTGTTTTGAAAGCCTTTATGTCCCGAAGTCACTTCACATAATAAAAGGCAAGTTTCTTTCGGGAATTTAAAAATGAGCTAATTCTTTTGCACTCACTTGTCGTTAATTTGAGTGGATGTTATTTTAAATCTGCAAGCTTCATCATCATATCAACTTACTTTTAATCAAACTTTTTTAAATTTCCGTACACGATGCAACTAATCACACACTACGTGTACATATGTTACTTACAGACTGATATTTAAATACTGCTGATATTTTGGTGATGATGATATTCTGATACTCATTGATGATTTGAGTTTTTTACTGGTTATTTTTGAGAAGTGTCACGTCTTTGGGTTTGTTCACAGTGCTTTGATAAGGTCGAAGGCACTTTCTTCAAGATAATCTACCGAGATTCTCAATATTCATTAATGAAACAGAATTTGCTTGAAACTATCTGCTTAGAATAAGTCTTCTAAAACTTTATTCAAAGGAGGTACAATTAATTATTAGAATAAGATATTTAAAAAAAGTATCACAAAAGCGTACATTTAGGCGCAATAGTTTTATTTCTAATTGGTATAATATTATTGCTTATAAGTAAACAATAACTAAAATATATTTAACAGTTGCAAGTAATGATAATGTTGAATTGAAATTTTTTGGTAACGACCTGCTCAATCTAGGCAATGATATTATAAAGAAGATACGCTACGTTCATACTGAGCGGCGTTCAAATATCGTTGCGCTGTTACGACTGCGATAGAGAATACGGAACGTATGATACAGAAAGAGATAGCTATTGCGCTTGAAGTACTTAAATTACGACAATTGTCTGAATTTGTCTGCAACAATTTGCGCGCGCTAGTGCGATATCTACCTCTTTTTATTTATAATATCATTGGATCTAGGTTTATTTTAACTTACCACTTAAAAAAAATTGTCTACTAGTTTTAGTTTCGAACATATTTTATACTATTTTTGAGAAAGAAACCTATACAAAAGTTATGGAATAGAAATTGTTGGAATACTTCTTTCCTCTTTCAAAATATTCCAAAGTTACACAGCACATACATACTCGGAAAATCTCTAGTAGTGGTCTGATATGGTAAAACTTCTACTGAATAAAGTTTATCTTCGTAACAAAGGAATGTCTGAATAAACTCGATCAGTTTGATAGTTTCCTGAAGTTTGGCAAACTATACTATAACACCACTAAGTTTTTATGGGATTGAACTAGTTTATTCGATGGTGATATTTTTGACCCTTGGTGACCCTTGAATTTTATGTTCAGGGAAGAGTTTTGGTGATAAAATGAAATACTCTCGTTTTTATAAAAGATCAGTGAAGATCGAGTCAGGAACTCATAAAGCAATCATCTGTCAATTACATTGATCTACTTTTTATTTTAGAACTAGCTGTGGCCCGGGGTTTCACCCGCCGCTTCTGACTTGTTTTCTTTTTGCGTAGCGTTATGCTATATAGCCTATAGCCTTCCTCGATAAATGGGCTATCCAACACTAAAATATTTTTTCAATTCGAATTATTAGTTCTTGAGATTAGCGCGTTCAACCAAACAAACAAACTCTTCAGCTTTATAATATTATAATAGATTTGATTTTAATATTATTATTCACACCTACAGGTACTTGGTAATACAAAAACATTTTTTTTTATTAGCCTATAGGTACTGTCCCACAGCTGGGCAAAGGGCTTCCCAATTCCTTCCATGAGCTCTTTTCCAGCGCCTCCTCGACCCAGCCTTCGCGGTACTCCGCGTCCAGATCGACTCACCACCTCTTTCTCGGCCGACCTCGGCGGCGCCGTCTGTCTTCCGACAACCATCGTGTGGAGACCTGCCCAGCGGTTATAGTGAATGCGGCTGACGTAATATTCTTAACTAGCTTTTACCCGAAGCTTCGCTTGCGTTAAATTATAATTTGACAAGCAATTCGGGTTATACTCTGCTTGTAACAATATAATTAAATTATGATTTGAAAGACATGTGGCGCCATCTATTATGATAAGAACGTTATGGTTGTTTTCCTCGGGAACAGTACTTTTTTCGGGATGAAAGGTACCCTATATCCGTTTCTGTACACCTGACAATGTATATGCAAATTTTCAGTATGATCGGTTCAGTGGTTTAGGCATGAGAAGGTAAAAACAAACAAAGTTACTTTCACATTTATAATATTAAGTAAGTAAGTAACGATTATTGCGTTTTTATTATAGCTTTTTTCTCTGTCTCTTTAAACACACACAACAACACAGACACATGCATACTCAACACACACATACACACACACACATTACACACAACACACACACAACACACACATAACATTTTCCATTCTACATTAACACAAGATAAGAGAAATAGAAAATCCATTTCATAAAACTAATACACGCAAAGGTACACCTATATCCGCATTTGCTTTTATCGCAACTAAAGTTAAATGTGGTCTCGTTACGACGAGTTTGCCACAATAGTTTCAAACCGGAATCGAACTCATGGCCTTTCGATCGGAAGTACGCTCTTGTTGTTTGAAACTGTTATTACGATTCATTAGAATCTGTTCAGTGTGTTGTTGCTTTTTGTCTTAAACTGAGCAAATGGCAGTAGTGTTCAGGAAATAAGTTTTTAAATGAAAAAGGCTTGATGTAGCGACAAAAATTGGAAGAGTATGCTTAGATGGTTTGGTCATGTGGAGAGGATGAGTGAAAGGCGACTACCAAAAGGCAGATGTGAGTAGCAACGCAGGGAGGGGACGCCCTAGAAGGATATACGCTGCCCTTATTGGTGAGGTTCTTCAGAAAGGTCAGGTGCGTAGCACTCGCAACCGGCGTGCGTGTATGACCAGATGTATGAACGTGGACGAGGCAAAAGGAGCATGTAAGGATCGTAGCAGATGGCGTTCTGTGGTTTCTGCCTACCCCCATGAGAAAAAGGCGTGAGTTTATGTACGTAGGATTACCTTAGTATGGAACTAGCCTGATGTGAAGCTATAGTGCGGCCTAGGGTAGAGCACACTTGCCTAGACGATACTGATTCACTGAGATCCAGATTATTCATAACTAGCTTTGCTTCAAGTTTCGTTCGCGTTGACTCAGGTTGCATTTTCTTCGAGGATGTGTGAAAAATAATAACATCCGCTCGGGAAGCCGCGCTTGCCTAGGTTGGTCCGTGGATGGGTGACCGCCCATTACATACCGAGTTTCCTCCGTGCCTCGGAAAACACGTTGAGCCTTTGGTTCCGGCTGTCATTTGTAGATCTTTGACAGTCGTATCAGGTAGTCGGTGTACCAAAAGTCTGACAACTAGTCTTACCAAGGGGTATTGTATTACCCAGTACTAACTGGGTTGTGGAGGTCAGATAGGCAGTCGCTCCATGTAAATTACTGATATACAGCTGCATCCGGTTAAATTGGAAACCGACCCCAACATATTTGGGAAAAGGCTAAGCGGATGACAAACTATTTTTTTTATAAAACAAGTCAATATAAAACAAATCTGAGACAGAAATAGTTTTTATGAAAATATAGAAACTTATGTACTTAGTTATAGTAATGTGGTTATTTTCATTAATGTCACTGGTTTGATTCTCAAGAGTAAAACCCCATATACTACAAATTAATTTCTGTAAATGAATTGGCTTTGAAACGTTGGTAAAGTTTTTAATTAATTATTTTTCGTCGTATATTAATTTTATCAACCCTGATCAACGTATTGCAAAATTGAATTCATTTAGCTTGCACTTGCTTAATTGCAATTTGCTGTGTGAGAATCCATATTGTTTTCACTAGAAAAGTTTTGAGGGAATTTTTAAAGTTATGATATTTAGAAATTGTATTTAAAAAAAATTGTTCTGTATGGTGTCCGGACGTAAAGAATAGCACCATCCCATATCTTCCCGTGGGTGTCGTAAGAGGCGACTAAGGGACTTACCAGAGAATGGGCAGCAGCGTTCTCTGTGTTTTATAACAACCATACTGCGATCGCCAACCCGCCTGCCAAGCGTGGCGATTATGGCAAAACCCCCCTTCTTGGGGGAGGCCTATGTCCAGTGGACGTCTTTTGGCTGAAATGATGATGATGATGATGATTTAAAAAAAAAGTGTGAAAATGTTGGAACTTTGATCCCCAATATTTCCGTAACTGGAAGGTTCCCAGGTATGGCCCAGTACAAAAAAATTATCACAATGACGCGAAAAACAAATATCTCGGCTTCGTTAAGGGTCTTTTTGCACTCTTTAAACAGACTCCATATCAAGAACTACTACTTACTACTTACCCAAAAATACTTTCCCTCTCACCCAAAAATTACGTTTTTTTGTAAAAATATAAAATCTCAGTTTCATTTAAATAGAATGAAATGCTTAGTAGCGAAAAATTAAGCATTTGTTGCAAAAAAATAACTTAAGCATTTACACATAATTATTTATACTTACTCAGAATTAAAATAACTTATTCTCAATTCCTCCATCCATTAAAACCTTGTTTATATGAACAGTAAGTGCCGATATTAAATTCCCGATAGACAAGAGAGCACAATGTGTTCATTAAAACGTTGAGCTCAAATGAGGTCGGGGACAATATCGAATTTCCTTTCCACAGGAATTTGGTGGTATCTCTTTGTTGGTTCCAGATTCTTAACTTTGTAAATTATAAAAATTATGGAGGGGCACATATTCTATGTCGAAGTTTTCAATCAGTGTTTCATTTTCTTTAAATTGGTATAATCAAAACAGCAAACAATGAAAACACTCTTGAAAAGTTTTAAATGTAGCAGCTTTTAAGAAAGAACCCTGTATGATGAAAAAGGATAAAAAACAAATATAAGATTTCCGTAGGAGCATGATTTTTGGATTATCGAAGCTTATAATACATAGAAAAAAGGCCACGTCAATGAAATAAAATCGTGAAATCATTCATTCACTATAAAGATAAATTGCTAAATCTATAGTCCAATCGTTTTTCCTAAGCAAAACAATTGAATGTGAACTTGTACCAAAAACTCGCAATTGTAAACGATAGCTTTCGCTGCCCATATTAACTGTCGCTGTTATACCATACCGCACGCGTAACATAATACACAGGTCCTGTATTACGATACGCATGAGATAATAATATTTAGTGACAGTTCGTACGGGTAGCGATAAATATCGTTTGCCATTACGAGTTTTTGGTAAAAGTTCACATTCAATTGTTTCACTGACTTAATTTTACTACAGCTAAAGGCCTTATAAATGAGTACTAAAGTGGTGTGTGATGCCAAGGATGGGAAATTCCATCAAGCACGCTGGGGCGTGTATCTAATATTGCACTAATTTGTAAGCTAACCTTTCCTTGACATTCAAAGATTGGCAATAAAAAGTACTATCATCAAAAGACGTAGGTATAAACCCAATGTGGGTTGCAAATCCTACAAATAAAAGAAACTTTTATAGAAATACTTTTTCATCAAAGTTCTTTCAATTTTCAGGGCGATTGATATTTACAAAGACCTCGCGTGAAATAAGCTTGTGTGGGTCTTCCAAGTTGATTTACTGAGTACGAAGTGCGAAAATTTGTTGACAAGAAAATGTTTTTGTACTTTGTTAAAAGGGATACTCTATAAGTGTATTTTCGCGACGTTTTTCGCGTAAAGAAATTCAAAGTGTTTGATGTTGAGATTTACCTAGGTAGAGATTAGGGTCATGTTTATTTGATGATTGTGTGTGTCACAGCTGATATATTTTAAGCTCTGGTTGTGAAAAACATATTTTACTACACAAAACTTAAGGTACATTTGATCTTCAAATGCTACGAAGACATTCACCAAATCTCCATATTTTATGTCTGCATACAATTTTTCTTCTTTCATGTCGATGGTACGGTTGTTTAAATTTCTTGGGCCCATTATGTGGCTAAAGCCATTGGGCCATTGTGTGGTTGTGGTGTAAAGTTCTGGAGTGGCGACCGCGAACCGGAAGACGCTGCGTTGGAAGGCCTCCCACTAGGTGGACCGATGACCTGGTGAAGGTTGCAGGGATCCGCTGGATGCGAGTCGTACGGGACCGGTCAATGTGGTGACACTTGGGGGAGGCCTATGTCCAGCAGTGGACGTCTTTCGGCTGAAATGATGATGATGATGATGATTATGTGGCTATGTTAATTGCGGCATCTTTGGCGTATTTAAGGTCCTCTAAAGTGCAGGTATTGGTATACTTTGGGCACTTCAGCAAGTAGGAAATCGTCTGGTCGGGAGCACCGCATTCACACTGAGTCGCAAGGAAATGTAATTAAGTTTTTCGAATTCAACAATGGAAACTATTCATCTCCTAATGACTATTGCAATATCACTCAGAATTTTCCCCCAGTCTCATCATTATCTAGCATAAAAATACCTCCCATTGTTATTCCCTCTACAGTTTCCATCTCAAATCTTTGATTTACGGGTCGAGCCTATCAGTCCCAATTGGGCGCCAATTCACAAAATTATTGTTGCCTTGTCCAACGTTGTATAAATCCCAGAATACATCTATTAGCATATTTACATTATCAGAAATCTAAGCTATTATCCGTTTACAAGGACCTTTTGACATCGGGGACTTGGGTCCCCAGGGAAATCAAGAGCATGTCAAGTCCTGAATACAGCGGACAATTTAAACATCGCAAAATAAGTGTTTTTTTTTTTTGATCTTGTATTTGCGAAAGTATTTTGATTAGGTTGTTGACTGAGTTCGCGAGGACTTTCGGTTCTCGATTTTGATTTTGTATAGATTTTGTTGAGAACTCTCATTTTGTGCATATTTGTTATTACTTACAAATTTTCCTGCGTATTATTCCATTAAAAAAAACATTATCTCAGGACATTTGTTCATTACTAAGGTTACGACACGGTTATCACCGCTGCTCGTTTGATTTTGGAATAGTTTGAAGCAAATCATATGCAATCCAAGATGGCGGACTAGTAATTTTTATTTTTTATGCATTCCCATGATATGGCTATAAATTGAAAGGGTTTGTTTGGGTTTTTCTCATATTCTTCTCAAAGAATATGAGAAATAAAATGACGTCACTGTAAAGCGTGTCTTTAGTTTTCTTTAACTTTAATATTATAATCATGAAGCATAACTTAATTTTTTGGTCAGAGCTCCGCACTGCGGAATATGAAATTATTGATACACGGAAACTTTAAGTAGCGTTGTGTGTGGAACGAACTAATGAATTGAATGTTTTGCTAGTAATATCGAGAAAATGCAGTACTTTACGTAACAAAACAGGAAGTGTAGTGTTTGTGTGTAGTTTAAACAATTGTTGTTTGGCCAGAAATAATAAATAAAATAAATAATATACGGTCACACTTATTGTCATCGATTAGTAAGGCAGAGTCGTAGCTATAGTTTTGTTAAGTTATGTTAAAGTCCCATGTCATAGGGGGCTACCCTCCACGTAGGGGTCCGCACGGGCCGATGCCTGCCAGGGCTGCGGGACTGTTCGAAAGAGATACCGCGGCCCTGGAACACAAAGGGCAAAGAAGGAACATGGATGGGTTTTAGTCAGTACAAGTCTGACACTCCCTCCCGCTCTGCCCAGAGCGGGGGGGGTCATTTGATGATTTCCCATCCCAAAAAAAAAAAAAAAAAAAAAAGGGGGCTACCCTATTGCCATCAAACGGGAACAAATTCTGATTTTGTGACTCCTACTAAGAAATTACTGATGGGTTGTTACCCAATAGCCCTTTGCCTAAGGTTAGTAGTTAGTAGGAAGTACACCCACATATTTCACCAGTTATGTTTAAGTCTCATAGAACAGTGGCAAGCCTATTGCCATCAACCGGGCACGAATCCAAAACTTTGCCCGACCCGGGAATTTAACCCAGGACCTCATGTTCAGCAGTCGCACTTGCGACCACTAGACCAACGAGGCGGTCTTTACTTTACGTAATATCCAATATCGTTAAGTATGAAAACCCGTAATGTCGCATGTCAAAGAAGTTCCAAATTCGGCGACTGCATGTATTCGGTACGATGTTCATTACGCTTACTCAACTAAAATAAACACTCAATATACAAGAATAGCCAGCAATACATAAGGTACTAATGTAAGCAATAGTTTCGTATTTGCATACACAAACGTTAGTACATTATGTTAGATCAACAGATCAATTCTGTAGGCGGCGGCGGTGTTGTGTTGGTTAATTTTTCGGTGCTAACTTAGGATCTAATATTCGGATGTATATTTTTACTTAAAGTACATCTTTTCATGGCAAAGAGTACAAACGTAGGAAAGAAGCTTCTCATAATACATATAATATACAACATTATTTTTAGTATATGCGAAACCTGAATATAGTTTGCTCAGAATAAGTAACTGAATCGATTTCAATAATTTTTAAACCATGTTATATTTTTTCACAAAAATATTTAAAAGAGTTGGACACCGAACGACTTTAAGTACCTATCGCAATTATTTAGGTACCTACTGCCAAATTATTATTATCAATGAGCTCAAGACGACGCTAGAGGCGCGCGCTGCGTGGGGACCACGATTTTGAGCGGACAACTAGGTAACAGAACAAGCTTATAACTTTGTGATTTTTCATGATACAGTTTTGAAATTTTGAACATAGATTCTTTACATAAAAATACGTGTATCAGGTTTCACGGTTTTCGCTTTATCGTTTTTTATTTTTTTCGTATTGGACTTGGTCTGATATGTTGCTAAAATATGTGGTAAATAAATAAATAATAAATAATTGTTACTCAAGAAATCGGGAAAAAAATATCAAAGAGAGATCAGACTCACCCCCGTGAGTCTATTGCCATCAGCCGGACACAAACTCCGTGGCTGCTACTAAATGTAATAGGGGGCGAGTCTATTGCCATCAACCGGTCACAAATCCAAACTCTGTGGCTGCTACTGAAAAATTCCTGATGAAAAACCCCAATAACAATTTGGCCGAGCCGGGAATCGAACCTATGACCTCATGATCAGCAGCTGCGCTTGCCACCACTAAACCAAAGAGGCAGTCTAAAAATAAACTGTAAAAAACAACGTAAATATAAAACTCAATAGCTTCTCGTCATAAATCAAAATCTAACCGGTATCATGAACGACAGAAAACATGATAAGAAATAAAGCCGAAAGCGTTGATTCAAACCGGATGCATCAACAACCCTTTCGCTCGTTCCCGAAATATCTTTCCATCGATTTTCTTCAAAGACGTCGTTTGCTCATCTTCTGAGAAATTGTTACGGAATGAGGCATTCGTTCAAGAGAACATATTTTTATCTGAATTGAGTGTGCTCGTCGCTTGAATTTATGTTATGAATTCAGAACAAGGGACTCTTGAAATTTGTTTTTTTTTGCAGCTGTCACGTAGGTACGCACTTATTTTGAAGGTTATGTTTTCTTTATTTCCTTCTGTACTCATTCTCAAATAATTATACTAGCTCTTGCCTGCGACCTTCGCCCGCGTGAAATTTTATAGCCTATAACCTTCCTCGATAAATGGGCTATCTAACTCTAAAAGATTTTTTCAAATCGAACCAGTAGTTCCTGAGATTAGCGCGTTCAAGCAAACAAACAAACAAACTCTTCAGCTTCATAATATTAGTATAGATTAAATATTTCTCAACTGTTTTGAGGTCGACTTCCAGTCTAACGATATAGCTAAATATCATATCATCTGCCTAGCCTTTTCCCAACTATGTTGTGTTCAGCTTCCAGTCTAACCCGATGCAGCTGAATACCAGTATTTTACATGGAGCGACTGCCTATCTGAAGACTAGTTGACAGACTTTCGGGCCACTGACTACACTACTCAACACTTAAAAAATATCTGACCCAATTCATATTATTTCATAATAAGCTTGACCAATATAAAAATACTGTATGCATTTTATTTCGATATCACATCTGGTTATAGGGATAAATATTTTTTTATTTTTTTACCTACCTACAAAAGTTAAAATGCGGGTAGTCCGGAAACTTATTACTTTTGCAAATGGAACATAGTGCATTTGTTAGTATATTAACTGACTTCTAAAATGTCGCGAGTGTGTGTTAACAGTCCTGATTTATTTTGCTATATTTGTGGCAAGTTTACGCCGAAATCGAAAAAAAAACCACTTTCTGACTTAATTAAACAGTGCTATCAAGCTTATTTTAACCGTGTCGTAAGGAATCAAGACAAGTCTTGGGTTCCTAAAGTGTGCTGCTTAAGATGTTATACATATCTCAATGGTTGGTGTAAGGGAACAACTAAAAAAATGCCATTTGGTACGCCAATGGTGTGGATGGAGCCAACGAATCATGCCGTCGATTGTTATTTTTGTTTAACGCAATTAAAGGGGTTTTCTGAAAAGCTGATTCAAGATCCATCTTTTATATCTGCTCTCAATAATATTGAAAAACAAGCATGGAACGCTTTTGTCGATGTCACTAACAATTTCCTTGGTAACAAGAAATCTGAAGATTTTCGCGAAAAAATAAAAGTTTTATT
Organism: Noctua fimbriata; assembly: GCA_905163415.1. Classification (NCBI taxonomy): domain Eukaryota; kingdom Metazoa; phylum Arthropoda; class Insecta; order Lepidoptera; family Noctuidae; genus Noctua; species Noctua fimbriata. The sequence continues at coordinate 5,622,044 of LR990929.1, read as the reverse complement.
GGACTGCTACTATAAAATGGGCTGCAATATGTCACTTAAGTTGCATTTTCTTCACTCGCATTTGGACTTTTTCCCTGAAAATATGGGATCAGTCAGTGACGAACATGGCGAACGCTTTCACCAAGATGTTGTTGCATTTGAAAAGCGATTTCAAGGCAGATGGGAGCCTGCTATTAATTATTAATTATATATCTTTATTTCAATCAGCTTTGGATCATATAGGTACAAATAAATTACATTAAAATCAATTCCAAATTAAAATTAAACACATAATCAAAATAAAATTAAATACAAAATCCAAATTAAAAACATAATTAAAATTAAAACATAATCAAAATAAAATTAAAAATAAAATCCAAATTAAAATTAAAAACATAATCCAAATCAAAATTAAAAACAATCAAAATAAAAGTAAAAACAAAATCAAAATTAAATTAAGAACAAAATAAAATTTAAAAATCAAAATTCAAAATTAAAACAATATCTTAAAATTAGTACGAACGTGAACCATGCAGCAGTGGTTCACGTACTGACAGTCGAATCGTTCAGCAAACGCTTTCAGGATACTGTTGCGGCTGGCCCGCACCCTTCGAACCAGGGATGTGCACCGCTTGCGCATGATTGTGTAGAAGCAATCCACACGCGCCTCGGCAAACATTCCCGCCGCGCTACAAAAGCGAGGCAGCCCCAAGAGCACCCTGAACGCGTTATTGTATTGGACACGCAGAGCGCTGTACTGTTTGTGCGTGTAATCCAGCCACAGACTGCCGGTATAAAAGGACGTACAAAATGCCCTAAATAGGGTTAATTTGACGCCCCTCGAGCACCGAGCAAATCTGCGGGCTATCATATTCGCACGAACAGACAGCGCCCTACGTTCCCTTTCAATGTCTGCATCGTCTTCCAGGTCAGAGGTTAATAAATGTCCAAGGTATTTAAAAGTATTTACTCTATTAAGTGGGCATCCGTTGAGCCTAACTGCCGGTAAGTAATCTGGACACTTCCTCTTAGCCCGAAAGACCATGCACTCGCTCTTGTTCGTGTTATACAACAAACCATGTTCTTCAGCATACTTTTCACAGATGCCAATCAGCCTTGACACACCACAGACAGAGGCGCTCAGCAGCACCATGTCATCAGCGTAACTGATATTGTTTAGGCACAAATCTCCAATATGGCAACCGACATGCGTGCTGCTGAGCCTCTCTATCAACGCATTAACATACAGGTTGAAGAGCTTCGGTGAGGTTAGCCCCCCTTGCCTCACGCCGCACTCCAACCTGTAAGGGGTCGAGTAAGCCCCCGACCATCGAACAACATTGACCTGATTTTTGTACCAGTATTGGAACACTCGGATCAGTTCGTCTGGCACTGACGCTTGCTGCATCTTCTGCCACAGCAGATCGTAGCAAACCAAGTCAAAAGCCCTCGACAAGTCGAGGAAGCAAGCAAAGACAGGTGTACTTCTATCAGTGTAGTACTTGACAGTCTGCTTTAAACACAATATAGCTGTTTCTGTGGAGTGACCGGCTTTGAAACCAAACTGGTTATCATGTAATTTCAAGTACTTATCCAGCTGAGTGTTAAGCAAACCGTCAAGCACTTTCGAAATAACAGTGGCCAATGAAATGGGCCTATAGTTGTTCTTATCGCTGACATCACCGGTTTTATTCTTAATAATTGGCACCACCACAGTCTTCATCATCCGCTCAGGCAGATACGAATGTCCTATACACAAGGAGTAGAACATCGCTAAGACTCTGGGCAGATGATGACCAGCATGCTTAAGGTGTTCAATACTTAAATCATCGTGGCCTGGAGACTTGCCCCTTGACATAGACATAATGACATGTCTCACCTCCTTTGCCTTAAACCGGACACTGAACTCCTGACCACTACAACCAGCACTGCCTGTAAACTGCGACGGTCCCAACGGTGACGAAACAGCGAAGTGCTGCCTAAATAGCTCGGCAATCCCTGTGACATCAGCAGCGCCGCTGATACTCACCGGCAGGCCGGGCCTACTATTGAGTTTATCGGTAGATTTCCAAAAACTGCGGAAGTCGCCCTTAGAATGATGCGACGCCAACATATCCATTTTAATTTGGTCACTATTGTCCTGGCACCATCGTAAGCGCGACTTAAAAATTTTACGACTTGTCTGCATTTCAATCCAAACACGACCCTCGCGCGGTCTGCCATAAGACACCCACTGCTCAAACTTTAGCCTGGCTTGCCTGTGAGCATCACTCACGTGCTTATTCCACCCCATTACGGGTTTTCTATTACGAACATGGTTTGTTTCGCAACTTTCAGAAGCTGCTTGGCATAAAATATTAACAATGTCATTATACATTTTATCGATAATAATTCTGTGGTCCAAATTATTACAAAAATAGTCACAACACGCACTTAATTCAATTGGAAAGTCAACATATTTTAAATGATCATTACAAAATTTAGTATAAATGTCAATTTGCTTAGGTTTTCTATCGCCCCATTTTATTTTATTACATGTCAGATTTTTATTATTGTTTGAGTTGTACAATTTTGGTTTGATTTTATTTAAGTTACATTGTATTAAGAGAGGGAAGTGATCGGACCAAAGTACATCGTGTTTAACATTAACATTAATAATAGTGTTCATGGCTGCTTTCGTAGCAACACAGTGATCTAGCCAACGTCTCGAGCCGTTCGCTTCGCTTATGAAAGTATAAGTGTCAGAGTTTACTCCCAACAGTTCAACATCGGCACATAACAACTCAGATTCCCGACAAAAAGAAACCAATTCAATATAAAATTGCTCATTGGGATGCGAATTAAAGTCTCCGAGTAGAAAAGCGGTTTCGATATTGTTATCATTGATTATAGCACTCACCAGGCTGAGGCAGTCCGTAAAATCCGTTAAGTTCGCACTATTATCCGTCGGCATGTATACACTGAACACCAGAAATGACCCTGATTTCATACATACTTTAACGGCACATAATCGCGGGTTATCGCACTGCACTACCGATTATCAAAAACACTTTTCCGCCACAGCAGTGCAACTCCGCCGTAGGGCCGTCCTCGCAGCATGCCAGCCGTGGTGTCCACCGCCGACGTCCCAGTGCACCCGAACTCCGCGTCGATTTCGCTCAGGAACGAGATATCGTGGGGCAGCAACCATGTTTCTTGTAAGGCAATTATGTCTGACGTGCTACATAGTTGCCTGACACTCTCGACCGAGCGTTTTATACTCTTACAGTTGTAGCTTACTAGGTTATACATTAATATTTATTTTACGCCGTTCAAAGTACCGCTATTTGCATCGATCGTGTAATTTCTCATTTTAAAATGTACGAATTTCCTGAAAATAATTCCCTCGGGCCATAGCTTATTATCAAGAAACATTTCCACTTTAGTTTCCGTCACAAAGAATTTGTATGCGTTATATTCTTTGGGATATTTAAACGATATTCTTTCAAGCGTGATCACCTCGTTCGTTTTATGATACACATAATTAGCAATATCTTTCTCCGTCGTGTCTTTATGCACTTTAGTAATGAAGATTGGCACTGTTTTTATTGCAGCTTTGAACTTCCCTTCACTGTCCCTGGCGGTACCAGCGGTACCCAGATATCGGTAGCTCATACTCCGCTTTTTACGGTGTGAAACTTTTTCCCATCCGTCATTATTATTGTTTTGCACCGGCTCAAGTACAATAGGCACGGTCGGTGTCTCTGCCATATGCACGACCGTTCGTCGCTTCGGTGATGTCACGTCCTTCTGCTTCGTAGTAGTTGAGGTAGCGGCGACGACAGCACGGGCGCCAGCGGCGGCAGATGCGACGCGAGGGGAGGGGCTGCGCTCGGCCTCTCGCCGCGGCAAGACAGCTGACTGAATACCACGGTCATAAGTTTCTGCAACTACCTCCTTTATTTTTCTAAATGATTGTTCGTTATTTTTTAATATTTGTAACGAGGAGTTATCCATACAATTACTGCAGTCATCCATAATTGATGAGTTATTGACGTGGGATAAGCCAATGGGACCACCATCAACATGCCATCCGCTCCGTTTCATGTTCACTTTACACACAGACGCCGCTGGCAATAATGAGTCATTTTGTAATCTCAAAATCTCCGTTTTAAAATCTTTGAACTGTGTCTGCGTCACATATACTTCTTTAAATTCTTTGACTTCATTCTGAATTCGAAGCAAATCCTTTAGAAGTTTTGTGCAATCGAGGTGGTCAAACAATATTGGAGGTAGCTTTTCCAAGTCCCTTGCTACGAAAATTGGGAATTGATCCGGCTCCACTGACTTAAAAACGTTAATTATGTCCACTAGATCTCGTTGTTCCTTGCCTTTGTTTTTCCTCTTTATTTTTGCCTTCTCCACAGGAACCGATTCGTACAGCAGTGTTTTAGATTTTTCGATATCTTCACTTGTAAACGTAGATGTACATAACCGCACTAGCGTGTCTTCATCGATCACTGATATTTTATTTTGGATATACGACAACAATTCATCTATAACTACGTTACAGGAAACGCATTTAACCACTGTCGTCATTTTTACAACAACTGAGTTTCGTTCGTCAGTATATAATACATCCTCACCGGAGAGATGCGCGCGCGCGACTGACTATGCTGGCGGATTACTGTTGGAGCCTTATTAGAGAGACCCCTGCTACTGAGTACAAGAGAAAAGCCAGCCACTCCCAAAAAACTACGCCATTTCAATTAAAATTAGAATAAAATTATGGAAAATTCGTGATTTCGGACATGGATGTTTATCTGGACATTGAGATGTGATGGTGTGTGTATATTTGCATATTTTTATTACTTTAGTGGCAAGAAATAGTAATCACTTAATGCGACCTCAGATAAAATCAAAAGTTGAAAATTTGTTGAGTAGTGCTACCTGTAACGACTGTCAAATATCTACAAATGACAACCGGGACCAAAGGGTTAACGTGTTTTCCGAGGTACGGAGGAAAATCGGTATATGATGGGTGGTCAACCATGGACGGACCAACCTAGGCAAGCGCGGCATAACCTAAAGATCAACCCGAGCGGCTGTTATTATCTAGCCATGAGTTCCACTGTTATTTTGCAGCTGAATTGAAGGCATTTTAAATGGAGTTCAACTTTATTACAGTTCTAGAAAGATCTTTTGCGGCTTGAATGAAATTTTCAGGTGCGTTGAGAAAAAACAAGATTACAACGCTAGTTCTAATATTGGCCACGTGCCAAAAAAATACCTTGTACAACAATGATATTATAAAGAAAGATACGCTACGTTCATACTGAGCGGCGTTCAAATATCGTTGCGTTGTTACGACTGCGATAGATAATACGGAACATAATGATACATAAACAGCTAGCTATTCCGCTTGAAGTACTTAAATTACGACAATTGTCTGAATTTGTCTGCAACAATTTTTGCGCGCCAGTGCGATATCTACCTCTTTCAATTTATAACAATTATCATTGTTGTACAACATTATTTCGTACCTACTAATGTTGATAATATCTGTAACATTTGTCTGTTTCATAACGTATATTATTCCGAGGGTAAAGAGATTCATAACATTTTCTCATTGTCTTTATTGCACATTTTATCTTGTTACGATGGTATTAAAGCTTACTCATACTTTCTAATGAGGACATGGTTTAGATGGCATAAATAGCATTTTCCTCAAACAATAGACTGGAAATGTAATGAAAAATTTTCTTTTTTATTGTAAAACTCGCATTTAATGACGCATAATGTGTGTGGTTGAATTTTTTTTTATAAACAGTGTTTCTGATTAATTGGCATACGATTGTGAGCCGTCTGCCGTCGAATGTAACTCCATTTAATACCAGTGAATTGCTAGGAATGACCACCGCGGCACAGTGGTTACGTTCTGCCGTGCATACTTGCACAGCGAGGCTTTGGGGAGACCTCGACCACCCAGGGATGCGCCCTAACAGGCGTAGCAAAGAGTGAGCTCCAGACAGGACTTTTAAGAGGAAACGGTGTTTCCTCCCACCTGGGTGGTTTTAGTGAGGTAAACTCCCTCTATCCCCAAAGACCAGTCATCTTTTGAAGGTATCTACCAAAAACAAAAAAAAGAAAGATTGTAGTTGCAGCTGATTTTGATTATGTCTTCAAGATTTTTAGAAAAAACAAAGTCATTTAACTCACTATTTAAATCAATTCTTCGTACAAAAATATTGTCTACGGAATTTTCGATTTCCTTTACAAACTAAAACTGCCGTCTATTTAAACACAAACACACTTATTAAAATCATATTGACCTTTTCTCCCACATTAACTGCTAGTAATTAAATTTCCAACGATTCTAATAAAGTAGTCGCAAGTTAGTGCAATACTGCCAATATTACTGGGACCGTTTCATTCCCTCGGTAGATGCACGTGTTGAGGAAATACACAAGCCCACGTGCTGATAAAAATACACTGCAGTGTATTTTTTATGGTTCCGTATCCTAAGAGGACGGGACCCTATTAATAAGCCTTCGGTGTCCGTCCGTCCGTCTGTTTGTCTGTCAGCGGGCTGTATCTCATGATCTGTAATACGTAGACAGGCGCCACGTGGCTTTCGAATCGTTATTGAATTTAAAAGTTTAATTGTCAAATTCTAAATTAACGCGAGCGAAGCCGCGAGCAAATGCTATTATACGATAAATTACTTATTACCAGCTAACTTTAAAGTGTACAACACCATTCTAAAAATAAAATCAACGTCTTCCTGCCTACAATTAATTATTTTGGAGCCAGGTTAGGAAAACCAGCGATTTTTCATATATCTCAGCAGCCAAGGCTAAAATGACAAGCAAAAATCTTAATTCTGATGATTCTGTAAGAATTTAGATTTTCGAGCTTCTAAAAGTTAACATCGACAAAGTCGCAGCTACGATCCGACCCCGTGTATCTGTCCAACACATCGTTTCGCGTCAACAGATTCCTCTGAGATAAAATGACGCGCTCCAACGCTTTCAGTTGAAACTTGAACATTTTGTAGCAAAATGTCGACGATTTTTGTGAGGAATTGAAGTTTTTAGGTTGGATTTTTAGGAAATTACTAGCCTCTCCTCGCACCTGTGTAAGTCAGACAGTCCCACGGTTACATACTACTGTGATAAAAAATATCCTAAATTTCTAGTCCAGACCATGTTCTATACGTGCATCAAATGTTGTCTAAATCAGTTTATTCGCTAAGGCGTAAAAAAGGTAAATAGACAACTACCTTTGCATTTATATTATTAGTATTGATCCGTATATAAAGGGTGTAAATAGACCATTAACGAAGCCGAAAGGCACTTGTTCTCCCCGTCATTGCGTTATTTTTTTCCTAGACCGTACCTGGGAAGCTTCTAGTTACGGAGATATTGGGGGTCAGAGTTACAAATTTTTCACAAGTTTTTTTTTTTTAAATACTTTATTTTTAATGTAAGATTTTTACTTTAAACACCTCCACAACCCCCGTGCTTTTCAATCCATCTATCAGCACAATGCTTTGAGTGCGTTCCATCGAGTCCTACCGTAAAACGTGATTTTTCACCCCAAAAAATAAGGCGTTTCCCAGCAATAATTTTTGTGTAAACTTACTTAGTTTGATGTACAGAATGCTTGGTTGACGGCTTTGTGAAGGGTCTGTTTACACTCTGTATTATAAAAACCTTTTTTTTATTTATAACACAGGTTAAGGAGTGTGAAGATCTCGTGGTTTAATAATAACAGCCGCTCGGATCGATCTTTAGGTTAAGCTGCGCTTGCCTAGGTTGGTCCGTGGATGGGTGACCATCCATTACATACCGAGTTTCCTCCGTGCCTCGGAAACCAGTACTTGACAGTCGTTACAGGTAGTCAATGGTACAAAAGTCTGACAAACAGTCTTATCAAAGACTATCGTATATATATATTACCCAGTACTAACTGTGTTGTGGAGGTCAGATAGGCAGTCGCTCCATGTAACATTCTGATATTCTTATATAATACCATGTACACACGGCGGCATATCAAGCTACACATTTCCAGTATAACATGGTCCCGCTTTGTATAGACTTCCTATACAATGAGAGATCCGCATAAACTGGTTATTTATAGCTTCATTGGTCATCGTGTGTACAAAGAGTACCTCGGAAAACGGATTGGTAGTATTTTCTAGAACTCGCGGTGTTTTAGTCTCAACAAACAGTACTGCATTTCGAGTTAGGAACGTACATGTAGCGGTATTTTTCAGAACAGCGAATTATTTTCAACTTCGATAGAATTTTAGCAAATTTAAACACTCGTCTATTTGTTTTATCACGAGCTTGTATTTAGGAAATGATAATAAACGGAAGTATAAAATTCAAACCGTTTAACTTAAGGATTTTTCAAGAATTGTACACAGATTGCAAACATCAATCAACTCTGCCCATAACAGTCCATTCAGGCCCCCTGGAGGACTAAAACGGCCATTTTAGCAGAATTATAATAGGATAATAATATTATGAATTACGTTGCGATTCGGAAAATGGATGTATAAACTGTATAGTGTCGGAGGTAAAGTATAGCACCATCCCATATCTTCCCGTGGGTGTCGTAAGAGGCGGCTAAGGGACTTACCTGAGAATGGGCAACAGCGTTTTCTGAGGTTTTTTTAACAATCGTACTGCGATCACCAACCCGCCTGCCAAGTGTGACGATTATGGCAAAACCCCCCTTTCATCATCATCTTTCGGCTGAAATGATGATTATGATGATCGTAAAATGGTTACAATGTGGCAATTAATTATATTAACTGCGACTGTGACCATTTTAAGAATTCTAATGTTATTCATATTATTATCCTATTATGATTCTGCTAAACTGGCCATTTTAGGCCCCTTGTGCTGGGCGTAAGCCTCCCAAGCTGCGCCATAACACCATGTCTTCCATCTTGCCCTTCCGCGTAGTCTGACCCAGCCACCTTTGGAAACTTACTTCTACTGAAATATCTACAAAAAAATATCAAGTCACATCTACAATTGGAAACCTGCGAAAATCACGTTTCAGTTTTACATTCGTTAAAAAAAACATAGCTTTAACACATTGATATGTGGATTAAATTTTAATGAAAATCTGAAATGGACAGCTTTAGTCCTGTCTGTGTTTGCTCATCGATCGGTGCAGATTGGATTTATTGAACTAGCTTATGCCCGCGACTTCGCCCGCGCCGAGTTCGGTAATTATCCCACGGGATCGTACTACCGGGATAAAAAGTATCTTATATGTTAATCCAGATTATAGAGTATCTGTGTGCCAAATTTCAACCAAATCCGTTTTACCGTTTTTGCGTGAAAGAGGAACAAACTTCCATACATCCTCATAAACTTTCGCATTTATAATAGTAAGTAAGATTATGAGATGATTTTTATATTTATGTATGTTATGAAGTTTGACTATTGCGGATAACTATTGGATATGGGCAGTACCCACGTCCGCCTCATTGTCCAGTATTGCATTTCACATTTAGCCCTCGACCACCATTTTCTCCATTTACAGTTGTTTCTTATTTCATCTATAGCAGTATAAGATTTTGACGTCATTATTTTCTTGACTGAATCTGAATCGACTTTTAAAAAAAGTAACTCTTTCACGGTCCATTAAGTAGTGTCACCTTGGCACCTTGGACAGTTATAACGTTAATCACCAAAGCCCAATTTCATTTTTTTCCAATGATACTGAACGCGATCAACAGAACTAAACGTCGTTCAAGAGAAGACAGGTGTCAATATTCCAAAGCAAGTATAACAGAGACCGCTCACGCGGTTAAGATGCGCTGTTCATAGGTGAAATGCGCCCTAACAGTACACATAAATATCTGGTTTCACACACAAAGCACCGCTATGACGTTGACAAAGCTTTAACTTGTAACATACCCTTAAGTTAAACCGTTACAGGACCTGGTACAACCTTAATCACACGAACGAAACACCTCTTGTATTTAAGAAAGGTACAAAGGGCTTCAAAACGCCCGAAGTTATACAAAAGCTCATTCATACGTAGCCTCACACAAACATTAAATACAGGTAGATAAAATAAAAAACACTGTGAAGGAAAACATTGCGAAAGAACGTGAATAGTTTGAAATTGGCAACACCCAACGAATGTTTTTGCTACGATTCTGATACATATGTGCATGTTTTTACCCGACTTGCCCAGGAGGAGGGTATTTTTTTTTTATTATATTGATTTTGCATGAACTTACGTCTTTTTTCAATGGATGTAGGCAGAAACAATAGAACGCCACTTGAAAACATTTGCTACAATCCTTACGTACTCTTTTTGCTTCGTCTACGCTCATAGATTTAGGCACTCATGCGAGTTGCCAGTGCCGTCGGTTGCCAGTTGCGAGTACCTGACCTTTCTAAAGATTATTTGATGACTAGGTCCTATTTTATTCTATTATTAAATGGCAAGCAAAGCCGATTCTGATAAGGTTAGTGTTTGTTTCTCCTTCTAAGGCGTCCCTCTCGATATTTCCACTCTTAAATCTGCATTTAGGCTTTTGATGATGGTTTATATTTTTTGTTTTTTTCTGTTCCACAGCTTGACAAAGCAACCCCCCCCCCCCCAAGTCCTTCCAGGAGCTTTCATCCAGCGCCAACAGGAACCAGCCGAGGTATGCGTCCAGTTCGTCTCGTCACCTCTTCTTAGGTCGGCCACGGCGATGCGTTTCAGTAATGCCAAGTAAAAGAAATCTACGATCATATTTTAACCCTTTGACCGCCATAGTCACATAGACGTGACGAGCAAGCGCGTGCCCTGTACGCCAAACGACACATATATGTGACAAAATAGTAGGTGAAATTGTGGCTTGTCGTGGAAGGAACGCGCGTGCGTTTATGCTCTGGCGGTCAAAAGGTTAAACTAACTGTGGGCTGCGACTTTCATCCACGTGAAATGTAATATAAAAATATTACTTCCCTGTTTGAATCGGACTCTGTTAACAATTTCGTGGGTTTTAATTTTTTTGCACGGAACCCGAAACCTTTTTCTAAAGTAGCTAAAGTGATAAATCTCCTTATAACATCAACTATCGGCCGGTAAAAGTCCCGTCAAGATCGGTCCACCCACTTTCGAAAATTAACCTGAAGAAGCTGACAAAGAGACAGACAAAAATTAAAAAAAAAAAAATTCTTGTTATAAGTGCCGTATACAGGGTGTAAGGGACAGCCCTCCACAAACTGACAGGGTGCATTCACCTCCTTATTTTGAACCATATTCCACCGGAATTTTTCTCTGGATTTTTTTTTTTTTTTTTCAGTTACTATTCCTTTATTTCAATGTAAATTTACATTTACTGTAAGCAGCACTCAATTTATGTAAATAATACGGCTAAAATAAAAAAATTAACAATGTATGTTGAAATAATCTAACGAACGACAAGTGAAATCAGCTGTTCACTTCCTGCCTAGCTTACAGTGTTCATCAAAGTCGTCGTCGCGCTTGCCGTTCGCTACGTGCGTTTTGCCACGGTAACGATACATTGCATATGAGGAAATAAAACAAATCAAATTAATGGAGGATAACATTTCTGAAGTAATTTCTGGTCCGGTCATCTTAGTACGATATACTGAATTCACACCATCAGTTTGTGGAGGGCTGTCCCTTACACCCTGTATACTTTCATATGCATTTAGTAAAAAGCTGTTATTTTAAATTTACAAACAGATCTCTTCAATTTTATTGAACAGATTAAAGCGGGGTTTAATCCGCTAAATCAATAACCCATTACAGCAGACTGTTTCAATGAGTATTTATTCACCTTATCTTAATTTAAGTAAAAAGTTTTAAAGTAAATTGGCCATTTCTTGGTGCCAAAAGAAGACGGAAGTTACAGTTCTTAAATTTTAATAAGTTCTTTTGGCGTGTCATCAAAAGATCTGTAGAAATTTTTGGCACGACATTTTTATTATTTTCTACCTCTTTTCTAATTAGCTGCTACTTTTAATAAAATCTACTGAGCTACTAACCGTTACTGCTTCGTCGATCTATTGGTTGTAAGCACCACTTTTGAATATGCGTTCGAACTCCAGTCCGGGAATAGTATTTTCCTTATGCTCATCAGCACCCACACTTCGGATTTTTCCGCGATTATGGAGTCATCATCTGCCTAGCCTTTTCCCAACTATGCTGGGGTCAGCTTCCAGTCTAACCAGATGAAAGGTTTTAAACTATCATGGTCACTTACTTTATTATTTACACTAGAAACGGGATATTTACCATGTTTACTGTTAAAGAAAGAAGGTAGACCGATTTGTCTGCTCATAAACACCCACCCGCAATAACTTCAGTTTATCCGTGATCATGGTGCTTGTAACAGCGCCGAAATATCGGGAACTCAAAGAAAACAGTAAACATGGTAAATATCCCGTTTCTAGTGTAAATAATACAGTATTTAACATGCCTATCTGAACTTCACAAACCAGTTAGTACTGGGTAATACGATACCCCTTGATGAGACCTGTTGTCAGACTTTCGGGCCACTAGCTACCTGTAACGACTCGACTGTCAAGGATCTACAAATGACAGCCGGGACCAATGACTTAACGTTCTTTCCAAGGCACGGAGGAAACTCGGTATGTAATGAGTGGTCTCCCGTCGACGGATCAACTTAGGCAAGCGCGGCTTTACCTGAAGATCAACCCGAGCGGCTGTTATTATTTTTCCGCGATTAGATAGTGATAACACCTTATCGTTGCGGAATTAGCTTGGGCTTGTCAGACATAGTTTATGCTAAGCCCATGCAATAAATGCGAAAAATACGATATTAGACATTTTGATTGGTATGATTCCATACCGAATCAACTGAATGCGCAAAATGTGGTGATACGTGATCTGTAAAAAATAAAGTAGCGTCATTCCCTGATTAGCTTATTTACGCCTGAATAAGGTAAATGAGAATTAAAAAATAATAACCAAAAGGTGGAACTGCACGTGGAACATTATGATGAAGTTTTGATAGAAACCACAAATAAAATTCAGTTGGTCAATCAACTTGCTATCACAATCGACTGCTGAACAAAGGCCTCCTCTCAGATGTGCTGCAGAACCCTCCTCTGTTTTCTGCATCCCCCCTGTCCCAACCACAACTCAGATACACCCGTATCCGTAGTTAAAGTAAAGTAATAACTTGTGTTTGAGTAATTACTTACAAAACCTGGCTATTTGTGTATGTAAATTTATGTGTTTGTAAACGCACCCACGATACAGGAGAAATGCCTAGTGTGGGGCAACGTTTTTTAAAAAACATAACATAACAACATAAACCTGGCTGCCTCGTTGGTCTAGTGGTCGCAAGCACGACTGCTGAGCATGAGGCAATGGGTTCGATTCCCGGGTCGGGCAAAGTGTTCTTAGATTTTTCCATCAGGAATTTCTCAGTTGCAGCCACACACAGCCGATTGATGGCAATAGGCTCGCCCCCTATTACATGGGACTTAAACATAACTGGCGAAATGTTGGTGTACAGTCACGATTTATACACTTTCCTAAATTCCGATTGTAACTTGAAGATATAATCTTTTTCATAAAGATATGAGTTCCAGAATTTTGTAAATGTTCGTAACAACATGAAATTTTAATCAGAACAGTAGTAGAAAAACACTTTTAGAAGTTGTTAAGTGTTTACATATTGGTGCTCGTGACTGTACTATTAGATATACATCGGAAATTACAGGGGTAATGTTATATTTTGTTACTTATACAAATATTTTTATGCAATAGACCATAATTTAAAAGAAGTAAGAACCCTCAAAAAAACAAAGCTAAGAATTCTTACTTTTGAGAGTTCTAACTTCAAGCAATTACTAAAATACAGTAGAAAAATCTTAAATAATTACTTTTTCTATAGTAATCACTTTGATTTGTTTATAGATACAGGTGTTTCTATCCATATAAAAAAATATCAATATATCACTCGTTATCCTTATCATCAACACCGATATCTTCACGCTCTACATCCCTAACGAGCCGATTAGAATGCCAAGCGGTCACGGCTCAATACGCAATCATCCATTGTGCACTACAAAATGTTTTTTTCACACCATAAAAGTCGTTAATTAGCAGTCTTCGTGTCTAAATAGGTGATACAATGTACTCACGACTATATCTATTATAGTTGATGATTTGATGGATGCGTTCACTATTGTAAGATGGTTCGGCGTGGCAGGTGTTTTGGGTATGTCCTTCGCAATTGTATTTGGGCGGTCGTCGCTTTGCTATAGACATATTGGAAGACAATGATTGTGTTGACTCATACCTACCTAATATTTTGTTTTCTTTTTTTTTATAAAAAACGTTGTCCCACACCAGGAATTTCTCCTGTATCGTGGGTGCGTTTACAAACATTTAAACTCACATACACAAACAGCCAGACCCGGAACAACTACCTGTAGATCATACAAATATTTGTTCGGTGCGGGGATCGAACCCGCAACACGCAGCGCAGCAGCCAATCGCTCAGCCACTGCGCCAACCGTGCCGTCAATAATATTATGTATGTAGTGTACGACAAACTAAAAAACAATCACATACGTAACCCGCGCGTTTGCTGAGAATGAGGACCTGGGTTCGATTCCTTCCCCGGGCAAAGTGTTATTATGTTTTTTCGTCAGGAATGTCTCAGTAGCAGCTACGGAGTCTGGATTTGAGCCCAGTTGATGGCAATAAACTTGCGCCCTATTACATAGAAAACTGATGATATGTGGGTGTACTATTAGATACACCTCTGCCTTACCTTGCCTGATTAAAGGCGTGATGTTATTTTGTGTTATTATAATACTATTTTAATGACTTCGTTTGTTAATTAATATCTTTACTGCGGATCACACAAAATCGGCCCGATACGGTGTTTACCGCTGCTGCATAATCAGCCTATAATGTACCCACTGCTGGGACACAGGCTTCCTCTCAATGAGAGGGAATGGGCTAAAATCCACCAGTCGGGCCCAGTGCGGGTTGGTAGATGTCACATGTCCTCGAATTTTTGGTTCTAGGACATGCCGGTTTCCTCACGATGTTTTCCTTCACCGTTTTGAGAGCAGTGGTGATGAAATAAATTACACAAAGTAATGCGCCTGCCTGGGTTCGAACAAACGACTTACTGCTCGTAAGTCGGGACTGCCACCACTGGGCCACCGCTGCTCTCACACGGTGAAAACTATATCTTTCTCGCTGGTGCGGAACGATTATCTTCGGTATTTGTAGAAGTCCGACAGAGAAAAATATAATTAAAAATAGGCAAAGATATAGAGCTTTAATCTATCCTAGTGGTGTCAGATCAAAAAGGACTGATACGCACTATCGAAAAGGTCGATGGAAGCGCATTTCCGACGAAAAAATGGGAGAATACACACAATTTTTAATTTTTAATTGAATAATGAGACTAATTGGAATTTATAATTATTTATTTTACCCTTATTGACTGTAGAAATTACTCCATATTCTGACATTTATAATTTTTGTTTTTATTTTATTTTTTTATTATTTATCATCATTTTATTAATTTTGACATACCTACCAAATAATTTGTGTTTATTCTCTCGCATGATTCATAAATTTATATTTTATTTGGATGCAACCATATATTTGTACGCCTCTTGGCTCACAGCGACCTATCTTTAATTTAAGAACTATATTCAATACCTATGTTACACAAATAAAAATGATTTTGATTTTGAAAATTTATGATTCGCTGCTTGATCAAATTCCTTAATTATGGACGCAACAGCAAATCCTAGATTTTACATCCTACTAATTCTGCTTCCATGATTAGACGACTAAGTCACAAAGCTGCAACACAATAACAAACAATTACATTTGCAACACCTTCCATCTCACGACAACAATAACAAAAGAACATCAACCAAACGTAATTTTACTAAAAGCCAACCCGAACACAATCATAAGCGACCACACTTAACTCAAACTAGATTCACACAGTATAATTGCCTTCACAAAGAGATTTCAAATTACAACTGACATGACACGGGAGTACAAAGACATGCCTTTCGTATGAAGAGTGAATAGAAACCTTCTTTATGTTAATTCGGATTATATTTGTATACCTTGTTAGCCGCGGGCAAACATGGACTAGAGGATTTTCTGAAATTTAAAAAAGGTATGTGAAAACTACTATAAATATTATGAGAGAAACATTAATACTAGGATTTTTTTAAATATTTTTTTAATTTATAAACATATTTAACTTTGTTAAAAAAATGGAGTTTTTCTGTTTCATTACTATGATATTTTCTTAAAAAAAACAGCTAAATTCTCTGCCAAGCCCGCAATTGGAAATATGTATTTAATGCTGGAAATATAAAACATAATTTGAACCCATTTAATTTTTTTTTGCAGGTGTAATTTGTCCTGCATCAATATTTTGAGAACACTTTATAAAATATTAATGTTCATTTTATTATACTTTAGGTACAACTTTTTCGGTAACTGAAAAAAATAATATTTTCAGCGAATAGATTTTCATGATAGAAAAATAAATTGAAAGCAAAAAATTACAATCTTGAAAGTCAGTTTTGGAAGATTTGTGGTAAAAAAGGTACTTAATTTAATTTTCTTGAGTGCAATATATTTTTAAAAACTAAATAACAAAATATTTTCGCTTCTTTTTTGGACATGGCGAAAGTTTTTTAAAGATGTTCACACTTGTAATTATTTTAAATATAAATGAAATTGAAATGTAAATACAGTGAATTTTGGAGCTTATTTTCACTACATTATAAAATGAAATGGAATTATTTGCATCAGAGAGAGAAAGAGTTAACATTTTCGTAATTATTATCTCACTAGCTGTTGCCCGCGACCTTCGTCCTCGATAAATGGGCTATCCAACACTAAAAGAATTTTTCAAATCGAACCAGTAGTTCCTGAGATTAGCGCGTTCAAGCAAACAAACAAACAAACAAACTCTACAGCTTTATAATATTAGTATAGATTGTATGTTCTTTTATTTATGCTGCTCATAAAAAAAGTACCTATCCAATTGAGATTCGTTTGAAATTCTATCAAAAAACTTAAAATAAAAGCGTTAACCTTTAAGAAGTTGTCAAAAAAAAAAACAAAAAGTAACGACCAACATATACTTTTAAACATGATTTTCTCCTACTGTTTCTATTACAATTTCATGCTGTTACCAACATTATATTTTGAAACCCACATTATTATGGAAAAGGTTAAAAGCAATCAAAGTTGAAATTATTATTCTACAAGAAAATCGCTTTCAAATTTATACATATTGGAACCCGTTAGTATTTAATTCATGTGATGAAAATACTTGAAACTGAACTGGCGTGGTCGCAAGCGCTACTGCCAAGCAAAAGGTTCCAAGTTCGATTTCCAAATCAGGCAAAGTGTTATTGGGGTTTTCAATCAGGAATTACTCATTAAAAACCACGGTGTTGTGTGGATTTGTGCCCGGTTGATGGCAGTAGGCTCGCCCCTATTACATGGAACTTGATCATAACTGGCGAAATACGAGTGTACCATTAGCTACACCTCTGCCCAACCCTTCGGGTATTACAGGCGTGATTTTCTATTACTAAAATACTCCAATGAACTGTGCCAAAAATCTATAATTTACAACAAACCGGTACACAACAAATTAGCGCTAAATAGCCCGTCTAATGGCCCCTTTAATTACATTTTGTTAGTAAATTAAGGTCTAGTTGTCCCGGCCGATATTTAGTACCCTTGTTTGTTTTCAGCTGTAATAAGTACTGCGGTTTTAGAATAGGCTATTTATCAGAAATCGATGTGGAATGTAAGGCTATTTTCAGATGATAATAATGTACTAATCTGAGGCGATGCTTTGCATAGTATGTTACTTAACCTCGCTTAGACGTGCGATTTGAAATACTTATTTTGGAAAATGCTAGTTGAAAAGGTAGAATTAGGAAAATCTTCAGGCACCAAGTGATTGCAAAGGTAAAACGTATTTAGACTCAACATCTGCCTCGCCTTTTCCCAACTATGTACCGAACAGGGTGAAAATTTTGAGTGTTCAGATTATCGAGGCCCTACTGTACAGCTCCCAGTGTAACCGGATGCATCTGACTATCAGTATTTTACATGGAGCGACTGCCTATCTGACCCTCACAACCCAATTAGTACGAGGTAATACTGGGTGTCAGACTTTCTGGCCTCGGCTGGCCGGGTAATGGGTGGACACACATCCACGGACTAACCTAGGCAAGCACGGCTTAACCTGAAGATCGACCCCAGTGGCTGTTATTATTAAGCCACGAGCTTATTTCATATTTAGACTCATAATCTAACCAACTTCAATCATAAAGTCATCATGCAGCTTTCTACCTTGTACAGGATCTCAACCAGGACATAGCATAAGAGCGCACTACACCGATTGTCTAGTAGTTCACAGTCTAATAAAGACAAACAATTGATCGTAAGATACGATTGTCGCAGCCATTGAAATGGTTTTAAACAAGTAAAGTACACACGGCTGAAGACTTAGCAATTGTGTTTGTAGTCTTGCAACGATTTGTAGCAATTAAAAGATTATTTTGTCGGAGCTCTGCAATATTTATTGCAATATTATTGCTAGTCTTATGAGAACACATTATAGTGTGAATATTGTTAGTTTTATGGCAACATCAGCCAGTATTATGGCCCTAACTTTGCTAGCAGATGAGCTGAACTCAAAGATGAGCTAAATCTACTATTAGATAATGCAGCCAGTGTGAGTTGTTTAAAAAACTCAGGTAGAACTGTAACGGAGTTAATCCTATTCTAAATTAAAATTTGTAAGAACTCCTTAAGTTATTATAACATAATAAGGGACACACTACAGAACCTAGAAACATGGCGGAAAAGAAAGGTATAATAACAATCACTTTCTACTGCATTAATGATCTCATCCACCGTGCTCTTGCCACCGCCGGAGTGCCAGCTGGTTTAGAACCCAATGGCTAGGCACGCGTCGATGGGAAGAGACCAGATGGTTAGACCATAATGCTATGGAAGTTGGGTAGGCCTTTGGTGTGGGATGCAATATGCGTCGACACGCTTGCGCCATCCCATCTTCCTAGCACAGTAAGCTGCGCTGGGGTGGATGCAGGTGCTGTAAACCTCAAACGGCGCAAATACAATAATTTAATTGATAGTTATGTGTGTTGAAACGTTTGGGGTTGAAACACTAGGGCCATGGGGTCGACTCTTCACGTGACCAGAGAGCGGGCCTATTTTTTGGCCAAAGAATCAGCATTGCCATCGAACGTGGCAATGCTGCCAGCCTTCTGGGCACTTTTCCTGTTGACAGCGATGTGGACGAATTTTTTGACGCCCTGTAACCCTTTTGATACTTGTACACATTTTTATTACTTTTGTAGATTTGTAGTTTGTAAATATTCTTTGAAATTAAATTAATGTAACACTCTCTACTATATAGATAGAATATCTATCTAGATATATAGATAGAAGATCTATCTAGATTGAGGTCAAGAGTAAGCCCATACAGAACAAAAAAAAATATAGAATATTGATCAGTAAAGGGGGCTTCCAGTATTAAGATTTTTTTTATCGATGCACTCTTTTTTGGGTCTGCTTCATCAAAGTCGACTAGTTTCAGCCATCAATTTGAAGACAGTATTATCCGAACATATTTAACAAAAAAAGGTACATAAATTAACTATGAACGTAATTTTTCAATTTCGTATTGAGAATAGTTGACTATTTTAATATTTCATTACAAAAACAAAGGAGACTATCCAAAACCACTTTCTGAACTCAGATAAAAGATAAAACCTCATTTGGATCTAAAACCTTTGAGCCGTTGACCAAAGTGCCAGTTTGTAGACAGTTGATGAAGGTAAAATATTTAGGTTCGATTTTGAGATGTCAGCATGACCAGGTGGTGAAATTTTTGGGTTATAAATTGAGTTAAATTGCGGAGGTGGGCTTAACCCTTTTTGCATAGTTTGGGGCAGTAGTGAAATAGGACGAAATATGTTTTGTTATGTTTAGTAATGGTAGTCACGATATGCTGGGTGTTTCTTGTGGGTCATTTAGTAGTCGTAGTGGTAGTGGTTTCCGGGATATTTATTTTGGTGGATTTTTTATTCGTAGTTCCTAGTTTTTTCTTTATTTCTTTAGTTGTAAAGGTCATCCAGTACATATGTACTGTATACGAAACTTAAATATTTAAGTTATGAAATGTTACGAAAGCAGTTTGGTGATTTTGAGCTCCTCCAGTATAGACTCATTAGTTTTCATTGTGGTCTATGGTATGCGTAGAAGCCTCCGCCAACACCACATCCAAAAGCTTCGATCTTTCTCTTTTCACGACTCAGAGTGGCACAAAAAGTGACAGTGACAGTCGTTGGGTAGTCAGTGGCACTAAAAGTCTGACAACCAGTCAACCAAGTCACCAAGCCAGCCACCAACCAACCAGTCTTACCAAGGGGTATCGTAGTATCCCAGTACTAACTGGGTTGTGGAGATCAGATAGGCAGTTACTCCATGTAAAATACTGGTATTCAGCTGCATCCGGTTAGACTGGAAGCCGACCCTAACATAATTGAGAAAAGGCTAGGCAGATGATGATGAGAGTGATTAAAGTCACCAAACTCAAATTCACTTAACAGCCTACCTAGTCAATATACAAGTGTCTCTGAAATATTTCTTCATTTCACAAAATTCATATCTGACATAATACCATTCATCCACTCCGTATCAAAATGTTTACCTTTCATATGGTGACAGAGTTTTAAATTATATTTTTTCAAGCGATACCTATCGTACGCGAGTAATGTTTGCATGAACCTGATACATTTTATTTTTTAGCATTTATACGTGGGAGATTTCTCGCCCGTAGATATTCCAAAAAAATCGTGCAAGATTTTTCAGGTCATATTGAGTTAAAACTGGAAGAAATAATTAGTAAAAATTTCTTTGTACTGGACATTCGAGACACATCGGGCGTTTTTTCACGAGGGATAGTAGGAATATGGCCCACCTCCTTTCAAAGAGAGGAGGCCCGTGTCCTAGCAGTCGGAGAACATTATGGTCTGTTTTTGTAGGCGATTTTTTGAACTGAGATTCAAAATTCGAAACTCGATTTTTATTTATGCAGATGACGCTTTTAATTAATTTTGAAAGTGGAACGATTGTTTCAGACTAGTACCTCAAGTAATGTTTACACGCGTCAACTTTTTTTGCTTTAGAAAAACGCTCGAGGCGAGGAACTCTCCTCGTGCAAATGATCCACGAATGTTATGTTTACCTCAGGCGTCAATAAATATTATCAGAATCTTGTTTATTCATTTACTATACTGTTTTAAAAAAGTATGGTAATGGCATAATTGATTTTGAAGTGAATTTGCTTGTACTTTCGGCTTTACTGAATTTTCTACCCTGAGGCTTCGTGTAGGGGAACTGAGTTTCATTTGTTTTTGCTTTTGTATTTATCTAATGGATAATGTAAAGGATGCCTTAGTTGATTTTTTTATTGATTCATACATAACATCACTCCTGTGATTCTAGAGTGGTTAGGCAGATGTGTACAGTGGGTGATAGCAAATAGCTGACTCACCTTTGCATAAATGGTTGAGATGTTTTAGAAAACGAATCGGTAGAATTTTAAAATTCTTTTATATTTTATTTACTTTGTTCAAATAAATCAAATACAAAAATAAATGTTATAACAAAATTTCGCTAATTACGTTCCATGTGAGCGAGCCTATTGCCATCAACCTGGCACAATTCCAACTCCGGGACTGCTACTAAGAAATTCTGCATGGAAAAACTTTAAAATGCGTTACATGATCTGGGAAACGAACCCAAGACCTTATGCTCACCAGTCGCGCTTGCAACCACTAGACCAACAATGCAAACGAAAACTTTACAAATACAATATTTATTTATTTATTTATTTAAATGGCACTTCAACGACTTACTCACTAAAACATACATAAACATAAATCACAAACTATTTTAAGTAAAGTGAATTTGTCACTTATAGAAGTGCACAGCACTCGCAGAATAATAAAAGGGCAAGTAAGATTGGCATTACAGGATTTAACACACAATAAAAAAATAATTAAACAAAACTTAAATAGTTTAAAATTAAAAATTAAACAGTTAAGAATAAAAACGAGCTAAAAAGAAATACATTAAGCCTGTGGGAAATATAGACTATGCGAACAATATTTTTTTCTATATTCTTTTTTTTCTATATTTTTTTTTTCTTTTCGTACAATCTGTCACTATTTATTAAGACATTAAGTAATTTCTATGGCGAGTTAGATGTCTTGTCTAGTATACGCCCTATGACACAACCTCTTACTTAAAACTCTCTTACTTATACTAAGATTGACCAATAAAATCTTCTGGAATTTTGAGTTTTATGCTGCGGATCCCTTTTTTATGCATGAGATGGTGTGCCAAGAGTGACGAGTTATTCTTTCCTTGTATGCCTTGATGTAGCTTTTTATTTGATCTTTGACTAGAAGTATCTTCAGATTGTGGTGTAGACCTTCATTTGGAACAAACCATACAACACAACAACTATAAAATTAACTAATGAAAAAGTTGTGCTTACTTTAAGTTGCACTCACTGACTTTAATGCTTAAGTTTCCACACAAGCCGTTTTCGTTTACGAGCCAGAACAGCAGCCAGCGAACACAGCACCGTAATTAATATTGAAAACTTTGCTAATAATCGATTTTAGTAGTCCATTAGGCAACAACCATACAGGAACAGAAAGAGAGGAGCCGGAGGAGAATATAACCTTATTTAAATAATATTATGGTGAGTATACGTAAAGATTCAGGTTCTACAGTGTTTCTTGTGTTCTGCTGACTCTACAGGGATTAGGGCGTGTACATAGAAACATACACACACACACACGCACACGAACACACTACACTACACACACAAACACTACACTACGCACACACACACACACACACTTACACACGAACACGTACATTTGTTTTTTTTTATATTAGGAAGATTATGTCACTACTCACACTCACTGCGAGAATAAAAAAATAAAAAAAAATCTTTATTAACAGGTGGTTGTTCAAACATCAGTGTAGCCCTGGCTCTTGTACTAGGATTCCCTGTATCACAAGAGCCAGAAACCAGAAAAGAATTAAATAAATTCTAAATCAACAAATTTCAGCCGTGCAATCTCTAAAACACTAAATGCAATGGACAATGTCCAACTCTCTTATTTTTTTTTTTTTTTTTAAACTTTGCCCCACTCTAGGAATTTCTCCTGTATCGTGGGTGCGTTTACAAACATTTAAACTCACATACACAAACAGCCAGACCCAGAACAACTACCTGTAGATCATACAAATATTTGTTCCGTGCGGGGATCGAACCCGCAACACGCAGCGCAGCAGCCAATCGCTCAGCCACTGCGCCAACCGTGCCGTCAGTGCCGTTCTTATCAAACTATAGGCAGGTATTCAAGTAATCAGGTATATTTATTTATTTTATTTGCGTCGTTGATCCAGTGGTCGCAAGCGCGACTGCTGAGGATGAGGTCCTGGGTTCGATTCCGTGAATTTTTATCGCATTAGCCATGGGCTACCCATGCCAAGTTGGAAACTTAATTTAGCTAGTTTGATAAATAAACCCAATCTCCAAGGGCCTTATGTAACTACGCAAGTCTCTTCACACTTATCAAAATATCCTAGTTCACAGCTTGTCAGGTAGTGCCCTGAGAATAAAGTTGAATATTTCATCGTTATTACTCAATCTGGACTCTCTCAGGTATTTTTGTAGGTGAAATATTTATGACAGAATTTCATAAAGGTCGGAAAAATAGGATAATCTTTCTTTTTGAGGAGTTTATTTTGGAGAGAAACTGTTTCTTATGATAGGCAGTAATATTTTATTTGATGTCTAAAGGCTAGGTTAAGTTATATTGTTACTAACCCAGTGTACCTCTCTGTAGCAATAAAATAAATAATAATAAAGCATTAAAATATAATGAGGAGGTCATATCGATACGAGTTAAGAATTTTATCGGTTATCGGTTATTATCGGTTCCCGTTAGTTTTTAGGTCACAACTGTTTTGACTTTCTGAAAACAGTAATTGGTGATTTAAGTTTAGTAGTACTACTGGGTTATTTTTTTCTTCTTCTGGGTTTTTTATTTTCTTTTGGTTTTTTTTTTGGGTTTTTTATTTTTTACTGGTTTTTTTTTTATTTTTTAAATGGCCTTAGATTATGTTATAATAATTTTCAAGCTTAAGTGGGAGTAGACTGGCCACGTAGTGCGAATGCACCCAGAGAGGTAGGCAAAGATCGTCACTGGACGCCTGATGGAAGTTATCGCCGTCGAGGTAGACGGCGGCGAAGATGGTGTGACGATCTGATCTTGTTTGCGGGGCGAAAATGGCCAGATATCGCACAAGATAGAGAGGCTTTAAAGCAGGCTGTTGTTTGAAAAACTATTATTATTTTATGACTAATTTCTTCCGACCATGGTGTGGAGACTTTTGCCCTGCGGTCATCGGTCATCGCCGCCGAGGCCGGCCCAGAAAGAGGTGGCGAGACGATCTGAACGCGTGCCGCGAAGGCTGGTTCGAGGAGGCACGGGCAAAGAGCACATGGAAGGAATTCGGGGAGGCGTTTGCCCTGCAGTGGGACAGTACAGGCTACTAAAAAAAAAAAAATCTAGTTAGCAAATAATCCCATTCCACTATATTTGGAAACTACCAAAGGTTAGGCAAATATTAGTAAGTATGTGAAATTTCAGTCACGTAAATTCTATTTTATTTTATTCCACCGACACATAATTATTTAGTTTAGTATCGTATAAAATAAAAATATTTACATTAAAAGTACTGTATGATGGTAACCATATGTTTGTATTGGCATAATATGCCAGCGGAAATATCGTTTTATATTTATATTCTGTGGCGCTGTAAATCATAGCTTGCGGTATTTTTAGTCTGTGGCAGAAATTATTTATTTGATTTAGGGAAATCTTGACATGTAATTATTATTAAATATATTGCAGTGTTGATTTTGAAATATAATAAATTAAAACTGTATTAGGTTTGTTTGCTTGTTTTCGTGTGTAAATATTACTTTTTAATTAAAATAACTAGTTTTCTATTTGTCGGAAAGGATTTATTCTGTTAGGTTCGTACATCATGTGGGCAGACGATGTGTTTCGTGCTACGAAAACACACTGGGTGCGACACACTGTTTCTAGCGAAACTAACGAATTACTTGAGATTACTCAAATACTGTCGAGTATTTGAGTAATAACAATAACAACAATAACACGGGCACAATGAATCGGGTACAGTTGCAAGACGTCTCAACTGCGCCACGATCAGACATTGACTGTTCCACTCGCCTCGAGTTGAACATCAGGGTTCTGTAGTAACACGCTGTGGTTTGGGTAGACTAGTAAGATCGCGTCATGTCACCAGTGGCACGTTTGCCGATTCATTTTATGTCCGTACGTTAGTACAATGCAAATTAAATGCAATGCATGCTTGAATATCATTTCTCATTTATGAATTTCCAGAAAATCAGAATGACTTCGAGTGTGTTACCAAAACTTTGTAAGTATTTCACGGTAACGAAATCAAACTTATTGTACTGGATCATTTTTCTTCTTTTATAACGACATTCACATTAAAATATAACGTTCAGTTCAATCAATTTATCCGTGCAGGCGGTAAAATAAATGTACCTACCAAGTTTGACGTACCGATGCAAATTTTGAACGGCACACTTAAACTGATCATGCCATAGGTAAGTACTTATCAACGTAAAATTAAAAACACACACCTACCAATATAACATAACAAAATAAAACACGTAAAAGGAGAACAGATCAACTTATAAAAAGTTGTCGTAAAGAGTTGTCAGCAACCAGGAAGAGGTCCGCAAGGGCCGATGCCTGCCGGGCGGCGGGACTGTTCGAAAGAAATACCGCGGCCCTGGAACACAAAGGATAAAGAAGGAACATGGATGGGTTTTAGTCAGTAGAAGTTTGACACTCCCTTCCACTCTGCCCAGAGCGGGAGGGGTCATTTGATGACTTCCCATCCGAAAACAAAAAAAAAAGACCAACTTATAAGCCGACCAACTTACATCGTTTCAACATTCCCATAATCTTTCAATTATTCGCAAGGTATTGTAGGATTAAAAGTAAGTTCACTGCTAAGCCCTGGAGACTCATAAGCCAGTCTCGTTCTATAGGCACGGAAACCATAAGAATTATTTCGTAGATTTTAGAGAATTTATTCTGAACTTATTTTGTGATAAAATTGGTGAATGTATTTAATGAATACGATGCGTTGCGAACTTGTGTTGAAAATATATATACAGAGCACCGACGCACAAGCGGTTACCGCGTATTCAGTACAATCATTATAAAACCCACATAGAAATTTATCATCGGAAATTTAAAAAATCAGCAATTACATTTTGACCGTGAAGGTATAGCACTTTTGTAGGAATCAGCAGATTTTGTTTTTTTTTTTACCGAAGGAAATTGGTGTCTGGAATTTTCAGAATGATGTACTGAATATTATGCGGTAACTGTTTATGAGTCGGTTTCCACCCTGTTTAGCAAAGATTATATCATAATCTGCCTATGACATTCCTAGTGCTGTGGCTCTTTTCCATGAAAGAGAATAAGCTGTTATCAACCACGTGGGGCCAGCGCTAGTTTAGTAGATACCACATTTCAGTTTCTCACGATGTTATCTTTCACAGTTTTGGGACCAGTGGTGTTGAAATAAATTAGGAATCCACCTAGAATCCCGAAATGCTCCACTGTGCCAGTTGGCGACTGGGCGGGAGGACCCGGTGGCCATTTCGGGGGAGCTCGGGCGTCCCCGCAGTATCCAGATTATTGTTATTGCCTGGCCCAACCTAACCTACAACCTGTATTTTACATGGAGCGACTGCCTAACAGACCTCCACAACCCAGTATTGGCTAATACGATACCCCTTGGTAAGACTGGTTGCCAGACTTTTGGGCCACTGAGTACCTGAAATGACTGTGAAAGGTCTATAAATGGCAGCCGGGACCAACGGCTTAACGTGCTTTCTGAGGTACGGAAGAAACTTGGTATGTACTGGTCACCCATCCACGGACCAACCTAGGCAAACGCGGCTTAACTTAAAGATCGACCCGAGAGCCTATTATTATTTGAGCACGACCACTCACAAACACTACACGTAAAATACATCTAAGACTTAAACGAAAACTCTTCCCAAGATTAAGCTAGACCCTATATCCCCAAAAAGGTCCAATCAATACCAATAACGGTTTAATAATAACTTGATCCTCGAGAGGGCACCACTTTCTTAGTTCATATAGATGAGATGTAGGTAATCAAGTTAGTCCCCAGACTAGAGCCAATTACTAAGAAGTAATCATATCAGGTGGAAGAAACGAGGTGATTGGTAGGTAGCTAGATGTTATGTAAGGGTACTTACGTATACCAATATCTATTTGCTTAAGATTTAAGGGTCAGTTGATTCGGGGCTACGGGACTGTTCGAAAGAGAGAAACACAAAGGGCAAAGAAGAACATGGATGGGTTTTCGTCAGTTCGAGTTTGACACTCTCTTCCACTCCGCCCAGAGCGGGGGGGTCATTTGATGACTTCCCATCCGAAAAAAAAGGGTCAGTTGATGGATCTGAATAACTTATGGTGGCTTCAGTTTATATTTAGTTAGTAAGTTAGTCCTTTTTTTTAAGTATTTAGTTTTACATAACAACTCACACCTGTAATCCCCGAAGGGTTCGGCAGAGGTGTACTTAAGTACACCCATATTTCGCCAGTTATGTTTAAGTCCTATGTAATAGGGGGTGAGGCTATTGCCATCAACCGGGCAAAAATCCAGTCTCCGTAACTCAAAAAAGCGTGACAATATGACAAGAGCATTTCAATTCAAGGTCGCTCAGCGCGCTAGGAAGATCTGAAATTAAATTATCTGGAAAATGCTTTAGACTGGTATCACCGAAATAGCTTGGGGAGAAAGTAAACTGATGTGGCAGTTAGCTGGCCATGTCTGTCGACCGCATATAAGAGGGAACAAGGGCTGCGATTCTCCATACAAATGTATTCCCCTTTTTTCTTCCTGAAAAATACCTCTAGAATCAAATTTTTCATAAAATCAAGGTCTGCTGTAGACCGGTCGTCCCTGTCATTCCCTTTTTTTCAGCAACTAATAAGTAAAGAAAATATTACACTCCAAAAATTACAAAAAACGCCCGATTTTACGGCCGTGATTAAAGACTACCAGACAAATTCGAAAAGTTTTTAACTTAAAAGAAATTGATAAGAACCTAGATCTACTCTTTCTTAAAATTTTAATGTCAAAAATAATTGTATCGACTCAGTTTTCGAGGAGAAAAAAGGGGGATACGAGATGTCGATCTCGTAAATTTTTTTTGTGATATAGTCGGTCTAAGCTGCAGCTGTCTATATCACGCTCTACGGGGGCTGGCTTGACACAGCGCGACGGCAAAAGCTTTTTTCAAATACCTATTTTTCAATTCCTCGCAGGCCTTTTCTCTCTTAAGATATGACAGCTTCGGGCGGAGGCCGTAATCTCAATAAGTATCTCCCAAGACTATTCGCATCCCCAAAAGACTTCCCTAATACAACATATTTTACAGACTGTTTACGATATTTGTTTTGACTTTACGACCACCAACTCCAGCGTAAACCATCGCACACACCCGCAGGAAATAATTTTAAAAGCCGACCTTTATATTCAATTACGGTACAGTTTGAAACCAATATCGTGTGCGCATTAACCAGAATGCCTCATAAACGTCTAGAGAGTTCCATAAATTTAAGTGCTGTACGCATAGAATTTACGATATTATACCTCGTTTTAGAGTTATTAGAAGTTTCTGTCGGGACGATATGTTTGTTTAGATGTAGATGGCATTTAGTGCGTTCGTTTTGGAACAATGTTAGTAGGTTACGTAAATATACGACCAGAGGACAAACACGAAACATTTTTTTGTTCTAGAATTTGTCGTTTTCAAATCATTTTTCTGAGATATCAATAGACAATCTTTTACTGCTCCACTGCTGGACAAAGGCATTCCCCAAATCGTTCCCGTGGGCCTCGATAAGTCGAAATAATGTAGTTTTCTGCCAGTGGAGGAATTTTTATAATTGGTTCATTGCATATATCCCTACATACAAACTTACAAACAAATTTTCCTGACTGAAACGGTTGCAGAGTTTAAAAAAAAAATCCGGCCAAGAGCAAGTTCGACTCGCGCACCGAGGGTTCCGTATAAACTTGTAGGTATTTTGTTATTAAACTACACATTTACGATTTACAGATTTTTTCCTTTACATGTGTGTAAGACATTGCTTCTTGCCAAATTTCATGATTCTAGGTCAACGGTTTTCATGCCGTTGTGAAATCGCAAAATATGCGACATAAACGGTCATAATTATCTTTTGATCGTGTTGACTTACAAGTTTAACTTTTTCATTGCTCTAAGGGGCAGACTAGAGTATTTGATATTAATTTCAGCTTGATACCTCCACGTGTTCCTGAGAAAACCGGTGTTGACAGACGGTAAACAAAGGGTTCCGTTTTTACCGACTGATGTCCGGTCCCTAAAAAGCTCGGTTTTGTACAGGTGTGTGTCTGTTTAAGAGGAATGCGCTATTATAGCACACGAAATTCAAATTTTCTTTAGTTTTTTGCAATTTGCAGATCAATCAGGATGTATGTTAAACAAAATATGATGCGCGACCGTATCACCAATTTATTTACATAATTATAATTACCAATAAAATCATCAATACAACCCTCGTATTGCATTTAATTCCATTGAATGACTATTTCGCGAGCTACCCTGGCGTGTCCACCTAAAGTCTCATAACTCTCGAACAGTCTATCTCAAGCTCAAAGTGTCATGTTAACACCGGGATACTGTTTATTAATTCTATATTTTTGCTCGCGACTGTACGACGAGTTACAAACGAGTACGTTTGCTTCTCGTGTCAGGTACCGGGATGAAGTAAGCAGTAATAAATCTCTTAATATTTATGAGTTTTTGTGTTACCCTTCAGCAGTATTGTGAGAATTTTATTAGGTACCTAAATGTGTAATTTTGTCGTACATTCTGTTGGTAGGGACGTTTCTGTAATGTAACTGTTCTGTTGAGTTAGCATAACCGGCTAATATTTTTTCCTCTGCTGAGACACAGGCCTCCTCTCTATGAGAGGGAGTGGGACCATACGAGCTTGATAGCAGTCCCTCGTCGTCGAATTTAAGAGTTTATAGACCGACCGCTTTAATGAGTCCTCGCGAAGGTATCAATTTAAATGGAATATTCTGAAGGTTGATCACGTATTGGTTCAATTACTATCGTAATACATACGTGGATTATGATTATTTTAAAGCAAATAACCTGTGTGATATTGTTAGGACTTTGTGGACGCTTAATGTGCCTTTGATGGGGCAAGGCGGAGGACTCATTAAAGCAGTCGGTCTATAGTAGGATATTCTTAAAAAAAAAAATAACGTTTTCGCATGTGGCTCTTATAAGTAACTCTTCTTCTAGTATACTAAAAGCTTAGCTCCTTCTAGCTTAAAAAAGGAAACATGTAGAAAATTCTGTGTCTGCAATCGCTCATTATGCTCTTGCCCTTATCCCAATTCATTTGGGTTCGGCCATGTCTTCTTCATCCATACTTCTCTATTACTCGTCATCTCATCAGACACCTCCTTTCTTGCCATATCATTCTTTACACAGTCCATCCATCGTTTCTTTGGTGTTCCTCTACTATTTGGTATATAGTCCACATTCATACTCAAAACTTTCCTCACGACATTTTCCACATTCCTCCGCATCACATGCCCATACCACGACAACCGATTATCACACAACTTTTCAGTCACTGGCGCCACTTTCAGACTTCCTCCTTTAAACTCATTTCTTATTTTATCCATTCGCGTAACACATCCATCTTACGCGAATGGATACAATAAGAAATCTGCAATCCCTAAACTCTACTTAAACGGTGAGTTTTTTTTTTTTAATATAATGGTTTTGATCTTTCTTTTACTTTTCCCCAGATGTCATGAATGCCCTGGAGTCCAATACTTAAAAAAAATATATACCAAAACTCTCTTTACTACAAACAAACTAATTTGCGAATTTAAGTTTTCAAATTTGGAATCACTAAAGCGATCCATATCTACGCAACTTTTACCAAAAAGTTTTATAATAAGACTGTTTAAATTCATTACGTGGTTTGTTCATTTTGTTCTTCGGAATCATCTTTTCAATTGGGCATTTAGGATTTGTAATTTCCCTGTTCACAAAGCACGTGACTTTCAAGGTTTAGAAATTAAACGTATTTTCAGGGACCAATTAGATGACCATTCAGAATAAGTTACTAAAGTAGCTATAATCTGCCTTATGCCCACTTGTACTTCGGTCTTGTAATTACATCGCTTGTATTTCATAATAATTGAGGTGTATTACATCATGAGTAAATGAGTATTGGCAATAGTATTAGATGAATACATGCGTATGTTATTCCCAAGACACGCACCTCTGATTTTTCGGATTCATCTGCGTATATATAAAAAAAAATATCTTTATTTCCCAAAAATACAGATAATAATTGTAGTTTAAGTTTACAATTTTGAATGAATGCACTTACATTAAACATTTGGATGCTTCAGAAATTAATTAATTATAACTTGCTTAGGTGAAGGAAAACATTGTGAGGAAATCAGCATGCATGCCTGAGAGATATTTCTCGACGGCATGTAAAGCAGACGGAAGAATCGACAAAATGACAGATTGTGTCGACACAATGACAGATTTCTTTGCACTATCTGTCATTTTGTCGATTCTTCCTTCAAAGAAATCCTTGTCTACGGTGGCCATGCTACGGGGGCTGGTTAGAAGATGAATTCATGGGAACCAAGAACTTGAATCAACCCAAAGATATTTTGATTTGGCAAATCTGCACTCCACGGCCACAGCTTGCCTCAATCTTGGCCTTAGAATCTTTGACCAAGAAGAAAGTGTTGTCGCACAACTTCGCAAATTTAACACGAACGTTGCACGATATCCCAGTCGATGGCGTAAGCCTTGATGATCAATGTTACCTGAATTATCCTTGTAATTTAACGCACATTTTTTTTACTAAGAAATTACTCGTGATGAGCCTAATCTTCCATAAACAAAAACATCCAGAACTAAAGTAACTATAACAGAATCAATGACAAGAATGTCCTTCTGACACGCCATTACATTAGGGACGGAAACATTAGCCGAAATAAGGGACGCCACCAATCCTAATGTGTTGATGCACTTATAGTAATTAATAAGGATCAAAGGGACGGCTGGGGTTGTAAGGGTGATGTGCTGTGATCATTTTATAAATGGTTTTTGATTATGAAATTGCCGTGATGGACCGCTTCACAAATACGAAGTCGTTGCTTTGAATCTGGTATAGTAAAATCCACCAGACCCTGGCAAAAAAGTGAAAGTGAACTTGTACCAAAAATTGTAAACGATATTTATCGCTACCCGTACAACTGTCCCTAAATATCATATAGCAGGCGCATCTACCAACACAGGTCCTGTATTCTTGCGAGTTTTTGGTACAAGTTTACATTCCCCTGTTTTGCAAACCTCGACTCGACGTTGCTCCACTCGAGAACACGTCTACCCCAACGGTCATTGGTTCTAAGGCTAATATAGCCAGCCCATTGCCACTACAGCTTACTTATTATGTGAGCTATGTCGATGCCTGCCAGGGCTGCGGGACTGTTCGAAAGAGATACCGCGGCCCTGGAACACAAAGGGCAAAGAAGGAACATGGATAGGTTTTAGTCAGTACAAGTCTGACACTCCCTTTCGCTCCGCCCAGAGCGGTGGGGGCCTTTGATGATTTCCTATCCTATTATGCATTTTGTAATCTGATAGTAAAATCCGGAACAGAAACCACCACGGAACCTATTTCAAAATTAACATAATCTTCAAACCATAATTACTAAAACTTTGGCAAAACGTGGTTTTAATTAACACTTTCACACATTAAATTGTAACTTCGTCTTACCCGTTAGGGATCATTATCTCGATCTAACGTAAACACGAAGATTCTGAGACACTCTTGTGAAAATTCGGTTTGTTTACAAACTTGTGTAATTGTTTCGGCAGTATTAGGTTTCGGTTCTAATTAAAGGTTTTTGGGGTTTTGTGTTAATTAAGAGAAAGTGTTTTGAAGAAGGTTTTTAATTAAGTAAGTGGTGGTTATTTAATAACCACTGCCATTTGTCTATTGTTATCAAGAGTAATCAAGATCCCCGTTTGGGTCGATCATCAAGGGTAAGCAACGCTCGCCGAGGGCGGTCCGTGGATGGGTGACCGTCAACTAAAGTGCCCGATGACATAAGAAGAAAAGTTATCCTGTTAATAATAACAACTAATTGTGATAAATTCATGAAAAATGTTTGTGTAGAATAACTTACTCTAAATATATTTAAATAAATAAAATTGAATTGTCTGTTTGTAATATCAAAATAACAGCTTTTTACTGAATGCATATGAAAATACAACATTATTTTTAGTATATGCGAAACCTGAATATAGTTTGTTCAGAATAAGTAACTGAATCGATTCCAATCATTTTTAAACCATGTTATATTTTTTCCCAAAAATATTTTAAAAAGTTAAAAGTTGGACACCGAGCGACTTTAAGTACCTATCGCAATAATTTAGGTACTTACTGCTAAATTATTATTATCAATGAGCTCAAGACAACGCTTGAAGCGCGCGCTACGTGGTGACCACGATTTTGTGAGGACAACTAGGTAACAGAACAAGCTTATAACTTTGCGATTATTCATGATACAGTTTTGAAATTTTGTACATAGATTCTTTACATAAAGATACTAGACACGTGTATCAGGTTTCGCATATACTAAAACTAATGTTGTATATACGCCACTTATAACAAAAACACATTTTTTTCATAATTTTTGTGAGTCTGCTTGTTTGTTCCGGCTAATCTCTGAAACGACTGAACCGATATTGACGAGACTTTTACTGGCAGATACCTGATGTTTTAACATAGTCTACTTTTATTTTAGAAAAATAATTAGGGTTTCGTCCATCATCATCATCATCATCATTTCAGCCGAAAGACGTCCACTGCTGGACATAGGCCTCCCCCAAGAAGGGGGGTTTTGCCATAATCGCCACGCTTGGCAGGCGGGTTGGCGATCGCAGTATGGTTGTTATAAAACACAGAGAACGCTGCTGCCCATTCTCTGGTAAGTCCCTTAGTCGCCTCTTACGACACCCACGGGGAGATATGGGATGGTACTATTCTTTACGTCCGGACACCATACAGAACAAGGGGTGGGTTTCGTCCAAAACAATTTAAAACCCTAGAAATAGGTAACAAAATCCGATTAAAAAAAGGAAAGTAATATTTTTTATAACAATTTTACTGATTAATAAACCAGTCGACAAGTCGAAAAAAGGTAAGGTAACTGAAAAGTATCCCGAAGGGGTCCACAAGGGGTTCTCGAGGTCGAAAACTTAGGATAGTCTTCCTAGTGTACCTCCAAATAACCTGTTAAAGTTCCATTAACTTCGGAATAATTTCCAGGTAAAAGCACATTACTGCTGGACTATAATGGAGCTTATTTATGATGAGACCACTAAAATATTTTTGCTAAATCATCTAACTTCTAACCAACAAGCTTTCAAAAACAGATTCTCACTTTAGAAAAAAAAATATTTTCGCCTTTGTAAAAAAATAAAGCTACAAAATATTGGCTGGATACTGTAGATAGGAAACTGCTGAACAAAATAGAGAATACAGAGTGTTATAAGGTATATTTGTTGGCCATATTTCTTGGCAAGTAAATGCTGCTCGAAGATAAAGCACGTTCAGTCTAAGACAAACTAATTAGTATAAGTTGCCATCGAATGTGTGTATTTTGGTGATGTTATTAATTTATTAATTTTCTCGATACTTCAGCGTTTGTGTGCGATCATCATCATCATCATTTCAGCCGAAAGTCGTCCACTGCTGGACATAGGCCTCGCCCAAGTGTCACCACATTGACCGGTCCCCTGCGTCTCGCATCCAGCGCATCCCTGCAACCTTTATCAGGTCATCGGTCCACCTAGTGGGAGGCCTTCCAACGCAACGTCTTCCGGTTCGCGATTGCCTCTCCAGAACTTTTCGGCCCCATCGGCCATCCGTTCTGCGAGCAATGCCCTGCCCACTGCCACTTAAGTTTGACTATTCTTCGGGCTACGTCGGTAACCTTGGTTCTCTTGCGGATGTCCTCATTTCTGATTTGATCACGCAAGGAAACGCCTTTGTGTGCGATACTGGCTACTTACTAATAGAAAGGTACTTACAAAACAAAAATGTGTGTTAGTCCATTCATCATCATCTGCCTAGCCTGTTTCAAACAATCTTGGGGTCGGCTTCCTGTTCAACCGAATGCAGCTGAATACTATAGACCGACCGCTTTAATGAGTCTTCGGTATCAATTTAAATGGAATATTCTGAAGGTCGATCACGTATTTGTTCAATTAGTATTATTGTGGATTATGGTTATTTTAAAGCAAATAACCTTTGCGATATTGATAGGACTTTGTGGACGCTTAATGTGCCTTTGATAGGGCAAGGCGGAGGACTCATTAAAGCTGTCGGTCTATATAGTAATTTACGTGAAGCCACTGGCTATCTGCAAACGGGTTTGGCCATTATCATGCTCAATGGACGTCTACTGCTGCCTCAGTATTCATATCACGGAATCGCCGCGCCTTCTGCGTCTAGAGACGAAACTTATGAATTTCGTGACACCAAAAGTCGGCCATGCATAAAGTATGCCAAATCTGAAAGAGTGCGGAATAGCAAAATCAGCGCTCATTAGGCTCGGGCCCAATTTTGATAAAACTAAATTTGCATAATTTTTTGGGGGTAAGTAGGTACTATTCCATTGATCATTTAAGTTATTATATCCCTAATGAATATTCAGTATGTTGACTGTAATTCTAGAGTCTCGCCAAAATCAAATTGCAGTATTGTTTCTAAGTTTTTTTCGTTACTTATGACTAAACCTGCAACTGCCTGCCCATGCAGTGATAGCCTAATGGAAAACATCGTGAGGAAACCAGCATGCCTGAGAGATATTTATTTTATTTATAACCACACGATAACGAAGAAAAGGAAGACTAAACCTGCTACAGTTTTCTACAAAAACGTAACAATTTTATTCACCTACGTTTAACTCATGCAAAACTGAGCGATGTCCCGGAATGTTCCCAAACAAGGAAGAAACAACTTTGATGAATACATGCGGGAGTATTTTTCCGGCATTTTTAACAAAAACCCTTTTGTTACTCACTTTAGAAGTTGACGTGACGGTTTTGTGCTGTTATTCCTGGAGGCTTTTTCCTCGTTCATGTAAATGACTGTCAATATTACCTGCATTCTTAAACAAGGTGGCAGGGACACAGACGCTATAACGTTTACCACGTATTCAGTACATCATTCTGAATCCCACTGGATAAAATTTTCTTAGCAGTAATATTTTACATTTTGTTAATTACAACTTTGTTCCATACATTTTAACCGTGTGGGGTATAACCGACGAAAGGGTCAGAATGATGAACTAGAAAAACACAAGGTGGAAAGGACACAGACACAGACGCTAAAACGCTTACCACGTAGGTAACACGGTCTGGTAGCTCATAAACGGCACAAATATGTAGATGTCTCTAACTATTCTCAATCTCATTTTTTCTCTTCTTTCGAATCAGATTTTTACATTAGTTTTCAAATCATTTATACATCTTTTGCTCAGAATAGTTACAGCACTGTTAACAATATTTGTGTCACTTGTTTAATGTAGTACTTTACAATTCTTTTTTTTTACCTTTGTATAGATTCTTTTTTATCGATTGTTTGTGAATGTGTGAACATTGTAGGCTTTGTAGATTCCCAGCTGCTTGTTAACTTTTTATTTTGTTCCACATTTTTTATGTAGTAAGCAACGACTTATTGTCGGCCCTACGCTGTCCCCCCATACTTAAGTACAAATGTATTCATGATAATATTGTAATACCAAATGATTTGAAAAGAGTAACCATGAAGTTTCTTGCCGGTTCTTCTCCATAGGAAACGACCAACCC
Organism: Noctua fimbriata; assembly: GCA_905163415.1. Taxonomy (NCBI): domain Eukaryota; kingdom Metazoa; phylum Arthropoda; class Insecta; order Lepidoptera; family Noctuidae; genus Noctua; species Noctua fimbriata. Next base: position 5,584,831 of record LR990929.1, on the reverse strand, counting down.
GAACCGTGTACCCTTTTTTCGACGTTTTATAAGTGCCCATCTAGGCCTATGTGAAATAAAATATTTTGATTTTGAGGTAGCGTTTTAGCGTCTGTTTCCCTTCCACCTTGTATTTTTCTTGGTAAACATAGCTTTTTGGTCTATTTATCAAAATCCTCAAGTGTATGTCTATCAGAAGGTGATGAAACAAATGCTGTATTTAATTTACTTGAATAGCAAATTTTCCCTATTCGTGTATAAGATTAAAATCCATGTGTGTGTCGGACTAGTAACACAAAATGTACTTACCAAGTCAGAATACTGCTGCAATTCACGAGCAACTCGTTTAGATTTTGAAAAGACAGGGTATTTTATCATTTTTAAAAGATGGTGTTTTTTTTAAAGCTCTGGGACACCATGGAAAAAGTGTTTTTGTAAAAACTAACAAGATTCACACGCAAATATTTTAGTCGTCGTTGACTAGCTGGCGATTTCAAAAACTCACTCCACATATAGATTTTGACACCTTACACACTTAATATACTTTTCAATGCATGGATTGCAGTAGAATTTGATTCGAAATCGCCAGTGCATTGCCGACGAATGAAAGTCGCAGTGTGTACTGTCTGTTAGTCAGTATGTCTGTCTGTCTGTCTGTCGATCCTCTGTAATGTATTTTTATCCATTTATGCCTCCCAGCAGAGCAATTTTCTAAATCGTGTGTGACGTTAAAAGCAGTTAATGGATGTCAAAGTCATATGGGTCTTTACCACGATTAGTAACTTGTCATTATGTCATGATAACAAAAGTGCAACCAAATTCGTTAATCGTGATTAGATAAGACAACCATTATTGATTAGTGTGACTCAAGTTGGTTACAGAACCTAACACCTGCACGCGTAGCGTGACCACCGTAAAAATAGGGTTTTGGACGGAAGAATCCACAAAATGACCACAATTTCTTTTGTTAATCTGTCATTTTGTCGATTCTTCCGTCGACAAAACACGTTTCTACGGGGGTCATGTTACGCGTGCTGTAGTACTTAAAGGGATAATAGAAAACCCACCGGGTACAGTCATAGAAACTTGCGACTGATCACCGCACCGTTAGGACTATTCTTGCTTGCAGCGCTCGCCCGCTGTAAACACTTAAAAACGTTCTCTTGGTATTTTTTTTACTTCATTCCTATTGGTCGAAAAAGGGTGGTCAAATATCTGTGATCATTAACAGACTCTGAGATTTTTTTAAACAAATTTTTAATAAAATAAAAAAGCTCCCATATTTTTCTGATTTTTTTTTACTACTGTTGGTCCGTACAGAAAGGGGCGGTAAACAGATATGGTCATTTTTTTCACGGGTTTTTTTTTTTAAATGAGTAGATGAAGCTTTGGTCAACTGTACCTACAACTCACCAACATTCCGCCAGCTACGTCTAAATTCCATGTAAGAGGGGGTTGGGGTGATTTGATAATTAAAATAAAACAATCACATTATGAAAGAAACATTTTATTTTTTTATAGTTTTTCACTAACAGTGCATTCACAGTTAAAGTTTCTTACGGCAAGAAACTATTTATTAAAAATTAATAGTAAAACAAAACATACATTTTCGAAACAGCGTGACATACAAATAGCTTACATTGATAGTGAAATATATACTTTTTCTCTAATTTTATTAGACTTAAAGATTCGTGACTATTATTATTGTTTTCTACAGAAGGCCGTGTTCTTAGGCATTAATAATAACAATTATATAAAATAATGAAGATTACGCGTTACTTACCGATGCACAGAAGTATTCTACAAGATTTACATTTTTTTTAAAGGACAGTAAAAGTTTAAGTTCACGATGATATACATAATATTATATGAAGCCTATATAAAATTTATATGAAGTTAGATATACATATTTATGAAGGTAAATCTAGGTACTTATATACAAGTAATAATTTCGCTAGTTAAATGTTAGTTGTAATTATGTATGATTTTTTGGATAAATTCTAAAGTAGGACTAGTTTCTCTCCATTGTTATTAGTATGTATTTACATACACATACATAGAATTTTGCTGATGCAAACATAAACTGTTTTTAATAGAAACATTATTGAAATTCAGTTTTCAGAGTTATTTCTAAATAAGTATTTTTTTTTTTGACGAAATACTGGAATAGTTTATGATGGCCTACTTGATTTTTTTTTTAAATTGTTCTTTTTGCTAAATAGTTCGTCATTGCTTTGGAATTGGATTGTATTATTTATTGTCTATTTAATTGGTTATTGAAACTATTATTTTTAATATTATTCTCTAAATTCTATAACGACGATGACTAGTCAAAACTATTATTATTTGGCATCATTTTGTATGACTGCAAAAATAATATGATATTTGAGTTTGTTATTACTTTTTTTAGATCTTAACAAGTATTTTTTATAATTACCTACAAAAGTAAAGCTTTCTTTCACTTTTAAATGAGATTCTATTTTTTTTAAGCAACCTAAAGTTTTTTTTTGCCGTGTCATACAAAATAATGAAACACTAAAATTACTTAAAACTAGTGACTAGATGAGAATGTTAAAAGTATCCTATGCGATATGTGACGCAAACGCTTTAAAGCATAGCATAATGAATCTTAACCTAATAATCATACGATTTATATTCTAGTACGCTAAATCACAACACTGCAAAATTTAAACATGTTTACGAGTGGAATGTCTCTAATGCTATAAGAGTGCTTATCGCTCGATAAATAAATAAATTATACCCGTAAGTACATAGAATTTTTCCTACAATAAATTGTGTTGGGGTAAGCCATTATGGTCTTTATAGAGTCGCTTTAAAAGAAAATTGAGGCTGAAATGGCCGTGTAAGATGGAACTTTACTGTTCTCGATATATCAACGTAAGTCAATATTTATTTAAGTAGAGTTTGGTAGAGCCTGTGAAATAAAATTGACTAAAACATATATCTTTGGATCGAAGATCCACAGGATGGAAAAAACGAATGGGCCTTGAAAGGAGGTACCCAAAATATCGATGACATTTTTTTTTTCGGTATGATATATTTTACATCCTGTAAAAAAAAATTGCAATCTTACATCGGTTATTAAAAAAAATCAGCTGTTACAAACATTTTGACCGTGTCGGTACTGCATTTTTGTAGGAAACAGCAGATTTCTCTTTAATAACCGATGAAAAATTTATACTTAGAATATCTCAGAATGATGTTCTGAATACGTGGTAACCGTTTTCGCGTTGGTGTCCCTTCCACCCCGTTTACATGAACTAGTATCGATGGTTCTTGTTTACTAATACATGAGGTATATGTACCCGTAATGTGGTGTGTGTTAGATGTGTTTTAAAATGCAACTCTTGATTGTTACAAAAAAAAAAAATATATTATTTAACATTTTAAATTACAATATCTAATAGTATTCAAGGTATCGCAGTAAGCACATTAACTATTTTAGAACATACGCTTTTTTGTAAGTATGTATATTGTTCAGAAGTCTTATTATATACAATGCTTAAGACTATTAATAAATATCATAAATTATAAAATAGTACAAAAGTTTTTCGTTTTGAAAACCTTAGCATCGAGTTAGGTACTAAAATTTTTGGTTCCATTGAGAAATATAATAAAAATAAAATATTACAAAGATTATAAACAGGTCTCATTAACTATATAATAATCCGCAAAATATACAGATCTTTTAGCAATGTTAAAGACTATAGAAGAAAATCAATTTAAAGATCAGTTATAGAAGGGTCATGATATTTTTCCTACGCGTTTTTTTTTTTCATTTTGTTCATTCATTATTTGGCATTTCTAAAATAAGCCGATTTATTTTAAAGCAGAAAATAAGTACGAAATATTTAAAAAAAGCAAATCAAGTTTTCTTTTATTTATAAATAATCTATGATCCCGAAACAAATCTACAGTAATATTCGTTTCCACTATTATGCTATGTTATGACTTTAAATATTTTAATGTTTACCTTAATATAATTTGAATGAATTATGTCTAGAAGCAAAACACATTTTGCCTTAAATTAGTTTATCTACAGCGTCGCTTTAAATCTATGTAAGTCGTAATTATCCCAGGTTCAACTTTATATACATATTCCTTACGATTATATAGTAAAGCTTCACACAGATCACTATAAGTTACATCTATATGAAAATGTGTTGGTACAAACACGATAAGAGATTCATGAACTACTTATTAAATGAGATTTAAAGGCTACCATCCAGTTAGGACTGCGATATTTCTATATTTTATTTTGCGATATTTATTTTAACTTTATTTACCCCGAAAAGATCTTCTTTTAGCTATTATTAAACAAGGGTGATACTAGTATCAATACAGTATTTGGTATGAAACAGAGCTGAGCTCAAAATATACGTCATAGGTAAAAATTTTGCATCAATTTACATGGCTAATAACAAGTAAGAACATACCGTTAGTTATTAATTTACGTAATATATCAGCATCTCCATTTGCACTATAATTACATCTAATAGAAAAGCATTCAGTATCAACCACAACAGCCATAAAATTCTTAACTCTAAACACGAAAAAAACTAGGCATTTCGTTGACAGCTCCTATTTGAAGAGCACCTATGCAATAGCACCTGAAGTGGGTGCGCAACACCCAAAGTTAGTGTGCAACACCTAAAGTGAGTGGGCAATACTAAAAGTGTGTGAGCAACAGGCAGAGTGGGTAAGCAACACGAAAGAAAATCAATTAATGATCAGTAAAGGGTCATGATTTTTTTGTGTTTTTTTTTTGTTTCGTTTCATTCATTATTTGGCATTTCTAAAATAAGCCGAATTATTTTAAAGCTGAAATTAGGTACGAAATATTTAAAAAAAGCAAATCAAGTTTTCTTTTATTTTTAAATAATCTATGCTAATCTAAAACCTAAAGTGAGTGGGTAATACTAAAAGTATGTGAGCAACAGGCAGAGTGGGTATGCAACACCCAAAGTCGGAGCGCAACACCCAAAGAGATTGCGTAAAACCCAAAGTGAGTGCGCAAAACCCAAACTGAGAGCACAACACCCAAAGTGAGTGCGCAACATCTAAAATAGGTTTGCAACACGCAAAGTGGGTGCATAACATGAAATACTATGGGTGCTATACAAATGAGTGCTCTCAAAAATGTTGCTCTCAACGAAATGCCTCCAAAATAAAGCTTAAAATATAAAGAGTATTAAAACTTCCAAGTGACATTTTTACACAAAACAGTTGATGAACAAAGTTTTTAATCAACGCTTTACAAAGCAATTACAAGATAAGTATTTACAATGTCAACAGTTTGAGCCAAACTTGAAACGATTTTGGTCTCATTTTAATTCTGCGACTCAGTTGCTCCACTGGATTCGTCGTTATCAATATCATCTGGCTTTGTCTGCCCTATGTTGAATTCTTTCAACGCATCCTGTATATGCTTGACCTGTCAAAGAAAAACCATGTTACGAAAAGTTTTCTCCTTAGAGACGTAGCTCAAAAGAATGAGAAGAACGTATTACCAACTTGAAGTTAGTATAAGTAGTAAGATCCATATAAATTCCTACAGCATCGAACATTCATAGAAAAATCATAAAGTTTATCCAATATCTGTAGGAAGTATGAAACTCGTCGAAATAGAAATGATCGGATGACTTTGATAGAATTGAAAAGTTCTGTTTGTTTGATATCGAAAGTAATAAAGCCTTTGGATTTATTTAACTTTATTTCCGAAGCAAAAAGAAAGTTAGATGCGATTACAAATGGCAGAAAACAGATTTCCACTTTCTATTATTCTCTTCACATTTTTATTGATACTGTTAGCCTGTGTCGTCCCACTGCTGGGCAAAGGCCTCTCTCCATGACTTACAAATTCTTCGATTCAGAGCCAATGTGGACCACTGATCGTAAATTTTGTCCAGCTCATCCCGCCATCTCCTGCGAGGTCTACCACGTCGCCTCGTGTGTCAGGGCTCCACAAACTCATTAGTTTAGAAGAGACTTTTTTGTGAACACACACATCATTATGTGTCATAATTATACAACCGCAGATCTCATAATTATAAAACCTCTGTGTCACTTTTTTTCACATTTCCAGTTTCCCCTTCAATTTCAGCCTTCACCTTACTCTTATTTAAATTTTTTGGTTGCCAAACCCTTTGTGGACAACAAAGGGTCTGGCAGCCAAAAAAATTTGACCTTTATTTACCCCAAGGTTCTATGTAACTAGAAATATCTACAAGAGTATGAACTAAGGCTAACAGTAATTAGTTTTAAGTACTTGATGAATATTCAAGGCGTTGTGTAGACCTATATTATAAAGTAAGAGTAGGCCTATGTAATTATATCTAATCTCGTTTGGTATGCAACGGGGGAATTTTGTCAAGTAATTATGTTACTTTTTTGTCTTGGAATATTTTTAATGTACATTTTTTTTAAGATGACCTTTTTTTCTTCGTCAGAGAGTCTTTAATTTAGTATCTCGCGTCAAGCTTATCTGATTTATTTTTATTATCAGACTCGGTAAACTAATTACTTGAGAAAGTAACCACAAAATTCAAAGACGTAAAGTAAATAATGCTTTATACGATAAAAAAGACAGACAAAAATAATTTATTACTCCCAAAGTTATATTAAACTGTCAAAACAGTTTTAATCAATCATTCAACCTATCATACAAAATTTCGATGTCCACTTAATAGGAAAAAACTCACCTGAGAAGCCATATGGTCGGTCCCAGGGTGCATGTACTTGTGAAGGAAATAACATGTTCCCGGGATGTCCTTGGGGAACGAATTCGGGAGACAGGAACGGTCCCGGGGTTCCATCTCAAAGCCCGGGAATTTTATTAGCCACCTGTCAAAAAAGTTGTGTTAAGAAAGTGTCTGTCCCTTCCGTAGCAAAGTGATTCAGTGGCCATGTTCTTGGAAAGTTAACAAAGGAGTTCGGTTATAGGATGACCATGGGCGTATTTGTACAGACGATATTCAGTTTTATTACATGAGTTAGAAATTCGATCTTTGAATGCCTCGAAATGTGCTATGTGCTACATGTATGGAGTCTTAAGGGCTGAATCTCATATGGTAGCACAGAATCGGACTTTTCTATGCACTTAGCTTTTTCTATCGCTCAGTACCGTCATTTGCAGACCAGAACCTAATTAATTTGTTTTTTATGAGGATCCCAAAATATTTGGGATCCTGTAACCCCTGTTAGTTTACTGTGAAAGTCATAATTTAAAATTATAACAATTTAAATGGAGAATCAGCACCAATGTCAAACGCCAAAATTACATAAGACTGCCCCTCATTAACTTTTCACTTCATCACTTCTAGAGTTTTAGCTTGGCAGAAGAAATGGTGCGACAAGCTTCCCAGCAACACATCTTTCTTTCAGCCCAAAAACTCTCACTCGCTTTGTCTTTCCTACTAAGCTTAGGAATCATCACTTAGCGCGCATGCTGCAGCCTCAGACCAACAAAAAAAGGAAGATGGCGCGCCAAGAACATCAAAAGTGAAGCCACAAAAACCGTGCTCCTGCAAGTAAATATACACGCTCACGCACACACCTACACTAAAACCATGCTCATCACTCCTACGTACTACGTACGTAGCGATGAGCATGGTTTTAGTATGAATATTGCATACAACTTTATACTCAATCCAACAGGAAAATCCACCCCATATTTCTTTCCAGTAGGTTATGTATGCACGTCATATCATAAATTTTTCATACGCCCGTATACCACCCTAAAAAATGTACGCGAGTGAGGTCATAAAGCACACACCCCTTTCACGCCAAAAACTAATGGATCATAACTGAAAGTCCGCAATGAATTTTTATGAACAAAAGTGCTCTTTTTGACAGCACCTTGTATTAAGTTTTTTTGTTATGCAAAATTACTCGTTGTAGTTGGAGGGAACCGCTTTGCTAATGAAAATAATTGAAAGGCAGTGGTTTGTTAAGGCAATATTAATTTCGATAAAGTTAATTAACTGTCTTTTATAACCGTTCATTATTCTCTAATACAATTAGAAGGTCACTCAAAAAACTCTACATAAAAAGCAATCGATGCCCTTAGACACGCACTCAAACTTAATTGGAAATGGGCCGGCCATGTTACAAGACTGCACGAAAATCGATGGGGCAAAAAGATGATTTCTTGGATAGGACCGGTTGGCAAATGAAAACGAAGAAGTCCACACACTCTGGATGGACGCAGCGAAAGACAGAGAAAGCCGGCAATCTCTGAAGGAGGCCAAGGTTTGATTCTGAAAACGGTACTCCTGGACACGGCTCATATTGTTTGGTTAGGAGGTTCCTTTCTCAGGAGCCCTGACCGCTAGTAGCTTGGACCTTGTTCCCGATAACGGTGGGCTACAATTTCTTGTACTTTAAAGATTTTTATATTGTTTTTTTAAAGGCATATTTAAAAATCTATGACATTTGTTAAGAAATAAACAAAGGGAATGGAATCCCAACAAAGTTTAATCTACCTTTAGATAACAGAACATAGCCAGTATTGTATAACCCCTATTCAATACTAATTCCGTTCTGAATGCAAGATATTCACCGATCAAAGGCATTGCAATCAGTACAGCTTGGTAGCTGACAAAGAGAATTATCCTAGCGCATCGAAGGATACCAAGCACTCTCTTCGATTAACCTAACTCAAAATAAATTCATAGAAGCATTACTAAAGGTGTACCTACAACGGGCAATTTATATCGCACCAATAAAACTGATCGCGATCAAGAAATCTATCTTCAACCCGTTAAAGAGCTGAGTATCAATATTCCTTAGATGACACTAACAGCTTACTAATGACTGAACGCAGAATTTTAACGCAGTTTAAATGTGCTAATCGTGTTCAGGTTCCTAGGTGGAATTCGCCTTAGGTGCCTATAATGTAACAACGACGTAAAGCGCTTTTCTATTGCTATTAGATAATACCCTCCACCATATATTAAGCTATAATAATATGAACGGGGCAATTCAGTATAAACACGGGTGTTAGACTTCTGACATCATAATAATATTCAGTTATTCATTATGATAACTTTTAGCGCTGAATAGATTGACTTATTGCTTCAATAGTTTTCATACCTCCAGCACCTATTTGGCAAGTTATTGCTAAAAAAAATCGCCCGTCTGAAGGTGGACGGACAACTAGACGCGCTGCAGGAGCCGTACGCGCCGCAATCATCGCATTTTCGGATGGTCTCGCGCAACTATCCGCACCGTACGCGCCTTACGCCCAGAATCCCATCCATTATTTTAACAGTATTTCTGTTTGGCACTCGTCGCGCGTCTAGATCCACCTTAAGCGTACCCTTAGACCTCTAGACCAATTCCCATTATGAACTGCCTTCAAGGAACATTGCACAATATTATGCCAATCTGTCTTGCTAAGATCCACTGCCGTGATTCGGGCCGTGAATAGAATTCCACCTGATTTGGCCAGTGGGCGAGCATTTCGTATTCAAGACTGGTTTGAGACCATCATTGTTATAAATTGGCCAATCGATTTTAGGTAGATGTATAATGCAGAACAAAAGCTAGCTGTGAAATATCACATCTAGTTTTTGTTTTGCTTCTGTTGCAGAATTTTTCAGTGGCTTATTATTGTGTGACAGTCTCCTTGTAAAAGTCGTAAGTCACACTAACTACACCTCTCTATCACAATTCGAAGGATTTTGAAGGAATTTCGTAATATAAGTAGCCTCATATTATTATAAAAAACGTCATGAATGTTCTTCAGCTGACAAAGTGAATAACATTGCAATTACATTCAACCAACTTATCCGTGCAGGTGGGAAAACACAGAACTAAAATAAATGTACCAAGTTTGATGTATCGATGCAATTTTTTTTGACAAGCAACGCCACCTTGAACTGCACACTTAAAGTGGTCATACTACACCTTTTTTTTTTGCTGTTACTGTAACGTGATTGTAATGGAATAGCAGTTTCAGATTAAATAAATCAAAGCAATCAATTTATAATTTAAATCTTCCATTAAATTAAATTCAGTTTGATTCATAATTAAATTAATTACTGACCACTGAACAGTATTTTATTTAATTAATTCATGAATTCAGATTTAGTAAAAACGTTTGTAAAGTAAAAAATAATTCAAGTGAAATGCGGGAAAGAGTACAAATGAGGCATTTTGTGGAGAATAAAATCAGTTTCAATGCCAGACAAAGGCAATGAGATTTATTGAATAGAACAATGTTTGAATGATACAAATAACATTAACAAGTTTAAAAAAAACTATTTAGCGTCATTTTTGCAAACATTTTTTTTAATTTAACTTCAAATTCAACTATGCTGAATAAATCATATTTTTATCATCAGCATTTTTTGCTTTGAATATGTATCGACGCGCAATATTTGTTTATCGCGACTGAATGCAGAAATTGGCCAAAACGCGACTATGTAGTTACGCAGTCGTCAATCAAAATAGTATCTTCTATGACCCCTACTTGAATCGTATGCGACAAACATAGACAAAGTAAAATTCATACATAAACTCACGCCTTTTTCCCATGGTACGATCCTTACATACTCCTTTTGTGGACAAGGCAATACATACATACTGTCATAAACGCACGTTCCATCATCTAAGGAATTTATAAGAAATGGAATTTGATTTATTCAGTTATGTTGCTGGGAAGTTTGTTTCGTCATTTTTCGGCAGCTAAATGTCTAAGTACAAAGTGTTGAATTTGGTGGCAGCCATTTTGCGTGACTGTCTTATATCATTGTGACATTTAAAAAGTGATGATTCTCAATCTGAATAAACATTTTTTTTGTATTTAAATGAAATCTACTTTGATCAAGCAAATTAACAGCACACAGAATAATTAAAAGATAAAATTAACAACTTACTCATAAGTAGTAGGACTGACGTTGATCTTCAAAGGTTCGGAGCCGGACTCAAACTTGTTGGCAAGCGTGACGTTGTGCCCGAACAGGCAGTACTTCAACATCGTCTTGCCGACGACTCCAGCTAGCACAGTGCCCGTATGCAGGCCTATGCGCATCTAGGGAAGAACGAGAAACAATTGATTAAATTGAAGAAATCACGTTCAGTAATGCAAGAGTTTGACAAATTAAAATCTTCAAAGTCTCAACTCCTAAAGCTTTTTAAGGTTTTAATTATATTATTGCCCGCGACCTTTGTCCGCGTGAAATTATTATAACCACATTACTTCCCCCTATTTTTTTTTTTTTTCCCAGTACTAACTGGGTTGTGGAGGTCACATAGGCAGTCGCTCCATGTAAAATGCTGGTATTCAGCTGCATCCAGTTAGACTGGAAGCCGACCCCAATATAGTTGGGAAAAGGCAGATGATGACTTCCCCCTATTTGAACCTGTTAAAAATTTCAAGGATTTTAATTTTTTTGCACGGAACCGTAATTCTTTTTCAACAATAAATCAGCCTTTTCCTTATAACATCAGCTATCTGCCAATAAAATTTTCGTTAAAATCGGTCCAGTCGTTTCGGAAATGAGCCGGAACAAACTGATAATAATAAAATATGTATTTTTTCTTTGTGACTGACTTTGACTCTGCCCATAAAATCTATGAAGGATTATTATTTACTACAGGCTGACCTAGACAGACTGGTTGAGTGGTGCAAAGAAAATAGAATGAGTTTAAACATGAAAAATGTTTTCATATAAAATTTTGTCGCAATAAAAACGTTTATAGCACGAAATACTCAATTTTGGGTAACACCCTCAAGGAAGTGAATAATATCCGGGACCTGGGAATCTTGATGGACAGCAAATTGACGTACAATAACCACATTGATAAGATAATATCAAATGCAAACAAAATGCTAGGTTTTGTATTAAGGACTTCAAAACCGTTCAGCAACTCTCAGACTAAAATTATTCTATATGAGACGCTGGTTCGCAGTAATCTGGAGTACTGTTCACAGCTATGGTCACCTCATTACAGCGTTCATAAGCAGCGTATTGAGCGAGTCCAAAGGAGGTTTTTGTATTACTTATCTTTAAAAAACAAAACCGCGCAACAATTAAAATCTTACAAGGACCGTGCTCTTCACTTTAAACTTTAAAGTCTAAATAATCGCAGAAAAGTACTTGATTTATGCTTCCTTCACAAATTAATGACATCCAAAATAAATACCGACCTTCTGTCAAAAATATTGATCAATGTTCCTAGCAGGTTGCCCCGGTCACATACCTACAATTTGTTCAGACAACCTAGGCACAAAACCAACTTAGGTGACAACTCACCCCTTACAAGAGAAACCAAATTGTATAACGCTATATGGCGCAAAGCTGAACTCGATATTAATCACGATAGTCTTAACGTATTTAAAAAGAAATTATATAAACACTTTCAGTTAGAGGATATTTGAATTATCATTCCATTAATTTATCAAATAAATAATATATTATCATCACAATTTAAATTTAATTTGTATTTTAATTTAATTTGTATTTGTATTCCTATTTTTAATCTCAATTCCAACCATTATTATTATTCATCATGACATTACTATGTAAATTTTAATTTGATTGACTGTATTCTGATATTAATAATAGCATGATTGTTTAATTTTATATATTCCCAACTTTAATTTGTATTAAATTATGTATTTAGAGCATGTGTACTCGATAATGTCAATAGTCAATGATCTGTCCCCATATCCAACACCATGTTAAACCTTATCTTAGCGATCACCAACATGGCTTTGTAGCGTCAAGGTCTACTGCCACAAACTTAATGTCTTTCACAGAGTCCCTAATAGAAACTATTGACTCGAATAAGCAGTTTGATGTGATATACACCGATTTCAGTAAGGCGTTCGATAAAATCTCGCACTCCATACTGATGACAAAAACTGACAACATATGGTATCACGGGACCCTTGCTGAAGTGGTTGGAATCTTACCTCGCTAACCGTGAATTTTATGTTGTGGTAAATGGTTTCCGCTCTACCAACAATTATCGCATGACTTCCGGTGCCCCACAGGGTTCACACTTAGCCCCCATATTATTTATCATTTTTATAAATGATCTTCCCCACTGCTTTCACTTTTCAGAGTGTTTTTTGTACGCAGATGATTTAAAGTTTGCCAGGAAGGTCGTGTCATCAAATGACATTGAGCTTCTGCAGGATGATCTAAACAGAGTAATTGAATGGTGTAAGAATAACAAAATGGAATTGAACTTCAATAAATGCTACCACCTGTCATTTTCTAGAAAAGTTCACCCCATCCATTCTTACTACTTTATAGATAAAAAAAAAATTCATGAAGTAGAAACTATCAGGGATCTAGGAGTGCTGTTTGACAAGAAAGTTACTTTTATCCCCCACATTGAAAATACTATTAAAAAAGCTTCCAAAATGTTAGGATTTGTACTGCGCAATACCAAGGGTTTCTTACAGGTCAGGACTAAAATATTGCTGTATAATTGCCTTGTCCGGAGCATACTGGAGTATTGTAGTGTCGTATGGAGACCACATTATGCCCCTCATAAGCTTCTCGTAGAAAGGGTCCAGAAGCGATTTCTATGGCATCTTGCTTTTTCCAAAGGGAAAAGTAAGCAGCTGCTCTCCTATCTGTCCCGTTTGCAAACTTTCAGGATGCTGTCGTTATCGACTCGAAGAGAAGTAATGGATGCACTGTTTCTTTACAAACTGCTCAGAAAGCAAATAGACTGTCCACAGTTACTGGGTCTCATCAAGTTTCGTGCACCAACCCGCTATCCTAGAAATCCCATCACTCCGCTTTACCCGCCATTGCGTAGAACTGTCCTAGGCGCTAACTCACCAATACCTCGAATGTGTAAAATCATAAACAGCTGCAGTGACCAGATTGACGTTCACCACGATAGAATAGGAAAATTTTGTAAATTAATTACTGAATACTATTCACACAACTTTGTGACATAATATTATGAATTGCCAATTTGTTATTTAAATACCTATTTGAAGTTAATTAATTTTTAATTATTATTCAATGTAAACCAAATGTTTAATCTTAGTTTAATTTTATTAATTTATCTGTTATTTAATTTTATTGAAAGTTAATACATACATACATACTTTTAATTTAAATCGATTATCTTAATTTGTTTGTTAAATTTTTAGATTTATGCTTTGTTTTACACCATTTTTTATTATTCAGAGTTCACAATGAATTGCAATAATGAAAATTTATAATGTAATATAAATAAAATAGTGCATGTGGTGTTGGCCTGTAAATAATTGTTGCACTTATAAATGTATATCGTGTACTTTTAAATGTATTGTAACGTGTAAACAATTGTAGGCTAACCTAAATAAATAAATAAATAAATAATGTATAAGCTGTGGTTACCTATAATTGAGTGTACGTTACAAGACCAGGTATTTTGTAAAAGTTTTCATTTTATATAAGAAAATTGTAATGTGACTTGTTGGTAATCCAAAATAAAATAAATAAACGTATTTATTAGTCACATTTGTCCAAAATAGCATTCGGAAGTAATCAATCTAAAATGTAACCTACTTAATCAAATTTAGAAAGAATAAAAAAAAAGAAATACTAATTTCTTGCTTGGAAAGTGTATAAAACTTTGATTAAGCTTTGCGTCATCGCTAACGTGTGAGGGCAAACGTAGATGTTTACATTACGAGGCAAACTGTTGATTCTTTGAGGGAAATAGGTTGCGTGAACACACAGACTTGCTATCTTTAGTAGTTTTGCAGCGTGCTTTCATTAGCATTAAAATTACATGTTGATGCTTGTTGACAGGTAAATGAATTACTGTGTAGGCAATGCAAATACGCGGTTATAACGGGCTTAGAACGGTCGTCATACGCGGTTAAACCCTATATTCTTTAAAAAATGAGACTATGCCTTCAAGACCGTTCCGTCTCGGTCGCGTGCCATGCTCAGAGCGTCGAAAATTGTCGGCGAGAATTTTTATGTCGGTGCCGATACGCTACGTGCATGGCACGCTACGGTGTAGGTCGGTGACGGAACGGTCTAGTGGGCATATAGTCTCATACTTTTTAACACAAAGAATACTCTTTTCCCTGATACATTCATAGTACGGCTCTGGTATGGCGTACCATACCATGACCGTGTTAAAATAAATGTTGAATTTTGCGATGTTTCAAAATAAATATAAAACAATGAAATTAAAATCTCCGCGAGGCCAAGGATGAGTTATTGAGGCTGAAGAGACTGCAAATGACCCCTATTTATAGTATCAGCTAATTAGTTTATGCGTTGTTAAGAGATCGCTTTGAGAATGTAGAAGAGCACTAACAGATATTTAAGACCTTTAAGACTGAGTGGTAGTATTGCAAATATCAAATCAAACATAACACATATCACTCAATCATAGCCCACTGAAATCAAAACCACCTCCTTAATTTTGCCATAATAGGGTAAAAATATGAAATACAAACCTTTATAGGGTTCCCCTCGTGCGTCAAATGCTGCGCACACGTCTCTACCATGCGCAGTGCCATCCACGCGATCTGCGGCGCGTGCGTGTCGATTTTACGATGCAGCCCGCTCGCCACGCAGTATGCGTCGCCTATTGTTTCCACCTGCACAGGACACGTATAGAATGCATCAGTGACAATGGAGAAGACTGCAGATATTATTTTAAGTAGTTAGTGAAAACTGTTTTTTTTTTTGTGCAGATCAGGTATATTAAGATTTAAGTGACAATCAATCGAGGATGACATACCATGTCATGCTTGATCCAAAACCTATAATATAAACTGGACCTTATTCATATAATTAAATTATTTCACAATTTAAATAATCCACGTGACTGAATTCAGCACAATTAATAATAAAATTCATTAGTGCGTTTACAATGTGAAAACCACTGAACAACAATTTTATTTTATTAAATTAATTTGTTCAGATTTACTTAAAAAATGTAAATACATTTTATACAAATAAATCTGTATGATTTCGAATTTAAAAATAAAGTTGATTAAATGCTGGAAACGTGTGAATGGGGCATTTTAACGAAAAAATTCATATTCACTGATCTTGATATCAGATAACGTTAACGAGATTTATTGAACAAAAAAAAAAATGGTTGAAAGACAAATTAACACGAATTATAAAAAATAAGTTAGAGCCATTTTCACATACCTACTAAATTAAACCGGGTCATATTTTGTTTAATATCGTTATTAAAATTCGATTCGGATAAAAGCAAAGTAATTCAAAAAAACAAGACCAATACACGCACCTCTGATTTCTCAGATTCTTGTGCGTATTGTATAATTATCACTTGCTTCGGTGAAGGAAAACATCGCGAGGAAACCAGCATGCCGGAGAGATATTTCTCGTCGGCATGTAAAACTACGTCAGAGGCCCATGGGCGGTTACACACGATATAGAAGAAGAAGCAAAAATCATCCTTGTATTTTATACACATACAGTCGTCATAATCATTATCATTAACACCATATACCATGATACCATGATATTTACCATGTTTACTGTTTCTCTTCTTTTTTTTGTCTTTTTGATTTTTTTTCTTTAGTTTTTTTTTTTCAATTTAATTTTTGTTTTTTTATTTCATGGTAGATATCCCGTTTTTAGTGTTAATGATAATGTTAGTGACCATGATAGTTTAAAATCTTATATCGTCATAATCAGTTTATTCCGAAAATTAAGTTCCCATCAATTTCCTACATAGAATCTTAAAAGATTATTATTAAAACAATTTCTTTAATATAAAGCTTCTATTTATCCAACATCCTTCAAACAGATTAATAACAAGAGTAAATTATCCTCAGTAAACGACTATTAATTACATAGAACAGTAATTATAATTATGTCTTAATTATGATTAAATTACAGCATGGATCACTGGCAACAATTTCTTTTGTATATTTGATCTACAAAGCTTTGTTTTGGTGTCACTTGATTAAACGCTGTTTGATGTTTCTATTAAAAAAGATATCAAAAGAAGAGAAAGGTGGACTCTTCATCTTTTTGGAGTGGAATAAAATGACACATTCTAAACAATATATAACATTACGAATGTTAACCCCCAAGGGTTAGGCAGAGGTGTACCTAAAGAGAGGTACACCTCTGCCCTAGACTCTGCCTCTCTAGAGGTGTGCACCCACATTTCGCCATTTATGTTTTAAGTTCCATGTAGTAGGGGGCGAATCTATTGCCATCAAACGGGCCCAAATGGGGCTGAGAAATTCCTGTTGGAAAAACCCAATAACAATTTGCCCGACCCGGAAATCGAACCCAGGACCTCAACCAACGAGGCAGTTCGTTTGAATCAATTCTAAACAATATTTTTGAGAAATAAGTTACAAAGAATTTAGGAACGACTCTCTTGACGCTAGGCGAGCATTCAACTGCTGATTGTCGCTCAAAACAATAAAGTCGTACATTTTTTTACTACAGTTCAAACGTCCGTGGCTGACACCGCCATGATGTGACGTCATTTATCTTGTTCACATCAAATTTTTGGCCTTTAAGTTTAGCAAGCCACGACCGCTTTTTAGAAAAATCGTAGTATCAATGCACACGACGATTTTTCTACAAATATTTATAACTACATAGAATAATAAAAATTATGGTTGATAGATAGACACGATAAGAAATATTAATAAATTTCTTAATTACTTTTTAATCAAGTTAAGCTGATGAAGCTTCATTTTCATTATCGTGAATGAAAGATGGATTGCAACTTTCATCGCTTCTTCGTCAGTAAAATCAACATTTGAGTCCTGGGGTTGAACGATTTTAAAGTTCTTGTTAGAATCTAATTTAACAAAAACCAATTCAATTTAAGTTTGGTGTATTTTTGAACAATTGCTGCATCGTTTAGATTCGATATCGTGTTTTATAATTAGTGTTTTTTCTTTAGTTTTTGAAGGATGATATATGGCTAGAAAGGAGGTACCTGCTGAGATGACGAGTAATAAAGAAGTATGGAAGAAGAAAACATAAACCCCAAATAAATTGGGATAAAAGCAGGAGAATGATGTTGGTTTTTAAAATGTTTAAAATGATAAGTATTGGTTTATCTGTGACAAACAACTTATCATAGGCCGTATTTTCGAAAAAATGCCGTTGGATAGATTAATTGAACTCAGTTTTTCTCTTCTACCCTCTCTATTGAAATGTTTAAATTATTCAACTTAAATATTATAAATACCATATTATTTGATCTTGCTTGTTTATTGAAATAGTATTGTATAAAGTTAGCTGATACTTCAATAATATGAAAATTGTTTTGAATCCCAAAACAAAACCTTTATTATCAACATCATCATCATTATCTGCCTAGCCTTTTCCCAATTATGTTCAGCTTCAAGTCTGACCGGATGCAGCTGAATACCAGTATTTTACATGGAGCGACTGCCTATCTGACCTCGACAACCCAGTTAGGTAATAAATACTACAACCCACTAGGTAATACGACACCTATTGTATAAAACCTTTATTATCCTGAATCAAAAACTAAATAAAACAGAATCAACGCTACAATTCCATAAAACGACCTACCCAAAACATCTTCAAAACGAACGGACGGAACCGTTGCTCACTGAAGTATTTTGTTTCCGAAAGGCAGAATTTCATTCTAATTACTAACGGTAATTGTATGCTCCTTGTTTCAAATTACCGAACTGTTTAGGTTAATTTGAATATTTGTAAAGAGAGCAATTTTGAAACGGTCTTCGGTAATGTGAGAATTTAGGGCTTCTGACATCTTTGAGGAGGAATTGTTTAATGTAATAATAGGAGTAGGTACACCCATATAAGGTCTAACTATTCATACACGAGATATTTTAAGAATAACTTCTATAAGTCGTAAAGTCGCCATAGCAACGAAAAAAAAAATATCTGAGTGTTTTTTTTTACGAAATTATTATAATTCAAAAAAAAATTGAGACTTTTTGCATTAAATCTTTACTCCCATATTCTAACAATGACACTAGGTAAATACGACGTCGTAAACTAGCGTAATGGATGTTCAAAAATAAGGAGCTAATATTTATTTTGTGGGTCAAGTAATTTTAAATTATTTATTTTTATAAAAATATTCTCAGATAAAAAAAAAATAATCCCTTGAAATGGCTTCGTTATAGCCGTTAGATGATTCCCTGAAAATATTTCGTGTATGAATAGTTAGACCTTATATATGTCACTCTTGGTATACCTTTTTATGGTTTTCTGGATGGTTCTATCAATTTAAATCGGGAAATTTTGAATTTAACAGTAGAATTTGCGTCGTCTAATGAAAGGTCCATATTTGTACAACGAATTTAAGAATTGGGTTTTTGGTAATTCGTTTGGTATTCAGTTCGAGCTCCATGTTTCAGTCTTGTCCTCGTTGAATTTTAATTCAACTTCTTGTATCTTGTTCTTGTACTTGTGTCTTTTATGGTTGAGTTTTTTGACATTCTCTATTGACATAGATAAAAGCTTAAATGAATTAGGCTTACAACTGACGTATGTCAGACGACCAATACACGGCGAAGGGAAGATGTTTTGGGGGAGAGTCTTATGTAATGTGTTACGTCAAATAGTACTGAATTAATAATTTTAACCTACTTTGAATTAATGACTTTAGATTTAAATAGGTCAAAATACACAATAAACTCCTTTAAAAAACTAGTCCGCGTGAACTTATTATAATAAAGCAGCATTTGAATCGGATTTTATTAACGATATCAAGGATTTTAATTTGTTTAACACGGAACCCTAATTTTTCTAATATAAAAATAGTCTAGCTATCTGCCAGTAAAAGTCCCATCAAAATTGGTCCAGCCGTTTCAGAGCATAGCCGGAACAAACAGATAAACAGAGAGAAAGACGAAAATTTAAAAAACACTTTTATTTGTTATAGTGCCGTATATACTTTCGTAAAAATCTATTATCAGTAAAAAGCTATTATTTTGAAATAACAAACAGACACTTGAATTTTATTGATTTGTATAGATGGAGGCCAGATAGGCAGTCACTCCATTTAAAATACTGGTATTCAGTTGCATCCGGTTAGACTGGAAGCCGACCCTAACATTGTTGGGAAAAGGCCAGATGATGATGTGTAGATAGAGTAACGCGGAAAGGATATCAGGAGGCCACTGCTCTGCAGAAAAACAATACCGTCTTGTATTATTAGATGTGTAGAATTAGAACACTTACCTTATAAACATCCAACTCCTCACAGAAGATATCAAACACGCTGTACAGATCCTCAAGCATGGCGATGACCATCATCGGCGTAGCTGTAGCACATATCGAAGTGAAGCCGACTATATCGCTGAACAGCATTGTTACGTCATCGTGGCTTTTGGCTTCGATCTTCTCACCTTTGAAAGGAATGGCTTTGTTAGATGTTTCTGCATCGTCTTTTTATACCAATACAGTAGCTATGCTGATGCGCATTACATCGCTGGCATATACAACATAATGAGCGACGTGTTTACTAATCGCACGGCAGCATTGCCAGAAAAAGTTGCCGTGTGCGAAGGCACTTACGAAGTGCACACTCAAAGCTCGATTAAACTTAGTAATTAATGTGTGCGCCAATTAACAATGGTTTACAACCCCGGTATGGCGGTGAAGGGCGTGTGACTGTATAAAGGAGGGTATTATATGAGAAGGACATATAATAATATACAGCCTTATGATATGGTGATGACTGGCTTTATCGTGAGGGGTGACGTCATCATCCGGTATTTATTTATTTATTTTATTTGGTTAACCAACAATTGTTTGCACAGTACATCCATAAAACAATATTTGCTGCTACATTTATAAGTGCAACAATTAATTATAGGTTAACACCGCATGCACTATAAATATGGTTATATATATTATTAAAACATTAATGCATTGCTAATGCTTAAAAAAAACAAAAAAACAAATCTAAGTTCATCAATAAATAAAATCACAGTACAACATACAATAGAAAA
The DNA here is from genome assembly GCA_905163415.1 of Noctua fimbriata. NCBI lineage: Eukaryota > Metazoa > Arthropoda > Insecta > Lepidoptera > Noctuidae > Noctua > Noctua fimbriata. The sequence continues at coordinate 5,563,887 of LR990929.1, read as the reverse complement.
AATTAAAAACACAGATTGATAGATAAAATTAATAAATAAATTAAAATTAAAATGCATTACACACGGCAAATTATTAAAATTAAATAGGTAAATCACAGCACATAATTAAAGTAATGAATCACAGTTAAAATACATTTAAATTGGAAGATAATACTAAATATTAACATTTACATCACATTCAGACAAGTGACAAGTGTTCAAGTAGTATTTTAATATTAGAATTACAATTCTAATATTAAAACACTACTCAAACACCAGAAAATTGCTTGACAATTATTTTCTGAAACTTGTATAGGCCATCGTGGTGTATGTCTATAAGATCACTGCAACTGTTTATCATTTTACACAGGCGTGGGATAGGAGAGTTTGCACCCAGAACCGTTCTGCGCAAGGGTGGATGTAGAGGTGTGATGGGATTTCTTGGATATCGGGATGGGGCACGAAACTTTAGGAGACTCAGTAGATTAGGGGAATCAATTTTATGTCTTAAAAGTTTATAAAGAAACAAAGCATCAATTATGTCTCTTCGAGTTGATAACGAATGCATCTTGAAGTATTTCAATCGTGCATTGTATGAGGGCAGCGTTTTACTTTTCCCTATCGAGAAAGCAAGATGCCACAGAAACCGCTTTTGGACTCTTTCTAAGAGTAACTTATGCGTGGCGTAGTGTGGCCGCCATACTACACTGCAATACTCCAAGACGCTTCGTACAAGACTAATGTAGAGCATTGTTTTGGTACCAATGAGTTTGAAACTCCTTGTGTTTCTTTGTACAAACCCCAGCATTTTGGATGCTTTTTTAATAGTGTTTTCGATGTGAGGGACAAACGTTATTTTTTTATCAAATAAAACTCCTAGATCTCTAATTGTATCGACTTGTTGCATTTTTGAATTATCAATCAGGTACTCTGAGTGTATAGGGTGAGTCTTCCTTGAAAATGACAGGCAGAAACATTTTTTTAAATTTAATTCCATTTTGTTATTTTTACACCAATCAACAACCCTGTTTAGATCGTCTTGCAGGAGAGCGATATCACTAGTCGATTCGATCACTCTAGCAAACTTTAAATCATCAGCATACAAAAAGCATTCAGAGAAGTAAAAGCAGTCAGGGAGGTCATTAATAAATATTATGAATAATATAGGAGCCAGATGCGAACCTTGAGGAGCGCCGGAAGTCAAAAGATAACTGCCGGTAGATCGAAAACCGTTGACCACAACATAAAATTCACGATCTAATAAATAGGATTTCAGCCATTTCAGTAAGGGTCCAGTAATACCGTAAGTCGCTAGTTTATGTACTAGTATGGAATGAGAAATTTTATCAAAAGCTTTGCTGAAGTCGGTGTATAACACATCAAATTGTTTATTTGAGTCAACAGCTTCTATTAGGGACTCCGAGAAGGACAACAAATTTGTGGTAGTCGACCTAGACGCAACAAAGCCGTGCTGATGATCACTGAGATAAAGTCTGAAATGACTTTGAATGTGAGGACAGATTATCGACTCAAATATCTTGGCAAAGGTGGAGAGAATCGCAATAGGTCGATAGTTGGATATTGTGTCTTTTTTGTCCGACTTGTACACAGGAACCACTTTGGCCTTTTTCCATTCAGTAGGAAAAGTTCCAGTAGCCAACGACACCCTATATATCTTTAGAAGTGGGACAACCAGGGCCGTAGCACAGGCAGAAATAAATATTGGTGGAATTCCGTCAGGACCAGCACCTTTTCTGTGGTCCACAGATTGTAACTTTTTGAGCAGGGTATCCCTGTCTAGTTCAGGGATTGTTAGGCACTGGTATTGCGTTACTATATACGTAATGTAAGTTAACGTAGATAATACTACTTGGCTGTTTAAACAAGAAAATAGTAAGATTAGTGATGGATTGGATGAAAGCTTGTTACGTATTTTAAGGCTCGGCTCGGATAAATTGCGGAGACGGACACCTCTACACAAATTCTTACTAAATTATCCATCCTTGAGAGCACCTACTCTGATCATAATTGTTCAACAACGAAAATATTTAAGATCTATGCAAATATTCAAATCAGCATTGAGATTAGAACGACTGAGTGTTTTATTACACCAACTCACAACTAAGCAATAAAAGTCATAATACCAGCAAAACTTTTACTTATTCAGCATCATAATAATTCGCTTTTATATGACACTTAAACTCAAGCCCACGCAGACAACTTGGACAAATTATTCACAGTAAAACTCTCAACAGAGTCTATTACTCGAAATAAGGTTTTGTAAGCATTTGACATCAACATCAGTCAGTTTACATGACAAAATTGCGTGATAACTGGGTGCGTCACGCAATACGCCGTGTCTAAACAAATGTCATTGACTGAATGGGACGCCTCGGTTTTGGTTTATGACTGTAATAAGGGTTCGTGGAACTAAGGGCTCCAATCTTAAGTGCTTACGTGTGCTATGAGATTGTGATCTGTATTTTGGTGTTTGAACAATGTGATGTAGGTCCACTTTCCATTGAAGCTGGAGACCGTAGAATCGAATTGCAAATATAAAGAATCATATTGACAGGAAAGATACGCATTAAAGATAGATATTACTGTCTCTATCATCAGGGGGTTCTGCCCACCATGACGTAGGGTGCTGAGAACCGGACCCTCACACAAGGGGCTGTGCACGAACTCGGTCTTCGATTTTGGAAATCTCGTTAAAGAACTCAAATAGAGTTGGGCAGGACCCCTAACAAGGCGCGGTGATGGCAAGTGGAGTAAAGCTGTGACCAAGTGGCGCCCAAGAACAGGAAATAGCAGTGATGGTCGTCTGGCGGCGAGCTGGGCAGACGACATTGTTGCCGTCGCGGGAATATCCTGGATGAGGCTGGCACAAGAGCATAGAGCTTGGCACAGGCAAAGTGAGGCCTATACCCAGCCAGCAGTGGATGAACTCGAGATGTGGATTATGATGATGATTACTGACGATATTGCCTCACAACAGTGAAAAGTCGCCAGCTTCGAGCTTCAAAAAACCTACTACTTGAAATTCCATCACATCGTACTGGTTTTATGTCCAATTCTTACGCTGTCTCAACTATAAAACTCTGGAACGCGCTACCCCTTGGCATAAAAAAAGCTGAAAGCAAAATGGCTTTCAAAAGAACAGTTCGGAAGTACTATTTGAAGTCAGACTAAATTGCTCACAAACTAGATATTAGTTAGTAGTCATAGTAATTATTATAAGGTTTCTCGTATTTGGACTATTTGTATGTATTATAATATATATTAGTTTATTTCATTTTACTGTATATATGTGTATTGGTATGTACCTATTTATGTATATCAATCTATGTTAAAAATTGATTTATTTTTTCTTATTTATTTTTTTGTACTCTATCACAATGCTATCCTATTTGACCCAAAGGTTGACTGGTAGAGAATGCCTTGTGGCATTAAGTCCGCCTATGTACCACTCTTGTACATGAAGTTTAAATAAATAAATAAATAAAAGTGGAATGCGTTCCTCAAAGTAGCTATTAAAGTGACCACATTCTGGGCCTTACTAATCTAAAAAAACCCTTCGATGAAGAAGAAGAAATGAAGAATAGTGTAAAAGAAAGTCCTAACCACATAATGAGGGACACAATAGTTTTAGAAGACAATAATAATGAAACTCCAGTACCAAAACCCACTAAATGACCTTTAAAATACAAGTAAACTACGCCACAAGACGCCACTTCGAAACAAGATTGACTCGCTAAATTCCCTCTAACGCCTAACTCACTTCAATTCCCTGGATGCAAACTTTAATCAAACATAGTGCGTACTTAAATTAAACCATACATAAATCAATTTCAAAGTGTACGAACAGATAATTGTCTTACAAACTTACCTAACCACAGTCTCTTAGCTATATGCGGAGGAAATATTAAATGTAGAAGGCTGACGTTCTTTTGTCTTTCTTTGTCAACAGCTTTGCTCGCTTCTTCTATTGAGTTCTTTAGCTTGTCCATGCGTCTTCGGAGTCCATCCTGAATTTAAAAAATATGAATTATTAAAAAAACTTCCTATCAAATGACTTCAATGGTCGTAAAGGAAGATACTCGTAGCTTAATAATCCATCCTGGGACTTAACCAAGAACGACATACTCAGAAGTAGTACTTATGATCGTCATCATCATCAGCCTAGCCTTTTCCCAACTATGTTAGGGTCAGCTTCCAGTCTAACCGGACGCAGCTGAATGCCGTATTTTACATGGAGCGACTGCCTATCTGACCTCCACAATCAAGTAATTACTGGGTAATACGATACTTTTCTTCAGTTTTCCCTAGTAATTACTCGAATTCTAAGTATAGTTTGCCTAAGTTTTAATTTTTCCAATTAATTCCCATCAGCTGCACTATTGGGTTGGAAAATTAAAAATAAATATTCATTTTCATCTTGAGATCAACTCGAGCTTTTGTCTCCACAAAGCAAGTTTCAAGCACTCTGCCGGAGACGTTGGACTTGAAGACGATCAACAAGTGTGAAACTTCGAACTGGTGTTTTAAAACTACTTCTTAACTGATGCTGCTGAAGCTTTTGATACTTCGGTAATTCTTAAACAATTATATAGAAAAAAGCAAGTTGTTGTGTTCATATGTTAAAGATTTTTTGTAGGTATTCAATATATTTTTTTCTGTAGCCATATTTTGGTACGATGTTATATTGTATTTCATGGACCGTGTATTAATAAATACATGGAGCATGCCATCCATAAATTCTGTTCACACTATCATGTATCAAATCTTGATTTATGACTATACTATTTTATAGTTTTCACAAAAATACGGGGTGGAAGGGACACTGACGCGAAAACGGTTACCACGTATTCAGTACATCATTCTGAGCCGACCCATATTGAAATTTTTTATAAGTTATTTTTAAAAAAATCTGCTATTTCCTACAAAAGTATTACACACGGTCAAAATGTATTTTTGTTAAAAATATTAAATAGTCATAAATCAAAATTTCATACATGATAGTGTTCCCGTTAACCGTTTCTGCGTTGGTGTCCCTTCCACCCTTCATGTGTCGGAAGCTCATAATTATATTCCAAAAAACAATCATGATAAACATTAATAATAAAGATTTTTTTAACAATAATTATTGATTAATGTATTGCTCGTAAGGTATCTAGAAAAAAAGGAATAATTTCATTTTAATAATTAAAGAAAAATCTTACCTGAGCTCTCGCCTGTTCTCCAACTAAAATGACATCTCTCGTAGCATCATGCAGAGGTATATCAGAAATGAAGAGACCTCTACCAGTAAGACCCTCAAGCCCATCGAGGAAAGGTGACCCGACGAAGAGCAGAGAGTCTGATTCTGAACAGAATACCATCTGGCCTTTAATCTCCAGACCCTGTTGGCAATAAAATAATGGGTTTATGACAAATACTTCAAAAACTTTTTAAACTGTGATGTTCACTAACACCAAAAACGGCATATTTACACAAACAAACAAAACAAATAGTAAATATCCCGTTTTTAGTGTTAATGATAAATACTTGAAAGTACATAAATGCAAGTAAAATAAGATAATCAGGGCTTTTAAAAAGTAGTTTAGTATTACTTAAAATCTAGTCACAGAAAGAAAAACCGCAAAAACTTGATGAATGTTTGGACTACATTTGAATTGTAAATATCTCGCAAAACAATAATTTATGAAATCCTTGATGCGAACAACAAAAGAAAAGCTTAGTTACTAAGTAGAGATAGACTAGCTCTGAAGTCTTATCTAAGACTTTAGTGTTGTTTCATGCTGGAAGCTAAAACTTAATACGTCGACGAATAAAATTAGAGCCTGATTGTGGTTCTGATATGGAGCATTGCCAGAAATATTTCGTTACGAAACTTTCACATTAAATAATTATCATGTTCATCTCAGATATTCCTGTAACACATTTTTTCATTGGGAATTTCTCAGTAACAGCCATATAGTCCGGATTTGTGCACGGTTGATGTTGATGAGCAATAGGCTCGCCCCTTATTACATGGGACTTAAACATAACTGGCGAAATGTGGGTGTGCTATTAGGTACACCTCTGCCTAACCCTTCGGGGATTACAGGCGTGATGTTGTTATATCGTTTTCGCTTACTTTTCTTATTAGCCTTTATTGTTCCATATCCTTCCGCTTACAATAAAAAAAAAACAATTTTTTTTTTTTTGTTCGAGACAATATTTCTACACAGTTCATTGAGAGTTCTACGAGATTGTATTTAAGAAATATTTAGAAAATGTAAATTTTTGGACGGACATAACAAAAATTAGCAGAGACGGTACGAGAAAAACTTTTGGTGCAAACACATAAGACCTTACTTTAGAGCCTCTTTCTACCTCTGAACACGTTCTGATGAAAGTCCGGGTAGTCCATTCAAAAGTTCCAACGATGCGGTAGTAGCAGGCAATTTAGGAGGGCGTCGTGTAAAACGTGGTTAGTGCACCACTTTAGCTTTGTTTTTGTAAGTAAAAGATAAAAGTTAGCCCGCAATACAGTGAAGAATATACGAGGTATGGAACTGGGCTGCGGGTAACATCAGCTTGAAGTGTAGTTTAGAATTTTGTTATTTATTTTATGGAAGCTCTGTAGGTCAGCGAGTGATTTCAATTATTAAATAAAAGGAAGTTTGTTTATAAATATAACCTTTCTGGTAAAATCATTTGATAAAACTAGAACTACAAAACTGGCATTTAGACGATATATTACTCAAATTATCAAATAAAAGAGTAGCTAAATCCTCTTTTTCACTTTCAAATTGACTACTATTTTCCCTTTCAGTCCAAACAAAAATAAAACAGTATTCCAGTTGGGATAGCAAGGTGTGAGAAGTTTCCGGGTCAGTCCACTTATTTACAATGTAAACAAAGGTTGGGTCTCTACCCTTTTATTTGGTAAAGAATTTTATTCTATAGACAAAATAATATATTATGTGTTAGACATTAAAATCACGAATGGTATTGTTAGAGAATGAAGTATAAACTGTTTTTTTCTAAAACTACTATCTTATTCATACCCAAATTGAATAAGATAGTAGTTTTAGTTTTTAACTTCTGATGGTATGAACCGAAATAACAAAAAAGGTTAAGTTGATTTTACTGTTCATTTTCATATTGTTTTGTTAGATCAATCGTTTTTACATATCAATTTCATTTTCGTTACTGCGTTTCGCAACCCATTTCATAAAAGCCACTTACCTAACAAAAGCTTTTTAGGTATTTCTGTTCCGAGTTAAATGTTTCGATATTTTTCCTGTTTTTGTTTGAATGTGTGCTTTAAAAGCTTTCAGGAAACCGATACAAAATAAAGATTATTTATTTATTTGAATGATAAACGGTCTTCCATCTTTATTCAACAAATCCGAAACATCAACTCGTTTTATTGTGTCTTTTTAATTCCATGAGAACGAATCGAAATGTTTGCTCTTTTCATGTATCGAAATCATTTGAAGATAATTTATTTGTAGTTAACATTGTATTGGTTTCGATTTGCCTTTAAAGTAGCTCTTCAAAGCAAGTTCTTTTTGGAAAAAATGATTTTTAATCTCTGTATTTAAAGGATAAAATTGCATGCCACGTTCTTTTTCATACATGTATAATGCAATTTAAAATGGATTATTCTTTTAGACACATATTATGTTCGTTATCGTTAGTAACACTAAGCGACAATTATAAATTAATGCTTAAATAAAATAAAAACGTTAAATTCTCAGCTGACAATTTAACGCTAGTGAATTCAACCATTGTAATTATCAAGTTACTGATTTTGATTCTTCTTTCTTTCCGTTCTGCATCCTTGGTATGGTTATCGCAAGGGTTGAGGGGAGGTTTTGAGATCGATTTCCTGATCGGGCAAAGTGTTATTGAGTATTTCTATCAGGATTTTTTTAGCATCAGCTATGGAGACTGAAGTTGTACCCGTTGGTCCGCTCGTTCTATTATATGTAATAAAAAACATAACTGGGGAAAACATAAAATAAGGTACACCGCTGCTTACCTAAGTTATGATTTCGTTCCAAAAAGATATATACGTATTATAAAAGATAACTCATTAACTACCCAAGTAAGTTAATAAAATTTAAATGGGCCAAGCTAGTTTTCTCTACCAAATCACAGAGAAATCGATGCTTGTGGAATCCTACACAACCTCCTCCTTTTTCAGAAGTCGGTTAAAATATTTAGCAGTAACATTTCAGAACCGTTTAGCAATTAAGAAAAGGGACTAATCTAGGGTCGGTTTAAATAGTAGAACAAACAGACTGCCTAGGAGTTGTGGCAGATAAAGTGAATCCGGTACAAAACTAGGATTAAGCCATTTCCATTAGTTGTGGCTTTACGGTTACGGATAGGGAAAAAGGATTGCATAAGTTTCAACTAATCGGTTTATTCAGGAAACGGATTTGTTACTGGTAATTAGATCCTTTAGTTGTGTACAACAATACCTTTGGGAAACGTTTGGGTGACTATTTTTCGTCGGGACTAAACTAAACAACTGAGGAGCTCGTGGCTAAATAATAACAGCCTCTCGGGTCGATATTTAGGTTAAGCCGTGCTTGCCTAGATTGGTCTGTGGATGGGTGACCACATACCGAGTTTCCTCCGTGTCTTGGAAAGCACCGTTGGTCCCGGATGTCATTTGTAGATCTTTGACAGTCGTCCAAAAAGTCTGACAACCAGTCTTACCAAGGGGTATCGTATTACCCAGTACTAACTGGGTTGTGTAAGTCAGATAGGCAGTTGCTCCATAAAAAGTTCAGTAAAATACTGGTATTCAGATGCATCCGGTTAGACTGGAAGTCGACCCTAACATAGTTGGGAAAAGGCTAGGCCGATGATGATGACTAAACTAAAGAAAGGAACTGAAACGAACAAGAGAAAATATAACTATTTTCAGCGACCAAAAACGTTTTTGTATCGATTTACCTCTTAGTCGTTTTTTATTACTTTTCTCGATCCAGAACAAAGGATGAATTTTGTAGCAAAAAAAAAACTTTGGGGATTTACGCGACATTTGTTAAGATTTAATGCTTTTCGCTTAATGTTAGTTTTGTAGAACACCATTTTTTGCTGTATTCCATGTATAAAATATTGTTGCCATTAACGGTTTAGTCATAGTTTTTGCGTTACTATGTCTAAAAATATGCTAGCCTAAATATTTTTTAACAAAAGCTTTGTTAGTGGGGTGAAATATTGTTTTTATATTCAGTTGTCAACGCAGAGTTTTTTTCCATAATTATGTAAGTCATATTTGGAGCACAAGTGTTTTATAGACCTTCACAATCCAGTTAATACTGGATAATACGATACCCCTTGGTAAAACTGATTTCTACAAATGCCGCCGGGACCAACGGCTTAACGTGCTTTCCGAGGCACGGAAGAAACTCCACGCACCAACATAGGCAAACGCGGCTTAACCTGAAGCTTGAGGTCAGTGGATGTCATTAACTAGATTCGACTTCCTCTCCTTTTATTTATAGTAGCATAACATCATAATAATCGTTTGCGACACAAATCTCATTTCAGTGAGAGTGGGTCATACTCATAATTCATCTCACGGTCCCAGTGCGGGTAGAAGTCACATTATTATTATTATCACATGAAGAAGCGAGTAGAAGTCACATTATTATTATTATCACAAGAAGTCACATGTCTCTGAATTTTTGATTAGGGTTCCCTCATAGATTCGTCCTGTCCGTCTATCTGCCTGTCTATCCGTCTGTATGTCACAGCCCTGTTACTCCGAGACAGGCCCCATACAGTTGAAATTTGGATACACCAACTCTTCAAATTCTTATATGAACTGCTACACAGATTATGATGTGAAATTATAAAAAAAAAAAAAAAATAGGAATGGCCCTCCATACACGTGAGAGCAGTGGTAATACAATAAATTACACGAAGTATAGTGACCTAGAGGTTAATACCAGGCCTCTTATGCACGAGGTTGCGGGTTCAAATCCGGACAAGTACCAATGTGACTTTTTCAAATCATATTTACTTTCTAAGTTCATCTTGGACATCACAGATATCGGTGAAGGAAAACACCGTGAGGAAACCTGGACTTATAATTAGTCTGAAATCGCCAACCCGTCTTGAACAAGCGTGGTGATCAATGCTCATGCCTGCTCTGTATGAGAAGAGGCCTTTGCTCAGCAGTGGGTTGTGTTCCAGGGCCGCGGTATCTCTTTCGAACAGTCCCGCAGCCCTGGCAGGCATCGGCCCGTGCGGACCCCTGCGTGGTTGCTGACATCTCTTTGAGGCGCGCGTGGAACACGAACGCGCCGTCGACACGGCCTGTCGTCATAAGACGGCCGGACGGCGAGCTAGCCCATAACTCGCCGTCCACAGGCCCGCGCCTACGGTGGCCGGGGGCCACCACGTGACCCCCGACGCCCAGGGCGTCTCCCGCGGCGGCTGGGACGTGAGGCTCTTTCCCTCTCACGTTCCGCCACCTCCTTCACTAGCATGACTGCTTCGCAGAAGGAGGTGACGGCTTCCCATTCCCTCTCGCCCCGGACCATGGCTTGAACCAGGGCCGGGCGCGAGAGGTCGCCGCCGCCAATCGCCTCTACGAGGACACGGCGCTGCTCCGCCCAAGCAGGGCAGGCCTCCACAGTGTGCTGCACCGTGTCCTCCGGACGATCCTCACAATGGAAACACCCGGGCGTTTCCTCCCGCCCGATTCGGTGCAGGAACCTCCCGAAACAACCGTGTCCGGTGAGGACCTGCGTCAGGCGGAAGGTGAGGGCGCCGTGGCGCCTCTCTAGCCACTCCTCAAAGAGGGGACTTATCGCCACGATGGTGGCGTGCCCTGCACGGGGTTGCGACAGTCGCTCTCTCCATGTCACCATGAGATCGCGCCGGAGGTCTGTCCGCTGAGCGGCGATTTGCCGCGGCAGCGGAGTTTCCCCCCGACGTAGTGCCTCCGCGCGCCATTCGTGAAGGCGCGCGAGGACTATCGCCTCCAGATCCCATGGCGGCAATCCGGCAAGGAGGCTAGCCGCCTCACCGGAGATCGTGCGGTACCCCCAGACTAGCCTTAGGGCTATCCCCTTTTGGGGCGCGTTCAGGTAGCGGGCGGCTTGCCGCCTCAGAGAACGCGCCCACACCGGGGCCCCGTAAAGGGCCATGGACCGCACGACCCCCGCGTAGAGCCTCCGGCAGGAGGCGTTTGGACCCCCCAGGTTGGGCAGGAGCCGCTTGAAGGCAGCCCCGGTCCGTTCCAGTTTGGGGGCCAAACGTCGGAAATGCTCCACGAAGTTCCACCGGCTGTCGAGGACGAGTCCCAGGTACTTCAGCGTCGACCCGACGCCGATGGAAACCCCTCCCGCCGTCAGTAGGGATCCCGACGGTGGCGCATTCCGAGGCCCATGAAAACACATGGCCTCGGACTTGTGCAATGCCACCTCGAGACCCAATTGCCGGATCCTCTCCACGACTATCGCAACCCCGCGTGTCATGTTTTCGGCCGCCGCCTCGTGCGACCCCCCTTGTGCCAGTACCAGCGTGTCGTCAGCGTAGCAGACTACGCTGACGCCGCTAGGGAGGTCGGCGCGCAGCACCCAGTCGTAACCGATGTTCCACAAGGCCGGCCCCAGAACCGATCCCTGTGGAACACCGCACGACATCTCTCGCCGGTTCCATTCTCCGCTCTGACCGGGGTAGATGACGGCCCTATCCGTCAGGTAGTCCCCGACCACATGACGAAGGTAGGTCGGCACCCGGTGATACCGGAGTGCCTCCCCAATGCAGCTCCAGGGCATGGAGTTGAAGGCGTTGGCGATGTCAAGAGACACCGCCAATACGACCCCGCCCCGGGAAACCGCATCCCCCGTCGTGAGGGCTCTCACGCGCATGATGGCGTCCACCGTCGAGCAACACGATGGGCCGGTATGCGGACGGAGAGTCCGCAGGGCGCCCTGGCTTCCGGATGAGGACCAGCTTCCCCGTCTTCCAACGAAGCGGGAACTGGCCTCTCTCCAAGCATGCGCTTAGGAGCCCTTCCAGTCGAGGCCCGAGAGCCTCAGAGGCCAGGACCCAGGCTTTGCCAGGCAAGCCATCGGGTCCCGGGGCGGTATTTCTGGCCTTCAGCCTGCGTACCGCCACTCTCAGGTCTACCCCAGTCACCTCCGGAACGTCGTCATCGGTGTGGTCCGCTTCCGGCACCGCAAGCGGCGGCGGAGCCACAGGCGGGGGAGGATGCCTCCCTCGCGAAGGGAACAGAGCGCTCACCACGTCCTCCACGAGCTCAGGCCGGAGACTCTGCGTCAGCGGGGGGGCCCGGGTGCGGAGTTTGTCCCGCACCATCTTGTAAGGGCGCCCCCACGGATCTCCGTTCAGAGACTCCAGCATCTCCTCGCGGGCCAGGTTCTTGGCCCGCCGGACAGCCTCCTGGAGGGCGGTCTTCGCCGCTCTGTACCCCTCGTAAAGCTCCGCCTCAATGGCTGCCGCATCCGGAGGGCGGATGCGGAGCCTGCGATGCCTGGCGTACCGGTGCCGCGCGGCAACGCACGCCTCACGCAGAGACGTGAGCTCTCGCGACCACCAGTACACCTGACGTCGGGCGCTTCCTGGCCGAACTCGGGGCATTGCCACGTCGCAAATCTCGGACATGGCCTCCTGGAACCAACCCGCCTCGTTGTTGATGTCGGCAGGCCTGGCTGGTGATGACACCCAGGCCTGCACGATCGAGGCTTCCAGGAGGAGCTCCCGGTCCAGCTGCTTCAGCGCCCATCGCGGACCACTCGGGGCCTGTAGGACCGGCGCGCTTGAGGTCTGGGTGGAGACGTCGAACCGGATGTACCGGTGGTCGGAATAGGTCTCCACCCCCTCCATGACGCGCCAGTCAACGACACGCGGCGACAGAGCGGGGCTAGCGAACGATATGTCCACCACCGACTCGCCCCGCATCCGCACGCACGTGGGGACAGAACCCCGATTTAGGACGACCAGGCCTGTCTCTAGAGCCCAGTCCTCCACCATTCTACCCCGCACATCCGTGTAACGAGAACCCCAAGCCAAGTTCTTGGCATTGAAGTCCCCGAGCACAAGCACGGGGAGAGAATGGCTCCCGATGACGGCACTCAACTCCCTGAGGGAGTTGAGGAACTCGGCGAGAGTTCGGTTCGGGGAGAAGTAGACTCCCACTACAACTATCTCCCCGAAACGTGCTGCTACGCACCCCTGACCCTTCCTGACACTCTCAAGGGTCGGGGTACCGGCGGCGGCCGACGCAATTATGGTCACTGAGCCGCTAAGGTCCTCCACCCAGTCATCCCTGGGCGGGACAAAGTACGGCTCAGCGACCACGGCGATGTTAATCGACCACTGCGCCATGCTCTGGAACAACAGATCCTGAGCGCAGGCGCAGTGGTTGATGTTCGCCTGGAGAAGGCGTAATGGGGCCGTTACTGGCACTCCATTTCAGCCCCCTCCCGGGCCTCCTGCGAGGGCCCCGCTGCAGTAGTTGCAGCAGTGGCGGCAGCGGCGGCGACAGTGGCGGCGGCTGCGGCGGTGGCGACGACGGTGGGGGTTTTGGAGGTGGTTACGGAGGGCCTTCCGTTGCCCCTGGCCTTGGTGGGTGTACCGCAGGCCTTGCTCCCTGCCCGGTGATCGGCCGGCTTGCCAGATGCCGCACATGCGGCGCAGTGCGGCGCGGCGGAGCAAGCCGCGGCCATGTGACCGGGCTGGCCGCAGCGGAAGCATAGGCCACTGCGGTCCACCTCCGAGGTGCACCAAACCGACACGTGGTTTCCCACATGGCAGCGGAAGCACCTCAGAGGTCTGGGTTCAAGCAGCTTAACCTGCGCCGAAACCCAGCCCACCAAGAGCCTTCGGCCCACCAAAATGGCTTTCGCCGCCGTCACAGGGCAGCTTACCGTTACGGTTTGCATGCCCGACAGGTCCGGACGTAAGGTGCCTGCCTTGACCTGCTCAGCAGGGCACCCACCGGTCCTGGTGACGGCGGCCACCACCTCCTCCTCGGTCACCGAGTCGTCCAGACCCAGGATGCGCAGGTCTGCGCATTTGACGGGCCTGGACACTCGGGCCTCGTCCGCATTTAGGGACGCTCTAAGCTTTTCAGCTAGAGCGTCCGCGGACGAGCCACGGGTTTCGCCGGGGATCTCCAGCACTCGAGCCCCTGTCGCGGTGACTCTGAGGCGGAGGCCCCCGGTGATCCCGAGCTCCCCCAGATCCACCGTCGCCCTCGCCTTAGCGAGCACGTCGCGGTATCTCACGCCCCTTTTTTCCGCGTCCGGCTGTAGTGTAATCACTACAGCTGCGGTCTTCGGGGCGCTGAGCCTAGCCGCGACGCTCCGCTCCTTTTGTCGGCGCTTCCGCTCCAGCTTCCGGGCTTTTTTGGCCGCCTTCCGCTCCCTTGTCCTTTCTCCAGCCACCTGCCATCCGCTCTCGGCCGCGGAAGGCTTAGGGGGCGGGGGGGGCGGTGGTGGCGGCTGTCTCGCGGGTGGCGCTGGCACAGTCGCCACCTTGCCCTTCTTTTGCGCCGCCGCCTTGCCCTGCCTCAGGGCCGCCGCCTTCTTGGCCGGAGCCGGTTTCGCCGGAGCCGGCCCTTCGGGGGCCGACGCAACCCCGCCGGAGGGCCGGCCAGCCGGCCCCGGTGCGGAGGCCGCAGCAGCCGCATATGTGGCCGCCCTCGGTCCCGGGGGCGCCCTGTTTGCCGCCAGGGGGGGGCGCCGTACAATGCCCTCCAGGACGGAGAACCGCGCCTGGAAGGCAGCCAGCTCCTGCCGAACCAGGTTCAAGACCTGGTTCTCAACCGGCACGGGCTGGCTTAGTTGCTGCTGGCCCCCATTTTGGGGCGCAGACTCGCGCAGACCGGCCAAGTCTGCTCGGAGCTTGCGGTTCTCCTGTTGGAGAAGCTCTGTGGCGGCCGTCAGGCGAGCGACCTCCGCCCGCAGTTTGGCCACTTCGTCTGACGGGGGCCTCTGGGGATATCTGGCCTCCGCTGACGCCACGATGGAGGCGATTGCTGCGGGCATGGCCTTATGCCTGGTGGAGGGCTTCTGTTTGTATGAGACAGCCCTCAGCGCCGCCTCCACCTCCTTCGCGAAACCGGCCTTACGGTCCGCATCGGAGCCGCCGTCTGCGCCAGCCTCGTCGCCAGAGGAGCCCGAACGGGCCACCCCGCGACCGGCCACCCCCGGGTGGCGCCCCTCCTCGGCAAGCCGCGCCGACCTCTCGGTGGCAGAGAGGCCTCGCCCCTTGCCACGGATCCCTCCACGCTTGCTAGTGGGGATCTTGCGAGCCGAGGCCAGCTCTTCCTCTGACGACGACCCTCGGTCGCCCTCTGGCCAGGACCGCTTGCGGAAGAACTTTCCATTCACCGCAGCAGCCCCGGGCCTCCCGCGCCGGGAGCTCTCTGAGCCTCCCGCGCTCATATCGCCGGATGCGGCGCCGGACTCCGACCCCGCATCCCTCTCCTTCCTTCCTTCGCCGTTACCGGCCGCGTTTCGGGTTATATTTTTTTCCATATAGTTCCCACGAGTATGGGGGAAATAAAAAGTCCATCTGGGCAGTGCCCCCTGTACCCAGATAAGCCATAGCCAGGCTCGGCAGTGGTTCGCACTAGCAACTGATTTTCCAAAGGAACCCGTCAGCCATACATCTCCTCGCGGTGCGCCGCCGCTTGAGATTCGGGGTAACTTTTTATAGAGGTTTTCTACCTCGTGGTCCGGGCGGTTAAGCCAAGACCCTCGGTCCCAATCGAAGCCGCGAGACGTGATCCACGACACTTCGACGGTGAGATTACGATATCGACGGGGACAGCGAATGACTGCGTCCTTCACTGCCTGCTCGGAGGCAGGGTAAGTGCACACCGAGCCCGCCCATGCTCCTCCGCTGTGCCCTCTGCTTTTCAGAGGGTCACACGGAGCAACGCCCCCTTGGTCCATAAAGGACCACTCCCATTAGCCATGGACAGTAACATTCCCCGGGGAATAAGAATCTCTTCCCATTCCTCGGGGAAGGATACTGCCCACGCCCAGGGTGCACCGGCCCGGCAGCTGCTATTCCCTCCCGACGTATCGAAAGGGACCGGCAGCCATCAGGCACACGAGGAGGAATTCTGACAACGCACCCCATAAAGTGCCTACCTAGTTTTCTTGGCCAATAAAAATCACCGTTATTGTTAATCCATCGCAATAACACCATAACAAATACAAGCTATTAGCATTCACAACACAACACATTTACGAGCTTCCAACCGTTTGATTCCAAACAATGGCTCATTTAGTATATAACCAAACAAACTTCCGTGTACCCGCAGTTCCGAAACAAACTTGTACCGGCAACTTTAGCGAATAAACGCAAATGAATGCGCCAAAAGTTGTGTGGTAGAACAAAGGAGGTTGGGGATGGTGTGCAGATTGGCGCTCGGATCTATTTCTACTGTCTAGTTAGACACAGGAATATACTAAGTTTCAGTCTATTTTCAGTATTGGCACGGCGTGCCAAGGGATTTTTAGGTGATGAATAAGAGTATGTATCTCAAGAGTATGAAAATAATGTTGAAATTTTAATTATAACACTACGTAGTCGTGTGTACAAAAAAATTTGCAACGGTATGCTTAGGCATGCCGTTATGGAGTCTTCGGAATGCCTCGGCATCCCTCGGTACGCTTCGACAGTTTTTAGGATGACGTAGGAAAGGATGCGTCCGCGCCCCGCACGCGACTTGTACGCTTACATGTTAGGCGCGAATTACATAGAAACTGCATAAGGTGACGGTGCGGCGCAGGCACAGCGCAGGTGTGGAATTTATAAGGAAACCAAAGAACGGCGTGCCTGCGCCGCACATTTTGTACGTTTGAAGCGGCATCATGTCTGCGCCGAGCGTTCACCTTACGCCGTTTCTATGTAATTTGCGCATAAGGATGCCGAAAAAACTCCAGCCGTGTGTGTCGGGTCTTAACGTCATAGATAGATCCACCAGTCAGCTAAGCTTGGAGTGAAACATGAAACGCTAATCTTAACATACTGACTTGCCAACAGATCAAACAAAACCATATAAATAAATATAAAGAGACCAGTATCGCAAATTACAGTAAAAAGAGGAGCTTTGATAGTCCACAAAGGTAAAGAAAAGATACAATGATTAGGTAATCTTTTGTAAACAAAAAGTCGACCAAAGTATTCCTAATCCATTAAAAGACTAACAAAAATAGGGTACCTGAAGTACGAAATCTGCAGATAAAAGTGTTTTCATTACAATGTTATTATATAAAAGGTTTTTACCTAACTGATTAATGATATCAGGGTACTTATAGTAGAGTACCAGGGTATAATAAAAGAACCAAGGGAAACCAGAGAACTAAGATAGACGCCTGTCTTAGACACACAATAGAAACAACTTCTTAGTAATAAAAGATAGACAGTCTGCAATCGTCCAGAATAGAAGCTGACTCCAATATGTTTAGGAGAGAAAGACAGATTTCAGTTAGTAATTTAAAATTACGTAACAAAATATTATGAAAATCGGTAAAGTGCAAGT
The DNA here is from genome assembly GCA_905163415.1 of Noctua fimbriata. Lineage (NCBI taxonomy): Eukaryota > Metazoa > Arthropoda > Insecta > Lepidoptera > Noctuidae > Noctua > Noctua fimbriata. The sequence continues at coordinate 5,546,360 of LR990929.1, read as the reverse complement.
CGGACTTGGATACGAAAAGTTCCGTGCCACTGCTGAAAAATTACATTTCTTGTGTCATCATCATCATAAAATCAGCCAGTGCTGGGTATAGCCTCCCCTTTTTTCTGCCACACTTCTCGGTTCTACGCGTCTCTTATCCAGGTGTATCCCATGACTTTGAAGATATCGTCGACCCAACGAGCTTTAGGACGGCCCTGGTTTCTTTGGTCAAAGTCTTGCTCCATCGGCCATCTCTGAGTCTAGCCAGATTTTACTTTATTTCTTGTATGCGAACCTCCATTAATTTGAATCGTTATTTTATTTTAATTATGTTTGATTTTATAGCGGCTCTCACTCTGTAAAAAAATGCAGCACTGTGACAAACGGACGGACGGATACACAGCGGAGCCTTAATAATAAGGCAGGACCTTATTGGCACCCTTTGTGTACGCACGGCGACCAAAAAGTTATGCAAAACCAGTATAAGGGGATCTGTTATTGCACGGGAAATCAATACAAAGTGAGACCATGTTTTACTGGAAACGTATAGCTTGATATGCCGCCATGGATACGTTCAAAATAAAATTATTAGCATTTTTGAACAACTAATTTATCCCTTTATGGTAACTGTAAACAAAGTAAAAATAAAGAAGATTAAAAATATTGAAATTAAATGTACTTTTGCTTTAGCCATTGTGTTTATTTGAAATAATCTGAAACTAGACTCTTGTAAACAATCGAATGCTATAGTAGTATCAATGATATTCCACGTGTCGACGTGACATTGATAAAGAGCTGGTGACGCCCCGACTGTTGCTGCTGTTTAGGCACTGTCACATGATCTATTGAATTGCTTTACGCAGTCTGAAAGCATTGCTGTTTAAGCACCGTCATAATGAGTACTGAATTTCATCATGAACGATAATCAACTTAAAGCTATAAATACTTTAACATTTTGAATGAATTCCAATAATTTTTGTAATATCGATTCGTATTAGTCTTCAAAATATGACTGTATTCAATGGTGATGCAAAAAATATGAACGCCCGTTTCTCTTCTTTAAATTCTTAATTTATGAAATATGTACGTTGATTAAAATTTAATGCGTGGCAGTTACTGATACTGATACTGCTAGCCTGCGTCATCCCACTGCTGGGCAAAGGCCTCTTCCTATGACTTCCAGTTACTACGATCCAGGGCTAATGTGGGCCACTGGTCGTTTGTTTTGTCAAGTTCGTCCCGCCATCTTCTGCGAGGTCTGCCGCGACGCCTTCTGGCTGTATCAGGGCTCCAGAAAGTGGTTATTTTGGCCCACAGCTCATTGGGCACGCGGCAGACGAGGCCAGTCCAGTCCCACTTCAGCTTAGCGGCTTTTTGAGCAACGTCAGTAATTTGTGTTTTGGAGCGCAGTGTGGTGTTGCGTACATGGTCGGTGAGTTTGACGCCTAGAATGCTGCGCTCCATTGCACGTTGGTAGACCTTGAGTTTGGACTTTTGAATGTTTGTTAAAGGCCAAGTCTGGGATCCATAGGTCAAAATGGGAAGAATGCACATGACCATGATTTTTCGCTTTAGTGACAAAGGAAGGTTTCCCTTCATAAGCTCTTTCATGGACCAGTAGCTCTTCCAGGCACTTTCGGTTCGTCTAGTGACTTCCTTCTCTTGCCTGGACTGGAAAGAGACTAACTGGCCCAAGAAGATGTATTCGTGGACATATTGAATGGTGATGAATTGAATAGTACGGGGGCCGTGGAGGTCTTTAAAGTAAATTTCTAATATTAAAAACTTGTATTAAAAAAAAAACTTGTGAAACAGTTGGAACTTTGACCCCCAATATCTCCGTAACTGGAAGGTTCCCAGGTATGGTCTAGAACAAAAAAAATATTGCAATGACGGGGAGAATAGGTACCTTTCGGCTTCGTTAAGGGTCTTTTTACAACCTTTATTAGTAAATAATTATATTGCCTAAAGCTGTTTATACACTACAGGTCTACATTGAAGGAAAAATAACGAAAATAGATCAGCCACCTCCTCTATCAAAAGATCCAATGCCAAACTCAGACGAACGTAATCTTCGTGCAAACCTTTTGGGCGACCAGCTCAATTCCTTAACCAAACATAGTTAAGGAACGGACAAACAGACGGATCTGCTATTTACATTACCTAATAAATTTAAAGTAACGAGCCTCTCTCGAAACGGGTTTTATTTTCTAGTTCGATTACATGCAATCGTGTTAGTGAACGAGGTTCCGATAAACGAGCTGCATTTATTTTAAGGAACTTAAAAGGATACTTTTTGCAGGGAAGCTTTTATGCAGCTACATTTTTGCAGCACATTTATTTGTTCGCGAACATTTTGTGCTACACAGTACGAGAGCCCATCATCAAAATGTTTGCCTCACCGTTTTACGACCAAATCCGTATTAAATACATATATTTGGTTATTCTGATTCAAAAATACAAATTTCAGAAATTTTCCGAGTCACGTCTGACATGATCGCATTTTCAAAAAATATGTAGATTTTCCGAAAACGTATATTTATATTTTGTTTCGGTAAATAGGTGAGTGAAGGCGGTTTCTAAACTACTAAACTAAGTGCGGTGATAAAAAACACATTTTGATCATGTTTACTTGAGCGAGTTCACAGAAAGAAACATTTTGAGCCTTTTTGCGCGGATCCACCGGCATGCAGCACTGTGGCGCACAGTGTACGGTACAGTCCCGTACAACGCTGGAATCGCGCCTTAACAATTTTAGAATTTGTTTATGATGTGAATTAATAGCCTACAGATGATAATCAAGTTACTAATCATGTTTTGCGAATAATGAAAACGATACCACTTAATAACAAAATTGAAACTTTAACATAAAACAAAAACCAAGGAGACTATAGCAATTTCAAAAAAGCCATTTGAAGCATAACAACATTTCATGGGCTGAAGGCTGCGGGTGGCTGGTAGCCAGTGGATGAGAGTTGTTGAGAACCGAGTTAAGTGACGTGCTTGGCTGTTTTTGCAGAACGTCTACTAGGATGTGTAAGTACAGCAACATTTCTCCAGAGAGCCAGCCTATTACCAGCAACTGGGCATACATAACAACTTCGAGCTACTAATTAAAAGAAACCTAATGAAAAAACTCAATAACACTTTGCCAACCTTCTTTATGAGGTATAAAGAAGGTTGGCCAACCTCATGCTTAGCAGTAGCGCTTGCAATCATTATACTAATGAGGCAGTCACCTAGATAATACTTTAAAAACATAACATCACGCCTGTAATCCCCGAAGGGTTATGCAGATGTGTACCTAATAGACCCACATTTTGCCAGTTATATTTAAGTCCCATGTAATAGAGAGGGCGAGCCTATTCCCATCAACCAGGCGAAAATCCAGACTCCGTGGCTGAAACCTGAAAATTGAACCCAGGACCTCATGCTCAGCAGTCGCACATACGACCACTAGACTAACGAGGCAATCACAAGATAATACTCCGTAACAAACAAAACTGCAGTCATAAAATTATCCATCCCTAGACCATTGTCCACACAAAGACATTAATAGTCTATTGGTCTATTGTCATATTCGTACGCGTTTAGTCGGACACTGGGTCTCGTGTGACACACTTTTAAGGTAGGTCACTGGAAAAACTGTCGTCGCAAGCTTTTGTCTAGCTGACACTTTTCTTTGTTGATACGTAATCAAAGCTAGGGGGCGCAGTTTGAGAGGGGCTGTCTTAATGCATGTTGGGGTAACAGCTAAAATGCTTGGAGTAGCATTTTTGTGTGATATTTAAAGTTAGCTTTTTTTATTTAGCTCCTGGCCAAATAATAACAGCCGCTCGGGTCGGTCTTTAGGTTAAACCATGCTTGCCTAGGTCGGTCTGTGGATGGGTGACCACTCATTACATACCGAGTTTTTTCCGTGCCTCGGCAAGTACGTTAAACCGTTGGCCTAGGCTGTCATTGTAGATCTTTGACAGTCGTTAGGTAGTCAATGGGCCAAAAAGTCTGACTGACTGTCAGACTTTTTGGTCTTACCAAAAGGTATCGTATTATCCAGTACTAACTGGGTTGTGGAGGTCAGATAGGCAGACGCCCCATGTAAAATACTTGTATTCAGCTGCTTCTGGTTAGACCGGAAGCCGACCCCAACATAGTTGGGAAAAGGCTCGGCAGATTTATTTTGCGTTTTCTGTGTCATCGGGCTTATTGAATTATAAAAGTATATCTTTATCGCATCTGGGGTGCTCCACCACACACGTACTGGTCACCACATTCGATTTGCCAGTATTTACTGAACTACAAACCTGACCCGAAAAAATCGTTATACATATTCGACTTTCATTCGGTGAACTCCATTCGGTATAACTAATATCGCTGAATCATGTTCGTGGTACGGCACAATTTTAGCTTAGTCGAGTGGTTTATTCCCGAATGTACAATATATATTTAATTATACCCGGTTGTGCTGTATCATGCCAAGTCGAACGTGTGTGTAGCATGTAATATTTGACTGAAGAATTCATAGTCCTATCATTAACACTAGAAACGGGATATTTACCATGTTTACTGATTTCTTTGAGTTCCCGATATTTCGGTAGACCGATTTGTCTGCTGATAAACACCCACCCGCAATAACTTCAGTTTATCCGTGATCACGGTGCTTGCAACAGCGCCGAAATATCGGGAAACCAAAGAAATCAGTAAAAATGGTAAAAATCCCGATTCTAGTGTTAATGCTAATGTTAGTGACCATGATAGTTTAAAATTTTAATTCGTAATCCTACCTATAAATATTTAGTTTGTAAGATAATTTTTCAGAAAACGTATAAATTTTACAAGAAAATTGGAGTAAACAATATAAATTTCTTTACACCAGCCCTGTACAAAACTGTTTTCGTTACCTTCAAAAACAAAACTTCACAGACTCCATCATAAAACAATTTCTTAAACAAACAAGGCCCAATTATTTCCATAATCCCACTCCTATCATAGCCTTTGTAATCATCTTAACACCGGGATGAACCATCAATATTGAAACAGGGTTTAATCACGGCCTGTGTAAGTGTATTTGTATTGATCTTATCTACGAAACACCTAAACAAATTTGGTCAGAGAGTAAATAATTCGGCGGTGTCCATTCGGAACGTTATATTGTGTGCAAAGTTAGTAAAGTGCCTCCTTACAAAAGGATGCTCTGGAGAAGTGTTCTGAAGGGTGCGAGGACAAAGAAAAGCGGATAAACATAGTTACTGTGGGTTTGGTTACATGTGTTTTTGGATTCCATTGTGTTTTGCAAAGGATGTGTGAACATCTAAGCAGCAATCCTGGTGTGATTGCTAGTTTACATGGCTGTATTGTTCATGTTAAAGTGGCCAAACGAGGCGATCTTATTTCTTTAAGGTTACATTTTTTATCAATCTATTTTCAGAGATTCGAATATCAAGTTTTAGTAAATAACTATAACTATTACAGAAGTTAATTTTAACGAACTAAATGTACATGATTTTTAAGAAAACTGAGCAATTAATGCCAGCAATGAATGCAACAATGCAACAATGGATGTTTAATGCCACGAGAGTTTTTCCAAGTTACTTTAACTTTCTATCTCTACATTACCTATAGCTTTTTCTGTCTATATCTACGATAGTCTACATGATCTGAGGCCCTAGCCTGGGCCCTAGTTTGGCGCATGGTGTAATCGCAACGTAAATACGTCGATATTTGAATCAAAAATACAATTATCATATAGCATTTTAGTTACATTTTAGTTAAATAATTTATATACAACATTATTTTTAGTATAACCGAAACCTCAATATATTTTGTTCCGAATAAGTAACTGAATCGATTAGAATAATTTTTAAGCCATGTTATATTTTGTTCCAAAAATATTTAAAATAAGTTACAAGTTGGACACCGAGCGACATTAAGTACCTATCGCAATCATTTAGGTACCTACTGCCAAAAAGAAAGAATCAATAAGCTCAAGTTTTGACCACGTTTTTGTGCGGACAACCAGGTAACAGAACAAGCTTATAACTTTGTGATTTTTCATGATACAATTTTGAAATTTTGTACATAGCTTCTTTACAAAAAAATACTAGACATGTGTATCAGGTTTCGCATATACTAAAACTAATGTTGTAAATGTGAAACGAGTATTTTTAATTTTAAAATCGACTTATTTATGTTACAACGCCTTGGCCGTTTTCATAAAACAATATTGTGATATTCTACTTTATAATACATAACTTGCGCTAATATTTACTTTTTCCAATCCCGAACAGGGAAAAAGGAAACTTCAAAGTGAAATAATTTTATTTAAACTTCGGGGAACGTCGGAAAATCGTGAATAATAAATTAAAACTTGGCGACACTTCCGTTTCCTCAGCGACAAAATTTTGTTAAAAACGATGAAGATGAGATTATTCCGGATAACATTTTGTTGCTTTCAAGATAACTTGTTTCTTATTTAAATAACTTCTGACTTAGTGGGACTGAAGAAACAAAACATAAATTTTATTACAAACATTATTTAGTGCGAATATCACCAATATGATAATAAACGCGATCAGTGTCAATACCTATTCCATGGCAATAATAAACTAACAACTCTTGAACGCAGTTTAGTGATACCGATCGCGATTGACTTTAATAGTCAAATTATCTTCTTGTTACTTAGTTATTATTAGGATTTGAAATCCCATGAACAGGCTTTCAAAGTCCGAAGGCGAGAACAACCATTTATTCCCTTGCAGGAAGCGTCAAATACCACGCGCAACTGAGTTGTCTGCTTATCCTCCCGGAGTATTCCGTGATGAGGTAAGTACAACCCTTTATTTTTTTCTTCTGGGGTGATCTTTACCATATGGTTAAGTTCTATAAACTCCTGCATCGCTGCAGCGCAATCCGCTTTTAATTTATGATTCTTTGAAAGTTCAAATTCTAAAATCTTTAACCTAGTAACAATAAAATAGTAGTAATAATAAAGTAAAGTTTAATAATTTAAAAGAATTTGTTCATACCTGACAAACAATAACTAAAACGCTATGGGATAACTGTATTTTCGATTAAAAAATTACGTTAATTTACGTTACGTTACACCGCGAGCTCGTGCTACGGCCTCAGTCTATTAGTTTGAATAGTAACCTAAACATGTTTTTTTTTTCAAAAATTTCCTATCAAAAACTCACCTACAACAGTTCTCAGAGTATGTTTATGATAACAAAGTGAAACTCATTAAGTCATAATCTGTTTTCTGCTGTTCCACCATCAAAAAAAAAGAAGCTCTATTTATTCAAGATTAGCATAGCAAACGTTCATTAACTTCTTAATACTTTTTTCTTGCACGAGGCAAGCGTATTCTAATTAAAATTTTCTCAAAACTTTCTTATAAAGTGAAGGTATTCAGCATTTTTTCTTCGTTTAAATGCTAGCTTCATTTAATGGTGATTATAACTGGCTCGATTTTCATCTCGTTTTAGGAGTTCCTACCTTAATCTTGGAAGCTTAGCGTTCAATCTGAATGGTGGATTAGATTTTTATTGGGTAATCTACAATATTAGTTTTAGTTTATGCGAAACCTGATACACGTGTCTAGTATTTTTATGTAAAGAATCTATGTACAAAATTTCAAAACTGTATCATGAAATATCACAAAGTTATAAGCTTGTTCTATTACCTAGTTGTCCGCACAAAAACGCGGTCACCACGCAGCGCGCGCCTCCAGCTTCGTCTTGAGCTCATTGATAATAATAATTTGGTAGTCGGTACCTAAATTATTGCGATAGGTACTCAAAGTCGCTCGGTATCCAACTTTTAACTTTTTTAAATATTTTTGGGAAAAAATATGACATGGTTTAAAAATTATTGGAATCGATTCAGTTACTTATTCTGAACAAACTATATTCAGGTTTCGCATATACTAAAAATAATGTTGTATATAAGTAGTTTAGGGCCTCTGTGCTCTTTACAACCTTCAGTTAAGATTTGGTTTTGTAAGGGTCGATGGTAGAAATGACGACAATCGACGTCGACTTATGCATTCTACCATCGATCGATGGCCTTTATCGACGTCCGATCGATTGGTGTGGTAAAACCAAAAGTAATAAACATAACATAACATCACGCCTGTAATCCCCGACGGGTTAGGCGGAGGTGTGCCTAATGGTAAATCCACATTTTGCCAACTATGTTAAAAATATATGTAATAGGGGGTGAGCCTATTGCCATCAACTCATACCCCACATTAGCTGCTACGAAATAAAAACGCTGTTAATGTCTAACTGAAATCATAGTCGTGTGGTTTAAAGCATCTAAATAATACTTACGCTTTGACACAAATAAGCTACTGAGTAATCATTCAGTCATCTATTTACATGGTCGAGGATAATTATTTCTGTAAATCTTTATAATAGAACCAGCAGGATCACTTACCTCAGCTGGAGAAGAAGACCCAGGCACCTTCAAGCAGAACATGAACGGAGTGTTCACTCTCTTTAAGATCTCGCGAAAGTCGAGAGGAACTCCTCTAGGACGCAGCAACCTGAAGTATGTGCCTAGCGAGGAACCGTGAGATGCGAGGTAGGTTCCGAAGAGACGCATGAAGCCAGCACCTGATAGAAAAAAAAGACAGTAAAAAGGGGGGTATATAGAGAATACAGTTAAACCAGAGAAGGCATGCGCTTCGGTAAACTTCGAATTTCCAAACTAGAATAAACGCCGCGTCACAAGATAGTCCCTCACAGAGGTAACTTCTCAGTTTCGTACTGTCGCGGTGTATCTTAGTGTACCTGACATGACACGTTTGTTTGTATTGCGCTTTCTATGCGTTGGATTATGTACTCTTGTCTTAACGCCATATCACAGTATTTTTTAATTCTCTGAAGATCAATAGGTATTTTCGAAGTTGGTACAGCTCTACGAATACGATAGACGAAAATTGCCGAAGCGCATACTTTGGCTGGAAGAGCTGTAGTTACACAAGTAATTGATGGGAGCATCATTTATATACGAACAAGGGCACATTCGCCGTTGATTAATACACAAACGCGACTATCATCAATTTAACGCACATAGCATAAACGCGATTAGTTGTGTAGATAACTGTAAAACAAAGGGTTTAAGTAGGCAGAGGCATACAAAAGGACGTCGTTTAAATGCTTTTAGTAATATTATTTCACCCCTCCATTATTCGAACATAGCAACAATTACATTAAGTATAAAGTAACAATGTCAGCCAATATATTATACACAGCCTTCAATAGTGACCTTGTATAAATTAGTTTTTGCTACCACCGAAGGGACATCAAGTCTAATATTGTTTGTCAAGCCAACATTAATAATGAATACCTAAAAACTTGACTAAAGTCAAGGGAAAATGAAAATTAGTTTTTTGTTTGTTTTCGCACAATTAGTCATATTATTATTACTAGTAGCTTAACTTAAATGGTAGTCTGCCACACCCCATGCATTTGCCATTTTACAAGAAAATAAAACGATATTTTTGAAGTGCGATTCGAATTTACCGAATTTGTTCTATTTGGTAGTTAAAGATCGGTTAGTTTGTTACCTCTTCGCATCTTAACGGCTGAACAAATCTCGATGAAATTGAAACATTAGGACATAGAATACTTTTTCGTTCCCATGAGATAATTTTTGACATCCCGCAAAATATTTATTTGATAAACAATAAAAAATAATTGCATTTCAACAATTTTAAAGCTGTTCTTGTTTTGTACGTTTATTTCGGCATATATAACACACATTTGTAACGTTTTACGAGTATTCTCATTTATTATTTGTTCAGTGTCCCCATCTGAGGCAATTCGTCAAATTGCGTTCCCGGCAATGCTTTCCCATGTTTTGACGTTGCCGTGAATCATTCATATTTTGTGATTAATATCATGTGTTTACTTGGCTCAGAGGTTATATGGGGCCTGCTTTTAGCTGGATGCTGGTTGCAAATCTGGCAACTATCAATGTAACCTTTTCAAAACTATTATTTAGATCTATGTATTATCTTGGATATAACTCTTTGACTATGAAGGAAAATATCGTAAGGAAATCAGAAAGACTAGACATAAGGCAATCGCTTTCAAAGTGATTCACATTTCTACAACAACTTTCAACAGAATTAACATCTGTCCTTCAGTATGAAAACATCAACACGTAATGATCAATGCTTTTGCCTTTTGTGTGTAAGAAGATGCGTTTAATCTGAAATTACAGGCTGCTAGTCATAACGCAAAGTAAACTAAGTAACTCTTCGCAAAAAATATAGCAAGGAAACGCCTTTTTTTTGGGTTGAAAAATTACAATTTACGGTAGGACTCAATGTTACGCACTCAAAACATTATGCTGATGGATGCATTGAATAATAGAGGGGTCATGGAGACTTTTAATTAAAGGTATAAAAAAAAACTTATGTTTTTTTTTAACTTTGAAAAAGTTGGAACTTTGGCCTCCAGTGTCTCCGTAAGTAGAAGATTCCCAGGTATGGTCGCCAAAAAATATTCGCACTGACGGGGAGAGCAAGCAGAGCGGGGCGATCTTTGTCTTCGTTAAGCTTTTTAGACCCATTATTTTACCTTGTTTTTGAGCTGTTTTTTTTTTTTTTTTTTTTTGTTAGCCTGTTTGAGTGTCCCACTGCTGGGCAAAGGCCTCCCCTTTCTCCTTCCAAACCTCTCTGTCCTGTGCGATATCAGGCCATGATCGCCCCGCAAACGAGATCAGATCGTCACACCACCTTCGCCGCGGTCTACCTCGACGGCGATTTCTTCCGACAAGTGTCCAGTGGGTGACAATTGTTGCCCATCTCTCCGGGCGCATTCGTGCTACGTGGCCAGCCCACTCCCACTTCAGTTTGGCTGTTTTTTGTCCAACATCTGCAACTTGAGTAATGGAGCGCAGGGTAGTGTTTCTTACGCGGTCTGTCCGCTTTACACCTATTATGCTGCGCTCCATCGCCCGCTGGCAAATCTTGAGTTTGGACTTCTGTTGTTCAGTAAGTGACCAACTTTGTGCACCGTAGGTTAGGACAGGCAGGATGCACGTGTCGATGAGTTTTCTTTTCAGTGTTATTGGAAGGCTTCCCTTCATGTGTTCTTTTAGGGCCCAGAAGGACTTCCAAGCATTTTGGACTCGTCTTTCGATTTCTTTGTCCTGCCTATTTTTAAAAGACACTATCTGGCCCAAGTATGTATACTCATCGACATATTGCAACACATGCCCGTCTACCTCGACCCTACGTTTCGTGCTGTTGGTCATGACTTGGGTTTTGGATTTGTTCATAGAAAGTCCAACCTCAAGACTTGCTGTGCTCAGATCTTGGAGCATTTCTTGAAGTTCTGAAGCTGATGTGGAGAATAACACAATGTCATCAGCAAAACGGAGGTTTGTTAGCTGATGGCCGCTAACATTAGCCCTGGGATGGACGGCATAACAACAGAAGTTTTAAAGCTAGGGCGCAGTGTTCTTGTACCTCACATCACATCTTTTTTCAACACTATCTTACACTCCGGCCGTATTCCGTCTGAAATGTGTCACTCCAATATTATTTTATTACACAAGAATGGAGACAAAGCTGACATCTCGAACTATCGACCTATAAGCCTCATCTCACATTTATACAAACTATTTATTAAAGTAATAGAGAACCGTATCGGTCCTACCCTTGACCTTCACCAACCTCCTGAACAAGCTGGATTTGGTCCCCATTTCTCCACAACCGATCATCTCCATACTATTAACCAAGTAATAGAAAAGTTCTGCGAATTTAACAAACCACTTTATCTAGCCTTTGTGGACTATGCCAAGGCATTCGACAGTATTGACCATCAGTCAGTTATTAATGCTTTGGAGTCCCAAAACGTAACGCACACCTACATTGACCTCATTGACACAATTTATCGAAACAGCTCTGCCAACATCAAGTTACATAATTCCGGTCCTAATTTCCACATAGAAAAAGGTGTCAAACAAGGCGACCCACTCTCACCAAAGCTGTTCACAAGCGCATTGCAGGAGGTTTTTAATAAATTTGAGCTGTTACGAGTTTAAAAATGTACCAAAGCACGTTATTCCAAACTTCTTGTTTAACGTATCAAAAGTTCCTAAAAGCAAATATGTTTGCAGATAATATCTTGCGGGTAACATAACAAAATGCTCGTAAAAATTTTAGCAGCAACTACCTAGTACGCTAAAAATTTTAGAGGAGAATAAAAATTCAGTTTTACAACAACTTAACCTACATCTCCCGTATTCTACAACGTAGTTCTTTGGAAATATAATTTTCTTGAACATAGTTTATTATTTTTATCGTACAGCTACTTTATTCTTCACTTGACATAATTTAAAACTTCTTTCTGGTTAACCTAAGGGCCTTATTATACTAGCGGTTTGCGAACGGCTGCGGGGCGGGGCGGGCGCGCAGCAAATGCGTCGCAAACACGCTGCGGCTGCACAGCGAGGACGCAACGTTTTCGTCGCGTGTTTGTAGCAAGTTAACGACGTACAATACACTCAGTAACAAAATGGATTCCGACGAGGAAATACTACTGTTGGCTTTGTTACTTCGAAGACGCCGGAGACGGAAACGAAAGCATCGAAGAATTTGGGAATGTCCATTATCCGCAACAAATTCGCTGCGCATGCGCGGCGTGTTCGTTGCGCGCCTGTAACGTATTCGTTGCGCGCCTGCTCCGCTTTGAGGACGTTCGCAATCCGCTAGTATGATAAGGCCCTAACTTCTAGAAACCGCGAATGATAGTAGTTTCACACACTTTTCTATTATAAAATATGTATAGGGCTGTGTTGCAAATAAGAATAATTTTATTGAAATTCAATTTAAAAAGAGTGCAAAGCTTTACTACTTTTTATATTACATAATATAAAAAGTAGTAGGTGTGATTACAACTTACCAATTTTGAAAAAGCGCCGCAGTGCAAACTTTCAAGCTTTATTTATTTCCTCCCACAAGAGGTAAAGTTAGTAAGTTTTCCCTGGTTTGTTTGTATTAATTCGAAAGCATGATAATCTTTCTTGTGTGGTTAGTGCCTAACCTTGTTTCAAAGTTTTTATGCCGCCCGACTTGGCTTTACATGCCATCGAGAAATATCTCTCAGGCATGCTGGTCTCTTCACGATGTTTTCCTTCACCAAACCAAGTGATAATTATATAATACGCACATGAATCTGAAAAATCAGAGGTACGTGTCTTGGGTTCGAACTTGAAACTTATGACTTGGCAGTCCGATGGTGATACCACTAGACTTTTACTGCTTATGATGAAGATTATCGAAGCGTATACATTTTTTAGTTTAACTGTAGGTACGTCAAAAAGTTTTTTTGATATGAAGGTCATAGGAATACTTCATAATTTTCATTATTTCAAGAAATTCATGAGTCTAATCTTATCCCCAGCCTAATCTAAATTGTCCTTCAATTGACAAAGAGCCTCCGTGATCTAGACGTTCCTATAAATAATTCATATAGTCTGATTACTTGTCTAGATCTAATTTAGTTTGGTAAGCTTAGACTGTTATTTAGTAATAATCTAATTGTTTTAGTTGATTTCTCATAATTTATAAAGATAGTTTTAATATCATTTTAAATATTTTAATATTATTTTAAATACTTTAATATCATTTTAAAATGTAAAATTAACTTTTTTTAAAGCTATTACATGAGACTTAAACATAATTGGCGAAACGTGGGTGTATTAAGAGATGGTTAAATTGATTTCTACCAGATCATTGTAATCATCAAGCAGCCATGGTTACTATCATCAAACATTCAATGATTTGGTTGCCCAGAGCTATAATCGCAAACTACCAACAACATAATCACCTTAAAAACTAAGAGTATCCTCGTTATCCGTTATGGCTACCAACAAAGGCAAGGAAATGAAGGTACCGTGGTAAAAGACCTTTTGCCGATAATCACCTCCCGTTGCCGTATATTTAACGACCCTATTTTGAGAACCCTATCAAGTGTAGGGTAGAAACTAGACAGTAATTTACAGTAACTGGACAACAAGTCCATTTACTTTCCTTTGAGCTTTTATTGTCGAAAAAACTATAAAGATAATATCGAAAAGAAAAGGGTATATTGTTTTTTTTACTTATTCAAAAATAAACGTTCGTGAAAATCTAGTACTGGCAATTAAATAAATACTGATACTGTTAGCGTGAGTCATCCCACTGATGGGCAAAGGCCTCTTTCCATGACTTCCAAATTCTTCGATCCAGGGCCAATGTGGATCACTGGTCGTTAGTTTTGTCCAGCTCGTCCCGCCATCTCCAGCGAGGTCTACCGCGTCGCCTTCTGGCTCTGTCAGGGCTCCATATCGTGGTTATTTTGGCCCACAGCTCGTCAGGCATGCGGCAGACATGGCCAGCCCAGTCCCACTTTAGCTTAGCGGAATAAATATAAATAAAATAAATATCAATTTAATTTCAATTTATTCTAAAATCTTTACTTTACCCACAATTTGTTAAAACCCCTTTGAACTCAGATTTTAGAATCAAAGGCATCTCGAATTCATGACTTTAAAAAATTCATTCAAAAATTAAATATAAACGATTTCAAACGAACTGTTTTCCTCAGAGCTCTTTTTTAATTAATTACTGATTCTTCGTATAATACTTTACCTAAGACCATTTAACATCTGGACATTACTCATTCCATTTCCCAGGTAGATTTTTACATAATAAATCTTACTCAAGAATATGGAAGCAGAAATCTTGTGGGAGAATACATAATTAATGTCTTGACCGAGGTAAATCTAGATTCAACTGGGACTAGATAGGACGGCGCCGATGGTGCCAAAGAAAAGTGTTAAAGAAAAGAGATGAATAATGTTAATAGACGTTTTATTAGTTAAACGGATACTGATTATAATAAATCTCTTGAAATTCTTTTAGATTTTATTCCTCCATAAACTCTAGTCGCAAGTTTCAAAGAGCTTAATGGTAATACTTCATTAGTTGATGGTATTGTCAAAATGATTGATGATACTTAGAATGAATAAAAAAAGAACAATGTCCCAGAAACGAATCTAGAACAAGCATTAAACATAGACAATGCAGCTCTCTGACATTTTCACCAACTGGCAATCTAAATTGTCTATGACATTTGTTTTTTTCAGCGAAAGCAAATCCAATTTTGAATGCTAACTTCTAATACATAATAGATGGCTCAACAGATGAGAAATATTAGCTATTTCATTCTGAATATCTGGTTCCACATACGAAGCACAATAACATTACAAAGACTCATAATCAAGCTAATTTTGTCCTTCAACGAGTAATATTATTTCAGTTACACACATTTCATTTGTAAGCTAACGTAATCTGGACACGTAATAAATGCAGCGTCCGAAGAACATAAATCAATAAAATGTAAATAATATTTCCGACTCGAGGTCATACGTAGATATTTTCAGATGAACCGTTATAGAATTCTATTCACAGACAAACGTATTATATGAAAAATTGTACAGAGTTATTCATGACTTGGCTCCTATTGTATTTTACTCTATTTCCTTGGGCATATCGTCTTCTGTATTTATTCTCAGTCTTTTGTAGTTTCGCGTGCATTGAAAATCTTTTAAAGTGTTTCTTTCTCCGTTACAAGATCAAATTCTAAGTTTTTGGAAAGATAAAACAGAATATGTTGCTACTTCTAAGTATTATGTGAGAAGTCTTTTAATACACATTTGTATCTTGTTCGTTTTCCTCCAACTTCTACAGACTTCTTTTTTTTTAAATCTATATCGACGACTTATAAAAAAAAAATTGAGTAAGCCAGAAAAAACCAGAGTAAACACCACTTTTATTATTCCCATAATTTTTAAAGAAGAATCATAATGGATGCCTGAAATAGCACTTGTTGGAAATAGTAATCCTTGCCAGTGGAATGGCATTGAATATTCTATCAAAATAATAATCTCGCAAATACCTTTTATAGTACTGAGAAGTACACCTACACAGTGTTGTGGGAATTCCACCTCTGCCGGCTAATTTTATACCAAAAGGAGTACATTCATTAATCGTCGTTGCACTTCTAACACCACGTAAGTCAAAAATAGCAATTTTATTTTATAGAAGATTGAAAAAATTTACTTAATTATACCTAGGTAACGGTACAAAACCGTTTTATAATTTGTGTTCACTTCAACTTAGATAAAGACATTGCTTGTTTCTGATTGGCTGAAACAACGCGTCTTCCGATTTGGAAAGTCGGAAACGACAGCAAAATGTCAAATGTCAAAACCGCTACAAATTGACTTACGTAACACGTAAGTCAATTTGTAAATATATTTTCTGCATAATACATTACATCGTTGACGATGTAATGTATTATGCGGAAAATATTTATAAAACTAGCTTTTGCCCGCGATAATGGGGTGATCCCACGTGGTTGTTGAAAATTACTCTGAGGAAACATACTACCGAAGTAAAAAGTATTCTAACCAAGTGTCCTAATTCAGGTCAGGTTTTATCCTTGTGCCAAACGTACACAAACAGTATAGAACGGTAACCAACAGCATCTACAACATTATTTTTAATATATGCGAAACCTGAATATAGTTTGTTCAGAATAAGTAACTAAATCGAATCCAATCATTTTTAAACCATATTATATTTTGTCCCAAAAATATTTAAAAAAGTTACAAGTTGGACACCGAGCGATATTAAGTACCTATCGCAATAATTTAGGTACCTACTGCCAAATTATTATTATCAATGAGCTCCAGATGACGCTGGAGGCGCGCGCGCGGGCCCGCTACGTGGTGACTACGTTTTTTGCGCGGACAACCAGGTAACAGAACAAGCTTATAACTTTGTGATTTTTCATGATACAGTTTTGAAATTTTGTATGCAGATTGTTTACATACAAATTCTGGACACGTGTTTCAGGTTCCGCATGTACTAAAACTAATGTTGTATACAAATAAATAGTATGTATAAGTGTGGATAAAGCCAGTTGGCTTTATTTTAATGTAATTAATTATTTATTATTAGTATGTTTAATTTAGTCATCCATTAATATCTAATACCAATTAAAATGAGTAATTTAATAACATAACATCACGCCTGGAATTCTAGAAGGGTTTGGCAGAGGTGTACCTAATAAAACACCTGTATTGCGTCAGTTATGTTTAAGGCCCATGTAATAGGGGGTGAACCTATTGCAATCAAGGGGGCACAAATCCAGACTCCATGGCTGCTACTGAGAAATTCCAGATGGAAAAACTCAATAACACTTTGCCCGACCTGGGAATCGAACCCATTATCTCATGCTCAGCAGTCGCACTGGCGACCACTAGACCAACGAGGCAGTCAGATAGGCAGTACGATAAGCCCTCAAAGGAAAAAAATTGTTAGAATAACTTTTTTATTTTCTTTTATACTTTCTTGAGTCCATTAAGTGGATTAACATCTTCAGTTTCGAGTATTTTTTAACCCAATTCATTGTTGCTAAGTTCTAAATATTCCGTTTCCTCTCCATGAAGCTTTATACTTAGCCTTGGGCGGCCTCCACTGATTTACAGAGCAATAAAATATGCTTCTAAATGCCACTTTATTATGTACTTAGTATTGGCCATGAAACCACTATGATGGTATTATAAAGAAGACTGGGGGGCTATTAATGTTCCCATTTCTCACACACATCCTATGAAACTTTTTATGAAAAAGAGAATCAGATTTAATATGTTTCTCGGTTATTTTCTCATTAGTTTTATTGCTATTTCTGAACGTGTCTTTGATATAATTTTATTTATTTGGGTGAACCCTAGACGAACAACACGTCGTGTGCTCGTAGAAGAATTTTCAATATTAAAACCATAATGGCACAAAGAACTTCAATTACTTTACCGAGCTGGAGATGGCGTGTCTTGTATTGTCGCTAGAGAAAATTATTTGGTACAGGAGTACAATATTCTTGTACGAATGCTGACGTATTGTAGTCACTTGGAGTCTACAAGAAAATGTATATGGCATCATCATCTGCCTAGCCTGTTCCCAACCAGTCTAACCGTATGCAGCTATAATACCCGTATTTTACATGGAGCGACTGCTCATCTGAGCTCCACAATCCAGTTGGTACTGGGTAAGACGATACCCTTTGGTAAAACTGGTTGTCAGACTTTCGGGCCACTCACTACCTGTAACGACTATCAAAAATCTACAATTGACAGCCGGGACCAACGGCTTAAAGTGCTTTCCAAGGCACGGAGGAAACTTGGTATGTAATGGGTGGTCACACATGCAAGTAATGTAAATTATTGCATCATCATAATTATAACTTTCGGTTCGAAAACTCAGGTAACAAAACAAGTAAAAAAAATACATACCCAATTGTACCAACTCCAATCTCTTGTCGGTAACAAAATGCCATGGGAACGCCTTGCAGAAGCTCGCCACTCCGATCCTCAAATCTGTCACTTTTGTTGACGTAGCGATGCAGGATGCTTCTGATTGCTCGCAGTCACTGTCTTTCGTCTTCTGATTTAACGGCACTGCGTTTATTTCGTACCTAAAACATAATAAGATTGGAGGAAATGCTGAAGGAATGAAAATGTTGTGACGTATCGCCTGCGTACTATGACCACTTTTCCTTACCCTACAAATAATAGATAATATTATAGCTTTACACAGTGCAGGGACCCTTAAGAGCGTGGTCAAATTCGGAACTTACGTCGCCATTTTGTTTTTGCAATACATTTCATAAAACTGTTTCGTAAATATTTACCAACATCGCCCCCTAGTAAACGTCATTCGAGTTAAAAGATCATTGCAGTACTTTGTGTCTTTCCATTCAAAGTGACATTTTATTTCTCATTGTTTGTCTTATCACTCCGTAAAAATCTGTCTACAATTACAATCAGTCATTTTCTTTCGATTTTCTCCTTTTTCCAGTGGTTATGCTATGCGTGCAGAAAAGGCTACTGAGATGAGCCTTTTATACACAAATATATTTTTAACAATAAATTTGTATACAATTTGTATGAACGATATAAGATTTTAAACTATCATGGTCACTAACATTATCATTAACATTATCATCATTCATTAAGAGGGTAGACCGATTTGTCTGCTCATAAACACCCATCCGCAATAACTTCACTTTATCCGTGATCATGGTGCTTGCAACAGCGCCGGAATATCGGGAACTCAAAGAAATCAGGAAACATGGTAAATATCCCGTTTCTAGTGTTTCGTGAAAAGTGATATTTCCAAACTAACATTTTTTATTGTTCTTGGGAACGTCTGAATGTATGATGCAATTGCAATAGTTACAGTGAAAAAATTTTCGTTGCACTGCGTATCTTAAATTCTCAAAACACAGTCTATGACAAAAATATACCTACTTGAAGTTGTGTAACCGACGGCACATCGAAACAGGTGTTTTTACACACTACCCTATGACTTAATATGCAACTACTAGTAAGTTTTTAAACTCTAAAAGAAACGTCATTTAACAATTAATCCAATAAAAATGGGATTAGGTAAAAATATTACAATACGTCAAAGTTACAAACAGAACAAAATGTGAGAAAAAAACGGCAATTTCGTAGTTAAAGACCAGAGAGATTATAAACACTGAAGCCTCGTTATAAAAGAATCAATGAGGTATTTTACATTTTTCTTTGGAAAGATCAGTTACACCTACTTTCCATGGAAAAGTTTCCAAGCAATTAAAAAGGGATCGCCTTCCTAATGGAAGTCGATCGAAGGAAGGAACTCAAATAATAACTAATTTCCAAGTTATGAAAAGATGACTCATTATTCGTTCTCTCTTTCTGTTTTCGTATCTTATTTTCTTTATATTTTTTCTTATTTTTTATATGCCATATACCGTGGGGTCCGAATGATCTTTATTTAAACATAACATCATCATGCCTGTAGTCACCGCCAGTTATACGCCAGTTATCTATGCTTTTAAGTCCCATGTAATAGGGGGCGAGCCTATTGGCATCAACCGGGCCCAAATCAATCCTCTGTGGTCGGTACTGAGAACTTTCTGACGGAAAAACCCAATAACACTTTTCCCGACCCAGAAATCGAACCCAGAACCTCATGCTCAGCAGTCACGCTTGCGACCACTCGACCAACAAGGCAGTCATCTTTGTTTCTTTAAAGAAATCCTGAAACAGTTCGTTGACACTTCCCATGACACCAGGGCTGGGTATTATTGTGAGCAGAATGCTAAACATTGTCAAACTAATTCAGACAATGTCGCCAGTTTTTTGGGCACAATAAATGTCAAAGCATTTATTTCAAGAACGTCAGTTACAGGCACTTCTGAATTAATTAAACCAGTCGACAGTGACGTAGAGGAATTTCTCGACGCCATATTTTATTTACTTCAATAAAATATGGCGTCGTGATAAGAATAAGATTTTTTTTTTTTTTTTACATGTATGCAAGTGGAATTGGGATACTAGTGTAATTGTTTTGCTATTGATATTTAGTATGTAGGTTAAAAAATACTAGCTTTTTGTTATTTAAGTTAAATCAATCAATGTTATGCCCAGTGTGGTTAAATCATTTAACAAAACTGTGCACAATATTGATGATGCTAGAAGAAATAATATCTACTAGGCGGCTTAGAAGATTACAATATTGTGTAACCGCACACAACTCGAACAATACCAGCGTAAAAATAGCGTAACCTTAAAATGCCGACCGAAATGAAACAGACCCACGCGTTACCAAATACAAAGCTTTATAAAATACTAGCTTGTACTCGCGGTATCGCCCGGATGGTATTTGGTAGGTAATTGTACCTCATGATCGTACTACCGAGATTAAAATTATCTTATATGCTATTTCTGGTTATAAACTATCTCTGTGCCAAATTTCATTCAAATACGATTTGTAGTTTTTGTGTGAATTGTTATAATAAGCATCCATACAAAATTTCGCATTTATAAAATAGTAATTAAGATCCAAGGATTCAGTAAAAATATCAGTTTCTTTAATTCTCGTTGAATATAACCGCATTAACAAGGTTAAAATTATACGTTTTCCATTTCTGAAAATTATACGTTTTCCAGATGCTGATGTTATTATAAGTTCCGATTTTAATGGCGCTACTGTTAAAATGTCGATACCCAGAAATGAATTGTAATTTAAATAACAATTAAAATATGACAATCCGGCTTGTGCAATCGACATCGTATTTATTCCAATACAATTATTTTAAGGTTCAAAATTGAAATGGTTTTAATTTTAATTAAATCAGTTTTAATTATTGTTTCAGTCGTTAGTGAATTTATTATCTCGTACAGAGAATGATTAATTTTTAAATTGCATGTCCGTCACATTTCCAACTGATACTTTTGTTTAAATTCTATTCATTTAAAGCTGAACGAATCAATTAATTTACATACGAGTATTGTTAGGTACTGTACGTATTACTTTTCATAACATAACATCACGCCTGTAATCCCCGAAGGGTTAGGCAGAGGTCTACCCAATAGTACACCTACATTTCGCCAGTTATGTTTAAGTCATAGGGGGCGAGCCTATTCCCACCAACCGGGCGCAAACCCAGACTCCGCGACTGTTACTGAGAAATTCGTGATGAAAAAACCCAATAACACTTTGGTCGACCTAGGAATCGAACCCAGGACCTCATGATCAGCAGTCGCGATTGCGACTACTAGACCAACGAGGCAGTATTTCTTTTCATAAAAGAACAAAAATATACAAAATAATAAAACAAAAGATATTGGTAACATTTTGTCAATTGTCTATAGTATAGCTACGACCTTCTTCATGAAACTTTTCGGAAAAATCTGTCCGTCTAAAAGGCGTTTTTCTATAAACAGTTTACCGTTATTAAAATCATCGGCAACAAGCTTATTGCTTAGCTTTTTGCCTTTAGCTTCTTTATAGGTCTCGAAATCGGAACCCAAGACACGCCCCTCCGATTTTTTCAATTCATGTGCGTATTGTATAATTATCACCTTACTTCGGAGACGGACAACATCGTGAGGAAACCAACATGCTAGACGGCACGTAAAGCCAAGTCAGAGGCCTATGGGCGGCACAAAAACTCTGACCGTCAGGTTAGGGACTAACCACACGATAAAGAAGAATAAACTTATACTTACTTAAATCTCCTAGGGTCGTTAGTATAACTCGTCAGTCTTATATCCGTCTGTGTATCATATAACAGCCTAGCTATTGATTTCAAGCTGCCAACTAGAATGTACGCGACAGGTTCGCTTTCTGTCGTCAAATGAAGCTGGATTTTTCCCTCTTGTGATGTTGTACAAACGAAATTCGCTTCGTATTCCATTGTTTCATCTTTCTGAACATCATCCTGTGGAAATACAATGGTATCATTAATCATGTTGATTTCTTCATTAACGTTCTTAGTTAATGTTTTAGAATTGAATTTTTTTGATGTTTTCTTTTGATCTTTAATTGGAATAAAAGCTGAAAATGTAACAATATTTTTACAATGTGAATTTAATTTAAAACTTTACTTCAGTTCGCAAAGAAGATTTATTACAGGGATTGAATTGAAACTTCAGTATTAATACTAGCTTCAAGCTTTTCTTTTGTATTTCGTGTAAATTGTGCAAGAGAATGAATATACTTGGTAATTCCAAGGTATAATTAGTATAGAAATATGCATGCTAAGATGATGAGTAATAAACAAGTAACCCCAAATGAATTGGTATAAAGGCAAGAGAACGATGATGATGAAACAGCATACATAAGGAAGCACTTACCTGGTCATGTAACACATCGTGAACGCTGTCTAAAGTAGTGAGAAATTCAGTCAAATTGGTGCCTAAACATTTAAAAGCTCTCTCAAGTCGACAGTTATGTGAGAACGCTGTTAAAATTAAATATTCTCCTAATTTTGCCATAAAATCCTTAGTGCTAACACCTGCAACAAGCAATGGAAACTTTAGTGAGTTATAACATTATGGTACTTAAAATAAAACTCATGTTATGACTGACGTATGCACTTAATACATTTATTATGAGATGAAATGGAATTTAGAATTTTATAGCACTTTTCAAAGTGCTTAAAGATGGCAATGTTCCCATTAAAGCTGTCTGAATGAAAAATGAAAATTATTGTCTGGGTTATAGAATATTGAAGGTGTCTGGGGATAAAATGAAAAATAATAGAAGTTCAGACTAATCTCAAGGATTATTAAAGACATCGTTGCACAAACACGAAGTATGGAAGACGAAGACAAACATGTTGCGCCTACCCCAAATAAATTAGGACAAGGGCAAGAGAATGATGAAGACTTAGCCAAAAACGACATTAACCTGAATTAGATTTTAAAGGAGTGCCTTAATGACAAATAATATTCAAGTGCAGTCTACAAGGAAGACTTTAAAATACGGGGCTGCATACCAGAATATACGTAAGGCTTGTATGAACATCTCGGAGTGCTGTCGCTCGCACCCAGCCAGAGATAGGACAATACGCAACTGTTTGTTTATTTACCTAATATTGTTTATTGTGAGAAAACAGGTGGAGGTTCAAGCAACTGAATTGTAAATAATCGAAATGAAGTTCGTCTGGGTACTTAACAATTGTAGGTGTCTGCAGCGTTTCGACAATGCAACGGAAATTACTATTGATTTCTCCTTTTGTTGCTATCTGGCTTTATGCTGAGCTGAGGCCCTTTTAGTATTTATTGTTTTTAATAGTGCCGAATAAACACAATTTTCTTTCTTATTGTCCATCCAACGATTTCTAACAATATTGGTTTCCTAATCTACTGGTTTCGACGAAATGTTTTTGGTTTAGAAAATCTGTGCTGTTTTCATTTTCATCACTGGTTTTAAATATTTAGTCATTGTCTAGCTATATAAATGTTGTAAATGGCATTTTATTCATTTACGTACATATTTTATTACTTAGTTCCTGCGGCTTTATTTTTCTAGTATGGATGAACTATGTTCTATGTTCTGTATGGTGTCCGGACGTAAAGAATAGCACCATCCCATATCTTCCCGTGGGTGTCGTAAGAGGCGACTAAGGGACTTACCAGAGAATGGGCAGCAGCGTTCTCTGCGATTTTTTTACAACCATACTGCGATCGCCAACCCGCTTGCCAAGCGTGGCGATTATGGCAAAACCCCCCGAATGACGAGCACAACCAAAAAACGGCCCCTAGTACCCGGCAGCCCGTCTACCCTCGACTATGGTAGCGGTCGAGGTTACGGCGTGGCAAGGGGTGCGAAGAATCCCCGGACGGGATCAGGCTACCTATACCGACGACTTGACCTGGCAACATATAACACGCGTACACTCCGGACCGACGAGAAGATAACGGAACTCGAAGAGGAATTGAGCAGGCTGCGATGGAGTATTGTGGGATTATCTGAAGTCCGAAGAGAGGGTGAGGACACGATAATCCTAAAATCCGGCAGCTTGCTCTATTTCCGAGAGGGTGACCGGCAGTCCCAGGGTGGTGTTGGGTTTATCGTCCACAAGTCCCTCGTGAATAACGTGGTGAAGATCGAGAGTGTGTCGACCAGGGTGGCGTACCTTATACTCAGAATATCCTCAAGATATTTGCTGAAGGTCATACAGGTCTACGCCCCGACCTCGGCACACCCCGACGACGAAGTGGAGACCATGTATGAGGATATTTCTAAAGCCCTGCATGGTTTCAAAACTCACTTCACCGTTGTCATGGGGGACTTCAACGCAAAACTGGGCAAACGAGACGGGGATGAGCTGCAAGTGGGGCAATTTGGGTTTGGACGTCGGAACCACCGGGGTCACCAACTGGCTAGTTTTATGGAGAAGGAGGGCCTCTATATGATGAACTCCTTCTTCAAAAAGCGCGAGCACAGGAAGTGGACCTGGCAGAGTCCCGATGGTGCAACTAAAAATGAGATTGACTTCATCATGTCAACCAAGAAGCAAGTGTTCAATGATGTCTCTGTGATCAATTCGGTGAAAACCGGGAGCGATCACCGCATGGTAAGAGGCACATTGAACATCAATATAAAGCTTGAAAGGTCTCGACTGATGAAGTCTACGCTCCGTCCAGCACAGATCCAGATCCAAAACCCCGAGAGCTTTCAGCTTGAACTCCAGAATCGTTTCGAGTGCCTAGGAAGCTCAGTGGACGAATGCAACGATGGGTTCGTGGAAACTGTCCATACGACTGGGTCTAAGTTCTTCAAGACACGTCGTGCACACAACAAAAGGCTCTCTGATCATACTCTCGAGCTCATGAAGGAGCGGCGTGAGATGATCCTGCAGTCTTCAGACGAGGCGTGGAAATACCGGCAGCTCAATAGACGGATCTCTAAATCCTTGAAGAGCGACCTCCGCCGCTTTAATACCGAGCGTATTAAAGACGCTATTGAGCGGAATAAAGGCTCCAAGGTATTTTCAAGAGATCTGGCTATTGGGCAGAGCCAGCTCACGAAACTGAAGACCGACGATGGCAGGATCGTATCCGCCAAACCGGAGCTGCTGAGGGAGATCGAGAGTTTTTATGGGCAGTTGTACACTTCAACTAGAAAGCCCGTTGCAACTCTAGCTAACGACCCAAGAGCTAGACTGACCCGACACTATACCGAAGACATTCCGGATGTCAGCCTGTACGAGATTAGGATGGCTCTTAAACAGCTTAAAAACAACAAGGCACCGGGTGATGACGGGATTACGGCCGAACTCCTGAAGGCGGGTGGAAAACCGGTGCTTAAGGCCCTTCAGAAGCTGTTTAATTCCGTCATACTCGAGGGGAAGACGCCGCAGGCATGGTGCAGGGGTGTGGTGGTACTCTTCTTCAAAAAGGGCGACAATGCCCGGCTGAAGAACTATAGGCCCATCTCACTTCTAAGCCATGTCTACAAGTTGTTCTCAAGAGTCATCACGAATCGTCTCGCGCGCAGGTTTGACGATTTTCAGCCTCCCGAACAAGCCGGATTCCGAAAAGGCTTTAGCACCGTAGACCACATACATACGCTGCGGCAGGTTATACAGAAGACCGAAGAGTATAACCTGCCTCTCTGCTTAGCGTTTGTGGACTACGAGAAAGCCTTCGATTCGATCGAGACTTGGGCTGTACTGCAGTCTCTCCAACGGTGCCAAATCGACTATCGGTACATCGAGGTGCTAAAGTGTTTGTACAAAAACGCCACCATGTCAGTCCGACTTCAGGACCAGACCTCGGAACCTATCCTTCTGCAGCGAGGCGTGAGACAGGGAGACGTCATATCTCCGAAACTGTTCACCGCTGCACTGGAGGATATCTTCAAGGTTCTGGACTGGAGAGGGCTAGGCATCAACGTCAATGGCGAGTACATCTCTCACCTTCGATTTGCCGACGATATAGTGGTCATGGCTGAGACCATGGAGGACCTCAGTACAATGCTCGATGACCTTAGTAGAGCTTCCGAAAGAGTGGGTCTTAAAATGAACATGGACAAAACCAAAATCATGTTGAATGCCCATGTAACACCCACTCCTATCAAGATCGGAGACTGTACACTCGAAGTTGTAGACGATTATGTCTACCTGGGACAAACGATCCAGTTAGGTAGGTCTAACTTCGAGAAAGAGGTCAATCGTCGAATCCGACTCGGCTGGGCAGCGTTCGGGAAGTTGCGTGGTATCTTCTCGTCCAACTTACCGCAGTGTCTCAAGACGAAAGTCTATGACCAGTGTGTGTTGCCAGTGATTACATACGGGACCGAAACGTGGTCGCTCACAATGGGCCTTATCAGAAGGCTTAAAGTCACCCAAAGGGCAATGGAGAGGGCTATGCTCGGAGTTTCCTTGCGTGATCAAATCAGAAATGAGGACATCCGCAAGAGAACCAAGGTAACCGACGTAGCCCGAAGAATAGCCAAACTTAAGTGGCAGTGGGCAGGGCACATTGCTCGCAGAACGGATGGCCGATGGGGCCGAAAAGTTCTGGAGTGGCGACCGCGAACCGGAAGATGCTGCGTTGGAAGGCCTCCCACTAGGTGGACCGTTGACCTGGTGAAGGTTGCAGGGATCCGCTGGATGCGAGTCGCACGGGACCGGTCAATGTGGCGACACTTGGGGGAGGCCTATGTCCAGCAGTGGACGTCTTTCGGCTGAAATGATGAATGATGATGATGATGGATGAACTATGAACATTTATGGCCAACAATACTTTATAGGGTTTCGTACCCGAAGCCCCAAAGCGTAACCAACGGGGTCCTATTACTAAACTTCCGCTGTCCGTCCGTCTGTCTATCTGTCAGCGGGCTGTATCTCATGATCCGTAAGAGGTAGACAGTTAAAATTTTCACAGAATGTGTATTTCTGTTGCCGCTACAAAAACAAAAAATAAATTAAAGGGGGCTCCCTTATTACGATGATACGGAATCTTTCATGCGCGAGTCCGACTGGCACTTAGCTGGTTTTTAAAGTGGTAAAAGGTCATATTAAATCTCGATATCGATATACCTAATCGATAAACTAAACAGTTTACCTAACAATGAATTTAATTGCTAGCGGAGAAATAAAAGCCAAATAAACAATGATAACACCAATAGTGCTAAAACATGAAAGGTTTCATCCATTTACAAATCCGTACCTTTAATATTACACATTTCGTTCAACTCATAGATAGCCGACATTTACCCATATATGAAACTGTAATTGATCAATTTACGCGAGTTAAGCCGTTACAATCCATGTTATCTATGTAGGTGAATTAATTACCATGAATTGTTACACGTTAGGCATCTTGTTTCATACATGATAATAAATCTATTTGATAATATATTTCGATTTGATAGGCTCTTATGGATGGATTAGTTCCAAATTGCAATCTAATATAATTTTCAAGAATATTCCGATAATCTCTAGGAATAGTACATTTTGATATAGTGGGTGGGTAAACTTTGTTATTGCATTCGAGGCGGAATTCACAACCGAGCCGCAGAAGAGGTTGTTATGGAGCCGAGAACACCACGCCTGTAATCCGAAGGCAAAGCCATGGCAGAGGTGTATCTAACAGCACACCCACGTTTTGCCAGTTCTCTTTAAGTCTCATGTAATATGTGGTGAGTTTTTTGCCATCAACTGGAAACAAATCTAGACTCCGTGGCTGCTACAGAGCAATTCCTGATGGAAAAATCCAATAACACTTTGCCTAACTCGGGAATCGAACCTAGGATCTCATGATAAGCTGTCGCGCTGTCGGCCACTAGACCAACGAGGCAGAGGAGTAAATGTGCATAAAAACTCGTTCACATGTTTCATCTATCATTTAAAGCCAGATTAGCAGTTCCACCGTTATCTGCATGTAAGTCTCCTTTGAGCCATTTCCCAAAAAATCCTATTTCAAACTCCATGTTCACGTCGTCAGATGTCAGTCATTTACGTCTGTCGGTGAATCTCGGTTTCGTGTTGACACAATGTGACTTCAAAGCGGTGGGGCTATGACGGCCATGTTGGCTTTGTAACAAAGCAAACTTTTGTATGTGCTAACACTGAATGGGACCTGTGACGTCAGAGTATTTGAGAATCGAAGTGAGGATTTATTTCCATGAAGGCTGATTGTTTGGTTTCGTGAGTGTGAAGTTAAAGCGGAAGTCGATTCGAAAATAGAAGAGGACAACTTAAATGTTTTTTAGAATGTTGTGAAACGATGTGAAATGTCTTTATTTGCTCTTTTAAAAAAAAAAACTTTCATAACAGTCATCAAAACGGAGATCAAATTGGAATTCGCTGGTCAACAGTCATCAAACTGGTTTTCAGCTACATCTGGTTAGACTGGTAGCCGACACAACACTGTTGTGAAAAGTGAAAAACCTATGAAGATAGTCATCCAAACGAAAAAATTAACACTGATGAAGCGTTTCTTCAAATCATTAAAGGAGGTAAGTACCATTTAACGAATTTCAGAAAACTTCTACCGAAATGTCACTGTGATAAATACGAGTTCGTGTGGCATCGCATAACCCTCGTATTAATATAACTTTCATACAAAATTGAATTATGACAAGCTGCCAGAAGTTAGCCAACTCCGTGACAGACGGAAAAGTTACGATCGAAAGGGAAACGAAATTAATGTCAACGATTTTGGACACTTACATCGTACAACGAATAACGTAGGGCTTTCTACTAAAATAATAAAAATAAAATAAAGGAATTAAAAAAATATATCATCAGACCTACTAAATAATAGTGTATAGAGAGAGGTGAGTGAATTTATCTATGACATGATTATTAGACCATGTCTGGAGGATGCCGGCGAAGCTGTGGGCTGCATATCCCAAAACAGGAGCCCTGATACAGACGGGGTTGCTGCAGACCGAGGAGAAGCTGGCAGGACACCTTGGAGGGCTTTCTCGTTAATTGAAGTGAAGAGGCGCAACATCGAGAAAAGGGAAAGAAATGGAGGGAGGCCTTTGTCCAGGAGTAGGACAGTTCAGGCTAATAAAAAAAAATGATTAAAATGTGTGTAGTCTGCGTGGCATGACTCAATATTGAAATTTCATAATTTGACGATAGTTGAAGTGCTTTCTCTCTGCCATCTACTGCTGCTGCTTACTGGTTGTTATTATAATTGTCGGCCATCATGAATTATTTGATGAAAATAGAACAATATATTTTTGTTCAGTGCTTATTCAGCGTGTCTCAAATATCTAGTTCAAACATTGTCTGTACAGAATTAATGTGTCCATTATTTAGGGTAGTGATGGATGGATACTTACTGTCCGTAGCTCGTACCGCATCGTAAATTTCTTGTAAATACGCGTAATTCCTACAAGTTTTTACATCGTCTGGTAGTCTTCGTCTGAAACAAAATGGGTGCTTTTATATTTTGGCTTCATTAAGAAAGGAATGGGTAGGCAATAATGATAAAAAGGGAATGTTTCTATTTTGTTTTATGTTTTGTTTGTAACAAATTACATTTTGAGTATAAATTGATGCTAGAAAAACGACATGATGTAATGTGTTCTTATTTGAACACAACAAAAGCTCAAGTGCTGTCTACAAAGATACAACATCTACATAAATGTTCTCATTTCTTAAATCTACATTATACTGCTACATTTACAGCCTAATTACGGCAGTCTATCCTAGTTCCTTTACAAGATTATCTAGTAAAACCTCATTTGATCCTTAGGCCTTTAAGTAGGCAGAATCTCAGATTCTCTAAGATTAATGTCGTACGGTCGTTTGTTAAAGATCTTAATGACTGTCATAAGTGCCACAATAAGTTCAAGTTAAACATTCCTCTGGAACCCTCCACCATTTCATTTAAAGCCACTATGAGCCCTTAAAAACAAACATGGAACAGCAAACAAACATAATAATAATTACTTTTGCATCTCTTAAGCGTGTTACACGACCAATTTAAGTAGTCCCCGTAATTAAATTTAATCTTACAAGTGGAAGTTAATTAGTGAAGATGCTTATTCACAACTTGGGTGTCTTTTAATTTAAACGTTTCTTATTTACATACACTCATTGTGGAATAAAGCTTTTGATCTTCGAGTTTGCAGTGCCTTGTCGTTTCGCAATTTCGTGCGTTTGATGTGAAGCGTAAGTTTTTTGTCTTCACTCGTGTTCGGTGTTCGATAGAGACACATGAAAATTTTTAGGGTGGCTCTTCACGCGACTTATGCATGCCTAGTACTTTTTGCTAGGTTATAATTAACAAGACAATTAGCTAGTTTTTGGTCACTGCTAAGAATAGACGGAAATGTATGTATGTATCTCTGGTTTGGCCTTTTTTTTTTAGGATGGGAGATCATCAAATGACCCCCCCCCCCCCCCGCTCTGGGCGGAGCGGAAGGGAGTGTGAAACTTGTACTGACCGGCCTGGATAAAGTACCACTAGGGGTATGCTTAGTATTGATCAGGGACCCATCGTAATACCAGGGCTATATGATGGATCTGTAATGATTACAGGGCAGTGACAATTTATAGTGTGATGTGCAATGCTGTGTATTTCAATACGTTTTTTTTTTGCGTGCTGGTCGTCTATTTGCATTTGACAACACACCGCTTGTATCATTTGGTAATTATGCGATGTGTGGCCAATATTTGTGGCTATAATTATTACTTTCGTGAAAAAGCAGTGTTTGTGACAAATATGGTGATTCAAAAGCTGACATCAATTATGCACATTTAGTTACAATGATAAAGAATCACAATATTACTCACTCACGATTTACTGATGTTTTACTGGCGTAGATCCTCATAAAATACTTGGAAATATTTATCCATATCTGTTTAGGCTGGTAGTCGACCCTTTGGACCAGAATAGTTAGGGTTTTAATCAAGTTTTTTGAAGATCTATTTATTTTTTATATTGTGAAGTTAACAGGATGAAACCTGATGGTGATGTGTTATGGTGATATGTTATGGTGATATTGTGGTGTTCTAAAGTCCTGTTTGTCCAACTCCGGATAACATTCGAATAATTTATCTAATACATTCTTTAATCCGATTTTTATTTTTTTTATTGCATATCAAAATGCGAACTTCGGTGGAAGATTCTCGACTGCCTTCCTGATAATAAATAAGATTTCAAAAGGGCTTGATCGCTAAGCTTATCAGGCACAGCAAACACATACATAGGACAGAGAAATTGGGTTCTCTAGTAAATAATGCCTATACGGAGAAGGTAAAACAGGCCTTAAGTGTAAAACAATAAGGTAGGTAGCTATACTTACAAACAGTTGTATTTGTCGTAGTGTTCCGCTTGGTTCTTCGTGAGTGCTGTCACCGCTGTGTGGAGGCATTCGTTCTGGAAATAAAGAGTTTGGTTAGAATAATATGTGATACTTGCTTAGATATTCATAGGCCTACTTTAGACAATGACATATCATCGCTTAGGATTGTAGTGGGAGTTCCAAAACTGTATGTGATTTATCTGTGTGTATAATTTTGATTTAGGTATCTCTTATATTGAACGAACCCATATACATTTATACAAGGTGTAAGCGGACTCTTCACGAAGCCGTCAACCAAGCATTATGTACATGATATTAAGTAACTTTACGCAAAAATGATTATGCGGGGAAACGACTTTTTTTTTGGGGTGAAAAATCACGTTTCGGTAGGACTCAATGTAACGCACTCAAAACTTTGTGTTGTTGGATGTATTGAATAGTACGGAGGTCGTAGAGTTGTTTAAAGTATAGTTCTTACATTAAATACATATATTTAAAAAAAAAACTTGTGAAAAAGTTATCTCCGTAACTAGAGGGTTCCAAGGTCTGGCCTAGAACAAAAAAAAAAATCGCATTGTTGGCTAGGACAAGTGCCTTTTGACTTCCTTAAGAGTCTTGTTACCCTTACCCTTACCCTTTATTTTAGCTTAGTAATAAATCGTGTCTTAAGCTACACGCGCGTTTCTTTCATCTCACCGAAATCACCACCTTACATGGCGACCCTGCCAGTTAAAAAGGTTTTCAATTCAGGTTTCGCATATACTAAAACTAATGTTGTATAATACCCCGCAAAATATTCAAGCCTGTGTGTATATCCCGGTCTCATCTAGGCAGGGCCTAATATTTGAATTAACAAGGTTAATTCATGTATTCAATGGATAAATTTGGTAATATTAGGTTCCTTTTTTATAAACCCTTGCTGTGTATAAAGAGGTTAGTGTCCAGGACGAAAACTTATATGTTCTGTCACTCTATTAAAGATCCTTACCGAAATATAATGATTAGTTCAACCATTTTTTTAATGTACGTTTCAGCCAGTCCCACTTTCTCGTTAACATCAACCACCTTTCATCATCATTCTCTTGCCCTTATCCCAATTCATTTGGGGTCGGCGCAGCATGTCTTCTTCTTCCATACTTCTCTATTACTCGTCATCTCATCCGACACCTCCTTTCTTGCCATATCATTCTTTATACAGTCCATCCATCGTTTCTTTGGTCTTCCTCTACTCATATACCCATCCACATTCATACTCAAAACTTGCCTCACAACATTTTCCTCATTCCTCCGCATCACATGCCCATACCACGACAACCGATTACCACACAACTTTTCAGTCACCGGCGCCACTTTCAGACTTCCTCTTATATACTCATTTCTTATTTTATCCATTCGCGTAACACCACACATTCCCCTTAGCATTCTCATCTCCGCCACATGCAAATGCCTTTCATTCATCTCTTTTGTGGCCCAACATTCTGATCCATACAAGACAGCAGGTCTAACCATTGTTTTATAAATCTTCCCCTTAAGTTTAAGGGGAATGCGGGAGTCGCAGATTGTTCCCGTGACCTGCCGCCATTTCATCCATCCCGTGTTAATTCTGTGCTTTACACTACGATCTATTTCGCCATCGCTTTGCACGAGTGAACCGAGATACCGAAAGTCGGAGCATCAACCACCTTTATCCACCTTAAATATTTAATCATATCATAACAATATTGTAAACATTTATAAATTAAAACAACCTAAAGTAACTAACTTCTAATAAACAAAAACATTGCGTCTAAAAACTAATCCTCAACGCTGTCAATTGATAATGTCCCCAAGAGCCTGACGGCGTTGCCACGTTGTATGGCAACGCTTAACTTCTGACCGAGGTAAAAGCCAGCCTTTGGGTCACGGGAAGTGTCAACTAAGCGTTTAGAAATTTCCTTGAAAACTTGTCACAAAATTTTAAATCTATACTAATTACTAATATATATATATTAATATTATAAAGCTGAAGAGTTTGTTTGTTTGCTTGAACGCGCTAATCTCAGGAACTACTGGTCCGAATTGAAAAATTCTTTTAGTGTTTGATAGCTCATTTATCGAAGAGAAGGCTATAGGCTACATAAAATCACGCTATGACCAATAGGAGCGGAGCATTTATGAAAAAGAGTGCAAAAACGGGGAAAATCCAAACGCAGACGAAGTTGCGCGGGTCAGCTAGTATAAAATATAGCAACAAGCTTTGAAATACATAATACGCCATCCCTTTCTGAACGCCACGAAGCGTGAAGGGACCAATTTCCCTACATTTTCTTGACGAGGCGTCGCGCGTACCCTGAACGCTTTATATGCGGTGTCTTGATGAATTGGCCGTGGTGAACAAAAGACGACCATAATCCTTAGCCCTTTTGTGTCTGATTTATTTGTTGTTGGTACCTTGTGTACTGGAATTATGTTTTGTTCCTACGCGATCGTGGTAGCAATATTTAAATAGGATTCGTGCAAAAAGAAAAAGTAATTCAGAAGTCATTAGGCCTTCTACCGTAATATTTGGAATGATTTCAAACTACATATTCATTAACACTAAAAACGGAATATTTACCATGATTACTATTTTTAAGAAAACAACATATTTTTGAACTCAGTGTCTATAAAACAAAAACGAACATCAATTGATAAGACTTCTGCCAAAAAAAAAAAACATTACATAACATCACGCCTGTAATCCTCGAAGGGTTAGACAGAGGTGTACCTGATAGTACAGTCTAGTTATGTTTAACTCCCATGTAATAGATGGCGAGTCTATTGCCATCATATCATCATCTGCCTAGCCTTTTCATAACTATATTGGGGTCGGCTTCCAGTCTAACCGGATGCAGCTGAATACCAGTATTTTACATGGAGCGACTGCCTATCTGACCTCCACCACCCAGTTAGTACTGGGTAATACTGGTTGTCAGACTTTTTGGGCCACTGACTACCTAACGACTGTCAAAGATCTACAAATGACACCCGAGACCGGCGAGTCTATTGCCATCAACCGTCACGAATCCAGACTCCGTGGCTGCTAATGAGAAATCCCTGATAGAAAAACCCAATAACACTTTGCCCGACCCGGGAATCGACCCCATAACCTCATGCTCAGTAGTCGCGTAATAGACACAAGATACGATGGCAACTTAACCTGGGCTGCCACGGAATAAACGACCGAAGATATTCTACTACAAAAATAGGCTCTCTTCGCCACCACATATACTATAATATCGATACAGCCGACGACTTGCAGCTCTGTAGTACGGCTTCTTGTCCTTACTAGTCGGCTTACCATACCCGGTGATCCGGTTAACAGCTGATCCAGTTCTAGGTGCGATGGATATTTTGACGTGAACGATGTAGGTAATACTTCTAGAGGATTTTAAAAGACAATTTTGTAGGACACTAGGAGAGATTTGAAAGTAGAAAATTTAATGTGTGGCTTTTGGATTTTGCGTAAGCATCATCATCATCATTTCAGCCGAAAGACGTCCACTGAGGGACATAGACCTCCCCCAACGGGGGGGTTTTGCCATAATCGCCACGCTTGGCAGGCGGGTTGGCAATCGCAATACGATTGTTAAAAAAGCACAGAGAACGCTGCTGCCCATTCTGTGGTAAGTCCCTTAGTCGCCTCTTACGACACCCACGGGAAGATATGGGATGGTGCTATTCTTTACGTCCGACATCATACAGTACGAAAGCATAATCAACCTATAATGTTCCCACTGCTGGGACACAGGCCTCCTCTCTATGAAAGGGGATGGGCTTTAATCCACCACGCGGGCCCAGTGCGGGTTGGTAGATGTCACATGTCTTCGAATTTTTGGTTCTAGGACATGCCGGTTTCCTCACGATGTTTTCCTTCACTTAATTAGTTGGTAAAAATGTTGGTCTACTATAGCTAGACCTCTGCCTAACCAGTCTGTAAAACAGGCTTGAAATACAGCAGTGAATGTTAAGTCATAACATTAAAACGTAGGGATTCTTAGTTACTACAATAGACATTTTATTATCAACAACGACCTCGATGAAAAACAATGTAAGTAATTTTTTCTGAAAAAATGTTGTCTGTCATAATGGAAAATTGACCCCCGACACTTTTATGTCGCACTTGATTACTCTGTTCATCTGGGCAAGTATCTGTTTACAAAGAGCCTTAAAAGCATTTGCCTTACCTAAGATAGGTACAAATAAATAATATTATAAACCCTCTCGTGAAATTATTCTCAGAAATGTTTTGTTACTATAATGTAACTCAATTAAGTGTTCAGCATGAAAGATAGGGCCTAGTTTTGATCAAACATCACTATAACATTGGCACTCCAAATGACGCTGGCATTTCCCTCAGAATTATGTTTTTAAACTAGCTTATGCTTGCGGCTTAGCTTGGATTTCGGTAATTGTGCTACAGAATCGTTCTACCGGGATAAAAATAGTATCCTGTGTTAATCCAGGTTATAAACTATCTGAGTATCAAATTTCATTCAAATCCGCTCGGTAGTTTTTGAGTGAAAGTCTAACAAACATCCAGACATCCATGCTTCCTCAAAATTTCCAATGTATAATATTAAGTAGGATAAGTACTAGTTAATAACCGCTTAGATCATTAGATTTCGTTTTAAAAATACTGCTCAAATAAAATCATCAAAAGATTCGAACCAATCACAAAAATGAATCAACTCAACGATCAATTGAATCCCGGACTCGCCTAAATCAATTAAATGAAAACTTTTGACAGTTTTATCAGTCGGCTAAAATTAATCAATCAAAATAAGTTGTCCATCTGAATTAATTGCTGAATTATCGGTGTCGGGTTCCGTCTATTCATAAACAGTTAAAGGGTTTCCTAATTAACATGAAGGGGACGAAACAATGACAGGGTAATAATATTGAAGTTTAGTGTACGTTTTAATGGATAAAGTGGAATTTGCAATCTGGGTTATTGTGTGATTTTTATTATTTACCAAAACATAACATCATAACATTATTAGATTTAGAGTAGACAGCTTCTCAGCTGTGCGCAAAAAGAATGAGTCTGTTTTCGATTATATTGCGTGTTAGTTGCAACATCCTCTTCAAAATTATTGCTGATAGGCATGATGAAAGTCTCGTAGTGAGGTACTTTATAAAAACCACCCTGTCTGTAGTATAATATAAGTTCTAACAAAGTTTATAAGTTAAATTGTTTACTAACATTCTAGAATTGTAAGTATGTTGTGTTAATGTCATTGGATCATGTTGTCTGTTAAATAAATAAATCATTGTGCCGATAGTCGTTTCAGCCAATGGTTTAATTGCCAAGAGCCTCGACCAATACTGAGGAGGTTCTCGTTAGACAGCTAGATCAAGGGCTTCAAGGGATCTAGGGCTTGGTACTCCTGGACATGGCGCGCATTGTTAGGAGGATCCTCTCTCTCAGCTTGTAGCTTGGACCCTGTTCCCGATACCGGTGGGCTACTATCTTTTTAATTTTTATATAATTTTTGTTGATAAAAATATTGTAAGAAGGTAATTAGTAAGTAAGAAAAATGAATAAACGAGATAATAATTGCTCCTGTTCTTAATAAAGCAGCGGTATATGTATAGGACACCCACAATCCAAAGTTAACCATGCCACTCATCAAACTAGAAAAAAATCCGAGCTATTACTGAATAAATTACCCAACCTGGGAATTTAACCGAAGACTTCGTGCACATTAGTAGCGTTTGAAACGACTGGATCATCATCATCATTTGCTTAGCCTTTTCCCAACTATGTTGGGGTCCGCTTCCGGTATAACCACTGAATGCAGCAGAATGCCAGTATTAAACATGGAGCGACTGCCTATCTGACCTTCACAACCCAGTATAACTAGGTAATACGATACCCCTTGGTAAGACTGCTTGTCAGACTTTCGGGCAACTACCTGTAACGACTGTTAAGAGTCTACAAATGTCAGTCGGGACCAACGGCTTAAAGTCTTTTTTTTTAAACGGCTTTTCGAGGTATGGAGGAAACTCGGTATGCAATGAGTTGCAACCACTGAGCCAACGAGGGTTTAATAACTATTCTTTAAAATAAAAGAGAAGACGTGCCCAAAAAATGGCTGACTATTCAGTGTAGGTACGCTAGTCTTCAAATGATATGACAGCTGTTACGTCGGCTGCTTTACGAGAACATTCTAGATTACTTTCGAGTCTGGAATGTTCCACTATGGAACTGAGTAGAAGATTCGAGAATAATCGTTGATTATTCCACTATGGAGCTGTGAAGAAGGTTCGTGAAAGTTATGGAACTTTCTAGAAGGCTGAGTCGGGTATAAATAGCCGACGAGTTTGCGGGAGTAGTCAGTCTGATTTTGGCTCAACAACGAAGCGAATCGAAGTGAACTACAAGTGCGATATCTAAGCGAATAGTGATCGAGGTGTATTTGTGATTGAGTTATAAGTGTTTTGTGATAAATAAACATAACCAGCTCCACATTACTCAAGAGACTGAACACCACATAGGTCAATAACACGAACCTCACACTTCTCCATCCCAAAAAGACTATAATTACCAAGGACCAAACATAACTTCACTTAGACCGAACATGTAATAGTACACCTTAAGTGAACTGACGTCACAGATAGATGAATGGATGGAAATGGAAGGAAAAAGGCCGTTACCGACGAAGCTATCGGATTTCTAATGGATGGGGTGCTAAGTTTGTTTTGATTTCTCTTGGGTTACCAATTTAGGTTAGCAATTTATGGATTCATTACTGGTTGTGTGAGTCATAGTGTGAGGCGTTTGGTTATTAATTGAAAGTGTAGGTGGAGATGTATTTCGAAGCTGCGTTGGCTTTGGTGAATGTTATACAAGGGCTTTTATTAGAATAATATTACAATAATTTGAATCATTCTATGTCAATTGCCGTTAGGTCGACTTATGAAACAAGTGAGATCTTTTTTAAAGAGTTTACGCCTGATGTTGAACCCCTTGAGATTGGAAAACCTTAAAACGAAAACTAAAACGCTTTTATTTACAAATAAAATCATATTTATTTTACACAAATTATTAATTTTTTAACTACCTATTCTAACAGAGATAGGGCTATTCTCCAAAATACTGACTAAAATCGTCTTTTTAGCGACCAAAAGTACTAGGCTTGCATACGTTCAAGGGGGTCTTTTTATCCATATTAACTTCTGACTTAAACGCGTGTCCACGGTTAGAAGCAAATCTATACTTTAATCAACTACACAAACTTTAATAGTAACATAACTTGACATCACGCCTGTAATCCCCGAAAGTTTAGGCAGAGATGTACGTAATAGTATATTCACATTTCGCCAGTTATGTTAAAGTCCCATGTAATAGGGGGCGAGCCTATTGCCATCCATCGGGTACAGATCTAGACTCGGACTACTGAGAAATTTCTGGTGGAAAATACAATAACACTTTTCACGACTCGGGAATCAAACGCAGGACCTCTTGCTCAGCAGTTGCGCTTGCGACCACTACACCAACGAGGACCTGACAACGTTTTCTTTATACCCTTACAGTCTAATAACCAAAAAAACTTAATCGACAAATGGCCGCCAAGACTGACAAAAATATGATTTAATCATGATTGAGTCTCATGAGAATGCATACCAGTAAGTATAACGAAATACCTTTCGTGCAAAATACGTTCAATAAATTAAATTATACGCTACCTATTTCAGGAACCTTCCCAATTGATGTCTTATGACAAGACGTGTCCCAGATGAGTCCTATTAGAAGTTTAATAAAGCGCTCTCATATTTTATTGAAAAGCGACCATGATAGCATCTGTCGCAGAAGTAATTCTGTCATTCTTAATATCTTTATTGATTTCACAATTATCAGGCCTAATGTTGGGTTGGCAAATTTTTTATGCAAGAGAAGCTCGTGGCTAAATAATGACAGCCGCTCGGGTCGATCTTAAGGTTAAGCCGCGCTTGTCTAGGTTGGTTCGTGGATGGGTGACCATAACATAAAGAGTTTCCTCCGTGTCAAAATATATCGTATTAACCAGTACTTACTAGGTTGTGGAGGTTAGATAGGCAGTGACTCCATGTAAGATTCTGATATTCAGCTGCATCCGGTTAGACTGGAAGCCGACCATAACATAGTTGGGAAAAAGACTAGGCAGATGATGTCTTATGAAAGAAAAAGCGAATGGCTCGTGACACAAACACACAGGTCGATCTTCAAGGGTCAGCAACGCTTGCCCGGTCCGTGGATGGGTGATCAACCGTTAAATACCGAGTTCTCAAAGCACCTTGGCTGTTCTTTGTAGATCTTTGACAATCGTTACGGTCGGTCAGAAGCCTGAAAGTTAACAACCAGTCTTCACTAGGGTTATCGTATTATCCAGTAACTAGGTTGTAGAGGTCAAACATACAGTCGGTTCGTGTAAAAAACTGTTTAAAACAGAAAGCCTTACTGTATTTTTTTTTATTTATTTTTTTAGCCTACATTATACTGCTGAAAAAACCTCTCTATTCTCTGCAATTTCTAAGTTTTCTTTAAAAATAAAGTAAAATAACTTTTATTTCGGACAAGCAACATCCATAGAAGGAAAGAAATAAAATAAAAGGCTAGGCAAATTAAGAT
The DNA here is from genome assembly GCA_905163415.1 of Noctua fimbriata. NCBI lineage: Eukaryota > Metazoa > Arthropoda > Insecta > Lepidoptera > Noctuidae > Noctua > Noctua fimbriata. The sequence goes on along the minus strand of LR990929.1, from coordinate 5,506,068 downwards.
AGTGTCTTAATAAAGCGAAAATTTATTCAAAATAAATCACCATTATTAAACTACAAAAACGAGAAGTCGTGACGAAACAACAATTATCTATACTTAATATTATAAAGCTGAAGAGTTTGTTTGTTTGTTTGTTTGCTTGAACGCGCTAATCTATGAAGCTACTGGTCCGAATTGAAAAATTCTTTTAGCGTTGGATAGCCCATTTATCGAGGAAAGCTATAGGCTATATAACATCGCGCTACGACCAATACGAGCGGAACATTCATGAAAAATGTTGCAAAAACGGAGAAAAATCCTAACGCAGGCGAAGTTGCGCGGGTCAGCTAGTTATTGGATAACATCTCAATCTCACGATAAAAATATAACCCTAAGAAGTATGAATTCAGAATAATTACTTAATACTGAGAAATACAGTACCTACACCTCGTTATGATACTTCTGTAAGATAAAGAAGAATTTGTTTACGCACGTCTCACGTACTTATTCATGACTACAGTATGAAAGCGCGTATACGTTGAGTAGCAATTACTTTGTGGAATTTAAAGGACATAAAGTAACAGGAATAGACAAGGTGTAAACTGACAGAGATACACGTTAGAAAGGGCAAAAAAGGAGTCTGAATATACAACATTATTTTTAGTATATGCGAAACCTGAATATAGTTTGTTCGATTCCAATAATTTTTAAACCATGTTATATTTTGTCCCAAAAATATTTACCAATCGCAATCGTTTAGGTACTTACGGCCAAATTATTATTATCAATGAGCTCAAGACGACGCTGGAGGTGCGCGCGGTGACGCCGCGTGGTGACTATGTTTTTGTGCGGACAACCAAGTAACAGAATAATCCTATAACTTTGTGATTGTTCATGATACAGTTTTGAAATTTTGTACATAGATTCTTTACATAAAAATACTAGACACGTGTTTCAGGTTTCGCATATACTAAAACGAAAGTTATATAAAGTATGTTGATGAGATAGTCAAGTTAAAGTAATCACATAATTGTGTCTAAGTAATTGTAAGTAATTATTTAAGCAACCATTTGTATGCAATAGACAAGAATTTGAACGAAGTTAATAACGCCAAAGAAAGAAATTCAAGAATTGTAACTTTTGACGGTTCTAACTTCAAGTAATTAATAAACTACAGAATGAAATACTTTTACTCAAGTAATCACTTCGACCTGTTTATAGATAGTCTTATACGCTAAGTGGAATTTAAAAGACAAACATTGCCAAGTTCATCTCTCATCGTTGTTATTATACATCATCATCATTTTCTCAACTATTTTAGGGTTCAATATTTTAAATGCACCTGCCTATCAGACCCATTTATTTGGTAATACTCTTCGTAAGATTTGCGGGCAAATTCAGGATCTACAAACGACAGCCGGGAACGGCTTAGCGTACTTTCCGAGGTAAAAAGGGGTCATCGTTAGGTAATGGTTGGTCACCCACCCATCCATGGACCGAACTCGACATGCAATGCAATTCTCAAAGGTCGACCTGAGCAATTAATATTTTGCCATGTGTATCGTTGCATTTATCAGCTCATAGGCACATTCTTTCATAGAAGCAATGCTTATAACATAACATAACATCACGCCTGTAATCCCCGAAGGGTGAAGCAGAGGTGTACCTAATAGTAAACCCACATTTCGCCAGTTACGTTTAAGTTCAAAGTAATAGGGGGTGAGCCTATTGCCATCAACTGGACTCAAATCCAGACTCCGAGGCTGCTACTGAGAAATTCCTGACGGAATAACCCAATAACACTTTGCCCGACCTGGGAATCGAACCCAGGACTTCATGCTCAGCAGTCGCGCTTGCGACCACTACATCAACGAAGCAGAAGAAATGTTAAATCATGGTATAAATGACCAACTTGAAACTTTTAGATGTAAACGAAATCCTGTAAACTCAAGTTTATCTCCTAAACCAAGTTCTTTACTTTATTTACAGGGGACGCGGACGTGTTAGACATAGTTCTGAATCACGAGGAATTGCCAGCCAACTATTTAATTACAAGCAACCAATGTTAGTCTCAGAAATGTTCAACTATTTACAGTATTGATTAGGTTCTTGGATTGGAGGACGACCAAGGGAAAGATAGATGGATTGTGTGAGGAATGATATGAAAGAAAAAGGAGTAAATGATGGCGTGACGGTTGACAGAGGAGAATGGAAGAAAATAACGTGTTAAGCTGACCCCAATTAACATGGGACAAGGGCAGATTTGCCGTGTTTTGTTTTTAAATAACGTCAAGAAAAGCCTTCTAGCAAAAAAAAATATTATAGTTAAAAAAACACGCTTTAGAGTATATTTCCCGTATTCTTCTCAGAAAACCCTTTCATTTGATATCCATGTTATGAGAATGCATAGAAAATAACTAGTCCGCCATCTTTGAGAGTCCGCCATATTGGATTTAGAATGACGTCACTTAACTAACCGTGCATTGTCATTCAAACTAAACATGTATGCAAAATTTCAACTTAATTGGAAACCGGTAAGTGGGTCAAATTAAACTTCTAAGATTTTTTTACATAGTTATTTACAAGTAAAGCTAATAAAAGCGTGTTAAAAACAGCTTCTGGCTCTTCAATGATGTTTACAGGGGGGATTGTTGGTTTTTTGTCAAATTTAATGAAATGTTATTGAAAAATCAAGCAAGTCTCGTAGTAAAGGATCCCTTTTTTTTTAGGATGGGAAATCATCAAATGACCCCCCCCGCTCTGGGCGGAGCGGAAGGGAGTGTCAGACTTGTACTGACTAAAACCCATCCATGTTCCTTCTTTGCCCTTTGTGTTCCAGGGCCGCGGTATCTCTTTCGAACAGTCCCGCAGCCCTGGCAGTAGTAAAGGATCCCTGCAATAGTCTAATATCGTACTGTCTTCAACATAAAGCTACTGCAGAAAAAGTAATAACGCAAACTTATAGTTAGTGAAATATTCTATGGCATTCAACCGTGTATATTAATATAGGGGAGTATATTAAAATTATACGTAGATATACCTCTCAAGGAAGGGAGTAATGACGTAAATATTTGCTGACTCCTGTTAATGTAAACATTAAGTACGTGCTTCTGGTATTAGGGCGGCAACTAATTTCCGACTTGCGGTGCTATCGCCGGTATTTCGCACAGCCATGGAATATTTAACGAGGCATCATTTTAAATACATTAATAACCTTTATGAATAAAGATTTGTTTGTTTACATAGCTAGTGAGTCTAGTTCTGTTTACTCTGGGTTTCCGCTCCTAAAATCTGTTAGAAATTGATTGAGAAATAATTAATGGTGACTATAAATAGGCGCTAGGTCGGTAGGCAATAATAAAACCGGCCAAGTGCGACTCGGACTCGCGCGTAAAGGGTTGTGCGTGATGGGGCTTTAATTTTTAATTTATTTTTATTATTTTTTATTCTGGCGGCAACAGAAATATACATTCTGTGAAAATTTCAATTGTCTACCTATAACGGATCGTGAGATACCGTCGCTGACAGATAGACGGACGGACGGACAGCAGAAGCTTAGTAATCGGGTCCCATTTTTTACCCTTCGGGTATGAAACCCTAGAAACTATAATAAAGAAAATACTTTCAAATATAATTGGCTAGATACCTGGGCAATTTTTTTGTTTTTTTTTTTTTGTTTTGAACTTGTATGGCCAGATTCAGACATGCTGATGGAATTTTTATAATATCCTGTCAAATATTCCTCTCAAAGTCGAAAGCGTGTTTAGATTTATATCTAACACATGGAATCCCTAAAAAACAACGAAACCTTTTTCAAATCAAGACCCCCAACATCAAGCAAACTTGTCTCCATCACCAAACTAGTAGCGAAATAAATCACTGCACGTCAAATACTTTCCAGAACTTTCCGTCTACAGGTAAAATGTTCAGCGACATCCATTTCGTTCACAAACTCTGAACTATTTCAATTGAAACATTCCTTCAGGAATAGAGAAAGTTTTAGTGGTACCATACTGGAAGAGAATTGATATCATTTATCACAGTTATAATTAAAGTGCACCTGTGTGTATAAATGCGGGTATTCATCGTTCAGAATTGTTAGGGGTTAAAGTAGAAAACATTTTGGTAATGAAAACTGTTGATCATAGACAATTACTATAGTCGGAAACAGTTCCTTTTCAGAGATCTGAAGCCCTAACACGAGCGCACGGTATAAACGTAACGTAAATACGTTGATTTACATTATTTTAAGAATTTATTCATATTCCTGCATAGCTTAGCACAATCAGTATGAGATTGTGCTTGTTGCAAACGATTTAACTAAAATTTATTCATATTCATGAATAGTTTAGCACAATCAGTATCAGATTGTGCTTGTTGCAAACAATTTAACTAAAATTTATTAATATTCATGCACAGCTTAGCACAATCAGTATCAGATTGTGCTTGTTGCAAACAATTTAACTAAAATTTATTCATATTCATGCATAGCTTAGCACAATCAGTATTAGATTGTGCTTGTTGCAAACAATTTAACTAAAATTTATTCATATTCATGCATAGCTTAGCACAATCACTATCAGATTGTGCTTGTTGCAAACAATTTAACTAAAATGTCATGGGATATTTGAATTTACGTTAAGTTTAAACCGCACACATGTGCTAGGGCCTCACAGGGCTAGGAATATATTTACTAAAAATTTACGATTAAAAGTGTCTTAGAACATCTATTTACTGAAATAAACATTTCATTGCATAAGATTTTTAATTACTGAAAATAGATTTTGATTTCCACAAAAAACATTTATTTCAAAGTCCCTTTTTCACAGTACTTTAAAAATAATGGTCTGTTTCAAAAGATAAAACAACTGAAGTTGTAACAAAATCAAACGATCGCCAAACAAACATTGATTGATGTTACATTGCTTTGTTTGCTTCAAACACTGCGAATTAAATACTTCTGTCTGTTTTTTTAATTGCCCCGGAGTAGGACAAAATTTTATTAGGACACTATTTTATCTTCTTTTTTAACAGGCCTGCTGTTAAAAAAGAAGATAAAATAGTGTAACTGCGTTAGGCTCAGTTTCCACAAAAGTGAGGTGACGTGTCATCATCATCATCATCATTGCAGCCAAAAGATGTCCACTGCTGGACATAGGCCTCGCCCAAGTGTCGCCACATAGACCGGTCCCATGGGACTCGCATCCAGCGGATCCCTCAATCTTCACAAGGTCATCGGTCCACCTAGTGGGAGGCCTTCGAACGCAACGTCTTCCGGTTCGCAGTCGCCACTCCAGAACTTTTCGAGCCCATCGGCCATCCGTTCTGCGAGCTATGCTGTGCCCTGCCCACTACCACTGGTGTCTGAACAATTACAGGATAGACAAGAGGTGCGATGGGGATTTCGCCCAATGTGATTGGTCGTTTCCTGCACGTCGCTTCGCCCTTCCGCTAGTCTCCGTTTTGGTAAAACCGGGCTTAAGCTTTTATTAGCAACTATAGGTACTGCAATAACCTTTTTATAGGGCATTTGAAATAGTTTAAAACTACTACTGATGAAAGATGGATGGATTGTGTGAGGAATGATATGAAAGAGAAAGGATCAAATGATGCCGTGACGGCTGACAGGCGACAATGGAAGAAGAAAACGTGTTGCGCCGATATGCCAAGTAGAATGGGAGAAGGACAGGAAGATAATGAAGAGCGATGCATAATGCGAGTTACAATGTCTTCTCAAAATGGCGATTTTTGCTTCTATCTATTCACTAATACTACCTTGCCGGCAACACCGCGCTTTAAATTATCTTACCGAATTTTGTAAATATCTACTTCGTTATCATTCATCTGCCCATCTGCCAATTTATTTGAGGTCGGCGCAGCATGTCTTCTTTCTCCATACTTCTCTATTACTCGTCATCTCTTTAGACACATCCTTTCTTGCCATATCATCTTTTACACAGTCCATCCATCGTTTCAATGGTCTTCCTTTACTATTATACCCATCCACATTCAAACTCAAAACTATTATGACAAGTGATATAATTATGTTTGTTCTTTGTTCCAGACAATTACTGTCGGAGCAGAAGGAACAGGCTGTCTGCCGTACCTCCATGTCGTACTGTTGCACGTGCTAAGTCGCCAATTCCTCGCACTCTGGCGCGCCTAACGATCTCTTGAATTTTAATCCAACAGATGATATGTTTGAGGATGGATGGATGAAGACTTTATTGGTATGTCAGAAGTACTGTGAGAGGAATTTATGAAAGTGTTGTTAACCTTCTTTTATTTATGTTTTCACTTTAAATGTTGCTTTAATTTGTTATTTTAAAATGTGTCGTAATTGTCTTTTTTATTTTTATAATTTTAATTACTGGAATTGATTCACACAACCGGTGTAATTAAATAAATATATGTTTATCTTCGTTGTATGTTTTTCTGCGTTGGAAGGCCTCCCACTAGGTGGACCGATGACCTGGTGAAGGTTGCAGGGATCCGCTGGATGCGAGTCGCACGGGACCGGTCAATGTGGCGACACTTGGGGGAGGCCTATGTCCAGCAGTGGACGTCTTTCAGCTGAAATGATGATGATGATGTTTATCTTGCACAGGTCTCACGACAGTGAGTGAATTAATATTCAGCACTTTTCTTACATAATGTATTGATTTCACTTATACTATCATCTCAGAGAACACAAAGCCTTTTCATGTTCACAGATAGCTATTATTTACAACCCCATGTACGAATCCTATCAATGGCTACCGTTGGCAGCACAAAAAGTTAGGTATAAATAATACGGAACCATGAATGAAATCAAAGAGGTTCATTAATCACGAGTACATTTGGGTTTTCTCATGATAGAATTGGGGAATTAATTAGCAATGAATATGAGAAATGATCGCGTGTGTAATGAGATTGTATTGATAAGCTATGCTGTTAATTGGAGGGTTGGAAAGTCAGTGAACCGGTAATTTAGTTCAGAGATCAGCGCCTGCGATAATTTCGCTCTCTCATTTAGAAAACCTCATCATGCATGTCGACAAAGCGATAAAAGCATGAGTTGGTACATGCTATGCGTTTTTGTTTGCCCACTGTAGTCATGTTCCGTATGGTGTCCGGACGTAAAGAATAGCACCATCCCATGTCTTCCCGTGGGTGTCGTAAGAGGCGACTAAGGGACTTACCAGAGAATGGGCAGCTGCGTTCTCTGATTTTACAACAACCATACTGCGATCGCCAACCCGCCTGCCAAGCGTGGCGATTAGGGCAAAACGCCCCAAATGGTAAGCGCAACTAAAAAATGGCCCCTAGTACCCGGCAGCCCGTCTACCCTCGACTATGGTAGCGGTCGAGGTTACGGCGTGGCAAGGGGTGCGAAGAATCCCCGGACGGGATCAGGACCGATGACCTGGTGAAGGTTGCAGGGATCCGCTGGATGCGAATCGCACGGGACCGGTCAATGTGGCGACACTTGGGGGAGGCCTATGTCCAGCAGTGGACGTCTTTCGGCTGAAATGATGATGATGATGACTCTAGTCATATAGTTTCAATTTAACAGACTGCCTTGTTGTTTTAGTGGTCGCTAGCTCGACTGCTGAGCATCAGGTCCTGTGTTCAACAGGACACAAATCTAGACTCCGGCTGCTACTAAGAAATTTCTGATGGAAAAACCCAATAACACCTAGCCAGACCTGGGAAATAAACCCAGGACCTCATGCTCAGCAGTTGCGCCTGCGATCACTAGACCAACGAGACAGTGAAAAATACAGAATTCACAGTTATTTTAACTTTGACATAAATAACCCAACAACAACTTTATTATGACTAAAATAAAAATTTCTGTGATTTCTACAGACTTATCAGTGTCTGTAACCCAACAGCAACTTTATTGGAAGGAGAAAAAAGATTCTAAATATACACACAAAATTACCATATAGATATAGCTTATGTACAACGGCGAGCAAAGATCATGTGATTTTAACAATGATTCCAAAACGTATGTGAAAAGACTTTACGTTCTGTCATAAAAGATGACATAAATACCACCACGAGTTTTGTGATAATTTAACCTTGCGGTTAGAAAGATGATCTTGTGACATGCAAACGGACAGACAGGCTGCGGAACCTTGAATGACTGAACCCTAAAGAACCAACAGAACTACTAATTATTTTCTAATAGCTGGTTAAGTAGTTGATCAAACAACTGCTATTAAAGGTGAGTTGAAACCATAGTTTAACAACAAACCTGATGCTTTATAAGCGCCATTAAGTTTTCCCTTGAGAACATCAATTTAAGTTCTGTAACTTCTTCCATTGACTGATCAATTTGTGTTACGTAAATTTACGTATCACCTTACATTGACCTTATCATATTAGAAGTATTTTTCACACAACCGTTCAAAATAAGCATGTTATATTTTTAACATTCACATTGAGATATATGAAAAAGCTGCTATCTTCAAAACGCAACTTACTTTTCACACTACCTATGCTAATTCGACTCCTGCTAGAGTTCGCACGCGTTTTTCCAAGTAGAAAACCACCCATATCCTAGTAAAATGTGTGTGTGTGTGTCTGTGTGTGTGTAAGTGTGTGTGTGTGTGTGTTGTGTGTGAGTCATATGTAGTAATTATTGTACTTGTTAACATAGAAGAACGTTTTTCGTCGAAAACAAAAAAAAACGACATTGACAAACAAACCATCCCGGATGCTGTTAATTAAAAAAATAAAACAGAACATAATTGAAAAATAAAAGCACGCCGCATATTCAAACACTAACTTAAGCTTTGAAATGGAGCTATGAAGTACCCAAGAAGATAATTCTTCACTTGACCAGAGGGCTGGCCTACTTAAAATCAGCATTGCCATCCAACGTGGCATTGCTGTCAGCCTTTTGGGCACTTTTCCTGTTGACAGCGATGTGGACGATTTTTTGACGCTCTTTCCCTTTTTGATACGTGTACATTTTTATTATTATTGTATATATGTAAATTGTAGTGAGTAAATACTGTAAATAAATGTTATTCCTTTGTTCCTTAGCATCATTTCAGCCGAAAGACGTCCACTGCTGGACATAGGCCTCCCCCAAGAAGGGGGGTTTTGCCATAATCGCCACGCTTGGCAGGCGGGTTGGCGATCGCAGTATGGTTGTTATAAAACTCAGAGAACGCTGCTGCCCATTCTCTGGTAAGTCCCTTAGTCGCCTCTTACGACATCCACGGGAAGATATGGGATGGTGCTATTCTTTACGTCCGGACACCATACAGAACACGTCCGGACACCATACAGAACCTTAGCAGATAATTAAAAAACAATAATGATTATCCACCGTATTATTAAGTTTTTCTGCGGAAATCTTTAAATATTTTTTAAACTGACTAGGTTACTAACACTAACCTCACAAGAACATTACAACAATATTACAAAATAAACATTAAATGATAGTATTTTTTATTATCTTAATAACACAACTGTCAAATACTAGAATAATGATGGTAGTTTCACATTGAAGTCAAATCTAACACAGCCGAAGAAACATTCCAAAAGTTTCTCCATAACATAAAATACTTTGTAATTATTGTATCAAAGCATTGAGTAAGTTAAAATTACTGTATCACTTTTCGCTACGGTTTTAATAATGTCCAATAAAACATGTCTGTTCATCTATTACAACCGCTATCGCTCATGCACCCGCTTTTTTAGCGGCGTATCGTCGGGTTCTGTACAGCATTTTGAACGTCATCGCTTGCGAAATGAGATTTCATTCAAAACTACTTATAACTTTCATAACAAGAGCCTTTTTTATAAGCTGACAACTTATCTCCTTCTGCTTCTGTGCCGCTGTTAAGTGATAATGGGTTTTCTTTATAAATTAAGTGAAGGATAACTTTGAGAAGGGATAACGTTGAGAAGAATGGCAGTAGCGTTCTTTTGCGCGTAAATAATAATGAATAGCGCTGCGAGATTGAGGCAATAATAGCAGAATTCTTTTAGCAGCATAAATGGGGAAAGCTATTCAAAGCTGATTGTACATGGCGTGTCTATAGCTGAGTCGCAATCTGACTAATGAGGTAAAGGTATTTTGAAATATAAAATGACACTGACAGGTTTGCCACCAATGACGTTGCTTTGTAAAACCTAAGCTAGAAAAAATAAAAAAAATCATGTAGGCCTAGATGGGCACTTAGGTTAACCGTTGTCTTCTTCATTGCAGTGCCTAATGTCATTCCTACTGTTATTTAGTACCAAATATAACAAGGGGCCATTTTTGACCGCTATGAATGCAATAATGAATTTAGTCAATGATTATCATTATGTTTGATAAATCATTCTAACTCGATAACGCAACAATAACAAATACATTGACAGCAAAAGTTTCCTGACGATTTTCATATTTGTAATTAATTCTTTGTTCAAATTTTTGATCGCTATGAATGAAATAATGAATTTAGTCAATGATTATCATTATGTTTGATAAATCATTCGAACTCGATAACGCAACAATAACAAATACACTCACAGTAAAAGATTCCTGACGATTTTCGTATTTGAAATTAATTCTTTGCTCAAGTTTGCTGCTATATCTATCACATCACTATGAAATAATAATACAAAAGGTAATGTACCCGCCTGGATTAGAACCTACAATCTACGGTACGTAAGTCAGGGCCGTCACGACTGGGCCATCACTTCTTCTTTCTCTTTCTTTTTCGTGTGGTTAGTGCCTAACCTGGTGTCAGAGTTTATATTCCGTCCATCGGCCTCTGACTTGGCTTTACATGCCGTCGAAAAGTATCTCTCAGGTATGCTGGTTTGGCTTCCTCGCGATGTTTTTCTTCACCGAAGCCAGTGATAAATAATCATACAATTCGCACATGAATTCGAAAAATCAGAAATGCGTGTCTAGGGTTCGAACTTGAGACCTGACTTGAGACTTGGCAGTCTGACAGTCACTTCTAGGCCATCACTACTTAATATACTAAACCACTAAACCAGACAAAAACAACTATAATAGCAAAGAACATACGCTCCAACAGTTCACAACAGCTGTCACTGTCAATCTGACAAATGACTCGAACACAGATATTGATTGGTATTATATTTTACTCTCTTCCGGTAATATTGATTTGACGAATGGAAGCTGACAACAACACTCGTGTTTATTGGAAAATGATCCGTTAAAAGGTTTTTTTTGACGTCAGCTCTCAAAATATTGAAAATACATCAGGAAATATTAATTTGACTACCCTGCCTGTTTCGTCCGCCGGATGGTCGCAAGCGCTTCTAAGCAAAGGGTACCTACTGTGTGCTATTCCACGGCTGGGCAAAATGTTATTATGTTTTCCATTTAGAATTTGTCAGTAGCAGCCGGAAGTCTGGTTTGTGACCGATTACAATAGGCTTGCCCCCAATTAAATGGGACTCGAACATAACAAATCTATCACTGCGGATTAGAAGCGTGAAGTAATGTAATAACAATTAATTTTTTTGTAAAAATAAAATAGATGTTATCTTCATCAGTTACATTTATTTTTTATTTTTATCTGCGATAGTATGACTGTCTGTAATACTAACTGTAATTAGACTCATTGCAATCAGTTTTACGACGTAGTAACTGGAATTATGCAATTGTATTGTGTTTTTCCATTATTTTGTAATGCAACAAGTTCCTGTAATTGCTACAAAATGGTATGTCGGTAAAACAATTTTACCGACTTGTATTGATTTATCAACATATTGTGTGTTCGTTACGTATTTTTTACATATTCAAGTACAAGGGGCATTATTTATTTAATGGACTGTTTGATCCAGGTATGTTAAAAGCTAGTTTCCCTTCCAACTAAATAGTTCTTTTAGGAAGGAATTTTCCTCCCCCACCCCGGGAGCATGGTATCTTACAGAACTAGATTGAGAATGAAAAACTAATTCATAATTACAAATAAATACTATCGCCACACAATTACTACAATGTACAATGGAAGACACTGACGGTTGACTACTTTTCACCCTTATCTCTTATGAGGATAAGGTTGAAAGTGGTTGACCGTCAATGAGCGCGGCAGTTCTTACGGTGTATGACCACATTTAGGTAACAAGGAGATACCAGAAAGGCAGAACAGTAATAAATAGGTTAAACACTATAGTCCTTATTATCAGTACCAGTAGGTACACATTGACTTATCCCACATGGTCATTCGTTACACCTCACTTTGTACATATCTCTATTACCTAAAAACCGCGTGCTCTATTTGGGATTTGTCGTATCGTCTTGGCGGGATGCCATACCGTTATATCAGAGTCATGTAAATCACTGAAATGCGAAACCTTTTGTTCATAGTCATGTCGGTCGTGGTGTCGATATTTCACAACATATGTTTGATCGATTGTCATCATCTGCCTAGCCTTTTCCCAACTATGTTGGGGTCGGCTTCCAGTCCAACTGGATGTAGCTGAATACCAGTAATTTACATGGAGCGACTGCCTATCTGACCTCCACAACGCGGTTAGTAATAAGTTACCCCTTAGTAAGACTGCTTGTCAGAATTTCGGGTAATACGGCTAAAATATGTTTAATTGATAATGGAGAAAAAATTGGGTAAGTAAGAATGATGATATTGTAGGGTCTGCACCCCATTTTTGTAACACAGTTTTACAGTTTTTCATCATCCAATAGTATAGAAAAAAATGTTTTGTTAAGCCATGGTACATTAAGGTCTTACAAAAAGGTTTATGATCTACATAGTTCGCCATAGACTGCCATACAAATATTAGACGCGCACCAAGAGTTCCTAAAAACTTGTAGGTATTTTGTGTCATTGCTTCTTCCCAAAGTTTATGATTCTAGATCAACGGTAAGTACCCTATAGGTTTTGATTCCCTTGTAAAATCGAAAAATATGCGACATAAACGGTCATATCTTTTGATAGCGTACGCTTACAAGTTTGACTTTTTCATTGCTTCAAGGAGTAGCAAACCTGAGTATTTGAAATTAATTTAGCTTGATACATCCACGCGTTCCTGAGCAATAGAGTCTTGATAGACGGACAACAAAGCGATCCTATAAGGGTTCGTTTTTGTCGACTGAGGAACCCTCAAAAGTCATTTTACGAGCAAATTTGATGCCAAAAGTTAGTCTGCCTTTATTTAAAATGAAAAATAAACCTTAAATATCCATTATATTAACCGAGAAAACTCGATATTGGACCGCCATTAAGGCACAGTTCCACGAATGGCTCATTTAATCAGAAGGCGAGCCAATCAAGCCAATAACAACGATAGCGATAATTTTCTTCCGGCAACTAGTGTTTTATTCTCCTTTCATTTATAATTACTGTGGAAAAACAGAATATTTTGGCGAGTAGGTATTTTTGTTGATGAAGAGCGGTCAAAATTCTAGGAATTTATTTTGCCAATATGCATTTTGTGTTGTTGGTATTAATGCTGTGTGATTTACATGATGGATGGTTAATAAATGGGTACATAATAATGATATGTAGGTAGGGTAGGCAGGTAGGGCAGGTAGGTAGCTAGGGGAAAAAGTTCCCGTTTGTTGCCAGTGAAGCATATAATATGACACACAAAAAGTACCAGGCTGGCATGAGCTCAAGGTTGTATGCATTTTAATAATTCTGGATAGCTAGGTACGGTATTTGTACATTCATTGACTGTAAGACGGTATGAAGTTCGCCGGGTCAGCGGTATAACGGAATTGCAATATAATGATAATATACATCTGCAAGTCATCATCTGCTTAGCCTCTACCCAACTAAGTAGGAGTCGGCTTCCAGTCTAACCAGATGCATCTGAATGCCTGTATTTTACATGGAGTGTGAGCCTATCTGTCCTCCACAACCCAGTTAGTACTGGGTAATACGATACCCCTTGGTAAGACTGGTTGTCAGACTTTTGGGCCACACACTTTCGGTACCTGTAACGACTATCAAAGATTTATAAATGACATATTCAGTACTTTATTCATAATTTGAATATTTTTTTCTGACGGGAAGTGCTGTAATTTCAATGCAGCCCTTTATCTAATCTTAGGCAGAATTAAAACGAATTGCAGTTTGAATAGTTGCGTAACTGCCTCATTGGTCTAGTGGCCGCAAATGCTACTGCTGAGCATGAGGTCCTGGGTTCGATTCACAGGTCTGATAAGCTGTCATTTAGATTATTCCATCAGGAATTTCTTAGTAGCAGTCACGGAGTCTGGATAAGTACCCGGTTAGTAGTAGTAGTCTCGCCACCTAATATATGGGACATAAAACATAATGGGCGAAATGTGAATTCACTATTAAATACACCTCTGCCGAAACCTTCCGGGAATACGGCCGTGATGTTATGTGTTTTTACGTTTATTAACTTATTCATTACCTATTTAATCAATTCATCCTATGTCTGGATCGATTCAAATAATCTGTAGAAGCACAATCAACTGGCATACCCGGAACCCTTCACTGAAATACTTAACGTGCTACTCAATTTGCGCACAAATCCGACATAGGTGAGTGCAATCGACCCAAAGTCCCAATTAAGCAATTCCCAATCACGGCTTTAGCACATTTCCAGTTTGCTTTCAGTCGCTGCGATCGTACATTAGACATTCGATACGATTTCCGTGGCTGTGCAACGAATTTGTGCGGTATGTTCTGAAAGTTGGCAACATCAAAAATAGCGGCCAAATAATTCGCCATCTTGATTTTTTTGACAGTATTAATGCCTATGTTTTTATTTTTATTTTTGCTCGACTTGGCACGGTAGTGCAGATTGTCACAAAGTTACTAAAAATAAACTATTAACTACAAACTAACTAATAACTAAATTAATTATTAACTGGCTTCTTCTCGCGACTTCGTCCACGTCGTAAGAAGCATAGTCTATGGTTTTTAGTAATAGTGTAACTGTCTATTAGTGAAAGATTTTTGGAAGTCTAATAAGTAGTTTCGGAGATTACTTTCCACAATCCAAGCTTAATATCTTTATCTCTATATAATATTACATACATACATAAATAAACTCACCTTTTTTTCCATACATACATACTCCTTTTGCCCCGTCCACGTTCATACATCTGCTCATACATGCACGCTTATAATAATAGTATAGATCAATTGTAATACCTTTACTACTACCTGCTTTCAGTATGCCCAATTTCCTAGGAATGGAACCCAGGACCTCATGCTCAGCAGTAGCGCTTGCGACCACTAGAGCAACGAGGCGGTCAATAAAATAAATAAATAAATTAATATTGTGTTTATTCGTTTTAATACTAGTCATCGATCCATCAATAGTGTAGCTCACCCTAACAGTATAGTTTCGACTATGTGAGAGGGATAGAAGATAGGTGGCTGGGGAAGCGGGGGTAAAATTTGAATTTGAGCTGTCATCCTGTGCGTCCTTAATGCCCCATTTGTCAGTTTGTATTGCTTTTCGATACAACACACATCATAGCCTATCTATACTAATATTATAAAGCTGAAGAGTTTGTTTGTTTGCTTGAACGCGCTAATCTCAGGAACTACTGGTTGGATTTGAAAAATTCTTTTAGTGTTGGATAGCCCATTTATCGAGGAAGGTTATAGGCTTATAAATTTTACGCGGACGAAGGTCGCGAGCAACAGCTAGTTAATTATATTAGTGAGAGAGATTATGTTGTGGTTTTCCTCAAATCAATAATAATTATAATGGTTCATTTGTACTATAAATACTTAATGAATTGCTAAGTAATTTACCCTCTTATTCTGTACCAATTAAATACTTGAAGTAATCCAGTCCTAATTACGATATTAGCACATTTCCATTTCGCTTTCAATCGATGCCATGTTATATGATACGATTTCCGTAGCTGCGCGGAATACATATACATACATAAACTCACGCCTCTTTCCCATGGGGGTAGGCAGACAGAATGCCACCTGCTACTATCCTTATATACTCCTTTTGCCTCGTCCACGTTCATACATCTGGTCATACACGCACGCCGGTTGCGAGTACTACGAACCGGACTTTTGAAGAACCTCACGATTAAGGTCTATTTTCCGCTTTTCTCCTCCCCAGTTCATTTTTTTCATTAATAAAGATACCTCAATAAAGATTTGCACTATTGAAAGAATTCGTAGTTTTCCATTCGTTTACTAAACATCTTACTCCATCGTCGTCGTACTTGCTTAATGCTTTAACTTAAAAATCAGAACTCAAGACGAAGATGGAGGCTCGCGCTGCGTGGTGACTGCGTTTTTGTGCGGACAACTAGGTAACAGAACATGCTTATAACTTTGTGATTTTTCATGATACAGTTTTGAAATGTTGCACATAGATTCTCTACATAAAAATACTAGACACGTGTATCAGGTTTCGCATATACTAAAACTAATGTTGTATATGCGGGTGAAGAATACTAAAATCCGTAAATATTTTCAAATAATTAACTTGCCTTCTTAATATCCTGAACAAATTAACGCTATAAACCTGCGTACCGATTTTATGCTTGTCTATTAAGACACTAATGGTCCATTGTTTAGTTAAAATTGTTTTTTGATGGGTACAACAATCATTATTGTTGACGTTTGTTATTGTTTTCAATAAATGAATTTTGTACTGATTATCCTTGTATTCTCTACTTGCTTTTGCTAGCAGCTTCTGTACCATTATGTACAGAAAGAAACTCACTCGAAAGTTTTAATGCAGCCTATGACATTCGGGGATAATGTACCGTCCCGTTCATCATTCAACGTCATTTCAGCCAAAGACGTCCACTGCTGAACATAGGCCTCCCCCAAGTGTCGCCACATTTACGGGTCCCGTGCAACTCGCATCCAGCGGATGCCTGCAACCTTCACCAGGTCATCGGTCCACCTAGTGGGAGACCTTCCAACGCAGCGTCTTTCGGTTCGCGGTCGCCACTCCAGAACTTTTCGGCCTCATCCGTTGCCACTTAAGTTTGGCTATTCTTCGGGCTACGTCGGTAACCTTGGTTCTCTTGCGGATGTCCTGATTTCTGATTTGATCACGCAAGGAAACTCCGAGCATAGCCCTCTCCATTGCCCTTTGGGTGACTTTAAGCCTTCTGATAAGGCCCATTGTGAGCGACCACGTTTCGGTCCCGTATGTAATCACTGGCAACACACACTGGTCAAATCATTTATCTATGATAATATTATGAAGAGGTAAAATCTGTTTTGTCAGTTTGTGTGTAGGGACATATCTTCGGAACTACTGATCCGCTTCCGAAAATTCTTTCACTAGCGTCCTGTTAGTCACACAAACTGACAAAACAAATTTTACCTCTTCATAATACAGGCTGTACACAGACCCTTCACATAGCTATCAACCAAGCATTCTGTACATCAAACTAAGTAACTTTACGCAAAAACTATTGCTGGGAATCGACTTTTTTTTTTGGGGTGAAAAATCACGTTTTATGGTCGGAATCGATGGAAAGCACTCAAAGCATTGTGCTGATGGATGGATTAAATAGTACGGGGGTCGTGGAGGTGTGTAAAGTAAAAAACTTACATTAAAAACACGTATTTAAAAAAAAAACTTGTGAAAAAGTTTGAACTTTGACCCCCAATATCTCCGTAACTAAAAAGTTCTCAGGTATGGTCTAGAACAAAAGAATGATCTTAAAGACTGGGAAAACAAGTGCCTATGTTAAGAACTATTTAGACCCTTTATTAGTTTAAGTTGTTGTTATAATATTTCTTTATTAAAAGGAAAACATGATGCCACGACCGAAATTAATCGGAGTAAGATGGCAGGAGGATGATATATATGTAAATAAAGGCATCTTTATTTATTCAAAATAATTTAATCTCGAAATTAAATTTTGCTCAAATTAATTCTCTTAATTAATCGCGTCTGTATAAATTGTCTAAGGAATATAAAGGAAATATACTTATAATCCGGATGAAATATATTTTAAGAATTTCAATAAAATAAAGTTGATCATCATCTGCCTAACCTTTTCCCAACTATGTGGGGGTCGGCTTCCAGTCTAACCGAATGCGGCTGCCAATCTGACTTCCACAACCCAGTTAGTACTGGGTAATACGATACACCTTGGTAAGACTGCCTGTCAGACTTTCAGGCCACTGACTATCTGTAACGACTGTCAAAGATAAACAAGTGACAGCCGGGACCTACGGCTTAACGTGCTTTCCGAGGCACGAAGGAAACTCGGTAATGGGTGCTCACCCATCCACGGACCAACCAAGTAAAATAAAGTTGATGATTAATAAAATATGTTATAATAAAACATATCAGAGGATAAAAGCTCGTGGCAAATGCTAATTCAATCCCAGCATGACTAGGAAACTTTGAGACAAAGAACGCTCCAACCATACATCACTACCCAAGTACACTAGAAACCAGGACGTTTCATTAGTATAGAACAGACAGAGACAGATAACCCGGCTCTAACCCGTCGGCGGCCGGGTGACACAGATTTAACGAAATTAAACCGCGGATCTTAAGACCCGTTTAATTAATACCTAAAAATAGAATCCTGAGCTTCTCTAATCTTGAAAGAAAGCAATGAAGTGTGTAAGACTGTAAATTCCCACAAAGGTTCTGTTCAATCGAATTCTTTTTCTCGATTCGTGATTTATTCGATTTTTTTTTTAAATCGAGGTTCGGGTCGAGATATATTTTTTTCTCGATTCGTGATTTATTTTTTCTTTTAAAAAAAATCGAGATTCGGTTCAATCGATTTCTTTTTCTCGATTTGTGATTTATTCAGCGTTATTCATGAACGAGTTTCAGAGGAACAAGAGGAGTATTAAAGATTTACTACATTGGTCTGTCGACGTTAAAAGTTGATTAATTAACAATCCTTTTGAAACTTTTCGGATTAATTTCGTAAATTAATTTACTTTACAATGTAATAAGTGGGAAACGATGACGGCCGCGTAACATAACGCGTTGTTACACTATGTTTATGACTTTCAACAGTGAGTACTTTTAATATAGTTTACACTAGCTGTTGCCCGTGACCTTCGTTCGGGTGAAATATTATAAAAAAATATTACTTCCCTTTTTAATCGGATTTTGTTAACAATTTCAAGGGTTTGAATTTTTTGCACGGTTTCCTAATTATTTTTCTAAAATAAAAGTCTAAGTTAGACCTTATAATATCAGCTATCTGCCAGTAAAGATCTTGTCAAAATCGGAGCACCCGTTTCGGAGATTAGCCGGAACAAACAGACGGACCGACTGACAGACAAAAACTGAAAACAAAGTGTTTTTGTTATAAGTGCCGTAGTTATTTTTTATGTGCATTCAGTAAAAAGCTGTTAATTTGATATTACAAACAGACACTTCAATTTTATTTATTTTTAAAGATAATTATATGTTATTGTATTGTCAACAATATTTTTTCCTGTTAATATTAAAATTTCATCGTTTATATCAAACATTCCATAATAATATTAAATAACTCATTTAATATTACCTAAAAGGCTGCTTCCATTTCGTGGCTAATATTCAAATAACTTTACCGTCAACTGTAATGAGCAAACAGAAGGCCACAGAGGCCATTCATAAAGATTTCATTTCACGGCATTTGATTTAAAACCAAATTCTTCCCCAAATTACTTCAAAGCCTACTCCTGAAAGGGAATATAATGAAAATGTCGCAAAAATGTTCTTTGACAAATATCAAAGGGATCTTGACGAAAGAACTTATACTTATTCGTTGCTCACACCGTGTGAATGCAATTCAATCGGTATCACAAAGGAATGTTTGGAGAATTCATAAGGTTGCTATGTACCACACCGCGGCCGCGAACGGGTTGGATCTCGCGTCACACAAAGAATATGGTCTTTTGGAATGAAATGTGAATTTATTGGTACAAAAGAATAAATGCCTTTAGAACGTGCTTTCTAAGAGAATATTGCGGTCTAGACTGAAAATGTACTCTCCATTCTGAAAATGAATTCTAGCGCTCCACGTTTTAAAATGAAATATAACAGGAAGATAGAAAGACCACGTTGAAATTCTTCCCGAAAACGGGAGGAAAAAGACCAAAAAAATCATTCCACATTCACGGACCAAATCGTCCGTAAAACCCGCTCTATTTACTCCACATAAGATCAAAGGGGAAAAGTTTAAAACCATTACGTATTTGTAAAACAATTTCCATCGCTGATCTTCAGTGAAAAACCCATGCAGAAGTTGGTGGAACTCCATAAATGTTAGCATGAGTCGTTGTGCCATCAAAAGTTGAGTCGACCACAAGTTTGGAGTATTTGCAAGCTGCGGTAACTTTCCGTAGAACTACGGCGTACTATCAGGGTTGATACGCCCTTATTCCGGACGGTAGCATATTCAATTCGGTAGTATTCTTGAGACAACAATCCGACTCTAAGCAATAACATAACATCACGCCTGTAATCCTCGAAGGGTTAGGCAAAGGTGTATCTAGTACACCCACATTTCGCCAGTTATGTTTAAGCCTATTGCCATCAACCGGGCACGAATCCAGACTCCGTGACTGCTACTGGAAAATTCCTGATGGAAAAACCCAATAACACTTTGCACGACCTGAGAATCGAACCTAGAACCTCATGCTCGGCAATCGCACTTGCGACCACCAGACCAACGAGGCAGAGTCTAAGCAAATACTGCACATATTCGGATGTCATCTGGCTCGTGCCATTCGGCAAGCTTGGTTCGCTATCTACCATCGCTAATTCGTGTGAAGCCGAGCGGCTTTTAGAACGAATATACAAACCTACAAACATTCAATTGGCACGGTTGGCGCAGTGGCTGAGCGATCGGCTGCTGAGCTGCGTGTCACGGGTTCGATCCCCGCACGGAACAAATATTTGTATGATCTACAGGTAGTTGTTCCGGGTCTGGCTGTTTGTGTATGTGAGTTTAAATGTTTGTAAACGCACTCACGATACAGGAGAAAATCCTAGTGTGGGGCAACGTTATTAAAAAAACAAAAAAAAAATAATAATAATTCAGATGTGCCGAGTCACGCCGACCGGACCATGTGTATGTAGGCACGGAGGAGCGAAACATGTTTGGGTGCTATCTTTTTTGCTAAATTGTAATCATATACAAGTTGTAAACTGACCCTTCACGAAGCCGTTAACCAAGCGTTCTGTACATCAAACTAGAGTTACTCATTTTGATGTATAGAGCAAAAAATAAAAATAGAAATCTTAATGTATGTACCATATACTCAGAAATAAATAAATCTAATCTAATCTAAAAATGATTGCTGGGAAACGACATTTTTTTGGGGGTGGGGAATCACGTTTTACGGTAGGACTCAAAGTGGCGCACTTACAACATTGTTCTAGTGGAGGTATTTAAAGTAAAGTAACATAAAAAAACTTGTATTAAAAAAAAAAGTTGTGAAATAGTTGAAACTTTGACCTCCAATATCTCCGTAACTAGAAGGTTCCCAAGTATGGTCTACTAAAACAAAAAAAAATTTCGCAATGACGGGGAAAACAAGTGCCTATCGGCTTCGTTAAAGGTACTTTTACTTTTACACCCATAAAGTTTCGTAACTTTTAATGTTATGAATTTCTGTAAATTAACTCCTGATTACACAACGTATCTTGAGTAACACCCCTCACATTATACGGAGAGAGGAAGAGTGAAGTCAAACATGCGCGTATAACTGACAATCGAATTATTTGCTTTAATAATGTTCGTTTGAGAAAATGAAGAACAGTTCGCTGAACGATTGATTACGAAACCCGTCAGCTTCGACGGCACAATAATGTAAAATCGAAATGAGGTTAGTTTAATGTTTCTGTTCATCGCAATGAGTTTGATTTGGAGTTCATTAGTTTGACACCCACGTGATGAAGAGTGTACCGTATTGCGTCATAGCGTCTGTCGTGGTTTTGACTTGTTTTGCTGGCATTCATACATAATTGCAATAGTGGTATAATAAACATTATGAAATATCTTGATCTCTATAGTACTAACCATCTATGGGGTAAATACAAAAAACTCAATTCCTAAAACTATGTTGATAACCAATAAATTACCTGTTCACAGCATTAGTATTGAGGAGAAATTTTTGATGCTATATGTATTTTAGTTTGCGGTTGACTCGTTGATCTAGTGGTCGCAAGCGCGACTGCTGAGCATGAGGTCCAGGGTTCGATTCCTGGGTCGGAAAGGGCTAAAAGTTGGACACCGAGCGACACTTAGTAACTATCACAATCATTTAGGTACCTACTGCCAAATTATTATTATCAATGAGCTCAAGACGACGCTGGAGGCGCGCGCGCGGGCGTGTCGCGTGGTGACCACGTTTTTGTGCGGACAGCCAGGTAACAGAACAAGCTTATAACTTTGTGATTTTTCATGATACAGTTATGAAATTTTGTACATAGATTCTTCACATAAATATACTAGACACGTGTTTGAGGTTTTGCATATACTAAAACTAGTGTTGTATATCTATCACGCAATCAAAGAGTTCAGACAGAAGGAGTAAATGTCCTCTATTTTAGCAATACAGTCTCATTGCATAGATCAACTTATAATGTGCCCACTGTTAGACACTATTTTCCCACACCTTTTTTTAAATAAAAGCAGCATGAAATATAAACAAAGCCTCAATCATAACATAATTTAAAATAAGGCACGTTTCATCGCGTAAATTGCCAATCAAAGGAAACGATACCCTAGGGATGCTGTATCATGTACAGGGTACAACAATTTGATGTGTGTTTTGACCCAGACAAATGTATCTCAATAATTAATGGTATGACCCCACTAGGACACCGTTACATTGTTAATTGAACCTTAAATTGGTGTTACGTAAGGTCGTGGTTGAAAGTTACGAGGTATTAAAATTTTGTTTGACTGTATTAATTCTTGACAATAGACTCGCCCACTATAACGTGGGACTTAAACCTAACTGGTGAAATATGGTGTACTAGTGGATACACCTATGCCTAACCCTTCGGGGATTACAAGCGTGATGTTATGTTATGTGTTTTGATTTTAATCTTGCTTACATAATGTTGTGCTTGTATTCTTGGTAAGAGAAGGCAGGATATTCAACCAGTTTTACCATGGGGTACCGTATTACCCAGTACTAACTGGGTTATCTCCATGTAAAGTGCTGGTATTCAGCTGCATCCGGTTAGACTGGAAGACAACATAGTTGGGAGGCAGACGATGATTCTGACAGATATTAGGGGCGGGCTTTTAAGCAAACCAATTGCTTCTTGAAACGGATTTAATTAATCTTTTACGTGATTTACTAATAATTTAAAATAAACAAAGCATAATTTCTTTATTCATTGCTATACAAGGTGTTACAGAAAGGGTATAGTTATACGAAAATATATGCTGCAGACCATCAAACTGAACAACTTCCTCCATGGAATGTCCAATTTCGTAAATGCGAAAAAAATATCAGCTGTCCCATACTAAATTTCAATACCTACTCGATCCAAATGTATGGGACAGGTGATATTTGACCCATGGAGGAAGTTTTTCAGTTTGATGGTCTGCAGCATATCCTTTCATATGACTATACCCTTTCTGTTACACTCTGTGAATACACAGAGTATCGGACCAATAGGTCAGATAGGCTGTCGCTCTATGTAAAATACTGGTATTCATCCGGTATGACTGGAAGCTGACCCCAACGTAGTTGGGAAAAGGCGAGGCAGATGATGATGATGA
The DNA here is from genome assembly GCA_905163415.1 of Noctua fimbriata. Classification (NCBI taxonomy): domain Eukaryota; kingdom Metazoa; phylum Arthropoda; class Insecta; order Lepidoptera; family Noctuidae; genus Noctua; species Noctua fimbriata. Next base: position 5,482,424 of record LR990929.1, on the reverse strand, counting down.
TTCATTGCCATTTTTAGTTGACTCTTCCCGTGACACAAGGGCTGGCTTTTACCTTGGCCAAAGGCTTAGCGTTGCCATACAACGTGGCAACGCCGCCAGTCTTTTGGGTACATTACCAGTTGACTACGTTGAGGAGGAGTTTTTTGGCGCCATTTTTTAAGTTTATTTTTAAGTTAGTTAGTTAATATAGGTTATTTTAATTTATTAATGTACTAAAATGCCATTTAAAAAAAATGTTAGAATTGAGACCGTAGTAACATCAATTAAATTTGAAGTTATATCTCTTATTTAATTTTGTTAAATCATTCAAGTGTTCTCAAAGTACTTTCCCTCTAAAGATTTTTCTGAAAACGAATCTAAAGAAATAACTTGAGTTCTTCTACTAACACTATTGAAAGAGAATAACTAGGTGCTTTCTTAATGAATTATCTTCAAACATTTTCCTAAGGAATTTATCATCAAAGGCGTAGGCCGAAGTATTTTTTGTCCTAATTACTTTGCTAAACTTCAGATTAGAAACTAGATATCCTAAGATTAAGTTACTACTTATTTTGTGGCAAAGTGGTCGGGATAACAAGAATCTACAACATTATTTTTGGTATATGCGAAACCTGAATATAGTTTGTTCAGAATAAGTAACTCAATCGATTCCAATAATTTTTAAACCATAATATATTTTGTCCCAAAAATATTTAAAAAAAGTTACAAGTTGGACACCGAGCGACATTAAGTACCTATCGCAATAGTTTAGGTACCTACTGCCAAATTGTGTTTATCAATCAGCTCAAGATGACGCTGGAGGCCCGCGCACGGGCGCGTTGCGTGGTGACCACGCTTTTGTGCGGACAACCAGGTAACAGAATAAGTTTATAACTTTGTGATTTTTCATGATACAGTTTTGAAATTTTGTACATAGATTCTTTCCATAAAAATACTCGACACGTGTTTTAGGTTTCACATATACTAAAACTAATGTTGTATATCGTAGTAAAATTGTTACTAAGGATTTCTGAGGATGTGTTATTTACGAGATTGAAATTATTGCTTAATTTGTGGAAAACGCTCCAAAATGCAAATAGTTGACGTGGCTCAAAAGGCTGCCCAACTTAAATTTTTTGACGGCACGGTTGGCGCAGTGGCTAAGCGATTGTCTGCTGCGCTCCGTGTCGCGGGTTCGATTCCCGCACGTAACAAATATTTGCATGGCCTACAGGTAGTTGTCCCGGGTCTGGCTGTTTGTGTATGTGAATTTAAATGTTTGCAAACGCACCTACGATACAGGAGAAATTCCTAGTGTGGGGTGAAGTTAAAAAAATAAAATGGGATTGGGCAGGACATGTCTGTCGCAAGTCAAACGAACTGAAACAGTGACACGAGATCGCCACAGACCACGAAGAAGATGGCGGGACGAACTGGATGTCTTCCTTGAGAATTGGAAAGAAGTAGCACAGAATCGTGAGCTTTGGAAGGAATGGAGGGAGGCCTTTGCCCAGCAGTGGGATAGTATGGACTAGCTATAGTATAATAATTTGTGGTATCTTTGTCAGTGTTCTCATTGCTATGGAATATTGACACTGACAGAAATTGTGTAAAAGTCAAATTAGACCGAAATGTAAGCCCCACAAGCACTTACAATGAACGCAATATTTTAATTTCCGGGTAATATTTCCAATTAACAAAATATTAATGTATTTTTGTCAATCAGCTTCAGGCTTATAAGTGCTTTGTATTCAATTACATTTAAAACTGAACGGCACTTTGAAATGCCAATATTTTTCATGGAACAAATCTTTTTTCAATATAAAAGCTCTTTGTCAATTTTTTGATAAGCTGCAGAAGCATCTCTGTTAATTAAAATGTTGATAGTAATCGCTTGTTTTATAATGTAAAATCAGCTGATATTAGAGCATGCTGCATATTAAAAATAATACTACCTAATTCTATCTGCCTCGTTGGTCTAGTGCTCGTAAGCGCGACTGCTGAGCATAAGGTCCTGGGTTCGATTGAGCTGAGCATGAGGTCGGGCAAAATGTTTATTTATTTATAAAATGTACACACAAAATACTTAACAGGACATCAAAAATAATAATGAAATAAAAATAATAATGTTATTGGGTTTTTCCATCAAGAATTTCTCAGTAGCAGCCAGCTCAGTAGATTTGCGCCCGGTTGATGGCAATAGGCTCGTACTATTAGGTGCACCTGTGCCTAGCCCTTCGGAGATTACAGACATGATGTTAGGTTATGTAAAAATAATAAAAAACTCAGCACCTACTTAGTAGGTCAACACGTGTATCATATCATCTTCACAGAACTTATTTCTCAAAATAATCTTAAAATTATCTCACTTTTTTTATTCGATTGAAAACCATAATTATAAACCTAAGTACAACTAGCGACATCTATTGACTTACAACGTCAAACTTGGTGAATCAAGATCAGCATCGAAAACACGTAAAAATAGTACAAGTTCTACAAAACTTTTCAATAAAGGAGCACACAGCAGCTGAACGGGGTCGTGCTCTTGGCAGACCGAGGAGAAGATGGAGCAACGCCTTGTGTGGCTTCCTCGTGATTTGGCGAGAAGAACACCATCTAGAGAAATGGAAGGAATGGGGGTAGCCTTTGCCTAGTAGTGGCACAATATAGGCTACTTAAAAACATTAAAAAAAAATATCGTCAACAGAAACAAAAGTTTGTGCAACATTTCAGATCAATCGTTTGGTGGGAACTGCTTGAAAATTCAGTGGCAAGATTTGACCAATACATACTAACTAACAAACTACAAGGCAATTTAAATAAAAGCTTTTAAAAATAAAGAAGCAGACATTATCTAATACACCATGGCCCTAAAATGACGCTGCGCCGATCACCTACAGCAATATTAATCCTCATCATTTTATTACGTTAGGTCGTTAGGCTACGTCACGTTTATGTAGTCTAAGTTTGTACTTGCAGTATTACTGAAAAATGTATTCACTACGTGGGAAAACTCACAATACAATGGTAACAAAAAATCGTATTACTACATTCACAGGAAAAATTGCAGTCGTAACAATTTTACGCGCACTATTACCCGCCTCGCCGTCTGTTATAGCGTTATAGACCTATTGTACCACAGTACAGCGGTGACCACACAATGCTATGCAAATTTTATTTGAATGAGACTGTCCGTGTGTGTGTACAAGTACATTGTGGTATGATAGTAACAAAATTGTTGGAAGTAAACTTGTGTGTAAAACGGCACTTTGACTGAATAGTAACATTTTGTTGTTTATTTTTTGTTTGATTGATTTCGACGTAATTGTAGAATGTTTGAAACTGTCATATTTATCTGAGGACAAATAAGTTATAATTGTCTATTAGGCACTTTGCCTTATAAAATTGCCAAAATTATTTTCATGTAATACCAGAATATTAGCAGTTTTGGGAGTTCTAGAGTTCTAAAATTAGTTTTTTTTAAAGATTTACACATATCACAAACACAACCGACATCATAGAAGTATATACCAAAATATATCTATGTACATTTATGTATGTATGTGTCACCATTTCAGGACGCGGATTGAATTTTAATCACGTTGTTAAATTCTATGATGTCATCAAAGCCATTCAATGTATGTATTTACGAATAACGATCGTAATATACTTAATGATGCCGATATTGTCGTCAGATATAGCTGCATTTCCTCGTCACTGACGTGAGCAGTTTGTAGTTTTAATTAATTTGAATTTAAATTTGAATCCCTGTTTGGTTTTGTATTGTGGTGACCAATAATATCACGATATGTCATACCGGATGTTACGGAATAATATATTTAGATATTTAAATAAATAGGTTTGTGACTTGAATACTAGTTATGAATTTTGTAGCCCACCCACAACAGGAGAGGAGCTCGTGGCTACATAATAACAGCCGCTCGTTCCGATTTTTAGGTTAAGCCGTGCTTGCCTAGGTTGGTCTGTGGATGGGTGACCGCTCATTACATACCGAGTTTCCTCCGTGCCTCGGAAAGCACGTTAAGCCGTTGGTCCCGGCTGTCATTTGTACATCTTTGACAGTCGTTAGGTAGTCAGAGGCCCAAAAAGTCTGACAACCAGTCTTACCAGGGGGTTTCATATTACGTGGAGGTCAGATGGGCAGTCGCTCCATGTAAAATACTGGTATTCAGCTGCATCCTGTGCGACTGGAAGCCGACCGCAATATAGTTGGGAAAAGGCTAGGCAGATGATGATGATTTAAATATAAAGGTGTGTGACTTGAATACTAGTTATGAATTTTGTAGCCCATCCACAGCAGGCATATTTACTCTTAAAACGTATATTTTTATATCTAGCAAGTGAATGTCAATTCAATTATGTATTAAGACTGGCTCGTTGGTCTAGTGGTCGCAAGCGCGACTGCTGAGCATGAGGTCTTGGTTTTGATTCCCGGGTCGGGGAAAGTGTTATTGGGGTCTCAGGAATTTCTCAGTAGCAGCCACGGAGTCTGGAATTGTGACCGGTTGATGGCAATAGGCTCGCCCACTATTACATGGATCTTAAAACATAATTGGCTAAATGTGGTTAGGTACACTGGCCTAAGCCTTCGGGATTACAGGCGCACACTGCTGTACCTAGTAGATCAACCCGAGTGGCTGTTATTATTTAGCCACGAACAAACGATCAAACTATTGTTTTTAAAATAATATAATGAAAACTGAGAAAGAGAAACAAATAATATATCTCGACTTGGCACACGAGGTTGTCGACATGTGGAATGTGAACTCGGCTATCATTGTGCCGATCGTCGTGACGGCCAATGGCCTTATAGCCTCGACGACCATCTTTCGAGGCTCTACTTAGGCGGTTGGATCAAGGGCCTGATTCAGAAGGCAGTACTCCTCGATACGGCTCGCATTGTGAGAAGGTTCCTGTCTCTGGAGCCCTAACCACCGGTAGCTTGGACCCTGCTCCCGCTACCGGCGGACCACTATTTTTTACATTTTTAAATATTTTTTTATATGGTTTTTTTAAGAAATATTTAAAAATATGTAAAATAAGTTTTTAAAATGAATAAAGGATTTTTATAATTAATAATAGTTCCAGCAATATTCTGAGATGCATAACAGAAGCGAACTAAATTCATACACAAAATACACTAGTAATTCCGGCCATGATAATAAATTGAAACATGATTGACGGAAGTTTGTTTATGCTTAAATCAATTAGTACTCGACAAAGCAATTATTTCAGAAAAAAAAACAATCTCTTTTCAACACTTGTGTTTTTCGCTTGCGTCGTACATTGATCTTCATTTGTTCATCACGAAATTATTATGTTTGCTTGTAAGTGGCCTATTTATGAAACATTTTTAGAGCTGTTTCAGACTAGCTTTTCTATTTGGCGCGTATAAGCTACTGCTTACGCACTTACACGCGCGTCATATTTTGAGCTTCAAAAAACCGAACGCGCGTACACGCGCTTATTCCTGCGTGTTCGCTCAAAACGTTCGGGAGGCGTCGGCTTGCGGCTCGGGCTTATACGACCGTATCAACGCTTGTACGAGTTATTCGTGTGACAAGAGGCGCCCCTATACGCGCTTCCAAAATCGAGCTTACGCGCGCCGATATTATCGGCGCTTTAATGTATATATCTAAAACTTTAATGCTACATTTTAAGAATCCGTCGTTTATCGTATTCTGTATTCAATTTTTAGTCAGTATCTAAATATATGTTGTCAATGAGACAGCGCTTTTTTTCAGTTTTTATTAGCTCCTTTTAAAATTTATCCTAGACTAAAACACTATCAGCTTCTTTATGTAGTTTTATTTATACAACATTATTTTTAGTATATGCGAAACCTGAATATAGTTTGTTCAGAATAAGTAACTGAATCGATCCCGATAATTTTTAAACCATGTTATATTTTGTCCCAAAAATATTTAAAAACCGAGCTACACTAAGTACCTATCGCAATCATTTAGGTACCTACTGCCAAATTATTATTATCAATAGCTCAAGACGACACCGGCGCGCCGCATGGTGACCACGTTTTTGTGCGGACAACCAGGTAACATAACAAGCTTACAACTTTGTGATTTTTCATGATAGAATTTTGATATTTTGTACATAGTTTCTTTTCATAAAAATACTAGACATGTGTTTCAGGTTTCGCATATACTAAAACTAATGTTGTATATCGTAGTAAATTTGTTACTAAGGTGTGTATATCGTCGTGTGTATAATTCCTGCTTGCGTTGACTTTAAGTCGCCTGTGCCAACACGCCAAACTTTTCAATTGATTTAACAACTGTTAACTGGCGATAAAATATTAAAACAGTCTCCGTCTCTGGAACTCACGCCGAACGAACGTTACAATATTAATGGTATAAGTTCGTTTAATCGTCTTAGGCACTGCCACTTCATTAAAATAAGTCTTAGAACTATGTGATAAGGTTTAAATTGGAGCGGAAAGATTCAGATAAGCCGCAATCAGCAGCTGCAATGCTTCGTTTAAGCGCTTCAGCGTCAATATGTTTCAGCGTTCCTCACCGATAAGTTTCAAACTAAGTTTCGACAGCAATCCTTAAGATGGAGTGATAAAGTTCAAACTGGGACGGAACGATGGACTAGATCCACAGTCGGCAGCTATTACTTGCTTCCCTCTAAGATATGCACCGATGACTCGCGAAAGGAGTTTCTAAATACAACTTTAGATCTTTGTGACAAAGCTCAGAGTTGTACAGCAGGCCTCAGATACGCAGTTACTCGCCTCAGCGATCGTAAGAGGCGCTAAGCTTACTTTTCGCGTTTCAGCTTCCTATGCAAGACAAAATAGATATTTCCAACAATTTCCTCACTCAACCCCCAGATGAAAACCAATCTTAGCCCTCAAAAATACAGTCGAAAATACATCGGAAAAACTTACCGAAGGCGCCGTCAGAAGTTGAAGTGCTTCACTCAAGTTCTTGAGTGTTAATGTGTTTCGTTCCCCATCTTCCTCTTCAGGGCCTGGGAGGTGGACTGAGGACTGTCGGGAGCGAAACTCCGGTTTCTTAGCACTGGAGCCGCTCCCATTGGCGAACTGATGTTGAGAGGATGCGCGGCGGAACGGACACGTCATGGTTATTGAGAAAGGGTTCTGATTTCAAGTCATTTGTTTTTAAGTGGAGGTTGGAACACTGAATTAGCACTGGCACGTTAGAGATGGTTTCTGAAAAGAAAGAAAATTTTATGTTATTACAATGTTGCTTAAAAACTTTGGAAATCAAATTACGACGATAAGAAGGCGTAGTAGATTTGTGAAATCTATACTAATATTATAAAGCTGAAGAGTTTGTTTGGTTAAACGCACTAATCTCAGGAACTACTGGTTCGAATTGAAAAAATATTTAAATGCTAGATAGTTCATTTATCGAGGAACGCTATAGGCTGTATAGCATCACGCTATGACCAATAGGAGCCTAACATCGATGAAAAATGCTGCAAAAAAGGCGAAAATAGTATTTTTATAATAATTTTCCGCGGACGAAGGTCGCGGGTAACAGCTAGTGTTATAATAAAACTAGATGGCGTCGATAGTTCCGTTTTGGACACGAAAACATCCTTTTTCTGTTGTACTTAGCTAATTATAATGATTGCTTTTAGTTGCTAAAGTCAATTACACAGCTCATCCTGAGAGACTAGAAATTGTAATCAGTACACACTTACGTACACATACACGTACATACTGGGTTATACATAATACAGGGTGTAAACGGACCCTTCACGAAGCCGTCAACCAAGCATTCTGTACATCAAACTAAGTAACTCTACGCAAAAAATATTCTGCTGGGAAACAACTTTTTTTTTTGAAGAATCACGTTTTACGGTAGGACTCAATGTGACGCATTAAAAACATTGTGATGGATTAAATAGTACGGGGTCCTGGAGGTGTTTAAAGTAAAAATCTTGCATTAAAAACATGATTATATAAAAAAAAAACTTGTATAAAATTGAAACAAAGACCCCACATCTCCATAACTAGAAGGTATGGTCTAGAACAAAAAAAATATCGCAATGACGGGCTTTCGGCTTCGTTAAGGATCTTGTTACTCCCTTTATAGTGGAAAAAGAAATAATGGTTTGTTCGGGAAACAACCGTAGAGTTTTTCAATACACCATAACAACATAATCCCTGGGGCTCACATTTGAAAGGACATCAGGCATTTCGTATTCTAAAACTTAAATAGCAGTGTAATGGTAGATTCGTGTAACAGTCAAAAATGTTGAGGGTGTTATTCCTCATAAGGAATTTGTTTCTTTTTTCTGGTTGTCACTTTATTTTTTTGGTACAATTTATTCAAAACGTAAATAATAAATAATTTTAATTATAAACAAATATTATAAAAAAAAAACAATTTTATTTTATTTAAATATATCCACTCAACCTAATTATTAAACACTAAACCCTAAAAAACCTAAAGATTTTTAAATATAAGCACATTTATGTGCGGGACTCTGAGGCCCCCACGTCAGTATTCACGTGAAATTAAATCAATCTCAGTAGCTAAAGGTTAAAAGAGTAACCATGGAGTTTCCTGCTGGTTCTTCTCCACAGGAAACGATCAACGCGAACCGTGCACCTTTTTATCAACGTTTTAAAAGTGCCCATGTAGGCCTATGTGAAATAAAATATTTTGAATGTGAATGTTCTTTGACACGTTGAAGGAGGAGCACGAACAGCCACTCGGGTCGATCTTTAGGTTAAGCTGTGCTTGCCTAGGTTAGTCTGTAGATTGGTAACCGCCCATAACATACCGAGTTTCCTCCGTGCCTCGGAAAGCACGTTAAGCCGTTGGTCCCGGCTGTCATTTGTGGACCTTTGACAGTCGTTAGGTAGTCAGTGGCCTAAAAAGTCTGACAACCAGTCTTACCAAGGGGAATCGTATTACCCATTACTAACTGGATTGTGGAGGTCAGATAGGCAGTCGCTCCATGTAAAATCCTGGTATTCAGCTGCATTCGGTTAAACTGGAAGCCGACCCCAATATAGTTGGGAAAAGGCTAGGCAGGTGATGATGTAGTTTATCCATGATCATGGTGCTTGCAACAGCGCCGAAATATCGGGAACTCAATGAAAACAGTAAACATGGTAAATATCACGTTTCTAGTGTAAATAATAAGGTTATGATGTCCTTTGACACCTTAAAAAATTTAATCATTTACACGACACGGTCACGATTTAGTTTTTAACTCTCTACTTATGAAACTACTAATCCCGAAATGTTTAGTCAAAATAAACAGAAACTTGCAAATTGTCAAGAACCCAAAGCAAACAGTGGGTCCTGTACTTGAGCAAATAACATAATGGTCGAGGACTTGCTCCAAATATTTGAAGCTGGTCAGCAAACAACAAATATTGAGTGAGTGTTAATTACTTTACACCGATTTCACATTATTAGTTTGTTAGTTTGTTTATGTTTTTAATAAAATATTTAGAAGGGTAAATCGGCGAGATTGGTCCACAGTGTATTGATCGCTTCTCCATTTCTATAAATTTAAAAATCGAGATTTTTTTACTACTACAAACACTACACTACACACACATACATACACACACACGTACATATACACTTAGTTATAAGGTATATTTTTACAGTTTCATTGTGGTATCACGCTTACCCTATCATCATCTGCCTAGTCTTTTCCCAACTATGTTAGGGTCGGCTTTCAGTCTAACCGGATGCAGCTGAATACCAGTACTTTACATGGGGTGACTGTCTATCAGATCTCCACAACCCAGTTAGTACTGGATAATCCGATACCCCTTGGTAAGACTGGTTGTCTGACTTTTTGGGCCACTGACTACCTAAAGAATGTCAAAGATGTACAAATGACAGCCGGGATCAGCAGCTTAACGTGCTTTTCGGCACGGAGGAAACTCGGTTTGTAAAGGGTGGTTACCCATCCACAGACCAACCTAGGCAAGCACGGCTTAACCTAAAGATCGATCCGAGCGGCTGTTATTATTTAGCCTATACAAACAGAAATATCACGTTTATCTATTTAAACAGAAAAGTTTTTTATAGACCACCTAATTAATCATGAAGATATCTTAATGAATAGAAACGGATTATGCTGCTCCTCGAAAAATCCATCCTTTCTAACCTATATCCATACTTATATACGTAATAAGTAACTCTGTATTATGTTTATTTTCACACCAAAACGGCTGATGCAATTTGGCCCTTCTGTCCGTTGTTAGGACGTGCTAGTAGAATGAACCTGTATGATAACTTCAGACCTCCACGCTAGAAGCCACGGTCAAAACCTAGTGCTACTATACAAAGCAAAATCAAACGTATAAAAATCAATTAGAGAAAACCATTACGACGATAAATTGTCTATAAATCACACGAAGCGATATTAATCTTAATCCTTATAAGAAATCCAATTTGTCAATAGTTGCGTCGTGATGAATATTGAGCAAATAGTTTTATTAATCCTTATTATGTGCGATCATTTATTGGCAATTTTCTTCGAGGATACCGCCTTGTATGTACCTATAATACTCCTACGACGTGATAAATAGAACGAACTTTATTACTTGTATTCTAAGACCCGTCTTAAGTCAATTGCTCAGCTCTGTTAAGACTCAGTTGTCATGACAACGGTTTAAAACGCCCATCTAATCATTTTCTTAACCGCAATTGGCAGATCCTCAAAGATAGAAGATTTCTTATGTAAATCTTCCAATCGTGGGCGTATATCAATTTATAAACAAACTATAGCTGTCAATGTGTCTAATGGGGCGTTTGACTTAATCTGAGTCAGCCACTAGGAATTCTAGTGTACGTGTGTGAAAGTTTTGAGTTTCAGCAGGCACGTAACGCCAAAAGTGGAGGCATTTTGGAAGAGCCCAACTCTCAGCATTGGGTGGCCAAAGTTTGAAGAAGAAGGGAGGCACTTAACTATGTGCAAATAATTTCATTACCACTGCTCTTAAAACTGTAAAAGAAAAAAAACATCAAGAGGAAACCGGTGAACTGAAAATTCGAAGGCCCGCATTGGAGCCCATACACTCCTATGTAGACATGGCGTGTCTTCCAATTCAGGCAGTAAGATAATTATAGGGTAAGTATGAAAGATGAGTGAATAGGAGATATGACTCAATAGGATAAGCTGTTAAATGAATCTTAATCCGTCATTAGAAGAATCTATTGATTAGAGCCTGATTCTTCAATTGGTTAATGTTGAAAATCATTAAGTTTTTGTAACCATCCATGATTTTTAAAAGCGTAATTCATTCTTCGTATCCAATCTGGCATAGTTATGATTGGTTGATCAAATAAGAACATCCAACGAAATCACTTCAGGTTAAATTGAAAAGGCTTTTTTCACAAGTCAAACAAACCTCTAGATCGAAAACAATCTAAGTATTCTTGAAGAGGAGTTCCGGCGCCCATAAAAATGAGTCAAAACCAATTTAAAGATAAACCAAATAAAATCTCTATCTAAAATCTAAATCTTCTTGAAGTTGAAGCGACTTCAGAGGCCCTAGCACAAACGCGCGACGTATAAATAACGTTAATTTGAACGATTTCTAAATTCAAAATAAAACTTTCATAAAGCATTTTGTTTTTTTTTGCGACCAACGCTTACTTTCGCCCATATGACTGGCGGCCTTGGACTGATGACTTTGTGAAGATCGCAGGAATCTACTGAGTCACGGAGCCACTAGGTTGTGTGTGATGTGGACACCCTTGAAGAAGGCCTTTGTGCAGTGCACGTGTTTCAGCTGAATGATAAACCTAAGTTCAGACGACTTTAAGTAACGTTCACTACGCGCATTCTAAAATTACTTGGGCACCCAAGTAGACATCCTTGTTATAACTTTACCTATAATAATAATTGGCTTAGTTAGATTATAACTAAACAGAAATCTTACAATGGACTCACTAAAGTTGTGTTCGCACAATTTCCCAGTATAAGTGTTGTGTTATTTTGAAGTTGCCAGACGCCTTGTTAATCCAGTTTGTGTACTGAAATGGTTTCGGAATTTTATAAAAAATCTCATCATGTTTTTTCGCTTTGGAGAAAACAGGTCAGAAACAAATGAGGGTAGTTCGAAGGATTCTTTCATTGTTTTGAAAATGACTGGTTTTCTTTGTGACGTAGTTTTTTTTTATACTAAATGGGCTTACTCTTGACCTCAATCTAGTCCTGAGGACAGAGATGAGGTCGACGATGGAACAAGCTAACCCAAAAGAAGCCTATTAACTCGCGACTTAAATAGATTGGGGTCATATGAACTTGGGAACACCGACGCAGGCAGGGAATTCCACTCCTTGGCTGTGCGCATAATAAAAGACGTAGCAAAGCGCTTCGTGCGAATGTTTGGAACACCGACAAGGTATGGGATAGCCTGCAGTACGTCTGGACTCCTGATGGAGGAAGGGAGAGTTCTAAGCAATAATACTACTAAGTTCAGTCTATACAAGGTGGAAGGGGCACCGACGCTGAAACGGTTACCACGTATTGAGTACATTATTCTCAACCGCCTCACATTGAAATCTTTCAGCGGTTTTAAAAAAAAAGCACCTGTTTCCTACAACATTGCAATACCTACACGGTCGAAATGTATGGAACAGCTGATTTTTTTTACGTGGAAGTCATTTTAGCGTTAGTGTCCCGTCCACCTTGTATAATGTGATAATAAAATCTAAGATATGAGCTATCGATGTTACAAAGCAGATCCCGTGATGATTTAAAAAGAAAAGAAGCACGTTCTGCATCACGCAACATCAAAGTAAACTTAGCCAGCACATAATTGCGGATCGATCACTTTTGGAGAAATAAATGCATTGGATGGGTAACTATTATCTTGTAATGCTGATGACGAAGTTTTTGTAATTTATATAATCATGTATGTTTATTAGTATTGTTCTCAAGTAAGTGACATATGTCTTTATTGGAAATAAAGTTTCTTTAAACTGAAACCGAAATCTTATCAGAAGGGTTAAAGTCACCCAAAGGGCAATGGATAGGGCTATGCTCGGAGTTTCCTTGCGTGATCAAATCAGAAATGAGGACATCCGCAAGAGAACCAAGGTAACTGATGTAGCCCGAAGAATAGCCAAACTTAAGTGGCAGTGGGCAGGGCACATTGCTCGCAGAACGGATGGCCGATGGGGCCGAAAAGTTCTGGAGTGGCGACCGCGAACCGGAAGACGCTGCGTTGGAAGGCCTCCCATTAGGTGGACCGATGACCTGGTGAAGGTTGCAGGGATCCGCTGGATGCGAGTCGCATGGAACCAGTCAATGTGGCGACACTTGGGGGAGGCCTATGTCCAGCAGTGGACGTCTTTCGGCTGAAATGATGATGATAATGAAACCGAAATATTCAGTTGCAGGTTTACTTGAGTAACTTTTTAAATCTGCATTAATACTAACCTAACACTGTAAGAACGTGTGTTTTTTTTGTTTTCAGGAAATAGCAAAGCACTCATTTTCTTAGCTATTTCCTTGAAAAATTCAAATCATTTATTTACATAAAACTTAAAACTTCATCAAACGTTAAAATCATATTACAAATACATTCAATTAATCTTATCTCTTAAGTGAATTATTTTATCTTATTGGTAGATACTTATCTCCATCATTCAACTGTTAAAAAGTTAATTAAACATTTACAATTAACTCATTACCGCTTCGGCCTCTGAACCCTTGAATCAACTGCATCGCAAAAAGCGCCGAGCCAAAACATTGTTGCATTCTGCTTAAATTGACTGTTTGCACAACGATGACCCAGACATAAAATGCTGTTTTTATTCGTAAAACTTCATGAATAAGGCTTTATTTAGCGAAAATCGCCTGAAAGGGTAATAATACTGTTGAGGATTTTTTGAAAAAGCTGCCTCGTTGGTGGAGTGCTCGTGAGGGAGACTGCTGAGCTTGAGGTCCTTGGTTCGATAACCGGGTTGGGTAAAGTGTTTTTGGGTTTTTCCATCAGGAATTTCTGAGTAGCAGCCACGGAGTCTCGATTTATGCCCGGTTGATGGCATTAGGCTTGCCCCCTATTTCATGGAACTAAAAACATAACTGGCGAAATTTGGGTGTTTCATTAGGTACGCCTCGGCCTAACCCTTCGGGGATTACAGGCGAGATGTTATGTTATATTTTTTTGAGTTTATCGATATTACAACTAAAAATACAAACATACAAGGGGTTTCCACGAAATTGAGAAACATTGTCAGATTTCGAAAATCGGCTATGAATGAAAGTTAACGTTTTTGCCCCAAAAAAAATTAAGTTCTGTTTTCATAACAGAGAGGTTATGAAAACAGAAACTATTGATTTATTTTTTGATACTCTTACTTTGATTACTTGTATACTCAAAATACAAGTTACAAGTAAACAATAATACAATAAATAAACACTTTTATCCGCAACCCTCGGCATTCAGTGTCACACATGCCATTACACGTATAAACATACAAACATCACAAATAATATATGACGTACAACATCCAGAACACGGAACAAATACCTACGCCTTACAAAAATATTTCGGGAATGTTCCATGTTATTTCGTATCATTTTTGTGTACACTAAGTGCCTTTACACACGACCGAACCCGGCTGCCGGATACCTAGTCAGCCCCGGGAATCCGGTGGCAAATGTATGAATGGGTTAGCCGTGTGAAAACCTTTTTAAAGATACTCATACGTTTTGCCGTCGGGTATCTGATATCAACAAATCTAAAGGGGCACTAATGTTTTTCGCTCACATTTTTTAAATTGGTGTTCTTAATTTGATTGCTATCTTTTTTTTTCGAAACACCAATGAGTTTTATGGCTTTTAATATTTAGTTACATTTGGTTTCAGTTTTCAGGTATTCAGCTGCATCCGGTTAGACTGGAAGCTAAGATGATGAATTACATTTGAGTGGTTGGATTGTTTTCTCGTATGATGGGTAGTTAACCAGTGTTTCTAAGTTTTATTACATAATTGTAATGATACCAGCCCATTACAGACCCACTGTAGGACAAAGGCCTCTTCTCACACAGAGAAGGCATGGACTTTGGTCAAAACGCTCGCTCAATGTGGGTTAGCGATTGTCAGGCTACAGAAACACGACACGACGACAAGTTCGATGAATTCTGGAGATAGGCAGGAAGTGAACAGCTGATTTCACGCGTCGTCGTTTGTTCGATTATTTCAACATCCATTGTTGGTTTTTTGAGTTTAGTCGTATTATTTACATAAATGGAGTGCTGCGCACAGAGAATGTGATTTTACATTGACATAAAGGAATAGTAACTGAAAAAACGATAAAAAAATGAAAATTTTCCTGAGAATAATTCTAAATAATAAAGTAGCTGAATGTCAGTTCGCGGAGATCTGTCCCTTACACGCTGTATAACTCTTAGATTGTTTGCAAAACCAATCAATCCATCGAACGGACCTATACGTAAACTATACGTCACAGAAAATCGCTGATTTCAATCTCAATAGAAATGTAGAAAAATATATCACATTTCACAACAACAGAACAGTTTGATTCAACTTATTTCCTTGCTTCAATATCTGGATCAGATAGCCAATTTCCTGCCATTTAGGACCATTTTCGCCTGACATTATTGCCAGCCTTTAGTAGCACGTTTCGTCTAAGGGTCCCGACTTTACCCAATTCTATCCACATGTGGCCTTGGGGATCGCCATTCAATCTTGACCTTTCTTGTGTATTTCAGGTAGGGTAGCCATTTTGAGTCAGGTTGAATTTATTAAGTAAGAAAAAGGATATTGGATATTGGAATTATTTATCAGATGGTGGTGCTGTTTGTTTTTAGTTCTGATTTTTTTGTATTAATTCCTGTTTGATTTTTAGAAGACTCTGTAAGGTTTTCAATACGAAAGGACTAGGGATTACTCAGTATATAATCTAAACAAAACTATTTTAGATCTATTTGTAGTTTATGTATAATGTACATAGTTATGAATAAACAGTTTAAACACTTGTTTATCTAAATCTAAAAATAACATAACATAGTTTTGCCATCCACAAAAAGTAAAAAAAAAAAAAATGGTCAAATTTCTTTTATAGATTTTCAACTTTATAGCTAAAGGTTAGGTTCAAGCTTGATTGGGTAAAATTGACAGTTTCGGGTAGCTTGATGTGCTGGCGTCTGTACATAATAAAGAATTTTCTATTCTAGGCCTCGAGTTCAAACCTCTGATTTTTCGGATTCATGTGCGTTTTGTATAATTATTACTCGCTTCGGTGAAGGAAAACATCGTGAGGAAACCAGCATGCCTGAAAGATGTTTCTCGTCGGCATATAAAGCCAAGTCAGAGGTTCATGAGAGGCATAAAAAGTCTGATACCAGGTTAGGCACTACCAACACGATAAAGAAAAAAAGAACATGAGGTATTCCTCAAAGCGCAACTATTTTTAAGCGCAACTAACTAAGCGCAACTAAATTATTCCTCAATTTTGAGGAATAAACACAAAATATTTTTAATTTGAATTTGTGAGCTCAACTAATGGTTGCGCTTAGTTGGTTGCGCTTTGAGGAATACCCCAAGAACATAACGAAACAGTTCTAAATCAAATAAATCATTACCCAAAAAACGTCTGAATAGGGATAAATGTCATATTTCAGATAACAATATTCAAAAAGCTTAAAACAATAAAATAGCTATGAAATACTGACACTGCAAGCTCAAATAACTTTGAATGCCGAAATACAGTATTGGAACTTAAATAGCTTTTCCATTTATTGTTCTGGGTATTGGCCAAAAATACTATCATTGACAACTTTTTCAATTTAGTTGAAAATCTTTTAAACGGAAAACTAAGGGTATAGAGGATATTATCTACATTATTTCAGCTAAAAGACATTTAAAAATAAAGTGTGTAAAAATAACTTTAAGGAAGCCGAAAGGCACTCGTTCTCCCCGTTCATCGTTGCGATATTTTTTTTGTTCTAGACCATATCTGGGAACCATCTAGTTACAGAGATATTAGGGGTCAAAGTTTCAACTTTTTTACAAGTTTTTTTTTTTTTAATACAAGTTATACATTATATTATATAGTTATAACTTTCATGTTATACCTTTACTTTAAATACCTCCACATCCTTCAGCTCAACGTTTTGATTGCGTTCCATTGAGTCCTACCGTAAAACGAGATTTGTCACCCCAAAAAAAAAGTCGTTTCCCAGCAACATTTTTTCCGTAGAGTTATTTATTTTGATGTACAGAATGCTAAGTTGACGACTTCGTGAAGGGTCCGTTTTCACCATGTAATAAACCTCTAAAGTACAGAGTACGTATCCTAAATCTCGTTGGTTTTGTCAGAGCAAAATGGTCCTTACCAGACGAAAAATATGTCCCAGAAACCAAACAAATGCTTTGTTACAGGTTTCGAATCTCGCTGCATCATATAGTTTATATTGCACTGCATTGATGCAGAATGCAGACATTGTCTTTTCCTTTAGGTACTTGTTAAACTATTTTAAGGCTTCGTAGAAAATTGGACGAAGAACGTTATTAAAAGTTATGGCTGTTTTCTTATCTTCGTAGCCTTTTGTGTTGGTGCATGAAATTGGTTTTCTTCTGTTAGGTTCTTCTACAAAATCATTTTTGGTATATATTTAGAATAACTGGGGGTCTCTTTCTTCAGTATAGGAGTAATTTACGTAATGTTTATTTTTTATTTTTTAACATAACATCACGCCTGTAATCCTCGAAGGGTTAATCAGAGCTATACCTAATAATGCACCCACATTTCGCCGGTTATGGTTAAGTCCCATGTAATAGGGGGCGAGCTTATTGCCATAAACCGGGCACAAATCCAGACTCCGTGGCTGCTACTGAAAAATTCCTGATGGAAAACCCCAATAACACTTTGCCCGACCCGGGAATCGAACCCAGGACCGAATCCTGAGCAGTCGCTAGTGACTATTTATTCTCGTTTCAAATGCAGTTTTATATGCAAAGCAGTGTCATGTTTTACCTCGCCGTTTCCCAACTATGTTGGGGTCTTCCAGTCTAATCGATTGCAGCTGAATAACAAAATTTCTCGACCGTCTACCTGGTCTCCATATTTCACTTGCTGGGTAACACGCCAAAAATCCACGAATACATAATTAACCTGAAGGGCCAATTTATAACGGGCTGCGGGACTATTCGAAAGAGATACCGCGGCCCTGGAACACAAAGAGCTAAGAAGGAACATGGATGGGTTTTAATCAGTACAAGTCTGACACTCCCTTCAGCTCTGCCCAGAGCGGCATTTGATGATTTCCGAAAAAAAGGGCCAATCATAACATGCATTGAGAGGGTCTTGGAATGTGATGAGTGATCACCAATCCCATGACTGACCTCAACCAATCGACCGTCACGGGTGTTATTATTAAATCAAAATCCATACATTAGTGATGTCCACGAATCTTCTACCTATTACAAAATGGCAAAACAAACTTAGAATTGTGTAAGTTCAAACGCTGAAACCTCGTATAAATGTCTAGATGCAGTGCCATTCAACACGACGCGACGCCACTGAACATTAATTCAACACATAACAAGTTCCCAGAAACAGCAAGTTTATTGATATCACACGTCTTCGGGACCTTTGGAGGAAGTAGGTTTCAGTTGAATGATGTAATGGATGAATAAATTGTAAATATAATGACATATTACACATGGTAGTCGTGCTAAATTATAGGTCACTCCCGTGTGTATTCCAGCAGTGGAAACATTTTGAGGTTAATTTTGTTACGTTTATGTAATAGATGCCGACCATATAACATAACACGCACACACAACCTCTCACACACACACAAACCTAATATCACACACTACTATAGTCACACACACAGACATACAATTACACAGAGCTACTAATTGCTTCGTTTCTCTTTCTTCTTAAAAATGTTGTTCTAATTTAATTTTATAAAGTCTCAATATTGTAAACTATCACTTGAGGGAAGGAGCGAGACAACTACAACACAAGTATTCATTACTTACTGGGGCTGTTTCATTCGCATTTCGACGGGTCGCACGTATATATATATGTATATACTAGTACAAGTGCAAAAACACAATTGTACAGGAGAGCGGTTTAAAGCTTATATACCTTGTAATTTTGACATAAATCTATAGAAATATTTGATATTTTGTAACTGTATGTGAATTATTTTGTATTTTATTGTCTTGAACTATTTTGTATTGAATTATATTGAACTAATTTGTATTACACTGAACTGAATTGAATTATTTTGATTTCAAATAATATTGAACTCAATTTTATGGAACTGAATTGAATCGAATCAATAATTTAATGGAATTGGAATTGTAATAATTTGTAATTTATAATTTGTATTTAATCAAACGAAATTATGATAAGTTTAATTGAATTATGTCGGAATAGATTAACTTAATTTATTTGTAATACATCTAGTACAGCTGTCACAAAACACTCTGTATTCTGCAAAATCTACCATAGTCTGTTATTCTTTTGTTAAGATGTGGATATTTGTGTGGGTTACATGTTTGTGATCTTTGGCTTTTAAGATTTTTTTGTATTTTCCGCAGCATTTAACTGTTTTATGTCCCTAATAAATAAAATAAAATGTAACCGTTTGAGACACAATAAACGTTTGGGAAAAGGCTAGGCAGATGATGATGTAATAGATGTCCAGATAAATAGTACAATCCAAATGGGGTTTTTTTGTTATATTCTGATTCATTTCACAGGGTATTTTTCATGAATTTCAGTGGGTAACATTGGTGTAACATACTTGTCTCAAAAAAAGCCACATCAGAAATTAATTTATCAAGATGAAGAGAAACTGTTTAACTTTTTATCAATTTTGAACTCATTTCCCGTTTCTAATTTAATCTCATTCTTCTTTGTCGTGTTGATGATTTCCTTTTTTATAATCAAATTATAATATTTGACCAGAAATCTACCACCTCGACGGCGTTGGTGGTGGCCTCGGCCAGGTCCTTATAAGTGCTGGTGGAATTACACATAGAGCAGGACAGGGGATCCATAGTTTGTGTTGAGGCACCGCAGTCACCTCGCTTCATCAGAATTAATTTCATTAGTTTATGGTGTATGTATTTATTGGGTGTGATACGTGACCTAGAAAAGTGTAACACCGAATAACACGTCCCCGTAAGTTTACGAATACGAAACACTTAACAACGAATGCACGCTACCACGAAAAACTTAACGCCGTAGCCATGCGATCTCGAATAACTAAATCTCTAATATTCACTTTTTCGAAACACTTAACAACGAATGAACGCTACCTCGAAAAACTGAACACCGTAGCAATGCGATCTGGAATAACTAAACCTCTAATAGTCATTACGTAAAAAGTGTTTATTCATATAACAATCACACAAATCAAACATTTGAGAAAAAAAATGTCATCTTATGTGTCACTCAATCAAATAATTATATTTTTCCTTAGAGGGTACACGGGAAAAAATATTAGCTGTATTACCCGTTCTTACAATACTTGTTACGGGAATTTGCGGTCTGTGATGATGGCGCACTTACAATTTCTATTATCTAAAAAGAATAAAAGACTATTGCTACACGAAGGATATTTGTTTACTTTAGACAGGCGTTTAAATACAAAATGTTATTGGCAGTGTGTAAAAAAGTGGGCATACTGTTGTGGTTTGCGAATAATAACTCAGGTAAGAAGTATTTATTAAGTACTAGCTTTTGCCCGCGGCTTCGCTCGCGTTAATTTAGAATTTTACAATCAATTCGGGTCGGAGCGAAAGACACGTGGCGTGGTGTGGTGGACCTTTCATCCCGAAATAAGTACTGTTGCCGAAGAAAACAACAATAACGTTCTTATGATAATAGATGTGTCTTTCGAATCAAGATTGAATTTTATTATTATAGAAACACTTAATACACTACTAATAGTGTATTAAGTGTTTAATAGTCAAATTCTAAATTAACGCGAGCGAAGCCGCGGGAAAAAAACTAGGGATAAAATATATTAAGTGTTTTGTAAAAGTAGTCCGGTTTTATAATTTTGTATTGTAATTGTATTAATATCAGTAATTAATTGCAGGAAAACAACAGCGGGGTTGAGGAAATAATAAAATATAATAATGAGCATTGTCACAGTCCTGAACCAGAAGTAATAGATGACTTAAAATTGAGAGCTAGATTGAAAAGACGAGCGAAGCATAGTATGGATGGACCGGCACAGGTAATACAGGCGGCGATTCAAGATATTCCTAGTGGAAGTGCCCCCTACTTACCCAGTATAAATGCGATGAGAATGGTGGTAAATAGAGCAAGGATGAATGGTGTTCCTACATCTCCAAAAAAGCTCCATAATCTAGTCATTCCAGATAAATACAGTAATTTTCTGCTGGCTCACTACAGTACTGAAAAAGATTGTATTTTATTGTTTGGTACGTCAGAAAATATAAGACTTCTCCAGCTGTCACCATTTTGGATCCTAGATGGTACATTTCGTACCTGTCCAACAGTTTTTTATCAAATTTATACGGTGCACGGATTAATTGGAGTGCACGATACCCTGCAAAAGGTGGTACCATTGGTGTTTGGGCTCCTGTCCAACAAAAATGAGAGAATTTATTGCTTATTTTTTGATCTTCTCAAGTCGCGAGCATCTCAATTTGGAACCAATCTTCAACCTGACGTAGTAATTACTGACTTCGAGAAGGCGTCAATAAATGCGGTGAAACAAGTGTTTCCTGAAACTAAACACAAATGTTGTTACTTCCATCTGGCTCAAAATATTCCTCCAAACAATACTCAGAATCGACATCTTTTGCTCACAAAATGCGTCATTTGGCCGCGTTAGCCTTTTTAAAGCCGGATGAGATACCTGAGGCTTTTGAAATACTAAAAGAAAAAGTATTACCCAAGGATGCAGTGAAAGTCACTAATTGGTTTTCCAAATACTACGTCAATGGTACTTATGAGAAAAGGACTACTCAAAACCTCGAAACATTAAAGACAAACTTGCAAAAGGTGCCTCCATTGTTTCCGCCTGACATCTGGTCGGTAAATAGCTCGATAGGGACCACTGTTCCAATTACACAAAATGAGGTGGAATCATGGCACCACCGCTGGAACACCCTATTGGGCAGAAAGAAATGGAATTTATATAAGACCATTGAAGAGTTAAACAAGGAACAAAAACATACAGAATTAATAGTTGAAAAATTAAATTCACAGTCTCAAGATACCAAAAGAGCAAAGAAAAAAGAAAATAGAGAAGAAAAAATTAAAAAACATTTGGAAAATAAGGAAACAATGGACTTAACCACATTTTTAGATGGTCTTGCATACTTGTGCTATTTTAAACGTTAACTGATTTTTTTAAAGTATTTTTTAAATGTTCGATTTGGTTGATTGTATTGTCATGGAAAAACGATTGATTTGGTTGATTGACACATAATGATTACTTTTTTTTTCTTTATTTAGTTGATTGTTATATGAATAAACACTTTTTACGTAATGACAATTAGAGGTTTAGTTATTCCAGATCGCATTGCTACGGTGTTCAGTTTTTCGAGGTAGCGTTCATTCGTTGTTAAGTGTTTCGAAAAAGTGAATATTAGAGATTTAGTTATTCGAGATCGCATGGCTACGGCGTTAAGTTTTTCGTGGTAGCGTGCATTCGTTGTTAAGTGTTTCGTATTCGTAAACTTACGGGGACGTGTTATTCGGTGTTACACTTTTCTAAGTCACGTATCACACTCGTATTTATTTTGTCATTGAAGAGCAGTATTATCTTTTACTTAAAAGGAGGTTCCTATGTAAGGTTAACTGTAAAAGTTCTGCAATAAAACTTTTTTTTATTTGCACATTCTTCTGATACAAAATCATATGGTGGTCGTAATGTAGCAGTAAGAGAAAACACGACTTTAAACAGTTCATAAGTGCAACTATCTCATCTAAGGTTGTAACAAAACCACAAGTGCGCTAAGATGGTCTCCATTACATCTCCAAGTTTTAATTTTGGCACTGCAGTGCCACTCCCGCTAATAAATTGTACGTTCATAAAAACATGAAACTTTATGTGCCTAAAACTTCAGCGTTACAAAATCTTATACGGAGCCTCAAGGCTTGGCTGTGGTAAAGTTTACGATGCAAATGGAGTTTAAATGTTAAAGTTATTTAGTACAAATACTTAGTAACCACAGACAAGGAAGCTTAGACGTTGAATTTTATACATCCTAAGGAAAATTAGTACCTGCCTTGGCTACTTTAAAACGTTATGCTCTTAATAAAACGGGATTGCCTCGTTGGGCGAGCGGTCGCTAGCCCGACTGCTGAGCATGAGGTCCTGGGTTCGATTCCCGGGTCGGGTAAAGTGTTATAGGGTTTTTCCTCAGGAATTTTCTCAGTAGCAGCCACGGCGTCTGGATTTGTGCCCGGCTGATGGCAATAGGCTCGCCGCCTATTACATGAGACTTAAATGTAACTGGCGAAATGTAGGTGTACTTCAATTGGGTACACCTCTGCCTAACCCTTCGGGGATTACAGGCGTGATGTTTATTTATTTATTTATTTATTATTCCTAAACACATATATTTGTTTTTGGTTTTTTTTTTGTTTTGTTATGAACAACGGTACTAAGAGGACAAACGAAGAATTTAATATGTTGAGCCCCGTGTTTGATAAAATGTACAGTTCTTTAGGAAGTCAGTACTGTTGCTGAGGACTTTGTTCTGCCCCTTCTCTTCACCTAAAACACTGTGAAGTGCTTACGGGAGGATGTTGTAGGAGACTGTTTTAATGTTGACGTTCTCATCTGCCTAGCCTTCCCCAACTATGTTGGGGTCGGCTTCCAGTCTAACCGGATGCAGCTGAATATCAGTATTTTACATGGAGCGACTGCCTATCTGACATCCACAACCCAGTTAGTAATGGGTAATACTATACCCGTTGGTAAGACAGGTTGTCAGACGTGTAACGACTGTCAAAGACTTATAATTGACAGCCAACGGCTTAACGTGCTTTCCGAGGCACGGAGGAAACTCTGTATGTAATGGGTAGTCAGTCATACGCAGACAAATCTAGGCAAGCGCGGCTTATATTGAAGATCGATCCGGGCGGCTGTTTTTATTCAACCACGAGCTGCTCCGTTCTAAAAATGCTTACTCTCGCTCAAGCACTTGACTTTTGATCCTGATTAATAATCAATAAGTTGTTTGTTTGTTTATTGTGTGGTTAGTACCTAACCTGGTGTCAGAGTTTTTAAACCGCACATGGGCTTCTGATTTACAACAAAAAAACGGTCTTATTTGTTGTAAGAAAATCCCGCTGTTTACATTTTTCTGGTAAAACTTGGTCTATCATTATATTTTATCGTTTAAATCTAAGCTACAATTCCCCACCCTCTCTTCACAACACAAAAATTATAATTCAGAGAAGCCGAGAACTTCAAATATTGTTTGTTATTCGACCGTCTAAACGAGTCTCTCGGATATCTAGCCAAACGACGCGTTCAAGCATCGTCGTCAATTCCTTTATCCACCATTTTGTACCAAGACAGGCGAGTGAAAATTTACCCTGTTTCATCAAAATTCTAAGGCTCAGTGTAGAATTTATTATCTTGAGCCTCGCGTTTGATGAAATTGACGTATTTTTATGGAAGACGCAAAGAGGTAGGTAATTTTATGACAAGATAATATAACCACTTCTGAGGAAGGCTTATTGTCGGTTGTGATATCTTTTTTAATATTATGATCAAATCAGAAATATGTGACGTGGAAGATAGAATATGTAATTCGTTTATTTTTTTGGAATTCCGCAGTCAAAAGGTAAAATCCCCCTGTTTCTGCCGCCTACGTCGTATAGCCGTTTATTTATATATCACAATTAGTAGATAATCTAAGTGTTAGTCGTACCAAACTTTTAGGCCGAGAACTATAAACGTTATTTATCACATACTTTAGCTTAGACATGTTGCCTCTATTATTTGACAGTTGTGGGACAGTGACAGGGACAGATTTTAGACAATATTGCTTACTGAGTATAGATCTCGGTCTATGTTCATTGACACTTGATCAATTTATCAGATACAAGTTTCTTATTTTGTTTTCTCCTATAGATTTTCGACTGCAATACACTTGCTTTGTTATATAGAGCAATGAAATGCAAAACATGCGGGAATAAACTTGGTTATCATGCCATGAATGCAGTAATAGCCTTCAGTTGGCATTTACAACTTGATAGACCGAATCCAATAAATTTTGATATATCATTCCCACTGAGTCGTTAAATGCATGCAACCCAAAACTTCGCCACTATATTATGTAACACAAACTTATGTATTAAGTAACAGTATTTACGCGTATCTATACCTAGGTACGGGAATTAATTACAAAGAAAATTCTATAAGCTTGCGTTTGCCGCAACTCGCCTGATGAAAAGCGAAGATGCGGCGTAGGGTCCACTAGGCCTCATCATCATCGGTTCGGCTGCATCATCATATACTCGAACTTTGAAGAGATTATACTGATCAGAGAACAGAGAAACCGGCAGTGAATTCCAGACTGGCGGTTCGCACAATAAAAGTGGAAGTGCGTTGTTCGGGTCCGTGGAACTTCAACCATATACCTAAGTCTCATCCAAATTTTTAGATGATTTCTTCTTAGTTCACAACATATAAATATTAGGCGGAAAACGCCGATAACAGATTTTCAGTCACGACACGAAGCGCAGCAGTCAATCGCTTTAGCACTGCGCCAACCGTGCCGTCAATTTTGGGGACATTAATGTAATATTATCCATCGAAAGTTTAAAGGCACAATTTCAAAGGCAGTATGCCGTAGCGGCAAAGCCACCCTAGTTGACGAGACGCGATTGGTTTCTATTTGAAAACGGTTTACAGGCAGTAATGCTCGCCATTTCATCATCTGCCTAGCCTTTTCCCAACTATGTTGGTGTCGGCTTCCAGTCTTAACCAGTAATGCTCGCCATTTGCGGAAGCGTTATTATAGATTGTTTTTTTTGGATTTCGTTGCCTAATGGCAAAAATTAAATCCCTATAGATTCGTCTGTCCGTATGTCACAGCCATTTTACTCCTGGAGTGTTTGACACCACACTGTCGAAATTTGGAGAGCAGGTGTCTTCTATGAACCGCTACAGAAAAGTGATGTGAAATTACGAATAAAAAAATATAGGGTTGGCTTTCCATAGACGAAAAGGAAGGTTGAAAAAAAAATCTACTTAAATAACTAGGTGGGGTGGTATCCGACAGCTCTTAAAATATAATATCAAGATTCCTGAAATACTTTTTGATGATGAGATATTTGCTTCTTAAGCCGTAAAATGTATCTCCTCTCTTTTATTTGTTAAGTAAAAAGAGGAAAAATTCTGAAAAAATGTAGAAAGTAAAAAGAACTTTCATTGAAATTTGTTTTGAAAAAGATTTGATATTTTTACAAATATGGGATTTTCGTAAAACTCCCGCAGTAGCTTTGGTTTTCATTATCATATTATGAAAAACAAATTTAATTTTTCTGTTGAGTGTAGATACCTATGAATAAGCGTAAAAAATATTGTTATTGTATTGTCGACTCGCACTTCACCAGTTTTGTTTTTATTGCGATTTGCGGCTGCGCGTTCGGAATTAGCAAGACCAAATAATTGTCATAAAAAAAAATTAAGGTATATACGTTATATGCTTATACCTCTTCAAACCACTATCTAGTATTAAACTAACTAAAAAAAAATGAAATAAAACAAATTGAATATTTTATATTATTAATAATTTAAAATGAACTTCTCATATTTTTTGTTGTTTTAAAAACTTAAGAAAGAAGTTTGTTTCTATTAATTTATACTAAAAAAAAAATATAATAAAAAAAAATTAAACCCTAAAAATAATAATTTTTTTTTTAAGAAACTGGTAAATATCGTTTTCATAAATAAAAAAAAACGGGAGGCTATCGCATAGGTCATTAAGCGTTGAGTTCTAGTCATTAACAGAACTAATTCTGAATTTGGAACTACCCGACGACTTTTATGTTTCCAAAATTTTGGGTATCAACGTGCACAGATGAAAATTCTTGGTGCCTTGCAATATATTCTCCAGTTTATTTTATTTTCAGCAGTTACTGTACGTTCACATGAGGTATTTCTATTACTGGGCTATTTCTTAAAAGTTTTTCTAGAATATAGAATTGAGTTTTTCGTTATTATTTAAGTTTTTAAACTTGTAAATTGAAAAGGTCACAATTTAACAAGATTTAACCACTTTTAATAACATCAATTTTAGAACACTAGTCGTAAGCAAGTTTCATATTAGTCTATTAAACTTAACCATTGAAATCAAAAAACAAAAAATAAATGCGTTCGTACGTCGCGGTCACAAATATAGTCACGAAAAGGTACTGCTAAATACAAAATATCTACATAATAATATACCTTATCAAAATAAAACTTAACTTTTATTACTTCGAATTAAAGCTCCTCATAATACGTAACGTTAACCGGTATAATACGAAATATACGAATCATTAACCGCAACCAAACCACGCAAGTATGCATAACCAAACCAAATGCGTTTTGTATGAGCAAAGTTGGCGCATTTGCTTTACGACTTTCACCAACATTGCCCGTTATTTATTTCAGCATAATTATGATAAACATTCCCATATTCCTAAATGACCTTTACTTCAAACACATAAAGCTCCAATTCGTATATACAGACGCTACTAAAGTACATAATTTATCATCAATAAATTGTTTGCCAATACTCTCGATGAGTTTTTTCCAAGTTTATGGTACATTTATCATTCGAATAAGGCAACTTCCTCGTAGTATTATGGGTATAAAAAGTGTCATATAAATTGCTAAAAATACGCCATTTTGAATAAGGCGTGCTACACACAGTCTTCGGGAAATTCAAGTATAATAATGTAGCTCTGATCGCTCTGCTCGATTCTGGAAAGAGCACCACCCACCCACCGACCACCCATTACATACCTACCGAGTTTCCTCCGTGCCTCGGAAAGCACGTTAAGCTGTTGGTATCGCTGTCAATTGTAGATCTTTAACAGTCGTTACAGGTAGTCAGTGACCCAAAAAGTCTGACAACCAGTCCTTCCACGTATTACCCAGTACTAACTGGCTTGTAGAGGTCAGGTAGGCAGTCGCTCCATGTAAAATACTGGTATTCTGGTTAGACTGGCAGCCGACCCCAACATACTTGGGAAAAGGCTTAGCAGATGATGATGTTCTGGAAAAAGCCCCTCAGCTTAGTCAGAATTATCATGATTCAGCGATGGTAAATGCAAACAATAGTTTGCCGATCGGCACGTGCCGACTATTTTTAGTGTTTGCTTCGGTTCGGCTTAGTTTAAAAAAAATATAATATATCCCGAATAAGTTAGTAGAGCCCCTAAGAAACGTTCGTATTGAAAGAACGCTATGTACTTGCCTACTTGGAGGATTATTTGCCATTCATTGGCTATTTTAATCTTTATTTTTGTGGATCGCGGATTCAATATGGCCGACATCAGAGATGATTAAGTGTCCGATTTCGGGTTTTCTTTGATCTTTAGAAGGTTTTTTCTGTCTTTGAAAGTAGTTATTTAAAGGCTCGCTTTTTATACAAGTTGAATCTTAGCTGGTTTTATTTTTAATGAAATGGTAAAACTATCCATCATGCTATTTCAAATTTTCCGAGCATAAGTAGGTACATTATTTTTATGTTTTTTTGAGACCCGGTTTTCTCGTGTTGACTTCGTGAACAAAGTAACCTCATCAAAGAAATTATTTAAGTTATACCATAAAGTTTCGGTTTTAATACATGAAGCTATACTAATATTATAAAGCTGAAGAGTTTGTTTGTTTGGTTGAACGCGCTAATCTCAGGTACTCCTGGTTCGAATTGAAAATTTCTTTTAGTGTTGGATAGTCCATTTATTGAGGAAGACTATATTAAATCACTCTACGATTAATAGGAGTCGAGCAAAAGGAAAACAAGTCAGAAGCGGCGGGTGAAACCGCGGCACACAGCTAGTAATGTATAATTCTCTAGGTACTAGACGGTAATATGAATCGTGTGGACCAAAAAATGGTATAAAACCATTATTTATTAATATAACATTCAATACGCATCAACGCTAATTCATTACCTACATCTGGCTCTTATAAATACTCATTAATTCGCGATGAATACAAAAGTTTTTTTTCTTAGATTTTTTTCTTCCTTTTTTCCTCGTCTCCAGAGAAAGTGATAATTGCCAAGATATAATACGGCCATATTGAATTCATACCTGGCTTCTTTATAGACTAAATAAATTCGCAAAGAAGCTGAATTGTCCAATAAATATATGGATAATAATCGCATGGATAAATTCCATTATAACTGGATTCAAATCGGTAATTGTGACAAAAATGGAATCCACCATTCCATTTTTGAAAGCGAAAATGTTATAAGTGCCCCATTTTTGGATAACGACCATCGTTTTAGGTGGAATGAGGGGAATTTTCTCGACTTTTACATTAGCAATTTTCACTCGTTCGATAGGTTATGATATTGGCATGTTTGATTTAGTAATACGTACGTAGTCTTTTGACATTATAGATATTTTACCTCTGATTTGGCCGTACAATTTTTGCCGTATGGCTTTTCGACAAAAGGCTACCTACATAACATAACACAACATCACACATGTAATCCCCGAAGGGTTAGACAAAGGTATACCTAATAGTACACCCACATTTCGCCAGTCACATAATTATGTTTTAAGTCCCATGTAATAAGGGGCGACCCTATAGCCATCAACTGGTCACAAATCCAGACTCTGTGGCTGCTACTGTGAAATTCCTGACGGAAAAAACCCAATTACACTTTGTCTGACCCGGGAATCAAACCCAGGACCTCATGCTGAGCAGTTGCGCTTACGACCACTCAACCAACGAGAAAGTCCTAACAAGGCTACCTACTTGTTTTTATACAACATTAGTTTTAGTATATGCGAAACCTGATACACGTGTCTAGTATTTTTATGTAAAGAATCTATGTACAAAATTTCAAAACTGTATCATGAAAAATCACAAAGTTATAAGCTTGTTCTGTACCTAGTTTTCCACACAAAAACGTGATCTCGACGCAGCGCTCGCCTCCAGCGTCGTCTTGAGCTCATTGATCATAATGATTTGGCAGTAGGTACCTAAATTATTGCAATAGGTACTCAAAGTTGCTCGGTGTCCAACTTTTAACTTTTTTATATATTTTTGGGAAAAAATATAACATGGTTTAAAAATTAATGGAATCGATTCAGTTACTTATTCTGAACAAACTATATTTAGGTTTCGCATATACTAAAAATAATGTTGTATAGAGGTGACAACCCAGTGATAATAAAAATCAAATAACATTTTTTATAAAACTAAAAGAATTAAACGTAATATGTTTATAGATCCTGAGTTCTTAACATTCTTAGTCAAACTTCTGAATGCCCTTTCGATATCATATTTAGTTATGAATTCTTTTTTTTCCTTCTTTGTCGTCTGCCTAACCTGGTGTCAGAGTTTTATACGCCCCATGGGCCTCTGACTTGGCTTAACATGTCGTCAAGAAATTTCTATCAGGCATGCTGAATTCCTCATGGTGTTTTCCTTCACCGAAGCTAGTGATAACTATACAATACGCATATGAATCTGAAAAATCAGAGGTGTGTTCCTTGTGAGCCGAGTTATTCATTGTAAACCCTTCACAAAACAAATGCATACACATTCCTACATTATCATTGGAAGGCAATATTTATTCAAACAAAAACAAACTAGTATGTAGGTCAGGTTAATATGTTAATTTATAATTACTGGCGGTCACGACGAACAGTGTAATAAGTGTAATTATAATCCCTAAAGTTAATTAACCAGCGTCCTTGCATATGACGTCATTGGTTAGTAAGAACTGCTTCGTAAGTGGATGTGAGGTGACGTCATCACTGGCCTTGATACAGTTCTGCAATTGTTTTGTAGGTTGCAACCGTTGACACCTTTACGTAAATGTCTTGTAGCATTTTCAAATGTCAAAGTGACATTTCGCTATGATTTTCACGATCAACTGTGATTGGGCTAGTAAAATGACATGTAAAACTCTTTTTCGTTCTTTATTTAAAATTGTGAGGCAAGAGAACTCTTGAGAGGGTCTAAAAGACATCTCTGTGTTTAATAACATTAATAACTATCGTATTCAAAACATTACTACAGGAAAGAATCAATGGGCTCTCCCCCTATTACTGGCGGAATGTGAGTGTACTATTAGGTACATCTCAGCTTACCTTTTGAGGATGACAGGCGTGATGTTATGTAAAGAATCTTACTCGCGAAAACAAAACATTATCCATAAACTCACGTCTATAATCCATAAAGGACAGCAGAAACGACAGAGTACTACGTTTCTCATAACATGTCATCCATACCAAAACCAACTAGGTTCAATAAGAAATCCTACTAGCATAGGTACAATAGTTCATTCATGACATTGATCTCTCTAAAAGTGATGATAAATAAAAACAGACTACTAAACATCAATGGTTTTATATGCCCCCTCCGCCCCCTTCATTACATATACCGTTAAGCACCATTACCCTATAGAAGGAACACCATAATGGTTTACGTCTATTGTCCCTCCATTACGAGCTATATTTGCAACGATTTGTGAGGCTTCTCATAAAAATTCTGTCAAGAGTGTGTTTGGTTTGTTATATAATGGTTCTGCAGTGATCATGATTGTTGGAATAAAATTAATGAAAACATTCTTCAATTAGGAAATTGTGGACAAACTACTTTTGGTTCATAGAGGACAGAATAAAAATCGCAGAACATTCGAATATTTTTAATAATATTGGTTCAATTAGTATCGTAATACCTACGTGGATTATGGTTATTTTAAAGCAAATAACCTGTGGGATATTGTTAGGACTTTGTGGACGCTTAATGTGCCTTTGATGGGGCAAGGCGGAGGACTCATTAAATTTGATGACCTATTTACTACACATAAATAAATCCGCCCAAAACTGTAGTTCAATTGATTGAAGTAGACTTCAATATTATAATTTTTTTCTGAATTTTAAGTAGAATATTCACTGTAAATATTGCTTTACACACATGTTTGTGACAGACAAGCCAACATACCTAAACAATATCGTTATCTTCGCGAAACCACAAAAGCAGTTAATTGTTTCTTTATTAATATGAGCATAACGCTGTCATTTTAATTGGTAATTCTGGGTCTGGCCTATTCAATCGTACTAATATATTTTTATTGCCGATGAGGTAATATTTACTGTCAGTATACGATTGGTATTTAATCAGTGGGGGTGCAAGGGGAACATTTAACACCCCTACTGATTAAATGCTGAAACCGATTGGGGGTGTTTTTGTAGGCAATAAAAAGGGTAGTTTGCAATGTGTTACGTTCGTGATTGATGTTAGATTCGTTCTTGTTTTTGTGAAGTTTTATTGGTAAAGTTTTTGTGGAACTAATTCGATAAGAAGAATTTGGACAGTTTGAGTGTTTTTTTTTGTTTTCGTGAAATGGGTAACGGTTTATGTGGTTACAGCCATTTATGGAGACCGTAAATAAAAGAGGATTGCTAATCTTTGCAAAAGTCTCGTGTAATCGTAATTTCAGTATTTTTAATATCCAGTACATACTGTAAAATTGTGCCTAATGTTGCGGTGAACTTAAATTCTTATAAAAGAAATGAAATTAAAATATTTTTAAAAGCACATTTTTAAATTAATATTAAATAGTAGGCAGGGAAAAGTTATTTTATTTATTACAAAACAAATTCTACAGGCTTTTTTTTTAATCTAAATGAAAGGGACGTTCGAAAAATCTAGGTGAATTTTTATTTCCATTTTTAGAAAACATAATTATTTAGTAATAGTAGATTCCTATGATTTTACCTTTTACCAGTATATGGTAAAATATGAAAAAATAACCTCCGAATTTCCCCGGAAATTCTGACAATGGATTATTAACTCGACACGATATTCGTGATGGAAGCAGCTCCCAAACAAATTTCGTGGTTCATTGATAATTTTTTCTCATTTTCCACCACACAATTTCCTACTCTATCTCTTCTACATAAAGATGGTTCTGGTGTGCGTGTAAAATATTTTAGAGTAAACGGATTTTAGGGTAGGTGCGTATAAGGTAAATTGGTGTTGACAATGTAATTTGGTTCTCATTTGCTTCATACAACGCTAATTCGTGTTGTACAAGTATGATTTAATGGGAAGTGTAAAGTAACTTTGTTTCCAATTACTTTGAACAGGATAAACTAGTGTTTAAATCACGAATATTATGATAATTACGGTGAGCATTTGCTCTAACTACGCTGATTTTATGAAGGGCGACCAGCAGTGTGTGTTAATTTTGCAAATGGCTATTGTGTTGTAATACAAGTTGCGAGAGGGATTTCAATAGACTGTGTTTCATCATCATCTGTCTAGCCTTTTTCCAACTATGTTAGGGTCGACTTCCAGTCGAACCGGATGCAGCTGAATACCCGTATTTTACATGGAGCGACTGCCTATCTGACCTCCACAACCCAGTTAGTACTAGGTAATACGATACCCCTTGGTAAGACTGGTTGTCAGACTTTTTGAGCCACTGACTACCTGTAACGACTGTCAAAGATCTACAAATGACAGCCGGGACCAACAGCTTAACGTGCACGGAGGAAACTCGATATGTAATGGGTGGTTACCCATCCACAGACCAACCTAGGCAAGCACGGCTTAACCTAAAGATCGATCCGAGTAGCTGTTATTATTAGCCATGAGTTCCTTCATTATTATTCCCATATTATTCCTCCACCAAACGTCCACTACCTGACTCAGTATCTGTTACAGTATTTCTTATAAATAATGTCTTTCACCAGTCAGCCCATATTTAACGTAATTGTTCTTAAACCACTCAATTCCAACAATCAAAACGGGTATCACTGACTTAAAGGAACATTTTCATTTGAAAATTATGTGTTGCTGGGTAAAAGATTTATGTATTCTCCAATTCTCCATCAGTCACCATTTATTTCTTGTAGTCTTGTTTAATAAGCTTGTTTATTATACACGCATGAAATATGTTTTCTTATTTCTTTCTTTCTTTCTGTATTACACCTAATTGTTCGTAAACCACTCAACTCCAACAAAAACTAACTACCCCGCACCTCGTTACTCAGTTCTCATTTACTCAAACATAAAGCTGGAGCGACGCGTCCACGACGATAGTATAACTCACTGACTTCATATTGTCTGGCCGAACGACCTATTTTCCAAAAATAGCTGGCTACTGCCTAGGTAGACCCACAGGCCCAAAACTTAGACTGCAATGTAGGTCGTATTTGAGATGTGGGGGAAAATCGATGTTGCTGTTTTAGAGCCAAAGTTGGTGTCTAGTTTAGATAGGCTGTAAGTGACATCTTATCTACAACATTATTTTTAGTATATGCGAAACCTGAATATAGTTTGTTCAGAATAAGTAACTGAATCGATTCCAATAATTTTTAAATTATGTTATATTTTTTCCCAAAAATAATTTTAAAAAGTTAAAAGTTGGATACCGAGCGACTTTGAGTACCTATCGCAATAATTTAGGTACCTACTGTCAAATTATTATTATCAATGAGCTCAAGACGAAGCTGCGTGGTGACCGCGTTTTTGTGCGAACAACTAGGTAACAGAACAAGCTTATAACTTTGTGATTAATCATGATACAGTTTTGAAATTTTGTACATAGATTCTTTACATAAAAATACTAGACACGTGTATCAGGTTTCGCATATACTAAAACTAATGTTGTATAGTCAAGTTAAAGTACTTGAGTTTAAGTAATTACTTATGCAATAGACCAGAATTTAAACGAAGTAAGATCCGCCAAAGAAAGCTAATCTATGAATTCTAATTATTGACAGTTCTAACTCCCGCCATTTTAATTTTGTTTTAAAGTCGCGGCCACGGTAGTCTATAGTAGTCTATTAAGGGCATTACATTGCTCGATGACCTTGATGATTTGATCCCTGTACTGGTTTTTGTTGACTTGCCCCGCACATTTCGCAAAATTTCGGTTTTTATTTATTATTTAAAAATATTAAAATAAATAACAGAAAAAAAACAATACAGATTGTTAAGTATATCATTACGTATTTGTTGTTACAAAATTCATGCCGATCTATTTAGCCGTTACAGAGATAATTTACAATTAATGTTGAAAAAGGACCTATTTTCTACGATTAACCAAAAAAAAATTGAGAAGGTTTATTAAAATTTTAAACAATACAATTTATTTGTGATGAACTTAACTATAACATACTTTTTTTACACGGAAAACGCACGAAGGGATTCATCAACAAATTTCTTTGAACATACGCTGTTTTTGGGATTTGAACCATGTAATGCCCTTAAAGTTCTACAATAGACAGCCGGGACCAAAGGCTTAACGTGCTTTCCGAGGTACGGAGGAAACTCGGTATGTAATGGGTGGTCAACCATCCACGGACGGGGAGTTTGGATGTACGAGATAATCTCTGACACTACTCATCTAATTTAAAAAAAAAACACAAATGAAAAGCTACATTATCGCCGAGTGCCATAGAATTTATTTCACGCGGGCAAGTCGTTCGTAGAAGCTAGTGTCTAAATAAAAGCACGCTCGCTGTTGAATTTTTAACTTTTGACGCTGAACCTAGGGTTGGAAATCCGATAGCGTGTTTACTCAGACTTTAATTTGGGTGTCATTTGGTTTTAGAATAAAAGGATATAAGGCTCTTGTACGACGATGCAGAGTTTCTAAACCCATTATTATGTACCTACTTATAGTACATCTTCTATACAAATAAATAATATTGAAGTGTCTGTTTGTAATTTCAAAATAGCAACTTTTTACTGAATGCATATGAAAGTATATACGGTACTTATAACATAATTTTTTGTCCGTCTGTGTATTTGTTCCGGCTAATCTCCGAAACGGCTGCACTAACGGAACTTTCACTGGCAGATAGCTGATGTTATAAGGAGTAACTTAGGCTACTTTTAAAATAAAAAAAAAATAGGGTTCCTTTCAAAAATTCCTTGAAATTCTTAACAAAATCCGATTCAAATAGAGAGGTAATATTTTTATAACAAATTCACGAAGATGAAGGTAGCGGAACAACAGCCTGTAGTCCTAAATTAGATTATCTTTGCATGGAAGATGGAGCACCGAAAGGTCGAGAACAATTTTGTTAGCTCTCTATGCATAGTTTTAATTGCTGGTTCCTCGCAAAAAAAATATGACTGAAGCCTGGCGTGTATTATACAATGTGGGGATGGAGAGGGGGCTGGTAAAAGAAATCAGCTGTTGCATACATTTTGCCAAACTTAAGTGGCAGTGGGCAGGGCACATTGCTCGCAGAACGGATGGCCGATGGGGCCAAAAAGTTCTGGAGTGGCGACCGCGAACCGGAAGACGCTGCGTTGGAAGGCCTCCCACTAGGTGGACCGATGACCTGGTGAAGGTTGCAGGGATCCGCTGGATGCGAGTCGCACGGGACCGGTCAATGTGGCGACACTTGGGGGAGGCCTATGTCCAGCAGTGGACGTCTTTCGGCTGAAATGATGATGATGATGATACATTTTGACCGTGTATTACACTTTTGTAGGAAACAGCTGTTTTTTTTTAGTAACCGATGATAAATTTCTATTTAGGGGGGCTCAGAATGATACTGAATACGTGGTAACCGTTTTCGCGTCGGTGTCCCTTCCACCCTGTATTATCTTAATTCCATCATCAGACAGAGATTATAAATCTCTTCCACTCCGTAGTGAACGTTAAACATTACGTAAAGACTTGCAGCAACTTAAAAGAACAAACAGGAGCATAAATGAACTGTGTAAATAAAATACAGCAAGACTTATAGATGGCCCGTTGCAGTTCTTTGAGTAGCCATTGCACAACAAATAAAAATGCATTGGTTTACTTTTTTAGGAGTGGTAATCTTATACCACTGTTCACTTTTTGATGTGACTGTTTATTTATTTATTTATTTTAATGCACAATGTACACAACCAATTTTACACGCTAAGCTTAAACTAGTGAGTACATGACCCTGTTAGGGCGCAGCAAGATAACTTAAAACTAATATTGCAGAGTATGTATTATTATTTATCTAATAATTATGACTTGCATAGATCATTAGGAACTTTCACATTTAAACATTATATTAATTAAAGTTATAAGTTTGAAAGTTCCAGTCTACCATTTTGATTCATTTACTTGAGTAAATGAATCAAAACGAAAAAAAAAAAAAAAAACAATAAAAAAAAAACAAAAAAATACAATCAATCAAAAAAAAAAACAATCAATCAATCAGTCAATCAATCAATCAATCAGTCAATCAATCAATCAATCAATCAATAGTCAGTTATCAGTCAATTTAATTTAAAATTTTATTTAATTGAAAAAATAAAATTTTAAATAAAATTATCAAAGGTCTTAAACTATTATTAACTAACTAACTTAAAAATAAACTTAAAAAATGGCGTCAAAAAACTCCTCCTCAACGTAGTCAACTGGTAATGTACCCAAAAGACTGGCGGCGTTGCCACGCTGTATGGCAACGCTAAGCCTTTGGCCAAGGTAAAAGCCAGCCCTTGGGTCACGGGAAGAGTCAACTAAACGTTTAGAAATGTCCTTGAAAAGGCTGTGAGCACTCGGACCCCACGGACCCAGAGTTTCAACCCCA
The DNA here is from genome assembly GCA_905163415.1 of Noctua fimbriata. Classification (NCBI taxonomy): domain Eukaryota; kingdom Metazoa; phylum Arthropoda; class Insecta; order Lepidoptera; family Noctuidae; genus Noctua; species Noctua fimbriata. Next base: position 5,444,680 of record LR990929.1, on the reverse strand, counting down.
AACGGCTCGAAAATATAGTTACCAATAAGGTTACTATATTTACGCCGCTTGAGGTTCTCTGCAGCCGCAGCCGCAGCCCCAGCACAGCACGATGAGCTAGGAAGATGGGATGGCGCAAGAGTATCGACACAAGTTACATCCCACACTAAAGGCCTACCCATCTTCCATGGAAACAAAGACATGCCGTCCGGTCTCCTGCCATCGTCGCGTGCCAAGCCATTTGGTTCTAATAAAGCTGGAACGCCGACGGTGACAAGAGCTCGACGGATGATATCATTTAAGTTCGCGTGCCGTGCAAAGCGGCCCGCACTTCGGCTGCATGAAAGGCCGTGGTGTCCAAGGCTGTTGACAGCTTCACCACAGTGACAGCGATGAGGAGAAAAACAAGGGGCGCCTAGGCGTAGAGCAGCAGCAAGGCGGAAAGTAGTGTCGTCGAGCAAAGTGCCTATGCTCGACGACGGTAGTGCGTGAAGCCAAAGACCCGACTCCCACTCACCCACAGCCAGCAGACGCGCACGCTCAGCAGTAGTAGCAGACGTGAGCAGTAAATTGTTCTGAACTACTCTGCAGAGCGGCTCGTCCCAACGTCTCTGGGAAAATGGATGGACGGGTTCTTCAGAATTCGGGCAAGTGAGTTTCCAGGCATTAATAGCCTCGGAGAAGCACGGCACATCAAAATCAATCAGTGTGGAAGCCAGGATATTCCTGATTAATTTCTCAGTGCCGTGGACCGAAGATATAAACGCCGGTAAACTAATACTAGAAATTTTGCGGACGCCGAGTCCTCCCATACGAATGGGAAGAGTAGCTTGTATCCAAGCACGGTCGTCCAAAGCCAATTAAATTGTTTATTTAATATGTCGGATCCTGATGAATATGTTTTTTTTTTTTTTAATTCTGTTTGGGCTTACTCACTCATGTACTTGAAATTAAACACAAGCGCCTTTGTTAGGCATTGTGCTGACTCAAAGAGGTAAGACTGATGCTGAGGTATGGTGTCCGATACGAACCATAGTACTCATACCTACCATGGAACGAAAGTAATCGTTCTGGCGTGGTGGCAACACATACTGGTCTAGAAACTGCTCTCGGTTCAGAGTATTTAGTTTGTACAGAAGTGTTAGTAACTGACTCTGTAACAATGAACTGTGTACGCACGACGGCCAATCAAGTTATACAAAACCAGTTTATGCGGATCTCTCATTGTATAGGAAATCTATACAAAGCGAGGCCGAGTTATACTGGAAATGTACAGCTTTATGTGCCGCCGTGTGTACAAGTTAAAGAAGCTATTCTCTAGTTTACCCGTATCCCATTCTGCGCCTACAACTGTTTGACACTATGTAAGTCACTCAGTATGTCCTGGCCAGAGCCCTATGTACCAGGATGCGACAAATATATTTGCTATTTCCAATCTAGTTTTTTTTTTATAAACAAAGGCAAAGTGGGTCGGGAAAAGTGTTTCATATTGGGTTTTTCCAAGAATTTCCCAGTAGCAGTCACGGAGTCTGGATTTGTGCCCGGTTAATGGCAGTAGGCTCGCCCCCTATTACATGGGACTTAAACATAACTGGCGAAATGTGAGTGTATTATTAGGCTGTACACCTCTGCCTAACTCTTCAGGGATTACAGGCGTGATGTTATGTCTGAATTTTTCTTTATAAAATTGAAAAGTCAAGTTTTAGTGATGTTTCGTATTAAAAGTATTATTTCGCAGCAAATCTGATTTGAAACATTTCTTTTATAAGAATCGAAGCTGGCGTGCTTTCTTAATTTGTTGGAGTCTTCTTCATAGTGTTGGAATCACTAACATCAAAAGGGGTCATTATTTGACTGCATGAGAATTAACTACTAAATCCAACATGATGTCTATTACATCAAGGTACCCAATCCAACTGCACATCATTAAAACTTGTTTAAAAAAAAAACAAAAATGCATCACTTCAAAGCTGAAACACAAAGTGAAAAACGTCATTCTTTACTACTTACAAATCATTCGTTCTCGTAAACCGAATATTTCCGAGAAAACACGGAAATACCCGATGATTTACGATGCACTATACCGAGTCAATTTTCCAACTCGCTTTTTGCATGATGAAGTGGTGCTTGGTGTTTCAAGAGGTTACCATTGAGATTGGAAAGTTCTGGAATGATTGAGTTTTCAATAAGCTCTTTTGGTAAGTTTTTTTCCGTTATCATTGCTGATTGGGATTCTCAGTAAGGTTGGACGGTCAGATATTTTCAAGGTAGTATTTAGACGAGCGAATAGATATATTCAATTCAAATAAACGATACTAACAATGTTATAAATCTACATTATCGACAGGATGGCGCCTGAAATTTGTCTCAGAATCATCTCCGAACAGGAACAACCAGAGGTCCTAGCATGAGCGCGCGGTGTAGACGTAACTAAAATACGTCTATTTTTTAATCGAAAATACAATGAACCCATAGCATTTTAGTTCAATTGTCTGCAACAAGCACAATCAGTAACATCCATAGATTTCTTTATCGTTTGGTTAGTGCCTAACTCGGTGTCAGAGTTTCTATGCCAACCCGTGATGGGCCTCCAACTTGGCTTTACATGCCGTCGAGAATTATCTCTTTCTCTCTCATGCTGGTTTCCTCACAATGTTTTCCTTCATCGAAGCAAGTGATATTATACAATACGCACATGAATCCTAAAACCCAGAGGTGCGTGTCTTGGGTTCGAACTCGAGACCTTTGACTTGGCAGTCCGACGGCCACATGACTAGACTATCACAGCTTTATCATCATCAATAGATATGAATTTTACATTCTTAAAATTATGAAAATATTATAATTATGTGTAACATAATTCTGAGTATTTCTAATTTAAAAATCAACGTATATAAGTAACATTAACACCGCGGGCTCGTGCTAGGCCCTCAGAATACGGTTAATACGATGTAATCAATGTACTACTTTGCTTGATTTTCTTGATTGGTCAAATGAACCCACAATCAAGAGAAGGACACACAAATTGCTCTGCATTACAATGTTGTACCTATATACGTTGAAAGATCATGTCTGATTAACATTAATATCACGTCAGTGTAGAACTATTCAGAATCTAGCCTCGAAATAGTTTTGTTTCAAGGACAAATAACTAAAGACGAAATTTCATTGCCAGAAAAACCTTGTTTTTCTTTTTTTTAAAAAAAAACGGTGTTTTTTTAATTACAGTCATCATCATCATTCTCCTGTTTTTTTTTTGGAGTCGGCGCATGTCCTATTCGTCCTTACTTCTCTATTATACTCCTTTCTTGCCATATCATCATTCACACAGTCCATTTATCGTATCTTTGGTCTTCCTTTTTTAATTATAAATTCGATAAAAAAATATTTATAAATTTCTAATTACGGAGCCTGGATTTGTGCTCTGTTGGTGGCAATAGGATCGCTCCCTATTACATGGAACTCAAACATTACTGGCAAAAAGTGAGTGAACTTAAGGGTACACCTCTGCAAATCCTCCAAGGATTACAGTTGTGATGTGTATATATTTTTGATAGAATTAACAGTAAGACTCAATAAGAAAATAAAAATAAAATGTACGACATAATATAATCTACCAACCACGCAACAATTAACAATACAACGTCCTTCGCATACCGAACAAGATCACGCTCTCATAAAATTCACGTCACGTCACCGTTAAACTACGGAGATGCAGCTTCCACGAGGCCAACGTCGGGCAAACGAGCCCAGTCCAAGGCCTCGGCGAAAAACTCAATAAAGACGGAATTTGCTCAATGACACGGCTAGATAAAATGTGGAGGACTGTAAATAGGGAAAATTGGATGGAGAAAGTAAACGTTTGTAGGTTTTGTAGTATATTATGTCAAGGATAGTTGAAAATATGGCCTGCATTTACATGTGAGTGTATTTGGCAGTGGTTTATGTCAAATAATTAGGTGTCCCAACTTAATATTATAAATGTGAAAGTAAGTTTGTTTGTTTGTTACCTTTTTGCGCCGAAATCCCTGAACAGATCATCCAGAAATTTTACATATTCGTTGTAAGGTGTACAGAAACGGATATAGGGCGCCTTTCATCCCGAAAAAAAGTACTATTCCTAAGGAAAACAACAATAAGTAATAAGTAAGAACGTTCTAATAATAATAGATGGCGCCACGTGTCTTCCGATTCATGATTGAATTATATTATTACAAGCAGAGTACAACCAGAATTGATTGTCAAATTCTAAATTAACGCCAGCGAAGTCGCGGGCAAAAGCTAGAATATAAAAACAAATTTCTGCGTTTGACTGCTTCGTTGGTGTAGTAATCGCGAGCGCGACTGCTGAACATGAGGTCCTAGGTTCAATTCCCGGGTCGGGCAATGTTATGGGGTTTTTCCATCAGGAATTTCTCAGTAGCAGCTACGGAATCTGGATTTGTGCCCGGTTGATGGCAATTGGCTCGCCCCCTATTACATGGGACTTAAATACAACTGGCGAAATGTGGTGTGTACTTGTTAGTTACTCATCTGCCTTACCCTTCGGGGATTACAAGCGTGATGTTATGTGTTATGTTCTGCCCTTGTCCCGTGTTACCTAACTTGTTCGGCACTATACGTTTTTTTCTTGCATTCTCTCTTGTCAACCGTAGCGTTATCACTTACAGCTTTCCTTTATTTTATTTTATTTTATACTATTCGGGAAACTTACAGCTAATATAAACAATGTTCTTAAACAATAAGAATTCGAAGGCCATTTACAAATTTCCACAGATAAACACTTGAAACAAAAAAAGACTTAAAAAAGAAGTTAGGTACAAAATACTACAACATAATATAAACAAAAAAAAAAGAAATCTACTAAATAAAAACTACAAACTCAAAATTAAGAAAAAAAAAACAAAATTCAGATGCAAACAATTACTTTTCCTTTCATATCATTCCTTTCACAATTTATCGACCTTTTCTTTAGTCTTCCTGTCCTTTACCTCCATGCCACTGTTTTACCAAAAAATAAATAATCCTTGAAGGCAGGAGAAAAACTTCATGACTCAGATTTTTTAATTTTTTTTTATTTTTCGTTTTTTTTTTCCCCCATAAAATACCTCATTTACTGCATAAATAAAATACTTAGACAATAAACTTCTGTAACATTCATAACAAGGAGAATTTCCTTGTTATGAATGTGAATAAGGAAACTTCCCTCACTACTTAGTACTAAATATTAATGTGAGCACCACACAATAATATTATTCATGTCACGTCACTATAGAACCAGAGAGAATGCAGTCCCGCGAGGCCATTTCACTGTCGCGCCAGGCCCCACATATTCTAGTCCAAGGCCTAGGGTAAGAAGTAAATAATAGCATGAAATTGGATTGACTCAAGTATGGAACAGATCAGATAAAATAATATGGAGAATTTTATCACGTGTATAGTTTTGATGCTTTTAATGTACGAGAATGATATTATGTAGAACTTTGCTTATAGTAAAGTGAGTAAGTAATAAATTAATATTTATCGAAGTAGTAGACAGGGGATGATAGGAGAAGATATCATTTCTCATTTATTTTGACAACAATTGTCAAAAGAAAGTTCACTAAGATTAAAACTATCTTAATGTCACAAAACACAAGGTTTTATGACCTGCAAGTGAGATTAAACCTTAGGGCGATGCAGTTATAAGGTCTACAATGTAAAAAGAAAATCTTACATCAGTTACTTACATTAATTTCTGAACTGCGATGAAAAACTAGCTTAAGCCCGCGGCTGTGCTCGCGTGGAGTCTCACGGGATCGTACTACCGGACAAAAAGTACCCTATCTATGTTTCAATCCAGATCATAAACTATCTGTGTTCAAAATTTCATCCAAACTCGTTCCGTAGTTTTTGCTTGAAAGAGTAACAGACATCCATCCATCCGTACAGCCATCCATCCTCATAAACTTTCGCATTTATAAAAGTAGTAAGAAAATAAGTTTTGCAAAGTGTACACAGTTACTCCTCACCTAGATATTCATATCAAATTACATTTCTAATCCAACTTTCCTCTCGCAGGTATGCTGGAAGAAATCCTTATCCTTACTAATATTATAAATGCGAAAGTAAGTTTGTTTGTTACCTTTTCACGCCTAAACCACGGAACCGATCATCCTGAAATTTTACATATACATTTTCAGGTGTACAGAAACGGACATAGGGTACCTTACATCTCGAAAAAAAGTACTGTTCCCGAGGAAAACAACAATAATGTTCTTACAATAATCGATGGCGCCATGTAAATACAATCAAATCATTTATTTGCAACGAATGCAGGTTTAATTAAAATACAGGTGAAGTCGAAAGGTGTGAGCCATGTACATTCTGCCTAAAAATAGGCATGTAAAATTTTAAATAAAAAAAAATTAAGTTGTTAGTTAGAATTATTACAATTACGCAATTATACATTGATTAAAATTTAAAAATGTCACTTGAAAATAAAATAAAAATTAATGTATATTAAGTACATATGTTCAAAATAATATTAATTATATTTATTATACACATTGAAAATTAAAAAAATCATTAGTTGCACAGTAACCTTTTTCTACATTTTTCTTTGGAATCATTTTTGAATTATATTATTACAAGCAGAGTACAACCCGAATTGATTGTCAAATTCTAAATTAACGCGAGCGAAGCCATGGGCAAAAGTTAGTTACTTATGAAATAAGCAGTACCTTTGTGCTTCTCTATCTTTATGTTATGTCCTGTGAAGTATTTTGCGTGTACATAAATAAATTTGACTGCCCCGTTGGTCTAGTGGTCGTAAGCGCGACTGCTGAGCATGAGGTCCTGGGTTCGATACCCAGGTTGGGCAAAGTGTTTTTGGGTTTTTCCATCAGGCGTCCGGTTGATGGCAAAAGGGTCGCCCCCTATTGCACATTTGGACTTAAACATAACTGGCTAACTCTAACCCTTCGGGGATTACAGGCGTGATGTTATGTTATGTTATAAATAAATAAATGATAACTAGCCAAAAATAAATATTTGGCCGTACCAAGCCCCTGTGGAACAAACACGCAGTGAAACTCCTATCTTTATCTTCACGTATTGTGCAAAATAATAACAAACTGCTAACACTGTCTTTATTTTTAATAATAGCATAAATAACGGCTATTTCTAACACGCGATTTAGTCACGCTACATATTTTCTAGCTTAACACGTTATACTGAAATGAAAATGAAGTATTTTTTAATTAAAATTAAAAAAATATCACCTTGAGACTTCATATTAATTATTGAATTTACATATTACCTGAGTGATCAGGCGTAGAAGGTTATTTAATTGTGCCTTTGGCCTTGAATTTAAAGGAAATAGGGCAGTTCAACCTTGTGAGTAGAGACCAGATTATACAGGGAGAAACAGCAGTTTTTTTTTTAAATTTCTGTTGAAAAGGGCTTGGAAGATTTTTTTATGAAGCCTGGCCGGTCTAGCCTCCGCCATTTTTTTTTTCAAAGTTGTGTCCACGCATAACACCTAAATAAATCGATAGTCGGTATCAATACAAACTAGTTTTGTTTGAGGCAAAATGTTCTAAATGTGTCACGTTTCAATCAAACTTAAAGTCCATTCACTGATGGCATCTTCAGCACAACTTTGATAGCTTATATCTCGGCAACATGACAGCTTAGAACATTTTCTCTCATACAAAACTTGTTTGTATTGATGCTAGCTATCGATTGATATAGGTTTTATGTACGGCCGCAACATTGAAAAAAAAAATTAAAAAACGGAAATTAGGCAGGCCATTTCATTCAAACTCCTTTCTAAACTTACACTGTCAATTACGGGATCTCTACCATAATTATCAATTATTGTGAGCTCCCGATATTCTGACGCTGTTGCAAGCACCATGATCGCAGGATGACTGGAGAATGCGGGTAGATAGTAAATAAATTGTTGGGTGCAGACAAATCTATCTACTCTTTCTTAGTCTTTTGCTACATGCACTACTGGAACTCGATACAAACAGACAGATAAACAGAGCAGATAATTAGTATAATGTAATGTTATAGTCTTAATTATTTTTTTTATAGTTCAATTTTACTTCTATTTCCTTTTTTTATTATTTTATTTTTTATTGTTTGTTCTGTGTGAGTTTAATAAATACTTTTTCTTCTTTCTTTTCAAAGAATGTTCTCACTGGGTTGATGGTTACAATCATTTGTGGCACTGGTGAGCTTCAAACTACGATTTCAGTCTGTTTCAGTGTTCTAAATAATTCCATTTAATTTTAGGCCTAGGCGAAACGAATTCATCATTTCAATTAAAATTTATGAAGCGAATTGCCAATTTATTTAAACTGAATGTTATTAAACAGTACTAAATGAAAATGTACATTTGCTCAATTCAACATTTGTATTATTTTAATTACCTGTAATGAAAACAATCATCATCTGCCTAGCCTTTTCCCAACTATATTGGGGACAGCTTCCAGTCTTACCGGTTTCAGATGAATATATGCATATCGTGAAAACAATGAGACAAATAATATTACATCATTTGTAAATATTTGCTCATATACTAACAAACCATACTTATTTTACGCTTGAACAAAGTTGCCACGAAAATACTGAAGTTACGTAAACTAAACAAAAGAAACCGCCGGCTTTTTATCAAAGGCATTAAAGTGATTGCATGCACGCTACTTACTACCTACTCGCCTACTTCAGCGCTTTCAAGGCAAAACTAAGCTGAATAATATAACAATATAGGAGCTTAAACTTTGCGTTTTGCGGCTTCTTTGGCACCTCCACCTTTGTCTTGGCTGTCCAAATTCTAGATTATACAACGTCTTTTGAAACTAATTTACAGAGCTGCTTAATATTATGTTTGTCAGTACCCAACCTATACCTACACTCGAGTCGCGGCAGGCCACGAAGGAGATAGCGGGACTAACTGGACAAGTTCCGTCCGAACTGGAAGGAGGACGCGCGGGTTCGCGAAAAGTAGAAGGAGTGGAAAGAGGCCTTCGCCCAGGAGTACGACAGAGCAGACCAGGGAAAAAAAATGTTACATTTCAAATATTAAAGCCGAAAGTCACTTGTTGCTCCCGTCATAGCGATTTAATTTTTGTTCTGGACTATACCCGGGCACCTTCTAGTTACGGGGATATTGAAGGTCAAAGTTCCACCTTTGTCACACATTTTTTTTGTTTTTCAAGTACAAGATTTGATAACTATACATTAAATTTAAATACCTCCATGACCGCTGTACTATTCAAATCCATCAGCACAATGTTTTGAGTGCGTTACATTGAGCGCTATGAAAAACCGTGATATTTCACACCAAAGAAAATGTTGTTTCTCTGATATTTGCGCAGTGTTATTTAATTTGATATACAGAATGCTTGATTGACGGCTTCGTGTAGTGTCCTTTTTATTTTTAATATGCTTTTGAAAATTGATGCATTATGTTTTTAGGGTACCACCGAGTTCACTGACGGTCTGCCAGTTGTCACCCTTATGCCCTAATTAATAAGGTTGAGAACTGGTCGACCATCAGTAAACTCGTAAGTACCTAATTGGATACAAGAAACCCTTGACGAAGTGACATTTTATCGACCATAGCTAAATAAAACGTTATAAGATAATTCTGCGATATTCATTAGAGTCAATGAATTTAGCTGAATTTTTCATACAATAATTTGTAATCCGAGGAGCTCGGGCAGCAGTCGTAGCAGTCGCTCGGGTTGATCTTTAGGTTAAGCCATGCTTGCCTAGGTTGGTCTGTGGATGGGTGACCGCCCATTACATACCGAGTTTCCTCCGTGCCTCAGAAAGCACGTTAAGCCGTTGGTCCAGGCTGTCATTTGTAGAGCTTTGACAGTCATTATACAGTGGCCCAAAAAGTCTGACAACTAGTCTTACAAAGGACTATCGTATTGCGCAGTGCTAACTGGGTTGTGTAGGTCAGATAGGCTGTCGCTCCATGTAAAATACGGGTATTCAGCTGCATCCGGTTAGACTGGTAGCCAACCCCAATATAGTTGGGAAAAGGCTAGGCAGATGATGATGAATTCGTAACCCGAGCCAACTGTATAATATTTTAGGTCAGATATTTTCAATCTAGATTTCAATATCGCCGCAGACAGACGAAAGGCTATTCACAAAGCCTTGATCAGACTGTCAGTAGCACTAAGACTATTCATCTCTCTGTCTCATCTAGGTATATGAAACCAGGATGGACTGACGTGGCACCATTATGTAAAGGCCATTGTCCATCAATGGACGGATATAAACAGTAGATACCGATTGATTGATGGATCACTTATCTTACAACACAACGCTTTGTTTACTAAATATTTCATCACTCAAATATCCACTTATACCGCAGATTACTCAAAATTAGAAGCAACTGTAATATACAACGTTTTCTGAACATCTTCTTGAGAAGAAATATGGTTAGTGTTTTGCGGGCAGTAACGTGAACTTACGCGTTTACGTAAGAGCTTTTCATAATATTACGCTCAATTTTACGGGAAACGATGTTTTGTAGGGATCGCGTTCTGAATATTTTAGTTGATTTTGGGTATGTAAATCAATGATATAAAAGTTTGTTACCGATATCTTGGATTTGGTAGATAAAATGTTTGTATTTGTGGCAGTCTTGTGACAAACAAAAGAATAGAAACCGCTACAGATGTTTTACGACGTGAGGGAAATTATTATTGAATTTTTCCACCACGATTTTAATAGAAGTGCCCGGTATCTGGATTTGTTCACAGGTTCGAAACATAACTGGCAAAATGTGGTTGAACTATCACTAAACGTTTTGTGTTTTGTGTTTTATCAACTAACACAAATGTTATTTTTTTATATGTATTAGTTAATTATTTATAAGATTAGTTTTGTATATTTTATCTATGGACATGAGTTGCCTGACAATAAAGGAATTATTAAATACTAGCTGTTGCCCGCAACCTTCATCCACCTGAAATTATTATAAAAATCACTTCCCTATTTTAATCTGATTTTGTTAACAATTTCATGGGTTTAATTTTTTTTTCACAAATCCTTAAATATTTTTCTAAAATAAAAGCTTAAGTTACTCCTTATAATATTAGCTATCTGAGAGTAAAAGCTCCGCTAAAAAAGGGTCCATCCGTTTCGGAGATCAGCCCGAACAAACAGACAGTTAGACATAAAAGACGGTTTTTTTTTTGTTATTAGTACCGTATATTCTCTCATATGCATTTAGTAAAAAGCTGTTATTTTGAAATTACAAACTGACACTATGTATAGGGACACCTTAGTGCCTTAAATCATCGGGGATCACAGGTATTATGTTTTGTTGTTTTTCTATTTTCACCCCTGAGTGTGATTTGAATGTTGTATTCAAATGAAGTCGTGGATAATACTTTTGAGAATAAATAAGTACTTTGTTCTAAATAATAATGCAAAACATTATGATTATTTTGTATTCAAACATCAGGGTTGACCAAAATGTTAATTTTATTTTAGGTCTTAATACCCACTGATCCCTCAGGGAGATTTGTGTCTGTTTTTTCTATTTTATTTTGGTCCAAAGAGATTATATGAAAAGTTTAGATTATTATCTTGCTCTATAAATAATAAAAGTTTGTATTAGTAATACAATAGGGCCCATCGGGTACTTAGGTACTTGCTTACTCACGAGCTGGCAACTTCAGACGTTTTATAATACCTTTATAATTATGGTGATGTAAGTTAACTTTTATAACCTTAAAAACGAAGCAAAGGATGTAAATATTAGCTGAAAAAGGTATAATTTTACGAACTTACCTAAGTAAACTCTTTAATTTTTTTGTGGTTTTGGTTTGCCGTAAAATTAATATTTTTTCCCACTTTTTTTTCCGTAACAAGTTTGGCCCAAAAGTTTCCTTTGAAAAATAATGTTTAAAAAATAAACTTAAAATTATCTTTTCTCTTTTTTTAGCAATAAAGCTAACTGTCACACACGCAATAACGAACTAACCCGTCAATACCTGGGTATCGAAGTAACCCCTCCCGATGCGTTACTCCTTGACCCGTTTCGATAGCGACGCTCACTGATTTGAGTGGCTAGTGGTTAGGAGTTCTAATTACACTCGTAGGGGAATATACGGGTGCGATTATTGACCGTAATAAGGTAACCTTTTTTAATTGAGTAGGTCTCTGAAGTGGTAAATGAGAAATTCTTATGTAGCTTGATAATCACTACATAGTATAAAACAAAGTCGCTTTCTCTGTCCCTATGTCCCTTTGTATGCTTAAATCTTTGAAACTACGCAACGGATTTTGATGCGGTTTTCAGTAATAGATAGAGTGATTCAAGAAGAAGGTTTATATATATATATATTGCACCCGTGCGAAGCCGGGGCGGGTCGCTAGTTATTCATAAAGTATTAAACATACACAAAGGCATACCCCGGAAAGTTGGGTAGAGTTGTACCTATTAGACCACCCACATTTCGCCAGTTATGTTTAAATCCCTTGTAACAGGGGGCGAATCTATTGTCATCAACCGGGCACAAATTCAGACTCTGGTTGCTGCTACTGAGAAATTCCTGATGGAAAAACCCAATAACACTTTGCCCCGACCCGGGAATCGAACCCAGGACCTCATGCTCAGCAGTTGCGTTTGCGACCACTAGACCAACGAGGCAGTCCAGCATGAAAGGCTTTCATAAAGAAGAATTAAGTTTAAAACAGTGTGAGGTTTCTGAAAAGCGGAATCAAATAAGTAAATCTTCTGTCGTAACTTAAGTAAGCCTTTGTGATTAGTTGACGGTACTCAGAACAGCCAATCAAATTGTATTCTTAATTTAAATTTAAAATCTTGGGGCTGAACCGTTTTTCTACAAAGAAATGACAAAGCTAGTAGTAGGTTCATATGTCTTAAAAATAATCAGATATTTGATAAGGTATAAACACTCGTAGTTATTATAATAACAAAAACAAATGCCACAAGACATTATTGTTTGCAAGTACTTCTTTGATCACAAGTTAATAAATTCCAAGCTCTTTGACTTAAATAAAAAATACAGAGTCAGAAACGTATTACTGACGACTTACCTACAACAAAATTCTCACAAGAAAATGAACATATTTCTCTTGATATTCCAGGAATTTTGATGAGAGCCTGAATCATGTAGTTCAACCCAGAAAGAAAATGTTTTATTAGCAGAGACACTTAATTGTCTGTTATAAAGTAAAATATCTTAAGAAAAAGAATGGTACCAGCAATGATTAAACAAAAAGCTTATTTTTTTATTCATTTTTAGGGTTCCGTAGCCGAATGACCAAAAACGGAACCCTTATAGATTCGTCATGTCTGTCTGCCCGTCTGTATGTCACAGCCACTTTATTCCGAAACTATTAGAGCTACACAGTTGAAACTTGATAGGTAGATGTATTCTGTGTACCGCTTTACGATTTTTATACAAAAATAAAAGATTAAGGGGGGCTCACCATACATGGAAATGAAATTTAAAAAAAAAAACATCATATCTATACGTGCTGGGTGTCTTTAGATAAGTCTTTAAAAATGACATTGAGGTTCCTAAAACCATTTTTTCTCAAAGTCAATCGTTTGAAAGATAGACACTTCCAAAGTGGTTAAATGTGTGTGTCTCTAATTTCTAAAGTCAGAGGAGGATAATTCTGAAAAAATGTATGATTGTAGAACGTAAAAAAAAACTTTCAACGAAAATTGGTTTGAATAAGATTTTAGTTTTTGAGATACAGGTATGCCAGTTATGCTGTCTGTTAACCTGAACTATCCCTATCCTGACCAAAGGCCTTCCTGCATTCCTTCCACTTCTCTTAATGTTGTGTTCCGTCTCGCAAATTCATGAGAATTATGCTTATATAATAGAATTAACTAGAATATGTAAAGGAACTCATTTGCAATTTCGTCTAAAACAACTTTCGTAGGTAATAATTATGCTGTACCTCCAACCTTGCAGTTACAATGCAGCTGCTTTTCCAAGAACTGCTTAATAGTTAAATATGCACACATTATCAAACTTCCAAGTAGTTGCTTCAGCTAAAATGTGAATATTATCATTAACACTAGAAACGGGAAATTTACCATGTTTACTGATTTTTTCTTTTCGTTTCTAGTTTTAATGATAATGTTAGTGACCATGATACTTTTAAATCTTATAATGTGAATATTATTGTAATAGTGCTTTAAGTGCATAGATTATATTTCTTGATAGTATGCTATCTTTGGAACACGATCCAATTGTACTCTACAAATAAATTGATCTAAAGTGCAAACGGTGCACTTAGCTAAGAATAGAAACACTATAAAGCTCACTATTTTGTGCACCAGCTGTGTTTAGTGCATCTGCATAAAAATAGACACATGCACAAAAAATGACAGTAGCGACGGTTGGACCGTGAACATTATGGTACAAGTTTGTAAAGACGTTCTCGAAAACGGCTCTAACGATTTCGATGAAAATTTGCTATATAGCAGTTTACGGGGCCAAAAAATCGATCTAGAAGAAACAACGAATTTTCACTCGAGCAGAGCGCGGTCGCTTAGAAACTTAATAAAATACGTGATAAAAAAGCACGCAAACCGTGAACACTCGATTACATCAGATTCTGATAACGCCTCTAGCGGTACCTATTAAATACATAATTTTTCGTATTTTTCCCTAACCTAAGGTATAAATTAAAAATATCTAAAACACCGATTTATTCGGTGTTTCCCTCAAAAAATTCAGAAGATCAGTTTCAGAGGTACGGGAGGGCACTAATTTGTCTTAAGACATCTAATTTCTGTCAATTCGTGCAACTTGTTAACAAAAATGTAAATTAAAATCTTTAGGTATCACATTCATAATACAATATACAACTTTATTTTTAGTATATGCGAAACCTGAATATAGTTTGTTCAGAATAAGTAACTGAATCGATTCCAATAATTTTTAAACCATGTTATAATTTTTCCCAAAAATATTTAAAAAAGTTAAAAGTTGGATACCGAGCGACTTTGAGTACCTATCGCAATAATTTACTGCCAAATTATTATTATCAATGAGCTCAAGACGACGCTGGAGGCGCGCGCAGCGTGGTGACCGCGTTTTTGTGCGGACAACTAGGTAACAGAACAAGCTTATAATTTTGTGATTTTTCATGATACAGTTTTGAAATTTTGTACATAGATTCTTAACATAAAAATACTAGACAGTGTATCAGGTTTCGCATATACTAAAACTAATGTTGTATATACATAACTCATATCATCTCATTTAGTTTTAAGAAAATTTTATATTATATTATTTTATTATTAACATTATAGAACTTTATGTTGTTGTCTTAAGGTGAATGCTGCGTATACTTTTAATGGGTATACTTACAAGCACTGTTATGTTATTTTTCTCATTTTAGTATGTACTGCTGTTGGTGTACGAAATAAATAAATTACTATATCATGTTCCAAACTCCCAAGAGACAAAACCATTCCTATTTATGGAATGAAAATTTATTCATAGAACACCTAGAAATTCTAGACTGCTACTGGGAATTCCCAAATGGACAAAACCTAACATAAACCTAACATCATTTTTATTTATAAAATCCTTTTAATACATTAATGACTTGTGAAGGTTAATCAGACGGTAGTGAAATCATCTATTTAGAACTTTTATTGCAAAGCGTAAAACCAGAGACTTACGGAAATATAAATTACCATAAATAATTTTGGCGTTCGAAATACGAAACGTATTTTTATATTACATATCTAAATCCATAATGTGTGTGGTAGGCCACATATTACGGATTTACTCGAGTTGCATTGCGTTCTGAATTATTTTGTGTGTCCTTATTTGAGATTTGTCTCTTAACTTTATAATTTTATCTTCAACGGAACGTTATTTTACATGATTACGATCATTACACTTTTTTCAAAGGTTTTCATCAAATGTAAAATATTAATTATGTATTAACCAGATCACACGAAAAGTTGGTTTGATGTTTCGTGTGTATTTACTATCTTAATTTTTAGTTATTTGAGATTTCAGAAGTCTGTTAGTTCCGACCGAATGAATTTGAATCCGTTTGCGAACTCTCTATTGCATTGGTATATCAATTATACAAGTTTCCTAATAATAAATACACAATAGCAACCGAATATCGCTTGAAGTGTAGCCAAGACTCCTAGATACGGCTCCAAGACTTGCTTTGACCTTACCGAATGTACTTGGCACAGCGTATAACGTTAAAGTTTGGTGAGGGGCTTATATTGTAGGCTTTCTTATGTAGTGTAGGTACCTAATTGTATTGTTTTATATGGTTTTAAGTGGCTATTGTTATCGATTTTTAATAAACAGTGAAAGTATAGGTAAACCTGATGACGGTCAGTTGAAAAAGGACCTAGTTTCGATGGACCGAAAACAGATCGCTTTCAGATAGCGTTTTACAAAAAAAAAATTGTTACTGTTAATTTTGTTTTTTAAATGTGCTCTAATTTTCACCTAAAACAGGGGTTGCCCTTTATATCTACAACATTAGTTTTAGTATATGCGAAATCAGACACTCGTGTTTAGTATTTTTATATAAGAATCTATGTACAAAATTTCAAAACTGTATCATGAAAAATCACAAAGTCATAAGCTTGTTCTGTTACCTAGTTGTCCGCACAAAAATGTGGTCACCACGCAGCGCACGCCTCCAGCGTCGTCTTGAGCTCATTGATAATAATAATTTGGCAGTAGGTATCTAAATTATTGCGATAGGTACTCAAAGTCGCTCGGTGTCCAACTTTTAACTTATTTAATATTTTTGGGAAAATATATAACATGGTTTAAAAATTATTGGAATCGATTCAGTTACTTATTCTGAACAAACTATATTCAGGTTTCGCATATACTAAAAATAATGTTGTATAATACCATTATTTCGATCTCAAATACATACAACTTATATGTCGTACATTACATGATTAATTTCATATTTTCAGTTCAGATAAAGTGACAACAAAAATGAATGAGGAAGGAAGAAATTATGATGGATAATAGACTCTTTTAAGATAAGATCAAAGTCCTTATTTCAATCTAGAAATGGCTAAATATTTAAAGTAAGAAACATAATTATTAAAGACATAGCAGCTGTTTATAAATGTCCATTTTCTTTTTTTCTCTCATGCGTGTTTCCATGTAAAACATAGTATTACCCTTAAATCATGCAAAACACAGTAAACAACAAACATTTTTATATTATTAAGGCTTCCGTTCATAAAATGGCTATGCTTCGTTTGTGCTACAAGAGCTCGCCCAAGAAAAAGAACAAATTGAACTGATCACATGAACAATGCGGGAAAATTCTCGAGAGTTTCCCGACAGCGGTAAATCGGAGAACGTTATAAAGATTCTTGAGAGATTTAGTAAGGAAAAAAATGAAAGTAGAAACTATTACGGGACTGACAGAGAATGTCGTGAAATCTAAGGCAGCTGTTAGCGTCGCGTCTGCTAAATGATTGAAACATTTAGAATCTTTAGTTTATTTTAAACGGTAGGCTTTCTTATTCAAGTACTAAAATAGGAGGAAGTTATTTTAATGAGGGTCGGGAAAAGTGTTATTGGGTTTTACCATCAGGAATTTCTCAGTAGCAGCCACGGAGTCTAGGATTTGCGGCCGGTTGAGGGCAATAGGTTCGCCCCCTATTACATGGGACTTGAACATAACTGGCGAAATGTGGGTGTATTATTAAGTACACCTCTATCTAACCCTTCGGAGATTACAGCTGTAAACGCAACTTGTTTTGTGGCAACCCATAATCCGAGCGCACTCGCCTGGATTGGTATGGGCTGCCACAATACGAGTTGCGTCCGAGTAGGTATCCGAGTCCACGCGGTCCGAGCGTACTCTGATCGTGTCAACGCGTAAAAAAGGCCTGAAAATGCTAGAACAACAAAAATGTACCTACATCGTTCGAGTTTTTCATTTGTTTCTTTCAGAAAGCACTGTAATAAAAAATGTTGCAAAATGCAATATCTTAACAAGATTCTGTTTTCTTCTTTGTATTTAAGACGTGCAAAAACTAGGTTTTATTTTTACTCCAACAATGTTTCAAGAATGCAAAAGTATAGTTGCATTGTAGAGCGGGTTCTACAGAATTTTCCATTTATCTTTTAATTTTTAGCAGAAAGCGAAAATGCTAGATGCGATATCCTTACTTCCTTACTAATATTATAAATGCGAAAGTAAGTTTGTTTGTTTGTTACCTTTTCACGCCTAAACCACTGAACCGATCATCCTGAAATTTTGAATATACGTTGACAGGTGTATACAAACGGACATAAGGTATCTTTCATCCCGAAAAAAGTACTGTTCCCGAGTAAAACAACAATAACGTTCTTATGATAATAGATGGCGCCACGTGTCTTTCGAATCATGTTGAATTATATTATTACAAGCAGAGTACAAATCGAATTGATTGCCGCGGACAAAAGCTAGTAAGGTATATTTATTATTTATTTATGTTCACACAAAATACTTAACAAAACATTACATTAAGATAGAAGAGCACAAAGGTACTGCTTATTTCATGAGAAATGTCTCATGAAACACTCACTCTCATTTATCTGATTTTCTGCCCTAAAAGGCTTCATGAAATAAAAAATCCTACTGAATTACAGAGCCCATGCTATTTATTTTTTCTTTTTCTTTTAAAAATGATACGTACGTACAAGAAAGGGAAGATAATAATCCGGAATTTGATCCTCTGTTAAATTTTTCTCTTTCAAATCTCAAAAGCGAAGAATTAAAATGCAGTATTGTATGGACATAATCTAAAAACCACAAAGAAAAGAGCATTTTAAGACCAATCTTACATGCCCCGGTCAATAAGTCAGTGGTCTCGGCTCTGGTTGGTCTATCCGAACAAAATCGTGAAATTTCGAATTTTTGTTAAAGTTAAATTAAATTAAATGTTAAAGGCGCTGCTTCAGTACGTCTCTTCACCTGCGCACCAGAAGATCTGCTTACTGCATCAGTGAGCGGGGTTCGCGTGGCTGAGTTTTGGGCTAAACATAACATTTGTACTATGATAAAGAAGAAGTATGTCTCGAGAAAATTGAAAACGTGGCTGTTCTGCTAGCTAACTAGCCCCAGGCTGGCACCCATCCATGAGGAGGAGGTCTCCCAAATATTAAGGCTACGGGTCTACGGCCTCTGCTAAGTATCTAGATATTAAAATTGACATGGGTGTGAGCCAGAAAACTGACGATATAAAACCTCTTTTCAAAACCTGGCGACCTCTACGAGAAAATCTCTTCATAAACCCAGAAGCTCTTGAAAAATATATCTTGTCCACATCAGCATCCATGGCTTACCCAACTTTTATTACAAATTTTTGCGTTTGCGTTTCAGTAATAATTATTGCAGCCCTATTCTAAGAAGGTATCCAATTATTAAGACAACTCAAAGCATAATACCGCAAAGACACTATTATAACAAATTATAAGCCAATTAAAACCAATTATTAATTAAAATACACCAACAATTACCAAACCACAGTAAAATGGTTTCGTTTTGCATCAAAATTTTATCTTCTTATATTAATTATTATATACTGTGCTAATTATAAACGTTGTGGGGTTTCCACTTTACAGACCAAAATTCAAACTTAATCTAAACTATTTTTGTCTCATTGACAAAGAATTGAATGACATTTTTTTTCCAATATTATTAATAAACAAGTTTTCAACAACCCAATCCCAAAATTTAATAACCTTAACCACGATGTAACTTTCAGAAAACCTCGAAACGAAAGTAAATAATTAATCCAATTTAAAACTAGGTACGAACCTGATCAGCAACTTTGAGAAGCCACACAAATTGAAAAAGAAAAAAAAAAACAGTCACGTAAAACACAACACTAGTAAGTCTGAAATATTTTTTTTATAAATTAATAAACACACTATACACGTAGATATTTACACGGGTAATAAATATTATAATTTCAGTACGCGATCGGGCGGTTTCGCAGCCGATAAGACGTAGCATCTGTGGTGAGGTCTACGCGGCACTGCTGCTCCGGCGAACGATACCCACGGTGATGCGAAGTGCGCAAGCTTAGGCTCGCTACAGATGGTGCGATTGGGGTCCGAACCGCGCGTTTTCTCCTATGTCGAGAGTTTCATTGAAAATGGGTAATCTTTTTTGGCGTTTCAATTTGTTGATATAATCTGGGTTGTGAGAAGAATTTGGTGCTTAGCAAAAACGATTCTTGACACTAAATGTTTACTGAAAATGGTTGTATATTTTCTGTAAATATTTTCGTGATGTTGAACAATTTAAAACTAGTCTAAAGTGGTAAGAAAATAAAATGCAGATCACATTAATAGTTGAACTAATTAAATTTTGTAAAATACTTGTTATTTACTGTAAGCCGTCACCAATATGATTGGGAAAAGGCTAGGATTAAAACGTACGAATCAAAGGCGAAAAAGACACTAATTCTATTGTGACTAGAGATCTCGTTTCAGAATACTAGTGGTGAACATTAGAGAGCACGTTAATGTTTATAAAACCTGTACAAGATTGCCTCTTAAGCTACTGAATTTCCATACTACGCTACCAAAAATTAGAGGAAAAATGTGAATTTGTATGATCCTGTGGATTCCGGAGCCAAATGGTTAAAACGGAACCCTTACAGATTCATCGTGTTCGTCTATCAGTCTGTCCGTCGGATTTTTAAATTTATATCATCATTCTCTTGCCCTTATCCCAATTTATTTGGGGTCGACGTAGCATTTCTTTTTTCTCCACACTTCTCTATTCGTCATTTCAACAGACACCTCTTTTCTAGCCATATCAAACATAAATAATATTCTGGCTCATTTCCTCCAAATAAATGATAGGGGGCGAGCCTATTGCCATTAATGGGGTACAAATCTAGATTTCGTGGTGGTATTAACTTTAGAAATTCCTGATAGAAGACCCCAATAACACTTTACCCGGCTTGTAAATCAAACCATGGACGTAAGTGGAAGTGAAAAAGTGTAATTGCTTTTAGCGATATGACCACTGATTGTGCTGCGGCGTAGTATTTGTTTAGTTTTCCTGTTTTGTTTTTTCCTGTTTCACGACACGGTTGGCGCAGTGGCTGAGCGATTGGTTGCTGCGCTGCGTGTCGCGGGTTCGATCCCCGCACGGAACAAATATTTGTATGATCTACAGGTAGTTGTTCCGGATCTGGCTGTTTGTGTATGTGAGTTTAAATGTTTGTAAACGCTCCCACGATACAGGAGAAAATCCCAGTGTGAGCCACGTTTTTGTTTAAAAAAAAAAATGAAGAATTTTCGTGTTATCCCTGCTGAATATTATTATGTTATAATTCCTGTCTGATCCACTATAAACTTTGTCATTTCAGTCTGATTCCCTAACCCTGACAGGTAAGTAAAAATATTTAATACTAACAAAGGATTACGAACATATTTTTTATTTATTAAAACTTTATGCACTTAATGTAAAAAAAACTGTACAAAGATGGTCATCTATCCTATCAATCTAGTTTTTAGTTTTCCGTGGCCAAATGGCACAAACAGAACCCTTATAGATACGTCCTGTGGGTCTGTTTGTCCGCCCGTCCGTCCGAATGTTACAGCCATTTTACTCCGCGACTGTAGCCACCACACACTTGAAATTTGGAGATCAGGTGTTTTCTACAAACCGCTACACAAAAGTATTGTGAAATTAAGAATTATTTTTGTAAAATCTACTCGTATACAAATTATTTTACATGCATTAAATACCTACACGGATTTTTTTTTCTTTCGTCTCCTTGTTTTCATAGTGAGTATAAATAAAATGAAATATTCTAGGTTTGGCACAGATAATGATATACCTAGATAACGCAATTATCACGATCCGAATAAAAAGCAAGCGTGCCATTTTTTGACTAGCTACTATGACGTCATAAGCACTATTTAGTGACTATACAAACAAATTACTATTTTAAATAGACTACGTTTTTGTTCTTTAAATATCTAAAATTAAGTTCTTTAGTAGTAACATTGTTGTTTTTAACAAATTCGCTTGCTGCGACAGTAGCCACGTTAAGCATAAAATGCTTAAGCCAGGCACGCGATATCTAGGTATATTTAGTCGTCTTACAACGGCAGCCCACTTCATGTATCCAATGAATACTAAACATTCATACAAAAATAGGTATTTATGAGATTTTAATAATTAAAAATATATATATTATTTAGTATTATGACGCATGACGTAGTTAAAACACCCTGTTGCGAGCGATGATCTTCTAGACTCGAGTGCTGGGTAGGTATATGTTCTCCCGTTTGACACGTAAACATCATTAACAGGATGTTTCATAATTTTATTCAAATTTTTTATTATTATTATTCTTTGTACCTATTATGGAAGATAAAAAAAATCGCACCTAGACCTATTTTATGTCGGGTACATTGCGTGGACGAGCTTTGTAAGACGACTAAAAAGTCACGGTGTATGTCTGTGGTTGACACACCTTAGACTTAATACCCGTATAATGTTACAAAAATACACTTACCCACGTGGCAAGACTTACGTTTCGACATTGGTATAATGAATGCGTGGGTATAAAGCATAAAAAGCGAGATTACACTCATTCCGAAAACTCGTGTACGGAGCGTCAATGATGTACAAGTATACTTTGGAGCTAATACTTTATTTTTAATTCTGAAGGCCGATACAGTTTTGAATGAAACATCTTTATTTATTGGAGTGAATAGTGAATGGTATCGGTGTAATGATACGCCTTCTGTACAGAAACGTGTACAGATCTTTTAGGAAAAGTATGCGCTTCGGCAATCATCGTCTATCTTCGGCAAGACGAACGCGCGGTGATGAGGATGAAAAGTAACATAGATTTATAACTATAGAAGTATTTTAGAGAAACCACTCCATGCAATTCCAAAAGCCTTTTAAAACTTTTTAGAGACAAAAGATGACCTTTGACCAGATTAAGTAAACTGGCAGAGATTTTGTCCTTTTGAGAGTATTCCCTACTCTATGGAGCGACGTACGTGCCTATTCCGAAACACGATGATTACAGAAGCGCAAATCATTTCTGGTTTAACTGTATGTTTAGTACCAGTGTGTGCGTACTGGTATTTCATCATACTGCGAAAGTAATGTGAAAATATTTTTGCTTCATATTTTAGTTCTTTGTTTATAAATCCGCCCACGTCAAATCCTCATATAGATGAAATTTTGACAGTGTGAAAACAATAGAGATTAATTAACACGACAGTAATTACTATTTAAACAAAGAACTTGATATTTTAGAAATATGAAAACAATTACTTTACGCGAAAACAATGCGAAAACTTACTACTATTATAAATACGAAAGTTTATGAGGATGTATGAACGTTTGTTCCTCTTTCACGCAAAACCGGCTGAACGGATTTGGGTGAAATTTGGTACACAGACTCTTTATAACGTGGGTCAATAGACTTATTCTAAATTATTACTAATAATTAATTTATTATTATTATTTATTTCTTATGGACTTATTCTAAATTATTACTAATAATTAATTAATTATTATTATTTATTTCTTATAGACCTATTCTAAATTATTACTAATAATTAATTAATAATTATTATTTATTTCTTAAAATTGTGGTTTTTATCCCGGTAGTACGATCACGTGGGACTATTATCGAACTCGGTGCGGACGAACCCGCGGGCATAAGCTAGTATATATTTATTATATAATATCTTGTACCGAATGTGTCACAAGCTTAATGGCCTTTTTCGCTAACATCAAATATCGATGAATATTTAGGCGCACACAGTTTTAGTAAAATCGCCGCAGGAATAGTTTGTATTTCGTATTATTCCGAAACAAATTAGTATTGCGAGTTATATCTACGGTTGTAACAGAAAATATCCCATAAATACATTTTTTTTTAATTATAATGGTTTCGTTTTTGCCATATGGCTATGGAATCCTAAAAAGCGACACTCTTTCGTTTCCCTTCGTTCTTCGTTGTTTGCCTAGGTTGGTCTGTAGATGGGATGACCACATATTACATACCGAGTTTCCTCCGTGCCTCGGAAAGCACGTTAAGCCGTTGGTCACGGGCGGCATTTGTAGATCTTTGATAGTCGTTAGGCAGTCAGTCCAAAAAGTCTGACAACCAAGGGGTATCGTATTACCCAGTACTAACTGGGTTGTGGAGGTTAGATAGGCAGTCGCTCCATGTAAAATAATGGTATTCAGTTGCATCCGGTTAGACTGGAAGCCGACCCCAACATAGTTGGGAAAAGGCTAGGGAGATGATGATGAACTTTATTCCCGGATTGCTAAATTCCGCCAAATCAATGACGACATGGTTATAATGTCCATTCTTGCTTCACCATTCAGTACTCAGTAAGCAACTCGTACCTTATCTGTGGTTTTTTGAAGTCAAGTTCGGTATGTGGGAATATTATTCAACATTTGTTACTAGGCAACCCTTGGAACTCGCCTAAACATTACACATTGGTAAATCGGTATCGTACTCGTAACTTAAATGATCGCCCAGAGGCTGCTGGAATTAATTTCCTGATGGAAAAACACTTTGCTCGAACTGGGAATCGAACCCAGCAAGTCATTTTCATCAGTTGCGCTTGCGGCTACTAGACCAACGAGGCACTCAGTAAGAGTACATTTGTAGGTAGACTTAATGCCACAAGGCAAACTCTGCCTAATGTTAAAGGAATTAAGCTTGAAATTCTGACCACAAAAACGCTTGTCTCCTATCTATTTACAGCTTTAATATTTGTGGCGCATAAAATATTTATCATAATTGTTATTTTCCGATAATTTACCGGCATTTTAATAACCACAGTTACGTTGAGAATTTCTATTGAAATATTTAATATTGAAGGCGGCTTAATCCTACCATGAGGAAAATGGCGCCCTCAATATTGTGGGGAACATTTTCTTCTTTAGGTATCATTATTTGGTGATAAATTGTTCTATTTTGAGCAAAAAAAATGTTTTTTTTTTACGTTTTCTTTTTTTTACACTTAATTGGCTTGCGTTTGGCCACAATTCGCCTGATGTAAAGCTATGACGCGGCCTAGGGTTTTTTTTTAGGATGAGAAATCATCATATGACCCCCGCTCTGGGCGGAGCGGAAGGGAGTGTCAGACTTGTACTGACTAAAACCCATCCATGTTCCTTCTTTCCCCTTTGTGTTCCAGGGCCGCGGTATCTCTTTCGAACAGTCCCGCAGGCCCTAGGGTGGAGCACGCTTGATTAGAAGAAACCAATTCTCTCGAACTTTGAAAAAGATCCAGGGAAGAGTCTGTGTAGTTTTAATGAACAGCATTATTAGACTACGTACTGTGTCGTGGTATGGGCATGTGATGCGGAGGAATGTCGTGAGGAAAGTTTTGAGTATGAATGTGGATGGGTATATGAGTAGAGGAAGACCAAAGAAACGATGGATGGACTGTGTAAAGAATCATATGGCAAGAAAAGAGTTGTCTGATGAGATGACGAGTAATAGAAAAGTATAGAAGAAGAGGACATGCTGCGCCGACCCCAAATGAATTGGGATAAGGGCAAGAGAATGATGGCTTCTTAATCTTTAGCGTGAATCCACATTTTTAGCTCGTACTAGCGCTAATAACGTCTCCGTAATCCAGAATTCCTGAAAGAGTTTTCCCTGGAGCTAAGTTTTTAAAAGGCAAGTCAATGTCACGTAGGTATGTACGAGTATACAACATTATTTTTAGTATATGCGAAACCTGATACACGTGTCTAGTATTTTTATGTAAAGAATCTATTTACAAAATGCCAAAACTGTATCATGAAAAATCACAAAGTTATAAGCTTGTTCTGTTACCTAGTTGTCCGCACAAAAACGCGGTCACCACGCAGCGCGCGCCTCCAGGGTCGTCTTGAGCTCATTGATAATAATAATTTGGCAGTAGGTACCTAAATTATTGCGATAGGTACTCAAAGTCGCTCGGTATCCAACTTTTAACTTTTTTAAATATTTTTGGGAAAAAATGTAACATGGTTTAAAAATTATTTTAATCAATTCAGTTACTTATTCTGAACAAACTATATTCAGGTTTCGCATATACTAAAAATAATGTTGTATATATGTCTCGTGGTCGCAAGCGCGACTGCTGAACATGTGGTTCTGGGTTCGTCACCTGGGGTAAGTCACCCAAGTGTAGGGTTACCATATGTAAATAGAGGGATGCCTGTCTATGGTACCTAAAATGCCTGATTTTTCAGAAAAATGCCTGTCTAAAGCAAAACACTGTAGGTAATAAGTAAAAGCCATTAGATTATAATGAAGAAGGATATTTATTACTGATATTTGTTAGAGGACATAATTTTTTTTAATAGTTCTTTCTTTTCCAATACATAAACGTAAAAATCGTCACAAGATACAGTTTTGTAATTTTGCTGAGTAATCAATATTGCTTTTACTGATTCAATAGTCAGCCGATTTCTTTCTTTACTCCACTGGGCGTTGACGAGAGAAAACGTACGTTCTACGTTCGCATTGTGTGCCAAAATAGAGAACACAAACTGGCAGATTTTCATGAATTCTGTAATGTCACCATTCACTTCCCTACTTTTGAGAAAATTGCACCACTGTGTATTTACGCTTTCAGAAAAAAAATGTTATCTGAACTTCTACAATATTCTTTTAGAACTTCGTATTCGTCAAACAGTTTCACGTCGTCAACACTGATATTCAGCTTAGAGAGAAATTCTACAGATGAAGCTAAATCAGAACTTGAGAAACTTTTCATTTCTATTTGTAAAATCATCCACCAGAAGGAAGAGAATTCTTCGATATTTTTCATCCATTTTTTTCAAATAAGCTGTTAAATCCACATACAGGCCTGAGACCAGAACTGTCAATGATTTAAAATTTTCATCCTTACGAGATTTGAGTGCATTTAAAGTTGCGTTTAATATATAGTTAATTTCTACAATAGTAACATCTTCTTTCTCAATAGCTTGAATTTTGGACTGAAACAGAGGCATTAATGAGTGAATATGCCATGAATAAATCCCTGAGAATGGGTTCTCAAAACATCGTTTGATCTCTGTTGGAGTTCCTTCGACAGAAAAAAATACTCTTTTAATGCTGTAAATAATTTCAGGATCCTTTCTATTGCTGGAAATATACTCAGACATCGTGTTTTGCGCGAAATTTAAAAATGCCTGTCTCAGACCAATGCCGGCCGCACGCCTGTCTAAACCTTAAAATGCCTGTCAAAAGCGGCAAACGCCTGTCATATGGTAACCCTACCCAAGTGTGACTAGTAGAAATGGCGATATACGAAATTAAGTTCTCCTCTGTACATTTGTGTGCTTAGAGAACAAAGTAAATAGAATATAGTAAATAAACGGCTCTAAAATTCATTACAGTGTTTCTTGTTACGCGATAGGATGAACAAAACTTTATATTGACACAGTGTAGAACTTTTGAACAACAATCTTGAAGTTACAAACTAAAAATAAAGCTAGTAGTTGGAACTTCCTCTTAAGCGAATGTTTAAAACAAATATCCAGCGAGTTATTTTAAGCTGAAAGATTTTTCTGAAAAGAATTGCTTTACCACTCAAAGCTGTTAGTTTCTTAAACTTATTTATCTCGTTTATTATTTACTAGCTTAAGCCCGCGACTTCGCCTGCGTGGAATTCGATAGTTGTCCCACGTGATCATAATACTGGAATAAAAAGTATCCTATGTGTTAATCCAGGTTATAAACTATCTGTGTGCTAAATTTCATCCAAATCCGTTCTGTAGTTTTTACGTGAAAGAGTAACAAACATCCATCCATCATCACAAACTTTCGCATTTATAATATTAGTAAGATAAGATTTATATATAATTTACTTACTACTACTACTAACTAAGCAAGTATCAAAAGAAAAGTCTGACAGAGAGTAAAAAAAATTCACATCGCTGTCAACGGGAAAACTGTTACACTTTAGTTATGGACAGGTCGGATTCTTCACCATGTTTTCCATCACCATTTTGAGAGCAGGGGTGACGAAATAAATCAAGAAACACTGATGCAAGAAACATTATTCATTATTGCTATCGATTTACGAATCCCTAAAGTGTTTTATAAATAGGTACAACCTGTCCTTGTGGCTAGCAGGTGAATATAATAACGAAACATCTGCCACAGCTATTTATACGAGTACCTATATATCAAATTCAATCAATCTAAATCAATCCGAGAGCTATTTCTGGTACTCCAGAATTCCACATTCTATTTGCCTTATATGTGGCTTCGCTTCCGTGACCTATCGCACAGGGGTCATGAATTTTGTCGGCATATACAACATTAGTTTTAGTATATGCGAAACCTGAAACACGTGTCGAGTATTTTTATGTAAAAAATCTATGTACAAAATTTCAAAACTGTATCATGAAAAATCACAAAGTTATAAGCTTATTCAGTTACCTGGTTGTCCGCACAAAAGCGTGGTCACCACGCAGCGCGCCCGCGCGCGTGCCTCAAGCGTCGTCTTGAGCTCATTGATAATAATAATTTAGCAGTAGGTACCTAAATTATTGCGATAGGTACTTAATGTCGCTCGGTGTACAACTTGTAACATTTTTAAATATTTTTGGGACAAAATATAACATGGTTTAAAAATTATTGGAATCGATTCAGTTACTTATTCTGAACAAACTATATTCAGGTTTTGCATATACTAAAAATAATGTTGTATATCAAATTCAATCAATCTAAATTCGTATTAGATCAATCCGAGTGCTATTTCTGGTTACCACATCCTATTTGCGCTTACATGTGGCTTCGCTTCCGTGACCTATCGCACAGGGGTCATGCATTTTGTCGGCATATAGAGTAGCCTGTGTCAGTGTCTCCAATATACAGGGTGCCCCTAGCCCTAACTTAATCTCCTTAAAAGTTATGACTATTTGAGTGTTTTTTTTTAAAGAAAATACCATTTGTATTATATAAGCAACTAGAGTAAAATGAGTACCTATTTTAAAACATTAAATGGTGTTTTAAGTTTTCACGGTATACAACTAAACCAACCCGCGATCATGGCGTCAAAATATCGGGAGCTCAAAATAATGAACAATCACGGAAGATATCCCGTAAGTGACAGTACAAGTTTAGTATACAGGTCATGATTTTTTTTGTAATGTCAAGGTACTTTCTTTATCACTCAATAAATATCTTGTTTCTAATATTCACGTTTGTTACACTTAACAAATAAGTACATATTTATAGGCTTAGATCGATTCCAAGTCTGACAAGTTCAGACAATCACTTATTCTTTGACGTTTATTTACGAACGATTTTCCTTATTGTGTACTTTTTTTTTGTACTGGCATCCTTTGCGACATTATTTATCTCCATTTTGGGACATTCAGTCTATTTTATGCGACAGCTTATGGCTTAAGTTCATATTTTGAGGAAAATCTAGTGGGTATAGTCTTGGCTATCATGAGAGTTAGATGTCGTCTACATAAGGTTCAAATTGCTTTGATCGCTGCTTGCTCATGAATTACAACAATTTTTGTTACTTTGATTTTTTTTTGTATTTTTGTATTTCTGTTTTTCGTGTGAGAATACTTATTATATATCTCTTTTCGTATCCTGATGTATCCTATCATTTAAAAGTGTCTAATAATATTATAAGTAATAAATACAAACGCGTTTTTGTTGATTTTCCGCCTTTAACACAGCTACGGAGTAACAGATTGACGTGATTGTTTAAAGATACAACAAGGACAACAACAAGGAACACGAAGGTACATAACATCACGCCAATATTCTCCGTAGAATTAGTCAGAGGTGTACCTAATAGCACAACCCGAGCGGCTGTTATTATTTAGCCACGAGCTCATAACTAAGTATCAATGTGAGTATAAAATACCTTTTTTCTATCTTTTTTCATCATAACAACCCCCAAGTAAGCTTAAATAAGCGAAAAACTGTCACAAAAATTGGTACGCAATTTAAAATATTTGAAACCCGACAAAGAAGCTTACAAAACAGGGATTATAACGCCAATCAAAAGAAAAACAGAATGGCCAATAGAACAATAACGCTACTAACTGAAAAGTGAACGTGATAAAACAGAAGCATCGCAGATTGATTAGTTATTAGTATTTAGTCGTTATTGATACTTCTTGCCTTCCTGCTTCACAACCATAGCAGTAAATTAATTGATCACCACGTGAAATTATGGTGGAAACTGCAAAAGATTGTAAGACTATATTTGCATTGTATAGACTCAATTTCCTAGTATTGTATAATTATATAGAACATGTGTGAGTACTATGTACCTACTATCATTGATTGGAGTGTGCCTTGGTGGTTGAGAGACTGTCATGCTCACTCAAATGTCTCGCTGATGGTGCCAGGGTTAATTTTAATTACTTTATTTATGAGTTGTTGATTTAATCTTTTTACTCTGGATGCTTTTAATGTGCACATCTTTCTACATCGTTATTATAATTGTGTAATTCCAACATGCACAATGTAACCAGTCTTGTAAAAAAAAAATTGATTTTAAAGAGCCAATCTGAAGCCAATCTTCTACGGTACCGACTTAATGCGGACACCGGTCATCGACATTATAATGTCCGATTGTCCGGTGTTGGCCCTCGATTAAACCTTTCAAGAGCACCTTAAACCTCAACGGATTAGCAGAAACATAAGCAAAATCAACATATTCTCTGTACTAGGCAATAGCCCTCCTCTCGATAGTCATCCAGACCCAGAGCGGGAAGTAACCCGCACGGATTTACTGTCAAAGTCAGACGATTAAATCGTACGACGCCTTTTTTGGCCATACTGAAAGCCTCGTCGGTCTAGTGGTCGCTAGCGAGACTGCTGAGCATGAGTTCCTGGGTTCTAAAACGTTATTGGGTTTTTTCATGCATTTTTACAGTAGCAGCCACGAAGTCTGGAGTTGTGCTCGATTTATGGCAATAGACTCGACAAACATTACTGGTGAAATGTGGGTGTACTACAAGGTACTTTGCCTGAACCTTCGATGATTACAGACATAATATCATGTTAAAAACCTACCCCAACACAATTTTACAGAACAAAACCTTGTCTGAATAAAAATTAATTACGCAACACTACTTAGTAATTATTTCACGTGGTAACTAAGCACCCCAGTTGCAGGTGAATTCAACAATAAAGTATTACCGCAGTATATTATACTAATTCAATGTCAAATGACGTCACAAATGGCTCGCAGTGCTAGTGTGCGGCATAAGAATAATATTTGTTAATGTCTCCGGTTAATTTAGTAATGGACAAGTATGCTCGGGTAGAGAACTGTTTACACGCATTTAGTTTCAGTCATTAGCGACATGGATACCTAAATGCTTTGTTTTGTTTTCGTGTTCTCATGTTTACGATTACGTTTGTTGGGATACGCACGGTTTGAAAATGAAACTCGTGGTGAGGTTGAGTTTGCTATGTATTTATTTCAAAAAGACGGTTCCTTTTATAAAAAATCTGTTGTCGTGTTCGTCGATCCAGCAATCACGGAGAAATTGATATACATACGTCATGCACAAAAAAAGATGCCGGCCGAATACATAACCTCCTCCTTTTTTAGAAGTCGGTTAAAAATAAACTCTTACCCAGCCACAAAATCAAGTCTAATAAAAATATTTCAAAACAATTTTGTTCACGACGATCCTCATGTTACACATTTTATTAATCAAATTATGTGTCGCTTCGTGTTATTTTCCATAACACATACCTCGCTATATACCTATGTGAGTACATAATTATGACAACATTTATTTCAGTAAAATACATGATTAAAGAATTTAGGCCATTTGGCAACACGCTGAATTCATAGTTTAAATAGGAAAAGTATGTTATCATGCCTCGTTGGTCTAGTAGTCGCAAGCCCGACTGCTGAGCAAGAGGTACTGGGTTTGATTCTCAGGTCGAGCAAAGTGTTATTAGGTTTTTCTATCAGGAATTTCTCAGTACCGGTCACGGAGTCTGGATATGACTGTGCCCAATGCCAATAGGCTAGCCCTCTGTAACATGGGACTTAAAAACATAACTGGCGTAAAGTGGGTGTACTATTAGGTACACCTCTGCCCAACTCCCGTGGATTACAGGCGTGATGTCCTCTAAAAAACTGTCTTAACACGAACATTTTTGGTTTTTATATAATACCTCACTCAACTTGAACTATCAAGATATGTAGCAACTGTTCGAGCGCAGTTGTCAGCATTATTAATTCTAATAGATTCTGATTATATTAATACTGGTACGATCCTTACATTGGTACAGTCACGAGCACCAATATGTAAACACTAAACAATAAAGAATGAAAATAAATGAAGAATGAATGAATTAAATTTTAATCAGAACAGTAGGTGAAAAACACTTTCTCCAAGTTACAATCGTTATTTCTCGTTAAAATTTAGGAAAGAGTATACTTGATATGATTTTCATTAAGATATCTTAAACTAAAGACTTCATTTTTCTCATCCCTCACTCAACACTCACTTTCATCATCTGCCTAGCCTTTTCCAAACTATGTTGGGGTCAGCTTCCAGTCTAACCGTATGCAGCTGAATACCAGTATTTTACATGGAGCAACTGCCTATCTGACGTCCACAACCCAGTTAGTACTAGGTAATAAGATACCCTTGGTAAGACTAGTTGTCAGACTTTCGGGATACTAATTACCTGTAACGGCTGTCAAAGATCAATCGGCTTAACGTGATTTCCAAGGCATAGAGGAAACTCGGTATGTAATGGGTGACCACCCATCCACAGACCAATCTAGGCAAGTGCAGCTTAACCTAAAGATAGAATCGAGTGGCTGTTATTATTTAGCCACGAGCTCAACAACACTCACTTTAATAAAACTTGAAAATTTTGCTAAACACTTAACAACTTTTGAAAGTGTTTTTCTCCTACTGTTCTGATTAAAATTTAATGTAGTTACGACTATAGTATTTTGGAAGTCATATTTTATGAAAAAGATCCTATCTCCAAGTTACAATCGTTATTTCTCGCTAAAATGTAGGAAAGAGTATACTTATTGGTGCTCGTGACTGTATCCACTTTTTTACTCCATCCATATTATAAACATATAGTCATACACGCACGCCAGTAGCGAGTACTACGCAACATCACCTAAGGCTAATCTACGACCATCTGGGGCATTTTAACTTACATTAGTCCTTTCTTTTGTTCATCACCTCATTTGAACGAAAGAAGACCTAAAAATGTTTTACCTGTTAAAACTTCTATTCGTAAATCTCCAAGCATTCACAACCTCTAAAACTGTCAATTGTAGCGTGCTAAATTAAATAAATTATAATCTCATGAGGCCTAGGAAGGGGAAATGCCGCACAATAGGGTTGTGAAAATGTAGACTGAAATAATATTTAGGTATGTTCCTCTAGGGATCTTACTAGAAGGATTTCAGGAAAAATACTATTTAGTTTTATCATAAAATACGTACGCTTGTGAAGTCTGAAACTACTATTTAAAATATTTGTTTACGGTTAATTACGAAAGTAATGGACTTAAATTACAAAAAAGCAGGGTAGGATTTTTTCTCAAAAGGTTTTAAATGAAAAGAGCATTTGCCTTCGCTCTGCAGCTGAACACTTAGAAGTAAGTAGAAAAAGTAATTGTATTGTTTCGTTGTAACGTAAATATTTGTGCTCTTCTATCTTAATGTAATGTCTTGTTAAGTATTTTGTGTGTACATAAATAAATAAATAAATTTGTGTCGAATAAGTTCGAGATGCAATAATATAGTTACCTGCCATGTCAAAAGTTAAAATTTGTGTCGTGTTGTGTCGATCGAACACAGACAGGCGTTTTCTTATAACCAGTTCTCCCAGAACGGTGAAAGAAAATATCTTGAGGAAATAGGCTCATCTTAGAACTAGAAACTCGAAGTCATGTGACATCTGCCACCCCGCATTGGGACTCGTATCTTGGATAACTGACCACTCCCTCTCTCCGAAAAGAGGTCTGTGCCCCAGCCGTGGGAACTCAGGCTGACTATAGTTATGCTATAACAAGCGTATTTCACAAAGGTTTTATCCTTCAAGTAAATGCACCAAGCATAGCCTACTCCTGAGTGTACTGAGAGACCTTGAGTTTGTGAAAGCTACATCTGCCATTTGTAGATCGTTACAGGTAGTCAGTGGCCCAAAAAGTCTGACAACCAGTCTTACCAAGGGGAATCGTATTACCTAGTACTAACTGGGTTGTGGAGGTCACATAGGCAGTCGCTCCATGTAAAATACTGGTTTTCAGCTGCATTCGGTTAGACTGGAAGCCGAGCCTAACATAGTTGGGAAAAGGCTAGGCAGATGATGACATCAAATGAGAAGGTAGTCAGTTGAAAATTTGAAAGTGTTTAATTTGAACGAGAGATTACTCCAAATCATTATCATCATCATCATTCTTCTGCCCTTATCCGGGTCGGTGCAGCATGTCTTCTTCTTCCATACTTCTCTATTACTCGTCATCTCAGCAGTCACCTCATTCTACCAAATATCCCTCATAGTATGCCTCGCTAAGACATAGCTGTTCACCGATATCTTTAACAAGAATATGTCGCTAGCTTCCCAGGAGATTGCATAAGGTAGACGTTTCCGTTATGCAAAGCGTGTCCCGTGAATGAGTCTAGAAAGTTTTCGATAGAAAAGGAACAGAACGATGATGTAGATCGATATTTTATGCAGAGATGCACTTACTAGGAATAATAAATTATGCTTGAAGTCGGTTTTAGCAAAATTTTCAAGTTTTATTAAAGTGAGTGCTGTGGAGCTCGTGGCTAAATAATAACAGCCACTCGAGTCGATCTTTAGGTTAAGCTGTGCTTGCCTAGATTGGTCTATGGATGGGTGGTCACCCATTACATATTGAGTTTCCTCCGTGCCATGGAAATCACGTTAAGCCGATGGTGCCGGCAGTTATTTTGTTTTCTTTGACAGCCGTTAGTGGCCCGAAAGTCTTACAACTAGTCTTACCAAGGTGTATCGTATTACCCAGTACTAACTCGGCTGTGGAGGTCAGATAGACAGTCGCTCTTTGTAAAATACTGGTATTCAGCTACATCTGGTTAGACAGGAAGCCGACCCCAACATAGTTGGGAAAAGACTAGGCAGATGATGAATCAAAGTGAGTGATAAGTGAGGGAGGAGAAAAATGGGGTCTTTACTTTAACAATACAAATCATTTATGTGAAAGTCTGAATAGAAGGTGAGCCGTCATTCTTACCTCAGATGTCGGATAAAAACTATATTTCATATAAACATATGGATTTCAGGGCCGCCAGATCTTACTTATTTTCTGATTAACAAAATGTATGATCGAGTAGTTTCAAGTGCCGTGGGCTGGTTTTCAGATATCAGAATATTACTGACTTTCCTTAAAGTATAAGTGATGGTTTTTATTTGGAAATGTAGTGTCGTATTAAATATTATAAAAAAATAATAATCAACACTGCCAGGCACTTCCGTCAACGGAAATTTCTGCCAGACACTTTAAAGCTCGGAAATAATAACGTGATTATGCTCATAGCTTGAGTCTTAATTTTTATTTAATACTCAGGGAATCTTTGCAGTACTTATCGTGACCAGCCAGATGAATCGTAGGGTCATAGGGTCAGGGGTAGGGGGTTTTTTTTCACGGGTGACCACTGAAAACCAGCGTTGTGCTGTGGGCCCCCCATAGCACAGCATCATGCTGAGTGGTAACCTGCTTGTCGCAGTCACGACATGCAAGCTGTTAATTTTTTTTTTTCTTTTTTGTTCCGTCCCGTTGTATTTATTTGTTTTATTTGTGTTTTGTTATTTTTTTGTAATTTTGTGTGACGCACGTCATGTACCTGCGGCAAATAAATATATTTTCTTTCTTTCTTTCTTTTCTCAGGAACTAACACTAATCGATGCCACACATTCTCTTAATCAGAAAATAAGTATATCAGTGTAGTGTATCAGTGTAGTGTGTGTAGTGTAGTGTAGTGTGTGTAGTGTAGTGTAGTGTAGTGTAGTGTGTGTGTATGTGTGTGTGTGTGTATGTGTGTATTTTATATATCCTTGTAGTTTATCTTAGTAATAAATTAAATTTTTGCAGATATATTTACACCTACCACTGTTTGTCTCTGCATCACCCATAGGTTGACTGGTAGAAAATGCCTATGGCATTAAGTCCGCCTCTGTACTTTGTGCTTGAAGTGTTAAATAAATAAATAAATAAGTAAGGTCCGGTGATCCTGGGATTTTGGACCATCAGCTTACACAACAAAATCAAGGACCAAAACAAAAATTCTTCGTCCTCTTAAATACCTCAAGTATCACTCGAACATATATTTCGAACTAAAATATCTAACACTACAGTACAATATGATACTCAGAGGCTTTCACCCGAGCGCTCTTATCTGACATTCGATAAGTTTTATATTTCGCCTTTGCAAACCATATTTCACCGTTTATATTGAGTTATCACTCGTGAGTTATTGTGATAGATAAATGCTTGAATATCGTGTTGAGGGTTGGGAAGTTATTTACAACTAGCTGTTACCCGCGACTTACGTCCAATTATTATAAAAACCTTCCATCCCTATTTGATTCGGATTTTGTTAACAATTTCATGGGTTTTATTTTTTTTGCATGGAACCTTAATCAATTTTTTGTGTTCCAAGGCCACGGTATCTCTTTCGAACAGTCCCGCAGCCCTGACAGGCATCGGCCCATGCGGACCCCTACGTGGTTGCTGACATCTCTTTGAGGCGCGCGTGGAACACGAACGCGCCGTCTAGCCCATAACTCGCCGTCCGCAGGCCCGCGCCTACGGTGGCCGGGAGCCACCACGTGACCCCCGACGCCCAGGGTATCTCCCGCGGTCCCTCTCACGTCCCGCCACCTCCTTCACTAGCATGACTGCTTTGTAGAAGGAAGTGACGGCTTACCATTGCTCCATGGCTTCCCTCCGGACCATGGCTTGAACCAGGGCCGGACGCGAGAGATCGCCGCCGCCAATCGCCACTACGAGGACACGGTGGTGCTCCGCCCAAGCGGGGTAGACCTCCACAGGGTGCTGCACCGTGTCCTCCGGACGATACTCGCAATGGAAACACCCGGGCGTTTCCTCCCGCCCGGTACGGTGCAGGAACCTCCCGAAACAACCGTGTCCGGTGAGGACCTGCGTCAGGCAAAAAGTGAAGGCGCCGTGGCGCCTCTCTAGTCACTCCTCGAAGAGGGTACTTAACGCCACTATGGTGGCGTGCCCTGCACGGGGTTGCGACAGTCGCTCTCTCCATATCGCCATGAGATCGTGCCGGAGGTCTGTCCGCTGAGCGGCGATTTGCCGCGGCAGCGGAGTTTCTCTCCGACGTAGTGCCTCCGCACGCCATTCGTGCAGGCGCGCGAGGACTATCGCTTCATGACGGCAATCCAGCAAGGAGGCTAGCCGCCTCACCGCAGATCTTGCGGTACCGCCGGACTAGCTTTAGGGCTATCACCTTTTGGGGCCAGTTCAGGTAGTGGGCGGCTTGCCGCCTCAAAGAACGTGCCCACACCGGGGTCTCGTAAAGCCATGGACCGCACGACCCCCGCGTAGAGCCTCCAGCAGGAGGCATTTGGACCCCTCGGTTGGGCAAGAGCCGCTTGAAGGCAGCTCCGGTCCGTTCCAGTTTGGGGGCCAAACATCGGAAATGCTTTCTGAAATACCTAAGTTACTCCTTATAAAATCAGCTATCTGCCAGTAAAAATCGGTGCAGCCGTTTCGGAGATTAGTCGGAACAAAGAGACAGACAGACTTTGTTCTAGACAGATTTAGTTATATGGAACCGTGTATGCTTTCACATGCATTCAGTAAAAAGCTTTTATTTTGAAATTACAAACAGGTATTTCAATTTTATTTATTTGTACAGATACAGCTTAGTGGTTTTAAGTTCTGGAATCAGATGTTACTTTGCAGAAATCGATACTGTTAAAAAATGTGTCTGTGGGTTCGGTGCATGTAGTACCTCTGCTTATTTTTCACACTTCCTGCATGTGCATATTTTTGCTGGTGAGAGGGTCTTCAGCCAAGCCTGGATTTATTTCATCATTTCAGTTCGGAATCACCAACTGTTGGGCATTATAGGCCTCCCCTTTCATCTGCCATTCTTCTCTGTTCTGTGCGTCCCTTATCCATGTTTCCCGCGATTTTGACGATATTGGCAACTCATCACGCTTTTGGACGATCTATTTGCGCAAATAAAACTAAATATTGCAATCATCATCATCAGACTACAGCAGTCCACTGCTGGACATAGGCCTCTTCAACCGCATGCTACTCTAGTTCAAATCAAAATCAAAATCAAAGCATTTATTTCAAGTAAGCCAGTTACAGGCACTTTTGAATTGTCAAAACAAAGACAACAATGAAAAGTAGCTCAGTCCCAGTCACAAGGCATAAAAACTGTGAAAGTACTGTAGTTGCCCATTCCCTAACGTAGATCTCTATGGAGAAGAACGGGCAAGAAACTCCATGGACACTCTTTTAAATCAGAATTCTTTTACAATAACATTACATCACATTTTTGGTTACATCATTTATGTTGAGATGGTACATTATGTGAGAACGATGTAGCAAGACGTGTACGTTAAAAGTGTACATAGTAAAAACAATTCAAAAATAAAATAATTAGTTCAAATAAGCCGTGGCAATCAAGAGA
Source organism: Noctua fimbriata (assembly GCA_905163415.1). Taxonomy (NCBI): domain Eukaryota; kingdom Metazoa; phylum Arthropoda; class Insecta; order Lepidoptera; family Noctuidae; genus Noctua; species Noctua fimbriata. The sequence continues at coordinate 5,405,972 of LR990929.1, read as the reverse complement.
TGACCAGTCACAACTGACAGCACCCGTCCACGAACATGACGCACGTATCGGCACCATTCAACTCAACCATTGTGAAGGGAACTAAATGATCCGACACACGCGCTACCATCAGCGAGACATTTGAATGACTATCCATTTATGCGCGCCTGTCCTTGTGAAGCAGGACTGAGCCAAGCATTTTTATCAGCGATATAATCGTCCACCTTGTAATATGCTTACTTTCATAGTGTGCGTTCGTCGCTCCACCGAGTCTGAACCTGAGCCTGAATATTGCAATAGACGTGGTTATTTAATTCACTGTTCTTTGTAAGCTCGTTGGTCTAGTGGTGGTCGCAAGCTACCGCAGAGCATGACGTTCTCAATACGACTCCCAGGTTGGGCAAAGTGTCATTAGATTTTTTCGTTACGATTTTTCTTCTTTTCCCTTTACATGCTTTTCTTATTTTTTGTGCTTTAGTCAGTTTTGTTAGAGAGGACAAAATTTAATTTAATGTGTTTTAGTTTGTTTATTATGGTTTTTTTCTTACCAACGTATTATAAAGTAACATGAACGCAACATTAAAATAAATCAGCCTTATTTCCCGACCGACATCATCTGCCTAGCCTTTGCCCAACTATGTTGGGGTCGGCTTCCAGTCTAACCAGATGCAGCTGAATACCAGTATTTTACATGGAGCGACTGCCTATCTGACCTTCACGACCGAGTTAGTACTGGGTAATACGATACCCCTTGGTAAGGCTGGTTGTCAGACTTTTTGGGCTACTGACTACCTAACGACTGTTAAAGATGTACAAATGACACCTGGGACCAACGGCTTAACGCGCTTTCCGAGGCACGGAGGAAACTCGGTGTGTAATGGGTGGTCACCCATCTACAAACCAACCTAGGCAAGTACGGCTTAACCAAAAGATCGCCCCGAGCGGCTGTTATTATTTAGCCACGAGCTCCTCCTCCATAATTCCCGACCCTAACAAATATTATTAGGTAATAACACGGATTGCTGTCTTATTGTTATAGTCCTAATCAAACATTTATCACATAATAGCTCACAAAAGAAACTAGGTACCTTATAGATTTATCAACGAAAACAAAAATAAACTTTTATAACTCGGTTATAAAAACTTTTGGTGATAAATTTTTCTCTTGGTCAAAACAAACCGAATCAAATCAACCACAAAATGTGATTGTCCTTCCTAATTTTACTGAAAGCATGATCTATGATCAGTTAAACACTGTTTTAAGCTTTCACGGTTTACAACTAAACTTGTACTGTCACTTACGGGATATCTTCCGTGATTGTAGCAGCCGGCATCGCAATAAGGACTCCAAAAAACCTGGTGATACTGTGAGTGTGTTTTCCATGACTTAGTGTCGGGTTCCAGTAGTGCGCGTAGCAAAAGACAAAGAAAGAGGGTCGATAGATTTGTCTGCTCTTAACAATTTATTTTCCATCCACCCGCATTCTCCAGTCAGCCCGCGATCATGGCGCTTGCAACAGCGCCGAAATATCGGGAGCTCAAAACAATGAACAATCACGGAAGATATCCCTTAAGTGACAGTACAAGTTTATGATCAGTTAATTGAACATGTTTTCGAGTATATCCTGTAATTAGATAATATGTCAATTCACTAAATAAACATTTTGAGTATGAATGTACCGGCTAAAAGGGTCCGGACTCCAACTAAGCGGAGACGAGACCAGAAGATAGAAGATGTGTTGTAGACCCACCAATAAAATTTCATAATTTACACTTGTCGTCTCCGCTTGGCTTCAGTGGAAACGGTTGACCAGAGAGGAGAGGGATGTCTAGGATGTCTCGTAAGGCTGCCTGTCCATTGAAGCGGAGCGAGGCTGCCGAGCGGAGAAACGAAGAAATATTAACCAATAGAATTGCATTAAATCTGCGCTCCGCTCCAGTATGCAATCGTATAGGTTAATATTTCTCCAATTCTCCGCCCTGTAGCCTCGCTCCGCTTCAATGGACAGGCAGCCTAACTGTTTAGGCCAGCAAAGACGAGAAGAGACGTGAGCGGTAAGCTGTGTGCGGATGCGATGAGCGATGTGATGTGTGCGTCGTGCGATGATCGCTGTGTTATGTGCGATGTCTGGTGAGAGGTATGCCGCTGTGCACGAACCTGTTACACTAAATAATCTGCTGTTCCACTGCTAGGACATAGATAAGCATCTCCTTTGCAGGAGGGAGCGAGCTATACGCCATTACGCCCAGTGCGAGTTCGTTGATGTCATAATGTCTTTGATTTTTTTATTCCGATTCCATAAAGATGACTTACTCCACCATTTTGAGAACAGGCATGATGCAATAAATTAATGTCTAAAGTGCTTGATGCTTGGGTTCGAACCCACGACCTATATTATTAACTAGCTATTGACCGCGACCTTCGTCCGCGTGAAATTATTTTAAAAATATTGCTTCCCATATTTCAATCAGATTTTATTAACAATTTCAAGGATTTTATTTCATTTTTTTTGCACGGATCCCTAATCCTTTTTCTAAAATAAAAGTAGCCTTAGTTATAACATCAGCTAATTGTCAGTAAAAGTCAAAATCGGGCCAGCGGTTTCGGAGACTAGCCAAAACAAACCGACAGACAGACCAAAATTAAAAATATAAATTAAAAATATAGTTTTTTTTTGTTTTCAAATGCATTCAGTAAAAAGCTGTTATCTTAAAATTACAAACAGACTCTCAAATTTTACTTGTTTGTGTAGGTATAGATGACTTAAATTGAAACAAAGAAAAGATCCTACATGCTACAACTACAAGAGTGACCATACATTTCCATTTTCTTTTTCCCAATAAAACTGAAACAAAACACGCTCACTTGGTTACCCTACACACGAGCAACACTGCGCAAAGGGGCTAGAGATACATCAATTTAGCTCGTTGTGTAGGATTAAAATCAGTTGAAACTGCCCCTGTTAGATTTACAGAGGAAGCGAATGTTCCTTTTGTGGAGCAAAGGAAAATTCTTTATTTTCTGCAAGTTTATTTTATGTTGCATTTTGTTTAAAGCTGGGAGTTGCTTGTTAGTTCTTCTTTAAAGATAAATAGCAGAAATCCAGAATTTTCATGACGCGGGTCTGCTGAGCACGAGGTCTTGGGTTCGATTCTCAGGTTAGGCAAATTACTATTGGGTTTTTCCTTCATTAAATACTCAGTAGGAGTCACGGAGTCTGGATTTATTTAAATGTAATCTGGATCTTAGTAATAGGCTCGGCAACTGGGACTTAAACATGCAGAAATGTGGGTGTGGAGGAAATCTAAATAACACTGCCCGACATGGGAGTCGAACTCAGGACCTCATGCTCAGCAGTGGCGTTTGCCACCACTAGACCAATGAAGCAACTAGCAACTAGTTACTACTAGAACTTACAATACGACTCGTGAAATGTGTGATCACTATGTGTGTAACTAGCCGAGTGCAGTTAGACAACCAAAAAATACTCAAAAGGTGGAACGAAGTTTATAGTGGTCGGATTTTCGTGGGACTATTTTTATCGAGTTCTTAGAGATGTGGAGAAGTAACTTATTTTTAACTAATTTCTCAAAAAAAAAACGCGAGAATGCGTGTATTTTTTCGTGATTTATTTATTTGCAAACATGTAAAACACTATAAGATTTTAAACTATCATGGTCACTAACATTATTATTTAGACTAGAAACGAGAACGGGAACGGGTTTATCCGTGTTCATGGTGCTTGCACTAGCCGTTGCCCGCGACTTCGTTCGCGTGGAAGTTTTGATGTGTATGTACAGTCACGAGCATCAATATGTAAACACTTAACAACTTTTAAAAGTGTTTTTCTCCTACTGTTCTGATTAAAATTTCAGTTTGTTACGAACATTGTACTCTGGAACTCATATTTTTATGAAAAACCGGTTACGTACAAGTTATAATCGTTATTTCTCGCGAAAATTGCTGTTAAATTTAGGAAATTGTATACATATTAGTGCTTGTGACTGTATGTGTGAGAAGAAAAAAATGAACCCCATGTGCTATTCCAGACCGGTAATATATCTCTGTTCCGAATTCTAAACCAATAGAAAAGGACAAAAACACTTCCGAAAACATAGTCCTATTATTATCAGTCGCACCAAACAAACTTTATCAGTTTACTAGCCAGGTTCCAATCAATCATTGTGTACCAGTCGCTGAGTCAGCCAAACTGGAGCGTGTCGACACCCTGTGATTCAGTTATACAGTTATTTTATGGGAAAACATTGGATACTTTCGTTTGTCATCATTACTGATAGAGAAAGTTGAGTGAGTTTAATAGAATCCAGCCCCTGTAGCATGACCACCGTAGACAAGGATTTCTTTGACGGAAGAATCGACAAAATGACAGATTGTGTCGACACAATGACAGATTTCTTTGCACTATCTGGCATTTTGTCGATTCTTCTGTCAAAGAAATCCTTGTCTACGGTGGTCATGCTACGGGGGCTGTCATTTTGTGGATTCATCCGTCAAAGAAATCCTTGTCTACGGTGGTCATGCTACGGGGGCTGGGGGTTACTATGACGTCAAGCGGGAGTAATTCCAGTGTGGCAAAGAGACAGAGCTATACAGGTCGTCAGCGCCATCTCTGGAAACTGGAACTGGAATTACTCCTGCTTTAAGACGTCATGGTAAGCCACGAGGAGTGATGTGGATAATGCGAAGGGATGAAATTTTGGAATGGCGTTTCTATGTACTTTGTTCAAACATGCCAACTGCATATTTTATAAATTTACCGTTGTGAATGGCAGAAACAATACGATGCCGAAATATAGAACATCACGCCTGTAATCCCCGAAGGGTTAAGCAGAGTTGTACCTAATAAGTGCACCCTCATTTCGCCAGTTAGGTTTAAGTCCCATGTAATAGAGGGCGCTTCTATTGCCTTCTACCGGGCACAAATCCAGACTCCGTGGCTGTTACTGCGAAAAACCCCAAAAAAATACTTTGCCCGACCTGGGAATCGAACCCAGGACCTCATGTTCAGCAGTCGCGCTTGCGATCACTAGACCAACGAAACAGTCGACTTCCACAATATAACTTTGCAAACTGCACTTACTTTCAATACTACCAATAAACAGAAACAAACATTTCCACCCTGATTTCATCAAGCGGTATTTACAGTTCATTCAAACTCAAACTCAAAGCATTTATTTCAATTAGACCATCACAGGCACTTTTGAATGTCAAATAAAACAAAAAAAGCGAAGCTACAGTCACAGTCACAAGGCGTAGATCTCTATGGAGAAGAATGGGCAAGAAACTCCATGGACACTCTTTTAAATCAAATTATTCTTACAAAATCTTGGTTACATCGTTCATGTTGAGATTATACATATATGTGAGAACGATGTAGAAAGACGTGCACATTAAGAGCGTCCAGAGTAAAACATAAAAACAACAATGAAAAAATAAAGTAATTAGAATAAACCGTGGCAGCTAAGAGATGACCAGTCCCAACTGACAGCGCCCGTTCACGAACATGACGCATGGATCAGCGCCATTCAACTCAACCATATTGAAGGAAACTAAATGACCCGACAGACCCGCCACCATCAGCGAGACATTTGAGTGAGCATGACATTATCTCAGCCACCAAGGCACACTCCAGTCAATGAAAGATAACAAAATGTTAAATGTAGCCTTACAGTACACAGTACTCACACATGTGATATGCAATTATATAATACTAACATATGGAATCTATACAAAGCAAGGATATTTTACAATCTTCTGCAACTTCCACAATAATTTATCACGGTAATCAATTAGTTTGCCCCTATGGTTGTGGAGTAGCAAATTGTTGCTTCTAATGTGAACACAATGTAGAGATAGAAAAGAAAAGAAAAACAATTAAAACCTTAAAGATTAGGATAAGCCCTACTAACCATAATAGAAAGTCTACATGGTGGTACTCACATTAACAAAAACTGAAATAATGCTTCTAATTAATATAAAACAAAAGTAATCAAGGTAACTAAGTTTCCAAAGGCGAAAGAGAAAAATAAATAAAAATTTAATGAACCAGAGGGAAAGAGAGGGAGGAACATTTAAATTAAGCCAACCAATAACATCGTCAAGCCCTCTTGAACAAACTATTGCATTCAAGAGCATTTTCTCATATTTCCTAGCATTTTCTCTACATCAAGAGCGACTATAGAGAAAAATTAAAACAATCTTCTCTACACATAAAATTAAACCTTACCCACAAAAAAATTAAGTCCAAATTACAGTAACACGGTTGTTTAGTTGCACCCTTTTTGCATACCCAAAGTTCTGCTATTACAAATTTGTGTTGTCACATCGAACGGAAATCTTATACGGTTGAGTAGCGAATTTGAACTTTGTTACTATTGCAATTAAGTTGCTTGTAAGGTAGCAGAGTGGTTCGCCAAACAGCTCTGACGGGCTTGATGCAGAAATTGCACACCTTGTCATGTAGAATCAAGTTTCCATGTAATTTTGGTTGGTTTTTAGGTATTAGTTTATGTAGTTTTTATTTCTGATTTCATTTGCATGCATTGCAGGCAAAGTAAGTAAAGGCAATGTTGCGGGCACTTATTTCGACCTAAAGCGCGAATAATATGGCAACGGCGTAAGGTGAAGGCACGGCGCAGGCGCAGCGCAGGCATGATGTCGCTTCAAAACGTTTTCATACAAAATGTACGTAGGTGGCGTGTCGTGAATTACACTCAAGCAGCGCGGCGCAGGTTTTTTAGTTTCGTTATAAATTCCACTCCTGAGCTGCGCCTGCGCCGCGCCTTCACCTTACACTGTTTCTGTATAATTCGCGCCTAACATCAACTCATTTAAGCGAGCAATGAAATAAACGGAGGTACATACCAGAAGACACTTAGCATAAGCATAATCAGCCTATAATGTCCCTATAGGAATGGGCTATAATTCACTACACAGGCCCAGTGCGAGTTGGTAGATGTCACATGTCTTCGAATTTTTGGTTCTAGGACATGCCGGTTTCCTCACGATGTTTTCCTTCCCCGTTTTAGGAGCAGTGGTGATGAAATAAATTACACAAAATAATGCGCCTGCCTAGGTTCAAACCCACGACGGAGCCGCCACCACTGGGCCACCGCTTACACAAGACTCTTACGCCAAGAAAATAATTTTAGCCTCAACTGCGACACAATGATCGGTATGAACAAAAGTAAAAGGATATTATCATTTGTTAGCATAAGGACAGATTCGCTTTACGGCAGATTCGCGTTAGGTCAGATTCACGTTGGGTCAGATTCATGACCGCCATACTAACTGATTGGTGGTCGATTTTAAAACTATCTACTAGATAGAAAATAATGGAACAACATCATCTTCCTGTCCTTGTCCCACGTTATTTGGGGTCGGCGCAACACGTTTTTTCTTCCATTCTCCCCTGTCAATCGTCACGCTTTCTTTTACTCTTTTTTTTCGTATTATTCCTCACACAATCCATCCATCTTTTCTTAGGAACACACACCAAATAAATTCGGGTAAGATGGAGGACGGAGGGATATATAAGGTCTCATTAAATTAGATGGACAAACTTTTAGAAATCATTCAGACCACCAAAATAAAAATATGAAAAACGCATTAGATACTTACTAGAAAAATAAATCAGCTAACGAAAATACAGTAAAAATGTTGGTTACCCAATGATTTAAGGTCAAAATAAAATCACTTTAATCAGTGTTTTTTTTTGCTTGGATATCTTTGGTTAGACGTACTGAACGCGGTGTTAAAATTTGTCCATTTATTTTAATGGGACCGTATATATTTCGTTCATTAGGGCATGATTTTCTTGACTTAATTCATTGCCTTATGGTGCTATCGGACGTTTGCTAGCCCAGTATACTAATCGCCAGTAGAAAATAATAATACATTTTACCAAACAAAAGGTACTATCACACACAAAACATATAATGTAATTGAATACAGAGGCAAATGGTCTGCGTTACCCGCTATTAACACTAGCACTCATCTAATTTCACGCCTCGACTGTACCTACTGTCAGGGCCGTCAATCCAGACACGATTTAGGTTTGATTTTTTTTTTATTATTTTAGTTTCCCGCAAAAATTTGGTAGATAAGTATTTATGTCGATATCGTAAAGGAAATAAGGATCATTTTCTAGAGGCAACAGCTTACATTAGGATAATAAGAACAATATATTAGGGGTTAAAGTATGAAATTGCTGAATCGTGAAAAGTGATATTTCTATATTAACGTTTTTTTTTTCTTGGAAACGTCTGACCCGATTATTTAGGATGCAATTGCAATAGTAAGAATGAAAAAAGCTGCGTTGCACTGCGTATCTTAAATTCTCAAAACACAGTCTATGACAAAAATATACCTAGTTGAAGTAGTGAAACCGACCGCACATTAAAACAGGTGTTTTGACACACTACCCTATGAGGTAATATGCAAATCATCATCATTCATCATTTCAGCCGAAAGACGTCCACTGCTGGACATAGGCCTCCCCCAAGAAGGGGGGTTTTGCCATAATCGCCACGCTTGGCAGGCGGGTTGGCGATCGCAGCATGGTTGTTATAAGCACAGAGAACGCTGCTGCCCATTCTCTGGTAAGTCCCTTAGTCGCCTCTTACGACACCCACGGGAAGATATGGGATGGTGCTATTCTTTACGTCCGGACACCATACAGAACAAATGCAAATACTGGTACGGTTTTTACGTCATTTAACAATTAATCCAAAAAAAAATGGAATTAGGAAAACATATAACTACACGTCAAAGTTACAAACAGAACAAAATGTGAGAAGAAAATGGCAATATCATGGTTAAAGACCAATTAGTTAACTCGTTTGACACTACGACAATATTACTTTACTATGTAAATTTGTATAAAATTTTATTGTCTAACGATTTTAAATTTTCACCTATACTTTTGAACATCACCGTGGCACGTCACAAGGTAGAGCATTAAAACAGATGGTACATTTTCGTTCACCCCTTTTATATTCTGAAATTCAGTATTCACGTCCATTCTGAAATTCATATTTGTATTCTCGACTACATAGTGTTTGCTTCGAGACAACGAACTGACAGGAATGCTGTGGTTGAGTGAAATTTTTGAATCCAAAATGTTACTGCAACAATATTTTCCCTTTTGTATACAACATTATTTTTAGTATATGCGAAACCTGAATATAGTTTGTTCAGAATAAGTAACTGAATCGATTCCAATAATTTTTAAACTATGTTATATTTTTTTCCAAAAATATTTAATAAGTTAAAAGTTGGATACCGAGCGACTTTGAGTACCTATCGCAATAATTTTGGTACCTACTGCCAAATTATTATTATCAATGTGCTCAAGACGATGCTGGAGGCGCGCGCTGCGTGGTGACCGCGTTTTCGTGCAGACAACTAGGTAACAGAACAAGCTTATAACTTTGTGATTTTTCATGATACAGTTTTGAAATTTTGTACATAGATTCTTTACATAAAAATACTAGACACGTGAATCAGGTTTCGCATATACTAAAACTAATGTTGTATAAAATAGACGGATGTAAAATGCAAAGATTGGTAGTACAGTCACATAATAAACTAACACCCACATATTGACCTATAAGTGGAGAATTGACAAACTTAAGTCGTACTGGGCAGAGCACAGACTTAGGCAGACAGCTGATGGAGCTGAAAGGTTCTGGCGTGGAGACCATGAACGCATAGGAAGGCATCCCTTAGAAAGACTAATGACTAGTCTTGTTACAGGTCGTGGAAATCCGGTGAATGCGAGAAGCACAGGATCGATCGTCGTGGCGACGCTGGCGAGGTCTATGTCCAGATGAAGACATATTGCTGCTGATATGACGATGAAGAGAATAAGCTAATAGTTACTTTTGGACTCCAAACGTCTTTTTGGAGAAGCCTACCCAAAAAGTACCACCGTAAAGGACCATGGGCACTATGCCATACATTTGGCACCAACCCTCTACGGTAATAATACCTGTCTCATTTGAAAACTTCAAAACTTCAAGACTTCGTCCAAAAGACCCAAATAGTTATTTTATCTAAAAAATGTGGCACCCCTAAAACGTATCAATAATGAGACCGTCCAGATTCAAACAAATAGATTTCCAATGTAATTATTGCCAGCGATATTCAACGCTAACACCAAATTAACGATTCTAGCTTATATCAATTATTTTTTATTCATTGATATTTTAATTGATACCAATAATATGAAAAGGAGCTTCAGATCAGATGTCTATAATAAATTATGTTATATTTTATAAAAATTGTTAATCTTTACTATCGTTGTAAACATTCTAAAGCGAGAATTTTTCCCAACTACATAATTATGTCGGGGTCGATTTCCAGTCTAACTGGGTGCAGCTGAATACAAGTATTATACATGGAGCGACTGCCTATCTGACCTCCACAACCCACTTTAGTACTGGGTAATACGGTATCCCTTGGTAAGACTGGTTGACAGGATGTCGGGCCACTGACTACCTGTGACGACTGTCAACGGAGGCAAATCAGTATTTAATGGGTCCCAACCCATCCACCAACCAACCTAGGCAAGCGCGGCTTAACCTAAAGATCGACCCGAGCGGCTGTTATTATTAATCCATTAGCTCCTCAGCCAGAGAAATCATAATTATGACCAATAAAATATTCAAACCAAAAAAATCAACACACAATCTCATCTCCTAATACAGAATCACAGGACAAAAGCAATATTCTATAACAGCTTTCTATCTCAATCACAATGTAAGTTGAACTCGATATCTCGGCGAAGTTAGCTCATCGTGATTGCAAGTTCGATAGTTACGGAGATATACTCTCACAGACAGTTAGACGGGTAAACTTCGTAATATGTGTTTGTCTTACCCGCATGAGATTGCTATCTTCATCTAAGGATATTATGTGGTAATATGCCTCCTACACATCTATGTAACATATAGCCTTCCTACCTTATTATGTTGATTTTTATGCTTGCGGTATTACAATGATTTGTCCTTAAATCCTAATCTACTTTCAATCTTCTCGACTTAAATTGTGTTTTAGATGAGTGCACCAATCGATATATATATATATATATATTTGTTTTGTATTTTGAGAAATACAAAACAAATATACAACATTATTTTTAGTATATGCGATACCTGAATATAGTTTGTTCAGAATAAGTAACTGAATCGATTCCAATAATTTTTAAACCATGTTATATTTTGTCCCAAAAATATTTAAAAAGGCTACAAATTGGACAGCGAGCGACACGAAGTACCTATCGCAATCATTTAGGTACCTACTGTCAAAATATTATTATCAATGAGCTCAAGACGACGCTGGAGGCGCTCGCGCGGGCGCGCTGCGTGGTTACCACGTTACCACCAGGTGTGATTTTTCATGATACAGTTGACATGATATTTTGTACATAGATTCTTCACATAAAAATTACTAGACACCTGTTTCAGGTTTCGCATATACTAAAACTAATGTTGTATGTAAAGACACAGCCAAACACACTCACAATGCCTCCAAGTTTTTTCGAGTCTTATTACGACGCCGGCTGTTCCTTTTGAGCTCACTTAAATATAAGCAGTTGAGTAAGCTTCTTTGATTTAGCAAAGGACTTCCATTGGCATGTGAAAGGAAAAGGCACTTCAAATACTCAAAGACAAAACATAGGATTTCTTTTCCAGAAAATTTAACCTTTTTAAAAGTACTTTTTAAAGAGAATTGATACTTTAATGAAAATTGATTAGAAATTGTGCCAAAATAAATATTTTGGGCGCGCTAGGTACACTTTGTCCCTACAAAGGCAACTTGATTTCCCCACATCAAAAACCCTTTTACCACATCAAATCCTGGACCGATAACTCAACATGTAATCGGATACCTTGATTAAATATGCACACGTGTTTTTAAAATAAAGGCAGCATTACACGGTTCAACCAAATATTTTTTTTAATTCTAAGCATCTATAAATGTTAAGATTTGAATAGAGATCATCATTCATCATCATGATCTCTATATGAATAGAGATGAAACCATATTATATTATAAGATTTATCAGTGTTATTAAAGTATTACTTAGACATTTTATTGTGTTAATAATTTTATGAAATTCATATTTAGTTTTTAAATGTTACGTTTAAGATGATTGTTCTAATATTTGGATGCTAGTCTACAGCGAAACATGTAAGATCATAAACCCTATTTAAAAGAACTTAATGTATCATGTTTTAACACAAATAAAAATTTACTCTTATTAAAAAAAATTGCAGAATACCCAAAAACCAATGTAGAAAAAAACAGACAGGAACATACTTTTTCCAATTTTTCTTGGGGTTGTCTCAAAATGGCTTCTGCTCACACGGTCAACATAGAATGATTCACATTTATGTAGGCACGGTTTGAATTAGTTAACATAATCAGCCTTCCCACGTCTGAAACACAGACCTCTCTGTAAAACGGAATCCACCGTGCGAGCCCAATGCGTCTTGATTAAACTAGTTGATTGATCCTAATCGAACCGTGGGACGCCAGCATTATCATCGGCTCAGTAATATGCTTAGGTGTCAAGTGTCAATCGTCCCCTATTGTTTTAGAGGCCCAATATAAACACTGATTGACCGGTCCCTAATCAATGCTACCTGAAGGCTGACCTGATTGATATCGCTTGTATTATGTAGATTAATTTCGGGTGTGGTGTGTGTTAAGGTACCTTTGGGTCAGATTACCTGTGTAGTTTGAACACTTTTGAGGTTAGAAAGCTTTGATGTTGTGATAAGTGAAGGTTTAATATTGATTTAAATTAAGTTTTGGCAGAGAAATAGAAAGATGTCATAAATTATAGAGTTTCAGTCGTTTGATCAAGCTTACGCCTCCTGGTTCTTCTTCTTTGCGTGTCAATTGCAATCAAAATTGTGTCGGTCCAGAACTGAGCCACTAGTTTGGCGCCTTCAGTAGCGTCCATTAGTTCATGTAATGAACAGACACACAGGACACGATATTAAGTGCCCCATCATTTGTCAAAGCACCACATTTACACTCAAGGGCAGAGTCAACAATATATCTCCATTTGAGCAGGTTTTCCTTGCTGAGGCCAACCTGGGTCCGGAGTCTATATAAAAACCAATTTTCCAGGTCAGCCATGGCAACTCACCTGCAGGTTGGGAAATTTTCAGCTGGTGGAACGAATGGGTTTGGTGAGAATGCACTACCTCGCCACAGCTTTAGTAATTCCGTAAATAGCTCGCTAGTGAGTAGGGTGACACTCACATTTAGAGATTCTCTATTTAAAGATCATAATGGTACGATCCTAAGGCTACCTCAACCACAAGCAAATCTACCGCAAAGCCGTCTAATGGCTCTAAAAACCACAGCGGCACGGCAGGTGTTTATGATACTCCATGAAAACGGCTCCTTAGATCGCGACATTGCCCCCTGTTGAAATAAAAAAAAAGTAATCATTTGATCGGATAATGACAAAACAATAAAACAAAATTAGATAAAAAGATAACAACCAAAAAAATAAATAAACTAAATTGATCCTGTACGAAGGAGTTTAGTTTCAACTTTGAGAGCTGACTGTCTTGTACAAAAAACAGTTGAAATTTATAGTTGACGAAAAGGGACTCAATGTATGAAGATTAAAATAGTTACGAAAGGGCACTTTTTTCACTTGTTTTGCACGTCTTTTGTTTAGTTGTCGAATCGGGAAAGTTACCCGAGTTCATCTTCCGATAGATTATAGGAACTGCACTTTGATTTGACTTTCATAGCAGCCTAGCCTTGGCCTAGTTACCTACATTAAATCTACAACAATAATCCCGCTTTCAGAGACAATAATATTTCCTGTGTCGACTTCAAAAATATAGCAAGCTGTCTGTACATGTTGTAGCTTTGCCAAACTTTATATAAACGGCATTTTCCAATGTATTCATACACTTAATAGTTTTTGACACTCCAACGGTAAGTCCCTGATGTTTTTGGCAAGCATTTGTTTTGGCAATGGGTTACAGCGTGGTTCCTTTCGTTGTCGGTTGCTACGCAATTCATTGCAGGCCTTCAGAGTTTCTGTTTATTGATATTGCAGGCTGTTGTTATAAAAGAAGAAGTGTTAGAAGGTTACATTTTTATTAGAAACTAGAGACCCGTCCTTGCTTCGCACAGCGCCACCTATCGGGTACAAAACTATATCTGATATAGCCTATTTTTTAAGTTAAACATCTAGCAGTTGAACGGTGAAAACTGTGTTCAAATCCATGCAGTAGTTTTTGTGTGATGCTAGTACAAACATACAGACAGACAAAGATTCTAAAAACTGTTGTTTTGGCTTCTGTTGCTTTAATAAAGACCCCCATATATATATTTTTTTTCAATATTATCAATGTAACAGCCTGTTACAATTTTACTATAAGTGTAATAAAGTGGGTGAAGATAGTAAATTATCTTTTGTTATTAACTGTGCGAGAATAGTAATAAGAGATTTATACCTAGTTTGTATTTATTTTTCTTATTTACTAGCTGTGCCCCGCAATCTAAAAGTCCCGTCAAAATCGGTCCAGCCGTTTCGGAGATTAGCCGGAACAAATAGACAGACAGACAAAAATTTAAAAGGCTGTTTCTTTTGACATTACAAAAAGTCACTTCAATTTTATTAAGTTGAATAGGCTCGCGTTTGACCATTATCTCACCTGATGGTTAGCGATGACGTGGTCTACGATGAGGCACACTTGCCTAAAAATAACTATCGGGAAACAGACTGCGGCAAGATCTTTAACGCACTATGCAAGTTTTCATTTTGAAGTTAAAATAAGTAAGCATGTTCGGTATTTACTTAGCAAAGAAGTATTAAGACCACAATTCACACGACGATTCACGGCAGTAAAATATATCGGGTGCCGCAAAAAATAAAACCTACCTATGTGCAACGTGGCCGAATTTTAACACTTTGAAATACTGACACATCAAAAATACGGGGTGTTCCAAATTCTAAACCATCTGGCAACACCATCTGGTTGTTGTTATATTGCTCTTGTTGCCTAATGGCCTGTTGGCAGGGCAGGCCGCAACTGACGGCGTCTAGTCGATTTTGAAGCCTTTTTGTACAACGCTGTCACAATTTGTGGACGGGCGTGGAAAAATTGACTTGCATTTTGTACCCTTTTATTTTTCTACAAATTCGGAGTGTGTTCGGAAAAATTTTGCAGCACAAAATGTTGGGGAAAATTCGATCATAAGGCTCGATTGTTAGTTAGGGTTGTACACTGTTTTATAGACAAAAATTTTAAAGAATTTCGTTTCATATTAATTTTTTCTCATATTGTCGTTTCATAGAATACTCAATACGCAGAATACTTACTTTGAAAAAAATTAAATCTTAGATTTTTGTTACAAACAAAATTTAATGTTTCGATATTCATATCATAGAGTAACAAATCAAGTACTCATTATACTCATATTGTTTAGTTAATATAAAACTTATTAGAAAAACGTTTTATCGAGTGACAGTTTCTAAATGTTTCAATTCATACCTTTGACAAAATGCATACCCTCCTATAAAATAACAACACCGCGTTCACAAAAACAATACGGCTAATCTTATTATTCTCATTAATAGTGACTTAATATACACGTAAGTACTATGTTTATTTTACGGTCCATAATTGTTGGAGTGCCCTAATTACTGCGAACAATGTCGACGTAGCGCTTGCCGGCCGCTGCCGCGGCACCGCTCGCTTCGCTCGCTATAGTTGGTCACAGTTTTAACCTAACCTAACCTATTTGGTCGGAGTAAACTGAACGTTTCAATGTCAAGGTAAATATCAAAATGTTGTAATAAGACGTGGTCGACGGGTAGCCCTTCGGGTAGGCTTCTATTTCTGACTGCAGGGCTTAAAGTAACCTAACTGTCCTGTCCGGAGACGGTATGCCCCAAGTCCTGAGCTCGCTTCACTTGCTCTTGCATCAATGCCTTGTTTATGTTGATGTGGTGAGTAGTGTATACAAAACAACATAAAAAATAGGGGTACGATAGACGCATTCGACTGTGTGTATATTTATTTATAAAATTATGTATAGCATAACGTCTACTTTTACATTTTCGTTAAAATAAAATACCATGGAAAAATACACCGAACTAATAATATTCGTTAAAAAATAATTATATATCATTCATTATTGTCCTAGATAGCTAGTGTATAAACATTTGAATCTTGACTTATATACAAAACCAAATGGTTAAGCTAGGCTCTGTTTAAGAGGCCCATTCAAGTAACGACTAAACTTGAAACCAGTAAGTACGACAAATAATTACTTCAAAACACGCTATACATTCAACTGGACTTCAGTGCTAACAATTTGACATAAACAGCGCTTTTGTTTCGTAGCAATAAGGTCGATTTTCGTAGCATAAGTGTTTCCTGACTGGCCACACACGACGTACGTTAATTTCTTGGTCACAAATCACCATACAAATTAGTTACCTTGTAGAACGAAGTCAACACACATGGTCTTAAAAAAACGACACCTTAATTAAAAGTACACAGCAAAAGGCAGGTCCGTACAAAGAAAAGATGGGGCTGAAGCAATTAAGTCATTTTTATTACACCTCAGGTTTATGTGTAGGCTATTTATGACTAACTGATTAAGAAGCCGAAGGTTATATTAGCAGAAAATCAGCAAAAAAATTCTGCTATTAACAGCCCTATGTTTTCTGAATCTGATCGCTTCTGAAAATGACTACAACTTATCGTAAAGTGATTTTTAGTTTAGGGGATAGTAATGTTTCTATTCATCATGATCATTTTAGCCGAAAGACGTCTACCTCTAGACATAGGCCTTTCCCAAGCGTCGCTATTCTACTAATCGACCGGCCTTATAATCTACAAACTTTCGCCCTTGGCTGCACCCGCGTGGAGTCCGGAACTTGTCCTACGTAAACAGACTACTAATAAAACTGAAGGTCCGTCTCTATGAATCTAATAAGAAGTCTCAAGGTCACTAAAAGCGTGAAGGAGTGGATAATCGGAGTCTCTCTGCGAGATCGAATTAGAGTCGAGGAGATCCGCAAAATAAAAGCACTAGAGTTACCGACTTAGCCAAAAGAATTTCCAAACTTAAGTGGCAGTGGGCGGGTCACATTGCTCGTGGAACAGAAGGCCGATGGGGCCGAAGAGTTCTACAGTGGCGTTGACAGACCACCCACAAGGTGGACCGACGACCTGGTGGAGGTTACGAGAATCCGCTGGATGACAGCATCGTAGGGCCAGTGGTTGTGGCGATCTTTGGGGGAGGCCTAAGTCAAGCAGTAACGTTATTCGGCTAAAATGACGATGATGATGATACTAGGTTCATAAAGTACCGTTAGTGTGTCAAATAGACAGACAAAGTTATAACTTTCACGTTTATAATATTACTAACTGTTGCCTGCGGTTATAAACTATCTATGTGTCAAATTTCATCCAAATCTGTTCAGTAGTTTTTGCGTGAAAGAGTAACAAACATCTGGATCCATTCATTCTCACACACTTTCGCATTTATAATGTTAGTAGGATTAGTATGAAGCAAGTCTAGCTTTGGAAACGATGATTAGAACACAGTTAACGAATATTATATCTAGCTTTTATAAGCAGGTACTTGCAGAAAAGCAAAACTCATTGCTTTTCTTCAAGTACCGCTCGTAAAAGCTACCTAATATACCTTCCGATAACTACGTTAATTGTATGACATCAGCATTCTACCAAACTACTTCCTTGTGTCCTCGCCCTTACGTAGTTGTCATTATTACACGACTGTTTGTGCGTCTTTGACTCGGCGAAGTTCTTTGTTCCTTTGTAAGAAAAACAATGTGATAGGCCCGTTATAGTATGAATGTGATATAGAGCGCTTATGAATATGTATTAGAAGACGACTTAAGGAACTAATGAGTCATACTCATTATAGCCGTATCAAGTCCAATGCTTCAATAAGACGTTTTCATATACAAGACACTCTCATTCACTAAATAGGATGCTGTTGAAGACTTCTTGAAGTTTCACGTTTATTTATAAAGGGGTTGACACCACGCATAGGTAACTTGACAATAACCATTGTTTAAGACCGTTTGTTCTTCAATTTTGATTGGTTTTGCCAACTATATTGCCTAACCATTGCGACAATAACAATGTTTTTGTATCTCAAAACAGTAATTTAAAAAGTTATGGTTCTTGTACAGGTTTTAGATGCTCACCTTGACATAGATACTCGTATGTATTTTGGAAAAATGTCTTTTGGTGAAAACAGTGTGTTGCCATGAGTGTTCGAGAGTTACAGTGGACTGGGACAATAGCTTTTCACATTCATACTCTGATGTTTTTCAAAGTCCTCTATGAACAAGCGACATTTAGGTCAATGTTGTAATTATTTTTCTTCTTAAATGCCAATGGAGCCAAGAGGCTTACTCAGCGTTTCGTAGAATTTAAGCCCATAGAAGTGTTTGTTATTATTTCAACGCGAATATTATGCTAAAATACAAAGATGGTTCACACTCTATTACATACAGTTTGTTTTGTAATGCTTTGTATTAACGATTAATAAGAAGAAGTCTGAAAGTACCGCCGGTGACAAATAAGTGTGTGATAATCGGTTGTTTTCGTAGTGCATGTGATGTGGAGGAATGAGGAAAACGTCGTGAGGAAAGTTTTGAGTATGAATGTAAGAGTAGAGGAAGACTAAAGAAAGCATGGATGGACTGTGCGACGGATGATATGGCTGAAAGGAGATGTAGGTATGGGAAAAGACGACATGCTGCGCCGACCCCAAATAAATTGGAATAAGGACGGGATTATGATGACGTTCAGTTAGTGTCATGTCTTCATAAGTTACGAAATCGCCTTGATGAGTTTTTATTGAAGTGGCGTAAAAACTAATTATCATATCACACGAGTTCTAAGATAAGTTCTAAGGGGAAAGCAGGTTTGTTTTTTGACTTCTTTTTGCCAGTAAATGATGTTTCGTATCGGTATATGGGACCGACTTAAAATTGAATCACGTGTGGTTATTAATTGCACTGGAATACTTTTAATTAAAATTCTTTTATATTTACCAGTCTTTGCAGAATAAACTGGAAAATGTCCGAATTTTCCACCAGCATGTAACTTGGCCAAAATAAAAGAGGTCCAACAGTGCAGCAGTGCCAATAATTCGGAATTGAGCGTTCATTATAAATGTAAAACGGGAGATTTTACAGAGATGCCTATTATTGGCGATATTTTCAACCGTATATTTTTAAAGAAACCTCATTGTGGTATGTTATTTGGCTTTTCTTTTGAATGCCTCAATATCAGGTATATTTGATGGAGCATCATTAAATGGGACTTAAACATAACACGTGAAAAGTGGATATACAGGGTGTAAACGGACCCTTCACGAAGCCGTCAACCCAGCATTCTGTACATCAAACTAAGTAACTTTATGCATAAAATATTACTGGGAAGCGACTTTTTTTGGGTCCAAAAATCACGTTAAACGTGATTTTACGTGGCAGGACTCAATACATTGTACTGATGGATGGATTGAATAGTACGGAAGTCGTGGAGGTGTTTAAAGTAAAATTATCATAATACACTATATCGTTTGCGTGTAGCGTGGCGAAGCGGTCACGTCTGCTAACAGCAGGCAGCACCTTTTAAAAAATCAATTTACGCTGCACGAGGGTGCCAAAAACATCTGCATGTTCCGTTATGTAATCGCAATACACTGTTGTTACACGGACGGGGTTGGAACCGTGCCAGTAGACCTAGGGTTGTCAGGTGGAGATATGTGTTAGGGCTTGAACTGACTGTGGCGGTCATAAACAAATGACGACCAGAATTTGTACGAAGTCTTAAGCAAAGAAACTTGGAACAAAATATGAAGAACGATGATTTAAAAAATAATATGAAAAGTCTACCTCTGTTCCCTGAACTGCCTCGTTGGTCTAGTGGTCGCAAGTGCAGCTGCTGAGCATGGTCCTGGTTTCGATTCCCGGATCGAGCAAAGTGTTATTGGGTTTTTCCATCAGGAATTTCTAAGTAGCATCCACAGGGTCTCGATTTATGCCCGGTTGATAATAATAATAATAATATTTGTCATGTGGCTGGCTCGGCATTTCCGTATCCGGGTAAACGGACATCTTATCGTTTCACTAAGTCCGTCCGACTACATGTCTGTTTATACACGTCAGGTTGTCAGGAATTATTCCGTTAGGCTCGTATATCATGTGGGCAGAAGATGGGTTTCGTGCAATGAAAACACACTGCGGTGCGATACACTGTTTTATTAAACTAACAAATTGCTTGAAATTAAAACTTAACACAATAACACGGGGCACAATGAATCGGGTACAGTACCAAGACGCCTCCACTCCGCTGCGATCAGACACTCAATGTCGTTCTCTCTGTATACATCACGGCTCTGCAGAAGCACGCTGTGGTGTGGGTAGATTTGTA
The DNA here is from genome assembly GCA_905163415.1 of Noctua fimbriata. Taxonomy (NCBI): domain Eukaryota; kingdom Metazoa; phylum Arthropoda; class Insecta; order Lepidoptera; family Noctuidae; genus Noctua; species Noctua fimbriata. The sequence goes on along the minus strand of LR990929.1, from coordinate 5,385,500 downwards.
AGTAGGTCGCGTGACGTCACCACTGGCGTACTTGCGATTCGTTTTATGTCCGTACCTATGACCGGGTCCGACAGATACAGGGTGTAAACAGAGCCTTCACATAGCCGTCAACCAAGCATTCTGTACATCAATCTAAGTAACTTTAGGCAAAAATTATTGCTGGCAATCGACTTTTTTTTTATGGGTGAAAAATCACGTTTTACGGTAGGACTCGATGGAAGGCACTCAAAGCATTGTGCTGATGGATGGATTGAATAGTACGGGGGTCGTGGAGGTGTGTAAAATAAAAATCTTACATTAAAAACATGTATTTAAAAAAAAAACTTGTGAAAAATTTGGAACTTTGACCCCCCAATATCTCCGAAACTAGAAGGTTCCCAGGTATGGTCTAGAAAAAAAAAATATCGCAAAGACGGGGAGAACAAGTGCCTTTCGGCTTCGTTAAGGGTCTATTTACACCCTTTATGTATATGTGTGGTATGTGACATATGAACATATGAAATATGCAGAGTTATAAGCTCAAGTAATTTCAAAGGAAAACTAGACACTGGCTTCTACAATGCAATTTATAATATTGGTAGAGCCAGACTATACAACGTTAGTTTTAGTATACGCGAAACCTGAAACACGTGTCTAGTATTTTTATGTAAAGAATCTATGTACAAAATTTCAAAACTGTATCTTGAAAAATCACAAAGTTATAAGCTTGTTCTGTTACCTGGATGTCCGCACAAAAACGTGGTCACCACGCCCAGCGTTCGCGCTCCATGCTCCAGCGTCGTTTTCAGCTCATTGATAATTATAATTTGGCAGTAAGTACCTAAATGATTGCGATAGGTACTTAGTGTCGCTCGGTATCCAACTTGTAACCTTTTTTAAATATTTTTTGACAAAATATAATATGGGTTAAAAATTATTGGAATCGTTTCAGTTACTTATTCGGAACAAACTATATTCAGGTTTCGCATATACTAAAAATAATGTTGTATAACATACACATAATATACATAACATGAATTTTAGATTAAAACTTTAACTTTGAAACCCGTATAAGTAAGTAATGAATGTTTTTTTTTCTTTTTCTCCTATTATTTATTTTCTTTTCTATTGTTGCCACAATAGTAGTTGACATACGACAGCCATTTTAGAAAATGTGATCAAAGCTTTCAATTGTGACGTCAACCATCAAAGGAGGTTTACCTTTTAATCTTTTTTATAATAAAAGAATTGTGTGACCACACTCTTACAATACACTCAAAGTCATTGTGTGTGACTCACTAAAAGTGTAGTTATTCCAGTCATGATACGGAAATTCTTTATTTTCGTATGAAATATTATATATTTTTCCTGGTGAAAGTAGCTAAGTCACTTTGTGCGAAAATCGGTAAGTCGATGCCTTAATACATAGTTATATTGTTCCATGAATAATACAATATATTTTTTTTAGAGAGCAATGTTTTCTGAATGGAGTTATTGAAGATATGCTATAGCAGTAGCTGCCTTCAGTTTTTAACCCCTATTTTCAGACATTTTTTTTATAAAATACACATAACAACACGCCTGTAATCCCCGAAGGGTTAGGTAGAGGTGTACCTAATAGTAGTTCCATGTGACAGGGGGCGAGGCTATTGCCATCAACCGGGCGCAAATCTATACTCTATGGCTGTTACTAAGAAATTTCTGATGTAAAAACCCAATAACACTTTGCCCGACCCGGGAATCGAACTCAGGACCTCATGCTCAGCAGTCGCGCTTGCGACCACCAGACCATCGACGCAAATACGAGATTTTTATAAAATGAACTGCCATATACTACTGTTATAAATCATACGAAATTAACTGCCGCTTACCATATCCTTAAGTTATATTAAACTTATACTATGTAGATACGCACTTTTCCAAACCTATCAACACGATTTCAATTATTATGTTTATTTAGAAATAAACTCGAGTTGTAAAATATACCATGTACGTTGAACTGTAGACATATTAAAAACCAGAAAACAACACACACTCTTCAATTTCTACACATACTTACAAAAAGGTACCCACGACTAAGTCGTTATAAAGATTGTCTATACCAATGCGTTCGCTGTGAAATTGCTATGGTTATCGCTTGTAGTCCCGATCGTGTGCCACAACCTTTATTGAACCCCATTCGAGTGTGCCAGGGGTGCTATTGTGAGCAATACAATTCTAGAAATTGATACTTTGTAGGCTGTCGTGGTCAGAACATCAGAATAGATTGCGAATGTGTTGTGGAATGTAACGTTTTCTGCACTTGTTTTTTTTTGTAACGGTTTTGTTACTGACTGTGGAGAAAAATTTTAGCTGTTCACTGGTTGGAAAATAACCTCCTTGATATTAAAGGATGTTTGAAATGAAAATGCCTGTGAAAAGAGAATCAGTGTAAAAGTTGAAAGAGAATCGTCAGTTATGAGAAGAAATGAAACGCAAGCTAACAGAGTGATGAATTCAAATTTTGATAAAGAGATCAAGGCCGAAAAACAGGTGGATGGATTGTCAGGGAATGATTTAAAAGAAAAAAACATGCTGCGCTCACCCAACGTGACATAAGATAGGCAGGAATAATAATGGTGACCTCACAATAACAAATCACATTTCGTCGTTGAAGTTCTAACACCACGTGAGTCAAAAATATCAATTTTACAGGAAACTGAAAAATCTGCATATTTATACCATGTAATAGTACGATACCATTTTACAATATAATTTACGTTCACTTCATATTAGATAGAGACGTTTCTGTGATTGGTTGAATTCTCTAGCAAACGGCATCAAAAATCAAATGGAAAACCGCTTAAAATGACATACGTAAAACTATTGCAATTGAGATCAATCACTTGAATTTGGATTTATAATAAACTTCACAGAAAAACTTTACAGAATAGCGCTACAGGGCTGATGGTATGCCAATGGTTCATGCTATTCAAGATGGAGAGAATCTCGATCTCATTATAACAGTATATGCACTCGATCGGGCTATCCACACTATTGTTGTGCAGCATCAAAGAGATATAGAGAGAAATATACAAAGGATATCGCAGGCAATAGCGAAATTTTTCATGTTATCCAGTGGTATCATAGAAATTGAGTAGAAACCTAAAATGTAGAAATGTCTTGCACTAGGTAGATATCATGTGACCTATGAAAATAATGGTGTAGTTCATATATTTTGTGTCACTTTTTTAATTTAGTACTTTACAATTCTTTTTTTTTTACCTTTGTATAGATTCTTTTTTATCGATTGTTTGTGAATGTGTGAACATTGTAGGCTTTGTAGATTCCCAGCTGCTGGTTAACTTTTGTTAACTTTTTATTTTGTTCTACATTTTTTGTGTAGTAAGGCAACGACTTGTTGTCGGGCCTACGCTGTCCCCCCATACTTAAGTACAAATGCTGTTTCCATGATAATATCGTAACACCAAATGATTTGAAAAGAGTAACCATGGAGTTTCTTGCCGGTTCTTCTCCATAGGAAACGACCAACCCGAACCGTGCACCTTTTTTTCGACGTTTTATAAGTGCCCATCTAGGCCTATATGAAATAAAATATTTTGATTTCCATCCATTATAGCCCGAAGGATCTACTTCTGGAGCACCAAGTTCTCCGTTGTGTAGTTCAATGTGTAATTGCTTGATCACTTTTGCTCTTTTGCCACGAAAAGAGAATGATGATGAATGATGAAGATAAAGACCCACTAAGATGTAATCGATAGACTGTGGGATATCTTGGAGTCTGAAAATGTACCAACCTGCCAATATTCAAACGCTGTAGGAACTTCTTACAAAAATACTTACAGACATTTACGGATCTAATCATCCTTAATAATAATTAACTATAGTGTGAAAAGGTAATAGCTACGACCACAACATCCTATCTTCCTCACACTTCTAAGCTACCCAAAGGACCGGTGTCTTGCTAAATTGGGGAAATTACAAAACAGCACTGTTAAGAAAAAGTGTTATGACAATGGGACCTGTCGTTTGTAATAAAACACCTCATGGTTTTAAGGATTATTCTATAAACATTTTTAAATCTAAGGTAACTTCACTACTTTCAGGCAAATGTTATTACGCAGTGAAAGACTTTCTAAATGATACGAATTTATCCGGATTATGATTGTTATAATTAACTGCAAATTAGACCATGTAAGACTTATGTACCCGACTATAATATTATTAATTGACTTCACTTTAATTTCTATTTTGTTTTGTTGACATTATTTTCTTTGTATTAATATTTTAACTTATGTAATAATTTGCATGCTGTAAGGTAGACTGTAGCCGATCTCATTAATTTATGTACAACACCTAACCTGTACCTACTTTCATAGCAAATAAAATTCTGATTCTGATTCTTCTAAGGACCCACACACGGATAAGCAGGCACGAATCGGGAAACGGGTATCGGATTATGACAAATGTGGTAGACAGTGATTTCAACCTAAGTGATATTTCGGAAATGTGGTAACACAATAATACCTTTAAACAGGATGGAAGGGACACCGATGCACAAACAGTTGCCACGTTACCTCGTACGATGTACTGAACACCACCACCGTATACAGTCATTTTGAAAAAATTCTGATGTTTTTTTTAAAATACCGTCGAACAAATTTATATTATATATACACCACTCTTTCTTAATTAGTACAAATACTTAATGGGCTTATTAGAGAAGATTTTGTTATTATATATGTAAAGTCTCAATAAATAATATTCATAAACAGCAAAGTTATAAGCGTTTGTTTATATCCCAAAATGTCACTCAATTTATGGAAATATAGTTTGCCGGGACCTATGAATGGCGACACGAATGGAAAAGCACTGGTAATTGTTATGAATGATTGATTCAATTGATGTCCCTTGCCTATTACCATCAACCGGGCACAAATCCAAACTCCGTGGTAGCAGCCATAGAGTTTGGATTTGTGCCCTGTTTCCTGAAATCCTGAGAAATTCCTGATAAAAAAACCCAATAACAATTTGCCCGACCCGGGAATCAAACCCAGGACCTCATATATAAGATTTTAAACTATCATGGTCACTAACATTATCATTAACACTAGAAACGGGATATTTACCGTGTTTACTGATTGTTTTGAGTTCCCGATATTTCGGCGCTGTTGCAAGCATCAAGATCACGGATAAACTGAAGTTATTGCGGGTCTACCCCCTTTCTTGTTCGTTTTTTGCACTCAGTACCGGACCAGGGCCAGGACCAGGATCAGGACCAGCATGTTGCGATTGCGACCACTAGACCATCCATGCTGTTATAATACTTGGACAGATAATGTTGTCACACAATAACAAATACACAAAACAGATGACCAACACAGCGATGCCAGATTACCAATGCAGATCCGTCTGGTCGCGTGTGGTTTGTTTAAGCCCGGCTTTTGTTTACATATGTGCATACAGTATACCCAATTTGCATACACCGTGACTCGTGGATTGTCAGTGAGAGAAACCGCTGTTTGGGGTATTTTATAACCTCCAGACGGAAAAATGGTTCTATGTATTTTAGATGTAGGACTAAAATTTTTAGTGAGTTAGTTCGTGTATTATTTTTCTTCTTTGGGTCAACTATGAATATGAAGAAGTTATGTTCTGTTGGCATCTATCTGCTCTCCAAAACGGTGTACGAAAACAACGAGATGAATTCTTTCTTCAATTCACATACACCGTGGCTCGTGGACTAGCGTGTCCAGTTGATGGCAATAGCCTCGTCCCCTATTACATGGAACTTAAACATAACTAGCAAAATGTGGGTGAACTAGGTGGAGCACGTTTGCCTAGAACTACTATTAGGTACACCTCTAACTAACCCTACGGGTATGACAGGCGTGAAAATCACATATTATACAACAAAGTACAGCAACATGAAAGCCTTACATCAGGTGAGTTCTTGTGGCTTCCATTGCGTCGGAAACTCACAGCTTTCTGTTCGGCCACGAGCTACACGATCATGCAACACGCGTGTTACGACCACGACTGCGACTACACATAAAAAAAAAGTCGCTTAGAGCATTTCATGAGTCGCGGCAACGTGATTTGCGACGCGGCGGGACACACTCGAAGGAACGCAAATTGCATGGCCCGAAGCAGTGCGGGCAGCGGGACCTCAAAATGAAAGCCTTACGTCTTCGGGCGTATTCTTGTGGGTTGCATTGCGTCAGTAACTCACGGCTTAGCAAGATTTATATGGGAGTTTGTCTCTCCCACACGAATTATTATGGTAAATAACTAAATACAGGTACAAGACGATTTATTTATTCGTTTGTGCTGATTTAAGGGTGCTTAACTTGCGTAGGGACTTAATATTATTATTTTTTTTAGGAAGATCGAAAGACAGCCATTTTATATTATATCTCCAGCTTTTTAGGGTTTATTTATAGACCGACCGCTTTAATAAGTCCTCCGCCTTGCCCCTTCAAAGGCACATTAAGCGTCCACAAAGTTCTAACAATATCCCACAGGTTATTTGCTTTAAAATAACCATAATCCACGTAGGTATTACGATACTAATTGAACCAATACGTGATCAAACTTCAGAATATTCTATTTAAATTGATACCTTCGCGAGGACTCATTAAACCTGTCGGCCTATAGGAAGAAACCTTCACGAGATAAACATATCTTACTGTATGTTTGGCGCGTACACTTTTTACGAAAACGATGTCGCTTAGAATTCGGTCATAATTTATGAGAGCATTCATTGTGCCAATTCATTGCCGGCTTTTCTGTTCCCCGATCATTAAAATCTAGATTTCTTCAAGATTCAAGTAAATTTCTTCTAGCGCTTCATCAAGCGAGCTACAGCCAATTAAAACATTCAACAAAAAAGAAAAAAAACAAACAGCAGAATTCTTTATTTAGACATTACAATGCCATCACCCCCACTTTTTCCTTTTACAAAAACAATACGCCAGCCAAAATAAATGAAATTTAATGGCCCAATAAAATTTCGCGGCCTAAATAGCTTATTTCACCCTACATAGATTTGAATTAATTGTTTTCCCTATTGCCCGAAAGGAGTTGGATTTCATTTGTTGCCTTCTGTTTTGTGAATTTTCATGTCATTGTGTTTTTTTAGTGTTCCATTTTCCGATTTCTTCTTGAATCTAAAGGGTGTAAATAGACCCTTAACATAGCCGAAAGGCACTTGTTCTCCCCTTTTTGCGATATTTTTTTTTGTTCTAGACCATACCTGAGAACCTTCTAGTTACGGAGATATTGGGGGTCAAAGTTCCAACTTTTTCACAAGTTTTTTTTTTAAATACATGTTTTTAATGTTAGATTTTTACTTTACACACCTCCTCGACCCCCGTACTATTCAATCCATTCTTCAGCACAATGCTTTGAGTGCGTTCCATCGAGTCTTAAGGTAAAATGTGATTTTTCACCTCAAAAAAAAAGTCGTTTCCCAGTAATAATTTTTGCGTAAAGTTACTTAGCTTGATGTACAGAATGCTTGGTTGACGGCTTCGTGAAGGGTCTGCTTGCCCCCTGTATACTAATATTATAAAGCTGAAGAGATTGGCGTCCAAGAACTGGCAAAAGAAACGTGGCTCGTTCGGCGACGAGATGGGCAGACGACATAGTTGCCATCGGGGGAAAAACCTGGATGAGGCTGGCACAAGACCGAGGCGATTGGCACAAGAAAAGAGAGGCCTATACCCAGCAGTGGGTGAGTTCGGGCTGTGGATGATGATGATGATGATGAAGATTTTGCCTGTTCGGTTGAACGCGCTAATCTCAGGAATGCATAGCCCATTAATCGAGGAAGTTTATAGGCTACATAACATCACGCAACAGGAGCAGAGCATCAATGAATAATGTTGCAAAAACGGGGAAAACTTATTCTATGTTATAAAAATTTCACGCGGATGAAAGTCGCAGGCAACAGCCAGTTTCTTATACGTATTATGATTATGAAAGTGGACCTTAGAACAGTTCTTAGCATAGACATAACCAGCCTATAATGATGCCACTGACGGAACACAGATCGCCTCACAGACCAGAGAGTGGGCCGTATTGTGTAGATCTCTTCAAAGTCCGAGTGCATCGGATTCGTCTAGGCAAGCGTGTTCCGCCCTAGGCCTCATCATCGCTTCACATCAGGCGAGTTGCCACCAAACGCAAGCCTATTAGGTGTAAAAAAAACACCACTCAGACCCGCGCAGTATAGTCGCGCGCTTCGCTGTATGAGGTCACTCGCGCGTAACCTAATCACGTGTCAAAAATGAGTCGGCAATATGTCTACTCCAATGTGGTCCTATTTTTATTGAAGGGCACCTGACTGGCGGTTCTTATTTGGATATGCTGCAGAATATGATACCGGAGTTGCTAGAGGATGTGCCTCTGGCATATTTACGCGGTATGTACTATCAGCATGATGATGGATGCCCTGCTCATTTTGCGAATTTAGTGCGTGCGTATCTAAACAGTGAGTTTGGTGAGCAGTTGATAGGTCGTGGTGGCCCTGTGGCTTGGCCCGCAAGGAGCCCTGACTTAACCCCACTGGATTTTTATTTGTGGTCTGAGATAAAAAGACTAGTGTATTTCGAGGAACATACTACTCGAGATGAGTTAAGAAGTGCGATTGTGGTCGCGTTTATTATTGTGAAAAGTGACAGAGACACATGAGCTAAATTTAAAGAAATGGACTCCATTTTGAGCAGTTGCTTCGATACAGGGAAGTGTAAATTGTGAATAATCTAATATCCTTAGCCTTAGTTAGTTATTACGTTGATTATGATTATGAAAATGGACCTTAGAACAGTTCTTAGCATAGACATAACCAGCCTATAATGATGCCACTGACGGAACACAGATCGCCTCACAGACCAGAGAGTGGGCCGTATTGTGTAGATCTCTTCAAAGTCCGAGTGCATCGGATTCGTCTAGGCAAGCGTGTTCCGCCCTAGGCCTCATCATCGCTTCACATCAGGCGAGTTGCCACCAAACGCAAGCCTATTAAGTGTAAAAAAAACACCACTCAGACCCAGTGCGAGTTGGTAAATCAAATATATTATCTTTGATCTTTATTTTAAGACATGTCGGTTTCTTCATGAGGATTTTCTCTACTAATGGTAATACAATAATTTACACAAAGAAGTGCCTGTCTGGGTTGAACCTACGACCGTAAGTAAGTAGGTGTCGTTACTACTGGGCCAATAGTACCCTCTCTGTATTTCGTTAACTTATATTAACCATCCTCATCATCAGCCTAACCTTTACGAACTACTTTAGGGTCGGTTTCCAATCTAACCAGATGCAGAGTTGAACACCAGCATTTTACATGGAGTGACTACCTATCTGACCTCCATATCTCAGTTTATACTGGGTAATACGATATCCCTTGGTAAGACTGGTTGTCAGACTTTCGGGTCACTGACTACATATAAGGACTGTGAAAGATCAACAAATGACAGACGGGACCAACGGCTTAACGTTCTGTCCAAGGCACGGAAGAAACTCGGTATATAATGGCCGGTCAGCCATCCACGGACCAACCTAAGTAAGCACGGCTTAACCTAATGATCGACCCGAGCGGCTGTTATTTTTTTAGACACGAGCTCCTCATTTCGTTAACCCGTAATGACATTATGTAAACAAACACCGACCAAGCCTCCTTGATCCTCAAAATTTCCATGCCACAGTTTTAAAACCATCAAAATGTAGATGAAACAAAAGGTACACGCTGCAACGTCGTTGAATAATCACCGACATAACTCAGAGAAGGCTTTTTGAATTCAACCCCAGACATTAGCATAGGAATCTAAACACCGCGGTGGGTACGAAGAACGGGGAAGCTCGACGGGGTTTTTGTTGATATTTTAGTAGAGTATTTTCGTTCATTATACTATACTTCATATTTGAAGAGTTTTTAATGAAAAGAACCTGGATCAAAAAATGTTTTATTGACTTGGACCTCATCTTACTTTAAAAAATTTTGAACTCCTCATCATCTGCCTAGGTTGTGTCTCTACGAAGTTGGGTATCGGTTTCCAGTTCAACCGGACGCAGCTGAATACCAGTATTTTACATGGAGCGATTAGGAATTCGCACCTCGCAAAGTTGGGATATCTGGCATCCACAAAATAATTTGTACGTTCGTTTTGATATCTCTTGGCAAGACTGGATGTCAGACTTTAGGGCATATTTTGAACTCCTTATTACTTTACAGCATTAGTTTTAGTATATGCGAAACCTGAAACACGTGTCTAGTATTTTTTTGTAAAGAATCTATGTTAAAAATTTCAAAACTGTATCCTGAAAAATCGCAAAGTTATAAGCTTGTTCTGTTACCTAGTTGTCCGCTCAAAAACGTGGTCACCACGCAGCGCGCGCCTCCAGCGTCATCTTGAGCTCATTGATAATAATAATTTGGCAGTACCTAAATTATTGCAATAGGCACTCAAAGTCTCTCGGTGTCCAACTTTTAACTTTTTTAAATATTTTTGGGCAAAAATATAACATGGTTTAAAAATTATTGGAATCGATTCAGTTACTTATTCTGAACAAACTATATTCAGGTTTCGCATATACTAAAAATAATGTTGTAAAATACGTTCAGAAAATACGTACTAAACACATTGATTACAAAAAGACACCTTTAATAGTGAGTAATCTTAGAATATAATGAATTTTGATGAAGAACACTTAAGTTATGCTTTAAGTGACTTAAAATAAGTTCTCCAAAGTTCTTAAGTTTAAAGTGATTTTTATGAAGGCATAATAGGCATTTAAATACAAACTAACTGAAACACAATATACAAAGTGTACACGGACCCCTTACGAAGCCATCAACCAAGCAGTCTGTACATAAAACTAAGTAACCCTATGCAAAAATTATTGCAGGGAGACGACATTTTTTTTGTGGTGAAAAATCACTCAATGTACTGACACTCCCTGCCGCTCCGCCCAGAGCGGGAGGGAGGGACTTTTGATGATTTCCCATCCGAAAATAAAAGGCACTCAAAACATGGTGCTGCACGTGATGATGATGCTGATGCATTGAATAGTAAGCGGGTCTTGAAGGAATTTGAAGTATAATAGTTGAAACTTTGACCTCCAATATCAACACAAAAAAATTACAATGACGCGGAGAATAAATTACTTTCAGCTTCAATTTATGCATTGCTACAGAAAACACCTCAAAAGAGATGAAGTTTTTGGCCAACACAATTCAAAATACTGTCATGCCAGCGGCATAAAAAAAAAAATAACACTCTATTTTTCATTTATATTTTATGCAATATTATAATATTTCCAGCCATTGTGTCATTTGTAGACCTTTCAGTCGTTAGGTAGTCAGTGGCCCAAAAAGTCTGACAACCAGTCTTACTAAGAGGTATCGTATTACCCAGTACTAACTGGGTTGTGGAGGTCAGATAGGCAGTCGCTCCATGAAAAATATGGTATTCTGCTGCATCCGATTAGACTGGAAGCCGACCCCAACATAGTTTAGAAAAGGCGAGGCAGATGATGATGATAATATTTCAGCCCTATAATGCGCTAGAATTTAAATTTATTCTCATTCAATTAATAAGAAACCGACCTATCCAAACCAATATTCCCAAAATCGGATACAAACAAAGGATCCCTTACAAAACATCCAACGCCATCTTAAATTTGACCGCTCCGAAAGTGACGTCAGTGCAATCGCCTTAGAAGACGTCATTAGGCGTTTACAAACTTACCACTTACATCTTTAAAGCCCTTATGATATTCACACTAAGGTTGAAAACCCGCGTGATTGGTGGAAAAACTAAGTTGGCGCAGAAGGTGTCATTGACGAATCTGCCTCATTTCTCATCAAGTGTCATTACGAAATGTCACCATCGGGCGTCACAAGCTGTCATTTGCGTTGTAATACTCAAAATGACTACCTTTATAGTACGTAGGTAGGGTAATTTCGCGATTTACGTGATCGAAATGAAAGGAGACCGTTTTTTCTTATTTCACCCGTTAAGATATTAAGTTGAATTGGTTTACATAAGATCTAACAAATCACCGCACGGTCGATCGGACTATATTATAATAGTCCGATATAGTTTCTTTTGTATTTTTTTTTTGTTAATATTTTTATTTATTTATTTAGTACATGGAGGACTTACAGATAATAAAAACTAACAAATAAAGGAAACCATAGTCAATAGTCCTTTATGAATAAAGGTGTACTACACCACTGGAATAATCGCGAATATTTTTTGTGTCTCTGCTGATCATATAAAAGCACAGCGCAGACGCCGCAGGGTGAGTCACTTTCGTTTCGATATGCGGATAGAACAGTTCTATTTGAGCTACAGTATAGAATTACAGTATCGTTTCAGATGTAAAATAGAACAGTACGGAATCAGATGGTGACTAAACAGTTTCGCTTGCGATTTATTGTGAATAGTACAGTTAATAGTTTTCAGTTCCAAACCATGGAGTTTCTTGCCGGTTCTTCTCCATAGGAAACGACCAATCCGAACGGTGCACCTTTTTGTCGACGTTTTATAAGTGCCCATTTAGGCCTATGTGAAATAAAATCTAGTTTTTGATTTTGGTTCAGTTTTCAAGTGTAGAGTGCCGTTCCATTGATTCGTGTAGTAGTATTGTACGCTAGTTTTGATTATAGTGAAAAAGTGTTTTTATTTCTTCTCCACCCCCAGTAATACTGCAGTGCTTTTCAAACCTACCGCTCCGTTCCACAAAGCTAACGTTGCAGCCGAAACCTATAGGTACAATGCGGTTATTGGTTCACTTTAGATCCGTTATAGTTTAAATTCAAAAATACGAGTCCACCCGTCTGGTACACTGACTTTACACTAACGTACACTATCTTTGTACACAGTGCACCGCAAGTACTATAGCGCCCTCTTCCGCAAAACAAGAAACAATTCCGTTTTGACCGAGATGTACAATCATTTCAGCCTGTTCTTGTATACTCCTGCAAGGAAACTTCAAGGAGCTTTAGCACAACTTAGGGGAGTAAGACTAATGTGTTACATTTCCTTACATTGTCTTTTGCTAATGACTTTCATTAGGAACTGCCTTAATGGCGTTTGGGTTCGTCCATCTCAGGATACCGGGAGAGTTTGTTTGGTAATTTCTTGGTTTGCCTTTCTTTCACCATCTCAACATAAATGATGTAACTAAGTTATTGTAAAAGTATTCTGATTTAAAAGAGTGTCCATGGAGTTTCTTCTCCATAGAGATCTACGTTAGGGAATGGGCAACTATAGTACTTTCACAGTTTTTATGCCTTGTGACTGAGACTGTAGCTATTTTTCATTGTTGTCTTTGTTTCGACAATTCAAAAGTGCCTGTAACTGGCCTACTTGTAATAAATGTTTTGATTATTTTTTTCACACAGAAATGGTACAGCGGAGCTGTATTCTGGATTGTATCTACATAAATCATGCCTGTAATCCCCGAAGGGTTAGGCAGAGGTGTGCCCAATAGTTCACCCACTTTTAACCAGTTATGTTTAAGTGCCATGTAATAGGGGACGAGCCTATTGATATCAACCGGGCACAAATCCAGACTCCGTGGCTGCTGCTGAGAAAATTCCTGATAGAAAAACCACACTTTGCCCGACCCAGGAATCGAACCCAGGACCTCATGTTCAGCAGTAGCGCTTGCGAACGCTCAACCAACGAGGCAGTCTGACAGATTTTATCCATCGAGATATTATAGCTCGAAAACTGACAAATACCAGGTTTTTCTAACATTAGGCGAGCTAAACAACGGCGCGGTGTTGAATTTTAATCTTTTAGCGCTAAGCCGAGGGTTGTAAATTCGATAATGCGTTTGATTTAGCTATTATTTTAGGTCATAAACTAGTTTGTATCCCAAGAATATCCTACCCCACACAAAATCTACCATTCAATAAACAAAAGCATAATCAGCCTATAATGTTCCCACTGGTGGGACACAAGCCTCCTCTCTATGAGAGGGGTCTCTATGCTGTAATCAACCACGCGGGAACAGTGCGTGTTGGTAGATGTCACATGTCATCGAGCCTTTTTTTTTGAGTTTGCTCACGATATTTTCCTTCACCGTTTTGAGAGCAGTGGTGTTGAAATAAATTACACAAAGTGTGCCTGCTCGGGTTCGAACCACCGCTGGTTCACCGCCCTTCTCAATGTACTATTGAACAAACATAAACTACACAAAACATATTTAACTTTAATCGAACGATAAATATCATTAAACTCACCCGTTACGGTAATGATTTCCATATTGTAATTAACTTGCGCTGATGAAATTAGTTTGTGTCCGACTGACATTTACCGAGTTTTCATTTAAGCTTAATATTATAATTTGTGGTTAAAATCATTCCATTGCATTAGTGAAATATTGTTATTGTTGTGAACCGCTTGCGATTGTTTATTTAGGATTAATTTAGGAAATTACGAATATTGCAATTGCGTAAAAGCAAAATGAAGTTGTTCGTGTATTTCATTCATTTTAGAAACTCGATGTTTCGTGTAGCTTATTAGAAATTGGACATTTTCATAAAGGGTGTAAGCGAAACCTTCACGAAGTCGTAAACTAAACGTTCAATACACCAAGCTTAATAATACTGCGCAAAAAATATTGCTGGGAAAAGACTTTTTTTTTTGGTGTGAAAAATCACTGTTTATGGTAGCGCTCAATGTAACGCACTCATAACATTTTGCTGATGGATACATTTAATAGTCATGGATGAATACATAATTCTATATTTCCATCCTGTAAGAATATTGGCATTTTAATATTTTTATTATAAGCATTTTTTTTTATTTAATCTTGTGGTGAGTGCCTAACCTGCCCCCGTAGCATGACCACCGTAGACAAGGATTTCTTTGACGGAAGAATCGTGTCATTTTATTGACAGATTGTGTCGACACAATGACAGATTTTTTTGCACTCTCTGTCATTTTGTCGCATCGTCCGTCAAAGAAATCCTTGTCTACGGTGGTCATGCTACGGGGGCTGGTGTCAGAGTTTTTTAGCCGCGGATAGGCCTCTGACTTGGCTTTACATGACATCGAGAAATATCTCTCAGGCATGCTGGTTTCCTCCCAATGTTTTCCTTCATCGAAGCAAGTGATAATTATACACTACGCACATGAATCCGAAAAATCAGAGGTACGTGTCTTGGGTTCGAACTTGAGACTTATGACTTTACAGTACTTATGAGATTAAGCAATGCCAAAATAGCATTTAAAAAAATCGGCCACTGAAAAAATGGCCAAAGCTTTCCCCATAAACAAACATTAATCAGCCATGCAAACCAATAAATACCTATTAGAAACAGCACCTAAACATAATTACCATAAATAAAGATCTAGACTAAACCAACTCCTCCAATAACTAGGTTCAATATTTACTCCCAACAACAACGCCAGTCGGAGTCATAAAATTTCTGACTACCCTCATAAAGTTCCAATGTCAATAACTTTACAATGTGTGGTTGTAACATGGCCAGTTTGTCTTGGCAGACGTAATCATATTAATGACTGGGTGAAATGGTTCCACTGCATTGTTGATCTCTCTTTTCATACAGAGAAGGAATCCAGGATCAAAAATAAAGTAATAGTAAAATAAACTTTAAATTAAATCAAACCTATCAATTTATTACATTATATTTAATAATTTATATTGGATGGATACGGGATGGATGAAATGGCGGCAGGTCACGGGAACAATCTGCGACTCCCGCATTCCCCTTAAACTTAAGGGGAAGATTTATAAAACAATGGTTAGACCTGCTGTCTTGTATGGATCAGAATGTTGGGCCACAAAAGGGATGAATGAAAGGCATTTGCATGTGGCGGAGATGAGAATGCTAAGGGGAATGTGTGGTGAATGGATAAAATAAGAAATGAGTGTATAAGAGGAAGTCTGAAAGTGGCGCCGGTGACTGAAAAGTTGTGTGGTAATCGGTTGTCGTGGTATGGGCATGTGATGCGGAGGAATGAGTAAAATGTTGTGAGGAAAGTTTTGAGTATGAATGTGGACGGGTATATGAGTAGAGGAAGACCAAAGAAACGATGGATGGACTGTATAAAGAATGATATGGCAAGAAAGGACGTGTCGGATGAGATGACGAGTAATAGAGAAGTATGGAAGAAGAAGACATGCTGCGCCGACCCCAAATGAATTGGGATAAGGGCAAGAGAATGATGATTTAATAATTTATATGATATAAAAGCTTGTCGCGAGATTTACCTGTGTTTAATTATTGCCATCCAAACTAAAATTGTATGCAAAATTTCAGCTTCAAGCCATAATATAGTAGTAGCTAGTAGTAGTAGAGTAGTAGTAGTAGCTATAATATATTGGTACTTACCAGATTTTGAACCCCTGAAACTGGCCATAACGACATCTTCCAGGATCTTCTTATCCTTTTCCGTCTTCCAACCAATGGGATGCAGCTGATCAGATTAGACCAATATTTACATATTTTGGCATTATCATTCTCCTGTCCTTAGCCTAGGTACTCTTCTAATATTTTAGTAACACAAAGAAGAGAAGTAACTCTTCTTTATTGTACACAAAATTAAAAGATATACACACAAATTGCAATTCATAGCTTACTAGCTCTTCGCCAGCGACTACATCCGCAAAAAATGAGATAGCTCAGCTAATATGCATGTTTTAAAAATAATTTATAGCCTATACCTGCCACAAATAACGTAGGTAGCTTTCGGTCCGTATAAAAAATAGGATTGTATCATTCGTTCTGGAGATTACTCCCTACGTAAAAACTTACAAACAAATTTTAGCTCTTTATAATATTAGTAAAGAGTATAGATGTACAGACCCCAGCTCATCAAGATACCCGAAACTGTCAAATTTTCCTAAACAACCATGATTTAACTTTATCGCTATAGCATTAGATTCATATCTAATGCTTTAGCGATAAAGTTGATAATCTATTAAAGAAATTTGAAAGATTGTAGTAGCTTGATATGCTGGCGGCTGTACACACGGCGGCACATGAAGCTACATTTCCAGTATAATTTGGCCTCGCTTTATATAGATTTTCTATACAATAAGAGATACGCATAAACTGGTTTTGTATAGCTTGATTGGCTGTCGTGCGTATAACGGCGAGCTTAACTCAGAACTGGATTTTCTTAAAAGAAACCTTATTTCGATTACGACATTTACAAATGAGGATATACCTATGTGCATAAACAGTATACATTTAAAAACTTAAATAAACTAATTTTATAATCCAAACTCATTTGATCTCATCTCATACAATATGATATTCGTAGCTAAAGTAGCAATTCATCATTGGTTGAAGATGACATATTTTTGACATTAACCCTTAAAATACGACATTGCATTCCACAGTCCTCGAAGATTTATGAAGTTTCAATATACGCTGGTCAGTCAATAAAAATACTTTCTAACTAAGGCCTCGTCTTTATGGTCCACTTAACTTTTTAATTTATGGCCGTAATGCACCTCCGTTGTCAGGTCCGGTAAGTTATCGCTGAAAAATAATTAAAAATACTTAGAAAGTACCGTGTGAAACTGGCATGTTCGATTTATGGAGGTATTCAGTATTTGTAATGTGGAAACGAAGACAAACTTTTATGGGGCTAAAAGTTTCACAAATGCACTACAAAATTGTGTTCGTCATCAATCTAAATTCAAATTCATGTCAAAGATTTAGAAGAAAGAAGAAGATTGAATTGTTGATTGATTTCCAAAGATTGTCTAGTAGATGTCGCTATTAGCGATAAGTCGTATTGTGAATATTATGAGCTATGTTAAATGTTTGTGTACAGACGCCAGCACATCAAGCTACTACAAACTGTCAAATTTCTTTAATAAATTTTTAACTTTATAGCTAAAGCATTAGGTTCAAGGTTGACTGTGAAAGTTTGTCAGTTTCCGGTAGCTTAATGTGCTGGCGTCTGTAACTCTGTACAATATAATACGTTCTATGAATCAATTTGCCGGATCAGGTCGTTAATATGGATATAAAATGAATCGCAAGTACGCCGGTGGAGACATCACGCCACCTACTTAGAAATCTACCCACTCAACAGCGTGCTTCTACAGTGTCTGATCGCAGCGGAGTTGAGACATCATGAAACTGTACCCAATTCATTGTGCCCCGTGTTATTATGTTAAATTAATAGTTTGTAATTTCAAGTAATTTGTTAGTTTAATACAAACAGTGTATCGCACCCAGTGTATTTTCATTACAAGAAACCCATCTTCTGCCCACATGATATACGAGCCTAACGAAATAATTCCTGGCAATCCGACATATTTATCCATTTCCGAAACTAAGTTCATTAAAAATAAGTAATCATCATTCCATATTCATTTTACCTAACAACTAAGCAAATACCTCTTGTCTGCCAAACGAAAATATCAAAACAAAGTTCATGTAATAAAAAACCTGACCCACGAACCCGAAGCTAATAAAGTAATAATTACTCACCGTATATTCACAAAACCACAAAAAAGCACTACAGACATAAAACACGCTAAAATTACGCAAATGGATACAGATTAACGAGCTTCGGAACAAGAGAAACATATCAAAACAAACATTGCGGAGATCCCGCAACATGTTTTCTGAAAAGAAACATAAAATCGAATAAACACGAATAACAGAACAAAGATAAACATCAGGCGTGTACAGTCTTTTTCAGTTATTTTACCTTTGAAAGCTGCAATCAAACATCAAACTTAATGGAAGAAGAATAAAGATTAGTTTTATTTTGACATGCTTGTCAGGCAGTACAGATGGGAACCCCAACTGTACTACTTGCTAAGCCTGTCATGTATGGCTTTGATCTTAAGTGTGTATGCAACGTGTATAATTATTGGATTTCATATTTTGGTATCAAGTCACCATCATCTGCCGAGCCTTTTCCCAACTATGTTTGGGTCGGCTTCCAGTATAACCGGATGCAGCTGAAAACCAGTACTTTACATGGAGCGACTGCCTATCTGGTCAGATACCCTTTGGTAAGACAAGTTGTCAAACTTTCGGGCCACTGACTACATGTAACGACTATCAAAGATCTTCAATTGACAGCCGGGACCAACGGCTTAACGTGATTTCCGAGGCACGGCGGAAACTCGGAATGTAATGGGTGGTCACCCATTCACGGACAAACCAAGGAAAACGCGGTTTGATCGACGCGAGCGGCTGTTATTGAATTTTGGCCCAAAATTTTTTTTTGCTATCGACACGCTAAGAAGAATGCCATCAGTGACAGCAACCATTGCAACGAGAATAATAATCACTGTTTATTTTAACAGTTGTGATGCCAAGTCATTGTATCTGTGAATGGACTGTACCCAGTTATTTGTGCAGAAATGTAAGTGGTACTGACCGCTGTACATTTTGATCAACATTGCTATGTACTGAATTTATTAGAGAGCAATGAAGTTTGATACAGAAGTTTAAGTTTAACTGAAATTTTGTCTTTTTTTTTTAAACTTTACACCACACTAGAAATTTCTCCTGTATCGTGGGTGCGTTTACAAACATTTAAACTCACGTACACAAACAGCAAGACCCGGAACCACCACCTGTAGGCCATAAAAATATTTGTTCCGTGAGGGAATCGAGCCCGCGACACGAAGCACAGCAGTCAATCGCTCAGCCACTGCGCCAACCGCGCCGTCAAAAAAATAAAAATATACTAGGTGGAAGGGAGATCGACGCACGAACGGTTACCATGGTCTTCATACATCGTTCTGAACCGGGCCCACATAGATCGAGCATGCATGGTAGATTATACGAAAGGACGTCGCCACACACGCGGTTACCACGTACAGTACATCTCACAGAGATTTCATCGGTATTTTTAGAGAAATTTCTCTCCGCCCAATTTCTCAAATTTTTAAACAACATTTCTCTCTAATACCACAGAGAACACACTCACTGTATTACAAAATAATCTTCTTCTTCAATCGGTCCCTCATTACTGAGGATCGTGGTCACTGGACCCCTTTAAACGGAAAATCTGCCTCCATCGACTCCGGGCCAAAGTTGCCATCACCACCTGCTGAAATTTGCTTCAGGACATAGCCTCTTTTACTTGGTCGGACCATCGTGTTGGTGACCGGCCTCGGGCTCTCTTGCCTTCGGTATTGCCAACAATGACCAGCTTTTCAAGGCTGCTACGACCCCTTCGTATTATGTGGCCGAAATATTTTAAAATACGTTGTAGGCAAACTGTAGACAATCGGGTCTTGATATCGAGTTGGGAAAGGATTGCCACATTTGTGAGTTTGGCTGTCCATAGAATACGGGGTATCCGCCTCCGGCACCACATTCCGAATGTGTCTATCCTCTGTCTTTCTCATGCTCAAATTGTCCACTCTATTGAGTAAAATCGAGAAAACTAGTACTCTGACCAAAATAATACTTGATACTAAAATATGAAATCCAATATCTATACCGACAGGTTCAATATTTTAAGCCTTGACCAGTTTCCATTCCTATACATTCCGGATATTCGGGAACTTCGTCAGATGGCCCAATTCCGAATTGGCAACGTTGCCAAATTGGATAACAATGCTAATCACCGACTAACCTACTAAATTGCGCTTTGATGAAGTGAACAATCGATGCTTTAGTGTATCGATATGTGCTTTACTTAAAATAATGCATATTTGTTTTTAGTTTGTGTTCTGAAAACAAGTAGTACCTACATTATTGAATTTTTTAAAGAAGTTGACGACTATGCACACAGTCATAGGTGCAGTCAAGGAAATTAATTGTTTGCCAAATTTCACCAATTTGCAGTATTAAAGTTTGGTCTAATTGGTACACACGAGGTTGTTGACATGTGGGATGTGAACTCAGCTATCGTTGTGCCGATTGTCGTAACGGTCAATGCCTTATGGCCAAGAACCTCGACGTATACATCTTTCGAGGATTTCCTTAGGCGGGTGGATCAAAGGCCTGATTCAGAAGGCAGTACTCCTCGATACGGCTCGCATTGTGAGAAGGTTCCTATCTCAGGAGCCCTAACCACCCGGTGTCTTGGACCCTGGTCCTGACACCGGTGGACCAGTATATTTTTATATTTTTAATGGTTTGTATAGGTTTTTGTGTTTTAAAGGGGTGACTGTGTACCTTTATAGCCATTACATACCACTGTCAAAATATTCAATCCGTATGTTGGTAATTAGTTTTCTAAACAATGAATAATCCTTAATTTCCCCACTTACACAGACTTATACAGGGTGTAAGGGACAGCCCTCCATAAACTGATGGGGTGAATTTAGTATATCATACTAAGGTGACCGGTACAAAAAAATATTTCAGGAATGTCATGGGAATCCAATAAATTTGATTTGTTTTATTTCCGCATACGCAATGTATCGTTACCGTGGCAAAACGAACGTAGCGAACGGCAAGTGCGACGACGAGTTCGATGAACTCTGTAGCTGATTTCACGCGTCGTTGTTAGAGTATTTCAACATTCATTGTAGGTTTTTTTTTTGTTTTTTACATAGTGCGCGTACATGGAATGTAAATTTACATTGAAATAAAGAATAAAGGAATAATAACAGATTTTTTTATTTTTAAATAAAATTTACCGGATAAAAATTTCGGTTGAATATGATTCAAAATAAGGAGCTGAATGCACCCTGTCAGTTTGTGGAGAGCTGTCCTGTTCTTACTTTCGTCTAAAACTGCTGAATTTAACCTGTACGGTAACAAAACGAAAACACAATAATTCGCAGCAAGTGTCAGAATATAAGCACCGTTAGTCCTGGTGTTTGTAGAGACACCTCTAGTGTTAAACCAACACTAAATTCTAACACTAAAAGTACACAGATTTCTCTGTGGTCGAATTTACGGTGAATTACGTTAATTAGTCTTAGTGGGAGATATTTTATGAGAGATTTTTGTGGTTGAACGTAATGTGGAAAGTGAATAAGTGCACTAAATGAATTTATTAACCTTTTAAAGTTAGCACTGTCGACTTATTTTATTTTAGGGGATTGATGTTATGATACAGAGGAGGCCTTGTATAAGATGGAGGCCTGCTGGGTCTCAGACCTCATCTCTCTGAGAGGGACTGGGCTGTAATCCACGTCGCGGGCGAGAGTGGTTGATGTCGCTTTGATGATCAAAGATCTTCATTATTACCTTTCTCATCTTATTGTAAGAAGAAAATGCATTCTCCTCGATGTTATGACTCAAGCAACCAACACAATTCCTTCTATCATACCATCCATTTGTACAGAATAAAAATTTATAGGCATATCAGTCTTTCTAAAATAAAAATATGGAACACAATCATGTAGCTAATGTTTCCTTGAGTTGTTAACACATAAACATTTTGTTTTAGGCCATTATAACGTTATACTTAATTCCTCTTTTCAGGCAAACCATTAAAGACATACATTATACGACACGACACACTAAGCACTCACCATCTTGACGTACATCGATACAGAAACAAAAGCCGACTCACATACCTACTGCCTCCATAAGCCAGGAAGCGGTAAGTCATAAAATCTGTGATTCGAGAAAACACGGAATATGTAAACGAAAATGATACAGGTAGGTACGGTCGCGGGCACCATATTTTAACCCGTGTTCTTCAGATCGGCTAACTTGTGATTTTGCCATCACTCACTGTTTCAAAATTAATTAATTACAGCATTACGTTTGAATCGGCTCGGTGCGGTCAATAAGAAGAAAAGTTAGTAATATTGTGTTCTTTATCTAGTGTTGCATGTGACTAACATCGTCTCCTCGTAGTTATACTGTATGACGTGTTATTGTTTGCGTTAAAACAGGACACACACAAGGCATATGCGCAGAACCGTTCGGGCGAATATGAACATTGAGATGCTACTGGACTTATGGCCTTTGACTGTACCTATGAATGTTTTTCTTACTGGTTTTTAAGTGTTCAAATAAAGGTACGGTACGGTAATAAAAGTACGGTATTTTGGTTAGTCCATCAAGTGCGAGAAGTTACTACATAACACCACGACTGTATCTCCCCGAAGGGATAGGCAGAGGTGTACCATAGTTTACTTGCCTTTTGCCAGTTTTTTTAAGTCCCATATAGTATGGGGTAAGCGTTTTGCCATCAGCCGGTCACAAATCCAAACTCCGGGCTACTACTGAGAAATTCCTAATGAGAAAACCCAATAACGCTTTGCCTGGCCTTTTTTTTTTTTTTTAGGATGGGAAATCATCAAATGACCCTCCCCGCTCTGGGCGGAGCGGAAGGGAGTGTCAGACTTGTACTGACTAAAACCCATCCATGTTCCTTCTTTGCCCTTTGTGTTCCAGGGCCGCGGTATCTCTTTCGAACAGTCCCGCAGCCCTGGCAGGCATCGGCCCGTGCGGACCCCTGCGTGGTTGCTGACATCTCTTTGAGGCGCGCGTGGAACACGAACGCGCCGTCGACACGGCCTGTCGTCATAAGACGGCCAGACGGCGAGCTAGCCCATAACTCGCCGTCCACAGGCCCGCGCCTACGGTGGCCGGGGGCCACCACGTGACCCCCGACGCCCAGGGCGTCTCCCGCGGCGGCTGGGACGTGAGGCTCTATCCCTCTCACGTTCCGCCACCTCCTTCACTAGCATGACTGCTTCGCAGAAGGAGGTGACGGCTTCCCATTCCCTCTCGCTCCGGACCATGGCTTGAACCAGGGCCGGGCGCGAGAGGTCGCCGCCGCCAATCGCCTCTACGAGGTCATGGCGCTGCTCCGCCCAAGCAGGGCAGGCCTCCACAGTGTGCTGCACCGTGTCCTCCGGACGATCCTCACAATGGAAACACCCGGGCGTTTCCTCCCGCCCGATTCGGTGCAGGAACCTCCCGAAACAACCGTGTCCGGTGAGGACCTGCGTCAGGCGGAAGGTGAGGGCGCCGTGGCGCCTCTCTAGCCACTCCTCAAAGAGGGGACTTATCGCCACTATGGTGGCGTGCCCTGCACGGGGTTGCGACAGTCGCTCTCTCCATGTCACCATGAGATCGCTCCGGAGGTCTGTCCGCTGAGCGGCGATTTGCCGCGGCAGCGGAGTTTCCCCCCGACGTAGTGCCTCCGCGCGCCATTCGTGAAGGCGCGCGAGGACTATCGCCTCCAGATCCCATGGCGGCAATCCGGCAAGGAGGCTCGCCGCCTCACCGGAGATCGTGCGGTACCCCCGGACTAGCCTTAGGGCTATCCCCTTTTGGGGCGCGTTCAAGTAGCGGGCGGCTTGCCGCCTCAGAGAACGCGCCCACACTGGGGCCCCGTAAAGGGCCATGGACCGCACGACCCCCGCGTAGAGCCTCCGGCAGGAGGCGTTTGGACCCCCCAGGTTGGGCAGGAGCCGCTTGAAGGCAGCCCCGGTCCGTTCCAGTTTGGGGGCCAAACGTCGGAAATGCTCCACGAAGTTCCACCGGCTGTCGAGGACGAGTCTCAGGTACTTCAGCGTCGACGCGACGCCGATGGAAACCCCTCCCGCCGTCAGTAGGGATCCCGACGGTGGCGCATTCCGAGGCCCATGAAAACACATGGCCTCGGACTTGTGCAATGCCACCTCGAGACCCAATTGCCGGATCCTCTCCACGACTATCGCAACCCCGCGTGTCATGTTTTCGGCCGCCGCCTCGTGCGACCTCCCTTGTGCCAGTACCAGCGTGTCGTCAGCGTAGCAGACTACGCTGACGCCGCTAGGGAGGTCGGCGCGCAGCACCCAGTCGTAACCGATGTTCCACAAGGCCGGCCCCAGAACCGATCCCTGTGGAACACCGCACGACATCTCTCGCCGGTTCCATTCTCCGCTCCGACCGGGGTAGATGACGGCCCTATCCGTCAGGTAGTCCCCGACCACACGACGAAGGTAGGTCGGCACCCGGTGATACCGGAGTGCCTCCCCAATGCAGCTCCAGGGCATGGAGTTGAAGGCGTTGGCGATGTCAAAAGACACCGCCAATACGACCCCGCCCCGGGAAACCGCATCCCCCGTCGTGAGGGCTCTCACGCGCGCTTTTCCTGGCCTGGGAATCCACCTCATGCTTAGCGGTAGCGCTTGCAACGAGGCTGTTCCTAAACTATCAAACACTAATAAATAAACAGAATTTTAATATTTTCGAGGTACCGCATTTTGGCTTTCGACAGCACGACACAAGATTTATTACCACAAAAAGTGGCCTTTAGAAATTGCCAGCTTATTTCGCAGTACGAATAAATAATATATGAACTTGAAGTATGGGTAATGAGTCGGAAAATGTCCACACAAGTTGGCAAGACTATAGTTTATTTAGTCGCCTTAAGTGCTAAACAATAGATTTATTCATTAAGGAGTCTGGCGCAACATCTTTGATTCTTTGTATGGTGACTATGATTGTGTGTGCGTATGAATAACTGTGCCCTGCGGTTTCACTCGCCGCTTCTGGCTTGTTTTCTTTTTGCGTAGCGTGATGTTATATAACCTATAGCCTTCCTCGATAAATGGGCTATCCAACACTAAAAGATTTTTTCAAATCGAACCAGTAGTTCCTGAGATTAGCGCGTTCAACCAAACAATCTAACTCTTAAGCTTTATAATATTATAATATAGATAGTTTAAAGTTTAGATGACAAATGTTGGGCAGTCAGGTAAAATGCTGGAGCAAATCTTTAGCTGTAATGTAAAGACATATAGTAAAAAATGGAAACATAAATCAGTATAACGTAGTAAAGAAACAATAACTTCAGTTTCTGTGTAGTCATAACCTTGACTTCAATCCTAATAAGTTAGCCAGCATAATATGATACTTCACGTCAGTTCAGTCCTTCTTAATTATAGTTAAAGTTTATTATACAGGGTGGAAGGTACAGCGACGCAGAAACGGTTACCAAGTATTCAGTACATCATTCTGAACCCCCCAATAAAAATGTTCATAGGTAATTTTAAAAAAATCTGCTTTTTCATACAAAAGTAGAGGTAACCGGGATTTCGAATGCATGTGACATCCACCAACTCGCACAGGACCTGCGTGAAATATACCCCACTACCTTTGCGAAAGAGAGTAGGTCCGTGTCACAGAAGTAGGGACATATATATGTCGCATTTGTCAGGATTTATTCCGTTGGCTCGTACATCATGTGGGCAGAAGATGGGTTTCGTGCTATTAAAACACACTAGGTGCGATACAATGTTTATAATAAACTGTCAAATTACTTGACATTACAATTTAAAACAATAACACGGGGCACAATGAATTGGGTACAGTTCCAGGCCGTCTCAACTCCGCTGCGATCAGACATTGACTGTCCTCCTCGCCTTGAGCTGTAAAGATCAGGGCACTGTAGAAGCCACGCGGTGGTGTGGGTAACTTTTAAGTAGGTCGCGTGATGTCACCACCAGCGCACTTGCGATTCATTTTATGTCGGTACTAATGACCGGATCCGGCATTATATACAGGGTGAAAGGAACTCCGACTCGAAAACGATTACCACGTATTCAGTACATCACTCTAAGCCCCCCCAGATACAAATTTTACCCCGTATATAGAGCCTTACTCATAGTTTTGAGACAAAGAAGTACGTACATTTCAGTTAAGGGCATTACATTGCTCGATGACCTTGATGATTTGATCCCTGTACTGGTTTTTGTTGACTTGCCCCCCACATTTCGCAAAATTTCGGTTTTTATTTATTATTTAAAAATATTAAAAGAAATAACAGAAAAAAAAAATACAGATAGTTAAGTATATCACTACGTATTTGTTGTTACAAAATTCATGCCGATCTATTCAGCCGTTACAGAGATAATTTAC
The DNA here is from genome assembly GCA_905163415.1 of Noctua fimbriata. Classification (NCBI taxonomy): domain Eukaryota; kingdom Metazoa; phylum Arthropoda; class Insecta; order Lepidoptera; family Noctuidae; genus Noctua; species Noctua fimbriata. The sequence goes on along the minus strand of LR990929.1, from coordinate 5,358,724 downwards.
AATTAAGGTTGAAAAAGGACCTATTTTCTACGATTAACCAAAAAAAATTGAGAAGGTTTATTAAAATTTTAAACAACATACTTTATTTGTGATGAACATAACTATAACATACTTTTTTTACACGGAAAACGCACGAAGGAATTCATCAACAAATTTCTTTGAACATACGCTGTTTTTGGGATTTGAGCCATGTAATGCCCTTAAGTTCCATATTCAACCGCGTATCAAGATAACCCAGCGTTTATAATGTGTCGTAACCAGACGGACATAAATCTTACACAAAATGTCCTAAGAAATTGTTTGAATACCTACAAAATTTAGTAGGTACCCTGTGTTTTAGAATATTACCTAAGAAGGCTGGTATATTATACTGGGTTAGCAAAAAGGTTAATATTCAACGCTCAAGATATTCTAGGGTTTATGCTTTAGCCTGGTAACAGCGGGAATCGGGCTACTTGACGTTGTATGAATTTGTTTTCATTATAAAGTACTAGCATAATATGCCCGTGGCTTAGCCTGCAGTTTCGCTCGTGTGGAGTACCGTAATTCTCCCACGCGATCGTACTACCGGGATAATAATTTTCTAAAAATCAGGCACAATGTCGTTTCAATCTATACTAATATTACAAAGAAGCTCAGATCAAATAAAAAACTAAGACACGGCGTTGCCAACAGTGACGTGAAGCCAGTTTCGTAAACATGTGTGCACTTAGTGAGCGTAGTTTTCAGCATAGTTTAGTTGTAGTTTGATGTAAATGTGTGCGTTTGAGCGTGTATGCACAGACCAAGGCGTAGTATTGCGTATGCTTCACTGTATTCTTCGCAGCGCTATGTCTTGGTTTAAAATTTGGTCTGAGTTTGTTTGTAAGTTTGTATATAGGGGGTAATCTCCGGAACTAATGATCCAATTATAAAAATTCTTTCACTGGCAGAAAGCTACATTACTCGTGGGTGCTATAGGCTATAAATTATATTTATATCATGCATTTGAGCCGAGCTATCACAATTTTTGCGGAAGAAGTGCTATAAACCGACCGCTTTAATGAGACCTCGCGAAGGTATCAATTTAAATGGAATATTCTGAAGGTTGATCACGTATTGGTTCAAATATTATGGTAATATCTACGTGGATTATGGTTTTCTTAAAACAAATACCCCGTGGGATATTGTCAGGACTTTGTGGATGCTTAATGTGCCTTTGATGGGGCAAGGCGGAGGACTTATTAAAGCGGTCGGTCTATAGTTTACTATGATTAAAAAATAAAACGAAATACTAATGAAATACAGAAACCGAATAAAACCATTAATCAAGTAAACTAAAAACAACTCTAAACGGAGACTGAAAAAGTATTTCAGTAAAGAAATTCTCAGAAATATAACCTACAGCAATATCTACTCCAATGTATTTGAAATTCAACTGTGACTGGGCGACGGTATCTATGATTTATTGCAACCGTATTTCATAAATCGTATTAAGTTACTTGGAGTACGATGATGAGTTTTTTTTATTCAGAATTTCTCTTGGCTAAATATAATTTTGGAAGGCACATTGAAAGCAAAAGGACTTTGTTTTTTTCATAGGGCAATAATTCAATTACTGTGGTGCCTACCTACAGTGTTTTGAAAGGGTTTCTATTTGCATTTATCCACGGATTCTTATATTTTTTTTTAAGAAAAATATTTTGGTATTCTTGGCGGCACAGCAAACTGTACACTTCCAGTATAACATGGCCTTGCTTTGTATAGTTTTCCTGTACAATGAGAACTCACCCTAAACTGGTTTTGTGTATCTTGATTGGTCGCCGTACGTGCACCAGTAATTGCAGAAGAACCTTCAACTCGATTGCTCATTACTTTGACAAATACTATTAAGTTGATCATTCACGACTCGAGTGAACGTATGAGTGAAAGAAAATATAACATCATCATCTGCCTAGCCTATTCCCAACTATGTTGGGTGTGGCTTCTAGTCTAACCGGATGCAGCTGAATACCAGTATTTTACATGAAGCGACTGCCTATCTGACCTCCACAACCCAGTTAGTACTAGGTAATACGATACCCCTTGGTAAGACTGGTTGCCAGACTTTTTAGGCCACTGACTGCCTGTAACGACTGTCAGAGATCTACAGTTGACAGCCGGGAGCAACGGCTTAATGTGTTTTACGGGTCACGGAGGAAACTCGGTAGTAACGGGCGGTCGCCCATCCACAGACCAACCTAGGCAAGCACGGCTTAACCTAAAGAACAACCCGAGCGACTGTTATTATAGCTATAAAAATAAAGCGCTTATTACTAATTAAAACAAATGTACATGTCATATGTATATATCAGGATTTATTCCATTAGGCTCGTACATCATGTGGGCAGACGATGGGTTTCGTGCTATGAAAACACACTGGATGCGATACAGTTTCTAGCAAACTAACAAATTACTTGAGATTACCACTTAACACAATAACACGGGGCACAAGGAATCGGGTACAGTTCCAAGACGTCTCAACTCCTACGCAATCAGACATTGACTGTCGCCCTCGCCTCGAGCTGAACATCAGGGCTCTGTAGAAACACGCTGTGGTGTGGGTAAACTAGTAAGTAAGTCGCGTCATGTCACCAGTGTCCATACTAACTACCGGATCCGACATACAAATAACCGCTAACTTCCTCGGAAAATTAAGCAAAAACCTATCGTAGCTTTACACAAAAGCTACATACGATAACGCTCACAGTCAACCCTCCCCTGAAAGCCGACGCATTTCTTTCTTCCACTTCGGCTTAGAAAACTGTTGAAACGTGGAGTCCCCTTTATAAGGCACGTTATTCACTTAGTATACTTTTAAAATGGTTGTAATATTTCTACGGAAGCTTTGAAATGTACCTTTGAAAAGAATGTATAAGGTCGAGATCTACAAAGTTACTTAACGAGTGCTATGGCTAAGGGATTTAGAGGGGAGGTATTTAGGGGGAAGTGGTTTTTCCTGATACTATCAAACTTCTAGTGCAAGATACAGATGAGAAGATATGTCTAAGCTAAACCTGTCTGAGAAATAAGTAAGCTAAGTTAAACTTAGTCGATATAATTTTTTTTTGATTAGTAAATTTTGCACCGGTAATTACATTTTTTGTGCGTCGGTGTCCGTTCCACCCTGTATGTACAAATTGAGAAGCTCCTCCATTTTCTTAATTAGCTAAAAATCTGGGGTCTGCTAGTCAAAACGAGGGGAGATTATTTCGAGCCGGTGCAGACACGTATTAAATAAATATACATATATTTTTAATTTTTTTTAAAACGTTTCTCCACACTAGGAATTTCTCCTGTATCGTGGGTGCGTTTACAAACATTTAAACTCACAAACACAAACTTCCAGACCCGGAACAACTACCTGTAGATCATACAAATAATTGTTCCGTACGGGTATTGAACCCGCGACACGCAACGCAGCAGCCAATTGCTCAGCCACTGCGCCAACCGTGCCGTCAAATAACACGCGAAAATGTGTTGAGCTCTATACAAATAAATAAAATTGAAGTGTCTGTTTGGAATTTTAAAATAACAGCTTTTTACTGAATGCATGTGAAGGTATATGCGGTACTTATAACAAAAACTTTTTTTTTGTATATTACTGTTTGTCTGTCTGTTTGTTCCAGCTAATCTTCGCTACGGCTGGACCGATTTTGACGGGAATTTTACTAGCAGATACTGGCTGATGTTATACGGGGTAACTTAATCTTACGTTTATTTTAGAATAAGAATTAGGGATCCGTGTAAAAAGTTAAAACTCTTGAAATTGTTAACAAAATCCGATTCAAATAGGGTAGTAATATTTTATAATAATTGCGGATGATGGGCTCGGGAAACAGCTAGTATAAAATAAGCATAACTACCGAACGTGAGTTCAGCTAATATGAGTTAAATAATGCAGTAAATAACAAGTTTAACATATTTTTTTTTAAGATATTTACCTACATATGTATCTACAACAGTACATTCCAAGACAAAAAATTCGCAGCAAACTTACAAGGAAATCAAATCACAAAAGAGGAAAAGTTTTACAAAAGTAATATATTTTTCTTTGTCAACAGCAACTGTACAAGCACTTAGCAGGAAAGTGACGCTCTACGTCTTATTTACACTTCGCAGGGCGCTTGAAATATGTTTCATGAAAAAAAATATAAGTAACAGGACATTCAAGATATACTGGAGTATGTTTTCACTTCATAGTATAGAACAAAGTCGCTTCCCGCTGTCTGTCCATATGTATGCTTAGATCTTTAAAACTACGCAAGGGATTTTGATGAGGTTTTCAGTAATAGATAGAGTGATTCAAGGGGATTCGTATATACAACATATCGCAATAATTTAGGTACCTACTGCCAAATTATTATTATCAATGAGCTCAAGACGACGCTGGAGGCCCGCGCGCGGGCCCGCTGCGTGCTAACCACATTTTTGCGCGGACAACCAGGTAACAGAACAAGCTTATAACTTTGTGATTTTTCGTGATACAGTTTTGAAATTTTGTATGTAGATTGTTTACATAAAAATACTAGACACGTGTTTCAGGTTTCGCATATACTAAAACTAATGTTGTATATATTGCACTCGTGCGAAGCCGGGCCGGGTCGCTAGTAAAATATAAAATACTAGCTTATGTCCGCGGCTTCGCCTGCACGGAGTTCGATAATTGTCCCATGGGATCATAGTACCGGGATAAAAAGTATCCTATGTGTTAATCCAGGTTATAAACTATTTGTGTTCTGAATTTCATCCGAATCCGTTCAGCAGTTTTTGCGTGAATGAATAACAAACATCCATCCATCCATTCATCCTCACAAATTTTCGCTATTATATTATTAAGTAAGTTATTGTATGAATGGTAACGTCAGAAATAATTAAGCTCATTAGAATGGTAAGTCGTAGACCTATCTATTAGTTAATTGTAGTTCGCGAACGAACGTCCTATGAGCCGCTCCCACAGACGGACTAGTTCCTAGATCCCTCCGTTTCCAGCGCCCTACTTTAATCGATAATACTGACTTGTAATAGTGAGAGTCAGCGAGAGCACGGTGCCAAGTAAAAGCCGTCACGTAAAAGAGTATTTTAATTCACTAAGTCATGTACATGCTAACTGCATTACCTGCTTTATAAAGTATTTTCTAATTAGGAAATACAGTCCATATACGGGTGTAAACGGACTCCTCGCGAAGATGTTAACCATTATGTATTAAGCAATATGTACATCAAACTAAGTAACCCTCCGCAAAAAATATTGCTGGGAAACGACTTTTTTTTGGGGTGAAAAATCTAATTTCGTAAGAGTCAATGTAACGCACTATAAACATTGTGCTGACGGATGAATTAAATATTACGGGGGTCGTGGAGGTATGTTAAATATATAATATTAAAAACTTGTATTTAAAAAAGTGGGAAAAACTTGGAACTTTGATCTCCAATATCTGTGTAACTAGAAAGTTCCTAGGCATGGTCCAGTACAAAAAAATATTGCAATGACGGGGAGAAAAAGTGCCTTTCAGCTTCGTTAGGGGTATTTTTTAACCCCTTTATAATTACATTAGTAGTGTACAGGCAAATACGGGAAGATAGTAGAAGGCTATCTTTATGGCATGCTACGGCGTAGCTTCTACGCCCGCTACGTCGTAGCAATTACGTAGCAAAGTGAGTTTCCTTTGCATGATCTCTGTAATGAAGTTTAAGTCAGTGTCCGGTGTTTACAGTCAGTCCATAATCTGTCCGTACCGTTTCCTCTGAAACTTTAGTTATATGTATCGTAGCTAATAAGTACCCATAATTAATGTAGTTTAATTATTGTATTTCTATTTTAAGTATTCGATTGCTTGTTCATTATCTGATAGAATTCTGTGTTACGGAAGAGCTTTGCATGGAAAAAGACTTTTCTATTCTGAATAAAGTACGTTATTCTTTTACAATTAATTACATCATCATTTTCATAAAAATAAATCACTTTTTTTCTGAAAGTAGCACCGGTGACAGAAAAGTTGTGAGGAAATCAGTTATCATAGTATGGGCATGTGATGTAGATGACAAATAAGGAAAATGTCACGGGTAGCGTTTTGAGTGGCAATGAACATGGCTATATGAATAGGGGGACGGCAAATAAACCATGCAAATGAATGACTAGGAGTAGAAAAGAGATAATTTTTGAGATAGTGACTAATAGAAAAGTGGTACAAGAAGACCCAAATAAATAAATAAATATATATATCCAGGATGTAAACGGACCCTTCACGAAGGCGTCAACCAAGCATTGTGTACAGCCAGCAAAGCTAAATAGTTTACATCGCACACAGCGGTAACAGTCATTGTACGATCCGGTAATGTTCGTACAGCCGCTCATTATCATTGTGTGCGTATATGTAGTCTACCCTTCACGGGGTTTATTTTTTTTATCTTTAAGCTTGTAGGGTACAAGGAAAAAATAAAAAAACGGGTTTACAATAAGGCCAACATTTTATACAAGTGTAACATGGTCACCATAGCTGATTGGTGTAAGCGTTTGCGTCAGTTAGTGACCTAAGCTTAACGATGTGAGTTCGATCCCAGGTGAGGAGTTGCTGTTTTTTACTTTTTGTTCTTTATTAAATTAATTTTGTGACCAATAAAATCACTCAAGCAAAAAGTAAAAAGGTAATTAAATAAAACCAATAAAATAATTTGATTTTTTATTAGATAAACATTGGGTTTGAAAGGACCTTTGCCTTCCTTACATTGGTTGTTTTAAGGTTCAATTTGGTGGTAGTTGTATGTTAGCAAAAAAAACTTGTGTGGCTGATACAATGATTTAATACGAACTGGTTTTAAACATATATAGGCTATAGCTATCCATACTAGACATTCGAATGAGTAAAACACTGTTTACCAGTTTTATTGACAAAGGCAAAGTTTTTTGTTGGTAAGGATGGACGTAAATAATTTGTCAAAGTAGCAGGTATATAAATTGAATCGAAGTAAAATTAGAGGTGAAGTGAATCAACATGTTAGATAGTAAGAAATTATGACAACTTCTAACCGCATAACAATAACATCACTTCACCATACTTTCAATATTTTACGAGTTGTGGTTTTAAAAAGAGGATTAGATTAATTGTTGCTAAGGTTTATATTTGTTTACATTCGCTTAACAAATATGAACATTATTTGCATAAAAATAAGATTCATATTCGCCTACTAATTAAAATAAATTCGACTATAATGAGTCTGTAAACCCTCGTTTTCTATTACTTCTTGTAACCTTCACCTCATGCTGTTAACCATATTCGCGCATATGTTTAGTAACATTTACGCCCATCCTTATCCGACTTAAACGTTTTTTCGTCGCTATAAATCAGCACATTGTTCTCCCAATCAAAATTAATCTATGACCTAGCAAAGTGTAGTCGGTTTTGTCGGTGCGCAGTGGACAGTTTGTAAGCACATCTTGTGTGCTGTTGCTTTTACGCGGGTGGACAAGAAGGGCCTTGTGCCTTGCCACGATGTCGTGGTGTCGAGCCGATGAATTTGCCTTTGGTTTTGGCCTAGGATTTTCTACGTCTCCAAAATGCGGTTCTCCTCTGTGGATAAAAAGAGTATTTATAATACTATTAATAATAGCTATCATTATAAAAAATATATACTACATTTAAATACTATATACATAATATACACAATGTTTAAATAATAAACTTATATATACCTAATTAATTTTATAATAATACAAATAAAAAAATTAAGTATAAGATATACACTGACATTAGCTTTTCTTAAACTGTCTAAGGGCTAAATCAAGCTAATTTTAGACCAAGTTAATTTTTATCAAGATTATAATATGTAACTGTTACTCACCGATATCATTAAGCGCCTTCCAATTTCGCATCTTCCTAGCGTGTCGATGACAATTCAAATTGAGTCAGTCCAAAATTTGTCGACGACTTTGGCACTTTCAGTAGCGTCCTGTGATGCACATCGCAGGAGCAAACAACAGGACAGGCAGGACACAATATAAAGTGTCCCGTCGTTTGTGGGGCAGCACCACATTTACACTCACAATTTCACATATCGATATGTTTTGCTCATCCAAAACAACGATTTCTACCCTTTTGAACATTGATAAAATGTTACATTGTTGGATCCACAGAAAAATCCGCATGAGTAGTAATCAATAAACTCAGTAATGCAAATACTCGTAGATTGACAACTAAGAACGCTCATTTTTATAAATGAAGGTGTTTGAAAACAATATTTTTAAATTGTCGGTAGTTTTTTTTCTAAACAGTCAAAATAAAATGACCTGAGAGTTCCGTGTTTATCTCAAACATTGGAAACTTCATTACCCAACCTTGAACGGGATCGAATCGTTATAAATTCTACTTTAAGTAATGTTTTAACAAAATAATGAATACAAAAAGAAAAAGAATATATTGTTGCATACAAGGTTTGAACTTACGTCTTCTTGTTTACTGACCAAAGACGATAGCCATTGTGCCAAGCTTGCTATAGTGATACGATGCAAAATATTATACCTCCTTCAGTACCATAAGTGAATGATGACTATATATTGGTATATGGTAAATGATGTGCCACACGCACACTAATAAAAACCGAGCTCGCACGTTTTATTTAGTGTTTGTGTGCATAACTATGACTTCACCCACACATATAATCTGTAAATCAATTAGTTTGGTTTCGTGTACATCAAACTAAATAACTTGACACAAAAATAATTGTTAGGAATCGACTTTTTTTTGGGGTGAAAAATCACGTTTTACGGTAGGACTCAAAGTAACTCAAGAATTCATTGAGCTAATGGATGGATTGAATAGTACGAGGGTCGTGCAGGTATTTAAAGTAAAAATTTTACATTACAACATGAAACTTTGACCCCCAATATCTCCGTAACTAAAAGGTTCCCAGGTATGGTCTAGAAAAAATCACAATGACGGGGAGAACAAGTGTCTTTCGGCTTCGTTAAGGGTCTATTTACACCCTTTATATACAACATTATTTTTAGTATATGCGAAACCTGAATATAGTTTGTTCAGAATAAGTAACTGAATCGATTCCAATTCCAATTTTTAAACCATGTTATATTTTTCACAAAAATATTTAAAAAAGTTAAAAGTTGGATACCGGGCGACTTTGAGTACCTATCGCAATAATTTAGGTACCTACTGCCAAATTATTATTATCAATGAGCTCAAGACGACACTGGAGGCGCGCGCTGCGTGGTGACCACATTTTTGTGCGGACAACTAGGTAACAGAACAAGCTTATAACTTTGTGATTTTTCATGATACAGTTTTGAAATTTTGTACATAGATTATTTACATAAAAATACTAGACACGTGTATCAAGTTTCGCATATACTAAAACTAATGTTGTATGACAAAAAAACAAATTAAATTAAATTGGCCTGAAGGATTTTAATTAATTACAATTTAGTCTTCAAGCACACTTATGTATAGAGGTGGTCTTAATGTCATAGACACTTTCTACTAGTCAAAGTTTGGATCAGAAGTGCTCCTTTTACAACAATTCAGTAAGTTGTATCCAACTCTTCATCATCTGCCTAGCCGGTAAGACTGGTTGTCAGAACTTCGGGCCACTGACTACCTGTAACGACTGTCAAAGATCTACAGATGACAGCGGGACCAACAGCTTAACGTACTTTGCGAGGCACGGAGGAAACTCGGTATCTAATGGGTGGCCACCCATTCACAGACCAACCTAGGCAAGCACGGCTTAACCTAAAGGTCGATCTGAACGGCTGTGATTACTTAACCACGAACTCCTCAAAAGTTCTCCAAACATTTATCCAACTCATGTAACTAAAAACAAAGCAATTTCCTATTAACTTTGTACCATAATAAACCAAACTAAAGCAGCACCTGTCTCTGAAAAAAAAACCGTAACACATAAGCCGAAACTGCCTCTATTAGGGGTCCCCAACAAGGGCAATATCGACACGAATTGCTCGAGTGAGAGATGTCCCGGGCAATTTCATTAGGGAGCTATTTTATAGCTGGTTTTACTGAGATACAGCGGATCTTTCCAATCACGGCTAACTCTTGGGATACATGTTTGGTATATAGGAATGGTGATTGAGTAGTCCAACTGAGTTGGATTAGATCGTAGTTTCGGTGTACTGTGATGTATTTAGTTATGGAATTAGTTTACCTGCTTAGATCGGAACTATACTATTTCTTTCTGACATACTTTAATAAATGCCTCGTTGGTCGAATGACATCAAGCGCGACTGCTGTGCGTGACAGGTCCTGGGTTCAATTCTCGGGTCGGGCAAAGTGTTATTGGGTTTTACCATCAGAACTATCTCAGTAACACCCATAGAATCTGGATTGTGCCCGGTTGATGGCAAAGGCTCGCCCCCTATTACATGGATCTTAAAACATAACTGGCAAAATATGAGTGTACTATTAGGTACATCTCTGCATAACCCTTTGGAGATTACAGCCGTGATGTTGTGTTATTATAAATGCGAAAGTTTCTGAGGATGGATGGATAGATGTTTGTTCTCTTTCACGCAAAAACCTCTGAACGGATTCGGATGAAATTTGTCACACAGATAGTTTATAATCTGGATTAACGCATAGGATATTATTATCCTGGTAGTACGATCCCTTGGAACAATTACCACGTGGTCGAAGCCGCGATAGACTTAGCTAATTTTGTATACAGTCATGTGAAAGTTATTGTTTGATATGCCTTAACGGCTGGACAGATTTCGATTAGACTACATGGTGTATACCATGTCCTGGCTTAGGACGTACTTGATAACCCAGTAGTAGTTGATTATCCTGTTTCCCTGGGATAATTTCTGAAAACCACGGGGGCGAAGCCGCAGATAAAAGCTAGTAGAAGCAGTGGTATGATTTTGAAGGGAAATAAATTTTGTCATAGGAAATTAGATCAAAGTAGAAAAGTCAACAGTAAAGAATACATTTCAGTTAGCTTAGGTATTATTACAATAGCCGACAAACTTGCCTCTTATCTTTTAAGTACCCTAATGATAGTAACTTGCACAGTTCGTTACATTAATACAAGTAAGAGTTTACTTATACTTATTTATTTATTTATTGAAAACTCAACAGCTTATTATTAATATGACATTTTAAGTGAAATTTCACCCCACTATCAATGAACAGCTCAATGCAGTTGCGTCAAAGCAACTAGCATCTTAAAGTCTGCATACACTGAACATTGACAGCGAGATGATGACAATTATCTCTTAAGCCAATAACAGAGTTTCACGGCATTGACAAAGCTTAGGTTAACTAGAAAGTGGCTAAAAGAACAAAAGAAAGAAATTAATATAGTGCAAAGTAATGTAAAAAGTACAAATCTTAGTCAACATATTTAAGTGATAACATGACCGACTAAACATTGGGAAAAGCACAATATCGTAAAGTCCGATATTGAGAGCGTGCTTTGTTGAATCTATACTAATATTATAAAGCTGAAGAGTTTGTTTGTTTGTTTGCTTGAACGCGCTAATCTCAGGAACTACTGGTCCGAATTGAAAAATTTTTTTAGTGTTGGATAGCCCATTTATCGAGGAAGGTTATAGGCTATAAAATTTTACGCGGACGAAGGTCGCGGGCAACAGCTAGTATATAAATAAAAAAAGAATACCCATACAAAAAAGAGTAGGTAAGGTAAATATTAGAAAGGGATATAATTATATTCCCTTATTTTAAGTTTTAATTTTAATTTATAAAATGACTGATGGCACAATTTATTCATCACACAATATTTTCTTATACAAGGTGTAAAAAGACCCCTAACGAAGCCAAACGCCACTCATTCTTCTCGTCACACCTTTTATTATTAAGAGGTAGTTCGTAAGTTTGGATATAGGGCGTAATTCTTCTGCGGAACTATTGATTCGATTCCGAGAATGAAGTTACACTAATGGGTAATGTATTTTACATTATCCCCGAGTTTATAAGCTATTATTAAAAGTTACCGGCCTTAACGCGAGCGAAACCGTGGGTAAAACCTAGTATTTTTAAAGGCTTATTGTTCCTGCATTTGAGTTTGTCCTACACGAGCGCTTTCAAAGACTAATGTTAACACACACCAACATTCTTTTTCTTGATTATATAAGGGGTTAAATATAATGACCACCATAAAATGCTTTGATACCCTTAGTTCTTTTACCAAAAATAGATACTTGACACCAGAAAAATAAAGTCTAAAATTACAATAGTACTAGCTATTTTAGTCACGACTGCACTTCAAATTGTATTCGAACACCAAATGTAGTAAATGATCACCAAATCTTAGCGAGCAAATTAATGCACTAGTTCTACCTAAATAAACCACTGTCATTGCCATAAAATGTAGGCTTATTACCAAATAAAGTATTCGGCTTAAGCACGTTCAGCCACCTTCAGAGGCCAGAGCTATTCCGATTGGCATGAAGCGCAAAAGAGGACGACCAGCCAAAGCTAAGAAAGCATTAATAGTGCAGTAAATCAACAGAAGACTGATTCTTCTTAAGATTTTTTAATGTTTATTATTAGTTTAGTTTTAAGATGTTTAAACTGTTTATTATTAGTTTTAAGAGGACTAACTTTTTTATGATTTTTTAAAATAATTAAAAAAAGGATTATTCAAATTGTAAGAGTTTTATTTTTTATTTTAGGCATAGCATTCGGTTGAGTAAACGAAACACACATATTTTTTTTTTTTTGGTAGTGGTTAATCAATTTGGGACATAAGGTTAGGAACTTATTTACTATGTTTGGCAAAATATTTTCTTTGCTGAGGGTAATTTACTTTAATCGGATAACAAGATGTTATTTTTTTGCATGTCATTTTAAATTGAAATGTGGCTAATAATTCGGTTTTCAATAACTATTTTTGGGTTAGAAATGATTTTTTTGGAGTCAATTTACTTAAATCGGATAGCAAGATGTAAAAACTTTGGTTACAATTTTACATTAATATGCTGGTTTAATTTTGGTGATCATTTACTACTTTTGGGTTAACAATGATTTATTTGGAGTCATTTTGCCTAAACAGGATAGCGAGATATTAAAACTTTGGTTATAATTTTACATTAAGATGCGGGTTTAATTTTGGTGATCATTTACTATTTTTGTCTGTTATATGTTACTATATCTGGTGGTAAGTTAAACATAAGCCATTATATAATACCTCCCAACATTTCCTTATTAAGTCAGCGCGTATTTCTCACTGCACATCTTTTATTACAACACAACAAAACAAAAAGATTAATCCTTATTATGTTCATCAGTATTCCAAGAAGACATTATAACCCGGCCTAATAAAACGTTATCTTACACAACGAGGCACTCTTAGTTTTATGGACTTCTAAAGTTAGTCGGGTTATCTGTAAATTGTCGGGAGAACGGTGCAGTTATAGTTGGAGAGCTAGTGAAGGGAGACATTACACCGAAAATATTTTCTTCAATGAAGGGAAAAGACGAAAATATTTTGATGGGGTCAGGCTAACCTGATTGTTGAAAAGTTGATAGAACCTGGTTTTGAACATTTGAAATATTATAGGGCCTTGAATTAAGGAAGACTTGTGGTGGTCGTGTATTTCATTGACTAAACAGGTCAATAAACCACGCAATTAATGAGCTTGATTATAATTGGGTGAAAAGAATTATAACCGAAGTATTCCCGTTTCTTGAACAAATAATCGAAAAACTATTGAGTATTATCAATTACTGGGAAAATTCCCATATTTAAAAAAAAAACATTTGCGCATGAACACATTCTAATTTCAGTCTCAAACTGTAAAAAATAAGTTTTTGGATTGTGACATGGTCACTGAGATGAAATTGCGAATAGATTTGGTACAATTTGAATTAGGTAATTAGTATTCGGATATTTGTCTCACTTTGCGATCTTCTTTTGTCGATTGAACTATACCCACGTGTTAAAACAAATCAAAGTTATTTCGCACACACTAGCTCTCAGTCTACAAGGATTATCTAGTGTTGTGAAAGCAGTTTATGTTGGATGTAGCCTGCAACGGATTATGATGGAAATGATACACGGAGTTCGGAGATACGGGCATTATGTCTCACTTTGTGATTATGAAACAACATTGCTGTTAAGCTGGAGGTAAGTTTCTCGTCAGTTTGGCTTCTTGTTTAAGACTCGTGGCTAATAACTGCCGCACGGGCCAATCTTTCAGTGTAAACCACGCTTGCCGAGGTCGGTCCGTGGATGGGTGACCATGCAGAGACCATGTTAAACCACGGAAACACGTTAAACCGTTGGTCCCGGCTGTCATTACAAATCTTTGACAGTTGTTACAGGTAGTCAGTGGGCTGAAAGTCTGACAACCAGTCTAACCAAGGGGTATAGTATTACCCAGTATTAACTGGGATATGGAGGTCAGATAAGCAGTCGCTCCATGTATTCAGCTGTAATCGGTTAGACTGGAAACCAACCCCAACATAGTTGGGATAAGACTAGGCAGATGATGAATCTCTAGAAAAAGATCGAGATGGTTTAAAACGGGACTTTAATCAGAACAAGGATATCGTAGGGAAAAATAACAAGAATCCTCTAATCTCAGTTTAACTTACATTTAGCGTTGCAAGTTTGTGATTTTAACGCAGTGGCACCGTCTCACACTTTAATCGGTATGTATAATCAAGGTTTAAGCACGGAGGCGAATCCCGTGCTAAACTCCGCGATCGCGCGTCGATTGATTCGGAAGTCGCGCGACTATGTGCGTCAGTTTGAACATAAGTAAGTTATGTGACACAATCAGCCCAAGTCATTCCCACGTAGGACTCGCTTCAGTATGACCAGAGGCCTTAGCAGGAGCGCGCGGTGAATACGTAACATAAAGACGTCGATAATTGAATAGAAAACTCAATTATCCTGATAGAATTTTAGTTAAATTATTTGCAAAAAGCACAATCAGTATCATCCATAATGATTAAAATCTGAAAATTATGAAAATATTATTTGTGAAACGAGTATTTTTATTTAAAAAAATCAACGTTACGTTACGTTTTCACCGCGCGCCCTTTCTAGGGTCTCATGTGCTTTATCTAGGCAATAGAAATTGATATAGAGTAGAAAGTAACCATGGAGTTTCTTGCCCGTTCTTCTCTAAAGGAAACGACCAACCCGAACCGTGCACCTTTTTGTCGACGTTTTATTAGTGAAGTAACATATTTTGATTTTGATATATTCCATTATATCAGCTCATCACACCCTACCGAACAGAACCGTATGTAAGCTAATAGAATCATAAAAGAAAAATAGAAAACCAAAAAGTATTTAACTTTTATTTCAAAACACACAATTTTCGTCAACAAACAAAAACCATTCCGAATTTATTGTTGAACAAACAAAATGGTTGACGCCGAACTTCTATATTCAAAAGTTAGTCGTGTTAACTCGAACGAAGTTTATTTGCAAAATATTTCACCCGGTTTTTCGTTGAAAAAAGCCGTGTTTGTAAAATGCGTTTCAGCATTACTGGTGTTCGGTATTTTAATATTTATTACAAGCTTAAATTGTTGTATTTTTATACACATGTAAATAACGGTACATTTATTAATTCTTTATCGTCTTTATCGCGTGGTTAGTGCCTAACCAGGTGTCAGTGCTTTTATGCCGCTCATGGGCTTCTGACTTCGCTTTACATGCCGTCAAGAAACATCTCTCAGGCATGCCGTTTCTTGCCCGTTCTTCTCCATAGAGATCTACGTTAGGGAATCGGCAACTACAGTACTGTCACAGTTTTTATGCCTTGTGACTGGGACTGTAGCTACATTTCATTGTTGTTTTTGTTTCGACAATTCAAAAGTGCCTGTAATTGGCCTACTAGAAATAAATGCTTTGATTTTGATTTTGCTGGTTTCCTCGCGATGATTTCCTTCACTGAATCAGGTGATAATTATACAATACGCACATGAATCCGAACAATCAGTCCGGGTCTTTACTATATTGAAATTTATACTAAATTGAAATTATAAAAACTAAACTTTGAAAGGAAATTGGTACCAAGCTGTCCAATTTACATACTTTACGGGAAATAAAAATAAATTCATTACATACTTACAGACAATCTATTAGAACGTTTTCCCTTTTCATTTTACTTAACATTCTTAGCCAAATTGAACCTCTAATTACTAAATGCGTTTTGCGTCAAACATAATTTCAAAATTCATTGTCTGTCATCTTCTTTGACATAAATGTTTTAAAAATAATTTGATTAAGATGACAGCTGTCAGGATGGTAATAATTATGCCGATAATTTTATTATGACTATCTTTTTCAGAGTTTAATTTAATTCGCCATAATTAATGCTCATGATGAAAATGATCATTATGAACCTCTCTTGGCACAAGCAAGGAGAGGCCTATAGGCAGGCAGTGGGTGAACTCAGGCTGTGGATGATGATGATGATGAATACCCATATTATGACTACTTTGTTAGCTTGGGTCTTACCTGTAATAACAAATGTATGTGTTAAGGAATAAAAAATAAAATAAAATAAATAAATATTTACATACAGTAAAAAAACTGATTGCATACATAATAATATACATTTGTAATTATTTATTTTGATATGATGATGATAAAGCAACTAGTCCTTAAGTTTAGTAGCTGTCAGTTATCAAGTTCGGTTTTATGAACTATAATGATACTTTACTTCGAACTTGGGATGTCAGAGTTAGGAATTCAAACCTTACACTAAATTACACTGTTTCCGTACTTGTTACTAATGTTTTGAAATACCATCTACCGCTTGACATGTACGACATATCAGCAATGTACTGGGCAGTATGTAATGTTACTACTCAATAAATCACAAATCTTTTTACTATATTGTAGTCCGAAGCTGCCTACCCACAGATGTGATTTATGGAAACGCGCGCTTTGCTATCGTGGTGGTGGACAGAATAGCCATAAAATTTGACAGGGTAAAGATATAATGCTACAGTTTGCAGTACCTACCATAGAGGTAGGTACTGCAAACTGTAGTATTCTTGTAATTCTCCTCATATAATTCTCTTCACATTTACTAACAAACAATTCATCCTAATGAACAAATTATTAATGCAAGTAACAATCTGAACAGCTGAACGGATTTTTATGAAATTATGCACACGGACAGAGCTACATGTCATGACCTACTAGCGGGATTGGGTCATGGAATATGTTATACCAGTATCATGTTCCCTTGAGATAGTTTCCGACATCCAGGAGGGCTAAGCCATAAACAAAAGAAGCTGGAAGCTAATCAAGTTTAATTATACTCCTCTTCCATGCTAGTATTTAAATTGCCAGTTGTTTTCAAACTCCATACCTTGCAAGATAATACCGGCAGTCTACCCATATTGCCGGCACAGAGAGGAAAAATCGCATTATATTGGAAATTTAATATGCACCCGCATCTAATAAATCTAGTAAACAACGCAGGGGCCTCCGGTGATCGATAAAGGGATGTTAACAAATTTAGCTTTACCGCAGTCCGGCCACGAAATGGATGGGGACAGAAGGTCGGTTTTGTACTACAAGCGAAAACGCATATGTACTGAGATAACAAAGTATTTGGCTATGGACACAAGGTCAGTTCGCGAGACAGTGGGTCTTGTG
Source organism: Noctua fimbriata (assembly GCA_905163415.1). Taxonomy (NCBI): domain Eukaryota; kingdom Metazoa; phylum Arthropoda; class Insecta; order Lepidoptera; family Noctuidae; genus Noctua; species Noctua fimbriata. The sequence continues at coordinate 5,341,087 of LR990929.1, read as the reverse complement.
TGAGTTTTTGATACTCAAAAAACCTACTCGATCACTTAAAAGTAATTTATACAAGTATGGAATAATTGTGTTTCCTGATTTTGTCACCAAACAGTGCTAGTTGACTGAGACTGTCTTATGTGTGCCCGGTTGATGGCATTAGGCTCGCCCCCTATTACATGGGACTTAAACATAACTGGCGAAATATGAGTGTACTATTAGGTACAGGTGTACCATAATAGTATCCCCATTGGGGATTACAGGCGTGATGTTATAACAGCGCTAGTACAGTTTCAGTACAATAGAAGTTTATGTTAACGTGTAAAAGCTCGCAATAAGCCCTCTGTGCAATAAATCACAAAGATTTCTCACAGTCTTACTGAACTCTTATCAAATTATTCGGACATGAGGCCAGTGGAAGACCAGTGCATTGACTGAAATGTCAAATGAAATGGCTCATAAACTTGGCTCGTATCCGGAGCTCATATCTATCACAAAAGAAGTTTTTTTTAAACGTTGCCCCACACTAGGAATTTTTCCTGTATTGTGAGTTTGTTTAGAAACATTTTAACTCACATGCATAAACAGCCAGACCTGGAACAACTACCTGTAGGTCATACAAATACTTGCTCCGTGCCGGGATCGAAACCGCGACACGCAGCGCAGCATCCAATAGAATAGAATAATTTTCTTTGTGTAAAAACATGTTACATTAAGGTCCTATAAATAGGTTTGTGAACTTACATGTTTCGTCATAAAATGGCTTACAAATATTAGAACATCCTAAACATAGAATTTTATTACAACAACAATTAGTGTAACATTAACAATCGCTCAGCTACCGTGAAAGTAGCTGTAAAAATTAGTTCGAATGTAAGTTGGTCTGTATTTGTGTCCGAACGCTTTCGATCATTCAACGGAGCTTACTAGTACTCGGCTGACCTTCTGTATACTTCTATTTTGTAGCCCAGCTTTTACGTACATCTAATAGGAAGCTATCGATTCCTGATTGAAGCAAAGTGGTTCAAAACGTTCGTGAAACATAAAATATTGAGGGCTATATTAATAAGCCGCTCGATTTTGAGGTTTCTGTCGTAATGATGACGCCTTTAATATTCAAATTAGATTAAGAGATTATTATCAGTATTGAATTTTACCCCGATTTTGATATAATGAGATTCTAAGACGTGGTTTTGTTACAAAAACACGTGTAATGTTGATGGAATCTTGTTTAATTTTGACACGGTGTCTACTAGACCTTAAACTTGTTCTAGGAAATTGTTTTAATCGTTAAAACATATCATCACTCCTGTAATCCCAGAAGTATTAGGCAGAGGTGTACCTAATTGTACACCCACATTTCACCAGTTATGTTTTAAGAGCTTATCGCCATCAACCGGGGACAAATCCAGACTTCGTGGCAGCTACTGAGAAATTGTTGATGGAAAAACCCAATAACACTTTTCCTGACCCGGGAATCGAACACAGGATCTCATGCTCAGCAGTCGCGCTTGCGACCACTCGACCAATGTGTACCTATATTAGGAGAAATTCGAAAGTCGCGCTTGTTACAGAAAAAATCTCTCTTTTGTTTTGGTCATGGACATTTGATGATGAGGGATGAAACACTTCTGACTAAAAGAGATTGAAACATGTTGATGTTGTTGGATAGAGTAGGAGAGGAAGATCAAAGAAAAATGGTTGGATTGTGTAAGAGGTGAGAGGTGTGTGAAAAAGAAGTCAAAATTATAGCATGTGTGATGGTTAACAGAGGGGGACAAGTAACATGAGACAAGGACAGAAAGATCATCATTTGCCTAGCCTTTTTCCTAACATATTGGAGTCGGCTTACCGAATTCAGTTGATTACACTAGTATTTTACATGGAGCGACTGCCTAACTCCATAACCAAGTTAGTTCTGGGTAATACTATACCCCTTGGTAAGACTGGTTGTCACTTTCGGGCCACTGACTACCTGTAATGACTGTCGAAGCTATATTAATGACAACCGGGTCTTTCCGAAGCACGAAGGAAACTCGATATGTAATGGTGCTCGATATGGTGGTAACCCATCCGCGGACCAGCCTAGGCAACCTGAAAATTGACCCATATTTAGCCACGACGCTCAAAGAAAGGAAGATGATGATGTAAAATCATCTCTTTCACCAATTTAACTACTAAACAATAAAAAATAGGATACATTCTCAAAATAAAATAAAGTGCGGGGACACGTCTTTAAATCCCGGAGTGATCCCGGGATTGGAATACGAGTAAGCCAGTTCGCTGACGCAAACTCAAAGCAATTACACAAGTGCGCCCCCGGGAATGGATGAGTGACGCGAACTTATAAGGTGGCCGTATTAACATCTTGTAGAGGTTACGTCGGATGAATCACTTCCATTTCATACAGATAACACATAACATCATGCCTGTAATCTCCGAAGGGTTAGGCAGAGGTGTACTTAATACACCCACATTTCACTTGTTATGTTTAAGTTTCATGTAATAGGGGGCGAGTCTATTACCATCAACCGGGCACAAAACCATACTCCGTGACTGCCACTCAAAAATTCCTTATGGGAAAACCCAATAGCGCTTTGTCCAACCCGGGAATCGAACCTAGGACTTCAGGCTCGGCAGTCGCACTGGCGACCACTCGACCATCGAGGCAGTCACTTCCATTTTATGTAAATAATAATATAGGAATTCATTCATTATAATATTTAGGTCGACAGATCAAATGTGTAAAAGAATTCTGACTATGTGCAATATGGCGTGATGTTCATTTTACTTGATATGAATAAAATGATGTCATTTCAGTAATCCTACTTCCTACTATAATAATTATAAATGCAAAAGTTTGTGAGAATGGATGGATGGATGGATTGATGTTTGTTACTCTTTCACGCAAAACCTACTGAACGGATTAGGATAAAATTTGATAAAACATTGAATACTTTTCATCCCGGTAGTATGATCCCGTCGATTACCGAATTCCATGCGGCATAAGCTACCATTTGATAAAGTATCGCTTATTGAAGTGTTTGCAAATGTGTACTGGCAAAAATTTATTTTGGACCTAATTTAGTTTGACATGGATTCAAGAGTCAAGCTAATAAAACTGTAAATTATATTCTTTGAGCAACGATAAAGTGTTTTGTTCCAGATAAGTAAAATAATCTAATTTATTTATTTTAAGTGGAAACACCTGAGACACCAATTATGTCGAAAATAGGTTTTTAATTCCACTAAAAAGCCTCCAGTCAGGTCTGGCCAGCCTCAGGCCGTATATACGTTAAAAATTAGGTTATTAGGTCACGTCTGAGTCTACCTAAAAATGGATCATTTTTCACTTTCAGACTTTTGGACTTGACCTATTTTAATATAAACTCTATAACCACAGATAGAGAATAATCGATGTCTTATCTACCAGTGAGTGTTGTATAAAAGTATTGGCTTGAAACTCTCTAATTCATCTGCGACGAGATAGCAAATTCTTCGTTGGCCGTTGATACCCTGTCCATAAAATTAAACGTTGTACATAAGCATTTCAACCCTTACCAAGGAGTATCGTATTACCTACTACTAACTGGGTTGTGGAGGTCATATAGGCAGTCGCTCCATGTAAAATACTGGTATTCAGCTGCATCCGGTTAGACTGGAAGCCGACCCTAACATAGTTGGGAAAAGGCTAAGCAGGGTGATGATGATGATCTAAGCATTTCAGTTTACGTACTTAATACAAAGTGTGTTGAGAGCCAATGGCATGAACGCCTGTCTACATTCAGTCATTTAAATCTTATGTTATTTACGCCCCGGGATTAAAATAATTAAAAACGTATTGACCAACGTGATATTTACAACTCAATCCACAATACGATGTCCAAATGTTCCAATAATATCACTATATCACCCGATTTAAGCTGTTGATCCCGCATAATATATTCCCGGGATCAATCCCAGGCTGCGGGCCACCTTAATTACCAAAGCGAGCAATATAATAAATCCGATTATTCGATTCCCGGCAATCGTGTGGCACATCACTGAATTTAATAAAATTAATAAACATTTTCTTCTTGATTGAAATATTAAATCTCATATTAATTGACAAAGTAAGTTTTAATTGACGAAATTAACAATTTGGCAGCCATTATGAAGGTGACGACGCTAACTTGGGCATAAAATGTGTCGTGACATTGATTTATGCTTAGAAATAAGGTAAATAAAATTACTTGAAGATTATTATTTCGGAAAAAAAAAAATTCTCGCTTTTACGAGAGCACACTGTAAAGATCTGAGTTTAGACAAGCTGGTCCTCTGTCAGAATTGGAACGAATTATCAAAGCGCTTGTATGTATCCCTTGTTCCAGTTCAAAGCTGATCCATAGCCCTACTACGGACATAGGCTATTGAAACAGCATAATGTCCCTATGCATTACCACGGTTGCGACACAACCCTCTACATTTTGAAAAAGAGTGGACCGAAATCAACCACCTGGTGTCCAGTGCGATGTTGAATATCACGGCATGTCTTGAATTTTTGTTTTAGGACATGCCGTTCCCCTGCAATGTTTTCATTCACCTTCAATGTTTTGAGAGCAGGATCATCTGCCTAACCTTTTCCCAACTTTAGTGGGGTCGGCTTCCAGTCAAATCGGTTGCTGTTGAATACCAGTATTTTACATGGAACGATCGCCAACCCGCCTGCCAAGCGTGGCGATTATGGCAAAACCCCCCTTCTTGGGGGAGGCCTATGTCCAGCAGTGGACGTCTTTCGGCTGAAATGATGATGATGATGATGACATGGAACGACTGCCTATCTGATCTCTTTAACCTAGTTAGTACTAAGTAATACGGTACCCCTTGGTAAGACTGGTGGATACTTTCGGGCCACTGACGACGGGTACTGTCAAAAATCTACAAATTACAGCCGGGACCACCGGGTCCCGGATCATTAACGTACTTTCTCTTAACGTGCTTTCCGAAGCACGTAGGAAACTCGGTTTGTAATGGATAGCCACCCATCCATAGACCGACCTTGGCAAGCGCAATTTAACCTCGAAGATGGACCTGTGCGGCTGTTATTATTAAGCAACGAGGTCCTCGAGAGCAATAGTGATGAAAAAAATACACAAACAAAAGTACCTACCTGGAATCGACTCAACGATCTACGAGAAGTAAGACGGGAGACGACCACTAAGCCACCACTGCTAACTCTAATCCAATCACTTCCAATAATTCCGACCCTCAGTAAAGAGGTAATTACTCTTTGATACCTCGTCCCTCAAACTTCTGAAGTCCACAAACAAAATGGCGGCCTGTGACGTAAAATTGAGCTCACGGCTAATTTTATGACACGAACTCTGATCAAGGCTTGAGAAGTTTAGGGAAGTTTGGTGACATTGAAGGAGCGTACAGCCGGCGTTTTAAACAAGGTATATAATATATTTTGTCCTACATGTTCTGTAACCGTTTTCATTAATTGGTTACACACTAAAACTTATTGTAAAGATTAGTGCTAATAGGTACAATATTAGTATGTCAGATTTGGTCGTTAATATGGATATAAAATGAATCGCAAGTACGCCGGTGGTGACATCACGCTACCTACTTGCAAGTCTACCCACACCACAGCGTGCTTATACAGAGCCCTGATGTTCAGCTCGAGGCAAGGGCGACATTCAATGTCTGATTGCGGTGGATTTGAGACATCTTGGAACTGTACCCGATTCATCGTGCCCCGTGTTATTGTGTTAAGTTGTAATCTCAAGTAATTCGTTATTTTTGCTAGAAACAGTGTATCGCACCCAGTGTGTTTTCATTGCATGAAACCTATCTGCTGCGCACATGATGTACAAGCCTAACGGAGTAAATCCGAACATATCCGACAAGTACAAAACTTGTGAAAGAAAATCAAACTCAGTAAAGTTTCAGTATACGGGGAATTATTACCAAAAGTAGTTAAGTAATAACGAGGCCAACAATTCTTGACCAAAAAAACGACATTAATAAATACAAGTTAAAAAAAGAACAACGAAAAGGTATATGTGCAGGACTTGTAATTAAAAATACAATATTTTAAAATAGACTTCGAAATTCCACGTTCGAATGCCACGTTCCATTTCCACAGACATTTAAAAAAGTATCGATAAAGCTTCCCGATTTAAATCGATTCCCATTCCAGTACCTATCCATACCTATCTGAATACTTGCATCCGCAGTTTATTAATACCGAAATTCAATCATTTCGATAGTCGTCGCTCGGCCTGATTTGAATCGACCTAATTGTAACTTTATCGATTAATCCGATAGTTTTAGTTCCGTGTCCAGTCTGATTGCTAGACTATTGTATTGCCATATTAGAGCCCGCACCCACCGCGACTTTCTGCAATGATACAGAAGCGGTACAAACGGCTACAATGCAGTTGCAATACTGTCGCTGGATGTTGTACTTTCGCCAAAATAACCACGATTCTGTATCGCTATTATACACAAGAAATACCTGTGAACGGTACAGTTGGAAGATGAACCCCGTCGAGACAGCCAGTCGATTCGTAGCAGCGCGGTTAGGCTACAAAAATTCGCTCTGGGGGGACGGGCCTTAGTCATAACATGACGCCTGTAATCCTCCAAAGGTTAAGCAGAGATGTACCTAATAGTATATCAACATTACACCAGTTACATTTAATCCCCATGTAATTCATCAACCGGATACAAATCCAGACTCCTTCCGAGTGCTACTGAGAAATTCTTGATGAAAAACCCAATAACACATTGAACAACCTGGGAATCAAAACCAGGTGCATGCTCTGCAGTCGCGCTTGTGGCTACTAGACCACTGGCAGGGCCTTAGTTGTACACAATGACATATTAACATGACAATGATATAACAATGGTCTGTTAATGTATCTATTGAGCACCGGAAGCACAGCAATTATTCCTAATTAGAACACTCATCCCCGGTGTTCGTGGGTTAAGCAGAACTAGCTGACCGATTATTGTGTGTCAAATAGGGTAAGGAATTTTGGCAAGCTATAGTAGTTTAATTTGTCATAAAATGTTCCGGACGCGTCTTCAAGTATGGGTTCGCTGCTGATAGCCTTCACACTGCAGTATCATGCGTTATATCTGTTCTTTGAATTAGAAACTATAGGACCCCATCTGCTAGCTTCCTTTCTATCTTAGGATATACTAGCTGTTGCCCGCGACCTTCGTCCGTCCTAAGTTATTATAAAAATATTACTTCGCTATTTGAATCAATTTTGCTAACAATTTCATGGGTTTTTTGCAAGGAACCCCTAATAATTTTTCTTCAACAAAAATATCTTAAGTTACTCCTTTTATCATCAGCTGTCTGCCAGTGAAAGTTCCGTCAAAATCGGTTAAGTCGTTTCGAAGATTACTCGGAACAAACAGACAGACAGACAAAAATAAAACAAACTTTTTTTGTAAAAATGCAACGTGTATACTTTCATATGCATTCAGTTAAAATTCGTTATTTTGAAATTACAAATAGACACTATAATTTTATTGATTTGTATAGATGTTAGCGATTTCTTAGTAAGTCAATAAATAATACAACTTTCAATATATCTGTCAAATGCTTTAATATCTTTGAAACATATATCAACTCTTAATATTTAAAACAATGAAGGAAAAAATCGCAAGGCTGGTTCTAGGACATACTGAAATAATCGAAAACATGTGGCTTAACACTACATTAAGGGTGATTTAGAGAGGAGGCCCATGCCTCGGCAATAGAAAGATAAAGGCCTAGTTTTATGTCATCTATTTTATACCCAATAGGATATATTAAACAACAATAAATATAACTGACTACCCTTTCGGACCAGACAAGCCTGATGTTACTCCAACAAGGAAATGGTGTTAAGCGTCGGAAATATCACTGGTGACAGCATATTTCCGAACTTCTGACTTAGTTCAACAGTTATACCAAAAGAGATGGTATGGATGGATAAGGCGCTTGCGTTTAAATACCTCTATTACACAAATAGGAGATGGAAAATCTGTTTTTGTTGCATCCTGTCTATTGCCGCGACTTTTACTATGTGCACTACAAAAATCGCCTTTACTACAACGACATAAAGACGCTGTCAGTGACAATACAGTTTAACGAGTTATTTGGTGCACAAAGAAAATACTAATTTCAGTCATTCAATGTAATATTTTTAGTCCATTGTTAATAATAGGTCTTTAACTATGAAATTGCTGTTTTTTTCTCTCATTTTGTTCTGTTTGTAACTTTGACGTATAGTTATATTTTTTCCTAATTCCATTTTTATTGGATTAATTGTTAAAATACGTATCTTTGAGAATTTAAAAACCGTACTAGTAGTTGCATACTACCTCATAGGGTAGTGTGTCAAAATACCTGCTTCAATGTGCCGTTCAAGTAGGTATATTTTTGACATAGACTGTGTTAGGAGAATTTAAGATACGCAGTGTAGCACATTTTTTTTCACTCTAACAATAGTTTGCAATTGCATCATAATTGGTTCAGAAGTTACCAAGAAAGAAGCAAGATATGCTTAGTTATTAGTTTGTGCAACAATAGTTTAACGCTAACTGTGGAGGCTTGTAAATGGCTTGTCGTTGTTTGCCTCGCTATTAATTTTTGTATTGGTAGCTGTAAGCCAATCAAACACAATAAAATAAATAAATAAGATACAAAATGTTAGTAAGGAAATACCACTTTTCACGAAATTTTCCAAACAAATCTGCAATTTCATACTTTAACCTAATATTATACATTTTTATTGTGATCGTATTAACTTGGGAAGTAATTTCTCAGCTAACCATTGTTTCAGACAGTACGTAGCAAGTTGCCTGTATACCAAAAAGCCTGTTCGAGTTTACATACTCCTGCAATATCAACATACCGTAAGTACAGTGTAAACTGCAAACAATACCACTACTTACATACGTGAAGTTCCCGAGAAAATCTCGGGACTTTGAACTGCACTTTGCAGAGTATAAAATATTTTATTTGCTCGGCTCAACCGTAGACCAAAATAGTACAGAAGGTCGACTCCCTAAAAGGAGCTAAAAATAGGCGTGTATCACTACTTTCGTCACGTGAAGTAACACGCGCGTTCGATATTTGATTCCTTGGCGTCATGCTTTAAGCGCCGAACATCACTATTACCTCGCAACAAGATACTAGTAGAAAAACATTTTTTAAAACAAGCCATGAAGTCATTTGCTTTCGTATTCGTATCTGCAAACCGTTTTAATTCATATATTGATTTATTTTGATCATGGAGGTGCATAAAAATAAATAGTCCGCCATCTTTGGGTGTCCGCCATACTGGATTTGGAATGACGTCACTTGGCTAAACTGATATTAGGTGTCATTAGTATCAATGACGTTTTGCAAAAGTGACATTTAAGAAAGTGACGTGCAAAAGTGACATATTTTTTTGTGATGTCATTTTGCGAAAGTGACGTTCTGTGTCAAGACCCTCTAAACTACTTCTTTAATTTGTTTTCGTCGCAAAACGCGTGGTGCTTGAGCGTGCAGCTTTTTAACTACACGTTTAAGGCCCGGACTTCACCAGAGTGGAGCTGAGAGGAGACGTGCGGGCATCATCAAAACACATTCGTTGAAATCCATACCGCGTCTCTCGTCTCTCCTGTAATTGGTTGAATCTTCCTCAGTACAATCGTCTCCGTTTCGGTGAAGTTCAGGCCATAGTAGGGTGACGCATGGCGGCTGGTGATCTGAAACAAATATCAATCGCAAATGTGCTTGCTCTCGCTCTCTCTTTACGAAAAGCTTGTCTAATGCCCGCCTGTCTCGCTCACACTCGTACTCTGACTCCTTTACACCGCGGTTGTGGCAATGACCTTCTGTGCCTTCCTATTGGTTCACCACAACTTTGTCTGGTATTCGTGGAACTAGCGCTTGTCATGCAGATGGAGTAAATAATGCATGTCTTGCTCATCACCAGTTCTTTGTTGCAGTACTTTTAGTTTTTACGTGGTGCAAGCAATTTTGTAGTGTTCTTGTGTGGTTGAAAAAAGTTGAAAAGTTGAGCGGAACTGTTGAATATCGAGTGGCTTTTTATATTCCACTAGATTATGCCCGCGGCTTCGGACGCGTGGATTTCGGTTATTGTCCCACAGGATCGTACCACTGGTATAAAAAGTATTTTACAACATTAGTTTTAGTATATGCGAAACCTGATACACGTGTCTAGTATTTTTATGTAAAGAATCTATGTACAAAATTTCAAAAGTGTATCATGAAAAATCACAAAGTTATAAGCATGTTCTGTTACTTAGTTGTCCGCTCAAAAACGTGATCACCACGCAGCGTGCGCCTCCAGCGTCGTCTTGAGCTCATTGATAATAATAATTTGGCAGTAGGTACCTAAATTATTGCGATAGGTACTCAAAGTCGCTCGGTATCCAACTTTTAACTTTATTAAATATTTTTGGGAAAAATATATAAAACATGGTTTATAAATTAATGGAATCGATTCAGTTACTTAATCTGAACAAACTATATTCAGGTTTCGCATATACTAAAAATAATGTTGTACCTATATGTTAATCTAGGTTATAAAATATTTGTGTGTCAAAAATCCAAATCTGTTCACTGGTTTTTGCGTGAAAGAGTAACAAACAATCATGATGTATGATTGTTTGTTCAATCCTCAGAAACTTTTGCATTTATAATAGTAGTAAGTAGATGAAGAAATATTTTTTAAGGGAGGCCGGGGATTGGACAAAGTTAACGAATATGTATATACCTTCCACAGGCACTCAGAGATATAACTGTTACTAACTTATTTAAAAAAAAAACTAAAAGAGGATTTAGCAGCCAAATGTTTCTATAGTACTGCTGAGTTTCTAATGGAGAAAACATGCTAATTCTAATCTAATTCTAATATGGGGGCGATGTTTGGTTCTGTTGACTGTTGTTAGATTTTTATCTTATTTTGACAACTGATTTTTTTTTTTTTTTCTTTTAAAAAATTATCTTCTAATTTTGTTTCATTGATATTTGAAATGCTTATGCTGCACCTATATTATATTCAAATGTAATTTATTGCAATCGTTGACAAATGAAGTTCAATTAATTTAATTTTTTATATGATTAATAATTAACAGTTACAATTAATTTTATATTTGATCAAATGTTATTATAACACATATTTGTACGCCGTAAAGGTAAAACATGACTGTGATCCTTTCTGCAATATACTTAACATCTTTCATGCTTTGTTGTGCATACTCATGTTTCTGACAAATAAATGAACTATGAACTATGTTTTTGTGAACACAGATGCCATAGATAAGCATGCCAGGGGTATACGCGACGCGATTTCTAACGCAACCGTTCTACGATAAGACACAAACACGCGAGCGTGACGCATATCGCATCACATGATATCGCGAATGGGGGGGTGAAGGGGCGGGTAAGACACTTAAGCTATTTAAGCTTCAAGGCACAGTTAATAACGTTCATCAATTATTAACAAGGTAACATGGGGTTATGTAGTAATCTAGATTATTATTTCGACCAGTCACGGCGGCCGTGCCTGACAGGGAGATTACTGTATGCAGTACAGCATTATTAATTCATGTGCAGGACTGATGGTCCATTGTGTGACCGCCTTGTGTATTCTCTGTGTCTTGCCTTGGCGTACAGAGATGTAATTAGCTGGAGGTTTAACACTGCCTGACTGTCATTTTCGCAAAAATAAAAAATAAAATTTTCTTTAAGTTAAAATTGAATGTGTCCATTATTTCTTGATAAATTTAATTCTAAATTCTAAATCATTTATTTCAATCCATTAAGGATCATATGATGCATATAAAAACAAACCACAAGAAAAATAACGTTGGCTAACCTTTTCCAACTTTTCAGGCTCTGCTCAACTGTACAGTTAAAGGTCGGGGGTTCGTAGCCAGGCAAGAACTTTGTAATATTTATTTTATCACCATTATCCTCAAAATTATGACAGAAAAGATGAGAGGAAACTGGCATGTCCTGGAACCAAAAATTCGAAGATAAGTGATATAAAAAAAATCGGACTGTGATGGATTATGACCTACTCCATGTCACACAGAGAATAAGAGCTGGAACGCAGAGCTGAAGTGTAGAAACGAACAAAAATAAAAATTACCATAGCTTTTCTTTTCCAAAGAGTGTCTATGGAGTTTTTTGCCCATTCTTCTCCATAGAGATGTACGCGTTGGAATGGGCAACTACTATTACTTTCACAAGTTATTATGCCTTGCGTGCGGGACTGTAGCTTCGCCTTCTTTGTTTTTCTGAGATTCAAAAGTGCCTGTTATGGTCTAATTGAAATAAAATGCTTTGAATTTGAGTTTGAAAACTTGCCAGGCTAAGCTAGAATTGCCCTAGAACCAAAGTACAATAACTTACATCTAGCCTTCTCAATACAATACCTAGACTGGACGGACAATAACGCCTAACTAACCTAGGAATAATGCGATAGGTACTTAAACATAATTTACAGCAATATTATTGCAACATATGGTCATTAAATAGCCATTCCCACCACCCTAGCTTATGGTCGGGTAATTACAAACAAGAAGACATAACATAATGTATGTACCTAACCGTAAGGACACGGAGTAGATAAGACCAGAGGTTCGGTTTTGTACAACGAGCGAAAACGCACGCAAACATAGACACGCTTTACGTACAGCGAGTGCAATCGTACTCGCGTATGGCATTTTTAACAAGCTTTTATTTAACTTGCAGTGGTCCTATATGTATGTAGGTAAGTTGTCCGTTTTAAAATTTGCAAAACATTTTTCAACCACTTGTTGGTATCCGATTGAGCTGAAATTTCGCACCTTTGTTTCTGGTGACAATACATTTTTATGACACGAGAGAACTCCACAACGGATAATAGCACGGACGCGAAACCTTGTATACGCGCTCAATGTTGATAGATAAACCTAATTTTCATTTTTTCATTTTAATAAAAGTTTGTTTTTTTTTTAAGTAAAATTTTGATATGGTATGACGGCTTGGCCACAAGCGACACGCGTCTTATGACTGCAGAGATATTGCTTAGAGCATGATGTATGCCAAGAATCACAGCGACCTGATTTGTGGAGAAACGCTACTCACGCGGAGTAAAAAACATTACGTCGCGAACTGGGCCTTACGTTCAAGCCCCTGGCGACTGGCATTCGTTCAAGATAGTTTGAGATGGCGGGTACATGAATCTATGTTGGCGTGCGCCTGTTTTCTCTGTTTTTCCACACCCAGCCTTCTGTATACTATCTATTCTGTGGCATGGATTACAAAACCATTTGTAGGGTTGGCCATTATTCGAAACCTTTTCACATTAACCAGCAGTTATATCAACCGAACAAGTTCATGATTTATTTTGAGGCCTAGTTGGGATAAGGACTACACATGTTGTAACATAGGTTTAGGTATCTTTAGTCTCACATTAGTATTATTGAATTACGGAAGGTTGCAGAGTTATATGATCTGATTATATAAATCCCGATAAGATGAACTGTTCTGCTGTTTTGTTTAACTGAACAATAGCGCGTTGCTAGTCTACTCAACCTGTGCAGTGCACAACATATCAGGTGGCCTACCATGACTGTATAGCTCTGTCTCTTTCCCATACTGGAATTACTCCTGCTTTAAGGGACTACACCACACTTATTCAGCTGTGGTTAATCTTTGTTTTCTATGGACAAAAGCTGAACAGAGCTGAATAAGAGTGGTTAGTCCCTAAGACGTCATAGTAACCCCCAGGGTTCTAGCTACCACTAATGAGCTCCTAGCCTCCCCCCCCCCCACCGTTTACAGCCCCAGGCAATGTGACGAGCGTTTGTTTCCTTCACATCAAAACCGTTGGCGGGCTTCCGAAACTAAAGTATTTTTCACTTTTTTGTCTTTTTTGCAAAAAGTTTTTAGAAGCCTATAACATTCCCACTGCTGGAACGCCTACTGTCAGAAGAAGTGGGCCGTAATACACCGTGCCGGTTGGCAGATGTCATATGTCTTCTAATTTTCGGTTCTAGGACGTACCAGGTTCCTAATTATATTTTACTTCACCGTTTTGAAAGCCATACCATACCATACCATAATCAGCCTATAATATTCCCACTGCTGGGACACAGGCCTCCTCTCTATGAGAGGGAATGGGCTATAATCCACCACGAGGGCCCAGTGCGGGTTGGTAGATGTCACATGTCTTCGAAGTTTTGGTTCTAGGACATGCCGGTTTCCTCACGATGTTTTCCTTGACCGTTTTGAGAGCAATGGTGATGAAATAAATTACACAAAGTAATGCGCCTGCCTGGGTTCGAACCCACGACTTACTGTTCGTAAGTCGGGGCCATCACCACTGGGCCACCGCTGCTCTCAAGCTGCGCTGCTCTCTGTTTTGAAAGCAGTGGTGATAAAATAAAATAACTTCTACCTTAAATAAACATTTTCCCCAGTTAATCAAATACAGATAATATAGAATTTTCCCCTATACTAAATCTCCCTAAGCGATTTATTACCTCGTGAAGTACGTATATAATGGCCTCTCTGCGTTTTGAATCCCCGAGGTATCTACAGAGAATGTTCGTGAATTAATGGTGATTTATGTTACTCAGTATGTTCAAGTACCCGCAATTGGTTTAATTTTATCTGGAAAATACCCATGTGTAGGTAAGAAATAATGCATGTTAAAGACAGTTTTTTTATGTTTTAGAAAAAAATTTGCAGATTTTGTGGAAAGATTATAGGTGGAAAACGCCTATTTATAATCAACATCATCATCTTCCTGCCATTGTCCCATGTTACTTGGGGTCGGCGCAACACGTTTTTTTCTTGCATTCTCCCCTATCAACCGTCACGGAATCATTTACACTTTTTTCCTTCCATAACACAACACAAAACAAAATATTATAGTATGATGCAAGTGGAATAACTAACAGAGAACAAGTTTGTTTGAGAGAGACTTATAATAATAATAAATCTTTATTTTCAGACCAGAGATCCATAACAAATAGAAAATAAAAATAAATAAACAACTGGGCACTTACTAACTAAAAAACACGTTACACAAACTTACTACAGTACATATCTGAATGACGGTCTGTGTGCCGCCATCCAGTGGCACATTATTGGCCATCTACCCTGCCGGCTACAGTAGCCACGAGGCTGTTACTTATGATCACCACTCCTCTGTCTACCGTCACGCAATTATTTAAACCTTTTTCTTTCATATCATTCCTCACACAATCCATCCATCGTTTCCTTGGTCTTCCACTCCCTCTCCATCCATCAACATTTATATTCATCCCTCTTTTAGTCACATGCCATTCGTCAGTCCTCATAACATGCCATACAGCCTATAATCAGTACTATTGTAACAATGTCAGGCCCGTTTTGAAGTACACCCATATTTTGGCAGTTATATTAAATTCTAATGTAATTCAAGGCTCGCCTATTGGAATCGATCGAGCACAAACTGAAAATTGGAGGACGCTACTGTGTAATTCCGCCTGAAATATCTCATATTATCGACCCCTAGTTAATGAGGCAGCCTACAGAGTAAAATTAGTACAAATATTGTTTTATGTATTACACCTATTATAGCTCAGTATTTTTAAAATTACCTTTTCAAAACAAGCAAAAGTAGTTTTTTAAATGCAATACATCTTTACAAAGTATAAAACAATGTCGCTCTCGCTGTTCGTACGCTTAGGAACGGATTGTATGCAGTTTTCAGTAATAGATAGAGTGATTCAAGAGGAAGGTTTATATGTATATTGCACCCGTGTGAAGCCGGGGCGGGTCGCTAGTTAACTATAAAATAATTATGTTGTCCCAAAACATTTCACATTTGACACGAATTATTTTTGTAAAACATACTTTATCACGTTCACAATTAAGTTGAGATTAATATACCGACCATATTTTACACTATGGAAGTTCATAATTTTAATTAAACGTTTTATCACGCTCGTGTTTTGTAAATTTTAATACAAACAATATTTTAAAGGAGATACCTACTATGTTTGAAAACATTAATTTTGCGCTCTAATTATTTAATGTTTCACTACAAAATCTAATTATGGTATTTTCAACTCTTTGATCTTGAGTGTATAATATGGAAATAAATTATGTAGTAAGGCTAACAATGATAATATAAAGTAAGATACGCTACGTTCAAACTGAGTGGCGTTCAAGTATCGTTGTGTTGTTACGACTGCGATAGATAATAAGGAACGTATGATACAGAAAGAGATAGCTAATGGTCTTGAAGTACTTAAATAACGACAATTGTCTGAATTTGTCCGCAACAATTTGCGCGCGCTAGTGCGATATCTACCTCTTTTTATTTATAATATCATTGTAAGCTAATGTCAAAACAAAAATCTAAGCACAAAACATACAGGTCAAACTACAAAATATTCAGGTCCACCACCAAAATCTATTTAGCCTATTGCAGCCCACTACTGGATATGAGCCTCTCCCAGGCAGTGCCCAGTCCTTCTCCTTCAGCATCTAGTCTGATCCAGCAACTTTTTTAAAGACTGGTCCATGTCCAACTCTGGCCTACACTTTGCTTTCCGATACGAGCTCTCCACTCCAGAACTCGTTTGCTCCATGGGCCATCGGTCCGTCGACAGGCATGGAAAAACCACTACCTCTTCAACTACCGTAAGCCTGCATCACCCGCCTGCTTGCCCTTGTCTTAATTGATTCAAGTTGGGTGCAGCAGGGCTTCCTTCCCCATATTCGCCATCGTCTTACTTTGCGACTTATTACTACACGATCGTCGCACAAAGACGCGTACGTCGCGTTCATTTTGTTTGGCGAACCTGAGCAACTTTCCAAACAAAATGAGTGATATAAAAGCGACAGTTCGCTTTGATTAGGACGTGGGGGATGTAGGTGGTCACCCCCGTTCTAGCCATACCATTATGTTTTCACGATCTACCTTAGATGTTAATTTGTTAAGGTAGATCTCGAAAAACATGATAAAAACAGATGGCAATTCTAAAAATTCTATCACTTTATTGAATGCTAACTGCCCTCTCTCTTCATTAAGACAAGAACGACAACGACAGAATTAAGCAAAGCGTTGATAAATTCCGCGTTTTAGAACAACTTTACTTAATGCAAGCACAAAATAAAACATTCAAGCTACAGGCTACAGCTGTCCTCGTCTTAAAAAAGGTACTCCTTACTTAGCAGAACAAGCACCAAGTAGAGAGAACAAAATAAGAGCACTCTAAGTTTAATCTTGAGAAGCCACTCTAACGTTTGACACTTGGGAAGACTTTTAAAACTATAGCCTGGATTTAACGGTTTACGGGAATTATATTTTTATAAAGTTTCTTCCTTTGGAAACTATGTAGGATTTGTTTTCAGTTCTTTTAGAAAGAGAACCTGTTCCAGTTACCGGGCACTTCATTTTCTTGTTATTTGTTTTCTAATTCATGGTTTTAAGATAATACACGTGAATGGTTCTAAAATAGCTTACCCTTCTGCTTTGTGAAAATCAAACAAGCTTTGGTCCACACTAAGAATTTCTTCTGTGTCGTGAGTGCGCTTACAAACATTTAAACTCACATACACAAACAGCCAGACCTGGAACAAATAATTACCTATACGCCATACATTTTTTTGTTCCGTGCGGGATCGAAACCGCGACACGGAGCGCAGCAGCCATTTGCTCAACCACAGAGCCAACCATGCCGTCCAAAATTACGTCTATCCTTTCAAGAATGCTCTTTCATTCGGAACGGTATCACAAAGAAAAACTGTACTTTAAACAAAGCAACTCACAACATTGTAACCTCATCTTCTACTCACTAACACTAAATGCAATAAAATAAAAACTTCAGCTAAACCTGACACAGTAAAGAAAGTAGAACACAAGTTTCAGCACAATTTTATGCTATTGTCTTGTAACCTAGGTTGCTGTTTTCATGAAAATATTTCGTACATAATTACATTTTTCATGGAAATTTTAGCGTTAAATTGCATTGAGGTGAAACTTTAGAATTTATTTAGATAGTTGGAATAGTTAAAATTCCAGAGTTAGGGATAGACCCAGTTTTAACTCTTTTAGGGTGCTGACATAAAGATACAGGTTTTTAGCATTACATTTAAAAAGTATTGAACTCCAACATAAGCTCGGGCCTCTGCGAATAGAAAGAATGAAATACTTTTTAAGAAAATGAACCGCAGTGGTACAATTTGGCAGTTTCCCAAAAAGGAATTGACACAGAAAAGTAATTATCTGGTGTTCTATTTCAATGCTTTTGATTTTAAACACATCGTCGTCATTCGCATGCCCAATTGATTTGGGATCCTTCTTCTTCCATACTTTTCTATTACTCGTCATCTTAGCAGTCACCTCCTCTCTAGCCATACCATCCTGCACACAGTCGATCCATCGTTTCATTTTAAACACATATCATCACTTAATGCCACATTAGTATGAACCATCCATAAACCCGCACTTACTCTTACAGAAAAGGTCAAATCCCAGCATTGGGAACGTTGTATGTGGTTATATGCTGATCATGCCACTCCTAAGTTATTTTGGTGTCTCCGAAATGGTGGAAATGCATGGCATTTTTTAGGAATGGTTCTTCTTTTCCCAGTACTGGGGCTATGTAAGGTGATAGTGATAAGTCAGGATTTTTTTTACAAAAATCTGATAAATCTAGAACTATTGGTAGCACATAATCTTTTAACACGACATCGATTCTACTGAACAACTCGACCTCATATGGAAACCAACCAAAACAACTTACACAACTTTTTATGCTACTTAATAACAACCAATCATTCATAAAATAATAACAACTGGGCCAAAATAATACTAAAAAACTTGAAAATACTATATTTACGAAACGTAGGTCGTAAAAATCTAATTTACGCACGAAAAACATTTTTAAACGTTCTCAAGGACCCTGAATTGTAGGCATTAGGAATCCATTATCCATTAAATAAATATTTTGAAAACTTTTTAAGGCAGCTTTTTAGAGTTCCGTGGCCAAATGCTAAATGGAACCTTATATTATGTAGACGTATCTGACTTAAACCTGGCCTAACTTATAACCAGATTCGTCCGGTCCGCCTGTTTGTCTGTCCGTCTGTATGTCACAACTATTTACTCCGAGACATTTGGCACCATACAGTTGAAATTTGAAGAGCTGGTGCCGTCTATGAACCGCTAAACAAAAGTGATGTGACATACGAATAAAAAAAATGGTGGTGGCCCTCCATACATGTAAATAAAGTTTGAAAAAAAAAATAAGCATAAAACTGTGTGGGGTGTCTATCGACAGCTCTTAAAAAAATTTGTCGAGGTTCTTCAAGTACCGAGGTTGGTGTCGATGAGATATTCGCTTCTAAAGTCGTAAAAGTTGCGGTACCTCCCCCCCTCCAATTTCTAAAGTAAAAGGAGGAAAGTTCTGAAAAATAGTAAGTTTTTAGAACGTAAAAAGAACTTTTAAATTGGTTTGAATAAGATTTGATACTAAGCTTTTGCGATATGAGACTTTTTCGTGAAACTTTATTTTTCATTAACATACTGTTAAAATCAAACTGAGTTTTGCTGGTGAGTGTTAATTAAGCCATGAATGAGCGTTAAAAATACTGTTTTTATATTGTTTCGTGCGGAACCCTTTGCGTGCGTATCCGACTCGCACTTGGCTGGTTTTTTGTGTATCTTTTGGGCTCGGATTTGACTAAATGAGAATAAGCACCTACCTACATAAGCTACGTCCAGGGGAATTTGGGAGTTTTCCGAGTTAAAGTAATCTTGTAATTTTATCAGCTGAAAGAAATGTAATCAGCCAAAACAAATGTGTTTATTTGTGAAAAAAAAACGTCCATAACAATGGATTATTGTAAATTCAGATTGCGTGTTATGTCTTTGTTTTATACTAAGGTGGAAGCGCTAGCGTAGCCCACGAAATTTAATTTTTCTTATGTTTTTTTGCAATTTACAGGTCAGTGTCAGATTGTGTGTTGATTCAGATATAATTCACGACCGTAACAAATATGGCTTTACAGAGATATATTCATTAAACTCATAAATACAGCCCTCTAAGTTCATATAATCCCATTTAATGACTCTTTCATGAAATAGTCATTACATGGGATTAAATGAACTTAGAGGGTTGTATTGATGATTTTAATGATTATAATTCTGTAACTATGTACGTGTTATGGTTGCGAATCATATTTTGTTTCACATATAGCCTGAAACTGACCTATAAATTGCAAAAAAACCTAAGAAAATTTGAATTTCGCGGGCTACCCTGGCGTTTCCACCTTAACAGATGATTATCGTATTAGTAATTGATAAATAATGTGAAGTTTTATTTTGAAGCGCAAACTCTTTTAATAATAAGAAAGATCTTACAACTGTTTCACGTCTACAAGTCGTAAGCCAATTAACATGCAAGTAGTTACTTTAGTACTGAAAGCCTTACAAGCTAGTCGCATGTGCAATGTTTTATACATAGAGTAGGTAAAAATGGAGTGCCAGACGACGACATTAACAATGCATAGATCACCTCGCTCCAACTGTGTCAGTCTTCATGCTACTCATGCTGCTTGATGCAAAACAAAAGAGGTTTGATGGATATTTTATGTATATTCAGCATCATTCAACAGAAATGGTGATGGGTATATTCATATTTCTACTATGAAAGAAATACGAGTTTTAAAATACAGTTGTTTTGTTAAAAAATCGTCACCTACAATCAAAATAACTTTTACAACATTGAATACACATAAGACATTAAACTTTTAAGAGCCATATAATCTTACATTCTGGGACCTTATTACTTGCAATAACTAATTAATGAACGAATGCAGTCTTGTGCTCATAACATCATGCATCTGATCACTCCACTCTCAATACTCCATGTGCACACCACGGCATATATTAAAAACATTACACTAACTTACCCATATTGTTGTATGCAGCCGGACTTACAAGTCCAGTTTACAACTAAACTAACGTGTCTAACTTTAGTTATATATATAAGGGTTACCCTTGTAAAGTGCTTTGTGTGGAACACAATTGCTACAAATTGTTGCAAGTTGTCGTCATTCTGAACAGTTTACTCAGAGGAGGGTAGCAGTAATAATGCAGTGTGGTGGTAAATTTACTCCTGTGAGCTTGTGTAGTATTGCGTGTAGTGGCGTATATTAGGATGTAATCGAATAAATTAAATGGAGTAAGTAACACAAGCGCACCAACAGTTTAGCTTGCATGCTATAGACCGACCGCTTTAAGGGCATTACATTGCTCGATGACCTTGATGATTTAATCCCTGTACTGGTTTTTGTTGACTTGCCCCGCACATTTCGCAAAATTTCGGTTTTTATTTATTATTTAAAAATATTAAAAGAAATAACAAAAAAAAAACAATACAGATTGTTAAATATGTCATTACGTATTTGTTGTTCAAAATTCATGCCGATCTATTCAGCCGTTACAGAGGTAATTTACAATTAAGGTTGAAAAAGGACCTATTTTGTACGATTAACCAAAAAAAATTGAGAAGGTTTATTAAAATTTTAAACAATACAATTTATTTGTGATGAACTTAACTATAACATACTTTTTTTACACGGAAAACGCACGAAGGGATTCATCAACAAATTTCTTTGAACATACGCTGTTTTTGGGATTTGAGCCATGCAATGCTCTTAATAAGTCCTCGCGAAGGGATCAATTTAAATGGAATATTCTGAAGGTTGATCACGTATTGGCTCAATAACTAGATCAGGCAAAGTGTCATTAAGAGTCTGTCAAGGTGTTCTTAGTAGCAGGCCTGGATTAAAACGCAGGACACACCGCCAGCTAGCGAGCGAGCCGAACGAGGCATCGTTTCATTTCTTTTCATACTTTGATTTAAACCGTGAACGAAGAAAAAGCCGAAACGACGTATTAAAAGAGCCTCGCGCGCCTCGCTCGCTCGCTAGCTGGCGGTGTGGCCTGCGCTTTATGCTCGGTTGATGACAACAGGCGTGTCCAGTTTTACATTGAAATTACTTAAACACATAAATACCAGTACTATACCGTAAAAACCGTTGGTTAAGTCGTAAAAACCATACTCAGGGTGAGTCGCTAGTTAAAGATAAAATGAAAATCCAGCCAGCTTTACAGCCGTACTCACCTTACTATAATAGGTACCTACAGTCACGAGCACCAATATGTAACACGCAGTAATTTTTAAAAGTGATTTTCATCTACTGTATTGATTAACGTTTTAAGTTGGCACGAACAAAGTATTTTGGAAGCCGTAGTGTTACAAAATAGGGGTTTATTCCAGAAATCCCCACCGACAAATCCCCACCAGTAGGGATTGTTATTTTTTTTCCAGAAATCCCCGCTAGTTAAATAAACTCAGCCTAGTGGGTATTTTTGAAAAAATAAGTAACAATCCCCACCAGGTGTTGTTTTTTCTAAAGGATTAAACAAAAAATGCGTTATCACAATGAAGCGAACAAAAAGACCAGTTCATCTTAGATACTCAACTAGAGTTAATGCATGACAGCATTACAGTGCCACTATTTTTGGAAAGAATGAGGTAAATTCGCAATCGCGATTTATGTGATCCTATAATGTTTAAATTTATAATGAAAGTGCTGCTGCAGCTGCAGAGATCCTCAAGCGGCGCAAATACAGTAACCTTATTGGAAACTACGGTTTTGAGCGATTTGGGGTCGAAACGCTCGGGTCATGGGGCCCGAATGCGCGTCTCCTTTTTAAGGAAATCGACACTTTGCGTGACCAAAGGGCTCTTTCTTTGGCCAAAGAATTAGCATTGCCATTCAGCGTGGCAATGCTGCCAGTCTTCTGGGCACGTTTCCAGATGACAGTGATGCGGGGGAATACTTTAACGCCTTTTAAGTGTCCTATTGTCGTCGTTGTTTATATGTTTATATTTACTTTCTTTTAGTCTTATTATTATCATTAGTTCTATTTGTAGTCTGTATATAATGTACATAAGGAAAGTTGATCTTAATATTGAAATAATTACTTACTTATCTAATTCAACATACTGATCACACATTTTTTGTTTAATCTTTTAGAAACAACAACACCTGGTGGGGATTGTTACTTATTTTTCCAAAAATACCCACTAGGCTGAGTTTATTTAACTAGTGGGTATTTCTGGAAAAAAAATAACAATCCCCACTGGTGGGGATTTCTGGAATAAACCGAAATACTACTACTACTTCTTTAAGGCGTTCTTTGTGGTGCGAATGCCAACTTGTTATCTGCATATCGTTTTGGAAGAGGATTTTTGGCCGCAGGGAGTGGTGTTCCGTCGCTTCTACGGGCAAGTGGCACATGAACGCGCAGTGAAATAGTGCACGAGTGAAGTGTTACTAACGTAGTTTTAAGGCTCTTTTTACTAACACAATTTTTATTTTATCTTATGTATGTTAGTCTGTAAGGTATATATATATGGGCCAAAGTTGCCTGGCAATAAATGAGTGTTGTTGTTAGTTCACGAGAAAATCGCTTTTAAGTTTTGCTAAGTGTATATGTTACGGCTAAAAGCTGAAGTAAGGTTACACCTAGTTCTAGCCGGTTTATTGCTAAGACACACCGACCAAATGGATTAGGTTGGGTTTGGTTAGAACTCTTACCAAATACGCGCGAGCCGAGCGAGCGAAGCGAGCGGTGCTGCGGCAGCGGCCGGCGAGCGCTACACCCAAATTGGTTGCATGTTCTAACCGAAGATAAGTAGGATACATCTAAGTTTAACCGGCTGCACTTAGTTGTACCCGGCTAAAACTAGGTCTAGCCGCACTTCGGCTATTAACTGTAACATATACATATTGGTGGTCGTGACTGTACTACTTCCATTTTAGTACATAGACTTACGTCTAACACGTGAGCAGTCTAAACTCGTGGAGTAGTCGCTGGCTAAGGTCTGCCGCATTCATGCTGTTTTCAACTTATGCTAGTCAAAGGCACATGCAATCTTGGATTCACAACTACATTTTACTCGGTAACGTCATTTGTGATGGTTATTTCGTTTTGAATTAGTTAAGGTCATGTCAAGGTGATTAATGTCAAATGCATGTGAGTTTTCGTGTTAAAGAATAATATATTTATAAATACACACAAATACATAAATCATAAATCATACATCATTTAATCGTTTGTTAAACATAGGTAACATAAAACGGTCTTAAGCTATAATACATAGTGCGCTATGTTTTGTCAACAATGACATACAAACAAATTCAATCAAATTAAATTATTATACAGATTAATTAAAATTGTCATTAGAATGTCATTATACAGATGTCAATATCATTATACAAATTAATTAAAATTGTCATTCATAAACTGGTCCAATGTGTAATAGCATTTATTAAGTAGTAAGTTCTTTAAAGTTTTTCTGAATTTTTGTACTGGCATACATTTGATTTTGTCAGGTATTTTATTAAAAACTTGGGGAGCAAAACCAAGGAAACTTTTCTTCATCAGTGCAGTTTTACATTTGACATGGCATAATGTGTGCGTATATTGAGAACGTATGGGTAATTTCTTGACTGCGGCAAGTTTTTTAAATAATATACAATTAAAATATTTTTAATGTTATGTAACACGTGTGTGTTTTATGGGGAGACGTCTTAGCCCAGCAGTGTGATGGTCCAGGCTAACAGTATCAGTATGTAACACGTGTATTTTCCAACCACAAGGGTTTAATTATTTTAATAAATTAGTTGTTAAAAATGGGTGTGAACTACCCAAAATGAAAAAAAAATGATGTCACGACAGTTATAAATTAGATACACAAACATTTGAACCGAATAAAAGCGAAAACCGTTTTTGGAATGACTTCAAAAGCTATTTATTAAACGCCAGCGAAATGTTCATTCTCACTTCCTTTTCTTGAGTTTTATCATAAAATAGGATCTACAATAGCCCTGGAGTTATCAATTTGCAATACAAGAAAACAGCCAAGTGCGAGTTGGACTCGCGCACAAACGATTCCGTCCCGTAGCACCAAACGATATAATAACAATATTTTTTAACGCTCATTCGTAGGTCAATTTACACTAAATAGCAAAACAAATTTGTTTTTTCCTAGTATCTTAGTAAAAAACAAAGTTAGATTTAAACCACTGCAGTTTTACGAAAAAGACGACGAGAGATATCAAATCTCATTCACACTAGTTATAGTCGAAAGTTTTTTTTTACGTTCTTCAAACTTAATTTTTTCTGCGTTTTCCTCTGGTTACTTTAAAAATTAGAAACACATTTTTAAGGATTTTAGAAGCGAACCACTCATCAACCAACTGGCTCAAAAAAAAAGGATTTTAAGACCTCAATTACATATTTTAAGAGCTGTCGAAAGACACCGCGCACATGTTTACGTGTTTCACGTAGATATATATTTTTTCACCCTCAGTTACATGTATCTCCATACATGTGCAACAGCGCCAACAGTCTCAGAGTAAAATAGCTGTGACATACGGACGGACAGATAGACTGGACGAATCTATAAAGGTTCCGTGTTTTGCCATTTGACAACGGAACCCTAAAAATAGACATTTATACATACTTGTTTATGTTTATGTAATAAAACAATTATTTACTTATGATTCAAGATTAATGTGGTGTGACTCCGCCCCATGACAAGGAAAACGTTATAAATGGATGTAGGAGTTATGGATATGCGAGTAATATCTCATAATGGGATCTGATATTAAATATAAGTATTTGGTACACAATGCGACACATCAAGCTGTACATATCCAGTATAACATGAGCTCGCTTTGTATACAACATTATTTTTAGTATATGCGAAACTTGAATATAGGTTGATCACAATAAGTAACTGAATCGATTCCAATAATTTTAAACCATGTTATATTTTTTCCCAAAAATATTTAAAAAAGTTAAAAGTTGGACACCGAGCGACTTTAAGTACCTATCGCAATAATTTAGGTACCTACTGCCAAATTATTATTATCAATGAGCTCAAGACGACGCTGGAGGCGCGCGCTGCGTGGTGACCACGATTTTGTGCGGACAACTAGGTAAAAAAAAAAGCTTATAACTTTGTGATTTTTCATGATACACTTTTGAAATTTTGTACATAGATTCTTTACATAAAAATATTAGACACGTGTATCAGGTTTCGCATATACTAAAACTTAACTTTTACTTCTAATACAATGAGAGATCTGCATCTTTTGTTATAGTATTAATCTTGATTGGTCGCCGTGCGTACATTAAAGCCCGCTTGTGCCATAACTCACTTTAATATGTTTAGCGTAAAACGAAATTAAAACTTTTCTTCGGCTTTGACTTCGATTGCCTCGTTGGTCTAGTGGTTGCAAGCGCGACTGCCAAGTATGAAGTCCTGATTTTGCTTCCCAGGTAGAGCAAAGTGTTATTGGGTTTTTCAGAAAATTTTCAGTAGCAGCCACGGAGTCTGGAATTGTGCCCGGTACAGGTAATAGGTTCACTCCCTATTACATGAGACATAACTGGCGAAATGTAGTTGTAATATTAATATTACCTACACCTCTGCCTAACCCTTGAATGAAACCAGGCGTGATGTTATTATATTCACAAATGAACTACGAAGTTTCTCAGTTACCAGTTTAAAAGGAAGCTGGAGACTGATGATGTATTGAGTATTAGACAAAGGATGTTATGTGCCAACTAATAAGTGACAATGCACAAAATTATGATGACGTCACAATCTCGACTGTTGCTATGACGTATCAGTGTGAGTTGTGATCGCAGTTGGGTCCTTAAGACAGCGGAATCGGGGTTGGACTGTATTGACTTAAATCGCCCAAAACTAATATTGCTTAGGTTGATTTTAGCGATAAAAAAGGAGAAGGTTCTCAAATAGACATATTTATTCTTTTTCTTGCTTCTGACCTGTTATTGAAAAAGAGAGATTAAAGGCGCAATCCCATCGCGGCGCATGCTGTGTACGGGCACGCGGTGCATTTTAGCTGCGTGGATTCATTCATTTGACAACGTGGGTCTACATTTCCACTGTAGTACACACTACACACCCACAACTATGTACAACTGTAGCGTGCGTGGCCCAGCGCGGCATAGTCGTGGGTCAATATTCGTGTATAGTATGTACTGCATGCACAGCGTGCATGGCGTTGACAGCATTGAGCTATGTGAGCGCCTTATTCGAGCAAGCCACGCTTGTACTAATGACGTCAAATGATGCATAGCGTGTCCGTGGTTTGCAGTGGACACAATCACATACATTTTCTTGCAAACCGAAGCTTAAAACACTTGAGTGGCCTATCCGTGTGTCGCCGTGGGTATGCACCTTAATTATAAAACTTTTCTGAGGTAACACCCACTTTTATCTATTAGGTCTAGATCAGACATGGTCCTAGTTTCGTTGACCACAATTACACAATCAAAATTCCCTTAGCACCTTTTTTTTTTTAATTAGCGTGTCCCACTGCTGGGCAAAGACCTCCCCCATAGCCTTCCAATCTTTTCTACGTGCGGTCTTCTCCGGGGCAATCTAAAGGAATTTGTAGCAATAATAGAAATATTTTCTGATACAACTTGTTATTTTACTGTAACCAATAGCAACCAATCAAAACCCACAGATTATGAATTAACAAGACACGTTGGCAGCGCCACCCGCACAAAATACAAACTAAAATGGTCGGGTTCCATTATATTCTAACACAATCTCAATAAACAAATATTTGCATTTAAACAAATAATAGTACAATTAACAAACAAATAATTGTCGAGAACACGTCAAAATCAAAGGTATATCAATATAAATATGTTTATCATTCAACAGCAGATTTAAAAAATAATTCAAGGATTCGATCAGTTGGTTACAAAATTAAAATTATCTTTCCGTTTTAGTCAATCATTTGAAGGAGTCGCTTAGATGGCAAAGACATCATCATCAGCTGCCTGCCCTTGTCCCATGTTACTTGGGGTCGGCGCAACACGTTTTTTTCTTTCGTTCTCCTCTGTCAACCGACACGCCATCATTTACTCCTTTTTCTTTCATATCGTTCCTCACACAATCCATCCATCGTTTCCTTTGTCTTTCTCTCCCTCTCCATCCATCAACATTTATAAAGGGTGTAACAAGACCCTTAACGAAGCCGAAGGGCACTTGATCTCCCCGTCATTGCGATAATTGTTTTGTTCTAGACCATACCTGAGAACCTTCTAGTTTTTTTTTTTTTAAATACTTTTTATAATGTACGATTTTTACTTTATACACCTCCACGACCCCCGGTCTATTCAATCCATCCATCAGCACAATGTTTTGAGCGCGTTACATTGAGTCCTACCGTAAAACGTGTTTTTCAGCCCAAAAAAAAAGTCGATTCCCAGCAATATTTTTTGCGTAAAGTTACTTAGTTTGATGTACATAATGCTTGGTTGACGGATTCGCGAAGGGTCTGTTTAGACCCTGTATTCATCACTCTTTTAGTCACATGCGATTCGTCCTTCCTCATTACATGGCATTGGATGGCAAAGACAGAATGAGGTATTAAACGTGATTAGCGTTAAACGCGTTCAGTAAGTAGGGATACAAGCGAGCCAAAGCTAGCTGACATTCTAATAAGCAGAAATTTGATGCGTTGATCACCAAAGGATATTTGTGATCAAAATCGCTGCCTCAAAGCCCGTTACTTAAGTGGGTACATGACGCTGTCGCTGCTCCCGACTTTGATGGATTAAAGATACGGGCTCACGCTCGTTACAAAGATATTATATACGGAACCAGCTGTTCGGTTGTTGCACTGTGCGTGGCGTGGCCTGAATTAATGTATGTATTACATATGTATATCTGTTGTTGTTATGTAATATGTGCTTGTGTCTAACTGCTTTAATGGAGATGTTTGAAATTAAATGAAACAAAAATCGACTTGATGTAGTTTTTTTTTTCTTTCAAGAAAGCTGCTGAATAGCATGAAAAATCCTTCCATAACTAGCAACTAGTTATGGAAGATTTTTTCAAGCTGGTCATCTCGACTGTGTGCTGTCTTTCATTGTTAAAACACTGTATTAATATATATAAGACTTTATGATTATTTCATAAAAACATAACATCTACCTACGTACGTCAAACATGCCAAACTAATGATCCTTTAAATTAGGTTTTCGAGCGAAACAGAAACAACATACTTCAATAAACCAATTGCATTTCAAAATACGTCCATAAAATCCGACATCGACAAAAAAATAAAAAACGCTTCAAAGACACGAACACTATAAAAATGCGTCGAAAAACACTATAAACAAAGTGTTGTTTCAATCACAGTTTTAAAAAAACAAACGTCTATCGATAAAATTACTGTCACTTTTTAAAAAGCGCGTTATTTTTCCAAAGTGGAGAGTTAAACCAACTTTTCAAACAGCAAAACGAGCATACCATAATCCAAATATGTGACTTGTATCAAAACAAAGGAATCCAGTTTGCCGCCGGGGTATCATAGCAAAATAAATAAAAGTACCAAATCCCGGGAGATGAGGCTTCAGTGAGGTGCATTTCAGACTGCAGTGCCTGGAGACGTGATATAAAGGGATGGGATAGTAACTAAGTATAGAAAAAAACTATCGATAAAATATTTAAGAGTTTTGTTAACCAATCCGTGACCGTACTTTGCAGATTTAATTAAGAATTTAAAAGGGATGCTACTTTACGTACTCTTTACATAATTTCTGGAATGGCAGCAAATTAAGATAAAGAGTAGGTAGCCACAAGTACACAGTAGAAAATCACAAAGACAGTAAATATAAAAACACTAAACTCATTTTCATTACTAAAAAAGAAAATGTAGCGACCCTGCCAGGATTCGAACCTGGAATCTTCTGATCCGTAGTCAGACGCGTTATCCATTGCGCCACAGGGCCAGTTCCTGTCCTTATACAAAACCGTACTAACATACTGTTTGACAACATTGCTTTTCTTCTTTTTAGCAGCGCTTTCATGGCACGTTGCCAGACTTCTCTGCATTACAGTAGCTAATATCTGGCTGGTGCATTCACTAGCAAGTGTGCTACTAATTATTATCTTAATGAAAACAATTTATGCCTGGACTGTGGGGTTCATTTTGTAATTGTTCTGAAATAGGGTTGTGTGAATTAGTAATTTTGCTTTAAGCATGATCAGATTGGTTTCTGAGAACTTTTCTGATTAGACCACAATACTTGCTCATCTTTTTAGAGAATAAGAGCCTGGTGTTATTTTATGATAGGTTAACCACTAAACAATCTTTTTTGCAAAATGAACTTTAATTTCCAGTTATTTTAGGCGTCTAATTATCTATTAAAAAGAAAAGTGAGTACACCAAAAAGATAAATGTTTTGTAATTGAAATATTTCAATAGGTATTATTATTTGTGGCTGTTAATCTCTCGAATATCTGTTTTCGCTAACAATAAGCGACCAAATTTTATTCCAAAATAAAAGATAGTGCACTTTTATTTAAGTCTCATGATTTGTGCGTGAGTGTCGTAATAACGTTAGTAAAAACTGAAAAACGAATAGAAATCAAAGAACAGAATCAAACAATTCAGCAGAACCAATTAACTCAATGATAGGTAAAATAAGAAAGACCTACGTCAAAGCATTAAGTAAGCACCTCTGCTTAAAGACGATTTCCAATCTCTTAATCAACACCTTTGTGCAATGGAGCATATTTTCCTTGATCACACAGTGGGGGCCTGATCGTCTCCTTCATCAATTCTATTGATCATCCTTATCCTTTGTTGGGGAGTCAGCAGAATTCAAAGGGACGTATTGTTACGGTCTACAAGAGAAACGACGACAATTTGTACTGATTGTGCAAGTATCTGCTTTGTTGTTGAAGATTTCTTTCAAGTAAATAAAGGAGGAAGTTTCTTTTAATGTATGTAGGTGCTTGTCTACTCGTAGTATAATTGAATTGGTGTTTAATTGTTGAATGTCAATTTTGCGCAATGAATAACGACACAATTGGTCAGTGTGAGCGAAGATCTTGCCGAAGTAAATATTTTTGATTTTTCACGTAATTTCTTACATTTCTAAAAAAAGATAAATAAATCATTTAATCAGGACCAAACATTTTGAAAATCTGATCCAACCTGATCTGATCTGATCTGATCTTAGACACTTTAAACATTAGTTCACCTTAATCTTTACTGATTCAGAGACCTTGTACGATTCTAAAAATAATGTCTTTGACATATTTCGTTTAAAGAAAAGAACAGTACAAACGTTTGTATCAACCCGATTGAGAAACTAATTATTTCAGTGTCGCATCCAAGACCCTGCCCACTTTGATAACGATGTAAATATTTCCGGAATATATTAAAAATCAACAGCAAAAATATCAAACACAATGCCCAATCTATCGACAAAACAATTTCACATACAGTAAACAAAATAATTTTATCGACCACACCCCATCCCTACGCGCTCGACAGACGCCGTGTGCAGCGGTGACCCCGCGAGATACACGGAATTAGATTTGTAAGCTATCACAACCCTACCGGGTCAGGCCCGGATATTATACCCGGTTTAAAACAATGCCTCTAGATAACACCCGGGTATACAAATGTCTTTTAACAAGCGAGTTTTTGTAGATAATCAAGTGGGGCGTTTTGGAATGTCGAAGAGAATTTTGGTGTATTGTTTATATTGCTTTTATATTAGTGTATAATTGATTTTTGTTGGGTGTTGCAATTGGAAATAAGGACGCGTTAGAAGCCAGAACTTGAGCTGTGGACTGCTGTAAGCTGATGATGATGTACAGCGTCAGAATAGACGGCATCATTATCTTTTGTGCCAATATTTTACGAGCTGGACGCATATTAAAAAAAAAAACTACAATCATCATTTCTTTTTTTAAATAATGAAGGTTACTTCAAAATAATCTTTTCTGACAGTTAGTACGGAAGTCAAAATATTCTAGATAGAATAATTGGTGTCTTCACTATAGTCAAAACCATAAACACAGGATTATAAATATTAGTTTTTCCCACGGCGAATTTACGATCTCCAAGCCGGAGGGAGGTCGTAAATTATCCTACGGAATCGTAATACTAGGAAAAGCCTCCTATGTCTGGACCCATAGTCATCCCGTGTGCGGAGTATTGAAATCCGTATAGGTAAGTTAACGAATAGGGTACTTTAGCATTATAATGTAATTATGGGCAACAAAAGCGCAACCATTAGTTGCACTCACAAATTCAAATTTAAAAATTATGAATCCATCATACCCCTCTCTAGTTTTCATCAATGTTGCGGTTTGAGGAATACACTTATAATATTTTTAATTTAAATTTGTGAGCGCAACTAATGGTTGAATAATTTAGTTGCGCTTAAAAACAGTTGCGCTTTGAGGTAAGTATACAAGCATAAGTTTACATGCATAAATTTTTGGATCCAGACTGTCGGTGCTTCCCAAAGCGACTAATAACAAGGCAAAGTCTTTAAAAATTAAGAAAAAGAATTATCTTCATCTTAAAATATAACAACTTGTAAACATACGGAAACTTCCTCCTGAAGACTTCGTCGAACTTTGATGAAAAACGTTGCCCTATTTAATGTAGGTACGAATTTTACGTACTCAAGGAGCCTTTCCAATAAAACTTTTTTAATAACGTTTTCTCATTTTATCTCACTTATCCATCGATACGGCGAAGGTGAGATTAGTCAAGACCTTTGTCAAAAATGTGGAGGGTGTGACAAATTTTGTCACTTGTGACAGTGATTAGGATCGTCAATGATTTATTGGCTACGTGTTTCAACTGTGAGATGTCTCGCCTTAGCCCTTTTTGTGTCTGTAGTGTAATATGGTGGAGGGGCTGACTAAATTAAGTGAAAAAATATAAATGGAATA
Organism: Noctua fimbriata; assembly: GCA_905163415.1. NCBI lineage: Eukaryota > Metazoa > Arthropoda > Insecta > Lepidoptera > Noctuidae > Noctua > Noctua fimbriata. The sequence goes on along the minus strand of LR990929.1, from coordinate 5,308,219 downwards.
CACAGTGAAGTTACATAATTTAATAATATGCAAAAAATATTGGTTTTGTTTCATTACTTACACGGGGACACATGAAGCTGTACATTTCCAGTATAACTTGGCCTCGCTTTATATAGGTTTCCTATACAATGAGAGATCCGCATAAACTGGTCTTTAAAGCTTGATTGGCCGTCGTGTGTACCATAGGGCCTTTACGGGCATTTTACATTTTTCCTCCGATTTTAAGATAATTAGGGATGTAGACAGTGGCGTGCCTAGGAGCCAATAATACGGCAAGCGCATAGGGCAAGCAGACTGTTCAGAAACAATAACATCATGTAGAGTAGTAGATGGGCAAGCCAAGTTTTTAAGCTTGTATGAAAGTACCGCCACTAAGCAATGATCCTCTGTAACCTTCGGGACTACTCTGTCGATTTTAGTAATACGGCCCGAGGTGAACCCTACTACTGTTAAAATCGATGTTCATAAGGAAAGATCAGAAAATTAGGCCTACAAAGAAACCGGCCCTGTGGCGCAATGGATAACGCGTCTGACTACGGATCAGAAGATTCCAGGTTCGAATCCTGGCAGGGTCGCATCACTTATTTTGGTTTTCTTAGATTTTTGTTGGATAAAAATGTAACTTACTGCAAAAGTCGAAATGAAAAGGTCTAATATCTAGATAGAGAAGATTCTTCAAAGTCTGAAAGCCTAGTCCAAAGGGCTTTTTCAAAAACATACAGAATAATACAGTAGTACGTAATGTACTAACATTTCGAGTATGCCAGTTGCCAAATAGCTTAGCGTGCCACTATAAACGCATGCCAGACGGTCCTAAACGCGTTGGTATGGCGGATAGCATGTACTCTGAGACACGTACTTACAAAAATAATGTATGATGGTCATAAAGAGAGCGTTGTCATTGAAATAAGACGATATATTCGACATTGATCGCATATCTGCCGAGTTTTTTTCGTGCCAAGGAAAACACGTTAAGCCGTTGGTCCCGGCCGTCATTTGTAGATCTTTGACAGCAGTTCCAGGCAGTCAGTGGCTTGAAAGTCTGATAACCAGTCTTATCAAGGGGTATCGTATTACCCAGTGCTAACTGGGATGTGGAGATCAAATATATATACTATACTACAAAGTTTTGTTACGAATGCCAGAATACCAGCGCTGCGGCATATATTTTTAAATGTCGCAGCACCATGCTAAGATCCTTTTAGTCTCGTACAGGACCAATTTAGTTTGTTTCAGTTTTATTTTTTTTATTTTATTTATTCTCTTTTTTATTTTATTTATTTTTAAATTTTGTCCGTTGAGTCCAATAAATCTTTTTTTATTTTTAAATTTGATATTGGAACGTGTTTACTTTGCCGGCCAGCTACGGCACTGCCGTGCCTAAAACCATTTAAAAAAAACAAAAGACACTTCCCCACTTTTATTATCTGTTGACACAATCTCTCTCCAAAACAAAAAAAAACACGACCATAAAAATTCACGGTACACAAGAAGAATTTTCGTCTCATAAAACCTCATCATACACCCATAACTGTTGATACGAGAACTTTGCATCAATCCCCGGGTTAGCACTGCAATAAAACCGAAACGACGCAGAACATGGTTCCGTATAACGCTATAAACGATTCTTTATATCGTACACATATTATTATATTAGAGAAATGTAAATAGGCCACGTCCTTGGAGATAGGGGAGATGTATTTGGAAAATTACAATGTTTTTTTGGGAGGAAATGCATGAAAGAAAGAAAGAAAGAAAATATATTTACGCATGCAATTTTTTGTTTGTCTTGTAGACAATGTTCATCTTATAGAGTCTCCCAGATCAGTTAGGTCATTATAATAATTATCAACTGAGATGAAAATAGAATATTTGGTTGCATTTTTTATCAAAAATAAAACGAGTTTTAATCACAGATATGTAGATATACCTAGATAACACAAGAGCACCTACTTCGCGTGCCCGGCTTAAGCATTTTATGCTTAACGTGGCTACTGTCGTAGCAGGCTAATTTGTTGAAAACAACAACGTTACAACTCAAAAACTTAATTCTAGACATTTAAAGAAGAAAAACTTTGTCCTTTTTTATATAGTAACTTGTTTGTATATTAACTAATTAGTGCTTTTGACGACATAATAGGTAGTCAAAAAATGGCACGCTATTTTTCATACGTATGGTCTTTCTTCTTTATCGTATGCCTGAACCTGATGTCAGAGTTTTAATGGCGCCCATGGGCCTCTGACTTGGCTTTACATGCCGTCAAGAAATACGTATCATACGTATGGTGATACTTGCGTTATCTAGGTATATATATATCTATGGTTTTAACAATCCAATACTTTTTTGGGTTAGTAGATATTTTGATTACATAAATTATTACTAGTGGGTATTAATAGGTACCTACATACTATTAAATAGATATCAAATTAATTCAATTATTATTGTTCTATTATGCCCAGTTTTCACTACACGACATCTGAATGAAAGCCTAAGTAACAGCACGGTGTTGATTTTCAACCTGCGGCGCAGCTTTCGATTAGGAGTAGTATCATGTTTGTGAACATAACATAACATCACGACTGTAATCCCCAAAGGGTTAGGCAGAGGTGTACCTAATAGTACACCTCTGCCTAACTCTTTCATCTCTGTCCTCAGGACTAGATTGAGGTCAAGAGTAAACCCATTTAGTACATTTCGACAGGTATGTTTAAATCCCATGTAATAGGGGGCGAGCCTTTGCCATCAACCGGGCACATTCCAGATTTCATGGCTGCTACTGAGAAATTCCTAATGGGAAAACCTAATAACTTTCAATTTCAATTTATTGACACACACAAGTTAGGAAACATACAAACAAGTGACAACAGTGACAGTTAAAAGAGTGAATAAGTGGAAGTAGCCCTGGGCCCCAAACTAGGCAGCCTGTATCTTGGTGGCCCAGTATAGACAGAAATGACAGATTGAGTTATTGACTGTTCAGCGTGACAGCACAGCAAAACACAAGTAACAATTAATTATGAAAATAGTAATTAAAACATTCAGAAATCAAAAATAATAATAACAATCAATAACATGAATATAAAAAAAAACAATAACAAAATTAAATCAAAGTAAAGCTCAACATGCGTAATTAATAAAATCAGTAAACATAACAGTGTGTGTGCGAGTGTGTGTGTGTGTGTGTGTGTGTGTGTGTGTGTGAGTGTGTGTGTTAGAAAGTTTAAGACGGGCAGGGAAAGGTCTTGACTATTTGAGTGTCGTCTTGACTATGAGTGTGACGTTTGAGTGCTAGTTATCATCATCATAGGTTAGGTCCTGAAGCCATTTCTTTATTACACAACACAATCATCATATTCCCATGTGTGTGAAAACGGGCTCAATTCCCTATAAGAAAACTTCCACGTAGATATCTACTTCTCCGATAAGTCCGCCCCAACTCAAATAGAAAAAAGACAAAAGCCAATCGAAGATTCCAATATATTTTTATTCCTTTCTCGGAAGGTAAGAAAAGTGATTACGGTAAGGCCACATTACTGTCAGGCCAATGTACAGGGTCAAGGCCTCACAAAAAGAAGGACGCGTTATAAGGAAGGGGATGGGCAGCGGACTATAAATCAGTGTCTTTTAGACGAAATTGGACTGGGATCTTTGTTTTTTTTTTGTCTTGGAAGCATTTGAGGGTTGAACTTGAGGAGACTTCAAATGACCTATCTTAGAATCTTAACGCTCATCTAACTAAAGCCCTTAAAATAACAACTTACGTGAGGAAAAAAACATGTTTTCACTGTTATTTATTAACAAAACATCACACCTGTAATCTCAAGGGTTAGGCAGAGGTGTACCTAATAAGTACCTACACCTACATTTCGATAGGAGCCGAGATTATTGCTATCGAGCGGGCAGAAATCTAGACTCCGTGGCTACTACTAAGACATTTCTGGATTCCACCGAAAAACCCAACAACACTTTTCCCAACCTGGAAATCGAACCCATGATCTCATGCTCAGCAGTCGCGCTTGCGACCACAACACAAACGAGGCAATCAATTGTAATCAATACCTAGTAATTTGGGTTTCAAATGACTTATATTTGCCTGCTTATCAATTCACAGTGTAAGCAGCGGCGGCGGGTGCGGCGGTGTGTGTGTGTGTGTGTTTGTGTGTGTATCAGTGTGTGTGTGTGTGTATCAGTGTGTGTGTGTGTGTGTGTGATTTGGAACCGGCGACCTCGCGCTTTCCAGTGGGTCATTCATCAACATCATTGTCTTAAAAGATGATTTCCCTAGAGTGTAGGAAAATCATATCAGCTTATTGAACGTCTAAGGCGATCAATAAACTAGCAAAGTCACAAGTCTATTTTTAAAACAAATTCCATCAAAACAGCTGGTAGCGCGTCCTCTTAACTGTCAAGCCATCTTTAGAAGATGGCTCGACTGTAACGTACATTTTGGCGGTTTGTATACTCTTTCCCCCGTATCTACAACATTAGTTTTAGTATATGCGAAACCTGATACACGTGTCTAGTATTTTTATGTAAAAAATCTATGTACAAAATTTCAAAACTGTATCATGAAAAATCACAAAGTTATAAGCTTATTCTGTTACCTGATTGTCCGCACAAAAACGCGGTCAACACGCAACGCACGCCTCCAGCGTCGTCTTGAGCTCATTGATAATAATAATTTGGCAGTAGGTACCTAAATTATTGCGATAGGTACTCAAACTCGCTCGGTGTCCAACTTTTAACTTTTTTAAATATTTTTGGGAAAATATATAACATGGTTTAAAAATTATTGGAATCGATTCAGTTACTTATTCTGAACAAACTATATTTATGTTTCGCATATACTAAAAATAATGTTGTAGATACGGGTGTTAAGAGCGTTTACAACTTACGGCATTTTATACAAACTTAGGTACAAGTCCTTTTTTTTCGAAGTGACTGAACCGATTTTAATGAAACTTCATAACCACGCATAAGCAGGATAAAGTTAAAGTCTTAAAGTTATCAGAGAATATTTTCGAAAAAATGTGTTACAGCTAAATTAGACCGATTTTAGATTTTCTATAGAAACAGAAATTTCCAATTATCTTTTTTTTAATTAAATACATCTAAAAAGATAATTATATATAATTTATATTCATTTATAATTTAAAATTACCTAAAATTACTAACTTAACAATAAACTTAAAAAATGGCATCAAAAACTCCTCCTTAAAGCTGTCAACTGGTAATGTACCCAAGAGACTGGCGGCGTTACCACGTTGTGTGGCAACGCTAAGCCTTTGGTGAAGGTAAAAGCCAGCCCTTGGGTCACGGAAACTGCCAACTAACTTTTGAAATGTCTTTGAAAAGGCTGTGAGCATTCGGACCCCACGGTCCTAGAGTTTCAACCCCAAACGGCTCGAAAATATAATTACCAATAATTGTACTATATTTACGCCGCTTGAGGTTCTCTGCAGCCGCAGCAGGAGATCGAGCATAGCACGATGAACTAGGAAGATGGGATGGCGCAACATTATTTTTTTTTTTAAAAGACATGTTCTCTGATAACTTTTTAGACCTATGTACCTTATTTATTTATCAATACAATGTTTACAGAAATCTTAACTTAAGAACTATGCCCCACAAAACCGTGTTCACGGTTTGTCTGAGGGAACGGAATAAACACTTTGCTCATGCATATGAATTTTCATTAAAATCGGTTCAGTCATCCCGAAAAAAAAGGATTCGAACGTTTGCATGAAAGGCCGTAAGTCGTAAAAGCTCTTAAACTGTATGTATACTACTCTAACTTGCACTAAGTGTACGGAAAAGAACAAAGATGGCACAATTTCACTGGCCAAATCTCTAAAACACGCCATACGACGGTTAAACCCGCCTCTTCAGCCTCGTTTCGTTCATGAAGTAACGTTATAAAATGAAATAACGAATCCCGAACGAAAAGCCAATATTATCCCGAATTCCCGATATCGGTTATCACAATTCATTAATAGTAATGCGCGGTCTACCTCACCATCGCTATCTTATACCATTCCCCATAAATAACTTGACGAAAATCTTTTTTGTTACCTCCTGTTATTGGTTCCATTGTCTCGGAAATTATTGGATTGTATCGTCGCCAGGTGCTTCTAAGGGTTATTAATGGTTTCAAGTGGGTACGTGGATTGTTTTTCCTTCTTTTTTCAAGTTGGGAGATTTTACTTTTACTTTCATAAGATTTAAATTTAAATAGTCAGTTTGCAAGAATATTTTGTGAGAAGTTTTTTTTTTAATACAAGTTTTTAATGCTATAGCTTTCCTTTAAATACCTCCACAACCCCCGTACTATTTAATGCATCCATCAGCACAATGTTTTGAGTGCGTTACATTGAGTCATAGAGTTACCAAGGCAAAAAAAAAAAAAAAAGGCGAAAGATCACGTTTCACTGTACTTAGTTTGATGTACAGAATGCTTGGTTGACGGCTTCGTGAAGATTCCGTTTACACCTTGTATAGAACAAAACCATATTTCGATCCTGGGTAAACCTTATTGCTTAACATTTCAAGATTGATATTATAATCACAGTATGCTGAAATCTTAGATCACTTCTGATCATATCCTTTCAACCAATAATTTAAAAACAAAAAGTAACCTAGAAACTTGTCATATTAAAACCACGATTATTTACAGATCGATATGTCAAAATGTTAGCCTTCGTGTCTTCAATACATACAATTAATCATACGTGTAATATAATGCTTTCTTACTCAAGACAAAGTTGAGCAGTCATCACAGTTAATGACGAGAGGATGTGTGACCTATTTGGACCTGACGAATTTTAGCAATAAATAAAAATAAAAAATTCCTCTTATTTTTACTATTATTCTTTTAAGAAAACCCGATTATTGCTTGGTAAAACTGAAAATTAATAAAGACACAGGTACCTAACCCACGTTCAACATGTGAACAAACTGAAAAATAATTAAAACTGAATAAATAACATTTACCGTTCTACTTAATTGAACCATACGAATTTAAACACCTCATTACCAAAAACCACCAATAATTAACGGCTAATACAGACCACAATCAGTAACTAACCATTCAGTTTTAACCACATGATACCAAACATTTATTTAACACGTTAACTCCATTATTTCCACAATGACCCATTAAAACAAACATTTACCTACCTTTAAAAATTTACATTATTAATAAATATTTATTTACCTTTCATTCCAAATGTACAGTACTAATTACTAGTCAACTATATAATATTAACTGTCAGTCAATGAACAAAACCCAAATAAAAAAATAATAAATAACGTAACTCAAACAGAATTGGTCAAACCATAATGACTCCAAGATATTATCGTTTTAATAACGTTTCATTATCGTTAGTTGCTCGGTAATCGTAATTACAGCACTACTGAACGAAATGTATGGTCTCTTCGCACGGCTACTTGCCTTTGTTCGAGTTACTTGACTCTCATTTGTTTATGTCCCAGTGACTGATTATATTATTTATGTTGATTTTGAAGAATAATGACTGTCGTGCCTACTGGCCATTAATCAAGCAAGTCACTAAAATAGGATGTTGTTTAGTATAGGTACTTTATTTAAGTAGTTCTTTATTTATGCCATCTATATTAGGAAAATAGGCTACAATGCCATTTTCGGTTCATTAGAGACCGATTTTTGGAGAAGAATTATTTTGACAGCTGTGACAATTTTAAGGTTAGGATTTATAATATATATCATTAATTCTTCAAGAGGTTAATGTAAGAATCATTGAAGTATTTTGAAATAAATAAATAAAAGAAAACTGTTAACACATTGTGTTATTGAAATGTGGGGGTACCACCAGCCTAACCCTTTGGAGAAATAAGGGCATGATAATAAGAAAAGTATTTTAAAACAGATTGTTTCTTACTTTTAACACACTAAACTAAAAGTGTGTTAAAATTAAGAAACTATTATAGTTCTCCTACAAGTCGCCTCGGCAATTTAGCTTTTTAGTAAAACACAAGAGTCTACGTGGCCTACTAAACACAGCATGACTCGGAATCAGGCCAGTCATGTCTCATAATATGGTTAGCTGGGAAAATGCACCGTAATAGTCAAAAAATAAACCAAGTTATTTAATATAGTGCTGTGCTGGCGCTGCCGCTGCGGCTGCAGAGAACCTCAAGCGGCGTAAATATAGAAACCTTTGTGGTAACTATATTTTCGAGCTGTTTGGGGTTGAAACTCTGGGGTCGTGGGGTCCGAGTGCTCATAGCCTGTTTAAGGAAATTTCGAAACGCCTAGTTGACGCTTCCCGTGACCCAAGGGCTGACTTTTACTTTGGCCAGAGGCTAAGTGTTGCCATACAACGTGGCAACGCCGCCAGTCTCTTGGGCACATTACCCGCTGACAGCGTTGAGGAGGAGTTTTTTGATGCCCTTCTATTGTTTGTTGTTAGTTTATTTATTTTAGGTTATTTAATAGTTTTTAATTAATAATGTATTTAGTTAGTTTATCCTCATAAATTTAAATACATTCCATCAAAAACATAGTGCTTAAATGTAATTAGGTTACTTGATATTCTTGCATAATAATTATACTTGGTAATAGTCGTGTTCGAGATAGGTGTACGAGACTTCAGAGTAGTGGCTTGTTGACTTTGATTAGTTTTCTACCTACTCTGGAACAAATCTTATATTCCATAAATTCCATATTATAGTATAACGTAGTATTAGCATAATCAGCTTAATATAATGGATTCCAGTACCGTACAGTCACTGTTTTGAGAGCATGGCGTGTATTACTACAAAGATTTTTTACTAGATTGAGTCCCAGAGATGGCCAAAGGCCTCCCATTAATCCTTCCCAACCTCTCTATTCTGAGCGGTCTCTGGCCATATTAGCCTCGCAAACATGATCATATCGTCTCACCAACTTCACTTCGGTCAACATCGACCAGATAAAAAGAAAATAAAAAAAAATGTTGACTATTATACCCACTCTCCTTATATTTTCCAGAGCTTATATATCGCTTACCTTTATAATAATTTACTTTACTGAAAATAATTCATACTTCATTTCCATTGTTATCCAGATCACAAAGAAAGCGATAAATCGGTATATTAATAAAAAGATTATTTTGTGAACGAATTGACAAGAACGATCATGTGATTCAAATTATAATAATTATTGTCATATACTCATACAAAAATGTTTTTTTTTTTGCTTCATAAGTGAATCAATTAAGTACGACATTCATTTTTATTTTTGGTTCTCCATTCATCTTTAGAAAATATGACTTTGTGAGTTGACCTATTCCCATTGACCCCACTGGCATGGCCCTACTGGTGGGGTCAACGGGAAAAATAAAAAATGCCGTTTCGTTGACCCCACTACTCCACCCCAATGGTGGGGACAACGGGAAGTCTGCAATTTTGTTCCCGCTGGCCCCACTGGCTTACCCCACTAGGTGTGTATTTGTGAATACCCGTTCTACACCCGATCGAGGCCTTTTTGAATACATTTTGACAGTAAAATCCTCCTCTTTTTCAAGCCATATTAATTAATTTGACAAACTTATTAACAGATATTAATTAAATCAATTTTCAAATGAAACTTGCACAATTTATCAAAGCAGTCTACCGGTTCAGCACCCGTTGCCACCCATCTTTGGCTAAAAATCTGATAAGAAAAAACTTTATTCCCGAAAGACTGCAAAACTTGGCTTCCAAAGTTACCTTTTGACTCTCCGGACAGCAAACTGAATGTTCTTCAAACATTTCAGCGGCAGGATATAAGGGCCCCCATACACAGCCAATTGTAAAACACAAAGAGGAGTGCCCCAAATCGTGGTAGAAAAGTACATAAACTTTTCGCCAGTTTTATTTATCTTCCGTAATCTTTATTTCTTTCTTTAAAAACTAGCTCTTACCCGCGATTCGCAGTCTGCGTCCGCGTGAAATTATTGAAAAAATATTACTTCCAATTTTGAATCGAATTTTCATAACAATTCAAGGTTTTTAATTTTTTTACATGGAATCCTAATCCTTTTCCTAAAATAAAAGTAGCCTAAGTTACTTTTTATAACATCGGCTATCTGCCGACAAAATCAGTCCGTTTCGGAGATTAGCCGGATAAAACCGACACAGACAAACATTTTAAAGAACATTTTTTACTGTAAGTACCGTATATGAAACTCCCTTTCTTCTCCTAAAATTGTTTGTCCGAAAATCATTATCCTTATCACGTTTGTTATAAACTTCAGTAACCATATTGTTAAAAAAAACGAAATTTTGTTTTACATAATTATTATTTAATAACTACATGTATACTGTATTTTGCTGTATTTTACTACATGTATTTTCTCATAATAATAATAATAATATTCCACAACTATCACACAACGCCGTCTAGTCTCAAGCTAAGCAGAGCTTGTGTTATGAGTACTAGACAACTGATAAACATACTTATATATTTCTAAATACATACATATATAAATAATATCGAGTACTATATTAATTTTGCATGAAATAAAGTCATATGTCCTAAGTATTGTATTATATTTTAATGTGTATTGTTACCGCAAAGCATGGGTAATCAGCAATTTTCCTGACAACATAGATAGATTTTACTGAAGACAAATAGACATTGATTTTTATATATAAAGACTGTAGGTTCCTACGTATTTTATTGAGCATTCTAACCGATGCACGATGTTACGTTGATGGAAAGTCGGCTGTCTGTAGGCGTCCTAATTCGCCTGAGGCTCAGGAGCTAATAAATTACTGCTTATCTTGTATACCATTCAAAAGAGATTCTGGGGGTTGCTCCTTAATCCCAAATAATGGAGGCCAACGATTTTTAGACATGGCTTAAAGCTGTTTTCGTTTAAAAAAATGTTTTTGTTCGTTTTATTGCAACAGTTTTAAACTTTGGGTTCAAAAAGGTTTGTAAATTTCTTTCTGAAGACGTGGTACATCTTAATAGGAAGTTTTGTTAGTTTATAAAATCTAGGGTTTTATTCGATTTCAAATTACTCTTAATAACTATTCGCAACCTGTATACGGGGTGGAAGGGACACCGACACGAAAACGCTAACAACTTATTCAGTAAATCATTCTGAGCCCCCCCCCCCCCCCCCCCAGAAATATTTTTCATCGGTTATTTAAAAAAACAGCTGTTTCATACATTTTGACCGTGTAGGTATCACACTTTTGTAGGAAACAGCTGTTGTTTTTTTAATAAATATAATGGAGTACTGAATACGTGGTTGTGTTGTTAGCTACGCAGCAATGTTAGCTTTAAGGGGTAAAAAAAAAAAAAAAATTAAAATATTTTTTTTTAGTTTGCACCTTAAAGTTATATTAGTTGCATAATTCAGATAGTTGTTTAGCGTTAAGATTTAATTTCTAGGCTGCTGAGATCTTACTCAACGATAAGTTCAGACCAACACCAAAAAGGAAGACGGCGCGCCACGAACATCAAAAGTGAAGCCGCAAAAACTGAGCTGCTGCAAGTAAATACACCACTATTTTTTAATTACTACAAAAAAAATGGAGCTCTATCCGTACCCGTTACATATTTGTGTAATTAAAAGTCAAAAAAACGAAATCCCAAAATTGTCCACATAAATTTTTCATAACTGGTAAATTCATAATTGAATCCAATCATTCATAACAATTACCACTAGAAAATACTACGCGCAGTGCTTTTCCATTCCTGTCGCCATTCATAGGTCCCGGCAAACTATATTTCCATAAATTGAGTGACATTTTGGGATATAAACAAACGCTTATAACTTTGCTGTTTATAAATATTATTTATTGAGACTTTACATATATAATAACAAGACCTTCTCTAATAAGCCCTTTAAGTATTTGTACTAATTAAAAAATAGTGGTGTATACACGCTCACGCACACACCTCCACTAAAACCATGCTCATCGCTCCTACGTGCTACTTATGTAGCGATAAGCGTACTACTTGGTCTGAGACGATAAGCAAGTGTGGTTGCTTAACACTTAAGCAGTTCGTTCAAAACTGCTAATTCATTCATAGTTTTTTGTGTACCTAAGTAAGTTTTTCAGGCCATGCATTACGAGTCTTTTTGGAACGCTAATGTGCCAGAACATTGTACCTTAATACATAATTAAGGTACAATGCAGAATTTTAAAAAAAAAAAACGTTGCCCCACACTAGGAATATCTCCTGTATCGTGGGTGCGTTTACAAACATTTAAATTCACATACACAAACAGCCAGACCCGGAACAACTACCTGTAGGCCATACAAATATTTGTTCCGTGCGGGAATCGAACCCGCGACACGAAGCGCAGCAGTCAATCACTCAGCCACTGCACCAACCGTGTCGTCGAATTTTAGCAAAAGTATCCACACAATATTTTTCCTCTCATAACAAAGATAAATCAGCATCCGAATCACGCGTCCCCAAAACAAAACCCAGCATGAAACCATTTAATCAAGCCTCGGCAACCATCGGTAATACTCGGCAATTTACGGCGATACTTTTTTATCGTCGAGTCAAGGCGCAATTATCCATCACTCTGCCACATCCGTTTCTGGGTATAAATTCATCGCTATTTATGTTCCCAGTTTCATCTCAGCTTTACGACATCTCGCTGTTTTGTTTTTCAACCGAATTTTCCTTTGAAATCTGCAATTTCGGTTTTTGAATTTTAAATTGGGAACGATTTCAGTTCGCTGTTTGTGTCGTTGTTTTTCTGACTGGGGTTTTTCAGTTATCCGAAAAGCAGATAAGATTTTTACTGAAAACCGACCGTTTGGGTGCATAAATACATATGAATGTAAATTATACTTGAAAAAGGGATGTACAAAAAGTAGGGAATGTATGAGAATCGTTTTTTTTGCGATTTGTAACTATTCTAGAATAAAATATGTAAGCTCGGTTGGTCGCAAGGTTCATTGCTGCGTCGCAAAAACCCTCCAAAAGTTCTGTATGGTGTCCGGACGTAAAGAATAGCACCATCCCATATCTTCCCGTGGGTGTCGTAAGAGGCGACTAAGGGACTTACCAGAGGATGGGCAGCAGCGTTCTCTGATTCTACAAAAACCATACTGCGATCGCCAACCCGCCTGCCAAGCGTGGCGATTATGGCAAAACCCCCCTTCTTGGGGGAGGCCTATGTCCAGCAGTGGACTTTTCGGCTGAAATGATGATGATGATGATGAAAAACCCTCTCTGCATAAACAATTTGAAAGTAAAATTTTCATGTAAAAAAACACATAACATAACATCACGCCTGTAATCCCTGACGAGTTAGGCAGAGGTGTACCTATAGTATAAGTAATATGTGTGTAAGTACAGTACATACTGAGAAACTCGTGCCCAACCTGGGTATCGAACCCGCGCTTGCAACCACTTGACGAACGAGGCAGTGTGCAGTGTAAAAAACAAAAAGGTAGGTAAAGAAATGTATTAGAATCAATATTATACAAAGCCTTGAATTAATTAACATTTATTATTTAGACTAGACACGGGATATTTACCATGTTTACTGTTTTTGTTGAGTCCCCGATATTTCGGCGCTGTTACAAGCACCATGATCACGGATAAACCGTGATCATGATCCGTTTCTAGTCTAAATAATAATGTTAGTGACCATGATAGTTTAAAATCTAATTAACATTTGGTAGTTAAAAATATTCACTTTCAAGTAAAAACGTCTTTGATTACATTTACCAATTTGCTTTTGAGGGAGCGACGTGACGTCAATTAATAATTCACTTGAAGTTTCCAAGAATTGTTCTTTTGATAGACAGCTATCAAAATTAAATCGTAAATGATTTTATATTGGCCTGTCTCATGTTTCCCGAGCCTCCTCGTCAAAATGAGACATATAATAAATGATTTTGGTACTTCTTATCACGCAACGAAATTGTTGATGATGTCATCTAGCAGGTCACAGGGTTACAGGTAGTCAGTGGCCCAAAAGTCAGACAACCAGTCTTACCAAAGGGTATCGTATTACCCAGTACTTACTGGGTTGTGGGGGTCAGATAGGCACTCGTTCCATGTAAAATACTCGTATTCAGCTGCATCCGGTTAGACTGGAAGTCGACCCCAACGTAGTTGGGAAAAAGTTAGACAGATGATGATGATGCCATCTAGCCGATTTCGGCAACAGCGATTGCATTTGATGGCTTTCTAGGGAGGTTGTCGAGAGCTTTGGTGCTGTTCTTTCATGTTTCTACGAAATTATTTGCCATTTGATCTTGTTGTTATTTGTTTAAGCACGATCAGGCTATAATCTTCTCACTGCTCGTACAGGCCTCATGTCTGTGAGAGGGCGTTAGTCCAATGTGAATTGATAGATGTCACATGTCGCTGAAATTTTGGTTCCTGGTCTGCCTCGTTGGTCGAGTGGTTGCAAGCGCGACTGCTGAACATGAGGTCCTGGGTTTGATTCCGGGGCCAGGTAGTTTTATTGGGTGTTTCGATCAGGAATTTCTCAGTTGCAGTTACAGAGTCTGGAATTATGCCCGGTTGATGGCAATAGGCTCGCCCCCTATTATAAAGGACTTTTAACATAACTGGCGAAATGTGGGTATACTTACTACAAGAAACGCCTCTGTAATTCTGCATAACCCTTCGGGGATTACAGGCGTGATGTTAAGTCATGTGACATGTCGGTTCGTCACAATGTTTCCCTTAACTTTTTGAGAGTGCCTAAATTCTATACAATATTAGTTTTAGTATATGCGAAACCTGATACACGTGTCTAGTATCTATGTACAAAATTTCAAAACTGTGTCATGAAAAATCACAAAGTTTTAAACTTGTTCTGTTATCTAGTTGTCCGCACAAAAACGCGGTCACCACGCAGCGCGCGCCTCCAGCGTCGTCTTGAGCTCATTGATAATAATAATTTGGCAGTAGGTAAATAAATTATTGCGATAGGTACTGAAAGTCGCTCGGTATCCAACTTTTAACTTTTTTTAATATTTTTGGGAAAAAATTTAACATGGTTTAAAAATTATTGGAATCGATTCAGTTACTTATTCTGAACAAACTATATTCAGGTTTCGCATGTACTAAAAATAATGTTGTATAATGTTTATTTTTATCTGGTTAGTCTCTACCCACTGTAAAACAGCCCTCATCGCTTTCACAGCATACATAATACATGAATTATCATCCCAGCCTACTCTTGGCCTTAACACACAAACATCCAACTGTTCTTTATCCTCGCAGCTACCCTTATCACTCATTCCCTCACAAACGGCCTTTACGTCATCGGGCCGTATCGTGGAAACGCACTGATAAGTCCTACTAACTCGTCTTCTAGGGTTGTCGCGTCACAAGTAAGTTCCTTATTATATTAAGGAATGTAGTAGATACAAAAGTCGTTTTGATCAATCAATCAATCAGTTTATTTGTGAGACATAGGTGTTTACATAAATAGGGGTGCGCTATGTTTTGTCATAATTAAGACATACAAATTTATAAGTGACCCATTAGGTGTCATTACATTATGTCATTAAAAAAACAATATATATTTTGAATTAATTAATACATGGAAATAAAAGTGATAAAAAAAAAACATCAAATACAATAAAATTAATAAATAGTCATAGTAAAGGTAAAAAAAAATGAAAAAATACAAAAATGATTGAACGAAATAATAAATTATTATCTTTTAAAACATATTTTTACATTATAATGGGCGGTGTTAACACTGTGTCGCTATGTCTGTTATTTCTGTCTTCTAATTATGAAATTAGTATCCATACTAATACTATAAATGTGGATAAATGTGGAAGTAACTCTGCTTGTTTGTTTGTTACCTTTGCACGACTAAACGATAAAATTATTGCGATAGGAACTTAGGGTCGCTCGGTGTTAAACTTTTAACTTTTTTAAATATTTTTGGGAAAAAATAAAACATGGTTTAAAAATTATTGGAATCGATTCAGTTACTTATTCTGAACAAACTATATTCAGGTTTCGCATATACTAAAAATAATGTTATATGTCTAACATGCCAGTAACTTCTTAAATGGCCGTTGTGGTAAAATATTCACAGTATCTCAATACTTTGCAATGTCTCCTACTGTACAAAATACAAAAAAATACAAAAAGTTTTATTCAAAAAAATTTGTTACATCAATGGGTGGTCGTGTTTGGGGACTCTTTTTAAGCAATATTTGCCTGTGTTAAGAGACCCCGCTCTTCCATAGCATAATAATTACAGCAGTAACAAATATGTGGGTAATTAAACTTAAACTTATACTTAATTACTTATTTCTATTATCATTATTTATTTTTATTTTAAAAAGGAAAAACAAGAGTTAAATAAATAAAAAAATAAAAAATAAAAAAAACATAGTAACAGCAAAAACAAGAAAATAATGTAAAAGTGTGTGAGTGACGATTGCGAGTGTAAATATGTGTGTGTGTGTGAGTGTGTGCGTGTGTGTGTGTGTGAGTGTGTGCGTGCGTGTATGCGTGTGTATGCTTGTTTTTGATTTTTAGATTGCAGTTTTGCGAGATTGGATGTGTGTTTGTGACAATTGAGTAACATAATGTTTTGTATCTTGCTATTTAATGTATTGTAGAAGTGCCTCTGTCTCTTCATATGTGAGTTTTTTTATCCAATTTGTAACGGTTTTCCTACAATCATATGTGCTTTTGGTGTATATGTATATTAGTTTGTTTACCTTATTGTATAGTTCGGCTGAGCGTTTATTGAATTGTCTGCATGCAAACACGGTTTTAGTCTGGGAAACTGGTGCTACTAAGTCTTTCCTTCTTTTGTTTACTCTTTCTGATTCATATGGTAGGGTTTTATGTTTTTTTAGGACGGTTTGGATTATGTACAACTTTCTTATTGAGATTATATTGCTGATAGTATAGAGGCTATTTGTAGGATATAATATGTTTTTGAAGTACATAATCTTAATAAGAGCACGCTGGGCTCGCTCTAGGTATATAAGTTTGGTCTTAGTTGCACCTCCCCAAACCGTGATACAATACAGTAAAACCGATTGCACCAGAGCTAAGTATACCTCATTCAGGATGTTTCTAGGAGATTTACGTTTACTGTTTATATCTTTTGGAGCAATGTGACGCAATGATTTAAATATCCAGCTCAATCTCCTAACTCTATTTGTAACCTGCTCTAGATGCTGGTACCATGATAGACGTTGATCAATTAGTACGCCCAGGTACTTGGTCTGCGAAATTTTAGAGATAAATAAACATGCACAACATTTATTAATTGGATTTCCGCAAACATGAATTTTTATAGTAAAATCGTCACTTGGTTGTGTCCTGTTGCTCACGCTAAAGCATACGTAATTCGTCTTGGATGTGTTTAACGTGAGCAGGTTATTATTGAGCCAGTTGGCAACTTTGGCCAAGCCCCTCTCTGTTTTTAGTTTTACGTCGTGCCATGAGATCCCAGTAAAAACGACAGAGGTGTCATCGGCGTACGAGAAGACTTTTGCATTTTGGATGTTCATGTTGCATAGGTCATTAATATACAAAAGAAAAAGTGTAGGTCCCAGTATGCTTCCCTGTGGGACACCATATGTCACCTCCGCGTCTTCACTGACATATTCTTCCATCTTGACTCTCTGCCTCCTTCTTGAGAGGTAGTCCTTGAATAATTTCAGAGGAATATCTCTCACTCCAGCATTTTCGAGTTTATTCACAAGGTTTGGGACAGAGACGGTGTCAAAAGCTTTTTTAAGGTCTAGAAAGACCACTAAGCATTTATTCCCAGCATCAAGGTGTTCAGTTACCAGGGAACTCAGAGCTGAAACCGCATCCTCCGTACATAATCCTTGCCTGAAGCCAAACTGTTGGTTCGATAGTAAACTGTATTTATTTAAGTATTGAGTTAATCTAACATTAAGAAGTTTTTCTATTATTTTGGATATTGACGGAAGGATAGAGATAGGTCTGTAGTTATTAACGTCGTCTCTGTCTCCCCCCTTGTGTACTGGAACAATAATTGATTGCTTAAGCAGCTCAGGGAATATGCCTTTTTGAAAGCAAAGGTTCGCAAGATGGGTTATTATGGGAACGATATCATATCGAGCATATTTTAAATATTTAGTCGAGATCTTGTCCCATCCCGGGGCACTGTCAGATTTTAAGCCCATCAATATTTGATCTACTTCGTAAGGATCAGTGTCTAAGAGTACAAAAGTATTGCTCTGTGTAGGTACTTTGATGGGTTGTTTGTAATTAGTACTTGGCACTATTTGCTGAGCTAACTGTTTACCAACGTTGGCGAAGTGGTTATTGACAAAATTTACTGATTTTAGAGGCGTTGTCCTAATATTTAGCAATTCGGTGTTACGATCTTTAATTTTATTAGAGTAAGTTAGGTTCTTTATATTTTTCCAGAGAAGCTTATTATTACCAACTGATTTTACTAGTAGGTCCCTTTCATACTTACGTTTTAATTTTTTTATAAGCGCATTACAATAGTTCCTATATCTAGTGTAGGTTATTTTTAGAGTTTCGTTATGTGGATTGAGCCTGGATTGTTTCTGTAACTTGTTACGATTTCTTATGCAACGCAAAATGCCTGTGGAGATCCACGGCTTTATAATTTGTTTACTGTTAGGTATTTTGCGAGAGATAGTGTTTCTTTCTATGGTGTTGGCAAGTATGTTTATGAGTCGACAGGTTAGTTGATTTGGATCATCTGTATTGATTGTAATTTTATTTTGTCACGAATATAGCAGGTTTTGCAGGCGTGGCGATTATGGCAAAACCCCCCTTCTTGGGGGAGGCCTATGTCCAGCAGTGGACGTCTTTCGGCTGAAATGATGATGATGATGATAGCAGGTTTTTGCAATCCCTTATATTTTTTATGTATAAACCGTCCATATGTAATTATTATAAAAATGTTACTTCCCTATATGAATCGGATTTTGTTAACAATTTCAAGGATTTTTTTTTTCTAAATCTTTTTCTAAAATAAAAGTAGTCTGGCTATCTGCCTGTAAAAGTCCTGTCAAAATCGGATTAGCCGTTTCGAAGAATAGCCAGAACGAACAGGCAGACAGGCCGACAAAAAAATAAAAAAATGTTTTTTTATTATAATGCATTCAGTAAAAATCTGTTATTTTGAAATTACAAACAGACACTCCAATTTTTTATATTTATTTGTATAGATTAAAACTTATCTCAAAGTTGCAATAATTAAATTATTCGAAGAGAAAAATGCTATTAATGGTTGTACTAAATGTAGGTTCTCAGGGCGCTATAGATGATTATGACTGTCCGACGTCCGTCCCAACACAAATCAAAGGGAACAGTCATTTGTTGTGAACCTGACGTTTTTAATAACGTAACTTGACAGTGGGTAAGTATTATTTATCTGAATAGATAGAAGAATGTCATTGTACCTTTTTTCATGAATGTGTCGTATAACTAAGTGGAGGGTTCTTTTCTTTTTTGTGACGTTTGATGTGTACATAAAACATTTAATAATATTATGGTACAGTAAAAGACGGGGAGAAAAAATATACTTGAGTTAAGATATGATTCAAAATCAGATTAAGGGGTTGCTTAACTTGTGGTTACTTATAACAATAAATAAAATTATTTTGGCATTTATTTCAGGTAACAATGACACCCATTTTACATTAAAACATAAGCATAATCAGCCTACAATGTTCTCACTGCTGGGACATAGGCCTCCTCTGTATAAGAGGGACTGGGCTATAATCTACCACGCGGGCCCAGTGCGGGTTGGTAGAGGACATTAAAACTAAAACATAAAAATGAAATATACACGTAAACTAACAATTAAATTAGGGATTTATTCAGTAAGCGGTACTCCTGTATTGTTAGGAGGTTTCTCTCTCTGGAGCCTTGACCGCCGCACTGCTAGCTTGGACCCTGTTCCCGATACCGGTGAGCTACTATTTTTTTATATTTTTATATAATTTTTGTGGATATTTATTTTTTTTAATAAGAAAAAAAAAATAAACGAAATTACTAAAATTCCTTCAGCATACCAAAAACTTTATTTCATCACCACTGCCTACTCTTAAAGCCCAAACTGTGCCCACAAGGAGTCTTTTAGTCCACTCCTTCTCAAAGAGAGACGCCATTGTGTCCCAGCAGTGGTAACAATTCTGGCTGATTAGATTCATTTTTTATGAGTATCCTACCTTGCTTTTGTATCTAAAAAGGTCGTTACAAAATACTTGAGAACTCTGTAAGATGTATTTTGAAAATAACATAATCTGTAATATATAAAAAGACTGTAATCCCCGAAGGGTTAGGCCTAAGATGATGAAATGTGTACCTAATCGTGCACCCACATTTTGCCACTTATGTATAAGTCCCATATAGTAAGGGGCTCCAATACCGGGCTCAAAATCCAAACTCCATGGCTACAACAGAGAAATTCCTAACGGAAAAACCTCGAAACACTTAGCCCGACCCGGGAATCGAACCCAGGACGTCATGCTCAGCAGTCGCACTTGCAACCACTACACCAACGAGGCAGATATATTTTTAAATATTTGTGTAAAGATACTCTTGACAGCCCTGCGGATACTGCCTAAGGGACACAAAAGTTGTGAGGTTGCTGAGTGAAATACATGGCCACTGGTATTAAAATATATGGCTAAACTAGACATACAGCAGTCCCTTCACAAGATTGTATTATTGGTTTTCGTTTAGAAACTGTCCCTATGTTGTTTCTATCTAAAACCTTTTAAGGATGATTTCCACCAAACGGTTCGCATCGGATCGGAATGGTTGCGAACGGATGCGTCGCCAGCCGATCGCGTCCGTAAGGACGTCGACGCATACGATCGGCTCTGCGCCGTCGTTTGAGAACGTATCCGTTTCTGCGCCTAGTCAAATAGTTTCATTCTTACCGTGTCGACGTGTTCTACTTATAAGGGGTGTTAATAGACCCTTGACATAGCCGAAAGGCTCTTGTTTTCCCCGTCTTTGCGATCATTTTTTTGTTCTAGACCATACCTGGGAACCTTCTAGTTACGGAGATATTGGGGGTCAAAGTTTCAACTTTTTCACAAGATTTTTTAAATCAAGTTTTTAATGTAAGATAGACTTTACACACCTCCACGACCCCCGTACTATTCAATCCATCCATCAGCACAATGCTTTGAGTGCTTTCCATCGAGTCCTACCGTAAAACGTGATTTTTCACCCCAAAAAAAAAAGTCGTTTCCCTGCAATAATTTTTGCGTAAAGTTACTTAGTTTGATGTACATAATGCTTGGTTGAGGGCTATGTGAAGGGTCTGTTTACTAGGGATACTTTAGGCTACGATCACGTGTCACGGAAGACGCCCGCGATGAAACTGCTGTGCGCGGTGATAATATAGACTTTAAATACTGGGCACACGATTTAATATCGTTTAAAGATTGTAAAATCCGTTCCAATCCGATGCGATACGAGCCGTTTGGTGGAAACCATCCTTTATACATTCTGTATATTTTTGCTTCCCTGTAAGTGGGAAGAAAATTGATACTATTATATAAAAGCAGACACGTTCATGTGTTACTAAAACGGGCGTGACATCGCATAGTAATAGAGGATCCATCTTCAGTACGTTACGTGTGATATAGTGGATAAATGGAAGCAATATGGCTGACTGAGTACCATTACAGTTGTTACATTCAGTGGCCCGAAACCAGTCTTACCAAGGGGTATCGTATTACTCAGCACTAACTGGGTCGCGGAGGTCATATAGGCATGAACGCCATGTAAAGTACTGGTATTTTGCTGCATCCGATTAGACTGGAAGCCGACCCCAATACGGGGTAGAAGGGACACCGACGCGAAAACGGTTACCACGTATTCAGTACATCATTCTGAGCCCCCCCCCCCCCCTCACATAGAAAATTTTCACAGGTTATTAAAAAAAAAATCACCTGTTTCATACAAAAGTGCAATACCTACACGGTGAAAATTTATGTTTATGATTTTGTTTTAACAATAATAAATAATAATGCCCGGTTGATGGCAATAGGCTCGCCCCCTATTACATGTGACTTAAAACATATTTGGCCAAATGTGAGTGTACTGTTAGCTACACTACTGCCTAACCTTTCGGGGATTACATTTGTGATATTCTGTTATGTGAGGTTAAATTAGTAGTATTATAATTTATACATTCTTCAAGATAATGAAAAAGAAGCTTATTTCCTCAAAATGATTTTCAGGTTCAGGTTAACGTTATTTGAAGGTGATACAACATTTATGGCACCCACTTTACGACAGATACGTATCGTAAACTGGAATTGCTATTTACGATTAGTTAAATATTTAGTTTATGGCATATTTTATGATTTAGGAAGCTATCTTGTTGTTGAATTGGCTTAGTCGGCTCTCTTTATGGCTGTAGGTACGGTGTAGTTCATAATTATTGTAATTTGTGATTGCGTAAGGAGGAAGCCGTCTTTTAGTAGAATGTTCAAAGGTACACTGCCAGGACTCTGTTCTGCTCTGAATTTGTTTAATTTTCTCTTTTACAAAAAATATTCATTCATAATTAGTTAGACATACAAACGACCAACATAGTGGGGAAAAGTCTAGGCAAATGCGTTAAATAATCATACATAACGTAGTCCATGATGTTCCCACTGCTGGGACACAGGACCTCCTCTCTGTAAAGGGAAGGGGCCAACAATATTCGAACTTACTTTTAGCCCTCTACCACCTTTTTCTTAACATCATCTAAATTATCATGACTGAATAAAGAATAGACAAAGGCTAAATCTACACAAGAATTATTCAGCGCTCATTCAAATTACCCCGTTACATTCACCTTGGACAAAACGAATGAAATAAAAATCAATTCCATAAGATGGTTTCCGTTAATTCAATTATAAAAGTTCTGTGAATAAATATAGACAGGTATCGTTAAACGAAACGGAACTAATCCCGAAATAATGAACTACAAAGTCCCGTTCGCGTTAAAAATAACTTTTTCAAAAGGTTTGCTCAAATTCGTTTGAATACTTCCGAATGGTCCAGCGAGGTTCAAATAACTTCATCGACGATATTATCGATAATATTATCGATATTATTTACTTGTTTCGATTTAGGACGATTGGATGAATTTAAAGTGAACGTAGATAACATAATGTGCGAATATGTGTAAGTCAATTTTTGATCGCAAAAGCAAAAAAAGGAAAAGCATTGGTTAGAAACTTAATCATTCGTTGTATTTAGTCGATTTTAAAAGAATTTCTAATTGTTGTACGAGCAAACCCATACAATATCAAATGTATCAATTTTATGCTGACATACGCGCAGCAAATGAATAAAATATGTATACAATTTTAAGTTAACCATCGGTAGTCGCATTCGTTTAGGCCAACAACTAAAGACTCATTCACCGCGAGTCGGTCAGTTTTGGGTGTTCTTTCAATACACAAATTCAACCAGTCTATCATTTAAATGTACCTTACCTGTACAAGTGTTAATTAATACACATTCGTGCTACGTGGCCAGCCAGCCCACTCCCAAATCAGCTTGGCTGTTTTTTCTCCAAAATAACTTGAGTAATGAAGCGCAGGGTAGTGTTTTTTACATGCGATTATGGCCGGATTTTGCACAGGATGGTTTGGAAGGAGAAAAGGGAGGCCTTTGTCCAGCAGTGAGACACTCAAATAGGCTAATATAAAAATAATACACATAACGAAACATCATATCACATCACATCATGATTGGACACAATTCACCAGTTATGTCTAAGTAAAGTGTAATTAACAAATATAGACTCTGGACTACTATCGAGAAATACCTACGTAATTCAATGCCTAGATTTTGTTTAATTAGTAGAAAAACCATTGAAAACTTACTCTATAGTGTGTAAAAAAATACTAGAAGTTAAAATTGTGTCTAGACTGCGGTTAAATTGACCTTCAGGTGGCGAGTGTAACTTACGCGACCTTTTAAATGAAAATAGTTTTTCAGTTATATTTTTATGTTTTCCGCACTATATGTTTGTACTTCATGGGTATAATCGGCAAATTATGAATGCAAAACAAATTACTTATTTTATTAAGTTGAATGACAAAGAGAACTTTTATTTTTGCCATTTTGCTCGATAAATCGGAGGAGCTCGTGGCTAAATAATAACAGCCGCTCGGGTCGATCATTAGATTAAGCCATGCTTGCCTAGGTTGGTCTGTGGATGGGTGACCACCCATTACATACCGAGTTTCCTCCGTACCTCGGAAAGCACGTTAAGTCGTTGGTCCCGGGTATCATTTGTAGATCTTTGACAGTCGTTAGGTAGTCAGCGGCCCAAAATGTCTGACAACCAGTCTTACCAAGGGGTATCGTATTACCCAGTACTAACTGGGTTGTGGAGGTCAGATAGGCAGTCGCTTCATGTAAAATACTGGTATTCAGCTGCATCCGGTTAGATTGGAAGCCGACCCCAACATAGTTGAGAAAAGGCTAGGCAGATCATGATGATGACTCGATAAATCATCAGTATTTCCAGAGTGCTACAATTCCCACATTCCATTCATCACAAAATGCCACAAAAAAAGAATCAACCCTGATAAATTAAATTAAAATTAAATCAGGCAATAAAAACGTCCAGCAAAAACGTCCGGAATCCATGGTCCATTCCGTCATCCCAAATAGAGCGACGCTTTTTTTCCGACGAAACTAACTTCATTTTTCGAGTACTCAACCGTGAAAGGAGCGTTCAACCTTCGGTAAAAAAGGAAACACCCCGTGTCGTTATTAGAATTTTGACAGTTCCCTTAGCACCACCGCCTTCTAGTATATTGGAAAAAAAATACTAGTTACATATGCGAGTCGGATTTGTGCACTAATGGTTCCGTGCTACCAAAATTATTATTGTTTGTCTTTTTTCTATAATTTGTGCATAAAACCCAAATTTGATGCTAATGCAATTTTGGGTCTGATCTACCTTTACATACTTACGTCGTTGATAAAATGCCTTTGTTTCACGTTTTCTTGCTCTGAAATTAATAATTAATTTTATTAACCTCTCAGAAAGGAATTTGGACTTATTTGTTACTTTATTTACCTATACCGTCTATGACGGTTCTGGGGGCCTACCATGACGTCTTAAAGAAGCAGTAATTCCAGTGTGGCAAAGAGATGGCGCCAGACGACCTGTATAGCTCTGTCTCTTTCCCACACTGGAATTACTCCTG
This sequence comes from Noctua fimbriata, assembly GCA_905163415.1. Taxonomy (NCBI): domain Eukaryota; kingdom Metazoa; phylum Arthropoda; class Insecta; order Lepidoptera; family Noctuidae; genus Noctua; species Noctua fimbriata. The sequence continues at coordinate 5,283,042 of LR990929.1, read as the reverse complement.
CTTTAAGACGGCATAGTAACCCAGAAGATACAACAAGCTGACAGACTTACTTACAGACGGTAGACCCCGTTAACTTCGTTGGTAGCCTTTCGGTAAGGAACCCTAAAAAATAAAGTTTCCTCTCTTTGGTCCCTTCAGATTGTTCAGAAAACAATTTCTTTGAGGCTGTGTCAACCACTCGATTTCTGCTCAAGTACATGTACTTAATAGAAAACGTTGAACTTCTTGTTTGATCAGTGAAGAGCTATTATTTGCGAGATTTCTATTAAGATTTAGTTTGGCTATTTGAATTTGTTTTGTTTTTTTACTTAATGTAACCTGAATTTGTAGAAAAATATCTTTACCCAACACAAGTAGGTACTTATGACAAGTCCTTTGTAGATAATATAATTTGTTTGACCTAGATTCATATTTTTATTTGAATGGAAAGCCACCAGGTAGAAATTTTTCGTAGGTTATTTAAAAAAAAACAGCTGTTTCCTACAAAACTACACTTTTTTTTTTAATTAAACATTTCTATGTGGGATTGAGAATGATGTACTGAATGCGTCGGTGTGCCTTCCACTATGTATAAAAACCCAAGATACACACTCAGGGTCTCAAACACGTCCGCAGAAAAAGTGCGCTCAATTCCAAATTGTGCTGTACTTTTCACTGATTGTGACAGCAATTGTTTTTCGGGAAATGAAGTAGAAACGCGAAATAACGTGCGTTGCTCGCGTTTAAAAAACAACTTCATGTGGTTGGTGTAAGATCTAATTTGTGAATTTGTTTTTATTTTCAGTTTGATTTATCGACTACGCTTTCTGATGTGACATTTGCAAGGATCTGTGTATCTAGGTTTTTTATACAGAGTGGCCGAAGAAGTGACAAATAAAAGTAAAATTTAGATGCCTATTTGCGGGGCATCCGAAACACCCACATCACACAATAAAAATTGTGGTTAACGTGGGCCTTATGGAACATGACTGAAATTTACTAGAGAGTTCAATAATTATTAATTTAACTACTGATAATCGCGGAACATACAGAAATAGAAATAATTTATTTACATTGAATGTAGGTACATACATTAGTTGTTACAGTAGTAAGTATTTGTTCCTGGTACATTCTACCATTTGGCATGCAAAAATTTAAAATTATAAACAATTATACAACTTCAATTTAAAACCTTTCACAACAAATCAACAAATTATTTTCTTACAAAAAATCAAAATCAAAATAAAGTAACAAAAGTTTCTTTTTTTTTTCTTTTTCTTTCTTTCTTTCTTTCTAATAATAAAGCTATATTTTATCTGTTAGGAAATCTGATACAGAATAATAACATTTTTGTGTTAATAAAGATGAAATCTGTTTTTTAAAAATTCTCAAAGGCTGCTCCTTTTTGTATTTGGAATCTTATTATAGATTATAGGCGCCATACCTAAAACACTTTTTTTTAATAAAGATATATTGTGAGCACCTGTACATAACTTATATTTATACTGAGACCTGATAGTTGTATTTCGGTTTGTTGTGTCCTTTATAGCAGGGAATAATCTAATATATATAGACAGGGAAAAGTAAGAAGTTTATTATGGGGTGATTATAAATGTTGTTATTATATTGTTTGGTGCTACGGAACATTTTGTGTGCTAGTCCGACTCGCACTTGGCCGATTTTTTTTTATTGCGTTCGTCAGTGTAATGGCAAGGTTTGTACGAAAGAAAATTTTGTATTTTGTTTTGCCAAACGCTATTTCGTTGTCTTCCTAAATACATTTTACCAGTGGAAAGCCGGGGTGGGTCGCTAGTGTACAATAAAAAATACCAACATTGTGATCTCTTAATGTAAACTTTAAAAGACCCAAAAGAATAATTGTCTGTCTGCCATATTTAATTTATCTGTTAAAATACTACAAAACAAAAACAGTATTATTTTAACAAATTAATAAACTCCTCAACACGAACAACATCATATAATTTTCAAAACGCTGAGAATATTTTCTAAAATATTCACAAGTAAGGTGCAAAATATTATTTTATATTACGTAGGTTTCAAGCCCGCAAAATTTTCATTTTGATCTCTTCAGGCGGTAAATTGAGTGCTAGATGAAAGGCGAGAATTTTAGTCCTATAACCGTGAAGGACTGTTGTTTGGACTTTAGGTGTGGATAATGATGTCCTGTGGAATATTGTTTGCCCTTTTTGTGGAGTAACTTTGCCTGAAAATTTGATGGAGGCGTCTGAAAATTTTCAATTTTGTGTAGAATTTTTATGAGCTCTTACTTGTATCTACAACATTAGTTTTAGTATATGTGAAACCTGATACACGTGTCTAGTATTTTTATGTAAAGAATCTATGTACAAAATTTCAAAACTGTTTCATGAAAAATCACAAAGTTATAAGCTTGTTCCGTTACCTAGTTTTCCGCACAAAAACGTGGTCACCACGCGGCGCGCACCTCCAGCGTCGTCTTGAGTTCATTGATAATAATAATTTGGCAGTAGGTACCTTAATTATTGCGATAGGTACTCAAATTTGCTCGGTGTCAAACTTTTAACTTTTTTAAATTCTTTTGGGAAAAAATATACTAAAAATAATGTTGTATAGTCAAGTTAAAGTTATTACTTGACTTAAAGCAATTACTTATGCAACCATTTTTATGCAATAGACAAGAATTTGAGCGAAGTAAAAACCGTCAAAGACAACAAAGTTTAGTATTATAACTTTTGACAGTTATAACTTCAAGCAATTACTTACTGGAGTACAGAATAAAAGTCGTATCTTAAATAATTACTTTGACTTGTTTATAGTTACGGTTAGAGGTTAGAGAAGGATGAGTTTTTCTTATTCATCATTGTCTGCCTAGCCTTTTTTTTTTGCTTTTTTTTTGCCTTTAACCTAACCTTTTTTTTTTTTTTTGCGCTGAGAAATGCTTTATGCATGCCCGTTCGTCGGGGGACGAGACGGGGTATGTGGGACTCCTGTCGGTGTATGACAGTATACCCACTAAAACTCAGCGGTGTTCCCTCGTCGCCGTGGTGGGAGGGTCATGGGAAACCGGCTCAGCCTTTACGTCCACAACCCTCCCGGCGCGTGCCCGCCTAGCTGGCGGGCCCCGCTAGCCCCCCAGGTTGGTGGGCAACGGGAATGGCCGGGAACACCTGGCCATTCCCGTCCGGCATTGGTGGAGGCCTGTGCAATACAGGCAAGGGTGCCCCCGCACCCGTTGCCTGCTGGCCTCCGCCTTTAACCTAACCTAACCTAACCAATTTGCGGTCGGCTTCCAGTCTAACCTTGCCTATCTGACCTCCACAACCCAGTTTTAGAGTGACACGGTACCCCTTGGTAACAGATTGTCAGACATTCGACCATTTGTTAAGAATAAGAGTTAATTAAAAACTACAAGAAAAGAACTTCTCATTATTTCTATAACAGTTGATGATAAAAGAAAAACATCGTTCCTTTGTAATCCTTTGTAATCCAAGTTCCTTCGAAGAATACAGTAAAAGCAAGATTGTTATAACTATGCTTTAACACCCGCTGCATACGCCGTAGCTGAGTTTTTCTTTGAAAAGTTTATTTTTATCTTATTTTTTGAACTGAAAAGTTAAGCTTAAAGGGGAAAAACTGTTTAATAATTAAAATGCCAACAAAAATGTTTGTTATGACGTCTTTCACTGATGGTTCTAACTTTGTACCGAATAAGATCGTCATTTTCTTCTTAGATGGCAAAAAATAAATAAATAAGTATGTTAGATCTTAATTTTGAAGTAAGTCTTAAAATACAATAGTAACATAACGTAAACATAACATCACGCCTGTAATCCCCGAGGAGTTTGGCAGAAGTGTACCTAATAGTAGACCCACATTTCGCCAATTATCAAGTTAACTCCCATGCAATAGGGGGCGAGCCTATTGCCATCAACCGAGCACAAATCCAGACACTGTGGCTGCTACTGAGAAATTCCTAATGGAAAAATCCAATAACACTTTGCCCGGCCTGGGAATCGAACCCAAAAACACATGCTCAGCAGTCGCGCTTACGACCACTGGACCAACGAGGCAGTAAAATACAATTTATTATTAGATATTGTCGCCAAAAAAAGTCGAAGTCATCTTTGAGAAGTATTACCAACAATTTCCTGCCCCAATAGAAACGATAATAAACCAACGCTTTTTCCGAAAAATATACGGATAAAATAAATCCATTTCCGCACAGAAATAGCACCATATCATAAAATATTGAACAACAAAAACTGCGCGGTTTACAAAATTCCTCGAGGAGGACATTTATTTTCATTCGTTCATAGTTTCGGCCGAAACCATTACGCTAAAGCCGAAAATTCCCTATTCGGCACTCGGCCCAAATAAATGGCAGTGCAAATAATTCTGGGGACAAGCAACGCCGAACTAAATTCTTATAGACGCCTAGCTGCCTCTAAAGGTAGGAGCGTCGGCAAAATAATATTAAAAGAAAAATAGTCGAATTATGTCATTTTTTACGCATCCAATTATGAATTAATATTATTATAATTAAGTGTAGACTGAAATTACGTAGCTAGTTTTGGCGGTTGTGCCTGAATGATAATCACGTGATTTAAATCAATGATTACTGACAAAGCGAAAGCACTACTGTACCAAACATCATCATTCTCTTTCTTACGCTTATTCCAATTCATTTGGGGTAGCATGTCTTCTTCTTCCATACTTCTCTATTACTCGTCATCATCAGATATATCCTTTCATGTCATTGATTTTAAATCAATGAATACTCACAAATTCTAAGCACCAAACAGTCCTCACGTTTAACCAAATATCTATTTTATGGCTCATTTTAAAGACCCTTTCTCAGTTTTCTGACTGTCTTATCCACACTTCATTTTGTCTGCATAGAACGTCACTAGATCAAAATTATCCAACCCCAAAAAGGCCTATCTATATTTCTCAACACAATTTTATCTCACTCACATCATCTGCCTAGCCTTTCCCGTCTATGTTGGGGTCGGCTTCCAGTCTAACCGGTTGCAGCTGAATACCAGTATTTTACATGGAGCGACTGCCCATCTGACCTCCACAACCCAGTTAGTACCGGGTAATACAATACCCCTTGGTAATACTGGTTGTCAGACTTTCAATGATCTACAATTGACAGCCGAGACCAACGGCTAAACGCGCTTTCCGATGCACGGAGGAAACTCGGTATACAATGGGTACCCACCCAAGCCACGGACCATCCTAAGCAAACGCGGCTTAACCTGAAGATCGACCCGAGTGGCTGTTATTATTTAGACACGAGGTTCTTCTTTTTCCTCGCTCTTTATCCCAATAATGTTGCCAGGTTTTTGCTCCCTCCTTTTTTTCTACCACTACGGGAAAGATATCAGCACTACTACATTATTCAAGTTGTAGTGGCCATACCTTATATTGGGCGGCCGCGCTCATAGTTGGCCGTCCTGAATATTTTACCTGCCGCCCGCGTTGTCAATTTTGCAGTAGCGGGCTACTAAATAAATAACGTTTCGCTGACAACATGCCTCGAATTTAGTTTACGATGAATGATGTTAAGTGTTTTTTTTAACACGCTCTAACTAACTTGTTTGTATATACCAGCTATTTATTAACCGACTTTCTTCAAAAAAGAAGAGGTTCTCAATTCGGTTGTATTTTTGTTTGTTATCTCATAACTCCGTCATTACTAAATCGATTTGGAAAATTCTTTTTTTAAGTCCCTTGTCCAGTCACATTGACAGCCCTTCGAAATATTCGCGCAGGTTTACAATGTTTTTCTGACTAAAGTTAATAATGTATTGCAATTTTTTTTAGTGCTCCATAATATTGGTTATATGCTTAACAACTACATGTTTTTAAAGTTAGTTAGTATACTTTCCGATTGGTCCCATAGAAATTTCATCTAAATCGGTTCAAAAATTTTGATTGCACACCTTAATTGCCTTCAGACGAAATTTTTTCAAGAAAATCTACAATGTAAGTATCTTTTCACGAAACTTTCTCGCGTCCCTAAATCACAAAAATCAAATCTTCCAATCACACGAATTATTTATCTAACGAATCAAATGGCTGAATAATTCATCTCTTAATACTTTGAAGTAAAGCATTAAGGGATGAAGTAAACTTATTCTTACGAAGTGGAGGATACAAAGGACAGGAGTTATATCTGAAACGTCCAATTATTCATGGGAACGACGAGCAAAAATTGAAATCGTTAGATGTGCTCTCAACGTTCTTAGAATTTCACGTGAACAAGTGTTCACACAGAGGGCGAGTTGCACCAAAAAAATTAAGGCTATTAGTATATCAAAACTACGGAGCAGTCAGTGTCATCATTTATATGGAATATTAACACTAGCCGTTCTTGAATGGGGTCTTGATTGGGTGATTGGCTGTGTTCATTGTGTTCATTTTCTAAGAAGAGCGGGACCACTGTGTTCTCAGAAACAGAAAACTACAAAATACACTTTCTAGAAAACAGGCTCTGGTTGCACTAAGTTCAGAATGCATTTTGCACTAGTAGTTTTTTTTTCATCTATTGCGTGTGTGTGAGTGTTTAATTTTGGACATAAACTAAGTCTAACGTGGTTCAATTTCTTTTAATGCGATATGGTAAATCTATAGATTTAAATCACTGAAGAAGACGGATTATTACGACTGAAATCAGAATCAACAAAGATAGATTGTCGTTCATCATAAGGCTTTAATATTATTTATTTTATTGTAATATCGCCATTTGTTTTCACGATTCGTCTGTTTTATGAAATGGAAGAAATAAAAGATGGTTTGTTTCGTCTGCTTCGTTTATAATAAATTGTAAGGCCCTTGTTTTCTTGCTTGCAGCTCAAATAGGTTAAGAGTCATCTTTTTTGTGATTACAGAAACATAAAGAAATAATCTTGTATGGAAGGGCTGCCACTAGTGACGCCCACTGACAAGATTGGTATGTATGGAAAGTTTTGACAATGCCGTCGCGAGCAGAGTCCGCCAATAAAAAATAAATGAAAATATAGCGCCCTGGGTTCGATTCCCAGGTCGTCGAAAGTGTTATTAGGTTTTACGATCAGGAATTTCGCAGTAGCAGCCGCGGAGTCTGGATTTCTGTCCGGTTGATGGCAATAGGCTCGCCTCCTATTACATGGAACTTAAACATAACTGGCGAAATGTGAGTGTACTAGTAGGTACCTCTGCCTAACCCTTCTGCGACTACAGGGGTGACGTTATTTAATGTAAAAATCAACATATTCATTAAAATGTTTCTTCCTTATGCTTTTGTTTCTCGTTGGTGTATCTCTTCGGCACGAGATACATGATACAAAAACAAAAAACAATTTTAATACGCCGCCGATAAAAGTTCACAAAGTATTATTAAGGCCAAGCGACAAAGCCCAAAGAAATTGTTTTTTAATTAAAGTTTTAAATTATTTCAGCATGTTATTAATATTTTATCGGATACACACAAAGTTCTGTTTGAAGAGCTTTAGGTCCTATCTAAATATTTATAAATTATAAATCGGTATAAGGAAAGATACTTTTAAATATTCCATTTATTTGTAAGCTTAGGAATAACTAAGTCTCGATTTGTTTTATGAAAATTCTAATAAGTATTTTAATAAATAAAAGGCGATTTGATAAAATTGAAGATTTCGTTATTTGGTTTAAATAATTTACAAATCCTTAGAAGTTATTATTTACACTAGAAACGGGATATTTACCATGTTTGCTGTTTACTTTGAGTTCCCGAAAAAAAAAAAATTTTATATCCCGTTTCTAGTGTAAATAATAATGTTAGTGACCATGATAGTTTAAAATCATATATCCCCAGAAGTAATTCTTAAGACACAATAGGTATAAGCAAACATGATAGATAGTAGAAACACACACATTGTTAAAGGCAATCACAGATACACAATGTAATATTATTATCACTTTGGAACATCATATTGCAGCCATGTCACTTAATTATAACTGACTGATAAAAGTCACCACATGAGGTCCTCGGTTCGATTCCAAAGTTTTATTCGGTTTTCCATCAGAAATTTCTCTATAGCAGCCATGGAGTCTGGATTGGCGCCCGGTTGATGGCCCTATTACATGGGACTTAAACATAACTGACGAAAACTGAGTGACTATTAGGTACACCTCTGCCTAACCCTTCAGGGATTACAAGCGTGATGTTATGTTGTGTTATGCTAAAATTCACGCCTTTAGGCCTTGCAATAGATGAGTAAAATCCTGCATTAAAGATTATAGTCATAAAACTAAAATACTCTAATTCCAAGACATTGAATAACGATCACATGTCATCATCATCTGCCTAGCCTTTTCCCAACATGTTGGGGTCGGCTTCCAGTCTAACCGGATGCAGCTGAATACCAGTATTTTACATGGAGCGACTGCCTATCTGACCTCCACAACCCAGTTAGTACTGGGTAATACGATACCCCTTGGTAAGACTGGTTGTCAGACTTTTTGGGCCACTGACTACCTAACGACTGTCAAAGATCTACAAATGACACCCAGGACCAACGGCTTAAAGTGCTTTCCGAGGCACGGAGGAAACTCGGTATGTAATGTGTGGTCACCCATCCACAGACCAACCTAGGCAAGCACTGCTTAACCTAAAGATCAACCCGAGCGGCTGTTATTATGTAGCCTTGAGCCCCTCCACATGTCTCCACAATATTAATCTTAAAACCGAGATAGTTTCAGTAAAGCCATTCGCTTACTTTCTCCTAGTTTGATCGCTAATGAGAGTTTTTCTTCGACCTATTTCTCTATAAAATGCTTTCAACTGTAATCTATCTTTATCAAGACGACTGTCCATAATGGGATCAGTAGAGTCCCATAAATCTTTATTTGTAGTTCTTGTCTTATCCGTAGCGAATTGTCAGGGTCATCTTTCAGAGTTTTTGGTTAGGTATAGATATTAACAACTAAGGAAAAGGTAATGATATGATGTCAATTTTTAAGCAACACACCCAGACAACCTTACCCTCGTATCTAAAGTCAAATTAAATCATATAACCATTAAAAAAAAACACAATTTGAAAATCAACCATTTTTATGCAATAGACAAGAATTTGAACCAAGTAAGAACCGCCAAAGAAAGCAAAGCCAAGAATTATAACTTTTGACAGTTCCAACTTCAAGCAATTACTAAACCACAGAATAAAAATCGTACCATAAGTTATTACTTTTACTCAGGTAATCACTTTGACTTGTGATACGGTTTGATTGTTCTTGATCCTTTGGTAACGTATACAGAAATACGTGATTATTTAAAAGTATAGACAAAAAATCAACTGACTGTTGTATGGGCCAGCTGATTCTTTTGTTGCTATCACGATATTGGTCCAATAAAGAAAGTAATTCGCGGTTTATAAATGACAGATTGTTGTAATTTTAATTTGTCATACAGAACATTAGACAAGAGATATGTCAAGTTTGAGAGATTTTTGTCGAATTTTAGAGTGGAAGTCATCTCGTACCCCTACCTCCTATTTATGTCTCTTTGTTGTTATTGTAACATAATATCTATTATTAATTATCAAAAGTTTTAATTTAGACAAATTTGAATGAGCTTTCTATAATTACCAAGTTACACGCCAAAGTGTGATGGTAATTGCATTCTCTTAAAACAAAATAATTCATTCAGAATATCTTTATTAAAAAATATATTTCACAAGAATCCAATTTAATTCATTCCAAGCCAATAAAAATAATTTCGTCAGTAAAGTGGCTCGAAAACAAATTGAATGCGAAATTGAAAACAAACGGTCTAATTGAAAAACAAAACTGTACGACCAAATGTTGTCCATAATGAAATGAAATAATATTGAACTATTTAGATGCAGGCTTCTGCCCGAGTACTGAATAATAAATTTCGGGACCGACTATGAAAATGAAAATAAGTAAGGTTCGCAAAAATGGAAGAGGGTTTTTCGTAAAATTCTGTTTTGGTAAAGGTACACGACATATCGCTTGTTTGCGACAATAATGACATAACTTGAAAAATAAGAAATCCATGACAGCGTTTTTTTTTTAAGTTAGGCCCTATTTCACGATGTTCGAATAGCCACTACTTACTTACCGAATAAATTCAAAAATGGAACAGAATTTGTGTGAACTTAATCGTATGTGGTGAAACAGGCCCTTATTTTTTGGATAGATTTTTTTTATCAAAACATGAGAGATTTCGTATTTTGTTACTTAATTTAATGCTTTATTTCGTTAATTTTATATTACAAACTACAAAGAACATCGGAAATCTAAATTTTTGAGTTATGTTATCCTTGTCGCAAACGAGCGATATGTACTTACCGACTCAGTCTAGCGCTGTTTCAACGTCTGGGTTTTTAGGCTTCATGCGAGGCAATGTTTGTAAATATTTTAGTTGATTTTTCACACACTTTCACCATTTTTCACCACCTGGGTACAACTGGGTAGTCTCATCTTGGACAAACATTAAGCTAATTCAATGTTTTATATCATAGTCTAGCTTAAACCCTCATCGATGTTGGTTTATTGTTATTTTAGTTATAGATCTATTTTTAGTTTGTATATTATTATAATGTACCGAGATAAAAAGTATCTTATTTGTATGTACAGCTGGTATCGGACAGACATTAATTCCACATTCAAAACATTGAACAATGCAATATTGTGAACGTTATTTTCACTAGTCTGCACTATGTTTTTTCAATCAATCGAGCTGTTTTTGTAATATTGATAATTATGTAGTTTCAAAGCGTTTTTCCTAAAAATCCAGTTTCCTGAAGCGTTAGCAGATAGCAGACGAAACATAGAGTAGTGATTTTTTGCTACCCAGAGACACACACTGACATTTTTTTTCTTTTTAAACCTGGAGTTTCCGATATAGCTTGCAGAGTATGCAAGCTAAATTGGCAAGGGTCAGCCACATTTTTTGGAGGGTCGATGGTCGATGGAGCAAAGACAACGTATTGGGAATTGTAACCAGCCACCGACTGAATGACGACTTCCAAAAGTGGTCTGCGTCAGACTGGAAACGGGAGGTGCCGACAGGGTGTTTCAGCTTGGGTGAGTTCTATAGGGATATGAAGAACAAGGTGTAAAGTTCTTCATCCCCCATAGAAAAGGGAGGATCCTCCGACCAGACGGGTGTTATGTCTGGTAGACTTCTGCCCAACAGTTTTTGTCGGTTTTTTGTAGATAGTCGGATAACTTTAATAGCGCAATTCAGAATTTGATACTTATTAGTTCTTCCTTTGTGACATAGATGGCGCTGTAGTATTTTTGTACGGTCCGCTACAGGCTTATGTCCGGCAGTTGATTGGCATAGGCTCACTTGATTGGATCCTCCAAAAACATTCTTACACAAGCACCATAAAAAGCAACGTTTTCATTTTCTGCCTTGTCCACTTACCATACCACAGAGCTTAAACGCAGTATCTAACCACGCAGTCGTACAAATGTTCAATTTGGTACAACACGCAGCCAAATTGAATTCTTTGTCGTTTAACATGTTCTGCGTATTGGCGGTGTTCGTACGCAACATTGAACGACTTTCATTCGCTTTTATTGTACTTACTGGAGACCGGAAAATATTTTTGTTTAGAATTCACAAGTTTAAGTGCTTAAACAGTTAGTATTTTCTGTTTTGAGTTCCTACTCGTAGCAGGGCCCTCGAGCATTAAGGCTAATTAGAAACTATAGGTGGCAGGTTAAACTATACAGGGTGTAAACAGACCCTTCACGAAGTCGTCAACCAAGCATTCTGTACATCAAACTAAGTAACTTTTCGCAAAAATTATTGCTGGGAAACGACTTTTTTTTACGGGGGTCGTGGAGGTGTTTAAAGTAAAAATCTTACATTACAAAAAAAATAATGGGAAAATGTTGGAACATTGACCCCCAATATCTCCGTAACTAGAAGGCTCCCAGGTATGGTCTAGAACAAAAAAAATATCGCAAAAACGGGTAGCACAAGTGCCTTTTGGCTTTGTTAAGTGTCTATTTACACCCTTTAGTTGAAGAATTGGCTGCATTAAAAACAGAAACGTTTTACCATTGTTAAAAAGGCGCCTCATCGATATTCATACAATTTTCTAGTTTAAACGATGGTAATACGGTTCTATTTTGAGTGCAGCTAATAAATGCTCTGTCTGATTTGACCAAGCCAGGTTAAGCCGTAGGGTACGTTTCATCCCGGTAATACTCCACACGGGTATCACCACTTGCAAATACTAGTCTACAATAAGGCAAATTGTCCCCTAATCTAAATATCAGCCCACGGCTATAATCAGGTGAAAGGCCAGGAAAATGGACAATAAAGATATGGCCAATAGACAAAAATCTCATTATAATCCGAACAAACAATATCCTCCTATCGACTTATTAACTATTAATAATACGGTCCACGTGTTTCTCGAGCTGTAACTTGTTTTGTTTCTGCTTATTACATCTTTCTGATATTTTCTTAGATGATATTTTTTCGATGTACGATTGGGCGGGTTGAATGAACTCTGTAGTACTACGCTGTGTTTTGTTTCTTCGAATAATTAGGTTTGGAAACTGGTTTCAGAATTATTACATGTTTTATTATAGTAACTGATTCAGCAATTTTGAAAAAGAAAGAAAAGAAAGAAAAGAAAGAAAAGAAAGAAAAGAAAGAAAAGAAAGAAAAGAAAGAAAAGAAAGAAAAGAAAGAAAAGAAAGAAAAGAAAGAAAAGAAAGAAAAGAAAGAAAAGAAAGAAAAGAAAGAAAAGAAAGAAAAGAAAGAAAAGAAAGAAAAGAAAGCAAAGAAAGAAAAGAAAGAAAAGAAAGAAAAGAAAGAAAAGAAAGAAAAGAAAGAAAAGAAAGAAAAGAAAGAAAAGAAAGAAAAGAAAGAAAAGAAAGAAAAGAAAGAAAAGAAAGAAAAGAAAGAAAAGAAAGAAAAGAAAGAAAAGAAAGAAAAGAATGAAGAGAAAGAAAAGAAAGAAAATATATTTATTTGCCGCAGGGATATGACAAAAAAAATAACAACAAAACACCAATAAAACAACAGAAATAACAAACGGTACTTTTCGTATATAGGTGTGATTCATATTCAACGTATTTTATCGCATGAGAATCCTTCCTAAATAATATTATAAATGCAAAAGTAAGTTTGTTTGTTTGTTACCTTTTCTCGCCTAAACCACTGAACCGATCATCTTGAAATTTTGCATATACATTGTCAGGTATACAGAAACGGACATAGGGTACCTTTCATCCCAAGATGGCGTCACGTGTCTTTCGAATCATGATTGAATTATATTATTATAGAAACTTTAGTAGTGTGTTAAGAGTTTAATTTTTAAATTCTAAATTAACGCGAGCAAAGCCGCGGGCAAAAGCTAGTAAATAATATTTTGAAAATATAAATTTAAGGCTGCCTGTCCACCGGAGCGAAGCGAGGCTGCGGAGCGAAGAAACGGAGAAATATTAACCAATAGGATTGCATGAAATTTCCGCTCCGCTCCAGCATGCAATCCTATTGGTTAATATTTCTCCGTTTCTCCGCTCCGCAGCCTCGCTCCGCTCCGGTGGACAGGCAGCCTAAGCCGGTAGTCCGGCCGGTAGCCGTATTCTGTGCCGGTAGCCGTTTTTATAAAACTTCAAGCTTGTTTTTTATTGTTGCTTGCTGGTCCCGGATGGCCTAGTAACCTGATGAAATTTGCACAGAGTCTGAAGATGGTGTATTTGGAGTTTTATGTACCTTACCAATATGCATATTCAGACCCCGCTTACCTTTAAAAAATCGTGCCTGGGTACAAAGCGGACATCTCTCCAGGGTGTTCAGCGAAGTTGAAGGTTAACTACTACTATTACCCACCACATCGCTGCTACTACTCAGTAAAGTAATTCTTAAGAAATAAACCTAATAAAAATAACTTTATTGAACTAAAATATAAAAACACTGAAAAGTCACTACACAAGTCAGGAGGCTGTCAGGAGCAGCGGCGGTACACACGCACTGGGGGCCTGAGGCAACGCGTCGCCGCTGAACACATGTCGGCACAGCCCCCGTCACCGTGGTCAGGTGAATTGGAGCCGAGGCACACTCCAGGACAGAAGTTCGGGTCTCAATATAAAGGCCAAACTCAGGCACTAACACAGGGAAAATGTGCAATGGCACAAAACTAAAGAAAGCACAAATTCACAACTTTAAAATTTTCAAATCTTCGACAAATAATTAAAATATAGATTGTAAAAGTAGTCGGGAAAAAAAATCAAGAGCTTATGCATTCATCAATAAAATTAGGATTTTAAATAAAATTTGTCGACTGTCCCAGGTGACAGGTGTCATGATTTCATAATTGTCCTAAAAAGGATAAAATTTCCTTTTATTTTCATTTCCTTACACAATACCTCCTCATAAATCTGTAGTAAATAACTAGATACTAATAAACACGAAGGGTTGTTCCATCCAAGCGCTCAGTAGTCTAGGGTCAACCCTCAACTGAAGCGGCCGAAAACCGGACAGAATACAAATAGGCTGCTCAAAAAAATCCGATACTTTTGTGCGGAAAATATGGCGTCCGGATTATGGAGGGTAGACGACAGAGTAATGATTCATTGAGGCGGTATTTGGGGCTATGGGACGGTAAACTATGTTTTGTATGTTTGGTTTATGAACGCGATAGCTAGATATGTTGAAATATTTATTTATTTATTTATTACTTAACACACACATTTGTTTTTACAGGTAATACAAAAGCTAACAAAGTAGTCATAAGTTACAAATTATCCAGTCCCAAGTAAGGGCAGAAGCATAAGTTAGACAGTAGACAACATACCAAGTGCTACCCTCTGGAATTCCGCCAAAGAGCAAGAAAATATGTCCAATCGCCGAGAGACACTATTTAGTATTCTTAATGCACGAAATACTGGTGCAAACTTTAATAAGTTCGTACGGGTTGCCGGGACTTTAAAAGGCCCCTCCCTCGGTCCCAACCGTAGCCGCCTGTCTGGAACGAGCCGAATCCTAACAATTCCAGTATTTGTGGATTATTTAGCATACCACGAAAACCCATAAAAACATATTTTACGAGAGCGAGGTTGCACCTTACTTCCAACTTATAGCTTAATATGCTTTACTAGCTTACGCCCACGGCTTCGCCCACTTGAAGTTCGGTAACTGTCCCACGGGATCATATTACCGGGATACAAAGTATCCTATATGTTAATCCAGGTTATAAACTATCTGTTTTCAAAATTTCATTCAAATCCGTTCAGTAATTTTTGTGTGAAAGAGTAACAAACATCCATCCATCCTCTCAAAGTTTCGCATTTCTAATAGTAGTAAGATAAGATAGAGGGCAGAGTAATCATTCATTGAGGCGATATTTTAAATTCAAATTCAAATATGTTTATTTGTTTACGTTAATTTGCGATCAGTTTAATTTTACTAAAACCATTAGGTTGGAAAAAAATGTAATTAAAAGAGAAGAGCATGGAACCTCTGATCAAACACTGTAAAATAATAATTGCAAATTCTCATTAAAACATATTAAAATACGCAATAAATAACAATAGCACTCAAAAACAAAGCGACCACGCTTGCTTAGTAAAAGCATCTTCACTTTGACCACAAAAAAGAACGATACAGAAGGTCAACCTCATCAAACGAACGAAAATGCACGCACACATAGGCACCCTTCATGAACAGCGAGTGCAAACGCATGCACGACTGGCATTCCCATCGCCGCCGTATGTACAAATTTTTATTTTATTATCCTCAAAGGCAAGTCATGGATGGGTTTTAGTCAGTACAAGTCTGACACTCCCTTCCGCTCCGCCCAGAGCGGGGGTCATTTGATGATTTCCAATCCGAAAAAAAAAAAATAGCCTCATCATAACTTAACCTATATTAAACTAAACTACACTTACAATATAAGTTATATTCTCTAAATAAATCGGCAAGGAGAGTTGCTAACTCCAGTGAAGTTTCGTACAATTTTCCAAGAAAAGTATGCGCTTCGGCTGTCATTGACTCATTTCGCAATAAGACCACGTGATTTGGGATATAATAGAGCTGTTACAAACATGGCAGACCTAATCTATTATAAAACTATTGATTAAAAACTTTGTGGAACTCCAAAAACTGGTCCGACCAGAGTAGATAATCCGAAACGACACACAAACACGCAATGATAGGTATGGTGTATGTGGTACTTAGAAGCTTTTCCTCTGTTGGAGATCACTCTGCAGCGCAACGTGCAACGTTTGTGCTTTTTCGAAAACACAAAGATTACCGAAGAGCATACCTTTTCTGCCTTTTCAGTCAAGTTAAAGTAACTACTCGAGTTTAAGTACTTATGCAAACATTTTTATGCAATAGACAAGAATCTGAACGAAGTAAAAACTGTCAAAAGCAAAGCTAAGATATCTAACTTTTGACAGTTCTAACTTCAAGCAATTACTAAACTACAGAATAAAAATCGTGTCTTAAATAATTACTTTAATAATTGACTTATTTATAGATACGGGGGTTGGTGTACGTGCGCCTGTGATTCGCTCGTTGCATGAACCGAACCTTCTGGATTATTTTATTTTATATTAAAAGCCTCTTCACTTTGACCGCTGACGCGCATCTAATACAATTTGCGCTCACGATGAGATGCACCGCTGAGCAGGCTCTTTTCCATTATTATTGTAAGAAGAAGCAATATAGACGGTGAACAAATGAGGGAAATATTGCGGAGATATGATTGTTTGACGAGCAATTCAGTAGGCGTAGCAATTACAGCGGTTTATTTTGTTAACGGTGGCGTAAAAGTTTCGTCATCAGTCTGTGCGCTTTCTGTGGGTAAGGCGCGAATTATACAGAAAGGGCGTAAGGTGAAGGCGCAGCGCAGGCGCAGCGCAGGCGTGATGCCGCTTCAAAACGTTTTTATACAAAATTTACGAAGGTGACGTGTCGTGAATTGCACTCTAGCGATGCGGCGCAGGTACGCCGTTCTGTATAATTCGCGCCTAAAACTAAATTACAGAGATAGATAACTGTCATCATAGAGTTCGCCGATATCTTGTCAATCTCAAAGATGAAGTAATTTTCGTTTAGTCCACTCTCGGCCCCTCGACCCCCAAAAATTAAAGTGTCCACTGGACCCCTAACTAAATTTTATTCTGGACCCTTGACACGTTGTTGTTTACGTCGTAAACATTTGTGGCATTGTATTGAAAACCAAAAAGTACACTGAGTCCGAATATTTTTAGTAACGGGTGTTTTTTTTCAAAACTCTCCGCCTCAATAAAAACACCCTTTATACTCACCAGCACTTAAACCCTTCAAACAGGAGGAGTAAGGAAGCAGACCAATTAAAGATTGTGGTAGTACAGTCTCCGGGATCTTGAAGCAGTTCTACTAAAAACAAAGCCCTCGCGTTTTTGACTCTTTCAGATACTCGGAGTCAGCCATTTCACTCTAAAACACGTGAAAAAGATATCCTATAGAAACACATAAAACCGAATAACAGAAGGAAAAACCTTGGATATTTCATTCCGTACCTTCGTATGAAGATAAGTATCATGCGAGCCAAAATGTACCTTAAAGCTGAGCAAATAAAGGTTTTCCATTCACCTAAGCTTACAAAGGCGTAATTTAGATAGGTTTGTACAATTCTGACGTTTGATCGCGATATGAAATAAAGTGAAGGTACTCTGAAATCTGCCTTAAATTATCACCCCTCAGGCCTTTTTAGATGAAGAGGAAAATTAATATTTATTATAATGTCGGGGTAAGAGAAAGCTTTCCATTTAGATTTATATTACTTACATTGCTAGTATCAAAATTGATCTGACGGATTAAATGTGAGAGAGGAAGGGCAAACAAAAGATGGATGGATTGTGTGAGGAATGATATAAAAGAGAGAGGAGTAAATACTCAATACTCAAAACTTTATTGCATTCCATAATGTTAATAATAAAACAGTTGGTATGTTAAAACATTGAATCAATTATGGATCCTGTCGGGCACAGCAAAGTTAAATTAATAGGAGTGAGGATGAAGGCGCTTTTTTGTTTATAAAAAAAAAAAGTTAAGAAATGTTAAATTAAAATAGTAAAATGGCTTTTGTTGTATTTACATATAGTATCATAATTATATTTTATTGAGTACAAATAAATGTGTATGTCTCTTAAATGTAATATTTGGTTTTAGTTTACTTTATTGCACCATTATATACTAAAATTATAAGTTATAATAATCTAAAGCTAAACATTCACCTTTTTTTTTTTAGAATGTTTATTAAATCAATTGGATTTAATGGTGCGCTATTTAATATAGTTATTTTAAATTAACAGTATTTTCGCGTTTTAAAATAAATTAATTAATTAATTCAAAGTCAAATTTAACCTATCGAACGCCACGGACGTCTATGGACGTCAAATCAAAAAGTGCTCACAACGCCTCGGACGGCATGGCACGTCGAAAATAACACTTTTTTAAAGCGATTACGATTTGTCGTCCATAGACGTCCGTGGCGGTCAATAGGTTAAAGTGAAATGTCGGTAATAAGTCAGAAAAATGTCAGAATGTTTTTTATTATTGTTTAAATTTATCGTCAAAGTATTCATTAATGGTGTAGTAGCTTTTATTGATTAGTAATTGTTTCAGTTTATTGGTAAATATATTATTGTTATTAATATTTTTAATGTCTTCCGGTAGTTTGTTGTATATTTTTATAGACATAAGAAGAGTGCAAATGATGCCGTGACGTCTGACAGCGGAGAATGGAAGAAGAAAACGTGTTTCGCCGCCCACAAGTAGAATGGGACAAGGCTGGAAGATGATGACATTGCTAGTATCAAAATTAGCCTAGAACGTTCCTATTGGTGAGACCCCATAATCCAGTGCGTGTTGGCGGAAATGACTAGTAATCATTCCTTTTTCTTTCTCTCACAATAATTGTAATAATTGAATGGAGGAGCTGTTGGCTAAATAATAACAGCCGCTCAGGTCGCTCTTTAGGTTAAGCCGTTTCTGCCTAGGTTGGTCCGTGGATGGGTGATTCGTGCCTCGGAAAACACGTTATTATTTGTAGATCTTTGACAGTCGTTACAGGTAGTCAGTGGCTCGAAAGTCTGATAACCAGTCTTACCAAGGGGTATCGTGTTACCCAGTACTAACTGGGTTGTGGAAGTCACATAGGCAGTTGCTCCATGTAAAATATTGGTATTCAGCTGCATTCTATTAGACTTGGAGCCGTCTCCAACATACTTGGGATAAGGCTAGGCAAATGATGGTGAAAATCTCATATGCCACCTACCTTTTAATTCTTCTGAATACACAAATATATAAAACAGGTTTCTTTTTTTTGTTTTTGTTTGCATTAGATAGATAGGAACTCATTGCAGCACGTATTTGCTTGAAGTTACAGTACCCATAACATTTCTTCGCACTATTTCCGATCACAATGTAATGTAAACAATAATATGTATGTGTGTGTATGTATGTGTGTGTAATGTGTGTATGTGTGCAATGTAATGTGTGTGTATGTTTTGCAGATATATTTACACCTACCACTGTTTGTTTCTGAATCACCCAAAGGTTGACTGGTAGAAAATGCCTATGGCATTAAGTCCGCCTCTGTACTTTGTGCTTGAAGTGTTAAATAAATAATAAATAAATAAATAAATGTAAGGCCAGGCCAAACAGGCCTCACACAACCCATATTAGAGACCCACATTATAATGCCTGGTATAGCACTCATTCCGAAACTGATCACGCCTGCAATCAGATACTCTATTCAAGCCTCAAAATATTGGCTACAATGAATACAGGGTGGACGGGACCCTGACACACACATGGTTACCACGTATTCAGTACATCGTTCTGAACTCCCCTCTCCCTCCCCATACACAACATTATTTTTAGTATATGCGAAACCTGAATATAGTTTGTTCAGAATAAGCAACTGAATGGATTCCGATAATTTTTAGACCATGTTATATTATTTCCCAAAAATATTTAAAAAAGTTAAAAGTTGGATACCGAGCGACTTTGAGTACCTATCGCAATAATTTAGGTACCTACTGCCAAATTCTTATTATCAATGAGCTCAAGACGACACTGGAGGCATGCGCTGCGTGGTGACCACGATTTTGTGCGGACAACTAGGTAACTAGGTAACAGAACAAGCTTATAACTTTGTGATTTTTCATGATACAGCTGTGAAATTTTGTACATAGATTCTTTACATAAAAATACTGGACACGTGTATCAGGTTTCGCATATACTAAAACTAATGTTGTATAATTTTTCATCAATCATTTTTTTTTAAATCAGTTGGTTCATACATTTTGCCCGTGTACGTATTGCGAAAGAAGGTAGCCTCAATAATACGCAGAAAGGGGGGAAGGGTAAATGGCATTCTGAAGATACTTGCGGAAAGGCTGGATGGGCCGACAATTGGTAGGTTTGTCAAGCTACATGTCATGCGGAGGAGGATAAACATACCAAAGATAATCATGTTTAATATTGTAGTTATAATCGTGTTTACTAACATAGTTTTAAGCAATTGTATGTACTAACACTATGGGCCATGTTGTCTGAAATAAAAGATTTAATAATAATAATATAGTCGTATCAGCCCATGGCTTAATTGCTAAGAGCCTCGACTAATACCTGAGGAGGCTCTCGTTAGGCAGCTGGATCAAGGGCTTGATTCAGAAAGCGGTACTCCTAGACACGGCTCGTATTGTTAGGAGGTTCCTCTCTCTGGAGCCCTGACCGCCGCGCCGGTAGCTTGGACCCGATACCGGTGGGCTACAATTTTTTATATTTTTAAATGTTTTTTTTTTATGTTATTTTGTATAAAAATATTTAAAAATGTAAAGTGTATGTTTAGAAAATGAATAAAGGAATAATAATTGCAATTTTTCTTCAGAATGGTGTACTAAATACGTGGTAACCGTTGATGAGTCGGTGTCCCTTCCACGCTGTATATTCACGGTTTACCGAAGTGTCTATTTTCCAATATCTCGATCACCCCTGCATTGGGGTTTTACTTTTCTAACTCCGAATAAAACTCAGTACTTGCTCTGTTATGATATGATGATCAATCAATCAATCAATCAACTTTATTTTCTCACCACAATATACATAAATTATTTTACATCGGTCAGATTCGACAATGGTACACAATTCAGGTAAGTATATGTTGTGGGAGACTGGTGCCTAAACTAGGCTCGTGGCCTGTGTTTCAGGACATTACACCCTTTATATTTATGATGATGATGTTAATTAATGATGATGAGCACAACTCCACCACACCACCTAGAACTTATTACGTACATACTTAAAACACAAGTTTTTTTTCACATGGGGATAAGCACAAACTACAGGGAAAACTATGAGGTCTTAAAGCTGTATTATTTTAATGTCACTCCAGTGTTGAAAAAAAAAGAGAGGACGTCTAGCGCCATCTCTATCCCACTCTGGAATAAGATTAAAACAAGACGTCATGGTACGTCACCAGGACGTCAACTGCTGAGATACCGCAGCCCTGGAACACAAAGGGCAAAGAAGGAACATGGATGGGTTTTAGTCAGTACAAGTCTGACACTCCCTTCCGCCCAGAGCGGGGGGGGTCATTTGATGATTTCCCATCCTAAAAAAAAAAAAAAAAAGGACGTCAACTGCTATAGAACACCGCAATAAGTACGTTCTTTTGTTGTTTTAATTTTGAATCCCAAAATTCATATCAAAAATAAAGAACTTCACGCAGAAATGAAAAGAAAGATGAAATTTTGCAGTCAATGGACGCAGGTGTAAAATTCAGAGCTTTTCATTCCAAATGTAGAATGAGATTGTTTCATTCGTATGTAGATTTCACCTGCTACCCGATGTAACTACTTATAGAATAAGAAAAGTGTAAATACAACCTCGTTGACTGCCGCGTTCTGTATGGTGTCCGGACGTAAAGAATAGCACCATCCCATATCTTCCCGTGGGTGTCGTAAGAGGCGACTAAGGGACTTACCAGTGAATGGGCAGCAGCGTTCTCTGTGATTTTTTTTTTTTTTTTTTTATAACAAACATACTGCGATCGCCAACCCGCCTGCCAAGCGTGGCGATTATGGCAAAACCCCCCTTGGGGAGGCCTATGTCCAGCAGTGGACGTCTTTCGGCTGAAATGATGATGATGATGATGATGATGACTGCCGCGTTAGTCTAGTAGTCGCAAGCGCAACTGCTGAGCATGAGGTCCTGCGTTCGATTCCCAGGCCGGGCAAAGCGTTATTGGGTTTTTCCATCAGGTATTTCTCAGTAACAGCCATGGAGTCTGAATTTGTGCCCGGTTGATGGCAATAGGCTCGCCTCCTTTTACATGGGACTTAAACATAACAGGCGAAATGTGGGTGTACTATTACAAACACCTCTGCCTAACCCTTCGAGGATTACAGACGTGATGTTATGTTATGGTATGTTAAATACAACCATATGAGTTTTCGTTAAAGATAGATTCATATCATTTTAATAGCTCAGCATCATCATTTCAGCCGGAAGACGTCCACTGCTGGACATAGGCCTCCCCCAAGAAGGGGGGGTTTTGCCATAATCGCCACGCTTGGCAGGCGGGTTGGCGATCGCAGTATGGTTGTTATAAAACACAGAGAACGCTGCTGCCCATTCTCTGGTAAGTCCCTTAATCGCCTCTTACGACACCCACGGGAAGATATGGGATGGTGCTATTCTTTACGTCCAGACACCATACAGAACAACTATGTCATTATATCTAGATGTGGATGGTAACTTCACGTTCTTACACCGGGTTTATTCACATAATTTGTTGAGTTGTATAAGGTCGAATACACACCATGCGTTTGGAGACGCTTCGCATCATGGATTACTGCTTACCCTACAACATTGCAGTTGTATAGCGTTACAATGCATGACATCACTTCGCAGTGTTGATATTTGCGTAGTGTTACTTACCGCACCGTTGCATTTTGAACCTTAGGTAAACTTTCGTTAGCGTAGATATTTTGTTATGATGAACCTCTATGTCGCGATGCAAGAAAGAGGGCTCCTTTCTGTATCTCTCGACTGCGAGCGTACGTGGCCCAATAGTATCGACTCCTACTACTATTTGTTGGTCGGTTGTTAGTTGTCGAACCTAGGCAAAGATTTTACTTTGATTAATTTATTTCATTACCACTGCTCTCAAAACGATGAAGGGTAGTATCAGGAGGAGGAGCTCATGGCTAACTAATAACAGCTACTCAGGTTGGTCCGTGGATGGGTCACCACCCATTACATACCGAGTTTCCTCCGTGCCTCAAAAACACGTTAAGCCCCGGCTTTCAATTGTAGATCTTTGGCAGTCGTTACTGGTCAGTGGCCCGAAAGTCTGACAACCAGTCTTACCAAGGGAGGAGGTCAGATAGGCAGTCGCTCCATGTAAAATACTGCTATTCAGCTGACTTAGATTAGACTGGAAACTGTCCCCAACGTAGTTGGGAAAAGGCGAAGCAGATGATGATCATGAGCGTAGCGGATTATCGCCTACTCCCACTCACAGACTTGTATCCCAGCTGTTGGAATGTTTTAATCCAACAGCTGTTTTATTTGATGAACTTGTGACATTCAAGTAAAAGCAAATAGACATCTTTATATTCATTGCAAATATTGAAACTGGTTTCTTTACATACATTTGTGGACTTGTATAAGGTCGAATACACACAATGTATTTGATGACGGTTCGCATCATAGATCATTGCTTACCCTATAACAGTGCAGCTGTTGTCATTGTTCTGGCCGTATCGTTGTGCCTGCAATGCATGAGTGAATTTGCAGTGTTTATGTTTGCGGTCCACGTAGGTAACATTGACGTAGGTGTACAAGGTGGAAGGGACATCGACGCACAATCTGTTACCACGTGTCCAGTACATCATACTCCCCACCTCACTCCACATAGAAACGTTTCATAGATTATTAAAAAAAAATCTGCTGTTTCTCACAAAAGTGCAATACCTACACGGTCAAAATGTATGGAACAGCTGTTTTTTTTTCGCGTCGACGTTCCTGCCACCCTGTGTATAGACGTTTATGTATACAATGTGTAATTAAAGAGACTGAAAACCTCTCAGAGGGTTATTGTATTCATCATTATATAACACTCTTACCATGAGAACAACCGTGAAATCAGCAAAAAAAAGAAATGAAACAAATGTATAGAGCAGCTGTTTTTTTCCGAATTCGGGTGTTTGATTTTGCATTCGAGTTGGTTTCACAATAAAAGTTTTCCATGATGATGAGTACATTGACCAGTTTGCATTTATTTCACTTATATTTTGAAATAAGTATGTTATGTGCTTTTGTATCCCGATGAAAAGAAAAGGCTTGCCTCTGTCTTTTCATTGATCTGTTCACATACAAAATGGATTTTTGAACTAAATAATGGAAGCTTTTTTTAGGGGCGGAGAACTTCGAATAGAAATAAAACACGGAAAAATGATTTTAATATCCATATAATTGGCTTTATACCTGGAATCATATTTAAATATTAATGGTAAGTATCTTTCAAATAAAGCGACGAGTGATTTCGTGGATGTTCAAAGCATTTTTCTATGCTTCATTTCAATTGATTTTTTTTTTCGATTCAGAAACACCCTTTATCTAAAACAATTTACCATATTCCACTTTAGAATGGTCGAAATGTCAAGTCTGTAAGTGAGTTTCCCGAGTGGAATAATTAACTAAAATTATGTAAAGCCCGCAAACCAACGATATTTGAATTAAAATCAAACCAAACAGATGAATTACTCGACTCAATTTGCATTTGTTACATCAAATGTTTCGGTTAAAATTTCACTTCCAAAATGAAGATATTATTTCGAAGCCAGACGGAGATTAAAGATTCAGGTGCTCTCTGAATTGGAGAGCTGGGTTCTTATAACTGGGTGGGATTGGGTTTCCAATATTGGTTCTCTAGTTTCTCCCGAACAGAAGCAGTCACAGATTGTCATCATCATCATTTATTCATTGTATCCTTTCAATGATCGCAAACAGGCTGGACTGACTTATGTCCGGCATTGTTGTGGCAAGCATGTTGCTGTTCCAGTGCCGGTGAGAAAATTGTAATTATTGTTTATTTATTTTTTATGACCCATAATGTATTGTTAATGGATAAGTTTTATTTAATTGTGTATTGCATTTTAATTTAGATTGAATTTTAATTAGGTTGAGTTTAGTTGAATTTTAAAATTTTAATAATTCTATTTATATTGTAATGTATGTTATTTTTAACTAAATTGTTATGTTTTTGTTTTGTGATTATGGTCTGACTGTATTGTGTAAATTGGCAATGGGTGTAGATTACCTAAATAAATGATTTTTTTATTATTTATTTATTTAAACTTCATGTACAATAGTGGTACATAGGCGGACTTAATGCCACAAGGCATTCTCTACCAGTCAACCTTTGGGTTAAATAAGAAAACATTGTGATAGGGTACAAAATAAATATATAAAAATAACTTCTTGCTTTCGAAAATTTATATAGGCACTTATAATGATACTAATACACATATACAAATAAAATAAACCAATACATATTTTAACAAATACCAAAATAAAAAACGAGAAACCTAACAATAATTACCATGACCGACTTCTAATAGAGAGAGCTATTTATTCTGACTTAAATAGTGGTTACGCACTTTTCTTTTAAACGTGAATTTGCTTTCAGCTCTTTTAATGCCAAAAGGTAGCGCGTCATCAGCGTATCTGCCTAGCCTTTTCCCAACTATGTTGGGGTAGGCTTAAAGTCTAACCGGATGCAGCTGAATACCAGTACTTTACAAGGAGTGACTGCCTGTCTGACCTCCACAACCCAGTTAGTACTGGGTAATACGATACCTCTTGGTACTGGACTTTTTGGGCCACTGACTACCTAACGACTGTCAAAGATCTGACACCCGGGACCTACGGCTTAACGTGCTTTCCGAGGCACGGAGGAAACTCGGTATGTAATAGGTGGTCCACAGACCAACCTAGGCAAGCACGGCTTAACCTAAAGATCGACCCGAGCGGCTGTTATTAATTAGCCACTAGCTCCTCACAGACACGGATTTTCAGTTCTCTGTAAATTATTTCCATATTACAATAAATAATAGCACACGCCTAGTCGTCGGTCGCAAGCGTGACTGCTGAGCATGAGCTCCTGCGTTCGTTTCCCTGGTCGGGCAAAGTGTTATTGGGGTTTTCCACCAGGAATTTCTCAGTAGCAGTATGGGAGTCTGGATTAGTGCCCGGTTGATGGCAATGGGCTCGCCCCCTCTTACATGTGACTTCTTAAACATAACTGGCGAAATGTGGGTGTACTAGGTCTCTGCCTAACCCTTCGGGGATTACAGGCATGATGTTATTTGTAAAACAAAATTTTCCTACCTATTATTATTAACGAATAATGCGCGTTATCTCATGGCAACAGGTTTATAAAATAATTTAAAGCATAATATTTTAACAGATTAATTTTATGCCGTATTAAGTGCTACCGCGGCACCACATATTAGGACAATCAGTTTAGTCCAAACATTTGTACCGATGGAACAATATGACCAACATTTTAACCAGTTTGGCCCATATCTAGTGTATGTATAGATAGATGGTTTCTTTACATAATATAACATAACGACTTTAATTCCCGAAGGGTAAGGCAGAGGTATACCTACACTACACCCACACTTTGTCATGTTTCGTTCCCATGTAATGGAGGGCGAGCCTTTTAGCCATCAACCGGGCACAATTCCAGACACCATAGCTGCTACTGAGAAATTCCTAATAGAAAAACGCAATTACACTTGGTCCGACTCGGAAATCGTACCCAGGACCTCTTGCTCAGCAGACGTGCTTCACTAATTAGAAATTTACTGTAAATTTGCTAACATGAAACATGATTTCAGATAACAAATTTCGGAATTTCCTTAAATTCTTTCTCATCGAATCCTTCCATTCTTGCGTCCTTACCACAGATTAAGATATACCAAGATAACCCAAGTACCACGATCCGTATGAAAACCAAGCGTGCCATTTTTTGTCTACTTACTATGACGTCATAAGGACTATTAGTTACTTACCACGCAAAATACACTACGTTTTTGATCTTTAAATGTCTAGAATTAAGTTCTTCAGTTGTAACGTTGTAGTTTTAAACAAATTAGCTTGCTGTGACAGTAGCCACGTTAAGCATAAATTGCTTTAGAGCGTTAACGTCTTACGGCATTTCATACAAACTTTCAAGTCCTTTTTTTTCGAAATGACTGAACCATTTTAAGGAACTTTCATACGCATAAGCAGGATCAATAGTTCTAAAAAGTTATCAGAGAATATTTTCTAAAAATAGTGTTACAGCTAAATTAGACCGATTTTAAATTTTCCATAGAAACAGAAATTTTCAATAATTTTTTAAAAAAATTGTCATTTCGAAAATGTTCTCTGATAACTTTTTAGACCTATGTATTCTGCTTATGCGTATAATGTTTCATTAAAATCTGTTGAGTCATTTCGAAAAAAAAGGATTTGAAAGTTTGTATGAAATGCTGTAAGCCGTAAAAGCTCTTAAGCATAAAATGCTTAAGTCGGGCACGCGAAGTAGGTGTTCTTGAGTTATCTAGGTACATCTAAATGATAGGTTAAACATTCTGATGCAAAGGAAAACATTGTGATAGGGTTCAAAATAAATATATAAAAAAATAACTTCTTGCTTTCGAAAATTTGTATAGGCACTAATAATGATAAACTAATACATATACTAATAATAATTACCATGACCGACTTCTAATAGAGAGAGCTATTTATTCTGACTTAAATAGTGGTTACGCACTTTTGTTTTAAAAGTGAATTTGCTTTCAGCCTTTTTAATGCCAAAGGGTAGCGCGTCATCATCATCTGCCTAGCCTTTTCTTTTTGGCACGCGAAGTAGGTGCTCTTGAGTTATCTAGGTACATCTCTATATCTGTGGTCCTCACCTATACCCACATCAAGTGCAACGCGATCTGACAGGCGTTTGTGCCTCGAGGTGAAAAACGTTTTATGTCTACAATACAATTTGCACCGTCACTGTGGCTTATCCCAAAGCCTTTTAGGGATTTGAAGATTGTAAGGCAATTTCGCTTTGACTTGTTTTAGATACTATTTAATGATATAATAAAATATTGTAAAATCTTAAGATAAATGTTAAGTGTTTTAATATTCATCATCTGCCTAGCCTTTTCTCAACTATGTTGCGGTCGGCTTCCTGTGCTACCGGATGTAGCTGAATACCAGCTTTTTACATGAAACGGCTGTAAATCTGACTTCCACGACCCAGTTAGTACTGGGTAATACGATACCCCTTGGTAAGACTGGTTGTCAGACTTTCGGGCCACTGACTACCTGTAACGACTGTCAAAGATCTATAATTGACAGCCGAGACCAACGGCTTAACGTGCTTACCGAGGCACGGAGGAAACTCGGTATATTATGGGTGATCACCCATCCACGGATCAATTCAGGCAAGCGCGGCTTAACCTGAAGATTGATCCGAGCGCCTGTTATTATTTAACCGCGAGCTCCTAGGCAAATGAACAAGAATGTTCAGCTTACTCAATAGATCCGAACTGTTTGTTCAAATATTTGTGGTGCAATTAAAAAGTATTAGTAAAATTCAAACATAATGGCATTGTAGAAACCGTTTTTTTTTCTGGCCTTCTCTGTACCACTCCTGGGCAAAAGCCTCCCTCCACTCTTTCCATTTCTCGCGAACCCTCGCATCCTCCTTGCAGCTCTGACGGATCCTGTACATTTCGCCATCTGCCTCGAGTTTCCTTTACCTATTAAATTATTATAATTAAAAAAATCTATTCACTACTACTGAAACTTAACTATAACTACTAATCACCGAACAGAGCGCAAACAAGTCCACACACCACAAACTACACTATACCTTGGACACGTGTAAATAAAGCTCCAACTCCTTTAAGAACACCACAAATGACCATGACCCTAGAGATAAGTCCATTATCCTGTAGCCCTGTCTCTGTCTACCCTCCTTTCCCGCATATTTTTGTTTTCACCCCATCATTAATATTTTACCATAACACGGGGTCTGCTGGCATCAAACTTGCTTCCATACTCATCAATCATCGGCTTTCAAAACATGGCTCCGACTAAACTTCTTATCTTTTACCTCCTTAATTTGACTCTCAATCTTAACGTTGCTGATATAGGGGCTATATTTGTTTGGGGACACAATATTTATCGTATTACAATTTTATTATAGCATAGTTTGTAAAGTGATTACAGTACATATTTTGGTTGTTCTATGGCAAACAAACAGCTAATATGGCTGCCTTAATTTAGTGTGGAATAATAACAGTAAATAAGGCAGAAGCCCTGAGTAAAGAAAAACTTCAAAGGTGTTTTTGTTTTTTTCAATTCCTTTGATTCAATTAATGGAAGTACGTAGAATGGGTCAGAATAAATAAGAAGAGATTTTTCATGACATTTATTTGTAAAAAAAATAAAGGGTGTAACAAGACCCTTAACGAAACCGAAAGGCACTTGTTTTCTCCGTCATTGCGATATTTTTCTTTGTTCTAGACCATACCTTCTAGTTACGGAGATATTGGGGGTCAAAGTTCCAACTTTTGCACAAGTTTTTTTTTTTTTAATTCGTTATTATGTATGATTTTTTTTTAAACTTTAAACACCTCCACGACCCCCGTACTATTCAATACATCCATCAGCACAATGTTTTGAGTGCGTTACATTGAGTCCTACCGTTAAGCTTGAATTTTCAGCCCAAAAAAAAAGTTATTTCCCAGCAATAATTTTTGCGTCAAGTTACTTAGTTTGATGCTTGGTTGACGGCTTCTAGGGGCTTAAAGGGTACGGACCCTTACACCCTGTATACAGTACAAAGAATTCTTGATACATCACATCGTAAAGTCAATACGATTTCGAGTGTGTATCCATTTAACGCTACAAACATCAGCAATATATTGACAAGAGGATTACTGACCGCAAAAAAAGATGTACCAGTCAATCTCGAAGATATAATCCGCCTGTCAAAACAAAACAAGGACAAAGGAAGGATATTATTTCCGAAATCTCTTCCGAAATGAGGAATGCTTATCTTCCTTTCTTTCATTCCATCCCAAGGTTGCCGGTAAGTCCTATCGTTCACGATTCTGCTCCACTCAAGACGCAATGAATCATAAAACTAGTTATGAGCGTAAATCTCCACTACTGGTACCCTAGGCCCAGAGATTGGGATCCACCTATCGGGCCCAGTGCGGGTCGGTAGATGTCTCATGTCTTTGAATTTTTGGTTCTAGGACATGCCGGTTTCCTCACGATGTTTTCCTTAACCGTTTTTAGAACAGTGGTGATGAAATAAATTACACGAAGTAATGAGCCACAACTCGAGTTATAAATATTTTTGTTTTATGTCCAGTAAAGTAATAAGAAAAATCTTGAGCCCATTATGTGATATGAACCACACTGTACCTTGGTACCATAGTACCCAATTATATTCTCTCTGTGTTATCCAAACAGCACTCCTAAATTTAAAAGAAAATGGCAAACTTCTAAAAAGATCCCCTCCGTTTATTGATATCAATTTTTATAAGTGAGAAGGATAAAGTATATAAGGTAACAATGTTTCCTGAAACGTGTACACGCGGCAATTTCTTTTTATCCAAATATATTCCTCTTCCGGCGTGACGTGAGTGGTTATATGTGAGCTACGAGCTTAAAAAGAAAATAGAATAGAATGGAATATTCTTTATTATGTACACCATACAAGAAAAAAAACAAAAATCATACATAGGCGTAAAGACTATGGTTACAAGTGTTCACGAAATATCTTAAAAACTAAAACATCCTTTGCTTTTATTTTAGGAGAGATGGGCAAAGATGATCTCACAAAAGATTTTCACAAAGTCCAATATCATAACATCACGTCTATAGTCCTTGAAGGGTTTGGCAGAGGTATATGTAACTAATAGTACATGATACCCGATTTCACCAGTTATGTTAAAGTTCCATGTAATAGGGGGCGAGCCTGTTGCCATCAACCGGGCACAAATCCAGAATCCGTGAAAAAATAAATTCCTGATGGAAAAACCCAATAACACACTCTGCCCGACCTGGGAATCGAACCCAGGACCTCATGCTCAGCAGTCACGATTGCGACCACCAGACCGACGAGGCCATCGAGGAACTTTACTTAGTTCACGAAATATCTTAAAAACACAAAGAGCCTATGCTTTTATTTCAGAAGAGTTGAGCAAAGGTTTTTTTTTAATATTAAATGGGCCTAATCTTGACCTTAATCTAGTCCTCAGGACAGAGATGAGGTCGACGATGGAACGAACTGACCCAAAAGAAGCCATTTAACTCGCGACTTAAATAGATTGGTGTCATATGAACTTTGGAACACCGACGCAGGCAGGGAATTCCACTCCTTGGCTGTGCGCATAATAAACGATGTAGCAAAGCGCTTCGTGCGAATGGGTGATCCCAAAACCCATTCGCAATGAATTTTCCCAAAAGAATAATACCTTATGAAAAGTTCTAAACTCAGCCGCAGACAAACACTTTAAGTTCACGAGGTACGATTGCTTTAGATCAGATTAAAATGGAAAGAAATAACAAAAGTCTCATTTGTACAAACTTCAATTTGTTTTGGTTGAGCAATTTGCTTCCAGCCGTACGAATCACAGGTTTATTTCCGTATGGAACATATACTTTCGTAGCATACAGTAAATTAAAAATTTTGTTATAAGTAGTATTTTTGTGTTTTTTAATAACAAATTGGTTTACATTTATGTAAGGAACAATGGCACGAGGAGCTCGTGGCTAAATAATAACAGCCGCTCGGATCGATCTTTAGATTAAGACGTGCTTGATGCTTTCCTAGGTTGGTCTATGGATGGGTGACCACCCATTACATACGGAGTTCCTCCGTGCCTTGAAAAGCACGTTAAGCCGTTGGTCCCGGCTGTCATTTATAGATCTTTGACAGTCGTTACAGGTATTCAGTAGCCCAAAAAGTCTGACAACCAGGGGGCATCGTATTACCTGGTACTAACTGGGTTGTGGAAGGTCAGATAGGCAGTCGCTCCATGTAAAATACTGGTATTCAGCTGCATCAGGTTAGACTGGAAGCCGACCCGAACACTGCAGGGAAAAGGCTAGGCAGATGATGATGATTTATGTAAGGAGCAATGCCAGGTTTGTTTACAAATGATAAAGTAAGTTTGCATTATTATTATTACATTGCATTTATTATTATTACATTGCATGATGACATTACAGAAAAGTTGTCGACTTCCTTGCAAATTGTTGAGTGGTGAGTGATGGATTTGAATGTTGATGGCAGGAGTGGGAGAGGAAGGCCAAAGAAAAGATGGATGGACTGTGTGAGGAATGATATGAAAGAGATAGAAATAAATGATGCCGTGACGTCTGACAGAGGAGACTGGAAGAAGAAAACGTGTTACACCGACCACAAGTAGAATGGTACAAGGGCAGGAAGATGAAGAATGTCATTACAGCAAACTCCTTTCTTTATCGTAAGATTAGTGAATAACCTAGTGTCCAAAGTTTTATGCCACCGGGCCTCTGACTTGGCTTTACATGCCGTCAAGAAATAATCGGAGGTTTTCTGACGATGTTTTCCTTCACAGCAAACTTAATATTAAGCTTTACTGATTTAAACTCAGTTTTTGATATTTTTTTTTTTAGAAGAGCATAGTTCAATTTTTTTTTTTTGGAAACGGTCGTTGCCAGAAGCAATCGGAGGGATAACAAAAGTTTGTCTTAAATGTGTCCACACAACACGCAGCAACTGAAATCCACGAGTCCGTATATAAGTATAACTAAGTCGTAACCACGACTTATATGAAGTTGATCTTCTGTTTCATCCCTTATATAAAAGAATCTCTTATGGATAAAATTGCAAAGACGTTCAGGTGACTATAAAATACAGAACATTGAACTAAGTGGTCATAATTTAAAAGTATTCTGTCGAGACTGCACACTTAGGACGATATGGTGCCGAATATCAATTTTGTCTGATAGCAAACGCAATTTTACGTGAAGAGTTTTGATCGCTTCATCTGATGTGGAAGCTAGGAGGAGAAATTGTCTTCAATAAGAGTCTTTTAGAACATGGTGAGGGAAAAAATATATTATGTGAATTTTTTAGCTGCGTAACGTAAATCAAGTAGGACTTAAGTTATGGTTATACTCTCAGATCATATTTTATGTAATTTACAATATAGAATGCGCTTGCAAATCGCAATGGAGTAATGAATATAAATGTTGATGGATCCAGAGGGAAAGGAAGACCAAAGAAAAGATGGATGGTTGTGTGAGGAATGATATGAAGAAAAAAGGAGTAAATGGTAGCGTGACGATTGACAGGGGAGAATGGAAGAAAAAAACGTGTTGCGCCGACCATAAGTAATATGGGACAAGGGCAGAAAGAAGATCCCATTATAGAATGCGCTGTTTAAATCTTTCAGCATACTTCATACAACGTAGAGCTATATTTTGAGTTAAAAAAAAATGTTACCCGATCTTATTTATTTAGATACGAGGTCTACGTCTACGCGAATGCTACGGCGTAGCTCTTGTTATTGCTACGCTTACTACTACGTCGTAGCAGTAAACGCCGCTACAGCCGAATTGACTTTCCTGTTTATATCTTCCGTAAGTACTTGTAATAATTCTATATATATATGACAGACACAAGCTTAGAGGAGCTCGTGGCTAAATAATTTTAGCCGCAGCAGGTCCATATTCAAGTTAAGCCGCGCTTGTCTGGGTTGGTTTACGGATGGGTGACCACTGTCTTTAGTGAGTTTCCGCCGTGTCTCGCAAAGCACGTTAAGCCTTTGGTCCCGGCTGTCATTTGTATATCTTTGACAGTCGTTACAGGTAGTCAGTGGCCCGAAAGTCTAACAACCAGTCTTACCAAGGGGTATCGTATTATCCAGTACTAACTGGGTTGTGGAGATCAGACAGGCAGTCGCTTCATGTAAAATACTGGTATTCAGCTGAATCCAGTTAGGCTGGAAGCTGATACCAACATAGTTGCGAAAACGCTAGGCAAATGATGACACAAGCTTTTTCCAAAACAAAAACATACAGGATAACCTTGCAAACACACTCCCAAACATTAAGTGTAAACTGAATTAATTAGATAACGTCATCAGTTGGAACCCAAAACACGCACCTCTGATTTTTCGGATTTATGTTTATTGTATAATTGACGGCCTGTAAAGCCAAGTCAGTGGCCCATGCGCAGCATAAAAACAAATCCAGGTTACCTACGATGACGTCTTAAAGTAGGAGTAATTCCAGTGTGGGAAAGAGATGGCGCTAGACGACCTGTATAGCTCTGTCTCTTTGCCACACTGGATTTACTCCTGCTTTAAGACGTCATGGTAACCCCCTAGGATAGGCACTAACCACACGAAGAAGATAAGATTACCTGATAACTTTATCTCTTGTGATCCAAAGTATTCTATTTTCTTATAAACGAACATTGTGAACACAGAGTCATTGTTGCTTTGTGTACAGAAGCACAAGTTGGCTTTGTAAGTTCTCGTGAACTCAGTCAATGAGCTATTTGACTTGCTCTGTCTAAGTTAATTGGGTATTTGCCGACAACTTGTTAAGACAAAAGGACAATACTGATGTAGTCTGATGTCGCGAGGAGAATTTGTAACCAGTGAAGGTGAGTGTTGAGTACCTCGTTGGTCTAGTGGTCGCAAGCGCTACTGCTGAGCATGAGGGCTTGGGTTCGATTACCAGCTCGGGCAAAGTGCTATTGGGTTTTTCCAGCAAGAATTTCTCAGTAACAGCCACGGAGTCTGGATTTGTGCCTGGTCGATGGCTATAGAATATAACTGAAATGAAAGTGAAAGAAGAATAGAAGAAGAAGGTCAAATGTGGGTGTACAATTAAGTTTCCCGAGATGGGTAATCCCAGAAGAGTTAGGCAAAGGCCTATCACAGGCGTAATGTTATGTTATGCGACTGCCTAGATAGGCAGTCGCTCCAGAGGTCAGATGATCGACTACCTAGTTAGTACTTAATACACCTAGGTAAGACTGGTTGTCAGACTTTCGGGCCACTACCTATAACGACTGTCAAAGATCTATAAATGACAGCCGGGACCAACGGCTTGACGTGCTTTCCGATGCTCGGAGGAAACTCGGTATGTAATGATGGTCACCCATCCACGGACTAACCTAGGCAAGTGTGGCTTAACCTGAAGATCGACCCGAGTGGCTGTTATCATTTAGCCCCTCTCTGCGAGTGAGGACTCGCACCGTTTTGAGAGCAGCGGAGATGAAATAATTATGTTGTTTATCTCATAAATTGCCCCTATTCACCTGGTACTTTGTATCATTAGACCACTACTAATGACCTTAATACTGACGCTAAATTGAGCCATTCTCACCTGATTCCAGTACACACTAATTGAATTGTCCGGCTTAGCGCGTGATTAATCAGTGGTAATTGCTACGCGAGGTACGGGCGACCTGCGTATTATATATTAGTTAGTTGTTATAGTGTGTTCCAGCCTTTGGGTAATTAAAGGTCAATAGCCGTTTGCTTCACCCGTGTTTAATTTGGTGATTATATCACGGGAATTCACAGAATCATACTGCCGGGATAAACAGTAGCCTATGTGCTATTCCAGACTATAATCTATCATCGTGCCAAATTTCATCCAGATCCGTTCAGCCGTTCTGGCATGATTGAGTAACAAACATCCATCTATTCAAAGTTTCGCATTTATTATAGTAATAAGAAGTAAGATGGTAGGTAGAGTGTTCATATAACAGTGAGTTGTTCTGGTAATAAAGGGGCTCGTGTTTAAATAACAGCTGCACAGGTCGATCATATACAACATTAGTTTTAGTATATGCGAAACCTGAAACACGTATCTAGTATTTTTATGAAAAGAATCTATGTACAACAT
The DNA here is from genome assembly GCA_905163415.1 of Noctua fimbriata. Classification (NCBI taxonomy): domain Eukaryota; kingdom Metazoa; phylum Arthropoda; class Insecta; order Lepidoptera; family Noctuidae; genus Noctua; species Noctua fimbriata. Next base: position 5,247,053 of record LR990929.1, on the reverse strand, counting down.
TTCAAAACTGTATTATTAAAAATCACAAAGTTATAAAGCTTGTTCTGTTACCTGGTTGTCCGCATAAAGGCGTGGTTACCGCGCGGCGCGTACGCGTGCGCGCATCCAGCGTCGTCTTGGGCTCATTGATAATAATAATTTGGCAGTAGGTACCTAAATTATTGCGATAGGTACTTAGTATCGCTCGGTATCCAACTTGTAACTTTTTTGAAATATTTTTGGGACAAATATAACATGGGTTAAAAATTATTGGAATCGATTCAGTTACTTATTCTGAACAAACTATATTCAGGTTTCGCATATACTAAAAATAATGTTGTATACATGGCAGTACAGTGTGCATACAACTCCAAATTAAGGTGGACGCGTCAGGGCCCGCGAAATTCAAATTTTCAGGTTCATACAACCTGAAAAATGAGTCGCGCCAGTAACACGTATATATCGGGTGAATCCAAAACAGCCAGTCAACCTCACATCATCTGCCTAGCCTTTTCCCAACTTTCATCTTTTCTTTGGCCTCCACTCCTGCCATCAACATTCAAATCCATCACTCACCACTCAACAATTTGCAAGGAAGTCGACAACTTTTCTGTAACAGGCGTTACTTATCATGCAACGTTATCATTTGTAAACAAATCTGGCATTGCTCCTTACATAAATCATCATTATCTGCCTAGCCTTTTCCTTGCTATGTTAGGGTCAGCTTCCAGTCAAACCTGATGCAGCTGTATACCAATATTTTACATGGAGCGACTGCCTATGTGACCTCCACAACCCAGTTAGTACTGAGTAATACGATACCCCTTCGAAAGACCGGTTATCACACTTCCGGGACACCGACTACCTGTAACGACTGTCAAAGATCTGCAAATGACAGCCGGGACCAACGGTTTAACGAACTTTCCGAGGCACGGAGGAAACTCGGTATGTTAGGGATGTTCACCCATCCACAGACCAACCTAGGCAAGCGCGGCTTAACCTGAAAATTGATCCGAGCCGCTGTTATTATTTAGCCTAACAAGAATGATAATTAAGATATCCTCTTTCTCTTTCCATTGTTCTAGCTTCAAAATTAGTTACAGTATTACCTCGTTAAATCTTAGTTAGCTCCAATTATACACCTATTACGGTTAGTTCCAGACAAGTTAGTTTGAACCAAGAGCACAGTTAACTTTGAAAGTTGATCAACTTGTTTCAAACTGACGTAATAATGCTTGGTGCTAAAGGTAGGTGCTGTATTTAATGAAAGCATCTTAACATGGTATTTGAAGGAGCTCGTGGCTAAATAATAACAGCCGCTCGGGTCGATCTTTAGGTTAAGGCGTGCTTGACTGCGTCTTGGATCTAGTGGTAGTAATCGCGACTGCTGAGCATGAGGTCCTGGGTTCGATTCCCGGGTCGGACAAATTGTTATTGAGTTTTTCTATCAGTAATTTCTTAGTAGTAGCCACGGGGTCTGGATTTGTGCCCGATTGATGGCAATAGGATCGCCCCCTATTGACTTAAACCTAACTGACTAACCCTTCGGGGATTACAGGCGTAATATTATGTTATATTATACTATAAACCAGTTGAACAGAAGAGTATCTTTACTATTCAGTATACTATTGTCTTTTTAGTTCTACAAAATTACTAGTTTAACCTACCCATCAAGCTACCTTGTATTATGTGGTATTTTTCTAGCAAATTGAACCTTACATACACGTCTATCAATAATGATTATCGGCGCTAATCTAATAGAGCATACGTGAGACCTTCATCCAATATTGTTTATAAAGCCTAGTGTACACCTATTACTCACACCGCTGGCCGGTAACAACTGGATGAGGGATGACGAAAATTTAGTTATATAGCGTTTTAGGACTATGTCCAGCAGTGGATTACTGTATGATGATGATGATAACTCACGAAGCTATCAGATGCTTAGAATGTGATGATGATGCCATCTAGCCGATTTCGGCCACAGCGACTCCATTCGATGGCTTTCTAGGGAGGATGTCGAGAGCTTTGGTGTGCTGCTCTATCATGTGCTCTCAAGTGGCTAGCATACCCAACTTTGGCCGAAAAACTCCGAGCACAAAGCGGACATGTCAGAACACCATTGATGCAATTTTAGGGTATAGCTGCAAGTGGCCTAGTTTTAAGGCTATCACGCTTTAAGTCTAGCTGCGACCTTCCTCTCTTCGAAGGCGTTGACCTGCCGATGCACACGACGTCACCACTCGGGCCGATTTTGTGAATGCTTTTTCCACACTAAGGGGTCAATTTCGCATCTTTTGAAGTGTCTATTCTGAACATCCTTGTAACGTAAAAACTGACCACCACGTTTCCGTTTTCCTTCCTGGAGGAACAAAATACAAAGATAATTATAAAAAAATAAAATAAAAGAATGAATTACAGAATGTATTACAGTGATATAAGGATCTTTTGGTCACTTTAATGACTTTGACAGGAGCCCGCCCGCTGTTGGCAAACATTTTTTCAATGGAGAAGATTCCATTTTTTTTAATAAGTTTAATAATGTAAATAAGAAGAAACAAAAATGTGAAAAATCATTAAAATATCTCTAGAAATGGAAAAGTTATAAGACTTTAAAGTCGCGCTTGCAGTGAGGTAAAGTGACGCCATACACAACATTATTCTTAGTATATGCGAAACCTGATACAAGTATCTAGTATTTTAATGTAAAGAATTTATGTACAAAATTTCAAAACTGTATCATGAAAAATCACAAAGTTATAAGCTTGTTCTGTTACCTAGTTGTCCGCACAAAAACGCGGTCACCACGCAGCGCGCGCCTCCAGCGTCGTCTTGAGCTCATTGATAATAATAATTTGGCAGTAGGTACCTAAATTATTGCGATAGGTACTTAGTACCGCTCGGTATCCAACTTGTAACTTTTTTGAAATATTTTTGGGACAAAATATAACATGGTTTAAAAATTATTGGAATCGATTCAGTTACTTATTCTGAACAAACTATATTCAGGTTTTGCATATACTAAAAATAATATTGTATAGGGTTAAATACGTTTCATGTTGTTTGCTTATTAAACCTCTTTCAATTACTGTAAATCGTTTGACAGAGACAGAACGAAGTTTTAAAGCAATTTACCGTTAAATGAATTAAAAGATTTTTGGTGCAATTGAGCCTAGAACAGAAGAATGACGATACAAAACCCAATGAAAAAACCATGATGAACGTAAACGCATAATAACTCTAGTCACTCATCACCCGAGACGTAACAATCGATTCTAGCCGATCATTCCCGATCGTGCCCGAACCAACAATGGGACCATTGTCACCCTTACCGGTCTCGGAGGTCATCGGGACACACATGGATGGAATTTGTTATTAACATACCTATGGATTTTGTGGGTGAATTTGAATGTAAATTGCATTTAGATAGGACTCGTGGTATTGTCATGTGTCAGGACAAAGGATGTGAGAAGTCATTCATTCAGTTGATGAAAATGATGACATTCTATTATTTTGATCTAGAGCCACAGTTAAGCTTAATCAACATTAATATCATATCCTAAGGAGATCTTCTTCAAATAATAACAGCACGGGTCGATCTCCAAGGTTAAGCAGTGCTTGATTAAGTCGGTTCGTGGATGGGTGACCCGGCTGTCATTTGTAGATCTTTGACAATCGTTATGAGTAGTCAGTTGGCCGAAAGTCTGAAAACCAGGTCTTAACAAGGGGTATCCTATGACCCAGTACTAACCGGATTGTAGAGGTCAGATGGGCAGTCGCGTCATGTAAAATACTGATATTCAGAAGCCTTTTCTGAATATCAGTATTTTACATGGCAGATGATAGTCACCCATCCACAGACTGACCTTAGCGAACGCGGCTTAACCTTGAAGATCGACTCGTACGGCTGTTATTATTCAGCCACGAGCTCCTCAATTCACACCTTTCTTATAATAATCCTAAATTCCTCACCATCAACCAGTGTAAACGCGACCTAATCCTGCCAATCATTTCTATCGGAATACCTCTCCAATGAATGAAATTACGTGGAGCCGGCACACTGGCGCAGTGGCGCCGCCATGTGGCGAATATCAAGCACGTACGCGAATACATGCATTATCGGAGTACTGAACACTTAGCGGCTAAGTTTCTCTGTTAAAGTAGTGATGTAAGAGATTTATGACCATTATTCGGCTTCAGCGCTTTTACAAAGTGCGTTGAATGCTTTAAAGAATACATTTCAAAAATCTAATGATACAGTCTTAGATTTCATCGAAATGAGGCTCGAAACTCCTCTGAGTATTTTTCGCTATTCCTCATAGTTTCGGATTTGGCCTTCCACGCCCACTTGAAAAATTCACCCTGTATATCATAAAAATAATAAAAATATGAGTACCTAAGATTAACATAGGTCGGGTTGAAATCTACATAAATAGACAGACCATAAAACCGCATCCAGTGCGGACCAATCTCGGGAGACGAGCAGAGAGATGGTTTCGTCTCACAAAGGAAACGTTCTAGTAACAAGCTGCCTCAGTAAAATATACGTTTTAGAATAAATATAAATATTCTGCATTTCCCTTGATGCAGTTGATAGTTTTATGGGTTTTTTTTGTTCTTCTACGTTTTTAAGTACAGTCAAACGGGTTGATTAGGACTAGGGGTGAATCGGGACGAAACTTGAAACTTATTCTTGGAATTATTATTGTTTTAATTGAATAAAAATAGGGTCCTTTTAGGCTACCATTAACCTTTTAAATTTTCGTCCTGGTTCATCCCCGAGTTCCTATTCACCCAGTTTGACTGTAACTGACTTTTTTAAAAATGCAGAAAGCAAATAAATAAAAAACTAAACCAATATTATTTCAATCTTTTTAGTTGTGGTGTGTTATGGTATCACACAAATTATTGTCGAGTATTCGTTTTCCATTGTTACTAAAAGTTATTAGCAGATCATTCACATAGACATAGAAGAAAAAAATTGTTATAGAAGATAACTCACCAACTACCCAAGAAATGTAAACAAAATATTATATGAGACCACCACGCAAGCTTCTTCTACCAAATGAAAAAAGAATCACGTAAATCGGACGAGTAATCACGGAGTTATAAGGTAACAAACATAGAAAAAAAAACAGCCGAATTGAGAACCTCCTCCTTTTTAGAACTCTGATAAAAATAAAGTCTTAATAAAGTCATCATCCTCATCATCATCATCATCATTTCAGCCGAAAGACCCCCAAATGTCACCACATTGACCGTGTAATAAAGTGGCACAAACAATATCCTACATCTGCAATGCTTTCTGAAGGTGATGGAACTTAACCATAAATCTATGTATGTGTGTATGTGTATATCTGTGTCAACAATAGGTTCAGAATAGTTTAATTAAACTATTCTGAACCTATTGTTGACACACTGGTCTACATCAAAATTGCCTTTTACATGAAATATACTATATTGGTTGTATTCCACTCGCTGAACATAAATATACAAGTTAAAATTCATAGTTAGCTCTTATTGTGCATTTATGCCATATAAATATAATAGCGGGTAGCGCGACAGATATATCACATTAATGATGATAACTCAAAATATTTAGTGATTACCCGCGGAAAAATTTTATTATTTCACATTTGTTTGTTGCGTTTAACGCTGACTGTGTTTTGTTCAACAGTTAAAACGTGAAATTGTTACCGTTTTTTTACATTTTTAGTGAAAAATCTACAGTTTTCGTTATGTCGCGTAAATGTGTTAATAGTGCAGACAATTTTTGCTACATTTGTGGTAAGGTGACCATTACTAACCAAAGATGCTCAATAACACAACGTTTAGAAACTGCTTACTTCCATTATTTTGGAATTAAAATTAAAAACCAAGACAAATCGTGGGTACCACATTTTAGTTGCACAACTAGCTCCACAAATCTGATTAATTGGCTAAACAAAAAGAAACGTTCATTGCCTTTTGGTGTACCAATGATGTGGAGGGAACCTACCAATCATGCGAATGACTGTTACTTTTGCTTGACTCCACTCATCCGGCACGGTATATCACGAAAAAAGAAACGAAGCGTAGTATACCCTGACGTAGCCTCTGTATCGCGACCTGTACCACACGGAATCGATTTACCTATTCCTCGACCTCCCGAAGAATACCAGGAAGATTCTGAAGAAGCGATGATTTCAATGGAAGTTGATTACAATGAGCCTACAGCACAAACTGTGACGATTGTGAGAATCGTCATAGTGTGTGGGTGACAATATTGTTTGTGACGAACCTCATAGAATTTCGCAAGATGAACTCAGCGACCTTATACGAGATTTAAATTTGCCAAAAAATAAAGCGGAATTACTAGGGATCGAGACTTAAGCAATGGAATTTGCTTCAACCGGATGTCAAAATCAGTTTATACAGATATCGTCAGAAGAACTTGATACCCTATTTCAAATCCGAAAACCAGCTTGCATTCTGTAATAACGTAAATGGCTTGATTAACGCTTTGAACATTGAATACCATCCACAGGAATGGCGGCTGTTTATAGACTCCTCAAAATTGAGTTTAAAAGCTGTTCTTCTCCATAATGGTAACACACAACCATCGATTCCGTTATGCCATGCTGTGCATACTAAAGAAACATACGAAAATATGAAATTAATTCTAGATGCTATATCATACTCAGAGCACGAATGGCAGATTTGTGGTGATCTAAAAGTCATAGCAATGGTGTTGGGTTTACAAATGGGCTATACCAAGTACTGTTGTTTTTTGTGCGAATGGGATAGTCGGGCTAGATCTTTACATTACATTAAAAAAAATTGGAATCCTAGACTAAGCCTGAATCCTGGAGAAAAGAACGTCAAGCACCTTCCTCTAGTTAATTCCCAAAAAATTCTTCTACCACCTTTACATATCAAATTGGTACCAATGAAAAACTTTGTGAAGGCTCTCAACAAGGATGAACCAGCATTCAAATACCTGCGAAGTAAATTTCCACGTATAAGCGACGCCAAAATTAAAGAAGGAATCTTTATCGGACCTCAAATAAGAGAGATTCTAAAGGACCAAAACTTTGATTCAGTTTTACAGGGCTTTGAAAAAGAAGCATGGGAATCTTTTAGAGCAGTCGTTCATGGTTTTTTGGGCAATAAGAGAAATGAAAATTATGTTGAACTTGTGAACAATCTCCTTCAAAAGTATCAACAGTTGGGTTGCAATATGTCCCTAAAAATTCATTTTCTTCACTCTCATCTTGATTTTTTCCCTTCTAACTGCGGTGATGTAAGTGACGAACATGGTGAACGATTCCACCAAGATATCTCGACAATGGAAAAGAGATACCAGGGCCGATGGGATGCGTCAATGTTAGCGGACTACTGCTGGAATTTGAAAAGAGATACCCATAACAGTGATTACAAAAGACAAACGAAAAAGAAGAGAAAATCTTAAATAAATATGTTATTTTTTTTTTATTGTAATATTTCCAATTTTATATAAGTAAAAAGCAAAAAATAATAGTAAATAATTATTAGTATATAATATATAATAATTATAGTTTTTTTTAATAAAATGTTTTGTACTTCGTGTTACTAGAAGCCAAATTTTGTATATTAGGTATATTTCCAAAATAAGAGCTAATTAAAAAAACATATTCTTGTTTTTCTATTCAGTAACCTTAAAGCAATATAAAAATAAAGTATTCAATTGAAAGGCACACAAAAAGTTACATTTTGTAGACCAGTGAGATTAATGGTGACATGTGACTGCATTTTCATTGTCACCCAAAACAAAGTGCTGGTATACCTGCCTTCTCAACTCCGGTCCGGTATGAAAGAATATGAACACTGTTTTAAGCTTTCACGGTTTACAACTAAACTTGTACGGAAAATACAATCACAAAAAAAACACGAAAACGAAGAACCAAACACGGAAAAACACGAAAAACGAAAACAATCAAATCAAACAAAGAAGAACACAAAAAACAAAACACGGAAAATCACGGAAGATATCCCGTAAGTGACAGTACAAGTTTATGAAAGAATATGCTTAAACGCATACACAGGTATCAATAAAAGCATGCCCCACCTCCAGTCCTGCGCATCCTGCACAACCACTTGCACCTTCCAGGATTCAAACGAAGTCAAAGATAGAGCTGTGGCTACATACTGGTCGAATATAGAGAGAGATAGAGAATGGAACCATTACCCTATTTCCGAAAAGCGTAAAGCAGGAAGTATTGAAATTAGACGCTTATTTGCATTATATTGAAAAGTTTGGCAGTCAAAAATGTGACATTATGGTTCGGACTCCACAGAAGCGGAGACGAGATGAGAGGAGACGAGATGTGTTGTAAACCACCAATAGAATTTCGTTATTTACACTCGTCTCCGCTTAGCTTTAGTGGAGACGGTTGAGCAAAAAGGAGAGGAGATGTCTCGTAATTGTTTAGGCCAGCGGAGATAAGAAGAGACGTGAGCGGCATGTGGTGTGCTAAGAGCGGCGGGTTGTGAGCGATGTGCTGTGACCGGTGTGCTGTGACCGGCGGGCCACTTTGCACATCTCCTCTCCTCTCCGCTTCGCACATCTCAGCTTGTCTCCGCTTTGGTGGAGTCCAGGCCTAAGAGCATCGTAGGGGTCCGCATGGGCCGATGCCTGCCAGGGCTGCGGGACTGTTCGAAAGAGATACCTCGGCCCTGGAACACAAAGGGCAAAGAAGGAACATGGATGGCTTTTAGTCAGTACAAGTCTGACACTCCCTTCCGCTCCTCCCAGAGCGGGGGGGGGGGGGGGCATTTAATGATGTGATAATCCATCCTAAAAAAAAAGGCCTAAGAGCATTTCAATTTTGACGACATGTCTAGTCAATTCAAGGAAATGATTGAAGCGCAGTAGTTTTAGTAAATGTATAAAGAACTACTGACAGTTTTTTTTTCAAGCGATTTCAAAAGCCGACATCTACATACTCAGCAAAGTTATTTCACTTCTCTACCAACAAAACTAAAAACTAAAACACATAAATCTTCTCTCCTGGCATCCAGCCGAAACACATTCGACGTTTTAAGATCTTTTACGTCCCCTTTCATGTGACGTAGTCACGTAAGGCTAAAGTCCCACCGTTGACGAGGAAGCCACTACTGTTTTCTATTACATACATAACATAACATCACGTCTTGTAATCCCCGAAGGGTTAGGCAAAGGTGTACCTAACAGTACACCCACAGTTCCCCAGTTGTGATTCAGTCCTAATAATAAAGGTTTATTGCAGAAACTTGTACAACTTTTACAGTAAATCTTACATAGAGGCCTCCTTTTAAGTAAAAGATATACCTGTGCAAGGAGATCCCGCTCTTCAATGACAAATTTTGTGATGGTAAAAGTGGTGTACAAATAGAAAATAGTATTCAAATAAACAAAAAAAAAAAATGTCTTACTCTCTCTCTCTTCTCTTCTTCAACCTTTGACCACCCAATGCTGAGTGTAGGCCTCTTCCAAACCTCTCCACTTTTGGCGGTTTTGTGTCATGGCTATTCGGTTTCTTCCGGCCACTTTAATGAGATCGTCTGTCCACCTAGTTGGTTGTCTTCCCACATTCCTCCGTTCCATCCATAAGTCCCACAAAACAGCACAAATCCAGACTCCGTGGCTGCTACTAAGAAATTTCGAGAGAATTCCGGGAATCGATCCCAGGACGTCATACTCAGCAGTTGCGTTTGGGACCACTAGACCAACGAAGCAGTCGAGTGTTACCTATTACATATAGTTCTATCGACTTAAGATACGGACAATAGATGTAGGTCCCGTTATCCCGTATCCGTAAAAATGATCCATATTATTTTATCTGTTGACGCTGATTGTTCGCACCTCCAACGAGTATTTAATCTCGTCTGTCGAAGCGACAAGAGCTATAAAAGGAAAACCTCACTCAGCGTCGGTCGCTTGGCGGGTAGATCATTCATTGAACGTCTCTCGCTTGGTGCATATGCATTCCTGTTAGTGACTACGGCTGGCTTATGACTGGGTACGTGTAAACGCCCGGTGCGCTCGCGTCATGACCGAGCGACAAAAACTATTCGAACAGACACTGGTTGCTCGGTGCGCGTCAATTCGCTTGTCGCTAACCGTCGGCGGTGGGACCGACCCCAACATAGGCGGACATAAAAGTAGGTCCCGACATTGGTACTTATTGGGGTTTTATTTTTGTATGTTGAATGTGGGTAGAATGGAATAATAAAGCCAAATGTGGAACTGTACTGTGATGCACGTAAAATAAAGAAAATTATTTTGACGTCAAAATAAATAATACTGTGAGGTGAATTATTTTATAATAAATACTGATCTTAAATAATGAAAGATTTATTACTCTTTCATTATTTAAGACCTGTATTTTTAACATGCATGGATATATAAAATACTATAAATATATATCAAAATGTACAGGGTGACTGAATCTGGACCCGCCATAGCAAATTCGCATATAGAGGAGGTCATTTACTAATTATTGAACCTGACTTTCTCTAGCTAAAGTTTTATAGTTTGGGAGATATTTAAATTTTTATAGTTTATGAAGATTTTTCCAATTTTCTTTTTTTACCCTATTTGAGGGAAGTTCCGACGTATTTTAATCACAAATGTTGATGACTATCAACAAATAATAAAAAGCGCGGCTAACCTTGAAGATTGACCCGTGCGGCTATTATTATTTAGCCACGAGCTCCAGCGATTAAATACATCATAGAGCAAAACACCAAGTTCACAATTCACCTGAACGATCAACAAAAACAAGATTTAAAAATAGCTTCAGAGGCCCCCACAAAATTCCCAATTCAGTTCAACATTCCGTTCTCAATCGAAACATCCAACAAGAACTTTTTCATTAAAATTCCCGGGAACATCTTGTAGGACTATGAAAATGTATAAAAACCGCCGTTGAGTCGTTAAGATAAAAGTTGACTCGATTTATGCGACTTCGGGAGGGTCAAGAGCTTCACAAGAAACGTTTGGGCTCAGAAGACGCGATAAAACCAGCTGTTCGCAGTTTTGAATGTGGTTTAAGACAATGGTTGAGAGCGGGGACAAGACTTCGAACTCTGATATAAAGTTAGGGTCTGTGTAGATTGAGTTTTAGGGCAAAACTTTGGGAGAAAACTTTCTTAGGTATGAGAAATAAAAAGAAAAGTCAAAAGAAAACATTACCCTTGTTTGGGCTCCGCCGCTTTCGGGTATTGATGAAAAAACGGAGCTTAAAATTTTCCAATAATATGCAAACTATATCATCATCTGCCTAGCCTTTCCCCAACTATGTTGGGGTCGGCTTCCAGTATAACCGGATGCAGCTGAATACCAGTATTTTACATGAAGCGACTGCCTATCTGACCTCCACAACTCAGTTAGTACTAGGTAATACGATACCCCTTGGTATGACAGGTTGTCAGACTTTTTGAGCCACTGTCTACCTGTAACGACTGTCAAAGATCTACAAACGACAGCCGGGACCAACGGCTTAACGTGCTTTCCGAGTCACGGAAGGAAACTCGGTATGTAATGGGTGGTCACCCATCCACAGACCAACCTAGGCAAGCACGGCTTAACCTAAAGATCGACCCGAGCGGCTAACTAACCTTACAGATTAAATGATCAAGACTTTATCCTTAAAATATGTTACTTCTTCTTCGTCGTGTCGATGATTCCCTTTAATAATCAAATTGGTTTTGACCAGAACTCTGCATCCTCGACGGCGTTGGTGGTGGCTTCAGACAGCTCCCTCAAAGTGCAGGTGGAGTTACACATAGAACAGGACAGGAGGTGAGCCATAGTTAGGGGCACCGCAGTCAGACCCTGTTTCATCGGAATACCCGTACCGGACCAAGTTGAATCTGCAGCGGTCCACCTGGCTTCGCAATATGTTACTAAAACAAAAGGATCACAACACAACCCGTGTTACAGCGTTATTTGAGGAATGCTTATGTTAAATGTTATTCAAAATATGTGTACCAGCTGAGAACTTTTTTCGACAAATTTTATAATCATAATGAAAGTATAATAAGTACCATATACAACATTAGTTTGTTGTCGTTCTATTTTCAAATATTTTTCCTTGTTTTTTTTTGCTGGTGTCGAAAGCGGTTTTTGTGTAAAGAGGCATTTGTTGGGTTTGTGATCATTTGTGGGATCTTCTTCTTAGCATGTCGATGGCAATCTAAATTGTGTCAGCCCAGAACTGAGCTACTAGTTTGACGTTTTCAGTAGCACAACCAGGTAACGGAACAAGCTTATAACTTTATGATTTTTCATGATACAGTTTTGAAATTTTGTACATAGATTCTTTACATAAAAATACTAGACACGTGTTTCAGGTTTCGCATATACTAAAAATAATGTTGTATAACTCATACCCCAACAAAACAATACTGGCATAACATCCCAGAAATGGGGCACTTAATATCGTGTCCTGCGTGTCCTGTTGTTTGTTCACTATAGGAACTGATGGATGCTACCGAAAACGTCAAACTAGTAGCTCAGTTCTGGGCTGACGCAATTTAGATTGCCATCGACATGCTAAGAAGAAGATCCCACAAATGAACACAAACCCAACAAATGCCTCTTTACACAAAAACCGCTTTCGACACCAGCAAAAAAAAAACAAGGAAAAATATTTGAAAATAGAACGACAACAAACCGCCTCCCCTAACTTGATCTCTAATCTTACATATCGGTCCACAATGAAAGTATATCGGGTAGAGGCTTTACTTCGCTCGATACAATCGGGATTCAATCCCGGGCCGTGCCTGTGAGGGTAGTCAGGAATTCAGTTGCGACTACGTGGTTAGAATGGAAAGATTTTTGTTGCCGTATTTATGATTGGCAGTTGTGCAGGTTTTTGAGGGGAAGTAAACTTGGTTATGGTGGGGTTAGTAAGGTTAATTTTCTTTTTAGGGGGTGTTTTTTATCATATTGTCCGGGAAATGTGGTAGCGCGGTGGTAACGACCAACTTATGTGTTGAAGGTCGTGGGTTTGAACTCAGGCTCTCAAACGTTACTTTGTAAAATTTAATGAAACCCGCATGTCCTAGAACCAAAAATTTGAAGATTCACTCGACTGTGTTCGCGTGGTGGACGACCACTCCTCTTACAGATAGGAGACCTGTGTCGCAACTATGGGAACGTTATAGAATGATTTATTTCCATCCAAAGTTTTTTCATCAAGCGTACTATGATATCCTCTTTAATGCTGTCGAAAAACAAGAAATTCAAACACTCATTTCATTCAGCAGTAGATCATGCTAATTTTATCTCTATGTTTATGTGTACATAAAACTCATTCTCCGCAAAATAAAAATACCTGGGAAAGAACAGACGGCCCGCGAGCCAAACGGCCAGCGAGTACCTACATCATAAACCTATATCAAAAAATAAATCATCCTTGACAATTTTAAAAGAGCCTTATCTAACGGATAGATTAAAAAATGAAACAGAAATTGGACATAATTAACTGCCAGACAGATAAGTTACCCGGAAATTAACAGGATGTGTTGGAAAATGTCGCAAATCTCTTCGGATCAGTGATCTGCAAAACAAAATGCTATTTTCAATTATCAGTTTGTGTGTTTTTGTTCATACTTGCGCGGCTTGAGCGGTGTTAACGTTCGTCCTGGATGTCTACTCTCTAAGCAAAAAGCCCGTAGTTTCGGCGAAGTTACGGGTGTTTCCAACTACTACACTTAATACATTAGATTAGTTAGGGGTCCGAACCAAAAATGAATGACAATATGATTGGACAGTTGCCCCTACTTTCCATGTGTTACCCAAACTCATGAATCCAAAAATAATAAGTAGCAGGATTCATTTCGTAGACTCTCTGACACGGGGACAACATTGTGAAAATGTAGTGTATCTCCAGTACTACATCATTCCGTTTTGGTCCTACAGACAAAGGTATAAAGGCTTAATTTACATTTGCAATGATTAAATACAGTTAAGTTGCAGAATACGTGACATTTCACACTGAAAAACTGATACATTTACACTGTCGTTCCAATTCAGCTCAAAACCACTTCGTAAAATGACAACCGGACGCAAAATGTCGACTTCTCAGAATGACAACTATAATTTTTAATTCAAATAAAAAAATGTTTTAAATACCTTACAAATATTTGAGATAAATACGTGGATTGATTGAATTGTCATTTTAAGAAGTTGGCATTGTCAGAAGTTGACGCGTTGTGAATTTGTCATTGTGAGAAAACGGCATTTTGAGAAGTTGTCATTATGCTAATTTAATATTCTAAGAAGTTGCCATTGTAAGAAGGGCACATTTTGCGTCCGGTTGTCATTTTAAGAAGTTGACATTCTAAGTTGAATCGTCGTTCTGGACTGACGTTTTTGGACACAACTTTTCTTTCTTGGATTAAACTCGCTACGTCATAAATGCAGCTAAAAAAGAAGGAATAAGCATTGTTCTCACAACTCCATTCTACCATTTAATTCAGTTACAGATAGCTTCTATTGAGCCATCTAGACCATTAAGATAGAAGTTAGAGAACGATCAATACCTTGATTTACTTTTATATCTATACCATAAAATTCTTTATCATTAACTGGACAACAAATAAAGATATACCGTCCATTTATTAATTTACGACGCAATAAAATGGTACGTTATCAAGAAACTACGTATATTCCACGTCTGGCCTAATGTTCTCGATATTGTACAGTTGGCAAAAGAGTTTGCTGTGTAGACGAGGAATAAGTATTTGCCTGACACTGGCTTATCAATGAAATTGAAGAAATAAAGTAATATTTTTGGGATGAGCACAGTATGTTGCAAACTACAAACCATGAAGAGTAACAAAACATTTGCAATGACGTAATGTTTTCTTTGACTAATGTCCAGAAGTCCAAACTCAAGGTTTGCCAACGAGCGATGGAGCGCAGCATACTGAATGTAAAAATAACTGACCGGATAAGGAACACCACACTGCGCTCCAGAACGCAAATTGTCGACGTAGCTTATAAAGCTGCCAGACTAAAATGGGACTGGGCAGGCTATGTCTGCTGCACAGCTGTGGGCCCGTATATCGCAAGACTAGAGCCCTGAAACAGCTAGACGGGGTCGCGGTAGACCGAAGAGAAGATGGCGGAACGTCTTGGATGGTTTCCTCGCGAATTGGCGAGAAGAAACACACCATCGTGAGAAGTGGAAGGAATGGGGGGAGGCCTTTGCTCAGGAGTGGGACAGTAGGGGAAAATTTAAAAAAAAATGTTTTGTTTTTATGTTTAGCCACATTCAGCGCAAAGGTAACGCTTTCAATGTATGCGTTGGCAAGCAGCGAGAAGCGAGTGTGTTGTTGCGATAGTTTTGTCGCTGGGCTATAAGCGACTGTGCGAGTACGACGGGCGAATATTGACACAGCTTGCACTAAAATTTTAGTAAGCCTGACTTACCTCTTCTGCCGTCTGTACATCATTATTCTCGCAGTTTAGTATTTTGTTCACGAAGGATTTGTGTAATCGGGTCAGATAGATAAAATAGCGATTCTTGCCTTAGGCCCTGTTTACATAAGGGCCGACCTCTCAACCAGTAACTAAATACTCGTATTTACTCAAATAAAAGGTAAAGTTTCAGGTTTCAGTTGGTTTTTTGTTTCACGTGGGACTGAAAAGGGATTTCGTATCAGTTTTGTCCTTCTCTTTAAACCTGGTTAATTAATTAACTTTAAATTTTAGAAGTGCTTGGGAAAGTTTTTGTGTCACTTTGAAATTAGAGGTGTAACTAAAAAGGATCATTTATGTGCGGTTGTTACACTGCTACGAGTGTAGCAATTTTGCTACGATTGCTACGAATATTGCTACGATTGCTACGAATATTGCTACGATTGCTACGAATATTGCTACGATTGCTACGAATATTGCTACGATTCCTACGAATATTGCTACGATTGCTTCGAATATTGCTACGATTGCTACGAATATTGCTACGAATATTGCTACGATTGCTACAAATATTGCTACGATTGCTACGAATATTGCTACGATTGCTACGAATATTACTACGACTGCCTGTCTGACTGTTTTTCAGCAATTTCTCAGTAGCAGCCACGGAGTTTGAATTTGTGCCCGGTTGATGACAATAGACTCGCCCCATATTATATGGGACTTAAACATAACTGGCGAAATGTGGGTGTATTATTAGGTACACCTCTGTCTAACCTCCCTGTGATGTTATGTTATTGCTACGAATCAGTATGGTGGCCATAATTTGTCGTAGAAAAGTAAATATATAATAATCAAATATTCGAGCACCACTCAAAATTCAAAGAAACTTTCGACCGATTTTAATGAACACAGCTCGCAAACCCTGACAGTTCTACCAACCTCATAAAAAACCGAGCAACCCTATTGAAAACTGTGTACAAGTCCTTACGCTATCTCTCTACGCCCGAAATGAATTTTGTGCATGACGTATTCACTGGTTTATACCAGTTTTATTCGCAGGAAGATCCCAAATGGTTCAGCAATCTCCGGAAATCTTCGGGATTGTGTCGTTCGTTTGATTGATGTTTGTCATTCAGTACGGATCGTCACACGATTGAGCACAAATTGTTTGTTTTGACATATCGTGAGGCTGCGGATTCGGATCATGCTAAATGGTTTCCGATATTTATGGGGCGTTAGATTTTATTTTGAGGAAAAGAAATTGGTTTGCAAAAAAGATCTTCTGCGATAGAAATCATTCTTTCGTAGTCATCATATGCCTAGCCTTTTCCCAACTTTATTGGGGTCGGCTTCCAGTCTTACCGGATGCAGTTGAATACCAGTATTGTCCATGGGGCGACTGCCTATCTGACCTCCACAACCCAGTTAGTACTAGGTAATACGATGCCCCTTGGTAAGAGTGGTTGTCAGACATTGGGGTCACTGATTAACTGTAACCTGTTTTATTGTGAATCCAACCACCACTTTTTTTTCCACCATTTTTTTTTTGTTCTGTTTGAGTCTAATAAATACTTTTTCTTTCTTTCTTTCTTTTAACTGTCATTCTGGCATAGTATAAAAAAAATTAGCGACTTTATTTTCCTTTTTCAGTAACACTAAGTGACACTGAAATTCCGTCCTGCATAATGTAGCACTGTTGGAATTTCAACGAGCGCTTTTATTTTGGTATTCGTTTAGGTGTCTGTGGATGGGTGACCACGCATTACATACCGAGTTTCCTCAGTGCCTCGGAAAGCACGTTAAGCCGTTGGTCCCGGCAGTCATTTGTAGATCTTTGGCAGTCGTTACAGGTAGTCAGTGGCCCAAAAAGTCTTAGAACCAGTCTTACCAAGGGGTATCGTATTACCCAGTACTAACTGGGTTGTGGAGGTCAGATAGGCTGTCGTTCTATGTAAAATACTGGTATTCAGCTGCATCCGCTTAGACTGGAAGCCGACCCCAACATAGGAAATTGGGAAAAGGCTAGGCAGATGAAGTTTAGGTGTCAATGTTGATGAAAACGCGTATATTACTTTAACATAGTATTGTTGTTTAAGCCAGGGATAATCTTTTCTTACTCGGCTTGTCGACGTCATGAAATTACCTGGTATTTACAAAAATAAAAATACATAAATTCACTCAAGGCACAAGACCCAATGAGTTATTATAAACCCACGTTCACACAGCATAATTGGTTCACTGAAAAAGGGTGAAAACCGCTTAAACCCATAAATTCTACGTACTTTAAAGGGTGAAAAGAAGAGGAAAATCATTTTTTCCAGTATCACGCCTAAATCAACGGATTATTAATTGCCCTGATAACCTTTTCATACATCTTTAATTGATATTTTGATGCCTCTGGGGAATTAACCACAGCCTGTAGCTGGCAGCTGTCAAAATATTTATTTAAAAATGTTTTTGGGGGTAACTTAATCCTACAATGAACAAAGGGAAGTTAAGCCAAGGTTTCTTAAATCCCATGAAAAGTAATAATTTATTTTACTTTTCGATACTTGGTGTGTAATGGATGGTCACCTATCCACGGTCCAACCTAGGTAAGTGCGGCTTAGTGGTTGCAAGCGCGACTGCTGAGCATGAGGTCCTGGGTTCGATTCCCGAGTCGGGCAAAGTATTATGAGGTTTTTCCATCAGGAATTTTTCAGCAGCAGCCACGGAGTCTGGATTTGGGCCCGGTTAATGGCAATAGGCTCGCCCCCTATTACATGGGACTTAAACATAACTGGCGAAATGTGAGTGTACTATTAGGTACAGCTCTGTCTAACCCTTCGAAGATAACAGGCGTAATGTTTTGTATGAATGTTGAATAAAATAAAATACAAGATTTAACCGTGGCTTCGAAGATGTACTCAAAGGTAATCTTCGTCATTAATTCTTCCAACATTTGAATGTACGCACCTGTGCGAGGCGTCTTTAACATAATAGGTACATGATTAGCAAAGTATAGAAATGTACAGGTATACATTAAGCTACCATTAGTACATATAACCGTATTGTATCTTTGGTGAACAGATGTGACCTTAAAAATGTAAAAATGAGAGACTGTTTAAGCAACTGATATACTTTAAGAACCACTGCGCTCGAAACGGTGAAGGAAATCATAGCCATTGCGTTGCGTTGCGTTGCGTTGCGTTCTGTTCTGTTCTGTTCTGTTCTGTTCGGTTTTGTTTTGTTTTGTTTTGTTTTGTTTTGTTTACCAGTACAATCCAGTAGTACAGGTACACCCGAGCCTACCGTGTATGGCTACTCTTTTGGGAGCGTGGTGTGTTTGTGGATTAGGGCCATTTCCTCTCCCGAACAAACACAGTGGAAACAATATGTGTTGATTATGGATAATCTAAGTATTTTATTAGCAAAAAGCTTCTCTCATTCTTCTTCGTTGTACCCTCACTCCTAAGGATCGTCACCACATATGACACGTCTTCAAGCTATACGGTCTTCTGCAGTATGAAACGCTCTTTACAGGCTGCCCGCAACAACCGTCTTGGTCGCTTTTGACCAGCTTGCCGGTGCTCTGCCTTGTATCATTAGCCTTTCCAGACAATGCCTAGGAGAACGCATAATATGTCCGAAAAGGCTGAAGGCACGCTCCAGGCAGATTGTGGAAAGCCGTTTTCTGATGTTGAGCTTCTTCAGCGTGGACTCATTAGTTCTCATTGCGGTCCATGGTAAACATAACGGCCTCACATTATTCTCGTCATATTTTTTTTTAGCCTGTTCTGTCTCACTGCTGGGCAAAGGCCTCCCCCAATTCCTTCCATGTACTCTTTTCCCGCGCCTCCTCAGACTAGCCCTCGTAGTACGCGTCCAAATCGTATAGCCAGATCTTTCATGGCCGGTCTCTGCGCGGCGGTGCCGTCCGGCTTCCAGCAAGAACTCACATACGTTTGAAAAAACTTATTGTTTTAAACTGCTTATCGTCGAACAATACTAATAAAATTACGACACACAGAAGCAGACGGTACAAGCTCAAAAAAAGAACCTTAAACTTAGCAAAATAATACATCAAAATTCTCAATACAGTACCAAAACACCGTTCCACAAAAGTTTCTCGCTCAACTTTCAATATAAGCATATGTAATACGACAGAAACTTGGGCGGTGCGCTGTTCATATGCTAATATAGGAGTGGACACGGCGAGTGCCAATTGTGAGATGCAGATTTCAGCCTTTGTGGCACGTCTGGGACTGACTATTATAAGTTACTAGGTGTTTCCTGTGGTGTCGGTCTTTGGAATATAAACCTTTTTGAATACTTTTCGATACTATGGGAGATGGGGAACTGATGGGTGTAAATTTTACTCTCTGCCCGTGTAGCCTTTTTGTTCATCATTCACGCAGTCCATCTTTTTTTGTAATTTATCCGTCCTTATGAAAATGTGTACTAATTATAGAAATTTCTGTAGAAATTGTCATAATAACCTCGTTCAACAAATGGATAAATCGATCGAACTATATAATTAGATAATTGATCCACGATGTAATATTCCTAATTTAATTACACTAGCCATAAATTGTACCTAGCAAGGCGCGGTGATGGCAGATGGAGTAAAGCTGTGACCGAGTGGCGTTCAAGGAATGGTAAGAGAAGTGTTGGTCGTCCGGCGGCCAGGTCGGCAGGCGATATTGTTGCCATTGCGGGAATATCCTGGATGAAGCTGGCAAAAAAGCGTGGAGCTTGGCATAAGCAAAGAGAGGCCCTGGGTTCCTTAGTGGCTTATTATTCAAATGACCATCTAACTCTAATGAAAGCTTTAAGTGAAGATAGTTTTAAATTTGCAGCTTAGTTTTAATTTAACAAATACAAAATTATCTGAAGCTAAAAAAAATATGATGACAGAAGCTTCCTATACAAATCACCTTCTCCAGTTTATATATTAAAAAAAATAAAGTAGTCTTAATACATGAAAGAAAAATACAACAACAAACAAACTCTCTTTTCCTTATTTAGTTAGAATCGTAAAAGAATACGGAAGGTGTTTTAAAATAATATTCAAATAAAAGTTTCAAGGAAATCCTGGAAAACTCACCGGAGTGAAAAATTTAAATCCAGATACAAAGGTAATGGGCGTTCTAAATTGTATAAAAGAGGCATCAATGCAGACAACGCTTTTAAGAAATAAAGAGAAAGGAACAAGCTTTACACTTTCATGAAATGTGTAGAATATCCATCATTGTTTATTCGAATTAATATTTCTATAAATATTTATTGAATTCCCAACAAAATACACGATGGATAAAAAAAATCTACAGGAAAATTAAGCGCTTCGGCAATTCTCGCTTATCTATACAAATAAATAAAATTAAATGCATATAAAAGTATTCTTACAAGCTTTTTTAAGTCTGTCTGTCTGTCTGTTTGTTACAGCTAATCTCAAAAACGGCTGAACCGACTTTGACGGGACATTTACTGGCAGATAGCTGATGTTATGATGAGTAACTTAGACTACTTAACCCTGGAATTTAACCCAGAAACTCATGCTCAGCAGTTGTGCTTGCGACCACTAAACCAACGGGGCAGTCAAGTAAACTACTTTTTTACTTATTGAGTTGGGAAGGAGTACATAACCAGCCTACAATGTTCCACAGCTAGCATAGTTCACCACGCGGGCCCAATACGGGATGGTGCATGCATGTCACATCTAGGTCTACGATAATTTTGTTTTAGGACATCCTGGGGGCTAACTATGACGTCTTAAAGCAGTAATTCCAGTGTGGGAAAGAGACAGAGCTAAACAGGTCATCTAGCGCCATCTTTTTCCACACACCACATTCACACATACCACCACACACACACACCACACACACCACACCACCACACACACCACATCCAAACACACACACACACCACACACACATCCACATTCACATTTCTACATCCACATCTCACACACACACACACACACACATTCGACATTTCTTACTCCTGCTTTAAGAGGTCAAGGTAGGCCACCAGGTTCCCTCACTATGTCTCCATCACCGTTTTAAGAGCGGTGGTCATCATCAATCTCCTGCCTTTATTCAAATTTATTTGGGGACGGCGCAGCATGTCTTCTTCTTCCATACTTCTCTACAACTCGTCTTCTTAGCAGTCACCTCCTTTCTTGCATCATCCTTCAGACGGTCTATTCATCGTTTCGTCTTCCTCCAATGTTATAACCATCCACATTCATATCAAAACTTTCCTCACGCCATTTTGCATCACACGCCCATAGCGGTGGTGTTGAACGAAATTAAACAAATTAAAGTGTTCACACCTACGACGAGCGATTTGGAGCTGTTACGACTGGACCACTAGTGAATTATTTTTTTTCCTGTTTGGATGTCATCAAATGACTCCTTCCGCTCTGGGCGAAGTGGAAGGGAGTGTCAGACTTTTACTGACTAAAACGCATCCATGTTCCTTCTTTGTATCTTTTTCGAACAGTCCCGCAGCCCTTACAGGCAGCGACCATTGCGGACCCCTCCTGTGTGCTGACATCTCTTTGAGGCGCGCGTGGAACACGAACGCGCCGCGGACATCGACTGTCATCATAAGACGGACGGGCCACCACCACCACCACTAGTGCTGAAAGGATAGAGTGACCACAAATAAAAATCACGGCATCCTTGAAGTTTCACTGGTAAATTTAGCCCTAATTAAAATCGCCCTTTATAAAATGAATAACCCATCCTTTTCCGATCCATAGAATATTCCAGAAGTTGATTGACTTTAATAGCGTTCGACCCTGACCAATAAGGGATGAAAGGAACCCACGTAGGACTCGTAGGTACCTATTCCGAAAGGTCCAAGATACTGGAAGCTACGTGAGAGCATTCGATATTGAGATCCTGCCGTACCGGCCCTACAAAGGTACATATCATTTTATACTTACACGGTTTTGTATGAGAAAAGTATTTGTTTCTAGGGTGTTTGCATAAAAGAGTCATCATCATCTGCCGAGCCTTTTCCCGACTATATTGGGGTCAGCTGTACCAGTATTTTACATGGAGCGAGCTACTATCTAACCTCCACAACCCAGTTAGTACTGGGTAATACGATACCCTGGTACGACTGGTTATTCCTTTCGGGCCACTGACTACCTGTAAAAACTGTCTAAAATCTACAATAGACAGCCGGGACTAACAGCTTAACGTGCTTTCCGAGGCACGGAGGAAACTCGGTATGTAATGGGTGGTCACCCATCCACGGACCAACCTAGGCAAGCGCAACTTAACCTGAAGATCGATCCGAGCGGTATTAAGTGAACAAGCAATACTTCAAAAAATCTAAAATATGCTGGTTTTTGTTTCAAAATCGCAGTTGTAACAAAATGTGGCTCATTTTTTGCTTAAGGGCATTACATGGCTCAAATCCCAAAAACAGCGTATGTTCAAAGAAATTTGTTGATGAATTCCCCTTCGTGCGTTTTCCGTGTAAAAGTATGTTATAGTTAAGTTCATCACAAATAAATTGTATTGTTTAAAATTTTAATAAACCTTCTCAATTTTTTTTGGTTAATCGTAGAAAATAGGCCTTTTTCAACCTTAATTGTAAATTATCTCTGTAACGGCTGAATAGATCGGCATGAATTTTATAACAACAAATACGTAATGATACACTTAACAATCTGTATTGTTTTTTTTCTGTTATTTCTTTTAATATTTTTAAATAATAAATAAAAACCGAAATTTTGTGAAATGTGCGGGGCAAGTCAACAAAAACCAGTACAGGGATCAAATCATCAAGGTCATCGAGCAATGTAATGCCCTTAAAACGAAACCAATAAAATCACTGTAATAAAAATTAAAGTTAACAAAATAAAAAATTTAACACCTCTAAAAGAGATTCACAAAAAAAGCCGCGAAAATTGAAAAAAAGGAAGATAACCAAGTCGCTAAATCTTGGGATAATATCGAATATAAAATTCAATTTGAAACATAATACTCAACACGTAATTGGTTTATGAACCCTAAGAATAATGTAAAAGACAGAACAAGGATTTTGTAGGAAGTCAACGTTCATTTTAGACTGAAATTGTATTATTTAGGTTTTCATCCGTGAATGAATTCATACAAGGTGTAAACGGACCCTTCACGAAGCCGTCTACCAAGCATTCTGTACATCAAACTAAGTAACTCTACGCAAAAAATATTGCTGGGAAACTACTTTTTTTTTAGGGTGAGAAATCACGTTTTACGGTAAGACTCGATGGTAAGCACTCAAAGCATTGTGCTGATGGATGCATTGAATAGTACGACGACCGTCTAGCAGGTATTTAAAGTAAAATTATAACAATAATAACTTGTATTTAAAAACAATCTTGTGAAAAAGTTGGAACTTTGATCTCCAATAACTCCATAACTAGAAGGCTCTCAGGTATGGTTCAGAACGAAAAAATGATCACAATGACGGGGAGAAGAAGTGCCTCTCGGCTTCGTAAAAGGTATTTTTACACCCTTTATTTTTAATACTTTTCTTCTCTAAACTTATCGCACATCTGTCGATCTGTCTGTCTTCCTGGTACCTTGGAATTCAATGTGCGTGCAAATTGACAATAACTTAAGTCAGGGCGGCATAGGGTACTTTTTAACCGTTCCTTAATTGCCGACCTTTACGTAAGCGGAGCCACGGGCAAAAGCCCGCACGGCAACCAGTCAAACTATACAAAACCAGTTTATACGGATCTGTCATTGTACGGGAAATCTATACAAAGCGAGGCCATGTTATACTGGAAATGTATAGCTTGATGTGTCACCGTGCGTATTCTATAGTCAAATTGGTGAACTTGTACCAAAAACTCGAAATTGTAAACGAGAGCTATCGCTACCCATACTATCTGTCGCTAAATATCATATCCCACGCGTGTCATAGTACAGGACCTGTGTATAAAGTAGTAAGTACTGCAATAATTCCGTATCTTTTAAAAACGACCTCGTAATTGCCAAATACGTTTTTAATAATATAGAATTCAGGGACGTTTTAATTGTACAGGCGGTATTGTTTATATTACAATCAGTATCGTTTGCTAATTATATAAAACAATCCCTCAGCTGTAATCATGGCTCTATAATACTGTTGTTGGTTTTAATAACGAGCTTATAAATCACCAACATGAATATTAAATAAATTAAACCAGGCTATTAATATAGTTTAAAATACGAGTAATTATACTGGGTTTTTTAATTGACAGGTTTTTGTTCTAAATTACACTTATCTACGTCACTAGGGGTGTACTGCTTTTTTAACATGAAATAATTACCCCTTCTCCATTACATGTAAATTACATAAATTGACGTGTTTTTTTATGTAAACACCCATCAATTAGAAAAGGTGATATGGTAAATTATAGTCACGACAACTTTACAATTAGTTTTCAGCTTAAAAAAAATTGTACAGCCCAAATTCATTTTTATGACCAACTTAACGTCACGCTCGAAGAATAGCCAAACTTAAGTGGCAGTGGGCAGGGCACATTGCTCGCAGAACGGATGGCCGATGGGGCTCAAAAGTTCTGGACTGGCGACCGCGAACCGGAAGACGTTGCGTTGGAAGGTCTCCCACTTGGTGGACCGATGACCTGGTAAAGGTTACAGGGATCCGCTGGATGCGAGACGCACGGGACCGGTCAATGTGGCGACACTTGGTGGAGGCTTATGTCCAGTGGACGTCTTTCGGCTGAAATGATGATGATGATTACGATGATGATGAACGTCACGCTTGTAGTCACCTAAGGGTGAGGCAGAGGTTTATCTATAGTGTATCTGTTACAGTCAGAACTGTTAATCGGTCAAAACCACTTTTGGCCGGTGTCAGTCAAAATCCTTAGATATTATGTTAAAATGCGTTTTCTCCATTTAAAATATGTTGTTTCAGAACGTTGTAATTACCCAGACCTGGAATTACTACAACTTAATGTTTGCAAAGCGTCGCAAAAAAAACTAACAACCTAATAAGTTTCTAAGTAAATGTTAGTTATTGTTAAAATTGTTTTCACCGGTCAAAAGTAGTTTTAACTGGTTAATAGGGGTCAAAAGTAGTTTTGACTGTGACATAGCCACCTTTTATGACTAAGTTATTGCTAAGTTCCATGTATTAGTGAGCGATCCTATTGTGAACAACCGGGCACAAATCCTGACTATGGATTGCTACTAAAATATTTCCGATTGAAAACCCAAATAGCACTCTGCCCACTCTGTATCAGCAACCACTACACAAACGAAGCAATTAATTTTACAGGGTGGGGCCGACAATAAATTAAATTGCATATACATCATGACATTCCACGTCTGCATACAAAAATTCAATCGAATATATCCAGTAGTTTAGTCACAGGACTTTATTTTTCATTTTCAACATTTTCTACATGATGTAGATTAATAGGCTAGCACCGACAGGTTAACGAACCACGCATCGGTAAACACTAAACACAAAATAATATGGTGCCAGCTCGCTACTTCAAAAAGCTTTGCCAAATCGGTTCCTTAAATTTTATTTCCAGTTGCGAATTAGGGCTAATTATACCTAAGGTTCGTAAACCAATATTTATAAATGGTGTTGTTTTTTTATGTTTTTTTTTGTTGCTTATTTGTGTTTTTATTAGTTTGTTATTTTTTTGTTCTTCATTTCGGTGCTTACATTTATTTGATAGTTTAAAAATATTCCTAAACTAGTTAGTATTAACAGTTTTTTTTTCATTTATTATTGTATTGTCGTCGCCACCTTGTATATTTGAAAGTTATGTTTCAAAAATCACTCTTCGCATAAAAAAAACGACTAAAACTCTTATTTATAAACTAACCAACTACCCAACAAAAACAACTATCCTTTTAACAAAAGCAAAACGCCATTTTCCCCGCACGATATAGCCTACTAAAATGGTCGCATAAACAAATAAGGCTAAGCGCAACCGGGGCCACAGAAAAGGCCATAACTTCATTATTCCACTGCGCTTCTCTTGTTACACGCCGCTTATGAAGGAAAAAACGTTTCCCTCTACAAGGTATATTGCTAATTTTAAAATGTTATGAACAATTTTCTTGTTTCATGGATTATTTTTTATATCTTTACAGTGTTAGTTATTAAGGAAATAAATTATTATTAAAAACTTAGAAACCGTTTTGTTTTGTGAATTGTCTATTCTTTTGTTTTTTTTCGTGTGGTAGGGGGCAAGCCTATTGCCATCAACCGGGCACAAATCCAGAATCCATGGCTGGTACTGAGAAATTCGTGATGGAAAAATCCAATAACACTGTGCCCAACTCGGGGGTCGAACCCAAAACCTCATGCTCAGCAGTCCCGCTTGTCACTAGACCAACGAAGCAGTCATAATAATAACTAATTCAATAAACCAATCCACTAACTTCCTTATAAAATAATCAAACTAACCTAGACGTTCAAAACAGAATAAATACACGGTTATAAAACTGTCTACAAACGCAGTAAAACCGCTTTGCTGGTAGGCTATAAATTTTCTAGCCTGTGGCCGATTATTTGCTCTGTGAGCACTTTCTCTTTTCACGTGGCACTATATGTATCAATCAAGTTTTTTACTCTGTGGTAAACAGTTACAAGCTATAAATTAAACGGAGCATGGATTTAATTATGTTAGGATGTTTTGAGTGACTATAATTTATGTTAGTATTGAATAACATATCTGTTTTTTGCTGTTTTTGTACGAATAACGTACGTGGACCGCGAGGAGGATAATTTGTATGATGATTGAATTAGACACACACAAAACACACACTTACCACAAATAAACTGGATTCATTAGTTGTTTTTATTATTAATTTAATTTAATTCTAACATTAGGCTATGTTATACTGCTACTAACATTATATGGATTTTTGATCTGAAATAAAATATTTGAATTTGAATTATCTTTGCGTTGTCAGGATTATTATTAGGGGTACACTCTTGATTGTACTTTTTCAACCCCTGACTGACAGATAAAACTAGCTAGGATTTGCGATCAATGGAGGAGCTTGTAGCTAAATAATAACAGCTGCACGGGTCGATCTTCGTGGTTAAGCCGCGCTTGGCAAGGTCGGTCTGTGGATGGGTGACCATCTATTACATACCGAGTTTACTCCGTGCCTCGGAAAGCACGTTAAGCCGTTCGTCCAGGCCACAGATATAGATAGACCTAGATAACGCAAGTATCACGATCTGTATGAAAACCAAGCGTGCCATTTTTTGACTACCTATTATGACGCCACAAGCACTATTTAGTGATGGGAAAATCAAATCGATTCAAAGACGCCGCCGCGGACGGCGCCCCCCTCGTCCTACCCCCCGCCATGACGCCCACTGACGTCCGACTAGCGCTATGCTCCGATGCAGACTGAGTTCGAAATTGGCCACTTACGATTTTTGTACGTAAGCTACATAATAATATGGCACGCGAAGTAGTTGCTCTCGCGTTATCTAGGTCTATCTATATCTGTGGTCCAGGCTGTTATTTGTAGATCTTTGACAGTCGTTGCACGTAGTCAGTGGCCTGAAAGTATTACAACCAGTCTTAGCAAGGGGTATCGTATTACCCAGTACTAACTGGGTGGTGGTAGTCAAATAGCCAGTCGCTCCATGTAAAATACTGGTATTCAGCTGCATCTGGTTAGACTGGAAGCTGACCCCAACATATTTGGGAAAAAGCTAGGCAGATGATGATCACTAGGAAAACCGGTAGCTAAACGCATAAGCACACACGCACAGTGCACAAGTGAAGTGTTACTAACGTAGTTTTAAGGTATATTTTACTAACACAATTTGTATTTTATCATATGTATGTTAGTCTGTAAGGTATACAACATTAGTTTTAGTATATGCGAAACCTGATACACGTGTCTAGTATTTTTATCTAAAGAATCTATGTACAAAATTTCAAAACTGTATAATGAAAAATCACAAAGTTACAGGCTTGTTCTGTTACCTAGTTGTCCGCACAAAATCGTGGTCACCACGCAGCGCGCGCCTCCAGCGTCGTCTTGAGCTCATTGATAATAATAATTTGGCAGTAGGTACCTAAATTATTGCGATTGGTACTCAAAGTCGCTCGGTGTTCAACTTTTAACTTTTTTAAATATTTTTGGAATAAAAAATAACATCGTTTAAAAATTATTGGAATCGATTCTGAACAAACTATATTCAGGTTTCGCATATACTGAAAATAATTTTGTATATATCTATGCGTCAAACTTGCCTGGAAATAACTGTATGTTGTTGATGTTGTAGTTGTTGTTAAACATTACACATTCAGATTCGTTAGACTAGTAGCTCCACCGATCCTCATGAAAAGTAAAGTATGATTTTATTCGTTGCCAGCACATATAAGTCTGTGAAAAATCGCAAGTCATCATCATCTGCCTAGCCTTTTCCCAACTATGTTGGAGTCGGCTTCTTGTCTAACCAAATCCAGCTGAATACCAGTATTTTACATGGAGCGACTGCTTGTCTGACCTCCACAACCAAGATAGTACTGGATGATGATGATGCTTCTGAACACATTTATGTATGTAGGGTGGTGTGGATCACCGAAATAAATAATCTCCACGTCTTGAAAACTTCTTTTAATATTTTAAAAACACTAAAATACATTGGAATCGTCTTTCTTCTTAGTTCACTCGCCATACTCCCCTTCTCCCTCCCACACATACTCTCTCATTCACTCATCGCTGCATTCATCCTCAGTTATTTTTTTTTTTAAATTATGATGCGTTCCGAATTAACATCCTACATGTATGTATGATCGATTAATATGCTCGAAAGTTTAATTTTGTTTTACGATGCTAGCTGCTTCTATACAGATATCAGTAAACTCAAACAATAGGTACCGGAGTCAATAAACACCCCAAGTTTTCCTATTTATTTGTAATTAAGATTATGCAAAGAGGAAATCCTTAGCAGCATCAAATAATTATTCATTCAAAGGGAAATAAGGGAGAGAATAGATAATTAAAATAATGAAAGGGTGACGAAATGATTAAACACGAATAGTTTTTTAAACTACCTGCTGAATTCAAAGTTTTTTTTTTAGTTACTGCAAAAAGTTGACCATCCACTGTTACTTAGTATGTACAACGGAGAGGTTTCTCAAGTGAGCTGGCCGGTTCATTTGTTTTGAGCCATGCATTCGTGCGTATCGCGATCGTGGACCACAGTGGACGATCGCGAATATACATATATATTTTGATACAAAGGGAATATGAGTCATCAGCAGTCTAGCCTTTTCCCAACCATGTTGGGGTCGGCTTCCAGACTAACCGCTTGCAGCTGAATACCAGTATTTTACATGGAGCGACGGCCTATCTGACGTCCACCTAGTTAGTACTGGGTCGTATTACCCAGTACTAGCTGGGATGTGGACGTCAGATACTACTTGTTAAGATTGGTTGTCAAACTTTCGGGCCACTGACTACCTGTAACGACTGTCAAAGATCTACAAATGACAGCTGGGACCAAGAGCTCAACGTGCTATCCTGCTGTGCATCTAGCTGCACCCGGTGAGACTGGAAACCGACCCCAACATAGTCAGGAAGAGGCTAAGTATACAGGGTGTAAGGGACTCCTTATTTTGAATCATATTCCACCGGAATTTTTCTCCGGAAATTTTATATTTTTTTTTAGTTACTATTCCTTTATTTCAATGTAAAATTACATTCCCTGCACGCAGCGCTCCATTTATGTAAATAATACGGTTAAAATAAAATAAAAAACCAACAACGGATGGAGAAATACTCTAACGAACGACGTGTGAAATCAGCTGTTCACTTCCTGCCTATCTACAGAGTTCATCGACCTCGTCGTCGCGCTTGCCGTTCGCTACGTGCGTTTTGCCACGGTAACGATACATTGCGTATGGGGAAATAAAATCAAAATTATTGGATTCCCATAACATTCCTGAAATAATTTCTTGTACCGCTCATTTTAGTATCATATACCGAATTCACCTCATCAGTTTGTGGAGGGCTGTTCTTTACACAGTGTATAAAGACCGGTAGCTTAAACACTACGGTTCGCGATTCTTTAGATTAGTAGCTCTACCGATCCTTATGAAAAGTATAGTATGATTTTATTCATGGCTAGCACACAAATGTCTGATAACTTAAAAATATTTCCTACATCTAGACATTGAAGCTCCTACAATATTCTTGTCTGAATTTTTCATGTTCGTTCTGGCATTCTTCCAAACTAGGCTATTGAAAAGCCAACTTTCATTGCCATTCCCGAATTAGAGTTATAAAACTTTATACCTTATGTAGGAGTTGTAAAATGTATTTTTGTTTAAAGGTGTATTGGGTAAAAGAATTTATATTTTGGTAAAGGTGCGGTATAAGTTGTGGAAACTCCGCCCTTGATATTTTGCCAATACACGAAGATGTCAAAGTTGGTAGACTTTGATCTGAAAAAATGATAAGTTGTCTATTGCTCATAAATACTTGAGAATGTTTGGATTGATCGCCAGTGAGATTTGATGGCTTTATTTTTGTTTTTGTTAGAAATCTATCTTTGGGAATGATTTTTTTTTCGTAGTTATTTATTTGTATTGCCCATAAAGTGCTGTGCTCAAGTGTCAGGTAGGGAAAGATTGAAGTATAGTAGAAATATCTACAAACTGTTACTGATTTCACTGTTTCTAAATAGCGACGGTATATAGGTACACAAAACAGTTTTTTTTGTGACTCGCGATCTTTTGTTTTCCGATGACGAGTTGGAACAGTGACGAGTCGGGCATAAGCCGGTAATAGGTAGCCCCTATCTCAAGACATAATATATCCAATACCACCATATCAACCAACAATATACCTTTGACAGTGGTTTTGGAAAACCTGTCAATGAACCCTAATTAAATTCTGTAAAAAAATCGGTTCATCATCATTGCCTTGTCTGGTCGAGTTAGGTCTTCCCTCTGATCTTTGCCCCACACTAAGAATTTCTCTTGTATCTTGGGTACGTTTACAAACATCTAAACTCACATTAACAAACAGCCAGACCCGAAACAACAACCTGTAGGCCTAACAAATATTTGTTCCGTGCGAGAATCGAACCCGCGACACGTAACTAAGCAGAAACCTACGCAAACCGCGCTGTCAAATCAATCTGATCTTCTGTAGGTCGTCGACCGATCCGGCTGTTGATCTGCACTCTAAAGACTATTACCGAAGATATAGAAGCTAGATCTATGAATCCATCGCCAAATCTAAACAAAAAGTAGGACTTCTTGAAGAAAACATAAGAAAATTGCTTTCGCTCTTAAAATCATTTCGATCACGACAAAGTTTGCCTGAACACCGTAACTTTGAAACAACTAAGTACAACAAAACTCATGATATTGTGAACGATCTCCAACAAATTTAATTAAAAGTAACTAAATTAATTATTGAACTGTGCGAAACCCATACATACGTATGTACCGAAGTAAAACTTGGAAGTATTCAAACTTTAAAAAATACACAGCACGAAAATTGTTTGCTTCTGGTTTTAACGAAGCTTGTAATACTTTACAGTAGTGCCATAATATAGCTTCAATATAATTTCAATTTACAGTAAGCACATTGATTCTTGACAATATTTTCTCTAAGTCATCACTATCATTTGCCTTTTCCCAACTATGTTGGGGTCGGTTTCCAGTTGAACCGGATGCATTTGAATACCACTATTTTACATAAACCCTGGTAATACTGGTTGTCTTATTTTCATGTCACTGATTACTTGTAACGACTATCAAAGATCTACAAATGACAGCTGGGACCAACGGCTTAACGTGCTTTCCGAGGTACGGAGGAAACTCGGTAAGTAATGGGTGGTCACCCGTCCATGAACCAACCTAGGCAAACGCTGCTTAACCTGAAGATCAACCCGAGCGGCCGTTATCATTTAGTCACGAGCTCCTCGCATTGAATAAGATCATCAATCTGCCTAGCCTTTCCCTTCTATCTAGGGTTTGGTTCAATTTAGCTGGGTGTAGCTGAATACCTGTATTTTAATGGAGCGAGCGACCTACCTGATCTCTACAACACAGTTAAAGTGCTGTTCAAACTTCATGGCGGCCCGGAAGTTAGCTGCGAGTGACGGTCTGCGTATTATACAGTCAAGACGATGCATCCTTTGTGCGCCCAGCTGATATCTAAAATCTAAATCTGCGCAGCTTTACGTTAAATATTCCAAGGCAACATGAAGTTTGTAACGTGGCACCTGCGCAGACCGTCACTCGCAGCTAACTTCCGAGCCGCCATAACGTTTGAACAGATCTATACTGGGTAACACGATACCCGTAAGGACTTCCACAGAGGTTTTTTCAAATATGTGAGGCCCGTAGGACTTGCGGCCTACCAGTCTAACCAAATGCAGCTGAATACCAGTATTCACATGGAGCGACAGCCTATCTGATCACACTTATTCGAGACACAAATGAAATAAATCTGTCACAATCGAAAATAAATGCCATTTAATTCAATACACCCCAACATCCATTCGTTAATAAAACAATGAGCTTAGTATATGCAAATTCGCATCAGATAGCAGACACAATTAGTGTGCCAGTGTCTCTGGCACAAAATGAAGGACAATAGCCCTGTGATTAGGCTCGCTTACTCGACTTAATGCATTTACAGTAGGTAATTGTTTAATACTTGGCGCTTGTTTCAGTTTCAGTATATCTTGGCAGTGGTCGTGTTTTGATTTCAAGATGGAAGGAATAATGATTGATTGTGTTGATTTCTAAAGAAGAACAATGAAGCGATAAAAACCGTAGAAGTTCTACATATTAATAGGTACTTAAAAACACTTCTAAACCTAAATTTGTTAATAAGTCTGTCATTTCTTGCCTTTTACATGAATGCCAAAACAGAAGTTTTTTGGGATCATATAAGTTTGTGAGTTTCTATATTCCACCGTCACTTCTGAAGGCCTAAACCAATTTTGATATAGTTGGTATCGTTAAAATCTTTTCGTTGTCCTGGGTTACATAGGCTAGTGAAATATAATAGCAGTCGGGGGACAATGTGCTGTGGAACATTTCTTTAGATGTCCCCCGAATTCAATAAAAATGTTGGTTTTCAGTTTTTCATTTTTAGACACAATCGCGGTTTAATAAAATTGCACTTATAAACTTTAAGTACTTACCTTATCCTCAATCAACGCTGTTTTTCATCTTTTAGTTCTTTTTTTAACATGGCAGGCGAGTTTTAATAATAATTCTTTGAAAATAAATGATCGTCAAATTAATACAACAGCTACTGCAAAAAAAAAAACAAAATTTCATTTTTGAAAAAATACTTGGTGTGCTAAATTGTTCACACGTCCCTATTCTACTTCGCACCCTCCTACTCAATCGATAATATTAATTATATTTCCTCGTATGAATTTCAAAGTAAGATTATATAATACCTCCGCAGAAATAACTTTGGTAGCATAATTAGGTAGGTAGGTACGTTTCTTGGAAGGTGATAACCTTCTCGTAACACTCGTGGCGAGTATTATTACGACATGTATGTGAGTATGTATAGTGCTAGATACCAGTGGCGATGGTTCCATACAACTCGATCCCTACCGGATTCCCTTTTAAAAATGGTACAATCAGTATTCTATAGACAAAACATATGTGCTCCGGCTTACCTCTTACAAAAATTTACCCTACGCTACTGCTAGATACAAAATGAACAGACGTAGATTGCTTGACGCTTTCGCTCCTTATACGACCTCAGGTGACGCGCGTAGCATACTCCAAGCAAATTCTTTTATTTGTTTTCGCCACAGTCATAGGGATGATCGATATTAGAATAACATCGATGTTGACATCGTTGTTAACATCGATTCAAAAGCAATTTGACGGCACGGTTGGCGCAGTGGCTGAGCGATTGACTGCTGCGCTTCGTGTCGCGGGTTCGATTCCCGCACGGAACAAATATTTGTATGACCTACAGGTAGTTGTTCCGGGTCTGGCTGTTCGTGTATGTTTGTAAACGCACCCACGATACAGGAGAAATTCCTAGTGTGGGGCAACGTTTAAAAAAAAAAAAAAAAAACAATACCTAATTATCGAAAGGACAACATTGATGATTATCGATCATGCCTACGCAGTCACCGTTAGAACACGCGTGGTGCTTGAGTAAGCAACTCGTGGCCAAGTGGTTATGCTAGATACAGACGCAGCGATTTTAATCACCGGCGACTACTGGCGATTTTACAATCCGCACACAGATTCTGACAGTCCATTTACATATATCACTAGACTTCAGCCAACTTATCTGTGTAGGTGGGAACACGCAGAACTAACATAAATGTACCGAGTTTGACATATCGACGCATTTTTTCTTGGCAAGCAGCGCCACCTCGAACTGCACACTTAAATGGGTCATACTGTATAGACGTGAGATTTCGACATAGCTATCAGTCGCTACAGACAAAACTCGCTGCGTGTATACCTACCCCTGCCCCCGTAGCATGACCACCGTAGACAAGGATTTATTTGACGGAAGAATGGAGACAATGACAGATTTCTTTGCACTATCTGTTATTTTGTCGATTCTTCCGTCAAAGAAATTCTTGTCTACGGTGGTCATACTACGGGGGCTGGTATTAGATAGAATATTCTGGATCTACAGGTTAACGTTATATTTAGCTTTCTAGGTGCATAGGAAGGTGACAAATTGAGTGAACTTTTTAGTTCCTCTGTTACTGTTAATTCTAGATTTCGCAGAATTAAAATGTCAGTTTAATTGCTACAATTTTATTTTAACGGGTGTAAAATATTTATTCTTTTTATCAAAACAGTTATCCTGAAAAAAAAAATTCAAGCTAGCAAGCGAAAATACTGAAATAAACGAATTTGTAAATAAATTTAATATTTTGTCTATTTCTGAGTATTTTCGCTTGCTTTTCTGAGTATTTTCACATGTTGATTCATGATAAGTGAGGCCATTTTGATAGTGGCGCTTCCCAGAAATGTTAATAAACATAGATAAAGATTTGTTTTGATTTACTATGTTGGCGCCTGAGTCAATTTCTCAGACTTAGTCAGTTTTTTTATATATAGGGTCATTGGTAATTAGTGACCGTGATTGTACTCATGATAACAAAAAACTTTCCCAAAATAACATTTTTTAAAAAGGGACTCGTTAACTTTTATCACAGTATCACAACAGCGGATCATTACGGAGCAGGCTTGCAAGCCACGCGGGTGCTCTTCCTACCCACTGCTGCACGGTACAATAGTAATACGACAGAATGGCGTCATGCGGCTAACAGCTGATAGGTCAAAGGCGCGCGCGCGAATTTCATACGGCCCGCTGTTGTGTAATTGTGATAAAGGTGAACGAGTATTAAAAAAAATGTTTCTTTGAGAAAGTTGTTTGTTATCATGAGTACAATCACGTGTTTAAGTATCGGTCACTAATTACCAGTCACCCTATATTAACATGAAGCAATGTGTTAGGAATGTAATTTCAAAATCCTTTTGATTTTGACTGCAAGTGTGTTACGCAATTGAAGTGCTAGTGAGTTTTTTTTATAATAACATGGCGTCATGCTTGAAATCCCCGAAGGTTTAGGCAGAGGTGTACCCAATTGTGGTACACCCACATTTCGATAATTAAAATGTTTATGATCCATGTAATAAGTGGCGAGTCTATTGCTATCAACCGGTCACGAATCCAGATTCCGTGGCTGCTACTGAGAAATTCTTGAAGGAAAAACCCAATAACACTTTGCCCGCCCTGGGAATCGAACCCAGGAGCTCATGCTCAGCAGTCGTGCCTGCGAACACTCGACAAACGAGCCAGTGCCTACCATAATCCAATCTGTTCAAATATTACCATAAAATTAGATAACGCAAAGCTACGCTATAACCACAGATATAGATAGACCTAGATAACGCAAGTATCACGATCTGTGTGAAAACCAAGCGTGCCATTTTTTGACTACCTATTATGACGTCACAAGCACTATTTAGTGATGGGAAAATCAAATCGATTCAAAGACGCCGCCGCGGACGGCGCCCCCCTCGTCCTACCCCCCGCCATGACGCCCACTGACGTCCGACTAGCGCTATGCTCCGATGCAGACTGAGTTCGAAATTGGCCACTTACGATTTTTGTACGTAAGCTACATAATAATATGGCACGCGAAGTAGTTGCTCTCGCGTTATCTAGGTCTATCTATATCTGTGGCTATAACGTTCATATCCGACATTTAATAGGCACTCGAGGCACCTCAGACGGCTCCTGGAGTACCTACCTACCCGTCTAGGATGGCTATTAGGCATGCTACATACATACCGAGGTACGGGAAGATTGGCACATTGCCCGGTTATGTACTTGAAATAATTCCTCTAACGATTTAAAGGTAATAATAATTGATTTCGTAATATCAAATATTTGGCTCAATGAGTTCACTAATGAATAAATTCATAAAAAAGCTCGTTTAGTATCAAGATTCTCTTTTTTGGGGTTCCATACCCGAATGGCAAAAAACGGAACCCTTATAGATTCGACATGTCTGTCTGTCTATCTGTCCGTCCGTATGTCACAGTCACTTTATTCAGAAACTATTAGGACTACACAGTTGAAACTTGGTAGGTAGATGTATTCTGTGAACCGCTTTACGATTTTTATACAAAAATAAAAATAAATTAAGATCTAGGGGGGGCTCCCCATACATGAAACCGAAACTAAAAAAAAAATCATCAAACCTATACGTGCGGGGTGTCCATAGATAGGTCTTTAAAAATTACATTGAAGTGCCTAAAACCATTTTTTCTAAATTCAATCGTTTCAAAGATAGACACTTCCAAAGTGGATAAATTAGAGGGGGGGCCTCTAATTTCTAAAGTAAAAGGAGTAAAATTTTGAAAAAATGTATGATTGCTGAATTTAAAAAAAACTTTCAATGAAAATTGGTTAGAATAAGATTTGATGTTTAGTTTTTGAGATATAGGACTTTTTCATTTCTTTCTCTTACTATTGTTTGGTGCCGCGGAACCGTGTGTGCGTGTCAGTACGACTCGCACTTAGCCGGTTTTTTTTTAAATAAAACGTTTCCCCATACTAGGAATTTCTCCTGTTTCGTGGATGCGTTTACAAACGTTACAACTCACTGATGGAAGAGATGGTTCATAGTTTTAGCACACGCCTTGTAATATAAATACAGTTATTTTATATCACGCAAATAAATATATCGTTATATTACAGAACAGTCAGTAAGAAAGTAAAAATAAATGTATACTCAAATAATCACATTTCAAATCTAACATCAACATTATGAATTTGCATGCACTCATTTATAAATGTCAGACTTAATTACCTGAATATTACGAGTTGGTCCTTAAAAACTCATTAAAGTTCATTTTCGTCAACATATTTGACAGAACAATAAATTATAAGTCACTTAAGTATTACAAACTGCCCCGAAAAGGCAAATATTTTTTGGGAAGGCGCTGAGAAAACCCGCGAAATTGAAATTCTCTTGCGTTTTCTGCAATTTGTAGATCAGTATCAGTTATTATGTTGATCAAAATGGTAAAATAAGAAAGTAAATGTATTAATAGAATTACAGTCATTAGAATCGAATCTCTTCACGCTTGCTTCAAACGTCACGATTTCATTAAATAAGCATTAATGTCTTGAAGTTAGCCAGTTCATACTGATATTATAACAAAAATATGATGCGGTTTAACCTTAAAAATCAAAATTAATAAAAAGTATTAGGTATTGCATAACTTAAAGTACAGAAATTCATTCTAAAACTTCGTGACTTCGTCCGTGGAAGTACAGTCAACCGCACATCTTTGGCATGACTTTAGCAGCGTCTTCATTTCGTAGCCGTAAAAGGCTTTCGTAGTACAAGTTTTCCTCTACTGCAGTGCGGTTGTTCGTTTTTACTACCAAAACTATTTGTACCGCTAACCAGAATTCTCACTCAAAGCGCAAGAAGCGTGTAATGACCACATCAAAGGGCTTGAGAAAAAATTTCGTAAGGGAAAGTTTTGAGTATGTGGATGGTATTTAAAAGTAGAGGAAGACAAAGAAACGATGGATAGACTGTGTGAAGGATGATATGGCAAGAAAGGAGGTGTCTGATGAGATAACGAGTAATAGAGAAGTATGAAAGAAGAAGACATGCTGCACCGATTCCAAATGAATTGGGATAAGGGCAAGAGAATGATGAATGTGATATTCAAGTGTTATGTGAGTTATATGAAATCGTGACCTACTTGAATAGAACTGCAGATTTATTAGATTTAAAAACTATTACTAATAACAAAAAATAAAAGGACATCAAAGAACTCCGCCTCAACGCTGTCAGCTGGTAATGTGCCCAAGAGACTGGCGGCGTTGCCACGTTGTATGACCTTGGCGATGACCTTGGATAAGCACAGGAGAATGTTGATGAATATTACCTAAGCAACCGAAAAGTTAGCACATAGTGCAGGACAGGAGGTGAACCATAGTTTGCGTTGAGGCACCGCAGTTACACGCCGCTTCATCGGAATCCATCGGGCCAAATTGTATCTGCAGCGGCCGACCTGGCTTCGCAATCGGTTTAAGGTCTTCCAGGTGGACCATGACAGCAGGTGTCCGGTTGGGAGCTATTCTGCCACTTCGACATAATGTGTCGGAGCCGGACGTCTGAGGAGCCACAACTTTTTAAAATCCTTGTGAGTAGAAATAGGAAGTACCTTGAAAGCGGTTTAAACCAACAAACAAACGCCTGCAAATAAAGAGGAAGACACCCAACCCTCTCACAAAAACCACTCTCGAGTAGTGCGCAAAGCCCGAAGAACGAATGACCCCAATTTGTTATGTCCCAAGAATCCGCCAAATTAAGTTCTGTTGTGAACATACCACTACTAATTTTACTCAAGTGGTATGCCAATGGGCTTTGGTAATACTATTTACTCTAAGGCCTTGTTTATTCATGAGGTTAATTGAGGGAATAAATAAGAGTAAGGAGCTTACGCAGTGCGGTGGATTTTGCAATTAGAAGGGGCGCGAGATAAATTAGGATGCTGTTTGACGGTGTTTTTTTAAGAAGGACGATAATTAACATTACGTCACGCCTGTAAACCTAGAGGAGTTAAGCAGAGAACAAATTTCGCCAGTTATTTTTATGTTCCTGTACCTATTGCTATCAACTGAGTGCAAATGCCTACTCTGGGTAACTACGTTGAAATTCCTGATGGAAAAACTTTGCTACACCTAGGAATAAAACAGCTGTATCAGTTACTACCACTGAACCAATGAGTGAGGTAGTTTTAATTTTGCGGTCCGGTATTTCAAGGACATCGCAAAATAAATCCTGATGATTCGGTTGTAGATATTCAAAGCCCGCACATTCTCGATCTCGATTATAAGCAGTATTAAACCTGCAGGTTTAATACTGCTTATAATCTAGAATCGAATCTAAATACATAATTCAAAATCGATATTCATGACCGAGTATCGTTCTAGAATATCACGGATACGGAAATTAAATAAGTTTGCATTTTAAATAGATACCTAAATAGAATTCTTTATTCGCCAGTATTTGGTATTCAACTTATGAATTTGGATGGGTATAAGAGTCCCAAAAAACGATGGATGGACTGTATAAAGAATGATATGACAAGAAAGGAGCTGACCAATCAGATGACGAGTAATAGAGAAGTATGGAAGAACAAGACGTGCTGCGCCGACCCCAAATGTATTGGGATAAGGGCAAGAGAATGATGAATGACTAATGTGGTTTTCAACTATTATGCAGGTGATATGAAATCGTGACCTACTTCTTTATATTTGATTTTCTAGCGTGAATGGAACCGCAAATTTATTAGAATTAAAAACTATAATCTAATAACAAACTATAAAAGGGCATCAAAAAAATTCCTCAACGCTGTCAGCTTGTAATGTGCCCAAGAGACTGGCGGCATTACCACGTTGTATGGCAACACTTAGCCTCTGGTCAAGGTAAAAATCAGCATTTCCTTAAAAAGGCTGAAACCGTATGTTTAAAATGTTTATTTTTTAGCGTACTTTTGATTTATTTATTGTTCGTTTGCGCATAACAAAAAAAAAATTACAATTGGACAGTTTATAACGCGTAGAAATGGGCACAGAAAATTATAGCAGTTTTTGAAAAAAACACAGTGACAAAAGTTAACTCACGAACACTCATGTCAACGATGATTGGAGCGTCAATCGAAATGATGATGATTTTTTTTTTTTTAAATATTCCTTAAAAAAATATATATAAAAAACATTTAAAAATATAAAAAAAAAATTGTAGCCCACCGGTATCGGGAACAGGGTCCAAGCTACCGGCGGTCAGGGCTCCAGAGAGAGGAACCTCCTAACAATACGAGCCATGTCCAAAAGTACTGCTTTCTGAATCAAGCCCTTGATCCAGCTGCCTAACGAGAGCCTCCTCAGGTATTGGTCGAGGCTCTTGGCAATTAAGCCATGGGCTGATATGACTATCGGCACAATGATCGCTGAGTCCACATCCCACATGTCGACAATCTCGCGAGCCAAGTCAAGATACTTGATTTTCTTATCTTTCTCGGCTTTCACGAGGTTCTCATCATGCGGGACCGTTATGTCAACAATCATTGTGCGCCGCTCTGATCGATCCACCACCACTATATCAGGCTTATTGGCTACAATAGTCCTGTCAGTGATGATGGATTGATCCCAGTACAATGTGATACTGCCATTTCCGAGAACTGGGTCGGGCACATACTTATAGTACGGCACTTCCGATTCCACAAGGTTGTATTTTAGAGCAAGTTGCTGATGGATAATCCTGGCTACAAGGTTGTGTCTATGCAAGTACTCTCCGTTAGCCAGACGAGAACACCCGGAGATAATGTGACGGATTGATTCATTTCTGATGAGTTCGACCCCTAAAGTATTGTCCTGTATGGATACGAACACACGTAACATTAATTTGCCGCTAGTTTTAAGCAAATTAATAAATTGTCCTTGATATAGCACTGGTACAAAGGGTAATCGACTGGATTGAAGATAGGGGAAGAAAGTGCTGGAGTGGAGACCACGGACGGGAAAGAGGATTGTAGGAAGACAACCAACCAGGTAGACAGACGATCTCATTAAATTGGCCGGAAGAAACTGTATAGCCATGACACAAAACCGCCAAAAGCGGAGAGATATGGAAGAGGCCTACTACTCAGCATTAGGTGGCTGAAATTTAACGAAGAGAAGATTGAAAAATTTAACCATCGCAGCATTCGTTTAAAAATCGAAATCTTTTAACTCGATAATCAACTAATGATCCAAAACAAGCTGACTCGCCAATTTTAGACTCTATTGCTTTCTGACAAACAAAATCGTGTTCCCTCGCAAAATACAGACGATTAAACAAACACCCTGTTACAGAATGGTCCAGAAGGTTGACTCAATACAAAAGCGAAAACTGGCGTACGCACACATAAACGCATACACTGTACGATTTCAAGTTCTAGTACTTCGGTGCCTGTCGTCATAAATAACAGACGACAGCGGGCTATTATTACAAAAGTGGATAGAAATAATGAAATGATAGTACGACAAGTACAACGGATATGGCGTCCCACAAGGAGGTGTGTTAGGCCCTATTTTATTCCTTTTGTTCTTAAATTTTATAATTACTACAACCAACCAAAAGTACGCTTATGATAGTTATCACTGTAAACAAAAACGTTTGCTCTTGGTATTTTTTTTGTATTTTACCATCTTTATATACCATGTTTTTCAGCAAATAAATGTTATGCTATTCAAACAAAGAAACCACACGCACACATAGACACGCTTCCCTGTCTATGTGTGCGTGTGGTCTCGCTCATTGCATGAAATAGACCTTCTGGAGTTATAGCTATTCTATGACCCTGTTAAGAGCCACACAAAAATATTCAACTACCCTACAAACAACACAAGTTTGCCAATTCAAAGACGTGATAACAATTTCTGAGAAAGAACTAGATTTTGCTTTTAAAGCTTCAACACTTTGTACAAAATATGTATATTAGTTTTTTCTTTAGAGCTGTTTAGGGTAAGTGTTTTTGTGTTATATTATGGATGATTACTTTTTTCGTGGATGTAACAATTTTGCGTAGCAATGAATTTACAAGAAGAACATAATTTTGTATTTTAACTGGATGATTTTTTTATAAAAACGTACATAGATATTTTTATAAATTGGGATAAGGGTTTGCAGGGCTAACATGGCCAAAGATCGCATAGGATAAAGAGTTATGAAACGAGAAAGGGGAGGCCTTTGCCCAGCAGTGGGCTATCCAGTAGGATAGTAAAAAACCGAGTGGCCAAGTGCGAGTCGTACTCACAGGGACACAGGGTTCCGCAGCACCAAACAATATAATAACTGCAACAACAGCAAAACTAAATTTGTTTTTCATAGAAAACAAAGTTACTATCATTAACACTAGAAACGAAATATTTACCATGTTAGTGACCATGATAGTTAAAAATCTTATAATAAAGTTACTGCTGCAGTTTGATGAAAAAGTCCCATATCTCAAAAACTTAACATCAAATCTTATTCAAACCAATTTTTGTTGATAGTTTTTTTTTACGTTCTACAATCCTATTTTTTTCAGAATTTTCCTCCTCTTACTTTAGAAATTAGAGGCCCCTCATCACACACACACTCATTTTACCACTTTGGAAGTCTCTATCTTTCAAACGATTGACTTTGTGAGAAAATAGTTTTAGGAACCTCAATGTCATTTTTAAAGACCTATCTACAAACACCCCGCACGTATAGGTATGATGATATTTTTTTTTTAGTTTCAGTTCCATGTATGGGGAGCCCACCAGAGCGGCACCGACAAAGGCTAAGGCCTTTTATTTTTGTAAAAAAATCGTAAAGCAG
Source organism: Noctua fimbriata (assembly GCA_905163415.1). Taxonomy (NCBI): domain Eukaryota; kingdom Metazoa; phylum Arthropoda; class Insecta; order Lepidoptera; family Noctuidae; genus Noctua; species Noctua fimbriata. The sequence continues at coordinate 5,203,741 of LR990929.1, read as the reverse complement.
TTCACAGAATACGTCTATCTACCAAGTTTCAATTGTGTAGTCTTAATAGTTTGTGACATACACAGACAGACAGACATGACGAATCTCTATGGGTTTCGTTTTTTACCATTCGGCTACGGAACCTTAAAAAAGGGCAGGGGAATGATGAAGAAGTAGATATTTTTATATATACACGTTTTTGACTATTGCGCTATCGGTACCGCTAATATGTCACGTTGTCTACGATTCAGGTCCTCGGAGTATAATTTTAAGCAACCAACTTAACATCGCCTATCGTCGGATCTCAATTCGATCTGTCTTTGTAACACGCTCTGAAACTCAGACCATTTTACTTGTTTATCCTAACCACAAATACCTACCAACCCTGAAATACAAACAACCACTCCTACAAGTACCCTTTACACAAGTACTTTTGGATTAAAACCAAACACCAATCAGACAGGGCCTTAACAGTTGAAGATCACATTTGTATGCCAGCGGGTGACAGAATGTACCTGTGCAATGGATACCTTGTTTGTGAGGCGGCGAGTGGTGCTAGTTTCTGATGTGGTTATAGACCGACCGCTTTAATGAGTCCTCGAGCCTCAAGCCGAAGGTATCAATTTAAATGGAATATTCTGAAGGTTGATCACGTTTTGGTTCAATTAGTATCGTAATACCTACGTGGGTTATGGTTATTTTAAAGCAAATAACCTGTGGGATAGTGGCGAAGGTTCCATACAACTCGATTCCTACCGGCTTCCCTTTGAAAAATGGCACAGTTAGTATTCTATAGACAAATAATATAATCACATTAAAGATATGTACTCCGGCTTACCTCTTACAACAATTGACCCTTCGCTACTGCTGTGGGATATTGTTAGGACTTTGTGGACGCTTAATGTGCCTTTGACTCATTAAAACGGTCGGTCTATAGTAGGTGTGTGTTTCACTGTTTTCGGAAGTAGATGTTTGGGAGTGAGGCTTGGCCAGAGGGCAGAGGGCAAAGCAGCATGCCGAATGAAGTCAGTGCAATAACTGAAATCATTTTATTTTTAAGACCATATTGAACCGTATTTCAAGCAAGTAAAGAATCACTTGGCAGGAGTATTTTTAATTTAACACGCTCAATTGCTCATCTTCAACAATAGCTTACCTTCAATCTCAAACAGAAACCACATACGAGAACTTTACAATTGTCAAGTTTCCCAAACGCAATCAACAAGAAGGTCACCCAACAACTATCTAACACCAAAATCAACAACCACTAAAATGAAACACCAATCGAGCGAAGCCTTAACAGTAGAAGATCACATTTGTATGCAAAACGTGCGATAGCATGTGTACAGTCACGAGCATAAATATGTAAACACTTTCCTAAATTTAAAAGAAATCTTCGCAAGAAATAACGATTGTAACGTGGAGATAGGATCTTTTTCATAACAACATGAAATTTTAATCAGAACAGTAGGAGAAAAACACTTTTCAAAGTTGTTGCGTGTATAGTGTATATTTGGTGCGCGTGACTGTACCAGGAACTACAATCATGGATACCTCGTTTGTAGTTAGTAGGTATGTGTTTCACTGTTGTCGGAAGTTGGTGTTTGCGAGTGACTTCTGTTTGGCAACACCAACAGATTTTTTTTATACTTGCAACATTGCTGTAGTTGTGTCAAGATTATAAAATATACACGTGAGTTGTTTGTCCTAATATATTATTATTGACAAGAAATAAGAATTTACATTTCCAGTTGCCACACACCCTGCCACCGACGCCAAAAAATCAACCCTTGCAATAATAAACAGTCCACGCATTAAGATCCCAACAAGTTCAATGAACTACATGAGTTCATTTGCATATTTGGAAACTTAAAAATGTGGGAAACACTGAAACAGTGTCTACCTCATCAGCATCATTCACTTGCCATTAATACCAATTCTTTTTGGCTCGGCGCAGCATGTCTTCTTCTTCCATACTTCTCTAATGCTCGTCATCTCAACAGACACCTCCTTTCTTGCCATATCATTCTTTACACCGTCCATCCAACGTTTATTTGGTCTTCCTCTACGCTTATACCCATCCACATTCATACTCAAAACTTTCCTCACGACATTTTCCTCATTCCTCCGTATCAGAGTAATCACCTATTATTCTCTAAATCTAAATGGTATAAGACAAGCTCGCTTTTCGGTATACTTAGCAATGTTGTAATACGGTTTTGGGTTTGGTTTTTTTGTTTTTGAATTTTGGTTTTTTGGGGTATTTTTTTGTTTTTTTTTTTATTTTGTGCATTACCTAATGCACATAGTTTTTATATGAACTGAAAAAGAAAAAAAATCCGTTTGGGGTTGAAACTCTGGGGTCGTGGGGTCCGAGTGGTCATAGCCTGTTTAAGGAAATTTCGTAACGCCTAGTTGACGCTTCCCGTGACCCAAGGGCTGGCTTTTACTTTGGCCAGAGGCAAGTGTTGCCATACAACGTGGCAACGCCGCCAGTCTCTTGGGCACTTTATCAGCTGACAGCGTTGAGGAGGAGTTTTCTGATGCCCTTTTATAGTTTGTTGTTAGTTTATTTATTTTAGGTTATTTAATAGTTTTTAATTAATAATGTATTTAGTTGCGTATTTTATTGAAAACGATGAATAAAACGTTTTTTGAACGATGACTAAAATAATACTCAAAAATCACGACATTATTTCGCAATATTAATGTAGGTCCCTGCTTGTTTTATTAAGTACATGACCAAACGAAAATATTATATCTTTAGAAACTTAAAAATATATCCATATCCAGACCGCAGACAAAGCCTATTAGACATTAGACAGACATAATACATTTATCCTATCAAAACTTTCATCATAACAAAAAGGTATTCTAGATTATATATGTTTTAACTATGGATTATCTTCTGTATAGACAACTGTTCTATGTTTGTAATAATACATTCTAGTTAAATTAAACCTGAAATTAAAGTAAACGAACAGTGTTTTTCTTAAATGATAGGGACTAACTGTTTATGGGGTATTCCTCAAAGCAGAACTATTTTTAAGCGCAACCAACTAAGCGCAACTAAATTATTCCTCAAAGCGCAACCATGATTGAAAAAAAAATAATGAACCCATCATACCCCTCTCTATTTTCCATCATGGTTGCGCTTTGTGGAATAATATTTTTAATTTGAATTTGTGAGCGCAACTAATGGTTGCGCTTCGAGGAATAATTTAGTTGCGCTTAAAAATAGTTGCGCTTTGAGGAATACCTCCTCTTTATGCATAGGCATAGTCGTTAGTCTGATAACCAGTGTTAACAAGGAGTATTACCGAGTAATTGGGTTTTGCAGGTCAAATAGACAGACGATCCTAGTAAAATACTGCTATTTATCTGGTAAGGCTGGAAGCTGACCCCAATATGTTTCGAAAAGTCGAGACAGATGATGATTCTTACTGGTGAAGGGAAACATCGTGAGGAAACCGGCATGTCCTAGAACCAAAAATTCGTAGACATGTGACATCTACCAACCCGAAATGGGCCCGCGTGGTAGATTATAGCCCATTCCCTCTCATAGAGAGACCGTGTGTCCCAGCAGTGGGAACATTTTAGGCTTATTATGCTTATGCTAGTGTTGCTTACCAATTCTAACTCATGAAATGATGACAAAGGATCACTGCTACCAGTGGACTTCTAAATAGAAATCAATGTGATCCCACATTACACGCAATCTCCAAAACCGGACCAATATGCTTTTAATCCTTCCCTAAACCCTGGGAATACCCGGTCCGGATAAGAGATATTCTTGCAGTTAATTCCGGTCCACTGACTCCGGATTTATCCTGTTAAAATATAACCGGGTGTCAAGTGAACCGTGAAATGCGTACCGAATTGAGTTTACTATGAATTTTATTTATGGAAGTAGTTTTATGGAAGTCTGCATATCACATGTAAGGGCTTCGAAGGATTATAGGGAAATGGATATGATTTCGTCGATTTTTGTATGATAGTTTATCTGTGGTAATGAAAATGGAGTTATTGGCTGAGTTTATTTCCCGAATTAAGTAAGCTGTCAATAATATATCAAAGAATCAAAAATCAAAGCATTTATTTCAAGTAGGCCAGTTACAGGCACTTTTGAACTGTCGAAACAAAGACAACAATGAAGCAAAGCTACAGTCCCAGTCAAAAGGCATTAAAACTGTGAAAGTACTGTAGTTGCCCATTCCCTAACGTGGATCTCTATGGAGAAGAACGGGCAAGAAACTCCATGGACACTCTTTTAAATCAGAATACTTTTACAAAACCTTGATTACATCATTCATGTTGACTAGAACTTTTCATCATCATCATCATTCGCTTGCCGTTATCCCTATTCATTTGGGGTCGGCGCAACATGTCTTCTTCTTCCATACGTCTCTATTACAGATACAGAGATCCATACATCAGACACCTCCTTTCTTGCCAGATCATTCTTTACACAGTCCATCCATCGTCTCTTTGGTCTTCCTCTACTCATAAAACTATTATTGGCACATAAAACGGGATCATTAGTTGTAGGCTTGTTAAAATGATCAGATACTCACAAACTGATTTATTTGTTAAAATGTACGGAAATGTAGTCCAGTCTGGATGCAAAATTTGTGAATATGCATCACGTTGTAATTGTATCTATCAACATTTAAAAAAAATTGTAACCGCTCAACTTTAAATGCTTTGGATTACAGACGTAACATCACGCCTGTAATCCCCGAAGGGTTAGGCAGAGTACACCTACATTTCACCAGTTATGTTTTAGTCCCATGTAGTAGGAGGCGAGCCTATTGTCCTTGCTGTGTATTAGTTTAGATTTATCTAGGTATATCGTCGTCACATAATTATAATTCATGTATCCAAATTATTGTAAAACATTTTAAAAGAGTAACGAACGAGAAACTACTCTTGCGAATGGTTGTAGAATCAATTCTACAACCATTCGCAAGGCATGTCCTTTGTTTTAAAGATTAACATTCAAAAGTGTTTTTAGTGGCTAATTGAAATAAATGATTTTGACTTTGATTTTTATAGTGTGTCAATAGGAATCCAAATTGAGTTGACTGCCTCTTTGGCCTAGTGGTCGCATTTACGACTATTGAGTATGGGGTCCGACTCCAAGGTTAGGCTCGCCCCCTATTACATGGGATTAAAACATAACTAGTGAAATATGGGCGTACTATTAGGTACTGCAAATGCATCTCTCTGAGAATACAGGCGTGACATAAAAGGTTATCGAGAATTCAAAGAGATACCGCATGATCAGCCAAGTATCTCGCCTAAGCTTACAATTTATTTCTTGCTGAACATAAACATGGATTACTTATGCACCGCAGTGTATTCCAGGACTGAAAATTTTCTTGGCAACGACTCTGTACCTGCATACCGAGAGTACTATGTAAGAAGTACGTTATTATTTTCTCATTGAATGCCGAATTTTGCAACATTGCTTCTGATATTCTTATAGACTAAATATGTACTGTAAATTGGTTCAATTAAATGCTTTATTTCACAAAAACTAGACGATACTCGCGATTAAGATTCCATAAAAGCATGTGTAGAAAGATATTTAGTTTTAAAAACCTTTGCATTATTACTTTTTTTTTTGTCTTTTTATCATTATCATCATTTCAGCCGAAAGACGTCCACTGTTGGACATAGGCCTCCGCCAAGTGACCGGTCCCGTGCGTCTCGCATCCAGCTAGCAGAGCCCTGCAACCTTCACCAGGTCATAGGTCCATCAAGTGGGAGGCCTTCCAACACAACGTCTTCCGGTTCGCGGTCGCCACTCCAGAACTTTTCAGCCCCATCGTTCATCCGTTCTGCTAGCAATGTGCCCTGCAAACTGCCACTTGTTGTTTTATGCCTAGCTTTAATTATATTAATTTTACGTCCATCAAATACTGGTTCATAACTTATAAACTCTCAAACTAACTTACAGACAGACAGGAAGAAGTATCGTTTATAATTATATAAAATAAGGAAGACCGATTCCCGCTAAACAAACTGAAACTTCGCCTGAACATTGAGCTTTAACAAAAGATAATAACAAAGGCATGACTTGAGGAACTTGCATGTAATCCTTGCTTTGGTATGAAGCTCACAACTTCGTTCATTAGAGATCTGTTATAAACCAAATAATAGAAATCAGAACTTCGGTATCAGTCTGTCTTGAGAACGTGACTGTATTTTCGTATCAGAAGAGGTACTGATTGGAAACCATACAGTGTGTTATGTTTAGAAGTTGTTCATGATAGAACAACTTAGAAGAGGGAAAAAATTAGTAAAGCGCAGCGCACTTGGGCAAGCCGCACCGTATTGCAAAAATCTTCCTACATTACTATTGGACGCTTTGTATTAAAATGCGATGCGCTGCGGTTAGGCGCGGCCAAATACGGATGTAATATGCATGCAACTTTTCAGCCGAGAAAACTACGCAGCAGATAGAAATCTGTCGTGTCAAGTATATTTTTAAAAGGTTCATTGATTTCTATACTTTCTTTCACTATTCGTTAGAACTTTCGGAACTTCTATGCACTGTAAGTAACCCAAATAAAACTGAAGCACAGGGTTTGATAAGCTTTTACGAGTATTTTACTTGCCTTGTTATTTAGTTGGTTTGTTAGTATGTATTGGCCAAATATTGCAACTGAAACTTTGCACACATCTTTTATGACGAGATGACTTGATCTTGCAGCCAGGATCGTCTCCTCACGACTGAACTCCTAAACGGTTAATAGCACGGACTAGAAACTTTGTATACGCGTTCAGTGTTGATAGATAAACCTAATTTTCATTTTACTACAAGCTTGATTTATTTTTTACACTTTGAACAAATTTTATGTAACATTTCCTTTATTTTATATTTTTACAAATTATTTACATTTTTAAATATTCCTTAAAAACAATATAAAAAACATTTAAAAATATAAAAAATTGAAGCCCACCGGTATCGGGAACAGGGTCCAAGCTACAGAGACCAGGGCTCCAGAGAGAGGAACCTCCTAACAATACCAGCCGTGTTTAGTACCGCTTTCTGAATCAAACCCTTGATCCAGCTGCCTAACGAGAGCCTCCTCAGGTATTAGTCGAGGCTCTTGGCAATTAGGCCATGGGCTTCTACGACTATCGGCACAATGATCGCTGAGTCCACATCCCACATGTCGACAACCTCGCGAGCCAAGTCAAGATAATTGATTTTCCTATCTTTCTCGGCTATCACGAGGTTCGCATTATGCGGGACCGTTATGTCAACAATCATTGCGCGCCGCTCTGATTGATCCACCATATCAGACCACTATATCAGGCTTATTGGCTTTATGTAACATTATCATTAACACTAGAAAATGGATATTAACCATGTTTACCGTTTGTAACAGCGTCGAAATATCGGGAACTCAAAGCAAACAGTAAACATGGTAAATATCCCGTTCTAGTGTTAATGATAACGTTAGTGACCATGACAGTTTAAAATTTTATTTATTTTCTGAGTAAAGATGCACTGATACTTTTAACGGCACGGTTGGCGCAGTGGTTGAGCGATTGACTGCTGCGCTTCGTGTCGCGGCTTCGATTCCCGCATGGAACAAATATTTGTAAGACCTACATGTAGTTGTTCCGGGTCTGGCTGTTTGTGTATGTGAATTTAAATGTTTGTAAACGCACCCACGATACAGGAGAAATCCTATTGTGGGGCAAGGCCTTTAAAAAAAAAAAAACTAAAAGGTTTGGCGCTTCTGGACAGAAACCCGACTTACCAACCTTTTTACCACAGCATAAACTATTTATGGAGCTACCGTATTATACACGCAGTCTAATCCGATCCAATCTACGCGCCCGGACGTGACATGGCTATCTGTAATCTATATTAAATCCTGTTATATTGCCCTACACAGATTAGGTGTGAAATTGAGGATCTATTACTTCGCCTGTCTCCAAAGAATAATCTTGGAAACCATTGGACCGAATTTGATGTTGATTTTATCATTCCACAGTTTATTATAATCAGCTTCTGGGCTATAAAAAATCACTGTCTGCGGGTATAAGGCTGAAGACAATGAGTTTTGACGCTTAAGTGTCAAAGGAGAATAAACTTTGGCGATTCCTTGGTTTAAAGTTGTAAATTCTTGTGATTACAGAGGATTTTGAAGGACACAGTCAATAAAGTCTAGGGTGATTAGCCTTGACTGTTCAATTTTAAAATGAGTCGGTTGGCGCAGTGGCTTGGCGATTGGCTGCTGCGCTTTGTGTCGCGGGTTAGATTCCCGCACGGAACAAATATTTGTTTGACCTATGTATGTGAGTTTAAATTTTTTATACGCAGCCACAATACAGGAGAAATCTCCTAGTGTGGGGAAACCTTTTTTTTTTTAAAGGAATGCTAGTTTTGTAGAAGGTCGTAGGTTTCGACCCCGGGTCAGCCAAAGTAATTTTGCTTTTTTACTTAATAGTAGCTAGAAGTCTACATTGGACCGATTGTTCGCTATAGGCTGACCCCATTAAATAGCAGTTAAACATAAGTGAATGAATGAGGGTGCCCATCTGCTTACCTCTTTGGAGACTACATAACAAGCGTGATAATTACATCATCGTAGCTGATGTGACGATACTATGTGTATCGTCACATCAGATACGTGAACACACATATCTGTAACAAAATTTGTGTTGCATTTAGCCAGATATTACAAGACACTAGTATTTATATCTATTGGCATAGAGACTACAATATCCACTGCACGTAGATATATTCTGCTGTAACAGGTCGTGGTTATATGGCAGACCTCGCAGAAGATGGCGGGATGAACTTGACAAAACAAACGACCAATGGCCCACATTAGCCCTGGATCGTAGCAACTGGAAGTCATGGGGAGAGGCCTTTGCCCAGCAGTGGGATGACGCAGGCTAGCAGTATCAGTATCGGTAACAGGTCGTGGTTAGACTTGAGTCTAAATTGCAGTGACTGCCATCCGGAGCTTTGGAACACAGATTTTAATATTTGGTGGATATTGCCAAAACAGTAATCATTTTCAAAAGTTTGTTATTACAGCATAAACATGACAACGCCACGTCACGCCTGTAATCCCCGAGGGGTTAGGCAGAGGTGCACCTAACTACACCCACATTTCGCCAGCTATGTTCAAGTCCCATGTAATAGGGGGCGAGCCTATTGCCAAGAATCGGGCACAAATCCAGACTCCATGGCTGCTACTGAGAAATTCCTGACGGAAAAAACCAATATCACTTTGCCCGACCTGGGAATCGAACCCAGGACCACAAGACCAACGAGGCAGTATAATTATTTATGTATTTATTTGTTTAAACTTCATGTACAAGAGTGGTACATAGGCGGACTTAATGCCACAAGGCATTCTCTACCAGTCAACCTTTGGGTCAAATAGGACAGCATTGTGAAAGAGTACAAAAAAAAATAAGAAAAAAAAATCAATAATTCAAATTAAAGTTCAATCCAATCCAATCAAAAAAATCAAATCAAACAACCCAAGAAACCCAAAAAAAAAAAAAAAAACATCCAATCAAATCAAACCAACATCATTCAAAATCATTCATTCATTCGTTTTCATTCATTCGTTTTCATTCATTTTGTTTTTCATCATTTCAATCCAATTATAATTGTAAAACATGATTCTTACTAAATTGTAAGTCAAATACGCTGTGTCACCCACTGATGTGAAAACTTTTAGAAGGGATTTGCTGACCGTATAAATTCGTTTCCCTCAGAAATCCTGACTTTTTTTTGAGTCACTCCACAAAAAAGCCTGTCTTGTACTCCCTACACCCACTTTCCGCACCAAATCCCCTAAACAGCAACACAAAAGCTAACATATTACAAAAAGAACCTTTTTCCACTAGCCTCACACCCTGAAAACACAATTTACACTATTTTTAAACGCGAATAACGTTCAATGCACTGTCGGATATGACCCGGCTTGGTCATGTTGGACGGAAATTGGTCGTTAACCCTGACCTATGTGGACGCGCCTTTTGTACTTAGACTAAGGCTAACTTGGTTTTTTTAAGATTTTAAAGGTATTTGGTAAGGGTAGGGCTGATATCCTGGTCAGTCTGCGGGAGTATTGTAGCGTACTTTCGGCCTATTATCTGCAGTGTCCAGTTTATTCTACCATTCAAGTTTCTTCGAATAGTTTTACTTGGACTTATGTTGACATTTGACAATAGATGCTATGTAAACTGAAAATATTCAAATTCAAATTCAAAATTCAAATGTTTATTGCTAACACAGTACATAATTATACATTTCCCGATGGTATGTGAATGTGCAGTCCACTGTGTTATACCAATTTAGGCATGCAATATTTATCATCAAAGTTATGCAATTTCTTAAGTTCCAATTAATACCATAAACATTGTCAAAAGAAAAAATAAATTCGAGTTAATGCCTTACAAAATAAATTCAATGTTATAAAAATCAAATTAATACGTTAAACAATGTCATAAATTCAAAAATAATACTCTATACAATGTCATAAAAATCAAATAAATATGTTATACAATGTCATAAATTCAAATATAATAAGTACCCTTTAAAATGCCATAAACATCAAATTAATAAGATATACCATCAAATAAATTCAAAAAAAATAAAAAATAATAATAATACCTTGTACAATAACATCAATTCAAATGAATAAGTAACTAATGTAAAAAATTCAATGTTGCACTTGATTATCCAAATAGCAAGACAGAATGACATTAGTGACAAAATCTATCTTCTTCTTTTTTCTTTTCTATCTTTTTATGTTTGTTCTACGGTCATCCGGTCATACACACACGCTGTAAACATTACTTAAATCAATGATATTATCAAGAAAAAGATACGCTACGTTCATACTGAGCGGCGTTCAAATATCGTTGCGTGGTGACGACTGCGATAGATAATACGGAACGTATGGTACAGAAAGAGATAGCTATTGCGCTTGAAGTACTTAAATTACGACAATTGTCTGAATTTGTCTGTAACAATTTGCGCGCGCTAGTGCGATATCTAGCTCTTTTTATTTATAACATCATTGACCTAAATTGCTTTTCACAAACCGCGAACACATATAAATTCAAGCCCACTTAGCCGCAATAAAATTAATAAACACAACTAAACTAATAAACTCAGTGGAAGCCAGCGAACCGTAATCAATTATTTAAAACTTCACCAAACTATGGGTGTTGAGAAATAAATAACAGTTTTAATTTTTATTGGTATTGTGTGAACTAGCTTCAGAGATGGAAGTTACTGCGACCACTTTCTCATGCTCCTCGGTTACCCTGTGCGGAACCCAGCAATTTTCTTTTTCTCCATACAATTTTTGGTCTTCGAATATAACACGTGTTTCAGGACCGTGGCTCACACTGTATGTGTCGCGTGTCCGGTGTCCCTTCCACCCTGTATTTTCGACTATATCTTTACCGATATGCAGCATATACGCACAGAATGGTCAGAAATGATCACACAGAATGATCTACAGAATACGTATTCAGTAGATAATTTTGAGCCCCCCCCCCCTCCCCCACCATAGAAATTTGTCATCGGTTATTTAAAAATCCCCAGACGTACGAGTATATGTGAATTTGTTACCTTATTCTTTTACACAACAACGAATACACAAGCATTGTATCTAAACACACTCTATTCAGACCAATCGAATCGATATCCATTCAGCCATAAGTTCATAATATCAAAGGCTGTTACAGCACTAGTTCCATAACGGTACTGCAGCTCTTTGCTATGTAAATCTTGTGTCGAAGTGCATTTGGTATTCGATTCCGACGCTATCTTGGGTCCACCGTTGCCTTGTTCTGTCAAAGGAGGATATTAGGAGGACGAGCTGTCTTAGAATTTGAGTAAGGTGAATTAATAGAGGCGGCGTTGATCTTGCTGCTACTCAAAATATATTCAGTCTTGTACTTTGATATCGGGGAGAGATATTTCGGTAAAATATGAGCTTGTCAGTCGGTAGCGGTGCTGTCTCTGACTTCATGAATGTACTGAATGTGTATTTAAATAACAACAATAATGGAAACTATGAAAGCAATGCTTCTGAAGTACCTACTTGCATAAAAGAAATAGATTACACACTAGAGGTGGAAAAGGCCAGTCTTAGTCTACAAAAACCAAAATATTTTTTTACCAAATGTATTTAGTTACCTAACCAAAATGCAGCAGTGATCCACAATAACCCTGGATCCTGGACCCTGAAAGTGCAGTGGGATAACACAGGCTCAAGCTAACCAAATTGCATTATAAGCAGCAACTATCCTAAATAATATATACTTACCTAAAGATTTAGGTATTGGGAAGATTCCCAATCGTAAAATTCAGCAGTAAACTTAATGTAATATTAAGTAGTAAACGTCTCTTTGGTCAAAATATTATACAACATTATTTTTAGTATATGCGAAACCTGAATATAGTTTGTTCAGAATAAGTAACTGAATCGATTCCAATAATCTCAAGACGACGCTGGAGGCGCGCGCTACGTGGTGACAACGTATTTGTGCGGACAACTAGGTAACAGAACAAGCTTATAACTTTGAGATTTTTCATGATACAGTTTTGAAATTTTGTACATTTATTTTTTAGATTCTTTACATAAAAATACTAGACACGTCTATCAGGTTTCGCATATACTAAAATTAATGTTGTATACCATTAACACTGAAAACGGGTTCACCATGTTTACTATTAATTGTTTATTTTCTGTTGTCTGCTCATAAACACCCACCCGCAATAACTTCAGTTTATCCGTGAGTTCCCGATATTTCGTCGCTGTTGCAAGCACCATGGTGCTTGCAAAAGCGACGAAATATCGGGAACTCAAAACAAATAGTTAACATGGTAACTATCCCGTTTTCGGTGTTAATGATAATGTTAGTGGCCATGACAGTTTAAAAACTCATATAACATACCGTCCAAAACCAACAATAAGCACTGCCAAACTAAGTTCACAACTTAAAAACACATTTTTGCGATCCCACGTCCATTCAGACCTCCAGCTCATTAAGTCCTGACGCGTCCCCGCAGACAATGATATACGCGCTGCACCTCCTGAAGCTTTTAACGGTATATTGCATTTGTGTGGGTGACACTGACTAATTTGAAGCTATTTCAACTGAACCACGGCGGTAAATCTCGATCGTACTGTAAAAAGTGTTCAGCTTTTTTTGTAGCGTTTGATGTTTGAACGCTGCAGGCTTGTCTGAGAAATATTGCGTTCATTTACATGTTTGGAAAAAGATGTGGTACAATCGTAAGTATAGCGATTTATGTGTGAAGGTATAACCGATACTATAACAGCTCCATGAGTCAAAATATATGTTAGGCTCAAAGTCCGAAAACGATAATTGAGCGAAAAAATCGGCATTGTGGCATTTTCGAAACGACACCTAAGCGAAAATCACGTCGTGGCTCTTTTAAACATGACCACAACGAGTTCATTACTTTTTCGGTGATAAATATTACAAATTCAACCAAAAAAAATCATACGTATTAAAATATTTATATTAATCAGTGATTTTAAACAAAAAAATCAAATAATGTTAGTTTGGTCACATAATATGTAAAACACATTATTACACAGTCATCTTATAAGTTGTTTTTTTTTAAATAATTCAATTGGATCTGATCTTTTATTTGTTTAGATCTTCTGGTCTGCTTAGACGGCCATACTATGGTTAGTGATAAAAAAAAGTGTACTCCTGCATGCTGTGATATCTAGCAAGACGAATGAGATATCTTGAGATAAATCTTTTATTTTCTGAAACCGTGTACAGATCTGGGTGTTTTCTGACAAATATTCCCATTTGTAGTATTACGTTACTTAACGTTCGGATTTTATTTATTTATTTATTTATTTAAACTTCATGTACAAGAGTGGTACATAGGCGGACTTAATGCCACAAGGCATTCTCTACCAGTCAACCTTTGGGTCAAATAGGATAGCATTGTGATAGAGTACAAAAAAAAAAAAATAAGAAAAAAACCAATTTGTTAACATAGATTGATATACATAAATAGGTACATACCAATACACATATATACAGTAAAATTAAATAAACTAATATATATTATAATACATACAAATAGTCCAAATACGAGAAACCTCATAATAATTACTATGACTACTAACTAATATCTAGCTTGTGAGCAATTTAGTCTGATTTCAGATAGTACTTCCGAACTGTTCTTTTAAAAGCCATTTTGCTTTCAGCTTTTTTAATGTCAAGGGGTAGCGCGTTCCAGAGTTTTATAGTTGAGACAGCGTAAGAATTGGACCTAAAACCAGTACGATGTGATGGAATTTCAAGTAGTAAGTTTTTTGAAGCTCGAAGCTGGCGACTGTGAGAACTGCCCAACACTTTAAAATATTCTTTTAGGTAATCGGGAGCACATGGATCGGTCAAAATAGTGAAGAGCATACAGAGAGATCTGAGGGACCTCCTGAGTCGGATAGGCAGCCACTTAAGCTGAGAACGGTATGAAGAGATGTGATCGTACTTACGAAGGCCAAAAACAAACCGAATACAATTATTGAGAAGAAGATCTAATTTGCTTAAAAGTTCTTGGGATAGATCAGAGTAACAAACATCAGCATAGTCGATAATGGGAAGCACAAGTGACTGGACCAAAGTTAATTTAGTGCTAGATGGAAGAAAATATTTGAATCTATACAGAGACCGCAGCGAGTAAGTGACTTTCTGGCTAACCTGTGCTACCTGCTTATTCCAACTAAGTGTCGCGTCAATGTGCAGGCCCAAGTCTTTTACGTGTGGTGAGAGAGAGATCACAGAGTTGTCGAACATAAGCGGCATTAGCTGGCTAGTATCCAAATTTCTCAGGTAGTACGTACTACCTATGAGGATGGCCTGGCATTTCCCGACGTTGACAGCAACCCCAAATTTACCAGACCATTCTCCGATAGTTTGGAGATCTGCATTTAGTAATGAGATACAATTATCGAGGTTAGCAATGTCGGATTGAGCGTAAAGTTGCAGGTCATCAGCGTACAGATGATAAGAGCACTTGAGGATAGTAGTAATAGAGTTTATAAATAACGAAAATAAGAGAGGAGAAAGTATACCGCCTTGTGGAACACCAGTTGCCAGGTCGCACCAGTCGGAGTAATCCTGATCAGCACGCACCGCCTGCTGGCGACCACGAAGATATGATGAAAACCAATCACGTGACAACGAGGAGACCCCAATCTGAGACAATATGGCCAAGAGAATATCGTGGTCCACGGTGTTAAAAGCGTTGGAAAAATCGATTAAAACCAACACCGTAACCCTCGAATTCTCCAAGCCATCCCTAATGTCTTCAGTAACCTTAAGCAGGGCTGTGGCTGTGCTGTGGCCGGGCCGAAAACCAGATTGGAATTTGGACAACAGGTTATTCTTGAGAACGTAAGAGGATATTTGCCTAAGAGCAGCTGCTTCAAGGATTTTGGAAAGGAAAGGGAGAATGGATATGGGTCTGTAGTGATTTGGCAAACAGGGACTGGACATTTTTGGAAGAGGTATAACGTAAGCCTTACGCCACAAAGCTGGAAACACACCAGTATAGAGAGAGAAATTTATAATGTGAGCAACAATAGCAATTATGTTATCAGTCATAAAGGATAACATTGTTCTGCTGATCCCATCACAGCCCACAGCCCTAGACTTAATCGATGTAAAAAATTTAAGGACCTCAAGGTTAGTCACGGGGGAGAAAGAGAAAGAGTCAGGAGGTAACATTGGCTTGGAAGTTATGTCATGAATAGTTTTATTCTTAACATCAACCGAAAGCGTAGCTGACGTTGAGAAGTGTGTATTTAGAACATTCAAGGACAGACTAGAAGGTAAAATACTAGAGGGAGACTTTGTCATGCCAAGTGATTTGAGAAACTTCCAAATATCAGCCGGTGAAGAATTGAGAACATTTTCACAAATGTATCGGCGTTTAGATGCTCTTACCATCTGGTTGCAGCGGTTTCTAGCCAACTTGTACAGGTTCCAGTTCTCCTCACTGCGATCCCGCCTATGTTTTCTAAACGCCCTGTCACGCCGTCTCATTGCCATCCTAACTCCTGGGGTTATCCATGGGGCCGGAGGGCGCTTAACACGGACGGCTCTCAGTGGTGCATGCGCGTCAATGAGCTGGAGAACATACCTATTAAATATTTCAACTTTCTCCTCCACTGCCGATGATTGGACAAGATGGTCCCAATCAAGGGCTTGTGCATCTGCATTAAGCTTTTCTTTATCTAACCTCGCAAAATTCCGCATAAAAACAATAGCAGGCCGCTGCTTAGGTGGTTTAATTTTGTAGGAGAGATAAATTAAATCGTGTCTAGATAGCCCAGGAACAGCGAGCTGACCATGGTTAGCAACGAGATTTAAAGAAGATGCAAGCATGAGATCGAGCCAGGAATCGCTTGAGTCAGAGTTATGATGCGTTGGACTAAGCTCGAGGAGGGACAGACTTGACGACTCCAGGATCGCTCTGAGCCTACGTGACCTAAGGTTGTCCTTCAAAAGGTCGGTGTTAAAGTCACCCATCACTATGTGATGTTTGTACTCTGAGGAAACAGATTCAAAGAGAGATTCTAGACTGGAGAAGTAATCAATAGCAGGTGGGCAGTAAACAACTCCTAGAACGGCCTTAACCCCTTTGACAACAATTTCTAGAACTAAGTATTCGGGGCTGCCATTATAGATAGGGGGTGAAGAGGATAGAATTTTGTAAGGGATGTCACTGCGCAAGTAAATGGCAACACCGCCGGCTCTTTTCCCCGTACGATCATTGCGAATTAAAACAAAGCCTGGTAGAGAGTAAAAAGTTGAGGGTAGTTCGGGTTTGAGCCAACTTTCGGACACTAATATAGCATGTAGGGTAACGTCACAAAATAAATCCAACATCTCAGAATGATGCTGAGGAATACTCTGAGCGTTAACATGACACACGTTAAAGCATTTATTAAATCGCTGGCACTCACTAGTTAGAAAACTATTCACGGACAGAGAATTGTCAAGAGATGAAAAAGACGTGGAAGAACTATGGCAAGAATAAAATGAGTTGTCGTCAGACATAATTATTATGAAGTTAATAAGATAATTTAAGCTAAAAAATAATAGATAAGATACTTATTAAACTATAAATGTGAAATAAAATTCACTTAACTATAAATTGCATAACCTGCCGGCTGACCGTTCACAAAAAAAAAGAGAAAAAAAAAAACATAAATTAAAGATAAGTAAAACTAATGCACGTTTCCGAACGCAATAAAAAAAGAGCCAACAATTCAAGACACTGTGACATTTGACATTGACATAACGAAAACAAACAAACTGTGACTGTCAAGAGCAAAGTAAACTTAAAATAAATATAAAGCGTCGCGTCGGTACACGAAAAAAAAGTTACTGTGACGTATTACTATCGAAAACAGAAAAATTGCTTTAAGGATCTTAACCAAACAAAAAGAAAAACACTTACAGAGTAAACAAAAACAAACGAGTTACTTCTTCCTTGCTATCCGCTTTGGCCGAGTGTTAACCTGCGCCGGCACCGGGCTTGTGACATTCGAGCCAGGAATGGATTCCGGCGGAACCACTTGATCCAGCGACTTGCCATGCTCCGCTCCCAGCCTGATGACTTCCTCAACACTGAAGACCCGACGACGTTTGCCATTAGGAAGCTTGATGTTTACGTTTCCGTCCATAGTCCACACATTCGTGACGCTGAACAGCTTGCGAGCTGTTGTAAAAGCAGACTGCCGTTGACGAGTGAGGAATTCAGACACCACATAAGAAGATCCCTTCAGATTGGTCTTGGTTTTCCAGATCTGGCCTCTAATAGCAGGGTTCGCGAATCGAAGCAGGATAGGTCTAGAGTGACCTTCCGAAGCCGTGCCCAGCCTGTGGCATACTGTCATTGAAGATGGTGTCAGATCAGTTATGCCAAGCTTACTTTGCAGAACGGATGCCACACTTGCTGGGAGTTCCTCATTAGACTTCTCAGGCACTCCGCCTAGCAGCAAGAACTTCTTCCTATGACGCATCTCTATAATGTCGACACTCTTGCTCACCTCAGCAATCTGCAGCTGTAGTGCACTGAGGACACTCCACACATGCTCCTTGAAGGCAGAAAAATCCCTGTAAAGCCCGCTTAAGTCCGCTCCCGGTGAAGATGCCTTCAGGTGCTCCTCAAAATCCGCCATCCGCTGGTTGAGGGATGTTATCGCCAAGCGCTGTGTCTCCGCAATGTCAGCCACAGAGGTCATGATAGTAACTTCTTGTTTGAAGTGCAGTAAATAGTGAGGTCAAAGTTCAAATGACAGCTCAAGCCAGCAAGTAAATGCAATTGGCACTGTTTAGGACATGTGTATATTACCGTCCACACAATATGTGATTAATGGTAAGAATTTACGTAATATCTTGTAGGAATTTTAATTTTAATTATTAATAATACTATTAAAATCAAAATAAAAATTTTGAGAACATGTGTTTACTTTTTTGCATCTACCCGAAAAAAAAGGATTGTTTCCGAAAAAAAAGGATTGTTTCGATTGTTTTGATTTTCGAGCGGCCGCGAGACACCAAGTTTCGCTATTTATCCGTTATTTGTTATTGGTCCTCCATTATGAGCGTGTACGTGCAGATTATTGAAAAATAATACGTGCAGAATAATTCACATGATATAATTAAAAAGATTTCAACAGATCTTAATCAAAACAATTACAGATTACAATGATAATTACTGATTAAATACAAAATTACAATAATTATTAGACTTGAGTTTAGAGCCAAAATTTGTGCGTGACCACCGGGTGACAGTCACATCAAAAACGCTGTCACCGCCGCCATGACACTCACAACCCTATTCGGTGTTAACCGCTCTAAAATAAATTTTAAACCACAGACGATTACAATTTATAAAAAGTGTAGCAATAAACCAAATAAATCATCGCGCGCTGTTACGTATATTATGTCTTAACACGTGAACAAGCGAAGTATAAAGCGTCACTTTATCCATAAATCATAATTAATATCGCCAGGAACAATTAATTCACCAAGATAATTATGACACAAAGCAAAATCCATAATTTAAGCCGTCGACGCCTTAGAGAATGGGGCTAAAAACTCCAATTAGTGCCGCGGCGGGGGCGAAACAATAGCTTTTGATGAAACGACTTCAAAGATGTGCACCGATATTAAGACTTCAAAACGGGGCGAATTCAAAATGGGTCGAAAGGGAAGCGAAGAAATGGGGCTATATTGCCTAATGGTATACAAGAATTGAGGATTTTGAAAGCTTATTACGGCTCAAATGGAATATTGATTATGGGTAATTGATGAGATAAAAGATCGCTCTTTTTTGAGGTTCACGGTCAATTTATACATTTTGGTGGAGGATTTTTGCTGTAGTACTTCGTCGGTTATAAATAGAATGATTAATGTTCTTTTGACCCACTTCAAAAAGGTTGTTCGTGTAAGGATTTGTAGACTTATTAAAGTTAAGTACTCTACAGAAACCGGGAATAGAGTTCCCATAGAAACAAAAAAAAACACTTCTCTTTCATTCGTAATTATCAGAAAACATCAAAGAGCCATTTGTTTCTCAATATAAAACATTAAAGCAAACCCCCAAAATATTCAAAGACAATGTTTTCTGAATTCCTTCGCGTTACTCCCGAATCCTGACTCCATTGAATAATTCATTTGGACCGTTTCTGGAGATGATGAAATTAAAAGTACCCGCACACTGACTTGGTCACAGAGTAGATAGATGCAGAATACCAGCTTCAAACAATGATCCAAAACGAGCGCACACACATAGTTGCGTATTTACGGTGATCCCAAATTAATGTCAGTCGCGAGTGCAAGTGTACGAAGATACATGTCTATGTGTGCGTGCGTTTTTGAACATTTAATGGAGCCGACCGCAGAGCATGGAGACTCCTCGGCGGCCACTACTAGAGTTGGCGACTGTTAACACTTTCCATTCAAACCTAACATTTTAGTAGGCCTCACCGTTTACACGTACAAAGACAGAAATTACCTACAGAATCTAACTGGTTTTGATTAGCCACCCAAAACAGATGTAATACGCTCAGTCTATTTTTGACGGCTGCGCAGTTTAGATTCTCCCGACAGAATCAAAAAAAGGAAAACGTTTCAGCGTCTTTGACATTTGTATAGTATTGTCTCGCTCCCTCTTACTGAAAATCGTATCTGTCGGTCCATGCGGGATGTGACCTTTCTCATCGTAAACACATTTACGCGTGACTACGGTGAAGGCATTTGTCAGTAGCAGCCACAGAGTCTAGATTCGTGCCTGGTTGATAGCAATAGGCTCGCCCCCCTGTTACATAGGACTTTTAACATAACTTAAATTAATTTACCTTTGTAATTCCCGAAGGTTTAGGCAGAGGTGAAGGTTTAGGATAATGTTATGTTATACACGGTGAAGGCGACAACGATTTAATTCGTTGACTCTCTGTATGTTATCTATTCTGTGCTCCAGTTTTGAGGGTGGCAATATAATAGATTAAATTTCTCTTTGACTAATTCGCGTTTTCCCATCCTATTAACGTTTCTTCTCTGCGCTCTGAAATCTGTTGAGACTTGGACAATCTTTTTATGTTATTGTTTGTCTCTTTTATGCTTCAAAGGAGACGTTAACAAGTTTTTGTGCTAATCTTGTTGTCAACACGATTTTAATGGTTGTTGGGGAACAGTGTGATTTTGTTTTGACTTCATTTCAAATACAGTGCTACGGGGATCTTGTGGTACTTGACATTGTAGAGGGCGTTTTCAGAAAACATTTTGTGAAATTGTTATGTGGAATATATTTAAAAAAGTTGGCCGTCACGGCCCGGCTACATTAATATTAGAATTCATAATTAACAAAAACCTTTAACGATATTTTGAGTAAAATTAAGAAAAAAGTTTTTTATACAAGGGAGTCGATAGCGGTGGCATAGAGCGCAAATGGCATACTCATCACGGTATGACCGCGTTATGGCATTTGCCGTCACAGCACACGAGTCGGTTTTATTGCTAAGGCGCGCCAGTAGATGTTACACATTAAAAACAAAATGAAGGCGTTACTTCCATTTTCCAAGCTCTAAAAGTTCCTTCCACTGCAATAATATCAGATACAGTTATTGAATTGAAAGCAGAGTCATTTACATTTTTAGTTATGTACTACATAAAATATTGGAATATTCCATAATTTATTCCAAATTATTTCGCTTTTAATATCATAAACAAAAACCATATAACAAATGAATAACAAGTTGAACGTGGGTGGTTATAATATTTGTTTTTGACAAGAAATTGCTTGTGTAGATCTTACTCGAAAAGGTCAGAAGGCGGATTACAAAGTCTCGTTAAATTGAGATTACATTGGCTTATTTTCGAGGGACACGATACCATTATTCCATTTTTTGCAAACATATTTAAGGCTGAGATGAATGTTATCTTTATAGTGCTGCATCATATCATATCACCAGTGACAAGCTACTGGTGTGACCGTTAGACCGCCAAGTCATAGCTCCCAAGTTCGAACCCACAAAACCCCCTCTGTTTTTTCGGATTCATGTGCGTATTGTGTAATTATTACTTACTTCGGTGTAGGAAAACATCGTGAGGAAACCAAACCAGCATGCCTGAGAGATATTTTTTCGATGGCATGTTAAGCCAAGTCAGAGGCCCACGGGCGCCGTGAAAACTCTAACAGATTAGGAACATATTTTGTGAAATTATTTGTGGCAATCACACATAATGTAAAAACAAGATGGCGATGCACCGAGACCCAAGTTCAACTATACCTACCCATTTAAATTCAATTTATGCTGCCAGCCTTCTGGGCACTTTTCCTATTGACAGCGATGATTTTTTGACGCCCTGTAATTCTTTTCCCCTTTTGATATCATCACCTGCCTAGCCTTTTCCCAACTATGTTGGGGCTTCCAGTCTAACCGGATGCAGCTGAATACGAGTATCTTACACGGAGCTGCCTATTTGACCTCCACAACCCAGTTAGTACTGGGTAATACGTTACCAACCCGCACTGGGCCCGCGTGGTTTATTATAGCCCATTCCCTCTCATAGAGGGGAGGCCTGTGTCCCAGCAGTGGGAACATTATAGGCTGATTATGCTATGCTATTATGCTAATACGATACCCCTTGCTAAGACTGGTTGTCAGACTTTCGGGCCACTGACTACCTGTAACGGCTGTCAAAGATCTACAAATGACAGCTGGGACCAACGGCTTAACGTGCTTTCCGAGTCACGGAGGAAACTCCGTATGTAATGGGCGGCCACCCATCTACGGACCAACCCAGGCATGCGCGGCTTAACCTTTGGATCGGTCCGAGCGGCTGTAATTATTTAGCCACGAGCCTTAGATCTATTTTCAGTTTGTATATAATATACATGGGTATAAAATCAATAAACATCCTTTGAACAACCAACTCAATAAACCACGTTGTATAAAAAAATCTTCC
Source organism: Noctua fimbriata (assembly GCA_905163415.1). Taxonomy (NCBI): domain Eukaryota; kingdom Metazoa; phylum Arthropoda; class Insecta; order Lepidoptera; family Noctuidae; genus Noctua; species Noctua fimbriata. Next base: position 5,181,220 of record LR990929.1, on the reverse strand, counting down.
TCAATTTAGCCCGAGTTCATTCATTTAACATTTTAATGTACAAGTATCGACGATAAAATATTAATAAAAATGGCGGTATGTCTGTAGGTCGGTAGCGTACCCCACAATGCCTCTTTGTCTTCCTAACAAGTCCGATGCATAAAGGAATCCAGGCCGTTGGAAAATAGCTAGATATTTTTATAAAGGATCTTCGATGTCTGGAAATGAAATAAGCGATTATTTTTCTCATTGGTGCTAAGTGCTGGAAATAGGAGTGAATATGGATGCTGCAGTTATTGTACCGCGTTATCGTCAATACTAAGCGATATATGTATAAATTCATCATCATCATTCTCCTGCCCTTATCCCAATTTATTCGTGGTCGGCGCAGCATGTCTTCTTCTTCCATACTTCTCTATTACTCGTCATCTCATCAGATAACTCCTTTCTTGCGATATCATCCTTTACACAGTCCATCCATCGTTTCTTTGGTCTTCCTCTACTCTTATACCCATCCACATTCATACTCAAAACTTCCCTCACATTTTCGTCAAGCGATATACAACATTAGTTTTAGTATATGCAAAACTTAAACACGTGTCTAGTATTTTTATGTAAAGAATCTATGTACAAAATTTCAAAAGTGTATCATAAAAAATCTCAAAGTTATAGGCTTGTTCTGTTACCTGGTTGTCCGCACAAAAACGTGGTCGTCTTTAGCTCATTGATAATAATAATTTGGCAGTAGGTACCTACTGTCAAATTATTATATAAATATTTTTGGGACAAATTAAAAATTCTGTTACCAGGTTGTCCGCATAAAAACGTGGTCACCACGCAGTGCGTCGCGCGCGCTCCTCCAGCGTCTTGAGCTCATGATAATAATAATTTGGCAGTACGTACCTAAATTATTGCAATAGGTACTTAATGTCGCTCGTTGCCAACTTGTAACTTTTTTTAAATATTTTTGGGAAAAAATATAACATGGTTTAAAAATTATTGGAATCGATTAAGTTACTTATTCTGAAAAAACTATGTATATTCAGGTTTCGCGTATACTAAAAATAATAGATATCCTATAGATATCCCGTAAGTGACAATACAAGCTTACTAAAAATAATGTTGTATTAGTCAGAAAACTATTCCTATTTTGCCAAATAAATAACGAGAGTACAGCGATCGTTTTAGATAATATTAATCACAAGTAATTCAATACTTCAGTTCAAGGAAACGTTATCAAAGCTAAATAAGTTTTACTCTATTCAATTAATGTTTTTCTCTTCAACTTGGTTCTTAGTTTTCTGTTAAATTGTGAGCTTGCTATAATTTAATTGACGTGGCCGGACGACTTTGCCAAGCCATGATAAATGTTATTTTATATTTTCTAGTTAGTTACCTATTTAGATGTCCTGATAACGGATGAATGTTCGTAGTCCGATAGTGAACAGTGCCCCAAATGTGTGCACCTGTGTGTGTGTGTGTGTGTGTGTGTGTGTGTGTGTGCGCTTTCTTTCGCAATACAAAGGATTACCACAGATCTGGAAAATCAGGATCTATAAGTTCGAGTGAATCGGTTTCTTCTAGGCAAGCGTGCTCCACCCTAGGCCGCGTCATTGCTTCACATCAGGCGAGTTGCGGCCAAACGCAAGCCTTTTTAGTATAAAAAAAAATAATTTACATTGTTCCATATTATGCTTGTAAAGTCGAAAATAATGCAAATCTTATCTCTTGTTTCAGTTACCAATAAAAGGCATTTCCAGTCTTTCAAATCCACTTTATCTCAGTCTTGTACTGACTAAAACCCATCCATGTTCCTTCTTTGCCCTTTGTGTTCTAGGGCCGCGGTATCTCTTTCGAACAGTCCCGCAGCCCTGGACTTAAGAGATCACCTGCTGTTTACGCCTACGTTAAGTGTAGAGACGTGTTGTGTGTGTGTTGCGCTTTGCTATTTTAAAAGGCTAGGGGCCGCGCCCTGTAGATTCAACTATTTGTAATTTTATCTGTGTGATTTTACTTTAGTGTGTCCAACATTGTCACCATCGCGGCAACCTTACACTTCGCATATTTTAATTGTAAAATATAGTTAAAACCAAATTAAACCATCGTACCTCGATACGGGAGTTTCATTGAGGCCACTGAAGCCCCAACACCTGCGTTTGGGAAACGTTCATTGATAAATATTAATGACCGTGTTACAATAAAAGTCATGAAATTTCTTAAAATGAGATCAATGATATTAAGGTCATCATTCATCATCATCATCATCATTTCAGCCGAAAGACGTCCACTGCTGGACATAGGCCTCCCCCAAGTGTCGCCACATTGACCGGTCCCGTGCGACTCGCATCCAGCGGATCCCTGCAACCTTCACTAGGTCATCGGTCCACCTAGTGGGAGGCCTTCCAACGCAGCGTCTTCCGGTTCGCGGTCGCCACTCCAGAACTTTTCGGCCCCATCGGCCATCCGTTCTGCGAGCAATGTGTCCTGCCCACTGCCACTTAAGTTTGTCTATTCTTCGGGCTACGTCGGTTACCTTGGTTCTCTTGCGGATGTCCTCATTTGGATATTTTGTCTCATTTAGATATTAAGGTACAGAGAGCAGAACGCAAAATTTAAAACCACTATAAGAAATAACGAGAGACATCGATCGCTAAATGTTTAACAATCAACATTAGACCAAAGACAATACATAACTTCCACTGCAGCTGTTTTGCAAATTCTAGATATTTTAGTTTATTCCGAAGGCAAGACTAGCTCCAATGTTTTATTTATATACTAGAGATCGGTTTGCAAGGTTGTACGGAAATACATTTGGAGTGATGGCTAGTGGCTACTTCCATATTATTGGTGGGTTCCGACTTCGGGGTAAATGTATTGGCTTTCGATTTATGTAAAGTGGGGTATGTTAAGTTAGTTATATGCTTTATAGGAAGATTTATGCTTGGTCGTGCTAAGTTCGAGCTGTGTGGAGTAAAGCTGCAATTGCATTTAACTGGTCCATTATGTAAGACATATAGGGTGACTGGTTATTAGTGACCGATACTTAAACACGTGATTGTACTCATGATACCTAACAACTTTCCCAAAGAAACATTTTTTTATGCTCATTCAATGTTATCACAATAACACAACAGCCGTATGAAATTCGCGCGCGTGCGCCTGTCAGCAGCGTGACTCTGCCTATCCACTGTTGCACGGTACGATAGTAAAGAAACAACGGCGTCATGCAGTAGAATTTCATACGGCTGTTGTGTTATTGTGATAATAGTGAATGACCCTAAAAAAAATATTTCTTTGGAAAGGTTGTTTGTTATCATGAGTACAATCACGAGTATAAGTATTGGTCACTAATTACCAGTCACCCGATATAATGAAACAGTCTGACAATTGCGCTGTAATTTTCGTCATATTCATATCCATGGCTGTCAGTAGAGCTAGATGTGAATTCATCAGTTCATCATCAGCCTAGCCTTTTCCGCGCGGACCAGTGGCGCTCACTGCCTCTCCGCGCGGCGCACCCTCAATACGCCAGACCACGCGGATGAGCGGTGTCGAATAAGAATCGCCTAAACGTCAGAGTAAGTCACTTTCAATTGGCATTATAAGATCGCAATCTCAGTAGATAAAGACGAAAGCTACAGAATGAACGAACAAAAATAAAGCAAACATTAAAATACTTTCATTCATTGAAGTGCCCCTGCCTACGTCAGACCATAACGTGGGTTGAATAGTACCTTTTATAATCAACACTTTCAATTCTTCCAGTACATAAAATTCATGGGACTATCCATAGTGTCAGTCGCCTAAACAAAGGGTCTGGCGCATTTCAAGCGGTTCCGAATAGAAATTGTCTCGTTGTCTAAAACGAATCCACCAAATGGATTGAGGTATTTTTCTGTCTGTCTGTCTTTCTTTGTACCTGCTTTGTGTTTATTGTGCTATTTTACACCCACGCGTTTAATTCAGTTTTTCCAGTTTTAGTTGGTACATGGTGCAAAAGAGAAACTACTATAAGTCTATAAGGCTTTGATGTTTATTTTATTCCAAATAATAACATGTAATCCCCTAAGTTCTAGGCAGAGATTTACCTAATAGTACACCCACATTTTGCCAGTTATGGTTAAGTCCCATGTAATAGCGGGTGAGCCTATTAACATCAACCAGTCACAAATCCAGACTCCGAGGCTGCTACTTAGAAATTCTTGTTAGATAAACCCAATAACACTGTTGCCCGACTTGGGAATCGAACCCAGGACCCCATCCTCACCAGTCCTGCTTGCGACGAGAATAATACTTCCTGTTCCGGTTCCGGTTTTCTCATTAGGAATTTCTCAATAGCAGCCAGATAGTCTGGATTTGTGCCCGGTTGATGGCAATGGGCTCGCCCCCAATAACATGGGACTTAAACATAACTGGCGAAATGTGGGTGTACTATTAGGTACACCTCTTCGGGGATTACAGGTGTGATGTTATGTTATGAGTTTTATAACTTTTTCCATCGAATCGGAAACAACATTATCTTTTCGGAATGAAGAAAATTTAACGTCGTGATGAAAGTTTTGGCTACGAATCTTCTATCAAAAGATGTCATGAAGTTACGATACAGCCCTCATTGAGGCAATTGGGATGTGTTGTTTGAACATTTTTTAAAAGCAGCACCGCGTCGAGGGCTCAAGATATGCTGGACGGCTCAGTGGCCATTCTTAGAATAAAATCACAAGGTTTTTAATCAGTCTTCAGAAACATTTTCATATCTTAAGATTTATTTTTGGAAACCTTGTCTGATATTAAACTTTTCTCATTAATTTCATATTTTAAGATACTTCTAATATACTGGAGATAAAAATAAAACATTTTTGTCAAACAAAAATGCTTACAAAATAAAAATGTTACTTGAATTAATTAAATACGTGTACAAGCGGCGCAATCCGCTTCGCTGACCAGTCTGTCGGTGTACAGACGTCAAGCACATAAAACTACTACAATCTGTCAAATTTCTTTAATAGATTTGCAACTTTACTATTGCTAAAGCATTAGGTTCAAGGTTGATAGCGAAAATTTGACAGATTCGGGTAGCTTGATGTGCTGACGTCTGTTCCTCTGAAAAATACCTAACGCTTTTACAACATTAGTTTTAGTATATGTGAAACCTGAAACACGTGTCTAGTATTTTTGTGTAAACAATCTATGTACAAAATTTCAAAACTGTATCTTGAAAAATCACAAAGTTATAAGCTTGTTCTGTTACCTGGTTGTCTGCACAAAAACGTGGTCACCACGCGGCGCCGCCGCGCGTGCGCCTCCAGCGTCGTCTTGAGCTCATTGATAATAATAATTTGGCAGTAGGTACCTAAATGATTGCGATAGGTACTTAATGTCGCTCGTTGCCAACTTGTAACTTTTTTAAATATTTTTGGGACAAAATATATTATGTTTTAAAAATTAGTGGAATCGATTCAGTTACTTATTCTGAACAAACTATATTCAGGTTTCGCATATACTAAAAATAATGTTGTATAAATACGTCATTTGTTAACCTTATATTCTCACAACACTAATTCGGCTCCCTACATCAAAAAGTTAGGAAGAAGCCCTCTCATACATAATTCCGTATCCGATCTATTTCTCTCCAAGAATTTTCCAGAATACTTCGTATATTGCTTTCCTGGGATTGAGAACTTGGAAAAAGGCGTCGAGGTAACTAATAAATAAGTTTCGATGTCAAAACTTTGTGGGAGAGCCATTAATGTGACCACTGCATCTCGCCAAATAGGGACTTGACCCAAAAATGTTGGCAGGCATCCGATAAGGCTTGATTTATTACTTGTATCTACTTATTCTTTACGAATTATGGAGCGAAATTATTCTTTAAAGGTTTGATCGGATGTGAGGCTGGTAAGGACTGATTACGGAGTGCCTGCGGACATCGGACTCTCAAAGATCATCCTAGCCTTTCCGACCTGCCTAGCCTTTTCCCAACTATGTTGGGATCGGCTTCCAGTCTAACCGGATGCAGCTGAATACCAGTATTCTACATTGAGCGACTGTATATCTGGCCTCCACAACCCGGTTAGTACTGGGTACTACGACACCCCTTTGCAAGACTGGTTGTCAGACTTTCGTGCCACTGACTACTTAACGACTGTCAAAGGTCTCCAAATGACAGCTGGGACCAACGGCTTAACGTGCTTTCCGAGGCACGGAGGAACCCTTCCCCTCCTTGTCACAGCTGGTCAAATTTGTGAGACTCCACCCTCCCTAGTGTGACGTTACATATTTTACATGTTCACACACATGGAAGATGGAAATATTTTAAAGTTTTTCGTTAATAGTTCAAATTTCGTGTTTTAATACTTACATATTATGTTAAATTTTAAAATGTGACGTCACAAAATTTAGGAGCCCTCTCACCCCTTGTCACACAATGTCACACTTCGTTGACCCCTTCCCTCCCCCTCCCCCTTAACGTGTGACGTAATTTATGGATGGCCCCTTAGCCCAGAATTGGGTTTTATGTATTTTAAGAAAAAATAGCAAGATCTACAGTTCTGCCTGCGTGAGCTATATTAGAAGAAAGTGCGGCATATTGTATCCTGAAAAGATGTTTGAAGAAATAGATAACTATTCCTTCCAACTTTATACTTACTAAATTCTATGAATAAATCTCTATAGTCATAATGCCTGGTCACCACTCCTCCAGTCTAAAGTTTAAAAGCCCCTTTGTCATCGTCCAGAAGTCCTGAATGATTGATTGTAATACTTGATTATCTTACTTTCCCTTACGCCGAGAAAGTCCTGAGCCTTTTGGGTCGCCCCTGAAACGGAGTAAGCTGATTATGGAGCTAAATATAGATTTGGGAGAAATCCACGTAAATTTTTTATGTACATTCGTTACTTGGTTCTGGGGTTGGTGTTCTAGGGAGATAATCGGTAATGAATCTCGATTTATAACTAGATTTGGAAGGAGATTATTCTGTGGTTTTGGTTTTATTGAAATCTTTCAGTTTCAATTGAGATTAGAATTAGCAACGTTTTAGGTTGGACTAAAAGGAATTTTAATCTCAATTAGTAAAATAGGTATTTATAATATTAAAATGAAACTGCCTCTTTGTCTAGTGGTTGTAAACGCAACTGCTAAGCCCTGGTTTTGATTCCTGGGTTGGCCAAAGTGTTATTGAGTTTTTCCATTAGGAATTTCTCAGCAGCAGCCACGGAGTCTGGATTTATATGTTATTATATTATATGTTTTTTTTTTTTTTTTTTTTTTTTTTTTTTTTTTACCTTTGGATCATAGGTACAAATATTTTTTTTTTTTGTGCCCGTTTGATGCAATGGGCTCGCTTCCTATTACATGGGACTTAAATATAACTGGTGAAATTTGGGTGTACTGCTAGGAACATAAGCAAACCGTGATGTTACGTTATGTAAAATTTAAAGCATTTTCAGTTTACCTCCATTCTAAATCGATTGTGATGTCTCTAGGACATAATTACAATGTTTTGACTCAAAAATTAATCTACTCCACATAAACTTATTATTATGAGAATTGGCGCTCAATAATGTTTGGCTTGCCAATAGCCTAATAAAATAATTATTAAGTGTTATAATGACCATTGAAAATGCCTGTAAAAATATCACTAGAGAGGTAATTACCTAGTATAATTTGAATGAATAATAGAGAGAGAGAAACAGCTGCAAAAACGTAATTATTCAAACACAGAGACACATTTCAAATTCAAGTCACAATTTACTTATAATTTTGATTAACTGTTTGAACAGACTGTATAATTGGGCATTTGTAAAAAAGGAAAAAAAACTACTCTACAAAAACTCCAGCACTGAACACGTTTCTGAAATTCATCTAACCAGCGCAGCGTAAACAAACTTTGGGAGTACGAAGAACAGGGTGTAAAGTTCTTCATCCCCATAGAAAATGGAGAATCCACCGACTAGACGGGTGTTGTGTCTGGTGGGCTACTGCCCGGCAGTTGTTGACAGGTTCTTATAGTCTTAAGACGCGGATAACTTGCACAATGTAGGATTTAGATGTTTAGTTTATCATCTATGTCATAGATGGCGCTGTAGTACTTTTTGTTCTATGTTGCTGTAGTACTCTTCGTAGTGCCGCTACAAAACCATTGACTACATGATAGACAAAAATTAAGTGAAGCGTATAAGCTGTATCTGACACACTATGGTGGAGTGGAGAGCCAATAGTAAAGTTCGAGCCCAGGCTGTCTGCCTACGCGCTCCTCTAAGCAAGCTCTGTGAAAGCAGCATGTCCTAGAACCTAAAAATCGAAGGCCTGTCACATCCACACCTGCATTGTGCCCTTGTGGTGGATTATAATCCGCTTCCTCTAATAGAACGGAGGCCTGTGTCCCAGCAGTGGGAAAGAACAGTATCGGCTGTTTATATGCAGTATGGTAGCAACTGGAGCTCGTGGGTAAATGAGAACAGCCGCTCGGGTCGATCATCAAGGTTAAGCAGCGCTTGTTAAGTTTGGTCTTTGGATGTGTGACCATTCATTACATATCAAGACTCTTTCGTGCCCCGGAAAGCACGTCCAGTCTTTGGGACTGGTTGTCATCAGTGGCCCGAAAGTCAGACAACCAGTCTTACCAAGGGGTAACGTATTACCCAGTACTAACTGGTTTGTGAAGGTCAGATAAGCAGTCGCACCATGGAAAATAACTGGTACTCAGCTGTAGCCAGTTAGACTGGATGCCGACCCCAACATAGTTGGGAAAAGGCTAGGCAGATAATGATCGTAGCAACTAAGGTGGAAAATAATATTTGGCTTCACAACCAATCAGGCCTAGTAAGAGACCCACCATACCACAGATAATAAATAATGAGTTATACATTTTGCACGCTGTGCCCATTTTCTTGCGTCACTGTGGTCCCAGTGTAATATAAGCTCTAAAAGTCATGTCTGTCTTTCTCACTGTCACGTGAATCACCAAGATAATAAATTACCCTTACCGTTTATGAATAAAACACATAAAAGGGCCAGTTTAGCTTTCCCAAGCCAAATAAATGGCGCCGAACGTAATTTGTTACGTCTCACTTATGCGACGCAAAAATATAACAAGAACTTGTGTTACACGGCGTCCTAGATGAGCAATGAAAGCGATGTAAAGAGAAAATATGAAATAGAATGAATGTACTCCTATGTGGTTTATCTTTTTTAGTTAGCCTGTTATGAAGGCTTCCCCCAGTCCTTGATGCATGAGGAATTTATGACCTATGCTTTTGCAAATATCTTCGTAGGGTGACGCGTGGAAAAGTGAGTAGCGGCACTACAAAACATAGTACAGCGCCATCTATGAAACAAATGTGGAACTAACAATTCAAAATCGCTATATTAAACTTATCCTCAACATAACATCATATAAAAACCCCGACAACAACTGTTGGGCAGCAGCTCACCAGACACAACACTCGTCTGGTTGGCAGATCCTCCCTTTTCTATGGGGGATGAAGAACTGTACACCCTGTTCTACATACCCGTGTAAGTGCGACGCCTGGATTTTTGTCCTTCCATTAACGCAACAAGCACAGCGGAAGGGACACCACGTATTCAGTACATCATTCTGAGCCCCACATAGAAATTTTGCATCGGTTATTAAAAAAAAAATCTCCTGTTTCCTACAAAAGTGCAATGGTACACTACATAGTCAAAATGTATGGAACAGCTGATATATTTTTTTTTAAACCGATGAATAATTTTTATGTGTGTGGCTCAGAATGTTGTACTGAATTCGTGGTAACCGTTTTCGCGTCGCTGTTCCTTCCACACTGTATACTTAGCAGACCACTGCTGAACATAGGCCTCAGTATCGCGTACTCGTTGCAGTAATCTAACGCATGCAACGTATTCTAATATCTGAATGTACCTTCGCAGTGAAAAACTTAAGGATTAAGTCAGTTTGACTGGGGTTACCGAGAGCTAGCTCTCCAGGGTCGTTCACTTGCATCTGAGCAACGCCTCAGAACGTTTAGAACTGGGCCCAAATAGCAGCTATGTACCGTCGAAACCAAAAAAAGAAGACTAATATCCTGGATGAGACTGGCACAAGAACGTGGACCTTGGCACAAGCAAAGATAGGCCTAAACCCCAGCAGTGGTTGAAGTCGAGCTATGATTGATGATGAAGATGAATATCCCGCAAAGAAGTTCACATCGTGTCGCCATCGCCTCGCATTCATACCTCACCTAGGACAAATTAATGAAAACATAACTCAAGGTGTCACAGTTAATAACACTGCCCTCTCTCTCCCGTCCCGTTACATATAATATTTATTCTAATACTATAAATGGGGTAATATGTCAGTCTGTCTCGGTATTGTCGAGGTGGGACGTGTCTACGATATATGTATGCGCTGATGTAGACCAAGGTCTAGCTGTCTGCTTAGATATTTAGTTTTAAGGCCAGAAGTTAGTAGGAAATTTATTTAGCAGTAGTTGAATGGCGGATTGATATTGCGAAGTATGAGTTATGATTTATGTGTATCTCTTGCGATACCGCTCGTTCGCGCGTTTGGGTGGAGGCGGCGAAGCAAATGTATTAGCAGTGCGCCGCGCTGAGAGGCGGCGAGGTCCTCATGAACTCACAAAATACTCTCTTCCTTTCAAATACCTGCTTAAAGACCTGACTACCAACAGTCATCATCATCTGTATAGCCTTTTCCCAACTATATTGGGTTCGGCTTCTAGTCAAACCGGATGCAGCTGAATACCAGGATTCTACATGAAGCGACTGCCTATCTGACCTCCACAACAAAGTAAGTTCGGGGAGATACGATACCCCTTGGTAAGATTGGTTGTCAGACTTTCGGGCCACTGACTACCTGTAACGACTGTTACAGATCTACGAATGACAGTCGGAACCAACGGCTCAACATGCTTTTCGAGGCACGGGGGAAACTCGGTATGTAATGGGTGATCACCCATCCACGGACCAACCTAGGCAAGCCCGGATTAACCTAAAGATCGACACGAGGCGCTGTTATTATTTAGCCACGAGCTCCTCCAGCACGAGCTGACTATCAACAGTGTCTGAGGATTTTTTTTTTATACTAAATAGGCTTACTCTTGACCTCAATCTAGTCCTGAGGACAGATATGAGGTTGACGATGGAACATATAAGAGAGCGTTCCCTTAAATCGCCTTGCACACTACTTAGGCACGATGCCAACTCCTGAATGTACATAATATACGTCTATGTAAAACGACATGTACGTATTAAAAGCAGGATTAGGAACAGCGGCACGGCGATGCATATGAGTGGATTTCTTCGTACTAAGTACTATGTGTGCTTTGGTTCTGATAGAAAGGGGATTATTTCCTACTAGTCTTTTCATCTGTTTACATGAATTTCTATTCTGGTTAGATATTATGTTAGCGTAGTTTATTATTGTTTAAATAAGAAGGAAAAACTTGGATATAACCTCATAAAAGTAACATGAGTATACACAATATGACGTGCGATTGCCGGTATCCGTGTTCCTGATTCATGTGAACCATATTTCAAAGAATATAAAATTTTGACCATTCCTGCAATTTACATTTTTTTACATTATTTATAAAAACAAATGAAAATCTATTTGATAAACTCAAATCGACAAGATATAAGTTGAGAATTTCTAATGTACCACATAAAACGGCTCTATTTAACAAAAGCTTCTTTGGCATGGCATCAAAAATATACAACAAGATACCTATCGACATTCTGAGCACTAAGGAACTTCCAGTATTTCAAAATAAACTGCGTAAATTTTTAATTGAGAAAGCATACTACACGATCCAAGATTTCTTGAATCATTGATTGAATTGTTGACCATGTATTAATTTTACTGTATATTGATATTTTGACATTTATAGTGACCAAATTTGACACGTAAAATAATTTTAAATGTAATGCCGCTACCTAATTATTGTATGCTTATTAGGCAGGACATATTGGAACTTTAATTTATTGTTTAGACCTGTAACTAACATATGCCCATAATAAAATATTTTGAATTTAAATATGAATGAAGTAGTTATTATGTTATTGAATCCTTTGAAAAACCCGCAAGATAGGTACACGATTTTCAAAATTCTTTATACACGACTGCTGAGCATGATTTCCTGGGTTCGAATCCGAGGTCGGGCTAACTGTTAGTGGGGTTATCCATCAGGAATTTCTCAGTGGCAGCCACAGAGTCTGGATTATTGCTCGTTTTAAACATAACTGGCGAAATGTGGGCGTTTTAATAGGTCTCCTCTGCCTAACCCTTCCAGGTTGACAGGTGTGATGTTTATGTTATTTCAGTAGTCAAAATACATAAAGCGTTTATTTCAGAATTCCTAGATCTATTTATTTATGATCAATTTATATTTGCAGTTTACACCACACATGCAAGTTATTGGTTTAACATAAAAATCATGTAAAACTACATCAAAACAGTCAGAATTAGAATTTTAAAAAATATATTATGAAGTTAACAATAAATGGTAGATGTAATAGAATTAGAATAAAAATAAACAAAAAAATTATTCAGCATTAAAATTAAAATAAAGGCAAAACAATTGGGAATTGGACTGTGGTAGTACGCATGACGACCAATCAAGCTATACAAAACCAGTTCATCTCTCATTGTATAGGAAATCTACAACATTAACTTTAGTATATGCGAAACCTGATACACGTGTCTAATGTTTTTATGTAAAGAATCTATGTACAAAATTTCAAAACCGTATCATGAAAAATCACAAAGTTCTAAGCTTGTTCTGTTACCTAGTTGTCCGCACAAAAACACGAACACCACGCAGCGCGCGCCTCCAGCGTCGTCTTGAGCTCATTGATAATAATAATTTGACAGTAGGTACCTAAATTATTGCCCTAGGTACTCAAAGTCGCTCGGTATCCAACTTTTAACTTTTTTAAATATTTTTGGGAAAAATATAACATGGTTTAAAAATTATTGGAATCGATTCAGTTACTTATTCTGAACAAACTATATTCAGGTTTCGCATATACTAAAAATAATGTATACAAAGCGAGACCATGTTATACTGGAATAAGCTACGCTAAGCTAGCTTGATGTGTCGCCGCGTGTATGTTACGTAGAGCAAGAAATTCACGGAATCCATTAAAATCTTCAGCACAACTTAACAATTTCAACCTCTGTACAAACACCTACTCTAATAGTTCGTTGCCCTTTACACCAAAATGTCAACAACATAAAAATAGTAAATGCAAAGCAAATTCATATTTCAATACCAAAACACTCACCCGTATAATCGAATTGAAACATAGAAAATGGCGACAAAATAAAAGTGTTTTCGATGAAATCAAGATAAAGATATAAAGCTGTAGGGTTGGTTGACATTTGACAACGTGAAAAGTATCTCTTCACAAAATGTCCCCTCGTTATTTGTGTCATAGCGTTTGTCCATGCAGAATGTTTAATTTAAAATGTTGACATTTTAAAAAGGATAAGCCTTTTACTTTTAACATGCACGCGTAGCATGAACACCGTAGAAATGGGTTTTGTCGACGGAAGAAACGGGTTTTGTCGACGGAAGAAACGACAAAATGTCAGATTTTTTTTGTAGATCTGTCATTTTGTCGATTCTTCCGTCGATAAAACCCGTTTCTACGGTGGTCATGCTACGCGTGCATGTTAAAAGTAAAAGGCTTATCCTTTTTAAAATGTCAACATTTTATCATTGATCATGTATATAAGGTCTATCTTTTCTAACACGAAATATTTTAAGGGTAACTTCTATAAGTCGTAAAGTCGCCATAGCAACAACAAAAAAAAAATATCTGAGTGTTTTTTTTTACGAAAATATTTTAATTCAAAAATTTTTTGAGACTTTTTGCATAAAACCTTTACTCCCAGATTCTAACAATGACAGTAGGTAAATACGACGTAGTAAACTAGCGTAATGGATGTTTAAAAATAAAGAGCCAGTATTTTTTTTTTGCGTCATTTAATTTTAAATTATTTATTTTTATAAAAAAAATATACTCATTAAAATCCCTTGAAATGGCTTCGTTATAGCCATTAGATGATTCTCTGAAAATATTTCGTGTATGAATAGTTAGACCTTATATAGTAGTGGAAAAGTATTTAATTTTTTTATCAAACCGGAATACGTATGTAAATAATGTAAATAAAAAAAATACTTTCACTGTTAGCCTGCATCATCGCACTACCGGGCATGATCAACTTCAACAGTTCTTACGATCCAATTTCGTGATAACAATCGATACATACAAATAAATAAAATTGAAGTGTCTGTTTATAATATCAAAATAACAGCTATTTACTGAATGCATATGAAAATATACAACGTGTAACAGACATAATACAGACAGAAAGGAGGGAAGGAAAAGGAGGAAGGAGGTTTTTTTATGAAAGGATATGCTGCAGAACATCAAACTGAACAACTTCCTCCATGGGTCCAATATCGTAAATGCGAAAAAAAAAACAATTTTTGTCTGTCTGTTTGTTTCGTTTGCTACCAATTGTGACGGGACTTTTACTGGTAGACGGCTGATGTTATAAGGAATAACTTAGGCTTCTTTTATTTTAAAAAGGATTAGGGTACCGTGCAAAAATAGTAAAACCCTTGAAATTGTTAACAAAATCCGATTCAAATAGGGAAGTCGGACGAAGATCGGGGGACACAGCTAGTAAATAATAAGGATTGCACGTGGTCTGCTGCAGTAGGCTGAATATTAATCATCTTTAAACGCCGACGTGAGGGTGGATGGCTTTTATGATTTGATGAGCAAAAAGTTAGCCCCACTAATTCGCAGAATTCGAGGTAGTGGCAAGGGAATCTTGAGGATGATTGTGGATCGACCAGTATCGCCAGTGGTGGGAAGGCTCGTCAGGCTACATGTCTTCTGATAAATCATAAATCATATTTATTTCTGTAAATTGGTTTACAAAACTCTTTTACATGTCACAACATGTTCTGTTTTAAAACTAGATGGGGCCGGTGTTTCGTACCTGACTAATCTGAGAATCGATCTGCCATTGATCGATTTGGTCTGCGATCGCCAACCCGCGTGCCAAGCGTGGCGATTATGGCAAAACCCTCCCAATGGGGGAGGCCTATGTCCAGCAGTGGACGTCTTTCGGCTGAAATGATGATGATGATGATGAATCTGAGAAGAAACATCCGAAACAAACTCAGAGGTCACCGTCTCTTTTAAAATCCAGACATTGCTCAAGTCATACGAGATGATTTTAATCTAAAATAGTTTTATTCTACTACTTACTACCTACATAAATTGCTATTAACTTAGTCTTAGATAATTAATTTGTTACTAAAATAATATGGACATTACCTAGTCTGAAATAAACAAATTTTATTTATTATTTAAAAACGGTACTAGGCGCACAGACAAAAAAAAATCATACATTTTAACGCAACATTACCCGTCTCACATTTCAGTTTATTTAATTTCCACTCTATAACACGAAGACCAGTATGAGGCAGTAACTATAACAATTACGACAATGGACGACGATTCCATAAAATTTCAGACGCCTGCAATAGACCGTAAACGTGCACTGAATTACATGAGGACGCAAAATGCTGGTATAAACGATCGCTAGGGTAATGGCAATATACAGGGTAGAAGGAACATCCACGCATAAACGATTACTACGTATTTAGTACGTACTTCTGACCATATCGGTATTTAAAAAAAATCTGCTCTGCCATACATTTTGACAGTTTTTAAATTACTGATGAAAGATTTCTATGTAGGGAGGTTTCGGAATAAAGTAGGTACTGATCACGTGGTAATCGTTTGTGCGTCGATGTCCCTTCCACCCTGTATACGGTGCCTATTAGATCTAAGGTAACAAGGTATCAAATCTATAGAGGCAAATATCTATAGAACGGAGCTCAAGCTGAATGAAAATGAACCTTATTAGCATCAAATTAATGTTCTTATTCGTATAATACGCTTGATCATGGTCACTTGTAGAAATATGCCCATTATCGTTCTACCAATAAGATTTATATTCGGATGAAGATATACATACATAGATCTCAGCCTTAAAGAACACAGTTTGATTAGTAAGTGGGTGCTGTTCATGCTATACTGCCTATTCTGAACCACGTCAAGCTTATTTTTTGTTGAGGTGGACCTGAAGACGCGAGATGTTCCGAGACTCAGTCTCCAAAGGATTGTACAAGTTTTCATTTCAAGCTACAAAATTGGTTCCTAGTTGCGTCACCCGTATTGTTCCCAATGCAGCACGTTTCCTTTTAAGTTTACCGTACCTCAAAACATAAAAACGGAACCCAAGGATCACTTCGTTGTCCGTCTGCTGTTAATCAGTTTGTTTGTGCTTGGTTGTGTTTTATTCTTAGCATAAAATATTTTATCATTCAACCCGACTACGGAACCTTTTTTGGTGTTCCGACACGCAATGAGCGGGGGTTTTCCCTTAACGTAGAGAATCTTCATTTTGAGAAGGCTTAAGTAGAACATCTTTTACACGGTGGTTGTCCTCAGCTAGCACATACTGTTTGACAGTATCGCTGTAGTTTTAATATTATTATTTTTTTTGTTTTTTTTTTAGTTTTAAATTTAATGTATTCTAGCACATAGCACTCCAAAGCTACAGCTGAAAATCATCGTCCGCAGTAGTCCCTAAAGTGTTGCCATCTATCATTATGCTGAGCTTATTAGTTTTTTTTTACTACTTTAAAGGAGTTTTATTTGTATGAATTGTAGTATTCAAAAACCGTATTACCCAGTACTAACTAGGTTGTGGAGGTCAGATAGGCAGTTGCTTCATGTAAAATACTGGTATTCAGCTACATTCCAACATAGTTGGCTACACTTTCTCTTATTGCATTCAAAAAAAAATATACGTGTCGAATTGAGAACCTTCCCCTTTTTTTCGTCGGTTAAAAACCATGAAAAGAATTGTATCATCTTTTTTTCACGACAACCCTGACACTGAAAATCAAACGAGATCAAAGCAATACCTACACGATTATCTTCGCAGACATTGAAACGAACGGATATTGCAGTCGAGGGGTTGAAATTTTAAAGATCCTCGTTATATTATTTTGATCGAAGCATAATTTGCGTCTCATTCTTGTCTTTTGATCTGAAAAATCGTTTTCTTTGTGACTGATGTTTATTGTCATTTAAATGAGATATGTGTTATCATAAAAGCGGCAGGTTATTTAGAATAATGAGACATTTTCATATCAATTGCTACAAAACAGATCAAACGAATTGAAATGAAAGAGATTATGTGCTATCTTCGGGAGCATTATCATCACCTACAAGCCAATATGAAATACAGTGAATATGTATTAGAAAATTCAGAGGTTGTGTTGTTTTGTAAATTCGTGTAGAAGTCTAAACGGATTGAATTGACGGCACGATTGGCGCAGTGGCTTAGCGATTGACTGCTGCGCTGCGTTTCGCGGGTTCGATTCCGCACGGAACAAATCAACTATCTGTAGGCCAAACAAATGTTTGGCCTACAGATAGTTGTTTCGGGTCTGGCTGTTGTGTATGTGAGTTTAAATGTTTGTAAACACACCCACGATACAGGAGTACATCATAGCGAGGAGCAACGTATTAAAATAATTGTAGTCTTACCAAGGGGTATTCTATTATCCAGTTATTGTGGTGTTGTTGCTCGCATCGCATCCGATCGGAACGGATTTTAAACGATATTAAATCGAGAATATATTTAGAGTCTAAAGGGTGTAAATAGACCCTTAATAGCCGAAAGACACTTGTTCTCCCCGTCTTCGCGATCATATTTTTGTTCTAGACCATACCTGGGAACCTTCTAGTTACAGAGATATTGGGGGTCATTCCAACTTTTTCACAAGTTTTTTTTTTAAATACATTTTTTTTAATATAAGATTTTAACTTTACATACCTTCACGACCCGCGTACTACTCAATCCATTCATCAGCACAATGCTTTAAGTGCTTTCCATTGAGTCCTACCGTACAACGTGATTTTTCACCCCAAAAAGTGTCATTTCCCAGCTATAATTTTTGAGTAAAGTTACTTAGTTTGATGTACAGAATGCTTGGTTGACGGCTATGTGAAGGGTCTGTTTACACCCTGTATATTACCAAGCCGCGCACGCAACTTGACCGTGGGCGTCTCCCGCGACACGCGATCGTAACCGAAAGTATACCGTGACGCGCGATCGGCTCGTCGTATCCGATCGACAGGCGAACGTCAACGCGTCAGCGCGGTCGTCAACACGGTAGGAATCAAACTATTTGACTAAGCGCAGAAACGGATACGTTCGCAAGCGAATGTACGGAGCCGATCGTATGCGACGACATCCTGCCGGACGCGATGACTGTCGCCGTATCCGTTCGTATCCTTTCCGATCGAAATTATCCTTTAGACGAGAAGCTAATCTAACATAGTTGGGAACAGACTAGCCAAAAGATTTCAAATAGTTTCTCTCAAATCTGAATCGAAAGCGCATGAAAATGAATTCACTACAACGAAAACTGACTTTTGAAAACGAAAAAAAATAAGAAACAACTTTTACCGAAATATTTCCAACACAACATCAAACAAACTTATTCGCGAAACGAAGTAACCACACTAACTAAATAACGTTCAACTTGGCGCAGTCAAGTTTTCGAATTTCCCGTGATTACAGTTCTTCTTAAGCTGTCGTTTCTTGCAGCTGCAGTTAGGAACGTAACTGGTACTTTAAAATTTCGACTTTCAATTGGTCGTTACTGATGTAATGGCGGCTTGAAATTCCCGGGACTAGGGTTGTCACGATTAAATTCGTACAAGTTTAATTTTTAGTCGTAGCGAGAGATTTTGTCTTAGCCCAGCAAAAATGAAAAATCAAAATCTTTGATGACGTAAAATTGTAATCAGTAATGTTTGGAACTCACAAAAATTCAAATGGAAGAGGGCAGGCCACGTAGCACCTTCAAATAATGAAAAATGGGCTAAGAGAACAACCATGTGTGGTCAGGACCAAAAAGAAAAAGAAGGCATGGTCGGCCCCAAGAGAGATGGGATGATGAAATTAATAAAACGGCGGGAAAAAACTGGCTTACTATAGTAGGAGGCAGAAAGAAGTGGCAACAAATGGGCCTTTACCCAAAGAGGGGTCCATCCAAGGGCCCTCCCCTTGGATGGACCTCTCTTAATCTTATGAAGTTTCATATTAATTATCTTTTATATATTTTTTTATATTAAGGCAAAATAAAGGGTTTTATTTATATTGTTTGGAACTTGACTCTCTTGTTGGCCCAGCAGTTTCAACTGCAAATGCTGTACTGTAGACCAGATGGGTCTTGGGTTCGATGTTCGATCGGTCCCAGATCGGGCAAGTATTATTGGGTTTTTCCATTAGAAATTCCTCAGTAGCACCCCTCAGACGGGATGTGTACCCGTTTTATGGTAATTGGCTCGCCTCCTATTACATGGGTAATATATAACTGGCGAAATAAATGTAGATGTACTGAATACACCTCTGTTGAAGACCGTTGTTTTCTTTTACTAGGATCATGTGCTGAATTCATGGTAAACAGTGTATATTCCATTAAACCAGTTAGTTATGTCCTTCAAGGAAGCAAGCAATTACTAAAACAATCACTCAGCCGCAAGCTGCCCATAAACACGTAGCAATGGCCAGCCATAGCCATTGTGTGGTGGACGAATCGCCAGTGTGTACGCTACAGTACATTACACTAGACATGTCGCCTGTCCAGCGGGTGTTGGGATGAATAAACACGAGAATCATAGTCTCGAGGTCTATCATGGACGTTGGAAGTGTTTTGGTTTAGTCGGCCTCGTTATTGATTAACTATTTTTCGGTGTACGTCATATCACGACAACAATAATTAGCCCCTTCAGTCCCATTGGCCCAAGTGATGATTTAACATTATAAAGAGGTAAAGGAGATGTTTCAAAATGTTTGGAACTCCGGCGAGTAGTAAAAGCGGCTACACTATACTCAAGCACGGTTTTAAAAAAGTTTTTTATTTCTGCCTTTTTTGTTGTGGTATGATGGTATCTTACTCAAATTATTATCGAGAACTTCCTATTCATGGTATAAACAACAAACATTTCTTCCTAGCCATGGTATAAACAACAAACATCTCTTCCTATCCATGGTATAAACAACAAACATCTCTTCCTATCCATAATATAAACAACAAACATCTTTTCTTATCCATGGTATAAACAACAAACATCTCTTCCTATCCATGGTATAAACAACAAACATCTCTTCCTATCCATGGTATAAACAACAAACATCTCTTCCTATCCATGGTATAAACAACAAACATCTCTTCCTATCCATGGTATAAACAACAAACATCTCTTCCTATCCATGATATAAACAACAAACATCTCTTCCTATCCATAGTATAAACAACAAACATCTCTTCCTATCCATGGTATAAACAACAAACATCTCTTCCTATCCATGGTATCAACAACAAACATCTCTTCCTATCCATGGTATAAACAACAAACATCTCTTCCTATCCATGGTATAAACAACAAACATCTCTTCCTATCCATAGTATAAACAACAAACATCTCTTCCTATCCATGATATAAACAACAAACATCTCTTCTTATCCATGGTATAAACAACAAACATCTCTTCCTATCCATGGTATAAACAACAAACATCTCTTCCTATCCATAGTATAAACAACAAACATCTCTTCTTATTCATGGTATAAACAACAAACATCTCTTCTTATCCATGGTATAAACAACAAACATCTCTTCTTATCCATGGTATAAACAACAAACATCTCTTCCTATCCATAGTATAAACAACAAACATGTCTTCCTATCCATGGTATAAACAACAAACATCTCTTCTTATCCATGGTATAAACAACAAACATCTCTTCCTATCTATGGTATAAACAACAAACATCTCTTCTTATCCATGGTATAAACAACAAACATCTCTTCCTATCCATGGTATAAACAACAAACATCTCTTCTTATCCATGGTATAAATAACAAACATCTCTTCTTATCCATGGTATAAAAAACAAACATCTCTTCTTATCCATGGTATAAACAACAAACATCTCTTCTTATCCATGGTATAAACAACAAACATCTCTTCCTATCCATGGTATAAACAACAAACATCTCTTCTTATCCATGGTATAAACAACAAACATCTCTTCCTATCCATGGTATAAACAACAAACATCTCTTCCTATCCGTGTTATAAACAACAAACATCTCTTCTTATCCATGGTATAAACAACAAACATCTCTTCTTATCCATGGTATAAACAACAAACATCTCTTCTTATCCATGGTATAAACAACAAACATCTCTTCCTATCCATGGTATAAACAACAAACATCTCTTCTTATCCATGGTATAAACAACAAACACCTCTTCCTATCCATGGTTTAAACAACAAACATGTCTTCTTATCCATGGTATAAACAACAAACATCTCTTCTTATCCATGGTATAAACAACAAACATCTCTTCCTATCCATGGTATAAACAACAAACATCTCTTCCTATCCATGGTATAAACAACAAACATCTCTTCCTATCCATGGTATAAACAACAAACATCTCTTCCTATCCATGGTATAAACAACAAACATCTCTTCCTATCAATGGTATAAACAACAAACATCCTCTTCCTATCCATTGGCTATATTTTAAATTTAAAAATAGCTGTTTTAACTAACACGCCTAAACTACAGAAACGAAATTTTTTGACAGATATACATGAAGAAAGATATACTTAGGCTACTTTTCACCTCATCATCATCATCATTTCAGCCGAAAGACGTCCACTGCTGGACATAGGCCTCCCCCAAGAAGGGGGGGGTTTTGCCTTACTTTTCACCTAAAATCTTTGATATCAGAAGAAGGTAGTTTCCACATAATGTAACAATTTCTATACCGAACGAATGACCTGAAATATTTCTCGTCTAACAAAAAATATTATTTTTCTGTAAAAATATTCCTTTGTTTATGCTCCGTCCTTATTTTCTTTACAACTTTATGATCCGGACAAAATATGTTAAAATAAAAGGACCAAATAACATTGAAGAAGTGGGTCTCGTTATGTCCAAAAAATATATTTTTATTTCCTGCGCCATTTTTTCTCAGATACGTCAATCTGGTGTTTGGTTATTCGCAAGTAATAGGCAATTTTCGTTTCCTATTGAATAACTTTGACTGTTGAATACTTAAAAAGAAATTTTAGAAAGATATCATTAAAATCTGTACCGATTTAGTTCTGCTGGAGCCCCGAAGAGTTAGGCAGAGGTGTACCAAATTGTACACCCACATTTCACCAGTTATATTTAAGTCCCATGTAATAGGGGGCGAGCCTATTGCCATCAACCGGGCACAAATCCAGACTCCGTGGCTACAACTGAGAAATTCCTGATGGAAAAACCCACAAACACTTTACTCTGGAATAAAAACATAACAATACTACTTTATGACGTCATGGCATCAGTGATGATTTTTCAATCATGATTTAACTCATAACTTAAGAATAAATTATGACGGTATGACAGCTTTTGTATAAAAAATATGTCTAACCGCCATATTTATTATTCATGCAAAAGTTACCTGACGGTTGAAAAATCAGCCTTAAGTTCAGATTTTCAGTTACAGTATAACCACTTTAAGTGTACGGTTCAAGGTGGCACCACCTTGAACCGCACACTCAAAGTGTTCCACGACCGACCCACCTTCACACTGAACATTCACACCAGTGTTAAGGTGGAGAAATTTCTTTCCCAGCCTTCACACTGTCACACTGTCACACTTTCAAAGTTCAGTGTGAAGGTGGGTCGGACAGGACTTTTTTTTTCACACCAGTGTTAACGTTGGGAATGTATGAATGATCAAAGAAAAAAAACAAAACACGAAAATCATTATTTGTATAAAAACATGGTACATTAAGGTCTTATAAATAGGGTTGTGAACTTACATGTTTCGCTATAGAATGGCATACAAATATTAGGACATCTTAAATGTAAAATTTTAATACAACATCAATTAGTGTAAATTAATATTATAATATGTCTAGGCAATAAGAATGACATTTACAATTCAGGATTCGTATTTATTCGAAATCTTAACTAAAATAGACTCTTTTAATTAAAGAAAACTTTTAAAAAATATATCAAATTAAAATACTTTGTAGAACTCAGTAGCCATATGTATCGGTTAATTTTTTTTTAAGAAATTCTTTTACACTATAAAAACAATTGTCAATAAGCCATTTATGTAATTTAGATTTAAAATATTGTATGTAGTGAAATTTATAAAAATCAACCTCTTTAAACAAGTTCACTATGTCTTCAACGTGTTCTTGTTTAAAATCCTGATGTAGGGGACCTTCCCTCAACTGATTTCAGCACTTTTGTGTCAAATGGTCATGGCTCAGACGGCTGCTGAGTGGTTTAAACAAATTCTTGCTGAGTAATACATTCGCTCTTTGTAAATTTAATAGCTGAGAGAGCGGTTCAAAAATGCACCCGCTTTCATTATCAGACACCCGTGCAAGCTATTAATTTTTCAATTATATATTTTTTTTATTTCAAAATGGCATCTCGCAGTTCAACCTAGGAGGTTGTCGTCTGCTCAACCGGACTATCCTGTGGGTGCCTTGAGTGTAAGGCCTCCAGCCAGAGCAAAAAAAAACTTACAAACTAAGCGACTACACGTTAAGCCGACTACAAGAGCTAAAAGCATGTTTTACAATACGTGGATCATATAGATCCACTGCAGTAAAAAAACACAGAAAAATATATGATATTCTTCAGTATATATGCTAGTTCGATACTGTGTTGAAAACATAATACTACAAATTTGATATGATAGAAAAAAATCGCAAAGATGCCTCTAAACATTTCTGTTAACGAGTAAAACCATACTAATATACATGCAATCATTCTGATTTTTTGTCAAATTATTCTTCACGCAACAAAGTAACGTGATACTGTTTTAGTTTTTTAATCCAATCAATAGATTTTTTGCAAATCACATATTTTTATCTCTGAACAAAATACGTGCGCATGTATGCGTAAACGCCTGTGTACCGACAGTGCCGGCCGAGGCCTGATGCTATACGGACGTGTCGCTCGTTTTGCCGCATTTTCGCCGCATTATTACGCCAAGGTTGTTTACTGTTTTGTATAATTTTATTCATAAATTCATTGTTTTATGTCTTTATTCCGTAAATATTTTTGTTTCGTGTAAATATAAAATATTTTAAGTTAAAATAGCGTAATAAATAAGGTACTTCTGGTCATTTGTAAGTATGGGAAATAAAGTGAAACCTATTACGAGAACTAAAAAAAGTTCATATAAATCAAACGCCCAACATATGAACGATATTAAAACGTAAGAACATTTTAGTATTACTAAATATTAATTTTTATAACGATATAAAACTATGAATTTTGGAAACGTATTTCTGGACATTTGACGGATGGATGTATAGTTCGCATACATTCAGTTATTTCGATCAGTAGTGTAACTGTTACTGCAGTGTATTTGGTCGAGGTATGGGTTTGCAATCCAGAGTATCCGGGTTCGATTCCAGGAAAGTGATGTTATGTTTTTGCGAACTAAAATTCTACGCAGTATATTCATATAAAATTAAATACTCAATAATAAATAACTAAAAAAAAACATTTGAAATGTAATTAATTTTTACTGGAGAAAGTTGAAAATATCGACACTGAAATTATTTTCAATGCGTAACAGGCCATTCGCACTGCGCAGTTTAGGTATGAATTTGCAAGTACGCGGCAGGTCCGTCTGCTGGACTAAGGACTAGCCGCGCCGGCCGCGTCGCCAGTTTTGCGGATCTCTCTTTGTAAGGAAAATGTATACAGAGCGAGGCCATGTTATACTGGAAATTTATAGCTTGGTGTGTCGCCGTGTGTTCATCCTTGTACTATTTTGTATTCTTTGACTAGAATAACAATAAAAAACAGATAAATACCTACCTAATATTTTTGTTGAAAGACTGCAGCTTATTGGTAACGGGCATTGCGAAATAACAGATTCATCTGAAAATTGCGATGTTACTTATCACAAGTAAGAGTTTAATTTTATTGATATAGTTTTTAATAAATAAGAATTATAAAATTGTAAGAATGTTAGGTAGACACGGCGGCACATGAAGCTATACAATTCCAGTATAACTTGGCCTCGCTTTGTATACATTTTCTATACAATGAGAGATCCGCATAAACTGGTTTTTTATAGCTTGATTACCGCGCGTACCTAATCTTTTACTTGTGGCTAACAATTTGTCTGTTCTTACTTTCGCGCCATCTATTGAATACTCGGGCGTAACCTCTCTAGAGATTAGTCTTGAGAGTTAATTGTTTTGGGCGTCGTCGTTAGATGGCGTTCACGTTTATTGTGTAAATGTGTGCGTGCGTCACTCAAGGTCACTTAGCCCTTGTAGTCCTCTTAAGGGCACCCCCTGTGGGGTACTCACCTAGGCCTAGGGCGTCGCTGGGGGAGGACAGCAAAGGGACAGGCTGGATCTAAGTGGTGTCATTATTTAGGGACTGATTTTGGACTACAGGCTCAGCCACGCGGGCTGGCTCGAGCAAGTGTCGGGGAGGGCATGGGACGGGGTGGTGTACGTTACCCTAGCGGGAAAGTGGCTCCTAGAGTGATATGCGTGGAACGTATAATTAGTGTATAATCAACAAAGCGCGACCATACACCACATTTCATTCACAATTCGTCGATTACAACAAAACCAAATGATATTGCCGCTAATATAACATTTTTGTTTATGATATTGATGACCATCGAACAAAAGTACTTTTCCCCCATTTCTCTCAATGAGAGAAAAATCCATTGTAATTTAAGGATTATTATTATCCCCTTACCACGGGCACAAGATGGTTGGATCAGAAACACAGGCATTGATGACAGTTCCTGCTGACATAATATGAAACTTCATCTTACTGATAATAAATACCTCAAGTGGCCAGTGATTCTTTACAAACCTCTCCCAGTACCGACCTTCACATTCATGTGTCAGGGTTCCCATCCGTAACACTAGTGTTATACTATATAAATACTAGTGTGAAGATCGAGAAAGTGATTTCCGTTCCATAACACTGGTGTGAAGGTTGGGAAAGAATTTTCACCACCCTAACACTGGTGTGAATGTTCAGTGTGAAGGTGGGTCGGTCGTGAAGTGTTCATACTCAAATAATAAATTCACTCAATTTGTCACCTACGCACCTAGAAAGTTAAATATAACGTTTACCTAGAGATTCAGAATATTCTATCTAATACTAGGTATAAACGCAGCGAGTTTTATCTGTAGCGACTGATATCAATGTCAAAATCTCACGTCCATACAGTATGACCAATTTAAGCGTGCAGTTCAAGGTGGCTCTGCTTGTCAAGCAAAAATGCATCGATAAGTCATTTATTTATTTTAGCTCTGTGTTTTCCCGCCTGCACTGATAAGTTGGTTGAACTATACTTAGATCACCCATAATCACGGACTTTCACGTCACTAATCTCACACTCACACACGGGGTGTGTGTTACCCTAGCGGGAAAGTGGCTCCTAGAGTGATATGCGTGGAACGTATAATTAGTGTATAATCAACAAAGCGCGACCATACACCACATTTCATTCACAATTCGTCGATTACAACAAAACCAAATGATATTGCCGCTAATATAACATTTTTGTTTATGATATTGATGACCATCGAACAAAAGTACTTTTCCCCCATTTCTCTCAATGAGAGAAAAATCCATTGTAATTTAAGGATTATTATTATCCCCTTACCACGGGCACAAGATGGTTGGATCAGAAACACAGGCATTGATGACAGTTCCTGCTGACATAATATGAAACTTCATCTTACTGATAATAAATACCTCAAGCGGCCAGTGATTCTTTACAAACCTCTCCCAGTACCGACCTTCACATTGATGTGTCAGGGTTCCCATCCGTAACACTAGTGTTATACTATATAAATACTAGTGTGAAGATCGAGAAAGTGATTTCCGTTCCATAACACTGGTGTGAAGGTTGGGAAAGAATTTTCACCACCCTAACACTGGTGTGAATGTTCAGTGTGAAGGTGGGTCGGTCGTGAAGTGTTCATACTCAAATAATAAATTCACTCAATTTGTCACCTACGCACCTAGAAAGTTAAATATAACTTTTACCTAGAGATTCAGAATATTCTGTCTAATACTAGGTATAAACGCAGCGAGTTTTATCTGTAGCGACTGATATCAATGTCAAAATCTCACGTCTATACAGTATGAACAAATTAAGTGTGCAGTTCAAGGTGGCGCTGCTTGTCAAGCAAAAATGCATCGATAAGTCATTTATTTATTTTAGCTCTGTGTTTTCCCGCCTGCACTGATAAGTTGGTTGAACTATACTTAGATCACCCATAATCACGAACTTTCACGTCACTAATCTCACACTCACACACACCCCACTTTATTTTAATCTCACACTCCGTGCGACTTGCCATCTAAACCTACCAAATTACCGTCGATCATTTTCCGTATGAGGAAGGCCGGTGTGAACACATTCACGCTCCGTAACTGTGAATCAGCGCTCCGCTCGCTCACCTAGGTCCTAGCTTGATTACACCATCAAGATTTGATAGGCTGTTAGTTACTAGGTTTAATTGGGACTGAGATTGTCGAGTAATGGGTTGGGTCTCGTTGGTGTGCGGTTGCTGAGCGTGAGATTCTGGGTTCGTTTCCCAGGTCGGGCAGTGTAATTGGTTTTTTCCATTAGGAATGTCGCAGTAGTATCCATGGAGGATTTGAGCCCGGTAGATGGCAATAGGCTCGCGCTCTATTACATGGGAGTCATGGGACTTAAGAGCGGTCATCCAAAAAGTTGGCAACGTCGCAAATAGCTGCCAAATATTTACATGTTTTAAATAATTTGCCAATATAACTGTATTGAAAAAAGAAATATGGCTAACTAGTGAACTAGAATACTAATTCTGAATTTCAAATAAAACACTGAATTTGATGTTGTAACCGTTTTAGGTGAAAACAGTTGTTGATTATTTCGAAGTTTCCAAATACTTTTTTTACATCTAGAACTAAATATTCGGTGTTACGATATTAATGCATTTCATAATCAATATTTTAGCTATATTTCTTATTTTCATACAGTAATATTGCCAAATGAATTAAAACACCGAAATATTTGACAGCAATTTGCGACGTTGCCCACTTTCTGTATAAAACTGGCTAAATGTGGGTGTCATCCTGATCATCATCATTTCAGCCAAAAGACGTCCACTGCTGGACATAGGCCTCCCCCCAGTGTCGCATACAGCGGATCCCTGCAACATTCACCAGGTCATCGGTCCACCTAGTGGGAGGCATTTCAACGCAGCGTCTTCCCGTTTTGCGGTCGCCACTCCAGAACTTTTCGGCTATCCGTTCTGCGAGCAATGTGCCCGGCCCACTGCCACTTAAGTTTGGCTATTCTTCGGGCTACGTCGGTTACCATGGTTCTCTTGCGGATGTCCTGATTTCTGATTTGATCACGCAAGGAAACTCCGAGCATAGCCCTCTCCATTGCCCTTTAGGTGACTTTAAGCCTTCTGATAAGGCCCATTGTGAGCGACCTCGTTTCGGTCCCGTATGTAATCACTGGCAACACACACTGGTCATAGACTTGCGTCTTGAGACACTGCGGTAAGTTGGACGAGAAGATACCACGCAACTTCCCGAACGCTGCCCAGCCGAGTCGGATTCGACGATTGACCTCTTTCTCGAAGTTAGACCTACCTAACTGGATCGTGTGAATGTGGGGTGTACTATAATTATTTACACATCTTCCTAACCCTGCAGAGATTACATGGAGCAACTGATTTTTTTGACCGTGTATGAACTGATTTTTTAATAACCGACGAAACTACATAGTTGGATAAAGTTATACTGTCACTTACGGGATATCTTCCGTGATTGTTCATAATTTTGAGCTCCCGATATTTCGACGCTGTCGCAAGCGCCATGATCGCGGGTTGACTGGAGAATGGGGGTGGATGGAAAATAAATTGTCACAACATTGTCATTGTGATTGACATCACGGAAGATATCCCGTAAGTGACAGTAGATATAAGTTTAGTTTTAAGCCGTGAAAGCTTTTTTTTTTTATTAACGTTGCCCCACACTAGGAATTTCTCCTGTATCGCGGGTGCGTTTACAAACATTTAAATTCACATACACAAACAGCCAGACTCGGAACAACTACCTGTAGGCCATACAAGTTCCGTGCGGGAATCGAACCCGCGACACGAAGCGCAGCAGTCAATCGCTCCGCCACTGCGCCAACCGTGCCGTCTAGCTTAAAACAGTGTTACATCGTTGGATGTTGAATCATGTACTGAACCCACAGTAAATAGTTAGTGTCGCGCTTATCCTTTCACCATGTGCAGTAATTAATCACATTGCTGTTTAATCAATAAAAAATGTTTTGTAAGAAAAAAAGTGTAGAAAGAGGCTGCCCACTCAAGTAAAGCTCGTCACAGACGTAGCTATAATATACAACATAATTTTTAGTATATGCGAAACCTGAATATAGTTTGTTCAGAATAAGTAACTGAATCGATTGCAATAATTTTTAAACCATGTTATATGTATTTTGTCCCAAAAATATTTAAAAAAAGTTACAGGTTGGACACCGAGCGACATTAAGTACCTATCGCAATAATTTAGGTACCTACTGCCAAATTATGTTTATCAATGAGCTCAAGACGACGCTGGAGGCCGGGCACGTTGCGTGGTGACCACGCTTTTGTGCGGACAACCAGGTAACAGAATAAGCTTATAAATTTGTGATTTGTCATGATACAGTTTTGAAATTTTGCACATAGATTCTTTACATAAAAATACTCGACACGTGTTTCAGGTTTCACATATACTAAAATTAATGTTGTATATTAATATGAATCATAGCAAAGCATATTACGGCATATTTTCTATACAAATTTTCGAGTGTCCGCACTCGCAGCTATAATATATATTTCTATGTATATATACGTCACCAAAATGTGTCGACAAATATATCTCGGTATATTTTGGCATACCGAGTGAGGGCAAAATACATCTATATTGTAGTATAGCTCCCTTGTGTGGTAGCTTGTTATACTATAATATATATCTCGATATATTATAGCTACGTCTGTGACGGGCTTAACGCTAACGTTACTTGTGTGACAGTCTCTTTCTGTGGTGTAAATAATCCAGCTTATAAACTATCTATGTGCCAAATTTCATCCAAATCCGTTCAGTAGTTTTTGCGTGAAAGAGTAACAAACATCCATGCATCCATCCATCCTCACAAACTTTAGCATTTAAAATATTAGTAAGATTATTAAAAAAAAAAAATGTCCGATCCGTGGAGGAATTATTCGAGATTAAATACTATTTCTGCAATCCTTTTTAAACAAAAAGATAAAAATAACCCCGAAAAAAAAATTATAAAATAGGGAACACAGGGGCGCGGGCCCATTAGTATTAAAAAAATGTTTCTTTGGGAAAGTTGTTTGTTATCATGAATACAATCACGTGTTTAAGTATCGGTCACTAATTTCCAGTCACCCCTAACCTAACCTAAATTGCTTTAAAAGTGAAACATTTAATTACGAGGAGATTACGCGAGAAAATTAAACGACCTCAAAGGGTACAAAATAACCGAAAAAAAACAGAAATTGCGTCGACGAAGCGGCATTGGCCGTGACCAAATTGAATGTCTCCAGAATGTTTTTCTAATAGTTAATTAACATTTTTAATTAAAAAGAAAAAAAAAACGTTACAAACGGATTTGTAAAGGTATTGCACTGAAAGTACCAAGTCGGCCTCTTTGGTTACGATGTAAATTGTCTTTTTCAGAGGTTTTTTGCACTATATGACAATATACTGAAGACACCCAGTTGTTTTTTACGCGATTGCGCGGCGCAAAGGAGGGTAATGTGTTTATCAGTCTATGTATGAAAATGTTCTATGTCAAGTTTTTAGACTTATGTATTCTGCTTATGCGTACGAAGTTTCATTAAAATCGGTTCAGTCATTTCGAAAAAAAATCACTTGAAAGTTTGTATGAAATGCCTTAAGAGGTTAACATTTACAATTAGACTTTTTTCTCTTAAAAAGGTTTACATTTACAATTAGACTTTTTTCTGTTTGATATTTGACACGATCGAAGATATATTAAAATTATGAAAAAATATTTTGAAGTTTGTTTGTTCTCTATCAGTCCGGTTTTTTAATTATTTCGAAAACAAAAATTTCATGGCTAGTTTATATATTTGTAACGAATTTATCTATTATAAACTATATGTTCATCCCGTAGTACGTAAGGCGAAATTTTTTTCTAAAAATTTAATTTTTCGTATTCCTCAAAGATACTACGCTGCGAAGAAAAAAGATGCAGCACCACCAAAACCTAAAAAGCCGGTGGACCCTCGAAGGGTGTTTAAAGTTTATCGATTTGCAGGAATACAAGCGAAAGAAGAGCCAAAGGTACAAAATTATGAACTCGACGTCTCCAAATGCGGGCCAATGGTTCTTGATGTATTAATAAGACTAAAGGAAATGGACCCATCCCTCACTTTTAGGAAATCATGCAGAGAAGGTATCTGCGGCTCTTGCGCGATCTGCCTTCAGGGAGCGAACTGCCTAGCCTGCATCACGGCGATCCCGCCGGCCAAGACCATCACGATCTATCCACTGCCGCATATGTACGTCCTCAGAGACCTGGTCGTGGACATGACGCACTTCCTCACGCAATACGACAGCATTCGACCATATCTTATAAGATCGAGTGGACCATCTGTGATAGGGCAGAGGCAGTTGCTTATGAGTGATCCAGACTGGCAGGTGTTCGTGGGTCTGTACGAATGTGTGCTGTGCGCCTGCTGTGCCACTTCATGCCCTAGCTACTGGTGGAACGGCCGCAGGTTCCTGGGGCCTGCTTCATTGCTGCATGCATACAGATGGATCATGGATCCCCGAGACGAGGACCACGTAAATCGCATTAATGACTTGAGAGACGACTTCAAGGCTTTCCGTTGCCACACCATTCTGAACTGTGTTTTAGCGTGCCCTAAATTGCTGAACCCGGGTCAAGCTATTGCTAGACTAAAACGAATAATTTCTGGTCTGGACAAGAAACCGAGGCCTCAGATGGATCCCATGGGTGGCAGCACCGGCGGCGCATCCGGTACCAGCAACTTAGAGCAATGTATAGCAGCCTCGAAAAAGAATAAATGTTAATTTTTTTATTTTGGTACATAGAAAAATATTTTCATTTATTTTAGTTTTTATTTTCTGGTAGATTGATTGCACAGCCAGGTTTCGCTGCCAAATGCTAAAAACAAAGTAGTGCATCTTTGTTGAGAGATTACATTAGGGCACGACACACACTTGCAAGTCGTGGCTGACGACTTGCAAGTGTAGGTCCTGAGATAACCCAAACAGGCACGTAATTTTGTGCAATTTATTTTATCCCCTCTGCTCTCAAAACGGTGACGGCAAAAGATCGTGATATGTCCTAGAACCGAGAAATCGAAGACGTGTCATCTACCAGCCCACGAAGTACCCGCGTAGTTGACTATCCCATCCTTTTCATAGGCATGCGTCCTAGTAGTAGGAAAATGTGATAAATTATAAAAATCAGCTCATGATTTCCCACTGCTATGCATTTCTCGCAGCTGTCCGCTTCTGTAGTATCCAGTCTTTCATGTAGCGGTCTAAGGCCCGGACTCCACCAATTCCGAGATGTGCGAAGCGGAGAGGAGATGCTTAGGAGCTAGGGTATATCCACCGAAGCCGTGGGGAGATGCGTACTGGCTAGACCGGAGCAGAGACGTGTGTACAGACCGTCGCACGCCGCACACAACACTCTGCTCACGTGTTTTGTCGTCTCCACTGTCGTTTGCTTGACCGCCGTGTGCAGAGGCTGGCATAAACAAATATGAGACATCTCTCTGCTCAACTGTTTCCACTGAAGTGGTGACGAGAAGTGTAATCTACTCTCTCCTCTCGTCTAGTCTCCACTTTTGTGGAGTCCCGGCCTAATTCGTCTCACGATCTTCGCTTGGGCCTGCCACGACGTCGAGTTCTCTGCTTTGGCACCGTCTGGTCCTAACTAATATTATAAATGCGAAAGTAAGTTTGTTTGCTACGTTTTCACGCCTAAACCACTGAACCGATCATCCTGAAAATTTGCATATACGTTGTCAAGTGTACAGAAACGGACATAGGGTACCTTTGATGCCGAAAAAAAGTACTGTTCCCGAGGAAAACAACAATAACCTTCTAATGATAATAGATGGCGCCACGTGTCTTTCGAACCATGATGGAATTATACTAGTACAAGCAGAGTACAGCCCGAATTAATCGTTAAATTCTAAATTAATATGAGCGAAGCCGGGGGCAAAAGCTAGTACGCTATATACCTATTATTATTGTTTTAAGTACTTAACCCTTTTGTTCCAGAGTGGAAACCAACAATACATACGGCAGTGCCTGATTACATATTATACAACCTTCAGTCAGTGTTTGTTCTTACTACATAATTTAATAAAATAACATTAATATAGCCACGGATCCGGCACTCTAATCTCGCTCGTTTATTTAGAGCGTATGCCTAGACCACGAAAATATACCTTAGAGTGTTAGTCGCTACAGGAGTTAAAAACAGTTATTTTCATTTAAAGAAATATCAACGTTACTTAAAATTCCGAGCTCGTCTAGGCAATGTGTAAAATATTTTATCTATAGGTTATCAAAGGTCACCCAAAGGGCAATGGAGAGGGCTATGCTCGGAGTTTTCTTGCGTGATCGAATCAGAAATGAGGACATCCGCAAGAGAACCAAGGTAACCGACGTAGCCCGAAGAATAGCCAAACTTAAGTGGCAGTGGGCAGGACACATTGTTCGCAGAACGGATGGCCGATGGGGCCGAAAAGTTCTGGAGTGGCGACCGCGAACCGGAAGACGCTGCTTTGGAAGGCCTCCCACTAGGTGGACCGATGACCTGGTGAAGGGATGCGAGTCGCACGGGACCGGTCAATGTGGCGACACTTGGGGGTGGCCTATGTCCAGCAGTGGACGTCTTTCGGCTGAAATGATGATGATGATGATGATAGGTTATCATTAAATACCCAGGCAAGAGTACGCCTAATGCTACAATGTACACAATGCCTAGGCATTGTATAGAATGCTTTGAGGAGTTCAGGTAAAGTATAAATTGAAGTAACTATCGAATTTAAACTTACACTGTCACTTACGGGATATATTTCGTGACTTTCAACTATTGTGAGCTTCCTTATATTATGTTGAATCACGGAAGATATCCCGTAAGTCACAGTGTAAATTTAATAATAAACCGTGAAACTTAAAACATTATCGAATTCAAGTTATAAAATAAAATGAGTGTGGCTTACTGAAATACTATGGGAAAACGACTGTGAGCGAGTTATAACCTTGTCATATAATATTTTCTAGGGACCCCAATGAAATTATGGGTTAGGTTAGGTCAGAACTGTGACAAAACGCGTGCGAGCTGAGCGAGCGGTACCGCGGCACGGCCGGCGAGCACTACCACCAAGTTGGTTGCATCAAATAGCTTACCGAAGTCACTCCCGCTATTCCGCCCACCACATATTCAACACTTTGCCGACTGAACGTTCGATATAGCGTAGTATTTTATTTCATACTTTGCCTGAACATTTTAGTCATTCTACAGAATCTATTATATACATACATTGCCAGTAACATATACGTACTTACACACACACACTCCCACTTCTTTTCTATACTACACACTATGTGAAAATTTCAAGTGGTAATACTATATTTTTTTCAACGCAGTCAGATAATTGCTCAGGTATTTTTCCGGTCTGTCTGAACAGCTTATTCGTCAACTGGCGAGTGTGAAACTCGCGAGTGTGCGTGAGTTGGCACCTTCCAATTTTACCTATTTTTTTTTTGTAGTCAACCATCTCTACCTTGAAAATCTGACGTAAAATACATCAGATGTACAGTCAGCTACAAAAACTTCTTATAAAATGAAATATATAGAAACCTTAAGTGTATAAGATATTTTATACGACTTGATTTTAAAATAAAACACGGAGATAGCATGAGAAGTTACAAAAGTAATATTCTGGCTACGCTAGCATGCTTGGGTATCATGCGTCGTCGGCCTCATCCCCCTCGCCGTATCCCGAAATCTAAGGAGATAATCTACCGACTGTCTCCGGATACTTAACCGGATCAGCCAGCGCGGGCAATAGCTAGTTATTTATAGTGTTTGGTTTCAATTCGTTATTATTTGACTGTACTTTATAATGTGCGAGCGAGCTGACGACCCAAAAAATTGGTGAAATCGGAAGGTCAACTCGCGCGCACGCTTGAGTTTCACAGTCGACGAACAAGTCGTCCGAAGCCAAGGTGCCAGCTACACACTCGCTGTTCGTTAATCGCTAACTCGTTTCTAGTTTTAACTCGATACGCTTATCGCTAATCGTCAATGGTAGTACAGATGCCTTATGTAGCTTTCTTATATTTTCTTGATATTTTTCTTGGTTAGCAACAAGAGACCTTGGCCTTGAATAAGGGCGAACGGAACATCTTATAGCTGGGAACCCATCAATCAGACATCAACAACATTAATCATACAAACTGATGTATTGATTCTACATGACACCACCAAGTTTGAACGCGTAATATCATCGAATTCCACGTAGGAATATGAACTCTTTGGCAAAATGAACAGAGTTGTTTTTTTTTTAGCTGCCTCGGTGCGGTCGTTAATACCGTTATCTCGTTTACATAAAGATGTTTTTTTCCAATATCAAGCCTGCGTGGCGGCGATTTTGGGGACACCTTAAATAATTCTTGGGATATTGTTATTGATAATTTGGTCTACCGTATATTATAAGTTCGGGAAAAAAAAACCCTTCGAAATATACCGACCCGATGTTTGCCGATCGGCACAAGCCGAGTATATTTTTAGTAATTGTTTCAGCAGTATCTTCTACTCTCTGTCTGTCTGTTTGTCATATCAAACCAACAGCTTTTTACTGATTGCATATGAAAGTATATACGGTACTTCTAAATTAATTTATATTTTATAAACATTTTTTTAATATTTATCTGTCTGTCTGTCTGTTTGTTCCGGCTAATCTCCGAAACGGCTGCGGGACTTTTAGTGGCAGATAGCTGATGTTATAAGGAGTAACTTAAGCTACTTTTATTTTAGAATTTGATTAAGGATCCGTGCAAAAAAAAACCCTTGAAATTTTTAACAATATCCGATTCAAATCGGGAAGTAATATTTTTATAATAATTTCACACGGGCGAAGGTTGCGCGGCACAGCCAGTAATAAATAAAAGTAGCACACGAAATTATTTTAACTCTTCATAATCAGAACGAGATTCACAAAATGAATTGAAAATTTAAACTAAATGTGGCCTGCGGTTGACGTTCGTGCTGTGAATAGTTGCATTTCTCTGTTTATTTCGGCTTTAAATATTAAACTTAATATTAATCTCATATAATATATTCTATTTAAACTATTTGTCTAAGGGACTTACCAGAGAATGGGCAGCAGCGTTCTCTGTGTTTTATAACACCATACTGCGATCGCCAACCCGCCTGCCAAGCGTGGCGATTATGGCAAAACCCCCCCTTCTTGGGGGAGGCCTATGTCCAGCAGTGGACGTCTTTCGGCTGAAATGATGATGATGATGATGAAACTATTTGTCAGTCTTAATTAGTTCTCGACGTGTGGACTGAATAATTTTAATTACTTTAGTATTTTATTACAATTTTTCTATTACAGTTTGTCAGTGGCGTCTAAGAGGAACAAAGACACTTTAATAAACCACAGTTAATATTAACTGATCTTTATTACTGTCTAACACGCAGACAGCCAGCTCTCTCCAGGATTACGCACGTAACAGATTAGGTGTACAGACGTACACTAAACGAAATTGTCTGCCCCAGAGAATTCTGTAACATGCGACGTGCAAGACATTCTTGACACACCGTGAGCCCGTGTACACAGTAATGGACAGAAGGTTAAGAGCGAAAAACCAATGAAACTGCTCGGGATCAGCACATCTATACGCGCCTGCTCATAGTTTTAGAGCAATTCATCACCTATGTGTCTTACGTCTACAGAAATTTATTTTTTATTAAATTCAGTATTCTGAAATTGTCTTTTTTTTTATTCTTTATGGGCTTACTCTTGACCTCAATCTAGTCCTGAGGACAGAGATGAGGTCGACGATGGAACGAGCTAACCAAAAGAAGCCTATTAACTCGCGATTTAAATAGATTGGGTTCATATGAACTTGGGAACACCGACGCAGGCAGGGAATTCCACTCCTTGGCTGTGCGCATAATAAATGATGTAGCAAAGCGCTTCGTGCGAATGTGTGGAACATCTACAAGGTATGGGTGATAACCTGTGGTACGTCTGGACTCCCGATGGAAGAAAGGAGATGGTAGAAGATTGGCTAGAAAATTTTGTACTCATCATTTCGCCTCCCCAAAAATAAAATTCTAAATTAATCGATATTATACAAGTTTCAAGTTATCCACGAGGTTTTCTTAAAAAAAATCCAATATTGTGCGTAAATAACATCTAAACCGCTTTTAAGAACTGTCACTGTCAATTTTCCATAGCAATAGTGACACTGCCAGCGCTTGAACGCAGTATAAATGTGAAGTTTGTTTGGTGGAATTGGCCCTTGGACTTTTTCCTTAGTTGGTACTAACACGGCATTTCAAAAGCTCAAGGAAACTTTCGCACGCCTGTTATCGCCGGAGCTTCAGGCTAGGGTTCCCAGAACTATAAAAAAGTTTCCCGGAAAAAATCCGGACATTAATTTAATGTCCGGATTTTTTGGATACTCGAACTTTTCTTTCCTTTGAATTCAAGTCAGTCTCTATCTATCTATATTAACATTAGAGAAAGATTTGTTGCAAAACTTTGCCGAGTGCATAAAAATATAATTAGGTACGTAAACAAGTGAGATTGTTGATTCGTATGTTAAAAAAAAATTTTAAACACTGTTTTAAGCACAGATATAGATAGACCTAGATAACGCGAGAGCAACTACTTCGCGTGCCTAGCTTACGTACAAAAATCGTAAGTGGCCAATTTCGCGCTCAGTCTGCATCGGAGCATAGCGCTAGTCGGACGTCAGTGGGCGTCATGGTGGGGGGTAGGACGAGGGGGGCGCCGTCCGCGGCGGCGTCTTTGAATCGATTTGATTTTCCCATCACTAAATAGTGCTTGTGACGTCATAATAGGTAGTCAAAAAATGGCACGCTTGGTTTTCATACAGATCGTGGTACTTGCGTTATCTAGGTCTATCTATATCTGTGGTTTTAAGCTTTCACGGTTTACAACTAAACTTGTACTGTCACTTACGGGATATCTTCCGTGATTGTTCATTGTTTTGAGCTCCCGAAATAAAAAATATTTTGTTTTATTAGTAGACTGTTTTACTATTTTCATTTTATGAAATTACGGACGTTTAATTTCCCCCCGCATTCCGGACACTGAGCTAAAATTCAAGACTTGCTCGGAAAATTCTGGACCTATGGCAACCCTAGGTTAAGCAGACGTTTACCAATAGACACGCCCACCTACATTCGCCAGTTAGGTTTAACTCCCATGTAATGGGGGATAGACCTATAGCCATTAACCGGGCAGGAGCCAGATTCCCTGGCTGTTACTGAGAAATTCCTGATGGAAAAACCCAATAACAATATGCTCGACCCGGGAATCGAACCCTGGACCTCATGCTCAGCACTGCGACTTGAAACCACTAGACCAACGAGGCAGCCTATAAGAAGGTTGAATTAAAAAATATTTAAAAAAGGCAATTGGCCTTCTGAAATCCATCTACCATCGTGCCCCTGAAACGACAAAGAAAAGCTCCGTTCAGTGATCGATGTCTTCGCTCACATCAGTCTTCGTGGGCCGCTATCGCCTACGCCAATTATTATTACTACAAAGATATTAATAGGCCGCTATTGGATTACCTTCGTAATGAATAGGATTGGGCCTTATTTATTAGGATAATGAGATCTATAAGAAGGCAGGGATATTATGGATTAATACTATGTAATTAGTAAGGTTTTAGTGAAATGAATCAGTTACTAATCCTTGAACAGTCATGTTTTTAGATACCTATTAAGTTTTTATGAGGAATGGTCTGTCTCTGGATCCGACGTTGCAGCCAGCGTTGTGGAACCCTAAGCATGCAATTCTCTAAGATTTCAGAAAGGTGTCGTCCTAGTACCGTGACCGTTAAAATGAAGGGACCAAGTCTCTAATCTCTGTCATACATATATAAAAAAATAATACCATTGCGTAAAAAATGTAAATGTGTGTGTTGTATGGTAAATTTAAGGATTATTTTTTTATCATAATCTTTTAGCCAAACATTTATTTTAAATCACTGACAAAACAGTAAACGTCATTCCTATTCCCCAATTTTATGCCACTATGCCTGTCAATAAATCATTATCCAAATAAAAAAGCAGTAGTTAAACCTTAATGTATTAAAGGAACTACGGAACCACAAACCGTGTGCGCACGCAGGTGAATGATTTATGAAATCTTGACGGGACCCTAATTTATCACCTGTTGACCTAAAACGTAAGGTGTTCCTTCTCCGAGAATAATTAGGACAAGCCAGGGAAATTAGTGGCCTGACCACTGACTTTAAAATTGTTCAGTCGGAATTAAATGGCCTCAAAAAGTTGATGGTTTAAGATTTAGAATGGATGAACTTCGAATTCGTCAACTTTGATAATAAGTTTTTCAGTGTTC
The DNA here is from genome assembly GCA_905163415.1 of Noctua fimbriata. Lineage (NCBI taxonomy): Eukaryota > Metazoa > Arthropoda > Insecta > Lepidoptera > Noctuidae > Noctua > Noctua fimbriata. The sequence goes on along the minus strand of LR990929.1, from coordinate 5,141,326 downwards.
ATTTCGGCGTTTTCGTCTCTTCTCTATTCTTCTATATCTATCTATCTTCTTCTATATCTATATCTATACATATAATAAAATCGTTAAAATCCAAAGCGATGTTCCGACTTGGCGCAAAAACTACTGCTTAGATCTTGTTCAAATTTTGCACAAATATCTGTAATAGGTTTCTTCAAATGTTAGGCTATATATTATCACGCTACTTGCTTAAGGGGGTGAGCAATATTGCTTTATGTCAGTATTATTCAATTGTTTACCGTTTCAGTCATGATATACGTAACAACGTCTATTTCAAAGCATCATCATTTCAGCCGAAAAGTCCACTGCTGGACATAGGCCTCCCCCAAGAAGGGGGGTTTTGCCATAATCGCCACGCTTGGCAGGCGGGTTGGCGATCGCAGTATGGTTGTTGTAGAATCAGAGAACGCTGCTGCCCATCCTCTGGTAAGTCCCTTAGTCGCCTCTTACGACACCCACGGGAAGATATGGGATGGTCCGGACACCATACAGAACTCAGATTTCAAAGCATATGTCAGCGAAACAAATGGAGAAACGGTTTCATGACCGATTTACGTGCATCACATCGCAAGTTCGATCCCTAGTAAAATCACACTTTTTGTAATTGGTTGTCATTTTTTTAGATAGTTATAATTTATTTTCGTCTTTGTTGTCTTTGTCGGAGAGTGGATGATTGTAATGTATGATTTCTGATGCGTCTTGATTGTTAAAAAAAACATTTAATTCGTTACTTGAAAAATATTTAGGTATTATTATCATATCTGTCTTTTGTATCTTACTACTATTATAAATGTGTGAAAGTTTGGATGGATGGTTGGATTTTAGTTACTCAATGGCACAGAGATAGATTATCGTGCTAATAACTTTGGGGGATGAGCAATATTGCATTATGTATATATTCCGCAACTGGTTGCCAACTGAAAATGGCATACCATGCATTAGAATAGAACGGCTATTAATAATAAACGCATGTCTCAAGGCGTCGTTGTACCTGCAACATGCGCGTCCAACTGTACAACGACCACGTAGCAGGTGTCTTTGCGAATATGCTGCTGCAAATGGGAGTGGGTCGTCTGGAATCGGGCGCAGATGGGTAAATTCTATTTTCCGAAGAGTTTTCCCATCCAGTGGCTACAGAGGATGCACGCACATGCACATCATCACATCATGCACGTTTTTCCAAATTTGGAGGTTAATATAAAAAATGAAGGGTAGTTGTGTGAGGGGTAGTGCTGTCACCAAAGAACGAGTGTGTCAATCAAATAAAAAAAAATATATGATCGTCGACATCGACATCCATAGACCCTGTGATGGCTAATGATGATAGTACTGCCTACCCCGTTGAATTTCTCAACTCCCTGGAGTTAACTCCCAGACTGTGCAATGGAACCAGGCTTCGTATCACAGAGCTGGGCAGTAATATTATAATAGCCACCATTATTACAGGATACGCATACCCGTTATTCCAAATAACTTTCCATTTCAATTTAGGAAGTTGCAATTTCCCTTAAAATTGGCTTTTACAATGACGGTCAATAAATTCCAAGGAAAAACCTTAAAAGTGGCAGGCGTTCATTTGGGCGCTTCATGCTTCTCACACATTAAACAAATCTTTTAATGTTGTATAGAAAACGGTATTAGAATAAATAAATAAATGACACCCAACAAGGCTTTTGATTGTGCACTTTGAAGAAAAAGTCGTATGGCTCCATAATGTTCCAGTTTTTAAGCCATATCGTCGCCTCAACGCCTTTTAATTTTGTTTCAGACCTCTGCCGCCCAGAATTACAGCACCCAAAAAGACGCCTTTTGTAGTCATCACCCACATTATCACATTTTGATCAGGCCTTCAGTTCTCACACATAACATCCCGCCTGTAATCCCCGAAGGGTTAGGCACAGGTGTGTACCTCGTAATCGTACACCTACATTTCACCAGTTATGTTGAAGTCGCATGTAATAGGGGGTGAGCCTATTGCCATCAATCATCATACACAACAAAATTTCCACGAGAACGAAGTCGCGGGCAACAGCTAGTTTAAAATAAAACTCAAATCGCGATAAATTGTGGTCGTAGTGGACATTTCTGTATAAGTCTGTAAAGATTAGTAATTAAAGCAGTCAAGCAAAGAATGGGAAAGGGAATTGTAAACTAATGGCACTAGCATAGCTGGATCCATATATCGTCATTGGTTGAAAATCTGGTAATGTCATTTTATACAGGGTGGAAAGGACACCGACGAGAAAACGGTTACCACGTATTCAGTACATCATTCCGAGCCCCCCTACATAGAAATTTTTCACAATTTATTTAAAAAAAAAACTGTGCTTTACATTTTGACCGAGTAGGTATTGCACTTTTGTAGGAAACAGCAGATTTTTTAAATATAACCGATGAAAAATTACGTATTTTAAAATAGCTTGACCTCATTGGTCGGATTGAGACCTAACTATGGACGCGCCATCTACAATTAGCTTTACCGGTCTTCCCCACTGGCATAATATTTCGCACTGAAGGCCAAGGCACCTACGCATACTCAATAAGAAGTTCATATTAACCTTTTTTTCTTTCTCTATTTTATGGTCATTCATGATCGCAATGCGTATTTCCCCGCAGCTTCGCTCGCGTTAATTTAGTATTTGGTAATCAATTCGGGTTGTCCTCTGCTTGTAATAATATAATTCAATCAATAATGATTCGAAAGACACGTGGCGCCATCTATTATCATAAGAACGTTATTGTTGATTTCGTCGGGAACAGTACTAGTTTTCGGGATTAAAGGTACCCTATATCCGTTTCTGTACACCTGACAACGTATATGAAAATTTTCAAGAATATCGGTTCAGTGGTTTAGACGTGAAAAGGTAACAAACAAACAAACTTACTTTCGCATTTATAATAAAGAATCCTAGAACAATCAAAGTTTCAGTAGGTACGCATGAATTGCTAAATTAAACTAAACGCCCTCGTAAAACGGCCAGATTGTGAATTTTATTTAATCTACAGAAAATAAATTTCCTTCCTCAAAAAAATCCGGAGCTCATTTCCTCACTGTGCCCCTTTTTTCCTTATTGTCAATAAAAAACATTGCAAGTGCAATCTTTCACCCTTACCCCTAATCTCGTCTGACTTTCATTAAGTCGATTGTTTTGATGTTTTAATATTCAAGGGATTTTTTTTACTTAAAATACTTTGACAGTTACGTTATTCGCGTCTGAAGTTCCTATATCCTATCTACGAATGGGTTTTTTATAAAATATGTAAAAAAAAAACCTGTCCGATACGATTTCGTTATGAATCAAGCAAGTACAAAAGTACTCTGTAAACCAAATGCTAAACTAAATTCTAAATATTTTAAAATTCCAATATTTTTCTAATCTACCCTCGATTTAAGAATCTTTAATAAAAACTTACATTTTTAGTAATTTGTAACTTACAATAACAATTTTACTACTGCACTACTTTGCTACTCTACTGCTGTTTTTTTCTTTTCTTTGCTAACTTTTTTCTTTTTTTTTACTATTTTTTTTTTCCTTTTTAAAATCAGGACCTCAAAGCAATCTGTAAACATGTTAAATATCCCGCTTCTACTGTTAATTATAATTACAATTTTGTATATACAGTATTGTCATAGTAATCTACAGGCGTTTCAGCACATGTAAATGTTTATTAAACAGCATTTATATTGGTAATATTTGTAATGATTTACTTGTTAAATTGAAAGAAAGAAAACATATTTATTTGGCACATGCCACAAGTACACACAGCAAACAAATAAAAATAATTTAAATTTACACAATAAAAAAGTTAAAACTAAACAAAAATAAAAAAGAGATAATATTGTGCGTCTCACGGCTGCGCCAAATAGGCCCAGTTCAGCAAACTGCCGAGCAGCTAGTGCCCGACGCTGGTTTTCAACTGGACCTGGGATGGTGATGTGACGGACATAAAACAGTTTTGTTTCTAATTAGGTAAGTGTAGGAATGTATGAATAGATACTTAAATAGAACTAATCTGTGTATAGTAATAATAACAAATAAAAATACGTAGGTACATAGGAAATATAAACATAAATTCTTACATAATTGTAATGGTGCCACTACACTTGGCAGTTCTGGGCAAATATTCGCCTTCTATAATTAAAACAAAGTGAACTTTATCTCAATGGGCATACAGAACATTTTGTTTGATTCACAATCGTGAAAATTTTGACAAATACGCCATGAGAAGTGCCAGCATAAGGTTTATTAAACAGCACTTGTCATACAACTTTACAAATATGAAAGAAATATCTCTTATTTACACAAATGCTTACGCCGATCAACTGTATCAACCGACTTGTATGGAGGTGTTCAAACTGGCATAGAAAGACGAGTGACTTCCTAAGAAACAATCTAAACTTATCAATAATTACTTTGATTTCTGTTTCAAAACTTAATAGTTCCTTCTCAAATTACAGTCATCTGGCTAATCGTAGCCTCTCATTAAAATCTGTAATACTCGTGTAATGGTGGCGCCATCTGTTGATAACTTTGAATAACTTGTTAAATGACGATAATTATTCAATATGGTTTAGTCTTGTTCTACGATTTAATCAGTCAAACACAACACTTGCATGGTATTCAGTAAAAAATAAGGCCTACAAAATTGGTAGACGTTATAGTAATATAACATCACGCCTGTAATCCCCGAAGGGTTAGGCAGAGGTGTACCTAATAATACACCCACATTTCGCCAGTCATGTAATACGGGGGGGGAGCATATTGCTATCAAACGGGCACAAATCCAGACTCTGTGGCTGCAACTGAGAAATTCCTGATGGAAAAACCCAATCACAGTATGCCCGACCTGGGAATCGAACCCAGGATGCAACCACTAAACGAACGACAGACATAGTATTTAATTAATAAATGCGAGAAATATCAAAAGTTTGATACAATATTGTCTGGTAGGTACATACATAAACGCGCACCATTTTCCCATATATGAGTAGGTAGAAACAACATGTGGTTTTCCACATGCTTCGATCTTTCGAATACTCGTTCGAATATTGCCATCAACCGGGCACAAATCCAGAATCCGTAGCTGCTATATAAGTAAAGGCGCAAACCAGCCGCGGTGCACGCTGTGCACGGGCACGCAGCGCATTTTAGCGGCGTGGATTCATTTGTTTGACAACGTGGGTCTACGTTTCCACAGCAGTACACGATTCACACCCACAACTAAGTACAACTGTAGCGTGCGTGGCCCACCACGGCATAGTCGTGGGTTAATATTCGTGTGTAGCGTGTACAGCGTGCATGGCGTTGACAGCGTTGAGCTATGTGAGCGCCTTATTCGAGCAAGCCATGCATGTACTAATGACGTCATTTGATGCATAGCGTGTCCGTGGTTTGCAGTGGGCACAATCACAAACATTTTCTTGCAAAGCGATGCGTAACACACGTGCGTAGCGTGTCCGTGCGCCGCGGTGGGTTTGCGCCTTTAGATCAGTTTAATATCGAAGTAAAACTGCAACAAAGTACTTTTAACAAACTATGAACACTAAACAAACCTACGCTTCTTTTCAGGTCAAAGAAAATCAAGATTGAAGTTATCGACAGTTCAGTAATATCGAGCAAGTTTGAACTACGACTTACTACAGGCACTCTCGAAGATGTCTATTGAAACAAAAGTTACGAACGAGGGCCGTCGCTTCATTGCATTTTATTGCTTTCCGATTCATGAGCGCGCACTTACAACGTTTAGAAGTTATTTAGTGCTGCCTTTATTACATACAGTTGCCCTATATTTTGGATTGGGAACTTCGCAATATAACTGGGAAAGTTTCAGGAAGTTTTTGAGTACGTGAATCATCATTTGCGTAGCCTTTTCCCAAATATGTTGGGGTCGGCTTCCAGTCTAACTGGATGCAGCTGAATACCAGTATTTTACATGGAGCGACTGCCTATCTGACCTCCACAACCCATTTAGTACTGGGTAATATACGATACCTAAATAAGACTGGTTGCCAGACTTTCGGGCCACTGACTACCTGTAACGACTGTAAAGAAGAAGTTTTGTCTTGGTCCTGCAAAAAGCTCTCCACGGCATCCATCACCTCGTTATCGTCTTCGTACCTGTTTCCCCTTAAGTATTTTTTCAATTTGGGGAACAGATAAAAATCGCTAGCCGCTAGATCTGGTGAATAAGGGGGGTGGTCAACCAATTCGAAGTCAGCTTGCTGAATGGCAGCCATCGCAACTGCCGACATGTGCGCAGGTGCGTTGTCGTGATGAAACAGCACGCCCCTTCGAAGTTTCCCTCTCCTTTTCTCTTTGATGGCATTCCTCAACTTGGGAATTAAAGCTGCATAATATTGGCCTGTAATAGTGGTTCCACGCTCCAGGTAATCAATCAACAATATCCCTTCTGAGTCTCAAAATATTGAGGTCATAACCTTGCCAGACGATGCCACGACACGAAACTTCTTCGGGGTCGGTGATGATGGCCGTTTCCATTGCGAAGATTGCTGTTTTGTCTCGGGATCAAAATGATGGACCCATGTTTCGTCCATTGTTACGAAACGAGACAAAAAGTTTTCAGAACTTCTTGAAACTTGTCCAACAATATCTTCGAAATGTCAAATCGATTTTGTTTCTGACTGTCGGTTAACATTCTCGGCACCCATCTTGCGGAGACTTTTCTCATATTCAAAGATTGTTTCAATATGGATTGAATACTTCCATATGAAATGCCCGTTTCTTGAATTAAGTATCGGATGGTAACTCTTCGATCGCTCAATACAATTTTCTCGACTTTCGCAACATTTTCTTGGGTGACTGACGTCGATGGACGGCCGCAACGATTTTCGTATTCCGTGCTCGTTCTCCCTACTCGAAATTGAGAAGCCCATCTTGCGACAGTGGAATACGGCGGAGCAGACTCTCCTAATGTTGCCTCCAAATCGCAATGAATCTCTTGCGTCGTTAACTTTTTTAAACAGAGGTATTTAATAACGGCTCGCACTTCGTTTTTCTCCATTTTCAAGAACACGTTCCGACACGAAGCAAACAAATGACTACATTCAGAAAAAAACAAAAGAGAATCGAAGATTTTTTTCTTTATTAATATTACAAATATGTATCTTAGCTATGCCTGCCAGTTTTTATTTATTTTTTCTTACCAAGGAGTATGTCGTTCTCACTACTTTTTGATCCCTCCTAGTAATCGGTGGTCACCATCCACGGATCAACTTAGGCAAGCGCAGCTGTTACTAATTAGCCACGAGCTACACTAGACCTTCGAAATACTCCCGTTGGAATTCTTCACCCACAGTACGTAAGGCGTAAGACCTTAACAGACAAAGATAAATAGGTCAAGATCCTCGGCAGGAAACCTCGTCGGTTAATATAATGCATTTCTGCTCCACATGAAAAAAATATGTAATATTCACGGACAGAAGTATGAATGAATGTTTATTTTATTCATAGGCCCATGCTAGTGCCTATTTCGTATGGTTTAATAAAGAGACTAGGAAGGAATATACATATGAATGTACAGTTTTTAACCGACATCCAAAAGGAGGAGTTTATCAATGAGGTTTTTTCTATACCAGCTTCCACTAAGTATGAGTGTAGTTTATAATTAAACTAGGGAGGTCAGTTCTTCGCAAGGTGGCTGGTAGCCACTGGATGATAGACCGTGGGATAGGAAGGGTTATGTCCAGCCGTGGACTGCTGTAGGCTGATGATGAAGAGGTAACAAAAAATACAAAATAGTTTATTGTCACAATTAGCATAATTTGAACATTTCAACGTGTTTGGAGCCTCCTTTTAAGTAAAACAGAGCCTGTATTAGGAGACTCCGCGCTTTCATATCGTGGCCGTATATACTAACTATGAGTTACAAAAAAGATGTGTACTGTGACATTAGGAGTAAGTACACTTATTATTAAACGATGTGGGTATATAATTATGTTGTGGTGTGTATAGTGTATGGTGTGGTGTGGTGTGGTATTGTGTGGTGTGCTGTGGTGTGGTGTGTAACAGTGTAACATTTTTAAACCTAGCACAACACACTGTATTTTTCTTTAGGAGATACAGAAGACCTAATAGAATCTTCATGTTAATCAATTCGTTCTTCCTGTTACCATACAAACATCGTTTGTCCGACTGTTCACTAAGACCTGTAACAGGCGACGGGCAACGTGCCCTATTTGCAGTAAAACATACACTTTCGACTCACGTAGTCGGGTAATTTGTAGACTAGAACCTATGGTGGATGTGAGAAGATGCGATGGAGGTGGTATGTGGGAAACCAGATGGGTTTAGACTGATAAAAGGTTCTGGAGAATATTCTATCGTCAATAATCAAGCTGCACCTTAAGCCAGCAAGGGTTCTGACTGAGTAGTCAATTTACAAGCTTGTATTTATTTATTTTATTTATTGAATGCACAGTGTTCACATAATTATACGCTAAGCTTAAAACTAATTAGTACATGACCCTGTTAGGGCGCGGCAAGATGACTTAAAACTAATAATAATGCATTTAACTAGTAATGTTTGTTTAGGTCAAATTTTGCAACTAAATTTTAAAACAGTTATCCTCAACCGACTGAGCTGAAGTTTTGCACACACGCTTAGTTTGGATGACAATGCATGATTAGCTAAGTGACGTCATCTTAACTCTAATATGGCGGACTAATTATTTGTAATGCACCCCCATGATATGAGTATCAATTAAAAAGGTTTGCTGAGAAGAATACAAAAAAATGACGTCATACCTAGATTTAAATGCTTGTTTTTTTTAATGTAACTCTATTTCGTAACACATTTAAATTAACTAACGTGCTATCCGAGGCACGGGGGTATCATTACATCCGTGCCTCGAAAAACACGTTAAGCCTGATCTCTCACCGGTCCTGTCGGATAGCCGTCCCATCGGACTAGGAGAGTGAGGGAAGACTGGAAGAGGGAGTAGACCTGTGCCCGACTTGTGCACTATACAACATTATTTTTAGTATATGCGAAACCTGAATATAGATTGTTCAGAATAAGTAACTGAATCGATTCCAATAATTTTTAAACCATATTACATTTTTTCCCAAAAACATTTAAAAAAGTTAAAAGTTGGATACCGAGCGACTTTGAGTACCTATCGCAATAATTTAGGTACCTACTGCCAAATTATTATTATCAATGAGCTCAAGACGACGCTGGAGGCGCGCGCTGCGTGGTGACCGCGTTTTTGTGCGGACAACTAGATAACAGAACAAGCTTATAACTTAGTGATTTTTCATGATACAGTTTTGAAATTTTGTACATAGATTCTTTACATAAAAATATTAGACACGTATCAGGTTTCGCATATACTAAAACTAATGTTGTAAACCTCCGGCGCCGATGGCTGATCGCCGTTGAAACTATCCACTGTGACTGAAATGTGGTCAGGAGAACTTATTATTATTTTGAACTTATTATGAAGGTTAACACCATGAATAAACGTCAAATTGTTACACTAAAAAATAATATACACAAAGCTGTAACGAGCAAGCGTGGTAATCAATCATCATCCTAATGTCCCACAGTTGAGAAAATTCCTCTATCTAATTATACCATTGGAGTATGTACTATCTCGCTTACGCCGATCATCCAAAAATTTGAGATTATACATAAATATGAAGACTTCGACTGCGTGTGTTACACGAACTTAAATCTCGACAACAGCGCCACTTATCGTGTCCAAAACTATTCTATCAAGGTGGAACCGACCATTACATTCACAAAATTTCATTGAAATCGGTTGGGTGGTTTTGTAGATTAGCGTATACGAACATAGTGACACGTATTATTTATTTATTTATTTATTTATAACAGCTTAGACTATCATTACAGGGTTACCCTAAAGCGACAGCTAAGAACTTAAACTAATATACTAAACTATATACTTACATTAAAAAAGTACGAAAATTTAAACTAACAACATTATTAAATATTTACATCATTAAAACACAAAACAGCATAACATAATTACTTATATAAACATAGTACAAAACTGAATTATATTCACAAACAACAGCAAACCCAATAAGATTTCCAATCTTCATTGTTTCCTTTTCATTTCTGACCTTTTCTATCTGCCTTCGTCTGGCACGTCTGCCCCAATCCCATTTCAGCCATTGCATGCAAATCCCAAATTCCCATATCTGTTCTCAGAAACATCTCCTGGGAGTCGTGCAAGGATAAAAATACGGGTAGAAAACCTTACTCGGACGGAGAGTTAAAAATTCAAATTGCTTTGCAAATAGGGACGGAACAAAGAATATAAGTTATGCACACTGGCATTTTAGAGGTCTTAGTAACAGCGTGTGTTTGCATTGTCCATGTTTCATGAAGCATCATCATCATCATCAGCCTATAGCAGACCACTGCTGGACATAGGCCTCCTCAATCGCACGCCATTCAACTCGACTTTCAGCAATTCTCATCCAGTTGCTACCAGCCACCCTGCGAAGATCGTCACTCCACCGAGCCTGAGGGCGTCCCACCTTACGTTTGCCGAAGCGTTGTTAGCGTGTTGCGTTAGCGTTTTGCGAAGCGTCGTTTCATGAAGCATAAATACTTTTAAATATTATAGTACCTGTGCCCGCGGCTTCGCTCACGTGACCGCGTATTCTTTAGTCCTTGTCAAAGTTTATAAAAGAAAAATATATGCAACTCATGATCTATCCTGGGTCCCAACGGTTAATAGCATTAAAAACTAAAAAAAATCTAAGTTTAGTTTTTCAACGTATTGTAGTGCATTCATATTATGTATAAGTCTTTTAAATCTCTTTCATGAAGGATTTTCAGAATGTGGAATAGTGGATGAACCAGATATACAGACACTTCCTATAAACGGGGTCTATTTTATTTAAGTTATTGAATTGGATATCGCTATACGAGTACACAGGATACAGGATACAGGCGCATTTTATAAAATGCAAGTTCTTGATCTAAAAGCGCCTTCAGAAGCAACCATTTATGATCCTCAATGATCTCAGCTTAATGCATTTGGTTACGACTTTTGCCACCTATAATAACAACAGGTAGTTTAAGTGTCCATGTGGTGACGCTAGCAGAAAGAAGCTTATGTTCCACAGAGCAGAGTTTCGGTAGATAATGGGTACAAAACTAATTTTAACGAAGCCGATAGACACTTGAAACTTGGGAACCTTCTAGTTACGGAGGTGTTAGGGGTCCAAACTTCCAACTTTTTCACAAGTTTTTTTTCTTTAAATACCTCCACGACTCCCGTACTATTCAATGCATCCATCAGCACAACGTTTTGAGTGCGTTACATTGAGTCCTACCGTAAAACACGATTTATCACCCCAAAAAAAAGTCGTTTCCCAGCAATATGTTTTGCGTAGAGTTACTTAGTTTGATGTACAGAATGCTTGGTTGACAGTTTCGTGAAGGGTCCGTTTACACCTTGTGTAAGTGATGTAGATGTAGATCCAAGTCTCTTAAGTCACTCCACTCATTTCGTAGCTCCTAAAATTTGCACAAGTAACGCTGAAACAGTGTGCTTTTAGTTGATTACGATGCCGAAACTTTACACACTCCATCTCAATATGTAATAACGTTGCTTGGCTTTGTAAACAAACTTATGTAAGGTACAAACTCGACTTGATGCTCTGTTTTACATTTTTCTTCTTCGTATTTTTTTACAATCTTCCTTATTTCATATTTTAGATAGGAAAACTGTGGTGGAAATTGGTTTTACGTTGTTGAGTTTTTTTCATTAGGAATTTCTCAGTGGTAGCCACGGATTTGTGCCCGGTTGATGACAATAAGCTCGTCCATGGGACTTAAACCTAACAGGCGAAGTGTGGGTGTACTGTAGGCATGCCTCTGCCTAACCCTTCGTAGAATACAGGCGTTACGTTATGTTATAGGAAAGCCTAAATTCAGATCACGAAAAACGTAAAAGTCGGATTTTCCGATTGATGATACGGAGTGGAAGGGACACCGACGCGAAAACGGTTACCACGTATTCAGTACATCATTCTGAGCCCCCCCCCCCCCCCCCCCCCACATAGAAATCTTTCATCGGTTATTTAAAAAAAAAACAGCTGTTCCATACATTTTGACCGTGTAGGTGCAATTTTGTAGGAAACAGCAGATTATTTTTCTGTTTAAAAAAAGACGACAAGATACACAAAATAAGGAATCATCATCATCATCATCATTTCAGCCGAAAGACGTCCACTGCTGGACGTAGGCCTCCCCAAGGGGGGTTTTGCCATAATCGCCACGCTTGGCAGGCGGGTTGGCGATCGCAGTATGTTTGTTATAAAAAAAAAAAAAAAAAAAAAAAAAAAAAATAAAAAAAAAAGGGAAAGAGACTGCTGCCCATTCACTGGTAAGTCCCTTAGTCGCCTCTTACGACACCCACGGGAAGATATGGGATGGTGCTATTCTTTACGTCCGGACACCATACAGAACAAATAAGGAATGCAATCGTTTATTTTAACTTTGGAATGAAATATCAATCACTGAAAGTATCCTACCACCACAAATCATAACGAATTCAATTAATACGTAATTGTTTAGACGAATAGCAAGTAAGTACACAAAATAGAAAATTATAAATCTTACGGCCCTTTGAGCGATGTTTCGATGTTTCCGTCAAGAGCAAAGAGTACCTAAAATACAAAGAGCAGAATACTTATTTATACCAAGCGGAAGTCAATAGGGTCACCCGACCAGCGACAATAGGGTAGTTGACACCATTAAACAATAATTCCAAGACACAACTTCTCTAAAAAATTACTTCATTTTAGACCTGAAAACCCGATTAATTTTCAATTAATAGCAAAATTAGATTTTTAGTTTCTTTAAAATCAATAAATAGTTGAGTCTTTGAGTTGATTAAATAGTGACGTCATAGCGTGCTATTTCCATTCAAAATATAAGGGGGAATCACGTTTTGACAGCTCTTAAAAAGTATGTCAATTGATTGGTTTGTCAACTACCCTATTAGAACTTGTCACTCTTTTCCATAGAACTAATAATATGTGCTTCTTACAAACTTATTTCTTCCTAATAATATACAACGTGTCCGGTCATGGACTAGCGATATTCTAGGTATTTATAAAACAAGAATTTTAATACACAAATACACTGCACACTTGGGTCCAATCCATTTTTCTGCTATTTGGCAGCCATTTTGTTTGTGCATACAAAAAAAAACATCTCTCTCAAAGTGTTGGTCTTACTTAGGCCTTTTGGAGGAAAAAGATATTTTCTATCGCGTACATTATGAAATAATGGGTTCATGTTATCGTAACTTAAACTCCAGAAAAATATTTAAAAAAAATGCAATTTTTTGACAACAACTTCTTTGTAAATTAACAAATTTTTGTAATAGAATAGTTGTTATACAACATTATGTTTAGTATATGCGAAACCTGAATATAGATTGTTCAGAATAAGTAACTGAATCGATTCCAATAATTTTTAAACCATGTTATATTTTTTCCCAAAAATATTTAAAAAAGTTAAAAGTTGGATACCGAGCGACGTTGAGTACCTATCGCAATAATTTAGGTACCTACTGCCGAATTATTATTATCAATGAGCTCAAGACGAAGCTGGAGGCGCGCGCTGCGTGGTGACCGCGTTTTTGTGCGGACAACTAGGTAACAGAACAAGCTTATAACTTGTGATTTTTCATGATCCAGTTTTGAAATTTTGTACATAGATTCTTTACATAAAAATACTAGACACGTGTATCAGTGTATATATACTAAAACTAATGTTGACAGATTGTATAGACAGTGCTGGAGTTTCTGATCGAAGATTCCTGAAATAAATGTTAGAACAAAAGGTCATAATCTACTTTAAAGTCTAGACATTTTGGTCGAATTAGGTGAATCTAATAATATAGGGCGAAGCGGCCTTTCGAGAAGAAGTCCGTGACATGCCTGTGAACTTACCCTGACCGCCTTTTCAAACGCCCACAGTAAAAGTGCAAATATTCTTGTGAAGGATATTAGGATTATGAGTAAGTACTCGTCCCCAAGGTATTACATGGGACTTCAAAATAACTGGTGAAATGAGGGCACAGTTGTGCCTTTCCTTCGGAGATTACAGGCGTTATGTTGTTTTGTAATAAGTTATAGAGTAATGGTTTTCTTAAGTTTGTTAAGGGCATTACATTGCTCGATGACCTTGATGATTTGATGCCTGTACTGGTTTTTGTTGACTTGCCCCGCACATTTCGCAATATTTCGATTTTTATTTATTATTTAAAAATATTAAAAGAAATAACAGAAAAAAAACAATACAGATTGTTAAGTATATCATTACGTATTTGTTGTTACAAAATTCATGCCGATCTATTCAGCCGTTACAGAGATAATTTACAATTAAGGTTGAAAAAGGACCTATTTTCTACGATTAACCAAAAAAAATTGAGAAGGTTTATTAAAATTTTAAACAATTCAATTTATTTGTGATGAACTTAACTATAACATACTTTTTTTACACGGAAAACGTACGAAGGGATTCATCAACAAATTTCTTTGAACATACGCTGTTTTTGGGATTTGAGCCATGTAATGCCCTTAATACATATGTTTTTTATTGTTGATTTTATGTTTAGTACTCTGCGGGTCTAAGCGCTTCTAACCATAACAACATAAACATACTGACGGGTGTGTACAGTCACGAGCACCAATATGTTTACACTTTCTTAAATTTAAAAGCAATATTCGGGAGAAATAACGACTGGAACTTGGAGATAGGATCTTTTTCATAAAAATATGAGTTCCAAAATACTATGTTCGTAATAACATGGCATTTTAATCAGAACAATAGGAGAAAAATACTTTTTAAAGTTGTTAAGTGTTTGTGACTGGACAGATACAGGTGTGTGTGCCTAACCCTTCGGGCATCACAGGCGTGATATTATATTTATGTTTTGCACCAAAAACACATCTTGTACTAGAATCTTCACAGTACCTTTTTGATTTTTCATAAGCCAGGACGAAGGCTCTCTACTCTCTATAATATTCGAAATATTTTCCATAAACGCACTTTCAAAAAACCTTCAGCTGACCAACATACAAAGTATACTACACACTAAAGGATCAGTTTACACTTGATAAGGGTCGCAGTTTCACGGATCGCCGGTCTGATCCGGATTTATTGATAGTAGCCTGTCAGATGGGATAAAGTCGGCCTGTTTGTCGATTACAAAGTGTGATAGTAGTTCTGCTACTGCGTTACTTTGGTTTTCTTCTTTATGGAAAAGTTTATTTATCTATTTAAACTTAAAATTTATTAAAAAATTCTGTGTATTATTATAAATTTATTTAATTTTAAGCGTAGTCGTACAAAACCAGTCTTAATGCCGCAAAAACATTTATATTGTGCAAAAACTTACACTGTCGGGACCAATGATATTATAAAGAAAGATACCTACCCTACGTTCATACTGAGCGGCATTCAAAAATCGTTGCGTTGTTACGACTGCGATAGACAATACGGAACGTATGATACAGAAAGAGATAGCAATTGCGCTTGAAGTACTTAAATTACGACAATTGTCTGAAATTGTCTGCAACAATTTGTTCGCGCTTAGTGCGATATCTATCTCTTTTTTATTTATAATATCGTCGTCGGGACACACAATAATTGAAAATCACGGGATATCTTCCGTGATTTTTAACACATATTGTTGCGGGTGGATGGTAAATAACTAGAAGATAAGTAACTATTAGGTGCAGACAAATCTGTCTACCCTCTTTCTCACTCTCAGTTTTAGCTAAACACTCCAACAGTCAAGATTGCAACTAAGTTAACAGTTAATCCTACAATCTAGCTAGCACCTAGGTACACTTAACAGCATATTTAGTCTCTAGTTCATAGAAACCTTGTCGAACCCCTTGAAAACGTTCACAAATTCCGAAAACAATATACAGAGACCTACTTAAATGACAACATACGAGAATCTCATGAAACCACCACAAGACTGTATACCGCTCCGAGCTCCATTTTGTACAAGACGCGGTTTCATTTTCTAGTGAAACAATATTGCTGAGTTTGGAGAATACATACAAGGAACTGAGGTAGTTAGAGATACTTAAATTTATCTTTAGTAGGTTTGTGACAAAGGATGAAATTCAAGCAGAAACCGCATACAATCAAACGTGTCTTTGTAAAATACAATATCATGATTTATACGCATTTCCTACTAGGAATCCAACACCTCAATTCCGTACCATAAGTACGGAATTGAAGTGTTGGATTTATTTTTATCTTTCCTTTATTTATATTTTTAGAAATTATTTACATTTTAAATATTCCTAAAAAAAAAAATATAAAAAACATTTAAAAATATTTAAAAAAAAAAATTAAGAAAAAAAGAAAAAAAACAAAAATTTTAGCCCACCGGTATCGGGAACAGGATCCAAGCTACCGGCGGTCAGGGCTCCAGAGAGAGGAACCTCCTAACAATACGAGCCGTGTCCAGAAGTACCGCTTTCTGAATCAAGCCCTTGATCCAGCTGTCTAACGAGAGCCTCCTCAGGTATTGGTCGAGGCTCTTGGCAAAAAAAAAAAAATCCATCTCAGCCCATGGCTTAATTGTAAGCCATGGGCTGAGATGGTTTTTTTTTTTTTTTTACTCGCTTTCGCAATCCGAAGGGTTTTGAAGAAAATCTACCGTCGGTTACGTTTATAACGCAGTTGATATTTTCTAATGGTCAACAAAACGAAAACCATCGCCATTGTGGGTTATGCATAAGGCTGCAGTATGTACTTCCTTATTGAATTATTTGCGAAAACTTCTAAAATGAGTGAAACTCACAAAAACAAAATTAATAAGATCATTTTCGAATTTCTACCCACACACTAACGTATTCATCCACTTGTATCAAACGACGTTTTTCAATACACGAGTGTGAAAAACAGTGCATACTAAATTAATACTATAGTCTGTTTTTTTCCACAAACGAGTACCGAAAATTTTGACTGCGTTTCTATTGGTCCACGTAATCAACATAAAGTCCGTTCCACACAAACGCTGTAGTTACATGTACATTCAGTTGAGTCATCGACTACCTGCGCGTCGCACGTGTTTTAGTGAGTGAACCAGACGATATTGTTTGTCCTGTAGATAAGCGTACTAAGCGCCCTTTGCAATCTACAGAAAAACAAATGATATACAATTCAAATATCGAAACAAAAATGTACGGAGTTGACAATCATGTAGAACATATGTTAGAGCAGTTTATTATTGACGTACCTGCAGAAAGTTCATCAGAAGGAAGTGTTTTTAAGATTGCAAGAATTGTATAATTTGATTTATGATTTATATGTTCTAGTGCTTATTATATATATACTATATAGCTACTTCCTGATTAGAGCTTTTAGGACCACATGCTGTATCTAATGTGTAGCTGGTGTTACGTATTTTCTTCCTGTTAGTCTCGTTATTTATGACTTTCCAAACTGTCTTAATTTTGTTTTCTGCTGTTTTGATCTTGTTGCTAATGTGCAGGGCTTTGGCAACCTTACATGTATTTCTAAAAATTTTTGAATATTTAGCAACATACTTGTTAAAAGTTTCAGTGCTTATATAAGGCTTAAGGCCACAGAGCTCAAATACTCTTTCCCTACTTTTTCTGATAACTCTAGTTTATAAATTTAGGGCAAATACATTTTGTCTTCTTTAAAATGTATCATAAATATTCAAACAAAGCAACAACGCTTCGACAGTACCGTGATATTACAATATTTTTTTATTGTTATTAATTTATGAAAATATCATATAACGCGAACACAAAATTTTGTTACGATTATACTAAGTATGAAAATTCTAATCATAAAATAATAATTTAATTTTCTCTCAAGTAAATTTTAAAAGTAGTGAATATGAACGAGCCTTATCAATTTCAAAACAAGAACATAGGCGTTGGCCCCAACCCGACCAATGACCCATCTCACTCTGTCAATATCGGAAAGGTGCGAGAGACATACTCAGTACTGGTTTGTTAAAAAAACAGACTATAGTGCGATAAGAACCAGTTTTCGAGGAAGATTGAAAACGTTTTAACCCTCCAGCTCTCCACTGCTCGTTTATAAAACTCGACGTCTAAAATTGGAATTGATGAAACCTACACCGCCAGTTGGCTGGTTAAGCCGATGGACACCGGGATATACAAAAAAGACTGGTGACATGGTACTGTATTTTATTTGCATTCGGGAGTGCAGGGTTAAATATTTGCGGGCACTTTCGGACTGTGGCAAAGTAACAACGCTTAGTCTAAAACGGATTTTGACATTTCAATTTTGAGAGGATGTCCAATATGAATTCAGTCGTGTGAATCGAAATGTAAGGATTTTATTAGACAGAAACGGTTCTTTTGATAACTAAAGGAGTTTTGTACGCACGTGTTAACTTTTACTTTTATTCGTATTTTCTGTGATTGGATTTTCTGTTCCTATTGCTGGGACACAGGCATCGACTCTACCAACAGAAGTAGACTAAAATCCACTAGGTGTTGGTACCTCATGATGAGGTGACATGATAAGGTTTGTGCCACATGACGTTTTCGAATACCTATTTGGTTCTACGACATGCCTGTTTCTTCGCGATGTTTTTATTCACCGTTTTGAGAGCAGTGGTGATGAAACAAATTACACAGTAATACTTTAGTATCAGAATCCTTGAAATACCTTAGGTTAGTTGAAAAAGCTTAGTTGACATATTAACGACTAAAACAAAGCCCAAAAACGATTTTTCTTCACACCCGTTTCAATTTTCGCTTAGTGTACGGATCAAGGCCGTAAGAACGGTGAAAATATCTACAGTACTGTATCTTTATACAAACGCTTGGAACGCGAGTCATACCTACACGCCTCGAGTCTGGTACCCACTTAGTACCCAAGAATTCATGAATGCGCCACACTGACGAACGAACGTTGTGATGGCTTTGGAAGCAGTAAGCGTGCTATTTGTGAATATTTGATTGAAATAAGAATTTGTTTATTTTTTAATAGGTAGGTATTTCGCTTTTTCCACCGAGTAAAATACCTGGATTAATTAATAAATAAGTGAATAGGGTGAAAAAATTTAGGTACCTACGCTAGCGTTAAAAAAGTTTTGGATTTTTAATTTTTATTAAATCTACTAATCAAAAGATACAACTTGTATTTTTTATTGAACACTTCTTCACATTTCATTCACAACTAACTTAATTTTTTTAAATAAAGAAGAATATAATATTTACAATCACAAAACTAAAAAGAAACTCAACTAAGTAAATGAAATTAAAATACTATAAGCGCGGCAGCCCTGTCGCTTGCGAACGTACCGCCCGGCTGTAGGTAATTATTTCAAGGACAGGGCCGAGTCACAATACTGTATATATTTATACTGTGCCGTAAGTAACCTACTTGCGTACCTACCTACTTGCCATTCATTACCCAACGAATGGATATAAATGATGTAATGTGAGAATGGATATTTATTAAGCCATGTTTCTAGTTTTCTAGGCTAATCGATTGATGGCTGCGTACGTGAGTTTGTATTTTGTAAATGCTGTTTGCTTGTATTGGTTGAAAATATAATTGTCAGAATTTAATTTTAAATTGCAGGTATTTACATTCAGATTTATTTATTTATTGTAAAACATAGGTACATTATAAGTAAAACTGGGAGCCTAAAATGGCCACTTTAGCAGAACCATGTAATCAATATGAGTTACGTTACAATTCGTAGAATGGTCACAAAGTAACAATTCATAATATTTACTGCGTTTGTGACCAATTTAAGAATTTAACGTTATTCATATGATTATCCTATTACGATTCTGCTAAACCGGCCATTATAGGCCCTCTGTATTTCTTGTAACATATATGTGATAAAACAAACTGATATTCAATTTATAATTAACCACTAATTACCGAAAGAATGTCGTGAATTCTTGACTCTACACCTATTCTTGAAAATCAACGAGTTTCCTACATCATCATCATCTGCCGTCTTTCTCTTTGTCTGTCTGCTGTCTGTTTGTCTGTCGTTTTCCTACATATGACGGCTTAATTTTCCGTAATTTCCAAACCAGATCAGAAAAATTATAAATGGACAGAACGGAACTAGCAAATTATATTGCCCTTGAAAACTTACACCGTGTTGCCGGCTCATCACTATGAATGGACTAGACGAGACACGCAATGCGGGCATGTCCCATCCCTGGAGAAATCTGGGACTGAACCACGCCACATAAAGA
Organism: Noctua fimbriata; assembly: GCA_905163415.1. Classification (NCBI taxonomy): domain Eukaryota; kingdom Metazoa; phylum Arthropoda; class Insecta; order Lepidoptera; family Noctuidae; genus Noctua; species Noctua fimbriata. The sequence continues at coordinate 5,121,041 of LR990929.1, read as the reverse complement.
AGACGTGACAGGTCAAATGTGACAATGAAATAACGTTATACGTTGGTAACTGTTGAAGTTGGACACGTTGGGACTCATGCCCATTACCGGGTTGGAGGGTTAATTTTTTGTGTCGGAAAACGTATTCTAAAGGATGATTTTCACCAACCGGCTCGCATCGCAGCGGATCAAAACGGATTTTACAATCTTTAAACGATATTAAATCGTGGACACAGTAGTTAAAGTCTATATTACTAAGCCGCGCAAAGCAGCTTGACCGTGGGCGTCATCCGCGACACGCGATCGGCTCCGTACGCCTGTCGTCGTATCCGACTCGGTAGGAATAAACTATTTGACTAGACGTAGAAACGGATACGTTCGCAAGCGGCAGTACGGAGCCGATCGTATGCGTCGACATCTTGCCGGACACGATCGGCTGTGCATCTGTTCGTATCCATTCCGATCCGATGCGATAAGAATCCGATTGGTGGAAATCATCCTTTTTAGCTTTACGGCTGATAATTTTGAACGCAGCTTAATTTTAAGTCCCCATTATATCTCTTGTTTTCTCTATAAGGTTTAACATTAAAGCATGTTAGGTATTGAAGCGACTTATGTCGACAATAAAATCATCCACCTGGAAATGAGTTGCCATGTCTGACCTGGAAGTCTTTAAATAGACTCCGGACCCAGGTTGGTCGCAGCAAGGAAAACCTGTTCAGGTGGAGATTCATTAATGACACTGCCCTGGAGTGTAAATGTGGTGCTGTTCTACAAACGATGGAGCATTTAATATTGGTTATGTTGACGCTACCGAAAGCGCCAAACTAGTAGCTCAGTTCTGGGCGACACAATTTAGATTGCCATCGACACGCTAAGAAGAAGACTTGGTTTTAGAAACTTCAGAAATTGCAAGTTGTGAGTTTTGTTTAAGTTTATGTAGCTGACCGCTTTAAGGAGTTTTTTGATACCTTTTTAAGTTTGTTGTTACTTTAGAATGAACTATTAGTCAGTTTATTAAATAAACATCCTAGAGAACTTTATGTACTATTCTCAATATTCCATCTAAATAGAATGGCACAGGTACCCATTTTATTGATAGAATATTGAAATCATATTATAATTATTTAAAAATTTCGTAAGTTGTCCGTTGAATCCGCTGGATGCGGTCAATGTGGCGACACTTGGGGGAGGCCTATGTCCAGCAGTGGACGTCTTTCGGCTGAAATGATGATGATGATGATGATGAAGTTGTCCCCCAGAGCCCTTGAGCAATCAGCACGCTATCAGTTCTAATCTTGCCTTTGAAAAGATAAATTTCTAAACTAATGTTAACTAGGTCCTTCAGAAATATTGCACGCAATATTCTTTAGTAGCTTTAATCCGTGCGTGGGCTTAAAACACGTGTAGTCCTCCCGAAATCTAAACATAGACTGAATGAAACTGAAACCAGATACCGCCACGTGGAAGTACTTAAAATAAAATAGTACATTTTGATAGAAGTGTGCAAACTTTGTCATTGCAGCCAAGGCGGAATTCATACCCGAGCTTTCGGCTCGGGTATGAATTCCGCCTTCCGAGGGTGTTATGGAGCACTGCAGTGACAATTACCCACGTTTATCAAACAAGGTTTTTAAAATTCACTTACGAAGAAATAAATTATAGAACGAAAATTATTTTTATCACAATGAACTGTGATTAAATTTCTTTTTTTTGCGCGTTGCCTTTGCAGGTTAAAGGAAAAGCAAAGGAATGAAGCTGCAAAACAGTCCAATATTAAAAATGGAAAATATGTATTGTATGTATTTATTTATTAGCAAATATTTTTATAAGTAATAATGTTTATTTATAATATTCTATTTATAAACACAATTTAAATACTCATAAAATATTTGACTAATTATTAATAATAATTAGTTGTCTCTTTGCTGAGATTTAAAAAAAACTATCACCGACTATAGGAATTGAACCAAGTTGAACTTATTTTATAGATATCTGTGGAAATAAAACACTAGTAGAAATAAATTTAAAAAATCATTCTGTGTGATAAGAGCCAGTTTTCGAGGAAATGTATTGAAAAATTGTTTTTCATACCGGCCGAAACGAGGTCCACTCAATTAAATATAATTTTATACAGATTAATAAGAGCTGGCAACAATTGTGGCGCATTTCATCTTTATTTCATTCATTTTATTTTACGGATGGACTAACAGATTTAATTTGTTGAAATCAGCATTAAGCTCTGGATCTGCTTTATAAATTGATGGCAATTAAGCCTTCCGTATACGTGGCGAGGACAATCTGAACTGTCGAAAATGCATACGAAAGAAATAGTGTCATCAGTGAGAACGATTTGTATCTCTGCGGGGTAATTACGTAACACACTTACAATGGCAATGCCTTTCATATGGACAGTTCAACAACATTCATTGCGTTATTAAAGTTGTTGAGCAGACAATTTTTTCCAACATAATATGAAGCAATGGATTAGGAAACTTCTTTGGATTGCAATGATTAAAAATGTAGGTATTGGAAAGGACTGTACGCAATACTACTTACTTTTAATGATTTAAAAAAAATTAATGGACATCGACTGGATCTTACTGAAAGTTACTCTAACACCTATGGGTTAATTTCTGTCCGGCGATCAAATAATCCATCGTCGAATCAGCGCCTAAAACATAAACGAAGTTACGAGCCACCTAAAAATAACTACCATCTTTGAAATCGATTAATATTGTTTCTACCAAACAAGATTATACAACCTATATCTACCAAATCTTCAGTATTGCCATCCTCTCAAAATCTTCACACCCTTCTCTCACTCTTATTTTGGCGGTGTTGTGTCAATATTTTTTCAACTAAAATGTTCGAGTTCGCTTGCCCAAGCATCGAATTGGGTCAAATATACTCAACTCGTTATAATACGAGCGCACTGTAAATAATTGTGGAGTATCACTTTTAAGTATGTAGTTTCGCTTGTGTGGAAAACTGGGTATTTTGAAACTGAATGGTTGGGTTCAATGATAGGCACTTATTTTAAGTAGCAAGCATGAATAATGAGCCACTTCACTACTTTTAAACTCCAGGGGGTGTGAGGTTTCTGCAGTCAAGAGGATGAGGATCACTGCGACAATGTCGTGGAAGTGGCGAAGTATTGGGTTAATCTTCATCGACATGGAGAAAAAGAACAAGTATGTTAATTACTGAGAGGCACATTCATCTACAGTTCTTCTAACTTAATAGACAGATGTTCCACTTCATCTCCCCAGCTAATAAACACACTATGAAAAGTAAAATATCAATTTGTAGTAGGTACAATGAGTACCTACGTGTGTTGCATATTTTGGCACTTTTGTTACGTATTTCGAGCATTTATGTTGCATATTTAGACGATTTTAAGTTGCATTTAACCCGGTCGCTAGTTGCCTAGAACTATTGCACTAACTGTCAAACTACAGAGGTATATTGCAAGCTAAGCATTCCACCCAATATCCTGTTAAGAGACAGATAGATAGCTGAATGTAAATCGTATAATGGCAACTGTGCTCACAGTTTATAATCCTCTCAGTTGAAACTAGGAAGTGGCACGGAGGAGTAAACTAATGGAATGCTAATGTATGAGAGATGGCGCGATTGAAGGCGTTTGCAACTTGCGTTATAATTTTTCGAATTATTGCATAAGTTTATAACATTTTCGGTGTTTGCAAGTGAGATGTTGGGCCTGTAATCCCCGAAGGGTTAACTAGGAAAAGAAAGACAACTGTTGTACCTTTAGTACCCCATATTTCGTGCGCAAAGGGCGTGAGTTACTGAATAATTCTAGATGAAAAAACCCAATAACACGGTGCCCGACCTGGAACCTAAGACCTTATCCTAAGCAGTAGCTATCACTTAGCCAACCAGTTAAAAGCGTATGATTTTAAGTGCTTCATTATAAAGTCAGTCGTGAAACACTTGGGTTAAACCACGTAGGTCTGTACGCACGACGTCCAATCCAGCTATACAAAACCAGTACAAACGGATCTCTCATTGTACGGCAAATCTATACAAAGCGAGGCCATATTATACTGAAAATGTATAGCTTGATGTACTAGTAGATACTTCTTAGATAATGCCATAGTGCAGGCGATGTTAAAAATCGGCTTCATGTAGACAGGTACTTTAGTAAAATGAAAGTTGTCCACTTAGAACTTATTTGTGCAGCAATGAAAAGTACTATTAGATGTACTTTCCGTTGCCACAACGGCTGCAATTCTCGCCAGCTAAGAGATGCCTTTTTAAAGGTGCTTTCTCACTCTCTCGAGACTGCCTAGAGGATTATGTTCCTTTGCTATGCCAACTGTGAATGTAGTCTTTTTGTAGTTAAAAGCAGCTTGAAGGATTGTTTGGCTTATTTTGTTAGGATTTCAATGCAGAATAGTTTTATCAGTGATTAACCATTAAAATTAGAAACTAACGAGGTTTAGGAATACACTGAAGACAGGAGCGGTCTATGTGGTGGCGCTTGATTGAGGTCTATGTCTAACAGATGATGTCTTTCATCTGAAATGCTGGTTAAGATGATGAATCATCACAAAAGTGACTCTAACCATCGAGACATGCAAGCGTTTGTGACAGATTGGCCGGAGAAAACTGCACAGAGAGTATAGTGGAAGGGTAAGGGGAGGCCTTTGCCCAGCAGTGCGACAATAGAGGCTAAAAAAAATCTGGTAAATAGGTATGAAAGCGTAGCAGCAGCTCGTCGACGCGTAGTAAGTTCAGCGCAGGGCGTATCAGAGCCACGAGCCTCAGTGCTTCACCTAGTAGAAAACAGCTTCAATTTTGAAGCATTATAAATTGTTGGGTTGAAAAATAAGGTCCGTTTTAACTCAAATTGCTATTTATTTCAACATTGTAGATAGATACTTACATACTACTTAAGTAGGTACGTACCAAGTATTAAGTTAAGGTGATAGCGCCAGGGTACCGCGAAATTCAAATTTTCTTACGTTTTTTGCAATTTGCAGGTCAGTGTCAGGTTGTACATTGATGAAAAATTAGTTACGCAAGTAACACCGTAAATTTAAAAATGCTCATGCCATGTTCATCATAAACAAAGACAATAAACATTATTTTTGTATGCTGTTGTTTAAACTAACAGTAGAGAAATTATACTTAAATTCATTATTTTTAAAATTGCAATTGCACATTATTTTTCAAGCATCTACTATTTCATTTTAAAGCGCTTTTCGAAAATCCAGTGACACTCCTAGCCATAGAAATTTCCAGCCACAACGAGAATTTGATATCTTCATTTTAATATCAGGGTTTCAAATAAGAAATGGTGGTAGCTTGACGCATCAAAATTTCACTTAATGATTTCATGTGAAAGTCCTGCGCGGTTTTTATTTCAACTGTGAATGTCTAAATTAAAAAGTATGTGGTTGATGTTAGTTGCATTTCAAACTTTATTTTTTATTAGTGTTTTGAAAAAAGAGCTTATTTCGTCCCAAGATATTGTCTGGCTAACGACTTATTAAAGCAGACATGGGCAGGTCGCGCCTCAACGCCAATATCGTCCTACATCAGTTTTGTAGGTACCTACATTTTGCAGACTACAAACGGGCCGCGTTTTTTTGTGACCAATTTCGATGCACTAAGACCTGATGCAGCTGTAACGGCTTTAAAGTCCGTCGTAATTCAGTCCCATTAAAACTAAGCTCAATTCAACTCATCAAAAATTTAGCAACCCTTTTTTAAGTATACTCGTATACATAAATAAACCTAATCCATTCTTTTCACTCGTCAGCGACGAGTCTGCAACTAGTGACATCTATGTATTGCATGAATCACTTACTTTTGATTGAAATAAACGCCATCTCGAATGTAGACGTTGAACTACAATAACTACACGGACTGATTGGAATCTTGAAAATACAACAATAATTACTTTATTGCGTTGCCCTTTTTAGTTATAATATTTAACTGGAATATGAAGTACAAACATGAATACTTTTGTTATGTCAACCAGTTACAAAAGTTTTTTTTATTTTTGTGCTGACAATTCTGGCTAGTTTTGCACGACTATCGATTTTGAAATATCGATTTATTTTCTGATTACGTTACAGTATACAGCATGTATGTTGTTACTTGTGAAAAAATATAATATTTTATTTTATTATTCCATTTAATGTTTTATTTTATCAAGCAAGATAGAAGAAATACTTCAAAAATTAGATTTATCCACAAATAACGTTTATTATGTCTAGGTACAAAAAAGAAATTAAAGATATCAAGACTACTGCAAATGCACCCACCGTCGTCTTGGTTATTAATATTTGTTATTATGGTGAAAGCGTCAAGGTAGCTCGCGAAATTCAAATTTTCTTACGCGTTTTGCAAATTGCCGGTCAGTCTCAAGCTGTATAATGTATATTGATCAAAATATGATTCGCGGCCGTAATACGTAAGTATTTACAGAGTTATAATCATTAAAATCATGAATACAACCCTCTTGAGTTCATTTAATCCCATTGAATGACTATTTGATGAAATAGTCACTAAATAGGATTAAATGGTCTTAGAGGGTTGTATTGTGGAGTAGCCCGCGAAATTCAAATTTTCTTACGTTTTTTGCTATTACCAGGACAGTGTCAGGCGCTTCCATCTTAGTGTCTTTTGTACTGCCTGTTTACCTAATATTTATGACAGCTGGCCATATTATTTGAAAATAAAATAGTTCCAAGTTTCACCACTTATTAAGATACTGGGCATGCTGCACGAACAAAGTTGATTTTACAAATATGTAATTTATTTTCTCGCAAAGAAACAAATCTAGTTTTCAGTAAAACCAACTGCTTAGCTAATTCTAAAGGATATTTAAATAGACTATACTAAACGAATTACATTACTGCAGTATTTTTCATAATTTGTTCAGTACCATAACTTGTAACTACATCTCTAATGCATCGATAGATGACTTCCACGGTCAAACCAATGCAACACTATCTTTGCAACAGCGGCTGCGTAGATTAATTGATTTGCAGGGAAACGCCTCTCAATACACATGCATAACTACAGTCTCATTGCAGTTGACCGAGCGAGATCGTTTGATGCTATCATCATCATCATCATCATCAGCCTATAGCAGTCCACTGCTGGACATAGGCCTCCTCAATCGCACGCCATTTAACTCGACTTTCAGCAATTCTCATCCAGATGCTACCAGCCACCCTGCGAAGATCGTCACTCCACCGAGCCTGAGGGCGTCCCACCTTACGTTTGCCGATTCGCGGTCTCCACTCAAGAACACGTCTACCCCAACGGTCATCGGTTCTACGGCAAATATGACTGGCCCATTGCCACTTCAGCTTACTTATTCTGTGAGCTATGTCGACAACTCTGGTTCTCTGTCGGATCACATCGTTTCGAATGCGATCCCTCAGAGAGACTCCAAGCATAGGTCGTTCCATAGCTCGCTGAGCGACCTTAAATTTATGGACCAGCCGTACTGTGAGTGTCCACGTTTCGGCTCCGTAAGTCATAACAGGCAGGACGCACTGATTGAAGACCTTAGTCTTTAGGCTCTGTGGAATACGCGACGAGAAGACCCGGCGAAGCTTCCCAAATGCTGCCCAGCCCAGCTGGATTCTTCTGTTAACCTCCCTCTAAAAGTTGTTCTTACCAAACTGCAGAGTTTGCCCGAGGTAAACATATTCTCGAACAACCTCGAGAGGACCGCCATTGACAATAACAGGTCCTGGGGTGACGTGTTCGTTGAACATAACCTGGGTTTTGTCCAAGTTCACCCTGAGACCAATGTGTATTGAAGAATCAACTAGGCCATCCAGCATCTGCTGCAAGTCGTGCAGCGATTCAGCCAGTATGACGATGTCATCTGCAAATCTCAAGTGTGAGATGTACACGCCGTTGATGTTTATGCCACGTCCTTCCCATTTTAGCGTCTTAAACACATCCTCCAGTGCGTTGGTGAACAATTTCGGGGAAATAACGTCCCCTTGTCTCACCCCCCGACGCAATGGGATATGCTTCGTTTGCTGGTTTTGACTTTGGACGGTCATTGTGGCGTTCTCATAAAGATTTCTCAACACTTGGATGTATCGCCAGTCGACTTGGCATCGCTGCAAAGACTCCAGAACTGACCAGGTCTCGACAGAGTCAAAAGCCTTCTCATAGTCCACAAATGCAAGACACAGCGGCCGATTATACTCTTCGGACTTCTGTATGATCTGCCGCACTGTGTGGATGTGGTCTATGGTGAAAGAAAGAAAGAAAGAAAGAATAAAATTTATTTGACGTCAGTTCATCAAACACACAGAATAATGAAAAAAAAAAAAGAAACAAAATTAAAAATAAATTAAAAACAGAAAAAACATTTTTTTTTTATTTATTATTATTTTATTTATTTTGGTGCTGTATCATCCTCGAAACCCGGCCTGCTCCGGTGGCTGGAAGTCGTCGAGTCTTCGCGCTAGACGATTCGTGATGACTCTTGAAAACAGCTTATACACGTGGCTAAGGAGCGAAATGGGTCTGTAATTCTTTAATAGGGTCTTGTTTCCCTTTTTAAAGAAAAGAACGACCACGCTCCTTCTCCACGCTTCTGGAGTTCTCCCAGAGAACAGGACCGAGTTGAAGAGCTCCCGAAGCTCGCTTAAAACAGGGCTTCCTCCCGCTTTCAGGAGCTCAGTCGTTATCCCATCCTCGCCAGGGGCTTTTCCATTCTTAATCTGTCTAAGAGCCGCCTCGATTTCGTCTTGGCTGACTTCTGGCAGGTCTTCTGTGAAATGCCGGGTTAAGGTGGCTCTGGAATCCTCATTTTCGGGATCAGGTCGAGATGCATGCGATGCATACAACTGGCTGTAGAAGTTTTCGACTTCCGAAAGAATCTCCGGCTTCGAAACGACGATATCCCCACTAGATTTGGTCAACTTCGTCAGGTGGCTCCTCCCAAGTGATTGGACGAACACTTTCGACCCCCGATTTTGCTCAATCGCTTTTTCTATTGAGCGTGTGCTGGAGCATCGAAGGTCGCGTCGTATCAATTTTCTAATTTTATTATTGAGTGCCTGTAGTTCTGACGAAGTAATGGGTGGGTTTTCACGTCGTTCCGTCATAAGCTCCAGAGTCTCCTCCGAAAGTTTGGTCTTCTTGCCCGTATGCCGCATTTTACAAAAACGCGTCCCTTCCTCCCTGAGGATTTCCACCATTTGGTCGAGCGCCTGGTCAACATCATTTGTGGTTTCCACGGCCGCGAATCGGTTCTCCAGATCTGACTGGAACGCTTCAGACCCTAGCATGGTTTGGAGCATATTTGGACGGAGCTTAGACTTCATCAAACGGGTTCGCTCCAGCTTGAAATTAATATTCAGAGTGCCACGAACAAGTCTGTGATCGCTACCGGTGTTGAACCTGTTGATCACCGAGACATCTCTGAATATATGCTTTTTATCCGCTATGATGAAGTCTATCTCATTTTTCGTCATAGTGTCGGGGCTTCGCCACGTCCACTTCCTTTGGGACTGTTTCTTAAAGAAAGAATTCATCACAAAAAGCCCCTCCTTCTCAAGGAAGTTGACAAGCATTTGCCCCCACTGATTTCTGCTGCCAAACCCGTAGGATCCTACTACCGATTCACTGCCATTTTGTACTCCCACTTTAGCGTTAAAATCCCCCATGACAACGCTGTAGTGGGCCTTAGTAGTAGAGTGCAAGGCCTTGGAGATGTCCTCAAACATTTCCTCTACCACGTCGTCCGAGTGTGCCGAAGTCGGTGCGTAGACCTGAACAACCTTGAGGCTATACCTCTCGGTTAGCTTCACTATGAGGTACGCTACCCTGTTCGAGACACTAGACACTTCTACCACGTTGTCACAAAGGGATTTATGTACCAGGAACCCGACTCCGCCTTGGGATAGCTGGTCTCCCTCTCGAAAGTACATCAGGTGGCCTGATTCAAGGGTTATTGTGTCCTCCCCCTCTCTTCGGACTTCACTCAACCCAAGAATGTGCCACCGTACCCTTTCGAGTTCTTCCTCTAGCTGCACTAGATGTTCGTCGAGCCGTAACGTGCGTCCATTATACGTCGCCAAGGTCAGTTGGGTTTGGCGGCCGTTCGTAACCCGGGGATTCTTAGCACCCCCTACCTTGCCGTTACCGTGACCGCCGCCAAAATCAGGAATAGCAAGGCCGCCGGGAACTGGGGGCCGTGGTTGATTCTGGCTTGCCATTAAGGGGTTTGCCCATAATCGCCACGCTGGGCATGCGGGTTGGCGATCGCAGATCACAACTCCTCGCACTAGTGACGCTGCTGCCCGTCACTAGTCTGCGCTATTTAGTTGCGAACTTTCGAATGGTTATACCGCCATTTATCGGTCGTCAGAGCCTCGTTTGTTGTTTAGCAGGATGCACCACGAGCAGGTGAGGTTGACTTGGGGCACTGAGATGGTAGGTGCGCCCCCTTACATCCCGATGATGCTATCAAGTAGCCAAAAAAATGGAAATATTTTTACTGTTCATTGTAGATTAGTTATTACAAAGTTCTTAATTTGAACAGAGAGCTGTGGAATCTGCAAGAAAAACCGCGGCGGGGTCACCTCATCAGAAACATAACTAAAGGAAAACCCAACCTTTACAGATAAAGTGCGTAGTACTTTTTTAATTATTTCTTTATTGCAATTAATATGTAGGTGACATTTTTATGTTTTGTGTAGAATAAGTCGTTTACTACTAAAATAAATGCGAAAGTTTATGGGGATGGATGGATAATTGTTACTCTTTCACACAAAAAAATACTGAACAGATTTTAATGAAACTTCACAGTAATATAGCTTACACAAAATTAAATATAGGCCATACTTATTTATGTAGAAATTGTGTAAAAGGTGAAGCTGCGGGCGGAAGCCAGTTTTACAAAATTAGCATGGTTTTTCAGAACAACCAACTTGCGAGGTGCATGAAAATTCTCCATGAAGAAAAGTCAACATCATCGAGGTGTTAACGAATCCTCGTTTTTATAACGGTAAGAAGGTAAGTATATGTAGGTATATAAGGACTTCGAAGATGGGAGCCTTCAATTTCCTAAAAATAAGTTAAGTATTACTTTTAGTTGAATAAGTGCTTATATTTTTGTATATAATTTATGCAAATTCATATTCGTTCATTGTGCTTTGTATTACATCTAATACTTGTGAGATATTTTTAGATTCCAATGTGTTTTTTTAGTTAAATGTTGTTCTTCCTGAAAGGTATTGTGTATTATTTTCTACATTTTATTTATTTTGATGGTCGGTAAATGTCTTATAAAGAGTACCTAAAAAAATAGCGTATCTTTTCTTGCTTTATGTTGCATCTCATCTAACTTGGGTAGTTTGATGTTATGTATTAAGGTAGTTTTTATGTCTCGAACAACAATATATAGCAATATCAATTGCTGTTCGAAAGCTTACTTCAATCAACAATATATAAGAATATAAATTGCTGATCGAAGACTTTAGTTGCTGCAATTCCTGAAAGATGTTGTGTGCAGAATTGTTTTTGTAATAGATTTGGCAGTCAATTAAATAACACTTTTAATAAATTGTCATCATTGATATATTTTCGGTAAACTTGTTGCATTAATGAAAGTTATAATCTTCATTGTTATAATAGGTTTGTGTTGAAGTGCATTGCCAGCGTAGGGCTGTAGGAAGTTAAAAATGTATCAATGATAATCAATTTGACTAAAAGTACATTTATCACATCAATGTAGTCATTCCAAAAAGGCCTACCGGGGATACCACTATAAAAAACGCATCTAGTGCTTTACCTCAATGTTGATGTGGAAAATAACAGTAAAATCATATCAATCTTTGTAATAATATTTATACGTAGGTATACGCTGTAACTGATCATTATTAGGTATTTGTTTCAGATTTTAATTTTTATTTCATTCTACACGGTAGTATCGACACTATAAACAATTTTATTGATGCACAACACTAAATAATTCAAATGTGGAACTTTGGAACACTGTCTTTTGTCAATTTTGTTTGTCATGTCATTATATTTTTTGCGTCATCAATGTCATGGAACGTCATCATTTCAAACAAAGAGTATAGTAAAAGTAATATCATTTTCTCAACGGTTGCGCTGGCATCTGGATGGCCGTTCATCGGGTGTCCATCTCACAATCTTTGAAAAAATGAAGACCTGTAAGTATTTCCTAATCAATCATATTGCTAAATTGGTGTGATTTACTCATTTTTAATTTAACCTCTCTATCTTTCAAGGTTATCAAGAAACAATGGAAGCATCTGAGTCGAAGCTTCTAGAAAACCATGATGCAACTCGGAGAGGCGCGGTTACCTAAGGGCGACGATGATCCTGAAATCCTGGACAGGCCTCAAACTAAGATGAGATGATGACAAATGCCCAGTTAAGGGTATAAGGTATAATCTAGGTTCAATAGAACGAAGTGTAACTGACACGTTGCAGTTTAGCTTTGTTCACCCCGTTTTACAAATTCTATGCATTCCAATCGTCCAGTCGTAGGTGTCTTAATTTCACTTGAAATTAAGGTTAAAAATATAGGTACCAAAGTTTTAATTAATATTTCCTACGAAAAAGTGACCTACCTACTAATTGCGTTTCAAGTTAAACATTGAAGTTCTGGACTTTCGCAATGCATACCGAGCGGAATGAAAGTTCTGCTTAAATCACAAGTAGTATTAAGTGTAGGGACATGTTAGGGATACAATGGAGGAGTGTGAAAGTTTCACGATTTATAGCCATCTCTGTATGTATAAATGCAACAATGTGGAGGGTTCGAAGCCACCATGCCCAGGTAAAGTGATTGTTGCGAGTGGATTAGGCCTACTGGGGACACCACTATAAAAAAACGCACCTTGTGCTCTACCTCTAGGGTGGTGTGGAAACGAGCACCTTCATTGAGACATTACGCGTGGATACTAAAAGGGAGGTAAGTTTTTTTTTTATTCAGATTGCTTTGTGTTCAGCATTCGGGGAATGCACAATCATTATTAAACATTGCATAGGATCAGCATTGCCTCAACATGAACACTTCAACACCTTGGATAAAGAATGTGTTGTGATGTTGATCTGGTGCAGAGCTTTTAAATGACCATGTGACTACGTAAGCCCCCATCCGTCCGTCTCTATAGCTATATAGCTGTCAATATTTAGAATTTCAACCAGTAGCCTACAACCTAAAATCTGAAGACATGAGGCATCTACAAACCTGCACTGGGCCTACATGGTATATTATCACCCGCTCTCTGAGAGGAGGCTTGTCTAGCATTAGACATGTTTGGTCTGATTACACTTAAATAAGAATAGTTTTTGCTGTTAGTTATACATTTTAATATGAATAGCTGCCGATTCTAAAAATAGCACCGGTGACTGAAACTGGTTGGCTTATGGGCATGTGATTTGGAGGAATGAAGAAAGTTTTATGAATGTGGATGGGGTATAAGAGTAGAGGAAGACAAATGAAATGATGGATGCACTGTATAAAGGATGATATGGCAAGAAAGGAGATGTCTGATGAGATGGGAGAAGTATGGAAAAAGACATGCTAAGCAAACCCAAAATAAATTGGGATAGGTAAGGGCAGGAGAATGATTATGATGATAAGCTGCATCCCCTCAACTTAGTGAAAGATTAGGTAGACGAGTTGAAAACCAAACATTAAGTTTATTGCTGTACCTCAGTTGCTACTAAATCATAGCTGCTAATGTACTACATACTTCATCCCATATTTCAATCCAACTTTGAACACTCAGTTGCACAACCACCTGAATTTATATTTAACTAGAAACATGAACTTCATTATTTATGGGATTTCATGGAAAGTTTAATCCAGTCTGGTATTCACTACATTGAAAAGCAGCTGAAGGTCAATCCAGTGCCACTAGATTTTTAAATGTTTAGAAAAATGAGTGACCTTCAAATTGACCTTGCATGACCTTTACCCGGCATTTATTCATGAAGCCTTGCAACTACTTTGTTCAGAGTTAATTCGTTAGTTGCTTTCTAAATTGGATAAAGGAGAATTTGGGTTCGTTATAATGAAATGTTCTAAAAGGTTACTGAATTAACCTTTGAACGCCAGATCATAAAGGCACGCGCGTGCCCAATTTCACCTACCATTTTGTCACGTATTTGTAGTTTTGCGTACAGGGGACGCGCTTGCTTGTCTCGTATGTGAAAAGTGCGTTCAAAAGTTTAATAAACAGTGTTTACCTGACTCAACCTAAGCATAGTTTTGGTGTGCACGTCCATGCTACAAAAGCGTAGTTAGAATAACCATTCTTTTGTTTATAATAGGGCCCTTTGCTTATAAGACATTTTGCTAGTGTTGTTTCGTTTTTTTCGAATCCACTTTTACTAGCATCGGAACCAAAACCATTTAAACCAACGAAACGCGGGAATTGAACCCACAAACCGTGACAATGGAGTGCAAGGTAGGTATATCAACTGATAAATCATGCGGGAATTGAACACACTACCAGTGTTTGAAGAATTCAAACCGTTTCCTAATTAGAATTGTTATTTTAGCCGTTGTAACTCTAGCGTGGTATCTTCTCGTCCAACTTACCGCAGTGTCTCAAGACGAAAGTCTATGACCAGTGTGTGTTGCCAGTGATTACTTACGGGACCGAAACATGGTCGCTCACAATGGGCCTTATCAGAAGGCTTAAAGTCACCCAAAGGGCAATGGAGAGGGCTATGCTCGGAGTTTCCTTGCGTGATCGAATCAGAAATGAGGACATCCGCAAGAGAACCAAGGTAACCGACGTAGCCCGAAGAATAGCGAAACTGAAGTGGCAATGGGCAGGGCACATTGCTCGCAGAACGGATGGCCGATGGGGCCGAAAAGCTCTGGAGTGGCGACCGCGAACCGGAAGACGCTGCGTTGGAAGGCCTCCCACTAGGTGGACCGATGACCTGGTGAAGGTTGCAGGGATCCGCTGGATGCGAGTCGCACGGGACCGGTCAATGTGGCGACACTTGGGGGAGACCTATGTCCAGCAGTGGACGTCTTTCGGCTGAAATGATGATGATGATGATGAACTCTAGCTGTCTCTTACATTTTCTAGAACCATAAAATGAATGTTTATAGGGCCCTTTGCTTATAAGACATTTTGCTAGTGTCGTTTTGTGCTTCTAATATGTGCGTGTGGTGTGAGAGAGGACCCTTTGTCTATTGCTCTGTTGTGATACGGAGGGGAGATTTCACGCAACCTATTATTTATTCATAGATTATGTATGTTACGACTAAAGCCGAAGTGCGGCTACACCTAGTTCTAGCCGGCTAAACCTAGGTGCGGCCGGTAAGTTGTGTATCCTTTTTATTGCTAGGACACACCAACCAAATTGATTGTTAGGTTAGAACTTACTGTAACCATACGTGCAACTACATCCAAATTGGTTGCATGCTCTAATTTATGTATGAGAGAGGCATAATTTGAATAAAACTCGTAAATTATCTAAAAATTATTTATTTTCCGTTGCACTTACATCGATTCACTGTCCTCATTGTTTAATTAAATTATGTTCAACCATTCACGCGGACTTTGAAAAATAATACTTATCATCCACTACTAACCTATTTATTAACTATTAAATCTAATCAGTAATGTACATTTGAGAATATTTTTACAAAAAAAATGTGAAAGTACAAAAACGGTTTCTATGAAACCTCAGCTTATTAGTAAATCAAAACATTACCAATCAGAATTTTGTTAACCGTCAAAGTGTAAAACCTTCGAAGTGGTATATACCAAATATACAATAAGTGTAACAGTTGCAGCGACAATATCTCTGAAAACGTATATGGGCGACATTAAGCACTATTTACATTGGTCAAGTATTTAGCGAAGTAAGGAGTAAGGCCAGTAGTGTAAACCGATCGGTCAGTAGCAAGTCTACTGTTTAGGTTTTTACCACTCGCCATTGTCCTTGAACAATGTAAATCGGGCCTTAGCGCCTAATGCCTTTTACTGCAACGTTGCGATTGAGCAATATTGCTGCTGCGGTTTGCCTGCACCTTAATCATTGATTGGATATGAGTCTTCACAATACAATAATCTATAATTCTCAATAATGTGATCAATGTTCATGGGACCCGTATTCTAGAATACTCCATTCTTTAAAATACGGTCGCCAATAATCATTTTTGTTTTGATTAGTTTGTGACTGCAAGCCATTTAAAACAATGTTTGGCTTTCAAAAAATACCTTCAATAATGCAAATTATAAGTACTTCACAATCTATAGATAAATGTTTTACTTTAATAATTCGAAGTACAAAAGTTACATACTTATGCTAATAATGCAAGTTATACTGGTACCTATTATAAAATAATGGCTCTTTACTTGAGCCACTAGGCTCAAGCCAATTTACTAAGGAACTTTTTATCATAAAACAATTATGCAGCAAGTCTTGATAACGGTTCGAGATAACGTAATGAAGGCTCAATTGTAGGGAAACGATTTTAATCGCTGCCATACAATCGGGCTGTATCGTCCAAAGCATGACGTAGATTGTTTTTAAAATGTTAAAAAAATGTTCACTTATTTTCACATTATACAAAATTATAGTGCCTTTTTGAGTCCCATCAAATAAACAAGTTACTCCTAAATACAAGGTGTAAACAGACCCTTCACATAGCTGTCAACCAAGCATTCTGTACATCAAACTAAGTAACTATACGAAAAAATTATTGCTGGGAATCGACTTTTTTTGGGGTGAAAATTCACGTTTTAAGGTAGGACTCCATGGAAAGCACTCAAAGTATGTGCTGATTGAATTATTGGATTGAATAGTACGTGGGTCGTGGTGTGTAAAGTAAAAACCTTTGGAACTTTGAACCCAATATCTCCGTAACTAGAAGGTTCCCAGGTATAGTCTAGAACAAAAAAATATCACAAAGACGGAAGGCACTTGTTCTCCACAAGTGCCTTTTGGTTATGTTAAAGGTCTATTTACACCCTTTCTAATAACAATAGATCAGAGATATCAGCCCGTTCGACGATACCTAAATAGAACAAGACCCTTAACGAAGCCGAAAGGCACTTGTTCTCCCCGTCTTTGCGATATTTCTTTTGTTCTAGATTAATGTTATAACTTTAAATACCTCCACGACCCTCGTACTATTCAATGCACAATGTTTTGAGTGCATTACATTGAGTCCTACCGTAAATCGTGATTTTTCACCCCAATAGAAAAGAAGAGAAGAAGAAGAAGAGAAAAAAAGAAGAGCCTTTTCCCAGCAATAATGTTTGCGTAGTGTTACCTTAGTTTGATGTACAGAATGCTTGACTGACGGCTTCATGAAGGGTCTTGTTACACCCTGTATAAAAACACACTAATGGATTTCCAACTCAGCGTCGAGACTTGAAATTTCAACAACACAATAATATTGGACATCTATGTAGATTTCGGCTAGATCTCACGACACATTGTCTAAGTAAAATTAGTTTCTATCAATCAAATGGCTTGAATCGAGTTTTTTAAGTAGGTATCCTTAAAACGTTAAAAAGCTGTCATCGGTATTTTAACTAATACTAAATACATATTAGTGAAAGGCTAATTTGCACACATTTCTTCTCGTAATTTAATAATTTCAATCATAACTCAGTTTTTTTTTAAATTCAGATCATAACTATAAAAAGACGACATACAATTAATTGCACCTTGCTTTATTTAAATTCCGTTCCAGATAAATGCGCTTACTTACAAATCACATACAAAACTACATTTTTCTGTTTTTTCACAACTTTATCATTGTCTTAGAAAGTATTTCACTTTATATCACTTTTTGAAGTCCTCACAAACTGTCTCTGATAGAAAGAAACCAGATATTCTCTTTCCTATAACATCCGTGTCTTTGATTGGCTTAAATTGCGCCATAGACACGTTTTTACCAATAACAATAAGGAAGTTGACACCATTAACCAATAGTTCTACGACAGTCTATAAAAAAAAAACACTATTTTAGACCTGAAATCCCAATTAATTTTCAACTAATTATAAAATTTGATTTGTTGTTGCTTTGAAATCAATAATTCTTATTCTTTATTCCGCACAAAATTATAAAAATACATACAAATTGCATAATATGCTTATGTACAAAGGACAGCTTAATCCAGAATTGGGTTTTCTTACAGCAAACCTTATTATGGGAGAATGGCATTTTGACAGCTGATAAAATTTAAGTCAATTGATTGGTGGTGTCAAACTTTTTTTGTTAACGGTTGCTTTTGGCTATGCAAGAAAGAGAAAACCTCATTTTATTCATCATACATGCCATCCCTGTCTATCTGATTACAGTGGCGGTATGTATCGTAAACGCTAGTCTTGGGCCTCCTGCCCATTGAGTGACTCTCAAATGTTGTTCATGTCGAAGAGAACTTGCGAGATTGTTCGAGAAGCTTCCACGCTGCTTAGCGCGATTGTTGCTAGGTGAGCCTCGTAGGATCGGAGTTGTCTGTAACGGAAAAGTTTAAATAAATCAACTTATACTCAAAAATAAAAAAAAAACGTTCGTTCTGTTCGTTAAAATGTGTCCACATTCTAGAAAGACAGTGAACAGTTCTTTGCTGTTTATATTTTAAGACTTAATGTTCTCCAAATTGAGTGTTTCTCACCTCCGTCCAGTATTGGAGTAGATGACAATATTTCTCAATATAAGCGCTGCTGTCAATCGTATGCTTTTCGTAACTGGACCCTCGTTTTCATCCTGTCAAACAGACAACATTGTAATCAATAAAAGTTTCTACCAAAATATGTATACAGGCAGACTATTTAGCTAAAGCAATCGGTGCACATCATATTTGCTCCCTCTTTTTAGCATGTTGTCTCACTCTATCATCTCGTAGAAATTGGATTTTGGACTTAAAAGCTAAATAGTCGACCTGCACCCCTTTATATAAAAGCACATACGAAAAAGTTTTTAATGTGAGTTTCTAATGGCATCGAAGCGTGGCGTACGTGGATAAAATTACATGCATTAAAATATGTAACACATTAACAAAATCACAACAATATACACAAAAAAAACGAAATATAATTAAAGTAATTAACGGTGCTAACTAAGATCATCAAGAGAAGATTTTTAAGATCTTCAAAATAATCAACATGCAATACTAATAAGATACTGTAGTGCATTTGAATTTTCCATGCAACCAGACCCGAACCCCGACAATCTGACATATTTTGAGTCAATATGATGCTAAGAGGTCACATATTTTGAGTCAATATGTCAATAGGTGACATATTTGGATGCGACGATCGTTGTCTGGTTGCACCTTAAGACAAATTAAGTGAACTGATAAAACATTGAACGACGACAAAATACACCAAATAATTGAAGATATAACAACTGCCTTTAACATAAATAGTCCGTAATGGCTCTCCAAGAACGTGTCGAATAACTTGTTGAGCAACAAACGCGCAACATTATTTCCACCAACATTAGACCTTCCCCCGTAGCATGACCACCGTAGACAAGTATTTCTTTGACGGAAGAATCGACAAAATGACAGATAGTGCAAAGAAATCTGTCATTGTGTCGACACAATCTGTCATTTTGTCGATTCTTCCGTCAAAGAAATCTTTGTCTACGGTGGTCATGTTACGGGGGCTTGACACTTGTTCTTATGTCAAATTTAAATACTGTCTGGTCTGGCAAAAAGCTATTGGGTTTTTCCATCAATACATTTTCAATAGTTGCCCTGGAATCTCCATGTAGAGCCATGTAGCTTCACTACGTTCATTGAAAGCCATATCGAAGTGCAGCACTAAACAACAAAACACACTGACACACACAAGCTACAACGTGTTAGGGGTGGGTCTCACCAGTTGTTCCGGCGTGCGACTGAGTTCGGCCCTGTGCTGCGCGTGCACAAACACAGACACGTTAGTGACGTCACACGCAGCGTGACTCTATGAGCGATGTGACTAGGCGAGGGTAAGGGAGTCAAATTGGGAGGACTGTGTTTTTTGGGTCTAAAGCAAGCTTAAATAGGTCTATCTTCAAAATGGATGTCTTTAAATTAATACACGAGGTGTCTCATAAGTTGATTCCCTTAATAAAAACGCAAGAGTAACTAGACAATATGACTTATTATTTTAATAATTTCGGCTGTTTTTGACAAGATATGCAAAGTTTAGCAGAGCTCTCCATTTTTCTTGACAAAAATTAATGGGTACAATTGTTTTTGACTGACCTTTTGTTTTCAACATAAGCAACACCATAGCCAGATGTAATGAATTTAGCTAGCGAAATTCGACCTTGTATATTTGAACTTTTGGAAGTAAAATGAGTATTTGGGCAGAATGACTATAATAAGATCTCTTTTTTACGAAATATCAGTTGAAACAAACACAAACTACTTACTACTAGGATAGTAACACGGGTCACCTTTTTATCATTATTTCCCAAATTACTACAAGGTATCAACCTATGTTGGGTAATGGGTAAGAAAACTTGTCTTAGGTCCGCCTAGATGGCGCTTGTGTGTTTGCTACTTTCTTTCAGCTTTGGAGAAACCAGTACGGGCACATTACCGGCCGGTTGTGAGCACCGGACACTAAGAGATAGTTCACATGATCTTTTAAGGCCAGCGCAAATCGGGCACGGCGCATTTTATCTTTACCCAACGCGAATGCATACGTAGCTAGTCGTAACAAGATACAGATTCCAATGTTCAATGCCGCGAACGGAAATCCTCTTTGATGCCTTGGGTTCGATCTCTAAATTTTAATCGTATTACGTATGAAGTTAGGTTGTCCAGAGACGCGTCCTCAATTTGTCAGTACCAGTTTGACTCAACCTTTACATTGCATTTATAACTCACACTTACGAACTAAAATAAAGGGAATACATCACATCCTTACCATAAGCTCCCTCGGGTTGAACATGTCGGCGGCATGTTTGTTAAGTGCGGCGAGCGCAGCGTTCGGTGGGTAGCCCAGCGTCACCGGCTTGCCGTCCGTGCCTTCTGCGGCGGAGTGACGACGGGAGTTGTAGATGGCTTTTAAAGCCTGAAATGTTGTAATGGGTGTTCAGAAAGGGGAAATGATACACACTCACTTAGATTAATAAAATTGTATTTTTTTTTTTAAGTTTGGAAACCTCCAACGCAAACAGATCTCTCGCCCGAACGACTCACACCAAAATTCCAACGTGCCGCCACCAGCAGCCAGTCTAACTACCATCCCCTTTATATTATTGTTAAATATTCATAAGGCTAAATAATAACAGCCGCTCCGATGGATCTTTAGGTTAAGCCGTGCTTGCCTAGGTTGGTCTGTGGATGGGTGACCACCCATTACATAACGAGTTTCCTCTGTGCCTCGGAAAGCACGTTAAGCCGTTGGTCCCGGCTGTCATTTGTAGACCTTTGACAATCGTTACACGTAGTCAGTGGCTCAAAAAGTCTGCCAACCAGTCTTACCAAGGGGTATCGTATTACCTAATACTAAATGGGTTGTGGAGGTCAGATAGGCAGTCGCCCCATTTAAAGTACGGGTATTCAGCCGCACCCGGTTAGACTGGAAGCCGACCCCAACATAAAAAGGCTAGGCAGATGATGAGATTTATAAACTAAACATTTATAATTGAATATGATTTACAGCGAGTTTTACAAACACTGAAGGAATGATTAACAAAAATATACTTCAAATTGTGATTACAGGTGTGTTACGCAATTGGGATGCAGATTAAACATAAATTAATTGAATGCGTATCACGCACTTACCCACAAATGTCCACATCTTGATCGAAGCAGGATCCTCCATTGCGGAGGTCTAACGTTCAAGTTATTCCGCCGCTACAATACCATATCAGTTCACTTACATGCGCAGTACAATGCTTGTCAGTAAGATGGTTGAGGAGCGCGAAGGTCTTCCGGGGCACTCGGTCGCAGTCGAGCCACATACAAGGAGCTTCGCCACCGGCGGATGGCGGGCAGTGCGTACGAGCTGCGTGTGTGAATACGTCCGCTGCGTTCGCGAATGATCTGAAAACAGTTAAGCGTTAATGTTAATCGGATTTCATACTGTGCTCCCATTGGCAAAATAATCACATTAAAACATATCTGACGAAATTACATGTAGTGTGTGTGTGTGTGTGTGTATTAATTAAGAGATGAAGGAACACAGATTAATTTCAAATTACTTCTGGTTTAAAAAATATGAAGGCTGAAAACTGAAAGAGCTAGCGACTACGTTTTGCAGATGCAAATCCTCTACTCAATTCTGCCAAGGCAAGCACTGACATATAAAATTTACCCGTCTCAATCTTGCAATTTTACTTTAACAGAAATTATGCTTAACTTTATGTAACATTAGTTTATCGAGCTCGGCCTTACGTCTTGTCCATTTTAATCTGGGTAAGATGTTGTCCTTGCAACGAGAACGAAAAACGCGAAATTGTAACAAAATCCTATTTCGTAGAAACGAAACGACGACGACGTTTCTTTTTCGTTTTTCGTAGGTTTTCGTTTCCTGTTTCCTAGATATGCTAACTGTTACTTACTTGCCACATCCCCTCCAGTGACATATCCAGGGCGTCTCGTCTTGTGGACTGACGGCGTGTACCAGTGTGGGTGGGGTCGGCATCAGTGCGGGAGGTGGGGTTGCGGCCGGCTTCGGAGTAGGTGGCTTTGGTGGCTAAAACAAAATATTCCAAGAATTAAGTCACCAAAATTAAAGTCTCATTAAAACTAAAAATACATTCTGATTAAAGGGCAGTTCTCGAAGTGTGCAAAGTTCTTCATCCCCCATAGAAAAGGGATGATGCTCTGACCAGACGGGTGTTGTGTCTGGTGGGCTACTGCCCGACACGTGTTTTCGGGTTTTTCTATATGGTCTTAAGTCGCGGATTACTTTAATAGCGCGATTCAGAATTTTGATGTTAGTTTTTCATTTGCGTAATAGATGGCGCTGTAGTACTTTGTTTTAGTGTCGCTACAAATAAACAAGCACAAACAACAACAAGAACAACACCCCAAATACATGCAATTTTCCATTTTCTCATCCTTAAATTAGACCACAAAATCGATAATGCACCCGCTTGACACAGTCCACTGGCACATCATCTACATTAGAATTATAAGCATACCCCTATAGTCGGACACTGCCCCCTAAGACACATGCCTAGCCTAGTTTAGGGGACAAGGTTGAACAACTTTTACTCACCTATCAATGCTAAATTCTTTCTAAATCTGTACACAGTGCAATGTACCTGAACTTAAGGAAAAGACATCGTCGACCAATAAAAAATAAACAAAAAACGTAAATCTAAACAAACAATGAGTGCCTCACTCACGGCTGCGCAAAATAGGCGCTGGTTTTCAACATACATCGTACGGCAATGGGTAGAACGATAATAATGAAGATCTAACAAGACAATAACATTTCATATTTACCTCAGGGACAGGCTGGTTGACGACGAGTTCTTTATCACCGATCTTTGTGTTGCCCACCATCACCGGCTGACGGGTGATCACTTGTCTCATCACCGGCTGTGTTGTGGCTTTCTGTGAACATGACGACATATTAATTACTTGAACATAAAGTCGAGAAATCATCAAATGACCCCCCGCTCTGGGCGGAGCGGAAGGGAGTGTCAGACTTGTACTGACTAAAACCCATCCATGTTCCTTCTTTGCCCTTTGTGTTCCAGGTCCGCGGTATCTCTTTCGAACAGTCCCGCAGCCCTGGCAGGCATCGGCCCGTGCGGACCCCTACGTGGTTGCTGACATCTCTTTGAGGCGCGCGTGGAACACGAACGCGCCGTCGACACGGCCTGTCGTCATAAGACGGCCGGACGGCGAGCTAGCCCAAAACTCGCCGTCCACAGGCCCGCGCCTACGGTGGCCGGGGGCCACCACGTGACCCCCGACGCCCAGGGCGTCTCCCGCGGCGGCTGGGACGTGAGGCTCTTTCCCTCTCACGTCCCGCCACCTCCTTCACTAGCATGACTGCTTCGCAGAAGGAGGTGACGGCTTCCCATTCCCTCTCGCTCTGGACCATGGCTTGAACCAGGGCCGGGCGCGAGAGATCGCCGCCGCCAATCGCAACAAGGAACCTTGGAAACCTGTTAATCAGAAGGATATCCCTGCCAAGCGGAGCATTTGTCTAAACCGAGAGGCACGTGTTCCTCCTGTCATTGTAATCTTTTTTTTGGACCATACCTGAGAACATTCTAGTTTCAGAGATATTGAATATCAAAGTACCAACTTTTTGCATAATACATGTACATGTTAATGCATGTTTTTAATGTTCCTTATAACTTTACTTTAAACTCTCTCCATGGCACCTGTATTATAATGGCATCCATCAGCACAATGTTTTGAGTGCATTACATTGAGTCCTACCGTACACCGTGATATCGACCCCAAAAAAAAACCCCATACAATTTAACATAATATATTATGTTATTATTGTGTTGTTATTTATTTTCTTCTTAAGTTTGCCATATATCATTATTTCCCAGAATTTGATCCTTATTAGCGACACTATCGAATGATGTAATAATACAGTGTGTATTTTTTTCCCCGATATCAATGGGTTCGATTTCTGGCTAGGAATATTGATTTTTCAAAAATCTAATGATTCAGTTTT
Organism: Noctua fimbriata; assembly: GCA_905163415.1. Classification (NCBI taxonomy): domain Eukaryota; kingdom Metazoa; phylum Arthropoda; class Insecta; order Lepidoptera; family Noctuidae; genus Noctua; species Noctua fimbriata. The sequence continues at coordinate 5,096,426 of LR990929.1, read as the reverse complement.
AGTTTTCGTCCAAATCAGGCTCGAGACTCCTTTGAGTATTTTTCACTTTTCATCAAAGTTTCGGATTTGGCCATCCACGCCCACATGAAAAATTCACCCTGTATATGAAAACTCACCGGACAACTCTGTATAACGCTGGTCTTCACCTCACTAACGACAGAAACCTGGTTGCTCTGCACGGTAGTAACCACTGGACTCCGTTGTGGTTGCTGGACAACCCTATGCACGTTGCTTTTCATTGGAGCGTTCATTAAGATCGGCTGGTTGTTGGATACGCTTATTATTTGCTGGTTCCCTTGGAGGAGTTGTTGGTTTCCTTTGAAAAGAAAAATGTTATATCATAAATAATAAATTATTTTTCTGTCTGTAAATAGGTCGTCGCAACTTTTACATGTCAATTATATTTTAAATAATTAGGCGAAGTTGGTCTTTCTTTTCCGAAGTTCAGACATTATTTTGTTCAAATAATGTGAGGATTTGTAATTGGCTTTCTGGTGACTATAGTTTTCTTTTTTGTTTGTTTTTATTAGCTGTAAGTCCTCCATGTACTAAAATAAATAAATAAATCTTGTAAGGACCATTAGATAAGATGTTATAAAAGGCTTGTTTCAATGAGAAAAAAACTTCTCCATGACGGCACGGTTGGCGCAGTGGCTGAGCGATTGACTGCTGCGCTGCGTGTCGCGGGTTCGATCCCCGCTCGGAACAAATATTTGTATGGTCTACAGATAGTTGTTCCGGGTCTGGCTGTTTGTGAATGTGAGTTTAAATATTTGCTAACGTACCCACGATACAGGAGACAATACTAGAGAAGGCCGTCTATATTTAAAAAAAAAAAAAAACAAGCTTTCATACATCAATGCTATTTTGACTAATAAAAAAGTAAAAACACACTGGACGTAGAAATCATTTCCACAGAAGCAAATACTTTGTCTGAATGAAGTTTTATTTGATAACATAAACGTTTTTAATCAGATCAGCATCCATAAATGTTTCTTCTCAATCACTATTAAGATAAGTCGCAAGGCGACTGCTGAGCATGAGGTCCTGGGTTCGATTCCCATATTCGGCAATATTTTAATATTGGTTGTAACCAAATAGTAGGGCCGGTGTACCTCTGCCTAACCCTTCGGAGATAACATGTGCGATGTTATGTTAAGTTATCTACCTGCTAAAGGAATCTTTATCTTACCTTGTATAAGTTGCGCAGTACTCGTCACAATCTGACTGCTGGACGAAGTACTAATAAGAGCGGGTGGTTGCTTCTGAGTTACCATGATCTGTTGCGGTTGCTGTTGGTTGATGATCTGAGCCTTATGCGGCTGTGGTTGGTTAGTTATTATCGGTTGCTGGCTTGGCGTAATTTGAGGGGCGTTCTGTGGATTATTTTATAGATATTTAAGAAGTTGCATTGATTTTTGGTTAAGATACATCGATAAGCTTCATAGATATAATAATTAATTTAAATGCTCAACATTAATAGGAAGGAACTCTACACAAACAATAAAACAATATGATGAAGAATATACAGGGTGTAAGGGACGGCCCTCCGCAGGCTGATGGGGTGAATTCAGTATATCATACTAAGATGACCGGTACAAGAAATTATTTTAGAAACGTTATGGGAATCGAATTTTGATTTGTTTTATTTCTTCATACGCAATGTATCATCACCGTGGCCAAACGCACGTAGCAAACCGCAAGCGCGACGACGAGTTTGATGAACTCTATAGTTAGGCAGGAAGTGAACAGCTGATTGCACGCGTCGAACGTTAGAGTATTTCAACATCCATTGTTGGTTTTTTTATTATTTTATCGGTATTATTTACACAAAATGGAGTGTCGCGTACAGAGAATGTAAATTTACATTGAAATAAAGGAATTTTGAAACAAAAAATAGAAAAATTCCGGTGAAATATGATTCAAAATAAGGAGCCGAATGCACCGTCAGTTTGCGGAAGGCTGTCCCTTACACCCTGACTGATGAAGAATATACATAGTTACATGATGCTACAACTTATAAAATAAAACTATGTATAAGGAAAAGGCACGCATGTATAATATAATATAGAACATGCTTGCTTCTAGCCAAACACGCTTCTTCATATACACCAAGCAGACCTGAACAAAATATCAAATATCTTTATTGCAGTCCAGCTAAGCCGATACTTAAATGTAAGGACACCCGAATAAATATCGTTCTTAAAAAAAATATTTATTCAAGTTTGCATGGATATGTTACTGTAAATGCCCGCATAATAAGAAATTTTAGGTTTTACAAGTAAATCTTTGGATTTACCAACATCAGTTGGTAAATGTAAAGCTCGTGGCTAAATAATAACGTCCGCTCGGGTCGATCTTTAGGTTAAGCCGTGCTTGCTTAGGTTGGTCTGTGGATGGGCCATTACATACCGAGTTTCCTCCGTGCCTTGGAAAGCACGTTAAGCCGTTGGTCCCGGCTGTCGTCTGTATATCTTTGATAGTGGTTACAGGTAGTCATTGTCCCAGAAAGTCTGACAACCAGTCTTACCAAGGGGTGTCGTATTACCCAGTACTAACGGGGTTGTTTTTTCTTTTACTTTTACCACTAAGGGTCAATTCACACCGAAGTGACAGCGGTTGGCAGCGCAGAGGCCAGTTTCACTGTCAAACCATTTTAGGCTTTATCTCCATTAGGAAATGCATAGTATCGTTTGAAAGACTCGAGATGGAAGAGCAACGTCACGCGGCCCGTCAATGCCGCGCACTACAGTAAAGTGCGCAAAGTGCGCATTACAGCAAAGTGCTAGGCGCTGCTGGCCGCTGCCGACCGCTGCCACTTCGGTGTGAATTGACCCTTAAGAGTTGGCAAATCTTAGATTTTACCTTAAAATCTTTGGATTTACCGAAGACCGGGCTTTTACAGTAACAGGTACACCGATTCACATAAGTACATCAATTACTTCGTCTGTACATTGCGAAACAATGATGTTTACCAAAAGCATAACAATAATAGCCCGCATCCAAAGAATAAAACGTAAAGAGGATCAAAATAACATAAAACATTTCAAATTGTATAAATAAACACGACCACCAAGCTGCGAAGACTCTAACTTCTCAAAGGCTCAATAACGTATAGACGATAAGAGTATTTTACGCTTTTTTAACTTTAATATAAAGCCATAGAGTCTAAAATTAAACAACATGTCATGCTAGCAAAAGAGCATTCAAAATATAGAAGGAATTATACTCGGTATAACATCTTTTTTCGAATAATATATGACTAAATGAGTTTTATTCTACAATAATTATATTAAGTACTGTATGATACTCAAAGTACTCATGCACATTGACAATTACATCAACCTACGAAGAACAGGTTTTAAGATATATGTGACGGCTTAAATGCGAATATGATAGCCATATTCTACTTACAGAATTGTTTGAAACTAGAAAATATCAGATTATTATTTCCTTTATTCGTTTTTATAACACATTTTTAAATATTTCTTAAAAAAAAAACATAAAAACATTTAAAAATATAAAAAATAGTGGTCCGCCGGTAGCGGGAGCAGGGTCCAAGCTATATTATATTTTTTATTAATTTTACTTGATTTTCATTACTTTACTACTGCTAGCCTATGAAATGTCGCGACCGGCAAAGGTATTTTATAATTTTCTTATAACATTATAAAATATGACCAATCAAATAATAAGTAACTGCTATAGTCTCAACACGGAATTTTTATGAGTAGCCTGCACTATACAATATGCATTTCACACAGCTTAAAACATCAATCATTTATCATAGAAATTTTGTTTTTTTAATCATGTTAAGACACAGAGCAATTAGATGAATCTAGTTACAATATTTTTTTTTAAATACGATTTTGAAGAAAGAATTTATCCTTAAAGGGGAGCGCCAGGGTAGCCCACTAAATCCTTTTTTTTTTTCGTTTCTTGTAATTTGTAGGTCAGTGTCTTTATGTCGAACCAAACAATTTCATGAAAAAGTCATTAAACAGGGTTAAATGAACTTCGAGGGTTGTATTGATGATTTTAATGATTATAAAAGTAAGTAAAGGCATTTTTTTACGGTCGCGCATCATATTTGAATCAACATACAATCTGACACTGGCCTGCAAATTGCAAAGAACGTTAGAAAATTTGAATTTCGAACTCAAATTTTTCGAAACGTTCGAAATTTTAGTTCGAAATTAAAATTTTTCAAAACGCCCTATAAACCTAAAACCTGTCCCACAAGCTAAAGTCTATAATATTCTGTGCATGGAACCTGAGCGAGGGCATTCTTCACCATCGTGATGGCCTGCGAAGTACTCACTAATGTTGGCTGAGACAACACCCTCTGGGTAGACTGTATCACACCCGAGTTCTGCGATAACCAATTTTATTTCAACAACGTATAGTTTCAATTCTTATTGCTACATGTTCTATGTGCTGATCTATTGGAATTTTTGTATTGGGTGCTTATGCACTGCGGGTCATCCAATTATTTTAGTACACAGGGTGGAAGGGACTCCGACGCTAAAACAGTTACCGCTAATTCAGTACACAACATTAGTTTTAGTATATGCGAAACCTGATACACGTGTCTAGTATTTTTATGTAAAGAATCTATGTACAAAATTTCAAAACTGTATCATGAAAAATCACAAAGTTATAAGCTTGTTCTGTTACCTAGTTGTCCGCACAAAAACGCGGTCACCACGCAGCACGCGTGTCCAGCGTCGTCTTGAGCTCATTGATAACAATAATTAGGCAGTAGGTACCTAAATTATTGCGATAGGTACTCAAAGTCGCTCGGTATACAACTTATAACTTTTTAAAATATTTTTGGGAAAAAAGGTTTAAAAATTATTGGAATCGATTCAGTTACTTATTCTGAACAAACTATATTCAGGTTTCGCATATACTAAAAATAATGTTGTATAATTCTGAACGCCCGCCCCCCCATATAATAACTTTACGTCGGTTATTAAAACAAAACAGCTATTTCCTAGAAAACTTCAATACCTACACGGTCAAAAGGTATGGAACAGCTGATGATTTTTTTAAAGTTACAGTTAAAGTTACTAATGTTTTTTTAAAGTTACAGTTAAATTCCTATGTGGGGGGGGGGGGTGTTCAGGATAATGTACTGAATACATGGTAACCGTTTTAGAGTCGGTTTCCCTTGCACCTTCTATAAAAATCACGTGTAACTGTGTTCGTACACGCTAATCTCAGAAATCAGCGGACCGATTTCAATGAAATTTGGTGTATGTGTAAGGGCAATTCCAGTTTGAAAGATAGGATAGTTTTGGACCCGGTAGATCGCGCCGTGCAAAGCAGGGGCGGGTCGCTAGTATTTGGAATAGGCGCAGTGCATTTTCACCATTAAATATATAGTTATATATGTTAAAACCGTGCAACGGGTTTGTCATTTTTATGTGTGAGTATTGACCAGCATGAAAACAAAACCTTTTTTTTTTTCAATTTCGAAATATACAGGGTCTTTATTAGTGTGCGACTCACGTGATTAGATATCAGGTGCGTTTGTACTCACTCAAAAACATGACTTGACTTACCAAACTGTAGTGATCAATTTAAATACAGTGTTGTCGCCGCCGTTGATATAAATAATCTTAATCTAAAGTTAGTAAAGCGACAATTGTATTATGAGATTAAATGAGCCGAATTACACACGCAACATAATAAAAAAACGTGCATTCCCCATACATTTTGAAAAATAGTTTATCAGACTTGATAATTTTTAATCAAGCAATATCTCCATCGATTCTCAGGGTTTCGTTAGGAAAACCATTTATTGTGTGCTCAACGAAAGCAATAAAGACCCAGTTGAAACTGCTATTGTCTAACACGTTAATATTCGTCACAATAGTATGTCGTTTCTGGGCCTTTATTGCTGTAGCAGAGCATAATCTTCGACAGCAATAAAGACCCTTTACGACATTGTTGAACACTTATAATACACAAGAAATGTAAACGATACAACAAATCGATAGTATGAAGAACCCTGATAAGAACTGGAGAACCCACTTCACCAGTAGAAGTTTATTAGACACAAAGAAGCAAAACAGAAAGGAAATGATCATTATTATTTTTAAGAAAACCCAAAAGTGGCATTATTCGGAACTATTAGTATGAATTCAAGCAAAGATTATTGGCACAGTATGACCAATCTACTCCATATAGTCATTCACAGCTGATATTACACACTTTATTCACAATTAATTTTCATGTTTGGTCATAAAACGCAAGAGCGAGACTCAGCATTTGCTTCCTGCTCGCACGTTTTATGACCGCGAGTGCTGCTAGTCTTGCAGTTTATTTTAGATCTTTGACATCATAGTCTAGTGTCGTCTAATATCTCATGAGACAAATGAAGACTATTCAAACTGTCATTCAAAAAGTGCCACAAATTACTCATCCCTAATTACAGTACAGTGTGACAAGGACTCGTTGGTGCTCGAATAACCTTGAAGAGGGCAGAGGGCGCTGTTAGTTAGTTAGTTCCAATTATGGCCCGCGCTCCAAAAAAACCTTGTACAGCTATAACGTAACTTGGGATGTAAGTACCCTCCACTTCCTCCCTTTGCATTGACCGACTATATGGAGTGAGATATAAAACTGTGGGTGTTAGCTACTTGATTTGAGTGTAACCTGTATAATTTGCTGTTGGGTTATCGCCTCTGTTGCCTGCGAAATAAGGCTGTTTAGCGTCGCCTCGTCCAGGCCCCCCGGGTTGTTCACCTTTTTGTCATAACACTTATGTTTTAATACCTTTTTTGTTGTTGATCCTGTATTATTATTATATTTGTCTTTTTTTTTAATTATCGTTAAACTTAAAGTCGCCAGTGCCTTGCTTGGGATCGTTGAAACTCTTCAACGGCTTAATATCGTATTCATGGCAAACAAGCCTTGCGCAATATAGTTAAAGCAACATGATTTTGTGTCCACACAACACAAAAACAATTTGTTTACCTTTAAAACGAGGCTTCAGCGCCTTTAGTTTGGCAAAATAAATTATGGAAAAAATGAGGGCGTTGTTATCAACTTTCTGGCAACCCTGAGCAGTGAATGTCCGAGTTTGACAGAAAACGTGGCATTGCCAGGTCGGAAATATGAAGTTCCGTGTTTTCTTCTTTGTCCGGAAGTACAAACATACATACATACAAATTAAATCACATTTTTCTTCTGACGATTGCGAATCGTCAAGCCCGCTATACTATTCAATCACTGCAACTCCTGACTCTAATCGTCACAAATTTTGTCCGTAATGCTTTTTGAACTATAAACTAACTCATTATAAGATATGAGGGATACATACCGTCAAAGTGAGAGGTCCCCCGCCGCTGGTGCCTTGGACTATAATAATAGTTTTCTGCATCATGCTCCCTGGTATATTTTGGGCGATGTAACTTATGCCACCTGTAATGTTTAATTGGTTTATTATCTATTCAAAAACAGTGTCACAAGATCGCCAAATAAAAGCATTTTCAATGCTTTAGTTGAGAACACTGTACTGCACTACTGAGAGTAGCGGTGGCGGTCCCGACTTACGAGCAGTAAGTCGTGGGTTCGAACCCAGGCAGGCGCATTACTTTGTGTAATTTATTTTCATCACCACTGCTCTCAAAACGGTGAAGGAAAACATCGTGAGGAAACCGGCATGTCCTAGAACCAAAAATTCGAAGACATGTGACATCTACCAACCCGCACTGAGCCCGCGTGGTGGATTATAGCCCATTCCCTCTCATAGAGAGGAGGCCTATGTCCCAGCAGTGGGAACATTATAGGCTAATTATGCTGTACTGTACTGCTACTAACACTGGCTTATTGAACCCTGTAATTTATGGGAGTTCCCTAAATAATAAAATACTATAGTTAAAACAAAAACTTAATAAAAACTACGCTTTAGATTGGAGTGACATCATTTTATTTCTCGTTTTCTTCTCAGCAAACCCTTTCATTTGATAGCCAATAGCTTAAGAATGCATAAAAAATAACTAGTCCGCCATCTTTGAGAGTCCGCCATTTTGGATTTAGAATAACGTCACTTGCCATGCATTGTCATTCAAACTAAACATGTGTGCAAAATTTCAGCTCAATCGGAAACCGGGAATTGGGTCAGAATTTACTTCTAAGATTTTTAACATAATTGCAGGTGAAGTTAAAAAAAGCGTGATAAAAATAATACTATACCTTGGGCATTGCTCGGTGTGGCTATGATTTGCATTGGTTGTTGCATATACTGTGTAGGTTGAGTGGATATTGTTTTCTCTGCGAACATAAGATATGACTATGAAAAATAAAGTCGTTTTTAATAGGGATCGATAAAATAAGGATACTTTTTCAGCAAATTAGTTGATATTAAGTCACTTAGTAAGAAATTCCTGGGCAACCGAGCTCTGCTCGAGTGAAAATAAAATTTTCTCAGCTAGATTTTTCGTCCGCGTAAACCCCTGCCTATATTGCAGCTTTCATCGAAATCGTTAGAGCCCTTTTCGAGAACGTGATAACAAATATATATATAAACACTACCTTGTAGGATAAGCTGTCCGGCCTGCGAAGCAATGATGTTCTGCACATCCATGGGCTGCACTTGCAGCATTGGTTGTTGCATCTGTAACGTTTGCTGTTGAAAGAGAAAAGTATAATAAGGTACTTGTTACATAAGTTGATTCGCATACAAAAAGCGAATCTTAATCGAGTTCTGAAATTCTTACTCCTTATTTTACCCTTTTTAGTTGAGCAAATATAAAGTTTACTTTGTAACGAGAAGTTATATCATCATCTCATTAAAGTAGACGAAGAAGAAAATATATAGGTCTATTATAGAAAATAACTCATTAACTACCCAAGCAAAGTTAATAAAATTTATATAGGACCACCGCGAGAGCTTACTTTACCAAATTAAAACCAATATACCAATATATAGGCTAAGTGTTGCCATACAACGTGGCAACGCCGCCAGTCTCTTGGGCACATTACCAGCTGACAGCGTTGAGGAGGAGTTTTTTGATGCCCTTTTATAGTTTGTTGTTAGTTTATTTATTTTAGGTTATTTAATAGTTTTAATTAATAATGTATTTAGTTAGTTTACTGTACTTAATAAAAATAATCATCAAAAAATATATCAAAATCGATAAAAAGTACAGCCTCCTCCTTTTTTGATGTCGCACCAAGATGTACCGTGTTACCCACTAACTGGGTTGTGAAGCTGAGATAGGCAGTCGCTCCATGTAAAATACTGGTATTCAGCTGTATCCGGTTAGATAGAAGCCGACCCCAATATAGTAGGGAAAAGGCTCGGCAGATGATGAGTCTGAGGCATCTGATGATGACTGAAGTGAAAGTAGTACCTGCATCGTAGACCCCTGAACTTGTAACGTAGGTTGCTGCACCTGTAGCGTTGGTTGTTGCACTTGCATTGTAGGCTGTTGCACCGACATCGTCGGTTGTTGAACCTGGGTTACAAAAACCATTGTTATCACACGGTTGAGTTGTAAACCTTATTACTATTACAATAGGGTGCAGTTTCATTATTTATCTGAGTTTGATAGTTTTAAACTAATAATAGGTTTTCATTTTGTTGGCGTGGTTAAGTTAACATTACTTCTCAATGCATTACGAAGTTTCCTTCAAAACAGAAAAAGTATAATTTTATACTTTATAGTGCAACTTTTAGTAAATTAAAACTAAACTAAAACGATATTTATTTAAAACATGGTCCCATCCTGGCTCGGGCAAAGTGTTATTGGCTTTTTCCATGAGGAAATTTTCAGTAGCAAACACGGACTCTGGATTTGAGCCCAGTTTATGACAATAGGCTCGCCCCCTATTACACGGGACGTGAAACATAACTGGCAAAATGTGGGTGTACTATTATGTAAACCTCTGTCTAACACTTCGAGGATTACAGGGCTGATTTTATTTTATGTTACAGTTATACTAATTTAAAATAAACTGTCAAGTATTACCTGTAAAATAGGTTCTTGTATGATGACAGAATTGTCACCAGCTGCCATCAAAACTGGTGGTTGAATCATTTCAACGGTCTCTTGTTTCGGTGGCAACTGGTTACAAGAAAACTCATTAGTATTTTGTCAAGATTAATTAAATTTTCTAGAAAAGCTATTCTACACTACTTCTAAGACATCAATTGTACAGTTTACTGCACGTCTGTGATAACTAGAGATCGGATATTCGAAAGCTTATTTACCTACAGTTTGTGTGTTGACTAGTATGGAGCGCGCAAATAGTTATTCTTTCGATATTTTCTCTTTTTCTTTTTAGTATTCGATATTTAGTAGTAATAGTTTTTACTTGTTATTTTCAACAAATTTCTTGCCAAGCTTTAAATCCTACTAATACATTTTTTTTTATATTATCCTGTACTGTCCCACTGCTGGGCAAAGGCCTCCCCCAATTCCTTCCATGTACTCTCCTCGGGTCAGCCCTCGCGGTACGCGTCCAAATCGTCTCGCCACCTCTTTCTGCGCCGGCTTCGGCGGCGCCGTCCGTCTTCCGGCAACCATCGTGTGGAGAACCATCGTGTGCGCCCAGCGGTCGTCGTGCATACGGCTGACGTGACCCGCCCAATCCTATTTTAGCTTAGCAGCCTTTTTGCCAACGTCCACTATGCCCGTTTTGCATGTTACTAATATTATAAATGCGAAAGTTTGTGCGGATGGATGGATGTTTGTTACTCTTTCACGCAAAAACGGTTGAACGGATTTGGGTGAAACTTGGCACACAGGTACTTTATAACCTGGAATAACACATAGCTTTTTATAGCATAACTTTTTATCCTGTTAGTAAGATCCCGTGGGACAATTACCGAACTCCACGCGGGCGAAGCCGCGGTCACCAGCAAGTAGATTATAAATATTAATTATGCTTTTGAGTACTAAATTTTATACACACTAAACAATTACACGAAATTACTATAATACTTTTGTAGCCTTGGCTGGAAAAAGCGTACTTTGGGTAAATATGCATTCGAATATCCGATCCCTAGTGATGACACTTTGACCATGAGCTGCCGTTGCGTACAGATTCAAGAGAATACAATGCCAGCTGGCATTGCTGTGCTAGTTTTATGGCTATTGACGTGCTGTCCACTGTATGTAAGTACTTCAAAGCTACCTACTACTAATTTTCATATAAAAAGCCAATACTAAAGGGCGAACAAATGGAAAAACGAGGTCTAGAAGAAATAAGACATTATTACATGACTAGAAATATAAATAAAAATATGATAATAAGAATAGCTAGTTTCCTTAATACTAAGTAGGCTACTTTTTATTCTAATCTACTACCTTGAAGATATACACGGTGTAAACGGACCCTTCACGAAGCCGTCAACCAAGCATTCTGTACATCAAACTAAGTAACCCTACGCAAAAAATATTACTGGGAAACGACTTTTTTTGGGGTGAAAAATCACGTTTAACGGTAAAACTCAACATTACGCACCCAAAACATTATGTTGATGGAAGCATTGAATAGTAAACGAGTCACGGAGGTATTCAAAGTAAACTTAAAAACTAGTATTAAATAAAAAAAAGTTGGAACTTTAATCTCCTTTTTTTTTTTTTCTCTTTAACTTGAAGTTTCCCAGGTATGGTGCATAACAAATAAGATGTATCAAGTTTAATTATAAAAACCCCCATCGCAACAAAGAAAAGCGAACAAACATTTGAAAAGTCAATTAAATGGCTGAGCCGGTTTTGATAAAACATGTCTAATTTTAATATACACATCATGCCCTTTCATTTGATACCACACTTGGGTGTATTTGAAAATATTCGATTATTCATCACCACTTTCACCCGCATGTCTAAAATGGCTGAACTGATTTTGATAATACAAGTCTAATTGTAATATACACATCATTCGCTTTCATTTGATACCCCGCTTGGGTATATTTGAAAATATTCGATTTTTCATACCCACTTTCATCACTGTAACTAGTAAATGGCTGCACCGATTTTCATAAAACTTATCTAAAAACCATCGCCAAGAAACTAGCTTACAAGTAAAAAAAACTGCATCCAAATCGGTTCACTCGTTTAAGAGCTACGATGCCAGAGACAGACACACACACACATTGCGGTCAAACTTATAATCTTTTTGCGTCGGGGGTTAAAAAAATGATAGCAATCTGGGGAGAAAAAATGCCTTCCGCCTTCGTTAAGGGTCTATTGACACCCTTTAGATACCTGATCATTTCTAAATAACAAAACTAAAAACAAAAAAACTTAAAGCGAACTCACATAAACAGAAATGCTGTTTAAACGAACGTTACTAATAATAATAATAATAATAATAATAATTTATTTCTCAAAAAAGCTTAGTAATATTTTACAGAAAAATAATTTGGCAGTATTTATTTCTAATAAGTGGATGTAGCTACTGCAACCGAACTAGGCAATGCCTGTATTTCAGTTTTCAGCGCCTTTTCCCTGGATATTTAAAAAGCTAATAAAGTTGGCGTTGGTTGTTGTTGGTAGGTGTAAGTTGTTGTTGTTGTTGTTGTTAAAGCTAATATTGATGTAAGTTAGGTGAGGTGATTCAAATGATCTGCTTAGTATAGATGTTTGTGATATCTCTTCTTTGTTAGAAATCTGTGCATACGATAAATATAACATGTTAAAATCTAGACCTTAGCTCGTAGTGCTCCTAATAGTAATCCGTGGGGGCGCTTTACGTCACAATGTACAGACATGAAATAAAGAGGGCACACTTGACTTAGAAATGTTAGGAAATGGATCTCGTGGCTAAATAATAACAGCCGCTCTCGAGTCTATCTTCAGGTTAAGCCTTGCCTGGGTTGGCTAGTGGATAGGTGACCACCCATTACATACCGAGTTTCCTCCGTGCCTCGGAAAGCACGTTAAAACGTTTAGATTTTCGACAGTCGTTACAGGTAGTCACAGCGGACCGATAATCTGGCAACCAGTCTTACCAAAGGGTATCGTATTACCCAGTACTAACTGAGTTGTGGAGGTCGGGCGGCTGTTCTTATTCATGAGTGTTAAATTATAGAAAAGCCCTGCGCTAATGACACTCATTCGTTAATGAAATATAATAATAATGTGCAAACACAGTTAGACCGCAGAGAAAGATATAACCTGCGTTGGCAATTTAGTTTCCATATGTGTTTTGAGAAAAATCAACTTTAGTAACTCCACATAAAGTCCAGTTTCTACTACAACTTCGTCAATTTTAAAAACTTTTTTGATAGGACTTGTCATTCTAAAATCAAGCTTATTTACATAGTTGATATTAGTTCAAGTGGGAAGAAGCATTTGAATAGACTTAAGTAAGACTGTAAATAGTATTACTATAATGGATAATGGACAGACAGACAAAATCACAGACATTCAGCAGAATGATGAGGTTAGGAACAATATTATATACTAGGTATGTAAAATTATATTTACCAAGTCCTCTTCATCTTCCAATGCTGAGGCTGCAAGTGCTGCATACAGATTCGCTGCTGTTTTTGATACGCTTTCTTGTGGCTGAAAAACGTTTTAGAATTATATGAATAATATCTACGAATCTAGGTAATAAATAAGTATTAGTTATCTTAGAATTATGATGCATGAAATAATTCACAAGAACCACGATTTGAGTCCTTTATTACCCTAAAACGCATTAGGCCGAGATCTATACACCGTGTTCTTCACGATATCCATAAACTTTGGCAAACGCTTCTATAGCTTTTACAAATCAAATCATACAAAGGAAGTAGTACTTAAAAAGGCTTCGTTACAAAGATATTTGTAATTTCATTTAATGAAAATAATTTGGTCTATGTTGCCGCTTAGTGCAATTAAATTATGTAATGCCATTTGCATTTCATTTGCACGTACGAGAGGAACCCGACAGTAAATACAATATATATAAGAACTCATTAATGTGTCCATAATGAAAAATGCTTATTTCCGTGGTCTGAACATCTGGTCGAAGTTTATGTATATCGTCCGGAACACGGTGTATACGTTACTTACCACGTGCTTTGGTTAAGATACACTTCCAGTTTGATAGTTGTGCAAGAGGAACAGGGATAACGTTATGCTAAAGGACTAGCCCAGTAACGTTTAAAGATCTTACACTTTACCTGTATAAAAGGTGTAAATGGACCCTTCACGAAGCCGTCTATAAAGCATTTTGTACATCCTAAGTAACTACGCAATAATTCAAAATCAAAATATTTTATTTTACATAGGCCTAGATGGGCACTTATAAAACGTCGAAAATAAAAGGTGCACGGTTCGGGTTGGTCGTTTCCTATGGAGAAGAACCGGCAAAAAACTCCATGGTTACTCTTTTCAAATCATTTGGTGTTACATTAATATCATGGATACAGCATTTGTACTTAAGTATGGGGGGACAGCGTAGGCCCGACAATAAGTCGTTGCTTACTACACAAAAAATGTAGAACAAAATAAAAAGTTAACAAAAGTTAACAAGCAGCTGGGAATCTACAAAGCCTACAATGTTCACACATTTACAAACAATTGATAAAAAAGAATCTATACAAAGGTAAAAAAAAAGAATTGTAAAGTACTAAATTAAACAAGTGACACAAATATTGTTATCAGTGCTGTAACTATTCTGAGCAAAAGATGTATAAATGATTTGAAAACTATTGTGAAAATCTGATTCGAAACAGGAGAAAAAATGAGATTGAGAATAGTTAGAGACATCCACATATTTGTGCCGTTTATGAGCTACCAGGGAAGCCGCATGCGCAGAAGGAACTAAAGCCAAACTTCTTTATCTTCAACATAGTCCTTGATTTTGTAATATGCTTTTTTAATAAGGACACGTTTGATGTAGTTTTTGAATTTTCTATCGGTCAGTTCTATAACTGACTTTGGCAACCTGTTATAAAAGCGTATACTGTTTATATGAAAAGACTTGCTTTATTATATAATTATTGCTGGGGACCGACTTTTTTTTTGGGGGTGAAAAATCAAAACATTGTGCTGATGGAAGCATTAAATAGGGGTCATGGAGATGATTAAAGTAAAGAACAAGTATTTTTTTAAATACTTGTATTAATAAAAAAAAAAACTTGTGAAAAACTTTGATCTCCAATACATCCGAAAGCACAAGGTACTCAGGTATGTTTCTGAACAAATAAATGATAGCAGTGATCCGTCACTGCTATCATTTATTTGTTAACATTTGAGAACAAGTGCTTTTTGGCTTCGTTAAGGGTATTTTACACCCATTATACGACTACATACAAAAACACACAAAAACTAACCTTTTCGTCAACCTTGATTTTTTTAGCAGGCGGCTCAGTATACGAATGATCAGCAACCGCAATATCAGTTCCATCCTTCTCCGTCTTGACCTGAATTTGACCTTCAGACTTGACCTGAACCAACTGACCCTGTTCGTTCTTGTACTGAAGAATCGGCGCTTGTAACTGGTCACTCTTCAACTGAATGATTTGACCTTAAATAATAATAAAAATAATGATTGTTGACATAACGGTCCCGCATGATGAGAACCTCGTGAAAGTCGAGAAAGATAAGCAAAACAAGTATCTTGATTTGGCTCGCGAGGTTGTCGACATGTGGGATGTGGACTCAGCGATCATTGTGCCGATAGTTGTATCAGCCATGGCTTAATTGCCAAGAGTCTAGACCGATACCTGAGGAGGCTCTCGTTAGGCAGCTGAATCAAGGGCTTGATTCAGAAAGCGGTACTTCTGGACACGGCTCTTATAGTTAGGAGGTTCCTCTCTCTGGAGCCCTAACCGCCGGTAGCTTGGACCCTGTTCCCGATACCGGTGGGCTACAATTTTTTATATTTTTTAAAATATTTTTTATATTGTTTTTTTATAAGGAATATTTAAAAATGTAAATAGTTTGTAAAAATATAAATAAATGAAATAAAAATAATATTTCTCCAAAAATTGCAATTACGTTTTGATCACAGGGCTGTAATTAAATTAATGGTCCAGAATAGAAAAAAAAAAACTGACAAACTCGGCCAGTGTCCCTTCGAAATGTTGAGTGAAGTTTAATTTTGCCTAGTTATGACACAAACATAAACACTAATATTCCATTAAGGTAAGCTGTCATTTTTCGTTCATAGCATTCCTCAAATCCTCACACAATCCATCCATCTTTTTTTTTGGTTCTTCTTTATTACAAAATAATAATGTAACAGTTTAAAAAAAAAACTAAAAAACGTCGTAAAAGACTACATTTTATTTCACTTATTCTTCTCAGCTAACCCTTTGCATTTGATACCCATATCATGGGAATGCGTAAAAAATAATTAGTCTGCCATCTTTGGGAGTCCGCCAAATTGGATTAAGAATGACGTCACTTAGCTATCCCTGCATTGTCATCCAAACTAAACATGTATGCAAAATTTCACCTCAATCGGAAGCTGGGAAGTGGGTCAAATTTAACTTCTAAGATTTTTTACATAGTTACAGGCGAAGCTAACAAAAGTGTGTTAAAAATATAGTGTGTCAACAACAGAGTGTGTAAATTGTTGTTAGACGTACCTTGTTCATTCTTTATCTGAATGAGTTGACCTTGCTCGTTCTTTATTTGAAAGTATTGGTTCCCTTGGGATACTAGGCCAGAGTCGTTAAATTGAATGACTGGTGTTGCGTCGGACTTGACCTGAACGATTTGACCTGTTTCCGTGATTTGGATGGTAGGGGCATTGATTTGAGGGCCCATTTGTACGACTTGCAGTGGAGGGTTCGAATTTTTCTTTAGTAAGTCTGCTAGCATCTTGTTTTGGGCTGATTTCTGTAAAGGAAAGAAGAATTTACTTTATTTGTTTTTTTATCAAAATTGCGTTTAGTTTTCTACAGGTTCAGATTAAATATTGTTTTATGGATGTACTGTGCAAACAATTGTTGGTTAACCAAATAAATAAATAAAAAAAAAATAAAAAAAAGTAGCGAAACTCTGAAATCGTGATGGGTATAAAAAAACATGTAAATAAAAATCGGCTGGCAGTGTTCCTTTGGGCGACACTGTCGTTACTGTTTCGTGAATTCGTATGTAAAAGGGAATTTCTTGTGTATATTTTTAGATGCTTTTAGGCCACGCCCTTGAACGTCAAGGTCACCTACCCGGTACTTTACCGTTTGGGCTCATATGCCTAATACGATGGTACAACTCCCGTCCCGCCAGCTATTATACGTTTTGTGATATAAAGCTCGCAAAATACAGTCAAATTGTCTTAATCGCATTTCTGACATGTAGCCCCAGTTCACTGCGATTAGACGTTCTATTGTGTGCATACGAATTCGCGTCACAAATTTGTTGGTTGATTTTTTTGATCAACAATCGCATGTAGTTTAGTTACTTGAAAGATCAATTTTAACATGTTTATTTATGGACTTATCACATCTACAGAGTTTCGCCAACTAATTTATTTTAATCATGTATTTTGTGGTGGCTATGGGAGAGGCCTTTGCCCAGCAATGGGAAATTAGAGGCTAAATATATATATATATATATTTTTTTTTTTTTTTAATTAGCCTCTAATAAAATGTAGAAAAAATTACTCACAATAGTCAATTGAGTTTGCTCATCTATCTGAATCTGCACTGGTTCCTCCTTCGGTACTAAAAATATTACAAATAAAGTAAACACCACGAGGTTATAAATATAAGTAATCACTAAATATTATTGAATTAAAAACTTTGTATATTTACCAACTATTTCTTCTTGCTGATTCATGTGGACCTGCAAATAACAGAATAGTACAGTGAATTATAATGCCCATAATACATATCTTTAAAATGCGTTCGTGATTTTGTTTCAAAACATGCAAAAAAAAATTGTTATTGGAAAAACCACTTTAAAACTCTTACGAGTATAGTTTAATTTGCTATACAACTTCAAACATTTTTATGACTTTTTCAAACGGAACTAGTCATATTTATATCAGTAGTATTGAGTTGATATTTTTTAAGCGTAACATCAATTGGAAATATGGATTTGATCGGACCTTAGGGTAGGGTATACTCTTTGGATGCTTTTATCGATTTGTTGGGAAAATTGATCCTTTTACATGAACGTATTTACCTTATCAGTTGGCGTACTACTAGCAACACCGCCGGGAGTAATTGTTGTACACTTGATCAATGCTTCGGGATCAACGTCCATAACCTGTATGGGTTTAATATTGTTTTATTACATTGCCCTCGAGACTATTTCCTTGTTATATGTATGACAATGAATGAATGAAACTGGCAACACCGGCTAATTCAGTGTGGCTGTAGGCTTGCATCAAGGGTCGGCTTTGAAACCTTTCCCCTTCCTGTTGATTATGGACGCTTTGACGTCGGACATACAGGAAGAGGCACCCTGGTGCTGTTGTTTATCGACGACAATGTTCTTGTCGGTGAAGATGGACCTGAGATCCAGAGCAGATTGGAGAAATAGCAACAGAAGCTGGAGAATTTTGGCTTGAAAATCAGCAGAACTAAAACCGAATACACGATCAGAGATTTCGCCGGTCGCTCCAGTTCTGGTGCCATAGCGGTAGATGGCACGTTTTTCCCGGTCTGCTTCGATTTTCATTTGTGCAAAGCGATGGCGAAATAGATCGAAGTGTTTAGCATAGAATTTACTGAATGGATGAAAAGGCAGATGATGATGGTTAGACCTGCCGTGTTGTATGGATCAAAATGTTGGGCCACAAAAGCGATGAATGAAAGGCAATTGCATGTGGCTGAGATGAGAATGTTAAGGGGATGTGTGGTGCTACGCGAATAGATAAAACGAGAAATGAGTAAGAGCAAGTCTGAAAGTTACGCCGGTTACTGAAAAGTTGTGTGGTAATCGGTTGTTTTGGTAGAGCATGTGATGCGGAGGAATGAGGAAAACGTCATGAGGGAAGTTTTGAGTATGAATATGGATGGTTATAAGAGTAGAGGAAGACCAAAGAAACGATGGAAGGACTGTATGAAGGATGATATGGCAAGAAAGGAGATGTCTGATGAGATTACGAGTAATAGTAAAGTATTAAAGAAGCAGACATTCTGCGCCGACCTCAAATGAATTGGGATAAGGGCAGGAGAATGAAGACCTATGCCAAAATCGTTTAGTAACATTTGGGCACAGAACTAAATTTTATCTGTCAATGAAGTTTCGAATCAAAATAAGCATATTAAAAGTACCGGTATATGGTCATTTAAAGAAAGGCAATGTGAGAAAATGAGTCTTCATTGTACGGTTACTTATTTTTCCAACTTACTGCTGTAAGCAAACGAATTACAGCAAAAAATGGAGTAAAAAAACATAAAACTTGTGTACAATATTAAATAAAATGAACCAACTTACCTGAGGATTTTGCACCACAACTGAACTCTGAGCAGCAGGTCCTCTTTGCTGACTTTGTTGTCTTTGAGCGACCTATATTTTTGATAAATATTTAATAAAGATGTTCCAAAATGTTTTATGTCCCTGATCCTACGTATAAAATATATGATAAATAATCGAATGGATTAGGAAATGAAATTGATAAAAAAAAAAAATAATGTTTGAAAGGAAAATGTAACTAACATTTTGTGAGTTTATAGATGGCATACAATTTTTAACGCACCGATTTCTGGTGGGATGATTCGATTGATGGTATCGCGTCTTTGCGCTCTATGCGTATTTGAATACTAATTATTTCAAAATGAGCGTCTTCTTGAAGTAGTTGCAAAAGCTTTCTGTAGAAGTATTACCATAATAAAAATATTCAAGTTTTTCATAACGTCCTAAAAATAACAATAATAAATCCATGCTCAACAAAAGCTAGCGTAATACTCATGCCGTTTCAAACCAGTCATTTTATTATGTTAGTTAACTAGTGATACTTGGCATGCCTTTCTACGTCGCTTTTAACTGCCACTACTCGGCAATGTTGCCATATGCAAAAACTGTTTGATTTTTTATACAGGCAACTCTATGCCTGTATATTTTCGGCCTGTATTACAGAGAAGATTGTTTATTTTTTTTCTCTCTCTTACTAAGGCACTTATAGACTTTCAAGCGTTTAGTCCAAAAATACTTTATACATGCTAGATCTAATAGTTCTGAACAGAACTACCAAATCTTTGTTATATAACGTTCAAAAACTCAAAATAACATGCAAATTGTTAATTTTTCACTATATTTTTGTTTTGTATACCTTTCTTCGTGATATGCACGTCACCTGCTTTTGTCTATGTTTAGAAGTAAATTGAGATATTATAACAGAAAATAAAGTCGAACAGAAGGATGAAAATAAAGTCGAAACATAATGATGAAAAAATATGGGCCAATCATCGCCAACATGATCAATATAATTTATGTAAAACTAATTCCCTTAATTCTACATTGAAATTTTAAAAAACGCTATTCATTAACGCTATATCATTCAAATGTTGCAAAAAAAAAACTATTTCACTTCACCTTATTCACTCAACTACACCTACTTCATAAAATAAAACCAAAATATTGAACACAATCATAACAAATCAACTCCTTTGCATCTTAAGAACTACTTTGCTCTATCCCCCACTCTGTCAACTAGAGGCCGACCGAGTCTACTTTTCAAAGGTGCAAATAAGTATCTGATATACAGGTTGGAATCCCTTCCACCCTGTATATCAGATACCACCTAACAGACACCAACACACAAACGCTTACCACGTATTCAGTACATCATTCTGAACCTTAAAAATTTATATGTGAAGGCACGTAGAAAATTTACATCTGTAAAATATTACTCAAAAACATTGTATGGAATCGAGTAGTGTGTACGACTACACGATTTCACAAGCACGACTGTGCTAGTTACGGGCATGGTATAATAATATACTTCGCCTGGTATTCTCTTCCCGTGACAGCTGGGTCACATGATTGGTCCAAGAATACGTCATCAGTTGCGATGCTGTCGATGTGTTGCCACGGTGTGTGATTGAATTACCCGAGCAAAATGCATTTTTTAACTTAACAAAGCAATTATGAACTAATAATTCAATATTTAAATTAATTTAAAACTAAATAGATGAATCACACGAATTACTAAATAGTTAAGCTATTTAGTGATTTATTTTATTTTCATTCACTAAAGGCGAAGTATATACCATGGTATGTACCATGGTTACGGGTAACCTTACGAACAGTACTAGGCTGGCATGAATCCAAGATGGCATTTTTAAAAAACAATGTTCCATACATTTTGACCGTGTAGGTATTGCACTTTTGTAGGAAACAGCAGATTTTCTTTAGCTGGTTTCGGAGTGACGTATTAAATACATGGTGTTTGTGTGTTGCTACCCCTTTCACCCTGTACGCGAGATTTTTTTTTTGCATTTTCTCAAAACAAAAAAATAACTTGATGTGCTTCTACTCGCTGTAACGTCATAGTAATAATAATCATAGTGTAATTTTAATGTTTATCAATCCAATTTATTCTAAAAACGAAAAGTGGTCGGACGCTAGTTTTGATTTTCACTCCCTACCCCCCTCTACCAACCACTCATCTCACTCACACATCCCTAAAACAGTGCTACAAGTGCACAGTTAGTATTGTTAGTATCACTTACTTGCGCTGTCGGTAGTGCGGGGCTTACTTTGTGCGCTAACAAGTGCTTGATGAGGGTCGTGTTCGACGGGCTGGACTCGAGGGCTTGCGAGAGGTGCGGGTGCGGTGGTGGGGGCTGTTGTTGGTTCTGAGGATATATTCAGTCTTTATTTGCAATTGAAAATTCGATGGATTGAGAACAAAAGAAAAGCAAGTCTACAACTACTACTACTTTAATTACAGAAGACCCAACGTATGCACAATAAAATAAAAAAACTAAGGTAGCAAATTAAGTACCTAATAATAAAATAAATTTTCATGTCAGCATAGCTCTTCACAAACGCTTCGAACGATTTTGTTTCAACAAATCGTATGTCTATCTTTTTTTGGCATTACGAAAGCGAGCGAGATAGACATACGACTTTCCGAATCGAAGCGTTTGTGAATACCTATGCTGTTTGTGCTTGCTTATCTGTTTAATTTTTCTAAACTATAGGACTTTTGGTTTTGAAAGTGGTTTTTAACGTCTATAGAAGATTTGATTCCGAAAGGTTTATGAGTATATACATTCATACTAACATAAACTCACGCCTTTTTCACATGGGGGTAGGTAGAAACAACAGAACGCCACCTGCTACGATCCTTACATACTCCTTTGCATCGTCCACGTTCATACATCTGGTCATACACGCACGCCGGTTGCGAGTATTACGCACCAGATCTTTCTGAAAAACTTCACCAATAAGGACAGTGTATGTCCTTCTAGGGCGTCTCCACCCGGCGGCATCACCAATGTCACGTTTTGTTAGTCGCCTTTCACTCATCCTCTCCACATGACCAAACCATCTGAGCATACTCTTTTCATTTTTTATCACTACATCTTCTTTGAAACAGTAATGTTCTCGTATAACCTCCTTCCTCAATTTATCATTCAGAGTTACACGACTCCATGCTTCGCAAGGAACGCATTTCCACAGAATAAATTCTACTTTCATGCCTCGTTTGCCACACCCAATATTCACTTCCATACTTAAGCGTAGGTACTAGCATAACCTTGTGAACAGCTAGTCGAGCTTTTTTTGGCTTCGACAACCATGTGTTTATGAGTTGACATCTCACGTCCTCTAAAAAACTGTCATAACACAAAAATAGCAGTTTTGAGATAGACGCATTTATGTTAAAACCATACTTGTTATGTCGCGAATCATATTTTAATCAACATACAACCTGACACTGACCTGCAAATTGCAAAAAACATAAGAAAATTTGAATTTCGCGGGCTAGCCTGGCGCTTCTACCTTAATATGACGGTAGACTCACCTCCTTGAAGGATACAGGTACATAAATCTCCACCCTGTATAGTATAGAAATATATTCGAAGAAAATGTGTTTACATGTCGTCACATCAGTAGATTGATGTTGTGACGCGTGTGAAACTATGGCGGGTACCTAGTTGTGGCATAAAAAGGATTGTTTTATCTTACTTGTACTTGTGGTTGAGATGTTACGGGCTTCGCTTCTGCTGCTGCCTTGTTCGTGAGCTGCGCTTTCAGTATCGGCGATGATGGTCCTACACAAAAATTTATAAACATTTTAATTCTTACGCTATCTCTACTGTAAAGCTCTGGAACGCGCTACCTTTTGACATTAAAAAAGCTGAAAGCAAATTCACTTTTAAAACAAAAGTGCGTAACCACTATTTAAGTCAGAATAAATAGCTCTCTCTATTAGAAGTCGAGTCATGGTAATTATTGTTAGGTATTCCGTTATTTATTTTGGTATTTGTTAAAATATGTATTAGTTTATTTTATTTGTATATGTGTATAAGTGTCATTATAAGTGCCTATATAAATTTTCGAAAGCAGGAAGTTATTTTTGTATATTTATTTTGTACTCTATCACAATGTTTTCTTTCTTATTTAACCCAAAGTAGTAAAGTCAGCCTATGTACCACTATTGTACCTACATGAAGTTTAAATAAATAAATAAATATGCCTCATCTGCCTAGCCGTTTCCCAAAAACGTTGGGGTCGGCTAACCGCATACAGCTGAATAACAGTATTTTACATGGAGCGACTACCTATCTGATCTCCACAACCCAGTTGGTACTAGGTATTATGATACCTCTTGGTAAGACTGGTTATCAGACTTTCGGGCCACTGACTACGTGTAACGATTGTCAAAGATGTACTAATGACAGCCCTGACCAACGGCTTATCGTGCTTTCCGAGGCGCGGAGGAAACTCAGTATGTAATGGGTGGTCACCCATCCACAGACTGACCCAGGCAAGCAGTTAACCTGAAGATCGACCTGAGCGGCTGATGTTATTTAGCGACGAGTTCCTCTTGTAATATGCCATTCCT
Source organism: Noctua fimbriata (assembly GCA_905163415.1). Classification (NCBI taxonomy): domain Eukaryota; kingdom Metazoa; phylum Arthropoda; class Insecta; order Lepidoptera; family Noctuidae; genus Noctua; species Noctua fimbriata. The sequence goes on along the minus strand of LR990929.1, from coordinate 5,072,495 downwards.
ACTAAAGTCGACAAGTCACCTTATTTTACTATTATTATAAATACGAAACTTTGTGAGGATGGATGTTTGAAACTCTTTCACGCAAAAACTACTGAACGGATTTTGACGAAAGGAGATGTTTCAAATCGGGCCCAGTATGTGTACAGTACCTCGAAAAATCGAGAAAATTCCGTGGAATTCGGGAAAAATACAGCTAAATAGCTTAACTGCATACTTTTCTTGTAATCATTTGATATTTTTATCAATTATTTTTATCGTCTTTCAACATGGTGTCCGACCAATTTAGGTACTCTATGGTTAAAAAACATTGACAGTAAACCATAGATCGATCATTGACCATAGATCGTGGACTCTACTGTCACTGTGTTTTGATGTTCGGTTTGTTTGAATTTCTTGAGTTATTTTTAACAACCTCGCTTTAGTTTTTTCGTTTTTTTATTTGATTTAAATGACTAAAGTTGTGATTCCCTTTTACAATGTAATATGACAGAAATAAACATGTGAAACGACAATAATCAATCAACATGACAGCTTACCGCCATGACGGGTTTTTGTTGTGTGTTGTAATTTCAAGTGTATATTCTTGTGCTTTATTACCAAACAAAGCCAACTTAAAGTAATTGGATAGTTGAAAACTGTTTTATGTGTGTTTCCCCATTTTTGAGTATAGTGTACAAAGACCTGGCCGGGGCTCCATACATTTTGAAACATTTCCTTTGGCACACAGATAGTTTATAACCTGGATTAACATATAGCAAACTTTTTATCCCGGTAGTACGGCCTGCAGGTCTATTACCGACCTACACGCGGGCAAAACCGCAAACATGAGTTAGTCAACCATATTTTTACTATCAATATTTATTCTAGTTTTGTCATATAAAGGAAGAATTTGTTTTCAATTTCCTTTCTAATTATTTATTATTATTATTATAAGCCTATGTTGTCCCACTGCAGGGCAAAGGCCTCCCTTCCCTCCTTCCACATTTCGCGGTCTAGTGCGATTGTAGGCCAATCCTTTGCGAAATAGTCCAGCTCATTCCGCCATCTCCTTCTGGGCCTGCCACGTTGTCGTTTCCCGCTATTTGGTACCCACTAAGTGGTAATGTTTGCCCATTGCTCCTCCGACATGCGGCAGATGTGACCAGCTTAATTCCACTTCAACCTAGCAGCTGTAAGGCCAGCATCAGCTATTTGAGTTTTGGAGCGAAGTATGGAGTTCCTGATGCGGTCCGTAAGTTTGACACCCAGTATACTTCGCCCCATAGCTCGTTGACAGACCCCAAGTGCGGACTTCTGACGTTTTGTAAGCGACCTCGTTTGCGCTCCATACGTGAGGATGGGGAGAATGCACATACACCTTTCTAATGCAAATACATTTTTAATAATACAAACCTGCCGTCGGATTATTCCTATTCTGCATTGTCCTCGATCTGATGCCAATATACGCCTGTTGTGTCTCCCCCGACGATAACGTCACTGTATTTGGTCCCACTGTGCCGCCAAAGACCGTCCTATGAGAAAATTGATAAAATTTGGATGACATGACAGTTTTTTTTTTTGTTAGCCTGTTTGAGTGTCCCACTGCTGGGCAAAGGCCTCCCCTTTCTCCTTCCAAACTTCTCTGTCCTGTGCGATATGGCCATGTTCGCCCCGCAAACGAGACCAGATCGTCACACCACCTTCACCGCGGTCTACCTCGACGTGACATGACAGATAACACACGTTTTTCTGAAAGTGAGTATTTCGTTGCCCAGAATTGAGTGCTGATATGTTTGCTTGTCTGAACTATTTTCGATAATGAAACATTACTTCACAAAATTTGATCCCTATTAACAACACTATCAAATGGTGTAATAATACAGTGTGTTTTTTTTTTTAAACAACGTGTTCGATTCCTGGCTAGGAATATTCATTTTCCAAAAATCGAATGATGCGGTTTTAGTTTTTATCAAAAACGGGCTCGAGACTCCTTCGAGTATTTTTCGCTATTGCTCATAGTTTCGGATTTTAAAATTCATCCTGTTCACACTATCATATATATTCAGTAATTATTTTAAACCTAGCTGTTGCCCGCGACCTTCGTCCGCGTAAAATTTTATAGCCTATAACCTTCCTCGATAAATGGGCTATCTAACACTAAAATCATTTTTCAAATCGAACCAGTAGTTCCTGAGATTAGCGCGTTCAAGCAAACAAACAAACAAACAAACTCTTCAGCTTTATAATATTATAGTATAGATAACAGACACTTCAATTTTATTTATTTGTATACAAGGTGTAAACAGACCCTTCACGAAGCCGTCAACCAAGCATTCTGTACATCAAACTAAGTAACTTTACGCAAAAATTATTGCTGGGAAACGACTTTTTTTTGGGGTGAAAAATCACGTTTTACGGTAGGACTCAATGGAACGCACTCAAAGCATTATGCTGATGGATGGATTGAATAGTACAGGGGTCGTGGAGGTGTTTAAAGCAAAAATCTTACATTAAAAACATGTATTAAAAAAAACACTCGTGATAAAGTTGGAACTCTGATCCCCAATATCTCCGTAACTAGAATGTTCATAGGTATGGTCTAGAACAAAAAAATGATCGCAAAGACGAGGAGAACAAGTACCTTTCGGCTTCGTTAAGGGTCTACACCCTTTAGATGATGACTTACCTGACTAGCCTAGGGAAGTGTGCAGGCGCGATGACTCCCTTCCTGGACAGTTTGGTGCAGCACGCCACGTACTGCCGGTACATATCGTTGGCGTCGCACGCGCTGTTGTCGTTTGCTGGTAACACTTCGTAGGCCGAGCGGAGCCACGCTTGAGCGAAGTGTTCGTTTTCCTGTTGAAGAATTTAGATTTTTTTAGTACGGAATGTTTTTTTAATTTACAATTTTTTTACCAATTAAATTATACAGTGTTTCAGAAAATCGTGGTAGGAGAAAGCTGTACAATTTGATGATATGTACCACATATTAAATATGACTAACATTGTCTAATACACGCTGTATTTTTACATTTTGGCTGTCTCGTTGGTCGAGTGGTTGCAAGCGCGACTGCTGAGCATGAGGTCCTGAGTTGGATTTCCGGGTCGGGCCAAGTGTTATTCGGTTTTTCCATCAGGAATTTCACAGTAGCAGCCACGGAGTCTGGATTTATGCCCGGTTGATGGCTGACTTAAAACATAACTGGCGACATGTGGGTGTACTATTAAGTAAACCTCTGCCTAACCCTTCGGGGATTACAGGCGTGATGTAATGTTGTTATGTTGTTACCATTTATAAAAACACTTTGGTTTTAGATCCACGGAAGAGTCATCAATCAGTGTTATACCTACGATAGCTACATTTTGTACAATATGTTAAAGCTTCTAGCGTTCTGAGATTTCTGCCTACACCCTTAGGGAAAAGGCGTGAGTTTATTTATGTATGCTTAAGCTTCTACATTCCAGTTTATCAAGCATAACTATTAATAAAATAACATTATAACGAAAAAGAAACATCTAACTTAGGTTAAAAAAGCTATAGAACTTTCTTGAAGAATCGGTCAGCATATAAATAACCGTCGGGTTTGTGGGAGCAGAGAGTCTGATTTAGGCGATGCAACGAAGCGAATCGAAGTGACCTACAAGTGCGATATCTAAGTGAATAATGGTCAGTAGTGAATTTGTGATTGAGTTATAAGTTTTTTGTAATTAATAAAGATTAAGAAAGATTGAGAGCAGCGGTGGCCCAGTGGTGGCGGTCCCGACTTACGAGCAGTAAGTCGTGGGTTCGAACCCAGGCAGGCGCATTACTTTGTGTAATTTATTTCATCACCACTGCTCTCAAAAACGGTGAAGGAAAACATCGTGAGGAAACCGGCATGTCCTAGAACCAAAAAATTCGAAGACATGTGACATCTACCAACCCGCCCTGGGCCCGCGTGGTGGATTATAGCCCATTCCCTCTCATAGAGGGGAGGCCTGTGTCCCAGCAGTGGGAACATTATAGGCTGATTATGCTTATGCTTTATGCTTAATTAATAAAGCTATTTGGTGTTTAATCAGCGCTTTTTTAATTTATCCCAAATCCATCTCGTAACAGTAATCAATAATCAAAATAAAAGTTAATAGTAATGCGTCCCTCACCTTACTATCACTAACCTGCACGGTTCGCTGCTGTAGATGCGACTGCTGTATGGTCGAGACGGGCGCCAGTGACGACACTGCGGACGTGGTGGCTGTGGCGGGGGCCAGCTGCGGGGGCTCCTGCGGGGGCTTCGTGGGAGTTGTGCTCTGTGGGGGGAAGGAACCTATTGCTGTACACACGAGCACCAATATGTATACAATTTCCTAAATTTAAAAGCAATTTTCGCGAGAAATAACGATTGTAACTTGGAGATACGATCTTTTCCATAAAAATATAAGTTGCAAAATACTATGGTCGTAATAACATGAAATTTTAATCAGAACAGTAGGAGAAAAACACTTTTAAAAGTTTTTAAGTGTTTACATATTGGTGCTTGTGACTGTATTGGAATGTTTTGGTCATCATCTGCTCAGCCTTTTTCCAACTATGTTAGGGTCGGCCTCCAGTCTTACCGAATGCAGCTGAATACCAGTATTTTATATGGAGCGACTGCCTATCTGACCTCCACAACCCAGTTAGTACTGGATAATACGATATCCCTTGTTAAGACTGTTTGTCAGACTGTCGGACCACTGACTACCTATAACGACTGTCAAAGATCTACAAATGGCAGTCGGAACCCACGGCTTAACGTGCTTTCCGAGGCACGGCGGAAACTCGCTATATAATGGGTGGACACCCATCCACGGTTAAACCTAGGCAAGCGCGGCAAAACCTAAAGATCGGCCCGAACGGCTGTTATTATTTAGCCACGAGCTTCTCCCTCCTCGATTTCTCCGTCTCTCTCTCTGACTGAATCAATTTTTATTTTTTATTTATTTTATTTATACTAAAAATTTTAAAAAAAAATACATATTTTTTACTTCCTTGAGAGTCGGTAAGAGACAACACATAAAGGCGAGATAACCCAAAAAAAAATGTTTAACTTGCGATAAACATATATTAATTTAGCTTTCTTACCGATTGTTGTGGCAGAGTTTGCCTCTCCTGCGCATCACGTTCCGCCTGAGCGGCGATGGCGCTAGGACCGCTTACAGTTTCTACCACCCGCATGAGAATGCAAGCGCGGGGGCCGTAGCTTTGAGCCTGGAAAAGAAAAAAAATGTTGTATAATATGTTATTATCGTCATAATTTTCCTGCCCTTATTATTTACACTATAAACGGGATATTTACCATGTTTACTATATTCATTGAGTTCCCGATATTTCGGCGCTGTTGCAAGCACCATAATCACGGATAAACTGAAGTTATTGCGGGTGGGTGTTTATGAGCAGACAAATCGGTCTACCCTCTTTCTTGTTCGTTTTTTGCACTCAGTACCGCTAACACTGTCACTCGCAACTCGATTCTGTTCCCGACACACGAAACTCACTGTGTATCGGGAACTCAAAGAAAACAGTAAACATGGTAAATATCCCGTTTCTAGTAATAATGTTAGTGACCATGATAGTTTCCTGCCCTTTTCGCAAATTATTTGGAGTTAGCGCAGCATGTCGTCTTCTTCTTCGATACTTCTCTTTTACTCGTCATCTCTTCAGACACCTCCTTTCTTGCCATATCATCCTTCACATAGTTCATGGATGGACTGTGTGAAGGATGATATGTTTCTTTGGTCTTTCTTTGTGTGGTAATCGGTTGTCGTGGTATGGTCATATGATGCGGAGGAATGAGGAAAATGTTGTGAGGAAAGTTTTGAGTATGAATGTGGATGGGTATATGAGTAGAGGAAGACCAAAGAAACGATAGATGGACTGTGTAAAGAATGATATGGCAAGAAAGGAGGTGTCTGATGAGATGACGAGTAATAGAGAAGTATGGAAGAAGAAGACATGCTGCACCGACCCCAAATGAATTGGGATAAGGGCAAGAGAATGATGATGATGGTCTTCCTCTACTGTTATAGGCATCCACATTAATACACAAAACTTTACTCACGAATATTGCCATAATATGATAATTGTACTACAAATAGCAATTGGTCAAATGAAAACATATGATACGACAGCACAGGCCGGGAATACCGTATGGAAGAATATTTACTTTGTTTTTTAATATACAAATTTTTGAGCCATGATTGTGTGGGATAAGTATAAGGGACTAACATTCAGCTTCCTCTGGTTAGATTGAAAGTAGACCCCTACACTTTTAGGAGAAGGCTAGGCAGATTGTGTGGGATAAGTTGGACCTAGTCTATACAAATAAGTAAAATTGAAGTGTCTGTTTGTAATGTCAAAATAACAGTTTTTTGCTGAATGCATATGAAAGTATATGTCGGTCTATCTGTCTGTGTATTTGTTCCGGCTATTCTCCGAAATGGCTGGACCGATTTCACGAGACTTTTACTGGCAGATAGCTGATGTTATAAGAAACTACTTACGTATTACGTACTTTTATTTTAGAAAAAATTGTAGGGTTCCGCGCAAAAAAATTAAAAACAGTCAGATCAGATTCAAATAGGAAAGTAATATTTTTACAATATTTTCGGACGAAGGTCGCGGGCAACAGCTAGTTTTACTACAAATATAATATACCTCGACAGTGACGAGCGACACGAGCGTGTGTATTAGTCCGGGCACCCTGGCGACGGACTCGCTGGCGCGGTCGCCCAGTGACGTCAGCGCGTACACGCACTCCAACGTGCACACGAGCACCATTATGTCGCGGAGAGTCAGTAGGGCGCACACGTCGTGGTACAACTAGAAAAAAGATTTTTTTATTTCTGTTTGAGCTTAAAAACCATTAGAAAATCACAGGAAAGAATTAACTTGATAGATGCGTAATTAAATCGCTACCCTGTATAAATACATTTCATACAAAACAGAAGATATTATTGTTCGCAAATCGCGGTTATCATAGCCAAAACAAACATCAACTTTACAAATGTTGAAATAAGATCGAAAATATAACAACTCCCTGAGATCGAAGTTGGTAGAGGTTCGCTATTTTTAGTACATACCTTAGACTCCAGCGCTTTAAGCAGTGCATCTTCATTGACCTCATTCTGGGCAAGTTTATTTAGCAGCTCAAGCGCTGCAAGCACTCTAGCACGATCCTCAGATACTAATGCTGCTTGAATTGTAGACAACACATGTCGGGATATCAAACATGTTGCAGGGTCCTATAACAGGAAAAAAAAAAATTTCTAGTATTAGCAACTCGAGAACAATATGTCTTGTGTGGTATTAACAACTCTATCACAACAGGTATGTTCTGATCACTCTATAGATGTATTACATTCAGAGAAGGGATTGTAAATATTTCTTTACCTTGACTATAAGTTCAGTAGATACATTGCCGAGTGTGTCGAGACCTGACTGCCGTAGTGTGCCTACCCAAGAGTTTGCACACAGCAATAGAAACCTGAAAAATAAACATAATTAACATAACCATGGCTTCGCTGCGTGTTGCGGGTTGGATTCCCGCACGGAACAAATATTTGTATGGCCCACAGGTTGTTCAGGGTTTAGCTATTTGTGTATGTGAGTCTAAATGTTGGTAAACGCACTCACAATACAGGAGAAATTCCTAGTGTGGGGGCAAAGTTTTTTTTTTAAAGAAATAAAAAAGTGAAAGTTAGCTGGCCAGTGTGTGCCCGGCGATTAGAATCGCAATACAATATTTTTAAACGAACATTTGGAAACGACCTTTTCTGCTCATCATGCAAAACTATCTGGACCTTTCAGGATTCAAACGATGCCAGTGATATAGCTGTGAGTGCAGGAAGCTACATACTGGTCAGATTTTTTTTGTTTTAATCCACAAGCAAATACAAAAAGAACAGCTTTTTACCTGATAAGCGTACTATTCTTAGCTAAATACTGCACGTTTTCATCGTGGAAGGACAGCGAGCGCACGATGGAAGCTATCTGTAACACTCGCTGCGAGTAAACACAGGAGGCTCCGCCCGGGAGCTCTGGCGCGAAGAGTTGGGTATCCTCTGAGGGCTCTGTCATCCAGTCTTCTAGAGTCTCCTGGGAGCAAAACGACAAGAACAGTTGAAATAGTGTCAGACTTAATATACACGGCTAGATAACAATATCCATCACGTTTGTGTGAGGTCCGTGTATTATTTCAGATTTTAAGAAAAAGAAGTGATAATAAAATTTTATAGTGTATCATTGTGATTTTTAACCAAACAAAGATATACAGCAAAGGTGTGTATTCAAAAATTGTGTATCTCAACAATGATTGACAGGTTTGACCGGCTCAACTCAATATTTTCCTTCCTTTTTTATTAAATAAAAATTTAGCAAGCATAACCACTTTATCAGTAGTATCATGTAAAGTCAATCAAAATTTTCATCCCGGCCAAGCTACTCTCTTAACTCAATCTTCATGAACAACAAAAGATAAAACTCACATCCTCATAAACCTTCTCCACCACCACATCTTCTTCCTCAGCTGGATTCAGCAGGCAATCCGTCAACGTATTATATGCCGCCCTCGCTTGCACTATGAGATCTGGCTGCTCGACCCCTGGCTGCATAAACTTGGTCTCGTCAGCTAACTCCTTAACCCCGCCCCCTCCCGCGCGAAGGCTCCAGAAGTCGTCAGGGTAACGACCGCGCGCTTCGTAGTAGGAACGGCCGATTGTGTCGCGGAGACTCGCTGTGGGTGGGAAGACAGTTAATTGTATTTAGGGATGTATATTTGTATAATCTAAGTCTTGAGTAGTTAACTGTAGATGTATTTAAACGGGGAGCTGTTTGTATACATTTTATAAACTGGACTGACTTCTATACTCATAGAAAATTTTTGAGAAGAACAAGTTGTATTATCAAAAAAGTTAAAAGTAGTAGTAGTTCAGTTAAAAGCGTGATGACATCTTATCAAACATCACATTTTCTTCTGAATTCACTCAAAACTTCCTGAAAGCCATTTCGTTTTGTCTGATTAGGCAGTTCAACTGGATTTCAGGAATTAAACCTTATAATATATCTTTAAAATATGATCAATAAAATGAAACTCACAATGATTATAAACCCCAGCATGCGCCAGCAAGAAATCCAATATATGCGGCGTAGTACTCAACGGCAATCGGTTCGAATGGTCGGCAGCAAGCACAGTGCACACGTTGACGGCGAAGTCCTGTTCGTTCGGCATCGGTGATAAGAGCGAGAGGGCCAGTCGCTCCGATGCTGCTGCCACGCCGGAGCGCTTGTTGAGCGTCTCACCTGATGCTTAGATGCCGATAAATAATATTGCCTAACGGCTGGGAAAGTAGTGGAGGTACTTCAAGCACCAATATGACTGTATACATACACTTTGAATCTTTAAAAAAAGATTTTCTCCCACTATTGATTGCAATTTGATGTTGTTCAGAACAAAATATTTTAGAATTCATTATTTCTAATTAAAACAGTGTAAATTGCATTTGAATTTAGGGGAAGTGTTTACATATTAGTGCTCTTGACTGTACTGTTGTTTGTTTATGGTGATGGTGATGGTTAATAGCAGAAGAGGTTATTGTTACTAAAGTATGAGTTTTGTGTTGAAATTAAGTTTTTTTTTACTCTTTTTAAAGAAGACGACATACATAGGTCTTTACTTCTTTTTCGTGTCTATGATGGTCTTTACTATAGACACGTAACACATTTTTGGTAAATTACTAGCTTCTGCATTTTAATGAATATGAATATTTTACAGCTTGAGAGTTAAAATAAAAAGAACAGAAATGGCAAAGTAAACTAAACACTATTAGTACTAAGAAAAAGGTAAAAAATCAATTGTCAAATAATTTTAAATTAAAGTAAAATTTTAAAGGTTTTAGAATTCTAATGGTCTTATAACTAAAACAATATAGAGAAGAATAAGCACAGATATCAATATGTTTCCTGTCGAAACATACCTGATATGTACGTACCCCCTCCAAAGGATATGCGCGGCATGGCACCGCGCCCGCGCCGCGGGTCTTCATCCATGTCATTGTCATCATCCCTGCCTGGTGGACCTTTTGCTCGCTCATACCTGGTGAATGTTAACATTGTATACTAGAAAATTGCCCTTTTTATCATTTACCAAATTTAAAAAAAAACAGCTGTTTCCAACAAAAGTGAGTTCCTACATGTTGAAAATGTATGGAATGGCTGTTTTTTTTTTTAAATTACTGGTGAATAATTTCAGTGTGGGGTGTACTGTTCTAATCAGAATTTAAAAACAAAGTGTAAATAACCATTTTGGTCAAGAATAAGCAAATATAAATATGTGCTATCTTACTTCTCCAAATATGATCCATATATTCTTCTGAGCAGCGTAGATCCATTGATACATGGATGTGGCAGCCTTAATGGTCGCAGGAATGACTCCCATGTGTCATTCTGATTTACCTGTAAATTAATATTTGTGATAATCTCAGCGAATCCACATGTGATTATAGTGATGGAAGGCCTGATGAGATGACGAGTAATAGAAAAGTATGGAAGATGACATGGTGCACCAACACCATATAAATTGAGATAAGGGCAAGAGAATGATGATATAGTGGTGGAAGGCACATCTTATTATAAAATGTGTAAGACATAACTTTTAGCATGTTTGTTAAGATTTGATCAAAGCAACAAGTGGTTTTGTAATTTTTAACTAAAACAGTTTCAGCTATCCTATGACTTTTTTGCAATTAGAATTCTAATAAGAAATAAATATTTGCATTTTATCTCTTCACATGGTGGCTGATTGCAGCTGGATGAGATTTACCGTGAATCAAGTAGTATGGCGTGTGATTGGAAAGGCCTACGGTGGACTGCTGTAGGCAGAAGAAGCTGATGATGGTGTCAAGTCACCATGCCACCTAATAAAACTATTTATTAGGTAATAAATTTGTTTACCTATACATAAATTTCTAAATCTCATAGAAATCTTTATTCTATGACATACCTTTCCGAGTCCTCCTCGTTGTTGCACTAATGTGTAGAACAGATACAGATCTATTTCTATGCCATTTACTATTGGCACTTTAGTAGGTAGGCTGAAAAAAAAACAAGATTTATTCATTTCCAATATTCAAATAACTAATTGTTTTTTTTTCATGAAACAGGGAGGGAGTAACTGATTATGAAAGTCAAGTAAAAGATTTTTAAACTTTAGAAGTTTTTAGGTTAGCTGCAGTATATATACAAACGGTTATCAGTAGGCAGCTTTTAGGGAATATAGTCGGTGCACTTTAGCTGTACAAGTTGTGTGAATATAGTAAGTATATCCCATAAAAGTTTCACAAAACAACAAGCCCATTAGATAATACGGCCTAAATGGCATAGTTGATGAGAGGCATACCGACATAAGTATCCAAATTTGTACTGTAAATATATGCTTACAAACGGTGGCGTAAAATTCATGTACTCACTTTTTACTTTCGTTAAACTGCTTCAACTCCTTGATAAAATTTTCCCGGTCTTTAATATAGTTGCTGGATTTCGTATTTATTTGTGCTTTTGCCATTATAACAGTATCTCCCAACGGTGCTCAACACACGCTTAGAACACGAAATACCGACACTTATGGATGTTGTCACGCGATGGTAGTGTTTATAAAAGAACATACATGTCACATAATTAGCTAAATGATGTATTTTATCTCATAATTAGTGAAGAAAATGCAATTTTCCAATATTGTGAACAGTTTGCTTGGTTTTCTTTGACATTGACAGCAAGCCGGACCGAACGACGCTTGTTTGTTGCCAGTGAAAAAATCAATTCCGTTTTACACTGATATTCTCGGTAGCTGTGTTTATTTTGCCACAGACAAACATCAGCATTTGAAGTACACAGCTGGCCTACAGGCATTCAGAATTAGATACTTTGTTGATTTTCCAGATTATTTTCATCAACAACTAATGAACAGAATGAAATCTGTTTCTATAACAATCTCCGTCATTCATTACATTGACCTCAGCCGTCAGGGTCAGTCATCCAATACTGAACAACGATTTTTCCCAAGTATCAGCAACTGAATACTGGCAGTGCTAACCATATCTAGTGGTTTCCCGCAACTTAAATTAAAATGTCGTCAGTCTTCATTGTGATGGATTAGGAACTATCAATTTAGTTGATGGTTTATAGCAACAAGTTGAGCTTGTTCTGGATTTGAGTTTAGTTTTGGCATAATTATAGTGAATCCGCGACCCATTAGCGACGCGAGGGTGGGGTACGATGGCGGTTCAACTCAAGATTTCTTGTTCGTATACTCAGAAATCGGTGCCTTACCCGTTGGGTCGGTTAGGGCCTGCCTGACGGACCCCTCACATGACATCTATGGAGTATTTCCATATGTAAAAACAAAAGGGCACTAAAGTTTTAGCGGACAGATATTATAGCATTCTCCGTAAATGCACTGCACGAATTCATGTCAGTTCACAAAAAATATTTTGACAATGACAGCTTGTATGTTATAAACATGCTCAAGCTGACGAAGCCGTGCGTGTGATTTTCTGTCATTTTAGGTTATAGTGTCGCAAATCTTTTTGTTTCTTGTATTTGTGAAATAAGCTAACAAAATGGTGAAAAAGAAAATAGATAACCGGATTAGGGTAATGATAGAGAATGGTGTTAAGTTGGGACATCGTACCATGATCCTCCTTGTGGGGGACAAGAGTAGAGATCAAGTAAGCACATTGTTTTATTTGTTTTTATGCTTTGGGAAATTATTTTATGCTACCTCGATCGTCTCATAAGTTGATCTATTAAAAAGATGCCCTATGCCCGGACTTAGAAGACAAATTTACTTGTAGAATCAAAACTAAAATTCGTGGTCTTTGAATACCTGAAATCCTTAACTGTTTCGTCATAACTAGACATCGGTTTATATGCATGTGCATTTTGGCATATGCAAATGCATGAAACGCTTCGGCCCATGGGCGGCATAGAAACTGCGACACTAGGTTAGGCACTAACCACACAATAAAGAAGGAAGATTTTTAACTCCAAAGTTCTGCTTTCTTTCAGGTTCCCATTTTATACGACATGCTAGTTAAATCTACTGTTAAGGCCAGACCTACAGTCCTGTGGTGCTATAAGAATAAAGATGAAGCTATAAGCAAGTAAGTTTAAATAAGTTTATCATGACTTACATAACGTAGATCCAGTCAACTTTATTTTTTTTTACTTTTCCCCTCACTAGGAATGTCTCCTGTATTGTGAGTACCATTACAAACATTTAAATTAGATTAATAAAAGAAAAAGATAGACAAAAAGCCAGACCCGGAACAACTAGCTGTATATCATACAATTATTTTTACTGTGGGGGTTTGAACCTCTGACACGCAGCGTAGCAGTCAATTGCTCATCAACTGCACCAACCGTGTCGTAAAAAAAAGTTTGCTTGACACGTACTGGCAGGATCGGTCTACACTAGCTCTGAATAGATCTGGTTAGAAAGGAGATTGGGAGACCTTTGCCCTTAAATATTGAGCATTTATTGCAAATGCCACAGCAATATCCTGGGTTAGCAGCCATCTTGGTTTTACCTATCATAACTTTTTTCTAAAGGAACTTTTGATTTATTCAAGTTCATAATAAATTATTTTAGATTTTACTAAAAAAAAAGTCATTAAAAATAATGTTTTTTTTAAGTCATGGCCGTAAACGCGCAAAGAAGATAGCAGCGGGCAAGTTGGAAGTGTCAGAAGAATCTCTATTTGATGCCTTCAGAGTAGCAACTACAATACATGGACGGTATTACTCTGAGAGTCACACTATGCTGGGTCAGACTTATGGAATGTGTGTATTACAGGTATGTAGCTTCTGAAACATATTAGACATCTATATTTAATTTCTAAATTAATAATAACAATTAGTTTTTTTTTATGGAAGAACTTTTCTCCTGTATCATGAATGCGTTCACAAACATTTAAACTCACATACACAAACAGCCAGACCCGGAAAAACTACCTGTAGGCCATACAGATATTTGTTCCGTGCGGGAATCGGACCCGCGAAACGCAGCGCAGCAGCCAATCGCTCAGCCACTTCGCTAACCATGCTGTAGAATTAAAAACTTACTGCTACACTTAGTTATAGTATAATATAGTAGTTATAGAGTTTAAATGTTTATAAACGCACCCACGATACAGGAGAAATTCCTAGTGTGGGGCAACAATAAAAAAAAAAAAAAACAATTTGATATTGGCTTGTCAAATATGGCAAATTGACTAAACAAGAAATACCAAAAATGAAACACTAACCATTGTCCAGTAAAAAACTATCATTATTAGGTCAGATTTATTTTGCAATCCATTTCTTAATGTCATCATGAACCACACAATGATAAACATACAAAAGTCTACCTCGTTGGTCTATAGGTCGCAAGCGCGACATTTAAGAATGAGGTCCTGGGTTTGATTCCCAGGTCGGGCAAAGCGTTAGTGGGTTTTTCTATCAGGAATTTCTCAGTAGCAGCGACGGTGTCTGGACTTGTGCCCGGGTGATGGTAATATCCCCCTATTACATGGGACTTAAGCGTAACCGGCGAAATGTGGGAAGTAGGTACACCTCTGCTACAGACGTGATGTAATGTCATGTAATAAAAAGTTAATATTATAACAATTTTACTCAGGATTTTGAAGCCCTCACGCCTAACTTGATGGCACGCACAGTAGAGACCGTGGAAGGTGGAGGCTTGATTGTGTTCCTGCTCAAATCCATGGACTCCTTGAGGCAGTTGCATTCCATCACTATGGATGTTCACTCCAGGTATGATTCGGTTTAATATAGTATTGAAAAAAGAAATCAATTAATAATTTTTTTATCATTCTTGGTATAATAACTGACAAGTGCTATGTGAGTAAAATTATTGAAACTATAATTTGAATAATCAAAAAATCCTCTCACTCTCTCTCTTGTCCTAACTTTTAACAGATTTTCTTACGAATAGCTCTCAAACTTAATTTTTACCATGGAGTTTCGAAATAAGGTCGTTATTACTCCAGATAATACCGCAAAAAAAAGGTTCTACATTTAAAAAAAACATCAGCTATTCCATGCATTTTTTCTTTGTGATTTTATGACTTAAAAATAATGTATTATTTACAGATTCAAGACAGAAGCTTATGACACAGTAGTGAATCGTTTCAATGAGAGGTTCTTGCTGTCATTAGCAGACAACCCTCGTTGCTTGGTGCTGGATGACTCACTCACAGTACTGCCAATATCGTCCAAGACTGCGCAAGTAGAGCCCGTTGATGTTGCTCCTGAGGTAAGGATTAAAAGAATATGCGAATCGTTAGTTTGCTAAATCCATTAAAAAAAATCAAACTTTTGGCAGGGTTCAGTGTAAGGAGATAAATCCAAACCTACTTTGAAAAAAATTACAATATTTAATTTGAAAATAAATACATACATTGGTGGTAACACAACAAGCTTTCTAATATACAAATGAGATCTAACTAAACCCTACCGAAGCCCTAAACACACCATACACTGTTCGACAATAATCACCAACACTTTGTTCGTACAAGTCAGGAGCCACAACTGGCGCCCAACGTGGGGCGAAATCATTGCTGCAATTATCGCAATGATTTTTCCATAACTCAACTGAGTACCTACTCAAGTAAGGTTAATAGCAGGAGTGAAACTAACAATGAATCCCAATTTTGATCCGGCCTTTGACGGCTGCTTCTGATTTGCCCTCTCAAAGACTCAGGTTCGCCAGCCTTTGAAGATTGTGATTAAGATAACTTTATTGAGTTACAACAGCAATCTCAGGATTATGGGAGTAGGATCTTCATAAAGTCCAAAAAGAAATTGTGTAATGTGAAAATCACTTACTAAATGATTGTTCTTTCAGCGCGTCAACCCAAAACTGACAGAATTGATATCATCGCTATCGGATTCACCGCCAGCGGGACCATTGGTCGCGTTGTGTCGCACGTACGACCAAGCGAGCGCGCTCGTCGCGCTCATCAACACGCTTGCTGATAAACAGTCGAGGTGAGTTACTATAGACAATTCGCTTTAACTAGGGAAGACAATTGAATATGAACTTGTACCAAAAACTCGCAATTGTAAACGATAGCTATCGTTAACCATACTAAATGTCGCTAAATGTCATATCGCACGCGTATCGTAATACAGGACTTGTGTATTAAAACGATTCTATTATAGTAAAGTTAATAATGAATACAAAATAGTCTACACAACATTTCTCTTTAACTTTACTCAACACACGATGACAGGCTTTGATTATTTTACTTTATGGAGCCATGCAAGCAAATGATTTAGTTAGTAACTGCAATCGGTTTGCCATCTGTTTAGCGGTATGAGGTACTAGTGCTTCTCGCTTACTCACACGACTTTGGGCGAGACAGCATGCGTTTTAGCCACGCCCAAGAAAGTGTTTGAGCCGTCGATTAGTGCAGCTTTAAAACACCACCGTGTCAGACAAGTGAGAATTACAGAAAAGTGTCTTCATATATCAAACTTTTTTTTTAGCAAAAGTGTTTCACTAGCCATGAGTATGCTTGTGGAATCTTCATCGCCCAAGGCTCATAAATATGTATCTAATATCGATAACTTTTTCTATGTATTGCCATGTTAAATAAAAACTTGATTCTTCAAAGTTTTTCAACAAAATCCTGTCTTCCTCAGACCACCACACTGCCTGACCGCTGCCCGAGGTCGAGGCAAGTCTGCCACCCTGGGCCTGTCAATCGCCGCAGCCGTCGCCCTGGGCTACGTTAACATATACGTCACTTCCCCGCACCCAGAGAACTTAATTACATTGTTCGAGTTCCTACTCAAAGGATTGGATGCTTGCTTATATCAAGAACACACTGACTACAATATTGTGAGATCGACGAATCCGGACTTTAAGAAGGCAATCGTAAGGGTCAATATTGCGAGGAATTCGAGGCAGACTGTGCAGGTAAATATTTGTATTTAAAAGATTTTAATACTATGTTAGAAACACAACTATGAAAACAGACCTTATTGCTAACAAATAAAAGCTACTGATGATTAAGGTTGACGCAAAGTTGACAACAAAGAGAAATACTTATCTCTCTTGTTTTATAAAGAGTACGATACGAAAACTCAATAAAAAAAATATTTAAACGTCGTCTAACTCAGAACTTCACCATAGTAATAGCAACTTAAATCAAACGAAAATATTAATATATATCGTAATATCGTCAAAATATTGTGGTCCCTTAAACATGACTTCTTCACATTCACAACCAACATTCTCTTCCAGTACATAACCCCAGACGACCACTCCCTCCTGTCCGCGGCCGACCTGGTGCTGGTGGACGAGGCTGCGGCCATCCCCCTCGTGCACGTGTCGGCGGCCGCCCAGCGCGCGCCGCTGGCGCTGCTGTCGTCCACAGTGTCGGGGTACGAGGGCACTGGCAGAGCGCTGTCGCTGAAGCTGTTCGCTCAGCTGCAAACGCAGCACAATGCTCCCCCTCCGGTGAGTCATCTATAATATTAATATGTGAAGAAATAACTTTATAACTCTTTTTATTAAATTTACAATGTGCTGGTCCCGATCAACATGAGCAAAAATATTAACTAGTGATAGTTCTATCATGAGTCAAAAAAAAAAGTATTATATAAATAAATCAAGTTGAAGTCAACTAACGCCCAAAAGTTGCGAAACATATTTTTAGCAATTTTTTTTTCTGATAATAGCAACATTCCATTCAGTTTGAGTGTGAAACATGTTCGCACCAACAAAAACATGTGTTGTGCAACCTTATTTAATGTCATTCTTATTAAATTTTTAACTAGGGTTATATTGTACAACAGCGTCCGAAAAAACCAAATAGAATGATTTATTCCTTTGTCACAGATTAAACTAGAAGAGCCAATCCGTTACCGTTCCGGCGACCCCGTGGAGTCCTGGCTGAACGGGCTGCTGTGCCTGGAGGCGCCGGGCGGGGCTGCGGGCGCGGGCGCTCCGCCCCCCGGCGCGTGCGAGCTGTACCGGGTCAACAGGGACGCCTTGTTCTGCTACCATAAAGCGGCGGAGGCTTTCCTGCACAGACTGGTGGCTATTTATGTGGCTAGTCATTATAAGGTGAGAATTTTATGGAGCTGTAAATTGATTGATTCATTCATTTACAGTGTACAAACGTTCTATTAAATCAACGAACAAACGACCTGTGACCCACATTAGCCCTGGATCGTAGCAACGATCGAACGATGGGAGTGGCCTTTGCTCAGCAGTGGGATGACGCCGGCTAACAGTATCAGTATTGTACACTGCAAACAATCCAAATTCGATTAAAATGTTGTAAATTGGAATCTAGTGACCTTGAAAAGATAGCTAAGTTAGCCTAACTGCACTAGGCGTAGTTATTGTGGCGCTACTTGAGAGAAGTCTGTACCCAACAGTGGACTGCAACTGCAACTGAGTTGATTGTGCAACCCTCCATGCACATTGTACCTACTACGGCTACTAGCGCGCTCGTTCTGTCGTGGAACCTATCCATTAAATATTCAATTTCTAAGTTCAAAGTGACAACTGACCAACAATAGACCTACCCCTTAATTGTTCCTGACGTGTCACGTTTTATTGTTTTATTTCAAAACTACATTAAACAGCCATCTTACTCACTGCATGTTTGAACTAATGAAACATACATTTTTCATCCACAGAACAGTCCAAACGACATCCAGCTCCTAGCGGACGCGCCTGCGCACTGCCTGTTCGTGCTGCTGGCACCGACGCCGCCCAACAGTACGGCCATGCCGGAGATACTGTGCGTCATACAACTGTGTCTAGAAGGCAACATTTCTGACAAGTAAGCACAGGTTTTCTTTACGTTACGTGTGATGTCGTCCATCGCAACCGTAAATAAAAGCAACATCCACAAGTGGATAAAGGCTCCCATTGGCTATAAAATTAGAAAGCTCAGAAGATGGGGAACTGCCCCTAGGGCGGTTTCGGGCTTTGTATTTGCCTAAGTCCGCCTTTAGACAATAAAAATAAGGTTTATTATTCAATGTCATACAAAATCTCCGTCTCTTAAAGAAACTCTCCGGTTGATGACAATAGGCTCACCCGCTATTAAATGGGACTTAAACATAGTTGGTAGGTTACAAATAGGTACGGGTGTGCCCCTCACGCTTTGGGAAACATACAGGCGTGATGTTATTTCCTACGGGAAATATTTTATAGCTTTTTTTTCTATATTAATAGCTACATATTTCAACAGGTCAGTCCGCGACAGTCTTGGCCGTGGTCGCAAGGCAGCCGGCGACCTGATCCCCTGGAACATCTGCGAACAGTTCGGTGATAAAGACTTCCCCAAGCTGTCGGGGGCTAGAGTCGTGAGGATAGCTACGCATCCTTCTTATCAAAGGGTAAGTATTTTATGGAGTTCAACTACTATACAACATTAGTTTTAGTACATGCAAAACCTGAAATACGTGTCTAGTATTTTTATGTAAAGAATCTATGTACAAAATTTCAAAACTGTATCATGTAAAATCACAAAGTTATAAGCTTGTTCTGTTACCTAGTTGTCCGCACAAAAACGCGGTCACCACGCAGCGCGCGCCTCCAGCTTCGTCTTGGGCTCATTGATAATAATAATTTGGCAGTAGGTACCTAAATTATTGCGATAGGTGCTCAATGTCGCTCGGTATCCAACTTTTAACTTTTTTAAATATTTTTGGGAAAAAATATAACATTTAAAAATTATTGGAATCGATTCAGTTACTAATTCTGAACAAACTATATTCAGGTTTCGCATATACTAAACATAATGTTGTATAGAATGAATTTTTCAAGTGACCATTTGAAAAAATCACCCTGTATAGTAGTCGAATGCCGTATGTCACTACTTTCCATAATTTGATCCTTATTAGCGTTACACTATCGGATGGTGTAATAATACAGTGTCTGCTAATTTTTCCGAAATCAATTGGTTCGATTCCTGCTTAGGAAAATTGATTTTTCAAAAATGCAATAATGCTGTTTAAAGTTTTCATCAAAATCGGGCTCGAGACTCCTTTCAGTATTTTGCGCTATTCCTCATAGTTTTGGATTTGGCCATCCACGTACGCACGACGGCTAATCAAGCTATGCAAAACCAGTTTATGCGGATCGCTCATTGTATAGAAAATGTATACAAAGCGAGGCCAAGTTATAGTGGAAATGTACAGCTTCATGTGCCGCCGTGTGTACACTTGAAAAATTCGTCCTGTATAAAGGCTACTCATGACATGAAGTTTGTTCCCATATCCCACGCTGTGCATTCGTCATTTAGAGGTGCTTCCTACTCACATGTTCAACTCGGCTTGATATGGCTCAGACTGGGCGATAAAATTGAATGTATATGCCTCGAATATGTGTGTAGCACGCCTAAAAGCCTGCGCACACAGGACACGGCACGGCAGGCCATTTTTATCTTTACCCAACGTAAATTCATACGTAGTTAGTCGTAACAAAATACAGATTCCAATGTTCAATGCCGCGAACGGAAATCCCCATTGATGCCTTGGGGTCGATCTCTAAACATTGGAATTTGTATCTTGTTACAACTAGCTACGTATTACTTTCGGTTGGGTAAAGATAAAATGCCTTGCCGCGCCGTCCCCGGTGTGCACTGGCCTGAAGAAATTTAGATTTCGTGAATTTATTAAACTCGGTGAAGTATCCTGCAATGTGTATTAGACACGTATATAAAAATAAAACTTTCTCTGCTTGACCCTGCAAACTCCCGCTCAATGAATGAGCTCGTGCATTTACATTCGCAAGCAATTAAGGGTTGAACCTTATCTATAGACCGACCGCTTTAATGAGTCCTCCGCCCATCAAAGGCACATTAAGCGTCCACAAAGTCCTAACAATATCCCACTGGTTATTTGCTTTAAAATAACTATAATCCAAGTAGGTATTACGATACTAATGGAACAAATACATGATCAACCTTCAGATTATTCCATTTAAATTGATACCTTCTCGAGGACTCATTAAAGCGGTCGGTCTATAGCTTTCACTCGCACTCCTGCTTTTGTTTCTTGCTCTAGCAAATGACCTTTCTGAGCGTCAGAAAAAGATAGGAGCATGGAAAAATGCGATTCCGTCTTGCTAGGTGAAGTTTAACCAAAATGCGTCCTTAATTGCACAGTAATAAGAGCCATTTTCCTCAAACAGATGGGTTACGGCAAGCGTGCCTTACAGCAGCTAGCCGCGTATTACTCTGGTGACGTGCCGTGCTTGGACGAGGATCGCTCCGACGACGATGAGGCCGGCGCTAACGGTAACAGTAACACGCTGCAGACGGAATCTATCGTGCCCAGGTAAGGACTTTTTCTAACTAATTTTGTAGAGAAATACAGTTGTTTGTTTGATTTTATGTTTGTAACAGGCGATCTCTGCAATTACTTAACCGTTTACAAGAATCTTTTACTATTCCCCAGGGATATATTATACTATTACTTCGCTCGCGACTTCGTCCGCCAAAATTTTGATAGCTCGGCTAATTTGCTTGTTATTAATAAAAGTAGCCTATGTTACTTCTTGATAATTTAGCTTTCTATTGGTGAAAAAATGATTAAAATCGGTCCAGTAGTTTCGGATCTTATTCGGTACAAAGAAACGAAAAAATCTTTCCTCTTTATAATATTACTAGCGACCCGCCCCGGCTTCGCACGGGTGCAATATATACATATAAACCTTCCTCTTGAATCACTCTATCTATTAAAAAAAACCGCATCAAAATCCGTTGCGTAGTTTCAAAGATTTAAGCATACAAAGGGACATAGGGACAGAGAAAGCGACTTTGTTTTATACTATGTAATATTATAGTATAGATCCAACTTTTTATGACTAAGAAATGCATGGAAATCAACACTTGAGCCTATTTTAATTTAGCCATGCCACTTCAACTTGCGATTTCTAAAAGCTATCTTGGTGAGTGTTCCCAAGAGCTCCACGAGCTCATTCCACCAGATCCTTCCTTCATCGGGAGTCCAGACTTATTGCAGGTTATCACCCATACCTTGTCGGTGTTCCACACGTTCGCACGAAGCGCTTTGCTACATCTTTGCATCTAGCCAAAGAGTGGAATTCCCTGCCTGCGTTGGTGTTCCCAAGTTCATATGACCCCAATCTATTAGAGTCCTGACTTAATACGCTTCTTTTGGGTTAGCTCGTTCCATTGTCGACCTCATCTCTGTCCTTAAGACAAGATTGAGGTCAAGAGTAAACCCTTTTAATATAAAAAAGCTGTCTTGATGCGTCTTTGAATCTTCTACAGGCTTCTATTTCTTATCGGTCACGAAACTCTCATTTGTATGTTTTTGAATGAACTTTCAGAGCTAAACCGCCAACCTTACTGAAGCGTCTATCCGAAGTGCGCGCGGAACACCTGGACTACCTCGGCACTAGCTTCGGTCTCACGGAGGACCTGCTCAAGTTCTGGAAGTCGCAGAAATACGTGCCTGTGTATCTTAGGTAAGTTCTTGTAATTGACCTGGAGTGAAAATGTACTTAACTGGAATGAAGCTTTTGTTAGTTTATACAAGGTGAGGTTTTTAGAAGGATCACTTAAATCAGACCAGTAGTCACGGGAAATCGGTGAACACACATGAAAAAAAAATACTGGTGGAATACATAACATCCTCCTTTTTTAAAAGCTGAAAGGTGTCGCAGACAGGGACATGTCTAAATGGTTTCACTGGCTATTTTGAAAAACGCCGTTTGATTGACGTGGGCATTTGTCCCTGTAGTCCTCGGCCCCATAACAGCCTCGCCTACGACTCGGGTGTGAATTCCGCTTCGGCTGCAATCACTAAGTATCAAAATGTACTATTAGTCTTTTGTTTTTATTAAGTTAACTTTAGGAGGATAGGCTACAGCGAGGATAAGCCTCACGTTGTAGTATAATCAATCAGATTTCCTGGTATGTCTTTGTTTTTCGTCCAATTTAAGACATAAATATATCTGAAACATTTCTCATCTTCAACAGCCAAAAAGCGAACGAGCTGACAGGCGAGCATTCGTGCATTATGCTTCGTTCACTCCGCGACAGTGCATGGCTGAGTGCATACAGCGCCGACTTCCGGCGTCGCCTGTCCCGTCTACTTGGACGAGCGCTCAGGAAGATGCCTGCCTCGCTCGCACTGACTACCCTTGTCAATGATTGCGTGAAGGTGGATAAACCTGGTGAGTTATACTGAATGCAACGTCAAGATTATTGAAACCAATGAATGTCGCGATGCGAGATACTAGAAAAAAATACCGGCCAAATGCGAGTCGGACTGGCGCAGAAAATGTTCAAAGTGACAACGTATGCGGACGATGCACGGCACTTCACACACTACAGCGTATCGGTTCACGACGCCGCAACGAACCACGATGTGACAAAGTGACAACGTATGCGGACGATGCACGGCACTTCACACACTACAGCGTATCGGTTCACGACGCCGCAACGAACCACGATGTGACATTGTATGATGTTTTGGCCCTTAGGCATACTGTAATACCCACCCACCTATGCCATTCTCATCCAATGCATCTGCATCGTTGTCTGCAACTTAACTTGGTCCATACATACATAAACTCACGCCGTTTGCCCATGGAGATAGGTAGAAACAACAGAACGCCACCTGCTACGATCCTTTCGCCCACGTTCACACATCTTGTCGTAAATATAATACGCCTTGTTCTCTACAGCTTTATCACGGCAGCTGATAGAACAGTACCTGTCCGGCCACGACCTCGCGCGGCTGGAGGCGTACTGTCGCCAGCAAGCGGACTACAGACTCATCACGGATCTGTTAGCGCCGCTCGCTAACCTCGTGTTCCATGCCAAGACGACGGCTAAGTTAGATGCCATACAACAAGTAAGTAGCATCAAGCAGGTTAGGCAGAGGTGTAACTAATAGTACAACCACATTACGCCAGTTGTGTTTACGTGCCATGTAATAGGGACGAGCCTATTGCCATCAACTCGGGCACAAATCCAAACTCCGTGGCTGCTACTAAAAATTTCCTGCTGGAAAAAACCAATAACAATTTGTTCTACCCGGGATTCGAATCCAGGACGTCATGCTCAGCAGTCGCGCTTGCGACCACTAGACAGTCTAGAGAGGCAGTCTTTAGAGTAGTTTCATAGTTATGACCCCGATCTGCTCCAGTTGAGACGATATTGATCCCATGCAGTTCTTCAGTCTGATAACTGAGCGTAGATCTAAAACTGCATTTCAAGTGAATTTATTTGACATTTGTAATAAAGTCGAGACCTTTTAGTAGTTAGTTAAAACAACTAAGATCTGAATTCCAACATTAACCATAATGATTTCTGTGTGAGGTTTATAGTTATTGAGAACAGAAACCTACATTTTCCAATTGTATTATTATTAATTTCACAGTGTGACTGTATGAGAATATTTTGTTCCCAACGAGTCACACTGTAACATGTTACAGTGTGACTCGTTGGGAAAAACTACGAATAAAAATCCCAACCACACTGTCACACTGTTTCTAGATAGGACAACTTTTTGTGTTTATTCCCAACGGATCACACGCCAAGTGAAGAGTGTGACTCGTTGGGAACAAAATATTCTCATACAGTCACACTGTGACATATTGGCACTACTTCTTACCCAATCAGTAATAATCGACATTTTATAGGAAAAATTGTTTTCGTAGGTTCTAATGGTGTCCAGCTCTCTGATAATATCATCTCTCCCTCAACAGGTCCTCTTCATAGCTATGGGCTTCCAAATGAAAGACGTAGACGACATAGCCTCCGAACTAGGCCTACCAGGTTCCCAGATCCTCGCGAAGTTCTTCGAAGCCTGCAAGAAGATCAACGCATCCCTTAACGCCGTACTAGAAGATTCCGTAGCTAAAGAAATTGGTATAGAAGATAAGAACACAAGTGATGTTACCATGGGTCCTGTGAAACAGAGCTTGCAAGATGAATTGTCGAAGGCAGCTAAGGTAATTTGTTCTAGCATAGTTGTTTTGAGTATTCTGTTGTGGTATAGAAATAAATGATTGTAGTATTTTGTAGTTTTTGAGTGTTTTATTTAGTTTTGAGAAGTTCCTGATACCTAGTCAACACTCAATCATTTATTTTATTGCATTGCAAAATTTAGAGAACGTGTGTTAGAACAGTTGAAGAGACGAAGAGGAAAGTAGTAGTTTAGACGGCACGGTTGGCGCAGTGGCTGAGCAACTGGCTGCTGCGCTGCGTATCGCGGGTTCGATCCCCGCACGGAGCAAATAGAAATTCCTAGTGAGGAGCAACAATAAAAAAAAAAAGTTGTATTATGGAAAACAAATAGTGCTTATATTTTTAAAGTGTAAACTATATGATTTGTGTTATATAATAATATTAGAAGTGTCATCAACGTATTTTTGATTACAGTGTGTTTCTCTGCATTATTGAATAATTTCGAAAATTAGCTTAAACATTAATCTATAATTTTTGATAACCTACAACTTCGGCTGGGTTAAAAGTTAAAAACCACTTCGAGTTCATTTCCAAATTCGAACAAAGCTAATGATATCCTTAAAACTAAGATTAACCTAATAACCTATCCTACCTAGCACACTATTTGCCTAAGTTTATATTCGAAGGTCTCAAACAACGATTTCATAATTTTCAGGATTTGGAACGCAAACAACGTAAAGAGCTATCTCGTCTGATGGGTGAGGACCTCGCACAATATCGAATCAAGGGAAGTGACCTCGATTGGGGCCAGGCGCTCGCAGGCACCAAGCAGAAGCAACTGGTGTCTGTCAAGAGGTATGTATATCATTTCTGTTATTTTTCTTTTCTGTTCTATGATGCGCTTCATGCTGCACGTTAGAATCTCCCGGCTTTGACTAAGTTTAATTTTGGAAATGGGCTACCTCATACCAAAAAGGGTTTTATATATCTTTTTAATGTTTCTACCGGTACGATGCCATATTTTAGTCTTTACTTAGCAGTGTTTTATAAATTACTAGCTGTTGCCCGCGACTTTCGTCCGCGTGAAATTTTAGCCTATAACCTTCCTCGATAAATGGGCTATCCAATTCTAAAAGAATTTTTCAAATCGAACCAGTAGTTCCTTAGATTAGCGCGTTCAAGCAAACAAACAAACAAACAAACTCTTCAGCTTTATAATATTAGTATAGATATTATTACCTTATTTCCCTAATACCTATATCTTTCATTTCCAGCGGCGAGAAGCGACTGGGTGACGACAGCAAAGAGATCGATGACCTCATAGAAGCTCATTCGCAGAAAAAGAAGAAGAAAAAGAAGCATGTACGGAACCAAGAGTAATAAATATTGTTAAACTTGTATTATGTGTGTTTTATTTGTTGTAGCATAACATATCATAACACGACGCCTGTTTACCCTGAGGGTTAGGCAGAAATGACTTTAATATCCTCGATCAAGCGCAAATTCGGATATTAGATTCATTTTGACTTTTTTTTTTCAAATTCAACTTATTTCAACATTCTTAAAAAACTTAATTTATATATAATTATATTATAAGCCTATATTGTCCCATTGCAGGGCAAAGGCCTTCCTTCCACATTTCGCGGTCTAGTGCAATTGTAGGCATTGGCCTACAATTGCACTAGAAAGCAAAAAAGCAGCATTGGCTTTGCGAAAGAGTCCAGCTCATCCCGCCATCTCCTT
Source organism: Noctua fimbriata (assembly GCA_905163415.1). Classification (NCBI taxonomy): domain Eukaryota; kingdom Metazoa; phylum Arthropoda; class Insecta; order Lepidoptera; family Noctuidae; genus Noctua; species Noctua fimbriata. The sequence goes on along the minus strand of LR990929.1, from coordinate 5,045,783 downwards.
AAAAAACTTACTCAATTTTTATTTCACAGTTTGTTTTGCTGTGGTAACATTATTAAAAATCCAAATACATTAAGTATTACGTTCCAAAGTTCCAAAATGCTTTCTTCCTTATAAATTATGTGTAAGAAGATTGAGTCTGACTCAATGAAATCGCCAATACTATAAAACGTTATTGTACTGCAATTTGATTGGCGAAGGGCCCCCGAGTCAGTTCGCGTGAATGGCTCTCGCTGTAGCGCGGGAGGGGGGAGGGCTCCGGTAGGTGACAGGCCGGCGCGTGGCGTGGTGGTGTGAAGAAAGCGGCGCTGCAGTTCAGTGTCGTGGTACGAGTGCTGAATACAAACACATCTGCACATAGACAAGCTGCGTGCTGTTACAGCCCTTATTATAAGGCAATAAAGTCGACATCTGCACTCTAGAGTCAATGTCTCATTTTTCATTTCAAAGTAAACGCTGAATTGCAATTAGCGCACATAAGCGGAATTTTAGTACTAATCGAGTTAGTTAGATTCTGGACGCCGTCGCGTAAACCAAATTTGGGAACCAGGGGATTATAGAAAGTCGATTTGTTGGTGTATTTTGTGCATTATTTAATAAAGCTATAAGGTGTAATTGTGGGTTTGTGTAATTAAATAAGTGGTTCGGTAAATATTAGTTTTTTTTTAAAAGACTAACGGGGTCGGCCTTATAACAGTGCGCTTTAGGCCTGCCCTATATTGGGCACTCGATGACGGCGCCCGTAGTGCTGGCCAGTAACATGAGGCTGCGGTATTAGGAAGCTGTCCATAACCTGCCGCGCGCCCTTGCGGGGACGCAGCGACATCCACCGCTTTCTCCAATACCCGCGCCGCCGCCGCCGGCACGCGACAACACGTTCTTAAAAATTACCAAAACTATTGTGTTTTCTATGATTTTATGCTTCAGCTACCACAAAAAAGTGATACAAACAGTGGCTTTGGTACATGCCTGTAGGAAGATTTTGGAATAAATCACTTGGAAGCGAAACATTTGGACCAGAGGGTCAGATACTTAAGTACCTACCCTTTTTTCTTACACACCTAGACTTGATTACTTACACATGATCCATTGCTTATTGGTCCAGCACAATGCTTGACTCAATGTACCTATGTTTCGAGAAAATCCATTAGGCTTTCTGTGTAGGGACACATGTACATGTGGGTAGTTGAAAAAAATATACAAGGACAAATGAAGAAAACAACGGGTTCAATAATAATTTCTATAATTATTGTAATATAAAAAAGTGTTGGTAGTTATTCAACCCTTGGAATAGACAATAGATATTTCCTCTTAAACATAACAAATATGAGTGCGTGCGATGCGACCGGGGCGGAGTTGCCGCGCTCGTAAAAAAATATCATTTTTTAATCCGACCGTGCGCGCGCGTCGCCGCCCCAGACGCGTCGCCGCACACATACTTCTATACCATTTTATTACAATATAATGTGATCTAAGAAAAATAATATTTCGTCTAACGCCCGATACGGGGCGTCTGGTAAACAATTTTATACTATAATTTGTTTGTCCCTTATTTTAATACACGCGTTCTAATCGTTACAAATGTACGTAACCCCGGCTCGTACCGCTATGTGTGTTACAGCGAAGGCCCGACGTTGGTCTGTGGCTCGCGGCCTGCGGTACTAGTGCCGGCTGGAACACCCGCACGGTAGCGCAGTCACACGCGAGCTCCGACCTCCCCCGGCGGACTCGATACACATCTCATCTCATCCACCACAGCCCGCCGCGAGAGGCCGCCACTTACATTTGCTCTAATATTTGTTAACATACGAAGACCACCTCCGTACTTTACGCTATCATATCGAGAATAAAAACATCCACTACAAAACATAATTTAGAATATCATTAACATTAGCTGCTAGTATCGTTAAGTTAAACGTTATGGGTTTCGTTAATTTATACACTATTATTTTCTCACTTTGACTTGCGGGACACTTTCAAAGGTTGAGGGAAGTAAGAGAAGGAAGGAAGTATGGAAGAGAGAGAAACGATACAAACATAACAGACAAGTATAACGGTTTGTAGATACACACAATCTTGCTAAAGCTAGGACGCTTAAAATAGAATGTTCTTATATTAATATTGGTGTTTATGATTAGAAGTATCCCGTAGTAGATAACTTTGGCTAAGCGAGACAACACCGCGGCGTGCGCGTGAGGCTATCAGACGCAGGTACATAGGTACAGAGTAATTGAGAAGGAATTGCACTTAGGAAAGGATTCGCGACTCTTGGCACTTTCACTTACGCTAATAATTTGTCTCGGACATGTAGAGTAACTCAAGAGATAGGACAGTGAGAAACGTGCGATGGAAAGCGATAGAGAGAGTTGAGGAAGTAGTTCGTTATTATGTTGAGCGCCGCGCAACCGCGCTCGCCGTCGTCGAGTGCGGAGCGACGCGCTGGGCCGTGTCTACTGAACACTGTGTGCGTGGTGCGAGGTGCGCGCGGCACAGGAACATAACGTGAACATTGACCAAACACACAATACTCGATACATTCGATTCACTACGTAACTAATTACTTTCACTTGAGATAATATATTATAAAATATAAATATACTTTTAAAACGTCAAGAATTTAAACTTATTGTACGTACATGATGATGTAAGCAGTGTACAGCGCCGGCTAATCGCCACTGGGTACTCTATACATACACATCGTTTGATTTATTTACTCGAGAGACACAAAAGCAAATGCACTAGACCTTATTGCCACACTTAAAGTTATTGCTACGACATATACATACCGCTCTACGTATCATATATAATTGTAAATATAATCAATCACAACATCCAATAAAACAAAAATATTGTTTAAATATTATTGCATTAATTAATTCAACTATAACTCGGAAGGAGTTCTCAGTTGAACCACTGTATAATCTCTTTACATTTAGTGCGAGTAGTGTACAGTGCAGTGAATACCAGAAATACTGCGAAGTTAATACTTCAAACCGACATCGAGGAAAATAACGTTACACATCTCTTAACCACGTTTCAAGATCGAGAGATTCCAAACGAAATTGGAGCTAAACGATTTGTCACTAAGGCACAATTTAAATTTCCCATTTGAACTTTATTTAACTCTAAAATAAACGAATTCAATTCCCCTTCTCACACCAAAGGCTGTGTAGACGCGTGGCGTGGCGGTGGCGTAGCCATCGCTAGCCACCGTGGGCCACTGTGAGCCACTCGGTACCACATCTATACAGATCAACGCGTATCAAAATCACTGCAAAAATATTCAATGTGTACGACTTATTCATTTACTACATACGATATTCAGTTTAGAATTCCGTCGATAGTTTAGAATATACAACGTTAATGTTTTAATGGTTTGCTTACTGGTAACTTATAATATAATTGCTTGGTGTATAAAATTCTGGCTTTGTCGCAGTTTTGTCAATATCTTAATGTAACATCTATAATACATACATTAACATGCGTTGGTACAGCAAATGAAATATGACAACAAACTTTTATTCAAGTTAAGCAAAGTTATAACAGTACAATAATGTGATTTTATTAACAGACATAACTTTAAATATTTGACTAAGTAAATGAGTTGACTGTGTTTGAAGCTCATCAATTCTAAGTACAGAACCACTACTTGAGTATAAAACTGTTAAAAGTTAAGTTTAATGTTAATATTTGTGTTCTAAATGAGGGCGCTAGTTTCGATATAAAAATATAATTTCTTCCAAAATAACGTTTGGACTTCAAAGGGGTCTAACTAAGGATTGGAAGTGGCATAATTTTGTCTTAAACCTATATCTATAGTTGAGCTTAGGTACCGAATCGTTGACAGAGAAACTAGAAGATTTTATACAAAAATTTAAATGGGCACTAGCGAAAAATGTACGGACACGAATTCTAACATTTAAAGAGCTGGAATCATAGGTGTGCTACGACTTTACCGACATTAATCTGGAGTTTTCTCGACTCATTAGTGGTTTGTATAACATAGTTCATAATAATACCTAACCATCACAAGCAATCCTTCGATTGCCATAATTATCTCCATAAAGTTGCGAAGTGTGAATGCTGCCTTAGTAACGATGTGGTGTTGTGCTTATCCAAGTCACATGACGATTATCATGGGGTGTAACAAGAACACGAGTGAAAGAGATGACAATAGGCGCATGATGCGTCGACACTCGTCGTATGTTACGTGGCAAATAATAACGTGTCTAGGTACTTCGACAAGCACAGCACTTTAGTAATCCTATGCTTATGTATTAACGTCAACTATAAATATAAGTGCAAGTGAATGATCTCTATAAATAGTATCTAATTTATCAATATATCGATCGCTGCGTAAACATATTTATCGCAAAACTATTATTATCTATCGTATACAAAAGCGCGTTGCGTGAGCCGCCACACGCCGCCGAGCGCGGCCCACAGCAGGGCGAGCTTGCAGCGGTCCGACACGAATCTAACGACGACACACAGACAACTAGAATTATAAATATACGAGCTTCATAAAGAGCTTTATAATTGATATAATCTTTGCATACTGGTGTTTGTTATACTGTGGACTCGGTACAGCGGAGATAGTCGTAGGCAGTTTAACATAACATTTTGGCATTCCCTTATAACTCCGATTGTTTGTACCATTCCCTTGACGCTTACTTAGCGGTGTGGAAGCGTATGCGAGCACAAATCCCCGGTATTTAATAATCTGCGAAGAAAAAGATTTTTTTTTTTTGAGAAGAAAGCGATAACGTCATACAATGTCTGCCGCTCCCAGTTAAACAGACTAAAGTAATATTGCTTTCATTTACTATTTCAGTAACTACATACCATTGTACTTTTGTATCCTTTATCCTATTCTAACATCAATATTATGTATTAAAATCTTATTAATAAATGCATACAATCAGTTAATAACCGTTAAACATAACACTGATCGTTGTATTCAAACATTCTGTGGAAGCAGAGATAAATATAATGATATTATTGATCTATAAATATTTCTGCAATAAGTAGGTATTTGTTTCGATTGGTGTTTTATACAGGTACATCGTATTAAAGTTATGTATCCTACTTACGTACAGCTGAACACAGAGCTCTAATCTACTCTATACTAATGTAAAGCGTGTCCCGTCTTACGTAGATTGACTCACAGTCGAGCCACTGCACCGAGTCCGCAGCGACTATTCTGTATAATAGTGCTTCAAAGTTACTCTAAAATCGGCAGCTGAAAAGACACTTGCTATAAGGCATTACTGACGACCGCATCTGCGCTGAACGACAATATTATTGCGACGATAGCTTGTACGTGTCTCTAAATGGCAAAATTGACGAAAGGCATTTTGTATTACACTATCACTTAATTAAAGCGTCCGTATCATATAAAACGCGATCCAATCTCACGACACAAGCTTCCTTCCACTCACTATCCGTAATATTTTGAAAGATCCGAATTGACTGTAATGTCTAACGTCTGCTAGCCACACACACCCCTCGCAAAACAAAAAGGAAAAGGAAAATAAAGAAACAAATATAAATCCATACATAAAAATTAATGTATTCTATTATCAATAACATAAGGTATAGTTACACAAAATAATAAAATTAGAGGAAAACAAATTTATACATAATCTTAACGCGAATAAAAAAACAAATTATACATGCTATCAACACAAGATGCTATTAAAAAAAAGAAAACAGTATTTTACAATTTCCTAAAACAATCGCCTAATGCTTTCTAACCAGCGCTCACTTGTTCATCAACTTAGCATAATAATTGTCAATTTGGTTTCAATTTTAGGGCTCATTTCATTGAGATTTAGGTTTCACCTCAAAATGGTCAGAACGTACTACACATGTGCGAGGGAAGAATTAATGTAATTAAGTAACCCGTCGACATGGTAGCGGAGGAGCAGCACATATAGCTAAGTGCGAACCATCATAGGGACTAAGAGAAATAATTTAAATAGGTAAGCCAGATGTCTGATTGTGTACTTTATATTAGTAAATCAGATGTTGGACAAATTCAACAATAAATTGAAAGGCTCCATTAAGTAAATGAAAAATTTCATAAAAGTTTAATTAATTTGTTGATTCGTAAGTAATAACTCGATCACAGTTCTTTTTCAATGGTAATTTTGTGATACTTTCAATATAAGGCCAAAATAATAGCTTAATCACAAAAAATAAGCAACAAAACAAAAAATAATAATTGTATTATAACTCATTATGAACTAGAACGATAACAAAAACCAAGTACATAGACGCGAGTTCCCAAACGAGATGCATTTAATGATTGTTGATTAGTAAAAATAATAATAAATTAAAAATGTTCGTAAACGGGTCAAAACGATTAACTAACGCCAATTGTTTGCAAGACTCGATAATGCCAGATCTTTGATAGAATGCCTCGCAATTACTTCTACAATTTAAGTAAACTTCGCTTCATGTGCAATAAAATTAAAAGTAATACAATGCCACAATAATAAATAAAATAACTAAAATTTAAAATAAAACATTTGTGCGGATAGTAAGTACCTATGGTGACGAGATAATGTAAAACAGTTGCTGCAAATATTTCCAATTAAGACCAAAAAAATTAACGTAACGTTAAATAAAAAAATCTGTACGTTCAGACGTCTGTTGTATGTACGAGTTGCCTTAATGATCGTTGTAAGTGTGCGACGTATATTTGGAATTCTTATCTTCGCGTTTCTCACACGACAGTGTTCGAACGGCTACAGTACTATCCATTAGCAAATTAAGACGTGTCCCACCTTTTAAAACAGGCGGCACATTAACTAACTTACATGTTTTAAAACACTCGCCAAACTAGTACTTCGTCACAGCGAATGGTCTAACATTCTGTCAACTACCGTTTGACAAGTGCGTACAATATTACAACTACAAAACTAATTTATATAACTATTATATCTCTAATTGGAATATATTCCCGGCACTATTTATGTGATGTTTTAACTAGACTTTGAACGTGTGAAATGTAAATGGTATAGTACTGTAACGGATAGCCGATAGGTAGGTCGGTGCTCATAAGTTTTCTATTATTGCTTAGCACCGATAGTCTACGATAGCGTGGCTGTGGAACACTGCGCGTGCGCCGCTGAACGTACGCTCAACAAATAAAGATATTAAGTAGAGAAGGTATGCGCTGGTTCGTGCGACTCAACAGCGGGTAACTAGCGTAGGGTAAATAACGGTACCGCGAGAGATTGCTTCAGGGGACCGAACGCATTAACACCTAAACTATAATATACTAAAACTGAACGCTGCAAGCTCATCTACAAACATTTACAATAACCACTTCATTTAAAAATAAACAAATGGTGTGTTATTGTAGGGATCCCGTGAACTTGCACTCTCACGCCAGGCCTCACTTACACATCCGAACACGCACCATTATACAAACATTATTATGTTAATTCCTCCTTGTCTGCTTAGCTATAAATATAGTTTACATTATATAAATTAAAATATAGAGTGAAAACTACACATTTCTTACAATATACTATGTACAAGGCATCTCTTGTCGCTCCTTATTAACAACTTGTGACCGCGGCGCGGCCCTCCGCCCTCACCTCGCTTACTATAAACGTTCATACAAAAACCTATCTGGCACTAACATGTATATTCATTACAAAATGTATAATATAATAATATTATGTATATACAATCACAACATAAATTTGATAAACAACCGAGAGAAATAGATAAAATATTGGTGTTACGGACACTTTGTTGCAGAGTCAAATCTGTTCATGTCAAGCATTATATTGTACTCTTTATAAGTATGCATTAAAAAATATTTGAACTTTTTTTTTATTATTAAACGAAAGGAATTATTTATTTTGATTTGTTCAGAATTGCGTTTCACGATCGAAACGATTATGTTTAATGATTTTTATCCTCCATTACGTTTTGAAGGGCAGTGTGGAATTTACATATAAACGAATATAGCTCCCCTAACAGAGTATTTATTGTCACACCAAAAATGATCAGAGATTAAAGACTGTCTTGATCGCGTTCTTTAATCATTTGTAAGCATACAAAATTATATAGATCGCCATTGATTACATTGGTAATGAAACTACCTGATTTGTCCCCAAATTATTTGATATGTATACGAAATAATGTTTTTTATATTAAGACATGACAATAAACAGGGTTTTGCTCAATCATTGTTCTGTAGTCAGTTATCTATATGATGTAGGAACACGTTTCCTGGAGTTGTTCGCTTGACGCTGTTACATTGCGCGGCGCGGAGACGAGGCGGGCGCTACAGTCCTACTATTATAATTTAAACTTAAGTTCTTATTCAAAATGGAGTTATCATATTTCAATATTCACGCTCAAACTATATTAGATATAGATCTTTACATGTATTCTAGCCTTCATGGAAGATTGCATTTGTTTCCGAAAGCCGGACAAGGACTGCGCCTAACATTATTTAAGCAAAGAAACTTGTCGAAGCAACAATGACTTTTAACCAATAAAAACAACCTATTTTTTGTTTAAGTATTTGGCTTATTTCTAAAGATCGCTTAAGGTAAGCGTCTCGGTTTGAGCCTCTGGTCTTAAGGCTCCACGAGTCATAGCTCTATGCCAATCAGTATGGAAGTATATAAGTGCGGAAGTATTTCAGCGTTAAGTATCAACTCTATGTTAAGTAGCGACCTTAACGTTTCATGAGGTAGATGAAATATCACGTCATTTCATAGTCATAGTCAATTTTGATAAAATATACAGCCGGTGTCATTATACCGGTGTGTGATGCACCTTAAATCTTTTTGGGTTTAAGTAATTATCATAATTATCTAAACTAATTGGTGTTGTATTTTGTATTCGACTTTTGCCCGTCCTGTCTCGCCGCCGCACAATAAATATTTAATACAATTGATATATTTGATTATTGGATTCAGTTTGTTGGATCGCCCTGTTACATCGTCGAGTGATTACTTTTCGTCGCCGTTGCACTATAATTATACATCTAAACTAAATTATAAATCAAATTACACGTAATTCACTCGCGTAAATCAACATAGCGAAAGTATAAATCTGTAAATTATTGCGAAGACCTACAAGTGATCCCATACATGTTGAGATATTAATAATATACTCGATTGGCCCACATGCGATCAAAATATTATTTTTGTCGTATAACTCCCATTACACTAAGAAACGAGCAATTCGTATATGTGTTCCCGACAGTAAAACATTTCCATTGATAGGGAAGTAAAACTACAACGAAAAACACTTAAGATATGAATAGTCTATCACTTACATAATACAGAGTCGGTAATCAAATCGGACTCGACGTGCCCGTTGCTACGCAACGATGCCTTATTTACAATTTTCTTACAAATTTTTACACTTTGCTTTTTGGTCATCGATTTGGGAAGAGAACGAAATGCGAAGACGTTGAGTAGGGCGATATCGCGGAAGTACCGCTGCGACCAGATGTACTGGGCTACTCTAGTACATAGAAGCTACCATCGTACAGATAACTCTCGCGTTCTTCTGTTGCTCACGTTTGATTGTGTTCAGAGTCGGTTCGGTTGGTTTGCGCATCATTTCTGTCATTTGTAGTACAATGCGAGGTAACCAATGCATCAAAACCGTACATTTGTAATCTTGGGATAACTTCTAAAGCGTTGAGGGGACAACGTTGTGCCTACACAACTCTCTTCGTTCAATATTGCTGAGTTTTAAAACTGATATCAGAAGACGCCGACCAAACTGGTGTCATCTTCTAATAAATGCGAACACCAAGCCACTTTACACCAATCATAGCGACTGAAGCATGCATACTACTCCCATTGAACGACATGAGTGATTATCGTTCTCATTCGTTCAATGAAACTATAACTACATATCTGCACCGTCAAATCGCTACAACCATTATACAGTATTTGACGAATCAGGATGTTTTTTGGCCTGTTTTAATAAATCGCTTTCGAAATATTGCTGTGTCAACGTAAAATATCAACGTCACCATTTCATACACGTATCAACTTAGGATATGTTCATTAATCAAATCAGCTTTTTTCCAAACTTGAAAGCGGTTTATTAATACTTGCTAAAATATTGATTTACACACAGAAAACGTAGCGAAGTATCTCTTCTTAAGTACTTAACTAAACATAAGGATGCTCTTTTTAGACAAACACATTGAAATTCAATTAACCCTTCCTCCTAAAAAGCGCTTACTTAACATTTAGTTGAACACTCAAAAACCAACACCCTCTGCACCCAAGTGATCACATACTGTACACACGAACACAACATCACCCCTAGCACAGTCGCGTCACTTGTCACTGACGTCACTAGTGGTCACTCGCCATCGCGTCACTAGAAGCAGCGCCGGATGAAGTCCCAGTGTTTGGCGCGCCGTCACTCGCGCGGCGCGTTCTTGAGGAGAGAGATAGCGTGGCGCACGTACTGCACCAGGTGGCGGAACGTGGACGACAGGGACAGCGGCCCGCACTTGCGGTCCACTGCTATGAACAGATCTGGGAAACAAAAATACTATATTAGGCGGTTGATTTTGTGAAATGTTTCAAAGGGACGTTATAGTCTATGGGCTTTAAAATATCAGAGGCATCTCTACGTTGTTAATACAGAGACAAGGTTATTTATGGTTTGTCCATCTTTCAAAACGATACACAGCAAAACTGCTTGGGGGCAATAAACAGGTATGCTGGTACTTTGTCCCGACGAGCTCCATACCCATTGACTTGTGTGTGTTTCATTAAACATATTTCCTGAGTGTGCTCATATAGCTGCTTATAATACCTAGAGGGTGTAACTAGACCCTTAACGAAGACAAAAGGCATTTGTTCTCCCCGTCATTGCGATTTTCTGTTCTAGACCATACCTGGGAACCTTCTAGTTAGGGAAATATTGGGGGGTTCAAGTTCCAAATTTTACACAAGCTTATTTTTAAATACATAATTTTAATGTTGTTGTTTTTTGTGTTTATTGATCTTTACTTTAAATACCTCCACGACCCCCGTACTATTCTTTCAATGCATCCATCAGCACAATGTTTTGAGTACTTTGAGTTTTACTGTAAAACGTGATTTTTAACCCCAAATAAAGTCGTTTCCCAACAATAATTTTTGCGTAGGGTTACTTAGTTTGATGTGCAGAATGCTTGGTTGACGGCTTCGTGAAGGGTCTGTTTACACCCTGTATATCACTTATAACTGTACTAGAACGCACATTACGTTTCTGAATTTTCTGGAATCCTTAAAAAATCATTCACCGGCCCTTATTACCCTTACCGGTGCATTTGGGTTTGGCGCAGCATGTCTTCTTCTCCCAAACATTTTGATAAGATGAATTTGACTTGAAGGTAAGGCTAGGACTTCTTTTACCAGAATAAATGAGAAACAAAACAAACACATAATAGAACGTACCTCTATTAGCCCTCAGCCTGCACAAGGAATCCGCCTGCTCCCACAGATCATGCGCCACATACAGGAACGCGTAGTACTTGTTCAGCAGCAGCAGCGCCTGGTGCGCGTGCGCCGGCACGGAGTGCGCCAGCGAGCAGTAGCCCGACGACGCCGACCCCGACCCCACGGACCCCACCGACCCCGCGGGCGACGGCGTGGGGGACAGCGGGGACACGGACTCGGCTAGAGCCGGCTGGAACAAGCAGAGAGGGGGGGGTTGTAGTAAGAGAAGTGGGGGGACCTACTTAAAACTACTGTTTTTGCATTCAGGTAAAATATGGCATTCTTTGAAATTAACATACACAGAATTTTTATATAATCCGCCTCTATGAGAGGAAATTGAATAGGGAAAATTCTTTTTTGAATCTTGATTAGGTTTAAGTCGATTTCCGGCAAATGTCACCATCATCTTCATTCTCCTGCCCTCATCCCACCAATAAGACTAAGTTCGATCAGCACACAAACCGCGTTCAATATCAATATTCTATAAGTTCTTGAACGCTGTTATGCTGATCGCGTTCACATTAATTGACGAATTTCGCCCCTAATTTCGTTAGTTTGCTTGCATAACGAAGCAGGCCCGTATTGAATAGACTGGTGCAGATTGATCTAGAGAGGTCAAAAGAACCGTTTCTCTTCTACCCATTTCTTTATTGTATTTGTGGGTAAACTGTACTGATTTCTTTTCGGTACCGACCACCAGTAATCGCTAGCAAAGATCCAACCATCCTATCTTATAGTAGGGAGTCGAACCCTAGTGTTGTTGTTATCGTGTGGTTAGTTCCTAACCTGGTGTCAGAGTTTTTATGCCGCCCATGAAATGAACCCTATTTAAAAACATCACTATTTACTACTGACTCATCACTTATATAAAAAGCAAAAAATACTATCAACTACAAAAACTGAGCAACAAAAAAAGTTACATAAGTGTAAAAATCATAGATATATTATTGCATACTTGGCAACGGCAAGACGAAAACAAATATGGCGTAAATATGCAAGTTTTTGCGTACTGTCCTTTTACTTGGGACTTAAAAACATAACTGGTGAAATGCGGGTGTTTCTAGGTATAACTCTGCCAAACCTTCTGGTATTACGGGCGTGATGTTATGTTATGTGAGCCTTGTGCGTGTTTTCTAATTATTTGCTCTCTTCATATCGCTATTAAAAAACTTAAAATAAATACGAAAAAATAAACTGTACTAGAACACTGATCAAAAACTTATCGTTATTCGCATTGCCAATATATGTAATAATATATCTAAAGTGTATTTTTCCTTACTTGCCTAAAATTGGTAAACAAATATGACGCATAAAGACATCCAACTACAAGATTTTTTTTGTATTTAAATGTTTAGTTACAAACAGATTTAAATATAACTTATACAAAATACATTTCTTGTAAAGATCAAGACATTTACACCTTACTTGCAAGTAAGTAAGTTTACCAAGTATAATATGACAAGTGAAGAAAAACACACAGTAGGATAAAAATAAAAGACAAATTGATACAGACATCAGAACGTACCTTCTGTTGGTACTCGTGAACGATCTTGTTGTACTCCTTGACCTCGCGGTTGTACATCTTGAACATGCGCAGGTATAGGAGCGCTTGGACTCTTAGGCTGGAAATATAGCGGGGATATGTTAGAAACTTAGAAGACATAGGCAGACTGGATGGACTTGTAATGCCACAAGACAAAAAACTGTGTTGACGCTAATGCTTGATATTGAAATCGATTACAAATAAGTAAAAGTCGGTTAAATAAGAATCGAACTCATCAATTTGACAATAAGCGAATTTCATCAAAGAAACTGAACGCGATCAGCATATCAAGACCGCGTAAAAGGCCGTCAGTGTCATTATTCCACAATAATGATGACACTGACTGTTCTTGAACGCAGTTTAGATTTATTGATGAAATTCGCCTTTAAATCTTTTGATTTCAGAGACAAGACAGCCAATAGATTATTTACTATTATCTATGATACTCAATCTCTATATATGATGAAATCTATCAAATAGTATATACTTACTTGAGTACAACCCAAATTAGCATGATAGTAACGAAAAAAGTATTTTTGAAAATGACAAAAACAGCAAAACAAAAAACAAATTACCTGAGTATATCAAGCTTATTGAAAGTATCATGCGGCGACGCCCTAAACCTCTGCGGCATTGAGTGTATACTCTTTATATACTCGATGGTTTCCCGGTAGATGGTAAAGGCGCCTTTAGTGTCGAGCTCTAGCTCCAGTACTCGCCCGGTGAGAACGAAGCACAATACCGACTCGAGGTACAACATGACACGGGGGAGTGGTTCTTGTTCCTTTTCGGCGGCCGTGCGCAGACGCGTCGCCTCCTCAAGGTAGTATCTGTCGAGTGAAATGTTTGCGTTACGGCTTGTAACAACAATGAAGGGATTAATATGATGGTGAATTAAACGGCAGGTTCTTTATTGTATATCGGAGTCATTTTTGTTTGTTTGACCTCCGTGGCTTTTGAGGCAATGGTGCTTAGAAGGCGAGATACCAGTGCACAACAATCAACAATCCGTCTTTTAAGTATAATGATAACCTGATATTGACATCCTGATATTGACCATGTCAAAATTATATTGATAATGACAACATGATATTGACCATGAGAAAATTATATTGATAATGACAACTCAGAATGATATTTTTAATGACAGCATGATAAAGAAACTCACTTGTGATCCCTCTCCTCGTCGGAGAGCGCGTCGGCGGGCAGGCGCTCGAAGTAGGAGAAGTAGATGGGCGTCTGCCCCGCGTATGTGTCCGTCCGCTCGTGGTTTGTCGCTGCCACCTCGCCGCCCTGACGGAGAATGGACGTTAGTTTTGTTTTTTTTTTTTTAATTATGTAAATTATTTAGGTCTGCTTGTACCAAAAATCACTAAGAATGTTTAGCACTCAACGAATTTAAAATATCACTCTGTTTTTGACGACTGTTTAATGACGATAGAGACAGAATATTATGTTTTGTTAGTCAATAGCCGTTAACTTTTTCATAACTATTAAGTGTTACACTTGATCCTTCTGGACTCTGACCCCAGTTCAGGTCTACAAGGGCCCGATCTCGTCAATGTGACATGTGACATAATGTGGGGCCGTAGTGTTACCTGCTCAGGATGCGGCGTGTGCGGCCGCTTGGGCACGTTGCGGCGCACGGGCCGCTGCAGCGCGCGCACCGTGTCGGCGCGCAGGCGGGACAGCGACACGCGCACCAGCAGGCGCGCGCGCGGCCGGGGGACCACTGCGGGACAAGGAAGGAAATGCTCAGAAAACCATCTCGTTTATTCAAGTAACAATTAGCACTATTTGAACGTCAAAAATTCCATAATTGACTTCCATGACTGTCCCCCAAAACCAGGAATTGGCAAAAAATTAAAAAAAAATCTCCCAGATACATCTGTCTGTTAAGTATGTATAAATAAATATTTTTAATAAGATGAAGAATCATCAAATTCATAGCACACGCGCGGTTCTTAGACGCAGAGCCTTATACGCCGTTGAAGGCAAGACATAGCGCTCATTTTATTAATATTGACATCTGTACTTTTGTTTACCTATGTTCTACAAATAAAAATATTTGAATTTGAATTTGAATTTGAGAGCAAGAGATTCCGAGCGACTCCGATCGCAGCCAAGACCCATTGAGGAGCAGTCGCGTGTTGTTGAGTGTAATAAATCGTTAGAATACCGTTATGCCCTAGAAACTAGGGTTTTGTTTAAATTGACGCGCCTTCCCGGGTGTGGCCCAACCAGGCAAGTCATTCTATATCGCACGTCGACGATCTGGGTCTGACACGTTGTGTCATTGTGTTTGATTTAAACTTCATAAACACAGGTCTAAAACACGGCAGTCCAAATACTCACCATTGGAAGACGCTTCCTCCAGTCTCTCGGATCCGCGGCCGGACTTGATACCCGACCCCACATCGGCCTCGGCGCGCACGTAGCGCTCCGTCGGGATGCGTTCCACCGGCTTGTCCAGCACCTTATCATGATTAAAATATCGTTTATTTATAAAAAAAAATAGGCACATTTACATTGAAATATCGATTATGTCGGGAGTATTTTACATCCTAGCCTATCTGACTTCCACAATCCAGTTGCTAGGTAATAAGACACTCCTTGGTAAAGCTGGTGGTCAGACTTTCGGGCTTCTGCACCGCCAAGATAATGTAACAAATGTAATTTGCCTGAACTAGCCAAAAAACAATACTAAAATTAAAAGTGAGAATATAATACCTTGCTCTCGAGCCGGTCGAGCGACAACTTGCTGTCGGACAGCCGGGGCTTGGTGTCCGGAAGACGGTCGTGCGATAACTTCTCGACTATCCGTTCATTCCGCTCGTTACGCTCCCCTGATAGTCGATCGTGAGATCTTTCTCTCGGCAACCGATCTATCGACATCTTCTCACTCGGTACCCGTTCAGTAGACCGCCGGTCGTTAAGCCGATCTGAGGAAAGACCCCCCGATAGCCTGTCAACCGAAAGACGGTCGCTGGCGGATGAAGACCGGTCCGACGTGGACGTACGCTCCGTCGATATCCGATCGACGGGGCGGTCGGGTATCCGGTCATTGGAGGTACGTTCGGTCGGTATCCGATCGTTGACGATCCGATCGGAGGGTATTCTCTCGTACGCAGTCCGTTCGGGTATCCGATCGCTGGGGGGTCGTTCGATGGGTACTCGGTCGTTGCTGAGTCGGTCGGCGGAGCGGCGTCGGTCGGATCGGTCGGATCTTCGGTCGGGCTCGTGCGGGGAGAGTCGGGCCATAGCCTCCTCGTTGCGCCGCTCGGCGGAGCGCTCCCGATGTCTCCTCTCCTCCTCGTCGGCTTCGGGCGCTGTGACCTCGATGATGGTCACCTGACCCTTGCCTTTGCCTCCCTTCCCCTTGCCGCCTTTACCTCCCTTGCCACCGCCCTCGTCGCTTTTCTTCGGTGTAAAAACCTGGGAAAAAAAAAGTATTCAGCTATTCGGCAGCGTTACATGACACCCTGTCACTTTCACACACTCACCACACACATCACACACTCTCACATCACGCACACACGCACACTCACCCACAGTTTTCTCAGGACGCAGTGAGTGGTACGTAACCTAATCTAATTTGTAAAATGTATACTGCCATATTATGTTCAAATTTTTATTTTATTTTCTCTCTTTTATATTTCATGTTTGTAAACACTTTTAATGCATGCCATATCCCACAATGTATCCCATATTTTTTTTTTTTGTGTGTATCGTTTTTTATATGTTCCCTGTGAATTGAGAGGTCTGGCTCTTGTGATACAGGGAATCCTAGTACAAGAGCCAGGGCTACACTGATGTTTGAACAACCACTTGTTAATAAAGATTTTATTATTATTATTATTTATTACTAAAGTGCAAATGGAGTTGATCGTCGTCATTTGCAAAAAAAAAAATCACATTTATATATTTGTACTTATAGAGATAAGTACAAATAAATAAATGTGATTTTTTATTTTATTCAATTTATAAAACTTCTCATATTTTATCTCCTATCGAAATCTGTTATAATGGTGATGTCGTGCGTAGGGACGAGAAATATTTCGGAAGCAAAGTTGGTATGAGTGCGGGTGGTAATTATATCGCTAGAAATATGATATAACTACAGATGACGGCTAATAGAGTAGACAATATTTGAAGACCCCAAA
This sequence comes from Noctua fimbriata, assembly GCA_905163415.1. NCBI lineage: Eukaryota > Metazoa > Arthropoda > Insecta > Lepidoptera > Noctuidae > Noctua > Noctua fimbriata. The sequence goes on along the minus strand of LR990929.1, from coordinate 5,028,588 downwards.
CTAATTGGGGCTGGATAATGAAGATCATCTTTCCGATACTAACCTTACGGAAGATATGCGTCTTGGTTTCTTGTAGAGCATGATGGTGTGCCGGCGGGTCGGGCTCCACATCACTATCCACCAGCGGCGCGGGCGGCGCGGGGGGCGGGTGCGCGGGCGCGGGGGGCGAGGGCAGGCGCGACTTGGGCGGACGGCCGCGCTTCTTCTTGACGGGCCGCTCCTCTGAGGGCCGCGCCTTGGGCGGCCTTCCGCGCTTCACCGCTCCCGCTGGCGCGGAGGGAACCACTCGGGGTGATGTCTGAGGATAAAATACTCCTATTAAAGTCAATGCTTATCAAAATTCTTATTTTATACTATTTGACGGCAAACAATAGTCGACCGACCGGGTAGTATAGTAAGTGGTCTCAATCGCCCAATACATCTGCAATAGCAGAAGCATCGCAGTGTTGCCATCGTAAACACAAAACTGAAATGTCTTAAGTTTCTGTAACTTTACCGACATCCATAACATTCACTGTTACGTACAGTGCTGCACGGTCCTTATGGGCGCATGGCCCTAGTCAGACGCCTACTACGGCGCCATCTTGTTTTTGTCATACAATTTCATTCAAGCGCCTAAGGAACGATGCTACATCGTATACAATACTTCTATGCCTTCAAGCCTACAAATATATGCCTGAAATATATTTGTTACCGTATGCCTTGGCGTGTCGTCGTCACTAGAGGCCGACGGACGGCGGGTGGGTATGGAGCGTCTCCGCCGCACGACTCCGGGCGACGGGGACGACGCCTCCGAATCCGACATCTCCGAGATCGGACTCTGCAACAACATGATAGAGATACGTTAGTGAAGAACTCGGATGAGTTTCTTTGTACAAATACAAAAATCGTTAAGACATTGGACTGTTTCTTCAATCTTCCATCCACAATTACTGTCTTGTAGATTCTGGGTTTTCTCAAATCAATCAACTCAGTGAATACAGTCCACTGTTAGGCAAAAGCCTCTCCCAGATTGTGCCACCAAACTTTAGTCTTCCGCTTTCCATGTAGTCTGATTCAGCCACCTTTTTACTTGCTTGTTCCTTCTCGAATGCCTTGATATAATAATCGTCATCTTAGTCCAAGATGTCCAAGTACTGCCATCGTATGTCCATTAGGACAAAGACTCCAAGCATTGCCATGGCTACAAGCCCTACGCAGTCTGTCTTAAAAGTCACCATTATCTCTGGAAATATCTCTAAATACTTTCTTTTTCTTTTACCTGAATAATACTAGGCACTGTCGAAGACGCAATATTTCCATGAATCGCCCCCACAGCTTGCCACAACAAATCCTTTAACCTCAGGTACTGATACCAAATCCTCTCCCGATCTTCGAACGGCACATCACTGATACTATTTTCAAAGTTCATCAGTCCGTAACGAAGGGAATTCTTTAGGATGGAAAGCTGGATCCATTTTTGTGTGACGTCATCTTCGCTATCAGCCATTATGTGATGAAGTAAGTTGTAGTATAGTCCGAAGTAAATATCCATTTTGTACTCTTTGTATCTTGGTGATCAATATCTGTCAATGACTTTTTCACGCGTCCATCATAATCATGAGTTGACGATTTTCTTGTTTTGGAAACTACATGATTATTTTACAGGTTTTTTTTTATTTGGGTGCCTTTCTATTTTCTCCAGCCGCGAAGGACTATTTTTAAATGGTTCGAACAATGTTTCGCAAAAGGATTCAGTTACAAAACGTCTTGTAACTCAAAACACAAGTGGTGTGAACTCAACGCGATCCCAGAATCAACCGCGAGCTTACGACTCGGATTGTAACAAATGCTTACTAAGTATTCTTGCTAAGAAACGTATGGCCACTTTGTTTCCAAGAACTGTTTATCTTTAGGAACATAACACCTGGGAAAGGGTCGCTTAATATAGTCGAGATACTATTGCATTGCGGGCTAAATACGGAAAGTGCTGGGTAGCTCATTCTTGAGCGTGAGAGGTAGATTTACCTACAGCAATTATTATATGATGCCAGTAACGGTGAAAGAAAACATCGAGGGGAAACCGAAATGTAGTAGAACCAAAATTTCGACATAGTACATCATCAACCCGCACTGGGCCTGCGTGTTCATGGCCTAGAGGGCAGCCTCCGTCCCCCAATACGAACGTTATACGATGATTATGTCAGTGGCGGTACTTTCCAGTAGCGAAGGGTCATGTTTTGTAAGAGGTAAGCCAGAGTAGATATATTTAATGTGATTATATTATTTATCTATAGATTACTGACTGTGCCATTTATCAAAGGGAATCCGGTCGGAATTGAGTTGTATGAAACTTTCGCCACTGATAATTTCATACAAGTCTAAAAGCTTGGCTTGCCCCTATGACCTAATACTCTTCATGATCTTTGAAGGGTTTCTGAACAGTCTGCTTGCCTTATGAGCTTGCCGTATTGTTAGCCCATATGCACACCATTTTATTATTTATGCTTATATGCAAATGATGTTACTATCTTTATAAGTTGTATGGTCACCCGAGTCTAAGTCTGTTGGCAGTTTCTATCAACACCTGCTGAACTTTCAGTATTTTAGACATGTGACAAGTTGTCGACAGCTTCGAGAAATACTGACTTGTCGTTGTTAATCGATCTTCAACACGTTCGCTTGCTAAATAGGGCAGCTGTTTTTACTTAGAAATCTTAGTATGGTACGAGCCGTTTAGTACTGGAAGTATAAATTACATGAAAGACGAATCAATTATTCTTGTGTTTGTGTTCCATTGGATATCAAGTGCCATTATTTCCTGCTAGTGGCATATTAATATTGGCATTATGTAGGTTAACCACCAGCTAGACAAACTAAAGGTGACGACGTCAAAAGGCGACTGAGACGGGCTGGAATCGGGAGGCGACAAACGGGCTTTCTATTTCTTTTCGAATCGATGGTACTCTTTAGATCAGATGAACCCAATATGAGGCCACGTTAATGGCTACGGTTGGCGTTAAAACGGGTGTCATAGCGTAATTTGGCAAAAGCCTATGTCTGTCAGTGAACTGGGCTAGGCAGAGCTCAATGATTGAAGGCTGTCCCACCAGTAATGGTCGATAAGTAAGCCACTGATATATTTAGCTCAAATTCAGTCAATAACCTGTTGAAGAAGCTGCAAGAAAATTAATCTTAGATATCATTCAGACTCACCGGCTTCCCCTTAATATCAGCAAGAGCATGTCTGACATCTTTCCCTGACTCATATGTCTGGTCAGGCGGTTGCGCGGGCGGGGGCGCGAAGTTAGACAGGCTCCAGGAGGGGCGCTGCGCGGGGGGCGGGGCGGCGGCGGCGGCGGCGGGCGCGGGGGCGGCTGCGGCGGCGGCCGGCGCCGGCGCAGGGGCCGTGGACTCCGCCGACGAGGATTCTGATTCGGAATCCTCGGAGGGTGATGAACTGCCTGAGGTCGGACTGCCTGACCCGATTGGTGATATAGGCCTGTAAATTAAAATTATAGTCAGACATTAAAAATTTCATCAGGTTTTCTTTGTTACTGGGCTTGTGCTGATACTGAACTGGCGCCGTCTGATGTCAAATGGGAAATACGATTTATCGATACAAATTGAAGTTTACTTTAACGCTATTGATTACATTTGATTTGTCAGTGATAAAAAAAACTCGCACTAGCACTGAAGGAACTCATACATTTCACGTGTTAATTGCTGTACCTACATTTATTATGCATTATGCAAGTTATTTTGATTATTATAAGAATAATTTATTTTACGCAAAAAAAAATATTCTTTATGATTCTTCAAATCTTTAAAGTCATTCTACAGTCGCATTCAAAAATAAAACGACAAAAATCGTAATTCACAAAACTGCAATCCTTTCAAATCAAACGAGAAAGCTCCGGTTCGCTTGGCTCTTGGACTTGTTGAAATTAATTCAATTTCAGTCGCGTACTTAAAACTTACGAGTTTCCACTCAAGATAAAAATCAATTAAAAACTTAGCGCTTACAAAGGGAAGTGCAGACGTGGCGTAATTTAGTTAGCACGGGAATGAACCTGCTTCGTTGGTTTAGTGGTCGCAAGCACTACTGCAAAGCACAAGAACTTGGATTCGATTCTCGGGTCGGGAGAAGTTATTGGGTTTTTCGACCAGGGATTTCTCAGTAGCAGCTCAGAGTCTGGAACTACGCCCGGTTAATGACAATAGGCTAGATTTTAAACTATCATGGTCACTAACATTATTATTTAGACTAGAAACGGGATATTTACCATGTTTACTATTGTTATTGCAAGCACCATGATCACGGATAAACTGCAACAGCGCCGAAATATCGGGAACTCAATAAAAACAGTAAACTTTGTAAATATCCCGTTTCTAGTCTAAATAATAATAAGCTCGCGCCCTATTACATGGGACTGGCAATACTGTATGTATAGGGTACAACCCTGTCTAACCCCTCGGAGATTTCAGGAGTAATGCTATGTTATAGGACGTCGCCTATTTCATAGGGACTGACAAAATGTGGGTGTACTCTATAAGGTACACGTCTGCCTAAAACTTAGCAGATTACAGGCGTGATGTTATGGGAATGAACTTACGGTCCTATCGCGTGCGTGTTGGCGACCTCGTCATCGCTCTCCGATAAGCCGAGGTCCTTGTTCACCACATCACTGGAATCAGAAATAAACATACTATTAAAAAAATAAAAAAGTAAATTTCCTTATCTTAAGCCCTTGCCTCTTTCAACAGCTATAAAGGGCAATTTAAAAAAGCGTGTTTTCAATAGCAGTAAGCAACGCTTATCTAAATGTATTACACTGCTGGAATTTCAGCTGTCTGTGTTGACGCCAGCGTTGAAAATCCAAAGAGCGACTTTTTTGCGCATTTAGAAGTGTTATCATAAATGGGCATTATCATTTGTTAGCCTTTTCTAACCGGATGCAGCTGAATACCAGTATTTTACAGGGAGTGACTGCCTATCTGACCTCCACAACCCAGTTAGTGCTGGGTAATACGATACCCCTTGGTAAGTCTGGTTGTCAAACTTTCGGGCCGCTGACTACCTTGTAACGACTAGTCGAAGATCTACAAATGAGAACCGGGACCAACATAGCTTAACGTGCTTTTCAAGGCACGGAGGAAACTCGGTATCTCATGGGTGGTCACCAATCCACGAACCGACCTTGGCAAGCGCGGCTTAACCTGAAGATCGAACCGAGCGGCAGTTATTATTTAGTCAGCAGCTCCTCCATAAAAAAACGAGCATAACATAGTAATACATGCTCCTATGAAACTAACGAAAACTATTACTACAGGAAACGGGATATTTACCATGTAAAAAACCACCAACCACCACCACCATGCCATTACCATGGTAAACCACCACCACCATGGACCACCACCACGGTGGAACCATAGTCCATGGTGGTTTTATTTAGTTTGCCATTTACCATGTAATATCCCGTTTCCTGTAGTAATAATGTTAGTGACCATGATAGTTTAAAATCTTATATAACGAAAACTACGTTGATTGATTTGCTCAGGAACACCGTAGCTTGGCACTAAGCTGATATAAATTATGAATAGAAAGGCCTGGAAAGAGGAAGGCAGATTACCGGACTGAAAGTAGCGTAGAGAGAAATTCGCTTCATGAAGAATCCCATCTTTACTTTCATTTTATAAGAATTGGAACGAAGTGTTTAGTTCGAAAGATAGCTTACGTAAAGTTAGCTGAAACTAGTGATGTGGACAAGGCATCCTAATAAATTAAATATTGTTGAAGCATTTAGGGAGTTAGAAATAAAAGATAAGTTGTTATAACACCATCTTTCGGCTTTCAACGTAAGTCTTACCAAGGGGTATCGTATTACCCAGTACTAACTGGGTTGTGGAGGTCAGATAGGCAGTCGCTCCATGTGAAATACTGGTATTCAAAAGCAGCAGGTTAGACTGGAAGCCTACCTCTTCATAGTTGGGAAAAGGCAGGAATCATGATGATGATTCGGCTTCCAACTGATGGATGACATAAACTACTGTTTAACTTCGCCGATATGCAAACCACCAAACACCCATGTACACACGGCGGCACATCAAGCTATACATTTCCAATATAACATGGCCTTGCTTTGTATAGATTTGCCGTACAATGAGAGATCCGAATAAATTGGTTTTGTATAGCTTGACTAGCCGTCGTGTGTACAAGCCTTAAGATGTACACAATTAGCGAAATGCAAAAGAGATTCTCTCGTTAAATATCAATTGAAACTTTGAAATAAAACCTATTTCAAATAGTACGAATCCCAAAATACTACGTTCCTAACAACATCAAATTACAACTAGGAGAAAATCACTTTTAAAAATTGCGAAGTTCCACCACTTTTCAACCCTATAACTTAGGTCATAAGGGTGAAAATTGGCAGATCGTCAGTGAACTTGTAGACCAAGCCAGTCATTCGTGTGCGTAGCCCCATCGTACATAGCCGAAAGACCTTTCATTTGCATGCAGGAGTGGGACGTCTGTTTACAGGACGGCCCGCCGAAACTGACGGAGTGAATTGTCCGGAGTCACTATGTCGGTTATTCTAAGCTCTAAAACATGTGTGGAGGTACGAACTTGACGTATGTCCGACCCATGATTGGGGTAAGGAGAATTGAAATTAAAGGTGTAAAGATCTAGAACTATTTTAGCAAGGAAGCGTATGCAGTAGGTTTTCTAGAAGAATGGATAAAGCTTGACATTTAATCAAGATGAGTTGTTACTCTAATAATTTGGTAGTTGACACCATTAAACAATAATTCCAAGACACAACTTCTCTAAAAAATTACTTCATTTTAAACCTGAAAACCCGATTAATTTTCAATTAATTGCAAAATTAGATTTTTAGTTGCTTTGAAATCAATAAATAGGAGTCTTTGAGTTGATTAAATAGTGACGTCATAGCGTGCTATTTCCATTCAAAATATAAGGGGGAATCACGTTTTGACAGCTCTTAAAAAGTATGTCAATTGATTGGTTTGTCAACTACCCTATTGTTTAAAATCTAGATATTCATGCCTTGATAGACCAAGTTTATCTAACGATACATGTGGCGTTCAGTGAGTTGTATGTTTATCCTATTAAATAGAGCACAGTGCTCTAATAGGTAGTTTATGTTTAGAAAACGCCATAAAACAAAATAACGATATGTCTTTATCGATCCCACAACACGAAAGTAAGGCAGCTGCTGCACAGCTACACTCAATGTTTATCTATTACTCTGTAATTTACGAGTAACCCTTTTAAAATGAGATAGATACTCACGGCGACACTGAACTCCTTGAGTTCGATATCCGGTTGTCCAAACCTGTAACAACAAACAAAAACATATATTTATAAAAGCTTCATAACTTCAAACATCGTAAAATACTCGTAAAGTTACCAATTATGTAAATCGTCTCCGTTCATTTGAGTTAAACACAAAATTTAATTACTATGTACCGTTGGATGAACAATATATTCTCATTAAAAAACGTAATTAATCTTTCGATGTTTTTATTGGTAAAAAATGTTTAAAGAGGTGCAATTAAGGAGTTCCTGCGGTTCTTGCTAATTAGTGTCGTGTATTTGTTTGTGTGATCATTTGTCGCCGCTATGTCCATAGCTCCCCGTCTCTGAAGCCCAAGGCTACGATACATTAGACTTACAGCATTTAGCAACCGTAAATTCTACAGCCGACTCCATTACTTGATAAATATCAACCATATTTAACATCGAGACTGCGATTTGCGATTATTGTCCTAAGTAATCTCTTACAAACTTCACAGATTATTTGCTAAAAGCAGATTGCCTTTTAAATGATAGAAAATGTGAAACAGAATAAGTAAATAAATGTAATTACGTCGGGTTCTATCACAATCAAGAACAATCGTTGTTAATGCGAAGTACTTTCGTATATTAGAGCTAAGAGCTTTTCATTTTCTCTCATAGTTCGTAAGGTTGCTTATACGCACGTAGGTGGCTCAGATTGTGGCTCAGAATCCGCAGTGAGTATTCATTAGCTGCGACAAGGCACACAAATAACTCTATGCATAATAAATGCCACTGTACAAGTGGCGGTTACTTCGATAAATTTGACTTTATTCAAAACGACCGGACTAAGGTACTTCGCTGTGAAAGGACGCGGTGACACATTCAATGCGTGTGTTTCCTTTTGGCTTTTTGCTTTTATTTTTCAATGACGAATGGACGCAAAGTTAATAATGCGTCTGAATAGGATGTTATATAGTAACAACCTACAGATAACCTCGAGTCTGGCCATTATTTATTTATTTAAATGCTTGTATAAAATCATTTTCGATTGGTCACGCATAACATCAAATTATCTTTTTATTAACGGAACACTAGTTTACAAATGCAGAAATAAAACCTCTGCTATTATGCAAATGTTGCGTTCAAAAGCTACACCATTTAATCGTATTAAAGGTTGCTTTATTAAGCCATTCCTATTGACCAATGGTGCATTAAAGCCGATCGGCAAAAACTACATTGCAGCACGAGAAAAAACTGAATAAAATCCCCCTTCGTCCATTCCAGAGAGAGTAATTAGCTAAAGAGTCCAATTGTGTGGTTTGACTGCAGCACATACACGGTGTATAAGTGCATCGCGTCGAGAGCGGCCGATGTTTACTTAGGCGTAGAGAAATGTAAACATGTCGGTCGACTCGCTGGTAGCGGGTTCGGTACCAGGCCGATACCCTACCGACTTTAAACAACCTATAAAAGTGCCTTGAACTCTACGGTGCACATAATTATGTTTAGTGTAAACATTACACTTCCAACAATTCTCACGGATCCCTCGTCCAAATACTTGGAATGCAGCTGTATGTTCAAAAAGTTAAGTGTGAAATGAAACTTCAATTTGATTACTGAAAACTTGTTTCACGTAGGTAGGTACGTTCCTAGACAAATGTATTGATCTATTAACATGAATACACAATCTATAAAAAGCCAGACAGCTAAAGTACAATCAATCTAACAAAATATGAACAGCATAAAAACGAGATTGAAACTACGCATTTATATTCCACGTAAACACCTGTAAATCCCATCAATAATGTCAATGGATGCCGTCGATCAAAATCATTCACTCACTCAATCGCGGCTTATCCCGCCATCGCGATCAAGAACAGAGGGAATACATATTGGGAGAAGTGAATACTATAATTTAGCCCGAGACCGATGACGTAAAGCCGAGGACTATGACCGACAGTCCTTCAGGGTCAACGACCTCTAGGGTTGCGGTGACTTGGCAGTGTCAGACAGGCGACGGCCGAACCTGCGGCCCATTCGACTACGCAACTTAGGCTATATAGGCCGTTTTTACTTCAATATAGGTATTGCTACGCCCCTTGAACTTGAATGAACCCGTGAACTTGAAAATGAATGCCTAGTTCTTTTTAGATTTTGTATACAGTAAGTAATGGCTTTGTGTAATGTAATTTCAGGAGTGGAACGTGCTTAATCCAATGTCAAAGTCAAATGTCGCATAAACGTCCTAGTGTTAGGAGAGAGCAGCATCCCATTCATACAACCCACGCTCAACTGTAAGCAACTAAAAACACACTCATCAAACTTTGTGTGCTATAAATAGGTTGAAACTAGCGTTGTAACGTTGTCTGTAGCGTCACAGCGCGGAGCGGCGAGTGACGTCATTGTACTCCACTGCTTTACGGATACAGGACAAGGAATAGAACACTAATGGAGTGACAAAGTATCAACGACGTCACATATGCGTCGCCGGTGTGTGACGCTAGCGTTCGATTAATTACTGACGTTTCTGACTCCAACTATTGAATTGACTTCATAAATATTCGTGTGTACTCTACTGTTATTTGTACTCTTTGGTACGGAAGCTAGAGTACTGCCCTGCCGAGTGCGACATGCGCTAACTTGCGTAATGAATGACCACCCACGTTACTTAAGTTTTCTTGCACGTGGATGCGGCTCGAACATGAGTACACGTTCGTGATTGTGCTTATAATAGTGATTTCAAATTGAGCGATGTTTTATAAACAAGAGATAAAACATAAAGGAAATTGATAGCTAAGAGTAATCTTTTGAAATCGAATCAGACGATTACTTAAAATTTCGACGATACGATTTGTTTATGTAACTTAATTGACGATGAAGATGCGAGGCTAAGTAATCTTCCTTAGTAACAAGAAAACTCAAAACCAAACATTGCTTTTTACTGATCAACAAAAAGTCTACATACACACTCTAATAAATTCAAAAGCTAACTAATTACGTGAAGCAATAAAATAATTTTGTTTATTTTCCTCAGGGCGGGCCAGTGGGCGTTATTTCACCAAGGCCTTGTTACCCACCACCGTATACGCGTCGTGTAAACGCTGTATAAGGCAAGCCGCGTGTGTCCCCGATAGTTTTTCATATGACGTATACAGAGACAAGTTACAAGTTACCGTTGCGAATCCATCACGTAAATTATGGCGAATTGTTTAATACTTGTTTTGATGTTACAAATGCGTGTAGAAGAACGTGACATAGTGATGTAACGAAGGGTTTTTGCTCGATGTTTTGAAATGTAGCTAAGTAAACTCGGTTATGTTGGCAACATTTTTTGTACTTTGTAGGGCTTCAGAGAAGTTGTCAGGCCGGAATGAAACGTTTCTTCGTATATTTTACGAATTGCTCTCTAACTTATTAACAGAATTGTTATATCGTTTACAAGCAGAATTATTTGTAGTTAATTTTGTAACTATACAGAAGCGCAACCCTTTCGACTTCAATAAAAGGTTTTCCAACAATCTTCATCATCATTATCATCATTTCAGCCGAAAGACGTCCACTGCTGGACATAGGCCTCCCCCAAATGTCGCCACATTGACCGGTCCCGTGCGACTCGCATCCAGCGGATCCCTGCAACCTTCACCAGGTCATCGGTGTACCTAGTGGGAGGCCTTCCAACGCAGCGTCTTCCGGTTCGCGGTCGCCACTCCCGAACTTTTCGGCCCCATCGGCCATCCGTTCCACCAATCTTATGTCTCTGATATTATACAAAACGAGAACACAAAGATCACAATTGTACTCCACCTATACTCAGTGCAGTACAATTGAAACAAAATAGTAAACAAATCAATATCCTTTGTTATAGTTGGTGTTATGCTGTTCTTACGACAACATCCGGCTCGTTGGGCAAACCACTTAATATCGAGTAGGTTTTAGCACTTAGCACACTACATAAAACCGCTAACGAATTTATGCGTGTGTTACTTCACAGTTTGAGTGCAATAAAAGGTTATTTGTTAAAGGTGTACGGCAAATATTGATTGTACTTTGAATCAGTTTTGTCTGTACCTGTACCTATAGTATTTCATACCGTGTATTTCAGTCGTTAAGCGCTTTTATCGTGACATCACGTCATCTCAAAAAGCTATTACGTCTACTTACACGACTTACTCACAAGTACTTTAATAAGGGTCTAAAAATATGTATTGAGTCTAATATAGGCTAGGAAAAATTTTATGTTTATTTATATACATTCTCCAATCTATCATCAGCAGATGCTTTATGGATAGCTCCTTTTTCTATACAATTGCGTAACATTATAGAATTTGTTGTACCTATTAGATTTAAATATAAGTTTTTAACTCTTGCCTTTATTAATTTGACATCACTGTAGTGAGATAGTAACTAAGTACCTCTATCGGTTTTTCCTTTGTAGTCGGATGTGGAAAAGCACTCATCTGCCTTTTCCCAACAGCCCTTCAACTAAAAGCTAAGTTGGACTACCACTAGCCTTGTAGAGTAGTGCTCTAAAATATTCCGTAGAAAAAGAATTATATTACACTTAGCATGTAAATCGAATAAGCGCTTCTTGAGTTATAAGCGCACTTCCAGACAAAGAGGCGTCAGTCAGTCAGGATTACGATCTACGTCGATTAATCGTAGTTCTACTCAATAAGTGCGTACTGCGTAGCGGTCCTCACCATCGAGATAGCTATGCAGCGTTACGAATCGAACAAGCGACACGCATGGCCGCGCCTCCATCGACCAACGGCCACCGGTCAACAACCACTAAATATTTGTTTACATCGCGCCCACTTTCATGTTTATGGCTTGATTCAACACGAAATTTACTATGAAACGGAATGTATGACAGGGAAATGGATTTTATGCAGCCATTTTTCCATATTTTCAACGCTATTAATATCGTAAATATATTGATAATTCAATAGTAAATAAATGGTTTAACTGAAATAAATGCTTTTAGTTTGTAAAGTAAATGATAATTATAATCGATGCGAGCCAAGGGTGAGCTATTAATGCACCTTTAGAATTAGAAGATCCCCTAATCTTCTGTATATATGTATGTATATAATGCCTATAATGTTCCCACTGCTGGGACACAGGCCTCTCTATGAGAGGGAATGGGCCATAATCCACTTCTGTAAATTACTGAAAAAGATTATGACACTGTTTTAAGCTTTCACGGTTTACAACTAAACTTGTACTGTCACTTACGGGATATCTTCCTTGAAAAATGAACAATCACGGAAGATATCCCGTAAGTGACAGTACAAGTTAAGATTATGACATTTGATTTTATATCAGTTCGTTCTGCGCTTTTAAAAGTACGTTTTAATCAGATCCGTGGACAATTTATTTTGCATAGCTCTACTTTGTGTATACTATTTAAGAATGTACAAGCAAAGGAAGAAGATGCAAGGACGCATACATAAATCATGTCCCAGAGTGCAGTTCGCGAGTGCGACAAGCCGCGAATAAGAGCAGCGGAGACAAATATGCTAAACATGGCATCTGTTGCTATCTGCAGAGTTTCTCAAGTCCGCAACTCGGCACCAACGATAGCGCATTTGTTGTTTTTTATGTTGAAATATTCTTAGTTTTACAGATACTTTATCGAAATAGACTGTAGATAGCAGTCTCGAAGGTTCCATACAACTCGATTCCTACCGTGCACAATTATTCCATGGACAAATAATAAAATCACATTAATTATCCGGCTTACTTCTTAAAAAAATTACCCTTAGTTACTGGTAGATAGTGATAGGTCTAGTGCTCATAAGTGCCATTGCTGAGCATGAGGCCATAGGTTAAATTCCCGGGAAAAGTATTATTGGGTTTTTCCATCAAGAATTTTTCAGTTCACGGAGTCTGGATTTGTGCCCGGTTGATGGCAATAGGCTCGCCCCCTATTACATGAGAGTTGGGACTTAAACATAACTGGTATAATTTGGGTGTACTTGTTAGATACACCTCTGCCTAAACCTTCGGGGATTAGAAGGCGTGATGTTGTTATGATATTACTGTTACTATTGAAATCTATTTAATAAACGCAGCAATTCTATATCGGTAAAGAAAAATATAAGTTTACCCGTGTCGGTTGGTACAGTTCAAGTTAAAAATTCTCTTACTATTGAATGGGTGACCTTCTGGATATAGGGGCTATACTTAACTGTGAGCTTGAAGTGGGCGAGAGGGCGTTAGTACTCTTTGATAAAGTTATCCCACAGCAACCATATAAACTAGAAACCCACTTTGTGTGTTATGTTTACACCATTCTAAAATCCGGCCGAAAATGAGTCGGACCACGCATGTGGGGTTCAGTACCATCGTAGTAAGAGAGCCCTTTTAATTTATTTTTATTATTTGTTTTTCTAGCGGCAACAGAAATACACTTTCAGTGAAAATTTCAACTGTCTACCTATTACGGATCATGAGATACAGCCCGCTGACAGACGGGCGGACGGACAGCGGAGGTTTATTAATATTTTAATTAATATTTTCTAAAACGCTTTTCAATTTTATTAAGCCTCATGTATGCTATCCACTTAATTATTTATACCTCGTTATCTTACTTAAATACTAAGGTGATTGAATAACCTATCGTCTGTTAGAAATAAAGGTCAAAGAAAAGCCTAAAATCTCCAATTTAATAATGTCCCGGGAATCAAGTACGTAAAGCGCTTTTAACAGGACATTACAGAGACGTAATAATGTAGTACGTTGCCGTTTTAATTACTGGCAACGAGTTAGAAATGTTATTAAAAGGATATTACAGGCAACATTCTAATGTCAATGCAAACATTTTTAATTGTATCTGTACCTTTTATGTTTGTTGTCATGTCTTTTGACACCATGTTTGTTATTTTATTGGATTACGGTGAGATGATGGGTGGTCGTTTGAATTAGGTCAAAAACTATATTATTAATTAACTCGACGTGCCCCGCAACCTTCGTCCGCATGAAATTATTATAAAAATATTACTTATTTGAATCGGATTTTGTTACCAATTTCAAGGATTTTAATTTTTTTATACGGAACCCTAATCCTTTTTCCAAAATAAAAGCCTAAGTTGCCTAAGTTACTCCTTATAACATCAGCTATCTGCCAGTAAAAGTCCCGTCAGAATCAGTCCAGCCGTTTCGGAGATCAGCAGGAACAAACAGTCAGACAGACAAAAAATAAAAAAAGAATGTGTTTGTTATAAGCACCGTGTATACTTTCATATGCATTCAGTAAAAACCTGTTGAAATGACAAACACACACTTCAATTTTATTTATTTGCATGTTCATGTCGGGCGATAGATTCTTCCTTAATTTAAGATAATACACGATTTCAATGCTGGTGAATCATTTATGTACTGAATCAAAGATAAAAGTTTTTTTTTCAGGATATACAGTTATCCGTATTAGCATGTATTAAGCTGACCGTGAATGACTTATTTCACAATGTTATTCAATGTCATGTTTATTTATTCAGTTGTTACATTACCTACCTCAGTGTTCCTTAACAAAGCACATTATGCTGGAATTATTCACAATGCCCTTTCTTTTTAAATAACCGTAGAAAAGGATACCATGCAAAATCAGAACAGTGTGTTTAACAGAAAAAAAATAAATGAAATCCTGAATGAATAAACACTGGCTATTTGTAAAAACAAAAAGAGAAAACATAAACATTTTGACAAAAAAAAAAACAGCAAAAGAAATGTGTCTTTAGAAATTGGACTTAGTTGCGCAAAAAAGGGGTGAAATATTAACAGGGACGGCCCTTTTGGGTCTCATTGTTTACTGCAACCAATTAGTTACGAAATGCGAGGCCAAAATAATGCTGGCATTGAAATATATATTTTTCATACTCGAACAGTTCAATATTGGTGACTATCTTCGCACGACGGAAAATATTATTGGGATAAAACATAAATAGGTAATGTCCTAATTCAAGGCCACGTCATGGTCTAACTGTGAGCTAAACTTCATGCAAATCCATTCAGTCGATAATTACAGATTCGAATAAAACTGTTAGGAATTTGATAGAAAACGTTGTCATAATCAATTCAGCCGAAAGACGTCCACTGCTGGACATAGGCCTCCCCCAAGTGTCGCCACCGTTGACCGGTCCCGTATATTAAAAAGTTGTATATTAGTAGTAAATAATATGTGTCCAATCCAGTCTCTTAATTACATACAATTAAAAAGGTAACAGACAGATAGACCTAGTTCCTTTCGCAATTATTAGTTACTAGGGGTGATGATCAATTGTAAATGCAGCCAGTCCACATAAAATATTTAAGGACCGTTTCCACTACTATTTGTATAGCCGAATGCACTGTATAAATCGCTACACTGTCCAATATTTCAATCACCTCAAAATGGAATAATAAAAGTCGGAACAGCCTCTAAATTGTGTCCGCTAAACGGAAGTATGTCACTCAGATATAAATGCTGAAAAAGCCGCACTTCGTGAAATGTTGCTACATTGATTTAATTTAAACTGTATCCGGGAGTAGCGATACAAACTGTTTGTCACTTTGTCGCAGTGGCAACACTGTTGACAGTGCTGCCACTTTATTTATTATTTATTCGTTTGACAAACGCTATTCACTTTAATAGAGCTATTATATGAGTGAAATTGAATTGCAAGCTTCAATGCTGTCGCAAAAGTATAATTTCGATTGCTCTTTGGCACTTGACATTTTTTTTATGTATTGTCATTTTAAAATTCATCCTATCCCGTTATTTATTGTATGTCAAACATATGACTGATACCCTGAAACCACGAGACGAATCCGCGGCATATCACGAAAGAGATGACGGGAAGACTTGGATGTCTTCCTTAGGAATTGGCAAGAAGTAGAACAGAACTAGGACCGCTGGAATGAATGGAGAGACCCTTGGCCAGCAGTGGGACAGTACAAGCTTGCTATACACAATACAGTATTGTTCATAATATATTTTCTATATTTTAAGTATAGTAATCATTTGACACAATCGTGTAGTCAACATAGAACTTCCAAGACAAGAAATAAAAGATATTGCCGGGTGAAAGAGCAGGGGAGGGTGGGGTATAATTAACCCACCCCACACTGTATATTGTAGGTGCTCGGCCAGACAGGTGGCTATTGTCCGATTCACAATGAATAAAAAAATAATATTTCCAAGTCAGTGATACAGGTGGGAATATCACAATCGCCTTATTTCAATCAGACTTCTTTTCAGAACCTTTGACCTATTTAAAGGTGCAGTCAAACTGACCTGATCTGACTTCGGACACCGGACTTTGACAGATAATGTACTGAAATATGTCAGTGTCCAGTGTTCTTTCTTTTTCGTGTGCTTATTGCCTAACCTGGTGGCAGTGTTTCTAAAGCGCCCATGGGCCTCTGACTTGGCTTTACATGCCGTCGAGAAATATCTCTCAGGCATGCTGGTTTCCTCACGATGTTTTCTTTCACCGAAGCAAGTGATGATAATTCAATACGGACATGAATTCGTAAAATCAATGCGTGTTTTGGGTTCGAACTTCAGACCTATGACTGGGCAGTCCGACGGTCACAGCACTAGGCTGTCACTGCCTCAGCTATCAGTGTCCATTGTCCGCAGCCGGTCCGCAATCAGTCCTACTGGTTCGTCCAAACCTTTGCACGACGGATAAATAATTTTATTTAGGTACAAATGTCATCAGAGCTATAGCTCTATGTTGTTAGCTATGTGTAATTGTCGTGTGTGCTTTTATAAAAGGCACACACGACAATTACAAACACATGTGCAATTTACAACGGACAAAAACTGTTAACTATTAATTGCAGGGTGTTTCGTTAATAAATCTCAATTTACTATTGCATTTACGACTATTAATAACTACAATAATAATAATAAAAGGATGTACGCGTGGTAGTGCTTCATTGATTTTTATTGACTTGTCTATGTAATTATGCAGATAATTTGTTAGCTTTATCACACGTATTATTAGTTATTATTGTATGTTTATATGAAAATAATAGGTAATAAATTACCGTAAAACACATTTTCCTAAGACGACACGTGGAGGAAGTCGTAACCTCTCCAATAAGTCGTAATCAATGTCGATTGCCCTAAATAAAAGAAATTGCCAATTTTGCCTTTTCCCTACAAACACATTCGCAATGAGATTTTCCTAAATTTAATTAGTGAGGAAAGTTAATTCTAACGATAAAAAATATTTGATATCAAATAATCTTCTAAAATGGAAGTTAATTAAAGCAGAAAGGCAATATGTGGGGACAATGCGACGATAAATAATGAATTGATACGATCGACGCGACGCGTGCGCAGTGCGCCCGTCAAACTGTGTGCCGCATTAATCTCGCAGTTCCACTTCTGCATATATGAGACGATTCTTAGTATTATACGTCGTTTTATTGGCTTAAGCCGCAAATACACGTGCCAGTAACTCGCACAAAAGTATGCAAGAACCTCAATCTTTCATGCCATTGTGTTGGATGGAGTTTTTTGCCCATTCTTCTCCATACAAACTATCTTTGCGAATGGGCAACTAGAATTAATTCTATTGCTGCGTAAAGTTTGACGTTCAAAAGGCCCTAAAAACTTCTGACTGGAGAATATTTCAGCATGCCTTCTGCTTGCATACTTTAGTGCCAGTTACTGGCACGTGTGTTATGGCTTTATAGTAGTTTTATTGGCTTATATGTAGTAGCACATTATATAGATTACTTGGAGACCTGACTTCGACCGATACTCATGGTTGATTGGAGATTCACTGTGATTTCAAACGCTGCTTGACGCAGTTCTGACTACTGCAAATTATATATTTTATGCGATAATATTTTGCTACACATGAATAATTCGTTACTTTGTTTATATCTAGTCATCTAGAAAAATAATTGTTTCTAGAAAATAATTAAATTACTAAAGGTTCAGTCTATAATGAAAACATAAAAGCGTAAACTAATAGAATATTTAATTTAAAACTTATTAGATTAGTAACTCAGTAAAAAATATCAAGCAATTAATTTCACCTCGTTCGTGCTGAGGGAAAACAAACTTATTTACCATGTTGATGGTGTAAATACGTTCTTTAGTGCAGTTACAATAAAAACATAAATATTATTGATGTCAATATTTTTCCATAAGTCATAACAATACACCTAAACAAATAAAGACACTCCTATGTGAAGGATATTTAAGGTTAATCGACACGAACCTATATTGCAAGTAAAAAATAAACCTAAAAGGATTATGGAAATATGGCCATACCATCATAGCTACCAAGAGTACCACCATCCTTTGATTACTTTTCAAAAGAATTATCTCACAAGTGAGCCTTCAATCAGTTCTTGTTACTTCAATAATTTCTGATAAAGATACTGAATGAGGTGCTTATTCCACCATGATAATTTATTGATTACCCTTATAAATAACCAGAGAACGAACGGCCAGCCGGCCACTTCATTTGATAAATAAATAACACAGTGATAAAGTGAATCAGACGAATCATTATCCTTTTAAATTGCTATGTAAACGTCAGATAATGTGGTTTTCAAGCGATGACATCATCGTAATGTAAGTCACAATAAACAATAAAAACATACCGTAAACTAGCTCCCTGTCTAAGAGTACATCTCCGCACTCAATAAGCTGCTGCAGCAGAGTTAAGCGGTTCTGGTAACCAAAATCCGAGGTAAGCAATCCCAGCATTGTGTCACATTTTCCTTTTACAAGCACAACCATAAAAAAACTCTGTACACACTTCTCAAGGTACTATTGCTCACTAACTCACAACATACTTTATTCACTGTTCAATGTTCATTGTTTTAAATGTACTATCACAAACACATGTTCTTTTGGCGCGAAAGCAAGACAGATGCGCTTGCGGCGCGCGCCGGTTGCGACTGCGTTGCGTCTTCCGAAAGCTATTACAACGGACAGGTGGTGACAAAGGAGTCCCTACTTCCCCTCTTCACTAAGTAAGCTCTGCGACTAGTCGCCCGATTGATCGCGCTGTTAGTCGCAGGGCTATTCTTTAGGTTTGATTATAATATCTAAGTTAGAAATTAATTAACAAAAAATATAGTGGGTTGTTGAATAGAAACGGCAATTATTATGGCTTTACCTAGTACAGTTCTTAGTTTTTTATTCATTTTTAATAGATTGAAATAAGAAACTCAATTAGTAAAATTGTTTTCTTTTAGAAACTATTGAATTAAAAGGAAACTCTTTGCGTTTCCATGTTCATTTAGCAAAATCGATATGTTATAGTACACTCACTTTTTCCTTATACCCACAGCACTGTAAAAATTGTGTGACTACTACTTAACTTATTTATTTACGAGTACCTTCCACCCTCTTCATAAGTAATTCTTATATTTAGTTTTAAGATTACCTTGTATTTCTCATATTAAGTGAATTGTATTCTTTTTGAGAAATAAATGTCTTAAACCGTAAATAACCCCTGGTATTTGAATAATCACTACTTTAAAAGGTGAATCCAGCGCCAAAAAAGCGAAACGACACAGCTTCCAATATTTTTGATGTATGAAACTTCCGGATCAATGAGAATATCGAATAACCCAATTGGAATTGGCTAAGTGCATGCATGCAGGGCGTACGTGAGCGGGTGCACGTCCCACCCGCGCCCCTTCGCTATTATTACTCGCATCGTACGGACGAGGGTGGTTGAATCGGGGTTTGATTATTCGCACATCAACATGTTTGCATTTCATCGATTTCGTCTGAGAACAAGCCGACAGGGCACTTTTAGACCAAAAAACGATCTTTCTATACTGTTTACTCATCACACGATCGGTAATTAATGGTGGCTTTATAATCGTTGAAGGATATTGGATGGTAGACATTAGTGAGATAAGGCTACCGGTGTATAGGAGGCGGATGAAGCACGCGTCGCGTTTATTTATTTTTGTCTGCGCGGCACGTGGGTACGGTCGCGCTCGGAACGCTTCGGGAACGTCGCGACGCACCGACGCACGCGAGTGTACTGACCGCGCGGGTTTCGGACGCGCGTCATTCGTTGCACTATTGTGCATAGAGCGTTAGAATAGTAAGGACATGGGCCGTTAATTAATAGAATTAACTTTATGGGTGATGGTGATGACAGGGTAGAACATTCATTTCGTTGATTAATTATTTGATTACATGTAGTTAATATGCAAATTAAGAAGTTTATCAATTTTATTGAGTGCACTTGGAATTTAAGGTGTAGTTTTAACTGTTAAATTGTCTTTATGACTGAGTAAGAGAGCAACTCACGCTGTTATTTATAGGTACAGGTGAATTAAAATTAACCTATCATTACATTACCCTTTCATGAAGACAAGGAGACAGACGACTGGAAATCCCGACAGTGAGAGGTGATAATGTGGCTCGCGTCGCGACGGGCGTTATAAATATTTCATCCAGTGAAAAGGCGTTTAACGCATCGACAGCGGTCGCACATGCCGACGTACATACACATGTAGGTACACGTATTGTACGGACATGTATACGTGCATGGAGTCACAGACAAACCTCATCTATTTCCGTACCCGACAAGCATTTAAGCTATTCTACTTGCTCACCGACTAGCACAAGTACTTAACTAGTGAAATAAAATTATTAAAAGGTTGTTCGTTTGATGTTTGTGAGGAAAATCTTAGTAGAATAAACAATATGTTATGAATAGTGTTTTGCTTCGATATTTTTTTTTCATATTTCCTGGGTTAAACAGACTATAAATTATATTTTACCTGGTTATTTTAAATATTTTCCTGTGCATAATATAATGATGCACAGGAAAATCTTTAAAATAGTCAACCGCAGCTTCAACGCCGATAAGGATGAAGTTTACCTAATTAATTTAAGTTACATGGGTTTTTCATAACTACAAGGAAGAATACTAATATTTCCAACTTTTAGGTGCTTGAAGCGTTGTTTGACGGAAAAGATACGATTAAATCCAATGATATTACATAGAAAGATACGCTACTTTCATACTGAGCGTTCAAATATCGTTGCGTTGTTACGTCTGCGATAGATAATACGGAACGTATGATACAGAAAGAGATAGCTATTGCGCTTCAAGTACTTAAATTACGACAATTGTCTGAATTTGTCTGAAACAATTTGCGCGTGCTAGTGTGATATCTACCTCTTTTTATTTATAATATCATTGATTAAATAGGTATTTTATCAAACTGGCAGATATCCTAACTTCTAAAATAATTGTGAAACAAGTACTTAACAAAGTATTAAAAACAATGAAATTTCACTGTCAAAGTGTTGCATAATTAGAGAAAGGGCCGTTTTTATTATAGCGAAGCCTCAGAACCTGCCACAATACAAAGTGAGGGAGCAGACTCCCAAAGGAAGACAAAAGATTCACGAGCCCTTACGAACAAGGTCAACGGACGCTTTCAAATATCCTATTCGGTATTTCTAATTCCACAATGTCGCCTCAGTCATGAGAATTCTTTATTTTACTTTTAAAGGCATTGACGTGTAAAACATTATCTCGGAAAAAACATCACGGTGACGCAATGTGTACCTAACACATATTCAAAACGTAACGTTTGTTTGCATTTACCTTATTTTTCGATACAGATTTTCCTGTACGTCACACGATATAAAGTTGATGTTTATGTTAAAGAAATGTTTTGCAATCCGACCTTCCAGCTCATTTCAATGACAAATAAAACGCAATTACAAATCTTACGATATGAAAATCTCGAGCAGTTAGCGGTAAACCTCGGGACAAAATTAACGAGAAAGCGAGCAGTTTAAAGGCTTCTAATGTAAATAAATATCTAAATACGGATCAGATTAAGTCTAAAATTTTCCGAAATACCGGATAACCGGGCACGAGGTCGACAGGGTGAAAACTTTTGTTGCGGAGCAAAATTGCTGCTCCTACTTCTGGATTTGACGCTCAACGTTATTTGATTGAACGTTTTCATAATTAATCACGAAAAATTTAAGACTTGTTATCGAGTTAAGGCACTCAAGTATTGTTGAAGCAATCAATTAAAGCTAATGTAAACCAGTCGGCGATTTTGCGCGCAATTATTTTAAGATTCAGACGTGTTGTACTCGCATAATCAATGCTGCATTCAATTCATTGGTAGGCTTGCTACTAGCCTAACCACTGGACCGTGTGACATCATTTTCGTTGATAAATTGAGTATGATGGTTCACATTATAGTCCCCTTATCGCTCAGCGCAAAACCACAGTGCCGGCGCAGTACAATAAAATGGTGAACTTTGTACCTACAACACAAAACAAACACCACAGCCCACAGAGCTCTCACCTGATAAATTATTACAACAATTTAATAACAAAGTGATCCACATTATCATCAACGCTCATCTACAATAGAGGGGTTGTTCTCGCATGAATACAGCGGCGAAATCACTACCCTAAAATTAATACTACGCTGGAAAATTAAACGGACCGCTTCGACCAAGCGTCGGGTTCTAATTCATATGCATATCTAACTTGGCCACATTGGCACTGACCCTCCACAAACTCTGCAAAATAAGATAAGCGGAGCTCGCCACTACCTCGCTACACTTTAGTGTGCCACTCAAATCGGTCGGTTAATACTATTCCCCTTCAATAGTTTAGTGTGTGTAATACGAACAAGCACAGATGTTTATTGTTTATACGTTACACCTATGTGTTGCGTCGTGCAGTTGGTACTATTGTGTTAGCGCACAAATTCACCTTGCGCCCCTCATCCGGTGTTTAACAGGGGATGGTGCAAGGCCGCTACAAAGTTAGTCGTTCCCCGCCCTACAGCACAAATTATATAATTTATAACTGCTTTTAATAGCGAGCTCGTCGGACGGTTTATCGTGAGAAAAGGGTTAAGAGACGACGTCGGACATCGATCAGGATTAAACTTGGGAGATGACTTCCAAACTCTGTAAATAGGGCACGTGTTAATTTAAATAAGGCCTCTACCCGAAAATTCCTTTAAAAAACTTGAAACAAAACCCTTATTGGAGGATCCCTCGGAATCAAGCGGCAATAAATCACGGGAACAATCAATACAAGACACGGTTTGATCCCAGCGAGGCGTGAACAATAACGCGTTTTGTTTACGTAAAGACTTCGTAAAACTGTGATTCAAATGTGGAAATAAATATGTGTCATGACACTGACATCCATGCGCTATTAGTTCTATTATATCATACTATTAGTCTACTAACATTCCTGTACCAATGTCTACATAAACAGAATTTCAAATCACACATGTATGCAGATGCAGAAATAGGTGTATGAAAAGCAATTTAAAAATTCCATCTATGGCAAGTTCTAAACCGCAAGCCTTTAAAGACGCGACAGAAATCGCCTAAAAAGCGGAGCAGTGACAAACTCGAAGAAAAAAAAATTTTGCTCTCGACCGGGAAGCGGAAAGTGCGACGCCTCGCCTTCAGCTTTCAGACGCCATTATTTCATCCGGTATTAAGTCGGGAAATATTTCGCAACAGCCACCATCTTTTTAATGTGGAATATAACTTGACGACGATACTGTAGAGTTCAATTTTCATCGGAATGACGTTGTTTTTAAAGGGTCATGTTCTGCGGAGCTTGGTAAGTCCCTTCTGGTTGAAGACAATAGTGTGTATATTGATTACTAGATAAATGTGTAGTTGAGACCTTTTATTTCGCGGTGGAGTCGGTACTCGTCCTTGTGGATGCGATTCGTCTTTCGTATTGAGGCTTACAGAGATTTTGCAGAATGCACGCCACGAGATTGTTTATAGTTTTGATTGTAGTGAATTTTCCATGAGGTCGACGTTGGTGGGCTGCACAGTGCGAGGTAAGGCTTGCTCGCTCCACCTAATATCTTTGTTGACGTTATTATTGAATGCACGGAAGTGGTTTGAAACGGTCTTTAAACATTGATGGAACTGTAGAATCTGAGCAAATGCTCTGTCTTAAGTGAACGTTTACAAATAAAAAGGAAAACTGTTTTCAAAAAAATACAAAGTAATAAGAAGCAGTAATAAAACCTTTTACTCTGTGGCTTATGAATGTCCGAGAACCTAAAATTGTAAAATAACTGGAAAGCGCATCGCCAACCAAGCAAGCGGCCTCAAATTAGTGCGCTATAAAACAGTAGCCTGAGAAAAATTATATGTAGATAAAATCTATGAGTGTTTGTGTGTGTGTGGACATTGCGTAACAGAATGATGGCTGTAGTTCGTGGAGCTGAGGAAGTGTATGGCTGGGGCCAGAGCACACGCGCGCTGCATTTTAATGCCGTGTCCCGTATCCAGCGGTGCCCCTACGATTGCAATACGATTACACGTACATCTCATATCTCTTTATTTTAAATGTCTTCTAGTCGGATGTGTGTCAGCTGTTTATCATAAAGTTGCTGGGCTAGGTAGAATACCAACCGATCTGGCTGAGTATTACATTCTTTGTTATATCTAGGTTTCTTTTGCGATAGATTTATCTGTATAATCTTGTATGTGTTACAGTATATTTCAGCCTACTTTTAAAGCATTAGTTTAATTTCAAAAGTCAGGCAGGTCCTGTAGTTTTTAACCTGGATCTAGTTACTGCGGTAAGATTTAAGAAAACAATGCCAGTTCTACAAATCCATTTCAAAATTCTGCTAATACCAGTCAAATCTCAGTATTAATTCTATTTCTGACACAAAATTATTGTTGTTACCGTTAGAAAACGGGAATACGGGTCACAATCGGGACGTCCTAGTTTCATTATTTATTTATATGCCAGTGTTTAAGACGTGCTCACTGTAATATAAATAATGTGTATCATCGTCTAATAAATAAAATAAACTTCAGGAATAACGACTACAACCGCGCTCGGACTTCCTAATCGAGTTTTCTTTGAATAAAAGTCGGTCGGTCGCATTGAGTCGCATCACTCGCATCTCTACGACGTATATATCAGTATTTCCGTGGGAGTATATGGCTGTACTAGATACTTTAACGTTCCCATCATAATGCACTTCAGTGTACATCTACAACAAAATGATATAAAATTCAAGAACGTGTTAAAATCCCGAGAACCCATGGTTGTCAGTCCCCACCCACATCACGATAGGCGTTTTATCACCGAGTCACCCGCCTATAAAACATAACATTGTACTGTGGCGTATACCTTCCGGAATTCACCTCTTCAATCCCTTTGTTCCCAAGATTCGGTGAAATGAGTCACACGAAGGTCGTTCGTTTCCATCTTATTTATTAAAGAGTTCGTTTGGAACGCGTAAACCTTCCCACTTTATTTTCATAGTACTTTGGCCCTCTTGATAACGATAAACAAACAGATAAATTGCGAATTCAGGACAGAACATCACTTATCCTTAATACCCTTTATCTAACAAATAAACCACTTCAAATGGAATAAAAAACCTAATTGACTTCTATTCAAGTGTAGCGGAGAATTAAATGAGGTCTACAAGGTTTAAACTGTTCATAAACGGCTTTGACAGAAGCAAGGGGCAGCTTTCAATTAGTGTTGCAAATTACCATTTATCTTCGGAAGGATTAAGGTATATTGTTACAAATCTACCGTTTACACTTCGTTAGAGCACGGAGCAAGAGTAGAGCATAACTTTGAATGAGAAGGGCGTTGTTAGTCGGCATTGCGCCACCCACTTTAAATATTCTCTATTTCCCATTGACCGGTGGATGCTGTAGCGGCCAATATAATCTAAATCGGTGCACATCAATACAGTAGTAGTGAACTAGTGTCTGCTCTCGAAATAGCTGTAGCTACGTTCTCGTATAACGTAGTACGCGTAGTATGGGCGTCACGGCCGAGGCCGGGGTGGGCCCCCCGCCCCGCCACCGGCCCTTGCCACCCCGCCGACCTACCTATGACGACGATAGATGGCGCCCCGAGATTAAATTGGCATATCGGATACACGATTTATTTCGCCCACCGATCGAAATGAAACATTACTCCTTCGAGTGAAATAAAAAAATCAAGTCTCTACATCTCATCTTATAACGCTTATCGTCGAGTAATAGATTCTGTTTCGAGATAGCAGAATCCTTCAATTTCCCGTCGTCGGCGCGTCGCGATACGGAGTTGCTGAAATGAGTGTATCGGCTGAAATCGGCTCGATTTGAAAACCCCTACGTTTCTTGAACTTCTCAATTCTGCGGTGTTGCGCGGTGAGAACTATTCGCAACTGAGCTAATCTATTATTTATTAAAAAATGGTGGCTTCTGCTTGTTTAAACGCATCTATGTCAAATTCTTCAACAAAATAAAATACGCTGCACGTGCGAAACGCAATTGAACGTCACAATATTTTCTACTACTTAAAGAGCCGTTTTTTTAAACAAATAGTCGTTTCAAGCTGCTTAGCCATGCAAACAACGTTGCAGATGTAAAGTCAAGCTGGCGCGAATGTAAAATTAAGTATAACCGTAGAATTTTTATTTCATTGCGCTATGATAAGCACAATTATCAATAATAATAACATGCCCATAAACTAGTACTGAAGTAAGAAGTGCCAAGCTGCGGCCGCAAACTGTACGCGTTAATTAAAAGTTACAGAAGATAAGACAACTTTGTTATTGAATAAATAAAACGTCCGTTTAAATGTCTGCGGAGGGAAATGAACGAATCCACGTTGGTGTAGATTGGCGCCTTTTTAGCAGAAGCTCGGTAGATGAAAAGTTCGTTCTGCTCGCCCGTCTGCGTCCGTCCCGCGGCTGTACTCCTTTTCAAACTTATCGCTCAGATTAATAATTGAATCCGACTAGAACTTAGATCGAATAAACAACTATAAAGAACATAGCAATATTGCTGTGTTAGGATATTTATTGATAGGCATCAAAACGTTAGCTTATAGAATACTTCAAACGTGTATCTTCTCGGAATGATTGGCTACGCATGATAAAGCAACAACTGCTACAATTTCAATTTCATTGCAATAAATTATGGCATCCACGAGAATCATTTCTCATACGTTACCTATATGAAAGCTACAAATTGTATTCGTATCTAGATCTGGGGCACGGAAGCAGATAGCGAAGTAAATCCCTGTTCTAGAATCCGTCAGATATTGGTAAACAGCCGCCATTGCCGCTTATGAGATCCCACAGACTGAGCGCGGTACAACGAAACTAAATTGTTTCGCCGACCCGTCTGTCACTCCTTTCATTTATTCCCATTTATCAGTCTATTTCAAAAGTAATACTGTATTTTTTGACCCGACTACAACAAATTCAAAAGAAAGGCTTATTGAAATCTATTTGGTTTACAAAACTGAGGGTAATCTACTTGAAGAGCGTATGGTTAACTGGTTTAAAAATATAGTTGGACAAGTTATCACATTTAAGAAAATGTTCCAAAGAACAAGAATTTTCCCCGGAGAAAGGAAGTCTTCCCATGTCACGCGAATAAGAGATTACGTCAAGACATCCATTTGTCAAACATGGTAATTTTAGTATGTATGCTATATTCCCTTACGACGTTTTATCTTCAGTGGATAAAGATGGTGATCTTTATCCCAACGTTCTTTTTAACAAGAGAAATCCCTAAGGAATCATATTGAGCTGCAGTACACATAGTTATTAAAGAGAATTATTATTAATTGATTTCATCACTTAAATAAGGAAGGTATCTGTATTACATATCAAGTGCTGATTATTAATATGATGATAGCGAATAGATTACAGATACAGGCTATCTACATGCTTGAGACGTCACGTACGACGATGACTCCTTATAGACTTGTGAAAGTTAATCCCTGTCAACGATAAATAATCTAAAGTATCTATTGGTACCAAACCAAGTAGGAATGATTCAGTTTCAGCTAGTTTTAAACTTAGAAGCTTTTACGAAGCTACTACTTCAAGTTGCGCCACAGAATTCAATATCCTTGCTGAACAATAGTTTGCAAATCAAAAATTCTAACTTTATACAGTTATACAGCGAGCTCTTGCATTGTTGGTGGGGAATGGGCGGCAGTCACGCTAGGCTCCTTGTTGTTCTTTGTTGACAGCCAGGGTTTGTTAATCACCGCTGATCGTCGTCACAACTTGGCAATGTCCTCTATGGACGTACAACTTCTATACATTCAACTTCCACAAATGGGTAGAATTTATAATTATTGTATGTTCCTTCAAGAAGCTTTCCTTGCTAATTGTACTGATAATTTTTTTTCTACATCTATGTATTCTGCTTAATATGGAGGAAGGAGGGGAGGGAGGGGGGGATGCAAGGAACCAGGAAATATGGTAGAATGGAAAAGAGGCCTATTTATATCCTGCAGTGTATGATTCCAATATGATATGAATGCTGACAGTGAAGGATGGAACACATGGAGTGAGCTACTAGTTCATTATCATCTGCCTAGCCTTTTCCTATTTTGGGTTCGTTTTCCAGTCTTACCGGATGCAGCTGAATACCAGTATTTTGCATTGAGCAACTTCCTAGTTGTTTTTATAAAGTTCGTTCTAACCGAGTACCGTGTTTAATATTCAAGTGCAATAAAATATCGATAAAGCGATTGAAAATTCTTAACTTCGACGCTGCTCCGCGAGTCGCGAGCCGAGTGCAGTAACTTGTGGAGTTTCAAACTTTACATAATAAAACTTGGGGATAAGGCGGTGAGAATAATCTAACACTAGTTGATTGGTTCAGTAAGACGACGAAAAACTTACGGGGCGGAGTAATAGGAAAAGTCTTTGCAGTACATCTTGCAAACTATGGGTCTAGAAGTCTAGAATACACTATGACCCCAAACATATGGAATTTTACAAGGTAATCATAAAAAAGTCTTGAGAATTTAAACACAATAAAAAGAGCGAATGAAAATTCCATACAGAGTCGTAAGTTATGATTTTATCAGTCAAGCTTGGCTGTCGTCGCGTACGAAACGCATTCCTGACATACAGCATGTGGCACCATTATGTTACTTAATGACTGCAAAAACCCCTTCAGATATTGTTTGAGTTAATATTTATTTACGATCCTATTGGCAAGACACCTAAATATTATTATATACTTACCATGGCCACACTTATTGACCCGACCAGAAAGAGCTTTATGTCCATGCAATAATAGTGAATAGTCCGACACAGTTTCGAGTTGCGACGTCCCTTTTTCCGAACAAAAACGACGTAAGTAACTTCTTTTTCGCTTTTTATAAAGCTCATTCTGACCAGCTCAAACCTATTCGTTATCGAAGAGTGTGGTAACTAAACCGCCAGTATTTATTTATTTATTTTAGGATCTCCTACAAAGGATACACACAAAACATTATTAGATAAAGGATAACATAAGGTGTTAGATAGGTGGTCTCCAGTATGCTCATTGTACGCCATTTTAAAATGCCTATGTCCGGCTATGGAAACATAAAGGCTTACTTAGATATTCACGCATATTAAAAGTCTTTTGTTAGATTTCCATTTTCCTCCATTGTCGCTTATACCAAACGTTTTGTAACGGGGTCTATGGTAATCGGAACGACATCGGCACTCATGAAGACTAATGTTGCTTAATGAACGTGTTAAATTATGCGCGCAACAAAGTAGATAAGAATAAATACATTACAAATGGACGGGGACGTGAAGTTAGTAGGAAATGGAGTACAAAGGCCATGTTCATCAAACCTGTTCCCTACAAGATGATGTCATTACCTATAATATTATTATAAAAAAGGTAAAGTTTGGATGTATAGGTAATCTTTAAAACTACTAGACTGATTTAAAAAAATCTTTCGCTGATGGAAAGGTATATTTGTACTAAGTGTTATAGAATATAATATTTCCACGCGAGTCTATAATAACAAGATGAGTAATTACTACGTAATAAGTAGGGCTTTGAGTTTTGGCGTACGTGCGTAAGGCTTTTGTCACATGTAATTTCCCTTATTAGCTTTTCTCGAGAATATCTTCAATGATAGTAGCTACAGTAATACAGAATTCATAACCCTACAGCGATTTCCCACAAAATCATCTCTCCATTCGCTCCATACTCCATGTGTAGTGTTGCACATGGCGATGGCGGGTTCGCTTATGCAACACCTCGTAGGTGATATTAATTCTAATATTGATGACATTTGGTTTACGACTGCCACGTTCTACGGCGTGGATGAAAGGAATGCTGTGTTCACCGCTTTATCATGCAGGTAATGGCGGTTTGCACCATATTTTATGGCACAATATATTTTTCTGTCATTTTGTTGGTTTCAAAACACTGCTAGTTAGGGGAAAATCTAATTTGTTTAACTTGCCATTTCAATTTTATTCTTATTAGGTATATCGTAGCTTTGAATATGAAAATTCTGTTAGATAATGGGAAAATACCACAAAGTGAATAACGAGCTGTCATTAAACGCCGATATCCTCATTATCAAAATAATTAACCACACTAGTAATTGATGTTGTTTAAAAACGATAACTAAACGCTACTACAACTATAAGGAATTTTCTAATCAACACAATTAATTTAGTATCGAAATATACTACTGGAAGACTAATAAACAATAAACCACACTAAGACACAAAATAATCAATGAAATTTACTCGGTAGCGGCATAAACTTACCGATGAATTACTTAGAATCGATTATTCGGGTCGTATTGCGCGTATCGATTAATATTTAATTAATCGTCTCGTTCATTAATGCTCCGTCTAACTTCAGTCGCGAACTACATGAAAACTCTTATTTACCGAACATATTTAGTAGTTTACTCGAACATGTTGAACAGCTCTTGTTTAGCCCTTCATGTTGGCATTTAACGTGGCCAGTTATAATGCCTGGAAAAATTGCATGCTTCACAAGTCCACATTGAGTCCACACTGTTTTGATTGCCGCGTGAGATTAATACAAAACAATATTGAGGAAAGAAGCAATTATTTTTCAATTTTATTCGAAGTACGTGAAGATTCTTCGATAAGACATTAGTAAACATGGTTGATTATTTGAGGCCGGAAAGGGATATTAGATTTTTCAACGTCTCAACAAATTCAGGTGTCGCCAATCTTTCGTGTTCATCTATTATTCAGTTTGACTGCTCGCGTCGTGAGAGTGACGATGCGCACAATGATATTATTCATTCACGAATACTCATCACATTAAGAGAAAAGAATTATAAGTAGGTAACTGTCTTTCTCGATCTTCGGAGAAGAGACAATTGATATTCAAGGTGAGCTTATTGACTTTATTAAAACCTGAGTTCAAATCTAAATTATTCGAAACTTTGTACAACGACAAATCAACGCTGATGCTGATTCTTTCCATGTTTCTTAGAAGAAAAACTGGTAATTGTAGTAACTGTACTTACAAAATACATGCAGCTGTAATAATAAATTAAAACTTTTTGCATTATTTAACAGACTAGCTCAGGAGGAGCTCGTGGCTAAATAATAACAGCCGCTCGGGTCGATCTTTAGGTTAAGCCGTGATTGCCTAGGTTGGTCTGTGGATGGGTGACCACCCATTACATACCGAGTTTCCTCCGTGCCTCGGAAAGCACATAAGCCGTTGGTCCCGGCTGTCATTAGTAGATCTTTGACAGTCGTTAGGTAGTCAGTGGCCCAAAAAGTCCGACACCCAGTCTTACCAAGGGGTATCGTATTACCCAGTACTAACTGGGTTGTGGAGGTCAGATAGGCAGTCGCTCCATGTAAAATACTGGTATTCAGCTGCATCCGGTTAGACTGGAAGCCGACCCCAACATAGTTGGGAAAAGGCTAGGCAGATGATGATGCATTATATAACAGACTGCAGCTTGAAAAACAATGAAATAAACAAAGCGAAAAGTAATGGACATAAGCACATAATGTAACGAAGTAATGACCGCCATTGTCATATTAAGGCGGCCGAGTTTAATCATATAATGGTCCGTTATTTATCGCAGAGCACACGTATACATCGTCCAATAAAAGCTACACCTTTTCAATGACCTAAATACTGATTTATTTATCAGCACTGAACCCTCCACATAACTCATAGGGGGTAAGGGAGGAATGCGAAGATGCGAACGGCTACGGTTTTACGATTCGACAATCGTAAAACTTGGAAACAATTCTCTTGAATACGTTATATTAGAAGGTAAAGCTGTCTATTTTTTTCAGAACGTTTTATTCTCCTTGTTTTATTGGAAATTGATATGTTAATTAAATCAAATCTATGTTTATCGGTAGCGGTACTTACAGCTGAAAAATCACTGCAATAAAACAAAAGCTTTGAAGTAAAAAAAAACATGAAGACAAATCTCCAAACAAAGAAGATTAAAAAGCTCGACCTTTAAATACAATTTTGTAAAAATATTTCATTCATCGACAAGAAAAGGTTGAGCGCTGGGATTCGAAGAAAATTCGTACCTACACATTCTCTACGAAAACCAGTTTTATTTAGCTATTTTCTATATGACATGA
The DNA here is from genome assembly GCA_905163415.1 of Noctua fimbriata. Taxonomy (NCBI): domain Eukaryota; kingdom Metazoa; phylum Arthropoda; class Insecta; order Lepidoptera; family Noctuidae; genus Noctua; species Noctua fimbriata. The sequence continues at coordinate 4,995,905 of LR990929.1, read as the reverse complement.
ACTGAGCCACTCCTAAATAGAGGTTGGATGTAGAGCAGAAAAACTATTTCATAAAGGACGGACATCAAAGCTTAGTCCTGAGATAATGTCAGGTTTTGGTAGATCCGTAATTCCGTAGTGTCCGAAGAAATAAATAACGTTACGTGGTCATAAAACCATCGTCAACAGCTCATATTAGTTGCTCGATACGTTAGTCAGGATGGTGCAAAGGAAACTTTTATAAATAAATGTTAATTATGCTAACAGTTAGAGGTTTTGCAATGTTGGTTTCTATCAAGGATTTTGCGGTTTGACGCAAACCAATCTGTACCTTCTCGCGGGGGGATGCCATAGTGGGCGGTTTCGTGGACTTTTATCTGTAGTCCCTGTTCTCTTAATTACTCGAATTTCAGTTATTCAATTGAAATTTTCAATAAGGAAGAATGTATAATAGGTTCGCAAATTGGTGCCTTTTGCATCCTGTTATCATGATTCAATTCATCTTAATTTTCGTGTTTTTAAAGAGATTAAATAACAACGTCGTCATCATCATCATCATCATTTCAGCCGAAAGACGTCCACTGCTGGACATAGGCCGGTCCCGTACGTCTCCCATCCATAACAACGTACTTATTGTAAATTGATTTGCAGACGTTTTATTGAAAGGAATTGACTTATTTTCCGAATAATGAAGCAATAAGAAAAATCCGCACTCCAAGAGGAAATAATTCAAAAAAATAAAATATGCTATCGGCACCCAGATGTGTCGAGGATATGGGGGAAATTGGCGGAAGGCACCCGTAGAGATTGAAATACGAACAAAAGGTTCCCACCCATGTGATATACAGCTACTATAGAACACAGGAAGAAGTTATTAGCCCACTAGATGCATAGGAATGGGTACATAGAAGGGTCAGTCACGTGTTCTCCTGAATGGTTGTGCGAAATCCCAGGCGACGCTCAATAAGGTAAGCTAATATATATAAGCTAATATATATAATATAGGTAACCGTTTGGTTACAAACAAGTATAAGATATGGAAGGTATAAAAATTCAGATATTTAACTAGTGCATTGTTTATGGCGGCTATTAAGGGTTTCATTCTCAATTATCTTGACAGATAAGTAGATACTCTTACCTTCTTTCATTGAGTACATACAGTAAGCGTCTTTACTGGCTTGTACAGAGGTACAAGAATCTTTTGACGCTCCAACATGTTACAGGAGCGCTATTGGTAATCATTTTTGTGAAATTGTTTTATAAAATGTCTAATATACAAGGTCTATCTTTTCATACACGAAATATTTTAAGAGTAACTTCTATAAGTCGTAAAGTCGCTATAGAAACAAAAAAAAAATATCAGAGTGTTTTTTATACGAAATTATTATAATTCTAAAATTTTTTGAGACTTTTTGCATAAAACTTTTACTCCCATTTTCTAACAATGACAGTAGGTAAATATGACGTAGTAAACTATCGTAATGGATGTTCTAAAATAAGGAGCTAGTATTTATTTTGTGGGTCAAGTAATTTTAAATTATTTATTTTTTATAAAATATACTCTGATAAAAAAAAAATCCCTTGAAATAGCTTCGTTATAGCCGTTAAATGATTCCCTGAAAATATTTCGTGTATGAATAGTTAGACCTTATATATATTGAATCAAAGAGCGCTAAAGGATTGTTGTGTATCTAATTATTTACTATACTATGTAGTACAGCAACCTGAATCGATAAACGGATCGAACAGCAAAAAGACAGACAAAAAAATCGCTCGTTTGCGATGATAAAAAATCTATTTTGAAGCGGTTCAATTTACAGACAGAAAAGGAAGGTTTAGTCAGTTTTCATTGAATAAAAAACAGGAACCTAATCCGCGAAACTGACTCCCATGTTCGTGTCACAGGCAGGGACGCTGATTCCGTTCGCTGAAACGAGTATAAACGATTCAACTATCAATAGACGAGCCTATAGCCTCGGGGACATTTAGCAAAACGAATTCACAATACGAGAATGCGATTCACAATTGAATAAACTGAAAACTGGATTCTAAAAATGCTTAAAAAAATTTCAGGTCGCAATTACATTTTTAGAAGGACTAGTGAGCTTTATGAATAGTGTATAACTGTAAAAAGCTCTGTTATTGTCTGTGGGGGAACTTTATGAACAAATCCTATTAAAAATAACGTTACTGTAGCATACTTCTAGACACTTTTTGTGGGCAATTGTTAAGGGCAGGTAAACACAAACTACAAAAGAATGCGAGTAGAATTAATTTCTGTTGCGGAAATCAAAAGCAAATGTTAAACAGGTTTTATACAAGCAAACGGAATAACTTGAACGATAAGCGGCTGTAATAGTTAAAATACAATACTAAACACGTTATCGTATGTTATTAAAAAAAAACTAAACTGCTATTCTGAATCCGTTCGTTATCGTTGCGCGAACGAATACAAACGTACCAACAAATCTACAAAATGTAGGATTTTAATCTGCACTTCGCACAGTATTTATTTTACTTTTCGTACTCTATTCGCGAGTCGCGACCGCTCACCGTTGGCACTGGCAGGTGATGCATATGTACGTACTTGCTGTACCCGTACCCTGTACGTGCACGAATATAAAACCTGCGACGATTTAACGAGACCTCAACTTTAAGCCATTATAATAGGAATGCCGACAGTAAAAATAGCATTTCTAGAATACAACACGTTTAGTTAGTGGTTAGCTAAGCTAGTTTTTGCTCGTTTTGGACAATAAACGTGCGGTATAGACAAAAACCGGGGTTTTTTAAACTTCATGGTGGAAAAAAGGAAGATATTCGTGATTATCGCATGCACGTAATGATACAAGAATGGAGTGTTATAGCATATCGTTAAAATAAAAATGCGAATGAGCACAACACTTTCTAAATAACATTTCTGTTAACGCAATAGTAGAATTTTGAAATAAAGACGCGATAATGAAGTGCAGCCACGATTATTGTCATAAACCTGCAATTATAAAGCCGCTAATTTCACAGCCAAGACATCAAATAGTAATAACGTGTATAATAGCTATAGAAAATGAGTAACACAAAGCAGTAGAAATTACATTGAAGCGATTCCGGTTACGTCCGGTTCGGTCATATTCATTATTATTCAGTTAGCAAGCGCAAATATTTTCGCTTGCAGTCTTGTTTTATGAGCGCGGGTATGTGTGTGCAGACGCGGCCATGTGTGCAGTTTGCACGTTTACGTTTTGTGCTTTTTTTCACAATTTATTTATTCACGTCGCCGACAGGTGGCGCTGCCGGGCGATCTGTGCCCGCGATACGTGTAAACTGGCTGTTAATATTTCATTCCACATTTTATTTAGGCGCAGTCAACCTTAAAGCGCGCAAGCTGTACGTTGTATGACCTTATTGTTTGAGGTAGAAAATGAATTTAATACATCACCCGAGGATCGATTGCACTGCACTTAGCAGTATCGCAGCCACTCCATTTGCCGACATGCCATGTTTGTCTTGTACATTATTCATATAATTAACAAGTAACACTCGAGTCAGACCGAATCTTTTCTTATGAGTCTTATTTACACAACAAATGCCGAAGCGGTTGGGATTTACTTTTTCCGAGTAGTTTTTCATTGGTCGTTGAGTGCGTCGGTGAAGTTATGAGCCAATTAGCGGGCTGCTAGGATAAAATAGGGTTTTTATCGTGCGTTTGAGGAGCGACATTTTAGGCATAGCGGTGGGCGGACGTGGAACAAGTCTGCGGAGGTTATCGTCAATATAAACTACTTCACATCGTGCCTTCACACGCCGTCCTTTATCGCTAATAGAACCTTTTTGTACCCACAATCATTTATACGCCGAGCCATCCCACTTATCCGTGACTTCTCAGATCGATTACTGTTTGTCTCATATCTCATTCAATTGATCACCCATCATATCATAGTTAATTCCATTAATAAACCCTATAATTAATATCTAGTAATTATTTTCTAAACATCCAACAGGATATCCGTTCGTTTGATGTCTGGCATTAATGCATTTATCGCGTATGTTTATCATAACATTCCGTATCAGTAATCGATTGAAAATAATGAGAATATCAGAGAGCATTCACTGAATACAACGAATGTAAATATTTATGAAAGAAAATGTCGATTAACTGAAGGTTTTTTTAGGTTTGACGTTACGACCACACAGCCCAATGAAAAAAAAAAAGGAAAAATAAAGATGGAACCGAATTCCGGAAGAGGGGCAATGAATTAAATATGCATGTAATTTAAAGGCGAAACAGGAAAACGCGCGAAACGGTTGGAAGCCCCAAGCTTGTGAATAACCGATAATCCACATAATTGACCGCAGGGGCTATCTAGTTAGAGACAAATAATGAGTATTGTGTTTTAGGGTTGCCAGATCTAAATTAAATAACCACATAATCTTATAAATCACTCCACTCTCAAAGAGCAAATTGTGTTCAATAATTTTGAGTAATCGCTTATTTGAAAATCGAATACTTATTAGTTCTTTTTAGATCCGGCAACCCTAGCCATAAAGTTCCATTCACACTTACCGGGCTTAGGTAGGGGTGCTTTGAGATCGTTGGCGGCCAACTGAGGATTCTCTTGGACCTGAAAAAGTGTTATTTGTTAACTGTGTAAGCAAATTTAGTAAACAGATGTCTAGACCAAGGAAATAAGAACAAATTCTTTTTCTAAAATGTTAGTGCAAAAAATCGCTTTACGTTTTTGATACATATTGCATTTTATGTATTCCGTCAGTGCGTAGTATCCTTTACAATATTGATGTTCATTTCCAATAAAGATTATTCTTAGAAAGATTTACGAGTGTCCAAAGCTTATAAAAATATTGGGAATTTGCATTTTTTCTGCGTTGCGTCAATGTTTACCATTACCTACATTCTGAGTCTAGATTTAAAACCAGATGTTCTAAAGAAACCTCTATTGATTCCATAAACGTTACTATTATAGTATACGTCAAATATTTCAGAACATTTTCAAAGCTTTTGAAAGACGACGATAGATGGCGCCACAAGTCTTTTAATGCTCATGTTTTACCTTAATTTACGTTTTTATTCTCATAAAAACTTAATATTCAAGACAAAGTATTATTGTTTCTCATAGCAAAGTAAGAAACACTTTATTATCTTCCACACACATACTAATTTAAGTTAACGTAACACAAACCTTATGTAAGTACTAAAAGTGATATGATACAGACTTGATCAAATTTATTTGACAATATGCCGAAAAATGTCCCCAATTCTAGAATTCTATCAAGACTATTCATCGTATTTTCGACTCTTAACACTGTTACTTAAGAGTTCTTTCAGTTTGAAGGTTTGAGTGGTATGTTATGGCCTTTCTCCCTGAATAAAATTAATATTTTTTATCGTCGAGATGAGGATTACACATACATTTTGGCAGTATTGCCGTCCGTAGTATAACCCCTAGGCCTATTTGGGACATTATTTTTTTCGTTACAACTTTTGCATAAATAGGGACATCTGTTAAACATAGAGAAGCATAAAAGGGAAACCCGTTGTACCTAGTCTTTATATTAGATAATTATACAGTTTAAAATAAAGGTAAAATGTTGAGCTCAAACAAAAGGAAATCATTAAAAAAAGATTAAACGACTGTCCCTTTTCCAAATTTTTCTGTTGCTATCTAACGTCTTATTCCTTTTTAATGTCTTCAGTCCACAATTAGTATCCTGATAAACTTGGCTTTGAAGTTTTTCTTTTTCACTAAAGAAAAACATTTCAGTATATTATTGAAAAAAATGTCAAATATTACAGAAAAATGTTTACAAAATACATGATCGTCTACCGTAAACCTTCTAGTGCCACTTTACCGTTGCTACACGGCTTCTGCAATAAAATGTCCACGCGAAACGCATCCAATCATATATTTCGTAGAACTAGCGTACCGTCAAAACTGCTTCATATAGGGTATAAAATGAAATAACATTTATTCAGTATTTCAGTTAGCAACGTAAGGAATATTCTCGAGATATTTCCGACGATATCAGAGCGTGGCATCAATTGTCTTTTGTCACCATAAATCATGGCCGCTTGCGCGTATTTTTCGCGCGTTTGTTGTTGCGCGACCTTGCGCGGTAAGCATACAAACGTACACACAAACGTTTTTAGCGTAGTCATGAACTTGAAATTTGCATTTATAATTGTTTTCATATTTCCCGAGTGTTGTGCGAATTTGTTTTTAGTAGTTTTTAATTAATTTTGTCGGTATAGCTTTATTGCGACTTCCCTACGATTACGCAAGCGATTGTTGTGCGAAAATGTGCAATTTACTCTTATGTCATTTTTTAACGAATCAGGGTCAAGGTTTGCTGTCCCAGTTTTGGCAGTAAAGGTCATGTTCAGACGAATTGTACATGTATGAGCATGGTGGTTCCACGTGCCTCTTTTGTGAACAATATGTATTTGAACCTTGTGGACTGAGCCTTGTGGTAATAGGTAAATAAATATTGAAACTTTTGTCTTACCTTATTTGTGTAAGGGTTGAAGATGAATTTGTTCTCCAATTCCTTCCTCGGCGTCGCAGCTATCACTGACAACGGCGTCGGTAGAGACTTCATCTCCTACAATAACAAATCATGTTACAATTCACATTGCTGAAACAACATTGATACAATGCATTCTTGTCTCGAGTCAATACGCACCTTTAAAATACTTTCTATTGGCGGTTGACTGCTATCGATAGCATTCTGTAAAGAAAACAACAAAGTGATTATTTTGGAGTTGATTGTGAAAGTGTTAAAAAACGTAGTACACACGGCGACACATCAAGCTATACATGTCCAGTATAACATGGCCTCGCTATGAATAGATTTCCCGTACAATGTGAGGATCCACATAAACTAGTTTTGTATAGCATGATTGGTCGTTGTGCGTACACAGTGTAGCATTCAAATAGTACTGATTTTCAAGTACTTTTTAATTAAAACCGTTCGATATTGAACTGCAGTGCTGTCAGAAACAGACAAGAATATAATTGTTGTCGGGATACCGTACAACATTTAAACCTACGGCAAAACCCACAGGCCCACGGGGAAATGCGGGCACGTTTAACGCTTTATAATTTACCGTGGGTGAGAAACAGGGGTGGTTACGTAGTCAACACGATACATAGTCATACGCATAATGAGATAAGCCGCGTTGCTCACATAAAAGATTGGACAAATTTGCACTGGCAAGAATAAAACTACTTTTACGAGAATACATTATGCCTCCTTAGCGAAGCGGGGCGATTAAATTTAGGGCCCGTTTACGGCCGACTATGCTTGTATGATTTACGAGTTTTACGGCAATAAATGTATTGTATTGTTGACGGAATCTGCCGGGGCCTTAAATATTCAATTCGACGAACTTATTTCGTCCTTTTACAACATAGCGGCAAATCAATTGGAAGAAAAGAGATGGAATGTTTATTGGTTGGTGTCATTCGTTTCTGAAGAACTGTCTATAGACGCTCGACTGTTATAGTGAAGTAAGGTTAAACATTCTTTTTACGTACACAGTATCGAAGATAAATAATTGTCTTCTTCTAAGAACGGTACAAACTACAAAGGAAAAGGGACTGAAGAAGCTTTTGTATTAAAAAAACTCTCATATTACATTGTTACCAGAATTCCCGTTTCATTTCCGTTCAAAAAAAAAACTAGAAATATGAAGGTCAAATCGCATCGATGGAAGTAAATAAATAATTGCAGTGTAAGTATGGTATTACAGCTAAGTTTTGGAGCTCGCCCAAATAGGGTTGCCTAATAAAACGGGTCGTTCATTCAAAACTGTCGACCTACGACAACAGTAGCCGTAATCGCAACGTTTTCATTTATTTGATCACCAAGTCGAGTCACGCAAGATCCCCTTATTTTGTAACCAATACCATGACCCTGTTTACACCTCACCAAGAAATGATTAAACACCATAAACGCTTTATAAATGAACACAAAATCTCGCCTGCATTACTCGGGAGGGTTAGGCAGAGGTACACCTATAGGTAGACCCACAGTTAGCCAGTTATATTTAGGTCCCATGAAATAGGGAGTCTATTGCCCATCAACCGTTCACAAATCCGGGTCAATACTGAGAAATTACAAATGCGAAAGACCCTATAACACTTTACCCGACCTGGGAATCGAACCCAAGACCTCCTCAGACACAATATTGTTCTGCTAAAGCGGCCATTTTATACCCCCTGCCCCGATGCATGACCACCGTAGACAAGGATTTCTTTGCCGGAAGAATCGACATAATGACAGATAGTGCAAAGAAATCTGTCATTATGTCGACACAATCTGTCATTTTGTCGATTCTTCCGTCAAAGAAACCCTTGTCTACGGTGGTCATGCTACGGGGGCTGATGCTCAGCAGTACCGCTTGCGACCACTAGAGCAACGAGGCGGCACTCATGGCATAAATATTAGTGAAGGTGGAAGCGTCAGGGTGGCCAGCGGAATTGAAATTTTCTTGCGTTTTTTCCAATTTGCAGGTCAGTGTCATGTTGTATGTCGATGAAAAATGAGTCGCGCAAGTAACACGTATGTAGTTACAGAATTAAAATCATTAAAATCATCAATACAACCCTCTAAATTCACCCAAAACAACCCCATAGAATGATTTTTTCATGAAATAGTTATTGAATGGGGGTTACATGAACTTAGAGAGTTGTATTAATGCTTTTAACGATTACAATTCGCGACTCATTTTTCATCAACGTACAACCTGGCTCTGACCGGCAAATTGCAAAAAACATAAGAAAATTTGAATTTAGCGGGCTACCCTGACGCTTTCACCTTAAGATGTAAAAGGCTTTTTAACAGTATAGTATGTTACACCCACTTGTCGACCTATCTACTGTTGGAGGCGCGAACAATACCTGCGGCGAACGTGTGGGATGTGGGTGTGAACTTCAAAGTTCAACATGTTCAACATTACAGGGAATTAGGGAGAGGCTTCTGAATTGACTGACGGTATTTGTGGCTATCTGATCTAATAATCGTTGCCGTTCAATAACATTGGACCAAAGACAAGTTCCTAGAATTCTTCTGCCTTTAATGATTTTTTTGCTGGCTGATCCCTGGGTATATGACTTTATTAAAGAAGGCTTACCCTTTTACTAATTAATAGAATATTAATGTTAGTATGGCCTCCCAGCTACCACTTTTTACATACAACTCATAGTACGGATTAATAAGGGACTGCATACTGAAATTCCTGAGTTCTCATTATAAATTATGAAGCAAATAAAAGCTGCTTCGACACAACTGTTGGTGATCGCTTAATTATTGACAACGTGGACGTTAGCCAGGGGACCGAACAGGCACGCGATGGTACTTAAACCAACCCTGGTATTTATATTTACAAATGAAAAATTTACTCTTGTGCAACATTGGCGCTTTCAGGTTGGCTACATTTCATTGACCGGACTGTTGTATAGATGTCGTGAGCACGATTTTTGGTCTAATTGACAGTTTGTCGACTTCAGTCAGGCGAAGTAATGGATATCAGGTACTTTATTGATGTTAAACTTAAATAAATGTATCAAAGGACCAATGATTATGAGATATATTGTGGAACAAGATGAAAATGATAATGATCAGGGAAGGGCTGTCTTGAAACCGTTTATCGAAGCATGAATGAGAGATGTTAATATGAATGAATTGAAGCAATGAATATTTCCGGGGGTGAGCTAAGGACTCCTCATCAAACTGACCTGTGACTGGATACCGTTGGGTATCCTGATTGGAGGAGGTCTGTGTGGGGCTCCCGTTGAACCGGAACCGTCGCTCTGCACCAAAAAATATACATTAATATTCTATTCACCTCCCCTCTTAATAGAATTACGTTTTGGGATTTCTTAAACGACGTCTCTGAATTGGATTTGTTTCGTTTTGCGGACGGGATCTGGGCTCGTTACTCGTCTAAATTGTGCTTAGTTTGTAGATCTTATACTACACAGGTATAGGTTCTGATTTCGATTGTACGTTTGCTTTGAAAGGTAACAATACACACATACGATTTCCTAACTTACAAGTTCTCCGTATCAAATGTATTCTGCCATTCCTCAACGTATGTACATGTAGCAAGTTCCTCGAGTGATCGAAGTTGCTGGCGCCGTTTTGGAGTTAACCACATTAAACTTAATTACAATGTACGCCTGATGAATAATTCAGCCAGGAATTAACTAGTCCAAGATGTGGCTGTGTTACGGCATGAGAAGTTTCAAATGAGACGTGAAAAGGCCGGTCACGCATCGTATGACCCCCTTCATCAGCCCTACGAATGCGACCATAAGTATTAATGTGACTCCTTACACGCTCTTGGTCCCATTCTAAATCTAAACAAAAGCTTAGATAAAGCACCACAATAATAAAACGAGTTCTTAAAGAGTTAAACCAGGAAAAACTTGTAGTGTCGTTAAGCATATTTCAGGGAAGCAAAGCGATCAAGCACAAAAGATGGTGGCGCCCGAAGCGACGGAGTTGGTAGGGAATTTAAAAAGTTTCATGATAACACAACATTTTCCTGTCTGATATTGCTTTGTAAAGCGTACAGCTTGACAATAAACACCATTGTGTACCGATAAGCAGTTGTAACGAAATTTTTCTCAATTCTCGCAAGGAGCGCAATAACGAGTGTATCTGGCACGTTTGAACGCCAGACACGTGTCGCTTTTCATTTATCATAACCTTATAGAACGTTCTAGTTCTTTCCACATGTGTATGAGGAAGGTTTAAACTGGATCTTTTTAAGCATTTGAGCTATTAATTCATTTAGATCCTTAGAAGATAACCATAATATTCTCGCTACCTTGCATGAGCTGCTCAATGTATTTTTTATCAGCTTAGCTAACACACTTAGAGTGGAACCTCATCTGGCAGTACAGAATCGCAGTTTTCCCTGCTCCTATACTGCGACAGAAGAGGATAAGAGCATGCAAAAATGCAATTCCGTGCTGGAAGATGTGGCCGCAACCCTTAGCGCTCTATAAACAGATTTCACTCCATTAAAGACAGTAACTTCATTCGGGACGCATAACACCCAGAGGGCAGCATATAAAATCCCGTCGCGCCGCATATAAAACATTGGCAGATTGCAGGGTGGCTGTGGCTTTAAAGCATATCATCATCATCATCATCATTTCAGCCGAAAGACGTCCACTGCTGGACATAGGCCTCCCCCAAGTGTCGCCACATTGACCGGTCCCGTGCGATTCGCATCCAGTGGATCTCTGCAACCTTCACCAGGTCATCGGTCCACCAAGTGGGAGGCCTTCCAACGCAGCGCAAAAAAAAAGAAAAGCATATAGTTTATAGATATAGTTGAAAGTGTTTACCTTGCTGTGAGCGATATGGGGGCGGTGATGCCGGACGCCGTTCTGCGGCGCATGTGACGGCTTCTTGAACTCGCTCTCTCGCCGAGATGGTGGGCCTAAAGACAAAGGAAACATATTTATTAGTAATCTTATTAGTAACACTAACAATCCCCATAAAGAATATTGTGGAACACTGTTAAAAAAAAAATAGCCTAACGCCCATACAAAAAAAGGTGATTCCTTAAGTAAGAAATTAACCTTGTTTAATTTACCTCAACAGCTTATTCTGTTTCGTCCAAACATCAATCCCGAAGAGACTTAAGTAATTATTGTTTGGTGTCAACGTTTACTGCTTCCCGAGATTTTTATGGATTAATAAAAGACCGACATCACCTCGGTGAGGAAAGTCTCGAAATCATAAGGCACTTTAACTCCCGTATAACTAAAAGAAGGGGGTGGAGCTCTCCGCCCCCCCCCCCTGCCACCCCCGGGACTCGTGAGGGGAATCTCGGCTAGGTGTTTAGCTGGTTTATGGAGATTGCGATCAGGACAAAGGAGTCCAAGTTACGACGCCTAGATTGCGCACTGATCCATATAGTCCCCTCTAAATAGATAGCTACCTCACCTTTTTTCTATCAGAAAGTTATAGAATGAGTTTTATAGTGTTTGTATTATGTGTGGGGAATAATGGAGTTCTTTGTGTCTACGGGTATTATTGGGACGGATGTCGTTAACTTAATCCCGGTATAACAGGAGGTTAATGGAGGAATGTGACCCACCCATCGTAATATAATAATTTGGGTTACTTTACTGCCTCATCCATTAATCTACTCTACAACTGAATACATAAATATTCAAACTTCATAATGGAATGTATTAATCATCACACTCCACCGAGACCATATCAAATATTCCCAACTATTTTCTAAAGAATGCATGGGAAAAAATCTCATGCTCTTCACAAGGTAAATTGGATTACAGCAACATTCAATAAATAAGATGATTTGGTAATTTTGAGGCCACCTCTTAACAGTGTGCGCGCGAGTGCAGAATGTGTTCAATTACTTGCACGCACGTAATGCTTACATGTGATTGGTCAATTTACTATTCCCCATTACCCTACCCGCTACCAGTTTACAACCGCTAATGCGATTCACTAACAAGAGCTGATCATAACATTCATAACTGAACCTCATTTAGCGATAAAACGATGCGCAAGGGAAACGCAGGGTGAAGTTAGCACTAAATACTGTGTTTTACGGGTATTGCTTTTGAGATACGACTAATGGTTGATGGCAATAGGCTCGCCCCCTATTACATGGGACGTAAACATAACTGGCGAAATGTCGGTGGCCTATTAGGTACAAGGGTTAGGCAGAGGCAGCCTAACGCTTCGGCGATTACAGGCGTTGATGTTATGTTTTGTTATGATATGTTATGTTGTGTGGGATACGACTTTTTAACTAGAACTGTTACTCAACAGATAAAGAAAAACGTATGTTTCATTACGTAACTTATATTGACGATATACAACATTAGTTTTAGTATATGCGAAACCTGATACACGTGTCTAGTATTTTTATGTAAAGAATCTGTGTATAAAATTTCAAAACTGTATCATGAAAAATCGCAAAGATATAAGCTTGTTCTGTTACCTAGTTGTCCGCACAAAAACGCGGTCACCACGCGGCGCGCGCCTCAAGCGTCGTCTTGAGCTCATTGATAATAATGATTTGGCAGTAGGTACCTAAATTATTGCGATAGGTACTCAAAGTCGCTCGGTATCCAACTTTTAACTTTTTTAAATATTTTTGGGAAAAAATATAACATGGTTTAAAAATTATTGGAATCGATTCAGTAACTTATTCTGAACAAACTATATTCAGGTTTCGCATATACTAAAAATAATGTTGTATTTATTGGAATATCGATGAAAACAAAATGCAGAGGCATCATAAAATTGTTGGAATTTTCTATTTTCCCCAGGAAGTTTCAATATTAATCAACATCGTATGTTCACAGTACGTCACCCGCTTCATCCCGAGCAGCACCGCTTCAAAAACTCTCAGGCTCAATACACGTATCGGTGCAATCCGACCACCTTATTGGATTAGAGGCAAAAACACCGCACGATAATCTTCTCGGCAATAACTCGAGTATTTTTTCGGTAGCTCATATTATAAATGGATATTTTATTTTTATGGGAACGGATACCGTGTGAAAGAATCGCTTCTTGGATACTTTATTTGAGATTTTTTTTAAACTAGATGCGGCGTGGGTGCTTGCTGTTCTAGTCATGCGGAAAACCCTTGGATTTTTTAAAGTTGACTGATTTTTTGTTACTCTAGGATACATTTACATCATAATAAGAAACATTTTGGCCGTTTTCCGAATGCATTTCAAGCAAAACAATGCTTGCATTTATATCATCATCTGCCTAGCCTCTTCCCAACTATGTTGAGATCGGCTTTCTGTCTAACCGGATGCAGCTGAATACCAGTATTTTACATGGAGCGACCGCCTATCTGACCTCCACGACCCTGTTAGTACTGCGTAATCCGATACCCCTTGGTAAGACTGGTTGTCAAAATTTTTGGGCCTCTGACTACCTAACGACTGTCAAAGATCTACAAATGACAGCCGGGACCAACGGCTTAACGTGTTTTCCGAGGCACGGAGGAAACTCGGTATGTAATGGGTGGTCACCCATTCACAGACCAACCTAGACAAGCACGGCTTAACCTAAAGAACGACCCGAGCGGCTGATATTATTTAGCCACGACCTCCTCACTCTGCCTGCATTTATATCGTACCTAATAATTTGTATTCCCGAACTAAGATTAAGCAGAGATTACTCGTGCTTGCATCGTAACTTTATTCACAGCTCTCAAACTTATGTGCGAGTATCAGAAACTTAGACACTTCTAAACAAAGAGCGAACTTCAGCATCGCACCATTCTGCGGAGAGCAACAAATTCAGTTATCAGCTTAGCTCTCGACCTATATCCTCAATATTCAAGTAAGAATGGCAGCATTGGTAAACTGAATATTGAGGAGTAGACCGTCGACAAAAGAAGACGGGCACACAATGCAAGTCGGGAGCGCCCAAGATCGGCGCGCGTGTCGAATTCACCTAACAAATACACACCGTTACTTTATTGTAGCCATTGTTGATTCAAATCCGACACATCACCTTTATAGAATCTTGTGAGAAATCAAATCAATTTATGATTCAAAGAAAAATAGATGCTCCTAATGATGCCAATTTTTATGTTGACATAATTCTAAGATTTCCGGCATACGAAATCCTATAAGCTGCTTATGAAAACGCTTTATGCCTATACAACCTTCCATTTGCTGCAGCATGATTTATGTATTCGCATTTAGCTTTATTATAAGTGTCATAAAATTGATTAGCCGCTAACGATTCGCCTTCATCGCTTCGGAGGGAAATTGTTACTGATGTCCACAAATGGTTGGCTGTCAACTTGCCACTTGCCACTACAATGTGCAATTTGATCACCGCCTAACCTGTCATTATTTACGCTATGATGTTCAAGTCCTTTGGCACTGTCATTACTTAACCCGTCATCATGTTTAGTGCTAAAAGAACAAATAAATCATGTTACTGTATTTACCTTTTGTCATTTACTAAAGGAAGCTCATTATGACGGTTTATTGCAGGTCAAAGACCGTAAACGTCAGTATTTGTAATCATAATCTTAATCATTGCATCCTTCTGACGAGCAAACATTTCAGGTTATTTATAGTGTGGAGTGCTTTTTGCGGTAGATTAGCTAGCCACGCCCTCTATGTATTCAATGCTAATAAGTTTTTCTACTATCATTGGCTCCGGTGTTCGTTACACACCTGTGTGAATAAATACATAGCTAATCGTTAATACTTGGTCGTCTTTCATACATGGCCGATCATTAATATAAATAATTTAAATTATTATTATTATTTATTTATTTTTTGTTTAATTTCATAGTTAACAAATAAAAGACACCAGGTGGCGTACGGTGTAGGTCCATATCCTGTGTGAACAACCTTTTATTTCTTTGCGACCGAAGTTGAAGTAAAAGAAAAAAGATTAAGAGTCGATCAGCTGCCATCAGTGGCAGCCCTGATTGCTTCTAGGGTAGTTTTATATGAGCGGGTTGGTGGGGTGTGGGGAGGAGGGGGCGCGGTGAGAACAATGGCCAGTGGTGGCCAATGACGCGAGCACCTGCGGCCGTTGACACGTGCGCACGCGCTCGCAGGCGACTCGCACTGCTTTGTTGTTAATTACATGAATTGTATTTGCGCAAACGATTAAATTAGTATCATACTGGAAAATCTGGTTTGTTTTGGAGAGGATTTCGCAAAGCAGTCGTTTTCTTAAGTATCTTTGAACTAAATAACTTCAGTCAGGATAATCCTGAGTCCTAACACGCACGCGGTTTGAAAGAAGTCCTGGTACAAGCTAAGCTACTATTATAACTAAATATCTATACATATAATAAAATTGTAACAGGCCGATTCGAGATCTTTATTAGAGCAACAGAAGCCAAAACGACAGTTTTTAGAATTTTTGTCTGTCTGTCTTTCTGTCTGTGTTTGTAAGCGCATGACTTGATGCCAAAACTACTGCATGGATTTGAACGCAGTTGTCACCGCTCTACTGCTAGATGCTTAACTTAAAATATAGGCTACATTAGACATAGTTTTGGACCCGATAGGTGGCGCTGGGGCGGTTCGCTAATTTCGTATAAATAAGTTCAAACTTAATACAATTTCCGAACCACTATTTTTGGCCTTCCCTCGGGCATTATCCCACTAACTGGAATAACAGATAATGTTTATACCGCGTCGTTCCGCTCTTTGAGCGTAATTGAATATTAAAAACAGTAATATACCAGTACCAGCACAGTGTAATTCATAGCTACGATTTGCATATTTATATTGGAATCGAATGGAACAGAATCTGTCACTTAAACACGCAAGTTAAAGCGTATTTTAGACTTGAAAATGCAGCTTTGATATCTGCAAAGGCGGAAGGATGATGATGATGATATCTTAGCTTTTAGATATGTCACGTACTCCATTCATCGTTTAACCCAACTCCAAGACAACAATAAACAACTCAGCACTGTAAAATCTGAGGTATTCACTGTGGATCCCGTGACTTCGATTGCTTTTACGCTTTTAACGTCAAACTCGTTCGTATGTCAACAAATATTTCATGACTTTTGTTCGCGTTAATGGCTGCGGAGGTCGCATTTATCAACAAGTATTGAAAGGTGGATTATTGCCATCATAACAGAAGATTTAGATGTATGGATTACTACAAATATTGTTTGAAGTATAAAGGTCCTAGTGAAGTAGAATGCGGGACACGCGTCGTCTTTGTTCAGTCCGAGGTCGCAGCTCACCGCGAAACGTAACGTAAGCGGGTCAATGCGATCTGCGACGACAGCTCTCGAGGCCTTTCCTTCCACTACAAGGAAGTTAATACGATTTATGCACAACACCGACACTTGTCCGTGTTATACGCAATTTATAAAACAACTCAGATTCTTAGATACACGGCGCATCACTTGCTTCCGCCTGCGACGACCTTTGACAGAGAAAAACTGTTTTCTATCACAACTTTCTAAATTGGGTAACACTTAAATTATCGTGATTGTTGCTGCCTATAGAATTTACTTGGCATTTATTTTGTTTGGTAACCATGTCTAATTGCTGTTTTGAACATAGCAAAATATGGTTACGAAACCTAAGTAGATAGACCCTAATGCCAAACCATAAGAAAAGCTACAAACCCAGCTGCACTTAAAAAGACTACTGTAAAAACGCACTAAATTCCGCGCAAAGTGATCAACAGACGAATTGCATTCTCCCTTTACGACTGAAAGGTACAAAGCAAATCATTGAAGAACACCGACCATTTGCTAAACAAAGGGATTTACTTTGAGGAGTTATTTTTATTTGTTTTCTATCACAGTACATCGGTTATGGCTCGGTGGCGAACAACCGTTGTTTTGTATGCAGACGAGCGACTGCATAAACAGAGAACACACAGACACAATCAATGGAGTACCTCAGATACAAAGAGGGATGTGGATGATTGGACATTTGCACGACGGAAAACATAGTTTTAGTTTGGGAGACAGAAAATTACTTTAGGGACAAAGAAAATAGTGAGTTATAGACACAAATCAATAGCGTAACGGAAGTTGTAATACCACAAGAAGAAGAGACTTCGGAAACAACGTAAGTTATCATTATAGACGGAGTAAAGGAAAAACTGATCGAGACACAAAAAAACTTGCCGCGACCACATAAAACAGCGAGTAAAACCAATCATAAGGGGTGATGTATATCTATCGCGGTTCGCAAACGGATTAAATGAGTTAGAAAAGAACATTTTCGTAGCAACTTCTGTAATCTTGAGGTAATTCGCAATACCTTCGCCCCTCACAGTTTCCTCGTCAATAAATAACTAAGTTTATTTCACGTTGATCCTAGCACTAACATATTTCACTCCTTTCAGCATTACGTCGAGGAATCTTTTGTTACAACTAGTGTCATAAAAACAAGATAACTTGTCATAATTTCATTGGAGGAACGTTTTTGGGTTGGGTCCTAAATGAATATTAGTAACGAGCACCGAGGTTATTACATATAGCTCGGCGGTTGCGGTACAACCACGATTTAGACTCCCTCCAAGCAATAATCCTGTCCGAGAATAATTTACCATATTACAACAATGGGGAGAGCCGAATGCGAACCTCTCTAGGTTAACCTCTACGTGGATGAGGTAGTAAAGGTTTTTAGGTTGGCATTCAGTTTATGTAAGCTAACAAATAATCTTAATAAACATTTCGAGGATCGGGGGAACGAGGAGAGTACTAAAAGGTTCCTATACGTGTCCGTTACTGTTCGCTATTAGGTTTTGTTACCAAATCAGTAAGGCATTCGTCATAAGCTTTTGCGGACTTTTGGAGATTATGCACGAACTTGCGGTTAATATTTGCGGTAATGGCTCTCGCAGAAGGTCTAACAAGTCATGTTTAATTTTCGTCTGTAATCAAAATTTTGTGGTTTTGTTACCGAAGGTCACAAGTATTATACAAATATTAGAAGACGGAACTTATTTAATTATGTAGGAAGGTACTGTGGATTTGAAATAGTTAGAGAGGAAATTAATAAAATTGAAGTTGACCCGTGTTCAATTGTTGACATTAAACAATCGTTGGTTACAAAATATGCGTTTAATAATGTGGTAACTATTGACACTACGATATACAACGAGATAAATAAATGTTTGACGCTGAGGTTCAACGAGACAGCCGCCTTGCGACATCGTGCAAGAGTATGTTACATCAAAAATGGCATCGCGGCACAAAATACGAGTAATTCCTGAAATTTACATATAATCAACGTCTATTCGAGGTCTGGCGGGGCACGTTCGACGTCTGCCGACAACACTCAGCCCATTTGTATGCACATCACACACTGGCGGATTTCAGACGACTCGCTAACAAGCGTATGTTTATAAGTATTACTGCTTATTTCCAACAAAAACTATGCAATTCAGGTATCAGTAGCATTCTCCCTTCAGGCGGATAAACAAAGCCCTCGACCCAACGCCTGGCTGTGTGTTTATATTATAACACACGGCTGGAGTTGTGTGCAGTAATAGCAGCTAGATTTAAAGATTGCAGTCGTGCCACGATATCGCTTTCATAAACACAAGCCATTTTATAGAAACAATTTCGTAACAATTATTATAGCTATAAAGAAAACACGATGTTTACTGAATCAAACGTTAAACAAACTAAGTATAAAGGAAGTCAAATGTCGGGCTTTGATATTTGTATCAAAGGGTGGGCGAATATTTTCCGAATAAGAGACACGTTGAAGATTACAGAAAATTCGCAAACAGAAGCGGCGCACACCCCAATTCCCCAACCCGCCCGTCCGCCGCCCGGTGCGGCGTCCCCCAACTCGCACAATGAAAATAGATTATAAGTGGGTAACTGGCGGAGATAGGAGTAGCGAGACGCATGACACGCGTCCAGTGTCAAACGGCCATAAATTGTCCAGTCGCCGACCACCGACCTACACGCTACTTTATGAACGCCACAACCGCACATCCTAACCCGATACACAATATATATTTTGTATGTTGTTCATTTTTCTCGGCTGGCGTCGGAATCAATTCCCAGCTGTCCCTCGGGGGCAATACCTCATATCGGTGTCCTGAGAGCCGTGCCTCATGCCAATATACTTTGTAAGTAGACGGTACGCACACCAACAAACCACCCATGTTGTTTGTTATACGCGTTATAATCCACAAATAAACATGTTATTATGTCGCTGTAATTTCCACGACGATTATAAGAATTTTCTGCGGCGCGCGTTTCAAGGGTTAAGCCGCCAGCGAGAATAAGAATGAAGAACTAATGAGGCTTAATCCTCTAAAAGCCGTAGGTAATAAGTGCATAATGATGTGGCTAGAAAGCGGGAATGGCTAACGACGGCAGGCAGTGAAGAATAAACTCCATTGGCTCACACAGCTTCCTGTACATTTATCACATTTCCATGCATGCATATTTCACAGCGCGGCCGCACAAAGAGGTGAGCGAAATAAAAGAGTGAACTAACAGAAATAATAAGAGTAATTCAGCATTCATGTCGGCTTTACCACCTCCGAAGAATTACCCTCATAAATCTTTCATTCGCGCCAGTTCAGCTACTCACTTATTAAAATAATCCTGAACTGTATACGCGACGGTTTACCGTCGTTATTTCGTAAATCCCAATATTACCCCAAAATCCGTATCCCATTTAAACAATACGTACATTGTAATCTCGATTACAAATGTAAATTATATTTGCGAGGGCCGTGTTACCGTGTAATAAGGCCGGGGAGCCTGAATGAATGTCAAGGGTGAACACACCACGGCTTACAATAAAACATCCGCGTTTATGGATGTGTAAATGATGACTGATAGACGAGTCGGATCAGAGGCCAGCGCTTGCCACATAGTGCTGATTTGCGAAATGTTACGTAATTTGCATTCTCTAATGAAAATAACAAGTTGATAAGGAAACGTGCGGAAGTTACATTTATCATGGCGTAGGTCGGGGAAATGGCGGTGAAATAACTTTCCCCATTTCATTTATTTCTTCTACATATAAAGCGTACTAGTACTATATCTACTTGCTATGCATGCAGTATCACAATGTAAGTTGCTATAAATTCTAATTAAAGTTCAAGTAATTACGACAATGAGTCTGTTAATCGGAGGAAATCTTCCTCTAGAGAGCAATAATTCTAGAACAGATTTACATAACATTTCTAAATCCTTACTTAGTTTACAATTTCTGTCTATAAACCACGTTATTACTCCCAACGTTGCACGAAAAGCGGAGTTATTTAGTAACGAGAATTAGCGAACACTTTGTGGAGTACAAAGTGCAACATGCAAAAATGACTGCGAAAAGTTGAGTAATATACAAAGCCAGATGAAACAGAGGCGCAATATGAAAAGTACGTTCATGAGCCGCGGTGTGCGGTTTTGGGGAGGCGATGGACAAAAGAAGGGGGACTTTTATTTTATTAGGATATAGTAACGCTAGCGGTAAAACAGGCACGTCGGTGGTACTCGAGGCGTAAAGCAATAACGTTTAGGGTTTGAAGAAACCTACATAAGCGTAGACAGTTCATCTCTGTCACGTTTATACCGCCTTCGCAACTTGGTGGTGGAATGAGAGCGCTTTTCTATCCGTTTATAATGATCTTTATACATAATATCCTACTGATGACAGTTTAATTTACTCCTGTCTAGACATTAGACAATAAGCCGAAAGTTCGACCTTCAATATGAGCAATAGGCTAGCCGCCAATCAAATATAAGCTTATTGTGGGCGTTGTGACATCTCTGCCTACACATTACCTTTAACAGGTGTGAGTCACTGTTCAAAGAAACTGGGAGAATACTGACTAAGTTATCTTTAAACTGTCTCTAATTTTCTTTATAATGCTAAATGATGACACAATAGGTTAAATAATTAAAAATCTAAAACAAAAGTTCTGAAGCTTCACAGGACAAAATATTTGCAGAGACTACAGAACAATAGATCCACCAATACCATCGTACGTAAGCCAAACAATTCGTGCAAGGCGACACTATTTGCCCACTCTGGCCATAAGACAATTAAAATCACAACAGTTCCCGTAAACCATCGGTAGGCGTCTAGGCGGCCATTAGTAATGAATGGTGAGAACAATAGTGGACCACTACGGGCCATACCGCCTTCCACGGCCGTGATTGGTAAATTGAACCTTGACTCCGCAACTGGGTCGAATACATCTTGTACTATTCATGACTGTGAAGTAACTGTGCAGTATGCCCACTGTATAATGTATGGGCTGGTAGAAAAGGACGGATTATCTCATTAGAATCGTATTTGTCAACTTAGTGTTACTACTGGAAGATTTTCTAATAGTAAGTCTTTCAAATCCATGTAGTCCTTGATTATAGGCTTGACATAACAGAAACACTGCAATTGCAGATTACACTAAATCCAGCGTCAATTTATGTACGTACTTCAGCATCTTTAATGGAAGCGCTTCATCAAGAGTGAACCCTCTGCGTCCATTCTATTCAATGGCATTCGTTGAAGTGAGTCTTTTGTTTTTCTGGTGAAAAGCCACTGAGTCATCTTGGACCTTCACATTTAGTTAGAATCTGTGACGTATCTTAAACGCTTCCCACGCTTTCACTTTCTGCTGGTCCCCTTACGTCTTACCTCAATGATTAACACACGTAATTTTTCGTTTAGGAATGCAGTGTATTTTAAAAAACCATTCTTTTTCGCCCTTAATGGCTTTAGAAAGGAAAACCACAGACAAGAACACACCGGAATAGCAATAAGGTGAGAAAGAAACAAAGTGCCGTAGGGCAGACACCGACTTTTAATGACATAGACAACATATTTTATGCGAAACAGGGGGACATGATTTACCAAAGTCGGTGTATCAAATGTCACATCAAATAAGTTATGAAAAAAGTTCTTTGTGGGTTTATCTGTAGTAGGATCAACGCCTACAAAATCATCGTCTTTAGTGCGTTGAATTAACTTACTCACAAATAAACTAAAAACCTTAAGCACTTTCTTACATCAACGCTCATTCGATATTGGAATCATATTCAGGCTACACCACCCACTAAGTGTACCCCCGAACCCTTAATTTCTCGGCCCGCGTTTTGCCAACACGTTATACGAGTAAATAAAACAAGCAGCGACTGAAACGCTTCATAACTACCTCACTTTTTATTACCAGACTTATTATTGCGTTGCATTGCACTACTTTTGAAAGCTTTCGAATAAGCTTTTAAAGATTTTTTTTTTTGTTTCCTCTTTACAGCGTATTTCGATGGTATTATGTGGTTTTTATTTAGTAGATAGTGTTTTCAGTTTTAAACTAAATCCTTCTAGAAAGAAAATAAAATTAGTAGCATGTAAACAATTTCCAAAGTGAAATAAGTTATCAACTTATAACCGTCTCAATTAAAATAAACTTCGCTTAATAATACCTGCCCTGTTATTAAAACAAAACATTTCTGCATCACTTGCAGCGATAATAACGCAAGTGGGGTACCGCTCAATCATTATTTATGGAAAAATTGCATGTCCGTATGTGCGTCATCAAGCAATTTCTCCTTACGGTATAACGGTACCTTTGTCATGCATAAAGTATGCTTGTAAGCTTGCATAAATTCAAGTAACAATATCATAAAATCCAGGATATTTTCTGAAGACAGCTGAAAGAAATTCCTTTCTACTATTTAATTCTTAAATTCATTTAAAATATTAAGCGTTAGATGGAACAATCAGGAACATTATGCTCCCCCCAATCCGTTTGAATGCCCCCCTCGGGACCCCGTTAAAAGGTAACTTGTCAAATACAACATGCCACCGGTTAAAATCTCGGCTTTAAATTAAACTTATTTTGACTGAAGAGATGGCGTGTCGACATATTGAAACTGTCGGTCCCAATTAGGAGAGGAACATTATAAATGCTCTTTTACCCATTAATTTGTAACTTGTGGAGCTACTTACAATTTGCAAGAAATAAGTCGGTGTACTTATCACAGTATTTTTAAAAATAGCACGACAAAATGTTATAGAATTGAATATTGCGGTCGTTATAATGAGCGTCTCTGTACAACCCTCAATGTACAAGGGGCTGGGACTGGTTGATATGTCAAAGGAAACACGTCCTTTGTACATAAAAAAAAACCGGAAGTGTCACACGGCTCACCTTGTCGCCGACATAGCATCGGAGCTTTATCGATACCCCTGAGAATATTGTTCAAAATTGTTCACCTTTACAAAAGCAAATGTGCCTTAATAAATTCAATTCATTTTGATTTCTCATTACGCTCTTTGCAACTGCGAAAAGAGCTTCTTCATCCAATGATTGATTGAGATATTTCTCGATCAATTCAGAGAGCTTACTCAATTACTCAGTCACATTACATGAAGGTACACATAAACGCGCAAGCTGAGGCAAACGATCTATATATAACGACTTTTTTATAACCCGTAGCTGACCTACCTCTTATTTATCAGTCCGACAGTTTTCTTAGCTCGTTTACAGACCTCTTTCACGATAATGTGATCATAACCCAATATTTAGAAGAGTCTTTTAGCGTTATTTTCGCCGAGATACCAAAAGCCTTTCAACTTTAATAAATTATGGCTTCAAAATGTTCGTGAAGTCTACTACAATAATTATGAGAACTTAAGGTTATTGAATTACCATTTGTAACGTTGTATCCTTCTTGGGAAGGATTTATCTTTGGATGGATGTCTTTATATAATGTTTCTTGTTAGAGACTTGAGTATCTTATTCTGTTCTACGTTTCTCCTATATGAAGATATTGTTGTAGCCCTCGTCCAACCATGCAAGATAAATTGGAGCTGGTGTAACATCTGATTAGTCT
Source organism: Noctua fimbriata (assembly GCA_905163415.1). Classification (NCBI taxonomy): domain Eukaryota; kingdom Metazoa; phylum Arthropoda; class Insecta; order Lepidoptera; family Noctuidae; genus Noctua; species Noctua fimbriata. The sequence goes on along the minus strand of LR990929.1, from coordinate 4,971,568 downwards.
CAGATTTACCCTTTGTCCTCTTAACAAAACAGAACACGTATTTAACACATCCGAAGCCGACAGGCGTCGACCTCGCAAATGAGCGTTCTATCGTGAAGCGACCGCTCGTACATTGTCATCTGAACCTGACTACATTTCCATAAGCCGAGGAGACCGCTGTGCAGTTCACAGCAGGATATTAGGATCACAATAATGCAGTGACAAGTCAATTTGTGAGCATGCGTCGCGGAGGCGTACCGTCCGCGGTTGTCAACGCTGACCGATGTCCATCATTTATCATGACCGCCCATCAAATCATCATCGGAATGTAATGGACACAGAACATGTTGTGACGAGATAAGTCGTTAACGGAATTAAACCAATGCACGTCCAATCGCACGCTCTTGTTGCTGTTGCCCGCAATGTCAATATAATCACGGTTAAATAATGGTTCCAGCAAATTACCCTTTACCTCCTGCGAGGAGAATAGCTTTATTTTGCTTCGTAGAAACTTTTGTTCCATTTCCTCTGTCTCTTCGATAGGCTAGGAATTCATTTTCAGTTATACGAATATCTAAAATTCCTATCTTGTAAAATCTGAGCCAGCATTTTTATTCTCTGTGATTACGATCCATATAAAATCCGAAGCATTCTACACGCCAATTTGATTTAAGATTTTATACGGCGTATTCAATGTAAATCTAGTCGACCTCAATAATCTGTAGAATATTCTTAGAATAAGAAATCCAAGCGATACGCGCCTGCAACTCAATAACTCACTGGGAAGTCAAGCAATAGCTAACTCGGCGGTTCAGTACGTCGCCGTTCGTAAGTTATGAGACGCATGCATCAGTAAAATGTGTTTTCTTACACCGACCAGACTTCTGTGTGCTACACGACTACACGAGCATGTTTCGACACTGTTTGTCGATATCAAGGCGCGGTTAACAAAAACTGCTGGATGTCATTACTATACGTCACTAGGTACAAATAAGGCTTGTCGCGTGACAAAGTGTTCAAGCCAATAAACCATCGGTTTACGTGATAAGGCGGCCGGCCGAGTTAGTTACGGTTTGACTGTGGCGTTACAATGGGAATTATGTTTTAATGACTTTGCTCATTGTTCTTCGGACATTAATTGTTTACACACGTATTGCATGCAGAAAGTACGGGTGACGTCATCGATCATATTACTCAACCTAAATAGAGTTTTTAATTAAAATTCCCATGTAAACTTGCGTCGCTTTCGTGGCGATAAAGTGATCATTCAACTAGTTATTTAAAGCGAGTATGCGAGTATCGTAAAATACAAAATATATTTCTAAGCGATAAATTATACGGTAAAGAAAGACGTGTGTTTATTATTACGCGCTAATTATTGCATGTGCTGGGTTTTTTCTTAGTCATTGGAAGAATACTACAGACGCCGCTGAGGCGGGTTGAGAGTAAATAATAGAATTAGGAAATTAGATAATTGTTTGGAACTTTCCCAGAGGAAATAGTGAAAGGCGTTGATGACAAACAAGTGCTTTGTTTCAGTCATTAGGCGTAGTGAACGGGGGAGCGGCGCGATGTCGCGTCTGCGGGCGACAGCGAACGCGTCGCATCACACGACACGAATGTTTGTCACGCGACACGGGCGTCGCTCGCGATTTTTGAATCATTTATCAACCGCTTGTTTACTCTGCTTTACGCTACTGCGACCGGTTTCGACGGCCGCGCAAAAACTGGGTCATTCTTCATTACGGCCACAAACGCGCAAGTCAATTCATTGATTTCCACAATCGCTTGTAATACATTTTTACGTTTAATTTGTCTCGCGTGACAGGACACTATTCCATTACGATATTGACAAGGGTCAATAAAGATCGAGTATTAAAGAGATAACAATCATATAAAGTGACATTAACTTGGTAACTAATCACGTTGTATGAGAGCGCGTTTTAAACAGGCACATAGTCAAAGAGCTAGTCGCAATGGAGAGTGACTTTCACAATGCACTCGTCGCATGCAAGTAAGCCAGTAAATGTCTATAATGTGCAGTGGCAGAATGGGGCTTCTCGCATAAATATAACATGTATGCAAGACCGTTCGCAAGTAATCTTGCTACATATTTATCTCTGAACTTTCCCGCAATCTGTTTGGCGTATATGTTTTGCATGTATAATTTATAGGACATCAAAGGTCTGGAATAAGGTTAGGTACATTGTTCCAACCGGTTTAATTAAGAGCTGCCGACTCTACCGAGAGTATCCGAATGATCGTAAAACGCGACGATAGTTGGCTCGGCTTTATGCGATGTCTTACAATTATTTCCTTCTGGAGGAATATCATTATTATATATTACTTCTTTTTATGAGGGTGACGTTTTATAGCGGTTCATTCTTTCGGATAAATCTTGGAGTTTTGAATAAAATTGCTCAGGGAGTGTGTAATGATATTAGTTACCCTATTTTGGGAGGATCAGCTTTGTAAGCATGTAATAAAAGGTTTATTTCATAGACTATACTTTTATATTTCCTCGTTTAAGTTTAAAGGAATGATCCACGTTAAATTACTATTCGTGTTTGATTTGATATCATTCAATCTAATTTCACAGCAATTTGCACACAAAAACTTCAACAATACTTTATATAAAAGAGTCGATAAAGCGAAGCAAACAAGAAGTACTGTTAATAAGTTAAAACAAGACCGTCAACGTCACGCTTGCTTGAATTTCCTACAGAAATGCTGTATAAGCTCTAGACTTGACATCGTTTATCGCTTAATAGACCACAATCCAAAGTAAGCTCATAGAGGGCACGTGAATGCATCGGCAATCTTTCGTCACGTCGTTTGTGCCGTGACGCGTCACACGTCACGCTGTCACGGCGCCACTGTGACGTCATCGTGACAGAGTGACCGGCCGGAGGACACCACTGAATCATTTATTATCAGACTACGGAAACCGTCGATCACAAACAACCCATTATAATATTTATAACACCACGCCATTTTGTGCCGTACCGTGCAATCTTACAATTTTCTCGCCTCACCACCGCACTAATAGAAATTATGAAATTAATTTCATAATGGTTGGTAATTTTCACAATTTATTTAATGGACGCATCAAGGATGTTGTGTCACGTTTGCTTAATAAAACTCACGTAGACAATTTTAAAGTTAAGTATTCTTTGTGAAATATTTTGTAAGGAAGATCCGTTTTTGAAAGATTTTATCTGTTGCATCATATGATTATGATTACTGATTACAGAGAAATGATACTGATACTGCTAGCCTGCGTCATCCCACTGCTGGGCAAAGGCCTCTCCCCATGACTTCCAGTTGCTACGATCCAGGGCTAATGTGGGCCACTGGTCGTTTGTTTTGTCAAGTTCGTCCCGCCATCTTCTGCGAGGTCTGCCGCGACGCCTTCTGGCTGTGTCAGGGCTCCAGAAAGTGGTTATTTTGGCCCACAGCTCATTGGGCATGCGGCAGACGTGGTCAGTCCAGTCCCACTTCAGCTTAGCGGCTTTTCCTCCTCAAGATAAATACAGAGAAATGACGTCCCAAAAAGTCTATCATTCATCCATAGCACGAACATGGGGCAGGTATACAAATTGGTCCAAATTAACGATTATGCAAACATTATCCATTTGAACGGGAAAAAAATATCGGATAACCACTCAGGTTCACCTGAAAAATGGTATATTCTGTAAAGTAGGAAGCAACGGTACAACCGCGTATCAAATAACTTTATTCTCTTTTGTTATGGTAATGTCCACCCCCGAAATTATCCCAACTGGATAAAATCTTGCGAGAAATAAAAACTTTTTGCTTCGTTTATATGGAGTTTGTTTTCCTTATTGTTTGGTAACTTGACCGACTCTGATTGAAACAATATTGCGATTAATGTTAATATGATTACAATTTTGTAGTTGCGCAATGTTAATTTAGCGGATATTATACAATATTTAGCAAAGTAAACATTATTGTTGAACATATTTGAAATCAAAGTGGAAGTGGGCGAGCAATGTTCTACGTATTGTTAATATTTTGATACGGTTTTGTTACTTCTTGTTACCAGCGGGAGTATCGCTCGCGCTCTAAAGTTGAAGATAAAAGTAATTCAACAAAATTAATTTACCTATGGAAGAATTTGTTGAGGTAACGAAAAATGACGAAATTTTGACGAATTTTTTGAGCAAAATGGCTTTCAAAAGAACAGTTCGGAAGTTCTATTTGAAATCAGACTAAATTGCTCACAAGCTAGATATTAGTTAGTAGTCATAGTAATTATTATAAGGTTTCTCGTATTTGGACTATTTGTATGTATTATAATATATATTAGTTTATTTCATTTTACTGTATATATGTGTATTGGTATGTACCTATTTATGTATATCAATCTATGTTAACAAATTGGATTTTTCTTATTTATTTTTTTGAACTCTATCACAATGCTATCCTATTTGACCCAAAGGTTGACTGGTAGAGAATGCCTTGTGGCATTAAGTCCGCCTATGTACCACTCTTGTACATGAAGTTTAAATAAATAAATTTTCAAGTCTATACTGTAACTGTTCAACTACCTCCAGCTAACAACCATGCTAATTCCATTATACACTAAATAGAAGTAGGTACAAAATATTTTCTTTCTAAAGGAACGTCACCGGATCGGGGCCAAGACGAAATCTATACGAAATTAAATGGAATTTCCACACCAATGGTTTGCGGATCTCTGAAGCCTTTTCCGGAGGCACGGCAACGAGCTGTGATCAAACGATACGGCCTGCGTCACGATTCTATGGATACTCCGATAATTTGGTCCATAGAATGTTTCTGGAATGGACCCTAGCTCTTTGACTAAAGATCGTTTAAAATTGCGTGTCAAAGGTTTAGGGTACAAGTTCATTGATAGAAGAGGTCTAGGTCTACAAGTGGATATCAATCCAATGTTATCTAAGGGAGCTAAAGCAAACAGATGGGATGGTTCTAATAGATAGATCTCAATATGTTATATAGATCAAAATAATGACAGTTAGATCAAGCTAGAATTACTACTTTTTTTTTAAATACTTTGCTCCACTCTAGGAATTTCTCCTGTATCGTGGGTGCGTTTACAAATATTTAAATTCACATACACAAACAACCATACCCGGAACAACTACCTGTAGGCCATACAAATATTTGTTCCGTGCGGGAATCGCACCCGCGACACGAAGCGAAGCAGTCAATCGCTCAGTCACTGCGCCAACCGGAATTACTATTAAATACAATATCAAAAAAAGACCATTACCAAATAACACAACCCTGAGATTTAAACGTAGAGGAATTCAGAGATCTCGATTCATCCTCATCAGCCGATTAAAAAGCCCCCATCACTTTAACAATTTATTAAAACTAGGTTGGTAATGTTAAATCTTTCAAAGTTATTAAGTAATAACGAGCTGGAAGCACTTGAAACTCAAACTACCTTCCCCAAGGACTTTCTGAAGTGGTCTAAGCTAGATATGAAGTCCTAGTTAATTTCTTCAAAGTTACTTTGACTGAAATTCATTGCAAGCATTTGTTTTATGAAGTTCATGGTGAAAATACTTTTGTTGTCACGGTCTTGACATACATTTTGTATGTTGTTGGTAAGATCTGTGTACTTGAGAAATATTTTATAAAATAGGTCAATATAAGACTCATTTTATCCCATATTGCTCCTGTTTACTTCAACAAATTAAGAAAACAAGACTGTTTAGCAAGTATAACTGCAAGACTCGACTTTTTTCCTAATGATTCAATCAACTAAACTAAATTTTTATAACTCTGTAATCGTTATTCTCATTTTCAGTATACCATCTTTGCTTTCAGATACTTCTAAAATTTCACTGCAATATTTTAACGCTCAACCTGCCGCCTAGTTCAAAATAACCGATGATATCAAACAAGCACTCAATCAGTATGCGTTCGACACTCCTAACAACACGAGACAAACCCGTCACCAAATTACGCTTGGACTTAATCAGAGTCCTACACCTACATACATAATACCACGATTCTCATCTCCAACGGCTTCAAATTGTACCGAAGGACTATGAAACCAGGTTTGATAAACATAGGAGCTTAGGAGTTGATAACAATGTAGTGGCAGGTTGCCAGCCTCTGGTCTATCTACAAAGGTATACAGAACGTATACAACTATGACCCGTATTGACTTTCCCAGTAGTGCGAGATGGGAATGCAGGGGATATTTTTGCTTTATCCAATTCATCTGCTCTGTATATTGACAATTAGATAACTCTCGTCAGGCAAACTGTAAATTCCCCTCTCACCACGGGTGACTACAATAGGAAGGCCTAAATTCAGTAGTGTACTACAACAGGTAGCTTTCTAAACAATTGATGAGTGCAAGGCACGATACGCAATGAAACATGGTGCTTACGTGCAGCCTGCAATGCAATTATAAGCTGTTCAAACTGACGAGTTGCACAATACAGCATTCATTACATTGCATATTGCTAAGGCTCCTATGATAATGTAGGTAGTACTTACATGGTGCAGGACTTGGTGGTTCAGCGCAGATCCCGATGGATTTGCTGGGGTCATCGATGAACCACTGCGCGAGATGGTAGTCGCCGAGCTTGGTCTGGATTTGCTGACTCACGCGATCCTGCCTGCCTGACACCTGTCAAAGAAAACAAGCTATTAGTTCTACAGTCCTCAATAACGTCAATGTGGGTCAAAATAACTCCGACTGTAATGTAGGTCAAGTTTATTAAGTGGATGTCGTTACAAACGATTAAGATATTACAGCACAAGGCTGCGACGTCTTTTTATAAATTAACAGCATCCTTTTTATTTCGAGGAGATTAAAATAAATCTCGAGAATGAAGCTGTACGGATAATAAAGTAAGGATCTATTTGGTCTGGAAAGAACTTTGAAGATGAAAACGGGGATAGAAACGAAAGAGAATTAATAGCATCAGGAAGTGAAAGTGAGTAAGTGTAAGTATAAATGTAAATAAGTAGTATTTCTGTCTGTGTTTTGTATATTTTAGTATCAAGAAATGATAAGATAGTAGTGATATTCACAAGCAAGGCCAATAAAACAGTTGACAAAGCACAGTTTGCTTCAAAGGTCTAAACCTATCCCCCTCACGTTTACTAGCACGCCAAATTTTTGACCTCGTTCTAGTATAACCTAGTTTCCCAGCCTTGAAAATGTCTAGGCATCTGTCTCTATAGTGCCAGGTTATATATATAGTAACTTGAAGCCTTAATTGAATTGACTTTAACTTGTTCGCAATTAATGTGGATCAACTATGAGCATTTGTTAAACCCAAACATAATCAATATAAAATACGGTCTCTTCATCAATTTCAACTTTAGTTTGAGTTAAGCTTTGTCTAAAAACTATAGATCCTTTTTTAGCTATAATAAAATTTTGATTGTTATTAATTACAGTGTCATGTAAGCTATCAATGATGTCACCATCATCATCATCATCATCATCTTAAATCCCCTTTAAATGTTTATATGAAAAAGTGCCAATCTCGTCTGATGGTTTGTGATTAGGTTGTCAGTTTATCGTGTGATACATCGTTTAGATTGTTTATTTATGTTATACTCAACTCCATCTGTCATTTTGTAGTCTAGCTGATTTAATATTTAGCGTTGGCAATGGGTTTCATGTTATTTACTCGGATGTCTTTGATTTTAAGAATGATTGGTGACTTATTTATATCGTTGTTTGAGTGAAAAAAAGTTCAACAGCATTGTTAATAATGATCTTAATTTTTGTTTTAAGATCTTTACCAATGTATTTAAAAGCCTTGCAGCCACTGTTATTAAACTTTTTGCTCCGTGCTTTAGTAGATTTTATTTTCTTACTCAAACACTTAAGAATCATAATAGCCGGTTAAAGAAAAGCTTGACGCCATATTAACTCAAGCTCAGACACGTGCCCTTTGTATTGAATGCCCATACTTCAATGAAAAAGAAGCAAAAGCACTGCATCGTATAGAAAGGAGAACTGGTAAGCTTATAAATGGTAATACAATCGTAAATAGCGTATGTATCATCGCGAGGCCGCGGTCGTGTGGCCGGCATGTGTCGTCTCGGCCTAAATTAACCGGCTTACTGTCGACCAACGTGATTCACAGCATCAGCGCGCACGTTTATTGGGGATACATGCAAATAATACCACTATTCTTACCATAATCTCCCGTTATTGAGCGTTTCGGCAGATCAGGCTTTTATGGTTTTATTATAGGGTTCAGCCCCTACCGCTAAGTGCTTTCAAGACTTATGGGGTGACACGTGATGAATTTCAAAACTGCAGAAAGTCATGGCAAATTGTTCGCTCGTAATTTCTCCTGTCTCGTTTATTTTCAAATATTTCTGGGTATACAACATTTTGGTTGGAATGGAATTCACTGAATGCTGCACGATAAATGTAGCCTGAAATATATCAAACCAATTTCGTTGCGATGATTTATTGATTGAAAATCGGGGCGGCAAATTGATAACTCCAGTTTTGTTACTATAACAAGAAATGATTAATTAAATCGCTCCACCGAATGGGCCCGCCGGAACCACTCGCAATGATTGTTTAAGCTTTATTTAATAATCGGACTCTAGACTCTGTTGATTTAAATATTATTGCGAGGAAAGGGGAACTTTGATTAGATGCAATAATCAAAAGAGAGCGATCATTTGGGACAAGGTCGGACGATAGCAATTTCTAGATTGAAATTATAGATTCTATGCATCATATACACGTTTTGTTGAAAGGATTCAAAATGATGTTAATATTTCTGAGTATATAGAAATAGTAGAAGTTATCTATTACCTACAAAATAAACAAAACCACAGCTTCCGTGAGGCTCTATACCACTTCCACAACTGACCACACAATTGTTCGATCTTCACAAACGAGTTCACATCAAAATAATCTGAGCATCTGATTCAATTTCAGAGCACACCGGTATAAAAAAATAAAAAACCAAATCCGTATAGTTTTTAACACAATGGGAACAGAGTTGGAAATGGAATAAAGTAAACGTATTCGAGTTTGCCGTTGAATGTGCAGAGATTTGATTGAAACGGCAAATCATCGGGGTATTTTCCGCACGGCTATTTACTAAAGTACCTTTTACATCCCTTTTATTTATGTATTGTATTCACATAATCCTGCAGTGTACCGTCGAAGACTAATCTTTATTTTAGGTCTACGTTTTCACATTTCACTCGTATATGTCTTTGTAAGGAATGATTCGATTTCGGATCTAATATAATCTCCGATAAAGGTCATTGGAATTCAGTAAGCGTATGTTTCGCTTTCTTCCTAAAGTGACCTTTTTCGAGTAGGAATTCTAAGGTTAACCCGTAAGGGTCAGGACTCAGCGTTCAGGGTATCAACAAAATGCTTCATATTGTTGATAACATCGATAGTCTTGATATGATCGTTAACGACAACGGTGTGTCTGTTATTAACAGACATAAAAAGGTTGTCATGTTCCTTCATTGTACACTTGTATGTAAAATTCCAGCGGGGAGTGACCGGGGAGGGCTCCCCCTCTCTCGGCTCCCGTGTTGCTGTAGTACTTTTTGTAGTGTCGCTACAGATATATAATTATGATCATGGATATGTAAGGCTTTAGGCAAACATTGACGAAGTTTTAATTGAATATTTTCACTATTTGCGTACAAAATTAAAGTAAACATGGGATGTGTTCTCAAACGTAGAAGTCAACATTTTCCAGACACGTTCGGCACCGATATCACGAACTCCAAATATGTACAAATGGCTAATACGTCTGTGTTTAAATTCATAAAACTGTTTACTCTCTCGTTTCGTACGATGTTCACAGATGAAGTGAGATGTAGGTCAATAGGCACATAAAAACAATCATTCGGCCAACTACGGAAATACATACGTATGTGTTGCGACTGCAAACGTATAATAAAAGTAGAGATCTGTTTCAAAATAAAAGAAGCAAAGAGAAGAAGTAATTTTAGATTAGCTACATTCCTGCCGATAATGTTTCTAAATTCGAGCTCAACAACCCTTTTGAATAACAATTCAGTGCAAAGGAGCTTAAAGTTAAATAAACATAGCTAAGATATCTGCTATCTTCCGACGCCAAATCTAAATGGCCAGGAGCAACAAGTCGATCCGTCTCGCACACTCCTTCCGATAGCACATCACCGTGCGGAATTAACAATCTAGAACACCTCGTCATATAAATCTTCCCATTAAGGTGAACAAGTGAATTTCACCACGTGTTATTCGTATCTGTGACTATCATAAATTCCGTGGTACGGGTGGTATTGCGGAGTCAACGCCCGACTGCTGTGGGGCGCCCGGCGCCGCCCGCGCCCGCCCGGACGAAAGGACGTACTTCAGGGGCCGGTTACATCAAGTAACGACGAGTGAGCCATGCCTCTGAATAAGTTTGGCCGTCTTTAGTTTTGACTATCTATTCTTGTGACAAGACAAACATGGTGGGTGTTAAAATGAGAACAGGAAGATTTTAATGAGATTTTGGAGACTGCACTTGTCATTTTCAGCTAGTAAAGACATGTCACTTCATGAGGTGACAAAAAGAACGAAGAAATAGAATTAGCGATTAATTATCGGAACATTTATCTCCTTTTCAATCTAGAACGATGAATTTAATTGCGAAATAACTCGATATCTTTTGAAATTCCGCCCTTGAAATGATATAAATTAGTATGTGAATACCGAGGAGGCAACACAACCGGATTGGCATCAATAGTGATATTAATAGTATTAAGGATAGTGGTCATAATTATGCAGTTTGCATTCTCGGATGTTTCCTGCACCTTGAATTTCCGAACAAACAGCGATTATTTCCTTGAGGAAAGATGACGCACGCATATCTTTAATTTGGCATCCACTGTGAGGAAAATACCAGCACGTCGTCAACATAATAGGAAGACATTTTTTTCACTTTATTGCTCTCTTGCATATTATTTGATTTGCACCAAAAGAATATGAATATGTCTTTAATATTAAACGATATTGTTCTGAATATCGGAATAAATAATACAACAGCAATAGAAGATACAGTTACAATTAAACTAAGTACTCAAACAATTTACAAAATTACAAATAAGAAAATAAGAATTTCATTAAATAAATTCTTAGAAGTAAAAGAGGAATCATTACAGGTAACAACAATTGTAGATACTCAGAGATTTTACGACACAATAAAGAAAAATATTCGGGGAGTCAACGGCCTAGAGTTCACAAGAAGGGTGCAAAATAAGTACAAAAAGGACGCGCGCAGAGGGGTCGGGGTTTTATTACTTACATTAGTACAAGATGGGGTAGGTATAGGCAATAGCCGTCATACAAATATGTACCACCTGGCTTGACAGGATCCCAGTGAATAATGGCCGAAACCGTGTTACTATGACGAGTCATCGACCCAAATCGAGTCAACGACATTATCTGGTATAACCGCGCCTAATTTATCTATAACTGTAAGATGATAGGCCTCCCGAACCACAAACAATTCTTCGAACTTGGAACGAGTTTCCATATTGTTCCCACGTTACGCAGCCAGGATCAACTGGGGATAATCTGTTTACCAGATTTATGGATATTAAAGCGTTTGTTAACAGATAAATGTTGGTTTTATTTCGTGGTTTAGTGGAAATACGTGTTTCTGTATGATTAAAAAGGCATATTTTCATTAGATATTTGTGGGGTGGGATGGGGCGCGCGCCGGAGATGGGCGGCGGGTTGTAATGAGGCCGTCTAGACGCTCGGCAATACTACATTGTATTTGTACCGAGCTCTTCCATTGTATTGTGCTCCATAGCACTGTAAACTACCACTTAACTTATCGTTCGCATTAATGAATAATGTGAGACCGAATTAAGTCCAGTCACAGGTGTAATTCAGCCTTTCTACGTCGAGTTCGTTAATATTGTTTCAATAGGGATTATTTATTCATAGTCGAGATGTGTCCGAACTCCGAACGGTCGTCGACTTGTCCTTATTGAACTGCGGCTCGCCGATGATTAACTAAGTTTACATTGTCAATCGAACGTTATTGAAACGAAACCTGTTAGTTTAATGATTTATTATTGTGTTATATAGGTTTGAAGATTGAATGCGAATACTATGTTATTGATTGCTCGTGTTTAAGTTCAAACGTGACTTCTAACATTTCTTTCAATATGAAGACCTATATACCACCACCCAGTGGTGGCGGTCCCGACTTACGAGCAGTAAGTCGTGGGTTCGAACCCAGGCAGGCGCATTACTTTGTGTAATTTGTTTCATCACCACTGCTCTCAAAAACGGTGATAGAAAACATCGTGAGGAAACCGGCATGTCCTAGAACCAAAAAATTCGAAGACATGTGACATCTACTAACCCGCACTGGGCCCGCGTGGTGGATTATAGCCCATTGCCTCTCATAGAGAGGAGGCCTGTGATCCAGCATTGGGAACATTATAGGCTGATTATGCTTATTATGCTATGAATACCTAGGCTACTTGAAAACGATCTCTTAACATTTCTTTGATGAGAACCAAGATTGAATACGAGTGGTTCCCTCTATCAATCGATTTTGATTGCTATGCTAGACTGAATTAAAATTCAATTTTGCATTTTTACAGCTCCTTTGATATTCAGTAAAGCTTTTAAAACTTGAAACAGAACCCCTGTAACACAGAACATCTCGTGTTAATGCATGTGCTGATGATAAATGAGTTTCCACATGTGTGCGCTGTTGACAGGCTGTTCGACCGTCACGTTGGACCTAAACCACCGGGCGCCGTGCAACGTGACTTCAGGGAACGAGTCCCGATCGACACTAAAGCTCCATTGATTATAATGAAGGAGAAATGTGTTCAATACAGGATAAACTCACGTTTTTATATTTTAAATACTGGCTTATGCCCGTGACTTTTTCGTATTAACATGACTAACAAAAAACATATCCTAGGATACAGCAATTGCGTAGCTTTCATCAGAAAAAGATCTTTTAAAATCGGATGAGTACGTTCCAACATTCAAGCGTTGTCTTTATTATTTATTGTGGGTTTAACAACATAATGCACACACGGCGGCACATGAAGCTGTACATTTCCAGTATAACTTGGCCTCGCTTTGTAGAGATTTCCTATAGAATGAGAGATCCGCATAAACTGGTTTTGTATAGGTTGATTGACCCTCGTGCGTACCAATACACATTTTAATAGTCTGATGGTTGCCGAAAGGTGACCTCAAGGCTTACGGAGAATTGGCAGATACGTTTTCCTTTGTTCAGACATCACAGGTACCTACTACTAGGTATTGGATTTCCCGGCGCTCTTGACAATGAAGATTATTATAGAACAAGGGGTATTCCTCAAAGCGCAACTAAACTATTCCTCGAAGCGCAATCATTAGTTGCGCTAACAAATTAAAATTAAAAATATTATATGTTTATTCCTCAAAGCGCAACCATGATGAGAAATAGGGAGGGGTATAATGAATTCATTATTTTTTTTTTCAGTCATGGTTGCGCTTTGAGGAATAAACATATAATATTTTAAATTTGAAAGCACAACTTAGATAGTTGCGCTTTGAGGAATACGCCTAGGACAACACCAAGGACTGTTCATTGTGGTAGGTCACGTTGGAGATTTAAATACAACAGGTAGACCTGTTGTATTTAAATCTCTCTCTCTTTCTCTCTGTTGTAGACAACAGCTAGAAATATTCTAATGATGATAAACAACTCAGCGAACTAATCAATTAAATTGCAACAACAAAAGAGCAAAAAAATGGTAAGAAATCAAACGAAGAAACTGGCAATAACAATGAAAGCATATTTCGGCGAAAAGGAAACAAATCACATTAACATCCTCAACGTAATATAACAAACTTTACACACAAAGAAATGAGAATATCCACCAACGTATAAAAATAAGGAGGTACGGAAATAGATGTTACTTCGAAAGTAACCTCTATCTCGCGCGTTTACAGTTGGAGTGGGATGAGTTATGGAGAAATGTGCTATCATACAGTCACGTTCAACACCTCGCAATTTATATTTACATTTGCGGCCTTGACAATGCGACATCAAAGTTATTTACAGAATATATTATAGAAACTGTTATATATTTACAGTTCAAGCAAACTTCCGAACAGGTTGATTATTTTAATAATTCTTGACCTGATTCCAAGGTTTTGCCTTGCTTTAAGGATCTGGTTGCTGCGCTCATTACCGACCACGATCAGCGGAGAGTCAATCAAATTATTCTCATTAAAACTTGCCCGATTGACTTTACTAGGAGCAAGGTAAACATGCCGATAGAAATAATGATGTAAACAAAAAAACAAATTTATAAACACGACGCTACGAAAGTGAAATTAAAATAAGTCAACGTTGCCAATAACAATAATGACGTCGGCATTGAATAAACTGTTCATTCCGCAAGTATTATCGCGTGTAAACATATGATACAGACAGCGATGTATATGGCTACGTTGCACACATGTGAGTTAGTTCCACATGTCCAGAAACACGGGCGCTTAGCGTCGTCCCCCTATCGGCTCCATTTCCTAGGGTGAGCGGGAGGCGAGGCAGCTTTAATTACAGTTGTATTTGTGTTTATGCACATATGTGCGGTTGTATGTCATAAAGTGGGTCGAGCGAGTGCACCCGCTGGCTCAGATAAGCCGACCGCTTTTAAAAAGTTATTATAACTCTACTTCTTTTTGGCGTTGTTTCGACGACACTTAATGTCAGACTTCTTAAACATGATCAAAGTGTTATTCGGAACTGCGCAAAGTTTAAAATCAAGAATAAGATTTACGTTCCGCTACAGTATCGAGGCCCAGGTGCGATGGAAGATGGTTAAACAGTACCTCAGGCGTCAAGTTATTAAGTGAAATCGATATATACGATTGAGAATCGCGCGGCCACGAGAAGTTACGGAGTATTAAAGAAAATCCTGAAAAGGAAATGTATTTTCTGAGCGTATTTCATGAAGTAGATATGATTACAGTCTGTATTTTCACAATGCTATTTCAAATCACTTTTGAATTGCTACAAATAGTTCAGGACTATCCACTACGTTAGCTTCATAGCGTTCTGTTTGTTTTACAACGACCGACACGACTATTTCAGACATAGTTTACAGTTCGTTCATTCTGCATTCCAGGAAAACTACTTCTCAAGTCAAATATATCCTCCTTCATTAGTTCCTTACGTAATCTTTCTCGAGCCAGATTTCGTAATCGCCTGAACACAATTGAGCAACAACATGCAAAAAGTTAGGAAGTTCAAACATTTAAACACAAATTACGTGTCCAACCGAACTTCTTACCAACTTTAAGCAAATAAACATAAGTCTTATAGGCGAACAACGGCCATTATCTTAATTTTGTTGTTCCATTTGAGCACTTTAAAATCATTTTGGCAGCAATTTACATAGCTCCAACAGAACGTATCAACGTAATTACTGAAGTCGACACGTAAACAGCGGACGGCCTCGAACCCGCTTGACACTGGTGGCGCGTCCAAACACACTTGATCTCCCTCGACCCGATGCCCATTTGACACCACTAATGAGTGACGAGGGGTGTTTGTGCGTTATCAGGGACCTGCTTGAAGTGGTCGAGCGCGGGCTATCAGTTTAAGGTAGGTAGTCACAGTCAGTACCGAGTATCTACGACGACTAGATCCGAACACGGCACGTGCGGGAGGCAATAAAACCACATACTTCACTTTTACTGCGGTCGATCACGCGATCTGTGGAGACACCCATATCGCAAGAAGTAGATAGGCTTCGTGGAAACTGTTATATGTGCAACCGCTTTGAGTATTTAAAGTTACGTGTCTCCAGTTTGCATGCGTGGCGTGCATTATCTCTGTTCATTCCAGTGATCTAACAGCCAGACGGTAAAACGACAGTAAGTTTAAAGTGAAAACTTTTGTTTGCGGTATCATCGTGACTGGCCACGTCTGCTCAGACTACACTTATTCTCTGTTCCCTCCCAACCTCGTATAAGAGGTACCGTCTGTGCTATGTGCCTGTCTGCTCAAACTAGTTTGGCAACTGATCTAGATTTGAGACTTCACTATTTGAGTATTTGAAATCGAGACTATAAAATTCACGCCCAGATTTATACGAACATCGATCTGGAAAGTTTAGTTTGGTATAGGGTTTCCAGATCTATGGCTTTTTTTTTCAAGAAAAATTTCCTACTTTTGAAGAAAATTCCGGACTTCTTTAAATGCTGCGTTCAATTTAACTTAATAATATTATTTTAATACAGTTTGTTATATCCGGACACTAAGGTAAATTTCCGGACATGGCCGGGAAATTCCTTCGACAACCTTCTTCACCTTTGGTGGATGAAAAAGGTCGCTAAGTTTGATGGCCTCTGTAAATCAATTAACTACAAACGATGCTCCGAATCTATCGTAGCAACTAATTACATTTAAATTGATCACACAATTACCGAATAACGTTTATCTTTTCACCGGATATCATACTTGGATCTGTGGAATTTTCGTGCTATGACATTGCAATGTGACACGCGCAGGCACAGTATCGACACGTGATTGCGGCGCGCATGCTTCGACGAGAACAAAGGAATGCACTAACCAGACACACTATGGTTTAGACGCGACCACCTCAATATTTATGCACATGTATTTACTATATCCGAATAACAATTGTCAGATTAACATTGAACGTTTTTCCGGAAAGTTCTGCATTGTGAATGGAAATGAGCTCTTTAGAATTGACAACTTCTAATCGCATTATGAAGAAACGAAAAAAATTAGCCAGTTTGTGAATGAAATCTTCTGCTTTGTGATAAAATAACGTTATGTTTGTTGTATTTACACAAGAAGTTCGGCCATATTTGTTTCGCTTCAGGAATCGTATGTAACATTTGAATACAAACGATTCGCAGAAGCAAACATCGCCTCAACTTCTTAATGTAAATAAAACAAACATAACTTTGTTTAATCGCTAACGTGCGTTTTTGGGTCTTTACAACACATCCTTTCCGAGCAACTTTCCCAATGTAATCAGTATTGGATTTATGCGGATTATTTGACATATTGCGATTTCTATATCAGGGAATGGAGTTGCTAAACCCTCGAATCCATTTTTCAGCGGCTCTGATTCGCAGAACGCAGAGCGATTCGGGACACTCAATTTAAATGTATTTTTGTATACATTTGACGACGTCGCTGAATACTAATGTTGGCAAAAATTTCAAATTCGTTGTATTCAAGGCTTGTATATAAAGTAATTGTCGTTTAATGAATAAACCCCTAATTAGAATCAGTCTCAGTTCTGCGAATTAAGTTCCCACTGAGATTTGTTACGGTTTGGCTTTAAATTTTCTCTTTCAGTGAATAAAGAAGATACGTGTATGTCATGAATCTTGTTCTCTTTTGCTTTATTTAGTTTAGAGTACACTGGAGTGGGGGCGGTAGGTAGTGATATGATATTAGTTTCAAGTGTGCAATAGTGCACAGACGTTGAAGGTTGCGCGTGGGTTGCGTCCTTCGCGCTTCGGAATACATATCCTTTGAACGACTCTTCACAAATGGAACAAAATGAATGAAAAGAAAAACATATAATCATTTTGATGGCCTTGTCAAGTTGTTATTCAACATAAATAAGTAAAAAGGACTTGAAGGATTTTCCTTAAAGCGTATTCAGCCAGTTGTCACAGTATGATTAGTTCTGTGTGACATGAAAAGTTCGCACGGGAACTAAGGTTTCAAGGTGTTGTATTAATTTACACGATGTGCCCTTTCCACCTCACTTAACCCTAACACCACCTCTCACGCAAGAGGCTCCAATGTACAGACAGCACTAATGTTTTTTTTTTTCGTTTGGTTATATTCATAAACGGACATAATTTCATAAATCATTTGCTTTAATTAAGTAGTTGGCTTTTTGGGATTGTTTTCTAGAAATAGTACAAAAACATAGTCCGCAATAATTATACTATAAAACTAAGTAATTAATTAGCATCGAATCACGATAATAAAGGACAATTTAACGAATATTTTACGTTCAGATCTGTTGCCAACCAATTTGCATTGCTATTATGTGGATTTAATTGGTATTCCTATTCAAACTACAATATTTTTCGTTATTATCATAACTTTAAACATAATGTGGTAATATTTTTATTCCCATGGATATCTTCGGCAGATTTTTATCGTATTTATAGTACCGAGAAGTGCTACTATTTCTAACAAAAACACATTTACTATCCTGTGCTAAGGTTGGCACAAACTAAACAACGCGACGCTTGCAAAAATGGGCCAGGGAACGTTTTCCTGCACTTTATATGGGCTACACAGAAAAATACAAAATGATAGTAGGAACTGGTCAGAGGATTTGTATGCTACTATCAGTCTGGAGTCTATACAGGGCGTAAACAGACCCTTCACGAAGCCGTCAACCAAGCATTCTGTACATTAAACTAAGTAACATTACGCATCAATTATTGCTGGGAAACTACTTTTTATTGGGGTGAAAAATCACGTTTAACGGTAGGACTCGATGGAAAGCACTCAAAGCATTCTGCTGATAGATGGATTGAATAATACGGGGTTCGTGGAGGTGTTTAAAGTAAAGTTCTTACATTAAAACTTGTATCAATCAAAAAAACTTGTGAAAAAGTTGGAACTTTGACCCCCAATATTTCCGTAACTAGAAGGTTCCCAGGTATGATTTAGAACAAAAAAATTATCGCAAAGATGGGAAGAACAAGTGCCTTTCGGCTTCGTTAAGGGTCTATTTACACCCTTTATATTATACCGTCCTCTATTGATGTTCTTTTTAACTTGTAATCCTACGAAGAATTCACCAGTTAACGTGTTATTGTAAACGTATATATACCAACAATAACTGTTGTATAAAAAGTCAGATTTGGAAGCATAATCTGTCATTTACCAAACCGGTAATCTGTTATCAACATTCAAAAATATAAAAATAAAAACGTTCGAAGTTTAAATCAGACTAATTGGTTTTCCGCATTCAGATAAGACCCCGATACATGATTTGGAAAAATACCAACAACAATCGAAAATGTGGGCAGGTTCGATCCGAAAATCGTACGTAGATGGCAAGAACTCATCCTAAGCACAAAGGGCCGACTTCAGGAATGCTCCATTAGCAAGGAAGATTCTTTCACGTGCGCCTGGCCTTACGTGTGACCGTGGTCATGTATTACTTCAAAGTGAATGCGCATGTGTGTGTGTGGGTGTGTGAATGTGTGCAAGCGTCAGTTTGTAGGGGTACTCAGAATACAGATCAAACCAGAATGCATAGAACTGAAGAAATAGAAAAATACTCTTTGAAGTTGTCTGACATAAGCTTCTGTGTGTAATAAATGTGATGACTGAGAGTATAAACCAGTTTAACGGCAAAATTTTAAAAAGAGAGCAGACTACAGAAAACATGAGTGAAAGAAGATGGTAGAAAGAATATGTATCGTGGGTGCGTTTACAAACATTAAAACTCACGTACACAAACAGACCCGGAACAACTACTTGTAGGTCATACAAATATTTGTTCCGTGCGGGAATCGAACCCGCGGCACGCAACGCAGCAGCTAATCGCTCAGCCACTGCGCTAACCGTGCAATTCTAAATTGATGGCAAATATAAGTTGTATGAAGAAAAAGGCGTATTGCGCCAGCCCCAAAAAAAAAGAATATGATAAGGGCAAGAGTCTGACAGATACGTAAGGTACATGAAAGCAAGCCAGCAAGATAGGCAGGCCTATACTAGTTTTGATTTTATACACAGTGCGGGTCATAGTAGTGTCATAGCAGGCGTGAACCTTCTGTTTTTGTATTGTGTCGTAGTCTTCTGGTTTGGTATGTATTCTGTGTCTATGTACTAACCCTGAACGGCGCCGGGAAGAGCGACGATGCGTCGGGTTCGGCGGCGTGCGCCTGCGACATCTGGTGCGCGCGCGCCTGTCGCTCGCGCTCGCGGTCGCGTTCGCGGTCGCGGCCGGCCCACGCGCCTGACCCGCCGCCCCCGCCGCCGCTCCCCCCGCCCCTGTCCCGGTCCCACTTGTCGTACCTGAAACAATTGAATATAACATTAGACACAGATAAATACTTATCATCTAGACTATTATCATCTATCTCGAAATGTTTGTTAGGATGAAGTTTCCTAGTGTATTGTAATCGTCATCGACTGCGTTCAGCTTCCTCGTCAAGATGCTTGCTACAGGAGTTTATTGATGTGGTCACTTTGAAACGCTCACTTCACCTTAAGGCAAGGAGACATTAAACCTCTTTCTCTCCGACTCAAGCCGATTCCTTGTCGATTGTGTAGTCACTTCCATAGACATAAGAGCACTACATACGCCTTTCCAAGAGGTGTCACCGTATCACCAAAAAACCAAGACCAAGAAGTATCGCGACACCTAATTTATATCTGCGAGAACCACTAATTAACACAGCTGTCTATCCTAAAAAGTGTACCGCTGCGAAATTAATCTAAACCGACATGTAACCCCGCGCCTGACACAATTACAGAATTACTCACACTTGTAACGCCGAGCTGTGCGAAATTTATATTAAACCACGTACAAACGTAACTCTTGACACAAAAGCTATACACGTTCAGGCCCCAAGAGAATCGTACAAAGGTATTTTTCACAAATCTACTTGATCAATAGCGATATCAGGATGTATCACGTACTACCCAAAATAAAGAATGAGGTTACTATTCACGTAACGCTTTTTAATCCCTGGCTGAATGTACGCAGATCGCAAAAGCAAGTAACAAAAAAAATCGGAATAGTATCGAACAATGCAGGGTTGGCAGCCCCATCGCTAGCAACAGAGGTAGTGAACCTTTCCTTCGGTCCTATTTTATAACCTGTACTGTACAAAAAGATCAACAGCTGACACACTGTTTTTCTTATATTCCCATACGTGTTTGAAAACAATAACATTGCTTATTATTACGAATAGCCCATTGTGAATCGAAGGCGGTGAACAAACTTCTACTATCGTTGAACTTGCTTTCTGAGAAATGTATTCGTATTCTAGAAAAGACTTCTAATTGGTTAAGAAGACTAAGAAATTCTAAGATTAAAAATCAAAACAAAACCATATTGAATTGAAAATAAGTTTATTATTACCGTGAACAATGAAAAAGCTGTAGTGTGAATTGCTGTATCGAATGTATTAAGAATTCCAGAAAGCTATGAGCTGATGATTCATGATCGAGTAAGAAGAAATACTTTATGAAATTGAATGTCCATTAAAAATACATGTTCTGGAAAACCGGGTGACTAATCTGAATTGTTATTATGTGAAAACATGTGTACATAAAGGGAAAACCTGTGGTGAAATAATAAACTATTCAGGTAGGCAAATAAATATTCAATATAAAATGTTCTCTTCTCGCTAATCAGGAATATGAAGTATAGATTTAAATCGTTAGATACGCCAACGCGTCAAAAAAAGATCACGTTTGTGATTTGTTGACCATATAGACTTGTCTCGCTCACTCATACTGCAAATCGTTTTCATGTATGTGCGAGTTCAGTCATCTCAATTTAAACACTTTATCTTTCGACCCTTACCATCTTATCTAGGTACGGTGAAGGCTTCTCTAATGATTTAAATCTTCGATAGAAAGTTCTGTTTATAGTCCTTAGTCTTCACTCATCGTAATTTATTGACGCCTTCTCTGACTGGCTTTGATTTTTAAGTATAAGGAAAAATTATAATAAGATTTCTGTGTCACTATAATATTACTTAAATAAACCATCGATTTAAGTTATTTGCCAGTTTTGCCAAAGACTTATTACTATTGCTATAGAATAACATATTTAATACGAACAATAAATAAATAGTCATTAGGCGAACAGCGAAACCATTTTCCATTTTTAACGAGCACTCGTTAACACAATGCTCAAAGTGAATATTTATAAAACATTAGTTTAGATAAGGTATTTATTTAACGATTCAGTTCTGTGAAGCGTTATCTATTACATTACGGTTAGTTTAACAATAAAACAATAGTGATCGGCTCAGTAGCATCGGCATGCCGTATAGCAACTATAATGATTAGCCGAGTAAGACTTGTTTGTGTATTGCATTAGCAAACTAGTTATTGATGTTTTTTTTAATACATATTTCAAGGAGATGAGTGTACCCGCCATATTTAACGCGTTTCCCTACTGAATACAAATCTGATAGTGGAAAAAACATCCTATGTAACACCAGTCAGATAATTTCGATACATCGTCGGGGATAGTGCAAATCCGCGAATCTACCATACGTAAAGTGCGCGTATCTGCACTACGTGTAGGTTTGTAGGAAGGTTATAAGTTTATATTTTTTTTATTTCAACGATTTTTGACCTCATTTTTACATGAATAGTAACAATTCATGTGTTCTATGTATTGTTAACAGTATAAATCTATTAAATTCATTGATTTAGTCGCTACGACCATGCATAATTGAAATTGGCTACATTTTTCAGATACGCGGAATAATCCAATTCTAGTTCCGCGGATTTGCACTATCCCCGACGACATGTATGACTATTTTTCAGGAAGCGGATATGGTTTTCATAAAAAAAAGTTCTTTAGTATGACGTCATGGTTAAAATCACCCCATTAATGATTGCAGGTGACTAATTCAACACCCTGTATAAAGTGCAATGGACCGGTACGGCTCTCGGCGTCCGCGTCACTACAAAAACACGCCAGCAATAAGATCCCCGTGGCCATTATAATGGAACATACGCCCTATTATGTATGTGACCGACTTGTTTGTACGTCTCAAGACCGTCCTTGACGGCTGCCTGTATTACAGAACGGGTTTTCACATCGATTTATTATGACACCGATACACAGGGTCGCTAGATCAAGCTTTTGAATTTTCGCTCTGCCCTTATAACCATAATCAGCCTATAATGTTCCCACTGCTGGGACATAGGCCTCGGCTCTATGAGAGGGAATGGTCTATAATCCACCACGCGGGCCCAGTGCGGGTTGGTAGATGTCACATGTCTACGAATTTTTGGTTCTACGACAGGCCGGTTTCCTCATTTCCTTATACGCCAGTTAATATAACGAATTACTAATTTGGCTGTAAAGTCTATTTACTTCCTAAAGTTGGTTCTATCTAGTCCAAAACTGTCTTCATAATTTTCCCTAGAATATTTTATTTTCCGAAAAAAAAAAACCCCAATCTACCAACACTGATCGAGTGCGATGAGTGTGCGAGCGATTGCCATTGTTCATATACATACAGTATTAAACATTTTTCTGAAACCGGTTACATAATAAATATGCGCCGTTAAGTGTCCTGCACTTAAGTAACCGTGATCGACGTGACACCAACACGTAAATAGGTCTCTGAAAACTGAATACTAAGCTTCATTTGGATAGATAAACTCATCATTATTATGCAAACGGAAAATGGTTTCTGTTTCTATTTAATTTAGGTTTGTTTTGCCATTTAACTACCTGTTAGCAGTTAAATTGAAAAGATAAATATAGACACGTAATTATAGACAGTTATGAAAACCGTAAAAAAAAGTTTTTACGTTGTATAATTTATGAAATAGAACAAGAACAATTTCACTTTCGCCGTGTTCCCCGTGTTAGTAGTTAGTTGAAAGATTTATTGCCGCGGCGTCGATTTAGCCTGAGGCTTCAATTAATATGTTCACTCAAATAAAAACAGTATATACGCTTACTTAGTCGTAATTATGTGCATGTATGCAAAGCTAAATATTTATACTGTACGATCAGATCTATTAATACACATTTATGTTAAATAGGTAGTCAGAAAGTTTCATGTTAAGAAAAGTTAAGTAAAAGTAACATGAGATGAAAGAAAATTATGTCAAAGACGCTTATTGCGTAAGCTCTAAACGAAATATTCTGAGAAACTCCCGGTCAAGGTTGAGTGTTGAGAGGTCCGATTAAGTTATCCTTTTTCGTTCCAGAACCGAATAAAAGATCAAAAACAATCATAATATTCCGATATTTAATGAGTTTGAAAATATTTCAAACATACACCCTGCATACAAAAATTGATACAGGGTGTATAATTTTCAGTTCGCACGAAATCATTCATGAATTGACGATAATGTAATGACTATGACTACAATGACGGATATTCGCCACATTATAAACTAGCACGGATGATAATGAATAAATCGGGATGACACATCGGACGTCCGTGCCGGAACACGACGAATAATTGAAAAATGCTCTTAAAGAGACATTACAATATTAATTACTGGACAAGTTGGGCTTTATAATTGTTAAATTTTCTGTAACACACACGATCGTGCTGATATAATCAATCAAATAAGGAAGTGACCGTGCGCTAGTGAATGAAATAATTACTTAATGAGTTCACACAATAGTTAGGCATAGCGGAAAACCAGTGAACGTAAAGAAAACGCTGAACTTTACTGATAAAATAAACTTTTAGTTTTTCCAAGCTAATATTATAAATGCGAAACTAAGTTAGTTTGTTTGTTACCATTTCACGCCTAAACCACTGAACCGATCATCCTAAAATTTTGCATATACGTTGTCAGGTGTACAGAAACGGACATAGGGTACCTTTCATCCCGATAAAAACTAATTTTCCCGAGGAAAACAGCAATAACATTCTTATGATAATAGATGGCGCCACGTATCTTTCGAATCATGATTGAATTATATTATTACAACAGAGTACAACCCGAATTGATTGTGAAATTCTAAATTAACGCGAGCGAAGCTGCGGGCAAGGGCTAGTTACAATATAATGTCACTTCCTTTCAAAACAGTAAAACAGCGACCAATGCAAAACCATAATTACACGAAACAATAGAAAAAATATTACAAATAACATCTTCCTTGAATGAATCAGCAGAATACTAAACAAATACAATTAGAGACAAATAAATTGAGCACTCACGCAGTCACCATTGGGACACTTGTGAAAAACAAAAGACAAACGGCCTATCTACTTATGAATGAAGGCGAGGTGTCATACGACCACCCGGTATAGGCAATGAGGTGGCCCAACAATGCTCAATACGAACTAGCAAACATTTCGTCGAGTCTCTGTACACAACACACTTAAGAAGACCATGGTCTCTTTGACAGCGAAAAGCGGGGACCCAAATGAGCCTAGCAACAAGCTTGCCATATTGTGAATATGAGAGAATAGCTAGACGGAATTAACACAAACTAAGAAGAATGAAGTGAAAACGAAGAAAAAAGGCTTACAGAATAGAATATTCTTTAATAAGTACACCATTCAAGTAACGTTCATAAAAGAAAAAAAATCACAAAGGGTGACACAATGGCCGGTCTTTCGCTAAAAGCGATCTTTTTAAAACAATCTTTGGATGGATTACAGGAAGAGAGACAGAGACAATACTGCAGGTAGTCTGTGGTGTTGTGTTCGATTCACAATTACATATCAATATACACACATACACACATAAAGCAAATACAAATCTATTCAATAAATAATAATCATGTAACAAGATCAGAGAACCATGCAGCAGAGCGAAAATGGCCGCTTGTATAATTGAATTAATGATGTCATTACAAAAATAATCAAAAAGCACACAAAGGAAGAGTTAATTAAAACAACTCCAACAAAATGATTTTTATATTTCCCGTCTGATAGTATTAAAGCTTAAAAACAACGAAATGTACAAAAAACATGTATGAAAAATACCTTTTCACATTTCAATAAATACTTTCCATCCCCAGTTTCCACTCAGCTCTTTTGTAAATCGGCTTCGCAACGTAGGTAACCGTAAATATCATAAAATTTCCAATATGCATTAAAACAAGAAGTGTTTTACGTTGAGTTTACGCAGTACTGGCTTATCAAGGTGAATGACCGATTTATCGGACGTGTCGCTTCGACGAGTGTTGAGTAATCTATGGTTGTAAAAGGTCTTTTGGTTAGATTGCCCTTCTGCATTATGCTTTGTCATCCATCATAATCATCACTGGATTTGCTAGAGCATTTTCTGCATCTGATTCAGAAGTTGGCCCAAAAGTTTTAGAATTAAAACCTCATTTTAAAAGAGCCGCTTCCAAGGCGAAATACCCAAAACTCTCTGAATATTAATATCCTTATAATCTGGCAACCCTGTATAATACCATAGACCCGCTTCCCGCGCACAGTGTAACCAGTGAAGCGCCATTTAGTCGCCTGCCACCAAGATAAGAAGAACAAACAGTACATCAGAGCCCGTGCTTTTACCAGCCGACATACTTGCATATGTAATGGGAAAAGTCAACGTTGCACAAGCCTTACAGATTATTTAGAAAATATCTCTGAACAAAGACGCTAACTTAAGTAAATTATCACCTCAAACATCCCTATAAAATATCGCACGAGCTATTTCTGTCTTATGTAATAACTTAATAAGCAATAACCGCTTTTCAATTATTTTAATTGAACAGTAAAATCTATTTGCGTCGATTAATTAACTGAAACTATTAAGTTCGAACTATTAAATTAAACTTTAAATAACGCAGGACCTTATATTACGACATCCACATCCACATCGTAAAGCCCTGATGAGTAAACTTTGTTTAAAATAGCCCTCGTCATAAGAAAGGACAAACTATTTTTACCCCGACAGGACAGGACAGGTAGTTCCCTTGGGTTATATAACTTTCCTTTGTTGTCCAATCTGTCCCGAGAGGCCAATATTACTTAATAGAAATCACACTTGGAAACGCATTATATCTCATATTATTACCGGTTCATAATGAGTTGAACACGGAAACGATCTGCATATTACACCTCGTTAATTCGATGATTGACGTCATAAAAATGTAACAGTTCACTTTTCGCTGAACATAAAAACCTTATTACATATTAAAAGACGAAAAGTGAGTCTACAAAAATCCCTTTTTCCTTTCGGTAAAAAGATAATTCGATTAGTTATAACAAACCGGTGCCACGCCTATTGCGAGCGACTTCGTGTCATAGGTTGCGAGGTTGCTGGGTCGTTGACACGATTATTTTTCAGAGGACATTTTTATCACTGCTCGATAAGTACTGACGCCATTGTTATTCTGATAAAGCTCAAAGGTATGATTAGCAACAAAACACGTAAATTGCGAGTAAACTAGCTCATCGTCACCGGCCCACGCGGGCACTTAGCGGAAATTGAAATTCTCACTATAGAAAAATTCAGTGTTGCTATTCGTGGGCGTCATCCAGACATTGTAGTGTTACTGAATGGGATCCCACCCTTGTACAGCCGCCATAGTAATTATAAAACCATTTGTATGGACTAGCCGATTCAAGTAGAGTGCGTTCGTTTTGCAAATTGATGTATGACTTGCTTATATTTTTCCAAATGTTCTAGACGTTTTATTTTTAGATGAACTCTGAATGAGGGTGAAGAATTAATATTGTATAGCTTTGAAGATAATTAGGTTGGCTATGAATAGCTATGACTTGATGAGGCTTCTTACAAATGATTGGTTTGGTTCAGTATTATGATATAGAAGCTAATAATATAAATAAAGGTCAAGTTAGTTCAGAAAATCGAGAACTGGCGACATAATACATTTTGAGTAAGCATTACAATCTTGTTATGCGAAACCTTGTAGTGTATGTGAAATAAAAGTCTGTCAGGTGCGCTGTATATAAAAAAAAATCAATGCATTTGTTGTATCCCCGGGATCGGAGAAAAAATACGTCAATCAAATACATTCGTCTATTCAGTGATCGAATCATAACACATTGATAAAAGCGAAGGGAGAGGAAGCTTTGGAAAATTCCCACGGACTGTCTACAGAAAAATACTGTTACCATTACATGTAGGCATTACACCATTAAGATGAAAGATAAGAGGCATTCAGATGCGGATTTATGAAAAATACGAGGAAGCAACTAACCTCGATACTCAAAAGTATTTTAGTTTCGCCGTTTGAAAGCTCAGAAACGTTGAAACTTATGACCTAAGTCTGAGAACGGACTTTTAAAACTTGCGGCGACCAATTCTAAACATACTAACACTGGCACATTTTGTTTTAGTGTTTCTTTAAATTTTTGACGAGTGAAGAAAACTGTTGAAGAATAATAAGACATGCTGTGTTGTGAGGAATATAAAAATTTAAGATGTTTTAGACCGTCACCATCTTGCTACCTGCCTGCAAATTCATACAGCGTGGTCTTTTTCATTAGAAATGGAATAGTAGGATTAAATAAAGCCGGGTTCTACCAAGGATTCATGACTTACTAAGAGTATTGTCAACAAATGTTGTCCGTTTGATGGAAGAAAGCAATCATTGCCAAATTGTTGAGCTTGATTCAATTTTTGTTAAGAAAATGTACATACAAGATTGATTTAATAAATGAATTGTTCAATATTAGTATCGAGTTCAACAACTATATATTTTTCCTTGATAATTTAATAACAGAAAACGAAACTAGTGGTCATTTATTCTGAAAATGTTTCTATCAAAAAGGAAAAAAAGATTAAACACATTAGAAAAGGCAATTTATAAACGGTGAATTTCCACGAAGCCACGAAAGTGCCTGCAGGTAAATAGTTAAAAACATTCGAGTTTCAGGTTTCCATCATTTATCAACAAAGAAAAATGAAAAAGCAAATTGTACGGTAACTTTATCATCCTTTGTTACTTTTGGTGATAAGGATGATTTCCACCAAACGGCTCACATCGCATCAGATCGGAACGATTTTACAATCTTTAAACGATATTAAATAGTGTAGACAGAGTTTAAAGTCTATTTTATCAAGCCGCGCACAGCAGCTTGACCGGGGGCGTCTTCCGCGACACGCGATCGTAGCCCAAAGTATGATGCGACGCGCGATCGGCTCCGTTCGCCTATCTTCGTATCAACTGTCAACACGGTAGGAATGAAACTACATATTTGACTAGCCGCAGAAACGGTTACGTTCGCAGCGACGGTACGGAGCCGATCGTATGGGTCGACATCCTGCCGGACGCGATAGGTTGTCGCCGCATCCGTTTGTATCCTTTCTAATCCGATGCGATGCAAGCCGTTTGGTGGAAATCTTTCTTTAGAGTTTAACAACTTGCTTACTCACGGTTTAATGTTCATTCTTTAACTGAATTATTATTTCAATTATCTGTATGGTCCAGAATAATCTCCGCTTTTATTACCCTTTAACTTTTGAGAGTAATGCACTGGCCCGATCGTCTGCTTCGGAAGGTGGGCGTCTAACTACTTCACAAGAGCAACTTTAATAAAGACACACAACTTTATATCTGACAGTACTAATAAAACGGTAACAGATAAAGAGAAAATTCAGTTCAAAGCTAGAACCTCACAAACGTTAACTGTTCCTCGTTTTAACATCGCAAATGTAAAGTAAATGAGCATTACTAAGCATAGCTACATTTGTCAACAGCATAGTTAAGTGTTCGCTGGCAAATAATTAACGACTGGTAGTAGCGTTGCGTAATAACCTGACAACTAAGTACCCGAGACAGCAGTAAACGAGGTAACAAGCACCGAATATACGAATACAGTGCTTTCGCAGCTATTTTACCTGTGACATGAACCTTATGTGAACGAGAATAAAGGTCACTATACTGAAAAATCAAAGGTAAAATAACAATGTAAGGGCAGTATAAGCAAGTCGCGAGCCCGTGTGAGTACGACATCCTATATGTATACAGGATGCATTAATTGTGCTCATTTCACAATCTGTTTAGCGATTTTATTGGATAAGTTGGTCACGTGTGCGCCTAGTCTAGGAGCCGACACTAGATACCTTATTATAAAGATAACCTGAGGTAATGCCACATTCGGAACGGATAAAATAAGATGAAGTGAGAAATAAGATAGCTGCATTTAAATGTGAATATAGAAAATCTGTCGCGCGCCTTTAATTTATTGAAACTGAAGCTTAGTTAAATGGCTGAGTTGTTGTTTATTCAAAACATTTTACTGAAACCTACTTACTTCGCGATAAACTTATCTTCTTTCATTATTATTTCCTTTATTTATATTTTTACAAATTATTTACATTTTAAAAATCATTTAAAAATATAAAAAATTGTAGCGCACCGGTATCGGGAACAGGGTCCAAGCTACCGGTAGTCAGGGCTCCAGAGAGAGGAACCTCCTAACAATACGAGCCGTGTCTACCAGTACCGCTTTCTGAATCAAGCCCTTGATCCAGCTGCCTAACGAGAGCCTCCTCAGGTATTGGTCGAGGCTCTTGCCAATTAAGCCATGGACTGATACGACTATCGGCACAATGATCGCTGAGTCCACATGCCACATGTCGACAACCTCTTCTTTCATTTATTATTAAGTTTGATAAAGTTGTTTTAAATCCTAATGCGTCTCCTAACCTCTAAAGAAGCTTTTGAACCTTGTGTGACATACTGACAAAAAGATAAACTTTCTCAACAGACCCATTTGGGTTCAGAAACAGTTACATAATCATCTAATTCAAGCGTACAAGCACTTGTGTAGCAATCCCACAGTTAGAGAATTATTACGTGAAACATTCATTCAGAGCTGTGAACACAAACATCAGATTTGGAATTCCTCGCTTTGTTATTACGAAAAATTGTGAGCTGATCACATAAGTAGATGAAACATGAACGTTGGCTCCTATTCTACGAAGATTTGTGTGTGTAAGTACACTTACTTAACAATGGAGCTTTTTTAGGATGGGAAATCATCAAATGACCCCTCCTCCCTCCTCCCCCCCGCTCAGGGTGGAGCGGAAGGGAGTGTCAGACTTGTACTGACTAAAACCCATCCATGTTCCTTCTTTGCCCTTTGTGTTCCAGGGCCGCGGTATCTCTTTCGAACAGTCCCGCAGCCCTGGCAGGCCTCGGCCCGTGCGGACCCCTACGTGGTTGCTGATATCTCTTTGAGGCGCGCGTGGAACACGAACGCGCCGTCGACATGGCCTGTAGTCATAAGGCGGCCGGACGGCGAGCTAGCCCATAACTCGCCGTCCACAGGCCCGCGCCTACGGTGGCCACCACGTGACCCCCGTCGCCCAGGGCGTCTCCCGCGGCGGCTGGGACGTGAAGCTCTTTCCCTCTCACGTCCCTTAACAATGGTCCTAAGGTACTGCTCTAAAAAGTTGTTCCCACTGATTCCGTTTCCCTTTTTCGTCATGAATATTGGAGTAGCCTTCAAAAATTTATTAAACGAAATGTTTCCCAGTTTCTTTGAACGTAAAATTTAATTTGCCAAGGTAGAGGAACCTTATTGGTCTAAATATTTTGTTTTGAGAACGAGTTTGGGCAAATGGAAAGAGTGGAATAAACATCATGACAGATGTCAATTTGTTAGAACGTTACGAGGACGAAAAGTTGTAAATTATGAATTCAGCATAATACAATTACCACACGAGTAATGTAGGAAAGAGTATGGTAATTATGTAGCGGTTTGACAAACAAAATATTTAACCCTACATTTTGTTAACGTCAGAAGTAAAATATACGAGCTTTGTTGTAACAATTTCGCAGTTCCGCAATGCTCATGAATTCCCAGGAATAAAATCATATTACAGTCGATATACACTAGCAGTTACTGTGTGATGATGTCGTCTGCCGAGCTTATTCAACATGCTAACTAGTTAAATTGCCTCCACTGTTCCACAGATGATATTCGCAAAGATTTGCATAAATTAACTCTATACAATCGACTTATAATAGCTGGTTTATAAGAGATCCCAGTATTGATCGATAAATAATAATTAAAGTGCTCTTGATGAGCCCAGACTGTTTTAACAATGTTTAACATAACTAATTATTAAGTAATAGTTAAGTAGAATTAAATTAATGTTTTTTCAGAATTATTAGTTCATAGTTCTGGTTAAACTGAACTATATTTGGGGAAGGCCTATGGTCTTGGGGGTGGCCTATGTCCAGCAGTGGACGTCTTTCGGCTGAAATGATGATGATGATGATGATGATGAACTATATTTTGCT
The DNA here is from genome assembly GCA_905163415.1 of Noctua fimbriata. Taxonomy (NCBI): domain Eukaryota; kingdom Metazoa; phylum Arthropoda; class Insecta; order Lepidoptera; family Noctuidae; genus Noctua; species Noctua fimbriata. Next base: position 4,939,627 of record LR990929.1, on the reverse strand, counting down.
TATTACGAACTGAAAGCGTCTGGCAGCAGATGATATATCATAACGTTCAGTTAAACAAAAACTAAACTAAACTAAAACTAAACTAAAACAAAAACTAAACCAAACTAAAAAAAAAACTAAAACTAAACTTGTGATATCGCATCAAATGATGGAATACAATTTATCTAAATCTTTGTAGAAACACCAAAATTCTCAAAAGCCTTGAATTTAATTGTTCCATTAATCTATTTCCTGTTTGTTCATCACGTAGCACTAACTCGCGTCAGTCCCACAATTGTTGGTATAGAGTTCCTAGCATTGAGTTACAGCGTATTCATAGAGCTAAGAAGGTTAATTCGAGCCACTTCCAATTCAGCTTATTGGATTATCGCGAGCTTACCGTCGCGTGTATACGGTACAGCTCGAGAACAAAGCCAGTGAATGCAGGCGGTTTTAAAACTAAATACTGCACTCTGCATTGAAAACAGATATAGTAAAAAACGTGTTTCATAGAGATAAGAAACTAATTGAGAATAATAATGATAAATAATTACTTGAAGTAATAAAATACAGTTAGAAAATGTAATAATTACAACAAAAAGCGAAGTATCTCGTCCCGTGGCTATCGCATGGCGATTAAGAGATAACATCGGATGAACGAGCAGCACCATAAACTTGGCCGCTGATAATATCAGATTTCAAGAAAAATGGCCGGTCGCAATGCGTAACAGTAATGATCGAGTTAATTGATTCTTACAACCAGTCAAGTAAGATAAACGAGAACATAGCACACTTGATTCAGTTAAATAATTTACTCCCAACTTTGAAAAATTTACAAATGCCACTCCAACCAAGCACACAGTAGATAGATATGCCCACAAATGCAACGTTAACCGTGCTTATGCTAATCAGTTTGTAATTGATATCAAAAGCCACTAACCTACATGGCAGTCGGTGGCAGTCCCGAGAAACACGAATAGGATGTTGTGTAAGATGATACGGGAGACAACTATCTATCGGGGTTGTACGTGGCGAAACATGTGAAGAAAATATAGAAAGCAACACGTAGGCAACGACACAGAAGCTATCATAGAACTAGCTGCGAAAGCAGAAACTGATATATTGCTGGAACAAACAGAAGTGAAACATCTTGCCAATCAACCACAACCTATCCTAACAGAAATAATAATGAACTTCTAAATTGCTTACAAACAAAACGAAGTTCCGAGGAAAACATGAGCAAAAGAAACCTTAGTCAAACAGTACTTAGCGGCAAGTAAATAAATACATGCAACACAAACTAAGTATGTATGTTAATCAATTTGTCGGCAGTACGGCGTCTAGGTTGCGCGCTGTTTGCACTAGTCGCCACTGTTGACAGTGAACACCGAACGTCGTATTACGACTTATGACTAATATTCACGCTAATATCCTAGCCAAACGTTTAGACTACGTGACATAAGCAACAACAACATACAAATAATTGGCTGGAATCAACACTACATTATGTTGGAACATTTTTCATTTGTTAACCTGCCACAACAAACGTAAAAGCAAGGTAAAGCAATGGAAAATTCTGCCCGAAAAATAATTGTAGTGTAGGTGTGAATATCACGAACTGATAAATAGGTGTGATAGAGATTCGGTGAAATCTAAATAAAGTAAAGGTAGCTTAGAACGTCAAAGAACATCTTTTCTCGAGTTCGAAAGATAAAATTGGCGTAGGAGGCGCTATACCGGAAATATCCGAAGATGTGAACAGTTTTACTTAGAGAGAGAAATTGCAAGAATATGCGATCGAGCAGAGAAAACAGGATATGCGAGAACATTCTACACCCAAAGACGATAATATGGCGAAATAAGGAACTTTAAAAAAATGAAAGGAATGTTATAGTATTAAGTACCTCCATCATAATATAATCATTATTCTACCTTACGAGCTGCTGATTACATCGTTAACATTCTAGACACAGTTTCTTCGAACCTAATCATCAAAATTCAAATTAATATCCGTCCTCATTGAACTAAAGGTCATATCGTTACGATATACCAACCTCAGATGATACTACCAGCAAAAAGTTATTTAACTTCACATACGCCTCGCTGAGCAAAAGCTAACCTATTTGAATTTCGCTTAATTGATTCCGTGGTACTTATCGCATGATACAGGTGTATAAAATCGGATCTTCAATTAATGCGCTGGGAACATGCATTGTTTCTTCTAGTAGTTTCGCTACACGTACATTATCTGGACAGTTATTAGTATTACTTAACGTTCGTAGTTGTATATTATTGATAACAACTATTATAATATTTTAAACTATCATGGTCACTTACGTTATCATGGACATGGTAAATATCCCGTTTCTAGTGTTAATGATAACAACTATTATGTAGTCACTAGTGTTTTCTATTAAATTGATTGCTTTATCAATAAATGTGACTACCTCATTTCTTTTAATTGTTGTAAGAACATTGTCGAAGTGGCGCAGGAGAAGTGTGCCTGGAAGGATATGGGGAAGGCTCTTGCCCAGCAGTGGGACATACCAAGGCTACTAAAAAAAAATTACATGTCATGTGCCAAAAATCTTACTGGATCAATCCAAGTCAAAATCTACACACAGTAATTTTTACTGTAACTACTAGAAATACAATGCATGTTGCATTGTTTCTTCTAGTAGTTTCGCTACACGTATATTATCTGTACAGTTATTAGTATTATTTAACGTTCGTAGTTGTATATTATTGATAACAACTATTATAATATTTTAAACTATCATGGTCACTTACGTTATCACGGACATGGTAAATATCCCGTTTCTAGTGTTAATGATAACAACTATTATGTAGTCATTAGTGTTTTCTAATGACATTAAATACACATTAAATTGATTGCTTTATCAATAAATGTGACTACGTCATTTCTTTTAATTCTTGTAAGAACATTGTCGAGGTGGCGCAGGAGAAGTGTGCCTGGAAGGATATGGGGAAGGCCTTTGCCCAGCATTGGGACATACAAGGCTACGAAAAAAAAGAACATTGTCATGCGCCAAAAACTTTACTGGATCAATCCAAGTCAAAATCAACACACAGTAATTTTTGTTTTGGACTAAAATTGGCAGTGATTACTGCCGCACATATGCTTAAAAATCCTCATTAGTAATTTACCGTACTAATATGCCGTCCGTCACCGAGTTTACAAATTCTGTTTCAGGGTTCTCATAAACACGTTCAAAATTGACTCTTACAAGATAATCTCTCTCATTTATAGCTGTAAAAGAAGTCGTTTTGCTAATGCACTTGTTTCAGACAGTAATCCAGAAGTGAAGCCGTCTTAATTTTATAAAAGGGTTGCTTTTGCTACTAAAATTTACATTTGTCCCGCCATAAAAGTGAATAAACTCAACTCGCGGTTAACTGTCTTGGACTCGTATTAATTATGTGCATAGTTTGTTGTGAAAATTCGTTGCTTTTTAACAAACAATCACTTCATATTAAACGAAATTCCTGGCTGTTTTGTCTTAAACATAAAAAATCCTGGATTAATTTTAGTGGATATATCTTTTCACGTAAAATAAATAAATTTACAGCACACATAATGAGATTATGACTCTCGACGATATTCAGGACGAACAAAACTCAATGTCTATACGGCTAGCAAGTTTAACCAAAATACGTTGTGTAAAATATAACTGGCGCATAAGCACAGTCAGGGTGGGTTGCTAGCAAGTAATAAATAACGACAACACGACGAGTTCGTAGGAAATTAAAAAAATACAAAATAGTCGACCGTTGGTGACCCACCAGAATGTTGCCGTTCATATGTTAAACGTTGCACATTAGATTTTGTGTATGAACACCCTGATTATAGAATTCCTTCATACCGCCTTTAGCAAATTTAATGATGTGACTTCATGAAGAGCAGCGGTGGCCCAGTGGTGGCGGTCCCGACTTACGAGCAGTAAGTCGTGGGTTCGAACCCAGGCAGACCCATTACTTTGTGTAATTTGTTTTCATCACCACTACTCTCAAAACGGTGAAGGAAAACATCGTGAGGAAACCGGCATGTCCTAGAACCAAAAATTCGAAGACATGTGACATCTACCAACCCGCACTGGGCCCGCGTGGTGGATTATAGCCCATTCCCTCTCATAGAGAGGAGGCCTGTGTCCCAGCAGTGGAAACATTATAGGCTGATTATGCTATGCTATGACTTCATGGCTATTCTCAATTCCTTGGATGATCAAAAATATTATACATTGGAGGAAGACGCTTACCCAACACTTCCGTTCAGGGCGGTGACAGGTGGCCGCTCATAGCACATATGCATACCAGCAATGTCTGCTGCACACTTATCAATACTGATAGTATTTTATATCACTGTTTCACAATACACTACACAATGTTACCAATTAATCCACTCCACGAGCGAACATTTTTGATTGAAAGTTTCATCCATCAATTCGCACCGATGCTACTGCGGCTACTGTAAAACAAGTATTAGTCAGAACCGGTCCGTAAATCGCATCATGACATGTAACACTCGATTGCCGTAATCGATTGATATTTACTACAAATTAATAATTGCTGGAAATTCAATGAAGGATCGCTGACGTTGGCAACAATTTGATAGAAGTCAATCTACAGGTCAAATAGTTAACAGAACAAATAAAGAGCTAAGTCGGGACGAACTATCTTACTAGTCAACTATTCATTTTAATTATCTTGACGCCGCTTAATAAGTTATTGCGTTAAGGAAAATGTTGTGTGAAAAGGAAAACTATGTACGTTGCCACTACGTCACATTATTTAGCTGACGTAGATTAGTAAAATACACATGAAATGTCTATACAGCTTACATGTAACCTTGTCAAATCTTATCTGACCTTGCAGAAACTGCTAATTACAAGCCTAATTAGATACATGAAACGTAATATTTCGTACCTATAATGGAATTGGAGAATAATATAAAAAGATTACTTATTGCGACAGGCAATGAAAAATAGCTTATAGCCTTCAAGGGTGCCGAAGAGTCTTCTAATTTATACAAAGTGAGACAGCTATCGTCTGTCAAAAGTGCGATATTAAGCGATAATGGATTACGTTTTGCGGGACGTCCGGATAATCTTAATTTAAAGAAACGGTGATTACGGGAGTTGCGTCCCGGTCAGATGATTAATTGGGAGGCAGCGTGGCGGATACTTTTTGCCTTATTTAGCGAACATCGGGTAAATAGAATGTGGCGGGTATTTTTTCGCCGAGGGTCATGAGGAGCCATTACGCGGGTGTTTTCTCGTGTGATTGATCTGCGTCCCGCCGGTCTAAGGGAACACTGGAGCAGTGGAGCCACCACCCTTATTCCGTAAAACGGCGTGTTTATGGATAACGGTATCCACACCAATAAACCCGTATCTACACGAGCATAAGTCTTTTCCTCATCTGTGAGAAGATAGGTTTCAATGGCTTTGACATTCTATAATTGTAACGACATTATTATGCGAGTGTCACAAATTTACATTTTACTTAATAGATTCTCGTTCAAACGACCCTTTCTCGGCCAGGCGTGGGAAATGCTAGTTCGTTATGAAATGTAGTTTTTTTAATATAGAAACGTAGATTTAACTTGGTATGAATGACAATAGAACAGATGGTCAAGTACTGACAATAGCAGGTAATAGTCAAATACTGACAATAGCAGGTAATGGTCAAATACCGACAATAGCAGGTAATGCCGGAGCTACGAACATGCGGGTGCATAACAATATTATACCCGCTTTTATGAATGTCTGTCAAGGTCGTGACAGCAAATATTTCGGCGGTTAACTAGTTAATTTTCAATACGAGGCAAATAGTGAGTGTCCTAGATCTGACAAACATTAACCTAGTTTAAAGTCGAGGTCATAGCGTGGTCACTTCGTCACTGGGATTCGCTACCGAGCAGACAATGAGGTGACAAAATATTCGCTCATCAAAATCTAGCCACCAAAATTTTGTGATATCGTTAAAAGTTGGGGGCAAAGTATACAATTTCTTTATCTTTATCCGGTGGCCGTAATGCGGTGAAATAAGCACCCTGAAAAGGGATAAATAATGTTGTAGAGCGGACACATTCTGCTGGATATTATTCAGCTTTTACAAGACTATTCAAGATAACCCCTGAGACGTTAGAACCCTCTCCGAGTCCCGGTGGGAAGGCCCCAGTTTATCTAAAGATAAGTGTCTCGCACACTGACCACCGGACTCATTTAGATTACACCCAATTAATATTCAGTCCTTGCCAAGTAAAGGATCTTAAATTGTATTAAAAGCAATGAATAATTAATACCAGCAAATTGATATTCATTTAAGACTATTTTGATTCTGTTGGTGAAATGTCTAAAGTTGAAAGCAATACTTCTGGAAGCCATGTTTGTGAATTGAAGACATGTTGTGAATAATTAACAATATTTATTGTTTGTGACGCTTTTAAATATGAATTAAAGGCAATTAGCATGCATATTTAGCTCTTTAAGATATTGTAAGTAGCTTCATATTTGAATACAACATTGAAAATGTAAACTCATTGTGTATTTATTTGCGCGTTTGTCTTTCGATCGTGAGAAGATAATAATATTTTATTCAATCGTTCTTTTTAACGAGTTATAGAATAATAAGAAGGAAAAAGATGTATTAATTACACAATAGGAGGAAAGAGCGTTGTTTATTCTGACTTAACCATCGCCAATATTTTTCTGACGCTTGAGTAACATCAAAAAATACTGTTCTTTTTCGTCTAGGTTGTATTCTTAAAACATTAATAAGTAATTAATTAAAGAGTGGTCATTACAAGTCTTTGTGAGGATGATTAATGTCGTAAAGCGACACTGTGGAATGTGGAACCAAAGTGGATAATAATGCGCGCGGTAACTACCCACATTAGCAGCTGAATTAACTAATGAATAAAGTGTAAGTAAATAAAATGTTAAACATGGTATTTTCATAATGTTTGGGACGAAATTATGAGTACTTTACAAGCGTAAACTTTACTTTATGAGATCATATAGATCTAATAAACATTGTAAGACAAAGTGCAAATTTAATTGCAATGGATGTTGCACCTATTAAAAATACAGGTACTTAATAAGGAAAAATTATTTCAGTAGGGTGTTCATTTCAGGTACTACGACTTACTAAAGACATAAAATACAACAATGCAAAAGATTTAACTTTACGACTGTACTTAAAATTAAAATTCATACAGTTTTAACTTTGTCAATGGCTTCAAGAGCGTGATTGTAATAAAAATACAGAGACAATTTAATTTGAACATTAAAGTTGAACGCCAACATAAACAAAGCACTTTCCAACATCGTATGGACAGCGGTTTCTAATTTATAATTGGTTACAGTTTTGAAAAGGTATCGTAAATCATAAATTCCCAGTTCCAGCAATCAAGTGCGTCATGCATGAGTCAACATCATGGACATAACATCCGTCGGAGCGGTTCATTTCTTACAAAAAGCTGATGCGGTTGCGTCGTCAAAGTCAATCCTACGATCCAACACTGCAATCCAAGTGATCACTGGTGGTCCTCGCCACAGATTTCACTGTGACGGCGCACAAACACAGAGAGGCGGAGCGCACTGACAACACGCACGCATTCCGTGTCTGAATGCAAAGCGCATCACGATCACCACTCGCGTCCGTGCGAAAACCCGCCAAAAGCGAGTTCCCCGAGTACCATCTAAGAGGTATCTGAGCAATAGGCATGCGCAGCACAACACGTACACGACCAAACGGCAGGCGAGGACGCGCGCGACTGCCGTTCGACGCGGGGCGGGACCGAACGACGACGCTCGCAGGTTATCGTGAGTCGGCTACACAGATAATGATGTCAAAAGTGGATCGGACTAATGCTCTCTATTATATTGTAAACGCTCCGAATACCCAAAGCCGGTGCCCTCTGCCGAATGTTGCATACGTCCGGATTCCTTAAGATCTCCTTCGACCAATTCAGTGTTTATAACTGATTTTTTTATTGTCTCTCGCTGTGCTCTGGTCACTATTGTTGTTAATGGTCGGATCCATTATGTTTACTTACTATCAATTATTATCAAGACCATTTTCCAGTTTAATTAACTGAGTAATTATCAGGCCGGTTATTGTTCGAAATAGTTTTGGATCGTTATCTTGTTTCATTAGCTTTTGGTCGTTCGAGTCAACCGCTCCGAGCGTTCTGGTATTCTGTGATGGATAGGATAAGTTTTTGGTCTGTAAAATTGATAAACATATCTAGGTATTATGTAAATAAACATTGTAGCATTTACATTTCTGAAAAATCTTGCCACGCCTCTGAAAAACACCAACAAAGAAGTATTAGCAGAGAATATCACTCATCGAAGTGAGCGCGCGCCCGGCGCAAAACACCGGCCGTAATTTTTATTGTCCCACGCTGGCCGTCTCGTTAAACTAATCTGATTCTTGTCTCCAAACAACAAGACAAAAAATCGCTTAACACCACCACATGCCCGCAAAGTATTAGTCAAATCGAATAATGTTGATATTTTGAATATCCTCCGAATGTATACCTTAACGTGACTGTATTGAAGTCTCTATCGGAATGCTCACATTAATGTAGATATGACACATTTTGTATTACTGGATTTTATCGCTTTACACTTGGCTTTTAAATCTAGCCGTATTGTTTGGGGTAATAAGGTTGGTTTCGAATCGGACAGAAAGTGACCGCCAAATTTTACCATGTAGCAGTGTTACTCTGTATTTTAGTCGTATTAAGAAGTGAGCTTCGTTTGATGGATGTTTTAGGCAGTTGGGGTTTTTGCAGTGGGTTTCATGAAGGAGCTGTGACGTCGAGAACGGAAAATTGTGTTCTTCGAACTTGGGTGTAGCGGTAAACCCTGGCCGTCGTTGAGACATTTCAAATGAACATAATCAATATGATTTTAACTCCTACACAACCAATTTCGTTCGAATCGACATCAAAGCTTCTAATTAACGGGACATTCGCTACGTTTATTACTGGTGGTACTACAGTACGGCAAGTTTATACAAAAATAAACACTGACACCAATTAGCACATACTAGTACGGTCTCCAGCGAAACTATTCCATCGCGACCAATTATTAGTCACGTTCAAATAGCAGGGAGCGAGCTATGTGGTAACTGAAAATAGTAGTATATTGACCATTAAGTGAATTGCACACGGATAACTAATTCGTTGTGACCCAATTTGGCGTGACAAGCGGAGCGCGCCTGCGACGGCCGTGGCGGTACTAGGCGGATCATCCCGGGGGAGGGGAGGGGAGGGGAGAGGAAACTTTAGGGCCGCGGAGGGAACATACCCGTGGATCGGCTACCACTTTCCACTCTTACTTAGGTTTCTCTAACAAGTGTTTGCCAATTGCCAAGCTACGAAAGAGACGGAGGCTAATTGCTTGAGATTGATTCGAGACGGTTAATTCTGCGGTTATTAAACATTAAGACTTCAGTCTATAGAGAAACATTTGCATAACAAAGCTATCGGCTGTGATACCTAGCAGAATATTGAAAGAACTAACTTTTAACGCTTCACCTGCGAAAATCGTTTAGTGTTTTATTGTCAACGTACGGTCGACCCACTTCTTGTGTCACTGTGATATTTATAACAGGAGAATTCTCAAGAGCTTTGTAATAACAAAGATAAGACACAAAGAGCTTTATGTTAAGATGTATGCTTCACATTAATATTACCCTTTACAGCACTTACGCAAATTATTCTTTGGCAGTAAATTTTAAATACTCTTTGTTTTATTCCACTTTTTGGTCTTCCTGTCTGTAAAACTCAAGTTTTCTGTTAATCGGACAAAAGGACCAATTTAGGAAAGAAGGTTCGCGATGCTTCCAGCAATCACGCTCATTATGCGAAACTAAATGAGAGTAAAACCTCAGCCCCAAGCCCTACAACGCCCATAGTAGGTACACAAAGAGCTTTTGATAGGTCAAATTCGAGATTGTTCCAAACTCCGGTATGAAAGCCAGAGGTGGGTTTCACCCGGCACCCTGGTTAAATATGCACGCAAACGACCAACCGCTTCGGAAATTGGCACTCTAGTAAAGAACGATACTGAATGTAGTTCTCCTTAATGTAATTACATCGAGTACCAACACGTGGAGTTGTCTATTTACACTGAATACATAAACAACAGCTCGTTGGAAATCAAATGGCGTTTAAGTAAGACCGGTGGCACACAGACTGCTAAAGATTTTGAAGGTGAGGGGGGGGGGGGGGGCTAAGTGGGAGATTCAACATTTTCATTTTGTTTTCACCTATACAAAAAGCAAAAGCAATGTGATTACCTACTGATACTGAAACACGTGGGACTTGAACAAAAATAATCTTGTAGTACGCTCAATCCCAGCTACACGACTTTTTCCACCAAAAATGTTGGTCCAAAACACAGCTGCAAAAAATAACTCTCGGCTGTACGGTTGATGCTGATCCCGTTTACCTAACTTAATGACAAACAGCGCATCCCCGAACATTCGATAACATGAATGCCTAAGGCAGCAAAATTCCTTGGAGCATAAATCCTGACTGCTCGTGTATTGAGAATTTGCATTAAATTTTCAGATTGAATGGCAGGCTGTATTCGAAATCGTCGATATTGACTGCAATAGCGTTCCGTGTGCTCCCATCTTTAGTCTAACAAGAGAGGTACTGGTAGATTGATCGTAGAAAGTCTTTAAAACCGCGTTATAATGCCAATAAGTTTATAAGTACGAAACTCGTTTAACTACTGCTCCAAGGCTGAAGGAAATGCACCTTTCTTGTTATAAAGTGTACAATATAATGAGAATGAAATCTCTGTTGCCTCGTGTCTATAAAACTGTGTATCTTTAGACAAACTTACAAAAGAAATTCCTGTTTTCTGCAACACTGGTCTTTCACTTTAATTTAAAAATATATTCCCTGCGGCAGTAACGGTGTTAATAAACGCTATTCGCTTTAAGACTTTTGCTGTGATATGTCGGGAGCGAACCTAACTCAACAGTTGTCGAAACGATATCGTTAAGAGCTTCTAAAGACCTCGAGATCAAAAGGTTTTCGAACAACTTTCACGTGAGGTAATGCTTTAGACTTCACATCACACCCAAAAATGACCTTTCTATACCAAAGGAAAGAAATGTACATTTAAAATTAAACGAAATCCAAGGAGATTGAAATCAAATTATTGGCCGTCCCCAAAACGCGCAGTAAGCGGAAAAGAATATACATATTCAATTGTTGGTGTAAAATTCGCGATATCATTAGCGGTTGGCGACTCCCAAACATTCGTCGGCCCTTATCGCTGTGCTCGTTATCTTACCGACTCGCGACGTTTAAACGAAACGTTTCCGAATGTATTAACGCGAATTTCAAGGCAATGTCTCGCTCTGTTTATAAACTTGCTTTATTTCAGACTTGGTGTGTTTCAATGGCCGGAGTAGTTTATTTATATGTGACATGTGGTTCGGTAAAAATTTCCGTTGTTTGGCCGATGCTTTGTTGGTTTAACGTCTTATATATTGGGGTTTTATATGGATGTTTTCGGGCCGTCCACCTGATCTAATCCCTTAGTCGTCGCTTGCACCACCCTCGGGAAGGGGGTAGCCTACGCTAACGCTCCAAACGCCAATAAATGGAAATGCAACGAGAAATAGACCACTGTGATAGCTGACTTTTAATTGTTGCTCTATTTCGCAGAATGATATGAAAATAAATAGGAAATAAAACAACCGATATCTATTACCACACACAAATCGACACGCTATAAATCTATGTAGCATATACTGATAATACTTATCTGTTTTATCGCGGCGATATTGGCAATCTTGTAGATAAGCATTATTGTTTCGGATAATACTTTGCTACGTGTATATTGCTAATTAAATTAATATCTATGGATACGTACGGTGGTCACGCCCAGATTCAATGTCAAATGAAGCTTTGCGAAACCCTCTATGTATGGCAGAATGTGCCCTAGTAAACAAAGTCCCCGAAACAAATTAAGTTGGGCGGTCAACCGGTCCAATACACTCAATATATGAAATTGATCCTGCTGAACTAGTCAATCACTTTTCCACAACACTATTCATTGTGTATGGTTACGTTGTCGTCGTGTTTGTTAGATAAGGTTTATTTTAGCATGCACTGCAATATTCATGACGGAATATTCATTGCGTTCCATTCCGTCCTACCCTAAAGTAACAGACAGATGGATAGATATCAATGTCGTAATATACCCGCGATATAGAACAAGAACAAAGACGTATCAGGGGCTTGCATTTATCGGGAGAGGGAAGGAGAAAAAATGCTTTTTCAACCCCATCTAGCCAGACGGAAAAATACGTCGTTGCCGATTGTTTCCCTGTCCGGAACGCGAAATGCAAAGTATGAAATAATTATGGCGGTGAGAGTGCGCGACATGTCTGTACTCCTCCCCCGCCCCGCGTCCTCTGCCCCCCTCAGCCCATCAGCCGATCGTCCTCGTCTCCAATCTCCGACCCCCTAGACTAGAAGGTGGCGAGGCGTCGACAAAACGTCGCCACAAATGCGGTAAAAAGGGACTTGTTGCTTTATCAGTGTCAGGTTTTCGCGTGAAAATTTGTTGAATAAGTAATGTTGCGTTACACGACCTATATTCTACAATGTAGAACAGTTGCGACACTCATCCAGAATTTTCGGGGCTATCATTGTGTGTAAAATGGCTTAGCACTTACCAGCTTTGAAATTGAAGGAGTTGACTTCATTTCTCGCTATCTGTCTCCAATTGTCGACATTGCATAGCGATCGGGACAACGGCATAGCGCAAAACGCATTAGTGTGAAGCGCACACAGAGTCGAGTAGTTTACGCCGATGCATGACTAGGGTGACAAGGGAGAGATTCGAAAGAGGAATGTCCCGCAATCGATTCTTTAGAGCGCGCGGCTGGCCTGGCATCGCGTCCGACAGAACGCCGGATAATTGAAATACCTGACGGCAGTCACAGGAGACAGGATTGGGTTCGGGAGCGCCGCAAAACTACGTAAACATTTTGATGAAATGTTTGTCATGATTTAACCGTTTTCTTTAACAACCACTATGTTTCCTGCTCTGTGACGTGTGTGCTTTATTTTATGACAGCCAATTTATAACTTGTTATTTTAATAAATTTTGTGCATATCACTTCCGCTTACGGTGACTTTGTGTAACCTTCTGCTGATCTTACAATATTGTATTCGAAACATGTTTCTTACTTGCAAACGTTAATATTTAAAAGGTTATTCCAATCAAACATACCTATCATGTTTGGCGGTACACATTAGCGGTTTTAATTAGCTTTTCATAATTCATTTTCGGTATTCACGAGAAATTTACAGAAATAAAAACAAATTTAAAAGCAAAAAATTTACTCCCATTCATGTCAACACAGTAACAGATGAGAACATAAACACAGTTGACACATGACAATCAAAACCGATTAAGTTATTTGCCTTGTATAGTGGTGTAATTCACAATACAAATGATTGGACGACGGCAGCGACATGAACGCTCCGTTTTAACCGCATTAGCTTCGATAATAACCCCATACTTATTTTTTCAACTGCTATGGATATAAAACCCCATCATTGATCATAATTCGCGTATTTTAGCCATGCAATACTAAACTACTGCCTTTTGTCTGTATTGTGACAGGACGAAGAACGAGATGATATTTCATATGAGACGACTTTTCAAACACTCGTTGTTTTTATTCCCCGTTCTATTCAACGCGGTTCAGAGCCAACGCTGCCCGAGCACGTATTGTACATAATATTGTACTGTAATTCGATATTGCCGCTATGATAATACTCGGAGTTATGTTTATACTAAGGAATGTCACGTAATACTGAACGCAATTCATTCAGTTCTGTTTAATTGGATGCAAATGACACGCAGTAGGAACGGTTTTTTATAAACATCTTTGAGCACGTTTGTGAGATGAATTTCGCCTGCTTTTAGAATTAGTATTACCAACATTTTAAACGAAGAAAAGATTTCGTTCCGTAGGACCAAATTTTGAACAAAACACAGACGCTGACGATAAAACTTGCATTTACTTGTCTACAGAACCTTAAAACGTTCTTGAAAGTTTGTACTAAATTCAAGCTCCCTACTGAAAATGGCGAAAATAAAACAAGTTGTTTTAATAACGTTGCAACGAATACACGTCTAGACTAGACACATGTACAGCTGTTCAGCTCAATTCAACGTAAACATGAGCTATTAGACGGGCACATCTCTATTACAGACAACGCTGTTATAGCTACGGCGAGGTCTAGATTAATCAACTACTGTCTACTGCTATGCTGACGTAAACCTCTAATGTAAACCTGTTGATTCCTTAATGCTGTCCCATATTACACTGAATAACGAAACATCAGATTAATTATTAAAGATGAAAAAGGTCGTGATAACTTTGAAGATGTAATTGGAAATAAGACCGGTATTAAATATGGAAGGAATGAAGAACTTAAGGATACTATTGAACTCTGAAATGGAATTGATGACGAAATTAAATGAAGCCCTGTGTATTGCAAAGATGATTTAATCATTCAAAAAACGTCCAACAACAGCTTTATCATCCTCTTGAGGAAATTAATAATATCAGTAACACCAGAAAACAATTTAAGGATAACAAATAGAAATATAGAAACGATTAAGCTAGCCAAACCAAATAAAACTAATTCAGGATAAAACCAGCGCTACGGAAAATAATTTCTATTGACCCGAAGCGGCTAAAGCGAAATAGGAAAGAGTAAAAAGGAGTTTTATTTCAACCGAACCATTTTAAAATCTCATAGCTGGACAAAACAGAGTGTAGCCACTAGCTAAGCGGGTTACGATATACACCGGCTAGGGTTATAAATACTGGAATATTTTTTTGTTGTTTTTTTATGGGTTCACCGCGTCATGAGGTGGAAAAGGGGTGATATCGGGTGGATTGGCAGATACATCAAGCTCTCTGAAAATGTTTAGTGGTTATCTATTAGGTCATTCATTCATGAGTTGCTATTGTATTGTATCGTCACTTACAAGCTTAAGTTCAGTTTTGACATTATCATCATTCGAATTACTTGTAAAATCATTAAGTACTATCATTATTTTATTGTATCGTAGCAATCCTTAAAACTTTAAACTTCTGACCTTAAAGAAATACATACTTATAATATCAAATTCTTCCAACACATTCAAGTGGTATTTGATATAAGAAGCCATTCTACAGTTAATTAAATTTTGTATGTTGTGTTGGAAATCCAACATATCGATTCTGTTCAAGATTTATGCAGCAATAAGACGGATTTATAGAGTATCATCATGTTGTAATCGTAATTGGTTTAAGTTAACCTTTATTAAAACTCCATAACTGAAAGCTTTGGACCAGTCCCAGGATTATCTTGGTTCATAAGAGTTTTTTTTATGGGCCTTTAAATTTTCAGTTTTCCGATTGTGAGGATACAGGGACCTTGATCAGAGAAAATAATATTTTATCATATCGTATGCCTCGAAATTCGTAGGATAAAGTCGTAGCTCACATTACCTGTCATATCAACTGAACTTGTAGTCGACCTAGCTAGAGCTTCAGTTAAAGTCACCTTGTCAGAAGAACTTGAAGGTTATGAACTCAACACCACCTAATGACTAATACCACAACGATTAGGACATAAAAATGCAATGATATTAGTACGTAGCTATATGTTTGTATAAGACAGTGAATTCGGCGCGCAATGCATAGTTGATGCGCACGCGATGCCACTGGACATACAATATTTACCTAAGACAACAGACAGACAATGACATCATCGGTTAAACGTACTGGATCATGTTTGCGTACATAATGCTCTAATTTGTATCAGTATGAACGCTTCATACATTTAGGTGTGACAGACACACACTTGAGCAAAATTGTATGTCATTTACGCAACGTTTGTCTAGACTTTTCATTAGAGGTGGTATTTTTCTATTCTTTTAGCAAACAAGCGACTAGTTTCTTTGATATCGGTGCGAAATTGTTGTCCCGATATAAACTCTACATTAAGGAATTGTTAAGGTATTAAAATATTAGTTCTAGAATTTCTAAATGATAATATTGATAGCAATATCGAGTACACAATATTAACGTAACGTGCAGAAAAGTACCGCTATCAATATTGCTATTAAAATAATAGATACATAAGAAATACAGAATTGTTTTCTGCAAGATACAGTATCTAATAAAGAATCTAGCGACAAGATACAAGAAAAAGGTTATTGTCACATCGTGATAAACGAAGTGCGACCAGAGATGGCACATAATGCAAGCACCGCATTCCTAATTTATTTATATGAAACTCATTAGTTCATTACGAGTTGAATTGCAAATTGATGACGTGTCCAGTCAATCCAGTTTTATAGACGCATTTTGTCATTGCAAGTCATCCTTTGAAACGAGTGCCGCAAGGGACTATCTTCGGCCCGCTTTTAATTGTAAATAAGAAGTTTATGGGCTTGTCCTGGTAAATCTTTGTTTATTGTCATAAAGTCCGCTTATGAGATAAAAAGGTAAAAGCAAATAAAAGAGGGTGTCAACGACAACGGTTCAATATTTATACTTCTTGCATTTAAGGACAGTGCAGAGGAAAATCCGGTTACATTTATGAGTTTTACGTGGTTTATTTCAAGAAATTTAAACACGAACTTAGCTAGAAAAATGGAATAATTTCCTTGCCAGTATGTGAAATGTCAAATACAATTCTCCAATGTCAAGGAAAACAGGTATAGAATTTTGATTCCAGTTCAACTTGACCTTAGACACTACAAACTCCGTAAATATGCTACTACATTATTCACTTCAGAATTAATACAAGAACTGTCTGCTTACAAAAAAAAACAACTTTTGTATTTAGAGAAAAAAAAACCTATAGATTCCTCACCTTGAAGTATGGATATATGCATATCATTGTGATCAACATTTACTTGAATACCGGTTCTGGTATCTACTTGAACATACAATAACATCATACATTTACTAAAATAAAAAATCACGACTAAATATACTACTCAAAACAAAATAGGGCCCACCTCGAATCAGTCACTATTTTGGTCCAAATAAAGTTATCTAAGTAGTTGGTGACAAAGTTATGCATTGAACCTTCAAGCTGACATGTTTAGGGGCCCTTATCAATGTTTATTCCGACAACATTCATATCGGTTTCAAGAGGGTAGCTTACAAAGTGAAATACTCGAAGAAAACATCGAATGCACAAATTCTCAGTCACTTAAGTTTTCAGTCTACACTAAACGCTGTTGTGGAGCACTCACGTTTTTAACCATTTGGTTTGGTTCCTGTGTTAGTTGTGATCACTATGCCTGGTTCTCGCCGACATATGGACATGGAAACCGCTGCAAGAGCAGTATCTTTGCTTCAAGAGGGACAGTCTCAGAGATCTGTGGCTATACACCTCGGTGTATCGCGATAAGCGATCCGAAACGTTTGGCAACGGTATCAGGAGACCGGAAGTGTAGCAAGGAGAACTGGCACAGGAAGATTTAGGGCTACAACTGCCCAGGGAGGCCGATACCTAAGGTTAACCGCACGTCGGGAACGTACTGTAACCGCTCGGACCTTACAAACCCGACTAAGGCAATCCACGGGGACGAGAGTCAGCGATCAAACCATTCGGAATAGGCTTCACGAAGATGCACAACGCACCAGAGTACGAGCTATTCGACTGAAACTGACGAGGGCTCATCGTGCAGCACGCTTAAGGTACCCCCTGAACATTTGGAATGGCCCATGAATAACTGGAGGCATGTGCTTTTTACGGACGAGTGTAAGGTGAGGTTTTACAGTGTCGACGGACGGATACGCGTGTGGAGAAGAGAAGGGGAACGTTTTTCTGAATCATGCGTCCATGGAACAGACCGATTTGGGGGTCCCAGTGTTATGGTATGGGGTGGAATTAGCTTACACGGCAAAACAGAGCTGGTAATTCTGAATGAAGGTACCGTAACCGCCGCCAGTTATATCGAGCAAGTAATCGGGCCACATATCATCCCATTTTCACAAAGAGTAGGCAATAACTTTGTCTTTATGCATGACAATGCTCGCCCACACACAGCCCGCACTACACAAAAAGCACTCTCTGAAGCCAATATCTCCGTTTTGCCATGGCCAGTCATGAGTCCCGACCTCAACCCCATCGAACATTTATGGGATCAGCTCAAAAAACGCCTAAAAGAACATTACAGTGAAGTGAACAGCCAGCAGGAGCTCATTAACGCCCTGAAAGTCTGTTGGGAACAAATACCGGAAATAAACGTGACTCACTTAATTGAAGGTGTCCCAGATAGGCTCAGAGGGTGCATACGGAGCAGAGGAGGACCCACTCGTTATTAAAAAATAACAAGCACCATATTTTTTACCAGAATAGTTGTGCTTTTCAAGATTATGTTTTTCCTTTATGTTGTGTAATTTTTCCTAAAAACGGTTATTTTGTGTTTTTATTAAACGAGATAAACAAATGTTTCTATTGTTTATGTTTACACTATTCCTGAATGCTCACTTGAAACTTGTATATTCATAAAAACTCAATAGTAAGGTTCAATTTTAAGTTGCAGCAAAAAAACATAGTGGGCCCTATTTAGTTTTGAGTAGTTTATATTGGTATCTTTCAGGCGAATACATCAGAGATAACAGGGGTTCATACATTTTAATCAGTGTGCATGAGACACGTGCATTCGAAGCTAGATAAATGTGAAACGAATAGGAAAATAATCAAACTTTTTATCGCGCGTGGTTTTTACATGAGACAAGGTACCGTATCGCGTTGTCTAATTTACATATTGTTTGATTTGAATCGGATATGTTACCATGTGAAACACAGCTAAGTAAACAGCTTTGTGTGCGTTCGTTTTACCAGCATAACCGATTATTTTATCATCAATAATCATAGAATTGAGTTGAGTATTATATTTATTTTCATTAAAGCATATTGGACAAGTTTCTGTTAATGATATGCCAAGTTTCCGTACTTACCGGAACTAGATGGCACCTCCGCAACCCCAAGTGGAACCAGGTCAACTATAATGACCTCTCATTTCTTTAACAACATAATGATTCGTTTTCCTCAAATGTCTTCAAGCCAGAGACAAGCCAGAGACAAGCTGCTAACACACTCTACATTTCTCTATTATTACTACACGACCATGAATCAGCTAAAACATATCTTAATGGTATTCCTTAGTCCAAAATGAAATTGTCATCGTATTTAATAAGCCATGAAACATCCCCAGTGAACTATTCCAAGCTGCCTTTCAGACAATAACTTAATACTTATGTCATCACAGCGTCGACGTCACGAATACATTAGTAAGTGAAAGCGTTGAAATATTATTAAATTTTTCGTCAACATGGCGTATCTAAATGTCGGCGTGCAATGTTAACGTATTGAAACCATTGTTTAAGCCAACAACTCAATACCAAATGGAAAGTTGCTTGGGATAACTATTGTTCCTTCTATGCCTCTTGATCACAACAAAAAATAAATTCGCTTAAAGGCATTGTCTAAACAGATTAGGCACAAATGAATGTTTAAAGAGGTCGGTGTGTAGTCAACGGTCGCACTATGTAAGCGTTATCGATACGACATTATCAACAAACGTGATTTATCTAATTAGTTAAACAATTTGATGAGCGACCGATTCATTTGGCTGTGTTATATGGATCCAGGAATCGAAGCTTACTATATTGATTTACAACTGTTGATTTCATGGTGTTTAATGGTTTACTGAGTTTAGTATTTAGGTCAGAAGTCAGTACGGATGCGGCACAAGGATATAGACTTAATCAGAATAAAACAGACAAACCACACAATATAAAAGATGGAAGAACAGTAGAGGTAGAAAACGAGAAACTTTATGATATGCTCGGACGTGCAAATGAGGGCAATTTCATTAAAAGCGAAGTAACCGTAAATCAAGCCTGTTCGCTTTGTTAGACCAGGTACATAATTCTATCAGAGAAAAAAAATGTATCAACGGTGATTTAGTGCGATTTACTCACGTCACCGCCATCTTGGGAAAACGCCGAATAAAAATATGAAGACACTCCCGAGTTGCGGAGTATCATTTGTTAAATGTCTGACGTGAGAGGTGACACACATGTCGTTCTATTAAAATTATTAGTAATGGAGGGCGATCACGATTTCCTTAACTCATTACGTAGTATTAACTGTGAGACTATGCTTGCGCATATCGTTTCAATGACCGTTCATAATAAACTTCGTGATCAACCCTCCGACCGATTACACTAAATAAGAGGAATCACTATTGATTATGCTGTTATAGAAACACGGTCCCCCGATTATGCACGTTGGTTCTCGCGCCAGCTGACAAATAAACAACAAATCTGTTGGTTTTTATACTTTATATTATTCATTAAATAACAGAATAGATATCGAGTCTAGGCGTCAGGAACGAGACAAGGAAACTACAAAACGAATTTGGTTACATAAACCTAGATTTACATAATAAGAAATGAGATTACAATATTGCCAGCTGAGAGGCTAAACCGTACAAAAATTCCTTCTCACGGCACAACGGTACCAACGCACGCGCACGTTGCTAAGGTCATTGCGACAAAATTGTTGTCTCTTTCCGTCTTTTCGTTTTTGTTAAAAGTGCAAGCGAGACACACGTCAATGCAAATGAGCCGCCGGAAAAAACGACCATTTGACTCACTGTGGCGACTCGCAGTGATTGATTAGATGCACCTTCTTCTTCTGGAATCGGCGTTTACTTGGAATCGGACGAGTCTGCTCGCCTCCATTGTTTGTCCGTTTCGACATGGCTCCACATTATTACAATGGTTCTCCTTTTGCTGGACGATGGAGCAATAAATACATCGTAAACTTAGTGTGCGCACATAAATTCTTGTACCGGACTCATAATGCGAGTATTTGATGATAGCGCGCTGTCTGGATGCTACACCAGAAATTCTCAAGAAACAAGCCCTATATGAACTACGTCATCCATAATTATGTTTGTGGTCAAAGTTAAACAGGTCTATCTAAATGGTAATTTACTTTTAAGTACAATTTTACTATAATGGCAATAAGTTGAAAACTCATTAGCATTAAAACAAAACGTCTACACGTAGCTCCATCTATCGCCTTCACAGAGCACTTCTTATGTTTACAGTTGTTTGGCAATGACCATTACGACAGCGATATCAATGTTAGAAAAAATACAAATTCTAATGCAACACGTGACGTGTGTTTAGTTACATAAACAAGTAAAGGAGAATTAAAAGAATATAGCTGTAAATAAATTAAACTCTATAATGTCCTATGTTTACTTTCACAGTTCACGGCCGCAATCAGTATCGGTACGCACATACTCGCGCCGTCTCCTTCTTGCTTGTTACGATTTCCCATTTAGGACTTGCTACTCTGTCTCTGTCTGGTGGTGATTTATAGTGACTGAAGCTTTACATAACCGCGGCGGCTACTTACTACATGTTGTGCTAGTGCCAGTCCGTTTATCATGATTATGACGCTATAAAATAATTATTTTATCTCGTTTGCATGGCTTATCATGGACGAGTTTTCAAACTTTACTTATTTAGTCAAATGTACGGGTTAATGAGCGTCTCATAAGCTGTAATCTAATAGTCTTTGAGAAGGACGAAATAATCAGTACTTTGAAATTTTACTGCTAAACAATCAATTATACAGTGCGAACAACAAGGAAAATTTTCAAAGGAAATACGAATACGATAACATATTATCAAACATATGGATTTATTGAAATCTCTCAACAATACGTAGATAACAAAGGCTTCGTTTATCACCTCAACAATCAAAACAATGTAATTAATTAGACTACATGCACACAATACAACACGAGCCCCACAAATCAGAGCGAAGTATTAATTGCAAATGATCTAGTAAAGGTATTGCACGGTCGTACATCGCAATTAAATTAGAAATTAGAAAACGCGCAACTTTCACGTAATTGATGCTCCTATAGTACGCACCTGTGTCGGTGAGTGAATAAGCGAAACTAATTATGAGCCGACAACTGCACCAATACACGGACAATCCACAAAGAAATCTTTGCTGCACAGTTCAATGATCGATACATAAAACAATGTTGATGATACTTTTAAAAGAATCGACCAATTTAAAGGGACGTCAACTAAATTACCAAGACGAGATAAATCGCCTTTAAGGGTTAATAAAATAAGAAAAGTTGTTAAACATTTTCCAATAGTTTGACGGGTCAACAGCCACAGAAAAACGGACAAATGTGCCAATGAAACGTGTTTTAATAATGTAACGCTAATAGATGTGAACGATTTACGTTAAACAGATATTGGTGGCGGAGTTGACTTACCGGCTCGACTCGAGCATCATTTTGTGTGGCCTGTAAACAGAAAAATAAACACTTTAGCAAACGGAGACAATTACCAACTAAATTACATACACCGGCACACATATGTATGTAAATAATGAGAATATGCACACTTGGATGCGTAACCGTATCGGAATGTGAGCACTGAGCCTGTGTGTGAAAACAATAGATCATTAACAAAAGTAAATCATGTTTTATGAAAACTTTAGTACGACGACCTAGCGATCGGTAATAATCTGGAAAAGATTGCAGACGTTTCACCATCAGGTATTAAGCGATCACCTCGGGCAGAATATTTATTACATTTTGTATAACCCAAAGTGTATTTTATAGAGGCAATCTTTCAGATGGATTATTTTATGATGGCATATCTTATTTTGAAAGTGCGTTTGCTTTGTGAGGTGTTTCAGTTTCTCAGAATCGTGTTTAGCAAATCATCTTCGTGGTAGGGTGAGCAAGGTTGAATTCCCTGGTACGCTAATTATGTGGTTAGTCCAAGGTTGATGCGATATGAACTAAGCGGTGCGCTATGAAAACCTCGTTTCAACGTCTTCACTAAAGCTGTCGACCTAAATAATACTTTGTTTTTATACAATTACTTCGAGGTTTGCCTGTAGCAGTCAACTATTTTGTTTATCAAGAAACCTGAAACCAAGACCACGCTAATGAAAGTAAACATGCTCTAAATAAGCTATTATGATATTTATGACCTCTACAAAAAACAAAACTAAGATATCGTCAAAATATACGAAAACATTATATCTACTTAGTAACTACTGTCTACAACAGTAACAAACAAAACACTATCCAATTACAACACTACAATAGATAAAGACGCACTCGAAAGAAGTAATCCATAAAGAGTAACAATTAATATGAGAAAGCAGACACTGCGGGAACCTAACACGCATATCTGACAATCACGTCACGCGAGGGATATTCCACTCACCATGAATAACCTCGCGAACATCGTCAAGGTCGCGAAGGTCATTGCATTGTTGACTCCAATGGCAACGCCTGTCCCGTTCCATACACGGCCTTATCTTTTATCAATCGCCGATAATTTTGGAGGCTCTGCAGCTGATACAATATATGTACATTATCTTATATAATATGAGATATTACATGATTATTTTCTTCCAGTTCTGAATTTCTTTGTGCCATATTCTTTGTTATGACAACAAGGATAGTAGTTTGACCATAAATAAATAATAGTATTCCGGTGATTTTGTTTTTCAATATTGCTTCCTTCGAAACCGATGTTTTAAACGTCGAGGATTTAAATAAATAATGTTAATAGGTGCAGTGTGTGATATTGATTGCTGCAAGCCGGGTCACTGGCGTAAATTCTTAAATGGAAAGTCCATAAAACCACTGCGGTAAATATGTATGACAGCACAGGAACAATTGGTCACAGGGAACTGGGTACCAGTCCCTACCGCCATAGCACCTATCACTTTTAACCGCATCCTGTCATCCAGTTGTGCGGTCGAGTCTACGCCACACGAAATATTCACTTTCAAATCACAGAAGTCAACTCAACTTCCAATATTTTTCACTCAACGGCTGCCAGTAACTATAAAACCGCATATGAGCCATAAAACTGAAATAAAATGTACGAATGAAACACAATTGGGCAGTTTTGGGTTGAATATGCGTAAAAATATTTGTAGCATTATTCAGAGATATGCAAATCAATTCTGCATGAAGTTAACGTCCACTAAGAAGGGAACGTTAAATTTCATAAGCTTCATCAAATGAACGTACAAGAAACTAAGCACTCAATCATACCATTTACTAATTGCAGCACTGTCCAACTATAAATCAGTTGGCAATAGAAAACGTAACAATCGCCGGGCCATCGGTGGCTATCTGACATCCTGTTAGGCGTAGAGCAGGTAAAATTGCAATTGCCTGAACTCTCTTCAGACAAGTTGCTCCAAAAAGGTTCAAGCAATTTTGGACCTTCTCAGTACCGCCATAACTTAGCATCGCCCATCTAAAAACATACAGTGGCCAAGCTAATCTGCACTATATAACCCAAAACGATAAAGTGTGTAGTGAATTGGTAGCTGTCCGGCTTATGAATGAGGATGTCGGTATTCCACAAAGAGCAGTTGAGGGAAAAAACTGTTTGAAAGGCAAAACTTGGGATCTGCAAAAAATCTGAACATCATCGAGAAATTATTGTTTTGTAAATGAATGTTTAATATTGTGCAGAATCATAAACTACTTCTGTTACGGAAAGAAAAACTGTTCTCATAAAAAAGGGTCCATTGTTTCGTTCTATTACCAAGTAATAAAAAAATTAAAGCGCCAAGGCCGTTGAAGAAGGTGCAATTGAATTAACGTTCGCATATGAACGATTTACAACGTAATAACTAAAACACACTGAATTCAGCTACTTAATAAACTGAAATATACAGGTGAACAGTTGAATACACGTAGTGTAAAGCAACTATGCAAGTAACAAAGAGTTTAGTATAAACTCCGTGTGAATTGTTTTCATTATGATGAAATGTTTTGACTATAATTTCACGCGACGAAAGCCACAAAATCGATTTTGCCTTCCGTAAAAACTTTTTATTTGAAGAAGCTCTCAGCTACCTCGATGTTATGATTCAACAGGCATTTCGCAATGCTTATAAATAGTTATTTAATTCAAGATTGGTCATGTTTACATCTCGTGTTTTCAATTATTTAAAAAAAATCTTTAGACTTTCCTCCGAATTATCTCAATTCACCATTCGCATTTTACTCAAGTTAAGAGCCTTTTTACATCGCCAGTCGGCTCAATGGTCTGTAATTTTGTTTTGATGAATTAGCCAAACGACGGGATACTAATAATTGAGGATGGACAGTCAACGCCGAAACCGTTCGAGCTTCGAGCCTTCCAATATATAGCGGATGTATCGAAAGCTTTTTGCAAATAAAAATATGGAATTTTCGGAAGAGGAGTTCATCGTTCGCTTGATCGCGTTACCGACCTTGACGTTTAGATGTCGAAGAACTGGGTATAATAAGACAATAATGTACTTTCGTCCGAAAGTTTTCAAAACACACTAGCGACCAGGAATTCTTCACTCAACGTTTTATTCGACTTTTATTGCATTGCTTTGTGTATCTCGCAGTTCTTCTAGTTATGTGGATCGAACTTACTAACAGGAACGAATGGTCACAGTAAAAGACTTTTTGAAATGTTTCTCGTGCCACTCAAACCTTTTACAACGAGAAATAAGCAAAAACAACAATGCAATTAAAAATGAGGTCAATGACAAGAGAATAAAAAATGCAGTTGTAAATGTGGTATGGTCGACGCGATAGTAACCCTCTGAGATGGCAGTGGAAAGAATATCTCTAGGGTCTCATTAGCAAAGCGAGCGAAGCATGCTGCGGTTAGGGAGACAGTCGCACCGAACAGCACTTCTCGTAAGAAGGGCCTTATTAGTAAGCGGATGAGTGTTTTGTCTATTTGTTAACGTTGGAGTGGTCTACGCTACAAAACTACCTTCATCACGGATTAAATGTCAGCTATTTGTTCAAGTAACAAAATGAAATTCCTAGGTTGTCAATAACCGGGCCGATGCCTGCCAGGTTCGAAAGAGATACCGCGGCCCTGGAACACAAAGGGCAAAGAAGGAACATGGATTCCGCTCCGCCCAGAGCGGGGGGGGTCATTTGATGATTTCCCATCCTAAAAAAAAAAAAAAAAGGTTGTCAATAACATTTTGCTAATCAAACTAAGGGAGATAGACGAAGTCCTCCTGTAACGACAATGTAATAAAATCAACGTAGAGCAGCTGAAAAGAAACCGGGCAAACTTTTAACATGAACGCACCGTCTTAGAACAAATAGCACGAAGACGGAGACGAACAAATAGCACGGAGACTGAATTCTGAATAAGTAAGCTTTTTACCCAACATTGCATCGAATGCGGAAAGCAGTTGTGTATAAACAATCATAATAATTATTCTGTAATTGTGTGTGTGCTGTTCAGCGTAGCGTATCAAAGCGATGCCTGCACGCGTCGAAGGAGCAGGGGGGTTGTACACTGTCGGGCTCGGCACAATTTATGACAAACTTCGCTAATTCCATATCCGAGTGGAGTACTGTAATTAGTGTGTGTGCGGGCAACCGATCGGTTGCAAACATATAACCCGGCTTCAGACACACAGCCGTCATGTAAATCAAAGAGCAAACAGTAATGACTCGTCTAGATTACCAGTTGGATGCGTGCGCTCAGGCTTTAATGTGTGCTAACGTGTGAAGCCGTCCTAGATAACAATGTACTTGTCACTGCACTAGCTCTAGATAAACTAGTTTCCTATTGTGTATTTTGTCTAAAAGAAGGTGAGTTTAACTTTTGTTTTGAAGCATTGAAATGGGTGTACGAGGACTTGTTTATAGCTCATTTTGCGCAAGCTGCTGCGTCAAATTGAAAAATAAGAATAGTTACAAAGGACGATAACTTGTTCACAGAACCGGAATATGAAAAATTCCAAATCGTCTAATATTAAAAACGCGCGATGAATAACAAACACGCACATCATTATGAATGAAACTAGATACAGTGAGAAAATCACAACAATATTAAAATGTTAATTAATCAGTGTGGACGGGCGCGTGCAAGCGTTGCTGGAACTGGTAACGAGTGACCACCCGGTCCGACCAGACTGGTTGCCTTCGTCGACCTTGCAGCTTTCGATTCTGCAAACTATCGATTAACTACCATTATACATTTTGCTACCAATTCGCTTTTATGCTAAATCAACTTTCGCTGGACGTCAGCTGATGTGCATCAGTCAGTTGGATTTGTTCATTCGAATGACGATTTCCTAAAAGGTCTCAAAAAATACTGTTACATTGAGCACTAACGAGAGAATAATTGCCATCACTCTGGCGATTTGCAAACGGAATGGATTTGTCGACCGCATTTTGTTGTTATGCGACATCAAGAGGATGCTCTTAAGCATTACTTTCATTAATTACAGGATTAATCTCAACCATTTTCCTACCTCCAATGTATTCAGTATCGAAATTTCCCATATCGTTTACAATTTTAATATCATAATGTAATACAATTCTGAGACATCAAACGGCGCAATTACGCTGTGATTGAATTCCATTATGGACGCGATTATATTTGAAATAACTTAAACCAATGATGATTACATTTGTTATAATAATATGAAAATTGTAAGGAATATACGATTACGAAAATAGTTAAGTTTGATTAGGCTCTGAGAAATTTTGGATTATGTGCGCAACCAACACGCAACAGTTTTCAATCTAAATAAAAGACTGGTCTTTTCTTGTCAGACTTTAGTCTTAATTGTGTTAATTAAGTTCTTATTTTCTGAATACTGAGGTATTCAAATATTTGGTCAGTTCAATGTAATTTATATTATTACCTACTCTTAGCGGAATGCAGTCTCATCTTACAAGTATTTTATTTAAATTAGCATATTATGCATACTGGCATAGTGATACTAGTAGAGAATTCTGTGTTTCTTACAGTATTGGGCACCTAATAATAAATCCAGCGACAAAACTAGTTTATGTAGTACGTTTGTCCAGTCAGTCCCGAGCGAATCCTCAGACATTACATTTAAAAGCAATTCCAGAAATAAGATCCAATGGATTTACGATTTATTAAAGTGTTCATTTCCATAACTATGGCGTTTCGGTTTGTTTTTATTAAGCGAAATACTTTTAACTTGGATAAATGTGTCTGCGAGCCGGTGAAATACTGCTCAGAGTTATTACGAGCTGCTTAACACTTGCTTTGATTATTTACTTGTATTTTGTAATGGAATACGTGTGAAGCAAGTTTTGCAACTAAAGCTGATGAATAGTGCAGCGAAATTGATACAGGACAAATAATAAATGACCGTTGACCATTGACATTCTGAAAGAGAAGAAGACAAAGGAAACGGCCATGAATTTAGAGATGGATAATTTGTTACAAGCTTTGATCCAATGTTGGTAACAGTCAACAGAAGTGATGTAACAACGCATAATTAAGGAGGGGATAAGGATAACAAGTTGAGCGAGGCATCAGGCACATCATTGTTACCAAGTCACATTACACCTTTTGTGCGCAAAGCTATCGATTCCCTACTTCGTTACCGTATCCCAACTGTGAATTAACTTTTCCCGAA
The DNA here is from genome assembly GCA_905163415.1 of Noctua fimbriata. NCBI lineage: Eukaryota > Metazoa > Arthropoda > Insecta > Lepidoptera > Noctuidae > Noctua > Noctua fimbriata. The sequence goes on along the minus strand of LR990929.1, from coordinate 4,911,054 downwards.
CCACCACACGAGCACAATCGAGGAGCAGATTCATAGAATTTCCAATCAAAATGTAAATTTCAACCCAACTATTTTACATTCATCCATTCATTTGTCGGCAGAAACTGGGAGTGAGGTGAAACGTATTGTATTGGTCTCTTCATTACAATATTTCTTTATTTCAGGGTAGGCGACAATCGCGACTACACTGTATACGGACATTTTTTACTCAGTAAGTAAGTTCTGAAACAGTTATTGCCATAACAGAGGCGATTTGTCAAATTTATTGCGCTTCCGCACTCACAACAGTAAGTTACTACTTATTTAATAGCCTGTTTTATATATCGTTTTTGCAATCAAATTTTTGGGTCGGAAAATTTACAAAATGAGTAGGAAAAGTCGAGGATAATACTTCAGCTGGAGTCATTTCAAAAGTAAACTATTATAAATAATGATAACTTGATGTCACTTGGCTGTCATTTTTATTCATAATGAATAGGAAGCTCCAACGATATGTTTGTTTGAAAAATTAAGTGAAAATTACCAGTTAAACTAGCCGTAATATCAGCTCATATACCCATGACACATCACACGCAATCATAGCGTAAATCTGCGTCGACCGACGTCCACTTGTCATCGGCGCAGACGACGTACTCCTTCCTTTATTATCATATCATTTGTGCCCACTACCATAAATACTGTACAAACTGACACAAATTACTCAGCTAATAAAACCACAGAGTAAAAATATCTCTATTGACATTTTGAAGTCCAATTATAATTTTTACTCTAGTGATCATAGACCATACGATTATTTGCAGTTTAGCGGTCGTTGAACTGCAGAACTTATGCAGTATGTGTCTTTGAGCAGTGCCAATGTACTCACGAATAGTGTTGGCACGGCTTGAAGCTCTGATGACACAGGAGGAGATAAGAACTTGACGATTCTTCCTGCTTTTATAGTATTTTCTATAACGTAGAAATTGAATAGAAAACGTCATCAGTTCGTTTAAGTCTGTCTGTGATGGTATGGTCATCATACGAGTTTCGAGTTATCGTCAACACCATTTGTTTGAAATCAGGTCAACCGTTTCAAAATCCGCATCAGCTTTCAGGTATCGAAATTACATTTAGAATCTCGTAACACTTTAAAACGAACAAAGTGATTATGTACATTGAAATAAAATTGGGTTATTCAAAGCTGTTGTCCTTATTGACAGTCAATATGTAAATTGTTGTGCACACAAGGCAAATAAAATATAGGTCGATGACGAATAAAATGGCATAAAAGTTCATGTGACATTTTTATGGCATTATAAATCTAAATTCCAAGGCTGGAGGCCTAGTGAGGTTATCGTATGGGCAGAATATTTGTCTTGTAACGAAAATAGCAATTATCTTGAGCATAACGATTGGAGCGTGAAGTCCATCAATCATGGCGATCGGCGGCCATGACAATAATGGAGTTTATTAAACATGTAGCAAATTCGCAACGCTTTCAAATTTCGTGGAGAACGCGTCTCGTAGGCCGCTCAGGGCGCCCTGGACGTGAGCCAACAACTCTACCTACTTACTTCAATCTTTAATGCATTTCAACTATTTAAGACTATTTTATTATAGCAATGTACACAAACACGCAATATCAACTCATTTCTCGATTAACTGACATGATAAGATGTCATTTGACGCTAGCGCTACGTTATGTAGACTATAAAAACGCGATATTGAGCAAGCCTATTGCGAAACTTTCATAATTTTAATTTTAATAACCTTGTTTAAAGCTACCTGTGTACTTGCAATATATTTGTACCAACAATGGTTACCTATACGCCTTATACATATGGGTAACCAGCGATGATGTCACCTCGATACTACAACGAATCAAGCGTGTACTATAAAAGCCAGTGTTGCCATAAAGCCGACACAAAAGCAACCGCTAAATATGGTATTTTAATAATTATCATTCCGACTTAGGTTATTATTGTCAGTTTGTACGGCCCGGCTGCGTTCCCACTAAAACGTTACGCAACTGCCGCAGTAAAATAACTTGCTCGAGATTGGCAGAATTAATACCACTCCTTAGGTGGACTTGAAATTAAAAGATTTATTGTTATAATTAAAATTTGTCATAAAAACGGTGTGGCATTCGTTGATGGTTAAATAAAATTAATGGTTGTAAACGCTAACAATTTTCCACGAGCGGCGGGTCTGTCGCGACTCGTGCTGTCAGCGGCGATATTTCAAGATAAGCTACTTGGCCGTACGCTTCGCTCCTGTGTTCCGTTCCCACGCGGCCACGCAACAAATAACAACACACAACATTAACGAATCATTTATAAAATGAGCCACTTCAAATTGAGAGACGTGCGCGTGAATTTATTTTACATTAAACTACTACGAAGTAAACAGTGTAACGCAATGGACCGACTTGTCCATTCCATCAAAGTTGACCTACAAACATTGATTAAGTGATTTAACAGTTTGTTCAGAACGGTAGAACACTCGTTAATCTTTATCAGAATAGTATCGTACAAAGTAGCTATTGATTGAATTACTTTAGTGAAGCAAGGCTATAATTTCAAATTGTTGGTACCAGGATAATATCGCAGTGAGGAGTAACGGAACCCAGTGTGAGTGGCGGGCGGCGCGTCGCGGTCCTCGACCCGCGCCAGCGGCGGCGGTGACGGCGGCGCAAACCGCCTTGACCTGCGAACTCTTGCTGGCTTCCTATTGCCCACTGCAAGCCTAGTACTCGAACCCGATTATAAACGAACAAAGCCGATTTAATACGAAGTGGCCTTCTCGCAACTCATACGTCTCCGAAGGCGCACTTATCGTTTGGAGGGAGACTACCATTTAGTGCCGTCAATCGGTAGTGTGTGCAATTTTATTGAGGCCATTTTAGCCATCCATCAAAATATTACTCTACTAAATTCAATCGTATGGTTGGGCTCAGAAGTGATAACTATAAAAGCAAATCGATTAATATATTTTAAGTGTTCGTTAAAAGAGGCCCAAGTCCACGTATATTAGCATCATAATTGATGTTTATTAACGCGTGTGAGAATCGTGAGCCACATTTAATGAGTCGATCGGTCACTAAGCTACTTGATACATGATTGCGCACGGACATTGCTTGTGAAACAATAGTCTCACTACCGCTTTTGAACTACGAGTCTCGACAGCAAATGATAAATAGATGTCGAAACAAATTGTGAATTCATGACGGCGGAGACGAATTGTTAACTACCACTAACTATTTTGTTTTATAATTGAAATATTCCACTTAAATGTGCCAAGATTTTAGTAACTATAAATTCGATTCAGGAGTTTTTAAGTTATGAATTACGAATGAAACTTTATAACATTTTATACATTCTTTTAAGTAATTGAAGAAAATAATAATAAAAAATGTCAAATGGCAACCAAACATGATTGAAAGCCTTCACCGTATCAATGATCGCGTTTGTTTTCTTGTAGGCAGTAGTACTCCAAAGCGAGGCAGTTCTCACCGCCTGGAGCCAATTACAGCACACACTGGGTTCAAAAAACGCATTAGTACTCAAGTAACATCAACTCGCTACTCGCCTACGACCACCATAGTAACCTATTTTATAGTCAGTCACATTTGCGCGGGACGATAATCAGCTGATCGAGGACATCCTGTTTTTTTCTCATAGCGACACAATTATATTGTAGTTAGAACAAAATTAACGGAATCGGGGACCGTGTCCACAAGGGGAGGAGTGTTCCCAGCTGTGGGACATCGTCGGCTTCGATAAGATTAGATTCGTAACCCAGTTACCACCACAAGCGGGTTTAGTGATACTAAGTACAACTTGAATTGGTAGATAACGATTGTCGACCTTATAAGGTATGACGATCGGACAAAGATGGATGCGGAAGGCCCAAAATGGCAACTCCTGACATGCTTATGAACAGACCTTGATACAGTGTTGGATTAGTTTAAAGAGATAAAGATACCAATGGTATTATGCTTAACCTTGTTGTGAACCAAAATTATTATAAGTATGAAAGCATACCCGAAGAGGGAAGCGGAGATTACATTCCTACTTCCGCCTTCTTCAATTTCTCAAGCATCAAAACAATGAATCAGTTCCTTTAACCACGCAAATAGTATACCTAGGTTATCAAAAGTTAAAACATTATATCTAGGTCCAAAAAAGTAATCTAAACAAAAACAATGAAAAAGAAGCCCAACTTCAAGCATTAGCCTACAATCACGCTACACAACGTTGCGTACACGCAACCGCATAACGGTACGCGTGCATCGCCGGATACGGTGCGCTCGCGACGTGCACGTCATCCGGCCTCTTACGGACCCGTACGTCACATTCACGACAACATCAATCATCGCGGCCAATTGCGAAGCGTGCCGATGCTGAATGATCTCATTCTTCCTGGACAATACTGATTTTCTGACACGAGTTTTCTTTAAGAGGATGCTCTCTATCGTAGACCGACTCGTTTTTGGTTTTAGAGTGCTTTCCGCTGTCATTCACCATTGTCTCCCATCATTTCATATTTTCTTTGGTCTTCCTCTCCCTCTTCATCCATCATGGTCTTTTACTCACGTGCGTTCAATCCCTTATCTTAATGCTTTGGCACTTAATTATTTCATTGGAAGCAGACGTTAACTATGTTTTTATTGTTCATCCTTTCTTTACTTAGTAAAATTATTAATCATTTAATTCGCATTCGTAAGTGCTGTTCAGTTCCGTTCGTCTTCCGGCACAGATTTTGTAACAGTGTTTTTTGTAGAACCGGAATCGATAAATGAAAGTAGTATGTCAGCTGTTTGGGGGTCACCAACCGGTCTTGCTCGAGTGTGGTTATTATACGTATTTTGTTGAAACAAAACTGGAATATTTCTACTAATCGAGTGATGATCTACGAAAGAAAGCCTTTGAACAATCCCAATATGGCGGCTCTACGGAACGTGATGATTAGAGCAACAAACTTCAGTTAGATGTCATTATCAAGGAAGATAGTTTTATAGTTCCGTGACGATCTATGAATGTAAGCTAGTCATTAAAGTTTGTGGGATCACAAACCGGTCTTGAGCATGGTGATTATGGCAACATTATTATTATATGAGGAAGTTCTTCGTTCAAACGTGACTCCACTTTCTTTTGCCTTGCATGATAGTGACAATCAGCTGTTTTTGATCAGCCGCAAGTTGTTAGTGATTGTAGTAGATTAGTTTCTTTGCACGACTTATGTGACTGGATATTCGGTTTTCAATGCAGTGTAAGAACAGCTCCATTTCCAATCCTCCCTATGGTAAAGAGAAAACAATATACTGGAGTCTTGCTGTACCATTCCATCAGATTACCAAAATAGTTCCCAGATTGTTAGATATGCATCGCTAGAGCTCTATCCTGAGATTCCGACCTGGACCAGTCGCCACAATATTCATTTCCGTTTCTACATAGATTCCTTTAGAAATGGGAATACTGCGGGTGAAAAGCAAGGCAAACTTCCCAACTCAGATAATATTGTTTACACTGATCGGCTAGGTTGATCGTTAGAGCATTTAACGACTAAGTGTCCAAGTTAGTCCTCAGCCTTGTCATGACGCCAACGTTCACCTACGTCATAAATTCAAGTCGTAAAAACTTGAGTTTGATGAAGCTCCTCCACGCAACTTACGTAACATTTATTCCAGGATTTTCTGTGTCGAGTGGTAAAAATAAGTATGGTGGCCGTCCAATGCCACATACTTACACATTGTGCTAGGATAAAGGCCGCTTTCGAGTACCGGCGCTGACCCATATCTCACGTGAAGCAAGATGTGCCGATACGCTCTATTTTACTTCCATTCTTCAGATTAACATGAGACGTCATCAATTGAATTGTGGGTTTCATAGAAATTGTTACTTGGAAGATCGTTCAATGACTATCTCATTCTAAATACAAGAAGAAAAACTACATTTGTAGAGCAGATTTTTCCACGAAATTGATACCATTATAAACAGAATCGCTAACCAATGTTATGTAAGCCAAGATGTACGTCAGAAATGATCTCGTCATGATTGTGGACAAAGAACATTATACTGGCGTAGTAAAGGTAACCAATAAAACAAATGATTACGACCGATATAAAGCTACCGACAGACAGGCGTTTATTGACACAAGTCTACTAGACAATGTGTGTCTAATGTGTTTCCGGCGTTTTTACAATTCACGTCACAATGCGAGCTTTCGTTATTCATTTTGGAAGCGACTCCAACGTTAGTAGAACAAGACAAATGCTTATTTTTAATCAGCTTTATTTCATCAGAACCAGTTTTGTAGTTAAAAAGGGATAAAACCATCCCGAAGATATAAAAGTAGTCATTTATCAATCCCGAATAAAGTTGTTGAATAGACGACAAAGTAATCTTCATATTTACTTAACGACCGCTGAGTAATTCCCGAAAATTGAGTAGAAGAATAAGTTGAGACATTAAATAAGACAGACACGCGACACCATCTAACGTATTTCTCAAGAACTAAACAAGTTTCCGAGTCGGTGCTCGCGACAAGTCGTGGAATGAAATCCGAGAGAGCACCTCAATAAATGGGCAAACATTTATCTTTGGTTGAGCAGTTAATACTAGACTGGGCGTCGCCTACATCTGCGTTACTTATCTGAATATCTCCGACTAATTACTAAAAACGAAAGCCTGTGTGCATAGCCCACTTTTTGAAAATATGCAGCAGCACATTTCTATGTTAATGAATTCAGTTTTTTAATATAAAATTTAAATAAGTAAATATGCAATCGGTGTCTGTCAAATGTTCACATAGCATAAAGCAATGATCAAGTTATTATGACATCGGAAACCGAGAGACGTAACGTAACTATGTCGTGACATCTTCAGGTTCGCTCCCAGAATTAAGTGTAGTTGTGGAACCGGTCATTTGTTACAGCGTCTTTCTGTTTATAATAGTAATTCGATCGACTGAGGATTCTTCTGGAGCAAAACTTTGATCAGTAAAAACAAATTGTTGATATTCAAATGCTTCTTTTTCTATTGAGCTTAAATAATAACAAGAAAGAGTGTGTGTATTCAAAGGAGACGTTATTTATACGGTCGTGTATTTATCGTGTGCCGTGTGTGTCGACAAGATTTACTCAGAACTCGTAATGTGGCCGATGCTTCGACTGAGCCCGAGATCCCGCGATATATCGCCGAGCGAGATTCTAACACAGAAGTTAAGCCTTTCCAAGAAACTTGCCAGACTGTGGGCATTCTTTCATTAAACGCATTTTCTTATACCGTGCTTTTATGTTAGCGTTATGTACCGTTTAGAATTGTAAAGTGGGTATTAATTTCAGTTTATGGCTTTAAATGACTCTTGTTTTTGGTAACTGTGTAATCGCGTTCATTTATCAGTTCATATTTATGTAACACACTTAGCATAGACGACATGGTAACGACATGTGAACCTTAATTTGCTTTCTTTTAACAAAGAAGCTTAAGATCTTATTCAAAATCATTTGCCTTTCTTGAAGAGGTTGTTACAGAGCCCATCACAATTTTTACAATAAATCATGAAAGATCTTTTACTGAAGTGTCCTTAAAATAGATTCTATTACTAAGTGTTTAGCTAATATTATCAAGTTCATAACATCATTACTAGGAGTCCTAGCAGCCACATCACAAATCTTACACGCGCCGTGGGCGCGACGCGTGGGAGATTGGTAGCAATTGGATATTAAAACATACGAGAATATCCTATTATTACCTTCAATAAATATTTACTTAATCCGTTAAATAGGCCTCTTAATATCGCATTACAGGAGCAATTATCTGCTGAGGTTTCGGTGGAGATTGTGACGTTGTTTATAAGAGACGTTCTAGCAGGTTAGTTCTTGTTTGTTAACGACACTATAAAAAGGAGGATTTGTGGGATAGCTTTTCTTATTTTCCTAGCCTTTGCTTTTCTACTATTATTACTTCTTCTTGTATTCGTATTTTATCAATGTTTTCCTCCTCATCAATTGCATCACTTTTCATTTATGCATCAACATTTTATGAAGAACAAAGCACTATTGTGCCCACATTTCAAAAAATTTATGCAAGTAAAACACCCATATCCAAGGGCTTTATTATACGAAAATCCCCATCAGAGTTCCGGCCGCAAATTCCTCAATAAGCTTAAAATTCCCCGCAGTTTGTGGAATTCCCCACAGACCGGCAAAGCGGTCACTGCAGTTGATAACTTGGACACCTTAAATTACTGAAAGATTATCCAATAACACTAAATATTTGTGTTGCTTGACGAATTAAAGAGTTTCAATTCAGATTATGTTTTGTAAAAGATTGATGTAGTAAAGTTGACAAAATATCACTGTGTGTGACAAGACACTAACAGTAATGAGCTCCGTATCTTTCGGTCGGCTTTAAAAGCTTTAAGCATCCTTTAGGATAAAAAGAAATAAGTAATAACATTAATTAACAGCAATAATTTCCAACGTACAGAGACAGATTGACAAGTTGATGATTAAAGTAAATTGAAAGGTTTCCTACAATGAAAACCTTCTAATCAATCAGTCAGACCCATCCACTTATTTATAGCTTCATCTCCTAAATGAAGAGATAAGGTGGCTTACTACCGGAGACCACACAAGGGGCAGCGAGACCTAAATCTCTTTAATCTTCAAGTCTAATACCGTTGAAGACGATCTATTTATCATAATCGAAAGTTCTAGAGTTCTGTTGGTCTAGACAAAATAAATTCACACAAACCGTATTACCTTTTTTGCAAATATAGTCTCGCGTAACTTATTTTCTCTGTAAAGTTTTGAGAAATCCTTCAAGTTTTATTAAAGTCCATTTAGAGGTCCCAGACACGTTTAATAGAATTAGTTTTGACAGCAATTTGATGATGTCATCATATTTTAAGTCTCTTTACAAAATATACCATCTGTATTTGTTGATCGATTAAACAGAATGTTAGTTTTGTACACTCTCATTTCGCGATCGGTTTTCAAATGTATTACATCTTTTGCTTTGCTAGTTTAATATGATACTTTTTATCAATTTCTACTTCGACCTAAAACATTAAAATTTCGCTAAGGAATTTTGGATTTTGGAATTTTGTAAGGAATTTTAGTCTCGGTAAAGAGATTGTTGAAATGAGTATAAAAACGGCCACAGGAAACAATGGACAGCTTTCAGAGAAGTGTATCTTATCTGAACGAAAAGTAAACATGTTTTTCTTCGTGCACGAGGTTTACGAGATAGCGTGATTATGCCAAACAAAGCGCACGGATTTCTAAACAATCTCTTATCTAGTAATCTTACAATAATATTTTACAGCACTAAAGCTGACGATTGAAATATGTGCAAACGGTCTGTTAAAGCTCAGGCATTCATGATGGTCGTAGTCTAAATGGAATTCATACCTTTGGCTCTACTAATTTGCCATTCACCCTGGTAAAATCCACTCACAGTATTAAGATAATAATCTGCTTTAGACATTTAACCCCTGAATAAATTGTGAAGAAATTCTGCAGACACCTAGTCTAGCCGATCTCAATATTATCAAGAGGACAAAAAGCCGCATTTTTTATACCTGCATACTGATTTATTTATCCAACTATGAAATACACTTGTGCACGAAACATGGTCTCGACACAGTATGCATTCAACGATCCAGCCTACACAGGGAGATATTAAAGTGAGGGGTGGAATGGGAGCTTGCAATCTGAACACCCTCGCCGCCCCTCCCGGCGACTAATTTCCGACAGACTAGTATACTCCTTCTGTATATTCTGTTTTACACTATTTCATATTTTATTGGCTACGGAATATGATAGTACGATAGCCACAACTGGCGTTAATACTCCTACAAACACTGCCAGACGTAAAGTTGTTTACTTTTTTTGTTTCCCCGATGATATTGTTCTGCGACGTTTACATACCTGTAACAAAAAGAAAAACCATTTAATATTTCACTCGAATTATAATCACGCATTTCCCCTAAATGGAAAACCAAATATCCACCGGCTGATCCCAATTTAAAACGGTAATAATTTTAGACCAAAAGCTGACGTTTTATCGCAATTTCATCGTCTTCACTTCGTACCAAGCGGCGATAAGTTCCTTTCCAACGGCCTTGCCTGTTTGACCTTTTTGTTTTAACTCACAATACCTATAGACTGCACTACTGTTACCAATGAGTTCATTAAGCATTATTATTTCTATCATGTGAAGAGTGATATCTTTTAGCACGTTTTAAATGTCTTTGGATTGCTTAAGATATTCATCTAGTGTTGTAACTTACTAGTCTAGTCACAAACAAAGCATTATGAATAAGACGTACATAGTTGTTATAAGTATTCATATCATGACCCAAATTAAGCTTTCCTCTGGAGAAATAAAGTTCAGTTTCGTAGAGCAGCCGCAGCTTCCTAAGCAATAAATCCATTGGAACTAATATCGACACATAGATGCCAAGCCAGTGCTTGCCAATTCGTCTGCAGTATCTGGTTCCCAAGACAACAACTAGCTGGTATAATCGGCAAGTTATAACATTTCCTGACTATTGTTTGGAGTTTCGGCCGTTTGATTTGTGTAAAGAGATTTTCCGATCGTAGAATCTTCTACATGATGTATAAACTTATCTGTGTCATCTGCCAGAGGTTCCACATGTGACGAGTTATCAAAATGCTTATCCACAATTTCTGTGTGAAATTTTCTAGCTGGAATAAAAACCAATGTAGATCCGCGACGCTAGTCGTTAAGTTGAAAAAGGGATACAATGGCTCACATACACGAGGTCCTAGCAACACGTTATTACATGGTGCACTATTGCAATGTTTTATGTGCTCGAACATTTTCTTGGACTGGTAAGAGGAAATCCTGGCTTAACGCTTTTATGGAAATATTATTGTTATTCTGCTTGTGTCAATTGCTACCCGAGATCTGTTCTGTTATCAGAACTGTTATTGTGCTGAGCTTATCTGGCGCGCGCACATTTAAATGCTCATCGGGTGTAGTTTTCATATTACATATTGCGAACATTGGTGTATCCCACATTTCTACTGACACAAATGTGGATGGGGGACTCGGTACGACACTTATTTCATGTAGTAAATGCTGGGATCGTACAAGGCACTTCTCCTAGGCATTGTAGGATTCCTGATAAAACGAGATGCGACTGGAGATTGTAAAACAGTACTTCGTTTGCTAGTGCCTTAATTTTAAACGTTTAGGATTTCAAACAATGCCAATGTGTTTACAGCACATTAAAGTGTCGCTTTTAAAAGCCGTAACATTGTTACTCTACTGAATGCTGTAAACCATTGCCAAAGAGTTCTAAAGTAACGCGTTCATGTCAACAGACTTCTTAAATCTTCTGGACAATTAACAAAAGCGGTGCTATCAATGGAACAAAGTTCTCATTCGTGTTTATCTTATCTTCTACATGATAAGCCTTTATTAACATGAAGAAGATTTAAGTACCAATTGCAACACACAACCTCATGATCTTCGAATGAGGTTTTAATGTAAGATTGCTCTTTGCAAGCAGCCGCTTGTCGGCTCCGGCTTATAATAATTTAATCCTGTTTGTCTTTCATTTGGGCCATGCACGAGTATTGCAAGAGCTACGAGTGGGATATTGTTTTTCCAAACACAATCACTTATTTGCACGGGTGTGAGCGTGCAAATTATTTTAAGACTTGACATTTCACAAAAATGTATACAGTGTATTCTCTGAAAGCGTGGGTGTATGATCATCTATCTATATACATAGTTCTATATGTATTCGCAACTACGCAGACCGCACCGGCGGAAAGCAACCTATCGATTCAGCTCTAATCTGTTTACTAACATGGTGATTCCATAATTACTCCCCGATAAATTAATTAAACGCCCAGCATCAGCCAATCATCGCGATAATAACTTTCTAGTTCAATTTACACGAGAGTAAGGCTTTAAGATTTTATTAAGTGTACTTAATTAAAGTGGGGAATTACAGGTTCATGTACATAGAAACTAACCTAATGGGTAAGAATCCGGGGTGTCGTAAGAGGCGATGTTATGATTAGATCAGATGAATGAGCAACAGCATCCATCCGTGATAATTAATTCTGCATGCATGCGTGAACTAATATTATGTACAACGAAAGTGTCGAAGAACATGACAGACAATCGACAAAATGACAGATTTATTTTGTTGATCTGTCATTTTGTCGATTCTTCCGTCGACAAAACCCGTTTCTACGGTGGTCATGCTACGCGTGCTGGCCAAGGCACAAAGACGGCAGAAGGGTAGAAGACTAGACTCATCATCAGTTGCAAAAAACCCCCAAGGAGATGAAAGTACAATTTCTGAAAAGTTTATTTAAATATTTTTGGTCCTTAGTGCAGCTTTGGTAGTGCCAATGATGTCGGCACATTACATAAATAAAATAATTGAGTGTTGATACCAGTATTTCGACGAAACAAAAGTAATAAGCTTAAGAGCTTTCCGGCTAAAGTACTTATTCGAAAATGCATGAACTTATGTATTACACATTGGTACAGGTGCTCCAGATATTAGAATGTTTCTCGCGGTGTTTTGCGATGTAAAATTTTTAACTAAACCATGTGTTAAAAATGAGGACATGGGGATATGTGAGTCACGATTTCAGAAGCAGATGGAATAATAACATGACATGACACTTCCGATTATTTTTGAAAAAAACATACATAACATAACATCACGCCCGTAATTCCCGATGGGTTAGGCAGAGGTGTACCTAATAGTACACCCACATTTCGCCAGTTATGTTTAAGGCTCATGTAATAGGGGGTGAGCCTATTGCCATCGACCAGGCAATAATCCAAACTCCGTGGCTACTACTGAGAAATTCCTGATAGAAAAACCCAATAACACTTTGCCTAACCGGAGAATCGAACCCAGGATCTCATGCTCAGCAGTCGCGCTTGCACAAAACCAACGAGGCATGAATGGATGCTTGTATGTTTATTTATGTTGCTATCAGTGCTAAACTTTTATCCACGTATTTTTCATTAGTTTTAGTATATGCGAAACCTGATACACGTCTCTAGTATTTTTATGTAAAGAATCTATGTACAAAATTTCAAAACTGTATCATGAAAAATCACAAAGTTATAAGCTTGTTCTGTTATCTAGTTGTCCGCACAAAATCGTGGTCACCACGCAGCGCGCGCCTCCAGCGTCGTCTTGAGCTCATTGATAATAATAATTTGGCAGTTGGTACCTAAATTATTGCGATAGGTACTTAAAGTCGCTCGGTGTCCAACTTATAACTTTTTTAATTTTTGGGAAAAAATATAACATGGTTTAAAAATTATTGGAATCGATTCAGTTACTTATTCTGAACAAACTATATTCAGGTTTCGCATATACTAAACATAATGTTGTATATCTACTTATCTCTATCACCAATTTGAGCATTTGCCTAGAATGAGATGCTGGTACCCGTTACAGTATGATTAATGAACACCTTAATATTATTATTTTACGTTGACAAATAATAGAAATTAAGAAGACGTTCAAAATTTGACGTTTCTTGTGATTTCAGTCCCAAGCGCCTTGTTGAGAATGCTTCCTTATTACGGAATTGTGATACAAATGATACAATTCTCACCGGGCCATCTCCTTACTTTTTAATAACCACATCTTTTGATTTCGACATACAATAATTTCGCAAAGGAATCCTCGCTGCTATGGATCCCAAAAATTGAGTGAGTCGTTTGCGAGCTTTCAGCTGAGTCACAGTCTTTCTGCCGCCTTTTTAAATAATGTGGGGGAAGTGTACTAATTTATTTAAAAATAAGTAAGTTTCCATCTTTAAAGGGCAAGTTATATCTCGCTAAGGCGTTACGTGGGCGTTTCTCTTAAAGGTTTTATCTATCCACCGAAAAGAGTTGTCTTCAAACAAAGAGATTTAAAACGGACATTGGGAATATTTTATAAAAAAAAATGATCTCGAATGTTTTCGATTTTGACACACGATTGCTACTTGAACAACGAGCGTATGACACTAGACACTGCAGTGGCGAAGGTTCCATACAACTCGATTCCTACCGGCTTCCCTTTGAAAACGGGCACAATCAGTATTCCATAGACAAATAATAAAATCAAATTAAAGAAATCTACTCCGAAGTAGACGTCTTAATTACATACCTCTTAAAAAAATTGACCCTTCGCTACTGCTAGACAGAACAACTATTGGATTATGATTGTCTACATCTTGTCCCGTCTATCGCCCGTAAATATTTGAATGTCTTTGTATACAATCGACTACACTTCCAAGTTAAAGAAATGCCACCCTCTGTATAATATGGAGACGCCAAGAGGCAGGCTGAAGAGTCGGAAGAGCTTCTTTAGGTCGACAACAACAGGGCTAATAAAGCAAAAAAAAAAGGTCAGACATCCCCCTCCGACACATTATGTCGAAATTGTAGAAAGATTCCCAAGGAGACACCTGCTGCCATGGCCCACCTGGAAGACTCTAAACCGATTGCGAAGCCAGGTGGGCCGCTGTAGATACAACCTAGTTCGGTGAGGGTATTCCGATGAAGCCATGTGTGACTGCGGTACCTCAACGCAAACGATGGCTCACCTGCTGTCCTGCACTATGTGTGGTTCCACGTGCACTTTGAGGGACCTGTCCGAGGCCACCACCAACGCCGTCGAGGTGGCAGAAAACTAATTTAATTTCAAAAAAAGGGGAAATCATCGACACGACAAAGACGTTACACCTTTAATAACTATTCGTTCTTTAGTCTCGCCTGTGTTTTATATTACTTGTAGACTTCTTTGAAAGATGAAATTAAGTGGATATGGAGTAATGAATAGCATTAACTATTTCTCGCGTCTACGTTTGTGTAGTAAAACTAGTACGCACAACGGCCAATCAAGCTATGCAAAACCAGTTTATGCGGATCTCTCATTGTATAGGAAATCTATACAAAGCGAGGTCAAGTTATACTGGAAATGTGCAGCTTCATGTGCCGCCGTGTGTACAGACGTACATTCTCGGAATAAAAAGTAGGCTATGGCTGTGTCCTTAACCCATTTTCTGTCATATTTATTAGTAATAAATATGACGATGCGTTATTTTTAACTTTTTATTCAGTTAAGAACAAAATTAGACTATTGTAGAAGTATTTCTAGAGAATCTTATCCTTCTTTGTTAACTGTTATTCTATGTTCTAGAATAAACATTATATTTTAACCATAGTTAGTTCCCCTGCTCTCCAAGGAACTTTATTTATGAAATAGCCCAAAGTTTCACGTCCTGCAACAGTGGGACAGTCCATGACAGGCAGGACGCTCACTGTCTGCCATCCTCGAGTAATAACTTAACTTGGCTAGTACTCACTTTGTATGTAGATCAAGAGCTTTTAAATAACGGAAGCAACGATTTCCATAACAAAACATTCATAATATTTATCCGCATTCGGTAAAAAAATCCTAATGCATCCGAAATGTACCGGAATATGTTTGAGCCGGAGTGACTTGAATAAAAATGAGGTCAAATTGGATCAGAGTGAGATAAAATCTATGGGAGAGGCGTCTACGCGGGGCCATGGGACTTTGTTTTTGTCGTTCGATGGTAAAAAAATATCTGCGTACGGTATCTTAGGTAGGATGGGGTACCATCTGCATGGTTGAGTCAAGAGATAATAACTAGCAATTAAAGTGTAGTTAACTTTACGCAACTTCCACTAATGACAACGTCAGGCTAACTAACATCCAGGTAGTGATTAAATCATAATTTCTCAGCTCATAATTATTTATTATTTTCATTATCTATGCTTATCGCAAACAATCACACCTTCACACTGATCTCACGTAAGGTAAGAGGATGACTTGTAACGTCTCCCTGTTTAATCGAATTACTTGTTGTTCACCCATCAATCTTCACCAGAATCAAACGAACAATGTTATCTCCAAGCGCCATCGACATCGTCTAATTAGAAGACAGGCGGCCATTCCGCCTATGATGCGAGCCTAAAATAATAGTGCACTAAATGTCTGTCAGTCTGCGAATCCAAAGTCAGGGCAACAAAAAAATAATCACCGATTCCGAAGTATGGCAGAAATTTGTGCCGACACGCACGCCCAAGTGAGCGGCCCCTTTATTTGACAGCAAATTAATAATCACACGGGAGACCGGAACGCCTTAACTGACACCCGCAACGATTCAACATCGACTTTATAATGTAAGCAATAAAGTCTAAGGTAAACATTTAACATCAAATAAATGTTCTTATGCAATTTCAATCCTTACGGTGTGAGACATTAAAGCTTAAATCGAGCACCGGAACGAAGTTAATAGGATGTAATTTATCCGGGTTGAAGCGCGTGGTTGCCGCTCCGGGTGCGGTGCGAGGGAGACGGGCGGCGGCCGGTCGCGGGGCCCGACGAAGACGGAGATGTTTTTGTTGTTGCGCGCAGTAGTCATTAGTCGCCGGGCAGGCAGCTCGCGGCCGCGCCACCGTCGCCGTATTGTGGAAACGAGGTGCGAGCACTAAACGTCGTAAGCGACATTCTCATTAATTTTCAGGAAGACGTGAAATTCCCTCTCATTGCTCCCTTCGTTAAATAGCCCCCAGCCTGTTTCACGCTTTCGAACGCTGCACGTCCGATTCAATGATATTTAATTCGACGTTTCACCATTAATTATGCCGATTTCCGGAGCTTGGGTTTTAATTAATTTACTAAAACAACAATTTAAACAAACCTTGAATACTAAACTAAGTAAATAATATTAGTAGGTAGATCTTAATCAGAAATAACCGAACTAAAACGCAAATAAACTTCATTTAAACACACAGACGTTCTTAATGAGATGATAATATAATTTCAAACAGATAGCAAAAAAGAAAACACGGGCAAAAAGCTGTTCAACGATCTTACACAACCTGCACAATTTAAAAAAGCGTATGAATATTCATAAAGTGTCTTTAATAGCGTACTAAATATTAACGTCAACGCAACAAAAAAAAAAGTTTGAGGGCAAAGGCGATAACCCCCAGCGCGGTTTTTGTTGCGGGACTGAGGTCACTGGAAGATTTACATTCAGCCAATAGACCGCGGCTCACAATTAATTTATGTTATAACAGACGGGCTGCGACATAGATGTATGTTAGTTATGTATCTGGTAATCTACGCCGTGTCTGCTACGCACCTAATATGAATGTTAAGTAGCCAGTTGAGGAGTCTAAATGTTATTGCAGAATAATTGATTATATTATAGAGACATATTAACAGAATTAAGTAATGAAGCGTATTCATTTCAAAAAGATATCGTCAAGATTTTCCACAACTTGTATGAGTCATGCAGTAAATCATGCTGGAGTTACCATGCTATGGAAAATTTCTACTAAAAAAGTCAAAGTTCCCATAAAAAAAGAACTATAATGTGATTCTAATCACATAGTTCTACTATAACTCATTTCGGTTTATCAGTGCGTTGTATGGTCGGAAACAATGGCATAACCTTGCGGACTCGGTTCATCTGTCCGTCCATTCGTCCGTGACAACTGTTGCTGAGGGTCTACGCTTATCGCCATATTTATCTGCCTTACACTAGCTTCCCATAAAAGCATTCCTAACATGAGTCACAATTCCCGATCCAATATTGACAAGTTCACTTCTACCCTAACTTTAACTTCAATAAAATGCAGACGGAATTTTCAAAGATTCAATCTTTAGTTGTTGACAAAGTTACTCGCCAGCTTTTCTCAGTAAAATTAACGTTCCGAACTGGCTGTTACGGCAATTACAATTTGTAATTGCCATAAAAGCTTCTTGAAAGCCGAAATGAATAAAACTATTCTGAATGTGACGTTCAAGCGTAATCGAATGGGTCTGCGGTGGGTCTGGGTAAACCCAGCTTTACTAATATCTTCACGTCATGCCGGTCAAACGTATGATAATTTGAGGTCGGACTACAAGTCTACTGTACCGAAATGAATAACTATGCAAAGAGTTCGTCGAACTGAAATAAGTTTTTATGTACCTTTAATTTCAAAGAGGATTTTAGACTCAAAATATGCTCAAGATTGAACAGTCTTAACAATTTCCAAGGAAAACACTGGAGTGTCTACCTACGTTGCCATATTTTATTAAAAAAGCTTAGATCTCGGTCTTTTTACTCCATTAAATCTTCAAAATAATCGCCGCATACGCAAACTAAACAATATGTATAGTCAGTGTCAACAAACACACGTGGTGATCTCGTTCATAACTCCGCATGAACCCGGGATGGTCCATTTCACTTCCGACAACCGAGGTCCTGCACCCACGACTTGGGACGACGCCAGTGTGAGATATTAAGATATACATGTCTTGTCACACGGAAATAATGTTCATATGCCAGTTTATTAGCAGGAAATGTATTTAAATGCAAGCGATATCCTGTCACACCCGAGCTAACGAAATTAGAATACATCGTCTCTTGAAATCACTTGCAGTTCCAGATAAAATAGTTGAAAGAACGTATTCAATTTTTAATCAGCAATATCATTATCGCATTTTGATTGCACAATCTCATAGATAAGCAGGTAAACGGACGAGAAAGATATCATAAATCTACATGACATAAAAAAGATGCAGTTGTGAAGCTAACGCGTGCTAACAGTGGCATTTAAAAAAAGACTACTTAGGGAGAATAGTCAACCTTTCGCCCACTCACTAACATTAGAGAAAATCTTTCTTCTTAATTCATATAAAAGCGGACTGAGCACTTGTAATACAAGGACTCTTTAAAGTGAATCAAAATTTTATATTAAAATGCAGCAGTAAAGCCGTCGTCACACGAGGCAGTCACGTTTGCATTTCGCATTCACAATGGCGCTCTGGGCGGGATGCGCCCAGCCACTTCCTACAACGGGGGCCAGCCCACGCACTCCCTGATACCCAACGCTGTTCCATTCAGTAAATAACATCACAACTAGTCCAAAAACATCCAATAAAAACTAGGTCAAAGATTTATTCCGGAACGCTACGGACTTCAGTTTTCCAATGGCTTTCTTTGGAATGCAATCGGATTTTAATGCTGATCTGAAGATCGAAGAATTGTCGTTTCATGCAAACTTAAAGCGTCCATTATAGAAAAGAGGTAATTCAATTCAATTCATTTATTATTCATTAACAATTAATATTGTGTTGAACATTACATATTAAATAAAATTATCGCATGCAGAAACGACATTTAAAAGCCTATTAAAATTGAGTGAGATGTCTCGTTCAAGAGTCATTTAAAATATGTCAACAAATAAATACAATTTCAAATTCAATGTCAAAATATAATGTCAAATTCTATGTCAAAATATAATGTCAAATTCAATGTCAAAGTGATGAGCATAGTGCTGAAGTCAAAAAATAATTCAAATTAAAGCCTGTTTACTGCTACCATTTTAAGTGACTAATTTTCATTAATCATAATCAATCAATCATAATGGTGGCCGACTGGCCGTAAGCAAACTATATGACGGAGCAACCTATTCAAAAGCACTAAGCCTGATAGGTCAGGCTTAGTTACAAGCTTTTGAATAGTCGCAACCTTTCATACCACAATGTAGCTGATATGTGACTCCAAAACCACAATGACTATCTGTTTTGAGGCCTGTCTGTGTTCTCGAACGATTCTGAAGCAGACGCTAGCAGGGTTTATGCTAATCTGTCAGACACAGGCCTAACTTTTTCTAATTTGACAATAATATGAACATTGATCAATTAAAAAAGTGATGGGTATGAATGTTGATGGATAGGAGAGAGGAAGGCCAAAGAAAAGATGGGTGGATTGTGTGATATAAAAGAGAAAGGAGTTAACGATGACGTGACGTCTGACAGGGGAGAATGGAAGAACAAAACGTGTTGCGCCGACCCCAAGTAGAATGGGACAAGGACAGAAAGATGATGATGAACATGTATCAACTTTCTTTTGATAACGTTGTAAACAGTTATTGGCTTCGCTTCTACAACATCTTCAAAGAAAGAACATATAATTCGATATACCATACTTCATTATCTCAGGCGTCTTCATAACCCTTTGTCTTGACTAAAACCAAAACACATTAAATATGTGTTGTGTAAGCATAGACTTGAAAGTCCCGGATATTAATAGGGCGGCACCTAGTCTCTTCCCGTGGGAGTTGTAATAGGCGATTAAGGAATTATATCAGGTGAATGAATAGCAGCATCCACCTACATACTGCGAACTTAAAGGTCATTCGAAGGCAGTAAATGACAGAGGTAAATGACACTCGGTTAATATTGACCGAAAACTAGACAAATGATTAAAAGCCTTAGCTAACAAAAGCTATGGACCAGTTTTTATTGCAAAATGGACTAACAGTTCCGCTTATATAAAGATTTGTAGGTGGTGTTTAAAAATGAAACAATAAAAGAAAACAACGATAAATCCAACGTTTCTATAGCTCTGTTGCTATAGAATAAATTAACACTATGATTACGCAAGTGTAACAATAGGGTAATTAATTAGTTATTATACATATATATGGGAAATGATTGGTTTCACTTATGGCTTACTCTTTGTTGCTGGCTGCTTTTGTTCCAAGTTTTATGTAACTGTTAAGTAGCCATATCGCAAGTTGAGAAAACTTGAACTTTTGACGTCTTTCATGAAGTATCAACAGTCGAAAGAGGTTTTAAATCTCTATTGTATAATTTTGTAGAGTTTCAACTTAGAACTTCTTCTCACTTTGTCTAGTCTTATAAGTTTATAACTTTTACTTGAACAAAATAAAATTTATTTATAGACGGTGTTTTAGAGTCTACAATAATATAGGCAGAAAACTGGTAATTAAAGAAAACCAGCAACCAGAGGTCACATAATATTTTCATAATTTTAAGATTCTGTTCATATCTATGGATGATACTGATTGTGCTTACTGCAAACAATTTAATTAAAACGCTATAGAATAGTTTGTACTTTCGATTTAAAAATCTACTAATTTACGTTACGTTTACACCGCGTTCTCGTGCTAGGGCCTCAGCACGCGTAGTATCGTCAAAATGACAGACCAACAAAAGAAATCTGTCATTTTGTCGATTCTTCCGTCAACAATACCCATAGAATAGTTTGTACTTTCGATTTAAAAATCTACTAATTTACGTTACGATTACACCGCGTTCTCGTGCTAGGGCCTCAGCACGCGTAGTATCGACAAAATGACAGACCAACAAAAGAAATCTGTCATTTTGTCGATTCTTCCGTCAACAATACCCATAGAATAGTTTGTACTTTCGATTTAAAAATCTACTAATTTACGTTACGATTACACCGCGTTCTCGTGCTAGGGCCTCAGCACGCGTAGTATCGTCAAAATGACAGACCAACAAAAGAAATCTGTCATTTTGTCGATTCTTCCGTCAACAATACCCATAGAATAGTTTGTACTTTCGATTTAAAAATCTACTAATTTACGTTACGATTACACCGCGTTCTCGTGCTAGGGCCTCAGCACGCGTAGTATCGTCAAAATGACAGACCAACAAAAGAAATCTGTCATTTTGTCGATTCTTCCGTCAACAATACCCATAGAATAGTTTGTACTTTCGATTTAAAAATCTACTAATTTACGTTACGATTACACCGCGTTCTCGTGCTAGGGCCTCAGCACGCGTAGTATCGTCAAAATGACAGACCAACAAAAGAAATCTGTCATTTTGTCGATTCTTCCGTCAACAATACCCATAGAATAGTTTGTACTTTCGATTTAAAAATCTACTAATTTACGTTACGATTACACCGCGTTCTCGTGCTAGGGCCTCAGCACGCGTAGTATCGTCAAAATGACAGACCAACAAAAGAAATCTGTCATTTTGTCGATTCTTCCGTCAACAATACCCATAGAATAGTTTGTACTTTCGATTTAAAAATCTACTAATTTACGTTACGATTACACCGCGTTCTCGTGCTAGGGCCTCAGCACGCGTAGTATCGTCAAAATGACAGACCAACAAAAGAAATCTGTCATTTTGTCGATTCTTCCGTCAACAATACCCATAGAATAGTTTGTACTTTCGATTTAAAAATCTACTAATTTACGTTACGATTACACCGCGTTCTCGTGCTAGGGCCTCAGCACGCGTAGTATCGACAAAATGACAGACCAACAAAAGAAATCTGTCATTTTGTCGATTCTTCCGTCAACAATACCCATAGAATAGTTTGTACTTTCGATTTAAAAATCTACTAATTTACGTTACGATTACACCGCGTTCTCGTGCTAGGGCCTCAGCACGCGTAGTATCGTCAAAATGACAGACCAACAAAAGAAATCTGTCATTTTGTCGATTCTTCCGTCAACAATACCCATAGAATAGTTTGTACTTTCGATTTAAAAATCTACTAATTTACGTTACGATTACACCGCGTTCTCGTGCTAGGGCCTCAGCACGCGTAGTATCGTCAAAATGACAGACCAACAAAAGAAATCTGTCATTTTGTCGATTCTTCCGTCAACAATACCCATAGAATAGTTTGTACTTTCGATTTAAAAATCTACTAATTTACGTTACGATTACACCGCGTTCTCGTGCTAGGGCCTCAGCACGCGTAGTATCGTCAAAATGACAGACCAACAAAAGAAATCTGTCATTTTGTCGATTCTTCCGTCAACAATACCCATAGAATAGTTTGTACTTTCGATTTAAAAATCTACTAATTTACGTTACGATTAGACCGCACTCTCGTGCTAGGGCCTCAGCACGCGTAGTATCGTCAAAATGACAGACCAACAAAAGAAATCTGTCATTTTGTCGATTCTTCCGTCTACAATACCCGTATCTACGGTGGTCATGCTACGCGTGCAGATCTAGATACGTAACAACAAAATACAAAACAATGGGGTCAATACGTGTGAAAATTTACCAATGGGTATGCAACCCTTGTCGGTAATAATGCGGGTCAAACAACAGTCCACTCATAACCAGCCGTATTAAAAGCTTTCTTTTATTACTATTGCCTAATGCAGCAAGGACTGTGACGTAAGCAATAATGCCCAAAGATGGTAATGCGATATACAGAACCGGTGTAATGACATCATGCGATAAACAATAGCAACTAAGTATAGTGGATATTATTTCCGATGCTACGGAACTCAACAGAAGAGTAATGAACAGAACAGTAGTCCGGACATAATAGGTACTCCTAAGTGATTCTTTTGTGGGTAATGTGGGAGTTCTAGCCAGTAATTGGTAGCGTGCCACGTACTTATAAAGTCACCGTGGGAAAATCTCCAGCGATACGGAAAAGCATGGGAATCTAATCGAGTTAGACTGCGGAACATTCAAATCGATATATCCAATCGGTCTCAGATTATTGTCCTTGCCGTGAATATTTGTGCAAGTTAAAATGTGAACGTTCTTGATGATGTTATTTTAATACTTAGTATCTGTGAGACTCGATCAGGTTAAATAACGGGAAGTCAAGTCCTTTTCTCGATAATTGCTGCTAAATGACTGGTTGAGTTGGACCGATGACCTGGTGAAGGTTGCAGGGATCTGCAGGATGCGAGTCGCACGGGACCGTTCAATGTGGCAACACTTGGGGGAGGCCTATGTCCAGCAGTGGACGTCTTTCTGCTGAAATGATGATGATGACTGGTTGAGTTTAAGAGGCCCCTCATCAGGGATTAATTTCTCTTCTTCTTCTACCTTGTCCCAAGTTACTTGGGGTCAGCGAAACAGGTTTTTTTTCTTCCATTCTCCTCTGTCAACTGTCACGCAATCATTTACTCCTTCTTTAACATTCCTCACACAATCTATCCATCGTTTCCTAGGACTTCCTGTCCCTCTCCATCCACCAATCTGGGAATAATCTCTCATCAATCCAAAGCAAATTCCTTATCAGAAAGTCAATATTGAAGAACAAAAGGGAGGATACAACCCGTCACATTCCTTAAGATCTTTGAGCGAGTTACAGCAAAGAAAGTACCTACAATATTACTGCTTTAGAACGCTTTACAATCAAACACCTTAGCCGTTTATGGATATAGAATTTATGGTTTGTCTGGCGGCAGCTGATTTAGCAGGAATCTCAATTAAAGAGTCGAGACAGTATCCGAACGTCTCATCATCTTGGTTTAATGATCTTTCTTGAGTTCAAGACAGACGACGCTTTTCACCGTCTCCATTTTGTTAATTGATTATGAAAGGACCAGCTAGTATCGGTAGGATATGTGAAACCAAAGTCTCCGTAAAGACATTTTAATTAATTTACCTTGCCATAATTTGTGATCCAAAAATAAACACGGTATTTACCACCGCAGCAAATATAATCAGGGTTCGTCTTGAAATGCGATGTGAGTGCACGAACGTATTCAATTAATACAGTGACCAGTAATGTCTGCACAATAAGGTGCTAATTCGGAAGTGGCAAGTTAACGTTTAAACACAGTTCATTAACATGGGTCTGGAAGCAAGGTCATTCAGTACATATAAGCGAAGTTATTTCATGTCTTGGTGACGTGCACAATTTGCAAATTGACAATCTTCCTTAAAAGTCTTACTGTGTTCGAACTGAATTTATTTGTGAATTCTAATACGTGAAACTATCGCTTTTTAGTTTAGAGTTAGGAACTATGTATATTGCTTTGTTTCTAGGGTGAATTTTGTTTTCTGATTAACGGTAAGCTTGCTATAGTGCAAATATTTGTAAGCTCGAACATTGACATAAGTGGTACCAATTGAAGCAGCGTAAAGTGTTTAACGTATTCAAGTGTATTATTATGTTTGGCAATTCTCCAAGTTTAATTTTAGCCATTATTCCATTTAAAATTAATGGTAGAATAACATTGGAGTTTGTGTAAAAGTTTTCAATACATGTTAGGGTTCGACGTTCAAGTTTCTCATCAATATTGTTGAAGGCGATGCCGATGAGAAGACCATCTGTTGTGTCGTTGACGTGACTTAGTTTGTGGGACAACGGCAGGTGGCGCTGCATCGCGTAACCATAGCCGCCCAAATACGGCCTGACTTAGTACCGCGAACCTTGAACGGTTTACAATGATATTGAACCTAAACTTAAACAGATTCATAGTTCATACACTTCATACACAACACTACAAGCAAAATATAGCAAGTTTTACACTAATTAATAGAACATAAAAGTGTATTGTGTTACTGCGATAACAATAAATAAATGGGTCGATATAACAACTGTTTATATGCGTTAATCTACATACGACCGTACGTAGAGCATGCAAGATCATAATTTGAAATAGCAACACATGATAATGATAAGATACAGCTATAACACTTTACTGGATGAAGGCTAGTAGTGTGTATTGTATTTGCAATTTTTATTATATCTGTTTGATAACACGTCTGTCGTCTTGCTATCAAACTTGTGGTAAAAGGTTTAAGGTGCAAATTTGTGTAGCACGGAAGGAGAATCTGTACAAGGTCAATTGACTAGGTAATTACCAAGTTTTATGATAATTACTTAAGTCTGAGCGACCTCCGCTGAACCGCAATTGTCTGGAAAATGTGCTCGTTTTTTGACGGATTTTGAGAAGATTTTAAGATGATATTGATTGAATGCATGATGTAACAAAAACAATTATTCTAGTTGCGATATTAGATTAAGCTCTAATACGACGAGCTGTTTCAATTTGTTTTTTTTTTCAACAGCGCTGTAGTACTTGTAAATTATTTATTGGCTATTTATTTAAACGAATATAAATGAGCCATGTCAATGTGGCGACACTTGGGGGAGGACTATGTCCAGCAGTGGACGTCTTTCGGCTGAAATGATGATGATAATTATGAGCCATACGATAGCAAATTTGAAAAAGTTGTAGTGGCAACACAAGTTTCGTTATAATGCTTTTTTAGTTACGTAAGCTATTGTGATGCTTAAAAGCTTACAAAATAAATAAAGTGTAAGCGAGCAGCTATGAGTAATAGTGTTATCTCTCATTATTTCCAAGATTAGCTAGAAGTACTAAAATACGGATAAGGAAAAAACTTCGTTATCAAAAAAACACTGACTTTTGAACTTTTTTCCTATAAATGATTGGCAAAGGTCTTCTAAATTCTGGCTAAACGCATCAACTTAATTCAAATTACTTACGAGTATTAAAAAAAACCCATCATTATCATCATCTGCCTAGCCTTTTCCCAACTATGTTGGGGTCGGCTTCTAGTCTAACCGGATGCAGCTGAATACCAGTTTTTTCATGGAGCGACTGCCTATCTGACCTCCACAACCCAGTTAGTACTGGGTAATATTTTGGTAAGACTGGTTGTCAGATTTTCGGGCCACTGACTACCTGTAACGACTGTTGAAGATCTTCAAATGACAGCCGGGGCCAACGGCTTAACGGGCTTTCCGAGGCACGGAGGAAACTCGGTATCTAATGGGCGGTCACCCATCTACGGACCAACCTAGGCATGTGCGGCTTAATCTGGAGATCGACCCGAGCGGCTGGTATTATTTAGCCACAAACTCAAACAAAAAAAACCATGACTTGTTTTTGGTTTCCTATCTTTTCTGTTGAAAAGCTTTGACGTCACAAGGAATACCAAATCAGCTTGTTTAACATAATTCTCTAGAAAATATGGTGAATAGGGAAATATCACTTTTGGAAACAGGTTAATTATTTCAATATAAAGTTCTGTCATCCAATCAATAATAATATAGCTTAATTTTTAAAAACCACAAAAGACGCACGATTCGCGATACATTAGTCATTAATTTAATCATACTACGAATATAAATGCGAAAGTTTGTGAGCATGTATGGATGTTTGTTCCTCTTTCACGCAAAAACGGTTGAACGGATTTGGGTGAAATTTGGCACACAGATACTTTATACCTTGGATTAACATATAAGATAATTTTTATCCCGGTAGCACGAGGGATAGTTACCAGACTCGGCGCGGGCGAAGCCGCGGGCATAACCTAGTAATTAAATAAACCGAATTGTTCATGACATCTGAGTACCTACGCGGACCGTAGGTACAGGTCGGTCACATCATCAATGTATGTAGGTGACGGTTCTTATTCATCCAAGTCAATTTTATTCATTGAGGTTACGTAAGCAAGTAGGATAAAAATAATACATATTGTAGCATGTGTTTTTCTTCGTATTATTTGTAAATTTTCATTAAAAGCCTGTTTTGAATCACAAATCTGTTTATTTTCTTTGAATTACTACCCAATACATGCCGAGTTTCCTGCGTGCCTCGGAAAGCACGTTATGCCGTTGGTCCCGGCTGTCATTTGTATATCTTTGACAGTCGATAGGTAGTCAGTGGCCCGAAAGTCTGAC
The DNA here is from genome assembly GCA_905163415.1 of Noctua fimbriata. NCBI lineage: Eukaryota > Metazoa > Arthropoda > Insecta > Lepidoptera > Noctuidae > Noctua > Noctua fimbriata. The sequence goes on along the minus strand of LR990929.1, from coordinate 4,883,768 downwards.
AACCAGTCTTACCAAGGGGTATCGTATTACCCGGTAATAACAGGGTTGTGGAGGTCAGATAGGCAGTAGCTCCATGTAAAATACTGGTATTCAGCTGTATCCGGTTAGACTGGAAGCAGACCAAAACATACTTGGAAAAACGGTGATGAGTTTGATTTAAACCTGAAGTTAGAAGAAATCCCTCTCTATTTCTCGCTCTAGCAAATGACGGTTCTGAGCGTCAGAAAAGGATCCTACGATTCCGTGCTATCAGATAAGGTTTAACCTTAATACTGTTTAATAAATACTAGTCGCCCGCCCCAGCTCCAACATCAGTCTCTTGCCCTTATACCAATTCATTTGGGGTCGGCGCAGCATGTTTTCTTCTTCCATACTTCTCTATTACTCGTCATCTCATAAGACACCAGGTAATTTATCCCCTATCAGTCACAGTGCTGGGATGTACAGCTGCATCGTCCTGTCTGCTGTTAAAAAATCTGATCATCAATACTTGCTGCTAATCATGGTGATAGTCCACTAATTTATTACATGAACAACACTTTTTCCCTTATCAGAAGAAGTATGGCCAGCTGGCTTAATAGATAAGATGCAGATGTTATCATGACAGTTTTTGATATAAATACAGTGAATATAATAAGCTGGTTATCAAAAATCATTTTTGGGTAATTCAAATATACACAAAACGTAAATATAAAAACATTACCTCATATACTATCAGCATAACCGGAATTTCCAATGAAATAATTACATAAAAATTTTAACATAATAATCGACAAAATTGTTTTTGTAGTTCAAAGTCTTATCTACAACTAGATATACAATGAAATAATATAGCAATTTGAATATTATTAAAGGATTGGTCATTCAATAGCTACGTCACGACTGTACATTACTTTGCCAGTGTGCCCAGTCGGATAAAATAATATATTATTGCAGCATGCGACCTCAAATAGGGTTGTCAACCGTTTTTATGCACGAGCCCATCAGCAGTCACTCTCGTCTTCTCTTTTGTCTGGTTTCATCAACGGAAGCAGACATCATTGAATTACTGTTACTGTTAGCCTGTGTCATCCCACTGCTGGGCAGAGGCCTCTCCCGATGACTTCCAAATTCTTCGATTCATTCAATGATTGAAAAGTAATTTATTCTAGATAATCCTTAAATAAGAACTACAACTGAACATTTTTTGTTTAATCCACTTTCCCCTTAAACATTTTTATTTTTTTAAACTGGCAACCTTAGTCGCAGAACACGCGTCGATACCGCGAGCCGGCGCGTACGCATAATGTAGTTAGGGGATTATTTTTTAATCCAATTACACAGTAAGATCTCAAAATAAATGGCAGTAGCAATAAATACGTCGTGACCGACAAATAGTGGCCTACATCACTAGGATAAGAGATAAAATTAGACGGGTTTATTGAGTAGGATAATATCTATCTGCTATTACTGAATATCTTCAGGCTATATTTTATGATACACCTGCAGAAGTGCAGAACAGAATGTGGTATTAAAGGTGTTCTATCAGACAGCGTATGGAAATAGGCATCAACGGCACGAATGGACATGTATTGTAATCGGGACGAATGGGGGCAAATGCTATAAGAATTGGTGAAAACCAAAGAAACGATGGATGGTCTCTGTGAAAGATGGTATGGCTAAAAAGGGGGTGACGAGTAATAGTGAAGACTGGAAGAAGACAATGCGCAGATCCCAAATACATTGGGAAAGACAGAAGAATGATGATAGCACGTTGGAGACGATATTCTTATCAGCCACTGTACGAAGCCAGCCTTGCAGCTCGAACCTTCAGCACTGTAGGTGTAATTCTGACACGACCATAAAGCCCAATAAAGATCACAAGCACTGATTACTGGGAAGACTGACTCATTTCAATATTGTTGACTCATTCATACATCACGCGCGAAATAAACGCGATATGATCCACAACCACATCTTTGATACTCGCAATCATAATGAATTTATTAATATTCATGAAGAGGAAAGTTTTTGTTTGTTACATCATACCATGTGTTCGTAACGTCAACTGGACCATGTGAATGAGTATACTTAATCATAATCAAGAACTAGGACACTGTAAAGAACGGCTACTTGAAAATATGTCTACAAACAAAAGGATCTACGAACAGACTATTAATCAGCTAAATAATTCGGGACTTGCATCGTTTAGAGGTGGTGCAAGCTTTGCAGAAGACACAAAGGTCATTTTAGTACTTGGATGTTTATAGAAGAAGTGGAAAATCAAAGGAACGATGGATGAAGTGTGTGACAGATGATATGGCTAGAAATAGGGTGACGAATAATAAAGACGTATGGAGTGGAAGAAGACAAGCTGCGCCGACCCTTAAGTATATTGGGATTGGGGAGGAAAATGATACAATTCATGCAACGTTATCATTCTAAGAACGACGAACGATGTCGATCCCACACCACAAGACATAAGAAGCTTTTTATCTGCCCAGGCAGAAGAAAGGGGAGCTCTAAACACAGTAGTGAGTGAAATGATGATGTCCTGAATGCTCAGAACATTGTAATAAACTGCAAGCTCAGAAATGTTAAACATTAGCATTAGACAAAACGTCCTTACTAATATGAATTCAGCATCAATGCCATGCATTCCGCATTACCAAGCTAATCCGATGATAACTCACCGTTTGCGAGACACCCATTCATAGTCAACAGGATCTATTGTTTGTCTATTGCGATCGCTACTTGATCGGTTACTAACACCACACTGGTCGCTTTGTTCATTTTCTACTGTGTTACTGGGCCAATTTGTATAGTTATGAATTCTGTTAACTGTCATTGTTAGAAGTAAGCGTTATTAGAGATTAAAAGTAACAAAGTCATCGTTTGGGAAAATTGGGCTGAATCACTTTAATTACTGTTTTTTTTTCGGATCATCGGTACTCCGAAGGATTTTGTGGTATACTCATAATCGATTGTCTCGATTGGTGCATTTTCAAAATGAAAGGCATTGTCATTACAAGTTTTTAAAGCATCGGGCTGCAGGATATAATAATGCAATACTAAGAAATCAAAGTAAGTATACCTATTTTTTATTACATTGTATGTCATTTTGCTTTTGCAATTCGGCGAAAATGTCAAAATAAACTTTTCTCTCTACAATCTTTTATTAAAAACACAAGATTGTTCCCAGTATCGTCACAATAATTTATGAAGAGGCAACCAAGTTTCATAAGCTCAAAAGAAAAAGTTCATTACATCGGATATCAATTTAAGTAATATCCAGTTTGGACCAAATATTCTTTAGGAAATGATGTTTGGCAGCCAAACCGAATCTGAAAGTGCTCATCTCTATTCACAAAGTTACAACGCAGTGATGGAAAATGTAAGTAATTTGAAAGCTTTTAATAAGATGTGGAATGTTATCAAGAAACCCGGTCACATAAGAAACGGTAAGACAATCTTCTGGCATTCCATAAGCGCCTGACAACGCAACGCTGGTAATAGCTAATGAATGACACGCAAGATATAACTCGGACAAATTAAATACACCACGTATTTTTATAGATGATCATCAATAATTGGGTACACATAAAATAGTCGTATAACACGTCACGGACGGGGGAAGGAGAGCGACCTTTCACTTTCTCTAGAGAAGTATGCGACCGCTCAGGTTTTTGCAATGCCAAAATATGCAATGAAAAAATGATCGTAAAAACGCCGTTAGCAACAGATACCTACCTGGGATGAAATAAAATATTTGATACTTATTTCAATGACACGAATTCGAAACTTCAAGAGGAAGATGCCAAGAAAACAGTAAACAATGAAGATCAACTAACTAATATAGCATAGTAAAGAGATGACGATGACGATGTTTACACAATGCATGGATTTGAATGAATTAATAAAGTTGTTTCGTTTAAAAACACATGTTATATATTTATTATTAATCAGTTTCTATCAGCATAATAATAAAATTCCACACGTGGTACTGTAAAAGAAATACGATGGCGACTATAAAAGCTAGCTCACACACACAAAGAACGATTCCATCTCAAACGATTAATTTACTTGTCTTCCTGCCACGATAATTGACAGGACTTCACATGACGTACAATAACGCATGTTTAATTAGAAGGAAAGTAGCGGTAAATAATTAACCATTCCTATTGCAGTGTCATTCTTTGTTATTTGAACCAAGTCGCATCGCTATGAAGGAAAGATCGAATAATTGAGTGAAATAATCGGTTTATTCATAAGTGGTTTTCGTCGTAACGTGGTAGTTAAGAGTAAGGTCTGAAAGGGAATTAGGACGCATCGTAAAAACACACATATGGAGAGACAAATTCCTGGTTTGTTTATTTTAAGACGACTCTGTCACTAAACGCGTGTCAAAGAAGCGTCCCTCAGTTCCACGCCCGTCGACATCCTGAAACTATTAATTCAACCTTCCACCGATAAATCAGCCGCGACGAGCGATGAATATAATTTATCCCCAACTAACCAGCAATTTATAGGGCGTAAGGTGTTAACAGTTTCTTTAATATTTCCACATTTCGAGGTACTAAGCAATGCAGGTAAAGTTTAAGTGCTGTCATAATAATAGCTTCCGGCATCATTCACTCAAGGATTAAAATACAACCCTCATCTCGGATTTAAATAAACGCAGATTAAAAAGTAGGTCAGTTTAAAAAAAAAAAATGATCAATACTCTTGTTTTCCGTACCTTTGTGACGTTTAATTATTTTTACGTAGTATTCGTTTTGGTGCACACAAAAGATTTTCTTACAATTAACAATCAGTACAAAGTCGTGACAAGACTTAATTGCAAGTTACTTTTATGTGCGTCAATAGAAAAGTGAAATCGAAGGCGCTTAGACGTGTTAAGTACAAAATAGAGCATTTTGTTGCCCAACATAAGTTATCAAACACAATAGCGTTACATAATGACGCTTTAACTTAGGGCAAAGGGTAGAGACCAGACAGTATTGTATTAAAATAAGGTCATTATTAAAACTAAACATGTGCTTTGATACAGGCATCTATTAACGTAACCTTCATTAAAACAATACTCGCAATTAGTGAACGTAAAACTGTATATGAACCCTATTATAAAAAAATAGTACACTCATTCGTAGTAGTAAACGCCTAACATCGATAAAAAAACTTAATGATGGAAACGCAATGGTTTAATAACAAACCAGTGAACAAAGATCAATACATTGTGTTAGGCTCAATCGAGCACTAGAAAAACATCCAACCGGACGCACGGCACGAGACGACCGGCTCCAAAGCCTAGTACAGATTACACTAGTTTATTACTCGAGTGGTGGATACTCTAGCAACTAAACCCCGGACCGGCAACAATGTGCCGGAAATAGTACGAAAGAAAATGCATAGCACTTTCTATTGTAACATCCGACACTTTTAAGGTGGAATCTTATTTCTATTCAAGGAACATCTTGGGTATGGTTGCGGGTTACTTCGGTAGCCATTCAACATGCAAGACTAAGTAAATAAAATATTGGTTGGAGTATTTCAACAACACCGTTCTGAACTAGGCTTAAATCCTTCGGTAGAAACGGATGAGAGTTAAAGAATTTTACTTTCACTAAGGTGTTAAAGAATCGTACCTCGGTCGCGGATCCATAATCCAAAGAGGTAACAAAGCAACAGGGGGGACTTAAGCTTAACACTGCGCCTGGTCCGTCTTGCGGGGCATGACCTAGATCTGGAGATCACGACAACTTCAAAGTGTACCTTTGACAAGGATTAAAATAAGATTTATTTTAACAAATAGCAGAATGCAGTGGGTGTGACGACTATACCTCACAAAAGAGAGACATTGGAAATATTTAATTGCATAAACTCACGCTTTTTTCCCATTGGGGTGTGCAGGAACTCCAAAACGACATCTGCTACGATCCATACATACTCCTTTCGCCTCGTCCACGTCCATACATCTTGTCATACACGCACGCCAGTTGTGGGTACTACGCTCCGGACCTTACTGAAGACATTGAAATTGGAAGATGACTAAAGGGTTAATTGCGTAACACAGTCGCATTTCCAATGCATTATATACAACATTAGTTTTATTATATGCGAAACCTGAAACACGTGTCTAATATTTTTATGTAAAGAATCTATGTCCAAAACTGTATCATCAAAAATCACAAACTTATAGGCTCGTTCTGTTACCTGGTTGTCCGCACAAAAACGCGGTAACCACGCGGCGCAGCCGCGCGCGCGCCTCCAGTGTCGTCTTGAGCTCATTGATAATAATAATTTGGCAGTAGGTACCTAAATTATTGCGATAGGTACTTAAAGTCGCTCGGTGTCCAACTTTTAACTTTTTTAAATATTTTTGGGAAAGAATATAACATGGTTTAAAAATTATTGGAATCGATTCAGTTACTTATTCTGAACAAACTATATTCAGGTTTCGCATATACTAAAAATAATGTTGTATACATTTGCATTTTGACACTAAAATTCAGTAATATTTATTGCGTCATTTACTAATATTATAAAGGTAAAATATGTTTGTAAGTTTGTATGTAGGGGGTAATCTCCGGAACTAATGATCCAATTATAAAAATTCTTCCACTGGCAGGAAGCTACATTATTCGTGGGTGCTACAGACTACACATTATAATTTATATCATCCTTAATAACCGAGGTATCACAGTTTTTGCGGACGAAGTCGCAGGCAAAGTGCTAGTAAACAATATAATGTACTTAAGTACTTGTTTCTGCTCAAAACATTACAACGTAAGCTTGAGTTCAAGGTTAATTCACAAGCAAAATAAATTAACTGGATATGTTACTTATAACCAGCAACGGGTTTTAATATCTAATGGGTACAAGGAATCACTGCGAATACAGTTGAACGTTTGAATTAAGTCACCATTGAAAATTAACTTACTGTTTAATCAACAATCTACTGACGATTCCATGTTAACTGAAATGTACAAAAGGCTCTAGAATCATAATCAGCCTATAATGTTCCCACTGCTGGGACACAGGCCTCCTCTCTATGAGAGGGAATGGGCTATAATCCACCACGCGGGCCCAGTGCGGGTTGGTAGATGTCACATGTCTTCGAATTTTTGGTTCTAGGACATGCCGGTTTCCTCACGATGTTTTCCTTCACCGTTTTGAGAGCAGTGGTGATTATTTCATCACCACTACACAAAGTAATGCGCCTGCCTGGGTTCGAACCCACGACTTACTACTCGCAAGTCGGGACCGCCACCACTGGGCCACCGCTGGTCTAGAATGTTCCAGGAATATTACTAGTTACAAAGTACAGTTCTAATGAGATAAAAATAAAACCCTAGTTTATGACTTAATAGAAGGCAATTTAACGTGACTCAACATTAACGAGAAAAATGTTATCGAAACAAAGTATAACTCATATTTTTAACCGACGGTTCTCATAAAAATTGCCTTAGAAAATCCATAAATAACTATGTTTTGAAACACAATTAGAATTTCTGGTATAACTGTTGGGGGCGTTTCCCTTACTCCTGGATTTAGAAGCATTGTGTAATATGATGACAAAGGCAAATCAACTTCAGTTATTGATAATTTTGCGAAGTTAAAATGGGGTGCATTAAAATAGCCTTCACGTGTGTTAGCCACGCTACCACTTTGCTGAGTTGCTAATAAGATTAACATTGATCCAGTATCTGATTCTAGGGCTGTAATCTAGTAACACTAAATCAATATTTGGCTTAAACACATTATAATCTAGACCAGCATCTAGTATAGCGCTGGATTTCAATAGAGCAGTCGTTAATTTACATTTGCCACAGTGTTCTCAAAACGGTGAAGGATGGAGGAGGTAATGGCATTTCGTAGAACTAGAAATCCGAAGGTAACAGTTACCAACCCGCAGTGGACCCGCGTGGAAGATTACAGCCCTCTGATACGAGAGGAGGCTTCCCAGCATGCAGCATGCCTATAATGTTCCCAGTGGACAGTCCACTGGGAACATTATAGGCATTACTGATTTCACTATGCTTATGATACACGGATACAGCGTTTTAAGCTCTACCCATGTTCACATAACATAACATCACATCACGCCTGTAATCCTCGTAGGGTTAGGCAGAAATGTACCTAATAGTACACCCACATTTCGCCAGTTATGTTTCAGTCTCACTCTCATGTAATAGGGGGCGAGCCTATTGCCATCGACCGGGCACGAATCCAAACTCCGTGGTTGCTACTGAGAAATTCTTGATGGGAAAACCCAATAGCACTTTGCCCGGCCCGGGAATCGAACACAGGACCCTATGCTCAGCAGTCGCGCTTGCTACCACTTGACCAACGAGGCAGTCATGTTCATTCCCAGAAAAAGGAGAACTGGAGCGACAGGCAATTCTTATGACACTGATATAATGAAAGCCTTAACAAGTTGTCAGAACTGCACTACAATGTTGTAGCATAATCAGCCTACAATGTTCCCACTGATGGGACATAAACTCCCTCTGTTAGTGGGAACAATTGTTGTTTGGGAACACAGAAATAATTGAAGTTCTTTCCAGTTCCAAATGGGCCTTTGTTCTCGGCGGTAACTTACTTAGTTTATTAATTAAGTAATTCACGATCTGGACTACTTGCTTCTCTATTTAACTGAAGTTTACCTTGCTATGTTATTATTTAATATGATGTATTTATTTTAGCTAACTGATTTTAAGGTGTAATATAACAATTTATGGATTATCCTTCCTGTTGTCGAATATTTCTTGTGTGTTACCAAGGTAATGTCAATGTGCTCAATGACAGTGTACGTAAAGTAATGACGTGCAAGTAGCTTGTTAATTTTTTTATTTGCCTATATTGAGCCAACTTCTCTTAAACAAACTCATAGACTTGAAATGACAGACACACGACAGCTAACGGTCTACAAAATCCCGAGCCATAAAAATACCGTAATAATGTCTTGACACTACCAATATTTCACGTGAGCTTGACTACACTCACTTCCTTTTAAACAGACGAACAAATGTCAAGTTTACAATCTCTGGGGGTGAGGTAACCGAGGGGTTCATCAGACCCCGCGAACCTTCCATCCAAAAATAACAAATAAAATATACCGTCAAACAATCAATGTCCCGAAATAGAATGCAATTTCGGTTGTAAGATAAAAATAGGGACTCTGTTAAGTTAGTGAGGGTGAAAATAGGTCCGCTCATTAGTTAAAAGATTTTAAAAATAAAACAAGAGTTAAAAGGAAGAGATAACTTACGAGTATCTTGTTAGCAAGCATCGGAAATTTTGTTCCTTTAAATTTTTTAGCTTTTAAACCAAGTTATTTATTTACGGCTATTTAATATCCTCATTTAATGCAGCAAGAAAACTGTTAAACTGCGTCCGCTAAAGACTAAAAATGACAACTTTTAACTACATTCAGCAACTACCCTCCAAAACTAAAAGTGACAAATATGGCCGCATTATTTAAATTCATAGTAATAAAATGAAGTTAGCACAAAGTGGGTCGTCATTCCCTGAATATTAGGAGGGTAGCACCACAATCGATAGGAATGGATAGATAGAATATTGATTAATAATATTGGTGCTGTTAAAATTTTATAGCACCACTTACCGTTAAATAAGTGGAATGGGTCTATTTGAACTGGAATTAACTTTAGGGTGCTGATATAATATTTGATAGTTTGTTGGTATAGGAAGTTGTGTGATTTCGTAATCATATATGTATTATACCGAGGAGTCACCAATATATTGTTGCATTTTAATTCATTTTGTATTGAAAAGTTCTGAAAACTGGCCTATATATATTTTTAGGGTTCCTATTCTCAGTCGGCCAAAACGGACTTATAGGATCACTTTGTTGTCCGTTTGTCAAGACCCTTTTTCTCAGGAACGCGTGGAGGTATCAAGCTGAAATTAATATTAAATACTCAGGTCTGCTACCCCTTGGAGCAGTGAAAAAATCAAACTTGTAAGTCAACGCGATCAAAATATTTGACCGTGTATGCATATTTTGCGATTACAAAAGGAATCAACACCTATAGGTTACTTCCCGTTGACCTAGAATCATGAAATTTGGCAAGAAGCAATGTCTTACAGTATATGTAAAGGAAACCGGTGCGCGCGTTCAACTCGCACTTGGTCGGTTTTTTTTTATAATCATAGGCTTGATTGAAAACATTTGTCAGAGGCTACAGATGTGGACATAGTAATGCCCATCTTTTACACCAAGCAAGTAAAGCAAGTTAGTACCCATTAAAGATAGAAAGATAAAAAAACGAATCCCCCACAAACTCATAAGATTTATGTAAATTAGGAACTACGTCGGTACCTTCGAGTGTTTAATTTATATGTAAATATTTGATGAAATAAAAGATAAACAGACGCCGGTTAAATTAACACTCTTTTAATGATTAGTTTAAAACTCTCGTGACTCTGAATACATAAGGATAAGAAGTGTGAAAAATCAATTAAGAACAAGCATAAGCATAATCAGCCTATAGTGTTCCCACTGCTGGGACACAGGCCTCCTCTCTATGAGAGGGAATGGGCTATAATCCACCACGCGGGCCCAGTGCGGGTTGGTAGATGTCACATGTCTTCGAATTTTTTGGTTCTAGGACATGCCGGTTTCCTCACGATGTTTTCCTTCACCGTTTTGAGAGCAGTGGTGATTAAATAAATTACACAAAGTAATGCCTGGGTTCGAACCCACGACTTAAATCAATTACTTACAAAAAAAAATATTCAGATTTTTTAACAAATTTTATTTAAAGATGTTGTTATGGATCAAATAAAAGAACTTATTTGGCAAATAAAACGTTTTCCTTTCACGTGTTTAACTTAACAAAACAGGTACGTTAACGTGACAGCAGTAAAGTTCAAATGTCAACACATTTTTCTGCTATTTTCGCCGAAACGTGTCTGCCTTATTCCCCCTTACAAAATGGGCGCTCAAATAATTGAAAATTCGCGCTAAAATAGGTTCACGTATTGTAAACAAGCTCGTTTTGTCCCATAGCGGGGGAAATGATAAAGACCTGGATAAAACTCGCACAGACCAGGCAAGCATGGCGCAAGAGGGACTTAGCAGATGGGTGGAACAAGACGATTAATGATGAAGATGAAGGCAAAGGCTAAAGAATCCTCATCCTAATTATGTGTACCTTGTTCTACTAAAGACCATAGACCAGTCTTTCTGTAATACCAGTCTAATAAAAGCATTATTTCACCTGGGCGCCTGTACAAGCAATGTGACATCTTACGCAACCAGCCACTGGTTCTAAAAATACTCCAAGCAGTAGGGTGGAGTATACCTCACATTTTATTGTGACATTTCATAATAATCCAAATCGCAAGGCGACTGATTTCTTAGAAAAAAATACCCTTCAGTTTCAAATGTTTTTAGCTATGCATTGATCGAGTGGTTTTTTATTTGCATATCTCTTCTCCTTTTCGAGTCGATGGTACTTTTGAGATCAGCCAGGATCTATTAATATATTAAGCTTAACAATATACATTTTATAAGATTTTAAACTATCATGGTCACTAACATTACTATTCAGACTAGAAACGGGATCATGTCTATCTCATGATCATGTTTATCCGTGATCATGGTGCTTGCAACAGCGCCGAAATATCGGGAACTCAACAAAAACAGTAAACATGGTAAATATCCCGTTTCTAGTCTGAATAGTAATATACATTTTGTTTCCGAGCAACCATTAACAGTTTGTATTCGTTGCTCAGTATATTGTAACAGGTAGCCTATTAAATAATTAATATAATTCTTCTTAATAACATTTAAGTCACATACAGTGTGACGTACTTATAATTATTCATTTATTTTTGACTACGTAACCAGTATGTTAAGCGGTAACGTTTGACTTTTAATTACGAATCTTATAAAAATAACAAATAACTTGCCTTACGCACTAATTGAAGTCTTCTGACGTAAGGCCACAAAAACAATAACAATCAAATGAAAAATTAATGGTAAGTGCTTTGTGCTTGTGTCTTTTTGGGCTGATAAGTACCAGAAAAAGAAACAAATTGACACTACGTTGCCGTGTTATAGCCATTAAATACGCATAAACATGATAAGTCAAAAATTGGTAAAGTACTTAGTCAAATTGCTTATTAATTAATTTCCATGAATTTATATTCAGTCTAAAAAAATTCTTCACCTCGTCGTTAGTTTGACATGATTCTGTTTCAAATCAAAATTAAGGCGTTTGGTGTCATCATTGTTATGGATTTTTAGGAATGACAGTTCTTGAAAGTAGTTTCAATAAGCTGATCGCGTTCTGTTTAGCAAAACATAATACATTTATTTTCTGAGTAACATTATGAGGAATGGTGTAATTAAATTATTTATCAAGTGCTTCCCGTAACAAGGCGCTCGGGATAATTACAACGAATTCAACAACGCTGCGCTGCCTGGCTGACTGCAAAGTGCAAACCATTAAAAGCATAACATTACTTCCATTTTATGAGATTAATTAACAAAATCTTACTTACTGCTTAATTATAAACGTGAAAGTTTTGGAAGATGGATGGATGTTTGTTGCTCTTTCACTCAAAAACTACTGAACGCATTTTGACGAAACTTGCAGTAATATAGCTTTTTTCTATCCTATTAATTGAGCAATATTTGTAATCACCTTCTCGAAAACGGCTCTAACGATTTCGATGAAAGTTGCAATATAGAAATTAACGGGGGCGAAGAATCGATCTAGCTAGATCTCATATCTGGGAAAATTAGTTTTCTTTATTTTCACCCGAGCAGAGCTCGATCGCCCAAGCCCTACCATCAGGCTATAATTTATTAAGACATTGTGTAGAAAAAAAAAATTACACACGTTTAAAAATCTTCATAAACCGCCAAACGAACTTCTTTGTGTGTTAATTTATTTCCCAGAAAACAACTTGTGGATTGATATTTTCCAAGGGTTCTGTAATTTTGTCGAAATTTCCAACGCTAAGTTTTACCAAGAAAGACACCCCCTAAAAACGGTAGACTCCCAGATCGTGCCCCCAGCGAGGGTTAATGAATTGGTTTCCCTTTTCTATTATTAGTTTTAGTTACTCGTTTCAGAAGACGAGACTAATTTAAGGGAAGTAATGAATGTCGTTGCAGCGTTCATTGACATATCCGTTGCAATCTGTGAGTCCGATACTTTCGCTAGACGAAGGATCGATCCTACAGAGAAGAGATTAGACACGATCCGATGTTTCGGTCAATTTAATTTGTCTGCGCAAGAACTATTGCTTATTCATGTTGGACAAACCAAATACTTTGCACATGAGTAAGACACAGTGATAAATCGTTGGCGTTGCTCATCTAAAAACATAACAAATTCTTGTGTTTGGATTGAAGATTGAAAACAACTATCGAATTTATAAGTACGCTATGCAAATTGAATATTTCCTAATTCAAGAAAAAGGTTATCGCAGTCAGGCGGCCTAAAAAGGTACGCGGTTAAAAATTCTAATAGCATTTAAACGAGCTGAAGATATTTACATACTTAGTTCGATTATCAGTTCAGGGAATTCTCAATGATTATTGAGAATTGGGCTCAGTAGCCCCTCAGGTTACATTTTGTTCCTCAATCAAAGCTTTCCAGGTACAATCCCGTTCGGGAAATTCGTAGAAACTATCTCCCATTTTGTTGGTGTTAAATACTTTGTTCTGAACCGGCTTTAAATCTGTTTAAATTTCGTCTCTGACACTCTTTTTGCGACATTAATTAACCGACGTCGTTTATAAGTAGAGTTAGGCATTAACGGAGCTGTTGTTGGGCGTCGTGCCAGCAATCTTAGACTGAAGATCTTACTCCATGTTCGCTATTTATTGCAATTACTCGCGAACCTCTAGAATCTTCTCTCCCTTCTGAACTTGAATGGACTGCTACAATAATACTGTCAAAACTCCGTTCACTGTGTGTTGGCTTGATCGTTTGCCTTCAACCGAATTATCAAGCGAGATTAGTTGTAATACGCTACGACATTAGTTTGAACGACTTCAAATTGAGAGCAGCAAATATAGGATTAAATTAATTAGAACAGCTACTATTCGTATGTAAATAATTATCTGTGTTAGTAATTACATTAACGCCACAAACATAACAATTTTGGCGTGTTTGATAGTAAATTAAATTACATGCCTACATCCTGTATTCAATGGAGTACTAAGAAGTTATTGAGTTCAAGTTTTTTTTAATTATAGCACAAGAACATCATTATTCACGTTAGCCTAATTGCTTTTCAAGTCAGTTAGGCACAAGTGAACGGTGGAACAACCTTAATTAGCACCAGAGCTCATACTTTTTATTTTGAACTAACCATAATGTACAGAACTTTATGACAGTTGACAATTGACACGAAGAGGATAAAAATTGCCAGCGAAAAAAACTTTAAAGTTTAACGACCCCAGACGTTAAAAAGGTCGACTAAAAAGTATTTCACCCTACTGAAGTGGATAGTTTTAAAGTGTCAGTTACAACGACCGATATATGTTGAGACGTGGCGGATGATCGATGTCCCCCTCTTGTGGCTGCGATGGCGAAGGAATCGGGAGGGTGTGGAAGATCTTTTAACACAGTTAGTGAGACGGTAACAAAAACAAACAAAGCTGGGTGGTCCAATGTCCGCTGCCGACTAGTTATGCTTACGTAAGAGTATTTCCCTCATTGTTCACGACTAACTTCGTGGATTAAGTACATTAATGGTAGTTTGTGATATCCAATTTTCATGTTCACTTCGCCAGCTCATTAATATCTCTTTGTTGGTACTATTTACTTGAAAACTATTAGCAGTATTGTCTGTATTTATATTCAACAAAGGTTTTGTTGAGTCACATTCAAATCCACGTGTTATGTAAACACAAGTGTCCCTTACAGTTTTCAACGTAAAATAATGCTAAACAACACCAGTTTGTGTTACACAAGAATCCCTTTATATGGTTGACCTATGAATTCTATGATAGTACATAGTTTTATCTCGACTAGTAGAAACATAAACATCAGAACGTTGTTTTTAGGAGTAGGAATTAAGAGTCGACCAATCGTAAAACTCCGATAACGAGGTTGTTACAAGATCGACGCGTGCGCAACTGCGATTAATATAATTGCCGCCATTATTGACTATTGGAGTATCGACAGCGAAACGTTACTCGACAGTTACCCGACTTTAAACACATGTTTTAACAATTCTAGGAAATCTTTAGTACACATTTGTTGTAAAGAAAGTTCCTAATTATAGTTTCCTGGTTTCTTTCAGCCGTTACAAGTAGTCAGTGGCCCTAAAAGACTGACAACCAGTCTTACCAAGGGGTACCTAGTACTAACTGAGTTGTACAGACAGGCAGTCGCTCCATGTAAAATACTGCTGTTCAGCTGCATCTGGTTAGACTGGAAGCCGACTCTAACATAGTTGGGAAAAGGCTAGGCAGATGATGATGATAGTTTCTTTGAATAATTTAATTCAAAATTTGTAAAGAGAAACATGAAAGTGGGTTGTGGTATCTTCTTTGATGCCAATTATAAAAGCTTAAATATTATTGCGCTGTTGGAAATTAAGTTTTAAGTGCATTGGCAACCCGCAGTCTGTGCCCTCAGTGGACTTTGAGTTAGGCATTCACTTAGGTGTCACTGTTAGTGAAAATGTTTTTATACATTTGCTTATGTGAGAGGTATAAGTTTATGGCACAATTAGGTTTGAAGACTAACAAGAAATAGGAACTAAAATTTAGTATTTCCTGTACATGTTTACTGTATAATTTTACATAAATATTTAAAAATTTATAGAAATTAGTGGACTGTGTATTATAAAGAAAGTATCAGAATACAAATAATATTTCTCTTCAGAAATAATGTCTCTTTAAAATATTAAAATTATGATGAAGTACTTTTTATGAAATACTTCTTTCTACATTCAACACAAAATTTCTGATTTGAGTGTTTGTGATTCCTTCAATGTTTGGAGTAAGTAACACTCAAAATTTTCAACTTAAATAAAGTTAGACAAGTCTTAAACTTCAATTCTCAATTTAGAAACTGGAAATTAGTAAAAAAAAATTGATTAATAATCATAAAAAAAATTATTAGGGATTGAAGTAAATGGATGAGGTAATTAATTAACTTAGTAAGTAATAGACATAATTTCTATCAGAACTTACTTAGTTAAAAGTTTCATTAAAAAATGTTCTACAAGTTTAAAAAAATGAAACTCAAAACCAGTTCTAGCTTTAAAAGTAAAATCTTTAAAAATAACATTATTATGTCACCAAACCAGATAAAATAAAGAGTAAGAAAAAAAAAACATGTTGGCAACAAAAAAATACAGAAAAGTAATGCACCTTGCAAAAATACTAAAGAAACCAGAAATCTATAGCAAATAATAACCCCATACTTCAACCGGTTGGTATATACACAAAAAGACAAGTCTTTCCCCTAAAGGAAGCGGTTGGCCCTTGACACAGTGCCACTTGTGGGGGTCAAGGCAACCCACTTGTCCAAATTGTTCATACTGGCCTCACTGAACTTCAATACAGCATGGAATTTCTATAGAGCAAGGAAATATGGGAAATACTGGTTACTCAATGCATTATTTTTGTACTGAGTTTACCTTGTAGCTCTACAAGTTGCGATGCACTTTTATATGAAGATGATGCATATTGTATTGTATAACAGGCTGGTGTCCGCCACTCCACGTCAAAGCGCGTTTTTTGCGTGTGGAAACCCTAAAGATGATGCATAAATATTACAATACTTTTGTCATACTAATGTCACTCAATGTTTATTTGTATTTGGAACTGTTATCAGGATTCTAGAAAAAAAAAATTGTACAATTGTTGTTTGTATAATAATGAGGAAAAAAATGGAAAACAAAGAGACCTTTTCAATGGGTAATTTATTACATGGAATTTTAATGAGAAAAGCAATAATATGAATACTTAATACTGATTGAGGATATTAGAATCAGAGCTAATCAGGTCAAATTAGTGCTAAATTTTAGTTTGCCTAACAATGTAAAAGTAGTAGTCTTATTACACAGACCAGTGCACTTCAAAATGAACTTAAATTGAATACTAATACACATAAGTATGTCAAATACCTATAAAATTAATACTAAAAGAGGATAATGATGAATGGAGCTATTATTAAAAACAAGAAACTCCTTTTGGGGCAGCAAGTAATAAACCCATGATCCATGGCTCTAACATAGGTACCATTGTAGTCTAATTTTATTATGATGCATAGAACTTATTAAACCATAAATAAGTCCATATAGTAGCAGTGAAAATCAAAATAATTCCAAATAGGTAAATATTAAATATCTCAGATAAGATTCAACACCTCTATTCAAGATAATGTCTTTTGTTTTAATAATTGCTAATATTATTACATTATCAATAAACACTTTAGTGATAGTCTGATAAGATTACTACTACTAATTTATACAACAAAAAGTTAGTTGTATTTATTTTCCTACTTAATAATACAAAGTCAATGTCAAAGATTGAATACATGTGTGTTGAAGGTACTTTTAATGGAATAACAAGTTATTATTAGTAATTAATTAGGATCATAAATCTTATAATAGCATGCAGGTGATATTGACAACTGCTTTCAAAGTGTGCGAGGGACTTAATGATGTCGTTATTAATATTGTGTTGGAAACGAAGAGATAAATGCCAAACTAGTAGTGAGATGGTGAAGAATTTAATAAAAACTTTGTTGGGAAAAAGTGTATTATAGTGCCTATTATTCTGTCAGAAGCAATTAAGTAATGTTTTTCTTTAGCATGAACAGTTCTAGGAAACTGGTGTTATATGAATAGCAATTACTTGAATATTTTTTTATAAATGTTCTAAGTACTTTTTATATACAATTATTTTATACTACTAAAGGCTCTAACTAAGCTAAACAAGCGTTTGCTTGCAGCAGGGGTTGTCATTAAAAAGTTAGTGCCACATTTTCCCCTATTTGTGTACCCATTACACTCTAGTATTTATTTTGATAAATAAGGGGGAGGCACTATCAATGTTTACCTTGACATGAAAACAGTGATAAATGTTGTAGTAACAGTGTTTAATGATATGGTACAATAAACATAAATAGTTATTGAAGTTACTGATAGTTTCTTATAATACCAGTCTGATACTGTACTGGATTGTGTGAAGGCTGATATGAAAGCGAAAAGAGTAAATGATGCTGTGACGTCTGACAGGGGAGAATGGAACCAGAAATGTGTTGCGCCGACCCCAAATAGAATGGGTCAAGGGCAAGATGATGACTGTCCCACAAAGGCCTTTTTTTATACAGAGAAGGCATAAGCATTGATGATTTTAGACATTTATTAATTATAAGTACAGGTTTTTTCGCAATAGTTTCTTGCTCAGAAACAAATATTTTTCAATTACATTTTTTTTTAAAGTTTTTATTTATTTATTTAAACTTTTCTCACACAAAAAGGTACAAAGGTTCACTTAATGCCATAGGGATTCCCACCGATCAATCAAGGATGGTGGGAAGATGAAACAAGATTTTTTCTTTTTATTAAAGTAATAAATTACCAATAGTTACTCAAGTAAATAACAAAACGCCTGAATTATACCTTACCATGTGTGTCACAATACACATTATCCTATAAGTGATATAATGATGACAAAGGTTTTCAATTTTAATGCTGCAAAGTCAGTTTATTCCGCAAACATATAATCAAGTGTTCAACATGTTATTAGAGGAAGAATGACTGAGTTTAATGGCTTGATGTGATCTTTCAGCACGGTGTGGAGTTTCAATTGAATGATTTTGATTATCATGTAGTGTGAAGTTTGACAAATGGAGAATTTAATAGTGATAATGACTGCTGTCTGAGTAGCTGTTTTGTAAGGCTTGTGTATTTTAAAATATGGCTATAATACCACTGCCCCACTGTATGGTAAAGGATTCTTATTTTAAGTATGAAATACATTTTTTTCCTTTTTTTAAGATGGTGTGCGAGCTAGGTAATTCTGAGTTCAAATTCAAATGTAGTATTGAAACTCTTGTTTTTTTTTTTTTTATTGAGATGTAAGTAAGTAGTACCCAAAACAACTGAACTTGACAAAATTTAATTTTATTATTAGGTTTTTGCACACACTAACAGAATGGGATGGTTGATCTCAGCTTGAAGCAAAACTTCGACAGTTAAAAATATGGGTTTAACTGTTAAAAGGAGATTTGAATGTTTTACAGCATTAGAGTTAATTTAGTACTTTACTTAAATGCTCAATTTTATTCTGTTTCTTATTTCAAATTGCTTCTAAATATTTTTATCACTGATTTCAGTAAGTGCTTGTTTGTATTGTTGTAATTTCATAATGTGAAGCAAGCAACACAATATTAATAATAAGTTTTCAGTGTTTTTTTTTTTATCATAGCTTTTATCAGTTCTGCTATTAAAGTCTCCAAACCACAGTGAACTAAATAAATATACCTAATGCACTTGATAAATAAAAGGAAGAGGTTGCCAGTATAAATAATGGTATTCATACTCCTATTTATATTGGGGCAATTATTTATTCAAATATATTAAGTAGTGTCAATAATATATTCATGCCATTACTTAGGTATGTAGTTATTACAGGTGCAAATGCAATAATCTTGAATCATATATGTTGCATGTAAGTTTAAGTTAGTTGTAGATGTAAACATTGGCCAGGGAGATGCCCCCATGGAGTATGTAATCTAATGTTTCTAATTTATCTGTTTAAATGTGATGACTATAAAAATTAAGATATTTTTTCTTATTACTAATTTTCCTTTATTACTTTTTCTCATTGCTGAACCGCTACTATAATCTTGTTTTATCTGCATTTTGATATTTTGTATGTAAGTAAGTACAGTCACCAGAACTTGATTCTGACCACCGTAAGGACTATTCCTGCTTGCAGTGCCGCATGCCAGGCAGCTATGAACACTTAAAAACGTTCTCTTCCTTGGTCCTTTGTTTTTTCTATTCCTATTGGTTGAAAAAGGGTGGTCAAACATCTGTGATTGTTAACAGAGCTTGAGAATATTTGTAAAAAAAAACATAATAATGTAAAAAAGGTTGCATTTTTTCTTGTTTTACTACTATTGGTCCACACACTCTTTGTGCAGACCAATAGTAGCAAGAGAGGTAAACAGATGTGGACATTGGATTTTGTTTTAAAAATGAGTAGATTCAGTTTAGTTCAATAGTACATCAAATAAGTTGCTAATGCAAATATAGTTCAGAGGAACTAGGGATGAGTATGATCAGCCTATGATGATCCCACTACTGGGTCACTGACCTCCTCTCTATGAGCGGGAGGACCTTCAGGTCATTTATCAGTTACTCTGCTATTAAAATAAAATGTTTGTTCTTTTGATTGGTTGAGCAAAGAGTGAATAAGCAGACAAACATGTCTATGTTAGGCTTACATGTAAGGTAAAGTGATTTATTTGAATGGTTTCCTTGTGGCAAAGAGTTAGTCACCCTTCATCCTTGCAGGAGTTTGCAGGAGCCAGGTGGAGGCTGATTAATAGACTATCAATCAGGTGACTGAAGGTGATTAGACCAGATAGTGAATACTACTCAAATGGAAATCACTGGAATTTTATTATGAAGACAAAAATATTCATAAACTATAACAATTGTATAATAATTATACACGTTTCTGCAACTTTATAATACAAGATTATAGCAACATAACTGAATTGTTATGATCTTTATGATCTAATATTAAGTAATACCAAAACATTCACATGTAATGCTATGCTGGGTCTAACACAGTGGTAATGAAATGACAAATTCTCATTGACAATAACACTAACTGTACCTGTTTTATGAGTTACTAAATTAGCAATTTAAATAAATCCAGATTATGCTAAGACATGACCAGACACCTGCTTATAATACCCATTTTGTATTCAAACGCAACATTTTAAGCATTCTGCAACCTCAGATAATATTAATTAGTATTATTATTTTTCCACATAAAGTAAAACAGCAAAAGTAAACTTTTCATGTTACTATTGGATATCTAAACATGGCCATACAACTTGCTCTGTAGAGCGTTGTCTCTCTCACACGCCACATATCGGGTATATCTCTGTCTCTCTCACTCCCTTCACTCCATGGATAAGAGAAAGTAACAAAAGAAAAATAACACATCCCAGCCTCAATACATAGTAGTAACTGCATCCGCATTTATGGTAACTAATTTACACGTTAGAAATCACCACCAAAACAAATTATATAATTAAAGGTCTGTGAGTCAACAAACAACTACTGTACCTTCTAACCTATACCCCCTCAAATAATTATACATCCCACTTTCGCAACGATGCCGTAATTATGATATTAATAGACATTACATATATAATCACAGGTGTGTACGATATATAAAGTAAACATAAACAGGTAAACTAACCCTTTCTTCATGAGCCACCTCTGTTGGCCCCAGTTGATAAAAGAACGTTCCAATGAAGAAGACACTCATCCATTTTACGATCACTCATCTATTTACACGATTTATATAATTTATGTTTGCACTACTTGTCACAATCAAACTAAAATTCCACTTTTTGCTGCGCTAAACGCAGACGTCATTGACAAACAACCGAAGTGACGAGTTATTGCACGGGATCACATAGTAGATGAAAACACTGCGTATTTTAAGAGCCATTGCATCGATATATCACAAATCTTATCACTTGAGGTTATTACATTACTAATCACTTCGTCTACATCGGTTATTTATAAAAATAAAAAGGTATAAAGCAAAAATTACTCGTAGACAGCACTCACGACGTCGCACACTCACATAACGTAACGTGCGATTTCGTTCACACACACACACAACTAAAGTCAAGGTGACAGTTGGGCGCTAGCGTCGTAAAAGTCGGTCCGAATCCGACTCTATTCTATTTAGCTATTGCAACACTGAGCATAATTTCCGTATTCTACGGGTCTTCTTAGTGGGCTTCGGACCGATATAGTTCATATTCCACGATCCCAAATAATTAAAATTGTTTTGAATAAAACTTTTGGTTTAATCATACTTAATAATAATTATTTGTTATCTCAGCCCGTTTATAAAGTTTACCTCACCGAACCGGATAGACAAACTTTTTTGTCAGCGACCGCAAGCGTTTACGGGTGGATATGGAAGTGCGGTGGACATAAATGGGATTTCATGATTCCGTGGGAGCCATGGGAAAATGGGAATAGCAGAACATGCGACTTACTTTGGTTTTGATGACCAAATTTTATTTTCTCTCTGATTGGGAAAAGGCTATGCAGATGATGCTTCTGTATGATTGTTTTGTATTTCTTTTAGAAAGCGCTTTTAGTTTTAAACTATACTTCCCTTCCTTCATATGTTTATTTCGTGTACAAATTGACTGGTGATTTCATAACCAGAAGGGCAAACTACCCCTTGACTGTACTTTTTTTCAAAGGGTAGTAACCTGGGCTTACCCAGGTTATGATTATGGGGGAGGGTTCGGGAAGGAGGAAGACGGGTGGGGAAGTTCCGATTGAACAAAATCAGGCGGTAGTACTTACAGAAAGGAATGCATAGGTAATCTTTCAGGAAAATAAATGTTCCACCGCTATCGCCTTGGTTGCGGTACGCTCAGGTTGCGGTACGCTCATGTATGACCTAGGACATTAATAGGTACATACTTTTATTGCCACCTCTAAATTTATGAAGTATTCAAAGGTGTCGCGTCGCATACCTACATATCGTACCACACAAGCAGCGCGGGTTTGCGGCCCTGCACAATGGCATTATTATAACAACAATATATAAAAAGCAGAAAAAAAGGTTTTTCCAATATGAACCTCTTGATTTTTATAGTTTTCAACATGTTTTTTGCGGAATCGCAACTTTTGCAAAAAAATACCCAAAACTTATAAGATTGGTTCTGAAATTTCTGACAGTTGGTTAACCAGGCAAAGACGTAGGTATTATAAATCCTACGTAATATATATTTATAAGTTCCGTCTGAGTGACGTGTTATTGGGTTTTCCTTCTGAAATTTCTCAGCAGCAGCCTCAGTCTTTCAGCTCGGTTGATGGCAATAGGCTCGCCCCTAATTACATGGAATAAAACATAACTAGTGAAATGTGGCTGGTATTATTAGGTACACCCTTGCCTAACGCTTCTGGGATTACAGGCATGATTTGTTATATAAGTTCCTTTTAATGTAGGAACAACTAGGCGGAGGTACAAACGTACGTAATAATAGGCAGCTTAGAGCTACTATAAAATACTGATAAAACTCATTAGCAAATAGGTTCAATTTTTCCTGTCAGGCTTGGCGTATCACAATCCTTTCTTCTTACATAGGTACATAAAATGGATTATGTTGCGCAAGTTGTTTTCGATTCGTGATAGTAGTTTCTTCAATGGGTGCTAGATTAGTTGGGTCGAATATCGCAGCCGTGCTACTTACGTTCTCCACGTATCGGCTTCAGTTGGTGATAGGTATAGCGCGACGAGCTGATAATAATAATGCAGTATGTCGCAGGCTAGTAGGAGGAAGAATCGGGAGGTAACCCTTAGCTCTCCCCAGAATAAGTGTATCCATTAATCCATGAGGATTTCCCCTAAAATAACGGTTCCGTCATGGGCATCTGTTGCTTTTGTTTCGGTTTGAAATAAATAAAACAACTCTTCATTAAATACATAGGTTTTATTAGAAAATGAAAACAAAATCCCTTACACTACCTAAATAAGGCACAACGTGTTCAAACGAATCGTGTGCCAAGAGGCGCACTCAGCGGGGTCCACTGGTCGCTTCGCCACACGATAGGGGGAACAGAGATTAGCAGACATATGCACATAGACTTTCATAAAAATCAAATAACCCTGTACATACACATGCTGTTTACAAAATATACAATTATAATGCCACTGTGCAGCTATTTATTGCTGATTACACGAAACTTGCTCACAATACTGTAATTTGGCCGGAAAACATCGACGTATAAACTAACATTTCTTTAACAGCAATACATATAAAGCTTTTTAAATAAGGATGCCGTAATAGCGCGCTCACTGACGGTCGATCAGTTTTGACCCTCATGCACTCAGTTATAAGGTTGGAAGGTCGACCATTAGTAAACGCGGTAGAACGTCGGTTATACAATTTATACACAAGTCTCATAACGTCGATATGTTATCGTTTATATATTTATTTGATTGATATACAAGTGGTAGGAAGCAGAGTATTGATAACATTAATCATGAAGCTTTACAAGAACAGTAACACTGAAATTTACATAATATACAACTGAATATTTATAAATATACATAAAATTTGTGCTATCAATGTGAAGGTGAGATATAAAAATGGCGTAAAATTTTCATGTATTTTTGTAAGTTTACTATTATATTAAAAATATGTGTCAAATGTGCCGTGTACACAACTTTCTACATTACAATAAGTTAGTATACAAAGGAGCGTAATATTAATAATCGTATATAAATTTTACATCTAAAGCGTGATTAAATTACATGTCCTATATGAATACAATCTCTAAGTTGAAACAAAATGCAAAATTCTTACTATGAAATAAATTACTAAACCAACATTTGATACACTACTCACTAAATTTGTAAATAATAATATAGGAATAATATCTTAATTTGTATGTCTTTGTACCAAATCATGATTTAGATAGAAATTTTACAATTTTGAGCTTCATTGACATGAGAATGGTGCGAGAGAGCATTGATGAGAGATACATACAGTTCACAACAGCTAGAGGTAGAAAATGTCCAACTTTTCATCGACTGAAAAGGTAATTTCACACCCCTATTGAAAGACATTAGCAAAATTTTCACGAGAAAAATTTTGTATGCCGAAAATTAAATACAAAACTTTATAAATTAAAATGAACGCAGCCATCACAACATTCAAAAATGAAATGATTATGAAAACGAGTGAAATTGAAATATAACTTACAGAATCTCAGATATCAATGTCTAAAAAGTTCGACAAATTATTGTCTCCGCATTACTGATACGTGCCCAAATTGTTCGTTCTCCGAATTGGTCAATACTACATTAATGTTAGGGTTACCAGTGTCTATAATACTTAGGTAAAATATTACCAAATAAATGGTTAAAAACGTTTTTAGTAAAAGCCAAAAATTTATTTATTGGATTTTCTACATTTTCTAGGCAGTACAAAAATTTGAAAGACACCGTGTTTATAGTTCATCAGTCATGTTATGTGTGTACTAAAAATTTAGTTAGTGCTAGGGCCTCCGCCCCAGCAGGTTGGCACAACAGGCTAAATGTCAGTAGTGGTCGATGTCGGCCGTCGGCGCGACTGAGTATACTGACGGTGGTCTGTGGAGTAAAATTGTATTTAGTACGGTTAGTAAGTTATACTAAGACCTATTACGTGAAAAGACTAAAATCAATGTAATTGCTGTAACGTGTGGTGGTAAGGTGGTCGCGGGCTACCCTGGTGCTTCCACCTTAAGAACACACGTTGCAACAATTACATTATTTTAAGTGTGGTTTTATTGGCAAGTTAATTAATTAGAAATTATTTTTTTCCCATTCAAATGTATCCCTGGTGATATTAAACTATTAATTATAGTATGGATGCTACCGAAAGCGCCAAACTAGTTGCTCAGTTCTGGGCTGACACAATTTAGATTGCCATCGACACGCTAAGAAGAAGAAGAATAGTTAAATTTTCGAAAAACCGTCTAGATTTTATGATTGGTAACATTTCTTTTTCAACGACGCCGTCATACTACACAGAGCGGTTTTCACCAATGAAACTGAACGAGATTAGCAATCTAAACGGCGTTCAAGAGCTGTCAGTGTTCGTTGGTGAAGTTCGTACTCAGTAAGATTAAGGGACCTGGCGCACTTCGCGGCTACGATCACAACTTTCGGCTGCAGAAGCTTCTACCAGGAAAAGTTTGGTCGCAATCGGCGATCCGACCCGTTTTGTTCAAGATAGCGCCGGTCATGCGACAAGTGGTGGTCGTGCCGCGTAGTGCGCGAGGCCATGTTCTATAGTGGTTTGTTTACCGCAGCGCGCGTCGTGGCGCGGGGAGGCGGGACGGGCGCGGTAACGCAGACACGCGCGCGTCGTTGCTTGACGCTGGACGAGGCTGGTCCACTACTGCAGCTGGGAAGAAAATGTTTTATTAGAGGTGGGGAAAACACAGTAACTTGAGTTCAATGTCATAGTAATTTAACTGTTTTTCAGTTACATAGGTAGAATTGAAGTAATACTAGGTTACCATTTAAATAATCACTCTGTAAACTTGGACAGGGTTATTTTTTTAATGGGACTCCCAGGACAGATGTTGTTATGAGCCGCTCAGTCAAGTGGTCAAAGAAATCAGTTTGGAGAAAGCTGAAACCGCATTTTTATATTATTGCAAAATATTTATTATTGTTTTGCTCGAACTGAACTGTGTTCGATCAGAGGGTCAGCTGTTTTTCTATTGATTTTTTTTGTTGCAGTATTATTACATTTCGGATTATTCAAATCAAACCTTAATTTATGCTAATGAATGGCATGAAAATAATACCTTTAGACATAACATTGTTTGAAAAAACTAGCAAAGAATTGTGAATTATGGCAGAAGAACGGAGAGCCTTACACCCAGTAGTTGATTCCAGCCCCTGTAGCATGACCACCGTAGACAAGGTTTTCTTTGACGGAAGAATCGACAAAATGACAGATAGTGCAAAGAAATCTGTCATTGTGTCGACACAATCTGTCATTTTGTCGATTCTTCCGTCAAAGAAATCTTTGTCTACGATGGTCATGCTATGGGGGCTGGTCGGAATGCTGATGATGATAATGTACTCACGTGGTGGTTTACACTGTAAGGGACCGGAGGCAGGCCTCGTCATGGTGTTGTTACGCTGGATCTGTGACGGCGCCGCTATCGAGTACGGCCGTGTCGTGCTCGGCTGTAATACGTCACACTGACATGAACAATTGAGTAAGGGACATTGAACGCGTGTTAGATTTACAACCTTCCGCTCAGCGCAGAAAGTTGAAAATTCAACAACAAGCTCAATGTCCCTTATGTTACTTTATATTCCCATACATGGGTAGAAAAGTAATCGTTGCGTTTGTTAAGAGTTAGAAGACTGCCTGATACCACACAAATGTTTTTAATTACATTAACCAGTTTGTTAGACATAGATATTAAAGATGGACAACATCAAATCTTTTTTGGTTGTTTGAATGTGAAAATATGAAGGTTATATCCGAAGCAATGTTAGATAAATAAATAGAGGATGTGCGGGAGGAAAAAACTGTCTGAAGAAAAAAGTTAAGAATATTTCAAGATGCAGGTTGACTGAATAGGTATGATTAGAGGTTTTTTTTAGTAAAGAACCATTTTTTTTGCAGGCAAATTAATTTTCAAGTATTAAGAAGAGATGTTTGCTACAGTTATTATAATACCCAGCACTAAAATCTCAAGTCAATTTCAAATTACTTTGAAAATGCCTTTAGATACAACAAATAAGCAGGATACACTGATGCCGATGATTGATCAAGCTTCATCAAGATGTTTCTTTAGACGGCGACACACTCTACAAACGTTGGAAATAGTTTAACCTTTTGAGCGCCAGAGCATACGCGCTCGCGCGTACCCTCCATTGCAAGCCACAATTTGATCTACCATTTTGTCACAAATATTTGTGTCGTTTGGCGTACAGGGCACAGGCTTGCTTGTTACTATGGCGGTCATAAAGTAAAATTTTAGCTGAAATAATATGTCCCATAATGTTTTGTAGTACAATTTATCGACAAACATGACTTCAGTACATCATTCTGACCCCCCCCCCCCGCCCCACATAGAAATGTTTCATCGGTATAAAAAAAAAAAACGCATCCTTTTGTACAAAAGTGCAATACCTACACGGTAAAAATGTATGAAACAGCAGATTTAATTTCGATGTAGGGGGTTCAGAATGATGTACTAGACGTGGCAACCGTTTGCAAGTGCGTCGGTGTCCTTTCTACCCTGTATAACGAATCGTGAAACATAATAAGGCGAAGTAGTCCAGTTAATTAAGCCAAAAAAAAGGGGACCCCCCCCCCCCCTCGGAATCAGAGATAATAAGCTGAAAACTTGTTTACACCTTCATTTTGATGTTCTAAAAGTTGTCTCAAAAGTCTCATAAATTCTCGTGTCTGCGTCGTAAGTTAATCAAGGTCAAACGTCACAAAAAATCAGTTTTTCGCGATTATCTCGGTTTCTATAGCTCTAATGATGTTAACTTGTATTTTAAAAATTGTAGAATAAAATTTGCAACTAATTGTGTATTGCAAAATTTTTCATACGCCCAACCGTTTTTGAGATAGAGGGCAGAGCCCGCAACGCTCAGCCATAGTCACTGTAATGCAAGGTCAACCGTGAATCTCAGTGAATAATACCTCGTATAAAGTTATTAAATCATTGAAATATCATTAACAATACATATTTTGTATTATTTATTAGTTAATACATTATATTAAATAACATTTTGCATATATCTAATATAATTTTAAATGAATATAGGTACGAGTTTACAGCTTATTATCTCTCATTCCGAGGTGAAACCTTAATATGACTGGACTAAAGGCGTTGATACAAGCCAAATGAAAGAAGTAGGTAAAAAGTTTAGTTATCAACTCATCAATAAAAAAAAAAAACTGTTCATGCCAATTTCATTTCAATTCCAAGAATCGGTCGAAGAACTGGTGGTAACCATGACGTCTTAAAATAGTATTGTTTCAATCTTATTTCAGAGTGGGAAAGAGATGGCGCTAGACGTCCTCTATAGCTCACACGCTATACTTTAACACGTCATTGTAACCGCCCATGGGTGCAAGCTTAATCAGTACATGCCAAAACGAAAACGCATTCATAAAGCGGTGGCATGAAGCAGCTTGTTCAAAATCGTTCAAAGCGCATTCGGCATCAGTTAACCATGTTACATACAATTATTGTATCTCTTGTACACAATGGCCAATTTTTAAGCATATGTGTAACTTCATCAACATGCAGAATAAGCAACAATCGAGAAACCATTTTTTTTTCTTCCGGCCCGAGATCGTTCACATGATCATGAAGACTACCAGGCTACCGGGGAGTAGTGCAAAAGTGCACACACAATTGGGTACTTGACACCACCAATCAATTGTTATACTTTTTTGACTTTTCAAAACGCGATTCCCTCATAGATTTTGTATTGCAATAGTAATCTGTGACGTTGCTAATTTGGCAACTATACGCCTACTACATATTTATTGATTTGAAAGGCAATAAAAATCTAATTTAATAGTTAATTGAAAATTAATCAGGCTTTCAGGCCTAAAATACGGGTTTTTTAAAAGGAGTTTTTATCTTGGAATTATTAATCTATGGTGTCAACTACCGAATTTACCCGATCGACCCATCCATTCCCCCCAGCATTGACTATCCAGTAACTGGATGGCTGGAGCACGTGAAAATGGACTCATATCCCAAGGTTGGCCACTGTGTACACGAGTGTAAAATAAACAGTGAACACTCACAAGTATGTGATGGCTTCGCATGGAGACGGGCACGCCGCTGGGCACCGCGCGGAGCTGTGCCGTGAGTTAGTGACGCCGTTAGTGGGGCCCGAGGGTTACACGTTCAAAGTGGACCCGCGGTCGGGTTATGGGATGAAAGGTGTTAAGCAACGAACACTGCATTTTTTAGCAGGTTTAAATGTGGAGATCATTCGTGTTTTTCTCCAGATTTAGGGACCTTTTCAAAATTGTATTGTTTTGTCAAATCTCATAAAATAAATTTGAAATTTTGAGACACAATATCACTTTGAGAAATTAAGGTTACAATTTTAACATGAGAACTTGAACTTCTGGTCTTGAGAGAGTATTTCTGTCCTGTCTTCTCGATACAGATATGATAATATCTAGTCATGGGCAATTTGAAAAAGTGCTATTAGAGATAGCAGATGAAAATTTGAAAAATTATGGATATAATAATAATAATTTATAACTTAATAATTTATCTAAAAATCCATTGATATATGTCGGAAGACGTGTGAATTTGTGAAATATTATCATGAAACCCAAAAACACAGGCCCGCATTGAACGAGTTAACAATATTTTTAAATGTATGATATTAGTTTATTCAAATGTATGAAATATACCATTAAGAACACATTTTAGACACAATCGAAATGACAAACATTTAACATTAGAACAAAATATTATTATAGCTGTTTTACCAACACCAATTATTAGACATGTAAACAAAAAAGAATACTTTAGCTTGGTCAAAGAAATAAATAAAAACTTTGAACCCATTGTCATGAATTGCTTTCATTGTCTCTTTGAATGCCCCGTAGTAACAAAATAAAAGTTATTTCATACTTTTTAGATCAAATAAGTTGACGAGGCCCTACTACTTTTACTGTTATATTCAAAATATAATTCCTTATTTAAAGTTTGCCCCAAGTCGACCGCTTTAATGAGTCCTCGCGAAGGTATCAATTTAAATGGAATATTCTAAAGGTTGATCACGTATTGGTTCAATTAGTATCGTAATACCTACACGGATTATGGTTATTTTAAAGCAAATAACCTGTGGGATATTGTTAGAACTTTGTGGACGTTTTATGTTAAATAAGGATTTTTTTTTATATGTATTAGTATATTATTTTATAAGATTATTTTGTGTATTTTTATCTATGGGCCTCAGTTGCCTGATAATAAAATGATTGATTGATTGATTGATTGAATGTGCCATTGATGGGACAAAGCGGAGGACTCATTAAAGCGGTCGGTCTATAAAATAAAACATTCGTAAAACCCACTCCAAAATTTAAATATCACATGAGCCCCAAACAAAATAATAAAATAAAACACTATCACATTTCACTTAAAAAAAAAAACAGTGATACCATTAAATTTAATTTAAAGCATCCGAAAAAAAAAACTCCCGACTTTCAAAAGTAGTGATAGCAGTATAATCTCGTTTCAGCATGTTGGAAATACAGGGTGGAAGGGACACCAACACACAAACGCTTACCACGTATTCTGAAACCCTGGAATGATGTACGGCTTTCGTTTTTTTTTTTAATTTTTTTTTTCGTTTCCCCGCACGCAAAATACGCGCTTTGACGTGGACACCAGCCCGTTATACAATACGTGGTAAACGTACCACCTATAACCACATAATTTTGTTTGATCGATTATTGAAAAAAAAACTGCTGTTCCATACGTTTTAACCTTGTAGGTATTGTACTTTTGTAGGATTTAAAATTACCGTTTGAATTTTTTTATGTTCGGAATTATGTACTGAATAAAGTGTGTAAATAGACCCTTAACATAGCCGAAAGGCACTTGTTCTCCCCGTCTTTGCGATCATTTTTTTTTGTTCTAGACCGTATCTGGGAACCTTCTAGTTACGGAGATATTGGGGGACAAAGTTCCAACTTTTTCACAAGTTTTTTTTTTTAAATTCATTTTATTAATGTACGATTTTTACTTTACACACCTCCACGATCCCCGTACTATTCAATACATCCATCAGCACAATGCTTTAAGTGCTTTCCATTGTGTTCTACCGTGATTTTTCACCCCAAAAAAAAGTCGATTCCCACCAATAAAAATTACGTAAAATTACTTAGTTTGATCTACAGAATGCTTAGTTGACAGCTGTGTAAAGGGTCTGTTTACACACTGTATGTGGTTATCATTTGTGCGTTGATGTTCCACCCTGTATGCCTTAACGAATATTAATATCATCCACTCCTTCTCACAGCGAGGAAGCCTGTGTCCCAGCAGTGGGGCACAGGCTTATTACGCTATGCAATGTACTTACATCTCTAGGTGCAACCAGTTGGCTCTGTGGTCGCGGCCGAAGAGTCTCCGTGCCTTGTCGGACTAACGTTGGCGTGGGGGGAATCTCGGGTTTTGGGGCTTTGTCTTCAACTTTCTGAAATGTTACATGTAAAGGTGTGATAGGAAAGTGCATATCATGCGTTACATGCTTGAAAATAACAAGATTCAAATGGGACAGATTGACGCGAGGCATACGAAGTAGGTTGAAAGAGGTCATGGAAGAGACATGCTTTGCGAAGAATATTTGCTATCAAACGCGGACGTCATGAGTGGTCAAATAAATTTATATTTAAGTGAATAATCTTATGTATACAGTCACAGCACTTTTTACTATCCTCATGTACTGGGACACTCTAGTTTAGCCACTAAAATAAACAACCACCAATCAATAATCAGCCACTAATCAGCTGGAGAGACGGGCAATTTTTATCGCGACAGTTTATCATCGCTCACTGGATTTTCAACGCACTGCTTAGCACCCAAAGTTAATAATTCAACAAAGCGTTTTTTATGACGCGGCGGGTGCACTCTGTTGGGTTGCGAACATGGGATAAACCTTGTGTTTTGGCGCAACGTTAGGGCACGTTCGTCAGCGGTGAACTGAAATAGTTCTAAGTAAAGTAGTACCTGATGATGTCCAACGGCGATGATATAAGACTCGGTGGACACGGGCGGCGCGGGCGGCGCGCTGGCGGTGGGGCTGAGCGCGGGGTTGGAGGCGTACACGCCGCGCCGCACCATGCTGCGCGCGCCCGGCGCCAGCCCGCGCGTCGCCGCTCCCACGCCGACAGG
The DNA here is from genome assembly GCA_905163415.1 of Noctua fimbriata. NCBI lineage: Eukaryota > Metazoa > Arthropoda > Insecta > Lepidoptera > Noctuidae > Noctua > Noctua fimbriata. Next base: position 4,851,089 of record LR990929.1, on the reverse strand, counting down.
CGCCGGGATGCCTGGAATGTTTACAACTTTTATAGTCGTATTGCCACTAAATCCTTTGTCCAAAGCTCTGGCTGAAGTGAAGTCAATGCCACGCGGCATTTGGTCGCGAAATTCGCTCCTGATTGTTAAATAAATAAAAATTGCATCAATCTACACATTGAATAAACTGGTCCTTACACGGGATACCCTGTGTCGTGAGTACAGGGATTGTATAACAGCGTAAATTTAATATTTTTTTATAACTGAGAGCTCATACATACCGCATGGAATGATATGAAATAAAAGGTGGAAGAAAAAAAAAATCGGCGGTTTCCTACAAAAGTACAATACCTAACGCGGTCAAAATGTATGGAATAGCTTTTTTTTAATTGCCGATTAAAAATGTCTATGTGGAAGGGTCCAGAATGATGTACTGAATACGTAGTCACAGTTTGTGCGTCGATGTCCTTTCCACCTTGTATAAGGTTTTCAGCACGATTGGGAAAACCAATACTATTCAAACGTTTAACCATTTTTAGACTTCGTATGGTAAATCTATCGATTTTACTTCTTTTTTCATCTTTTAGTAAAACAAAATCGCTCCCGCTGTTTGTACGCTTAGATCTTTTAAACTACACAACGGATTTTAATGCAGTTTTCAGCAATAGATAGAGTGATTCAAGAGGAAGGTTTATATGTACACGTGCGAAGGCGACCCGACCACTCATGTCGTGCAAGTCGGGTCGCTAGTAATAAGGGTGTAAACAGACCTTAATAGCCGAAAGGCACTTGTCCCCGTCTTTGCGATAATTCGGGAACCTTCTAGTTACGGAGATATTGGGGGTCAAAGTTCCAACTTTTTCACAAGTATTTTTTTAAGATTTTTACTTTACACACCTCCACGACCCCCGTACTATTTAATCCTTCCCATCAGCTCAATGTTTTGAGTGCTTTCCATCGAGTCCTACCGTAAAACGTGAAAGTCGTTTCCCAGCAATAATTTTTGCGTAAAGTTACCTAGTTTAACGTACAGAATGCTTGGTTGACGGCAATGTGAAGGGTCTGTATACACCCTGTATATAAATGCTGACATAATCTATACTAATATTATAAAGCTGAAGTGTTTGTTTGTTTGCTTGAACGCGCTAATCTCAGGAACTACTGGTTCGATTTGAAAAATTATTTTAGTGTTGGATAGCCCATTTATCGAGGAAGGTTATAGGCATAAAATTTCACGCGGACGAAGGTCGCGGGCAACAGCTAGTCACAAATAAAATAATAATGAGAAAAAAAGCATGTTCCACTTACCAGCAGGTATCCTGTTTAGTTCCCTATGTGAACTGTATTGCCTAAGTTTTGACGTCGGCAAACTTGTTTTCCTTGGAACTGCTGCCGGTGGGACCATATTAACGTATGATGCTAAAAAATAACATAAAATATGGAGAAAAATAAATAAATGTTCATGAAGTTTGATTTTTATGTTTAATCAAATATTAAATAAATCATGACAAATGATTAAATAATAAATGAATAAATAATTTAATAAAATTTTAAATCTAAATTTTGTCTGCTTTTATGATTTAAATTCTATATATTTAACTTTTGTAAGATCCCGAAATAAATAGTTCTTTGCTATTTTAATTTCATAGTATAAAATCTTGTAAGAGAAACAAAAATGGGGCTCCTAAAGCTGTACGCATAGTCGCTGTCGTTATTGGTTATGGCGAGCATAAACATGCGACAGGCGCATTGCATCGATCGTATGAACTTACGGACAACCGTCATAGTAATATTTATTTTGTAAGATGTGATTCTTGATCGTGAATTGTTACGATTGGTTATTGGTAATTAACTGAAAGACGACCACTTTATGTGGATCTCTCACTGTATAGGAAATCTTTACAAAGCGAGGCCAAGTTATAATGGATATGTACAGCTTCATGTGCCGCCGTGTGTACGTTTCATTCATGCGATGACCAATAAGGACAGCGCTTAATTGCGGGATTTTGAAGACTTCTAGATCGTAAAATACGTTCAACCAATCAGGATTGTGTCCGATCCGTGTAAATAATTAAATCAAACCCATACATACATGCAACATTATTTTTAGTATATGCGAAACCTGAATATAGCTTGTTCAGAATAAGTAACTGAAACGATTCCAATAATTTTTAAACCATGTTATATTTTATTACTACAGGAAACGGGATATTAACACATTTAAATCATCATCATCATTTTTTTTTTTTTTTTTTTTTTGGATTTTTTATTATTACTGATATAAACAGTTTATCCGTGATTATGGTGCTTGCAACAGCGCCGAAATATCGGGAACTCAACAAAAATAGTAAACATGGTAAATATCCCGTTTCCTGTAGTAATAATGTTAGTGACCATGATAGTTTAAAATCATTTTTTTTTTTTTTTTTTTATTTAATTACAACGGTTTAAAACCACTTACAGTAACTAAAGCACAATAACTACTAAACATGAACAAAAATGGACAAAAATGGAAAACAGATAGATATAAAAAAATATAAAAAATAAAAATGAGTCAGGTACTCTGTCATGAATCCCTCTCACAGTACTTCTGACATGCCAATAAAATCTTCGTCCATTCATCCGCAAACAGATCGTTTGTTGGATTAGAATCCAAGAGATCATTAAGTGCAGCCAGAGTTCGAGGAATTGGAGACTTAGCACGCGCTACGGTGCGACACAGAGGCACAGCGAACAATCTGTGCTTTTTACCCCTGCAGTAATTGTCCGGCACAAAGAAGCGAGCCAGCATAGCAAGCAGACCAGGCGCGTCAATGGTTTCACGGAGCGTCTTACATGCCATTGTGAGCTGACCATTTGCTCGCCTTACCTCTAATGAGTTATATCCGAGGCAACCCAGTAAAAATTTGGTCGGATATAGGTAAGGGTAATAGCCATGTATCCGCTTGTACAAAAACCTAAGGAACGCTTTCTGTACTTTTTCTAAAAGAAGCGCGTAAGTTTTTTCGTGTGGATTCCACACACAAGAGCTCGACTCTAACTTGCTACGAACAAGCGCGTTATATATTATTTTGATGGCGTGTGCGGAGCGAAAATCACGGCAATTACGCAGGACAAAACCTAACCTTTGGTAGGATTGTTTGGCTACCGTAGTCATGTGGTCATGGAAGGTGAGCTTTCGGTCGAATGTAACTCCCAGGTCTTTCATGGCTGTTGATTTTGTGATAGTGTCGTTATTTAAATTGTATTCGAAATTCACTGGGTGTCGCACTCGACCGAAGATCATAGCGAAGCACTTAGAGGAGTTGAATTCCATCTTATTGTCAACGCTCCACTTGTATATCGCGTCTATGTCTTGCTGCAGTGCCAAACAGTCACACTCGGAGCTAACTTCAAGATAGAGTTTCAAGTCGTCGGCATACAGTAGACATCTTGCATGGCGAAGAACTTGAGGGAGATCATTGACCATAATTAAAAATAATAAAGGCCCCAAAATTGAGCCCTGACTCACGCCAGAACGCGTGTGATAGGTACTAGATTCGTAAATGCCGAGCCTAACAAACTGCTGACGATCACGTAGATAGTCTGCGAAGAAACGGAGAAGAGACGGGGAGAATCCGAGTTTGCTAAGCTTCATCAGCAGCGTGTCATTGTTAACCCTATCAAACGCCTTCCGGAAGTCGAAGTAAAGTACGTCCACCTGACGCCCGCGGTCCAAGCTGGAGGAGATATAATCAACCAGTGTCAGGAGATTAGTATCAACTGACCTCTTGCTTCTGAAACCGTGCTGCTCATTACATAAGTATTTGTTTATTTGTTTGAAGATAGCATTGTGGAGGATGTTCTCGAAGACTTTGGCCGGGGAAGATAAAATTGCGATAGGGCGATAATCTTCGGCAGATTTCTTGTTTTGGGATTTAGGAATGGGTGTGACTCTGGAAACTTTCCATTCAGAGGGATATGAACCAGCCTGCAAGGCTAAATTAAAAATGTGGCAAAGAGGTTCACTGAGAATACTTCTTAAATCCTTAACGATAAAGGGGGGAATATTATCGGGGCCGATAGAGCTGTTCGGTTTAAGTTTATTTATGCCTTTTACAATGTCTACAGGGCACAAGGGGGGTATATCTATGTAATTGCTGTTGCTGGTATGCTCAGCGATACAAACATGATCAGCATTGAGCCGCGGAACATCAGGAAGAAAAACATCAGAGAAAAATTCGGCAAATGCCCCTACCGCCTTAGATCCTGAAAAAGATACACCCTTGTATGTAATGTACGGTTCAAACCCACCTTTGGATCGCAGACTAGAAATGTGTGACCAGAATTGGCGAGGATTGGTTTTAATTGAGTTTTCTATATTTCTCATGTATGAGGAATACGCATCTGCAATACGGGCCTTTAAACTTGACCTGAGGTCCGAAAATAACAAATAGGCGCCATCGCACTCAGTTCTTTTCCACTTTTTATGGAGCTTTAGCTTGAGCCTTAGGTCGTGGATTATATCGCTTGTGAACCATACTGGGTATCGTTCATTCGCGGATTTACTTCTGCATTTTTTAGGTATGCAAGTGTCAAAGAAATGATAAATAATATTATAAAATTTCCGAGTAGCTATTGTAACATCTGTGGATTCTAAAACCTCCTCCCAAATACTCTTATTAGAGAGTAATGAATATAGCTGTTCAAAATTGCATTTGTGGAAGTTGTTATATTTTGTCCCAAAAATATTTAAAAAGAGTTACAAGTTGAACACCGAGCGACATTAAGTACCTATCGCAATAATTTAGGTACCTACTGCCAAATTATGTTTATCAATGAGCTCAGGACGACGCTGGAGGCCCGCGCGCGGGCGCGTTGCGTGGTGACCACGCTTTTGTGCGGACAATCAGGTAACAGAATAAGCTTATAACTTTGTGAATTTTCATGATACAGTTTTGAAATTTTGTACATAGATTCTTTACATAAAAATACGACACGTGTTTCAGGTTTCGCATATACTAAAACTAATGTTGTATACAATACATACCTCCAGAAATCGGAGTTATAATCCTAGTCGGCTTCGGCATCACACTAGGCGCAAACATCTTCTTCTCCGGGCTAGCTTTACCCGCCATTATATCCCTCTTCACCGACGTTTTCTTAACCATCGTCGCACTATTGATAACAGTTGTATTGTGCATATCGTAAGTGCGTTCCATTGCCGGAGTATTGGCTTTAGTGATGGCAGCGACCGTGTAGGACTTATCGTCAATCATGTCGTAAATTGGGGATATCGTGTTGGCCAAGTTTAGCAGTTCGTGTTTAGTTCCTTTCCGTAGTGACATAAGCGGTGTTGAGGCGACTTGCAGGCCTGCAATGTGAGATTTTGTGGGGACCAATCAAGCTATGCAAAACCAAATGACGCTGATCTCCCATTGTACGGGAAGCTCGTACAAAACGAGGTCAGGTTATACTGGATAAGATGTGTCGCCGTGTGTACATATGCCTTTCCAAGCCTTTGAAAGCAGATTAGCTTCTTCTAATATTATGCAAAGATTTTTCATCGGCATTGCACTATAAATTTGTTGCTCTGAGTATATCTCCAACTTGGGAAAACGGCTTAAAAACCCCACGGTTTCTACTACCACTACCATGAGCTAGGAAGAAGATATTCATCAATTCGCGAGTCAAACTGATTTCACGTCGATCAATTGATTTTATGAATCAGGTGTTTATTAAACATGGCTTAGTGAGTTCCCTAATCCCCAAAACACCGCTGACGATATCTATAACTGGGACCTTTCCACCTCCCTCCGAAAACCAATGATTTCCAGTGACCTTTGGCAGTACGTTTATCAGAATCCTTATAACCAACCACTATTTTCCATACCCTTGTGATCTTTAACCAAATAAATATTGTGTTTGTATGTGTGTTTGTAATTGATAACCCCCCCTCCCCCTTATGAGTAACCCTTCCGTTATCCTCCCCTATTGTGACCTTGAACCATGTGTAAGAGTATTTAAGAATAGTTTCTGTACTTACGTGGGTCATGCGCAGGCGCACTGTCAGGCACGCTTTCGGGCGGACTGGAAGAACTGAAGGTACCCGTGTCGGTGCTCTCGCTTGACCCTACCATCGCTCGCTCTTGTGACCCCCAATCCTGCCAATAAAGATGATATTTTTGTTACAATTTTGTATGAGAGATTTGTTGAAGCTCAAGTTATTATCTAGTTTTGGAAAAATAAATGCGATTGTTGATCATGGCGTTTGCAACAGCGCCGAAATATCGGGAGCTCAAAATAATGAACAATCACGGAAGATATCCCGTAAGTGACAGTATAAGTATATTTATTAATCATTCTACATTTCTAGAATGTACTGTGGTGATACTGGCAATAAATATGTTTGATATATATTTATAGTATTTTATATATCCTTGTAACAAATCTTAGTATTAATTAAAATTATTTTCAGATATGCACCTACCACTGCTTGTCTCTGCATCACCCAAAGGTTGACTGGTAGAAAATGCCTATGGCATTAAGTCCGCCTCGGTACATTTTGTGCTTAAAGTGTTAAATAAATAAATAAATATGTAAGCAGTAGATAAAAAGGTAAGCATTACATACCCGAGGGTCCTGCTGTAGCGTCCTCTCCCCAACATCAATTAAATTAAGCGTAGCCGAATTAATATCTATAGTCTGATTATCATCTGTCTTCATATAAACAACGGTTGTGTCCATAGCGCTCGCTTTGGGCGAAAGCTTCTTAAAGGTAGCGTTTCTTTTAAGAGTTTCTCTAGTGGCTGGTTCGTCTTGTCTGTCAAAACCATTGCCGTTTAGCACTCTCCGTCTTGATAGCAGTTCTGAAGCGTTCTCCATACTTTGCCGCGGTACTGTGATGACCGTTTGATTCGGTAACTGAATAGTTTTTATAGGGGAGGTGTCTACAGGAGGCGGTATTGATTTCTCCGGTTCGGTTGGTAGCGCTTTCCTAGCTAATGACAGCTTCTGTCGAGCTTGAATAATTTCATTCAATTCTTGCTTACCCAAAGTCACATTCAAACTGTTCCTACCGACATCTTCAGGTTTTGGTAACCCCATATCCTTGTAGAAAGTATCGTCAGTTTCAAAGTTTTCTTTCTCAGCGTCATTATCTCTTTTACTAAACCTATTATTAGAGTAGTGTAAGGTGATCGGTTCATCCAAATCAGCTGTCGATGGATTACGGGGAACGCTTTTCGGAGAATCTTTCTTATCAGAATTTTCGTTCAGAATTTTCGCTGGGTCGATTTGGCATGCTTCCTCGCGAGATTTAGTGTAGGACTCTGAGTTTCGTATGGCGGAATCTCGTCTCGTATAGCTGTTGTATAGTTGACATCTTGGTCTTGCAGAAAGGAGTTTTTCTGATGTTTCTAAACGAGTGAAGGTTGCTGAGGAGAATATGTTGGTGTCTGTGCTTTCTTTCTGGGGCTTGGAGGTGTTAGAGATGACGTAAGATGAGTTGACGGAGCTGACGAGAGATGGCGGGAGGGAGTCGATGAGGCTGTCGTTGTCAGGGTAGGTTGTTTGAGAGAGGAAGCTCGTACTCATGTCTTTTTCGTCGAGGATGCTGAGCGTCATACTCGTCATCATGGGGTCGATGCTGTCACGACCTGACATTGGTAGACCTGGAAAAATATTATAATAGTTAGATTAGTACAACTTACGAGTAAAAGCACATATACGTGACAAGCGCGTGCCCAATACGCCAAACGGCACTTTGTGACAAAATGGTAGGTGAAGTTTTGGTTTGGCGTAGAGGGCACGCGCGTGCGTCTATGCTCTAGCGGTCAAAAGGTTAAGCAATTATGGAGTGCTTTCTAAGTTGGAATTTAAGAGTATTTTTCTAAATTGCATGAACTTAGAGAAAATATTAGTCCTAATAGAAAAATCTGGATTAGTTGCTGTCAAAATACAGATATACTGAAAAAAGTGATCATTCAATTTTAGTATTAAAACAGATGAAGGCAAAAGAAGATGCTAAATAATGTCCTATTTTGCAAATAGCAAAACTGAATCCTAACACCATAAGTATAAGAAATATATCTAAAGTAAACAACGCCGACAGAGTACTTCCCTATCCGTACAGGTTATGTGAGTACGTATTGTATGCAGTGAGGCGGTAACTTGACGGATGCTTGCGTAACGCAGCCCTGCATACATAACCTATGTAAAGTAGACCATGGCTGCAATCCTTGCTACGTAACATAACATCACGCCTGTAATCCCCGCAGGGTTAGACAGAGGTGTACCTAATACACCCACATTTCGCCAGTTATGTTTAAGTCCCATGTAATAGGGGGCGAGCCTATTGCCATTAATTAACCTGGCACGAGTCTAGACACCGTGGCTGTTACTGAGAAATTCCTGATGGAAAAACCCAATAGCACTTTTCCCGACCCGGGAATCGAACCCAGGACCTCATGCTCAGCAGTCGCGCTTGCGACCAGTCGACCAACGAGGCAACAGAGGGTACGAAACGTTACCTAATAATCTAGGATTCTAGGTGATTGATAGGGCCACACTGCAAAGATTTATTGATCTATCACTTTTCTTAGAAATGGTGCTTCTAAAGAAGTGATGCTGGTAGAGTACATAAGTCGGTTAAAATATTCAGTCACACCCGATATACATGAGAATGGTGTTTTCTTTACCTGAATCCCTATGCGAAGGCATAGACTTCCTGCTTTCAATGGACTCGGCGTTGAAAGTTCCAGAACTTTCCATGAGCAATGACGACACGAGGCTGGGCGGGGACATGCGCATGAGTGACTCGCCGCTCTGGTACATGTTCAGACTTGGACGCTCGTTCATCATGTTTGAAATGCCCCTGGAAAATTACGTAGACTTATTAAGCTCTAGGTTTAATTACGATGAAATAAACCATATCTTGCTATTGTGAACAATAGCATAAAATTGATGAAATATAAAAGTCTGAAGCCGGATCTTTATTTGAAGTTAATTAAGTTGCTTTAAAAGTAATAAAAAAAAAGATATACCAACATTATGAGACAGGTTATTAATCAAGAGTCTAGAGAAGTTCTTCAAATCTAATGATAGCTGTTAAGATTTCTTGCTTGAAATAAAAGAGCCAAAGAAAAAAAAAGTCAATGGTATAAACAAAAACAAAAACGACCACTAACCACCCTCGATTAAGATTCAAGCTTCATTAGTACAAGCAAGACCACACCCTAAGCCAATAACATCTCAAAGCTTAAAAGCAACATGAGCACAAAAACCGGACGCTACCGACTTTAGAAAGCATATAATATAACCTAAAACAGTGCAGTGCCAGATTCTGCGCAGACGCAACACCGTAACACCTCCTTTGTATGAGCGCCAGGTTGAGGTATAAATCGAATATCCACCTGGGTAAACATCATGCAAATCTGTCAATAGGACTATAGCCAGTTGAGTTGATACTTAAATATTATATTTGTATATCAGTAAAGCTCCATAATATTCAAACATTAAAAGTTTTAATGTTTGAAAATGATTCGGGTTTTAATTTAAAACCCGAATCTCAGAGAAAGCGGGTGCGGTGCGGGTCGGGTCTTGTCGTGTCGTGTCCGGTGTTCATTTGCCTTCACACAAAACAAGGACGCGCGTCGGCAGCGGGTCGAGCGCGGCAGTCTTGATAGCGGCAACGGTTACTACGAGGAACCTGCATTTTGCAACTTTTAAACTGCATTTTTATAGTTTTGTTTACTAGGATCGTACAAACAAGTAGGTTTACGAGCATATTATATAATTTTTCGTTAAGATCCATAACGAAAGTAATATAGTTCTGTAAATATTGACAAAATTAAAATCGACTCGCGACCGCGTCAGTGTGACTGCCCATTGGGGATAACATGTATTACGACGCAATGCAACTACGCTACACCCGCTCTTGACTTGCAAGCCTGCACGCTATCTGTGATGGCGGGCGACGGGTGGGGCTCTCGACCCGCGCCCGTCCCACGCACGCTCCTGTGTGTTCTCGTCCATATAAATACATGCAATTACAGCCGCCGAAGTCCCGACCCGTTCCGCGTCCGCGCCCTGTGTGTGTTGCGCTTAACCGTCAAGTCTATAGCACAATACTTCATCAAGTCGATTGTCATAATAACATCAAAAGTAAAAGTAACGTGTCATTAGCCTCGCAGTTCTATAGCAACAAAAACTAAAAGATTCGCGCTTTCTTTGTACCCGCCTTTTCCTACTTTCCCTTTCGCGATGTACTGGAATCGATACTTACGCTTTGTCATGCACGGTAATTAATTAAAAGGAGTTGAGCTTTTGTTCTTCTCTTTTGGCTGTTGATTTTATGCTCTGTTCCTTATTCGAATGTGATTTATATTATCTACCTTTTCGGTTTTTGGGTATGTGTCGTCATTTGTTATTGATTGGTGAAATGAAATTGGCCTACTTTTTTGTTATGTTTTGTTCTACTAAACTTGCCAGCGAAGCTTTATTACATTTGGATAGTATAAGAATTAGTGATGATTTAAGTGGATTATTTTGAAGGGGAAACATATCTCCTAAAATGCAGACATTTGTAAAGAGAGAAAGTAATATTTCAAAGCTCGAACATACTAATCTAGATCTACAAATACTTTCAAAATAAATAGAAATCTTTAACTGATCAGGATTAACACCGCTCAAAACAATAATAAAGCCACGCTCTCAATAGTGATGTAACACATTTAAGTCTTAATAGTGTCGCTCCCGTTGCCACTCATTATTTTTAGATCTCTACTAGAGTTGGCTATCGTCGAGAGTCGTTCGTTCAAATAGTATCATTGTCTCACTTTTAATTAATCAAGCACGTCTTAATCAGAGCGGGAACCAATCTCGCAATTGTAAACCAATATTGATTGACCCCTTTGAATAAACGTATAGCTAGACATACTATTATTGAGTCTTGAGTCGCATTTGATCTCATAGAGCTATTGTTAAAAGCTTATACAAGGTGTAGACGGACGAAAAGTCACGTTTTACGATAAAACTCAATGTAACTCACTTAAAACATTGTGCTTATGGATGCATTGAATAGTAAACGGGTCATGGAGGTATATACAGTAAAATTATTACCTTGAGAACTATAGTAATAAAAAACAAACTTGTGCAAAAGTTGGAAGTTAGACCTCCGATATCTCCGTAACTAGAAGGTTCCCAGGTATGGTCCAAAACAAAAAAAAATATCGCAATGAAATAACGGGGAGAACAAGTGCCTTTCGGCTTCGTTAAGGGTCTTTTTACACCCTTTATGTTGTAGTCGTAATAGACACATGCAGCGCGCTTAGGAAGCCATAAAAGCTTTAGATTAGATTAAGCGCAAGTGGCGCAGCTGAGCTCTTTAACCAGTCATCACCTAGCACTGACCTTAGATAACATTTAGACGTAATCAGCCGTTACAATATCTATGGGTGTATTAATTGGCTGATTCAGTCATCGGGTGTGAAAGATTATTGGATTAAAAACCACATTAGTAATAACATGGAAATGGCGGAATGAGCTGGACTCTTTTGATAAAGATTGTCCTTGTCAGCTCTGGACAGAGACAGTCGGAAAGACGAAGGTCTTTGCCTAGCAGTTCAGGGCTATAATTACGTTTGTTTTGAGTTCAAAACGGACCCTTCACGAAGCCGCCAACCAAGCATTTCGTACGTCAAACTAAGTAACTCTACGCAAAAACTATTTCTGAGAAATGACTTCTTGTATTTAAAAAATAACTTGTCTAACTTGGAAGAAGAAGAAGTAGAAACTTTGACCTCCAATATCTCCGTAATAAGAAGGTTCCTAGGTATCGTCCAGAACAAAAAAAAAGATCGCAATGACGAGGTCAACAAGTGCTGTTCGACTTCGTTAACACCCAATATTGACCTTTGAGCAGATAGACCACAATTTACATGCTTTAGAGACGTCAGTATTCCTTGGGTCCGTTTTACGCATTTAGCTTAGAAATCAATGCATGCGAATTCATTTCATCAACCCTTATCTCAACGAAAACAAGATAAATAAATAAGTATAAATAATATACTAACTTGTTGAAGGTGTTGTGTAGATTGTGTGCAGGCTGCGACAGATCGATGTTGATCGGCTTGGAAGGTGCGTGATCCATCGATGAACGCCCTGATACCTCCGATGCGAGGGTCATGTCCAAGTCTTCCAGCTGCAAAGTGACAAGATTGTAATATTTAACACACACGACTTCACTGAAGTTTGTGTTAGCTTGACGAGTTTCAAAGTTCGAAGAGAGCTTTTACTGGAGGTAATACCTAGCCGGTCTAGTAATTCAGACTAGGATAAAAAGCAAGTGCAGCTACAGCGGGATATTAAGTCTGGCTTCGAGTTGTTTATGGGAGTTCTGTAAACACGCTTGTAGCTATAGCGGGGCACATAGCTATCTAGAAATCCGGAAATGCGATGTTCGAGCGAGGATAATCTAGTAAATGTAAGACAATCATGTTAGTAAACAAGATTCTATAGTTAGGTCACCGTGTCGCGTAAAACAATATGCTTTCCATAATAACAAACGGATGCACCCGATATTTAGCAAAAGGCCATAAAATAGCAATGACGAATATGCGTCAACCTCAACAAATCCATAGTTGATCTCAACGTTAGTTTGATAATACTACAAAGAAGGCAAAAAAAACCTTGAGAATGAGTAAACACAAATAATAGAGTCTCAACTTATTTGTGATCCGTTTCACACCTATGTTTACGTAATACACTTCCCGCTATAAGATATTTTAAGGATATCAACGACGGTAAAAATTGCCATTGTGGTAAGCGACATTGAGAGTGCTGGATGATTTTCCACTTTCAGCGTAGAGCTTAAAGTTGCAAATCCAAAAGCACATTCAATGTCCCTTACAGCAATTCAATTTCCACCGTCTATATTTTAGCAGACACGCCATGCGGCGCGTCACCGGATTGCGTCACGAGAATGCACTTTATTTTATAAATGTTGGAATCTCCCCTGCTTTCTATGTTTAGATACGAGGATTACGATATTGAAGGTCTTCTTTTCGATGTACCGCTGATAGCGAAAACATTTTTTTTTTCAATGATAGTTTATACTAGCTTTCTAGAACTAAGATGTTATCATTTAATAAAACTGTTGATTTTGCCGTCGTCATATGTGTCTCATAAGGCAGACCGATGGCTTGGTAAAAACCGCAGGAATCCGCTGATTGCAGGAAACACAGGACCGGTCGACGTGGCGACATTAGAGGAAGCTTATGTCCAGCAGAGGACTTCTTTCGACAGAATGACTGGAATTAGAATCTAGAACAAAGCTCGAGGAAAAAATCAAAAATACGAAACCAGTTTTGTCAATTTCGATTCATAGCAATTCCAACGCGAAAAATTTGCAATGGAACGCTGCGTGACCCATGAAACAGCACAACTAACGAGCCAAGCCTAAATACTCTTTATGTAATAACAATTATAATTATGAAAGTGCCTATAATACCTATGTTAAAAAACAAGGTCACGTTCATAACTTCGCAAAGAAACTATTTCATGCCAATCACGACTAAAGAAGTACCGTTAGAGAAACATCGAACATGGTCAAAACTAATAAATGTGAGTTTCATTAGACATTATAGCTTAGTCCGTTACTGGCACTTTCGTTCTAGCTCTAGTCGATATTTTACACTGAACTGGGAGATCATATTCGCAGGTAGTGATGTCATAGCAGAAAGCCGTTTTCGATCCGGTTGACGCATGAGCTTTTAAAAGAAGCTACCGTTGATAAAACTAGTTGTAGTGTATCAAATATATTTGCGTTATTATCACCTAAATATGTGTTTTGCGGTACAAGTTAGAAAGAATTTCCGATTTGCCTTAGAGAACCCTAATCGAGGCAACGAACAAAGTCGGTTTTATAGGACTTGGGATTGCCATCGTTATGAAAGGACTAGCTAGTTAGCCAGGCAAGCGTCCGTCACCCTAACTGGACCAGGTGCGCCGGACGTATACTGGCTCAGTAGATACGTTGCTCGGGGAGGATCCTTTCATGCACATGGTTATTGAAAATGCCAAACTATTCGCCAAATTTTGGGCTGAATCAATTCAGATTTCCATCGGCACGCTACGAAGAAGCTAAATAAAATATGAGTCTTTCATTGACCACTATTGAGGAAGTTCTGGACAGCAAAAACTATTACCACCATGCTTGGATTGGTGATCGGAAATGTTTGATGCGAAAAGCCTGATTGTAGACCTGATAGGTTTGATACTAATTCTGTTATTCAGCTAACAGCTACTATTATAACTGGTAGCTTTATCAAATTAAAAGCTCCTAACGCCCCTTTTCAGTCCAAAAGTAATTGCTGGGTTTTGTTAAAACAGACATGAGGCTTAAATCCGAAGTTTTGAGTTCCGGACACAAGCTGTCAGTGTGTAGTATCTATAAAGCAGGTCGTATGTAGGCCGCTCAGACTAAACCTAGCTAGTTCAATTATATAGCGGCTATCGACCGCAAAATGAAAGCCTGTGTAGGATTAATACTTATTCTTGTTGGGTATTGTAGGTTGTGGGACGTCTTACATAAACATTGAACAGGCGAATTGACGTCATAGTTTTCTTAATCAATTTTTGCAATGAGTTTCAAATTATACGTTTGTAATTTTCTTAGTGCGGGGAAAGTTATAAGGGAAGGGTTTAATTTGAGGCAATGGATGAATTCTGCTATGGTCCTCGATCAACGACTATTACAAGATTTTGAAGCGAAAACTTCTTCTCTGCCAATAGAAGTATCTGCAGCGAACAACAACTCGTCTGCCAAACAAAATGGTGATATGCAAAGTTAGCAGAAGAACTGATATTTCTAGGCCATTATGATGCACAAATAGAGAATGATATAGTAAATGAATGAGTTGTCTAAGCTCCGTTTTTAGGCCATACTTTTGGCATGTTCTCAGCTCGTCCTCGCTCAGTGATTCAATCTATGAGACAGCTGTTTACTCACAACTCATTAAGCACTCAGTCACCGCTTTTCAAAGCCCTCTCAAGGTCGTCCCGCTGGTAAATGAGCTTTACAAGTTCGCATACACAGTAGCCGTAATTTATGTTAATACTTTGAGGACTGACTTAATGCAAGACTAGTTTAGCACCCCGATTGAATGGGATTACCCTCATTAGTGTTGCACGACATGTAAGGCAATCGGTTCGTGCGATAATTTCTGTCTTTGAGTTTGTTTAGGTCTATAGTACTCAGTACATCATTATACCCACGTCACATTATGTAAACTGTCGCCTTTCTTCCTTGGGTGTAAGCAGGAACTACAGACTTCTACCGGATATAATACTTAAAAACTCTTTTTGCTTCGTGCACGTTTATAGGCACCATCTGGTCATACACAATCGCCGGCATATCATTGAATAATACTAAAAGTAGACCGGGCAAGTCGAACTTCAACACCCAGTTTGCCTTATGAACCTATTAATCCGAGTTACAAGTGAGATCAAGATGAGCCAAGAATAAGAGTTGAAATGGCCAGAGATCTTACAAGATAAAGAGGTTTGGAAGGAGAAGAGGGAAGGCCTTTTCCCAGCAGTAAGACAAAACGTAGTCCAGCAAAAAAAAAATAAGGAAATAGTTCTATTGCTAGTCGTAATAAATCCAAAGTCCAAGCAATTCTTGAACAAAACACCTACAAGACGAAACGTTCCTGCCACCGCAATCGTCCAATACTCTCTAGAGAAATTATTATAGCAGTTGCGACCTTTCTACCCATTGTTATGTTCTATTATAAAACTTTTTCATCACGTACGATACCATAACATACTGTTGTATTTGTGCAGCTGTGCCCGAGCTTATTATTTATACAGTGAGTCAATATAGTAGCACTTGCTATAGTTTCTAGTTTCAGTAGTTTCGTTGCAACATCGATATCGCCCTGTATATCTTGGATGTTTATCGCTGCTGGCTTGTTGGGGGGAAATGGCCGAGAGAATGTGTCGTGTAGCGAATTTTGTTGGTCGTTGGGCCCACATGTTATGGTCTGTTTCTAACACGGCTGCAGCTACCTGTAGACAAGACTTTAGTAGCCGTCTAACTTGTAACGAAAAAGTTTGAAATGCAGAGCTTTTGCATTTTTCTAATACGTGCTTAATTCGTTCGGTTTTCCACTCTTTTCTTTTTCGAAATGGTTAAAAGGTTTCTAGTACTACAAAAAATACGCCCAATGTCGTATTTCACCGTTCCTATGCCAAGCTATGTTAGGTGCAGCAACAATACGTGCTGGTCTCAGTCAGTTATGCAAGCGATGCTGCGTGCACTCAACTGTATCGAACAGTTTCCTTTATGCTTTAGTTGCACTTTGATAAAGGCTACATTTAATCTATTTTAAATTGTTACCTGCGTGGTAGCTTGAGGTGGTCTTAAATGTCTTTAAGACCGCAGTAATGAGTTGATATTTGGTGGCTTGTAAGCATTGTTGTCGACTACTATTTTTGGTCAAGAGAAATGGAGGATATTTACTCTTAGGTGGCCATCGAATAAAAATCGAAAGATACATCAATGTCCAGGAATCTCTTGGAAACCACAACGACTGCAATACAATGATTCACCGGGTCAAAGACTATTAAAAACAAAACTAAACAGTCTAAGTACTTTTGAAGACAGTTATCAATCTAGCTTTAATCCGATTTGTCAAGCTTAAACCGATTAGACTTCTAGAACTGACATTTAATAGATTTGATTCTCCAAAACCGTTTAATGATTTTGTACTATTTTGGGCTGACGGCCATTGAGCGCAGTTATACTTAATCAGCCGTGAAACAGGTACCTACGGTATTAAGCATGGTCATCAATTTTAAGGCAGACGTCGGAATTTTTATAGGATTTTTATGGGTCATACATGAAAGGATGATTTCAAAGCTTTGCTGGTTTCGATGGATGAAAAAATTGGTCCGTAAATCTGATGTTTCAGTTAGGTTGAGTAAATTGGCGGGCCAGAATATCAAGAACCAATCACCAATTGATATAACATCCAATTCAACTGAACACACTTTGAAAAATCTACGCCCTAAAATTTTCAAATATAGATCCCATAGATTGCAGGGGATCATTATTCAAACCATAAGCGCAGGAATCCATTTTAAAATAACGCATGACATCCATTCATGATTTACAACTCAATTTCATCCAAGGACGTATTCTGCGTGCGTCGCTTATTCCATGAATAACGAGGCAACGAGACACGCCTGCATTTTTAAAACTGTGTCGTTAAGTGTACACGATGATTTTAAACCAGCCGTGATCTCATTTATTATGCAAGTTCAGTGTCATGGCCGCCAATCGAGGTTGTCAACTGATGAAGATTCGGAAGAAGGCACCTTTCGGTTAAATTTTATCCTGCAATATAACCTACGGAAACAAATTTCCAGAAGTGAAAAGATATAGGCTAAGTTCATTGATTGTGACCGTACATGAGTTTATTTTAATTTTTCCACCAACGAAAGTGCGATCTTGCCAGCATTATTGATGAATATGAGAATGCCATCATTCTCCACCCCTTTTTCTAATTTATTTCGGGTCGGCGCATTATACTACGCATTTAGTCCTCATGTCGAGAGTCACTCTCACTTCAGCATAAAAAAATGCTTAACCTTTTATTCTGCAAGTGTACCTAAGTACAGACTACAAATACGAGATTGGTAAATGAAGTCGACCGTAAAGGAGACTCCATAGTGTTTATACTGTGTACGTTTAGATTGGTAGCAGATGTAAATAAACAAGTAATTCGAAAAATATAAAACAGAATCTGATTTTAATATCTACTATAAAATCTTTTGTTACTGCCATGCTCTTTGTTTTATTTCAGGGGCATTAACATTTTTCAAGTGCAACCTGATTTTATGGGTTAACTTTAATGTTTTTGGTTGCTTAGAGCCAAACTTCAAAGCGAGGAAACCACAAATAACCTACATTTTATGTTTCTTTTTCTTCCAAGTTATACTGCCATTAAAAATACCTCCTGTTTTACATTCAGAGCTATTAAAACGAGGTGTTAACTTGCGTAACAGAATAAGATATGACTGAGCAAAGCACGCAACCACACCACATCTCACAGGTTATTGGTTCGCCGTTGTTATGAGATTCCGGTATGCTTACAAGAATTGATCAATGGTTTACGCACTGCAGCAACGAATAAACTATCATAATATGGGATGCGTTATGCTTTATAATCGAACGATCCCTATTTACAATGTTTTGATTTATAAAGTAGTTCAATGTAGGTCAGTAGAGCTGGATGCCTTAGTAAATATTCAAGCATCTACGAGTAGGTGCATACTTCAGTATACTTTAGTGCACCCAGATAATTCAACAGACTTTACTGCATCTTGCAGCCAAGTTTACGTGATCTCGAATTCTTGACTGCTTTCTTAGAGCAAGGTACCAGAGCAATTTTGTACCGCTACTTACACTAAAGCTACTACTTTGAGAGATATTGTCTAAATACTAATGAAAAGGTTTAGTCAATCAGGTACAGACAAATTGAAGATGCGGCTCCAGACATGGGCATCTTGATACAAATACTTACCGAAGTATAAAGTGTGTAAATAGTCCCTTAACATAGCCGAAAGGCACTTGTTCTCCCCGTCTTTGCGATATTTTTTTTTGGAACCTTCTAGTTACGGAGATATAGGGGATCAACATTACAACATTTTCACAAGTTTTTTTTTAAATACATGTTTTTAATGTAAGATTTTTACTTTACACACTTCCACGACCCCCGTACTATTCAATCCAGCCATCAGCACAATGCTTTGAGTGCGTTCCATCGAGTCCTACGGTCCTACCGTAAAACGAGATTTTTCACCCCAAAAAAAAGTCGATTCTCAGCAATAATTTTTGCGTAAAGTTACTTAGTTTGATGTACAGAATGCTTGGTTGACGGCTATGTGAAGGGTCTGATTACACCCTGTATATCAGTGTCCGCAAATTTTCCGTACCTGTTGGCTGATCCTTAAGTGATTTACCATGGCTTTAATTCAGACTCACCTGCGGATCATCGTCCTGCACCAAACTCCTCCTCTTCATCGCGTACTCCTTGACCGCATGACTGTTCTCAGAGTTCACATCCACATTGAAAGTCTTCAGCCTCAACATCGGACTGATTGCACCCAACGGGTTATTGTACTTATTATACGTCAGGAACTTGTTCGTCGAATGGTTGCCCATGTTCGATGACAAGTTGGCCGACATGAGGCCCATGTTGGCCGACATGTGGCCCATGTTGGCCGACATGTGGGCCATGTTGGGAGACTGGTGGATTGTGGCGAGCGGCGGTATTGACGACATAGATGGAGGATTGGACCCTTCCACTATGTTCTGAATGCTCGGCCTATGCGTCCGTTTCTTTGGCTTCACGTATGTTCTAGAGTCGAACTTGTGTTTGTCTGGCATTGAGAGGATTTCATCTGGAAGAGAAATGGAAATTTACAAATAAAGCTGATGGCAATGGGGATGCCTAGCTTCCTTTAAAATAAGAGCTTCCAATAGAGTTCCTCGTTGAAAACTTCGCCACGGGATGGCGCTTAGTGTTTTGACTTTACGATCTTTAACGAAACAATTTTGGACGTCTTCATTTAGTACCATTAAAATTTCTTTTAGACACTGATATTCAAAAAATCATAACGTTATCATATCGGTTGTAATTCTCATACCAACATACTGCCCATTCATAGTAGGCGTGGGGAAAAAAACAAAAGGCTGCAAAGATAGTGATACAATACATTGTATTCAGGCTTGCATTCATACACCAAACAATAGTTTGTAAACTTTAATAAGAATGTTCGAGTTTGTCCAAAAAGAATTGGAATGTCTCCAATTCATTCAGAATTAGGTTCTTATTTATCAATAGATCAGGTAAACGCGGAAGATACCAGTAGGAAGTTCAACAAACCCATCAAAAATCGCATCTCAAAGCTTAGTATTCGTTAAGGTCTCTCAAATCACGCAATTATAAGCCTTACACCCACACATTAAGGTATACTCTCGCCTGAAATGTGTTTAGCGTTAAGTGGTAACAAAATAAAAGCGTCGAAATTCAGTTCGCGACGCACTCCGTCGTAGAAACGTACTTTAATTGGCACCAAAATTGGTGGACAATTTGCATTCGGTGTGCTAGAAGGGACGTGGTCAGGAAATAGCGCTGACAGCTGTTCTAATGTTATGATAGGAATGCGTGAGGCGACTGCGAATGGCAATGCTCCTTTGAGTTGAAGCCGTGAAAGGGCAGGTGGAAGAAAGCTATAGGATACATCCTGTGACTGCTACTTGGCGTGTGTTGGCAGAAGACAGACTGGTTGAGCAGATAGGTCAAAATGTCCATGGAACATAGGTAAATGAAGAAGATCAGCCTACATCCTAAAAAATTAGAGAGTCCAGAGAGGAGACCTGTATCCGAGTAGTGGGAATGTTATCGGCTGATTAATTCTGCTCCTTCCTTTCATATCTTCGATGGGTAGCAACAGTGTGACATGGAAACGACTAGAACCTACTTATTTTTTTACGATATTGATATTAGTCAAGTGCGATCTGCTTTATAAACATTACTGTACATATAAACCAGTCCATAGCAGTAGGAATGAGTGTATGCGCAAACACGAGCGGATACTAATTGAATGCATTCAAGCAGATACGAATAAGTGTGTTGACAAACACAATATTGACACACTGACGCGAGCCTGACCTCAAGGTGAGATGACGATGACATATCGAAAACGAGCAAGAAGATCGTATGATACAGTTGATAAGTCAATGGTCTGCTGGAAATAGCTGATGCAGTTTTTTAAACCGTGGATTATTGAGTTAAGTTCAAAAATCTGATGGATTCTTGCTGGGGAGTTTATTTCGCCGGTTTTCTCCCAAACTAAAACACAATTATGAAGATCGTTTTGGAGGACCGACTTATGAAACTTTTCGCCTTCAAAAAGTGCTGTTTACCGGTTTAAGTTGGATGAGTTGATTTAATCCTTCTTGCGGTGGAATGGAAAAATCCTATTTGATGTTAATTTGAACACGAACCGTTCTGGCCTACTAGGCATTTGTATATCAGTTCAAACTCATCGCTCATTTACAAAGGAAAAAGTTATGTTATAAATACTTTCCCCTATCATAACACTGACTGACAGGATGGCATCAAGTTGTTTCCTTAACATATCAATGCGGAAGAAATAAAATAATTCCATTACATAAACGCCACCCACACAACCGACCATTAGTTCCAAGTTACAATCGATTTAATCGTTCAGAGGACTGTATCCGAGAAGAATAAAGCTAAATTCAGTTTCGTTACAGACAAAAACATCCCAGTTACGTCTAACAAGAGTTATTAAATGTTCGTTAATCTGTTAATTCATCTCGATCCAGCATATGCGTAGAAAGTGAAACTTTTATTGTACAAGTTTCGAATAATGATTGTCGTGTGGGCTGCAATGCCATTGCTATATGGACTGCGTTTGTTACAATGCTGGCTGTGGATCGGGTGTATGTAAATGTGCTTCTGACTAGGCCGGGTACTAAAGTTGTTGGAAATATTTTGCCCATTTTGGAATAGACTGCCTCCTTACTTGAACACTGAGTATTGTAGACCTATTTTCTTGGCTGTCTACTTATTTCTAGCTCGAGTTTTGCTGTTTATCAAGCCGTTGACATAAAACAAATTAGGCTTTTACTTAAAGAATATTAGACTAGTACACAATTTCTTCGGCCTGATATCATCAAAGTAAATGTTTCCATTTTCGAAAGATAAAACAAGTCTACAATCGATAATGCGTAGGAAGATCGCAAAATCGCGCAGGTCAGTTTACAATATACAGACAGTTTTTCAGTTTACAGACATACCCAATTCCAGGAGTTTACTCACAGACTTACATGAGCAGTAAACTGTAACAGCTCTAGATTCATTATGAATTCTTTGATCACATGGAAAACAGGAAAAAACCAAGTAGATTGAAGGATATTATGAATTCTCGAATAGCCATAATGCGTTTTGCACACCTTGGGTTGTCCACCCCACTCACTATTGTTGTTCTTAGCCACGAAGGGTAGAAAGCCTCACTGGCTAATCTGTTAAATGAAATGATTAGAAAAGTTCGTGGGTATTTTAATAAATTGCCTGTAGTACAGGCAAGCCAGCTTGTTTTGGTTTTGATACCACTGATTTGTGGCGCTCTCTAGAAAACATGTATCTCTATTTATGTCCAGACGCATCCGATTAAATTAGTATTTACGTAAGCTAGAGGAGCCTGGAAAGATTTATCCATGGGCATAAGACGATAGTCGTGTCGTTGAAATCCATCAGTAATAAGTGATATTAGGTACCCGTGAATAGAAATTACAAATACAGAAGCTATGACCCGTGCACTTAGACATTATCTAGGTAAACACGTTGGTAAATTATAAAGTCTAGCTATTTATCTCAGCCCACAGACGATGCAAGATAACCGAGGCAGGGATTGCTCGCATGTTAGGACGCAACTAATATGGTAAATCATTCGCAGAGCCGGTTCTTAGGCCCATTTCAGAGCGAATCGACCGCGTGCGCTGAAGACCGATCGTATCATGCGCACGCTCTTGTTGTTTACAATCCTGGAAATGAGGCCGATATTTATAAACGTAACTTACTGTTCCTAAGCGATATTCCTGTCACTGTCGCACGCTGTCAAATTGCAAGTTCAAAATAGAGACGAATTTGTCTAAGTTAAAACGAGAGCTTCGTAGATGTCGATAGAGAGAGGTTTATAGACCTCGCCTCGGCCTATGTGTGTACGCGCCTTCGGCATACGTCTCGCTGTGAACGTTTCCTAAGCCTTTAATAGAAGTCGCATCAAACGGCGCAGGCTACACGATACACGCGCGGGCGCCGGTTTAAATTTCGGCTGGTAGACCGTGTCCCAACCAACGTGCCGAACAGCGCGGCGGCGGGCACTGAACAGTGAACGCTGTCATACAAGTCTATGGATATCAAAACGCGCGATCGGCGCCTCACTCTGGAAAAGGCCTTAGTGTTCCTACGTTATTACTTCCTGCGGTATCAATTCATCAATTAGCTCGGAATCTTGCCTTTTGCGTCGTCTCTCTACTTTTATAGGAAACTGGCAATAGAAATCTTTTTTGTTTCCGTTCTGTGAAGATTTCTCTGGCTTTCATCTGGAGGATGATTAGTCATGGACTAGGTTTTGTTTTGATACATAATTAAATGCTATTCTGTTTTTTTTTTGCAGCCGGGAGACAAAAGCAAAATTTTTGAGGGACCGAAAACAGTTCTTAGTTCAAAAATAAAAGATTTGCAAAGAATAAGGAAAGTGCGCTATACTTTTTACACGAACGCGAAATCTGATGCGTTAGGAACATAACACCCACTTGTGATTTCGCTGAGTCGTTTGAAGAAGGCTGGCTTTAGCGCTGGTAACTTTTTTCCTTGCCTTTCAAACATTTCGCTAAATTCTTGCACCTTTTGGAAGCTTAGTATACCTCTCCGAGGAACCTACATTCTTTTGCAGTTATTCGTGCACTTTTATTTTCAGGAAAGACTGGAAAACAAGAAAGCACAGAGGATATATTCTGGAGGGATGGATGGAAGTTTTATGTGAGATCTTGAATGAATAACCAGACTTTTGAAGATAAGCGAAGCCAAGCTTTAAATCTCCAGAACACAGAACAACTACACATTTTTCGCCGAAAATGATCTGCAACCGATTTCGAATGATTCATTTCTGGGTTAGCTGATACAACTCATGTGCCAAGGATTCCGGGTTCATGAAGTCGTGGACCTTTTCTCTTGTTTATAATTAAGTACATTTTAATTGAGTATCAGACCGAAGATACTTCTAAGAGTTCTAAGGCTAATGTAGGTAAGTACACCTTTGCAAATGAAAAAGGAACGGTGAACGGTAAAAGGAAGCGCCCATTTTACATACATTTTGGGATTTGGCAACCTCCTTAAGGTTGCCAAATCCCAAAATGTATGTAAAATCTCATGACAGTATTGACATTGCTGTCTCTACTGCCTCGTTGGTCTAGTGGTCACAATCGCGACTGCTGAGCATGAGGTCCTGGGTTCGATTCCCGGGTCGGACCAATTGTTTTTTTTTTTTTGGATTTTTCACCAGGAATTTCTCAGTAGCAGCCACGGAGTCCGGATTTGTGCCCGATTGATGGCAATAGGTTCGCCCCCTATTTCATGAGCCTTAAACATAACTGGCGAAATGTGGGTGTACTATTAGGTACACCTCTGTTTAACCCTTTGGGGATTACAGGCGAAATGTTAGGTAGTATTGAACACAGGATTACTACCAGAAGATTCGAATCTTCTGGTAGTAATCCTGTTTAAGAAAAATTACAATTTGCATACTGCGTTGTCACTATTTAATGTCAATACATAAAGTTATATTTCCGACAGTATTTTCCTGTTCAAAATCTATTTAGCGCATCCTATCTGAAAACTGACTTTAGTTCTAGGATACAGAGTGCAGATTTCTATGGCAAATCTAAAGCAACGAAGTGATCTCAATGTAATTGAATGATTGCTTTAGTGACATTGAATGGTACTGGAATTATCTAAGTGGGTAAGTGTACTAGTATACCAAATACGAAATGGTATTGTATACCGTTTAAAAAATATTTGCCGTCTCATATTGTTGCCAATGACTTGTGTTTTTGATTGACAGTAAAACAGAAAGATTTTGCTCAAGAAATAAACATTACTAATATTATAAAGAGGGACATTTTGTAGATTTGGATGTCCAAAACTGATCATACGATTTCAAAATTTTTCTCACTGTTAGAATTTTACTCTTTTACCGAGTCCCATAAGATATTATGTTTGATCGACGCGAATGAAGCCACGTGCAGAAGGTAGTCATTCATCATCATCTGCCCAGCCCTTTCCCGACTATGTTGGGGTCGGGGTCTAACCGGATGCAGCTGCAGTATTTTATATGGAGCGACTGCCTATCTGACCTCCACAACCCAGTTAGTACTGGGTAATACGATACCCCTTGGTAAGACTGGTTGTCAGACTTATTGGGCCACTGACTACCTAACGACTGTCGAAGATCTACAAATTACACCCGGGACCAACGGCTTAACGTGTTTTCCGAGGCCCGGCGGAAACTCGGTATGTTATGGGTGGTCACCTATCCACAGACCTAGGCCAGCACAGCTTAACCTAAAGATCGACCCGAGCGGCTGTTATTATTTAGCCACGAACTCCTCCTCCTCTTGCAGAAGCTAGTCATTACTCATCTTATAAAGCGGTAAAGTTCTGTCAACGACTGAAAGCTAGACTAATACCAAATGCCATAGAATATTCTGTTTCCACGATGCGGACGAAGTCGCGGGCAGAAGTTAGTATTTGATATGGAGAGAGTTGTTACTCCTGTAATTGCTACAGTAGCATAAATCTTCAAATGCTAGTATCACATATTAAGAAAGACTCTGTTGGTCAATTTGGTCCTATTAGCGCGTTATTTGGGAGTTAAAGGAAGCTTGTATGTACTTATAATGTAGATTCTAGCGTGGTCAGAGGTCAGGGGTGAACGACACTCGTTCATTTCCGAGGCTACGGCTTATAAAACATTTGGACTAGACACTAATGCGCTATAGAGTTCAGAATCGTTCTTCACAAAACTTTTAGCCATACTGACCTCATCACTGAAAAAATTGTACACAAATTTAATGTAATAGTAATTTAGCATAATCAGCCTATAATGTTCCCACTGCTGGGATACACGGCCTCCTCTCTGAGAGAGGGAATGGGCTATAATCCCACCATAAGGGCCCAGTGCGGGTTAATAGATGCCACATGTTTTCACATTTTTGGTTCTAGGACATGCCGGTTTCCTGACGATGTTTTCCTTCACCGTTTTTTGAGAGCAATGGTGATGAAATAAATTACACAAAGTAATGTGCCTGCCTGGGTTCGAACCCACGGCTTACTGTTCGTAAGTCGGAGCCGCCACCACTGGGCCACCGCCGCGCTCCAAAAGTATTTTAAACAATTGTGTTTTCAGTAGTATTGCTTCGTTATAATTATGGCATGTCGGATTAAAATCTACTCTAAAATTTTCTTGTTCTTCGTGTCGCTGGCACGACAATTTTTATATTTTGTTAGCCCAGAACTTCGCTACTTCCACCACGTCGTCGGTGAAAATTTTCCCTTTAAGGCGACTACAAGAGCTAAAAGCATGTTTTACAATACGTGGATCATATAGAACCACTGCAGTAAAAAAACACAGAAAAATATATGATATTCTTCTGTATATATGCTAGTTCGATACTGTGTTGAAAACATAATACTACAAATTTGATACGATAGAAAAAAATCGCAAAGATGCCTCTAAACATTTCTGTCAACGAGTAAAACCATACTAATATACATGCAATCATTCTGATTTTTTGTCAAATTATTCTTCACGCAACAAAGTAACGTGATACTGTTTTAGTTTTTTAATCCAATCAATAGATTTTTTGCAAATCACATATTTTTATCTCTGAACAAAATACGTGCGCATGTGTGCGTAAACGCCTGTGTACCGACAGTGCCGGCCGAGGCCTGATGCTATACGGACGTGTCGCTCGTTTTGCCGCATTTTTCGCCGCATTATTACGCCAAGGTTGTTTACTGTTTTGTATAATTTTATTCATAAATTCATTGTTTTATGTCTTTATTCCGTAAATATTTTTGTTTCGTGTAAATATAAAATATTTTAAGTTAAAATAGCGTAATAAATAAGGTACTTCTGGTCATTTGTAAGTATGGGAAATAAAGTGAAACCCATTACGAGAACTAAAAAAAGTTCATATAAATCAAACGCGTTGGGCGTTATATGAACGATATTAAAACGTAAGAACATTTTAGTATTACTAAATATTAATTTTTATAACGATATAAAACTATGAATTTTGGAAACGTATTTCTGGACATTTGACGGATGGATGTATAGTTCGCATACATTCAGTTATTTCGATCAGTAGTGTAACTGTTACTGCAGTGTGTTTGGTCGAGGTATGGATTTGCAATCCAGAGTATCCGGGTTCGATTACAGGAATGTGATGTTATGTTTTTGCTTTTTGAACTAAAATTCTACGCAGTATATTCATATAAAATTAAGCCAATTAAATTAAATTCGCCAGTTTTGCGGATCTCTCTTTGTAAGGAAAATGTATACAGAGCGAGGCCATGTTATACTGGAAATTTATAGCTTGGTGTGTCGCCGTGTGTTCATCCTTGTACTATTTTGTATTCTTTGACTAGAAAAACAATAAAAAACAGATAAATACCTACCTAATATTTTTGTTGAAAGACTGCAGCTTATTGGTAACGGGCATTGCGAAATAACAGATTCATCTGAAAATTGCGATGTTACTTATCACAAGTAAGAGTTTAATTTTATTGATATAGTTTTTAATAAATAAGAATTATAAAATTGTAAGAATGTTAGGTAGACACGGCGGCACATGAAGCTATACATTTCCAGTATAACTTGGCCTCGCTTTGTATACATTTTCTATACAATGAGAGATCCGCATAAACTGGTTTTTTATAGCTTGATTACCGCGCGTACCTAATCTTTTACTTGTGGCTAACAATTTTTCAAACTCTTATTATACAAAAAATAAACGAAACGCAATTACCTGCTGCTGTGTACCATAGAACTAGGATATTTAGAATTGACATATCTTAGTAATTTGAAATCTTCTGTTTTTATTATAGATTGGAAACAGTGGTTCACACGACGATCACGATTGTGAAGTTATTGATAAAAGTACTTATTCATTTAATCATGTACTAAAAGTACTTATTCATCTAATCAAATACTTCGTTGTTTTGATTAATTTGTCAATATTACTGTATGGAAATAAGAAATATGTCTAAATAATTAACTAAAGTACCTATTGATTATGAAATGCAATAATTAATATCGTAACACCGAATAAAAGAAGTATTTGGATACTTTCCAAATGAGGCGTTTTACACTTATAACGGTTACCACCCCAAATGCAGTGTTTTAATTGCAATTCATTATTAATATTCATTTTTATTTGTCTGTTCTTACTTTCGCGCCATCTATTGAATACTCGGGCGTAATCTCTCTAGAGATTAGTCTTGAGAGTTAATTGTTTTGGGCGTCGTCGTTAGATGGCGTTCACGTTTATTGTGTAAATGTGTGCGTGCGTCACTCAAGGTCACTTAGCTCTTGTAGTCCTCTTAAGAGCGTTCACGTCTTACGGCATTTCATACAAACTTTCAAGTGATTTTTTTTCAAAATGGTTGAACCGATTTTAGTTAAACTTCGTACGCATAAGCAGGATACATAAGTCTAAAAACTTGATAGAGAACTAAAAAAAGATAATTAGAAATTTTTGTTTCTATGGAAAATCTAAAATCGGTCTAATTTAGCTGCAACACAATACACTTCAAAAGTGCCTGTAACTGGCCTACTTGAAATAAATGCTTTGATTTTGATTTTGACACTGTTTTTCGAAAATGTTCTCCATCAAGTTTTTAGACTAATGTATCCTGCTTATGCGTACGAAGTTTCATTAAAATCGTGTAACGACTTGACGTTTACGCTCTTAATGATTTTATTATTTTACGGGAAGCCCGATAATTATTGTCATCATGGATTCAATTTGTACAGACTTCCGTTTTCTCATGAAACGAGGAACACAGTTGTGACTGTTGTCGCATATTACAATAATATTTACCTTCCAGGCTCAATCGTAGGGAAAACAATCAAACATTACTACTTAGTGCTTATCATGCCTATGTGGGATCCACTCTATCTTATAGGGTACTTACTATATTGGGGATACTCAACTGATAAAGAAACTGCGTTCAAGGCACAAAAAAGTGTATTAGATCAATATGTGGGATACACTAAACAGATTCATGTAAACCTCATTTCACAAACCTCAAGATATTAACCCTCCCTGCTTTATATATCTACGAGAGGCCTCAATTTTAGTTAAATCAAATATCAGTAGCAGTATGACACATTAAAAAGCAGTAGACTCAGAAATACACTACGTAATAAAACATCCCACACTGCACTACATAGCAATAGTATTTTTTGTATGGGCATAAAAATATATAATAAGTTACCCATAGACATTAAGAGCATTCATTTAATTGGTATTTTTAAAAGAAAGCTAAAAGACTTCTTGATTAAAAATGCATTTTACTCCTTGAAGAAAAGTAATTATTTAATATTAAAATAAGAAGAGTATGATTAATATAAAATGTTTGAATAATGCTAATTAATATAATATAATGTTAATTGTAATATTAAGTATGTATATTTTTAAAACCATTTAAATTGCAATGCGTTAACAGGCAAATAAGTTCTAAGAACCTACCTATTCTTACCATTGTCAAAATACTGTACACTTAGTTCGCAATAAAGAATTTGAATTCTTTGATCGAAAATGTAGATAAAACCACATCGTAAACTAAGTCCAGGTATTTCTAGTAATCCATACAAATATTATAAAATGCGAAAGTATCGCTATCTTTCTGTGTGTGTGTGTGTTTCTTGTGACGCCTTTAGCGTTTACGTCTAGCGCGGGACGTCAAATTTAAGGATTCAAGGCTTTACGGATTCAGATGAAATTTTGTCAGACGCATAGTCCATAACCTGGGTGAGTAGACGTAGGATACTTTTTATCTTTATCCACGTAGTAAGCATATGAAGCCGAGAGCATAAGCTAGTACCTTATTGACAGAGTGAATCTCAGTTCTTACTGACGAAGCATTCAATGTAATTGACGCACGCGAAGCCCGATCGCGAAATTTGACACTGATCTTACATAACTGTATTATAAACTTGATATTATATTACTGCCATCGTCGATGAGGGTATATGACTTTATGTATACAATTATACGTCTCCAGGGTTGACCAAAAAGTGCATAAACAAGCAATTAGCAACCCACGCGAAGACAGGATTCGCAGTAACGCAGTTTGGCCAACATACGGAAATTTTGAGCCTTTAAATTGGTTCAAACTTAAGCAATTTAAACGCCCACAGCTTGCAAATACCATGGACCTGTTTTATCTAGACATTTAATACAACTTAGATTTATTTATAGCCAGATAGCTACAGCCATAATTACACAATACATTTGCTGATATCGTAAATCTGAAATCTGTTGAAAGCTGTCTGTATATTATCCCAATCGGTAGTATTTTGTTCTAGGCTCAAATTAAACTAGGCTGTTGGCTGTGAGAGTTACAAACTACATTTTTTTTTTTTTTTTAAAACTTTGCCCCACACTAGGAATGTCTCCTGTATCGTGGATGTGGAGCGTAAATGTTTGGAAACGCATTTTCCAAACATTTACGCTCACATACACAAACAGCCAGACCCGGAACAACTACCTGGAGGCTATACAAATATTTGTTCCGTGCGGGAATCGAACCCGCGACACGAAGCGCAGCAGTCAATCGCTCAGCCACTGCGCCCACCGTGCCGCCAAATAACAATAATAACCATTAAGGGTTATAGTGCTTAGGTCTCGATGCGAAAGATTGTGCAGGGCATTCCATATTTAGTGCTATTTTCGCAGGGACAAACCGTCGCATGTCGTCGTTCAATGTGTCGTGACCCTTAGTCGGGTATTAGCAACATAAAGTAACAAATGTAGTGGAACTCCAATGTGAAGAATAAAGGAAGAAATCGACTCCAATCTAAAGATTGGGTCCAGACGGTATTAGCAGAGATTACAGGACAAAATCACTAAGTTTTGGTGCAAAAACCATTTATCTAGAAGCACTGCGAAAGAGTCTTTCTGCTGTTTCAGGGTTTCTTCGAAAAATTTAGAGATGAAAGACAAAAATAAAAACTAATATTTCTTTAGGAATAATTTTTTTCTTGTACTATGCAACGTACAGACCCTGATCGCATATCATGATATCAGATCTTTGTCCTGAACCCATGAGCCGTGTCGAATGCCATTAGATCAGCTACCAATTGTCCATGATCATATCCTTTGTTTAACGACTGGCCGACGAAAATCATTGCATAGCTCTTAATTTAATTGCCATTTTGTTTTTAGAGGTGTGACGAAATGATGTTTTATCCTTCATTAAGTTTTGCGTTATTGTAAAGAAGAGAGAGAGGAAGGTTTCCAAAATATTTTGAGCAGCCATTGCTGACCAAAATGTCAGAACACGTCGTGAGACAAGTTTTGGGTATGACTGTGGATGGGTTTAAATAAGTAATGGAAGACCAAACAAATGATAGATAGATTAAGTGAAAGACGGTTAAGAATGGAGAATGAGAGTATAGAGATGGCGACAGTATTACAGATGTATGAATGGAAGAAGAAGACATACTGCGACAGACCTCAAATAAAATGGGAGGACTGTTCATCAAAATATACCTTCACGGTTTGTTTTTAATTTTATAATACCGCTGAAACTGAACTCTATCTCGCCTGACTAAAAGATATTGATAAAAACTAAGATATTACGAGTGCAGCCAGGAGATGACCGCTCGCTTTTACTTTGAAGGTAGTAGGGAACGCAAAAGCAGGCAAAGACTATCACACTTTGCCTTGGTGCACAACGAAGGCTGATATAATTAGGAATTTAGGACTACTTAGAACTGCCTCTGGCGTAATATTAGGTTAATACTGGGTCAGCAGTTAAATAATTAACTACGCAGTAACAGGTTACCAGAATATCATAGGTAAGTTCATTTTCAAAAGATCTAAAATTGCATTTCGAATGTATGCTCTATTTTCAAACTAAAAATCGCTTGAGAAACAGTGGATAAACCAGTCAGACTTGTAAAAAATAGGCACTCTTGTTAAGACGACGGCAGTGAAATACTTTTATTATGAAGAAACAGCGAAAAGTGGACACACTTATCGCTCCGTCGATTTGTGTACTCGGCTTGGAAAAAAAAACAGAATTGATAACCTCTTCCATTTGGAAGTCGGCTAAAACAGCTTTATGTCCATGCAATAAAAGCGAAATAGATATCATTCGTCTCATTTCGCTTCGGACGACGCGACTCGACATCGCACCGTCCCAACTAAGTGCAATGAATATGTTCATAACGTGATCGGCTCAAGCTAATTCCGCGTCGATAAGTGAGGTCAGTTTCCAGGGCGCCACTATTTCCAGTAAGATGTCATTTGTTAGTATAAAAAATAAAATACATAAATACTGTTAAGTAGTTTATAAATAGGTTTACTTTAATTATGATAATTATGCAGCTGATTACAGCACTTCCTACTTATCTTGAATGATAATGTATGACTGTGTACTAAGTAAATATGGTCTGAGATGAGTAAGAAGTTGATCCAAATTGTCCTGATGATTTCGCCAGAGACAGAATAGAAATTAAATGTAACTTTTTTGAGTTTGACCTTGTATGGACTTTGCAAGTAGTGTCAATGTTAACTGTCAAGTAAGACTGGCACATATCGTCGGGGATAGCGCAAATCCGCGGAACTAGAATTGGATAATTCGGCGTATCTGAAAAATGTAGCCAATTTCAATTACGCATTGTCGTAGCTACTAAATTAACAATACATAGAACACATGAATTGTTACTATTCATATAAAAATCGTTGAAAAAAAAAAAAAAAAACTTATAACCTTCCCCTGTAAACCTACACGTAGTGCAGATACGCGCACTTTACGTGTGGTAGATTCGCGGATTTGCACTATACCCGAAGATATGTGCTATAGTGTAACGAATCAGCGGTGACAAAATAATAACATCCTTATGTGCGATTTTGCCTAGTGTGCGCTAGGATTATATTTATACACTAGCCCGCGGCTTCGCTCGCGTGGAGTTCGGTAATGTCCCACGGGATCGTACTACCGGGATAAAAACTATCCTATGTGTTAATCCCGGTTATAAACTATCTGTGTGCCAAATTTAATCGAAATCCGGTCTATAGTTTTTGCGTGAAAGAGTAACAAACATCCATCCATCCATCCTCACAATTTTCGCATTTGTAATGTTAGTAGTATTGCCATAAAGTTCAAATCAGCACATTCCAGGTGCAAGTAGGATTAATGTCCGACAATTGTAATGATGTTTTTAATATGAATTGATGAACTGTGATTGGCTGTGATAGACATCTTTTAAAATTGTCTTGATATAAAAGTGGGTCATATGGACAAGGCCATAGGTATCATAATTACTTAAAGCATTATAAAGAAAAAAAAAGCAAAGATCAGTGTACTGTAAAATATTTTGTTGTTGCTTTTTTAAACTATTCTAAATTTGCAGAGAGGAATGTGTGTACCTACATCTTACATAATTTCGTGTATATGCAAGACTTGTAACCATTTCAGAAATGCCTTCATAATGCAGGCAATTAAACAACTGTTTCATAATTATTAGATCATAATAAACGATATACTTATATCACAGAAAACTGCAGACTTTTAACTAAATCCATTTCTAATAACAAAAATCTAAATAAATGATAAGAACTGAATGATAAAAAAAAAACCTTCTTAAAAGATAAATCTCATTAACTTAACATTTAGAAGTTTGTTTGTTTATAATTACATAATTGTCTATTTGCATAATTTCATGCATGAAGATAACATATATTATCTATAATATTTTTTTTCTTAAGTTAATGGTTAATGAGTAATTCGGTTAAAAAACCGTAAAAATTGTGAAGCATAATTTTCCCCCTCTTACTTTAAAAGTTAGAGTGCTAATTTTTAAAGTAAGAGTAGGAAAATTCTGAAAAAATTGGGTTTGTAGAACGTAAAAAAAAACTTTCAACGCAAATTGGTTTGAATAAGATTTAGTATTTATTTTTCGAGATATGGGACTTTTTAGTGAAATTGTCACTCGAATCGTATGACAAACAAATATAGTTTTGCTGTTAATTGACATATGAATGGGGTTTAATATTGTTTATTATTATTTATTATACATGGTATTGTTTGGTGTCGAGTCCGACTCTAACTATTTATAATATTAGCATGGATAAAATTGTCATAACATTAAATAGATGAGGAATGTGTAGGCATAATATAGCTCAACTAAATGCCTACATTTAGGAGAAGACTGTATTGAGGAAAAAACATTGACCCCTCACATAGGTCAATATTTAAATAATGCACACATGTTATACAAGTTTGAACATGTTGTCTTATCTTACGTGTTCTAATTTAGTTAATGATGTAATAGATACTTCAAATCAAAAGTAGTTGCCGGTCGTAAAAACGACGCTAACTACTTCGAAGTTTTAAGAAACTGTCGCTGTTCTTTAGCCGTAATAATGTTATCTGTGGTTTCAAGCAAAATAAAGCTGCCACCTAGGCTACCTACCTAGGCTATTACCTAGGCTTTATGTTGATATTTTTAGAGGAGTTTGTTGCCCTATTTCCCTGCCAATCTTTAATATATAAAGAACTTACTTCTAAGTATATCGTCAAGTACTGTGTAGAGCGCTTTCTCCAGTTTAAGGTAATCATTGTCCTCCTTGATGGGCCAGTCACAGGATAAGTTCCAGTCCACTACATCAACTCTCCGTCCCGAGTCTTCGGGCACTGTGTACAACCTGTGTGGAATAAAAAAAAAACATAATATTAAAGATATACAGGGAAAATTAGATTAGACTACAAGCTGTAGTAAAAATTATCATCATATCAACTTTGTCCTTGTTTATTTTGTTTAGATATCCAATACGATTTTGGTGGTTGTTTTGACCCAGTAAACTTTGTATCTGTGTTTATGTAGGCTGTGCTATCCTAATGAATTCCAATTGCCTGTCTCGCTTTTGTCATGCCTGTATAATTTTAAATGAAAAAGGCAGGAACATGCACATTAGTTGAGCATGGTATTAAATAAAGTGTACTGTGGGTGAATCTAGAACCATTCATGGGCTGCAAGGAACCGGCGTTCAGTTCTATAATAAAACCAGTTATTCCTGGGTTTTATTATGAGACAGAAACTGGGTTTTGCATGCCCTAGGTGCAAGTATAACAGAAATACATATCATCAGTGACCACCCCAAGTTTGGGAAGCCAAAAATTCTGCCTATAGATCAGATATGAAGACATTTATTACAGAACATTTGATGATTCATTTTCTAATAAGATTTTATTGGAAAAAACGAGTTTGCATGCAAATAATTGTACAATGGAGAATTGAGACATTTGTTTTGTTTAGAAGTTATTCCAAGGATTACACTGGTTTTTATTCTAGTAACAAACAGGCAACCTACTCAATGATAAATAGTCACCACTACACGCACAACACGCCCCAAAAATGACCCATGATCATTGTAGACTATGATCAGCAGGTAGGCCCTGGTACTACCTACCTGCTGATTATAGCAGTGAACCTAGATCATCATCATCTTCCTGCCCTTGTACCGTGTTACTTGGGGTCGACACAACACGTTCTTTTCTTTCCTTCTCCTCTGTCAATTGATATGCTATCATTTACTTCTTTTTATTTCAAATCATTCCTAACACAATCCATCCATTGTTTCCCTGGTCTTCCACTCCCTCTCCATCCATCAAAATTTATATTCATAACTCTTTTAGTCACAGGTGATTTGTCCCTCAGTGAACCTCAATATTATGAAATAATCCAACACAATTTATTGTAGTATAGACCAGTTTCATTTATTACTTTAATAACATAATATAACTCTGTTTTTGTTTTCAGCTGGGGTTTATGGACGACTTGCACAGCGTACTAAGAGAAGTTACCAACAAGAGTCCTTTAATATAGTATTATCTATCTTACTAGTCTTAGAGCCATTTCACATTTGGCAAATATTCTACACATCATTAAACAGATGACATCTTCCGAGTCTAAATAAACATGATTTAAACCCATAGTAGAGCCCTTGCCAAGATAGATTTGTTGACATTTAATACATAGTTTCATTACAGAAAACAAAGCCTAAAAATGAGGGGTTATAAACTTTTTGAATCAAATAATAAGGTATACATAGAGCCCTATCCTTATTAATACCTATTATCAAGCAGAATTTATTCATTTATAAGTACTAAGTAGGTTTTATTTTATCACAAAACTTATCATAATAATTGAAGTGCAATTCATGTCAAATGGATCTGGACAATAAAGACAATCTTATCAGTTTGATAATTTGCTAGTAAGTTCTACAAAACACTAATTAAGAATAAAAACAAGAGAAATGTAGGTGCAAGATGACTTTACTGTTTACTAAAACATGTTTTTCACTTTCTTCATAGATATGTTGTGGGGGTAGATTTATATACTTTCAATTTCATATTGGAACACTTAAATTCACTCATAGTTTAATACTTTTTGTTTTGTTCTAATCCAAATATTATCATTGTCACTATAAAGTTTTGTGGAAGTTAACAAGCTATTACTAATGCAGTTCATCAATATCTGAAGCAGTGTAGGTGTGGTGATCACATCAAAGCCAAGTGGGTTGAAAACTTTTATAAATAAGCATGCCTTTATAGAATCTTTTACTCAATCTTCGAAAGTTGTCCACTTTCAGCTTTCGCAAGGAAATGTAAGTTCATTCAAAACAAAATAAAAACACCTGAGTGAAGGTGAATCATCTTACTTAGCAAAAACATAGGCCAGCACCTGTCCAAGGTGGCTATGTTAAAATACTGGTTAGAGTGGTTAGACTGGAAATAAATAACTCGACAATTAATTGGAACGAGCTAAATATCCATCGAGACTCGACAGTCGACAGATAGACTGACGTTACGACCGGACACAAGACATGCATGACCCCGTAAATACTCGCCATTACTAACTGCGACATATTCTCTTACTTATATACTCTTCAAAATTACTCACCACGTCTGATTATCGGAATAATCCAAAGATTCCACGTCGATCAGATCAGAATCAAACATATCTTTGTTTATATTTTGATCAACCTGATTCATGATACCAATAATAACGAGACATCAATTTGGCACTTAATGCAAATCACATATAAATTTCACGCAAGAACTACATTTACTATAAGGAATACTGTAAATATTAATAAAGAAAAAAGATATAATAAGAACCAACACGAATTGTCCCAGACAAGTTTTAGTTTGGAATTTGACATATCACCTTAAGCAAAATGCCAAAAAAAGGATGAAGAAAATGAAAGAAGTCAACGGTAAAATTCATAGAGAATATTGCGAAGATTGAAGAGTGAATTTATGAAACTTAATATTTTTAATTATAACGATTACAAAGATAAACATGTATTTTTAGCTTTTTGTTTAACAATTTAATAATTATACGTAATATTAATCAAATTCAATGGGCCCATCCACAGAGGTTCGTACGTTTTCAAACTGTCTCTGGTTTAACCGTAATGTGACCAAATTTAAAAAAATGAAGTATGGAAATGGGTAAATATTTAGATCCTTCGCGTCTTTTTTATTAATTTCAGAAATTCGCCTAATTTCCAGCAGTTTATGTTATTTTATACATTGTATTAATATTTGAATCAAAAAATGCATCTCAATTTTATGTAAATGAGAGGTAAAAGAAAACGTTTACCTACATAGGAATGCCCAAAACACAATAAATCAACCTGAATAAATTCTTTGTAATGTCTAAAATATTTATATCCCATGTTTATTTTGTCAGAGAGAATCTCATATTCTCAAGTCTCATTATCATCATCATTCTCTTGCCCTTATCATAATTTATTTGGGTCGGCGCAGCATGTCTTCTCCTTCCATACTTCTCTATTTTCTATAATATAGACAAGTCATGCTGCGCCGACCCAAATAAATTGAAGAAGAGAATATTATTCGTATTCTTAAATCTATCCCCTCATTTAATGGGAATTGAGGGTATTGTCGTTCAGATCAATGGCAAGAAAAACTTTGACAGCCAGGTTTGACATTAGCGAAAGCATAGACAAACTTCTTCCTTCTTTTTGTCTACGGACACGTTGTGAGCACGTTGTATTTGGTGTAGTTTTTAGAATAAAACTGCTAAAATGTCGTCTCATCTTAACTGGATGATCATCCGCAACAACAACGCCTTCCTGGTGAAGAAGAGTAACATAAGGAAGCCGTTCAGCAAGGAGCCGAACAATGTGACTAACCTCAACTCGTACAGATACAATGGCCTGATCCAGAAGAAGGCTGTCGGCGTCGTCGAGAATCCCGACAGGAAAGGTTTCACAGTTGTGTACAAGAAGGCTAAGGCAACAAACAAGCCTGCCAAGAACGCAGTTCGCCGCCAATTCAAAGCTGGCGCGAGGAGATCGCTGTTCAAGGTAAAGAGGTTGCTGAAAGCCAACCACTACCGCACTGACCTGTCCAAGGCTACCCTCCGCCGTGCATCAGCCATCCTCCGCTCTCAGAGGCCCATCAAGGCCAAGAAGCCTAAAGCAGCGGCCGCTAAGACCGAATAAACTTTATATGTAAGCTGACAATAAAAAAAACTTAAAACCCTACCTGATCTTGTTATTTCATGAATTTAATCCACCTTTCGAATCAATTTTCCTTAAAATGTGCCAGTGGTGAACTCTATTTTACTATGTTGACAGTATTTATTTCTTGTTGACAAGCCAGTGCTACCAAGTGAATTTGCAGCATGCATGCTAGTCACATTGCCAGTAACAATTCCAATAGCATTAAATTTACATGTATTTCAATTTACCTAAAGCCATTCAAAAGAATTAAATAAACTGTTAAAAACAATGATGTGGTAAAACCTGGATAGTGCTCTCCGAGGAAATAATCCAATAAATTGGTGCTAAGTAACACGATTTTTGGAACTGCTTAGTGTCATACTAGTAAATACATGCATCTGGTTGCTTTGAAGACAACTGCAACAGTTCTTCAAAGTTTTGGTGGTTTTCATTAGTTAGCATTTAAGAGGCAATCCACTTGTATAATATTGAGTAATTCAGCATTATAAATGCTAATAGTATGCTTCTCTTAATTTGTTTTTATATATAAAAAGAAAACATTTAAAATTAGTATTGCACCAGTGTCGGGAACAGGGTCCAAGCTACCAGTGGTCAGGGCTCCAGAGGGAAGAACCTCCTAACAATATGAGCTGTGTCCAGAAGTACCACTTTCTAAATCAAGCCCTTGATCTAGCTGCCTAACGAGAGAGCGTGCTGGTAGAGGCTCTTGGCAATTAAACATTGACTGTCACGACTATCGCAACAATGATCTGACCAAATCCCGCATGCCGGCATCCTCGTGAGCCATAATGGAAACAGATGTGAAAGTATGGCGTGGTGCTAGTAGAAACTGAAGGAAGGAGGCGAGTGATGGGCAGAAGTAGGAAAATTAATAAAAGATATTAACTTGTTGCACCAATACCATTTATTGATAACAAAAACATGATTTTTGTATCACAAACAAGGAATATTGAACAATTCACTGGATAATAATTTATGTTATGAATTCATGATCTAAGTTATACATGATCTTTAAGGAGAATCAAAAAATTATATCAAAGATAGATTCGTTTATTTTTTATGATAATTTAACGGACATTTAATGCACAGTGCTTCACTAGTAACACAAAACATTGCTTAAAAATAAATGTGTTCAATATTTCAGTTAAATATCACTATTTACAATAGATATCACAATAACGACATACTTCAAAAAACGTAAAGAATAATTTACATTATGTTAAATTCATATTTTTAAATATTTTAGTCATGATTGGGTTTATTGATAATAATAATGTCAAATTAAATAAAAATGGCCTAGGTATAATATTGTCGAAAAAAATGGCAAAATAATTGGCATTTTCTATTCTCCATTCGAGGGTCAGTTATCTGGAATATTCTTTGTAA
Source organism: Noctua fimbriata (assembly GCA_905163415.1). Lineage (NCBI taxonomy): Eukaryota > Metazoa > Arthropoda > Insecta > Lepidoptera > Noctuidae > Noctua > Noctua fimbriata. The sequence goes on along the minus strand of LR990929.1, from coordinate 4,811,287 downwards.
GCAGTTTTCAAGATATTTTTAGAACATTTAACTATACACATACTGCACAATTACTATGAGCAAAATTTATACAAATTCACAAGTCAATTAAATGGACATTCTCATGAATTTTTACAAAAAGACCATTAGTTTACTTAATTTACACAATTTCAATTATTTTACGAAACATTCATTCACTACTACAACTATTTTAGTCTAAAGACAGCTTTGCTTATAAAAGTTGTCCTAAATAAGTAATCTAACATCTTCAAGGTGTAAAAAGCGATTTGTCAGCTAGTAAAGGGGGGTTATGTGCCTACGAAAAGCTCCAGGTACAAAATACATAGTAAACATGAAAATAAAAGGCACAAACATTTAACCTATCGTTACCAAAGGCACAATACACCAAAATTCATACTTTAGTATTTACAATTCTACCAAATGAAATTGTCATTTTATGTGTAAATGCCTAACTAAACAAATGGGACATAATTATTTACTTGCTGCCGAACTTCATGTTAGCACAAATCGTTTAAGATATTTACGATATGGTACTTTTATAAAGAACATTTTATAAAGCCTTTCTACTCCGGGCAATCGAAAAAACTACAATCATGATTGGCAAAATTACTAAAATCCACAAAAAACTTGACAAAGCTTCTTAGAAACTTAATAATGGTTGCCATAAGGCCCATAATTTTCAAGTTACATTTTGGGAACTAAGAAAACTGAAATGCAACTTCAAACGAATTTACTCAACTTTGTCTTATTCTGGCAGTGTTATAACAGTCAATGCAGATTTCTGACTTTAGAAGTTGAGATCATAATATTTTAAGCCATATTGGACCTTCTTCTAAAACAGAGTAGGTTCAGATTAAACAGCACACTACGAGTGTCTTTTTGAAGATTCAAATTCGCATAGACTGCAGAAAAAGAGACTAAAGAGTGAAGAATCCAAACAATTGATAAAGGGATGCAATTTAAAGATGAACTTTCTTGTTTATAGAACTTATTGTGAACTACAATACGATTGATTACCACAAAGCGCGTAATCGCCGCAGCGTTTAGCAGTACTAATGAAATTGGTGGCGCTGAAAGAGCGTTTAGCGCACAACTGCTGCCATAGACCGCTTTCAATGTTTGTCGTAGTGTGGGGAACAGTGACACGCTTGGTTTGTATGAAAAGTGCAGACAATACAACCGCCTAGGCGTCTCCATGCTCTGTGGTATGAAGTGACAATGATAATACTAGAACAATACTAATATCTAACACGATTTACTACAAGAAGCTCATCACATTATTACATAGACGCATTGACATTTTATCATTTAAATATTTTACAAATTTCATTTAAGTTTTTTTTCCCATTTAGCTATCTAAACACGTAACCTAATAATAGGCACATTTATTTATTCTAATAGTCAATTTTATAAACATTTGTTTGATAAAAACAAATGTAATTTTTTTACTCAAAATCATCGGGGAGAAGGCAGTGGATACAATGTACAATATTATTGTCAGATCTATAAATAAATGGTTTAAATAAAAATGATATTAATACTGGTGTGGTATTACTGGCTAATATAGACATAACTTAATTAATAATTGGGGGTTAAAGTAAAATAAAGGGATATACATTCTTAAGGGGTGCAACTCAAATGTTTGTGTTGGTATAATTCGGTACAGCCAGGCGGCCAAATCAAATGTGTTCGGGATAAATACGCTTGGCTAATTTCAAATTATGCCGAGCCGACCATCACCTATGTATGATTCAGTGGATCATTCACAAGACGGATGTGTGTAGATAGTAAAAGCTTCAGATCAGCTTTCGTTTTTCAAAAAATACTCTGCCGATTCGAATGTCAAACGAGTGTGTACACCCCTAAAGATTTAAGTACTTAAATTAAGTAGATTTCAGTTAGGACTTAGAAAATCATTGTTCAGTGGTGATGAGAGGCAAAATAATGTGTGAAGCAATTACAAAAATAAAAATATGTATCACAACAGCAGAATCTAAACATTTATACATTAGTTTATGACACCAAATAATAAAAATACAGACATAATTCCTTAAATTAATTTGTGCATTCAAATTATGAATATTTAGTGCTAAATTATAATTAACTAAAAGCTAAGTTGACTAGGATACAAAACTAGCGCTATGTGATGCTTAAGAATAGTTTGTACATATAATTGTTGATTGGTTACGAATATGGCAATAGATTTTATTGGCCATGTAAAGATATGACGTCATGTTTTGTAGAAATAGTCCAAGAGCTAGTAACGAATTTTGAGTATGTTAGCCAACTACTTTGTCAAAAGTCATTTTAGTATTGAAGATAGGCAAACAGCTAGTCAATCCTTTTTGTCTATTATAGTTGGACTAAGCAAGATGTTTGAGGGCTGAAAATACTTTCCTAAAATTCATTACTAGCTCTCCGACCAAAAGCTTTGTTAATAACCAAGAATACTGAGCAAAAGTGAGCTTGAATTCAGATAAATATATGAGCAAACAAGTTGACTGATTCCTTTACTGTTTTGACTACATAATACATAAGTTAGGTACTTACAGATACCTAATTACATAAGAAATGTGCAAGCATGTGCGTATAAGATAATGAAGGAACATTATTTACCCCGTTATTCATAAAATCATACACAGTTGTGAAACAACAAATACTATCAAATAAGCGTCGACTTTCCCGCTTCAAATCATAGATATTTGAATAACTACTATGTTTTTTTTAATGACAACATTCAATATTCTGAAGATTTTTATATAAATACATTTTATATACATTATTTTAATATATTTATTTTGTTACAAAAGCGAAATAAGTACGTAATCGCAGCTACAGTAAAGAGAGTATGTAGTTATAAAATAAATTCCCTCATTGCATATTTTCTACTTGAAACAGATATGAAAGTACATGCATATGTGCAATTTTCCTTGGATTTATACCTTGGACCACAGTAAATTACACTTAATTTTACGTTTAAGAAATATGACCAAGTTTTACAAAGACATTTATTTCTCAATGTGAAATCATTGCTATTTTATTTTCGAAGGCGTCAAGTATTCGATTAATAACTGGTTAAAATATTGATTCAAGCCATTTTTACTTTAAAAGACAGAGAAAAATGAGTCATATTTCTTAGACATAGCCTTCTTAGGCTCTATAAACACATCTACGGTACAGACTTCGTTCAAACACTGTCGATGAAAGTCGAAACACAGAATAACACAACCTACATCACAACAAGCACCGAAAACTAAATTATGTGCGTTTGGTTACAAAAATAACACAATAGTTTATGTGCATCATGGGGCTACATGCTCTTATTAACCGACCAAGTAAATCAGAAAACTGGTTATTATGATGTTTTCCGTAATCATTTCAGTTACGATTACCGTATCATCATAAATTCCCAAGTGTGTCCAGCGAGGTCATAAAACGTAGGAGCGAGACGAAACGATAACATAATCAGCTTAACTGCGGTACTCGGACCTCCTCTCGGTGGGAGGGAGACAGGCATAATTTACCACGCGGGTCCAGTGCGGCTAGGTGTACGGGGGTGGTTACTTTTTGAAATTCCCGTAGAAGTGTGTACTTACTGTCTTTTTCAAACGTTATATGACCGCGATAGCAGCGTTTAGAGCCCAGGCGATATTCGGAAGGTATAATACCTTCCTATCATCTTAATTGTCCTGGTCGGTTCATAAAATTTAAGATTTGTGATGGTAATTCTGTTTAGTCTTATAATTCCATTTATGTATTATAAATGAGACGTACTTTTATAAAGCTGTTTTAAAATAAATTATAAATAGCCTCATGATTTAAAAAAAAAAACTCAATAAATGCGACAACCACAATGGAATGTAAAATTAAAAAAAAAGAGATCATTCACAAGCCAGCTTGCTGTCAAACGAACTGAGCGCAATTCCAAACGCTTGCAGCGCACAAAGCGGATACCGATAATCCATTGTGAACACGTCTTCTGAAATCCTTCCAAATTGCATGACCACGTATTCAGGTTCAGAATCATGTACAATTTGAAAGTTCTTCACACTTGCCTGGGTCACCCTTCCATGGAAATTCAGGACGTAGGACTGTGTTTCGTCGTTCCAAACTGGGGTCTTGTTGTGTAGAACGACTATGTCGTCTAGAGATTGGCTCTTGAGTCGTTCTAGGAGTGTTTCGCTGTCATCTTGAGGGGCGATTGTGACCCGCTGTCGGTCTGGCGTCATTCCGGGGAGGATCACTGTCATTTTTCTTGGACCTTTGAAGCCTAGGACGTTGGTGTCCTGTAATAGGAGAACAATGATTTCTGATTAGTACTGATAGAAGTTCTGGGGTGATTTAGAATTGATATGCTAAAAAAACTAAAAAACCCGACTGAAAAGCATAAAACAAGCACATTTTAAATTAAACAAAAGTTGGAAGCAGGCGGGGCCCACTTGAATATAAAATTATGAAAATGGAATAGGCCCCGCCTGCTTCCAACTTTTGGGCTACGCCGCAGTCGGGTAAAAAAAAAAGACGTATTTTCCAAAATAACTAAAATTGCGCTTTCAGTTTTTTTTTAAATCATATTCATGGTTCGTTTCACCACTTTGTTTAACTGCGTAATTGTGTATAGTCAAAGATTTGATCTTGAAATTCTCTTTGTAAAACTTGCTCCGTTTAAATTGTGCCTTTGCCAGAAACGTCATGGTCAATTGCTTCCTTTGCCAACTTTATGATATAAAAAAAAAACTTGAAACATAATAACGACTGTCTTTACTACATAAGCACGTCGTTATGTATGTTGGTTTGTTGCCTACTTTCACATAGGACTTAAATATTACACGAAATGTGAGCGTATTATAGGAACACAGTCTGCTTAACCAATCGGGAATTACTGGCGTGATGTTATGGTACTTGACTGTCTCGTTGTTCTAGTGGTCACAAGCGTGAGTGCTGAGCAAGAGGTCCTGGGTTTTATTTCCGGGTCGGGTAAAGTGTTATTGAGTTTTTCAATCAGGAATTTTTCGGTAGCATCCACGGAGTCTGGACCTGTGTTGATGACAATAGGCTCGCCGGACTTATTTGGTACCTACACCTCTGCCTAACCCTTCGGGGATTACAAGCGTGATGTTATGTTACTTGTGCGTATGTGTGACTAAAAGGCCATCCCAACGACAACAATCCTCCTACCATTACAGGCACAATATAATGGATGAATTTAATTGCATTCGTTAAGTCGCACTATATAGCATCCTGTGTACGTGATTCGTATTCTCATTATACATTAGAATATGTATGAAATATACAGCCAGCGGTATCTTAGCTAGATGACGCAGTAGATGGTCTGTCGAGCAATCAAGTTTTATAAAGTAGAGAACTATTATTTATTATTAGTTCTGTACTGCTTAAGAGCGCTTGTAGAGAAAGTGGGCTACGTCGCAAATAGCTGTCAAGTATTTACCTGTTTTAATTAATTTGGCAATAATAATGTATGGAAATAAGAAATATGGCTAACTAGTGAACTAGAATATTAATGATTTTGATGTTGTAACCGTTTTAGGTGTAAAAAAGGCATTTGGAAAGTTTCCAAATATTTTTTTTACCTAAAACTAAATATTCGGTGTTACGATATTAATTATTGCATTTCATTATCAATACTTGAGTTCACTAGTTAGCTATATTTCTTATTTTCATAAAGTAATATTGCGAAATGAATCTTTTTTTTTTTATTATGAGCCTGATGTGTCTCACTGCAGGGCAAAGGCCTCCCTTCCCTCTTACCATTTATCTCTGTCTTTGGCTATTTGGGCCCAATCCTTTTGATAAGAGTCCAGCTCGTCACGCCATCTCCTTCTGGGCCTACTACGTCGACGGGTTCTGTTGTTCGGAACCCAATCTGTTGCCACTGTAGCCCAATTTTGATGCGACATGCGGCAGATGTGGCCTGCCCAGTTCCATTTTAATTTGGTGGCTGAGTTGCAAACGTCTGCTATTTGGGTCTTGGATCGAAGTATACTGTTCCGTATACGGTCAGAAATTTTGACTCCTAGTATACTTCGTTCCATGGCTCGCTGGCAGACCCCGAGTGCGGACTTCTGACGCTTCGTTAACGACCACATTTGCGCTCCATAGGTGAGGGTGGGAAGGATACACGTGTAAATTAATCAAAGCAGCGAAATATTTGACAGCTATTTGCGACGTTGCCCACTTTCTGTACAAGCGCTCTTAAGGTGGAAGCGCCAGGAAACCCGCGAAATTCAAATTTACAGATCAGTGTCAGGTTGTATGTTGATTAAAATATGACTCGCGACCGTAACAAATATGGCTTAACTGAGTTACAGTAAAATCTCTTTATTCGCGGGGTATATGTTCCATAAATATGCCGCGAATACAGAAACCGTGAATACAGAATGGTAATTTATATGGGTTTATACGTTCCTAGGTGCCAAAATAAAAAACACAAATATATAAGAAAATCAATTTTATTGATGTTATTGAACATTTTGATTAATCATTATCCTCAGGCTTAGGCAATGGTTTGAAGAATTTTGTTATTTTCTCTTGCTTGGCAGTTTTTAATAGCTCCGACAATTCAGACTGATACTCAGCAGTCGCATTAGCAATTTGCCTCTTAAAATTAAGACTTCGTTCCATAGATGGATCAATGTTCACAAAGAAATCGCAAAGCTCATTTGCCATTCTTAAACCTTCACTAAGATTTTTCAGAGTAAATGTCACATTTTCAGTGCTAGTGGAAGCCTCTTCTTCAACTCGATGTTACTCGATCACAATTTTTGTAACGAATGTGAAAGATAAAACAATAAAATAGGCAAAGCGGCTTTTACCAAAGAACGGAACAGCAACATTTAAAAATATACTTTATTCCTTCAGAAATAAGGTTGCTTTCTTCTGTTTGTTTACATTTTCAAAAACGCCGACCGCGGTGTTTGCGGCAAATGCGACAATGGCGGCTTAGGTCAAAGTGCTCGGCGGTACCATTTGACGGCACTTGCAAAAGATATTGCGTTAAACACCTATTGGAATTTTGTATGAAATTTTAGATCCGCGAATAAAGAAATTTTTTGCCGCGAATAAAGAAATTGGGTTGCATTTTTTTAATCCGCGAATGGTGAAAACGCGAATGACGGAAGCGCGAATAGGGAGCTTTTACTGTATAATAATTCAAATCACCAATACAACCCTCTAAAGCCATTTAATTCCATTAAATGACTTTTTCATGAAATAGTCATTCAATGTACAGTGCACGTATAGTTCCTATTTAATTTTAAACAATGTAACATTTAAGTTAGTTATAAGTCATGCTAAATTTAATTAGTAGTAGAACCAACCATATTTCCTTTGTTGGCATTTTATTGCTAAAATATCCAGGGAAAAGCCACTGAATACCGAAATACAGGCATTGCCTAGTTCGGTTTCAGTAGCTACATCCACTTATTAGAAATTAATACTGCCAAACTATTTTTCTGTAATATATTACTAAGTTTTTTTTGAGAAATAAATTTATTTATTATATTAATGGGATTATATGAACTTAAGAGGGTTGTATTGATGATTTGAATGATTATAATTCTGTAAATACATACGTGTTACGGTTGCAAATCATATTTTGTTCAACATACAGTCTGAAACTGTCCGGCAAATTGCAAAAAAAGGCAAGAAAATTTGAATTCTGGAGGCTACCCTGGCGCGTCCACGTTAAGGCCAGCGCACACGGCACTAAAATGCCTTGCCCTGCCGTGCATTGTTGGCGCTGGCCTTTCAACACATAGGCATGAAATTACGAATAAATGTAGCACCTACATACGTGTACCTACCTAAATTCGGCTTCGGCCGTAATGCGCCGAAGTTTTGGCCGAAGCCAAAGCTTCGGTCGGACACTAGTACGCACGACGACTAATCAAGCTGTGCAAAACCAGTATACACTGATCTCTCATTGTACGGGAAACTCATACAAAGCGAGGTCAGGTTATACTGGTTCTTTTTAGCTTGATGTGTCGCCTTGTACACTACTTCCTAAGAATATTAATATATATTTATTTCAGGTAAATATGAAACATGACACTCCATAAACAATTTCTATTGAATTGCTATCAAAATTACCTAAAACAAGTGTGAATCATATATACATACTCGTACACAAACTTACACCTTTTTCCAATGGCGGTAGGCAGAGACCACAAAACGTCCTCCGTTTCGTGATAACGTTCATAACACGCAAGCTGGTCGAGTGTGAGGTGAAGTGACTCATTTAAATATTAATTCAGGCTATTTCTTTTTATCGACCACATTATCCCATAAAATATTAATTCACTACATTTCAATGCGTCAATGGTAAGGCAATGTTTAGACAATGAGCATTCATTTACAATAACACCTTATTTCGGTCGAATACATTAAAAGCACTCTCTATAAAGTTATATTACATAACATCATCACGCCAGTATGTACCTCCCGAAAGTGTAGGCAGAGGTCAGCATTATCATTACGCCAATTATGTTATAATGCCCGTATTCATTAATATAAAGCAACACTTAAATGAATACTAAAATCGAGCTAATGGATTTCCAACTTTCAATACTGAATTAAGCATTACCAACAGCTCTATTAAATTTAGGCACCGCGATCTAATTTGGGCATTCATAAAGTGACGCTCAGTGTTGGTGAACGAGTTTAAGGCGACTACAAGAGCTAAAAGCATGTTTTACAATACGTGGATCATATAGAACCACTGCAGTAAAAAAACACAGAAAAATATATGATATTCTTCTGTATATATGCTAGTTCGATACTGTGTTGAAAACATAATACTACAAATTTGATACGATAGAAAAAAATCGCAAAGATGCCTCTAAACATTTCTGTCAACGAGTAAAACTATACTAATATACATGCAATCATTCTGATTTTTTGTCAAATTATTCTTCACGCAACAAAGTAACGTGATACTGTTTTAGTTTTTTAATCCAATCAATAGATTTTTTGCAAATCACATATTTTTATCTCTGAACAAAATACGTGCGCATGTGTGCGTAAACGCCTGTGTACCGACAGTGCCGGCCGAGGCCTGATGCTATACGGACGTGTCGCTCGTTTTGCCGCATTTTTCGCCGCATTATTACGCCAAGGTTGTTTACTGTTTTGTATAATTTTATTCATAAATTCATTGTTTTATGTCTTTATTCCGTAAATATTTTTGTTTCGTGTAAATATAAAATATTTTAAGTTAAAATAGCGTAATAAATAAGGTACTTCTGGTCATTTGTAAGTATGGGAAATAAAGTGAAACCCATTACGAGAACTAAAAAAAGTTCATATAAATCAAACGCCCAACATATGAACGATATTAAAACGTAAGAACATTTTAGTATTACTAAATATTAATTTTTATAACGATATAAAACTATGAATTTTGGAAACGTATTTCTGGACATTTGACGGATGGATGTATAGTTCGCATACATTCAGTTATTTCGATCAGTAGTGTAACTGTTACTGCAGTGCATTTGGTCGAGGTATGGATTTGCAATCCAGAGAATCCGGGTTCGATTCCAGGATAGTGATGTTATGTTTTTGCTTTTTGAACTAAAATTCTACGCAGTATATTCATATAAAATTAAATACTCAAAAATAAATAACTAAAAAAAAACATTTGAAATGTAATTAATTTTTACTGGAGAAAGTTGAAAATATCGACACTGAAATTATTTTCAATGCGTTTCTTCTGCGCGTCTACGTTTTTTCTAAGCTATAACAGGCCAGGCGCACTGCGCAGTTTAGGTATGAATTTGCAAGTACGCGGCAGGTCCGTCTGCTGGACTAAGGACTAGCCGCGCCGGCCGCGTCGCCAGTTTTGCGGATCTCTCTTTGTAAGGAAAATGTATACAGAGCGAGGCCATGTTATACTGGAAATTTATAGCTTGGTGTGTCGCCCTGTGTTCATCCTTGTACTATTTTGTATTCTTTGACTAGAAAAACAATAAAAAACAGATAAATACCTACCTAATATTTTTGTTGAAAGACTGCAGCTTATTGGTAACGGGCATTGCGAAATAACAGATTCATCTGAAAATTGCGATGTTACTTATCACAAGTAAGAGTTTAATTTTATTGATATAGTTTTTAATAAATAAGAATTATAAAATTGTAAGAATGTTAGGTAGACACGGCGGCACATGAAGCTATACATTTCCAGTATAACTTGGCCTCGCTTTGTATACATTTTCTATACAATGAGAGATCCGCATAAACTGGTTTTTTATAGCTTGATTACCGCGCGTACCTAATCTTTTACTTGTGGCTAACAATTTTTCAAACTCTTATTATACAAAAAATAAACGAAACGCAATTACCTTCTGCTGTGTACCATAGAACTAGGATATTTAGAATTGACATATCTTAGTAATTTGAAATCTTCTGTTTTTATTATAGATTGGAAACAGTGGTTCACACGACGATCACGATTGTGAAGTTATTGATAAAAGTACTTATTCATCTAATCATGTACTAAAAGTACTTATTCATCTAATCAAATACTTCGTTGTTTTGATTAATTTGTCAATATTACTGTATGGAAATAAGAAATATGTCTAAATAATTAACTAAAGTACCTATTGATTATGAAATGCAATAATTAATATCGTAACACCGAATAAAAGAAGTATTTGGATACTTTCCAAATGAGGCGTTTTACACTTATAACGGTTACCACCCCAAATGCAGTGTTTTAATTGCAATTCATTATTAATATTCATTTTTATTTGTCTGTTCTTACTTTCGCGCCATCTATTGAATACTCGGGCGTAATCTCTCTAGAGATTAGTCTTGAGAGTTAATTGTTTTGGGCGTCGTCGTTAGATGGCGTTCACGTTTATTGTGTAAATGTGTGCGTGCGTCACTCAAGGTCACTTAGCTCTTGTAGTCCTCTTAAAGCCTCACATAATCAAGTTCAAACGTATCAACTGGGTAAAAATCCAAACTCTGGACTTCCCGATACTTGACTCGGCTCCAACTTGACCAAGGAGGCTGTGTATAAAGCCGTTCACACAATATTCACTTCCTATTTCATTTTAAGGCGTTTTCTGGAAAGGCTTATAATACTGGACCGGGCAGAAGGTAGACACGCGCAAGGCAGAGCACCGGCAAGATGGTCAGATGCGATCAAGAAGGTTGTTGGAGGCAGCCTGTACCGAGTGGTTCTCACTACAGGAGACCGCATGACTTGGAGACGTGTCATATCAGCCCCCGTAGCATGACCACCGTAAACAAGAATTTCTTTGACGGAAGAATCGACAAAATGACTCTTAGTGCAAAGATATCTGTCATTGTGTCGACACAATCTGTCATTTTGTCGATTCGTCCATCAAAGAAATCCTTATCTACGGTGATCATGCTACGGGGGCTGGTCGCGATCCTCAGCAGTGAGGAAACGACGAAGAAGATTTCAATTTTAAAACACGTATGGATGTGTCCTAAGATCTCTCATAGCACTGACGTCACCCATCTGAATTATTAAGAGGAAAACTTGCGTACTTAACCGCAGAGAACCCGAGTAAACAACACAACGTAACAACATGTACATTTGTAAAGTTCCCCAACTAAATGTATTGTTTGTTCCATTCAAACTATGTATTCCCTGTCACCTACCTTGCTTTGTTTTACAAATATTTCTGCAAACTAGGATAATCATTGTTTTGAGCCCGACAGGTTATGTATAACCTGTGGTTTTTAAAGAATTGTTACGGGGTCATGGTCACCACGGTTCTTCTCAAATTGTTCTCAATTAATTCGTACTGCATACAAGATAATATGTAACCAATTACCAGAAACACACAGAGAAACAGACATACACAGACAGGTACGGATTGGTTACATATCTTGTATGCAGTCATCTTACAAGCCGACGTTGATGAGTTGTTATCCACTTCTTCAATATGTTGGGTACGTAAATCAAATCCGTGACACGTATCGCAGAGCAAATGGAAGCTCTACTGCATCAGATGTACTAACGGTACCTTCAATCAGTCTGCATGTTAAAAGAGACTAGAGAACTTATCATCAGCCTACAGCAGTCCACTCCTGGCTTCACTAATCGAACGGCATTCCATTCGATTCTCGGCAACTCTCATCCAGCTCCTACCCTGTCGATATCCTTGTTTGCCGATTCGCGGTCTCTACTCAATATCATGTGTACCTCGAACAGCCGTGGGTTCTAAGACGAATATGGCCGACCTATTGCCTCCTGCTTATTCTACGAGCTATGTGGACAATTTTGGTTCTACTACCGGTACACCTCGTTCCGAGGATTCCCAGAAGGTTCCAGGTCTAGGTCCTAGAAGAGTTACTAATACTTACATAAACAACAGCTGCCAACTCGTGCCTGGTGTGGGCATGGTCGTGTTTCCTCCACGCCTTGCCGTTATCATACACAGTGAATGCAGTCCCCAGTAGATTGGAGCGCAGTTTACCGGCGAAGCTGTCCGCTGTGCGGGTTAGTTCGGTGGGATCCGTCGATATTAGGTAGTTTGATGTGGCGGATTTCTTGCGTTTGCGGGCTGTAAAGGGAAGCTTTTGTTAATTATGTACTGTTAAGAAAAGTGGAGGAAGGATAACCATTGCATGGAAGAAGTATTGGTCATTTAAAGAAATCATCATCTGCCTAGCCTTTTCCCAACTATATTGGGGTCGGCTTCCAGTCTAACCGGATGCAGCTGAATACCAGCATTTTACATGGAGCGACTGCCTATCTGACCTCCACAACCCAGTTAGTACTGGGTAATACGATACCCCTTGGTTAGACTGGTTGTCAGACTTTTTGGGCCACTGACTACCTAACGACTATCAAAGATCTACAAATGACAGCCGGGACCAACGGCTTAACGTGCTTTCCGAGGCACGGAGGCAACTCGGTATGTAATGGGCGGTCACCCATCTACAGACCAACCTAGGCAAGCACGGCTTAACCTAACGATCGACCCGAGCGACTGTTATTATTTGGCCACGAGCTCCTTAAAGAAATATTAAAAGGAAATTTCTCAAACGAACAAAAAAAAAAACTATTTAACTCTAATATCCAACTATTATAAATAGATGTGAAATTTGAACTACAACAAATTCCATGAAAATATAAATATATTTTTTAATGTATTATTTATGGCTAGAAAGGTAATGGATCCACCATTGAGTTGACGGCTGAAAGAAATGTACAGAGCTAGAAGGGGCAACTGCCCGGTAAATCTTCCATCATCCGTCATCTGTACACCTCATTTAAGCGGTTTCCAGAAAAGTGACGCAGTCGGGCAAATTGTAGGCAGACAAATAAGCAAATAGAAGGTTAGTCATAACAGTAGATATAAAACCTGGCTAGCAGTAGCGAAGGCTCAATTTTTTTAAGAGGTAAGCCGGATTACATTTCTTTAATGTGATTTTATTATTTGTCTATGGAATACTGATTGTGCCAGTTTTCAAAGGTAAGCGAGTTGTATGGAACCTTCGCCACTGCTGGCTAGTATGTACGACATTTTGTCATTTATACATACGGGGTGGAAGGGACATCGACATATAAACGGTTACCATGTGTTCAGTACGTCATTCCGATATCGGTAATTTAATCTGCTGTTTCCTACAAAACTGCAATGCTTACACGGCCAAAGTGTACGACACACACAGCTGCTTTTTTATTAAATTAGCGGTGAACAATTCCTATGTGGGGCGTTCAGACTGACGTTATCATGTTTTGAATACGTGGTAATCGTTGTCCACTCAGTAATAAACATCGCCTAATCACATAATTGACTAATTTTGGTCTCCAGTGTTATTAATTTGGAGTTAAACATAAAAGCCTTGGGGGTATTATTAAAACGGAATAGTCCATTTCAATCAAGCCGAGTAGCTACATCAAATTAATTAGTCAAAGTATGACCGTTTTCGAGACATATTTACATTCAATAATTTGGATAATGGAAATCGATCAGTGAGTATTTAATCTAGAGAACCAATTAATATGAATGGAAAATGAGAAACAGAGTAGGTTTGATGTTAATGATTGATAAACAAACATTGACCTTCTACAGTAACGTTTTTATTTCTACTGTATACAGCGAAGAGGGCGTTAGTGGCCATCAATCACTTGGCGTTTTAGCTTTAGACGCGGTACGCCAACACGATAGGTTCTAATAGTGTTATAGTTTGTTTTAGGAATTAACATTACACATATATTAACATTGTACATATTTATGTTGAAAAAAACACCATCATTACCAGACACATATTGTTCAATACTTGCGGAAAAACTAGACTACGCCACCAATCGTCCCACGGCAATAATTTACTGTCACCTCGTAAATACTAGTTTAGATATCGACCATAGAAAGGGATTTCCCCTCGCGGCATTCGACATTGGAATCTGTATCTTGTTGCCAACAGCTACGTATGAATTTACTTTGGGTAAAATTAAAATAGTCTGCGGGCCCGTCCCCGGTCTGCGCTAGCCATAATAATTTTCTTTTACCCGCCAGTATTGTTTTCAGAAGATAGACATCCATACACCTTACGATACAGACATAAAAAAAAAAAAAAAATTGACTCACCAGCCAGCAAAAACACTTTCTTCCCATAGTCCTTTTCTAGATGCAAAAAGTACGTAGGATAAAGCCCCCGGTCCATTCCCTTGCGATCGCGAGCTATGCGACATTTGTATAGCGTGCCATGTTTCGCTGGAGTCACCACGAACGTTTCGACTGCACCTTCTACTGACCCTTCTATTTCTGCTGTCTGTTGAATGAAAGAATATGTTGGTTCATCACCATCATCATATGCCTAGCCTTTTCCCAACTATGTTATGGTCGGGTTCCAGTCTAACCGGATGCAGCTGAATACCACTATTTTACATGGAGCGACTGCCTGTCTGAACTCCACAACCCAGTTAGTACTAGGTAATAACCCCTTGGTAAGACTGGTGGTCGGACTTTTTGGACCACTGACTACCTGTAACGACTGTCAAAGATCTACAAATGACAGACGGGAGCAACGGCTTAACGTGCTTTGCGAGGCACTAAGGAAACTCGGTATTTAATGGGTGGCCACCCATTCACAGACCAACCTAGGCCAGCACGGCTTAACCTAAACCTCGATCTGAGCCACGAGCTCCTCAAACATATTCATTGCTTAATTCAAGTTGTCGAGTAGACTAATCTGGCAAACATAATTATGGGACTTTATCTCGACTGTGATAGAAAAATGTGTTAACGCAAATTGGGAAGCTGATTACATTATTTGTATTTCAGTTGGGTACACTGTCTATGGCTGACAGATTTAAGTTAACTATCAGAAAACGGGCATAAATTCCCGTCTAGACGATGTTTATGCTTAGACTATAATAAAAGATCACATCGTAAAGTACTATAGCGCGGGAGCAAATTAATTAAAGCAATAGTGGTACTTTACGAAAACAAAATATTTGAATGGGAACTACTGTCAGGTTGGGGTCCAAATTACTGTCGGAAAGGGGTCCAAATTACTGTCAGGACGGGGTCTTCTGTCAAGAATGGTAAGAAAACTCACCTGACTAGGCGAGCTATCTCTCCTGGGTTTATCATGCAGCGGTGCCACAGCGGCATCAGCACAAACATCATCAGTACTTGCTTCCCTCCCCACACTGCAGACCGGAACGCTTTCGTCGTCTTCCTCCCCGCTCCCGTCCCCCTCGCCCACAGTCAGCACTTCTATCTGATTGCCTAGCTCTGTAAGGCGTTAGGAAAAAACTTGATCAATAAAAGATACTTGTTTAAAATGTACAGTCAACCGCTCGTCAAAGTGACACGAGAACCGCTTTTACTGATACACAATAAAAACGCTGTCACAGTTAAGTTGTTATTAGGACGTGCGGTTGACTGTGCTTGAGTCGTGAAGTTGTTGTTTCCGCTATGTTCAAAGACTTTGCTCACAAGAGAATGAAGTGATATTACATAACAAAGACATTGACATTGCCAAGAAAGAAATACGTGTATATTACAACCTCATATTATGTACCTACATGTGACAACGTCAGGGCCTTCCGAGCTTGAAGTCAGGGTCAACAAAACCGCCCTTAACACGACCCACTGACCCGACATATTGTTCGAAAAAATTACTTGTGCTTGGTCACACTGGGTCGAATTAAAAGTAGCGAAGCTCATACATGTAGGGTGAAAAATCTGATCAGAAGTAATAATGCTACTTGAGGTCGGTGGCCCCAAAAAATCGCATCGTTAATATTTTTGTTTTATCGCATTTAGGTTAATTTGTCACGTTTGAGGATTTTCGCTAGCTAATTTCCTATGTTCCCAATTCCGAGATTCAGGCTTACAGTGTTCGTTCTGGTATGTGAGCAATAATATTATCTGCGGGGTGCTAGACGCATGTTTGTTTTCAGCGATACAAGATGCCGAACAGAGATCGCCGATCGGCATGACCCGAATGAAAGCCTGTAGTAATTGCTCCAGCACTGAAGTTGCTACTATTTTGAGGTGCATTTATAAGTCAATTTAGTTGCAATAGCATCCATGATAAAATCCCAAGTGTGGGTTTATGTGAAGAAGAGCAGAATCTGAAGTGTTTACATGACAATGAGTCTATTGATTGGCTTTATTAGTAACTATTGTTATCTACCCTTGTGCCATTATTTAATCTCCACAGTCCAGACGAGTCAAGTTTCTGCTGTGGGTTTTTTTTTTATATATAGCCGTTTGTGACTGCAGACAGATGACTTAATCATTTGAAAAAAAAAACGAAAATACTTTTCGATTTTATTTAAAATCGACCACCTTTTTTTGTTTTTCAGTTGGTTAATCAGTGCTTCAATAGTCACTGCATTTCGTCCTGCCTGTAAGTAAAAGTTCTCGAAATAAAATCTTCGCCTTTTACTGGTAATCACCACAACTATTGTCAATCATCTTAAAGTTGCATAACAGCAGTAATGCTTTATACAAACCCATTAGCTATAATAATTGTCCAAATATTGACACCATGTAACAGTGTTGGAACTACATCTTCAACATAAATTACTCAGTTTTATTACTGTGCGTCAACATAATTATTTAAAGTGTGGTACTGCTGCAAGTTAAATAAAAGTAAATGAATTGTATTGACATACCATTTTATGTTTTATTTTGATATAATACAATGAAAGTCATTGTTTTCTTTAAACCATCACACTTCCGTCTTTTAAGAATGAGTTGTGTTACAATAAAATGCATTCAAATTATATTATAAAAGCTGTAGTGTCCATTACTGAATAAGACAAAAAAAAACTTAAAATTTGTCCAACTATGAATGTCTCCTGTATAATGGGTGCGTTTACAAATATTTGAACTCACATACACAAACAGCCAGACCCCGAACAACTATCTGTAGGTCGATTGATTTGATTATTCGATCGATCGATTTATTTCTGGTATATCAAAAATATTTCATGAACATTTTGGAGCAACTAAACATTATATCTCTAAAACTACATAATATGTATTTCCAATAAGTTCTTGCTCCACACACAATGGCCTAGTATTTCATAGTAAATCCAGTTAGGTATTTAACAAGTCATGAATGAATAATATGTTTTTCTGTTCTCCAATAACAGTCTTATTCATTCCCAATATTATGATTCACCGTATCAATAGCATCAATAGAACAAGGTCGCAAGTGTACTATACAATAGTTGATCCTTGAATTTGCATTTGCAAAAATATTTGTAGTGTTTCTGAATGTTTTATGTAAAGGAGGTGTCAAAAGTTTAATTTAAACATGAAATTATAATATTGTTGATAGAAAGTAGAAGTGTCATTCCTTTAAATCAAAATTTACTTAAATTTCACTGTTGAATATACCCGTTTTAAGGCCCGGACTCCACCAAAGCGGAGCAGAGAGATGTGCCAAAAATGACCAATCACGGAAGAGGCGAAAGACGAGATGTCAATTTTTTTCAATTGTATTATGTAGAAATGAGACTTCAGTCATCTATGGTAGAATGTACCTTACGTTGGCCCCATTATTTGTAAAAATACTAAATAAACATATCTCTAAAATATTATGTATTAGTGAGTACTTAAAACACAGTCACCAAATCATGCTAATGTAAAATAATGTACACAGAAAAGCGTAAGTATAATGTTTTGTAAGAAAAGTAAGCGTAGCGTTCCTACTTACCATCATATGTTGATATTCTATTTGTTTGGATGGGTATTACTTGGTCCGGATTGACTGGCGACATAAGAAATTGCATCGGGCCATCATAGCCTGTTATGAAAGGAAAAGAAAATGCGCATAACGAAAATATACATCAAAAAACCATGCATGAGTCAACTAAACATTGAGAAATTTTTGTTAATAAGGATATTATCTGGAAAATCACTTACCATGTAGCTCGCGGGAACGGCTGCCTGATATTGGACGTTTTGCAGACCCTACCCTTAGATCATTTGCTTGAACCATACCAGAATTTTGGCGTTTCTGTTTCATTTTCTGTTCCATCAACTGGCGCTAAAATTACAAGTAAAATTAAATGACAACGCATCATGCATTAAAGAACTTAGCACATATTGATAAAACCACTTCATAAAATATGCAAATGTTCAAGATATGTGTGACTTTAAACAAATTAATTTTAAAACCACTTACTTGCTGTTCGATTTTTTGATCCCGCATTGAAGCCATGGTCGTATGCGTTATTTACTTTGTATTTAACTTTAACTACAGCGCACTACAGTTTAATTGTAAAAGTATTAACTTTTATCTCAAAATTCAATACAATAATTGGCATTTTGTAAGCTCATTTTTTGTTTATAAATCATCTTGCCTACCGTTGCCCAGGAAAATAGTGTTGCCAACGTTTAGAACTTTGTCCTTCTCCTAAATAGTAATTTTTCAAAAAAATCAAATTTGAATACTGCGTAAATGTCGTTATTTAAATAATTACAAATACAAAACTTCGGTTTTCACAAAATGTATTCTAGCTGGGTACAAAAGTACGAATTTATATTATTGAATTTAATTTTATTTAAAGTTTTATTTTTGGGAATAATTTTAAGTCCCTTAAAAAGTGATCCTATTACAAAATATTTTACCCACTTTTAGGTAAATTATCCAATCTGACTTGCATTGCCGTTATACACCAAAGATTTAACAGACACGTTATTAGTATGTACATGTTTTAATTTAATTTTTTGGAAGCTAGTTCTCTTTTCTGTATGAATGGTCAAAGAAAAATCCTATTCGCGATGGCATGCTTAAATGTTTGCATACCACATTCTTTCTCTTTTTGAGCTTTTGTGCAACACAATCATACGACAAACATAATTATCACCAATGTTTTTAAGTTTAATTGTTTCTGTTTGGATCGTGCTAGTGTATTTTATAGTATAAGTCTTTCACTGTCAGTTAATACTGGATGGATGAAATGGCTGCAGGTCACGGGAACAATATGCGACTCCCGCAATCTCCTACCCAAGGGGAAGATTTATAAAACCATGTTTAGACCTGATGTCTTGTATGGATCAGAATGTTGGGCCACAAAAGGGTTGAATGAAAGGCATTTGCATGTGGCTGAGATGACAATGCCAAGTGGTATGTGTGTTGTAACGCGAATGGATAAAGTAAGCCTAACTTTACGCAAAAATTATTGCTGGGAATCGACTTTTTTTTTTGGGGTGAAAATCACGTTTTTCGGTGGGACTGGATGGAAAGCACTCAAAGCATTGTGCTGATGGATGGATTGAATAGTACGGGGGTCGTGGAGGTATGTAAAGTAAAAATCTTACATTAAAAACATGTATTTAAATAAAAACTTGTAAAAAAGTTGGAATTTTGACCCCCAATATCTCCGTAACTAGAAGGTTCTCAGACATGGTGTAGAACAAAAAAATGATCGCAAAGACGGGGAGAACAATTGCTTTTCGGATATGTTAAGGTTCTATTTACACCCTTTATGATTTTATGGTTTCATGAGGTACTTAGTAGTTTCGTTGATTGGGTAACTGTTTATCAATCAAGGGTATTTTTTTTTTGTGGGAACACTGGATTATCTTTCAAAATTCTTCATCTGTCTGTCTGCCTCTGCTGTCATTTAATTTTTCAAGATGGCTCCAAAACGGAGTGTTTTAGGATTTTTAAACCCAAAAACTATTAGTACAGTTTTCAACAATAGTATTGTAAAATCTCCTTATCGTTATGTGCATGGGTGTAATAGTTGTGATAATTTATTAGGCGGCCACCCGGTATCTATCGCTTCTTTAGCACGTAAAAATTGTAAGTTTTACATGCTTTTATTACATCACCGGTTTCGATATATTTCATGAAGGGCATATTTAACGAGTAGAATGCGTTATTAGTTAGGCCTTCCGCGTCATATGTACTCTATAAGTTATCAATTGCCAAAGTACTTTGACATTTCATGAAACATAACCTAACTTTCGCACATATTTCGTCTCTCAGATAATGTAGGTGCCAGACATCGATTTATTCACACGACCAACATCTTGAGTGCTCGAGCTGACTACTACAAGGTTCTCGGGATCGCTAAGAACTCGTCATCCAAAGACATCAAAAAGGCGTACTACCAGCTGGCTAAAAAGTACCACCCTGATGCGAACAAGTCTGATCCAGAAGCTTCTATGAAGTTCCAGGAAGTGTCAGAAGCCTATGAGGTATTTAAGTTTACTAGAATATGTTTTCTCTTGTTCTGTAATAGTTAAAAACAATGCCAACAATCTAGATATCATAAAACAGCTGACCTATTGCAATATAAATAAATTGATTTAAGAGTAAATTTTTGTCTTTGGTGAACAAAACTTTCAAAGAAAAATAAAAATGTTTTTTTTTGTTTCTTTCAGATCCTCTCTGATGAAAACAAGCGCAAGCAGTATGACACATACGGCACCACTGCAGAGGACATGGGTGTGGGAGGTGGGCCATCAGGAGCTGACGGTTTCACTCACCAATGGCAGTACAAGTCTACCATAGACCCTGAGGAACTGTTCCGGAAGATATTTGGAGAAGCAGGCTTCAAGAGTGATGCTTTCAGTGACTTTGCCGAGTCCAAGTTTGGGTTTGGTGCAGCTCAAGAGGTAAACTGATAATGTCATGGTATTTTTTTTCATAACTCCATATATCATAACAGACACAAGATACCATTTCAAAATATTAAATCATTTATTATAATGTATCTTCATTTCCGGAGGAATCTATTGGCTACTCTACTATTAGATACATTACAATAACTTGTCAATTTTATTTTATGTTATTGTCGTAAAACTACTGTCATACATAACATACATTATTAGGCCATTAAATTTTAAACCTGCAACTATTTGAATATCCTCATCAAAGAGTAACAATATCCAACATCTATTGTATTGTATAACGGGCTGGTGTCCGCAACTCCACGTCAAATCCAACCTAATCCTATCCAACATCTATTTCTACGATCAATTAATTCAGATTCCGCTATTCACTTTTCCAGGTGGTAGTCAATCTCAAGTTTACAGAAGCAGCACGTGGTGTCAACAAGGAGATAAATGTTAACGTGATAGACACATGCCCTAAGTGCAGTGGCTCACGTTGTGAGCCCGGTACCAAGTCCATCAAGTGTACTTACTGTAATGGAACAGGCATGGAGACTTTCTCCCGAGGTATGATTGGTATTCAATTTGGATTTATAGTTTTGTAAAGTAAAGTTTATTTGCTTTGATTTATTTGGAGTTTGTTTATTAACATAAATTAAATCACCCCTTTAATCATAAAACGAATTAACTCAAAATTCACGTTTTTCGAGTTTTTATCATAAAGTGAATTAACTTCACATGGAGAATATGTACAATTCAACAGCCAACTCAATATGATGAAAATGACGGAGATAGAAGACTCGTTCTCTTTATGATTCATCATCATTCTCTTGCCCTTATCCCAATTCATTTGGGGTCGGCGCAGCATGTCTTCTTCTTCCATACTTCTCTATTACTCGTCATCTCATCCGACACCTCCTTTCTTGCCATATCATTCTTTATACAGTCCATCCATCGTTTCTTTGGTCTTCCTCTACTCATATACCCATCCACATTCATACTCAAAACTTTCCTTAAACTACTCTTTATGATTAACGCGTGCAAAAAGTGGGTACCACTAAAGTGATCTAATCCATGATGCACCGGCTTTGCTCAAGGTAAGATCTCGGAAGAAAGCGGTGTAACATGAAACAAGATCGATGTTTTACTGCCAGTTGATTATTTGACAAGCTTTTATTTATTCAAAAAGTGCATTTGTTTGACTTATTTTGCTATATGAGGAAAGTAGACGTCATTTATTTAATTAAAATTAGAATTAATTCAGTTTTGTGTAAATTGTATCATATCATATTACGATATCATTTCAAGTTGATGCTGTTTTATAGTAAAATGTTTAATCAAACCCAAAGTGAATTGGTGTTATTGCAGTATTGTACTATACTTTATCAAAAAACAGCATTTTTTCGATTTGTTCCTATTTACTGTTCAATTGGTCAGGTTTGCCTTTTGTTTTATTTTAGTCTTACAGTAAAACTGACTGAGTTTTATTTATGTATAATGATAAGGGAGGCTCCCTTATTATTATGTAGATAATACTCTTGTTGTATTTGTTAGTAATTTTAAATAATACATACGCTTCAATCTGTTTTATAAAGGCTACCAAAAATATTGGGTTTACTTGTAAAAATATGGCACTGGATTATGCCTTAGATAATTTATTTTTATTTTTTATACTTATACTTATTAATAATAATATATTCTTTTTGACACGGCTCGCATTGTTAGGAGGTCCGTCTCCTTGGAGACCTGACCGCCGCCGTTAGCTTGGATCCTGTTCACGAAACTGATGGGCTAAATATTTTTATAATTTTAAATTTATATTTTCTTATGACTCTTATAAACATATAATTTACATGTAAACCGCAACGGCTCTATTATTTGGTTCATTCCCAGTCGCCCCCGCGGGGATTGCCACCGGAGGCAAATGGGAATAAAAATTCCCAGTCGCCACCGGTGACTGGGAAGTCATTGCCCCTACTTCAGTTTCGCTATACATTGCTTTGTTTCTTGTGAAGAATAAAATAATAAGGAAATTTATTCCAAACCTGCATCTATCTAATTGATGATAACATTGAAATAAAGTTTCTATTATAGACTTTGTTATTTCACCTTTTAAATCATGCGTATCTAAATGTTAAACGGAAATATAAAAATAATGTATATATTATGAATAAACTCATTTTTATTAAGAATACTAATTTTAACAAGTTTATTCATATCGAAATCAAAATAAAAAAATATTTCATTTGTCTTTTTTTTAGAGAGGATGAGGCAACTTATCCTAAACCTGCCTTAGAGGCAGGTTTAGGATAACTTGCCTCATCCTTTTATTCTCTACGATGGAGAAAGCAATGTACAGCAAAACTGAAGTGGGGGCAATGACTTCCCAGTCACCGCCGGTGGCAACTGGGAATTTTTATTCCTATTTGCATCCGGTGGCAATCCCCGCGGGGGCGACTGGGAATGAACGTATTATTTTGCTTCTCCCTTGTCTCACTTGCTGAACCTTAGTCAGGCACATTGTAACATAAATAAATTATAATAGTAAAGAAACAGTTATCTCACGTGATGGATCATATTTAGCATATGCAAAACCACGGACGATTACGACAGTATTTAGCCAAGATATAAATATGAGATTTGAATAACATAAGTGGAAGACATAACATAATATCGTAAGGTGTTAATTCAAACCCGAGAATCATCATCATCATCATCATTCTCTTGCCCTTATCCCAATTCATTTGGGGTCGGCGCAGCATGTCTTCTTCTTCCATACTTCTCTATTACTCGTCATCTCATCCGACACCTCCTTTCTTGCCATATCATTCTTTATACAGTCCATCCATCGTTTCTTTGGTCTTCCTCTACTCATATACCCATCCACATTCATACTCAAAACTTTCCTCACAACATTTTCCTCATTCCTCCGCATCACATGCCCAAATTAAATCAAACCCGAGAACTATGCAATTAATTACCGAATTTAGGAGACTCGACCAAGCAGCAATTAAACAAACACTGATTGCCGAAAATAGAAAGATATTTAATGCAGTTTGATAAATACAACTATTAGAAGAGCAATTTATAAAAAAAACTTCGAATGGTTTTACTATGCCTATAGTGACCGACTCTTTTGGAGTAATAAAATGATTAAAAGTGACATTGAACAGCTAGAAAGAACCACATGCACAATTCTCACAAAACACAACATCCTACATCCAAAATTTACGATAGAAAGACACGCCATCAAAGGTAGAATGGAGAGAGAGGTTTATTTGACAGCCATCGCCTTTGGTAAAAACCGATCACTAGGCGCAAAACGTTGTGTTCAAAATCACGCATTTGTGTCAAACACAAAGCTATTTCTCTAAATGATTGTAATTACACCCCGATAAACTTAACAGAACAAAATGTTCAAGATACGAACCCTGGTCCACGAAAACAAAAAAATTCAAACTGTATAAATGAAGTCCTTCCCGGTATTAAGACACACTTATTTTTAGAATGGTTCCATACTAACACAGCTCAGCTAAGTGGTCCAAAATGCAACCTGTTCCCAGAAACAGAAGGCTTTATGAAAGCCATACAACATCAAATCACCAAGACAAAAAGCTACAGGAAATTCTTCGTTAAAGTACCCTACCATCACTAACGATAAATGCCATATTCAATCAGAAACCATACAACATATAACCGGAGTATGCACAACCCTCACACTGACAGTCTACACTCACAGACACCAGGTTCCAGGTTGCAAACCTCATTCATCAAACACTATCCCTCGAACAGTCTCTGACCACATACTTTCCTTGAAGATGATATCAATATGGCAAACAACTGTCTCCCCCATAAATAAAAATGAAATGAATAGACTTAGAAGAGTCCAGCCGCAGCTACACAACACAATACACCACAAATTTAAGTACGTGGTAAAAACTGAAAAATAGAATGCTCCGGAATAAAATTATGCCGCCATCAAGATTTAAGAAGGCTCTCGCTTGGCAGCTTGGTCAAGGGTTTGATCCAGAAAGCAGTAGGTACTTCTAGACATGGCGCGTATTGTCAGGAGGTTCCTCCCAAGAGAACGGGAACAGGGAACAAGCTCAGGGCAGCTTGTTCCCTGTTCCCGATACTGGTGGGCTAATATTTTAGTATTTTTAAATATTTATATTTCTATGATTTTATAAAATATTTTAAAATGTAATCATATATTTAAAAAACAAAGGAAATAAGAATAAAGTTTATCCATCAAATAATAACAATACAATAAATCATTCACACACACACACACACACACGTGTTTTTTTCACATTTTCGGCGAGCCTCAAATTAAGGGTAGATTGTGGCTGTTAAGGTTCTACATTCTAATTTAACCATTTTTTATGATAACATAACATCGCGCCTGGAATTCCCAAAGGGTTAGGCAGAGGCATATCTAATAGTACACCCACATTTCGCCAGTTATGTTTTAAGTCCCATGTAATCGGGGGCGACCGTTTCAGACCTCTACCGCCCAGAATTACAGCGCCCAAAAAGACACCTTTTGTAGTCATCACCCACATTATCACATTTTGATCAGGCCTTCAGTTCTCACACATAACATCCCGCCTGTAATCCCCGAAGGGTTAGGCACAGGTGTGTACCTAATCGTACACCAGTTATGTTGAACTCCCATGTAATAGGGGGTGAGCCTATTGTCATCAATCGGGCACAAATTCAGACTTCGTTCGAACACGCATACACAACAAAATATCCACGCGAACGAAGTCGCGGGCAACAGCTAGTTTATAATAAATACGAATAATACGAAGAAACATGTCTTCTTTTAATCAAAAAATAGTTTAAAATTTTGTGAATAATAATATAACACAGAAACAAATAGGAATATTTCTCCATCGGTTTGTCTACTTTTTAATATAAAACTGCAACATTTGCAATTGCTACGTCTATTTAAATTATTTGTTAACATATTTTATTGAAAAGTGAATTAACAACGAACTTTTTTTTTAGTTGTTTATTAAGTGGCTTCCTGATATTTTTTTAAATTTTTGTTTCAATAATATCCTAGTTTATTAAGTTGGCTACCTATGTCTACTTTTCGAATTGACCTAGGTCATTTCTTTATTTTTTTGTAACTTTCTGAAATCATGTCGGTAAACATGTCAAACTTCAAATACGTTTTCCCAAAAAAAAAAAATTTTGTTTTGTTTCGTTTTATGATTAAAGGAGCGAAAAGGTTTGTGAATAAATTACAAATTCATAACAAGCCTCTGAATAAGCATAATTTTAATCCTTACTTGTAATAACGGAGATATTTTCAATCTTAACTTGAAACACTAAGGTTGTTTAATAAAATTAAAAACAAAGATGAATGATGCAAAGCTAGCGAGCCGCTCGGCGCCCGTGCACTGGTCAAACGCGAATACAATCACGCTAGTGCAGCACCCTATAGAAGCTTTTTTTTATAAAAAAACAACAACACAATATAAAATTCATTTATTCTTATTCTCAGGCAATTTTGGGCCATAGAGACATAAATATGATAAAATTCAATTTTCGTTAGTAAACAGGACCTTAAAGTTTGTTAAGTTCTGTCTTGTCATGGCATAGCCATGCCTGAAACTTTGTTTTATACTTATTGAATAAATTTTAAGAATAGCACCATCCCATATCTTCCCGTGGGTGTCGTAAGAGGCGACTAAGGGACTTACCAGAGAATGGGCAGCAGCGTTCTCTGTGTTTTATAACAACCATACTGCGATCGCCAACCCGCCTGCCAAGCGTGGCGATTATGGCAAAACCCCCCTTCTTGGGGGAGGCCTATGTCCAGCAGTGGACGTCTTTCGGCTGAAATGATGATGATGATGATGATGAATAAATTTTCCAGGTCCATTTGTGATGCGTTCCACCTGCCGACACTGCCATGGTTCTCGAATGCTCATCAAGTTCCCCTGCATCGAGTGTGAGGGCAAAGGACAGTCTGTAAGTATCTAAAATCAGAGAATAATGTCAATAAAATGATATTCAAAGGTCTGGCAAGTAACTAAACATGGACAGATACAGCACTGTGCGCGGGCTAGCCAGCGCCCGTTTGCCACCGAAACAGAGATGAGCGAGTGTACGATTCGACCACAAGAGAGTTGAGATGTTGATTGACAATGTGATTAGTTGATTCCCATATGTCTCCACTTTGGTAGAAAGCATGCTTAATTGTGTGAACTGAATAGGCTTTATGGTCAATAAAGTCTAATCCAAGTCTAGTGATTCTATAGTTCAGCTAGCATTACTGATTTATTTGCTAAATAATACTATAAGATTTAAGTTTTTGGAAGGCTAATACCGTGAGCTAGGAATTGGTCCAATGTTTCCCACTATTGTAAATGACTGACAAAGAAAATAATGTCTATCAACAGGTGCAACGCAAAAAGGTGACAGTGCCAGTGCCAGCAGGTGTATTAGACGGTCAGACCGTCCGCATGGCTGTGGGTTCCAACAACGAGATATTCGTCACCTTCAAAGTGGAGAAGTCCAAATACTTTAAGAGAGATGGACCTGATGTGCATACTGATTGTGTTGTAAGTAAAGGGTTAATGCGAATTATGTACTATTTTTTAACTGATGTTGCTGATTATTTCTTAAAAATGCCTTATATTGGCCCTAAACATTGTGGTACACTTGTTTAATTTTCTAATACAACACTTATTTTACTATTTAATATTTTATGTAGCGTGTTTTTGGTGAAACGGAACGCAAACTCAAAACGCATCGTCCCTCGATAGCGCCGGTAGTGACGTCAAAGTCTATGAGCCAAAGAAACACTTTTATTTGAAAAGTACTTAAAGTTTCACTAAGATTTTATTATAATATTGTTATTGCAATGTTTGCTTGAATAAGGCATATAAAATTAGTAATTTTAATAATAATATATTAAGGGTATAAAAATTAGATGCAAACAAGGCAGATGGAGGTAAATGTCGTCACATAACATGAATGAATGACCGCGACAGTCACGGACGTTTGAACTGTCGTAGAAAATTGTATGAGTTTAATATTTTTTTAAGAAAAAAAAAAAAAATTGAACCTAACTTTTAATTATTTTCTTGGGTTGATAGTACTATATTTTATAGATTTAAGTGAAGATAAAATTACATGCATATTCCCTATTTAAAGGGTAACGGTTTAATTTCATGTTTATTTATGAATTGCCTTAAAAAATTGACTCAATTTAAAAAAACAGGTGTCAAGAACTTATATTCATGATGTTGTTTTCAGGTTTCCGTGTCACAAGCATTACTGGGTGGCACCGTCAGGATACAAGGGCTATACGAAGATCATACTTTGCAGGTTAGTGTTTACATGTTTTATACAAGGTTTCTGACAAGTGCAAAAGGAAAGATGAGTACTAGCTGCATTCAATCTTGATGATGCTTGAACATTATTAATGGAACTTGCATTAATTCAGAGGCGTATGCAAAACCACGATGTATACAAACAATCACGACGATCGCGTATTATTTTTTTTTTTTTTCCCCGCTGTGGGCGGAGCGGAAGGGAGTGTCAGACTTGTACTGACTAAAACCCATCCATGTTCCTGCTTTGCCCTTTGTGTTCCAGGGCCGCGGTATCTCTTTCGTACAGTCCCGCAGCCCTGGCAGGCATCGGCCCGTGCGGTTTGGCTTAACAATCGCTTTCTATTGGAACTCCAAATACCTAACACTTACACGATAGGTCAACAAAAACTAAAGCAAATTGAAGAAATACGTGACCTAGGAGTCACACTGGATAAACAACTTAAATTTGACAAACATATCCTAAACACAGTATCAAAGGGGTTTCAAATTTTGGGATTTATCTTGCGCAACAGTAAAGAATTTAAAAGGGCGTCTACCAGAATAAAATTATTTAACACACTGGTCCGTCCTATACTTGAATATGGCAGCCCGGTTTGGAATCCTCACTACGACATATACATCAAACACCTGGAAAGTGTCCAAAGGCGCTTCCTGTATCATCTATGTTATAAGGAACGATTAGCTAAAAGAGTAACCAGCTACAAAGACAGACTAGGACACTACAAAATGGTCTCACTTGCCAAAAGGCGAAAAATGGCAGACATGATTCTACTACACAAAGTATTCCATGGAGTCATAGACTGTAGCGAATTACTAGGCAAGTTACATATAAACGCGCCATCTCGCCTGCCGCGGAAAACCAGCTACAATTTGTTTTATGTCTCAGGTTCCAAAACTAATCTAGGACATTTCGCCGCTCTCCCAAGGCTCTGTAGGCAGTACAATGAATTGTCAAAGCAATCTGACATGGACATAACCCTCACAATCTCTAAATACAAAAAAATATTGACCACTGCTATAAATGTAGAGTGATAACTATAATTTGAAATGCATCAAATGCTTTTTAATAATTATTCTGGTTTTTATTTTGTTTTTTGTAATATTTTCATTGTTTTATATTTTATGTGTTAAAACCTAGTTTTATGGGCATGCTGTGGTCTCCTATAATTGAAGGAACACACCTAAAAGAACATTTGTAATACTGTGTCCTATATTGTCTGTGTGTATTCTTTGTTGGAGATCCAAATAAAATAAATAAATAAATAAACTCTTTTTCAGGCACAGTATCGACGTACAGGCAGCAAAAGAGTTTTGCGCCTGTACGTCGAAAAAACCTTTTATTACTTCAAGTATAAAAGTAATACATTTGTTTCAGATAATGCCTTGCACGTCATCACACAGCATCATCCGTCTGTCGCGGAAGGGCATGAAAAGGGTCAGCCAGCACGGCTACGGGGATCACTATGTGCATATCAAAATACAGGTCAGTAACATACTCTGTTATAACTTGAGGTTTTAGCGGAGAGATTCAAAATAAACTTCAACACAATATATGTGTTGTAAACTGGGTATTGTAGGATTACTTTTCTTTGTTAAGTAAGCGTTATAAGGATAATTATATAAAAGTAATATCCATGTTTCGTACAAATAAATGAGAACAAGCATTTTTTATGTGTATGAGTTTGAATTTTATGCGAATAATGAAAATAAAAACAAAATTCTTACTTTACAAATTGTAAGAATTTGTCAAATATACTAGAATTTGCCTATTTCTTCAGTCCCCAACATTTATCAAATCAGAATGATGACACGGGCAAAATAACACGGGCACTAAATATCGACTCAATTTTGTCTTGTTATTAAGTGGAAAATCGTCCACAGTAACGTGAGAGCAAGTTGTGACAAAATAAGGAACCATCTCATTATGTTGGTAATAGGCTCTCCCCTAGGCAAACCTCTGCATAACCCTTTCGGGGATTACAGGCGTATGTTATGTTATGTCTCATACTCATACATTTCCCCACAGTTACCAAAAACGTTGTCGGACAAACAGAAAGCGCTGATGTACGCCTACGCCGAACACGAAGAGGACACCCCCGGACAGATCCACGGCGTCTCCCTCGACAGAGATGGTAAGAAATGACCAAGAAGTTTAGGTAGACGACCAGCTTACTTTACTAGATGGAGCTTACAAAACTGACAACAATATCACAGAAAATTATCCTGGATAATGTTTAAGTTAGGATCAAAATCAGGGTAGGAATTATAGGCTATGTAAATGTCAATATAGAGTCTATTTTAGCGCTTCAAAAGTCAAGGTAAAAGGTCTCGTCAAATTAGAAATGTATAGACAAACATTTATTTTACAGAAAAAGCAAAAGCTAGCAGTGATACGGACAGTAAAACAAAAACAGGTACGGAGTCTAAGTCTAAGGATAAGATACACGACGCGAACCGCGATCCCGACGATGTCAAAAGGCATAGAACGAAAGCGTGGACGTTTCTAGAAAGCATGAACGAGACTTATAAGACCAATAAAGTGTATTTCGTGACTGGGTTCTTTATGGCTGTCTTTATGTGTTTGATGTCTATATCGAATGATCCTAATGATCGCTATGGTGCGATTGAGTATATGCGAGAGCTAGAGGAAAGACCAGGCAGGGAGATTGATAAGTCTTACGGGTATGAAAGAACGCTTCAGCGGGACAGGGAACTACACCCAGATTTGTATAAGGATGTATGAGAGGAGATTTTGATTGAAATTTTAGTTTACTATTGTCTTTGGTATATCAGTGACTTAGTAGGCTACGCTTTACTAAGAACATGTAATTTTTTTGTAAGGGGATGGCTGCACCAACCATTCCTTATATTCTCTTTGCACAAATTTAACTATGAAATTATTACATCACTTTATTGCTTGCCTACAGTAATATACGTTGGGTCTTAAAATGGGATAGAATTATGGATTAGGATATGAATTTTGTTATTTATTATTTTAAAGTTGAACTAGGCTAATTCCTGATTCATAATTTTCCTATATGTGATACAAAATTCTTTTAGCGATTTTCATCCTAACAATAGTTTCCATATTAAAGTTTTAATATAATATTGAATGTAAATAAGTAAATATAACAGTGAGAGAGCATTTATGAAAGTGTTGCGAAAGTTGAGAGACATAGTTTTATAATGATTATAGTATGATGGTCATACATTATAGTTCCAAAAATATTGTAAATACTGTAGCCTGTTTCATGAATACACGAAATTTAATTTAAATGTTGTTTCATTTATAACCTCTTGCTATCCTACACCATCATGCTATAATCCAGATATTTGAACATCCGAGGGCATAGCACAAACATTCTGCAATGTTAATCGAAAATTTCTAATCAAAGCATCTGGTCAAAATGGGCGTAAGTCCAACAGAATTGAAATGTATCTCAAATCATAGCTCTCAATAAGTTCTCCAAGTCACACTATTGCGACAGATATCAATGTCGCTGGAGAAGGGAGCTACGGCCAATTGAAAATTTAGCAATACCCTATATTTTGCCGATTATTTGTCTACAAGTCATTGGTTTTTAAAGTAGATCATGATAAAAACATTGTGCTAATGCTCTAAAACTAAGCACAAAGTAACTAGTCCGGCGAGGAGGTCCTAGTCTATACAAATACATAAAATAACAGCTTTTTTCTGAATGCATATGAAAATATATATGGGACACATTTTTGGAACAAAAACATATTTTTTTCAATTTTTGTCTGTCTGTTTGTTCCGGCTAATCTCCGAAACGGCTAGACCGATTTTTTCTGACAGATAGTTGATGTTATACGGAACAACTCGGGCTACTTTTATTTTAGAATTAGAATTAGGGTTACGTGCAAAAAATTTAAAACCCTGGCAAATGGTTACAAAATCCGATTAATAAAGGGAATAATAATAATAACTTCACGCGAACGAAGGTCGTCGGCCACAGCTAGTATCGACTAAGAAGTGTAGAGGAGGCTGTATTACGCAACCCCCGTTGTTAAACTAGGTTTATTCATTTTCTTCCTTACTATTTCCATTTTTAAATATTTCTATGTAAAATCAATATAAAAAAAAAACATTTAAAAATATAAGAAATAATACCCTGGTATCGGGAACAGTGTCCAAGCTACCGGCGATCACAGCTCCTGAGAAAGGAAACTCCTAACAATACGTTCAGTGTCCAGGAGTACTGCTTTCTGAATCAAGCCCTTGATCCAGCTGCCTAACGAGAGCCTCCCCAGGTATTGGTCGAGGCTCTTGGCAATTAAGCCATTGGCTGATGCCGCAGCGGGACCCGTTCCTACATTTATTTTGAGGTGATTTTGGCTCTCAAAATGGATGTAAGAACTTGATAGACTCTCGGAAGACACGTCATTGGTCTATAATTTTTGGGTTCCGCAGTACTATCGGTTTATTATTAGTTTGAAAAATAGGTCAGAATACATTAAAAGGGTTATATTTCTGTTCTACGACGTGTTAGGTACTTACTAGTTGTTTTATTAGAATTAAGTGAAGTCCTACTATTCAAGGTATATTTAATTTTAATTCTGTTGGTCCAGAGTTCATAGAAAAATGCCCATGGTCTTTTAGGCCAAGGCCAGTGTTGAATCCTTCAAAAAATATTGAAAACAAACTGATTTACATAAGTTTAGAAGGCGTAGAAGAGGTTTTATTACGCTCTGCGCCGGACGATGACTCGATGGCCTCATGGACAATTCAAAAGTGCCTGTAACTGGATTATTTCCAAGTTCTTTGTGTTTGAGTTTAAACAAATACACCACTACTATATGAAAGAGATTCTGAGAGCATTGCAACATAACCTATATGTATAATGGAAAAGTAGGAGAATAAGTAGGAAATATTGTAATGTGGTGATTATTCATTGATTTCCAGGAGCAATACGAAAGAAATAGTGATCAAACTTAATAAGCCTTACTTCTTGTAGGTAAAATAAAATTGTAAGTTGACACCTATAGAATTTGTCGATTTTTTCCATAGAGTAGAATTTTTGATATGCAATGAAAATATTAGTTAATAATAGTTATGTTCCCTTGTGTAGCTAAAACGTTTTGAGTTTCAGAAGTACTTACATAATAACCACCAATCACAACTTGACGTGGAAAGTATTGTACAGTGTTGCTAGCGTTTGAAATAAAGTTCACCTTGCATCTGTAGTTTATGGTGTGATCATTTGGTGTTGTCATATCGTCATAGTATGTGTCTGTACATACGCCAGCACATCAATCTACTGCAATCTGTCAAATTTATTTAATAGTTTTTCAACTTTATCGCTAAACCTTAGGTTCAAGGTTGATTGGGAAAATTTGACAGTTTCGGGTAGCTTGATGTGCTGGCGTCTGTATGTACTAGACTCCGTTTTAATCACCTCAAGTTTCTTAAATGTTGAGTGTACACAGGAATATACTTCATATATAAAGGCAAATCTTGTATCACGTCTTCCGTATCAGACTTAACGCAGACAGACAAAATAACACGATCACGATTGAAAATTATTTTTGCTTTAAATTTTTAAGAAAAATACTCTCGAGCATGCTTGAACACGCGTCCCAAAAAAATCATCTCTTGCACGCTATTTTGAACTCTATTTCATTTTGATTTAGTTCGAAAAAACCGGCTCGAGCACTTTTTTGCGTTGTCTGCCCTGGCTTTCAGAATAATTTCTTTTAATCTGCCAATTCTGGGCATGGTCTGTTTACTCAATCCTCATAATTATCCTTTAAGGTTCTGCAAAATCATTATACTAATGGTGAATTTTCTTCACAATTTCAGGTAAGAAAGTGTCAATATCCGAGCTTGAAATGGTGGACGCCGTCAAAGAGGCCTTGAGAGAAAAAAAGTCTATTGAGGGACCGTCCACCCAAGAAGAGGTGCTCGAAGAGTCTAAGAGAAGCAAGGCGTAGATAGTGATTATTATACCTATGTATATTGTAATAAGGTTTGAAGCGCTTTGCTGATAAAACATTATGTTCAAGTAGCGCTCTCTTAAGCTCAACGCATACGTATAAAACCGAAATCAGACCTTATGTTTGCCTTTTATTCGGTATCTTTCACTTCGAATGAAACGTCTCAACACAAAGAGAAAGTGAAAAATGAACGGTTCGCTCTAGTGAGGCGTCTGATTTTGGCGTAACCACTGCACGAGATCAGCATCGACTCAAGTTAAGCCGGTCTTAAGAGAGAACAGTAACTGCATCGCTTGTGATTTCCCGAAGATGGACGCGGTGCAGTGCTTATACGTGTGCTATGAGCTTAAAATAAATATAGGAGTAGTTAGTCAATGGATAACTCAGGCACATGATGTGTATTGGTCACTTGGTCGAACATACAGCATGTATCAGAGGTGTGGTCATATTTAAGACCATCAAACTCGTCTACTTTCTCCATGGCGAAACAATAATCCATAGGAATCTTCAATGACTCGACCAAATGTACGGGGCAGCTGATTATATTATTGCGATTACGGAGTAGGTCTAATGGAGAAAGTTGTTGTTTTACACTACACCCTTAAATTTGTGTGGTGTGCCTAGGGGCCAAAAATATGGCAAGCTGGCTGTTCAGAGACCCGAACTTCATTAAGAGTAGTACTAGATACACGCTGAATGGGATGCTCGACCGAAGTAGCGTCGGTTGTTATAAAGAAAGGAGTGTTTTCGCGTTTATTACTCCAAATTGAATAAAAAATAAATAAACGACGAGATGAAAAGACATTGAATTCGTAAAATTCTAGCGATTCTCAAAATAGGTAAATTTCTGAATGTAATAATGCAAGGGACCGTTATGATAATACGTTTATTAATTTAACTTAAATTAACTTGTCACCAAAGCGCTTGCCTCTAGCCTCTTCATAGTAAAATGTTCCGAGAAATCTTCTCTTTAGAACAATGTTATTATGTTTTTTGTGTCATAATGTATTTGATATTGCCAAAAAAAAAAAAAAATAGGTACTTTACTTTACAATTCTGTGATACGAGAAGAATGGTGTAAATGTTACTGTAAAAGCTCGAACTACGGTAAATCCTGAGATTTACCGATATTAGGACTCTTACAGGAACATAAACATTTCGTTTTAGATTTGCGAATAAAATATTATAGTTGCTTTTGTCTGAATATTCATGTTTTATTGGACATTTCACAAAGTAATTGTGATCAAGAACGCTGTACATAGCCGTTGACTAGTGTGTAGGAAATGGTAGATAAATAAAACAACAAATTACATAAATGTTTGTTTTATTTTTGACTTGAATGCTTAAAACTGTGGCAGTGGAAGAGACTGACCCAGAAGCATTGAAAATAAGACCATATTACCATTGTTAAGAGGCGCGCGATCGAGTAGCGAGCATGCGTGCCGCGACGCTTGACGTCCGCAGCGATATTTGTACAATTTTCTACTTTATGCAATGGTAATTCGGTCCTATTCAATGCAGCCAGTAAATTGCGCTAGGATTTTTTCGTTTTTCCCGTCTGAACTGACCGTAAGGATGCCCGTTTTCTCTTACGAACCAAAAGCGCACTTGAATTTTCAAACGCTCGCCTTAGACCTGAAAGTTGAAATTATAATTATACAACAGTGAAATAATATTCACTTAATGTTTAGTGAAAACGGGCATTATCTTCTAATGATGCAACCTAGTTGTCTAATAAGCCTAAAAACCCCGTGTTTCACACGCAATATTATAGGATACGTTATAACAATTTCCCGAAGAAATGACGTGTTGGAAGACGTTACACAAAAGCTCAAAAACATACTACAGGGTAGACGGCATCAGGCCTAGTTAAAACAAAAGTTTACCATGGATTTAGTACCTACTTCATTCTAAATTCCCCAGCCTGATGTGTTTTCTTTAACACATTCGAGTCTACCCACTTTTCTTAGAGCTCATAATTATGCCATCCTGCCATACAAATTGCTACCAACCGGGAATCACTGGCATTACGTTTGTGCAAAAATGAACTAACATGGAGGGTTCACGACATCTCAAATGCGACTTGAGTGAACCCTCTAGGTTGGTTCCCGGCACTGGAAATGTCAACAAGCGTATATACAGTGCAAAAGGCGTCATTTCTTCAGCACCTATAAAATCCCTGGAATTGTTCTGATAGGATAGACCTTCCCACTTTATTTGTCGCTCTCAAACAGTCTGTACTTCTTCGCCATGCAATTGATGGTGGGGCCGCTGTGTAGACGCAAAGTTGCCAGCGCGCATGACAACAGCATCATAGCGCCTTCCACGTACCAGCCGTACAGGATCCGGACGTGGCCTTTTATCTGTGAATAAATGGATTTGAAGTTTTACACGTATGTACGTATTTATATGAGTACTAAAGCGGATGTCGAAGCCTAGTAAGCTAGTTGTGTACGCTGAGGGATAGCTGTTGCAGAGAAGCAGTTCTGGAGGTCGTCCTAAACGGAAAAACATACATCTTTTTAGTAAAATAAGCGACAGGCATAATGTTAATACTAAAAATAAGGATAAATTAGATCAGCCACGTTTCAGATTGTTAAAAGTACGCACTTCTTTTATGGGGTACTGTGTAAAATGTTACAATAAAATACCACTTGACATTCTACAACTTAATGAGAAGAAATTTAAAACATGCATAAAACGCACACTAAGTAAGCGAGCATATTATAAGTTGGAAGACTATATTGTAGATAAAAATGCTTGGCTTAATGCTGGTCCTGCTCCACAGACACTTGGGCTCACGAACTAAGATTTTAATGTTTGGAAGAGATGCTCCCCCTCTAGTTCTTTAATTTTTTTCTTTTTTTTCTTTCGCCTTTGGAAACTTAGTTACCTTGATTACCATTGTTTTATATAAATTAGAAGCTCAGTTTTTGAAAATGTGAGTACCACCATTCATTAAGAAATATTTAAAAATGTAATTAGTGAGTAAGAAAATAAATAAAGGAAATAATAAAAAATAAATAAAAAAAATGAAATAAGAGAATGTTGACCAGAGCAGCAGCAAAACGCGCACGCCTATCGCCTCCGGACCCGTCGCTCAGCTCCGCCTCGCCGCCGCCGGAATCCAGCCCAGTCGTGAGTGCTGTGACACCGGACGTGGCAGTTGCGTCGAGCTCGAGCGACGAGTATTGCTCTCTGCCCACGACGCCACCACCTGTTCTTCGGCGGGGAGGACGCCGGCCGCCGGACGGTTTAGGACCTCGAGGCCCACCGGCCTATGATAGGGTCCCAGCTCCCGGTGGGAGTGTGCAGCGCATGCGATGGACGCAATCAATCAATGCAAATGTCAAGCGCGCATACTATGGGGCTACAGAGGGAGGAAACAACCTGACTGCGTACCGTGTTCGGATGCTCTCTCTGTTTCAGGTGCTTGAGCCAGCTGTCAACGTGTCGGCACAACGACTATCGGATCAGGTGCGAGTCATCCAGCGTAATCGTATGTTGGATGACACCGTACTTGATCGCTTGCGGACTGAAATGCAGAATAGCCATGTCATTGCCACGCCGCCGCCGCAGGCTGTGGTTCCACCACAGTCTACCATAATACCAAATCGCGATAACGACGTGAGTAATGACATGGTTACTAATGTAAGTACCCAGTGCAATGAGGAAATGAGGAGTGCTTTGGAGGGTGTGATTCGAGAATATCGGTTCATGCAACCCGACATTAGACCACGCATACCTCGTTTGCCCATGCATAACAAAAATAGGGCGCTGGTGGCTGTTCTGGATTCGCAGTTGTCAAACTATTTTGATAACTGCGAAGACCTCACCGATGCTCACACAATCCTGTATTGTGCGGCTGTAGCGGCATGTCGTGTAGCTCATGTCAAATTTTCTGATGACAGAGCTACACGACCTAAACCAGCCGTCCCGCCATGGCAGTACAGGATTGAACGACGTATTGGTGGGGCCAGAGCACTCATCGGCAAACTGATCTGCTTCAGGGAGGGCAATACTCGTCCTAGAGTGATGCGTTTTGTGAGGCGGGCGTTCTCGGGGACTGATATCAGTCCTCGAGACTACATGTCCCGTATCACAGAGCGCATCGACTTCCTGAAGCAGAAAGTGTATGCATGGGCAAGCCGTATTCGTAGGTATAAGCGGCGGGTGGACCGATACACTCAGAATCGCACATTCCAAAGAGATGAAAGGTGGGTTTATAGGGCTTGGGAGCGACCGGACCAAGGTGTGGCTGACACGCGCCTGCCGGATGATGATAGCATGTGTTCGTTCTGGCGCAGCATCTGGTCGGTGCCTGTTAGCCATACCGAGGGTGAATGGACTCGGGAGGTCGAGCGAGCGTGCGATCTAGTACTAGAAATGGGGGCAATCACTATCAGCCCCCAAGACGAAGTTCGTGCAGTCCGTCCGTTGCCTAACTGGAAATCTCCAGGGCCGGATGGGCTGCACAACTTCTGGATTAAATGGTTGACAAGGTCGCACGCTCGCCTGGCGATCCTGTTCCAGTCAGCCTTAGAGTCAGGGTCGCTGCCAGAGTTCCTGACTACAGGTATAACGCACCTGCTCCATAAATCCGGTAGTACTGCGGAGCCCAAAAATTATAGACCGATTACCTGTCTTCCAACGGTCTATAAAGTTCTTACATCCATTTTGAGAGCTAAAATTAACAAACACATTGATGACAATTCTGTCATGTCCGCTTCTCAAAATGGATGTGGGAACGGGTCCCGCGGTACTAAGGAGCTACTCCTCATTGATATGGCCATTAGTCAACAGGTTCGCCGTTCCCGAAGGGATCTGTCGACATGTTGGATAGACTATAAGAAGGCCTATGACTCGGTGCCACATACATGGCTCATGAGGGTGCTAGAGTTGTATAAAGTTGATGCAACTCCGCGCACCTTCCTGATGTCATGTATGGGGCAATGGAGGACAGTCCTTCGCTATCCAGGATGTCGGCAAATTCAGAGGATAACGAGCCGATAAGGATAGAGCGAGGCATATTTCAGGGCGATAGTTTGAGTCCACTTTGGTTCTGCTTAGCCTTGAATCCTCTTAGCACGCTGCTGGAGGATGCAGGTCTAGGTTATCAGTTGAGGAGAGGTGGTCAAGTTATATCTCACCTCCTTTACATGGATGACCTGAAACTCTTTGCCCCCAACGATTTGCAACTGATGGAGCTACTGAAGGTAACTGAAACTTTCAGTAGCGCCATCAGGATGAAATTTGGTGTGGACAAATGTGCGGTCATGCATGTAAAGCGAGGTGAGATTGTGGAATCTGTGGGAACCCAGCTCTCGGATTCCATTAATCTTAGATCCCTCTCAGCAACCGAAACCTATAAGTATGTGGGTATGTCGGAAGCGCTGGGCATCAATGTTGCTGACATGAAGCAATCGTTGAAGGAGCGCTTCTTTGGCCGCCTGAAAAATGTATTTAATAGTCTTTTATCAGGCGGCAATAAGGTACGTGCCTTCAACGGTTGGGTCATGCCGGTTCTGATGTACTCTTTCGGCATACTCAAATGGACTCAAACAGAACTAGACGCTCTGGATAGGAGGGTCCGTACATTGTTGACGGCATATCGAATGCATCACCCGCGTTCTTCTGTTATGAGACTGTATACCCCGCGGAAGTGTGGGGGTCGAGGCTTTTTAAACGCTAAGACTCTCCACAATCGCGAGATATGCAGTCTCAGGGAATATTTCCTTGAAACCGACGTGGGGATGCATCGAGATGTGGTCGCAGTGGACAAGGGCCTCACCCCGCTCTCCTTGGCTAAAGAGAACTGTAGTGCTTGACACTTACGACCGCATGGAGGTATGGCAGAGTAAGGAGCTTCACGGACGCTTTTTCCGGGCCCTGCATGGGCCTGATGTAGACCTATCAGCGTCCGTAGCCTGGCTACGTTCCGTTCCTTTGGAGAAACCGAAGGTTTTGTCTGTGCAATTATGGATGAAGTTATGATGACGAATAACTACCGGAGATTTATTGTGAAGGACGGTACGGTTGACATATGTCGGGCATGCCACCGTCCAGGCGAATCAATCCGTCACATTATCTCCGGGTGTTCTCTTCTGGCTAACGGAGAGTACTTGCATAGACACAACCTTGTAGCCAGGATTATCCATCAGCAACTTGCTCTAAAATACAACCTTGTGGAATCGGAAGTGCCGTACTATAAGTATGTGCCCGACCCAGTTCTCGAAAATGGCAGTATCACATTGTACTGGGATCAATCCATCATCACTGACAGGACTATTGTAGCCAATAAGACTGATATAGTGGTGGTGGATCGATCAGAGCGGCGCGCAATGATTGTTGACGGTCCCACATGATGAGAACCTCGTGAAAGCCGAGAAAGATAAGAAAATCAAGTATTTTGACTTGGCTCGCGAGGTTGTCGATATGTGGGATGTGGACTCAGCGATCATTGTGCCGATAGTCGTCTCAGCCCATGGCTTAATTGCCAAGAGCCTCGACCAATACCTGAGGAGGCTCTCGTTAGGCAGCTGGATCAAGGGCTTGATTCAGAAAGCGGTACTTCTGGACACGGCGCGTATCGTTAGGAGGTTCCTCTCTTTGGAGCCCTGACCACCGGTAGCTTGGACCCTGTTCCCGATACCGGTGGGCTACTATTTTTTATATTTTTAAATGTTTTTTTTTTAATGTTACTTTGTATAAAAATATTTAAAAATGTAAAATTATATGTGTAAATACGAATAAAGGAAATAAAAAATAAATAATAATATGTTTTTTTTTTTTTTTTTCTTTTCTATCTCTACATTGTGTTCACATATAGAGCAACAATTTGCTACTCCACAACCATAGGGGCAAACTAATTGACTACCATGACAAATTATTGTGGAAGTTGCAGAAGATTGTAAAATATCCTTGCTTTGTATAGATTCCATATGTTAGTATTATATAATTGCATATCACATGTGTGAGTACTATGTACTGTAAGGCTAGAATTTACATTTTGTTATCTTTCATTGACTTGAATGTGCCTTGGTGGCTGAGAGAATGTTATGCTCACTCAAATGTCTCGCTGATGGTGGCGGGTGTGTCGGGTCATTTAGTTCCCTTCAATATGGTTGAGTTGAATGGCGCTGATCCAAGCGTCATGTTCGTGAACGGGCTCTGTCAGTTTGGACTGTCATGTTGGTCATCTCTTAGATGCCACGGTTTATTCTAATTACTTTTTTTATTTTATTGCTGATTTTATCTTTTACTCTGGACGCTCTTTATGTGCACGTCTTTCTACATCGTTCTCACATATATGTATAATCTC
Source organism: Noctua fimbriata (assembly GCA_905163415.1). Lineage (NCBI taxonomy): Eukaryota > Metazoa > Arthropoda > Insecta > Lepidoptera > Noctuidae > Noctua > Noctua fimbriata. The sequence continues at coordinate 4,769,558 of LR990929.1, read as the reverse complement.
AACATGAACGATGTTACCAAGATTTTGTAAGAATGTTTTGATTTAAAAGAGTGTCCATGGAGTGTCCACAGTGTCCACGCTTTGGAAAGTGCAACTACAGTACTTTCTCAAGTTATTATGCCCTGTGACTGTAGCTTCGCTTTTTTTTTGTTTTATTTGACATTCAAAAGTGCCTGTGATGGTCTAGTTGAAATAAATGCTTTGACTTTGACTTTGACTCCAGTCAATAAACGTATGGCGTGCTTTTCAGCTAGATGGTCAGACATCCTTCTGAAGATCAGTCTCACTCGGGAGTAATCGGGATATGCTGGTGTCAGGATAATCCTAATCAATTGGGATTTACAGTTCAGCCAACTTATGTGTGCAGGCGAGAAAATACAGAACTAAAATAAATTTATCAAGTTTGACATATCGATGCCGCCACTTTAAACTGCACACGTAAACTGGTCATACTGTAGTTAGGGACATGCCATCTACAATTAACTTTGACCGACCTTCCCCAGTGAATGGGAATTTTTGTTACAAGAGAAAACACGAGCTCGATTATAAATTAATGTCAGCTTTTTAACTGTAAATCACTTGTGTAAGAAAAGAACCGAAATGTAAGTAGGATACCACATGGAATGTCCACAAACAACCTGTAGTTACACCTTCCTCCAGAAGGGGTCAAAGGTATGAATGTATCTTGTTTTTTTTTTAAATTATTTATTCAAAATCTGTAATACAGTAACATATAAAAAGTCTGCCAAACTGCAAGACAGTTTGTCGGCAGTCTACTCACCTATACGACGATACCGTCGATTGTTGATGAATCAACGCTGATGAGTGTGTTAAGGTTCACTATTGCTTGTTCGGGATTCGGGTTAAATTAAATACGTGTTGTTTGAACGCAAGTATATTGGCGACTAACTTCATACTATAATAATAAATGATTTTAAAGGCGACATGACTTAGACACATAGCTAGGTATGTGGATGTGCGGTTTGCGTAGCTACAAATCAATTCTCAATCTAACATACCGCCCGCCAAAAGGACTTTAAGTTCTTTTACAATAACAATGAAAGTCACAACTATATCCACTATAAAATTATACAAATATCTCATTAATTCAAAAAAGACTAAGCAGAATCAACTGGCAATGGGCATAATTTAGAAATAGTTCTCTTAGTTATAGAACCTCCACTTTTCACGCTATACACCCTCGTGCTACCATCCATGCCTGGATGTTTATCTGTAATTCGTCCTAAGGACCATTTGCTGGGTGGTTGATTTTCGGTCTTGATCAACACAATATCCCCCCCTATTGCAAATTCCTTAGCTTTTTTCATCCATTTAGGACGCTGCTGAAGCCTGGCCAAATATTCATCTTGCCAGCGTCGCCAAAAGTCATGAACAACCTTTTGAGTATGCTGCCATCGTGACAAATTATGAACCTTCACAGCTCGCAGATCAGGTGAGGGTACCACAATCGGTGGTTCTCCTATTAAAAAATGGCCAGGAGTTAATGGATCTAAGTTTTCCGGGTCGGAGTCATCTATTGGGCACAACGGGCGTGAATTCAGACAGGCTTCTATCTGACATAAAATTGTAGTCATTTCTTCGAACGTCAGGTGAGTCGTAATAATACGTTTTAGGTGGTACTTTATCGACTTCACGCCTGCCTCCCATAATCCTCCAAAGTTTGGACTATATACTGGTATAAAGTGAAATTGTGTGCCATCTGTTGCTAGCGTGGATGCAACTTCTCCTGTCGTCTGTGCTTCATTCCACAAGTCATGAAGTTCTCTGTTTGCACCCACGAAGTTTTTACCGTTATCACACCACAGGTGGCTACATTTGCCTCTTCTGGCAACAAAACGTCTAAAGGCCGCGATAAATGCCTCTGAAGTGAGGTCTCCAACTAGTTCTATGTGGATTGCTTTGGTAGACATGCATACGAAAATTGCCACATATGTCTTTTTAGTTTTGTTGCCTCTTCCTTTAGATACCAGTGTTTGAAACGGTGCTGCGAAATCTACTCCGCTATGCAGAAACGGTCTCGTCGGTGTTACTCTTTCTACCGGTAAGTCACCCATTATTTGTTCTTTTGTTGTGGCATTCATTCGAGCGCACTTCATGCATTTGTGAATATGTTTCTTCACCAGAGATTTAGCTCTTATAACCCAGTATTTAAAACGCAAGTGACATAGCATTAGCTGTACTCCCCCATGAAATGTTTTGTCATGTGCATCAGCAATGATTAACTGTATCAGTGCGTTTTTATTCCCCAGGATCACAGGATTCTTCTTATCATCAGGTAAGTTAGCATGTCTTAAGCGACCGCCCACCCTGAGTACATTGTTCTCGTCTAGGTAAGGATTTAGACAACGTAACTGACTTTTTTTCTTAACTTGTTTTCCTATTTTTAGTCTGTCTATTTCTTCTTTAAATTCTTCCTCTTGAGCCTTTTTAATACAGATCTGTAGAGCATTTTCTAATTCTTTTGTTGTTAAATTCTGATTTTCACTATTTATATTCTTCTTATGGTTCAAAAATCTTCTACAGTAAGTAATAGCTTTAATTAAATCCGTTAATGTTTCAAAATTATCAAATTGTGATATTAAAGTTGTTTCAGATTCTTCAATCCGGTCTGCGTTCAGGTAAGTATTGATTTTAATTTTCTTCATTTCCATGTCTGTTTCTGTTATCTCATGTTTAATATTTATTTTTGTTTCAGATAGCCAGCCCGGTCCGTGCCACCATAAGTTGCATTTCTTCAAATCGGATAACAACATTCCTCTAGATGCCAAATCAGCGGGATTTTCGTGTGATTGAACATGGAACCAGTGCTTGTTATTAATGTTTTCAACAATTTCGACTACACGGTTTGCAACGAAGGGTTTCCACCTGTTAGGTTCACCACTAAGCCACGCGATAACAATTGAAGAGTCAGTCCATGCGTACATTCGTGTTGTTGGTATCCTCATTGATTGTCCAACCTGCTTCATTAACTTTGAAAGAAGTAGGGCTCCACAAAGTTCTAGACGAGGTAACGAAATTGTCTTCAATGGTGCTACTCTGGTTCTAGCAGCTATCAGTTTTGTTTCAATCCTGTTGTTTGGAGTTTCAAGTCTTATATAGACTACCGCTGCATATGCACGCATTGAAGCATCGCTGAATCCGTGAATTTGTATTTTGTCGTTGTTAACAGTCATTGTACCAAGCCATCTCTCTATTTGTATTTCAGTTATATTAACGAGGTCTGATCTTATTTCTCTCCATTCTTGTTCTAATGTATTACTAACTTGTTCATCCCAGTTAACTTTTTCAAGCCAAAGTTTTTGTATTAATATTTTAGCCATAACAGTACTTGGAGCTATCCAACCAAGGGGATCGAACACTCTTTGTATATCAGACAATATGCTTCGCTTTGTTATGGACTTTGCTATGGGTGTAAATGTAAGATTGTATTGAAACTGGTCTGTTTTTAAATTCCATTCAATTCCTAATGCTTTGAGAGTTCCATCGAGGTTTAAATCAATATGTGCCTTCGCAGATCTTTTATCTTCTTCTATATGCTTCATCAAATCGATACTGTTGGATGCCCATTTTGTAAGTTGAAAACCGCCTTTTTCTAGTGTGTCTGATAGCTCTTTAGAAAGTGTCATAGCTTCATCTACTGAGTCTGTGCCCGATAAAAGATCGTCCATATAAAAATCTTCGTTTATAGTTTTTGCAACAAGAGTATTATTCTTAGCTTCATCTTTGGCTACCTGTTGGAGCGTTTTAACGGCCAAATATGGAGCAGATGCTGTACCAAAGGTGACTCTGAGTAATCGATAATCTTCAAGGGTATCAGATTCCTGTTGCCTCCACAGGATTCGCTGAAAATTTGTGTCTTCTAGGCTCACCAATACTTGGAGGAACATTTGTTTTATATCTGCCATAAAACAGACTTGTTTCATGCGCCATCTCATCAAAATGTTTCTCAAGTCTTCTTGCAGCTGAGGACCCACTAGTAATTCATCGTTCAACGAAACGTTGTTTGATCCTCTACACGACGCATCAAATACAACGCGTGTTCGTGTGGACTCTTTATCGGCTCGGATAACAGCGTGGTGTGGTAAGTAGACAGATCTTTTATTCTTTTCCTTTTCAGGTACCTTCTCGATGTATCCTTTTTCTATATAATCATTTATAACTTTACTATATTCTTTTTGCAGGTCTGGCGATTTCCTGAACTTCTTTTCTAATAATGTAAATCTGTGTGTTGCTATCGATTTTGTGTTACCATCTGGTGATTGTGGACTGTATGTATTAAATGGTAATTTAACAATGTACTTTCCTTCTTCATTTCTAGTAGTTGTCTTTTCGTACATTTCTTCACACAGTTGCTCTTCTTTAGTTAAGTGTCTTTTAATGTCTACGTCAATTTCCCATATTGATTTCAGCATGTCTTCTACGTCAACTGAATGATGCATGACAGCGTACTGGTTTTGATTTGTTGTATCAACTTCTCCAAAAAGTATCCACCCCAGGCTGGTTTCTTGAGCGCTTGGTGTGCCTGGTGGACCTTTGATTAGGTTGTTTTGCAGAATTTCAGCATATTCCTTCACACCCAAGAGCAGATCTATAGACCCTGACTTGAAGTAGGTTGGATCAGCCAGGTTGAGGTCTTGAATGTGTGCCCAATCTTGCTTATTGATGATTTTGGTGGGTATCTTTGCGGTAAGCTGCTTGGACATTACGTATGCCTTGATTGGTAAACAATAGTTTCGGTCCAATCGTGCTCGAATTTGTAGCTGTACCACATGTTTTATATCGGTCTTCTGGGATCCCACCCCTATAATGCTTGCTTTTACAGGTTGTCGTTCGAGCTTTAACAATTGAGTCGCCTTCTCGCTAATAAAAGCTGCCTCGGAACCTTGATCTATCAGCGCCCGCAGTAAAATGGTGTTACCATGCTCGCTTGTTGCTTCCACTACTGCCGTTGCTAAAAGTGCTGCTACTCTCTTCTTAGTACTGTAATGCGACGCTATCATTGTATTGACTTGTAATGCTTGCTCTTCTTCTACATGTGTTACGGCTGGAGGTGTTGTGACCGATGATTCTCCTTGCTGCTTTTTCTTCGTTTCATGTAAAAGGGAATGATGGCGCTTGTGACAAAGACGACAAGATACTGGCACTCTACACTTGAATGCCGAGTGTCCTGGTACTAAGCAGTTGAAACATAATTGTTTGGTTTTCACAAACTCTCTTCTTTCTGTAGGTTCCTTCTTGCTGAATTCCTTGCAATGACTTAAACTATGGTTTTCTTTACACATCACACAAACTTTCTCCGTAACTGGTGTGGCAACATGGCATGAACGCTCCTTTATTGTTTTATTGTCCTTTGATGTAGTACTATTTTGATTCGTTAATTCCAGGGTACGGAACTTCGATTCTAAAAACTTCTTGAAATCACTCCAGGTAGGTAAGTTTTCGAATTCTTCTTTATATGCATGTTCTTCCCAGTTCTTGTGCGTCTCTGGGTCCATCTTCTGCACTAGAAGATATATAAGGAATGGATCCCAAGAGCCGGTGTCAATATTTAAATTGTTTAAGTTGTTTAGGCACTCTGTGGTTGTATCTAACAACCCCTTTAACTGAGAAGCTGATTGAGAAGTCATCTTCTTTTGGTTAAATAACCTTTTCATAGAATGATTCAATAGTAAGCGTTTGTTGCCGTATCTCTTATACAAAATATCCCATGCATTTATATAATTTTTATCGGTTACCTGTATATGCTTCAACAGTGATTCGGCTTCTTGAGTAACACTAGTCTTCAAATAGTGAAGCTTTTGGACATCACGGAGTGAAGTGTTATTGTGCACCAACGACGTAAACAAATCTTGGAAAGTTTGCCATGATTCATAATTACCGGAAAACTTCGGTAACTCGATCCTCGGAAGGTGCACGAGGCTATTTTGCGGACTTGTGCAGCCGAAACTACTATTTGCTGAATTTAATTCCACTGCCGATTGTTTAGTTAACGAAATAACCATATCCTTTAAATCACCTTGAAGCACGTTAAACAAATCTTCATAAATAAAAAACTCCTCATTCAAAAAATAAGGCAAAGTTCCTTTCTGTTCCTTTGGTGTTATTTTTACTAATTCTTTATGGGCACATTTGAACGTATCCCAATAATCTTCGATTATTTTCATACGTGCTTCGATATAACCTCTTGTTAGGCGTGCTTTAGGACATTTTCTTAGGTTATTTTGCGTTTTTCGTAGCAGGTTTGCAGTATCTTCTAACACGGAGAGAAATTTCTGTTGTTCTTCAGTCGTAGTCATATTTCACGTAAACAATCTTGAAAGCAGTTGATACCCGATGTGTTAAGTAGATACGTAATTATTACTACAATAGTCTTCGTAGTAAACAACTTGCTAATTCTTGGATCATCCGATGCGCGCAAAAAAAAAGGTCGGCTTATCGCTGCTGTGGAATGTGAGCCTTTTGTTCTCTCGGTAGGTGTCCGTACTTGATGGATCCGGCTCGATTGCGACCATATGATGAGTGTGTTAAGGTTCACTATTGCTTGTTCGGGATTCGGGTTAAATTAAATACGTGTTGTTTGAACGCAAGTATATTGGCGACTAACTTCATACTATAATAATAAATGATTTTAAAGGCGACATGACTTAGACACATAGCTAGGTATGTGGATGTGCGGTTTGCGTAGCTACAAATCAATTCTCAATCTAACAAACGCTAAGACACAACTGTCATGGCAAGCTATACTTCGGGCCTACTGATGATTAAGATACTCACGACATCCAATCCCCCACTGGTGGTGAACTCGACCGGGAACATAGCAGTGTCGAGCGCAGTTTTCCCGCGTGCTAGGCCGAACGCAATCGCACCGCACACGTAGTATATAACGGCGATAAGAGGTACGCCGTGACACGCGCCGAACACGCTGAGGAAACGCTGGAAAAATAAGGAACAAAACTTCACGATTTAGTACAGGACTCTAGGTTATCTTTCAATTACGAGATGGAGCTTGTTCCGATCCAGCCTGTCCCTTGATGTCCTCCCTGAGCGACGCCCTAAGCCGTTGTACCCCTCAGGTCTGCCCTTAGTGTGTATAGTCGCTTAGTTTTTTTATGCTTGGGTGGAGGCCTTAAGCTCAAGGGACCCACAGGATAGTCCGGTTAAGCATACGACAACCTCCAAGGTTGACGTGCGAGATACCATACATCTACCCAAAAAAAAAAATCTGATGGAGCGTGATAAAGTACATAATCACACCGACTAGAATGTTACATCTGGCTTTCAAGTTTAGAATCTCATATTAAATCTTCTAAACCTACAGTACGTCGCGACTTTTCACTCATTTATTTCCATTCTGCTGCTCAGGTATTATTTTATCAAAGAGATCCATACCATTATTTTCTTGCCAATACAGTTGGATGTCTTCAGAGCTTCCGAGCTTCGTCTGCAGTTAGGACTTTCTGGAACAAAACACATTATTAGCCGCCCGAAGTAATTTTTATCGACAACTTATCGACAACAAATGGGGTTTAATGAGTATTACAATAGTTGATAAGGAGCTGACCCTTGAACAGTTAGTTTCGCTGACAACCTTAGCTCACGTTTCGGAAAGCCTAGATTTACCTTGACTCATGACAGTTACACAAGACAAGATATCTCTTGGCTATACGCAAGAGCTAGAGTGAAACTTTTTACAAAATCAGAAAGCCTTATGCAAGAACATTTAGTTGTAACTCCGCGTACACCTATTATGTAATCATGCTTTTACCTATCTTCAATTTAATTTCCTATTTTTTTAAATCAACGGCCTTTTCTAATTTTCCTTGTAATTCGTTTTATCTAGCCCTGCAAAATAGACGATAATAAGCGCTGTTAATTCGGCTAATGCCGCATAATCTCCGCTGGTCCCCGCTCACCACGTTCAGTACACAATTTTGTTAAGGGTTAGGAATGCCATTAGAGTTAACCGTTAATAAAAAAATAGGACCGTAGTTTAAAAGTTTGCAGAATCACAGCTGCGTGAAAACTGCCAGTAGGTAAGTGCGGCGCAGGCTGTGAAAGCAGGGGTAATTCACTTAATGCTTTGTTTAATTATTACTCGGCCGCTACTCCGCGTTGCATTAAAGCGATATTGTTAAGGGGAATGAGAAGGACCCAGCAAACGAAAATTGGTTTTAAATTAAATCAAATACTGAACTGAATTGCATAATAAAAGAATACCTTTTAACACAAAATAAAAGCAAATGTATTCAGCTAACTTCTAGCATAATTTCTAGATAAATATCAAGTAGTTGGGGGGTTATTGCGGCTTCACACCGGTATCTTGATTGTGACAATTATACAATTTAACACATTTTGAGACATCATCATATCTTTCTGCCTTTGCCCCATTCTTCTTGGGGTCGGTGCAACACGTTTTCTTCTTCCATTCTTCCCTGTCAGAGAACATCATTTACCTACTCCTTTCTCTTTCTTATCATTCCTCACAAAATCCATCCATCTTTTCTTTGGCCTCCTTCTCCCTCTCGCTCTCCGTCCATGAACATAATATCCATCACTTTTTAGTAAAATTTTGAGACGGTGAACTTTTTATAAAAAAGACCAACACATTCGCTTTAATAACCAGTTTACCATACAGAGCGAGGTACACATAATTCAATATTTACCGACCAGCCGATATTCGGCCACATTACCGAATGTTCAGCAGCCATAGGTGCTCTTGTAATGAGAATGTATTGAATGGATTGTGTGTGCGAGAACTGATATGGGTCCAATGGTCCATGTTTCTGTAGTTTTGTTCAATTTGATTCAGTCTACCTACTACATTACATACGCGGTCCTTCAGAGAATAGTTTAAACCGGCACGGAAAATGCGGACGCGGCTCCGGACAACTCTAGACAAAAACTTACCTTACCAACCAAACCAGTATTGAAAAATTGCGGAAGCAGTTCCGCACAGTGACATATAATGTACTGAAGTTGTCAATGTATGGTGTCCACGGCCGGTCTGCAATCTGCCTGTATCGGTTTGATGGATACTTTAGGACTCTAAAGTATCGTATTTAATCAATCTCGCTCTCCACAGTTTAGTGGTTGCTATAGTATAGACTAAGAGCCTGTGGAGAAACGCATGTTGGATCTCAACTACAGTTCGCTATGTCTATTCCGCTTTTGTTACTGCCAACACAGTAACTTCGATGTAATAATAAATCATTCAAGTTCCTGTTTTCAGATACGAGGGCAGTTTTTTTTTCTACAGGACCTTATAGGTTCGATACCGACGCCAAGTTGCCATCAAATCATCATCTGCTTAGCCTTTTCCCAACTATGTTGGGGTCGGCTTCTTGTCTTACCGGATGCAGCTGAATACTAGTATTTTACATAGAGCGACTGCCTATCTGACCTTCACAACCCTGCAAGAACTGGGTAATATGAGGTAGGACCGTTGGTAGGACCGTTTGTCAGACTTTCAGGCCACTGACTACCTGTGACGTCTGTCAAAGATCTTAAAATAACAGCCAGGACCAACGGTTTAACGTGTTTTTCGAGGCACGGAGGAAACTCGGAATGTAATTGGTCATTCTTCCTCGGACCAATCTAGGTAAGCACGACCACCTGAAGTCGACCCGAGCGGCTGTTATCATTCGGTCACGAGCTCCTCAAGATGTCAAGCTCCAAGTTATCATCAAATCCTAAGATGAATGCCGTGCATCCATAAGAAACTACCATTTTCAAAGATTCTTTTCCAGGTTTTCACATTAAGCCGTTAAAAAGGTCCCAGCTGATCAAGACTATCAAGAGAATAGGAGGATATCTTATTGTTCGGAGTAGTTACGACTTATCGTTAAATCATTTTGTAATATTATAACTGTCCATGCGCCCAACGAGCCATGATTCACAGCATCTGATATCGGTTGATGAATTGTTTGCTGGGTTATACGTACCTACTATTTAAATACACGAGCAATGTATAGTACAGAAGGTTAATAATAATCTCTCTCTCAGAACCTCGTGAAAGCCGAGAAAGATAAGAAAATCAAGTATCTTGACTTGGCTCGCAAGGTTGTTGACATGTGGGATGTGGACTCAGCGATCATTGTCCCGATTGTCGTATCAGCCCATGGCTTAATTGCCAAGAGCCTCGACCAATACCTGAGGAGGCTCTCGTTAGGCAGCTGGATCAAGGGCTTGATTCAGAAAGCGGTACTTCTGGACACGGCTCGTATTGTTAGGAGGTTCCTCTCTCTGGAGCTCTGACCAGCGGTAGCCTGGACCCTGTTCTCGATACCGGGCTACATTGTTTTATATTTTTAAATGTTTTTTTTTTTTTTTAAGGAATATTTAAAAATGTAAATAATTTGTAAAAATATAAATAAAAGAATCTGTCTCTTGCTTTGTGGTAAGTCACAAGAATGTGCCGATGTTATTGATTTTAAGTAAACAATAAAAGGTATTAAAATGTTTGTTGCACCCAAGAAACTACTTACTTCCCTTTTTGGATCGGTAACAAAATCCGATTTCAAGAGATTTTTTTTTTGCACGGAACCCTAATTCTTTTTCTAAAATAAACGTAGCTTTAGTTGTTCCTTATAACATCAGCTATCTACCAGTAAAAATCCTGTCAAATTCGGTCCAGCCGTTTTGGAGATTAGCCTGAACAAACAGACAGACAAATATTGAAAAAAATGTGTGTTTGTTCCATAATATATATTTGCATATGCATTCAGTAAAAAGCTGTTATTTTGATATTACAAACAGACAATTCAATTTTATTTATTAGTATGTATATGTCAAGATGGAAATATTTAATGGAGCTTCTGTACTTATTTCTGATTCGTCCTTTTCAGTGTGAGCAGACCTTCAGCCACATAATTCAAACTGTCCTGTTTGAGGCGTCCTGATAGCTTTATTGTCACCCAATGTAATTATAACATTCTGTTAGTACTACATCTAGTTGTAACGGTTTTGTTTGCTACATTGACACTGTGATTTTAATTAATTTTGCTAGTTTAACACACCAACATACATGTTTGGAATTAATAATGTGGGATTGCGATAGCAGAATTTCTGGATCAGAACCTTATTTCGTTATTTGTACAGAATTGTGTGTTAACATGTTGGTAAGTCATTATTTAGTTTTGTAGGAAACTGTTTGTGATCTTGTTGTGACTTATTACAAAACTAGCTTTTGCCCGCGCCTTCGCTCGTGTTAATTTAGAATTTGACAGTCAATTCGGGTTGTACTCTGTTTGTATAATTCAATCACACAAATATGTGGATGTCTCTAACTATTCTCAATCTCATTTTTTCTCCTCTTTTGAATCAGACTTTCACAATAGTTTTCAAATCATTTATACATCTTTTGCTCAAAATAGTTACAGCACTGATAACAATATTTGTGTCACTTGTTTAATTTAGTACTTTACAATTCTTTTTTTTACCTTTGTATAGATTATTTTTTATCAATTGTTTGTATATGTGTGAACATTGTAGGCTTTGTAGATTCCCAGCTGCTTGTTAACTTTTGTTAACCTTTTATTTTGTTCTACATTTTTTGTGTAGTAAGCAACGACTTATTGTCGGGCCTACGCTGTCCCCCCATACTTAAGTACAAATGCTGTATCCATGATATTAATGTAACACCAAATGATTTGAAAAGAGTAACCATGGAGTTTCTTGCCGGTTCTTCTCCATAGGAAACGACCAACCCGAACCGTGCACCTTTTTTGTCGATGTTTTATAAGTGCCCATCTAGGCCTATGTAAAATAAAATATTTTGATTTTAAATCATGATTCGAAAGACACGTGGCGCCATCTATTATCATAAGAACGTTATTGTTGTTTTCCTCGGGAACAGTACTTTTTATCGGGATGATAGGTACCCTATGTCCGTTTCTGTACACCTGACAACGTACATGCAAAATTTCAGGATGATCGGTTCAGTGGTTTAGGCGTGAAATGGTAACAAACAAACAACCTTACATTCGCATTTATAATATTAGTTAGGATTAGGATAAGTTTAAACTCGTCCACGTTCGAGCTGTTTACTGTATTTAGAACGTTTTTGTACTGAGATGGAAGGTTGCAGGGATCCGCTGGATGCGAGTCGCACGGGACCGGTCAATGTGGCGACACTTGGGGGAGGCCTATGTCTAGCAGTGGACGTCTTTCGGCTGAAATGATGATGATGATGATGTTCTGAGATGGTGTGTTTTTACCTCCATTTTGTAGCGTAGTCCTCCCTAAGACGAAGGGCCGTTTATTCGAAAGGCTGCGTCTTAACTGATGGAGGTAAGTTTCCACCCGAAACACTAAACACATGCTTGCGTGTAACACTGAAACAATATACAGTATATTTATACAACATTAGTTTTAGTATATGCGAAACCTGATACACGTGTCTAGTATTTTTATGTAAAGAATCTATGTACAAAATTTCAAAACTGTATCATGAAAAATTACAAAGTTATAAGCTTGTTCTGTTACCTAGTTGTACGCATAAAAACGCGGTCACCTCGCAGCGCGCACCTCGAGCTACGTCTTGAGCTCATTGATAATAATAATTTGGCAGTAGGTATCTAAATTATTGCGATAGGTACTTAAAGTCGCTCGGTGTCCAACTTTTAACTTTTTTAAATATTTTTGGGGTAAAATATAACATGGTTTAAAAATTATTGGAATCGATTCAGTTACTTATTCTGAACAAACTATATTCAGGTTTCGCATTTACTAAAAATAATGTTGTATACTTAAAAAAAAAAAGGACTAGTAATTACGAAGTTGTCATTTTAATTCACATTTTTAAATTATTTTAATTATTTTTTTTTTTCCGCAAAATTTCTAGTATTAGTTTACCGGCGTTTATATCTTCGGTCCGCGGCACTGAGAAATTAATCAGGAATATCCTGGCTTCCACACTGATTGATTTTGATGTGCCGTGCTTCTCCGAGGCTATTAATGCCTGGAAACTCGCTTGCCCGAATTCTGAAGAACCCGACCATCCATTTTTCCAGAGACGTTGGGACGAGCCGCTCTGCAGAGTAGTTCAGAACAATTTACTGCTCACGTCTGCTACTACTGCTGAGCGTGCGCGTCTGCTGGCTGTGGGTGAGTGGGAGTCGGGTCTTTGGCTTCACGCACTACCTTCGTCGAGCATAGGCACTTTGCTCGACGACACTACTTTCCGCCTTGCTGCTGCTCTACGCCTAGGCGCCCCTTGTTTTTCTCCTCATCGCTGTCACTGTGGTGAAGCTGTCAACAGCCTTGGACACCACGGCCTTTCATGCAGCCGAAGTGCGGGCCGCTTTGCACGGCACGCGAACTTAAATGATATCATCCGTCGAGCTCTTGTCACCGTCGGCGTTCCAGCTTTATTAGAACCAAATGGCTTGGCACGCGACGATGGCAAGAGACCGGACGGCATGTCTTTGTTTCCATGGAAGATGGGTAGGCCTTTAGTGTGGGATGCAACTTGTGTCGATACTCTTGCGCCATCCCATCTTCCTAGCTCATCGTGCTGTGCTGGGGCTGCGGCTGCGGCTGCAGAGAACCTCAAGCGGCGTAAATATAGTAACCTTATTGGTAACTTTATTTTCGAGCCGTTTGGGGTTGAAACTCGAGGTCCGTGGGGTCCGAGTGCTCACAGCCTTTTCAAGGACATTTCTAAACGTTTAGTTGACTCTTCCCGTGACCCAAGGGCTGGCTTTTACCTTGGCCAAAGGCTTAGCGTTGCCATACAACGTGGCAACGCCGCCAGTCTTTTGGGTACATTACCAGTTGACTACGTTGAGGAGGAGTTTTTTGACGCCATTTTTTAAGTTTATTTTTAAGTTAGTTAGTTAATATAGGTTATTTTAATTTATTAATGTATATAATTTACACAATAAAAAAGTTAAAATTTTTAAAACAAAAGCATATAAAAAAACATTTAAAATTATAAAAAAAGCCCATTGACATCAGGAACGAGGTCCAGGCTGCCAGTGGTCAGGGCCCCATCTCCTCACTATGCGTGCCTGCGTGCGTGCATGTCTATTAATATTATTGGAATTTATCAGCAACCGCCTAGAGTCTAGTTTTGTACCCATTCCTTCTCACCAACTACATAATATATGACAATATTTACAATAAATACATAATATCTACATAATATCTACATAATATTTACAATACATACATTTGATTTCTCGTTCGGTCTTCGTTTTCAAGATGACGATGACGTTCGATGTTTGTTCGTTTCGTACTCTTGCATATTATTATTAGACAATACATTGATTATAATAAAAATGTTACTGGACTAAATGACATTTAAAAAAATAATTAACCAAAATTAACATTTAAATGAAAACTTATTAAGGATTTAATGAATAACTTACAAAATAAAAACTTAACTCAAGAAAGCAAGTTGGCTGTCAATTAAGTGCCTTGACTGCACATTGGCAATATGTAGCAATATATGCGTGGTATACCGTATAGGACGGCCGCGGCATCAACTTCTTGCATGCCCACCGGAATGGCGCATCCATCAAGCCAATAACAGCCCAACCGTGAGAGCAATTGGCCTCATTAACCTTGACAGCAGTCCAAATTCCGACATATTTGTGGATACTATTAGCACTTTAAGGAAAGATGTATTGTCATTTTTAAACAATTTATTTGTAATTTATCTATATCATCTATATGATGAACTCCTTCTTCAAAAAGCGCGAGCACAGGAAGTGGACCTGGCAGAGTCCCGATGGTGCAACTAAAAATGAGATTGACTTCATCATGTCAACCAAGAAGCAAATGTTCAATGATGTCTCTGTGATCAATTCGGTGAAAACCGGGAGCGATCACCGCATGGTAAGAGGCACATTGAACATCAATATAAAGCTTGAAAGGTCTCGACTGATGAAGTCAACGCTCCGTCCAGCACAGATCCAGATCCAAAACCCCGAGAGCTTTCAGCTTGAACTCCAGAATCGTTTCGAGTGCCTAGGAAGCTCAGTGGACG
The DNA here is from genome assembly GCA_905163415.1 of Noctua fimbriata. Classification (NCBI taxonomy): domain Eukaryota; kingdom Metazoa; phylum Arthropoda; class Insecta; order Lepidoptera; family Noctuidae; genus Noctua; species Noctua fimbriata. Next base: position 4,754,548 of record LR990929.1, on the reverse strand, counting down.
AATGCAACGATGGGTTCGTGGAAACTGTCCATACGACTGGGTCTAAGTTCTTCAAGACACGTCGTGCACACAACAAAAGGTTCTCTGATCATACTCTCGAGCTCATGAAGGAGCGGCGTGAGATGATCCTGCAGTCTTCAGACGAGGCGTGGAAATACCGGCAGCTCAATAGACGGATCTCTAAATCCTTGAAGAGCGACCTCCGCCGCTTTAATACCGAGCGTATTAAAGACGCTACTGAGCGGAATAAAGGCTCCAAGGTATTTTCAAGAGATCTGGCTATTGGGCAGAGCCAGCTCACGAAACTGAAGACCGACGATGGCAGGATCGTATCCGCCAAACCGGAGCTGCTGAGGGAGATCGACAGTTTTTATGGGCAGTTGTACACTTCAACTAGAAAGCCCGTTGCAACTCTAGCTAACGACCCAAGAGCTAGACTGACCCGACACTATACCGAAGACATTCCGGATGTCAGCCTGTACGAGATTAGGATGGCTCTGAAACAGCTTAAAAACAACAAGGCACCGGGTGATGACGGAATTACGGCCGAACTCCTGAAGGCGGGTGGAAAACCGGTACTTAGGGCCCTTCAGAAGCTGTTTCATTCCGTCATACTCGAGGGGAAAACGCCGCAGGCATGGTGCAGGGGTGTGGTGGTACTCTTCTTCAAAAAGGGCGACAATGCCCGGCTGAAGAACTATAGGCCCATCTCACTTCTAAGCCATGTCTACAAGTTGTTCTCAAGAGTCATCACGAATCGTCTCGCGCGCAGGTTTGACGATTTTCAGCCTCCCGAACAAGTCGGATTCCGAAAAGGCTTTAGCACCGTAGACCACATACATACGCTGCGGCAGGTTATACAGAAGACCGAAGAGTATAACCTGCCTCTCTGCTTAGCGTTTGTGGACTACGAGAAAGCCTTCGATTCGATCGAGACTTGGGCTGTACTGCAGTCTCTCCAATGGTGCCAAATCGACTATCGGTACATCGAGGTGCTAAAGTGTTTGTACAAAAACGCCACCATGTCAGTCCGACTTCAGGACCAGACCTCGGAACCTATCCTTCTACAGCGAGGTGTGAGACAGGGAGACGTCATATCTCCGAAACTGTTCACCGCTGCACTGGAGGATATCTTTAAGGTTCTGGACTGGAGAGGGCTAGGCATCAACGTCAATGGCGAGTACATCCCTCACCTTCGATTTGCCGACGATATAGTGGTCATGGCTGAGACCATGGCGGACCTCAGTACAATGCTCGATGACCTTAGTAGAACTTCCGAAAGAGTGGGTCTTAAAATGAACATGGACAAAACCAAAATCATTTTGAATGCCCATGTAACACCCACTCCTATCAAGATCGGAGACTCTACACTCGAAGTTGTAGATTGATTATGTCTACCTGGGACAAACGATCCAGTTAGGTAGGTCTAACTTCGAGAAAGAGGTCAATCGTCGAATCCGACTCGGCTGGGCAGCGTTCGGGAAGATGCGTGGTATCTTCTCGTCCAACTTACCGCAGTGTCTCAAGACGAAAGTCTATGACCAATGTGTGTTGCCAGTGATTACATACGGGACCGAAACGTGGTCGCTCACAATGGGCCTTATCAGAAGGCTTAAAGTCACCCAAAGGGCAATGGAGAGGGCTATACTCGGAGTTTCCTTGCGTGATCAAATCAGAAATGAGGACATCCGCAAGAGAACCAAGGTAACCGACGTAACCCGAAGAATAGCCAAACTTAAATGGCAGTGGGCAGGGCACATTGCTCGCAGAACGGATGGCCGATGGGGCCGTAAAGTTCTGGAGTGGCGACCGCGAACCGGAAGACGCTGCGTTGGAAGGCCTCCCACTAGGTGGACCGATGACCTGGTGAAGGTTGCAGGGATCCGCTGGATGCGAGTCGCACGGGACCGGTCAATGTGGTGACACTTGGGGGAGGCCTATGTCCAGCAGTGGACGTCTTTCGGCTGCAATGATGATGATGAAAAATGATTTGTAATTTTATTTTCGTTTTTATTTTAATCAAGACTATACTGTAATATTATTGAATTCCACTGACATGTTTAGGTATCACGAGTTTATTAATTTTGACCTCATGATCATCTGCCCAACCTTTTCGGTCAGCTTCCAGTCTAACCGGAAATGTACACACCTGTGTACCAGTCAAAATAATACCTATATGTTATGTAGGTTTTATTTTTGACATATTAGGACTTATTTATATTATTTTATTCGTGATATGTATGAAATTTAATTTTTATTTTGCTTTCTGAATTATTATTGCAATTATAAGATGATATTTGACATTGTAATATGATAAAGTTAGGTAATGTTTTCGTTTTGTTGTTTTATGTTGTGTTATTTGATGATTTTAATTGTTTAATGAACCAAATTGCATTGTTATTTATTGTTTTTTTTATTTATTTTTTTGAAGCTAAACATTTTGTATGCCTAACGGCGGGACATAGATAGTTTCTGAATTTTATATATAAGGTCTAACTATTCATACACGAAATATTTTAAGAGTAACTTCTATAAGTCGTAAAGTCGCCATAGTAACGAAAAAAAAAATATCCGAGTGTTATTTTTTTACGAAATTATTAATTTATAATTCTAAAAATTTTTGAGACTTTGCATAAAATCTTTACTCCCATATTCTAACAATGACACTAGGTAAATACGACGTAGTAAACTAGCGTAATGGATGTTCAAAAATAAGGAGCTAGTATTTATTTTGCGGATCAAGTAATTTTAAATTATTTATTTTTTATAAAAATATACTCAGATAAAAAAAAGAAATCCCTTGAAATGGCTTCGTTATAGCCGTTAGATGATTCCCTGAAAATATTTCGTGTATGAATAGACCTTATATTATACCACTTACTGTTTTACTTATGTTCACAAAATAAATGAATTTGAATTTGATTATTGTTAGCTCTTAAGCGTTTTGGTAAAAAAAAACTGTTAGCTTAGAATGTATTTCTGAATAAATAAATTGGAATTATTACAAAGTTAGTAAAAATGTGGGAAAATGGAGTAATATACTACGTATAACTCAGTTTTCCCTAAACTAATAGAATGTAGGAAAGCTTACTTAGATAAATATGCGTCGGCACAGCGAAGATGGCGTAAATTGACGCCGAGGTTCTTCCCCACAGTGTCTGGGGCACGGGGGCACCGAACCCTGAAAACGACATTAGCATATTATATTATTTGAATAATCAAGTACGTATTTAGAGAACAGCTTTGTAGTATCTTGTTCTACGAGTTAGCGAAGCAGGCTTGTTTATTGAAGTAAATTAACTGTAGTGTAGTTTATATTCAAGTCTGACTATGGAACTAATTAGCACAAAGTACAGTCAGACAGATAGGTATAGCAATCTATCTAATCATTCAAGTAGCGTCCTCATTTTTGTCTTAAGTCATCATCTGCCTAGCCTTTTCCCAACTATATTGGGGTCGGCTTCCAGTCTAACCGGATGCAGCTGAATACCAGTATTTTACATGGAGCGACTGCCTATCTGACCTCCACAACCCAGTTAGTACTGGGTTATACGATACCCCTTGGTCAGACTGGTTGTCAGACTTTGGGCCTCTAACCATTTTTGTCTTAAGTATAGTATTTAATTTCTTTAAATTAGTTAGATCATGCATGGGGTAGAACGTCCTGAATTTGCTGCAGTTCCCCGAAGATATGTTATATACAGATACCACACACATTTTTTCCCACTTCATCATCATTCTCCTGCACTTGTCATTATTTGTGGTCGGCGCAGCATGTCTTCTTCTTCTATACTTCTCTATTACTCGTCATCTCAGCAGTCACCTCCTTTCTAGCCATATCATTCTTCACACAGTCCAGAATCCCCAAAAAAACGATACCATCTATCGTTTTTTTGGTTTGATTGAACGATTTTGAGTTGTATTTTGATGAACGGACGATACAATACTAGGTGTAAACTGTGTGTCCTCTACTCTTTCTTACTCAACATTGTCCTCATTGTTCTGTATGGTGTCCGGACGCAAAGAATAGCACCATCCCATATCTTCCCGTGGGTGTCGTAAGAGGCGACTAAGGGACTTACCAGAGAATGGGCAGCAGCGTTCTCTGTGTTTTATAACAACCATACTGCGATCGCCAACCCGCCTGCCAAGCGTGGCGATTATGGCAAAACCCCCCCCCTAGACCGGTCAATGTGGCGACACTTGGGGGAGGCCTATGTCCAGCAGTGGACGTCTTTCGGCTGATCTTTCGAATGATGATGATGATTGTCCTCATTTCTCCGCATCACATAGCCATACCACGATAACCGATAACAACTTTTCAGTCACTACTCATTACTTATTTCATAAATTCGCGTTACACCACACATCCCCCTTGTGTTTGTTATCAATTAGCATAATAAATTCATGAAGTAGTTTACCTACTACATCATGAATTTATTACAAAATAATTCTTTTACAAAGTGTTGCGTATACAATTATTCATATAGAATTGAAGTGGTTTGGTACAAATGGACCCATAGTCCTAAGATGCTCACAAAATGGTTTGTCTCAACCAAAACCGATAACTTCAAATATAATACAACATACCTAAAGCAGTCATGACATAGACAGTAAAGAGGAAAGTCCCGGACAAGTCCCAGTACTGTCCCGGAATTACCCGAGCGCCGCGACTGACTGCCTCCATCGTCAGTTGTCTCTGTTCCTGTATCCGTCGCTCTATTGCACTCCTCCACTTCGGAGACAGAGGAGTTATCTGGAAAAAGGCATTTTCATATTATAGTTTTTACCATTTTTTTTTTTTTTAGTATTGGAAATCATCAAATGACCCCCCCCACTCTGGGCGGAGCGGAAGGGAGTGTCAGACTTGTACTGACTAAAACCCATACATGTTCCTTCTTTGCCCTTTGTGTTCCAGGGCCGCGGTATCTCTTTCGAACAGTCCCGCAGCCCTGACAGGCATCGGCCCATGCGGCCCCTACGTGGTTGCTGACATTTCTTTGAGGCGCGCGTGGAACACGAACGCGCCGTCGACACGGCCTGTCGTCATAAGACGGCCGGACGGCGAGCTAGGCCATAACTCGCCGTCATAGTTTTCACCTTGAGGAAAATGTTGAAGACGAGTAATAGAGAAGTATGGAAGACGACGACATGCTGTGCCGACTTAAAGATCTTCGTGATTTTACCCAGAGATATGATATTTCGGATCTATATACGGATATGGATATAAGAATAAAATTATATCAGTTTCGGATACGGTTACGGATATGTAATTATTTCGGATTATCCGTTAGTTTCGGATATTTTCGGTTACGGATATTAGATTGAAGTAAAATATAAACACAAATAGTATGTAACAATTTGGTTATATTTATAGGTTTTATCTAGTCTAGGTTAACACTTGGTATTATAATCAGTCATATAGGTAAGTAACTATATAAGGTTACGCCGTATCCGTTTCACAAGTTTCGGATATATTTTTATTTCGGATATCCGATAGTTTCGGTTACGGTTACGGAGCTCCATAACATCCCTGGTTTTAACATCAGAGTCGCCATATTCGTTCATTTTCTTCTAGGTCACCGGGATAAGCGTTCAATACTGAGCTCTGACATATGATTGACTGATATTTTCATGCACTATCACCACAATTATGTTTTGAAGGGAAAGATAATTGAACAGAGGTACTTATATCTTTTCAGCCTTACGTTTGAAGTTAGCAAGATTAGTTACATTGTCCTGCATAAGGACAGATTCCTGATCAATAATGTCTTGCCAACTTATCTAAATAAATAAACCATTACTAAACTGTCAAAGAAACTTCAACCTAAAGAAAAACAAACCACTTACAATTTTATTACATTAAAGACTAATTGTAAGAGCACGGATTTTCACATATGACGGATAAAGGATAAAATACATAAATCTGATCCCGGTCGGGGTATAATGGGAGCCGGTTCTGATTAATTACCTACCCCGCCATGTTGCGGCGAACAAATTTAATTCAAGTAAGTACGAACGGTTTTCTGCATCATTAGGTGAGCTCATTGCCCTATTAGCTAAGTTAGAGCGATTTTCTATGACGCTGCGTGCCGTATGAGCTACACTTCAGGCCATGATAAAGTGGACACTTTTTATGACATTAAATTGTTCGATTTCCGTGTTAAAAATAAATGGTTTTGAGATACTTCATGGAGATTTACAAAAATAATTATGATTTTATTTCCTTTATTTATTTTCTTACACACTAATTACATTTTTAAATATTTCTTAACAAAAACCATTTAAAAATATAAAAAATAGTGGTCCGCCGGTATCGGGAGCAGGGTCCAAGCTACCGGTGGTTAGGGCTCCAGAGGCAGGAACTTACTCACAATGCGAGCCGTATCGAGGAGTACTGCTTTCTGAATCAGGCCCTTGATCCAACCTCCTAAGGAGAGCCTCGAAAGATGGTCGTCGAGGCTCTTGGCTATAAGGTCATTGGCCGTCACGACGATCGGCACAATGATAGCCGAGTTCACATTCCACATGTCGACAACCTCGTGTCCCAAGTCGAGATATAATAATGATTATATTATTATTAGGTTCCACTCGCGGCAATATTTTTTTTTACGCAATGTCCTTGTCTGAATGTAAAGCCCATTTTAGTCCAAAGTTTCATCCAAATTCGTCTACAATTAATTATTTCAGCGACTCCTTGAGGACTAACAAAAATAGACAAACATACAAACTTTCGTATTTATAATAGGAACGTGATGTTATAACTCGTTAAAAGACTGAAAAAAAAACAAACTTGTACTGTCACTTACGGGATATCTTCCGTGATTGTTCATTGTTTTGAGCTCCCGATATTCAAAAAAAATAATCACGGAAGATATTCCCGTAAGTGACAGTACAAGTTTAGTTGTAAACCGTGAAAGCTTAAAACAGTGTTTGAAAAAAAACAACTGACAGATTGTTAATGCGACAGAAAAATAAACGTTATAAACGTTTAAAACTAAGCCACAAACATTAAAAAAAAACAAATTACATCAGGCAAAGTTTCATAAACATCGTCAACTCTGATTTAAATTTTCTAAAGCGTAGCATGAAACGGGAAAAGAGAAATACCTGAGAAAAACTAAAAACTAAAGTAAAGAAAAAAAACTGAGTGAAAATTACTTCTAGAAAAAGATAATGCTTTTGGTGTTTTCGGTAGTTAATACCACAAGTGTCTAGAAAGAGACTTGGCTTAGCATGTCGTAAATTGTTTCTTTTTCATTCTTAAATATATTTTTTTCATTGTTTACAAAATCCGTTTTATAATTTTTATTAAGTAGAGTAAACTAACTAAATACATTATTAATTAAAAACTATTAAATAACCTAAAATAAATAAACTAAATTTAATTTTCTTCAATTAAATTGTTTGTTCATAGATGATGACAACTTAGAAGATAGAAAACAATTTGAAGAAATGTATTTAAAAAAAAACGTTTATTCTCTTCAAAAGAAATTCCTATTCTATAAAGAATTCATCAGTAGTGGATTTTTTTATAGACTTCATGTTATAGTTTGGGAACTAGACTATGAGTTTTTTTTTGCGATCTTACAAAGCAAAGATGCGTGTGTATTTGCAGTATGTAAGCGTCAAGTTGAGTAGTTTCTGCCTACATTCATGGAAAAAGGCGTAAGTTTATGTGTGCATTGGACTAAGCAAAATTATATTTAGGGCAAGTCAAAAATTCGTTTAATTTATTCATCCGTCCCTCACGTGTAATTGAAAATCATGAAAGTAACACGCATAATTATTCTATGAGTTTCTGTACGACCTGTGTATTATGAGAATAATATACCTACGCTGATAAATATAGCAAGGTGTTAAAGGGGCTAATTTTCACGAATATGCCAGGCGTAAATTTAAGTGCCAGCATCAGTTGAGTTTACAGATCATTATGCAATTCGCGTCGTCAGCTCCCAGTCTACACTACTCGAGGTATTAAATTTGCAGACAACGAGTACTATTTGTTTTCTTTTGGTTGCACGAACAACGTTGACGTAGACGGATCGTGTCGCTAATTGCTACTCTGTAAATACTCGATAAAACCTAATTGGATTACTTACGAATTCTTTGATATAACGCAAATTGTTTGAAAGACTTGAAGTCAGAAAAGCTCTTAAATGTGAAGGTCAAAACATAAAAATCAGGCTCTTTTAAAGGTGAAGGTCATAAAAATTACTTTTACGAAGCTTCAATGAAACTAAGTGTAAGTGGGAGATTAAAGAGAAATAAAAGTTGTTCTAATGTTTTATTTAAGAGCAAAGTTTTATTTGCTCATCTATATAATACTGTTACTTTGCCTCACTATCAATCTTACTCATCATCCGCCTATAGCAGTCCACTGCTGGACATAGGCCTCCTGAATCGCACGCCATTCAACTCGATTTTCAGCAATTCTCATCCAGTTGCTACCAGCCACCCTGCGAAGGTCGTCACTCCACCGAGCCTGAGGGCGTCCCACCTTACGTTTGCCGATTCGCGGTCTCCACTCAAGAACACGTCTACCCCAACGGTCATCGGTTCTACGGCTAATATGACCGGCCCATTGCCACTTCAGCTTACTTATTCTGTGAGCTATGTCGACAACTCTGGTTCTCTGTCGGATCACATCGTTCCGAATGCGATTGCTCAGAGAGTCAATCTTACTCAGTATTCATTTATTGTGATTAGAAATTAACTCAAAATTTTCTAGGGACACATCACAATGGCGATTTCTATGAAAAATGAGCAACGTCATTAACATAGTTAAAGTCAAAATCAAAATTGTTTACTTGCGGTAAATGTGGTACAAAAGGTGGTAAAAATAACATATTATAGAGCAATGACACATTTCTCCATAAAAATAGCATGCATTTATAAACACAAACATTGAATTTGGTAGGTAACTAAATAAAGTAGAATATTACGAAGTCTACAAAACAAAATATTATAGTATGATGCAAGTGAAACAACTAACAGAGAACAACTTTGTTTGAGAGAAACTTATAATAATAATAAATCTTTATTTCTTTATGCATAACAAATAGAAAATAAAAATAAATAAACAACTGGGCACTTACTAACTAAAAAACACGTTACACAAACTTACTACAGTACATATTTGAATGACGGTCTGTGTGCCGCCATCCAGTGGCACATTATTGGCCATCTTCCCTGCCGGCTACAGTAGCCACGAGGCTGTTACTTATGATCACCACTGCTCTGTCAACCGTCACGTAATCCATCCATCGTTTCCTTGGTCTTCCTCTCCCTCTCCATCCATCACTCTTGTAAGAGTGTATCTCCGAGGCCGGCCTAGTGATGTGTATCTCCGAGGCCGGTCTAGGAAGATGTGACGACATGATCTGCACTTACATCACGAAGGCTGGTTCGCGGTAGCGCAGGAGTAGAGTGCCAGGAAGGATATATAGGGAGGCCTTTGTCCAGCAGTGGCACATACAAGGCTACAAAAAAAAGTCGGAATCCAATATTTATATTGTTAAGTATGGTCAATCCTTTGCGATAGATAGATATGTTATATATTTCGTTATTAATAACAATACACCAGTTTGATTAATCTCCGTATTGGGGAATGATAAATGTAGTATTGTTTGATGTTATTTATTGGTTTCGGTCAAGCTTTTCTGATTTACAGTTTTCCGATTTTATCGTAGCTAAGTAAAACGCTGTGTTGTGTGTGTTTACTGTGCTGGCACTACCGCTGCGGTTTTAGTATATGCGAAACCTGAAACATGTGTCTAGTATTTTTATGTAAAGAATCTATGTACAAAATTTCAAAACTGTATCATGAAAAATCACAAACTTAACTACCTGGTTGTCCGCACAAAAACGTGGTCACCACACGCCGCGCCCGCGCGCGCGCCTCCAGCGTCGTCTTGAGCTCATTGATAATAATAATTTGGCAGTAAGTACCTAAATGATTACGATAGGTACTTACTTTAGTGTCGCTCGGTGTCCAACTAGTAACTTTTTTTTTTGGGACAAAATATAACATGGTTTAAAAATTATTAGAATCGATTCAGTTACTTATTCTGAACAAACTATATTCAGGTTTCGCATATACTAAAAATAATGTTGTATATTTTTTTGTGTTTATTGTTTTGTGTTGTATTGGTATGTTTAATGCACTGTGTGTGTTTAATGTGTGCTATATTGAATTTCGTGTGTATTAATGAGTCCTTGTTACTTGAATAATAAAAATGAATAATAATAAACAGTAATGAACATGCAGTATACATTTTTAGATTTGTTATTATTTTTGTAGGTCGTAACCTAGGTGATGGCCATCCCGTCGGCCTTTCATGGAAGGTAAAGGACAGACAGAACTATTTTAGCATTTCTAAAATTAGAATTGTCCTATCAAAGTTATGTAAAATATCTTCTAACAAATATTTTTTGAAAGCTTTTAAACAATTTTGTTTTGATGAAATATTCATGAGTTATTTCATTTCTTCCATTACAAAAAGAGAAGTAGGTTATTCACTCTGTTTCAGGCAAGACTCACAAGTGATTTTCTTGGCATCCGTACACAGACCGCCTCCAGAACGCAATTAGAAAATGTAATTATTTTCTGTCTGCTGTAAACCTTTTGTAAATTGAATCAAAGATTCCTTCCCCTCTTTTTATTTTCTCATCATTATTAGATTTTGTTCCTTCGGAGATGCTTATGGCACTTTCTAAGTATGGTTGAAGGATTTTTTTTTGTAACTTTATTTAAAAGAAGCCGGCAAATTACTGGACACGGCTCTTTTAATAAACACCTCTTTGTCATAGGAGTCACAGACAGCCCCCTGTGCCGAGCCTGCATGGAGGAAGACGAAACAGCAGCCCACGTGCTTCTGCATTGCCCAGTGGTTGCAACATACAGGGCAAAGTACTTCGGAAACCCAGGTACTCTCCGCGAGATTGTCAGCAACATCAAGGCGCTGCTGGCCTTTCTCGGGGAGTTAGGCTGAATCGAATAAATTTCCCACCCGCACGCAAAATACGCGTTTTGACGTGGAGTTGCGGACACCAGCCCGCTATACAATACAATACAATACAAGAAGCCGGCAAAGACATTACGTATCATTTTACTGGCTGTTGTCCTCGACCTTCGTCCGCGTGAAATAATTATAAAAATACCAATTCCCTATTTGAATTCGATTTTGTTAATAATCGATCATTCTTTTTTTTTTTTAATTCTATGAAAGCACCGTCAAAAGCTGATATTTTGAATTTACAAACAGGCCCAAACTAGATAGATAGATTGTTTAGATAAATCATTTTCGACCGAAAACTCTGGAAGGATAAAAAATAATGTTAAAAAAAAACTAATTTACAAGACAGTTGTGAGTGGAAACGCCGTAAAAAGACGTTCAAGGAGGACATAAACTGACCTTATTGGTGATGTCCTGGAAAGATCGAGTGCGTAGTACTCGCAACCGACGTGCGTATAGGACTAGACGTATGAACGTGGACGAAGCGTTAGGAATATACAAGGTGTAACATAATAAACGCAAGACCTCCCGTGAGGTCTCTCGGACCACGAAACTGAACAACTATTCTTCTACGAGTTCTTGAAATTCGCAGAAAAAAATGACTTTCTATAGAAACTGACGCGATCAGCTGATCAAAATGTACAGTAAAACTAAATAAAAACTTATGAATTCCCAAAAGTTACTGCAGGTTATCACTCATACCTGGTCGATGTTCCACACATTCGCACGAAGCGCTTTGCTACATCTTTTATTATGCGCACAGCCAAGGAGTGGAATTCCCTGCCTTCGTCGGTGTTCCCAAGTTCATATGACCTCAATCTATTAAGTCGCGAGTTATACACTGACCTCTTTATTGAGTCCTCGCGAAGGTATCAATTTAAACGAAATATTCTGAAGGTTGATCACGTATTGGTTCAATTAGTATCGTAATACCTACGTGGATTATGGTTATGGACGCTTAATGTGCCTTTGATGGGGTAAGGCGGATGACTCATTAAAGCGGTCGGTCTAGGTCTCTAATAGGCTTTTTTTGGGTCAGCTCATTCCATCGTTGACCTCATCTCTGTCCTCAGGACAAGATTGAGGTCAAGAGTAGGTCCATTTAATATAAAAAAGCCATAGAACAAAAGTTGTTCAGTTTCATGGTCTTCATGGTCTTCATTATTTGACACCCTGTATAATCGGATCGGAGCAGGTGGCCTTCTGTCGTGTGTTAAAGTTCATAGATGTTTTGTGGGTCCACAAATTTTGGTCGATCGTGTTTGGTTCAAGTTCGTATTCTAAGTAATTAATTACGCAGGTGCTGTCAATCAGGTGGAATCCTCTTGACGTCATGTTCGACTACCTTAGCAATCAACATATTACTGGGATTTTAGTCACTGTTGAAAACATTTATTTATTCCAATAATATCAGCAGTCTGTATTTTACAAACGACAATGTTAATTATATTTGCAGCACGATCTATGGGGCAAACTTGAGGAGATTATATCCAAAATACATGATTTTTATAAAATCGTTTTTCATAGTTGCCTGTTTGATCGCGTTATTTTTCTAAACTGTACACCGAATTATTGTTCGTTTTAACATAATTTAGGGCTGTTTTAGGTATCTATGGATATTAAAGTTACTTAAATATGACATTATATAAGTTTAAAAAAGCTATCATCAAATTATTAATTGACAAATGTTATTATAATGTAGACGAATTTTTGAACGACCATTTCTAGAATAATGCACTTTTTTTTTTACCTTTACTATGACTATTTATTTATTTGATGTTTTTTTCATCCTTTTTCTTTTCATGTATTAATTAATTCAAAATATATATTATTTTTTTAATGACATTATGTAATGACACCTAATGGGTCACTTATTTTGTATGTCTTAATTATGACAACACATGCACCCCTATTTATGTAAACACCTATGTTTCACAAATAAACTGATTGATTGATTGATTAATAAAGAAATCTCGGTGTTGCATCGTAAAACGTGTGAGGCGGGTCGCTAGTATAAAATAAAGTAAGTGTAAAATGTGACCCAATATCTTTGAACGGTAGTGTAGTTGCCTAGTTCAAGTGCCGAGTCATTAGGTAGATGTTGTCAAGTGCAGTACTACATGCTATCGGCGTGGGTGTGGGCACGGGTTACGTCTTCACCACACTACACGGTTGTTGGGTAGGCAGCTGCGTGTGTTGACGGGTTATACAGCATGTATAAAACAGGTGTGGTCCTGTTTAACTACTTCCTCCATAAAACCAACATCGTAGTCGCGAAAATATAATCAGAAGTTTCATACAAAACTACAATACTTACTCGATCCAAATGAATACTGTATGTTTAAAGTGTTTTTGTGACGGTAAGGGCGAATAAAGGAATTGTTTATAATAAATGAGGACCTCAGCTTTTTTTAGGGATGCGTACCTCAGCTGGCAAAAACGGAACCCTTGTAGGATCACTTTGTGGTGCGTCTGTCCGTCTGTCAAGACCCTTCTTCTCAGGAACGCGTGGAGGTTTCAAGCTGCAATTAATATCAAATACTCAAGTCTGCTACCCCTTAGAGCAATGACAAAATCAAACTTGTTAGTCAACGCGATCAAAAAATGACCGTTTATGTCGCATATTTTGCGGTTTCACAAAGTAATCAAAACCTATAGGAACTTCCCGTTGAGTAGAATCATGAAATTTGGCAAGATGCGATGTCATACAGCACATGTTAACGGAAAAATCAGAAAACCGTAAATATGTAGTGTAATAACAAAAGGAATTGGTACATTTATTGTTATCTTTTTAATTAATAACTTAAAATAACCTATATTAACTAACTAACTTAAAAATAAACTTAAAAAATGGCGTCAAAAAACTCCTCCTCAACGTAGTCAACCGGTAATGTACCCAAAAGACTGGCGGCGTTGCCACGCTGTATGGCAACGCTAAGCCTTTGGCCAAGGTAAAAGCCAGCCCTTGGGTCACGGGAAGAGTCAACTAAACGTTTAGAAATGTCCTTGAAAAGGCTGTGAGCACTCGGACCCCACGGACCCAGAGTTTCAACCCCAAACGGCTCGAAAATATAGTTACCAATAAGGTTACTATATTTACGCCGCTTGAGGTTCTCTGCAGCCGCAGCCGCAGCCCCAGCACAGCACGATGAGCTAGGAAGATGGGATGGCGCAAGAGTATCGACACAAGTTGCATCCCACACTAAAGGCCTACCCATCTTCCATGGAAACAAAGACATGCCGTCCGGTCTCTTGCCATCGTCGCGTGCCAAGCCATTTGGTTCTAATAAAGCTGGAACGCCGACGGTGACAAGAGCTCGACGGATGATATCATTTAAGTTCGCGTGCCGTGCAAAGCGGCCCGCACTTCGGCTGCATGAAAGGCCGTGGTGTCCAAGGCTGTTGACAGCTTCACCACAGTGACAGCGATGAGGAGAAAAACAAGGGGCGCCTAGGCGTAGAGCAGCAGCAAGGCGGAAAGTAGTGTCGTCGAGCAAAGTGCCTATGCTCGACGACGGTAGTGCGTGAAGCCAAAGACCCGACTCCCACTCACCCACAGCCAGCAGACGCGCACGCTCAGCAGTAGTAGCAGACGTGAGCAGTAAATTGTTCTGAACTACTCTGCAGAGCGGCTCGTCCCAACGTCTCTGGGAAAATGGATGGACGGGTTCTTCAGAATTCGGGCAAGCGAGTTTCCAGACATTAATAGCCTCGGAGAAGCACGGCACATCAAAATCAATCAGTGTGGAAGCCAGGATATTCCTGATTAATTTCTCAGTGCCGTGGACCGAAGATATAAACGCCGGTAAACTAATACTAGAAATTTTGCGGACGCCGAGTCCTCCCATACGAATGGGAAGAGTAGCTTGTATCCAAGCACGGTCGTCCAAAGCCACATTTAAAACGGATGATATAGTATTTTTGATAATTTGGTCCATTTTGTCCAAAAGATGAGTGTGCTTCCATAAAGGGGAAGCACGTAGGAAATATGTTAATTTTGGGCCGAAACAACAGTAACGGATTAGGGTGATGGCCGAATGCATATTAATTTGGAGCAACCTTTCCGAAATATCATTGAAATTTTGAATTTTTTCCTCGATAAAATCGGGAAAGGAATTCTCGAAGATTGAAGACCCAAGGAGACGAAGAGAACTTTTTTCAATAATTTTGATGTTAGGGGCTATTACGTTAAATTTAGGAATAGTCAGTTGTCTGTTGGTACAGTCCGCTAAATACAGTTCACATTTTGCAAGGTTTAGGTCAAGGCCAATTGAATGAAGTTTATTTTTTAAGAAAATTAAATCATTTAAAACAGTATCTACGTCGCCGCCCAGGGTTCCATCATCAAGATACCAAACGTTAAATTTAGAATTTAGCTGTCGAACAATTGGGTGAATAGCTAAACTAAAAATCACTGGCCCCAGGGGGTCACCCTGTTGACAGCCAACAGCAGATTCCAAAAGGTTGTCGCGATACAGTAATTTAGACGGGTGTCTGTAGCACTGCCAAAGAAAACTATAAGTTTGAGGTATCTCATTTTTAATTTGTGTTAACAAGGTGTCCCTATTAACTGAATTGAAGGCATTCTTTATATCAACCTTCAGGATGACCTCACCTCTGCCAGAATTTAGGTAGGTCGACAAAGCGTGTACGGCAGCTTCACAGCCCCCTTTGGAACCGTAACCTAGCTGCAGGGGCTGAAATTTTTCCGAAACAGCCTCACCATAAAATTTACAGCAAATCTTGGCTGCCATACGACGGTAAGTAGTACCCACGGCAATGGGACGAATGCCGCCATCCCTCTTGCGCAGGGCACATAAATTGGCCCCGTACAAGATGTCGATGACGGCCTCGTTCACCTTGCCGGAGAGCATAAGGTTAATTAGAGCCGTAAGTTCCTTCAAGAGTAACTCACTGGCCTCCCCGGCGCCTGAACAAATTAGGTCCTTTAAGTGCTGAGGACTTAGACCGTCGAGGCCGCCTGCGGAGCCGCTCCGGAAGGAGCAAACGGCTGTGACCACCTCTCGACCTGTAATGGTGAGGGAGTAAATGTCTGAATCAGGAGGGTCGGGAAAAGAAAGGCCATCCGTGAGGGCGGGGTGTTTGGACTCCAGAGATGCGAGTGTTTCTGGAGAACACGGAGCCACCACATCGCTACTGAAGAGAATTCTGGCTGCACCACTAATGTCACCTTCCCCTAACTTTGATTCAACCAGATGGGATACACCTCTCGAAGAAGTATATCCCTGTGACGTTAAATTTGAATAAAAATTTTGAGCCGAAATATTACAATTATCTTTGATTTGAGCTGTTAAAGTCTTTTTTGTGGTCAAATTCTTTTGAACATGAAGTATTCGGTAAGGGAAGGTAAGCAACTGTTCCCAAGCACTTAACGAGTTCTCTCGGACGGCAAGGCGCACACAACCTGCTAGGTTTTGTGCAACTAAGGGCCTAGCACCGCGGGGAACTCGCTTTAAAACAGGAACAGAATTTTTTAATTTGGAAAGGGTTTGCCAGATCGGATCAAGAGTAGATGTAGCCGAAGTTGAAGGTGAAAGATTTGAAACAGGGTCTGAAGTGGGTGCATTGGAAGATTTATGTACCTTACCAATATGCACATTCAGACCCCGCTTACCTTTAAAAAATCGTGCCTGGGTACAAAGTGGGCATCTCTCCAGGGTGTACAGCGAAGTTGAAGGTTGACTACTACTATTACCCACCACATCGCTGCTGCTACTACTCATTAAAGTAATTCTTAAGAAATAAACCTAATAAAAATAACTTTATTAAACTAAGATATAAAAACACTGAAATATTGCAAATAACAAAATACCTACAAGTTTATACGGAATCCTCAGTGCGCGAGTCCAACTCGCACTTGGCCTTTTTTTTTCTTTTCTAATCTACGCATGCAACATGCAACGTTACGTTGCGGGTTGCGTTACGTTGTCACGTTATGTTTTCTCATGCAACATGAACGTCCAAAAGTTCCAATGTAATAGTCAGTCTGCTAGTTTTGCAAGCGAATGCAGTGTGCCAGCGTTTGCATGAAAAGCTAATGATAGTTGTAACATATTGGTTTAAACCACAGTTCTGTATGAACTGTGAAAGGTGGCAACCACGGAAACTCATTTCCAGTTGTTGACTTTGTAAACTCGATGTACGACATGTGAGAATGAGGAAGTGTTGGCACGTAGTTCGTTGGTAAGTGCTAAAGTTAAATACGCTACTAGAATAGTTTGTGTTTTTGAAAAACTTTATAAATTATCCCCGCTCTATACAAACACGTACCTTTTACTCCTCGTCCCAACTAAAGCGAACGGTCGCGTGATTACGCGATCGTCGCAACCACGTAGCGTAAAAAAATATCTGCACGTTTTTAGTTGTAGTTTTATAACAAAATGGTCTGAACAAATTTTTTATCGAATGGAATGCAAACATTTTCGAGTACTTGCTTCCAGCACTGGCGCGTGAACTTGCTTCCATGGCGCGAGCACTTGCTTCCAGCACTGGCGCGAGCACTTGCTTCCAGCACTGGCGCGAGCACTTGCTTCCAGCACTGGCGCGAGCACTGTCGCGAGCACTGGCTTATTAGGGGAACAATATTTAAGTGGGTAATACAACACTCAATACTCAGTTCTGTGTGGTTGGAGTGTATACTGAATTATACCGCTTTTCACTCTGCTGCTGTGATCACAATCATTATTGCAGTACGTGATGATAACATAACATAGCACCAGTATTTCTTCGAAGCGTTAGGTAGGTTTATCACTTAATTGGGGGCGAACCTATTGGCATAACCGGATACTGATCAAGACTCCATGCTGCTACAGAGAAAGAAACTGAATAACACTTCGCCCGACCTGGGATTCACACCCAGGATCAGCATTAGCGATTGAGACACCTAGACCAACGAGGCATGATGAACGTACTCGTACGTGATGATTGTAACTTCAAAATACTTTCTCCACTGAACTTTCGTTCCGTATTAACACAGGTTTGCGTAAACTGTTGATACCGGTCACCTTTCGAGGTTGTCACAATCCCAAAAGGTGTGACATATTGATATTCAATATTGTTGCCTGAACGTGACAAGGGTCAAACATTTTTGAGATAGGGTCGCCCTAGGAGCCGATTATTATAATAAGATGCCGAATTCGTTTATGACCGTTCGGCTTCGTCAGTTCGTGGAGTTTGTAAAGGAAAGTTTTGTGGTTATATCAGAAAGTGATGTGATAATGACTTCCCTATTTGTTATCAGTGACGAAGGGTGCGCATTTTGAGCCTGTAAATATTGAAATTTCACCTTTGTAAATGTTGATTCTCAGTTTGACTTGCATGGTTTATTTTCGTCATAATAGCATAATTACATACCGAGTTTCTTCCGTGCATCGGAAAGCTCGCCAAGCCGTTGGCCCCGTCTGTCATTTGTAGATCTATGACAGTCGTTACAGATAGTCAGTGGCCCGAAAGTCTGTCATCCAGTCTTACAAAGAGGTATCGTATTACCCAGTACTAACTGGGTTGTGGGGATGATGGTGAATAGCATAATCAGCCTGTAACATTTCGGGTGGGTGGTCATAATATGACCACGGTTTCTAAAAGAGTAACGCATGGGAATTAAAGAGTGATGGATATGGCTGTTGATGGATGGAGAGGGACAGGAAGGCGAAAGAAAAGATGGATGGATTGTGTGAGGAATGATATGAAAGAGAGAGGAGTAAATGCTGCCGTGACGTCTGGAAGGGAAGAATGGAAGAAGAAGGCCAAGGGCAAAAAGATGATGATGAACATGCCGCCGGTTTCTACGCGATATTCTGCATCACCGTCATGTTATGACAATAGTGGTGATGAAATAAATTGCGCAGTGTTTGCATGTGTTCGCACTCTCGACGTTTAAAATGCTAAGTCGCGCCCGATTCCATCATCATCATATATTTATGACTTTAAAGACGAAATATTATCACGATGATTAATAAAAAGATCTTCAAAATTGCAAGCACTCAGATACACTTGTTAACCAAAGCCCAGGATCATTGATCTGAGCCAGATCACTGAATCAGATAATAGATTTGTCTCGTTGTTTGAACTTTGTGTAATTTGATTGAATAAGTGTCATGGTCTAGTGATTTTGAACAGAGAGACAGATCGGTCGGGTTTTTGATTGTTGTTTGATCTGAGAAATGATCGCTGTTGTGAAGGACGAATATTGATTACTTTTAAAGTAGTTGAGCAAATATTTGTAACTCAATTGGATGTCAAGTTCGCTCTGATCTTTTGTCTTCTTAATTAATATGCAAGATGAGTAGATAAGGAAATAAATGTATAGGTACTTGCTTTAGTGGAGCCTCGTTGGTCTATTGGTCGCAAGCGCGACTGCTGACTGATCCTGGGTTCGATTCCCGGGTTGGGCATAGTGTTATGGGGTTTTTCCATAAGGTTTGTTTCAGTAGCAGCCACGAATTACAGCAGTTACAATCCAAACATTGTAACTGGTTGATGGTAATAAGCTCGCACCCTATTTACATGGGATTTAAACATAACTGGCGAAATGTGGGTGTACTATTAGGTACACCTCTGCTTAACCCTTCGGAGATTATAGGCGTGATGTTATGTCAATAACGATATATTGTACTTTAGAAAGCGACTGTCGCACAGGATATGAGTGGCTAAGATGACTGTGTAAAAAAAACGATTTTTTCTCTAAAACTCGGTGTGTCACATTTACAACTGGGCTATATACGAAATTGTCGTGATAGCCTGGAGGTTTTAAAGTTCCAATCCGACAAGTACTAATGTGACTTTTGACTCTACTACTTTACTTGTACTTTCTAAGTTTAATTTGGACATCACAGACATCGGTGAAGAATACCGTCGTGAGGAAATCTGGACTAATAATGAATGTAAGTCTGAATTCCCCAAACCGTCTTGAGCAAGCAGGGTGATCAATGCTCATGCCTTCTCCACCAGTACTAGGCTAACAGTAATAGGCTGGTATTATACATAAGAATTTTTAACGTACAATTGTTTCACTGCAGGTCTTAGTACGAATCGTAAAATACGTAGAATTTTAAGCTTTCCAGAATCTGAATTTAAATGTTCCTAATTTACATTTTATTTCAATTACTTTGATAAAATGCGTCATTGCGAACAAAAGATGGTAGTTACTGAGATTATGCGAACATTTTTTTGTATTCTTTTCATTCTGTGTATCCCTTGAATAATCACATGACCCATTAAAATATATGCTGGTGAATTCTGAATGGTAGGCCGCCAAAATAGGTACTTAGTTCAAAGTTTTAAGTGAATTAAGTAAAACATAATTAAGTAAAAATAGTAGATTTTTTATCAAATTATTCTTTACCATTCAAGAGAAGACAGGTTCGCGAGAAGTGGAAGGTGTGGAGGGAGACCCTGGCGTGGGAGTGAGTACGTAACAGAGAAGGGTAGAAAAAAGAAAAGATGACACACCAACCTTAAACTATATCCTACCGCAGATGCATAATTGATTAGCCACATTATTCCTAGATCGAAAGCTGGGAAAGCCAAAGGGAGGGCCCTTTTCCAAAAGTGTACACGACTCCGGCTATCAGTAAAAGTAACATGCATAATTGCATAATCTATACTAATATTATAAAGCTGAAGAGTTTGTTTGTTTGTTTGTTTGCTTGAACGCGCTAATCTCAGGAACTACTGGTTCGATTTGAAAAAATCTTTTAGAATTGGATAGCCCATTTATCGAGGAAGGTTATAGGCTAAAATTTCACGCGGACGAAAGTCGCGGGCAACAGCTAGTATGCTAATAATTGGTGCAAGCAGGAAGGAAACAGCGATAACGCCAGATGTAATAAAAATCCATTTTGATTTTACATATAAAACTACACAATATTATATTCTACACGAAAAATACACATGGTATTTTTTCTGTATTTACGAATCCTATGTATACATATATTCTTCGTTGCATATACACTTTTATTTATGAATATTTACCGAAGAACATCCATAGCTAATTCAACATGGCGGATAACTGTTCCATATGCGAATTAAGGTAAGGCAGGAAACATAACATGGGGTAAACATCCGGTCTGTTATTGCCTATGGTCACTTCCTAAGTACTCATTTACATAATGATGTAAGTAGTGTAATGGATGCAATGAACATAAAATAATAAAAGTTGTATAAAAGCAATGTTTCCGTGTATTTACATGCTACATACAATTGATATTTGGATTTTATATAGCTACTGAGGCGATTCACACACGACAGCCGTCGTCCGCGTGCACGAATGCAAAACAAAATTAGGCTGATTCTTTGTATGGGAAGCTAATACAAAGCAAGGTCATGTTATACTGGATGTGTATAGCTTCATGTGTCGCCGTATATACGTGTGTTAGGCATCAACGGATTTCATAGTGTTGTGTGATAATCTTTGAAATTGTAGTTGAAATATCCTGACCAAATGTAAAAGGTACTACGGTTTTTTCTTTTTTTTTTGTAACAGCAATTGATATTTACTAAGTAGAGTAAATAAACTAAACTACATTATTAATTAAGAACTATTAAATAAACTAACCGCTCACCAACAAACACACACACACCCTAGATTAGTCTAAACAGGGCTGTTAACCCTACTATATTTAACTTATTCCATAATTATCGCGACAACGCACTTGGACATAGAATCTCGGTATTCACTACATCTTCTAACTTAACTAAAATAGCTTATCTCGCCAGGACCCTATCGCGTACGTGACAGACAGTCACAATGGCAACATTTAGCCTCTGGCTAAGGTAAAACTCAGCCCTTGGATTACGGGAAGCAGGATATGAGCACTCGGACCCCACGGCCCCAGAGTTTACTAAGACGTATTACGTGAACCAAATGTGTTTCTGAACCATCTTAAGACTGCAAGATTCAAAACTAAATTAACAAAGATCTACAAAGTTTCTTACTATAAAAATTCTACATCAAGAATATAACTTTGCTGTTTACAAAGCTGGCTCCGAAGTTACACAATTGCTGAGGAATATCTAGTTGAACTTGATTCCGTACACTTTCAAGAACAGTTTAGCTTGAAGCTTAACTCGCCTGTGGATAAGCGAGTGCTTAATATTACTATGCTTAATATACTACTATTAAATATTTATTTAATAGTAGTAAGATAGTAATAGTAGTAGTAGCGAAAGTTTTTGAAGATGGATGTATGTATGGATGAACGGATTTGAATGAAATTTGGCACCCAGACAGTTTTTAATCTGGATAAACTCATAGGATATTATTTATACTGGTAGTACGATACCGTGGAACGATTACCTAACTCTACTCAGGCGAAGCCTAAGGCATAAGCTAGTATACTTACGAATATTATAAATGCGAAAGTAAGTGTTGTTGCCTTTTCACGTCTAAACCACTGAACCCGAACTGAACCAACTGAACTTACTAAACCGAAGTCTGGATTTGTTGTGTGTGTTCGTTTAATGGCTAAAGGCTCGCCTTTATTACATGGGACTCAAAAATAACTAGCGAAATGTGGGCATTTCTATACTCTTCACCTCTACCTAACACTTCGATGGATTACAGGCGTGATATAATGTTATAATTAATTCTCTTTCTGTACAATTATGTCTGCCTTAATAATTAATCATCCAACGTTTACTGATGGCGGCACTACATAGTACCTCGTGGAGCTGAATTCAGCTTAGAAATACACTCCATATTTGGTAGAAAGCTGTTTCAGGCTAGCTTCATCGAATGGTTGCGGAAACATTGACGTAAGCACAGCATAGTTTATTTTACATTAACATGCAGCTATTTTTCTGACATACTTTGTAAAACGTTCACAAAGTTTTTTCAACATGTGTGACCTCTCTGTGGTTTTTATTTTAATAACAAAACATCTACAGAACATACGGAGGTTAAATTAGTCGCTAAAGGCACTTTTCTTTATTAACTTTATGCTCTCAAAATGCTGAAAAAACACATCGTGAGGAAACAACGTCATGTTCCAAAAAATCGTAGACACGTGACATCTACCAACTCGCCCTGGGGTCCCTTGCCGAGAGCATGTGCCGCAGAGGGGACATTTTAGGCTCATTATACCACATGTTTTTTGTCCATACTATGCGCTGGCCCTTAATAATATAAAGAAAAAGCACACAACACGTGTTGTTAGTAATGTTCGTATCACCGTAGCTCGTAGCCGCGTAGCGTCGTAGCCCCGCTACGCTGTAGCGCGTATCATTTTCCTTGTGTCATTTACCTGTAAGCTTGCTTATTAAGTTTTGTATGATTTAAGATAGTGTTAGGTGCAGGAAATGAGAGGAAAGTGTTGTTATGTCTGTCTTTTCTCAAACGTGAGGAAAGGCAGACCCGTGGTTTTTTTCATTGTTTTCTCAATAACGAGTGCTAGGTAAAGTTGGTACCGTATGAAGTTGGTTTGAAATATTAATCCTGACTAATAAATAAAACAGTATTCTAAATTGCCTGACTCGTTGGTGAAGTAGTCTGAAGAGTGACTGCTGAGTATGAGGTCCTGGGATCGATTCCCAGATCGGGTAAAGAGTTATTGGAGCGTCATTAATTTCTCAGTAGCACCCACGGAGTCTGGTTTTGTGCCCCATTGATGACCATAGGCTCGCCCCCTATTACATGGGACCTTAAAACATAACTGTCGAAATGTGGGTGTACTATTAGGTACACCTCTGCTTAAATCTTTGGGGATTACAGGCGTGATGTTATGTTTAAATTGCATAACTGACCTGAATAGTCAATATGGTTAAAGCCATAAAATAAAATGCAGCTAAATTATTCATTGTTTCTCAGTTCCTGCATAAAAAAAAAAGTTAATCAATGTGTATTTACACCGGAAACATCCAATCAATATACAATCATTTCCGCATCAAACGACACGACATTCAACATAAAACATTTCACCCATAACGGCACGAAATATGTGTAAAAACACGCAACACCATTCGCACATATTGTTGCATAAATAACACTTCAGAATTTTTCAGTTGCAAAACTGAAATACGAAATTGTCGGCGAACATTTTTCATCTGGTGCTATTTAAATTGAGATTTCTGGAGCTGAACAAGGGACTGTCAACCTTCGGTAGTATTTTTAGTTTGGGTGTACGGAAATTGGAATTTCTTTTGAGGTCACCCATTGGCCTGGCGTCTTGACTGGTCACGACTGTCACCGAATGAAAATAAGAAATTGATTTGTTGAAGACATTCAAATTTGAATGTGGTCGAAATGGGCCCAAGTTTGCGAGTGAAAGGTCAATTGAGTGTCAATTTATCGGTATGTTACGATTGAAATATGTTTTGGTTTTGATTGGGGCAAAATTCAGTTGTCAATCTTGCATGTTACATATACAGGGTGTAAACAGACCCTTCACGAAGCCGTCAACCAAGCATTCTGTGCATCAAAGTATTGCTGGGCGAAGACTTTTTTTTTGGGGTAAAAAATCACGTTTTACGGTAAAACTCAATGTAACGCACTCAAAACATTGTGCTGATGGATGCTTTGAATAGTAAACAGGTCATTGAGTCAATTTATAACCTTAAAAACTAGTATTTAAAAAAAACTTGTGAAAAAATTGGAACTTTGACCTCAAATATCTCCGTAACTAGAAGGTTCCCAGGTATGTACTCGTCCTCGATAGCCGGTGGAACTTCGTGGAGCATTTCCGACGTTTGGCCCCCAAACTGGAACGGACCGGGGCTGCCTTCAAGCGGCTCCTGCCCAACCTGGGGGGTCCAAACGCCTCCTGCCGGAGGCTCTACGCGGGGGTCGTGCGGTCCATGGCCCTTTACGGGGCCCCGGTGTGGGCGCGTTCTCTGAGGCGGCAAGCCGCCCGCTACCTGAACGCGCCCCAAAAGGGGATAGCCCTAAGGCTAGTCCGGGGGTACCGCACGATCTCCGGTGAGGCGGCGAGCCTCCTTGCCGGATTGCCGCCATGGGATCTGGAGGCGATAGTCCTCGCGCGCCTTCACGAATGGCGCGCGGAGGCACTACGTCGTGGGGAAACTCCACTGCCGCGGCAAATCGCCGCTCAGCGGACAGACCTCCGACGCGATCTCATGGTGACATGGAGAGAGCGACTGTTGCAACCCCGTGCAGGGCACGCCACCATAGTGGCGATAAGTCCCCTCTTTGAGGAGTGGCTAGAGAGGCGCCACGGCGCCCTCACCTTCCGCCTGACGCAGGTCCTCACCGGACACGGTTGTTTCGGGAGGTTCCTGCACCGAATCGGGCGGGAGGAAACGCTCGGGTGTTTCCATTGTGAGGATCGTCCAGAGGACACGGTGCAGCACACTGTGGAGGCCTGCCCCGCTTGGGCGGAGCAGCGCCGTGTCCTCGTAGAGGCGATTGGCGGCGGCGACCTCTCGCGCCCGGCCCTGGTTCAAGCCATGGTCCGGAGCGAGAGGGAATAGGAAGCCGTCACCACCTTCTGCGAAGCAGTCATGCTAGTGAAGGAGGTGGCGGAACGTGAGAGGGAAAGAGCCTCACGTCCCAGCCGCCGCGGGAGACGCCCTGGGCGTCGGGGGTCACGTGGTGGCCCCCGGCCACCGTAGGCGCGGGCCTGTGGACGACGAGTTATGGGCTAGCTCGCCGTCTGGCCGTCTTATGACGACAGGCCGTGTCAACGGCGCGTTCGTGTTCCACGCGCGCCTCAAAGAGATGTCAGCAACCACGTAGGGGTCCGCACGGGCCGATGCCTGCCAGGGCTGCGGGACTGTTCGAAAGAGATACCGCGGCCCTGGAACACAAAGGGCAAAGAAGGAACATGGATGGGTTTTAGTCAGTACAAGTCTGACACTCCCTTCCGCTCCGCCCAGAGCGGGGGGGGTCATTTGATGATTTCCCATCCTAAAAAAAAAAAAAAAAAAAGGTATGTTCCATAACAAAAAAATATCACAATGGCGGTTAGAACTTGGTTAAGGGTCGTTTTACACTCTTTATAGATCATATAGATCTTTGACAGTCGGTACAGGTAACATGTGGCCCATAAGTCTGACTACCAGTCTTACCAAGGGGTATCGTATTACCCAGCACTAACTCGGTTGTGGAGGTCTGATAGGGGGTACAGATGTTCTAAAGTGACGCACGATTTTGTGGTTTTGCGAACGATGAATGAAAGTCGACAACCACTTTAGGCACTGTTCGCGACCGTTTGACCCTTACTTTAAATTGGCAATAATTGAAATTACTTTTAGCTTTGACAATTCAAATGTGAATGTGATTAATTCTAATACAAAATTAAATAGTAAAAATTTAATTCTTTAAACTTTGACGTTTTCTAAAGACCGAGAGTCGCTTTTCATGTTTGTCTGTTTTTCTGAACTTAATTTATACCTATTTCGGGATAGGTTTAAATATAAATTTCACCATCATTTAGAATATTATTCTGGAAGGATAAATAGGGTGTACATTTATATTGGTACATACATACAAGAGTATGAAGACCAGGTTGTATAGTTCTTTTTCCTCTATAGGAAAGGGAGGATCCTCTGACCAGACTGGTTTGTGTCTGGTGGGGCACTGCCCGAAAATCGGATAACTAATAGCGCGACTCAGAATTTTGATGTTAGTTCTTCCATTGTGGCGTAGATGGCGCTTTAGTACTTTTTGTAATAAGTTGCTTGAGTACTTTTTTGTAGTGCCGCATAAAATATTAAACTTATACATGATAAAAATAAATCTCATAGTTTTGTCAAGTCATAAAAACCGCGCGAATGAGTGACGGGTCGCTAGTTTCATTATAAAACCACGAGAATCTCAAAGCCAACCCACCCGTCGTGCCATGGCAACCGTAACGATTCGCCAAGCGATGGCGGCGCGGGTGAATTCTTTACATGAAATCAAAGGAGGGAATCCCTTAAGGAATTTCCAAAGAATTCGAGACACGCGATGCTGGCAACCCTGTCCTACCATTGTCATGAAACACACAATAATATTACCAAAGAGATTTTAGCTCAAAAAGTTTAAGTCACACATGAATGGAGCTCATTTACGGCCACGGACATTTTTTTTGAAATTTTTGAATTTCGAGCTCAATTTAATTTTAGAGCGCTGAGTTGAATTTTATTTTAGACCGGCGTGTAAACTAAAATGTGCTTTTAAATGTGTGTTTGTGTAATATTCTGTTGCGAGTTCGTTATTTGTTTATTCGCGGAAACTTGTCAAAGGGCTTTGACAGTAAGTAAATACAGAGTTTAATTTATGTTGGTCCGGCAAAGTGGAAGTATTAACTTAAAACAACGTTATGCTATTCGTTGGTACACTAACTCCTAAAGAGAATTTGATGAAAATGTTGTGTTGCTACACATTAATTCTGTACTTTACAAATTCAGACGTCCATTTTCTATTCGCCTGGTGTAGCCGGTCTAATTTAGTAAAGTTTATAACTCCATGTTGTTTTATTTGATTCGAGGAAATAATATAATAAGCCTTCATTTATTCATAGACTAGTTAAATAAATGTTTTTGTCTACGAAAAATAGCCAAGTTTCGTAGAAATTGTGATATAAGACAGGTACAATTTTTATTCATAAGGGGGGGAGAGGGGGGGGGGGGGTTAAATTGGCGCTTTAGCAGAGTCAAAATAGGATAATAATATGGATCTCGTTAAAACTCTTAAAATAGTTCAGACGCGGTTAATATTACGAATTGTCACTTTGAGACCATTTTACGAATTGTAACGTAATTCATATTATTATCCTATTATGATTCTGCCAAAGCGACCATTTTAGGCCCCCAGATGTGAGGGCTGGAAAAGGTATTGAAACATTACCTAGTTAAACATCATGCCTGTATCACCCAAAGGTTTAGGCAGAGATGTGAAGTACCACCAACATGTACATTTTACCTCTCTTGGTAAAAGAGGCCAGATTATATATTTCAAATTCTAATTTTCAAATTCAAAATATTTTATTGTGGGCATATTTTAGTTACAGGTCTAAACAATAAAGTTCCATAATATTAATAGGCATACAATATTTATGTAGTGGCAATACATTTAAAATTATTTTACATGTTAAATTTGGTTATTATAAATGTCAAAATATCAATATACAGTCAAATTAATACATGGTCAACGATTCAATCAATGATTCAAGAAATCTTGGATCGTGTGAGCTATGATTGTGTCTATGTTATTCTTGTTTTCTGAACGATAACAACCATGGTGGAACCAAGCGAAATACATACAGGGTGTAAGCAGACCCTTCACATAGCCGTCAACCAAGCATTCGGTACATTAAACTAAGTAACTTTACGCAACTATTATTGCCCGGAATTGACTTTTTTTTTGGGGTGAAAAATCACGTTTTACGTTAGGACTCGATGGAAAGCACTCAAAGCATTGTACTGATGGATGGATTGAATAGTACGGGGGTCGTGGAGGTGTGTAAAGTAAAAGTCTTACATTAAAAACATGTATTTAAAAAAAAGCTTGTGAAAAAGTTGGAACTTTGACCCCCAATATCTTCGTAACTAGAAGGTTCCAGGTATGGTCTAGAACAAAAAAATGATCGCAAAGACGGGGAGAACAAGAGCCTTTTGGCTATGTTAAGGGTCTAAATACACCCTTTATGTAATAGGAATTTTATGTTTATAATCCACTGAGTATGAATGTTGACGGCTATAAGAGTAGAAGAAGGTTGAAGAAACGATGGATGGACTATCTGAAGCATGATATGTCTAGAAAAGAGGTATCGGACGAGACGACGACGAATAGAGAAGTATGGAAGAAGAAGGCATGCTGCGCCGACCCCAAATAATTGGGATGAGGGCAAGAGAATGATGATGATGAAATCAAAAGATGCACCAAAAAATTACTGATTTCAATGACAACAAGATTTTTTAAACGATTTTTAAGAATGTGTAAGCGCAGCCTGTATAAAGGTTGTAAATATACCCTTAACATATCCGAAAGGCAATTGTTCTCCCCGTCTTTGCGATCATTTTTTTATTCTGGACCATACCTGGGAACCTTCTAGTTACGGAGATATTGGGGGTCAAAGTACCAAATTTTTCACAAGTTTTTTTTAAACACATATTTTTAACGTAAGATTTTTACTTTACACACCTCCACGACCCCCGTACCCCGTACTATTCAATCCATCCATCAGCACAATGCTTTGAGTGCTTTCCATCGAGTCCTACCGCAAAACGTGATTTTTCAACCCAAAAAAAAAATCGATTCCCAGCAATAATTTTTGCGTAAAGTTACTTAGTTTGATATACAGAATGCTTGGTTGACGGCTATGTGAAGGGTCTGTTTACACCCTGTATAATTTCTAGGCATATCTGAATATATTTTACATGCTCAAGGTCTTAACCCGTAACCCATGAAATAACACGACAACTTTCAACATAGCTGACATGATAAATCGTCTAAAGACGTTTTTTGCAGCAACCCTTACAGCGCGTCTGAGCGGTAAGCGACACGTGGCACGTCAAATTGTCTTCCAATACATTACCTGGTACGGCGTAAGATCTTGATGCCGTTTCTACTCAAAAGCGTTGCAATTTATCACAGACCCCACTCATGTATGTTATGTGCAAGAATTCACACAATTTCTTTTTAACAATTTTTTTTTTTGGTTGAGAAAACGGTGTGTAATGCGTTTGAGATTAGGTTACGTTATTATAAATGGAGGTTCTTGGTGCCCCATATTTTCATCTCTAGGGCCATAACATAACATAACGCCGGTAATCCCTGAAGGGTAAGGCAGAGGCAGAGGTGTACCTAATAGTACACCCACATTTCGCAAGTTATGTTTAAGTCCCATGTAATAGGGGGCGAGCCTATTGCCATCAACCGGGGGAAAATCCAGATTCCGTAGCTGCTACTGAGAAATTCCTGATGGAAAAAACTCAACAATACTTTGCCCGAACTGGGAATCAAACCCTGGACTTCAAGCTCAGCAGTCGTGCTTGCAACCACTAGACTATCGAGGCAGTTTAGGCAAATAAAACTAAACTAGGAAATATGCAGAAAACCAAGCAAAGGATTTGGCATTTGTAATGTCTTTAGGCCTGTAGTAGAAATGCGACAAGCTAGATTGGAACATATGCTGTGGTGAACAGTCATCAAGGATTTTTGACAATTAAACTCTTGGTACCGTCTCCTAAGGACATTTAAAAAAAAAATACATTTCATATATTATTATTTTTAATTTTTTAAATATTATTGAAATATAGTGCATTTAAATATAACACCTTGTACTTTGAAGGCGAAATTCAGCTCCTTACGATCAAACGGAAGCTTGAGTAAAAAATACGAACAGAAAGCGATATTTAACAGTGTGAAATATAAATTTACGTATTATCACAACAGACCGCAGCCGCAGGCTAGAAGATACGCCGCAGGCTGGCTGTGCGTGACATCGCGGTAATCGTGAACCTGACAACATCGGCCACGGCGCCCGCGCCGTTCATATTGTGGTGATGATTCAAGCACTTTAATACTCATGACACTTTCATATATCAGTGTTGACGCGGAGGAGCTCGTGGCTAAATAATGGCAGCTGCTCGGGTCGATTTTCTGGTTAAGCCGCGCTTGCCTAGGTAGGTGCGTGGATGGGTGACCACCCATTGTTTATCAAGTTTCCTCTGTGCCTCGGAAAGCGCGTTAAGCTGACGGTCTCGGCTGTCAATTGTAGATCTTTGACAGTCGTTAAGTAGTCAGTGGCCACCAGTCTTAGCAAGGACTATCGTATTACCTAGTACGAACTGGGTTAAGGTCAAATAGGCAGTCGCTCCATGTAAAAATACTGACAGTCAGCTGCATCCGGTTAGACTGGAAGCCGACCTCAACATAATTGGGAATAGGCTAGGCAGATTATGATGCTAACGCGGTGACTCTTAAGGCCTCGTTTACTGCCTCGGGCGATTCCACTTGCTTCAAGTGACATGCACGTTTGTCAGTTGTTTCCTGTTGATTCCCTTTTGTTCCTTGTTTCCTGGTGACTCGTGGCTCGTGGTTCTTAACAATTTTTTAAATTAAATTTGTTTTCTCCTGAGCCGCTGTCTCAACAGCCCGTAGCTCGCGGCTATACGGCAAAAATATAAAATAAGTAGCTGTAGCCCGCGATATCGTTCGCGTTTAATGATGTGTTTATTTTATTGTGTTTGGTTGGCTTACAGCTAACAATACAAAAATTAATAGCGAGGCAAACAATGACAAGCCATTTACAAGTCTCCACAGTTAGCAATAAACTATTGATGCACAAACTAATAACTAAGCATAATATCAATAACTAAGCATAATGTAGTAACAAAGAATAGAAATTTAATATTAAATTGAAAACCTGCTCAAGCAGGCACGCATGCGTAACCACTATTAAAATTCATCATTAACAATATAGCTTATGTCAGAAAAAAAGTAGAAAGTAGGCTAAGTGCTGTTCCAGACTATTAATCTATCTTTGTGCTTTTCATCAAGATCCGTTTAGACGTTCTGGCTTGATGGAGGAACAAACATGTGTGCATCCAAACTTTCGCAAAACTTTAGTAGTAACAGTAAGATTCACAAACCGTTGCAGACTCATGTTGATTCAATGTCATCATCTGCCTAGCCTTTTCCCAACTATGTTGGGGTCGGCTTCCAGTCTAATCGGATTTTACATGGAGCGACTGCCTATCTGACCTCCATAACGTAGTTAGTACTGGGTAATACGATACCCCTTGGTAAGACTGGTTGTCAGACTTTTTGGGCATCTGACTACCTAACGGCTGTCAAAGATCTACAAATGACAGCCGGGCCCAACGGCTTAACGTGCTTTCCGAGGCACGGAGGAAACTCGGTATGTAATGGGCGGTCACCCATCCACAGACCAACCTAGGCAAGCACGGCTTAACCTAAAGATCGGCCCGAGCGGCTGTTATTATTTAGCCACGAGCTCCTTATATTCTCCTCATGTTGATTCAATGTAAATTGTACCTATCATTAGGTTGTGAAAATTTAATATTCATAAAGGACAGAATATAATATACGTTAATCAAAAGTAATTTTTCAGCTATCGTAATTCCGAATGTAAATTAAATTATTACCTGCATGTGTAATTAATTGCATACCTACATAAAGTGAATGTCACCGCGTAAATGAATACGATTTCATTGCAACTTTTTTGGGACCTTACATTTATTGATTAGCCTGAAAAGGACAAAATATACCTAGTTTATTTTTGTCAAATTAGCTATATTATATTTCCATAACACAGTGTTGCTTACTACAAACCAGCTACTCCCAAAACTGGCTCAAATTCAACGTGCACAGGATTATCAGCTTCTATATCCCCAATAAACAACAATAAATGATGGGGTCTAGCCCCACGGGGAGCGAATATAAACACAATAAATTAATTTACAAGGGTTTATTAGAGCAGATTCCATTAGGTGCAAAGGTGAATCGTACCGACATACTTAACCGACCTGTGATGTGGTGAAAGGGAGGTTCAGATTACAAATTAGTAGTAGGGTTGCCAGTTATTTGACAAGGAGTTATGAGGTTCTACGAAGATGAGGATAGCACAACTCTGGCCCTACATTATGCCCGTAGTGATGTAGGAGAACCAATATTCTATAATATATTAAAGTTTCTTAACCTTCAACATTATGGAGCGTGTATTCTATGTTCAAGACAACATTAAGTACTAAACACAATGTACGTTTAAAGTATTTCGAGAGACTAACATCGTTTCTCAAAAGGCAATCTGATGGATTTCAACTGAAAAATACGTAAGTTTTCACTTCTCAAGACGTAGAAACCATCTTAAACCAAGCGCCTGATGAAATATAGCTAGTAAGTTTTTATATATTATAGAATATTAAAGTTTAAGTTTTATATTAAATTTAATATTAAAGTTTTTTATCATTTCATTCATAAAAAACTGATGCTCAAAAAACACTAAAAACGTCTAAAATAACTTTTATCGGAAGTCGGTGACTTGTTTGTTTCATTGACTTGTTTTGCCACCGACTTTCGAAAGTAAAGTTATTTCAGACTTTTTTGTGTTTTTTTGGAAATCAGATTTTTTTTTTCAGCAGTTATGGTCTCGTCTAACTGTTCCTCAATAGCAGGAGTTCCTGGTGGAAACTTGCCCGGCCCGGGAATCAAAACCATCAGGATATTTTACAAATCGTGTTTTTCTCTGCATTGGTTTTGCTAAATCAAAATCAAAATATTTTATTTCACATAGGCCTAGATGGGCACTTATAGAACGTCGAAAAAAAGGTGCACGGTTCGGGTTGGTTGTTTCCTATGGAGAAGAACCGGCAAGAAACTCCATGGTTACTCTTACGCTAGTAAGTGATACCAAAACATTCGTTACATTACTAATTGATTATCTTCGTAAATTAATAAAAACGGTTTTTAAGTCTATGCCATTGGTTGTGTTACCTCTTTGATCGTTCGAACAAAAATAAAGCGAGAAGGAAAAAGCAGTTTCCGTTACAGTGTAGGTACAGAAGCAAAGGAAAATGATCAAAGGAATATCCTGGAATATCGTGGAATCTGAATAAATTTGTAATCTGAGATATTACGCGTGGATCAATGGTCTGTAGTGAGACGGAATACTTTCTGAATGAAATACTTACGGCATTTTCTTTTGTATCGGGTTTCCTCTTTGTAAATATTTATTTTTAGCTTCCTGAATTTAAAGCTTCCACTTACTGAATACATAATTGTGATAGGTTAATTGTATAGCATTTTCCTGTTGAATGCAAAATGAATAATCCTATTTGCCGCCTGCACAAATGCGTGGGCAGCCCATATCTCTTTTTCAGAGATGTCTTATAATGAGCTCCCAAGTGTCAACATATTCCAATTTAAAAATATGTCTCGTTAACACATTTCAGGAGTTAATGGAAAACCAGTGGGCGCTTCCCTCACCATGGACGGTTTGTTGTGTTGATGTAGGTAGTAGCGTGGTTTTTTTGTAAGCTTTTATTTAATTAGTTAGTATGTTTTGGTCAAATCTTGCAACACATTTTCAAACCTGTTCCCCGCAACCGATTGATCTGAAATTTTGCGCAAACCTTTGGTTCTGGTGACAATACATTTTTCTGACAGATATGACTTGATCCTGCAGCCAGGATCGCCTCATCACGAGAGAACTCCTCAACGATTAAGAATACGGACACTAAACTTTGTAAATTTTTAATTGAGAAAGCATACTACACGATCCAAGATTTCTTGAATCATTGATTGAATTGTTGACCATGTATTAATTTGACTGTATATTAATATTTTGACATTGATAATAACCAAATTTGACATGTAAAATAATTTTAAATGTAATGCCGCTACCTAATTATTGTATGCCTATTAGGCAGGACATATTGGAACTTTAATTTATTGTTTAGATCTGTAACTAACATATGCCCACAATAAAATATTTTGAATTTGAATTTGAAAAAATTTGTATACGCGTTCAATGTTGATAATCCTAATTTTCCTTTCATTTAAATAAACGCTGGTTTTTTTAAAACACGAGCTCCTCCTAACACAGTAAATTTTTGATTAACCACTCACCAAAACTATAAGCTAAACTATTCACCATTGTCCCGCTTCGAGATAGAATACCAATCCTAGAATGGACAGTTCAACTATCCAACGGTGTGGTTTTGTCAGCCATTCCATAAATCCAGCTTGTTTCAGTAGCTTAGTAATCTAAGCTGCCGAAGCTAATACCGACTGGCGGTTCTACGGAACTGCGGAGCTATTCCAGAGGTCACTGACCGATGGACGGTATTAGGAATTTCGGATTCCGGTATCGTTGTTTACGAAGATTCTGATTTGAATATTTTGCTGGAGGTATGTCGCACGTTACAAATCTTAGGCTTTGGCAAACTTTTGATTGCTTTTGGTTTTTAATATATTTTTTATCGATGAGGTGCTTAAGTGACATGATTTTAGTCTTAAATATTTTTATATTTTTACCGAAAACAGTGTTATTTTTATTAAATTGTTAACGTTATAATATCTTTGTGAACCTATTTTCGTAGTAAGATTTTTATCAAATGGTGCCCAAAACTACGGCACTGTTTTGTTTGTCAATAACAATTTACTATAAACTATTAAGATGCCTAAGAAGTTTCGGAGATTACCCCCTATAACTAGAGATATTAGAGCTAAAATAATAATTTCAATTTGGTTCACACATACAACTCTGCAGATTTAAACACTTCATTCCGCATTCCAGGTAACATCCCAAGAGCATTACTACTAGATTCTCTTTAGAGATTCCCCAAACTTTACTATTCAGACTCTTAACACAAACAAGTGGAAATCCGATTTCCGTTT
Organism: Noctua fimbriata; assembly: GCA_905163415.1. NCBI lineage: Eukaryota > Metazoa > Arthropoda > Insecta > Lepidoptera > Noctuidae > Noctua > Noctua fimbriata. The sequence goes on along the minus strand of LR990929.1, from coordinate 4,719,208 downwards.
CCTGAATTCCCGCTTTGCCTACAAACAAACATTCTTGCTAATAAAACTATAGAGTCGACACGTGTTATCTATGTGCTGTTAGGAGCACGAAATGTCTTAAAATTTTACACCGATGTCATGGAGTAAATAGATACAGAAGCTCCACACAACGAGTGATGACGCACGCACACATTGTCACCCGTCTACGTATAGCGAGTGCAAGCCCGCTACAGTATTAGCAACCACAGCAACTCCTAAAAGCTAGATTCAACAGTGGCCGAGGCAATGAAGCTCAATGAGTTCCGAAGAAATTATCCAACTGTCTTGGATTCCACAACGAAATAATCAGAACAGAACAGTGGAGGTGTAAGAAAAAACATAGTTTCCATTTCATCAATGTCATGCACTGACACGGAGGAAATTGAATTGACGGTATAGATACACTTTTTTTAAATCCAGGTTTTAAATAGTACGATTTTAATTTAAATACCTCCATGAACCCTGTACTATTCAATGCATCCATATGCACTAAGTTTTGAGAGAGTTTCATTGAGCGCTACCGTAAACCATGGTTTTTCACGCTGAAAAGTTTCCCTGCAATAACTTTTACGTAATGTTACTTGGTTTGATTTACAGAATGCTTTGTTGGCGGCTTTATGAAGGATCTGTTTAATTTGTAGCGCAAAATTAACGTTTTTATCCAAGGGATCATTGTTATTGCGAAAAAGCAGCTGTGCTGTTCCATAGATTTGGGTCGAGTATGTATTGTCGTACATACTGTATGTGTTCGTGCGTCAGTTTTAGCTCGATGTAAAGAGCTGGCCTTCTGTAAATTATATATTCTGTGCTTGCTGCTACATTTGGAAGGGAGCCAGGTTTGACTTCATGCAAAGCGGCGAATTATAAGTGTTATTGCATTACGTAGATAAGCACCCTGGAGAGTCTACGAATTTTCCTTGTTCAGTATGGCTTTAGCGTTTTTTGGGGCTGTTGTAAATTTTTAGAAGGTTTTCGGAAATGCATTTTTTAATCCATATTTCTGAGACATTGTCCCTATTAATGTTTTTCATGTTACGTTCACGAAAATACAACAGATTTACGTTTAGCAAAGAATATTCTTCGATTCGAATCTCATTTTTTAAATAAATTATTCTTATTCTTATTTTCTAAGTATACTTTAAGTTTATTTTTTCTTTTAGAAAACGAGACAAGAAACTAAATAAAAAACAAGGTTTTTACAGCTCCAAAAAACGCGTTTTATTTTTTGAGTCCGTGGATGGGGTTTTTTTCATAGCAATTAAACAGAATGACTTCATTAGCTAATATTTCTCTTCCTATTTAATAGTTCTCAATATTTGCTACATTCAGTAGCAATCACAAAGTAAACAATCTCCCTGGCTGTGATCACAGAAGGATTATATGCCGGTAATATTGTCGCCTCAGACGAATCATAATGGGGATAATCCCAAAGGTGATGCTGAGTTAATCCCTAGCGACATCTTCCGAGCATTACTAACACTAACCTATGTATAGCTGAATTAATAGCCCTTTGACAATCGAGAGAGGTCTCATCAAATAATTTGTGGTTGAATTGAAACAGATTACACTACAAAAAATAGATGAGGATGGCGTAATAACAGTCGACCATGATTCCATAGAACTTGCTCTTGCTACGCAGCAAACACGATGAATTGTCGAAGAAATTGTAACAAACGCTATTTCAATTGCAATGATCAATTGAAATAGCGTTTGATACGCTACTTCAATTCCATTTTGATAGCTCAAGAATTTTTCTAAAGCAATATATTTATTTATTTTTGGGTGTGGATGTGGGGTGGGTGGATATACGAGTAGAGGAAGACCAAAAAAACTATGGATGGATTGTGTGAAGGATGACATGGCAAGAAAGGAGGTGACTGCTGAGATGACGAATAATAGAGAAGTGTGGAAGAAGAAGACATGTTGCGCCGACCCCAAATAAATTGTGATATAAGGTCAGGTGAACGATGATGAAGCCATATAATTATTAGGAAACCATTAGGATTGTGATAAAAAAAGTGTTACGTGATTAGGTTGCTGGAAGCGTTTACTTTGACTAATCTAGAGCAAAATAACGTTATAAGCAGTAATGTTTTTGTAAACATGTTTTTTTTATTTTTTTATTTATTTATTTAATGATATTATAGTACAGAGGTGTCTAATTCTAAACTCGCCAAACTTTTACGTTTGATGGCGCTCTTTTACATAACAATGAACCACCTTACTTAAAAGCTACTTCTTATAAATTCTACTCTTATGGCCCTTCTTATAAATTCTACTTTCTTGAGCCCTGACACAGAAGGCGACTCGGTAGACCTCGCAGGAGATGGCGCGACCAGCAGGACAAAACTAACGACCAGTGGTCCACATTGGCCCTGGATCGAAGAATTTGGAAGTCATGGAGAGAGGCCTTTGCCCAGCTGTGGGATGACGCAGGCTAACAGTATCAGTATCAGTAAGTTAACGTTATAAGCAAGGTAATGTTTTTGTAAACATGAATAAACATTACACTTTCACAACTCCGCCTGTGAGCAATAATCACAAAGCAATGCATTAACTTTCTTGAGCCCTGACACAGCCAGAAGGCGAAGCGCTAGACCACGCAGGAGATGGCGGGACGAGCTGAACAAAACTAACGACCACTGGTCCACATTGGCCCTGGATCGAAGAATTTGGAAGTCATGGAGAGAGGCCTTTGCCCAGCAGTGGGATGACGCAAGCTAACAGTATCAGTATCAGTAACGTTTTATGCAAGGTAATGTTTTTGTAAACATGAATAAACAGTACACTTTCACAACTCCGCCTGTAAGCAATATAATCACAAAGCAACGCATTAACTTTCTTGATTCAATTTACTTCAACATTAGACGACGTAAAGTAAATATGGCGTCCACATATCCGTACATACAGCATACATGTAATAAGCGGAGTACATTTATATTCTGGTTCAAGGATTACGTATTAGGGTCCCGGTAAATAATCTTCGTTCACACAATATGGAAGCAATTTATGAAATAAGACGTACTACCTACAAACCAGGATGTGTGTGGCCGTGGAGGTGGCAAATGACAAATTAAGTACCTACCAAGTACAATAAACTGTTAAAAGTATCTTTGGATAATCTTCCTTGGGTTGGTTATCTTAGGTCGAACAAGACTGCCAAGGTCTGGTGATCTCATCATGATCATCATCATTCATCATTCCAGTGTGGGAAAGAGATGACGCTAGACCATCTGTATAGCTCTGTCTCCTTCCCACACTGGAATTACTCTTGCTTTAAGACGTCATTGTAACCCCCCAGTTCAAGTAAGAAGAGTTGTTTTTACTGACCGTTTTTAGGGTTCCGTTACCAAATGGCAAAACGGGACCCTTATAGATTCGTCCTGTCCATCTGTCCGTATGTCTGTCTGTCTGTCTGTCAATCTGTTACATTACTCAACTGCTCAACTCAACCACCATCATTTTGTTTACATTCAAAAAATCTACTTTTTATAATCCTATATTCTACATTGTTTTATATGACGTGTGGCCAAAATCAGAACTAACGCAGCTATTTTTTAATTTACAAAACCATTTCACACAAATATCTCCGTGTCTTGTTGGCGCCATCCTAAATAAATAAATGTACATATTTTCTTTCTTTCTTTCTTCCAGTAACGTCATTTATGCGCCTAAGATCCTTGTAGCATTTTACATCCGTTGCCAACATCAACATATGACGTTTCATTTTACTCAGCTGTGTATAAAAATGGCCGCGATCCATCGTCGTGTATAAACGTTGATACAGTTAACGGGGCAAGTCGTATGTTTGTCGTTTACTATACTATGTCTTACCTACTGAGCTTTCTTCGTGTTAATGAGTATGATTTTTTTACTTCTTTTTCCAAGGATTTGTGGCCCCGTTTGTGTGTATAAAGGGTATATATAAATAGACTCTTAACGAAGCCGAAAGGCACTTGTTCTCCCCGTCATTGTGATCATTTTTTTCTTCTAGACCATACCTGGGAACCATCTAGTTACGAATATATTGGGGGTCAAAGTTCCAACCCAACGATCCGACCCCCGTACTATTCAATCCATCCATCAGCACAATGCTTTGAGTGCTTTCCATCGAGTTCTACCGTAAAACGTGATTTTTCACACAAAAATAAAAATTGTTTCCCGGCAATAATTTTAGCGTACAGTTACTTAGTTCGATGTACAGAATGCTTGGTTAACGACTTCGTGAAGGGTCTGTTTACACCCTGTATTTTTACACTGCACTGTATATTTGTTTCTTGAGCCCGTGCTAAGTTATTGCCAACGAGCGATGGAGCGCAGCATACTAAATGTTAAAATAACTGACCGGATAAGAAGCACCACACTGCGTTTCTGGAGTTTGCGAGACTAAAATGGCACAACTGTGAGCCCGCATATCGCAAGACTGGAGCCCTGAGACAGCTAGACGGGGTCGCGGCAGACCGAGGAGAAGATGGCGGGATGCCTTAGATGGCTTTCTCGCGAATTGGCGAGAAGAAGCACACCATCGTGAGAGGTGGAAGATGGAGGCCTTTGCCCAGGAGTGGCACAATATGAGCTAACAAAAAAAAAAAAACGATTAAAACAATTTGATCTTTATTAACAGTGTACTTTCTGCAGGATTATATCAATATGTGGCCTCTAATAATGTGTTAGAAATCTTGGTTAAACTAGCAATGAATGTTAGTTTTAGTTTTTACTACAATTGCAGTAAGACATAGCAAGTTGTAACTTGTGATAACAATATTTTCAAATTAAAATCCACCATTAATCCAAAGCTGGCAGTTTAACAAGGGGTAGACAAGGAACAAAGTTTTTGTTCTGTTAGCAATGCCATTAATGTCAAATTCATTTATCCAAAGACGTTTATTAATGAGACGTGCCCACAGATATAGATATCCCTAGATAACGCAAGTATCGCGATCCGTGTTAAAACCAAGCGTGTCATTTTCTAACTACCTACCACGACGTTATAAGCACTATTTAGTTACTATACAAAATAGACGTTTTTGTTCTTTGAATGTCTAGAATTAAGTTCTTGTGTTGCAACGTTGTTGTTTTAAACAAATTAGCTTGTAGCGACAGTAGCCATGTTAAGCATAAAATGCTTAAGCACGCGAAGTAGGTGCTCTTGCGTTATCTAGGTAGGTATATCTATATCTGTGGTCGTAGTTCTGCCTTAATGTACTAATCCACATCACGTGTTTTCGAGAAAACGACGTACTAAGTTTGAAATAATGATTGCTTTGTATCCACTAACCAAGTGTTATAGTTGTGGGTTGCAAACCTATAAACCTTGTTTCAGAGTTTCATGCCAAATAATTTTGAATAACCATTTTCTTTAGGGTTTTGAAAATATTCTACAATAAAATCAAGTAGTACACATTTTGTAAGTCACCAACAATCTCCTGCTTATCCCTATTTATTTGTGGTTGGCGCAGCATGTCTTCGTCTTCCATACTTCTCTACTACTCGTCATTTCAGCAGTCACCTCCTGTCTAGCCATATCATCCTTCACACAGTCCATCCATCGTTTCTTTGGTCTTCCTCTGCTCCTATAGCCGTCCACATTCATACTCAAAACTACATTTTGTAAGTCTAAAATTATTTTTTATAATATTATTAAATATTGCGTCAAGTTTAAGCCATATTAACATTAGAACTATTTTAACGTCATAAAATCAATTTAGAAAATACATACTTATTTGAGACATTTTGGCAGAACTACAAAGTTGCTCCTCAATTATGCAGTTTCTGCAGTATACTGGTCGTTCAACCACTTGTGTCCAATCTTATGTTACTGGTAACCCTATTCACTAATGACGCCTAGTCGTTGGTAGCAGTCCTATTTGCTAATGAGGTTCCGAGAATGTCAAGTGGACTGCAGTGTTTCCCTTATTTGCAGTCTCCAAACGTTTGAATTAGGAACAATTAGGGCCACGAATGTTACAAATAACTGGTAATTGTCGCGAGTGTTATGAGAGAGACCTGTGTCGCGCAGTGACCGTCTCTTGGGTATGATGACTATGATATTTAGTACGAATATATGCTTTAAACTATAAAAAGACATCAAAAAACTCCTCCGCAATGCTGCCAGCTGCTAATGTATTTCATTATTAGTTTTCAAACGAAGCGTATCATTTTAGTGTGATTCTTGATTCGTATGAGGTTCAGGATTCGATTCCAGCCAGTGTTATTAGGATTTTTTAATCGAAAAATTTCTCAGTAGTGGCACGGAATTTGGGTTTGTGCACGGTTCATGGCAACATGCTCACCCCCTTTTACATAAGACAGCGAAGCGAAATGCGGGCGTATTGTAGATACACCTCTACCTAACTTTTCAAGGATGTACAGGCGTGATGATGTGTGTTCTGCTGACAAAACTAGCTTGTCTGAAAGTGGAAATACTAATAACTTATGTTCGCAAGTCAAATTTTCTCACCCACTCTATCATTTTAATGAAATTCCATAAGATTATTTCGAGAGACCTCTGGGACTCAACTCGGAACTCATAAGTATTTGACGGGTCCGGTCCAAATTGCCTACGAATCACGATAGGGGGTGGCGAGGGTGAGGGGGGGAGGGTATATTTTAAGAATGATATTCGTGACGCACCACCGATCCCCTACTACCGGCATTATTTAATTTACCTTTATACCTGTAATGCTTGACAGTATTGCAGAAATATTTTTCTTTGTACCTTTGGGATTTGAAGTATTTCTTTCCATTTTGTGAATTTTAAAGATTTCTTTTTATGAAGCTTTACTGTAAACGATGCTTGGAGCTTATTTGGTAATCAGCAACGCTATGTACCGGTATCCCAGCAAAAGTATTGTTTTGGCAATCATCGTCTACTTTTAGGCGCGGTACAAAGCTTAGAAGCTTTGTTTTTTTGGGGGTTATTCTGTGTCATAACGTTCGCAATAATTCAGAAAAAACGAAGTTTGGCGAAGCGCATACATTTTCTGGCTTAACTGTAGGTAGTTTACTAAGAGGCTATCTTTCGAGCTATTGACGTGAAACTCTCGTAAGAGCTTATTTATTGCAAAAAATAGTTGTATATTCGAGCAACATAGGCATTGTTTTCAACTCTTGCATAATTAAGGAAAGTCTAGTACTCGAGTGTTTTATATGCAACAATAAACCTCTGTAAATTTATTTCTACGCAATTAGGACCTTCGGCCCAAAACGTTATTTTTTAAATACTACCAGTGTAGTACGTTGATGAAGGCATTCTACTAACAGTTGGCCTCAAAGCGACCATGTCAGCCCATTTGATATTAAGGTCGTGATGATAATGGCACACTGCCGTGCGCGACTGTACAGTGAAAATTATGTCGCGCGGTTTAATGAAAATTTACTTTTATGAAATTTTTTTGTTAGTAAGGGAAAAAATAGGTTTACTGGTTAAATTTTTGGTTGAAGTGCTTACTTAGCATTACGCCTGTTATTCCTGAAGGGTTAGGCAGAGGTGTACTTAATAGTGCGCTCAAATTTCGCCAGTTATTGTTGTCAGTGTGTTCGACAATTTTTACATTTTGTTAGCCCGTTCTGGGCTCGCTACTTCCACCGCGTCGGGAGCGTTGGGAGCGCAGGTCACTTGGGCTAAGAGGCCAGGATAGGAGATGGAGCATAGTTTGTGATACAGCTCCAGCATACACCCCGCTGCTGTTTCATTGCGGTAACCCCACTTAATAAGGTTGGAGTTACATCTTCCTACTTGAGTCCGGAGACGATTCAAGGACTTTCAGGTGGCTCACGGAAGGTTAAACCCTGCAGGAAGATGCTCACTTGGTGGTCAGTAGTGAGTGGGAAGGGGACAGCTATTTTCCCACAGCGTCGGCCGGGTCTTCTGATAGGGACGTTGTGGTTTTTAAAAAACTGTGGCTGCTTTTAAGGCGTAGCGTGTTTTCAGTTCTTATTGTTTAAGCGTCAATATGTAATGGGGCGTGCGAATGCCTAGTACAGGTTAATAACTAACTTTACAATAAGCGAGATTTTTATGTGAATTGCTCGTATGTAACAGTGAATGTTGTTACAGATCATGAGATTCAGATTCATGCTGCGGATCATGAGATCAGACCATTCAAGTTCAAGTCGATTTTTCAAATGTCAGATTACTTTTATCTTAGGAATGGAAATTGCGATAGAGATTATGAGGTTTTGTATAATATGTTGAAAAATCGGCATCATTCAATTTATTCTTTTTACTTATACAGGGTAGTAGAAATATGTATACAACATTATTTTTAGTATATGCGAAACCTGAATATAGTTTGTTCAGAATAAGTAACTGAATCGATTCCAATAATTTTTAAACCATGTTATATTTTTTCCCAAAAATATTTAAAAAAGTTAAAAGTTGGATACTGAGCGACTTTGAGTACCTATCGCAATAATTTAGGTACCTACTGCCAAATTATTATGATTAATGAGCTCAAGACGACGCTGGAGGCGCACGCTGCGTGGTGACCGCGTTTTTGTGCGGACAACTAGGTAATACAACAAACTTATAACTTTGTGATTATTCATGATACAGTTTTGAAATGTGTACATAGATTCTTTACATAAAAATACTAGACACGTGTATCAGGTTTCGCATATACTAAAACTAGTGTTGTATAACCTTATACCCATTGATTCTTAGAATTAATATTTCCGCGTACAACTCAATATTCTCTGAGTAAGATCTTCCCTTGATTTGATTCTCATAAGTAATATTGCTGCTAACATCACATGTTGATCTTCCGCCCCAGACCGTCGGTACTAATATATTAGCATAACGAGATTATTCTCAACTTCATTCGTACAGTCAGCAACGGAAGTCAGTTAACGCTGACTTAACAGTATTTATTTATTTTAGATGCTCTTAATGTGCTTGTCTTTCTACATCGTTCTCACATACAAGGTGTAAACGGACCCTTAACGGAGCCGTCAACCAAGCATTCTGTACATCAAACCAAATAACCTTTCAGTAGCGAAGGGTCAATTTTTGTAAGAGGTAAGCCGGAGTAGATATCTTTCATCATCATCATTTCAGCCGAAAGACGTCCACTGCTGGACATAGGCCTCCCCCAAGTGTCGCCACATGGACCGGTCCCGTGCGACTCGCATCCAGCGGATCCCTGCAGATATCTTTAATGTGATTATATTATTTGTCTATAGAATACTGACTGTGCCATTTTTCAAAGGGAATCCGGTAGGAATCGAGTTGTATGGAGTCTAATGTATAATCTCAACACGAATGATGTAACCGTTACACAATATTAGAAAGAAAGAACACTTTTATTAATCAAAATATTTTACATGATCTTTCTTGTAAAATATTTTGATTGAAAAGAGTGTCCATGGAGTTTCTTGCCCATTATTCTCCATAGAAATTTACGCTTTGGAATGGGCAACTACAGTACTTTCACAAATTATTATGCGCTGTGACTGGGACTGTAGTGTCATCCTTTCGTTTTTGACATTCAAAAGTGCCTGTAATGGTCTATAATAATGGAAATGAATCATCAACTAAATTGCGTAATACACTTTCTGTGAAGAAAAGTGAAGAATAAATGTTGTGGAATTGTCAAAACTTAAAGGCAATTCTATTAATCCGCAGAATATCGAATTATTTTATGTCAATTTAAATGTAAATATTGTTTAAAACTACAGAACAATTAATCGACTTTCGATGCTGACCGTACCATGGTAGGGGATGTACCGTCTTTATTTGATTTGACATCTGGATTTAGCTCATCACAAAGTTTTTATTAAACTCTGTAAGTTTGATTTATAGCTTTACAAGGAATTTTTGCTTTTTCATTTCCGACTAATTTTATAGGGAGGCCAAGATTTATGGAGCTGACCGGTCTTAGAAAGTTTTTTTTTACGAGTTTATTATGTTATGAACTTTTAATTATTTTCTCATAATTTTGTAGGTATTACAAAAGGTTTAGCAATGTTTTTAATTAAAAAATAAAACTTATCTTAAGAAACCTTTCAATAGCTCTAGCGCAACCATGATAAAAAGAGAGATATCATGAATGAATCCATCCTTTCTCTATTTTTCATCATGGTTGCGCTTTGATTAATAAATATGTAATATAAGGTCTAACTATTCATACACGAAATATTTTAAGAGTAACTTCTATAAGTCGTAAAGTCGCAATAGCAACGAAAAAAAAAAATAACTGAATATTTTTTTTTTACGAAATTATTATAATTCTAAAAAAAATTGAGACTTTTTGCATAAAATCTTTACTCCTATATTTTATCAATGACACTAGGTAAATACGACGTAGTAAACTAGCGTATTGTATGACGGGCTGGTGTCCGCAACTCCACGTCGAGGCGCGTATTTTGCGTAAACTAGCGTAATGGATGTTCAAAAATAAGGAGCTAGTGTTTATTTTGTGGCTCAAGTAATTTTAAATTATTTATTTTTTATAAATATATACTCAGATAAAAAAAAATAATCCCTTGAAATGGCTTCGTTATAGCCGTTAGATGATTCCCTGAAAATATTTCGTGTATGAATAGTTAGACCTTATACAACATTATTTTTAGTATATGCGAAACCTGAATATAGTTTGTTCAGAATAAGTAACTGAATCGATTCCAATAATTTTTAAACCATGTTATATTTTTTCTCGAAAATATTTAATAAAGTTAAAAGTTGTATACCGAGCGACTTTGAGTACCTATCGCAATAATGTAGGTACCTACTGCCAAATTATTATTATCAATGAGCTCAAGACGACGCTGGAGAGGCGCGTTGCCTGGTAACTGCGTTTTTGTGCGGACAACTAGGTAACAGAACAAGCTTATAACTTTGTGATTTTTCATGGTACAGTTTTGAAATTTTGTACATAGATTCTTTACATAAAAATACTAGACACGTGTATCAGGTTTCGCATATACTAAAACTAATGTTGTATATTTGAATTTGTGAGCTCAATTAATGGTTGCGCTACGTTTTGTTAGTTGGTTGCACTTAAAAATGGTTGCACTCTGAGGAATACCCGCAAGATACGCGCGAAAAACGTAACCTTGCCTTCCTTGGCAGTCGTGTAAAAAATGGAACGTTGATCCATAAGCTTCACCACTCCTGGGCTACAACCAATTAATTCAGCATAAGCATCATCAGCATATAGTGTTCCCACTGCAACACACTGGGACACAGGACTTGTAACTGTGTCATAATTCACCACGCGTGGTCCCAATGCGCGTTTGTGGATATCAAATGCCATCGAATTATTGGTTCTAGTACTCACAGTATTTTCCTTCACCGTTTTGAGAGCGTAAAGACAACATTATGCTCCAAATAAGCCAAATACACACCACATTAAACACTTAATCATGTAATACTCTGCAAGCAATCAATTGAGAGGCGCCGACGTACAAACGCAATTGCACGCAAGTCAATATTGATTCGCGCGGAACAACAGACCGACGGGTGATTAAATGATGTTTATCTGTTTATAGCAGCTTATTAACTACCGGTTTGTTTAGGGAAATGGGCTGTTGGTTGTTTCTGTTTAGTTGTGAAGAGTAATTTGAATGAGATCGATGTTGGTGAGTCGGATATGATAAAGTTTCCGTTATAATGGGTGTAAAAAGACCCTTAATGAAGCCGAAAGGCAAGGTTCTCCCCGTCATTACGATCATTTTTTTGTTCTGGACCATACCTGGGAACCTTCTAGTTACGGAGATATTTGAGGTCAAGGTTTTTTTTTAAATACTAGTTTTTAAGATTATAAATTGACTTTAATTACCTCAATGACCGTTTCCTTATCAAATCATCCATCAGCACAATGTTTTGAGTGCGTTACATTGAGTTTTACCGTAAAACGTGATTTTTCACCCCAAAAAAAACTCGTTTCCCAGCTATAATTTTTGCGTAGTGTTACTTAGTTTGATGTACAGAATGCTTCGTGAAGGGTCCGTTTACACCCTGTATACTTGACTAAAATCGTAAATTCACTAACAGACATCATCTTCCTGCTCTTACCCCATTTTACTTGGGGTCGGCGCAACGCGTTTTTTTCTTCCATTCTCCCCTGTCAATCGTCACGCAATCATTTACTCCTTTTTCTTTCACCTTTTATATCATACCTCACACAATCCATGCATCGTTTCCTTGGTCTTTCTCTCCTTGTTCATCCATCAACATTTATATTCATGACTCTTTTAGTCACATGCGATTCATTCCTCCCTATTACATGTCCATACCAAGACAGACGATTCCCTTTCAACTGTTCTGTAACTGGCGCAACCTGCAAAGTTACTCTAATACACCACTATTTTTTAATTAGTACAAAAAAATGGAGCTCTATCCGTTACTGATCATATTTGTGTAATCAAAAGTCAAAAAAACGAAATCCCAAAATTGTCCACGAAAATTTGTCATAACTGGTAAATTCATAATTGAATCAACAATTACCACTAGAAAATACTACGCGCAGTGCTTTTCCATTCCTGTCGCCATTCATAGGTCTCGGCAAACTATATTTCCATTAATTGAGTGACATTTTGGGATATAAACAAACGCTTATAACTTTGCTCTTTATGAATATTATTTATTGAGACTTTACATATATAATAACAAGACCTTCTCTAATAAGCCCTTTAAGTATTTGTACTAATTAAAAATAGTGGTGTATACTTATTCCTTTCTTTATCTATTCCTGGCACATCACACATCCACCTCAACATTCTCATCTCCGCTACATATAATCGTTTTGAATGCAGGACAAACGAAAATTAAATTGAAACAACAACTACTACAGTTTGTTGTTCAAGATCTACAACGTTTCATGGTAACAGCAGTCGTAAGAAAACTATGACATTGTAAGCTTAAAAATTTGCCCCAAAGCGCGGGGCAAGAAAACCACTGCATTACATACACGTGTCGTAAAATCAATCTACTCGTATTTATACTTCCAGGCAATATGTAGGGCAGGCACTCCCACGGGACGCCGCGGCATCTAGTCATATAAGTAGTACCTATATCCCGCTGACAATATTCAAATTTCATTTCCAACGAGATGTGCAAATTGGCGGGTAACATATACCTTATTTTTTTCCCATATTCCCAAGATGGGGGATATCGGAATGAATACGTCATGACGTGTGGCTAAAGATATTTGAGACTGAAATAAGACTAGCGTGAAAACCTATCTGTTTGGTAAAGGCATCATTTCATACGAGGCACGAGCATTCATCACTACGCCTCTTAGTGGGCACATAATTAGCTGTAATCCCCGAAGACTTATGCAGAAGTATACCTAATAGTACACCCACATTTCGCCAATTATAGTTTAAGTCCCAATTAATAGGCGGCGCGCCTATTGCCAGCAACCGGGCACAAATCCAGACACCATAACTGCTGATGGAAAAACGCAATAACAGTTTGTCCGATCCGGGAATCGAACCCACGACCTCATGCATCAGGTTTAATGTGCGACAAACCGTGAAAATGGTTTTGTGGCTGAAGTTGTTTTGATGCCCCAAAACACCAAATTGCAACTTGTGGCACGAAGACAATAGGTGAAGTGACGCAAGTTGCAATCCCTGAGGACGTGATCGCAGCCTAAGATGTATGTATAAAATATTTTATACATAAAAAATAAGTCAGTTTGCTCGCAGAACGGATGGCCGATGGGGCCGAAAAGTTCTGGAGTGGCGACCGCGAACCGGAAGACGCTGCGTTGGAAGGCCTCCCACTAGGTAGACCGATGACCTGGTGAACGTTGCGGGGATCCGCTGGATGCGAGTCGCACGGGACCGGTCAATGTGGCGACACTTGGGGGAGGCCTATGTCCAGCAGTGGATGTCTTTCGGCTGAAATGATGATGATGATGATGATCAAAAATAATAATATTAACACACTGCTCCATGAAAACCAAAGAAAATTTTGCATAATGTCTAAGTTACTTAATAAAGCTCCTGTTCAGTATTAAGTAGGTATCGCAATCTGTGGGTGAGCAGACGAAGTACGTGTCTTCAGAAGTTGGAAACTTTCACGAGCGCTGAATTTCCAAGATTTCCAGACATTTCAGAAGTAAGTGGTTGGCATCTAGGAAGGCATGGCTTTTGTGCCAGCACAGCTATTCCTGGAATTGCAAAAGCGTCTGTGTTCCATTTTCAAACATAATTTACTTTTTTTTCTTGCAGCATGCTGCTTGAACCCGTTTAGTCCACTCTCGGCCCCTCGACCCCCAAAAAATAATGTGTCCACTCGACCCCTAACTATAGTTTCTTCTGGACCCTTGGGGGTCAAGAGTGGATTTTATTTTCCAGCCAAGTTTTAGTTTCCTCTCTACCACCGAAGTACAGCACCTACTAAAGTTTCTTACAATGATTCAAATGTTTTGTAAAACAAAATGCACACGCAATATCGCTTTGCTCGGATTCTTTACAGCATAAATAAGATAAAATACCTACATGCGTAGATCGAAAAAACCAGCCAAGTGCGAGTCGGAATCACGAATGAAGGGTTTCTTTAATTTTTAATTTATTATTTGTTGTTATAGCGGCAACAGAAATACACATTCTTACCTATTACGGTTCATGAGATACTGCCCGTTGACAGACAGACGGACGGACGGACAGCGAAGGCTTAGTAATAAGGTCCCGTTGGTTACTCCTCGGTTACGGAACCGTAATAATGATCAACATTGGTGTAATACAACTCAGTTGTACATAGAGGATCAATTAGACATGATACTCTTGTAATTCCCAAGGAAATGCAATGGTCGGCTTGGAGCTTGTTGACTTTGCAAAGTGAACTAGTTGTTAATGTAAACGCAGGTGAGTACGTTTTCTTTTGCCTCCTTTTGTTGCTTTTGGTTCGAGGAACCTGATGAGTTCTGAATTAGTACAATCTTATGTTTTAAATGATTGCAATGGGAGCGGCAATCACTCATGTATTTTTATAGGAACTGACGCTTCACCATCATCATCTGTCACTCGAAGTAGTCTCTGGGTTAAGCTCGCCATTGTACATAAGCTATATGTTGTAATTTTGTGTGCAATAAAGAATAAGAAGATGAATCTGCCTAGCCTTTTCCCAACAATGTTGGGGTCGGCTTTTAGTCTAAATGGATTCAGCTGAATAAGAGTATTTTACATGGAGCGACAGTCTATCTGATCTCCAAAACCCAGTTAGTACTGGGTAATATGATTACCCTTGGTCAGACTGGCTGTCAGGCCTTCGAAACACTGACGACCTGTAACGAATGTCAAAGATGTAATAAAAGCGACAAAGAAGTCATTCGCCCCGTTTTGGTGATGAAAACTCGGCACCGCATCACGTCGGACTTATCACTTTTAATGCAAGCACACACAGTTCTTTCTGACCAGCCCCCGTAGCATGACCACCGTAGACAAGGATTTCTTTGACGGAAGAATCGACAAAATGACAGATTGTGTCGACACAATGACAGATTTCTTTGCACTATCTGTCATTTTGTCGATCTTCCGTAAAAGACATCCTTGTCTACGGTGGTCATGCTACGGGGGCTGGTGGCCTACCATGTCATCTTAACACCAATCCAATAAAAAAAATCTAATCCAGAACCTCACCAGAATCTCTTTTAATCTTATTCCAGAGTGGGAAAGAGATGGCGCTAAACGTCCTCTACAGCTCCGTCTCTTTCCCACACTGCAGTAATATTAAATCAGTAATTTAAGACGTCATGGTGAGGACCCTGGTCCAGCTGATACCGCGTCGTGTGATGGCTCCCCAAACCACTTCCTCAGCCTTTCTTCGCCAGCCATCCCTTTCACATCCAGCGATTGTTAACATTTTTTTAATTATTTGAATTAATTCGGTATAAAAGTTATTTAACTTTACTTGAACCGTACAACCCGTAAAGCTTGTAAATAAGAGGTTTTATGCAACTTTCCTTATCTCCCACGACTCGGCGTTGCATGAAATTAACTAGCAGCCATTCCGAGAATTCTTGCTGCCTTTCAACTATTCGCGTATAAAATGCGAAACTGCAGAAGAACTATTCGTGGTAAACTACGGATAGGAAGTTACCTAACCCTCTAATCAAAAGATTCTTGAAAAATGTCGTTGAAAATATACAACATTAGTTTTAGTATATGCGAAACCTGATACACGTGTCTAGTATTTTTATGTAAAGAATCTATGTAAAATATTTCAAAACTGTATCATGAAAAATCTCAAAGTTATAAGCTTGTTCTGTTACTTAGTTGTCGCCACAAAAACGTTGTCACCACGCAGCGCGCGCCTCCAGCGTCGACTTGAGCTCATTGATAATAATAATTTGGCAGTAGGTACCTAAATTATTGCGATAGGTACTTAAAGTCGCTCGGTGTCCAACTTTTAACTTTTTTAAATATTTTTGGGAAAAAACATAACATGGTTTAAAAATTATTGGAATCGATTCAGTTACTTATTCTGAACTAACTAAATTCAGGTTTCGCATATACTAAAAATAATGTTGCATACCTAAATAGCTGCAGCTTCTGTTCGCTCCTACCATGTCATCATCATTATCATCTCAGCCAAATAACTGCTGGACATACGACCGCCACAACGATTGCGCTTCCTCCATTTTTACTATTTCGTTGTAGGTCGACCTCGAGTAAATGATAGCCTGACGGTTGAAAGGGCGAGAATGGAAGAAAAAAACCGGGTTGCCGACCCCAAATAACATGAGACAAGGGTAGGAAGATGATGATGGCCATCCTCGGAAGGGCCGCACCCTGCTGTAATTTGTGCATAATGCGTATGTATGTGGTTAGTCTATCAGAACTACCATTTAGGTGGTCATCAAACAATTTATTTCGAGTGTGGTATTTTTCTAGCCAGATATTATTTTGACTAGGAATATTTGTTTGTCATCTTTTCTCGAAATTCGCTAGGTATTGGTGATTTGATAAAATCGTTCTTGATATCAATTTTTATTATAAGCTAGTTTGTTTGTTAGTATGTAGCAGTAGCGAAAGGTCAATTTTTGTAACATGTAAGCCGGAGTACATAATATCTTTAATCTGATTATATTATTTATCTAAAGTAGTAAAGGCTGTGCTATTTTTCAAAGGGAATCCGGTAGGAATTGAGTTGTATGGAATCTTCGCCACTGGTATGTAGGTCAAATATTGCAACTGAATTTCAAACCAGTTCCCCCCAACTGATTGAGCTGAAATTTTGCATACAACTTAGGTTCAGGTGACATTACATTTTCATGAGACATGACATAATCCTGCAGCTAGGATCGCTTCCTCACGAGAGAACTCCTCAACGGTTAATAGCACGGACACACAACTTTGTTTACGCGTTCAATGTTGATAAATAAAAATATTTTTTTTCTTTTCATTTAACAAAAGCTTGATTTAAAAAAAGCTTTGGTAACATATTTTATCATTAACATTATAATTTTTTATTTAATTAAGTAGAGTAAACTAGCTAAATACATTATTAATTAAAATAAATAAACTAACAACAAACTATAAAATGGCATCAAAAAACTCCTCCTCAACACTGTCAGCTGGTAAAGTGCCCAAGAGACTGGCGGCGTTGCCATATTGTATGGCAACACTTAGCTTAAAAAAAGCTTAATTTATTTTCAAAAGTTGTAACTTCGTAAAACATTTAGTGGACCTTCTGCTCCCAGATCTTTCTTACACGAACGTAGCGAATACCTGCCGCGATTATTTAATTTCTAGAAAGAGCAGCTAATAGTTGGCATAACTCGGTCCTGTACAAATTATGTTACTCTACTTGCTGGAGCGGTATTCGCAGAACTGGCTCGCTTTTACATAATAACTTTACATAATAAGCTATATGTGGGAAGCGCAGTTTGTTAGAATAGAATGTTTTATGATTTATCTCTGTTGTTTGAAAAACATGAATTGTTTGCGAATAATTTTCTGTTCGCTTCTTACTGTTCTAGATAATGTTATGTTCAGTTTTATAAAACCTTTGTGATACGTAAGGATTTTTCTGTTGTTATCGTGGACGCGTTTTGCCATCGTTGTTTTTTGGTTCATTCGAATCTCATATGCTCATGATCATCATCATCATTTCAGCCGAAAGACGTTCACTGCTGGACATAGGCCTCCCCCAAATGGCGCCACATTGACCGGTCCCGTGCGACTCGCATCCAGCGGATCCCTGCAACCTTCACCAGGTCATCGGTCCACCTAGTGGGAGGCCTTCCAACGCAACGTCGTCCGGTTCGCTGTCGCCACTCCAGAACCTTTCGACCCTATCGCCATCGGCCATCCGTTCTGCGAGCAATGTGCCCTGCCCACATGTTCATACTACTACCTAATTGAATTGAATTCTTTATCGGTATCGTAATTAGCTTATATCTTGAGTGCCAAACATTTTAATGTGATCTAGTAAAATGTGCGAATAAAAATCTGTTTCCCTTTTATCAATGAACGTAACAGTGAGGGCCATCGACCAAGATAGTGAGCCAATGAGCTAAGTACGATATTAATAATGAGTGTAAAAAGCCCCTTAACCAAGCCGAAAGGCATTTTTTTTTTATCTGGACCATACCTGGAAACCTTCTAGTTACGGAGATATTGGAGGTCATAGTTACAAAATTTTCACAAGTTTTTTTTAAACAAGTTTTTATGTTATATCTTTACTATAAATACCTCCATGACCCTTGTACTGTTGTGTTTTGAGTCCGTTACATTGAGTACTACCAAAAATCGTGTTTTCACCCCAAAAAAAGTCGTTTCCCTGCAATCATTGTTGCGCAGAGTGTTGTTTAGAATGCTTGGTTGACGGCTTCGTGAAGGGTCAAAATCAAAATCAAATCAAAATCAAAATCATATATTTCAAATAGGCCAATTACAGGCACTTTTGAATTGTCGAAACAAAGACAACAATGAAAAATAGCTACAGTCCCAGTCACAAGGCATAAAAACTGTGAAAGTACTGTAGTTGCCCATTCCCTAACGTAGATCTCTATGGAGAAGAACGGGCAAGAAACTCCATGGACACTCTTTTAAATCAGAATACTTTACAAAAACTTGGTTACATCATTTATGTTGAGATGGAACATTATGTGAGAACGATGTAGCAAGAAGTGTACTTTAAAAGTGTCCATAGTAAAAAATAAAATAAATAATTCAAACAAACCGTGGCAACCAAGAGATGACCAGTCACAACTGACAGCGCCCGTTCACGAACATGACGCATGTATCGGCACCATTCAACTCAACCATTTTGAAGGGAACTAAATGATCCGACACACGCGCCACCAACAGCGAGACATCTGAGTGAGCATGACATACTCCTAACCGCCAGGGCACATTCAAGTCAAGAAAATACGTAGGTTTCTAGCGAATGACAGCTTTCTAGTACAGAGTGCTCACACAATATGGGCTATGCGGTTATATAATACAAAAGAGATTGAATTTATACATTGCAAAGATAGTTCTACAATCTTCAGCAGCTCCAACATACTGTTTAATGCTATCCATTTATGCGCCCCTGTCCTTGTGGAGCAGGACCAGCATTGAGCCAAGCATTTTTATCAGCGATATAATCGTTCAACTTGTAATATGCTTGCTTACATAGTGTGCGTTTAATGCATGTTTTAAATTTAGTTTCATTCAGTTCAAGTATACTTTGTGGAATTTTATTATAGCATCTCAAACAGTACCCCATGAAAGATGAGTCTACTTTAGCGAGTCTGAAGCCTGGCTGAACTAACTGGTCTCTATTTCTAGTACCGTAATTGTGTCTGTCGCCTCTTTTATTAAAAAGATGTAGATTTTTTCTTACATACATTATGTTTTCGTATATGTATTGACAATGTACCGTCATGATGTTAATTTCCTTAAACAGTTCCCTTAGAGAATCACGCCTTCGAAGATTATATATGGCTCTGATGGCTCTTTTTTGCAGAATAAATATAGACTCAATGTCTGCAGCCCGTCCCCATAGCAAAATGCCATAAGACATTATACTATGAAAGTAACTAAAATAGACCAGTCTAGCGGTATCTACATCAGTATATTGACGGATTTTTCTAATAGCATATGCTGCTGAACTTAGCCGCCCCGCTAGAGATGTTAAATGAGAACCCCATTGTAGCCTTGAATCAAGCGTAATCCCCAGGAAAACTGTTTTATCTACAAATTCAAGCTTATCTTTATTCAATACTATATCACAATCGCTACTTTTAACATTCGGTAAAGCAAATCTAATGCATTTCGTTTTTTTTTCATTTAATACTAAATTATTTGCTGTGAACCAGTTATGGACCTGAAGTAGGGCATTATTCACGTCATCTAGATTTTGGGCCCGTCTATTTATCTTAAAAATTAGGGAAGTATCATCAGCGAATAACACCATATTTTGAGGTTGGTGTTTCAATAAATAGGGTAGATCATTAATATATACTAAAAAGAGGAAAGGACCCAATATTGAGCCTTGTGGAACCCCCATTTTTACTTTTAAACCCTGTGAATTAACACCATTTATTTGAACTTGTTGTTGTCTATTATTCAAATAAGATTTAATCAAACCAAGTGCATGTTTACCTAGTCCGTAATGCTCAAGTTTCAAAAGTAATGTGTCGTGATTTACGCAATCAAATGCTTTGGAGAGGTCACAAAATATTCCTATGGCGTCTTGGGACTCTTCCCACGCAGTAAAAATGTGCTTTAATAAGGTTACACCGGCGTCAGTTGTACAACGTCCTTTGGTGAAACCATACTGTTGATCGTGTAAGATTCTGTTGGTGTTAAAATGATTGAGCATTTGATTCAACATTACCTTTTCAAACACCTTGCTAAAAACTGGCAACACGGATACAGGTCTATAATTATTTGTATCTTTACTATCTCCGGATTTGAACAGAGGTATGACTTTACTGTATTTCATTAAATCAGGGAAAACTCCTTGGTCTACACACAAATTAAAAATTAAAGCTAGGTATGGTGCTATAGTCTCAACTATGGATGTACAAACTTTGATAGACATTCCCCAAAGATCTTCGGTCAGTTTGACTTTTATTTGCCGGAAAGCTTTAATAACTATCATTGGGCTTATGTGTTTAAATTTAAATTCAGCCGGGCAGCCAGACACATTCGCCTTTAATAAACCAATTGAGACTTTAGGAGAGGAATTTAGAGCCTCCGTAGTTTTTAACGGTATATCGGTAAAGAAATTTACAAATTCATGAGCTACTTCCTGATTAGAGCTTTTAGGACCACATGCTGTATCTAATGTGTAGCTAGTGTTACGTATTTTCTTCCTGTTAGTCTCGTTATTTATGACTTTCCAAACTGTCTTAATTTTGTTTTCTGCTGTTTTAATCTTGTTGCTAATGTGCAGGGCTTTGGCAACCTTGCATGTATTTCTAAAAATTTTTGAATACTTAGCAACATACTTGTTAAAAGTTTCAGTGTTTACATAAGGCTTAAGGCCATAAAGCTCAAATAGTCTTTCCCTACTTTTTCTGATACCTCTAGTTGCCCAATCACTAAATATAAATTTAGGGCAAATATATTTTGTCTTCTTTTCAAAAGTTTTGTTGAACTCAGTGTGAACTATTGAAAAGAAATTATCATACAATTGATTTATATTAATATCGTCCATATGATGGCTCATAGCACTTAACTTATTCTGTAGGGAAATATTATACCTATTTAATTTATTAGTAGTTATAGGTCTAAATTGAATCTGAACTTTTTGCAATGGTATGTTACACCTAAAAGTTACAGTTTGTCCGCTATGGTCAGATGGCAGGCAATTTACTATGGCTTTATCTAAGTAATCACAATTGCAGAAAACATTATCTATACAAGTAGCAGATGATGGAGTGACTCTCGTAGGTTCTATAAAAATGTTGGTCAAGTCAAATGACTTAAAAAGATTTAATAACCGACCGCTATTAGAATTTTCTTCTAAAATATTGAAATTGAAATCCCCACAAACAATTATAGATTTATTACTGGCTGCAAGTTTTGCCAGGACATCTTCGATTATTGATTCAAATAAGGAAAAGTTTTGATAGTTTGGGGGTCTGTAAGCGCACACAATTATATGCTTATCTAGCTCAACACAGGACAGTTCGACGCAATGTTCAGCCGAGAGACCTACTATGTCATTACGTTGCTTATATTTAACACAATTTTTCAATAATATTAGGGACCCTCCACGCAGCATAAATTTACGGTTAAAGCAGCTAACCACCGAATAGTTTTCATAATTAATAAGCATTTGGTAATCCTTTAGCCAATGTTCAGTAAAACAAATAATATCAAAAGTACTTTTTTCTAAAAACAATTCTATTTCTAATAATTTGGAAGAAATGCCTTGGATATTTTGGTGGAATAATTTTAAGGTATTCTGCTGAGGCCCTTTTTTACTAACTAAATGAGTGCAAGAAGGTACCTTGATGTTGGTAGGTTTAACAATATTGTTAATGATACCTTCTGTTGTCTCACTTCCTAGTTTAAATTAATATTAATATCTGGAGTGAGTCCCGAGACTCCCGTGCCATCACCAGGCAATAAAATCCTATTACTAATATACCCTAATTGAGAATTTTCCATGGTGACACATGGATCCTCCTCAGTAAAATTTTTGTAAACATTTATAGCACTAATGCTATATTTATTTAAAGTCACAACCTGATCATTAGTAATATTACTAATAGTCGCGGTGTTAATAATATAACTAAACTTCGACATACTGCTTATGTCTGAGTGAATATTATAAGCTAATAGCCGAGCTATTTTGTGTCTACATCTAATAGGTAGATACACTTTACCCCGAGTCGACTGAAGTTTATCAACAAAAGTGTTGATATCAAGATATATAAGCTTGTCACTATAGTGACCTACTAAAAAATGTACATGTTTATTTAGCATGTGAATATAATTGTTTGTTCTGGTTGACAATTTTTCAAAATATGGGAAAGCACACAATATTATTTTGCGACAATTCAACTTTAACAACTCTGTTACACTGTCTGTTATGTCTTGTTTTTTAATGTTTGTACTATTTCCTATAAATATTGTTATATCATCGGGTCTCTTTACAGCTTGTCTAGTGCTGCTCTGGATGGTCATCATCATCATCATTTCAGCCGAAAGACGTCCACTGCTGGACATAGGCCTCCCCCAAGTGTCGCCACATTGACTGGTCCCTTAAATCTGGATTTCATTTCATTTCTGGATGGTCCTTACGCCGTTTAAATGCCATTATGATGGCTCACGCTGTTAGTAAACATTGATGAAATTGATTTAGTTTTTTGGGATATTTTATTCATGGAACAAGATGGCGACGTAAGTTACAACTATCGCCACGCGCCCGAGGAACCTTGTAGCACAATAATCATTAAACATTACGACTTACCTGTCTCAGTTCAGTGGCGAGGTCAATCACAAGAAGATTCTGCTTCTTATCGAAGTCTGAAGATACTTCTATTTCATAGGGACCTGAAATTAGAGAACATTTCTTTAAAGTCACAAAAAATACTCTTTATTCATAAACTTATCCCGAAGAAATGTTGTATCTTTGTCTTTACAAAAATATGTCAGACTGGCTGTTGCTGGCGACTTCGATCGCGTGGAAATTTTGAAGTGTATGTGAGTTTAAAAAAAAAGTGAAAGTAGCCTATGTGCTATTTCAGACATCTATATAATCATATAATCTAACTCTGTGCCAAAAACTCAGGCCTGTTCAGCCGTTCAGGCGTGATTGAGTAACAAACATCCATCCATCCAAACTTTCGTATTTATAATAGTCGTAAGATTAACATCTATCTCAGATGCTCAGGGTCTCAACACCGCTATACTACGCACTATTACTACACAAGGTATCTTTTGGCGGGATCGGGTCTAACGCCGCCATTTTGTTTTTTCGATACATTTCACAAAACAGTGAACACACATTTGCTCCTATAACAACGTCATTGAAACGCCAGAATCTATGTAGCATTTAGAACATAGTCCATTCCCTTTCAACAATAATAAAAGTGTTTACCTTCAAAGTAGTGAATGACGAAGACCCAAACGGCTGTCCATAATATGAGGATACTGCACAGTCCAAGTTGGCAGAGACAATATCTCAAGATGACGGAGCAGACAGATTCCCCTGCGAGTTTGGGGAGCGGGTACAATCTCAGCCATGTGTTTTCAATCTAGACAATAGGGGATTTAATGGAAATTGTTTTGTTAAATCTAAAGCTGTTTCAATGTTGGTCTGGGATTAGGAAACTTGTCGAGATTAAATTGGACAGGGATCACGTCGTGTTTGTGGTGGCCGTGTGAATATGTGTGTTAATTTGTTACTCTGTGTTAACATAAAATCACGCCTGTATGTGTAAAAATACGCCTTAGGCAGAGGTTTAACTAACAGTGTAACCAAAGTGACGAGCCTATTGCCATCAACTGGACGTAAATCCAGACTCCGCAGCTGTAAAAACCCATTAACACTTTGCCCGACCTGGGAATCGAAGCCATGGCCGCATGGTCAGCAGTTGCTAAAGAAGTTTGGTAAGGGATATCGACTCGCAAAACTACTACTAACTCGCTCAACGCTTCAGTATATTATTGACGCAACCAGCGGTGATTTTTTAAATCGGTTATTAAAAATATCAGCCGTGTAAATACGAGTATTGCATGTTTCTATGAAAAACCTGTTATTTTTTAACCGACTAAAAATTTCAGCGCTGTTGTATTTCCAATTATGTGCTGAATTCATGGCTGACACCGTGTACGAGTATGTTATATTACTACAGAATTTTCACAGTTATTTTATTTTGTATTTTGTATCACATTCAAGATCACAGTGATATTTTTCCTGTTTCTCGTTGCCCTAAGGTGTTTTGCTGCCAGAAGTAAAATAGCTGAGAAACGGCTGTAAGTTATGAGTGAATACCAACTTATTTAAACTTTCTTGATTCTCTACCGAGAATAACCACAAAGATAAAGAAAAATGAGCGTAAATATGTAACAGCAAAGCAAGGCGCTACAAGAACTTATATTACTTTCTTAATATTAATTCTTGTACTTACTTTATCACAAGCCACCATTTCATCGTCAGATAGAACCATTTTATTAGTATTTACTTCAATTCCATCCATTCCACTATTTACCGTTTTGTTTTCTTTGGTACTTAACATATATTGATCTTTTCTGAAACCATTTCTTATTTCTTTTTCAGTAACCTTATCAAATAAATCTTTCTTATTCTTATTTTCATGAGAACCACGCACAGATATTCTGTTTTCTTTTCTGATTTTATGTCGAGTTAATGTACCACCGTTAATGTTTACAACGTTTCTTTTGACACTTATTTCATTGCCATGTAGATTGTAGCGACTGTCAATAAGTAGTTTGGGTTTAATTTTGTTACCGTTCTTCAACTTTCTGTACAATGGTTTCACTAAAACTTTGTTTCTAAATTTTTCTTCGAATGCGTTCTTCATGTTCTCCAGTCTTGAACTGAGCATTGGAACAAGAAATGTTCCCAAAACTGTATAGCGTGTTTTGTAACCCTCGAACTGGTAACTTCTCATTAAAAGTTGAATGCAATTACACGGCGAACTTACGCCGAATTTCGCCAGCGATCTTTGTTGGAGGGTATAATTAAAATCTATTACCTACCCTCGTTCTTTCGTTGTTACCTTTTGTTAAAAAAAAATACTGATTCCTTAATTGTTTCTTTATTCCAATTGCTATGGAGCAGTATAACGGTGTTATTTTTTTAGAATTGTTGAGGAGAATATTTCATTTTTGTGGCCTTTTTTTTAAAGCACATGGCTTCCAATCCTTTCTTCATTTTAGTTACCCTCAGAATAATATTGGAAGTTTATGCAATCAAGGAAAGTAATTTACGAACTTGTTTTGGCAGTTAAGTTCAAATCAGCGGAAATATAATTTCGATCACGTCAAAGAGCGCATCAAATTCACATTTTGGGTATCGAAGAGTTTCTTCTGTTGACGAAAGGATGGTATGGATATTTGTTAATATTGCAGATGAATATTATGTTTGGGAATTTGTTAGAAGTAATTGGTGGGTATACATATATAATACATGAGGCTCGCCTCTATTACATGGGATAATCTAAAAGCTCTTTGGCGGTCATGTTCGCATCATTATGAACAACATTTATTCTAGGACAGGCCAAAATTAAAATCGCGAAAAAAAATCGGCTACTTCATACATTTTTGTTTAATAACACGACAAAATGTTGGGAACAGCAGATTTTGTTACAATACAATAAACCTTTCTGAGTTTTTTTATTATTTCAATTGCTCCCAGTGCATGTGTAGGAATTGTGCTGAACATAACTAACTGACCTAACTGCATTAAAACCAGCATAAACTTAGAAGCCACATTACGACGGAACTTCAACACAAAGTTTTCACTGCATAATATTCAAATGTATTCAACTATTCAAATAACCACGTCCACATTATCATAGCGTGAGAACGCGGAAAGAAACAAAGTTAGATTGAGTTCACTTCGTGTGGTCTGTCACTCAAGGAGTTGTAAAGCGGAGGTGTGGTTACTGGAACAGTCAGTATTACCCATTGGCCTCGAGCTACACGCTCAAGTGACACGTCTTGCAACCCGCGTCTTGCTACCCGCGTCTTGCGATCCGCGTCCTGCAACCCGCGTCAAGACTGCGTAAAAAAAAATAAAAGAAGTGGTTTATAGGTAGAGATGCCAAGAATTTTCGGCTAGTTTTCGGTCCAATACCGAATAGCAAAGTAAACTAAAAATACACAGCCAGTTTACAGACTATCTTAAGTACAAATCTCATGATATTCCCAATCGAGCGACTTTTTATTAAACGATGCCATTTTGTGAAATTTTCGGCGAACGAACTGTAATATTTTTAGAAATACAAACTATTGTAACCACAATTTGATGTAACAATCAATCAACATGGCATGTTTTGAGACGGTGGACAGGTACAGGTGTGTATGTGTAGCTATGTGTACCTTTTCTCGAGCCGTTTTGAGTTGAAACCCTCGGGCCGTGGGGTCCGAGTGTTCACAGCCTTATCAAGGAAATATCCAAACGATTAGTTGACGCTTCCGACGATCCAAGAGCTGGCTTTTACCTTGGCCAAACGTATACAGCGTGGCAATGCCACCACTCTCTTGGGCACATTATCGGTTGACAGCATTGAGGAGGAGTTTTCGATACATGTTTAAGGTTGTTGTAAGTTTTTTTATTGTTTTTATTTTTATTGTGTATAGCTACTTGTGTGACGATTTGATCATGTTCGCGGGGCAAACGTGGCCAAAAATTGCACAGAATAGAGGGGTTTGGAGGGAGAAAGGGGAGGCCTTTGTCCAGCAGTGGGACACAATGTAGGCAACCAAAAAAAATAGCTATTTACAGAAACGTAAGTAGGAAGTTAAATTTCATTTTCTTGACCTAAGGCACCTGTCCCAGCCATCGACTAGCTATCAAAGATTTTCTCGCTCAAGAAGCATGCATAAAATTGTCGGTCAAGGCAAAAGTGATACATGATTGCTGACTGTTTACACCGCCGGCGAAAAATGGTAAAATGGGGTGAGACACGGGGGCGAATCGGGACGATACTCTGAAAGGTGTTTACAAGTTAATTCTATGCTTTCGGTAAGCCTAAAAGATTTTATTTTTATTAAATTAATACAATAATCATTCTAATACCTGTTGGTAACAAATTATTTTTATTCAACGTTGAAATTCAAAGCGTTGTCTATTAACCCCGTTTTACGGTACTAGCATAGCACTGACGGACTGCCAAGTATTAGGTCTCGGGTTTGAAACCAAGGCACGCACCTCTGGTTTTTCGGATTTATGTACGTATTGTATAATTAAATTTGCTTCTGAGAAGAAAAAAATCGTGAGGAAACAAGCATGCCTGAGAGATATTTCTTGACAGCATGTAAAGCCAAGTCAGAGGCCCATGGGCGGCATAAAATCTCTGAAACCAGGTTAGCCACTAACCACACGATAAAGAAGAAGACGGTACTCGTTTGTCGCAGCGACAAGATGTATCAAAGAGATTACTGCAGAGCACTTGTTGAGAGGCTCTTGGTACATATGCGTACGCACGGCGATCAATCAAGCTATGCAATACCAGTATACACTGCTCTCTTATTATACGGGAAGTGCATACAAAGCGAGGTCAGGTTATACTGGATATATAAAGGGTGTAAACAAAACTTTAACGAAGCCGAAAAGCACTTGTTCTCCTCATCTTTGCGATCATTTTTTTGTTCTAGATCATACCTGGGAACCTTCTAGTTACGGAGATATTGGGGGTCAAAGTTCCAACTGTTTCACAAGTTTTTTTTTAAATACATGTTTTTAATGTAAGATTTTTACTTTAAACACCTCCATGAGCCCTGTACTATTCAATCCATCCATCAGCACAATGCTTTGAGTGCGTTCCATCGAGACCTACCGTAAAACGTGATTTTTCACCGCAAAAAAAAAAGTCGATTTTCAGCAAAAATCTTTGCAAATATAAATAAAAACACAAATAAAAAAAACGTTAACGAAATACAGCATCATTTATAAATTTTGTTTAACTAACCTAAGTATAATTTGCACTAATTCGCGTCTGGAAATAATATTTAAGGAACGAATGAGGCAAAGGTTTTTGAAGTAGCGACTTGAAAACGTGTGTTTAGTGTTTATACCTATACGGGGGTGGTTAGCTAGCCTTTTAATAAACATCATGTAGTTCAACAACATCATCATGTGGTTTGCTAGCCTTTTAATAAACATCATGTAGAAAATGCTGAAAATTAAAAATAATGTCCTGTGACTAAACTACTGGATATATTCGAATGAATTTTTGTATTCAGACTGGGAACGTCATGAGGTATACGCAGTTTAATTTATTGTCGTATTGTCGGCGCCATCCTGTATATAACTGCGCTCCAGAACGCAAATTGCCGACGTAGCTTATAAAGCTGCCAGACTAAAATGGGACTGGGCAGGCCATGTCTGCCGGCACAGCTGTGGGCCCGAATATCGCAAGACTGGAGTCCTGAAACAGCTAGACGGGGTCGCGGTAGACCGAAGAGAAGGTGGTGGGACGTCTTGGGTGGCTTCCTCGCGAATTGGCGAGACGAAGCACACCATCGTGAGAAGTGGAAGGAATGGGGGAGGCCTTTGCTCAGGAGTGGGACAATACGGGTTAACTAAAATAAACTGTTTTAAGAAATGCGAAGGCCGAAAAAAACACGAAATGACTGCCATTTCGTGTTTTTTTTTCTATCAAAATTGTCTCAAATCAAAATCTAATATAATCTTCTATATATCTATATCTATATATCTATATATACATATAATAAAATCGTAGACTTTCCGTGTCTGTACATTACAGATTTTTGCAAAAAAATCACTGGAAGGTGCGAGAAATAAGTAATAGAAAGTAAAAAAATATTTTATAAAACTTTTGTCTGTTTGACGGTTTGTCTGTTCGTTTGTGCGCGCATCACGTAAAGACCCCTCATTGTATTCAAAATCAAAATATAACAAAATAAGAAGCATTATTGTGGGTATTATTTAACGTTTACTTCATCAAAATCGACCAATAGACCCAAAAGATATTAATTTTTAAAATTTTGTTGGTAACCTCATACGCGATTTCTATGATAAATTTAATAATTTACGTAAATAGGTTTTAATATCGAAAACCGCTTGACGTATAAAGATGAAATTTGGCAGGGGAATAGTTTATAGTTAGTAGACGTCCGCTAAGAACGGATTTTGCGACAGGGCCGGATTAAGGAGGTCTAAGGGCTCTCGCAAGTTTGTATGAAAGTCCTTCACTTTTTGTGCTACAAACTTGAAATTTGGCAGGGAGGTAGTTAATAGTTAGTAGACGTTCGCTAAGAACGGATTTTGCGACAGGGCCGGAGTAAGGAGGCCTAAGGGCTCTCGCAAGTTTGGATGAAAGTCCTTAACTTTTTGTGCTACAAACTACTAATTATTATTTTTTTGTGAATTCATCGCAATCAAGCACAGATTACCGTATATTTTGTACTAAACTAATTATTTTGATAAATCTCACGTGAGATTAGGAGGGAGAGGAAGGGGTTAAGCCAAATCTCACGACATCCCAGCAAGGGGGGTCTAAAAATCGCCTAACGTAACTAATGGACGCCCCCTAACACAAGCATCTCCTTGCTTAAAAGGTGATCTACAAATCATGTATGTTACAACTTTATGTAATTGAAATAAACATATTTTTTTTAACACTTTGTCCGACCTGGGAATCAATCCATAGGTTAGTAGTCGCGCTTGCGACCACTAGACCAACGAGGCAGTCTCACACACGCACACCAAAATTTCCACGCGAACGAAGTCGCGGGCAACAGCTAGTATATCTATACTAATATTATAAAGCTGAAGAGTTTGTTTGTTTGTTTGCTTGAACGCGCTAATCTCAGGAACTACTGGTCCGAATTGAAAAATTCATTTAGTGTTTGATAGCCAATTTATCGAGGAAGGTTATAGGCTACACAACATCACGCTACGACCAAAACGAGCGGAGCATTTATGAAAAAGATTGCAGAAACGGGGAAAATCCGAACGCAGACGAAGTTGCGCGGGTCAGCTAGTATAATATAAATGGCGCCTGTAATCCCCGAAGGGTTACAAAGGTGTACCTAATGGAGTAATAGTACACCGTAATTCCGCTAGTTATGTTTATTGAAGTTATCAGCCCATTTTGCACATGGCTCCATTGATAATTAGAGAGGGTCATTAACTATCGATAAACATCGATAGTTCAAAAAATGGTGTTGGTACATTTATTTAGTCACACATTTATTTGTTGATGTGTAGGAACACTAACATCGTCTTTTTGGTGAATACTCAACAAAAAGTGTAACACTTGCATTTAATCAAGATTGTATTAAAGTAAAAGATCAATTTAAACCAAATTGATGAATCAATTTAAACCTTTTTCAGTACGCTTCCTCGACTTACACTTATTGCAGTTCTCGGCTCCATCCCACCCTCACCTGCGACTCGGGCGTGAATTCTGCCTCAGATGCAATTACTAATTCTTATACAAACGACCTCTCAAACCCTTTGCATGTAAGTATGTCATAGAAAAACTTCGCAATCTCAGTTTGCGGTAGTCTAAAAATACTTTATGTAAATACATATATTGATTTAATAACATAACATGTATGCGATTGCTGGAATGGAGGTGAAGGGGAAATGACACACAAACATGAACATGCAACTCGTTGATATTAGGTTCTTTCTCTATTTCATTTCAGTGGAATACTATTTTTATGGTTACGGATTATAACATATTCAGAACTAAGAAAGTTGTGAAAGACGACCTCCCCGGTCGTGGCTAAATGATAACAGCCGCTCGGGTCGATCTTTAGGTTGAGCCGTGCTTGCCTTGGTTGGTCTGTGGATGGTTGACCACCCGCTACATACCAAGTTTCCTCCGTGCCTCGGAAAGCACGTTAAGCCGTTGTCCCGGCTGTCATTTGTACATCTTTGACAGTAATTAGGTAGTCAGTGGCCCAAAAAGTCTGACAACCAGTCTTACCAAGGGGTATCGTATTACCCAGTACTAACTGGGTTGTGGAGGTCAGATAGGCAATCGCTCCATGTAAAATACTGGAATTCAGCTGCATCCGGTTAGACTGGAAGCCGACCCCAACATAGTTGGGAAAAGGCTAGGCAGATGATTAAGAAATAAGAAAGTTGTATTAAAATGATTACTTTATTTAATTACTATATTTTGCACGTGGTTTCGCCCGCGTGTAATCGGAAATTATCCATAATGGTTGGCTATTTCACATCTATACTGTGTGTTATGCTTCAGTTCTTTAATTTTTAGGCAGAATACCTAAATATTATTAGAATAATAAGTATATGTGACCCTATAAACTCCTCTATCTCTTAGTGAAAGTCCCATAAAAATTGGTTATACGTGTCTAAGATTCCCACGCAATCAGAAATTCAGACAGACAAAAATTTGTAAAGATTTGTTGGAATGATCTTGTGTATAAATAAGTAACCTACGCATTTGAGAAACTCAGAGAAAACAAAAAACGCAACAGTCGCTTCTGTTTTATTTAAACGTATTGTAAAAAAAAAAATCTTACAAATCATGAAGACAAAAAAATATTCTACTGTTTCAAATTTTGTAATCGAGAACGAACTTGAAGCAGCGTGGCCGGCTGGCGGGAATATTGATTTCTCCGTTGCGCAGAATGTCAGAAACGGCGCGCGCAGCAACTGTCAAAATAGACGTTATACGTTGAGGAAATGTCGCAAATTCATGTGAAAATAACATAATTTTTATAATCTCGCGAAACTATGATTTAGTTTACTACTACTTACAAATTAAATAGTTCTTTAGTGAATTCGTTTTATCAGCATGTTGTGAACAATTATAAAGTTATATTATATAGTTTGAGTGCAGAAACAAAATTACCGTGGAAATTTTCGCTCGATCGTGTGTTGTGTTGTTTACAAAAATTCTTGGTTCATAAAATCATAACATACTAAGAAATTACAAAATAAATATGGTGTTTTTGTGTCTAGTTCCTACGAGGTAAGAAGCATGTTTACTGGAAGCGCCTCATAAATAAAAACGATGAAAGATAAAGATGTCGAGATGCCTGCAGATATTCGGAGCTTACTCCTTCAGGTTGACAAGGAAGCATTCGACCATACTCCTTTCAGCCGCCTTGATCCTCACACTTACCATGGTCCTGCAGCTATACGCCTCCAGGCATCACGAGCATCCACATCCACTACGCAGTGTCGGTGACTTTGACTACAGACCAGGCTCCTTCCTCAAAGGTCGACAGCCCGGGAACTTAAGTTATTGTATGTTTAACTATGGCCTTCCAAATAGTCTCAAATGGGGCAGATTTCAAGTACTTCCGTCCCCAGAAACTGGAAGTAGAAGTCACTATGGAGTTATTTACAATGCTATTCGAGGACTGACGTTCACGAATATCACCAAAGTTGACGCAGTGACGTATGCCACTCAAGCGACGCCTGAATTTCTGTACCATATAGTGGAAATAGCGAAGTACTGGGATGGCCCCATCAGCCTCGCTGTATTTGTACCTAGCTACGATTTAGATATTGCTATGCAAATATTAAACCAGCTGTGCCATTGCTATCCGATGATGGCGCAAGTGTCAGTCCATTTATATTTTCCATTAAAAATAAAACCCAAAATAAGAACGTTGAAAGAAAGAAGAAAGTATTTTACGACTGTGCCCGCGCCAACAGCTGTTGCGCCCAACACAACAATAGACGCAAGAGAATTGATGAAACAGAAATTAGTGAATTATCGCAATTTGAACAACAAAACTAGGGCTGAATACATTCAGAGGGCGAGGCAAAATAAAATAAAACGTATGATGACAAAGATTCCAGATTCAGGATTCATAACGGCGAATTTAAAATTCGAAGATTGTTCTGGTTTTGATTCAGAAGTAACGACGTATAGAAAATCAAGAGCAATGTTGTACCCAATAAACGTTGGTAGAAATGTTGCAAGGAACGCGTCAACGACCAATTATTTCTTAATGTCTGATATAGAAATGGTGCCGAGTTATGGTTTGGCGCCGAAATTCTTGAAAATGATTAGAAAGCTAATGGGTGACGAGAAGAGGGACTCTGGTTGTGTTTTCGCTAAGACAGTGTTCGTGGTGCCTCTGTTTGAAGTGGAGAGAGGAGAGAAAATCCCTCACGACAAAGAAACGTAAGTAGATAAATAGTCTTTTTGATGCAATACAAAGGACTGCAGAAAGCGTACTTAGTGCTTACAAACCTTTTGTTGCTATTGCTGTGATACCGTGTAGAAGGTCGCTCTTTTCTTGTCACTGAATAGTTCTAGCCTTGGGAGTCTGTAAGAAATAGAGTATACGTTTTAGCAAGTCCTTTCTATTGTGCAAGGATTTTGCAGACTATCTGCAGGTATTTACCTACTTTAATCCACATCGTCCCACACTAGGATTTATCCAGCATTGTAGGT
The DNA here is from genome assembly GCA_905163415.1 of Noctua fimbriata. NCBI lineage: Eukaryota > Metazoa > Arthropoda > Insecta > Lepidoptera > Noctuidae > Noctua > Noctua fimbriata. The sequence continues at coordinate 4,685,183 of LR990929.1, read as the reverse complement.
ACGTTTTTAGACACTCTTAATTATATTCTTCAACTGTTGCAATTTTTTTGCGTAGGAGAAATGGGGTTTCTTGCAAGAATTCACAATCAATAGTTTTATTCACGAAATAATCTATACCTACCTAAAAGCTAGCTGGGTTAATATGTCAGTCGATTCTTTTCTTTTTAACAACATTTTAGTATCTTCTAAATTATATTCAGGGCACATAATATCATCTAGTTTATACGTCATTTCCTTAGGATATTGTTCTAATACCTAGCTATCATAATTCTTTATTTCTTATGTCGCGTACGTGAGCCGACTTGAGAGATCGTCTTTGGATATCAAAGAGACTAAATATGAAATGTAGATATGGTTACATTGTTTTCTTTTTAAGACTAAGATTCTGTAGTTTTGTGTGTTTCAACGGTTTTCTTTGGTATTTTAAAATGTTTTTCAATAAAGTTTTTAGTTTTGAGGTCTCGATGATGCGGTGAGCATAGGACCGGTCGTTTTGACGACGTTTGGGTATGGACATTTGGTTTGGCCTATGTCTGGCAGTGGTTGGACTTATGACTAAAAAGTTTTTGCAAGTCGTAGAATATATAGTCGAAGAATAAGAATAAGAAACTTTTATTTGTAAACATAGGTAGTTTCACGGTTTTTTTTAAATATTATTAACTAGCGTCTCACCCCGGGTTCTCACGGGTGCAACTTACGGATGAAGAAAATGTCTATATTTTCATTTATACAAGGTTTGTATGATGAAAATCATCATCTGCCTAGCCTTTTCCCAACTATGTTAGGGTCAGCTTCCAGTCTAACCGGATGCAGCTGAATACCAGTATTTTACATGGAGCGAAAATGAATTAATGAAAATGTCCTGACAATAACAAACACAACTGAAAAAAAATTGCCAAATCGGTCGAGACGTTCTCAAGTGAGGCTCCATCATACATTTGGCAATTGTTTTTTTATTATTATAGAGTAGTAAATGCAACTATCGAGTCGAGTTTCAAGTTCATAAGCATGAATACAGGGTGTAAACAGACCCTTCACGAAGCCATCAACTAAACATTCTGTACATCAAACTAAGTAACTTTACTCAAAAATTATTGCTGGGAAACGACTTTTTTTTTTGGGGTGAAAAATCATGTTTTACGGTAGGACTCGATGGAACGCACTCAAAGCATTGTGCTGATGGATGGATCGACTAGTATGGGGGTCGCGGCAGTGTTTAAAGTAAAAATCTTACATTAAAAACAAGTATTTCAAAAAAAAAAAAAAAAAAATATGCAACTTTGACCCCCAATATCTCCGTAACTAGAAGGTTCCCAGGTATGGTCTAGAACAAAAAAATGATCGCAATGATGGGGAGAACAAGTGGCTTTCGGCTTCGTTAAGGGTATTTTTACACCCTTTTTCTCATGAAAGTTACATCATTTCAGTGTTTTGATCTTATTATTTAGATGCCAAGTGACAGATGGGATTTCCATTATTAAATGACAAATTTCCATCCCTTGTATAAATTCCTTTAGGGGACGAATGGGCAAGAACCCATTGTTAGGTTCACACACTTTCAGTGTGAATGGAACTCTTGTGATTTGAAGACATTATCCACCAGTCATTCTTTTAAGAGCACTTAGAGAGCTCCTGGCTGAAAAATAACTGCCGCACGGGTCTTCAAGGGTGCTTCAAGGTTACGCCGCGCTTTCCAAGGTCGGGCCGCGCTTTCCAAGGTCGGGCCGCGCTTTCCAAGGTCGGTATGTGAATGGGTGACCATCATTACATATAGAGTTTCCTCCGTGCCTCGGAAAACAAGTTAAGTAGTTTTCGGTCCCGGCTGTCAAATGTAGATCTTTGACAGTTGTGAAGTAGTCAGTCGCCCGAAAGTCTGACAACCAGTCTTACCAAGGGGTGTCTTATGACCCAGTGCTAACTGGGTTGTGGAGGTCATACAGGCAGTCGTTCCATGTTCAGCTGCATCCGGTTTGGCTGGAAGCCAACCCTAACATAGTTGGGAAAAGGCTAGGCAGAACATGATGAACATGATTTTAAAACACAAGAACTGTACTAGAATGGAAACGATAGAATGATCATGTATTAATGCAGAATGTCACAATATATGTATTACTGTAGTCACTGTCCTTTTAAAGAAAAAATTGACCGTTTTCATTTGGATTTTCATTAGGCCCTATATTTTTTTTCAAATAATATCTGTGGGAGTATCGGACTTGACCTCATTTTATTTACTTTTATGTCGAACATGCAGATTTTTGTGTAATTCAAAACACGTTTTCAATGCCGCCGTGAGCCACGACTATGTTTCGACATTACCTGTCTGGTTTTGAATTCAAATAAAAAAAATACAAAGAGCCTTTTCTTGCTCTGGTTCTTAAAGTTGATTACATAGGAGCCTTACCAGGTCAGGCTGTCTCGGCACATAGACCTTCTCTATTTTCCTCCACTTATTCCTACTCTTAGCTGTTTTTCTCCAGCAAATTCTTCAAATAGGGATCTCCATATAAAACACAGCTGAATTCAGTTAAAGTGGAACCGACTCCAACATAGCTGGCCTAGACCTTCTAGTTGCAGGTCGTGGGTTCGAACTTATGCAGGCGCATTACTTTGTGTAATTTATTTTATCACCACTTCTCTCAAAACGGTGAAGGAAAACATCGCAAGGGAGCACCTGTATCTACCAACCTGCACTGGCCCCGCGTGGTAGTTCATAGCCTATTCCCTCTCATGGAGAGAGGAGCCTTGTGTCCCAGCTGTGGGAACATTATACACGGATTATGCTGACGTAGCTAAATTTTAGAAGACTTTTATAATAATTTTGCAGTGGGTGTTCCTACAATTTATGCGCCAGTCGTGCCGTCGTTAAGACATACTTTATATCAATTTCATCGAGTTCCTCTGCGAAGCGTACGCTACAGTATGCAGCTGTAAAATGATGTAAAATTTTATTGAGACGAATATTTTTATTCCTCTCCATTTTATGCATACTTATCGGTACTTGGTCGTGGAAAAATACGTGAGTTGGATGAAAATGGAGAGCTTAAAATTACTGTGTATTTATTATTTTAGTTTTTGAATCGTGCTTACGGTGTCAACATTCACTGTTGTGAGGAAATAGGCAAAAGGAAAAGAAAACTTCAATAGTCTTTCTAGATAATTTGAAAATTCATCAGCATATCAGCAGACGACTGCTATGGGTCGTAGGCCGCCTCGAATCGTCGCCACGACGACCGGGTTCGTGGTTTTGCATACAGCTGATTGCTGTGACCTATCCAATGCTGCGCTTTCCAGTACGTGGTTACCACTTCAGAACTTGGCCTCCATCAGCCTTCCTAATTTGAAAAGTTGCTGGATATTTTTTTTTTTCTGTTTTTGCTCCTACTGTTTTGTCTCTGCAGCACCCAAAGGTAAACTCGTACACAATGCCCAAAGCATTAAGCCTGCTTTTGTACAGATTTTACTTGTCCATAAAGCCCCAAGAAAAAAAAAAACTTTAGAATTAAGAAAAAATAAAACTTAAACATAAAGTTACAGTAACTAAACGTTTGTGTTAAGTATAATTTACTTAGCACAAATGTTTAGTTGCTGTTGATTGAAACGTATTAATAATTCGATAGTCGTTGTAGTTCGTTGCAAAGTCTTAAGAATATTCTTGATACCTAGAGCGTGTTATGGTTCTTTTTGGCGCGTTAACATAGACGGAACTTACGCCGCCATTTTGTTTTTGCAATACAATTCCCACGGACGATTCCATAATGGTTAACACTTCAACCAACTTATCCGTGCAGGCGGGAAAACACAGGACTAAAATAAATGTACCAACTTCGACATATCGATGAAAATTTTCATGACAAGCAACGCCACCTTGAACCGCACACTTAGTGGTCATACTATACCAACAGAACCCTCCTAAAAATGTAATTCAAACGCAAAAACCATAAAGTACAGTACATTGTATGTTTCGCCACCAGGTTGATCCAGATGATAACCAACAACCGCGCCACGTACTTCCATCAGAAGGTGTGTGCTCACTGCCAACGGTTTCCAGGGCTGCAGACTTGGCTCATGAGACCGTCTCGCAATGTCTTAGAGGTAAGATTACATATCTACTTAATATGTATAAACTTTCTAATTTTTAACTCTGTACTAGCCATCGACGCAGGAGATTTATAGTGCTGAAGTGTGTCCGCAATCTGTACTTACCGGTCTGAACATTTAGGTTGAAATTTCCTTTAGTAGTCTGGCCCATTCTGATGTTTCGTTTGCCACAGTCACATCCACCTTAAACATACCATTGCCTTGTCCCATGTTACTTGTGGTCGACGCAACACGTTTTTTTCTTTCATTCCCGCCTGTCAACCGTCCAGCTATCATTTACTCCTATTTCTTTCAAATCATTCCTCACACAATCTATCCATCGTTTCCTTGGTCTTCCTCTCTCTCCACCCATCAACATCATTTAAATCATCATACGGGGTGTAAACGGACCCTTCACGAAGCCGTCAACCAAGCATTCTGTACATCACACTATGTAACTTTACGCAAAAAATATTGCTGGGAAACGACTTTATTTTTTGGGGTGAAAAATCACGTTTTATGGTAGGACTTAATGTAACGCACTCAAAACATTGTGCTGATGAATAGATTGAATAGTACGGGGATCGTGGAGGTGTTTAAAGTAAAAATCTTACATTAAAAACATGCATTTAAAATAAAAAAAAATGTGAAAAAGTTGGAACGTTGACCCCCAATATCTCCGTAACTAGAAGGTTCCCAGGTATGGTCTAGAACAAAAAATGATCGCCATGGCGGGGAGAACAAGTGCCTTTCGGCTTCGTTAAGGGTCTTTTTTTCACCCTTTATATCATATTCATCATTCTTTTAGTGTCATGAGATTTGTCACATGCCCATACCGAGACAGTCGATTCCCTTTCAACTTTTCTGTAACTGGCGTCACTTTCAAACTCCTATTCTTTTGTAATTTTAATAAAAGGCTAGGGGATTTTTCAGCCATAGCGCGGAGTCTGGATTTGCGTACGGATAGACATCAGGCTCGCCTACTAGGGTATTTATTAAATGGTTCTTAAATATAACTGATGAGATGTGGTGTAGTACCATTGGGGTGTATTTACAGGGCACACCTCTGCCTAACCTTAGGATTACATCATCATTATGGTCATCTTCCTGCCCTTGTCCCATGATACATGAGGTCGGCACAACCCATCGGGGATTACAGGCGTGATGTAATGTTAGAACTTGGTGATGTAGTTTTACCAAAAATAGTGCTGCCACGTCATAGTTAGCTATTATATTTAGCCGCGACGGTAACACAAGAATAGTCAACCTGTACGAACCCTACTAGACGTAAGAGAGAGACAGATAATATAACAGACAGAGTGCGGGGTGCGGCAGGGTGGGTTGACCTCACCCAAGCTCTTTAGTCTCTACGTTAATAAGCTGATCGGTGAGCTCAGCGGTGCCGAAGTCGGTTGCTCAGTCGACGGTTGTTTTATAAACAATATCAGTTACGCCGACGATATGGTGCTGCTGTGCCCATCGATTAGTGCGCTGAGAAAGCTCCTCAGCATCTGCGAGCGATATGCGGTGGAACATGGACTCAGGTATAACCCAGTAAAGAGTGAGTTGCTAGTTTTTAAAGCAGGTAACAAAAGTTACAATTCACCAACTGTTACCTTGGCTGGCACCCCTCTCAATAGGGTGTCGAAATTCAAGTACCTGGGTCACTGGGTCACCGAGTCGCTTTCAGATGATGTGGATATTGAAAGGGAACGCAGGGCACTGGCAGTGAGGTCGAACATGCTGGCCCGTAGGTTTGCACGGTGTAATGACCAGGTGAAAAGGACTTTGTTTAGAGCATACTGCCAGTCCTTTTACTCGTGCAGCCTATGGATCAAATACACTCAGCGAGCTTTCAGTGCCTTGCGGGTCCAATACAATAATGCATTCAGGGCGTTGATGGGGCTGCCACGCTACTGTAGTGCATCAGGGATGTTTGCGGCAGCCCAGGTTGATGGCTTCCATGCTATACTGCGCAAAAGAATTGGCTCCCTGATGCGGCGCGTGCGGGGCAGTCCCAACAGCCTCCTGAGGGTAGTGGCAGAACGACTGGATGCCGACTGTCCTATTATGAGGCACTGGACGAGGGTTCACATTACCTGTGAAACCTCGTCGGGTGCCCTCAGGTTTTAATTGTTGTTGTTTTTATTTATGTTTTATATTGTACTAACATAGTTTATAAGTCTGATTGTTACTAACCTAATATGGACCTACTACAGTCTGAAATAAATGATTTTTATTTATTTATTTATTTATAATACTAGCGGTAGGAATTAATTTTGTCGTACGTGTAAGATCGACGAAGTGAAAATAATCGTGGATTCAATTCAATTCAATTTCAAATATCTTTATTTACCATAAACAATAACAAAATGCACTTACCCAAAGCTACATTAACACACTAAAATTAAGACAGACACTTTATTAGGCTAGCAATTTGCATTTCAAAGCTTTTAAAGGACAGGTAGTTTAAACTGGTAATAACATAATCTTAACACACAATATATGGGTACATAATGACAAAAATGTAAATTATTTAGTTAAATTATAATCTACTGCTTGCATGTAGGTAAGTCGAAAATATTTTAACAGTTAACTGATCACGCAGTCTACGAATGTAAACACAAGCAAACGCGCGACTAGTCAATCATGAATTGGTGTAACGAATAGAATTGCATTTAGCAGCTGCAAGCGAATTGCTGCAATCAAATTGCATTCTAATTTGTTTGAATTGCTCTGATTGAATTGTTTTATGGTGAAAAATACTTTAAAGTTCTTAAAGAACTTCTTGTTTAACACAACGTTTGTAGTCTTGTTCTCTGATAATCTTAGGACCTGATTTTATATTCCTAAATCGGTGTCTAACGTCATTTATTGTGACCCCTCTGTTTACATCGTGTTTACATCTAATATCATAATGTAGCCTTAGTTAATGAATTATCTTTGAAATTGGCGTCAGATTAGTCGTCTAGCATCGGATTTAGTCATAACTAAGTCAGGCACTAGTTCAGATAAGGGGATCACAATTAATGTCAAATGTCATAACCTAACCCTTACCCAACTTCAGAAGGATTGACGTTGCAACCAATTAGCTACGTAGACACTTAAGTTTAAGCCAATTATGTTTAGTTAGTTAACATTAAGGTCTAGTGCCCACACTTTCATATTATAAATGCGTAAGTAATTCTGTCTATATATTTTACCTTTTCACGCATTAACGGCTGAATGGATTTTGCTGAAATTTGGCATACAGGAAGACCATTTTTGATTTGGTATTATATTCCAAAAAATAGTTTTCGACTTTAATAAAAAATAAATAAATCATTAAACTTACACACGGGCAACACTGACACGTGAAAGAATAAATCTTCTTCTTTTTAGCGTATTTATGAAAAATGTTTAAATATTTTTGATATACTGCCTCGTTGGTCTAGTGGTTGCAAGCGCGACTGCTGAGCATGAGGTCCTGGGTTCGATTCCCAGGTTGGGCATAGTGGGAGGAAACGCCCGGGTGTGGGAGGAAACGCCCGGGTGTTTCCATTGTGAGGATCGTCCGGAGGATACGGTGCAGCACACTGTGGAGGCCTGCCCCGCTTGGGCGGAGCAGCGCCGTGTCCTCGTAGAGGCGATCGGCGGCGGCGACCTCTCGCGCCCGGCCCTGGTTCAAGCCATGGTCTGGAGTGAGAGGGAATGGGAAGCCGTCACCTCCTTCTGCGAAGCAGTCATGCTATTGAAGGAGGTGGCGGAACGTGAGAGGGAAAGAGCCTCACGTCCCAGCCGCCGCGGGAGACGCCCTGGGCGTCGGGGGTCACGTGGTGGCCCCCGGCCACCGTAGGCGCGGGCCTGTGGACGGCGAGTTATGGGCTAGCTCGCCGTCCGGCCGTTTTATGACGATAGGCCGTGTCGACGGCGCGTTCGTGTTCCACGCGCACCACAAAGAGATGTCAGCAACCACGTAGGGGTCCGCACGGGCCGATGCCTGCTTTGTCTTTTAGGAATTTCTCAGTAGCGGCCACGGAGTCTGGATTTGTGCCCGGTTGAAGGCAATAGGCTCGCCCCCTATTACATGGTACTTAAACATAACTGGCGAAATGTGGATGTACAGTCAGCAAAGCTAAATAGTTTACATCGCACACAGCGGTAACAGTCATTGTACGAGCCGGTAATGTTCGTACAGCCGCTCCTTATCATTGTGTGCGTATACGTAGTCTACCCTTCACGGGGTTTATTTTTTTTATCTTTAAGCTTGTAGGGTACAAGGAAAAAATATAAAAAAACGGGTTTACAATAAGGCCAACATTTTATACAAGTGTAACGTGGTCACCATAGCTGATTGGTGTAAGCGCTTGCGTCAGTTAGTGACCTAAGCTTAACGATGTGAGTTCGATCCCAGGTGAGGAGTTGCTGTTTTTACTTTTTGTTCTTTATTAAATTAATTTTGTGACCAATAAAATCACTCAAGCAAAAAGTAAAAAGGTAATTAAATAAAACCAATAAAATAATTTGATTTTTTATTAGATAAACATTGGGTTTGAAAGGACCTTTGCCTTCCTTACATTGGTTGTTTTAAGGTTCAATTTGGTGGGAGTTGTATGTTAGCAAAAAAAACTTGTGTGGCTGATACAATGATTTAATACGAACTGGTTTTAAACATATATAGGCTATAGCTATCCATACTAGACATTCGAATGAGTAAAACACTGTTGTTTACCAGTTTTATTGACAAAGGCAAAGTTTTTTGTTGGTAAGGATGGACGTAAATAATTTGTCAAAGTAGCAGGTATATAAATTGAATCAAAGTAAAATTAGAGGTGAAGTGAATCAACATGTTAGATAGTAAGAAATTATGACAACTTCTAACCGCATAACAATAACATCACTTCACCATACTTTCAATACTTTACGAGTTGTGCTTTTAAAAAGAGGATTAGAGGAGGAGATTATTAACATCTATACCTAATTGTTGCTAAGGTTTATATTTGTTTACATTCGCTTAACAAATATGAACATTATTTGCATAAAAATAAGATTCATATTCGCCTACTAATTAAAATAAATTCGACTATAATGAGTCTGTAAACCCTCGTTTTCTATTACTTCTTGTAACCTTCACCTCATGCTGTTAACCATATTCGCGCATATGTTTAGTAACATTTACGCCCATCCTTATCCGACTTAAACGTTTTTTCGTCGCTATAAATCAGCACATTGTTCTCCCAATCAAAATTAATCTATGACCTAGCAAAGTGTAGTCGGTTTTGTCGGTGCGCAGTGGACAGTTAGTAAGCACATATTGTCTGCTGTTGCTTTTACGCGGGTGGACAAGAAGGGAATAGCCTTGTGCCTTGCCACGATGTCGTGGTGTCGAGCCGATGAATTTGCCTTTGGTTTTGGCCTAGGATGTTCTACGTCTCCAAAATCCGGTTCTCCTCTGTGGATAAAAAGAGTATTTATAATACTATTAATAAATAGCTATTATTATAAAAAATATATACTACATTTAAATACTATATACACAACGTTTAAATAATAAACTTATATATACCTAATTAATTTTATAATAATACAAATAAAAAAATTAAATATAAGATATACACTGACATTAGCTTTTCTTAAACTGTCTAAGGGCTAAATCAAGCTAATTTTAGACCAAGTTAATTTTTATCATAATCATCTTAAGATAAATTTAAAAAAATCTTTCATTCATGATAATATATTATTATAACTAGTAAACATTGAAAGGTGAGAGGAGTTAGTTAAAGTGAAGTAGGTATAATATCAACATAGTGTTATATGTAACTGTTACTCACCGATATCATTAAGCGCCTTCCAATTTCGCATCTTCTTAGCGTGTCGATGACAATTCAAATTGAGTCAGTCCAAAATTTGTCGACGACTTTGGCACTTTCAGTAGCGTCCTGTGATGCACATCGCAGGAGCAAACAACAGGACAGGCAGGACACGATATAAAGTGTCCCATCGTTTGTGGGGCAGCACCACATTTACACTCACAATTTCACATATAGATATGTTTTGCTCATCCAAAACAACGATTTCTACCCTTTTGAACATTGATAAAATGTTACATTGTTGGATCCACAGAAATAAATCCGCGCACATGCGCATGAGTCATGATCAATAAACTCAGTAATGCAAATACTCGTAGATTGACAACTAAGAACGCTCATTTTTATAAATGAAGGTGTTTGAAAACAATATTTTTAAATTGTCGGTAGTTTTATTCTAAACAGTCAAAATAAAATGACCTGAGAGTTCCGTGTTTATCTCAAACATTGGAAACTTCATTACCCAACCTTGAACGGGATCGAATCGTTATAAATTCTACTTTAAGTAATGTTTTAACAAAAGAATGAATACAAAAAGAAAAAGAATAACTTGTTGCATACAAGGTTTGAACTTACGGCTTCTTGTTTACTGACCAAAGACGATAGCCATTGTGCCAAGCTTGCTATAGTGATATGATGCAAAATATTATAGGTCCTTCAGTACCTTAAGTGAATGATGACTATATATTGGTATATGGTAAATGATGTGCCACACGCACACTAATAAAAACCGAGCTCGCACGTTTTATTTAGTGTTTGTGTGCATAACTATGACTTCACCCACACATATAATCTGTAAATCAATTAGTTGGGTCTCGTGTACTATCAGGTACCCCTAAACCTAATCCTTCGGGGTTTATAGGCGTGATGTTTGAGGCGTGATCTTTGTTAGAATGTAATAAAATATTACAAAGTAATATATTTTATGCTGTCAAAAATCCATTTGGTTACCTGGCATTGATGGAGGAACATGATGGATGCTGTATAAAGTAAAGAGAAAAATATCAACTCTGTGAAAATATTAATATGAACGATATTTGTTGGTTCAATATTTGGGAACCGAAATATTTACTCCTGTTTGTAGTACCTACGCAAATAATTATTTTACAGTATTTGTTATACAACATTATTTTTAGTATATGTGAAACCTGAATATAGTTTGTTCAGAATAAGTAACTGAATCGATTCCAATAATTTTTAAATATTTTTTCCCAAAAATATTTAAAAAAGTTAAGTTGGATACCGAGTGACTTTGAGTACCTATCGCAATAATTTAGGTACCTACTGCTAAATTATTATTATCAATGAGCTCAAGGCGAAGCTGGAGGCGCGCGCTGCGTGGTGACCGCGTTTTTGTGCGGACAACTAGGTAACAGAACAAGCTTATAACTTTGTGAATTTTCATGATACAGTTTTGAAATTTTGTACATAGATTCTTTACATAAAAATACTAGACACGTGTATCAGGTTTCGCATATACTAAAACTAATGTTATAGAGAGACTCCAGTGCTCCTTTTCTCATACTTTGGACAAAAAATGTTATTGATTCAGAGATCCAGGGCTAAATACATGATCCGTTTTAGTTAAAATAAAAAAATATTTTTTCGGGTGCAATTACAGGCCTAGGAATAAATAAAAACAAAAACAAATAAATAAACTTTTTACTGAATGCATATGAAAGTTTATACGGTACATAAAACAACTTCTTTTTTTGTCTGCCTGTCTGTTTGATCCGGCTAATCTCCGAAACGGCGGGACCGATTTTGATGGAATTTTTACACGCAGATAGTTGCTGTTATAAGGAGTAACTAAGGCTACGTTTATTTCAGAAAAAGGATTAACGTGCAAAACAATTAAAACCCATAAAATTGTCAACATAATAAAACAGATTTAAATAAGGAAGTAATACTTTTATAATAATTTCACGCGTACGAAGCTCGCGGGCAACAGCTAGTATGGAATATAAAATCACCTTATCGATCGCTTTATTTAAAATACATAAGTATTTAGAATACTAATTACAAGAAAATACGTCGGGGTCAGGTATTTGAAATACCAATTTCAAATTACAATTTTAGAGAGTAAAGTATTTCAAATATTTTTAAGTCGCTCGTTAACAATTAATTCAAATACTGCCCAGCCAACTATAAACAAATTTTACTCCACGAACAGAAGCTTCAAAAAAACGATACATAAAAACATCATCATCTTTAACATAAAACAAAGATATTTTAAGCAAAAGTGTCCGTTGCAGAGACGAGATCTCGCAAAACCCTTCGCTTGTGCCATTATGGACACTATTATTTCCACTTAAAGGCGATCTTGTGCATGACTTTGACAAACGAATGGCGTTTGTTGCCAACATTCTGTGGAAATCAACGCTCTTGGCCTGGATGATTCGTATTAAAGCCTATTCATTGAAATAAGACACTTGAATGAAAGATATTCTGCAAAATAAATACAAAAAGTGTACAACGATTTAAGCCGGGCATTCATTAGTCATTTGTTAATAAACACTGTTTATAAACAGTGTTTCACAATTTTTCATCATCTCTGAACAGTTTATAAACAAAGGTGATGAAACATTGTTTATTAAACACGTTGCTGTGTTTCCGTCCGTTTTGTTTGCTTAAAGCTGGGTATTCAACAATGTTTTTTTTCATTGTTTTATTTTCTCAACAATGTTGCTGCAAACAGATTTGAGCAACTTTTAGTTTTAATAAATATTGAACATAGACATGTTCATTTTAAAAGCATGTTGCTGAAACAATTTTGCGCAAAACTATGTACACAAAAATGAGTATGTACTCATTCTAAGTCTTTTAAGAGTTGAGCATTGTACTCATTCTGGTTGGAAAACGACTAAAGTCACACGTTAGTCACGCGTACTCCTCCGTATTTTACTGCAATGATATTTCATGAAAAAGTCGTTCCTTGAAAGCATGTTCTTGAAGAGCAGTATGAAAAACAAAATCACCAAGTAGTGGTCATAATTTTTCTGCAGTTTTGAATATTCTCAAAGATTTGGTTTGTCTTCGGCAACCAAAAAATCCCGTGCCCTGTATAAGGTCCCATTAAAATAGATGGGCAAATCTTAACACAGCGTTCAGTACGTCTAACCAAAGATACTGATACTGCTAGCCTGCGTCATCCCACTGCTGGGCAAAGGCCTCTCTCCATGACTTCCAAATTCTTCGATCCAGGGCCAATGTGGACCACTGGTCGTTAGTTTTGTCCAGCTCGTCCCGCCATCTCCTACGAGGTCTACCGCGTAGCAAAAACCAAAGATATCCAAGCAAAAAAACACTGTTTAAAGTAATTTTATTTTAACCTAAAATCATTGGGTAACCAACATTTTTAGAGTGTTTTCTTTAGCTGATTTTTTTTCTTGTAAATATCTAATGCATTTTTCCTATTTTTTTTTACCATTCTCCTTATTTTGGTGGTCTGAATGATTTCCAAAAGTTTGTCCATCCATTTTAAATGGGACCTTTTATAGTGTGTTTTTAAATACCCAAAGTAGGCTATAAGTGATTGCTAGCTAAAAATAATTTTCTTTTAAATAAATGAGTACAGTATTTTTCATGATTTTACTCTATTAATATCTTAGAATCTTGTGTATCTAAAGAAAAGCCGCAATATCGTATTAGATACAACTAACCAGCAACGATAGTTGTGAGGGAGACACGTTTCCACAATATTCTATCTCAATGTTCTACATTACATAATAATGTTACGCCAAACCTAATATAATCTATCAAATTCTCACAAGCCTTCTCCGGACATCAATCAACGCGACACGTATCTCAATTCATACAGAAACTGTCGGACCGCAGTCACCAGTCAATCAAATCCCTCTTCCAATGGGATTGCAACTAATTCTACGCTCCCAATCTGGTTCAATCATAGCGGTTCAATCTTCTCGAATGACAGGCATAGGACTAAATAGATTAGTACAGAAGGCTGACTCTGTATGGCGAGTGAAAGTGTACTCACACAGATACATTGCAGCGACATCTATGGCGCTAGATAAGAACTAAAATTCTTGCATTCGGCCTTCAAAATTATCTGCGAGTTTAGCGTAATGGGTATACCCGGTGTGGTGTGTGGTGTGGTGTGTGTGTGGGTGTATGGGTGTTTAAATTTAACGAAGACTAAGAAAGGTACTTGTTCTCCCCGTCATTGCGATGACATACCTCAGAACCTTTTAGTTACGGAGATATTGGGGGTCAAAGTTCCAACTTTTACACAAATTTTTACTTTATTTACCTCCACGACCCCCGTATTATTCAATGCTTATCAGCACATTGTTTTGAGTGCGTTACATTGAGTCCTACAGTAAAACTTGATTTTTCACCCAAAGAAAAAGTCGTTTCCCAGCAAGAGAATTTTTGCGTAGAGCTACTTAGTTTAATGTAAAGAATGCTGACGATGATGACGGCTTCGTGAAGGATTCATTTACACCTTGTATAATTCAACACCTACCTGACAACAACCGCCGGGTATTAGTAGCCCACCAGACAGAACACGCGTCTGGTCGGAGGATCCTCCCTTTTCTATGGAGCATGAGGATCTTTACATTCTTCATATCTCCATAACATTTACATTGACTACAGTAAGATAGGAGTTAGGAGACGCCGCATACGCACTGGGCGTATACAGCGTATCCTAACTCTTATCTTGCGTTGCATGCCCTGACGCCTGCGCAATTGATGACTATTTGACTGCATCAGTGAGCGCTGATTCGGGTGTCGTGAAGAATTCTGGGCTAAGCATACTTGAACTTTTTGCCATCGATACGCTAAGAAAAAGTACCAGACTGCAGGTTTGAAATATGAGAATTTTAGAAAAGTTTATTTCGGGTTTGTTTAGCGTCGTCTCTGTCACTCATACATATTGATCAAATACTACATTTCCCTTGACAATGACCTCTTTCTGTACATTCTGCGATCAAACTATGCTCTGCCATGAGTGCACTTGCACTCGCTGTACTTAGACGTGTGTCTTTGAGTGCGGACGTTTCTGTGCCCATTGACATGCTGGCCTTCTGTATCTATCTATTCTGTGCGGATAGTCCTAACACACTTACCCTCCTCCCCGCACCGCTTGCCCGTCTCATGGCGTCCCGTACTAATTGCCAACTAATTATCGAGAGCTTCGCGACCTAACCGTTCCACTTTGCCGTATTAGAAAGCTAACAGCCGGCTGTAACTGGTTAGGTCCTAATTTGGACTTGCTGTTATTGGGATAGTGTCTGGAAGTCGTTTTGAACTGATGTTGTGTGGTAATGGGGTGGTTGACTGTTTCTTTGATGGCATATTGTTCTTCCCTTAAGTAAGAAACTTACACCTAATTAAAAAGCCGCTAAGCTAAAGTGGGACTGGGCTGGCCATGTCTGCCGTATGCCTAGGGCCAAAATAACCACGATGTGGAGCCCTGACACACTCAAAAGGTGATGAGGTAGACCTCGCAGGAGATGGCGGGACGAGCTAAACAAAACCAACGACCAGTGGTCCACATTGGCCCTGGACTGAAGAATTTAGAAGTCATGGGGAGAACCCTTTTCCCAGCAGTGGGATGTCACAGGCTAACAGTAACACCTACTCAGTGCTTTCTCGTCGTGCTATCGTACGTATACTTTGAACATCCAATCAGAAAGAATGAAAATAAATTTACAGAAGCTACTACAATAAATAACAAACAAAAAAATTGAAATAGCTCTCTAGTGAGATTGCTTCGTTAAGTCATTTGTATTTTTTTCTTCCTGGGGGCTTTAATTGGCCGCTTAAGCATTTTACGAATTGTGACGTAATTCATATTATTAACGTAATATGATTCTGCTGAAGCGGCCATTTTAGGCACCCTGGTCGTAATATTGGGATTCAGATCTTTGATCCCTGCATTGACGTCATACTGGTAGAACCCCCCCCACCACCTAGCTCTTTTGCAATTCATCTTAGTTCAATTTGACAAAGGCTGAAGTTAATGGAATATCCCGGAGTTCATTTTGCTAAGCTTCCTCTGAGCATCGTCTTTTACTCAATAACACCGCAAAAGCCATCTGTCTTTTAGAAAACTAATGTAAAACTGTCGCACTTGTTTTTTGAACGCGTCGACAAACTCGTTGCATTTCAGTAACTTGTTGAAGTAGTAAGGAAAGAAGTGGAATATTAAGATTCGAGAGAAATAAGGATATAGGCAGAAAATAACAAGTATAATATCGCGTAATACCCGAAGGATTAGGCAGGCTCATTCCACCAGTTATGTAGTTGTTGTTCAGCGGCATTCGGTTAGACTGGAAGCCGATCCTAAACATAGTTGGGAAAAGGCTAGGCAGATGATGAGTTGAAATATTAACATAAGAGGAGGTCTGAAAGTGGCACCAGTGACTGAAAACGGAGAATGGAACAAGAAAACGTGTTGCGACGACCCCAAATAAAATGGGACAAGGGCAGGAAGATGATCATTCCGCCAGATATGTTGATAAAGAAATCCTTGATGGAAAACCCTGATAACATTATCTTAATTTGAGAATCGATTCCAAAACCTCATACAGTTTCTGATATTCTATCATAGTAAACAAAAACAAATATTTCTTTCTCCTTATCCTATACTTTCAAAATGGAAGGAACACATCAATTTACTATGGTAAAACGTCGTTTGTATGTTCACGACACCTGCAAACTGACAGGGGTAAACAGGACACGTACCAATTTTACAAATTGACAGTTGTCGGAGGTCAGAGCAATCGTTTGCGACACATTGTGAAGCTTTCGGAATACATTGGATTCACACATTTCGATTGTATTTATTCGTGGTATGTTCAAGATATGTATTTGTTTAGCAATATGACTTTATTTATATAAATAGACATTATTTTACATGATAAAAGGTATTAATAAGGTGGTGATAAAATATTAATATTTCAACCCTGCTTGGGTTGAAATATTAACATTTTGCTAAGAGTGCTGAGGACTTGAGGAGGTCATGGTTAAATAATAATAGCTGCTCGGGTGGATCTTCAGGTTAAGCCGTTCTTGCCTAGATTGGTCCGCGGATGGGTGAACACCCATTGCATACCGAATTTCCTCCGTGCCTTTGAAAGCACGTTAAGCGATTGGTCCCGGCTGTCTTTTGTAGATCTTTGACAGTTGTTACAGGTAGTCAGTGGCCCAGTGATCTGACAAACAGTCTTACCAAGGGGTATCGTATTACCCAGTACTAACTGGGCTGTGGAGGTCAGATAGGCAGGCGCTCCAAGTTAAATACTGGCATTCAGCTGCAACCGGTTAGACTGAAACCAACCTCAAACAGAGGAAGTTTGAAAGTGGCACTGGTGACTGAAAAGTGGTGTGGTGATCGAGTTTTAAGTATAAATGTGAATGACTATAGTGGGGGAGTCGAAGGAAACTATGAATATATGATATGGCTAGAAAAGGGGTGCCAACTTAGATGAATTGAACAGGATTTATGTTATTTTTATCGAGTTTCACAAATGCGATACTAAATTGTTGGGTTCGTATATTACTTATTTTTGTCTTCATGTGATGTGATGCTACAGTGACTAGCCTAACGCTAATGCCATCAAAGATCTCACACACGATCTAGTTTCAAATCCATTAGATATATTAACATCACGCCTGTAACCCGCGGATGGAACTCATTTCTTATAAAATGTATACATAGTTCACTCCCATTTAGCCAGTTTAAGTCCCGTTAGTAAATAGGGGGCGAGCCTAATGCCATAAACCGGGCACAAGAGAAATTCCTGATAAACAGATGTAAGATTGTAATAAGTTAATTATTTAACTTTGTATTGATTGGATAATAAGAATAACCTTACTGTAGTCATAGCAACAGTAAATAGAAAACCAGACCGTTGGTATTGATTGCATAAAGGTTAACGGTAACTGATACTTTTTGACCGGTTACGGGTGCGCCAAACTAACCGGGCTTTGGCTTTTGAGGGTTCCGTACCCAATGGGTGCCAACGGAACCCTATTATAGTTCTGCTCGAACTTTATGGCGGCTCGGCAATTAGCTGCTAGTGACGGTCTGCGCGTTATACAACATTATTTTTAGTATATGCGAAACCTGAAAATAGTTTTTTCACAATAAGTAACTGAATCGATTCCAATAATTTTTAAACCATGCTATATTTTTTCCCAAAAATATTTAAAAAAGTTAAAAGTTGGATACCGAGCAACTTTCGCAATAATTTAGGTAACTATCGCAATAATTTAGGTACCTACTGCCAAATTATTATTATCTCCTCAAGGCGACGCAGGAGCCGCGCGCTGCGTGGTGACCGCGTTTTTGTTCGGACAACTAGGTAACAGAACAAGCTTATAACTTTGTGATTTTTCATGATACAGTTTTGAAATTTTGTACATAGATTCTTTACATAAAAATACTAGACACGTGTATCAGGTTTCGCATATACTAAAACTAATGTTGTTTTAGTATTTGCGAAACTACAGTCAAGACGATGCGTCCTATGCGCCATGCTGATGACCTAAAATTGTGATCTTCACAGCTTTACGTTAGATATTCAGAGTCTACTTAAAGTTTGAACCGTTATACTTACGCAGACCCTCATTCGCAGCTAACTTTCGACCCGCCATAAAGTTAGAACAGAACTATACTAGGCTCCGCTGTCTGCCCGTCCTTCTGTCACAGGGCTGTATCTTTTGAACCTTAATAGGTATTCCTTTGATCCTTGCCTGTCATATTATCAAATACATATTTTTCATTAAAATATAACTGAATAAATTGTGTGCGAAATAAAAAAGAGCTTTGTAGCTAAAACGAAACTCAAAGAAACAAAAGTTTAGAAGGATTTTTTAATAAAGTCTGTATTAAGATTGATACTAAGTGAAACCTATTATTCTCTTTATTGTCTAGACTAGTCAGAACAATGTAAGTACATAAAAAAAAAGAATGGAATATTTTATAAAAGAAATGTAGATGAGATCGCCTATGAAGGCTGAATTTTAAGAAATTCGATCATACGAGAAATGTATTAATAATAAATTCTTTATTTCGGACAACATAAGATCCACTGTGTTAGTAAATTACTTATTATTAATGTTAGTAAAATATTACCTCAAAGTTTAAAACTAATTATTTGAGTTCGCTTCATGAGGACGACGCACAAGCGGATGGAAAGTACGTCACTCATTCGTCACCCCCACAAAACGTCTCAGAATAAGAGAGTAGATGTTCTCCGCCACTGTCCTCAGAATACTGTTGTCACTGTCCCGCAGTCTTGTAAGTCTTGTCTTGTCTTGTGTTGTCTTGTTGTGTTGTGTCTTGTATTGGATAAGTTCTATGCCATTTCGGATTTTTCTAAAATCTCAGTTTATCTCTATACACAGTGTAAACAGACCCTTCACGACGCCGTTCCAACCAAGCATTCTGTACATCAAACTAAGTAACTTAAAGCAAAAAGTATTGTTTGGACACGACTTTTTTTTGGGACGAAAAATCACGTTTTACGGTAGGACTCGATGGAACGCACTCAACGAATTGTGCTGATGGATGGATTGAATAGTACGGGGGTCGTAGAGGTGTTTAAAGTAAAATTCTTGCATTAAAAACATGTATTTAAAAAGAAACTTGTGAACAAGTTGGAACTTTGACTTCTCTGTAACTAGAAGGTTCCCAGGTATGGTCTAGAACAAAAATATTATCGCAAAGGCGGGGAGAACAAGTGCCTTTAGGCTTCGTTAAGGGTCTATTTACACCCTTTATATTTCATTATTATCTCTATAGTTTTTTTGATCCTTAGAAACTATAGGATCGATTGGCAACATATTTTTTTTTTTTGAAAATTGTTCCCTGTACCCTTTACTTTTTTCTAAAAGGTGTGAATGGAGATTGAAACTTAAAATATTATGGTTAGTATCCTAAGCCCGTTATCCTGTAGCTACAAGGGTTAAAGTACCAGCTCTTACTGCCCTATCTGAAAAGTCCATCCTGTATTCCATACATGAGCACTGAGAAAGAATTTTTGAAATTTTCTTTTTCAGAGAACGTATTGTAGATCGTCATTTTTGCCGATAACATTCCATCGACCACGTGGCTTGTATTATTAATATGTATTAGTATTTATCTCGGTATATCTTTCATTATTTCATACCTACTTAAAATATCTTAAATTCTGGCATTCATGTAAATCCAGATTATAACTTGTAGGCTGGGTATTAGACTGGGGTAGGATAATAATTTAAACCGACAAGCATTTAAGTGTGCTTTAAAATTCAAAACAGACCTCCATTAAATAGTTTTTTTTTGTTTTAGAGAATAATAAGGTCACACTGAACTTATTTATTTTTTACTTATCACGTCATTTTTTTATCAAATCTCGCAATATTTTTGGGTTGTCATTCTCAAGATCATAATGAAAATTATTTATGTCATGTCAGGTCATGAGAAAACAGCCTAATCAAAGAAATTGTTTCAGCCAATGATAATTGCGAAACGGGAGTACCCGTATCACCGATGGGAGCCGCTGTACTTCGGCACCAACAAGGAACCCTGGTACAGTGAATCGCTGTACTGGGAAGGAGTTCAGGACAAAATGACACAGGTAAAGTAACACACCATAGTCTTTTGGCCAAGAAGCCTTTTGGCCATGAAGCTTTTTGGTCAAGACGCCTTTTGGCCATGAAGCTTTTTGGTCAAGACGCCTTTTGGCCATGAAGCTTTTTGGTCAAGACGCCTTTTGGCCATGAAGCTTTTTGGTCAAGAAGCCTTTTGGCCATGAAGCTTTTTGGTCAAGACGCCTTTTGGCCATGAAGCTTATTGGTCAAGACGCCTTTTGGCCATGAAGCTTTTGGTCAAGACGCCTTTTGGCCATGAAGCTTTTTGGTCAAGGCGCCTTTTGGCCATGAAGCTTTTTGGTCAAGGCGCCTTTTGGCCATGAAGCTTTTTGGCCAAGGCGCCTTTTGGCCATGAAGCTTTTTGGTCAAGAAGCCTTTTGGCCTAGGAGCTTTTTGGCCAGGAAGCCTTTTGGCCATAAGATCAAGCAACAGTCACTATAAAGAAAATAAAAGAAGTTGTCTATTGCACGCCATGAGTGACCGCGACTCAACTTGCGGAGCGCTAATACTCATGACGGAAACAAATGTCACGTGCACGTGGTCCTTGTCCTAAGTTGCATCGCCCCCTGAAAGAGTTCCGAAGTCACGTGGGACATAGGACCTAAACCTGTCAGAGTGCTTGCATAAAGATACAGGTTCTAATTCGGTTCGGTACCAATCCGTACTTCTAAAATAGTCCCAAACTTTCTGTATTCCGATTGGGACATCTTTTTGTAAGGGTCCTTAAGCTCTAGTCGTTCTCACCCTTGTTACGGTTATTTCATTTGCTGATTTTTTGCTTTGCTTTAGATGTTGGAGATGTGTCTTCAAGAATACCGGATGGTGGTCCTCGACGGAGGCTTCCTCTCTCACGCGGCCAGCAACAAATCCAAACATCGTCTGAAGAGAGCCGAGGTTATGAACACGAACAACTATTTGAAGATCATCAAATGGTTCAGAGAGAAGTATGAAGAAAGACAGGAGTGTAGAATGCTTTGGGGCTTTTCGTTTAAAAAGTGAAAAGGAATGTAGCTGAGTGCAAAAAATACTCAAAAAGTGGAACGAAGTTTATAGTCGTCAGCTTTTATGGGAAAAAGTCCCATAAAAATCATGTTATTGACTTACTGGGTGTGGAGCCGAAATTAAAGAAAAAAATCGCCACTCGCGAGTATTTTTTGTTTTTGAATTACTTTTGTTTTATTTTTCGATTGTGAATAATTTGAAATTCAATGTTTTTTGTTTTTGTGTATCCATTAAATACCAATTGTTGATATGTTTCTTTGTTCATTATTGTCGATGGAATGCATATGTCAAGGTGTTTTTGAAAATTTCAATTTCTACTAAGATTTCTTTTGGAATTGGTAACTGATACTTTTTCACAGATTTACTGGACAAGAAAATATTCAAGAAAGCAACATTCTTGAGTCCCATTAAAATCCGACCAGTATAAACTTCATTCCGCCTTATTGTCTAATTGCACTAAACTAATGAGTTAAGATGCAAGTGTTTTGAGTCCCCCAAGGAGTTATTTTAGGCCTTTGGTTAAAGTTGAATAGTTTTGGAAAACAAATTTTTATAAAACTACTGATTCAATGATTACAGAAACTCACGCCTAGTATGCAGTTAGAATTCTCTATGAATTAATTGCACGTTTATCATCATATTATTACATATTGTATGCTGTTGTGTGCGTTTGTGTGAGTGATTGATCTTGGTGGTTGAACTTCGGGTTATAAATATCTGAGAGTAAGTTTCATGATGACGAGTATTGTTTTTACGCGACTACCAAGCATGAGGTCCTGGGTTCGATTCTCGGTTCAGGCAGTGTCATTGAGTTTTTCCATCAGGAATTTCTCAGTAGCAGCCACGGAGTCTGGATTTGTGCCCGGTTGATGGCAATAGGCTCGCCCGCTATTACATGAGGATGTGGATTATCCTGTGTGTCTTTGAAGCCCTGTGTTAAGTTTTGTCAGTTTTCTTTTGTGAAAAATATAAATAGTTAGTTATAGGCATTCGAGCAGATACACTACGTTTGACTGCACGACAAATTTTCCGGTGTAATTTTATGATGTTTCATTGTGAGATTTAGCTCAGGTTTTATGAGATTTACTATTCAAATATTACATTGTCATGTTAGTTGAGAATTGTCTTGTTCGAATAGGCTTGTAATATTAAAGGTTAATGCAAGGGAGCGTCGTTTTCCTTACTGGCCTTATCTCAAAAAAAAATAATCATTGCAAAATTAACACCCGTATCTACAGGGTGGCGCCGACAATACGAAAATAAATTAAATTGCGTCTACCTCACCTCTGAAAACAAAAATTCATTCGAATATCTACAGTAGTTTAGTCACAGGACATTATTTTTCTTTTTCAAGATTTTCTACATGATGTAGATTAATAGGCTAGCACCGACAGGTTAACAAACCCCGTATCGGTATAAACACTAAACACATGTTGTCAGCTCGCTATTTCTAAAACCTTTGCCAAGTTCGTTCCTTAAATTTTATTTCCAGACGCGAAATATTGCAAATTATACCTTAGCTTGGTAAACCAATAGTTATAAATGGTGTTCTATTTATTTCGTTAAAAGTTTAATGCTATTTAGTTTGTTTAATTTTTTTTAAATGTCGATGTTAGTATTTATTTGACAGTTTAAAAATGTTGCCAGTGTTTTCATTTATGATCGTATTGTCGGCGCCACCCTGTATAAACAAGCCAAAGTGATTACTTGAGTAAAAGTGATCATTTAAGATATGATTTTTATTCGGTAGTTTAGTAATTGCTTGAAGTTAGAACTGTCAAAAATTCTTTGACGGTTCTTACTCCGTTCAAATTCTTGTCTATTGCATAAAAATGGTTGTATAAGTAATTACTTCAACTTGAGTAATACTTAAACTTGACTATACAACATTATTTTTGGTATATGCGAAACCTGAATATAGTTTGTTCAGAATAAGTAACTGAATCAATATAAAATATTTAAAAAATCTACAAGTTGGACACCGAGCGGCACTAAATACCTATCGCAATCATTTAGTTACCTACTGCCAAATTATTATTATCCATGAGCTCAAGACGACGCTGAAGGCGCGCGTGCGGGCGCGCAGCGTGGTGACCACGTTTTTGTGCGGACAGCTAGGTAACAGAACAAGCTTATAACTTTGTCTTTCACGATACAGTTTTGAAATTTTGTACACAGATTCTTTACATAAAAATATTAGACACGTGTTTCAGGTTTCGCATATACTAAAACTAATGTTGTAGATAGAAGTGTATGACTAGATCCAGTGGTGAATGCAATTGCAATGTAAATGAAGGTACATAAATCATTTCACTCAAAATATTTGCAATACAAATACACAAATGTCGTTTTAATATACAATGTCGCCTAAACATACATTGTAAACAACATTACGTTCCTACACATAATACTGTTACCAAAGATGTTAAACATTCCGTTTTTATCTACAGCATGTTTCAGAAAGATGTATTCGTAAGAATGTGTTATCGCGAATTGATATCGATGGCAAATTTTCATCAAATATAACATAATCAGCCTATAATTTTCCCACTGCTGGGACACACGGCCTGCTCTCTATGAGAGAGAATGGGCTATAATCCACCACGCGGGCCCAGTGCGGGTTGATAGATGTCACGTGTCTGCGAATTTCGAACCGTTTTTGGGAGCAATGGTGATGAAATAAATTACACAAAGTAATGCGCCTGTCTGGGTTCGTACCCACGACTTACTGTTCGTAAGTCAGAGGCACCACCACTGGGCCACCGTTGCTCTCGTCTCATCAAATATATTTGGCCCAAAGCTCAGCTAGGCGAACTCCGCTCGCTGATACAGTCATAAGATCGTCAATGCGCAGATGTCAGTGCACGCAGCGTAAGATGGTGGACTATTGTCTGTCGAGACACACCGCATACACACTTGAAATCTGAATCGCGAATAAAAATCAGCCATTCTGTTCAAAATTTCTTAAGTATGGGAAACAGATTTTTTTTGACGATTACGATGTTGGTCCCATGGAGAATGTTGTTCAGTTTGATGATCTGCACCACACACGTTTAAATACGACCACACGATTCTGAAACACCCTGTATAATATAAAATATTTATTAGCGATTTTATGTAAAATACGGCTTGTTACTAGAAAATAATAAGAACCTTGTGATAAAAGGTTTTACTACACTGGAATTGTTTGTATTTTACAGGTTTGTCTACACATTTTATTCACGTTCGACACAGATTATGATAATTTACATAGTTATCGCTATATCTTACGATATTTTAAGTGAACCCCGCCGTGGAGCTACGGAACCCTAGAGTATACTGTATATCGAAGTCTTCTTTTGTGGAATGTTTCGTCCTAATAAAGATTTTAATATATTAGAGGCATTTCTTGTGTTATTTGCTCTGAAACCTTGTCTTTTGTATCCAATTACGACGAAGCTGAAAGGAGAGTACCTAATGTTATTAAGGCGAGTGTAAGTATGTTTGCGTACCTACATCTGGAATTGCGACCGTTGGGAATTGAATTATCTTGACCTAATGTTGCTTGAGTTTTACTTACACTGAAATGGTTCACAAATCCAGTTACTTTAAGAGGTTCCACGCGACCTAACTAAAAGCGGTTTGTCGGAGTAATCTCGCGTTAGGGTCAGTTCAGACGAAACGGAAATATCCTCGTGCATGCTCGAGCCTTTTCTGGTTACAATTCACACCAAGAGCAGAAACGCGCTTCGAGACGGTGCGACATTGAGACAAGTCTCGAGACCGCGCGAGCTCCTCATACTAGGCGAACGCGCCCAAACAGTAGAATATTTATAACGAAATTAAAAACTTCAATTTTTAACAGCTGTGGAGGTTAGATAGACAGTCGTTCCATGGTATTCCGCTGCATCCGGAAAGACTGGAAGGCGACCCCAATATAGTTGGGAAAAGGCTTGGCAGATGTTGAATGTTATCATTTTTAGTGTGAATAAATAAATTATTATGACCTCAATTATGGCCCACTAGTTTCCGAGTGCTCACAGCCTTTTCAAGGACATTTCTAAACGTTTAGTTGACTCTTCCCGTGACCCAAGGGCTGGCTTTTACCTAGGCCAAAGGCTTAGCGTTGCCATACAACGTGGCAACGCCGCCAGTCTTTTGGGTACATTACCAGTTGACTACGTTGAGGAGGAGTTTTTTGACGCCATTTTTTAAGTTTATTTTTAAGTTAGTTAGTTAATATAGGTTATTTTAATTTATTAATGTATTCATAATTTATGATAAGCTTACTTTATTTCGCAAGAAATTATTATTTTAATATTTAGTATTAGTAAATGAGAGAAACTAAAAGGAAGAAGCATAGAAATAATAAAGAAAATCAATGAGGTTTTTCCTCTTAAGACCCCATATGAGTAATATTAAGAGGTCGTCAAGTATGTGATCAGTGTGGCCACTTAAGAGGGCGGAGTGGTCTTCTCTTTGTTTGTCTTATCAAGTCTTATTACAAGCCACAATACTGGCTACTTTTGGATGAAGTGTGCGTGTTTATGTAGCCTTTATTCTTATTCTTTTTTGCATACGCGAGCTTAACCCAGAATTGGGTTTTTTTACAGCAAAACTTCTTCGATTGCGACATTTGCTAAATAAGATATATGTATGTGCATAAACAGTACATTTAAAAACCTTAAAAAATTAAGTTTATTAACTAAACTAATCTGTGATTAGCACGACAATACACATAATAAAAGGTGTAAATAGACCCTTAACGAAGGCGAAAGGCACTTGTTCTCCCCGTCTTTGCGATATTTTTTTATTCTAGACATACTTGGGAACCTTCTATTTACGGAGATATTGGGGATCAAATTTCCAACTTCTTCACAAGATTTTTTTTTAAATACATGTTTTTAATGTAAGATTTTTACTTTAAACACCTCCACGACCTCCGTAATATTCAATCCATCCATCAGCACAAATGCTTTAGAGTGCTTTCCATCGAGTCCTACCGTAAAATGTGATATTTCACCCCAAAAAAAAAGTCGTTTCCCAGCAATAATTTTTGCGTAAAGTTACTTAGTTTGATGTACAGAATGCTTGGTTGACGGCTTCGTGAAAGGTCTGTTTACCCTATATACAAAACTATATTAAAAAATATCTGTTGTTTTCAAAGATTATTTTTGATACAAAATATGTTTTTTAAGATGTATTACGAAAATCTGAAACACTAATAACCGTACGTTCATCATAATGCGACAAAAAGCGACGTTACTGTTACATAACGCGCCTGTGTGTTCGTACACGAATTCGACTTTTTTTTAAAACATCAGTCTTCAAACATCTTCGTTTAACATTAACACGTGTCTACAGATATAATAGGTACTAAATGATCAATGGATCTCTTCTTTCATGTTGCTGAGTAAAAACTAACAAGCTTTTCGCAGCTAATGTATACGAATATTGTAAAGAGGTGAAGTTTATATATTTGTGAGTTTGTATGTAGGAGGTAAACTTCAGAACTACTGATCCGATTCCGAAAATTCTTTCACTAATGGGAAGCAGAGAACCAAGGTAACCGACGTAGCCCGAAGAATAGCCAAACTTAAGTGGCAGTGGGCAGGGCACATTGCTCGCAGAACGGATGGCCGATGGGGCCGAAAAGTTCTGGATTGGCGACCGCGAACCGGAATACGCTGCGTTGGAAGGCCTCCCACTAGGTGGACCGATGACCTGGTGAAGGTTGCAGGGATCCGCTGGATGCGAGTCGCAAGGGACCGGTCAATGTGGCGATACTTAGGGGAGGCCTATGTCCAGCAGTGGACGTCTTTCGGCTGAAATGATGATGATGAATGGGAAGCTACATTATCACCGAATGTTGGAAATGCGAAAGTTTGGATGAATGAATGTTTCTTACTCAATCACGTCAGAACGGGCTGAACGATAGATTATAGTCTGGAATAGCTCATAGACTACTTTTTATGTCAGAAGTACAATTCCCGAACTTCACAAAGCAAAGCCACGGGAATAATCTAGTGGGCTATATTTAAAAAACGTGGGATAATCTTCGACTTAACGCGAGCGAAGCCGTGGGTAGGTGTTATATAAAATGGATGAAAGACACTTCTCATCCGCACTAAGCAAATATAATTCCATAGAACCAAAGGAATCCTCTGTTTTCTGTTTATTTTCTTTCATCTGGTGGCCATGTTTACTCTCCACGTCCAATAACTTGCGATTGTTTGATTTCGCCGCCTTATAGCCTTTTTATAGTTATTTACTTTGGACGGCAACTAATAAGATACTGTGTACAGACAATCGTTTTTCGGAAACTATTTACGGGTCATATTTGCTTTTTGTCTTATCCGTTACTTGCCCGCGGGAAACTTTCTGACAGTCACTGTTTGCCTATTCAAGATTTCGTAGAGCAAGGATATAGTACCTACCTCATCATTTCAACCGAAAGACGTCGACTGCTGGGAATAGGTCTCCCCCAAAGAGGGGGTTTTTCCCATAATCGCCACGCTGTGCAGGCGGTTGGCGATCGCAGTACGGTTGTTAAAAAGCACAGAGAACGTTGCTGCCCATTCTCTGGTAAGTCCCTTTGTCGCCTCTTACGACACCCACGGGAAGTTATGGGATGGTGCTATTCTTTACGTCCGACACCATACAGTACCTAATTACTAGATTAAAAATCAGCGAGTAAAACTATCTCATACATATCATACGTACAGACGCCAGCACATCAAGCTATTAAAATCTGCGCCTTGACAAGTACCTACCTACCTGCTTACCTACTTGCTGGTACTCGCACAGTAAGTGGCCAGGACAGCATTCATCCATCACACACGCACAGTCACTTCATTGGCACGCAATCTATCAAATTTCTTTAATAGATTTTCAACTTTATCGCTGAAGCATTAGGTTCAAGGTTGATTAGGTAAATTTGAACAAACAGAAAGGTAGAAAGTCCAGAACGCCACCTACTACGAACCTTGTGGTGGTACTTTCATACTGCCAAAATTTGGCAAAAGCCTCGCAGAACCTTGGCTTGCCCTTATAAACTTCAACTCTTCTTGATGTTAGGGTTTCTGAACAGTCTGCTTGCCTTATGGGCTTGCCGTATTGTTGGACCCTAGGCACACCACTGATAACCTTACATACTCTTTGCATCTCGGCCACGTTTATACATCAAGTCATACACGCATACCGGTTGCGAGTACTATGCACTTGACCGTTCAGAAGGTCAGTGTATTACCTTGTCCGTCTAGGGTGTCCCCTCTTGGTGGTTCCCCTAATATCTGTATCACATCTCATATCGGTTAAGTGGTTTGGTGAAGCTTATAAGCTCTCTAACACTTAACAGACAGCAGACAGAGATATATGCCCACTGCTGGGACACAGGCTTCCTCTCTATAAGAGGGAATCGGTGGTAATCTACCACGTGGGCTGAGTAGAGTAGCGAGTTGTTGATGGTACATGTTGCACATTTTTTTTTAGTAGCCTTTTCTTTTAGTACACAGTCTCAACTCAACTCAAAGCATTTATTTCAATTAGGCCATCACAGGCACTTTTGAATGTCAAATAAAACAAAAAAAAGCGAAGCTACAGTCACAGTCGCAAGGCATAATAACTTGAGAAAGTACTGTAGTTGCACATTCCAAAGCGTAGATCTCTATGGAGAAGAATGGGCAAGAAACTCCATGGACACTCTTTTAAATCAAAATATTCTTACAAAATCTTGTTTACATCGTTCATGTTAAGATTATACATATATGTGAGAACGATATAGAAAGACGTGCACATTAAGAGCCTCTGGAGTAAAAGATAAAAACAACAATGAAAAAATAAAGTAATTAGAATAAACCATGGCAGCTAAGAGATGACCAGTTCCAGTACAGTAGTGTCCCCACTGCTGGGCAAAGGCCTCCCCCAATTCCTTCCATGTACTTTTTTCCCGATGAAGACGACGTTACACATGTCTTCGATTTTTTGTTTCTAGGGTTCTAGGACATTTGAGGTTCCCTCGCGATGTTCGGGCACATTTTGCATGGTACTCGTTTATTGCTTTAAAAATATACATTGATCAAAATATTAAAATCATTTCGTTTGTTACTGTACCGTAGGTAATTTATCAACTAATAAAGCCATACCACCGCCGAAAATGCTAATTAGCTAAAGTGGTTTCACTTCCATTAATATTTTGAGCACACGTTGGTGGCACACAATGCTGTTTTTGTTTGCGTTTGGGATAGTGCGATAACAAATGCTCACGTTACACCGTTGAATTGAGAAATATACAACATTATTTTTAGTATATGCGAAACCTGAATATAGTTTGTTCAGAATAAGTAACAATCGATTCCAATAATTTTTAAACCATGTTGTATATTGTCCCAAAATATTTAAAAAAAGTTACAAGTTGGATACCGAGCGACATTAAGTACCATTCGCAATAATTTAGGTACCTACTGCTAAATTATGTTTATCAATGAGCTCAAGACGACGCTGGGGGCTCGTTCGCGGGCGCGTTGCGTGGTGACCACGCTATTGTGCGGACAACTAGGTAACAGAATAAGCTTATAACTTTGTGATTTTTCATGATACAGTTTTGAAATTTTGTACATAGATACTTTACATAAAAATACTCGACACGTGTTTCAGGTTTCGCATATACTAAAACTAATGTTGTATAAGTGCAGAAAGATGACTCTAGAACAATGGGTTAGGCAGAGCTGTACCTAATGTACCCCCATATTTCGCCAGATATGTTTAAGTCTCATGTTACGGTGGGCAAATATTGCCATCAACCGGGTATAAATGAAGACTCCGTGTCTTCGTGTCTGTCTACTAAGAAATTTCTGATGGGAAAATCCAATAACACTTTGCCCGACTTGGAAATCGAACCCGGAACAGAGCAGTCGCACTTGCTACCACTAGACCAACGAGGCAGACTCCGTATTAAACGTGAGCACGCACACATAGACTCGTTGGACGAACTTAAACAAATGCCAGTCGAAAGTTCGCTTGCATGACATAAAGCTAAACTAATCAGTATAACCAGACCTCGTTTTGTATGAACTTCCCGTACGATGAGAGATCAGCTTAATTAGGTTTTACATAGCTTGATTGGTCGTCATGCGTACGTGAAGCGTGTCTATGTGTGCGTGCGTTTTCCTTTGTTGTGTAAAGACGAACTTCTGTACCTATCTACTCTGTGGTAAATCCTCCTACGTAGACGGCTACAGAGAACGGCTCTGCTCCTGCATACAATTGCTTTCGGTCGAACGTGTGGGGGTGTAAGCACTAAGATAACAAGAGCTTGGTTCCTGGTAAACATCCACTTCGGAGAACGTACGAAGCTGTGTGTACTTATTACATTAGAGTAGATTCTGAGTATATTTGAACTTCGTCGTTCCAAACTTTTAGGGACTGAATTGATGGTAAAACTGTTTTTGGAGAATAATGTTCGCTTACTGTAAAAAAGCGACACAAATATAAACCTATCTTTTTGTAGATAACATAACATCACGCCTGTGATCCGCGAAGGGTTAGACAGAGGTATACCTAATAGCACACCCACATTTCCCCAGTTATGTTTGAGTCCCTTGTAATAGGGGGCGAGCCTATTGCCATTAACCGGGTGCAAATCAAGACTCCGTGGCTGTTACTGAGAATTTCACTTTTCTCTCTTTTTTTTATTTCACTTTTTTGTAGATAATGAAGTATTTTACATTCAATTTCTTATAACTCAATGGTAAACCCTCTTCTAGGCGTATTACCAAACCTTCTACTCGTGCAGCCTGTGGGTGAACTATACGCAGAGGGCCTACAATGTCCTGCTTATACAGTATAATAATGGTTTTAGGATGCTGATGGGGCTTCCGCGCTTCTGCAGAGCTCTCAAATGTTCTCAGAATCCCACGTTTATGATTTCTACGGTGTCATCAGGAAAAGAGTTGGGTCATTGCTTGGCAGATTGCTGGGCGCACTAATTGCATCCTTAAGATATTGGTTGAAAAATTTGAAAATCCATTTGTTAGGCACTGGGTAGATTTACACATATCGACCGGATGCCTAAAACCAGCAAAATATGCTACATAAAATGTATACAACATTAGTTTTAGTATATGCGAAATCTAATACACGTGTCTAGTATTTTTATGTAAAGAATCTATGTACAAAATGTCAAAACTGTCTCATGTAAAATCACAAAGTTATAAGCTTGTTCTGTTACCTAGTTGTCCGCACAAAAACGCGGTCACCACGCAGCGCGCGCCTCCAGCGTCATCTTGATCTCATTGCCAATAATAATTTGGCAGTAGGTACCTTAATTATTGCGTAAGATACTCAAAGTCACTCGGTATCCAACTTTTAACTTTTTTAGAATATTTTCGGGAAAAAATATAACATGGTTTAAAAATTATTGGAATCGATTCAGTTACTTATTTTGAACAAACTTTATTCAGGTTTCGCATATACTAAAAATAATGTTGTATACTAACATAGTTTTTAAGTTATTTTGTTACTAACACTATAGTTTTTTTGGCCGAATCAAGCTGTTAATAAATAAATAAATAAACGGTAACATCATCATCATCATCATCAGCCTATAGCTGTCCACTGCTGGACATAGGTCTCCTCAATTGGACGCCATTCAACTCGATTTTCAGCAACTCTCATGCCGTTGCTACCAGCCACCCTGCGAAGATCGTCACTGCACCGAGCCTGAGGGCGTCCCATCTTACGTTTGCCGATTCGCGGTCTCCACTCAAGAACGCGTACACACGTACAACGTTAACATCATATTTTCTATTATACAGATAAAGTGATACTCGTTGCAAGACCGACCATCAGATAACTCATTATGTCTTAATGTCGTTTCATAAAGTTTTTACATAATTCTTTGTAAAATTCCCCCACATTTTGACATCGTAAGTGCTCTTATCGCTCTTACAAATCTTTTATGTAACGTACCCCTTAGTATGTACCGTGCTGGTAATGTAATATGTTCCCTTGTTGCATAAACAAGTTAAAAATAAAAGAGTTTTCTATTTTTTGGGTTCCGTACCTCAGTCGGCAAAAACGGAACCCTTATAGGATTGCTTTTTTGTCTGTCTGTCCGTTTGTCTGTCTGTCCATCTTTCAAGATCCTTTTTCTCAGGAACCCGTGAATGTATCAAGCTGAAATTAATATCAAATACTCAGGCCTGCTACCCTTTGGAGCAATAAAAATTAAACTTGTAAGTCAACGAAGTTGTCAAGATCAAAAATATTATTTTGCTATTTCACAAGGGAATCAAAATCTATAGGCAACTTCCCGTTGACCTAGAACCATGAAATTTGGCAAGAAGCAATATCTTACAGCACATGTAAAAAATCTGAAAACCGTAAATATGTAGTTTAATTACAAAATACCTACAAGTTTATACGGAACCCTCTTTTTTTTCTTTTTAAGATTTTCTCATACTAACCCATAGGCAAGCAATTCAAGCAAAGATAGGTAACCTTGTAGATTGTCTGAAGCAATTCCCAGAGCAAAAGCTTTTAAAGGAAAAACTATTTTGATAACAATCTTTTCTCTTGTATAATACAATAGGTGTATAAATATATACTTTATTGGTTTTCATTACGTGTACCAGAAATTTCCCTAGAGACGGGAATACCTTGGAAAACGGGGGAAGCGTTGAGTGGCAAAAAAATGAGAAGTTATGAGGAAAAGTGTTAAGAAATCTCAATAAGTAGCGTTGCTTTTCAGAACCACCATCGCGGTAATATTAATTTTGAAAATGTTATGAGCGTATGTAATATTATGAGCTAGGAAATTTTGTGCCTTTTGCCATTGTGAGATTTTTTTTTGTCAAGATTTGTCTCGTTACGCAAATTAAAATCCAAAAGCGAGTGGTATTAGGTTACTTGTTACTTGAGATTACAACCTAACACAGGGCACAATGAATCGGCTACAGTTCCAAGAAGTCTCAACTCCGCCGCGATCAGACATTGACTGTCTTCCTCCCTCGAGTTGAACATCAAGGCTCTGTAGAAGCACGCTGTGTTGTAGGTAGACTGATAATTAGGTCGCGTGATGTCACCACTGTACACAGGCGCGGTTTCCAATTCATTTTGTGTCCGTAATAACGACCGGATCCGACATCTCACAACTTTTTACGGTAGAAGAACAGTTTTGCGAGACTTGCATTTTTGTACATGTTATGTTTTTGATGTTATGAGCGTAGGTAATATGTGTGTGGTGCCTTTTTCCGTAAGATTTTTTTTTGTCAAGATTTGTCTCGTTACGCAAATTAAAATCCAAAAGTGAGTGGTGTTAGGATCGTAGCAGGTGAATAGAAGTGGGTGGGTGTTATTATTAGAGATCGGATATTCGGATGCATATTTACCTAAAGCACGTTTTTTTCATTTTTCAGTTACGAAGGATACCGGGGATAGGTTTCTGTGGAGAAATGCTATGAATTCTCTTTAAAATCAAAATCTCAAGTAGTAAAAATTCGATTACATAAATGGTGAATTTGCTTATCTTTACATTCACAGAGACACCAAAATCTAAATCTCCAATATCGTAAGTCATAAGTCCCGGGTTTGAATCCAAGGCACCTCAGATCTTTTGGATTCTTTTGCGTATGTGTATTGCTTCGGTGAAGGAAAACATCGTGAGGAAACAAGCATGCCTGAGAGGTATTTCTCGACAGCATGCGGTATATAAAGCCAAGTCAGAGGCCCATTGGGGGCTCCCCGCCACATCCATACGATGCAGACCTTGCAGAACCGATTCCTCCGTAAGATCACCGGTGCCCCTCCTTATACGTAATGACAATGTTCACATAGACCTCAAATTGCCTACCGTCCAACAATTCATGAAACGTCTTTCCAAGCGTTTCGGTGATACTGCTGTTATGCATAAGAATCCCCTGATCGCATCGGCCGCCCGATACGACCTGCGTATCAGTAGGATTCGCTTTCCACGGCATACTCTCATCGCCCCTGACGACCCTATAACCATCCTCCAGGAAAGCAGTAGGGAAACCACCGATATTCCGACCTTGCCGTCGGGGTCCACTGCCCTTCCGACCCTTGCTAGAGCCAGCCCGCGATGCTGAGCCAGTAGTAACAAATCAGCCCCTAAATAATCTAAATCAGATCCAGCCTGTCCCCGTGCTGCCCTCCCCAGCAACACCATAAGCCAAGGCTCGTACTCCACAGGGGCTGCCCTTAGCGTGTAGTCGCTTAGTTTATAAATAGTTTTTAAGCTCCTGGCTGGAGGCCTTACACTCAAGGCATCCACGGTACTAGTCCGGTTAAGGAGAAGCCAGCCTCACAGGCTGAACTGCGAGAAGCCATAACAAAAAAAAAAAAAAACTCTGACTCCAGGTTAGGCACTAACCACATGATAAAGGAAGGGAATAATATCGCAAACGCAAGACATGTTATTGTATTTTCCACGGGGACATTTACATCATCTCACTACAATACGTGGTTGAAAATATTGCAAAATTGAATTCATATCTATTCTGTTACGAATTCAATTTCACATCCTTTCACTTTGTTATTGGATAGCCTGGCACGTTCACTGCAAGAGGATTCTTCTGGATAGATTTATACCTACTGAATATTATTCAAAGTGGTCTCTCAAAGAAGAATAAATTGCTTCTAAAAAAGAGAGGATTATGTATAAGGCAGGCCATCTATTTTTTCATGTTTGTACATCGATTTCTCCGTGATTTCATAAAATCATGCCTTGTAATCCCAGAAGGGTTAGGCAGAGGTATACCTAACAAGTACCACCACATTTCGTCAGTTATGTTTAAATCCTAGTACTATGGGGCGAGTCTTTTGCCATCAACCGGGCATAAATACAGACTACGTAGCTGCTACTGAGAAATTTCTGATGGAAAAACACAATAACATTTTGCCCGACCCGGGAATCGAACCCACGACCTCATGCTTAGCAGTCGTGCTTGCGACCACTAGACCAACGAGACAGTCCGTTCTCCGTGATTATTGGTCCGATTTACGTGATTCTTTATGAGTAGTTTAGTTCTTTAGTTTATCTTCTGTAATGGAAGGAGTGGAAGGAGGCCTTTGCCTAGGAGTGAGACAGAGTAAGCTAGGAAAAAAAACAGAGTTGACTGTGAGGCGAAGAATTGAGGCGATGCTTACCTCATGCAGTGCTTATAAGTGTAGGCGGACCGTTAAATACAACATTAGTTTTAGTATATGCGAAACCAGAAACACGTGTCCAGTATTTTTATGCAAAGAATCTATGTACAAAATTTCAAAACTGTATCATGAAAAATCACAAAGTTATAAACTTGTTCTGTTACTTGGTTGTCCGCAAAAAAACGTGGCCACACCGCGGCGCGCCCGCGCCCTCGCCTCCAGCGTCGTCTTGAGCTCATTGATAATAATAATTTGGCAGTAGGTACCTAAATGATTGCGATAGATACTTAGTGTCGCTCGTTGTTCAACTTGTAGCCTTTTTTATATTTTTGGGAAAAAATGTAACATGGTTTAAAAATTATTGGAATCGATTCAGTTACTTATTCTGAACAAACTGTATTCGGGTTTCGCATATACTAAAAATAATGTTGTATATGCACCTAATATCGATGGGATCCAAGTTCTTCATGAAAACAAAATCTTGACCTACTTCTTCTAAACTCTTTGTTTTACATGAAAACTTCCTTAAAGTTGCCTAACTCCGGGATCCCTTTATTGTTTTCTCACGATTGTTTGATTTATTCAGTTAGTAAAGTTATTTTTCGTTTCCACAGATATAGATATACCTAGATAACGCAAGTATCACGATCCGTATGAAAACAAAGTGTGCCTTTTTTTGACTACCTACTATGACTTCATAAGCATTATTTAGTTACTATTCAAAATAGACAACGTTTTTTCTTCTTTAAGGGCATTACATGGCTCAAATCCTAAAAACAGCGTATGTTCAAAGAAATTTGTTGATGAATTCCTTCGTGCGTTTTCCGTGTAAAAAAAGTATGTTATAGTTAAGTTCATCACAAATAAATTGTATTGTTTAAAATTTTAATAAAACTTCTCATTTTTTTTTGGTTAATCGTAGAAAATAGGTCCTTTTTCAACCTTAATTGTAAATTATCTCTGTAACGGCTGAATAGATCGGCATGAATTTTGTTACAACAGATACGTAATGATATACTTAACAATCTGTATTGTTTTTTTCTGTTATTTCTTTTAATATTTTTAAATAATAAATAAAAACCGAAATTTTGCGAAATGTGCGGGGCAACCAGTACAGGGATCAAATCATCAAGGTCATCGAGCAATGTAATGCCCTTAAATGTCTAGAATTAAGTTCTTGAGTTGTAACGTTGTTGTTTTAAACAAATTGTAGCAATTGTTTTTTTTTAGGATTGGAAATCATCAAACCCCCCCCCCCGCTCTGGACGGAGCGGAAGGGAGTGTCAGACTTTTACTGACTAAAACCCATCCATGTTCCTTCTTTGCTCTTTGTGTTCCAGGGCCGCGGTATCTCTTTCGAACAGTCCCGCAGCCCTGGCAGGCATCGACCCCTACGTGGTTGCTGACATCTCTTTGAGGCGCGCGTGGAACACGAACGCGCCGTCGACACGGCCTGTCGTCATAAGATGGCCGGACGGCGAGCTAGCCCATAACTCGCCGTCCACATGCCAAATGCTTAAGGTGGGAGCGCCGGGGTAGCTTGCGAAATTGAAATTTTATTAGGTTTCTTGCATTTGCAGGTCAGTTTCAGGCTATATGTGAAAAAAAAAAAATATTCGCGACTGTAACACGTATGTAGTTACAGAATTATAACCAATACAACCCTCTAAGTTCATTTCATCCCATTTAATGACTATTTCATGAAACAGTCATTCAATGGGATTATATGAACTTAGAGGGTTGTATTAATGAGTTTAATGACTATAACTCTGTAAAGCCATATTTGTTAGTGTCGCGAATCACATCCTAATCAACATACAGACTGACACTGACCTGTAAATTGTAAAAAAAGGAAATTTAAATTTCGCGGCTACCCTTTCGTTATGAAATTGTGCTCTTGCGTTATCCAGGTGTACCTATATCTGTGTGTGAGTTTTCGTATCGTTTCTAGTACTAAGCTTGGAGTTGAAAAGTTCTGGTTTCGCTCTATTTCAGCTGCAGAGTTTTCTGCTTGCTGTGACTTGTTTTTCGAACAGTTACCAGCGAGTTCTATTAGTTTCTAGTTTTCGATACTAGTGCAAAACGAAATTAGGTCGAACTTTTGGATGACTGCGTTTACCTGATTGGTTTTACGCTGGCAAGCAGTACCTACCGTTGAAGGCCGGGTAATTATGTTTGACCCTGATCCGGAAAAATAGGTTCGTACTTACGTAGGTACGTACGTAATCGTACCAACTTGCCCCCTATTAAGGATCGATAAAATCGTTTGCTTACGCGGTTCTGGGCACGGTCACTAACAGATACTTTTATAGCAAGAATTTGCGTGGAGGTGGCCGGGGCCCCATCCGTAATTTATCGGTACCCATATGACCGATGCTTTAATTAATCTTGAATGAAAAAACAGGTCAAACTGTTGTGAGGCCACCACACACATCACTACTGTATGCAGAGATGTCAGCAACGACGTAGGGGGCGCATAAGCCGGTGCCTGCCGGGGCTGCGGGACTGTTCGAAAGAGATACCGCGGCCCTGGAACACAAAGGGCAAAGAAGGAACATGGATGGGTTTTAGTCAGTACAAGTCTGACACTCCCTTTCGCTCCGCCCAGAGCGGGGGGGTCATTTGACGATTTCCCATAATAAAAAATAAAAAAACCCTACTGTTTGCAAGACAGCTTAGATGATGATATGATACGTTTAGGTGACTAAATTTAAGGGAATCATGACAAACTCGTAGGAGATCTCGGGATGAGCTAGACAAAACGACCACTGGTCCAGTGGTCTTGCATCGGGCAGAACTAGAAGTAATGGGGATCTTTTCCCAGTCGTCGAATGCCTCAGGGTCACAGGAACAATAATGTATCTACAAGGGCAAGCGAAGTATACCAATTTGTATGTATCTAGACATGCATGCATGCATCTAGCATGCACGGGGTAGCCAAGTTAATCTCACACGAATTCAGGGAACTATTTAAAGCATCGTGTGGCCCCTAGCTGGACGTGTACCTAAATATGATTTGTGTTGCAACGATGGTAGGTTTAAAGTAAATGATACCAACGGGTGGTTATGGCAATCTAGATTGAATCCCAACCACGAAAATAAAAAGAAATTTGCTACTTATTCTAAATTGTATAGTAAAATTATTAATCTAACACAGAAAGCACAGAACAATTACAAAATACAACGATCAAAAAATAAATCAAAGACTACATGGCAAATAATTAATCGGACAAATAACAATATCCCTAAACAGCAAATTGAAAAACTAAGAATTGGTAATCGAACTATTCACAAACCTTTGGATATCGCTAATGCTTTTAATGACTTTTTTGTTGACAAAATTCATCCAAAATTAGATGCTGAATATAAACCAAAAGCATCCATTACATCTAGAAGTGCTAAATCAATGTTTATGGCTCCCAGCACACCACACGACATGCATAAAATAATAATGTCATTAAAAAACACTGGTAGTGTAGGTTTTGATGGAATCGCCACTAAAATAATAAAGTCAGTATCAGTTGAGATATGCAGTCATCTGAGTCACTTAATCAACCTCAGTATATGTACGGGTGTATATCCAGAAGCATTAAAAATATCCATAATTAAACCTCTATTTAAGAAAGTAGATAAGGAATTAATGGAATATTATAGACCCATCTCACTCATACCAGTCATCTCAAAGGTATTCGAAAAGTACATTTACAAACAGTTAGCTAATTTCATTGAAAAGAATAACATATTATGTGAAGAACAGAAAGGTTTTAGGCAACATAGAACCATCGATATGGCAATTTATGACTTTTTGTTTCCGATTATTAGAAATGTGGATAAACGATTTCACATATGTGCCATATTTTGTGATATGACGCAGGCTTTCGATTATGTCCATTACAATACATTGTTAAATAAGTTAGAAGCCTACGGCATAAGAGGCAACGTACTCGAACTAATGAAATCATATTTAGAAAACAGAACACAGATAACCGAAATCAGTCGCATCAATGTAATTAATAAACATGAAGAGATATCACGGTCACGAGAACGCAAAATTACATTCGGTGTTCCACAGGGAAGCGTTGTGGGCCCTTTTGGATTTATATTATGTGTTAATGATATGCCCACGTCCATTGAACATCCCTTAACTATGTTTGCTGATGATAGTACCATTACAATCTCTTGTAAAAACGAAAATACATATGAAACGGACATAAATAATTCTCTTGACAATTTGATTAAATGGCTAGATAAAAATAATTTGAATATAAATTTAAGTAAGACTAAGATAATGCACTTTAGACAACGTATGCCTCGTGTACCCAACCTTCACATACACTACAAAAATGACGACATTGATGAAGTAACTGATACAAAATTTTTAGGATTACAAATAGACTGCAGTTTAAATTGGAAAGCACATATCGACATGTTGTGTAAAAAATTGAGTTCGTCTGCATTTGCTTTACATAGATTATCCGCCATAGTGGATACAAAAGCACTTCTTGCGGCTTACTACGGTATAGCTGAATCTCACTTACGCTACGGTGTCATTTTCTGGGCGAACTCCACCGACAAAGAGACAGCGTTTAAGGCTCAAAAAAGATGTCTCCGGTCAATGTTTAAACTAAAAACCACCGACAGTTGCAAGCCGTTTTTCAAGCAGTACAACATATTGACACTTCCCTGTATCTATATTCTTGAAGTGGCTATGTTTGTGAAGAACAATCCAAATCGTTTTGAACGTTTGGCCGATGTATACCCAAGAAATAGACGTGACCATTCAAAATTAAATAATATACCGTGTCAAACCACTATGATGCGCAAAAGTATTTATTGCATGGCCCCAGTTGTTTATAATAAATTGCCAAGTGCTTGGAAAGACTTGACAACGGTGCAATTCAAAAGTACACTTCGTAAGTTATTAATAGATAAAACATACTACAGTGTAACTGAGTTTTTAACGGACAATTTTTATCAAACTACCTCGAAATTTTAATTAATTAATTATTTGTAGTTGTGTATTGTCTATGACCTGGAATTTTATTGTTTGTTTGTTTATTTATCTTTAGACCTTGATTTTGTATTTTTTGTAGGTATATACTGTTACTGACAATTTTAATTTATAAATTTTGTGTTTTGTCTATGACCTGGAATTTGAGTGTTTGTTTGTTTATTTATCTTCAGACCACGACTTTGTATTTCTTGTTTAAACTGGTACGGACAATTTTTATTTTTAAATTTTATTTAATGAGAATGACATAACTAATTTAATTAATGGTCCAATAAGAATTTAAATTTTAACAAATTTTTATAATGGAAATGTTTGCATGCCGAATGGTGAAATATGGCAGAACTCTGATGGAAACCTACTACTACCTACTTATGTATAACCCATATTTGCAAATAAATGATATTCTATTCTATTCTATTCTGTGGGCGCCCCTCCCACTGAATGTGCACATAGTATTGGCATGACAGATATAAACTGATGACCATGTTTGCCGGCTTTAATTCGATTTCGACTTAAAATTCTGTTTTTTATGTAACATCATATCTACCAGGGACTCCGTGGCATGCAAAGCAATTTGTCAGTCATGTTTGACATAACATCACGCCTGTGATCCCCGAAGGGTTGGGCAGAGCTGTACCTAATTGTACACACACATTTCGCAGGTTATGTTAAAGTCCGATGTAAAAGGGGGCGAGCCTATTGCCATCGAGAAATTCCTGCTGAAAAAATCCATGAACACTTTGCCCAACCTGGGAATCGAACGCGGGACCTGAAGCTCATCAGTCGCGTTTGCGACTACTCGACCAACGAGTCAGTCGAGTTTGAGTGTTTTAATATACCTACATACATACATTTATTCTGAAATTGCTTCTGACCGTTTTCGGCCATGGCCGCCAATCTCACGGGAGATTAACCATCGAATCAGAAAATATAAAGCACAAGTGTGGAAATACACCGGTATTTCAGAACTCTCTTTTGTCACTCTCAAACTCAGATGGGGCGAGAATCCGGGCCCCCTCTTCGTAAAAGAGAGGACTGTAGGCCACCACACGGGCCCGCAAGTTTACGCAAGCCGATCTTCAGAACAAGCACGGCTTAACCTTGAAAATCGACCTTCTTCAAGGTTGAGACGTGTTTATTCTGACGATGGCTTGTGTAAGCTTGTCTTGGTCAGTCTGTGGATGGTTGCGGCTGTTATTATTTAGCAACGAACTCCTCCATATTATTATACGAGCCCAAATTCTTGAATCATACGGACCAGACTAAACAAACACATCAGAAAACAAATAATCACCCAACTTGCGTAAGCCTAGCCACAGTCCCACGGAACAACACAACTTCGCAAACAGCCATTTGCCTCATTTACCCCATTGTTATTATATTTGGTCCCGTTTGTTCCCCACAAACAGTGTTATTTGCCCTCTTCGGGGACGGATTAGCAAGCCTGTCACGAAGGTAGGAGGCATCCAATCAGACGAGGATTATTTAATCTCCGTATGAGCCTCCTCATGTCATGTACGGGGTGATTTGTAGGTAATATATGGAGAAGATTTTCTTGCCATTTCTGTAATAAAGTATGAGTATGTTATGTACTGATACCTGGAATTCTAATCCACCAGACGATTTGTTTGCTGATGGATGGACGAAGATTTTATTGGTATGTCAGAAGTACTGTGAGAGGAATTTGTGAAAGTGTTGTTGAAACCTTTTATTTTCACTTTTCTTCACAAATTTTCTGTACTTTGGATATTTTAATTTCTGTTATAATTGCCTCTTTTATATTTTAGTTACTGTAATTGGTTGTATACACAGCCGTTGTAATTAAATAAATAATGCGTTTTGCCGCAGCTAAGATATACAATCATTCTTCGTTATTATAATTTTATAAAGTACTTACTTACTGTTTCCGATGTGTATTTTGTCAAGATCAGTAAACTAAGTTTGTATATCTTTAAAAGTTACTTGTCTTTAAAGTATGTTTTGCTTAAAACATAGTTTCTTATATTATCTTATGCTAAGCGCCCTGTGATAAGACACCCTGTATACTTCAAATAAAGATCGATTTTCTTAGCGGGGTAAGTAGAATAAGGAAGAAGACTATGCGTATATACTACACGTACTGCCGTCGTAAGAAAAAAGGGCACAACTAACATTTTTGTCAAAATTGAGTTATATACATATTAGAATCAGAAAAAAAGGCACATCTACTCAATTTTTTATAGAATTTTATCTTCAAGGAATTCGGAGATACAGTAGGCTCAAAAGCCACAAATGAGACTAATATTCATGTTTTATAGAATGAAAAGGCACATTTATTTACCATTATATTGAAAAGGCACAAATACGTAGATGTGACTATTACTTCATACAGATTTTTACTAAAAACTACTTTGAAAAGGCACACTTACAACATAACATAAAGAAAAGTCATAAACTTTAAAGTCGATTTTCTCCATATTTATAAAATGTT
Source organism: Noctua fimbriata (assembly GCA_905163415.1). Lineage (NCBI taxonomy): Eukaryota > Metazoa > Arthropoda > Insecta > Lepidoptera > Noctuidae > Noctua > Noctua fimbriata. The sequence goes on along the minus strand of LR990929.1, from coordinate 4,642,027 downwards.
AGTTGTGCCTTTTTTCATTATGACGGCAGCGTACCTACCACACACATGCACATGTTAATAACTTTCTTCTTAGCGTGTTGATGGCAATCTAAATACAAGGTGTAAACGGACCCTTCACCAAGCCGTCTACCAAGCATTCTGTACATCAAACTAAGTAACTTTACGCAAAAATTATTGCTGGGAAACGCCTTTTTTTTGGGTGATACATCGAGGCTTATTGGTAGGACTCAATGTAAAGCACTCAACACATTGTGCTGATGGAGTCATTAAATAGTACAGGGCTCAAGGAGGTATATAAAGTTAAGTAATAAACACAACACACAATACACAAAACACGTGTGTTTGTACAATATTTAAAAACCGGAACTTTGACCCACAATATCTCCGTAACTAGAAGGTTCCCAGGTATGGTCTAGAACAAAAAAATATACACACAATACACAAAACACGAGTGTTTGTACAATATTTAAAAACCGGAACTTTGACCGACAATATCTCCGTAACTAGAAGGTTCCCAGGTATGGTCTAGAACAAAAAAAAATCGCAATGACGGGGAGACTGCCTTTTGGTTTCGTTAAGGACATTTTTACACCCATTATAGTCGGCCCAGATTTTGGCTACGAGTTCGTTAGTCGTCGAGTCGTTCGTGCAACGTGCAGACAACAGGACACACAGGTCATCATCATCGTCTGTAGAATAACACCACATTTACACTCCATATCAGAATCATCCATGAATCACCTCTTGATCAAGTTTTTCCTTGCTATGGCAAACCTGGGTTCGAAAAATCTAAATAGAGAGTTATGCCAGAATAATGTTGTAGTTTAAAAAACACGGTTTAGAGTGACGTCATTTTATTTCTCGTATCCTTCTCAGCAGACTTCTTCCTTTGAAACCCGTGTCATGGGAATGCATAAAATAATAACTAGTCCGCCATCTTAGGGATTTTGTCATATTGGATTTAGAACGTATGCAGCGACGCGCAATTGGCGCCGTTCGCCTGTCGTCGTATCCGATCAGATTCTTTTCTGCAATTCGAACACGTTAGCACGGTAGGAATGAAACTATTTGACTAGGCACAGAAATTCGTCGACATCCTGCCTAACGCGAACGGCTGTCGCCGCATCCGTTCGTATCCATTCCGATTCGAGGCGATGCGAGCCATTAGGTGGAAATCATCCTTAATTACTCAAAACTGCTACATAACATAAAATCTTATAATCCAAAGCTGACATACCTAGTTAAGAATAACAATTTAATAATGTGAATCTTAAATCAATTGGCTTTTGAATAATTCTATTTGACTGCATAATAATGAATATTCTGGACATAATTTAATCTATTTTGACTATAATATGCTTATACTATAATATCTTGACATCAATTATTATTTATTTGTTTTGTATTTTGTAATGAAATTTAGAATGACTATTATGTAAAATGTAATTAATTTTTTATACCTACAAAATTTGTACGCCGTTATTGGAAAAACATGGACGCACACATCATCTATTAATTCAATACCTTGCATGTCTGATTAGTCAGTTTATGTAAACACATTTTTGACAAATAAAGTATCTTTTATCTAATGTGAAAATAAAGGCGGTGTAAAACGCTAGCACTTTGAGGCTTTAAATTATTGTTATAAGGTTTAAATTACAATGATGCGCGTTCACTAGTCAAATGACAGAAAAGTTTCCTTACTGGGATATACCTAATAATAGGGATTTGTATGTAGTCGTAAACTGTAACTTACAATGACACTTTTAGTGGCAGAAACGGTTTGTTTTCCTCGTTTTGGGGCAAAAGGATGAAGATAAATAAGGGAATATTGTCCATATGGCTCATTTCAGCACTGACGAAACCCGCGCTGATGCAAGATGGAATTCGTTTTCGTCGATTGTGTCTGCTTTGCATCGAGTGTTCAAACTGGTGTGAATAGTTGCTTTTCTTCTTGTTCATTAAAACTGCCTCGTTGGTCTAGTGGTCGCAAGCACGACTGCTGAGAATGAAGTCCTCGGTTCGATTCTCGGGTCGGGTAAAGTATTATTGGGGTTTTCCATCAAGAATTTGCAGTAGCAGACACGGAGTCTGGATTAGCGCCCGGTTGATGGCAATAGGCTCGCCCCCTATAAATGGGACTTAAACAAATAAACATACCTGGCGAAATGTGGATGTACTACTAGGTACACCTCTGCCTAACCCTTCGGGGAATACAGGCGTGATGTTATATTATGTTCAATAAAACAATCGATGCAGTCGCGTCTCGCGTTCCGGGCTTTATCTCTGTTCTATACTGTATAGCAAATATTTTCAGGTTTCAATTAGATTAGGTCTCGTTACAATAAGAATACAAAAGTAATTAATAAAGCCTTTATTTACAAACGTAAGCATACAAAATTTTAAAATTCCTAATATTTATAATTACTTATGTTTAGAATAAATTAATACGTGGTGCCCCTTACCTCGTGGGGCAAACTGGAACAAGAGAAAGATAACGTTAGTACATACATAAGTTCTTAAGTAAATACAATATTTACCTATACTTTAATATTGTTAAAGAGAATCCTTAGGAGAGACAGAAAAGGAGTAATAAAGCATTTTGGTCGAAGTTCGTTTAACAATATGCAGCGTGTAAGTTACTAACGCTTCGTCCGCAAAAAGTATGATAGCTCGGCTAATGTGCATGAAATAAAAGTAATATATAGCCAATAGCACCCACGAATAATGTAGCTTTCTATCAGTGAAAAAAGTTTTGAAATTGGATCATTAGTTCCGGAGGTTACTGTTTATTATATTAGTACTAGCTGTGCCCGGCATGCGTTGCAATGCACCTTTTTTAACCCATCCTACCTACCTACCTTAACGGTGTGAAATATAGTTTAAAACCTATTCTCATACCTATTAAAAATACATAAAAAATTTCATCAAAATCGGCCGAGCCGTTTCGGAGGAGAGCGACCACTAACACCGTAACACGAGATTTTTATATATAAGAAGATAGATACCGCCATCCAGTCTGATTTCAGAGATTTACGGTGCATAGATTAAACTCTAGGTTAAAAGTCCTAGTATACAACATTAGTTTTAGTATATGTGAAACCTGATACACGTGTCGAGTATTTTTATGTAAAGCATGCACAAAATTTCAAAACTCTATCATGAAAAATCACAAAGTTATAAGCTTGTTCTTGTGTTGTTATAACGTTGTCACCACGCAGCGCGCGCCTCCAGCGTCGTCTTGAGCTCATTGATAATAATAATTTGGCAGTAGGTACCTAAATTATTGCGATAGGTACTCAAAGTCGCTAAGTATCCAAATTTTAACTTTTTTAAATATTTTTGGGAAAAAATATAACATGGTTTAAAAATGATTTTAATCGATTCAGTTACTTATTCTGAACAAACTATATTCAGGTTTCGTATATATTAAAAATAATGTTGTAGATAAACTATAACTTATGAATCACTAAAAGATGTTGAGGTTTCAAAACAAGCTAGGCTCGAATACGCTAAGCCAAAAACCTAAGAATTTTAGTCAGGCACAATTCTTCAATCACGTCAAAATTCTCATTTAAAAAATCTACATAATACTTTTATAGGCATCCCTAACTAAGTCAGGTGGATAAAATATTCTGAAATCAATCTGCATACTGATTATATAGATTCAGAAAGTCCTTAATCAAATCTTGTCAACGCTTGAACTTGGAGGACTCGTTTAATCCAATTTGGAAAGTCGTGGAACCTCTGCAGTCGACAGTCAAAGACGCTAAAACTCGGGAATCTTACAAGCAAGAATTCCTTATGTATTAAAATGTGTGTAATAAAATGTTGCAAGTTTTGAAACAGTCGTTACGTTTTAATGATCAGGTTTGGGCAAATACTTGTGCTTTCTAAAACCCGGCAATGTCCAAATATGTGTGTTTGTGTGTGTGTGTGTCTCCATGAACGTCTAAATATTATAGTGTTGGAGGAATTTCGACACTTGACGGTTGGCTGATCGTTGAAGCTTCAACAGATGGCTTTTTTATTTAGACATCCTTTTAAGAGCGTTAACGTCTTACGGCATTTTATAATAACTTTCAAGTGATTTTTTTTCGAAATGACTGAACCGATTTTAATGAAACTTCGTACGCATAAGCAGGATACATAATTCTAAAAACTTAAAACAGAACACTTTCGAAAAATAGTGTTACAGCTAAATTAGAACGATTTTAGATTTTCCATAGAAACATAAATTTCCAATTATCTTTTTTTTTTAAAGACATTTCGAAAGGTTCTCTGTCAAGTTGTTTGTCTGTTTAGTTTGTATGAAATGCCGTAAGACGTTAAGACTCTTAAGTGACGCTTCGTGTTAGTGAAAATGACCATACGTGTGTGTTAATAGGCACCGTCTTAAGGCATGTTTTGATTCTTTGTAAGGTTCATTAGGTGGGTCTAATAAAAGAGCTAAAGGTACCGAATATACCCAATTTTGGTCTTGAGATTAAAATGATAATCATTTGTGAGAAAAGTGTTTGTCCCTAGTTATGACGGCCTTACCTTCTGCCGGATGAATTCGTTTCTGACGTGATCTAGATGGAGAGGAATCACGATCCTCCTGGATAGTTAAGTTTCATTTTGCTTATACAATAAACTTACTTTTATGGGGACCTAGACAAGGACGCGTCTATACAAACGCCTTGCAGCTGATGCAAAAGAAGAAAGCCCCTAAATCTTTCGTAAGGAAAGATTTGAATACCATTTTTGATGGGAATAAAAGTAGTATAACCAAAGAACCGATGGATGAACGGCTAAGAAAGAAAATTTTATGGATGAAGAAGACATGCTGCGCCGCCCTTTAGCTAATTGGGATGGCGGCAGAAGGATGAAAAAATAATTATTTTGAATATTTCATCTGCTCACCTGGCAATAGATTTCAGTTCGGTAGTGATGTTTTTGTGGAAAGTATATAAGAGAATGGCAACCTGAAAATAAAACAAGAAGAATTAATCTTCGTGAATCATTTTCAGGATCCCAGGAGACTTAATTTTTTGTCGTTTTTGGCAGAATGATTTTGATCGGCGGACGAAATGTTACAAGATTCTAATATTGCCAGGGTAGTAGATGAAGGCATTGGTAGAAAGAAAGTGAATTTAAATGATGCGTAGCTTTTCAAAGGATAAAAATATTGTTATCTATGTACTTACTACTACTTGGTACAAGAACGTGGCCGTTGCGAATTCACTTGTCCCAAAAATCGCTCTTATTTCGAAGAGGACAAGCTTCATGTAAAACCGTAAATTGAATGTTTTGCACTGGAGACCGGTTCAACAGCATGTGGTAGGCAGAATATAATAATAAAAGAAATGCAAATAAGTCTAACAAAGCTCTCCGGAGGAGTTGTAACAGACCATGATTCGACGTACAAGAATTTCTTAAAAGACGAAGGTGAGCGATACGAAAGATAATTTGAAAATTCTTCAATTTAAATATAGGATGACAAAGTGTTTGCACTTCGTCATATTTGCATACTTACTTAGGTTGTATTAAATGGAAAGGCATCTTTCTAACGGCTTCCTCAGCGATATCGAGAGGAAAGGCGAACTCGATCATGTTTTCGTTCAGACAGTCGTTGTAGGTGGAGGCGAACTGACATCTGTCAGACATGCCTTCGATGCTGTCCAGACAGAGTCGGGAGACAGCGTTGAGCTTGCGAACGACGCGGGAGTTCTTGCCGTTCACTAAACTGGCGAGGTGGACCAGCAGTTCTCTGTTCACCTGCGGAAAATAAAATTGTATGAGGGTTATAAACCGACCGCTTAAATGAGGTCCTCGCGAAGGTATCAATTTAAATGGAATATTCTGAATATAAGGATGAAGGAATTGTATATAAGAATGTTTTCCAACAAACGGCTCGCATCGCATCGGTACGGACAATCTTTAAACGATATTAAATCGTGTACACAGTATTTAAAGTCTATATTACCATGCCGCGCACAGCAGTTTGACCGCGGAGGTCTTCCGCGACACGCGATCGTAGCTGAAAGCGCGATCGGCTCCGTTCGCCTGCTTTCGTATCAATGCAACTATTTGACTAGGTGCAGAAATGGATACGTTCGCAAGCGACGGTACGGAGCCGGTCGTATGCGTCGATATCCTGCCGGATGCAATCGGGTATCGCCGATTTCAAACGTATCCTTTCTGATCCGATGCGATGCTAGCCGTTTGGTGGAAATCATCTTTTAACCAGGTCCGCAACCCGGACATCGAAGGCAATCGATTAATCCGTCTAAATACTTAGCTACAAGCTATCCCCTACCTTGATAATCAATGAATACAGCTCTATTTACCTTTCCATGATTAATGACGTCACTTTGCTCCAACATGCAAGCGGCGAAGCACTGACCAGATCTGGACACCGGTGAGTTGTTTGTAAAGTATGCTCTGACGTCCTTAGGGGATGCTCGCACTTTTATGACACAGGATTGGGCCATTCGAACAAGAGCGTCTAAGTGTCCTTGTACCTGAAAATCGAGGTGGAAGGATACTTCACTTGCTGTAAGGCTTCAAAAAATAATAAAAATATTATGTTAACGATGTAACTTGGATAAAACACGTTGCCTCGTTCAAATCCTAGTTTGTTTCCTGAATTTTTCAATAAGACAACATCTGAACTTGTCAAGGAAATGTTTTTTTAAATAAAACTTTAGTTTAAATAGAGCTGATGAAACCGGGTGTAACTTTAGTTTCTTTTTGTATTATAACGCTGCTTCGTTGGTCTGATCGCAATCGGGACGGTTGGGTCGAGCAAATTGTTATTGGGTTTTTCCATTAGGAATTCCTCAGTAGCAGCCACAGATTCTGAATTCGTGTCCGGTTGATGGCAATAGGCTCACCCCATTTTACATAAGACTTAAACTGGCGAAATATGGGTGTACTATAAGGCCTCTGCCTAATCCTTCGGGGATTATAGGCGTGATGTAGTTATGTTTTTATTATTTCAGCAGAGTCAATCTCAGCCTACTTCTTTTTTGTTTTTCGTGTGGGAAAACCTCAAATGACCGCTCTGGGCGGAAGGGAGTGTCAAACTTGTACTGACTAAAGCCTACCCATGTTCCTTCTTAGCCCTTTGTGTTCCAGGGCCGCGGTATCTCTTTCGAACAGTCCCGCAGCCCCGGAAACTCAGCCTCCTGTCACATCCACCTTGTTAAGGACGTCGCACCATCTCTCTAGTAGAGGTAACTCAAAACATACCTTAGGGTCTGCAAAGTCGACCATGGTTCCTAACGACCGTTGTGTCTTCATTCCCACGACAAACGGGATCAGACAGACTATGATTTTGATTAGCTGCATTGTTCTGGAAACATTAAAAACTTCTTTAATTTAATGAAAAAAAAACCTTTAAGAATGAGATAAAACTGTTTCTTTGAGTGTTATGTTATTCACGATAAAACAATTGATCTACTATAAAAAAAAATATAAATAAATTTTATAATAAAAACAATATGGATCAATCAGAGCGGCGCGCAATGATTGTTGACATAACGGTCCCGCATGATGAGAACCTCGTGAAAGCCGAGAAAGATAAGCAAATCTTGACTTGGCTCGCGAGGTTGTCGACATGTGGGATGTGGACTAAGCGATCATTGTGCCGATAGTCGTATCAGCCCATGGCTTAATTGCCAAGAGCCTTGATCAGTACCTGAGGAGTCTCTCGTTAGGCAGATGGATCAAGGGCTTGATTCAGAAAGGTACTCCTAGACACGGCTCGTATTGTTAGGAGCTTCCTCTCTCTGGAGCCTTGACCGCTGGTAGCTTGGACCCTGTTCCCGATACCGTCGGGCTACAATTTATTATATTTTTAAATGTTTTTTATATTGTTTTTATTTTAAGGTATATTTAAAAATGTATTAGATTTATATGGAAATAAATAAATATAGTATTTTTTTTTAAATTTATGTTTTGATTATTATTGGTTTATATTTTATTGGTTTATTATTTTTATTGGTTTCTATTGGTTTATTATTATTTGTCTATTGGTACCTAAACCATGAAAAAGTATGTTCATCACTTAACTATAGTCTAGTTACTTAAACGTTATAGAAAAGAAAAATAAATTACATAATATGGCCTTCAAACTGCCAGTTTTTTACAAGCAACGAAAACACTGTTCCATACATTTTGACCGTGTAGGTAATGAACTTTTGTAGGAAACAGCTGTTTTTGTTAATAACCGATGAACAATTTCTATGTGGGGGGCTCAGAATGATGTACTGAATATGTGGTAACCGTTTTCGCGTCGGTGTACGTTCCACCCTGTATACCACGAAAGATTTTAATTTTTCTTTAAAGTCGTGAAGATTTTAAGTAACGCTAAAGTAAGGTATGATAAATTATGTTCAATTTATTCAGAAACTGAGGATTTTATCAAGTGCCAAAATATATCCGAAACATAAATAACCGTAGATAGACGATAATAAATAAACGTATCGAGATTTAAAATAAGTTTGGCTTTGTATGGTCTCCTTTCAAGACACGCAATTCTGTGTTACTGTGTTACACATCGGTGTAACAGAGGGATCGCTTATTACGCATCGGTGTAACAGAAGGAACGCTGACTGCAACTGACCCTCTTTCTGCGCATCGCAACCCTGGCCGACACGAGGCGCCGACTCAGCAAGTGCGTCATTAAATCACGCCACCCTAATTTCGCAATAGTTTCATGCATCTTCGAAATTATTTAGCTTATAAAAATATTCATTCTTAGTACACACATCGACTAATTATCATTTATTTAAATTATATTCAAATTGTAATTCTTTTATAATTAAAACTTCCTTAAGAAAATTGGCTTTTTCTGCATCCTCCGGCTCCAGTTCACATAATTGGCGCAGTCAGTAGGATACTCGCGGGCTCGCGAGCGCGATAACTAGATATCATCTTAAAAAACGCGATTCGCGAGTCACCCGTGTGACTTCCAACGACCATCAACGAGTATCCGGATCTACAGGAGCTGCAGCCAGAGGTGTATCCAGACATCGATACCGCAATGGGACCAGTCATGCACATGTAAGTACTCTAGAATTGTTCTTGAGTTGCTTCCTTTCTATTTTATGCTACGTATTATAATCCTCCAAGATTTTCCATCCCAATAGCGGAACCCTAGGTTAGATAGAGAGTCGAGGTATTAGATTCGGTTAGAAGTCTAGATTTTAGTGACGAAGCAAGTTCGGATCAGTTAGGAAATATGTCAAGAGTAGATGAAATATTGAAGGCCCTGCGCATGGTGCCTGAATTCGATGGAAATATGAATGTGCTCACTAGGTTCATTGAACTATGTGATCAGTTGCAACTTACGTATCGCGGGAGGCAGGAAACGAATTTATTAATTTGGATTTAATAAACGGCATTCTTAATAAAGTCACGGGCCCCGCTGCCAGGTTAACTAACACCAACGGTATACCTGAAAACTGGGCAGGCATTCGTTAGACTCCAGTTAATAACTTTTTGGGCCAACGTGATGAGACCTCGTTTTATAACGACATGGCACTTTTGACTCAAGGGTCCCCAGGAGTATTACGAAATTTGTCAAAATTTATTCGGAACTATTATGACCTATGTAAGCTTGCACGAAACAGTGCAAACTACAATAGAATCCAAACGCACCCTTTACCAAAAAATTAACCCTCCAGTCTTATCTAAGGCCTTCGCGATCCACTTGGTTTCCGTATTAGATGTATGCGTCCAGAAACAATGGAAAAGGCTCTAGAATTTGTTCAGGATGAAATGAACACTCTTTACCTACAACAACGTAATGATCTAATATCGGATAAAAGAACATCGAACACGGGCGTTCCCGCGTCGCAATCCATATCCATGCCTACACTTAGGCCCTTTAATTTTCATATGCCCGGTCCTTCTCGACCAGGTTTTGAAATGCACCCTCAGCGCCCGCCGCTGCCATGGACACCTAATATAAATCAGCCGCAACCTTTTCAAGGCCCGTCGCGTACGCAGCAAACGTTTGGTGCTCGACCGCCAAATAATAACCCGCAAAGTAAGTATGCATCATAAATACCAAAGAACATTAATCTTGATTATTGATTTTAAAAATAATAGACTAGTTACAAAAAATTCAGTCAACTCTATAGCTATGTATAATTCACGTAACTGCAATTTATACGAAGACATAATTCCGGCAAAATCCTCTAAATTAGTAAGAGTCCCAGTTAATATAGCAAACGGTGAGGCATTAATCCCCGCACAAAGTATTTCGAACTGTAACGTAAACGAATTTATTACTACCGTTCAAAGTAGTCGCGGTTACTTAGAAGTTTTTAATACAACATCAGATGACTTGATCTTTCCTATGAACGAACCCGTTAAAGCAGACGTTTTTAATATGGAGTGCAACACTAATAAATCCCCATCTTCACGCGTTAGAGAAGTATTGTCCCGGTTACGCACAGGCCACTTCAACGAAAAAGAACGAATTAATTTGAGATCCCTAGTCTCGCAATACGCTGATGTATTTTATATCGAAGGTGAACCACTTACCTTTACTAATAAAATAAAGCATAGTAAACATACCACGGATGATATTCCAGTATACACTAAAACTTACCGATATCCATTTATACACCGTCAGGAAGTTCCCAACATCGCTGATGTATTAGACAAATTAGGAAACTGCAACAACTTTACAATCCTCGATTTAGCGAGTGGATTTTACCAGGTACTGATGAACCCTAGTGATATTTCAAAAACTGCATTCAATGTGGAATACGGTCATTTTGAGTTCCTACGCATGCCGACGGGCATCAAAAATTCTCCATCAACCTTTCAGAGAGTCATGGACAATGTCCTTAGGGATCTTCAAAATTCAATTTGCCTCGTCTACCTCGATGACATTATAGTCTTCAGCACCTCATTGCAAGAGCATATTGTTAATCTCGAAAAGGTACTTAAATGACTTAGAGAATTCAAATTTAAGATACAAATGGATAAGTCGAAGTTCTTAAAATTAGAAACTGCTTATCTAGGTCAGATTATTAGTAAAGACGGCATCAAACCCAAACCTGACAAAATTACAGCTATACAGAATTTTTCCATTCCCAAAAGAGCTACGGAAATAAAACGATTTCTAGGACTAATAGCTTACTATCGCTACCAACAACAAAAATTACTAAACCAATGACACAGTGCTTAAAGAAAGGTTCTAAAATAAATTGTCAAGATATTAACTACATAAACAGTTTCGAAAAATGCAAAACACTATTATCTGGGTGGTTCTTCGAGCTCCCTCAAAACGCGGTCACACGGTGTTAATTCGTAAAATATTAAATGTATAGTCTTAGGACCAAATACAGATTATTCTTTATTTATATATGTGTATAATCTAAAATTATTTATAATTTTTATTATAAAATGTCTAATGTCGAAAACGGGCGCAAAATCGGTGTTCTTCGCGCGTCACCCTCTGTTCGCGCTCACGGCAAACTTTGATAACTTTTGTATTCAATTCATAAGAATATAATGTAATACATCAAATTATAAAGAACATTAATTTTATCTCTTAAATCACAATTCGTAATAGGGCGTAATTTTTCTGTCACACGATTTTGCTAGTTTCGCGAGCTCGCAACAAGACCGCACCTATCTTCTAAGCAACACGTTTTAGCTGTACGGGCGCTCTGTAGTATCCCGGAGTCAGTGGGGGAGACAGGTAAGTTCGGCGCTTCTAAATAATAAAAATACGAGGTAAGTTATTCCTTGGATATTTTCAAGTAGCCTTGGTCAAGAAACTTTCATGCGTAAATTTTGAAGGATAATGTTTATAATTTGCCAAATTATTTTGAATTAAAGAATAAGATATATCTTCGAGATTATTCCCAAGTACTTTGTTCGTTAATTTACCCATAACTTTAATCGTAATTCTTAAAAATGTGAAAATTTCGTAACTTTCGTGGCACAACTTTCGTGTTTATTTGTTCACGAAAGTCAGCTAGCGCACCACGAAAGTTATATATCTCCATTAAATAATAACTATAGATTTTTTGTGAGCCGCAGATAATAAGTATATCAATAAGCCGATCACAAAACACTATAATTGTTGTTTCTAAGTTGCTTCATAAATAATGTCTTTTATTTTATAAACTTCAATCTACAGGAAATTTGTGGAAAAATAAGGATTTGAAACCATATTTTGCTTATAGAAAATACGTCTGTAACTTTCTTGGCATCTTTCGTAACTTTCGTGGGCACTGAAATTGCAAAATGGAATATCTCTGTAGTTTTTGCACCGAATTACATATAACAATAAATGTACTTATTATTTTACAGCGTCTTAGATGTATACCCATGTATATGAAAATTACTCTAAAAAAAAATTAGCCACGAAAGTTACGCGGACCTAACTATTGATCCAATATTGCAATATCTAAATTTTGATAAAGAGTTTTTACTCACAACGGATGCATCTAACTTTGCCATAGGAGCTATACTTTCACAAGGGCCAATAGGGTCAGACAAACCCATAGCTTATGCTTCGCGTACATTAAATAGCAGTGAGATAAATTATAGTACGATCGAGAAAGAGCTCTTAGCAACAGTCTGGGCAACAAAGTACTTTAGACCCTATCTTATGGACGAGTATTCAAAATTATTACCGATCATAAACCTCTTCAGTGGATTATGAATCTGAAGGAGCCTAATTCGAGGTTGACTTGTTGGAGGCTTAAATTAAGTGAATATAATTATTCGGTCATTTATAAGCAAGGCAAAATAAATACAAACGCTGACGCCTTGTCGCGTATAGAAATTAATAACGAAGAAACTAGTTCTGTAGCAGTAAATGTATCCGATAAGCCAAACTCCTCAGCGAAATCAACAACGCTGACAGCTCATACTATCGCTGAACATCCAATATTAGAAATACCCATATCAGACGAGCCTTTAAATAAATTCAATGGACAGATTTGTTTCACTGTAGTTGGTGACATAAAAAAACGACCAACTGTTTCCAAACCATCTGCAGCGGCCCCCAAAAAGCAGGCTCCGGCGAAACCGGCTCCGGCTAGGAAGGCGGCGGCCCTGAAGCAGGGCAAGGCGACGGCCCAAAAGAAGGGCAAGGCGGCGAATGTGCCAGCGCCAGCCAGCCGCGAGACAGCCGAAACCGCCGCCCCTCCGCCCCCTAAGCCTTCCTCGGCCGAGACCGGGTGGCAGGTGGCCGGAGAGAGAAGGAGGGAGCGAAGGGTGGCCAAAAAGGCCAGGAAGCGGGAGCGAAAACGCTGGCAAAAGAAGCGGAGCGTCGCGGCTAGGCTTAGCGCTCCGAAGACCGCAGCTGTAGTGATCACACTACAGCCAGACGCGGAAAAGAGGGGCGTGTCCTATTGCGACGTGCTCGCTAAGGCGAAGGCGACGGTGGATCTCCGGGAGCTCGGGATCGCCGGGGGCCTCTGACATAGAGTCACCGCAACAGTGGCTCGAGTGCTGGAGATCCCCGGCGAAACCTGTGGCTTGTCCGCTGACGCTCTGGCTGAAAAGCTTAGAGCGTCCCTAAATGCGGACAAGGCCCGAGTGTCCAGGCCCGTCAAATGCGCAGACATCAGACGTCAGGCCTGCCGACCTCAACAACTAGCGGGTTGGTTCCAGGAGGCCATGTCCGAGGTTTGCGACGTGGCAATGCCCCGAGTTCGGCCAGGAAGCGCCCAGCACCAGATGTACTGGTGGTCGCGAGAGCTGACGTTTCTGCGCGAGGCGTGCGTTGCCGCGCGGCACCTGTACGCCAGGCATCGCAGGCTCCGCATCCGCCCTCCGTACGAGGGGTACAGAGCGGCGAAGACCGCCCTCCAAGAGGCTGTCCGGCGGGCCAAGGATCTGGCCGCTGGCGCGAGGTGATGCTGGCGTCTCTGAACGGAGATCCGTGGGGGCGCCCTTACAAGATGATGCGGGACAAACTCCACACCCGGGCCCCCCCGCTTACGCAGAGTCTCCGGTCTGAGCTCGTGGAGGACTGGTGAGCGCTCTGTTCCGTTGGCTCCGCCGCCGCTTGCTGTGCCGGAAGCGGACCACACCGATGACGATGACGACGTTCCGGAGGTGACGCAGGCTGAAAGCCAGAAATACAGCACCGGGACCCGATGGCTTGCCTGGCAAAGCCTGGGTCCTGGCCTCTGAGGCTCTCTTGCCCCGACTGGAAGGGCTCCTAAGCGTATGCTTGGAGAGAGGCCAGTTCGTTGGAAGACGGGGAAGCTGGTCCTCGTCCGGAAGCCAGGGCGCCCTACGGACTCTCCGTAAGCAAACCGGCCCATCGTGTTGCTCGACGAGGTGGGCAAGCTCTTTGAAAGAGTCATTGCCAACCGCCTCGCCGGGCACCTTGCGGGGATGGGGCCGGATCTTGCGGAACACCAGTTTGGTTTCCGCAAGGGGCGCTCGACGGTGGACGCCATCATGCGCGTGAGAGCCCTCACGACGCGGTGTCCCGGGGCGGGGTCGTCTTGGCGGTGTCTCTTGACATCGCCAACGCCTTCAACTCCATGCCCTGGAGCTGCATTAGGGAGACACTTACCTTCGTCGTGTGGTCGGGGACTACCTGACGAATAGGGCCGTCATCTACCCCGGTCGGAGCGGAGAATGGAACCGGCGAGAGATGTCGTGCGGTTTTCCACAGGGATCGGTTCTGGGGCCGGCCTTGTGGAACATCGGTTACGACTGCGCGCCGACCCGGCGTCAGCGTAGTTTGCTACGCTGACGACACGCTGGTACTGGCAAAAGGGAAGTCGCACGAGGCGGCGGCCGAAAACATGACACGCGGGGTTGCGATAGTCGTGGACAGGATCCGGCAATTGGGTCTCTAGGTGGCATTGCACAAGTCCGAGGCTATGTGTTTTCATTGGCCTCGGAATGGTGCCCTCTTAGAGGAGTGGCTAGAGAGGCGCCCTCACCTTCCGCCTGACGCAGGTCCTCACCGGACACGGTTGTTTCGTGAGGTTCCTGCACCGAATCAGGCAGGAGGAAACGCCCGGGTGTTTTCATTGCGAGGATCGTCCGGAGGACACGGTGGAGCACACCGTGGAGGTCTGCCCCGATTGGGCGGAGCACCGCCGTGTTTTCGTAGCGGCGATTGGCGGTGGCGATCTCTCGCGTCCAGCCCTGGTTCAAGTCATGGTCCGGAGCGAGAGGGAATGGGAAACCGTCACCTCTTTCTGCGAAGCAGTCATGCTAGTGAAGGAGGTGGCGGGACGTGAAAGGGACAGAGCCTCACGTCCCAGCCGCCGCGGGAGACGCCCCGGGCGTCGGGGGTCACGTGGTGGCTCCCGGCTACCGTAGGCGCGGGCCTGTGGACGGGTTATGGGCTAGCTCGCCGTCCGGCCGTTTAATGATGACAGGCCGTGTCGACGGCGCGTTCGTGTTCCACTCACGCCTCAAAGAGATGTCAGCAACCATGTAGGGGTCCGCATGGGCCGATGCCTGCCAGGGCTGCGGGACTGTTTCAAAGAGATACCGTGGCCCTGGAACTCAAAGGGCAAAGAAAGAACATGGATGGGTTTTAGTCAGTACAAGTCTGACACTCCCTTCCGCTCCGCCTAGAGCGGGCGCTCTCACCACGGTGTGCCTTTATCCGTAGTTACAGACCCAGGACCCGAATTCAATAACCAAATTTAACGAATTTACGCGAGTCCACAAAATTCAACATTATAAAACTTTGGCCCATACACCGAATGATAACGTAATGAATGATAGAACGTTTACATAATACCTTATTAGAACATCTTAGATTACTTAGATTAGAAAATCGCAATGAACCAGTCGTTAATCTTATGTCATACGCTATAATAGCAGCATACATAGCTTCACGAAATGCAGACCACTAGACATAATCACGGGTCATTTATCTGTGCTTTTGATTCAGCAATATGTGCAAGAGCATAAGAATAAAATGGCTAAAGTTTACCAGGTTATCAATGAAACATCCCTAAAAACGTACTGAATTGATTGAGAATAGAAACAAGGATAGAGAGCCCGAAAAGGAATATGAGCCAAACCAACTGGTATTTATTAAGAATCCCCTCGCGAGCCGCCAAAAACTTGCCCCGCGTTACAACCATGACACAGTATTAGCCGACCTACCCATACATATACACACCAAAAAGAAGCGCGATCCCGTCGCCAAATCACGTCTTAAGAGGACACCTAACACCGGTAAATTGTTGCAGGATACTACTACCACTGATGTTCCTGGCCAATCTGATTCGAGCGGAGGACATATCACTTGACCCCCTGGATAACGGTCCTGGACTACTTTATTACCTTTTAAGCTGGGAGCAACAAAAGTTATATCGCACTACCACTCATTCCTCCTTTATATTCATCTTGCTGATATACAGTCAAAAGTCGACTTAGTAAAGCTACAGTTAGCGAATTCAGTTCCTCAGTTAAAATATAACGATGCCATCCGAGTTTTACAAGATAACAAAGATAAATTACAGTCAGATTTACTAAATCGCGTAAGTCTATCGAAGCACACACACACGAATACACTAATATATTAAATAAGATAGATGAAAATCAGAAGCTTATCACTTATAAAATAAACTCTTTAATAGACCACGACAGTACCAGGCAATCAGATCTAGTTAGTTATGCCCATTTTGCCCAGTATCTTATCTTAAGTGATAATGTTGAAACGTTATCTGACGAATTATACAAAGTGGAGCTGGACGATTGACATTCCTTCAAACCACGTAAAGAGTATCATGTTTATTACCCGTATACAAAAAATCAATCAAATCCAGTGAATACTTTAGCCACAGGAAATTATTTTTCATTTTCTTATTTTATCACATGATGTAGATCTGAGTCCGTAATAATAATTTGTTTAAAAATTGCCAGTTTTAAATTTTCCGTTAACTACTAATTTTCGTGTTTTAAAATGTTTAGAGGGACTAGTACTGTGCTCGTTTTAATTTAATGTCGTAGTTTCAGATCCACATTTTATAGGATAGAACTTATGTTAGCTTTTGTACGTGCATCGAGTTCAATGCATTCTATGGTTAGTCTAAATAATCTGAAGACTATGCTAAGCAAATTGAAGTTACTATTTTCTAAAGATGAAATTATAGACCTTGAACTTCTAGCGATAAAAATATAGTAATAGTCATGAAGTTTCCGATTGCCTTACTTAGAACCTTATATAAACTTCCATACTACCCAATAGATATAACCTAGTCCTAATGCCTACCCTACCTTACATAGCAATTCAGGGACCATATTCTATGTACATAGAGACAGAATGTCCGAAGACCGATTCATGGTACCTCTGCGAGGAAAAGTCAACTACAACACCCAAGACAAGCCGGATTGCATTTAACAGCTAATCACGCAACAGAACACCAGCACCAGCTCATGTAAACATACACCGGTCAGCTTGAACAAAGAAGCTATGGAAAAACTCGCCGACATGCATTACACTCTCAGCTTCCCGATCCCGACAAAAATCCAGACATCCTGCGGTCACGAACAATTTATAACTTTGCAAGGAAGCTACCTAGCTACTATACTTCAGAATTGCTTTATCAAAACTCCAGAATTCACGATCTCGAAGATTAACAAGCAGCCCGTAGCATGACCACCGTAGACAAGGATTTCTTTGACGAAAGAATCGACAAAATGACAGATAGTGCAAAGAAATCTGTCATTGTGTCGACACAATCTGTCATTTTGTCGATTCTTACAGGGGCAGAAAATCTCAGTACAGCCTCCAGTAAACCTCACTCAAACCAACGTCGAGAGCATCTATCACACCACAATATCTATATACTCACTACTATAACGTGCAAGTGTACTTGGAAGTATACTAATGTATCGACGATATGCCAGAAAAAGGGTTGAGCAAGCTCGCTCTGCGCAACCAGAAACCTCTCAAGAAATCTACGCTGAAGTTGAACCTAGAAGAAATATCCGACCAGAGGAAGTTAGACAAAAATCACCTAGCAGCAACTTTGTCAACTTCGTTCAACCAATAGTTGCTGTTCTTCGGGGGGAGGTGTTACACATCGGTGTAACAGGGGGATCGCTCAATCGCTCATTACGCATCGGTGTAACAGAAGGAACGCTGACTGCAACTGACCCCCTTCCTGCGCATCGACACGAGGCGCCGACTCAGCAAGTACGTCATTAAATCACGCCACTCTAATTTCGCAATAGTTTCATGCATCTTCGAAATTATTTAGCTTATAAAAATATTCATTCTTAGTACACACATCGACTAATTATCATTTCTTTAAATTATATTCGAATTGTAATTCTTTTATAATTAAAACTATCTTAAGAAAATTGACTTTCTTTGTATCCTCCGTCTCCAGTTCACATAATTACTGACCCTTTTCGAAGCTCAGCGAATCACAGTAAATAACGCAAATACAAAACACTACAATAAACCAATCCACTGTCTGTTTCAGGCAAAAAAAAAACAAAATGTCAAATATCTTCCGTTGTACTGAGAAACGAAATGTATTTCAACAACAAATAAAAAATATACGGAATAAATAAACATAACTTCGAGATGAACGAGCTGTCACAAAATTGTACTCGCATGAGCACAAATATCGAAAGCAAAGTGTATTTGGAATTATGACAGGATTTGGGAAGTGAAAAGATAACCAATAATGTTATTTGAAGAAGTATTGGAGCGGAATCAGGCACTGATGAATGGAATTAGGTGCCTACCAATAATACAAGGAAACAAACAAAGAATATGTGTTTATCTTAATTGGTACAGTAAGAAAAACCAATCCTGTGGCGAGATAGAGCTTCCCTATCCAACCCACTTGTTCCACCCACTGAAAATCTCCGATCTGGGGGGTAGACGGCGAGTAATTCTGGTGTGGGAAAGAGATGGCGCTAGACAACCTGTGTAGCTCTGTCTCTTTCCCACACTGGAATTAGTCCTATTTTAAGACTTCATAGTAACCCCCCTGGACATGAGTTGTCTTATCTAACTTAGAAGTCTCTAAATAGCCTCCGAAAACATGTTGGTCGAAGCAAGAAAAACCTGCTCTGGTGGTGGTTTACAGACCATTCCAGCCGGAGCCTTGAGTCAAAATATGGTGCTTCCCCAAATGATGGAACCTGATTTGGTCGTTAGTCCTGCATGCCCTTATGCCTGCACGCCATAGCAATTGATGAATGGTGGATAGAGCCAAACTCCTAGCAAAGTTCTGGGCTGGCTAAACAGACTGCCATCGACAAGGTAAGAAAAGTTCTTTTTCAATACACTTTCTCGAAAACCGGTTTTTATATCCGCACACGTGCGGAAATAAAAATTTCTACATGTTTTCGGAGTCTATTTAGATACTTAAACTAAGTCCAAATGAGTTCAATGAATATAGTCGGCGGTGATTGTTTTTTTTAAATCTCGGCAAAGAGATATGCGTCTTTATGGCCTTAATATTTTTTGAGTATTTATAATATGTTTATAAATAGAATATCTATCTTCTATACTAATATTATAAAGCTGAAGAGTTTGTATGTTTGGTTGAACGCTCTAATCTCAGGAAATACTGGTTCGAATTGAAAAATTCTTTTAGTGTTGGATAACCCATTTATCGAGGAAGGATATAGGCTATATATTATCACGCTAACAACTTAGGGGGATGAGCAATATTGCATTATGTCCATATTCCTCAACCGTTTGACAACTGACAACTGTCATGACCTGCATTAGAATAGAAGAGCTATTTTTGGCCATTTGTCACAGAAGTAAGTAGCCCGAAGGTGTCAGCGCCGTGAACAGTGGTTTGCAAGTTCGAGCCTCAGCTAAGTTATTTTCTTTTTGTATTTATTTAGATTTTTTTAATGCTGTAAGATTTTCAAAAATAATTAACATGGTGCGCAAGTTCGATCCCCAGCCGGTTTTCACTTTTTGTAAATAGGTATGTTGTTTTTTTTAAAGGTTTAAAATTTCCAAATAGTTTTTTACATTATTTTAGTTTTTTTAAACCATTCAAACGATGTTTCATTGTAATCGGTGCTCTCTATTAAAAGATATATGAGTGTCTCCGGGTATTTTTTTAGTAAAACATCACGTATAAATTATAAAACAATAACTTAGAGAAGGTTATAGTTTTTGTTTCTACAATGAAATCGCTGCTCTCTAATGAAAAAAATATTCGTCAACTCGAAAACGTGAGAAACGATAGTAACACTAGATGTAATTTGTAGGTACCTACTACTCGAATCGCGCGATCCAGCCGGAAAAAGGTAACAGCGATGCATAAATGTTCAAAGCAAAATAAGCTCTCGCGCGTGGTGATACGGCATCAACTAGCCTGCGCGCAACAATCACAAACGAAACCGCGTGCCGGCTCGCTATTGTATTATTGCGGCGGCGCACTTAGTTTTCCCGCGAATATCGTACGCGCAGCACGCGTTATCAGTGCAATGGATCGACATTACAGTTATTGCAATTTGGAGTACGTTGCTATGGTGCAACAGGTGGAACCTACCTGAAAATGTTACGCAACGTTATCCCGGACTTATTGGTCGACGTTCCGCTAGCGGCGCCCGTGGAAAACCTGTACTATCAGCATGACGGGTGCCTGGCTCATTATCACCGTGCCGTGCGAGAGCACCTGCACTCGGTGTTTCCCCAGCGCTGGTTCGGACGCGGCAGGCCAGTGGCTTGGCCAGCAAGAAGCTCGGACCTAAGTCCGTTAGACTTTTACTTGTGGTCTGAGCTCAATCGCCTGGTGTATCCTGAGGAAGACGAAACTCGGAACACGTTAATAACTGCGATCGTGGACGCTTTCGATATCGTAAGATGTGACAGAGACACCTTATTAAAAATGAGAGACAATCAATTAAAACGTGCTCGATTGTGTATTCAACGCAGTGGCTTGCACTTTGATCAATTAGTCCGTTACCGGGAAGTGTAAGTACCTACTCGTTCTTTTGTAAATAGTGAATATTTAAAAGTAGTTTAGTTAATTAAAATAATTGTAAATAAGTTGATTCAAATTTTAGAAATACGCCTCAAATACTTTGTTAGGTATCTAATTCAGAAAATTGTTTTTTTTAGGTAGTAAACTTGTTTTGTTTAATTTCTTGTTCAGTAAATTGCAACTAAAAAAGTATTTTTGACGGCTCTAAGCCCGTAAAAGTATGAAAGGAAAATCTGAACAACTTGTTGGGTAAAGCTTATTATTATTGTGTTTCATTAACTCACAAGTTATCAGCTGATTGAAAAGCACGCGGGTCATCGGCCGCGCGGCGGTTCTCCGCCCGGCTTGCGTCGAGCGTAGTTATCGGGAAGTATTACTGTTGGTTTGTGGTCGCTTTCGAGTTTTATTTATCACAATGGTAAATCTGGCATTGTATGTTTCTAATATTTTATTTGTTTATAAAACACTTGTATTACCGAGACAAAACCAATTTGCTGGTGGAAAACAACCATTAAAATTTCTCGGTGTATAAGATACATACAACGACATCTATTGAACCAAAATGGTAGTAATGAATGAAAATATATATATATATATATGAGATATTTCTTGACGGCATGTAAAGCCAAGCCAGAGGCCCATGGGCGGCATAAAAACTCTGACACCAGGTTAGGAACTAACCACACGATAACAACAACAACAACAATGAAAATGTGCTCACAAGATAACTTTTAAGTCTACTGGTCAGTTTTTTTTTTAAGTTATGATAGCAAAAGGTACTCTAGATTAGTCTACATGACGCTGCTTTGAAAATTTATATGGCTTATAGTGTGTGTTCCATCGCTTTGCATGCATTATATTTTAGCAGTTTAACTTCGTACTCGATAGTGGCGTTGTTCTTTTAAATCCATTGTCTGAATCGCGGTGTTAAGATTCTCCATGAAACCAAAGGGGAGGTTCTTAATTCGACCTTTAGACCTAGCTGGAGTAAGACTGTCATTGACGGTCGAACGATGGAAACGGAAGGCAGTTACAAGATGTCTTCAACAGTTTACAGCAGCTATTTGGGCTCATTTCATCCGCCTTGATGAGAACTTTAAGCCTAACTAGAGTAACAATAATAATAAATCACTCAATCCTGTATTGTGCAGCTGTAGCGGCATGTCGTGTAGCTCATGTCAAATTTTCTGATGACAGAGCTACACGACCTAAACCAGCCGTACCGCCATGGCAGTACAGGATTGAACGACGTATTGGTGGGGCCAGAGCACTCATCGGCGAACTGATCTGCTTCAGGGAGGGCAATACTCGTCCTAGAGTGATGCGTTTTGTGAGGCGGGCGTTCTCGGGGACTGATATAAGTCCTCGAGACTACATTTCCCGTATCACAGAGCGCATCGACTTCCTGAAGCAGAAAGTGTATGCATGGGCAAGCCGTATTCGTAGGTATAAGCGGCGGGTGGACCGATACACTCAGAATCGCACATTCCAAAGAGATGAAAGGTGGGTTTATAGGGCTTGGGAGCGACCGGACCAAGGTGTGGCTGACACGCGCCTGCCGGATGATGATACCATGTGTTCGTTCTGGCGCAGCATCTGGTCGGTGCCTGTTAGCCATACCGAGGGTGAATGGACTCGGGAGGTCGAGCGAGCGTGCGATCTAGTACCAGAAATGGGGGCAATCACTATCAGCCCCCAAGACGTAGTTCGTGCAGTCCATCCGTTGCCTAACTGGAAATCTCTAGGGCCGGATGGGCTGCACAACTTTTGGATTAAATGGTTCACTAGGTCGCACGCTCGCCTGGCGATCCTGTTCCAGTCAGCCTTAGAGACAGGGTCGCTGCCAGAGTTCCTGACTACAGGTATAACCCACCTGCTCCATAAATCGGGTAGTACTGCGGAGCCCAAAAATTATAGACCGATTACCTGTCTTCCGACGGTCTATAAAGTTCTAACATCCATTTTGAGAGCTAAAATTAACAAACACATTGATGACAATTCTGTCATGTCCGCTTCTCAAAATGGATGTAGGAACGGGTCCCGCGGTAAGGAGCTACTCCTCATTGATATGGCCATTAGTCAACAGGTTCGCCGTTCCCGAAGGGATCTGTCGACATGTTGGATAGACTATAAGAAGGCCTATGACTCGGTGCCACATACATGGCTCATGAGGGTGCTAGAGTTGTATAAAGTTGATGCAACTCTGCGCACCTTCCTGATGTCATGTATGGGACAATGGAGAACAGTCCTTCGCTATCCAGGATGTCGGCAAATTCAGAGGAATAGCGAGCCGATAAGGATAGAGCGAGGCATATTTCAGGGCGATAGTTTGAGTCACTTTGGTTCTGCTTAGCCTTGAATCCTCTTAGCACGCTGCTGGAGGATTCAGGTCTAGGTTATCGGTTGAGGAGAGGTGGTCAAGTTATATCTCACCTCCTTTACATGGATGACCTGAAACTCTTTGCCCCCCAACGATTTGCAACTGATGGAGCTACTGAAGGTAACTGATACTTTCAGTAGCGCCATCAGGATGGAATTTGGTGTGGACAAATGTGCGGTCATGCATGTAAAGCGAGGTGAGATTGTGGAATCTGTGGGAACCCAGCTCTCGGATTCCATTAATCTTAGATCCCTCTCAGCAACCGAAACCTATAAGTATTTGGGTATGTCGGAAGCGCTGGGCATCAATGTTGCTGACATGAAGCAATCGTTGAAGGAGCGCTTCTTTGGCCGCCTGAAAAAAGTATTTAATAGTCTTTTATCAGGCGGCAATAAGGTACGTGCCTTCAACGGTTGGGTCATGCCGGTTCTGATGTACTCTTTCGGCATACTCAAATGGACTCAAACAGAACTAGACGCCCTGGATAGGAGGGTCCGTACATTGTTGACGGCATATCGAATGCATCACCTGCGTTCTTCTGTTATGAGACTGTATATCCCGCGGAAGTGTGGGGGTCGAGGTTTTTTAAACGCTAAGACTCTCCACAATCGCGAGATATGCAGTCTCAGGGAATATTTCCTTGAAACCGACGTGGGGATGCATCGAGATGTGGTCGCAGTGGACAAGGGCCTCACCCCGCTCTCCTTGGCTAAAGAGAACTGGCGCAAACCTGTAGTGCTTGACACTTACGACCGCATGGAGGTATGGCAGAGTAAGGAGCTTCACGGACGCTTTTTCCGGGCCCTGCATGGGCCCGATGTAGACCTATCAGCGTCCGTAGCCTGGCTACGTTCCGGGGACCTCTTTGGAGAAACCGAAGGTTTTGTCTGTGCAATTATGGATAAAGTTATGATGACGAATAACTACCGGAGATTTATTGTGAAGGACGGTACGGTTGACATATGTCGGGCATGCCACCGTCCAGGCGAATCAATCCGTCACATTATCTCTGGGTGTTCTCGTCTGGCTAACGGAGAGTACTTGCATAGACACAACCTTGTAGCCAGGATTATCCATCAGCAACCTGCTCCAACAACCTGCAACCTTGTGGAATCGGAAGTGCCGTACTATAAGTATGTGCCCGACCCAGTTCTCGAAAATGGCAGTATCACATTGTACTGGGATCAATCCATCATCACTGACAGGACTATTGTCAATAAGCCTGATATAGTGGTGGTGGATCGATCAGAGCGGCGCACAATGATTATTGACATAACGGTCCCGCATGATGAGAACCTCGTGAAAGCCGAGAAAGATAAGAAAATCAAGTATCTTGACTTGGCTCGCGAGGATGTCGACATGTGGGATGTGGACTCAGCGATCATTGTGCCGATAGTCGTCTCAGCCCATGGCTTAATTGCCAAGAGCCTCGACCAATACCTGAGGAGGCTCTCGTTAGGCAGCTGGATCAAGGGCTTGATTCAGAAAGCGGTACTTCTGGACACGGCGCGTATCGTTAGGTGGTTCCTCTCTTTGGAGCCCTGACCACTGGTAGCCTGGACCCTGTTCCCGATACCGGTGGGCTACTATTTTTTATATTTTTAAATGTTTTTTTTTATGTTACTTAGTTTAAAAATATTTAAAAATGTAAAATTATATGTGTAAATACGAATAAAGGAAATAATAAATAATAAATCTCTTTATTGCCATAAAAACAAGGTACAGAATAATGTGAGACCCTGGCTCCAGAGCTAGGTTAGTGTACCTGTATTTCAGGAGCCAAAATGACTTTCATCGAAGGTCTGACGATGGAGACAGAAGGCAGTTGCAAGAGGTCCTCAAGAGTTTACAGCATCTATATCGTTTTTGGGATCATTTCAAACACCTTGATGAGAAATTTAGACCTAGCTGTGGAGTGTGACTGTCATAGGTCTGACTATGGAGACGGAAGGAAGTCGCAAGAGGTCCTCAACAGTTTACAGTATAGTGTTTGGGCTCATTTCATGCATATTGATGAGAACTTTAGACCTAGCTGGACTATGACATTCATCGATGATCTAACGATGGAGACGCAAGGCAGTTGCAAGAGGTCCTCAACAGTTTACAGCAGATAAATTGTTTTTTCGTTGATTTCATGCACTTTGGTGAGAACTTTAGACCTGCCTGGAATATGACAGTCATCGAAGGTCTGACGATGGAGACGGAAGGCAGTTGCAAGAGGTCCGCAACCGTTTACAGCACCTATATCGTCTTTGGGATCATTTCAAACACCTTGATGAGAACTTTAGACCTAGTTGTGGAGTGTGACTGTCATAGGTCTGACGATGGAGACGGAAGGAAGTCGCAAGAGGTCCTCAACAGTTTACAGTATAGTGTTTGGGCTCATTTTATACATATTAATGAGAACTTTAGACCTAGCTGGACTATGACATTCATCGATGATCTAACGATAGAGACGTAAGGCAGTTGCAAGAAGTCCTCAACAGTTTACAGCATCTATATCGTGTTTGGGATTATTTCATGCACCTTGATGAGAACTTTAGACCTAGCTGGAGTATGACTGTCGTTGACGGTATAACGATGGAGACAGAAGGCAGTTGCAAGAGGTCCTCAAGAGTTTACAGCATCTATATCGTCTTTGGGATCCTTTCAAACACCTTGATGAGAAATGTAGACCTAGCTGTGGAGTGTGACTGTCATAGGTCTGACTATGGAGACGGAAGGAAGTCGCAAGAGGTCCTCAACAGTTTACAGTATAGTGTTTGGGCTCATTTCATGCATATTGATGAGAACTTCAGGCCTAGCTGGACTATGAGTGTCATCGATGGTCCAACGATGGAGACGGAAGGCAGTTGCAAGAGGTCCGCAACAGTTTACAGCAGCTTTATCGTGGCTCGGCTCATTTCATGCACCTTGATGGGAATTTTCGACCTAGCTGGAGTATGACTGTTATCGAGTGTCTAAGGATGAAGAGACGTGAGGCTGTCGAGGGAAGTCCTTATTTGGTAAAAACATAACTAGAATATTTAAGCGATTAATTCAATTATTTTCGAGAAATGAAATAGTTACCTACTTGAATCTATACTAATATTATAAAGCTGAAGAGTTTGTTTGTTGGTTTGGTTGATCGCGCTAATTTCAGGAACTATTAAAAAAATATTTTGTTGTTGGATAGCCTTTTTATCTAGGAAGGCTTTAGGTTACACCACGCTATAACTAATAGGAGCGGAGTGGATGAATGAAAAATGTTGCAAAAACGGGGAAAATATATTCCTTTTCAGAGCTTCCATTGCGTGCACTGCGTAAAGGGTTAAAGTTACGCAACAATTATGTGTGACGGAATTGTTCCTCTTAAAAGTTCTAAAAAAAGTCCGTAATATTATATGTTTATCTTTTAGGGTTGACACACTATAACTTTTTTTTATGGTAATCATTTTTTTTCAAAAATAATGTATTATTTGCGTAGGTGTTTTTATAAACATGGTATTTATCTTTATCAAAGTAAATACGTTATTCATCACAAGTAGTTAATTTTAAACGAAATTGCTTTTACATCATTTGATTTCAATGAATATCTTAGGAGATATCACAGTTTTAAAATAACTCCGCAGCAGAATAATGATCAGGTACCGCGCGCGTAATTATTTATGTGGAATGATGTGTTAGAATTGTACTATTGGTGCCTACGACCCATTCTTTCTAACCCTCTCTCTCTTTCTTAAGGGACTCAGACGAAGCTGCGTGGGTCTGCTATTCATAGATAAACATGATTATTTAAAACACATATTTACTTTTATGAACGAATTAACATTTATTTGTGTTCTAAATTCAAAAATATTTGAACCCTCGCCTGCAGCTCGGGTGTTAATGCCGCCTCGAATGCAATAACAAAGTTTCCCCTATTATATCAAAATGTACTATTTCTTACCTTGTCGATGTGAAGTGAAGTGTAATTCTGATACAGTAAATAAGATGTACTCACCAAGTATTCGGTACGCCGGCAGCAAGTCTAATGCATTTTGAAAAACGTGTCAAGCCAAGCTTATAAAACGTTTGAAAGAAAAAATATGATTGTAGTAGAACAATGAGGATTGTTGCGAAACAGACTTCTTTTATTTCTGTTCTCGACGTTTTCGAATGAAATGTTTTCGTTGAAGCACTGACCAAGTGTTTATTTTTTAAAATGTGATAACCATTCGTTTAGTTAATAATTTTGATTTTTCACCATCACAGGTGTGTGTGTAAGTAAAAGTTAAGAATGGAGTTTAACAACCTTTTTAAAATCTGCAATGCACAAGCTGTGTTTTTCTATTTATATTAAGGCTGTTAACATTTTAATCTAAAATAATATTGTGATTAATATTAAAATAATTCGTATAGTGTAAATTATATTACATCATCATCAAGCAGATGCAGTAGCGGACATTATAGAAGCTAGTCATAAATAAAATAATAGGTACAATTGTTTGTTTGTAAGAGATAATTTCAGAAAGTTCTATTGGGGTTAAAAAAAATCTTTCAGTATTGCCAGGTGCCATAGATGTTTTTTCTACTTAGACGAAGTCACGGGTAGAAGCTAGTCATAGATTTTAATGGTACTAGTACTGGTTTTTTTGGTACTATAGCCACTAGCCACTCGTGTGAGAGAACTAATAGTTACAGTGTATCTGAAATGTATTCAAGGCACATAAAAGCCATAAATCCACCTCTGGTCACATAACTACACATATATGTGACCTGAATGGAATGCTTCATATTATGATCCCGAGAGCGTACCTCTCAAACAAGATAGATGAGGGAGCTATAATTACGTTCTAAATTGATTGATTTGTTCATTATTTGCATCTGATTGATCAGTCGACACCATTGTTATCAATACAATAACAACTATTAATAAAATTTTAATAATAGTTGATTATTTTATACAACCATCGACGTAGCCCGAAGAATAGCCAAACTTAAGTGGCAGTGGGCAGGGCACATTACTCGCAGAACGGATGGCCGATGGGGCCGAAAAGTTCTGAAGTGGCGACCGCGAACCGGAAGACGCTGCGTTGGAAGGCCTCCCACTAGGTGAACCGATGACCTGGTGAAGGTTGCAGGGATCCGCTGGATGCGAGTCGCACGGGACTGGTCAATGTGGCGACACTTGGGGGAGGCCTATGTCCAGCAGTGTCTTTCGGCTGAAATGATGATGATGATGATGATTTTATACAAAATATAAGTAATAGTAAATTAGCCATGAACCTTTCCGAAATAGGTATTAGAGTCCAATCAGATGCAGCTGAATAAACGAAATAGACGTATCAATAACAGAACATAACACCACGATAATAGTAGACATCCACGTTTTATCAAAGTGCTCGGTGCTTTCATTCACACGCACACGAATCCCACAACACCACCAGTACAGCATGGACGGGGAGCCACTGCAGCGTGTCATGGAGGTTAAGGATTTAGGCATTCATTTCACCAGTGATCTGCAGTTTCGCAGACACGTGGTAAACGTTTGGGTTGTGGGCGTACAGGAATCTGGGATTTGTGCTGCCAAAATGCTAAAATTTTTCCAGTTATGTTTAAGTCCACAAACAAATCCAGACTCCATGGCTGCAACTGCAAACTTCCTGCGTGAGTGTCTATATGGAGTCGGCTTCCAATGTAACTACGTTCGCGACCAATTCAGCGAACCCCGCCTTCGGGCACCAAACTCCTTTGGATATGTCTGGGCTCACCTGAGACATCGGCACCAGTATTGAGGCCGGCGACAACGATTGACTAAATCCACGGACCAACCTAGGCAAGCACGGCTTAACCTAAATATCAACCAGAGCGGCTGTTATTATTTAGCTAAGAGTTTACTTTAGGTACTTCTTTGCCTAACCTTTCGGGGATTACAGGCGTGATGGTACGTGTAATCTCATATGCTCCAATAAAGTCACCTTTCAAAGTATGAAACGTGTTTATTTCCATTTGTAGCTAATTTTGCTTCAGGTATTTCAAGATTCCTTATATTCTACATTATATTCTATCAACAAAAAGACAAATTTTCCCCTAGAAATATAATCTACTCATCATACATTTATTATGAAAATAAATATATTCTTAACACGGGCTTATATTCTCTTTGAACTGTAGCTATTTCTCTACATTCATTGAATAACATAATCTTATTTACTAAAGGAATCCTACTAAGTGAAGTATTGTAGGAATAAATTTTAAAGACCCATTCATTGCCTTGAATACACCCATATTATGTTCCATTACGAAGGCATACCTAATTAAAATCTTTTTTCGAGATATTTTTATTTGGAAGAGTATCCATGGAGTTTCTTGCCCATTCTTCTCCATCGAGATCTAGGTACGCTTTGGAATGGGCAACTACAGTACTTTCACCAGTTATTATGCCCTGTGACTGGGACTATAGCTTCGCTTTCTTTGTTTTTCTGACATTCAAAAGTGCCTGTAATGGTATAATTGAAATAAATGCTTTGAGTTTGATTTTATAAAATTCTTTACACTTCGATTTGTCAAGATATTGTATAACTCACTTCGATCTATCGATTTACAAACTCGTCCAATTTGCATTATTCAATAACTTTTTCGGTCATCTATACATGTAAATTTCAAAGTCGTGACTGACTGACTGACTGATATATCAATGTATAGCCCAAACTGATCCCAGAGACATGAAATTTATAGGGTTTTACGAAATTCCACCCCTAAGAGGGTGAATTCGGGGGTTGAATTTTCTGTGAAACTTATTATTCTCGGGGTCGATTGACTTGAAAATTTGAGAAACGTGTTTGTTTCATTTAGGCCACGCGGGCAGAAGCTAGTCATTTTATATTCACCATCGTCCTTATCCTCCAAGTAAATTTAAAACATGACTGCAACGCGACCATTCAAAATTTTCGAAGTTACTGCGATTGACCAACTTTGCCCGCTTTGAGAACCCAACCGAGCGACCCAAGTTCCACTAAATCAATAAAGACTTAACTTAGATTAAAACATCTGCAACTAGGAGGAAAATAGTTTTCCGACCACGTTTATTTCCGTCAACAGAACCATCAGAACCTATATCTATAACTTCATACATATCAACAAATGAAGGCGCTTTTCGTGTCTGTCTGTCTAACTGCTTTATTCTTTGAGAATCTTTAGTATACAACATTAGTTTTAGTATATACGAAACCTGAAACACGTGTCGAGTATTTTTATGTAAAGAATCTATGTACACAATTTCAAAACTCTATCATGAAAAATCACAAAGTTATAAGCTTATTCTGTTACCTGGTTGTCCGCACAAAAGCGTGGTCACCACGCAACGCGCCCGCGCGCAAGTCTCCAGCGTCGTCTTTAGCTCATTGATAAACATAATTTGGCAGTAGGTACCTAAATTATTGCGATAGGTACTTAAAGTCGCTCGGTGTCCAACTTTTAACTTTTTTATATATTTTTAAGAAAAAATATAACAAGGTTTAAAAATTATTGGAATCAATTCAGTTACTTATTCTGAGCAAACTATTTCGCATATACTAAAAATAATGTTTTTTAATTATAACATAATAAATAGATAGTACTTCTCGCTAATTCGCGAGGAACCGATCTAAGGCGTCCCGCCATCTTCTCCTCGGTCTGCCGCGGCCCCTTCTAGCTGTCTCAGGGCTCCAGTCTTGCAATATTTGGGCCCACTGCTGTGCCGGCGAGAAGAAGCACTCCATCCTGAGAAGTGGGAAGAATGGGGGGAGGCCTTCGTCCAGGAGTGGGACAATACAGGCTAACTAAAAAAAATGTCAATGGAATCATCCGTATCATTGTTGTCAAGTCATTAAAACTGTGCGAAGCTGGGACGGGTTGCTAGTCGATACAACATAATTTTATTTATGAACAGAATAAGTATGTTTGTCTATCTGTTACATTATCACGCTAAAACAGCTGACTTGGATTAGAGCATCATATTTACCCCGGCAATACGTTTCCGTGGTTTCATTTCTGACAATATCAGTAGAGGAAGACCAAAGAAACGATGGATGGATTGTGTGTGTGTGTATGGCAAGAAAGGAGGTGTCTGATGAGATGACGAGTAATAGAGAAGTATGGAAGAAGAAGACATGCTGCGCTGACCCCAAATGAATTTAGATAAGAGCAAGAGAATGATGGTTTCATTTCTGACTTCCATGCAGGTGAAGCCGCAGAAGGTATTTATGAAATACTAACTTTTTCAGGTAGTATTTCATAAATACCTTTTAAGTTTTAAAAATAAGCAGTACACGTGGACGCCTCTTCCTCTTATTTCTATTTGTATAACTTCACTGCGAAAATATCAAAGCATAGTTTGTAGTTTCGCCAGATAATCCTGAACACGTTTCCGATGTATTGAAGTCGGAAAATATTCTCAACTAGCTGTTGCCCGCGATCTACGTCCGCGTGAAATTATCTATGTCTTTACTAATATTATAAAGCTGGAGACTTTGTTTGTTTGGTTGAACGCGCTAATCTCAGGAAATTCTGGTTCGAATTAAAAAAATTTTTTAGTGTTAGATAGCCCATTTATCGAGGAAGGCTATAGGCTATATAACATTACCCTACGAACAATAGGAGCGGAGCATCAATGAAAAATGTCTCTCTCTTATGTGACGCAGATGAAGTTGCGCAGGTCAACTAGATATAAAAAAAATATGTTCCTATTTGAATCGGATTTTGTTAACAATTTTTTTTGCACCCTAATCTTTTTTCTAAAATAAAAGTAGCCTAAGTTACTCCTTATAACGTCAGCTATTTGCCAGTGTTAAGGCTCGTCAAAATCGGTCCAGACGTTTTGGAGATTAGCCGGAATAAGCAGACAGACACACAGACACAGATTTTGTTTATAAATGTATTCTTTCATATGCATTCAGTAAAAAACTGTTATTATGAAATTACAAACAGACACTTGCATTTTATTTATTTGTATATATATGAGAATGTATTGTTGTAAATGGAACTCTCAGAAATTATTCTCAGCAATCGGAAATAGATTCCTTTAAATAGACCTTTTTCATGTATTAGTGGCTCCTTTATTCATTTTAAAAACTTATTTAACATATTTTTAAATATTTCTTAAAAAAATACTTAAAAAAAAAACATTTAAAAATATAAAAAATAGTGGTCCGCCGGTAGCGGGAGCAGGGTCCAAGCTACCGGTGGTTAGGGCTCCAGAGACAGGAACCTTCTCACAATACGAGCCGTATCGAGGAGTACTGCCTTCTGAATCAGGCCCTTGATATACAGAAATCGAAACATAAGCTTTTCTTTCTAAAATTGGTTATGTCTGCCCCCGTAGCATGACCACCGTAGACAAGGATTTCTTTGACGGAAGAATCGACAAAATGACACATAGTGCAAAGAAATCTGTCATTGTGTTGACACAATCTGTCATTTTGTCGCTTCTACGGTGGTCATGGTACGGGGGCTGGTGTGTTAATTGCTGCACGTGTATGACGCGCATTCATAATTAGAATTCATCGGCTCGGACGTCAATCGTCGCGGTTCGCGGTCCATTCGGACGACAGCTGAAGTCGAGTGCGCGCGTCTCTTTGTGTCACGCTCGGCTATTTTTGAAACAATAATTATTAATTTCCTGAGGAAATAAACTTGTATCTATTACAAGAACAACGTCCGTTTCAATCATCTCCCAACACTGCAATGGTAAAATAAGTGGCTGAACACAGAGTTAGTCCTTCTAGAATCTAGATTATAGAATAATCTGTTTAACACAGGTTGATGGTAAAGATAGGCTCCTATTACATGGGACTATAACATAACGACACTTGGGGGAGGCCTATGTCCCGCAGTGGACGTCTTTCGGCTGAAATGATGATGATGTAACATAACTGGCGAAATGGCGTGAGTGTACTGTTGGGTTCGCCTCTGCCTAACCCTTTGGGAATTGCAGGCGTGATGTTATGTTTATGCTTATCACCAAATATCGACATTATCGTCAGGGACAGATGCATACTTCTTAGCGTGTCATATCAATTTCAATTGAGCTACCCAGAGTTTGGGCATCAGTCACTTTGGACTATGGTGACTGATGACTGTGGTCTTGGACTCTATTCATCATCATCATCCACAGCCCGACTTCATCCACTGCTGGATATAGACCTCTCTTTGGTTGTGCTAAGCTCCACGTTCTTCTGCCAGCACCTTCCAGGATATTGTCATTTCATTTCATTTATTTCATGTAACAATTTTTACATTGTATCGAAATGTTTCACAAAATTATAAAATTAAAAAAAAATACAGTAGCAATCATTATTATAACAGTAACCAAAAAAAAAAACTAAAACATTTGCAATTCCCCTATTATTTTGTTACATAGCAAAAAAATTAAAAAATCCCGCGTTGGCAACAATGTTGTCTACCCATCTCGCCGTCGGACGACCAACACTTCTCTTTCCAGTCCTTGGACGCCACTCGGTCACAGCTTAAATCCACCTGCCATCATCGCGTCTTGCTAGGCGTCCTGCTCTAATCCATTTGAGTTCCATAACGCGATTTCCAATATCGACCCTATTACAATGGTACAATTACTACTACTACCTACAATATAAAATATTGTAGAAAAATAAATCATAATTTAAGAGCTTTTACGACTTACGGCATTTCATACAAATTTTGAACGTAAAAATTAAACTTCATAAGCAGGATACATAGGTCTAAAATGTCTATAGAGAACATTTTCGAAATGTCCTAAAAAATATATTTGAAAGGACAATGGGTAAAAGTGGTCCAAGAGCCTCCACTGATGAGACTTGTGGGGATTGCAAATACATTCTTGTGACATCATTATCCTTTATATTTCTATGGAAAATTTAAAATCGGTCTAATTTAGCTGTAACACTGTTTTACGAAAATGACATCTATAAACTTTTTGAGCTATGGTATCCTGATATGCGTATGAAGTTTCATTAAAATTCAGTCAATTCGAAATATAAGGACTGCACTACATAGCAATAGTATTTTTTGAATGGGCATAAAAATATATAATAAGTTACCCATAGACATTAAGAGCATTCATTTAATTGGTATTTTTAAAAGAAAGCTAAAAGACTTTTTGATTAAAAAGGCATTTTACTCTATAAAAGAATTCCTTGGAGATAAGTAATTATACATATAATATTAAAATAAGAAGAGTATGATTAATATAAAATGTTTGAATAATGTTAATTAATATAATATAATGTTAATTGTTACATTAAGTATGTATATTTTTAAAACCATTTCAATTGCAATGCCTTAACAGGCAAATAAGTTTTAAGAACCTACCTATTGTTACCATTGTCAAAATACTGTACACTTAGTTCGCAATAAAGAATTCGAATTTGAATTTGAAAGTTTAGAAATGCCGTAAGTCATAAACGCTCTTAACTAGAATATAAAATAAATCTCCAATTACACGCCTTAGATACAAAATTACATGCTGACTTAATAATCTAGAGGAACCCAGGGAGAAATTAAAGTGCAATTTCATCATATTAGAACTTTGAAATCCTACAGAGGGATCGCTTGGCAGACATTCCTTTTGAGCTCCCTTCAATTTCAGTTATTCCGCTTCTAGGAAAGACATTTAATTATAAGATTTTATGTAACTTGCCTTGTTATTAGTTGGTTAGTAGTTCGTTTTTTGTTGTATGTGGT
This sequence comes from Noctua fimbriata, assembly GCA_905163415.1. Classification (NCBI taxonomy): domain Eukaryota; kingdom Metazoa; phylum Arthropoda; class Insecta; order Lepidoptera; family Noctuidae; genus Noctua; species Noctua fimbriata. The sequence goes on along the minus strand of LR990929.1, from coordinate 4,607,044 downwards.
GTGGTGTACCAACCATTACATTTTCAAGGTAAAAATTATAGAAAAATATTTTGTAAATATAATTTTGACAATATTTTTTTTCTATTTCCAATACTTGGTGTTGTTTTATTAACTGGTAAATTATCTACATTATACAACATTATTTTTAATATATGTAAAACCTGAATATAGTTTGTTAAGAATAAGTAACTGAATCGATTCCAATAATTTTTAAACCATGGTATATTTTGTCCCAAAAATATTTAAAAAAACTTACAAGTTGGACACCGAGCGACATTAAGTACCTATCGCAATAATTTAAGTACCTACTGCCAAATTATGTTTATCAATGAGCTCAAGACGAGGCTGGAGGCCCGGCGAGAGCGCGTTGCGTGGTGACCACGCTTTTGTGCGGACAACCAGGTAACAGAATAAGCTTATAACTTTGCGATTTTTCATGATGCAGTTTTGAAATTTTGAACATAGATTCTTTATATAAAAATACTCGACAGGTGTTTCAGGTTTCGCATATACTAAAACTAATGTTGTATAGTTTCATTCATGCGGCTAGTTCTATTATTTTATGAGTAAATTTAGTTTTTCGTACCGACCTATATTCTTTGTCAGCGAGTGTTTGAATCTTTCACCTAGCGCCTTCTTTATCACTTCTGCCACTTAAAAGTGTTTTCAGTAATACAATTCTCGCTCCTCACATAAAAATAAAAACCAATAACACGGTCTCATTTCGCAGGAACGTGAGAAAATCCTTAAATAATGAAAAACCCACTAAAACTTCTGTTACACTGTAACATCGCAAATTGTTCGCAGAGGCTATAATTCCCCAGTTTAAGTAGACTTGTGTACCTGTCCATTAATCAATGAAATTCACTTGTTTTTGAGCGAAGAGGGGGAAATATCGCGGTCTAGTTACACTGGTCGGGATTTGTAATGGGAGTGTACTAGATTCTGTCGCAACATAAATGGCTACAGAAGCTCAGCTTCACAGATATGGTAAACCTAGATAACGCAAGAGCACCTACTTCGCGTGCCCGGCTTAAGCATTTTATGCTTAACGTGGCTACTGTCACAGAAAGCGAATTTGTTTAAAACAACAACGTTACAACTCAAGAACTTAATTCTAGAAATTTTAAGAACAAAAACGTAGTGTATTTTGTATAGTAACTTGTTTGTATAGTAATGAAATAATGCTTATGACGTCACAGTAGGTAGTCAAAAAATGGGAGGCTTGGCTTTTTATACGGGTGTGATACTTGCGTTATCTAGGTATATCTATTCTGTGGTTAGCTCCCTGTACTTGGCGCAAAATACACATAGACATTTTTACAAGAAGATGTTAAATGTTGATGTTGTGTTGTTAGATGTTGTTGTGTGTTGTGTATGTGTGGTGTGTGTGTTGTTGTTTTGTTGTGTGTTTGTTGTTGTTTTGTTGTTGTTGTTGTTTGTTGTTGTTTGTTGTTGTTTATTGTTGTTTGTTGTTGTTTATTGTTGTTGTTTCTCAAGGATCAGTCAAACCAGGATGTACTAATTGCGGTTATGGTTCCGGAAATACAAAAGGATCAGCGGACACTAATAGATTTAAAAAGTATTTGTTTTGAAGCGCCTGTGTCACAGCCGTATTCGCAATTTGTCCGTACCAGTTCGGCCTAACGTTTACTGAAGTATCTATCCGTGTCAGTATCCGGAGCCGCGCCCGAAATCTGTCCGTAAGGCCTACGCCAAACTTCCGTTGCGGTAAATCCGGAACAGACGCAGAGGGCGAGCTGTCCGCGACGGAACGACCGATCATCCGCGTAGTTTGCCCGTTATTAGTCATTTATTAGCAATAACATGCATTGGCGTTCCGACGCGGAAGATCCGCGACGGAATTTCGGTCAAGTGTGGCGTAAGCCTAACTGTTTAACAAATTCCTCAAACTAATTTCAGTGACGAGTGCGCTTGTGCTCACCGTACGTGTAGCGTGTCTATGTGTGGATGCGTTTCTGCTCGCTAAACTGAGTTGACCTACTTCACCTATCTGTTTTATAATTCCGTGGTCGGCTACTCAGATATGACAGGAACAAATGTTTATTAAAGCCACTGAAATTATCCCTTTTGTATTCGTTACAACGTGGTGTTTGTTTTTGCATCGTGGAACTAATTGGCGCTCCGAGATGGCCGCTGAGGCGTTGAGAAGAATTACATAAACAGAAGTGGTGGAACAAATTGCTTCTATCGATTTAATTTGATAGATGGTTTCATCGTGGGTGGGTTTTTTGATGTTCAATTGTTTATAGTTCTGTTGGAGGTGTTTCGTTTTGACGATTAGTACCTTTTTTTTTTTAGGATGGGAAATCATCAAATGACCCCCCCCCCGCTCTGGGCGGAGCGGAAGGGAGTGTCAGACTTGTACTGACTAAAACCCATCCATGTTCCTTCTTTGCCCTTTGTGTTCCAGGGCCGCGGTATCTCTTTCGAACAGTCCCGCAGCCCTGGCAGGCATCGGCCCGTGCGGACCCCTACGTGGTTGCTGACATCTCTTTGAGGCGCGCGTGGAACACGAACGCGCCGTCGACACGGCCTGTCGTCATAAGACGGCCGGACGGCGAGCTAGCCCATAAGTCGCCGTCCACAGGCCCAGATAGGTTATAACCTGGATTAACACATAGCATTTTTATCCCGGTAGTACCTGGGCGAGCGAGTTCTACTCGGGTAAAAATAGAGGAAACGAAATTTTCCCAAATATGAGACCTAGCTAGATAAACGCCCCCGTAAAGCCATAAACAATATTAGTTTTAGTATATGCGAAACCTGATACACGGGTCTAGTATTTTTATGTCAAGAATCTATGTACATAATTTCAAAACTGTATCATGAAAAATCACAAAGTTATAAGCTTGTTCTGTTACCTAGTTGTCCGCACAAAAACGCGGTCACTACGCAGCGCGCGCCTCCAGCGTCGTCTTGAGCTCAATGATAAATAATAATTTGGCAGAGGGTACCTAAATTATTGCGATAGGTACTCAAAGTCGCTCGATATCCAACTTTCAATTTTTTAAATATTTTTGGGAAAAAATATAACATGGTTTAAAAATTATTGGAATCGATTCAGTTACTTATTCTGAACAAACTATATTCAGGTTTCGCATATACTAAAAATAATGTTGTATTGCAACTTTCATTGAAATCGTTCGAGCCGTTTTCGAGAACGTGATTACAAATATTGCTCATTTAATAGTATAGGATAGGATAATAATATCACGTTATTATTTAAACACCAACATTTCACCACTTATGTTTTTAAATCCCATGTAATAGGGGGCGAGGCTATAATTACCATCAAACGGGCACACATTCAGACTCGGAAAGAAAATGATACTAGAAAATTCGTGATGGAAAAACTCAATAACACTTTTCTGGACATTACAATTGAACCCTTGCGACCACTAGACCAACAGCACAGTCTAATATTCAAATTGCTGAAATTCATCATCGATTAAATTCGGCATCTGTTAAAACTTAGTCACTAGACAAAAACTATTTTATCAAGCAATTAGACAAGTGATTGATTTCTACGTATCGAAAAAGCTACACACTTTATCAATTAGTAATAGCGGACGAATAAGACAAATCAGAGGCCCATGAGTGGTATAAAAACTCTGACACCAGGTTAGGCACTAACCACACGATAAATAAGAAGCAGCGAACGAATGAAGAATAGTTTTTATATTTCAATATACAACATTAGTTTTATTATATGCAAAACCTGAAACACGTATCTAGTACTTTTATATAGTGAATCTATGTACAAAATTTCTAAACTGTATCATGAAAAATCACAAAGTTATAGGCTTGTTCTGTTACCTGGTTGTCCGCACAAAAACGTGGTCACCGCGCTGCGCCGCCGGGCGCGCAACTCCAGCGTCGTCTTAGGCTCGTTAATAACAATTATTTGGCAGTAGGTACCTAAATGATTACGATAGGTACTTAGTGTCGTTCGGTGTCCAACTTGTAACCTTAATTAAATATTTTTGGGACAAAATATAAAATGGTTTAAAAAATATTGGAATCGATTCAGTTACTTATTCTGAACAAACTATATTCAGGTTTCGCATAATTATACTAAAAAATATGTTGTGAAACAATGAACCTGTCAATTTCAGTTGGAATTATGCGGATAATACCAAGGAAAGGTAGATATCAGACAATCTAGAAATCTCTCTTTGTATTGTTTCTTAGTACTAAAAAATGAAATGGAAAAGCCTTTGAACTGCTTATCTACATAATATTCCAGAAGGTGTCTTAATGGCAAAATTGCTATTCCTTTTCATAATCTGAATTCTTCTAGATTGTTCTGGTATTTCGCATTGGTTTTGTTTATCCATGACCTTGTACATTATAATTACGTAGAAGTTTATCCAATATGATCATTTCCTCTCATAATAATCACTTCGAAACATATTACATACTCCTAATGCTCTCATCATGCTAATACACATCTGTTTTCTGTTTGTGAACGAAATTACAGTTCATAACTCATTTGATGTGAGTCTATACAATGCAAAACAGATGACTATCGGAGTAGATGGCAATCTAAATTATAGTACGGTTTCAAAACAACTGAGCATCGACCATTTTGTTCCAAAAACTGTAGTCAACACACATGTTGTTTATTTAGAACAAAATAAAGAAAGTAATAAACTAAAACAAACTAAAGAAAGTGATAAAAATGTTGTCGAAGAAGGTTTTATTGGTGGTGATCTACCTGGCGATTATGGTGACATTCGTGGTATGTCAGGAGGAAACAACCATGCCTGCAACCACGAAGGGTGAAGACGAAGAAGAGGAAGAACCAGCGAAGAAGGGATGTTCCATCTGGTGCTGGATACAGAAGATAGCTATGTTCGTCATCTCGCAACTGCTGAGCGGTAACTGAACACGTTTTGATTTTTCTTGATTAAATTCTTTAAAGAAAATGTGTGGTTTTCTTTTTACGTGTAAGTTATCATAAACATACACAACGTCAAGGTTGCTGTCCCGAAGGGCAAGGCAGAGCTGTATCTACAACATTAGCTTTAGTATATGCGAAACCTGATACACGTGTCTAGTATTTTTATGTAAAGAATCTATGTACAAAATTTCAAATCTGTATCATAAAAAATCACAAAGTTATAAGCTTGTTCTGTTATCTAGTTCTCCGCACAAAATCGTGGTCACCACGCAGCGCGCGCCTCCAGCGTCGTCTTGAGCTCATTGATAATAATAATTTGGCAGTAGGTACCTAAATTATTGCGATAGGTACTTAAAGTCGCTAGGTGTCCAACTTTTAACTTTTTTAAATATTTTTGGGAAAAAATATAACAAGGTTTAAAAATTATTGGAATCGATTCAGTTACTTATTCTGAACAAACTATATTCAGGTTTCGCATATACTAAAAATAATGTTGTATAGTTCACCGTGGATCCAATGTGAATAGTAAGTTATGTATAACCCCGTTTACATTCACATTCCCATTTTCATGGGATTTAAACATAACTAACTAATCTTTTAGACTTTTCTTCTTCCATCATCTGCCTTGCCTTTTCCCAACTAAGTTGAAATCGGCTTCTAGTCTAACCGGATGCAGCTTAATACCGATATCTTACATGGAGCGACTGCCTATCTGACCCCACAACCCACTTAGAACTGGGTAAGGATGGGTACTGGTATACAATACCCCTTGGTAAGACTGGTTGTCAGACCTTCGGGTCACTGACTGCCTATAACGACAGTCAAAGATCTACAAATGACAGCCGGGACCAACGGATTAACGTGCTTTCCGAGTCACGGAGGAAACTCGGTATGTAATGGATGGTCACCCATCCACGGACCAGCCTAGGTAAGCTCAACTTGCATGTTTTAAACTTTTCTTCTATAAATATGACGGAGGTTCGTTATCAGTGGGTCGCGACATCGGAAATAAAACTCACAAAACCTTCGTTTACACTTTTAATTACTTGCTAACACGCACTCAATACAAAATAATCAAGGATGCCTCAGATATGGCTCGATTAAGAATTTAGGAACGCGGGAAGTTTAGCGCGGAGTAACGAACGTCTACCCAGACTGCGGGACCGATTCAAAGTGCCCTCTCTCAACTGTCACCGCACACGTGTACTACCCCCGTTACAGGTTAGCCAACCTACCTGTCAACGTCAGTACCTGTCAGTGTCGAATACCTGATTACACTTCCGGATCGACATTTGACTCGATTATTCGCTCAGTGGCGCCATTACTCCACGCTAACCATCCCCAAGTTATTACTTGACGTTCCCAAACATTAGTTGTCAAATCTAACTACATAGTTCCTCCAGTGAGAGATAGATGGCGCTGATCCAAACCGACTGATATGCGTCGACGCTTCGACACGGCCGTCCTGATGATCACACGTCCTCGTGTGGAGTACCTGAAATGAAAGAAAATTCTCGGACAGTACTCGTACTAGTCGTTCGGCCATTCCTGGCCCAAGCGGATGGGGAATAAAACGTATTCTGATCAAAATCATTACAGGTTCTAATGAAAATCATAACAAACTCATTCTCTCAAAGCTGACATGTCGAACAACACCCATACTCATTCAAATAATAGGAAACTCATTAAAATATTGCAGTGCTCATACTCTGACCTCCATCCGGTCTTCAACATCACACTTATAACCTCCATCCGGTCATAAGCATCAAACCAATCGACCTCCATCCGGTCTTCAACATCACACTTATAACCTCCATTCGGTCATAAGCATCAAACCAATCGACCTCCATCCGGTCTTCAACATCACACTTATAACCTCCATCCGGTCATAAGCATCAAACCAATCGACCTCCATCCGGTCTTCAACACGTAACCTCTATCCGGTTACCTCTACATGTAACCTCCATCCGGTTACAAACACAACAGGTAACCTCTATCCGGTCACCTCCACATGTAACCTCCATCCGGTTACAAACACAACAGGCAACCTCTATCCGGTCACCTCCACATGTAACCTCCATCCGGTTACGAACACAACACCATCAAGATAATCATTTCGAGCCTTTATCAAAATAATTTTTAAAGTAGGTTTGTTCAACATGTTACTTCATTTTTCCTTTATCGTTACAGATTATAAGAAAACTCTTACTATGCTAGGTACGCTAAATGTTAAGTTGACTACTTAGTATTCAACCAGTTTTGTCAGCGTTATCATTTTCGTCATGGCTAGTCTTGTCATCGTCACCTACGTACATGTCAACGTCAGTTATTTTTCGCAGTCGGTCATGTGCGTACTTGTACGTCCGGGCGGAAGAAAGGGACTTCAAAACATAACGGTCACCATCAAGAACCTCGATCACCCTGAACGGTCCCCTGTATTTCGGGTCAAGTTTCATCTGGTTTCGCTCCTCATTTTGCAGCAAAACAAAGTCACCTACAGAGAATGATTGTACCTTAGCCTTTGTAGAGTCAAAACGTTTCTTGTCATAGGCAGAAGCTTTCTCCATGTTCTCTACAGCCATCTTCCTCACCTCAACGATGTCAACTTGAGGCTCTTTATCATTTGCCGTCATAATATCAATGGGTCTAGCAGCCTTACCAATCAGCAGCTCAAGAGGACTAGCTTTCGTGATTCTACTTACAGTGCAGTTGAGAGCAAGCTGAACGTCGGGCAACGCATCTTGCCATGAACGATTGCTTGTCTCTACAGCAGTTAGCATGTTTTTGAGCGTGCTCATTACTCGGTCAACCAGCTGTCCGTTGGCACGAGAACTACCTGTAGCGATCAAGTGCAGCTTGATATTAACTGAGGCACAGTACTCCCTGAACTCCTTGCTGGCAAAGCATCGTCCTTGGTCGGCGATCAAGCACGATGGAGCACCGAAGATGCTAGAAGCGACACTAACCTTCAGCGCTTTGATGCTGCTTGCTGTATCAATGTGCAGGGTGTGATGCAGCATAACGAACTTGGTGAAGGCATCTATCAGAACGAAAACATACTCCTTTTTGTCGTTTTTGCCACTCAGCTTCCCGGTAGCATCGACGTGCAGTGTGTGCCATGGTATAGCTACCTTTGGTATTGGGTGCATCTCCGCCTGGGTCTTACCTGTGTGTGACTTTGAGATCTTACAGGTCACGCAGTTCTCTACGAATTTCCTCACAAACTTCGACATGTTCTCGAACCAGTAGAGGTCGTAGAGTTTTTCCAGCGTTTTCTCCCATCCCAAATGCAGCAATCCCTCGTGGACGTTATTAACCACGGACCAGCGAAATGAACGGGGAACAATAGGTAACCAACGATTCTTACCATTTCGTTGCACTTTTCGGTGCAAAACACCAGCTCGTCGCTCGTAAGTTTTGGCAAGCTTTAAAATTTCAGGGTCCCGTTGCTGTTCCATCATCAGCCAATTCTGCGAAAGCTCTGCGAGGTTTACGTCCTTTTGTACTACCTTTTCACTAACCTTATTTTTAGTATCAGGTTGCGGTAACGGGTTCCTGGAGAAGAAGTCAGCGTGGCACATGTGCTTACCTTCACGATGGACGATGTCAAAATCGAACCCTTGAAGGCCCACCATCGGTGAACACGCGGCGTCAGGTCCAACTTCTTGCGCGTGGACTTCAGAGAATTACAATCGGTGACTACTCTGAACTTGCGACCATGGAGATAACGCCTGAAATGCTTTACAGCATTGACCACCGCGAGGGTCTCAAGTTCATATGAGTGGTATCTCGATTCAGCATCAGACGTTCGCTTACTGTAATAGGCGACTGGATGTAGCTTACCTTCTTTTCTTTGCAGTAAGACCGCACCGTAGCCAATGGCACTGGCATCCGTGTGGACTTCAGTTTCAGCACCGGGGTCGTGAATCGTGAGCACTGGCTCATTTGTGAGAGCGGCTACAGTCTTCTGCCTAACTTCCTCGTGTTCCGGGTTCCAGGTCAACTTACCATTCCCAGAAGTCAGAGCATATAACGGCGCCATCACCTGTGAGAACCGTGCCACGAACTGGCGAAAGTAGGATGCCAAACCGATAAATTGCCGTAACTGTGTCACAGTCTCAGGCGTGGTAGAGCCGTCAATGCCTCGATCTTACGCGGGTTAAGACTAATCTTCATCGGTTCCGTGTCGGCTGACGCGGTAGGTATACCTGTAGTGAAAGACTTCTCGAAGGACTGCAAGATACTCACTAACTCTGCTCTACGTTCCGCCAGTACGTCAGTATCGATAGAGTTCCAGTCAATTTCAGGAGTTCGCTCTACCTCACAAGAAGCAATAAAAGGATACCTAAAGATCTTAATTCGGTCAGTAGTCATCTGAACAGTCAAACCATGTTCTAGAATCTAATAACGTAGAAAATGATCAGGCAATACATGAAAACAAATCTCAATACTAATGTCATCGATCTCTACCAAAGCCAAAATCAGTATCGTAGAGTTAACGGAAGTCTGCCCTATCCCAGTCATAGTCACAGTCATCAATACGCTTTCCTTTAAATTTACAGGCTACAGATTCTTTAATTAAAGAACACTCTGCACCAGAGTCGTGATGAAATGAAAATTGCTCATCGGAGTGACGTAGCGTCCCAGTAGGCGCGTTCAGGAGGCACAGGTCAACCCTCTTTTCATTGACAGGCTTGGATGACCCGGAGTCGGCGCTGCGCCGTGGGCAGCTCGATGCGTAGTGGCCTTGCGCGTGGCAGTGGAAGCAGGTGATCCCGGATGCATGAGACTTCGCAGTTGTCGATGAACCCCTTCCGTTGCCATTGCCGTGGTTGTGGTGCTTCGGCGTAGCTTGAGTATCCTGTTTCACGTCCTTGCGGTAGCAGTGCACGGATTTGTGATCCAGCTTGCCGCAGATAAAACACTTCAGAGGCTTCACAGTACTATTCGCTTTGTACCACTTTTCAGGGGCATCGTGGTCATCGCTAGGTAGCTTTCTCTTCATAAAAGAAACCGCTTGCAGCTCTTGCTGTAGCTGGCCACGTGTCTGAATATCGGTCGTGAAAGATAGGCGTTGCACACGGCGATCGAATTGAGAAATGTGAGCCAATATAGTAGCAATAGCCAAACGTTCGGTACTAAGGCCATTCCATCTCGCCATGATCGATGTCATTAAACTAGCAGCGAAGGAAGCAAGACACTAGTTTTCTTTAGGGCTGCTATTTTGCAAATCAATCAGAAACGAAGCAATAGTAGTGGAATTATCGTACCTTGCAATACAAAGTCGCTTAAAATCGGTCCACGTCATCCCAGGAAACGACACGGTAGATAGCCAGGTAGAAGCTCCTCCCTTCAAGGCGCGGCTTAGAGCGACCATAAGCGGGGCGCCATGTTGGTCTTGGTCCGTCAAGCACATCTCTGCAGTGATCACCCAAGCACGTGCATCCACATCTTGTTTCTCAGGATCGCAATCCGGTAAACGAAAGCCATGTGACGACGTAGTGGGTGTTTTCATGGCTTGAATCAGCGTCAGAAAATTGCGGTTCTGTTGTTCCAACAAACGCATCCATTTTTCGTCGCTAGCGTCTTCATTTTGAACACGTGGGTCGTCGTGGTTCAATCCCACTTCTGATGACGGAGGTTCGTTATCAGTGGGTCGCGACATCGGAAATAAAACTCACAAAACCTTCGTTTACACTTTTAATTACTTGCTAACACGCACTCAATACAAAATAATCAAGGATGCCTCAGATACCCAGACTGCGGGACCGATTCAAAGTGCCCTCTCTCAACTGTCACCGCACACGTGTACTACCCCCGTTACAGGTTAGCCAACCTACCTGTCAACGTCAGTACCTGTCAGTGTCGAATACCTGATTACACTTCCGGATCGACATTTGACTCGATTATTCGCTCAGTGGCGCCATTACTCCACGCTAACCATCCCCAAGTTATTACTTGACGTTCCCAAACATTAGTTGTCAAATCTAACTACATAGTTCCTCCAGTGAGAGATAGATGGCGCTGATCCAAACCGACTGATATGCGTCGACGCTTCGACAAATAAATGTGTGTTTTAAATTTTTCGTTAGTTACTACGTACACATCTGAAAAATAAATTGTTCAATCAGGAATATCCTTGGTAAAAAACTGTCCCAAAGGAAAAAGTAATTTGTAAAATTCTGCCTACAATGTGCAAAATACATTTTTTTACTTCCTAGTGCAACAGTTTCCAATCCACCGTCCAAAATAGTGCAGGCCCTGTGATTAAAATTGTATACAGCAAAAAGTTTTGAAAAAAATCAAAAATGGATTTTTTAGTCTCGAAAACAGAGGCATGGAATTTATTCTGAAAGCTACTTTAATGCCTTATGTATTAAGTGTATTTTGAATTTAAATAAGTAAATATAAATGTAAATAGACGGTCTACAGAAACACAATAAAATAATTAAAGTGTAGGCATTTTCAAAGCCTTATAATAAGAAAAAAAAAACCCGCATTTTTAAGGTAAAAGCATTGTAATTTAAAAATCGTTCTAGATTGCCTTCAAAGGATTCCGAATTTGAATTTCAAATGGCTTTTCAGATTTTGTTAAGCTTATTTTCTAGAAGCATTCCAATTAAGTGTTCTTCGTGTGGAATTTGAAGATTTTATGTGAGATAAAAAGTTTCTATTAACTGGAAAAATAGTAGCGTTCATTCATGCTGAATTATTTATTTGAAAAGTTGTACACAATTTATTTGGAACGCAGTTTAAAATGAGTACCTACAATAAAAAATGGACGCTCGCAGGACCACTTTACGTTGGAGCGCAGCTATTTTTTTGTTACATTCGAAGCGGTGAAATAAAAGCAATCGATTGCAGTTATTAAAGGCGAAATAAAATCCTACAGATTTTGAAATTCCGCATCCGGATTTATTCAGGACCCAGTTCAGTTATTACTTGTTCTTACCTTCTTATTCCGTTTTAATTTAAAATATGTTCGTAAAAATATGTGAGTACTATATTTTTTTTCTCTTTTTAATCCTCTAGCGATTTACTTAATGAAATGACAAATTGAAGTAAAAAAACTAGCCTAACAAATTGGGACAAGCCACTTAACAAAAGGTATATTGGACTATAAATACAAATTAATTAAGAGGTATCCCCATGTCGACAGTTGAATGAAATCCCCTATCTATTTAGAATCACGTAATTGAACAAGCTTTATTCCTTTTAAAGGAACCTGTATTAATTCCGTGGGTGTGCTTTTGGAATTGAGGTTTGCTTTAATTAAGTAGACTGTTGTAGTCTGTGGAAAAACGGTCAAGTACGAACTAGAAAAAAAAAGAAAAAACTAAAAGACAGAGTAGAGAGAGAGAAAGAGAGAGTAGAGAGAGAGAAAGAGAGAGCAGTGTTATAAAACTATAAGTCATTAATACCTAGTACTAACTGGGTTGTGGAGGTCAGATAGGCAGTCGCATTTAAAATACTGGTACTCAGCTGCATCCGGACTGGAAGTCGACATAACATAGTTTGGAAAAGGCTTGGCAAATGATGAACTATAAGGCATTGATGAAAAAATTAGGGTAACAAATAATTAAATAACGTCACGCCTGTAATCGCGGAAGGGTTAGACAGAGGTGTACCTAATAGTAAATCCGTTCACCAGTTATGTTAAAGTCCCATGTAATAGGGGGCGCGCCTATTGCCATCAATCGAGCACAAATCCCGACTCCGTGGCTGCTACTGAGAAATGCCTGATGGAAAAACCCTCTAACAATTTGCTCGACCCGGGAATGGAATCCAGGACCTCATGCTCAGCAGTCGCAATTGCGACCACTAGACCAATGAGGCAGTAGGAAATAATTGTGATATTAAAATTAAATTTAGGTTATTAAAAAACTATAAATTTAAATACGAGTATACTTACTTTCAATTATAATTATGGTTACCTACCAAATTCGGTAGACAAGGTAAGGCAAAAATTATATAGGCAGTATATTAGGTCTAACTATTCATACATGAAATATTTTCAGAGAATCATCTAACGGCTATAACGAAGCCATTTCAAGGGATTTTTTTTTATCTGAGTATATTTTTATAAAAAATAAATAATTTAAAATTACTTGACCCACAAAATAAATACTGGCTTCTTATTTTTGAACATCCATTACGCTAGTTTACTACGTCGTTTTTACCTACTGTCATTGTTATAATATGGGAGTAAAGGTTTTAGGAAAAAAATCTCAAAAAAATTTAGAATTATAATAATTTCGTAAAAAAAACACTCAGATAATTTTATTTTTCGTTGCTATGGCGACTTTACGACTTATAGAAGTTACTCTTAAAATATTTCGTGTATAAAAAGATAGACCTTATATGTTATTGATATTAAATAGATTTGACTTTCTGTTAATCAGTTTGCCTGGCAAACAAACAAGTTGCCAAGTAATATGATTGTTGCCAAAATGAAACAAAAACTAGGTAAGTACCAATAAACATCACACTTACAGCCCACTGAATTTCCATCTTCTTAAAAGCAAAATTAACCCTTAACACATTTAATAATAAAGCGTGTGTTTCCATGGAAACTCAAGGGATCTCTCATTTAATTTGTTTCATACGAATTAGTTGTACATCGGTTTTACTCTTTTGACAGGCCAATGTGAAACCGTTCGTGTAGAAATTCCAATTCAATTGCTGTGACATGTACACACGGCCACACATCAAGCTATACATTTTCAGTATAACATGATCTCGCTTTGCTCAGATTTCCCGTATAATGAGATATCTGGATAAACTGGTTTTATATGGCTTGATTGGTCGTCGTACGTACTAAAAGGTTGCTTTTAACTTGTTAATTGTTTGTTCAACGAATGTAACAGTTCATGTGGAAAAAAGAAAAATAAAACACGTATTTACGCCTTGTCATATATAATATTTAAATGGAGGAAAGATTTGAGAGGAAATGAGGACGCAGATTTATATATGGACGAAACTTTGGATCAAGTCAATTAGGACAACGCCTAATCTACAACACTTTTTGCTTGGGGCGTCAAAATAATGACCTCAGGACCCGCTGTCTAATTAATTAATTGTGACAAAATCTCGAACAGAAATAGTTAATGCTTCCATTTCCTGGAGAAATGTTGAATTCATTAGACATCAGTAGCGAAAGGTCAATTTTTGTAACAGGTAAGCCGGAGTATATAATCTTTAATGTGATTATATTATTTGTCTATAGAATACTGACTGTGCCATTTTTCAAAGGGAAGCCGGTTGGAATCGGGTTCTATGGTACCTTCGCCACTGTTAGACATTGATAAAGTTACTTTAACAAGATTCTATAAAGATGTGTACAGTCGTTGAACACCTTGGCTTTTTTGCAGACATCTTGTTTGTGTTGAGTCGCTTCGGCGGTCTCCATACAGTTTCCACCGTAGTCTGCTATACCGTTTCTTTGATCTAGCTGGTTTGCGGCTTTGACCCGTTTTCTGTAATAACAAGCACGTAAGGTATAATACAGGGTGTAAACAGACCCTTCACGAAACCGTCGACCAAGCATTCTGTACATCAAACTAAGTAACTTTACACAAAAATAATTGCTGTGAAACGACTTTGTTTTTTTGGGCTGAAAAATCATGTTTTTCGGTAGGACTCGATGGAACGCACTTAAAGCATTGTGCTGATGGATTGAATAGTACGGGGGTCGTGGAGCTGTTTAAAGTAAAATCTTACATTACAATAATGTATTAAAAAAAAACTTGTGAAAAAGTAAGAACTTTGGCCCCCAATATCTCCGTAACTAGGCTTCCCAGGTATGGTCTAGAACAAAAAAATATCGCAAAGACGGGGAGAACAAGTGCCTTTCGGCATCGCTAAGGGTCTATTTACACCCTTTGTAATATAAATTTAAAAATTAAAATAACCTAAAGTAAAAAATAGCGTCAAAATACTCTTCAACGCTGTCAACTGGCCATGCCCCCAAGACACGAATACTGCTTCAATGCCCCCAAGACACGAATACTATGCAAATAAAGATATGAATATGAATATGACACGTTTTAAGTCAACGCTTAGCCTCTGGCCAAGGTAAAAGCCAGCCCTTGGGTCACAGGAAGTGTCAAATAAGCGCTTTGAAATTTCCTTTGAAAAGGCTGTGAGCACTCGGACCCCACAGTCCTAAAGTTTCACCCATAGGTTACTATATTTACGCCACCGGTTCTCCGCAGCCGAAGCAGCAGTGCAAGCACAGCACGATGAGCTAGGAAGACGGGATGGCGCACGCAAGTACATATTACAAAATATTTCTACTTATATTTTGGAATAAAAGGTGCTGTCACACCAGTGGACATATTGTTGACTCGGCTCTGGACTCAAAGCAGAGACAGATACAGTACTGAAGTATGTGTCTGTGTTTTTATAATAGGATAAATCGGGTATTTTGGTTGCTTACATAACATCTTCTACGCCTGTAATCCTCGAAAGGTTAAGCAGAGGTGTACCAAATAGTACACCCACATTTCGTCACTTATGTTCAAGTCCCATGTAGTAGGGGGCGAGACTATTGCTATTAATCGGACACAAATCCAGACTCCGTGGCTGCTACTGACAAATTCCTGATGGAAAAACCCAAAAACACTTTGCTCCACCTGGGAATCGAACCCAGGACCTCATGCTGAGCATTGCACTTGCGACTACTACATCAACGGAACAGTGTTGTGCGATTAATTTAATCGACATAAAATAATAAAGAATACGTCAAAACGATTGAAGCCTCCAAAAAATACATGATTCGTCAAAATAAATGTAGGCACGATCATATGTACTCTATATATTGTACTCTGAGTGAATTCTCACAGGCTACATTTTGTAATATTACTCTTAGTTGATAAACTAATATAATTGTAATTGTAATCTTTGTAAGCAATTTAAACTTAACTATAACTACGCTTCTGTATTAGGTAAGCTTGTCATGATAGTGGTATGTGTGTTTTCAATAAATAAATAAATATTTAGACAAAAACTTTGCTAATAAACTCATATCCGATTTTAGAAAATAAAACAACAAACTCTTAATTGTAACTAAAACTCGCCATTGTAAACGATATCTATCACCATATGTCACGTGTATCATAATACAAGACCTGTGCAGATGTGCATTATGATTAGGAATCGGATATTCAGATGCATATTTATCTAAACTACATTTTTTTCCCGGTAAAGGGTACAAAACTGTGGAAGCGGTTTTTTATAATATACTAGCGACTCGCCCCGGCTTCGCACGGGTGCAATATACAACATTAGTTTTAGTATATGCGAAACCTGATACACGGGTCTAGTATTTTTATGTAAAGAATCTATGTACAAAATTTCAAAACTGTATCATGAAAAATCACAAAGTTATAAGCTTGTTCTGTTACCTAGTTGTCCGCACAAAAACGCGGTCACCACGCAGTGTGCGCCTCCAGCGTCATCTTGAGCTCATTGATAATAATAATTTGGCAGTAGGTACCTAAATTATTGCGATAGGTACTCAAAGTCGCTCGGTATCCAACTTTTAACTTTTTTAAATATTTTTGGGAAAAAATATAACATGGTTTAAAAATTATTGGAATCGATCCAGTTACTTATTCTGAACAAACTATATTCAGGTTTCACATTTACTAAAAATAATGTTGTATATATAAAACTTACGTTTGAATCACTCTATCTATTGCTGTAACATGCATTCAAATTCGTAACGTAGTTTAAAAGATCTAAGCGTACAAACAGCGGGAGCGACTTTGTTTTATACTATGTAAATATTTTTCCCGTGTGTGTATAAAATGTAGTATTCCAAAGATTAATAAATATTTCTATTCTGTTTAAAACTAGACAAAAAAAATATGGGAACTCGTAAAAAATTACTTCAACTCTAAAATTATGCTGCTAAATAACCGACTTCAAATTTTGCTGACAGCAGCGGTGGCTCAGTGGTGGCGGCCTTGACTTACGCACAGTAAGTCGTGGGTTCGAACCCACGTTGGCGCTTTACTTTGTGT
Organism: Noctua fimbriata; assembly: GCA_905163415.1. Classification (NCBI taxonomy): domain Eukaryota; kingdom Metazoa; phylum Arthropoda; class Insecta; order Lepidoptera; family Noctuidae; genus Noctua; species Noctua fimbriata. The sequence continues at coordinate 4,590,091 of LR990929.1, read as the reverse complement.
AATTAATTTCATCACCACTGCTCTCAAAACGATGAAGGAAAACATCGTGAGGAAACCGGCATATCCTAGAGCCATAAATTCGAAGACATGTGACATCTACCAACCATCTACAACATATTCAAATATAATAAAATAGAAAACATGACTGGGCTAATAACAATGAATATTTTGATACACGAAATCGCACTCCATACTAGACAACACTCAAACTTTAAGTAAATATGCATCCGAATATCCCAAAAAAAAATACTCGTGTCGAAATGATATTTTTTGACAGTTTCTGGTACAAGTTCACATTCAATTGTTTTACCAGCTTATAACGATTCTACTATAGCATATGCATATTCAGCCTATAAACTTCCCACTGCTGGGACACAGGCCTCTTCTCTATGAGAAGGAGTGGGCCTAAACCACCACGCGAGCCCAATGCTGTTTGTTGTTCTTGGCCACACGTCATGACGGTTCATTCAAAACGTTTTCTTTCACCGTTTAGAGAGCATTGGTGAAGTTTAAGGTACTTACTTATAAATCTCCAAGTTAATGACACCAGTGGCACTCATAATACCAAACTTCTTTAGCACACAAAAGATAATGCAAGGTTCATCTGATTCCTGTATCTCTGTGTGCTTGTTCTTAGGGTACATCTCGCTTAAGCATTGCTCAGCCACCATGTCGCTTAGCTTGTCGTGAGCATACATGACTGAGATGCGAGCATACGCGAACCCGGTGAGCATCAGAAAAGTGAATAGCAGGAGACCTGAAAAGAAACGAAATGTTAAAAGTTGATAATCGTAGGCTAACATAACTAAGATGGCGATATACAGGACTTGGTGATATGAGATACTTATAAAGAGTGTAAATTGACCCTTAACATAGCCGAAAGGCACTTGTTCTCCCCGTCTTTACGATCATTTTTTTGTTCTAGACTATACCTGGGAACTTTCTGGTTACCGAGATATTGGGGGTCAAAGTTCCAACTTTTTCACAAGTTTTTTTTTTTAAATACATGTTTTTAATGTAAGATTTTTACTTTACACACCTCCACGACCCCCGTACTATTCAATCCATCCATCAGCACAATGTTTTGAGTTCTTTCCATCGAGTCCTACCGTAAAACGTGATTTTTCACACCAAAAAAAAAAGTCGTTTCCCAGCAATAATTTTTGCGTAAAGTTACTTAGTTTGATGCACAGAATGCTTGGTTGACGGCTATGTGAAGGGTCTGTTTACACCCTGTAAACTTTAAGGCAGGTAAGTACTACTCAATAAAATGAACAATTTATACTTTACAACGCCTGTAAAAATTAATAATCAACAAAGATAGGCATATTAAAGTTATGGTTTAACCTAACACAGTGTATGCAGATTGGAAGGAACACCGACGCACAACCGGGTACCACGTCTTCAAGACACCATTCACACATTCCCCAACATCAATTTTTTCATCGGATATTAAAAAAAACCCCCCTAAACTCTGTAAGTAAAAACAACATCCGATTGGACTGAACAACGGTTTTTATAAAACCAAAAGACAACGGTGATGATAATGCCCACCGTTTTCTTTCTACATGCAATATCTTGCAGACTGGCTTGCATTGTTTTATGTCTGAAATCTACAAATGGCGATTACAAATCCGTCAAGCTGGCATGCCTACCATCTCCTGCGTCTATTATCTTTATAACCCCCCCGATTGCTTCTGGCAAAGATCGTTTCCAAAAAAAAATCGAACTTTGCTCTTGGCAACGATCGTTGCCAAAACATATTTTTTATTAAACGACTCTAAACTCTATTTTAAAGACTGTAAAGTCCTTTCAAAGTGCCATTAAACCATAGTCTGCGCAAGACGCAAGTTTGCAACATCATATCACGAATTTTTTTTTACAATGTTTAAATGAAGTTAATCGGCCATGATGGCCATCAAGTTTTAGTTGTGAATTGTGAAATGGCGTGTGTATACTTTTGTTTTTCACAATCGTTATAAGCAATCGAGAGGGTATCAGTTGATTGTAGATTGGAATTATTAGGAACATATAATTAATATAATGGAAATAGCGTCGGTGTTGCTACGCAAATTGGGAAAGTTTCATACCCGCAAACCACATGTTCCGGTCTGTGCTCAAATCTTATGTAGTTGGGAAATTCTGTAGTCGTATAGTCAAGAGCATTAAACATGTATACGCAGATTACTACAAGAAAACAGCGCAGTATCTATCAAACAAAGGCTAGAGATTTGTTTACTCGCTTTGATCTCGTACAATCATCATCTGCCTAGCCTTTTCCTAACTATGTTGGGGTCGGCTTCCAGTCTAACCAGGTGCAGCTAAATACCAGTATTTTACATGGAGCGACTGCCTATCTGACCTTCACAACACAGTTTTTACTAGGTAATACGATATCCCTTGGTAAGACTGGTTGTAAGACTTTCGGGCCACTGACTAGCTGTTACGACTGTTAAATATCTGCAAATGACAGCCAAGGCAACCGCTTAACGTGCTTTCCGAGGCACGGAGAAACTCGGTATGTAATGGTCGGTCACCCATCCATGGACCAACCTAGGCAAGCGCGGCTTAACCTAAAGATCGACCCGAGCGGCTGTTATTATTTAGCTACGAGCTCCTCCGACAATACATAATACAATTTTAAAAATGATTTCCTCCATCTTTATGGCTACTTAAAATAGACTGTAATTTTATCTTGTTACGAACACAGTATTTTGAAACCCAGCATTATGTAAATGGTACATATATCTCAAAGTTGCAACCACGAGGAACACGCTTTTGCTGAGTGCATGTATATTTTGCTAAGTGTGTGTGGGTGTACCATCAGGTACACCTCTGCCTAATCCTTCGGGGATTACAGGAGTGATATGTATGTAGGTTAGTGTTCATTACTGTTTTGCCTAAACCAATATATCAGTTAAATAGTCAGGTAATATAGTTCATAACGTCACGCTTGTAATCCCCGAATGATTAGACCGAGGTGCACTAATAGTACCCCCACATTTTGTCTAAGTCCCAAGAAAAAGGGGGCGAGCCTATTGCCATCGACCAGGCACAAATCCAGGCTTCGTGGCTGCTATTGAGAAATTCCTGATGGAAAAACCTATTAAAACTTTGCCCGACCTAGGAATCAAACCCAGGACCTCATGCTCAGCAGTCACGCTTGCGAACACTAGACCAACGAGGCAGTCAGTAATTGTAACAGTAAAAAACAGAGCAATGTTGACAAAAATTACTTCCAAAAGCCTTCGTTTCATTCCTATCAATATCACGTTAAGAATGATTACTTTTATCAAAATCTCATGCTCGATTGCTATCGTAAATCATTTCTATAACTTCGTCGATATCAAAGTGTAGTCTTAAAACTTGGCGAATTTCATTTGCTTCCGGAGTTTTCAAAGGATAAATTAGAAATTGCTATTTGATACGATTGGTTAGGAAAAGGTTTAAATCTAAGGAATCGGAGATTAAGTTAAAATCTCTCAATTCAAACATAAAGTGGAACTAAAAAATTGTAAACGCTGTCAGCGGGAAAAGTGCCTAGAAGGCTGGCAGCATTGCCACGTCGGATGGCAATACTTTGGCTAAAAAAAGGCTAGCCCCCTGGTCACGTGAAGAGTGGACCAACCGTTTGGCAATATCCCGGAAGACTAGATGGGCACTCGGACCCCATGGCCCATGGCTAGGTATTGATGGCGTAAGGGTGTCGACACAAAGTTACGTCCCACACCAAAGGCCAACTTTTTAAGATTTTTTTTAATATTTTTTTTTATTTTTATAAAAAGCTTTGCCCCCACGCTAGGAATTTCTCCTGTATCGTGGGTGCGTTTACAAACATTTAAACTCACATACACAAACAGCAGACTCGGAACAACTACCTGTATGCCATACAAATATTTATTCCGTGCGGGAATCGAACCCGCAACACGCAGTGCAGCGGTCAATCGCTCAGCCACTGCGCCAACCGTGCTGTCAAAGTATTTTATTATAAAAAAGGGATTCTCCAAGCGAACAGAATAAGTTCTTCACATAATTCCAAAAGATGCTCACCGAAACAGCAATTTCTACGAATATTCCAGTATGTATTTCAAAAGCCCGGAGTTTAGGCTTTAGACGATATATACCTAAAGGACACGTAATATATAAGGCAGACGTGGGTATTGATGTTTTTTATTCGACCTCAAACAATGTCAGATGTTATCTAAACAATTTATCATAGTTATGTTATCATTTCAGTGAAAACCATTTGTTTTGACACTGAAATCATTGAGGTTCAAATGAATGATACGTCATGTTTGTGATTACTGTTATTTTGGCATTATGCCAGGTTTTATGTGGAGTAGATACTCGTAGTATGTATGTCCTTGCATATCCTTGAAAGTTTCAGGGTTAGATGTGAATAACTTTATTACATATACAACATTAGTTTTAGTATATGCGAAACCTGATACACGTGTCTAGTATTTTTTATGTAAAGAATCCATGTACAAGATTTCAAAACTGTATCATGAAAAATCGATGAAAACGCGGTCACCACGCAGCGCGCGCCTCCAGCGTCGTCTTGAACACATTGATAATAATAATTTGGCAGTAGGTACTTAAATTATTGCGATAGGTACTCAAAGTCGCTCGGTATCCAACTTTTAACTTTTTAAAATATTTTTGGGAAAACATATAACATGGTTTAAAAATTATTGGAATCGATTCAGTTACTTATTCTGAACAAACTATATACAGGTTTCGCCAATACTAATAATAATGTTGTATATCCATGCCAATCTTCCTGACTATAACGGTTGTAAATACACCCTTAATGAAGCCGAGATGCTGTTGTTCTTTCCGTCATATTGATATTTCCGTCATTTTTTTTTGTTCTGGACCATACCTGGGCATCTTGTAGTTACTGAGATATTGGAGATCAAAGTTCCAACTTATTCACAAGCTTTATTGTTAATACCTTTATGAAACTCTATGAAGATCGGCAGCGGTTGGAAGTACTTAAATAAAAATACTATATTCCACTGTCGAAGGTAGCGTGTACTGAAGCCTACTCAGAGTCTTGTGCCAGATCTGTATCTGAACAGCTTCCGCCAAACTCTAAATCTCCCCCCTGTTCCCTCCGATTTATGACTTGCCTTGCATTCACAAAAACATAGGTAAATCCATGAGCAATGCTAACAAAGAAGTGTGTTTTGTAAACTAGTCGAGCAGTCTTGATTAAATGCACGTGATCAAAGGCACACATGTTCGTAAGCGTAATGAAGTTTGCATCATAAATGTTTTGTTTATACGCTTGTGTATGCTTATGTACCTGTAATCGTGAGTTCCTTCATGTTTTAAGAGTTTCATTTTCTTGGATGAAAAGTACTCAATGCCTTATCCAGAAATTCAGGAAACACCTCCGCAAATATGCATTAAAATTAAATCGGAGATTTTAGGGCGCGTACAGATTAAGTAAAATTTCGCAAAACTTTTGAAATATAACACGCTCACATTATCCATATACAACGTTCTTTATTTCTCTATTGAAACATTCTAAACAATCATGTTTTATAACATGTTGTTATAATGGGTGTAAACCCTTCACGTAGCCGAAAGGCGCTTGTTCTCTCCGTCATGCGATATTTATTGTTTTTGTTATTGACCATATCTGGGAACCTTCTAGTTACGGAGATATTGGAGGTCAGACTTTCAATTTTTTCACAAGTTTTTAATGTTATAACTTTATTTAAAATACCTCCATGACCCCTGTACTATGCAATGCATCCATCAGTACTATGTTTTGAGTGCATTACATTGAGTCCTACCGACTAAAAACAGTGATATTTCAACCCAAAACAAAGTCGTTTCCCAGCAATGTTTTTTGCGTAGAGTTACTTAGTTTGATGTACAGAATGCTTGGTTGACGGCTTCGTGAAGGGTCCATTTACACCTTGTGTAGTTTTGAGGCACCCTTAGAATTACAAACGTAGCGAACGGCAGACAGGCTCTCTTTACATTCATCGGACAAATAAGGATGAATATTATTCCAAACTCATTTTTCTGGGTTTTTGCGGTACAGAAGAAAGCAAGTAAAAAGCGAATTTCTAAAACTAAATAAAAACTCTGGGCAGCTTGTGTACGGTCTAATGAAACCTCTCAGGCTTTGATATGCAGAGAGAGTACTTCTAAATTATGCAGGAATGTTGTAATCAAAAGCCTTCAATGAAAACGGGTCTCCAAAACGCAAAGAAAGAAATATGGCTTAATTTACATCGACTTGATATGAAAATGCAAAATAGATTTCATCTTAAGGAGTCACCCCAGTAATAAAAGCAGCGGTAAAGGTTATTGGTTTTATTGACAAGTTTATGAATATAAAAAAAGAGTAAATCTATAAGTTTTACAGGAAGTCGTCGGGATCTCGGTACGACACAGCGTACAGTTGCGTGCAGTCGTTAAACACTTTCGCTTTTTTGCACACATCGTGGTCCAGGTTCATTCCATTAATATTTTGAGCACAAGTCTCTCCGACGTCTGATATTAAGATTCTCGGATCGTACCTATGGATCGACTGTACTCTCTTGTAGTAATTCTTTATATTTATAAAACCATCGTTCGACATTATACCGAATTTTTTGAGCACACAATGTATTATACAAGGGATATCGTTTCTATCAATACGAAGAGGGTATTTATACAAGTTTCGTGGATACATTTCTGTTAAACAATCATTTGTTACTTTATCACTTTTCTGGTCACGCGCATACAGGATCGAAATCGGAGGTTCCGAGTCCAAAGTTTGAGAGAAAAACCTTGTTTTGTAGCTGTTTACTGTCACAGCTATTGAGAGTAAAGTCGAGAAGATCAATATTTCTGAAAGTATTACAACAAAGTTACATACTAAAGCTGTGACGATACACACTGGAAAATGGCGCTGTTGTGATCTAAAGACGTCGAGGAAAACTTACAACAATGTCAGCGGTTCACAGGGAAATGAAAATGTAATATGATTTCACTCAAACAAACTTTTGCAAGACGCGAACGGTACACAAATGGAATTCCTGCAGCCATTAAAAGAATCTCAGTTCTATTTTAAAAGAATTAAACTTTAATTCGTCTGCAGATGTCTTTTTCCCCATTTCATTATAACCTCTTTTTGCTATACCTTCATGGAATTACACAAATCTGGGTTTAAAAAATGATTGAAAAATGACTTACTTTCCATTGCAGCTATCTTTTTTCGTAGTACAAAATATCACATTTACGTCACGCGTAACGATTGGACATCATTACTCAAGTCCAACAAAATTACTGAAAGCTGAAACGAAAGAAAGAAAGAAATCGGATATTTTTCTTTCCTAATGCCAGGAAGTGAATTGTTTCTAAATTCGCTCGCTAATGTTTTATATACTAGATGAATTTCTGCAAAACAATCGGCTATTGTCCTGAATACTGAATACTTCGATAAGAGTGCTCGAAGGCGACGCGCGACGTAACGTAAAAAATGACCAACGACGCCAGGTGTGTGGCTCATAAAAACGTGTCTTTTTCATATTTCGTTAAGTAACGAACAAAAATTGTGAATGTCAAAGCCTTTAATGAAATTAGAGTTATGGGCGTACGCATTATATTTGAAGGCTTCGCAACTGGCAACTCTCTTCAGAATTTGATTATATTTTATAGCGAACAATACATTTTTATTTCTTTTCAAATTCCTCAAACTTCTCGTCTTCAGATGATATTATAATATATTTTCCTCCGGTTACTTAGGTAACGCTTCATTGAATTTCTTTTCAGTACTTCTACTTCTTTGAATTGTAACAAAAGGGGAATTTCCAACGAAATGGAACGTTCTTTTTGCCGTCCCATTACGATTGGTTAATGATCTAGTGCCTTTGGGGACAATTAAAAAATTTAAGCTAACGTTTTCTGGCTCCGGGAGATATAAATTTGATTTTACTTTTTCCTTAAATTCGTCTGTGTTGAAGTGTTCTTTTCTCTGTACTACGGTTTAGTTTCGCAATGGCGTTATTCGTTCATTATGTATTTATGGTCTACCATTTGATTGGATTTTTGCTTTTAAAAATTAATAAGCGTTAACCTTTTGAATGTTATAGGCTGTACAATCACATGTTTTGAGATTATTTATTTATTTATTGGATCTCCAACAGATACTACACAAACACATGCAAGTATACATTAAACAGGGACAACTACAAGTGTGCGCTTCCAATTATAGGAGACCACATCATTCACTTATAATCTAATGCGAATATGATCAAAGTCGTAAAATAATCTTATCTTATTACTATTATAAATGCGAAATTTTGTGAGGATTGATGTGTGGATGTTTGTTACTCATTCACGCAAAAACTACTGAACGGATTTGGATGTGAATTGGCACACAGATAGTTTATAACCTCGATTAACACATACTACTTTTTTATACCGGTAGTAACTGTGTGCTGACAGATGTAAAATAAATGTCCCACGGGTCATCCCGTGGGACATTTATTTTACATCTGTCAGCACACCTTGCCCCAGAGCAATCTTGTTGTAACATTAACAGAGATCAAATTAATTTTGACTTAGATGCGAAATCTTAGGTTTAATGTACTGCAGTTAAGATGTCCACAGTGCACAAAGATTAGGATAGACCATCAAAGCTTAAGGCAATATAGTAGTAAACAGGATTTTGACTTGGAATAATGAACTCTCAAAGCATCTGTTGCCAAACTAAATAACCTGTGTGTCAGTTCTTAGATAGGGCCAGAAGGCTATTAGACTGCTTGACTGCACGGATTTGCTTGTTCAAGCTAAGGCAAGTTACTGGACTCGGCCGCTGTACTAGCATAGAACTAAAATCGTGTGAACGAGGCTTAGAATTTAAAATCATTGTTATTTTATGATTGGTTTATTTATTACTTCGTATTTGCCAGTTATTTAGAATTCCATTATTTTACAGGTTTCTTTATTGTTGGCAAGTAAATTGGTTGAAGCTGTTAATGGTAAATGTCAATGACATTACAAATACCCTCCAATACCTTTTGGTAAGGTCAAGGTCGAAGTGAGGGTACATATTTTTTCCATTTCGACAATGGTATCTTTGGGTTAGTACGCATCACATCGTGTTATTTAAAAATTGTAGAAACTATAATTCCTTCTCTCTATCTTATTTATGTCTTAGTCTTATTTAGACAACATTTTATTTGTACATACATACATAGCAACACGCCTGTAATCCCCGAAGGATTAGGCAGAGGTGTACCCATTAGTACACCCACATATCGCCAGTTATGTTAAAGTCCCACGTATTAGGAGGCGAACCTATTGCCGACAACAGGGCACAAATCCAGACTCCGTGGCTGCTACTAAGAAATTCCTGATGGAAAAAACCAATAACACTTCACCCGACCTGGGAGTCGAACCCAGGACATGAGGTCCTGAGCTCAGCAGTCGCACATGCGACTACTAGACCAACAAGGCAGTCAGACTTATGTCCGTCTGAGAGAAACCCGTTTGAGCAAAATAGACAACATTTTATTTGTAATTTTCTGTATATTATGTTTTATTGTATTCTGTGTTGTATACAACATTATTTTTAGTATATGCGAAACCTGAATACAGTTTTTTCAGAATAAGTAACTGAATCAATTCAAATAATTTTTAAACCATGTTATATTTTTTCAAAAAAATATTTAAAAATGTTAAAAGTTGGAGACCGAGCGACTTTGAGTACCTATCGCAATAATTTAGGTACCTACGGCCAAATTATTATTATCAATGAGCTCAAGACGAAGCTGGAGGCGCGCACTGCGTGGTGACCGCGTTTTTGTGCGGACAACAGAACAAGCTTATAACTTTGTGATTTTTCAAGATACAGTTTTGAATTTTTGTACATAGATTCTTTACATAAAAATACTAGACACGTGTATCAGGTTTCGCATATACTAAAACTAATGTTACATAGATAAACTATCTTCACTCATGGGAGCACAAAGTTATGTTTATGGCAATATTTGTATGTGTTTGTATGAAACTTGTAATATAAGTTCTATCTTTTCTTCATTCGATACGTGACTAATTTATGTGCTTAACTTTGTTGCTTCTTCTTTGTATACTTATAAATAATATTGAGCGAGTATTTTTTCCTTATTCTGATTTTGTGTTATACAAGATAGGAGTGTAAACGATGTCGAGGTGTGTGTGAGTCTTTATCGATACTGTACAAAAGCAAGTGAGTTCATTTTCCAATGTTCAGCCAGTTTTGTGAGGTTTGAAATGTATTTTACTATGTATTTATGGACCCATTTTGCTCAGGTTGACATCGTAAAATATTTATCTTAAATATCTTTGAGAGTTGGGAAGGCAGATTTCACATTAAGTTTTAAAAACACGTAAGTAATCTTTTCGACCATTCACCACAATTTCCGATCATTTCTATACTACTAATATGATAAGTTTGTAAGTTTGTATGTAGGGGAATTCTAAAAATTCATTCACTGGCAAATAGCTAAATTATTCATGGGTGCTAGAAATTATATTTATATCATATGCTTAATACATATAAATATAATTAGAAGAATTATCACAATTTTTGCGGACGAAGTTGCGGGCGATGTGCTAGTTGTTAAATGTATGTAGTAGTACTAGTAGTATAGTAGTGGTATGGTAGTATCGTATTGCTATTAGTATCAATTGGGAAGTTGACCCCATTAAACAATAATTCCAAGACACAACTTCTCTAAAAAATTACTTCATTTTAGACCTGAAAACCCGATTAATTGCAAAATTAGATTTTTAATTGCTTTGAAATCAATAAATAGTTGAGTCTTTGAGTTGATTAAATAGTGACGTCATAGCGTGTTATTTTCATTCAAAATATAAGGGGGAATCACGTTTTGACAGCTCTTAAAAATTATGTCAATTGATTGGTTTGTCAACTACCCTATTGTAACATGTCTGGGCGTTAAAATGCTTGTATTGTGTTTAAAGCTAATCTTTACCCAATTACAAAATCCTCCATTAATTTCGAGCAATCAGTGTTGCCACACGAAAAATATATCCGTAGTGTTGCCTTTATCTCGCTTCAGCCGAATATATTTAAAAGGATTCTCTTTGTTGCAAGATACGTCTTAATTTACTGCGTAAAGATAAAGTAAATACATTTAATGTTTTCGGCTGGCAACTCGTTTGCCTCGCGTTTCCCGGAACAACAATTAACACTGATTTATCTTGAGGATTGCGGCACCGAGGTTATATTACTTGAAGATATCTTCTACGTTGCCATTTTGATTAAAATTATTTATGCTGCATACTAAGATTCTCTGTAATGAGGGCTGTGTTATTGTTTAGATAAGAAACAAAAGACGGTGTTACGAGTTTCAGAGGTTCACATACATGGTAGGAGAATGTATGTAGGAATGTGCGTTGCTCTGTCCCGGGTTGAAGAGTATGGCTGCTTACAAAGCCATAAGATGGTTTGCCCTATGTTATGGAATTCGCCTTTATGTCAACGAATGGCCAGGCGTGTATGACCAGGGGGCCTAAAATGGCTAAAACGGCGGATATGTTTCCGCCATTTTAGCCATTTTAGGCCCCCTTGTATAGGATAATAATATGACGGTTAACTATGTTAAAAGTAAGAATAAACATAATACAGATGTATGGACGTAGACAAGGCGACAAGGACTATGTGAGAATCGTGGCGGGTGGCGTTCTGCAGGTTCTGCCTACCCCTCATGGGGATGAGGCGTGAGTTTATGTATGAGTATATTGACGCACCTGTGACGCCTCCGAGAATGCATGTGTCTTAGAGAAGAGGTGATCAATTACCTGTCTAATGGTTTATGATATCCTTTTTCCACTTTAGAAAAATAACTAGCGACCCGCCCCGGCTTCGCACGGGTGCAATATATACATATAAACCTTCTTCTTGAATCACTCTATCTATTTAAAAAAAACCGCATCAAAATCCGTTGCGTAGTTTTAAAGATCTAAGCATACATAGGGACAGACAGACAGCGGGAAGCGACTTTGTTTTATACTATGTAGTGATATTAGAAAGACTTGTCGACTTCGTTCGGTTTGTGAATAAGGAATGAAAAACAAAACGAGCTATCGTCGCTCATATACAAGGTGCAAACGGACCCATCACGAAGCCGTCAACCAAGCATTCTGTACATCAAACTAAGTAACTCTACGCAAAAAATATTGCTGCGTAACGACTTTTTTTTTGGGGTGAAACATTCCGTTTTACGGTAAAACTCAATGTAACGCACTCAAAACATTGTGCTGATGTATGCATTGAATAGAAAACCGGTCATAGAGGTATTCAAAGCAAAGTTATAACCTTAAAAACTAGTACTTTTTTTTAACTCGTGAAAAAGTTGGAACTTTGGCCTACCATATTTCCGTTACGAAATATGCCTACCTGGGAACCTGGGAACCTTCCTACCATATGGTAGGAAGGTTCCCAGGTATGGTCCAGAACAAAAAAAATTATCGCAATGACAAGGAGAACCAATACCTTTCGACTTCGTTATGGGTATTGTTACACCCATTATAAGTTAATGAAGTTCTAAATCAACGTCACAACGATCACCCATTCGATTACTTCTTGCTAAAGTGATCTTTAAAGATTATTAGCACTAAGTACCAAAACTCCTTGAACCATTTCCAAAGCAGATTAATATCGGAACTAATTTCAGGTTAAGGGCAGAATCATGTAGAATCCAATTTCTACTCGATCATATGAGGTCGTCCTTCAAATATCGAGTGATTGCTTGATGCCGATATATTAGAAGGTAGGTATTTCCCGTGTCGTCTGGAACTCCATCTTTAATTTATAATGATTCTTATTAAATGTCGGGGTAACCTGATTTTTGGGAAACGTGATATTTCTTAATGTTGTATTGGACCTCAGACCTAAGTGAAGAGTCATCTAGACGATAAATTCTAAGTTTTTCGTCTGTTTCGAACTCTTGTTCCATTTTTAAACAGAGGTGATCCATTTTTCCTAAATATCATCATTTCAGCCTAAAGACGTCCACTGCTGGACATAGGCCTCCCCCAAGTGTCGCCACATTGACTGGTCCCGTGCGACTCGCATCCAGCGGATCCTTGCAACCTTCACCATCATCGGTCCACCTAGTGGGAGGCCTTCCAACGCAGTGTCTTCCGGTTCGCGGTCGCCACTCAAGAACTTATCGGCCCATCGGCCATCCGTTCTGCGCCACTTAAGTTTGGCTATTCTTCGAGCTACGTCGGTAACCTTGGTTCTCTTGCGGATGTCCTCATTTCTGATTTGATCACGCAAGAAAACTCCGAGCATAGCCCTCTCCATTGCCCTTAGGGTGACTTTAAGCCTTCTGATAAGGCCCATTGTGAGCGACCACGTTTCGGTATCGTATGTAATCACTGGCAACACACACTGGTCATAGACTTTCGGCTTGAGACTCTGCGGTAAGTTGAACGAGAAAAATTATACTAAACTAGCTGTGCCCGGCATGCGTTGCAATGCTCCTTTTTTAACCTACCCTACCTACCTACCTACCTACCCTACCTACCCTACCTACCTACCCTACCTATCTACCCTACCTACCCTACCTACCTACCCTACCTACCTACCCTACCTACCTACCCTACCTACCTACCCTACCTACCTACCTACCTACCCTACCTACCTACCTACCTACCTACCCTACCTACCCTATCTACCCTACCTACCCTACCTACCTACCCTACCTACCTACCCTACCTACCTACCCTACCTACCTACCCTACCTACCTACCTACCTACCCTACCTACCTACCTACCTACCTACCTACCCTACCTACCCTACCTACCTACCCTACTTACCTACCTACCCTACCTACCTACCCTACCCACCTACCTAAACTTTATTGAATAGCAATAAAGTTCAAATTGACTCTACATTTTATTTTGAAAACGTTTATATGGGAAAAAGAAAAGGGCTGTTTTTAGGGTTTTCCCTGCAATTATTCGAAATTTTCTCACCTTTTAAACCTTCCCTAGACCTCCACAAACATTTCAAGACCAAGATAAGATAAATCCGTTCAGCCGTTCTCGAGTTTTAGCGAGACTAACGAACAGCAATTGATTTTTATATATATAGATAGATATACTTACTTAAAATGCTAAAAGGGAACGTTTATTGCCCGTGGTTCGACCGCATAGTTCTACTGGTAGGGCTAAGGGTATTTTTCTTTTTGGTGGTTCTATCAATCGGAGTACGGGCAAATCAAGTTCAATTAAGGGCAACTTTCTTTACCTGTGGTTCTATTAAAACTAAAGTGAGGACCTATTTAACCACTTTGCATATAAACTTCATTCATGAAAATGTTTAAGATGAACGCGTGAACAGAAAACAGATTATGGTAATTATCATTGCCATAACCCCAATGTATTTGAGGTCGGCGCAGCATGTCTTCTTCTTCCATACTTCTTTGCTACTCGTCATCTTATCAAACACCTCCTAATGTAGTAAAATTTATAATTTAGTTTTTTTTTTTTATACCAGCCTGCTCTGTCCCACTGCTGGGGCAAGGCCTCCCCCATGGCTTTCCAATCCCGTTTACAATTTGCCCTCTCTGACCAATCCGTTAAGAATGAGTTCAGATCGTCACGCCATCGTTTCTTGGATAATTTAGATATAGTGTAATATTCACTAAGTTAGGTCAAAAGAGAATAATCTTAAATCAACACTAGGTGAACCCACAAGTTCGGAAACACTTGACCCAACTTAAACATGGGTTAAGTTGGATTAAGAAAGGGTTTCAACTTTAGAAATTAAGACTTTCCTGTTGAGTTACTTCAAAACATTGTTAGAGAAGTAATTGTTTGCTAACCTTAGAACCTTGAAACTCCTTCATAGTACCAAAGTACATAGTACCAAAATTACTAACTAATTTCTTTATTATTTCGTTATTTATTTAATTACAACGGTTATGGTAAGAACCAATTACAGTAATTAAAATAAAATAAAAATAAAAAAGACAATTATGACACATATTAAAATATACAAAATAACAAATTAAAACAACATTTAAAGATAAAACATAAATAAAATAAAGTTAACACAACACTTTCATAAATTCCTCTCACAGTTCTTCTGACATACCAATAAAATCTTCGTCCATCCATCCGCAAACATTTCATCTGTTGGATTAGAATCAAAGAGATCATTAAGCGCGGCCAGAGTGCGAGAAATTGGCGACTTAGCACATGCAATAGTACGACATGGAGGCACGGCAAACAGCCTGTGCCTTCTACTCCGGCAGTAATTGTCTGGAACAAAGAACGCGCCAGCACATCAAGCTGATCAGGGGCGTCAATAGCACCACGGATCGTCATACAGGCTACTGTGAGCTGACCTCGAGCTCGCCTTACCTCTAGCGAATTGTATCCGAGGCAACCCAATAAGAATTTTGTCGGATAAAGGTAGTAATGCTTAGCGTCGCGTCCGTAGCTGGGACACAGAGCTCCTCTCTGTGAGAGAAAATGGACCGTGGACCACCACGCAGATCTAATCGGGGTTAGTGTATGATAATGATGATGCCATCTAGCCGTATTCGGGCTTTAGTCGAGAGCTTTCGTGTGCTGCTCTTTTACTAGTTAGTGAATGCAACATGACTTCGAATAATATAGTTAACACAGTTACTTTGTGTAAACCGTTTAGGTTTGTATCTACGACCTGCCAATCGGAAGCCCCGGCCGATACTACTGTACCACCGCTGCTCCTTTTGAACCCTTGCTTTAGACCTTTGCGTATGTAAAAACCCTATCATTATCATTGGCCTAGCCTTTTCCCAACTATGTTGGGGTCGGCTTCCAGTCTAACCGGATGCAGCTAAATACCAGAATTTTACATGGAGCGACTGCATACCTATCTGACCTCCAAAACATAGTCAGTACTGGGTAATAGGATACTTCTTGGTTATAAGACTGGTTGTCAGACTTTCGGACCACTGGCTACGTGTAACGACTGTCAAAGATACACAAACAGCCGGGAGCAACGGCATAACGTGCTTTCCGAGGCACGGAGGAATCTCGGTATCTAATGGGTGGACACCCATCCACGGACCAACCTAGTCAAGCGCAGCGCGAAGCTGAAGATCGACCCGAGCGGCTGTGATTATTTAGCAACTTTTTTTTAATAGCCTGTATTGTGCCACAGCTGGGCAAAGGCCTCCCCCAATTCCTTCCATGTGCTCTTTTTCCGTCTCTCCTAGAACCAGCCCTCGCGATACGCGTCCGGATCGACTCGCCACAATTTTCTGGGCCAGCCCCAACGGCGCCGTCCATCTTCCGGCAACCATCGCGTGGAGAAAAAAAACAAATGAAAAATCAAAAACATTTTATTCCTCACTACGTATTATCAGCCAGTAACTGTTGGACTATAAAAAGCCCTACTCTTCGAAGCCAGCACCATATATTACAAGTTCTTCTATTTGATGTATCATCAGCGACTGGTGCCATAGTAGAAAGAGTAGTGATGTTCATAATATGCGTATCATTGGTGTAGTACCCATGCATGTCTTCATAATCATAGTCGTAGAAACTTGGATAGAAGTAGTAGCCCATGAATTGCGGTGGATAGTAGTAAGAGCAAGCCCATGTTGGATAGATTATGAAGAGTAGTATAAATGCTGTATGTATTCTTATGTTTTTGTTCATACTTTATTCTGAATGAATTAGTGTTGTCTTCTCTTTGAATGGTTTACTTTGATGCTTCTACCTTTTTTGTGACAATACCCTCTGCCGTGTCGTCCAAGATTTTTGAAGTTGTACTATTCATCTGTTTATTCTTTGTGTACAATATATCTCCCAGAACCTTTTTTGGCAGTTATTTTAAACTTATGTTATAGCAGATTTGTTTACTCAGTACCAACATTATTTTTAAATAATATCTGTAGTGAAACAGCTTGCAATGTATGCCTGAAAATGTAAGCGGTCTTAAAATATAAAATTGTCAGTAAAAGTAGTAGTAATCATCATCATCATCATTTCAGCCGAAAATTCCACTGCTGGACATAGGCCTCCCCCAAGAAGGGGGGTTTTGCCATAACCGCCACGCTTGGCAGGCGGGTTGGCGATCACAGTATGGTTGTTGTAGAATCAGAGAACGCTGCTGCCCATTCTCTGGTAAGTCCCTTAGTCGCCTCTTACGACACCCACGGGAAGATATGGGATGGTGCTATTCTTTACGTCCGGACACCATACAGAACAGTAGTAGTAATATCTATCTATTATGCCTCTCACGGAGTGTTAATTTACAATCAATAAATCAACCCTGCCATCTCCCTAAAAAAGTTGATTCCTTGGGAAATCAATTTGGTTAGGTATTTTTTTTCTTTGGACACTCATCCACAGGCCCAACCTAGGTAAGCGAGGCTTAACCTAAAGATCGACCGAGCTCCTCTCAACTCCCATACAGTCATCATCATCTGCCTAGCCTTTTCCCAACTATGTTGGGTCGGCTTTCAGTGTAACCGGATGCAGCTGAATACGAGTATTTTACATGGAGCGACTGCCTATCTAACTACCTAATGACTGTCAAAGATCTACAAATGACACCCGGGACCAACGGCTTAACGTGCTTTCCGCGGCACGGAGCAAACTCGTTATGTAATGGGTGGTCACCCATCCACAGACCAACCTAGGCAAGCACGGCTTAACCTAAAGATCGACCCGAGCGGCTGTTATTATTTAGCCACGAGCTCCTCAACTTTACTCATAGAGTAAACTTCTATTATTGCTAGTTGACACTTGAATCGACCAATCAAAACATAATAAACAAACGACAAACGGGGAATAAAATTCAATTCACATTTTACAATCGATTGTAAACAGCAACGCAATTTCTCACATGCCACTTGAAAACGTACTACAAAGAAATATATACAATGAAAGCTATCAGGTTATTCAATAAAATGTCTATCGAGGACACTTTACTTACCTCGTGTTTTTATTGGGTTTTGTTCCCAACTGCGTATTCTCCTTTAGAAACTATTTTGTTCAGATTTGTCTACACTGACGTTATTGGTGAGAATGGTCAGGTGCTCAGTACTCGTAACCGTCCGTGAATGAACGTGGACGAGAGTCAAGATCGTAGCATGTGTCGTTCTGTGGTTTCTATCTACCCCCATGGAAAACAGGCGTGAATTTCTGTATGTATATATGTCTACTGGCACTTTGTCGAAGCTTCAGTTCAGTACTGCAAGTCTAAAATTACATTATGTAGGTTAAATTGGTCATATCCGACCCAGTTTGCGCAATATTGTGATCTATGTGAATAATGATATGGGAGCGGATTGTGATCTTGTTTTGTAATCGGGTATTGTTGTTGGATAGTAATTATTGATTTGATAATAATAGGTGTATTTAACCTTCATTAAGCATATATTCGAGTAGGTGTTATGAAATTGTAATATAATATACCGCCCATAATAAAATAAGAGTTAGGCAGAGGTATAAGAGGCAAGAGTTATACCTGGTAGTACCGCCTTAAAGCCCCGAAAGGTTGGGCAGACGTGTACCTAATCGTACACACACATTTCGCCAGTTATGTTTGAGTAATAGGGGACGAGCCTATTGCCATCAACCGGGCACAAATCCAGACTCCATGGCTGCTACTGAGAAATTCCTAATTGAAAAACCCAATAACACTTTGCCCGACCCGGGAATCGAACCCAGGACGTCAAAAACATCAGTACTTATCATTCGTACGTATTTATTAAGTTTATTATTCGCAAATAATATTCTAGTACAAACACCATTAGACACCTAATTTACCAAAATAAAGTTAAGTCTTTAGCGCATTACAACACACAAATTTCAATAAAGTTTTGAATATAGATAAGTAGTTAATTACGCGGCTCCTTAGACAAGTTTGGAACTGAACGTTAAGAAGACGGAGCCACGAGAACGGCGGTATTTGCTATAGGTATCTAAGCACTTTGCTTATCTTTGGGTAACGCACTCATAATATAATAAATAAAAAACGTTTATTTATCTCCACAAATTACATAGTTATTTGAGATATAGTTGACAGGTTGAAAGAAAGTTGTAATTCGTGGGAGATCTGGAGTCCAAACTAAGCCTAGGCCTGTATTTTAGAACTCGGTTCACACTGCAGAAGACCACATAGTTTGGTGCTGGATGTGGTTTGATCTTCAGCATTGAGGGAACGATGCAGAAGAAGAAGGAGAAGAAATTAAAACATTTTTCATAATTATATGATTTTTAAAAATCTTGTTTTACTTTTTTGTGTCGGGCCTGTACAAATACTGTAACATGATAATACCAAATGATTTGAAAAGAGTAACCATGGACTTTCTTGCCGGTTCTTCTCCATAGGAAACGACCCGAACCGTGCACCTTTTTGTCGACGTTTTATAAGTGCCCATCTAGGTAAATCATCATCTGCCTAGCCTTAAGACTGGTTGTCAGACTTATCACTTATCTAGGCTAATGTGAAATAAAATATTTTGATTTTTTTATTTTATGGCAAAGAAAAGAAAACAAGGAAATAAGGTAATTATTCCTTTATCCATTTTCTAAACATATAATTTACATTTTTAAATATTTCAATATAAAAAAATAAAAAAATACATTTAAAAATATAAAACATAGTAGCCCACCGGCATCAGGAACAGGGTCCGAGCTACCGGTGGTCAGGGCTCTTGAGAGAGGAACCTCCTAACGATACGCGCCGTGTCCAGAAGTACTGCTTTCTGAATCAAGCCCTTGATCCAGCTACCAAGCGAGAGCCTCCTCAGATGTTGGTCGAGGGTATTGGCTATTGGTGATCTGAACGCCAAATCTGCGGCGTGGGGATCCCCGGTCACAGACCCGAGAGGCGATGTGCTAGAGGAGTGGGCCGTTACGACGGGCCTGGCTGTCTTAAATCGGGGTTCGGCCTACACGTGTGTGCGACAGCGGGGTGGATCCATTGTGGACGTGTCGTTCGCTAGTCCCGCTGTCGCGCACCGCGTTCGTGATTGGCACGTGGAAGCGGAGGTGGAGACGCTATCGGATCACCGATACATACGCTTCGACGTCTCCACCCAGACCGCTGAAGGTCGTAGCCAATCGGCCCCCCGAAGAGACGGCCCGCGTTGGGCGCTGAAACGCCTCGACAGGGAGGCTCTCGAGGAAGCCACTATCGTTCAAGCTTGGATCCGGGAGTCGGCTACCGTCGGTCCCGTCGACGTCGAACAGGAGGCGCAGTGGTTTAGCGACGCGATGACGCAAATCTGCGACGCGTCCATGCCACGCGTCTCCTCTCTGTCCGCAAGGCGCCGCGTGTACTGGTGGTGCGTCGAGGTAGAGCGGCTGCGCGTCGAGTGCGCAGACGCCAGACGCCCGTACACGCGATGTCGGCGGAGACGTCTGCGGGATCCCGACGAAGAAGCCGCGCTGTATGAGGTGTACCGCGCGGCGAAGGAGGCTCTGTGGCTGGCCATCGGCGAGTCAAAGACGCGCTCCAGAGAGGAGCTGCTGGCGACCCTAGACGGGGATCCGTGGGGGCGCCCTTACCGCACGGTCCGAGGGAAACTTCGGCCGTGGGCGCCCCCGCTAACGGAAGGTCTCGAGCCGCAGTTTCTGGAGCGAGTGGTCTCGGCTCTCTTCCCTGAGAGAGCTGAGTACGAGCCACCGCCGATGGCTCTGCCCACAGCTGCAGAGTCGGAAGAAGAAGAGGAGAGCGAAACCGTCCCAGAGGTGACACAGGCGGAGATGAGCGTGGCCGTGATGCGGCTCCGGGCAAAAAACACTGCTCCGGGGCCCGACGGAGTGCCAGGTCGCGCTCTAGTCCTCGCCCTGAAGGAGCTGGAGCCCCCACTGAGGGGACTCTTCTCGGCGTGCCTTGAGCGGGGCCAGTTCCCTAGCAGGTGGAAGACTGGTCGACTGGTCCTGCTCAGGAAGGCGGGGCGCCCAGCGGATTCGTCGTCGGCTTATCGGCCCATAGTGTTGCTGGACGAGGCGGGCAAGATGCTCGAGCGTGTAATCGCAGATCGCCTCGTCAGCCACTTGTGTACAGAGGGGCCGAACCTGGCCGACAGCCAGTTTGGCTTCCGGCGTGGGCGCTCCACCATCGACGCCATCATGAGGGTGAGAGTCCTGGCGGAGGAAGCGGTGTCCCAGGGTGGGGTGGTGCTGGCGGTGTCCTTGGACATCTCCAACGCGTTCAACACCCTGCCCTGGGGTTGCATTAGGGAGGCCCTGCGATACCATCGAGTGCCTTCCTACCTCCGCAACATTGTGGGGGCTTATCTGTCTGGAAGGTGTGTCACCTACATGGGACGCGACGGCACGGGCCGTCGCGAGATGTCGTGCGGTGTTCCGCAGGGGTCGGTTCTGGGCCCACCCCTGTGGAACATCGGGTACGACTGGGTTTTGCGGTGCGAGCTCCCGCCGGGAGTGGACCTGACGTGTTATGCGGACGACACGCTGGTCACTGCTCGGGGGAGCTCGTACAGGGAGGCAGCGTTGCTGGCTACGGCTGCGGTCTCACAGGTGGTGAGCCGCATACGACGCCTGGGGCTGGAAGTGGCCCTCAACAAGTCGGAGGCCATTGCTTTTCATGGCCCCCGACGGGCGCCGCCGTTGGGATCACACATTGTGGTCGGTGGGGTCCGGATCGCTGTCGAGTCAACCATGAAGTACTTAGGATTGGTGCTCGACAGCCGTTGGGACTTCGGCCCCCACTTTCAGCGGCTGGTGCCCAAGTTGATGGGCGCGGCGGGCGCGCTGTCAACGCTGCTTCCCAATCTGGGGGGCCCGAGCACCGCCTGTAGGCGGTTATACGTGGGGATCGTGCGATCGATGGCCCTTTACGGGGCCCCGATCTGGGCGACAGACCTGACGGCTCGCACTATCGCGGTCCTGCGCAGACCGCAGAGAGCGATGGCCGTCAGGGTCATACGGGGATATCGCACGATCTCCTACGAGGCGGCTTGTGTACTGGCCGGATCCCCGCCGTGGGACCTGGAGGCGAAGACCCTCGCGACACTGCACCAGTGGCGCGAGGAGGCCAATGATCGGGGCGAGAGGCTGGTGCAGCGACAGATCACGCTGTACCGGTCTCAGCTCCGACAGGTCATGGTGGCAGAATGGCGGGGGAGGTTAGAGCTCCCTACCGCCGGCCTCGACACGGTCGAGGCGATCCGGCCAGTACTCGACGACTGGCTCGGGAGGAAGCACGGCTCCCTGACGTTTCGGGCGACGCAGGTGCTCTCGGGGCACGGCTGCTTCGGGAAGTACCTGTGTCGCATAAGCAGGGAGCCGGACGCCCGGTGCCATCACTGCGTCCACTGTCTGGAGGACACGGCGCGGCATACGCTGGCCGAGTGCGCCGCGTGGGATGAGCCGCGCCGTGCGCTCGTTACGGAGGTGGGAGGAGACCTGTCGCTGCCGACCGTCGTTCGCTCGATGGTCGGCAGCGCAGAGTCCTGGGACGCGGTGGTGTCCTTCTGCGAAACCGTCATGTCGCAGAAGGAGGCTGCGGAAAGGGAGAGGGAGATGACGAGCTCCCGCCCATCCCGCAGCAGACGCACCGGGCGTCGGCAGAGGGCGGACAACGCCCTCTTCCGGCCCCCCTAAATAGGTCCAGGGGCGACGGATTCGGGGACGTCCGTCGCCCCCGATCACACTGGACCCGAGACGGCGGCGCGTAGTGTTCCACGCGCGCCTCTCTCAGACGTAACGGGGGGAGCTTTACACCTCACTCCCCCCCGGGACGAGGCCCGCCGAGGACAGGCGGGCCGGCACTAGTCCGGGGCAGCGGAAGTCGCATCAGATCCCGTTGCCCCCCGACGCAAGTGTGCGAGGGAACACCGGTGTGGTTTTAGTCAGTACGAGTCTGACAGACCCCTCCGCTCTCCCCAGGGCGGAGGACATCCATAGAGGATTTCCACATCGAGAAAAAAAAAAAAAAAAAAAAAAAAAAAAAAAAAAGGGTATTGGCTATTAAGCCATTGGCCGACACGACTATCGGCACAATGACTGCTGTACTCACGTCCCATATGTCGACAACCTCGTGAGCCAGATCTAGATATTTGAATTGTTTATCTTTCTCTGCTTTCACGAGGTTCTCGTCATGCGGAACCGTTATATCAACAATCATTGCGCGACGCTCCAATCGATCTATCACCACAATGTCAGGTTTATTGGCAACAATAGTCCTGTCAGTGACGATAGATCGATCCCAATACAACGTGATATTACCATCATCGAGAACTGGGTTGGGCACATACTTATAGTATGGCACTTCTGATTCCACAAGGTTGTACTTCAAAGCAAGTTGCTGGTGGATAATCCTGGCAACGAGGTTGTGTCTATGTAAGTACTCTCTGTTAGCCAGACGAGAACACACAGAAATAATGTGTCGGATCGATTCTCCCGGTCGGTGGCATGCCCGACATATGTCAACCGTGCCATCCTTCACAATGTATTTCCGGTAGTTATTCGTCATCATAACTTCGTCCATTATTGCACAGACAAAACCTTCGGTTTCCCCGAATAGGTCACCGAAACGCAGCCAAGCTACGGACGCTAAGAAGTCTACATCGGGTCCGTGTAGAGCCCGATAAAAGCGTCCGTGAAGGTCCTTGCCCTGCCATACCTCCTTGCGATCATTAGTGTCTAATACTCTAGGTTTGCGCCAGTTCTCGTTAGCCAGGGAGAGCGGGGTGAGGCCCTTGTCCACTGAGACCACATCTCGGTGCATCCCCACGTCAGCCTCTAGGAAGTATTCCCTGAGACTGCGTACCTCACGGTTGTGCAGGGTCTTAGCATTTAAGAAGCCACGACCCCCACACTTCCGCGGGATATACAGTCTCATCACCGACGACCGTGGGTGATGCATTCGATTTGCGGTCAGTAGTACACGGACCCTCCTATCCAGGGCATCAAGTTCCGTCTGAGTCCATTTGAGTATGCCGAAAGAATACATCAAAACCGGCATGACCCAACCGTTGAAGGCGCGTACCTTGTTTCCGCCTGACAAAAGACTACTTAGTACCTTATTCAGGCGGCCAAAGAAGCGCTCCCTCAACGATTGTTTCATGTCAGCAGTATTGATACCTAATGCTTCCGACATACCCAAATACTTGTAGGTTTCTGTTGAGGAGAGGGATCTAAAGTGTATGGAATACGAGAGTTGAGTTCCCACGGATTCAACTGATGAAGCTACTGAAGGTAAACTTTCAGTAGCTCCATCAGGATGGAATTTGGTGTGGACAAATGTGCAGTCATGCATGTGAAGCAAGGGGAGATTATGGAATCCGAGAGTTGAGTTCCCACGGATTCCATAATCTCCCCTTGCTTCACATGCATGACTGCACATTTGTCCACACCAAATTCCATCCTGATGGAGCTACTGAAAGTTTACCTTCAGAAGCTTCATCAGTTGCAAATTGTTGGGGGCATAGAGTTTCAGATCATCCATGTGAAGAAGGTGAGATATGACCTGACCATCTCTCCTCAACCGATAGCCTAGACCTAAACCCTCCAGCAGTGTGCTGAGAGGGTTATTAAATTATTATTATTATTAAGTCTTACAACCAGTCTGACCAAGGGGTATCGTATTACCTAGTAAAAACTGGGTTGTGGAGGTCAGATAGGCAGTCGCTCCATGTAAAATACTGGTATTCAGCTCCATCCGGTTAGACTGGAAGCCGATCCCAACATAGTTGGGAGAAGGCTAGGCAGATGATGAAATGAGGTACTGAAGTTTTAAATAGAACAGCTGATTATTATTTTTTCACGATTACGATCACACCCTTAAATAAGACCACACTTTTCATGATACACGCTGTATAACATACTAAAACATTTTCATCAACGAAGTATTAACTCAAAAAGTCCATAATTCCGCGTTTACGATCTTCTAATCTATAGAGTGTCGCCTCGTTCGAGGCCACGGTAAGAAGATAAATAGCCTCGGGCTGAAGAAACAATTAAAAACTTGTTTCATTTAGTTAATTAAGCTCGTCGAAGACGACCCAGTTACAGGCTTTCCATACAAATTAGCACTAGGACAAGCAACTTAGACTTATTGCTGCAAGCATGCTTGAATAATAAGTTAGTACTTGGATGTTAAGTGGTGTTCTGTTTTTTGTAGAAGTTAGCTTTTTGAGTGACTAAAACGGACATGTTACCGGCCAGACCCAATTTCAGGTCAAACTAGTTTGTCCTAGGTGAAACCGGTTTACTGGTTTATCAAGTCAGGATACACTAACCCAAACAAAGCGCTCGCCGGCCGCTCCCGCGGCACCGCTTGCTACGCTCGCTCGGCTCGCGCGTAGTTGGTGACAGTTCTAATTGACCTAACCTAACCCGTTTAGACGGGGTGCTCTATGTTCGTCCTTTTGTGATGAGCCTTAGTTTGGCCTAGGACAAACTAATTTAGTCGGGTTTGGCCGGTAACATAAAGGGTGTAAATAGACCCATAACACATCCGAAAAGCACTTGTTCTCCCCGTCTTTGCTATATTTTTTTTTGTTCTAGACCATACCTGGGAACCTTCTAGTTACGGAGATATTGGGGGTCCAAGTTTTTTAAATACATGTTTTTAATGTAAGATTTTTACTTTACACACCTCCACGACCCCCGTACTATTGAATCCATCCATCAGCACAATGTCTTGAGTACTTTCCATCGAGTCCTACCTTAAAAGGAGATTTTTCACCCCAAAAAAAAAGTCGATTCCCAGCAATTATTTTTGCGTAAAGTTACTTAGTTTGATGTTCAGAATGCTTAATTGACGCTATGTGAAGGGTCTGTTTACACCCTGTATACCGTTTAGTCCACTCTCGGCCCCTCGACCCCCAAAAAATAATGTGTCCACTGGACCCCTAATTATAGTTTATTCTGGACCCTTGGGGGTCAAGAGATGATTTTTATTTTCCAGCCAAGTTTTAGTTTCCTCTCGACCCCCGAAGTACCTACGATGATAAATCATCAGTCTACCATAAAGTTGAATTCTTTTTAACTAAAATACCGGCAATATATTTTTTATAATACTTATTTGTAGTCGAGTGCAATTAGAAAATAAGGTGGAACGAAGTTTATAGTGCTCGGATTTTCATGGGACTTTTTTTATTGAGTTTCTAGAGGACTGCAGAAGAAAGTTAAAAAATAAAATTCACCACTCGCGATTTTTTTTTTTAATATTTCTGTTGGAATATTTTTTTTTTCGTAAATGAAAAACTTCAAATTCGACGGATTCATATTGTGGCGTAAAAGTGTGACTTGGGTGCATGCATTAAACGCCAATTTGGTCTGTTTCTTTGTTCATTGTTGTCGATGTAATACATATTTCAATTATTTTTTGAAAATTTCCTATTTTTTCAATTATTACTAAAATATCTAATTTTAAGACTAAGATTTCTTTTTGATTTGAGATTGGTAACTGATGTTTTTTCACAGATAACTAGACGTGTAGTGTATAAGCTATGTTCTAAGTTATCTATACCTATGTATGCCACACGTGTACTCAAATACTAATACTTACTAATAAATTACTCAGTGTTTAATCAGCAGTCAGAGCGTTTCATTCTCCTCTAATATCCAACCTTTACAGACGTAACAATATTCAAGAAAACCATTTTCATGAGTGAGTGACTTAAAATTCATTTGCGAAGTCGTCTATGTTATTGAAGTCAATCTTTTTTCGAAATGTTTCTATGAAATTCAATGTGCAAATTATTGTTCAAATCCTCATTTTATTAGCTATCTAATGAGGTATAATAACTAGAAAAAGATATAAGGATACTTGTTCAACATTAGTTAGTGCTGAAAAAGTAAAACATGACAAAAGGCCTTTATCGCTAAGAATTGGTAGCGGTATCGGTATCGGTATTGATATTAAATTGCGCGCAGAGACCCAAGCCTGCAACTAATCTTAGATAGAAATCGTGAGAAATGGTTACGTTAGAATCACGATAATTTTTGTAAATTTACCAGCGCCCCTTTCCACCTTTGTCAGCAATAATCAACATTAATATTTTTATTAGTTTTTGTCATCTGTGAATAGCAGATATAATAAGGATATTTTCAGGATAATATTTAGGTTGACCGTCTTAGAAATATTTTGAGAAAAATGACTTTCTTCAACTTATACATAGACGATTTCCTGAAATTTATGAATTAATTTTTAGTCACTATTGTATATTTTTATATACTATTGTATATTATACGTCGGATATATTAGGATTTACTCCGTTAGGCTCGTACATCATGTGGGTAGACCATCGGTTTCGTGCTATGAAAACACACTGGGTGCGATACACTGTTTCCAGAAAAACTAACGAATTACTTGAGATTACAACTTAACACAATAACACGGGGCACAATGAATCGGGTACAGTTCCAAGACGTCTCAACTCCGCCGCGATCAGACATTGAATGTCACCCTCCCACGAGTTGGACATCAGGGCTCTGTACAAGCACGCTGTGTTGTGACTGGGAAGTAGGTCGCTTGATGGCACACAAGCGCGCTTTCCAATTCATTTTATGTCCGTACTAACGACCGGATCCGACATATATTTTTATTATTTTATTATATGTACGGATTCAATATTAGTTATAGAAAGAAGGTTGTTGATGTGACGGATTGATATTTTGAGTTAGGCTGGATAGACTTTTTGGATCACTCCGACATTGACGTTTGGGTTAAAAAAGAAGATACGTGTCAAACGAATTAGAGAAAATTTATATTTTTAATTAAAATAATCTGTCTTTTCAAATGTAATTCTCGATAGTTCAATTATTTCTGAACCTATATAGTAGTTATCAAGTGATTGGTACAAGTTCTGTACTAGTTACAAACATGTCTGATATACCGACTACAAGTGATAGTAAGGCGCATTTAAGATTTATAACTTCTCAGAGAAGAGGACGTGTACTGCTTCTGGAAGGTCAGCAATACCACGTCAAGAAGAAGTTTAAAAACGGGACATCATATTGGCGGTGCATTAATAGGCCTACATGCCAAGGAACTGTGACGATATTAGAAGAGGAAAGGAAAATTATCAAATCTAATGTGCTTTTATGCCAAACTAATAGTGCCAAAAATAAAGTGCAACAGGTCATGTCACTTTATAAAGAACGAGTGTCAAAGGATTTCAAACAGACAGACTGTTTAAATTATGATGCAGTGGTGGCGCTAAAGGTCCCCGTGCCAAATGTTATTAAAGAATTACCGCCATTTAAAAATATAAAATCAGGGCTTTACAAACACAGGAATAAAGCTTCAGGCGTAAAAAAAAGTTGTTATTCGGCCGCCAACGAAGTAGAAGTGCCTTATTTTTTTGAGAACTATTTATTATTTGACTATAACTATAGATCGGAGAGAATATTGGCATTTGCGAGTAGTAAAGCCAGGCAAATGATGTGCAATGTTGATCATTTTTTTTGTGACGGTACATTCAAAGTTTGCCCCCGTCCTTTTCTACAACTATATTCGATTCACGGCGAATTTGGGAGCTTAGAGGAAAATACCAATATTGTACCCTTAGTTTATGCCCTCTTAGGAAGTAAAAAGCAAACTACGTACAGCTTATTATTCAGTCTAATAAAAAAAGTGTTGCTTGATTGGAAGCCAATAAAATTTACAACAATAAAAAATTGATTTTGAAAGTGGACCCATGTTAGCATTAGAAAAAACTTTTCCTAAAATACAAATAAAAGGTGGTTTTTATCATTTCAACAGGGCTATTTGGAGAAAAGCCAAGGCTTTAAAATTAACGAAAAAAAAATAACGCGGAATCATATAGCTTTATGTACAGTTCTGGCACATCTTCCTCAAGAAGAAATAGATAATGGATTTCTTTATATCATGGAAGACAGCCCAGATGAACAGTGTGTGAAAGAATTTAAAGATTATTTCGCACAACAATGGTTTGAACACCGACTTATGAAAAATAAATGGTGTTGTTATGGTGAACGACATCGCACCACAACACAATTATTATCAATTACTTTCTGGGGATATCTCATTTATAAACTATGTCACATGTCACAGGCTTTTGGGACAAATAAACATTTTTACTTTTACTTTTTTTTTACCACTAATAAACTGGAAGGTTGGCATGCTATGCTAAATAGAAAATTAGCAAAAGCACCAACACTATCACACTACACTACACACACACCGCACTAGCACTTTTAGAAAATTATAGAAGATGATTCCAATTAGCAAAAAGTTCTTAAGATATTATTTTCAACACAATGTAGACAAATATCAGACGATATTGACAACGACAAATGCACTAGTTATATTCTGAATCAGTTTGATACCAGTAAGTCTTTGTTTAAAAAAATGAAAGATAAAGATAAAAGATAAAGATATATTTATTTCTAAGTATATGGTACATTGAGATCTTACATTATACATTGTTTCACATATACTACCATAGCTGGTGTAGAAATATTAAATTAACTGAGTACATGCAAATAATAGTCACTACAAGAATTTTAATAACTTAATAAAATTGTGCAATAACATTGATTTAGATTAATTGGTTATGATTATCATTAATGCAAAAATAGTAATTATTCTAAATAAAAAAAGAAAATTACTATCATTATGACCAAAAAATAATGTTATGTCAAAAATATAAGTTTTAATGTCAAAATATAAATTATAATTGCAAAATACTAATAGAATAATGTCAGAAAGTATGATTTAAAAATTCATTTACCGAATAAAAACACATGTCTAAGAGCCAAGCAAACATTTTAAATTTAAATTTGTAATTGGTAATGTTCTCAGGGCAGGTGGTAATTTATTATAAATTTTAATTGTCATACAATTGGCACTTCTGCTATAAAGTTGCAATCTCTGAGGAGGTACTAATAATTTCCCGGCATTTTTTTTATTTAATCTTTCAGAGACTTGTTCATTTAATTTGAATAAATGAGGATATTTTTTTTACAAATAAACAAACTTCAAAAATAATATTAAGTCCGTTTATTTATTAAGATTGTATACTTGTATGGTAAAGAGTTATTGCAGGTCATAAATAATGATTTCTACTTTAAGTATTCTCTAATATTGCTCGTTTATTTTTTTTAACACGCTTTTATTAGCTTGGTATGTATCTTC
Organism: Noctua fimbriata; assembly: GCA_905163415.1. NCBI lineage: Eukaryota > Metazoa > Arthropoda > Insecta > Lepidoptera > Noctuidae > Noctua > Noctua fimbriata. Next base: position 4,559,975 of record LR990929.1, on the reverse strand, counting down.
GTATCTATGTAACAAACTCTTTGAACTTGACGATTTTAACAAAATATCAATTGGATGTCAAAAAAAATACAACAGGAATCTTTTGAAAAAAAAAAACTAAAAAACACGCTTCTGTGACTAGCCGATCTACTCGCAAAGAGTAGAACAGTACATTTTAATATAAGTGGGAAAACTTTGTTATTGCATTCGAGGCGGAATTCACACTCGAGCCGCCAGGCGCGGTTGTTATGGAGCCGAGAACTGCAGGTTTCGGTAGGCCTTTTTTCCGCGCTTTGGTTTCGCCAGGTTGAAGAAGAAGCAAAGGTATGATGCCGCTAAACAGCTTAATATGAAAAATAGAAAATTCAAATATCTTTGAATTAAGAACACAAATACATGTTAATTTGTTCATAAAAGTAAATAATTGTTTCAAATAATCATGTTTATTCCCGCGGCTTCGCCCGCGTGGAGTTCGGGATCTGCTCACGGGATCTTACTTTATCTTAATTTTGCCTTTAGTCTGTACCTAAATATTAATTTTAGGTACTTACAAACTAGGGGTTGAAAGTGGACGAGGTATGCTTGTCCTTTGTATGAAAATTCAAACTCACTCCCTGGGGGTCGAGTGTGAATTATGTTTTAGGATTGATTTGATTTTTTTAGGGGTCGAGGGGCCGAGAGTGGACTAAACGACATATACAAGGTGTAAACTGACCCTTCACGTAACTGTCAATCAAGCAATCTGTACATAAAACTAAGTAACTCTAAGCAAAAAAATACTGCTGGAAAAGGACTTTTTATTTGTTGAAAAATCACGTTTTAATGTAGGACTCGTTGTGGGGTTATGGAGGTATTTAAAGTAAGGTAAGGTATAATATAACATTAAAAACTTTTATTTAATAAGAAAAAACCTGTGAAAAAGTTAGAACTTTGGCCCCCAATATTCGTAATAAAAAGGTTCAAAAATGATCGCAAGGGGAAAACAAGTGCCTTTAGGGTTCGTTGGGGTATTTTTACACCCGTTATAGTAGGTTTGGGTGATGTTGATAATAATTATCACACCTGTATGTGTATACTTTTGCGGACAAGCCTTAGTCTAATTTTTGACAAATTTAAAACTACAAATTGTAACATGATTATATTATTATCTCAAATGTATACAAATCTCGACCAGTATGAACCTTCTGTAGGCCTTACAACATTTCCTGTGTGAAGGTATCGATCGACGTTCAAAACAATATTTACCTGTGGTAAGTTTGTCTTCTTAACTTCGTTTTTACTTTTGTTGACTTTTTTGAACTGTGTGTGTGAAGAAACCAACAATCTTTTAATTAAAAATCATCATCATCATCATCTGACTATCCATTTCCCAACTATGTTAGGGTCGGCTTCCAGTCTAACCGGATGAAACCGAGTACCCGTATTTTACATGGAGCGACTGCCAACCTGACCTCCACAACCCAGTTAGTACTAGGTAATACAATACCCCTTGGTAAGACTAGTTGTCAGACTTTTTGAGCCACTGACTACCTGTAACGACTGTCAAAGATCTACAAATGATAGCCAGGACCAACGGTTTAACGTGCTTACCGAGGTACGGAGGAAACTCGGTATGAAATGGGTGGCCACCCATCAACAGACCAACCTAGGCAAGCACGGCTTAACCTAACGATCGATCCGAGCGGCTGTTATTATTTAGACACGAGCTCCTCCTTTTAATTAAAAATCATTTCAAGAAATTTATGAATTACCTTGAGTTTCCAACACGACAATAAACTAATGTGTAACCTTAAACCATCTTCTTAATAAATATATAAACTTATAATTACAATCTTCCATACAAATCTTATTGTAATCCTAAGAACAGACTTGACTTAATTAATGAAATTGCTTTAATCACATTTGAATAACAATCAGACGAAGTAAACTTAGGGTTATCAAATCTAATTCTCTAAGTAATCCAGTTTCAGACAAGTTTAGGACTAGGCATGTGTGGAGACATATTTCTTAGTCCATTTGATAAAGGCTATATGTCTAAAGGTCTGAATACACGGAGTGACTTACAAGCAGTTAGTGTAAAGTTTGCACAAAAAATGCACGTTTAAAGGACATGTATGTCTAGCAAGCCCGAAGGCACCTAAGAAGCCGGTTCCTGCTGGCTTTCCTTCGAGAACAAGGCACTCTATGTAGTATCTACTTTAAGTCCAGTAAAGAAAGAAAGAAACAAAGAAAGAAAAAGTATTTTTTAGACTCACACAGGACAAAACAAAAAAATAATGGTTGAATTAACAATAAAACGAAAATTATATAAAAAGTAAACAAGAAAAAGATAAAACAAATGAAATTGGTATATCAGCAAGGTGCTGCAGCATTTCAAAAAAGTCATTCTGAAAGGGCCCAAAGTGATGAGTCAGATACGAATATTAATTTATAATACAAAATATAGTGTACAACCAATAAACAAATAGTATTACAACTCGTTTGCAAGATGTCTTAACTTTACGTAGTTTTCTTGTTCCTTTTTCAGTGGGAAATATTTTATTGATACTCCAAAACTTATTGATTTGTCGCATCATTCGAAAAATCAATAAGTTTGCCGCCTGTTTTTGATCCTGTAAAACATTTTGGTGTTTTTTTTTTGTATCAATGAGACAATTTTTTTTTGCGATTTTTTAAGTTGGAAGCAGCTCTCAGTTACTTGGCTAGGCCACACCACACAAAGAGGATCTAGTAGGTAGGTATACTAGCGTGTAGAGGGGCCTTAAGTCTGGGTCTACTTTCAAGGGCAAAAGACGAACATGTAGTACTTGAGTGACTATTTGCTCGGGACTCGCAAATTGTTGTTGAAATAACTCAAATAGCTATGTAGTGTCTGTCTGACAATATGCTTGATTAAATTTCGTTTAGTCTTACATTTATTTTTATATCTATGTATTTTTTTTAAACGTTGCCTCTCACTGTATCATCACCAGCCTATAGCAGTCCACTGCTGGACATAGGCCTTCTCAATCGCACTCCATTCAACTCGATTTTCAGCAACTCATCCAGTTGTTACCAGCCACCCTGCGAAGATCGTCACTGTATATTTCTCCTGTGTTATGGGTACGTTTACAAACATTTAAACTCGCATACATAAGCACCCAGACCCGGAACAACTATCTGTAGGCCGCACAAATATTTGTTCCGTGCGGGGATCGAACCCGCGGACAGACACGCAATGCAGAGTCAATCGCTCAGCCACTGCGCCAACCGTGCCGTCAAATTATACAATGAATGTATTGCTACTTTTATAAAACAGCACGATAAAGTTGGACTATAAGATAATGAAGATATCCTATTTTTACGTTTGAAAACTTAAAACTTTAGCTCACTTTGGGAAATGAGGAATGGCGAAATATTTATGGTTAAAACATACCTCTCTGTGGTAGAGAGACTAAAAAATATTTTAGACTCGTTACTAACTAATATCCTGCGGGTGGTATTCTTTCAAATACCTTAAATGGGGGTTGCAAGTACCGTTTACGCATTTTTTTCTTCGGCCATTTTACTGTCCTAGAGGGGATCCATAGTATTTACACACATATAGTGTATTTACAGTCAAGAGGAGCTCGAGGCTGAATAATAACAAAAGCTCGGGTCGATCCTCAGGTTAAACCGCGTTTCCATACAGAGTTTCCTCCGTGCTTCGAAAAGCACGTTAAGCCGTTGGTCCCGGCGGTCATTTGTAAATCTTTGACAGTCGTTACAGGTAGTCAGTGATCTGAAAGTCTGACAACCAGTCTTACCAAGGGGTATCGTATTATCCAGTACTAGCTGAGTTGTGGAGGTCAGATATGCAGTTGCTCCATGTAAAATACTGGTATTCAGCTGCATCCGGTAAGACTGGAAGCCGGCCCAAATAGAGTTGAGAAAAGGCTTCGCTGATGATGATGATGAGTGTATTTACTAGGTTTGTTCTCACAGAATTAACAAAACATGGAACATTTGTTCAAAACCAAGTCACAAAATTGTTATTCAAGATATTGGGTGGCTTCTTTCGAGTTTTTATTAAAATGTCAAAAAACTTTCTAGTTACGAAACCCTTTACGTAAGTAAAATATTTCAAAAGAATATAACAAGCAAAGTTAGTTAGTTTAGTTGGATATTCTAAGAACACGAAATAGAATACAATATTATTTTCGAGGAAAAATGTTACCAAAACAACTATGACTAAACATCACGCCCGTTTCTTCGCAGTGTAAGGCAGAGGTGTACCTAATTGTACACCCACAAGTAATGATAAGTCCTATGTTATAGGGGGCCAACTCATTGCCAGGCACTGTGCACAAATTAAGACACCAGGCAAAAAAAAACCCGGCCAATACCAACCAATAAAAGAACAATATTTATAACGATCATACATACACTCAACAGTAAAACTAAATTTGTTTTTCATAGTATGTTAATGAAAAACAATTTATCGGCTTTAGAAGCAAATATCTCATCAACCATTGACTTAAGAAAACAGTATTTTAGGAACCTCGATATTTAAGGCTGTCGATAGACACCCCACACAGTTTATACGTAGAAATATTCTTGAAAACTGGTTCATATTGCACTACGATAAAGTTCAACATGCAATTTCACACTCGTGGTTGGGCAGACAGATAAACAAACGGACCGACAGGATAAATCTATAAGGGTTCCGTTTTTGCCATTTAGCAAGGGAACCCTAAAAACTACTTTTTCAATTACTTCATAGAACTGAGAGAATTTACGAGAACTTCTCATAGTATTTTGAGACAAGTAGCTATCTGGGACATGTGCTCGTTTATCTTTCAATTTAAGTCTTCACTCACAAAATTCTCTCAAAGACGATTTTGTCGAGAAACTTGGTCTTCTCTATCCTAAAACCGCTTTCATTAAAGTTGAACAATTCGCTAAAGTTATTATTTATTCATTGGTTTAAAGGTTAGAACAAGCGCGGAGACAGATTTCGCTTTTGCTGACATAAAATCGGCTTTACCGAACGTTTTATTAAGCCTGCGTCCTTCTACCAAAAATATCATTATCATCGCGTTCATTTTGTTCGGTAAACCTGAACACGTCGACAGAGAGTGCCTTCGGGTTTTCCATACAAATTCGTGACAGTATATAAAATCGTATTTTCGACTGATCGCTTTGGTTAGGTTGCGGGGAACGTCAACAGGGCCACGTCACGACGTCGTTTGGTCGACGTGATGTGATGTATAAAACCGATCTTTGTGAATTCTGCGTTTTACCACTAAACGCCTACATATGAAGGTCGTATTAAACATGCATATTTCAATTAACGAAGTCTTCGGGAATACAGTTGATCTGCATGTTAAATTATGCCCCCTTCGTGATCTCAGGCGGCGCACCTTGCGACGTGTTTGTCGCAAGTCGTTCCGCGGTAACTCGTAGCATCCTCAAAGCAACTTTCTTCTTTTTTTTATAATTTATAAGCCTTAATTTAACTTGCTTTATTATTAGTTAGTATGTATTGGTAAAATCTTACAACTGAATTTCAAATCAGTTCCCCTCAACCGACTAAGCTGTAATTTTGTACACAGTTTTGGTTCTGGTGACAATACATTTTTATGATAGACAAGACTTGATTTTGTAGCCAGGATCGTCTCCACACGAAAGAACTCCTGTACGGTTAATAGCACGAAACTTTGTATACGCGTTAAATTTTGATGTATAAGCCTAATTTTCTTTTTTTATATAATATTTTTTTATTATTTTATATTTTAGTTTTTTACGCAGTTGCTGACGTAGCCCACGTGTAACCAGAGCTTGCAGCTCGTGGCCAAGCAGATAAAGAAATGTTGGATGAGGACTTTTACTAAGAAAACGAAATGTATATGCGATAGTATTCCCTCTCTGTAGAACTTAAGAGTCCGAAAGTAAGTTGGAAGAAACCCGTGGGGATTATATGGGTTAAAGTTCGACATAACTTTTTGGCATCTTCGGAAGAAGAAAACCTAAGAAGTATCCGCCAAGGAAATAAAATGAGTGTTGGTTTGTTTTTCACAGGGGAGAAGCGTCATGTTATGTGACAAATTAGTTCACAAATAGAAAATTATTAATACCTTATCTACTGATTAGTTTCTTGTCTTTAAGAAAATTAATTATGTAGCTACATAATTTCAATCATGACTGCCTCGTTGGTCGAGTGATGTCAAGCGCGACTGCTGAGCATGAGGTCCTGGGTTGATTCCCGGGACGGGCAATGTTATTGAGTTTTTCCATCAGAAATTTCTCAGTAGCACGGAGTCTGGATTTGTGCCCAGTTGATGGCAATAGGTTCTCCCCGTATTACATGGGGCGTAAATGTAGCTGGCGAAATGTGGGTATGCTATTAAGTACACCTCTGCCTAACCCTCCGAGGAGTACAGGCGTGACGTTATGTTACAATTTCAATCGTCATGATCAGCCTATGTTAAGCAGCCTTCTACATTAACCCTCTATTCTCACAACAAACCTAACTAAGAAAGTTATAACTTGGAAAAGTCGTCTAAGTAACTCTTTTACGGTTACCTGAAGTAGAACTAAAATGCTTCTTAGAACCAGGTACCTAATTTAGTAATTTAGCCTGTTTTATTAAGTTTAGGTAGTTGAAAGAAGAAAACTTGATTACGCGAAGCTTCCTAACGATTTCTCATTTTCTGAGAAAATAGGCTCAAAACTGAGAAATATAGTATCTAGAAGGAGTTTCAGACGGCCTTGGTTAAATCTTGCGGTACCTTCATGACAGTTTGCCTATCCGTGTTCTAAGAATCGTATCTACAACATTAGTTTTATGCGAAACCTGAAACACGTGTCTAGTATTTTTATGTAAAGAATCTATGTACAAAATTTCAAAACTGTATCATGAAAAATCACAAAGTTATAAGCTTGTTCTGTTACCTGGTTGTCCGAATAAAAGCGTGGTCACCACGCAGTGCGTCACGCGCGCGCCTCCAGCGTCGCCTTGAGCTCATTGATAATAATAATTTGGCAGTAGGTACCTAAATTATTGCGATAAGTACTAAATGTCGCTCATTGCCAACTTGTAACTTTTTTTAAATATTTTTGGGAGAAAATATAACATGGTTTAAAAGTTATTGGAATCGATTCAGTTACTTATTCTGAACAAACTATATTCAGGTTTCGCATATACTAAAAATAATGTTGTATAAACAAAGCAAAATGATTACTTGAGTAAATTATTTACATAAGGGTGTTACCACACCAATCGATCGATCGCCGATCACCAATCAATCGATGGTAGAAATGTCGATGATCGATCAATTGGTGTAGTAGAAACTGTCAATCTACGTCGACTTGTCCATTCTACCATCGATCGATTGGTGTAGTAACCCTAAGATACGATTTTTATTTTGTAGTTTAGTAATTGCTTGAAGTTAGAACTGTCAAAAGTTTGAATACTTAGCTTTGCTTTTTTTGATTGTTCTTACTTCGTTCAAATTCTTGTCTATTGCATAAAAATGCTTGCATAAATAATTACTTAAACTCTATTATATTTTAAATCATTGAACATTTTAACTTTGCCCTCTTTGTTTATAATAGAAACGGCTTTGTTTGTGAAATGTAATCCAAATCTATTTCAAAAATTATCAGAGGTCAGAAAAAATCCAATACGGACTCAATACGTCAATAAATTATGTCAAGTGAAATGTAAAACCGCACTAATGCAAAAAAGTTTTTTTGGTATCGCCCCACGCATATATAATAAAGTACCCAATGTTATAAAAAACATGACTGTATTAAGATTTAAAAGGGCGCTAAAGGAAATTTTAATTATGAAAAGCTATTACTTAATTGACGACTTTCTAAATGATGATTCACTGACTGATTGATATACTTACTGTCACTACCTACTTTTACTCTAATTGAAATATTGTTATTCAAGTTGGCATAATATTATTCCGTTTGACTTTACATATTATTTTTTATTTTTTATTACTTTGACCATATTGACATTTTTTAATTTTTTTTTTTTATTATTGTATACAATTCTAATGACATGCCCTTTATTTTAAATTTATAATTGTAAACAAACCATTTGCATGCCCATGTGACGGCAAAATGTGGAGAACCTTATTATAAAAGAACATCTATGTACCTATTACCCATGTTTGCAAAGAAATAAATGATTTGATTTGATTTGATTTGATTCTAGTGATTACTTTAACTTAACTATAGTGACAGGTGTTAATCTATTTGTGTTTGTGTGGAAGTAGGTTGGTTACGAGTATGTTTTTTTAAATTTTATTACGTTTGTTTTATGTTCTATTTTTCAACGCACGTATTGGACTACTTCTAAACTTAACTTTCAGACTGCATGAATGATTTCCTTTACAGAAAATTGCACACAGGTAAAGTTTGATTGCACGTTTGTAAAGCCACTTCTAGGTGTTTTTATTCATTGACCAAAGTTTGTATTTTAATTACTGTTCTAGTTTACTTCATTTGGGATTTGGTATTCGTTTATACCCATTTTGTTTGCTGTTTATTGTATTTTGTATTAGTTTATCTTGTTTAAGATATTGGAAGGAATGTTTTGAACACAACATCGTTGCCCATTGCATGGATCCTTTTTAAGAGTGAATTGCTTTTACCGTCTACATCATCACCACGTTTTGGAGATGTATTGATGATAAGTAGTACTAGCTGTTGTCCGCGACAGAGAAGAGTGGCAGAAGAAAGGGGAGGCCTATAATAATAGTAATAAATACAGTTAGTACAGCAGTCATTGTGCCGATAGTCGTGTCGCCCGATGGCTTAATAGCCAATAGCCTCGACCAACATCTGAGGAGGCTCTCGGTTGGCAGCTTAATCAAGGGCTTGTTTCAGAAAACATTACTTCTGGCCACGGCGCGTATCGTTAGGAGGTTCCTCCCTCAAGAGCCCTCACCACCGGTAGCTTGGATCCTGTTCCCGATGCCGGTGGGCTACTATGTTTATATTTATAAATGTTTTTTATATTACTTTGTATAGGAATATTAAAAAATATAAAGTATATGTAAAGAAAATAAATAAAGGGATTAATATATATACATTTATTTCAGATAACTTGATTAATGCTCGATTTATATTCAAATAAAATAAAATAAATTAACATGGAAATCAACATCAGAATTTAAAAAAATAGTAATATTAAAATTAAAAAAGATAAAATAATAATAAGATAAAATTAAAATACATTTAAATTAAAATAAGATAAAATTAAAATACAATTAAATTAAAATAAGATAAAATAAAAATAAATTAAAATTAAAATATTTTCTTATTCCAGAATGGACGGATTAAGCAGCCCATTATAGACCTGTGGCCTTCTTTATTTATCATTGTAGATATCAATCTTTTCGAAACCATGGAAACCGGAATAATCCCTCTAAAAGTATGACATTACGTCAACACAAATAATTTATATCGATGACATGTTTATTTTCCCTACAAATAACCCTTCTATATTGTTGGAATTGACAATCTTGTCCGCAAATTCGATCTTGCAGCGTGTCTGGAGTATGTACTACAAAGTTTTCTTATGGTCGATCAGTTTTCAACCTTATTTTTTAAGACATAAGGGTGAAAAGTGGAAGACCGTCAGTGAGCCCGGTAGTACTTCAGTTTAAAAGGCCCTTGGAGTTCCGATGAAGTTGCGGCGAACCCATTTGCAACTCTGCATGTTTAACCAAGTTGAAAGTGGACAGGCTGCTTAGCTACATATTTTGATGGGTTGTTGGTGACGCTTATAAGTTAGTGAGACGCCAATTTTGTATACAGTCTTATTTAGGATCTCAATGTGGTTTGAAAACTCAAACTCAAAGCATTTATTTCAATTAGACCACCACAGGCACTTTTGAATGTCAAATAAAACAAAAAAAAGCGAAGTTACAGTCACAGTCACAAGGCATAATAACTTGAGAAAGTACTGTAGTTGCACATTCCAAAGCGTAGATCTCTATGGAGAAGAATGGGCAAGAAACTCCATGGACACTCTTTTAAATCAAAATATTCTTACAAAATCTTGGTTACATCGTTCATGTTGAGATTATACGTATATGTGAGAAAGATGTAGAAAGACGTGCACATTAAGAGCGCCCGGAGTAAAAGATAAAAACAACAATGAAAAAATAAAGTAGTTAGAATAAACCGTGGCACCTGGTGGCGAAAATTAAGTATAGATGTTTGTGATTAAATTAATTTGTTGTTACGTTCATGTACATGTGAGCTATCTTAAGTAATTGGTTAGGTATCAGCATAAAACTCAGAGTAATGGTTCATTTATAAATAATAAATACAATTAACTTTACTCCAACAAAGTACCTAGTTGATGATTAAAAACATTATCAGTTGTCTCTTCGTACTGACTGCCTCGTTGGTCGAGTAATCGCAAGCGCGACTGCGTAGCATGAGGTCCTGGGTTCGATTCCCGGATCGGGCAAAGTGTTATTGAGTTTATCCACCTGGCATTTCTTAGTAGCAGTCAGGGAGTTTGGACTGCCCGGTTGATGGCAATAGGCTTGCCCTCTATTACATGGAATTTAAAACATAAATGGCGAAATGTAGGTGTGATATTAGGTACACTTCTGTCTAACCCTTCGGGGGTTACAGGCGTGATGTTATGTTATGTATGTTGTTTAGTCATCAATTATGATTGACGAGTCCTGTTATAAAAATTGCAGAATATCGCCTTCAATACGTCATTAAGAGTTAGGAATAAATATCAGTATCAAATATCTAGTCTTTACAAATGATAAATCAAGCCTAATCCGACACATCGTCAGACAGTTTAGCTCAGTAGAAACCTAATCAACCGCAAAATATAGGTCAGAACCAATATATTGTAACGACCTTAGTTAATAGATTTTTGGTCTAGAAATATAACATGATGCTCTCTTTGGTTTTGTTATACAGGCTGAATTTTTCAAGTGGGCGTGGATAGCCATATCCGAAACGACGAAAAATACTCAATGTAGTCTCCGGCCCGATTTTGTTGAAAACTGCATCAAGTGAATTTTTGAAAAATAATATTCTAGCCAGGAATCGAACCAGTTGATTTTGGAAAAAAACTTACTTTAGTATTACACCATTCGATAATGTCGCCAATAGGGAGACTAACGGCAAACTTTAGGAAAATGTTAATTTACTTTCCTTTAACTTGATGTATTCATCATTAAGTATTTTTCGCTATTCCTTTTAGTGTCGGATTTGGCTATCGAAACCGACATGAAAAGTTCTCCCTGTTTATGTAATACATAAAAGGCTACATTATTTCGATATGTATACTAGAAATCTGGAACGTCTAATTTTCATTTTCGTAAATCTAAAGCTCTGACCAAACTCAAGCGGATGGCGCACGGGATTCGGGAACAAATTTGGCTGCACCACTTATTGTGTTTACTGACATGATGGTATTCAAAGTGATGCGAATAGTCGTGAAACTTCTCAATCATTAAAACAATTCTCCTTCTTAGCGTGTCGATAGCAATCTAAATTGTGTCCGCTACGAACTGAGCTACTAGTTTGGCGCTTTCAGTAGCGTCCATCAGTTCCTGTAGTGAACAAACAACAGGACACGCAGGCAAGATATTAAGTGTGCCTTCCTTTGTGGAACAGCACCATATTTACACTTCAGGGCAGAGTCATTAATGAATCTCCATCTGAGCAGGTTTTCCTTGCGGCCACCAACTTGGGTCCGGAGTCTATTTAAAGACTTCCATGTCAGCCATGGTAACAGGCCAGGTGGGAGATTTTCAGCAGGTGTAATGAGTGGGTTAGATAAGGATGCACTACCTGGCCACAGCTTTAGTCTTTCCGTAGACCGCTCGTGAGTGAAAAAAAATTATTTGCATTGTCCCGCATTCCGCCCGGAGCTCGCCTGAGTATGTACATACCATATATCTGTACCAAGTCTTGCTAATTAGGGAACTTGCGCTAACAATGGGTAGTCAATCATCTTCGAGGTAACTAAGCCCTTATCAATTACTGAGTAAGGTATTGTACTATTAATGGGAGACGTTGAGAGATTTTACTGATGAATGTGTTGAAATTGGGCTTATAAAATCATAGTCTTTTAAATAATTACATACCATCTAGCTTGTAATCCCCGAAGGTTTATTCAAAGGTGTACTTAATATTACACCCATGATTATAGGCGTGATGTTAAAGCGTGATAAAGATAAAAAAATAAGTATATCTGGTATTTCACATTGATTGAAACGGTGTGCAATTATGAAAAATATTGTTTTAAGCTTCCACAGTTTACAACTAAACTTATACTGTCGCTTACGGGATATCTTCCTTGCGTTGCGTTTTATTTTTATTCGCGTCGAAATATCGGGAGCTCAAAACAATAGACAATCACGGAAGATATCCCGTAAGTGACAGTATAAGTTTATGAAACATATGCTTCTAGAATCTTCAATTTCCCTCCTTGAACAGAAATAGTATAATATTTAATTCTCAAAAACAGTTTTTTTCTTTCCCCTAATTATAAACTAACTTATACGAACAACTGTTACCAATGTATCCAACGTGGTATAATTTATGTAATCGACTTAGTCTATTGCGTCCACTGTTGGGGGAAGCCTAAGTTATGTAAACCTTATGGTAATCAAGCTATCTACATCCCTAACTTGTTGGAGGGGAAAACGGTACAGGCGCCATTAAGTGGATTAAAAAGCATTAAATGACCCGTACTAATTACCTGTGGGAATAATTGAGTGTTTCATTGCAGTATCTTTTGGATTGTCCATTATGTCCGTAACTTACATCAACATCATTCTTTTGCACTTATCCCAATTTATTTGGGCTCGGCGCAAAATGTCTTCTTCTTCCATACTTCTCTATTACTCGTCATCTCATCAGACACCTCCTTTCTTGACATATCATTCTTTAGTCCATCCATCGTTTCTTTGGTTTTCCTCTACTCTTAAACCCATCTACATTCATACTACGACATTTTCCTTATTCCTCCGCATCACATGCCCATACCACGGCAACCGGTTATCACACAACTTTTCAGTCACCGGCGCCACTTTCAGACTTACAATGGGTGTAAAAGTACCCTTAACGAAGCCGAAAAGCACAGGTCTCCCCGTCATTGTGATATTCTTTTTGTCTAGACTATACCTTGAAACCCTCTAGTTACGGAGATATTGGGTGTCAAAGTTCCAACTTTTTCACAAGTTTTTTTATATACAAGTTTTTAATGTTATATCTTTACTTAACATACCTCCACGGCCCCCATACTATTTAATGTATCCATCAGTACAATGTTTTGAGTGCGTTACGTAGGGTCCTACCGTAAAAAGTGATATTTCTCCACAAAAAGAGTCATTTCTCAGCAATAATTTTTGCTCAGAGTTACTAAGTTTGAAGTACACAATGCTTGGTTGACGGCTTCGTGAAGTGTCCGTTTACACCTTATTTAGGACATTGGCATAATAAGCCTTTAATCTTCCCATGGCTGGGACACAGGCTTCCCACTGTAAGTGGAAATAGGCCAAACACGCGAGTTCAGAGAGGGTTGCTAGTTGTCTCATGTGTTAGACCAATTGGTTTTATGTTTCGTCACCGTTATGAGAGCAGTAGTAATGAAATAAACACAAAGTAAATTGGCGCCTGGGCTCCTATTGTTCGAACTCACAATTCACGTACACATCACGTAGGTCTGGGCTTTACCACTGCTCAGGGAACCCAAAAGGAAGAATGAGACTACGGTCTTTCTTCTTTATCGTCTGGTTAGTGCCTAACCTGGTGTCAGAGTTCTCATGCCGCCCATGGGTCTCTGACTTGGCTTTACATGCCATCGAAAAAAATCATCAAAGTAAGTGATAATTATACAATACGCACATGAATTCGAAAAATCAGAGGTGTCTTAGGTTTGAACTACGGTTATTTTTCAGATTAAAATTAATGAAACCCAAAATTTTTGCATTTTTGTGCTGAGATAATTATCCAGATTGCATGTGTGGTTGTTTTATCTAAATACGTCTAACCTTGTAGGAGCTGTTGAGTAACTAATAAAGTAACATAATATCAATTTGTCTAATGAGTTTGGCCTCGTTGGTCTAGTGGTCGCAATCGCGACTGCTGAGCATGAGGCCCTGGGGTCGATTCCTGGTTCGGGAAAATTGTTATTGGGTTTTCCATCATGAATTTCTCAGTAGCAGCCACGGGTCTGGATTTGTCCCCGGTTGATGGCAACAGACTCGCCACCTATTACATGGGACTTAAACATAACTGGAGAAATGTGGGTGTACTATTAGGTACATCTCTGCCTAAACCTTACAGGGATGTTATGTTATGTTAATGAGTTTGGCGCCTTTATCACCTAGGTTTTAAAACAGACCTTCTATTACCGAAAAAATCATACGTTTTCACATTCCTTTCAAAAAAAATTATCCTTCAAGTGGGCCTTTATTCAATGTTATTTCCTCGAACGTTTATAACCAACGTCTGGGCATAAAAGCCAAGTTTTTGTTTGGCATACAATGGCGGATGAACAATAGGCCTGGTACAGTCGCCGACACTTCAATTGATAAGAGAATTTATGAGCCTGAGGAGACGTGATGAAGTCTTGAAGTAAGAGGCGTTTGTTCATTACGGTAGGAGAAGAATGGGCTTTAAAATGTGAGATAAAATGTCAAGTGGTTTTTCGTCGTCTCTGAGAGTTATTTTGAGCAGTTCTTTAAAGAAATGTGGTATTTTATTCGTCTCTACATATTTACATTATTTACAAACTAAAAATCGATCTAAAATAATAGTAAAAATAATGTACCTATCTACAAGTATCAAAACGAGAAAGGAATACCATGGCGTCAAACAATTCGACCACATCGCTGACAGTATTAAAAGTACCCAGAAGGCAGGCAGCATTGTCACGTTGGGTGGCAATACTGATTCTTTGGCTAAAAAAAGGCCAGCCTTCTGTCAGGTCACGTGAAGAGTCGACCAACCGCATGGAAATTGAAATTACAAAGAAATTTTATCAACAAATATAAAATCTTGACTACTGGTTTTATTTCTATATCATCTTTCCTAATAAAACTCCGAAAATACGCTATGTACATAAACACACCCATCACACAAAAAGCAATATGCTCTAACAAAATCTAGTACAAATAAAAAGATTACTACCCACTTTCGGGTCCTCAAATTAGTCACGCTCAAGGCCAAACCCTCAATGTAAGTAAATAATAACTCGTAATATTACGTAGAAGGGTTTACTACAAAGCTTGATAAGTACTTATTGAGCGTAAACATCTTGGAAATATCGGCAGATATGGGCTTTGGTAAAGCCTTCGAATGCCGATATAATCACGCAGCTATTGCCTGGTGAGCGCGCCTGTACCATCGGAGCACCCCATTTAATCCTTCTTTGAGGTTTTGACATATTTACTGTGTAAGCTGTGCGCGATGGTACATTAAAATTGAATTTTAACGGCGACAGTACAGTTATGTGCATGAAATTTAACATGCATGAATTTTACACAAAATGACACAGTTCCGTAGGTGACCGAATCCCTTCTGCTGACGACATTGCCGCCTGTCGTCTTAGTAATAGTAAAAAGTTCTGTTGCTGCGGTCTGTGATAGCGATCGGGGGCTTTGTCGCTGCGGTATGCGGATATTTCAATTATTACTTACGTGGGAAT
Organism: Noctua fimbriata; assembly: GCA_905163415.1. Taxonomy (NCBI): domain Eukaryota; kingdom Metazoa; phylum Arthropoda; class Insecta; order Lepidoptera; family Noctuidae; genus Noctua; species Noctua fimbriata. Next base: position 4,544,323 of record LR990929.1, on the reverse strand, counting down.
AAAATTGGATAAGATTAACAGTAGAAGAAGACATACTGCGCCGGGTTGGCGCAGTATGAGTGTAAAAATACTCTTAATGAAACCGAAAGTCACTTGTTCTCCTCGTCGCCGTCGTTGCGATCACTTTTTTGTTCTGGAACATACCTTCTAGTAACGGAGATATTGGGGGAGAAAGTTCCAAATTTTACACATTTTTTTAATGTTATCACTTAAGCTTAAATGCCTCCTTGATTTCTAATATTCAATGCATCCATCATCAGCAATATGTTTTGAGTGCGTTACATTTAAGCCTCCGTAAAACGCGATTTTTCACCCCAAAAAAAAGTCGTTTCCCAGCAATCATTTTTGCGTCGAGTTACTTAGTTTGATGTACCTAATGCTTGGTTGGCGGCTGCGTGAAGGGTCCGTTTACACGTTGTATGGTCTTCTTTTACCTTAACTGAATTAAGATGAGGGCAGGAGGATGGTGATGACGACTCTCGGTAAAAATTGTTGTTGAATAATTGAAATGTAAAGATATTTTTTCAGGTGATATTACCACGTTGTATTTCGGGTAAATAAAGTATTTTAATTGAGCGCCATTATGGAGAATTGTGTCGTAATTAAGTTCAGTAATTTTATTAAGCTCGTGGTTTGGCTGTAATCAACAATTAAGGAGTTGCCCTTTTCCTCCTAGTCGTAATCTGGAATGGAGGCTTTCAGTTGAATTATTTTCTAGTACTTTAGATAATTACTGTGCGATCATTTAACTCCAAGTGCTAGATTTTTAAATACACAGGTATTTAAGAATCAGTCATTTGGAGGTAAAAGATACTTTTTTCCTTTTTTTCTTTCTTTCTGAGAACTAAATACTCGATTTTTAATCTTATTCGAGAGTGAGAAAGAGATGGCGTTAGACGCCCTCTATAGCTCCGTCTCTTTCTCACACTGGAGTGACATTAAGACAATACTGCTTTAAGACGTCATGGTAACCCCCCCTTTTTTCAGATAGAAAATCATCAAATGACCCCTCCCGCTCTGGGCGAAGCGGAAAGGAGTACGAACATTGTACTGACTAAAACCCATCGGTGTGCGGTTCTCTCTCCCTCACGTTCTACCACCTCCTTCGCTGCGCGGAAAGAAGTGACAGCTGCCCATTCCCTCTCATGGATTGAACCAGGGCTGGACGCGAGAGGTCACCGCCGCCAATCGCCGCTACGAGGATACCTCAGCCCAAGCGAAGCAGATCTCCACGGTGTGCTTCACCGTGTCTTTTGGGCGATCTTCGCAATAGTATGGTAACCGCCCTGACCTAAAGTAATAGTAGTGTTACTTTGTTTCAAACATTTTAAATGTGGGTGTACTATAAGCACACCTCTGCATCTCCTTTCGGAGAATAGGTGGGCGTAATGTTTTGTGCAGAAAATTCCCAGCAAGTTTATAAGGTCAGACGTTAATTAAAATGGCCGACTGTGTGTTCAGCTAATGACGATGATGTGCCGACAATGTTAACAAGAAAACATAGAAACGCATTGTATTTTAAAAACGAACCTCCAGCTGTCAATCAATTTACTTAATGAATTTTGTCAATACATACAGGGTGGAAGGGACACCGACGCAAAAACGGTTACCACGTATTCAGTACATCATTCTGAACCCCATAGAAATTTTCGAAAACCTAAAAAAAAATCACTACAAAAGTGCAATACCTATACGGTCAGAATGTATGGAACAGCAGATTTTTTTTTTAAACTTTGCTCCTCACTAGGAATTTCTCCTGTATCGTTGGTGCGTTTACAAACATTTAAGCTCACATACACAAACAGCCAAACCCGGAACAACTACCTGTAGGCCATACAAATATTTGTTCCGTGCGGGAATCGAACTCACGACACGAAGCGCAGCAGTCAATCGCTCAGCCACCGCGCCAACCGTGCCGTCGAAAATAACAATAGCTTCCCTATTCCCCACGTCAACCACGATACATTGCTCTGTTGGACGGATAGTCATCAGCCAGTATCATTCTTATCCGACCTCTTCGGAAGTTCCTAGTAGTTCGTAATAAACAGGAGGCGCCACTTGCTGCGTCCTTGGTACAAGACCATCAAGTTCCCAGATTTCCTATCATCAAAATTGCTATTCCTCAGACATTGCAGAATCCTAAAATACGTAAACCCCGTTCAATAAACCTTTAACTGTTATCTGCCAACGGTTTTTATTATTCGGACATAAAATGTAAATCTCCGTTTATCGCATCCCTACTTTTATATTCGCCAACATTTGATACACAATAAAGGATGATTTCCACCAAACGGCTTGAATCGCGAATACTATATTGCACACACAGAGCATCTAGAGCCCTCTGCATATAGCCTAAATGAGCCTATAATCTGTAAATATCTCTTTATTTATTTGTTCTTGTTTTTGATCATTTGATATACGGGTAACATTCGGTGTGCGGAGGGTAGTTGGAAAATGGAATAAGCCCCGCCAGCCTGGCAGGGCCTATTCCATATTTTTTTATTCAAATGGGCCCCGCCTGCTTCCAACTTTTGTGTAATGTAAAATGTGCTTGAAAAAAACCCGACTGAAAAAAATCAAAAGTATTTTTATACTTTTGTTTTTTTAGTTTTTTCAACTACTTTTTAAAATACTAGTTTTTAAGGTTATATAACATTACTATAAATACCACCATACCTCCATGCCTATATGCTCCACTTTGTAAATAAACACTTCCTTCCTTTCAATAAAATAAGCCACTTAAATACGGTTACAGAATTAGGTATTAAAATTAAGAGCGAATGAAATCCTTTTCGGCTTATTTTCCAATGATAAAGGCTTTTGCTCTTCTGTGGTGCGATTAAGAATTTCTATTATTGAAAGGTCAACGACTAATCTGGATTAGGACAAAGATTGCTTGATCTATATTATGGATGTAACCAGAGCTTTCGTAGATTGCCAATTTTAGTATTAAATCCCCTAGGCCCTGCTCGCAGTGATACCTCCCTGTATACCTGTATTTGAGGATCATAGTAGCAACTGGCACTGCCTATTGTACTAAGGTTCGCTCTGCCTAACCCTACTACTATAAAGGGTGTAAAAAGACCCTTAACGAAGCCGAAAGACACTTGTTCTTCCCGTCACTGCGATCATTTTTTTGTTCTAGACCATATCTGGGAACCTTCTAGTTACGGAGATATTGGAGGTCAAAGTTCCCATTTTTTCACAAGTTTTTTTTTAATACTACGTTTTAAGGTTTTAACTGTACTTTAATTACCTCCATGACCCGTTTACTAATTAAAGCATCCATCAGTCCCAAGTTTTGAGTGCGTTATATTGAGTTTTACGGTAAAACATCATTTATCACACTAAAAAAGTCGTTTCTCAGCAATAATTTTTGCGTAGGGTGACTTAGTTTGATGTACATAATGTTTGGTTGACGGCTATGTGAAGGGTCCGTTAACACCCTGTATGTAGGTATTACACCCATATTTTGCCAGTTATGTTTAAATCTTAAGCAATAGGGGGCGAGCCTATTGCCATCAACCGGGCACAAATCCAGCAACTATAACACTTTGTCCGACCAAGGAATGGAAACCTGGACTTCAAGCTATTTTTAAATTGGAATTCCCTTCAGTACTTTGCGAGTCTGAGAACAACATTCAAATATACAAATAGGTGTCGAAATAACATAACATCTCGTCCGTAATTCTTGAAGAGTTAGGCAGTACCCAAATCATCATCATCATTATCTGCCTAGCCTTTTCCCAATTATGTTAGGGTCGGCTTCCAGTCTAACCAGATGCAGTTGAATACCAGTATTTTACATGGGGCGACTACCTATCTGACCTCCACAACCCAGTTAGTACTAGGTAATACGATACCAATTGGTAAGACTGGTTGTTAAACTTTTTGGGCCACTGACTACCTGTAACGACTGTCAAAGATCTACAAATGACAGCCAGGACCAACGGCTTAACGTGGTTTCCGAGGCACGGAGGAAACTTGGTATATAATGGGTCACCCATCCACAGACCAACCTAAGCAAGCACGGCTTAACCTAAAGATCGATCCGAGTGGCTGTTATTATTTAGCCACGAGCTCCTCCTCCTACTCTGTACCCAAATATCACCAGTTATATTTAAGTCCCAAGTGAAGATGACAAATCTAATCCAAGCGCTTACTAAAATAATGCTCAATTAGTTGGCATATGTGTAACGTTCTCACGAGCCCAGCTTGTTACTTAACACATGAGGCGTTTAGTAAATCCATGTGACTTAGTACTTCATTATGGGGACAGGAAACCAGCGCATTGAAAATAAAACAGAACGGCATATTAGACTGCAAATCTGTAGTATTATGACTGCCTCGTTGGTCTAGTCGTCGCCAGCGCCACTGCTGGGCATGAATGGATAATCGGACAAAGTGTAACTGGCTTTTTTCGTCAAGGATTTCGTAGTAGCGATTTGGATTTGTACCCAGATAAACATAACTGGCGAAATGTAAGTACCTTTAGATACTCCTCTGCCTAAACCTTTAGGAGTTAAATTTATGTATTATTTTCAGGCATGATGTGATGGATGTTTGTTTGTGATCATTACTGATTTTGACTGTACGTATGTGCATCCTCAGAAACACTGCAGTGCTGATTAATCACGCATTTATTACAAGACGCCTGTCTTTGTTCCAATATTGATCGTAACCTATGATTTTTTAATGTCAAGAACTAACCTATAGCACGTAACAATAACTACTAAAGAGAAGCTCTTTTCATTACAAGAAAACGTAAACAACACGAACATTTCTATTTAAATAACGATCCTAACATCGCGGCAAACAATTGAAGCAGAAGCTCTTAACAAATAAAACACCAATAAAACAAAGGACAACACTCAAATGAATAATAAACTGAACGGCGACCTCAATCCCTGAAGACATAACAATAGTTAAACAGTATGGCATTAAAGAGACTCGATTCGAGACAATTAAGTTCATTGTAATTGAGAGAAAAGGGTAATTAATACAAAGCAAATATAACAATTTAATTAACAATTGTTAGGCAAATAGAGGGCGCCCGTGAGCACCGAGATTGGTTTCATCGCTTGTGTCATTTCGAAATTCAGTGAGCGGAATGATTGGCTTGCTTCGTGGCCCCAACTGAAGAAACTTGTCAAGCATTAAGTTAACAACGTTTAGTATGAGGAAAAATAGAAAAAAAGACGGCGAAGAACATTCTTCTTCATAAGGGATAATGTGAAGCTATATGTTGGAGAATATTTGCGGCGGTTTAGCTCGTTAAACGGCTTCTGGTGTTGGTTATTTTTAGTGACGTAATGAGGGTACTTTGTTCTTTAATAAAGCGGGTGTTGTGGGCACCAGGCGATAAGTCGCCTTACATTTTGTATACTGATACTGTTAGCCTGTGTCATCCCACTGCTGGGCAAATATTAAATATATATTAAATTATTTATTCAAGTTACATAACTTATAGTGTTAGTTACAATTTGACTTATATCTATGTTAGTAAAATTAATTATAAAAAAATAATGAATACAAATACCAAACAATAATGAGATGAACCATGGCACATCGTTATTATGCTGCAGGTCCAGCAGAAATCTTGCAACACCTGTTAATGATCGCGCAATCCAGTCGGCCTGAGATCATTTTTAGGATGCTGTTAGTGCTGCCCGCACCCTGCGTACCAGGGACGCGCATTTCTTAAGCATTACTGTATAAAAGCAATCTACGCGGGCTTCTACAAACATCCCTGAAGCACTACAGAAACGCGGCAACCCCATCAGCACCCTAAACGCGTTGTTATATTGGATTCGAAGGGCGCTGTATGCCTTTAGTGTAAAATGAGCCCACAGGCTACACGCGTAGAATGAAGTACAATATGCACGGAATAATGCGACTTTAACTTCACTCGAAGAACGTGCAAACCTGCGAGCTATCATGTTAGCACGTACAGACAGCGCCCTTCGCTCCCATTCGATGTCATTATCATCCCTGAGGTCGGCAGTCAGATTGTGCCCTAGATATTTAAATTGGTTTACTCTCTGTAGAGGGACATCGTTCAGTTTAATGGTAGGCATCTCAATAGGTACACTACTGGTGCCGGCCTCAAAGACCATAACTTCACTCTTTTTCACATTGTACACAAGTCCATGTTGTAATGCATACCTTTCGCAAATCCCCTACTGCTTGCTGAGGCCACAGGGGGACACACTCAGCAGCACCATGTCATCCGCATAGCTTATATTATTTAAACACACTCCATCTATATAGCAGCCTACCCTGGTGTTGCTGAGCTCCTCAATCAGCTCCTTCACATACAGGTTGAAGATCGCGGGTGATGTCAATCCTCCTTGTCTCACCCCACACTCAGATCTGACCCCTGCCCATATCACACTATTGACCTGGTTTCCATACCAGAACTTGACGATATTAATAAATTCTCTTGGCAGTTTAGCATCATCTAGCTTTTTCCAAAGTATTTCATATGGAACCAGATCAAAAGCCTTCGAGAGCTCGAGAAATCCAGCGTAAAAAAAGGCAAAGGCCTCTCTCCATGACTTCCAAATTCTTCGATCCAGGGCCAATGTGGACCACTGGTCGTTAGTTTTGTCCTGCTCGTCCCGCCATCTCCTGCGAGGTCTACCGCGCTGTCTATCTATTTTTTTCTTATGATACATTTTGTATAATAAGAAAAAACATACACTTATTTGTGCTAAGTCAGAACAATAAAGAAAAAGAAAAGAAAACACAAAAAGAACACGTTGAGCGAAAATATGTCGTCACATGTACACGAGACAATACTAATTGATTTACAGATTATATGTGTGAGTGAAGTCATAGTTATGCACACAAACACTAAATAAAACGTGCGAGCTCGGTTTTTATTAGTGTGCGTGTGGCACATCATTTACCATATACCAATATATAGTCATCATTCACTTATGGTACTGAAGGAGGTATAATATTTTGCATATCACTATAGCAAGCTTGGCACAATGGCTATCGTCTTTGGTCAGTAAACAAGAAGCCGTAAGTTCAAACCTTGTATGCAACAATATATTCTTTTTCTTTTTGTATTCATTCTTTTGTTAAAACATTACTTAAAGTAGAATTTATAACGATTCGATCCCGTTCAAGGTTGGGTAATGAAGTTTCCAATGTTTGAGATAAACACGGAACTCTCAGGTCATTTTATTTTGACTGTTTAGAAAAAAACTACCGACAATTTAAAAATATTGTTTTCAAACACCTTCATTTATAAAAATGAGCGTTCTTAGTTGTCAATCTACGAGTATTTGCATTACTGAGTTTATTGATTACTACTCATGCGATTTATTTCTGTGGATCCAACAATGTAACATTTTATCAATGTTCAAAAGGGTAGAAATCGTTGTTTTGGATGAGCAAAACATATCTATATGTGAAATTGTGAGTGTAAATGTGGTGCTGCCCCACAAACGATGGGACACTTTATATCGTGTCCTGCCTGTCCTGTTGTTTGCTCCTGCGATGTGCATCACAGGACGCTACTGAAAGTGCCAAAGTCGTCGACAAATTTTGGACTGACTCAATTTGAATTGTCATCGACACGCTAAGAAGATGCGAAATTGGAAGGCGCTTAATGATATCGGTGAGTAACAGTTACATAAAACACTATGTTGATATTATACCTACTTCACTTTAACTAACTCCTCTCACCTTTCAATGTTTACTACGAATAAATAATTAATGTAACTTAAGTGCAATACCTACCATAGTTATAATAATATATTAGCATGAATGAAAGATTTTTTAAAAATTATCTTAAGATGATTATGATAAAAATTAACTTGGTCTAAAATTAGCTTGATTTAGCCCTTAGACAGTTTAAGAAAAGCTAATGTCAGTGTATATCTTATATTTAATTTTTTTATTTGTATTATTATAAAATTAATTAGGTATATATAACTTTATTATTTAAACATTGTGTATATTATGTATATAGTATTTAAATGTAGTATATATTTTTTATAATAATAGCTATTATTAATAGTATTATAAATACTCTTTTTATCCACAGAGGAGAACCGGATTTTGGAGACGTAGAACATCCTAGGCCAAAACCAAAGGCAAATTCATCGGCTCGACACCACGACATCGTGGCAAGGCACAAGGCTGTTCCCTTCTTGTCCACCCGCGTAAAAGCAACAGCACACAATATGTGCTTACAAACTGTCCACTGCGCACCGACAAAACCGACTACACTTTGCTAGGTCATAGATTAATTTTGATTGGGAGAACAATGTGCTGATTTATAGCGACGAAAAAACGTTTAAGTCGGATAAGGATGGGCGTAAATGTTACTAAACATATGCGCGAATATGGTTAACAGCATGAGGTGAAGGTTACAAGAAGTAATAGAAAACGAGGGTTTACAGACTCATTATAGTCGAATTTATTTAAATTAATAGGCGAATATGAATCTTATTTTTATGCAAATAATGTTCATATTTGTTATTAAGCGAATGTAAACAAATATAAACCTTAGCAACAATTAGGTATAGATGTTAATAATCTCCTCCTCTAATCCTCTTTTTAAAACCACAACTCGTAAAGTATTGAAAGTATGGTGAAGTGATGTTATTGTTATGCGGTTAGAAGTTGTCATAATTTCTTACTATCTAACATGTTGATTCACTTCACCTCTAATTTTACTTCGATTCAATTTATATATCTGCTACTTTGACAAATTATTTACGTCCATCCTTACCAACAAAAAACTTTGCCTTTGTCAATAAAACAGGTAAACAACAGTGTTTTACTCATTCGAATGTCTAGTATGGATAGCTATAGCCTATATATGTTTAAAACCAGTTCGTATTAAATCATTGTATCAGCCACACAAGTTTTTTTTGCTAACATACAACTCCCACCAAATTGAACCTTAAAACAACCAATGTAAGGAAGGCAAAGGTCCTTTCAAACCCAATGTTTATCTAATAAAAAATCAAATTATTTTATTGGTTTTATTTAATTACCTTTTTACTTTTTGCTTGAGTGATTTTATTGGTCACAAAATTAATTTAATAAAGAACAAAAAGTAAAAAAGAGCAACTCCTCACCTGGGATCGAACTCACATCGTTAAGCTTAGGTCACTAACTGACGCAAGCGCTTACACCAATCAGCTATGGTGACCACGTTACACTTGTATAAAATGTTGGCCTTATTGTAAACCCGTTTTTTTATTTTTTCCTTGTACCCTACAAGCTTAAAGATAAAAAAAATAAACCCCGTGAAGGGTAGACTACGTATACGCACACAATGATAAGGAGCGGCTGTACGAACATTACCGGCTCGTACAATGACTGTTATCGCTGTGTGCGATGTAAACTATTTAGCTTTGCTGACTGTACGCAAAATGGCCACGTCCATGTCGCTCGCAGCGCAGACTTTTTGCAACAGCCGGCGTTGACATGATGACACCAGTGAGAGCAGCATAAATAAATCCTTCGAAATAATAATTACCTTTACTCGTTTTACTGCAATGTTGATTAACATCGGAAACAACCAGTCCAGTATAATTTAAAACAATCCATTTTTGGGGCTATTGTATTTATGCTTTTGCGGTTGCACAACGACATGCTTTGCTTTTGCTTTGCTTGGTAGTATAGATGCAGGTCTACCTTACTGCTTCCCTCAGAAGTGGTAAGCTGGCGAGGTCTTGAGGGTGAGCGCTACAGTCGTGTAGATCCTCAAGGCAAGTCTGGTGGGTTCACCTTCACGTGGTTGCCGCCCTGTTATTGGTCTAATTCCGTATGAAATAGACGCAACAGAAACCACCAGGCGCTCTTCAACCTAACCATGACCCTCTGTGACCGAGTGGTTGTGGGCTCGGCCGTCACTAAACCCAGCTGGCGACGAGTAGGTAATCTGGTCACCTGCGCTAGGACCTGCGCAGTCGAGCGCCATAAGCGGGGATGAAGGAGTCCTGGGGGGTTGAGCCGAGCGGCGCTGGTGGTAATGCGTCCGCGAGGCAACACGCCCTCTTTGGTCTGGATTTCAAGCGAAACGGTGGCCCTACCCAATAGCCAGGGGTAGGGAAATGGCCATGGTGTCCCGTTAGAGGGCCACGGCGAGGGGCGGGAGGTCCGCGGAGGGCGTCCTTGGACGGCCGATGCGGTGGGTGATGCTCATGCTGACGGTGTAAGTGAGGGTTGATCAGTTCAGAAGGGACGGGCGCTAAGCCCCCTATGCCAACCCGATCAAGCACCCGATGTCACACTGTAAGCCAGCCTCACGCCCCTATATCTCGATGGTATTCCTAACGTTCGAGCTAGTTTGTAGCAAGACGTTCCCAGGTGCGGGCTCCACGGAGGGTGGGAAGCCGGAGAGATGAAGCTTTACTTACACAGACATGGACAACTCAAGGTCATCTAATACCACACACACACACACACCTAACACGCACACAACAACCACACATACACATACACCCCCCACACACACACATACACGCCCCACACAAACTCACAGGCACACTGCTCACACACACACACCGGAGTGGAGGCGAAAGCCAAGGAAACTCCCAAGAGGGGTGCTTGCAGCACCTCTCTAGCCCCCGGATGCTCTGCTGCCAAAGCAGCGAGCTCCAGTGCGGGTACCGGTCCGGCAGTGACGAGAACCGCTGTCAAGACCAAAACCAAGTCCCGTAATAAACGAAGGACACCGGCGCTGCTCGGGACCAGCACCGCTCAAAAAAAAATTATACTTTGGTTATACTGCGTGGTGATCCGACCCATGATTACCTACGGGGCAGTGGTCTGGTGGCCCCGCACCAGACAAGCCACAGCCTCCATCAAACTGCAACGCATGCAAAGGCTTACCTGCATGGCGACCACAGGTTGCATGAGGACTACTCCGACCGCAGCCCTCGAAGCCATGTTAGGACTCCCACCGCTCCATCAGTTCATACAGCAGGAAGCGACGATGACGGCAGTACGCCTTAAGACACTTCAACTCTGGGATAAGATGGTAACACAGCACACCGCGGTACTGGAGGGATTCTATAATGAGTTCCCCCTGGCAAAAGCAATAAACGACCGGATACCCAAACAGTTTGTATTCGATAAAAAATACAAAATCCAACTCCATGAGGACCACCGCTGCGAGGGATTAAGCCCGGCAGAACTTCGGATCTTCACGGATGGATCTAAAACAGGTACTGGCACTGGAGCTGGAGTCTTTTCGGAGGATCTCAACATCCATATAGCCACACCACTGGGGGCCCACAACACGGTATTTCAGGCAGAATGCACAGAATGCATGGGCATTTCCCTGGCGGCATCAGCCATCTCAGCCAGGGGGGTTGTGGACCACTCTATTCGCATACTCTCAGACAGCATGGCTGTACTGTTAGCACTAAACAACCATATAGTCAACTCTGGGTTAATACAGGAGTGTCATCAACGCCTGAACCAGGTTGGAAATCTCAATAATATAACCATACAATGAATCAAAGGACACAGCGATTCCCGAGGCAATGATGCAGCGGACGAACTCGCTAGAAGGGGATCGAGCATGGCAGTAGTGGGACCTGAACCCATCGTGCCACTCCCTTTCGGGTATCTACGCACACTGGTAAGGAAACGAACCAGTGAACAACACCACAAGCTATGGCTGGACCATGGCGAGTGCAGGCAGGCCAAGGAAGCACTTCCTACTATCGATGGCCGCCTGACCAAACAGGCGTTTCGGCTGACCTAATTACAGCTGCGCACACTAACAGCTGCCATCACTGGACACGGCTCTTTTAATAAACACCTCTTTGTCATAGGAGTCACAGACAGCCCTCTATGCCGAGCCTGCATGGAGGAAGACGAAACAGCAGCCCACGTGCTTCTGCATTGCCCAGTGGTTGCAACATACAGGGCAAACTTCTTCGGTAACCCAGGTACTCTTCGCGAGACTGTCAGCAACATCAAGGCGCTGCTGGCTTTTCTCGGGGAGTTAGGGTGGATCGAATAAATTTCCCACCCGCACGCAAAAATATGCGCTTTGACGTGGAATTGCGGACACCAGCCCGTTATACAATACAACTATCCATTTAACTGCAGGCGTTTTAACGAATATCGTTTTCAAAATTATAATTTATCATCAGGCGAAACAAATATCATGGTCTGACAGAAATACTTATTTTAATCAAAACATAATTTCTAGTGCTTGTTGAAAAGGTGAAACCACAGTAATGAATAAATTATTCTGTTTATTCTGAAACGAAATACCGATAGCTGTTTATTTGTGGCATTATGAATAATTAATGTGGAATGTTATAGTAGTACCAATTATATGGTGATTATAATATTCCAGTGAATAGCTCAGTTCTACCGATCTTTTAATTACGATGCCACCCAATTCGTGGTAAAAGTGAGCTTACCAATCATTGAAAATTTATCGAAATAAATTAACGAAATATTCTACGTTAAAATTGTTGAATGCTTGTGTTTATTCTAAAATCACTAGCAATGATTGGAATTGCAGAGCTGGTTTGAAATTAATCTGATAATTTTCAGTGGGCTGTTTTTGCTCCGAAATCGCAGCACAAATGGCTGCTCCAAATTAGACAGGACGAATGGATATTTCGTTATGTGTCGATTATATAATGCCTAAGTACTTCGTTTCTTTTCCAAACTCCACATTGATTTCATTCTCCTGCCCTTGTGCCAATTTTTTGTGTTGGCTCTCCGAGGGATCGTATCCGGAACGAGGTAATCCGACAGAGAACCAGAGTTGTCGATATAGCTCACAGAATACCATACTGGGCCGCCATATTAGCCGTAGAACCGTTGACCGTTGGGCTAGACCTGTTCTTGAGTGGTGATCGCGAATCGGCAAGCGTAAGGTGGGACGCCCTCAGGCTCGGTGGAGCGACGATCTTCGCGGTGTGGCTGGTCGCAACTAGATGAGAGTTGCTGAGAAACGAGTTGAGTGGCGCGACATTCAAGAGGCCAGATGTTCAGCAGTGGACTGTTGTAGGCTGATGATGATTGTGATTTGGGGTTGGCGTAGCATGTCGTCTTCCTCCATACTTCTTTATAGTCATCCCAGGAGGCTACAAAGGAGGAGACCCTTTTCTAGCCATATTATCTTTCACAAAGTTTATCCATCGTTTCTTTATTCTTCCTCTACTCTTATACTCACATTCATATTCAAATCTTGTTTTTTTTCACTCATCGATTTTCATCTTTATGTAGTCGCAGTTACTGCCCTATTTACGACGGACATAAGGAACTGGCCCTTGATACGATTGCTCCAATAATCAAAGGGTTTTGTTCCAAAGAGGGTTACCAATTCAATTAATTAACTTAATCCAGATTCCGGATTCATTGGAGTCATTGAAATATCCGCCGAAAAAGGGATTTTTTCATGAAATAAATCACGTAACTAATTTGACAAAAAAGGATAAAATTTTAAACAAAAAATGAACAAAAAGGGATATTTCTGTATTCATTCTAATTTAATTTTCTTCTGAATGAGCTAGTGGGTAAATAATAACAGCCGCTCGGGTTGGTCTTTAAGTAAAGGCGTGCTTGCCTAGGTTGGTCTGTGGTTGGGTGACCACCCATTACATACCGAGTTTCTTCTGTAAGTTGGTCCTGGCTGTAATTTTTAGATCTTTGACAGTCGTTACAGGTAGTCAGTGGCCCGAAAGTCTGACAATCTTTCGTCTTACCAAGGGGTATCGTATTATCCAGTACTAACTGCGTTGTGGGGGTCAGATAGGCAGTCGCTCCATGTAAAATACTGGTATTCAGCTGCAACCGGTTAGACTGGAAGCCGATCCCAACATAGTTGGGAAAAGGCAAGGCAGATGATGACTACTGTCTCCTAAAAACTTAATTTATAGCAGTGGTATGTATATTGCAACGAGAAATTCGTTAAAAATGTATTCAACCCCGGAGTAAAAATAGCAGCACCTTACAAAATAAACAGGAAAGATTTGAAAATCGCTGGCACACTCACGGAAGTAATACGACATGATAATGATGTTTGCTTTTAAAGGAAACTCGATAATCGAGGAGAGTAAACTCTCATAATTTGACCTCGAAAAAGGAGAAAAAGGTCGCATTTCCGCTCAAGTGGAATTAAGTGGAATGGAAAGGTGCCGAGTGAAATCAGCAAGTGAATTAAAAATTCTTTTACATCCTTTTGACGGGAATACCGATAATTTGTGCAAAATGTGGGTGTACTATGAGGACATCTGACTATGCTGTTCTAGAGCTAGAGTCAAAATACAACGACAACGAGCAACGAGCTGAGAGTTAGGCGTGAGTTCGCATTTGTCTCATATTTATTTAAATTAATTAGGTCTTTTTTCTTTTGTCCTTTGGCTTCACGCACTACCGTCGTCGAGCATAGGCACTTTGCTCGACGACACTACTTTCCGCCTTGCTGCTTCTCTACGCCTAGATGCCCCTTGTTTCTCTCCTCATCGCTGTCACTGTGGTGAAGCTGTCAACAGCCTTGGACACCACGGCCTTTCATGCAGCCGAAGTGCGGGCCGCTTTGCACGACACGGAAACTTAAATGATATCATCCGTCGAGCTCTTGTCACCGTCGGCGTTCCAGCTTTATTAGAACCAAATGGCTTGGCACGCGACGATGGCAAGAGACCGGACGGCATGTCTTTGTTTCCATGGAAGATGGGTAGGCCTTTAGTATGGGATGCAAATTGTGTCGATACTCTTGCGCCATCCCATCTTCCTAGCTCATCGTGCTGTGCTAGGGCTGCGGCTGCGGCTGCAGAGAACCTAATGCGGCGTAAATATAGTAACCTTATTGGTAACTATATTTTCGAGCCGTTTGGGGTTGAAACTCTAGGTTCGTGGGGTCCGAGTGCTCACAGCCTTTTCAAGGACATTTCTAAACGTTTAGTTGACTCTTCCCGTGACCCAAGGGCTGGCTTTTACCTTGGCCAAAGGCTTAGCGTTGCCATACAACGTGGCAACGCCGCCAGTCTTTTGGGTACATTACCAGTTGACAGCGTTGAGGAGGAGTTTTTTGACGCCATTTTTTAAGTTTATTTTTAAGTTAGTTAGTTAATATAGGTTATTTTAATTTATTAATGTATATAATATTTACTTCTACAATTAGTTAGAGGCAAGATATTTACATAAAGCCAACATATTAGCGTTGGTGTGTTTGAGTGTGCCCGACAGATATGTGTGGCGGCGACGTCGGCCTCAGCTGCTGGCTGTATCTCGTGGCCGCACTAATCTGTTGAATGAGGCGCCCCTGACGCGGGCGCTTCGCACTCTTAACCTTGTAGCAGAGGAGGTAGACATGTTTGCTTGTACGCTGAGTGAATTCACAAGGATAACATTATATGTAATTAGTTATAAATAATAAGTATAAGTTGTTAGTTGCTTCACTATTGCATTGGGTTGTGCCTGTAAAAATAGTTGTAAGTAAGGATTAAATAAATAAATAAAATGTCTCAACCGATGATACATTAACAACACCCAAGCGTGGTACAGACGCCAGCACATCAAACTACTACAATCTGTCAATTTTTTTATACATTTTCAACTATATCGCTTAAGCAATAGGTTCAAGGTTGTTTGGGAAAATTTGACAGTTTTGGATAGCTTGATGTTCTTGCACAATCTGAACACAGCTTAGCAGTAAAAAGTGTGTTAGTACTTTTTTCACAAAGAGTTCTATAATCTCGCTTCAAAATTTAATTTACATTTTCAATGTACACATACAATAATAAAAAAGAAGACTCTCGTTTGTTTAGTGGTGTTGGTGACAGTCATCTGTCCTTCCTCCATTTGTATTTCCTAAAATAACTAAGTAAGAGAGTGTTAGTCGAACATTCATTTATCGGGAAACCCATATCACACATTGACAATCCCCGTTGCTTCCCCAGCACTTAAGCAAGCAAATCCTCCATCCATCTTAATTTACGTTGACGTCATCTGAATAAACATGAAACCTCTTTGTTTTACGCCTAAGTACATTAACAGTTTGTAAATAATAAAAGGGAACATAAAATATATCACGAACAGCTTCTACAACATTAGTTTTAGTATATGCGAAACCTGAAACACGTGTCTAATATTATTATGTAAAGAATCTATGTACAAAATTTCTAAACTGTATCATGAAAAATCACAAAGTTATAAGCTTGTTCTGTTATCTTGTCCGCACAAAAACGTGGTCACCACGCAGCGCGCACGCCTTTAGCGTCGTCTTGAGCTCATTGATAATAATAATTTGGCAGTAGGTACCTAAATTATTGCGATAGGTACTTAATGTCGCTGTGTAACTTTTTTTAAATATTTTTGGGACAAAATATAACATGGTTTAAAAATTATTGGAATCGATTCAGTTACTTATTCTGAACAAACCATATTCAGGTTGCGCATGTACTAAAAATAATGTTGTATATAGATTTGATCTCTTTTGCACAAGCATGGTAAAGAAAAACTGAAGGAAAAGAATTGTAATAGTTGTGATTCAAATACTATCTTAAGACTTCGGTTAAAAAAAAAACCTTTGTGGATTAAATAAAAAGAAACACATGCTCCATTTTTTGCAACCTTGTGTATGCCATACCTAATTGTCTATTAAGGCCTCGGGGCAAGGGGCGATCAGGGATCTATCGGTGTCGATCATGCGTAAATCCAAAAGGAGTGTGCCAATCCAGAGGCGAAAAAAGAACCCTCTGTGTTAAAAGTTTTTTCACAGGGTTCAAAGTACTGCGCGTGTTAGTTCAAATAAAATAAAATAAAAATTTATAAAACCCCCGTCGCAACAAAGAAAAGCGAACAAACTTTTGAAAAGTCAATAAAATGGCTGAGCCGGTTTTGATAAAACATGTTTAATTGTAATATACACATCATTCGCTTTCATTTGATACCTCACTTGGGTATATTTGAAAATATTCGATTTATCATCCCCCAAATCTAGTAAATGGCTACACCGATTTTGATAAAACATGTCTAATTGTAATATACACATCATGCACTTTCATTTGATACCCCACTTGGGTAAATTTGAAAATATTTGATTATTCATACCCACTTTCATCCCCCATAACTAATAAATGGCTGCACCGATTTTGATAAAACGTATCTAAGAGCATCGCCAAGAAACTAGCTTTTAAATAAAAAAAATTACATCCAATTCGGTTCACTCGTTTAAGAGCTACGGTGCCAGAGACAGACACACACAAACACACATTCTGCCCCCGGTATTATAATTACAGTAAGTCGTGTTACTGGTGTTATGACTTTTTTTACAGTACTGTGATCCTTAAATCAAGACCTTTAAGGATAATTTTTCTTTTTTTTTATATCTAAATTTTTAACGAAGTTACGATAAGCACAATCACAGTAAATGTTGAGAAGATTCAACCGTTCATTAAAATAATGATAGTAAGTAGACTTACTGTATTAAAATTATGTTTTATTTCATATTTTCACTATCATATTTACAGTAACTAATGTCGACGACGACGAGCATTTTGGCTGAATATACCAAATTCTAATGCCAGATCATGAAAATAAAAAAAAATGTTTCAATTTTATTTTTATCATATTTTTTCATGATTTTTGCTTATTTGTAATATTACATTATCATTTTTAAGACTTACACTTTGTTTAACAAGTGTGATTATGCTTTTAAGACAAACATTGTTTGTTATAATTAGGTATTAAGGAGACTGATTCGAATGATCTCAAATAAGTTAATTTTAATTTAGGTACAACTTAGTGAGACTAGACTTTTAATGATAGATAGAAGGGATTTTTAGAATTTAAAATTATCATAAACCTGTTGTTTATAATATTGATAAATGGAGGAAAAACGACACTGTAACTGATAATAATTCATACTTAGGATTAAATATTATTGCAAGTAGTTTCAGTTAACTTTCAGTGCAACTTAAAGCTTTTTTTCTATTATACAAATTGTTTTTTATTCATAAAACCTTTAAATTAATTGCCTAATACTATTTACAAAACTTAATGTATCGATGTACGGAATTAGATTGCAGACATGCCCTCTTATTTCCAAAATACGCGAATTTTGCGAGAAAAGTCGTTGGATTTGTGGGCTAGATAAAGAGGTTGTAGTAAACATAGTTACAGTAACTCATATCTATAGGATATTTCGTTAAATATAATTACAGTATCTTACCGACTTACTGTAAATATGTTTGAGCAAGTGTTATTTGGGCTGATAGAAATGGTAATTATAAATACAATTCATTAGATTTAAAAAAAAACCATCAATATTGAACAAATAAATTATATTTACTATTAATCTACACAAATGTATCTTTTGTTATCCGTTTAAATATTTAAGCTATCTGCTATAATCATCAAGATACACCAATTTAAACATCTCGAAACAAAAGTGCGATTTCCCAAAATTAATTTTTTTTGGCTTACTGTAATTATGACATCGGGGGCAGCATTGCGGTCGAACTTATAACACCCCTCTTTTTGCGTCGGGGGTTAAATGAGGGTACCGGTGTTACGTAGTTACTAATTCTGTGACATCAGGTAGGAAAAGATTCAACTTCATAAAAATCCGGATCCTCTAGGGGGGAGATGTCCGTGGACGTCAGTAAACTCACTCCTGCACTCCTAAGCAGTACAAGAGGTAAACTTTCTAGTATCATGTAACGAACACAATGCAAGTCATATTTATTTTCTAAAAAGGAAAGGGAAGCTATATCTTTCCTTTTCAGAACTACAGCTACCTATGTTCTCGTGCAAAATGTTGGTAACATTTACAGGTGCAAGCTTCATACATTTACTACGAATGACACGCAATAAGATATTTTTCCTTACTCCCTTGCTGAGCAAGCGTGGAGTGCACTTTAATAATTTTTCATGTCACAGTGCGAGCTGAGAAAAATACTTACTTGTCATCTCTCACAACTTATTCCAGGAACCGTACCTATGAATGTTGCACTTAACAATAAAGATGTTTCATATTTGATTTATTTTTCCATTTTGCTATATACGAGGAATAAGTAACTTAAGATTTTACTCTGGTAAGATGACGTATGTTGAAAGATTAATGACGATATATGTACCCTCTGAAGAGTTAGACTCGTCGTATGATAAGTCTTCACTTGCATTAGATCGAGGGACGTGGAAAGAGGGAAGGGAGGCCTTTGCCTGCAGTGGGACGTCATGGGCTGTGAATAATAATAATAATGTACCCTCTAATGTGTGCAAAAATACCCTTAACGAATCTGCAAGGCACTTGTTTTCCCCGTCATTGCGATCATTTATTTGTTTTGGACCTTACCTGGGAACCTTCTAGTTACGAAGATTTGGGAGTCAAAGCTACAAATTCACAAGTATTTTTTTTAATACTAGTTTTTAATTTTATAACTTTACTTTAAATCCCTCCTTGACTCTCGTACTATTCAATGCATTCATCACAATGTTTTGAGTGCGTTACATTGAGTCTTACCGTAAAACGTGATTTTTCACCCAAACAGAAGTCGTTTCCCAGCAATAATTTTTGCGTAGAGTTACTTAATTTGATGTACAAAATGCTTGGTTGACGACTTCGTGAAAAGTCTGTTGACACCTTGTATATAGCCTTCCTTCAATCAAACTAAACGCGTCACTGCTTTTCTAAAATCATAAATCGTACGCTGTGTACACGTGATATAATTTTTTTGGTACTTTTTTCTCTGTAACTCATGTGGCAGCGTATAACATTCCTCGCTCAGCGAAAACTATCTCATTACTCGCTCAGCTTTCAGCCACGTTCCCAGCAGAGTGCACGTCGAACGGAATCAATATCTATGTTTATCGAGAAAAGTTGGAAGTGCTAACAATTTGTTGTTCGCTGCACCGTTCTAATGCACCAGTGGGTGGCAATTATGACTTGTTCAACAAGGACTTGCCAGGATTATAGGGAATTGGGTGGCAATTGGCTGGATATTGTTGTTTGCAGAACGATTATACATTGTTGCCGACACTAGGCTGCAGGGGCTTAAATAAATTGTAAATGGTAACGAACTGACCATTTAAAAAATAAATGGGATATTGTTATGGAATTAGGGAAAAGGATTCCCTCGTTGGTCTAGTGTATGCAATCGCAACTGCTGAACAAGAGGTCGGAGAGGAGGGAGGAGGGGGGATTTATCAGTAGCAGCCACGGAGTCTGGTTTTGTACCCGGTAGATGGCAATACGCTCTCGCCTTATTACATGGGACTTAAACATAACTGGCGAAATGTGAGTGTAATATTTGACACACCTCTGCCTAATCCTTCGGTGATACTAGGCGTGATGTTATGTTAAATGCATTTTTGATCAAGTTTGGTATTTATTTTCATTTTTATTTTTTTGCATGCTTCCTTAGTCCCATTTGTGTCTTACCCGCGATCTTTTGAATGTCATATACCCATCTATATAAACTAATATTACAATGAAGTATTTTTTTTAAATTTTGTATGTTGGGGTTAATCTCCGGAACTAATGATCCAATTCTAAAAAAATTCTTTCACTGGCAGAAAGCTACATTATTCGTGGGTGCTATAGGCTATAAATTATGTTTATATCATGCATATTAGTCGAGCTATCACAATTTTTGCGGACGAAGTCGCAAGCGAAGTGCCACTATGAATATAAATTAGTCTGCCAACATTTCTTCCATAATTTCATAGTCATGAACCTACTCTTGTGAAAAAATACAAAGCAATGTCTTTTGCTTTTTAAATCATCTCAAGCATTATTTGTGATGCCTTCCTAAGGCGGACCGTCTGTCTCATTTTATTCAGTACGCGAATGCTGGTGGATCTCTTGGGGCAGGCATGCAGCCCGACTTTTGTAGATGAACTCTTAAACGGAGCAAATGAGGCGGTTTTATGTTATTTTTATTTTGAATTGTTACAATCATGAGTAATATTATATTTTAAAAGAAAAATACTGTTACTATTATGCCATGTACTTACTTCATTCATCAAATACTAACTTTTACTCGCAGCTTCGCTCCCGTTATGTACGGAATGTACTCACGGGAACTTTTTAAATGAATATGCATATTATATGCATATTCATTTAAAAAGATTTACCGATTCTGAAAATGCTACATTACCCCCGAGTGTTATCACTCGGGGGTAATGTAGCATTTTCAGAATCGGTTCAGTAGTTTTGAAGATAACCCCCTACGTAGGAACTTTACCTCTTTATAATATTAGTATAGTTTTTTTTTTTTTTTTAGTTAGCCCGAATTGTCCCACTCCTGAGCAAAGGCCTCCCCCCATTCCTTCCACTTCTCACGGTGGTGTGCTTCTTCTCGCCAATTCGCGAGGAAGCCATCCAAGACGTCTCGCCATCTTCTCTTCGGTCTACCGCGACCCCGTCTAGTTTAGATTATTTCACTGAAATCGAAAAACGGAATCCGATCCGTAAAGCAGAAGGCATCGTTCGCTACTGCACCATTATCATGTAATTTTCTGGCTTAGCCACCTCATCTAGCCTTTTATAACTAAGTTGGGGTCGGCTTTAAGTCCAACCGCAAAAAGCTGAATACTTCATCATCATCATAGTCTGTCTAGCCTTTTTTCAACTATATTGGAATCGGCTTCCAGTCTAACCGGATGAAGCTGAATACCTGTACCTGTACCCTAAACCTGTGTGCTTTTTTTTTTTTTTTTTTTTGGATGGGAAATCATCAAATGACCCCTCCCGCTCTGGGCGGAGCGGAAGGGAGTGTCAGACTTGTACTGACTAAAACCCATCCATGTTCCTTCTTTGCCCTTTGTGTTCCAGGGCCGCGGTATCTCTTTCGAACAGTCCCGCAGCCCTGGCAGGCATCGGCCCGTGCGGACCCCTACGTGGTTGCTGACATCTCTTTGAGGCGCGCGTGGAACACGAACGCGCCGTCGACACGGCCTGTCGTCATAAGACGGCCGGACGGCGAGCTAGCCCATAACTCGCCATCCACAGGCCCGCGCCTACGGTGGCCGGGGGCCACCACGTGACCCCCGACGCCCAGGGCGTCTCCCGCGGCGGCTGGGACGTGAGGCTCTTTCCCTCTCACGTTCCGCCACCTCCTTCACTAGCATGACTGCTTCGCAGAAGGAGGTGACGGATTCCCATTCCCTCTCGCTCCGGACCATGGCTTGAACCAGGGCCGGGCGCGAGAGGTCGCCGCCGCCAATCGCCTCTACGAGGACACGGCGCTGTTCCGCCCAAGCGGGGCAGGCCTCCACAGTGTGCTGCACCGTGTCCTCCGGACGATCCTCACAATGGAAACACCCGGGCGTTTCCTCCCGCCCGATTCGGTGCAGGAACCTCCCGAAACAACCGTGTCCGGTGAGGACCTGCGTCAGGCGGAAGGTGAGGGCGCCGTGGCGCCTCTCTAGCCACTCCTCAAAGAGGGGACTTATCGCCACTATGGTGGCGTGCCCTGCACGGGGTTGCGACAGTCGCTCTCTCCATGTCACCATGAGATCGCGCCGGAGGTCTGTCCGCTGAGCGGCGATTTGCCGCGGCAGCGGAGTTTCCCCCCGACGTAGTGCCTCCGCGCGCCATTCGTGAAGGCGCGCGAGGACTATCGCCTCCAGATCCCATGGCGGCAATCCGGCAAGGAGGCTAGCCGCCTCACCGGAGATCGTGCGGTACCCCCGGACTAGCCTTAGGGCTATCCCCTTTTGGGGCGCGTTCAGGTAGCGGGCGGCTTGCCGCCTCAGAGAACGCGCCCACACCGGGGCCCCGTAAAGGGCCATGGACCGCACGACCCCCGCGTAGAGCCTCCGGCAGGAGGCGTTTGGACCCCCCAGGTTGGGCAGGAGCCGCTTGAAGGCAGCCCCGGTCCGTTCCAGTTTGGGGGCCAAACGTCGGAAATGCTCCACGAAGTTCCACCGGCTGTCGAGGACGAGTCCCAGGTACTTCAGCGTCGACCCGACGCCGATGGAAACCCCTCCCGCCGTCAGTAGGGATCCCGACGGTGGCGCATTCCGAGGCCCATGAAAACACATGGCCTCGGACTTGTGCAATGCCACCTCGAGACCCAATTGCCGGATCCTCTCCACGACTATCGCAACCCCGCGTGTCATGTTTTCGGCCGCCGCCTCGTGCGACCTCCCTTGTGCCAGTACCAGCGTGTCGTCAGCGTAGCAGACTACGCTGACGCCGCTAGGGAGGTCGGCGCGCAGCACCCAGTCGTAACCGATGTTCCACAAGGCCGGCCCTAGAACCGATCCCTGTGGAACACCGCACGACATCTCTCGCCGGTTCCATTCTCCGTTCTGACCGGGGTAGATGACGGCCCTATCCGTCAGGTAGTCCCCGACCACACGACGAAGGTAGGTCGGCACCCGGTGATACCGGAGTGCCTCCCCAATGCAGCTCCAGGGCATGGAGTTGAAGGCGTTGGCGATGTCAAGAGACACCGCCAATACGACCCCGCCCCGGGAAACCGCATCCCCCGTCGTGAGGGCTCTCACGCGCATGATGGCGTCCACCGTCGAGCGCCCCTTGCGGAAACCAAACTGGTGTTCCGCAAGATCCGGCCCCATCCCCGCGAGGTGCCCGGCGAGGCGGTTAGCAATAACTCTTTCAAAGAGCTTGCCCACCTCGTCGAGCAACACGATGGGCCGGTATGCGGACGGAGAGTCCGCAGGGCGCCCTGGCTTCCGGATGAGGACCAGCTTCCCCGTCTTCCAACGAAGCGGGAACTGGCCTCTCTCCAAGCATGCGCTTAGGAGCCCTTCCAGTCGGGGCCCGAGAGCCTCAGAGGCCAGGACCCAGGCTTTGCCAGGCAAGCCATCGGGTCCCGGGGCGGTATTTCTGGCCTTCAACCTGCGTACCGCCACTCTCAGGTCTACCCCAGTCACCTCCGGAACGTCGTCATCGGTGTGGTCCGCTTCCGGCACCGCAAGCGGCGGCGGAGCCATAGGCGGGGGAGGATGCCTCCCTCGCGAAGGGAACAGAGCGCTCACCACGTCCTCCACGAGCTCAGGCCGGAGACTCTGCGTCAGCGGGGGGGCCCGGGTGCGGAGTTTGTCCCGCACCATCTTGTAAGGGCGCCCCCACGGATCTCCGTTCAGAGACTCCAGCATCTCCTCGCGGGCCAGGTTCTTGGCCCGCCGGACAGCCTCCTGGAGGGCGGTCTTCGCCGCTCTGTACCCCTCATAAAGCTCCGCCTCAATGGCTGCCGCATCCGGAGGGCGGATGCGGAGCCTGCGATGCCTGGTGTACCGGTGCCGCGCGGCAACGCACGCCTCACGCAGAGACGTCAGCTCTCGCGACCACCAGTACACCTGACGTCGGGCGCTTCCTGGCCGAACTCGGGGCATTGCCACGTCGCAAATCTCGGACATGGCCTCCTGGAACCAACCCGCCTCGTTGTTGATGTCGGCAGGCCTGGCTGGTGATGACACCCAGGCCTGCACGATCGAGGCTTCCAGGAGGAGCTCCCGGTCCAGCTGCTTCAGCGCCCATCGCGGACCACTCGGGGCCTGTAGGACCGGCGCGCTTGAGGTCTGGGTGGAGACGTCGAACCGGATGTACCGGTGGTCGGAATAGGTCTCCACCCCCTCCATGACGCGCCAGTCAACGACACGCGGCGACAGAGCGGGGCTAGCGAACGATATGTCCACCACCGACTCGCCCCGCATCCGCACGCACGTGGGGACAGAACCCCGATTTAGGACGACCAGGCCTGTCTCTAGAGCCCAGTCCTCCACCATTCTACCCCGCACATCCGTGTAACGAGAACCCCAAGCCAAGTTCTTGGCATTGAAGTCCCCGAGCACAAGTACGGGGAGAGAATGGCTCCCGATGACGGCACTCAACTCCCTGAGGGAGTTGAGGAACTCGGCGAGAGTTCGGTTCGGGGAGAAGTAGACTCCCACTACAACTATCTCCCCGAAACGTGCTGCTACGCACCCCTGACCCTTCCTGACACTCTCAAGGGTCGGGGTACCGGCGGCGGCCGACGCAATTATGGTCACTGAGCCGCTAAGGTCCTCCACCCAGTCATCCCTGGGTGGGACAAAGTACGGCTCAGCGACCACGGCGATGTTAATCGACCACTGCGCCATGCTCTGGATCAACAGATCCTGAGCGCAGGCGCAGTGGTTGATGTTCGCCTGGAGAAGGCGTAATGGGGCCGTTACTGGCACTCCATTTCAGCCCCCTCCCGGGCCTCCTGCGAGGGCCCCGCTGCAGTAATTGCAGCAGTGGCGGCAGCGGCGGCGACAGTGGCGGCGGCTGCGGCGGTGGCGACGACGGTGGGGGTTTTGGAGGTGGTTACGGAGGGCCTTCCGTTGCCCCTGGCCTTGGTGGGTGTACCGCAGGCCTTGCTCCCTGCCCGGTGATCGGCCGGCTTGCCAGATGCCGCACATGCGGCGCAGTGCGGCGCGGCGGAGCAAGCCGCGGCCACGTGACCGGGCTGGCCGCAGCGGAAGCATAGGCCACTGCGGTCCACCTCCGAGGTGCACCGAACCGACACGTGGTTCCCCACATGGCAGCGGAAGCACCTCAGAGGTCTGGGTTCAAGCAGCTTAACTTGCGCCGAAACCCAGCCCACCAAGAGCCTTCGGCCCTCCACAATGGCTTTCGCCGCCGTCACAGGGCAGCTTACCGTTACGGTTCGCATGCCCGACAGGTCCGGACGTAAGGTGCCTGCCTTGACCTGCTCAGCAGGGCACCCACCGGTCCTGGTGACGGCGGCCACCACCTCCTCCTCGGTCACCGAGTCGTCCAGACCCAGGATGCGCAGGTCTGCGCATTTGACGGGCCTGGACACTCGGGCCTCGTCCGCATTTAGGGACGCTCTAAGCTTTTCAGCTAGAGCGTCCGCGGACGAGCCACGGGTTTCGCCGGGGACCTCCAGCACTCGAGCCCCTGTCGCGGTGACTCTGAGGCGGAGGCCCCCGGTGATCCCGAGCTCCCCCAGATCCACCGTCGCCCTCGCCTTAGCGAGCACGTCGCGGTATCTCACGCCCCTTTTTTCCGCGTCCGGCTGTAGTGTAATCACTACAGCTGCGGTCTTCGGGGCGCTGAGCCTAGCCGCGACGCTCCGCTCCTTTTGTCGGCGCTTCCGCTCCAGCTTCCGGGCTTTTTTGGCCGCCTTCCGCTCCCTTGTCCTTTCTCCAGCCACCTGCCATCCGCTCTCGGCCGCGGAAGGCTTAGGGAGCGGGGGGGGCGGTGGTGGCGGCTGTCTCGCGGGTGGCGCTGGCACAGTCGCCACCTTGCCCTTCTTTTGCGCCGCCGCCTTGCCCTGCCTCAGGGCCGCCGCCTTCTTGGCCGGAGCCGGTTTCGCCGGAGCCGGCCCTTCGGGGGCCGACGCAACCTTGCCGGAGGGCCGGCCAGACGGCCTCGGTGCGGAGGCCGCAGCAGCCGCATATGTGGCCGCCCTCGGTCCCGGGGGCGCCCTGTTTGCCGCCAGGGGGGGGCGCAGTACAATGCCCTCCAGGACGGAGAACCGCGCCTGGAAGGCAGCCAGCTCCTGCCGAACCAGGTTCAAGACCTGGTTCTCAACCGGCACGGGCTGGCTTAGTTGCTGCTGGCCCCCATTTTGGGGCGCGGACTCGCGCAGACCGGCCAAGTCTGCTCGGAGCTTGCGGTTCTCCTCTTGGAGAAGCTCTGTGGCAGCCGTCAGGCGAGCGACCTCCGCCCGCAGTTTGGCCACTTCGTCTGACGGGGGCCTCTGGGGAAATCTGGCCTCCGCTGACGCCACGATGGAGGCGATTGCTGCGGGCATGGCCTTATGCCTGGTGGAGGGCTTCTGTTTGTATGAGACAGCCCTCAGCGCCGCCTCCACCTCCTTCGCGAAACCGGCCTTACGCTCCGCATCGGAGCCGCCGTCTGCGCCCGCCTCGTCGCCAGAGGAGCCCGAACGGGCGACCCCGCGACCGGCCACCCCCGGGTGGCGCCCCTCCTCTGCAAGCCGCGCCGACCTCTCGGTGGCAGAGAGGCCTCGCCCCCTGCCGCGGATCCCTCCACGCTTGCTAGTGGGGATCTTGCGAGCCGAGGCCAGCTCTTCCTCTGACGACGACCCTCGGTCGCCCTCTGGCCAGGACCGCTTGCGGAAGAACTTTCCGTTCACCGCAGCAGCCCCGGGCCTCCCGCGCCGGGAGCTCTCTGAGCCTCCCGCGCTCACATCGCCGGATGCGGCGCCGGACTCCGACCCCGCATCCCTCTCCTTCCTTCCTTCGCCGTTACCGGCCGCGTTTTGGGTTATATTTTTATCCATATAGTTCCCACGAGTATGGGGGAAATAAAAAGTCCATCTGGGCAGTGCCCCCTGTACCCAGATAAGCCATAGCCAGGCCCGGCAGTGGTTCGCACTAGCAACTGATTTTCCAAAGGAACCCGTCAGCCATACATCTCCTCGCGGTGCGCCGCCGCTTGAGATTCGGGGTAACTTTTTATAGAGGTTTTCTACCTCGCGGTCCGGGTGGTTAAGCCAAGACCCTCGGTCCCAATCAAAGCCGCGAGACGTGATCCACGACACTTCGACGGTGAGATTACGATATCGACGGGGACAGTGAATGACTGCGTCCTTCACTGCCTGCTCGGAGGCAGGGTAAGTGCACACCGAGCCCGCCCTTGCTCCTCCGCTGTGCCCTCTGCTTTTCAGAGGGTCACGCGGAGCAACGCCCCCTTGGTCCATAAAGGACCCCTCCCATGTCAGAATATTAGCCATGGACAGTAACATTCCCCGAGGAATAAGAATCTCTTCCCATTCCTCGGGGAAGGATACTGCCCACGCCCAGGGTGCACCGGCCCGGCAGCTGCTATTCCCTCCCGACGTATCGAAAGGGACCGGCAGCCATCGGGCACACGAGGAGGAATTCTGACAACGCACCCCAAACCTGTGTGCTGTATTTTACATGGAGCGACTGCCTATCTGACCTCCACAAACCAGTAAGTACGAGGTTACCACTGGTTAATACTGGTTGTCTGACTTTTGGGCTTCTAACTACTGATAATGACGGACAAAAGCCCTACGAATAAAATCCAGGTCGCTACTTCACGGGACTAGAATTTAAAAAGCCAATATCATAAACACTAAAAACTGGACATTTACCACGTTTACTGTTTTCTTTGAGTTCCCGATATTTCGGCGCGGTTGCATGCAGTAAGCACCATGATCACGGATAAACTGAAGTTATTAGGGGTGGGTGTTTATGAGCAGAGAAATAGATGTCACTGTCACTCACAACTCGATTCTGTTCCCGACACACGAAACAGTGTCTGCTCGCGAACTTTTTTCAGTTTTTACACAGTTGAAAAAGTTAAAAAAGCCAGTATACAACATTATTTTTAGTATATGCGAAACCTGAATATAGTTTGTTCAGAATAAGTAACTGAATCGATTCCAATAATTTTTAAACCATGTTACATATTTTCCCAAAAGTATTTAAAAAAATTAAAAGTTGGATACCGAGCGACTTGGAGTACCTATCGCAATAGTTTAGGTACCTACTGCCAAATTATTATTATCAATGAGCTCAAGACGACGCTGGAGGCGCGCGCTGCGTGGTGACCGCGTTTTTGTGCGGACAACTAGGTAACAGAACAAGCTTATAACTTTGTGATTTTTCATGATACAGTTTTGAAATTTTGTACATAGATTATTTACATAAAAATACTAGACACGTGTATCAGGTTTCGCATATACTAAAACTAATGTTGTAAATTGAGTATCAAAACCGTATCAGCAACTTAAATATACTACATTTATTTATGATTAAATAAATACGACTTTACCTTTCAGTTTGTGAAAGCAAAATAAACATGATTCGCGTCCGGTAAACGTTATTTATTTAGAGTAAACGTGTTCATGTTTTTCTTTGCTATTTATGTTTACATAGCACGGATATATATGAAGTAAATATTTTGTCTGTAAAGATTATTTTTCATGAAATATACCTAGATGTACCTTATTGGCGAGGTTCTTCGGAAAGGGCAGGCCCGTAGTACTCGCAACCGGCGTACGTGTATGACCAGATGTATGAACGTGGACGAGGCTAACGGAGTTTAGTGTGTAAGGATCGCAGTAGGTGGCGTTCTGTGGTTTCTGCTTACTCCTACGGGAGAAAGGCGTCAGTTTACGTCTGAATAATATATGACGACAGATGCGGCATGTCTTCGCTGTCTTGTTGGTCGGTCATGATGGAACGTGGAGTCCAACGTGAAATAATACACAGGCACTGTTTGGTACACTAAACTTTACTGTTTAAAACATTTTACAATAAAAAAAATAACAAAAGATTGAAGAAATATTATCGGATGGAATTTAAATAAAATGGAATGTAGTGAGGTTAGCCAAGTTAGTCGTTCGTCCACGATTTCAATTTGAATGAATCAACTGCACAAGTCTACCGCCTTGTTATTCAACATCAAAATGAGAAACGATAACTTTAATCGACTAAACACACTCAAGCATTACCATAAAAAAAACAAATTAAATTAAACTAAATTAAAATTATGATAAACGCTTGACATTCCATTAGCGATCTGCGACATATACATATATCTAGGTAAGTTCAATCTGTTGGTGGATACGAGCTTTTATACTCGAAGTTTAGCAATTTGGAATAGTATTCCGGATTAAAACAAAGTATGCCATGCGCCACGCCATGCCCATGGCCATTTTGTGTCTTCTGTCTTCTCTTGTTTATTGCTCAAGCGGCATCCTGAGGGTATTCGCGAAGACGTTTGATTGCCAGTACCTCAACCATTGCTGTATGGTTCATTTGCTGAGCAATCGAAATATTTAAACTGCAAGTACTTACCTAAAGTACTTGTAGTATAAGATGTGTTACTTTATGATCCTGTGTTGATTGAAATAAATTGTCTATTCTATTGTTTACACATAAAACAAATTATAAAGACAACTATAAAACATGTAAAAAGCTTAACAAAACATCTGTTAAACATATTTTTGAATCGAATAGAATAATAATTTATTATGATTGTAGGTGGGTCACAAATGAAGGTGCTAAAAATTTAAAAAATATAATCTTTACAGCATACCCTTAGGGCGTAAGAAGGAAAATAAACGAATAGTGATTAGTCTTTTACAAGATTTGTCGAATCATGTATGAGTATTATTAAAAGGTATACATGTTTAATGTTCATTCTTCTGATAGAACTTTTTTCAAGTACTATTTATTACAGTCACCGAACAAAAAGTCTCTTGAATCGTAACGTAATAGTCGAACTGACTTCGGAATTCAATCAGAGGGCAATTGAAACTAAGGCTGCGTTCACACATGATGAAGTGAACGACGTGAATGACGTTTGTGAAATCATGACTATATCGTAAGCGATCGATCTGCATCGTAAGATTTGTAATGACTGCTGAAATGAGTTATGGTTTCAATAAAGGAATGCTGAATCCAATCGACAAAGGAGAGCTTCACCTGGACACGCTGCATTGCGATCATCTATATATTGCTATGGTGGCGTTTTTGGCAATTGGCAGTGGCAGTAATCGCTAAAATAAGAAATAAATACGATGTTTTAACCTTTTCGAATTTTAATTTTAATTTTTGCGAACTAATTTTATTTTATTAGTATTCCACGTAGTATAACATAACTATTGCGGATAACAAGTTGTGTATATGTCGATAATTTCAAATTACACTACCTGAATATAGCCACAGTATATGGACTACGTCTGAATTAAATTTATTCTATTCTATTCTTCTATAGCCTTATATGCAGTCTGCTTTCTCGTTCTGGATATTGATATTTTTCTGTCAAATAACTTTGACTAGTCTTCTCTTTATCACAAAAAATAGGCGAAACCAAATTTAATGCGGAAATAAAACCTCGCTGTTGGATATTAGCCGCTCGGCAGCACCAAGAGTTCAAGTCCCGACGATTAAATGATATTTACGATTTAATTTTGGTGTCGCTTAAAAAAAAACTGAAACGAAATATCAACAAACACTTGACCCTACTCTAAAGAGTCTTTCATAAGCTCTAACAAAAACATCACTCGAGATAACTCACGTTACGAACGAGTCGACAAAAAAATGTTTTGTTTAGTGCGGCCGCCCGGCGCACAGCGGGACGCGGGGGTGTCGGTGTCGAGTAGCACTGACGTCATTTAGAATGACGGGCCGAGCACTCATGCGGTTAATATGATTGAAAACGGATGTTTCACATAATATTATCCTATAAATTACAGCTCAGTACAATGTGATAACAACCTAGTTCACGAACATCAATTCATTAATAAATAACATTCGACATTTTTTTTTCGTTTTACATTTTTTCATTCATTTTCCATTTCGTTTCTTTTATTATTTTTTTTCAATAATGATTGTATTATTGTAATCTCATCGGTTTTTTTTTTTGTTTTGTCCTGTGTGAGTCTAATAAATACCTTTTCTTTCTTTTTCTTTCTTTATTAATCTATTCTACTCTATGAACGCGAGTTATCAAACTTTCACGACTATCAGAACTAACCCTAAGGTTAAATTTCTAAATTTCTATCTCCACTTCACCTTTGTAGACTAACAAGAGTTCCTTGAGTCTTAGGCAGTAACCCGTATGCCTTTGCGTCCAATATCATTGAAAGAACTTTACTGGAAACCTGAGATTGTCTATGCGCTGTTCTTAAGGTCCGGACACGACCTCAGGCAATGCAACTAACGTCAAGCGATACGTATGCGCGTAATCTGCCCTCTACACCGTACCATACCATGACCGTGTTTTGAACTATTCAGGCACAAAAATATTTTTTGTATTAAAAATTATGAGTTTAAAATTCAAATTCAAATTCAAAATATTTTATTGTGGATCATAGGTAGGTACAGTTCTTAATAGTTGAAAATTTTGATCCGCTATGTCCCGCCCGTAGGGCATACAATAATCACACAGAAATTGACTGTTCGATAAAATTAACATTATTACTAATTATTATTATTTTCCCTCTAGCACAATAAATAAAAAATTAAAAAAAAAAACCAAAAGGGCACAAATTAAGAGAAATGTCAAATTCAAATTATATAGAAAATAAAATTACATTTAACACTCAAAAGATAAAAATATAAAGTCAAACATAACAAATTAAGATAGGAACATGTCAAATTATACACATAAAATTCAAAAAAAAAAAAAAAATTAAATTATTCATAACAAATTAAAATGTCAAATTGTAAAAATCATACATAAAATTAAAAAAATAGATTATACTGAAGAGAACAAAATTAATTAAAGTCTGTAGGTCATCGAACACATCATGACTGGGTGGGACTATATTTAGGCAAAGACTTGTCGGACAGAAATTCTTTTACAGAGTAGTAACTTTTGTCTACTAACAGATCATGGAGAGTCCTTTTAAAATTTTCCTTTTCCATAATTGTTCTAATAGGCCCCGGTATATTATTAAAAATGCGAGAAGCTGAACAAAAGATGCTCTCATGCATTAGATGAGTTTTACTGGCTACTGTTCGTAATTTGTCCTTACGCCGTATACGCGTGTAATAGCTAAACATGTGGATATTGTTTTTAACAAATTTAACCACCACAAAGAATATAGATTTTGACCGCGTATCATGCCCGTTCTAAACCCGTTATAACCGCGTATGATGATCGTTCTAAGCCCGTTGCGACAAAACTGTAGTTTGTTTCAACCTATTAACTCGTTTCATTCGTGTTGTTCATGCTCTGAACAAAGTTATTTAATTTTATTTCTTACTCTACAATTGCTGTCATAAAACGCGCGATCAAAGCGGCGACTAGCGGGCGGAGACGTGCGGGAATCGGCCAACCATATTGGTTGAAATACGCATCATATCTCTCTCGAGACATGACGTCGCCGCACCGCTCCGCTCGTCTATGCTCTGGTGGTTTAGCGGTGATGACGTACAGGGTCTAAAATTCGTCATCCTACATTTTAAAGGGAGAATCCATCTGCCAGACGGGTTTTGTATCTGGTGGGCTACTTCCAGACAGTTAATGTCCGTTTTTTATATTATGTTCCTAACTCACGGAGAACTCAATTTTCACTCGATTTTAGTGCTTCAATTGTGTCATAGATGTTGCTATAGTTCTTTTTATCGAATAAGTTATGCCCGCTACAGTGGAGTCTGAGTCTTGAAGCTCGTGGCCGCGCAGTAATATACTAGTTCTCAGATAGCTCTTAGGTGTACTCGACTCGACTCTTTGCTGTCTGTGGAAATTCAATTAAAATGTAGTGCAAAACTTCTCAATAGAGCCACAAGCTGTTTTTAATTAGTTTAATTAAAGTCTCGCGTTAGTAGTGTGTGGTTAAATAGGTACGCTGTTAATGGATTACTGTTTTACCACGAAATCTTTATTAAACATATAATTAAATAACATTGGGAGTGAGAGGGTGGAAACTCTGCGAGGAGTCGCACTGGAAGAACATAGGTTCACTGGCGTAGTACACGCCAACGGCGCCGACATGCATGTATGACCAGATCTATGGATGTGGGCGAGGCGAAAACAGTAGGTATGTAAAGATCGTAGCAAAGCGGGATTTTATGTTTTTGTATATACAACATTATTTTTAGTATATGCGAAACCTGAATATGGTTTGTTCAGAATAAGTAACTGAATCGAATCCAATCATTTTTAAACCATGTTATATTTTGTTAGGAAAATATTTTTAAAAATTTACAAGTTGGACCTATCGCAATAATTTAGGTACCTACTGCCAAATTATGTTTATCAATGAGCTCAAGACGACGCTGGACGCCCGCGCGCGGGCGCGTTGCTTGGTGACCACGCTTTTGTGCGGACAACCAGGTAACAGAATAAGCTTATAACTTTGTGATTTTTCATGGTATAGTTTTGAAATTTTGTATATAGATTCTTTACATAAAAATACTCGACACGTGTTTCAGGTTTCGCATATACTAAAAATAATGTTGTATATGACGCTTTAAATCAAAAGTTTCTGAAAGGTCGTTTTATGGTAAGTACCTACTTACGAAAATAGCATCACATAAATCATAATTAAGTGCAATATTTATGTAGGGACCTTCGCACAAATAGCAGTTATTAATAAACAAAGTAATAAGTTCAATAACTCAATTTGCCTTTGTTAACTTTTGTAAACTAACATTTTACATTAAGAGGACCTACTTCTCAGCCCTTATGCCCCAAACTTTTAACGACATCACATAACTTATGGGTTGTGACCACCATGGCGACCCCATTCACTAAATTAATTTATGTGGCGCTAAGGCTCAATTTATATTGCCGCGGAATGGAATGGAAATGCATCTTTGTAACGAAAACTAAGAAATCTTACAAAGCATTATTAACTTTATATTTAGAAATGAGCTGCTAGAAAAGAACTATGGGAATTCCTGAGGATTCTCCGGAAGATGCGCGACTGGTTGTTTGGCTTGTATCTAGTGTACTTTACTTTTATTAAAATAAAGTTCATTTTGCTTAGTAAGAATTTATTACAAAAAAAAAAATCGAGTTCCAAAAAAGACACTAAAAACTGAAATTAACTTTACTTTCGGTAGTCGGTGATTTTGTTTGTTTCATTGATTTTTTTGCTATCGACTTCCGAAAGTATAGCTATTTATTACTTTATAGTCCTTTTTTTTTAATCTGTTTTTTTTTGCAAAAAGTTTTTAATTTTACCCTTTATAGTTCTGAGGTTCCACACAATTTTTAGCCAAATTAATTTTACATTGTAACTAGAAGTCTGTTACAATGATATCATCATGTCATCAACATAGGCAAAGAAGAAAAATATGAGATTTAAGTACCTAATTCATAAACTACTGAAGCAAAGTGAATAAAGATTATGAAGAACTACCGCGTGAGTTTCCTTTGCAAATGAAAAATAACCACATAAATCGACCCAGTAACCACGGAGAAATCGGGGTACAGACAAGAGATAAAAAAAACTATGCTGGTCGAATACATAACCTCCTCTTTTTTTTGAAGTCGGTTAAAAATCGCTTCCATTTTTAACTTTAGCCTTAATGTTTACAGGAACTTTACATGACATAAAATGCAGCAGACTCTTAAATATTTACATAAATAGCTATGAAAAGAATGAGAAGTCATTTGTGATCCCAGAGGGATTTTCGCAAAAATAACTTTTAAATATGACGTGAGGGGTATGACCTCGACTTCTGTGACCTCTCGTGGCCTTTAAGTTGACGTCATAAGGAAAACCGTCAGAGGGGTCCTTGTGTAGCAAATATATGGTTAGCAACGAAGATAGAGTAGAAGAAAATGTTTGTAGTAATAGGGATTAATTGAGTGCCAAGCTTCAGTTTAATTTATTCGAGACCAGCATCACAATTGGAGTTTGACGTTCAAACAGTGGTCCTTCGAGCCGGATCTTTTCAATGCGATCTAAGCGATGTAGCCGCTGGATGATGCAATCGGTGTTCTGAGGTCGAGGAACTGACGTGGCAGATCATCCGATCAGGAATGTGAGAAGGAAAGGTACGAGAGATCAGATGCATCGGTGGGTAGAGGTGTTAAGGGTCTGGAGTTAAAAATGGCCTCTTTCTGAATCAGACAGTACAAGAATCCTCATCTGCCTAGCCTTTACTCAACTGTATTGGCCGACTGTTAGTCAATCTGAATGCAGATAAATACCAGTATTTTACATGGAGCGTCTCTTTATCTGACCGCCGTAACCCCGTTACTGTGGCACACGTAACTCTTTGGTAAAACTAGCTTTCCTGTGACGACTGTCAAAGATTATATAAAAGCCGAGATATACTGCTTAACGTATCGCAGGCTTGTTCTGTATGGTGTCCGGACGTAAAGAATAGCACCATCCCATATCTTCCCGTGGGTGTCGTAAGAGGCGACTAAGGGACTTACCAGAGAATGGGCAGCAGCGTTCTCTGTGTTTTATAACAACCATACTGCGATCGCCAACCCGCCTGCCAAGCGTGGCGATTATGGCAAAACCTCCCTTCCTGGGGGAGGCCTATGTCCAGCAGTGGACGTCTTTCGGCTGGAATGATGTATCGCAGGCTGGAGGCCTTACAGTCAAGGCACCCACGGACACCACGACAACCTGCTTACTTAATCTGCGGTAAAAGCTCTCAAAAAAAAAACCATACGTGCTTTCACAGAAGGGTCTCTGTTTATAACGTTTTTTTACGTTTTTTTTTTAGATAAAGGCAGTTTACAATATATTTTATGAAACAAATAAAAATAAAGATTTTGCTTACTACTCCAATCGTCGAATAATATATTCCCGCTCACATCCCTATTTACATCCACCGTATAAATTATACTCCGCAAAAAATCTCGCTTCGCAAATATGCGCGAATAAAAATATTATACGGCGTACTAGCATGAATACATAGTAGTTTAGGTAAAGGAACCTGTTGAAGGTAGATGGGAAAAGTTTTACAGATACCTACACAAAAAATAGATAGATATACAGAAGGTCAGTTTCAAACAACGAGCATACACGCATGCACACATAGACACGCTTCACGTAGCGAGTTCAAGCGCACTTGCGATAAGTATAGTATTTTTGGAGCTTATCCACGATGCAAGAATTGCCGCGCCGCCGCCGCACGGGTAGCGTCTATCGACGTACCAACTACTACTAATTAATGCGATTCGTAGCACTGAAAGTGCACTGAGTATGTTTTTTGTCACGGACTACCTTCGAAGGCACAGTTTCTACAAGACATTTTTTTTAACTACAATAGGTTTTTCTCCTGTATCGTGGATGAGTTTTCCAAATATTTAAGCTCTCATACACAAACAGCCAAACCCGCAACAACTGCCTGTAGGCCATACAAATATTTGTTCCGTGCGGGAATCGGAACCGCGACACGTAGCATAGCAGCGTAGCATTTGTACACCGAATAATTTGGGATATGCTTGGTTTGTATTTCTACAGCGTGTATCACAAGGGTACATACATACATTTGGGTCGAGTAGGTAGGTATTGAAGTTTTGTATGAGGTCAGATTCTTTTTTTTCCAGGCTCCTTTCACTTTCCAGGGTCGGTAATGCCGTCTCCAACAGCGACCGAGGAATCTCTGTGCTCTGTGGACGCGGGCCTTCTGTATTTATTTATTTTGTGCTAAGTAACTGTTCTCAATGTATTCATGACACCTGATAAAGCTGATCGACGGTAGTTATTGGCTCCAGAACTTTGATTATAGTTGCGAAGTTGATGCCTCGTTTTAACTACTTTGTCAAGCTTGCGACCTGAAGGAAGCTCTGAGGAAAGATGAGTTGAAGGTAATGATTTGTTTGCAGGTTTATGGACTTCGGTATAGAGTTATATAGATAACATAACATCACGCCTGTAATCTCCGAAGGATTAGGCAGAAGTTTACCCACATTTTGCCAATTATGTTAAAATTCCATGGTTGCACCAGCCTATTGCCATTCACCGGGTACAAATCCAGACTCCGACTCCAGACTACTGAGAAATTTGTTATGGAAAAACCCAATATCGTTTTGCCCGATCTGGAAATCGAACCAAGGACCCCATGCTC
This sequence comes from Noctua fimbriata, assembly GCA_905163415.1. Taxonomy (NCBI): domain Eukaryota; kingdom Metazoa; phylum Arthropoda; class Insecta; order Lepidoptera; family Noctuidae; genus Noctua; species Noctua fimbriata. Next base: position 4,506,856 of record LR990929.1, on the reverse strand, counting down.
AGCAGTCACGCTTACGACCACTTAGTAAATGAGGCAGACATATCTATAGATGTATGGATTGATGTAGATATTGCCATATTCGCGTGCACAAGTGTAGTGGATTTCTGGCATAAAGAAAACCAATCAAAGCTGAGTTAAACTCAAAAGCAACAGGGTATAAATTATTACTATACAACATTATTTTTAGTATATGCGAAACCTGAATATAGTTTGTTCAGAATAATTAACTGAATCGATTCCAATCATTTTTAAACCATGTTATATTTTTTCCCAAAAATATTTAAAAAAGTTAAAAGTTGGTCACTGAGCGACTTTGAGTACCTATCGCAATAATTTAGGTACCTACTGCCAAATTATTATTATCAATGAGCTCAAGACTACGCTGGAGGCGCGCGCTGCGTGGTGACAACGTTTTTGTGCGGAGAATTAGGTAACAGAACAAGCTTAAAACTTTGAGATTTTTCATGATACAGTTTTGAAATTTTGTACATAGATTCTTTACATAAAAATACTAGACACCTTTTCCAGTTTTCGCATATACTAAAACTAATGCTGTACTGGATTCGTAACACACTTTTACGAATCCAGTATAATTTGTGTGGTCGAGGAAAATGATGGAAAATTCTAAAAATTCTCCACAGATCAACGAGGCTCTCACTAAAGAGAGAAAGAGTTATCAAATATCATCGTAGATACCTTTTGATTTACAATACGGGTATTCAGCTGCATCTGGTTATACTGGAAGCCGATCCAAATATAGTTGGGAAAAGGCTAGGCGTATGTTGATGATACCTTTTGATTTAAATCTCACATCATCAAGTACAGACGCCAGCATATCAAGCTACTCGAAACTGTCAAATTATCCCAATCAATCTTGAACCTAATGCTTTAGCGACAAATGACAAGGACCTTAAGTATGAAAAAAATACCCACGGCAAACATTAACGAATTATACTTTATTCTTCTTCTTAGCGTGTCGATGGAAATTTTTAATTAAATATGTTTGGCCCAAAATTCAGCTATGCGAACTCCGCTCGGTGTAGCAGTCATAAGATCGTCAAGTGCGCAGGTGTTAGGGTATGCAGCATTTTAAAGCCTGAGATGTACAGATATAACAGCGTGAGGCGCGTTTTATTGTGAGTAATGGTAATATTGAGATATCCAGGAAAATACTTTGAATCATAATATAATTTTTTTTTTTTAATTTTAGTATGTTAAAACTATGTCTATAAAGGCATAGTTTTTATTACTATTTATTAGTCCATAAGTTGATTACGTTGCCTTTATTTATTTTTATAAGAATTATTTGAATTTAACCTAGAGTTTGATAAAAGAAGAAAAATACCGCCGCCTGCTTTTTTGTGACTTATGGGCACAAGACATTTTAATAAGAATCGCGCGCAAGCGTTCAAGCGGTAGATAAATCATTATTAATTAATTATCATAATCTATGACAACCCGCCAACGACCGGACCACAGATAACCTTTTTCGTTTTGATGAAATCGATTCATCTTTAAAAAATGTGCTAGCGAGTAAGCAAAAAGTGCAAATTATTTCTTGTTTGAACGATGCTCATTTTTCAACATTCCCACTACATATTTAAGAAAAAAAAACAACACATTTAGGATGTACGTAATAATATCTCAAAACTACCATTTGTTTCATTAATGTTTGCAAAAATTCGGCTAGCGGGTTAGAAAGGTCCCAGAATCTATTAAAGGCGCGAATTACACAGAAATGGCGTAAGGTGACGCAGGCGTGGAATTTGTAAGGAAACGAAAGAACGGCGTGCCTGCGCCGCGCCGCTTGAGTGTAATTCACGACACGTCGCCTACGTACATTTTGTATGGAAATGTTTTGAAGCGGCATCATGCTTGTGCCGCGCCTTCACCTTACACGTTTTTGTGTAATTCGCGCCAAAGAAAGACAGATTGTAGTAGCTTGATGTGCTGGCGACTGTACGTAATTATGTAAATCAGTATTCAACCAACCCTATTTCCTTTTCGTTTAATTAATTCCCTAAGTAGTTAACTAATTTCCATTTGCGGAGAAGAGACTTCCTCCTACGACCCACAACCATCAAGATTAGGATTTAGTTAATTCCGGGTCTTTAAAGAGGTTACTAATGTATTAAGAATCGAAATTAATGAAGAAGCACGTAAATCCGTTGCTCCCGGCTGTCATTTTTTGTAGATCTTTGACAGTCGTTACAGGTAGTCAGTGGTCCGAAAGTCTGACAACCAGTCTTACCAAGGGGTATCGTATTACCCAATACTAACTGGGTTGTGGAGATCAGATAGGCAGTCGTTCTATGTAAAGTACTGGTGTTCAGCTGCAGCCGGTTAGGCTGAAAGCCGAATCCAACATAGTTGGGAAAAGGCTAGGCAGATGATGCCTATTTTAAGTATTAAGAATTTTAAAATTTAATCGACATAAATATTTTTATTTTAAGAAAGAACAGCTGCTGAAGTGCCAATTTCGGTTTTAGTTTTAAAGTCGAAGATTGTGTTTCAGATTTCAAAAACATACCTCCGTGATGATGATGATGATGATGATCATTTTTACAAGTGATCATCATCATCATCATCATCATTTCAGCCAAAAGACGTCCACTGCTGGACATAGGCCTAATGTTACAAGTGATGCCCATTAAATATTATGTAAAATCTCAGTATTAAGGTGTCTGCTTGATTTGATATACGCAATGAAAATATCTCATGGATAGTCCTACAAAACCTACTAATATTAAAATGGGAAAGTTTGTGAGGATGTCTGGATGTTTGTTACTCTTTCACGAAAAAACTACTGACTGGATTTGGATGAAATTTAGCACATAGATAGTTTATAACCTGGATTAACACATAGTATACTTTTAATCCCGGTAGTACGATCCCATGGGACAGTTACCGATATCGATACCGACCAAAGCACCATGAAAATAACTGACCATTTTCACAACAGATTTATTTAAGAAATTACAATGAAATCTAATAGAAACGCACAATTATCATTGCGAGTCGGTTTCTCGCTAAACTTGAATAGGTTAAGGAAAGAAAATTATCATATAAAGTGAAAATCCTCCGAGCACATGTAATCTGGAGCTCTACGCATAATATAATCGGGACCGCGTAAATACCGGCTAAATATTGGTTTTGTGAGAGCTATGATCCTATTTCGGTATTATATTAAAATTTTAATAAAGAGATTATTCGTAAGTATATAAAATTTTGATAAACAGTACTTTTTTTGAAAGTCCAGTCGAGAGTATTACGAGTAGGTTGCGCCTTTTAAAAGTACAATGTTACTTTAGCTAGACACAAAACACAGAGACAAAAAAGAAAACCCCCTGGAACTCACCACCGCGAGGTTTCGATTCGACGATCCTTTTGTTATTGAGCATCGGTTTTACTATCGATTTTTGCAAAAGGTTTTTGCTGATGTTAAAGAACCGGTTGTTGATGTGCGTTTGCGACCTATTTATGAGTGTTATGGTAATTGGACTATGGAGTTTTGTATGTGGTGGAATGACTATTTAAAGATTGTTGGTTTTAAACGTAAGCAGTTGTATTTGTATGGTCCTTCTAAGGTTGGTAAATCAACTTATATTGAGTCTGTTATTGCTCGTGTGAATATGAAGTATGTGTTTTATCCTGGGGTGGGTAAGTTTTTTATGCAAGGGTATCGAGAAGGATTTCATAAGGTTATTTTATTTCAAGAGTTTTCTTATAAATGTTGTGTGCCTAGTATGTTAAAGAGACTTTTGAAAGGTCGAAAGTATGCTTATCCTGTTAAATGTGTACCCTTTAGCTTTCTTTTCTGATGAAAAGAAAGCTAAAAGGTATACTTTGATGTCTCTATAGTAAAATTAATCTACATACAGCGTGTAAGGGACAGCCCTCTACAAACTGATCGGGTTAATTCAGTATATCATACTAAGATAACCGGCACAAGACATTATTTCAGGAATGTTATGGGAATCCAATAAATTTGTTTTATTTCCTCATACGCAGTGTATCGTTACCGTGGCAAAACGCACGTAGCGAGCGCGACAACGAGTTCGATAAACTCTGTAGCTAGGCAAGAAATGAACAACTAATTTCACGCGTGGTTCGTTTTTTTTGTTCGAGTATTTTAACATCCATTGTTGGATTTTTATTTTAGCCGTATATTTACATAAATAGAGTGCTGCGTAAAGGGAATTTATTTTACATTGAAATACAGGAATAGTAACTGAAAAAAAAATTAAAAAAAAAAAAAAATCCGGAGAAAAATTCCGGTGGAATATGATTCAAAAAAAGAAACTGAATGCACCATGTCAGTTTGAGGAAGGCCGTCCCTTACACCCTGTATATCCATCTGAAATAGGTTATTGAACTTCTACCTTACTATGAGCCAAAACAGTAGTTTGTGGAATACCATATCAAACCTTAAGCCATCCACTTCCCTGAGGTTCTTACTTGATAAAAAATGACTGAAGATATAGCTATAATAACACAGCAATCTCCACTACATTTGCAAAACATAAAAAAGTAAGTACCTACTCATTACTTACAATTCTAAGTAAACTTTCATAATAATATAAGGTTTAAACAAACCCTTTACGAAGCCGTCAACCTAGCATTCTGTACATCAAACTTACGCAAAAACTATGGCTGGGTACTTTTTTTTTCGGGCGAAAAATCACGTTTTACGGTAGAACTCAATATAACGCACTCACAACATTGTCCAAATGCATTGAATACTAAGGGGGTCGTGGAGGTATTTTAAGTAAAGTTTTTATTTTTTTATTTGCTTGTTTGAGTGTCCCACTGCTGGGCAAAGGCCTCCACTTTCTACTTCCAAACCTCTCTGTCCTGTGAGATATCTGGCCATGTTCGCCCCGCAAACGAGATCAGTTTGTCACACGATTTATACACCACTATTTTTTAATTAGTACAAAAAAAAATGGAGCTCTATCCGTACCCGTTACTGATCACATTTGTGTAATCAAAAGTCAAAAAAACGAAATCCCAAAATTGTCCACGAAAATTTGTCATTACTGGTAAATTCATAATTGAATCAATAATTCATAACAATTATCACTAGAAAATACTACGCGCAGTGCTTTTCCATTCCTGTCGCCATTCATAGGTCCCGGCAAACTATATTTCCATAAATTGAGTGACATTTTGGGATATAAACAAACGCTTATAACTTTGCTGTTTATGAATATTATTCATTGAGACCTTACATATATAATAACAAGACCTTCTCTAATAAGCCCTTTAAGTATTTGTACTAATTAAAAATAGTGGTGTATATGTATATTATAAGTAAAGTTATAACATTAAAAACTTGTATTAAAAAAAAACTGGTGACAAAGTTGGTACTTTGACCCCAATATCTCCGTAATTAGAAGGTATAGTCTAGAAAAAAAAATGATCACAATGACCGGGAGAACAAGCGTCTTTCGGCTTCGTTAAGGGTACTTTTATACCCATTAATAGTTGAATAAGTACATACGGACATATAGTATCAGCCCAACAGTTACCAGGATCCTCGCAAAACCCGCAGCATTTGAATTTTCCAGTTACAAATAAAAGTGTGATTGGTGTTTCCGTGAGAAAAACCAATCGCGACTCTTGATTGGAAACTTGGAACAATGCCCGATGAAGCTTTGAAAGCGACCCTAACTTGGTTTCGACAAGCTACGGTACTATTGTTACGTTTTTTTTTCCTTCTGTTATTTGAGATACACCCGGTAGGCTGTGATGTGACAAGAGCAATAGAGGCTGCGGGGAGATATATGAGGGGAACTTAATCATTTCAATTGAGGGAGTAAGCTGATTGGTTTAGTGATTACATCCCTTCAAAGAGACAGATGTTTTGGTTGCTGGTTGGCGCAGTAGCTAAGCGATTCGATGCTGAGTTTTTATTCTCGCATTAAAAATTAATACCAGCGTTCGTGTATGCCTCCCACTAGGTGGACCGATCACCTGGTGAAGGTTGCAGGGATCCGCTGGATGCGAGTCGCACGGGACCGGTCAATGTGGCGACACTTGGGGGAGGCCTATGCCCAGCAGTGGACGTCTTTCGGTTGAAATGATGATGATGATGATGATGTTCGTGTATGACTAGATGTATGAACGTAGACGAGGCAAAAGGAGTATGTAAAGATCGTAGTGCGTGGCATTCTGTGGTTTCTGCCTACCACTATGGTAAAAAGGCGTGAGTTAATGTATGTCTGTACCCAAATATCTCCATGACCTAAAGAAAGTAGTTCGTCGCACTGTTGGTATTTGAAAACCATGAGAATGATGTATAACCCATCAACCGATTGTCTACAATCCGTGTTCTCCTTGTAAGCGCTCAACGAAATGATTGTTTATTTTTTTTAATGTTTTTTGAAATATGAATTTAGGAGTTTTGTAATGTAATCTTTTTACGAATTTTAATGTCTTTTTTTTAATGTTTATGCACTCTGTTTTAATGGATTTATGTGACTTATTGAAAATAGTATTGTTGATGTTGTAAAATAATTGTAATCAATTATATAAATTTTATATTACGATCGGATGCCTGAATAAATAAATTATATGTCTTGTATTTTCTAGAATTTCTTTTAAGATGTTTGTTTTTTTTTACTCTGGCAGATATGACATTGACAATGACAGCAACACAATAGATAACAGAGACAAAAACTTAGATAATGCAAAATCAAGCGAACCCACGAAACTATAAAATAGTACCTATTGAGGTAAATGTTCTACAAACGTCCCTTATCAGTAAACATTTACTTTAACAGCCTATTTACATAGTTATCCCAGGCGGTGTGTTTGTGGCTTTACGGGAGGTGAGGCTAAACTCAACGATAGTGGATAAAATCTTATTACTGTTTGTAGAGGATATTATATATAACATCACGCCTGTAATCCCCGAAGGGTTACGCACAGGTGTGATTAATAGTAAACCCACATTTCGTCACGTAATAAGGGGCGAGCCTATTGCCAACAACCCGGCACCAATCCAGACTCCGTGGATGCTACTGAGATGACCTGATGACTTTGCCCGACCCGGGAATCAAAAACAGGAACTCATTCTCAGCAGCCGCACTTGCGAACACTAGACCAGCGAGGCAGACTTGTTCGTTACGAGAGCATACGCAAGTATTAAATTGAGAAAACCTTTGTAGTTATCAGATATTGGTGAACCAATGTGTAACAGAGGACGAAGACAAAGTGAGAACTTACCAGGGAAAATGGTGACCGAAAAGTAAAAATATATGCAACTGTCATCATCATCTGCCTAGCCTTTTCCCAGCTATGTTAGGGTCGGCTTCCTGAAGCTAAATACCAGTATTTTACATAGAGCGACTGCCTATCTGACCTCCACAATTCAGTTAGTACTGGGTAATATGATACCTCTTGGTAAGACTGGTTGTCAGGCTGGTTCACTGACTACCTTTAACGACTGTCAAAGATTTATAAATGACAAGTGGGACCAACGGCTTAACGTGCTTTTCGAGGCATGGAAAAAATTTGGTATATAATGGCTGGTCACCCATCCACGAACCAGCCTAGACGAGCGCGGCTTAACCTGAATATCGACCCGATCCGCTGTTATTATTTAGTCACGAGCTCCTCGAGTATGTATAAGCTACTGAAAAGCCTTTGTTCATTTTGTTGAAAGTCGTTGAAGAAATCTTTTAACCCTTTGACGTAAATGGGGCACGGGTGTCCCCACGCTAAATTATTATTTTTTGTTTAAATTTCAATGATGTACACCGTGTTATTCAATCTGAATCGTTTGATTTTGAACACATCTTTATTTTTTTACAATGTTGGGGGTCAGAAATGGGGGGCGGAGAGTCAAAAAAAATTAAAACTCCACGGTAAAATTTAAGTTTGTGTTTCACTTTTTCAAAGAAGATTTTTATTGCGTTCTTCAAGTTTCAGCATATTATCAGTGACGTGATTTATTACAATGGTAAGTAAATATGTATAATTGATATATTTTTTAAATAAATTGCAAGTGTAAAGTTATAATTATGGGTAATAACTACAAGGGACACTGGTGTCCCAATATGCGCTATCGGTCGGTTATTCACTGATTTCTTGTTATTGTTATTGTTGCTGATTGTTTGTTCTATGGCTTTTTATACCTATTTAGACTAATTTATCCTTATTATTATTTATTGTTTTGGGCTTACAAAAGCACAAGAGTGTTTTCTTTGCAGTCTACTGAGATAGAAGAGTATCTAATGGCCGATACTAGCGATAGTGAAGATGCTTTGATTCTGGATGAAGAGAAGTTATAATCGGACCTGCCCACTACTAGATCTAGCTCCTACCTCATTATCGTCACCTTCGCCGCCTACATCATTACCCCATTCACGCTCAGTACCGATTTTTTCGATGGAGAACAAATACCTACAGGCCATACAATTTTTCAGCAAGCGATTATGAATTTGGTAAGCGAAGAATGTGTTTCGCCGAATTCAACTGATGTTTTCGAGGCCGTCGACAAAATCAAAGGTCTTATTGAAGAAATAGGTGTGCTAGAATTCATGTTATATGCACAACAAAATGGCTTCTAGTTTACCACTGATTACGACGAATTAACCGATAGAGATGAACTACGTAATGTGTTATCAAAACCTGCCTAGTTTTCGTAATTATAGGTCAACTGAACCTGATTTTGAGAGGGAGACTAACAGGAGAATTCAGCATTTGGTTTCCCAAATGCTGCCCAGCTCAGCAAAATTCGGGTCTTCTCGTTGCGTATGCCACAGAGCCTAAACACTAAGGTCTTCAACCAATGCGTCCTGCCTGTTATGACTTACGGGCCCGAAACGTGGACACTCACGGTAAGGCTGGTCCATAAATTCAAGATGAGCGACCTTGAATTTATGGCTAGCTATGAAACGGTCTATGCTTGGAGTCTCTCTGAGGGATCGCATCCGAAATGAGGTGATCCGACAAAGAACCAGCGTTGTCGACATAGCTCACAGAATAAGTAAGCTGAAGTGGCAATGGGCCGGCCATATTAGCCGTAGAACTCAAGAACACGTCTGGGGTAGACGTGTTCATCAGATGTGTTCTTGAGTGGACACCGCAAATCTGCAAGCGTAAGGCGGGACGCCCTCAGGCTCGGTGGAGCGACGATCTTCGAGGGGCGGCTGTTAGCAACAGGATGAGAGTTGCTGAGAATCGAGTTGAGTGGTGTGCAATTGAGGAGGCCTATGTCCAGCACTGGACTGCTGTAGCCTGATGATGATGAGCCAGAAGACGTCATTGCCGACACACGTAATGATGAAGGCAAGCAACCGAAAAAGGTGCGTTCAGTATGCTAAGGCACAAAGAAAATCGTACGTATCGTTAGAATTTGTGAAACATGCGGTGTACACTTATGTTTCACAGCGGATAGAAATTGTTTTGCAGATTTTCATATATAAAGTCATTATAAATATATTTTATATCAAAGATCTTTTATTATTTCATTTCTAATACTAGATAATTATTTTATCAAACCTGATAACGAAAATCGACAAATCAGTATAATCTGCGACCCTTACCGCATATTGGGACATATTTGTCCCCGTCAATAAAACATAAAATAATAAATGTATGATATTTATGTTGTTACATATACTTAAAAATCATCAAAAGTATCACTTAAATCCATATAAGTATTTAAAAATATTCTCCAATTGGTTTTAAGCGTCAAAGGGTTAATGCGTCTACCACTTGCCTGGATCCCTGGTTGATATAAAGGTATGAGATCCCAGGGAAGGAATTTTTGTTCAAAAAGTACTACTTTGACTCCCACCTAAATCTAGTACCTTTTGGGCCACCCTCAAAGGCTAAGTTCACCTTAAATTTCTCTCATCACTGATTTACATAGAAAAGCGGCAAACTACGTGTAAATATAAACAATGCTAAACACGACAAATCGATCGAAATTAAAATGAACGCAGCCTAGGGCTACCAGGCGTCCTGACACTAACACTAGACATTTGTTCTAGTCTGAGGAACTCTTAGTGTTGGAGTAAATCACTTAGTCCTTACACTTAGTTATGGGGACGTATTTTAAGTACTGGACTGCAGCAGGCGTCTATCAATTGTGGTTAACGAAAGAAGGGATTCTGTGCAGTAAAAAAGGATAGTTTTATTCCATTGTTTTATTATCACTTTATGCCTACATTGTCCCATTGCAGAGCAAAGGCCTCCCTTCCCTCCTTTCAATTTGTTGCTTGCGTATTGAGTGGTTAATTTTGCTCATTGCTCCGACATGTGTTAGATGTGACCAGCCCAGTCCCATTTCAACCTAGCAGCTGTCAGCACAGCATCATCTATTAGGGGAGAAGTGTGAGTTTCTGATGCGATCCTTAAGTTTGACACCCACTATACTTCGCTCCATAGCTGGTTGGCATACTCCAAGTGCGGACTTCTGACGCTTTGTAACCATGATTGAAATCCATAGGTGAGATTGGGGAGAATGCTAACGTCCATGAGCATTCGTTTAAGTGAAAAGTTATACGAATATTCATGGACGTGAGCATTCGTGAGCTCTTTTGAGGGAGATCTCTGCATTAAATGTTTCATCGACCTGTAGCTGTTCAAGGCATTACCGGTGCATCATGTGTGCTCGACTCACCGATTAATTTTCATTTTATTAAGCACTTTTAATTGCTCTTAAAATTTGAATAGCTTACCTTCTTAACAAATTGTGAAACTTCGGAGGCTTTAAGGAAGTAGTAAGATTATGTTGGAGACGTCCGCTGCCTGACAAATACAAATTATAGAACTTTATGTTATGTTCTATATTAGTTGTAACACTTAAAATCCATACATAACGTCACGCCTGTAATCCACGAAGGGTTAGGCAGAGGTGTACCTAATGGATTCACATTTCACCAGTTATGTTTTTGAAGTTCCATGTAATAGGGGGCGAGCCTATTGCCATCAATGGGGCACAAATCTAGACTCTGTGGCTGTTACTGAGAAATACCTGATGGAAAAACTTAACAACACGTTGACCAGGAAATCGAACCCAGGACTATATGCTCAGCAGTCACGCTTGTGACCACTAGACCAACGAGGCAGGTAAAAGGCTAATAAGAGACTAAAAAGGTCTGTTCCTTAAACATATTATATTTTATGTGTATTTCAGAATCTATCTTTCTATTTTAAAGCAACATATTTCAATACGACTTTTTTAAACGACAAGGCGAAAATACACAGATTAAAAAAAAAACACAAGAGCTTTTACAGGTGAGCTTTATCCGACAAAATCACAATTAGCAATTCTTAACCCCAAAAAGCATCAACGCTTTCAAAAGCTAAACCCGTCATTACCGCAAATTGTCGTGCAAGCGACATCAGGAAGCGACAACCCTCGACCATCCAACATCCGAATACATAATTCACCAACCCTATTGCTTGTTTCTCCTAAATTTTGCGCTAGACTCAAAGGATGCCGCCGACATTTCATTTCAAATTCCGAAACCCGTTGAATTACTAGTACCCAAGGTCCCAAGCACCATCGAGTTTATATCAAAAGCACTGACGTTTTCTAGACATTCTTGCGTACCCTCTCTAACGATTGCTCTCATTTTAGGTTTGAATTCGGAACGTGAATTATTCATGAGTTCTCAGTACAAAGGTGGGAATTATCCGCGGTATCGAGCATGCATTATGATCAGGGCTGATGAGACTGAGAATGTAGAATAAAAAATTACTACTTTAAACTCTCAAAGGATGCCTTCATTAAGCTCAAAGCGTTTTCTTTTTTAAGTTAGTTAGTTGTGAAGGGATAAAATGGATCGGCTACCTGTTTATTTTTAAGGTGCAATTTATTGAAAACGGGCGTTTTATACAGTACAGAGAAAGCAAATAGTAATCAATTGAAACATCTCAGGGTTCAGAGCACACAAATAAACGAAGCATTTTGAAGTCAAAATGTTTCGTTTCTTTTATTATTTTGTTTAAAAAAGACCAAATTTAATATAACATAACATCACACCTGTAATCCCCGAAGGGTTAGACAGAGGTGTGCCTAATAGACACACACCCACGTTTCACCAGTTATGTTTAAGTCCCATGTAACAAGGGGCGAGCCTATTACCATTCACCGGGCGCAAATCCAGACTCCGTGTCTGCTACTGATAAATTCCTGATGAATAAACCCAATAACACTTTGCTGACATGGGAATCGAACCCAGGACCTCATTCTCAGTAGTCGCGTTTGCGACCACTATACCAACGAGGCAGTCAAATCAAATTTAAATAACAAATAAACAAATTTATAATTAAAAATGGGATTAATTTTAACTTTTCCACCACAAGCTACATGTTTCATCATCATCATTCTCTTGCCCTTATCCCAATTCATTTGGGGTCGGCGCAGCATGTCTTCTTCTTCCATACTTCTCTATTACTCGTCATCTCATCCGACACCTCCTTTCTTGCCATATCATTCTTTATACAGTCCATCCATCGTTTCTTTGGTCTTCCTCTACTCATATACCCATCCACATTCATACTCAAAACTTTCCTCACAACATTTTCCTCATTCCTCCGCATCACATGCCCATACCACGACAACCGATTACCACATGTTTATTGTACCTATAAATTGAGTTCCTATAAATACACCACTCTTATTTCCAAGCTATTAAACTCCCTGGCTGCATAATATTCTCATCATTTTTCAAGAAAAAAACTAATTAAAACCACTGTTTTTATAAGCCTTCCTCCCACGCCTAAGGTTTTATGACTGTTCTATAAAAGTCCTGCATCAAAGTTATATAAAGAATGTTCCCAGCAATTTTATTAGCATCTAATTAAAGCCTGCTTCAAAGAAGCTTGCTTTTTAACTATTTATAGTTCCAACTAGCTGGCCTGCTCTGGAACACGACGCAAATAGCAACGATCGATGTTAAGGGTGCTTGCATATAGATGCAGGTTTACCGTCCCTGTTTTGTTGGTACTTTTTTACAGATTTTGCGTTTTGCTGATCAAATTTTTGCACCTAGACTAGTTTGTGGATAGATAATAACAGCAACATGTGTCGATCTTCAAGGTTAAGCAACACTTACCGAGGTCGGTCCGTGGATGGGTGACCATCCATTCTCACCGATTTTCCTACATGTCTCGGAGAGTATGTTCAGCCGTTAATTCCGACTGTCATTTGTTAATCTTTAACAGTCGTTACGGGCTATCAGAAGCTCGAAAGTCCTACACCTAGTCTTATCAAAGGGTATCGTATTAACTAATACATACTAAATGGGTTGTGGAGATCAGATAGGTGGTCGCTCTTTGTAAAGTACTGGTATTCAACGGCATACGGTTAGACTGGAAGTCGAACTTGGGAAAAGACTAGACTAACTTGTATACAGCATGTTTTTCTTATTTACGTGCGAACACATACCCATTAAAATATTACTGTGAAACCGGTCAAGTATGAATCGATTAGTCGAATGATTCGACCAGATCTTGTTACTATGCAAATAAACGCTGAATACCAACGTCCAATGAGCGACTGGAAGCGTGACAGTACTTATGCACTATGGTGTTCACTAAACATTTGGAGCGTATACTTTTATGCACTGTGGTTTCTTGCGTGACTCAAGAGGATACATACAGTATGGGACTATTTTACCGTTCCAAAAGGTCCGTACTGAGAACCTGTATGCAAGCACCCTAAAGGTGCATCCACAGTTAACTTTTATGAAGCAACACTGTGCAACACGGTAACATTAGGTAACTATCTATAACTTTTGTGGTACTTGTTGAATGTTACTCATAGCGTCCATACCGCGAATAACATAAATTAACAAAATATCACATTTTATACAGCATTAATTTTAATATATGCGAAACCTGATACAAGTGTAAAATTTCAAAACTGTATCATGAAAAATCAGAAAGTTATAAGCTTGTTCTGTTACCTAGTTGTCCGCACAAAAACGCGGTCACCACGCAGCGCGCGCATCCAGCGTCGTCTTGAGCTCATTGATAATAATAATTTGGCAGTAGGTACATAAATTATTGCGATAGGTACTCATAGTCGCTCGGTATCCAACTTTTAAGTTTTTTAAATATTTTTGGGAACAAATATAACATGGTTTAAAAATTATTGGAATCGATTCAGTTACTTATTCTGAACAAACTATATTCAGGTTTTGCATATACTAAAAATAATGTTGTATATTATTATATTTTTCATATAATATTATATTAACATATAATATACAATTTATCAATTGTTACCACATATTGACTGCTTTCAAAAGTTAGGCAACTTTACTTAACACAAACTAACACGGCAACATGCACTAACAATAAATAACTTTTTGCTATCGGATGTTGCTCAGTAACAATTCAGATCAAAAGATGTATAAATGATTTGAAAACTATTGTGAAAATCTGATTCGAAGAGAAAAAATGAGATTGAGAATAGTTAGAGGCATCCACATATTTGTGCCGTTTATGAGCTACCAGGGAAGCCGCATGCGCAGAAGGAACTAAAGCCAAACTTCTTTATCTTCAACGTAGTCCTTGATTTTGTAATTTACTTTTTTTAATAAGGACATGTTTGATGTAGTTTTTGAATTTTCCATCGGTCAGTTCTATAACTGACTTTGGCAACTTGTTATAAAAGTGTATACTGATTATAAGAAAAGACTTGCTGAATAGTTACAGCACTGATAACAATATTTGTGTCACTTGTTTAATTTAGTACTTGACAATTATTTTTTTTACCTGTGTATAGATTCTTTTTTATCAATTGTTTGTGAATGAGTGAACATTGTAGGCTTTGTAGATTCCCAGCTGCTTATTAACTTTTTATTTTGTTCTACATTTTTTGTGTAGTAAGCAACGACTTATTGTCGGGCCTACGCTGCCCCCCCCATACTTAATACAAATGCTGTATCTATGTTAATATTGTAACACCAAATGATTTGAAAAGAGTAACCATGTTGATTTTGATTTTTAACACTTGGAAACGTTGTTCTACAAAAAGTAACCGCGGTGTGGATGCACCTCAAGACTGGACGGAATATTTATTAACAGCTTTGACATAATATATGGTGGAGTGGAAATGATATCTTATAGCTTTGGGATTCTAGAACGTGGCTTACACTCCTGATTTAAAAATAGATTTGAGTAGATTGGTCAGAAAGCTTTGAATCGGTGATCAGAGCTAGATCTTGATTTGAAATAGTTGGTATCCGTGGAGTTTCTTTCTAATTCTTTTCGCACGCTTCAGTATGGGGAATTAGCATTCATTTCTATGTCTTAAATGCCTGTGATTAGTTTGATTGATAAATAATTTGATTCTGAGCTTAGATTTTGGCCAGTATGTGATATCATACAGTAGCGTACATAAGAAGAAGTCGACGATAGTGGGTAAAGACAGTGTTTGTTGTAAAATGAAGTAATCGTTTAAACTTTAATTTATTTACTTACTTCTTTTTTTAAGTTTTTATCGTGTTCTTACTTTTTTTTTATTTTAACAAGGAATGCAACTGTGAAACACACATATCTCGTTCAAGCATTGCCATTGGTAGAAAATCGGTTAATTTCATTTTATAGTTCAAAATCTATAATAACATAAGCTATAGTCGCGCCATCTACAATAAACATTGACAGGTCTTTCCCATTGCATAACAATTTCTTTTTATACATCTGCCAAAAAAGGAGTGTTATGTTTTCAGGGTTCATGTATTATGTAAGTTGTGAGTTTCTTTATCCGACCATAACTTCTAAACGCCAGAACCGATTTAGATGTTAGTGGTATCGTTAGATTTTTTGCGTTATCTCGGGATAATGCAAAAACTCTAGTAACATAGGTTAGTGAAAAATTAAAAAGTAAAAACCAACATTTTTATCGAAGTCGGGGGACTTATAAATAAATGTTCCACAGAACTGTCCCTCGACTGCAATAAAAATGTTGGTAATCAGTTTTTAATTTTTAGACACAATCGTGGTTTAATTGAACATTAAATAAACGATTCAGTACTTAAATTGTTCTCATTCAAGGCTGGAATCATTCAACTTGTTTTTCATTCTTTAGTTCACTTTTTGAAATGGCAGCCATTTTTTTTAAATTATTTGTTTTTTTTTATTCAGAAAAGGAACACTTATTTGACAGACGTCAAAAGTTACGTAATCATAAATAACAACGAGCGTAACTTCGAAATACCGATTTTACCAACTCGTCCTAAGTAATGTCACTTAGTTCGTAAACCATAACAAAACAACGAATGAACTGATTATAAATTCAAAATGTTCAGTTCTAAATCAATTTTACTTTTGCTTAAAACCACTTAAATATTAAAGACCGCTTGACTTCAGTAATTGACTTTCTAAAAGCTTCGATTTGATTTCACAACACGGTTAAAACATTACATACTTGGTACCGAAATATCTCGAAGCTTTTGTTCTGCGAAAACCTTTTTTATAAATAAAATTGAAGTGTCTGTTTGTAATTTTAAAATAATAGCTTTTTACAGAATGATTATGAAAGTATACCTTCTTTTGAGCGTGTCGATGGCACAAAGTCCAAATGTTATGTTTAGTCCAAAACTCAGCCACGCGAATCCCACTCACTGATGCAGTAAACAGATCATCAAGTGCGCAGGTGATAGGGCATGCGGTGCAAGATGGAAGGTGGACCATTGTCTGTGGGGAGACACCGCATACGCACTTGAGGTCTGAGCCATCCATGAAATCTGCAGAGATTGTCTTTGGTCCGGCCGACTTGTGTTCGAAATCTGTTTAAGGATTTCCAAGTCGGCCACAGCAACGTGTGCCCAGGTGGAAGGTTTTCTGATGGATCGTTGAAGTTGTAGTATATACGGCACAAATATAACAAAAAAAAAATCATTATTAAGTTTTGTCTGTCTGTCTATTTATACTAACAGATAGTGAATTTTAAAGGGAGTATCTTAGGCTTCTTTTATTTTAGAAAATGGATTAGTGTTCCGAGCGAAAAAAAAGACTTGAAATTGAGAACAAAATCCATTTCAAATACGGAAGCCATATTTTTATAATCATTTCACGCGGATGAAGATCGCAGGCAAAATCTAGTTGGAAATATAGATATTTTCTTGTTGTTCGGGTCGAGTTGCCTTCGGTACGGTTTCGATTTGCTGACGCATTTTCTTTCAATAATCATTTTTGTTTTGAGATTCCTGTTAGAACAATGTTTATGTTCCCTAGAAGAAGAATAAAATAACACGTATTTGAAGTTATGGGGTAGTTACGCCGATTTTTTTTTCTGGCTCTTGGGTGCAGCACTACAGTTAAGCATGAGGTTCAATTCCAGGTTGGGAGAAATATTTTATAGTTGATGGCAAGAAACTCCATACTTCACTCCAAAACAAATAGCTGATGCTGGCCTTACAGCTGCTAGGTTGAAGTGGAACTGGGCTAGTCACGTTTGCCGCATGTCGGAGGAGCAATGGTCAAAAATTACCACTCAGTGGTTACCAAATAGCAGGAAACGACAACGCGGCAGGCCCAGAAGGAGATGGTGGGATGAGCTGGACTCTTTCGCAAAGGAGTGGCCTATAATCGCACTAGATCGCGAAATGTGGAAGGAGGGATAATCATGACTGTGACATGAAATATGCGGGTACTAAAGGTATACCACTAGTCCACTACCTAACCATACGAGAAAACCAGGCGTGATGTTGTCTGTGTCTGGGCGTGTTATTTTTAAGTTGCTTGCCATTGTAAAGTCCTCAAAAAGTCTATTACATATACTCCTGACTTTATATACTTTCGTATTATTTTTGAGTCGCTTTTTACGATAGCAATCAGTAAAAATTGAGATAGCTGCGAGCATTTTCGTTTAGATAATATTAATAAACTATAAAGCAGTAAAGTTTTAACGCAAAACAAATATCGCTCGCTAGCAGGACTAAGGTCCAGTTCCCTTTATCAGCAGTTTTTATACTCAAACCATGAGCAGCTTACGATGAGGGAAAATATCGTGAGGAAATCTGGACTTAATAGTCTGAAATCGCCAGCATGCATGAAGCTGGCTGGGTGATCAATGTTCGTAAGCTCTCTGGCTTTAATAGTTCATATATTATATGAAAATTGCTGCGAGTTTTCAACGCTTTTTGGTACTCAATAACAGCACAAACAGACGAGTCCAATCTATAATAATTTAGTATCTTTCAAATACAAGAACGTTTGAACTTCTTCTTCTTTCGTGTCGACGGTAACGCATTGTTCAGCAGCTAACGTATTATCGGCCGCTGACTGTGAGCGCGCGTTACACAGTTTATCACTTTTCCATATACAACATTAGTTTTAGTATATACGAAACCTGAAACACGTGTCTAGTATTTTTATGTAAAGAATATATGTACAAAATTTCAAAACTGTATCATGAAAAATCACAAAGTTATAAGCTTGTTCTGTTACCTGGTTGTCCGCATAAAAACGTGGTTACCACGCAGTGCGTCGCGCGCGTGCCGCCAGCGTCGTCTTGAGCTCCTTGATAACAATAATTTGGCAGTAGGTACCTAAATTATTGCGATAGACACTTAATGTCGCTCGTTGCCAACTTGTAACTTTTTTAAATATTTTTGGGACAAAATATAACATGGTTTAAAAATTATTGGAATCGATTCAGTTACTTATTCTGAACAAACTATATTCAGGTTTCGCATATACTTTTTTTTTTTTTTTTTTTTTAGGATGGGAAATCATCAAATGACCCCCCCCGCTCTGGGCGGAGCGGAAGGGAGTGTCAGACTTGTACTGACTAAAACCCATCCATGTTCCTTCTTTGCCCTTTGTGTTCCAGGGCCGCGGTATCTCTTTCGAACAGTCCCGCAGCCCTGGCAGGCATCGGCCCGTGCGGACCCCTACGTGGTTGCTGACATCTCTTTGAGGCGCGCGTGGAACACGAACGCGCCGTCGACACGGCCTGTCGTCATAAGACGGCCGGACGGCGAGCTAGCCCAAAACTCGCCGTCCACAGGCCCGCGCCTACGGTGGCCGGGGGCCACCACGTGACCCCCGACGCCCAGGGCGTCTCCCGCGGCGGCTGGGACGTGAGGCTCTTTCCCTCTCACGTTCCGCCACCTCCTTCACTAGCATGACTGCTTCGCAGAAGGAGGTGACGGCTTCCCATTCCCTCTCGCTCCGGACCATGGCTTGAACCAGGGCCGGGCGCGAGAGGTCGCCGCCGCCAATCGCCTCTACGAGGACACGGCGCTGTTCCGCCCAAGCGGGGCAGGCCTCCACAGTGTGCTGCACCGTGTCCTCCGGACGATCCTCACAATGGAAACACCCGGGCGTTTCCTCCCGCCCGATTCGGTGCAGGAACCTCCCGAAACAACCGTGTCCGGTGAGGACCTGCGTCAGGCGGAAGGTGAGGGCGCCGTGGCGCCTCTCTAGCCACTCCTCAAAGAGGGGACTTATCGCCACTATGGTGGCGTGCCCTGCGTGGGGTTGCGACAGTCGCTCTCTCCATGTCACCATGAGATCGCGCCGGAGGTCTGTCCGCTGAGCGGCGATTTGCCGCGGCAGTGGAGTTTCCCCACGACGTAGTGCCTCCGCGCGCCATTCGTGAAGGCGTGCGAGGACTATCCCCTCCAGATCCCATGGCGGCAATCCGGCAAGGAGGCTCGCCGCCTCACCGGAGATCGTGCGGTACCCCCGGACTAGCCTTAGGGCTATCCCCTTTTGGGGCGCGTTCAGGTAGCGGGCGGCTTGCCGCCTCAGAGAACGCGCCCACACCGGGGCCCCGTAAAGGGCCATGGACCGCACGACCCCGCGTAGAGCCTCCGGCAGGAGGCGTTTGGACCCTCCAGGTTGGGCAGGAGCCGCTTGAAGGCAGCCCCGGTCCGTTCCAGTTTGGGGGCCAAACGTCGGAAATGCTCCACGAAGTTCCACCGGCTGTCAAGGACGAGTCCCAGGTACTTCAGCGTCAACCCGACGCCGATGGAAACCCCTCCTGCTGTCAGTAGGGATCCCGACGATGGCGCATTCCGAGGCCCATGAAAACACATGGCCTCGGACTTGTGCAATGCCACCTCGAGACCCAATTGCCGGATCCTCTCCACGACTATCGCAACCCCGCGTGTCATGTTTTCGGCCGCCGCCTCGTGCGACCTCCCTTGTGCCAGTACCAGCGTGTCGTCAGCGTAGCAGACTACGCTGACGCCGCTAGGGAGGTCGGCGCGCAGCACCCAGTCGTAACCGATGTTCCACAAGGCCGGTCCCAGAACCGATCCCTGTGGAACACCGCACGGCATCTCTCGCCGGTTCCATTCTCCGCTCTGACCGGGGTAGATGACGGCCCTATCCGTCAGGTAATCCCCGACCACACGACGAAGGTAGGTCGGCACCCGGTGATACCGGAGTGCCTCCCCAATGCAGCTCCAGGGCATGGAGTTGAAGGCGTTGGCGATGTCAAGAGACACCGCCAATACAACCCCGCCCCGGGAAACCGCGTCCCCCGTCGTGAGGGCTCTCACGCGCATGATGGCGTCCACCGTCGAGGGCCCCTTGCGGAAACCAAACTGGTGTTCCGCAAGATCCGGCCCCATCCCCGCGAGGTGCCCGGCGAGGCGGTTAGCAATAACTCTTTCAAAGAGCTTGCCCACCTCGTCGAGCAACACGATGGGCCGGTATGCGGACGGAGAGTTCGCAGGGCGCCCTGGCTTCCGGATGAGGACCAGCTTCCCCGTCTTCCAACGAAGCGGGAACTGGCCTCTCTCCAAGCATGCGCTTAGGAGCCCTTCCAGTCGGGGCCCGAGAGCCTCAGAGGCCAGGACCCAGGCTTTGCCAGGCAAGCCATCGGGTCCCGGGGCGGTATTTCTGGCCTTCAGCCTGCGTACCGCCACTCCCAGATCTATCCCAGTCACCTCCGGAACGTCGTCATCGGTGTGGTCCGCGTCCGGCACCGCAAGCGGCGGCGGAGCCATAGGCGGGGGAGGATGCCTCCCTCGCGAAGGGAACAGAGCGCTCACCACGTCCTCCACGAGCTCAGGCCGGAGACTCTGCGTCAGCGGGGGGGCCCGGGTGCGGAGTTTGTCCCGCACCATCTTGTAAGGGCGCCCCCACGGATCTCCGTTCAGAGACTCCAGCATCTCCTCGCGGGCCAGGTTCTTAGCCCGCCGGACAGCCTCTTGGAGGGCGGTCTTCGCCGCTCTGTACCCCTCGTAAAGCTCCGCCTCAATGGCTGCCGCATCCGGAGGGC
Source organism: Noctua fimbriata (assembly GCA_905163415.1). Classification (NCBI taxonomy): domain Eukaryota; kingdom Metazoa; phylum Arthropoda; class Insecta; order Lepidoptera; family Noctuidae; genus Noctua; species Noctua fimbriata. Next base: position 4,485,645 of record LR990929.1, on the reverse strand, counting down.
GGATGCGGAGCCTGCGATGCCTGGCGTACCGGTGCCGCGCGGCAACGCACGCCTCACGCAAAGACGTCAGCTCTCGCGACCACCAGTACACCTGACGTCGGGCGCTTCCTGGCCGAACTCGGGGCATTGCCACGTCGCAAATCTCGGACATGGCCTCCTGGAACCAACTCGCCTCGTTGTTGATGTCGGCAGGCCTGGCCGGTGATGACACCCAGGCCTGCACGATCGAGGCTTCCAGGAGGAGCTCCCGGTCCAGCTGCTTCAGCGCCCATCGCGGACCACTCGGGGCCTGTAGGACCGGCGCGCTTGAGGTCTGGGTGGAGACGTCGAACCGGATGTACCGGTGGTCGGAATAGGTCTCCACCCCCTCCATGACGCGCCAGTCAACGACACGCGGCGACAGAGCGGGGCTAGCGAACGATATGTCCACCACCGACTCGCCCCGCATCCGCACGCACGTGGGGACAGAACCCCGATTTAGGACGACCAGGCCTGTCTCCAGAGCCCAGTCCTCCACCATCCTACCCCGCACATCCGTGTAACGAGAACCCCAAGCCAAGTTCTTGGCATTGAAGTCCCCGAGCACCAGCACGGGGAGAGAATGGCTCCCGATGACGACACTCAACTCCCTGAGGGAGTTGTGGAACTCGGCGAGAGTTCGGTTCGGGGAGAAGTAGACTCCCACCACAACGATCTCCCCGAACCGTGCTGCTACGCACCCCTGACCCTTCCTGACACTCTCAAGGGTCGGGGTACAGGCGGCGGCCGACGCAATTATGGTCACTGAGCCGCTAAGGTCCTCCACCCAGTCATCCCTGGGCGGGACAAAGTACGGCTCAGAGACCACGGCGATGTTAATCGACCACTGCGCCATGCTCTGGAACAACAGATCCTGAGCGCAGGCGCAGTGGTTGATGTTCGCCTGGAGAAGGCGTAATGGGGCCGTTATTGGCACTCCATTTCAGCCCCCTCCCGGGCCCCCTGCGAGGGCCCCGCTGCAGAAGTTGCAGCAGTGGCGGCCGCGGCGGCGACAGTGGCGGCGGCTGCGGTGATGGCGACGGTGGGGGTTTTGGCGGTGGAGGTGGAGGGCCTTCCGTTGCCCCTGGCCTTGGCCTTGGCGGGTGTACCGCAGGCCTTGCTCCCTGCCCGGTGATCGGCCGGCTTGCCGGTTGCCGCACATGCAGCGCAGTGCGGCGCGGCGGAGCAAGCCGCGGCCCTGTGACCGGGCTGGCCGCAGCGGAAGCATAGGCCACTGCGGTCCACCTCCGAGGTGCACCGGACCGACACATGGTGCCCCACATGGCAGCGGAAGCACCTCAGAGGTCAGGGTTCCAGCAGCTTAACCTGCGCCGAAACCCAGCCCACCAAGAGCCTTCGGCCCTCCACAATGGCTTTCGCCGCTGTCACAGGGCAGCTTACCGTTACGGTTCGCATGCCCGACGGGTCCAGACGTAAGGTGCCTGCCTTGACCTGCTCAGCAGGGCACCCACCGGTCCTGGTGACGGCGGCCACCAACTCCTCCTCTCGCGGTCTTCGGGGCGCTGAGCCTTGCCGCGACGCTCCGCTCTTTTTGCTGGCGCTTGCGCTGCCGCTTCCTGGCCTTTTTGGCCGCCTTTTGCTCCCTCGTCCTCTCTCCGGCCACCTGCCACCCGGTCTCGGCCGCAGAAGGCTAAGGGGGCGGGGGGGGCGGCGGTGGCAGCTGTCTCGCGGCTGGCGCTGGCACAGTCACCGCCTTGCCCTTCTTTTGGGCCGCCACCTTGCCCTGCCTCAGGGCTGCCGCCTTCTTGGCCGGAGCCGGTTTCGCCAGAGCCGGCCCTTCGGGGGCCGACGCAACCCTGCCGGAGGGCCGGCCAGACGACCCCGGTGCGGAGGCCGCAGCAGCCGCATATGTGGCTACCCTCGGGCCCGGGGACGCCCTGTTTGCCGCAAGGGGGGGGCGCAGGACAATACCCTCCAGGACGGAGAACCGCGCCTGGAAGGCAGCCAGCTCCTGCCGAACCAGGTTCAGGACCTGGTTCTCAACCGGCACGGGCACGGGCTGGCTTGGTCGCTGCTGGCCCCCATTTTGGGGCGCCTTGCGGGGGCCGGCCTCGCGCAGACCGGCCAAGTCTGCTCGGAGCTTCCTGTTCTCCTCTTGGAGAAGCTCCGTGGCAGCCGTCAGGCGAGCGACCTCCGCCCGCAGTTTGGCCACTTCGTTTGACGGGGGCCCCCCATATCTGGCCTCCGCTGACGCCATGATGGAGGCGATCGCTGCAGGCATGGCCTTATGCCTGGTGGAGGGCTTCTGTTTATAAGAGACAGCCCTCAGCGCCGCCTCCACCTCCTTCGCGAAACCGGCCTTACGCTCCGCCTCAGAGCCGCCGTCTGCACCCACCTCGTCGCCAGAGGAGCCCGAACGGGCCACCCCGCGACCGGCCACCCCCGGGTGGCGCCCCTCCTCGGCAAGCCGCGCCGACCTCTCGGCGGCAGAGAGGCCTCTCCCCTTGCCGCGGATCCCTCCTCGCTTACTGGTGGGGATCTTGCGAGCCGAGGCCAGCTCTCCCTCCGATGACGACCCTTGGTCGCCCTCCGGCCAGGACCGCTTGCGGAAGAACTTCCCGTTCACCGCAGTGGTCCCGGGCCTCCCGCGCCGGGAGCTCTCTGAGCCTCCCGCGCTCACATCGCTGGATGCGGCGCCGGACTCCGACCCCGCATCCCTCCCCTCCTTTGCTTCGCCGTTATCGGCCGTTTTTTTTTTTAAACAATTTTCCATGTTCCCACGAGTATGGGGGAAATAAAGAGTCCATCTGGGCAGTGCCCCCTGTACCCAGATAAGCCATAGCCAGGCCCGGCAGTGGTTCGCACTAGCAACTGATTTTCCATAGGAACCCGTCAGCCATACATCTCCTCGCGGTGCGCCGCCGCTTGAGATTCGGGGTAACTTTTTATGGAGGTTTTCTACCTCGCGGTCCGGGCGGTTAAGCCAAGACCCTCGGTCCCAATCGAAGCCGCGAGACGTGATCCACGACACTTCAACGGTGGGATTACGATATCGACGGGGACAGTGAACGACTGCGTCCTTCACTGTCTGCTCGGAGGCAGGGTAAGTGCACACCGAGCCCGCCCTTGCTACTCCGCTGTGCCCTCTGCTTTTCAGAGGGTCACGCGGAGCAACGCCCCTTTGGTCCAAAACGGACCCCTCCCATGTCAGAATATTAGCCATGGACAGTAACATTCCCCAAGGAATAAGAATCTCTTCCCATTCCTCGGGGAAGGATACTGCCCACGCCCAGGGTGCACCGGCCCGGCAGCTGCTATTCCCTCCCGACGTATCGAGAGGGACCGGCAGCCATCGGGCCCACGAGGAGGAATTCTGACAACGCACCCCAAGGTTTCGCATATACTAAAAATAATGTTGTATATTTAACTTCTCGTTTACACCGAACCGACTATACGCTATTACGTAGTGCGTTGTACATTTGTACATACTCACAATCGTCAGTGGACACTACGTTTGGTGTGAACGATGCCTAATACTTGTTTAAATTTCTTGGGCTTAGTATGTGGCGGTAATCGTGGGTTTCTGGGTCGTTCTTAGGTCCTCTAAAGTGCAGGTGTAGGGTCACTGCAGACACTCCAACAAGTTGGACATCATCTGGTCGAGAGCACCGCATTCACACTGTATTTTGGAAGGATATTTAATACCCCATTTTGCTAAATTGGCCTACTTGGGTGTGCAATTGTTTGAATACTTTCCGTGCAGGCTTCTGCAGATCACGTCTAAAGTTACGTCTTTGGACTATAGTGGCGCTTTGATGTGGTCTGGATTTGACATTTAAATTCTAAAAATATTTAAATGTTGAATTGAATAATTTATTATTGTTTGCAAATTAAATATATATATATATATAAAAGCGCACGTGCAGTGCTATGTATAATATGACGACATGTTTCTTGGTTATTCTTTTTTTGTACGTTTGATGACGAATACAGCTCATAATTTAACTTTCAGTTACAGTAGTATCATACAAAAACATAACATAAAAAACTTTTTGTATAAAAAAATCAAAAAAATCACAAAAAAACACTAAAAAGCGGAAAATAACTTTACTTTCAGACGTCGGTGACTTGTTTGTTTCATTGACTTTTTTGCCACCGTGACCACCGCACGAGTTTCTTCTACCTAATGAAAAAAGAATCTCGTAAATCGGTCCATAATTGACGGAAATATCAATGAATATGCATAAAAAATACATACAGTCGAACATAGAACCTCCTCCTTCTTTTACGTCGGTTAATAAAGTGAATGAACTTGCGAAATGTCTAATAGAACATTCTCTTGAATGCAGTGTTGGAACAATTTATATTGAACACAAAGTCTCCTACCAATTTACAATGCGGCCGACATGGCTCGCCTTGGCAAGCCACGAGAAGCTACGGCGTAGCCGTAATGTAGCATCTTTTTGCTACGCCGTAGTAAATTGCTACGTTACTGTTTTCTGGTCCCTGTGTATTGTTTAGATCTTGAGCGTTACGAACTTTACTTTGTCAAAAGTGCTATGGCCGCTTGTGGGAAAATCAAAGTTTTTAAATGCCAAATATTTACTCATCTATACATAAAAATAAATAATTTTAAGTGTCTGTTTCTAATTTCAAAAATCATATGAATGTTTATACGATACTTAAAATAAAAAAATACTTTTTTTATTATTTCTATCTGTCTGGCTGTTGTTCCAGCTAATCTCTGAAACGGCTTGACCAATTTTATTTTTTACTCTCTGGTAGCTTATGTTATAAAGAGTAATTTAAACAAAAAAACTTTGAAATTGTTAACAAAATCAGATTCAAATAGGTTTTTTTTTTATAATTTCACATGGATGAAGTTCCGGGCAAGAGCTAGTTTTTAAATATGTCTTACAACACAAAAATACATATTTATATATTGAGGAGTAAATAAATTATGACCTACTTAGAAATCACGAAAATAAATATGTGCGATTCTCTCATGTCGCTGTCTTTTTCCGTACACATTTTAATTAGTTACGTTTTCCAAAAGCCTGCTTTATATCGTTAACATAATTCATAAACAGAAGAATATTCAAAATTCAAAAATCTACATAATTATTTTTCATATAACATTTCCGGGGAATTGCGAGCATTCTTCTTCAATGAGAAAACTCTAATGAGATAAAAAGGAAATTCCTCTAATTTCTTTCAAAACACTTGAAGGAATTACATTTTATTGAGGCAAGAATTTTAACAAATCGTACTCATTTGTGAAGGGCCATCGACTTAATTGTTTGAAGGTTTTCGTAATTAAAATAAATTGAAAGTCGTAGTTATTTGAACGTTTGATTGGTATCTTTTCAAAGGAGGTAGGCAGAGAGGAACGCTAACACGATTGTAAATATAAAACTGAATAAATTCTAGAAGTCAATAAGTGAGACCTAGTGCTAGAAAATACAATGTCTGCTTAATATAATAACCTTAGTTATTGGAACATAAGACCATAAGACTTTGTGATTGTCATAGATGTTTGAGTTTTTTTTTATTAGACTTGCTTTTGACTGCAACTCGCCTGATGCGATGACGCTGCCTAGGGTGGAGCACGCTTGCCTAAAAGAAACCGATTAACTCGTTGTTACTAACGTCACATTATCCTATTATTTACTGTTATTGTTCATGAAAATGTCTCACTAATACATTCCAAAAATTAACTCATTACTACGTACTGAAGTCACACCCGGAGCAACTGAAAAAAAAATATCGATCAAATTACATCGCGACTAGGAAGCTTTTGTCAATGAGTCAAGGACGTATCACCTTTAATCTATGGGATCATATTCCGTAGTATATAGTAACTTGAGTAACGTCTCAAAACACGTAAATTACCCTCAGTGTCAAATACTAGACACTCTGCTACGTTCAGTTATAACAGGGTTGGCAGTTATATGTAAGAAAGTTTTGGTATAAGTTTTTTTTTTTTTACTAGTTATTTCAACATGTAAACCTTAATAACTAGTGATTAGAACCTTCTTTTAAACAAATAAACCTGTGTTAGGATATTTCGACATATTCTTCTTCTTCTTGAACCTATGGCCACCCAATGCTTAGTGTGGGTTTCATCCAAATCTCTTATTTTTTGGCGGTTTTGTGTCATGACTATTCAGTTACCTCCGGCCTCTTTAATAAAATACTAGCGGACCGTCCCCGCTTCGCAAGGGCGGACATTTAAAAAAAAATATAGCCTATGTTGCTCAAGGATAATGAAGCATTCTAATGGTGAAAGAATTTTTGAAATCGGTCCAGTAGTTTTTGAGTTTATTCGTTACAAATATACAAATCTTTCCTCTTTATAATATTAGTGTAGATGTAAATGAATAAAATATTATATATATGTTGTAAGAAATTGAATTTCATAATAAAGTCTGCGTTTCCTGATATCTGAGTCTTTTCAAATCTCGACACAACATCATACCACATGCGATAAGGTGAAAAAGTGGTCAAGGCCGAGCCGGCTAAATACTAAAAATCGTCGTTTATGTCAATATAAACAACATTTTACTCATCTGACCCTGTCGCAGAATACAGGCAATACGATGAACTTACTAAGCGATGAAAAGAAGAAACTTGAATGTAGATATCATTTTATACAGGGTCGATGTTGCGTTTTCGAGGAAACAGGTGGTTTTACTTACTAATTTTGTTCCTCATATTTTGATCCAAGGGTTGAATTTACTTATTTTTTCTGGTAGATTCAATAGAATTTTAACCTAAAAGGTGCCTACCCTTTTTAAACTTTTTACTCAGTCAAGCTTTCTTCATTTTCTTAGCCTCTAATGTCCCACTGCCTGGCAAATGTCCACCCCATAGCCTTCCACTCTTCTCTTCGTGCGCTTTTTTTATATCTCTTTTTAAATAACTCTCTGACGACCACACCCAATTAATGATGAAATATCCAAGAAGAAGGCTTAGCCAATGTGTTACCAGCCTTTGAGCCACACTGGGAATGTGTCGTGTGCCTGTAATAGCAATGGCACCCATGCTCTTCAAATCAGCTTCAGAATGGAAGTAGATAATTAGAATTTGGAAGACTTAACACGTGGTGACTGCCTCGTTGGTCGAAATAGGCCTGTTGATGGAACTAGGCTCGCCCCCTCTTATATGGGACTTAAACATAACTGGCGAAATCTGGGTGTACTATTACGTACATCTCTGCCTAACCCTTTCGGGATTACAGGCATGATGCTACGTTATGTTAAAACGTGGTGTCAGCCGAGTTGGCTGTCAGTGTCTCGAGAAATAAAAAAGAAATATTTTTTCTCGAATAATTATCTGAATTTCATATCAGAAACGCCTTCTATTTAATACATTGCAAGATCCATAAACTACCTCTCTATAAATAACTCGACTACTGCTTCATCATTATCCGATGCAATTCCTATTAACAAACACAACGCGAACCAACATAAATTGCATTCTCCTTACACAAACATACAAATATCAACTTCCAACTTAGCGAGAGCCAAAACAGTGTATTACCAACCTTGTGCTGGAAGGCAGGCAATAAATACGTGTCTGTTCCAACGTAAACGTCACAGGTTGTTGGTTAGGCGGTAAATTAATGAGCATTATAATGTTACGGGTATGACAGGTCTTGTGAAGGAATATTTTGGTGAAATTTGTGGCGATCGAATCGTGGAGGACCGTTTGTGATGGCCTATGTGTAGTGGTAGACATTGATTAGTTTCTATTGAGTCTATTGATCCCAAAGGAACTAAAGATGGCTTTTATTGTTTAAAAGTTAGAATTACTGCCTCGTTGGTCTAGTGCTCGCAAGCGTGGCTGCTGAGCAAGAGGTCTTGGGTTCGATGCCCTGGTCGGGCAAAGTGTTATTGGGTTTTTCCATCAGGAATTTCTCAGTAGCAGCCACGGAGTCTGTATTTGTGCTCGGTTGATGGCAATAGGCTCGCCCTCTATTACATGGGACTTTAACATAACTGGCAAAATGTGGGTGTACTATTAGGTACACCTTTGCCTAAACCCTTCGGGGATTACAGGCGTGATGTTATGTAAGTTAAGATGAGTTTTGATTTGTAAGTAGAACTTACACATAAACTTAAAAAAAATCTATACTCTGATCGAAAAATATCAGTGCAGTTCATGAGTTCTTTACACACTTTCATCAGCAGGCTGAAACAGATGAAAGACTGAAGATTATTTTTCAAATAGAACTAATTTAAAATATTGTCTCCTCGCGTTTTAAAACAATGATTCGACTCATATTAAAGTAATTAACAGTCTTTAAAAATTATATTAATTTAACCAGAAACTTGAGTATCTCGAGAATATATAAATATATCTGTGGCAACAGGAAACATTGTCCAGTAGCCCCTTGATGACACACACACACACTGAAACCATGTGACCAAAATTAGTGTCTTAAGTGGTCCGTAACCGCAGGGTCCGGGCAGCAAGCACTTCGGTAGGGGGTCATATAACAAGGTTTTCGTTTCGCATCTTGCAAAAAGAAAACCGCAATTTGCTATGATGTTATTAATCCATAAGTTAATAGTATCCAAAGATTCTAAAATTTCATGAGGACATTATACAACATTAGTTTTAGTATATGCGAAACCTGATACACGTGTCTAGTATTTTTATGTAAAGAATCTTTGTACAAAATTTCAAAACTGTATCATGAAAAATCACAAAGTTATAAGCTTGTTCTGTTACCTAGTTGGCCGCACAAAAACGCGGTCACCACGCAGAGCGCGTCTCCAGCGTCGTCTTGAGCTCATTGATAATAATAATTTGACAGTAGGTACCTAAATTATTGCGATAGGTACTCAAAGTCGCTCGGTATACAACTTTTAACTTTTTAAAATATTTTTGGGAAAAAATATAACATGGTTTAAAAATTATTGGAATTGATTCAGTTACTTATTCTGAACAAACTATATTCAGGTTTCGCATATGCTAAAAATAATGTTGTAGTGCCATTTCAAAATTGAGAGTATAAAATAGGAGACTTAAAATAACTTTTCGGACACACGATGCATGCAGGGATCTTGAATGAATATTTAATTATACTTCTTTCAATGCACCTTAACATTTTGCACATTGATAAATTGCTTGACGGCGTTCCTGCAAGGCGTCTTCTATGGTTAACATTGCAAACTACACAGACGAGAGTGATGCTGGCTGATATTCTCTCTGGCGGAACGTCATCGCGTTTCGGGCAGCCATATTGACATGTCAAGAAAGGCGGCCGGGTGACAAGCATTGACAGATCGCCGACGTCTGTTTTCTAAATCTAGTTAAATCTTCTTCAACTTTTATCAACGCTGTATTTTAATGTTAAATTACGTTATCAGTGCTTAATTGAAGTTATCCGTAACATGAGTTTTGTAACTGAATGATTATTATAACAGATTTCAATCAAACGAAGATTTGTTTAATCCGAACATCAATCGTTATGATGTCACATATCATGGGAGATTCTGATGAGAGTGGGCAAGATAAGGCCCTTCATGATAAGGCATTAAAATACCAAAGGAAGACGTGAGAGAAACCGTAGGCAAAGTGTCATATCCGTACTTACAAACACTATGCTATGCTGAATAAAATCACAACATTGAGTTTTCAGTGTCGAAAATTGTCGTTCCATGAGTGTAATAACGACACGGAACGGTTGGCGCAGTGGCTGAGCGATTGACTGCTGCGCTTCGTGTCGCGCGCGGGTTCGATTCCCGCACGGAACAAATATTTGTATGGCCTACAGGTAGTTGTTCTGGGTCTGGCTGTTTGTGTATTTGAATTTAAATGTTTGTAAACGCACCCACGATACAGGAGAAATTCCTAGTGTGGGGGCATTGTTTTAAAAAAATAATATTAATCATATATCACACCACATCATGTCTCATCATTCTCATATTCTTACGCGACTTCTCACAAAAGTTAATGACCCACTGTTAAAGTTACCTTGTAGTGGCTGATTGTAGCGTCATAGATCGTGTTGACGAGAATTGTCCTGTTGTGCTACAAATACTAAAATTGAAACCACCCTAAGAACACATACTTTACGGAGTCAGGTCACGCGAACAGCATTATTCTTCCCACGGCGTATCGTTAAGGCGAAATTCTTAAATGTGACGCACAAATGAGTTCTTTTAAGAATACGTGACTGTTTATCATGCAAAGTAATATTGCACGCAATATTGTTTTAGTGTCGAATATTTTCGCAAAGAATTCTCTTCTGTATTTTTAGTAAAAATAGGTTAAGTTTACTCATATATCACGTCTCGGAGAAATTAAATTAGACTTCGTTTACTCGATAATGTTTCTGAAAAATGTGAAGAGAATATTAGATTTGTTCACATATTACTCACCTTTTCACGTATTCTGATACAGTTTACTAACGTGAAAGATAAATCATAATACTAAAGTACTTTTGAGTTTATTTTTAAATTCCGTGTCTTCTTCATCATCCGTTTTAGTCACGCACGTGTATTTTATAAAGTGTTGCAAAAAATATTCACCAACCAATACAGGGCCCGTGTAGTGGATTATAGCCCATACTTTCCAACAAAGAGGCTTGTGTCCCAGCAGTGTGAACATTATAGGCTAATTATTTATGTCACGAAAACGATTGTCCATATTCTCCTTTTTACCGTAGAATTTCATACATTTCATTTTCATGCGTACACAAGAGGAAGTCTGAAAGAGGCGCCGGTCACTCAAAACTTGTGTGGTAATCGGTTGGCTTTGTATTGCCATTTGATGCGGAGGAATGAGTGAAATAACGTGAGGAAAATTTCGAGTATGAATGTGGTTGGGTATAAGAGTAGAGGAAGACCAAAAAGACGACAGATGGACTGTGTGAAGGATGATATGGCAAGAAAGGCGGGTGTTTGATGAGCTGACGAGTAATAGCAAAGTACGGAAGAAGAAGACATGCTGCGCCGACCCCAAATAAACTGGAATAAGGGCTGGAGAATGATGATGATCGTAGAAATTCATCCCATCTTTCAAGAGCTTTAACATTACTTGAGTTTTATTACAATTGTTCAAAAAAAGCAAGACAAGTCAAGTACCTACCAATTGTATTTGTTTCGAGTGTCTAAACAGCGTGAATATCTCCTTGCAAGAGGGACGGGCACGTCTTTTAAATTCCTTTATTAGATTCCAAGCAGCGTTCTTGTGTCACCGGGGCGTCCGATCTGTTTACATGTTTGGAATGTACTAGTATGGATGTAGGTAGGTACGGAGTTTTGTTTTTAGAGGAGGAAAAATAATCTGAATATTTCATCTTATTGGCGTTAACCATTTGAATGTTTGCTCTGGAGCATAAAGGCACGCGCGTGCCCCCCACGTAGAGCCATAATTTCACCTACCATTTTGCCACATATTTGTGTTGTTGGCATACAGGACACGCGCTTGATTGTCACGTATATGTGACGATGGCGTTCAAAAGGTTCATTAGCAATAGAATCGACTCACGTTTTTTTTTAAACTAATTTGGCTTGCGTTTGGCCGCAACTCGTCTGATGTGAAGCGATGATGCCTTAATAGTTATACCTTATAAATAGTCAAATAAAACAGTGCAGATTTTATCACTGGTGTTTTATTTATCACTAATGCTGTACATGTGGGTAGCGATTAACTAAAAGGTCGGCCAAAGTGTTTTTCAGTTTTTCTGTCACGATTTTCGCAGCATCAGCCCAGTCTTATGTCCTTTTGATGGCAATAGGCTCACCCTTTTTAAATTAGACTTAAACATATCTTGTGAAATGTGGAATCGAAGCGAGCGAGGCAGTGAATCAGAGAATATTTTTAATATTTGTTCAAAAAATTCCTTTTGAATTCATTTGCAGAATTTAACCAATTAAGCAGGCTCTAAAACAAGTCTTCAAAATTCTATTTTTAATTATCCTTGTACTGATTGATACAATATAGCGGTATAAACGGTACCTTTCCATCTCATTTTCGTTTTGAAAATGCAATACGTAAATTCGTTCGTCAGTAGTCAGATATTAAAATTGTTTTCCGGAAAGCACTTTGTAACTTTCTGCTGTATGCACCCGAATTTTTAATAAACGTTCCCTCAGGGCTGCGTCATGCATACAGAATGTATCAGCAAGTGCCCAGGTACTCTCCGCGAGATTGTCAGCAACATCAAGGCGCTGCTAGCCTTTCTCGGGGAGTTAGGGTGGATCGAATCCCACCCGCACGCAAAATACGCGCTTTGACGTGGAGTTGCGGACACCAGCCTGTTATACAATACAATGTATCAGCAAAGTGTGGTGTGCGTAAAAATTCAATTGCTCGGCACAAAATCTTACGCAAGTGGAGGGGGATGCCCTAGAAAGACAGGCACTGACCGTATTGGTGCGGATCTTCAGAAACGGTCAACGTTCCGGTATGAACGTGGACAGGGCAAAAGGAGTATGTAAGGATCGTAGCAGCTGGCGCTCTGTGATTTCTGCTTACCGCCATGGAAAAAAGTATGGGTCAACTAATACTTTTCGCGGTTTCGATGTTTTTCCCATGGACAAAGTGGTTTAGTTTGAAAGTTTATACCACATCCTTAAATATGACCACCACGGAAGAACAGTGCATTTCAGCTTCAATAAGGATCTATGATGCGGTACGTCCACAAAATCGAATGTAGATATGTAGTAGTAGATATAGGTTCGGAAAAAAGCCGCTCGGCTAAGCTCGGACTGTTCCAAATAGACCCGAACAAGATTCAGCGATGGTAGGATAGCCGAACGGAGTTCCAGTCAGAGCCGAATATCCGTAATAATGCCATATCAAATTGGCCGGCCCTAACAAGTATGTAGCAGAAAGGAAAAAACAAAACACTTCAACAAGCAATTAATAAATTGCCGTTAAAATGCCCGGCAATTTCGTCGACGAAATTGATAAAGTCGCTTAATTCTTAATTGGTTAAATGTATGGCCATGTTAACAGGGTAAAATGTTTTACAGCACTTTTTTTACGGCTGGTTGATAACTGGGCTACCGGATAATTGACTACGGATTAATAAGAAAATATAAAGACTGACGCAGATATGGACATTCTGCACTGCATTTCAAATTTCCTCTTAGATCACTTTCGTATCCAATAAATGATATGAACTGCGTCTGAAGAACCGACAATACCGACGCAACAAAACCGACGCAGCTAAAATGAGCGCCCATTTAAAGGATCTGGCAGGTACTTCAGTAAGTACCTGCCAGATCCTTTAGTTGAGTATAAGATTTTAAACTATCATGGTCACTAACATTATTACTTAGACAGGAAACGGAAAATTAGACAGGGTTGGGGGGGGGGTCGGGTTTTTTTTTTTTTTTTTTTTTCCTTTAGTTGAGTGTTCGGAGTGTGGAGTCGCGTTGCAGTTCAGTTTGACAGAACCTTTAATGTTACTGTCTTCCATACAATTCCAGATAAAAAAAAACTTAGGTACTTGACAGCAAAAGTAGTAATGGCAGTATTTAATAATGACTAATGGTTCAGTTATATATGTATCATATAATCTCGACTGTAATCCCCCAAGGGTTAGGCAGAGCTGTACCTAATTGTATTATACCCACAGTCCCACATTTCATCAGTTATAATTATGTTTAAATCACATGAAATAATAAGAGGCGAGTCTATTGCCATCAACTGGACACAAATCTAGACTACGCAGCTGCCACTGAGAAATTCCTGATTGAAAAACCAAATAACACTTTGCTCCCTCATGCTCAGTAATAGCGCTTGCGAACACTTCGTAATATCGGCGCTTTGCAGCCATTTCTCAGGGGAATTATAACTTCATCGTTACTAATAGTTATGAAGATATCAGTATTCCTTAAAACTGGTTAGCGTCAAAATGAAGGGACCAAGTCTCCAATGTCTGTCATACATTAATAAAAATATAATACCATTAATCTACTATTTCCTACCTTTGCAATAATTTTAGCTACCCCATCAAATAAATAATATTTTAACAAAATGCTTGGTCCCTCCATCATGATATCAAGATGGAGGGACCAAACTGATAGACTACTCCCTGGAATGTTCTACCTACTTAGTGTTATAATACCTAAATTTACCTTAATATTATTGATTTTGTTTGCCCGAAACATATATCGTTTTAAAGATATCGATTATATAAGTTGGTCATTGTTTAGTATATATTTGATATTGCCAAGACATAACCCTGGCTACGCAATGCGAAGCGGAACTAACCCTCTTTCCATGATTCGATAATAATGTTTGTGTAGAACAAGGAGTTCTCACCAAAATCCTTCGTCAAAACTCTGATAACGTGTCAGCTGGCCTTTCTCCTTGCTTCAACGAACTATAGAACCTTCTTCAAGACATTTGATAGTAAACTTTGTGAGTAAGAAGTTAAATTTGAATTTTGTTTGTTTCGTTTGATCGGCGGTATGTGTCTGGTTTTGGAGACGAATAATAAGTATGTGAGAATAATATTTTTTGTTTTTCTTGGTTTTTCTTCGGTAGGTGTATCGATATAGACAAAAACTTATAAGACTGCGGTTACTGTCAAAACGGTGGAGGAAAACTTCGTGAAAAATCGGCATGTCTATTTTTACTTTATTTACTTAATTTTCACCCACAGCACATACATACACATACATATTATACTAAATCATACGGTAAATATTCTAATATACAACATTATTTTTAGTATATGCGAAACCTGAATATATTTTGTTCAGAATAAGTAACTGAATCGATTCCAATCATTTTTAACCCATGTTATATTTTTTCCCAAAAACATTTAAAAAGGTTAAAAGTTGAACACCGAGCGACTTTGAGTACCTATCGCACTAATTTAGGTACCTACTGCCAAATTATTATTATCAATCAGCTCAAGAAGACGCTGGAGGTGCGCGCTGTGTGGTGACAACGTTCTTGTGCGGACAACTAGGTAGCAGAACAAGCTTATAACTTTGAGATTTTTCATGAGACAGTTTTGAAATTTTGTACATAGATTCTTTACATAAAAATACTAGACACGTGTATCAGGTTTCGCATATACGAAAACTAATGTTGTATATGCCAATTACAGGTAAACACAACATTGCCAACAAAGACGCAAGATTACCGCTTAGTTGCTAACTTAAGTCTAGGTAGGGATATAAAATTTATTACGAAGAAAATGAAAATGAAAACAGAGTAATTCCTTCATTAAAAGTACAAAGAAATTTTGAATACTTTGATTGAAACGGCATTTAATTGGCATGTCTTAGAATTCAAAATCCAAAAACACGTGAGACCTACCAAAACACACCGGGCCCGCGATAAGCATTGCCACGAGCATTATGGTCGAATCTCATAGGAAGGAGCCGTGTACCGCAGAGGTGGGAATATTATATGCTATGATGGCTGCTCTTAAAGAACTTGAGTTAAAAAACGTTCGGCTTTGTAAAACGTTCCCTATCGAAAGTCTGTTTCTAAAACGCGAAGATCCCTATTAACGGATAGGTATTGGTCTTATTGCTATCACTATGAGTTTAATTAAAAATACCCAAAGTCACTTTAAAATGTAATACGTGACCGTTGCGTTCTCTTTAATCGGGGAACCTGAACGCGTGCTAACATAACATAATACTATTAAAATACATGAATTATGATCATTCATCATCATTCTCTTACCCTTGTCCCAATTCATTTGGGGTCGGCGCAGCATGTCTACTTCTTCCATTATTCTCTACTACTAGTCATCTAGGTGGACCGATGACCTGGTGAAGGTTGCAGGGATCCGATGGATGCGAGTCGCACGGGACCGGTCAATGTGGCGACACTTGGGGTAGGCCTATGTCCAGCAGTGGACGTCTTTCGGCTGAAATGATGATGATGATGATGACTCGTCATCTCATCAGAGACCTCCTTTCTAGCCATATCATTCTTTACACAGTCCATCCATCGTTTCTTTGGTCTTCCTCTACTCTTATACCCATCCACATTCATACTCAAAACTTTCCTCACAACATTTTCATGAATTATGATCATTATAATATGAAAAATGTTAACACGCACGATTGACTCGAAACTTCGAGTATACATATCTAAATTCATCATTACGTTCGTCATTCGTCACATAATTAAATGACGACTTAATCATACTGAAAATAGTGGAGTTTGGATGTCCGAAAACTATACTTTTTTTATGATTTTTAATAACTACATTTTTTACGAGGACCGTATTTACGCACTATATATATTTATAAAGGTAAATTAAGAAACTTGCGCGCTAAATACAGAACTTTTAATGGCGTTCACATATGAGCTTTTTAAACAACTTTCTTAATTAACGCATACTCATAGTAAAACAGTAGTAAAAGTAGAAGTATAATCAGAATATTAAATATTTACATAAAAAAGAATAAATAAATAATAAGAATGACGTGTGACTCAAATCTTAGCCCCTTTAGGGGCCGATACCAAACCAGCGGAGGTTCCTGCCTTGAGCCCCTAAAGGGGCCCCTTTTTATTTTTTTTCTGTAAATCATTGTATCTGATCTTTTGATATACATACTTTTACAAAGTTGCTTTATTTGTTTATACTTTTTTTTAATATTAATTACATATAATATCTAAAATCCGCTTTCAAAATGCTTTGTTTTTGTTATATTTTAATAGATCAAAGTAGGATGGTCATGTTTTAATGTAGATGTTAATGAATTTCATACAATTTACGTGAAAAAAAATTACACAAAATATTATTATTATTCGAAATAGAAACGCAATCAAAATAAAAGCAAATATTTTTTTTAGTAACGTAGCTTTCAATATTTTTGAGACTATTCTGATGCAAAAACAATGTCAAGTGAAAGAAGTGAAAGTTTGAAAAAATAATGAAGTTTGGGCGTCGAGGCGAAGCGAAGGAACAATTTTAGGAAATGAACAAGTTTGTGTAGTTCAATGTTTGGTAGGAAACAAAAGAAGTTATGAGAAAGTATTCTGACAAATACAACTACTTTTGAAGTCATGTTGTAGCCAAGTCTTTGACATCGCTCGTCTAAATGTGTCTTTGTTAAAATGGTATTACGTTTACAATAAAGGTTCAGAGGAGCTCGTGGCTAAATAATAACAGCCGCTCGGGTCGATATTCAAGTTAAGCCTCGCTTGCGTAGGTTGGTCCGTGGATGGGTCACCACCCATTAGATATCGAGTTTCCTCCGTGCTCCATAAAGCTCGGAAAACAGATGGTCCCGGCTGTCATTTGAAAGTCTTTACTGGTTGTCAGTGACCCAAAAGTCTGACAACCAACCTTACCAAGGGGTATCGTATCACCCAGTACTAACTGGGTTGTAGAGTCAGATAGGAAGTCACTCATGTAATATACTGGTATTCAGCTACATATGATGAGACTGGAAGCCGACCCTAATAGAGTTGAGAAAAAGCTAGGCAGATGATGAATAAAGGTTTGGTGAAACCGGTACGGACAGATTGCAGCCCGTCTGCAGAATCCGGACACTGACAGATCATCATCCACAGCCTAAATTCAGGCCTTTACCCATTGCTGGGTAAAGGCCTCTCTTTTTTTGTGCCAACCTTCACGTTCCTGTACCAGACTGATCCAGGTCTGTCCCCCGATGGCAACAATGTCGTCGGCCTATCTCGCCGCCTGACTAGCAACATTTCTTTTCCCAGTTCTTTGGCGCCACTTGGTCACATACACTGACAGATAACGGTTTGACTGCTGAATGTTGCCTGTTAGTACCTAAATGCTTGATTTTTCTCTGAGCTCTCGCCAGGGTATAAAAAAAAAAAAAAATCGCTGTATACCCTTACAGCGAAATTTTTTTGTTTGCAATTTGGAGGTCCTGGTCAGGCTTTATGTTAAACAAAATATGATTCGCGATAGTAACACCTA
Organism: Noctua fimbriata; assembly: GCA_905163415.1. Classification (NCBI taxonomy): domain Eukaryota; kingdom Metazoa; phylum Arthropoda; class Insecta; order Lepidoptera; family Noctuidae; genus Noctua; species Noctua fimbriata. Next base: position 4,467,770 of record LR990929.1, on the reverse strand, counting down.
TAAAAAAAGGTTTTAATGATTATAACTCTGTAAAGCCATATTTGTTACGGTCGCGAATCATATTTTAATCAACATACAACCCCACACTGAACTGAAATGTACAAAAACTTTAGAAAATTTAAATTTCGATGGCGCTTTCACTAAAATAAATAAAACTTTTGTGCTCAGTGGCGACAATAGGTATCTTATAACTTATCTTTCTGTACCATTAGTCTTTGCTTTACAGCAAGCTCCATTTCTTATGATTTTTTTTACCTACTAGCGTAATTACTTAGTAAGAATTAAGGGCCGTTCCAGAGACCTAAAATATTCCAGATGCTTTCATTAATTTCAGCAAACGACATGTTCCTGGTAATTAACTTCTAGTTAATTCCATTAGTGATGATAGATATTGGCAAAAGTAGAACTTTAACTTAAACTTATTAAGTACAGTCGAGCAATTTTTTCGTGTAATATCGTTTGTAACGTTAAGTCCAGACCTACTTCGCGATAGTATGGATTCCAAAATACTATACTTGTAACAGCAAAAACAGTAGGGCATATAATTATTTAGTTCCGTTTTGTCCATCCAAAGGTTTTCTGGAAGATACCGCTATCAGAGATAAGACCGTTTCCATAGTTTTTTTTTTTTTGATAGCCTGTATTGTGTCCCATTACTAGGCAAAGGCCTCCCCTTTCTCCCTCCAAACCTCTCCATAGATTTAGCAAATTGTAAAATCTCTATGTAAAAATGTTGGAGTAAAATAAAATAAAGTAAATATATTCTTTCTCATCATCATCTGCCTAGCCTTTTCCCAACTATGTTGGAGTCAGCTTCCAGTATTACATGGAGCGACTGCGTATCTGACCTCCACAACCCAGTTAGTACTGGGTAATACGACTCCCTTTGGTAAGACTGGTTGTCAGACTTTCGGTTCGCTGACTACCTGTTACGACTGTCAAAGATCTACGATTGACACGTGGGACCAACGGCTTAACGTGCTTTTCGTAGCACTGACAAAACTCAGTATGTAAAAGGTGGTCACCCATCCACAGACTAATCTAGGTAAGACTTACCCGAGCGGCTATTATTCTTTAGCCGTGAGCTCCTTAAAGTAAATTACATTAGTTTTGTAAGTTGCTTCATCTGGAGTACCTTCACTGTACTTACTACATTTTTATGTATTATACGCTTTCTTTCTAGTCCGTGAAGTGTTGATGAGATTCTTATTTTTCTAAACAAAGCTCAAGCATTCCTTTGTGCAAGCAAGAATAAATTAAACAAAGTTCTTAAACTAGACCCTTTGTCGGTGCAGTTCAAAACTTTGACCAACAGTTAGTTAACTCCAACGGTAAGGTTCTGTTGATGACAGAAACGTAATAACTGTTTCTATTTTAATGTTACAGCTGCGGAAGGTAGTTAGAACAACAATTGTGATACTTAAAACAATGGCAGAAAGTTTAAAATATCGCGACCTATTTATTTACTGTACTTGTTGTATGTTCGAATGAGTATATATTTTCGACCGTTAAGAGTGAAATAAATATGCGATGAAATAATAGCCGTATGCCTGTTTTCACAATCATTCTTTTACAAAATGTTAATTTGTATATTTGTGTACTCCATTCAATGTGTTTAATACTGTACAATTTAATTTAATTTTTGAACTCATATTTTAATCTATTCTATTCTTTTAATTTTAATTAATGTATTATTATTATTAATTATGTCCTAATTTATTTGTTATTTTTATAGTTTTAATTTATAATTGTTTATCTATTCCAATTTAATTGATGTATTTTTTTTTAATTGTACTGTAATTTAATTTAACTACTTGACATTTTAAATTCAATGTAAACTTTGTGAACTTTAATTTTGTTATTATCATAATTATATTTCCATTTTAATTTTTATTATTGTTTACACAAGTGCTGTGCCTATAAGTGACTTCACCGCAAAGCTGTTGAAATAAAATATATTTAATGTAATGATATAGTGAATAAGTCGTTGGTGTGTCAATAAATAAATAAATAAATTATATCCATACCATCCATATTTTACCTTTCCGCAATTGCTAATTGTACATATTATTAGTATTATTTTGGATATATTATAGTAGTTTTTAAACAATGTACAGTGAGTGATAGCAATTAGCTCAACAAAAATCGTAACCATATATGCAAAGGTCGAATATCAATCGATAGAATTTTATAATTCTTTTATATTTTACTTACTTTGCTCAAATAAATAAAATATAAAATTCTACCGATTCGTATTCTAAAAAACCTCAACCATTTATACAAAGATGGGTCAGCTAATCGCTATCACTCGCTGTACATACTGAATTCAAATGAATAATTCCACTTAAAATGCGCGAATAATCAAATTACTTTCCTCTTTGACAGTTGTATCAAATAGCTACAATGTTGTGTTCAATTTGTTACACATTTAATTTACCAGACTGAACATTGCACTGTACTGTAAATCTATATGCATTTAATTAATTGTCGAATGCAAATCCTTTGATCATGATGTGTGTGAGAGAGAAAAAACATATTAAGTTGTATAGTGGATTCTGCCTTCAGGCACTACACTCGACGTCAAAGGGATTATAATATCGAATTTAAATAAAACGTGCACATTTTTCATTTGTTTGTGTATGGTTTAAAATTCGAATAAACGTGTTTCGATATTTTTCTCTCACATAATTCATATGAAAACATTGATATGGAAAAAACGAGATTCAAATTATTTGATATGTGAAAGAGTATTTTTTTAGTAAATCCCAACACATACCGCTCACTAAATTTAATGTTTGTTAAATTTATATCAAACATATTTCATACAAATATTTTACCGATATGTAATCTTGATTCCAACTTATAGTACTTCAATGTTATATTTTCTTACTTTATTTTCTTACTTTCTGCCTAGTTAGAGGAAGAGGAGGTATGAGACTAGAGGAAGACCAAAGAAACGATGGCTGGCCTGTGTAAAGACTGATATGGCAAGAAAGGAGGTCTTTGTTGAGATGACGAGTAATAGAGAAGTATGGAAGAAGAAGACATGCTGCGCCGACCCCAAATGAATTTGGATATCATGATTTTCTGCCTAGTTGGTCGCAAACGCGACTGTTAAGCATCCTCGGTTCGATTCCCCGGAAAAGTTTTATTGGGTTTTTTTTCTTTAGGAATTTCTCAATAGCAATCCCAGAGTCTGGATTTGTGCCAGATTGATGGTAACAGGTTCGCCTCCCTCCTATTACATGGCTCTTAAACATAACTGTCAAAATGTGGGTGTACTGTACATCACTGCCATATTCTTCGGGAATTGTTTCTTACTTTATGTTTGGTAAAAGATAACATCGAAGGGAACTTATAACGATCTTTATCATGAATATGAGCTCCCGAACCTTGTACTCCGAGTTTAAGCCATCGATAAATCTGTAACGACAAATTGATAGTACCTTGAGCTGGTTGGTTAAAGTTGTAAGCCAAAGTTTTGTTATACATATTTTGTATGGAATTCAGAAAGAAAAAGCTTTGCGATGATGTGATATCGAGGGAAAATTTTACTAGAGAAACTGAACACGATCATCTAAACCGCGTTCAAGAAACCAGTGTCAATATTCTATAGCAATAGATGAATATGACATTAATAGCTATTGAACGCAGCTCGATTTTCTCAATTCAATTTAGAGTAAATTCAGTGGTGAAATTCACACTAATTTTTTTATGACTGATTGTTTGACTTGTTTTCTAAGACCGCTCTTCCGCGCGGTCGTGCGGTGAAGCAGATCTCACATCGCATTGACTGTATGAAATCCGTCTGACACACGTAGGTACACTGTTCGACCGCGCGGACGAGCGGCGGTCACCGCGTCACCGTCGCCACGCGGCGTATTGCCTTTACATCCGCTTCGCCGCCTCCGCCTCACCGCGCGGATGAGCGGTGTTGTGTGAGCATCATCCAAGGAACAATAATATACGCAACCGACTGATGCATTGATTTGATTTTATCCAGACTTTGTAATGGATAAATGCAATCTTAAAATCTCTTCAGTAGAACGACGAAAGTAGAATGTAGATTTCCTTTTGTTTTATTTTTTTTTAATGTTGCACCACACTGGAAATTACTGCCGCATTGTGGGTGCGTTTACTAACATTTAAGCTCACATACACAAACAGCCAGACCCGGAACAACTAGTTGTAGGCCATACAATATTTGCTAACGTATTGCCTTTTTATCATTGGTTTTAAGCTTTTAGAAGCGGGTAGCTGTAATAGTTCAGTATGGTTTAGGTTATTGCACCGACAGCTAACTGTTTCAAAGCTGTTCAAACAATTTACGCCATTAATGCAAACGCATTTTAACTTAAAAGCCAGACAAATATTTGTTTCAGCGATGGAAATTCAATCCGCTGCTCTAAGCTCAGTAAATAGACACACTGCCACAGTGCCATTTGTAAGACGTCCTAATAAAAAATAGAAATAACCTTTTTAGAATCTTAGAAAAAGGTTGTGACATGTTATCAATTTCTAACAAAACTATATTATATTTTGCAGCACAGATTACCAGTCAAAATAATTAAGTACGTAAGCATTCTTTTTTAAATTGTAATTACTTTCAAACTCAGAAATCTTTAACATCATTTCAAATCAAAAACTTAAACAAAAACTTAAAGTAATTTCCCTCCCCACCTTTTTAACTTGATTGAGCTGAAATTTTGAATTCACGTTTAGTTTGGATGATCATCTAAGTGACGGTGTTATGGTTAGCTTAGTGACGTCATTCTAAATCCAAATAGCGGACTCCCAAAGATGGCGGACTAGTTATGTTTTATGCATTCCCATAATATTATGGGTATCAAATGAAACGGTTTGCTGAGAGGAATATGAGAAATAAAATGACGTCACTCTAAAACGTGTTTTTTAGTATTTTTTTAAATCACTCATCCAGCCACAAAACTTCACTTAAATTTCTCAAAAAATATTGTCATATCAAATGTCAAACGAAAAAAAAAAACGAAATACGTTCTACTCTTATGGCTCATTTACACAAGGAGAGTTTCTCGTCCATCGAGAGACTAAAGAGTCCTTAACGAATCTCGTAGACGGGACTCCAGAGAGTACTGTCGCACAGTCTGTTTCCATCCTACATTCTTCATGACAAATAAATATAAACTCGTCTAGAATTATGTGATGCAAGGTTTGACGGCAGATTTTCTTAAACGGCGATAGGAATAATAAATACGTATTATTTTATGGTTAAAACAGACGCTTTCTTTTTTATGGTCCCGTTCCCGAAGAGTAACCAACGGGACCCTATTACAAAGTCTCCCCTGTCCGTCTGTCTGTCAGCGGGCATGATCCGTATTAGGTAGACAGTTGAAATTTTCACAGAATGTGTATTTCTGTTGGCGCTATAACAACAAATTATAAATTAAAAGGGGCTCCCCTACTACGACGCTACGGAACCTTTATGCGCGAGTTCGACTCGCATTGGCCCGTTTTTTTTAAAAGCGAAGTGTATTTCGTAATACTTTACTCAAAGCTAGATACTTTCTTCGTTCAAACGAGCCTTTTTATAACTACGGTCGAACGACAGGTAGTTAATCAGTTTTTCCAAATACTTACGTGTATTTTCAGGGTATTTTTAACCTAGTTGCTTTTGTGGAAGGCTTACTTACGGTTTGAGCTGGAAACAGCTCGGCAAAGAGGTTTTTCTTGGATTAAGTTACACTTTGAATTTTACTTTGGAATCTGAACAAAATGTTGGTAAGAATTGATTTTTAACCGTCTGGATTGTGTGTCCTTTACATCTACTCTACATTCTACATCTACCTCTGAAGTTTGTTCAACATATAAAATGAAGGCAGCAGCAATAAATATTTGCAATAGTCATCGCATTATGTAAATGTTTTGTACAAAGAGAAACCCATTTTCGACTGTCTAGAAAAAACTAACAAAGATTTAACGATGAAGTAATGAGACGACGTGTTGACGTTGTTGTATGACGATGTGTTGTGTGTGTGATGATGTGTGAGTTTGAGTAGTAGCACCTGTTATCAGTAGCATTGAGGCTATCGCCAGTACAGAGCTGAGGGGGTCAGGTAGACAATCATTCTCCTACCCTTATCCCAATTTTTTTGGGGTCAGCGCAGCATGTCTACTTCTTCCATTATTCTCTACTACTAGTCATCTAGGTGGACCGATGACCTGGTGAAGGTTGCAGGGATCCGCTGGATGCGAGTCGCATGGGACCGGTCAATGTGGCGTCACTTGGGGGAGGCCTATGTCCAGCAGTGGACGTTTTTCGGCTGAAATGATGATGATGATGACTCCTTTCTTTTATTATAAGCCTATATTTGCCTATCAATCGTAACATATTGCATTTCCTGTTGGGGCGGCGCAGCTAAAACCGGGTCCTCAAGCCGCTAGAAGTGGCACATAGGGTCATTTTAAAAGTAGCCACTTTTCGTCCTATTCTGTTTCCAACCGATCAATTATACAATGACTGTAAAGTTCTAAATGTTCGGCAACACTTCATACTACAGACAGTCATTCTACAACACCGCAAAACCCCATACAGAATTATAGAAAATAAAAAACGTAGTAAACGCCGGAAAGATAGGATATGCACCCTGCCGTGAGTACGTTCAACTTTTGTCAAGAGATGTTTTCGTTTTCTTGGTCCGTTCCTGTATGATAAAATAAACGAAGAGTGTCAAATCTACGGACTACCGTTTTACAAATGTAAAAAGATTGTGCAATCGTACCTCCAAAATAAGTCATATGACGAAACTGAAAAGATCTTAACATAAGTGGTGAACATGGTCAAGCAAAAACACACACACACACAAGGACATACACATTTATTTACCTTTAAATTATTTCATGTTAACGTTTATTACAACGTACATAACATAATATCTTAAACTTAATTGTAAAACTCAATACTTCAAAATTGTAACAGTAACATCAGAAGCACTATGTAACCTTTACATCAGTAAACCCTAGGGGACCGGACTGCTTCTCCTTAACACAGGTTTTCATAACCTAGCTAGGAGAGCAGTGCTCACCCACGCGTTTGTAGATAGTACTTTTTTGTAAAACTGTATTTTTAACGTGTACTACTACGCCATGTTTTTGAGTAAATAAATAAATTTATTATTATATATATTATTATATTGTCCCACTGCAGGGCAAAGGCCTCCTTTCCCTCCACATTTCGTGGTCTAGTGCGATTGTAGGCCAATCCTTTGCGAAAGAGTCTAGCCAGATCTCCTTCTGGGCCTGCCACGTTGTCGTTTCCTGCTATTTGGTATCCACTGAATGGTAACTTTTGACCATTACTCCTCCGACATGCGGCAGACGTGACCAGCTCAGTTCCACTTCAACCTAGCAGCTGTAAGACCAGCATCAACTATTTGAGTTTTGGAGCGAAGTATGGAGTTTCTGATGCGGTCCGTAAGTTTGACACCCAGTATACTTCGCTCCATAGCTCGTTGGCAGACCCCAAGTGCGGACTCCTTTCTTGCCATATCATTATTCACATAGTCCATCCATCGTTTCTTTGGTCTTCCTCTACTCTTATACCCATCCGCTTACATAGTCAAAACTTTCCTCACAACAATTTCCTCCGCATCACATGCCATACCCAGCCAACCGATTACCACACAACTTTTCAGTTACCGGGGCTGCTTTCAGGCTTCCTCTTATTTACTCATTAGTTCACTCCACGTAAAATACCAGTATTCCGCTGCATCCAGTTATTCTGAATGCCAACCCCGACCAACTTGGGAAATGCCTGAAATATGATTAATCATCAATCTACCTTAATAATAATTTACCTCACGAATATTCTTCGGAGCTGTTATTAAAAAGTATAAAAAACTCATGATAAAACAAATTTTCAAATCGTTTGTTTGTATGTATTCATAAACAATTGTTTCAATAGCCTTTACCGAGTTGAAAGTTGAGTCGTTCATAGTGAAGTTGTGTTTAAAACAAGGACGTGCCCGCAATCCTAACTTTGCTAACATTTAGCAATTATTTGTTTAGTATTATTGCTAGGTACTACGAAACGCGGATTTTATGTTATTCACTGTAAGTTGTCACAACAAAAATAATGACTTCATATTTGAGTAAATGACCTAGTTACGACTACGCCACAGCTGGCGTAGCAAATACTACGAGCTTCTTTGCTACGGCGTAGCAAGAGCTACGAACTACTTTGCTCCGGCGTAGCAACCAGCGATAGCGACGTAGATCTTTCAAGATAATTTATTTGCAGACGAATTTTTTGATACTCAATGAATGACCTCTTCCCATTTTTTTCATATACTTAAACATAATGTAATTCATTTTTATAATGTGTGTAATTTATTTTGACCTATATGTCGGATCCGGTCATTAGTATGGACACAAAATGAATCGCAAATGCGCCGGTGGTGGCATCACGCGACCTACTTACAAGTCTACCGACACCATAGCGCGCTTCTATAGAGCCCTGATGTTCTGCTCGAGGGGAGGGCGACAGTCAATGTCAGATCGCGGCGGAGTTGAGACGTCTTGGAACTGTAGGTACCCGATTCATTGTGGCCCGTGTTATTGTGTTAAGGTATCGCATCTAGTGAGTTTTCATAGCACGAAACCCATAGTCTGCCCACATGATGTAAGAGCCTAACGGAATAAATCCTGACATATCCGACATATATTATTTACATTGACTGACACCAAAAAAAGAACATTTCTTATTAAAAATAACCTATTGTTTATAAATGTCTCGTTACATCGCAGCGAGTGGCATTTCAGGCGATGACACGCCCACACAAGGTCCGTGAGTTCACAAGTGAAAAGGTCATTCGAACGATGCGGAGGAAAGTTCAAACATTTTCTCGACACGTCAAGAAGCCTACGAAGATACATTGTACATTTTGATTATTTTCTATTATTCTTTGAATGTTTGTTGAGACAAGTCGAATTCATTTTTTAGAATTTTGCTTCCATATATTATATTGTAAGTAGATTTTTCGATTACTTATCGATTGTTCGGCTGAATTAATTTTCTGGCGGAGTAATAAGGCAATATTTTAAGACGTAAGTAAAAGACGAAAGTGTCTAATTTTATTGATTTTGTTTCAGATAAGTGTTAAAATTATATCAAAATATAGCCGTAGAACATAAATTACTAGCGACTACTACTTATATGTATGTCAACCTTTTTTTCTATTTGGTGAATAAACTACCTGTGAAAAAACTAATAAAGTCTTTTTAGTCTAATAAAGTGTTACAAGCACACAGCCGTTTTTATTTTTTTTCGTTCCTGGATTTTAGTAACATTATTTTATAGCAGGTGTCTTTCCGTAGTATCTGCCTATCCACATTAGAAAACAAATACATGAAATCATGTGGCATCGTTTTCTTGCCCTTGTCCCATAATGTTGAACCTTTTTTTAAAAAATCAAAAAACTGTTCTTCAAAATAACTTTATTGGTATTACAAGGTGGATAACCAAGAACAACTTGCTTCGTAGCTCAAAGATGACTGCCGTGGAATCAGTCATGGGTCATAAGCAAGATTCTCAGCAGTACGTACTCAACTGACTACGACATTTTATCGGAAGTCAAAATTTAGATACAAATTTAAAATAACATTAAGAAAAATTAATTTGTAAAATTATTTTACAATTAAAATTTTAAATACAAGATTATTCTAAAAATACAAGTAAAAAGCAACATAATTTATAGTCGTGTCCTATTGTCGTCGTTGTTTAGATGTTTATATTTTCTTACTTTTAGCCTTATTTTTATCATTACTTTAGTTCTTTTTAGTCTGTAAATAAAAGTTGTAGATATATGTATATTTGTATACATAGATTTATAGTACAATGAACAATCTATACATATAATAAAATCGTAGACTTTCCGTGTCTGTACATTACAGATTTTTGCAAAAAAGTCACTGGAAAGTGCGAGAAATAAGTGATAGAAAGTAAAAATATCTTTTTTTAAATTTTTGTCTGTTTGTCGGTTTGTCGGTTTGTCGGTTTGTCGGTTTGTCGGTTTGTCTGTTCGTTTGTGCGCGCATCACGTAAAAACCCCTCATTGTATTCAAAATCTAAATATTACAAAATAAGAAGCATTGTTGTGGGTATTATTTAGCGTTTATTTCATCAAAATCGACCAACAGACGCAAAAGATATTAACTTTTAAAATTTTGTTAGTAACCTCATATGCGATTTCTATGATAAAAATAATTTACGTAAATAGGTTTTAGTCGTAGTGTAGTCACTCGGAATGGCTGAAAACTAATTTTGTTTTATTTTTCCTTTTGATTTTACTCTTTGCACGGAAGTAATAAGTACTACGTACGCACGCGACGGCCAGTCAAGCTTTACATAACCAGTTTATGCGGATCTCTCACTGTATAGGAAATCTATACAAAGCGAGGTCAATTTATTCTGGAATTTTACAGCTTCATGTGCCGCCGTGTGTACAACTGCAATTCTTGCTTGCATTAAAAAATTGCCACCAAAAGAGAGGTTAACGCTAATTTAGTCTCTTTCTAATAAGGTGACCATTCATTTTATGTAAAAAGTAGGACATGATGGAAAGGCTGAGAATATAACATTATTAAATTAAATTATAAAAATATTTTCAATTTTCGTTTCCGAGGCAATTAAATAATAAAAAAATAGTAATACGAGAAAGCTATTATTATACATATATTAGGCAATTACAGCAACTCAACCTGAAGTTTATTTGAATAATAAAATTACTATTATTTGGATTTTACTATATTTAATGGTGACCAGTGAAATGATGTATTAAATAAGATTAGTTCTTAGATAATAGGTAGATAAACAATATCCCACAAAATAAAAACTTTATAGGGACAATACCAAAATAAGACAATGACGTTGTCAAATTCAACCAGACCACCTTTTTCCAATGTTGCCCGCACACAAACTAAATAAAACAGTTTCGTTTGAATATTAAAACAGGACTTTCAGGATTTCGTATTTTTATATGTGCCTACCGAAATGACTTCGAATACTAATAATTTAGTAGATTAATGATCATGTCCACATTGTGCGAGTGGGAAAAGGCTTAAATCCGGCGGCAGTGACGAGCCTCACAACGGCTATTTAAAACTTACGTTAACGGAGTAAAATACTTATATGAACAAACTAACATTGCGAATGGGATGCCTGATAAAGTTAAGTCAAGGCTACCCTTTATTAAAACTAACGGAACTAATCTTTTTTTCAAACCAAACGAAATCAAAATGGAATTAGAGTAAATATCTACAAAGCAATCAAGCCAAGAATCTGTTAGGTTGTCATCTTTTTGTCCCTACTACAGAGTTGTAAGGTATAAATAGATAAATTGATACTATATGTCCACTCATCTATTTTCTTATTAAAATATGTATTAAAAGAACAGATAGTTAATTTTATTACAAACACGATGGCATAACGTTCGGTTGTCTAAGTAAAATCGGTCAAGCCCCACGGTTGTCGCAATTTTAAGTAGCCTTCACTTAATGATATCAGGCAACCCATTTGTTATCCTTTTTTTCATGTATATTAAACATATTTTTGACTCAGGAAACATAGGATTTTTTATGATACTAGACAGGCTTATTTATAATGGTAGGTACACCAGAGTGAAGAGGAGTTATATCCGTAAGAGCAATTGTTTCACTCACACTAGAAATATTTCCAACTCAATCGGTGGGCAGCATGTAACGTGACGTCACACTTGGGAGGCGGGAGTCTCACAAAAATTGACCTTCTGATAAGGACGGATTTTTTAACACCTCCGGTGAAAAAATCATAAAATTCGTATGACGTAATTTATGGGTGGTCCCTTATGTATCACCTTTGTTAGAATATTACAATTATACGACTAAAATCCTAAAAGTGCGGAATGAATGCACCACAATGCCTTGAAAAACCAAACTTAGAAGCTTTATAGCGATGTTCGTGTTAATTCGGAAACATGAAGATTCTCGAAGCGCATAGTCTTTCTGGTTCTATTGCTAAATACATTAAATTGAAGCGTTTGCAGTATTTTTCAATTGCATGGTTTTTGCAAATTCTCAATTTTGTTTCCATCGTTTGTGTCCATCACATTTTTTCCATCGGTTGATTGAGCTCTCAGAGCTGAAAGATTATTTTTTAAATTGTTAAGGATATTAACCGTTGGGGCCTAGGATAGATCATGAGTTGAGTTGAGTTGTTATTTTGCTTACGTTCATAAACTTTGAGAATGACAAAAGAATATGCGCTCACGTGAGCGAAGCCGCGGGCACAGCTAGTAATTAATATTTTACTGAATACAAACTTCCGTAAATCAAGAAGTTTTGATATAATTCACAACTTATTTATAACTAAATTATCAAAGTTATTTTAAAAATTCACAATATTTAATAGAAATGAATACATGAATTTTAATCAAGCACACATATTACTTAAGATCATTAAAAAATCCCCTAAATTCTTGTAAGTGAACTCAATAATTTTAACTATAGTCACTTGGGCTTTAGCGCACTTAAGTCATAATGTATTTCCAACAAATCTTGTTTAATTCTTAATGCAAAACCTTGTGAGTAACCGTCAATAACACTCATTTCAGTCTTATAATCCACCTATGTACATAAAAATACATGATAAAACCTCATATTACATTTATGAGATACTTAAACTATGTAATAACTCGACTCAATTTAGCTTTCACCGCGAAGGAATGCAATAAACCCATATTTTATAATGTTGCTTCTATAATCCAGCTTTCATTAAAAGCTTTTTTAGATTCTTATTAAATCTTATCTGTTTCTTTTATTTTTTTTATAGTTACTAACATGTTTATTAGATCGCAAGTTAATCAGAATTTAACTTCCAAGTGTTATCTTCGAGAATATCAAAATTTTCGTTGTATTGACAAATTTTCAAATCCTATTTCATATTTTCAGCTTAATGTAATGAGCACAAAACTTAAAATAGCAAGTGATAGAGACTTTAAAGCAAAAAGTAAACAGAATCGGGCATTTATCATAATCTTCATTAATCGCTTATTTTTAACGATGAACAGCTAGAGGGTTACCGTTCTTAAAATATATTTAGACCTAACATAAATAAACATTAACATAACATTACGCCTGTAAATCCTGAAGGATTAGGCAGAGGCGTATCTAATAGTACACCCACATTTCGCCAGTTATCTTTAAGTCTCATGTAATAGCGGGCGAGTATATTGCCATCAACCGAGAGGAGCAAATCCAGACTCCGTGGCTGCTACCGATAAATTCAATAATACTTTTCCCAACCCGGCAATCGAAACCAGGACCTCATGCTCGGCAGTCACGCTTACGACCACTAGACCAACGAGGCTGGACCTAACAAATACCGTTTCGTTTTCCTGTTTATCAACAATCATCATCATCTGCCTAGCCTTTTCCCAACTATGTTGGGGCCGGCTTCCAGTCTAACCGGATACAGTTGAATACAAGTATTTTACACGGAGCTACTGCCTATCTGACCTCCACAACCCAGCTAGTACTTGGTAATACGATACCCCTTGGTTAGACTGGTTGCCAGACTTTTTGGGCCACTGAATACCTATCGACTGTCAAAGGTCTACAAATGACACCCGGGACCAACGGCTTAACGTGCTTCCCGAGGCACGGAGGAAACTCGGTATGTAAAGGGTGGTCACCCATCCACAGACCAACATAGGCAAGCACGGTTTAACCTAAAGATCGACACGAGCGGCCAACTCCTGTTTACCAAAAAATCACATAAATGTTGTTTATACTTCCAATCTCGTTTCTTGCTTGAAAGTTAACCTTTAGTTTTCTACTCAGCCACTCGAGAATTTTTCCAGTTAGACGCTTGCCGCAGATGACAACTAATAACATTTTGTTGACAACCCGCCACCGTGCGACAGGGATGGCACTCTGCGGTGTGTGTATAGAGAGGATGATACCGGAGCGAATTTTCTTTTTTCTTTTTCTGGTTATGTTGAAAGAGGTCGTGTAGTAGTTATAAATAGTGCACGTATGAACAGATCAGTTCTTTTTAAAAACGTCTTGTCTATAACCTGTAGAGAAATAGAATATTTATGACTGTAATATTAACCATGTTGGTATTGGTGAGCGATCTTTTTGTATCAGACTTTAGTTGTCCTCGTATCATGCTTAGTCGTAACAATTAGAGTCCTTGGAACGAATCTTGAGCTTGAGTAAACGAATGTCAAATAGGAAAATAAAACGATACTTAATAAAGCACTTATTATATGAAGATGAGTTATATTTTGCCTAATAGCGAAATAAGATCAACAATTTCTAGAAATCAACAGAAAGGATTTCCTTTTTTAAAATACCGAGCGACATAATTAAAAGGAAATAGAAAATGTGCAATAACAACTCTGTATATTCCCCGCCCACTGCCATCACGGTTGGGGTTGAGAGCGTCGGTATAAGGGCTCGCGCGGCGCCGCAACACTCATTCGCGTCCCCATCCGCGACCCGACCAGTCGGGCGCTGTCCGAACTACGGCCAATACTGCGACCGCGCGCGTATGTATCTTCAAAGTTCCTTATTAGAAAATCATCATCAATATTCTATCTTCCAAGTTTAATTTCAAAAGTTTGAATATCTACTTTTTCAAATTCAACGGTTTTTTTTCCAACGGACGTTTCCAAGTTTGAATTATTTTTTTTTCTATCTCCGCGGAGGTGCGTAAGTGTTCGTGTGTTGTGTGTGGCGAATTCGGTGAGTCGAAGTTTGAGTTTCGAATTGGTGGACGTCGGCTATTGGTGGAGACTGGGTTTGTTTCTATTTCGGCTTTTACTGGATGCTCAATTGTTATTTTAGGCTTTGAAATGTGAATTTTTATTTTTCCCAAGCCAATTCGTTAAATTGATAAGTGTTGATATTTATGGTTATTGAGTTGAGCCGATATTGCCAAACAAATTCAGCCAAATAACCGTTACTTCAATATTGTCGTTCCATAATCGAATTTCGCGCGATGTTTGGCTGAATTTCTTTTAATTTTTACCAGGCCTGATATGCAAATAATCAGCGCAAAATTCAAATTGAGCATTCAGATCTAAATTCATGCATTTAAATGAGTTTGGGCGTTTTTGAGGCTTCAGTTGGGTCGTTAATCGTTTTTTCAGGATTATTTATTTAAGCTTTTTCGATAAAACGTTTGTTAGTTAATTATTTTGTGACCTAATTAAGGGAATGGACTAAGGTTTTTATAGTCGGGACGTTTTTATTCCCTGTCTGTCCTTCGTCGGAACAAATCGATTTCTATGCTGTGTTTGTAACGTTTTACGAGTAACTTTGTATTTACACGTTTTAGGATCGACAATATAGTAAAAAGGAGACAGGAAACGACTATTCTTGGCACCAGATCCGTTTCACCTTTTTGGCATTGACAAAGTAGGTAATTTAACATTTTTGGCAGCAGTTTTGTTTTGCCAAAAATGTAGGAATTTGTTGGGATTCAATTTTTAAATTGATTGTAAGGTATTTTGATGAGAAAACAAATGAGAATTGGCAGTTAAGCTGCAGTAAATTAAGGGGACTGTTGGTAACAGTAACTACCAAATAAATCAGCTGTTTAATTACTTGTTAAATGGGACCGGTTGTTTGTTACGACTCTTCGCGAACGGAGTACTTCGAAACATCCACAATAACATAGTTGCTTACAGACAAATACAGCAGTTTCTTTAATCTAGAGAAGATTTATGATGATATTTAAAGAAAATAATATAATTCCCCCATACTATATTACTTCAGGAATAGTACAAGTGAAATTGTTAAAACAAAAATTTTGATTCCACCTCGCTGTTGCTTAATAGATAGGATTATTTCAAACTTGATTGAGAGAATTATGTAAAATTTGTTTGAGAAAATTTTATAGTGTTTTTAATCTAATAAAAAAATACAAAACCTAAAGCAAAAAATTAACCATGTGCTCGTCACTATCTCCTACTAAAAAAATGGTTTCTTAATAGATAATACTGGATTTCGCTTTACTCTCCATATATTAAATAGGGGGGTGCAAGCCTAATACAACCCCATTAATCCCCCTGATCAATAGTACAGATACAGATTAATCCTATTAAACACATAGGGATACACACACCCGTCACTCATTCGACACAGGTCTATTGTATTACGATTAAACCCGTTCGCAGGCTACACCATTCAGTCTAAAGTTCAAGTTTATGTCACCAATAATTATATATGTAGAGTTTATTCTATATTCTTCATGGATTTGCCGTAATTATAAACGATGGGCGGATGGGATGGTTTATAGGGTGTCTAAAGGCTGAGGAAGGAATCCTGTTACTAGGCTTTCAGACACGATTACTGTTTTAAGCTTTCACGATTACACGACACGACACGATGCGACACAATATCTGGGTGTCTGGCTTTTAAAGGATTTATCTCAGCAATGACGTGCGGAAATGTCTGGACTCATTGTGGCTAATAGTAACGAGGCCAATAAAAAATATTTTTTATTGGTCTCGTTACTCGAATGAATCTTCTAAAATAAATAAGTATCTTTCTGAATAACTTTTGTGAATTTCTTTACTTATTACGTAAGTTAAGAAATTCACAAAAGGTTTATCACCTGATACAGCAATATGGCCGCTAGGATTAACCTGGAACATTAGAATTCAGGCTCAATACAAGATTTATCGCAGACGTTCTATTTCAGCTAAGTGCGACGGTAACGTAATTTATGTATTTCGACAAATAGACACACTTAATTCCGGTACAACTTTACATTAATCACGACGGTACGAATAAGACTTTACAAAGGATCATGGTAACTTAATCTTTTGCCAAAGGTAAAATAAAAGTGGAGACTACGTCGTTTTTTATAATAATCTTATGCACAAGTAGAAAATTACAGGGTGATGTGGATGCAGAACATGGTAGCTCCATGATTACAATATGCAAGATTTAATTTTTATTTTATTTTATACAAGAGGAACAGCAAACAGCTACATTATATAGTATGAAAAAAGAGATACAAATATCATTTGAACAATATTTTAGCCCACAATGCTGTTCACAGATTAACTATGGAATATAATAATACGCAATTAATAAATTTAATAAAAAGAATTCGAAATCTTCAGAGATTGTAACCACCAGTTGAAGAAACATTTTTTTCCGACTGAACCAGAATGCCTACTTACAACTTTTATTTAATTTAAAATGTCCTTGTTTTTGGCTTTTAATTTTTTCCAGTCGGATTTTTTTGTTTTTTTACTACTTTTTTTTCGATATCTCTGCTGCTAATTTGAGGCTAATGTTAACTGTAGAGTGATTAAAAATTTGAGATGATTTAAAATTAGTTTAATTGAGAGATTTCAGAATTTAAAAAAAAAATACTTTTAATTATAGCATTGGCTATTTATCCCTCAATCGAACTAAAAAACACTCAGTATAGTAACATTAATTATCGTCATCATTCGCAATGCTCAGCCAATACTGTTCAAATGCACTGCGTAGCTAAATACCACCTGGCTAATCCACTTAGCACCGTGTGACGGGTCGGGTTTATTGGCCCAGCGACCCCTCGGTCAAGTGACGGACTTTAATTTAACTTACCTGCCCACACCTCACGTATCGACGTCAATCCAAACAGGGATGGACTAATTGGCAGCTAGAAATTAACGTGAAAAGAAAAACAAATGTTATGAAGGCACATTTAACCGGTACAAAATACTGACAAGGCTACATAAACCTGTTGCCTTGTCAGTTTCATAGCCGTATTTAATATTTTAAATGTGTGTTGATTTCGCTGCCGTCTCTTTTCATGAAGTCGGGTAGGGATGGTGTTTGGTATATTGAAATCAAGCAAAGCCATCTTTTTAACATTATACAACGACACCTGTATCCCTCAAAGATACTAAGAAGTTCATCACTATCTGCCTAGCCTTTTTCCAACCATGTAGGCGTCGGCTTCCAGTCTAACCGGATGCAGCTGGATACCAGTATTTTACGTGGAGGGACTGCCTATCTGACCTCCACTACTCAGTTAGTACTTCGTAATACAATACCCCTTGGTAAGACTGGTTGTCAGGCTTTCGGGCCACCAACTAAAACGACTGTAAAATAGCTACAAATGACAGCCGGGACCGACGTTTTAACCTGTTTACCGAGGCACTCCGCGAAGGAAACTCCGCCTGATAAATTTCTAATGAAATAATCTAATAACGCCCAGCCCGACCTGGAAATTGAACCCAGGACCTCATGCTCATCAGTGGTGCTTACGATCATTTAAGCAACTACGCAGACGAAAATTTTACATATAAAACAAAATACTGGAAAGCCGGAATCTTACTAATATTATAAATGCGAAAGTGTGTGAGGATGGATGAATGGTTGTTTGTTACTCTTTCACGCAAAAACTACTGACCGGATTTGGATGAAATTTGGGACACAGATAAATTATAACCTAGATTAACACAAAGGATACGTTTTATCCCGGCAATACGATCCCGTGGGAGAATTATTGTACTCCACGCGGGCGAAGCCGCGGGCATAAGCTAGTATTATACAACATTATTTTTAGTATATGCGAAACCTGCATATAGTTTGTTCAGAATAAGTAACTGCATCGATTCCAATAATTTTTAAACCGTGTTATATTTTTTCACAAAGATATTTAAAAAAGTTAAAAGTTGGATAACTAGCGACTTTAAGTACCTATCGCAATAATTTAGGTACCTACTGCCAAATTATTATTATCAATGAGCATAAGACGACGCTGGAGGCGCGCGCTGCGTGGTGACCGCGTTTTTGTGCGGACAACTAGGTAACAGAACAAGCTTATAACTTTGTGATTTTTCATGATACAGTTTTGAAATTATGTACATAGATTCTTTACATAAAAATACTAGAAACGTGTATCAGGTTTCGCATATATACTAAAACTAATGTTGTACATTCCCCTGAAAATGCCAAAGGCAGGAAGGAGTTCCATATGTGCTGTGGAGAGTAACATGATGTTTTCAAGTCACTGAAATAAAGTCATCTTCTTCCTTTCTCGTCTTCGTAAACTTATTACTGTTTCCACAAAAAAATAGTTCCTATCTACACAAAAAAGTATACAATCGTAAGAAAAAACAATACACTTAATTCAGTTTTGAGTAACAGAAGCAAATGGCTGTCGGTTTTACAGTAAAAGGAATTTCTACAAGAACTTGACATATTTTATTCACTAACGCGTCCGTACTGTCGGCGGGTCTGATTTCTATTCTAAAGCGGCAAATGAAAACGCTGTAACCTTGACTTCCCAAATAAAATGTACATTTAGGTTAAGAGCCGCGATGAAAGTAGATCCTTACTTTTTATTTCGAGTCTAACACAATCATTTCTTTCCAAGTTTTCTCAGTAAACATTTACGAGATATCTAGTTACATATAGCTTAGGAGCACTAAAGTGTGTATTGTACATTTATTGAATGCCTGTACTTTATATATATTCACATTATTTTTACTGCCTCGTTGGTTTAGTCGTTGCAAGCGCCACTGCTGAGCATGAGGTCCTGGGTTCGATTCCCGGGTTGGGCAAAGTGTTGTTGGGTTTTTCCATCAGGAGTTTCTCAGTAGCAGCCACGGAGTCTGGATTTGTGCCCGGTGGATGGCAATAGGCTCGCCCCTTTTCACATGGGACTTAAACATAACTAGCGAAATGTGGGTGTACTTTTAGGCACACCTCTGCCTAACCCTTCGGGGATTATAGGAGTGATGTTATGTTATTATTTCATATTGTGTTTTGTACGTGTAGCTTGTGTGACCGCGATTTTTTATAAACAGAGTTTGATCCGTTTTTTGCCCACATTTATGAAATATACTTTGGAAGTATGTGTAATAATAAAGAAATTCTGATGTTTTATCAAGTCGTAAACACCACACAAACCAGGGGCGGATCGCTAGTACGTGTATAAGCACAAACTTATCAGCTGAAATCGATATTTGTTTATCAAAGCGGTCTTGCACAGCGAGGAGAATTCCAACAACTGAAGCAGCAAGTGTACGCAAATTATGTAACTTAATTCAATGGTATTAAAGTTCAAAATTGAGGAGCACTTGCTAGCTCATCGCGGAAGCCTGAAGAATAACAATAAGAGTAATCCATTTTCCTATGTTGACTTTTGCTGGGTTTAGAAAACGGAAAGGGCGGTCGCCGCCGCCCGCCGGTGGCATTAGCCGGTTCCTTGAGCCGACGGTTTTTGAGACACGTTGCTATGCAAGATCTTAAGCTTTAGAACGTGACTGCGTGATATACCTTAACATAGATTTTGATTGAGTGTGAAATCTTAAACTGTCTCCTCGATGGTTACAACAGATTCGTCTCAAATTGTAAATGTTTTGTATTAATTTGACACCCTTGTGCCATCCCATCTTTCTAGCACGTTGGTTTTCGATGGGGCGGCTGCTGCAGGTGCTGAAAGCCTCAAACGGCGCAAATACAATAACTTAATTAATAGTTTGAGCCGTTTCGGGTTGAAACACTAGGGTCATGGGGTTCGGGTGCCCACATAGTATTTCGGGATATCGCCAAGCGGTTGGTCGGCTCTTCACCTGACCAGAGGGCTGGCCTTTTTTGGCCAAAAAGTCAGCATTGCCATTCAACGTGGACGAATTTTTTGATAACCCGCCAATGCTTTCCCACTTTATTTTGAACACTTTATTGTTCACCACATAAAACAAAAAGGAAAAGTGTACTATGGGCAGCCTTATCTCAGTCGATGATCTCTTACAAACAAGATTTGGATGGACTGAAAGAAAGAACATTAATTTTAGACTGTCCATTTCTAAACCACTCGCCTAAAAGGATAAACCCCACAGTCTCTGTCTACGGCACAAAAAAATTGCAAACCAGGCTGACCGTTGTTAAGCCGACGGGGTAATCCTGGCGTCACACATGGAAGACAAAGCCAATAGATACTCCGAATGACAGGCCGCCATACTCCTTTATCCCGACATGGAAATACGGTGCCAATCGAAACTTTTATCACAGAACCTTTTATCGCATCAATGTTTGCAAACATTTCGTTCGTAGGATTTAGATTCGAATGGTTTCTGTGCGAGGTTTTTGTGTCACTTCAATCGTACGGCGAGATAACGGAGAGAGTTTGAAGAGTTGAAGAGACTTGAAGAGTTACACCAGCTTTTTGTTGATAAAATCGCGTTTTAAAGGATATTGCTGCTTTATTTGTGATTCCGTTTTAGAGAGTTCCAACAAGAATAGCAGTGGAAATGGTTCTGTGTTGATGACTAACGAAACAAATAACATAACATCACGCCTATAATCCCCGAAGGATTTTGGCAGAGGTGTACCTAATACTACATCCACATTTCGCAAGTTATGTAATAGAGCCCCGTGTAATAGAGGGCGAGCCTATTGCTATCAACCGGGCTCAAATCCAGACTCCGTGGCTGCTACTGAGAAATGCCTGATGGAAAAACTCAATAACACTTTGCCCGACCTGGGAATCGAACCCAAAATCTCATGCTCAACAGTCGCGCTTGCGACCACTAGACCAACGAGGCTGTTATTTCTATTAATTGAATTGATATCCCAGTGGTCCTACCCAACGGATAATAAATTAGCTACTATTACATAATAACATCATACATAACTCCTACGAACCAACAATCAAGGTAGAACTACCACAAACCCAATGTTTGTCAATATTTAGACGATCATAATTAAGTTTAGATATACTCCTAAACGAGATTATATCGCCGGTCGTATTCGGGATTACAGCAAAATACACAAACATTGAGGAGCTCGTGGCTAAATAATAACAGCCGCTCAGATCGATCTATTGGTTAACCCGTGCTTGCCTAGGTTGGTCTGTGGATGGGTAACATACAGAGTTTCCTCCGTGCCTCGGAAAGCACGTTAAGCCGTTGGTCCCGGCTGTCATTTGTAGACCTTTGACAGTCGTTACAGATAGTCAGTAGCCCAAAAAGTCTGACAACCAGTCTTACCAAAAGGTATTGTATTACGCAGTACTGGTTTGTGGAGGTCAGATAGGTAGTCGCTCCATGTAAAATACTGGTATTCAGCTGCATCCGGTTAGAATGGAAGCCGACCCCAACATAGTTGGGAAAAGGCTGGGCAGATGATGATGATGATGATCTTTCTGCGGTTTTATATAGGGTTAATATTATTTTTTGAGATCTAAACAGTCCGAGTTTTTGTTTAGACAACTATTAGAAGCAACGACTATCGTTGACAATTCCAAATACAAACATTAAATCAATATGCCAACATGTTGGGCGAACATTTGCTCCAACTTTACTTCGAACTTTTGCGAGAGACATCGAGGCCGGCTAATTAACATGAAAATGAGCCGGCTTTGTCTGTAACTCGTTAGAATAACAGAAGGCTCTCAACGCTGTTTTACTAAAGACCAACTTTATCTCGAACAGTTTGTAATTGCCAAGTAATGGGGGTTTGACTTTGATTTTAGGGACAATGCATTATGTATTTGTGATCTCTCTTGAATTTAGCACAGATATTTTAAGGTCAAATGTCAATGTCAAAATAATTGTAGCATACGTTTTTAGAAACTTTTATATAAATTGCAATTTTTTAATAATTGTTTAGGTGAAATCTTGTACTGAATACTTTAACTGAATTTTAAAACAATCCCCAACTGATTGAGATGAAATTTTGCACATAGTTTAGTTTGGATGACAGTGCATGGTTAGCTAAGTGACGTCATCGTCGACGTCATTAAATATAGGTATCAACTAAAAGGGTTTGCTGATGAATTAAAAAAATGACGTCACACCTATATTTAAAAGTTTGTTTAAAAAAAAAAAACTATAATCTTGTTCGAAATTTAGATTTTTTCACGATGAAAACGTGCACGTGAAGTATAAAGTCGCGACGTTTTGCGTCACCATCAGTTGTTTTCGAGATTTACTTATGAAGACTATGCTCCATTGATATGTTTGTGCCCACAACGCGAAAACAGTGATCCCTATGCATATTATATTCAAAACTTGTTTTTCACACACCTAAGTTTTACAAAAATAAAGTTTTGACTTTGGTTCTTAAATTGAAAAGTCGGGGTATTCCTCAAAGCGCAACTATTTTTAAGCGCAATCAAATAAGCGTTACTAAACTATTCCTCGAAGCGCAACCATTAGTTGCGCTCACAAATTCAAATTAATAATATTATATGTTTATTCCTCAAAGCGCAACCATGATGAAAAATAGAGAGGGGTATGATGGATTCATGATTTTTTTTTCAATCTTTAGAGCAGTCTTCTTACGCACTGAACCCTCACGCCACAACCCTGCAAATCAGCAGTTCATTTTTAGCTGACAGAATAAAGACGCACCCACAAACATTAAACACATAACAAATTCAATAACCATACAAATGGGACCTTTGTTTTTGTCCATGTAGTTCTATTAATAGAGCCGACATTACTTGGACATAACATAACATAACGTATTATGTAAATGTCTTATTATATGTCAGTGAAGGAAACTTGTCGCTTTTGACGACCCAGACGAGGGTAGGCAGAAAGTTGGGTTATGACGTCAACAAGTATGGAGAAGGAACTGTGAAGGAGCTATTTTAGTTCGGTTAGATTTTAGTGAAGTCTAAATTTAGGGTTCTTAGATTTTGGATTGGGACTTTTCATATTTACATGAAGTGTATAACTAAACATCACGCCTATAATGCCTGAAGGGTTAGGCAGGAAAGTCACTACAGCACCGAACATTTCGCTTTCATACGTTTGACTGCCATGTAATAAGGGGTCAGCCATTAATAAATAATATAGTTTTATAATAGAAGTAGTATTCAAATAATAGACGTGCACAGCTTAGACAACTACAGATCTGAGCAGCTTTTTTTATTTTTTTAAATGAGATAATTACAATTTGCTCTTATAATTACTTGCGATTTTTCCTGATAAAAGATTTTGAAACAATCCTAATTCCGGATTAAATCAAAATAATAAATATTTAACAATACTGTAACAAAATTAAGACAGTATTCAAGTTTATTAGGCAATAAATTATTTAAGGCATGTAAGTACAGGAACGTAATATGCATGGAGTGCATGAAATTACTGGGAAACCGCAGCTTCCCAAGTTCTATCTTAAACTACTCACAGAGAAGGAACTAAGGAACGTCTTGGATATACATAACTATTCATCTGGTTTCTGTTGTTGAAAGATATATATGTCAGATATATCAGGATTTATGCCGTTAGTCTCGTACATCATATGGGTAGACGATGGGTTTCGTGCTATGAAAACACACTGGTTGCGATACACTATTTCTAGCAAAACTAACGAATTACTTGAGATTAAAACTTAACACAATAACACGGGGAACAATGAATCGGGTACAGTTCCAAGACGTCTCAGCTCCGCCGCGATAGGACATTGACTGTCGCACTCGCCTCGAGTTGAACATCAGGAATCTGTAGAAGCACGCTGTGTTATGGGTAGACTGGTAAGGTGGTTGTCGCGTTATGTCACCACTGCACACAGGCGCGCTTTACAATTCATTTTATGTCCGTATGAACGACCAGATCCAAAACATAACTATTAATCTTGAAAGATACACAGGGTGGAAGGGACACCGACGGACAAACAGTTATCCTGACTTCAGTACATCATTTTGAACTATCCCCCAAAAAAAAATTACGACCGGTAATTTAAAAAAAAAACAGCCGCTTAATTCGCACAACACTGTTATTTTATTGGTTACATACTAATTGTTTCACGCAAATATAAACAATACGCAATTTTTCAACCCACTAAATACACTTTCAAATAAAACGCGCTTTGAAAAACGGCACCAAATTGATTGGAGAAGGAACACAAAACTTCAATTAAAATTGTAGTTACATAAAAAACCGAATAGCGTTCGAAATACAAAAGCCAATCAAACGTGCGCAAATAGAATTTATGAATTCAAAATTCAAATCCCATACCGCATAGAAAAATAGAACAGCATATTTCGGTATAAAACTTTTTTGTCGGAACTCGATGGTCAATTAATTCAAGCATGAACCTCACTAGATCATCACGGCTGACCTGGTCCGCCTATGCTGATACTATTCAGCATGTCTGCCCCATTTTGTACACAGCTCGGATTTGTTAAATGGTGTTTTGTGCACTTTACTGCGGGCGGACATAACTGATGGGCCATCCGATCTATTCCGATTTCGCATCCTTATAATAAATGGTCATATTTCCTTACGACAAAATGATCATAAAATTTTCATTGCTTTAAAAAGGGGTGGTAAAGAAAACTAGTAAACCAACTTTTATGAAATCGCGTGCTGGTTATCAACTAAACTAATTTTTTTTATTGCATTTCAAGTACACACACTGCACGTAAAACGAAACATATCGATGAGACAGCCCCAACTTACTCACGGGTAACCTGTTACCTGAGGCATAGTACTGAAATATATTTATTAAAGCTTTGCGTGTGGTATCGATCTTCAGGTTAAGCCACGTTTACCTAGGTTGATCCGTGGATGGGTGACCACCCATTACATACCGAGTTTCCTTCGTGCCTCGGAAAGCACGTTAAGCCGTTGGTCCCGGTTGTCATATGTTGATGTTTGACAGTCGTGACAAGTAGCCAGCGGCCCGAAAGTCTGACAACCACTCTTATCAAGGGTATCGTATTACCCAGTACTAACTGGGTTGTGGAGGTCAGAAAGGCAGTCGCTCCATGTAAAATACTGGTATTTACCTGCATCCGGTAAGACTGAACCTTTACTTAATTTACCGCTGTTTCTTAGCATATCTATTTAAATACAGTTGGGAAGAAGCTAGACAGATGACGGTGTGCGTGAGTGCCAATTCCGACCATTTGTTTCTAATTGAATTACTGTATGTCTATAATAATATTATAAAGAAGTAAAATTTGTTTATATTTTGAATATAATTTGTTCAGAATAAGTAACTGAATCTATTCCAATAAATTTTTAATCATCTTATATTTTGTCCCAAAAATATTTAAAATTATTGCCATCAACGGGGCAATTTAGGTACTTAGTTATGGATTATAAACGAACATTTAAAAATTTAGGGGCACCAAATTGTACCCGGTATGAGAAAATCATTGTTGAAATTAGCTGTACAAAAGAAGATTCAGGAATCTACAGGTATAAGTTAAGAAGGAAACTTTTAAATAGAGTTGGGAAGAAGCTAGACAGATGACGGTGTGCGTGAGTGCCAATTCCGACCATTTGTTCCTAATTGAATTACTGTATGTCTATAATAATATTATAAAGAAGTAAAATTTGTTTAAGTTTGCATGTAGAAGGTAATATCCAGAAGTAATGATCCAATTCTAAAAAAAAAAATCACTGATAGATACATTATTCGTGGGTGCTATAAGTTATATTTATATCATGCATATTAGCTGATCTATCACAATTTTTGCGGACGAAGTCACGTGTGTTGTGGTTCCGAATTTAACATTAAAACCTCATTAATTTAATTAACTTGCAAAAGAGTCTTCATTCCGTTTATTTCTTTGAAAATCGTTACCACAAATCTTGTATCTTTTGCCCCTTCCTGATTTTCGGCTTAATTGGTGACAGAGGGTTTAACTTGAACCATTAAACACCATATTTAATTACTTATTACTTTGTGAGAGCCTCAAAATTGTAGGGTTTTAACTTCGCCGTGCATTCCCTTATGAGTTGTAGGAAGTTTGTCGTTAAATTTCATTTTATGGCGGTGTAATGAACGTCTTTGAGATAATGTTTCGGTCCTGACAATTTCATTACAGACTGTCCTGGTTTTGAATTCTGTATCCTCTGAGTGTCTATGTGCTGAAAAAGGGTAGGTACTCAATCTAAACTACAACATTATTTTTAGTATATGCGACACCTAGATATAATTTGTTCAGAATAAGTAACTGAATCTATTCCAATAATTTTTTAACCATGTTATATTTTGTCCCAAAAATATTTAAAAAGGTAACAAGTTGGACACCCAGCGACACTAAGTACCTATCGCAATCATTTAGGTACCTACTGCCAAATTATTATTATCAATGAGCTCAAAACGACGCTGGAGGGGCGCGCGCGGCGGCGCCACGTGGTGACCACGTTCTTGTGCGGACAACCAGGCAACAGAACAAGCGTATAACTTTGTGATTTTTCATGATACAATTTTGAAATTTTGTACATAGATTTGTTACATAAAAATACTAAACACATGTTTCAGGTTTTGCATATACTAAAACTAATGTTGTCTAATAAAGTATAATTTAAAACGACTTAGTTAACGTCACACGCCTTGAATCCCCGAAGAGTCAGCATAGTTGCACCCACATTTTGCTAGTTATGTACAAGTTACATGTTAGAAGGGGCGAGCCTATTGCCATCAACGGGGCAATTTAGGTACTTAGTTATGATTATAAACAAACATTTAAATATTTAGGGGGACCAAATTGTACCCGGTATGAG
The DNA here is from genome assembly GCA_905163415.1 of Noctua fimbriata. Classification (NCBI taxonomy): domain Eukaryota; kingdom Metazoa; phylum Arthropoda; class Insecta; order Lepidoptera; family Noctuidae; genus Noctua; species Noctua fimbriata. The sequence continues at coordinate 4,440,267 of LR990929.1, read as the reverse complement.
AAAATCATTGTTGAAATTAGCTGTACAAAAGAAGATTCAAGAATCTACGTTAAGAAAAAACTTTTAAATAACTAGATGTCATCATCTGCCCAGCCTTTTCCCAACTATGTTGGGGTTGGCTTCCAGTCTAACCGGATGCAGCTGAGTACCAGTATTTTACATGGAGCGACTGCCAATCTGACCTCTACAGCCTAGTCAGTACTGGGTAATACGATACCTCGTAGTAAGACTGGTTGCCAGACTTTTTGGGCCACTGACTACCTAACGACTGTCAAAGATCTACAAATGACAACCGGGACCAACGGCTTAACGGGCTTTTCGAGGCATGGAGGAAACTCGGTATGTAATGGGTGGTCACCTATCCACAGACCAACCTAGGCAAGCAAGGCTTAACCTAAAGATCCACCCGAGCGGCTGTTATTATTTAGCCACGAGCTCCTCATTTTAAATAACTAGATGTATCATAGTAAAATGTTTTTGTGTTCTTTTATTAATAACGTATAAAGTATAAGCAAAAACTTTATTACTTTCAGTTTTCACATAAATTACATTCTCTCGAGTGGGTGGATGAACAAGAAATAAGAACTTCGTAGTATGTACAAAATATATTATTTTCATTCCTTTCATGTACTATATAACCTCTAAAAATATTACGATTATTATTCGAGGAACTCCTTCGTTATGCTTTTATCAATTTATACATTATTCTCTACGCAACAAGAATCAAATAAAAAAACCACTCATTTCAAAATACCGCGAAAGAATTCTCTCTTTTATAAACTGTAACAAAAGAATGCGAGAAATCTCTCTTATAAAAATTCTTCTATTGTGCTTTCATTTAAAGCCGCCATATTTTTAGGATGTCCCTTTATTAAGTACCCACAGCCATCTAAAGCTACGCTTACACTAGCATTTATTTAGAAACTAACTATACCCTGCGGTTTCACCCGCCGCTTCTGGCTTGTTTTTTATTTTGTTCTGCTCCTATTGGTCGTAGGGTGATGTTATATAGCCTATAGGCTTCCTCGATAATTGGACTATCCAACACCAAAAAGAATTTTTCAATTCGAACTAATACAAACAAACTCTTCAGCTTTATAATATTAGAATAGATTTATCTTCTACTAGGCGTTTTTCCAACTACATATATTGTGGTCGGCTCTCAGTTTCACTGGAGCAACTGATTAGCAGTGTTTTACATGGAGTGTGCTGCACAACTCAGTGACAACCAATCTTGCCAAAGGGTATCTACCCAAGATACCCTGTGGGAAGATTGGTTGTCAGTTACTCTGGCTTCAGACTACCCATAACGACTGTCAGAGATCTACGACTGACCGCCGGGACCAACACTATGTAACATGTTTTCCTAGACATGCCAATAAATACTCACCATCTATAATCGCAAAAAAAAAAACACATTCAAACAAATTTAATTGCTCTCCATGATGCTCAATATAGTGTGATGGTATCTCTAGCAACAATAACTAAAGTTGGCATTGCAGTAAATTTCTATTTGCTGTCCTATTTGGCCAATATTGGCATTATTGAGCAATTTAACAGGCCCGTGTAGCTGGAGCTTTACAGAGAATTCATCTGAGGAATATTAACTGTAACTCAGCGGCGCCTTTACGACTCCTTTTCGTAATTATGGGACTGATAATGCCTTTATCCGGTTTTCCGGTTATACTGAGTGGTTTTATAGACTCGACCTTGATATAGGATTTATTTTATTGGTCATACTTTTGGTTCTGTTTTGGTAAATTAATGTTTGGTTTGGAAGATAGGTTATTTTGGTTTAAGAATAATTGACATTGGCAATAACAGAAATAAACCTAAGCAAACACGTCCCTTTTAACATTTTATTTTTATTTCAGCCACTAAAACTTTCATATAGTTTAGCAGATGCATCTCAGTAATTTTCAGATGTTTCAAAACTTAACTGTATTTTTCTAACTGTTACATACAACATATCTTTACTACTGTCGGCACAGAAAAAAAATGTATCATTGCATCAGTCGAAATGGGCGTGATGGCTTCCTGCTACCCTGGAGAGACCGTTAAAGGTCTTACGAAATACGTTAAGACGAGGTACACAATAGTTCTGTGCAGACAGCAGTAAAGATATGTGCAACTTGCGGTCGTTGACCTTCCAGCTGCCGTTCTTGATGATGATGACGATGGTGTTGGATGACGATGAATCTAATGGCTTAATTAAAGTTCACTTGAGGTGCGCGTTGGTTGGAGGTAACCAAAAAAATGTAGCATGCGCATCAGCCGCAATGTGTCTGCTACCGTTGAGGGGTCTAACGAAATACGTTAAGATGGAGTAAAAATATTGCATTATAGGTACATATGCTGCAAAAATACAAGTTGCTCAAACAATATTGCTAAAAGCGCCATAAAATAAAGAAGTGTCGTTTAAAGTTTGTAATAGCGCCAAAGTATACTGTTGCTGACAAACCGGTTACCAAGTGCACGGCAATTCATTTCACTTACAAGTTAAAATTTATAGCAAGTTAAACTACCAACACTAACGTCAGCAGTAAAGTAATTGCTGAACTAAGTTTACCTGTATTTTGAACTTTCGTTTTACCTTTACACACAAGTATTAACAGAAACAGTACCTACTTAGTTTTTAGAGTTCCTTACCTCGAAAGGAAAAGGAACCCTTATAAGATCAGTTTGTTGTCCGTCTGTCTGTCTGTCAAGACCCTTATCTCAAGTCTCACGAACGCCTAGAGGAATCAAGTTGAAATCCAAATCAAATACTCGGGTTTACGGTCTGTTTCAGCTGTGAATTCGAACTTGTCAGTCAAAAGACAGGATCGTTTATGTCGCATATTTTGCGACAAGGGAATACCTACACCCCGATGACCTGGAATCATGAAATTTGGCAAGACGCAATGTCTCACAGCATATGAAAAGAAAAAAAATTGAAAACCGTAATTATGAGTTTAATAACAAAAAAACCAGCCTGCGTTATGAAGTTTGTATGGAGCCTTCGGTGCGCGAGTCCAACTCGCACTTGGTGGGTTTTTTTCTTACATTATAAGTAGTAGACTGCATAAGCATCGAATGGCTATTTTAGTGACTAAACCCGCCAAGTAAATAAATTATCAATTTAAGTACTTTTGGATTTTGCCATCATTCTCCTGCCCTTTTATCCCAATTTATTTTGGGTCGGCGAAGCATGTCTTCTTCTTCCAGACTTCTCTATTACTCACCACCTCTGCAGTTACATTTTCAAAGAGAAAAGTAGGGAAATTAGAAGTCTTAAGTACAGATTCTTAGAAACTATACCTAAATTTTTAAAACCAACAGGTAATGGTGTACCATTACCTGTTGGTAACATTTTGATATTAAGTAAGTATTCCCATGGTATACAATACATTTATACAGGGTGGAATCGATACTAACGCTAAATAAGTCACCAAAAGTCATTCAGTACATCATTTGAAATTTTTCGTCGGTCAAAGTGTATGGAACAGATTTTTTTTTTTTTTAAATTACCGAGGTAACACCTCTATTTGGGGAGGTTGTACAGAATGATGTACTAAGTACACCGACCCTAAAACGGTCACCAGGTATAGTGCGTCGGTGTCCTTTCCACCCTGTATAAGGACGCTTTTTTAAATTAAACACGGCAGATATACCATCATCCCTTCGTGTTACCATATCAAAATACTCTAAATTCAAGCGTTGAACGCAAACTAAATATTTGGACGATTTGAAAGGCATGCACATACAGTAGCATTCGACTAACACGTGACAGACATGTGATACAATTACATGAACCGACACAACACCAACTACGCGAGGAATTCCATGAATTGGACAGCAACACATAGCGCGAATGACGAGCATTCAGACAGTCACTGAGCATTTTTATCTGCACAAATAAATCAAATTGAATTGTCCGTTTGTAATATCAAAGTGACAGTTTTTTACTGAATGCCTAAAAAATTATACGGTAATACTAAAAAAAAACCCTTTCTTTAATTTTTGTCTTACTGTTTGTTTGTTCCGGCTTTTAATCATCGAAACGGGTAGACCGATTTTGACAGGACTTTTACTGGCAGATAGCTCATTTTATAAAGAGTAACTTAAGCTTCTTTATTTTAGAAAAAGGTAAGGTTCCGTGCAAAAAAAAAAAAAAATGTTAAAAATAATCTGATTATTTTTTTTTTTGCGCACGCGGATGGAGGTCGCGGGCCACAGAGTATTCAATAATATTTGTTAGGAAAATATGGTGAACAACATGTTTCTAAACGAGAAGCTGGACATCGCTATTGAGTGAGAAAAGCTTTCGGTAAGAGAAGAAGCATTTACATTGTATTAGGACAATCTAAGTGATGGCCAAATTCTCGTATTTATAAATCGATTTTTAGCGTGATCCTATAAATCCCAGTAGACCTTCAGGGGTTTATTTTTCGACTCTGCCTGCTTTTATAAATTATATCAACCGATAGCTTCGGGCGAGATAAACAAAACACAGGAATCGTTAGACCCTAAGATCAACATAAAAGTTATAGACGAAAATATATTTCCGTCGCAAATGCTCAGGGTCCGAAGAACAAAAGATTTGCTCAACCATAAACTATAAAAGTTTCAGAAGTATATTATGTACGCGTAATTTCTGAAGTAGCTTTTATTGCTGTGTGCCTTCTTTGGGGCAGAAACTAGAGGACTAAACGAACAATTTGGTACATTATTCAGAAATAAACTAAGGGTTTTAGACCCTCATTGTTTGGAGATGAGCGTTTTTGTAAGCTGAGACGTTTTTACGGCACTTTGAGGACTTTTGAGGATTATGAAAGGTTAAGTTACTCGTACTTGAAAGGTGAATTAATATAAAGTCTCTTTTTTTAAACTGTCACAAACAAAAGAGCTTTTAATTTTATATTTCTTAAATTAATTATTACTAATTTATATATCAAACATCATCTATCCATCATTCATTCATCTATCATTCTATCTTCATTTATTTTTCTATTTTTTTTTATTTTTTTATTATTTCGTTAACTAGTTTTAGTGAGTTGTGTTAGAAAAACATTGTCAACTATTTTTAGAAATACCATGACTGCCTCGTTAGTTTAGAGGTCGCAAGTGCTACTGTTGAGCATTAGGTCCTGGGTTCGATTCCTGAGTCAGGCAAATTAGTATTGGGTTTTTCCATCAGGAATTTCTCGGGAGTAGCCACGGAGACAGGATTTGTGCCCGGTTGATGGCAATAGGCTCGCGCCCTATTATATGGGACTTAAAAACATAACTGGCGAAATGTGGGTGTACTATTAGCTACAACTCTGCCTAATTCTTCGGGGATTACAGGCGTGATGTTATTATATTAGTATGTGTATTTTTAGAAATAAATTGTGTTAGAAAGAAATCTTCAATTATTTTTAAAAATAAATTGTGTAACTAACGAACCTTTCTAAAATACCACCTTTGACAGAGGCGCACGTGATCTTTTGCTTCCTTATTATTCATTACATAACGACTTTCTTACTTTCCATACATATCACTATAGATTTTCCAATTCCACTGTAGATTGTAGGTCAAGTTACCTAAAATCTACAAATATTTTCGTAAAAAATTCAAAATTATTTAACTTGGAATGTCACTAATTAAAAATTCATTTGTGACATTTATTTTTGAATTTTAACTATAATTTTTAAAAATGTTATTATTTATCACCAATGTAATATTTGTACACCCATGTGGTAGAATGTGATGAAACTATCTACATAAACTCAAGACCATGTAATATACATACCAACCATGTTCTGACAAATAAATAATGATTTGATTTGATTTGAAAAATCTTAACTTTTCTAAAGAAACTCCACAATTTCTCACTGCACTCATGACACAGTACCAAAGGCGAGGGAAACAGCCTTGCAATCAAAGTGCCCCAATAGACTAGGCTAGGAGCTAGACTAGCGGTTTTAGAGTACCACTACATTGTAGTGCTGCTAGAGCGGATCACTTGCAGCTGTGCAATTGCGTAGGAGATTAGGATATATGAGAATTTTTGGTTGGATATGTATATCCAACCAAAAATTCTCGTACATTCACGGACAGAGTGCCAAGATGTATACAGCACGATTTAAAGGTGAATTTCTGGTCGAGTATCGTTTCCTCAAATGTTGAAATATGATACAGTGAAGTGTGTTTGAAGATACAAAATACACAGACAGAACCATATGATTTTAATAAATCTGATTCACATGAAGGTTTGCTGTAAGAGAACCCAATTCTGGGTTAAACTCGTCGTTCTACGTACGCTTGAAATCAAATGGAATTAATATGTAATTTGGTGGGTAGAATGAAGAATAAGAAAATCGTTGTTGAATTTCAGTAAAATAAAACACAACCTCACGCCAGTAACCCATGAAGGGCTACGCAGTGGTATTCGGTGTACCCGCAGCACACCTACACTAGGATACAATATTTGTGGTGAAAGTGTCTTAATAAAGTAACTAACACTAACTAACAGCCATATTTATTACTTGACGATACGAAACCGGATCCAATAGAATCCTATCTCAGTTAAAACACTTTATTTGCTCTGAACTTGACGTTATATAAAAGTAACACGAAACTAGAGCCACCATTTTTGTTTCTACAAAGAAACACACACGTTATTTGACACATTTCATCGTCAAAAAACACTTAGGAAGCTCGTGTGAACTAGCAAATCTTTCATATTTCCAACGTAGCAACATTATCTTTTAAAGATAAAATCTTTCTTTCTTTTTTACTGACAATGCTACCGAGGTGTTTTATGATGAACGTAATGCGTTTCAGAGTAGGAACACTTTACTGTTTCAAGAATTGTACAGAACCATTTCGGAGAAATTAAACTTAAATATGCAAAATGGACTCTTTTAGATGCAATTTTATATTTTATGCTCATTTTAGTGCTTGTTTTGTGTTATTTACGCTTTTATTTTCTTCTTATGTAAATTGTTTCCTTACGTTGTAAATAAAATATAATTTTCGAAATTCTAACCGGTCTCTTGGACTTTGAACCATTAATTTAAAATACAAATGATTTGTGTAATTAACCAGTTATATTATTCATAGAAAAGCGCCTTTCAAATCCATTTAAATATTTACCAATAGACGAATATCAAATTTAAAAGCTTTTATTGTATTCAAAACCTACCAAACCAAAATTTCCATATGTTAAAAAGTAAGCCGACTTGGGTTTTATTGAATACGATTCACAAAAAAAAAACGAATAAAATAAAATAATGGTTACTAGTTTATTTTATTACTGGACCTTAATAGAAACGTGTGTTAGAAATCGTAAAGAAACCGTACTAGATATATTGCGAAGAAATTGCCTGTGAACATTAACATTAAATGGCGTCCTGATTCAGGACACAGAAACAAGATAGAATCGTGTTTACAACGGAATAATTTGGAACCTAATTTTATACTCTTCATACTCTTACTTTGCCGTCCTAAAAATGGACGTCCTAAAAACCAGAGCAGATTTTTATTGGTTAAAGCCCTCTCCTCCTCCTCAAGTCGTACTCTTAATTACTGAGGGTCGTTATCTTCCCTTGAAAACATCTTTTCCCTGACGATGTTTCGCCATCCTTGGCCAAGTGAAGCGCATCATAAAACTTTGTATCAAGAGAAGAGTCTATCTGGTCAGACCTTAAGCCCTATGTATATCCTTACTTTGATGGAACCAAAGCCTGAAAACTTTGTACTGAATAGGGTCTCTTTCTTAAATTGCTTGAAGTTCGGTCTGCTCCCTGCAAGGACCAATCGACCACAAAGGATTAAACGCGTCACGCTTAACCCTACCTAAATATCGCAGTATTTACTAGTCGTTGATAACCTATAAAGATCGGAATAAATTACGGAGAGACTGATACTTACCCTTCGGGTGAAAATTGTACGATAAGCGAAATTCGGAGGGCCGACGGCTCATTCGTTCAGGGGCCCGTAACTTGACGCCTCAACGCCTAAACTTTAGACCCTCAACGAAATTATGTATGAAAGTTTTATACGGAACCAGAGAGGCGTATTCTAAATCGGGTCTTTATGACCCCTGACAGCGAAACCGGGTAGCGTTGATTTGATTTGTTTAAAATAAATTTGGGTTTCAATGATTTAATTTAGAGCCGTTGAATGGATAAATTAGGTTATTTTTGGATCGTGACTGAAAATGGAAGAAATTAGCAAACAAGACATGGCTTGTGATTTTGTTGACACATGACAAAATGTGTATATTCTGAGTACTACCTTACAACAATCATATCAGCCTATTACTGTCCCACTGCTGGGATAAGGCGTCTTCTCACACAGAGAAGGCACGAGCATTGATCACCACGCTTGCTTGCGGGTTGGCGATTTCAGACTTATTTTAAACATTATAAAGTCCAGGTTTCCTCACGATGTTTTACTTCACCGACGTCTGTAATGTTCAAGATAAACTTAGAAAGTACAAGCATATAGCCATTACCATTTAAGTAGTTACGGAATAGATGTGCTCAAAGTTGCAATTGTTATTTTATGATAAAGTAGCTTTTGTATTTAAATGACGAAAAAAACCAGCGACATCATATTACCCACGAATTCTAGAACAGTCTCCCTTGACTTTTCAACAGAAGCAGTTGACACAAATTGTTATTTTATGTGTTGTTCCCTTTTCCCTAAAGGACGAATACGCTGGTATTTTTCCTGTAGGTGAATAATGGGATTAGGCTCCTTGTTATCGGGGTCGGTTTTTGCACTTTTATGTGATATTTTTGGAAACCAGCATTGTAGTGTTTTGTTTTTGCACGTAGTTCGTACTCACTGACAGAAAATGCACAACCGAATTCGGTGACTAGGAGCATGATATTTCTGACAAGAATCTTCTTCTGGGAACACTTTTATAACGAAGGTGAGCACTAAGTATGTTTTTCAAAGTTCTTACCGTGGATGAAAGCATTGTATGAAAGTTCGTCAACTACTCGTTGTTTGATGGGATTTCCAGTCGGCACAAATATTGTATAATTAATGCTTAAGAAGTAAAATGTTCTTTTTAAATTATAATTCCGTAGTTAATTGTTTACATATCCAAGTTTGGGTAGGTAAAGCTCTTAACCTCAATGACTTCAATATTAAAAAAAAAATACTTCAACATTGATTCTGGGGCATAAGATGTTATACTTAAAAAGTTCTTCAAAGTTTCATGTGTCGCTGTTTCATTTATTTAGTAAACTCTATGCACAAGTGAAAATAAATACCTTGGTCTTCTACTAGCCTTCTCTTAGTCCTCCTTAATATTATATGAAGATCGTCTTCCTCCCGAAAGTATTTCATTTCTTATAGTCATGTCTACGAGTCAAAAAACACCATCAAAATGACACCATAAACATAACTGAGCCCATTACAATCCCATCCAGCTTCAAGCTCCCCACTCTAATTTACATTGACACAGTTTTTCAAGCTATTCTTGAGTTGACGTTTGAAATAAGTGGGGATACCTTTGTCAGCGAGGACTGGATGGGAGGATGGGCCGGATGCTCCAGTTTCCATGTGTCATGGCAGTCGGGAGGCTGTTGTTCTCTAGACGATTAAGCGTGGTTTAAACGAGTAGTTACTGTTGGAATTGCACGGTTTACTCGTATTTGTTTGAAAGTACTTCGTTTTTTTTTTCTTTTGTTTGTTTGGTATTTTATGTTGGATGTTCGACTTGTGTGGCCTTGTTTACGATTTCAAGTCAATTTAATTCATATTTATTAATCAGTAGCCTTGGTCGGCTCGCCCGAAGAGGCGCGGGAAAAGAGCACATGGAAGGAGTTGGGGGAGGCCTTTGCCCAGCAGTGGGACTACTGTCCCACTAATAAAAAAAAATATAAAAAAAAATCAGTAGTCTTTAAACTCTTGTGCTCTAGTCGAGTATGACTATGATTATAAAATTAAATTCTTTTATTTCTAGAAATGAAAGATTTGATAAATACGACATCAGTTTTTAAAAATTTAAAATATAAAGAATTTCATGAAACAAGATCATCATTCTCTTGCCCTTATCCCAATTCCTTTGGGGTCGACGCAGCGTGTGTTTTACTTCCATAATTCTCTATTACTCGTCATCTTACCAGACACCTCCTTTCTTGCCACATCATTCATGAAACTTGGTACGTTCAAAAAGAGAAATTATTATGTTAAATATTTTTCAACATTATCCAGCTTGACGTCATCTCTCCAACTTTTCCTATTTAATTCACACAACAATAATAAAATTAATCACTATCAATTAAAGCTACCGTTATCTGCCGCCTGTTCTAACAAAACGATTTGTTTGGCGCCACAGTGCCGCGTCACGAAGCGCCATGGGCCGCAACGAGGGATGATTCCACTTTGGCCTGCCAATGAGTCAAACTGTAATATCGTCGTTTTGTGAAATAACTTATGTCGTAGCAGGTCTTGATAAATTAAGGAGAATTTTGTTATTTATTCTCTTAATTCCAACACTCAAATTGATTAGTGAAACAAAGTAGATATCACTACATAGTATAAAACAAAGTCGCTTCCCGCTGTTTGTCTGTCCCTATGTATGCTTAGATCTTTAAAACTACGCAACGGATTTTGATGCGGTTTTTTAATAGATAGATTGATTCAAGAGGAATGTTTAAATGTATATATTGCACCCGTGCGAAGCCGGGGCGGGTCGCTAGTAAAAAATAATGAAAACATTCCACTTGTTATTTATTCGTTGTAATGCTTCTTTTGTTTTTGTTTGCACCTCCTGTACGGGTCCCACATTAAATATTTTTCTTTCTTTCTTTGTCCACTGGCTTCAACTGGGACAAATTGATGGGGCAGAGTGAAATAGACCTCCACGAGCTCACGAAGCGCCACTTATCTCAAGTATTGCCGGGTCATTCAGTTTATTATTGCGAATGCTCGGTCTACCGTGTGATTCACTGTGATAGAACTGTTTGCTGCTTCAAACTCTATTAGCTGGACAACTATCTTTGATTTATTGATAGCAATATCATGCAAGATAAGGCCGAAGTCGTGAGAAATTGTTTGCAATTAATGTGACTGATGGTGTTTAAATTTTTACACTCAAATAATGCTTCTAAGAAAGTCAGTCTAGTTTTTTCGACTGACTATTTGGCCCCCACAACCCAGTTCAATGGGTAAGGCGATACCTCTCGTCTTGGTAGAACTGGGTGCCTGATGTTCAGGCTTTGCTTGATAAAAGGTACATCAAAGAAGCCATGTGTAAGTTGGATTAAATATTTTGATTGAGATAAATCAAATCTACTAACTAACTTTTGCCATTCGTCATCATCTGCCTTGCCTTTTCCCAAATTTATTGGGGTCGGCTTCCAGTCTTGCCGGATGGAGCTGAATATCAGTATTTTACATGGAGCGTCTGCCTATCTGACCTCTACAACCCACAACTTTGATAATTCTTAAGAAAAACAAATTAGAATTACTTTATATGCACCAAGGGCTCTTTGTACTCATATAAAATGGTGTATTCCCGTTGACGCCACCGCCTGTGGCCTCCAGCGGGAATTGATTAAAATAATTCATAATTGTTCCCGTTGTAAACATTGCATGGGATCGAGTACTTAGTACTTAGTTACTGTGTACTAGTTATGGGCAGTAACCTTACAAACAGTACTAGGTGGGCATGAATCCAAGAAGGTATTTATTACTAGAAGACCGTAGCTGTACCCAGAATTATTAAAATGCATACCACCTTGAGCTCATGCCCGCCTGATACTTTTATTTAACATATGTGTCACATTATATACCTCACTGGCCACAAACGGGATCTTTTTTCCCGTTTGTCGTCAGGGAAATTAGACAAACAATACCGTAACCAGAGCTGTCGTACTGTATGGATCGGAATGTCTATTAATTCCCACTGACATCATCAAGGTTATAAGATTTTAAACTATCATGGGCTCTCAATAAAAAAATTAAAAAAAAACCCCGAAAACAAAACCCCGAAACCCGAAACTCCGAATATCCCGTTTCTTGTCTAAGTAATAATATCATCAAGGTTTGTTTCATTCCTTCATTTTTCTGATCTCAAGGCGCCACTACCCTGCCCCACTAGGGCAGGGCAGTGGCGCTAATGAAACAATGGTTTTGATTTTTTCCCGTTGGTCCCACCAGTGGGGCCAAGGCAGTGGGGTCACCACGGGAATACACCTTAAAAACTGTTTTATTGAATCCTAAATGAGTACAGTATCCTTTAACCTCGACTTCTACCATTTTATGAATACGCTAGGGTACTTAAAACATGCGTACAGTAATTAATTTCTGGTTTCTCAGATTCTCTACAACCGCCTTCATTGCACAGACAACTAATATAATCTCTTAACTACCACGACACCCTTGGGACGAATTGAAACAACTCAAGACCCATTAATAAGTTTAACATCACTTCAAATAACATCAAAACATGACGTGGTTTTGGTCAAATCTTTCCCAAAAGAACACAACTTTGGTCATTAGAACTTCGTTCAATTTGACTTTGAATAGCCACGATAACGTACATAATGTTCATACATACATAAAGTCACTACTTTCTCCCACAGAGGCAGCTGAAACTACAAAATGCTCCACGTAACATTATTAAATCCTTTATCTATATTAACTTCCATTATACAACATAATTTTTAGTATATGCGAAACCTGAATATAGTTTGTTCAGAATAAGTAACTGAATCGATTCCAATCATTTTTAAATCATGTTATATTTTTTCCCAAATATATTTAAAAAAGTTAAAAGTTGGACACCGAGCGACTTTAAGTATCTATCGCAATAATTTAGGTACCTACTGCCAAATTATTATTATCTCATTGATTGCTCAAGACGACGCTGGAGGCGCGCGCTGCGTAGTGACCACGTTTTTGTGAGGACAACTAGGTAACAGAACAAGCTTATAACTTTGTGATTTTTCATGATACAGTTTTGAAATTTTGTACATAGATTCTCTACATTAAAATATTAGACACGTGTATCAGGTCTCGCATATACTATAAGTAATGTTGTATACATTTCTATTTAAACAAATATCAACGTCATGCCAGTGTAAAATAAGTTGATTTTAGCATGACTATAATTGTATATGTGTCTGACTATGTATTGAGTACTGATGTTTTCGTAGTAGTAGCGCTAGCTGAACGTAATGTGTCGTGTGTGTGAAACTTAAGTGCAAACGCAGCAGAGTACTTCTAAAAGTTGAGCATGCCTAACTAAAGTAAGTTCATGATTAATACGGAATTTCAATTTGTCAAATACTAACAAGAATTACTGCGCAAAACTTGAGCAAAGTAACACTACTCCATGCGACTACATGGCGCCAAATTTTCGCCCGAAGAACAATAAATCCGAATTATATTGATAAACACAAACTTGCATGCAAGTAATGTCGTTCCAAAAGATTAACGAACAGGTCAAACGTTAGCCTTTTATGAACGAAATGAACCGTGCCAACTAGCCGTAATTTGTTGGCATTTTTCTCGGGAACCGGTAAATCAATTTGAGTGCAGCTCCTTCGCTATCGTACCGTATCCGTGCTCTGAGACTTAAAGCTAATGTTGAGCAAAAAATGTTGAAACTTTTTTTTTCAAAATGCGTAAAAAATAGTTACGAGTTTTTTTTTTAAATCCGATTAAGTGTTAGAAGTAGCACAGAAGCGTGACCTTTGGAAAGAGTGGAGGTAGGCCTTTGCCCAGCAGTGGGACAATGTGGGCTAGCTATAATATATAATATAATAACAACTTAACTAACTACTACAACACCAACTACACCTACTACCTACCTACCTTACTTAAGTAGTAAGGTATTTACTATTTTTATAAATCTGTGACTGGAATTTTAATTTTTATAATTCTTGATTTAGTCATTTAATAATTTCAGAATTTTAATTTATATTATTAAATTGAATTTAAATGTAACATTTTGTCACAAATGTATGCATCATATGATCCTTAATGGATTGAAATAAATCATAATAAAACAAAAATGAATGTTAATGATGATGATGGTGTTTTTTGATAATTTTGAATTTGAATAAGTTTTAGCTCAGGTATTTAAAGCAGATAAATAGGTTTTTATTTCAGACAGTTTTTTCTGACATTTTCAGTTTTCAGGTAATAAATATTGCTTAATAAAAAGGTCGCGGACAATTGGATGGTAGTATGTTAATAAATTAAGCCTGTAAATTAGGGCTTTCGCCTTGTAATTTGGTCTGTCTGCTGAGCCCTAATTAAGTTTTAACTACGTTCCTGATTACCGCGGTAACCTGCGCGGACGCCATTTTTAATCTGAGTTTAGTAAAGCAGGTTTTATTTAAAAGGCTTTTAGGATTTTCACTCAGAGATTTGCTGTAAATTTTATGAGATTTATGAATGACTATATACATGGTAATTGAAAAATTAAATATATGACGGAGGTTCGTTATCAGTGGGTCGCGACATCGGAAATAAAACTCACAAAACCTTCGTTTACACTTTTAATTACTTGCTAACACGCACACAATACAAAATAATCAAGGATGCCTCAGATATGGCTCGATTAAGAATTTAGGAACGCGGGAAGTTTAGCGCGGAGTAACGAACGTCTACCCAGACTGCCGGACCGATTCAAAGTGCCCTCTCTCAACTGTCACCGCACACGTGTACTACCCCCGTTACAGGTTAGCCAACCTACCTGTCAACGTCAGTACCTGTCAGTGTCGAATACCTGATTACACTTCCGGATCGACATTTGACTCGATTATTCGCTCAGTGTCGCCATTACTCCACGCTAACCATCCCCAAGTTATTACTTGACGTTCCCAAACATTAGTTGTCAAATCTAACTACATAGTTCCTCCAGTGAGAGATAGATGGCGCTGACCCAAACCGACTGATATGCGTCGACGCTTCGACACGGCCGTCCTGATGATCACACGTCCTCGTGTGGAGTACCTGAAATGAAAGAAAATTCTCGGACAGTACTCGTACTAGTCGTTCGGCCATTCCTGGCCCAAGTGGGTGGAGAATAAAACGTATTCTGATCAAAATCATTACAGGTTCTAACGAAAATCATAACAAACTCTTTCTCTCAAAGCTGACATGTCGATCAACACCCATACTCATTCAAATAATAGGAAACTCATTAAAATATTGCAGTGCTCATACTCTGACCTCCATCCGGTCTTCAACATCACGCTTATAACCTCCATCCGGTCATAAGCATCAAACCAATCGACCTTAATCCGGTCTTCAACACGTAACCTCTATCCGGTTACCTCCACATGTAACCTCCATCCGGTTACAAACAACACCATCAAGATAATCATTTCGAGCCATTCAAAATAATTTTTAAAGTAGGTTTGTTCAACATGTTACTTCATTTTTCCTATAACGTTACAGATTATAAGAAAACTCTTACTATGCTAGGTACTCTAAATGTTAAGTTGACTACTTTGTATTCAAATAGTCTTCTCGAAAGACTGCAAGATACTCACTAACTCTGCTCTACGTTCCGCCGGTACATCAGTATCGATAGAGTTCCAGTCAATTTCAGGAGTTCGCTCTACCTCACAAGAAGCAATAAAAGGATACCTAAAGATCTTAATTCGGTCAGTAGTCATCTGAACTGTCAAACCATGTTCTAGAATCTCACGTCCAATCATAATACCATAACGTAGAAAATGATCAGGCAATACATGAAAACAAATCTCAATACTAATGTCATCGATCTCTACTTTGGTAAGTGGCCAACATCTGTATCGTAGAGTTACGGAAGTCTGCCCTATCCCAGTCATAGTCACAGTCTCATCAATACGCTTTCCTTTAAATTTACAGGCTACAGATTCTTTAATTAAAGAACACTGCACCAGAGTCGTAATGAAATGAAAATTGCTCACCGGAGTGACGTAGAGTCCCAGTAGGCGCGTTCAGGAGGCACAGGTCAACCCTCTTTTCATTGACAGGCTTGGATGACCCGGAGTCGGCGCTGCTCCTCTCATTGCGCTTTGGGCAGCTCGATGCGTAGTGGCCTTGCGCGTGGCAGTGGAAGCAGGTGATCCCGGATGCATGAGACTTCGCAGTTGTCGATGAACCCCTTCCGTTGCCATTGCCGTGGTTGTGGTGCTTCGGCGTAGCTTGAGTATCCTGTTTCACGTCTTTGCGGTAGCAGTGCACGGATTTGTGACTCAGCTTGCCGCAGATAAAACACTTCAGAGGCTTCACAGTACTATTCACTTTGTACCACTTTTCAGGGGCATCGCGGTCATCGCTAGGTAGATTTCTCTTCATAAAAGAAATCGCTTGCAGCTCTTGCTGTAGCTGGTCACGTGTCTGAATATCGGTCGTGAAAGATAGGCGTTGCACACGGCGATCGAATTGAAAAATGTGAGCCAATATAGTAGCAATAGCCAAACGTTCGGTACTAAGGCCATTCCATCTCGCCATGATCGATGTCATTAAACTAGCAGCGAAGGAAGCAAGACACTCGTTTTCTTTAGGCCTGCTACTTTGCAAATCAATCAGAAACGAAGCAATAGTAGTGGAATTATCGTACCTTGCAATAAAAAGTCGCTTAAAATCGGTCCACGTCATCCCAGGAAACGACACGGTAGATAGCCAGGTTGAAGCTCCTCCCTTCAAGGCGCGGCTTAGAGCGACCATAAGCGGGGCGCCATGATGGTCTTGGTCCGTCAAGCACATCTCTGCAGTCATCACCCAAGCACGTGCATCCACATCTTGTTTCTCAGGATCGAAATCCGGTAAACGAAAGCCATGTGACGACGTAGTGGGTGTGTTCATGGCTTGAATCAGCGTCAGAAAATTGCGGTTCTGTTGTTCCAACAAACGCATCCATTTTTCGTCGCTAGCGTCTTCATTTTGAACACGTGGGTCGTCGTGGTCCAATCCCACTTCTGATGACGGAGGTTCGTTATCAGTGGGTCGCGACATCGGAAATAAAACTCACAAAACCTTCGTTTACACTTTTAATTACT
The DNA here is from genome assembly GCA_905163415.1 of Noctua fimbriata. Taxonomy (NCBI): domain Eukaryota; kingdom Metazoa; phylum Arthropoda; class Insecta; order Lepidoptera; family Noctuidae; genus Noctua; species Noctua fimbriata. The sequence continues at coordinate 4,423,276 of LR990929.1, read as the reverse complement.
TGCTAACACGCACACAATACAAAATAATCAAGGATGCCTCAGATATGGCTCGATTAAGAATTTAGGAACGCGGGAAGTTTAGCGCGGAGTAACGAACGTCTACCCAGACTGCCGGACCGATTCAAAGTGCCCTCTCTCAACTGTCACCGCACACGTGTACTACCCCCGTTACAGGTTAGCCAACCTACCTGTCAACGTCAGTACCTGTCAGTGTCGAATACCTGATTACACTTCCGGATCGACATTTGACTCGATTATTCGCTCAGTGTCGCCATTACTCCACGCTAACCATCCCCAAGTTATTACTTGACGTTCCCAAACATTAGTTGTCAAATCTAACTACATAGTTCCTCCAGTGAGAGATAGATGGCGCTGACCCAAACCGACTGATATGCGTCGACGCTTCGACATATATATATATTTTTTAATTTGTTATTTTTTTTTAAATATTACATTTTTGATTTAAAATGGTGCTTCAGAAATATGTACATTTTTATTTCGTTAGACATATAGGTCGGTCTTTTTGATGAACATTCCACTACTCATTTTACTGGCATAGTTAATAAGCATTGTATCTCAATGCATATGAGGAAAAAGGCTTCACAATAAGCAATACAGATTGCCAATATTTATAAATACATTGTTCAAGTAAATTAATTAGTCCCAGAGTAATTATATGTATTATATTTTATTATTATTGTCCCTTCGTGTTATTTCTGGTTAATTAGGCATTCCTTACAATTAATAATCAATTATTCTGTTAAAATAAGACATGTTATTATTTTTTTTGTTTTTTTTTTGTTATGTCATGTTGTGTGCATTATCCTATCAAAACAAGATATGTTATGTCCTGTTTTGACAGGATAATACACATAAATAATTAGTAAAACTGCGCATAATAAAGCAGGAAACATATTAATTAATGTTAATAAGACATATACCCACACTCATGTAGTTACCTCAAAGAGTTTTACATGGTTGGAGAGCAGTGCGCGAATCCTTTTTAAACCATACTTAATTCAAACGGAATTCGTTTTCTTTTGAGTCACGTCAACGACTTGGACACGGAATAAATAGGTACAGAAAGTTCATATGCTATTAGCGTTCATCTGACATACAGTCCATCCACAACCCCATCTACCCAGGTGTCGCTGTCGGATTAGGTAAGTACGATAAGATAATAAGGACATAGTAATATAGACTCTCGTGTGACCTTTATCTTACCAGAACCAATACAGTCAGATCCAGTACCAAAATTAAAAGCAATATTCAAAAAGATCTGCATAAGAATTTTAGTTTACAATAAAAAGTTATTCTATGTATCTCATTATTTTAGGAAAACTATTTCATTGCTCTAGTGGTCTCATGCGCGACTGCGGAGCATGAGATCTTGGGTTCGATTCCCAGGTCGGGCAAATTGTTTAGGGTTTTTAAGCAGGAATTTCTAAGTAGCAGCTACGGAGTCTGGATTTGTGCCCGTCTGATGGCAATAGGCTCCACCTATATTACATGGTATTTAAAAAAGCATAACAACCGAAATGTGGGTCTCTGCCTAACCCTTCAACGATTACAGATGTGATATTATGTTTATGTTATAAGAAATACTTTGATTTATTTTTATGTGCACGCGTTAAGGTGTACAGAAAACAATTTTTCCATCTAGATCACTGTATGGTCAGCGTCCATATTTGCGTGCGGCTATTTTCGTTCGTAGCACAGAGTGGACATTCTGCATTCTAATTATTCTGTGACAGAAGGTTGTCAACGGCACAATTTCCGACCGGACTTTAAAGTAATTTGTCGAGGTCCGGTCTCGCAGATGCGACGGACGCTACATATTCGGTTAACTCGCTTTAATGAAAATGTAAATTCAATATGGTAAATAAGCTTATGTGCTCATCAACTTAATGGTTAGTTATATAATCTTCTTCTCCTTTGTCGTGTGGTTAGTTCCTAACCTGATGTCAGAATTTTTATACCGCCCATGGGCCTCTGACTTGGCTTGGCTTTTAATTACATAATAATATTTACGGAATAAGATTTTCAAGAAGCAGAGAATTTCGTTACTTATTATTTACAAAAACTAATTAGATAGCATGTGGAACATTGTTTTGTTTTATTTTTAAATAACCGTAGTATGTAATCAACTAAATATTGATTGTATGTACTGTCGGCAGCCTTTATACAGGACATGTACAACATACAGTGGCATTCACTGGTTGCGAAGGTTTCTCAACTAAGTTTTAAGAAAAAGTAAATTCAAGCAAAAAATAGATATCATATAATCCGCTCATTGCTTTTTCAAATCAGCTTAAGCTAAGTAAGCCTTAAGTTCCAGTCCACTGTGCACCGTACAGAAAGTTGGCAACACGACTTGGCGTAACAACTAATGCATCGGGACAGATTTTCTTAAGCCGATATCAGCCGCTTCACTTTTTGTCCATTATTGCCTTGAAACTTGAAACGTCTGACCATAAAATGAATGAAGTGGAAGATAAAGAATTAATTTATGAACCGATCCAACAATGTAAATTAAAGGAGCAGATGAACGCCATTTTGTCAATTTTGTGGGTACATATAATTAAACAAAAAAGACGTGTGTGACTACACAAGTAAACCGTTCTACCGAAGGCATCTGATATCAGATTCAGGAAACTCAGCTCAACAACTTAGTAGAAAAGAGTGCTAACAAGGCGTCTGAACTTTAGGAGTCCAGATCATGAGATTCGACGGTGTTGAAGGAGCAAGTTTGATCTGCAATTTGAAATGGAAATGTGAACATATTACTCCTACAGTTCGAGTTTCGCGGTTCTTTAACAGCCTCTTTCAGTTTTCAGTGCCTTTCCAAAATATCTATAATTATGATATTATTCTGAAATCCTTTTATAACATGATATCTCAAGATAATCTCAAAGAAAGTAGGAACAAGTCGAATTACTCAACTTTAGAGTTTAATCGGTATGACTCGAGTTCTCAAATGTCGAATTAAATCGATTCGGATTACCATTAAATTAATAGGGTTATATATCCCGAACGAGGTCTTGACACTCTGCCAAATCTTTAAAACTATCTGCTTTATTTCAATTTTCTTTTATACTCTCTTCATTTGTTCGGACTGATTTTTGGACTCTACTGTATAATAGGCTAACGTTACTAATGCTGGAAGCCTCCTCTCACCACAAAATATAGCATGCGAATTAGCCGAAATGGGTTTGATGGCTTCCTGCTACCCTGGGGGGACCGCTTTAAGAGTCTTACGAAAGACGTTAAGATGAGGTTCACAATAGTTCCATGTAGACATCAGTAAACATATGTGCAGCGTACGTATCTTAGACCTGCACTCGTTGACATTCCAGCTGTCGTCCCTGATGATGGTGCGGACGATGAATCTAATGGCTTAATCAAAGTTAACTCGGTGGTCGGTCGGAGGTAGGACACGAAGCTAGCTTTGGTATGGATAAGCGAACTGAAGTAATTTAATAAAAAACCCCGTGATGTCGTTTTGTCGCGGACTTGCTTTCAGATTCACGTTTCGCCATACCAAAAGTTAAGAAGGAGAGCTGGTCGTAATCCATTACACGAGCCATTAGTGGATGACATTATTTCTTCGATTTTTTGGTTCTAAGACATGCAGGTGTTTCGATGTTTTCGTTTAACGTTTTAAGAGCAGTAGTGACCAGCATTGCATCATAAACTTCAGTTGTTTTATCTGCAGTTGTGTCGTTAGTTGTGGAAATAAATTGTCGATATTTGCTGGCAATCGAGAGGTCGTAAAATTTTAGCGACGCGAACTATGTATTGATTTGAACCCAGTTGAACGAGTACTTAGTGAACGGGGTTTATAGGATATCGTACCAACATTTTTGATTTTTATGAAGAATTTAAGCATTTTGTTCGCTTGATTTTATGTGGGATAGATACTCGACATTAATGGTCACTTCGCAAAATTGTAAAAACTAATAAATTAACAGGCTCAGGGGTGCTATACATACATGTATTCAAATTGGCATGAATAGCCGGTCGGCTTATTTTTGATTGGCATACTTCGTTCCCGTACCGATAACCGTTGGGGTAGACGTGTTCTTGAGTGGAGACTGCGAAACAGTAAGCGTAAAGTACGACGCCCTCAGGCTCGGTGGAGTGACGATCTTTGCAGGGCTGGTAGCAACTGAATGAGTGTTGCTGGGAATCGAGTTGAGTGGCATGCGATTGAGGAGGCCTATGTCCAGCAGTGGACTGCTGTAGTCTGATGATGATGATTCTGTAGGGATGTGTAATAGTGTAGTGTACTTTAGAAAACTGCTAGTTCTCAATAATGAAGGTATATTTCTCACTAATAATCAAATCAAGAAATCACCACGTTTTAATTGTCGACCTGTCGCAACCCGACCCGTGAGGAAAGTGAACTAGACATTCAAATAAAAATGGCTACCGCCAGGGCATGCTAGTGATGACCGCAACAATTAGTAAGTTTAGTGTTGAGATTCCAACAGATATTCCGTTGGACATCTGACGTTATCGAACGGAGTAAGCCAATCAACACAAGCCAAATAAAAGCCGTGTACAACATGTGTAGTGATTATTTCTGATTTTAGTTCAATAATGTGCCAACCTAAAATAGAGTGTAGCAGCCCTACATTTTTTTCACAAACGACTCCTTTAAAAATAAAATTACCTTAAGTCCTTTTGCTAAACCACGCGTAATAACATATTACCTACTTAGAACTTTTGAACAAACTTCTCGGCCTCCGTCAACCCCACAATTACGTCATAAAACAAAGGGGCATCACTCAACTACCCACATGTAAGTACACCACCCTCCCCCTCTCCCCCGCAGCGCTAATCCTTCACTGTCTGTGTGAATTCAGTTAGGAGTTCCCACGAGCCTCCTTTGGCCGACTCCGACTTGGTCCTGAGAGGCTTCATGTGATGTTTCGCGATTGTCTTAATGGCGACCGTAAAATCTTTGAGTTAATTCTGGTTTATTTTGACAGAGCTGGTGGTAACTTTGGTAATTGAATTGGTAAATACACCACTATTTTTTAATTAGTACAAAAAAATGAAGTTCTATCCGTACCCGTTACTGATCATATTTGTGTAATCAAAAGTCAAAAAAACGAAATCCCAAAATTGTCCATGAAAATTCCTCATAACTGGTAAATTCATAATTTAATCAATCATTCGTAACAATTACCACTAGAAAATACTACGCGCAGTGCTTTTCCATTCCTGTCGCCATTCATAGGTCCCGGCAAACTATATTTCCATAAATTGAGTGACATTTTGGGATATAAACAAACGCTTATAACTTTGCTGTTTATGAATATTATTTATTGAGACTTTACATATATAATAACAAGACCTTCTCTAATAAGCCCTTTAAGTATTTGTACTAATTATAAAATATGGTAGATATAGTACAGTAAAGTATGGTAGGTATAGTATTTTGACTGAAATTGTTTACTGTGGTTTCTTGAGCCTATTCTTCGTCGACTGTCACTTGTTTATTGCCTGATAAATTATTCAACATGTTTTTATTTTGTTTTAATCATTTCATTGTTTTGGTTATCCAACAAATCAGAGTTAGTAATTACCTAAGGCTTTTATTATTAGATATAATTTTAAAGTTACAACTACGCTTCTGTAGTGATAGCCTAGTGGTGTGATCCAGACTGCCAAGTCATAGGTCTCGAGTTCGAATCCAAGACACGCACCTCTGATTTTTCGAATTCCTGTGCGTATTGTATAATTATCACTTGCTTCGGTGAAGGAAAACATCGTGAGGAAACCAGCATGAATGAGAGATATGTAAAGCCAAGTCATCAAGATGCTCATGGGCGGCATAAAAATTCTGACCCAGGTAAGGCACTACTAGACACACGAAAAAAAAGATTTTAAAGTTTCAACAAATAAAGTCCATTTCAATATGACATTTGTACCTTTCATGTATTAAATAGTAAACAAAAAGTTTATGGCCGTATTCCAATTATCGTAATTAATTACTTTAGTTTTATAACTCCAAAAACATGATCAACACAAATTCAATTAAACACCCTTGAAAATAACTTACTAATGCCATATAGTAATAACGTTTTCATAAATATCATAGCCTTGTCCATGTAATATCGCGGTTAATTTATTTTATGTGCGCCCCAGACTTGCCCGTATAAAAGGACCAGAAATTTCTAGAATAAAATACGTAAACGCGTCCTTGAAAGAAACACCGGCTCGCAACTCGTATCGAATTTAATCATAAGAAATAAAAGTAGCAAGATACAACGTATGTACCTACATGTATATATAAATACGCATAAAAGAGGTTTTACTTAACATAGTTTGTAGTTCTTGGGAGACTTCTGCGTAAGGCTGCGTTTCCACCAGCACTCGTAGCATGACCACCGTAGAAACAGTTTTTGTCGACGGAAGAATAGAGAAAATGACAGATCAAAAAAAGAAATTTGTATTCGATTTACGTACACGGTGGTCATGCTACGCGTGCAGAGATGAGCGAGGATGCGTAACGAGAGATGTGTGTCAAACTAACCAATAATATCGCTTCTTTTTCACTGCTCTAGATATTCTAGCTATGTGAATCCTCTGGTGAAACACAGACTATGTGTGTGTGTGTGTGTGTCATTCAGTGTGTGTGTGAGTGTTTATGTCTGTTACTATTGGTCTTCTTGATTGAAGATAAAACGCATTAGAGCCATGTTTGTTAGGTAAGTAAATAGTTGTACTTTCTGCGACCCACAGGGGTCAAACATTCGATTCACTAAAATTAGAATTTCTACCCATGGACATTATACTAGCTGTGAAAGTGTGAGAATCTCAAAATTGTTTTGAAAAGTATTTACCAAAAAACACAGAAAAGAAGGTAGATTTATTTAAAACACCCTTCTTAAATGTAGTATTAATAAACTAATAACTCAACCAGAATTAAACAGAACTTGATACTTTTCGTCCCATGTACCTATTCCGTTTTTTGCAGACAGTAAAAGTTCGTTCAGTTTCCCCGAAATAAGTCGCCAGTACTACCTAAACCAAAATTAGTATTCCTGCCAGTGTCCTTCAAAAATAGGTAAAAACAGCTATAACATTGGCGAAGATGTCTTTTTCTTCAGCGTTTAGAATAAAACCAACATAAAAATAGGTGCTATGTATTCCCACAATTCCTTCGATCGATGTATACGGCTTCCGAAGAACTTTTATAAGAAGAAATGAATTTCATAAAAAAGGTATCGGGGTGTCAAGTCTGTGACTAAGCTGGAATAAATGGGTTTGTCCTTGTTTTGATAAATAAAGGTTCTGATAATATATTCGTAGGCTGAAGGTAACCTAATTTGCGCACTTTTTTCGCTAGAATAAACTTATAACCCTTCAGCTGTTCAGCCTTATGATACATTTTCTTTGCTATATTATAGTGGAAGGTAGCCTTTTTTTTCGGGTGGGAAATCATCAAAAGACTCCACCCGCTTTGGGCGGAGCGGAAGGCAGTGTCAGACTTCTACTGACTAAAACCCATCCATGTTCCTTCTTAGCCCTTGGTGTTCCTGGGCCGCGGTATCTCTGTCGAACAGTCCCGCAGCCCCGGCAGGGTGGAAGGCAGCCTTTTGTTTATTCATACGATGTGATGATAGGTAGGTATAGTCTTCTTTTCTTTATCAAATTAGGACCCGCAATACCTTTTGAAGTTACGCCACGAGCAGACTGTACATCTATGTATATGACTCCCTTTTCGATAGCTAGGTAGCTTCTTACTATACATACCTAATCGTTCACTACGTGGGATCATTGCATCCCGTATACGATTAACAGCCGATGGAGTGCGGTGATGCGTGAAAGAAAGTAAATAAAAGGGCCGCACAAAGTGTTTCAGTTCGCACATGTTCGAGCAACTTCGCGGTTCATTTGCGCGCAGCTGGCAAAAAATAATGGTCTTGAATTTGTTAGTGAATCAACAGCATTTTGTACTGTCAACATGGGGGCGAGGCAATTCGCATACTTGATTCTTGCATGACAAGAATGTTTGTACTGACTTATTTACTTGACTGCCTCCTTGATCTAGTGATGCTACCGCTGATTGCATGCTGAGCACGAGGTCTCAAGTTCGGTTTCCAGGTCGGGGAAAATTTAATTGAGTTTTGTTTTCTTTTATAAATTTCTGAGTATCAACCGCTTGACGAAAACAAGATCGCCCTCTATTAGATACATCTGAAAAATACGAAAATATAAGTATCAACCGGTGGATGGAAACAGGATCGCCGTCTATTACATAGGACTTAAACACATGGCCTAATGTAGTTTTAATATAGATACACCTCTGCCACAGATAATATAATAATAGGTAACTCTGCCTTACCTTTTGAGTATTACTTGGTGTTATGTCACGTATGTTAGTGTCTCTAAGCACACTTTCAACAAAGAGCGAACTTCAAAGATGCTCAATTGCTTTTTTGTTTTCTATGCAAAATAAAGAAAACACACCCGTCACTCCAAAATCCAATTCAAAACTCACATTATTACAACACTGCTCAAAAACGTTTAGTTCACTCTCGGCACCTCGACCCCCAAAAAATAATAATATGTCCACTGGAACTATAATTTATTCTCGACCCTTGGGGTCAAGAGTGGATTTTATTCTCGACCCTTGGGGTCGAGAGTGGATTTTATTTTCCAGACAAGTTTTATTTCAATACAATTTTTATAATACTTTCTTAAACAATTAGCGTTTAAGAATCGATGTTATGTTAAAGGAGTTTTATTGTTTAATTTAATATTAGTTGTAGAAAGGCTAAATAGTCACTGGACCTATACGAAATATCAACATTTCACCGGGCAGTATAAACAAAGGCTCTAGTCCCGGCTAATCTAAGTGACAATGTACAAATCAGACCAGCGAGAGTACAATCACTGCGTTTTGGCAACGCCGAACGCGTTGTGTACGCACGAATCATGGCGGGTCCCATTCAGTGTCGGCTTCAGAATCATTTGAGCTTGTTTTGAAATCAAAATGTTTCAGGTCTTGCTATTTGGGGCAATTGGAGTTTAGTTCGTAGATTGGTTATGTTTGGACAAATGTTGTTAGTGTCTATTTCGACCTGAATTTTTATTGTTTGTTTTCATTTAAATTTTTCCCTTTATTCATTTTAAAAACTTATTTTACATATTTTTAAATATTTCTTAAAAAAACAATAAAAAAAAACATTTAAAAATATAAAAAACAGTGGTACGCCGGTAGCGGGAGCAGGGTCCAAGCTGCCGGTTATTAGGGCTCCAGAGACAGGAACCTCCTCACAATACGAGCCGTATCGAGGAGTACTGTTTTCTGAATCAGGCCCATTTTTTTTTCATTTACATATTTATTACTGATCGCTAGACGATGAGGGAAATTCATCGTAACGGAAAAACTCGTAGCTATGGTGACATCTCGAACATGACATGACGTCCCACTCTATGATACGCATTATTTCCTTATTTATTAATTATTTCTTTGTTTCCGAATCGTGATATTTTCATATCATTTTACTTTTCCTCAAGTGCCTGTTACTAATGCTCTTATTATAAGTCCTTCTGTTTTACATAGACTATAGTTTTTTTTATAGCTAATATAATATCAAACGAAACGTCTTGTACTAGGTTATTCTGTTGCCCTAAAATCTAGGAGCCCGAAGACCACGCTTTAAGGCAGCAGAGCCAGGTAGCCCGCGAAAAATTTTCATACGTTTTTTCAATTTCCGTGTCGTGTCAGGCTGTATGTTGATTAAAATATGATTTGAGACCTACCGAATTTCGCGGGCAACCCTGGCGCTTCCACCATAACATCGTCGTAACCCAATACTATCATTATTACGAAACCAGCTATTGCCACTCAACAGACCACTCCTGTCCATTTCCTTGACATAATCCCTTAGACATTTTCTTCATTAAATACGCGAACTATACCAATTAAAGGCCAAGGGCAATTAAACTTCTGATCATAATCTAATTGAGTCTAGAGCTGTGTCAACATAATCTAACTTGTTGGATGTCAACCTTATGTGTAGTGACGTCAATGCTCAGTACTTACGTCTCTTGCTTGTCCAGTACCACTAATTGCTTACCAACTTAAATTGGCTTAGAAGTTGTTGATTAGTTCGTTTGATGATTTTTGCGGGAAGAGCAATTTATATGGGGTGTAAGCGGACCCTTCATGAAGCCGTCAACCAAGCATTATGTACATCATACTAAGTAACTTTACGAAAAATTATTGCTGGGAACGACTTTTTTTTTTGGGGTGATAATTCACATTTTACGGTAAAACTCAATGTAAGGCACTCAAAACGCTGCTAACGGATGGATTGAATAGTACGGGGGTCGTGGAGGTTCTTTCATTAAAACATGTAATTAAAAAAAAACTTCTGAAAAAAATTGAAATTTGACCCCCAATATCTCCGTAACTTGAAGGTTCCCAGGTATGGTCTAGAACAAAAAAATTATAACAATGACGGGGAGAACTAGTGCCTTTCGGCTTCGTTAAGTTTATTTTTAGACCTTTTAGTTAGGCCATTCTCAAACGACTCCGCTCGTTCGGACGGTGAAGCGGATCTCGCGTCACATTGGCTTGTTTGAAATCCATTGATGGTGAGAATCGCCTTTGGGAACAGGTTATATGATTTTCTTTGTGAGAAACGGTGGTGGGACACGGACACAAAAAAAGAAATTTACATCCTTACCATCATCATCTTTATCTTGTTAATCTTTTACATCTTAGTTTTATCAAAGAAAAAAATTGGGGATGGCCGAGTTTGAAGGGACTCGGTGAATATCATTTTTCCAATTCTAATGATTTCTGACACGCGATATTGTACATAATTTTATAATTACATGCGCCTCAAACCCTGAAAGTCTTTCCGCCTGTGATGAAAGTAAACCGTTTGACAGCAAAACTGATTATGCGTGCAGGGTTTTACAGCGTAGCTCAACATTACAGAGCAAACATCTGCAATCGCAACGTTGCAAATTAATTTTGACACACAAACTCGAGTAGAGAAATTACACAAAGCTAGCGATCAGCTCCTGCTGCGCACGGGTGAAACATTGATTTTCTTTATTCTAAATATTATACGTATTTGAAAACACAAAAATCATAGATCTCATAAATCTTCCTGAATAAAATCTTTACATGCTAATGAAACTCCATCAAAATCAGTTGAAGAGAACAACGTGGTCAAAGTCAGACAGGAAAAAACAAAAAAACAAAAAAAAAAACAAACAAAACGAAAAAAAAAAACAAAATCAAACGTGGCCAGAAATTACACAAAACAAAGAGGTTTGAAGGAAAAAGGGGAGGCCTTTGCCCAGCAGTGGGACACAGTACAGGCTATAAAAAAAATATACAAAAGTAAAACATCTAGATTATATAACCGTCTGCCTGTGACTAAAATTCCTCCAGCGATTATAGACCTAGATTTAATTTTGTGCTCACACTGCATAATCATGAGCACATTTAACTTACGTAACATGTACCCAACGAGTGAATTTCGCTCGTTGCTCGGAGCACAGTTTTGAAATAGTTCGGGTTAAATCACACACAAAAGCAAGATTCTCGGGGAAATCACTCGCGTTTTTGGAATTTATGGGACCACATGTAATGTGAATGTGATGTGGGAGAAATGTTTGATGTTAAATGGTTTGTTTTTTGTGATTTTTCGTGTATGAAAGTCCTGTATTCATTTATGAAAAGATTAGCCTATGCCCGCGGCTTCGCCCACGTGTATTTCGGTAGTTGTCCCACGGGATCGTACTACTGGGGTACAAAGTAAGTATGTGTTAATCCAGGTTATAAACTATCTGTGTGCCAAATTTCATCCAAATCTGGTCAGTAGTTTTTGCGTGAAAGAGTAACAAACATCCAGACCCATACATCCTCACCAACTTTCCATTAGTAGGTTTTTATATTAGTAGGATTTTTTATGAAAAGTTTTATTTCTTTTTTAGTTTACCTTCCACAGATCCCATACAGCCCTTCATCATCAGCCTACAGCAGTCCACTGTTGTACATAAGAATCTTCAATCACACGCCACTTAACTCGATTCTCAGCAACTCTCATTAAGTTGCTACCAGCCACCGACCGTCATTGACAATAATAGGTCCTGGTGTGGAACATAACCTGGGTATTATCCAAGATTACCCTGAGACCACTTTGAGCCCTTACACCTAATCAAATCCCTTATCACAAGAATGATTACGCCTACACATCTGTTACATCAATGTTTGATTTATTTTATCAAAGAACCCGATTTGGTTTCTTTATTTTATAAATTCCTATTTACAAAATCTTAAACAACACCGGTAAATTATATTTTAAAACTTGCTTTAACATACCGATACCAAAGTTCAAACTCAAGTTGTACCTTTGAGCATGCCTGGCTACACGTACAACTTCGAAAAACTTTGGAAAAATATGTTTTACTTTTAAGCATATACAGTCTAAGCATGACTTAAGTTAATATTGGTTTGGTATAACGTGTAAAGTTGAGTCCTAACAATAGCTGGTACGTGAATCTTTTATTAAGTGTTGTTGTACTTTCTGCTACAGATTCTTAGCGAGATTGTTTCGCCTTTGGCTCGTTAGTAAGAAGTTTCCATGTTAACGAAGTTCAGATGGTAAGAAACTGAAGCCTTAGGCTACATTTTCATCATAGGGTGTGGAAATATTCATTTTTAATATTTATTTCTATACTAGCTTTTGTCCGCGGCTTCGCTCAAGTTAATTTAGAATTTGACATTCAATTCGGGTTATATTCTGCTTGTTATAATATAATTCAATCGTGATTCGAAAGAAACGTGGCGCCATCTATTATCATAAGAACGTTATTGTTGTTTATATCGGGAACAGTACTTTTTTTGAGGATGAAAAGTACCCTAGGTCCGTTTCTGTACACCTGACAACGTATATGCAAAATTTCAGGATGATCAGTTCAGTGGTTTAGGCGTGAAAAGATAACAAACAAATAAACAAACTAGCATTTATAATATTAGTATTAGTAAGGACGTAGGGATTAAAGTTCGGTGTGGATGTTAAAGTCTGTGTTTACGAAAAACGAGGTAAACCGTGAAAACAAACAACAAACTTCCTTCAACTATGTTGATATTTGATATCTTTCTTGTTGTGAAATATGTTGTTGTGAAACATGAAGACTTTTGGCAGTCTCTCCCTAACAGTAGTATCAGATTTTTCGTCCTCTTAATTCTAATACGGAATAATAAGATGTAAAGCAGATATAACCGAATTCTGTTGTTGATCCGTCTTTCACTCTTTTCTGAAGATAATTCATTAATCACTAGTATTTACTTATTCGATATCTTAGCACAATTCATTTTTGAACGCTCAGTTAAGAAAGGACATCGATTATACAAGGTTATATAAAATTAGCTAGCAAAACTCCGCAGATTTGATGTATAGGTATCGATAACATAACTTCATACCAGTAATCTCCGTAAGGTTTGGCTGAAGTGTAGGTACTTATACGTAATTAGTACACCGGCTTGTCGCCAGTTATGTTTAAGTCCCATGTAGTAGAGAGCGAGCCTTTTGCCAACAACTGGGCACAAATCCAGACTTCGTGGCTGCTATTGAGACATTTCTGAAGAAAAAACCCATTTACACTTTGCATAACCTGGGTATTGAACCTAAGGCCTCAAGTTCTGCAGTCGCGCAACCTCTAGACATCGAAGCAGTCAGATGAGGTGTCGATATCTAAACATTATACAACAAAAGTTTGAGTACTTTATGCGGCCTACCCAAATGTCCTTTCTTTGGTATTGTTCGTCGTGTCGTTGAGCTCCTTGGATTATGATTCGAGATACACGATCACTGACAAATGCTTGCACTGTCTGGACAGGTCCACTCAAATTTGTGTGGTTATTTCTTCAAAAGACCATCTCAGACATTAATCTACATGGTCCTCATATGACTTGAGCAATGTCTGGACTTTAAAAGAGACGGTGTTTTTTCTCAGAGTAGTCAGGTACGAAACACCGGCCCCATCTATTTTTAAAACAGAACATGTTGTGACATGTAAATGAGTTTTGTAAACCAATTTACAGAAATAAATATGATTTATGAATTATAAAAAGGTCTTGGTCGATGACCGCAGGTGATCTTATTACTTAATACAATAATAAACTCTCGTTTATCATCTAATAATCTTACAGTCTCCTCCCATTTCGTTTATAACGACACTCACTTCATCAAGATCTGGTGACACCTCTAAACAGTATCACGTACCTTCGAATTCGTCACGTATGTCTTAAGATAAATTAATTATGCGAATTGTTAGTCTGCTATAATTAATTCAATCGCTCGAGTTACATAGTATTGTTTTCTGTTTCTTGTATGTCAAGGTTCCACTGTGTTTGTCTGTTTTTGTACTTTATTGTACTCGTACATATACTATACAACATTAGTTTTAGTATATGCGAAACCTGATACACGTGTCTAGTATTTTTATGTAAAGAATCTATGAACAAAATTTCAAAACTGTATCATGAAAAAATCTCAAAGTTATAAGCTTGTTCTGTTACCTAGTTGTCCGCACAATAACGTGGTCACCAAGCAGCGCGCGCCTCCAGCGTCGTCTTGAGCTTATTGATAATAATAATTTGGCAGTAGGTTAATGCGATAGGTACTTAATGTCGCTCGGTGTCCAACTTTTAACTTTTTTAAATATTTTTGGGAAAAAATATAACATGGTTTAAAAATTATTAGAATCGATTCAGTTACTTATTCTGAACAAACTATATTCAGGTTTCGCATATAATAAAAATAACGTTGTATACGCACTGGTGAGCGAGAAATACGGAAGGAAAAGAAACTTGGAATATTCTTATTTACTATTGTACACAAAAAAAAATATACATACAAATTGAAATAATATAGCTTACGTACAAAGGCGAGCTTAACCCAGAATTGGGTTTTCTTACAGCAAACCTAATTTCGATTGCGAGATACGTTAAGTGAAGAAAAATATGTTTGAGCAAAACATCGAAGATATGTGACATTATCAACCCGCACTGGGCCCGCGTGGTGGATTATAGCCCATTCCCTCTCACAGAGAGAGGAGACCGTGTGTCCCAGCAGTGGGAACATTATATGCTGATTATTATAAAACATCACTATTAGGTTGAATAAAGGCCTAGTACCTAAAACAATCTCCCTAATTTGCTTAAAGTTAAATCAAATTAAATCGTGTATTGCTATATCCATAATGTACCCTTACAGGTAGTAAATAAAAAAAAAATAGAAACAATTATGGACCCTGTCGGGCACAGCAATTTTTTTAAATAAGTAGAGAGAGGAAGAGCGCTTTATTAGTTTTCCTTGTTGTTAAGTTTAAATTATTTGCTATCCTATTAAGTATTTTATATTTCCATTCATTTACTTATTCTATTAATATTTTATATGCAAGTCTAATCTATTCATTTCTTATTAATTTAATTATATTTAAAATTGCTTATTTGTTTACTAAAGTTATATAAGTTTAGTTAAGATAAGCTTAAACGGCAAAAACGTAAAAAAAGATTAAGCAGGCGCTAGTCATAAATTAGGTTAATGAGTATATATATAGCTAGCCCATATTGTCCCACTGCTGGGCAAAGGCCTCCCTCCACTCATTCCAAAGCTCGGTTAATGAGTAACCGATACAAAAACACACGTTTTAACTGTGGTTTCAAACACAACATGGGAAAAAAGTGTAACTTATGTAAATAAATATTATGTACTACTCTTTTTCTTCACACATATGTATCGGCTCAGCAGGTAGGCAAGATTTTCCGTGCTTGGTAAAGTATCTAATTTCCCATTGGCCATTATTTATTTATTTTATTTTATTATAACGGTTTAAAACCAATTACAGTAACTAAAGCACAAAAACTACTAAACATAAACAAAAATGGAAAACAGAAAATAGATTCATATAAAAAAAAAATGAGTCAGGTACTCTGTCATGAATCCCTCTCGCATTACTCCCATAGCCTTCCACTCTTCTCTCCATGCGGTTTTCTCTTGCCAATCTTTCACAAACGCCTCTGGTGGTCGCTCCAGCGTTTTTTAGGCCTTCCTCGGCGACGACCCCCGTCTTCTGGCACTCACTGCTTGACGGCTCTGGCGCATCGGTCGTGATGCATTCTACAGACATGGCCCGCCCAATCCCACTTTAACCCAGCAGTCTTATTGCCCACATCAGCGATTCCAGTATTTGAGCGTATTGTGGTATTGCGAATTAGACCACATTTTCTTTATTTTTTTTCCAGATGGGAAATTCATCAAATGACCCCCTCCGCTCTGGGCGGAGCGGAAGGGAGTGTCAGGCTTCTACTGACTAAAACCCATCCATGTTCCTTCTTTGCCCTTTGTGTTCCAGGGCCACAGTACCTCTTTCGAAAAGTCCCGCAGCCCTGGCAGGGAATTAAATCGCTGAGCTTAATACCCAATACGCTTTCCTACACTTAAATAACCTCACATTCTCTTGAACGATTACCGTTGACTTTCTCCAACCCACTTCTTGTGAAGTAACTTTCAATGCAGTCACGTCTCTTACTTTATTGCTTGGAGTTGTCGCTACTTAATTAGTTTCAGTAAGATTGCAGTTTCTTTCCGTTCATGTTTGTAGACCTGCGCAGTGCAATGTGCTCTGAGGAAATTGGATTCGTTTTGTTTTTTTTTTAATACTAGATAGTCGGTAAGGATGGGTTTTATTTGAAGTTGGAATTGTGTTGTTTTTGTGTTTATTAATGACTTTGCACTTTTCCATTCGATTTTCTTTTATCTTTTCAAAGAAAAATTATCTGCCTAGCCTTTTCCCAACTATGTTGGGATCGGCTTCCAGTCTCACCGTATGCAGCTAAATAATATGCCAGTATTTTACACGAAGCGTCTGCCTATCTGACCTCCACAAGCTAGTACTGGGTATAATACTATACCCCTTGGTAAGCATGGTTGTCAACCTATCGGCAGCCGAGACCAACGGCTTAACGTGCTTTCCGAAGCACGGAGGCAACTCGGTATGTAATCGGTGGTCACCCATCCACAGACCAACCTAAGCAAGCGCGTCTTAACCTGAAGATTGATCCGAGCGGCTGTTATTATTTAGCCACGAGCTCCTCTTATCAAAGAAACGGCGATAAAATAATGTACATAACGAAGTGAACCCACATAATTTATACCACCATTGCTCACCAAAGAATAAAAAAACCGGCATGACCTTCAACTAAAAAAAATCGATTTGATAAAAAATACAATTAAGCCACAGGCTTTTTGTTTGTAAACCAACTTGGAGGTTGTGACTTACACCCGCTTACACCCACCGATAGCAGACGTTACACTCGAGTGAACGTTCATTTTTGTTTCATTCCACGTTCTTTTTTTATTAATTTTGTGTTCAGACGTTTCACTTCGAGTGAAAGACAAAAATGACCAGAAGCAGAGGTGTCTGATTGCGGCTTTATTAAACTTAAAATTATGCGTATCTTTAAACGGAAGAGGTAAAGCTGACAATCCTACTTCCTACTTATCCTACTAATATTATAAATGCGAAAGTTTGTGAAGATGTACAGATGTTTGTTCCTCTTTTATGCAAAAACGGTTGAACGGATTTGGGTGAAATTTTCACACAGATACTTTATAAACTCGTTTAACATTTGGATACTTTTTATCTCGGTAGTAGGTACCCGTGGGATAATTACCGAACACGGCGCGTGCGAAGCCGCGGGCACAAGCTAGTATTAATTATACGCCCATATTTATCGGAGGACTGTATTCATTCTTATAAAATATACAGACATACATTTACCAGGGCCCAATTCTTAACAAAAATCCAATAAAATTGCCTCAGTAGGAATTAGAGGCGCGCTGCGTATAAATTGATTAGTACAATTTACAACTTTTATTACTCCCCTGAAACATTCGACGGCGAAATAAAAGGATGTCAAAAGGCCACCATCTTGAATTTGCGTTACAAGAATAATTCGAACTGAGAAAAAAAGATCTTACTTTGTACTAGATGATGCAGGTTACGGTTTAGTAACCCCGAGGCAAATGAAGCTTTTTTAATTTAATGCATATGTTAGGCCTAATAGCCGAAGTGCGGCTACACCTAGTTTTACCTGGCTAAACCTAGCTGCGGCCAGTTAAACTTAGATGTATCCTACTTATCTTCGCTTATAACATGCAACCAATTTGGATGTAGCACGCGCGCCTTTGGTCAAAGTTCTAACCTAACCTAATTCAATTGGTCGGTGTATCCTAGCAATAAAAAGGATACACAACTGTTACCGGCCGCACTTAGGCTTAGCCGGCTAGAACTGGTTGTAGCCGCACTTCGGCTTTTAGGCGTAACAAATACATGTATTATGTACCTATTCCTAAAGCAAAACATCACTGATTCATAGTAGGTACCCTAAATGAAAATATCGTACATAAAGTATTTTAATGTTAAACCGCAACACGAGAGAAATGCGCGTTCCTTCCTTCTTCTTTAATTTCATGACAATGTATCCCACTCCCAATTCAGTAGCCGCCAAAATGATCACAATCGCAAGAAAACCTTAGATTAAACGAAGATTGCCAACATAACCCCCACCTTAATTCTGTCAAGTTGGTGGCTATTTTTAGCACTGGCAGCACCGAATGGTTTGGCTCCGTGCCATCTATTTGAGACTGGCCTAAATAGGCTGAAGCTAGCGAATTAAATATAAAACGTAGAGAGAACTGCTAAATTTGATAGTAGTCACTGAAACTGTTTTACAAAGTTTTTATATTGGTTTAATTTTTCTTTTAACGTTTTTTGAAATTTGCAGGTTATATGTTGATTAAAATATGATTTCCAATCGTAACAAATATGGTTTTACAGAGTTATAATCATTAAAATCATTAATACAACGCTCTAAGTTCATTTAATCCTATTGAATGACTTTTTCATAAATAGTCATTCAATGGGATTTTTTTTTTAGGGTGGGAAATCATCATAGACCCCTCCCGATCTGTGCAGAGCGGAATGGAGTATCAGACTTGTACTGACTAAAACCCACCCATGTTCCTTCTTTGCCTTTTGTGTTCCAGGGCCACAGTATCTCTTTCGAACAGTCCCGCAGCCCTGGCAGGGAATTAGATCGCAGATCCGCGATCGAAGAGATACCGCGGGGTATCTCTTTCGAACACCCTGCAGCCATTCAGTGGGATTAAATGAACTTAAAGGGGTTGTATTAATGATTATAACTCTGTAAATACGTTTGTCTTTACTGTGGACACTATTAAGGTGGACGTCATGTTACATCGTTCTCACATAATATCACAAAGTATCAACAATCTCACATCGAACATTTTACGCATTATAATTCCAACTCTTTAAATCAGAACATTGTTACAAATAACAATGTTCTGATTTAAAGGAGTGTCCATGGAGTTTCTTGTCCGTTCTTCTCCATAGAGATCTACGCTTTGGAATGGGCAACTACAGTAATTTCACAGTTGCCAGCGATGTATGTGACTGGCATTGTAGGTACATTTTATTGTTGTCTTTGTTTCTACAATTAAAAAGTGACACTGAAACTGGCTTACTTCAAATAAATGCTTTGATTTGAGTCGATTTAACGTTTACAAATTTCAACGTTTAAAACTTTATAAATGACTAATCATTTACCCTGATATATTTTATTGCATTGCGCTTGTATAACCCGACCATATGCGCATAGTTATGTATTGTATAACGGGCTGGTGTCCACAACTCAACGTCCAAAGCGCGTATTTTGAGTGCGGAAATACAATACAGTACATAACTCTGCGCATTTGTTCGGGTTACGTTATGTATCACACTTTTCAGGCAGATATTTAACAAGACTCGTGGCTTCTACACTTTGCTCACATCACTTTAAGACAGCATTTACTGGGATAGACGAGGGTTTAAGTTAATAATTCCGAATTTCGTTTCAAGAAAAGAAATAACGCAAAATTTATGAGAACTAAAACTAGACCTAAATTACCGATTTTCAGCGAGCAACTGGCTGTAATGCTTGTTTTAATAAAATGTCTATAATAATAATATTATTTTATGATAAAAGCGATTAAATAAGCGAACTTTCTAAAGAACATTACCAAAAATGTATTCTTAATATTTAATCAATTGTGTATAGGATTACACATAAATACTTTTACAATCATTTTACAAGGTTGTTTAAAAACAAGATATGTATGGGCACGTGATGCTGAGGTATGGGGAAAACGTCGTGACGAAAGTTTTGAGTATGAATGAGGATGAGTATAAGCGTAGAGGAAGACCAAAGAAACGATGGATGGACTGTGTGATATAGTAAGACAGGAGGTGTCGGTTTTCATGACGAGTAATAGAAAAGTATGGAAGAAGAAGACATGCTGCGCCGACCACATATGAATTGGGATAGGCGCAGGAGAGTTATGAATGATAATGACAGAGAATTAATTACACATAAATATTTTCACGTTAAGAAACAAGACATTTCATGTTTTACACGATTATAAAGATAAAGGAACAGTAAGCAAGACCAATAAAAATGTTATTTCATTCTTGCATGGTTCGTTTACCAGAAATTATTACTTTAAACAGATTTCGCTTTTACTTAAGTAAAACCAGTCTTTGAGAAAAGTAGGCAATTTAAAGATAAAACGTCTTTTCGATTTAGGCTGATTGTCGTTTGTTTTAATTTTAGGTTCTGACTCTGTGAGCATAGTTTAGGTCTGAATATATATATGCCCGCGGAATTCAAGAAAATTATAACAGAATCATCATATCACTTAACATCACGTCTGTAATCCCCGAAGGGCAAGACAGAGATGTACCCATGTAAACCCACATTTCGTCTGTTATATTTAAGTCCCATGTAATATGGGGCAAGTCTATTGCCATCAACCGGTTACAAATCTAGACTCCATGGCTGCTACTGAGATATTTGCTAATGGAAAAACCCAAAAACACTTTGCTCTTGCACTAGACTAACGAGGCAATCATGTCATTCATTCATATCATCATTATTATTCACCAGTTAATAAATTCACCTCAACCTGAAAAAAAAACACGTAAAACAGCACTCCACCATTTCATTCAAGAAAAATATTTTAAGAGCGAATCTCCTAATCTGATGCTTTGAGTTTCATCTCAAACGTGAGTGCGAAAGCCGTCTTAAAATAAAGGGAAAAATAAAAGGGCGGTAGAAATTCGCTGATCGAACGATTGGCGATCGGTCAATGAAGTTCTTAGCTAATAAAAAAGGTCTATAACTAAATCAACAAAGGCCATCGATCATTGCCAAAGTTCAAGCAACTTGTTTTTCGTTCGTCGTTTGTTTTCAATTAAGCTGTGAGAACGATAGTGGGACATCCTTTGTAATTGATGATTCTATCATGAAATGAATTGTTATTCCGTTGTTTCTTTATCTAAAATACAATATTATATTAGTTGGTGTCTATGGAACACTTTAATTTAGGACAATAGGATTCTAGCGTAGCAGTTATCTGCTACGGTGACGTAGCTTCGTAGCATTTAGCTACTACGGTGGCGCAGCTCCGAAGCATGTTTCTAATACGGTGGCGTAGCTCCGTAGCATTTATCTGCTACAGCTGCGTAGCTCCGTAGCATTTATCTGCTACGGTGGCGTACCTCCATAGCATTTATCTGCTACGGTGGCGTAGCCCTGTAGCATTTATCTGCTACAGTGTAGCTCGCGTAGCACCTCTGCTACAAACGCGTTCATACCCTAATGAACGCGTTTGCTACACCGTAGTAATTATTCAATATTCTTTTGTACTTCATGTTGATGCTTTTGCGCAATTCTATTCCTTCTCCATCCATTCTCCTGCCCTTATCACAATATTCTTCGTCCATACTTCTATATTACTCATCATTCTTTCTCAATATCAAGTGGTTTTAAATACACCGACTATAATCTTACCCACACCTATTTGCGCTGCTTTAAAAGAAATTGTAACTTGAACACTGACTTAAATAAAATATTTATCCCAAAATGCAAAATGATTTGGAACTCGTTTTTCCTATTTCCCCTTAAGGTAAATGTTTATTTTTCGCCATTTACAGATCCACACGGCTCCGGTCGGCTATTTTCACTGGCCGTTAATTTGTCGGGTCGTTTTTATTAACTGTGGCAGCGTGTGTTTTTCTATAAGGGTTTTTAGGAAAGTCGACCTTATTGGGTCTGATTACATACGTTATTAGATTTTCGGACCCTTATTCACTCGACATTTCGGGGTTTTGAAAGCAACGCTCTTCAACCAATACTGTCTGTTCCTCTAAATTTCATGGAATTTCTTGAACCCTATTGAGATAGTTTGCTTCGTTCCTACTTGTGTTTTGTCGGAATAAATTAAACTGTGAACAAAACAGTCACTTCAACTGCTTTTGAGTTTGTAATGACTTAAAATAACACTGAAAACGGAATATTTACCATGTGTACTATTCGTTTCGAGCTCCCGATATTTCGGCGCTACCACTGTCACTCACAACTCGATTCTGTTGCCGACACACGAAACTCATTGTGTCCGCTCAGAAACCTTTTTCGGTACTTTTTCGCTTTCTCACAGTTGAACCACTGGATTCCAGGCTCTCGACAGTTAAAACCCATGCTCCCAGTTAAAGTTGTTATATTTGGATGTTATATCTCAATGTCTTCCCTTACCAGTCTGGGTATAGAGTGGCGTTCTGTCAAGATGACCTGATGGTTACGTATCTCAATCCAGCGGTTCAATCCTGATTTCAAAAGATGTTGACTTATGCCCGATTTTTGGGTGTAATTATTTATTGTTAGTGACAATGTCAGTATAAAAAGTTATATGACTTAACATAATGTAAAGAAAATACTTTTAAAATGAAAACAGAAATTTATTAAAAGCAATTACAAAAGTTGCACCAGTGAAACAGGTTAAGGAAAATTTAGTGCTCAACGTAGTTTTCTTTCTGAAGTCGTTACTAGTTTTGAATTTATTGCTCTAAATAACAACACAACAACAAACAGCTTTGATGTCTAATGCTTTTCGGAAGATGTTTTAAAAACAAAGATGAATTTATCATAACAAAAAGAAATTTCAGAAGCTCTGAATACTAGATCAGACATCTGACTTTATAATTCACGTTGTGAAGCTGAATTAATTAATGCAGATATGCATGTAACTATTATTTTATTTCATAAAAAAACATACGCGTAAAAGAGTCATCCCTAGCCTAGTCTTTTTAGAACTATGTTGGGGTCGGCTTCCATTCTAACCGGAATTTTACATGGAAAACCAGAATTTTACATGGAGCGGCTGCCTATCTAACCTCCACAACCCAGTAAGAACTGAGTAATACAATATCCCTTGGTAAGACTGGATGTCAGAGTTTCAGGCCACTGACTACCTGTAACGACTATCAAGGATCTACAAAGACAGCCGGGACCAACGGCTTAACGTGATTTCCGAGTCACGCAGGAAACTCGGTACATAATGAATGGTCACCCATCTACAGACCGACCTTGCCAAGTGCGGTTTAACCTTGAAGATCGACCCGTGCGACTGTTATTTTTTAGGTATCTAAAGCCAACTTAAAACTGACCAATTGTTCTCATCTTCCCACCGAGCTGTGAAGTCAATTAAAAGAAACGACTGGTTAACGATCTACACAGGTAGTAATTTGTGAGCAATTACTGAATCATTATAATTGTCACCTCATTAGTGAAAAGAGCTCTGAACGCTTCTGAGGCTTTGATTGCGCAACTTCGCAAGATACTTTGAATTTTATGACCTTACTAGGCTGGCCTGATTTCCAAAAACTGGAGAGAAGAGATTGATTGTCTTGACTCTTTATTGTCTATACTATTGTCAATACTTAATATTATAAAGCTGAAGAGTTTGTTTGTTTGGTTGAACGCGCTAATCTCAGGAACTAATGGTTCGATTTGAAAAATTATTTTAGTGTTGGATAGCCCATTTATCGAGGAAGGCACACAACACGCCTCACCGGCCCAATGCGGTTGATCACATTTTACACCGTAACTAATTTTCAAAAAAAGAACATTTTTCAAATGTCTGTGTGACATAAACAGACATAATATCACGTTTGTAATACCCGAAGGATTAGCAAGAGGTGTACAGTAAACCCACATTTCTCCAGTTATGTTTAAGTGCCATGTTACCTATAACATGGGACTTAAACATAACTGGTGCAGTGGGAGAAACGCCTTACCCCTCCATCTGCCCATCTCAAACTAGCTGCAAAATTTTGGGCTGGGCATTCAACTTTATAGTCTGTCTAGGTGGCCAGTCAATGCCCTTAGGGATAGGACAAGTCTGGGGAATTCGCGACCAACTCCCAGGGATTAGGGAAATCGGTTGAAAGAAGATTAAATAGTACCTAGTTTTAAGGTATATTTATTTTCTCAATGTTACGACTATCGTCTCAGGATAACCTAATGCAATAGGTAACCTAATGGCACTAGGCTCGGCCCCTAGGCCGAGCCTAGTGCCATTAGCACAAATGCGGACTCCGTGGTAGCTACTGAGAAATCCCTAATGGAAAAACTCACTAACAATTTGCTCGACCCGGGAATCGAACCCAGGTCCTCAAGCTCAGCAGTTGCAATTGCGACCACTAGACCAACGAGGTGTCTATATAACTGTATAGAAAATTAACATAACATAACGTCGTGGCTGTATTTGCCGGAGGGTTTAATAGCGGGTACCAAATTACCAATAATACACCCACATTTCGCCAGTTTTGTCAGATAGTCATTGAAACAACATAAAAGTTACACATTATCACAATGGAAATAAGCATAAACTATGGAAACGTCATTTTTCCTCCACAAAGAAGAAATATTGTCACATTCAGTCGTCCACGTTTCGCTCATATTTCATAATTACAGCCCCCGAGTCATTAAATTCAGGACATTACGCTGAAATTTATTATGGACATGTCCATACTTTCATAATTTAACAATTAAAGTAGAAGTATGGCTTTATGATAGAGAATGCTATATTTGAGTACTTTTTCAGACACTGAGTGGTATGACAAATTGTTTGTATCCTTTATTCATCCTAGGAAAGTTCTTCGAAAACATATTTATTATTATTATCAGCCATTTGTGTTCAACTACTGGGCATAATTACATAATTAAATTAAATAATATTTATTTACACTTGGGTCATAGGGTACAGGTTCGTGTCTCCTTTTTAAGGAAATTTCTCGCCGACTGGTTGACACTTCGCGTGACTAGAGGACTGGCTCTTTCTTTGGACGAAGTATTAGCATTGCATTCAACGTGGTAATGCTGCCAGTCTTCTGGCCACCTTTCCCGATGACAGCGATGTGGAGAAGTACTTTGACGCCGAAGCGTCCTATTGTCTATTTAGTTAGCTTATATTTAGTTAGTTTCTGTTTATTTAGTTAGGGTCTATCTTTTTGTGTATGTGAATTAAAATGTTTGTTAACGCACCCACGATTCAGGACAAATTCCTAGTGTGGGCCAACGATTTAAAAAAAATAAAAAAATCGTCTTTTTTGTAAATACTTTAGTTTTAACAAAAAATATATATTTTAAATTAGTAATAATTTCTGAAATATGCTTGCAAAACGTATTTTTGTGAGGAGATTGTGAAATCAATTTTACACGTTTACAAAGTTTTTTAAAGTCGTATGTAGTGAATTTTCTACTAGTGAGTTTTCTACCTGACTATTTTGAGAAGAAAAACCGAAACAAATCACACGTGACATCGACAAACCAGCACTAGGCCCGCGTGGTCGATTCCAGCCCAGTCCCCCTCACAGACAGGAGGCAGAGCCCTAGAACCTGGAAGTCCAAGCACTGACTATACTATACTTATGCTATATTGTCTCATTCAATAATTAAGCAAAGAAAACAAGAATTAATTAACTTAATATTACCCACAGGGGAAAACCAACATACGTTGCCAACAATGCCACAGGAAAACGCGAAAACTAGAAACGTATTCACTTCCTGTTTAATTATGAAAGTGCTCAAACAATAATCACCCTTATAACATAAGTGCTGCAACCTTTAAAAAGGTCACAATTGTACAAAAGGTTGGCTATATACTCTAACTTTTTAACACATGTAATGGACGTGGGACTTTAACTGTTGAGTTAGAATCATTGTGTGTGTAAAGTAGTTTAGCAAGTACGTATGCATGTGTGTGTGCCATCGTATTAAATTAGAAGTATCGTCCTTTAAAACAGTCGCAAATAAATCAGCATAGTGCAAACACGTATTTCTATTACCCAAAACTCCTACAAGCAAAAGTAAACCTTATTCCTACAACATTTTGGTCGACATCGAGCCGGATACCTGTTCGACTTACGACGTTTTACTCACCGAGCGCTAATACAAAAGGACGGCTCGCGCGCCGAGCGGAGAACAAAAGAAAGAATTTGTTGTAAAAAAATGTGGTTCATTTTTTGAGCCTCATTAGTTATTAGTGAATGTGACAATAACAAGAATATAATATTATAACTGCTTACGAAGATACGAAGAAACAATCTACTTTATCGCAAATTGAAGACTTATTATAACAATTATGGCGGATACACCGGAACAATTACTAAATGTGTTAGAAGATACAGCTATGTTGTTAGCAAAAACACAAACCAATCTTAAAAAATGTCCGAAACAACGTTTAACAAAAGGCTACATAGAAACACGGATTAAAAACATTGAAGAATATTGGTCGACGTTCAAAAATGCACATATAGAATTAGTGAAGTGTGTTCCGAAAGCGAATCGACAGAACATTCCATATTTTGTTAATGAAGATTACTTTATTCAGGAAGATTTGTATATTTGTTTGCTAGCCGATCTTAATGATTTACTGAGTGCACACAACAAGTTGTCGCCGCCGGTACTTATGCAAGCTGACAATAACAACAGTGGTTCTGGTTCATCAATGGAAGTGCAAGTCAAGTTACCGAGGATTCAACTCCCAACCTTCTCAGGTATTTAC
This sequence comes from Noctua fimbriata, assembly GCA_905163415.1. Classification (NCBI taxonomy): domain Eukaryota; kingdom Metazoa; phylum Arthropoda; class Insecta; order Lepidoptera; family Noctuidae; genus Noctua; species Noctua fimbriata. Next base: position 4,396,262 of record LR990929.1, on the reverse strand, counting down.
GATGAGTGGCCTGCTTATCAAGATTTATTTACGTCATTAGTGCACGATAACCCAACATTAAATAAAGTACAAAAGTTGCACTATTTAAAAAGCAGTCTTACGGGAGAAGCCCTGTCGCTCTTGAAGCACGTGAAAGTTACAGAGGTTAACTATGACGAGTCATTTAGTATGCTCAAGACACGTTTCGGCAACAAGCGCATTATTATCAATTCAATACTGAAAAGATTGTTTACCCAGAAGAAGATATCTGTGCAAACAGCAAATAACATTAAATCGATATTGGATACGACTACAGAATGTCTGAATGCACTAAAAAACATGAATTTGTCAACGAGCTCCTGGGATCCGCTCATAATATTTTTAGTTGTTCAAAAATTGGACCCAGAGACGCATCGTGAATGGGAAGATGTTGCTTACGATAATAATGTCGATGACTTACCTAAATGGGATGCACTCAACAAGTTCTTACAATCGAAGTTCCGCACGCTCGAGCTTGTCACGCCTCCGATTAGAGAGAAATCTACACCTAAGGGAAAGGAATACGCTGTTCACGTATCAACTTCAAATGCTACGGCCTCTTCAAAACCAAGAAGCTGCCCTATGTGTAAGGAAGACCACACATTATGTCATTGTGAGAGGTTTATCAAACTTAATCCAACAGAGAGGTGCGAGTACCTGAAACAACAAAACCTATGCTATAATTGTCTGGTCCCTGGACATTCAGCGTATAGATGTCGCCTGAAGATGTCCTGTCGTAAATGTCACAAACGTCATCACACGCTCACGCATCAATCCACGCCCATGACGTCATCAAATCAACCAGACAATAAGAACCAACCAGACAAAGAAGTTGAAACTCATCAAGATTCTGCAAAATCAACCGAAACCAATGTTACACTTTCATCGCATGTCGCTGCTAACTTGTCCACTGCATTACTGGCCACAGCCCTTGTACCAGTAAGAATTTACGATTCGGGACAAGTGACAGTGCTCCGTGCGCTGATTGACCATGGCTCCCAAGCCACATTTATGAGTGAGAGGGCGGCCCAGATGTTACGATTGAAGAGAACGCCGGTTAATGGCACCATCACTGGAGTCGGCTCAACCAAAACGAATGTTAAACATGCTGCAGAAATCGAACTACTCTCCAGACACGACGCTTGTTTCAACTTGAAGATCAAAACGTACATCATGTCTACGCGACTCACCGCCAACTTACCATCACAAACCATCTCCACCAGCACCTGGCCGCATCTGCAAGGACTCACTCTGGCAGATCCAAGTTTTAATAAATCATGTCGAGTAGATTTATTACTAGGTGTTGACGTCTGTGCCCAAATAATGAAGGGTGAAGTTATTAAAGGTCCTCCAGGAACACCGTGTGCTCAAAACACCACCCTGGGTTGGATCCTGTTTGGGAACGTAGAAAACAAACTACCTGGAGATGAAATTATCGTCATGCACCTCAATCTTGATCTAAATGATATGCTAAAACGAATGTGGGAACAAGATCCATACGACAAACGAGAACCCACACCAGAGGAACGTAAGTGCGAGGAAATCTACAAGACCACAACTGTAAGAAATAAAGACGGACGGTATATTGTGACGTTACCAAAGAAATCAAACATGCTACTATCAACTCAAGGAGATACGAGAACAATAGCATTAAAGAGATTATATCAATTAGAACAAAGATTCAAGAATAACCCAAACCTTAAGAACGACTATGCTACAGTCATGAAAGATTACGAAACGAATTACATGGAGGAAGTACCAAAACAAGAAATGAACAATCCATCTGTGTACCTACCGCACCACGCTATAGTTAAAGAAGAGAAAGAAACGACTAAATTAAGAACTGTTTTCAACGCTTCTCAAAGGGGAACAAACAATGTATCACTCAATGAGGAACTGATGGTAGGACCACAGATACAAGATGACATGAGAAGTCTGATTATGAGATGGCGTATGAGGAAAATTTGCTTCGTGGCTGATATCCAAAAAATGTATCTTCAAATTGTCGTTAGTGAAAGGGACAGAGATCTGCAACGAATACTGTGGAGAGTTAATGATCAAGAACCTGTCAAAGACTACCGTCTTACCAGAGTCACGTTTGGAACTGCTTCTGCTCCTTACTTGGCCGTAAGGACCTTGCATCAAGTAGCTAGAGATGAAGGACTAAACTATCCTGAAGCTGCGGAAATTATAAGACGCGACTACTTTATGGATGACATGATGTCTGGTAAAGACAATCTATCAGATGCAATAAAGGTAGCCAAGGAAATAGACGCCATACTACAGAAAGGCGGGTTTAAACTAAAAAAGTGGTGTTCTAACGACGCTGACTTTCTTAAAGAATTTGAAGGATCTGAAAGAAGCTCTCACGTAAAACTAGACATAACATTAGACGGAATCACACGAGCACTAGGATTGCACTGGAACATGGGCAAGGATCGATTCCAGTACAGCCTGAACCTACCTGCAACGTCAAAGACCATTACAAAAAGAACAATCCTAGCTGACCTACAGAGATTGTTTGACCCATTAGGTTGGCTGGCACCTTCGGTTTTGCCTGCAAAACTTCTCATTCAAAGATTATGGATGCAAGGAGTAACATGGGATGAAGAAGTAGACGGAACCATTGCCGCTGAATGGCAAGGCCTACGAGAATGTTTTCGTCAATACTTACCTAATATCGAAATAGACAGGTGGCTTCATACTACTGAAACTATAATGAATAACGTCACTATCCACGGTTTCTGTGACGCGTCATCTCGAGCTTACGCAGCTGTAGCGTATCTTAGAGTACGAAACGCCACGGGTGACGTAAAGACATCAATCCTTGCGGCTAAAACGAAAGTAGCACCGACTAAGCCCCAATCATTACCCCGTTTGGAACTTAGTGGAGCTGTACTTCTTGCTGGACTTTTGAAACAGTTAAGGGAAGCAATGAATATACCCACCTGTCAGATATTCGCATGGACCGATTCCACTATTGTACTTTCCTGGCTATTCGGTGATCCTACCAGATGGAACACGTACGTGACAAACAGAGTAGTTGAAATACTTGACAACATCGGCAATCATAATTGGTATCACGTCAAGTCTCCTGAAAATCCTGCGGACACTGCGTCGCGAGGACAGTCCTTGTTAAACCTGAAAGATGATGAATTATGGTGGAAGGGTCCAAAGTGGTTGAGAGAAGGAGAAATCCACTACAGCAGGCCGAAGGCGATGATCACAGATCTGGAAAGAAAGGAAACATTACAAGTTAATCTAAAGCTTGCCAATGAGAAAAGTATAGCTACAAAATTTGATAAATGTGACACATTGCAAGAACTACTTAAAGTAATACTGTACTGCAAAAGATTTTTAAAGGGAAGAAAATTAGAAAACAAAGACTTACCTGTAAGCACGAAGGAATTAGATGAAGCGCTGAAAACCTGCATAAGAGTAGCACAGAGGGACAGCTTTGAAGAAGAAATACAGCAACTGAAAACAAAGGTACAAATTAAAAGGAATAGTAAATTAAACAATTTAAAACCTTACCTGGATGATGATGGAATCCTCAGGGTGGGCGGGAGACTGCGTCACTCTGACCTAAATGAAGATGGCAAACACCCGATTATTCTTAATCGTGATAACAATCTTACGGCTCTCCTCGTCGCCGATGCTCACCGAAAGACGTTGCACGGCGGAGTTCAAACTATGTTATGCTTCCTGCGAACTAGATTCTGGATCCTGAAAGTAAAGACATTAGTTAAAACCAAGATAAAAAAATGTCTGATTTGTGCAAAACTAAACGCGTCTGCAAGATCACAACAAATGGGAGACTTACCTCGAGTTCGAGTTACCCCTGCTAAACCTTTCTTGAATAGCGGCATTGACTTCGCAGGTCCGTATCAGATTTTAATGTCTAGAGGCAGGGGAGCAAAGACGAATAAGGCATACATCGCTCTTTTTGTCTGTATGTCGACAAAGGCGATTCACCTAGAACTTGTAGGAGACCTCACGGCAGATGCCTTCATCGGAGCTTTCCGAAGGTTTGTAGCTAGACGCGGAAGATGCGCTCAGTTATGGAGCGACCAAGGACGGAACTTCGTTGGGGCAAATAAGATACTTGCCGCAGATTGGGCTGAGGCTAAGTTACAATTCGAAGGTCCAATCGCCGAGAAGTTAGCTATAGATGGAACTAAGTGGCACTTCATCCCGGCCTATAGCCCACACATGGGCGGATTATGGGAGGCGGGGGTAAAGTCTATGAAACACCACTTAAAACGAATTATAACCAATCATGTGACCTACGAAGAGATGAACACCTTGCTATGTCAAGTTGAGGCTTGCCTCAACTCTAGGCCTCTAAGCATAATAGACGACACGGACAACGACAACCTTCAACCACTAACCCCCGGTCATTTTCTTATCGGTGAAACCCCTATCACTGTTCCGACACCAGACCTCCAAGATATCCCAATGAGTCATTTGTCAAGATGGCAACATCAGCAAAGGTTATTGACTGACTTCTGGCACCGATGGCAGCACGAATACCTGTCTAGAATGCAACAACGTTCGAAATGGCACAACAAAGTAAAGGAGTTTGATAAAGGACATATTGTGCTAATAAAATCTGATAACTTCCCTCCGGGTAAATGGATGATGGGACGTATAGTGGCCAAACATCCTGGTACGGACGGTGTGACGCGTGTGTACAGTGTAAAGAGTGGTGATAGTATTGTGCAAAGACCATTTAATAAGTTGTGTTATTTACCAATAGACATTGAATCATAATTTTTTTGATCGTGTTGATTAATTATGTAAACTTGCTTGATTATCGAATATGTAAGTCACTGCCCTGTTAGTTATGTTTAAGATGCTTATTTGTTAAAGGGCAAATAGGCCCTTTGGTGGGCGGTATGTTGAGTTAGAATCATTGTGTGTGTAAAGTAGTTTAGCAAGTACGTATGCATGTGTGTGTGCCATCGTATTAAATTAGAAGTATCGTCCTTTAAAACAGTCGCAAATAAATCAGCATAGTGCAAACACGTATTTCTATTACCCAAAACTCCTACAAGCAAAAGTAAACCTTATTCCTACAACATTAACATAACTGGCGATATGTGGGTACTATTAGATACACCTCTGCCTTATCCTTGGAGGATTACAGGCGTGATGTTATGTATACGATGATGATACACTCCCTTCTTCCTTTTCCAAACTATCCCATTTGTTTTTTTGATAGTGCCGCCGCCGGCCAGTCTTGTTGGTATGATTCAAGGTCGTCCCACCATTGACAGACCATGATGACGATGTCTCATAAGTTCGTTTATTAGTAGGTATTTCTGCCTATAAATATTTCTAACTTGTGGTGTTTTTCCATCAGGAAATTCTTGGTAGCAACCACGGAGTCTCGATTTCTCTTGACGTCCCTTTTACTTGGGACTTAAACGTAACTTATGAAATATGGATGTAACATTGTAGCTACACCTTTGCCTCACCCTTTGGGGATTACAGTCGTGATGTTATACGCTTCTACATATAAAAATGTATATCCCACATTGTAACTTTCCTACAGAGCCACCTGCTTTAACAATATATCTATCCAAAAATAACCTAAGCAAACGAAGCGAATGATTTGTTCGACATCGCAAACACTTACCCTAGGATCAAGTTACCATAAAGTTGCTTAACGTTTCGCCTTGAACGAACAGACGTCATACAGTCTATGTGTGTACATGGAAGTGTAATCGATTTCTATTTTTGCACAGTTAACAGAAGTGACAAGTAGGTCGGTATTTGCGTGTAGGTAGTTGCAACAACTGCTTAAAACCTCTGAAAGTTTATTTTGTTTAAGGTCAAAATATGTTTGCTTGCAAAAATAACCAATTATTTTCTGGGTTTTACAATTATTTTTCATGGTTATAAAACAAATTGTGATGTTAAAGTTTGTTTGAGACTTAATATTTTTATGTTAATGGAACTCACATTGTGACAGTACTTTTTCAAAATAAAAAAGTTTTAAACTTTTTGATGTTAAAAGTGCATCAGTTTTACGACATGGTCGACGTGTAGCAGGAAACATTTAGGTATTGCTACTAAACTAACTCAAGCATAGCATAACAAGCTAACTTTTAAAATACACTAAACTACACACAAAGTACAAACTTTAGTTAGGTGATAAAAATAGAAGGTTTTCTGAAGAAAACTTGTCTTGTATCTGTTATTCATTGGGGTACAATATAAGCTGTTAAAATTGTGCGTGGCAGGGATTTTCTCATAAATAGAATTTTATGTCATTAAAACTCCACAAATTGACTTAAAATATTTTACATAGATACTGAATATAAAAACAGTGGCCACGATGTCAGGCTAGTGTTGTGCTGCTTGCAAGAGAGGGTAAACGTGTACTTGGCGCTGACGAGTGGGCAGCGCCATGAGATGCATCTTAACGCTTGATTTTATTACCCATCTATTTTTCATACCGTGCGCTATACATACATGCAAGGATTCTTAAGCAGTAAACTCCAATAAACTCCAAAAGATGTTACTTTATTTGTTTTCGCTTTTTTTTTTTATTTGAACTTACAAAATCATTTTGTAATCACTCTTAAAACGGCATCTATACATCCCTTCCATTATTTTTACACTGGTTATAACTAAACAAAAAAGGTTGAGAACCATCTCCTTTTTTTCCTCGGTTTAAAAGTAATATAACCTTACTCATTAGCCCTAGTGAAACACTCTTCGCCCGCATCGATAAACACCATCGACACTCAAGCACGTCCCCCATGTAACGCGTTATCCTGTAACCAAAAAGGCCTCCACTCTTCGCTGACGGCGAACTTCGGAGGCCTCAATCAAAAAGGCCATACAAACGAAGACCAATCAGTGAACAACACGTGGTCCTCTCATGCGTAAAATTGCTTGTCTTATTTAACGATTCTACCTTTTATTGCGCGCCGATTGTAAACGTAATGTCTTTCGAGATTTCTGCCCCTATTTCAATGTTCCCAATTGGGGTTGGGAAGTGTATAAGCAATAAAAATGAGTAGTAAGTTTTTTTTTGTTTACTAAACCAAAGTTGGTTTTGAAATGCGGGAGAGCGAAATGAGTGTCTCAACGTGTTTTTAAAGGTCGCGATTGTGAGACACGTTGAAATAAAATTATTAACTTGGTGTTGATATCAAGAGCTCGTTATTTGGCGAGGGCACTTAAGGAGAGAGTGTTTTATTTACAATCCTGCTGGTATCTTAATTTTTAATTCATTCAAATCATAATTTAACGAACGCATATCCAACTCAGTTTGACCACTTTTAATAGGCGGTATAATATTAGTATTACTATTTCCTTTATTTATTTTCTGACACACTAATTACATTTTTAAATATTTCTTAACAAAAACCATATAAAAAACATTAAAAAATATATAAAATAGTGGTCCGCCGGTAGCGGGAGCAGGGTCCAAGCTACCGGTGCTTAGGCCTCCAGAGAAGTAGTAAAAGTATTACAAGTATTACCATTTGTGCACATTTCCCAAAGGCGTTTTCGTATTTATTCTAAATTCAAATCAATTCTTTTTGTAGAACATAGATATAGTAATGTAATGTCCTGTCAATAAAATAAACAGGGCATGTCTTGCCGTCAACGGCATACAAATATTCTAATTATAATTTATAGTTGATAAGTGGTAAATATAATTTAAAAAAAAAACAGTCAAACAACTGTTAGTATTTCTTTACCTACTTAATCTATAGTGTCAAAAATAAAAATAAACTATAGTGTAATGAGTGTTGGCACTCATTTTGGTTTGAGACTCTCTCACAAAGAAGCGTTAACTCACCTCAAACAACTTGAAACTACTCCTTAAGTAGTTGCCTGTGTATTTCAAGTCGCAACCTAGCAACGACAGAAAAATGGAAAAACTTGCTGACATAACTTGTGTTGTTGATCAGACAACTCTGTAACGAAATGGTAATGTCAGTCTAATTTGGAAAAAGATTATGTGAACTTGGAGAACTTTTTGAAATTGTTAATTGGACTCGAGTCGTAGAAAATATGACTGACAAAGTGACAGTAATATTTTCTACGTCATAATCAGGCGAAACATATTCCGTAGGTGTATTTGGTTGTACCTACAAAATCATAGCTTACTAATAAAACGTTTTTTTCAAGTATATGGATTATTAAAGAGTGTCTTTGTCATTCGTATTTTAAACGTTAGCTGTAAGTAATTTAATCTATTTTCATTTTGTCCTAATAATAGACTCGTAGATAATCATATATTTCTGTCGTTGACCATGTAATTATAGATATGGAAGTAATTTGACTAAAAAAATATCTTTCGAATTTTATAATTTATTCAAGGTTTGACAGGAGCTCGTGGTTAAATAATAACAGCCGCTCGGGTCGATCTTTAAGTTAAGCCGTGCTTGCATAGGTTGGTCAGTGGATGGGTGACCACTCATTACATACCGAGTTGCCTCGAAAAGCACGTTAAGCCGTTGGTCCCGGGAGTCATTTGTAGATCTTTGACAGTCGTTACAGGTAGTCAGTGGCCCAAAAGTCTGACAACCAGTCTTAACAAGGGGTATCGTATTACCCTATACTAACTGGGTTGTGGAGATCAGATAGGCAGTCGCTCCATGTAAAATACTGGTATTCAGCTGCATCCGGTTAGACTGGAAGCCGACCCCAACATAGTTGGGAAAAGGCTAGGCATATGATGATGATCCAAGGCTTGACAGTACCTCTTTCATCTACGAGGTACAATTCCAAAAGACGACCGCCATCACAAACCGAGAAACAGCGTGCTAGTGAGCGGATCGTTGATGCAGCCTAGTGCGTGCCTACTCCCGTACTGTATCTCGCTTTAGCAAATGACGGCTCTGAGCGTTAAAAAAGGATAGGAGCATGGAAAAATGCGATTCCGTGCAGATGAGGCACAACCCTTACCCTCTGAGGTTTGTTGTTGTGGTCGCTTTCGGAATGCACTTTAATAAAAAAAGGAATGAGGTTCAGTTAAACAAACGTTTTCATTAAATTTCTAGAAATATTTAAAGTTTTAAATACCGTGGGCAAACTTTAATACGTTTTCAAATGAGTTTGTTTTAATATTGTTACTGTTATTTCATTATCGTTGTGTTTAGAAGCTTTTATAAACAAGTCAAAATAATTATTTTGTGTACAAGACTAGTTTATTTAAAGTTTCAGTAATCTGCTTTGACCAGACGACACAACTTTTGACTTGAAATTAAGTTACCTTTTTTTCATCAGAATCAACCGCAAACTAGAATTTAAATAGAACTAATATTTGTCTTCACCGTGCCCAAAAAAGTGGCAATACTGAGATAATTGAAATATAGTGATTGATAAATTATACCAATACGACTAATTATGTATAATACCTTGGTCTAATTATGACGTTTTCATGGTGTTAAACGCGACATCTTAACTTATACATCATTAGTTTTAGTATATGCGAAACCCGTTACACGTGTCTAGTATTTTTATGTAAAAAATCTATAAACAAAATTTCGGGCGTGTTCTGTTACCTAGTTGTCCGCACAAAAACGTTGTCACCACGCAGCACGCGCCTCCAGCGTCGTCTTGAGCTCATTGATAATAATAATTTGGCAGTAGGTACCTAAATTATTAAGATAGGTACTAAAAGTCGTTCGGTGTCCAACTTTTAACTTTTTTAAATATTTTTGGGAAAAAAATATAACATGGTTTAAAAATTATTGGAATCGATTCAGTTACTTATTCTGAACAAACTATATTCAGGTTTCGCATATACTAAAAATAATGTTGTATATCGGACCGGTCTATTCTTTCTTTATGATTATCGCTAGCGTTATTAATTTCAAACTCATTCATTATAATGCCCTGTTAATTGATGGACACTGGAAACATTTTGTCAAGAGTTTCAGTTATGTACATAACCATAATAGCTTTAGTTATTCTGCAATACTGTTTCCTATTGGGGATAGACAGATAGAGACTTGTTTTTTTAATTGGTCCTGTATTTGTCCCTGCTTGCATAAGCGTTTCCGAAAATTTGTATCTAGTTTGCCAACTTTAAAAACAACCATAAAATCAATTGGAGCCGAGCGCAAATCCTATTCACGCAAGCAAAATCCCTATCCACACGGAGTGCGAATCTCATTGCCAATGTAAAGCAATTGAGTGCTGTTCAAATGAAGCTATCATACAGCCTACGTACACTCTCATCTGGCCCACCGCGTGTGAACACGACTTAATTGAAACGCCCTATTTTAGGCCTCACACAGATTGCTAGGGAATAATGTAACCTACATGTATGTGTGTATCTGACAGGCTTTTCGATTGAGATAGCTCGTGATTTTTTGCAAGACGGCTACCTATTAACATATTTATTATTATAACTAATACTAAATATTTGGGCCTTATTATGGTTGTCTCGCTTTTCAGAAGGTCCCGCGATCAATCTTGCGTCTGACTACCGCTAGGACTATTCCTACTTTCAGAGCTCGGCCGCTATATACACTTACATTTTTCCTTTTTTTTGTTTCATTCCTATTGGTCGAAAACGGGTAGTCAAATATCTATGATCCTTAACAGATTCTGAGATTTTTATAACAAAATATTAATATAATAAAAACTAGTTCGCATATTTTTCCCTAAAGCTAAACGTTTACTATTATTAGTCCGCATAAAAAGGGGCGGTAAAAAGATGTGGTCATCGTGTGCTCGGGGTTTATTTAAAAAATGAGCAGACGTAGCTTGTCGATGGTACTTGTAGGTACTCAAAGTCAAACAACGTCTTCAAAACCGTAATAGTAGCCCATCAATCAATACGTTACCCCTAGTACCCTAAACGCGTGTCCTAAAAGACAAAGTAGGTCAATATCAGTATACACACCACTCTGGTTTGTTTATATCTCGCGTTAATAGTAAAATTGTAAGAATAATGTAGTAATTTTCTGCGGTCAAACATACACACAGTTATAGCATCATCTGCCTAGACGGGTCGGCTTCCAGTCTAACCATGGAGTGGTCCGGAGCGAGAGGGAATGGGAAGCCGTCACCTCCTTCTGCGAAGCAGTGCATGACTGCTTCGCAGAAGTCTAGTGAAGGAGGTGGCGGAACGTGAGAGGGAAAGAGCCTCACGTCCCAGCCGCCGCGGGAGACGCCCTGGGCGTCGGGGGTCACGTGGTGGCCCCCGGCCACCGTAGGCGCGGGCCTGTGGACGGCGAGTTATGGGCTAGCTCGCCGTCTGGCCGTCTTATGACGACAGGCCGTGTCGACGGCGCGTTCGTGTTCCACGCGCGCCTCAAAGAGATGTCAGCAACCACGTAGGGGTCCGCACGGGCCGATGCCTGCCAGGGCTGCGGGACTGTTCGAAAGAGATACCGCGGCCCTGGAACACAAAGGGCAAAGAAGGAACATGAATGGGTTTTAGTCAGTACAAGTCTGACACTCCCTTCCGCTCCGCCCAGAGCGGGGGGGGGGTCATTTGATGATTTCCCATCCAAAAAAAAAAAAGTCTAACCATGGAGTGACTGCCTATCTGACCTACACAACCCATTTACTTAAAATACCCCCTTTTAAAACAATATCCCTTCGCAAGACTGGTTGTCAAACTTTCGGACTAAACACTGACTACTTGTAACTGAAATAAAGCAAGTTTACATGAATGTAACTGAATTAGGCCTCGGTATTTTAGGCTAAACACTGATTGCCTGTGAATACTGTTGATATGACATACATACTTAGGTAGACAGCTATTCGTTAACGTATACGAGTTTGTGAAAGGCTGTATGATTTGATGAATGATAGCCGTATATAGAAGATGGAAATGTCATTACGTTTTTGATCAATGTTTTGCGAGAAAAAAATGTATGTTGTATAACTTTTTAAATATGTTTGGTAGAGAACATAACCAAACATCACGCCTGTAATCGCCGAAGGGTTAGGCAGTAGTGTACCTAATAGTACACCCACATTTCGCCAGTTATGATAAAAGTCCCATATAATACGGGGTGAGCCTATTGCCTTATTGGCTGTTACTGAGAAATTCCCGATGGAAAAACCCAATAAAACTTTGACCGTCCTGGGAATCGAACCCAAGACCTCATGCTCAGCAGTCGCGCTTGCGACCGCTAGACCAACGAGGCAGTCGATTTGGTAGAGATATACCTTGTTATTTATGTTCCTCTTTTCGATAGGTCGTGGGGACGACCTCCCAGAATAGCTTGAAAGCAGCCCTAAATCGCTATTGGGCTGCTCTTCTCTGTCTTCAGCTCGTCGCAGGGCAGCGGTAACCGTATATTGGATAGGGTGTGCCTATTAGACTACTAAAGTTGATTTCTCCAATATTTTTTTCATAATTCCATTCCTTTATTTCTGTAGGTTAGTTCAAATCGACAAGAAAAATAACGAAATATAAAAAATAACGACATGAAAAAACTATCTACAAAGTTGACTCTAGGCATGTAAAAATAAAACGTTACAAAGTAAAGCTATGGTCTCGACTACGTGGCTTAATGTTGGCACATCCATCACATTGACATTTATTACTCAGACACTGCCTTTTTAGGGAGGGTAACGACTCTTAGATCTTTTTATATAGCCTTAAAAGATACACTATATAGTGCTTACGGCGATGGGTAGGCAAATTTTCACAACGAAAATCTCCTGTTATTCCGAAGCATTAACCAAAGATCTAGTATACCTAGGGCGTGTCCACAGTTTGCCAACGTTTTTTTTTATTAAATAAGAGGTTTTTATCCACAGCATTATTAGAGATGTGCAAAAAAGGTACCTGTTCCGCTAACTACAGGGGTTAAATGTAATAAGAGTCTACTAAACGCTGTCGAGAGTGATCCGCCATTTTGATTAGCCGTGCGATTTTATACTAGTTGGTGTGACATTAGGTACGACGTATTTCGTATCTTGTACTTTTTTACAGTTTATACTATTTCTTTATTGTTAGCGATATTTTTATGTGCCCAACGACAATACACGTTTAAATGAATCATTCCGTCTACGTCGATTCGCGAAATAAATGACAACTGTTTTAAAAAGTTTACGCTTGACCTCGAGGTTGGTCAAGTACACTTAAACAAAAAGTGAAACGCTTATATGCAAAATAGTAGGAACCATACTAAGAATCTTCTTACGTAGAAAAATTTGTGGTGTAAACAGCACTTCAGTTTCTTCGTTCTGTATGAGGAAATGTGCAATTGCCACTTTCATACTACTCGAAATCCCATCACGTTACAGCCCTATAATAATCGGCTATGAACATAATCATATTCTAGCTTGCCCGCGGCTTTGCGCTATATTACCCTCGAAAGCATAGTACCAGTATAAAGAGGATCTTATATGTTTATCGGTTATATACACTGTGTGCCAAATCTTATCCAAATCGCTTCAGCCATTTTTGCGTAATGAAGTAACAACATTCAAACTTTCACATTAATTTAGTAGTCCATTGCATACCACTGAAAAAACGTTCGCCAGTCTGTAGATTCACTGCCAGCTTCTTTGTTTCCCGATCATTAAAATCAAGATGTCTTCGATCAAAGTTCGAGTGATTCGGTTCACTCTACCCTAGGCCGCGTCATTGCTTCACATCAGGCGAGTAGCGGCCAAACGCAAGCCTATTTAGTATATAATGCTCAAAGTGACACATAAATATAAAAAAACATCGCTTGGGAATAATCTTTGGGTTTTAGCTATTAAGAAAGGCCTATTACCGGCCGACTGCGTTAAAAGATAAGGCTGTTATTAATATTGGTGGGTAAACTGCGTTAATTACAAAGACCTTACTCCTAAATGAGTTTGGAGACCTCGGGCTATCTTATTTCTATAGACACTTTCAGAAAATTTGCTGAATATTACATTAGCAAATGTTTTTCTCCTTAATAATCGTTTCATTTATTTTTATACTGCTCTTAAAACGGTCAAGGAAAACATCGTGAGGAAACCGGCATGTCCTAGAACCAAAAAAACAAAGACATGTGACATCTACCAACCCGCACTGGGCCCGCGTGGTTGATTACAGCCTATTTCCTCACATAGAGACCAGGCCTGTGTCCCAGCAGTGGGAACATTAAAGACTGATTATGCTTATGGTTCGACAGCAACAGTTGATAATTTTACATTCGAACCAAATACTATCGTACTCATTATCGGTCTGAGTAACCGTTTTTATCTGATCAGAAAAACACATAAATCAAATCTTATTTCTTCTCGTGAATACCCTAAACGATGACATATGTGAGGGGCAACCATCGACCTATGTAGAAGAAAATGCTTACATACCTATCGATATTTTATTCATAATTGTCTATCCACTCTGAACATGTCAATTATGAATAATATTTGCGGCAATCGGAGTAACATTTTGTAAATTCTTGTTATCGCCTGGAATCGTCATACAAGATCCTTGCTCTCAGATCTTATCAAACCTCAATTGTTCTCGAACTCTCATTCTTTTATTTAGTAGTACTGATAAACGAGTTCATTTCTTCGCATTGTAGCGAGACTTGTAACTTTATTACTGGATAACTGTTATTGAACTTCGTCCCTGAGTAAGTGTAATTTTTGAGGAAAATTCATATTGTAAACTTATTAAAAGAAAATCTTTAAAATTACTGACCAACGGGTAAAACTATCATCCATGATGTCTTAAAGCAGCCTATAATTATCAACTAGCTGTTTGTTAACCGAGACTTCGTCCGCGTGGAATTTAATATAAATATTTGTTTAATTACTTGACTTTTTTCTCTCCTTATAACATCAGCTATGTGCCAGTAAAATCTGTCCAGCAGTTTCGGAGTTTATCCGGGACAAACAGATAGACGGACAGAAAGACAATTTTTTTTTTTTGTTTTATGTACCATAAATACTTTCATGTGAATTCAGTAAAAAGCTGATATTTTAAATATTACAAACAGACATTTCAATTTTGTTTATTTGTATAGATAAATTAAGATTGCCAACGACAAGATGAAGAATTAAAAACTGTAGAACCTTACTTCAGTGAGGAAAAGAGATGGAGCTAGGTCATGTATAGCTCCATCTCTTTCACACTGAAGTGACATTAAAGTAATACTGCCATGAGGTGGTACAACAGATCCTTCAGCCTAATTAACGTAACACTCTCACAATATAAATCCCTTTCATTCTGTCAATTAACCCATATTCATTGCGGTATTTATGTTGTCTATCAGACGAATTATCAAATATTATACAGAACATTGTGTTGTAAGATGAAAGGGAATGTATGAGATGTTCATTTTAACACGCTTACATTTGCTTAACGTAAATTGTTATATAGGGTTTTTCAATAAGGACGGGTTGATGTCGAAATGAAATAAAACAACCTGTGTGTGAGGTATTACAGTTTCACGAACCGCGACGATATTCTCGGCCGATCTTGAGTTCCTTGAACGAACGGGTTGGCTGATTATTTACCGAACCGGTCGTCTCAAATTTGGCCACCAAACGTAAAGAGTCGACTGTGAAGAGCCACCACGTCTGCCGTAAAATGGGCGCAATGCGCGAATTAGCACTAACGAACATTCACTTTGATAATGAAGTTTTATCATTTGAACGTGCTGTGCAATCGTGTAACTTTCCATGGTGATTTGGCATAAGTAACTGAATAATAAACAAAAGATTTGATAGATGTCACCAAAACAAACTGGCCGCCACGGGCCGCCAAAATCTACTCGCGCTTATTGAAAAACCATTTAGATATCTATTACATCTGTGTTCAACAACGATTCTCCTGCCTAGGGTTCATTTTTTAAATTTTATTTTATTAAAACAGAATTTAAAAAAATTACATGAAAAAAAAGGTGGAAAAACATAGGTAGTAACATCAGTCTTTTAAAATGTTGTTAATTACTGAGAGCGATATTTTAGGGACAGCCTTTGTTAGGACTGAACGAAATTAAAATAGAAAAGGAATAGTCAATGATGTAATAGATCGTGTAGCGTAAAACCTTTTAGCTTACACAATGTAATTACCAGTGGCGACGCGTCAAATTTGTTTATTATTCTTGTAAAGAATTAAATACAGAAGAGCTAAACACAAAATTAAAGTGACAACTCGCTACTCTCGTTCTCTCCTACATACTTTCTATTTCGTCGTAACTCGATAATGTTCAGCTACAAAACGATGCTGCCGGCCGCGAAGTCACGTCTGCATGTACACATGAATTTAGTACTGAATTCTGACACCCGAGCACTGACTTATTTTGGCGCTAGCTGTTGTTTTCTTTATTGACATCAAATAATTGGCATTTTTGTAATGCTTTCAATCCTACGATGTATTAAATTTCGTACTGTAATGTGATTCAACTACAGAAGACACTGCTTAGAGTGGTTGTTCCCGAAGGGAAACCGGCAGGAATCGGGTTCTTAGATGCCTTCGGGCCTGGTAGTTACAGTCGATACAGTACGCTACTCTCTCCCGAGAGGGTAAGCCCAAACTAACTATAGAGCGGCACGTGCTACAATCGATCCTGCTTCAAGATAAGTTTGTTTGGTTTTTGTGAGAAACTGCGGACATGGTTCCATACACCGGACATTTACGGATATTTTATTATAGTTTTTGACAGAATTCAGTGTCCGCAGCTAGGCTGCAAATTTTTTTACCGGTTTTATCAAACATTTACCTAATTATTCCTTGTTGTTGAGCCTACAAAATATTGTCCAATAAAAATTGGGAATTATTTGCGTCGATCTTCATTCTGAAAAATAAGACGTTTATTAAATTACGGAAGCCAAAAGTCTTACCAAATTCTTTGTAAAATGTTATCAAATGTCTTTCAACCTAATTCATTTACAATTTTATTGATGAAATTGTCAATACAGGGAGCAAAAGCTATGTTCTATATTTTTTGGCAAAAAATATAATTTAATTAAGTTAGTGCCTGAAAATACCATCTCTTTGTCCTGTTTACTTTACTGAGTACCGAAAAGAAAGCTTATTTATTTCATTAAAATATCAGAGGTATATATCTTATACACCATTATACAACATTATTTTTAATATATGCAAAACCTGAATATAGTTTGTTCAAAATAAGTAACTGAATCGATTCTAATAGTTTTTAAACCATTTTATATTTTGTCCCAAAAATATTTGAAAAAGTTAAAAGTTGGATACCGAGCGACTTTGAATACCTATCGCAATAATTTAGGTACCTTCTGCCAAATTATTATTATCAATGAGTTTAAGACGATGCTGGAGGCGGGCGTTGTGCGGTGACCACGTTTTTCTGAGGACAACTAGGTAACAGAACAAGCTTATAACTTTGTGATTTTTCATGATACAGTTTTGAAATTTTGTACATAGATTCTTTACATAAAAATACTAGACACGTGTTTCAGGTTTCGCATATACTAAAACTAATGTTGTATATGTATATTACTGAATCCATGGTAGGTAAAAGTTTGTCTCGACGATATCCCTTGTATTGGGTACAGCTCAAATTAAAAAGGTTATTAGTATTACCAATATCAGTACCTCCTAATAACTAGATTAATAAGCATTTCACGAACAAATTATCATAATTAAAAGTTATTTACTTAAACTATGCTTAGGTAATGAACACAAACTTTGAAGACGTTATCTATTCTAATATCTTTGTTATGTTAATTTGTAAAGTGAGTTGCTTTTCAGGTAAGTTTTAGTTCCAAGGCTAGACATACACCAGAATAACAAATTAATATTCTAAAATTAGTCTAAGATATTCCAAGGTTAAGAATGAAAATATGATACCTGAACATGTGGGAGTGAATGTTTCCTTCCAGAATAATGTTCTAAATTTCACACATTTTGAGAATTATTGTGGTAAATGTCGGATCCTAAAATGTAACTCCTGAAATATTCAACAGCTTTAAATTCTTGGGAGAAATGACGTTGCGACCCGTCTGGTAGCAGGTCCAGAATTTTTTTAATGTATATTCTGGTGCATTAATTGTTCAAAGGATTGGGCATATTAAAACTACAGGACATTAGAAATTTTGTAAATTGGGAATCCTAAATCAATAATAAAACGTACTCATTTTTTGGTACTTTTAGCCCCACAAAGAGACATAAAACTGAAGTACGTTATGAAATAGATAAGTAAGAGTGCGTTTCCCCTGAAGCGTAATCTAAACGAGCGGTTACTGACCAATCACAGACGAGATGTGAATTTTAAGGTTGAAGAGAGAAATTAAAGGACAATGGGCAAAAGTGGTCCAAGAGCCTACACTGATGAGACTTATGGGGAATGAAAGTACATACTTGTCACATCATTCTGACAAAAAATTATCAAAATCCGTCCCAGGATTCTTTTTTTATGATCATGTTGACCTGACTAACCATTTTTTTTTTATTTCGTGTTGTAAAATCCTCATGGATGTCCTCCGCCTCGGGGACGGCAAAAATGGTTAGTCAGGTAAACATGATCATAAAAAAAGAATCCTCGGACGGATTGTGATAAACTTTTGCCAGAATCATATGACAAGTATGTAGTTTCATTCCAGGATTTCATCAGTGGAGGCTTTTGGAACAAGTACCATACATTTTTGCCCATTGTCCTTTGCTTACGTTTTTTACCAAATGATGATCCAAATATGATTCCCGGCCGTAATACGTATGTATTTACTGAATTATAACTTTATTTATTTTTATTGTAATTTTATAAATACATACGAATTACTGTAGCGAATTATAATTTAATCAACATACAACCTGACACTGACAAGAAAATTGCAAAAAAAAACAAAACAAAATTTTAATTTCGCGAGCTACCCTGAGGCTTCCACCTTAAACATTGTGCTTTACATTTCCGCGTCGTTATAACTAGTGAAAATTCACCTTAACAGTATTATACCGTACTCGCCGCATCACACCTTCCCTACAGTCATATGGTTCAAAGACATCAAAGCATTTAAAGCCTTGTGGTTACACTAAAATAGTAAACACTAACACATACATGTAGTTCAACTCCTGGTTTTCAAAGACAACAAGCGTATTGTTAGTTACATCACCAAGAGTGTTACGTCTTTGTTCAATCAAGCGAGGTAATAGGGTTATAGGAGCTGTCAGGTAGGAACTTGCCACTGTTAATAATGTGTTTAATTATAGCTTCAACTGTAGTGTTAGTTATTAGATTGGTCGTTCAGAGAATCTAATAAAGGATAGTGTCGATGTTAATAGTTAGTTTAATATCAATCTGCAATTTAGTCGAGTGACGGATCATAGGCTTCTTCTTAGCGTGTTGATAGCAATCTAAATTGTGTCGGCCCAAAACTGAACTACTAGTTTGGCGCCTTCAGTAGCGTCCATCAGTTCCTGTAATGAAAAAACAAGAGGACACGCAGGACACGATTTTAAGTGTCCCATCGTTTGTGGTGCAGCGTCACATATCCAGCTTACTGATATTTAAATAAATTAATCTTAAAAAGTTGAATACTTTATGGTTAAAGATTATGAGCTGTCGATTATATTTACGTGCTCCGTAACTAATAATAACACTGATTCTCTCTTGTCAGCGCGAAATAAATAAATATAATATGACGACAATATACATTATTAATTAAAAACTATTAAATAACCTAAAATAAATAAACTAACAACAAACAATAAAAGGGCATCAAAAAACTCATCCTCAACGCTGTCAGCTGGTAATGTGCCCAAGAGACTGGCGACTGGCGGCGTTGCCACGTTGTATGGCAACACTTAATGACAATTGATGTAAAACACTTTTGTGAGTCAGTCGAAAGTCAACTTTCATTAATATCATTTAAATAATTCTACTCTAAATCAGACAGTTACTTGATTGCGGTCAAATCGATCAGGTCGAAATCAAAGCCTCAATATTCCGATTTGCCTCCTAAAACGTACCGAGACAGAAGAATATCCATATAGTATTCATTCAAATGGATACAATTAGCACTCTCAACCGGGGACCGACAAAGGATACGATATGTCGACCTTTACAAGGAGAAATCGTTTTGTTTTATTATTCATTGAAGCGAGACAATACGAAGATTTCACGGAACGTTTCAACGACTTTGTTTTGAAAATATAATATAACTAGCTTTTGCCCGCGACTTCGCTTGCGTTGAAATCGGAAATTATCACACGGGAACGTACTACCGGGACAAAAGTATACTATGTACTAACACATGTCATGTTGTACTAAGTTCATCCAAATGTGACCAAGTTCATCGAAATTCATTCAGCTGTTAATGCAAAAAAACTGGTAAACTGGGAGCTCGTCAGCGCTTGCCTAGGTTGGTCTGTGGCTAGGTAACCACCCATTACATACCGAGATTCCTCCGTGCCTCGGAAAGCACGTAAAGCCGTTGGTGTCGGCTGTCATTTGTAGATCTTTGACAGTCGTTACAAGTAGTCAGTGGCCCGAAAGTCTTACAACCAGTTTTACCTAAGGTAATCTTATTAACTAGCTCTAACTGGGTTGTGGAGGTCAGATAGGCAGTCGTTTCATGTATAATACTGGTACAGCTGCATACGGTTAGATTAGAAGCCGACCCTATCATAGTTTGGAAAAGGCTAGGCAGATGACGATGTTAATGCAAGAAACCGTACAGACATACAGACCTATGTTACCAGCCATTTATAATATGAAAATACATTGAAGCGAAGCAATACAAAAATTTCACGGTACGTTTCAAACGACTATATCTTGGATTTACAATCATATTGTATAGACCGAATTGATCTTTAGAGCAAAACTTAAGAAAAACAGGATTAAGGTTAAAATCGAATGCCTGACTGGATTTCTAATAATAAATTGGATTTAGTCAAAAGGTATATTAAGAAAATTCAGAAATTAATTCAAGAAATATAAGGTCAAAGTCGATTGTTTTATTCTAACTCAACTTATGGTTTGGTACAGCTTAGCTTAAAAAGGATAAACAGTTAGATACAGCGAAGTGGGAGGAACAACATGTTAAAGATTTGGTCACACCGGTGTGGACAAGTTGTGTTTGGGGTTCCAGACGTAGCAATCTCCATACAGCGGAGCTCATTGAAGGTTAAATCAAACCAGTACCTACGGATAGTTTGAGAGGTGGCTGCGGACACATTCAGACCGTCCGGTCCAGTCTTTTTGACCTTCAGTGTCTCGGTCTCCGCAGCCGGTCCGGATTTTTTTTTGTACCAGTCCGACTGTTTCTTTACAGCAATCATTTTTCATGCCTGTACGAGCCCTTGCTTGCTAATTGATAAGTTTTGATGGAAGAAAAATATTCTTGTTGATTTCTTGATACAATATTTATTGCTATATCCATAATGTACACTTACAGGTGGTAAATAAAAAATATAGAAACAATTATGGACCCTGTCGGGCACAGCAAAGTTTTTAAATAAGTAGAGAGAGGTAGAGCGCTTTATTACTTTCCCTTGTTGTTAAGTTTGAATTATTTTCTATCCTATTAAGTATTTTATATTTCAATTCATTTACTTATTCTATTAATATTTTATATGCAAGTTTAATCTATTAATTTCTTATTTATTTAATTCTATTTAAAATTGCTTATTTGTTTACTCGTTTTAAAAATTGTTAATTAAATTATGAATTGTAACAAAGGTGTTTACAATAAAAAGGACGGAAGTGTACTTAATTATAAATCAATAGTCACTTTACAGTATGTGCGATGTAATCGTATACATGCCGCTACTTTAATGAACCTATTTTTAGGAGTGGACGATCATAGCTTGTAATTAAATAAATTCTCATAAAACTTCAATTTCATTTTCTTCTCAAGATATTACTTTCTTTTTAATTTCATTCTCGAAGTAATGCCTCCAATCAATGGCTGTTATTATAGCCCCAAGCTTTAACACGCAAATTAATTTCGACGCAATAATATTAATCGTCAACCGGGTACTATACCGTGTAATAAAAATCCTTTTTAATTGACTTGTCAAAAGATACAAGAATTTTATTCTGCTATCTCTCAACAGTCACTCTTCTAATTTTGCCTACTATTTTTACTTATCTTTACATAGTATAAAACAAAGTCGCTCCCGCTGTTTGTACAATTCGATCGTTTAAACTACGCAACAGATTTTAATGCAGTTTTCAGCAATAGATAGAGTGATGCAAGAGGAAGGTTTATATATATATTGCACCCATGCGAAGCCGGGGCGGGTCGCTAGTTCATACTAAAAGCCAAAAAATGACAATGTCAACCAATTGTTTTGTCGTGTCAATTTTATCATTTTGTTGAAGTTGGGCGCCATTTTGAGCGGATTTTTCGCGGTTGATTTCATTATTATTGTTGTCTTAGAGGACTTTAGGACATTCATTTGCATTGTACTTGCCAATTAGGAATTAGTGTTTAAATGTTGTTTCTATTGACTAGATGCTAAAACTTACGGGAAAAACATTAGCTTATCATCTTAGCTCCAAGATAGAATCAAGTACATTCCAACTCCATGCAAATATCAGTAGCAATATTTTCCAGGAAAACCCATCTTAACCGCGCCAGCAAATCCGTGGATTTCGATTTGAAAAGTCATTCAGAAATATCGTACTGCGTATTCCAATTGCAAAACAAATAGTCCAAAACATCGGAAGCAACATGCATGTAACCACACTTTGGCCACAACCATTGGAGCAAACATTTTGGGACCAGCGTATAAATATATACGACCGGTGTTCGACTGAATCAGGCAAATATTTGATCCATCTTTGGCTCAGACTTGAGTAGTTTACACTGGTATTTCGGAATTGAAACGACAATAGATAGAAGCAGCTTAAAGCAAATCGGGTTCCAGCAAACAGAGTCCTATTTCCATCTGAATTTACTAACTGATTATACACTGCACACTTCACAGCTTCCGTATTATTATAGTTTGTCCTCGATACAAGAGATCGAACATTCTAAAGGGGAACTTTATTTATTCTGCAGATAGAAGCAATAAACAGATTTATTGGACCGTATAACTTGAGCTCAGTAGTTTTGATGTTCAAGCCGGTGGTATTACAAAACTTATGCTTTGTATATTTGTATAATGGATTGCTAGGCTAATGTTGTCTAAATATGTTTAATTTTGTCGCTGGGTTTATCTGGCTTTGAATGAAATATTATATCTGCCTTGAATTGATCTAGTATAGTAAAGAGGAGGGATGAGGCATGTGACTAAAAGAGATATGAAAGAGGGATGGATTTTCGAAGGAATGATATGAAAGAGAGAGGAGTAAATGATGCCGTGACGTCTGACAGGGGAGAATGGCGGAAGGCTCGCCTCCTATTACATGAGACTTAAACATAACTAATGAAATGTGGGTGTACTATTAGGTACACCTCTGAATAACCCATCGGGGATTACTATCGATTTGAAAGCTATTGACATTTGTTTAGGCTATTATAAATCAATCAGAGATATAATATGCTTGCGTAAGAAATCGTTGTGTCTTAAGCAGACATGTATAAACCTATGTCAAATATTTGCCTGTCTAGCTACACATACGAATAACATACATTTACAGAACAGTATTCCGAAAATGTGTCTGTGAAGGACTTAATAATAGGCCTCTCTATTCACAATATATTTGTCGGATGTGTCAAGATGTAATCCGTTAGGCTCGGACATCATGTCTGCAGACGATGGGTTCCGTGTTGTGAAAACACACTGGGTGCGATACACTGTTTCTAGCAAACTAACAAATTACTTGATATTACAACTTAACACAATAACACGGGGCACAATGAATCGGTTACAGTTCCAAGACGTCTCAACTCCGCTGCGATCAGCATTCAATGTCGTCCTCGTCTCGAGCTGTAAACATCAGGGCTCTGTAGAAGCACGCTGAGGTGTGGGTAGACTTGTAAGTAGGTCGCGCGATGTCACCACTGGCTTACTTGCGATTCATTCCAAGTCCGTACTAATAACCAGATCCGACATATTTGTGTGCGAGACGGTTTTATACGCAATCGTTATTCTCTGAAAGTGTACTAAAATAAACGCCAACCACAGAGAATTAATTTTATTTCAAAGTCATGTTTAGTACATGAATTAACAAAATATAAACTGACGACCTCTGTTACAAAATATGAGACGGAGATAGTTTAATTAATTGAAGATTACTCAGAAAGGGATCTTAAAGTTATTATAAGATGTTATATGATCAATTAATTATGGTATTTTAGATAGTTTTAATAAGTAAGGAGGGGGGGGGGGGGGTCTATCTATCACTGGAACTGCACAACGCCACCTTCTACGATGCCTACATTTAAGTTAGAATTTTTCTCTATCTTTTAGCAAGAATTTTCAATTCTACTTTTGGTCTAACGTAAATATTCTCTCATATCATAACATTGAGTATTTGTTTTAAGGAACAGACATGCAAGGTTAATTGGGCAACACGTATTTTTCCTTACAAACTCCCTTGTCTTTCATGTCATTCAAAGAGCTAATATCATTTTTTTCTGAAAATGCCTCAACTGACTGTTGGAATAAATCCTAATAATATAGTATTTCGAGTTAAGAATAGTATCAGATCTTCTTCTAACAAGTACAATCACTCACACACACACATAGACATAACACACTCACACCTACGCATAAACACCCGCACACACACCACGCAAGAGCATGTTCTCCTAATTTTAAGTTTTTTTTTTAAATTTTGTCCAAAAGTGGGTGAAGACACTGATCCCAGCAACACAGGTCTCACCTAGCTCAGGAGCCAGGGTTTCAAGTGGAAATATATAACCTTTTTTTATGTAATTTTTTTTTGCTACTAGTCCTAAAAATAGTATAAAAGAGGCCAAATACCAACCTCCTTTTACAAAAACCTTTATCAAAGACGCAAGAAGGTATAACTTGACACCTTGACGTAAAAGGTTTATCCTAGTATCGGGTTGTAACAAAATTGATACGTATAGTGTATACGTCCTTTCGTTAGCCGAAGTGTTTAATTAAGTGGCTATGCGGAGCCAGACCTTGTTCACGTTTTGAAGGCCTTTTGTTCCGCCATATTGAAGGGCTTGATGTGGCGTTCGACAGCTATGTAGGATGATGGCTATAGCACGGTAAAAGGTTTTTGTATAGTTGATTAATGGAGGCCATTATGTTTGAGTGATGTTTTTTAATGACTGAAGTTAATCAGCTCACTTTTATGCAGACTAAAGGCTTATTTCACGATGTCCGAATAGCTACTACTTACTGAATAAATTCAAAAATGGAACAGAATTTGTATGCAATTATTTGCCAAGTAAGTTAACGGGAACATCGTAGGTGGTGTAAGAGGCCCTAAGTCAACTACCTTCTATGGATGTTATAAAATGACTTAATAGTAACTTAATCTCATTATTCGAGAAACTAAAAAAATGAAAACAAAAGCAAAGCACACATTTATACAATACACTAGCTGTTGCCCGCGACCTTCCTCCGCGTAAAATTTTATAGCCTATAAGCTTCCTCTATAAATGGGCTATCCAATACTAAAAGAATTTTTCAAACCGAACCAGTAGTTCCTGAGATTAGCGCGTTCAACTAAACAAACAAACTCTTCAGCTTTATAATATTTGTATAGATAAGCCTAGAAACAAATAAATGCGTTGTACTAAACTCGGTGTTCAAATGGTTTTAAAAAGCTAAAGCAGGTGTAGCAAAGCTTCCACATATGTAGGGTCTTATTGTCACATTTATCTTCCAAATTGAATTCAAACTAAAATAGCAGCACATTCATACACAACAATTGGAATACTTACAAGTACTTTCAAATAAAATATTATTTTCAAGAAACAAGTTTCTTTAAGAAATTCTGTCTATATTTTGTGCTGCAGAAGTTTTTTCTGTAAACCGTAGCATTTCGTTGGGTTCACGGCAATGAAGGTAGGTACTGCTTTTAGCAACTGAAGGCTGCAGTTGACATAACGTTGATTTCAAAGGAACTCGGTGACCTATGTATTGCAGTTCGCGCCTCGGTGCCTTGGCTATGACGTCACTGATGTTTACTTGTTTAAATAGTACTTGATTTTCTAGAAAGGTGTTTGAAATGGGTTAGCAGTGATTTATTTCGAAAATAACAGCTGTTTTCATAGCATTGGCAATTAGGAATCGACTATATTTTTAGTACATTTATTTAGGCAGAATAATTTCGGCAGGAGGCACTAAGACTAGACTAAAATAGTGATGAATATAAATGTTGATGGACCCATAAGGGAGAGGAAGACCTAAGATAAGATGAAAGGCTTGTGTGAGGAATGATATGAAGGAAAAAGGAGTAAATGATAGCGTGACGATTGACAGGGGACAATGGAAGAAAAAAAACGTGTTGCGCCGACCCCAAATAACATGGGACAAGGCCCGGAAGATGATGATGAATTTCGGCAGGAGGTGATAACTCCTGAAACTGGTCATTTCCACATATTTAAGTTCGTTGGGTGACAGCAGCGGTGGCCCAGTGGTGGCGGTCCCGACTTACGAGCAGTAAGTCGTGGGTTCGAACCCCGACAGGCGCATTACTTTGTGTAATTTATTTTCATCACCACTGCTCTCAAAACGGTGAAGGAACACATCGTGAGGAAACCGGCATGTCCTAGAACCAAAAATTCGAAGACATGTGACATCTACCAACCCGCACTGGGCCCGCGTGGTGGATTATAGCCCATTCCCTCTCATAGAGAGGAGGCCTGTGTCCCAGCAGTGGGAACATTATAGGCTGATTATGAAGTTCGTTATGAGAGTAAAGAAGTTTCCGCAGTAAAAATCTTATAGTGCAAATTGTACTAACATTTAATTCTAATTTCGGAATTCATTGGTTAAAGAATCTTTATTTCAGTTTAAAGAAACTGGGGCAGAGTGTTCCCATTTTCTTGAAATTGTTCTTAGCAGAGTTAGTTCAATTATACTAATGGCAAAATGGTACCTGTAAAACTTTGTGTTTTTATTCAAGTGCGCGTTAGAACGGCTTCTGAATCTTCGGAAGTTGTCTAGGAACGATTTTCCTTTTAAGATAAGGTTAAAATCTTGGATAACTTTGAGTGGAAAGGTGGTTTAGGCTCCGTAATGAGGTTGGATTTAACTTGATTATTTTTTGTTTACAGAGGATATCGTGGCTAAATAATAACAGCCGCTTGGGTCGGTCTTCAGGTTGAGCCACGCTTGGTAGATTTTTGTCCGTCATTACGCGTAGTAAGTGACCCGAGAGTCTGACAAACAGTCTTACCAAGGGCCAGGCAATTATCCAGTACTAACTGGGCTGTAAAGGTCAGCTAGACAGTCGCTCCATGTAAAATACTGGTATTTCGCTGCATCCAGTTAGACTGGAAGCCGACCCTAACATAGTTGGGAAAAGGCTAGGCAGAAGATGACAAATATTCGATGAATGACGAAACACAATCAATCATGGACAGCCTTCTTAGATTACAGGCTGGGTGTTGTGTTTGACAGCTATTTTATTCTAGTGTTTGGTTGCTTATCACTTAGGACTATAGGTTAGGTTACTGCCTGGTTGGTCCAGCGCGACTGCTGAGCATGAGGTCCTGGGTTCGATTCCCAGGTCGGGCACAGTGTTATTGGGTTTTCCATCTGAAACTTTGTAGTAGCAGCTACCAAGTCTGGATTTGCACCCGGTTGATGGCAGTAGGCTCGTCCCTATTACACGGGACTTTAACATAATTGGCGACATATGGGTGTTATTACAGGCTTGATGTTATGTTATGTAAAAGTTAGGTAATAAATGCTTGAAGTCTTTTATACAAGGTATGTTTATTAATGAAGAAGTCGTTATTAAGAAACTTCTTTTTCATAAGACTACGAACTCAGCTGGCTTCGTGGTGAGGGTAGGTAGTCAATCAGTGTGATCAACGCTATTGCCAAAGGGGGCACCGGACATATAGACTCATGACTGGCTTCTTTATGCTACTTTGTGTTGAAGATCGATTTAAATTGCTAAAGACAAAGCACTAATCAAGTGTTTAAGCTGATATATTTTGCATAAAACCACCATTACAGAAATTGAAGCCTATACAACATTAGTTTTAGTATATGAGAAACCTGAAACACGTGTCTAGTATTTTTATGTAAAGAATCTATGTACAAAATTTCAAAACTGTATCATGAAAAATCACAAAGTTATAAGCTTGTTCTGTTATCTAATTGTCCGCACAAAATCGCGGTCACCACGCAGCGCGCGCTTCCAGCGTCGTCTTGAGCTCATTGATAATAATAATTTGGCAGTAGGTACCTAAATTATTGCGATAGGTACTTAAAGTCGCTCGGTGTCCAACTTTTAACTTTTTAAAATATTTTTGGGAAAAAATATAGGTTTAAAAATTATTGGAATCGATTCAGTTACTTATTCTGAACAAACTATATTCAGGTTTCGCATATACTAAAAATAATGTTGTATATTTCGCACCAAGCAATTGGGATTTTTTTTTGACACAGCTTTCTCAAAACAGCGTAGATTCTAAATGTTTGTTCTTTCTTTCATTATCGTGTGGTTAGTGCCTAACCTGGTGTCAGAGTTTTATGCCGCCCATGGCCTCTGACTTGGCTTTACATGCCCTCGAGAAATATCTCTCAGGCGTGCTGGTTTCCTCACAATGTTTTCCTTCACGGAAACAAGTGTTAATTATACAATACGCACAAGATCCGAAAATCAGAGGTGCGTGTCTTGGGTTCGAACTTGAGACCTTGACGATGTCACACCACTAGGTTGCAAAAAAATAAAATTTTGCTCAAATACCAACTTAATTTCACTTCATCATCATTTTCCATTCGCGGCGTGTCTTCTTCTCCAATATTTCACTTCATTAATTTAGAGATGATTTCTAAAGCCGTTCTAATAATATAAAGCCCCCCCCCGCCGCTCGGTCTGTGCGACTACACGTAGTTTTTCTGTGCTCCAGCATTTAAATCTTTAACGTGTGTTTAAAGTAAAAAGTTACTCTTAAACCTATACCGTGTTACAGCTAAGTGTACAAGCTACATAGTGCCTAAAGGGTTTCAAGTTCCACCCAGTGATTACGAAGAAAACTCAGTATTTACCAATTGAAGTTGCACTAAGACTGCTAAATCATCGTGTCACGAAATAGCAAAGTGTCGTACCGAGGTCAACGACCGGCCTTCGTTCGGCACTCATCGGAGTTTCAAGGACACGATCGGTTGCGCTCGGCGATCGGTCGGGAGTGCGAAAACCACCGAGTATTCACGAAGCGTCATCAACACCAGCGCGGCGCATGCGCAGCCAGCTAGCCCCGCCCTCTTGAGGAACAAGGACAGCCGAGCCACCATAATTGCCGCCCCTCTCTAACCTGCACTGAGCGGCGAGTCAACGAGTGACGTATGCGCAGGCGCAACCCGCACGAGTACGAGCTTCTTGGACCTTATCTCTCTGCGCTACGGTCCATTTTTCTAGTACTACGAAGTAACTACTACCGTGAAGTGAGTAATCCTTTCTTTAAAATACCAAGAGAAGTCCAACCATTGAGTAACTTTTGAACGCTCTGTTATTATGACTTCCACTCGGCGTACACCGCCAGAAAAATCTACCCATTCGTTACTAAAACCGAGTATTTTAGCGCAGGAGTCAGACACTGCATCGGACTATGTGGGCTCGGACCCGGATTGTGGTGGACAAGTAAACATAGCGCGTCGTTTCAAACGTAAATTTGATGATTCTGCGTTATCTGAAATTAAAGATATGCTAGTTGACTTACAGCTACAACAAAAAACTCTAACGTTGAAATTTGATGAGGAAATGGAAAAGATGACACAGCAAAATAACGTAATTCAACTGTCTATTCAACGCATGTCGGATAAATATGACGACATCTTGTGTCAACTGCAGCAAACTAAATCCGAAAACACTGTTTTCAAAAACCAAATTGATTTACTTGAACAAAAGGTTGAACTACTCGAACGGAACTCTAAAGCGTCCAGTTTGGAGCTGAGAAACGTGCCAGAAGCCGAGTCCGAAAACAAATCGGCACTAATGAGAGTGGTGAAGAATATTGGTGATGTGCTGAAAGTTGAGGTGTTAGACACCGACATACGAAATATATTCAGGCTAAAAAAATCTCCAAACAAGTCTACTCCTATAATAGTTGAGTTTTCTTCAACCGCACTGAAAGAAAACATAATAAAATCATCAAAAACCTTCAACAAAAATAATAAAGAAAAACTTAGTACAACACATCTGAAACTAGATGGCGAACCAAAACCAATTTTCATATCGGAGTCTCTCACAACTTGTGGAAGGCGACTATATTACTTGGCGCGTGAATTCGTTAAAACAAATAAACAGGCAAGCTGCTGGACTTCGTACGGAAAGGTCTATATTCGCCAGAAGGAAGGCGACCCGGCAAAACTGATATCCCGAGAAGAAGATCTGACTAAACTCAATTCGCAATGACTAGTTTTATTATCACAACTGTCATGCACTATCTGCGGTGCTGCAACGAACTATTGTGCATGCAATAATTTAATCTTTGTTTTTATATTTTGTCGTCTGATTCTATTAATGAAATCTGATATACTATGTGTGTTTATGCATGTTAGCTTATATTTTACCATTATTAGTTGTAACCAGTGGATTTATAGTTCCTCACTCTCTTATACGTTATCTCCTTCACATACACACAACACAAAAGCTACACCACTTACTCATTACACATTACCTAAGCGAGCATTATTCCGGTATATCTGTGGTATCAGTAAACTAGCCCCATTATATTTAACATCAAGTCGCATGTCCAACATCATAGTTATGTACGAACAAGATCTGAGTTTATATTTCAATGAGTTACGAAATTATAGGTCACTTTGCGTGACTTTCTTTAGTCCAGTTACCCAGTAAAGAATGCAAAGTATTGAGACCTTACACTCAGATCTTGACTCACTTCAAATAGCAAAATCAATCACATGCGGCATAAACGATGTTAAAAAATATATTTCAACTAATAATTGCTCTCTCAATCTCTTGTCACAAAATATACGTAGCGTTAACTGTAACATGCCTAATCTCACCACACTTTTGCAGAGGTCTGACATATCTTGGGACATCTTAGTCCTTTCAGAATGCTGGCTTCCTTCAGCTAGGAACATACCAAATCTCGATAACTATAATTTTGCATCAACAACTACTCATAGAACGCAGAATGAAGGAGTGGTTATCTACTTTAATAGAAACCTTAAAGTAACTATTGAAGAACCCCAGATAAATGACGCCAACTGCCTACTGCTAAAATTAAACACGGAAACGTGCATTATCGGAATTTACCGCCCCCCTAGTCAGGCCAACACCAATAATTTTATTAGTTCATTAGACTCACTACTCTCAAAATTAAAAAGTTTTAAAAATATTATCCTCTGCGGCGATATAAACATCAATATAGCCCCTAACAGCCCAGACAATCGCTCACATGATTACCTAAACGTACTAGCAAGTCACTGTTTACTCCCAGGCCATACGGAACTTACGCATGGACGCACGTGCCTAGATCATATTATGCTCAAAACAAAAGTAGACGCTAATTGTTTTATAATCGAGTCGTCAATTACAGACCACGAAACTGTTGCCATTAACTTAAACTTAAATTCGCGCCTGAATTACTACAAAACAACGGCCAGCAAGATTGACTATGACTCGCTCGATAAAACTATCCAAAATACTTCCTTTCAGCCAATACTTGAGTGTAATGATGCAAACGCGGCAACCGACTTGCTTGTGACGTTCCTTTCGACTGCAATATCGAGTAACTCCAGAGAGGTAAAAATTCCCAGAAGACAGCAGGTCAGTAAGCCTTGGATAACTAAAGGGTTACTTCGTTGTATGAAGAACAGGGATAATCTATATAAAAAACTCAAACGAGATCCTGAAAATGAGATTAACAAGCTAACTTACAAACGCTATAGAAATTACTGTAACTCTATTATTAAAAAAGCTAAACGAAACTACGACAAAAAGGAGATTGAAAATGCAAAAGGGAATGGAAAGCAGCTATGGGATGCAATTAAAATGATAAGCGGCTATTACATCCCAAACCAATGATGAGGATTTAAATAAAGTTAATAGTTTCTTTGCAAACGTGGGCAGACGGCTGGCGGAGCAAACTACCGCGACCAGTCCAATACCGCATGACTCTCCTTCATTTACTGCCATAAACTCATTTGTCATGCTTCCTCCTGATGAAGAAGAAGTCTCATCCATCATCTTAGGATTAAAGGAGAATTGTGCCGTAGGAATCGACCATATATCTGGCAAGATCCTAAAGAGGTACATAAACTTTTTAACCTCTCCTGTTGCCCACGTCTGCAAACTTGCTATGACGACAGGTGTTTTCCCTAGAGCACTTAAATTGGCGCTTATCAAACCTGTTCACAAAGGAGGGGAGAGAGACTGTGTTGACAACTACCGGCCTATCTCCATCTTACCTTCCCTGTCCAAGATCCTGGAGCGGCTTATAAATCGACGTCTAACAAATTACCTTGAAACTAACAATCTTCTTTCGCCTGCCCAGTTTGGTTTTCGATGCAAAAAATCAACCAATGACGCGGTACATGAACTTCTGCAATCCATTATTACCAAACTGGACCAAAGGTATAAATGCATAACACTGTTCCTAGATCTAGCAAAAGCCTTCGACACAGTCTCTATCCCTCACCTACTCAAGAAGCTAGAAAGGCTTGGTGTACGAGGTATTCCCTTAAAATTAATGACGGACTACCTTACAGAAAGAAAGCAAAGAGTTCGGATTGACAGTAGGCTGAGCAATGAGGCTCAAATCGAATACGGTGTGCCTCAGGGCAGCATACTCGGCCCCACGTTGTTTTTGGTGTACATCAATGACCTCTGCCAACTCCAGCTCCAAGGTGGTAAAATTGTTACTTTCGCTGATGACACCGCTCTCTTTTTTAGTGGAAAGAGCTGGCAGGATGTTTTTTGTACTGCTCAAGATGGTTTTAACCAAGTCTGCGCATGGCTACGTTCAAACATATTAACTTTGAATGTTAACAAAACTAAATATGTCGCGTTTGCCCACAGGTTAAATCAACTGCCTCCATCCTATCTTAGTATTGCCTGTCATGCTTGTGCTCCTGGCACCTCCTTGTGCTCTTGTCCCACTCTCCAGAGAGTCAACGACATCAAATACCTTGGTATCGTAATAGACCAATTCCTGACCTTCAAACCGCATATAAAAGCCTTGGTATCCCGTTTGCGTAAACTTATTTACATCTTCAAAACTCTGAGACATGCAGCAGACCGAAGGGTTACTAAGATGGTCTACGATGCCTTATGTCAATCCCTTATCGACTATTGTATTACTTCCTGGGGAGGCGCCGCCAAGACTCACCTAACTGATGTCGAGAGGGCACAGCGCGCTATTCTCAAAGTTGGTGCCGGACTTCCTTATTTATTCCCTACTGTGGACCTTTTTAAGAAGTGGGATGTGCTTACTGTAAGGCAGTACTTTGTTTTGCGCACGGTGCTTAAAGAACAATCCCTAGTGCAATTCAACCCGAATCTCTCAAAGGATAAGCGCCGAAAAGGCAGGGTATGCCAAACTCAAGCTTGCAACTGTTCGCACACTCATAATTTCTTCATATTCCTCGGACCATACCTATATAATAAATTAAACAACATCTTGACTATCTATCCTTTAACTAAATATAAATGTAAATCCTCAGTCACTGCATATTTGAAAACCCTAGACTACCAGGAAACAGAAAAACTGTTGAACCCTCTTAAATAGACCACCTCCGCTAACTAACAAATCTCTCTGCTGCTTTTCAAACTAATATGCTCGTACCTCAGGTTTCCTTCAATCATGCTCGCACCAAATGTTCTTTCCATCTCAAGCAACCTCCTACGCTTACACACTACACTAATCACATTTCATTCATTCACACTCTCCAGTACACATACACACACGCGTTCTAATATTTCCACAAAATTTTGTTTTTTTTTTTTTTTTTTTTTTTTTTTTTTTTTTTCATACTGTGTTTTTGTATTTTTCTACTTAGCTTCCTGCACTCTTCTTACTTGCAAAACCTACTCAATAAAATTAGGTCATAACAGGCAAATTGCTGCGGGAGGGCCCTGGTGACTTGTAATACAGGTTTCTATAGAGACTTACCTCAAGCACCAGTCTCTCACAAAGTTAATTACATGTTCGTGCTCCATTGTAACCTAGCATTAAGAACTTGTGTAGAGAAAATAAATTGATATTTTATTTTATTTTATTTTATAAAGTAATACCACGTACCTACCGCTCCGTAATAGGTATATATTATTATCTTCTATTAAATAACGGTATTAATAACCGGCGTCTGATATAAACAGCTCATTTGCCGTCTTATTGCGGAATCATAAATTATTTATTAGATATAACAGCTTCTGATATTTATTCCTTACGTTATTGATAAAGGTTGGTTTATTAGAAGATGGATATCTTTTATATTATAATAATTGTTTTAATCTAAAACAAGTATTTGGTTTTTGGATATTATGTTGTTGCAAGTTCTTTTGACTAAAACGATTTACACACGTATCTAAAGGGTGTAAATAAACCCTTAACATAGCCGAAAGACACTTGTTCTCCCCGACTTTGCGATCACTTTTTTGTCACCTTCTAGTTACGGAGATATTGGGGGTCAAAGTTCCTACTTTTTCACAATTTTTTTTTAAATACGCGTTCTTAATGTAAGATTTTTACACACCTCCACGACTCCCGTACTATTCAATCCATCCATCAGCACAATGCTTTGAGTGCTTTTCATTGAGTACTACCGTAAAACGTGATTTTTCACCCCAAAAAAAAAGTCGATTCCCAACAATATTTTTTGCGTAAAGTTACTTAGTTTGATGTACAGAATGCTTGGTTAACGCCTATGTGAAGTGTCTCTTTACACCCTTTATAAACAAGTCAAAGTGATTACTTGAGTGGAAGTAATTTCTTAAGATACGTTTTTTATTCTGTAGTTTAGTAATTGCTTGAAGTTAGGACTGTCAAAAGTTAGTATTCTTAGCTTTGCTTTCTTTTATGGCTTTTACTTTGTTCAAATTCTTGTCTTTTGAAAAAAAAAATGGTTGCGGAAATTAAACTCTAGTCCTATTTAGGGTCTCGCACCTTTTTGGGTTGCCAGCTGAAAGGGTTTAACCATTCCTGATAGGTTAACCCGAACTAGAGTAAAGTAGGTTAAATACGTAATAGGATAAGGAGTTTCCTTAATATTTACTACCTCCCCCCTCCTCCTCCTCCTTTCCGTTTTTTATACTTTTTTTTTACTCTTTTTCTTTTTCTTTTTCTTTTGTTGTTCTGAAATAAATAACTTATGACTTATTTTAAGCATATTTTAAGTTATTTAGAGTAGGTATAGGTTTGCTTTAGTAGTAAAGTAAAGAAAAGTAGTGTAGTAAAGTAGATTATCAATAATGATATTCTATTAAATACACTATTTTCAATACTATTACTCTACTCCCCCCTTCCTACCCCTCCCTCTTTACTCTCTCTCTCTCTCTTTTTCTCTCTACAATTTTTTTTTTTGTAATGTTTTTTTTTATTTTATTTATAGATTTGCTATTTATAACTTTACTTTAAACTCCAAATAACAAAACAAATTAATGTTCTATAAAGTCAAACTGTGTGTTTGTTGCGGGTTTTTGTTCTCAGAAGCACAATAACCGAGTAATTACTCGAATTTGTTTTGCATTATCGGGCATTTGCTTCTTATTAAAAACAAATCGCTTTTTAACAGAGAATTATAATTATTATTGATATCACATCATCTGCCTAGCCTTTTCCCAACTATGTTGGGGTCGGCTTCCAGTCTAACCGGATGCAGCTGAATACCAGTATTTTACATGGAGCGACTGCATAATTGACCTCCACAACACAGTTAGTACTGGGTAATACGATACCCTTAGGTGGTACTGGTGTAAGACTTTCGGGCCACTGACTACCTATAACGACTGTAAATGATCTACAAATGATAGCCGGGACCACCGGCTTAACGTGCTTTCTGAGGCACGGAGGAAACTTAGAATGTAATGGGCGGTCACCCATCCTCGGACCATTGATATAACATTCTACAAAACCAAATTGATCCTTCAAAATAGAATAAAAGAAATAGAAAACGGTAAAGGAATAGGATAGGAATAGATAGTGAATGTCTTGTTATCTATTTTGTATTTCGATTATATAGGATAATGATTAATAACGTAATGATGGTATTGTAACTGTATTTTGATTTTTTATCATTTTTTTATTTAATTAATTATGTAAATTTATGCTATGGATAATTTATAATCTGAAATAAACGTTTAATAATAAAATAGTTCACCTGTAAAATTAATAATTAACAACGATCCGTTTTTAAGGGAACCGTTATCAATGAACCGCTATCAAGTTTATCTACGGTAGAAAACGGATCCGTACCCGGAGATAAATAGCCGTCCTTCCCACTTCATCATCATCAGGCTATATTAGATCACTTTCACGTTAAAACAAAACCCTTACCTCAGGACCCTTGCCTTTAAACCGTACAAGGGACGATGCGGCAGGGTAACCTTAGTTTAAAGGGTAGGGTTCTATGGTTCTACCACAGTATAAATATATAAAGTATTGTGACTCGGCCCTGTCCTTGAAATAATTACAGCCGCGGCGGGCGGTACGTTCGCAAATGATAGGGCTGCCGCGCCTACAGTATTTTGATTTCATCTAGTTAGCCGAGTTTCTTTTTAGTTTTGTGATTGTAAATATTATATTTTTAGTTTTAAAAATTAAATTAGTTCGAATGAAATAGGAATCGTTTTTATAGTCTTACCTTTCGGAATTACCAGGTAATTAAAAAAATGTTATCTCTGGATGCGTTGTTGAAGAATTCAACTTTTCAATTCAATTCAACTAACGACAGCACAATATAGTCTATTATAACTCTTTGCCATATTTAGTAAATACTTTTTCGCACGCCAAACCATCACAACGAACGTTGTGATGGTTTTGTAAGCAGTAAACAAAACCATCACAACGTCCGTTCGTCAGTGCGGCGCATTCGTGACTTCTTGCGTACCGAGTGTATACCAAACTCGAAGCGTGTAGGTAGGACTCGCGTTCCGACCGTTTGTATGAAGATACACTACTGTAGATATTATTACCGTGGTTCTACGTCGGTTTCGGTCGGTTAAGCATTTTAGTATAATAGTGGGTGGTAATTTAGTTTCATTCATGATTAACGTGGCTAACTGTCAATAGCTTTATGGATTACATTGTGAGATATGTGTCAAAAGTTTGCTTTCTATGACAGCTGTAGTTTATGTAATTATCTTCTACTTCTTTTGCATTGATGATACTACTTATCAGGTAAAGCAGGACTTTTCCTGACTGACCTGACTCAGCGAATTTTCTATGGAGTCCGTTCCTACAGTCATAGTATACATGGATATTTCATTAAGAGAATCCAGGAAAAAACTTAATGTCACTTTTTTGTAATAATACTAAAACTATCTTAGGTTAGGTTTCGGTTGAAATATTCAGGAATTCCAAGTAATTCCCATATGAATGAACAGTGTCGCCATAATAAAAAATATCTCGAATGACACTTGTTTTAAATCTGTTGGAGGATGGGGACGTTTCTTTCCAACGGGGGTCCACGTGTATATAAGTTATGATACTAGCTTTGGCACGCAACTTTACCCACGTGAAGGTTGAAAATTATCCCACGTGAACGTACTTCCGGGATAAAAAAGTCTTTCACTGATAAAAAATAACTTTCAGTTTCATATTTAGTATGGAACTGAAAGTACATAGTTAGTTAGTTTTACTCATACTACATAGTTTATCTTCAGAGTTTAAAAGCAAATAACCAGGAAAAAATATCACGGATATTAAGCTCAAATATTTAAGTCAGCAAAAACTTTTAAAAACCAACCAACCATTGGCTATAAAATAACATACTGAACGAGAAACACTCATATTTTTTTTTAATTGAGTATACAAATTAATTACCAAAGCTCCTAAATAGATAGCAAAGCCAGGAGTTGCAATTAATCACGCTTAACCATGCTCATCGTAAATCTGCCATCAGCATTGCCCGACAGATATTTTGGGGTACATTTCTACCCCAGCATTGTTTCAACGCAATTTGATTTATTACGTTATAATTTGATAATAATAATGAAATATAGCACGAAATAAAATTTAAAGGAAGGTTGAATAAACAGAAGGTATTACTGAAATAAAGGATAAGGAGCGTTTTCAATTAAAACAAAAGGTCTCGCAAACTGAGTAAAAGATGGTCCCTTATTGGTATTCTAAACGCAGAAGGGACTTTATGCCCGATAAGAAAGCGATCTTCTATTACCCATCTATCAGCCGACCGGTATTTTCCTAGAATCAAAAATCTAGGAAAATAATCCCAAATATCTAATATAATCCTTACCACCGGTTAAGCAAGAAGTGGTCGTTCTGACTCGACTAAAATTAAACTGGATATGAGCTCCACGGTACTTGTAACAAAAAAAGTAGTTTTTAAAACTTTTATCCGTCTGTCTGTCTGTTTGTTCCGGCTTATCTCCGAAACGGCTGGACCGATTTCGGAACTTTTACTGGATGGCTGATATTATAAGGAGTAACTTAGGCTACTTTTATTTTAGAAAAAAGCTTAGGCTTCCTTGCTAAAAAAGTAAAACCCTTGAAATTGTTAACAAAATCCGATTGAAATAGGTAAGTAATATTTTTATAATAGTTTCACGCACACAGACGAAGGTTGTAGGCAGCAGCTAGTATGTATTATGAAAGTCAGCTAAGAAAAGAGTTCCAAAAATGTGCTCGTCATTTATGCCAATAGGAAATCTTATCGGACACACGACTTGTTTCATCATAAGTCCATAATTTTAAAACAATAAATTGTGGTACCGCTATGTTTTAGCAGACCGCAAGATTTTTCGGCAACACGAGTTAGTGATGATTCATTTTTCGAATAAAATAGGCTTATATTAATGATACTATAAAGAAAGATACGCTACGTTCATACTGAGCGGCGTTCAAATATCGTTGCGATGTTACGAC
The DNA here is from genome assembly GCA_905163415.1 of Noctua fimbriata. Taxonomy (NCBI): domain Eukaryota; kingdom Metazoa; phylum Arthropoda; class Insecta; order Lepidoptera; family Noctuidae; genus Noctua; species Noctua fimbriata. The sequence continues at coordinate 4,357,214 of LR990929.1, read as the reverse complement.
TGTGATAGATAATACGGAACGTATGATACAGATAGAGATAGCTATTGCGCTTGAATTACTTAAATTAAGACAATTCTCATTTCAAGTCTGAATTTGTCTGCAACAATTTGCGCGCTATCTACCTCTTTTAATTTATAATATCATTGCCTAAAATTCTATCTCGACATTCTATTCCATTTTGTCCAAACTGCTCGTGCTCGTCTTACTTTAAAAAAAAATGACAAAGACATATTGAGATTTATTGACCGTTTGTAAACGTCAAGTTTTTATGAAAAAGAGGGTAGACTATCATCCCAGACTGTTTATCATTGTACTAAAGCTATAAGTTTCTTTTGAAAAGAAAGGGTTGTTTTCGTTGTATCGGAGATGGTAACAATTTATCTTTTGTTGAATAGAGTTGGAAGAATATTTGAAGAAAAAGTGTTGTTGATTTTCTATACTTTCTTTACATTACTGACATTGACAGGGTTCTATTGATTTTTATTAAAAGCGTAATGGATAAAATTTTCCGCCCGTTAATATTTTCATGACCTACTGATAGATGTTGTTTTAAGATTCTATGTCTTGCCGCTCAATAATTTTGAAGTTTTAATTAAAAAAACTGATTCACCAAATGGTGAGGTGTGTGGCATACTGGAAGATGTCATACATTGACGGAGTCTCAAGAGAAGACCTACTTAGAGAGCTCGAAATAAATATGTACCGTACGTTGTTTGTATGTTTCATCATCAACACCTAGCTCTGAATCTGCTTATACTTTAATTAAGTTTATGTTAATACGTTTTACATTATAAGGTCCGATGGGACTGGCACATTTGTATAAAAGTCTCTAATAATAAACAAAAAGAAAAAAAAGAGGATGTGTAGGTATGTATAAATTTGTACACGTATAGCACAAGTCGAATGTTTGATATAACGAAATGTTTTTTAAATAATAACATTAGACTAACCCGTCATATTAACCTTTGTTCTCAAAAGATTAATGCGTTAGTCCAGAAAATAATGTTGAGTGTTTTATCTTTTTAGCTCGTTATGCAAGCTTTAGTGTCCAGTTGTAACACAAAATTAAATGACTACAAAATGTATTTTTCTGCTCACAATAATACAAGAATAAAGCAAAGAGTAACTTCAATTAACTTACATAGGAAATATATATTTTAAAAAGCAACGAATTTGCTTTAATTTGTGTGGTTAAATAAGTTTATAACTTCATACAACGATGAATGTCATTTTCATCAAATGGCATAGACAGAAAAACAGCAAACTTATACTGCACAGCTTTCACAGATCTTTTATAAACTTTATTGTATCACAAACTTGCAATACAAAATAATCTTTGACTACAGTCCTCTCAAATCCAATTTCAATTTCATTTTATTGACACACACAAGTTAGGAAACATACAAACAAGTGACAACAGTGATAGTTAAAAGAGTGCATAAGAGGAAGTAGCCCTTTTTTTTTTTTTATGATGGGTAATCATCAAATGACCCCCCCCCCGCTCTGGGCGGAGCGGAAGGGAGTGTCAGACTTGTACTGACTAAAACCCATCCATGTTCCTTCTTTGCCCTTTGTGTACCAGGGCCGCGGTATCTCTTTCGAACAGTCCCGCAGCCCTGGCAGGCATCGGCCCGTGCGGACCCCTACGTGGTTGCTGACATCTCTTTGAGGCGCGCGTGGAACACGAACGCGCCGTCGACACGGCCTGTCGTCATAAGACGGCCGGACGGCGAGCTAGCCCAAAACTCGCCGTCCACAGGCCCGCGCCTACGGTGGCCGGGGGCCACCACGTGACCCCCGACGCCCAGGGCGAAAGAGGAAGTAGCCCTGGGCCCCAAACTAGGCATAGCCTGTATCTTGGTGGCCCAGTATAGACATAAATGACAGATTGAGTTATTGACTGTTCAGCGTGACAGCACGGCAAAACACAAGTAACAATTAAATAGAAAATAGTAATTAAAACATTCAGAAATCAAAAATAATAAAATGAAAATATAAAAAAAAACAAAAACAAAATTAAATCAAAGTAAAGCTCAACATGCGTAATTAATAAAATCAGTAAACAACAATCAGTAAAACAGTAAATTATTGATTAATCTATATCTATACATATAATAAAATTGTAACAGGCCGATGTCTGATGCCATTGAATATATTGAAAAAAATATATACGGGGGTCTTTATTAAAGTAACAGAAGCCAAAACAACGGTTTTTAGATTTTTTGTCTATCTGTCTGTATGTTTTGTACGAGCATCACGCTAACTACTGCATGCATTTGAACGCGGTTTTCACCGTTCTACTGCTAGATGATTAGCTTAAAATATAGGCTAGGTTAGATAGTGTTTTAGACCCGATAGGTGGCGCTGTGCGAAGCAAGGGTGGGTCGCTAGTTGACTTATAAAACAAGCTTATTTATCCATCGCGATTTATTGCAATCGGCTTCTTCTCAGTTCGTTGGCCGCATCCACATCAGTCTTGTCAAGGTGGGTTGCTTCATCATCGAAGCCGATGATGAACTGCTTACTTACATACTTTAATTTTAAAATATTCTTGGGTTTTCTATTTAAAAGTCTCAGACCCCGGAGTCTGAATTAGTCCCGGTTGATGGCAATAGGATCGCTCCATCAGAAATTTCTCAGTAGCAACCACGGCGGTTGATGGCATTGTGTATTTAATTTAAGTGTTTTGTGTTGTCTAGAAAGGTGGAATTAAACCACATTTTACTCATATTTGGTTTGGCTACTTATTCTTTCCATATTTCATTTTTTTTTTTTTTCTTTTTTTTTTCTTTTCATTTATATCTATGTATACACTGCTTCACATATACAATATGTTTAAAAAAAACCCTGTTCGATCCGTGGGTATTATTAGGTGTCGAGGTTAGATTCTATTCATGTAATCCTTTTTGCAGAACAAGTAAAAACAAAATACCCCGATGAAAATAATATAAAATGTACCTACTAAAATGAGGAAACTTATATGGCAACACACGGGCGCGATGGTCGATTCTCCGTTAGTGACGTCATAAAAAAACAATTGACGATAGAACATACTTATGCTGAAGATGGTGTTGTTACGTTTTAAAAGTTTAATAGATTTAAGGGAAACGGTGGTAAATAGGACAAAAATTATTCATTTTAAAATTCATTAAGTAATATTTTTTCTTTCATGAATATTTTATGTTTCTTATTGTATTTGGCAATGTCATTGGTATACCTAAATGCCCCTTTCGCATCGGACAGGGTATTTTTTAACATATTGTATAAAGTCCGGAATATTTCCCTAAAGGAAAATTAGTATTCCAAATATCCCATTCTACGCAACCCAGACCAACTTCTAAGCTAAAACCACGCCAAAATTAGTCTTTTGCCGCAAATAGTTTGCCAATTAAGGAATGGCAGAGATTCACGATTTCACGCACCAATATACCCAATCAAAGGGCACAGAAGTAATCAAAGTTGGCCCAACTATTCTCTTTGAAGGCGGTTTGACAATAGTGTGTAGTTGGATTGCTGTTGCTGACATGTCGATACTCGGTGTTGGTAAACAAATGTTTGATGAATGGTAGCTTTGTAGCAAATGAAAAACAGAATATAAAAACAAATGGCTTTGCAAGACGGTTGAACAGGAAATGACAAACAAATATAAACAACAAAATGATCAATAGTCGGCAAGCGTAAGGTGGGACGCCTTCAAGCTGGCTGGGGCGACGATATCCGCAGGGTGGGTGATATACGTAGCAACTGGATGAGAGTAGAAAAGAGTAGCCGAATCGAGCTAAGAGGCGTGCGATTGACGATGTGATATGTCCAGCAGTGGACAGCTGTAGGCTGATGATGATGATCAATAGTGTTTTTTTTAACTTTACATACAGGGTGTAAACGGACCCTTCACGAAGCCGTCAACCAAGCATTCTGTGCATCAAACTAAGTAACCCCACGCAAAAATTATTGCTGGGAAACGATTTATTTTTTGGGGTGAAATATCCTGTTTTATGGTAAAACTCAATGGTAAAACCCAAAACGTTGTGCTGATGGATTCATTGAATAGTAAACGGGTCATGGAGGTATTTAAAGAAAAGTTATAATCTTAAAAACTAGTATTTAAAAAAAATCTGGTGATAATTGTTGGAACCTATCTCAATAACTAGAAGGTTCCGAGCCCCAGTAGTATGACCACCGTAGACAAGGATTTCTTTGACGGAAGAATCGACAAAATGACAGATAGTGCAAAGAAATCTGTCATTGTGTCGACACAATCTGTCATTTTGTCGATTCTTCCGTCAAAGAAATCCTTGTCTGTGGTGGTCATGCTACGGGGGCAGGTATGGTCTAGAACAAAAAAATGATCGCAACGGCGGGGAGAATAAGTGCCTTTTGGCTTCGTTAAGGGTCTATTTTCACCCTTTGTACATTCGGGCGTGAAAAACTCCTTGTAAACATTTTTGTAATGCTAAGAATAAAGAACCAAAGCTAAAAACATCTGAAGAAACAAGAATGTATGATTGCTCCACAAAAAATAACCTTATGGCGTTCTCCTATACCTATTATAACATAAACATGTTAAAGTTAATGGTATACTATACCTTAACTTAATATGAATAATCCTATACACATCAAACAAACCCATACATTGCTAACATTCCAAAGCGAATGTCTCCGATCCAAAAGCTCACTCACATTGATCCACGGATGGCCCGCCATTTTTATTTTATACGGTATTGTTTCTCGAAACATATCGTGTCACATGACATGTTACATTATTGTTATGAATACTTGAACACATGTCACTGGGAACGTTCCCTGACAAACTGACAAAATTCTATTAAATATTTTATTGAAATTGGCTCTCGAAGTTTCGAAATTCAATTGTTTTATCTTTTGTTTTCCTGTACTGTTTTCTTTCTTGGTTGACGACACTTTTAAATTGTTGGAGGAGCTCGTGACTAAATAATAACAGCCACTCGGGTCCAGGTTAAGCCGCGCTTGCCTAGGTTGGTCCGTGGATGGATGACCACCCATTATATACCGAGGTTCCTCCGTGCCTCGGAGAGCACTATAAGCCGTTGGACCCGGATTATTGATCTTTGTGGCCCAAAAGTCTGACAACCAGTCTTACCAAGTGGTATCGTATTCCCCGATAAGTGGGTTTTGAAGCTCAGATAGCCAGTCGCTCCATGTAAAATACTGGTATTTAGCTGCACCCGGTCAGCCTGGAAGCCGACCCCAACATAGTTGGTAAAAGGCTAGGCAGGTGATGATGACGACGATGATGCTTTTTCAAATTGTTGATTTATTTCACACTTAGTTATCTTGTGTTGTTGTATAGTAGTACACGTATTCTTTTGATTGATTATTTTATCAATTCGTTTTTAAAAAACCAGCCCCGTAAGCTAAAAAGCTGTAACTTAACAAATCTACGTTTCGAGAAATCAGTGAATATTTAAAAATGTATCTATCTCTTATTCAATACAAAAACGAGATAAGTATGCATATTTTTACGTCCGTCTTATGACGACAGGCCGTGTCGACGGCGCGTTCGTGTTCCACGCGCGCCTCAAAGAGATGTCAGCAACCACGTAGGGGTCCGCATGGGCCGATGCCTGCCAGGGCTGGCACACAAAGGGCAAAGAAGGAACCTGGATGGGTTTTAGTCAGTACAAGTCTGACACTCACTTCCGCTCCGCCCAGAGCGGGGGGGGGGGGGATCATTTGAAGGTTTCCCATCCTAAACAAAAAAAAAAAGTATGCATATTTTTAATGTTCGAATAAAGACATGGTTTCTTTGATTAGTAGAGATATTTCAAGCTGTGAGATGCCAATAAACCACGACTTTTGAGATACCACTTTTTGGTTTACATGGGCAGTAAAAATGACGTCGAAAAGACGACGGTCAGCAGTGACGTCTATTCTATTAATTCTCTTAAATCTACGATTAATCCGTCTGCCAAGCATGGTGGCGTTGGGTGGATGGTTACTTTAATCTTTCATCTGTATTAATGATTTGTATGATGGTTGCCAATGTAGCCATAAGGGTGGTTATTAAGATATCAATATGTAATATTGTTTCGACAGATATGACAAATATTTCGATGTTTGATCATTTCGAAATACATAAGCCAGGATAATTACGAACGTAGTTACGTTATTAATCGGGTATCAATAATTTAATATTGTCATAAGTACTATATTAAGCAATACAATTCGATCAAACGGATTTTCACGAAATTAAGTTCATAGTTGCTAATCAAAGTAATCTAATGATTTACACGAATCACAATCATTATAACAACTGAGGAGCTCGTGGCTAAATAATAACACCCGCACGGGTCGATCTTCAAAGTTAAGCTGCGCCTGTCAAGGTCAGTCCTTGGATAGGTAACCACCCATTACATACCGAGTTTCCTCCGTGCCTTGGAAAGCACCTTAAGTCGTTGGTCCCGGTTGTCATTTAAAGATCTTTGACAGTCGTTAAGGGTAGTCAGTGTCCCGACAATCTGAATCTGACAACCAGTCTTAGGAGTATCGTAGAACCCAGTACTAACAGTTTTGTGGAAGTCAGATGGGCAGTCGCTTCATGTAAAATACGGGATATTCAGCTGAATCCGATTAGACTGGAAGCCGACCGTAACATAGTTGGGAAAACACTAGGCAGATGATGACAATCATTATAAAAAATTATGACAAACTCAGTTACTTATTTAGAAACTTACTATACCCATATTCTTGCGCATCTGTAAGTAATGCCCTAAAAACGAAACTACAACCTTGGGTCAAAGATAAAAGCCAAGTTTCCACTCGAAGTCACCAAAACGGCAACCTGACAATTTATAAGTCTGTTACGCTCCATATCCAAAGATGTTATCAAGTCTTTCTAGACAATAAAGCCGGACCGCTTGTCTTACGTTGCCATGGTTACGAGTTAACAGGCTGGGGGGCGGAAATCCGACTAGCAATGGCGCGAAACAGCTCTAATCACCTCGTAGCTCGTAGCAGTCTAAAAGCGTAGCGATGTAGCAAGTTGCTACGTATTTTTTCGTAGCGGGTCTACGATGTTGGGTGCTTTAAGTTTAGGGGACGTCCAAAGAAACAATGAATAGAAAGAAGAAGGCATGTTGCGCCGGTCCTAAATCGATTCTGATAAGGGCAAGAGATTGATGAAAATTATGAATTTCATAAATAACTAATTTGATTTATTGCAGAACCAAGAATATTCAAATAAATAATTAATGTTTTGTTTAAAATTAAAATGTTAGTTGAATGTTTATGATATTTGTCTTTATACGGGGATTTAATTGAAATAAATGTGGTTTCATTCACGCTTCAACAATTATGCAGTCATTTTACTGAAAATTACAAATTAGTTAGTATCAGATACTAATTAATTTGTGAAAGCAATATCAACATTTAGTGTAAATTGCTAAATGAGCTGTGACTCTAATTACTGGTTTTGCGCACAATTATTATATTCATGAAACCCACAAAAAAAGTTTATCTGCTGTTTAAAAGGTTAATGATGAAAAAATCATATTACTTGCATCATACGCATCACTACTACATAGTATAAAACAAAATCGCTTTCCACTGTCTGTCTGTCCCTATGTATGCTTAGATCTTTAAAACTACGCAACGGATTTTGATGCGGTTTTTTTATTAGATAGAGTGATTCAAGAGGAATGTTTATATGTATTGCACCCGTGCGAAGCTGGGGCGGGACGCTAGTTGGTTATAAAAAAACTCTTTTACACGTCACTATGAATTATAAACTAGATGAAGTCGGTGTTTACAATCCGAATACCCTCAGAAGAACAAACTCATAGGTCTGACTAGGCATTAACTCTTTCCAAGTCCAGTCTTAATTTCGGTTAGACATGCAGACTAGTGTGTGTGTGTGTGTGTGTGTGTGTGAATGTTAGTGTGTGTGTGTGTGTGTGCGTGCGGTTTAGTGTGTGTGTGTTTGTGTGTGTGTGCGGGTTAGTGTGTGTGTGTGTGTGTCTGGTCCTTACACAATGTACACAACCAATTTTACACGCTAAGCTTAAACTAGTGAGTACATGACCCTGTTAGCGCGCAGCAAGATAACTTAAAACTAATATTGCAGAGTATGTATTATCTAATAATTATGACTTACAGAGATCTTTCACATTTAAACATTATGTTAATTAAACTATAAGTTTGGAAATTAATAAAATTAAAATCATAACAAAATCAATAAACATGTCACATAAAACTGCACAGACTGAGGACCAGATTGATTTGACTGGACTTCTTCAGTAATCAGAGTTTCTTATGTCCGTATACTATTCTTTGCGCTATGGCCACAATAAACTTGGTAGTGGTGTGTTATCAATAATATCTTACATTATTCTGTTTTTGAATTTCGTTGGCATTCGCTGTCGTGATTTGGATGTTAGCCTTTGTTCCATTGATCAACTCGCATCGATAGGTTTTCAAAACTTTTTAATCTTTAAAAGGAAACGCCACACACAACACGGAACTTTTCAGGACTTTCCACATCTTCTTTCCAATATTAATTTTGTTCAAACTTGACCGCCAGACTAAACATGAAATACTGAAAAACATAGTTTGAATAAATATATTAAATTGTACAAAGATCTTCAAGATTAATAAAAAAAAGCTTAGCAATTTTTTTTTTAAATCTGCACTTTTTTATCCAGTATAACTGGCGGTCAAATCCTCATCCCCTATAAAGGCACGACCACACTAACGTGCCATCAAATTTCAGACAATCAGCGGTAGTCGCGTGGACAGAATGCCGCGCGCCGGCGCACTTCTGCTGGCGATAGCGGCTGTCCTACTTGCCGCAGAGTGGGCTCATGCCTCATACATCGATCCTGGTAACGTATACTAGTTTTATATATCTACTTGTAACCTCTATACGTTATTGGTATAAAAAGACCCTTAACGAAGCCGAAAGGCACTTATCGTCCACGTCATTCCAATTTTGTTTTGTTCTAGACCATATTTGGGAACAATATACATATATATATAGTCAGAGTTACTTTCGCATATAAAATACTAGCTGTGCCTCTCGGTTTCACCCGCCGCTTCTGACTTTTTTTTTTTTTGCTCGGCTCCTATTGGTCATAGTGTGATATTATATAGCCTTTCTCGATAATTGGACTATCCAACACTAAAAGAATTTTTCAATTCGAACCTGAGATTAGCGAGTTCAACCAAACAAACAAACTCTTCAGCTTTATAATATCAAGTATAGATAAGCATAAGTTTTTATTAAACTGAAATCTATATTGAGCCCAAAACGGGTCAGATTTCATCAACCTTTTTGAGGCACATTTTCTAATAAAAGCCAAAGCTACTTATAATTAAAACCTCTGTTCCAAAAATGATAAGCCGACAAAACATTAATCAAAATAAAAATTCAACACCTTTTTTGTTTGCACAACACCGTCCTTGTGTGTTTCTTGGAAATAATAAAATCTGTTGTTCTAAAAGAAGATCCTAATGTCCGTAATTTGCCATCCGTGAAAAACAGAATAAAAAAACGAATGATAATATCTATTTTCAGAAGCAAAATTTACTTTTCGTAAATTACGAACTTGAGCATCACCCACTTTTATATTTCTGACAGCGTTACGGAAACACTTGAAAGGAAGCATGAAAAGAATTTACGGAAAAATATCATTGAGATGGAAAAATAAACTTAGTTATCTTGTTGAATGCCAAACATGATTAAAGGAGCCCACAATGGAGACAATTTTTCGTCCCAATGAACATTTTGTGATGAGATATTTTGATATGAAGTCGGAAGTCGCACATAGTATGTCTGGCTTATAAATAAATAAATAAATAAAAATCATTTATTTCAGACTGTAGTAGGTCCATATTAGGTTAGTAACAATCAGACTTATAAACTATGTTAGTACAACATAAAAAATAAATAAAAACAACAACAATTAAAACCTGAGGGCACCCGACGAGGTTTCACAGGTAATGTGAACCCTCGTCCAGTGCCTCATAATAGGACAGTCGGCATCCAGTCGTTCTGCCACTACCCTCAGGAGGCTGTTGGGACTGCCCCGCACGCGCCGCATCAGGGAGCCAATTCTTTTGCGCAGTATAGCATGGAAGCCATCAACCTGGGCTGCCGCAAACATCATCATCGAATGCATTATTGTATTGGACCCGCAAGGCACTGAAAGCTCGCTGAGTGTATTTGATCCATAGGCTGCACGAGTAAAAGGACTGGCAGTATGCTCTAAACAAAGTCCTTTTCACCTGGTCATTACACCGTGCAAACCTACGGGCCAGCATGTTCGACCTCACTGCCAGTGCCCTGCGTTCCCTTTCAATATCCACATCATCTGAAAGCGACTCGGTGACCCAGTGACCCAGGTTATGCTTAGTGCTTTTCCAATATTAACATGACGGTAGAAAGTTGCTGAAACAATTTTTATATTAAAATATTATTTCACTATAAATCAGCCCATAACAGCTGGGGAACAGACCTCCTCTCCGCTCTCTTAGAGGAAATCTCATATACTGAGGCAATATCTGATCGTTTAAGAAAAAAAATATTCGGGCATTTCACAGTCTTCTTTACTGAAACTACACGCCAAGAGCGTCTAAGTACTTAAGTGCCTACCTGAAACTCCAGTCTTCGTGTTTAAGTTGAATGTTTCATAAAAGTAAAACTAAAACAAAACGTTTTGTCAACAGGAGACGACGACGTCGAAGTAAACCTGTCTGATTACGGAGAAGACCCTGCTGATCTGCAGCTGCTGCAGGATGTTGGAAAGTGAGTTTTATACTGCTATAGATAGGGATGAGAGTTGAATAGTTAAAGTGCCAAGTCAAACAAGGTGAATCTTGGGAACTGTTAACGAAGCAAGTCTTTGTTATTATAGTTTGAGTTATGAACTTAAACTTAGCTATAGTTAGTTATTAAGAATGTTCCAATCAATTAGTTTACGAGTACATTGAAGAATTCTTTAAATAATGATCTTGAACTTCGACTGCCAAATCATATGTCTCAAGTTCGAACCCAAGACACGCACCTCTGATTTTTCGAACTCATGTGCGTATTGTATATATAACTATCACATGATTCGGTGAAGGAAAACATCGTAGGGAAACCAGTATCCCTGAGAGATATTTCTCAACGGCATGTGAAGTTAAGTCAGAGACCCATGGATGGTATAAAATCTCTGACACCAGGTGAAGCAATGAAGCAGTGATCAATCTTTAGTTTAATATTTATAACTGCTAGTAAACTTGGTCAAATATTGCTTTTGATTTCTCACAATGAAGAAAAGCCGAAGGAACTCCCAAACTAAAGTAAAGAGCAATGAAGAAAATGCATGCGCCTACGCATAGCATTATCACAGACACAAACTTAGGCTAGCGTTCACTAATGTGTTTTCAGACGATCGTCGCTGATCTACGTTTTCAGGCGCGCCTGTGTGAAGCGAGGGGGCAACTGCGACCACCGGCCTGGGGACTGCTGCCACTCTTCCTCCTGCAGGTGCAACCTCTGGGGCTCCAACTGCCGCTGCCAGCGCATGGGGCTCTTCCAAAAGTGGGGGTAGGCCACCGCCCCACTCTCCGACTCCCCTGAAGCGGCGACCAGCTCCTACCAGCCGACTTGACCGCCGCTCCATCGGACGACAACATTTGCATTTTCAAACGGACCCGTTGCGTTTTTTACCATATTTCATTGCTCTATGTTCCCCTCTCTAGCACTACCTTCACTTATCGCTTAGGGAGATTCGAATTGAAAACAGGGACCTAGATTTTAGTTCGGAAATATTTTTGGACCTTTTATGATATACAACATTTATAAATGGTATTAGTTCTCTTGTTAGACTTCAGTCCCTTGGTTTAGTTCTCGTAGTTTTTCGTTATCTGATTCTCCGAGTGTCCGCTTACGTGGTTGGGCAATCACCCAGCCTTATTGCCCAATCAGTACGCCCTGACGTTAAGCTCGGCCAATCAGACCCCGGCAACTGCCTCTGGCGACGCGTCCTCATGCGTCCCGTTTCGTTTGAAGTTTTGGTTTGGACGAACCGACCCGTCGCCTCGATGGCAGTTCACCTATTCTATTACAATGTATGTATGTAGAGTTAAGTAAGCTAATCGTAGATGAATAAAGCAGTAGTTTCTAAATTGATGGTAAACTTATGTCAATAGGAAGTAGCGATCACTACAAAATAGAAAAAAAAAATATAAATGTACTTTTAAACTAAATGTTCTAGTCTTATAAGAGAGTATCGGTAATGGAGAACTTGGTGAAAGACGCTATCATAAGCCTTTATATATAACAACGCCATTTGTATTTGCGATTGGCACCTTAGATTTTTAAAATATCTATTATTAATGTGTCAATACATAATTCATATAATATTAATAAAACGAATCTTAATGTATTGTATGCGACTCTCGGACAGGAGTATATATGGTATTGCAGCCAAGTAGAATCTCTGTATGTATGTAGCTTCTTATGTATGTTCCTGATTGTGGAATATGGTAATTGTATTAATATTGGAATATGGAAAATGATAAAAATATATTAATAAATGTTTATGGACGATATTCGTGTTGTTATTTATCTCTTTTTTATTTTTTTCCCAACACTAAGAATTTCTCCTGAACCTAAACTCACATACACAAACAGCCAGACCCGGAGTAACTACCTGTAGGCCATATAATTATTTGTTCCGTGCGGGCATCGAACCTGCGACACGCAGAGCAGCAGCCAATCGCTCAGCAACTGCGCCAACCGTGCCGTCAAACATAACAGCTTCTAGTTAGTTCCATAATTCAAATTAACCGGTACAGTGTTGCAGAATAACTTTTGAGCTTCGGCAATCATCGGAAAAAATCGTATTACGCATTACAAAAAAGGATTGATAAAAGTGATTTGGTGCTAAATACCACTTGCAATGTCAACTTTATCACAAACGAATAAATGTCAATTTAATTTTAATATTTTATTCTGTACAACTGTAAACAGTTGACGATGATAACCTTAGAAGACACTTCCATCTCTCTTGAAAGAAAACAACATAAATTCACACTAAAGTAATTTACATTGACACAACCACCACGCGTGGAAAATATATTAGTGATCGTAGACTCGTACACTGCAGTATGGTATCTATCAAGATGTCTCGATAATCCAAACAACATAATTATAAGGGGGATCTGTGGGATTTACATTGTAAAGCCAGCAAGCATGTGACATAGAGTACTACAATCGACCAGCAGAAGCAGCCGCGGTCAGCGTGAAGGGAAATAAAAGTAAGTATATATACCACTTAACAATACCGAATATACAGTAAATATTCACCAGACAAAAATCCTACTGTAGAACAAGATAGGAAAAAGATTTTAACAAAAAGTCGCAAAGTACTAATCAGATTTATCTATACATTCAAACAAATAAAATTAACAAACGTACTTTCCCTTTTTTAATTTTTTTTTTTATTATTGTGAGCCTGATGTGTCCCACTGCAGGGCAAAGGCGTCCCTTCCCTCTTTCCATTTTTCTCTGTCTTTGGTTATTTGGGTCCAATCCTATTGATTAGAGTCCAGCTCATCACGCCATCTCCTTCTGGGCCTACCACGTCGTCGGGTTCTGTTGTTCGGAACCCAATCTGTTGCCACTTTGGCCCAATATTTATATATTTTTTTAGGATAAGGATAGTCGCGCAAGAGGGAATTTTGAGCTTGAAAATGGGCATAGTCTTCGCAGTTCAAACAATTATGCTGGTACAAAATGTACTAATTGAAATCGGGCCTCCTTCATCAAGCATCCTTAAATCTAAAAAGCTGACACTAGACAACTATCATTCGTCAAATGTTAACAGAACAGAACAAAATAAAACAGAACACAATCGCCACAGATCACAACTTCATTATTAGTAAACTTCGAAACAACTTTTTTACTCATTTCATCAATCAGTCCTTTTACCCATCGCTCCGAACGAAGCCATCCCCTTTTTGAGACAAAATTAATTATTTCACTTTTCAAATTGTTTTACTGTGTAAGCAAAAATGGCCGTTTTCGGAGTTTCCATTACATTATTCACTAGCTTGTTCCATTTTCGTCACAAAAGGATCCGTGATTATGCCATGACGGTTCGTTTTAACACCAGCTATGAATGCCCTGAATTTGGATCAGTTTAATGATGAGCAGATTATCTGTTGCTGGGGGTAAAAACAAAAGAAAGCGGTAAAAAATGGAAAGCTTTTTAAATGAACATTCTACTTTCAATGCGCACGCGTAATGATACAACAATAGCTTAGTAATCAAACGGTTAGTGTTATACTTTTTTTTTTGAAAAGGGAACAGTCTTGATACAAATAAGTAAGAACGTACTTAGCATATTACAAAACAATGCTTTATCTATAAAATATTATAAAGAGGTGTTTGTTAGTTTGTATGTAGGGGGTAATCTTCGGAACAAGTAAAAACTTATCAAGTGATGAGAAAATTTGTAAAAAAGAAATAATAGGGGTACATAATAAAACACGTAACTCATCATCTGCCTAGCCTTTTCCCAACTATGTTGGGGTCGGATTCCAGTCTAACCGAATGCAGCTGAATACCAGTATTTTACATGGAGCGACTGCCTATCTGACCTCCACAACCCAGTTAGTACTGGGTAATACAATACCCTTGGTAAGACTTGTTGTCAGACTTTTTGGGCCGCTCACTACCTAACGACTGTCAAAGATCTACAAATGACACCCGGGACCAACGGCTTAACGTGCTTTCCGAGGCACGGAGGAATCTCGGTATGTAATGGGTGATCACCCATCTACAGACCAACCTAGGCAAGCACGGTTTAACCTAAAGATCGACCCGAACGGCTGTTATTATTTAGCCACGCGCACATAAAAATATATTATTATATAATAATACATGTAACTGAGGGTGGAAAATAACATATTTCTACGTGTATAACTGTGTGGGTGTCTATCGATAGCTCTAAAAAGGCTAAGACGTTAAAATTGTAAATTTTTAAAGTAAGAGGAAAAATCAGAAATAAAATTGAGTTTGTGGAACACAAAAATAATTTTCGACGGAAATTGTTTTGAATATCATTTGATGTTTAGTTTTTGAGATATGGGACCTCTTTGTAAAGGCTTCAGTGATAACTTTGTTTTTCCTTAACATGCTATGAAAAACAAATTTAGTTTTGCTGTTGAGTGTAAATTGGCAGAACTATAAATAAGCGTTCAAAATATTGTTACTCCATCCCTTGGTGCTACCTAACGGAACCCTTTTTACACAACTCCGACTCGCACTTGGCCGATTTTAACAATAATCCCTTTTCGCAAAGAGCATACAAGATCAAAACTTAAGACCGACCCCTGAACAAAGAATAATAACTCAAGAAAGACCCGAACATCTTAGGTTATAATCGAAAAAAGAGAACATCAAAATAAAAGTGCACTTACCGCCCTTGTTTTCACCCTAAACCCTCCCCAAAAAGGACAAGAGACATAACTATAGAAAAATGTATAAGTATGACCAACAAAAGGAAAATCCCTCATCTATTGTGCGTCCTAATGTAAAAACTCCGTACGAAAATGTCGGAAGAATTCTTATTGTCACGTATGGGACTATATTAATTCAGTTTCGACCGCATGTGTTGGTATAACTTGGTGATAAATAGTCTTCCTGATCGGAATCCGATCCTGGTGGATAATCTCAATCTCAGCAGAGACTAACCATCTAATTAAATTCTAATGACCATAGAGTTTAGACTAAGCCGTCATACATAATATATTTGGCGGATTGTTAGGATTTATTCCATTAGGCTCATACATCATGTGGGCAGACGATGGGTTTCGTGCAATGAAAACACACTGGGTGCGATACACTGTTTTTATTAAACCAACAAATTACTTCAAATTACAATCACGGAGCACAATGAATCGGGTACAGCTCCAGGATGTCTCAACTCCGCTGCGATCGACTCAGTAGAAGCACGCTGTGGTGTGGGTAGACTGGTAAGTAGGTCGCGTGATGTTACCACTAATGGTACGCTTGCAATTCATTCTTCCATACTAATGACCGGATCCGACATATTTGTTCTCAAAAGATTACTTTTGTAGTCCTGCAGAAAATAATGTTAAGTGTTGGTTATTTTAGGTGCGAAAAATAACGAAGGTTAGCTCTTTATACACGCTTTAGTGTCCAGTTGTAGTACGAAAATAAATGACTGCAAAATGTATTTATCTCGTTACATTGTTACAAAAATAAAACAAAGAGCTACTTCTATTAAGTTATGCATCATCATCTGCTTAGCCTTTTCTCAGCTATGTACGGGTCGGCTTCCGGATGTAGCTGAATACCGGCAGTATTTTACATGGACAACGACCTTCACAATCCTAGTAACTGGGTAATACGGTACCGTTTGGTAAGACTAGTTATTAGATTTTCGGGCCACCGACTACCCCTAACGACTGTCAAAGATCTACAAATGACAGCCGAGTCCAACGGCTCAACGTGCTTTCTGAGGCACGGAGGAAACTTGATATGTAATGGATGGTCACTCATCCAAGGGATGACCTTGGCAAGCGCGGCTTTACCTTGAAAATCGACCCGTTTGGCTGTTATTATTTAGCCCCGAGCTCCTCCAGCGGAGACTAACCATCGCTGCGAAATTTTCATAGTACAAGTGCGTCCCTTCAGTCTCATATTTTTATATCCAATGGGACGGTAATCCGACACGACGGTAAACCGCTCATGTATAGGACCAATAGCTTAACGTACACGGGAGTATCTTCCAAACGCCCCGCTGTTACTGAGAAATTCCTATTTAAAATACCTAATAACACTTTGCCCGACATTGGATTCGAACCCAGGTGCCTACGCTGAGCAGTCGCATTTGCAAACACTGGACCAAAAGGACAAGCTAACTGAGTAATCGTAAGTCCAAATGCTTACCACACTCGCTCACCACACTCGCTCCCGATAAGGCAAAGATTTGCAGAGCATCTTATCAATGTTTCAAAAGATTCGGGTGTCGGGTTGAGGCTCGCGATCATTATTTATTATGTGTAGGACCGCAGATATGTGATAGTGATAGCCTATTGCTTGAAGAGGGTTAGGGACCCACAAAAGCTGATTTCGTTTTACGTACTAGATTATTTTCTGAGGAAAGCCATTTTGTCAGGCTTTTCCAAGTAAACGTAGGATGTGTCTTACGCTTGTAAATAATAATAGACACCATCTGCTTAGCCTATTTCCAACTATGTTGGGGTTGGCGGCCAGTCTAAATGGATGCAGCTGAATACCAGTATTTTACATAGAGCGACTGCTAATCTGACCTCCACAACCCAGTTAGTACTACTGGGTAATACTCTGTTGTCAGAGTTTCAGATCACTGACAGCCAGGACCAACGGCTTAACGTGTTTTCCGAGTCACGGAGGCACCTAGAATAATACATAGAATTTAATCATGTAGTCAAATGTATTGATTGTGTTTCATAATTTGTATTGTAGTATCGTAGTTCCTCTTATTTAATATCATAGTTAATTAGCATATAATTAGCAGTGGTAATTAGCGAATTCTAGGTACACAATGTGTTAAAATGAAATAATTTGTCAATTTACCTAAAGTAAACACTTGGAGAGAAAAAGATAAACAGATTAAGTATTTGATTTCCATAACTTTCTCGATTCGACGACAAGAACTTTTATTATGCTCGTTAAAAGATTTTCCTACGACCATTTACGAATAAAAAGTAAACACATACAATATTCGAATTTTATTTATTTTGGGACAACTAGATCCAAAGGTTAAAGGTAAGGTAAAGGTACAAAATCTTAGAAGCTACTGTTAGTAAGTACTTAAATACAATTACAAAGGACAAACATCTAATTCTATACACAAGAATGCCCCTGTACCGAGACACCCCGCCTCGTCAAAATAACCAATAGGGAGATCCCTCCCTAGAAATCACCAGACGAACGAAATGTCTCAATACAGGTACACTCAATATTGATTGCTGTAATTTTTTTCTGTGTTAGTATAAATCGATATTATTGATTAGGTAAATATAGGTTACCGAGGGTAGGCGATGGAATGGTCACGTAGGCACCATATTGTTCTAATATACACTCGGGTATAAATTGATGACATTCTAGCGGTGTGGGTACAGTATCAAATAACTTTATGGGCTTAAAAACTGTCTAGGTCTGGATGTTATTAATCCACATAGTCAAACGCTGATTTAAACTTTTACGGTTTACTAAACTAACGACATTAAACTTATACTGTCACTTACGGGGGGTATTCCTCAAAGCGCAACCAACTAAGTTCAACTAAATTACTCCTCGAAGCGCAACCATTAGTTGCGCTCACAAATTCAAATTCAAAATATCATATGTTTATTCAAATTTCATCAATTTCAATTTCAAAGCGCAACCATGATGAAAAATAAAGAGGGGTATGATGGGTATTTTTTTTTCCGGAATATCTTCCGAGATTATCCATTATTCTGAGCTCCCGATATCACGGCGCTTGCAACAGCGTCGAAATATCGGGAGCTCGTATGGATAATCACGAAGATATCCCGTAAGTGACAGTATAAGTTCACATACTCAGTTTTGATTATTAAACTCATCTACGCTCCAAGGATAGACGGACAAGACGAAAAAATAAGAGCTCGATTTTTCCCAAAAACAAATGAATTAACAGCAAATACTGCTTACCATAGGCACTGATTACTACTATCTACAGTCAGAATTCTGGATGCTGTAAAACTAGGGGCTATCATCAAAATAGCCACATCAGCAAGCTCTTAGGTGCTGTAATTGATTTTGAACACTACCTTATTCTTTACCTTACACATTTAAAAAACAATGTTACATTATGACAAGGACTGTTTGCAAGGCAAACCTAATCCAGAATCGGGTTCTCTCACTGCAAAACTCAGTGCCATAGAGCCTCGGACGCTGGCTGTAAAAATCTAACAAAATAAAGTTGATTGCACAAAAAGCTACGTGCATTTGTGCAAACGCATGCGTCTCGTATTTACTGACAAACAAAACCATTGATGCATGTATGTACATAAATCGTAGGTGTATGAGACCGTGTGTTGCCATTCGAACTGAAGAGGATTACAAAGCACTGGAGGGTAATACCCAGACTAGACACATCGATTTGTAATAGGTACAGTTACAAGCACTATATTTGTATAAACTTACTAAAATTCAATCGCGTTTTTCTCATAGAATAACGATTGTAAATTTAGGTGAGACCTGTTATCTATACAAATAAAATTGAAGTGTCTGTCTGTAGTTTTAAAATTATAACAAAAATCATGTCAAAAGGAGTAACTTAGGCTACATTTATTTGAGAAATAGTGTTAGGGTTCCGTGAAAAAAAAACCATTGAAATTGTCAACAAAATGAAATTTTACGCGGAGGAAAGTCGCGGGCAACAGCTAGTAATACGACATTATTTTTAGTATATGCGAAACCTGAATATAGTTTATCCAGAATAAGTAACTGAATCGATTCCAATAATTTTTAAAGCATGTTCTATTTTGTCCCAAAAATATTATTAAAGGCTACAAGTTGTACACCGAGCGATACTAAGTACCTATCGCAATCATTTAGGTATCTACTGCCAAATTATTATTATGAGCTCAAGACGACGCTTGAGGCGCGCGCTCGGGTGCGCCGCGTGGTTACCACATTTTTGTGCGGACAACCAGGTAACAAGACAAGCTTATAACTTTGTCATTTTTCATGATACAATTTTGAAATTGTGTACATAGTTTCTTTACATAAAAATACTAGACAAGTGTTTCAGGTTTCGCGTAAATTAAAACTAATGTTGTAGATAAAAGTGTGAATATGGTTCACAAAATATTATATTCGTAAAAAAATATTTTTTTAAATTAACACTGGAGAGGATCACTTATAAAACTTGCTAAGGGTATAGATGCCACCTACTGCTCGTGGCTGTACCATTATAGGAACTGTGTTATCGTTTCCACTTTTTAATTAGAACTTAGAGCCGACGATCAATATTTCAATTAACGATGGTATAATTGGAGGATGCAGACAGAGGAGCAGTATACCTATTAGTGAACCTATTTCATTTAAGTTCAGTGGACTGACATTTTGCTAACGAAATCTATGTGGACACATTTTCTCTGAAATTCTAGTAACTAAAGTTAACAGTGAAATGAAACATTAAATTGATTGGTAGAATGGAACGTAAGGTGAGTGAATGAGAGGTGGGAGTGTGAGAAAGGAAAAAGAAAAAAAAGAATGGCGGATGATTGCAAAACTAAAGGATAGTCGACGACGTTACGAAGAAAATTTTGTATTTATGGAGCTATAAAGTTCTCCTTCATCTACTTAAAAAATACGTAACTAATTGACAACTGAATTATATAATAACTAGCTTTTACCCGGCTTCGCCCATGCTTTGTTCGGAAATTTGGTTTGGCACACAATATTTTACCTATCAATATTTTTGCGACATAAAAATGTACTGAAATGTTCTAAAGCCTACTCTCATAGTAATCGGCTTTCAAAAATCGAATTTTCAGAGCTTACCAATGAAAAAATTCGTAAGAGGTTTATTTTATGTTAGGATAACATCCAATATCTGTCCATGTTCATGAAAATTCGGCTCTAAAGGTACCCTTTTAGATGTAGCCGAACTACTGAAATTCATTGAGTCGGTCATAATCTGGTAGTATTTACTAGTAAGCTACGCTTTGCGCTTCAAAGGCTTTCCATAAATAGGTTTAATGTAAGTTTTTACGCCACTTTACCGTTTATTATGTAAATAGGAATATTGTAATCATACATAACATCGTGCTTGTGTTCCGCGAAGGGATATATAGAGAAGTATGTCCCACTTATTTTGAGTTATGTTCATTTTTTCACAAGTTATATAATATATGTTAAAAGTTTCTTTTTTACATTGCCCTTTACTATGTTTTTTTTCTGTATCGTGGGTGTGCCTACAAACATTTAAATTCACGTTCACAAATAGCCATACAAATTATATACAACATTATTTTTAGTATATGCGAAACCTGAATATAGTTTGTTCAGAATAAGTAACTGAATCGATTCCAATAATTTTTAAACCAACTGTTATATGTTGTCCCAAAAATATTTAAAAAAGGTGTCCAACTTGTCACCTTTTTTAAATATCACCCAGCGACACTAAGTACCTATCGCAATCATTTATGTACCTACTGCCAAATTATTATTATCAATGAGCTCAAGAAGACGCTGAAGGCGCGTGCGCGGCGACGCCGCGTAGTGACCACTTTTTTGTGCGGACAACCAGGTAACAGAACAAGCTTATAACTTTGTGATTTTTCATGATATAGTTTTGAATTTTTGTACATAGATTCTTTACATAAAAATACTAGACACGTGTTTCAGGTTTCGCATATACTAAAACTAATGTTATATAGTACAGTTACCTGCCGTTTAAGTACTTTTAGGTTTTAAGGCTAAATTGTAAAGTGAATAAAACATTACATATTGCAGTTAAAGCGACTACTGTGTTATTTACCCCTATGAATAAAAATCATATACCTAATTAAAGAAACAATTTTGCGTTCAACTAGGCACATAAATTAACTACGTTGCTTAGTATGAAAACATGAAGTAAGTACTCGAAAATCAATCACAATTTCATCTCAATTAAAGCACTATTGAAACCTCAATTTACTTGTTAATTACAAGTGAATTCAAAGATAAAAACGAGCAATTAAGACGTTATAAGGTAGACAGACATAAAGTTCCTACGACTTGTTGCTGCGGGAGCCGCGAAAGTCTTTCCAAAGCCAGTCTTTTATGATGTCACCGAGGCTTTATCACGTCATTGTAGCCTTTCGCACAACAAAGATACATACAGAAGGCTGGCGCCATACATCATTGACCTAGCTAGCCTTTTGATGATTAATGATGTGGTAAAGACCATGAAACTGTACAACTATCTCTATGGGACCAACATCATAATGGCGAAAAGATATTATGCGGTCCCATACAAAACTTCATTAAATCGTTACCTACTCGACCCATACGCATGAGACGGCTTAATATTTTATGGTCATTACAATGATGATGGATAAAGTAGATCAGTGTATCCATACCCTTGAATAAGTCATTGGTGTGTTGTGTCGGGAAAAGTCAAGCCGCCTTGAGAGCTTTCATCGAAAACGCTGCCTAATCACTTTGAGGTAGAACAAAACAATGCATGGTGTGGGATATTCCTCTTTTATAGATCTACAAAAAAGTCCGCGATGGCATATGTCTATCTTTAATATATACAGGGTAAGAGATAGCCCTGACCGAGTGCATTCAGCTCTTTATTTTGATTCACCGGAATTTTTCTCAGGAATTTTTTTATTGTTTTTTCAGTTACTATTTCTTTATTTCAATGTAAAATCATATTTTCTGTACGCAGCACTCCATTTACGTATATAATACGGTTAAAATAAAAAAAACCAACAATGAATGTTGAAATACTCTAACGAACGACGCGTTTTCACGCGTCGTTCGTTAGAGTATTTCAACATTCATTGTCAGCTGTTACCGAGCCTAGCTACCGAGTTCATCGAACTCGTCATCGCGTTTACCGTTCGCTACCTGCGTTTTGCCACGGTAACGATACATTGAGTATGAGGAAATAAAACAAATCCAATTTATTGGATTCCCATAACCTTCCTGAAATAATTTCTTGTACCGGTCATCTTAGTATGATATACTGAATGCACCCCGTCAGCGGAGGGCTGGCCATTACACCCTGTATAATAAAAAGACTTTTGGAGCAAATGGAGGTGACTACTGGAAGGTATTTGTTTTCTTTTTGGGTGTTGTTGGAAGGTTGCAATTGCATTGTTTTTTTATATTTTAGAGTAAATTTCAAGGTCGCGCCTTTTTGTTTTGTGTTTATTCTCTTTAGGTAGATTGATAGATACTATAGTTATTAATAAAATTGTTTTATATCATTAGAAAATTGAACCCGTGCAAAGCCGAGACAGGTCGCTAGTTATGTTTAAAAACAAGGTGGGGTCCGATAGACACGCGTCTACTTACACCGAATGCAAAAGTACTCATGCCTGACATTTGTCTGCCAAGATTGGCGCCTTTGTTTTCGTTCTTTGTGTGAAGTTGACCTTCTGTAAAATTTATATGCTATACCATTGGTATCGAGCCTCATATCCACACTGTATTAAAACATGTAATTAGATTTTGTAAGTACAGCTTTGCTATATTAAAAGGGAATGTTTTATATGATATTAATTAAAATGGTGTAATAAAAGGGTTTATTTCGTCGTGTATCTAATTAATGACTGTCAAAGGGTTTTTGATGTAATTAATATTAAGGGAATAAATATGGGACGAGAGAAACATTCTAATTAACTATGACGCAGTAATGGGCTCATTAAAAATGATTTAAGTACCTAATGTCCACAACTTTGACAACCGTAGAGTAGGTAATATAATGGTGTCCATAGGTTTAATTTTCAAGCGAATCGGGATGCGTGATTTAAATACTTCTTTCAACGACCAATATCGTCTCCATGCCCAGTTTATTCTACGATCTACTTCTTGTTTTCTGTGGGTCTGAAATGAAATGCTTTGCCCAAGATAATCAAAACGCCAACAAAAGCAGTCACCTACAAACTTCAAGCCTTCCAACAAGCAATGGAAAGGAGTAAGTTAGGAATTAAACTGCGAGACCGTAAAAGAAGCAAAGACGGCTATGCACTAACATATTAGATGCTGTGGAATTAGCTTGCAAGTTGAAATGACGATGGGCAGGACACGTGGACGACAGATGGACGCTGGAGTGAGAGGGTTCTCCATTGGTAACCTCGCGATGCACCACGCACTCGAGGCAGACCCAGGCGTCATTGTTGCGATGATATTGTGGCCGTGACCAGACCCACCTGGACTAGAATAGCCCAAGACAGAGAGGAATGGCATAAGATGGAAGACCTTCGCCCTTAAATGGGCACCCAAATATAGTAATTGAACGAATTATGTAGCAAACTTATTTTATTTTATATTTTGAAGTCGATCTATTTATTTAAAAATGTCATTTTGTTTATTTAATTATTGTTAAAATGTATGTTCAATTATTACGAATGAATTTATTAGTTTTAAGAACCAAATGAATGTTTTTATTAAGATATTATTTAATGAATTATAATGTATTTTTTTGGGAATTAAAAGGCTTAAATAATAATGTCGACAATAACACATTTATTTTATAGAATAAATTCGAATTAAATGTAATACATAACAACCGTCCTATAAATTGTGTCGAATAAACTTGTTAGGATATTTTAAATTTGGTAGGTACCTAGGTTCTAGGTAGAATCGCATGTAATTAAAAGAGTGATGAAAATAAATTTTGATGGATGGAGAGGGAGAGGAAGACAAAAAAAGAGATGGAAGTATTGTATGAGGAATGATATGA
The DNA here is from genome assembly GCA_905163415.1 of Noctua fimbriata. Classification (NCBI taxonomy): domain Eukaryota; kingdom Metazoa; phylum Arthropoda; class Insecta; order Lepidoptera; family Noctuidae; genus Noctua; species Noctua fimbriata. Next base: position 4,332,744 of record LR990929.1, on the reverse strand, counting down.
AGGAAAAAGGAGTAAATGACAGCGGGACGATTGACAGGGGAGAATGGAAGAAAAAAACGTATTGCGCCGACCCCAAATAACATGGGACAAGGGCAGGACGATGATGATGTGGTACCTAGGTACAACAAACAATGCGCTGTTACGAAATCCCACTAGAATTGTCTACAACACTAGTAGTTTCAGTTTCGGAAGCGCATCAATAACTTTTAGTTGTACAACACAACAACACAACACACACAACAACACCACCACTACAACATAAAATCCGGAATCGACAGTTAAAATTAGCTTTGCCTTCGTTTTTGCGTCTTCTGCAGGCTTTGTTTCAGTATCGGGCACTGGCTTGATGTAATGCATCATGCCTTCTAGGACTAACAAGTTCTCCGCGGCAAAACTCCACTCATCATAATTTTCCCTGTCTTTCAGCTTGGGAACACTTTGCAAATAGTTCACAGCCATTATCTACACGAAAGTTCAACACTTTTCTTAAACTGTAACACGATATTAGAGTATCAGGACGGTGACCAGTCAGCTCACTTTCAAAGTGAAAGCTCGTGAAAATACACAAAAGAAGTTGGCAGATTCGTCTCAGAACTAAATTGTTGGAGTTTTTCTTGTTTATCTCTCTTAACTTTATAAAGTTTAATATATGTATGTATATAAGTATTTATTTTTAATTTTTTTAGTTATTAATATTTTCTAGTCTTTTTTTTCTGTTATTGCACCTACTGTATATTGTCTCTGCATCACCCTAAGGTAGACTGGTAGAAAATGCCTATGGCATTAAGTCCGCCTTTGTGCAGTTTTTTTTACTTGTGCATAAAGTTTTAATAAATAAATATTACTTAAGAAAATAAAGATATTCGCCCATAATCTATTGAAACGCACACTTTTGGTTAACGACTAGTTTTTAATGAATGAGTAAAGTACAAGAATAATACATCGATGGCGTTACTAGTTCTATAATGTGATAGGGGTGAGACTTCTAACCCATTAAGGCTGAGTACTACATCTAATTTTATCGACAAAAAAAATAATATGGGGGGTTGAACCCCCCCCTAAAAATTATGGCTATTTTAATATTTTTTTTAATGTACTACGGCGCGCTTGATACTTTATGTGATATCAAAGGTTGTATGCGTCGTAGAAACAAAAAAAAAACAACAAACGGTAGCTAATAACCTTGGCTAACTAATTCATTACTTTTTTTATATGTTTGATAATGTTTTGGTGAGAAAAAAAAATCATTTCTGAATTATTTTTACCGAAAAAATCGCTATTTTTCAATATTTTCACGTATTACTCAAAACTATGTCCCATAAAATTATTAATAATTTGCGCTCACTTAAAAGTATTTGAGTTATTCTTTCTAACGATACCAAAAACATCACCATAACATTACAAATTCAAGTATTAAGAACCATTAACCATTAACCATATCATAACAAAAGCAGGTAACAAAACGAGGTATGCGAGCGGGTAAGAAAACTTACAACGTAATGTAACAGACAAGGATAGAAGATGACACCACATGCTGTGAGGTGTGCGAGAGGGTAAAAAAACGTACAATGTAATGTAACAGACAAGGAAAAAAGATAAATACACCACGTGGGGTAAAGCGGTTCTTGTCACCATTGTCGGGTATTATTAGTCGTTACAAATCTGTGACTGCTAACACACCTTGTTAAATTTCTTCTCACGCTTTTCGTGGACAAGTTTCGCTATGGCTAATCGTCGTAATTATGACGAATATGCTGCGGATATTCATTTCGTATATGGTTTTTGCAATGGCAATGCCAGTGCAGCAGTGCGCGAGTACCGTAGAAGGTTTCCAAACCGACCCACATCGAGTTATCATACGTTTATTGATATTCACGCAAGATTGGCAAATTATGGTATAAGAAGACCAGCTCCAGAACGTGTTCGCGATCTACCAGTGGCAGCGGAAGAGGACGTGTTAAATCTCATACACAGAGATCCTAGATTAAGTTTGAAACGCCTTTCAAGAATGACGGGCCTGGGGTACTGGACTATTTCAAAAATATTACACCGAGAAGGATTACATCCTTTCCACTTCCGGAGAGCACAGGAAATAACAGGCCAAGATAATTACGCGCGGTGTGTTTTTTCCTCTTGAATAAATTGCAGAGTGCGTCGCAATCCCGATTTCCTTGCTAAGATTATGTGGACAGACGAAGCAAAATTCACAAGGCGAGGAATTACAAATTTTAGAAACCAACATTTATGGATGGCTGAAAATCCTCATGCTGTACGAACATCGACATTCCAACACGAGTTTTCAATAAATGTATGGGCTGCCATGATTGACGATATTTTAATAGGGCCCATTGAATTGCCAGAGAGATTAAATGGGCCTACATTTCTGCATTTTCTGCAAAATGAATTTAACGAAGAACTCATGAGTTTGCCACTAAGCTATCGGCGCCACATGTCGCTACAATTAGACGGTGCTCCTGCTCATTTTGCCTTGAGTGTTCGCCAATATCTAAACGAAGTCTTCCCGAGATGGATTGGACGCGGCGGAACAGTTGCTTGGCCTCCACGTTCGCCCGATTTGACGCCTTGTGACTATCATCTTTGGGGATGGTTGAAGCAAAAAGTTTATTTCGTCGAGGTAAACACGAGAGAAGAGCTCCGGGAAAGAATTAGGATCGCCGCCGACGAACTTCGATCTGATCCCGCGGTATTAAGACGAACCACGCGACAAATGGCTATAAGAACCACCGCCTGTTTACAAAACAGAGGAGAACACTTCGAACAGTTAATCAATTAATTTTAAGCATTAAAATGTTTTGTTTGATTGTATTTTTCAGTAGGTTTGATTTTAAATAAATGTAAAGAACATATGAGTATTACTGGTTTCATTTACAAATAATGTCAAGTATGAGTATTGAGCTTACATAGGGGAAACTACTTAGAATTGATGATGTTATGGTGATGTTTTTGATATCGTTAGAAAGAATAACTCAAATACTTTTAAGTGAGCGCAAATTATTAATAATTTTATGGGACACGACGTAAAAATAATTCAGAAATGATTTTTTTTTCTCACCAAAACATTATCAAACATATGAAAAAAGTAATGAATTAGTTAGCCAAGGTTATTAGCTACAGTTTGTCGTTTTTTTTTTTTGTTTCTACGACGCATACAACCTTTGATATCACATAAAGTATCAAGCGCGCCGTAGTACATTAAAAAAAATATTAAAATAGCCATAATTTTTAGGGGGAGGGGGTTCAACCCCCCATATTATTTTTTTTGTCGATAAAATTAGATGTAGTACTCAGCCTTAACGGGTTAGAAGTCCCACCCCTATCACATTGTATATTTTGTTACCAAAGTATAACAACTAAAACATACAAGTAAGGAGTTCAAAAACTTGCGCCAGTCTGCATACTCAATACCCGTCGAACTCTCCAGGGGTACACGTCACATTCCCCTTACATCTTCTCCATGGCTAAAAATAGCTCCCCTACCCACTTTCCGCCGCAATCTATAAATACATGATTTATAACTCGTTCGTGTATTTCAATACGTCCCTAAGGATCCTCAGGGAATCTTAAGTCGAGGGCGTCTCATTATATACCAAGGAAAGCCGTTGAGATTTTATTCCTGTACGTATGTATATAGAAGGGAAAGTTATTGCGTGCCAATTAAAATAATAAATATCCACGAGGGCCTTTTTTTCGAGATTGCCAGCCATGGAGGTTGTACTTGCAAATATAATATAAAACTGAAAAATGCAAAAAATTGTAACACACTCAAAACATTGTGATGATGGATGCATTGAATAGTACGGGATTAAAAGAAGTATTTAAAGTAAAGTAATAACATTAAAAAAATGTATTTAAAAAAAATCTTGTGAAAAAGCTGAAACTTTGACTCCCAATATCTCCGTAACTAGAAGGTTCCCAGCCCCCGTAGCATGACCACCGTAGACAAGGATTTCTTTGACGGAAGAATCGACAAAATGACAGATAGAAAAGAAAGCAAAGAAATCTGTCATTGTGTCGACACAACTGTCATTTTGTCGATTCTTCCGTCAAAGAAATCCTTGTCTACGGTGGTCATGCTACGGGGGCTGGAATGGTCTAGAACAAAAAAGTGATCGCAATGACGGAGAGTACAAATGCCTTTCGGCTTCGTTAAGGGTCTATTTACACCCTTTATATCCTTGACCCCTGTACTATTCAATGCTATCAGCACAATGTTTCGTGTGCGTTACATTGAGTGTTACCGTAAACCGTGATGTTTCACCCCAAAAAAAGTCGTTTCCGAGCAATGTTTTTTAACTTAATTTGATGTACAGAATGCTTGGTTGACGGCTTCATAAAGGACCCGTTTACACCTTGTATTTATAAACTTAATGTTACGACATCGTACTCGATGATGATAAGCCTTACCAATAGGAACTATTTATATCTTTTTTATTGCCCCGAGGCAGTTAAGGATCCTTATCTTATTGTTTATTTGTTCCGAAATGAGCAAATAAATCCGAATGATTTTATTCTTCTTTGTTAGAAAACGGCAAAACTAAACTCATAATGATAATAATGTATGTGTTTATTATTTAGACTTTATATTCTTTGTAATGTTAAAGAAAATGTTTGTTAACAAAGTTTTCAGTATTTTTTTTTTAAACCTTGCCCCACACTAGAAATTTCACCGGTACCATGGGTGCGTTTACAGACATTTAAACTCACATACACGAATAGCCCGGAACAACTACCAATAGGCCACACAAATATTTGTTCCATGCGGGAATGGAACCCACGACACACAGCGCAGCAGTCAATCGCTCAGCCACTGCGCCAACCGTGCCGTCTTATTTTCATAACAAAGTTTTATCAGTTGGTCTAGACAAAGTTACATTAAAATTGGCGATAACTATGAGGGAAACGTCAAAATTGTGTGACGTAAGCGTTGAAAGCCATTCTAGAAATACCATATATAAAATAAAAACCTTCAGTTATATGTATGGAGGGCCACTCCAATTTTTATCATAATTTCACATCATGTTTGTGTAGCGGTTTATAAAGGCACCTACTCTCCAAATTTCAAATGTATGGTGCTAAAAGTATCGGAGTAAAATGGCTGTGCCATACGGACAGACAGACAGGACGAATCTATGCAAAAAAGACGATTTTGCTGTCAAGTCGAACGTGAAAACTCAAAACAGTGCAGTGCCGTAATCTTCCAACTCAACACGCGTGCCTTGAAGTGGCCCTCTTTCTAGAACTACGCTACGTAAGGGATAAAAATGTCTACCAAAGTATACAAACAATTTATTTGGAAACTTTATACTGTTCTAGCTGATCCAACAATCGTTGTCTTGTGTCGATGAAGTTTTTCAATTTTCCTGGTTTTCCAATACTCATGCGTAAAAAGTACCAGGCTGTCATAAATAGGTAGGAAAAACACTATCAGTTTGCCTTTTTTGGATGTCGTCAACAGAGTCATTTAACAGGTTCCAACTAAAAAAAATGAAGAGAGTAGTACCTCAGTAGTCGCGGGCGACCACTAGACTAACAAGGCAGTCCAAGGCACTTATCATTAACTAAATATAAACTTCTGAAAATATATAAACATCAACACCTCTACTTTTACTGAACACATACTGAAAACTGTACCACATTTCCACATCATACTACTTTATCACCGTTTTCATTCTCCAGGGCAATGTAAATCGTATTATTGAAAGGTCGGATGACGCGGGTAGGATCGGATCGAGACAAAAACTACTCTCACAGCAACATGTGCCTTGATTTTCTAAAGGGCCTCGTGACATGAATTCATAAAGCCATTTTGATAACCGACGTACACATATATTAGACATTTTATATTTTATCTTTACGCTTGTTTCGGGTAAGATCGTGATTAGAATTTTAACTCGTTACAATGGCATGTTGAAGCTTTTTTGACTGTTTAGACATTATGCTAATTAAGAAGGTAATTTGAACACATAATAAACATAACATCACGCCTGTAATCCCCTAAGAGTTAGGCAGAGGTGTACTTAAAAGTACCTCCACATTTCGCCAAATTTTTTTTTTTAACGTTCCGTCTGATAGGGTGCGAGCCTACTGCCATCAACCGGGCCAAAAACCAGACTCTGTGGCTCTGTGATAATTAAAAACCTAATGACACTTTACCCGACCATGGAATCGTACCCAGGACCTCATGTTCAGCAACGCCGCAGCAACCGCTCGACCAACGAGGCAGTCATATCTGTATGTGTGTGTGTGTGTATTTTTACCAATCCTTCCAACTTGACAGAAACTCAATGATTATACAACATTATTTTTAGTATATGCGAAACCTGAATATAGTTTGTTCAGAATAAGTAACTGAATCGTTTCCAATAATTTTTAAACCATGTTATATTTTTTCCCAAAAATATTTCAAAAAGTTAAAAGTTGGACACCGAGCGACTTTGAATACCTATCGCAATAATTAAGGTACCTATTGCCTAATTATTATTATCAATGAGCTCAAGATGACGCTGGAGGCACGCGCTGCTTTGTGACAATGTTTTTGTGCGGACAACTAGGTAACAGAACAAGCTTATAACTTTGAGATTTTTCATGATACAGTTTTGAAATTTTGTACATAGATTCTTTACATAAAAATACTAGACACGTGTATCAGGTTTCGCATATACTAAAACTAATGTTGTATTACCAAAATGATAACAGTCTTAGCTTTTTATGAGAATAACGCCATTATTATGATCGTTTAAAACTTCCATAATTATAAAAGCACATAAGCATTTTAAGTTATTTGGACTAAAGCCATACTTACGCGTAAGTACATGACATCTCTGAATTTCATTTTTAAATCAGCACACCAATCGCAAAATCTTGCTTCAACAAAGATCTGTATGTTTGTTGAAGCAAGAGTGCCTGTGCACGTGTTTAAATAATGCACAATTCTTTAATACACGGGGTGTAACAGGATAAGCGCAATACCTCCTAGGTGGTGATTATGACCATCAAACGGGACTACTTAATAGGCTTCTTTTGAGTTAGCTCGTTTCATCGTCAACCTCATCTCTGTCCTCAGGACTAGATTGAGGTCAAGAGTAAGCCCGTTTAGTATAAAAAAAAACTTTGCCTTTGGAACGTGGGTCGAAAAAAATCGGTATCTTCACACTAATTGCGTCTGCGTATGGTTCCTACTCTGTTACACCCTATAGAAAGATGTATGAGGTGGGAAACTACTGAGTTACCTTACACAATGAGAAAACACGGCTCTCTTAGTTATGTCCTGTTGAAATACAAACCATACATTTTTAAACAATTGTTTTTAAACAAAATGTATATGTATAGTTTACCTACTTGGTGTGTTTTACCGTTTTTTTTTTCGGACGGGAACTCATCAAATGACCCCCCCCCCCCCGCGCTCTGGGCGGAGCGGAAGGGAGTGTCAGACTTGTAGAGTACGATAGGTCTTGGTAATAATATATGTCAAGGATCTATAAATGACAAATGACAGCCGGGACTGGGTGCTTTACGAGGCCCGAAGAATCAAGGTATGTAAGTAGGTGGTCATCCATCCACAGACCGACCTAGGCAAACGCAGACCTGAAGATTGATCCGAGCGGCTGTTATTAGTAGGTAAAACACTATCTACAAAACTAAAATGTCCTGTACCTATTTTCAAAGCTAATCTCGAAAACTCCTGAACAAATTTTAACATACACCATGTTTTTCTGACTCTCATGTTTCAATCTTGCTAGTTTTTCTCACATTAATAACCGGAGTGGCAAGCACCGTTAGGCTACTCATTAACTAATGAAGATGCTATGTATAAACACGTATGTACATATATTATGTACATGCCGCTAACATCATTTATCAAAGTAATGATAATAAGATGGGGCGAGGTTATTTTCCTTATGTTTTCTCCATCTTTTCTTATCTAACCTTTCGGATGAAATTAACTCTTATCATGAAAAATGATGAAGGCTCAGCTGACTTTTACGAATCGGTATTGATGTTCCTATTTAGCTATTTATTACAATGTTTTTCAAAGTTTTTTACAACGATCGAAAATGTACCGTGTATCTTTAAAGCTAAAGTTCAACTTTATATTTACTACTAGCTCCCCTAATGGAAGTTCTCTAGGTTTCAATGTAATAGCAGAAGCAGCCTATCTAAATGAGTTATCGTTTTCTCAATAAATACAAATGGCGCAAAATACTTTTTTGCGAAAAAAAAACCGACTTCCAAATAAACACTAAAATAACTTTCTGAAGTCGGTGGCAAAAAAGTCAATGTAACAAACATAGTCACAGACTTCCGAAAGTAAAGCTATTTTCGAATTTTTATAGTGATTATTTGGAAGTCGGTTGTTTTTTTGGTTATTTAGATTTATTGAGAAAATGTTTTATTTTGTTTTTTTTTTGATTTTACCCTTTTTAGTTGTAGACTCACAAATTCTTGTTATTCTTGTTATTTTACATTGTAACTAGAAGTTATTAAGGACCATCATGTCAAAGAAATTTTCAAATCGGTTCATAAATGACGGAGTTATGAGGAAACAAAAATAAAAAAATAAAAATAAAATACATCATCATCTGCCTAGCCTTTTTCCCAACTATATTGGGGTCGGCTTCCAGTCTAACCGGATGCAGCTGTATACCAGTATTTTACATGGAGCGACTGCCTACCTGACCTCCACAACCCAGTTAGTACTGGGTAATACGATACCCCTTGGTAAGACTGGTTGTCAGACTTTTTGGGCCACTGACTACTTAACGACTGTCAAAGATCTACAAATGACAGCCGGGACCAACGGCTTAACGTGCTTTCCGAGGCACGGAGGAAACTCGGTATGTAATGGGCGGTCACCCATCCACAGACCAACCTAGGCAAGCACGGCTTAACCTAAAGATCGGCCTGAGCGGCTGTTATTATTTGGCTACGAGCTCCTCAAAAAAAAAAAAAAAATACATATACATATAAAATACACCGAATTGAGAACCTCCACCTTTTTTTGAAGTCGATTAAAAATGAGAAGTCAAACTTATGAACTAACAAGCGACTTCTAAAAAAATACAAAACAAATTACTTATGTTAGTTGAATTGTTTTTTTGCCACCGATTTCCAAAATATTTTTTTTTTTACTTTTTTGGTTTTAACAACAATTTACTAAGCAGATACCTGCTAAAAATAATAAAAAGGTGATAATAAAGTTGATACCTAATCTTCATAATTACCTTACCTACATAGAGTAGAAAATGGCCATATTTCAAATCTGATAAGAACACACCGAGTACTAATATTCACGCACATTATGCCATTATAAGAATCATCTCCACCTTCTTTACCTCCAAAATATAAATCAATAATCACATGCACGTATCTCCTTGAACGGGGGTAGTTAACCAAATAACCATGGGAAAGAAAAGAAAGAGAGAAAAAATATTTCTTTGTTTCTTTTTTGGGCATTTAACACGCTTCTAGGCCCCAAAAGGTTATCCAGTTATCCAGAAATGTTCCTAATAGAACACTCATATATTACCAGTTATGTTTAAGTCCCATTTTATACGGTACGAGCCTGTTGACATCAATCGAACCCAAATCCTGACACCGTGGCTGTTGTAGAGAAATTACTGAAAGAAAAATGTAATAACACTTTGCCCGACTGGGAAATCGAACCAGAGACCTCATGCTCAGCATTCGCACCAACTACCACTAGACCAACAAGCCAGGCGAGGTATTCATTTATTTACGAATGAACAAGAAACACGTGCAGCGTGCACCACTCGACCCAAAAAATATCTAAGTATATTAATACGACCTAAAAATATCCAAGTATACAACATAATTTTTAGTATATGCGAAACCTGAATATAGTTTGTTCAGAATAAGTAACTGAATCAATTCCAATAATTTTTAAACCATGTTATATTTTTTCCCAAAAATATTTAATAAAGTTAAAAGTTGGATACCGAGCGACTTTGAGTACCTATCGCAATAATTTAGGTACCTACTGCCAAATTATTATTATCAATGAGCTCAAGACGACGCTGGAGGTGCGCGCTGCGTGGTGACAACGTTTTTGTGCGGACAACTAGGTAACAGAACAAGCTTATAACTTTGAGATTTTTCATGATACAGTTTTGAAATTTTGTACATAGATTCTTTACACAAAAATACTGACACGTGTATCAGGTTTCGCATATACTAAAACTAATGTTGTATAAAGAGGTATGTTTGTATGTAGGGGGTAATCTTCGGAACTACTGAGCCGATTCCAAAAAATCTTTCACTAACAGGAAGCTACCTTATCCCCGAGTGTTTAAAGTTACATTTAAAACTTTCTCGTGAGTACATTCCTTACATAACGGGAGCGAAGCCGCTAGCAAAACCTAGTAGTAAATGAACGTATATAAATGTACCTACATACATTTTATTTTTTGTTTATAGGTCTTCCGTGACAATTCGTGCTTACCAACATACCTAATCCGTCTGTGATATTTGATAAAACCGACACACTCCGAATCCAGCCTGCTAATCCGATTAGAGTTGCCAATGCCTAATGTCACGGGTGCAACTAATATTATCGGGATTCTATTTCTATATGGCAAAACCTCAGTACATATCTAATAATTTTAGCACACGGTTGGCGCAGTGCGTTGCGTGTCGCGGGTTCGATTGCCAGACGGAACAATATTTTTATGCTCTACAGGTAGTTTTTCCTGGCTGTTTGTGTATGTGAGCTTAAATGTTGGTATACGCACCCACGATATCTACAGGAGATGGTAGAAGGACGCGGTGTAAGTGACTTCACGGATTCAGATTACCAGATACTTATTTTTGTATAACTAACTTGGACGGTATTTTTATTAGTGGCCTAAAACACCCACAACATCATCAGCCTTTTCGGCTTCTAGTCTAACCGGATGCAGCTGAATACCAAAATTTCACATGCAGCGACTGCCCATCTGACTACCACAACCCAGTTACTGGGTAATACGATACCCTTTGGTAAAAAAGGTGGTCATACTTTCGAGTTCTAACTACTTCTTTCGGCACGGTTGGCGCAGTGACTGAGCGATCGGCTGCTGCGCTGCGTGTCGCGGGTTCGATCCCCGCACGGAATAAATATTTGTACGATATCCAGGTAGTTGTTCTGGGTCTGGCTGTTGGTGTACGTGAGTTTAAATGTTTGTAAACGCACCCACGATACAGGAGAAATTCCTAGTGTAGGGGATAATTTAAAAAAAAAAAAAAAATGTAGGTACTGACTTTCAAAAATCCAGAAAATATATGTGGTACCAACAGTTTAACTTGCTTTCCAAAACACGGAGGACCTCTAAAGGGTGTAACAAGAAACTTAACGAAGCCGAAAGGCACTCGTTCTCCCTGCGATTGCGATATTTTTTTTGTTCTGATACTACCTGGAGACTCTCATACTGATCATACCTGGGAACCTTCTTGTTACGGAAATATTGGGGGTCAAAGGTCCAACTTTTACAAAAATATTTTTTTAAATACATGTTAATGTAAGATTTTTACTTTAAACACCTCCAAGACCCACTTACTATTCAATCCATCCATTAGCACAATTTTTTGACTGCGTTGCATTGAGTCCTACCGTAAAACTTGATTTTTCACCCCAAAAAAAGTCGTTTCCTTGCAATAATTTTTGCGTAAAGTTACTTAGTTTAATGTACACAATGCTTGGTTGATGGCTCTGTGGAGGGTCCGTTTACACCCTGTATATGAAATGGATCCTATCCACGGCCGACCTCGGCAACCGTAGCTTGCCCCATGCGGTTGTTATAATTTAGCCACGAGCTCCTCTTTAACACGGATTAGTAAATACAGACATAGCAAAAACGCTGAGTATTCTCCGAACTCGCCAAGCAGAAACCAAATCAAAGAAAAACAAATTTTCTTGGATAAACACAATTTGAATGCTCTGTCCGTGTTGGTTTTTGCTCCACTCTACACTCTCCAGCATTCGACGCTACTTCTGTTAGCATTTTTTGTAATGCATCTGAAACGTGCACGGAATTGTAAAATGGAGGAAATAAATGCATGGACGCATACAACAGCTGTCTCTATTTGTGTTGTTGTTTCATGTTTGTCAATTTAGTTTCAGTGTTCGTAAAATTGTTGAGAATGTACGAGTTCGGAGTTGTGAGACGGTTTTTAGTTTTTTTTTTATTGTTTCACTTGAAATTTTATTTTTATTTTGTACTATTCGAGAAAACTTCAGAATTCTTAAACAGTAAGAATTCGGAGGCCATTTACAAATTTCAGCAGATAAAATTTGGGGGTATTCGTCAAAGCGCAACTATTTTTAAGCGCAACTAAATTATTCCTCGAAGCGCAACCACGATGAAAAATAGAGAGGGGTATGATGGATTCATTTTGTTTTCAATCATGGTTGCGCTTTGAGGAATAAACATATAATATTTTTAATTTGAATTTGTGAGCGCAACTAATGGTTGCGCTTCGAGGAATAATTTAGTTGCGCTTTGAGGAATACTCCGAAATTTGGTCTCTCTGTTTTTGCACAGTTTCTGTATAGATTCATTTAGTGATATAATCAAGTTAACAGAAAGTATTGATCAAGTTTCTGTATCTCAATCGCAAATAGCTTCTGTTGAGGACTGTCATAAAATATTAACTTCCTCGGAGCAGGATCTACTTATTTTTACGCAAAACATACGCAGCATAAACTGCAATATGCCCGAGTTAGACATTTTATTAAAAAGGATGAAGCTGAAGTGTGACGTTGTCATATTGACAGAATGCTGGCTATCAAATACAACTATAATACCGAATCTTTCAGGGTATTGCTATGTAGGATCTGAATTAAATACTAAACAGAATGATGGTGTAGTAATTTATTACGATGAAAATCTTAGTGTAAATATTGAGAAACCAGTCATGCAAGAATGTAACAGTTTGGTTGCTGTAATTGAAAACCGTATCGCTATACTTGCTATTTATCGATCACCTTCCTATAAGAACATCGACCAATTTCTAGCATCACTAGATAATGCCCTAAATAAACTTACCACCTTCGAACATGTAATAGTGATGGCCTTTTACCGGCTCATACTTTAATTACTCGGAGTATTAGTGATACTTGTCTGGATCATGCACTAGTTAGAACAAACTACCCTTGCACCACCATTGTACCTCACACTACTTTAACAGACCACTACCCCGTTCTATTAAACATTAACTTGAAGAAAACCAGGCATTATGCGTTTTCTAGAACAACAAAAACTGACAAAGTTGGTCTGCTACAGAATTTAAAAGACACTGATTTCAGCTCAATTAGTAATTTAGTAGATCCAAACGCCTCCCTAAACTACTTCACGCAATCTATACAACAAGCAATTGAAAATAACACAACCGAAATAACTATACCTAAGCGCCACAGGATAATAAAACCTTGGATGACACAAGGGTTGCTACGTTGTGTCAGACATAGGGATAAGTTACATAAAAAATTAAAAATGGATCCAGCTAGCGATACTTTAAAACTCACGTATAGTCGATACAGAAACTTTTGCACGGCCATAATAAGGAAAGAAAAAAGAGCATACGAGAAAGACGAACTTCAAGCAGCAAAACGGGATAACAAAAAACTGTCGAAAGTAATAAAAGACATCACCAACACGTCAAAAATATCTATTTCTCCAAAAGAATTACTCGCCTTGTCAACAACTCCTGAAAAATCCCTTAATGAAGTTAATAACTTCTTCGTTAACGTAGGAAGGTCATTAGCAGATAAAATTCACAAAAAAAATACACAAACGTTTAACAGCAACACACAAACTACAAGTACTGACACGGATACGGTTAATTCATTCGTTTTAATGGATACCACTGAAGCTGAGGTTGAACGTCTTATCCTTGACTTAAAGGTTAACTGTGCTAGTGGGTGCGATAATATCAGAAGTGAGTTTTTAAAAACTTACAAAACCGTTCTTGTACCACCTATTACTAAAATATTTAACAGCTGCCTGCAAAAGGGAGTATTCCCTGATTCTTTGAAGAAGGCAGTTATTTGCCCGATTCATAAGAGTGGTGACAGAAATCGTATCAATAATTATAGGCCAATATCTATTTTGCCGGCTCTTTCGAAGGTACTCGAAAGAATTATTAACCTAAGATTGGTAGATTATTTAGAAAAAAAATCATTGCTATCTTCCAATCAATTCGGCTTTCGACAGGGTAAGTCGACTGAGCAAGCAGTTAATAAACTGACAAATTACATAAGTTCAAACCTAGATAAGAGAAAAAAATGTATCGCTATCTTTCTCGACTTAGCAAAGGCCTTCGATACGATTTCTGTCTCCCTCCTCCTGGATAAGCTGGAGAGGTTGGGAATTAGAGGTACGCAGCACGAGCTTTTCAAAAGTTATCTTACTGGGTGATCTCAATGTGTTCGTCTTGATGCACATAGGAGTGATGACCTCCCAATAACGCACGGAGTGCCACAGGGCAGCATCTTGGGGCCGACCTTGTTTCTGGTATACATCAACCAACTCACGAATATTAATCTGTCCCAAGGCGAAATAATCTCCTTCGTAGATGATACTGCCCTCTGTATTGCTGCCGATACCTGGGAAGAGGCTTTCAGTGCTGCTCAGCTTGGTTTTGATGTAGTTGGAAAGTGGCTGCAGAGTAATATTCTTACTTTAAATGTAGATAAAACCAAGTATGTCTGTTTCGAAATTAGGAATGTAAGTGGAGTCGCTAATACCCTAAAAATCGTCTCACACGAGTGTCAAGTAAAATCAGTCTGCCCATGCCCTTTGCTTGAGCGTGTACAGACGATTAAATACCTAGGCGTAACAATTGATACTAATCTTAATTTCAAAGAATACATTAAACTCCTATGTGGAAGGATCCGAAAATTAATATTTGTATTTAAAATTTGGCGGCATGTCGCTGACCAACTACTGAAACAGATTTATTATGCTCTCTGTCAGTCGCTTTTGTCGTACTGTATTTCCTCCTGGGGTGGCTCCTCTAAAACATCTTGAGATCGCCCAACGTGCAGTTCTAAAGGTCAGCACTTTCAAACGTATTTTTTTCCCCACTGCTCAACAATACAAGAATTGTGAGGTCCTGACTGTAAGACAGCTGTATATATTAAATGTTACTCTCCTACAACACAGTAAACAAAACTTTAAACCGTTAAATCTACAAACACGGAAAAAAGATAGGGTCTGTGTCAGAAAAGATTTTACTAATACTAAATTCAGCACAAGATTTACTAACTTCTTTGGACCTTACATCTACAATAAGATAAACAAAGCTATACACATCTACCCTTTGAATAAAACACAATGTAAGAAAAAGTTAACTGAATACTTACAAAAACTCTCTTACGAAGAGACTGAACTTCTACTACATATACCAAGGTGATTGTCTGCTTCCCACAGATACACACCCTCTCACACTCACGCACCCACATTATCATATTACACAAAGAGAGGACATACTCACTATTCAGAATTTATTTTATTTTATTTTAAGGGTTTTGATTATTTTGTATCACCGATTTTATTGTAATGATTTTGTTAATTTATTTCGTAGGTTTTATTTTATTGACTTTATTTAAATGCTTTAATTGTAATTATTGTATTAATTTATGTTAATTGGTTGTAATTTAATTTAATGATTATTATTTAAATTATTTAATTGTAATGATTTTATTATTCTTAGAAACTAGATTTTAATGATTTTATTTTTTACTAGCGACCCGCCCCGGCTTCGCACAGGTGCAATATATACATATAAACCTTCCTCTTGAATCACTCTATCTATTAAAAAAAACCGCATCAAAATCCGTTGCGTAGTTTCAAAGATTTAAGCATACAAAGGGACATAGGGACAGAGAAAGCGACTTTGTTTTATACTATGTAGTGATGATTATTTATTGGTAAAATTTTATAAAAAGGTTAACATTTCTGCTTGATGGCTGCCATAAATTATTAATTATTTTGAGGGGATTGGCGCTGATAGCCGAAATACAGGCTTTTGCCTAGTTCGGCTACAGATGTTAAATTCTTTTGCATAATGAAAAATATAGCCTGTAAGATATTTGTAAAATTCTGTGACATTTTTTGAATAAACATAAACATATATATTATTAATTATTATTCATGTGATACATGACACATGACATGTATTTGGTTTTAAAAACGCTTTTAAACGTCACAATAAGTTGTGTTTTAAAACGACATACAACCAGTATTTCGTATCAGATTACTCGGAGAAGAAATAGAGAAACAAATTCAGAGGTTACTATCTGTATTCAAGTCGAGACATAATCCGACCAAGATTATGTCTAGGAAAATCCTAGCAAGTACCATTGTTACTTATTTATATACAAAATATTTTTAGTATATGCGAAACCTGAATATAGTTTGTTCAGAATAAGTAACTGAATCGATTCCAATAATTTTTAAAACATGTTATATTTTATCCCACAAAAATTAAAAAAAAGTTGGCAACGAGCGACATTAAGTATCTATCGCAATAATTTAGGTACCTACTGCCTAATTATTATTATCAATGAGCTCAAGGCGACGCTGGAGGCGCGCGCGTGACGCTCTGCGTGGTGACTACGTTTTTATGCGGACAACCAGGTAATAGAACAAGCTTATAACTTTGTAATTTTTCATGATACAATTTTGAAATTTTGTACATAGATTCTTGACATAAAAATACTCGACACGTATTTCAGGTTTCGCATATACTAAAAATAACTTAAACGACATTCAATCCGGAGGGCTGACAGCGCATAAGAAGTAAAATAAGTGGTTCTCTGAGAATAGTTAGCGCACATTAACAGCCAAAACGCCTTTTATTTTTCCTTGGTATGATAGCACAACTTTGGATAACTCATCGGAGAAATCAGGCGTAATGTTATGTTAAGTAGTTACCTAGCTTAAAAGTAATCTGATTCACATTTAACAAAATCAATACTTAATTAAAATAAGGAAAAAAAAACAAAGAAAAATAGAAAATCAAGGAAAAGAGAGAGAGCAGAGAAGGAAAGGATGGAGCGGGAGGAGGTGGATTTAGGAAATCATTCTTTAACTGTATTTTATTATACAACATTAGTTTTAGTATATGCGCACGTGTCTAGTATTTTTATGTAAAGAATCTATGTACAAAATTTCAAAACTGTATCATGAAAATTCTCAAAGTTATAAGCTTGTTCTGTTACCTAGTTGTCCGCACAAAAACGTTGTCACCACGCAGCGCGCGCCTCCAGCGTCGTTTTGAGCGCATTGATAATAATAATTTGGCAGTAGGTACCTAAATTATTGCGATAGATACTCAAAGTCGCTCGGTGTCCAACTTTTAACTTTTTTAAATATTTTTGGGAAAAAATATAACATGGTTTAAAAATTATTGGAATCGATTCAGTTACTTATTCTGAACAATCTATATTCAGGTTTCGCATATACTAAAAATAATGTTGTATATGTTAGTCTGTAAGGTAAGGTATATCTATGACGCGGGCCTGTGGACGGTGAGTAATGGACTAGCTCACCGTCCGTCTTATGACGACAGGCGTGTCGACACGACAGCGCGTTCGTGTTCCACGCGCGCCTCAAAGAGATGTCAGCAAATCGGAAAGGGTCCGCAAAGGCCGATGCCTGCCGGAGCTGCGGGACTGTTCGAAAGACATACCGCGGCCCTGGAACAAAAAGGGCTAAGAAGGAACATGGATGGGTTTTAGTCAGTACAAGTCTGACACTCCCTTCCGCTTCGCCAAGAGCGAAACGGGTCATTTGATGATTTCCCATGCAATAAAAAAAAAGGTAGATATCTATGGGCCAAAGTATTTGAATTTCAATTTTGCTTTTAATACTTGTATTTAATTTAGAGTTTGTTTTTAATTTTTGTATTTAACTTTGATTTTGTTTTTAATTTTGATTTTGTATTTAAATTTAATTTTGATTTTAATTCTGTTTTCAAACTTTGATTTAAATTTTACTTTAGTCTTTAATGTAACATTTATTTTTTTATGGGGCATGCGGTGCTAACTTATAAGAAATTGTTATGCCTTTGATATAAGCATATTTATTTTAAAATGTAATCGTATAAACAATTGTTGGTTGGCCAGAAATAATAAATAAATAAATAATTATAAATAAATGAATGTTGTTGTTGTTAATTACACATTCAGACAATCAATATTTTTGTGCGGCCCAATCGCTCGATAAACTTCCAAATAATAAATATCCTCAATTCTATAGAATAGGCTAAAAATATGACCAACCTTTCTCTAAACCCAAATCAGTTATTCCATTCATCCCGAAATAATGGGCGCTAGAATCTGGCAATCCGAGTAGAATGGATATCTATCCTAACAATAGTTAATGCCGAAATAGATTAATCCATTGAAATCTGTCTAGAACACGTAGGCTATATTAGTTCCAGCTAATTTAGTTCTGATATTGTTTTAATCAGTTATTATGACGTATACAGTATGTATATAAATTTTATTTATTTATTTAACGATTTATGTACACAATAAATATGGAAAAGAAGAAAGTAATAGAAAAATAGTACCAAGGTCATGCTTATTTCTAAAAAATTTCTTCCAACATATAAATTAAAAAAAATATAAGAATAAATTTCATTTATTTCAGGTCCGAGGCCCATTTAACACAAAAATAAATAAAAAACAAACACAAATTATTGCTCAAACCTACAATGGCAGAATTACATTAGAATTCAAAAGAACAAGTCAAAAGTAAAATACAAAATTAATAAATGTCAAAATAAATCATCATATTCTTAAAACATTAATTCCAAAATATGAAATTACAAAAACGATTAAATGTCAAATTAATAGGATAATAGCTATTACACCTTAACAACACGTATAGCATATCTATGCATTTATGATGTTGTTTTTTTTTATGAAATATTGCAACAGTTTAGAAATAAAGTCTACATCAACACTAAAATTATAAAGGGGTAAAAGTTTTTAAGTTTGGATCTAGGCAATAATCTATATAATTTCCTGTACAAAAAGCTACATTATTTCAAAGTGTCATATTTTAAACGTTCTCGTATGATAATTTCCGAATCTAACGCGAGCGAAGCCGCGGGCAAAAACTAGTGTTTTGAGAACTCAAAGGTTTCTTAAAATACTATTCACATTTCAACTTTCCATAGAAACCTGGATAGTTTTTATCCATTTTCCAATTAAGTATATCCTAATTCTCTCTATTAGAACAATAAAATAAAATAAAAAAAGCTTTTAAGAATTTAACTATTCTTAGTGCTGCTGTTAGCAATTTAAAGGTGTTAAACTAGCCACAGACGATAAGTTATGCATGTGCAGTCAAACTGTACAGGCATGCACGAACGTTTAGGAGAAAGCTGTACAGTTATCCTTGCCTGTACATGCAGTCTAGAGAATATCGAAATAGATATTTTTTCCGCTTGTTCTTCCTTCTTGTGCGCAGGCATAGTCGAGCTTGTGTGCAGTTCGTCGGCACAGCTCTCACGTCTCACTTATTTTAATATTTTTTTTTTTTTTAACATATAGAACATTAGTTTTAGTATATGCGAAACCTGATACACGTGTCTAGTATTTTTATTTAAAGAATCTATGTACAAAATTTCAAAACTGTATCATGAAAAATAACAAAGTTATAAGCTTGTTCTGTTGTTACCTAGTTGTCCGCACGAAATCGTGGTCACCACGCAGCGCGCGCCTCCAGCGTAGCCTTGAGCTTATTGATAATAATAATTTGGCAGTAGGTGCCTAAATTATTGCGATAGGTACTTAAAGTCGCTCGGTGTCCAACTTTTAACTTTTTTAAATATTTTTGGGAAAAAATATAACATGGTTTAAAAATGATTAGAATCGATTCAGTTACTTATTCTGAACAAACTATATTCAGGTTTCGCATATACTAAAAATAATGTTGTATAAAAATATAAATTGGTGATGATTTAGTGATGCCATGCTTGCAAATGAGCCAAAAACAGGCTTGCTGTTACGTGTGTGTCCTCTATGGAAGTCTGTTTTGCATGCATATCTAAAACTGCTAAGCATAACCTATCGTCTATGGCCAGCTTAATCTAAACTCCCAGTAATGTTTCATCAATATTCAGAATATTAACCACTAATCTGTAAAAAGAAAAATCTACTCACAACTATCACTTTGCATGAAACAGCAAAAATGTAAAGGTAGCCATGCAAGCTAGGTTATGCACGACAGTTTTAAATGTGCATACGAAACCGAATTTCATTCCAAGGATAACTGAACAGTTTCACCTACACGCGTTCATGCATGTACAGTTTGACTGTACATGCTATTACTGCACATATAAAACCTATGGTCTATGGCGGGCTTTACTAACCCTCTGTCTGCTGCATATGCCACAAATATAAACTTCAATTTTTTTCCTTTTGTTACTCTGACGGACTCGTCAGAAGCAAAAGCATGTAACGGACAAGGCCCACAAAGACTGTTTTGCCCGCCATGGATGGTTAATTGGGTTGCCCACTCTAAAGTTTTGTTTGCCCTTGCCATTTTAGCGCAATGTCGAGACACGCTTCTGTCAAAGGCTGGCAACACTGTCTATGTTTTTTTTTCTTTTTTAGCAACAAAAATACGATGTTTGGTTAGTCGGACTATGTAGGTTTTTTTTAACATTTAGTTGTAAAATGCGTATAAGCTTGATCATAAATTGTTGCTACCTATTAGGTAATACGTAGGACGTTAATAAACGATAGTTAGGACTATCGTTTATTAACGTCGTTCTGCACTGATATATTAATGATAACAAAGTAAAATAATATTGGTGTTTTCCCTATATTTATGGGCTAAATAATAATATAGCTACAAAATTTGTTTTAGTTCAACTGAACACTACTAATTAGGTTGAATGTGATAAAAAACAGCTCGCGGTACTTTCAATAATTAACTTTAATTTTTATTTTATCTGTGGCGATGTGTGTATATAAAATTATGAAGAAAAAACTAATTACTCAGCGCAAAGATAAATAAATTTTCAAAGCACTTTGTCAGCGCTTGAAAACGTCACCACTTATGCACTTTCAATCTTTTAGAGCAGCAACATATTACAAAACGTGACTTTGAACACTGCCAACAAAAATCAACGTTGAGTGTATCGATTGCCTTTCAAACCATGTGGGAAAAGCAGCTTGCACTAAAACTTTTCAATCTGCGCAAAATTGATGCATAAATCGTTGCGTAAACTTGTTTACTGCAGCGCCGGTGATGGAGGGTTAATCCCTAGTGGTATCCAACCTTTTTGCATTAAGGTGGGAAGTGCCAAGGTTATTGTTAGCGCCAGTTGCAATTTGTAGGCCACTGTCAGGTTGTAGGTTGATTAAAATATGACTCGCGACCGTAACACGTATGTATTTAGAGACTTTTAATCATTAAAATCATCAATACAACCCTCTCAGTTAATTTAATCTCACTTAATGACGTTTTCATAAAATTGTAAAAAAATGCTAATTGCAAAAAACCTAAGAAAATATTAATTTCGCGGGCTACCCTATGCATTAAAAGATAATTGATAAGTTAACTCAATACTCAATATGCATTCTTAGCTCGATAAATTATAACAGCCGTTCAGGTCAATCTTTAGGTTAAGCCGCGCTTGCCTAGGTTAGTCCATGGATGGGTGACCACCCATTACATACCGAGTTTCCTCCGTGCCTCAGCCCTCATAGCATGACCACCGTAGACAAGGATTATAGATAGTGCAAAGAAATCTGTCATTGTGTCGACACAATCTGTCACTTTGTCGATTCTTCCGTCAAAGAAAACCTTGTCTACGGTGGTCATGCTACGGTAGCTGAAGCATGTTAAGCCGCTAGTCCCGGCTGTCGTTTGAAGTCAGTGGCTCTGATAACCAGTTTCACCAAGTCGTATGGTATAACCCAGTCTGACTGGGTTGTTATTTAATGTGTAGTGTACTTATTTATTTGTTAGTAATGTTAGCATTTATGTGTTTTTAAACTGTCATAGTCACTAACATTATCAACATCGACATGGTGCTTGTAACAGCGCCGAAATATCGGAAACTCATAACAAACTATTACCATGGTAAATATCCCGTTTCTAGTGTTAATGATAATGTTAGCTAATGACCTTAAAATAAGGTGAGTATTATTAGGGGTTAGGGGCCTTCTCCAAACCGTTCCAGCTGGCTGTGCCAGGTGCCAGCCTGGGCCATAAGTTTGAGACTGTTTTTGTACAATTTCGTCACTCCATCTTTTGAGTGCCCGTGCCAACACAAGATGAGGAAAAAGAAACTACATTTCCTACAAAACTAGCGACGTGTTGAAGACTGTTTTTTCTATCCCAAAGCATTAGTATGCAGTCAGGATGATCAAATTATGCCGTCCAAACTACCCTACACTTGCGGTAAATTGCGACATGTGTAACGGGCTTTAGGTAGGCCCGTTCGAAGAGACTTGGGATTGTATTAACCGTAGGTATGCCCTTGGGTCCTTAATCTACTGAACGGGAAGGACGCTCGCGACTCGGGACGATTTATGGCTATCTATTTATCTGTTAACCCCTCAATAAGCGGCGGATTTTTATTGCGATTTGGGTCAGCGTGACCGCGGGTGATAAGGGTTATATTTTTGGTTGTTAGCGTTGCGGCTGAAAGATTCTTTATTTATTGGTTTCTGAATTCTAGAAGGATTTATCAAAAGCTTTAACAAAAACGACTCTGCATTATCTAAAATTAAAGCGTCATGCGCCATCTTTCCTTTCCAAATCAGTCAAAACTGAATTCGCATTTCGTTCTTTACTGAAAAGAAAGAGCAACCAGTTTATGTTTTTGAAAATAAACTTACGGTAACCGTGTTCAGCTCAATACACTGATACATGCAAATTACAACACCCGTTTTTCTTTCCGTCACAAATATCAAAATGATCGCTCCCCAGCCACCTTCACCTTGACAATTCGTCCAGAAACTTAACCCCGACTAGTTTCGACACTTTTCCCCACATAAGCTCCGATTCAGCCTATCGACAGACATAAATAACGGGAGAGCAGTCGCAAAGCTCAGCGGATTACCTACACGGCAACACTTTGGCAGAATTCACCACAAAGTAGATACGGACAGAAGGTCGGGTGTATACAACAAGCGACACGCACACATTGTCACGCTTCACGTACAGCGAGTGCAAGCGCACTTGCGACTAGTATTTGTTTTAGGTCTATTCAGGCGACAAGTAACTAATTAATAATAAAAATGATCCAAAGACACATTTTATTACATAAAGTAGTAAGAGTAAACGAGCCAGCAATATGTTTTCTCTCACTGGAGCCCAAACAAAACGGCTGTCACGGTACGATTTTTATGGAAACCATTACCCGACTAAATTGAATCGTGCCAGATTACAATAATTATTATCCAAGATAAGATTCTCGGTATCTCACAAGGTTATACGCTAATAGCGAATCTAGGTCTGTCTGTGTGCGTGCGCCTTTTTCCAATTATTTTATGAAGCCGACCTTCTACACTTATCTATTGTATGACTTCACGCTCTGTGGCTCACGAAATTGAGTCGACAGTCCGTCGGCGCTACTTGGGGAATTTTAACTAAACTTTACAGTTTACTGAAGCATATTTTAATAGGGTAATGGGCAAGGAGTTGAAAGAGTTTTGTAGTTCCATATTCGAATGGTGTGAAGCTTACGGTAGACACAGTAGGCTTCACACCACTGGACTATAACTTTTTAACCGGAAAAGGTAGTCAGTCAATATTTTGCAGAATATGTGGCATAATGGCCTCAACAACATGGATCAGAAAGGTGTGTAGTATATCATCAAACTGAACATCTTCCTTCACGGGACCATCATCATGATCGCGAAAAAATATTCAGCTGTCCCATTCAAACCTTCAATACCACGTAAATAGCCTCGTAGGTAATAGTCGACACATATTCAGTTTCAGGCTGTACTGCATTCATACCGGCCGCCGGGTAAACTTAGGTCTCCATGTAATGCGTCATGTTCGTGAACGGGCGCTGTCGGTTGTGACTGGTCATCTCTTGCTTGTCACGGCTTATTTGAATTAATTATTTTATTCTTGAATTATTTTTACTATGTACACTTTTAACGTACACATCTTGCTACGTCGTTCTCACATGATGTACCATCTCAACATAAATGATGTAACCAAGTTATTGTAAAAGTATTCTGATTTAAAAGAGTGTCCATGGAGTTTCTTGCCCGTTCTTCTCCATAGAGATCTACGTTAGGGAATGGGCAACTACAGTACTTTCACAGTTTTTATGCCTTGTGACTGGGACTGTAGCTACTTTTCATTGTTGTCTTTGTTTCGACAATTCAAAAGTGCCTGTAACTGGCCTATTTGAAATAAATGCTTTGATTTTGATTTTTGTTTTTGAATGGGTGACATTAACGCCTAATAAAAAATGAAAATAAAGTCTGTACCACACTCCCAAATATGAGCACACATTTCTGATACAAAAATAAAGTAGCCTACAATAATTTTGGTGGTAAGTTCGGGCGCAAGCCCGACATCTAGTTGGTACTTGACCTTTTTTTTTAAATGATGATGTTGTATTTTTAGGACACAGTGAAATCTTAAGTGGAAGGTCAAGAAACTACGAAGGTCACTGAACCATCGGAGTAAGGAGGTAATGTTTTCATGGGTGCTTGTATTGTATCGAATTATGTTCTTGGCCTAAATCGAAAGGACATTGGGCACTCTTTATGCGAACGTTCTGTTTATGCGTACAGGTCAAGTATGGACAACTTGAAAATATATAAATAGCGACACTTCCCTGCTTTAAACGATTTTATTTTATTTTTACGGTAAGAGAAAATACCGTATTCTAAGTATTTTTAATGTAACGTCTTTGGAAGATAATTATTGAGAATGTCATGCAAAAGAAGTACAGTAAAAGTTTTGCTCAATTTTTTTTTTTTAGTCGGCACGTTCCCCACACTAAATTGCTCCTGTATCGTGGACGCGTTAAGCTCACATTCACAAACAGCCAGACCCGGAACAACTACCTGTAGGCCATACAAATATTTGTTCCGTGCGGGAACCGAACCCGCGACACGAAGCGCAGCAGTCAATCGCTCAGCCACTGCGCCAATTGTGCCGTCCAACTTCAATAGTTCAATACTCTTCTTGATTAGATTATGAAGTTATTTCATGCCAAAATATTGTTTAAAAGCCTCCTACTTAACAGTTTACTTGGTCTTAAATTACTTGTATAACAAAAATCACTGATCTGTATCGACAAGCGAACTTTCTCAGGCTTGTACACAAAATGGTTATTAATGGAAAGTAATAAAGTTAGCTATGGCCTTTTAGCTTAATTTCATTAAAGTCTGTTACTAGAAATTCATTTTATAAGCCCCGAAATGTTTAAGCAAAATATCTTAATAATCGTAACGTAATATTTGAAAACCACTTAAATTATAAAATGGTTATTAGAGTAGTTACTTGTTCACTACTTGGTTTCGTCCTTACAAGTTTCTAAATAATATTTAGAAACCATATTTCTATATATTATATAGAATTTTGAATTATTTATCACTCAAAAATGGTAATTTCGTGAATAAAGGTTGACTGGTAGAAAATGCCTTGTGGCATTAAGTCCGCCTATGTACCACTCTTGTACATGAAGTTTAAATAAATAAATAAATAATAAAATATGTTCTGTTTCTATGTACTATCTGATTAATATTGAGGTATACCATTTACTTATCGGAATCTTTTATTAATACATATTCTCCACGATCAAAATCGCCTTTTTTATGATTCTAAAATATAAATTTTCAAACATTATTTTTTTGACATCTTGAGGAAACCAGCATGCCTGAGAGATATTTCCCGACGGCATGTAAAGCCAAGTCAGAGGCCCATGGGCTTCATAAAAACTCTGACACCAGCCCCCGTAGCATGACCACCGTAGACAAGGATTTCTTTGACGGTAGAATCGACAAAATGACAGATAGTGCAAAGAAATATGTCATTGTGTCGACACAATCTGTCATTTTGTCGATTCTTCCGTCAAAGAAATCTTTGTCTACGGTGGTCATGCTACGGGGACAGGTTAGGCACTAGCCACACGATAAAAAAGAAGAAGATTAATTTTCTAGTAAAAACATACACTGCCCTTTACAAAAATATCCACAAAGCCTAATCAACAAAATCACAACCAGAAATTCCCATAAAAAAGTTTCAAGTTTCATCGTAAACTGCAAGAAAAGAACCTCTTCACCCTTCAGATAGTGTTGCAAGCGTGAAAAAAATTGCCGCCACACCAACTCCTCAAAGAGATTATCTGGCTCTTGGCGCCGCGCCAACGGATCTACATTTTCTTTCTGAATAAACTTTCTGCATTGGACAATGTGTTACTTGTTGGTTCAACTTTTGAACAAAAGACTGACGACGGACGGTATGAAAAGGATGATTTTATTTTTTATTTTTGTAGGTGGTCTAGTTCTTTGAAGCCTTGAATTCAAGCCTTTGCAAAGGAACTAACCGTCTAAAACTCTCAATTCAATTCTCTGTTTAGAAAGTTTGAACGATAGATTTTATTTTCTGACTTGGCGAGGTTTTATTTCGCAGTGATAGCCTAGTGGTAAGACCATCGGACTGCCAAGTCATAGGTCTCAAGTTCGAACCCAAGACACGCACCTCTGATTTTCGGATTCATGTGCATATTCTATAATGATCACTTGCTTTGGTGAAGGAAAACATCGTGAGGAAACCAGCATGCCTGAGAGATATTTCGGCATGTAAGCCAAGTCAGAGGCCCATGGGCGGCATAAACACTCTGGCTCCAGGTTAGGCACTAACCACACGATAAAGAAGTTACATCCCAGATTGCGGAACGAACCGCAACCGTTATAACTATAACCGTTATAACTATGTTAACTTGTTGTTAAGTCATTGAATTGTAAAGAAAGTTCAACTTTGTAAAATCTATTAAGTACCAAAAATAAGTGTAATATTATGTACATTATATGTATACAAACTACAAATAGAACTAAAGTAATGATAAAAATAAGACTAAAAGTAAGTAAATATAAACATATAAACAACGACGACAATAGAACACTTAGGCGTCAAAGTACACCTCCGCATAGCTGTCATCTGGAAACGTGCCCAGAAGACTGGCAGCATTGCCACGCTGAATAGCAATGCTAATTCTTTGGCCAAAGAAAGAGCCAGCCCTCTGGTCACGCGAAGTGTCGACCAGTCGGCGAGAGATTTCCTTAAAAAGGAGACGCGCACTCGGTCCCCATGACCCGAGCATTTCGATCGCAAACGGCTCAAAACTGTAGTTACCAATAAGCTTACAGTATTTGTGCCGCTTGAGGATCTCAGCAGCCGCAGCAGCAGCGCCCGCACGTGCCGCCGTGCTTGCAACGTGAGATGGCACAAGGGAGTCGACACAGGTTGCGTCCCGCACCAAAGGCCTACCTATCTTCCAAGGCACTAACGTCATGCCGTCAGCTCTCTCCCATCGTCACGTACCAAGCCATTTCTAAAACCGCTGGTACGCCGACGCTGGCAAGTGCTCGACAAATAATGTCG
This sequence comes from Noctua fimbriata, assembly GCA_905163415.1. Taxonomy (NCBI): domain Eukaryota; kingdom Metazoa; phylum Arthropoda; class Insecta; order Lepidoptera; family Noctuidae; genus Noctua; species Noctua fimbriata. The sequence goes on along the minus strand of LR990929.1, from coordinate 4,305,121 downwards.
TTAATGCTGGCGTGCCGTGCCATGCGACCTGCGCTCATGTAGCAGGACAGGCCATGGTAAGTAGTAGTATTTAAGTACCTGATTTCAGTAACACTAAAGCCGGATACTCATTAGCGAGCCGTAACCGTAAGCGTTGCATGAACTGTTACCAAAAATCGTAGTGTGTAGCCGACAATTGTGGGTTTTGGCCGCAAATCAAAGGTCGCTCGCAGTGCGCTCGTGGACGTCAAGAGGGGAGGTTGCTGCTGTGGCCTTCTCGTACACACTAGAACCTCGTTACTGTATCTGTTTGGTTACAGTTACGGCTCACAAAACGAGTACGCGCGGTGAAAGCGTTCGGGCGACGCCATGAGCACACTAGAACCTCGTTCCTGCCCCCGTAGCATGACCACCGTAGACAAGGATTTCTTTGACGGAAGAATCGACAAAGAAATCCTTGTCTACGGTGGGCATGCTACGGGGGCTGTATCACACAAGTTACGGATACAGCTCACTAATGTGTACCCGGCTTAAGCAAAACAAAATTACTGCCTTATTATAAGAGCACACAGACAGAGCAGAGGACTTCCTCGTTGGTCCAGTGGCCGCAAGCGCGACTGCTGAGCGTGCGGTCCAGGCTTCGATTCCCAGGTCAGGCAAAGTGTTATTGGGTTTTTCCTTCAGGAATTTCTCAGTAGCAGCCACGGAGTTCGGATTTGAGCCTGGTCCACCAATAGGCTCGCCCCATATTACATGGGACTTAAACATAACTGGCAAAATGTGGGTGTACCATTAGGTACACCTCTGTCCAACCCTTCGAGGATTACAGACGTGATGTTATGTTATAAAAATAACCCATATTCTAAAAATAAACCGTCAACAAACTAAAGTTTAAAACCGTAATATATGTATAAAAAAAACTAATTAGTCAAACTGGCGTGGCGAGCGACCATTAAACACCCTTAATGATTATTTGATTAAATCAAATGAAGGTAATATGAATTTATTAATACCATAATTAAATTACAGGAAAGCTTCCGGATGTCAATAGTTAATTATAGAAGTGTTAAGGGGAAGCGCCAAGGTAGCCAGCGAAATTAAAATTTTCTTACATTCTTTTGAAATTTGCAGGTCAGTGTCAGGATAATCAAAGTTAAGCGTGACTCATTTTTCATCCATATATAATGAAAAATGAGTTGTGCTAGTAACACGTATGTTGTTACATTACTATTTCATGAAAAAGTCACTCAATGGGGTTAAATGAACTTAGAGGTTATTAGATTATAATTCTGTAACTACATACGTGTTACTTGCACAACTCATTTTTCATCATATATGGATGAAAAATGAGTCGCGCTTAACTTTGATTAACCTGACACTGACCTGCAAATTTCAAAAAAATGTAAGAAAATTTTAATTTCGCGATTTTGATTTCCAATCATTTTTAAACCATGTTATATTTTTTCCCAAAAATATTTAAAAAAGTTAAAAGTTGGACACCCAGCGACTTTAAGTACCTATCGCAATAATTTAGGTACCTACTGCCACATTATTATTATCAATGAGCTCAAGACGAAGCTGGAGGCGCGCGCTGCGTGGTGACCACGAAAATGTGCGGACAACTAGATAACAGAACAAGCTTATAATTTTGTGTTTTTTCATGATACAGTTTTGACATTGTGTACATAGATTCTTTACATAAAAATACTAGACACGTGTATCAGGTTTCGCATATACTAAAACTAATGTTGTATTATCACTGACAGCGAAGTGGAGGTATATCCAGCTGCCAACTGCGGAAGTGCGGAGTTGCTAGTTCAAACACAAAGTATGGAAATAGTTAAGTACGTACTTATAGTTAACAAGCCATGTACCCGTTCGGATTTCAAACTACGAACTTGCATACAAACTTTCATCAACTACTTAACTGTCTATGGTAAGATTTATTAAAACATAACATAACATCACGCCTGTAATCTCCGAAGGGTTAGGCAGAGGTGTACCTAATAGTACACCTACATTTCGCCAGTCATGTTTGTGTATTAGGGAGCGAGTCAAATGCCATCAACCGGGCACAAATCCAGACTCCGTGGCTCGAAGTTCCTAATGGAAGCACCCAATAATACTTTGTCCGATCTAGGTATCGACCCCAGGACCTCATGCTCAGTAGTCGCTCTTGCGACCACTAATACAATGAGGCAGTGAGATTGATTGAAAATCTTTCCTTATTGCTTATCTTCGATATACGGTATATAAAGAACTCATGGGCAAAATTTCAAGCGGTTTAGGCTCAGTCAATTTAAATAACAACTTCATACTGCAGTGTGTTCCGAGCTGATTGGACTGTTTGTGTGTGAATCGTTGCTGCAGGCTTTCTACATCGGTGTTGAGCTTGTAGCAGTGATTCTCGTATCTATAAGGCAGTGTTAGGCAGTGATAGTTGTTAAGAAATATTGTTACTGAAATTTTGAGTCGTTACTTGTTGATTAAATATAAATAAAAAAAAATATTTTTAGATTTTTTAATAAGAAGACAGTCTTGTGATGTCAGCATCATCATCATAGGTCTCTCCTTGCTTGTACCAAGCCTCATCCAGGATATTCCCGCAATGGCAAGAACAGCGTGTAATATAATGTAACAGATTATTAAACTTTTGGTATCTTCCCATAGTATTACCAATACCTACCTAACTAGTTAACTACTTCACCTTTTAATATTGAAAACTTTTTACTCCATAAAACTGTATTATTTCTACATCCAGCTAAACTATAAAATTGCCTTGATAAAGCAAGCTTAGGTACAAATTATTGGCGCGGATTACTCTGCTCGTATAATCCCTGCATAAAAATGTCAATAGTTTAGAACCCCTGTTTCTCTTCGTTATTAAGTTACCCGAGAGTTGCGCGCCCCGATAAGGAAAAAATACTACTGTTTTTTTTTTTTTACAAATAAAATAAACTGTCTAAAAGAAGATCTATAATCTATTTAGAACTTGGAACTACCCACAACAAAGTTATCGTTTGAAAAAAATGGCGTCGGTTTTTTATAGCCCTTGTTAGAGATTGAAAATATAAACCAAGTCGCAAGCCTGGCTTGTAAGTAACAAGAGGTAAGCGTGTGGTATAGAAAATGAAATAACATGATATATAACCTCACGCCTGTAATCCCCCAAAGGTTCAGGTAGAGGCGTCCTTAATAGTATACAACATTATTTTTAGTATATGCGAAACCTGAATATAGTTTGTTCAGAATAAGTAACTGAATTGATTCCAATCATTTTTAACCCATGTTATATTTTTTCCCAAAAATATTTAAAAAAGTTAAAAGTTGGATACCGAGCGACGTTGAGTACCTATCGCAATAATTTAGGTACTTACTGCCAAATTATTATTATCAAGACGAAGCTGGAGGCGCGCGCTGCGTGGTGACCGTGTTTTTGTGCGGACAACTAGATAACAGAACAAGCTTATAACTTTATGATGTTTCATGATACAGTTTTGAAATTTCGTACATAGATTCTTTACATAAAAATACTAGACACGTGTATCAGGTTTCGCATATACTAAAACTAATGTTGTATAATAGTATATCCCCATAAACTGTAAGAACGCTTCATAAAGGGCGAAACTGGATCTCAAAGCTATTTGTTACTTGTTAGATTTTAAGCGCATTCGAAGCATAATATTGTGTCATATTTTGTTGTCAGTGGCCCGAAAGTCTGACAACCAGTCTTATCAAAGAGTATTACCGAGTACTAACTGGGTTGTGGAGGTCAGATAGGCAGTCGATCCATGTAAAATACTGGTCAGCTGCATCTAGTTAGACTGGAAGCCGACCCAAACATAGTTGGCTGGCTAGGCAGATGATGATGTACAAATCAAGATTACAATAATAATTTCGATTCCACACAAAGCAAATTACCTTTTCTATGCATGCAATATATGAAGATCTAAGTATATTATGAGTTTTATTGCTCGAATGTATAAAATATTACTTGCGTTACAACATTACGTCATTCTAACATATGAGTGATTGATGTACACCGAAGCGAAACGCTCGATCGATACACGTGGGTGGTTGTATTACATTTAGGTATAATGTAGTACCAAAACAATAGCATTTATGTACAGGTAAATAAGTGGCAAAATTGTTTGTAAATCAGGTGTAGGGGCGAAGAATCGATGGATGGACTGTCTGAAAGATGATATGTGGTGACTCATGAGGACGACTAATAGAGAAGTATGGAAGGAGACAATGCTGCGCCGACCCCAAATAAATTGGGATAGCGGTAGGAGAATGTTGACTGTATCTTAATAATCCGTGGTCATCATACATCATGTATCTAGATGGCAGTCGTGGTGATAGCTTTCAATACATTTCATTTATGCTAGTCCTATTCATTTCTCGCGTTTTCATCAGTCGCTGATGTTACTTATTCGTTTTTTTTTTGTTTTTTTTTGGTTGAGGGTTTAACCCTGATATAAATCATAATAATCACCAATAAACCTTCATCATCATCATCAGCCCGGAACCACCTACTGCCGTGTATAGGCCTCGCCTTTTTCTGCCACACTTCCCCGTTCTGTGCATCCCTTATTCAGGTGTTTCCCGTGACTTTGAGGATATCGTCGACCCAACGAGCTTTAGGATGGCCCTGTTTTCTTTGTTTCAAATAAAACTTACTAACATTGAAATCGAATTGATTTCGAAGTACCATATTATACTAAAATAGGCTACGTATTCTACATTACAAACTCAAGATACTTGCGCACACAAAATTGCAATTATTTAAAACGGCTATTTTTAGGTCTAGAATCATGATATTTGTACAAGTCGATTATTGAACCTTCCTGGAAAATAAAGCATTACATACTGGAAAAATGTATTTTTTTGGAACACTTTAGTAAATAAAATTTAAGATTGTCGTTACCTATGTATGCACTCAAGCCGATATAATATCGTTAAACAATATGAAAGACACTACTGTTTTTTGCGCTAACCACGCTAAAAGCATTAAACACTAAAAAACTGGCCAAGTGTAAGGCGGAATCGCGCATGGAGGGTCCGTACCATCATAGTTCCCTTTAATTTTTTTATTTTATAGCAGCAACAGAAATACACATTCTGTGAAAATTTCTACTGTCTACCTATTACGGATCATGAGATACAGCCCGCTGACAGACAGACGGACGGAGGGACAGCGGAGGCTAAGTAATAAGGCCCTGTTGGTTGGCCTTCGGGTACGCAACCCTAACAAGTAGGGGATACCCAGTCTCAATACAGGGCGCTAATCTGGAAGGGTTACAAAAATCACTTTTCACCTAGCCCAATAAAGTTTGATATCCTTTGGACTTACTACTGAACCGTATCTTTAGACCCTACACTTATGAATTGTTATACAAAGCCTAATTATACATGTAAACGAAGTTTACACTACGTTCAGTTTGTATTTCCCGCGCGTAAAATTTTATGTTATACAATCTGTGGTAGAAACTATAGAGCACGTACATTAAGCTATGACGGTGAGCATAATCTACAAACGTGCGAGTGAAAGTTAATATTAATAAAATAACTAAAAAGGATTCAAAAAATTCTAAAGTGATCATCATCATCATCATCATCATTTCAGCCGAAAGACGTCCACTGATGGACATAGGCCACCCCCAAGTATCGCCACATTGACCGGTCCCGTGCGTCTCGCATCCAGCGGATCGCTGCAACCTTTACCAGTTCATCGGTCTACCTAGTGGGAGGCCTTCCAACACAACGTCTTTCGGTTCGCGGTCGCGACTCCAGAACTTTTTGGCCCCATCGGGCGTCCGTTCTGCGAGCAATGTGAAAAATATATAAATATAGATTTTAATCATGGGTTCATTGCCTATGCCCCATATTTCAGCTTGGACCACGTTCAGGACGCAACAGTCCCCGGAGTCTATAAATCAGGCTGCAAACGAAACTGGAGCCTATGGCGCTAATTTACGAGTAAAACGAGGATTACAACATTATACACAATTGCCATCGCATCTGCAAAATTTTCCGTTCACTTCTTACAAATTTTAATTTATTATAAGTCCATCGCGCTCGGTTGCCTGCAGCGTATTGAGCGACGAAGTGCACGGATTCATGACATACGAGTATTAGGCGTTTACAAAGTGGGAACGTGCGAAACAGGTTTATGTTTCTATGCGTCCGTTTAATTTATTTAGGTTTCTTGTTTTGTCTTGCACTCTTCTTGTTTATGTTTTGCTTTTTTATTTTTTTTAATATTTCCTATGTACCTACGTATTTTTATTTGTTATTATTACTATACACAGATTAGTTCTATTTAAGTATCTATTCATGCATACCTACACTTACCTAATTAGGAACAAAACTGTTTTATGTCCGTCACATCACCATCCCAGGTCCAGTTGAAAACCAGCGTCGGGCACTAGCTGCTCGGCAGTTTGCTGAACTGGGCCTATTTGGTGCAGCCGTGAGACGCACAATATTATCTCTTTTTATTTTTTATTTTTATTTTTGTTTAGTTTTAACTTTTTTATTGTGTAAATTTAAATTATTTTTATTTGTTTGTTGTGTGTACTTGTGGCATGTGCCAAATAAATATGTTTTCTTTCTTTCTTTCTTTCTATATCTTTTTGTATTAAAATATGAGTCTTAATGCTATGTACTCGAATGATCAATATGATATGATCGTGGGGAAATCACAGCCACACGGTTCGAACTACGGTTAAGCTACGCTTGCCAAGGTCAGTCCGTGGATGGGTGACCATTCTTTTCGTATCGAGACTTTTCCGTGGCTCGGAAAGCACGTTAAGCCGTTGGTCCCGGCTGTAATTTGTAGATCTTTGACAGTCGTTACAGTTAGTGGCCCGAAAGTCTGACAACCAGTATAATTCGTAATATTTTCTAGTGGATCGAAGCAGTATCTGCCTAGCCTTTTCCCAACTATCTTGGGGTCGGCTTCCAGTCTTACCGGATGCAGCTGAATACCAGTATTTTACATGGAGCGACTGCCTATCTGACCTCCACAACCCAGTTCGTACTGAGTAATGCAATAAAACTTGGTAAGACTGGTTGTCAGACTTTCGACCCACTGACTACCTGTAACGATTGTCAAAGATCTACAAATGACAGCCGGGTCAACGGCTAAACGTGCTTTCCGAGGCACGGAGGAAACTTGGTATGTAATGAGCGGTCACCCATCCACGGACCAACCTAGGCAAGCGCGGCTTAACCTTAAGGTCGACCCGAGCGGCTACTGCGGGTACTGTATAACCACGAACTTCTAGGGGATCGTAGCAAGTAGTAAAATCCCCCTAAAAATTTGAATTGGTCTTTTTTGTTATAGCCCAAACAGCGAATATCCGCAAAAAATATGGATTTCTGAAGTAATTGAACCCTACGTTTTTTTCGTGGAAAAACACATGGATTTATTTGCTGGGGAACTGGCGAATGTGAAACGTATTTCACAAAATGAAATAAAAATATTCTATAGCGGCTGCAATCCATCCATACAGATCAATATTTGTTTATTTTAGATGCGTGTATTTTTATCTGTTTGAAAACCTTTGATCTACCTGTGGTTTTGTAGTTTTTTTTATTAGGGTTCCTTAGCCGAAGGATCAACGGGACCCTATTACTAATTCTCCGCTGTCCGTCCGCCCGTCCGTCTGTCTGTCAACGGGCTGTATCTCATGATCCGTAATAGGTAAACAGATGAAATTTTCACAGAATGTGTATCTGTGTTTCTGTTGCCGCTTTAATAACAAATAATAAAAATAAATTAAAAATTAAAGGGGCTCCCCTACTACGATGGTACAGAACCCTTCATGCACTAGTCAGACTCGCACTTGGCCGGTATTTTTTAATTTTTTTATGTTCATATACTTGCTTTAAATATGCAAATATTGAAATAAATAATTACAATATTTTACTCTTATAATTGCTCTTTCGAAAGCTACCATTTAAAGACACTGCCCTACACTAGGAATTTCTTCTATATCATATACACAACAGGGACAGCCTATGTCCAGCAGTGGACGTCTTTCGACTGAAATGATGATGATATATACAATACCCAGTCCTGGAACAATTACCTAAGCCATAAAAATAATAATTGTTCTGTGCGGGATTCGAACCTGCGATACGCAGAGCAGCAGCCAATAGCTCAGCTACTATGCCAACCGTGACGTCACATTACCACAAACTGCAGTGACAACGCCGCCCAATCGACCCGACATGCTTTTGGTGATGTCACAACTTCGACAACAACGGCATTTGTCTTCTACAAGTCGGTGACACTCGTTTGTCAAAAAAAAAAAAAGTCTTGCGGTTTTGCAGTTGCGGCCACTTTCGGAAGAACTCTAGAAACTTCATTGTCATCATAAATAGACACTTATCAAAAACGTTTGCTAGTTCCATCTTTATCTTTATTTCCATTTTTATAGCTCGTGGCTAAAAGGTAACAGCCGCTCGGATAGATCTTTAGGTTAAGCCGTGCTTGCCTAGGTTGGTCTATGGATGTGTGACCACCCATTACATACAAGAGTTTCCTCCGTGCCTCGGAAAGCACGTCAAGCCGTTGGTCCCGGCTGTCATTTGTAGATCTTTGACAGTCGTTACAGGTAGTCAGTGGCCCAAAAAGTCTGACAACCAGTCTTACCAAGGGGTACCGTATAACCTAGTACTAACTGTGTTGTGGAGGTCAGATAGGCCGTCGCTCCATGTAAAATACGTGTATTTAGCTGCATCTGGTTAGACTGGAAGCCGACACCAACATAGTTGGGAAAAGGCTAGGCAGATGATGATATTTCCATCTTTATCTTTATCGTACCACATTTTTAAAGAAGACGGGGCCAACTACCACCACTTCAACACCGTCTGAGTATCCTATATTCAATAGTACTTTCGCATGACCGTTTCTGGCAACCAAAACATTCCTTACGACCACACTAACTCCTCTTTACACCTTAAAAGGCGTCCCAAAGAAAAAAAACAAAAGCTTCATTTTTTTCAGAACAACTCCAAGGCTTTTACGCGAAAATATAAACGAAATATACACGCACAAGGACGTACAAACTATTGAGATAAATAAGTTAGTCGTAAGTTTACGAGGGTAGGACCAGGCAACAGTGTAAACAAGATGGAGAGCAAACGGCATTACAGAGTTCGCGGCTAAACGGATAAGTGCAATGCTATGCTTGCCCACGCGGCGGCCATGTTAGCGGAGCTAGTGATGCGCTTGTTAATAATTAGGTGGTGTTACTAATTATGCTTCCGTATCGATAAATAGCAGGAATATATATTTGATGTTGATTATTGAGTCATGCCTGGACAAAAATATGACGTTGAGGAAAACTTTTCAAACAAACTCCTGGATAAGACATTGAAAGTTATTATTAAGTATCATTGCCATTGGTGAGTCAAGTAAAAAAGAAAAGCAAGAAAAAAAAAGCGTCTAAGAGTGAGTCGGACTCGCGCACAAAAGGTTCCATAGCACCAAACAGAATAATAACAAAAGTTTTTTTTAACGCTCGTTCGTATGTCGATTTACACACAACAGCAAAACTAAATTTGTTTTTCATAGTATGATAATGAAAAACACAGTTACTGCTACAGTTTCACAAAAACGCAAGTTTTGCGCAGCTGTGGATCACACCGAAACAGTTTTTACATAATTGAATATCAATCTATAATTCTGCTCAGCATGTCAAATCACGGTGACTAGCAAATAATAAAATCGATAAGGTATCTACACTAATATTAAATGATCTACGTCACTAGCGACCGTCCTCGGGGATTTGCTTGAGCAAACTAAAAACGAGGCCACTCGGAACTTCCATCATGTTCCGAAATGCGTTTGAAATTGGAATAAGAATGTTCTAAAATTGAATTTCAAACGCTCACTCGGGCAATACTCGGTATATTGCGAGTAGACTCGAATAGTACTCGATCTTTATTGGTTTTGAAGGAGAAGCATACAGTACGGATACTTACAGATATGGATTAGAAAAGTTCCGATTCCCGAGTGTCGGACGAGTATACTCGGCTTATGATCTTCACAATACAATATGAAAAATCTGGACCGTATTATGTTTAGCAGAAAAATCCAGTAGCTATTGGGGAGAAAAATACTTTGTTATTGCTACTTGTGCCTAAGTAATCAGTAGTATAGATTCATTTAGATTACCTACTGCCTTGTTGGTCCAGTGATCTTAGGCGTGACTGCTAAGCAAGACGTCCTGGGTTCAATTCCCGGGTCGGGCAAAGTGTTATTTAGTGTTCCAATCAGAAATTTCTCAGTAGCAGCCACAGAGCCTGGATCTTTGCCCGGTTGATGGCAATAGGCCCGCCTCCTATTACATGGGACTTTAGCATAACTGGCAAAATGTGGGTGTAGGTACTATTAGCTACACATCTGCCTAACCATTCGAGGATTACAGGGATGATGCTGTTGCCTTTACGAACAAGAAATACCAACATACACTAGCCAACCAATAAATACGAGCGAAAGAATTATTCCCTCTAATGTCGATTCGAGAAACAAATGACATCCGTTTTCAAAAGTTTACGCATGACCACGAGGTTGGTAAAGTACACTTAAAAAAAAAAGTGAAACGCTTCTAGTTACAAATAAATTCTTTTTTTTTACACAAATTAAAACTTCCTAGCTTATGTCCGCGACTTCGCTCGCGTGGAGTTCGACAATGTCCCACGGGATCGTACTACCGGGATATAAAGTATCCTATGTGTTAACCCAGGTTATAAACTAATTATGTGTCAAATTTCATCCAAATCCGGTCAGTACGTTTAATGTGAAAGAGTAACAAACATACAACCATCCATCCATTTTTTTTTTTTTTATTTATTTTTAGGTTAGCCTATAATTGTTTACACGTTACAATACATTTAAAAGTACACGATATACATTTATAAGTGCAACAATTATTTACAGGCCAACACCACATGCACTATTTTATTTATATTACATTATAAATTTTCATTATTGCAATTAATTGTTAAGTCTGAATAATAAAAAAATGGTGTAAAACAAAGCATAAATTCAAAAATTTTAACAAAACAAATTAAGATAATCGATTTAAATTAAAAGTATGTATGTATGTATTAACTTTCAATAAAATTAAATAACAGATAAATTAATAAAATTAAACTAAGATTAAATATTTGGTTTACATTGAATAATAATTAAAAATTAATTAACTTTAAATAGGTATTTATATAACAAATTGGCAATTCATAATATTATGTCACAAAGTTGTGTGAATAGTATTCAGTAATTAATTTACAAAATTTTCCTATTCTATCGTGGTGAACGTCAATCTGGTCACTGCAGCTGTTTATGATTTTACACATTCGAGGTATTGGTGAGTTAGCGCCTAGGACAGTTCTACGCAATGGCGGGTAAAGCGGAGTGATGGGATTTCTAGGATAGCGGGTTGGTGCACGAAACTTGATGAGACCCAGTAACTGTGGACAGTCTATTTGCTTTCTGAGCAGTTTGTATAGAAACAGTGCATCCATTACTTCTCTTCGAGTCGATAACGAGAGCATCTTGAAAGTTTGCAAACGGGACAGATAGGAGGGCAGCTGCTTACTTTTCCCTTCTGGACCCTTTCTAAGAGAAGCTTATGAGTGGCATAATGTAGTCTCCATACGACACTACAATACTCCAGTATGCTCCGGACAAGGCTATTATACAGCAATATTTTAGTCCTGACCTGTAAGAAACCCTTGGTATTGCGCAGTACAAATCCTAACATTTTGGAAGCTTTTTTAATAGTATTTTTAATGTGGGGGATAAAAGTAACTTTCTTGTCAAACAGCACTCCTAGATCCCTTATAGTTTCTACTTCATGAATTCTTTTTTATCTATAAAGTAGTAAGAATGGATGGGGTGAACTTTTCTAGAAAATGACAGGTGGTAGCATTTATTGAAGTTCAATTCCATTTTGTTATTCTTACACCATTCAATTACTCTGTTTAGATCATCCTGCAGAAGCTCAATATCATTTGATGACTCGACCTTCCTGGCAAACTTTAAATCATCTGCGTACAAAAAACACTCTGAAAAGTGAAAGCAGTGGGGAAGATCATTTATAAAAATGATAAATAATATGGGGGCCAAGTGTGAACCCTGTGGGGCACCGGAAGTCATGCGATAATTGTTGGTAGAGCGGAAACCATTTACCACATTATCACAAACTTACGCCATTATAATATTAAGTACTAGCTGTGCCCGCGGCTTCGCTCACGTGAGCGCACATTCTTTTGTCATTCTCAAAGTTTATGAACGTAAGCAAAATATAGATGCAACTCATGATCTATCCTAGGCCCCAGCGGTTAATATCCTTAACAATTTAAAAAATAATCTTTCAGCTCTGAGAGCTCAATCAACCGATGGAAAAAATGTGATGGATACAAACGATGGAAACAAAATTGAGAATTTGCAAAAACCATGCAATTGAAAAATACTGCAAACGCTTGAATTTAAAGTATTTAGCAATAGAACCAGAAAGACTTATGTGCTTCGAGAATCTTCATGTTTCCGAATTAACACGAACATCGCTATAAAGCTTCTAAGTTTGGTTTTTCAAGGCATTGTAGTGCATTCATTCCGCACTTTTAGGATTTTAGTCGTATTATTGTAATATTCTAACAAAGGTGATACATAAGGGACCACCCATAAATTACGTCATACGAATTTTATGATTTTTTCACCGGAGGGGTCAAAAAATCCGTCCTTATCAGAAGGTCAATTTTTGTGAGACTCCCGCCGCCCAAGTGTGACGTCACATATTTTGCAATATTACATGCTGCCCGCCGATAGAGTTGGAAATATTTCTTTAATAAGTTTTTCGTTAATAGTTCAAATATTGTGTTTTAAAACTTAGTAAAATTAGTTATTTAAATGTGACGTCACCAAATTTAGGACCCCTTCCACCCCTTGTCACACAATGTCACACTTTGTTGTCACCCCCCACCCGTTTATCGTATGACGTAATTAAATTACGTCAAAAATTTTATGGCTTGCCCCTAATAGACATGTACTTCCATGGTAGCAGCAGCTAACTGTGAATACAGGGCTCACGACCAGATTATGGCCGACTTCCTGGAGTATCTAAAGTGTCCCTACACCTGCGATTTAGAGGACTTACTGTCAAAATCTCTACTGAAACCGCGATTAACGTAGCCACCTGGGTGCTAATAATGTGATAAATAATCGATACAAAAGAAGAAGAACATGGGAATTATATTAGATCTCATATTTCCGAAGATAGACCATGATTGCCGAAGCGGATACTTTTCCAAGAACTCTGATGAACGGGCAAAAAAAAAGTTGAAGCGTAGACGCAAGTATTACGCAGATCGATGTAACAAATAGTGTTGAAAGCAAGCCATTTGACTATTCATTATATTTATGTTACTACTGACCATCATTAATATTTTGCTCCGAAGTTCAAATGCAAGTGCAATCATGGGCATTTAAACGTTAAAGATATGCCGCGAGTGAAACAATTGCTCTTACGGATATAACTCCTCTTCACTCTGGGGTACCTACCATTATAAATAAGCCTGTCTAGTATCAAAAAAAAATCCTATGTTTCCTGAGTCAAAAATATGTTTAATATACATGAAAAAAAGCATAACAAATGGGTTGCCTGATATCATTAAGTGAAGACTATTTAAAATTGCGACAACCGTGGGGGTCGACCGATTTTACTTAGACAACCGAACGTTATGCCATCGTGTTTGTAATAAAATTACCTATCTGTTCTTTTAATACATATTTTAATAAGTAAATAGATGAGTGGACATATAGTATCAATTTATCTATTTATACCTTACAACTCTGTAGGAGGGACAAAAAGATGACAACCTAACAGATTCTTGGCTTGATTGCTTTGTAGATATTTACTCTAATTCCATTTTGATTTCGTTTGGTTTGAAAAAAAGATAAGTTCCGTTAGTTTTAATAAAGGGTAGTCTTGACTTAACTTTATCAGGCAACCCATTCGCAATGTTAGTTTGTTCATATAAGTATTTTACTCCGTTAACGTAATTTTAAATAGCCGTTCTGAGACTTGTCACTGCCGGATTTTAGCCTTTTCCCAATCGCACAATGTGGACATGGTCATTAATCTACTAAATTATTAGTATTCGAAGTCATTTCGGTAGGCACATATAAAAATACGAAATCCTGAAAGTCCTGTTTTAATATTCAAACGAAACTATTTTACTTAGTTTGTGTGCGGGCAACATTGGAAAAAGGTGGTCTAGTTGAATTTGACAACGTCATTGTCTTTTTTTTGGTATTGTCCCCATAAAGTTTTTATTTTGTGGGATATTGTTTATCTACCTATTATCTAAGAACTAATCTTATTTAATACATCATTTCACTGGTCACCATTAAATATAGTAAAATCCAAATAATAGTAATTTTATTATTTAAATAAACTTCAGGTTGAGTTGCTGAAAATTGCTGCAAATAAAATGATATATTTAAGCCGGAGAGGTGATCTGTACCTCAGGACCTTCCTACTTCAGACACCTTTCTCTATTTAAGATTGTGCATATACCAGTGCCTGTTACTTCTGATGTTGAATTAAATAAAGATTTATGATTATGATTAATTTTTTAATACCTATCTACCGACGCCTAATATATAATAATAGCTTTCTCGTATTACTATTTTTTATTTTATTTAATTGCCTCGGAAACGAAAATTGAAAATATTTTTTTAATTCAATTTAATAATGTTATATTCTCAGCCTTTCCATCATGTCCTACTTTTTACATAAAATGAATGGTCACCTTATTAGAAAGAGATTAATTAGCGTTAACCTCTCTTTTGGTGGAAATTTTTTAATGCAAGCAAAAATTGCAGTTGTACACACGGCGGCACATGAAGCTGTAATGTTCCAGTATAAATTGACCTCGCTTTGTATAGATTTCCTATACAATGAGAGATCCGCATAAACTGGTTTTGTAAAGCTTGACTGGCCGTCGCGTGCGTACGTAGTACTTATTACTTCCGTGCAAAGAGTAAAGACAAAAGGAAAAATAAAACAAAATTAGTTTTCAGCCATTCCGAGTGACTACACTACGACTAAAACCTATTTACGTAAATTATTTTTATCATAGAAATCGCGTATGAGGTTACTAACAAAATTTTAAAAGTTAATATCTTTTGCGTCTGTTGGTCGATTTTGATGAAATAAACGCTAAATAATACCCACAATAATGCTTCTTATTTTGTAATATTTCGATTTTGAATACAATGAGGGGTTTTTACGTGATGCGCGCACAAACGAACAGACAAACCGACAAACCGACAAACAGACAAAAATTAAAAAAAAGATATTTTTACTTTCTATTACTTATTTCTCGCACTTTCCAGTGACTTTTTTGCAAAAATCTGTAATGTACAGACACGGAAAGTCTACGATTTTATTATATGTATAGATTATAGACAGATGTCAGCGATGCAGAGGAGTACTTTGACGTCTAAGTGTCCTATTGTCGTCGTTGTATATATACAGGGTGTAAACGGTCCCTTCACGAAGCCGTCAACCAAGCATTATGTACATCAAACTAAGTAACTTTACGCAATTCGTTCGCCGCTTTGTGTTTTGGGTGAAAAATCACGTTTTTCGGTAGGACTCAATGTATCGCACTGAAAACATTGAGTTGATGGATGGATTGAATAATAAGAGGGTCGTTGAGGTGTTTAATGTAAAATCAAATCAAAATGTTGAAGCGTAGACGCAAGTATTACGCAGATCGATGTAACAAATAGTGTTGAAAGCAAGCCATTTGACTATTCATTATATTTATGTTACTACTGACCATCATTAATATTTTGCTCCGAAGTTCAAATGCAAGTGCAATCATGGGCATTTAAACGTTAAAGATATGCCGCGAGTGAAACAATTGCTCTTACGGATATAACTCCTCTTCACTCTGGGGTACCTACCATTATAAATAAGCCTGTCTAGTATCAAAAAAAAATCCTATGTTTCCTGAGTCAAAAATATGTTTAATATACATGAAAAAAAGCATAACAAATGGGTTGCCTGATATCATTAAGTGAAGACTATTTAAAATTGCGACAACCGTGGGGGTCGACCGATTTTACTTAGACAACCGAACGTTATGCCATCGTGTTTGTAATAAAATTACCTATCTGTTCTTTTAATACATATTTTAATAAGTAAATAGATGAGTGGACATATAGTATCAATTTATCTATTATACCTTACAACTCTGTAGGAGGGACAAAAAGATGACAACCTAACAGATTCTTGGCTTGATTGCTTTGTAGATATTTACTCTAATTCCATTTTGATTTCGTTTGGTTTGAAAAAAAGATAAGTTCCGTTAGTTTTAATAAAGGGTAGTCTTGACTTAACTTTATCAGGCAACCCATTCGCAATGTTAGTTTGTTCATATAAGTATTTTACTCCGTTAACGTAATTTTAAATAGCCGTTCTGAGACTTGTCACTGCCGGATTTTAGCCTTTTCCCAATCGCACAATGTGGACATGGTCATTAATCTACTAAATTATTAGTATTCGAAGTCATTTCGGTAGGCACATATAAAAATACGAAATCCTGAAAGTCCTGTTTTAATATTCAAACGAAACTATTTTACTTAGTTTGTGTGCGGGCAACATTGGAAAAAGGTGGTCTAGTTGAATTTGACAACGTCATTGTCTTTTTTTTGGTATTGTCCCCATAAAGTTTTTATTTTGTGGGATATTGTTTATCTACCTATTATCTAAGAACTAATCTTATTTAATACATCATTTCACTGGTCACCATTAAATATAGTAAAATCCAAATAATAGTAATTTTATTATTTAAATAAACTTCAGGTTGAGTTGCTGAAAATTGCTGCAAATAAAATGATATATTTAAGCCGGAGAGGTGATCTGTACCTCAGGACCTTCCTACTTCAGACACCTTTCTTTATTTAAGATTGTGCATATACCAGTGCCTGTTACTTCTGATGTTGAATTAAATAAAGATTTATGATTATGATTAATTTTTTAATACCTATCTACCGACGCCTAATATATAATAATAGCTTTCTCGTATTACTATTTTTTATTTTATTTAATTGCCTCGGAAACGAAAATTGAAAATATTTTTTTAATTCAATTTAATAATGTTATATTCTCAGCCTTTCCATCATGTCCTACTTTTTACATAAAATGAATGGTCACCTTATTAGAAAGAGATTAATTAGCGTTAACCTCTCTTTTGGTGGAAATTTTTTAATGCAAGCAAAAATTGCAGTTGTACACACGGCGGCACATGAAGCTGTAATGTTCCAGTATAAATTGACCTCGCTTTGTATAGATTTCCTATACAATGAGAGATCCGCATAAACTGGTTTTGTAAAGCTTGACTGGCCGTCGCGTGCGTACGTAGTACTTATTACTTCCGTGCAAAGAGTAAAGACAAAAGGAAAAATAAAACAAAATTAGTTTTCAGCCATTCCGAGTGACTACACTACGACTAAAACCTATTTACGTAAATTATTTTTATCATAGAAATCGCGTATGAGGTTACTAACAAAATTTTAAAAGTTAATATCTTTTGCGTCTGTTGGTCGATTTTGATGAAATAAACGCTAAATAATACCCACAATAATGCTTCTTATTTTGTAATATTTCGATTTTGAATACAATGAGGGGTTTTTACGTGATGCGCGCACAAACGAACAGACAAACCGACAAACCGACAAACAGACAAAAATTAAAAAAAAGATATTTTTACTTTCTATTACTTATTTCTCGCACTTTCCAGTGACTTTTTTGCAAAAATCTGTAATGTACAGACACGGAAAGTCTACGATTTTATTATATGTATAGATTATAGACAGATGTCAGCGATGCAGAGGAGTACTTTGACGTCTAAGTGTCCTATTGTCGTCGTTGTATATATACAGGGTGTAAACGGTCCCTTCACGAAGCCGTCAACCAAGCATTATGTACATCAAACTAAGTAACTTTACGCAATTCGTTCGCCGCTTTGTGTTTTGGGTGAAAAATCACGTTTTTCGGTAGGACTCAATGTATCGCACTGAAAACATTGAGTTGATGGATGGATTGAATAATAAGAGGGTCGTTGAGGTGTTTAATGTAAAATCTTACATTAAAAACATGTATTTAAAAAAAAACTTGTGAAAAAGTTGGAACTTTGCCCCCCAATATCTCCGTAACTAGAAGGTCCCAGGTATGGTCTGAAACAAAAAAATGATCGTAATGATAGGGAGAACAATTGCATTTCGGCTTCGTTAAGGGTCTTTTTACTATTATTATTACATGGAGCGACTGCATATCTTAAATTATTATGTCTGATACCTTACCTACTTATCAGATTAACCTGCAACGCAGTTACAGGATAACATGTGGCCCTCGAAGACTATTTGTCAGACATACACATATCCACAGCCGCAATGACTGGGAGCAAGTGCCTTTCGGCTTCGTTAAGGGTCTTGTTACACCCTTTATAGGTGCTTACTTTTAGTCTTCTTTTTATCATTATTTTAGTTCAGATTAGTATTATTAAGTATTATAACTAAATCTAACAGAAACAATAAAGCAATTCTCCGACATATTGACTAAAATCGTCTTTTTGTCAACCAAAAGTACCATTCTACCATAAATAGTATGTGAAAAGTATACCTACTTACACATGAATGAATGAAAGGTGTTTGTTCCGTTCAGAGAGAGTTTTTGAGGTCTCTGTGAAATGTTTTGTTTTAAAAGAGAAAACAGTTGGCTTTCAGAGTACCTAAGTGCTAAGGTGAAATGTTTTAACTTAAATGTAGCGTGGGACGAACAAACAGACAAACTGTAGGGAAGTACATGTGAGAAAATGGTGGCTAGGTTTTGACTTTTTCATTTGAGAAGATCATAGTATTGATTTCTTTTTTTTTAAGTATTTGATCAGCACACATAATTAATTAATTATTAGCCATTTGTGTCCCACTGCAGGGTAAAGGCCTCCCTTCCCTCTTTCCACTTATTCAGTGCTGTTATTCGCCAATCCTTATAAAAATAGTCGAGTTCGTCCCACCATCTCCTTCTGGGCCGGCCGCGTTGCCGTTTGCTGCTATTGGAACTCATTGTGTGGTTAGTTTAGCCCATTGATTGCTTCTGCATCATGTGATAGATGTACCCAGTTCCATTTTAGCTTGGCAGCCGTGTGACCTACATAATAAATATACAAAATTATTTTAGTTTATGCGAAACCTGAATATAGTTTGTTCAGAATAAGTAACTAAATCGATTCCAATAAGTTTTAAACCATGTTATATTTTGTCCCAAAAATATTCAAAAAAAGTTACAAGTTGGACACCGAGCGACATTAAGTAACTATCCCAATTATTTAGGTATCAATTGCCAAATTATTATTATCAATGAGCTCAAGACGACGCTGGAGGCGCGCGCGCGGTCGCGCTGCGTGGTGACTATATTTTTGAGCGGACAACCAGGTAACAGAACAAGCTTATAACTTCGTGATTTTTATGATACAGTTTTGAAAATTTGTACATAGATTCTTTACATAAAAATACTAGACACGTGTTTCAGGTTTCGCATATACTAAAACTAATGTTGTATACATAATCAGACAATAATGTTTTGTCTCAACACTTTTCATATTTTCGTACGTCCGATCTTCAGCTCTAAAGGTTTTATAAAACATAATACCTACTCATTACTGTCCCACTGCTGGGCAAAGGCCTCTCCTCATACAGAGAAGGCACGAGCATTGATCACCACGCCTGCTCAAGACGGGTTGGCGATTTCAGACTTACATTTATTATAAAGTCCAGGTTTCCTGACGATGTTTTCCTTCACGGATGTATCAGTAATGTCCAAGATAAACTTAAAAAGTACAAATGAACTGAAAAAGTCACATATCATAAAGGTACTTAGCATAATCAGCCTATAATTTCCCCACTACTGGGATGCAGGCCTCCTCTCACCATGAGAGGGAATGGGCTATAATCCACCACGCGGGCCTAGTGCGGATTGGTAGATGTCTTCAAATTGTTGGTTGATTTACATGCTGGTTTCCTCACGATGTTTTTCCTTCACTGTTTAGAGATCAATGGTGATGAAATAAATTACACAAAGTAATGCACCTGCCTGGGTTCGAACCCACGACTTAAGGATGATTTCCACCAAACGGCTCGCATCGCATCGGATCGGAATGGATTTTACAATCTTTAAACGATATTGAATCGTGTACACAGTATTTAAAGTCTATATTACCAAGCCGCGCACAGCAGTCTTTTTTTTTTAGCGACGCACGATCGGCTCCGTTCACCTGGCGTAGTATCCGATCGCAATTACTACACGTCAACGAATGAAACTATTTGACGGATACGTTCGCCGACGACAGTACGGCCGGCCGTATGCGTCGACGTCCAGCCGGACACGAACGGCTGTCACCGCATCCGTTCGTATCCTTTCCAATCCGATGCGATGCGAGCCGTTTGGAGGAAATTATCCTTTACTGCTCGTAAGTCGGGGCCACCACTACTTATGACATTGGCCCGGATTTAAATCCACAATCTCGTGCATGAGAGAAAGTTAAGTCAAATAAATAAACCCAGGTTCACAAACCATGGCTTAAACAATATGGTGTTTTAATCACCATTATATCACCCATAACAACGTTAACACGTACTTTTTCCACGTCGTAAAACTAAAAGCCTACTTCTCCCCTATTTGGGGAGGAAGGGGCGTAAAAGTAAATAAAATGTACCACTAGTCCCAAAGTGGTTACGTGTAGTGTATCATAAAATGTTACATATAGCTGTAGATAGGTTTTCAAGGGAATATTGGTTATCATAATAAAAGGGCATCTCATCATTGACAAGAAAACAGGTGTCGGATGAGATGACGAGTAATAGTGAAGTATGGAAGAAGAAGACATGCTGCGCCGACCCCAAATGTATTGAGATAAGGGCAAGAGAATGATGTTTGGTTATCATAAAAGATTTGGAATAAAATTGATTGTCAGATCAGAGGAAGTTTTAAAATTATTATAAGTTCGTAGAGTGTGCATTTACTTTAAAATAAAAGTGGAAGCAATTTTCATAAAAATTTATGCAAACAAACCTCATGACAAAAAGAGCGCTATAATTTAAAGTTAACTAACTGAAAAGAGAAATACACAAACATAATGTGTTTTAAGTACTTTCTAAATAAAATGTTGCCGTAAGTCAAAAATACTAACTTTACAGGAGAGTGAACTAACTGCATAATTATACTTAGATAACAGTACAAAACCATTATTTTATTTGTGTTCACTTCATATTAGATGGAGACGTTGCTTGTTTCTGATTAGCTGAAACAACGCGTCTTCCGATACTCTAGCAAATAGTATGAA
This sequence comes from Noctua fimbriata, assembly GCA_905163415.1. Taxonomy (NCBI): domain Eukaryota; kingdom Metazoa; phylum Arthropoda; class Insecta; order Lepidoptera; family Noctuidae; genus Noctua; species Noctua fimbriata. The sequence continues at coordinate 4,283,707 of LR990929.1, read as the reverse complement.
AATGTCAAGACCGCCAAAAATTGACTTACGTGGTGTTACAACTTCAACGACGCGTAGTAATGTATTTATTTACCCAAACCACATGATATCCATTAACCGTAAAATAATATCGGGCGGCACAATACAACCACAAGAAAATATCAAATGTTGCACCAAATTATTTGATCAGTCATGAAGAAACTAAGTCATAAACAGGATTTCATTAGGTTCTTGGCTTGCATAATTAGCTTTTTACGATCGTACTGCTGGGACACAGGCCTCCTATACAACATTATTTTTAGTATATGCGAAACCTGAATATAGTTTGTTCAGAATAAGTAACTGAATCGATTCCAATAATTTTTAAACCATGTTATATTTTTTCCCAAAAATATTTAAAAAAGTTAAAAGTTGGACACCGAGCGACTTTAAGTACCTATTGCAATAATTTAGGTACCTACTGCCAAATTATTATTATCAATGAGCTCAAGACGACGCTGGAGGCGCACGCTGCGTGGTGACCACGATTTCGTGCGGACAACTAGGTAACAGAACAAGCTTATAACTTTGTGATTTTTCATGATACAGTTTTGAAATTTTGTACATAGATTCTTTACATAAAAATACTAGACACGTGTGCATATAATAAAACTAATGTTGTATAATAAAATACAGTTAAAGAATTATTTCCTAAATCCACCTCCCCCCTCCATCCTTTCCTTCTCTGCTCTCTCTCTTTTCCTTGATTTTCTATTTGTCTTTGTTTTTTTTTTCTTATATTAAGGATTGATTTTGTTAAATGTGAATCAGATTACTTTTAAGCTAGGTAACTACTTAACATAACATCACACCTGATTTCTCCGATGGGTTATCCAGAGGTGTGCTATCATACCAAGGAAAAATAAAAGGCGTTTTGGCTGTTAATGTGCGCTAACTAATCTCAGAGAACCACTATTAGATTCTTTACATAAAAATACTAAACACGTGTACCAGGTTTCGTATATAGTAAAACTAATGTTGTATACATCAGGGACACAGTGGGTCAGCCCAACATTTAATACGCGGGCCCAGTGCGGGTAAGTAGACTTCGAATGTCTTCGGATTTTTGGTGCCGAGACCTGTCGTTTTCACCAACAACAACAACATCCATTTATTATCAGGCTACTTTGGCCTATAGATAATATAATAAATAATAATAATAATAATTCATTTATTCAGGTAATTTACACCCATTGGCAATTAACATAATACAGTCAGACCATAATAACACTACAAACACAAAAAAAAAAAAAAAAAACATCACAATATACCTTACAGACTAGCATAGCATAGCATAATCAGCCTATAATGTTCCCACTGCTGGGACACAGGCCTCCTCTCAGTGAGAGAGAATGGGCTATAATCCACCGCGCGGGCCCAGTGCGGGTTGGTAGATGTCACACGTCTTCGAATTTTTGGTTCTAGGACATGCCGGTTTCCTCACGATGTTTTCCTTCACCGTTTTGAGAGTAGTGGTGATGAAATAAATTACACAAAGTAATGCGCCTGCCTGGGTTCGAACCCACGACTTACTGCTCGTAAGTCGGGACCGCCACCACTGGGCCACCGCTGCTCTCAACAGACAGACTAATGTACATCTAATAAAATACAAAATGTGTTAGTAAACAGAAACTTAAAACTATGTTAGTAACACTTCACCTTGTGCACTATGTCACCGTGCACCCATGTGTCCGTGCCGTGTGCGTTTTCGTCACGATGTTTTCCTTCACCGTTTGAGAGCAGTAGTGGCGAAGTAATAAATCATCCAAAGTATTTGTGCGGTAAACTTAATCATATTTTCCCTTCAAAACAACAATTTATTTTAAAAACTGTCCAGCTTAATCATCATCTGCCTAGCGTTTTTCCAAGTATGGTTAGTTGGGATCTGAATACCAGTATTTTACATGATGCGACTGTCTATCCGACCTCCACAACCCAGTTAGTACTGGGTAAAACGATACCCCTTGGCAAGATTGATTGTCAGACTTTCGGGCCACGGACTATCGACTGTCAAAGATCCACAAATGACAGCGGGTACCAATGGCTTAACGTGCTATCCGAGGCACAGAGGAAACTCGGTAAGTAATGGGTGGTCACCCATCTGCGGACCAACCTAGGTAAGCGTGGCTTAACCTAAAGATCGACGAGTGGCTGTTATTATTTAGCTACGAGCTCCTGTCAAGCTTAACCACATCACATTAAAAAGTTGGTAAGCTAAAATTAAATAACTCACATTGCCCTTTTAGACTGACAAACTTCCAATCATATTAAAAAGTTTATTTTATTAGGTAAAAACGTGTTGTACGTACTCTTGAATTAGGCCCAGTAATGTTTTTAGATTTATTACTTTGTGCTTCTTGAATGTAAAGTAGCCAAGTTCGGGTGATTTTTTTTTGTTTAAGTACCTTTTTCCTTGTACTTGTCGCTGGTTATAATACAGATGGTTTAAATGGATGGTCCGAAACGAGGACTGAATTTAATGTACACATTTTGACCGAAAAAAAAGGTTGTACAACACGATCAAGGCTGTCCAGTGAGCTTGATTTCTATGAAATACGAACCGTTTGAGTCATCATCACAATTTATCACTGTCCATTGCTGAATGATTAGGCGAATCTTATTATTCACGTACCTTCAGATGTCAGCATCAGAAATGAGACAGTATCGGTATGACGGCGCCTCTGCAAGGCGTCGTTTATGGTTAACATAGCAAACTACACAGACGAAAGTGATGCTGGCTGGTATTCTCTTTGGCAGAACGTCATGGCGTTGCGGACAGCCATATTGATATGAGCGGTTGTCAATGATGATGCCGCGTGACAGATATTGACGGATCGCCGACGTCTGTTGTCTAAATCTAATTAAATCTTCCTCAATTTTGTATCAACGCTATATTTTTATGTTAAATTACGTTATCGACACATGACGACACGTTACGTTACATGATTTTAGTAACTAAATGATTATTACACTTAACAGATTTCAATCAAACGAAGATTTGTTTAATCCGAACATCAATCGTTAAGATCTCACATACAGGTCCGTTTCTACTGTGTGTGAAGTAGTATTTCGTGGAGCTGCTTTAAATCTAAATCCACTCACCTTCGACACGACCTAGCTGGGGGCTCCGTGTATACACGTTTCGCATGACGCATTCGGATACACAGGTCATCAGACATGCTTGTTATCACACTCGTGAGGCTAGCTGCGCGCCAAGGATCATTGAGAAACCGGCCTATAGCCAATAAAAACGCGCACTACGCATTAGCAAGCATGTCATAGGTGATTCCGTTGGGGGGAAAAGATCAGAAAGGTGAGATCTTTAACTGGACTGTTTACTACTAGTGTGCTTTTTGAAGTAAATAAATAATAGTAAAACAGATCGGAGGCCCAATCTATTCAAAAGTCGACGTATTTACGTAATGTTTATACTGCGCGCTCGTGCTAGGGTCCTCTGCACACGATCATAGAAATCAGTTACAACTACGAGACTACGCAACTACGAGATTTAAGTATGTCTTTAAGCTTTTACAGACAACTTTAAGATTGGAAAGAGTAGAGAGATACTTGACATAAGATATTGCATTTTTAATTGGCGTTATGAAGCATAACTTTTATCCATAATTTTATATTAAAACTTCTAATAACGTCCACTCAAACGCTTAAATCTTTCAAGGAAGATCCCAAATATAAAACCTAAAGTTGATCTCAAGCAACAAAAGGAATTGAAAAGCAAAAACTTTATAATATATTCCATTGAGAATACTTTAAAAGATCCAAGCTTTTGATTCGTGCGAAAAGAAATTACCAATTCACGTTATTAAGGTGGAGACTTACGAAAAGTCGAAGCTTCCTAAGAATATACAAGTTAATTTGGAAGTCGGCAGCAGCACGTAGTAAACTGTACTGGCAACATTCGGGCTAGGAAAAGGAAGAAAAGTTTGACTCCACTCCACATTCGCTTTGGCGACTGATCGTATTATAGATGAGGGCAACTTAGGCGAAGTTCGCCATTGCAATAATAAGTGGCTATTCATTTAGGAGATTAAAGTAAAGGGTTAAAAGAGCAGTTGGAGAAATAATAAGGAAACCCGAGGACTAATACTAGGCACCATTGTGAAAATATCCCGGAGGACAAGGTGGAGCACCGTGCAGGTCTGCTCCACTTGGACGGAGCACCGCCGTGTCCTAGTAGCGGCGATCGGCGGCGGCGACCTCTCGAGTCCGGCCCTGGTTAAATACATGGTCCGGAGCGAGAGGGAGAGAACCTCACGGTCCAGCCGCCACGGGAGATGCCTAGGGCGTCGGGGGCCAAATCCAACTCTGTGGCTTCTACTGGAAATTTCTGATAGAAAAACCCAATAATAATTTGCCCGACCCGGGAATCGAATCCAGGACCTCATGTTCAGCAGTCGCGCTTGCGACCACTAGACCAACCGAAAATCTTATGTCAATTCTGTTGAAACTCGTCGTAAAAGTATGTTTGCAGCTTCAAAAGCGATTTTCCTTTGTCTAGGTATATCTGGTTTGAAGAAATTGTAGTTTCAGACATTTAAATTACTCCTAAAAACATCACCTATTTTCCAGCAAAAGTCCCGTTAAAATAGGTCCAGCCGTTTCAGAGATTTGCTGGAACAAATAGACAGACAGACAAAAAGGATTTTTTTTTTATAAATATCGTACTTATACACTTTCATATTATTATGCATTCAGAAAGAATTTTGAAATTACAATCAGACACTTCAATTTTATTTACTTGTATAGATAATGATCCCTAATCCATAGTATAAGTTTTAAAAAAATCGTCTGGCCGACAACGTAACTAACGCAATGGATGATAATGAACAGTCAAAATGAATGGCAAACCAATGTAAATGTATAATGCGCCGCAGAAGTTATTCTCGTCGCATTCACTTCTGCATGTCATCATTCTGTCTACTGCAACAACGGACTTACTCGTTCGCAACCTTGTAAAAGCTTTTCAACCTGCATCTACTTGAGAAAAGTATGTCAAGGGAAGGAATAGCACTTTATTGAAATGTATTTATCGAAACTTCGACTGCAGTGCGACAGTGAAGATGCGCGGTTGAGATTTCAGCTCCAAAGTGTCTTGCCTCGTTGGATGACCGATGCACTTATTACAACAAGTTTATGCCCGCGGCCTCGCCTGCGTGGAGTTCGGTAAATGTCGCACGGAATCATACTACCGGGATAAGATTATCCTATGTGCATTTCAGGTTATTAACTATCCTGTGTCAAAGTTCCACATCCGTTCTGTTGATTTTCTTAATAAACTTTGACTGTTTTATTTCCTCATAAGCAATGTATCCTTACCGTGGCAAAATGCACGTAGCGATCGGCAAGCGCGACGACGAGTTCGATGAACTCTGTAGCTAGGCAGGAAGTGAACAGCTGATTGCACGCGTCGTTCATTAGAGTATTTCAAAATCCATGGTTGATTTTTAACCGTATTATTTACATAAAATTAGTGCTGCGCATAGTGTAATTTTAAATTGAAATAAAGGAATAGTAACTGAAAAAATTATACAAAAAATGAATATTTTCCTGAGAAAATTCGGTGGAATATGATTGAGAATAAGAAGCTGAATTCACTCTGTCAGTTTGCGAAGGGCTGTCCCTTACACCCTGTATAAGCAAGATAAGATTTTTTCACGACTAATATAGAAATAGACATAAAATACAAATAAATGATGTTCTCTTTTCTTTACTGCACCTTCACCGTCAAACACACTAAGGCGATGATGAAATGGTCGATTAAGCAAAAATTACATTTTATTTGTTTGCATCCATTTAACAGAGTTATCATTACGAATATAACTTAAACACTTCTGTAGTCTCAGAAGGAGTCTCATTCTGCACACAATTAAAATGGTTGTCTTACAAGATAATTATATCTAGTAATAAACAAACAATAATAAAATAAACAATAACAAATAAATAAAATAATTGATTGATTTAATATACATTCAATAATATAAATGGCTGAATGAAAACAATTTATATAATTATCATTAGCACTAGAAACGGAATATATTTTTTTTTTTTTTTTTAATTCTGTATGGGCTTACTCTTGACCTCAATCTAGTCCAAGGACAGAGATGAGGTCGACGATGCAACGAGCTAACCCAAAAGAAGCCTATTAACTCGCGATTTAAATAGAATGGGGTCATATGAACTTGGAAACACCGACGTAGGCATGTTACATGTTACATTTACCATGTTTACTTATAGTAATATCCCGTTTCTAGTGTTAATGATAATGTTAGTGACCATGACAGTTTAAAAACTTAATTTCTATAATATTAAGGTTTTTTTTAACATAAATAATGTTTGTAAATTCAAAGTTTATTCGTCTAAGTTTGCATGCTTTAATTTTAAGCAACACATGTATGATCTCTTATACTATAATAACGTATGTGCGCGTGTGTGTGTGTGTGTATGTGCGTGTTGTATGTATGATAAACTATAAGGTATATATGTTATGGGTCTTTGTTACCTGAAATAAATGATATATTATTATTATTTATATTATAACACCTATGGATACCATGTTTTACGCAAATAAATAATCTTATCTTATCATAAATTGTCGATACCTGCCAAAATAGGTAACTCATATTAACCTACAACTTTCCACTTTGAAATCGACGTGAATTTTAAACTTAAAATACTTAATACCTCCTCGTGTGTCATATCAGCCATCGTTCCAAAACTCACCAGGATTTGACATCGGGAAAACATCTTCAAAACTTTTAAGCACTTAAAAGCATTTAAGAGAGATAGCTTATTGATTTAACTTCGAGCACTTTTAGTCCTAAAGTACCTCAAAACTTGCTTCACTTAGCTGCAAAACATCTTTGCGTTGCACTCAGGACCTCGGTAAGTTTGTACTTACTTAAAGACATACGGGCAACTTTTGCGCAACTCCGGGCAATAATTTTGATGTTACGGTGATATCAACCAACTTTTTGCGTTGTCAATACAAAGTGACAATTGATGTAACATTGATTGAAGTGATTTACTAAATATTACCTGTGTTTTTAATAACATTAATGGTTACTGTACTGACAGGCAATTAATATGTTTACGATAACCTCGCTCCTTAAGTCATTCTGTACCTAGGACAGGCTCGTCCTTACAAGAAACATTAAAATTGGTTGCGGGGGAGAGTGGAAGTAACATAGAAAATGGCAGGAAGAAGAAGACACAACATGGGTGGAAACAGTGAACGCATTTTTAGGAAAAACTCCTTTAATGGTTCCTCTACTTCCAAAAATTTGCCAAACAATAATTGCTGGAAAATTGCCCGTGTAAACGTGTCAGAAGACTGATGTTCACGTTCAGTTAAAAAATAGTTTGTGTAGGTGATTAGGCATACTAGTTAATGAGAGTTTTCAAAGGAGTGTTGCAAGTATCGGAGAGCAAGCTTTTAGGGGGTTTATGTAATTTTTTCTGATATTGTTCCTCTTTTTCGTTTCGGCGATGATAGCGTCAGGTCAGCTTCGACCAGAACTCTGCCACTTCTACCGTGTTGTCAGTGGCCTCAGACAGATCCGAAAAAAAACTACTAATTGCAAATGCGACTCGCACATCCAGGGTTCCGTGGAAAAATACTGAAAAAATCACGGTATTTTATGGAAAATTTTGAAATCAGTCAAATTTTTAATACTCTGTGAAAAATTTAAGTGTGTGTTACGTTTTAAAACATACAGTCCTGTGACAGACGGAAAGACAGCGGACCCTTTTGGCTACGGAACGTAATATCAGGCCTCATTTTCACTCAGCAGAATTTCAATAAACATTATCATTTGGGTACTTTAAACAACCCACTTATCAAAATAAATGGACGATAATAATTACGTTTCATCATACTTTCAATTAAATTATGATGAAACGCCACTCAGTGATAATTAATAATGGCTGAATTGAAACCATTGAACTCGTCGATTACACAAAACGTTTACTATGGAAGCACTTTACTGGTATTATTTTGTTTCACTGGAATCCAAATTTCATTTCAAATAATTAAGTTAAATTATGTTTACAAAGTCCTACATGTGGGAATGAAAGAACAATATTATAATGAGTGTAAAAGTACCCTTAATGAAACCGACAGGCACTTGTTCTCCTAGTCATTGCGATCGCTTTTTGTTTTAAACCATACCTAGTTACGGAGATATTGGGGGTCAAAGTTTCAACTTGTTCACAACTTTTTTTCAAATACATGAATCAGCCATTCAACTCAACCATATTGAAGGGAACTAAATGACCCGACACACCCGCCCACCATCAGCGAGACATTTGAATGAGCATGACATTCTCTCAGCCACCAAGGCACATTCAAGTCAATGAAAGATAACAAAATGTAAATTGTAGCCTTACAGTACATAGTACTCACACATGTGATATGTGCAATTATATAATTCTAACATAAGGAATCCATACAAAGGACATTTCACAATCTTTTGCAACTTCCACAATAATTTATCATGGTAATCAATTAGTTTGCGCCTATGGTTGTGGAGTAGCAAATTTTTGCTTCTATATGTGAACACAAAGTAGAGATAGAAAAGAAAAAAAAACCAATTAAAACGTTAAAGATTAACCATAATAGAAAGTCTACAGTCTATGGTGGTACTCACATTACAAAAACTGAAATAATGCTTCTAATTTATATAAAACAATGTAACAAGGTAACTAAGTTTCCAAAGGCGAAAGAAAAAAAAAAAACATTACCGAACTCATGGGCTGCAGCTGAAAATCAGCGTCAGGTGATACAACTTGTATGGCCTTCTGGCATTATGCTAAGCTGAGGCCCTTTTGGCATTATTACTTTTGTTTGTTTATGTATTTTGTTAAATTTTTAAGGTGTTTTTGTTTTTAATAATGCCGACTAAACACGATTTTCTTTCTTTCTTACAGGGTGCTGTTAGGCTATTTATGTATACTAGTACAGCACTTAAGCATTAATTTATCATCATCAGCCTGAAATAGAAATGGTGGTGCAATTAGGAACCTGTTAACTAATGGATTGAATAATTATTGATGAATGCGTCATGCAATCAGCTCTATAAATAGATCAATTATGCTAACACTGATTAATCTCTTGGGCACCATTAACGATATCGACTTTTACTTAGGGGGAACCGTAATGATTATAAAACCTCAACTACAGTATAGACAAAACCTTACGTTTTCTTTCTAAGATGTCTGCCTCGTTGTTGTAGTGGTCACAAGCGCGACTGCTGAGCGTGAGGTCCTGGGTTCGATTCCCAGACCGGCCAAAGTGTTATTGGGTTTTTTCTTTGGGAATTTCTCAGTAACAGGCATGGAGTCTGGATTTGTTCCGGTTGATGGCAATAGGCTCGCTCACTATTACATAGGACTTAAAACTTAACTGACGAATTGTGGGTGTGCACTATTTGGTACACCTCTGCCTAACACTTCGGTGGTTACAGGCGTGATGTTATGTTACTTTCTAAGATTTTTATTTTGGCATTCGTAAACTTTGCTGTGTAATTAGGACAAACTTTTAGAACATTTTTTTTAATTGTCTCCCACTGCTGGGCAAAGTCCTCCTCCATACCTTTTTAATTGTCTTTTGCTTAGTATCTTAATATAATAAAATATGCTATAAAACTGAAAAAGACTCGTCAAAATTATTTATTTCCGCCGTTTGGTATGCTCAACATTACACATTGCTTTAACCTTTTGAACGCCATTGTCACATATACGTGACAATGACGCCAAACGACAAAAATATGTGACAAAATGGTAGTTGAAATTGTGGCTTGGCGTGGAGGGCAGGCGCGTGCATTTATGCTCTGGCGCTTCTATTTCTCGCTGCTAAGATGACAGCCCGTTTCATAAACAGCTAATTTTCATTGGAGCCGCGTAGTGCTTATGTCAATTAAGCGCTGCATCGCTGCACACAGGTGACAACGTGTGAACGGCTCTCCTTAGACTTTTACAAAAGCCATTGTCATAATATTCTGCCTGTAGCAGCAGTCACTAAATTTTAGAGTTCACTGACGTTGTCCGCCAGCAAGTAGTTAACTTGAAACTTTGACTTTGAATATTTTAACCATAATTTAATGCTATACTAACTATGTCCGCGACGTTTGAAATTATTATAAAACATATTACTTACCTATTTAAATCGGGTTTTGTTAACAATTTAATGGTTTTTAATATTTTTGCATGGAACCCACATCATCCAAACTAAAAGTAATCCTAAGTTACTTCTCATAACATCAGGTATCTGCCAGTAATAGTCCCGTCAAAATCGGACCAGCCGTTTCAGAGATTAGCCGGAATAAATAGACAGACGACAGACAAAAACAGCAGCGTGGTTGTGGAGCTGTGTCGCAAACTGCGCTCCACCTCCTATCCTGCCCTCTTAGACCAAAAACATGCAGCCGAAGTGACCTCTGCGCTGCCACCGGTGAAAGTGGTGAAGTTTTGGGCTAGCGAAATATAAAATTATCATGCCAGCAACAAGAAGAAGAAGTAGTAAAAAGCAGTATTTTTGAAAATACAACCAGAGACTTCAATTTTATTTATTAGTATGTATTGACGTTTACAACATTATTTTTAGTATATGGGAAACCTGAATATAGTTTGTTCAGAATAAGTAACTGAATCGATTCCAATCATTTTTTAACTATGTTATATTTTTTCCCAAAAACATTTAAAAAAGTTAAAAGTTGGACACCGAGCGACTTTGAGTATCTATCGCAATAATTTAGGTACCTACTGCCAAATTATTATTATCAATGCGCTCAAGACGACGCTGGAGACTCGCGCTGCGTGGTGACCGCGTTTTTGTGCGGACAACTAGGTAACTGAACAAGCTTATAACTTCGTGATTTTTCATGATACAGTTTTGAAATTTTGTACATAAATTCTTTACATAAAAATACTAGACACGTGTATCAGGTTTCGCATATACTAAAACTAATGTTGTATAGAAGAGTAAGTAGATAACATACTCGTACAAGGAGATCCTCAATAGTTCTTTATTCCCCTGGCTAAACATTCTAGTCTACGCTATATTAATCTCTTAGTTATCTAGCTTTATTGCTCAATCGTGGACGTAATTTAGCGGCAACATTCCAAAATATCATAAAGATTAAGCGATGAAAATGTTCACAAAATTCGTTAAACAAATGCCTTCAAGCAATCAAGTATGTACACAGCTTTGAAAATACATTTTCTCTCATTAATACCTTGCAGACAGAAATCGTCAATTGTTTTGATGAAGCGGGAGTGTTTTGTTCAGGAGAGATGTCAAACAACAAACAGAACGGAGTGACATCGAGGGGCATTCATTAGTTTATTTCCGCATTTGCGAACGCTAACAAAGAATTGTATTGTTCTAGACCTTATTTTGCGATTTATTTATTTATTTATTTATTTATATACACTTCAAGCACAAAGTACAGAGGCGGACTTAATGCCATAGGCATTTTCTACCAGTCAACCTTTGGGTGATGCAGAGACAAACAGTGGTAGGTGTAAATATATGCAAAAATTTAATTTATTATTTAGCTAAACTACAAGGATATATAAAATACTATAACGACATATCAAAATACTATAAATATATATCAATATATTATATATATGTAAATAGAAATTTACACGGATATACTAAAATAAAAAGACAAACAATGAAGAAAACATTAACGCTGTGACGAAACTGCCAGCTTTTTATGAATATACTCGCGAACTTTAATTTTGAACGATAAACGATTAGTTGCCATCCTGATTTCCTGGGGAAGCGCATTCCACAGAGAAATAGACTGAACGAAGAATGATCGGTGAATGAAGTCAGTGCGGTGAGAGGGACATTGAAGAATTCGGTTTTGAGATGAGCGCAGACTCCTATTATGATTGGCACAGATGTATTGAAAGTGGGGAGCAAGGTAACTAGGGGAAGAGGGAGAAATAAGGAAAGAAAACAAGGTGGTTAGCGCCCTTTGCTCCCTACGCTGACGTATGGGCAACCACTTAAGTAGAGACCGCTGCTCTGAGACATGATCATATTTACGTAGATTGAACACGAATCGAATGCAGTAGTTTAGAAGACGGTCAAGTTTGTCGAGCAGATCCGCATTCAGGTCAAAGTAGCACACATCACCATAATCGATAATAGGAAAAATTAAGGACTGTACAAGCATTGTTTTTGTATTAGGGGGTAGAAAGTTTTTCAATCGGTATAGAGCCCGCAACGTACCAGTAACCTTCTGGCTGACACGAGCGACTTGGGTATGCCATTTCATAGATCTATCAATATGCATGCCTAGATCCTTTACATCAGCGCTAAATGGAACGACTGTGCCGTCAAAAAGAACTGGTGGCAAGGTTGTGCCGTCCAACTTACTGAGACTGCGAGAACTCCCAATGATGATCGCCTGACATTTATTAGGGTTAACTGACACACCAAATTTATCGGACCAGGTTTTTATCGACATCAGGTCCCTATTTAAACTGGTGATCAGATCAGCTATTTCGTCAACCCTCCCCTGACAGTACAACTGCAAGTCATCGGCATACAGATGATACGCACACTGAAGCTCAGAAGTTAGGAGATTAATAAAGATAGAAAATAGAAGAGGAGAAAGAATACCGCCTTGAGGAACGCCAGTTTCCAAATCACACCAACATGATGAGGAATCCTCGACATGAACTGACTGCTGACGTTCCTGAAGGTAAGAGGAGAACCATTCTAGTGCTCCGGGAGAGACCATAGCATGGGATAAAATGGCTAACAGGATATCGTGACTAACGGTATTGAAGGCATTTGAGAAATCGACCAGCACAAGTACAGTTACCTTGGTGTCTTCCAGTCCTGCCCTTATATCGCCAGTCACTTTAAGAAGGGCGGAAACAGTGCTGTGCCCGGGCCTGAACCCAGATTGAAGAGGGCTGATAAGCGAGTTCCGATAGACAAAATTAGAGAATTGTTTGTGCACACAGGCCTCAAGCACTTTGGACAGAAAGGGAAGGATCGAAATGGGACGGAAATGGGTAGGAAGAGAGGGATTAGGGACCTTAGGTAGTGGACAAACATAGGCTTTGCGCCACAGGGAAGGAAATACTCCGGAAAACAGGGAAAAATTCACAATATGGGTAATCGCAGGTAGGAGATCATCCAGAAGAGTAGTGATCATACCACGGGTGATATTATCACAACCCACTGCTTTGGATTTGATTGAGAGAATGATTTTTTTGATCTCTCCCGGCTCAACTGGAAATGCGATTAATTTCTACGGGAGTATAAAAAAGTACAGAAGGACGATTCCATACGAACAAGCGAAAACAGGAGCCACGCACGGTTCTGTATCGTGTTCCCTAACTTTTTTATCCATAATCTAAAGTGCCATATTTTTTTCTATAATCATCATTTGTCCGAATGATAACTTACCCGAACTTAATATCACATGCCATAAAATTGAAATTCCTAAATGCAATATGCCCTAAATCCGTTTTTCATAAATATTAACGACTATGTGTTACCCGCCGGCTACGTTCGCATTTTACATTACACACCCACTTTCTGTCACAAATATCAGTCGTCGCTCCGTCGTCGTTGCCTTCGGCCTACGCTCCTCACGCCAACTAGCAAGACTTTTAGGATATCTTTTAGGAAAATTTCTGATTACCCTTGCGTTGCGGTAATAATACACATTATAATACAAAGTGTATCTGGAACTACGACAATAAATTAAAACGAGCACAGTACTAGTCCATCTAAACATTTTAAGACACGAAAATTAGTAGACAATGGAAAATTTAAAAAAAAAAAATTTTAAACAAAATAAATAGCAGAGTCAACTGCATAAAAAGCAAACACGCTTTATCTACGAAAAGTCATTAATCGTTGCGCAGCGCGGTGCGGGCGCGGCGCGGTGCGGGGCGCAGCGATGGCGGTAGGTAGTCGAAGGTAGGTATTTTAGTCGGAGAACAACAAATTAGCGGGATAAACTCACTAAGTTGCACGTTGTTAATTAAAAGATCACTGATTGAATAATTAATCACATAATATCACATCACAATCAGAATTTACACCATCAAACGTTTGTGTGCCTCCATATCTCTCCCGATATGTATGCAATGGTAAAGCTGCATTTTTGTTACATTCTCCTTACGTAAGTACCATGTCGGTGTACTCGGTAGCTGGGTACCTTATTTGAGGCATAATTAAACTACAAAACTTCAAACCTAACCTAAATGACGAAACTATACCTTTTAAATGCTTAATTAACTACCTATGCACTAATCCAACTATCATAAATCGTCTTTAATCTTAAAACTTAAAAAAAAAACACGGAAATGCGCGCGCGGCTCGACTCGTGATAAAAAAATTAGGCGTGTGCTCTCCTCAAAGGGCGCCGCTATGCACTGAATGCGTAGTTAGCGAGTCCGAGACTTTTTGCCAAAAAATTCCGATCACACACGCATACGCAATGGTCTATGCACCACTAATGCATAATTTGCGTAAGTAATATTTCTTTTTCTTTCTAATTGTATTATTTTGTGTGACTGGGCGGGGCGCGTTAGAGTGAAAAAGTATGACACCTTTCTCTGTCTTTCAAGCATATTGAGACGTAGAGAATAGAATCGTACGTTTTGCACAGGTTCTTGACCTTACAATGTTTACCTATTATTACGGACTCAGATCTACATCATGTTGTAAAATAAGAAAGTGAAAAATAGTTTCCTGTGGCTTAAGTATTCATTGGATTTGATTGATTTTTTGTATACGGGTAAAGAACTTGACACTCTTTACGTGGTTTGAAGGATTGTCAATCGTCCTGCTCCACTTTGTATAATACAACACTTATGACATACTAGCTGTTGCCCGCGACATCGTTTGCGTGGAAATTTTGGTGTGATGTACGTTTGTGACTGCCTCGTTGGTCGAGTGGTTGCAAGCACGACTACTAAGCATGAAGTCCTGGTATCGATTCCCGGGTCGGGCAAAGTATTAAAAAAAAATGTTTATTTCAATTACATAAAGTTATCACACACATAATTTGGAGATCACCTTTTAAGCAAGGAGATGCTTGTATTAGTTACGTGAGGCAATTTTGGAAATTTTTTGACCCCTCCTTCCCCCTTGGTGAGATGTCGTGAGATTTGGGTTGACCCCCTCCTAATCTCACGTCAGATTTATCAAAATGCGTAGTGTAGTATAAATACAGTAATCTGTGCTTGATTGCGCTGAATTCATTTAAAAACAATAATTTGTTTAACTATTTCCATTTTTTTCCATATTTGGCCATATTGTAGTAGTAAAACATGTTTACTTAATTAAACCCAGATTTCTCGCAATTTTACAGTGTCTTGTGGGGAAAAAAAATACGTGATATTTGCCGAGACCCCCATGTATAAAATATTGTCTGGAATTTGGTATTTAATATGGTGATATGTGAATACCAGGTTCAATGTATAAGATACTTTTTACTACGGAAAAGAGTCACGGATGTACCCAGGAGATAATATTCAAGCAATAACTTGATGAAACTACTTACCTACGTAATTGTTGTTGTAAAAAAATATAAATAGGAAAACACACACACACAGTGTGTTTCGTGTGTCGGGAACAGAATCGAGTTGCGAGTGACAGTGGTAGCGGTACTGAGTGCAAAAAAACGAACAAGAAAGAGGGTAGACCGATTTGTCTGCTCATAAACACCCACCCGCAATAAGTTCAGTTTATCCGTGATCATGGTGCTTGCAACAGCGCCGAAATATCGGGAACTCAACAAAAACAGTAAACATGGTAAATATCCCGTTTCTAGTCTAAATAATAATATGAATAGGAACTTCGTTTGAATTTAATTTAGTTGTGGTTTCTGTTTGTTGTATAATAAGCATCAATAAATGTTTGTTGAACACAATGGGCTGTGAAAGCGATTATATTCCCTTAAACCTGCCTTGTCATAAAATCTGTTCCTACCTGACATACATAACTTAACTATATTCTATCTCTCTACCAATTTTCAGGTACAAAAAGCCAAGAATTTAATATAAACTTGCGAGAGCCCTTAGTCCAGGATGTCACAAAATTCTTTCTTAGCTTATGTCTTCTACTCCTAAAGTCTACTTGCTAAATTTGAGCTCGGTAGTACAAAAAAAAACAGAACTTTCTCAAACTTGCGAGAGCCCTTAGACCTCCTTAATCCGGCCCTGTCGCAAAATCCGTTCTTAGCAAACGTCTACTAACTATTAACTACCTGTCGCCCAAATTTCAAGTTTGTAGCACAAAAAATGAAGGACTTTCATACAAACTTGCAAGAGCCCTTAGACCTCCTTAAACCGACCCTGACGTAAAATCAGTTCTTAGCGGACGTCTACTAAGTATAAACTACCTCCCTGTCAAATTTCATCTTTATACGTCAAGCGGTTTTCGATATTTCGTGTTTAGTGAGTGAGTGACCTTTCGCTTTTATATATTTGGATTAGATGACTTTATTTCACGCAAAATTAGGAGATTAAATTATTATAGTACCTACTCGATATTATAACAAAATAGTTTTAGAAGTAAAGATAAAAGGAATTTTTAACGTGAAGTGTGTCAATGTGTGCGTGCGTTTTCGCTAGTTGTACGTACCCAACCTGCTGTGAAATTCTGTGTCTTATTTTGCGATTAATTTCTACGGCGAGTGACCTATTTTGTTCGGATGTTGGTTGAGATCAATGGTCGTATCGGTATAATACCGTCTTGATGAAGTTGGACGTATTAATTAGTTTTCTCGATAAGTAGTAAGCCGACTATGGCACGCAATTAGTGTTGATTGTTAATGATCTTATCATGATTATGCTTCTCGCATATAATCCGATGTAATTAATACATGTGTATTGTGTGGGTCCAATTATTACCAAGCGTCGACTAATGAGACATTTAATGTCAATTATTGCGAGAATACGGAGAGTCTTTCGTCGCTTTGTAAAAATAGTACATTTTGATATCAGTGAGGAAACTTTGTTATTGCATTCGAGGCGCGGCTCGGTTGTTATGGAGCCGAGAACTGCAGTAACAAATCCCCACGCGTATCAAACGACGTAAAAACAATCAAACAAAAGTACAGTACAAAAGTATGAGTATGAGTATTTATAGTTATCTGTGGTAATTTTTGTTTCCGCACGTGTGCGGAAAAATATTAAAAGTCCACGCGTGTGAAATGCATACGCATGTTGAACCTAATCGTAGTGCGTTATGAACCAGTTTTCGAGTAAGTGTATTTAAAAAGCATTTACAATCTTGCACAAGTTGATTTTTAGTCGGCTCTTGACCATTATTGCTACTGTATATTTAATTCTTCATCTCATATTTTTTATTAAAAGCAAAATGTAGAAAGAATATCAAAGCACTCTCAACAAAGCCACCATTTCAGTTCATGTTGTCTTTCCATTTGTAACAGTGAAAGTAAATAATTTACGCCACTGCAATCGTAAAAAGACAAACATTTCGCAGTTCCTCGCTCCAGCAACCTAATAAAGAAATTGTTTTAATCGTACAGATTTTAAACAACAATGCCTGAAAGGCAAAAGACAAAATAAACTCGCGACAAAAGGGATCTAGCGTTGTCGTCGACATTTTTAAAGCGACGTGAAGCGAACTCGATGCCATAATAGCTCATTTTGGCGCGAAATGTTGACGAAATTGGCGCGAACAGGGCTGACACGGCTTTTATAGACTTGTTTTAGAATATTTTATTGTCATTCTGGGTGAAGTGTTTCTCGTTGTCACGCTTTGATTTTATTTTTGAAATATGCCACAGAAAATCTAAAAATCGGTAGCTACATAGGTGATGTAAAAGAAGGCCATGCTATATTGCATTTGATTTTGATATTTGGTTCCTCGGCACTTCAATTGTTGTGACCAATACACGCGGGTATTGGTCAAAAATCTATTATTTATGTAGGAGATGGCTTGAGGAACAGGGGGGATATTAGGACGTCATAAAGCAGTAGTAATTCCAGTGTGGGAAAGAGATGGCGCTAGACGGGCTGTATAGCTCTGTATCTTTAGGCCACCAGGACAAAAGACGAACAGTGATCAACATTTAACATCCTCATCCTCCTCTCCCTGTTCCATTCTACTTTGGGTCGACGCAACACGTTTTCTTCTTCCATTCTCCCTTGTCAGACGTCACGGCATCATTTACTCCTCTCTCTTTCATATCGTTCCTCAAACTGAAAATCCATCCATCTCTTCTTTGACCTTCCTCTCCCTCTCCATCCATCATTACTCATATCCATCACTCTTATAGTCAAAGTAATGGTCAACATTTAACACTGGATCGAAAAAAGTGGGAGTCATGGGGAGCAGCCTTAGCCCAGCCCCCGTAGCATGAACACCGTAGACAAGGATTTCTTTGACGGAAGAATCGACAAAATGACAGATTGTGTCGACACATTCTTCCGTCAAAGAAATCCTTGTCTACGGTGGTCATGCTACGGGGGCAGCTGTTGAATGACGCAGGCTAACACTAAGTACTAGTAATAGTAATCTAAAATGTTAGGTGCTTTTTATGGAGGTTCGTTTCGGCTATACCTTTGATTCAAAGTCTCTAGTTTTTTCCGTACAATAGCCATTCACTTAAAATTCAGGTTTCGCTTACTATATTTGACTTAGCTGCGACGTGGCATCACGTACGGTATTCCCGTCAACAAGAGAAATATGGCCGCTTCTCTTTGTGCGCCTTTTATTTTATAAAGGTCTAGATATTTTTCATGAAAATATGAGTAACATTCTAGTTTAAATATTTGTTTTATATACAGGGTGAATTTTCAAGTGGGCGTGGATGGCTAGATCCGAAACTATGAGGAGTATCGAAAATTCCTAAAGGAATCTTGAGCCCGATTTTGATGAAAACTAAAACTGCATTAAGTATTGGATTTTTGAAAAAGCTATTTTCCTAGCCAGAAATCGAACTCATTGATTTTGAAAAAAAAAACACATTATATTATTACATCATTCGATCATGTCGCTAATAAGGATCAAACTATGGAAAGTTATGACATACGACAAACTTAAGGAAAATGTAAAATTTTATGTTTTTTCATATTTTATTATTAAGTAATGTCCTTCGTTGACGACACCCGCAGCGCAGTCAATTTCACAACATTTTGTTCTTATTTCAAATTTGTATTAACTCCGCGGTTAAAGGCCAAAGAAGAAGAAAAAATTATCGAAACAATTGAAATTAGAATATCTCAACGAGAATGAGGCACGTGGTACAATTACATGACGAAATAATGCAATGTTATAAAATATTGTGCTTTTCAACTGTCGAAAACATCAACTTCCACATATTGTTCATACATTCACAATTGAATGCTTAAACCAGATAGCGATAAAGGTGTGTACAGATTCAATTGAATGCAAACTTCGATACATGCGGAAATATTCGGGATACGAAACAGATATGTGTTTTTAGGGTTCCGTGGCCAAATGGCACAAACGGAACCCTTATAGATTCGTCCTGTCCGTCTATATGTCTGTCCATCCGTATGTCACAGCGATTTCACTCCGAGACTAGTAGTCTCGGCGTGAAATCGCTAGTCTCAGACTACAGACGAACCGGTGTCTTCTACGAACCACTACACAAAAATGATATTAAATTACGAAAAAAAAAGTAGGGTTGATCCTCCCTACATGTAACTGAAGGTTGAAAAAAAATTTCTAAGCTTGCAACTGTGTGGTGTGTCTATCGACAGCTCTTAAAAAATGATATCGAGGTTTCTCAAATACTTTTTTTCTTAAGTCAATGGTTGATGTGATATTCGCTTCTAAAGCTGTAAAAATTGCGTCTCCCCCACCCCTCTAATTTCTAAAGAAAGAGGAGGAAATTCAGTAGTTTGTAAAACGGAAAAAGAAGTTTGTTGACGCGGCTACGTCGGCTGTTCAGCTCCAGGAGCGAAGAAATAAAAATACGTGGACTGGATCGATTTGGTTCAATGCAGGTAGGCAAGGTTTAACAAGCGCAGTACCTTCACCGTGGTAAGAATTTGAGTGAGCCTCGGCTCGGAGCGCGTGGCAGGCCGAGCGCCCGCGCCGCCCGTGCGCCCCTCAGCCCCGCCGACAACCGATGCTGATACCGCCGCCCGCGCGCCACCTCAGCCGCCGCGCGCCTCCAACCAGTCGTAGGCATGCCATGCATAGACAAGTTTCAACGAATTTTTTTTTTAAATAAGGATATTTAGTTTTTGAGCTAGTGGGCTTTTTCGTGAAACTGGAGCAATTAATTTGTTTTTCATTAACATACTATGAATAACCAATTTAGAATTGCGGTTGAGTGTAAATTGACCGATGAATGAGCTTTAAAATATAGTATTCTGTGGTGCTACGGAACCTTTTGTGTGCGAGTCCAACTCGCACTTGACCGGTTTTTTTTACGCAGACGGAGATACGTTAGACCCGTATCTGCGTCCCCGAATATGCGCATTCCATGTAGGACCTTTGAAAAAACGATTCGTTGAGGATGCCTGGCTATTGATAGCTTCCTATTATTGAAAATGTCGCGTACCAATATTGTATGCGAAAATTGTTCCCGTTTTTTGTTTGCATTTCAAAGCTATAGTCGGTGTAAGCAGACTAAGGAACTACGCAAGAATTATTGCTTGGAAACGATTTTTTTAGGGGGTGAAAAGTCATGTTTTACGGTAGGACCCAATGGTTCGCACTCAAAACATTGTGCTGATGAATATTAGAACAAAAAAATGATCTCAATGACGGATAGAACAAGTGCCTTTCGTCCACGTTTACACCCATTATAAATAAACATATTGGAGTCTCTGTATTCAATAGTTTCTTTTGCAACTTTTTTTTTTTTTTTAGTTAGCCCGTATTGTCCCACTCCTGAGCAAAGGCCTCCCCCCATTCCTTCCACTTCTCACGTTGGTGTGCTTATTTATTTTTTACAAAAATAACCAATTTATCTTTTACTCTAAGGATTTATATATACATAATTGATTAACCTTGTCGTTGACGATAACGACCTTAGTCAGAGGTCTTTAAAATAACAGCAGTATTTTCAGCGTCCAAGAATCGTTTAAGCTGCATCTGAATACATTTCCATTCTCATCGATAATCCAAACCAATAATAAAAATACTAAATGCGTAACTCTGTCTGTTACATTTACGCCTACTGCAGAACACCAATCATTATGAAATCTAACTTGGGACCTGGGGTAGGATACAGGCTACTTTTCACCCCGGATCATCATCATCTACCTAGCCCTCTCCCAGCTATGTTGGAGTCGGCTTCCAGTCTGACCAGATGCAGCTGAATAACAGTATTTTACATGGAGCAACTGCCTATCTGACCTCCACAACCCAGTTTGTACTGGGTAATACGATGCCCCTTGGTAAGACTGATTGTAAAACTTTCGGGCCACTACCTGTAACGGCTCCAAATGACAGCCGGGATCAACGGCTTTACGTCCTTTCCGAGGCACGGAGGAAATTCATTATGTAATGGGCGGTCACCCATCCACGGACCAACCTAGGCAAGAGCGGCTTAACCTCAAGATCGACCCGAGCGGCTGTTATTATTTAGCCACGAGCTCCTCACCCCGGATAGAAATGCTAAAGTACAAAACAGACGCAGATGAAGGCGTGTATAGAAGCTAGTGTAATATAACAGCTAATTTACACACTCGCGTCTGTCGAAACCTATCTGAAATTATCGGGTGCTACCTAAAGCTAATTCCGTGCTGTCGTCACACAATACCTGTACCTATGCCCTGTCATTGTACGTGTATTTAATCTTGGCAGCTGCACCCTGATTTAATTGTAATTGAGACGTTGGCAGGGGTAACTCTATAGGAAGCTATTTTACTGAGAAAATGACGGTTTTCGCAGTAATTATTGAAGTTGTGAATGGAAGGAATTTTTTTGTAGTGAATACTCTTAATGCTGGAGTTATGTAAATGTAAGGAATATGCAAACTAAATAATTGATACTTATTTTAATTTTCTAGTAAACTCACGATATTTAGTTGAAAAAATTTCCTCACTGATAAATCAATACGAAAGCGCTTTTCAAACATTTTGAATGTATTCAAGATAATATTTAGAAGAATTCTATTAGTTATTTATCTACTTATGATTCGGTATTCTCAAATTGACCTAAGGTTAACCGTCATGTAAACGAACATGTCCAGTCACATCATAGGTTGAGAAACCTCTTCTAAATAAAACTAGGAGACATCCTTTTTATAGTAAAATAAATAATTAACAAATAAAACAGTCCCCTCTCGCTTGCACAATATCCTTTGTGACGTCGTCGGCGCCATTTTAAAAACTGAATGAGATGTCTAATTCTAAATTTGAATTTCAAAGCGTACGCGACTACGACCTCATTGCGTCATAATTCCTTTGCAAAAGAAAAAGTAATCATTAATTTTTAATTAACTTTGTAGGGAAGTAAAATTGTGAATTGTTTTTTTTTTTTCATTAAATGAAGATGATTTTTATTTGAAGAGTTTGGCAACGTCGCCTTTATTATTAAAACCTATGTTAATATTACGAAGACGTAACGATCTAATGTTTGTAAGTTCGGTGGGGTTATTCTTCGTAACTACTGATCCAATTCCGAAAATTCTTTCACCTATAGGAAGCTTCCCAGCTCATAATAGAAATCTTCGAGTGTCATAGCAAAATTTAAAACGTTCCTGTGGGAAAGTCGCGAGCAAAGTCGCGGGCAAAAGCTAGACTATCATAATTAACATGTATGTAATTATTTTTTTGCAAAAGTCAGCTTTAACTTTCAGTCAAACCGGTGCAGACGGATTGCGGACTGACAGCGGACACCCGGACTTGGAAGAAACTTCAGTGCGTTGTCTATCAAAAGTCCTGTGTCCAAAGTCCGGTCCTTAATTTGTCCGCACCGGTTCGACAATACCTTGAAACACAACATCGTACATGTAACTTTTTACGCTATCTATGTTTACAGTTCCGAATCATAAACCACACTTTATGGTTACAGACCTCTTTTTTATTTCTCTGCGGACTTCCACAGTACACATCCCGAAATACCGAACGAAACCTAGACCAGACTAATGAAAAACGTTAGTACATACAGCCTAGTAAAACCAAAAAGGTTGTATGCCTGTATGTCCCAAACCGGGACCGCAGTGCGGTAGTACTGAAATAACGACTTTCAGTATGCTATGATTCCTGTAGCGATCCAGTTGTCTGTTGTAACATCATATGGATCTTGGGCCCTTCTTTAGAACAACATACATTGTATAGAAATTTAGTAAAAATAAAATGTAAAATAAAAAAGTACCATTAAAAAATTACAATCAAAAAACATGTCAAAGATGGAATAACAAATTCAAAACAGTAATAATCCACGTTCAATTTAAAATAATTAATAATATGTCATCTAATTTACTATTAATTAAACAAAAAATAATAATAAAAATGGAATGTCAAAACAAGTTCTTATAAAAATGTCAGTAAGTCATCTAGTTTTAAAATACAATGGTAAAAAAATGGAATGTCAAAAATAAAATGTATAATTATTACAAGAGATAATTTGTCATTTAATAATCCATGATTAATACAATAAAAAAAAAAACAAAATAAAAATAATATTATATCAATGTAAAAAATCAAAATAATAATAATCAACACACCATATAAAGTAATTCCAATATGGAACAATAATAATATTACGGCTGTCGCTTATCATCAAGGTACTCATCGACACTGTAGTAGCCCTTTCTCAATAAATATGTCTTCAATTTGTTTTTAAATATGTTTGCGCTATTTATCCTTTTAAATTCTAAGGATAGCTTGTTGTATAGACATATTGATTGGTACCTAGGACTGTGATGAACAACGTTTATTTTCGGTTGAATTGTGTTAGGCAAGTCTTTCCTACGTGTATTAACTCTAACATGTCGTTGGTCATCAGTTATAATAGTCTGTTATTTTGCTTTTCTAATGTCGCCTGACAACCTATCATCGTGCACTTTTCATAAATGCAATCGAAAAAGGACCTAAGTACGAAAGTAATAAGTTTTCTTTAGAAAATAATAATAATATTTTAATTTTGGACTGTCTCGTTGGTCTAGTGGTCGCAAGCGTGACTGCTGAGCCTGAGGTTCGATTCCCAGGTCGGGCAAAGTGTTATTGGGTTTTTCCATTAAGAATATCTCAGTAGCAGCCACGGAGTCTGGATTTGCGCACGGTTGAAGGCAATAGGCTCACTCCCTATTTCATGGCACTTAAACATAACTGGCGAAATGTGCGTGTACTGTTTGGTACACCTCTGCCTAACCCTTCAGGGATTACAGTTGTGATGTTAAGTTAATTAATTTTGGAAAATAACGGTAAATCAAATGTGTAACTTGACATGCCCTAGATTTTAAGAAAACCTGAATACAATAAAGGAGCTGAAATTGTCCATGACTCCATGTCCATGAGACTTTCTACAAATAGGTACGTCATTAAATAAAAGATTTAAAAATAATATAAAATCATTAAAGATATGTGTCCGGCTTACCTCTTACAAAATTGACCCTTCGCTACTGCTACCTACCACCATGTAATTTCATAACAATTACCTTAAAAGGGAATCAATCAGCTGATTGTTCTCGTTAATCTCGTCGGTACTCTCAGTCGAAGCTATTACCTGAAAAACGTTTAAAAGCAATTACTTTTATTAATTAACCCATGAGCAACCGGACAAGGGTACATTGTATTTCGGAAAACACATAACTTCACGCTTGTAATCCTCGAAGGGTTAGGCAGAGGTGTACCTAATAGTACACCCACATTTCGCCGGTTATGTTTAAGTCCCGGGGGCGAGCCTGTTGCACACAAACGGGGCACAAATCCAGACTCCGTAATAGAAATGCCTGCTACTCAGAAATTCCTGATGTAAAAACCCAATAACAATTTGGCCGAGGCGGGAATCGAACCCAGGACCTCATGCTCATCAGTCGCGATTGCGACCACTAGACCAACGAGGCAGCCTGAGCTGAGGAATTTCGGAAAATTAAAACAAAAAACAATGAGTGAGTATTTCGATTTTGTGTGTTTCTATCAATACGAGGGAAATACGCAGAAATACATACTTTTTTCTTTTACGTTGAGGAAATATTCTTTTTAGACTTAAAATGGCTTTTGACAGAATCGACCTTAAACAGTACCTATGTAGAAACGTTGGCCCCATGTTGGTCCATTCTTTGACAAGGGTGTTCTTCTATTTCAACTTAAATGCCACCTTCTGTCACTGCAGTCTCTCCCAACCCTCTGTCTCTCTATTGAAAGCTTTAATTCTGTAGGTAAGGTACCGACAAAGGCTTAGCATTGAACTCGCAAAAAATACCCCTTAATAAAAAAAACTATTGCGTTTCAAATATAACCTTTCTTTATCGCTTACGAAGCGCCATTTTCCAGAATTTTCGCGTGGGCGCACCCTGTAGTGGGTACTACGCACGCAGTATTATACAGGATGAATTTTCCAAGTGTGCGTGTATGGCCAATTCCGAAACTATGAGGTATAGCGAAAAATGCCCAAAGGAGTCTCAAGCCCGATTTTGATGAAAACTTAAACTGCAACATGAGATTTTTGAAAAATCAATCTTCCTAGCCAGGAACCGAACCCATTGATTTTGGAAAAAAACCCACTGTCTTATGACATCATTCGATAGTGTCGCTAATATGGATCTAATTATGGGAAGTAATGACATACGGCAAACTTAAAGAAAATTTAAATTTTATGTTTTTTCATATATTTAATTAATTTCCTTGATTGAAGATAATTTCAATCGGCATGTACAATGCGACACGCGGCGACAAACTAATCTGATTTAGGGTTTTAAATATAATTAAAATGGGTAGCAAAAATAATATGTTGGCAGCTACAATTAACCACTAGATTGTAGATGAGGCGTAGTCGACGTAGCCCCGCTGCGCGGGGCTCTTATTTCTGTTTACCCTGCAAACAAAAGTTAAAGTAACCTAACCTAGCTCTTGCTTCCTATATTCTCCTTGCCGCAATGACCGGATAAATAGTTACTACTTGGTACAATAGTCGCCCATTCAGTATCTTGGTCTCCAATTAAATTTTTATTCGCCCAATTAATTAGATCCCATTTCAATTTTGTTGACTCTTCGCGGCTAAAGGCCCTGTGGCCTTTAAAAGAAAAAAAAATCGTAAACAATTTAAATTAAACTTACAAGTGAGTAGGCGCCAATAGTGATTTTGTTCGATGTTTCGTTGATTACTTCTAACTGTGTACTTTATCAAAATTGAACTCTTTCATTTAGTTTGCCGTATGCCATTATTTCCAAGAATTTGATCCTTATTAGCGACACTATCGAATGGTGTTATAAAACAGTGTGTATATTTTTCCCGAAGTCAATGGGTTCACTAGGAATATTGTTTTTTTTTAAATCGAATTATGTAGTTTTTGTTTTCGTCAAAATCGGGCTCGAGACTTCTTTGAGTATTTTTCACTAATCCTCATAGTTTCGGAATTTTCCATCCACGCCCACTTGAAAAATTCACCCTGTATTTACATCTGTGACACGGCATTGTTCTAAAAATAAACTCATGCACACAATGCGCCCGCGTCACGTGACTATGTACGTAAGCCGTTTAAAGCCCAGTTTCCACCGAAGCGGAGACGAGCGGAACAAAGAGGAGGAATTGTGGAATCGGCCAATAACGTTGATTAAAATCCACATCCCGTCTCTAGTCTCTCTTGTTATTATATTAGGTCAAATCTTGCACTTGTATTTCGCACCATTTCGCTCGTCTCCACTATTATGTATAATTCATGGAGCTACAGTGCATCGCTTTCAATAAAAAAAAGTGACGCCCGTCTGTCGTATGCATACAAAATGTGCAAAAGTGCTAGGAGGATTTTTGCGGTACGGCATGCCCTGTTGTATGCCAGCCTTAAAGCTCCCGCTTATGAATACACTATTGTAGAGGTATTGCAAAGCACTTTCATTTAGTGACGACGTATGTTGTGCAACATTATGTCGCCTAAAGGTTTCGATAGAGCTATGAAAGGATTAACATGCATAGGTACATATTTATAGATTTATATTATAATAAAAGACTTATAAATACCTAATAATTTATCGATCACGACACAAGCGGAGAATCTTGATTACGCGCATACCAGAAAAATATTAATATTTAATAGTTTCTCTTTCACACAAATTACATAGGAATTATAATTCAGCTGCCCCTATCATGCCACTTTTTTTAAAGCCGAATGCCAATTTTTATAGATCGGTTCCCTAATTAATTTATTTTTTCACTTTATGTTCAGTCTTTTTACTTCCAATAAAAGATACCAAATTAAAGAAATTTTAAGTTAACAAAAAATGTGAAACTTCTGAAATCTCCTGTATCAATCACTCACTTCATCATCTGCCTAGCCTTTTCTCCACTATGATGGGGTCGGCTTCCAGTCTAACCGGATGCAGCTGAATACCAGTATTTTACATGGAGCGACTGCCTATCTGACGTCCACAACCAAGTTAGTACTGGGTAATATGGTACCCCTTGTTAAGACTGGTTGTCAGACTTTCGGGCCATTGACTACCCGTAACGACTGTCAATCTACAAATGACAGCCGGGATTAACCAATCAATCTCTCAATTATCCTTCAAAGTATCATGTGCCATTCATTACCCACAAAAAAACCGTATTATTCCTTTGTTTTACAAAACTCTCTAGATACTAGAACGCATCGTATAACAATATTGGTTGATAAAAGTGCCCCAGCCCCCCAGGGTACGTGTGGTTATCTTTTTCCTCGCTCGACTAGTTTCAGTTTGACACAAGCCGCGCTGATGTACTCTCTGCGTGTTTGTTAAGCATTTACTACTGGTAGAAGACTAGAATTAGGTTCACACTAATAACTAGACATCGGATTATATAAGGTCTATCTTTTCATACACGAAATATTTTAAGAGTAACTTCTATAAGCCGTAAAGTCACCATAGCAACGAAAAAGAAATATCTGAGTGTTTTTTTTTACGATACTATTATTATAATTCTAAAATTTTTTGAGACTTTTTGCATAAAATCTTAACTCCCATATTCTAACAATGACAGTAGGTAAATACGATGTAGTAAACTAGCGTAATGGATGTTCAAAACTAAGGAGCTAGTATTTATTTTTTGGGTCAAGTAATTTTAAATTATTTTATTTTTTTATAAAAATATACTCAGATAAAAAAAGTAATCGCTTGAAATGGCTTCGTTATAGCCATTAGATGATCCCCTGAAAATATTTCGTGTATGAATAGTTAGACCTTGTATGCGTTTGCAAGTTTGCATATTTGCATTTATTAAACGCTATTTTTATAGCGTTATTGCATATTTTAGTAAAGCAGCTCATGGCTAAATAATAACAGCCACATATACCGAGTTTCCTCCGTGCCTTAAGACGTTAAGCCCGGCTGTCATTTGTAGGTCTTGGACAGTCGTTACAGATAGTCACTGGCCCGAAAGTCTGACAACCGGTATTACCAAGGGCTATCGTATTACCCAGAACGGGGTTTGCAGGTCAGATAGGCAGTCGCTCCATGTAAAATACTGGTATTCAGCTGCATCCAGATAGTCTGGAAGCCGACCGCAACATAGTTGGGAAAAGGCTAGGCAAATGATGATTGCATATTTTAGTATTTTTTTATCATGCTTATTTTAGAAGTGTTAGGCGTATTGCATTACTTGCATCATGCTGTTCTTTATAAAACCAGGGTATTTAAGGTATAAAGAAAGTTAACGCATATAGCAACGGCACCGGCCAAACCCTACCTGAAGAGGTTTCTGCACTAATGGCGCCCAAGTTCTGTTCAGTAATGTCAATTGACGTAGAGATGTAATTTTCAGCCTAAACGTCTCAAATTTGCACTAGAAAAATAATTAATTATGTTGTGTCACAAAAAATACAATTGATTAATTATTACTATATGTTTTGTGAAAATAATCGTAAATTAAATGACATTTTGACTGTATATATTTCGCCCTTCTTTTGAGCATATTTGCATTCATTTTTAGGCATTTTGATTATTCTTATAATCCGATGTCTACTTATAACTAAATAATCTTAAGTATTAGGCATATTATTTCGTTTGTTGATTTACGTCATCGACTTAGCCCATTTGATACCGTAGTGTGTCCAGCGGATCCAGTCCTGGGTAGCCAGTTCCACCAATAACCTGGATAAAAGAACTGTTAGAAGATGCATGAGACTCCTGTGGTTTATGGACCTTAGTCCACCCAGGGTAAATTGTAGCAAAAAACTTGGTATTGCGCCTTAAGCAACATAACACTGACCTACATCTCAGAATTCCTTAAAAGAAAACCGTTTCATTTTCACCATCCATAAAAGATAATAACATGAAAAAAAGGCCATTAAATCGAGATCCCTTAGTATCGTTTATCGTATGTCGTTGGTTTTCTTTTGCCAAGCCACGAGAGGCTTTGTTTCCGATTACACAGTTCGATTATTCGCTACCGACCGGAGCGGTGGCGACGTACTAAACCAAACTATTGTAGATATAGCTTTTTGCTTGATTGGATTCGATTCATACGATGTTAATTAATGTTTGTAAACTTTATTTATGTTCGTCGAGGAAAATGTGTTTTTAATTTTATGATTCTGATGCAGGATACTTCTTTATCATACTTAAAGGATACCAGGTGAAAGTGGTCTATGGACCAATAGCTTGTTGCTATTCGATTTTTTGTAGGGATACCTAATTTATACCCATGTGCACAGGGACACAGAAATCTGATCCATCAGTTTTGAGAAAAATATAGGTACTTGGCCCTTAGACTACTTCCTACAAATTTGCCCAGTCTCCTTTATAAATCCATAAGTTATACCGAACACAAAATGGAAACGAAACGCAAATAAGTAATGGAAAAGAGATTCTTTCCACGTGTATGTCGATATTTATTTATAGGAAGCAGCCCACATTTAAAGAGAAAAATAGACGCCAAATAAAAGGTTGAAAATAGGTGTATTATTCTATTGTCAACCTCACTGAATAGTTTTACTCGTGGGTGGAGCTTGGCAGTTCCTTTTGTCATACGGCAATTATAACAAGGACTGCTCCCCCTCCCGACTTGGCCTACATCCTTTACTATAGCGGGGGGGGAAGAGGTATTTTTGATGGGTCTACGTAATTGGTTGGTCAGGTATTTGTTAAGCACACATATTGTATATCAATGAGACGTGAGATGAGTTTGCAAATGAGTTGTTTTTTATTGTGTTTATTTTCGGATAGAGTTTTACAGATTCTTTATTGGTGTTACATCGGCTTTTTTACGAGAACATTCTAGATTACGTTCGAATCTAGAATATTCCACTATGGCACTGTGTAGAATATTCAAGAATAATCCTAGTGTGTTCTGTTCCACTATGGAGCTGTGAAGAAGGTTCTAGAAACTTCTGGAACTTTCTCGAAGGATCGGTCGGCAAATAAATAGCCGTCGTGTTTGCGGGAGCGGTCAGTCTGATTTTGACGATAGAACGAAACGAATTGAACTAGAAATGCTATATCTAAGTGAATAGTGATCAGTGGTGAATTAGTGTTTGAGTTATAACATCCTTATCTATAAACAAGTCAAAGTGATAACTTGAGTAAAAGTCATTATTTAAGATACGATTTTTATTCTGTAGTTTAGTAGTCGCTTGAAGTTAGAACTGATAAAAGTTAGAATTTTCAGCTTTGTTTTCTTTGACGGTTCTTACTTCATTCAAATTCTTGTCTATTGCATGAAAATGTTTACATAAGTAATAACTTAAACTCAAGTAATTACTTTAATTTGACTATAGATACGGGTGTTAGTGTTTTGTGATTAATAAAGGTATTTGGAGTTTAATCGGCAGTGTTTTAAATTATCACATACCCAGCTCGTAACATTAGTTAGAACTAATTCCGCAAATTAGCAAGTTTAAACGTGTTTATGGAATACTGAAACTGACAGCTCTTGAAAACGCATTCAGTTTCGTTGTTGAAATTCACCCTTACTGAATATCTATTGCAGTACATTATTATGAAGATAACACATAATGTCATGAGAACACATGGCTCACACATTGATTGTTATAATGCATTTTCAATGATGAATGATCATATCAAAATAAGGTACTTGATGATTCAAGAAATATTTCTACAAGTTAGTTTTTGCGAATAAACTGAATACTGGGTCCACTTAGGACATCGGGCCTGTAGCGACACTACAAAAAGTACCACATAGTACAAAAAGATACACAATATAAGGACTGACTATTCATACACGAAATTTAAAGAGTAACTTCTATAAGTCGTAAAGTCGCCATATCAACGAAAAAAAAATTATCAGAGATTTTTTTTACGATTTTATTATAATTCTAAAATTTTTTGAGACTTTTTGCATAAAATCTTTACTCGCATATTCTAACAATGACACTAGGTAAATACGACGTAGTAAACTAGCGTAATAGATGTTCAAAAATAAAGAGCTAGTATTTATTTTGTGGGTCAAGTAATTTTAAATTATTTATTTTTTATAAAAATATACTCAGATAAAAAAAATATAATCCCTTGAAATGGCTTCGTAATAGCCGTAAGATGATTCCCTGAAAATATTTCGTGTATGAATAGTTAGACCTTATATAGTACAAAAAGTACTACAGCGCCATCTATGCCACCAATACTAACATCAAAATTCTGAATCAAGCTATTAAAGTTATCCGCAACTTAAGAGTATGTTTATAGAAAAACCCGACAACAACTCGCTCGTTTGCGACAAGGAAATAATTTTTAATGTTGTTGAATATAAAACTAACAAAAGTAAGTATTAAATTAAGTAAAATAAACCTTTAATCTTTAGATAAAAGGTTTCTATGCAAAAAAAAAAATTGGCAATATAATGAGAATATTTTTAGTCTAACTGACAAAAACCCTGTCCTATACCTATTTCTTATTTTTCGAGTTATGTCATTATTGTCGTAAACAAGTGAACTGTCGGGCAGTAGCCCACCAGACATAACACCCGTTTGGTCGGGGTATCCTCCGTTTTCTATGGAGTATCGAGGAACTTTACACCTTATTCTTCATATCCCCTAGGGTTAAATTCCATCTTGATAAATTATTCAGACATTTTACGAGACCCGCAAAAAAAATGAGACAGATAAAAAGAAATTTAATCTGTAAAAAACGTATATTATCAGCCATTATCAACCTCTGACTTCACAATATTTAATTAAATTAGGATGTTTAATTAAAGAAAGAGCTAGAACTAAAAGTTACATTCTACTTAAATTAATGTAATCTTGTTAGAACTTCAACAGAGCAGGCGCTAGTTCCAAATTAATTTATTAAAATTGAAACTCAAGAATTAGTTGGTTCTTAATTAGGAAGTTTAAATATGAAATTGTAGAAGTACATACAAGGTAGGTACATAACTTTTTCTCAGTGCTTGAAGTATCCGAAACTAAGCTCGAAATCTTTAGACGTTACTTAGCACATGTTTTGACTTTGAGATGTTCCCATCTCTATCTTGCTCATTTAATTTGACAATCGTGCAACAATGACAGGAATAGCGCTTATTCGTTCACGCATTCGATTCAAATGTAGTATGGCCGTGGCTCGTAGTGGATGACTCATGTACGAACTTAAGGTCCAGATTTGTAAAGCAAACTTGTCAGTCACGTTTCACCTGAAAATAAACCGTTCTTGCTAGTATGAAGTTAATGTACATATTTGTGCAAGTGACTTTGACCAAGCATATCATACGAATAAGAACATTTTCTTTATGCAAATAAAGTTAATTTTCGGACGAAGCGCGACTGAGTGAAGTCGAAGTCTCAACATTAGTTTTAGTATATGCGAAACCTGAAACACGTGTCTAGTATTTTTATGTAAAAAATCTATGTACAAAATTCAAAACTGTATCATGAAAAATCACAAAGTTATAAGCTTGTTCTGTTACCTGGACAACTAGGTAACAGCACAAAAACGTGGTCACCACGCGGCGGCTTCAGCGTCGTCTTGAGCTCTTTGATAATAATAATTTAGCAGTACGTACCTAAATGATTGCGATAGGTACTTAGTGTCGCTCGGTGTCCAACTTGTAATATTTTTGGGACAAAACATAATATGATTTAAAAAATATTGGAATCGATTCAGTTACTTATTCTGAACAAACTATATTCAGGGTTCGCATATACTAAAAATAATGTTGTAGATTTGGGCCTAAGTGTACTGGGCCTTTAGTAGTCTGAGTACTAGCCAATTTCTTATTTGTAAAAATCTATCATTCTCTGTAACCTTTCAGGTCAGCACATAACTTCTCCTTTGATTAGTTTTAGACCTTAGCCGATTGTCGCCTACAAATCACAGCTGGTGGAAGACCTTTTTTATTTTCGGCAGATATACGTAGGAAAACCAGTCGACAATTTATTTAAGTTGACTATGTCATGATTATGACGGGTGTCAAAATACGCTTACAGAAGCGAGGGTCACTTGTTCTTCCCGTCATTATAATCATTTATTTTTCAAATCAAATCAAAAAAGTTTATTTGCAAGAAAATACATACAAATTACAATACAAAATTACAAAAATTTAAAAAATCTAAATTATAAATTACAATTTTACTAGACTATAACTGGGAACCTTCTGGTTACGGACAAATTGAAGGACGAACTTTTATATTTATTTATACGGAACAAGTTTTATAAATATACTGACGTAATACCCCCACGTTTCTTCAACTGTCGCTTGCACCCATAACCACATTATTTTGAGTCAAAAGTAGTAATTATTTATTTGCGTTGAATGTGGTAAATATATAATCTGAGAAGGCGAAAAATATAAACAGATTCATTACACAGAAAAGCAACCCTACTGAAGTCAATACTGCTTTTAAAATCCAACCCTAATAAACAATTCACTATGTCTACCTGACGAGACATTCTCCGACTACAAAAAAAGTATCTTATCCAAGTTTTAACCGAATATCTCGATATTCTATCAAAGTTCCAAAAGTATCGTTGCCCAAATGGCTTTTCAATACATTGGATAATAGAAAAGTTGGCAATGGGCTTAGTCCTGAAACAAATTCTTTATTGCAATAAGTGTATATGCCACAACGAAAACTCTGAACGAGTCAAAACTACTTTTGACTATGATAGCTCAAAGCGAGCAGTCAAACACTTTTTTATTACAAGAATGAATATAGAAACCTGGCTGTGAGACCTGGTCACCAACAGAGAAACACAAAGAGACAATCGCAAAATTCCAAATATTGATGGAGAGAAGCATGTTGGGTATAAAACTAAGCGACAAATTAGTGTTCCTTATTTTGTCGCTTAGTTTTATATACGTTCAAGTAAGAAATAAAATAAAAGTCACGGACATACTTTCTCGGATTCACCATCTGAAGTGTGGCTGGAGAGGTCACTTGCTACGTTGGGTATCCAAGAGAAAACAGGGACGTCCGATAAGAAGACGGGGCTATTATTATCTTGGGACAACTCTAGACTAGGGTGGCACTGGACAGAGCCCAATGGAAACTGTTGGAGGAGGCATATGCCTTTTAGGCATATGCCTACGAATCTTTTAAATGAAATTTAAAATGGTTTTATTAATAAAGTTGTAAAGTACGAAATTCGGAAGTAAAAGGCTATTATTATTATATAGAAAGCTATGGTGCATGGTATTTTTCTGTCCCTTTAACATTTAAATATTTTGTGGTAACCAAGGCGTTACGAAAAACCTGTACCCTAATTGCGCAACACCCTTTCAATCACGTTCTAATTTTCAATCCCAGATTGTAAAAGAAATTCCTATTTGAAAACAAAATGAGATCAGAAACATAAAACCGTCAAAATGAATAGAATTTACATTCAAGGCGCATATTACAATAAACAAATGACTAGAAACAAGTTTAAAATAATGCTGTGCATGCCTGAATCACCCCCCCCACTCTGGCCAAAAGTAGATTTGCCTGGTTAAGATTTTTACTATAACATAATTAAGTATTTTGTGCCAAGAACTAACTTCTGAAACTTGTGCTATTTTGAACAGGATCCCGTGAAATACGTTCAGATATTATTAAGAGTTCGAACTACGGCTTGTTTTAATAGATATTTTTTTAATTCTTTGGCATTTCCAACATTGGATTAATGCTAGTACTTTGTTTTTTTTGGATCGATCATTTTTCTCTTGGTGTTGATTTATGTTCAAACATTAATTTAGTCTAGAACTCTGGACTAAGTATTATTACAAAAAATCTAATGCTGGTAGAGAAAGTTAGTTTTTCATAACAGTACTTTTGTAATTTCAAAATACTTCTGCACATTACCAGCCGACAGCGTTGAGGAAGAGTTTTTTTAATATAATTTTATAGATTGTTGTTAGGTTAGTTTACTCTATTTAATAAATTACTTAGATCCCATTTATAATGAGGCGTAGTGCAAAAAAATCGAGCTCGCTTCGCTCGCTCTTGAATCCTACAAGGGCCCCGTATTCTCAAGTGCCAAGGGCCTTCCACTTACATATACTGAAAACCAGCGCTGTGCTGTGGGGTGTGGGCGCCCCTTAGCACAGCATCATGCTGAGTGGTAGCCTGCTTGTCGCAGTCATGACGTGCAATCTGTCAACTTTTTTTGTTCTGTCCAGTTGTATTTATAAATATTTGTTATGCGTCGTATGTTTGTTTTTTTTTGCCATTTTGTATGCACGCCATGTCCCTGCGACAAATAAATTTTTTTTCTTTCTATCTCTATATAATAAAGAAATACCGACGTTTTGTCAAGTATTTAAAATCGCGAAAGGAAGCAAGTCCTTTTATACATATATCGCAGTAGATAGAAGACTACAGGGGTGAAGTGGTCTATTAGGCTATTGTTGCCACTGTCCAGTTCGTCGCTAGTTACTTATATCAAATAATTTCGCAAAAATATTGACCTTTTTCAGACCACGACAGAATTTAAATGACAAGGAGAAACCAATAACACTGGATCAACACTACAGTGGTTAAAACAGTACTATTGATATTTATATCACGTAATAAATTAACATTTTGTGATGGGAAACCGCGGCGTGAAATTACAAAACGTGAGCTATAATTATTGTTCATGATAAAGTCAATATTAACCCCTTTTTCCAAATTGGCACATATAGAGGTTTTAATAAAAGGTTGTAACTAAAATACTTCTTTTGATTTTTGAAGAATGTAACTAAGAGGTGACGATACGAACTAGACATTTACCTCTAGGCCTGATTCGGGGCTGCTCAGAAAAAAGAAAACAGCTGCAAAAAATTGGGATAGCCTTCGACCACTACTGGGCTTTGCAAGGAGTAACTGGGTGACCAGACGAACATGGTCGACTATTTCCCAGCTGAACCTCTGTTCAATTCTCTCAATCGATTTAATCAAACTTGTATTGAAATTAAAAAAAAAAAAAAAAATATTCACATCATTAAAAAAATCTGTAATATCTTCGGTACTACAATTTCTCAGCAAACTTCCTCACCGCAGCAACCACCTCCTTTGCAGCTAGTAAACTGTCTTTAGGCTCAGTATAGTCCAGGCCCATTTGGCCCCTAGTTACTATAAAATACGAATGTTTGACATTCCTGATGAAATACATCCAGTCCAGGGACATGCCAAAGCTGTTTAGCCGCATAACTCTTATGTCCCCAGTCTCAAAGATATAGTTGTTAACTTTTTGCATGGCCTGTAAATTAATAAGAAAACATTTTTTTTTTGTTAGCCTCTTTGAGTGTCCCACTTCTGGGCAAAGACCTCCCCTTTCTCCTTCTAAACCTCTCTGACCTGTGCGATATCGGAAAAAAAAAAAAAAAAAAAATGTTTGTATTTTTTTTTAAAGATAGTTTAGGTACAGTCAACCGCACATACGCGTAAGTGGTTCGGAGTCAGCGCCTTAATGTCGTAGCAGTAAGTCCGATTTTGTAGTCCAAGCATAACCACTGCGGCACTGATGTACCCTTAACCGTATATATGTTACGGTAAGTATGATAAATTGACTCAAATTTGTATTTTCAAGATGCCGTTTTAAACATTTATATTCGCCCACGGTTTCTCGCCCACTTTGTATTTTAGTAGCCCATATTCAGTACTCACCTTTTCAGTGGACACCTTTAATTTTAATTTATTTCCGCTCATTTAAAAACTATCCAAATCCTAATACCAATAATTATTATTTAATTTTGCAAAAAAGAGTTTTGTAGCACTTTCAATTGCAGAAAACGCGCATTTTTCTGCATTTACAGCGTTTATTTATTACATTTATCGGTACTAAGGTTACATTATTAATTATCACCGATAAATATGATTAACTTTTTACTTTTACCTCGACTTTCGGTAATTATTAATATTGTTGGATAATTACTAATAATTTGCATTTAATCGCATTTACCGTAACATATCCCGCCTGCCAAGCGTGGCGATTATGGCAAAACCCCCCTTCTTGGGGGAGGTCTATGTCCAGCAGTGGACGTCTTTCGGCTGAAATGATGATGATGATGACCGTAACATATACACCTACATCTTGCCAGATACGTATTATATCCTAGACAGCAAATCTTTAACCGATTAACTATTCCTGAAATTTTTTTAAAGTAAAATGCCCAACACTGGATTACTGGATATCGAAGTCGACCCTCATACTCCACAGCTGTGCTTACGACCACCAAACCAACAAGGCTTACGACATAGCGATCTAATTCAAGTCCAAAATACGTGAAATTTTAACTTACCCGAGCCATTTCCTTGGTCATAACAAGATGTATATCGTGGTCATCCCTCTCTGTCCTCATCGGGTACAAGACCTTCGAACCAGCTGAGTGTACCGAAAGATATCCGTAAAACTTAATTTTCTCTGCTACTTTCTGAAACAAATGAAAGCTTAAAAAAATTCTACTAATGGGAATTAGTAGAATTTTTGGAACCCGATCAGTAGTTCCGAAGTTTACACGATTTCTGTTGAGTATAAATGAAGAAACGATGGATGGACTGTGTGAAGAAAGAACGAAAAAGAAAAAAAAATGAGGTGACAGCTAAGATGACGAGTAATAGAGAAGTATGGAAGAAGACATGCTGCTCCGACCCCAGATGTTATTGGTGTTCATCACTACTTGTCCTCATCGGGTACAAGACCTTCGAACCAGCTGAGTGTACCGAGGGGTATCCGTAAAAATAGTTTTATCTGCTACTTTCTGAAACAAATGAACTCGGTACTTCAAGCGTCAACGATAATGAAGCTTCCCATTAGTAGAATTTTTGGAACCCGATCAGTAGTTCCGAAGATTACACGATTGCTGTTGAATGAAGAAACGATGGATGGACTGTGTGAAGAAAGAAAGAAAAAAAAAAAGGAGAGAAAAAAAGAAAAGAAAAAAAAAGACAGGTGACAGCTGAGATGACGAGTAATAGAGAAGTATGGAAGAAGAAGACATGCTGCTCCGACCCCAGATGTTTTTGGTGTTCATCACTACTTGTCCTCATCGGGTACAAGACCTTCGAACCAGCTGAGTGTACCGAAAGATACCCGTAAAACTTAGTTTTATCTGCTACTTTCTGAAACAAATGAACTCGGAACTTCAAGCGTCAACGATAATGAAGCTTAAAAAAATTCTACTAATGGGAATTAGTAGAATTTTTGGAACCCGATCAGTAGTTCCGAAGTTTACACGATTTCTGTTGAGTATAAATGAAGAAACGATGGATGGACTGTGTGAAGAAAGAAAGAAAAAGAAAAAAAAAAGAATGGAGGTGACAGCTGAGATGACGAGTAATAGAGAAGTATGGAAGAAGAAGACATGCTGCGCCGATCACGAATAAATTGGGGTAAGTGCAGAAGAATGATGGTGATGAGTTCCGAAGATTACACCCTACATCCAAACTACAAACAAAGTGGGAAAGTTTGTATGTTTGTAAACATACAAACTTTCCCACTTTATAATATAAGTATAGATTTTAAAATAAAAAAAATCAAAGGATTATTTAATGTGGAACCTCATGAATTTCTGGTGATCAATCTAATCAGCCTATCCCAGTCCACTGCTTTCCAGAGGCCTCTCCCAAGCTGCGGCCGAACACATGAGTAATCCAATTAAAACAGTAATTTCTTGGCCTTTTTATTGTTTCTACTTAATTATATGGCTCATATGAATTCGCACGATCTTAAAAAAAAAAACCATATTGTCCATACTTTTATCAATCATGTGGGTTGCACATCGCGTAAATTCGTCCGTTGCTAGTTTATTGGCCTGTGGCGACACTATTCCTCTGACAACAACATACCAATAGCAACCGAATCTTACTACATAGAAAATCATTTTTGCGAAAAATAAAACCGACTTCAAAAACATAAAAAGTCGGTGACTTTTGTTTGTTTGATTCTATTTTGTTATCACCACCTTCTCAAGCTAAAGTTATTTTTATTTTTTCATTGTTATCAATACATGTCATGGTAAAAGGCTTATCTCCAATAAAGTGAAACTTAACATACCTAACTGTCGAAATGTGGGTGAACTGTACACATCTGCGTACCCGCTTACAGCATACAGGCGTGATGTTATGTTATGGTGTTGTGTAAACAATAAACATCGAAGCGATAGCAGCAATCACGACAGATTTGCTGTCTATTACTGAAGAGTCCAGTTCCATATCTCCGAAGTCCATGATCAGAGCATGACAATATTTCTATGGGACTAATTACCTCCTGCTTTTTGAAGTCGGTTAAAAATAAAGATCACAGGGATGCATAATAAGAGGTAATTAAACTGCAAAAGGACTGTATTAGTTTGTCCACCATTTTCTTTACCTTAAATGCTTTACTTTCTAACTCAGAGAAAGGCACTGGTCCACAATAACGGATGCTGCATAGGTCATCATCAGCCAATTCGAAGTTGTACCTTGAAAGGAAACAACACAAAAAAGCATTAATATTACATGACATACGCATACCTCAAGCGGGTCATCAGGGCTGCGGGACTGTTCTTGGCTGCAAGACTGTTCGAAAGAGATACCGCGGCCCTGGAAAACAAAGGGCAAAGAAGGAACATGGATGGGTTTTAGTCAGTACAAGTCTGACACTCCCTTCCCCTCCGCCCAGAGCGGGGGGGTCATTTGATGACTTCGCATCCTAAAAAAAAAGCAGGTGATCATCGTCATCAGCCCACAGCCAGACATCACCCGCTGCAATGGTGGTAAAACACCCTTAACGAAGAAAGGCACTTGCTGTCCCCGTCTTTGCGATATTTTTTTTGTTCTGGACCATACCTGGGAACCTTCTAGTAACTGAGATATTGAAGGCCAGCATTCCAAAAAAACATCCACAAGGAAAATTCCATGTCTGAATTTTTGATTGCATTTTCTCTATCGGTAACATCCATAAGGCTTTTCAAATTGGATTTTTTGTTTTAGAAGTGATCGATTTTTTTACCGTATTGAGATAAAGATAAAAAAAATGGCCGATATTGTATCCATAACCTACACATTATTAGTACTAACTGGGTTGTGGAGGTTTGGCCAGCATTCCAAGAAAAAAGAAAAAGATGTGTGAAAAAGTTGCACAAATTTTTCACACGTTTTTTTTCTTAATTCTAGTTGTTTTCTTTAAACACCCAATGACTGTACTATTCATCAGCACAATGTTTTAAATGCGTTACATTGAACGCTATCGTAAAACGTGTTTTTTCTAACCGAAAAACAAAAAATTTACAAACAAGAAAATGCCACCACCTCTATAGGCGTGAAAAACATCGAAATAAATTATCATACCCTGTCCACAAGCATCAGATCAACGAAATGTAATGACATCATTTCATGTCGTGACAAGGAAAATTCCGTGCCTTATGAATTTTTTATTGCATTTTCGCTATCGGTAACATCCATAAAAGGCTTTTCAAATTGGAATTTTGTTTTAGAAGTGATCGATTTTTTTTCCATATTCTGATCAATGGAAGGACCTTTGCTGTACTACTCAATAAATATAAAAAATATAGGAAGCCGATATTGTTTCCATTTCATGCAAAAATTCTGTTCAAAATAATTCTTTGACAAGAAAATATGTTATTTTCTATTAGAAAAAAAAAAGTACTTCAATGATAAACTGAGATTTTGCACATAAGAGCTCTATGAAAGTGAGAACCAAGGAAGGGTTTGTTAGAGGAGTTAAATTGGGGTTGAATTTTTGTCATTTAGCGATGGAAAATTTCATTGGGCCCTCGTTTTGTTTTATAATAAACGCACAAGGCCAAAGAAGCTTAAAACAAATGATTTTTTTACAAAAAGCTCAAAGAAGGTTTCACAAATCTGTAGAATCTTTTTATTAGCGTATCGATGTCAAAAACTTCAAATGTATACGGGCGGCGTCTCCCCACAGATAATGGCCCACCTTTCATCTTGCACCGCAATGCCCAATCACATATGCCTGTGATGATCTATACAACATTATTTTTTGTGAAACCTGAATATAGTTTGTTCAGAATAAGTAACTCAATAATTTTTAAACCATGTTATATTTTGTCTCAATTTTTTTTTTAAGTTATAAATTGTACACCGAGCGATATTGAGTACCTATCGCAATCATTTAGGTACAGTAGGTAGATAAATGATTGCGATAGGTAATTTTATTATTATCAATGAGCTCAAGACGACGCTGCAGGGGCGCGCGCGGGCGCTCTGCGTGTTGACCACGTTTTTTAGCGGACAACCAGGTAACAGAACAAGCTTATAACATTGTGATTTTTCATGATACAGTTTTGAAATTTTGTACATAGATTCTTTACATAAAAATACTAGACACGTGTTTCAGGTTTCGCACTATATATATACTAAAACTAATGTTGTATACTGCATCAGCGAGCGGAGTTGCGTAGCTGAGTTTTGGTTACACATTTGATCCGTAGCAATAATTCACATACACATCTATGTTTTCTTTCTACATCCATGGCTATACAAGGGTGATACCAAAGTCATACTAATCCAACCCATCCCATAAGGGGTGTTTAGTTTCGTTGCAATTTGGGGATGTAACGCTAAACTTAGGGGGTGAACGTTATTTCCCACTCGAGCCGGGTTTATAAATAGCTGTAATATAACGCCAGTTATAATAACAGGGTTTGCAGCCACAAAATATTCAGCTATAGAAATAATTGCGAAGAGAAAGTTTTCTAGTCTCATTAAAATGATATTGGAATAGCTTAAAATGGTCGTGACTTCGCCGACTTCGTTGAAAGCAATAAATTGATACTTTGTAATAAAAAAATTAGTGCTCTTGGATTTTTGTGATTTTTGGTCTCATAATATCTTTTTTTTATTTATTTTTGTTTATAGAAAAC
Source organism: Noctua fimbriata (assembly GCA_905163415.1). Classification (NCBI taxonomy): domain Eukaryota; kingdom Metazoa; phylum Arthropoda; class Insecta; order Lepidoptera; family Noctuidae; genus Noctua; species Noctua fimbriata. The sequence goes on along the minus strand of LR990929.1, from coordinate 4,241,298 downwards.
TTTGCCCCATACTAAAAATTTCTCCATTATCGTGGGTGAGTTTATTTAAACTCACACACAAACAGCCAGGCCATAAAAATATTTGTTCCGTGCGGGGGACCAAACCCGCGATACGCAGCGCAGCAGCCAATCACTCAGCCACTGCGACAACCGTGCTGTCAATATAGGTACCTAAAATTTAAATTAAAGTTACATACGGTTATAATAACCCGCACAGAGAGGAGAGTGGAAGGCTATGTTGCCCAGCAGTGGGACAATATAGGCTTAACTTACACTGTCACTTACGGGATATCTTCCGTGATTGTTCATTATTTTGAGCTCCCGATATTACGACGCTGTTGCAAGCGCCATGATCGATATCCCGTAAGTGACAGTATAAGTTCAGTTGGAAACCGTTAAAGCTTAAAACACTGTTCGAATATAGGCTTAGGAAAAAAAAAGGTTATAAATTGTTTTGTGGGTTATGTTGCAAATTTTTACAGGAGTCCCGCTAGTCTCTTTAAATAAGTGGAAAGATGAAGACTTTCCACAACTAAGTAAAAAGTTATAAAGGCAAGCTGGTTATTTGGCAATACCGCTGGTGACCCTGAAAAATTATACAACAAAGCCTTAGCCAACAGTTCATGAATAAAAATGAGTGGCCAAGACCACATGGCCACAAAATTGTATTAAAAATTCAGAGAAAACCTTCAAAATAAGTGCCCGAAGTACTAATTGTAGATGTGGCCGTATTAACACCGTCCTTTTCTCATTAAATACAGAGTAGCCTTTATTTTGCCCGCTTTGTTGTGAATTTTAATTATTTTTTAGTTCTATTCGCCCATTTTTCATCCTTGTATTATGTACTTGACCTAATTTTTGGGCATAAAAAGACGCTTTTAGTTATCTTTTGTTATGAAAGTTTGCTTTGCTTTTAGCAAAAATTGGTACGTTTACTTTTAGAATTAGTAGCTTATACAATGTTTGGGTTATTTAAACTTTAACCTTTAACGCCATTGTCACGTATACATGACAAGCAATCGCGTTCCCTGTACGCCAATGACACAAATATGCGACAAAAATGCGGTGCACTATATCACGAAATAAATTAGTAAAATAAGACAAATACAAATAAGACTAAAAGTAAGAAAATAAAAACATCTAAACAACGACGACAATAGGACACTTAGGCGTCAAAGTATTCCTCCGCATCGCTGTCATCTGGAAACGTGACCAGAAGACTGGCAGCATTGCCACGCTGAATAGCAATGCTAATTCCTACTGTCGATATATTTTCTTACTTTTAGTCTTATTTTTATCATTACTTTAGTTCTTTGTAGTCTGTATATAATGTACATAATAAATTTAGTAAATATTTTAATACCCGGTATTTTAATAGCTTTCCCTTGCCAAACGATTTTATTCAAAAACTAGCTGTGCCCGCGGCTTCGCTCACGTGAGCGCACATTCTTTTGTCATTCTCAAAGTTTATGAACGTAAGCAAAATATAGATGCAACTCATGATCTATCCTAGGCCCCAGCGGTTAATATCCTTAACAATTTAAAAAATAATCTTTCAGCTCTGAGAGCTCAATCAACCGATGGAAAAAATGTGATGGATACAAACGATGGAAACAAAATTGAGAATTTGCAAAAACCATGCAATTGAAAAATACTGCAAACGCTTGAATTTAATGTATTTAGCAATAGAACCAGAAAGACTTATGTGCTTCGAGAATCTTCATGTTTCCGAATTAACACGAACATCGCTATAAAGCTTCTAAGTTTGGTTTTTCAAGGCATTGTAGTGCATTCATTCCGCACTTTTAGGATTTTAGTCGTATTATTGTAATATTCTAACAAAGGTGATACATAAGGGACCACCCATAAATTACGTCATACGAATTTTATGATTTTTTCACCGGAGGGGTCAAAAAATCCGTCCTTATCAGAAGGTCAATTTTTGTGAGACTCCCGCCTCCCAAGTGTGACGTCACATATTTTGCAATATTACATGCTGCCCGGCGATAGAGTTGGAAATATTTCTTTAATAAGTTTTTCGTTAATAGTTCAAATATTGTGTTTTAAAACTTAGAAATATTAGTTATTTAAATGTGACGTCACCAAATTTAGGACCCCTTCCACCCCTTGTCACACAATGTCACACTTTGTTGTCACCCCCCACCCGTTTATCGTATGACGTAATTAAATTACGTCAAAAATTTTATGGCTTGCCCCTAATAGACATGTACTTCCATGGTAGCAGCAGCTAACTGTGAATACAGGGCTCCCGACCAGATTATGGCCGACTTCCTGGAGTATCTAAAGTGTCCCTACACCTGCGATTTAGAGGACTTACTGTCAAAATCTCTACTGAAACCGCGATTAACGTAGCCACCTGGGTGCTAATAATGTGATAAATAATCGATACAAAAGAAGAAGAACATGGGAATTATATTAGATCTCATATTTCCGAAGATAGACCATGATTGCCGAAGCGGATACTTTTCCAAGGACTCTGATGAACGGGCAAAAAAAAAAGTTGAAGCGTAGACGCAAGTATTACGCAGATCGATGTAACAAATAGTGTTGAAAGCAAGCCATTTGACTATTCATTATATTTATGTTACTACTGACCATCATTAATATTTTGCTCCGAAGTTCAAATGCAAGTGCAATCATGGGCATTTAAACGTTAAAGATATGCCGCGAGTGAAACAATTGCTCTTACGGATATAACTCCTCTTCACTCTGGGGTACCTACCATTATAAATAAGCCTGTCTAGTATCAAAAAAAAATCCTATGTTTCCTGAGTCAAAAATATGTTTAATATACATGAAAAAAAGCATAACAAATGGGTTGCCTGATATCATTAAGTGAAGACTATTTAAAATTGCGACAACCGTGGGGGTCGACCGATTTTACTTAGACAACCGAACGTTATGCCATCGTGTTTGTAATAAAATTACCTATCTGTTCTTTTAATACATATTTTAATAAGTAAATAGATGAGTGGACATATAGTATCAATTTATCTATTTATACCTTACAACTCTGTAGGAGGGACAAAAAGATGACAACCTAACAGATTCTTGGCTTGATTGCTTTGTAGATATTTACTCTAATTCCATTTTGATTTCGTTTGGTTTGAAAAAAAGATAAGTTCCGTTAGTTTTAATAAAGGGTAGTCTTGACTTAACTTTATCAGGCAACCCATTCGCAATGTTAGTTTGTTCATATAAGTATTTTACTCCGTTAACGTAATTTTAAATAGCCGTTCTGAGGCTTGTCACTGCCGGATTTTAGCCTTTTCCCAATCGCACAATGTGGACATGGTCATTAATCTACTAAATTATTAGTATTCGAAGTCATTTCGGTAGGCACATATAAAAATACGAAATCCTGAAAGTCCTGTTTTAATATTCAAACGAAACTATTTTACTTAGTTTGTTTGCGGGCAACATTGGAAAAAGGTGGTCTGGTTGAATTTGACAACGTCATTGTCTTTTTTTTGGTATTGTCCCCATAAAGTTTTTATTTTGTGGGATATTGTTTATCTACCTATTATCTAAGAACTAATCTTATTTAATACATCATTTCACTGGTCACCATTAAATATAGTAAAATCCAAATAATAGTAATTTTATTATTTAAATAAACTTCAGGTTGAGTTGCTGAAAATTGCTGCAAATAAAATGATATATTTAAGCCGGAGAGGTGATCTGTACCTCAGGACCTTCCTACTTCAGACACCTTTCTCTATTTAAGATTGTGCATATACCAGTGCCTGTTACTGCTGATGTTGAATTAAATAAAGATTTATGATTATGATTAATTTTTTAATACCTATCTACCGACGCCTAATATATAATAATAGCTTTCTCGTATTACTATTTTTTTTTTTATTTAATTGCCTCGGAAACGAAAATTGAAAATATTTTTTTAATTTAATTTAATAATGTTATATTCTCAGCCTTTCCATCATGTCCTACTTTTTACATAAAATGAATGGTCACCTTATTAGAAAGAGATTAATTAGCATTAACCTCTCTTTTGGTGGAAATTTTTTAATGCAAGCAAAAATTGCAGTTGTACACACGGCGGCACATGAAGCTGTAATGTTCCAGTATAAATTGACCTCGCTTTGTATAGATTTCCTATACAATGAGAGATCCGCATAAACTGGTTTTGTAAAGCTTGACTGGCCGTCGCGTGCGTACGTAGTACTTATTACTTCCGTGCAAAGAGTAAAGACAAAAGGAAAAATAAAACAAAATTAGTTTTCAGCCATTCCGAGTGACTACACTACGACTAAAACCTATTTACGTAAATTATTTTTATCATAGAAATCGCGTATGAGGTTACTAACAAAATTTTAAAAGTTAATATCTTTTGCGTCTGTTGGTCGATTTTGATGAAATAAACGCTAAATAATACCCACAATAATGCTTCTTATTTTGTAATATTTAGATTTTGAATACAATGAGGGGTTTTTACGTGATGCGCGCACAAACGAACAGACAAACCGACAAACCGACAAACAGACAAAAATTAAAAAAAAGATATTTTTACTTTCTATTACTTATTTTTCGCACTTTCCTGTGACTTTTTTGCAAAAATCTGTAATGTACAGACACGGAAAGTCTACGATTTTATTATATGTATAGATTACAGACAAAAATGTTATGTAAATATTGTTTATAGATTAAGTTTTGTAATCCTTTTTCTTTTTGTATGGTCCTGGTGGTTAAATTGTGGCTTGGCCTGGAGGGCACGCGCGTGCATTTATGCTCTAGCGTTCAAAAGGTTAAAAAGGTCGTTACTAAACTAAACCAAAATTATATTTAAGTTTCGCTTACCAAGAAGTCCTTTACCTGACAACCTGACCACAACCGTTAAGTTTTATTGTATGATCAGTGTACAGTCGCCAGCACATTAAGTTACCACAAACTGTCAAACTTCTCCAAATGATTTTAAACCATAAAATGTTGATGGCTAAGTTCAAAATCGAATGAGAAAATTTTACAGTTTGCGGTAACTTGAAGCGCTGGCGATTGACCTACAATATGATTTAGTTCTATTTTATGTGTAAAGATTTTGGACGCCTGGGATTTCTCCTGTACGGTAAACTTAAACTTCACAAATAGCCAGTCCAAAATCGTCTCTGTAGGCCATGCTGTTGTTCCAAATGGAAAGCATACCCACCACACTTAAGGCAGTCACTAATCATCCAGCAACTACATTCACGCCGTCAATAATATATTTATTGGAACCATCCTTTATACCACCCAGCTCTTAAATCCTCACCACCCTACAGTAGTCTACTGCTGGATATAGACCTCTTTATCCACACGCCAGCTATTCTTATCCAGCTGCTTCCTACTAAGCATCCAGCGTAGATCGTCGCTCCACCTAACGCGGTCTCCACTCAAGAACAAGTCCGGCAAGCGTATAGTGGGACGCCTTCAGGCTCGGACCACCGACGATCTTCGCAGAGTAGCTGGAAGCAACTGGCTGAGAGTTGCCGAGAATCGAGTTGAATGGCGTGCGATTGAAGAGGCCTATGTCCAGTAGTGGACTATTGTAAGCTGATGGTGAATCAAAACATCAGTATTCAATCAAAACAAATCCCCCTGCTATCCGATCACGAAACAAAGTTCGAACTACTAGCTCAAACACCACGAAAACCACTATTAAATTAATTTGTCCCCCGTTTCTAATAACAAAGTGTGGAACAATAAATCTGATTCGGGATTTAGACAAAGAAGGAAAATGTCCCGGGCTAGGGTTGATGTTGTGAGACTCGTGGGAAACCTACCAGACCCAGACAAAACAGTTTTTAAATACCTTGGGCTATCGTAGACAAAACACGTTTCCAGTAGGTACTCACCTACAAAGTGAGGCGCAGTAGCTGACTGCTTCGTTGGTCTAGTGGTCGCAAACGCAACTGCTGAGCATGAGGTTCTTGGGTTCGATTCCCAGGTCAGCCAAAGTGTTATTGGGTTTTTCCATCAGGAATTTCTCAGTAGCAGCCACGGAGTCTGGATCGGGGTGCGTTGTCAGAATTCCTCCTCGTGTGCCCGATGGCTGCCGGTCCCTTTCGATACGTCGGGAGGGAATAGTTACTGTCCATGGCTAATATTCTGACATGGGAGGGGTCCTTTATGGACCGAGGGGGTGTTGCTTCGCGTGACCCTCTGTGGTGCCGGAAGAGTGGCGGTATGCAGGCTGAAAGCCAGAAATACTGCCCCGGGACCCGATGGCTTGCCTGGCAAAGCCTGGGTCCTGGCCTCTGAGGCTCTCGGGCCCCGACTGGAAGGGCTCCTAAGTGCATGCTTGGAGAGAGGCCAGTTCCCGCTTCGTTGGAAGACGGGGAAGCTGGTCCTCATCCGGAAGCCAGGGCGCCCTGCGGACTCTCCGTCCGCATACCGGCCCATCGTGTTGCTCGACGAGGTGAGCAAGAAAGAGTTATTGCTAACCGCCTCGCAGGGCACCTCGCGGGGATGGGGCCGGATCTTGCGGAACACCAGTTTGGTTTCCGCAAGGGGTGCTCGACGGTGGACGCCATCATGCGCATGAGAGCCCTCACGACGGGGGACGCGCTTTCCCGGGGCGGGGTTGTCTTGGCGGTGTCTCTTGACATCGCCAACGCCTTCAACTCCATGCCCTGGTGCTGCATTGGGGAGGCACTCCGGTATCACCGGGTGCCGACCTACCTTCGTCGTGTGGTCGGGAACTACCTGACGGATAGGGCCGTCATCTACCCCGGTCGGAGCGGAGAATGGAACCGGCGAGAGATGTCGTGTGGTGTTCCACAGGAATCGGTTTTGGGGCCGGCCTTGTGGAACATCGGTTATGACTGGGTACTGCGCGCCGACCTCCCTAGCGGCGTCAGTGTAGTCTGCTACGCTGATAACACGCTGGTACTGGCACAAGGGAGGTCGCACGAGGCGGCGGCCGAAAACATGTCACGCGGGATCGCGATAGTCGTGGAGAGGATCCGGCAATTGGGTCTCGAGGTGGCATTGCACAAGTCCGAGGCCATGTGTTTTCATGGGCCTCGGAATGCGCCACCGTCGGGATCCCTACGGACTGCTGGAGGGGTTTCCATCGGCGTCGGATCGACGCTGAAGTACCTGGGACTCGTCCTCGACAGCCGGTGGAACTTCGTGGAGCATTTCCGACGTTTGGCCCCCAAACTGGAACGGACAAGTGGCTCCTGCCCAACCCGGGGGTTCAAACGCCTCCTACCGGAGGCTCTACGCGGGGGCCGTGCGGTCCATGGCCCTTTACGGGGCCCCGGTGTGGGCACGTTCTCTGAGGCGGCAAGCCGCCCGCTACCTGAACGCGCGAAAGGGGATAGCCCTAAGGCTAGTCCGGGGGTACCGCACGATCTCCGGTGAGGAGCCCCCTTGCCGGTTTGCCGCCATGGGATCTGAAGGCGATAGTTCTCGCGCGACTTCACAAATGGCACGCGGAGGCACTACGTCGGGGAGAAACTCCGCTGCCGCGGCAAATCGCCGCTCAGCGGACAGACCTCCGGCGCGATCTCACGGTGACATGGAGAGAGCGACTGTCGCAACCCCATGCAGGGCACGCCATCATAGTGGCGATAAGTCCCCTCTTTGAGGAGTGGCTAGAGAGGCGCCACGGCGCCCTCACTTTCCGCCTGACGCAGGTCCTCACCGGACACGGTTGTTTCGGGAGGTTCCTGCACCGAATCGGGCGGGAGGAAAAGCCCGGGTGTTTTCCTTTGCGAGGATCGTCCGGAAGACACGGAGCAGCACACTGTGGCGGTCTGTCCCGCTTGGGCGGAGCAGCGCCGTGTCCTCGTAGAGGCGATTGGCGGAGGCGATCTCTCGCGCCCGGCCCTGGTTCAAGTCATGGTCCGGAGCGAGAGGGAATGGGAAGCCATCACCTCCTTCTGCGAAGCAGTCATGCTAGTGAAGGAGGTGGCGGGACGTGAGAGGGAAAGAGCCTCACGTCCCAGCCGCCGCGGGAGACGCCCTGGGCGTCGGGGTCACCGGCCGGGCACCGGAGGCGCGGACCTGTGGACGGCGAGTTATGGGCTAGCTCGCTGTCCGGCCGTCTTATGATGACAGGCCGTGTCGACGGCGCGTTCGTGTTCCACGTGTGCCTCAAAGAGATGTCAGCAACCACGTAGGGGTCCGCATGGGCCGATGCCTGCCAGGGCTGCGGGACTGTTCGAAAGAGATACCGCGGCCCTGGAACACAAAGGGTAAAGAAGGAACATGGATGGGTTTTAGTCAGTACAAATCTGACACTCCCTTCCGCTCCGCCCAGAGTGGGAAGGGTCATTTGATGGTTTCCCATCTTAAAAAAAATCCCGGTTGATGGCAATAGGCTGACCCCCTATTACATGGGACTAAACCATAACTGGCAAAATGTTATGTTAAAAGCGCAGCATTAAATTTCCAATTGGCTCGCCGAATGTGAAAATTCCAACAGTGCTTATGATTTAACGATGTACCGAAGAACAAATAATACTCATCTGCCTAGCCTTTTCCCAACTATGTTCGGATCGGCTTCCAGTCAAATCGGATGCAGCTGAATACCAGTATTTTACATGGAGCGACTGCCTATTTGACCTCCACAACCCAGTTAGTACTGGGTACGATACCCCTTGGTAATAGTGGTTGTCAGACTTTCGGGCCACTGATTACCCTTAGCAACTGTCAACGATCTACAAATGACAGCCGGAACCATCGGCTTAACGTGCTTTCCGAGGACGAAGGAATCTCAGTATGTAATGGGTGGTTATTATTTAGCCACGAGCACCTCTTCCACCCGAGAACAAATTATGCTACTTACTCAAAATTCCTGTTAATGTCAACCCCGCAGCAACCCCCGCTTAAACATCTTCTGTTTTTCTTCCACATACGATCTGAAGATAGACTGTAATTATATCCATCTGGATTCATCAGTGGAATTATGTACCTGAAAAGGTACAATCGATTATCTACAGAATATAACACTTTCCCACCCTAAAAAAAAAAAAAAAAAAAAAAAAGGAAGGGTGTTAGTATTACATCTTACTTAAAAACTATATTAGTAACATGCAGGAACTCTAAAAAGAAAATCACAATCACAGGAAGGTTCAACAAGCTTTGTTGATAACATGTAGCTTGGTAAACCTTCCCATTGTAGGCCCATCAAGCCTCTCTGCAAACACCTTCAGAATGCTGTTCCTGCTTCCCCTCACTCGGGATATTACTGAGGCAACTTTCTTCCGCATTATTGCAAAGTGATCGTCAGTGTGCGCATCGGCGAGCATACCTGACGCACTACAGTATGGTGGAAGCCTCAACAGCGCCCTGAAGGCATTGTTGTATTGAATGCGGAGGGCATTGTCTGCTTTTAGGGTATGGTTATCCCAAAGACTGCTGGTGTAAAATGTTTGGCACTAGGCCTTAAAAAGAGTTAGTTTCACGGGAACTGAACAACCATGAAACCTTCTGCATGTCATATTTCCCCTCACAGGCAGTGCACTACGCTCCCTTTCCATATCCAAGTCGTCTTTAAATTCTTCAATAACAATGTGGCCTAAATACTTAAAGCAGGCAACTCTCTGCAAAAGCGAACCATTTAGTTTTACAGGAGGGACAAATGTTGGAATTTTATTCCTACCTCGAAACACCAACAGCTCACTCTTTTTGTAGGATTTTATTTTAGCCCGTGCTGTTCGGCATATTGTACACAAATTGTAACTTTCTAATTCCACTGATAGTAGGGCTCAGCAGCACCATGTCGACTGCATAACTTAGATTATTTAAACATACTCCATCTATATGGCATCCGAGATGAGTGCTGCCGAGCTCAACAAGCAGTTTATTGTCATAAATATTAAAAAGCGTCGGGGAAGTTAGACCTCCCTGTCTAACGCCGCACTCGAGTTTATACGAGTCCGACAATGCATTAGACCATTTGTCGAAGTTCCTCTGCTTGTCATACCAAAAAGATAATGTAGACATTAATGCAGTAGGAACGCCCGCCTCCAGAAGCTTCTCCCATAAAACATTATAAGAAACCAGATGGAAGGCCTTAGAAAGGTCCAGGAAACAAGCATACACAGGTGTTTTCTTGTCAGTATTATATTTGACAGAATGCTTCAACGCAAGTATATCACTTTCAGTAGATAGCCCAGCACGAAAACCAAACTGTGTGTCGTGTAACTGGGCGTATCTACCGAGGTGTAAGTCGAGCACACTGTCCAACACTTTGGCTATCACAGTTGCCAGTGAAATAGGCCTGTAGTTACCTTTGTCTGCTATGTCCCCTGTCCGATTCTTCACAATAGGTACAACAATTGTATCCAGAAACTCCTGAGGTAAGTAAGAATGTCCCAAATACAAATTGAATAACATTGTCAACACTCTCGGCAGATGTATACCAGCATTTTGTATTACATGGGACTTAAACATAAATGGTGAAATGTGGGTGTACTGTTAGGTACTCCTATGCCTAATCCTTCGGGAATAACAGACGTGATGTTATGTTACGTTATTTCATCACCGCTGCTCTCCAAGAAGTAAAGGAAAACATCTTGAGGAAACCGGAATATCTTAAAACCTCGAAAAATTCAAAGACGTATGACATCCACCAATCGCTCGAGCCAGTAGCAAAATAATTATAGCCACTCGGGTGAATCTTCAGGTTAAGCCGCGCTTGCCTAGGTTGGTCTGTGGATAGGGGACCACCCATACATGCCGAGTTTCCTCCGTGCCTCGGAAATCACGTTAAGCGGCTGATCCCGGCTGACATTTGTAGATCTTTGACAGTCGTTACAGGTAGTCGTATTACCCAGTATTAACTGGGTTGTGGACTTGTGGAGGTCAGGAGGGAGTCGTTCCATGTAAAATACTGATATTCAGCTGCATCTGCCGACCCCAACACGTTGGAAAAAGGCTAAGCAGATTATGATGACATCCACCAATCCGCACTGGTTTCACTCCCCCTCACATGGGGTAGGCCTGCTTCCAGTAGTGGAGGCGTAAAAGGCTGATCATGACCTCGTGATTATTATTAACATTTCGTACCAGTCTCTTTTTGTCATATGTGCAGGCTGTCGTCTGAAATCCCGAACGATAGTATCGATGAAGTAAAGTACCGATATCACGGATATATACTCCCGACCGTGCATTCCAGCGTCCACCAGGACTGCATGGTTGTATCTTTGGCCGTTTGATATTTTTAACATCTAAAATAAAAAAGTAGACATAATTGACAATATTTATAAAACTCCTCGTTGGTCTAGTGGTCACAAACGCGACTGCTAAGAATGAGGGCCTGGGTTCAATTTCCAGGTCGGGCAAAGTGTTTTGGGATTTTACCATCAGGAATTTCTCAGTAGTACCCTGGGAGTTTGGATTTGTGTCCGGTGGTAAATGGGACCTAAACATAACTGGCGAAAAGTGGGTGTACTATGGTGGGGGTCCTAACCCCTCGGAGATTACAGGCGTGATGTTATGCTATGGTATTTATAAAATAAAAAATTATAAGTCTAACACATCATAGAATAATCCTTACTAATATTATAAATGCGAAAGTAAGTTTGTTTGTTTGTTACCTTTTCACGCCTAAACCACTGAACCGATCATCCTGAAATTTTGCATAAACGTTGTCAGGTGCACAGAAACGGACATAGGATACCTTTTATCCCGAAAAAAAGTACTGTTCCCGAGGAAAACAACAATAACGTTCTTATGATAAAAGATGGCGCCACGTGTCTTTCGAATCATGACTGAATTATATTATTACAAGTATAGTACAAAATACAACCCGAATTGATTGTCAAATTCTAAATTAACGCGAGCGAAGCCGCGGTCAAAAGCTAGTAAAACCATACCATAATATCACGCATGTAATCTCCAGAGGTAGTTATCAGAAACAAACAAAGTACACTCACCTTTCCCCAGTTATGTTTATCTACTATGTAATAAGGGAGGTACTATTTAACAAGGAAGTGAGCTCATTACCATCAACCGGTAACAAGTCTGGACCCCAAGCGGCTACTGCGAAATTTCATGGAAAAAAAAGTATTAGCACAACCAAATCTAGTGAACAAACCGAGGACCCTATTCTCTACTAGACATATGGGGTGCGTCAGAATATGTGGCAGTGCATCAGAATGAAAACAAGCTTATAGTAAACATTTTTTTTTATTACCCTGTTTGAGTGTCCCACTGCTGAGCAAAGGCCTCCCCTTTCTCCTTCCAATCTTCTCTGTCCTGTGCGATATGGCCATGTTCGCCCCGCAAACGAGATCAGATCGTTACACCACCTTCGCCGCGGTCTACCTCGACGGCGATTTCCTCCGACAGCCGTCCAGTGGGTGACGATCGTCGCCCATCTCTCCGGGCGCATTCGTGCTACGTGGCCAGCCCACTCCCACTTCACCTTTACTGTTTTTTCTCCGACATTTGCTACTTGAGTAATGAAGTAAACATAAACATTTTTAATTAAGAACATGCTTTTAAATACAGGGTGTAAATGGACCCTTCACGAAGCCGTCAACCAAGCATTCTGTACATCAAACTAAGTAACCCTGTGCAAAAATTATTGTTGGGAAACCACTTTTTTTTTGGGGTGAATATATTTTCTATCTATCTCCCTTCCTCCATGGGTAACGAAGCGGTTCAGACTGGATGGTTTTATACCAGATTCCCTTTAACTTTGATCGTTCATGAAATTATTCGTGCCATCTTTGTCTAGAAAGTTCTTTGACATGACCAAGCCAATCCGAGTATAACGGTGTGCATAATACCCTCATACGACGGTCTTTCGGCTGCTAAGTCTGCTTCCTCGTTACCCATGATTCCAATGTGTGAGGGAATCCATTGAATGGTGACGGTTTTATTCATAGACTGCATCGTACAGATTGAATCTTAAATAATTATGGCTATCGGGAACCCTCGAAGACTCGAGGGTACTCGAGCCAAATGTTGGACGCTGAAATAAGAAGAGGAGATGATCATTTAAAACTTACATAAATAGGTAAGCGATGGTGAGTCTTTCCAATAAGAGAAAGCTCGCAATTCCTTGGATATTTTTCAGCCATTCTTACTAAATAAGCATTGATCTCACGAAGTAATGGAAACTCTTTCCATGTGAATGAATCTCCAGACACAGCTGTAGTTGTAAACATAAAAATAAAAATTAGGTACAAAATTATGCTTTAGGGGAAAGGCTGGTAGCGGCACAACAAAAAGTACTATGGCTACAGAGTACAAAAAGTACCACAGCGCCATCTATGACTCGAATGAAGAACTAAAATCAAGTTCCTAAATAGCGATTATAAAGTTATCCACGACTTAAGACCCTGTAGAAAAACCCGACAGCAAATGTCGGGCAGTAGCCCACTATACACAACACCCGTCTGGTCGGGGGATCATCTCTTTTATATGAGGCATGAAGAAGTTTACACCCGTTCATATCTCTATACTTTTTTTTTTAGGATGGGAAATCATCAAATGACCCTCCCCCGCTCTGGGCGGAGCGGAAGGGAGTGTCAGACTTGTACTGACTAAAACCCATCCAAGTTACTTCTTTGCCCTTTGTATTCCAGGGCCGCGGTATCTCTTTCGAACAGTCCCGCAGCCCTGGCAGGCATCGGCCCATGCGGACCCCTACGTGGTTGTAAGGAGGTGACGGCTTCCCATTCCCTCTCGCTCCGGACCATGGCTTGAACCAGGGCCGGGCGCGAGAGATCGCCGCCGCCAATCGCCGCTACGAGGACATGGCGCTGCTCCGCCCAAGCGGGGCAGACCTCCACATATCCATATACTTAAAAGCGACAGTAGCCTTGTACACGAAACAAAACTAATTGATTTACAGATTATATGTGTGGGTGAAGTCATAGTTATGCACACAAACACTAAATAAAACGTGCGAGCTCGGTTTTTATTAGTGTGCGTGTGGCACATTATTTACCATATACCAATATATAGTCATCATTCACTTATGGTACTGAAGGAGGTATAATATTTTGCATCATATCACTATAGCAAGTTTGGCACAATGGCTATCGTCTTTGGTCAGTAAACAAGAAGCCGTAAGTTCAAACCTTGTATGCAACAATATGTTCTTTTTCTTTTTGTATTCATTGTTTTGTTAAAACATTACTTTTAAAGTAGAATTTATAACGATTCGATCCCGTTCAAGGTTGGGTAATGAAGTTTCCAATGTTTGAGATAAACACGGAACTCTCAGGTCATTTTATTTTGACTGTTTAGAAAAAAACTACCGACAATTTAAAAATATATTTTTCAAACACCTTCATTTATAAAAATGAGCGTTCTTAGTTGTCAATCTACGAGTATTTGCATTACTGAGTTTATTGATTACTACTCATGCGGATTTTTCTGTGGATCCAACAATGTAACATTTTATCAATATGTTCAAAAGGGTAGAAATCGTTGTTTTGGATGAGCAAAACATATCTATATGTGAAATTGTGAGTGTAAATGTGGTGCTGCCCCACAAACGATGGGACACTTTATATTGTGTCCTGCCTGTCCTGTTGTTTGTTCCTGCGATGTGCATCACAGGACGCTACTGAAAGTGCCAAAGTCGTCGACAAATTTTGGACTGACTCAATTTGAATTGTCATCGACACGCTAAGAAGATGCGAAATTGGAAGGCGCTTAATGATATCGGTGAGTAACAGTTACATATTATAATCTTATGTTGATATTATACCTACTTCACTTTAACTAACTCCTCTCACCTTTCAATGTTTACTACGAATAAATAATTAATGTAACTTAAGTGCAATACCTACCATAGTTATAATAATATATTATCATGAATGAATGATTTTTTTAAATTTATCTTAAGATGATTATGATAAAAATTAACTTGGTCTAAAATAAGCTTGATTTAGCCCTTAGACAGTTTAAGAAAAGCTAATGTCAGTGTATATCTTATATTTAATTTTTTTATTTGTATTATTATAAAATTAATTAGGTATATATAAGTTTATTATTTAAACATTGTGTATATTATGTATATAGTATTTAAATGTAGTATATATTTTTTATAATAATAGCTATTATTAATAGTATTATAAATACTCTTTTTATCCACAGAGGAGAGCCGGATTTTGGAGACGTAGAACATCCTAGGCCAAAACCAAAGGCAAATTCATCGGCTCGATACCACGACATCGTGGCAAGGCACAAGGCTGTTCCCTTCTTGTCCACCCGCGTAAAAGCAACATCACACAATATGTGCTTACTAACTGTCTACTGCGCACCGACAAAACCGACTACACTTTGCTAGGTCATAGATTAATTTTGATTGGGAGAACAATGTGCTGATTTATAGCGACGAAAAAACGTTTAAGTCGGATAAGGATGGGCGTAAATGTTACTAAACATATGCGCGAATATGGTTAACATCATGAGGTGAAGGTTACAAGAAGTAATAGAAAACGAGGGTTTACAGACTCATTATAGTCGAATTTATTTTAATTAGTAGGCGAATATGAATCTTATTTTTATGCAAATAATGTTCATATTTGTTAAGCGAATGTAAACAAATATAAACCTTAGCAACAATTAGGTATAGATGTTAATAATCTCCTCCTCTAATCCTCTTTTTAAAACCACAACTCGTAAAGTATTGAAAGTATGGTGAAGTGATGTTATTGTTATGCGGTTAGAAGTTGTCATAATTTCTTACTATCTAACATGTTGATTCACTTCACCTCTAATTTTACTTTGATTCAATTTATATACCTGCTACTTTGACAAATTATTTACGTCCATCCTTACCAACAAAAAACTTTGCCTTTGTCAATAAAACTGGTAAACAACAGTGTTTTACTCATTCGAATGTCTAGTATGGATAGCTATAGCCTATATATGTTTAAAACCAGTTCGTATTAAATCATTGTATCAGCCACACAAGTTTTTTTTTGCTAACATACAACTCCCACCAAATTGAACCTTAAAACAACCAATGTAAGGAAGGCAAAGGTCCTTTCAAACCCAATGTTTATCTAATAAAAAATCAAATTATTTTATTAGTTTTATTTAATTACCTTTTTACTTTTTGCTTGAGTAATTTTATTGGTCACAAAATTAATTTAATAAAGAACAAAAAGTAAAAAACAGCAACTCCTCACCTGGGATCGAACTCACATCGTTAAGCTTAGGTCACTAACTGACGCAAGCGCTTA
Source organism: Noctua fimbriata (assembly GCA_905163415.1). NCBI lineage: Eukaryota > Metazoa > Arthropoda > Insecta > Lepidoptera > Noctuidae > Noctua > Noctua fimbriata. The sequence goes on along the minus strand of LR990929.1, from coordinate 4,225,117 downwards.
CACCAATCAGCTATGGTGACCATGTTACACTTGTATAAAATGTTGGCCTTATTGTAAACCCGTTTTTTTATTTTTTCCTTGTACCCTACAAGCTTAAAGATAAAAAAAATAAACCCCGTGAAGGGTAGACTACGTATACGCACACAATGATAATGAGCGGCTGTACGAACATTACCGGCTCGTACAATGACTGTTACCGCTGTGTGCGATGTAAACTATTTAGCTTTGCAGTCTGTACATCTCTTGATTTTTTCAATTTTGTTGTTTTTTAAATGCAATATCATAAGATGCTCCATTCATACATAGTGTAAACTATAACATAACATCACGCCTGTAATCCCCAAAGGAGGTGTACCTGTACACAATAGTACACCCACATTCGACCAGCTAAAAAGTCCCATGTAATAGGGGCCGAGCTCATATACTATTACTTCAATATTTTTGCAGCCTTCCATCTTGCATTACGTGCACATTGACCTTTTGACTGCATCAGCGAGCGGAGTTCGTGTAGCAATTTTTTTTAAATCTTTATGCCATCGATTTGCTAAGAAGAAGACGAATATTATTGCATAACGTCGGGGATAGTGCAAATCCGCGAATCTACCATACGTAAAGTGCGCGTATCTGCACTACGTGTAGGTTTACAGGGGAAGGTTAAAAGTTTATATTTTTTTATTTCAACGATTTTTGACCTCATTTTTACATGAATAGTAACAATTCATGTGTTCTATGTATTGTTAACTTGTGGTTGGCTTCCAGTCTGCCTGGATGCAGCTAAATACCAGTATTTTACATGGAGACTGCCTATCTGACCTCCACAACCCAGACTGGTTGTTAGACTTTTTGGACCACTGACTACCTAACGACTATCAAAGATCTACAAATGACACCCGGGACCAACAGCTTAACGTGCTTTCCGAGGCACGGAGAAAACTCGGTATGTAATGGGTGGTCACCCATCCACGGACCAACCTAGGCAAGCGCGGCTTCACCTAAAGATCGACCCGAGCGGCTGTAATTATTTAGCCACGAGCTCCTCTTTGCACTATCCCCGACGATAACATTTATTAGTCTAAAAGTTCTTACCACTACGCTTTGTGGGAAATGTTTGAAGAACATCGTCGTCCAGTTTCTCACTTAAATTCTCTATCAGAACCGAATAATTCATTCCATGTTCTTTCAAATAAGCGGATACTTTTTCCTTCTCCTCTTTGAACAGCACAAAATCTATTGTTCGGTTATCTCTTACCCACATCTCTTGGCCCTTGGATTCTGTGTGAGAGAAAAGATGATATTTTAGAGCTCGACTAATGAACATTACTCAGCCAATGCTTTGAATTTGAAATCTTCCTCTGTATATCATAGGACTGATTTAAATTAGTAAAGAGACTGCTCTTTGAAATTTGGCAACGTCTCAAATATCTGTCAACTTTGTTTTGCAGATTTGTGAATTACTAACTAAAATTATGCAATATTATTCTGTGTTGTAGGTATGCTCAAATCAACATCTGCCTAGCCTTTTCAAAAATTTGTTGGGATCAGCTTCCAGTGTAACCGAATGCAGCTGTATACCAGTATTTTACATGGAACGACTGCCTATCTGACCTCCACAACCCAGTTAGTACTGGGTAATACGAAACCCCTTGGTAATACTTTCAGACTTTCGGGCAACTGACTACCTGTAACGACTGTCAAAAATCTACAAATGACAGCCGGGACCAACGGCTTAACGTCGTGGGTATGCTTAAATAATGATTGGAGATAACAAATCAATGGCAGCTTACTGTTAGAAAAAGTGCAACTTCGTCATATAAAAAACTTTTTTGCAAAAAATAAAACCGACTTCAAAAACACAAAAAAAAGAAAAATTAACTTTAGCTTCAGAAGTCGATGACTTTTGTTTGTTTGATTCAGTTTTTTGTTTTTTGTTCGAGTTGTTTGTTCCACTGGAAGTCGGTTAAAAAAAAAGATGATTACCCCTTTCGTGGAAATTATTTAAAACATTGTCATCGAAATTGCCTTGTGCTCTCCATAACTGCAGACCTGTACGGTGTTTTGCAGTTGAAACACCTGTAATAATTCACTTTTTAATAAGAATAAACAAACACATTTTGATAAGCACAAAATATTAGCCATAACATTACTTATCAGCATTATCAATCAATCAAACTATATACTTTGGGACAACTTTAAATAAATACATAAAGTAAAATAAACCTTTTAGAATTATAAATAGACAAAGTTTAAAAAAAAACATGTCTCATGAAAAATTGAATCAATCAAAGGTAAACGATAAGACTTTTTATGGAAATATAAAACGAAACTACCTACGTTTATTTACAAAATTAATTGACTGAGCATTCTTTTTTAGACAGAACGATTAAATATTCAAGACCTAAAATACTAAAAGAGTCTCTTTTAAAACAAAAGGCACGCTCCGTTAAAAGAATTCAAACAGAATTTTAGTGAAATTAAATAAAAAGAAGATATTACAACGAAAAATCTTACCTACTTAAAGATAAGTATAACATAAAGTCTGGGATTACTTGAAGCTTAGTTGTTCAAATAGTCCTAAGTGATTTCGAAGTCAAAACAAAAGCATTTTTGTTTTTAAATAAGATACTTATTAATATTAGAGTTGCAAAATAACCCTGTCCGTTTGTTAGTCTGTCTATTTGAATGTTGCCTTTTTTACTTAATGGACCAAGTTATTAATTGGGCAGTCTACTGCCCAATCCGAGAGGGTCATGGATTATAACTCATCTTCTTGCTCTTATCCCAATTCATATGAGGTCGGCGCAGCATGTCTTCTTCTTCCATACTACTCTATTACTCGTCATCTCATCAGACACCTCTTTTCTTGCCATATCATTCTTTACACAGTCCATCCCTCGTTTCTTTGGTCTTCCTCTACTCTTATACCCATCCACATTCATACTAATAAAACCGGGAGAATACGCCTCAGAATTTCATTCAGGCAAAGTAACTGGCAACAGCTAGTTATTAATAAAAACTAAATGTAACTCAACAAAATATTCAGTACTTACTTCTTTGAACCGCCGCTTTGTACAACTTCACAATCCTGTCTTTTGTTTGTGTTTAATGTTCGCTAAGCTAAAGTGGGACTGGGCTGGCCATGTCTGCCCTGACACAGCCAGAAGGCGATACCCTCGCAGGAGATAACGGGACGAGCTGGACACGACCACTAACGACCACTGGTCTACATTGGCCTTGGATCGAAGAATTTGGAAGTCATGGAGAGAGGCCTTTGCCCAGCAGTGGGATGGCGCAGGCTAACAGTGTCGGTATCAGTAGTTCGTAACGTTTAATTGATAAATTAATATAGGTATGTTTCATACATGTTATTGCACTTTATTTTATATTATTTTTGTATTATTTTCCATAATTTTTTTGATTATTTGTATTGATTTTTGTGTTTTTTTTTTGTCTGTTTTATTTTTTATGAAGTTTTTGTGTTGTTACCATGAATGTGTTAGTTTTATAATTTTTATGAATGTGATTTTATTATTATTATTTTTTTATTTATGGTATTATAATTTCACAATTTTTTTCACAATGTGAATTGTTTCCTGAATAAAATTGAATTGAATTGAATTGTTAAGAAAGGTGCAATTTTAATACGTGTATTAGTATTTAAAACAACATCATCATGACTGAAAAAAAAAACTTAACTGTCACTTACGGGGTATCTTCCGTGATTATAATTATTTGGGAGCTCAGAATAATGGATAATCGTAGATATACCGTAACTATAAGTTATAAGTTTAGTTATAAGCCGTGAAAGCTTAAAACATTTTTTGAAAAAAAAAAACAATAGAACAATATTTATTCATTCAAAAGCGTCAAAGAAAATCGAAGGCAAAGTTGCACCACTAAGTTAACTTAAACTTCGGCGTTTACTAATGGCAGGCAATTTGAGCATTCAGACAAGGTGGACAGGGCAACTTCGACACAATGGCAGACCAAATAAGGTTAAAGTTGAAAGCTGAATAAGTCAAAGGGCAATGGAAACTGAACTTTCACGTTGGAAAGTAGTATTCTCTGACATTCAAAAATAATTTTACACGGAACACCTTCATAGTTATTATTACTTATTCATTTATTTTATTTTATTTATTTATTTGGTACACCAACAGCAATACATACTAAATAATAATGTGAAACGATAAAAATAACATAACCTTGCTGGTATACGCAGCATTCACCATAAGACAACAACATATACTTCAAGCTAAGTTCGTTAAGTTAATCTTAATAATAAAATATATAACAACTTGCAACCTTGTAGCCAGGATTATCCATCAGCAACTTGCTCTAAAATACAACCTTGTGGAATCGGAAGTGCCGTACTATAAGTATGTGCCCGACCCAGTTCTCGAAAATGGCAGTATCACATTGTACTGGAATCAATCCATCATCACTGACAGGACTATTGTAGCCAATAAGCCTGATATAGTGGTGGTGGATCGATCAGAGCGGCGCACAATGATTGTTGACATAACGGTCCCGCATGATGAGAACCTCGTGAAAGCCGAGAAAGATAAGAAAATCAAGTATCTTGACTTGGCTCGCGAGGTTGTCGACATGTGGGATGTGAACTCAGCGATCATTGTGCCGATAGTCGTATCAGCCCATGGCTTAATTGCCAAGTTCCTCTCTCTGGACCCTGTTCCCGATACCGGTGGACAACAATTTTATATATTTTTTTTATATTTTTCATTCATTTGTTTCAAATAATTGTAATCCATAGAATACCATCAAATTAAAATAAATTTCAAATCAAACAATAAATGGAGTTAGGAAATCGATTTCGCTATTCATTTGCAAATTGAATGTAACTCATTTAATACAGTTTGTATTAGTTCAATAAAATATCAGAAAAGCAAAAAAGAATTATTTAAAAAAATCTTCTTCATTTTTAACACACTTTTATTAGCTTCACCTGTATCTAACTATGTATGTAAAAACATCCCACTTCAGCTAGCAGGTTAACTAAGTGACGTCATTCTGAATCCAATATGGCGGAGTCCCAAAGATGGCGGACTAGTTTTTTTTTATAAATTCCGATGACATGGGCATCTTGCGTAATGACAGGGTTTGCTAGGAAGAATACGAGAATTGATTTATACTTAACTGAAAGCGTGTATTTTAGTTTTTTTTAACTTTAATATTTTTTAACAAGTTGTAATAAAAATACTTTATAATATTATAAATACGAAAGTTTGTGAGGATAGATGTTTGTTACTCTTTCACGAAAAAACTACTGACCGGATTTGGATGCAATTTGGCACACAGATAGTCTATAACCTGGATTAACACATAGTACACTTTTTATCCCTGTAGTATGATCCCGTGGGACAATTAATCGAATACCACGCGGACGAAGCCACGGGCATAAGCCAGTTCTTTATAAAAATATGTATTTCCCAATACACACAGATGTCACACTGATTGTATTGTATTGGTTTCGACATTCTTCACGATTCACATTTCCAATACATAACTTGTCACCCGTGGAATACGTTCCTAGAACCTCTGTGTTCTGACATACGGAGGTACATTGTATTGAGTATAAATTGGATTTAAGATTGAAATGGCGACTGATTGCAGACGGAATTACATTCTATGTTATGTTGGTTGGTAATGTATAGTGGTATACTCCTCTGTGTGAGGATCAATTACATTAACATTTATTATATTCATTTTATTATTTTCATTTATTACATTGACATTTCAAAGATGATATATTAACATATACACAAGGTGGAAGGTACACCGACGCTAAAACGGTTACCACATACGCTGTTGCTATTTTAGTTCTGAACGCGGCGTCAAAACTTCGACGACAGCGGCATTTCTCGTCAACATTTTCGATAGTCATTAAAGTCAAACAGCAATGACTCTAGGTTTATAGTTTGTGGTCTGCGGCCGCCGACCGGTAGCTCCGACAGGTCGCAAGCGGCTATGTCCATCTACGGAACCATTTACAATCAAACCAGTCACGTGGGCCGAATGGCCGGCATTGCCACTGCACTCCTATGACTGTGGTCGCTTTCAGCACCTTGAATACTTTGCTTTGACAAGTTTCAAATAAAAAGTAATCTTACAAATCCTACGCTGTTGTTAGCCATAAACGACAAGACGCTAAAACTTAGTTAAGCCAATTGCCTTGAAAGACGCTAATTTGGACCATGCATTTATTCACGTCAATCGTAAAAAATGTGGCCGAAGTCGTAACTTGTGAGAGAAAAAACATGTGCCCGGGGACCACATATTACACAAAAAAATGTTACTTTCATCTTACACGTAATTCTAATGATAAATCCTCATAGGGCCAAGTTTCAAAATGCATAAAAAGGATATAAAACAATTAAATACACGAATACTTTTACATCGTTCTGGAGCCGAAACATAGTAACTCCAGTCGAGTACTATTAGCATTTAACGTTATTGTTTTTTTAAGACTTCAAATAAAGAAGTTAGAAATTTATCACTTTTATTCTGTCATTCGAGTTAAATCTTAGTAACGTATTGTTACTTTTTGAAAAAAATAGTCCCAATCATTTCGAGTTCGATGATCGAGTTTATGGCTTTCGGTGCCAGAACGACCTAAAAGTAACCGTGTATACCTCGACAATGGTATCACATTATTTCCACAACTAACACAGCAAAACAACGCGCTTGATTTCCTTGTGTTGAGGAGTTCCCACATTTTGCAAGTTATGGTCGTAAGGGCCGAGCCTGCTGCTATCATTTATGCTGGAAAAATACTTTCCCCGACCTAGGAGCCAAAACGGGAACTAAAACTTAACAGACAGATTATACATAATTTATCGCTGAGTTTTTCATTACATACTTCCGATCTTCTGTCTTCAAGCATTTTGGATTTTAATTGGAAAAGTTATGACAAGTTTTAATAAAAAAAAATAGCTAAGAATATTGTGATCCATTTTTGATGGAATTACAAAAATCGATTCTCATAATCGATTCTTAACATGTCAATGAGGACGGTAGTGTTCTCGTTACCACCAGAATTGGTAGTTTTACTCATGGCGTTCTGACTCATCAGTACTACGCCTACTCCTCGGTGGAAACCTAGCCAACATGGTTTCGTCCACGTTCTCCCGTACATCATCTATGAGGACCTTATGGGACACATTATAAGCATCCAAGAATTCCTCTTGACTCTTCGTCTCCTCATCGAATAGTAAGAAATCGATTGTTCTGTTATCTATTTTCCAGATATCTTCAGTGAGATGTGCTGTGGAGGAGAAAAAGATAAAATTGTTATTAACATAATTTCTTAGGTTTTTCAGGAACGTCCGGTGCCGATGATGATTGGAATGATGTACTGAATACATGGTAAGTGTTCGTGCGTCGGTGTCACCCTGTATTAATCAGTGTTAGCGACGATACGTGAATTTATTGATCTCTAATTAGATTTTACGTAATTGTGATATTAATTAATATAAGATGTATATTCTTGGATATTATGATTAGTGTTGATTTTTCTAATTAGTAGTTTAAGTATTGCGCATTCCTGCCACCTGGCGGCGCTACTTGTTAGTTACGTAAGCCTAAGTACTAGGAAACTTTATCCTAACAAGAGCCATTTAAGTATTTTTCTTATTTTAAGGTTTAAATTAAGGTTTCTGTATTGTTTTTTATAAATATAAGTAAATTAAACCCATCCTAAGGAGTAGGAGTATAAGAAAACATTGTAAGGGATGTCTGATCACGAGAAACATCTCGTGATCAGACATCCCTTACAACGCATATTTTAAATTTCCTATAGAAAAGCCACCTGCGCTCTGATTCGAAGTCGAAGGGCGAGAGATTAGTGCCGTGTGTAAAACTAAGGGGCACATTTCCGTGGTCAGGCATTTCAAATCCGACAGTGTTATGAAAAAGCATCAAGAATAAATAAAAAGAATCTCTGAAGACTAGTGTTATTATTGCTCCACCACCGCACACTCTCCAGTCGACATCCCGCCAGCGAACCCGCTCCACGCACAACATCACACACGAGCGTCAACAATCAGGCTACATCGAAGCGATTGAAGCGTTGTCATCGGTGAAATACGAAATCAATCGGCCAATTCTGGTAATATCTGTTTCACAACATAAGTAACAAAGCTAGTAGTATACGGATATAAGACTAACACATTTGTCTTACCATACTCCATTGACTTCTTTGTAGGACAGTCCTATTGTGACCGAGGCCTTTACGGAGTCACATTAGTGGGATTATAGTGTACTTTGACGGCTAAAACGTTTACAGTGAAATGGGCCGGAACAGTTTTGCCACAGAATAAAATACGGAAGGTCGACTCCATACAATCATAGAGTGAAAACAGATCACTATATAGTATAAAACAAAGTCGCTTCCCGCTGTCTGTCTGTCCCTATGTATGCTTAGATCTTTAAAACTACGCAACGTATTTTGATGCGGTTTTTTTTATAGATAGAGTGATTCAAGAGGAAGGTGAATATGTATATATATATTGCGCCCGTGCGAAGCCGGGGCGTGTCGCTAGTTCTTAATAAGTAGAATACCGACTAGTTGCTAATGCCCACTATCCGGCCATATTTGTAGTCGGTGAACAGGCTACTACTAGGCAAAAAATGCCCACTCGTCGGCTGGAGTGATTGAAATGCAATTATAGTTTTTTTTTTGTTAATAATTTCTACATTTGAATCAGCTTCTTAGTTTGTGATATGTATAATCCACGAATTGGAGCTCTCCATTTGGTAGGAAAATTGAACTATAATAAAGAGAAATATAGTTTTATTATTTAAGTTAAGAGGGACATGGGCTGCGATTCTCCATAAAATTTTTGACGAAATCGACGTTTCGTATTTTCCTGTTTTCTTTCTCAATAATGCTTCTAGAACATTTTTTTTTTTTTAATAAAATGGAGGTCTACAGCCACGTCCCACGTCAACGACCCTCCAAAACTGACAAAAAATGCTCCATTTGTACGGCTGTGATTAGAGGACAAATTCGAAAAGTTTATAATATAAAAGAAATTGATAGGAACCTAGACATACTCACCCTTTATAAGGCAAAGGGAATATTTTTCCCACCTTATTTTTCAGCTCATTAATTAATTAACGTGTTACTGGTAGGTATTATATTGTTTTACAAAGGTTATTTAAAGACTTTTCAATCACTCATTAAATATTCAAAGAACAAAAATTTTTTTTTATAAATAATGAAATATATTTTCTACCAATAATACCTATGCCTATTTGGCATATTTTTCCGATTTCCAGATCGTTAAGCCCGTTAAAGGGTTAAAATTTTAATGTCAAAAGTAATTACTGGCTCTTGAAATACAGGTACTCTAACCTTGCTCTGGAGCCAGGGTCTCACATTTTTCTGTACCCTGTTTTTATGGCAATAAAGAAATTATAATTGAATCGGCTGTTTTTGATGAGAATAAAGAGCAATACGAAACGTCGATCTTGTCAAAATATTTGTAGTATAATCGGTCTGAGCTGCAGCTGTCCCATATCGCACTCTACGGGGGCAGGCTTGACGCAACGCAACGGTAATAATATTTTTCAAATTCCTCGTTAGCCCTTTCCCCTCTTAACAGAAAATAAATTTGAAATTTCTATGACTACACGGCGCGAGCGACTGCATTTTATGATATACTCAATGCGAGCGACTCAGCTGTACATGAATCGCCAAGGACACTTCGGATGGCCGACTTAGTCGGCCTTTTAGGAACCGACTAGTTGGCCAGTCTCTTAGTTGGCCAAAGTCATAGTCGCCCCATTTGATTAGCATTCCGTTGTAAAAAAAAAACTGAACTTTAGGTGTGAATATTAACGTTGTTTTTTCCAAAAGCCTCTATTTATTTACAAGTGCAAATGCAGAACATTTACAGGCAGACGCGGTGATTTTAGTACTCGCTGTACGTGAAGTGTGTATGTGTGCGTGCTTTTTCGGAGCTGAACTTCTTTGCCCATCTCTTCTGTGCCATCGCCATAAAAGGAGACATACGTCTTGTTTATTTATCTTTCATTCACGGAGTTTAACGGACTGGGACGGTATGTACAGGGTGTAAGGGGCAGCCCTCCACAAACTAATGGGCTGAATTCAGTATATCATACTAAGATAACTGGTACAAGAAATTATTTCAGGAATGTTATGGGAATCCAACAAATTTGATTTGTTTTATTTCCTCATACGCAATGTATCGTTACCGTGGCAAAACGCACGTAGCAAGCGCGACGACGAGTTCGATGAACTCTGTAGCTAGGCAGTGAGTGAACAGCTGATTTCACGCGTCGTTCGTTAGAGTATTTGAACATCCAGGGTTGGATTTTTTTATTTTAGCCACATTATTTACATAAATGGAGTGCTGCGTACAGGGAATGTAATAAAAAAAATACATTGAAATAAAGGAATAGTAACTAAAATCTGGAGATAAATTTCGGTGGAATATGATTCAAAATAAGGAGCTGAATGCACCCTGTTAGTTTGTGGAGGGCTGTCCGTTACACCCTGTATTTATTAAATGGAAAAAGGATATCATAAACCATTGAACAGGTAATTGATCACCTCTTTCCTAAGACATCTGCAGTTTCGGAGGCGTCACAGGTGGGTCAATATACTCATACTTAAACTCACACCTCTTCCCCACGAGGGTAGGCAGAAACTGCAGAACGTCACCAATACCTCTCTTAATTGACATTACCTCTTTCCTCGAATATCTCTATCACATCTGGGTCGAAATCTCCTTCGGCTCTCCACAACTGCACTCCAGTAAGCTCCGTTCCATTAGAATCTTTTTTTAAATTCAAACTAAAAGCCAAAACATCGAAAAAAAAATACTTCCAAAAATGAACAGAAAACAAAAAAATACTTTAATGCCCTTATTCCCTTGATCCAAATTCAAACAAAAACCTTCTAAGCTTAAAAAAATCAACATAATCATTCTACATTGAATAATTGCAATAAATTCTTAGAACACATGTGTAACACACGATAAGAAATTTTATTGTCGTACCTATAGACAGGCAGGGCAGCGGTGGCCGTGGAGTAAGTCGTGGGTTCGAACCCAGGCAGGCGCATTACTTTGTGTAATTTATTTCATCACCATAGCTCTCAAAACGGTGAAGGAAAACATCGTGAGGAAACCGGCATGTCGTAGAACCAAAAATTCGAAAACATGTGACATCTACCAACCCGCACTGGGCCAGCGTGGTGGATTATAGCCCATTCCCTCTCATAGAGAGGAGGCCTGTGTCCCAGCAGTGGAAACATTATAGGCTGATTATGGTACCTATAAACAGAAATACCTACAAATATAAATGGCTGATTATTAATTTTACACAGAAAACCATTGAATGTACCTAAAACCAAAAAAAATACGCTCTGGTAATAATTGGTGATTCTTCTGACATTTCTAATTATAGACCCATCTCGCTAGCAACAGTCATAAGTAAGGTACTGGATAGTTTGCTTGACCAACAGTTGGAAAAGCACCTAGTTCTGAACGACGCCCAATTTGGCTTTAGGCCTGGCCTTTCAACTGAGAGTGCCATCCTCTGTCTCAAGCAAACTCTTCAGTACTACACAGACAGAAATACACCTGTATATGCTTGCTTCCTGGATCTGTCAAAAGCATTCGATACAGTAAATTATGACAAGTTATGGCGTAAGTTGCGATGCGAGACGAAGTTGTCACATGACATTGTAGCACTATTTGAGTATTGGTATAGTCACCAGCAAAATAGTGTCAGATGGGCAGGGTCGCATTCGGACATGTACGGGTTGGACTGTGGGGTGAGGCAGGGGGGAATAACCTCCCCGCGTCTCTTCAACCTGTATATGAATCAATTGATCGAGGAGCTCAGCAGCACTAAGGTCGGTTGTTCCGTTGATGGGGTGTGTATAAACAACATAAGTTACGCGGATGACATGGTGTTGCTGAGCCCGTCTCTTTCTGCGATGCGCAGGCTTTTGAAAATTTGTGAGATCTACGCGGAGGCCCATGGGCTCAGATATAACCCAAAGAAGAGTGAATACATGATTTTCAAAGCTGGTACTAAAAGCTACTTAACTGGACCACCGGTCACTCTTTGCGGGTCACATTTGAACAGAGTAGATGGATTCAAGTATCTGGGTCACTGGGTCTCTGATGATCTGTCTGACAATGCGGACATCGAGAGGGAGCGAAGGGCGTTGTCTGTCCGGTGTAACATGCTGGCTCGCAGGTTTGCACGTTGTTCTTCACAGGTAAAAATAACCTTGTTTAAGGCATACTGCCAGACATTTTACACGTGCAGCCTGTGGACCAACTTCACTCTGCGGGCGTACAACGCTCTTCGTGTCCAGTACAACAACGCGTTCAGGATTCTGTTGGGACGGCCCCGGTTTTGTAGCGCATCGGCGATGTTCGCGGATGCTGCTACCGATGACTTCTACGGAATAATCCGGAAAAGGAGTGCATCACTTCTGCGTCGCTGTAGGGGTGGCTCGAATGGGATCCTGAGCGTGTTGTCCGAGCGGTGGGATTCTCCTTTCTTGCGGAGATGGCTGCAGTTGCATGCCAGCGCCTGCACATATATATATCTTTGACATTTTATTTTTCATTATTATTTTTGTCATTTTATTTTGATATTTTGTGTCATTTTTTAATTTATTTTTTGACATTTTTTTAATATTTTGTTTTTTGACTTATATTTTTAAATTCAATTTCATTTTCTGTAATTTATATATTTTTTATGTGTTTGCATGGCAATTTTATAATCCTTTTTTAATTTTTTTTTATGGGTTAAAGACCTGAAATAAATGATTTTAATAATTTAATTTAATGAATAAAATTAACTGAATTTTAGGGGGTTTTTTGTGAAGTCATAGGCTATATTTAAAACATTTCTGTGGGATAATTTACGATCATAATAGGAGCGAAGCCACGGGAAAAGCTAGTGATATTTAGATTTATAAAAATGTTCAAACAGTAGACATTAAATTGATATTTTACAACACAAATGATTTTTTTTTTTTAAAGCAAATGTTTAATGGATTTTGATGTCAAGATAAACAAGTATGAATATTTTTTACACGAATCTATCCTAATATTATTAACAAAAATAATTGGCTGATCATTATTTGTTCACAGAAAACCACTGAATGTATCTATAACAGAAAAAATACGCTCTGGTAATAAAATGAACTAAATGAATTGTAGGGGGTTTTCTTGTGATTTTGGGGGGGTTGGTGTTTTTTTTTCTATCTATTTTGGCTTAGTTTGAATATTTAGATGTAGCAGGTTGTCTGCGGAATTACTGCTCCGATTGCGAAAACTATTATAAATAAATAAACTATCACTAATGCGAATCTACATTATCCCCGAGTCATAGGCTATATTTAAATCATTTCCGTGGGATAATTTACGACCATAATAGGGGCGAAGCCACGGGAAAAGCTAGTGCTATTTAGATTAATAAAAATGTTCAAACAGTAGCATATTAAATTGATATTTTACAAAACAAAACAATAATATTTTTATAATAGCAAAAATTTAATGGATTTTGATGTCAAGATAAACAAGTATGAATATTTTTTACACGAATCTGCACTAATATTATAAAGCTGAAGAGTTTGTTTGTTTGGTTTAACGCGCTAATCTCAGGAACTTCTGGTCCGAATTAAAAAAATCTTTTAGTGTTAGATAGCCCATTGATTGAGGAAGGCTATATATAACATCACGCTACGACCAATAAGAGCAGAGCATCAATTAAAAATGTCTCTCGCTTTTGTGACGCAGACGAAGCGCGAGTCAGCTAGTATACGATAAAAGCATGAGCCTTTTACACAACAAACTACAACTTATGAATAAAATATTGCAAAATGCTAGCTCTAGAAATCTCGACGTTCAATACATTATATTGTCGACAGACGTTCAATGAAATGAAAAGGGCGTCTAATAGGCTCACGTTTTTCTAGACTTTCTCAAAGAAACACCTTGAGGATCCGACACATTTTTGCGTTGGTACATTAGCACAGAAAGTCAGATTCACGCAAAAAGCGAAAACATTCGCACACATAGGACTCGTTACTACGGAATAATATCCATAAATGTCGATGTTCAAGATTTTGATATGCTTGCCAAGGTCGGTCTGTGGATGACTGTCCACAAATCAAAACTCCGAGGGCGCGTCGTTAAGATGGAAGCACCAGGGTAGCCTGTGAAATTCAAATTTTCTTACGTTTTTTTGCAATTTCCAGGCCAGTGTATGTTGAACAAATTATAATTCGCGATTGTACCACGTATACAACATTATTTTTAGTATATACGAAACCTAAATATAGTTTGTCCAGAATAAGTAACTGAATCGATTCCAATAATTTTTAAACCATGTTATAATTTTTCCCAAAAATCTTTAAAATGTTAAAAGTTGCATACCGAGCGACTTTGAGTACCTATCGCAATAATTTAGGTACCTACTGCCAGATTATTATTATCAATGAGCTCAAGACGACGCTGGAGGCGCGCTGCTTGGTGACCGCGTTTTTGTGTGGAAAACTAGGTAAAAGAACGAGCTTATAACTTTGTGATTTTTCATGATACTGTTTTGAAATTTTGTACATATATTCTTTACATAAAAATACTAGACACGTGTATCAGATTTCGCATATACTAAAACTAATGGTGTAAATGTATTTACAGAATCATAATAAAAAAAGTCATTCAAGTTCAAGTTCAAGTTATTTATTTCATAACAAAAATACATTTGTGTCATTCAATGGGATTAAATGAACTATGATGAGTAGTGATGATTTTAATAATTATAACTCTGTAAAGCTATATTTTAATCATCATACAACCTGACACTGACCAGCAAATTGCAAAAAAAGTATTAAAATTAGAATTTCGCGGACTACCTTACCCCATCTTCCTTAAAACGTTGGTTCCAGCTTTCAGTCGCATATCTTTGACAGTCGTTACGAGTTCAATCGTAACAGGCGATATCGCTACGTCTATTAACGCCTTTATAAGTGAAGTGGTTATCTGACGTTCAGTTTTAGTACCCAGTGCACTCTGTGACATATGCACCTCCCATGAATTTAGGAAACCGTTTATAGGATTGTGTGATAAACTTGTAAATCTTTGAAAGTCGTAATGTACCCATAAGTCGCGGGAAACACCTGGATAAGTGACGCATTGACCCGAGAAGTGTAGCAGAAAAAGGGGAGAACTTTACCCACCAGTGAAGATATGATGATGATCGCAGTATTATTAGTAGTCTTACTGAGATTCAGAATGAGTTGACGGCTGTATGAGTAATAATAAAAAATGGAAATAATAATAATTGGGTGTAATATGGATCGTTGTGTCTGATGCAAATAAATAAATAAATAAATAAATAGTGAAGTCTGAAGAAGAAGATATGTGCGCCGACCCCAAATCATTTGAGATAAAGACAGGAGAATGATGAGGGTCAGATAGGCAGTCGCTCCACGACAGTATCGGTATTTTCTGATTAAACTAGAAGCCGACTCCAACTAGGTTAAGAACAGGCTAGGCAGATGATGTATGAAGCTGAACTTCTGTGCCTACTATTCTTTCAAATTATCTACCTATCGTCCTTTGAATCTGTATACGCCTCGGTCCAATACGTTGCCCAAGCGAGCATAAGAGATATGAATCATAAATCTAAAGCAGACTAGGGAAAACGTCCCGTGATTTATCTTCGCACGGGATATTGAAAAATAAACATGTGTACCGGAATACGGTTTACGTGTGGTATGATTTACTGCCGGCCATTTTTTAAATAAGGCTCCTAAATACATAAAGGCTCTAAAAAATCTTTTAAGTCATCGAAAACAATATTTAAGCTTAAATTATAGCGGACTTGATCTTGACTACTGGCAAGAGCGCCAAAGCTGCTGCTTTGGGCCCATGGAGATCTGAAATCATACCATGAGATAGTATGACTGGGATAACAAATATCCTATGTCTTATCTCGGGTTTACCCGTGTACTAACTCGTACAGCCGTTAAGATGTGAAAAGGTAACAGACTGAGGGTCCGCACAAAAATGTGATCACCACGTGGTGCGCCCGCGCGCACGCCTCCAGCGTCGTCTTGAGCTTATTGATAATAATAATTTGGCAGTAGGTACCTAAATTATTGCGATAGATACTTAATATCGCTCGGTGTCCAACTTGTAACTTTTTTTAAATATTTTTGGGACGAAATATAACATGGTTTAAAAATGATTGGAATCGATTCAGTTACTTATTCTGAACAAACTATATTCAGGTTTCGCATATACTAAAAATAATGTGGTATATTAGTATGCACCTCCGCCTATCCCTTAGTTAGAAGAATACAAGGCGTGATGATATAAAAACACTCATCCATTCTAATGACGAAATCCCTTTACCCCATTCACACCCACGTACATAAGAAGTGTTTTATTTACTGCAGACCACTAAACAAAGGTTACCCGTGCAACTAACGCAAAACAAACAAGCCCAGGAAACCATACAAAGTATAATATTTACTTTATAAAGGTGAGCTTCATATAAATGTGGACGGTATTATGTTGCTCGTATTTCTGTAAAAATTGCTAGTTTGCTGGTCGTTTTCTTGTTAGACAGTATCAGCGAAGATAGTTGAGAACTGGAGTGGAAATACACTAACGAGAAATGTTGTTTTTTTTATAAACATAAAACTAGAATATGCTTCTTGCTGTCTACAACATTATTTTTAGTATACGCAAAACCTGAATATAGTTTGTTCAGAATAAGTAACTGAAGCGATTCCAATAATTTTTAAATTATGTTATAGTTTGTCCAAAAAATATTTTAAAAACGAACTTTATTTCTTGGACCAGAAACTACATGTACCTTCTTGTACCATGGCTGCATTTTTTTATGTGGTAGTCTCATTTATACAGGGTGTAAGGGGCAGCCTTCCACAAACTGACAGGGTGTATTCAGTTCCTTATTTTGAATCATATTCCACCGGAATTTTTCTCCGGAAAATTTCATTTTTTTCAGTTACTATTCCTTAATTTCAATGTAAAGTTACATTCCCTGAACGCACTCCATTTATGTAAATAATACGGATAAAATTAAAAATTTAACAATGGACGCTAAAATACTAGAGTATTTTAGCGTCCATTGTAAAATTTTTAATTTTAGCTGATTTAACGCGTCGTTCGTTAGAACGAACGAAAATCAGCTGTTGACTTCCTGCCTAGCTACAGATATCATCGAACTCGTCGTCACGCTTGCCGTTCTCTACGTGCGTTTTGCTACGGTAACGATACATTGCGTATCAGGAAATAAAACAAATCAAATTTATTAGATTCCCATAACGTTCCTGAAATAATTTCTTGTACCGGTCATCTTAGTATGAAATACTGAATTCACCCCATCAGTTTGAGGAGGGCTGTCCCTTACACCCTGTATAGTATTGGTCAAAGTAAATTAGAAAGTGCGGACTGATGCGGAACCTTCCCAATATTTTAAATTAAGTTGAGGAGGAGATTTTTTTTCAGAAATCGTAAAATATATTCAGGACAAAATCCAGGTAAATCATTTTCCAAAATTTTTATATTTTGGGAAAATGGATAAAATACCCAAAATATAAAAATTAATCTCGTTTATTTTAAAATTCATATTTCAAAGAGATTCAATACTGACGCAGTAACAAAAGAGTCTACATGTAATATTAAAATGAATATTTCCCGAATTTCACAACCATCGGCTGAAAAGTGGCTGATATGCGGATTAATTTTATTATTATTATTTTTGCTGTATTATAACAAATCATCTATAGATGTTACACCTTAGGGCTAATTAATAGTGTCAAATAATATTGTCCAACTAGATCAGCCTTTTGAACCATAGTGTGTCGGCGAGATTTAATCAATCATGTTCAGAACATGTCAGTATTTTTTTACAAATAAGTACTCAACCAGATAAAATATTTATCTTATATGTTTATCTCATTCATCTAAACTGTACCTAACTAAATATCCAACAACATAGAAATATTGCTCTCACAAACTTAACTACTGAAAGATCTTTTCCACGTCTTTTCACGTCAGATGATATACGACAAAAATCGCGAAAAATACTGATATAACAGATATCGTTGAGACTACATCAAAAGGTATGTTATTGAACTAAATGTCACATCAGAAATATCACAAAACTGTTTGTTTACAAGTCAAATCTTATTTTTCGTGATTTTGGTAACAGTTGTCTGTGTGCAACTGCTATCGAAGTTTTGAAGGTAAAACGGTGGCTTTTTTTTTACGATAGGAAATCATCAAATGACCCCCCCCCCCCCCCCCTCTGGGCGGAGCGGAAGGGAGTGTCAGACTTGTACTGACTAAAATCCATCCATGTTCCTTCTTTGCTCCCTGGTGGTCTGGTGACCCCCGACGCCCAGGGCGTCTCCCGCGGCAGCTGGGACGTGAGGCTCTTTCTCTCAAAAACGGTGGCTAAGATTGCCAAATAATCAATGATCAATTTAGACCAACATCATCATCATCATCATCTGCCTTGCGTTTTTCCAACTATGTTGGGGTCAGCTTCCAGTCTAACCGAAGTAGCTGAATACCAGTATTTTACATGGAGCGACTGCATATGTGACCTCCACAACCCAGTTAGTACTCGGTAATACGATACATCTTGGTAAGACTGGTTTTCAGACTTTTTGGGTCATTGAAGACCTAACGACTGTAAAAGATCTACAAATGACACCCGGGACCAACGATTTAAAGTGCTTTCCGAGGCACGGAGTAATCTCCGTATGTAATGGGTGGTCGACCATCCACAGACCAACCTAGGCATGCAAGGCTTAACCTAAAATTCGACCCCAGCGACTGTTATTATTTAGCCACGAGCTCCTCAATTTAGACCAACCTGAACCAGATTTTTTATACTTTCTATCAAAAAGGCAAATATTTATTACAACGAAGTATTGCAGCGTCATTTCAGCTTGAAGCTGCGTTATTGCTACGATGTAGGTTGTCGCCCTCGTTGGTAGCCGACCAGCTAAGCGTCAAACATGTTTTACCCGTAGCTGAAATTGACGGACAGTAACAGGGATTTGGTTGCATTTGTGTGTTTTCTACCATAGTGTACTGAATAAAGGGTGTAACAAGACCCTTAACGAAGCCGAAAGGCACTTGTTCTACCCTTCATTACGATCATTTTTTTGTGCTAGACCATACCTGGGAACCTTCTAGTTACGGAGATATTGGTCAAAGTTCCAACTTTTTCAAAAGTTTTTTTTGTAAATACGTTTTTTAATGTAACATTTTTACTTTAAACAACTCCATGACTCCCGTTCTATTCAATCCATCCATCAGCACAATGTTTTGAGTGCGTTACATTGAGTCCTACCGTAAAACGTGATTTTTCACCCCAAAAAAAAAAGTTTCCCAGCAATAATTTTTGCGTAACTTAGTTTGATATATACTGTATACTAATATACAGTATACTACGGTATATGTTTACTAGATACCAAATGTTGATAAATATTTGGTCTTCTTCGTCGTGATGATGATTTTGGTGAACCATGAAGATTTTTTTCTTTTGTATGAACTACAAAATTAACTGATAAAAATCAGTCAGCAAATACAACATTATTTTTAGTATATGCGAAACCTGATATAGTTTGTTCAGAATAAGTAACTGAATCGATTCCAATCATTTTTAAACCATGTTTTATTTTTTCCCAAAAATATTAAAAAAAGTTAAAAGTTGGATACCGAGCGACTTTGAGTACCTATCGCAATAATTTAGGTACCTACTGCCAAATTATTATTATCAATGAGCTCAAGACGACGCTGGAGGCGCGCGCTGCGTGGTGACCGCGTTTTTGTGCGGACAACTAGGTAACAGAACAAGCTTATAACTTTGTGATTTTTCATGATGAAATTGAAATTTTGTACATAGATTCTTTACATAAAAATACTAGACACGTGTATCAGGTTTCGCATATACTAAAACTAATGCTGTATAATCTTAATACATATTCTTTCCTGAAAACTTTTCGTTAAGTCTTACAAATATCAACTCAGAATTCTCTTTACCGTATTTAATATTACATAGGATTCCGTACCAACCAGTAGTTTCCATAATTTCCTGAGCCTCATAAAACTTGCCACAAACTGTCAACCTTGTCGCAAGAACTTCTTTTATTGTCGACCCATGTTTAGGTTTGTCTTAAAACTATCCTGTTTCTGTCCTGCAATACTTTCCAAGATTTTTTTGGAAATACTTTTTAATCTTGAATCTTGAAAAACCGTAGCGAAATTGTCTTTGGCTAAAAGCGTGATGTATGTTCTTTCTCAGTACTTGTGAAGAATATTTTTGTTTTTAAGGAAAATTATGGTTTCTTCAGGTAGCATTATTATGGAGTATAATGTTTTACCGTTGAGTGAAAGGGAAAGCCACCCACTTGTTTTTTAGGGATCCTTACCCAAACGAAGAAATCTTAACCGTCTGGCTTTCTGTCAAAGTTCAATATTTTAACAATAATTTGTAGACTGTTGAAAGAAAACGTGTGTTGAGTATTACGTGTTAAAGGAAAATAAACTTAGATAACAGTTTTGGTGGTACCTTAATGTAACCTTAATCTTACGTGACCGGCTATATGCAGAAGTAACAAAGAAGTGGGTGGCGCATTGCCATCAACCGCGCAAAAATCCAGGTCTTGGACTGCTCAGAAATTCATGATACATAAACCCTTATCAGACCTACATATCGAACCCAAGACCTCATGCTCATCAGTTTAGCGCTTACGACCAAAAGACTATCGAGGCAAACATTTACCAAACATGCACGGATAGCATAAGCATTATCATAGCATAATCAGCCTATAACGTTCCCACTGCTGGGACACAGGGCCTCCTCTCTATGAGAGGGAATGGGTTATTCACCACGCGGGCGCAGTGTGGATTGGTGGATGTCACATGTCTTCGAATTTTTGGTTCTAGGACGTGCCGGTTTTCTCACCATTCCATTCCATCCATTTCTCATGATGTTTTCCTTCACCGTTTTGAGAGCAGTGGTAATGAAATGAATCACACAAAGTAATGCGCCCGCCTGGGTTCGAACCCACGACTAACTTAAGTCGGGGCCATTGCTACTCTCAAACACATGAACGAATATAACAAAAAATACTTTTTCTACTTTATTACCCTGGTACGTTATCACGCACGGGACCTCCGGCCATCACGGACAGAATTGAAGACAGTTCGGGTCCCAATGCGCCAATGTCCAGCGTTTTGTGGGAGCAACACACGCGATAAGAATTTATTGCAAGGAAAACAACAATCGTAGGAGAAACAACGGATATTTTCCTCAAATAAGGCTTTGTATAGTTTATTCATGTCCTTGTTTGCAATTGCTGTTTTCTCCACACATATATACTCGTAAATATCAACCTTATGATAGTGTGAATCAAATTGATTTCAGAATGACTAGTACCATTGATAAAGCCATAAAAAAAAATCAAAGCTGAACTTTATAACTGAGCATTAAAGTTGCTTTTCCAAAAACAAATACTTACATGTTGTTCCAAAACGCAAAGGTGCATGTATATGATTTTTACGGTTTCACTCACGTACGTCGTCATGTCATGATTAGTCCGTTCGGGACTCTAAGGAAGCCGACTATACAACATTAGTTTTAGTATATGCGAAACCTGATAAACGTGTATTTTTATGTAAAGAATCTATGTACAAAATTTCAAAACTATATCATGAAAAATCACAAAGCTACAGGCTTGTTCTGTTACCTAGTTGTCCGCACAAAAACGTGGTCACCACGCAGCGCGCGCCTCCGGCGTCGTCTTCAGCTCATTGATAATAATAATTTGGCAGTAGGTACCTAAATTATTGCGATAGGTACTCAAAGTCGCTTGGTGTTCAACTTCTAACTTTTTTAAATATATTTGGAAAAAAATATAACATGGTTTAAAAATTATTGGAATCGATTCAGTTACTTATTCTGAACAAACTATATTCAGGTTTCGCATATACTAAAAATAATGTTGTATATTCCCGCAAATGCAGACAAAAAAAACGTTAAAAAAGCACATGTTTTCTTTCATTATGTGGGCTCCTTAAGTGTCTCGGTGCAGTGATAGCCTAGCGTTGTAATCGTCGGACCGCCAAGTCATAGGTCTCAAGTTCGAACCCAAGACACGCACCTCTGATTTTTCGGATTCATGTACGTATTGTATAATTATCACTTGCTTCGGTGAAGGAAAACATCGTGAGGAAACCAGCATGACTGAGAGATATTTCTCGACGGCATGTAAAAGCCAAATGGGCGGCATAAAAAAACTCTGATACCAGGTTAGGTATTAACCACACGATAAAGTAGAAAGGTACAGATTTTGAGCCTCGTCTTTCTCTTAATAATGTATCTAATGAAAGTTATCTTGGCTTGGTTAGTCTTTCTCTTAAATATTGATTGTTAACTCCAATGAAAAGGCCATTCTAAAACAAAATTAAAAATTTCCCACAATAGTTCAGCAAAGGAGAATTAAAGCAGCTATTTCTCGATTTTAGGTCAAACTAAATGTCACATATTTTCGCCCAGCCCGTGGCTAGCTAAAATATCTGTCTGGTACTGAAATAGTCCGAACGAAAATATCGGCTAATTGTTCATTTAGAGATAGTTCCATTTCCGTTGGTTTTCGGGGGCGGCTCTATTTTAGGTGCTGAATGCGTCATCGCCATATCCCGTGACATGTTATACTTGTTCGGAATTTCATAATAAAGATGTACAGTATAGTTAGAATTGTATTATTAGATTTCTGTATTAAACAAGTCTCCGTAACAGCCCAGAGTTATTACAAAAGAACATGTTACCTATGGAGCAACGTTGGCCCAGTGGTGGCAGCCCCGACTTACAAGCAGTAAATCGTGGGTTCAAACCCAGGCAGGCGCATTACTTTGTGTAATTTATTTCATTTTCACTGCTCTCAAAACGGAGATGGAAAACAACGTGAGGGTTTCCACTGGGCCCGTGTGGTGGATTATAGCCCATTCCCTCTCATAGAGAGGATGCCTGTGTCCCAGCAGTGGGAACAATATAGGCTGATTTTGCTATGTTAACTACAACATTAGTTTTAGTATTTGCGAAACCTGAAACACGTGTCTAGTATTTTTATGTAAAGAATCTATGTACAAAGTTTCAAAACTTTATCATGAAAAAACCACAAACTTATAAGCTTGCTCTGTTACCTGGTTGTACGCACAAAAACATGGTCACCACGCGGCGCAGCTGCGCGCGCGCCTCTAGCGTCGTCTTGAGCTCATTGATAATAATAATTCGGCAGTAGGTACCTAAATGATTGCGATAGGTACTTAGTGTCGCTCGGTGTCCAACTTGTAACCTTTTTTAAATATTTTTGGGACAAAATATAACAAATTTAGAAATTATTGGAATCGATTCAGTTACTTATTCTGAACAAACTATATTCAGGTTTCACATACACTAAAAATAATGTTGTGTATTCCCCGAATTTGTAGTCCTTTTAAATCAAATGTTAATGGGGAATATTTCATCAATAACTGGACTCAAATCCAGACTCCAGGGGGCTAATAACGATTGTGTAATGAGAAAAACCTAATAATAATTTGCTCGACCCGAGGATCAAACCCAGGACCCCACGCTGAGCAGTCGCGCTAACGACCAATGAGGCAGTTAGTGGTGAATACAAGCAATATGAATAATCCATTGTTACTATTGCCCCATCAAAGCAGACGGCTTACTTTATGTTTATTGTCTTTTTAGCCTTCGGCTACTGACTTGGGTCAGTCCGAGTTATCTAAACTTTGACCCTACTTCAGACTACCCCACTTTGTCTTTATGAAAATAAACATACATAATTTTAGAGCCATTTCTATTCGAGCTCCTACAAACTATTTCTCAGATAACATTCGCCTATCTATTCTTATGATTCAAACCGTTTGCTAAAGATGAAAACGGTTTGCTTAAGTCTATCAATTTGGATGAAGCATCTAAATTCTTTTATCGGTGCGATTAGCGGACGATATAAAGGGTGTCACCAGACCCTTAACGAAGCCGAAATATACTTGTTCTCCGCGTCTTTGCGATATTTTTTCTGTTCTAGACCATACCTTGGAACCTCCTAGTTCCGAAGATATCGATAGTCAAAGTTCCAACTTTTTCTCAAGTTTTCTTTTGAATACTTGTTTTTAACGTAAAACACCTCCACGACCCCCGTACTATTCAATCCATCCGTCAGCACAATGTTTTGAGTGCGTTACATTGAGTCCTACCGTAAAACATGATATTTACCTCAAAAAAAAAATCGTTTGCCAACAACAATTTTTGCGTAAAATTACTCAGTTTTATGAACATAGTGCTTGGTTGACGGCTTCGTGAAGGGTCCGTTTACACCCTGTATTTGCTATAACCGGTGAAACCTGATTGATACAAGAGTGAGAAGGTCGACACAAGCAAAAATGAGAGAAGAGATATACACTTCTATACCTAGGCGAAAGTAAATTCAGACCTTGTATGATGATGGATGAGCCAAATTTGATTAGTGTAAACATAGAAGTATGTCATCCAATATCAGTCCAAGCTTTCAATTTTGCAAATCTCTAGCAAACTAGTGGCTGAGCGATTGCCTTTTGCGCTGCGTGTCGCGAGTTCGATTCCCGCACGGAACAAATATTTATATGGCCTACAGGTAGTTGTGCCGGTTCTGGCTGTTTGTGTATGTGAGTTTAAATGTTTGTAAACGCACCCACGATACAGGAGACATTCCTAGTGTGGGGCAACGTTTGTTAAAAAGACAAGGACAAGCTTGAATCAAGTTTGTTGAAACTTGAACCGCGTATCATTGTCATAACATCTATGCGATGACCATAATAATCTAAAACTCCGAAAATTAATATCCGCTGAACTCCTTAACTCAGTTCGTATCTGCAAATGGCAGTCCTTTGAGCCCATGTTTATGTACTATTCTCTCATTTAACATTTAAAGGATGGACTCACAGTAGAATCCACCAGATTCGGGACCTAGCCTCAGGCGAGTTGTATCTCTCAGTTTATGATGCCGTATGCTGATGGTAGATATAAAGCTAGTATTGCTTAATAGCGATTTCAGACCGCCGTTCATACTCGAACCGAACGCGCCTACACGAGATTATAACGGCGTTTTTGCTCGAAATAACGCTCGTACACATGCCAGGAGGCTCTTGCACGCGTTTCTAACGAGCATATACGCGCCCAAAATCTGTAACCCCTGCCCACGATATCAATTTTCCGATTTGCACACGTGCGTCATTTGTTTTCTTCGTATGAGTACCGTCGCGTCGCGTTGACGTGTGGCATTCTCTAACTAAACCACTTCTTTCAATTGTTTCGCAATAGTCACTACGCTTGCTGTATTACGTAGATACCTTTGACTGAATAGAACAAGTTGGGGTACTAAGACCCACACGACATCATGTCGGGTTTGATACCAGAATTATTGTAGTAATTTCAGACAATATTGTTACTGATGTAACAATCGAATCTGATATTTCATCAATGAACAATCAAGGATTAAAACAGTTCAATTTTAACGTTTCAATTACTTCTTCCGGAATAAAAGTGGTCCTGTATCCTGCATTTTGAACGTATGACGAACACAATTCATACATGATTTATTTATCTATGTTATCTACTTATTTCATACTATAAAGGCAAAGAGCGAGGTGTCGCAAGGTCGCAACCTGAGCAAGAGGTCCTGGGTTCGATTCATAGGTCGGGCAAAGTGTTATTGAGTTTTTCCATCATCAATTTCTCAGTAGCAGCCACGGAGCCTGGAGTTGTGCCTGGTTGATGGCAATAGGCTCGCCCACTATTACACGGGACTTAAACATAACTGGTGAAATGTGGGTGTGTGTGGTGTGCTGTTATTTTTTTCTTTTTTTGTTCCGTCCTGTTGAATTTATAGTTTAATGTTTTATTTGTGTTTTGTTTTTTTTTGTAATTTTGTATGATGCACTTCATGTCCCTGTGGCAAATAAATATATTTTCATTCTTTCTAATATTAGGTACAGCTCTGCCTAACCCTTCGGAGATTGCTGGCGTGATCTTATGTTATGTATAGGGTGGAAGTGACACCGACGTGAAAACCGTTTCCATGTATTCAGAGCATAGATATAAAAAATCTGCTGTTTCCTACAAAAGTGCTATACCTGCACGGTCAAAATGTATGGAACAGCAGATTTTTTTTTTAAACCAATGAAAATCTTCAATGTAGGCGGGCTCAGAATGATTTTACTGAATACTTAGTAACCGTTTTCGCGTCAGTGTCCCTTTAACGTCGCATATAGAAATGTTCATTATAGACGTTCTGGTTTTAAAAGACTTTCAAGATAATGATAGCGTTGTAGTTGTAAGAGTACTTTTTAACCATAATTATGTCATGCATGATCGAGTATTGCATATTAACCACAGTAAAGGGTTCAACAGTAC
Source organism: Noctua fimbriata (assembly GCA_905163415.1). Classification (NCBI taxonomy): domain Eukaryota; kingdom Metazoa; phylum Arthropoda; class Insecta; order Lepidoptera; family Noctuidae; genus Noctua; species Noctua fimbriata. The sequence continues at coordinate 4,198,594 of LR990929.1, read as the reverse complement.
CGTATCGTCGGGGATAGTGCAAATCCGCGGAACTTGCATTGGATAATTCCGCGTATCTGAAAACTGTATAGCCAATTTCAATTACGCATTGTCGTAGCGACTAAATTAATGAATTTAATAGATTTCTACTGTCATAGAACACATGAATTGTTATTCATGTAAAGTTGAGGTCATAAATCGTTGAAATAAAAAATATATATAAACTTATAACCTTCCCCTGTAAACCTACACGTAGTGCAGATACGCGCTTTACGTACGGTATTGCGGATTTGCACTATCCCCGACGGTATGTAAATTATAATGAAGTTAACGCTTAATTATTTTGACGTATGTTCTAATACAAAAAAAAAGGAACCTCGCTGTTGTTTAAATTACCATTTAATACAATGCGGTCGAGATTAACGTATTAAGCAAAATATTGTCTGACCTTACATGAATTTATATTTTTAGCTTCCCAGGATCCATTATTTTGGATCATACTCAACTTAACCAGCGTATTATTATTTTAATGTAAAGAAAACTAAGAATGCAGTAAATTTCTCATGAAATAAGCAGTACCTTGGTGCTCTTCTATCTTAATGTAATTTCCTGTTAAGTATTTTGTGTGTACATAAATAAATAAATGCATGACGGACAGAAAACCAGATACAGTCAACAAAAAAGTTATTTAATTGAAATGGAACTTATGGGTGACCCTTCATACAAAAAAAAAAAGAAAGACATCTTCTTTGAAAAGGTCAGATATGTTAAAAAAGCAAAGATCATGAAAGCGTGCTCACATTAGAATAACTAACTGGGCGACCGAGCTCTGCTCGGGTGAAACTAGAGGAAACGAATTTTCCCAGATATGAGACCTACGAGTAGCTAGATCGATTTTCGCCCACGTAAACCACTATATTGCAACTTTCATCGTAATTATAAGCAGTGAAGTAAGCAGCCTACTGGTGTGACCGTCGGACTGCCAAGTCATAAGTATTTTTTTTTTCACAGACTTCTGTTGACTAAGACACCCATCCATGTTCCTTCTTTGCCCTTTGTGTTCCTCGGCCGCGGTATCTCTTTCGAACAGTCCCGCAGCCCTGGCAGAGATGAGGGGACGGCGCGTACGCAATCCCCACTACCAAAAATTACGCATCCGAGTTATCCACTTTAGGGATAATCGCAAGAGGACACGGTGCAGCACACTGTGGAGGCCTGCCCCGCTTGGGCGGAGCAGCGCCGTGTCCTCGTAGAGGCGATTGGCGGCGGCGACCTCTCGCGCCCGGCCCTGGTTCAAGCCATGGTCCGGAGCGAGAGGGAATGGGAAGCCGTCACCTCCTTCTGCGAAGCAGTCATGCTAGTGAAGGAGGTGGCGGAACGTGAGAGGGAAAGAGCCTTACGTCCCAGCCGCCGCGGGAGACGCCCTGGGCGTCGGGGGTCACGTGGTGGCCCGCGCCTACGGTGGCCGGCGAGTGATGGGCTAGTTCGCCGTCCGGCCGTCTTATGACGACAGGCCGTGTCGACGGCGCGTTTGTGTTCCACGCGCGCCTCAAAGAGATGTCAGCAACCACGTAGGGGTCCGCACGGGCCGATGCCTGCCAGGGCTGCGGGACTGTTCGAAAGAGATACCGCGGCCCTGGAACACAAAGGGCAAAGAAGGAACATGGATGGGTTTTAGTCAGTACAAGTCTGACACTCCCTTCCACTCCGCCCAAAGTGGGGGGGGGGTCATTTGATGATTTCCCATACTAAAAAAAAAAAAGGGGATAATCGCAAGGGTCAACCTAACCGCAGTTCTATGGGAAGGCCTCGCCCTACTGGAAGCGCCTATTTGATCACGGTTTCCCCTAAGTCATAGGTCTCAAGTTCGAACCCAAGACAGACAGCTGTGATTTTGCGCATTCATGTGCGTATTGTATAATTATCACTTGCTTCGATGAAGGAAAACATCGTGAAGAAACCAGCATGCCTGCGAAATATTTCTCGATGGCATATAAAGCCGAGTCAGAGGCCCATGGGCTGCATAAAAACTCTGGCACTAGGTTAGGAACTAACCACACGATAAAGAAGTAGATCGAAATCGTTAAAGCTGTTTTTCGACAACTTGATTACATTTATTGCTTATTTAATAGCATAGGATATGCATACCCAAGGACATCGGAAAAAATAGGGCCATGAAGAAAGATTAACGATCGTTAAGCGACTTCCCGGAAGATTGACAAAGCGACTTAGATAAAACGGACATTCAATGAGCGAGACAGTCGTTCTTTTTTTAAAAGATCTGCCTTTTAAAAAAGGAGCGACTAGTAACATAACTTAACTTTGAAGACAAAAGGAAAATGTGGGAAAACCGATTTTAGAAATCGAAGATATACTTAAAAATTGGTAAATATAACAATTAAAAAAAAAAGTTTAACAAAAGAAGAAAAAAAAAGTTTAGAGTTTAAAAAGCTTTTTTTTTTTTCAAGAAAATTATTTACTGGTCGAATACGGCAAGGAAATAATTTTCTTATACAACATTATTTTTAGTATATGCGAAACCTGAATATAGTTTGTTCAAAATAAGTAACTGAATCGATTCCAATAATTTTTGAACCATGTTATATTTTTTCACAAAAATATTTAATAAAGTTAAAAATTGGACACCGAGCGACTTTGAGTACCTATCGCTCTAATTTAGGTACCTACTGCCAAATTATTATTATCAATGAGCTCAAGACGACGCTGGAGACACGCGCTGCGTGGTGACAACGTTTTTGTGCGGACAACTAGGTAACAGAACAAGCTTATAACTTTGAGATTTTTCATGATAGTTTTGAAATTTTGTACATAGATTCTTTACATAAAAATACTAGACACGTGTATCAGGTTTCGCATATACTAAAACTAATGTTCTAGTTACAACACACTTCATAGTTTTGAATTCACAAAAATAGGACTCTCACAGAACATACGTTAGTTTGATCAAACTTTTACTAAGAATCGACCAAACGCCACTTAGTATAACATAACATCACATTAGGGTTCGGTAGACAGTACCAAATAGGACACCCACATTTGGCCTGTTATGTTTAAGTCTCATAAGGGCGAGCCTATCGCCATCAACCGGGCACAAATCCAAACTCCGTGGCTGCTACTGAAAAATTGAGAAGAAATAAATTACAAAATAATATGCCTGCCTGCCTTTATGGAGAAAGCGCATGCTAGCCCGCGAAATTCAAATTTAGTTTTTTTTTTTTTTCGATTAAGTTTGATACGATTTTTTGCAATTACCAGGTCATCCTCAGGCTGTATGAGGAAATTCTGATGGAAAACCGAATAACAACACTTTTATGCACGCACGGTGGATTCAACTTTACGGTTAGGTTTTGTGTGTTTTTCCTTTAAAGGAATAAGGGCGGAAAACCATTTCAGAATCATGGGTTGTAAACTGTAGGAACATTGTCTATGACACAATTTCCTGTGAGTAAACTTGTAACACGTGGTTACCGATTAAGAAAGGCTTCACACAGGTGCACAAAGAAAACTCTTTTATGATTTCTTTTTTTTTTTTTTTTTCTTTTTTTCTCTTTTATCTTTGAAATGATTAGATGGACCAACGATCTGAAAAGTGGCTGGATGCGGAGGCGGAGAAACGTATATCACGGTGGATCTTGGGGAGGCTTTTATGCAGCAGAGAGCTATGATAGGCTGACCTGTTTTGGGGCATAAACTAAAATAAATGTTACAGAGCGTAGGTTCTATAGTCCTCAAAAAGTATGAGGTGCAGTCGCCAGCACATCAAATTACCAAAAACTGTCAAATTTTCTCATTCGATTTTGAACTTAACCAACATCATTTTATAGTCTAAAAACATTTGGAGAAATTTGACAGTTTGAGGAAACGCGCTGTGCTGGCGACTGTACTAACGGGGTTCTTTTGTACCCAAAACAATAATATTCAAATCGATGGACCCGCGAGCAAAGGTAAAAAATATACAGAGAAAAGATAAAACATTTTATATTTATCTTTCTTCATTTCCAGATAGTCATAAACTAAGCGGTGTTTATGGCTTAAAAAATATATGAACGTACCTTCCTGCTCCTTCTGGTTTACGTTTATGACAAATCATTTCCGTATCCACGAACCCGAATACGTAGAAAATATCGGATGGGCCTGTGTCGGGGCACACGGCTGTTGGTTTCGGCGAGTCACTTTCAAACAAGACTAACGTAGTTTCAAAATTATACAAAACAGACATTGAATAACACAAAGTATGTATTTTATTTTTGATTTCCTTTTTTTTCTATCTTCTTATTTTTACAAATTATATACATTTAAAAAATAAAACATTTATTTTTGATTTCTTTTATTTATATTTACACAAATTATTTACATTTTTAAATATTCCTTAAAAAACGACTAAATAACTTAAAAATCGGTCTCGAGACTTCTTTGAGTATTTTTCGCTATTCCTCATAGTTTCAGATTTAGTCATCCACGCCCACTTGAAAAATTCACCCTGTATAACTAAATTGCTAATTACAAGCCTCCACAGACCTTACAAGTCCTACAACACATATTCAGAAAACAAAAACTAAAGAACACAGAAGCGCTTAAGCACTAGAAAACCGATATAGCCAGGCAACTTGCTTAAAATAGAAGACACCTTCATATTCAAGCGCTACAAAATTTCTCCTAAAAACGAATTTCAGCAGAGAATCAGCTTTTGTGTCGCTGAAAGAGCGTTTTAGCTGTGAACACGAAATTAATGGGTTCCAATTTGTATGCATTAGGCACACGGTCTCCGCTGCAACTTTCCACCTATTCGATAGATTACGTCTAACTCATTTAACACCATTTCTAACTTCATTTTGACACATTTTCTTCCCCGGGTTTCAGCTCTATTTTCTGTGAAGTGTCTATTATATTTTACGAGAACTATCAATTATTATCAATACCGTTATACTCTGCGCACCCTGGGCAGCCCCATGTTCTTTCTTATCAGAGTACACTAGAACAATTAACATCAGCAGGGATAGCCTAGTGACCGTCAGGCTATCAATTCATAGGTCTCCAGTTCGAACCCAAGATACGGACCTCTGATTTTTCGGATTCATGTGCGTATTTTATAATTATCACCTGCTTCGGTGAAGAAAAATATCGTGAGGTAACCAAACCAGCATGCCTGAGAGATATTTTCGTAAAGCCAAGTCAGAGGCCCATGGGCGGCATAAAAACTCTGACACTAGGTTAGGCTCTAACCCCACGAAAAAGAAAGAACAATTACAGAATTATCCTTTGTCTTGTCGTAGTTTTTGGATAGAAAAGCACCTCATGCTCAGCAATTGCGCTTGCGACCACAAGACCAACATAGGCAGTCGTTTAAAACATTGAACTGATAATGTTGGCAGATCGGTAGCCTGGGACCTGTAAAAGGACAAAGTTGAATATTTTTGTATGAAAATACATAACACCCAGATGAAGCCACAGCAACAGGAATAATTAATACACATGCATATAACCAGATAGCCAACGCTTCGACTTGATTGAAACTCTGATAACAATTCTAGCCTCATTCATCTGTCTCAGTATCACTGATCAGCAGTGGGGGCGAACATTATAATGGGGCCCCTCCGATCTCATTTGCATCTCTCCTGTCAACCGAACAAATTGAATTCAAGAGTCAACTGAAGGGAACGGGTTAGCTGTCACATAAGTTTCATTGTGAAACGTTGTTATAATATTATTGAGATGTTGTAAGATTTATTACTGAAAATTATGAAGATGTTTAAAGGATGCAGTGCGAAGCCAATTTAAAAATACTTTTAAAAGACAATAATAATTATAGGATGTAAAAAGGCCCAAACGCAGCCAAAAGGCACTTGTTCTCCACGTCACGCGTCATTGCGATATTTTTTTTTCTTTAGCTATACCTTTCCTGGGAACCTTCTAGTTACAAAGATATTGGAGGTCAAAGTTCCAACTTTTCACAAGTTTTTTTTTTAAATCATCATCATCATTTCAACCGAAAGACGTCCACTGCTGGACATAGGCCTCCCCAAGTGCCGCCACATTGACCGGTCCCGTGCGACTCGCATCCAGCGGATCCCTGCAACCTTCACCAGGTCATCGGTCCACCTAATGGGAGGTTTTCCAACGCAGCGTCTTCCGGTTCGCGGTCGCCACAACAGAACTTTTCGGCCCCATCGGCCATCCGTTCTGCGAGCAATGTGCCCTGCCCACTGCTACTTAAGTTTGGCTATTCTTCGGGTTACGTCGGTAACCTTGGTTCTTTTTTTTTTTTTTTTTTTTTTTTTTTTTTTTTTGTATGGGCTTACTCTTGACCTCAATCTAGTCCTGAGGACAGAGATGAGGTCGACGATGGAACGAGCAAAAGAAGCCTATTAACTCGCGATTTAAATAGATTGGGGTCATATGAACTTGGAAACACCGACGCAGGCAGGGAATTCCACTCCTTGGCTGTGCGCATAATAAATGATGTAGCAAAGCGCTTCGTGCGAATGTGTGGAACATCGACAAGGTATGGGTGATAACCTGCAGTACGTCTGGACTCCCGATGGAAGAAAGGAGATGGTGGAATGAGTTCGTGGAGCTCTTGAGCACACTCACCGAAGTACAATCTGTAAAAGACCGACAAACATGCAACTTTGCGCCGATGGGCCAGGCTATGAAGCCTGGTACTAACCAGCTTATCGTCACCAATGAGCCTCTTGGCTCTGCGCTCAACAGAATCGAGTGTGGCTAATTGGTATTTGGCTGAGCCATCCCAAAGGTGACAGCAATACTCCATGCCGGACCGAACTTGAGCTTTATATAAGACTAAAAGCTGTCCAGGCTTGAAGTAACGCTTAACCTTGTTTAGGATACCCAGCTTTTTTGCCGCAGTTTGGGCTTTCGACTCAATGTAGGCACCGAAGTTCAGATTCGCACTCAACTTCGCACCAAGAAGCTCGAGGCTGTCGGTGACTGGTACAGATGCACCCTGGAAAGTAGGAGCCAGATTGAACGGACTCCTTTTGGCGGTGAACAGGCACACTTGAGTTTTGGTGGCGTTGAAAACAACCAAATTCTCATCACCCCACTTGGAGACGACACTTAAGGTTGAATTCGTTCGCTCTACCATGGCCTCTCTCAATGAACGCACTTCATCACCGCTGGCTTTCGCGCTGGATGCATAACTCTCCATGACAGTACTGTCGTCTGCGTACCCAACAATACCAGGAGCCAGAAGGTCATTGATGTGCAGCAGGAAAAGTGTCGCGGAGAGAACAGACCCCTGAGGAACTCCGGCATCAATAGCGATAAGGTCAGAGGAGCAGCCATCAATGACCACTCGGATCGACCGTTCACTCAGGAAGTCAGATATCCAGCGGCAAAAGTCAACGGGGATGCCGTATGCAGGAAGTTTGCTCAAAGCCTTCGAGATGTCGAGCGTAACGGCAAGGGCTTCGCCGTGTTTCTCGATGGCCTCACCCCAGCAGTGCGTAGCAAACACCAGAAGATCCCCAGTTGATCGTCCCCGGCGAAAGCCATACTGACGGTCACTGAGTAGGTCGTTTGCTTCTAGGTATGCCAGCAGCCTCGCATTGAGAACCCTTTCCATAACTTTACAGAGTATGGAGGTGATGGCGATTGGTCGATAGTTACTGGGGTCGGCACGACTACCCTTCTTGGGTACTGGTTGTACATTGGCAACCTTCCATGACATCGGAACCGTTCTGGTTTTAAGAGAGAGGTGGTACAAGCGTGTCAACACAGGAGACAACTCAGGCGCACAGTTCCTCAAGACTCTTGCTGGTATGCCGTCAGGACTGCTAGCCTTGTTCACGTCTAGGCTATAGAGTACTCTACGAACCTCTTTCATGCGTATTGTGATCTCCGGCATCGAAGAATCACAGTGAGGAATCGTTGGTGGCTGTTTTGAGTCAGTATCTAGACGTGAATTACTCGCGAATAGAGATGCAAAAAGGTTTGCCTTCTCGGTAGCGGAGTGAGCTAGCGACCCATCCGGTTTTTGCAAGGGAGGTAACGTGGGCCGGCAGAAGTTGGTTTCGACCGATTTGGATAGGGACCAAAACTGTTTACTACCAGAGGGGAAGGACGCAAGTTTAGCCCCTATACGGCTGACGTGGTCGAAACGCGCCTTTCGGATCACCCGCTTACACGACTTTGCGGCAGAATTAAAAGCTCTTTTCTTCGCGCGAATCCGTCGAGCTCGAACTTTGCGGTCACGGGCTTGCACCCAAGCTTGGTATGCAGACTGCATTCGAGCCTCAGCACGAGCGCAGTCCACGTTGAACCAAGGACGGGCTTTGTGACCGAGCGGTATGTCGGAGAATGGAATATAGTATTCCATTCCCTGCCGTATCACGTCCGCAACCGCTTCAGCTGAACAAGTGGGGTCGCCCGAAGAAAAGCACACTGGACGCCAAGGGAAGGACGCAAAAAAATGCCGCATCTCATCCCAGTCTGCTGATTCGTATCGCCAAACTCGCCTCTCGCCTCTTCGGTTCTCTTGCGGATGTCCTCATTTCTTTTATTAATTTGATCACGCAAGGAAACTCCGAGCATAGCCCTCTCCATTGCCCTTTGGGTGACTTTAAGCCTTCTTATAAGGCCCATTATGAGCGACCACGTTTCGGTCCCGTATGTAATCACAGGCAACACACGCTGGTCATAGACTTTCGTCTTGAGACACTGCGGTAAGTTGTACGAGAAGCCCTGGCAGGCGTTTTTTTTAATACTAGTTTTTAATCTTATAATTTTACTTTAAATACCTCCATGACCAGTTTACTATTCGTTGCATTCATCAGCATAATGTGTTGAGTGCGTTACATTGAGTTTTACCATAAAACGTAATTTGTCACCACAAAAAAAAAGTCGTTTCCCAGCAATATTTTTTGCATAATATTTAGTTTGATGTACAAAATGCTTGGTTAACGGTTTCGTGAAGGGTCTGTTTACACCTTGTAATTACTAGTTGTAGTCAGTACAATGTAAAGAAGAACATTAGCGAAATTAATCTACAACAGCGTTACTCACAAATAATGTTAACCCGTATATACACCGCATCACAGCCTCATGAGACATGCACCATTTTATGACGTCACAAGATTTATACGCTCGTAACAGTTTTAAGAACTTTAACCCGACTTTAGAAGTAACTCGCATTTTACTTTCAACTCATTTTATTTTTACTATCCTAGCATCAAGTCTTTTACTGTCCTCGTAGACGCAAAATGGTCTTTAAGAAACTTTTATTTGTGTTCGTCCGTCAGTGATAGAGCAACGTTTGAGCTTTCCTAAATAAGTTAAATAAAGGGCAAGAAGAAGTGTTATTGGGTTTTTCCATCAGGAATTTCTCAGTAGCAGCCGCGAAGTCTGTATTCCGTGCCCAGTGCATCGCAATAGGCTAGCCTCTTATTCTTCTTTCTTATAAAATACGTTGCCCCACACTAGGAATTTCTCCTGTATCGTGGGTGCGTTTACAAACATTTAAACTCACTCACACACACAAACAGCCAGACCCTGAACCTATAGGCCATACAATTATTTGTTCCGTGTGGGAATCGAATCCGCGACACGCAGCGCAGCAGTTAATCGCTCAGCCACTGCGAGAACCGTGCCTTCGTCCGTCATTACATGGGACTTAAATATAACTGGCGAGATGTGGGTGTACTATTCGATACACCTCTGCCTAACTGTCCAAGGATTAGAGACGTGATGCTATGTGTTATGATTATATTACAAAGAAATCAGTAACAATCAGCCTTGACTTTGTATGTTAATGCTGGCTGCATTAACATACAAAGTTCCCAATTATGTTTGAATTGGTTTCCAGTTCAGTTGTCGCTAAACACCGGTCGGTCCACAGAACAATGTCCATTAGTTAATATTGTTATTAATACCCTTAGGCTCGGAGTAATTACTGAAGATAGAGGTTGATAATGAAGTGCTATATTACTGGTCAGGCTTCTGGCGGCCCAAAACGTTTGTCATTGACCAGATTGTGGGTCAAACGGGCCTGTAATATTGCCTCCCTAAGAGCGGGTTTTGCCAATTAAACTTAACGCGTAATATCTTATGGGGCACCAAGGAAGCCCTCGAAATACAAATTTTCTTACCACTTTTGCAATTTGTAGGTCAGTATCAAGCTAAATCATCAACATCATGATGATGATATAACTTGATACTTGATACATCAATACTTGATGGGCGACTGTAACAAATATTTATATTATATTTACTGGGTTATAATAAGGTTGTAAGTATTGATGATTTTAATGATTACCTTTAAAAGGCGAGCCTATCACCAGAAATGGAGATTCCTGGTTGCTACTATAAAAACTATTTTCATTGAATTTCTTATTGTTGTGCCCGCGGATTCGCTCACGTGAGCACGTATTCTTTTGGCATTATCAGGTAACATTACATGGCTAACATCCTCTATAAAAATATACTAATAAATTAACTTACTGTTAATTTAAACTAAAACCTGTTAGTACATCTTTGTTTTAAGTATTAAAGGAACTCGTAGTCAATTTCTGGGGGAAATCAATTTAGATTGCCGCTGACACGAAACTTATGAACAAAGCAAAAGATAAATTCATGAACTTTCATAGGCACCGACGCCGAAAATTCTTAAAAAAAAAAAAAAAATCTTTTACCTCGAGAGCTTAATCATCTTTTTATTTCTTATGTTTTAAAACTTCAGCAAAGTAAATAAATAGTCTGCCTAAAGCAACATATTCGCACAAACAAGTAATCTATGAGACGTGACGTAACATCTTTTCACGTCAGTTTAGGTCCTGCAATGCGCAAGGTAAGGGTCGCAGGTGTATACCCCTCAAACGGCTCGAAAACCAGCTGTTCCTGAGTTATTGACTGTGTTCTGCTCTCATTTTTTATAAGCAAAGGTTTTTTGTTTGTTGTTCGATCTGTAACTGATTTCTGAAATACTGTTTTTTTACAGGTCTGTTTAATATATTGCCGAGGAGCTCGTGGCTTAATAATAACAGCCGCTCGAGTCGATCTTCAAGTTAAGCCGCGCTTGCCTAGGTTGTTCCGTGGATGGGTGACTACTCCTTACATACCGAGTTTCCTTCGTGCCTCGGAAAGCACGTTAAGCCATTGTTCCCGGCTGTCATTTGTAGATCTTTGACAGTCGTTATAGGTGGTCAGTAGCCCGAAAGTCTGACAAGTAGTCTAATTTACCATGGGGTATCGTATTACCCAGTACTAACTGGGTTATGGAGGTCAGATAGGCAGTTGCTCCATGTGAAATACTGATATTCAGCTGCATACGAAACCGACCCCCACATAGTTAGGAAAAGGCTAGGCAGATGACGTAAATATATTGCCAGAAAATGATACTTCTAATCACCTGGTAATTCAAAAATGTATGTATCTATAGTCAAGTTAAAGTACTGACTTATGCAACCATTCAACGAAGTAAGAACCGTCAAACAAAACAAAGATAACAATTCTTACTTTCGTCCAGTTCTTACTTCAAGCAATTTTTAAACTGCAGATTAAAAATCGTGTCTTAATTTTTTTTTTACTCAAGTAATCACTTTGACTTGTTTATAGACACGGGTGATAGACTTATGACGAAGTTGAGCTATTGAACGAAGTAAGTACCGTCAAACAAAACAAAGCTAAGAATTCTTACTTTTGACAGTTCTTACTTCAAACAATTTTTAAACTGGAGATTAAAAATCGTGTCTGATTTTTTTTATACTCAAGTGATTCACTTTGACTTGTTTATAGATACGGATCCGGGTGGTAGACTTATGACGAAGTTGACATAAACATAAAAAAAAACCTTTGACTTTTTTAGGCTTCCGTAGCCAAAGGGCTAAAACGGAACCCTGATAAATCCGTCCTGTCCGTCTGTCTCTCTGTCCGCCCGTGTGCTTCAATTATCACGAAGCCAGATGCCTTCTACATACAGTCTGTCCCAAACACCATTTGAGGTCGTCGGTCTCAAATATCGTCCATATTTTCTAATAACCAATATTCTTCTTTAGCTCAGTGCTCATAAAACAGTACCTAGATGTTATCAGAATATTATGACCATCTAAGGAGTAGTAAATAACGTTATCAAAACAACGATATAGCGTATCTAGCCGCACTTTAGTACTCGTAAAAGGCTATTGTAGCAGAGAGATGGGACCTAATATTTTATATTAACTGAGAGGATCTGGACAGGGCCAAAAAACTAAAAAGGTATTTTATTGTTTCGTTATATATATAATAATAAAACATATATTTTGTTACTTACAGAGCTACAAGGATATTTTGCACTAGAGTGACTGCTAACGCTGTTCGTTAACATAGTGAAATCGTGTACATGGTAATTTTTATGTGGAATTTATTGAAAAAGTAAGATGGCGTTGTTAGTTTCACGCGTCAAAAGGTCTTTGACCTTCTTGACGCGGTCGTCGCTTTTTTTCTTTCTTTGTTTTCAGAGCAATATAGAATTTCCAGTGCAACTCGTAAGTACCAATAAAATATTCCACCAGATGGTAATGTCAATTAGACTGATTTGCTGAACTCCACGATGATATTGAAAGCTAAAAATGTCCCGAACTGTGTGTCAGTGTCAGGAAAGTCTGACAACCAGCCTTATCAAAGGGTATCGCAGTAACCAATACTAACTGGTTGTGGAGGTCAGATAGGCAATGGCTCCATGTAAAGTACTGGTATTCAGCTGCATCCGGTTAGACTGGGCAGATGATGAATTATTTTCATTAAAAACATTAAACTCATAACCTCATTTAAGCAGCAACAGCAAGCACGCATTATACATTTCCTTATCCCCAACCAAACTCCAACCTTGATCCCTAGAAGACATGGGTTCGTTTCCTAAAACAGATTACATGCTCAACGATTACATGCAAATTCACATTAAGTCTAAATAATTATGTAAACAAAGGGTTCCCCGGAATTCCTTCTTGGAATACGTCAAACCTTTTTAGATTAAAAAGGTTTTTCCCCCATAGTGATTGATGAACTTTGCACTCTTTCTCTTCTCTCCAAATTATCGTAACACGACTTGATCGACTAGTCGTTGATTTTATACATTTTTTATTAATGTAAACTAAGGATGCTGTTTTTGTTTCTTTTCTGAGTATTTCCTTTATTTATATTTATACAAATTATTTACATTTTTAAATATTCCTTAAAAACAATATAAAAAACATTTTTTACAAATATAAAAAATTGTAGCCCACCGGTATCGGGAACAGGGTCCAAGCTAGCGGCGGTCAGGGCTCCAGAGAGAGGAAGCTCCTAACAATACGAGCCGTGTCTAGGAGTACCGCTTTCTGAATCAAGCCCTTGATCCAGCTGCCTAACGAGAGCCTCCTCAGGTATTGATCGAGGCTCTTGGAAATTAAGCCATGGGCTGATACGCCTGTCGGCACAATGATCGCTGAGTCCACATCTCACATGTCAAATATATTATATTATATTTTTATTTTCTCTGTAGGCCTTTTCAAACAGCGGTTGTTAGTGTTTAAAACAAACATAATTACGGGATGTGTAAAACCACGTTTTAATTTGTAACGACAATGTTTTATTTACAAGGGATTTTGTATCTCGTAGATACAAATTCCAAGGAATTTTTTTAAGTTAAAGCGTATTAAAGCGGCTATATTGCTCCCACTGGTGGGACACAGGCCAGGAGAAGACTCTATTAGAGGGAATGGGCTATAATCCACCACAGTGGCCTAGAGCGAGTTGGTAGATGTCAATTGCCATCGAACTTTTGGTTCTAGGAAATACAGGCCGGTTCCCTCAACGTTTTTTGTTTTTTTTTTGTAGGTTTAGCGTAAGCGCAACTGACTGGTTTCCCCAAAGATTTAGCAACACACTCAAAATAGTAAACTTTGATTAGATAACAACACAAATGTCATATTTATAAAAATCCTTTTCGTGTCACTTCCAAGAGAAAAAAAGAACAGGCATGTTTAAAAGCAGACAGACATCTATATTTACTAATAATCGTGAATAAAATCGAATAAAATACAGCGGCAGCTACCAGGGCGCCATGAAATAAGAGCACTTCGCCTGACGTTCACGACTTATCTATCAGTTCTGCAGACTAGATTAGATTAATATTCCTTGAGGGTACTGCAGCGGAAAGGAAAACGAATGATTGGTTCATTTTAATTTTATGGGTTTTTTTTTTCACTTTATTTCTTTAAACTCGTGTTTTGCTGTTTTTAAATAAATTAAATAATTCTAAAGACATGGTAGGTGTTAAGTTCCTATGTATCTGAAACATGCTTTTGTTAAAAAGGCGATTTCAATAATATTCATTATACTGCGGCACTGCACTAACGAGGTAGTCAGTCAGCTACAGCGAAGCGTGAGGTCTTGGGTTTGGTGCCAAGTATTATAATTTTTTTTTTTCTAAGGATTCTTCCAGAAACTGTCAGAAAGAGATGGCGCTAGACGACCTGTACAGCTCTGTCTCTTTCCCACACTGGAATTACTTCTGCTTTAAGACGTTATGGTAGGCCACCTGATCTTGTTTGCGGAGCGAACATGGCCAGAGATCGCATAAGATAGAGATGATTGGAAAGAGAAAGAGGAGGCCCTCGCCCAGCAGTGGGACACATGGCAGGTAAGCAAAAAAAATAAATAATTGGGAGCAAGCCTATATTGCCTCCTATCGCTACCTAATTCAGACTGCTGACTGTTTCTGGAAGACTCCTTAGGAAAAAAAAGTCTAAATAATATTACTATTTATTATTCCTTTATTTATTTTCTATACATATAATTCACATTTTTAAATATTTCTATACAAAGTAATATAAGAAAACATTTTTTTTCCTATTTATTATTATTAAGAGCCTGATGTGTCCTACTGCAGGGCAAAGGCCTCCCTTCCCGCTTTCCATTTGTCTTTTTAATATTACTATAACTGGTGAAATATTGAATACTCTGCCTGACGAGAAATAGAAGAGTACTTAGGTACATATTGCTGCTAAAACTGAACTGAACTTTACTAAAATATCAACAATGAATCATACGTCATAGTCACAAAACCAAGCAACTCTATTATTCCACCAAATATAACTCAAACTGACCTTTACAATTTCAGCCTTAACAAACATTCGCCCACAAACATTGTAAGCAAAATGTATATTATTGTTTGTATTAAAATAGATCGAAAATAACCACAAGGGATCTCTATAGACTTTCTGCAGACCTTTTACGGTTATTGTTACTGTGACAGTTGCAATCCATCAGCACCCTTATTGTTACAAGAATAAAGATTAATGTAATTTTGGCAGACTTGCCTTGCTTGACGTGAAAGATAAAGGGTATAAATAGACCCTTAACATGGCTATGTTAAGGGTCTATTTACACCCTTTATCTTAAAGGCACTTGTTCTCCCCGTATTTGCGATCATGTTTTTGTTCTAGACTATGGTCTAGAACAAAAAAATGATCGCAAATTTGACAACCTGACAACCTTCTAGTTACGGAGATATTGGGTGTCAAAGGTCCAAATTTTCACAAGTTGTTTTAAATACTTGTTTTTAATATAAGATTTTTACTTTACACACCTCCACGACCCCCGCACTATTCAATCCATCCATCAGCACAATGCTTTGAGTGCTTTCCATTGAGTCCTACCGTAAAAAGTCGATTCCCTGCAATAATTTTTGCGTAAAGTTTCTTAGTTTGATGTACAGAATGCTTGGTTGACGGCTATGTAAAGGGTCTTTTTACACCCTGTATATTCGATGTGGCGTTTGAAAGATACTTTATCTGAAAAATACAACTGCTTTTTGAAAAATACTTATACCTTCCGTGCATTTTTCATCGCTAATCATAACATGAGCAAGTAACCCTGCGGCGTAAAATGATGGACATCATAAAATCGGTAAATGGGGGGGCTATTGCCATATTTTTAGAGGGCTGAATGAACTTTTAGTAACATTATATACATGCTACTGCCTATTCCAACTCGAAGGCATCATGGACAACATCAGATGATCAGAGAGAGTAGGTACCATAATTTAGTATTGAGAATTGAAAATATTCAATTTGGTGACATTGATTAAGAGCCGTTTGAAAACTTCGTTCATCTTGTTTTCATCATCATCCTAGCCTTTTCTCAACAATTTTAGGGTCGGCGTCCATTCTTACCGGATGCAGCTGAATACCAGTATT
The DNA here is from genome assembly GCA_905163415.1 of Noctua fimbriata. Classification (NCBI taxonomy): domain Eukaryota; kingdom Metazoa; phylum Arthropoda; class Insecta; order Lepidoptera; family Noctuidae; genus Noctua; species Noctua fimbriata. The sequence continues at coordinate 4,182,422 of LR990929.1, read as the reverse complement.
TTACATGGAGCGACTGCCCAGTTAGTATAGGGTAATAAAATACCCCTTGGTCAGAGTTTTCGAGCCATTGACTACCTGTTACGACTGTCAAAGGTCTACAGATGACAGCCGGGACCCACGGGTTAGCGTGTTTTCCGAGTTACGGAGGAAAGTCGGTACGTAATGGGCGGTCACCCATCCACAGACCAACCTAGGCAAGCACGGCTTAACCTAAAGATCGACCCGAGCGGCTGTTATTATTAAGCCTGTTTTATTTATCATAAAATTCACAAACGAATGTAATTCCACACAATATTGTGAAACAAAACAAAAAAAAAACTTATAGAGTAAAATCCCAGGGCCGCGTAACTTTGGCACCTGATATCTAAAAATTGGCCATCGGCACAATTTATCGGGCATGCAGACGTTCACAGCACAAACACTACTCAATGCCACACATTTTGTTAATCAGAAAATAAATAAGGTCTGGCAGCCCTGGGATCTTGAACAAGTCACTGATTTTGTTCTGAAATACCAGCAACAAAGTTATTTATAACAAAAACCTCCCCACACGGGAACATTGTATTTACTGTAGAGAACGTACTGAAGATGAATTGCCTAGAAGTTGAACCTTATCGTCTCTCTACAGACGACCTCTTCAGTATACAAAGTTGCTCACTCTCTATACAACGTCAACTAGAGTTATTTTACAGTACACTAGATGTACAGTCGCCAGTTTATCAAGTTACCACACTGTCAAATTTCTCCAGATGATTTTAAACAATAAAATGTTGATGGTTAAGTTCAAAATCGAATGAGTAAATTTGACAGTTTGTGGTAACTTGATGCGCTGGTGACTGTATAGTGATTAGTGCTAAGATGTCTGGTTGTGTTAAAGTAAAGTTTATTCATCAAAAGTGTTATTATTAGTCTTGTATCTCGTGTAGTGCATCATCATCTTCCTGCCCTTGTCCCATTCTACTTGGGGTAGGCGCAACACGTTTTTTTCTTCCATTCACCCCTTTCAGACGTCACGGCAACATTTACTCCTTTCTCTTTCATATCAGTCTTCACACAATCCATCCATCTTCTCTTTGGCCTTCCCTCCCTCTCCATCCATCAACATTCATGTCCATTACTCTTTTAGTCACATGCGTTTCATCCTTCCTCTTTACATGTCCATACCAAGACAAACGACTTCCTTTCAATTTTTCTGGAACAGGCGCCACTTTCAAACTTCGTCTAATATACTCATTCCTTACTTTATCCATTCTTGTCACTCCACACATCCATCTCAAAATTCTCATCTCCGCTACATGCAAACGTTTTTCATCCATTTTCTTCACAGCCCAGCATTCTGATCCAAACGTGATTACTCACGGACTTGTATATTTTCCCCTTTAACTTGAGGGGCATCCGTGGGTCGCAAGTTGTTCCAGTGACCTGTCACCATTGTAGTGCATAAAACTGATAAATTCAAGCTCATTAGAAAAAGGGTAGCCAAATCTGATATCAATCATTTGGCGTCATTCGTCAATTAAAGGTATTTTAACCAGTCAGACTAAAATCGGAGAGTATTTATAAAAAAAACTTGAAGTAAAAATATAGTATTATTTTATTTTATACTTTTCGGGAAACTTACAGCTAATATAAACAATGTTCTTAAACAATAGGAATTCGAAGGCCATTTACAAATTTCCACAGATAAACACTTGAAACAAAAAAGACAAAAAAAAGAAGTTAGGTAACGAAATACTATAACATAAAATAAACTAAACAAAAAAAAAACGATCTATTAAATAAAAATTAAAAAAAAAAAAAAAAAACAGGCGCAAACTATTACTTTATTTACACAGTTACTACAATAACCCATAACATCAAGTATTTAAACCTTGAAATGTTTGCCAGAGGTGTATTTATAAGATTACACCCTTAATTATGTTTAAATCTCATGTAGAAGGAGAATTTAAAAGATGTGTTATTTTACTTGAAATAAAAATGGTTAGAAGAAACATTATGTATAAATCGAGGTACCTTCACACATAGAGTTATATACAGCACCGCAGCAACATGCGTTTGCAGTCGACTGTACCCTACTGACGGAACCTATTAAACTTACCTTAAGTTGTTACAGAGTTGAGGATTATGTGTCAAGTGACCCGGAACGGTTCTCAAGTAAACAGACTGCCTTCAAGGAGTTATGAAAACTATCAACTTTTGAAAGATGGCGTTAAGAAAATGGATTTTTCTTCGTTTTTCCTAGCTTATAGTGTAGCCAGCCAGCCTAGTTGTAGCGGAGCTGACTGTTCAGCGGTAAGCTTGTAAATAAATAGGCTAAAACAATCGAAAAAAAATGAGTATTGTTGTTCTAACAACGTCTTATGTTACGTCGAATAAAATCGTTAAATCTGTCGATAACAGTGGATAAAAATATCAGTGCTTGCACCACATGCTTGGCATTAAGTGGACTTACTTTTTTGTAAGTGGAATTATTTTATTAAAGACATGTTGACACTAATTTCATGCTATTTTAATAAATAATCCTTTGGTTTTTATCTAGTGGGATAAACTCTTAACATTTGGGTGCAAGCGGGGCGGGTACGGAGGGGTCCAATGCGTGAAGAACAGTCGCCCAATCTGATGATACTAAACCATACTGAACATTTCAAATGTCGTATAACTTTCCTGATCAAACTATTTTTGTCAATGTTGTACATCTGACTGCGAATATGGACAATCGGCGGATTTTATGGGAGTGTAGTCTTTGGTAAAATTAGCGCAATATTATGTTGGATAGTGTACAGGTTACATCTGGAGTTATTTACTATACGGACCTTGTAGAAACTAGAACAAATTTTCGTGCGTTCAAGCGTTTTTGCCATACTGCAATCAAATAAAACAGATCACGACTTATGACTCATTCATATTAATGATAATATTAATCCGTGGTGCTACGCAACTGGGCTTATCCCAGTTGTAAACGTCCCCTTGTGCCTATTGGCATTGTTTTGTCCTGTCTCCAGCTGATATGGAGGGAAGTGGAAATTATGGTTTTTCCTACTCCTCCGCTATACTCTTCTGATTAATTTCGTTGCGGGGTCCAAATCAATTAAATTGTTTCTCTGAGACTTCGTCGAGCTTCATTGTCTCAACGCTTTTCTGGTGTCACCTCTGTTGATTCTGGCTTTCAGGAGTTACAGTGGTTTGGGAATAGAATGGCAGGTTTGGCCCATAAAAAAATATCCGAACTATGTCCCATATGTCGAAATTTCCAAAGTTCCCAAAATCACCACCGAGAACCACTATGGAATGCTGACATTTTGAAGCATTTATACGTACCACCGAGCCAGGTGTTCAATAGGGCCAGACCGCTCCGGGGGATAAGAGACTGCACAAAATGTCAAAAGTACTTAGGAGGACCTCATAAACAACTGGGCCCAACACATTTGAAGTTTTTTTTAAGAAAAACATAAAATTCACGAAAGATGAATAACCAGCCTCTTGAAAGAAGTCTTATTTAACTATAATAAGTAATAAATAATTTGTTATCTGAAACTAGTGTGCGGTATATTTGATCTCAGTTTACAAACTAAACGAGCGGTTAACGATGCTAACCAGCTGCAAAATAATTGCTGGGCAGTATCCAGACGTTGATTTATAACTTAAGTAAGAAAACTAGTGGTTAAGGCCTTAACTTGTAGAAAATTTTAAAAATATTAAAAAATAATTGAAAAAAAAAAAATAATTTAATAATAGTCTCTGGAGCCCTAACCACCGGTAGCTTGGACCCTGCTCCCGCTACCGGCGGACCACTATTTTTTTATATTTTTAAATGTTTTTATATGGTTTTTTTAAAGAAATATTTAAAAATATGTAAAATAATTATATAAAATGAATAAAGTAAATAATAATTTTATTTATTTTTAAAATAATTGTCTTTTAATAGAAATATAATTATTTTAAAAAAATATAGGAGTATTACTTAGGCTCTTTTACATTCGACAGTTTTATTATGATGATAAGTTTAGGTGTACCTATGTTGTATTAAGACATGTTTTTTTTTTTTTTGTCGTATAAAAAATTATATACATTAATAAATTAAAATAACCTATATTAACTAACTAACTTAAAAATAAACTTGAAAAATGGCGTCAAAAAGCTCCTCAACGTAGTCAACTGGTAATGTACCCAAAAGACTGGCGGCGTTGCCACGTTGTATGGCAACGCTAAGCCTTTGGCCAAGGTAAAAGCCAGCCCTTGGGTCACGGGAAGAGTCAACTAAACGTTTAGAAATGTCCTTGAAAAGGCTGTGAGGTCGGACTCGGACCCCACGGACCTAGAGTTTCAACCCCAAACGGCTCGAAAATATAGTTACCAATAAGGTTACTATATTTACGCCGCTTGAGGTTCTCTGCAGCCGCACCCGCAGCACCAGCACAGCACGATGAGCTAGGAAGATGGAATGGCGCAAGAGTATCGACACAAGTTGCATCCCACACTAAAGGCCTACCCATCTTCCATGGAAACAAAGACATGCCGTCCGGTCTCTTGCCATCGTCGCGTGCCAAGCCATTTGGTTCTAATAAAGCTGGAACGCCGACGGTGACAAGAGCTTGACGGATGATATAATTTAAGTTCGCGTGCCGTGCAAAGCGGCCCGCACTTCGGCTGCATGAAAGGCCGTGGTGTCCAAGGCTGTTGACAGCTTCACCACAGTGACAGCGATGAGGAGAAAAACAAGGGGCGCCTAGGCGTAGAGCAGCAGCAAGGCGGAAAGTAGTGTCGTCGAGCAAAGTACCTATGCTCGGCGACGGTAGTGCGTGAAGCCAAAGACCCGACTCCCACTCACCCACAGCCAGCAGACGCGCACGCTTAGCAGTAGTAGCAGACGTGAGCAGTAAATTGTTCTGAACTACTCTGCAGAGCGGCTCGTCCCAACGTCTCTGGGAAAATGGATGGTCGGGTTCTTCAGAATTCGGGCAAGCGAGTTTCCAGGCATTAATAGCCTCGGAGAAGCACGGCACATCAAAATCAATCAGTGTGGAAGCCAGAATATTCCTGATTAATTTCTCAGTGCCGTGGACCGAAGATATAAACGCCGGTAAACTAATACTAGAAATTTTGCGGACGCCGAGTCCTCCCATACGAATGGGAAGAGTAGCTTGTATCCAAGCACGGTCGTCCAAAGCCACTTTTAAAACGGATGATTTAGTATTTTTGATAATTGGTCCATTTTGTCCAAAAGATGAGTGTGCTTCCATAAAGGGGAAGCACGTAGGAAATTTGTTAATTTTGGGCCGAAACAACAGTAACGGATTAGGGTGATGGCCGAATGCATATTAATTTGGAGCAACCTTTCCGAAATATCATTGAAATTTTGAATTTTTTCCTCGATAAAATCGGGAAAGGAATTCTCGAAGATTGGAGACCCAAGGAGACGAAGAGAACTTTTTTCAATAATTTTGATGTTAGGGGCTATTACGTTAAATTTAGGAATAGTCAGTTGTCTGTTGGTACAGTCCGCTAAATACAGTTCACATTTTGCAAGGTTTAGGTCAAGGCCAATTGAATGAAGTTTATTTTTTAAGAAAATTAAATCATTTAAAACAGTATCTACGTCGCCGCCCAGGGTTCCATCATCAAGATACCAAACGTTAAATTTAGAATTTAGCTGTCGAACAATTGGGTGAATAGCTAAACTGAAAATCACTGGACCCAGGTCACGTTGAAAAAAAAAAAAAAAAAAAAAAAGGGGTCACCTTGTTGACAGCCAACAGCAGATTCCAAAAGGTAAGACAGCAGACATTAAATTATTATAATTTTCTTAAAAGTTCAACCTAGTTCTAGATTGTTTTAGGGTTAACTTGTGTGTTTTAACTAAACAAAAAAGTTACCGCAGCTACAGGCTGTATCGTTAAAGCCTTCCATATATCCAGCCCCTGTACTCGAGTCATAGCCCCGACTCGACGTATACCGATTATAAATCGATGCCCACAACTCGATTAAGGCTACAAGAGAACCCCATCATAACAACACAAGCTTTAATTATTGGGGTGGCAGAATTAATCACTTTCTGAACTAGTGGCAACTCAATATGTAGACGATGTTAGTTTAGGTCTGGACATGTATAATAACTACTAGAATGCTGATGCAGTAATAGGGGACAGGGAAACGGGAGAAACTGTGAGCTCAAGTGATCGGAAAACCACTTTCGTGTTATTGGGTTTTTCCATCAATTATTGCTAAGCGGGAGGAAGAGCTCGTGGCAATATAATAACTGCCGCTTGGTCAATCTTTAGGTTAAGCAGCGCTTGCCTAGGTTGGTCCGTGGATGGGTGACCACCTATTACGTACTGAGTTTTCTCCGTGGCTCAGAAAGCACGTTTAGCCGTTGGTCCCAGCTGTCATTTGTAGATCTTTGACAGTCATTACAGGTAGTCAATGGCCCGAAAGTCTGACAACCTGTCTAACCATGAGGTATTATTACCCAGTACTAATTGGGTTGTGGAGGTCAGATAGGCAGTCGCTCTATGTAAAATACTGGTATTTAGCTGCATCCGATCAGACTGGAAGCCGACCACAAGGTAATTGGAATAAGGCTAGGCAGATGTTGAATTGCTAAGCGTGAGGTCCTGAGTTCAATGCTGAGGTCGATAAAGTTTTATTGGGTGTTTCCATTAGAAACCCCAATCCAAAGTTGGATCGGTGCCCGGTTGATAGAAATAGGCTGGCACCCTTTTACATGGGAACGAACACTTGGACTACAGGAATGATGTTTCGTTATGTTACGTTGATTTTCTGACGAATCCCCGAAAGGCAGAGGTGTACCTAACAGTACACCCACATTTCGCGAGTTATGTTTTAAGTCCAATGTAATGGGGGACCAACCTATCTGACGTGTAACATTATCCTATAAATACATACCTACCAGTAGCGAAGGATCAATTTTTGTAAGAGGTAAGCCGGAGTACATATCTTTAATAGATTATATTATTTGTCTATAGAATACTGACTGTGCCGTTTTTCAAAGGGATACCGGTAGGAATCAAGTTGTACGGAACCTTCCCCACTGATACCTACTTATAAATAACAAAAGCAAATCGACGAAAAAAAAACAAATGTATGAATAGGTAAGGAAATAAAAATGTTTGAAAATAATCACGGTACGCAATACAACTGCGATTTCCGGAACCAGAAATGATACCTTTTCCTTATTTTCATCCTTATTTGATCCCTCTTTAAACGTGTACTGACAGCAAAAGAGGTAAGTGTGTAGTCACGCGAAGTATTTTTTTTTATACGTTTTACGACTTTGTCATTGGTCTATGTCCGTCTTTAAGTCCGTTTCTACAGTTAATAGAGAATACATCCAGGTGCCGCTTATCGGAGTACTGTATGGTGTCGGACGTAAAGAATAGCACCATCTCATTTATCTTCCCGTGGATGTCATAAGAGGCGAATAAGGGACTTACCAGAGAATGGGCAGCAGCCTTCTCTGTGCTTTTGTTACAACCGCACTACTAAGCGTGGCGATTATGGCAAAACCCCCCCTTTAGAAGAGGCCTATGTCCAGCAGTGGACGTCTTTCGGCTGAAATGATGAGGATGATGATGACCGCTTTATTTTTCTACGTAATAAAGTAGCAAAAATAATATATGTCCCACTATTTACGTTGTGAAAATTGAGTACCTACCTAAGTTGAATGCATTACGGGACGGACAATACTAAGAGTCGTGAAACGTTTTCATTCTACTTAATACTTTAATGCGTAAGTTTGTGAGGATGTATGGATGTCTGGATGTTTGTTACTCTGTCACGCAAAAAACTACTTACCGAATTTGGATGAAATTAACACACAGATAGTTTATAACCTAGATTAATATACATAGGATACTTTTTATCCCAGTAGTACGACCCTGTGGGACAATAAGTAGTCCTAGTATCTAATAATTTAGTCGTGTGTACATTCTATCTGTATACTTTATTGCTTTTGAAAGTGTGTGTCGTGATTTATAAAGGTTGTTTGCTCATCCTGACAGCCAGATACGTGGGATAGAAGAATTAATCGATAAAATAAATAATTTATTGAAGGGAATGTGCGTTCTGTAGGACGCTGAAAACATATGGGGATGGAAAATAACATAACATTACGCTTGCACCCCCTGAAGGTTAAAACAGAGTTGTATCGTAAACCCACATCAATTGCCTGTTATTTTTAAGTTGCACGCAATTGGAAACGAACCATTCCGGCAAAAAACCAGACACCAGGCTGCCATTCGGAAATCCCTAATAGAAAACACTTTTCCGACCTCAGGATTGAACCCGGGACTCAACTGTTTGCCAGTCAGTCGGATTAATAATATTACAACTTAGATAAGAAAAAAAACATCCTGTGTCTACAATCACATAACATAAACTTCACGCCTGTTATCCCCGAAGAGAAGGGCAGAGGTGTACCCATTAGTACACCCACATTTCGCCAGTTATGTTTAAGTCCCATGTAATAAGGGGCGAGCCTATTGCCATCAACCGGGCACAAATCCAGACGACATGGCTGCTACTGAGAAATTACTGATGAAAAATCCAATAACACTCAGCAGGCGCTTGCAACCACTAGACTATCGAGGCAGTAAGAATCACGTAACTCCAAAAAATATAAATGTAAAGGTTTGTGTCATGATGTCGTGTCCCTGACATCGTGTTTACGGTTCGGTCCCTATTTGACATAGGTAATATACAACATAATATCGTTTGTCGACAGAACATATCCCTTGGTTTCCGCTTCGAATATTATCATAGGTTTAAAGCTTGTAACATTGTGTAATCGCTTTCACCGGTCAATGAATTTCAAGCCGAATTGATTTTAGCTTTCACAAATCAAGCGTATACATTTTGTTATGCTTTAAGACGATTATGTTATCAATCCAGTGAATATTAAACACTGTTTTAAGCTTTCACGGTTTACAACTAAACTTGTACTGTCACTTACGGGATCTTCCGACAACAACAACAAAAACAACACAACAACACAACAACAACAACAACAACGAACAACAATCACAAACAATGAACAACAACAACAATGCACAACAACAACAACAAACAACAACACGCAAGATAACGTGGTAACGTGACGTGACGTAACGTGATTGTTCTTCTAACAATGAACAATCACGGAACATATCCCGTAAGAGACAGTACAAGTCCAGTGAATATTATTCATGGTTTATGTTAATTTTGAATTGTTGATCATATCTTTTTTTCTGGACGCTTTTAATTTGCACGTCTTTCTACTTCGTTCTCACATATATTTATAATCTCAACATGAATGATATAACCATGATTTTGTAACAATATTTTGATTTAAAAAGCTAGAAGTTTCTTGCCCATTCTTCTTCATAGAGATCTACGCTTTGGTCGCTTTGGGCTTTGATCTACAGTACTTTCACAAGTTATTATGCCTTGTGACTGTGACTGTAGCTTCGTTTTTTTTTCGTTTGTGCCGTCGACACGGCCTGTCGTCATAAGACGGTCGGACGGCAGAACCACTTGAAGCTGCAGGTGGTTCAATAGAGCTGTGCAGTACAACAGAACAGTGCAGCTACATACTGGTCGATGTAGCCTAAGAAGATAATGTGCTTGCCTTTGTGATAAAACAAAACATGCTTCTATTTACTTACTAAACGCCCTGCTACACCTGGACTATCATTTACACTGACAACCGTGTTAACATGGCATTAATCAATACCAGCAAAGGCAAAGGCTTCATTTTCCAAATTGACCTATACAAGGGGCTTAACTAACTAACTCCTTCCATTGAATGCAGTCTTCTCACGCCTGAGAGAACACATTAAGCCATGGAGTTGTGTTCTCTACCGACTCCTTTGACTGTGAATACTGGTAACGACGTCATTCAGAAGCATGGACGTCTCACAAACGGGAATAGGTACCGTTGTATCAATGATGACTCATCATGTCAAATGGATTGCCCATCTAGGACAACATCTAGAACATATCAGAGCGCAACAAACTTTAACAAAAGAAATAACTATCGACATTAAAACGAAGTAAACTTCCCATGGTATGGGACCTAATGCCCGCTATCACACCTAGTGAATGCCGAAATATTATCGCCTTTAGTAAGATGTTTCGTAAGTATTTAGGTCTCGTCAAACTGTTTCTCTCGTCAATTCGATGTTTGTAAAAAACATCGAATTACGGTTATGCAAAGCCGCCTTTTTCATTCGATTAAAATATTTCTACGTAATTCTGTTTCACTATTTTTTACAGATAACATCAATGTCTATAAACGAATAGACGCTTTAGCTAAAGGTTACATAACAATATTAATTTCTTTACACATTTTGATATGACACTGACATGAGCTGGCCGATGAGCTTAGGTGGCCAGTTACAGGTGAGTTTACCCTACATGTTCTTGGCGGTAGAGTAGAAGCGAATAAAATATTAATAAAACCAAAATGAATTCTCGTAATTATTTGTGGGAAATCTCGAGATTTCACACTCAAAGTCCTCTCCGATTTGCAACAGGAACGAGGTAACAAGTTGGACAGCACATGTATCCCGATAGCAATCAGGGACAATCATATCGACGATCGCTGGTGACTGCGACACGAGTGAGGCCACGCAAAAGATATGTTTCAGTAAACACAGAGATTTACTTTTAAGCATTGTCTTTGTATGAGGTTCCTATTAACGTTTTGCCAGCAGTGATAGAGTAGTCTTGTGACAGTCGGACTGCCAATTCATAGGTCTCGGGTTCAAACCCAAGACCTTTGATTTTTCGAATTCATGTGCGTATTATACAACATTAGTTTTAGTATATGCGAAACCTAAAACACGTGTCTAGTATTTTTATGTAAAGAATCTATGTTCAAAATTTCAAAACTTTATCATGAAAAAGCACAAAGTTATAAGCTTGTTCTGTTACCTGGTTGTCCACATAAAAACGTGGTCACCACGCAGTGCGTCGCGCGCGCGCCTCTAGCGTCGTCTTGAGCTCATTGACAATAAGAATTTGGCAGTAGGTACCTAAATTATTGCGATAGGTACTTAATGTCGCTCGTTGCCATCATCATCATCATCAGCATTTCAGCCGAAAGACGTCCACTGCTGGATATAGGCCTCCCCCAAGTGTCGCCACATTGATCGAGTTGAAGGAACATCGGACACATCGTGAGGAAACCAAACCAGCATGACGAAGAGATTTTTCTCGGCGGCATGTAAAAAGGGTATGGGCGGTATAAAAAGGGTATGGGCGGTATAAAAACTAGGAAATAACCAAACGAAAAAAAAAAATAAGTCACCACTGCTCTCGTAACAGTGAAGGAGACACCATGAGCGTACAGCATCCTAGAACCAAAAATTGGAAGACGTAGGACATCCACAAAACCTGCACTAGGCCCGCGTGGTGGATCACTTCCCACTCCCGCTCACAAAGAAGCCTATGTCCCAGCAGTGGGAAGGCCGATTTTGCAAAAAAAAAAAAAACTTTTACTCAAAAATTGAGTCTTTGAATTTTACTAGCAACATTTTGAATCCTGAAAGTCAGTAGTAACACTTGAAATACAAATATGGCTCTTACTGCTGCGGCATAAAGACCCCTTCAATATTATCATCATGGGCTTGTGGAGTTTAGGTTAGTACGAACATTGTAGGCCTTGTAGATATGTTAACATTTTTTTAAGTTTTAATGAAGTAAGTCTGACAACAAGTGATTACTTGTTGTCAGGCCTACGCTGCCTTCTAATACTTAAGTACTAACTCTGCAAAATATAACATTGCATAGCTAAATATTTTAAAAAGAGAAACCATGGAGTTTCTTGCCGGTTCTTGTAACATTAATTGTTACAAGTCTCAATTCTTAATAATATAATAATAATAATAAAAAAATAAACTAATAATGAACGCATCAAATCAGACTTCTGGCCAGCAACAGTTTATCACCACGTACGTTTAAAACAAGCGACTTATTAGGCACCCAGAAACTAGTTTCTTTGTTCTCGGCGCGGGGGCAAGGTCGATAGCGACAGAACACTTCCACGTCGCCACCGGCAGGACGATCCCGGTAGTCGAGGCGAACGCACGTCAGATTGTTTTTCACGGTCCCTAATACGAATCTTTTATATCGTAACCGCGATCAAGTTTTTTGAAGGCGTCCCTACCGTTCCCTCGACATTCAATCTTAATACTCGACTCGATTTAAACATATTCTGTGTGTGTGAATTAATCCCCGATTGGGTAAGTGTTGCACAATTATAATTAGCCAGTAGCTTAGCAAACCGTAACGGTTTCTTTCGCTTTGCCTACCTGGTGATCTTTTCATTTGTGTTTTTTGCTTATCTTTGTTTCTATTAGACGCTCATTACTTGTTTCTCTTTGTAGTTCTACCCCACATTTCCAGAATTATATCATTCTTGCATATTAAAATTTAGTTTCCGTTGAAAAATTCAAATGTTTAAATTAACGGCTAAGTAACCGAAATTATTGTCATTTCCGTATCTGATAGTGAACATCCACAGCAACACATCTACATATTAGTGCTTCCCTATTCAACGTTGCTGTGGGTGCTCACCGTCTACGGCCAGCGTGTAATGCTTTCGCTTATTGCGCATTACAGGGTTTCACGTACAGCTTAATTCCCTGCTTCCCCGTGGTGGACCGTAGCGGGACAACCTGCGAACCCTACACCAGCAGTTGGTCCTGGCGATCGACGCGCGAGCACTCGTCTCCTGCAGCGGCCAGTGACGTCAGGGGAGTACTAGGCCAGTGAGGAGGATAATCGCTGTACAGGCCCTAACCCAATTTTATCGACCCTCGCCTACCTACCGAGTCATTTAAAATAAAATAAATGTTCCAGTTTACTGCCTACCTACTTTTTATTTAATATCCTCCTAGGATTACCTGTGCCTAGGTTAGGTAGGATAAGTAGCGTAGCAGTACTTTAGTACCGGGACACTGGCGCCCTTAATCGTGGTAGAAATACAGCTGATTAATTCCTCCTCCATTGGTTGTGGGTTGTGTATGTTAGTGGTTGTCTGTGTTAAACGTCTTTATTTTTTACTTTTTGGTTTTTTTTCCGTTACTAATGTGTACACGAATTTTCAACTTCTTTGTATAAGTTAATCTTGGTCATTATTAACCTACCCTACGTTAATAATTATTCATTTAAAGTCGTTTAGTTGCATAGTTTGTTAAAATATTTTATTTTACTGTTTCGTCTTGGGCACCTAAAACGACGCTTTTAAAAATTGTTCGTTAAAATTTTTTCTTCACAACAAAAGAAATAACGTATTTTTACGGTCATAGTACACATTAGTAGCATTTTTTTTTTTCTTTTATGATTTTGCTTGAATTTTTTTTTTACATTTTAATTATTTTTATTTTTCCGTAAAAAAAAAAACCAGACGTTCTTATATTTTGTTTTTTAACAGAACGGAGAACGTGTTGTTTCTTTTCCGGTAATCTTTGTTTTTTTATTTTTGCTTTTGCTTTTTGTGTAGTGAGCAGTAGAAGTGCGTCACTTATCTTTCTGTTTCTTTTAATTAATTTTTATCATGCTTCCTATTAAGTTCCTGTCTCTTCAAAAATCAGAGTTGGAATATGAAGTTCGTATTAGAGGCGCGACTCCTGCACCTTCTGTTGAGGAGTTACGAAAACAAATTATAAAATTATCTCCTGATTTACCCTCGGAATATATATAAGAGTCTCCACTCGATGTAACACAGGACCTTAAGGGTTGTTTAGAAGTTTTAACGAAAATTCAATTAAATCTTGACGCTAGTGATCCTAGTGTTGCTTCACTATTGCGGACACAGAATATGTTGAATCATTTACACAATCGTGTCGAGAGGATAACGCGTAGTGACGACATTAAAACGGAATACGACGACATTGTTAGCGGTTATAAAATTTTCTCGCAAAAGCTTTCTGCCTTGCTAGCTAAAAAACCTTCTGCTAGTACATCTTCTAATGTGGCTAGTGCTAGTTCTGTCAAAGAATCAGCACCTACAGTGCCAGAACTACAGAACGTGATTTCAGTGTCATGCGATCGTACATCATCTGATTTAACTAAATTAAAGTTTACTGGCAAAACTTGTGTTCGCTCGTTTATACAGCGTGTTGATGAATTTATACTGGCTAGGAATATTCCACAACAAAAAGTCCTAAGTTTTGCATCTGAAATTTTTCAAGACGATGCCCTTCACTGGTATCGTGCGGTAAAGGACAAAGTCAGTTCTTGGCCTGAGTTGGCGCGTTTATTAAAAGAGGATTTTAGTCAAACTGATTACGATTATAGACTCATTTCCGAAATTCGTTCTCGTACTCAAGGAGAACGTGAGAATATAACTATTTATCTAGCAGTTATGAATGGAATGTTCTCGCGTCTATCTACTCCTCTTCCTGAAGTAGATCAATTGGAAATTCTCTTGCATAATATTAGACCCTGCTATGCTAGTACATTAGCAGCAGCTCCACAAATCTCAACCATAGACACTTTGCGATCGTTATGTCGTAACTATGAGACATTTCAGACTCGACTGTCACAATTTCAAGAGCCTCCTAAGGTTACTTCCGATACGCTAGCTCCTGAATTTGCGTACACTAAGGATGACCATAAACCTATAAATAAGGCAAATAATAATAACAATTACAATAAATATAATAATACAAATAGTAACTACAACAATAACAATCAATATAGGAATAATAATAATAATACTCAAAATAACAATAAATATGTACATGCAATTAAAGAGGCTAAAAAGGAACCATACTGTCCTAGGTGTCGAAATAATACCCATCACATTCGTCAATGCAAGGCTCCACGGGACATTGTTTGTTTCAAGTGCGGTATGAAGGATGTGAAGACACCCGACTGTCCTAACTGTCGTAAAACAGATACAAATTCAAAAAACTGATTAAGCAGAGTTGTAGCAATTTTAGCAAGCAAGACTGGGAAACTTGGCTTGATTATATAAGAACATTTTCCTCTTCATACAGAGTTGCTACAATTCTGCTATCAAAACCATTGAACGATTCTAGGCCTTATGTAAATATTAAAATCAATAACATCGATGCAGTTGGGTTACTTGATTCTGGAGCTGCAGTTTCGATTCTGGGAAACAATTCTCATTTACAGCTTACAGACTGCACTTTAAACCAGGATGGCCACACTAATATGATAGCTGCTGGCGGTCAATCATTAAAAACCATAGGTTACATTCATTTACCAGTTACATTTGAGGGCCAGTTTCACATTATTAGGGCATATGTAGTTCCCGAAATTGAAACATCAATTATATTAGGCGTAGATTTTTGGCGCGCTTTTCGAATTTGCCCTAATTATATAGGTAGTATCACAATGTCAAATGCCCCTTTGGCAGAAATAAAGGTAAGTAGCGATGAACCATTTATTAACTCCTACGATAATTTGTTGGCGTCGCAGAAAGCGATAGCTGATAATGTCATTGCGCAGTTTCGGTCTATTTCTACTGAAGAAAAGGGCCTGGGTAGAACAAATTTGATATGCCATCGCATTGACACTGGTGACGCACAACCAATTAGACAACGTTATTACAGGATGTCCCCCGAAAGGCAGCGCATTCTAATTGAGCAGGTGGACGAAATGCTGTCCCTTGACGTTGTCGAACCTTGCGAAAGCGCCTGGTCTTCTCCCGTTCTCATTGTTAATAAAAAGAATGGGCAACCAAGGTTCTGTTTAGACAGCAGGAAGCTAAATGCAGTGACTAAGCGCGATGCGTACAATTTGCCATATGTCGCGGAGATATTGGATAACCTTCGCGATGCTAAGTACCTGAGCAGTATCGATTTGTCCAAAGCTTTTTGGCAACTGCCTATAGCGCCAGAAGACCGCGATAAAACCGCATTTTACGTTCCGGGCCGTGGCACTTTTCGTTTTAAAACTACTGCGTTTGGATTAACGAATGCCCCCGCGACGCAACAACGTCTCGTTGACTTGTTATTTAGTGACATGGAGTCTAAGACCTTCGCTTATTTAGATGACGTCATTGTTATTAGTTCTACCTTTGATGAGCATGTTTCTCGATTGTTGCGAGTTTTGGACAAATTGAGACAGGCAAATTTGACCGTGAACTTCGAAAAGTGTAAGTTCTTTCGAAGCGAACTCAAGTATCTAGGATACGTGGTAGATTCCCGTGGTTTACGCACTGACCCAGACAAGGTGGAAGCCATTATTAACTTTCCAACCCCTACAAATAGGAAGGAGTTGAAACGCTTTCTCGGCACTGCTACGTGGTACCGACGTTTCGTCCCTAACTTTAGCACAGTGGCTGGTCCACTCAATAAGCTCACTGCTAACGGGAAAAACGCTCCTTCTTTCAAGTGGTCACCAGAAGCTGACGCGGCCTTTAATGCGTTGAAAGAATGTTTGGTTTCCGCTCCAGTTCTTTCTTGTCCGGACTATTCCAAACCTTTTGAAGTGCACACCGACGCGAGTAGTTACGGTATTGGTGCTATGTTAACACAGACTATTGACGGTAAAGAACACCCAATTGCCTACATGAGTAGATCTTTCACCAGCCCAGAGAAAAACTACAGCATTACTGAAAGGGAGACCCTTGCTGTGTTAACGGCTCTCGAGCACTGGCGATGTTATCTCGAAAACGGCCAAAAATTTACAGTGTACACTGACCACTCCGCGTTAAAATGGTTTTTGTCTCTGGAAAATCCCACAGGACGACTAGCACGATGGGGGGTAAGATTGTCCTCATTTAACTTTATTATGAAACACCGTCGAGGTGTCGACAATGTTATTCCTGATGCCTTGTCTAGAGCTTTTCCCGTTAATGCAATATCTCTAGCTAATGCCAACACAGATGATGTCTGGTTTAAAAAAATATACAACGGCTGCCTGACTACTCCTTCAAATTTCCCAAACTTCACCATTAAAAATAATTCGTTATTTCGACTCACAAAAAATATTAACAGCCAATTAACATCAGAATTTGACTGGAAGGAAGTCGTACCCAGCGAGTTCCGTGAAAGCATCATAGCCGAAAATCACTCTGAGCCAACAGGTGGACATCTTGGCATATTTAAAACCTATCGGCGCTTGTCATTAAATTACTACTGGCCAAATATGCACCAGGACGTCGTTAAATATGTAGGTTCATGCTCGGTTTGCTTATCTTATAAGGCACAAAATCACACTACATTGGGAGAGATGGGTCGTCCTAAACAATGTTCGAGACCCTTTCAGATGATCTCAATTGATTTTGTGGGTCCTCTCCCCACCAGTCGAAAACAAAATTCATATATATTGGTCGTAACGTGCTGTTTTTCAAAATTTTGTCTTATTTACCCAGTACGTCGCGCAACTGCGGATATAGTTATTAAAATTTTAGAAGATTCAATTTTCTTGATTCACGGAGTTCCTCAAACAATCTTCTTGGACAATGGGACGCAGTTTATAAGTTCGTCTACTGACGCGCTATTTAAAAAATATAAAATACCTAACGTTTATTTCACGCCGAAGTACACACCACAAGTCAACACGGTAGAACGATACAACAAAACCATTGTCACTAGTTTGTCTACGTTTGTTGGAAACGATCATAGATCCTGGGACATCTCCATCCCCAAGGTTCAGTTTGCGATAAACAATTCCGTCAATGAAGCCACCGGTTATACGCCGTCATTTTTAGTTTACGGTAGGGAATTAGTTCTATGCGGATCGCACTATACTGATAATGACCTGGGCGATGAAGTGTTGTTCCTTCCTCGCGACTTATACGCTGAAAACTTAGGGTGTCTTCGATCGATATTCAACGATGTGCAGGCTTCGTTATGGCACGCACATGAAAAGAATACTGCACACTACAACCTACGTAGAAAGCCGGCTGAATTCAATGTAGGAGACATAGTCTATAAGCGCGCATTCGTTTTAAGTAATAAAGACAAGTATTTCAGTAAAAAGCTTGCACCCAAATTTATCAAATGCCGTATAATTGAAAAACGGTCTCCACTTGTCTTTGTTCTGGAAGATATGTCAGGAAAAAATATAGGCGTCTGGCATATCAAAGATTTAAAAAACATTAAGTGCAGATAAAAGTTGTTAAGTGTCATTTTTTTTAATTGTTGTAGGAGTTGAGACAGTTCACCTCTAAATTAACTTCTAACGACTAGCATTAGTTTTCTGTGCGATAAATCACAGATAACTTGTTTACGTAAGGTCGCGTCAACATCATTTTTATTGTTGAAGCTATTGTGTAAGGTTGTTTGTTTGATATTATGGAAGGATTTTGAAAGATGATAGTATGACTGTGTAGTGCTAGTGGTAACCTATAGACGAGTTTTCTTTGAGAACAAAACTCTTTCTGAGACGAGGGGGGTAATGTAACATTAATTGTTACAAGTCTCAATTCTTAATAATATAATAATAATAATAAAAAAATAAACTAATAATGAACGCATCAAATCAGACTTCTGGCCAGCAACAGTTTATCACCACGTACGTTTAAAACAAGCGACATATTAGGCACCCAGAAACGAGTTTCTTTGTTCTCGGCGCGGGGGCAAGGTCGATAGCGACAGAACACTTCCACGTCGCCACCGGCAGGACGATTCCGGTAGTCGAGGCGAACGCACGTCAGATTGTTTTTCACGGTCCCTAATACGAATCTTTTATATCGTAACCGCGATCAAGTTTTTTGAAGGCGTCCCTACCGTTCCCTCGACATTCAATCTTAATACTCGACTCGATTTAAACATATTCTGTGTGTGTGAATTAATCCCCGATTGGGTAAGTGTTGCACAATTATAATTAGCCAGTAGCTTAGCAAACCGTAACGGTTTCTTTCGCTTTGCCTACCTGGTGATCTTTTCATTTGTGTTTTTTGCTTATCTTTGTTTCTATTAGACGCTCATTACTTGTTTCTCTTTGTAGTTCTACCCCACATTTCCAGAATTATATCATTCTTGCATATTAAAATTTAGTTTCCGTTGAAAAATTCAAATGTTTAAATTAACGGCTAAGTAACCGAAATTATTGTCATCTCCGTATCTGATAGTGAACATCCACAGCAACACATCTACATATTAGTGCGTCCCTATTCAACGTTGCTGTGGGTGCTCACCGTCTACGGCCAGCGTGTAATGCTTTCGCTTATTGCGCATTACAGGGTTTCACGTACAGCTTAATTCCCTGCTTCCCCGTGGTGGACCGTAGCGGGACAACCTGCGAACCCTACACCAGCAGTTGGTCCTGGCGATCGACGCGCGAGCACTCGTCTCCTGCAGCGGCCAGTGACGTCAGGGGAGTACTAGGCCAGTGAGGAGGATAATCGCTGTACAGGCCCTAACCCAATTTTATCGACCCTCGCCTACCTACCGAGTCATTTAAAATAAAATAAATGTTCCAGTTTACTGCCTACCTACTTTTTATTTAATATCCTCCTAGGATTACCTGTGCCTAGGTTAGGTAGGATAAGTAGCGTAGCAGTACTTTAGTACCGGGACATTCTTCTTTATGGGAAACCACCAACCCGAACCGTGCACCTATATTTTGACGTTTTATAACTGCCCATGTAGGCCTATGTGAAATAATATATTTCTATTTTGATGTTAAACTCTGCAAAAAACAGGAATGGAAGGTCAAACAGTTTTTAGTTTCGCTAAAAGTGAGTCTTCTATAACCCTCTCGTGACATTGTTTGTCATGTCGCAATCGTAGCGAGCGTGGACTTTGATTGGCGACAGTTTACTTCGCTTGTTTGAGGCAAACGTTCTAACGGGAGGTTTCAGAAATAGTTCTTTGAAAATAAAAGTTAGAACGAAAAGTTTGTATAGTTTGAGACGTTTTTAGTATTATATAACCGCATAGCCCATATCGTGTGAGTACTATGAAACCTACGTCTTTTCTTGACTTGAATGTTGACCCAAAATGGTTGAGTTGAATGGTGCTGATACATGCGTCATGTTCGTGAACGGGCGCTGTCAGTTGTGACTGGTCCTCTCTTGGTTGCCACGGCTTATTTGAATTAATTATTTTATTTTTGAATTGTTTTTACTATGGACACTTTTAACGTAAACATCTTGCTACATCGTTCTCATATAATGAACCATCTCAACATGAATGATGTAACCAAGGTTTTGTATTCTGATTTAAAAGAGTGTCCATGGAGTTTCTTGCCCGTAGAGATTTACGTTAGGGAATGGGCAACTGCAGTACCTTCACAGCTTTTATGCCTTGTGACTGAGAGTGTAGCTACATTTCATTGTTGTCTTTGTTTCGTCAATTCAAAAGTGCCTGTTACTGACCTACTTGAAGTAAATGCTTTGATTTGATTTGATATGGCGAATATGTTGTTAGTTGTAAAAAAAAATATAAATGATATTAAATTTCTCATAAACTACGTTATGAGAAATTCCCATGAGACAAAACAACTCAACACGTTTTATACCACATTCCAAGTTATTTGTAAAGAAATACGCAATACATTCATATGTTTAAAAATTCATCTGCTCGACAACGAATACAATATTATAATTTAAAAAAAACATAAAACACGCTTTGGAGTTACGTCATTTCACGTATTTTTCTCAACAAATCCTTTTAATTGATACCCATATCATAAGCATGCATAAAAATAACTAGTCTGCCATCTTAGGGAGACCGCCAAATTGGTTTTAGAGTAACGTTCCTTAGCTAACTATGCTTTGTCATCCAAACTAAACATGTACGCAAAATTTCAGCTCACTCGGAAACCGGGAAATGAGTCAAATTTAACTTCTAAGATTTGGTTACAGGTGAACCTAATAAAAGCGTGTTAAAAAGCTTAAATAATATTGATGATGTTGTTAAACTGTCAAAATGGCAGCGAGCGTGTTACACAATTACCCCACAGTTTTATACACATCCTACTGGGTCTTGTGTAATAAAAGATTATCCTTAAATTATAATCTTATTCATACCACATAAAGGCTCGTATAAACAGGTAATGACACCCTTTCTCCTGCCCAGAAAAGACCCAAACAACGAAAATGAAACGCCACAATAAACAAAAGCATGAAAAACAAATAAACTTGAAACAGAAACAATTCTGATGTTTACTGACCCACAAAATTATGTTTAATTAGTAAATAAGCCCACATTGTTTAAGCTCTTAACCTAATAGAAGAAAAGTACATAAATTCAATGGATGACAGTTTTATGGGTCGTTCAAAATTTATGCCGGACCATATAGTTATGGGATCACTACCCATATGAGGTTTTTATGGGTTTTGCTGCGTCGCAAGCGCGGTGAGGACTTTGGAGTGTAATGTAAGATAAGGAACTTCGATCATGGCGGTAATATTTTAGGGAGCATCAAAGGCCAGGTTTGATGGTGTTTGAATCTGGGTTAGGTTAGGTTAGGTCAGTTATCTGGCTAGCTTTTGCGCGCGGGTTAATTTAGAATTTGACAACCATTTCGGGTTGTACTCTGCTTGTAATAATGTAATTCAATCTTGATTAGAATGACACGTGGCGCCATCTGCTACCCTAATAACGTTATTGTTATTTTCCTCGGGAACAGTACTTTTTTCGGGATTCAAGGTACATGTCCGTTTCTGTACACCTGACGATGTATATGCAAAATTTCAGGATGATCGATTCAGTGGTTTAGGCTTAAAAAGGTAACGAACAAACTTACTTTCGCATTTATAATATTAGTAAGGATACGTATGTACATTTTGTCAATTGTACTAATTTACTTATAACACGTTAATTTTGAAGCACTGACGGCACTGAACTTAATAATGATAACGCCGAAAGGAAACGTTTAAAGTTAAAGTACTTAACTGCTACTGCTTTTTACATACCTGCTCGTTTGCACAAGTCCACAACAGAAAATGAATTCTTTTATTTCTTCCGATTTTGTTCTTTATCTCGCATTCTTTCTTAGGTACTTCATATTGTCATCACCATGGAAGGGGAGAACCGTGTTTCACAAAATTTACGACTAATACAGGGGCAATACTTGTATTGCCTCTTGCAATACCTAGTTGCCGAAGGCTGATGCCATAAAATGGAAGCATGAACACGCCATAGCATAAGTAACTACTGTACAATACATAAGTAGATGTATATTGTACAGGCAGACAGAGACGATATACAAGTTTTGGTTCCCTGTTCAGGCAATTTTTTTTCCAGGTTAACTGATGGAAAATCCTCAATAGAAGTGTTAATACTGTCCCATTTTTAGTTTATTTTAAATCCATTTATAACAACAGAACAAAAATAGAAGAAAATACAAAAATAAAAACATAAACTATAGCTAAAACCTAAATATCAGAATTACATTACATTCAATTAGAAACATTATTGAATTAAAATAAAACGTCAAAAAGAAAATACACAACCGATACAGAACAAATTAAAAAAAAAAAGTCAAAATAAATAATTATATTATTACAACATAAAAAATAACAACAAAATTACAACATAATTTATGCTAATTTGGCTTGTGTTTTGCCGCAATTGCCTCATGTGAAGCGACGACGCGGCCTAGGGTGGAGCACGCTTGTCTAAAAGAAATCGATTCACTCGAACTGTGAAGAGATCTAAATTATAATGATCGGGAAACAGAGAAGCCGACAGTGAATTCCACAGACTGACGGTTCGCACAACCATACAACGGTGACGCTTCGCCGTATCTCAGCTCGTCTGATGATAAAATAATTAAAGGAATTAAGATTACACTTATTAAAAGTGGCTTAACTTAGTAGTAGTAACCTAACTTCGACCCCTTGTTACCAAGCCGAACACAATAGCCATTTCTTCTGGCTGGATCACGGGCCTCTTCTCCTTGAGAGGGAATAGGCCGCCACCACGCGGATCCAGTGCAAGTTTGTGGGTGTCACGTCTTGAAAAATTCAGACACTGTTTCAGTTCTAGGACTTGCCGGTTTCTTCTCGATAATTTTGACTATTTCATGTAAAAGTCATTCCTTGTGTTAAATGAACTTACAGGGATGTATGGATGATTTTAATGATTATAACTTAGCAAAGCCATATTTGTT
Source organism: Noctua fimbriata (assembly GCA_905163415.1). Lineage (NCBI taxonomy): Eukaryota > Metazoa > Arthropoda > Insecta > Lepidoptera > Noctuidae > Noctua > Noctua fimbriata. The sequence goes on along the minus strand of LR990929.1, from coordinate 4,159,382 downwards.
ACGGTCGCGAATGATATTTAAATTTAAATACAATCTGACACTAGCCTGCAAGTTCCAAAAAAAGTGACAAAAAAATATTAAGCAGCATTGCTGACTTCCACTTTGAATGAGGTGATGTGCAAACAGAAGTAACCACTTACTCTCCGAAAGGCCGCGACGAATTACAAGAAATAATTATTTTTACCTCTAATATAATAGTAGTTATGTGAACACATTTCTCATTCTTTTTCATTCTTTCACTCGCAATTCGGGTAACAAAATGTCATGGCAGCCAAAAGTGCCCCAACCTTATTATTTATCGTGTTTGACTAGGCTCCCCCGCTCAATAAGATTTATTGGGCCGAACCAATAAATTTATTTGAACGAAACTTTGTTTTTCCTAACTGATAATACTATGGACAGACAGGGTCGGGTAATGGAGCATGCTCCTGCATAAGAACTCACTAATTTCACGGATAATGGTACTTAAAAGCACTTATTCGTAGTATGAAAATTTTATAAAAGATAGAAAATGAAACGGAGATAAAAATGGTTTTATTCTTTTATTGATTTGAAGGATAACTGTGGATTAATCCGACGTCCATTCTCAGATATTCGTGTATTTTCCATGTTCTAACGAATTTAGCTTAAGCTTTTCGTCCATAATTATGCAAGATATTGTTTGCAATTCGTTGACGAAATATACTCCCATTCTTATAGAAAGGACGTATTTCGAGCATTTACGACAATTTTTGTTATAAACCTTAATGATATCATTCATCATTTTCCCAACCATGTTGGGGTCGGCTTTCAGTATAACCGGATGCAGCTGAATAGCAGTAGTTTACACGGAGCGACTGCCTATCTGACCTCCACAACCCAGTTAGTACTGGGTAAGACTGGTTGTCAAACTTTCGGGCCTCTGACTACCTATAACGACTGTCAATGATCTACAAATGGCAGCCGGGACCAACGGCTTAACATGCTTTCCGAGGCACGGAGGAAACTCGGTATGTAATGGGTGGTCACGCATACAAAGACCAACCTAGGCAAGCACGGCTTAACCTGAAGATTGATTCAAGTGGTTTATTTAGCCTTGAGCTCCTCCTAATAGCCATAATATCTCCTTCTTATAAGCCATAATAAAATATGAAGCCTTAAAAAAATATTTTGATTTATTTTCTTTGATCTTTCTTAAATGAAAGGTAGTCTGTGAGACGTAGACTTTTCTTTGAAACCACGACTTTGAAATTAAAACACGAAGTTTCTTTCAAAGTTTCTTGATCTTACTTTTTACATATTTTTTTAATAAAGCAAATATGAAAACGTAAAATTGTATACTGTTGCATTTGTTACGATTGATCTTTTGATGTTTATATTGTATTTCAGTGCTGCATTAAATATTTTATTTATATTCTCCGCAATGTTGGATATAAACTCTTATATGCTCTCTCTTTCTCTCTTCGACAGTTTTAAGTATTAGAGATCCATACATTCTCATTTACTATAGTAAAATCTTCATATTTCGGCGGTTTCAGATAATTGCAAAGTACTGAAAATAATTAACCAATCTATTGATAACACGATTGCCGCAGTGGCTGAGCGATTGGCTGCTGAACTGAGTGTCGGAGTTTGATTCCCGCAAGGAACAAATATTTGTATGGCCTACAGGTAGTTATTTCGTGCCTGGCCGTTTGTGTATGTGAGTTTAAATGTTTGTAAACGCAACCACGATAATTCCAATGGTGGGAACGTTCTTTAAAAATAAATAAAATCATATATGTACCTTGATATGATGAACGCAGTGGCGTCAGTGAATCAATGCAGTAATAACATGTGCTCTTCAATTTATAAAAATGGGTAAATCAATAAGTAAACTACACTATCATCAACTCAGCCGATCTCAGCCAAGAACCAAGATGCGCTATAAAATCTGTAGTAACATAGTAAGTCAATCTCACTAGGGGCGTCCCACGCTACATTTACCACCTCTAATTGCAGCATTTGTACCCCAACCCTTGCGTCGTCACTGCTAAGCTAACAATACCGGGGTCGTTTCGACCCCACAATAAATCGTTCGCCGTAAAACGTTAAAGGATTGATGATTGTGTCCTTTCGTTTTGTTACTATTTGCACTATAAAGTAAGAATCAAAATGTAACGCCTGAAATTGCTTCTAAAACTAGCGTGTAGTATCAACGGGTGGTATGCGATATTAGTTCATCTTCTTTGAATGTCGATGGACTCTAATAATACCCGACCAGTATACAACATTATTTTAAGTATATGCGAAACCTGAATATAGTTTGTTCAGAATAATTAACTGAATCGGTTCCAATCATTTTTATACCATGTTATATTTTGTCCCAAAAATATTTTAAAAAAAGTTACAAGTTGGACACCGAGCGACATTAACGACGTTCCTATCGCAATAATTTAGGTACTGCCAAATTATTATTATCATTAAGCTCAAGACGACGCTGGAGGCGCGCGTGCGGGCGCGCTGCGTGGTGAACACGTTTTTGTACGGACAACCAGGTAACAGAACAAGCTTATAACTTTGTGATTTTCAATGATACAGTTTTGAAATTTTGTACATAGGCTGTTTACATAAAAATACTAAATACGTGTTTCAGGATCCACATATACTAAAACTAAGGTTGTATAGGGTGACTGGCAATTAGTGACCGATACTTAAACACGTGATTGTACTCATGATAACAAACAACTTTCCCAAAGAAACATTGTTTTTTTATACTCATTCACAATCACTATAACACAACGGCCGTATGAAATTCGTTTTATCATGAGTACCTACAATCACGTGTTTAAGTATCGGTTACTAATTACCAGTCACCCTATATAGCCACCTGCACAGCTCTTTCGTTGGCCTCGTTTAAATTCTGGAAGGTGCAGGTGACTGTGCAAGATGGACAAAAATGGAGGTGGGGCATATCCTGCAGAGGGGCTCCACACTGGCATTGTGTTTGGGACGGGTCTATGATACCCCATTTTGCCAGATTATGTATACAGCAGCCAACCTGGGCCCGCAAACGGTTAAGAGTTTTCGAGATTGGTCACTGCAGTTCCTGTCCAGGAGGAAGATGTTCTGCTGAATTGATGACGTTAGGAGGGGTGGGATGTCTGTTGTCTGATTGCGATATAAGTTGTAAAGGTGTAAAATCTATCTATCTAAAGGGTGTAAATAGATCCTTAACGAAGCCGAAAAGCACTTGCTCTCCCCGTCTTTGTGATATTTTTTTTGTTCTAGACCATACCTGGGAACCTTCTAGTTATGGCGATATTGGGGGTCAAAGTTCCAACTTTTTCACAAGTTCTTTTTTTAAAACATGTTTTTAATGTAACATTTTTACTTTAAACACCTCCACGACTCCCGTACCATTCAATCCACCCATCAGCACAATGCTCTGGGTGCCTTCCATCGAGTTCTACCGTAAAACGTGATTTTTCACCCCAGAAAAAAAGTAGTTTCCCAGCAATCATTTTTGCCTAAAGTTACTTAGTTTGATGTACAGAATGCTTGTTTGACGGCTTCGTGAAGGGTCTGTTTATACCCTATATACATATAAACAAAAAATTAATTCAAGAGCATCACTCTTGAGGCTCTAGTATCGATTTGACTTTTACTTTGTTGTATTCGTCATTGTCGTGACAAGGTTTGTTTGTAAGAAAATTTTTAGTTTCTTCATTAATAAATTGCACCCGTGCAAGGCCTGGGTACCGCTAGTAAATAAATAAACTTCCATCTGTTTATTTAAAGACGAGAGGAGAATCTTCTTGAAGACTTATTGACTGTTTTTTGGTCTTGATTGCTTTAAGCGACACTCATTAGGCGGAGTAAGGTTCTAATTAGTCAGGATTTGGTCGCACTGTATCAAGTTAAGTGACTCAGGCTTCTCTTCATATAATGCGACCAACGGATAATGTAAACAAGTATTCAGTAAAATGTTTTAAGATGTATACCTACTAGTAAATTCACGTTAACATTGACGTAAAGCGAAATCAATCGGATTAAGAATCACGCAATGTTTCAATACTTTTTGTATTAATATACAACATTATTTTTAGTATATGCGTAACCTGAATATAGTTTGTTCAGAATAAGTAACTGAAACGATTCCAATAATTTTTAAACCATGTTATATTGTTTCCCAAAAATATTTAAAAAGTTAAAAGTTGGACACTTTAAGTACCTATTCTTTACATAAAAATACTAGACACGTGTATCAGGTTTCGCATATACTAAAATTAATGTTGTATATGTCGGATATGTCAGGATTTATTCCGTTACGCTCGTACATCATGTGGGCAGACGATGAGTTTCGTGCTATGAAAACACACTGGGTACGATACACTGTTTCTAGCAAAACTAATTAATTACTTGAGATTACAACTTAATAACACGGGGCACAATGAATCGGGCACAGTTCCAGGATGTCTGGAACTGTTTCCAGGAACTCTGCTGAGATCAGACACTGAATGTCATCCTCGCCGCGAGCGGTAAATCATCACGATTCTGTAGAAGCACGCATCTAAATTGGTAGCACCAAATCTCCAAATTTAAACCGCGCCTAGGTATAGCCGGCTAGAACTAGGTGTAACTTTACTTCGGCTTTTAGCTGTAACATATGCATAAATAAATGATGCATGGATCTGTTGATTCTACCACCATGAAATCTTTACACCAATCATCAGAACCAATTTACATAATAAAGGACTATAATAGACCTACCTGATAGCAATACAGTCTACGGTCAAGCGTGACCAACCAATCTGCATTAATTACAGGTTGTCTAGTCATCCGCCTGGCTAAGGTAATGGCTTAACAAACGGCTCCGTCGGTTACCGGTATAAATTTACCTTTAAGATTCATGATCCATCTGCTCTAAATAGATTTACGGGTTTAAAATTGACTTCAAACCTCTTAAAGAGGATCACGGTTGTTTCTCTTGGTTCCGAGTTTTAGTGAGATGATCAATCTCCTTTCAAATGAAACACAACCTATAATAGACCCACTGCTGGGACACAGGCCTTCTCTCTATGAGAGGGAATGGGCAGTATACCACCCTGAGGGCCCAGTGCCGGTTTATAGTTTTTTTTATTAAAAATATTGCCCCACACTAGGAATTTCCCTTGTATCGTGGGTGCGTTTACAACAATATGGTGCGTTTAATCACATACACAAACAGCCAGACCCGGAACAACTACCTGTAAGTGTAGGCCATACAAATATTTTTTCCGTGTAGGAATAGAACCCGCGACACGCAGCGCAGCAGCCAATCACTAAACCACTGCGCCAACCGTGCCGCCAAACACATATCATATCCGTGTATGACTCATATCTTCGAATTTTATTTTTTCTAAAACATGCAGGTTTCGTCAAGCTGTTTTCCTTCACCGTGTTGAGAGCTGTGGTGATGAATTAATTACTCAAAGTAATCCACGTGACCTACATACAATTCGTAAGTAACTGAGCCATCAATGCTCTTTTCAAATGATGAAATATTCAATAAATATTTTGAGGGGTTTCCTAAGCCAAACAGTGTCGTAATGCTCACAAAATAACAGCCAGCGGTAATAAGAGCCCATTTTGACACTTCTGAAAATAACAGATTTTCAAGACGACAGTAATTTTGTCACAGGTTTCTTAGAAAACCCAAGCTTTAAAGAAAGCTAAGTACGCACGACGGCCAATCAAGCTATACAAAACCAGTTAATGCGGATCTCTCATTGTATAGGAAATCTATACAAAGCAAAGCCAAGTTATACTGGAAATGTACAGCTTTATGTGACGCCGGGTGTACCTATGGATTCCACGAAGTGTAGTTTCTAGCCAAATGCGGGGTGTTGTGCAATACTGCTCAAAGCAAGAAGGCTTTAGCATTCTAAGCCTTTCTTTTGAGCAGAAATGTAATATCGCCATCAGGCGTTAGCGACACGAAACTAGTAAAAAACGAACATACCATTTCGCCTGATTCCTCAAAGTATTAAGCAGGTACCAACCATAGTACGAGTATAAACCCATTTCTATTTATCTACATATATACTATTTAATGTGAACCCCTAACACAAACACCCAATAACACTTTTACTGACCTGGAAATCGAACCCTGGAACTCATGCCCAAAAGTAACGCTTGCGATTAAAACACCAAAAACCGGCGAAGTGAGAGTCGGACTCACATGTGAAAGGTTCCGTACCATCGTAGTAGGGGAGCCCCCTTTAATTTTTAATATATTTTTATTAATTGTTGTTATAGCGGCAACAGAAATACACATTCTGTGAAAAGGAGATGTTTGATTTTGGGCCACCACTATGTACACACGGCGGCACATCAAGCTATACATAACCAGTATAAACTGACTTCGCTTTGTATGAGCTTCCCGTACGATAAGAGATCAGCTTAATTTGGTTTTTCATAGCTTGACTGGCCGCCGTGCGTACACTACATAGATAAATAGGAAAAAAATAGGGAAAATTCATAAAAATACTAAAAAAATCTTTAAAGAAAAATATTTGAAGAAGGGTACAGGCGTACAAAAATGATCATTTGAAAAGTGTTTTAGTAAGATAACCCTGTTTTTAGGGCAGCCATGATAGTTGTGTTTGACATGACGTTTGACGACTTTGACAGTTTTAAGAAGTGACGTCTTTAAGTCTTTCCTTGCTTTACGTTAGAATTGGATGTGTTACGGAGTTTTTAGTGATTGTTTTTGTTTTGCGACCCAGTTTACTACTACAGCCATTGATTGATTGCTTCTCTGCTCACCCCGGCTTTGTTTTATGGTTTCTATTTTTTTTTCATTGCAGATATTACGATACACGTCAATCAAATGTCATTGTCAAAACGACATTTTTCGCATACTGCTGATCTGATCCATCATGTTTAATTTTATGTAGTGTTGCTCTCCTTGGCCAAGTTAATTTAATTTTTTTTGAAACATATTATGGAACATGAGATACAGCCCGCTGACAGACAGATGGACAGACGGACGGACGGACAGCGAAGGCTTAGTAATAGGGTCCTGTTGGTACAGGAACCCTAAAAAGGAAGTCAAAACTTAAGTTAAAAAACACTACCCACCTTTTAGGCTTATTTGAGTAAAAAAAGTCTTGATAAAATTCTACACAAAATACGGCCTCTCTGCATAACTCAATTTACTTCGTGGCGTCCTTGTTTTGAGCCGCCGAGTATGAATTTATTGATTACATTACAGTTCCTTCACTTTACGGTGGACTCATAAATATTTATGGAGAAACTCTGACATACCTTAAGAGGTTTATTTCTCCATCGGCATCGTCTATAAGGTAAAAATTCATCGAATTATGCAAATGCAAAGTATGAAAGGTTTCGAAGCGGTACAGTGGCAAATCATGAGACAGTAATGCAGGAGTTCGACTTTGTACAAAGACCAAAGCATATGCGAGTATACAGGATGTAAACGGACCCTTCACGAAGCCGTCAACCAAGCATTCTGTACATCAAACTAAGTAACCCTACGCAAAAATTATTGCAGGGAAACGACTTTTTTTTTGGAGTGAAAAATCACGTTTTACGGTAAAACTCAATGTAATGCACTCAAAACATTGTGCTGATGGATGCTTTGAATAGTAAACAGGTCATTGACATAATTAAAGTCAATTTATAACCTTAAAAACTAGTATTTAAAAAAAACTTGTAAAAAATTGGAACTTTGACCTCAAATATCTCCGTAACTAGAAGGTTCCTAGGTATGGTTCAGAACAAAAGAAAGCACGCAATGACGGGGAGAACAAGTGCCTTTCGGCTTCGTTGAGGGTCTTTTTACACACTTTAGAATAATAGAATTTGGAGGGCTGGTTCGCGACGGAGCGGCGCGGCGTGGGAAAGAAAGACGAATAATTTATTTGCGAAGAAAAAGTACCTGGACGCCTTTGGCCTTTGGGGGTATGAAGAACAGGGTGTAAAGTTCTTCATCCCCCATAGAAAAGGGAGGATCCTCCCACCAGACAGGTGTTATGTCTGGTGGGCTACTGCCCGACAGTTGTTGTCGTGTTCTCCTATATAGTCTTAAGTCGCGGATAACTTTACTTGCGCGATGTAGGATTGATTTAGGTGTATCTCGGTGCTTAGTTCATCGTATGTGTCATAGATGGCGTTGTAGTACTTTTTGTTCTATTTTGCTGTTCTTTGTAGTGCCGCTACAGCCCGATAACGGCTAATAAAAAAGGACTTTCTGAATGTTTAGAAGCCAAAACTATGTCGACATACTATCTTATTAACTAATCAAAAGTCATAACATCACGCCTTGTAATCCTCGGAGGATTAGCCAGAGGTGTACCTAACAAGTACACCCACATTTTGCCAGTTATATTAAGGGGGGGCGTGCCTATTGCAATCGACAGGGCACAAAACCAGACTCCGTGGCTGCTACTGAAAATATCCTGACGGAAAAACTCAATAATACTTTGCCCGACTTAGGCATCGAACCCAGGACCTCATGCATGTCAACATACTATCTTATTAACCTATCTAAACTATTCAAAAGTAGTTTATGCAAATTAGGGTGAACTCATCAAATGGATCTTCTGCCTTATCAATCTTCTTGCTGAAGACGAAACGACGAACGACGTTTGCTGTCACAAAACAGAGTGACAGACTTCATTCTGGACTTAATTATATTAGAAGGGAAACTTTTTAACGTTTTATTCGTGATCAATTTACCTGTAATGGGTTTTGAAAAAAAAAGGACACCTGTACCCTCAAATTATTAACACACACAGAAAAAGCCTTTCCCAGCAGTAGGATGGAACAGGGCTGCGGGACTGTTCGTAAGAGATATCGCGGCCCTGGAACACAAACGGCAAAGAAGGAACATGGATGGGTTTTAGTCAGTACAAGTCTGATACTCCCTTCCGCTCCGCCCAGAGCGGGTGTGTCATTTGATGATTGCACAGGCTAACAGTACCCTATCATAATTACTTGTTCTAAATAATAATTATCGCTCCAGAAAGCATAAATTGTTTAATGTCCTAGTTTGCCGCACTGTAGCTCGATCCACTTCCCTATACCGCGTATGCTTGCTTGTTTGCTGATGAATGGAAGACGATAATGTAAATAAATAAATAATATGTTTATTTTTTCATCACAAACGTTACAGTGAACAGGAATTATTAAATCTAATAAAACATTTGTGAGAGACTGGTGCCCGAAGATACAATACCTGTGTTACGGGTCACCAGGCCCCCCAAGACATGCAGGTATAAAACTAATTTAGATTAATAACTTAACAACTAATGGTTGATGATTTAACTTAAATACTAGTTAGAGAATGACCTGGTGAAGGCTGCAGGGATCCGCTGGATGCGAGTCGCACGGGACGGTCAATGTGGCGACACTTGGGGAAGGCCTATGTCCAGCAGAGGACGTCTTTCGGCTGAAATGATGATGATGATGATGACTAGGTAGAGGGGATTAGGAATGTTTGTGATTCTGTGAGAAGACCGAGTAAAAGAATTACTTTACTTAATTTAGTATTAATGGCTTACGCTTAACTAAAATGTAATAAATAAATCACAACAGTTTTACGGCAGACCACGAGCCAACCACAAATCCATACTTAGCTAATATAATTCCCATAAATACCCTGTACCACATTTACAACGCTAATTAGCTTCCAGCAGATCCCAGGATACTTGTTCAATGTTCATCCCACCCCGATTAATTCAAAATATTAACATTTTGTTTATAACTTTTAATTAGAAGCTAGTAGGGTTTGTTTATTATGTTTAAGTTGCTTCAGTGCTGAATAAAACATGGTTTGTGGCATCAAGTTTGCTCACCAAGTTTGTAAATAAACAGTTTTGCTGTTGGTAATTGATTCAATCAATATCTGAGAACGAACTAATGCCCGTGACTTTGTTTAGGTATAATATGTGTCTATCTTAACATGTGACTTTCTGGGGATGGGTCTCCCATCTGTTTACTATTTTATTTTTATTATTTTATTGGATTTATTTATTTTATTTATTAAAAGTTTATGCACAAGTAAGAAACTGTACAAAGGCGGACTTAATATCATAGGCATTTTCTAGCAGTCTACCTTAGTGTGATGCAGAGACAATATACAGTAGGTGCAATAACAGATAAAAGACTAGAAAATATTTATAACTAAAACATACATATAACATATAGTACTTATTATAAGATTTCTCGTATTTGGACTATTTGTATGTATTATAATATATCTTAGTTTATTTCATTTTACTGTATATATGTGTATTGGTATGTACCTATTTATGTATATCAATCTATGTTAAAAAATTGATTTTTTTTCTTATTTATTTTTTTGTACTCTATCACAATGCTATCCTATTTGACCCAAAGGTTGACTGGTAGAGAATGCCTTGTGGCATTAAGTCCGCCTTTGTACCACTCTTGTACATGAAGTTTAAATAAATAAATAACAAAATATATAAAGTTAAGAGAGATAAACAAGAAAAACTACAAAAACTTAGTTCTGAGACGAATCTGCCAACTTCTTGTGTATATGTTCTCGAGCTTTCACTTTGAAAATGAACCGACTGGTCACCGTCCTGCTTCTCTGAGGGAGCGCATTCCAAAGGAAAACCGCCTGGACATAGAAAGATGATTTTATAAAACTAAGACGGTGCGAAGATCATCGTAGAAGATAATTATTAGCGGAACGAAGATTCTTGCTGTGCGCAGAGTATAAATATTGACAATTAGAAGTTAGATAAGAAGGAGAAGTGGGTTTGTGAAGAAGAGACAACAGGGTTGTCAAAGCCCTCAATTCTCTGCGCTGCCGGATGGGTAGCCAACATTGTATTACGAGGAGCGAATGTCTATCTGACCTCCACATCCCAGTTAATGAGTAACGCGATGACCCTTGTGAAGACTGGTTGACAGATTTACGAGCTTCTGACAGCCCGTAACGGCTGTCAAATATCTACATATGGCAGCCAGAACCAACAGTTTAGCGCGCACTCCGAAGCACGGAGTGGACACGGGCCGACTGGGCGACCATACTCTAAATTTATCTGATAATGGAGATGTGTGAAAGGAAAATACGTAGTCAGGTAGGTCTACTCCATCTACATCTCAGCTGCATCCAATTAGACTGGAAGCCGACCCCAACATAGTTGGGAAAAGGCTAGGCACATGATGGCCGGCTCATTGCCACTTCAGCTTACTTATTCTGTGAACTATGTTCAAATTCAAATTCTTTATTGCGAACTAAGTGTACAGTATTTTGACAATGGTAACAATAGGTAGGTTCTTAGAACTTAGTTGCCTGTTAAGGCATTGCAATTTAAATCGTTTTAAAAATAATATACATACTTAATATTACAATTAACATTATATTATATTAATTAACATTATTCCAACATTTTATGTTCTGTATGGTGTCCGGACGTAAAGAATAGCACCATCCCATATCTTCCCGTGGGTGTCGTAAGAGGCGACTAAGGGACTTACCAGTGAATGGGCAGCAGCGTTCTCTGTGATTTTTTTTTTTTTTTTTTTTTTTTTTATAACAAACATACTGCGATCGCCAACCCGCCTGCCAAGCGTGGCGATTATGGCAAAACCCCCCTTGGGGAGGCCTATGTCCAGCAGTGGACGTCTTTCGGCTGAAATGATGATGATGATGATGAACATTTTATGTTAATCATTCTCTTCTTATTTTAATATTAAATAATTACTTTTCTCCAAGGAATTCTTTTATAGAGTAAAATGCCTTTTTAATCAAAAAGTCTTTTAACTTTCTTTTAAAAATACCAATTAAATGAATGCTCTTAATGTCTATGGGTAACTTATTATATATTTGTATGCCCATACAAAAAATACTATTGTTATGTAGTGCAGTGTGGGATGTTTTATTACGTAGTGTATTTCTGAGTCTACTGCTTTTTAATGTGTCATAGCTACTGATATCTGATTTAACTAAAATTGAGGCCTCGTAGATATATAAAGCAGGGAGGGTTAATATCTTGAGGTTTATGAAATGAGGTTTACATGAATCTGTTTGGTGTATCCCACATATTGATCTAATACACCTTTTTTGTGCTTTGAACGCAATTTCTTTATCGGTTGAGTATCCCCAATATAGTATCCCATAAGATAGAGTGGATCCCACATAGGCATGATAAGCACTAAGTAGTGTTGTTTGATTAGATACTTTTTTGAGCATGTAGAGGGCATAAGAGAACTGATGCAATTTGTTACATACACTATTTACATGTATTTTCCATGACATATTAGAATCTACATGGATGCCTAGAAATTTTGTACTTGTAACTTCAGATACAGTTGCATTATTGTACTCAATAGATAATGGAATTGATTTTGCGTTTTTATTCTTGAAATTCATGTAATGGGTTTTTGTAAGATTGATTTTTAGATTATTTACTGTAAGCCAGTGTATTAATTTCGATAAGGAATCATTTATTTCTAGTTCAAGATTTTTATTTTGGTTATTTGTGAAAATCGCCGTACTGTCATCTGCAAATAAAACCATAGGGTGTTGAATAGCGTTAGGTAAATCATTTATATAAATGAGAAATAGTGGTGGGCCTAGTATCGACCCTTGAGGTACACCAAATTTTTTACATCTTGGGCTCGATGTAAATTTAATTTCTGTTTTTGTGAGTGGACATAGTTGTGTTATTTCAGTGTACTGTATTCTATTACTGAGATAGGATTTGATTATTTTTAGTGCTTTACCTCGAACACCATAGATTTCTAGTTTATGTAATAGTAGGCCATGGTCGACATAATCAAAAGCCTTAGTCATGTCCATGTATAAGGCTGTGACCTGATTTTTATTATCCAGTTCCGTTATAATTTTTTGTAAAAACTGATGCATTGCTGTATTGACCGATTTTCCTTTTCTGAACCCAACCTGATTATCTATTATTATATTATTTTTATCGAAATATTCAATAAGATTATTATATAATACTCTTTCAAATATTTTAGCCATTATTGGAATGAGAGCGATAGGTCTGTAACATCGTACATCTTCCGTGTTTTCTTTTTTGAATATTGGTGTAACTATAGTAGTTTTCAAATATGTTGGAAAAATTCCTTCTTCAAGACACTGATTTATTATGTAGGTGATGATTGGAGCAATTTCGTATACTACACGTTTTATTATTTTTGTGGAAATTTCATCCCAACCTGTACTGTTAGTGTTTTTTAATGTCATAATTATTTTAACAACATCGTAAGGTGCAACTGGTGTTAAGAAACAGGAGTTTGGTTTGTTATAGGTTAGAATATTAGCGTAGTTTACTCTATTATTAGATAGTTTTGAAACGTCATCAATAAAAAAGTTGTTGAATGTTTGTGCTATAGTGTCAGGAGCAGTTATCACTTGGTTATTATATTTTATTCTATTAATCTTTTCAGGGGGGTTATTGTTTTTGTATTTATTGATTATTTGCCATACTGCTTTAGATTTATTGGTGGCTGTTTGGATATGATAGTTATTTTGCGACTTTTGAGTGAGTTTTATGATTCTTTTAAACTTTTTTGCATACTTCTTAAAATCACTCTTATCTCTATTATTACCTGATAGTCGATATGTTTTCAATAGCATTCTTTTACGTAGGGAACATATTTTTAATCCTTTACTAAGCCATTTAGTATTTCGTATGATTGGAACCTTAATTTTTATGTTTGGAAAACAGAGGTCATAAAAAAGTTTAAATAGTTTATGGAATTCTTCAAAAGCAGCATTTGGGTCACTTTTCCCATAGCAATCACTAAAAGTCAGGGCTTTTAAACATTTAATAATTTTTTCAACATTTTCGTTGCTATAGTCTCTTCTAAATTTGAACCAGTGGGATATTGAGTACGTTTTCCTAACAGGACATGATAGTATTTGTGCTGTATGATCAGACAAGGCTAGTTCTAAGACACTATGTTTACAGCCTCTCATATTATGAGCAATGTTATCAATGCACGATTTGCTTTGTAAACGAGTAGGTTCATTTAATGCAAGTTTTAAGTTAAAACTCCGTAATAAGTCTTCAAACTCTCTCGAAACAGGAGTATCTTTTAGTCGATCAATATTATAATCACCACAAATAACAAGTTTCTTACATTTAGCACATAATTTTGCAAGCATAGCCGTTAAACGGTCAAAAAATATTTCTATACAATCCCTTTTAGCCTTTGGAGGTCTATATATACATATGATAATTAACTTATGCTCTAACAATTCAATAGCCGAACATTCTATGAGGTTGGAAACGCTTACAAGCTTTGCTTCGTGTAGAATCTTGAATTTATGATTTTTTCGTACTAGTATACATGAACCACCATTTCTATTTGCTCTTGAGAAATTTGCCGCCATAGTATAATTGGGAATTTGGAGGAATTTAGTATCCTCTGCTATCATATTATGCTCGGTAACACATACCACATCAATTATGTTATTGTCATTGTTAATATTATTTAAATTTACGGTAAATTCATCAGCATTGTGTAGTAGACCATTAATATTTTGATGAAGTATATGTATTCTGTCATACACGAAAAAAATTGCTATCGTTACATTTATCATTTACGGTTAAATTCAATGTACTATCAGATTCTGTAAGTTGTTTACATGCAACCTCTACATTAATTGTGCTTAAATCTAGGATTAGGTCTTGTAAATCGTTTAAAATAATATTCAAGCCTTTATTATTTAAGTTACCATACCTTTTGTTATAAGTTTCGTAGGTATACGGAAGATTTAAATTGGAATCCAAAATATACGCATATTTATATGTCTCAACATCCATGCAGATTAAATGGTTAAAGGTGTCGATTCTACTATTGAACATTAAATTTTTATTAACCATATATTTAAAAGTCGGCAGACATACTATAAAGTTTGTGTGGGTTAACGTTTGTAATTTTTCACGAATGAAAGTAACTAACTCTATATAATTATGAGTCCTTCTGAAATCTTCTTCCCCTACATAAATCACGCAGTAGTCAAAGCAAGTGAAGTTTTGTATTTTCTTATCAAGATTATCTAATAGATGCTTTAAATCCACAATTTGGCATGCGATAGTGACATATATTCAAATTACTTAAATTCGTTCTTTGACTGATTGTGTATAATCTATTCGAAGTTTCACTACTTAAAATACATATATTATTTTTTACAACCGGTAACAATGGGCTATTTTTAACAATATTTCTGTTTGGTGTTGTTTTGTTTTGCGAGTTTTCAGTATGGTCTTCAGCAGTGGATGTGCAGCAATCAGGAATTTCTAAAGTCTGAGGTTTACTGATCTTCTTTTCCGTAGAACTAATTTTATTCCTCTTTGGTGTTTGTATTTTCTTCTTAGGAGGACTACTGGTGACTTGTATGATGTACCGAAATGATATCAATATTATTTTACTACTATTGGTAGGTTCAGATTTTTCATTTCTTTTCGAAATATATGAACCACGGTCTACATCGAGGACTATAATTTTTATTCCCTTACAGACATTTACATTGAAATGATTAGATTATCATAAAAAAGTTTTACTACAAATATAAGCAGAGTCCGCTCATGAAATCGGGTTTACGAGGGAGATAATTTGTTTGCTTTCGATGACTTTTTCCCTCCTTTTCCTTATTTTTTTTCTAACTCAATTGGATTCGGCCTAGTTGCATCGAATAAGGATAGTTTATCGAAAGATACGTACCACCAAGACACTATAATATTAGTTATGTTGAGAATAATATTAATATACAAAAAATATATAACAATCACTTTATAGTTGATATTTGATACAATCAGTAAGTAGCTCTGCATTGTGCGCGTGAGCACCTTAATGTTTTGGATATAAGATCCTATTGTGTTCTAAAGAAAGTGATGACAATAGTAGTAAACATTACAGGTTTACTGCCTAACTAACTGACCAGCTATAAAATGGACAGCTATTCAGCGTTTATTTATTTTACATTATTATACAGTACACACGGCGGCACTTCAAGCTATGCATTTCCAGTATAATTTGGCCTCGCTTTGTATGGATTTCCCGAGAGATCCGTATAAACTGGTTTTGTATATCTTGATTGGCCGTCGTGTGTACCTTAATAACAACGCATCAACTCCAGTGTTCACCGAAAGTAGTGGAAGCGCTTTTTCACGTTTTTTGCAATAAAAATTACAACAACTTTGAAACACTAACACAACTAACAAATAGTTTACCTCGTATAGGCAAACGTGAATACTTCGTACCTACACCCACGTTTGGTCAGTAAGGTTGAATAAGTCCAAAATAGGGGGAACCTGGTGTACAGTCACGAGCATCAATATGTAAACACTTAAAGCCTCTTAAGTGTTTTTCTCCTACTGTTCTGATTAAAATTTCATGTTGATACGAACATAGTATTTTGGACCTCATATTTTTATGAAAAAGATCCTATGACCAAGTTACAATCGTTATTTCTCGCGAAAATTGCTTTTGAATTTAGTGTATACATATTGGTGCTCGTGATTGTACCAGTGCCAGACAGATACACCAATTAGGCGCTCCAAAATTTCTTCAATTAGATCCCAGAAATGTCATAAAACTTTGGAGTCGTTATCAAATAGCCAGTTCAATTTATTGCCTCATAAAACAACATTTAAAACTACAAGTAACCTCCAAACAATCTATACAAATAAATATAAATTTAAGTATCTGTTTTTAAAATCAGGTTTTTACTGAATGCATATGAAAGTATGTATATACGGTACTTATGACAAAAAATATTTATTTTTGTCTTTCTATCTGTTTGTTCCGGCTAATCTCCGAAATGACTGGACTGGACTTTTACTGGCAGATAGCTGATGTTGTAAGCAGTAACTTAGGCTATTTTGTTTTAGAACACACACACACACACCTCACATCTTTTTTTTTATTATTTTTTTTTTTTTTTAGGGTTCCGTTCAAAAAATTAAAACCCTCAATAACTGTTAACAAAATCCGATTCATATAGGGAAGTAATATTACGTAAATGAAATTAGAACCGTACTATAAACCGCTACAATAACATATTACACTAATCCACGTACCATATTAAATCATCTTCAAACGAATCCCTACAGTACTACACTATGCAGACCAACCCATTACCCATACAATTTCATACTAGAGACTAGACGTAGTGGTTCGCTAGCTGAGATATATGGAAATATAAATCTGTGGTGGCTTAGACCACGATGCAAATCCGCAAGAATAGGGATATGCAAGAAATACAAAACTTTTTTTATTTCTTAAAAATACCTTGTAACTGGCCCATAAAAACATTGTGGTACACTTGTTTAATTGTCTAATACATCACTTATTTTACAATTTAATATTTTATGTAGCGTGTTTTTGGTGAAACGGAACGCAAACTTAAAACCCATCCTCCCTCGATAGCGTCGGTAATGACGTCAATGTCTATGTGTCAAAGAAACACTTTTATTTTAAAATACTTTAAGTTTCATTAAGATTTTATTATAATATTGTTATTGCAATTTTTGCTTGAATAAAGCACTCACAATTAGTAAAATTATTCTATGAAGGGCAAAAAATTAGATGTAAACAAGGCAGATAGAGGTAAGTGACGTCATATAAAATGACATGAATGGCCGCGACAGTCCAGATGTTTGAACTGTCGTAGAAAATTGTAGGAGTTTAATTTATTTTTTGAGTGACAAGCAGTAGTTGAACTTAATTTTTAATTATTTTCTTGGATTGATAGTACTGTATGTTATTAATTTAAGTGAAGAAAAAATTACATGCATATTCCCTATTCGCATGGTATTACGGAGAACAATGTTAACACTGGCTCTAATCAAAAGAATAAACTTTTTTAATGACAGCACCATCTTTCAAAAACAAAAATAAATAAAAAACATCTTTAAAACGATATACATCAATCGACGGCCGAGACGACACGCGTAAGATTATGTCCTAATTGAACGAGAATATTAGCACACGGCCTTTTTTTTTTATTTTTTTTTATAACACTCAAGCTTGTGGTCAAACATTCACTCTGAATCACAGACCTTTAACAATTCTTACAAACATAGATATTTCAACCTGATTTTTTTCCAATTGGACTTTCTGCCTAAAGACCCATCAGAACATTGAGGCAGTCTGTCAAAAATTGCAACAGAAACTATTACCTTTAACAGAAACTGAGTAAAATAATCCTTCTTCAGCACTTCTACGTTAATATATTCAAACAGTAACCTCAATAATATCGATTGGTTTCCAATTAACACTCAATACAATGAGACAATTATCGTAATCACCATCATAATGACAGTGGCCACATTTACATATGAATGCGAAACGGTACTGTCGCTGCATTATGCAAATTCAGTCGAGGGGGTTAAATGTGTTATGACAAGAATGGTCAAGTTAACGGTATTTTAATGTGGTTTGTTGGTATGAGAGGGTTATTGGTACAGCATCACGTACAATCAAAGACAACACAGCTTAAACTGGGTCTAGAAACATGTAATTTTCCATAAGAGTTGCTTCTACAATGAAGTATGAATCTTCTAGTTTCACGCATAAACTCAATCAATCAATCAATGTGGCGACACTTGGGGGAGGCCTATGTCCAGCAGTGGACGTCTTTCGGCTCAAATGATGCTGATGATGATGACATATAAAGTCACGCCTTTTTCCCATGAGGGTTAGCAGAAACTCATTCCACCATCTCCCTTCTTCCATCGGGAGTACAGACGCACTGCAGGTTATCACCCATACCTTGTCGATGTTCCACACATTCGCACGAAGCGCTTTGCTACACCATTTATTATGCACACAGCCAAGGAGTGGAATTCCCTGCCTGCGTCGGTGGTCCCAAGTTCATTTGTTCAATCTATTTAAGTCGCGAGTTAATAGGCTTTTCTTGGGTTAGCTCGTTCCATCGTCGACCTCATCTCTGTCCTCAGGACTAGAGTGAGGTCAAGAGTAAGCCCATCTAGTATAAAAAAAACTATACAAAGCTACGATACTCATATACTTCTTTCGCCTCATCCACGTTCATACATCTAGTCATACACGCACGACATGGTTGCGAGTACCACGCACCTGACCTATCTGAAAAATCACACCAATGTGGTCAGTGTATGTTCTTCTATGGCATCCCCTCCCAGCGTTGCCAGTCACATCTGCGTTTTGTTAATTGGTTTTCGCTCATTCTTTCATCAAACCATACCATCTAAGCGTACTCATTTGATTTTTTGTCACTGCATCTTTTTTTGCCGATGACAAATCTTATCGTGCACACTGCATAGTCACACATAAAGGACGACACGATGCGACGGAAATGTGACAAGAACATGAGAGCTCGTCACAAGCATTCCGGTCCGTCTGCTGTTTTATTTGTATGGATTATCACGCAAGGAATAAATATCCTCTTTATGTCTATTGCGCACATCTCATCTCAGCACGATCAGACCAGTCACAAATAAATATCATTAGAGTTTTGACAAACATGTCAATGATAGCAAACTAACAACATTTGCTACGTGTATAAGAAACACTGTGATTTTGATAGCGATATAGGGGCCGAGGTAAATTAATGGTGACAAGACGGTAGTAAGGTAGCGGTCACTAATGTCAACTGTCACAACTAAATGCGGGAAACGGTTGAAAGTTTACCCTCGGTGGCTTACTGTGTGATGGGGAAGTACAATCATTTGTATTGTATTGTATAACGGGCTGGTGTGCGCAACTCTCATAAGACTAATTATAAACTTGATAGACGATATACCACTGAATGTAGAAATATTCACTGAGAAGTGTATCAAGTTTTGTGATTTACCGGTACCAGAAGACCCGAAATTGTTTCTTTATATGCGAGCGCATACATAAAGTATAGGACTATTAAACACGCACTGATCAGTACCGATCTGTACTGCACACTATGTCACGCAAGTTACTGTATCGAGTCCATTCCCTATACAGGGTGTAAAGAACCTCGACACACAAACGGTTACCACGTGTTCAGTACATGATTTTGAACCTACAAACAGCTGTTTCCTACAAAACTGCAACACCTACATGGTCAAAATGTATGGAACAGCAGATTTTTTTAAACTACCGTCGAAAATTTTCAATGTGGGGGTGTTCAGCATGATGTACTGAATACGTGGTAACCGTTACAGCGCCGGTGTCCCTTCCACCTTGTATACTGGGTGGTTCAAATAGTGACTTTTTTTTTGAGACCTCACTATTTGTAGCCCCCTGTATATTATCATACAGTCTAACACAGACTTACACGGTGGGACAGCAAGACTTCGCCCAAGTACAAAGTTGGTATCGGTAAGTTACCATCACCGTCCAACACGTTGTCACTAACACATAGTGTACCCAGACAGTTCCGCACTGGCGGCAAGTTGCGGGTGAGGTCGAGAACTTGACTGTTTACTGGAGCTAGTTGCTGTGTACTCTCGTAAAAGTTTAATAATGTGGGGAGACGTGTGTTACTTCGGAATTTGCCAGTTGTTGCGACTTTATAGCAAGGTTGCCTGTATCTTGGATTTGTTGTACTATTTTTCAAGATCAGCAGATTGCCAGATTTGAGTTGTGATCATAAAAGTTCGGATGCAACACGATTCGAATCGTCGTTATAAGAATAAAACCAAGTATTTTTGAAGCGGGGTATATTTTCTGATTGGCTAACTGAATAAAAACTTACACACCATTCATATAACATATATAATATATATTTATTTACATCTGAAATTCTGCAATCTTTCTATATCTTGTATTATCCGTCTTTATGATAACTTGTAACACTTATTTAAATTTACAGAAAATTCAAATCAATCAAAAAAAAATTAAGTCTACAATTCCTTGTCCTGATGACTGGATATAATTTCTCTGATAACTATTACTATCTCGTTACATCCCTCGCATATCTGCATAAATAATGACTTACCAAACATTCAATTAATCACTGTATTGACAGCATGGACGGGCGTGGGACGAACAGTACCTTTTAGCGCCATCTAGTGTGTGGGTAGCGCAACTTAGTTACCAAACTGATTACCGGCCGTGAAACAACAGTTTTCGTTCTATCCATGTAGTAGGCACTTTAACGTAAGTTTTAGTAATAGGTATATTGTGGAATGAAAGATATTTAGTTAGAACTTAGTAGCTAAGTCACCGTTGGATTATTATCACATAACACTAATATTATAAAGGCGGAAGTTTGTATATGTGTATGCTTGTTACTCCTTCACGCTCAAACGGCTTAACGGATTTGGAAGAAATTTGGCAGTAGGTAGGCAGTAGGAAGTAGGTAGGTAGTAGGTAGGTAGTAGGCAGATAGTAGGCAGGTAGTGGGCAGGTAGTGGCCAGGTAGTAGGCAGGTAGTAGGCAGGTAGTAGGCAGGTAGTTGGCAGGTAGTAGGCAGGTAGTAGGCAGGTAGTAGGGAGGTAGTTGGCAGGTAGTAGGTAGATAGTAGGTAGATAGTAGGTAGGTAGTAGGCAGGTACTAGGCAGGTACTAGGCAGGTAGTAGGCAGGTAGTAGGCAGGTACTAGGCAGGTAGTAGGGAGGTAGTAGGCAGGTAGTAGGTAGATAGTAGGTAGGTACTAGGCAGGTAGTCGGGAGGTAGTAGGCAGGTAGTAGGTAGATAGTAGGTAGGTACTAGGCAGGTAGTCGGGAGGTAGTAGGCAGGTAGTAGGTAGATAGTAGGTAGATAGTAGGTGGGTAGGTGTAGAGTAGTAAAACCCCATGGAGTAGGTAGGAAAAACTGCATTGCAATGCATGCCGGGTACAGCTAGTTACTAATATTATAAATGCGAAAGGAACCCTGTGTGTCAGATACGTTAAGCGCCTAAACGGATTTCACGCAGGTGAAAGTACGGGTAAAAACTAGTTATCAATGTTTCAGCTTTGTTTTAACATATTCAGAGATTTGCATAATAACGGAGATAAACGATAAATTGTTATAACCATGGGTTGCTGAATTGCCGATAGAAGCGGCAACCATTTTGTGCTATCTATGATAGCATGGAAAAATGAAAATATTTGTGAGAGTCTTATCTTATACTTCTATACTATACTATAATATTATTAAGCTGAAGAGTTTGTTTATTTGAAAGCGCTAATCTCAGGAACTACTGGTCCGAATTGAAAAATGATTTTAGTGTTAGAAAGCCCATTTATCGAGGAAGGCTTTAGGATACATCACTCTGCAACCAACAGGAGCGGAGCATCAATTAAAAATGTAAAAGGTATTTTTATAATACTTTCATGCGGACAATGTCGCGGTTTACAGCTAGTAAAAAATAATAAGTAATAGTACCTAATAAAATAGCTTACGATACCGCTGTACGCGATTGTTAGAAATATTTTAACAAAACAATCGGATGCCAGAACCAATTTTACAAATGGAATATTTATTCGGATTTCCAATTCAATAAATGTAAGTGTATGTATCACAAATAAATAATATAAGCTATCTAGTTTTTATTCCAGTAGGTACTTCAATTTTATTATTTTTAGAGATTGGAGCTGGTAGAATTAACATCAGTCTTGTTTATGGGGCACTAACTATACCTAAGGCTCTCAGTATATGGATTAATACATACATATAATGATAGGTACAGTATGCTCAGACAGATATCACAAAACAACGGTTACAGACGCCAGCACATCAAGTTACCACAAACTGTCAAATTTCGCCAAATGATTATAAACCATAAATGTTAATGGTTAAGTTTAAAATCGAATGAGAAAATTTGACAGTTTGTTTTCATTTGATGCGCTGGCGCTGTAGACAATCGTAGGATGCACAGAAATTGAAAATAAGAATGAGAATACGCTTTTAGACCAGAAATTACAATCAGTGAAATTGAAGGAATTCCATTCAGTATTGATAGCATACAATATTAACGATACATGAAAACTTAAAAGGTGTTCCATTTTCTATCTATTCGATTTTACTTTATTATTCAGGATCGCTTTTGTCAGTTCGCTGCATTCTTGCAAGTAATGAGATTCCATTGAAGAAAATATTCTATGCATGTCGTAAGCGAGCTGGCAACTATGTACGTGATACTATATACAAGAACTTTAAAAATTCACTTCCACATTTTGCCACGAAATAATAGGTACAGTACGTTCTTGTATGAACATGAAACAACTTATAAGACGCCAAGCTTTTGTTATTCAAATCACTATATACTACATTTTACTATTTTGTCTACGTTTAAAAAACAAAACATAATTTTTAAATATTAAGTCTGTAACTCTGTAGACAGAGTAAAGGTTTCTCTCTTTTTCCACATATATTTATTTCATGATAATACTGGCCAATCTTTTGGTGACCTCCAAAAAATTTCTACATAGGAAATCTTTCTATGGTGCCGCATAGTTCTTTAGGCGCGAAGCCTTGACTGGAACTCATGCAGTCTCTGCGATCTTTTTTTTTCAATACAATATTCACAGACAATCCACAAATATTTACAAACCGCGTCCTCCTTAAACTATCATTGAAGTATCAAAAGAACTATGTACTGACACTGGCATGAAAATCCCCCATAGCCCATACAAAAACCATAAACAATAGAGCTCCTATTTCAATACGCAGACCTCGCAACTGAACTAGAATGCAAGTTGCTAGGCACACAAGTGCTAATCAGCAGCGCTAATAGCAGCAATGAGCAATCAGCCGCCACACACTAATTGGACTGCCCGATGACAATTTCATGGCGTCGCTGGGGTCAAATTATTGGCAATTTTCGTCTATATAACATGCAAATTCCATGAGCACATACTTGTAAAGACAGTAAAGCGTGGCAAAGTTTTTGTTGGTATGGATTACGCGAGTTACACACGACAAATCTTTTTGGGTATGGATTACGCGAGACTGATTGACTGATTTATAAAAAAAGATGGCTGCTCTAAAAAAAACAATTTTGACAGCACCAATTTGAACGAGTGAGTTTACAACATGAATCATAAATAATCAGCTATAGTTCCTTGGCTATACCATATAAAAAATCACTGCCTACTCGACCCGAACACCCGACCCGAACTGTATGGAACAGCCGATTTATTTTTCTTAATTACGATGTTGGTCCCACGGAAAATTTTATTTAGTTTGATTGTCTGAATCACGCCCTTAAATATGACCTTACAATAATGAATACAGCTCCCGTCACGTAAAAAGAACGCTGAGCGACAGTGGAGATGATGTGTATTCGCACGGGTATAGTCACATCCTAAAGTACTAAGCTAATTGTTTTATAAGAGCAGTGTAATTGTATTATTGTAGAATCATAATAGATACTATACTAGCTACTTAGTACTTTGGAATAGGCTGGTATTAAAAAAACAGATAGTGTTCACTTGATCGGTCAGCGTTCTTTTTACGTGACGGGACCTATATATAACACTCGATTCCTATCGCGCGCCATATTTTGCGCTACAAAAAACCGAACGCGCATACGGACGCAAGCCACAGTGGGTGAGTGGGCGCGCGGGAAGGCATCTCTCGCACCTCGCGCTTACACAAGCTAATAACCACGTCAGACGCGCGTGTGGCTAAAGGCGCTCCTAAACGTGCATCAAAAATTGAGACTATCACCGCCGACAATACGCCAATCTGAAACCGCCCTTAGAGTGAGGTGAGACAGACATTATACATTGATGTGAAGCGACGTTTGAAACCTGAATCTACTCTTGGTATAGACTACTACAGAGGCACTAAATCTACTTATGTAGGTAGATGGAAGATTTACATCAGAACCAGATATTCACATTCAAAGTAGGCTACAAAGGCAGCTGACCCATTGAGGCGAGATGTTCCTTTAATGGGCATTCCATTGTGGGAAGACATTTAGATGTAGGTACTTTACAGGTTCAAAGGATATTATATAGAGAAAGTCTAACATAAAAGTGTTAGTAGGTGTTTCCATCAGGAAATTGACACACTACGTCAATTTATTATTTTAAAAAAAAAAAAAGCCACTGCCACTGCCACTGTAACGTTTGGTTAGTGGTAGGTAGATGTAAAAAGGAAAGATTTGTTCTTTTTTAAAAAAGTATATCTACAAATATGTTAAGTATCAGCAGAGCAGGGGGTGAGTTAAAAAGATAACGAGCGCGCGTCTGGTTCTTTCCCGCCTACAGAACACCACTATCCTGGGTAGTCAGGCAGCTCGGCAGCGGACAGGCGGGTAAATATGCAGCGCGCTGGTAGGTGCAGGACGCGCAGCTAAGGGCCGAACACGCAGGTACAGGCACGAAGATAGGCACAGGCA
Source organism: Noctua fimbriata (assembly GCA_905163415.1). NCBI lineage: Eukaryota > Metazoa > Arthropoda > Insecta > Lepidoptera > Noctuidae > Noctua > Noctua fimbriata. Next base: position 4,134,119 of record LR990929.1, on the reverse strand, counting down.
CGTAGATAGGCCCAGGCACGTAGGAAGGCACACTTACGTTACGTTTTTTTTTTTTTTTTTTTTTTTTTTTTTTTTTTTTTTTTTAAATTTCAGAGTGTAAAGGCACGCGCGTGCCCTCCACGCCAAGCCACCTAAAATGTTGTCATATATTTGTGTCGTTTGGCGTACAGGGCACACGCTTGTTTGTCACGTATAAGTGCAAATGGAGTACAAAAGGATACAATTGTCAATAAATGACAGTTCAAGTTGAAAGTCAATTTGCTACTCAATTTATCAATTCACAACTATTCTTTGAATATCACATAACATAAAAACAATATCATCCAACAACAGCCGTTACTCCGTAGTGTAATGTGCACATTTCTTTGGAATAACAAAAAGGATAAAAGGAAAGAATCCTCTTCCGCAAATCGAATCACAATGTCTTCAAAGAAAAGGAAAGAAAAATATATATTGAGAAAATATCACTCCGTTCGCCGCAGCTCCCTTTGGCAACTGAATACATTATAATGACAGTGTGGCAATAATCGAGTGTCCACCCTTACCGAGCTGATTCGGCTTGAGCCGATCTCGAATCGTGTCTCATTTGATGCATTTACATTGGCGCGGTGGAGGCGAATGTCGTCTCTTTAGCTTTTTAACCGACTTCCTAAAAAGGATGAGGGTTATGTACAACATTAGTTTTAGTATATGCGAAATCTGATACACGTGTCTAGTATTTTTATGTAAAGAATCTATGTACAAAATTTCAAAACTGTATCATGAAAAATCTCAAAGTTATAAACTTGTTCTGTTACCTAGTTGTCCGCACAAAAACATTGTCCCCACGCAGCGCGCGCCTCCAGCGTCGTCTTGAGCTCATTGATAATAATAATTTGGCAGTAGGTACCTAAATTAGTGCGATAGGTACTCAAAGTCGCTCGGTGTCCAACTTTTAACTTTTTTAAATATTTTTGGGAAAAAATATAACATGGTTTAAAAATTATTGGAATCGATTCAGTTACTTATTCTGAACAAACTATATTCAGGTTTCGCATTAAACTAAAAATAATGTTGTGTACCGCCGTAATTTTTATTTTATTTTAATGTATGTACACCGATTTATCCGTGATTACTGGGCTGATATGCGTGATTTTCATTTGGCAGAGGAAGCTCGCGAGGTGGTCCCGTATAAATTGTTTCGCGCTGCTTGCAACAGCGCCGAAATATCGGGAGCTCAAAATAATGAACAATCACGGAAAATATCCCGTAAGTGACAGTATAAGTTTAAATTGTTTTCACTTGAGTAGTTTATGAGTGGTTATGGAGGAGCTCGTGGCTAAATAATAACAGCCACTCGGGCCGATCTTTAGGTTAAGCCGTGCTTGCCTAGGTTGGTCTGTGGATGGGTGACCGCCCATTACATACCGAGTTTCCTCCGTGCCTCGGAAAGCACGTTAAGCCGTTGGTCCCGGCTGTCATTTGTAGACTTTGACAGTCGTTAGGTAGTCAGAGGCCCAAAAAGTCTGACAACCAGTCTTACCAAGGGGTATCGTAGTTGGGAAAAGGCTAGGCAGATGATGATGACTTGTGTAGTTTATGATCCTTTAAATAAATAAATAAAAATCATTTATTTCAGACTGTAGTAGGTCCATATTAGGTTAGTAACAATCAGACTTATAAACTATGTTAGTACAATATAAAAAATAAATAAAAACAACAACATTAAAACCTGAGGGCACCCGACGAGGTTTCACAGGTAATGTGAACCCTCGTCCAGTGCCTCATAATAGGACAGTCGGCATCCAGTCGTTCTGCCACTACCCTCAGGAGGCTGATTTATTACGTACTTTAATACGTACTTTTGCTGCTTTGCCGATGTCGATGATGTATCATTTATGTATGGCTACATGGCTACAATTTGTGTGGAATATCACTAAAACGGGTAAAATAAAATAACGTTTTTGCAAAAAAAAACTATTTCAAAACTCGCTTATTTGTATTACATTGACTTAAAGGTATTTCTCTCTTGTTTTAGGCTCAAGCTGATTCCGCGTGTTCCGTGGTCACTTCCTTATACGCCCCGATAACTCAGTTTCTATTGATGCATCCTACATCAGATTGTTTCCAGGAAATTAATATCCTTGTTGGAATAACGCATAGCTAGTCATCCCCCTAATTGATGTATACATAATAATAATCTCTACTGTGTTATGTTTGTTTGTCCACAAGGGAGACCACCATGCTAGGATCCAGAGATCCATCCTTGAGTTAAGCTTAGTGTTATTCGGTTTTTTCATTGAGAAACTTTGCTGCAACCTGGGGTCTGAAATCTGAAATAACATCATGACATCACACCTTGTAATCCCCGAAGGGTTAGGCAGAGGCATACCTAAATAGTACACACAACTCGCCCACATTTCGTCGGCTATGTTAAAGTTCTATTACCATCAACCGGGCACAAATCCAGACTCCGTAGCTGCCACTGAGAAATTCCTGATAGAAAACCCAATGAAATTCTGCCCGACCCGGGAATCGAACCCAGGTCCTCATGCTCAGCAGTCGAGCTTACGACCACTAGACCAATGAGGCAGTCAAAAAAAAGTCAAAACGAGGCAGAGAAATATACCAGCAAAATTCTTATACCTCTGCCTAATCCTTTCTGATACATAGCCGTGAATTTGTTTCGTAAACATGAACCTTTACAGGAGCCACAATTATATTAAGTACTAAACTCAAGTCTTCAAAATATTACAGCGTTCAAGAAAACACAAAAGGATTTTCACCTCAGAATTGTTTACGCGACAAAGTATTGTGTCGAAAATTAAAACTAATTTCTCATCTCCGGTGACGACGCTTTTCTTAGATGAACGTTGTTTTAGGTTTATTTATTTTTCTCTCTCTCAAGATAAAGGTTTTTCTGTGTTCTAAAGATGAGGGTGACATAGTCCGTTAAGCATCTAACCATGATGATGATCCTTGATGAAAAGGGTGGGCAGCAGCGTAAAGAAATCACCATTGGTATTTATATTGCCAATCATGCAGATCACTAATACAGGCATCACTGAGCTATACATATTATTAGGACGAAAAGAGGTTGTACTTAGCTCATATTAGTTCTATGGAAAGAAGTGACAACTCCTAATGGTTTTCTGGTTGGGTGGCACTCGTGACAGAAACATCGCTCAAAGGGCTATTTATATTTTCCAATTTTGTATACTTACTCGCTATTTGTCTAAAGAATTACGTTTTAATTGAATTCATTATGATTTGTGGTGGTTTTGGTTAGTTTCACTGATTGTTATTTTGTTCATAAACGGTTGGATTCCTTATTGTGTGTATCTTGTTGTCTTTATTAAAACATCTTCGCTTCTGATTGCTTAAAAAGATGTGTAGCAAAACTATTAAATCAATCACCTACAATTCTGATGATTAGTAAACTAGTGTAAGTTAGAGAATTGCAAACTTTTAGTTCGGAATCAGACAAATCGAACGTCGAAGTTCACATGATATTCAGCAACGTTCCCAATTTCTACTTTGGTCTACACAAACCGAACTGGTCTAGCCTGATTACTGTTTACTTACGTAACTTAACAAATAATTCCGGAACAAGCTTACAAATGGATTGGCAATATGATTCGTAGAAACATACCATAATTGCGACAAAGAGCAAGAACATGATGATGATACTACGAATTAACTGTTATAACCTATTATTTCACAATGCTCTAGATACTATGAGGAGCTCGTGGCTAAATAATATCAGCCGCTCGGGCCGATCTTTAGGTTAAGCCGTGCTTGCCTAGGTTGGTCTGTGGATGGGTGACCACCCATTACATACCGAGTTTCCTCCGTGCCTCGGAAAACACGTTAAGCCGTTGGTCCCGGCTGTCATTTGTAGATCTTTGACAGTCGTTAGGTAGTCAGAGGCCCAAAAAGTCTGACAACCAGTCTTGCCAAGGGGTACCGTATTACCCAGTACCAACTGGGTTGTGGAGGTCACATAGGCAGTCGTTCCATGTAAAATACTGGTATACAGCTGCATCCGGTTAGACTGTAAGCCGACCCCTATATAGTTGGAAAAAGGCCAGGCAGATAATGCTCTAGATACTATTATGATTTACGTAATAGATTTGAAGATACATCTTGATCTAAAAAAGTGCTTCTTTAAAATATAATATCAGACAAATCAGGTCAGGGATTATCTGTCTATTCTAAATACAGATTAGAGCTACGTAGAAATTAAAATGTAGGTACTCTCAGGCTGTTAAACAGGCCAAAAACCAAAGATTTCGTCTCCAAATTTATAGTTTGTCTAGTGGGACCAATGTAAATCCCTCGTAATTATTCCGGCAACTATACTAATGTTTATGAGAAAGTCTCACCCAAGCCACAAGCTCAATTTATCCCATTCCAGCAAATAAAGGAAAATTCTGATCCGAGAGATATTGAAAATGTTATATGCAGTTATGAGAGTCACAAATTTGAATCACAAAGTGGAAAGCTCCCTCTACGACAAGGTTTCATATCTCAGTGAATCTCAGATCACTACGTCACGATATTCTACTGACCTTTACATATTATGCGAGAAAAACGATATTTTCTTTCAGTTTTTCCGTGTGAACTGAGATAAAAAAATACTATAGTGAACATGGTTGAAGAAATTAGCTATGAATGTACCCAAATGATGTTCGTTGATATAGTTACGGTAAATCTTTGGAAGCCAATTGACGTACCTACTGAACCGGTAAAAGACTGGCGCCTCATTATCAACTGATCATCAAAAGTTGACCAGAGGGCATCGACAAAGTTTTATCAGCTATAACAAGAATGTATGGTACTAAAATTAGCTACCGAAGCTTATGTCAACCATGTTAAAAGCCTACAACATTATTTTTAGTATATGCGAAACCTAAATATAGTTTGTTCAGAATATGTAACTGAATCGATTCCAATAATTTTGAAACCATATTTTGTCCCAAAAATATTTTAAAAAGGCTACAAGTTGGACACCGAGCGACAATAAGTTCCTATCGCATCATTTAGGTACCTACTGCTAAATTATGATTATAAAAGAGCTCAAGACGACGCTGGAGGCGCGCCGCGTGGTGACCACGTTTTTGTGGGGATAACCAGGTAACAGAACAAGCTTAAAACTTTGTGATTTTTCATGATACAGGTTTGCAATTTTTTACATAGATTCTTTACATAAAAATACTAGACACGTGTTTCAGGTTTCGCATATACTAAAACGAATGTTGTATGTAGAAATACAAAACGTCTTGCAAGCGAGCGTCATTTGTTTTTTTTTATCTCAGGCTACTCTGTCCCACAGCTGGGCAAAGGCCTCCCCATGGCTTTCCAATTTTGTTTACAATCTGCATTCTCCGACCAATTCGTTAAAAATGAGTCCAGCCCCCGTAGCAAGATTGTGTCGACACAATGACAGATTTCTTTGCACTATCTGTCATTTTGTAGATTCTTCCGTCAAAGAAATCCTTGTCTACGGTGGTCATGCTACGGGTGCAGATCGTCACGCCAGCGTTTCTTGGGGCTGCCTCTATTACGACAACTGTCATTTATTTAGACTCGAAATATTTTTTTGTAACTTTCAACCTGTTTTATCCTACTGAGGGGAAGGCTCGGGTACTTACTTTCTTTTAACAATGAAACTGATCTTCGGTTAATATAAAATCAATCCTGACTCACAGGCTTCTGGATCATCCCACTTCGTCTGGGTGTACCGCGATGCCCTAGTACTTTCCTGAAACCTTTTTAGGATTTGGCCCACAAATCCGATATGAAATTAAAAGAAAATGTAGCCCGAGGAACTGATTAATTCATTGATAGAGCTTATAAACCACCAATTAAAAGATTACAGTATGAAAAGGTCACCGAAATTGGCGAGCCGGAAGTAATTAAGGACTGTTCTGTCGTTTGAACACCTAATTGCTAAAGTTTCAATCCCTTGTTAATGTTGTTGATACAAACTTTTATCGGATTGTTGATACTCTCATTTTGATTGAACGTAGTTCACAAAACGGCTCGTGACTAAATATTAACAGCCGCACGCGTAGATCGAAAGTTAGGCTTTGGTTGCCGAGAGCGGGCCGTGGTTCTTCTGTTGCATTTGGAGACCCCTCCAGGCAATCCATTAAGTTAGAGTTATGTCTATGGAAATCATCATCATCATCAATTCATCATATCAGCCAGGCCGGAATCCCCCACTACTGGGTATACCATCATCTGCCTAGCCTTTTCCCAACTATGTTAGGGTCGGCTTCCAGTCTAACCAGATGTACCTGAATACCCGTATTTTACATGGAGCGACTGCCTATCTGACCTCCTCTGAGCCCAGTTAGTACTAGGTAATACGATACCCCTTGGTAAGACTGGTTATCTTACTTTTTGAGCCACTGACTACCTGTAACGACTGTCAAAGAGCTACAAATGACAGCCGGGACCAACGGCTTAACGTGGTTTCCGAAGCACGGAGGAAGCTCGGTATGTAATGGATGGTCACCATCTACAGACCAACTTAGGCAAGCACAGCTCAACCTAAAAATCGATCCGAGCGGCTGTTATTATTTAACCACGAGCTCCTTACTGCTGGGAATAGGCCTCCCCTTTTTTCTGCCACATTTCCCGGTTCTGTTAATCGCGAGAAATACCTGGATGCGCATCCAGGTATTTCTCGCGATTTTGACGATAATCGTCAACCCAACGAGCTTTAGGACAACATTCATGATTTCATGTTTATGGAAATATTCAGGACATATTCTAGACGATACTGACTAAATATGAACAATGCCTCATAGAATACTGAACCAGTTTGTTCAAGTATGGCACATAAGTCGGATCGCACACAAAATGTTGGAATACCCTGAAAGCGCAGAGATAAATTCTAGCCTAGTTTTATATTAACTTTCTTTGAGGAGGGTGTTACTTATCTTTAGAGGTAAATGTACCGTCTGCACTGTTTTAGGGGTGTCACTCGTTAGACTATTCCAAACAATAAATTTAAAAAAAAATGAAGTTTCCGTTTGTGATATCAAAATAACAGCTTTTTACAGAATGCATAATATGAAAATATATACGGTATTAATAACAAAAACACATTTTTTTTTAATATTTGTCTCTGTCTGTTTGTTCCGGCTTATCTCCGAAACGGCTGGATCAATTTTGACGGGACTTTTACTGGGAGATAGCTGATATTATAAGGTCTATTTATACTTTTATTTTAGAAAAATAATTACGTTCCGTGCAAAAAAAAATAAAACCCTTGAAATTGTTAACAAAAATCCGATTCAAAAAGGGTAGTTATACTTTTTTAATAATTTCATGCGAACGAAGGAAGCGGGCAACAGCAAGTTACGAAATAAATATTAACTGTCTTGGAGGAAACAAGATTACATTAAAGTGAGTGTATCAATTTGGAAACCAAAACCAACAATCAATTTAGATAAAACAAATGCACATTCGAACTTTAAACAGAAGTTCTGATTTGCAGAACATAAAAGTTCCTGTACGTTATATTTATATTTTGTAATCAATCAATCACATTTATCTTCAGGCATCGAGAGCCCATAGGTACAATACACAAAATAATCCTATAAATAAAGTAATACAAGTATGTTTATTAAAAAACACTTACACAAACTATAATCCACGTTGGATTGGCGACGTATTGCGCTGAGTCGAGGTGTCGTGTAGCCTTCCGAAAGCAACACTCTCCGGCCAAAATTCCTCCTTCTCATGTCTGTCATGTCTTGGAGACTCCTCTCTCCTTTTTCATCCCTCCTGCGGGTCGGCATTCGGTCAGCCATTTGTAGCGACTCATCAGTGTCTTGCGTATCTCCTGTTCCTTTAAAATTAGATGTGCAGATTTGGGTCACTCTGACATCGGCCATGACATCCAGCTGGTACCGCAGGAATGCCAGGACCTCGTTCGACAGAAGTTCTTCCGAACACATGGTGGCAGCGACACGGGCCGCGTAATAAAGTAGCTTTTATGGAAGACTTCCGGTCCATTAGAGAATATACTTCTTTTTAAAATTTTGATTTTGTAACACCTCTTAATGGCATAACAAATATTTTGAAATATCAACTATTTCGTCAGTTTTCTCACCTTTTCAACGTAGTCACAAAAATTGCTGTAGGTAGATTTTGTTTTTCAATAAACACACCACAATTTCATTTGTTATCAGCCGCTCGGATCAATCTTCAGGTTAAGCCGCGCTTGCCTAGGTTGGTCTATGGATTGGTCACCATTCCTTACATACCGAGTTTCCTCCGTGCCTCAGAAAGCATGCTAAGCCGTTGACCCCGGCTGCCATTTGTAGATCTTTGCCAGCCGTTACAGGAAGTTAATGGTTCGAAAGTCTGACAACCAGTCTTACCAAGGGAGTATCGTATTACCGAGCACTAACTGGGTTGTGGAGGGCAGTCGCTCCATGTAAAATACTGGTATTTAGCTGCATCCGATTAGACTGGAAGCTGACTCCAACATAGTTGGGAAAAGGCTAAGCAGATGATGAATTTCACAAAGCAAAGACAATATGTTCGCCGACAGCGCAAAAAACCCTTCCATCACATTTAGCTAAGAGACACTCTTTAAAATATTTATATCGGTACAATTACTATACTGCGAACCAACTGTCAAATCGAATCATCGAACTTCTAGAAACCACCAGAATAATCCAGCACATCGATTGTGCAACTGAAACGTCTGCAGGCACTCGAGCTTACACAACTCTAGAAATGTTTACTTTCCATTTTATTCTTTTACATTTTTATTTATGTAAATCTATGATAATGGGCGCACTTAAGAGAATGCATTCTGAAAGCTGGCAACGTTGCAAATAGCTGTATGAATTAAAGAAGGTTTTCTACTTAAATATAATTAGGAAACTTTCTGTTATTACATATGTTATGTATTGAACTAAAATATTTAAGCAAATAAATAAAATTAAAGTGTCTGTTTGTAATTTCAAAATAACAGGTTTTTACTGAATACATATGAACGTACATATATATATACACGGTACTTAGACAAAAAAACTTATTTTTTATTTTTATCCGTCTGTCTGTCTGTCTGTTTTGTACCGGTCAATCTCCGAAACGGATGGACCGATTTTGACGGGACATTTACTTGAAGATAGCTGATGTTATACGGAGTAACTTACTAGTATTCTACTTTTATTTTAGAAAAAGGATTAAGGTTCCGTGCAAAAAAAATAAAACTTGTACTGTCACTTACGGGATATCTTCCGTGATTGTTCATTATTTTGAGCTCCCGAAGCGACAGTACAAGTTTAGTTGTAAACCGTGAAAGCTTAAAACAGTGTTTAAAAAAATAAAACTCTTGAAAATGTTAACAAAATCTGATTCAAATAGGAAAGTCATATTTTTTTTTAAATTTCAAGCGAAGGAAGATCGCGAGGCACAGCTAGCTGAAAATAAATAGAATAATAACACTGTATGAGGTGTTCAGTTTCATCTATTTATTATTTATCTTCAGAGCGCGGCGGCGATTTTAATACATTATTTATTTCAGTCCTTTCCAACGTGCTTTGAACTTAACTTAGCTCTATTAAAGTGTAGTAATTTGTAAAATAGGCCAGAACTAATGACAAGGCTAGAAGCGCTGGAACAAAAGGTACATTCAATAAAATAAAACACAGAAGGATGACTAACAAATAGTTTAAAAATAACAAAGAATGGGTCGTGTTGACATCCATCTCAGAGTTTTATGAAAGCAACAAAGTATTTGAAAAGCTTAGACAAAAATAAGGGTATACTAATATAGACGTAGGTCTCTCCCAAGCTGTGCCATATCACCTAGTTATATCCTATCACATATACCTTTTAAAGGGTGTTGGTACATCTAGCTGATTAGCGTCCCACCCCAGAACTCATTTGCTTAACGGCCATCGGTCCTTCGACAAGCATACTACAGCCACCCCAGAAGGTAATTTAATAACATAACATCATAATATGGCAGAGGTGTACTTTGGCACCAGTTATGTTTAAGTCCCATGTAAAAGGGGGCGAGCCTAATACCATCAGCCGGGAATAAACCCATGCTCCGTGACTGCAACTGAGTAATTCCTGATGCATAACCCAATAACACTATGCCTGATCTGGAAACCGAACCAGGGACCTCGTAGTCAGGCAACGAGGCAAGGCAGGTATTTTATATTACGGTTAAAAGGAGTTAAACTTCTGCATTACCTACCTCTGACCTCGCAGCTGGTAGTTGCGGTAAGTTCTTGGCAGAACAAACGACTAGGTATAACTGTATACTATATTCTTTGTGCCCGCAATCACGCGGCCCTCGTCGCCGTCTGAAATAAAACACTCATCTGTCACCCTGTAGGTTACAAGCGAGCTGTCAGCTTATACCTTCATTTTTGTTGTAACTTGTAACTATAGTTCTAGATATGCGGCTCAGATTTATCTTAAGATACGGATTGCCCCTGGCTGGAGACCAAGGCACCTACAAGATAGTCCAGTTAAGTAGACGACAACCTAATAGATAGACCTGCGAGATGGCAAAAAAAGGGGGTATAGGTACGGTTGAACCGATGAGGACTAATTGTGGGCCGGGCTCCGGACACCGAATTTGGACAAATCCACAATCAGTGCGTACCTTCTTCTTAGCCAATCGATGGCGAAAAATTCATACATGTTTACAAACATCACTCGCTGATGCAAGGAGACAGGGCATGCGGTGCAAGATGGAAGGTGGACCCATTGCTCTCACAAGCAACAAGAAAAAATGTACTCAGTACTGTCAAGTGTGTAAAATATGAGAAATCATCATCCTCTGTTGGCATGCAGTCTAACCAGTTGCAGCAATATCAGTTTAACGTTAATGCTTAACAGACCTCCACAACACAATTACGCACACGACAGTTCAAATATTCAATTTCGTCGTACGAATAAACACTTAAAAACAAGTGCTAGTCGGACTCGCTTACAAAAGGTCTATCACCGTACGCCGTACGTAAAAATAACTCGTTTCTTTTATAAGGATTGGGGACCATAATTGATCATTTCATTTTACCCGACTACAGCGAAGCCAAAAAGAAGTGTTATGATTTTAGCAGTCTATAAGGTCTAACTATTCATACACGAAATATTTTCAGAAAATCATCTAACGGCTATAACGCAGCCATTTCAAGGGATTTTTTTTTATCTAAGAATATTTTTACAAAAAATAAATAATTAAAATTAGGTACTTGACCCACAAAATAAATACTGGCTCCTTATTTTTGAACATTCATTACGCTAGTTACTACGTCGTATTTGCCTACTATGATTGTTAGAATATCCCGAGTAAAGGTTTTAAGCAAAAAGTCTCAAAAAAATTTAGAATTATAATAATTTTGTAAAAACAAAAACACTCATATATATTTTTTTTTTCTTTGCTATGGCGACTTTACGACCTAAAGAAGTTACTCTTAAAATATGTTTGTATTTACGTATGTCCCTCCGTAGCGCCTAAACTATCCATCCGATTTTGATGAATAAGGTGTCAATAGTCATAGGCTACATTTTAACCGATTTCAACAATAGGAGGGGTCGATTTTACCTTGTAAACCTCGAATTTAATTAGAGCGTGATTTTTCAGTAGTCGGGTTTTTTAGTTAAACACACTAATTCTTGTTATTTTTTGTTGTGATAGCGGTCATAGTAATACGCACTCGGAAAATTTTAAACGTCTGCCTATTAGGTACTGTTCAAAAGATACAGCCCTACGACAGACGGTTGAGCGGACCCCTAAAAATCATCCGATAAATTGCTATCGCTACGGACTGTTGACAGAAGCCATTAATTTGTTTTGTAATCAAACTCCTATCGCAAATGTTTATTCAGTATGTACGAACTATTTTCCATTTAAACAATTACTAAAACTCCTGCTATAAAAGTAAATTGAATATGGCACAATTTACGTCGTTGAATTTATAGCGGTAATACTTTCGGACGATTATTGAATGTAGCCATATGGTAGCCATTTTGAACTTTGTGTTTTAAGAATTTATAAACGTTGTTTAAATGGTGTTTGGTCCTAAATATATGGATAGATTGCAGACACCTTGCTTTTGCAGATACTTCAGTATGCACGGCGACCAATCAAGCTATACAAAACCAGTTTATGCGGATATCTAATTGTATTGGAAATCTATACAAAGCGAGACCATGTTATACTGGATATGATAGGTTGATGTGTCGCCGTGTGTACATTATCTGTCAAAATGCAAACCAGTTTGACCGTACTTTAACTACCCTACCCAACTAATAGTCTAATCAGTTAAGGTGACTGTGATATGTTCAAAGCCATTCTATACCCTGTCATTAAAAATGTACCCACAAGTCAGCATCATCTTTCTACCCTTGTCCCTTGTTACTTAGGTCGACGCAACGTATCATTCAATCCTTTTCTATTATACCATTCTTCACACAATTCATACATATTTTCTTTAGTCTTCACCTGCCCCTCATGCCATCAACATTTAAATTCATCACACTTTTAGTCACAAATGCGTTTCATTCTTCGTCATCACAAGTACACAAACAATTTCAATTTCTACGCGAACTCTGAGTTCTAGGTTATAGTGAGCTATTGTTTGAAACGTTAATTTAACATAATTGGAACTTAACGAAAACTTGAAACTCATTCAGAGTGAGTCAATACAAACTACCAACAAAGTTAGAATAATTAAATCTCAGAGAACACAGCGGAGATTCAAAATGTTATCAATTCACTGCGAATAGTTTGAATAACAAAGATATTAGAGGACAAATATTAGCTTTATAGCTTTATTGGATAAAAGTTAGGGCTATATTGGAACAAGATATATTTTGTAATAACAGACTTTGTGTTCCTTCACATCAGAGCACATCCCCAGAAGACTGGCAGCATTCCCACGTTGAATAGCAATGCTTATTCTTTGTTCAAAAAAAAAGCCAGCCCTCTGCTCACGCGTAGTTTCGACTCGTTTGCGAGTTTTCTTAAAAAAGAGACGCGTGCTTGGGCCCCATGGCCCGTGCGTTTGACCCCAATCGGCTCAAAACTGTAATTACCAATTATGTCACAGTATTTGCGCCGTTTGAGGCTCTCAGCAGCGGCAGCACAGCCTGCCGTGCTACATGAGAGGGCGCAAGGTTGCGCCCAAAGGCCTAACTACCTTCCAAGGCTTAAGCGTCATGCCATCTGGTCTCTTCCCATCGTCACTTACCAAGCCGTTAGGTTCTAAAACCGCTGGTAAGAGCTCGACGAGTAATGTCTATAATAATGGTTCATGTTCAAGTACTCTCTCGTTAACACGTTTCGTCCATCGCTCATTCATTTTACCTCATTAGTTTACCGCGCCGCTAGTCAAAGGCGGGAATTGGTGCGTTGCAGTCATACATCATAATCTGTCATTTGCAAAATCTACTTGTTCCGTTATGAGAAAAGAGGATTTATTAGGACGCCTTTAATGACGCGCTTTCGTGTGTTAGAGGAATATTTCGGGGCTTAATAACGTGGTGTTTTGTCATTTATCTTTATTTCCGCGAGGATTTAAATGTTTCATATTCCATATTTCACTTGCAATGGAAAACCTTGCACTTTATCGTTAGAATTTTAGCAATCCTCATGCTTCAATCTATCAATCCCGTACAAAGCTATCACATAATATATATGTACGCTAGGCGTAGGCTATTGTTATAGATGATTTAAATGATAATGTGGACATAGAAAGGGAACGCAGGTCGCTGGCTGTCCGTTGTAACATGCTGGCCCGCAGGTTTGCACGGTGTACGAATTCAGTTAAAATCACGCTTTTTAAAGCATATTGCCAATCTTTCTACACCTGCAGCCTGTGGGCCGGTTATTCGCAGCGGGCATACAGCGACCTGCGTGTCCAATATAATAATGCACTCAGGGTACTGTTGGGGCTGCCATGGCGCTGCAGTGCGTCAGGGATGTTTGCTGAGGCGCGGGTGGATGGCTTTGCCGCTATCGTTAGGAAAAGATGCGCCTCTCTACTCGCTCGCGTTCGTGGCAGTACCAACACTATACTGGGTGTTTTTACTGATCGGTGGGAGTCCCCCATGCTGCAAAGGAGGGTGCGGCTTCATGCCGTAATTTAAATTTTGTTTTTGCCTATACTAACATTGGTTTTTTAAGTACATTGTTACTAACAAACTATGGACCTAGTCTGAAATAAATGTTTATTATTTCCTTTATTTATTTTCTAAACATATAATTTACATTTTTAAATATTTCTATATAAAAAAATAAAAAAAAACATTTAAAAATATAAAACATAGTAGCCCACCGGCATCAGGAACAGGGTCCGAGCTACCGGTGGTCAGGGCTCTTGAGAGAGGAACCTCCTAACGATACGCGCCGTGTCCAGAAGTACTGCTTTCTGAATCAAGCCCTTGATCCAGCTGCCAAGCGAGAGCCTCCTCAGATGTTGGTCGAGGGTATTGGCTATTAAGCCATTGGCCGACACGACTATCGGCACAATGACTGCTGTACTCACGTCCCATATGTCGACAACCTCGTGAGCCAGATCTAGATATTTGAATTGTTTATCTTTCTCTGCTTTCACGAGGTTCTCGTCATGCGGAACCGTTATATCAACAATCATTGCGCGACGCTCCAATCGATCTATCACCACAATGTCAGGTTTATTGGCAACAATAGTCCTGTCAGTGACGATAGATCGATCCCAATACAACGTGATATTACCATCATCGAGAACTGGGTCGGGCACATACTTATAGTATGGCACTTCTGATTCCACAAGGTTGTACTTCAAAGCAAGTTGCTGGTGGATAATCCTGGCAACGAGGTTGTGTCTATGTAAGTACTCTCCGTTAGCCAGACGAGAACACCCAGAAATAATGTGTCGGATCGATTCTCCCGGACGGTGGCATGCCCGACATATGTCAACCGTGCCATCCTTCACAATGTATTTCCGGTAGTTATTCGTCATCATAACTTCGTCCATTATTGCACAGACAAAACCTTCGGTTTCCCCGAATAGGTCACCGAAACGCAGCCAAGCTACGGACGCTAAGAAGTCTACATCGGGTCCGTGTAGAGCCCGATAAAAGCGTCCGTGAAGCTCCTTGCCCTGCCATACCTCCTTGCGATCATTAGTGTCTAATACTCTAGGTTTGCGCCAGTTCTCGTTAGCCAGGGAGAGCGGGGTGAGGCCCTTGTCCACTGAGACCACATCTCGGTGCATCTCCACGTCAGCCTCTAGGAAGTATTCCCTGAGACTGCATACCTCACGGTTGTGCAGGGTCTTAGCATTTAAGAAGCCACGACCCCCACACTTCCGCGGGATATACAGTCTCATCACCGACGACCGTGGGTGATGCATTCGATTTGCGGTCAGCAGTACACGGACCCTCGTATCCAGCGCATCAAGTTCCGTCTGAGTCCATTTGAGTATGCCGAAAGAATACATCAAAACCGGCATGACCCAACCGTTGAAGGCGCGCACCTTGTTTCCGCCTGACAAAAGACTACTTAGTACCTTATTCAGGCGGCCAAAGAAGCGCTCCCTCAACGATTGTTTCATGTCAGCAGTATTGATACCTAATGCTTCCGACATACCCAAATACTTGTAGGTTTCTGTTGAGGAGAGGGATCTAAGGTGTATGGAATCCGAGAGTTGAGTTCCCACGGATTCCATAATCTCCCCTTGCTTCACATGCATGACTGCACATTTGTCCACACCAAATTCCATCCAAAATAAAAAAAAAACATTTAAAAATATAAAAATAGTGGTCCGCCGGTAGCGGGAGCAGGGTCCAAGCTACCGGTGGTTAGGGCTCCAGAGACAGGAACCTCCTCACAATACGAGCCGTATCGAGGAGTACTGCCTTCTGAATCAGGCCCTTGATCCAACCGCCTAAGGAGAGCCTCGAAAGATGGTCATCGAGGCTCTTGGCTATAAGGCCATTGGCCGTCACGACGATCGGCACAATGATAGCCGAGTTCACATTCCACATGTCGACAACCTCGTGTGCCAAGTCGAGATATTTTATTTGTTTCTCTTTCTCAGCTTTCACGAGGTTCATGTCATGCGGCATGGTAACATCGACTATCATTACGCGGCGCGCTGATCGGTCTATCACTACTATGTCAGGCTTATTAGCGACAATAGTCCTGTCAGTAATGATAGACTGATCCCAGTACAGCGTGACATGGTCTTTCTCGAGAGCTGGGTCGGGCACATACTTGTAGTACGGTACCTCAGATTCCACAAGTTTATATTTCAAGGCAAGTTGCTGGTGAATAATCCTGGCTACTTGGTTGTGCCTGTGCAAGTACTCGCCGTTAGCCAGACGAGAACAACCAGAAATAATATGTCTGATGGACTCACCCGGACGGTGGCATGCCCGACACACGTCAACCGTCCCGTCCTTCATAATATATTTCCGGTAGTTGTTTGTCAACATAACTTCGTCCATAATCGCACAGACAAAACCTTCAGTTTCTCCAAAGAGGTCACCGAAACGTAACCAGGACACGGACGCTAGAAAATCTACATCGGGCCCATGAATATCCCGGTAGAAGCGCCCGTAAAGCTCCTTGCCTTGCCATACTTCCTTGCGGTCATCGGTAGTAACTACTACAGGTTTGCGCCAGTTCTCTTTAGCCATGGACAGCGGGGTGAGTCCCTTGTCCACTGCGACCACATCTCGGTGCATTCCCACCTCGGCTTTTAAAAAATATTCTCTGAGACTGCACATCTCGCGGTTGTGAAGGGACTTCGCGTTTAAAAACCCTCGACCCCCGCACTTCCGCGGTATGTACAGCCTCATTACCGATGATCGTGGGTGATGCATCCGGTTTGCGGTAAGCAGTGTACGAACTCTCCTATCCAGGGCATCGAGTTCGGTCTGAGTCCATTTGAGCACGCCGAAAGAGTACATTAAAACCGGCATGACCCAACCGTTGAAGGCGTGCACCTTGTTTCCGCCTGAAAGAAGGCTATGTAATACCTTGTTCAGGCGTCCAAAGAAGCGCTCCTTCAACGATTGCTTCATGTCAGTTACGTTAATGCCTAACGCTTCCGACATACCCAAATACTTATAGCTTTCGGTTGAGGAGAGGGATCTCAGGTGTATGGAATCCGAGAGCTGAATTCCCTCAGATTCCATAATCTCCCTTCGCTTTACATACATGACTGCACATTTGTCCACACCAAATTTCATCCTGATGGCGCTACTGAAAGTTTCAGTTACTTTCAGTAGCTCCATCAGTCGCAATTTGTTGGGGGCAAAGAGTTTCAGATCATCCATGTAAAGAAGGTGAGATATGACCTGACCACCTCTCCTCAACTGGTAGCCTAGACCTGAATCCTCCAGCAAAGTGCTCAGAGGATTCAGGGCTAGACAGAACCAAAGTGGGCTCAGACTGTCGCCCTGGAATATTCCCCGTTTAATCCATACAGGCTCATCGTTCCTCTGGATCTGTCGACATCCTGGATATCGAAGGACCGTCCTCCATTGCCCCATACACGACTCAAGGAAGGCGCGTAGAGTTGCATCTATCTTGTACAACTCCAGCACCCTCATGAGCCAGGTATGTGGCACCGAGTCGTAGGCCTTCTTATAATCTATCCAGCATGTAGACAGATCCTTGCGGGATCGACGAACCTGTTGGCTAATGGCCATGTCGATGAGGAGTAGCTCCTTAGTGCCACGGGACCCATTCCTACATCCATTTTGAGAGGCAGACATAATGGAGTTTTTGTCAATGTGTGTATTAATTTTAGCTCTCAAAATGGATGTAAGAAGTTTATAGACCGTAGACAAACACGTGATCGGTCTATAATTTTTGGGTTCCGCGGCACTACCTAACTTATGGAGCAGGTGGGTAACGCCTGTTGTTAAAAACTGCGGTAAGGACCCAGACTCTAAGGATGACTGGAATTGGGATGCCAGGCAAGTGTGTGAACTACTAAGCCATTTGAGCCAGAAGTTGTGCAGTCCGTCCGGTCCCGGTGACTTCCAGTTCGGTAACGGATGAACTGCTCTGGCTATATCTAAAGGTGTTATCAAGATTGGCTCCATTTCTGGGATAGGTTCACACACTCGTTCGACATCACGCATCCAGTCAGCCTCAGTATGACAGACGGGCACCGACCAGATGCTGCGCCAGAAAGAACTCGTGGCAGCATCATCCGGGCAGCACACGTCTGTCATATTTAGCTCGGGTCGCTCCCAAGCTCTGTGTACCCACCTCTCATCGCTCTGGAACATGCGATTCTGTGAGTACCGATCAACCCGCCGCTTATACCTCCGAATACGGTTTGCCCATGCATAAACTTTCTGCTTCAGGAAGTCAATGCGCTCTGTGACACGGGACATGTATTCTTGAGGACTGATTCCAGTGCCCGAGAATGCCCGCCTCACAAAGCGCATTACACGTGGTCGTGTATTGCCCTCCCTGAAGCAGTGTAGTTTGCCGATGAGTACCCTGGCCCCGTCGATGCGGCGCTCGATCCTGCGCTGCCAGGCTGGTACGGCTGGTTTTGGTCGAGTAGCTACGTCACAATTTGGGAACTTGACGTTAGCTAAACGACATGCCGCAACAGCCCCACAGTACAGGATCGAGTGTGTATCAACGAGGTTCTCGCTACTCTCGAATATATTCTCGAGTTGCAAGTCCAAGGCACACACCAGCGCCATATTTTTATTATGCATGGGTAACCGTGGTAATCGGGGCCTAAGTTCGGTAGGAGTGGATCGATATTCACGAAGCGCATCTTCCAGAACGCTCCTCAATCGGTCGTTGCACTGGCTACTTACCACAGCAACCCTATCACCAGGGTTGAACCGCGGCGGGGTTGCGTCAATAACTGACGCTTGCACCGCGGTTTGTGCCGGAGTTAAAACGATACGGTTGCTCAGTACCTCTGAGCGCAGCCTATCAAGTACGGCGTCGTCCAACATGTGATTGCGTTGGATGACCCGCACCTGATCCGACAGTTGTTGGGCCGAAACGTTGACGGTTGGTTCAAGTACCTGGAACAGAGACAGCATCCCAACACGGTACGCAGTGAGGTTAGTTCTCCTATCTGTAGACCCGTAGTATGCGCGCATGACGTTCTCGTTAATGGAATGAGTCCATCTCATGCGCTGCACACAACCACCGGCAGCGGGGACCCGGCTCGGGGCCGGATGGCCCCTAAGTCCCAAGCTTCTCGGTGGCCGGCCTCTCCCCTGCCGACGTACAGGTGTTAGCGACGCCGGCGGAAAGAAATACTCGTCGCTCGAGCTCGACGCAACTGCCACGGCCGGTGTCACAGCACTCACGATGGGGCTGGATTCCGGCGGCGGGGAGGCGGAGCTGAGCGACGGGTCCGGAGGTGGTAGGCGTGCGCGTCTGGCTGCTGCTCTGGTCAACATTTTATATCTTCATGCTTTATTTTCAAAATTTTCTTATGACATGGCTGTCAAATTATGTCAGATGAATTGGGTATTTTTTTTATATGTATTCTTATCGGTTATATTTCTCATTTTGGAGTATATTCTTATATTTTAGTAATAAAACTGCTATTTTAAAAGTGTGATATGGTTTAAAATTTCCGGTATATTGTTTTACTATATAAATTTAAGAAAATTTGATAAATTGGTTACGAAGACGTTTATTCGACGTTAGTGTTGCCAGAGTATTATTATTATTATTATAGCAATTCTATGTATCAGACGCACAAGTAAAGCACGACCACATTGGGCACCATAAAATATTCTATTGAGCAGAAAACGAAATACAAGGTGCAAAAAAGAAATATTGTTTTCGTAACTCAAACCATAACCAAGTCGCTGACAAAACAAACATGACTAAAAAATTACATAAATCTGAAATCCAGAACACATCATAAAAAAATAACCCTGTATTTTCTGTCGCGCAGTCGGGTCAGAAGTAGGAAAGTAACCCAATCAGATATTAGCTAAAACGCCCTAGCATTCAACTGTACCCGCAACATGTATAAAACAATTTTTCCTCTCACGTTAGGGTCGGTCCACCACTCCACTCATTAAGGCCCGGCTGGCTTTTGATCACAGCACCACATGTAGGGCGCAGTCATTAAAATTTTCGACGCCCCTTTGATGGAGTAACTCTGAGATTTCGTTAGTCTACTCCTTAGAAATGCAAGTTGAAGGAATGTTTTGTTTCATGGTAAGTACGGTATACAGGGTGTTAGGGACAGCCCTCCACAAACTGACAGGGTGCTTTCAGCTCCTTATTTTTAATCATATTCCACCGGTTTATTTTTATTTATTTTTTTCATTTACTCTTCTTTATTTCAATGTAAAATTACATTCCCTGTACGCAGCACTCCATTTACGTAAATAATACGGCTTTAATCAAAAATTCAACAATGGTTGTTGAAACACTCTATCGAACTGAAATCAGCTGTTCACTTCCTGCCTAGCTACAGAGTTCATCGAACTCGTCGTCGCGCTTGACGTTCGCTACGTGCGTTTTGCCACGGTAACGATACATTGCGGATGAGGAAAAAAATCAAATAAAATTTATTGGATTCCCATAACATTCCTGAAA
This sequence comes from Noctua fimbriata, assembly GCA_905163415.1. Taxonomy (NCBI): domain Eukaryota; kingdom Metazoa; phylum Arthropoda; class Insecta; order Lepidoptera; family Noctuidae; genus Noctua; species Noctua fimbriata. Next base: position 4,113,550 of record LR990929.1, on the reverse strand, counting down.
TAATTTCTTGTACTGGTCATCTTAGTATGATATACTGAATTCATCAGCGCCACTCACAGCACACCACTCACCGCACGCCGTTCACGTCTCTTCTTGGCTCCGCTGCGCACTTGACCGCCTAGTGCGGACGCTGGACAAAACGATTACGAGACATCTCCTCCTCTCTGCTCAACCGTTTCTACTAAAGCTAGCGTCACGAGAGGTGTATACAACATTAGTTTCAGTATATGCGAAACCTGTCTAGTATTTTTATGTAAAGAATCTATGTACAAAATTTCAAAACTGTATCATGAAAAATCACAAAGTTATAAGCTTGTTCTGTTACCTATTTGTCCGCACAAAAACGCGGTCACCACGCAGCGCGCGCCTCCAGCGTCGTCTTGAGCTCATTGATAATAATAATTTGGCAATAGGTACCTAAATTATTGCGATAGGTACTCAAAGTCGCTCGGTATCAAACTTTTAACTTTTTTAAATATTTTTGGGAAAAAATGGTTTAAAAATTATTGAAATCGATTCAGTTATTTATTCTGAACAAACTATATTCAGGTTTCGCATATACTAAAAATAATGTTGTATAACAAAATTCTATTGGTGGTTTACAACACATCTCTCCTCTTGTCTCGTCTCCGCTTCGGTGGAGGTCGGTCCTAAGCCAGTGCGCAATCTTTTTGAAAGTTTGAAAAAAGAACAAATGATTGTATAATAGAATACTTTTCAACACAACACGACTCCTTCGTCCAACCTATTTTCATTTCTTGACATAAGGCCGTTTCTGACGTGACGTGCGAAACATCGCCGCTTGTCTCTCTACACTGTCACTCCGGCTAATTGAAAGTCGGTGAAAAGGGGCGCGTGACGTCATTACCAAATGAAAGTTCAGCGTTAGCGTGACGAAGGGCGACTGGCGACTGGCAACTTGATGCTTTCATTATACACCTGTAGTGACATTGTGATGGCGACGGTTTTGATGACAGGTGGCAAAGAATGGTTGAAGATAAGATTTTGTAAGGGTGTGAACAGAGCTGCTTTTGCGCAAACGAAATAACGTGTGTAAGTGATTCCTTAATACCTATTACCATTTTTTTTTTAAAGCTTCAAACTTTATTAAGACACTCTTAAATAAAGTAAAGTAAGCGAAGCGTAGCAATTCAAATATCTGCTACGAAAACGTAGCAGGTGTAGCCGTGACGTCATTGCTACAGCTACGCCGTAGCAACCTGAAAAAGAGTTTGTAAGTACCTATTTATTTCAGTTCTACAGATTTTGGACAATTCGCAAAGAGACATTTGTAGTCGACAAATATAAATTATTATTTTTATTAGTCTAAATTGTGTAGCTACATAAGCACGTTTCACATTATCAAAAAAGACGTACGTAATGATATTCTGTAATATATGTGATCGTCATAAATTAGGGAAAAAATAACTTCGTTCATGTACTATTTTCCATTGTACCAACAATTAAATTATAAATGAATGCCTAGTGGTCGCAAAGCGGTGACAGCTGAGCACGAGGACGTGGATTCGACTCCCAGGTCGGGCAAAGTGTTATTAGTACCCCCCCCCCCCCCCTATTACATAGGACTTTAAGAAAATAAAACACAACATCTTCACACAGTCACCATCATCCATCAGGTCTTATCTTTACTGGATGCGAGGCTTATATGTAAGCCATCTATCTATATTAACGACCTTACACACGGAGGCACTTGGTAGATGCTCTACTTAACGTTTTTGATACGATCTTAATTTGTTAAAATAAATTAAAGAAAGTTTAAACAATTATTTGTCGCAAGCATACAACGTGCATACAAAAGGAACATAGGTACCTTTTTAAATAAAATGATAATAAAAACAACACATTTTTTTTTCTGATGTGTCCCACTGCAGGACAAAGGCCTCCCTTCCCTCTTTCCATTTTCCTCTCTCTTTGGCTATTTGGGCTCAATCATTTTGACAAGAGTCTAGCTCGTCACGCCATCTCCTGTCGGAACCCAATCTGTTGCCGCTGTAGCCCAATTTTGATGCGACATGCGGCAGATGTGGCCTGCCCAGTTCCATTTTAATTTGGCGGCTGTGTTGCAAACGTCTGCTATTTGGGTCGAAGTATACTATTCCTTATACAGTAAAGAGAAATGTTGACTCCATACCACATAATTTACTTTATACCACAAGTCACAAATAAACACATTTGAATTTGAAACAACATACACAAAGCAAAACAAATATTTACAAAAAACAACAGGATGGAACAAAATAGTAGCAGTTGCACGTCGCGATTGCATCAAGAAGGTTTACTCAGCATGATGCTTCTAGAATGCGTCTTGTTTAGTCACTCCAGGTTTGTGAAAGATTTTTTCACACTGGCAAGGCCCCGACGCCCAGGGCGTCTCCCGCGGAGACTGGGACGTGAGGCTCTTTCCCTCATGCTGTCGGTCCCTGCTGTCATTTGTCTGGCCTCTAACTGTCGATAGCCAGAAGCTCGAGAGTGAGTCAACGAGTCTTACCAAGGCTCCAGTCTTCCGCAGAAACTGTTGTCCAGGTCAGACAGGCAAACACTCCATGTAAAGCCCTGGTTACTAGCAGGGTTCTTTCAATTTCATCAGGTTAGATTGGAAGCCGATTCGACCATAATTGGGAAAAAACTGGGCAGTTGAACAACTTATCACTGGTGAACATCACAAGGTACTTGAATTAATCACATTTGAACCAATCCGATCGACTTGAGTAAACCAAAAGTCGAAGAATTGTAACATACCTTACCAGTGCGAGGCCCGGGTCATGGATTATACCTTTCACATAGCGATGGCCTGTGTGTGTCCCACTAGTGGGAACGTTATCAGCTAATTATGCTACTCTTTATTAAAATAACTTTAATTCAAAATAACAGAATCACAAGTCGAATGGCAGACGCTTGCAACGTTGCCAACTTTTCGCTCGATATTTTCAATTTTCCTATCAAAGTGAGGCAGGAAAAGTCTTTTCGGTGGGCACTTCATACGCGACAGCCGATTGCGCTTTGGTTTTTAAAATGTTTTTTTTTTTCATTCCATATAATAGTGTTGTATTATATAACGGGCTGGTGTCCTCAACTCCACGTCAAAGCGCGTATTTTGCGTGCGATATAATAGTGTCCAAAGGAAATAGTTATCTAACAGAATTATAGTATAGTGTTTGAAATGTTGGGCTGTGTTTGGCTAAGGGTATGTTTATATAATTCTATTATAGCACACGTGCCAGTGGACTGTGTCAAGTGGGCGCTTTTTTGATCTTGTGGTAAACGTTTACAATGAGAGAGTGAGAAAGTGAAGAGTGAATGATGTAAGTGAATAATTAGTTGATTGCAATTTTAAAATCATAACGGCTATAAAATTCGTTCTTCAAATCTTTCAACATTGTGCGACCTTAAAGCGCAGCACTGATGACATAAATCCCAAATATTTTGCTAAAAGGTTCTATACCACGCGGTCCCACATTACCACCCACGTTTGACGCGATACATTCGCAATAATTCGTCCACCCGCCACACGAAGACATAAATATGAGGCTATCATCTATCACGAAAACTAATCACACCATCTCGAATTTTCCACTGCAACAGGAATAGATCACGTTTTAACAAATGGTCAGAGCTTAACGGCACAGGACTAATCATTCTTGGCAAGGTGGCGATATTATGGTAGGCTCTGGTTTGTAATTTGAGAGGCCTAAAGGTCACAGCACACATATCAATTCAGAAAGGGTTCGGCACCGTATCGCCTTTCGCCTCGCCGTCAAACAGGCGTCAACCTAACGTAAGCAAAAGGATCAGCAGCTCCGATACGTCGATTCGGCAACGGCTAGGCGACACCGCGGTTACGACTCGCCGACGCCGCGCTCACGCCTTCTGAATGTAAGTCAGTTGCCCTGTGAATGACAGCACGTGTGGCAATAGTAGTGTGCCTAAAGGTGGACGAAGAGCTCAGGTGCGGCGAGACGTATGCGCGGGGACGACGAGCCGTAAGCGAGCAGACCACGCACCGCACCGCGGTTCGTGAGCTTATCCCGAGGCGAGGCGATTACGTTACGATTCCAATTAGTGTGCGTTGCAGTCGGGAGTTTCATACAAAGAATACTGAACGACTCGAGTTGATACGGTATCGATCCCTTTCCGAGTTGATATGTGTGCTGGGACCTTAATTCAGAAGATGAATATGATGTATTGCGTCGGTATGGGTCGTTAAAACGGATGATGGTGATGACGGATCAAGTGTACATGAGCCGTGAGCCTAGGCTATAGCAAGCCATGTCATGTGTGTATAGTTATGTCCAATATTTAGCAAGAGGGTAGTTAATACATAATATTAACTGCCTCGTTGGTCTAGTGGTCGCAAGCGCAGCTGCTGAGTAAGAGGTTAGATTCCCGGGTCGGTCAGTGTTATTGGGCCGGGGCTGCGGGACTGTTCGAAAGAGATACCGCGGTCCTGGAACACAAAGGGCAAAGAAGGAACATGGATGGGTTTTAGTCAGTACAAATCCGACACTCCGCTCCACCCAGAGCTGGTGATGATTTCTCATCCTAAAAGAAGCCTGGTTGATGGCGATAAACTCGCCCCCTATTACATGGAACTTAAACACAACTGGCGAAATGTGGGTGTACCGTTACATACACCACTGCCTAACTCTTCGGGGATTACAGACGTGATATTTTTGTACATGAGCTCATGTACACTTGATCCGTCATCGGCCGAAGTATGCGCGGACGTTTAGTCGGTCGAACTCGGCCGATCGAACCTAATTTATGTAAAAGTGAGCGAATACTTTAACCTACATCGTTTGACAGCTACCAATCCAAAATCTTCCATTTTAAAACATCTTTTCACTCCACATGCTTCACAGTCAGTTTGCGCAGTCAGAACCAGTATCGTCCAAGAACGGAAGCAAAAAGCTTGTAAAAAAGCCGTAAATACGCCATAGCGTGTGATCGTAATATTTTGTTGTTGTATGATTATTATTATATTTTTTTTTTCTTATTTTCATTTCCATTATTATTATAGTTCATCTTTTATGTAATCCACCTTGTTTCCTTAGTATGATTTTCGTGTAACGTATTTGGATTTGTTTATATTTTTAACCTTATCAAATTTAGTGTATGCACCTAGATTATAAGTGAATGATGTGGTCTCCTATAATTGGAAGCGCACACTTGTACCTGTCCCTGTTTAATGTATACTTGCATGTAATTGTGTAGTTTCTGTTGGAGATCCAATAAATAAAATAAGTAAGAAAATTTCAACGGATAAGGAGATTCATCAAACATCACGCCGCCACCAGATATTCACCAGAACAACGACTTCAGTGACATGCCCATGGAAACCATAATGACGCCTGTCAACTAAGAGATTATCAAAACTGTTAAAATCAACAGTATTATACGGTCGGGTATTCTGACACGATTTCATTAGTCAAGCCCAGACTAACAGTTTGTCAGCATAATCTAAAACAATTTTCTACATAATACCGTTAATTACAGAGTTGTTAATTCGACACAGTATTTAATATTAATAGTCGATCGTAAAACCCTTTCCGATGAAGATAAGCCCATGTCCCTCGCTCACTTTACATTTTCCGTCAAATTGCTAACACGTCTGATCGGTATCAGTACGAATTATAAATGATAATTGTCAATTTCGCAAACCGGAATCTCGGAATATGTTTGAAAAAGAAATAGAAGAATATGACCTTTGTAATCAATACGATTCAGCGTTGACTAGTTATGGTCGTATTATTGTAATACTGTATTAGTGGGTATGGCAGTACTACCTAGCTCTGCAAGAGAGCTCATGTTTGAAAAGCAAATACCTAATAACGTGGATTATAACTTATATTGTATGTTACAATATAACTTCTCAAAAAATAATCCTCAATCTTCGTTGACACTTATTTTTGCTTCACCTTAAAAATAAACTTACTTAATTCTCAAAATATAACAAAAATAGCAGCCCAATGAAAACGTTATAACTTTCACCGATAAAGATTCCAACTTGTTTATTTATCAACAAAAAGATAATGTTTGCCAAACTTATAGGAGGGAAATAAAAAAAGATATTCAATCCCTCTTTTCGCACGCTTACGACACTCACCATATAATTTCCCAAGAAGATAGATACCCATTTGCATTATTATAATGAGAATGAGACATTTACATTTTTCTTATATCTTGGTAAACATAACAGGAAACTTATAAAGTGGGACATCCATCGTACTAATGGCCAATTTATGTTAACGCCACTCCGGCGCCTGTCAACCGAAAATAAAAGGGATGCCTCAAAGATAAATTGAATAATGCTGGGAAATCGACGACTAAAAGTTGAAGCATTTTTTTTAAAGCGAGAGCTTTAGAATTGCCTTTTAACGCAAAGACATGCCACTGCCCATGTACCCCGTGTAATACGAGTACGCTATTGTACAATAAGCTTTTCCGTTGAAAATTACAACAAAAAAAACTTAAAAACAACACACACCATCATCATTCTCCTGCCCTTATCCCCATGTATTAGGGGCCGGCGCAGCATGTCTTCTTCTTCACACATAACATCATCATGATGTTTATTATTAATAAATGAATAATATCAGCAGTCACCTCCTTTCTAGCCATATTATCCTTCACACAGTCCATCCATCTTTTCTCCAAAAAAAAAATCAACACACATCATATCTGTAATTTGTGTAGCGTTCCTACTTATTAACGAGTAGGTATTCTTTCTGTCTATTTACACACATCTGTTATTAATTTTGTAGACTTCTTTTTTTCTTACATCGGCACAATAAAGCAACTTACTAATAATGCATAAAACGATGAGCCTCTTCCTCCCAGAACGACATTTTGTTGTAGCTGTTTTTCACCATCATTTGCTTGTTTTCGTCTTCCCTCGTTCGCAGTTCAGAATAAAACACTCTTTTTTATATTCATGTTAAAAGCTATTAAGTATGCATATCCGTTGACGCCATCGAAAGTCGCAACATTTAATTTTAGTTGGTTTTTATACAAAATTTTTTAGACTTTTGTATGCGTTTGTTTATGTTTTCGAGCGTATGGCACTTGTGGGCTGCAGCCGAAAATCAGCGTCAGGCGGTATACCTTTTTTTTTCGGGTGGGTAATCATCAAATGACCCCTCTCGCTCTGGGCGGAGGGGAGTGTCAGACTTGTACTGACTAAAACCCACCCATGTTCCTTCTTAACCCTTTGTGTTCCAGGGCCGCGGTATCTCTTCCGAACAGTCCCGCAGCCTGTCGTCATAAGACGGCTTGTGTTGCCATCTAGCATTACCATTATTAACAGTTTATTTATTTTGTTTAGTTTAAACGTGTTTCTGTTTTTTACAATGCCAATAAACACAATTTTCTTTCTATCATGAAATGATACTACCGTAAAATGCTGCAACGAAAACTGTAAAATAATAAGAATAGTAGTGGGGAAACATTGTGTGAGCCGAGAACTGCAGTAACAAATCTCCACACTTTCGAAGAACAAAAAAATATTAAAACGGAAAGTGTTTTTGTCAGGAATTATTAGAAAACTATGATTTAATTTGCTTTTTTTCGCGCTTTTCTTTCGTCAGGTTAAAGAAGAAGCAAAGGTATGATGCCGCTACACAGCCTAATATGGAAAATAGAAAATGTAAATATATTTTTGAATTTAGAGCACAAATCAACATATTTTTTTTCATAAAAGTAAATATTTGTTTTAAATAATCATGTTTACCTATGATATTCTATTTATAAACACAATTTAAATACTCAAAATATATTTACGCCTTAAAGACAAGACGCGTTAAAAAAAAACAACACCGCCGCCGACTATAGTCATTGAACTCATTTGGACTTAGTATAGTATTTATCCGTAGAAATTTTTATTTCCGCACGTGTGAAATACATTGCATGTTGAACCTAATCGCAGTGCGATATGAACCAATTTTTCAGTAAGTGTATTGGAAAATAAAGAGCCCTTCTGGTCTGAAAATCTTTAAGTGAAGTGTGACTAATAGACGGCATCATTGCCTATCATTGGGTGAAAAAATTAAATGGAATAAGGAGATTCCGCCAATATACCCCGTGAATTAAAAAAATCTGGCCACAATTTTCAAAAAGGTAAGATTATTCAATAACACCACATTTTGACTGGCTCCAGCTCACTGAGTGACAACAAAACTCCTAACAACCCTCTCGTTGTGAACTTGTTTATGAAATCCTCAATGCGAACCTAAAGTGACAATTCGACTAGGCCCTTCCGGAAGGAAGGTCCTTACTTTGCGTTATCTTGTCAATCAAACACAAGGGCAACAAGCACTCTTAGGAACGTCTAAGTAGAAGAAAGCTCTCTCTTGATTAAATAATGTCAAGACTTTGGTTTTGTTTCTGTCTTTTAGGTTTGCGAACGGGAAAAATATGTTGTCAATAATTGAGTTTAAGAATTTTGAAATCATTGATGGATTGCGTGGGAGATGGTATAATGACCCCAGCTTTTAAATATAGGTGTGATGTCATTTTTTTTCGTATTGTTTTCAGAAAACCCTTTTAATTGATACACATATCATGGGGTTGCATAATAAATGAATGATATGGCTCGAAAGGAGGTGTCTGATGAGATGACGAGTAATAGAGAAGTATGGAACCGACCCCAAATGAGTTGGGACAAGGGCAAGAGTATGATGATGATGATAACCAGTCCACTATCAACACTGGTGTCTGATGGTTGCATAAAACATAACCAGTCCACTATCTTTAGGAGTCCGCCATATTGGATTTAGAATGACGTCACTTAGCTAACCATGCATTGTCATCCAAACTTAAGGTGCATGCGAAAGTTCATTTAACCAATTATGTTGATGACAACTACGTCAAAATGGCGAATTTTTCAAAAAGGCCTCTGTTTTTTCCCAGATGGACGGTTGACCGGGTTTTAATCTCCGGATATTAATTACTTCATCTTTTGCAGTCTGGTATATTGTTACGTAGGAACGTTTATATTTTTTAATTTTTAATTAAGTATCAACGGGGCAAAAGGAATTGGGAAGGTATTCCCACTTCATTTTATGGTTCAAATATGGTAAAACTCTGTGGTAATTAATAACTATTTTACTGATTTATAAAAAACTGCATTTTAGATTAATCTGCCAATTTTGTTGCACGAGGTTTTTATTGGAATTTAGTAAAAAAAAGTTTTTGTACAGAAACTGATAAAAAACAATCTGACCAAAAATAAATATTTCCCTGCACCTCCATGTTTTTAAGATATATTTGCTGCGCCTGTGCCACTCGTACCAAGATATGTACACAGGATAGTTGATTGAAAGACCAATGAAAACGGACGGACGCACGGAAATTGGAAATCTCATGGCGTAATAGAAATTCACTGTTCAACTGCAGTATGCAGCTTTTTGAGTCTCCACTGGTCCATGCAAGTAACTTTCACGTGTTATTCCCAGATATTTGCTGTACCTTACCAATTTCGGAAAAACAAAAAGTTAAAAACTTTCTTCATGTCTGCCCTGTTTATTTGCGATTCGTGTTAAGGGCATTACATTGCTCGATGACCTTGATGATTTGATCCCTGTACTGGTTTCTGTTGACTTGCCCCGCACATTTCGCAAAATTTCGGTTTTTATATTATTATTATTATTTAAAAATATTAAAAGAAATAACAGAAAAAAAACAATACAGATTGTTAAGTATATCATTACGTATTTGTTGTTACAAAATTCATGCCGATCTATTCAGCCGTTACAGAGATAATTTACAATTAAGGTTGAAAAAGGACCTATTTTCTACGATTAACCAAAAAAAATTGAGAAGGTTTATTAAAATTTTAAACAATACAATTTATTTGTGATGAACTTAACTATAACATACTTTTTTACACGGAAAACGCACGAAGGGATTCATCAACAAATTTCTTTGAACATACGCTGTTTTTGGGATTTGAGCCATGTAATGCCCTTAAGTACTGTATGGTGTCGGACGTAAAGAATAGCACCATCCCATATCTTCCCGTGGGTGTCGTAAGAGGCGACTAAGGGAGTTACCAGAGAATGGGCAGCAGCGTTCTCTGTGCTTTTTTAACAACCGTACTGCGATCGCCAACCCGCCTGCCAAGCGTGGCGATTATGGCAAAAACCCCCCTTTGGGGGAGGCCTATGTCCAGCAGTGGACGTCTTTCGGCTGAAATGATGAATGCCCTTAAGTTAGGTTTTAAGGTCTGCCGCTACTCCGAACATTTGCATAAAGACCCGAGTTTCTTTTTTCAGTAGGTATCAATTTAAACAAAACGTATACTGTCACTTACGGAATATCTTCCGTGATTGTTCGTTATTTTGAGCTCCCGATTTTCCGTTCTGTTCCGTTTTTATCCCGTAAGTGACAGTATAAGTTTAGTTGTAAACCGTGAAAGCTTAAAATAGTGTTTGAGGCATCAATTAACTTTTTAATTTCCTAAAAAGAAACAACCTTAAGTTAAAAAATCCGACCGGGGACCAAAAAATGACATGTGATGACAAATCTGATTCAGAGAGTGGCATTGATGATTCTAATGATTATAATTCCTTAAACATACAATTGGATACTGACTTGCAACTTACAAAAATCTTAAGAAGAATTTCGCAAGCTATCTTACACTATCCCTCTTAAGTGATTCATGTTCAGCGGCTCAAGCATAGGAGCGGATACCAGAAATGATTGATGGGTGCAAGAGCTATGTATGGCAAGCACAATCTACTTTCAGGAAATTACAACGTTCTTGCAATTTTGAACTCTAAGCTCTACTAAACTGTAAAAGACCTATTAAATCTAGATATGGCATATAGAAGTTAAGTTTTTTTTTTTGTAGATATTCATTTCTGTAAATAACGATATACATTAGAAACAATAAAATAAAATAACCTTTACTTAACGTACTAACTGGGTATAACGTCGCTCCATGTAAAATACTGGTATTCAGCTGCATCCGGTTAGACTGGAAGCCGATCCCAACATAGTTGGGAAAAGGCTGGGCAGATGATGATGATGATGAACCTTAACTTACAAAAACCTAGAATATATCATCAATAAACTCCTCACCGCTGTCAACTGGTGATGTGTTAGTGTGTGTGGTAAACTAACTTCACTGCCTGGATGGCCGAGTGGTTGCAAGCGCTACTGCTGAGCATGAGGTCCCAAGTTCGATTTCCAGGTCGGGCAAAGTGTCATTGACTTTTTTCTTCAGGAATTTCTCGGTTACTGCCTGAAGCACATGGGACTTGATCATAACTGGCGAAATGTGTACCATACTAAGTATGGTTACACCTCCGCTTCACTCTTCGGAAGAATACAGGCTTACTTATATGTTTATAAACAAAATTAAATATACTATAACCAAATTATGCCGATGAGCTTCAAGCTATTCTTCACAAAAGTTCAAATCAAAACATGCCAAATATAAGGTCTATCTTTTCATACACGAAATATTTTAAGAGTAATTTAAAAGTAAAGTCGCCATAGCGACGAAAAAAAAAATATCTGAGTGTTTTTTTTTTTACGAAATTATTATTATTCTAAATTTTTTTGTGACTTTTTGCATAAAACCTTTACTCCCATATTCTAACAATGACAGTACGTAAATACGACGTAGTAAACTAGCGTAATGGATGTTCAAAAATAAGGAGCTAGTGTTTATTTTGTGGGTCAAGTAATTTTAAATTGTTTATTTTTTATAAAAATATACTCACATAAAAATGGCCCTTGAAATGGCTTCGTTATAGCCGTTAGATGATTCCCTGAAAATATTTCGTGTATGAATAGTTAGACCTTATACAAAATAAATATATCCGACTTATACTCAGCGACCGTTCTTGATAATTTAATATCCAACAAATTGTGACAACCGTAATTCCGGTCACAATTCAATGTAGATTAGATTACGGGATCCAGGTTTAAGCGCAAATATACTTTATCCTTTTAGATTAGAACCGGGGAACCGCATCCGGGAATTCCGGGGTATTGTATACAGCCGAAATGTTACGGTGAGCAGAAATGTTGGCATCTGCGAATCCGAATATCCGATAGTGTTGTAATCTAAAAAGGTGCTAATATGTCTTTATTATTGATTTAAAAAAAAGGAGGTGGTTCTCAATTAATTTGATGTTTGTTACCTCGTAACTCCGTTATTTATGAACCGATTAAAAAAAATATCTGAAAAGATATACTTTCCGATTGGTCCCATAGAAATTTCATAAAAATCGGTTCAGTAGTTTGGTTTTTTGTTTCTCCTTGGCCTATGTTGACATGATGGTCCTTAATAACTTCTAGTTACTACGTAAAATTAATTTAAGACAAGAATTTGTATGATAGGTATAACTGACAAGGGTAAAAAAAAAAACATATTGCAAAAATTTAATCGACTTCCAAAAAAAACGCAAAAAAAAAGTCTAAAATAACTTTACTTTCGGAAGTCACCGACTACTGACTGAGACAAATACAACCTTATTGTTGACTCAGAGAGGAATAAGGAGCCAAGAGATTATACAAGAACGTTCACAACTACAAATAATTACAGTGCCCTTAAAAAGGTCCAAGGTGCCCTTTGAAAGTATGTAAAGATCATAGAAGGTGGCATTCTGTAGTTTCGGCCTACTCCTATGGGCAAAATGCGTTAGTTTTTGTTTTGTATGTATAAAAAGTACTTTTACCTGGACACGTAGTATGAATGTGGCTATATGGTTACATCTTATTTTATGTATCTACAATCTATGAAAATAAGCTTTACTTTAGGGAAAAAGAAGTGTATTTCTAGCCGTACAAAGAAGCGGCATTGGAACTAGTGCCGCCATATTGTTTTTCAACAGCAGTCAATTATCAACGTCATTCAAGCGCCAAAATATCCTTGTATGTGGCATTTTATTAGTGTACATGCATCATCATCAACAGTTTCTTGCTATTTTTTAATCTGATGTATTGCATTTTATATTCCTCCTCGTCAATACCTACATTTTGCTTTCCTATCTTCGACCCCGACGTTAATAAAACGTATTGAGTGAACCTGGCTTTACAAACGTTAGGGATGGAAGTGATTTCAAAGCAATACTCAGGAGAAATACATTTCTAGTGTATACTCAGGGTGACCGCAGACGATATACTCATAGGATTCTGTTGAAATATACGGAACCCATTATCGAAGTTATCACACAACTTCATCGTTCAACTTATTTTTCCTATAAAAGCAAAGCAAGCTATCAAACAGTATAATCTTATTGTTAAGGCAGTAAAGAAACTGGCGTGCCTAAGACCAACAATACGGCAAGCCCATAAGGCAAGCAGACTGTTCATAAATCCTAACATCATGAAGAGTAGAAGTTTAAGGGCAAGCCATGCTTTTAGGCTTGTATGAAAGTAATGCCATCGCATGTGACTAAAAGAGAAATAAACATAAATGTTGTTGGATCGAGAGGAAGAGCAAGACCAAAGAAAAAATTGAAGGATTGTGTGAGGAATGATATGAAGGAAAAAGGAGTAAATGATAGCTTGACGATTGGCAGGGAAGAATGGAAGAAGAAAACGTGTTGCGCCGATCCCAAATAACGTGGGACAGGGGCAGGAAGATAATGATGAAGTAAAGCCACTAATAGATCACTGTCATTTTTACTGACCTGACCTGACCGCAATCTAAAAGCAACGTTAACAAACAGAGAAAAGAGATCACTAGCTACTACTAAAGATAGGTACTGTATGTTACACTCACATGGCCCATTTTACATCGACAAATATCGGGTACCGTCGGCTCTAACTCTCGGATCGGATGTCTCTCATCTCCTTGCGCTGCCCGGTGGAACTAACTTCGTTACATGCCTACTTCCAACAGTAGTGCTTTAGGAGATAGTTACCTTCAGGTCAGTTTGCCAGAAAATACGTTTGTACTCGATCAGAGAGGGCCCGATACATTACAGGTTCTGGGCAAATTTAATTTCGAACATGGCATTAAATTACCGGTAAAGTTTTTCACTCTGTTTTCATATTGGTTTTTTTTTTTTTCTTAAACCGGCGTCAGACGCTTTATCCGTGATCAGTGAACGGTTCACTCAAATGAAAATTAGTTTTTGTTTCATTCCACGTTCGCACAACACACAAAATTGAATATCATCTGCTCCTTTCATTTTCTTTTTCGATCATTCGCTAGACGAGTGAAAACTGCGATAATCCAAAAGCTATAAGGTTAGTTATCAATCATTTTGCGGGCAGTCGTTTCCAGTGAAAAATGTCGAACAAAAGGCAAAAATGTACGAAAAGTGAAATCTGTCTGATATTGTCTTCATGAGTATTTACTGTAGTCACGCATAGGTAGACCGTTTACTAACGTTCCTTGTTTGTAAGTCAAAACTCGACAGAATTCAACAAATCCGAATTTCTGTCTACAAACGTATAAACTTGCTTCGGTTTTAATGTTTCCTACATAATATATCATGTTTCACCTCACAGAAGCAAAACTTTGTGAAAGCAACCTCAATGACAGCTTTCCTCAGAAATTCTAAAATATAAACATTATACCTTTATTGAAAGGGCTCAATATCAGTTGTACTACCTACTTAAATCTATGCAACGAATCGGTAGATATATCACTGAACTTGTCAGAATGTTACAACTTAACATGCATTAGATAAAGTCCCGTTGAATTTAAACTAACTTCTGTTTTAGATGAGACGTGACTGTAAAACTTAGTGAACTGCAGCTGGGATCTTATGTATCTGTTTCAATTCGGATAGAGTCGTCAACTTTCTGGAACCCTGTATATACCTACCTATCTGTAGTCTTCTTTATCGTGTGGTTAGTGCCTTACCTGTTGTCAGAGTTTTTATGCCGCCTATGGGCCTCTGACTTGGCTTTACATGCCGTCGAGAAATATCCCTCAGACATGCTGGTTTCCTCACGATGTTTTCCTTCACCGAAGCAAGTGATAATTATACAATACGCACATGAATCCGAAAAATCAGAGATGCGTGTCTTGGGTTCGAACTCGAGACCTATGACTTGGCAGTCCGACTGTCACACCACTAGACTATCACTGCTATACCTATCTGTAGTGATATCCCACAAATAGTTTTACTATGCAGACAGGGTGGAAGGGACACCGACGACGCACAATCGGTAACCTATCACGTGTTCAGTACATAATTCTGAACCACCCCACATAGAAAGTTTTCATCGGTTATTAAAAAAAAACAGCTGTTTCCTACAATAGTGCAATATCTACACGGTCAAAATGTATGGAACAACTGATTGTTTTTTTTTCATTATCGTTGAAAAATGTCTAGGTGACCATCCATTGGATACACAGTTTGCCTCGGGAAGCACGATAAGCGGTTGGTCCCGTCTGTCATTTGTCATTACACGTAGTCAATGGCTCGAAAATCTGGCAACCAGGCTTACCAAGAGATATCGTATTACCCAGTGCTAACTGGGTTGTGGAGGGACAGATAGGCAGTCGATCCATGTAAAATACTGGTAATCAGCTGTATCCGGATAGACTGGAAGCCGACCCTAACGTAATTGAAAAAAGGCTACGTAGATGATGATAAGAATTCTTGTAAACATTCTAGGTACTCTCGCATAGATGGCTGAACGATCGGCTCATCTTGCGACTTCTTTAGTTAGAAAACTTCATAGACAAGTGCTACTCTTCGTAGCACAAAAGAAAAAAAACAACTAATCAAATTAAAAATAATAAACTAATCAAAAGTCACCAGCCCCTGTAGCATGACCACCGTAGACAAGGATTTCTTTGACGGAAGAATCGACAAAATGACAGATAGTGCAAAGAAATCTGTCATTGTCTCGACACAATCAAAAGTCACCAGCCCCCGTAGCATGACCACCGTAGACAAGGATTTCTTTGACGGAAGAATCGACAAAATGACAGATAGTGCAAAGAAATCTGTCATTGTGTCGACACAATCTGTCATTTTGTCGATTCTATCGTCAAAGAAATCCTTGTCTACGGTGGTCATGCTACGGGGGCAGAAAACAGTTTCACCTTTTTTCCCGCAGCTCCTTTAAGAATAAAACATTCAGACTTTTATGACAGAGCGGACATAATTGGGTGGACACAAGCCTACCCTACAATGTACCCCAATAAAATTGTTTTATTACCTCACTAGTAGGTGCCCCTTTAAGATTTCCATCACAATCGTGTCTGTCCCTAGATTAATGCGTAGGGGCTCAGAAACGGGTCTTTCCATACATCTTACGGGCAGCTGACTGTACCTGAGATTACGCAACCTTGCTCCAGAGAGTCGAGTCCGAGATCCCATCTGTCAACAGGAAAATTGCGGGAATATATAGGGTTGAGCGGGAAGCTAAGTACTTAGGTGTAAATAATATTTACATACATAGGCGGAGAGGTAGATATCATACTGAATTTAGGCCAGTAAAAATAAAAAAGAGGTGCTTGACATGAATGGAGTGCACCATTGAGTTTCTTGCCGGTTCTTCGTCATAGAAAACGACCAACCCGAACCGTGAACTTTTTCTCGATGTTTAATAAGTGCCCATGTATAAAATAAAATATTTGGTTTTTAAATGTTAATAAAAATACTTGACAAGCCAATACTTGATATTTCAATCAGCAACCCAATTGCTTAACGCACTCACTCACAATACCCTTCATGTTGAAACGGATTCATAATCCATTGCAAATCTGCCTGTGGAATCGTCACAATGAAAGGGACTGTGATACAGAGTGAAGTTATGAATCTGCAGATATATGTGAGACCTATACAGCGTGTATCACAAAGGTCACAGACCTCTCAGACCAGATACATATGGTTGAGTAGATATTGAAGTTTTGTACGGGACAGCTGATTGATTGGCGATTACGATGTTAGTCTGATGGAGAAAGTTGTTCAGTTTAATTGTCTGTACTACACAATTAAATATGACCACACCCTTTATGTTACACGCTGTATACTATATAGCATACCTTCTATAGGAGGACTAACAACAATTTATTTTCCCAACCGAATCTGTGTGAATGAATCACAACATTTATGTTATCACGTTGCTTCACAATAACTATCAGATTCTCCACAAAGCCTTTGTAATAAGAAACCTCGCCACGATCCCTAGGGAATAAAACTCGTTATAGTTATGACAAATATTTAACTTTCTATTTATTATACAAATATAATTTAAACATTGTAGCGTCTAGAGAATTCTGATAATAGTCGGGTTATTTTCTTAATGGGGGTTTTATCTCTATTCGATTTATAATCGTGGCCGAAAGAGGAGAATCGAATTACATAAGACGATACCACGGCGGTATATATAGGATAGCCTAATAACCGCCAATAATAATTTGCGAATTTAGGGTTCCACCCTCTTTGCTGCCAGAATACCTACTTGTAGGTAGACAGATTAATCAAGCCTACGAGAATGTACCTACTAAAATTTTAAGTGCAGATACTTCGTGCCTCTTTTTTTTAATTTGAAATTGGAAGATAGCGCCATTTTAGGTCACGAAACGTCAGTAGCCGTTTCCCGCGACAACTTTTTTATCAAATCAGTCCCGAACTGGCAAGGCAATACATTTTTAGAGCAACCGTACCTAGTTGTTTACAGTACGCAATTTCCACACAAAATAGAAGCCGTCGAGTTGTTATTAGTATCACGTCCTTAAACCTCACAGGATTATTCGCATCACGCTTTCGGATAGCTTTATCACAGTTATCATGTTGACGCAGCCTCCCTCTTCCCTTTATATTATTTTGTCCCAGCCACTTGGGAAGAAATTAAGGTAAATAGAAATTGGTTTATATTTATAGCCTTAGATAATATCCACTGAGCCTAATCTTTAGGAATGATCTTTAATTACCTAGGTACTTACTGAATTAAAACAGTTTTATAAATCAGATATTTTTTGTCTGTCTTGATCTAAAGATGAACAATGTCACGCACGACTACACGCGCCGTAACTTCCTTCGCTGGAAAAGTTGACTTGGCACGACATTTTCTATAAGCTTAATGTTTTCTGCATTCGATGTACAAAGGCACCTGAAATAGTGTTTAGGTTTTATTTTTTATTTCATAATATCAGGCCTGTATTACCTAACAGAATTCGGCAGTGGTATACGTACCTATTATAGTGATGCCCATAATTCGCCTGTCAGGTATGCTTAAGTCCCATGCAAAAGGGGGCGAGCCTATTGGCATCATCATCATCATTTCAGCCGAAAGACGTCCACTGCTGGACATAGGCCCAAGCGTCGCCACATTGACCGGCCCCGTGCGACTCGCATCCAGCGGATTGGCATTGCCCAGTTACAATTCCAGACTCCGATCTAGGCAAATTCCTAATGAAGAACCCAGTAATACTGTAATACTGCCCTTCCTGCGACCCACATTGCCACGGTCAGTAGCTGCTCTTGGAAATTATTTATCACTTGCGTTTGATTAGATAGCTCGCGGCTTCACTCTCGTTATGTATGGAAATTAAATATAGCCTATAACACGTTAGTGAAAGAATTTTCGGAAACGAATCAATAGTTCTGAAGATTAGCCGCTACATACAAACTTACAAACAAATTTTACCTCTTTATAATACGTATTAGTATAGATGAGCCTGCTATGTCCCACTGCAGGGCAAAGACGTCCCATTCCCTCTTTCCATTTTTCTCTCTTTGCCCATTTGGCCCAATCCTTTTGGTAAGAGTCTAGTTCGTCACGACATCTCTTCTGGGTCTACCGTGTCGCCGGGTTCTGTTGTTCGGGTCCCAATCTGTTGCCACTTTGGCCCAATTTTGATGCGACATGCGGCAGATGTGGCTTGCCCAGCTCAATTTTAATTTGGTGGCTGTGTTGCAAAGGTCTGCGATTTGGGTCTTGGATCGAATTATACTGTTCCTTATACGGTCAGAAATGTTTGCATGAGAATGGTTTATTTTTATTCTAATTCTGTTACATCCACATAACATTACTGTTCAGACTAGAAACGGGATATTTACCATGTTTACTGTTTTTGTTGAGTTCCCGATATTTCGGCGATGTTGCAAGCACCATGATCACGGATAAACTGAAGTTATTGCGGGTGGGTGTTTATGAGCAGACAAATCGGTCTACCCTCTTTCTTGTTTGTTTTTTGCACTCAGTACCGCTACCACTGTCACTCGCAACTCGATTCTGTTCCCGACACACGAAACTCACTGTGTCCGCTCGCGAACTTTTTTCCGCACTTTTCCGCTTTTTACACAGCTGAACCACTGGATTCCAAGCTCTCGACAGTTGAAACCCATCTTCCCGGTTGAAGTTCCTATATTTGGTAATCTCAATGGCTTCTCTAACCAGTCTAGCGCCGAAATATCGGGAACTCAACAAAAACAGTAAACATGGTAAATATCCCGTTTCTAGTCTGAATAGTAATGTTAGTGACCATGATAGTTTAAAATCTTAAATCCAAATAACAGATATTATTTTATTAACTAGAATTGGAGAGCGACCAGTTGCGAATCCTTATATTATTACAGGACATTAATTAGTATGTTTTATTTCTCTTATTTTTCTATTATTTATTTTCCCTATAAATTTAAATAAAATCACAGTGTCCTAAGCAATTGCCCTGCAGGTTGGTACTAAGATTTATATGATAATGGACTTAATTAAACGCATAAGGTTGAGTTTCAAACGACACTTTAATTTGAATAAATTACAAGCTGATTATGTTAAATACCTATTTTCTACATATACATTTAAATTTTCCTTCAGTCGCGCGTAGACAGTGGCAGTTTGACAATGTTTCCAACACACAAACGACAGACTAATTATTAATTATAGATATACCTACCTATCACAAATTATATTGCAATTTAATTGGAAGGTAGATTAGAAATCCATTCCTATGACGTCATGGGTAATAGCGAGTATTAATAATATTATCATTTGAATACTTGTCGAGATAAGTCGTTTGTGTGTAAACAACTCGACGCTTAATACAAATAGGTACATAGTCTCTTGTGCGCTACATATCCGTAAATACAATATCCACTACTTTATAGTTATATAATTCTTATATTTTACACGACTTGAATATAATATTCTCTCACCAAGTTTGTATAATACGTGCAATACAAGAAAAAAATTGTAAACGCTGAATAAAGTGTAAGTATAGTAAACAACTAGGTATATAAAAGGCATCTGAGTTCGTAAAATAGAATTTTAAAATGTTAAATAACTAAAATTCAGAAAAATACACAAGTGTTTTTTATCATTGCGAAAAGATTGAACACATTATTTTACCGAGTGGAAAACGCTCAATGCAAATCATTATATTCTTTGAGATTCTTGCAGAACCGATAGATGGCAGCACAAACGTAACAGACTTGTCACATCATCGAATACGATATTATATAAATAATTGTAGGCAGAATAGCTTAAAGTCCTACTTTATAGTTTGAAAAAAAAACAACGAAAAAAATGCACTTCCGTGAGCTCTTTCCCTCCACATTTAATATTGCTATAAATTCTTATAAATACCGTGAATATTGAGCTTTACATCTCTCTTCGTATATTTTATAAATTCTAGGTTATTATTATTAGCCTGAACTGTCCCAATCCTGGGCTGAGACTTCCCTCCTTCATTCATTCTAATTCTTAAGACAAAACATCTAAGACGTCCCTCTATCTTCATTCTACTTTATCACCTAATAAATAGTAGGCACTACAATGCTTTAATTATTTTCTACGGTATGATAAGAAAACGGGCAGTAAGGTTGTAGTTTTTAACAATGACATTGAGTTTACTTATTCTATATTGTCTATGGCTACCGATGTAATTATCTATGTTCGAAAATATGCCGTCGGTCCACTGGATGAAAAAAGACCGGTCCATATCGAGATCTATCTCATTATTGCATACTAAGGGTGCGGATACACGAACGCAATTTGTGTCCATAAAAGTGATATTCCATAATAAATTACGAACTCTTTCGTGAACTTTCTTATTGTTCACGATCAATGTTTTGTAGAGAAAATCCCACTGAGTAACGTTCATCTGCCCCCAAATATTATAATGTTATTATTCCGATCGTGATTAGTAAATTTAGTATTCATAGGTACGAAATACATAATTACAATTAATTAATTATAATGAACTATAATATTACAAAGAAAATATTAAGAAATCATTATCTCTCTCTTTCAATTATAAGACAAACATAGCAATAATTGAAAAAATTATAAACTATATCCAAAAATAAGGATCAATTTAGAGTAAGAACGTATTTCGTACCTATGTATGATTTTTTTAATCCAACAATCATAATATTGAGTAGTACATGTAAAGCAGTGTACAGTCGCGAGAACCAATATGTACCTATACCTACAGTTTCCTAAATTTTAAAGCAATTTTCGCGAGAAATATCGATTGCATCTTGGAGATAGGATCTTTTTCATAAATTGAGTTCCAAAATACTATGTTCGTAACAACATGAAATTCGTAATTTTCTTTATTTCTTTTTTCATCTTTCTTATTTTTTTTTCTGATTACAGAACAGGAAGCGAAAAACACTTTTAAAAGTTGTAAGTGTTTACATATTGGTACGTGTGACTGTTCAGTTTATATTTTAATACTTATATTCGTAAAACCCACGAGCCGATTCATAAAAAGCACGGTTTTTATACATTTATCTCACTTTTATAATTGAACACATGAAAGCTACTATTAAACCATATTTATGAATATAACATTACTGAAGACAGCTTATTAGATCAACAAAACAGAACCTTTCGAATATTAAAACTGCCGCCTACTGCTGCCTGCTGTATTATTTAAACTGCTTATTTGACTGCGGTAGTCAGTTTTTTCTCCATAAAGTCACACCCAGAGGTTTGTTCATGAATTACGTTTTATCGTATAAAATATCGTACTTCTTAATTACTCACAAGACTTTGCGAGAGTAAACATACCTTTTAGCCACTACTGAGTTCTAAACGTCGGCAAGCACATCCTGTATTTTTTTTTTTTTAATAAGGTTCTGTTTTCTAATTGCAAACATAACGGTTCTGAAAACAAATACAGATTAAACTGAATTTTTAAAATTAATGTCAGGCATTATCACCATAGTATAACAGACTAAATGAGAGGCATACCGCATCCATTTAATCTTAAGAACTTTGAGAGCAGCTTTTCTTATTCAAATAAACACTAGATTATCACAGATTAAAATTAATAAAAAGTTTGAAGTAGTCAAAATATTGAAATCACAGGTTTATCTTTACAAAAATCATAGTTAAGATCCAATTAAATATTGCATCACTTCAAATGATCACCATCTTCAAAAAGATCCTTTTATAAATATGTTTAGTGCTAACTGCAATTGGTTATTACAGGTGCAAGTGAATTTAACTTAAACATAAAAACTCTTAAGCCTAAAACAATTAAACAAGATAAAATCAATGGCAATTAAATTTTTTTGGTATAATTCATCAGCTGTAACTTCTATAAGACCATAATACCCCGTAAACGAATGTTAATTTTAAAATATCTTATGAGCTAATAAATTCAATTGGCTTTTGGAATAAATATGCAACAATAGACAAGCTTAATTTTTAACTACATATGAGAAATATTTTGGCAATTCCTGACTATAGAACTACATATCGCACCTTCGGAATAACAAACTCACAAATAGCCAAAACTGCAAAATCGAGTTTTGTATGCCAAATTATCTCTGAACCATGCCAAAACTTGGAGCAACAAAGACATCTCCGAAAGTATTTCAAAATTCTACTAGATGACGCAGGTGCCTTTGTGGTTATTGGCGGTTTTTCCACGCGTTTTGGGCCGACAAAGTTTCATTGGACAGGAGTGCCCCCGTGCCCACGAGAGTTTGACGTGCGTTGGAGCTACAGCCACACAAATGTATTTATGGCCATTTTTATTCTCACTTATTGGAGCGACAAGAACGTATCTATTTTTAATACATTTAACTAAATAATTCCTGGTGCAACAAAGTCACAATTCAGGACACTTTTTTTTGTCATGTCTTTTATAACGATTTTTTTTAATAATTCAATATAAGTTTTTTACGTAAAAATATAGCAAACAAAATAAACAATTAATTTTATAAAGATTTCAAACCTACTGTAAATAGTAATCCAGAAATGAGGCAAAAAAATGCGAAAAATAATTTAAAAGTCCACTCCTGTATAATTTAAAAATGAGCTGTTATGACTTTGTTGCACCCAAGGTGCGATATTATGTGATGTAATCAACTATGGACCTACTATTATAATCAAAAAAATCCATATAGTTTCAGACTTTTTGCATGGGCTACAATATTATAGTTTTCTGTTATTTACCCTAATAGAATAATCTACTCATTACAGAATATTAAGCTTGTTTCTTTCAAAAAATCTCTCTTTTTTACATAAAATTATTGAATCTAGAAAATAGTAAGGCATGATCCAAAGTAATTGTTCTAATGAAGACAGTATTCTTTTGGCAGTTAAGTGTATAAAGGTGAACCTGAAAAATGCAAGCATTCTCTTAGATATTAATGAAACGCTTAAAAAAAACAACAACTCACTACAACCATAAAAAAACTGTAAAGAAAGATGATTTTAGACCTTAAAATGACGATTAAATATTTGCGATAAAATATTTGCTTTTTCGATCATCACATAAACATTACAATTAGACTTTTGCATAGTCCGTTTGCCACATCACCATAGCTCGAAAAAAAAGAATTGAAAAATTAAATCAGGGCCATTCCTGCTGCCGTAATTTTTTTTTAAATATTAGACAATTTCACAAATGTGTACATGTTAGCACCAACAAGATGGACCGACCAAATTAAAGACCCGGCATCCGGTTGTAAGAGACACGCTGGACAGAAACCGGTGGAGGCAGATCATCCGCTCCAGATGCAATTCTGATGCTGACCACGATCCTCAGACATGAGGAACCGACCCCAGAGAAAGAGTTCATAGTATAGCACTTTCTTGATAATTGCATTCAAGCACCAAAAGAACCATACAGAACTATACTCAAAACAATGAATGTTTACATCACAGCATAATAAATGTCTGAGCCGCATGCTGCCTTGTTTATGGCCCAGGTGTTACAAATGATACCAAAAAGGCAGGTAAGCTAAAGAACAATAGCAACATCTGGTATCATTATAGTACAGTTTTCATTTAGATGTGGTGATTGACACTGTTTGCATTTAGGCACTGGTTTATCTAAATCCAACTTTATCCCTTTTTCCTCGGCCATGTCTACAACATAACTCTTCAACTTGAGGTCACTGAAATTGATAAATTAAGAAGATTAACAAACGGTATCATGAAGGCTGGCACCTGGAAGGATATGGGGCAGGCCTTTGCCCAGCAGTGGGACATACAAGGCTAATAAAAAAATAAATTAAAAAAAAAACAAATGGTATAAAAGAATTATGGTTTTATCAACATGAATAAGATCTGAGCCAAATCTGCTGGATCTAGAAACCTGAAACTTCTCAAAAGTTCCTTATGTAATAAAGCAGAAGATGAAGTTAATATTTTTGAAAAGTCATCTCAAAGAAGGAGGAGGTAAAAGTTTGTATGGAATTTAGATATTTTTGCTTGTAGGATATCTCATGCGGTGGGATTTTTTTAGAATCAGTTCTGGTTTACAACAGTATGTAGCTATACATATAAATTTTAAATTGTAACTGCAGCAAGGAGTTTTTAACAACAAAATTTCTTTTGAATGTGGAACACAATAGTGATTGATTACAGGACACACTTGACAAGTCTCATTTGTTGGCTCAAGGAAGTTCTCAATTGAGTGGCTGAATCTAAGAATATATGACTAACTGACTAACATTGATTAAGTGTTATTTAAATCGCATCCAGACGATATTATTGGCATCGCTGGTAAAACCTGGATGAGGTTGGCACAGGAACATGGAGATAGGCACAAACAAAGAGAGGCCTATGCACAGCAGTGGGTGAAGTTGAGCTGAGGATGGCACTAACCTGAATTTCATACATATACAGCATAAGCAGCTCAGCATAGCCATAGTCAACAGAACGCCCAGTGTAGTGAGCACCATATTCATCAAGCTACAATCAACCATTTTTACCAAATTGTTTTTATTCCCAGTCTGAAAAAAGATTTACACTAATATTAGTTAAAAAAAAAACTTTGAAAGTACGTGTATTGTTTAGCAAAATATTTACAGAAATATGCATAAAATCACTGGAAACAAATTATAAAACAACGAGCTGAATAATTAACGCAAGCTCTAGTTAAAATACTGTGAATGCATTCGCAATACTTACTTTTTACAGATCTCTAGATCATAATTGAATACTTAAATAGGTACTAATTATTCGTGATCTCTCATTAGATTTCATAAAATCACAAACAACAAATCACTCAATGATATTGGCCAGATTCCAGAATAGAAAAACGAAAACACCCAAGCTTCTGTCACTGTCAAATGCACATCAAAAATCTCAATACGTCATTAAGAAGGCATCAATGGCTATGAAGAAAAAATGGGTCGGCCAATAAAATCTCTACGTTGTCTTTTATTTCGTTCAAAAACTTGTCTGCTGCGGGAAATCCAAACTTGTTGTCTGCCATCGATACGGCTCTGAAGATTGTTATATGATGATGTTTTGAAATTACTTGGCACTTGGACTATCGGCGTTAGGCTTTTACACAATAAATAAACATACTTACTTGAAATGTTATTTATTCCGCCAATAGTATGTAAGCCTGCATTAAATTAAAAATAATAAAAAAGCAAGAAAAAAAAATTGTATTAAGCAACCATAACACCCGCTGGCTCCACAAGGACACTACAACTTTCAGACACCCCCGGCAAGGGCGAACGCTTTGGACCCGTATTCTTAGAGCTATATTTTCTATTCAGTTTCTTTGCCAGAGCTTTTACATTATGTTTCAATGTCCGGTCCCTGGAATTCAAAGGGAAAATTATACCGTCATCTTCACCAGACTCCGTAGCATGACCACCGTAGACAAGGATTTCTTTGACGGAAGAATCGACAAAATGACAGATTGTGTCGACACAATGACAGATTTCTTTGCACTATGTCATTTTGTCGATTCTTCCGTCAAAGAAATCCTTGTACGGTGGTCATGCTACGGGGGCAGGAGTATTTCTATAGATAGAGAATAGACTTTGTTTTGGTTTATCTTCAAATAATTTAAATGTGGCAAAAAATGCACAGTCTACCCCCGTCGAAATGTGCGTAGGTATAGACCTTAGACCAAAGAATTGTTTGTCTTTGTTTCATGTGTCTTTGTTTTCTTGTTTCGTGTGTCTTTACTAAACTTTCATCATTGTTAGTACCAATTTTACCTACCGTTTAAACCAGCACTTCTGCGGGCAAACAAGGAGTTGCTCTACCTGCAACATGGTTCGCATGTTCTAACTAATAACATGTAATTACTTCATCAATGACACTTACGAGTAATTAATACGGCAACAGTATATGCAGGCGGATACGACACAAACGCTAGCACACGCCATGAAGAAGATGACTGAGATAATGATCCCTTTAAAGAGTTTCTCCCCTTCAAAGTAGATTGACTCTGAAAGCAAAAAAGGCCTTAGTAAGAGTTCATCTGCTCTACCGTAAGTGAAGATCTGCACTAGCTTTCTCCTGCATTGCTTTTGTGCATGACTGGCATGGAATCCCGTACGTAGGATGACTGCATGACGATAGTCAGCCTTAAGCTAATTAAATCTGAACTCCAACGGTCAACTTTTAATACACATGGTCTTAAGCACAGCAGAAAAGCCTTTGGAAGTCACTGTTCCACGGTATGACCGATCACCGACCGACTTGATCCGTATGTCGTGACGATATTTTAATGTCAAGCGACTGTTTTTCTGTTGATTCCAAGTGGGATATGTGGGGAAGTAAAGAAATTTGCATGTCAGTAAAAAGTTATATACGCAAATAGGAAGGAACACGCCATGCATTGTGCTACAATTTTGCTAAACCTAATCAGCAGTAGGTGGAGTATTATGTGTTCAAAATATCTACAATTACTTAGTGGGTTATTGCCTAATGAATCACAAAAAGCTTTTAAATTCGTCCTCTCTCTTACTTACTTGCCATTTCATCATCAGCTTGAAACTGAACATCTGTAAGATCAATTTTGTACTTGGATTATGGTTATTTTGTGTTCTAGAGATGGAGAGCTCATGTGTCTCAAAAGAGCACAGTATCTTTTGTCCTTTAATTGATATTTTGCCTCTGATTTTCCAAAACAGTAACCTTTATTCTCGTTGTGTTACAGTTTAAGTCATTTATATCTGTGAAAGGACTCTAAGAAGTGGGCAGGAGTTTTGATAATCATACAACTGTGTCAAACAAGTAAGTACGTATGACAGACTTCAAATGAGAAGAAGGCATACCAGAAGTAACCTAAGCATAGTTATAGCTAGTCATTGAGAAAGAGAAGCCGGTCTTTTAAGGTGCTTGATGCAAAACTTTCCGAAAATGCTCCAAATCGTGAGGGAGTTGTAGACTTCTTGATTAGGTGCAGATGTACTGTAGGTATCTTTTATGTGTAACACTTACTATTTTTTTCATATACTACAACGACTCTCTTCATTACTTTCTTGAAATTAATAAGACACCTATCGGTAACGGCGTCGTAGACATACATTCTGAAAGTACAGACGGTTCATTTTAGTGACAACAAAAATTTACGATCATAAATATTTAACAATAAGGTTACATACTCTTCGCAACCGCATTTCGATTCGCAAGGTTGCAGAACCTGTGGAAAGAGAAGAATAATGAATAAGGACACATAAACAGAAAAACTAGCTTAATTATTTTGATCTTTACTTGGCACTCCGCGATGATGATGAGAAGATGAAGGAAACGTGGTTACGTGGCTAGAAAAACCTTGGGCATAGTTAAGAGACCCACCCAATACAACCGAACAATTCGTTCATGGAAGAGGGTACAGACAGACGTTATGTTATATACAGAGGACTGTTTGAGCTTTTTGTAAGAACTTCTCAGGTCATCACTTATGTAATATAAATACTTGTACCGAAATAATGTGAATTAATTTACTTACGCCATTGTCTGTTGCACCTTCAATAACAGCTTCTGCAACTGTTAAAACCGAAAATATAGCCTATTACTTTTCAGAACTTTACCATAGCCGATAAACAAAGGGGTTTTCTTGTAAGTTTTAGTCTACAGATGAGATTAAATAATTGTTGGTGTTGGTGTTTGGTTGTTGGTTGTAATAATAGAGATTGTCCATTTCAGTAGCCATAATATGAAAGGTAACTTACAAGTTATCGGACACAAAATAAGAACAACAAACAGTAGCTTCATATTAAACATCTTCTCTGCCACATCTGTCCTTACTTTCATAATATGTATCACTTTTATTGAAATTTTTACGCGTCCCGATTATTTACGGCGCACATTACAAAACCTCTGGCACAAAATTACCATCTGTTTCTATTAATAAACCACTAGAAGTTACACTGTGTACTATTATGTCTTGAAGTAGGTATTAATAAACTACTATGAAATATCACAAATAGTGAAATTACGAACTGCTTGCACCTTTCAGTCTACCAATATTCGTCAGTTCGTCTTAGCAGCGTGGGTACCGAAATAGATGCATGACCTCGTAGCCATTCGACTAATGGAGTTATTTATTAAATCTCCACTATGTAATCTTTGTATGTTTAAACTCAGAGTTACACAATATTTTGTTATTGTCTTAAATTAACATTAAAATTGAGTTTCAAAAATTGATTTTTTAAATGCTCGATGAGTATTTAAATGTTGAATCGGAAAATTGTTCGACCTCAAATATTCACCAACATGCTGGTCAAGGGACTCTGAACAGACCAGAAAAGTAATTTTACGAAATCTGACAATACGATATTGATAACGAGTATATACGTAATAAGCATATCATAATCAGCCTTTAATGTTCCTAATTCTGCGACAGAGACCTCCTCTTTGAGAGTGGGAATAGACTGTAATCCACCACGTGTGCCCAGTGCGGGTCGGTACACGTTAATGATAACGAGTAGGTAGACTATAAGTATTTGAAAAGTCATTAATGACATTAAAAAATCCCACTACCCTGTGACTGTCCTTTGTCTTGGTATACTTAGTGGCTCTAATAACTTTGTAGATAATAATTAATCTGTAAAACATTATGTATAATGTATCTGATCACCTATTCATCCAGGTCATTGGTGAATTTCTTGTCCATTAAAAAAATTTGTTTATTTCCCTAACACCGACAATAAATTTAGATATCCAAAAAAAATTGACGTATTAAATAAATGCACAAAAAAAAAATATTTTAAATTTTACGGGATTGGTTCTGTCATTTGATTTCCCGCTTCGCAAAGTATCATTGCGCGTAGAGAAACGTTAATTTCCGTTCAGAAACACCCTCTTAGTTTTTTTTTCATTTTCATTACGGATTTAACTTTTTTTACAAGATAATAAAAAATTTAGTGTTAATTAATATTTTTTAAAAACAAAATAACTACCCCATCTATTACAGTATTTCAATGTCCATATTTTCTAAGTTGATCCAAGTCCAACGACAGCAATGGGTGCAAGTTGCATGCAATAAGTAAATAACACAGACTGGAACTATTGCGATCTCTTTCTAACTTGTTAGAAATTGGAGTGTTTTTAACGTAAGAGCGAAGTAGCAATCTGTTTGACATTTTGTTCAAGTACGGTGGGTGCTTGCAACGTAGCTCGCTCAACAAATTGAAATCAAAAAACCAGTTTATTTACCGACCACATCCACAACGCGCGCGTCAAAGGTTTCGTCATTTCGTGCCTAAATGTAAAGTCCGTGTTTTCTCACAGAGATTTAAATCACAAATTCTTTCTGTGGAGTTAAGTGCAATTATTTTTCGTGCGTAATTGTATCACAAGACAAGAATTTAGAGTGATACTAACTATTTTCGAAAGTCCTCAATAAAGTACCCATTTGGATTGCTAAAAAGGTGTGTCGTGGTTCGAATTTTGAATCGTGAGTAAACTTTTGTGCATTCACGTGAAAAATACAGGGTGTTTTGTTTCGATGAGTTTGTGTGTGCAAAAGAGATGTTAATACGAAAAAGGTGTTCAATCATTATACATTGATTGTCAGTTTCATAGTTGAGTGATCTTCGTGTGATTTGTTCAACGAGACGAGTTCGCAAGGTAAACGTGAGTAAAAGTTACGCTAAAATAACTGTTTCAAGCCTTAGATACTAGCTGTTCACTGTATGGTTCAATTAACACGATGAAAAGTTCCCATTGGGTGAGTCCAATGAGATTTTAATTGGAAATCATTGTTGTGCATTCCAATAAGAATGATAATAATAAGATACAGTGGGCCGAAATGTTTTGATTTGACATTCCTTTGTGCCGTAACGTTACTATCGAACGAAGACCGGTTTGTATGCTTTAATTACACAATAATGTTTATGAATGCAGTCGAATGTCGATTTCGCTAAATATTCCAGTTTTGCAACTAACTTTTAGCGGTTGCAGTCATGAAACATTGACTAAAGGCATTGCACACTATTCTAATTCTTTTTTCAAACTGTCTAATGGTCAACTTGGTACCGAGTAAAATAAACCTGTAGAGTGACCTCATTTGACCTTTACCTAACATCAAAATACCAGTGAAAAAAATAACTCTTACACCATTATCACAAATATTTACTTCTTGTGTCTTAATTCCTGCATTGCTGGAAGAGAAACTAAAGAAAAAAACAAACACAAAAGCTACCAAGAACTTCAAGCAGTATGATATTGTCTTGGTCTGTTTCCAAATAAGAATGATACCAATATCTTCAATCACTGAAAATCTTTCAATAAGATCTTATCTGCCCTGTGTGTATCAATGTATCACCATTAGAAATCCAAGAGTTTAACACCTATTGTTTAGTTATCTGCGTCATGCTTAATCCCGGTTATTGTCCCATAGATGTGTGCCTCAAGACTCTGCTCCCACCAACCAAGCGCTCATCAGCCCTGATGTTGTCCGGAACATTCCATGAAGTTGGCTGACATGCAGCCATGGCCAGTGGCAAGGCTCTGTATTCAATAGCGGTTGTCGCATTAGGCTTCATTTGCTTCGTAGTTGGTGCTATCGCAGTGGGCCTACCAACTTGGGGCAACTTTGCTAGCTGTAAGTATTATTTAGTAATATACCCTATTTATGAACACTGAACCTGTGGTAGATGATGCACGTAGCAAACAGTCTTACCAAGGGGTATTGTATTACCTTGTGTTAACTGTGTTGCAGAGGTCATATTTATATAGATAGACGCTCAATGTAAAACACTGGTATTCAGACTGGAAGCTGAACCCATCACAGTTGTGAAAAGGCTAGGCATATATGAGATGATGCCGAGTTCTTAATTAATAATGCTTGTCCGAGTTTTTAGTGGCCAAAGATTGACATGGTTAAATAGTAATGTAGCTGCGATTGCGCATGAGAAAGTTCATCATCTACAACAGGCTTAATGTTTAAAGAAAAGCAATATTAGTCATAGCTTTTGTATTTTGTGTAATAATCACCAAATTCATTATGTTAAGTGAGATCTCATTAAAAGCTAGGAAAATAAATAGAGCATTTACTTAATAACTGCAAAAAAACTATAACAAAGTTATGCACGGCTGATTTAATAATACAGCTCCAGTATTTATCTAATTGGTCAATTAATACTGATCATTTCACAGTCTAATTACACGTCATATGCTTGCACACAGCTTAAACAATATGAAAAGAAAAAAACTGTCTGGCATATTATATTACTTGCATTAACGAACAATACAGAAAAATACAATGGAATTAAATGAATCAGGCAGGCTTTGTTTAAATGTAGGCTAATGTATCACTCTCAGGGTTAGATGTTGGTAGCAAGTCTGTAGTACTACTTTTTTTTAAATGCCTTAGTCTTTCTGTCATCATCACATTATAGTATGTCATGAGGAAAGTTATGAGTTTTGTTTTGAGTTTTGCTTATAAGAGTAGGGGAAGACCGAAGCTATATTATATGGCTATTATGGGGTTACTACTGAGATGACGAGAAATAGAGAGGTATAGGAAAAACATGCAGCGTGGACCCTAAATAAATTGGGCATGTGCAGGAGAATGATGATGTACTACCAAGCTCACTGACGGTCTGCCACTTTTCACACTTATGCCCTAAGTAATAAGGTTGAAAAGTAGTTAAGCGTCCGTGAACTCGGTATGTTTAAAATTAGAATACCATTTTACTTTAAAAAAACATCAAAGACCAAAAAAAAATTTAAAAAAAAAATCTCATTTTAAATAAAGGAATTGCCAGTATTTTGTATCAATTGTTGTTCATGAGTTAAAAAGTTTTACATTGGAATTAACTAATTTAGCATGTCATATCTTAGTGTGTGCAAATGAATACTGTATTGTATAATAAAATTAAACCTTTCAATTGGCCAGAAATAGTCTTAACATTAATTCATGTGTGTAATTAATAAAGTGCAGTTATTTAAGGAAATAAATGAATCTGTAAAATAATAAATCTTTTATAGTTTCCTGAAGGCTTAGTGGTTGAGAAGACAAAGCATAGCCAATTAATAGCAGATTTATATGGATTAATCTGTTGGTTGATATACAATAATATGATACACTTATTTTCCTCGATTTTAATGAGGTATTCATAATAACTTCAGATATTTCCTTCTTGTCATATGTTGTACAGGGAAAAAGATTATTTATCAGAATTGTTTGTTTTCAGTTTCCTTGAAATAAATACAGAAATATCAGACATTAGAATTCAAATTATTACGACAACTAATCAGAATAGAATGTTACATTTGTACTAAAACACAATAATATTTGATGAGATAAAATACTGCCCTTTTACTTCACACATATCTCGAGGAATAAAAAAAGCACAATTGTTTTGTAAATAAGTAGATTATCAAAACGATAGGCAAACTAAATAAGCAAGTCTTTTTTGGAAGAAAATGGTAGGAGTTGCTTATTCAGTCGGCCTATTCACTTTAATGTCACTACTAGATAATTGCTTTGCACCTAGATTTGTATAAATGAACTAATTCTTTCAGATGACTCTGACTTTCAACTCTCAGTCCCTGGGTACTATTGTAAGTATTAAAACAGTTTCTGGTGTTGGGTTTTAATGAAAAAAATCTTTTGTTCAAACAACAATAATGTGGTGGAGGTTTTATTCAACTACCATAAGCAAATAAATAAAAATAAAAAAATATTTTAACCCTAATCTGGTAGCTCTATTTCAAAAACAAAAGGATAGTTGGTAAACCAAGCCTACTCTAATTGGTTTTACATACACACTTGTTATTCTTAGGTATCTACCAATAGCAAAGGGTAAATTTTTGTAAGAGGTAAGCCGGAGTACATATCTTTAATGTGATTATATTATTTGTCTATAGAATACTGACTGTGCCATTTTTCAAAGGGAAGCCGGTAGGAATCGAGTTGTATGAAACCTTCGCCACTGGTATCTACCTAATATTGAAATGATGCACCTAGATAGCTATTATTTATGTTAAAACTACGGGTTGGAAGAAAGCTATAATCAGAAACGTGTCTTATCTCGTAATAGTTTCATCAGTAAATAAATAGCTGCTCGTCTAAAACCGGTTTGGAAGATAATAAAAGGTGTAGCAGAATACGATGTAGACATTTCTATACAAGTTATATGCACACCATACCTATCTAAATATACCTAAATAAATAAAATTGGAAGTGTCTGTTTGTAATTTCAAAATAATAGCTTTTTACTGAATGCATATGAAAATAATACGGTAATTATAACAAAAAAAAAAAACTGTTTGTCTGTCTGTTTGTTCCTGCTTATTACCAAACGGCGGGACCGGCAGATAGCTGATGTTAATAGGAGTAACTTAGGCTACTTTTATTTTAGATTAAAAAGATTAGGGTTACCTGCAAAAAAAAAAAAACCCATGAAATTGTTAACAAAATCAGATTCGAATATGAAAGTAATATTTTTAAAATAATTTCACGCGGACGAAGTTCGCGGGCAACATCTAGTACCTACAATAATAAAATAACCTAATCTTTACAATCTGGAAGTTAGTATTTTAAACAGGTTTATTAGTGCCGTCCCACGGTTTTCATGATAACATCTAGCTGGACATTTGTTAGCACTCAAACTGCCCACAAGAACTCACAGACTATTCTTTTCTAAATTTAAATCTGCGAAGTTGAAATAATTCGCTCTTTAAAAAAAAAGGTTTGGCTTCCACGGCACACCTTCTCGGTCCAAAAAGTATAAAATACCAAATCTTGTCTTTACTTTTTTTTTGTTTATACAACCTTCATGCTTTGCTATGTAAACACGAAAACTAAGTGTGCGTTGTATGGGTGTGTGATTGTGTCTCTTTTATCTTGGGCATACAACGGAAGTCGCAGGCCCAAGCTCAAGCGCACCAAAGTAGGCCAAACCACGCTCCTACCTCCGTCTACTGTTACCTTTGATACCTTCGCCTTTCTAACGTACCTTAGTTATTTATAAGATAACATCATTGATTGCCCGTCAAATCTAAAACTCTCCTCTTATTTGCGGGAAAATTATACTTCAAATGTTTGTTATTTTCGTAGAATTGTGACAGTTAGCCATTTAAAAATCCATCTCGAATTTCTACCGTAGCTACATTTAACTTCTCGTTTGAAAATAAATTGAAACAAAAACCTATGACAATTTTGTCTCAAAACTAATTTTCACTTTTGGGTACCTACTTCCTTGCTCAATAAAATTAGAAACTGAAAATTAAAAGCATTATGAGTTGGTTAGACGTAGTTTTTGTAAGTTTTGTTAAAACTGCAAGTACTGTATCAAAATAAAGCTTAATTTTAAACTGCACTACTATTATTATAATTAACTCGTAGGCTGTTCTCGATGTTTACTTGGGCCGGTATATTCAGTGCATTAAAAAAAGAGGCACGCCCGCCAAACGGGTTATTGACCCCGGAGACCTTTGTGACAAAACTTGTGGGAGATGTGCCAGCGGTCGCTGTTATGGAGTTGATTCTTTTTTTTTTTTTAATTTATACAGCCATCGTGCATTCAACCTCGTTCTAAAATATTCAAATTAGTAAATCGTGAATGCTAAAAGCTAAATCACTATATTCGTCACGTACGTTGTAACTATTGTAAGGTGAATTTAATTTTGATTTTCGATCAACATTCACATCACATGGCTTCAAAAAAGTTCTTTATTCTTCGTTTCGTGATTTTGAAAGGTGAATTAAAAAAAAAAAAATGTAATATCCTGCCGGTAGTATGAATAGAGTTCCTCAAATACGCGTTCATAAACCTATTCTTAAGATTGTTAGATTAAAAGGCTTCGGTTCTAAGCACAAAAAGATCCTACTTTCAATGTAACACCGCAACCTCCGCTTTGAGTTCTTCACCAAACACAAAACAGGTCTCACGTTCCCATCCCTGAGAAATTCGACCTTTCACGGTCACTTAAGTTTGGTCCAGACCGGGCATTGACTACCAAAGTTTTGAAATAATCTACTGCGAAAATAATGAGAAATACATTACCTATAAAAATAAACGTTCACAATATAACCATCCGTTGTAATAATAGCGTAAAATTAAAGATAACAGCAGCCTTCTGTATAATAGCGCCATTAAATTGCTTCCCAGACGACAGGCTATAATTCACGCCCACCGTAATAACGGTATCATCTTAAATAGAAAAACGATAGCTTATTAATTTAAAATCTATGCATGTCTAACAAACTGTAGAAAGCCGTTGCTGCTGTTATCTAACCACAATATCGAGAATCACTTTGTTAGTATTTTATTTTTCAGTAAAATGTACGTGCAGTAGGGCAATTACACATCAAGGTCTCAATTACCAACCACTGTATCGTAGGTCACATGACATGTGTTAGATTTCCCAGACATTGTAATAAATAATTTAGCTTACGAAATAGTAATTTTGTACGAACCTAACAACGGAAAACAAACACCTAGGTAACTGGACGACCTATAGCGGGGAATCATCATTCTGATGAGAACTTGAGACTCGCACAAACCAGGGAAACATGCTGAAAGACAACACAAAAATTATCTAGTTTCATACTCATGTTAACTGCTGTGACACTGAAGGAGAAGGATCCTATCGAAACAATTGACACTAGTTTCATAGTCCTTTTAGCAAATTTGTCGATCAACCTAATAGAAACTGGCGAAGTATACCAACACAAGAAAGTATTTCAGTAAACTGCGAACTGAAAGCAGTAAATCTGGCAATATTTCAACTCCAAGCAAGCTGCTCCAAAATTTGTCTTAAGATTGATGCAATGTTGTATAAGTTACTATAGTGTAACTGTTATCATTCTGCCGGTACCGAGCCATCAATGGTCAGCATGACAGCGCCATTTTTTTAACTGACAGGCAACGACCTCGCCTCAAACGCCAACACGATACGAAGGTCCTAAGAAAGAATATTTTTTCCACCAAATGTTTTTGTTTAACGATTAGTCTTCACCGTCTTCATTGTCCGTGGCATTGATGCTAAATGAAGTGTCAAGTCTGGTATTTATAACAATAAATTCTGTAACAGAGTATTATGCATTTCTTTTTCAAGGATTATCTGGTTGTTGATTAATTACAATGCGAACGTCATATAATGACAGCTTTAATAAAATGAAATATTTCGCCGTTTAGGTTTGCAGTCTTTTCAGACTAGTAAAAAAGAGCCTCTTTTAAGTCGTGATCTTCAAGAAATTGATATTTTGTTCCACTTTTCATGCTTCATCTGAGCAATATTGGACGAAGCATTTTCTTTAAACGATTTTGTTTTATAGCTATTAATACTTTTGATTTCATTGGTGTTTTGGATAATGTTTCTAGGTGCATAGAAACACACTATTGCTCCTTAATCTAGGCTATCAGCTTACCGGGACTGGCCTGGATCGTAAAATTTATCGTTGCACTTTATGACTTATTGTTCTACAGAGTTCTTTAGCGTTCACAGTTATATTCTGCCTCGCTGCTGTAAATTACAATCGCAGTCACGAATACCTTTAAACACTACTATGTTGATCCATGTCTTCGAATGATAGGCTAACAGACAGATAATTACATACAAATATTTTTGTAACAGGAAATTCAAAATCATCGTTCATCGTCAGTTTACGATCAGACTTTTGGTAATGATTATTTTTAGGCTTCCAACACTTTCACAATTCTGCAACTTGGGTAAAATTTCAATATAACTTTTAACTTTTTTATTGCCATTCGTTCCACTCCTTACTTCTTTACTAAGAACCGTTGTCTATTGGCTTCTACCAGTGTAATAATATTAAATTGAAGCTTCCATAGACTATTGAGTATCATTGATTTCGATACGCAGTTTGAATTTTTTTGACCCTCGTAAACGACCCATGACTGATCTTAAATGACAGAAATCTTGCGTATGCTTAGATGTAGCAAATATCAGCAATACTACTAAAAGATTTGTGAATGTCTTGTTGCTATGCTGAACTCTTCTTTGTTGAAGCTTCTTTTAGTTCAGCAATATATTTTTTAGTTGCTTTTTAGTTTAATTCCCATTATTCTTGTTCGTTACGTCCAATTACATAACGTTTCAATATACAAGTCCAGCCAAGTGCATTGTTGACCCGAACAGTAGGTGAATGTCGGTCATCGTGTAATCAATTGACATATGCCTTGTGACTCATGCCATCATTAATGAAGTGCATACGGCCAACCTAATGATCTGATTTCATCATATTCTTTCTATGTTTTAGCTTGGCCGTAATACCGCATTTTAAGTTTATACTCTTTGAACATAAAACGTGCTTCTTCATTATAACTGTATTCTTCAATAGTCACATATTTTTTCACTAGTCGTTTTTTGCCCTAAAATTGCGCTTAGAATACGTCCGGCTACCTACTGTTATTGTTACCTAGCGAATTTAAATTCATTCAAATGGCTTGTACAACAAGTACAAGTGACAATAATAAGAACGACGAATTGATTAACGATAGGTTGCAATAATTGAGTTTTCTAGAAGCTATTATGTAACTAATGATCTTTAATGCATGTCAGATACTTGGTATTAGAAACTCAACATTTAATTACATTCTAATGCGCCATTCGTGAAGCTATTTTTCTATTGTTAAACTACGTTCGAATTAAAGATTCAAAGACATGAAATCAATAAAACCTTTTCCGCGCCACGTCTTTACTGGAGATGGAGGCTAATGGAAACTCAGTTTTTCCTGTTATAAAAGGACGAAAGACTGAGGAGAGCTAGCCAAGTCTCGTTAGACAATTAGCAAGGTCTCGTTCGCAACACACTATGAATTAAATTAGTATGCAGCCAGGAAATCGTGACGAGGCCCTCTGTACTCCTCTTAGCGTGTCGCCGACCTTCAGATTTGCAGGCCTTCAATGGGTTCTGCTCAACTAATAGGCTGATTGTCATACTATTCCTAAACATGGCTATTTCCCTCCGCGAAACACGACCTTCTTTCAAACTCGATGCGTTCAGTAATTGTATTATGTCCATTCATATTGAAACACCATGTAATATTGCAAGGTCTTTTTGAATTAGTTTCACTTACTTCTTTCGTAGTTCGGAGTTCTACATTTAGTAGGTACATTTACTAATAAGTTATGTCAAGAGATTTCAATGGGTAATACTTGTTGAGTAGCTCGTTGCCTATATTGAGGTCTCATAGCAAACACGTTTTGCTTTGTTAAGGTATTGTTACGTCAAAATCTGTTTAAGTTATGTGGATATGTGTGGGTGGTTTTGAGGTCGTCAATGATTTGCGTTTCGATGCCAAGTCAATATTTTTTACGTTACGTCACATGTGTGTCTATTGAAATTTTTTAATATCTCCTTGACCTCCTTCATGAGTAGTCAATTACTTATGTCTAAGTAGGTTGTTATGTATTCTGTAAAACCGTTTACAGTCATTGGTAAGGCGCCATAAAAAATGCATGCATGCCATGCATGAATGAATTCTATTCTCATTAGAGATAGCCTCATTAAATACTTGCATACTAACAACTAACTAACGCGGTGATTAAGATTTATATTGAAAGGAAATTGGAAAACCGTAAATGATAGCGAAATGTTGCTTATCAACGTAATTTCGCGGCTTTCCAGCAATGTTGCTCGAGTGCCGGTGGCTAGTTTCCTATATTTATCAAGTCTTGCCACTTAAGTTAAGCTTGTGATTAAATCTTGAAGCCAACGTATTTTGCTCTGACGTAATTCAGTAGCCTTCGGTGACGGTTTGAAAATTATTTTAATACTTATCATCCTTAATTGATTGTGGAGCATTTCAATTAACAATGCACGGCTTATGGTGACGGTTTTTAGAACCTACCTGGTAATGCTTTATGTAACATACACGACATTATCATCAGTAATGATTTTCTAGAATACTCTATCGAACTGATTTCTGAGTCCTCTGTTGAAATCAGATGTTTTAAAAATTTAAATCATTAAGAGATGACTCGGGAATTCGGGATTCAAAAGTGAGTTCGATAGTGACTGAAGATTTAACTCATCACAAGTTAAAACAACATTTCTTAACAAGTTATTATTTTTTATTTCGAAGATGATATTAATGTACTTTTTCTTTGTTTACAGTAGACAATCCGAACTTCGACCAGGGCTATTTCGGACCATGGCGCGTTTGCAAGAAACTGCTTTACAACCGGGAGAAATGCGGCACGGACGTCTCCAAGTTTCATCCGTCGAGTAAGTTACTTATTTGCATGTATTTAAGGACAGATTCACTTCTCACATGTTGTATGAAAGCCGAAGATAGCAAGCTCATTGATTACATTTTTCTATTATTAGATTCATTCAAGCTTTTACTAGGGACCGATCTTATTTCTCTTAGTTCATACTGGTGAAATAGAATTGCAAAAAAAAACACTTTTTCTAGAATAGCGTTTTCAAAGTCACAGACAGATACGGCGCTATAACCTTACAGATAACCTATGTATCTCTATCGTTCATATTGATTTTGAATCGTATTCCATCGTGATTGAGCAACAAACGATCAATCCAAACTTTTGCATTTATGATATAAGTGGGATTATCTAGTTCACTCTTGAGCCGTGCATTAGAGTTCTGTTTCTTATCCACGAGTAGTCACGTATGCGATTGCGTTATGAACGGAAAATCAAATAATGCTGTCTGACTTAGAATAATAGTGATCTTTCTGAGGAAAATACCATGGAAGTACCAACATGAACTTACTACCTACTTTTTGACTAGTTTGCTATTCAACGTGGTAATGGTGCCAGTCTTCGGGGCACGTTTACCAATGACAGCGATGTTGAGGAGTGCTTTGACGCCTAAGCATCATTTTTGTTTAATTTTGTACTTTTTGTAAATAGATAGTTGCGTTATAGGTAGGTGTTGTACATGTACCTACCTACTTCATTTAGTATTTACTATGGTCATAAAACATCTGCTGGTTCACACATTAAGGCATTGGATTCGGACCAATGATACGGATGTTTTTTCCCCTAAGTAGTTTATATTCATGAGTACTTTCACCCCTGAATTCAAAGAGCTTTTAACGCTGTTTTGTGCCTCATGTTCCAGCGACATTAATTTTCAGCTGTGCAGTTAATGTAGGAGATGACCTATTTTTGTTGGCAACGCCCTTATTTTTCTTTGTTGTCATTTTATGCTAATTTACTAATTGTATTCGTTTATTCAGTAGTATTTAGTTTCGATGCAGCAAAAACTGATAAATTAAAATTATTAAATTTATATTCAACACTTAGATGTACATAAATGTAACACATATTCTTGAAGTTTCTTCTTTAAAAAAATGCAATTTTTTTTTATTTTTTATTTTTAAATTATTATTTTAATTATTTCATTTTGCATATAATATTTTAAAGTAGAGACACGTAATAATATAATACGGGAAGCCTAAAACAGTGAAGGTAACTTAATATTTTGCTCAGAGGGGGAATGTTAAAAAGGAAACAGGCGTCGTTCAAACGGAAAGTCAGGGAAACGACGTGCGTTGCTATAATAATGCCTTTGCCTTTATTGATTATTTTCGAAAACAGGACACGCTTTGATGGCTTTGTTCCATAGTTTTTATGTATTTAGGTTACCTACTCATATTAGAATTTGATAACGTGAATTTTTAAGTTAATTTTACGCTGAGTTTTAAAAGTCAGCGTGAATTATTATTTTGTCTCTACACTCAGGGAAACGAATTGTTTTTCTAATATTATACTTTAGAAATACCTAATACGTAGATTGTTGTTTCTTACATAATTTAGGTAGCTAACCAATCTATACAAATCAATAAAATTGAAGTGTCTGTTTGTAATATTATTAATACAGCTTTTTACTGAATGTATAAAAATATATGGGACTTATAACAAAAACACATTTTTATACATTTTTGTCTGTCTGTCTGTCTGTTTGTTCCGGCTAATCTCCGAAACGGCTGTACCGATTCTGAGGGAACTTTTACTGGCAGATATCTAATATTATAAGGTCTAATATAGGCTACTTTTATTTTATAATAAGAATTAGGGTTTCGGGCAAAAAACTAAAACCCTTGAAATTAATCGGTAAGTAACAAAATTCGATTTAAAAAGGGAAGCAATATTTTTTTAATAATATCACGCGAACGTAGGTCGCGGCCAACAGTTAGTATAAAAGAATATTCTCAGGCACAGCCATAAAATAAAGCTTGGGAATAAAAAAGAAAAGTTGTAAAAGAGGTTTAATATAAAGCTGGGAAAGTACTTATACTACCTATCATCTCAAGTTGTCATAGCCAATATAGACTAGACATAGATTACTCGTGAAAGTCTCGATAAAACAGTTCCAACGACAATTACTTCAAAAGAGACAGTCGGCAAGCTAAGATCGAAAATAGATAGGAGTATCGTTTTCTTTACGTTTTCAGACCACTTAGGAAATTGGTTAGTTCTCTAATTGAATTGATATTTAACCACTCCTCTGTTTATTTTACTAACAATTTATATTGCATTGTGTTTACGAGGAGCTCGTGGATACATAATGTCACACCGCACTTGCCTAGGTTGGTCCGTGGATGGGTGACCGCCAATTACATA
The DNA here is from genome assembly GCA_905163415.1 of Noctua fimbriata. Taxonomy (NCBI): domain Eukaryota; kingdom Metazoa; phylum Arthropoda; class Insecta; order Lepidoptera; family Noctuidae; genus Noctua; species Noctua fimbriata. Next base: position 4,071,376 of record LR990929.1, on the reverse strand, counting down.
CCGAGTTTCCTCCGTGCCTCGGAAAGCACATTGCAGCCGTTGCCGGCTGTCATTTGTAGATCTTAGATAGTCGTTACAGGTAGTCAGTGATCCGAAAGTCTTACGACCAGTCTTCCCAAGGGGTATCGTATTACCCACTACTAACTGGGTTGTGGAGGTCAGATAGGCAGTCGCTCCATGTAAAATACTGGTATTCAGCTCCATCCGGTTAGACTGGAAGCCGACCCCAACATAGTTGGGAAAAGGCTAAGCAGATGATGATTACTAGCTCGTAACGTGTTATGACTTGTGAATTTGTGAGATACAATAGAATAACATGATGCCGTTACGGAGTGCTTAAAAAGAATTCTGATACGTGCATGGCATATTTGAATTTAACTAAAGTCGAACTTACCAGTTTCACGGTGTATTTATAAACTATGAATTTGCAATCTTGGTATATTCAATTCAATATACGGTTAGGGAATATAATTGCTTAGTAATATAACTCGAATTGACATTGACCGTAATGGGCCGAATGTTTAAATTATCTGTGGTTAGAAATAGCTATAACATGTCAAATTGATGTACTATGTCAATCTGCTTCTGGCTGGAGGCCTTTTACTCAAAGCATTCACAGGATAGTCCGGTTAAGCAGACGGAGAGCCTCATGGCTGACCTACGAGATGCCATTATAAAAACGAAAAAAAAACTATAGTCAATTTGCTAAACTATTAATTTCCCTGATCGTACAATATAAATAAAGTTTTAACAATTTTCACACTGTTGAATGTTGAATGCAAATTCAGTGTATTCTTATAGCTCGCACTATTTGACAGAATAAAAGAAACAAAATGAGCGACCATCTACTAATTCTCGTGCTTCCACTCAGTTCAATCTATACTATAATATTATAAAAAAGCTGAAGAGTTTGTTTGTTTGTTTGTTTGCTTGAACGCGCTAATCTCAGGAACTACTGGTCCGAATTGAAAAATTCTTTTAGTGTTTGATAGCCCATTTATCGAGGAAGGCTATAGGCTACATAACATCACGCTACGACCAATAGGAGCTGAGCATTTATGAAAAAGATTGCAAAAACGGGGAAAATCCAAACGCAGACGAAGTTGCGCGGGTCAACTAGTTTCGTATAAATACATCTTAATGTTGCCATATAAACGGTCTTCCATTACACGTTGTTTCCCTTAAACATGCTCCAATTACCTTCAATTCAATCACTTTGGGCTTGACGTTAACACACAATAAACAATTTCACACACTCGAAATATTTCGTATGCTAATGTTAATGAGCGTTTAATTAAGAATCCGCCATTTTTACGTGACACATCAACATAATATCACGCTTGTTATCCACGAAGGGTTAGGCTGAGGCGTTAGTACCACCACATTTCGCCAGTTATGTTTAAAGTCCCATGTAATAGAGGGCGCGCGTATTGCTATCAACCAGGCACAATTCCAGACTTCTGGCTGTTATTAATTCTTGATGGAAAAACTTAAAAACACTACTCGACCTGGGAATCGAACCCAGGACTTCATGGTCAGCAGTAGCGCTTGCGCTTGCGCCTACTAGAAAAACGAGGCATTTTTGTTCTCAATAACATCAGAATACCTATATTTATGTAAGATGTAATATGTCAGTCATATAATAGTCAGGTGACCCACTTTATCAGAACCACTTAAAATTAACGACATTAGGGTGTTATTCGCATGTCACAGAGTAATGAAATGTCTTGTTAAGGGAAAGCTCTGTTAGCACCTACCGTCCCAACAAACAAATACCGTCCTAAGCTAACAAACGATAGCGGTGTAGAAATGGACGTGGGAATTTGGGAATATCACAGGAATGAAAGCTTTTATTATAGTCAAGAGGGAGAAACATCATAACATTGTATTACCCCGAAGGGTTAGGTAGAGATGTACCACAGTGTCCACAGTACACCTACATCTTGTCAGGGACGAATAAGGGGCGAACCTATTGCTATCAACCGGGCACAAGTTACTCCGGGCTTCTACTGGCGAAAAAACACACAACGAGAAGTTGATTTAGTACAACACTTCTGGCTTCAGAGTTTCTTAAAATACTTTAAAAACAGCAACTGTATCTAATTCTGCATTCACATTAGCTATTCTTATGCGCATAGTTGAGGGTCCAGAATTATAACGCTAAGCGCGAATTGGACCTTGTCAACGACCATAAGCCTGCGTTTCCACCTGCGGTTATCAAGATATCTCTATATCTGACTTGCTTGGGCTTAGCTTACGTTTAACAGTGCCCCCTTACTGCTTGACCTGTCTGGCTGTCTGTATACTTTTAGGTGCACCTCTGTCTCACCCTTCGGGGATTTCAGGCGTGACGTGTGAATTATACATTATAACCAGCTTAATAGGCTGCGTTGCCATCAGAAATGAGCGAGGATGCGTAGCTAGGGATGTGAGTGAAAATAACCAATAATATCGCTTCTTTTTCATAGCTTGACCAATTCTAGCTACGTGATTGGTTAGTTCCTCACACATCGCTACACATCCTCGCTCATCTCTGGTGGAAACGCAGCCTAATACGCTGGGTATATTGTATAATACATAACGTCACGCCTGTAATCCCTGGAGGGTTAGACAGACAGAGCTGTACCTAGTACACAGACAGTTATGTTTAAGAGTCATAACTCTTATAAATAACTGTATGTCTTACTACATGTAGTAAGGGGGCACTGTTCAAGGTAAGCTAAGCCCAGGCTACAAAGATATGATTTATCTAGATAACCGAAGTATCACGACTCGGAATGAAAACAAAGCGTGCCATTTCTTGACTACGTATTATGACGTCATAAGCTAAGCACTATTTAGTTACTCTACAAAATAGACTACGTTTTTGTTCTCAAGGTGGAAGCGTCAGGGTAGCCCACGAAATTTAAATTTTCTTACATTTTCTGCAATTTACAGATCAGTGTCAGGTTGTTTGTTGATTAAGATATGATCCACGAACGTAAAAAATATTGCTTTACAGAGTTATAGTCATTACACTCATCAATGCAGCCCTCTAAGTTCATATAACCCCATTGAGTTACTTTTTCATTAAATAGTCACTAAATGGGATTAAATAAATTGACATTTTTTGTCACACATTTGTGACAATGGCGTTCGAAAGGTCTAGAATTAAGTTCTTGAGTTATAACGTTGTTGTTTTAAACAAATTAGCCTGCTACGACAGTAACCAGAGACACGAATGCAAGCGATGTAGTCGCTCTTTTGTTATCTAGGTATACATATATCAGCGCCAGGCAAGGTATGCTTTCTTTAGTACCAAACACCGTTTCATCCTTTATAACGACAAAAAAACATCCCCTTAAGTAACAGGTCAGTTAGTTCGATAGACCCATCCGTCAGTTCTCGCGGTTCAACGAACACGACTGATGGTTCAAATAAACGTGTTAAGTAATTAACTGCTAGTTAACTTTGACTTAAATATCTGTTATGTCGGTATGCAATCGTTATAGTCATTAACGGCAGTGGAAGATTACCGGATTTTGAAGGAAGGTGATGTTAGTAACGTTTTTTCTCAATTTAAATATGTTTTCCTTGTAGTGTTTTATAAATATATATAAGTTTGTTTGATGTACAGGTTTTTATTACTTCTATGTAAAATTAAGCCAGCTAGCGAATCAAATAAATTTATTTTTTTGGAGCGTTCAGATATTGGTAGCTATCACATCCGTAAAGTCATCATCAACTGCCTAGCCTTTTCCCAACTATGTTGGGGTCGGCTTCCAGTCTGACCGGATGCAGCTGAATACTCGTATTTTTTAATATGGAGCGACTGCCTATCTGACCTCCACAACCCAGTTAGTACTAGGTAATACGATACCCCTTGGTAAGACTGGTTGTAAGACTTTTTGAGCCACTGACTACCTGTAACGACTGTCAAAGATCTACAAATGACAGCCGGGACCAACGGCTTAACGTGCTTTCCGAGGCACGGAGGAAACTCGGTATGTAATGGGTGGTCACCAATCCACAGACCAACCTAGGCAAGCACGGCTTAACCTTAAGATCGATCCGAGCGGCTGTTATTATTTAGCCACGAGCTAAAATATCACATCCGTAAAGTATCGCTAGTTAATTTGATTTCAACCTGAACGGGAGCAGTCTAGGTTGACATGGACATGTGATGAGGAGGGATATTCAATACTTTTGTCGTATTCCACATATAGGTATTCTTAGGTGGTAAACTTATAATTAGATCATATTATGGACCCTGTCGGGCACAGCAAAATAAGTGAGTTAGGAGAGAGGAAGCATTTGTTTGTGTTTGGATGGCATGCTTCTGACTTGAAGAATGTTTAATATTATGCAATTGATGTATAGTGGGTGGATTGTGTGAGGAATTATAATATGAAAGAAACAGGTGTAAATGATAGCGTCGCGGCTGACAGGCGAGAATAATAATAAAATACGTGTTGCGCCAGGACAAGACCATACGCCCTTATGAAGACTACTACGGACAGTCATAAGAAGTTTCCTAAGTCACCAATATCAGACATATTGAGTCACTGTGGTTAGCAGCAGCCAGGAGAACTGGTCCGCATGACGTTATCTCTTGGTTGCCCATCACGACATTAATTGTAAGAGAAGGTGTCTAAGGTCTATTCTTCAGCAGTACACGGAACTGTCACCCAATTAACCAAGACACTTTCCTTATGCATTGATTTATGAAGTATTGTTACACGTGGGACACGAAAGTAGTTAACACGAGCACAATGACTGCGAGAGTATACATGTATCACGATGTGCGTACATCACACGCGCCACTTCTAAGCTATCATAATTGAAACTATTCGTATATTTGTATATAGTCGTATGTCTCGTCTTGAATAATAGAGAAAATGTGCTCTATTTTCAACCTTTTACTTTCACTGAGCTAAACTCACGATTTTCAAACCTCCGACCCTTTTGTTTAAATGTTGGAATGGAAAGCGGATTTAATCATTGTAAAAGGTAGAAAAGATTTTATCTGCGTCCCTTTCTTTTTTGAGGAATTCAGGGAACAACTAAACACAATTGACAACGACACAACGAACGATGTAGGAAAAAATCCTAGTGTGTGCCAAAGTATAATAGGATAATTATATGAATTACTTTACTATTCGTAAAACGGTCACAAAGTTACAATTCATAATATTAACTGCGTCTGTGCCCATTTTAAGAATTTTTACATGATTCGTACTATTATCCAATTATATATAAGAAATTATTATTTTATTATGTACATCTACAACTTTATATATACATATATTTACAGACTAAAAAGAACTAAAGTAATGATAAAAATAAGACTAAAAGTAAGAAAATATAAACATCTAAACAAAGACGACAATAGGACACTTAGGCGTCAAAGTATTCCTCCGCATCGCTGTCATCTGGAAACGTGCCCAGAAGACTGGCAGCATTGCCACGCTGAATAGCAATGCTAATTCTTTGGCCAAAGAAAGAGCCAGCCCTCTGGTCACGCGAAGTGTCGACCAGTCGGCGAATGAATATTATATATGATTCTGCTTTAGCGGCCATTTTAGCCCCCTTCCCTATTGCTTTATCGTTTGAAGCAATGTAATAACTTCCTGGATATGTAAGTAAACCATTTCAAGAAAACCGAGCAGCTTATCACAGCTTGTAAATAGCAACTAGGCAAATAGGTTGCCACGAATGCGATAACTTGTAATTACTTTATGTACTAGCTTATATTGCATGACGTGGGCAGGTATCCTGGCTGCGACAAGTTGAAGAAACATAGATGCTTCATTAATCGTAAAACTTCATAAAATCCGCTGCTACTCTTTCAGAAGTAGATATCGATAAGGTTTGTTACATTTAACAATCACAATATTAAAAAGAAAAAAACTATAACAATTATTATTAAAACAATTTATTTATTGTTTTTTTTAATATTCTATGCTATGGTTTATGAGTAGGTTTATTAATTCGGAAACAAAACGTTCAGATGTCTCACCTATACAGTTAGGGTAGGTTAGGTTTTTTTTACTGGCTTTATAGCTATTTGGCACACTTAGTGAATTTGCCATGTTATACATAAATAAGCCTGCACGCAAAAGACAGCACAACACACAGAAGCACAATTAAATTATACAAATTTCATGAATGCTACTGATGATGATGCTATAGCTTTGTAGCTATTTCATAGCCTGTCATTTTTTTATGATTCTACTAAAACGGCTATTTTAGACCCCCAGTAACATAAATTATAATATTTTTGTCTGCCCTTATCCCACGTTATTCTATGTCCACGCAAAGCATTTATTTCAAACTAGCATTTGCCCGCGGCTTCGCTCGCGTTAATTTAGAATTTGACAATCAATTCGGGTTGTACTTTGCTTGTAATAACATAATTCAATCATGATTCGAAATACACGTGGCGCCATCTATCATCATAAGAACGTTATTGTTGTGTTCCTCGGGAACAGTACTTTTTTTCGGGATGAAAGATACCCTATGTCCGTTTCTGTAGACATGTTTACGTATATGCAAAATTTCAGGATGATCGGTTTAGTGGTTTAGACGTGAAAAAGTAACAAACAAACAAACTTACTTTCGCATTTATATTGTTATTAGGTAGGATAAACAAGTTACGAGCACTTTTGAGTTGTAAAGGAGTCGGTCAATCAAAACCAAAAATGGAGCTACTTGCCCAGTCTGAGGGTGAGGCCAAACGAGCGTAATTTTTTGAGCTGTGCATCGCGTAAAATGAGTCGCGGACGCATTTTGCGTCGCCGTGTGGTACAAACAGGACTTTAGTATGAAACCGAATGTAGCATAAATTACGCGCGTAGAATCTCTTTAGAAAAGAACGGGCAAGAAAGTCCATGGACATTCCCAGTATTTTCCTCTTCCAATACCCCTGCAGCTGTCACGTTTATTCACTTCCTTTTATTTGGTCGACCTCACCTCCTCCTCTATCTAAAATGCAATTATTTTCTATCAGCTGTAAATACCTACTCGATCAAAACCTTATCCACGTAAGAAAAAAAATAAAACTTGTTAAGGATAAGCATCATTTCCCACGGTCAATTTATTTATTTATTTATTTTAATGCACAATGTACACAACCAATTTTACACGCTAAGCTTAAACTAGTGAGTACATGACCCTGTTAGGGCACAGCAAGATAACTTAAAACTAATATTGCAGAGTATCTAATATTAGTTATCTAATAATTATGACTTACGGAGATCATTAGGAACTTTCACATTTAAACATTATATTAATTAAACTTATAAGTATGAAAGTTCCAGTCTAGCATTTCGTTTTATTTACTCAATAAAATTAAAATCATGTTACACAAAATCCAATAAACATGTCACATAAAATAATAAATACAAATAGCTTTTTTACATAAAAAAGAACCTGTATTAAAAGGAACACATACATAAATATATTTGAACTCTATTTTAACATTTTATCTTCCATAAATTCTTGGATACTATAATAACACTTTTCTAAGAGCAATGACTTTAGACTAGCTTTAAATACACATACTATTGGTTAAGCAATGTGGTCCGTAGGGCCCCAGGTTAAATTCGCAGCGCACAACGGCAACAAAAGTTGCCAAGGGATTTATACTGCAAATGCTAAGCAGTTGCAGGGTTAGAATTGTTACTGATAAATTGCTAGTGAGAATACCGTAGCCGCCTAACTGTGAATATACGATGGTTTAAATAAACCTCTGGCATTGGACCCTTGGGAATTGCAAACGCTATTTATGAACTTTACACTCACGTATATACAGGGTATAACAGAAAGGGTGTAGTAATATGAAAGAAAATGCTGCAGACCAACAAACTGAACAACTTTCTCCTTGGGTCCAATATCGTAAATGCGAAAAAATTATCAGCTGTCCCATACATTTGAGTCGAGTAGGTATTGAAATTTTGTATGGGACAGCTGATAATTTTTTCGCATTTACGATATTGAACCCAAGGAGAAAGTTGTTGAGTTTGATAGTCTGCAGCATATCCTTTCATATTACTATAACCTTTCTGTTACACCCTGTATAATTATCACTATAAATTTATAATACTCACCCTAAGGCTCAACTGTTTTAGTGTTCTCTCATTTCGTTCCACCAACTCAATTTCTCATTTTTATTTGGGTGGTACCTCTGTGCAACTTAGTATCATAGAATAATCGACCGAATTTAAAACCAAATAAAGTCTGCGTTCCATTAAAACCGTCAAGATAGTTATATTGTACTCCCCAACAGTTCAGTCTCTGTTTACTTCTTGTCCACGCAATGCTAAAACAATGTCATTGTGCAGTTGACGGGTGCTTGTGTAATGCTTTCATTGTTTCAAAGCATCCTTCGTTTAATACTCAAAGCAAATGCCGTGGAAAATTAGTAGCATGAATATCAATGCACTTTTTACCTTGACCTGGTGCTGACGTTAAAAAGATATAAAAATAAACATCAGCCAGTGTGTTTTAATGTCTATCGATGTTCAGTTGTTTCTGCTGGGAATGAAATATTTGGAAGCTGACCTCAAACCGTGATGAGACGCATCGAAACCGAAAACTAATGTGTCTAATTCTATTGGTTTTAAAAGTAAATTGCCGAGATGCAATGCGGAATTATGGCCTTCCAACAATGAACAGAGATATATAAAAAGAGATATAAATAAATAAAAAGAGGTAGATATCGCACTAGCGCGCGCAAATTGTTGCAGACAAATTCAGACAATTGTCGCAATTTAAGTACTTCAAGCACAATAGCTATCTCTTTCTGTATCATACGTTCTGTATTCTCTATCGCAGTTGTAACAACGCAACGATATTTGAACGACGCCGCTCAGTATGAACGTAGCGTATCTTCTTTATAATATAAACAAACATTGATCGATATTGCGTAAAACCTCCTGGTGCCAAAATGCTCCAATGACCACAATTTGCAAAAAATGTGTAAAATCCCATTGAAATTTCCGAATACGTATCAAATGGTGTAGATACTGGAAATCCATCCTCATCATCGAATAAAACCATTATTGTACTAATAAACTTAATTTCATAACTAATTTTATTAGTTTTCACGAACAATTCAAAAGACGTGTGACACAAATAGGGGATTGAATGAACGGCTAGTGAATACCAATCCTATTGTAAGGACAGTTTACACAGGTGTTCAATGCATTGCTTTTGGATTCACTGCGGGCCGTTAGCCATATTCGTGAATCGAGATCTTGGTCATGTACGTACTGAACATTACTGAACAATAACTGTGTTACTTAGGTAGCTAGGCACTTAATGGATACATACTCAATTTAACTTAGAATAGATTTAATTAGAAACGGTCTCTAGTCTTGATATGGTCATGACGTGATGAGGAGGGACGAAACACATGTGACTAAAAGAGAGATGAATATAAATGTTGATGGATGGAAAGAGACAAGAAGACTAAAAAAGATGGATGGCTTGTGTAAGAAAAATGAGTTGCCTAAGTAACAGGATGCAAAAGCGGGAAGATCATGATGAGATTAGAAACTAAGGCTGTTTGTTATTTCGGGCACAGAAAAAAACTAAGTGTTAAAGCCCTTGGTTACTTCTGCAACTTTTCTCTATAATTATGATGCATAATAATTATTTTTACATAACCTTATAAACGCTGGCGTGACGATCTGGACTCATTCTAAGCAAATTGTAAGCAGGATTGGAAAGCCATGGGGAAGGTCTTTGCCCTGCAGTGGGACAGAGCAGGCTGACATAAAAAAAAAATAACCTTGTGAGTAACGGGATTTTCTTACTTATTAAATAAATTATAAAATCCCCTGACAGTGTTTTCAACATTTACTAACCGCAACTAGTACAGATTAATAAGAATAATTTCCCGAGTATGTAGTTGCAGATTTCTAACGAAAAAAATTTAATTATAAAAAAAGTTATAAAAAATATATAAATTATTATTATTTTGTTGGAGGTCTTGGCGTCGATTTCCAGGTCGCTTTGAGTATTATTGGGTTTATCCATCAAGAATTTCTCAGTAGCAGCTATGGAGTCTGGATTTATACCCGGTTGATGGCAATAGGCTCGCCCTATTACACCCCTCGCACCTGTTGGGGCGGGGCCTGGGACCTTAACATAACTGGTGAAATGTGGGTGTACTATCAGGCGCACCTCAACCCTTCTGGGATTACAGGCGTTATGTTATGTTAAAAGTTTAAAATCAACAATGCTCTTGTCCAGGTGTTGAACAGAAATGTAAAATAACCTTGGAAAGTTTTTATGTCGCAAAGAAACAGGAATTCTGCTTATCTATATCTTGTGTTAAAAAACTCGAGTTGCTTAAACATTTTGAAACTGGACCACTGTAATATGTGCGAGACATACCTATACATACATTCAGAAGAGATTACGACAAGGTAATGTCCCAATAAGGGATCATTGACTGCAAATAAAATCGCAACACTGCGGTGACATAATTATTTAAATTGATAGTAATTAATATTATTGACATTTAGTATTATATTAGTTACTAACAATTTATAAAATTGTTTGTGGTTGACATACTTACTAGTAATTAAATTCGGGAAATCCGACCTCAACAATACGTTTTCCTCACAGATAAAGACTGATCGACTCATAGCAGGAAGGTCTGCTCTTTAACATTATACTTTGGTTGCATTGTAAAACCTTCAGTGAGTCATTTTAATCAGATGCAGTTCACGATTGCGTTTGTAGTCAGTATGTATTCAACTGCGTCTTTTATCGTCAAAGAATCTAGAAAACAAAAACCGGCCAAGTGCGAGTCGGACTCGCGCATGAAGTGTTCCGTACCATCGCAGTAGGGGAGCCCCTTTTTTTCCTAACCTGCTCTGTCCCACTCCTGGACAAAGGCCTGGGCACAGAAATACACATTCTGTGAAAATTTCAACTGTCTAACTATTACGGATTATGAGATACAGCCCGCTGACAGACGCGACGCAGACGGACGAACAGCGGAGGCTTAGTAATATGGTCCATAAGGTTTTACAATGCAACCAAAGTATAATGTTATAGTATATTTTATTTTATTTACTCTTCGAGTACGGAACCCGAACAACGAAACGATTTATTCGTTAGTGTTTAGTTCCGGCGGCCTACCATGATCTCTTACAGAAATTTTACTTCATGGTGCGAAAGAGATGCAGTTAGATATTCTGAACAGCTCCCTCTCAGTTCGACACTGAAGTGAAATTATATTAGTTGCTTTAAAGAGGGGTAAATACAGTCCTTTGTCTGATCTTGTTGAACCAAAACGCTTTGCATGGAGTTGGAGTGTTATACACAGAGTGTAACATAATTAACGCAAGTCGCAAGTAATTGTCGTGTGGTGTCACAGACCATGAAACTTAAGAACTTTTGTTCTACGACTTTTAGAAATTCATAACTTTTTTTTAGTTTTACCATACATGTTGATCAGCTGATCGCGTCAGTTCCTATAGTCTATTTTTTTTTTGCTAATTTCAAGATCTCGTAGAAAAAAAGGTGGTCAGTTTCATGGTCCAAGAGACCACACGGGAGGTGTTGCGTTTATTGTGTTACACCTTGTTTAAGCCAACAATAAAAAGTGGAAGTGGAAAAAGTATTATTAATATTTTATGCATAGGGCATCGTATAAGGGACTAACCACACTTATTCAGCTCTGTTCAGCTTTCCGCGTCTATTTAGATACGTACGCATCTCCATACAAAATCGTTGTTTTCTATGGACAAAAGCTGAACAGAGCTGAATAAGTGTGGTTAGTCCCTAAAGTCCCTTGGCGCCTTGATTTCGAAAGGACAATATGCGGAAGCATGATCTACCTATAAAATACTTACGGAGCATCAATACACCACTTTTTGTATTGTTGATTCTTGCTGACTGATGAGTAATTTCAGTTATCATATCCCTCATCCCTTTTATTACGACTACTTCCAGATTTAACTAAATTATTACTTCACATGAAAACTTCTGTAGGGCAATCTTCCTTGTTTTCAAAGTTCCGAGATCAATAGCTAGGTCATCAAAATATCACTACGGTATATCGGAATTAAGTCAGTCTGACTCTGTACTAGTCGTCGTGTGTGTCTGTCTGTCGTGTGATTAACACTGAAAACGGGATATTTACAATGTTTACTATTTGTTGTGAGTTCCCGATATTTCGGTGTTTATCCGTGATCATGGTGCTTGCAATTTCCCGAAATATCGAGAACTCTTTGGTTTTCAGTGTTAATGACTTTTGTCAGGTTAAAAACTTATATCTGTACTAGTGATTCAACTTCGGGGTTCTGGCTCTTCCTACAGTACCTCGGGGTAAGCTTAATTAGATGAGGGAAAGAGCCTCACGTCCCAGCCGCCGTGGGAGACGCCCTGGGCGTCGGGGGTCACGTGGTGGCCCCCGGCCACCGTAGGCGCGGGCCTGTGGACGGCGAGTTATGGGCTAGCTCGCCGTCCGGCCGTCTTATGACGACAGGCCGTGTCGAAGGCGCGTTCGTGTTCCACGCGCGCCTCAAAGAGATGTCAGCAACCACGTAGGGGTCCGCACGGGTCGATGCCTGCCAGGGTTGCAGGACTGTTCGAAAGAGATACCGCGGCCCTGGAACACAAAGGGCAAAGAAGGAACATGGATGGGTTTTAGTCAGTACAAGTCTGACACTCCTTTCCATTTGATAATTTCCGATCCTAAAAAAAAAATTAATTAGATGTTCTCAAAAACTTAACTATTGTCAGGAGAATATTGCTGGTATTATGAACCTATGCCCAATTAGATTCTCCCATCGGCTTGCGTGGCGCTAAAACCATTTAGTTGGGTGCAAGATAACCAGGTATTGTTAACGGAAAAAACATGTTTAAATTATCATTCTTTTATAAATAACACCTCATAACGAGTGACATAATCGCTTACGCTACTAATGAAACTACTGTGGTAAAGGCGTCATAAAATCTTCCTTAACTCAAGGAATCAACGTTCATATTCGCGTGAACAATAAACATACCAGATAGAATATCTCAATCATTTTTCAATTCTTCTGTGGGCGGGCGCAAGTTGTCTACTAAGATGTGATGTGCAGCATATTTACATAAATTCTTTTTGTTAACACATTATTAAAATCGAATCAACAGAAACTTTGAAAATTTTAGATAAGTACTAGACGATGGAATTTTCTATTCAGAAAGATCTTTAAATTACTTATTTATTTTGATCATTATTGCTATAAGAATAAGTAAGTAATTGCTACGTACCTAAACTTACGTATTGTTTATATTTAGCTATCTGTGTTAGTATAGATGCGTGCAACGATAGCATCACGTGTTCGGTCTTACCTATACAGTAGTACCTACCAAAGTACATATACATTATTATAGTATAGACAGCCTTGCGGTGTCGTGTCTTGCCATTATGACGGTAATTGTAGTACTAACTATTCTGTCACTAGTGTTATTTATCGTCAAATTATCCAGCTTCAGACAATTTGTTCATATCATTTCAGATTTTACAGATCTTAAATATTCAAAGAAGGTTAATTTTAATGCTTTGTTTTATTCATTTAGATTGTATTCAGAGACTGTGATTGACCTCTTGTTTCCCAGAAGACGTCATCCGTCTAAAATTGAATCATACTTTATTTTCTAATACCTTTTTCTTAAACGAGTCATCATCATCTGCCTAGCCTTTTCCCAACTATGTTGGGGTCGGCTTCCAGTCTAACCGGACGCAGCTAAATACTAGTATTTTACATGGAGCGACTGCCTATCTGACCTCCACAACCCAGTTAGTACTGGGTAATACGATACCCCTTGGTAAGACTGGTTGTCAGACTTTATGGGCCACTGACTACCTGTAACGACTGTCAAAGATCTACAGATGACAGCCGGGACCAACGGCTTAAATTGCTTTCCGAGGCACGGAGGAAACTCGGTATGTAATGGGCGGTCACCCATCCACAGACCAACCTAGGTAAGCACGGCTTAACCTAAAGATCGACCCCCGAGCGGCTGTTATTATTTAGCCACTAGCTCCTTTTTGTTAAAAGAGTACATGAAATAATTTTCTCTCATATTATTGAAGTCTAAAGACAAATATATCACTGACGAATGACGATATATCGTGTTTGAACGGGCGTGACTCATAACTTTTTCAAACGTGCAAAAATGTCGCCTGTCTCCACGGCGCGGCGAGATATTGCATTGTCGCGTTGACAGACTACACAGCTGTCTTTAAAAACGAGAAATTCTCAATTCGAAGCGTGCGCTTTTGCAAAACGTCTGAATGTAACCAATCAGCATGGATGATTCCGTTTCGTAGACAATGTTCCGCATATTCGACGCACCTAATCCGCTCAAAGGTTGGTGAAAATAAACATTTGCTCCAAAAGCCTGAATTCGTTGAAGAATTTCACTTTCGAAATTTGACAATAGATGAGAACTGTTATTACATTGTTGTTTAGGCTTGAATGAAAACGAATTCGTGGTAATAGAATTTCTTTGAATAACAAAGTTTAAATCTTGTACAGTATTCCTCATAAAAAACTCTTTCACGGTGACTTTCTTTATAGAATCATAATTTGAATATGATTAATAAAAAAGAAACCATTACAGCGACGTCAGCCTCAAACTTGCGACCCCAAAGACTAGCGGTGCGGGAGCTTAACGTCAGGTTGGTACAACCGGTCCCGGCACCAACGCTCTCCAAAAACACGCATATGATGTCATGCTAAAGAGCAACACTTGAACAGGAATGTGTTTGTTACCACACCTGTTATCATATTTTTCTTCACAATTCTTTAAGGCCGAAAATGCTCTTCGTTTATCTGGCCACATACATACCATGATTGCAGCAATGTTTCCAAACATTGCTGCACTCTGCAGAACCCTACAATGTGATCGAAGTTAGTTGGAATTTGACGAAAATATATCGACTTTGCTTAAGCTTTTGACCGCCATAGTCACAAGCAAGCACGTGCCCTGTACGCCAAACGACACAAATGTGTGACAAAATGGTAGGTGAAATTGTGGCTTGGCGTGGAGGGCACGCGCGTGCCTTTATGCTCTGGCGGTCAAAAGGTTAAAGTCCGGCTAGTTTTGATCCCTTTGACTTCTGTCGCATTTCATAGCACCATGGGAATTCTATGTGCATGCTTATCTAGTAATAATCTACAGTAAAACGATGTCCTCAATGACATTGTTGACATAATTTACCGTCATTGCATCTTGCAGTTTCTAGAAGACAATCATTCACGAACGGTTGCATTTTCAATGTCACGCCATTGTCTCGAGGATGATAACCACTTTTTATGTAACCATAGTACTAGTACTTACCTGTATTACTAGCCATGAGCTCATGACTCAAATGTTGTGTATACTGGACTAAAGCCATTAATTCGTCCTCTTAACGTTCTCTTGACTCTTAAATACCCGAACATTTATTATTTCTGAACATCTTTAAATTAAAGGCCTTTATAAAAATACTGCTTTTAGCTAGCAGCAAAGTTCATGTATATTTCACAAGCTACAATGATTGCAAATCTATACATTCCGTAGATTACGTCATCATCAATAGCGAGCGGCCTATCGAGATAGCTGGCGCCCATCGCATAAGTTCATCTCGTTATACGTACATACTCGTCATATCTACAATACAAATAAATAAAATTGAAGTGTCTGTTTGTAATATCAAAATAACAGCTTTTTACTGTACGAATATAAAAATATATACGGCACTTATAACAAAAACACATTTATTTAAATTTTTGACTGTCTGTCTGTCTGTTTGTTCCGGCTAATCTCCGAAACGGCTGGACCGATTTTGACGGGACTTTTACTGGCAGATAGCTGATGTTATAATGTCTAACATAGGCTTCTTTTATTTTAGGATAAGAATTAGAGTTCCGTGCAAAAAAAAATTAAAACCCTTGAAGTTGGTAACAAAATCCGATTCAAAAAGGGAAATAATATTTTTTATAATAATTTCACGCGAACGAAAGTCACCGGCAACAGCTAGTTGTGTATATATACTCGTATTACGGTACATTGACATTTTCTAGACTCAAAACGAATTGAGCCCCCGTTCTTATGTAATTAATGTTTTCAATCTGGAGAAAGCTTTTAGAAGAAACTAGGTTTGAAAAGTATGGCAGGTCGATGTGGCAATAGCGATGCTTAGAAACAAAATTATGTAATTTATATCTGTCTAGCTGTGCACGGTTTTCTTCTGAACTGAATGATGATGTGTGAAGGACCAGTACTACGCTTACTAACAGTTCAGGTCACAGCAACAGCTCCTTTGCTTACTAGTCTTACTTTTATAAATATAAATGCGAAACTTAGTGAGGATGGATGTTTGTTACTCTTTCACGCAAAAACTACAGAACGAATTTGGATGAAATTTAGCACACAGATAGTTTATAACATATAGGATACTTTTTATCACGTTAGTATGATCCCGTCGGACAATAATCGATCTACACGCGGTTGATGCCGCTAGCATAAGCTAGTACTCCATACTTGTAAGCAAAGGAGTATGTCAAGAGGATAGGCAGGATTGTCTAGTCTGCTAATAACATATTAGATGCACTAAGGCATCGTTCACACCAAACGTATTGTCCGTTGCCGACTGTGAGCGTGCTCACTGTCGACAACGCATTACGTAATAGCGTATAGTCGGTTCGGTGTGAACGAGAAGTTAAATATATATAATAATAATAATAATATACTTTATTGAGACAATTCCTTACAATATGCTTACGATCTAGTTAAATTTCACGATATTTAAAGGCGCACAGATGTTGAAACCCTGACTCCTAAACTAGGAATACCTGTGACTTAGGAGTCAGATATGGAAAAGCGATAAACTGCGTAACGCGCGCTCACAGTCAGCGGCCGAACCGTTTGGTCTAAACAATGCCTAATTCTTTTGCCAAGTGCAGTAAAGAACAACACAAACACAAGAATTGAACACAAAAAATTTGACGCGTTTTATGACACCGTTACATCACATTGGGCTTTGTATGTTTCGTGAACCTTTTACTGAGCAATTTGAACCCACTGTGCTCTCCAAAAATTACACCAGCCCCTCTCTCTGCATAGATGCACCGGTAAGTAGTTATTTAATACAATGTCAGGAACAGACGATGTGGAACAAATTGTTTTGGGTACACTGCGGTTCCATTACATTTGTTGATACTTATTTGGACGTCCGGATGTCGTCCGTTGTTTGCAATGCATTTGGTGTTTCCTTTAAGGTAGTTCTGTTTTCAACTCGTGTTGTTTCCAGAAAATGTTGATGCTACAAGTTCATCAAACATGAGTGCAGTTTGTGAATGTGCATCCTATTGTGTAGGTATTGTGGTTTTAAATAAACTCGTATCTTGTCTTAGCACACAGATAGCTTATAACCTGGTTTAACACATAAGATATGATTTTTATCCCGGTAGTATGATACCGTGGGACAATTATTGAAATCCACGCGGGCGAAGACGCGGGCATAAGCTAGTACTTATTTTTTTTTTTTTCATATTATACGGGAAACTTACAGGTAGTATGAACAATGTTCTTAAACAATACGAATTTGAAGGCCATTTACAATTTAAATAATTGTATCATCAGATATGGTTCTTCTTGTATCTTTGTCGTATTTATTGCATGCTGTAACACATAGGTGATACCTGCAGTTTTACCCTTATGTCGGGCTATTTTACATACTATTTTATATAAAAAAATAGTTTTAGCACAATATTAAGACACTCCTTGAAACACGCTCCATTATTTATTCAACACGACACGAAACAAAATAAACCGTACCGTGAAACATGCCAACTTTGCCCACTTTTTTCGAATAATTTAAATTTTTGTAAGATTTTTGTATGGGGACGTAACTATTTTCTTTTATCATTTGCTACTCTAAGATTATGTGCATGTGTTGGTGTAGCAAAATTTATATTTTTTAAACATTTAATTCAAAATTAGATTCGTTTTGTTGGCGGGCAAAGTTACCTGGACTTTTAGCCAACATTGCCTACCTTGATTTTTGACGCAAATATGGCCTTTAAGCAGATGGCATCAAAATCCAGTTCAAGAATTTTGGCAAAGATGGCGTTTACTTTAGAAATTAAAGCGAAACCGTGAAAAGTTTTCTACTAAAATGACTAGGCAATGTTACCCTAAAAAAAATTCTCTTTTTCATACAATTAACATTTCGTCGTTTGAAAGTGCTAGGGTTGGCACAAATCAATAAAATGAAATTGGTTTTTTTTATCATTTCTAGAAATAATAATGTGTTAAGGTAAAAGAAAAATAAAATAATTTTAACAACAATTTTTATTAATGTGAATGAAATACCAATTGAGATCAAATAATGCTTTTAATTTATTTATAGAAAATGATTTATAGAAAAAATAGTCAAAATAAGTAACAAGTTTCTCAGTCTTATTTATATTCTTAAAGTTAATAATCAGAGATCAAAGTTATTGGAATGTCCACTACTGATAGATGTGCATATCCCACAATAACAACATAATTAAGTCACATATTTTCCGATATCACAATAATGTCCACTACAATTATCCTAAACATAAAGAAAATAGGTATAGCTACTGTAATAATAATGTTTGACAATGATAGGAACGACATTTTCTTATTTATAAGAGTATACTTATATAGAGAACATAGTTTTAATAAAATTAATCAACCATAAAATAAAAAAGGTAGCTTCATTTGAGTTATTTCGCACGGCTTTTGTAATAAGTACTAGGCATTTATTGAATGTTGAAATTACTAAAATCAACTTTAAAAACGATTCGACCACGTCGAGTAATAATTGGCTTGGGAAGTATTGTAACAATATCTTTTAAGTGTTTCATAGTGCAAATGTCATCAACTATTGGGTACGTGAAAGTGGTTCCTTCTTCACATTTAGACTCCTTAAACTTTCGCACAAACTTCTGGATCCAACTTGACGTCTTGATTTTCGTTGTCGAATTCGAGATTTATGTTTATTTTTCTGAAATAAACCATATAACGAAGTCAGATCAGTGTTAGAAGTGGTCATAAAACAGTTTAAATAATAATAAATAGTATGAAGAAGACGTTATTAGTAATTACTGTGTACCTTCACAATAACAACTAATGTCCTCTTTGAATTAGTACTAAAATAGTCTTAATAAAATAAAATAAATCACAGAGTGTCGTATGTGCCAGCCCTAAGCATTTTTAGATGGTGGGCAATGTTGTCAATCGTAGATCGAAACATTACTGGATAACTTTGCCCATCATTATAACTTTAGTTTTAAATTATGCTCATCAATGACACTAACAATAAAATACTCTACAAATAGTTTTTTAATACATGTTATAAGTAAACTAACCTGTGTTTTCACCATCACGCTCAATTCTTACCAAAATTCTGCACCAAAATTTGCCCGCAAAAACACACACCATACTTGACGAGTTCCAACAAGGTACTGAGTGGAGTTAGCAATGCACACAATAGTTAGTGTTGCCAGTCATATAACTTATTTTCCACAAAAGTCAATCAATGTTGCCTTAATATTAAGATATTTTTGTACGTTAAAGATTTGCTTGTAAATTGCTCATAGGGCAAAAATACCCTTGTTGGCAATGTTGGCATATTTCACGGTATTACATAATACATTTAACATACAGACTAATCTGTGAATTACAAAACATAGTTAAAGAGGAACCCATTAGCTTTAAAAACTGACCTGAAACATGTCACTGTGGTCAGCCTTGAAGCTCGACCCATATGCAAAACACATAGGCAACACATTATCGTACTAATTACATGAATACCTAAACTGTGGACTCCGGACAATTTGTATGCCGTACCTAGGGTCTGTTTTACTGCCTCCAACATGTTGCTGAAAACTTCACATACCTTTAAATGAGAACTTATACTGTCACTTACGGGATATCTTCCGTGATTTTGAGCTCACGATATAAAAACCGACAAGTGTTTAAAAATGAGAAATCTGCAAAGTCACTATCAATATCAAAAGCTATTTCATGAAAAAGTCATTTAATGGGGTTAAATGAACTTAGAGGGTTGTATTGATGATTTTAATGATTGTAATTCTGTAACTACATACGTTTTACTTGCGCGATTCATTTTTCATCGACATACAACCTGACACTGACCTGCAAATTGCAAAAAACGTAAGAAAATTTGAATTTCGCGGGCTATCCTGTCGCTTCCACCTTAAGTCAAGAAAGGAGGTTTTAAGCTTTCACGATTTACAACTAAACTTATACTGTCACTTACTATCCCGTAAGTGACAGTACCTAAAAAAAAAAAAAAAAAAAAAATGAATAATCACGGAAGATATCCCGTAAGTGACAATATAAGTTTAAGACAGGAGATGTCTGTTGAGATGACAAGTAATAGAGAAGTATGGAAGAAGAGATATGCTCCGCCGACCCCAAGTAAATTGGGATAAGGGCAGAAGAATGATGATACAGTCATTAACTAAAATGCCTGTAACTAGGTAAATTCACCGGTACCTATCCTAAATATTCCGAGTTTCAAACTGAAACATAGCAACGCTACTTATAGAAATGAGTTTATGTGTGATAGCCGGACGAGCTCAACTATATAGCAGTACTTCAAGGGACCACACCTAAAGTAGTTCGCGTTCCACAGTACACCGTAAATCCGTTGAAATTCAGCTGAAATCGACACCCGACGTTCAGAGTTTAAGAAGTCGTCAGTTTTGTGAAATATAATGAGTAAGAGGAAAGTCGCGGTTGCGTGAGTCAGGTCGGGCCTTTATGTCAGTCTGTCAGTCACTTGTCTAGTTCGGAACCGTCCCTTAGTGCTTACGTGTGTGAAAACTTTCATTTACGAAGTGATAATTGGTTTTATTAATTAGTTCAGCTGGTTCAGCGGAATTGATGTTCCCTTGTCCAAGCCTTTTTCGTGCGCATTTTTTTTTTGTAGTGTCTGTCTAACTAAATTCATTCTAAAATTATGGATAGTTTAATTTAAACTACGGTACGATATGAAGTGAATGATGTCCACAATCGTTCAAATTATTGAAGTGACTCGTATGAGCTTTTTTAGAAAGGTATTGTCAAGATTATTAAAAAAGTTTGCTGTACTTAATTGTGTTAAGGAATAAGGCTGCAGATGATGATATTTAACTGGCAGACTAGAGATATTCAGCCCGGCTAGGTCCTATACAGCGTTTTGTGTAAAAGGACTGACACGTTTTTTTGAGAGATTAGAAGTGGTTTTCCCTAGCAGCAGTTGTTTGAAAGGTAATGATTAATATGTACATTCCTACAATGTATTTTTTAAGTGTCTAATGTGGTAAACAATCGCGATAGTGATACTTGGTTATGACTATAATTATATTTGTAAGTAACACATTTTAGAACCGAAACGTGTCTTGGATAACATTACAAAATAACGTCAAGGCTGTTTTTCATTGATTTTATACCCACATTTCGCCAGTTGCATTTAAGTCCCATGTAATAAGGAGCGAGCCTTTGCCATCAACCAAGTACAAACAGAAGCCCTTGCCATGTTATCATTTTCTTTTCTTTTTTCAGCGGCGGTGTACATAGCCGGGGTGGTTGCGTCTGTCGGCGTCTCCGTGCTCGGCGTGTTCTGCGTGCTATCTGTACTGCAACTAGCCATGATTTCGTCCAAGGAGCGCGTCGCCTTCAAGTACACACACCTTGTCATGATGAAGTTGGCGTTGGCGCTTCTAGCCAGTAAGTACCAGTTTTTTTTATTATCATTTATGTTACTTTTGACGAATATAAATGATATGATTTCCGAATATAAATATTGATGAATGGAGAGGGAGAGGAAGGACTAAAAAAACGAAAGAAAAGATCGATGAGTTGTGTGAGCAAATAATAGCGTGACGGTTGATAGGAGAAAGGAAGAAAAAACGTTTTGCGCCGACCTCAAGTAACATAGGAAAATTGCAGGAAAATGATAATGACTGGAATAGAAAACAAGCTCACAAACAAGTACCACGTACTCTAGTTACTGAGTTTGAGTTAAAAATTGTGTCATTTCAAAAGCTCTGCTACCGCTAGCCACGAAAAGGTAGTTCATAGGTATCATTTTAGTGGTTTAATTGAGAGCTGATGCCAAATCCATGAAAATTAACGAATTATTCACCTTCAGACGCCTCATAACCCATCAGATATAATGCCGTACTAACAAAAGAAACTGTTTTTTATTTTTTTGTAAAATATATCCATGGAATGTGAGAAATTACAGTATTTTCGTTTCTTATTATATATTATAATAGTAAAATAAATAAATAATGGTGCCAGTCATATACAGCTGACACGACTCAATTGGTTTTGAAAATGTAAGCCATATGTATGTGGCTGATGAGTGATGACGCATGGTCTAAGAAATACATTCAACGACTTTAAATTTATTTTTCGTCTGACGTCAATGTCACATCACAACACTGAATACAGACGAATCACGAGGCACACCACACTGGCCCATCTCACAGTATATCCTTTTTAACACATGCACCAAGAAGAAATTGCTGAAAATTGCTGCGTCGGTGTGGCGAAATATTGAGCTTACTGAAGCCGCGTTGACATGACCAGAGTATGCCTGGACCGAGTGGACTCGGATTGTGGCAACCCATCCAAGTGCGCGATTATGGGTTACCACAATACGAGTTGCGTTCGAGAACGTATCCGAGGCCACACGATCTTTAATGTGATCTACGCGTCATCTATAGCAAAATAGACGAGGCATCATACTATTGTAACAACAGCATGATGTAGTCATGACATGACCTATGAAATTCTAAATAATGATTCTGTTAACAACTGAAATGTATTTTTTCCAGCATTGCTGTCCATAGTTGCAGCAAGTTTGTTCGCCGTACAAGGCGATGACAGGGGTTTCTTCGTGACGAGAGGAGAAGCATTCTATGTGCAGGTATAATATATGCATTTTCAATACAGTCGAAAAATTTAGTTTAAATCATTTGCACCATGCATGAGCGTTATCCGACTTCGTTCTATCTAGGACAAGAACGTCGTTGAGCTAAAGATGAAAAGACCATGCCACTAAGTTCCGAAAAGGATTATAAAGGTGGAGAAATTTTTCGTCAGTTATTAAAATAAAGAACTGCGGTTGCCTACAAAACGGGAACATTAACACTAGAAACGGCATATTTACCATAAAAAAAAAGAAACAGAAATCAGTAAACATGGTAGTTTAAAACTCGAATACCCTACACGGTCAAAATGTATGCAACAGCAGATTTTTTTTTTTCAGTTACCGATGAAAAATTTCTATGTGGGGGGGGGGGTTCAGAATGATGTACTGAATACGTGGTAACCGTTTTAGCGCCGGTGTCCCTTCCACCCTGTATGCCTTTTCTTTTAAAAAATGTATTTCATAAATATAAGACATAACATCACGCCTGTAGTAATCCTCGAAAGGCTAGGCAGAGATGTATCTAATACACCCACATTTCGCCAGTTATATTGAAGTCCCATCCCCATGTAATAGGAGGCGAGCCTATTCCTAACAACGGGGCACAAATCCAGACTCCGTGGGTACTATTGAGACATTCCTGATGAAGAAATCCAATAAAACTTTGCCCAACCTGGGAATCGAACCCAGGTCCTCATGCACAGCAGTCGCACTTGCGACCACTAGACCAACGAGGCAGTCCGAAAAGAAGATTTTCCCTCAAATACCATTCTGTGAAATCAGCGCCACTATATTCGTTTTGGAAGATGGATCTTGATAGGATTGAATATTTTTTTTTTTTTTTAACAAAAACTTTGCCCCACACTAGGAATTTCTCCTGTATCGTGGGTGCGTTTACAAACATTTAAGCTCACATACACAAACAGCCAGACCCGGAACAACTACCTGTAGATCATACAAATATTTGTTCCGTGCGGGGATCGAAACCGCAACACGCAGCGCAGCAGCCAATTGCTCAGCCACTGCGCCAACCGTGCCGTCAAATATTGATCTACTGACTCTCATTACTTACAAGACACTTATCGTTTACAGATAGTGAGTATAGTAATAAACTCGATCCTGTTTATTATGTCACTGTACGACACACTCTTCGCTCGACGTGAGGGCGGCGACCCCACCAATCCGTTGGAGCAACCTGAAGGTACCACCATCAACAACCCTGGCTTCAAAGAAGGAAGAGGTAAATAAGAATTAATTTATTGTTTTAATCTTAGCTTAGTTCTGTGACGACTTATTTTACAGTACAGTATGTGTCAGATTGATGTGGTATAGACCATCAAACTGTATTGCTTTCTCAATGGGACCAAAATACATTTACATCTGGCTGTACCTAACAAGTACACACACATTTCGCCAGTTATGTTTGAGTCCAATGGTGGGCGAGCCTATTGCCATCAACCGGACACAAATCCAGACTCCGTGGTTAGAATAGAATATATTATGCATCGGCAAACATCGGAAACAATAGTATTGTTTATTACAAATCAATTGACAAAAGTAGGTTGATCTTAAAAAAAAAACCTCACAATTTCAACTTTATAACAAACAAATAAATGTCTGTCATTTCCAATAGGTATGTATGTGTGTGTGTATGTGTATTCATGTTATGCCATGCCCAATTACCCAATATTTTTCTAGAACCCCTGTAGTAAAGAGTAAAATATCTTTTCAGGAATCTCGATGACGGACGCGTCAGGAAAGCCGTACAGCACAAACGGACACGGAAGCGTGGCTTCAATGAACACAACGGCAACCACGCTCACTGGCTTATCGGACGCCAGTACCATCACCCGATCACCCCTGAGATCCTCACTCAAGAAGCCACGGCCCAGGGAAGGGGAACCCGGTGGGTTAGGTATACAGAACCCAGGGTATTCCGGCCATTCACCCCCACTAAACAGGAATGGAAGCCAGAAAAAAGTGCGCATTCAAACTCACAGTACTGAGGTGTGAACGTGTCTCTTTATGTTAGTAAAACTCTAGTTATGCTAAAATAAATACATGAATTTTTAAGCCATTTTTGGTATGCAAGTTGCACATACAGACAAGGACAAAGTGCTGTATCTGTTCAATTGTTGAAATGTAATACAATTGATATAAGTGTTTTAATAATGCATCAGTTATATCAGTTAATACTTGAGAAGAAAATCGTGTTTCACCGAGTGTCTATGTATTTGTGCATTTAACTGAACATGATTGAAGGAATTTCTCGCAAGCAAATTGCTTTCACATAAATAGTGGCCTATTCACAGTGTACCTACTTGCATATCAGAATGGTTTAGAAAAAATAATGTAGTTTTGCAAAAACTTGCTCCTTCAGTCAAAATTATAAGAATTTCGTCACATTTATTGCATGTGAATTACAACTTACTAATGTGTTCTAATGTTATTATAATTTGTTGTATAAGATTGTAAGACTAAGGTAGTCCACAGCTGTATTTCAAAGAGCAGACTAAAGAAAAAGACGGGAGTTCATCTCAATACAACACTGCCGTCATAATGAAAAAAGGCACAACTAACATTTTATAAATATGGAGAAAATCGACTTTAAAGTTTTATAAAACATGAATATTAGTCTCATTTGTGCCTTTTGAGCCTACTGTATCTCCGAATTCCTTGAAGATAAAATTCTATAAAAAATTGAGTAGATGTGCCTTTTTTTTCTGATTCTAAATATGTATAAAACTCAATTTTGACAAAAATGTTAGTTGTGCCCTTTTTTCTTACGACGGCAGAACAGCTGATTATTAAAAACACTAGCATCTTTTTAAATCTGTATGTTGAACCGCACAATAATGAAAACAGTAAGTTGTTAATAATGTATTTTCTTTGTTAGCAATAAGGGAGGTTATTGTAACTCAAACGTTCAGATGACTGTATTAACAATTTTGGCCAAAGGTGCAAGTGGTTTATTTATTTAAACTGAATTAGTAGATGGGTATAGATGTAGATTGACTTTTTGATAGTAACAAGACACTGATAGATTTTAACACTTTAGTGTTAACATAAGTAGGACTTTTTATATAATATTATGTATGTCAAAACTATGTACCTTTTTACTGTTTTTTAATAGTATGTACATTTCCACAAGTGTGCATACAAAAATAGTTTACTAAGTTAAACTTCAATTCAGAATCTTAGTTATCAAGCTATAGAACAATGAACTTGGATGTCCCACTTACGTGACAGTTCGAATTCAACGGCAACCAACATTTATTTAGCACCTTTAAATACAAGTGGTCACTCAAAAATCTACTGAGGCTACTATGCGATAAAGTTGGTAATTGAGTTAGTGGCAATGAATATCTGTAAATAAATATCTAAGATTCTGACTGAAGTATTGATTAGAAGTCGATGCACTGTCGCAATTTGAATTCACATATCACAAGCTGATATACCTACGTATTTTGTTTTACATTATAAGTATATTTTTATTATTTACAATTTATGAGACATTGCAATCATCTGTATATTTCGTTTGAACAAAGTTCTTAATTGAATATTTTATTGTGTATAAAGTGCATATGTGTACATAAACCAGCACAAAGTGTTGTAAAATAAGAAACTTTTTGAATTTGTTACATTATACAGCTTTGTTGTACATTGACATGCAATTTTAATATGTTAACATTTATATTATAGAATTGAATTCCGATTTGTCTATAAGATTTAAGTTAAATATAGTTAAGTGTAAATAAACATAAAAAAACCCACCAGCCTTTTTGCGGATCATCACATTTTAGCAACCTATTGATTTGTCTTGAACAAACTTTTTTGGATAAAAATTCGATCATGAGAATCGTGCCTTACCTTTAGAATCCAAATTTGTGCCTTATGTCCTAAAAGCCTACCTTTTAAAAATGATGCATTACACATGATACTAAATTTAGTTACACCGTCCAAATGTCGAATTTATTTATTTTTTGGAAGGTTTCTTAAATTAAAATCTATTTATATTTTGTGCATTTGTGACCATGATTCTTTATCTGTGTCGATTACAGTTGCTTAAGATAATTTCTTAGTTAAATAATAATATTAGCATAGAGTATTATTTTACTCTGTCCGTCCAAATTCTGGTCTTAACTTTAGTTTCGACGTAACTACTTAAAAATGTAGTAACTCTCAAGTAGATGCAAGGAAGATAAAATCAACTTTATTATTGTTACTTTTGTATTGTTGAGGTGAATGTAATATATTTTTATCTGTATTCTGCATGCGTAGGGAGTCGTTAAATTTCTTTATAGTTAATTAAATTATAGTGCAACATGAATTCTTTTGCGCTTAAATTGTATTGAAAAAAAGAAAATGGAGACTTTAGTTTGACTATGACCACCATACTGTAATTTTCTCATAGTTATATTTATATTTTCTTTTATACACGGAACAGATTTTTGCTTAATATTTTTAATTATACGGTATTATACAAATTCCGTCCAAAATATCCCATTATGTTAATGATCTGATATTTAGTTTTACACATTATTCTCTAGTTATATTTTTCTGAATAAAAAAGCAATTGTTTTTCAACCAGATTTGATTGTTTTATTCATTTAATAGACCTTTAGAAAACAAATAGACTAAGGGACGATTTTTGCTATACCAGAGGCCTTGAGTCGTTTGTTAAAGCGATGGCGAAGTAGACTATGGATCGTAATGCTGGGCTATCGCCGGCTTCCTTCCCATATACCCAGGTTTTAATGTGGGACCGAAACCGAGTTCCGCATGCCCTAGCTGTGAAGAAGACGAATAAGAAAATGATTTCTTATTCCACATGCATGTAGCAGAAATGAGATGAATGTGTGGAATGTCCAGAATAGTAAAAGTAAAAAAATAGTAGGTACCTACCTATATTACAGGAAGATTGAAGTCTGCGCCAGTTACAGAAAGTTGAACGAGAATCGTCCGTCATGGTGTGGACATGTAGGTATCTAGCATTTAGTACTAACATAACATAAGTCATAAGTTCATAACATCATGCATGGATTCCCCAGAGGGTTAGGCAGAAGTGCACCCATAGGGCACATTTCGCCAGTTATGTTGCAATAGGAGCCGAGCCTATGGCCATCAACCAGGCAAACCCAGTCTCCAGACTACTACTGAAAAATCCATAATGGAAATGAAGTTGAACACCCATTAATAAATTACCCAACGAGGCGGTAATAGAGCTTCCAGTATACAAAAAAAAAAACAAAACAATCTACATCCCAATGTTTCAGTAAAAAATATAAAATATTTTACTTTATTTGTCAACATTCGATTCTTTCTCTTATCATCTCATTGATCTCATCAGTGCAAGGCATCAAGGCTGAAGGCATCTGAGTCCGACACAGAATAAAAATTATGATAGAGTAATACGTTTCGTTGTTGCTTTGAGTTACGTTCATAAGGTTTAAATCAGGGCTGTCCAACATATGAAGGGCCAAGCTTAGTATTTTTGTAACCGTAGCGGGCCAAAAGAAATGAAAAGTGACATATAAATTTAAAAAAAAAGAAGCTTCGCCGGACTAGACTGCAATGATGCGGTCTGTATGCGCGGGTAGGTGACGTGGGCGGGTAGGTAAATAGGTATGGCGCCTGACTTATGGACATTTTTTAAACAATGTTCGCGCAATATTAATTAATATTTCTATCAATTGATTGAATTGTCTTTTATAACCTTTGCAAGCCGCTAGGTGGCCTGGGGGCCGTTTGTTGGGCAGGCTTGGTTTAAATGTAATGCAAAATATTTAGTTTTAATTTCGCGAAAAAGATCCAGGTCTGGATGCAGGATGTAGCACCAACTTCCTGCCCGCAAAAAATCAAAAACCCGTGCATTTGAAAACTTTTTTTTGGTTATATATACGTAATTTTATTGTATTATTCGTAAAATATCTACATCACTAGCTACTTCTCCTAATTGCGTTGGAATGGGGGCGATCGCGCATGAATTCGCCACTAGAGGCGTTCGCGTAGAGTAAGGCCTTCAGAAATGTTAGATGTCATGGAGTGTGTCAGTGCAAAGTGCTATGTTTTTGTGAAATAAATACTTTATTATTATTATATAGTGTTAGCGCGTTGTGCGCTTTTTTATCACTTATTTTTACTAATTAATTCCTGATTAATTATGTCTTGAAGATTTTAAGTAGCAAGTTAGGATCTTATTTGTTAGGAACGAATTAGGAAATATAGGAAGAATATTGTAAGTAAGTTAACACTATGTTGTTATACGAAATAAAATAAACTTTTTATAATTTTATCGGTACGTTAAAGTATATAATATAACTATTGACAGGACTGTACTTGACAGTGGCGCCATCTGGTGAGCTAAAAAACGATAGCCCTCATTGGTCATGCTACGCATGCTGGTATTTATTGGTATAAGAAAGAAGCATTCTACTCCATGGATGGAGGCCTTACTCTCAAGGCATTCACACGATAGTCTGGTTAAGCAGAAACCAGCCTCATAGGGTGACCTGCGAGACGTCATTCAAAAAAAAGTATTCTACTCTTTGGTTCCCAATCACGACGCGATGCTCTGTGGCCTAACCAAAGAGTAAAGTAAGTATATCCTAACCCCAACTCCCATCTCTAGCCAGCATCCATTGTGGATTGAAGAAGATTGTGGATTTGTGGCATTATTTTTATTTTGTTTTTGTTAGCAGCCCCACTTTTCATGTCTGAGCTCTGCCAACGTGTGTGCATAGCAGCTGGCAGAGAAATAAAAAAACATAATTTTTGCAAAACGATGTTAGGAATGCGAGAAAAAATGTAGCGGTAACTAGCATTTGTTAAAAAAGTTCAACTTGTTCCTTCTCTGGAATGTCTTTGCGATATGTGTTGTAAGCTTCGAAGTTGATGAAGCATAAAATGTTTTTGGTATCGAAGAGAGAATTTGCCGGTAATTTTGGACTGTGTTGATTAGTTGTTGACTTCGTGGAGCATTGTCATTGTTGTTTAGCAAAATATTTAATAATAATAATAACTAAAATTCTAGCAAGGAAATTTCATTTCGTTTCAATAGTTTGTGAGAAAAGGTAGAGAAATCTATTTTGAGGTGACTATGTTTAATTAGGGAGTTCTATCAAAAAGTGTTGTTTGTGAAGTTATTGCTCTGGTCATAGTCTTTTTTTACTGTCGAAAATAAATAGCACTTACCTACTTACAGCATTGACTAAAAAAAATGAATGCTGATCGTTGAATGATGTCTTTAAATGGCAGTTGGTATTATCAGTGTTTTGGTCTAATTCATAATGTTTTTTTGTAGATTTGTTGAGATTTATCCCAATCCTTTGGCTCAATTTGATTTGTTTCGGTTAAAAGGTGGTTATCAGAGATTTTAAAATATTGTGTATGTCAGTCATGTTATCTCCTGTTATAAATAAAATTGTCCATCATAGCTACTAGTTTCGAAGAAGATTGTTAGCCATTTTTTTGGAAATCAGGTGTGGACACAAAATATACATCCATTCTTAATTTTCTGAGGTGAAGGAATTTACTTGCTGTATCAATTGAGTGATCACAAATCATCAAAGTCTATTTATTATTTATGTTGTTTAGAAACAAAAGTGGTCAAATCCATTCGGGTGTATTTATGGGAATCAACAATTTTTCGTTCTGATCTCCCTGCACAAGCTGTGTATAGAGTTTGAATCCATATGGCTTCACTTAGGCTAGTATTTCTGATTAAAAAGAAAACATTCATAACCATAAAACTAAAAAATCAAAATAATAGGGATATAATTTTGGATTTGACCTATTTCGAAACCAAGCTATGGATTTGACTAGTTTTGTTATTGATGTAGTTGGATTTGACCATCTTTGATTCTTATCACCACGGATATGAGGGGGCTAAAAGCAAATGCA
The DNA here is from genome assembly GCA_905163415.1 of Noctua fimbriata. Taxonomy (NCBI): domain Eukaryota; kingdom Metazoa; phylum Arthropoda; class Insecta; order Lepidoptera; family Noctuidae; genus Noctua; species Noctua fimbriata. Next base: position 4,040,523 of record LR990929.1, on the reverse strand, counting down.
CCATTGTCCATAAATTGTATTTAGGTCATTCGAAGAAACTTTAGCAAAGCAACATTATATTCGATTGTCTATAGCAATGCATGTTTTTAATGTTTGGGAAGATATTTTAACCCTTTAACGGGCATAAGGATCGGGCAGTGAAAAAGTAAAACTGGTTTTGATTTTGGGCATGCTATGAGGGTAGAAAATAAAAAACTTTTTTTTTAAAAATTATTATTATTATTTTTATGGTGGGAAATCGGTTCCCTTTGCCTGTTATGCAAAGTGTAGGAATAGAGGGAGTTTTAGAGATTTTCGAAGTATATAGGTAATAAAACTATGATAATCAAACAAATCAACTTTTTTTAATAATTATGTACTAAATTAATATTATATATGTTATGTATTATGTACTTCGACATTGGGTTTTTTTCTCACTGCCTATGAAAAATATTGAAGCATGGCACAATACAAAGAGGTAATGCACATTTTTCACACATTATTTTGGTTCTCTTATCATTTACCTTTGTACTGCAAAGCCGGCAACATTGGTACGACTCCAATGGGTAGGGTAAGTGGTCTCCCACATTCGAGAAGCGGATCTCATCAGCAACCACATGGATTGCTTTCTGACGAGTGTTGGTGTTGGCCAGTGTGACTTTCTTTCTAGTTACGTAATTGGGCATGTTGGATCGCCTTTTTCGATTTGTATATCCACTGATCAAACCTCGAGCTAAAGCCACGCGCAATTCCAAGTGCGTTAGCCTTATGTTGCACTTCTTGCTCATGAGGAAAGCATTAGTGATGCTGGCATCCAGGAGGAAGTAGAAAAGGCGAAGCCACCATCTTTTGCTTCTTCGACCTACTGTATACGTGGTTCTTAGCTGGTCGAATCGGTCCACCCCACCCATTCGATTGGTGTACTGCTTGATCACAAGCGGACATGGAATCGGCAATTTACTTCCATCTTTTTGGGTCCTTTGAATAGTAGTTACATCTATTTTTGGGTGGAATGCAGTGCTCAAAAGCAGTACCTCTTTGTTGTCCTGCCAAACAACAAATGCGACATTACCGTTCACTCTCCACTTGAATTGGCCTTTTTGTAGCTTGAGATTCTTTTTGTTCCCTCCTTTTATGAGATTCGGCAATCCCACTCGGTGCCTGCGCACGGTGCCGGTGGCATAGATATGATTTTCATATAGAAACTCCATGAGTCTATAGTCAGTGAAGAAATTATCAAATGTGACGTGCACATTCTTCACCTGATTCTCTATGAGACGACGCGTCAAGTTTTTGACGACTTTTGCTCCTAGGCCTTCTTCTACTGTATTTGCCATTTTACCAGTATATATTTCGAATTCATAGAGATATCCTGATGCACTATCACACCGACACCAAATTTTATATCCTCGCTTTATTGGTTTGAGCGGCATGTACTGCTTCAACGAGGACCGACCTTTGAAGAGTACCATTGACTCGTCAATGCTTTGAGAAGAGGTCTCCTTTGCATTATTTTTGCATGCTTCGTTTACTATATTTATAAGTGGCCTGAGTTTATACAACTTGTCATATTCGGGACTATTCCTGTCGGGTTGTGTATTGTCGTTCAAGTGAAGACATCGCATAATTTTTTTGAACCGCTTTATTGTCATAATTTCTGCTATGTCACTTTGTCTAAAACCTGGATCTGAGCACCAGTAAAGGTCTATCGTAGGCAGAACTTTATAACCCATTATTATGATAATACCAATAAAGGCTCTTATTTCTTGCAAGTCCACTGGCATCCATTCTTCTATGTTCATTTGATTAGCGTACAAGTTCGTTTGTGATACTATAAGCTCAAAAACTTCAGTGGTGAAAAACTTTTCAAAGAAGCACACAGGTCTAGTCTTGGTATTGAAGCTTTGCTTTGTGGTCATAGGGACTTCGTCAAAAACTTTGGGATTAGGCCGAGAATCAGGCCACAATGTTTTTTTCCAGGTGTCTTCCTCGGCATCAGAATCGTCGGTGGGATAGTCAGTGTTATCAGAGCTTGAATCGACATCTTCGGAAACAGGCTGTGCATCATCAGGTCGTGAGCGCAATATTCTTGTCCCTGAGGTACTTGGCTGTGGGGAGTCTCTAGGTGGTGGGTGCGATCTCCCTGAGTTACTTGCCGTGGAAGGAATATTGCTAGGCCGTGTTATTCGTCTACTTTCCAATCTAACCAGAACAGGGCTATGGGTTTCAGACTGTTGACACGGAGAGTTAGGCTGGTCGTCAATAGTTCCTAAGGATAGTGGGATGGGCAGGTTATCCTGAACTGACGAATCATCGATATCCTCCAATATTCTCTGAAGTCTGGCTGTACTAAATTGAGTTTCATCTTCGTCGAGTTCCAGATCATCGTCTGATTTTTCGGTATCATCAGGCAAGCCAAAAAGATCTTCAAGAGCATTTTCTAACTCTAGATCATTCAGTGTTTTTCGACTCATCTGTAAAAGCTATGAAAATGCCTATAACAATACCATCTTGCTACCAGCACCTATAGCACGGGCACATATAACCACGGGCAGAGGGAATATGATTCCCACCACAAAAAGCCATCATTATGCAAAATCAAGGCTAGCACGGATGCAAATTTATGTAAAATGTGTTAGCGGAAATCAATAATAAACTTTTATAAAAGAACTTACCTCAAAATACACAAAGATCTTCGAGATAGACCCAGATCGAAAAAACAGATCGAAAAATCACCACTTTTCAAACTTCAACTTCAACTCCCGCGAAAAGAACATTTGACAGCTGACAACTTTTATCCGTCAAAGGAGTGAACGATTATTAGATGAGTTGTCAGTGGAAAAAAATATAAATATTCCAGAACATAATTTACGACTTATAGCATAGATAAGATGGTGGTAAAATTATTCCCTTTGCCTCAAAAAGGGTTAAATAGAAATCAATATGCATTCTATTCTAAACTAATATAAATTCGATAAAAACCTAATAAACAGACATGACAGTGGTGACTTTGCATCTCACATTGGACAGTGGTGAATCTGCGTCTAACTGACATTGGACAGTGGCGAATTTGCAGCTAAGGGAAAGGACAGTAGTGCATTTGCTTCTAAGCGTATTATTAGTAGATAAAGTACAGTCAACGAAACAAGGCAGATTGTTGTATTTTTTTTTATTCAATAAAGACGTTTATTTTATAAAAACCAGCAATACAGTAACAAATTAAGTTTTATTACGCAATTGAATTCGTAAGTCCGTAAGTAAATTGATTGATTGAGTTCAATTATGTTGGTAATTAAATTCTTAAGTCCGTATCAGGCACTGCAACTTCACAGACATCTTCATCTTCACAATCTTCAGTTTCGTTATCTGCTCGTAGCATTACCTTCTTGTAGAAGTTTAAATCATCCCTAGAATTCCAATTATCGCCAAAGTGTTTTTTTAGTAGAGCGTCAACATCTTTTATTTTATCATTCTTTACTGCAACTTTGTCTTTTTCTACCAAATCCGGATTCAGGTCAATAAATGTTTTTCCTCTCTTTAAAACTGACTTGTAACTTCGCTTTTCAGCGTTATAGTTAGGCTCCCCTCTTACATAAACATCATTGCTTCTGTTTCGTTTTAAGAAAAATCTTTTGCATTGGTTAAATTGGAAGTGCCAGTTTCCCGGTGGACGAATTATATTTCCGAGAGCAGTTTTCCAATCCTTAACATTGTTAAGTAACACAACAGTCCCATATTTATTAAAGATTTCTATGTATTCCGCAGGTTTTAAAATGGTTTCCATACGTTTTATTTCCTTCTCAACAAGACCGAAAACCCGATCAGGTGGAATAAACGAGTGACCGGGAATGGGGAAAACTAGTTCGACTGTTTTAATATGGTGCGGTGCCTGAGTTAACCATTTGGAGCACATACCGACCATAATACTGTTTTTGTTCTGGGCGCCGCATCCATCCGCCACCAGTCGAACAGTTTTGACATTTTCATTGAGCATTGTATTTTGAAGCGTGTTATAGACGGCTGACGCTATTTCATTTGCGCCTTTACGATATTCATCTTCAGTCCAGGTATACAGCGTTACGTTGTCCCTGTTCAAGGTATTTTCTGGCACCGACTTTACGACTCCAAAATTATATATCGTCACTGGAAAGGCAAAATTACTGGAGCGCCAAAAAGCCATTTCGAGAAAAAGCCATTTAAAGTATTTTTTTTTTTTTAAATTGTATCTTTTTAATTTATCATCCGATTTTAATCAAATAGCTTGATATGCAAACCTTTTCCTTATTTATATCTTTATTCATATGGTTTAAATCACTGTAAAGGCTATTTTAGGAAGTAAGTGGTGGATAGGTAAAAATACCTCATTTCAGAGTAAGTCAGATTTACCTTTACGCCGTCAAGTAAAACTTTCTTTGCAATTTAAACGTACTGATTACACATAACTTAGAGAAATAGAAATACGACAAAATTTCTTTTAATATAAATATACTGATAATCTGGTGAAGCAAAATTACTTCAAGGACACATTTTGCATTTTCACATATTTAGCAAAAGGACTTAAGAGGTGATCAGTTAATTTACTAAGTTTATCACAATTTCTTTATAGTAAGTTTGCCGTAATTATTGTATAGGATAAACGACGTAAGAGATTAATGATACTTTGAATAACTGCATTAAAAATACTGATGACTATAATTGATTTAAAAAGATGGCTATCTATTATACTGAAGTGTCTAAAATAAAATCATTAGACACTTGGAAATTACGTAACAACTGTTACTTATGTATAAACTGAACATTTTTTTTTTCTTAAGCTTAAAGATCCCAACACAGGGTAACACCACGCACCTACCACATGCGTCCAGCACGTACCAAATTATTGACTAGGTATCAAGTTATTGAACGTATTTAAATAAAATACAGACATTATCAAAGTAACCTTTAATTTAAATTAATAAGGAACAATAACAAATTTCAATTATTTCACAAACTTACGAATAATTATTAAAAAAAAAAAAAAACTAAAAACAAACAACAATTCTGTTGACTATGTATTCTAGTTGAGAATCAATGTTTTCATTCAGTCTTCAAAAACTTAAACCAAAAATTTAACTTTTACTATTAAATAAAAACACAATAACTTTAACTATTATAAAAAACTCCTGCGGTAAAAACTATCAACAATTCTATTGACTAAGTATTCTAGTTGAGAATCAATGTTTTCTATCAGACTTCAAAATAAAATTAAAAAATAATAACTTTTACGATAAAAAAAATATCTCCTACGGTAATTTAACGCAAAATCTTCTCATCAACTATAATAAATTGTAGTTGTATTATTATAGTTGTACATTTAATGTACGTTTGTAGTTAAACTTAATATAGTGTTATTCAGTGTCAGTGTATTAAGTAATAAAAAACAATAACGAAAAAGCAGATGAAGAGTATGACTATCCCATTATTCGGCAGTTTCTTCGTCCTCTATATCTGTATCAATTAAACAGTCTTGAATACTAGTAGCATAGCTTAACCTTTTATACTCTTCATGATACACCACTGGTATGACTTTGTTAGTGCACAATTTGTTGAGATCCATGTATTTCTTTTTAGATACTGGCAGCAACGCTTTGTAGCATGGTTTCAGTTGAACGGCGTCGTTTTTCTTCGTAATTTCAATTTGTTCAGTTTCATCATCTGGATTCATAGAGAATTTCACGTAGCACATATTTGTGGTCGATTTTTTAAATGTAACCGTTCTTAGTTTGCTTATTTTACCCGTCAAATTTCCCTTGAAGTATTTATGTGCAATTGGGTGGCCCAATTCAAGAAATCACTAAGTCCTAAAAGTGACATTTGAGATATTTATAATTTTATGTTATAAATGTCAGCTGAAATAACATGCGTTGGTTAAAAAAAACAATTTAAATACATATTATAGCGCAAACTTAGTAGTTTTATTTATTGAAATAATCAAAACGATATACGTAACAGGAGTCTCTTTATAAAATAACAAAAAAAATGGACTTATTTCTAATCCCTGGACTTAGGTATATTAAAGTGATAAATGGTGGACTTAGATATATTATTGCAGTACCCAGAACAAATTTTAAACAAAAACAGCTTATCATTCCACTTCTTCTTCAGACTCGAATTCTGCAGTTACGGGGTCCCGAGTTCCATTAAATAAATCCTCATAAAAATACCTTTCCAATTCAGGAACAGATTCTAGCAAGCGCTTTACATCTTGCAATTTAGCAGCCTTTATAGTTAAGGGTGCGTCGTAGCAGTCATCGGGCGTTTCATTGATTAATCTGCTGTAACCGACTTTATATAATGAAAACGGCTTAAAATCTTCACCTTTCATAGACACAGCAAACTCTGGTTTACCACTTCTTTTAAAAATAACTCTTCGGCATTTGGATATTCCAGGCAGACTCGCTTTTATTCGTTCATCGTACAGTTTTTTATAGTCTTTTACTTTCAGAACATCGTGAGGGCTACTTTCCTTCATCAAACTTTTCTCTAAGAAGACTATTTCAAATTTGTTTGTATTTTTACTATTTTTTATGAGCTGAACATAATATTCTGGTGTATATATTTTGTCATACTTCTTCCTTTTTCTTTCGATAAGAGCAAAATCACGATCGATGGGCATCATTGAATGTCCTGGTATCGGGTATGAGACTGTTATTTTCTCAAAAACTCCTTTGGCGCACAGTTGATCCAAAAAGGTGAATAAATATCTATTCTTGTTTTGACTATAGCAGTTGTCACAGTAAAGATCTAACTGGTGTTGACCCTGCGTTTTTTCTTTGGTAACATAATATTCCAGTGCAGTTATTACCTCATTGGGTCCTTTGTGTGCGTAATTTTCAGTAAACAGAAACATTGCTGCAGTATTCTGACACAAATTATGCACTCCAAAATTATGCAGCCATAACTGTCTTAAATAGTATTCGTCTGTGATATTAGTTACCGGGAGAGGCAGATTTTTTTGGAAATCAAAGCATAGTGATAAACTGTTTGATGGTTTCTCTTTTTCGACTTTAGACAGTGTCTTTAAGAATGCCTCAGCTTTTCTCAGGTGCAATTCATGTGCACCTTTAAGTAGTTTTTCTTTATTTGTATCTTTCGCGAATTCGGCAGAGGTAATGTCAGCTTTAAATTTTTCGCATGTCGTACATATATCTTTTCTAGGTTGACCAAAAGATATATTAAAATCTTGGTTAAATATGCATCGAAACTTTTCATAAAGCACAATGCATTCAGGATATTCAAGATTGAATCTTCGATGCAATTCAGCAATGCTTAAGTGCGAATCTAAGAACTTTCTATGCTTACTAGATGCACGAGAGTAATGTGATTGTCGGGCTGGTAAATTCTCAATGAATTTGTGAACTTTATTCACAGATTCTACATCAATCTTGGGATTGCTTTGGCGCCCTCTACCATCAGAAATTTCTTTTTCTTGATGTTGGACTTTACATACCAACCTTTCTCGCTTAATCCCGTGTGTAGCCAGAAACGCTTTCTGACAGACTTTAACGGACTTCTTTGGTAAATTAATAACATATTCGAACACTCTTCTTGCCCTAGACGTCGATTCACTCCCCTTACTCCGTGGACGAAATCTTTTAGGATTTACTTCCTCTAAACATCCTTGTAGATAAATATTTTGTTCCGTGTGACTTGCAAGATTAATAAATTTATTAAATGTTGTTTCAACCTGCTTTTTACTCAATTTATCTTTACATTTGCAGCGGCAATCCGGAAGATCCTTCAAAGAATGTTTTTTAAGATTTCTTTTGACTTTTTTGGTCCTTTCCCATTGGTCTTGTCTAGAAATTCTCTTTTTGCCAATTTGAGTTAAACTTGTACTTTTTACAGTTTCAGTTTCTACAGGTTCAAACAAACCAGACTCAGGGTTTAATATGAAATTTTCGGTATCATCTAGTTCTGAATTTGATTCGGACTCAAATAACCCACTTGTCTCATTTAGCTTCTTGCGTTTTGGTGTAATGCCAGGAAATGGGGGTAGTTGTGTAGAATCTATTGGTGGTAAAGTATCAACTGGTGAAGATGGATGTTCGTTGTTCAAATTTGCGGGTACATTATTCTCGAAAGCACGATTACTTTGCCGTAACTGAAAACTATAAAAAGAAAACAATAAGGATTACGGCAACATAATATGTAGATATCGTAAAATTAACTGTTGATTGTCATTTGAAAAGATTTAATTTTATTTGTCTCATGCACTACGAGTACGTATGGTAGAAGAATTTTTAAGGTAGATAAATACCTTTTAAAGAAAGCGGGTAGGTGTACATCAGCCAAAATAGTAATAGACGATTTTCGGCTTGAATCATCTGTTGTCCGTTTGTCCTCAGATGAATCAGAATAATCGATAATATCATCGCCATTATCTGCCTCATTCTGCTTCATGCGTTTTGAAGTAATGCCAGAAAATGAGGGTAGTTGTTGAGAATCTATTGGTGCTAACGTATCAACTGAAGAAGGCGGCTGTTCGCTGTTCAAATTTGCGGTTACATTATTTTCGATAGCACGATTACTTTGCGGTAACTGAAAACTATAAAAAACAATAAGACCTACATTACGACAACATAATATGTAGATATCGTAAAATTTACTGTTGATTGTCATTTGAAAAGGTATAATTTTATTTGTCTCATGCACTACGAATACGTATGGTAGAAGAAAATTTAAGATAGGTACCTGTTAGAGAAAGCGGGTAGGTGTACATCAGCCAAAATAGTAATGGACGATTTTCGTCTTGAATCATCTGGTGACCATTTGTCCACGGATGAATCACAATAATCACCAATACCATAGCTATTATCTGTCTCATTCTGCTTCATGCGTTTTGGTGTAATGCCAGAAAATGAGGGTAGTTGTGGAGATTTTATTGGCAGTGGCTGTTCGTTATTAAAAGCGGGTACATTATTTTTGAAAGCACGAGTTCTTTTGAGTGTCCATTCGTCCTCAGATGAAGCAGAATAATCCCCAATATCACTGGTGGTACTTTCCCCAGAGTCAAAGAGACCGCTTTGTTGCATTATTCTGTAATAATGTAATAAACCTAATGAAAAAACAATTTCGCAATCGGTACCTAACTGTCTTAGCCAAATTACCCTTTTGAAAATACATCTAGTTAGTAAAACAGAACACTCACCTCTTCAGTTTGTCATCAGGATTCATTTTAACTTAACTACGCACGTACACTTAATAAACAAAATCGCAAGAAAACCTTCTCGTTGACAATTTATAAAAACCGTTATGAAAAAATTCTGTCATGTAATTTGACGTAATGATGTGGGTTGCCATTAGGACTTAAACAAAAATCAATGGACTTAGCAATTTCTTCCAAAAAAACTTACGACTTAGTGATTTCTTGGACATAGGGATTTTATGAATGGAAGATCCGTCTTTTTTGTTTTTTTATACTTTCGGAAATGGCACTTAGAGATTTTTCCCAAGAACCTTGAATAGACCATTCGAAAGGGAATGAAAAACTTAACAAGCCAGTGTTGCTAACTCAAAAACGTTAAAAATGGACTTAGTCATTTTATGAATTGGATCACCCAATTATATCCCATTTATTAAAGTCAGTATACTTAAGAACCTCTACTTCATAGGGTTTTGGTGACTTCCTAGCCAGGGTGAAAACTGTACTCCACTGTGAAGGTGCCCATATTATAACGCCACCTAAGTTTTTTTCAATTACGGAATGAACTGAATCTACGGGCATATATGTATGCCCAGGAAGCAAGTAATTTATTTGTATCGACAAAAGATTGTTACAATTTTGGAGAGAGTTACATTTATGCAAGTTAAAACTGTTTTATTTTTATTTTGTCCTGGGCACGAATCACAGTAAAGTAACAAATGTTTTATTGTACCCCTTTGATCCACCTCGTTGATGTACTTCTGTAAAATTGAAGATACTTCATTGGCTCCTCTTTTCCCGTCAATTTCAGACCATGTGAAACGGAATCCATTTCTTGTGCCTGATTCATAAAAAGTTAAATTGTACACTGCTAATTTGCGGCTGTAATATAGCATCATATTTTCGCCGTGCGGTGTATTCAAAACTTTTTGGAGGTCAAAAGTTGTACACAAAATAGTTTCATCTTTGTTATGAATATCTTGATGTGCTTTGAATCTCTCAGTTGTTTCTTCTTTGTCCTTCAAATGTTTCAGTTTTTCTTCTTCGTTAAAATTTTTGTCATTTTCAAATTGTGTACATTTCAAGCACTTGTCTTTGCGGGGGAAATGAAATCTTATGTTATACTCAGTAGTGAAAACTTTTTTAAACACCTTTTCTCCTACGTACTGCAAGGCATTTTTTTCTTGATTCTCTTTGTAAATTCTATATAAGTTTGTTAAATTTCTGAATTCCTGGGGCAAATACGTTCTTTTACTGTTTTTCCTGCAGTAGTGTGAGGGTAATGCTGGTAATTCCTGTATATATTTTCGTAAACTTTCGATAATCAGGGGTTTTGTTTTTGGGCACATGTTTGCCTCTCTCATATCTTCACTCGCTGAGCCATGAAGAGAGTTTGCAACTGTATTGTATAATGTTTTTTGCTTTATATCTAGTGTGCAAATCAAAAATTGTTGACAACGTTGTGATTTGTGTACGGCTACTTTTATCCTATGATCGATGTCGTTTTATACTTAGATTTTTTGAGTGGCTTACCAGCCAATCTTTACGTCTCATGCTACCCAGACTCCAAAAATGTAAAAACAAAGTTTTTCTTCTTTCTTCATTGATTTCGTAGCATTTATTTGTACAATTATTTAAGGAACACGGATTTGGTTTCATGTCTTTAGCTGGCACAATATTACCTTTCTTGGTTGTGTACTCTTCACCAGTTTCTCTCTTTCTTTTGGTTTCTTTTCTAATATTCTTTCTTTTCTTTTTTCTGCCACAGCACTTGCACTGCAATCTGCCTTAGAAATTTTATCCGTCCGTCCATTGTCCGTTGATTTAGAAACTGAAGTGGAAAGTTTTTTTTTCTGTATTGTTTATTTTCTTAACGACTTCAGATTCTGATGATTCTGAACCACTTGCTTCCCAAGATGAAGAGCTCCATACAAAATCTTCGTTGTCTGACAAAAAATCTACATATTTTTGCCGCTTCTCCTGTCTTAACACGTTGAACGCCAAATGAAAAATCGAGTATTTCCATTCAGGCCACAGGGCTCACCTAGGGTTATTCCTAAAGATACGATAGAAAATATTATTTCGATATAATAGCTGTAATTAAACTATAAAATACTTTTAAAATATTTATTAAAAATACAAAACAACGTAACATTTTCTACATTACCAAGTAAAAATCGGTGACATTATTTATTCATTACTTGACAAACTTCTATAATATAATCAAAATAATTTATGAATTTGAATAATCACAACTATGGCACTTCTTTTTAATATCACATTATAAAATAATCAGTCCTCTTATGAAATATAAAAAAAAAATATCAAAATTATTGGTGAATCTTGTTAAAACAAGGTAAACAAAGGAATGGTTTAGTTGGACAGCTTTGGCAATAAGTGGATACTTTTTTCGACTTTGATTTAGCCTGTTTGCTACCCATGATTGGTACGTTATCTGCATAACATTGGCGACATGTTCTTCTGACTTTTCTAGCCAAACCCTCTTTTCTTTCCAAGGAGTGTTTCATTCTCTTCGGTCTCTGTACCGGCACATCATTTTGTTGGACTTCGCAAAGATTCATCATTATAAACCTTCGGAAATCTACCATTTGTATGTTTTTTTTAGTCACTGACTTGTACAGAGTCAAAGCATTTACCATCGCAGTATTTAGTAATAAATCTACAGCCAGCTTCTTGTACCACTTTACAGATTTTCGCAACGGGGACGAGTATGCTGCCATCTGATCTGATAAGTCGACTGCTCCTTTGGCTTTGTTGTAGTCAATTATAATCTGCGGTTTCATGATCACATTGCCCTGACGCTTTTTTATCTTTCCAAATCGTTCTGAGTGTTTGGTTGACAAAACCAACACGTCTCGTTTGTCCTACCATTTCATGGCAGTAATACCATCTCGACTTTCTCTGGCAATAAATTCTCCCTTCTTCAGTTTAGTACTTACGACTTTCTTGGGCAGGTGCCTCCTATTCTTTCGGATTGTACCCACGAAATGGGTTTCGTTATCTAGCAAAGCCCTTGCTAATTCAAGGCTTGTATACCAGTTATCGGTATAAAGAGTGTGGCCTTTATTTAAAAGGCCGCTTAGCAAATCCATGACAACATTAAATGGAGTGGTATTTGTGGTTTCATTGTTTTTTCCTGCGTAAATACTTAATTTATAAGTATATCCAGGCACACAGCACAACTTAAATTCTTTAATTCCATATTTGTGGCGTTTTTGTTTGTTGTACTGTCGAAATATAATCCTGCCACGAAACGGGACAACACTTTCGTCTATACATAGGTCTTCGCCGGGTGTATAATGCATCTGGAATTGTTAATTTGATGAAGGCGGTCTTCTTTGTTTGTCTCATCGTTTTGTGAAAAATGAAGCATTCGCAATATCAACTCGAACCGATTCCGTGGCATTATTGTGCGTGGAAACGGATGACCTACGATATCATTCGTTGACCAATATTCCGCCAACCTAGGAAGCTTTGTGATACCCATAAACAGGATTAAACCAAAAAACTTTTTTATTTCTCCAAGATCTGTGGGAACCCATTTGCGTAGCCTTGTAAAGCGTGAATTTTCTTCAATTTTGTTAATTGCAAATTGGTTAGTTTGATCAGCAATAACTTGAAAAAGACTATCAGGAACCATTAGTTGGAAGAAATCAGCTGGCGATTTGCTGCGCATGCTTAAGCATAGGTTAGTGGGAAGGCCAGGATGTTCAGTAAAAGGTATTACTTTACGTTGATTACCTTCAGGCTTTGACCAGGTGCCCGACGGCGATGTATTACCTGAACAATAAAAATACAACTAATTTATACTCCTATCAATCATATAATTAAATAATCGGTCAAGTGTGAGTTGGATACACTTAGCTTCCCTTCACTAAACTATAGAGGCCTGTAAAAGACCGACGACGTTCAGACTTACCCCTTTCTAATAAAACTAGTGATTAACGCGCATCTGCTCATATTATACTGGGAAGGGGGGGGGGGGGGGTTGGGCAGTTTCCTAAACCTGTTAAATCTGTCACCTGTGTGGCATCTATGAACTAGTAAAGTAATTCAGGACTAAATTCCCATGAGAGCAGAAGAAACGCGATTGTGCATGTCAAACGAATATAAAGTAGGCAAAGCCGTGGGCAAAAGCTGGTTTAAATAAAAAGTTAAATTACTTACCAATTATAGTATCGGCAATAACCCTTGAGATTTCATTGTCGCTATGTTCACTCTCTGAAAATACAATTCGGCGGCATCTTCTTTTCGTTGGTTGAACTACGTCTTCATCAGAATCTATTTGGAAACTATGGTTCAGAAGATTTATCTCGATGTTATCTAACTGGTTTAACTCCTCTTGCGTTAACTCAAAATCTTCAAAATCATTCATGTTTGGCGGAAAAAGCGTAACAGATCCTCACTTGTCCACGCAGCGCGCGATATTGATCGGCCGGAATAAATCATTACGCCCCCACCCCGCGCTCGCGCGACGTGAGCCGTATCGTGACCCCTGCGGCCCCCGCTAACGGAAAAAACATAATCCTTTAAAAAAGGCCACGGGACCCACCCGTGAGCCTTTTACAATATTTTAAAAACTAGACGGTAAAAGTCGCTCATTTTTATTTTCTGTACCAATTACCGCATTTTATAAACTTTAGAATGAAAATCTCAAGTTGATGAAAATTACCGATTTCCTGATTATGACTTGGCCCGAATGGTATACTACGGTAGGCTCACCGGTGGGTCGTAAAGCATACAACGTGTTAAAAGTATAAATTACCGGGTTACTTAAAAGTAACATAAAATATTCTAAGGGCATATCTACAATACGGAAATAAACATTAGTTTTTAGAAAATTTATTTTATTCCATTTTTAACCGACTTCCAAAAAGGGGGAGGTTCTATGTTCGTCTGTTTTTTTTAAATCGAATTTCATCGATACTTTAGTCAACTGTGGTTGATTTTGAAAACAATCTTTTTTCACTTTGTAGTGTTTTTGGAAGTCGGATGTTTTTTTTTAATAGCTAACTTCAATAAAAGTCGTTTTATTTTTTAGTTTTATTTTAATCAATAACATACTATGTCATATGTCCTAAAATCAAAATAAGACATGAAAATAAAAGTTTAACAACAGAACATAACACACACACACACATAATATAAAGGTAATATTTAAGAATACGTGCTCCAGAACAAAAAACAGTGTTAAAATAATGTAGTACTTAATTAAACTCTTAGTAATGAATATAAAAAAAAAACAAAATTAAACACATTTTAATTAAAGTAAGTAACATCAAAATGATCTCTTAGCAGATATTCGTTTTTATTATCATTTGTAATTAATTCTATAGTTTTTACTATAGACACAGAAGGAACAGTGTCTCGGTCCATTTTCTTTGTCACAACAAATTTTAGTGAAGGGTTTTTTTACTGTCTTTATTTATTTATTTATTTATTATTTCTGGCCAACCAACAATTGTTTATACGGTTACATTTTAAAATAAAGATTCTTATATCAAAGGTTAGTATAACAATTTCTTATAGGTTAGCACCGCATGCCCCATAAAATAATAAATGTTACATTAAAGACTAAAGTAAAATTGAAATCAAAGTTTAAAAACAGAATTAAAGTCAAAATTAAATTTAAATACAAAATCAAAATTAAAAACAAAGTCAAAGTTAAAAACAAAAATTAAAAACATAATTAAAATTAGATACAAAAGAAAAACAAAATTAAAATCAAAAGCACAATCAAAATAATACAATACAAAATCAAATTCACAAGTTAAAAGTCAAAAAAGCAAATTCATAATAAAAATAAACAAAAAATTGAATTACAGTTAATCTCAAAAAGGAATTGCAGTATTACACACTATTGGATGTTATTCTGTGGAACTTGCCAAACGAGTCAAAGTGCACGTCGATCAGATCACTATATTCGTTGAGCTGTTTACATAGCCGAGGGACAATAGAACTGGTGCCGAGAATTGTTCTACGCGGAGGGGGGTACAAGGGAGTAATGGGGGTACGAGGAACTCTAGCAGGAGCACGAAAACGGAACTTGCTTAGCAAGTGGGGACAGTCAATTTTATTCCGGAGAATTTTATAAAGAAAAATGGAATCCGCGATTCTTCTACGCTTTTCCAATGTTACCATCTTAAAATGTGTGAGTCTGGCTCCATACGACCGTTTTCTTCTGGCGATTCCACTAGCATAAGCCAGATGCCACATAAATCTTTTTTGTATCCGCTCTAATCTCAGATTGTGCGTTGCATAGTGAGGTCTCCAGATTGTGCTGCAGTATTCCAAAATACTCCGTACAATACTGTTGTACAGTAAAATCTTGGTACCACTGCGCTTGAAACCGGCAACATTCCTCACAACGAATCCCAGCATTCTAGAAGCCTTTTTGGCTATATTTTCTACATGAGGTATGAAAGTCAGCGCATTATCAAAAGTAACACCCAAGTCCCTTATTTGATTCACCTCTTGGATGACATTACAGCCAACACGGTATACACTAGCTGTTAATTTCTTTTTCCGGGTGAACTTAACGTGGTAACATTTTTTGACATTTAATTCCATTTCATTATCGTTACACCATTGAAGTAAAGAGTCGACATCACTCTGAAGTAGTTCAGTATCGTCGCTAGACTCAATTAATCTGGAGAATTTGAGATCGTCTGCGTACATGTAACATTCTGAGTGTTTGAGGCAGTGTGGGATATCGTTAGCGAACACATTAAAGAGAATTGGTCCGACATGCGAGCCTTGAGGTACCCCTGAGGTGGTCCCATAGGTTTGAGACAGTCTTTAGGAAACTATCCGTGTATTTATCTTCTGTAATATTTATTTGTTCTACACGCCCTATATAGTATTTCCAATTGTTACGATTATAATATCGTACTAACACATTTTGATTTATTTTAATATCTTTTATATTTGTTTCGTCTTTGTTTTCTAAGTCATCAGTCTTTTCGTTTTTGTTAGCTTCTACAGTAATACTTAATTCCGGCTTACAGCTTTCTTCACAGTCTTTAGTCTTTTTAGTCTCGTTTAAGTTTATACTATCCAAATCTGTCCCCCCTATTTCTATTTGATCATGGTCTTTGTCAATTTTATCGGTTCTGTCTTCATCGATTTCAGATTTTTCAGACTCTCTTATCATATCAGAGTCACATCTTTGTTTCAATTTTAAGTTTTTTATATGTTTATTCTGTCTAACTTCTTTAGCACTCAAATCGATATATTTTAAGCTACAGTCAGGCACCTGTAAATTTGGAAAATCACTGCTTTTATGAATTCCAGAAGTACTCGCTACCAGGTTTGTGTATGGATCATAATTCTCTGCACTTATTGTGTCATCTAATGATTTTTTGGCAGAAAAAAGATCAAAATTCGGATCCAATTTATGAAATTCTAGTCCATCAAATTGCTTTAAGTCAAAATATCTTTTGTTACATGGTATATTTCGAATGTCTGATAATATTGTGACTCCTTTTTGCGCTGCCGACTTTCTCTCTTGTTTTGCTTTTAAAACACTTTCTTCAAATCTTTCCTTTTCTAAAGCAAAACCTTTCTTCAACTTTTCTCCTATTTCTACATCTAAATATTCTTCTTCTAAATATTCTTCTTCATAATTAGGCTCAGAAAAATGTGTAGCATCACTGTCGTCTATGTATTCTATTTCAAAACTCTCGGCGCTGCTGGTTGATGATGAACTATTTCTCCTTTTTTTTATTTTCCCTGTATCTTTTTTCTTTGTTAAGTTTCTGTGTTTTTCTGCCTTTTGGTAGATTTTCGTTGCTAATTTCAAATCTGTGTGTTTGTATAGAATGACAATCACATCTACCACTCATATTTTTGCAAAAGCAACTTAAATTTCGAAAGCTTACTGAATTTTTTTCATTTAATATTACTTGATGTATTTTGAGTGTGTTAGGCAGCGGACGTAGTTTTTTAACTATTTCGTCTTGAAGTGGTATTATGTCTTCTGGAGGAATATAAAACACTTTGATGGCTGAATCTGTTTTGGAAAGGACTTCAAAGGCGGTTTTGGCATCGGGGATATCTTTTCCATGTACACACTTTCGAGTCCAAAGTTCGCTTCACTGCGCCGCCAATACCGTCCGCAGCGCCTTTTCCGTGAGCTGCTTCAAATATAGACCAAGTAGAATGGTTGAAACCGAAACTTTGAATTTGACTAAATAAATAAAAATTCTTTTTTTTGCGGTATTGAGATGGCCGGGCCATCAGAAAAAAAATGTATTGTATCTACTCGACGATATCTTTCTTTCAAATATTGTAATATTGGTTTTAAATGTGCCCATATGGCTTCGGGGTTATGTATATTTGCTGGAGATATTGAACAAAATGATATGGGTTTGTGTTCATTTTTGATGTAAAGCACACCAGTGTGCAGAGTGATTTGAACCTTAGATGATCCGAAGTGCATGGCTTGTATTTCTGTATGCATCTTGCAAACATAATTTTCGGAAAAATCTATGTGTATGACCGTTTCGTTTTCTTTCAAGTTAGCTATGCAAAATTTATAATTTTTGTACTGATGTGAAATATTGTATGAGTGATTTAGAATTTTTTTCATATCTGAATTTGTTGCATTGATCAAGTCTTGTAGAGATCCTTCTCTTTCCGCCTTTACCATTTTGTTTGATGTCTTTTTGTTTCCCTCTTCGCCATACTCATGTTTCATTGGCATCCACACAGGCCATACAATTTTATCATTTAGATTGAAATCGGTTTCATTAGCAGTAATGCTATTGTCTTTACAAGATTTACACAAACCATACATGCAAGTCTTAGATGTTAGGTCACAAACCAGTTTCGATGTAATGTCACTGAGGTCATCGCTTTCAAGGATTCCTATCTGCCTAAGTTTTTTTACCATAAATGCCATATTGGAGTGTTTTACACAAGCACAAGTGTCACGGTCTGAGATTTTAGGTGTAAGTATATTAAATGGTCTATATTTTTTAAATGTGGTTAATGAAACCTTACCACCTTCAGAAAGATATTTTTCATGTAGTTTTTTTATAGTAGCCAATAGATATCTTCTCTGTAATTTTATTTTATTTTTAGTTTTGCACTCTTTTTTTCCTGCTGTTGCACGACTATTATCATCTCTGTTATAAAATGTATTAATTTCGTTCAATATTTTGTTTTTCCTTACTTTTCTGTCTCTATTGTTTCTAATGTTAGTTTTAAGCCCCAGTGTATGTTTTAATTTATTTTTAATTTGTATTTCTTCACTATTTCACTAGTAACAATTTTTTTCAATGTGTTCTTTACGGTTCCAACAGATTTTTTGTATGCTTCCTTTAGTGATTTCGACAAAACATTGTGTTCCAAAAGTTTTTTTTTTACTATCTCTTTTTTCGCGGCGTCAATATTTGTTAAATTCTCATGTATGAAGTTTTCTGCTTGCTTCATAGGTGTTTCTTCGTCAATACCTATCACTTCACTTCTTTCATTTCTCGTACTGTCTTGTTCATTAAGTTTTTTTGTGATATGTTGATATTTTTCGTTAATTTCCTGGAATGCTTTACTTAATTCGTCAATTTTTTTTGACTTCCGATAATGTTTTTTTCTTAAGGCTTCGAATTTCTTGCGCAACGTAATTATTTCTCTTTTCATCTCGTGATTTTCCTTACGAAGCTTAGATTCAGCATTCATTTGTTCTTTCTCAACATTTTTAGCAACGTTGATGCTTTATCATACAGAGCTTGTTTTAGGTTTTTCCTTTCATCTCGCCATTGTTGCTTTTTCTTTTCTTTATCCTGTTCTGTATATGTACTAGTTTTTTTTCTATAATAACGTAAAACGCATTTTGCAGTTTTCTTTTTCATTTGTGCATATTTCTCTGGGTTCTCTCTTTGTAGTTTCTCGCGGTATCTTTTTTGTTTTTCAGCCGGAGTGAGAGGCATCTAACACAAAAAAAATATGACATCATTATCAATTCTTATTAAGTCCTATATTATACTAGCTTCTACCCGCGACTTCATCCGCATGGATTCCGTAACAGCCAAAACATATTAATAGTATCCTATAGGAACCGTACATTTTTCTGGGATAAAAGTATATATGATGTGTTATTCAAGTCCCTCAAAAACCCGCAAAAACTCATTTATTCGGGACAAAAAGAAGCCTATGTATTAAATCCAGCGTCTCATCTGCCTACCCACCAAATGTCATCCAAAGCCGTTCAGCCGTTGAGGCCTGAAAGCGAATTGAACATTCAATCAACGTATGGATGTTTGTTCCACTTTCACGCGTCAGCGGCTGAACGGATTTGAATAGAATGTGGAAGGTAGACAGATGAGACACTAGATTTAATACATAGGGTTCTTTTTGTCCCGAATAAATGTGTACACCTTTTGCGGGCTACCATAAAAATCGAAATCCACAAGGATGAAGTGGCAGCCAGGAGCTAGTATTATATTATATATATTGAATAGCAATACATTAATATATTATAACGATGATATGATATTATATATTACAAGTACAAAAATAAAATAATAAATAATATTGGAAACGAAATAAACACTCTAAATACATTTTGAAGTACCTTCTAGTTACGCGAAAACTTCAATTTATAGATATTTAATAACTTTATCATTTCGCTTTGTTCTACAGTTCCCAATGTGGATTTGGCTTTACATCACTTTTATGTTACGTAACTTAAAAATAAACAACAATGGTAACATAAGTAACTTAAGAGTAATTTAAAAGTAACATAAAAGTAACATAAAACCTAACCTCTTTTTAAAAGATCCTCGTATTTACGGCACTATGATGAATAATTAACAACGTCCATAGATTAAAGCTCTAATTTAAACATTAAGTTTACTAAATAATCTGTCAATTTAATCAAAATGTTACAAACTTACCTTAAAATCAGATAAAAACTATTTATGCGCCGAACGAAAACACGATGCCGGCCAAACAGACTGACACACCACCTCAATAATGACCGACAAGTAATTGACATACCATAGACAAGTTAGATACTGGAGTTGCCAATGACTAAAAACAGATACTACTGCTCAATTGCACTATGATTGTAAAAATTATGATAACTTAAAATTAGTAACATAAAAGCATTAAATACTGGGACGTGATGTTATTATACGAAAATAAATATTATTTTAATAGCTATACTAACGTAAATTAATTAAACATTGACTAAAATAAGTGATTATTTATAGAAAATATTATGATTGCCGATGGAATAAACTGAAATCTAATAATTAATTCAAAATATGACGTGGTGATAATTTGGGACATTTTTATTTGTTCTAGCAATTTGTAGTCTCGCAGTAACAACTACTTAATTAAATAAAACTAAGTACTTTTACAGACGTTCGCGTATTTAAAATACTAGTAAAAAATATACTTTTTGCAAGGAAACAATGCAATATAGATAGTATTATTGTATTTATCCTAAAAAAATTGCCGGACGCTAAGTCATCCATCAAAATTATCATTTTTTGGCGGCCTTAACCTTATGGGAATCAACGATTTTTCGTTCTGCTGGCTTACTCTTGAAACTAATTCCGATCGGTCGACATTGGAATTGCGACGTTTCGTACTCTTGAGATCGACGCTAGCGTCACATTGGTTTTAAATTGCGTGTCTATTTTGGAGAACTAATTGGAATACGGATCGGGCTTGGCGTGCGTTAAACGGTACTCTTGAGTGTATTCTGACAGCTGTCTATTGCGTTAGTATTACGTTGAGATTGTTTGGGGATTGTGATTATTCCAATAGTAAAAGTGTAACTTTGTTGAGATTGTTTTGTGTTTTAAGTGATTTTCAGTAAGTGTGTTTTTATTAGGCAAGTAAATAGTTATGTCAGATCAATTTTATTTTATTTTCTGATTTTGAATATATCTTAATTAGATTTACTTTTCAGGTGATTCTGGATATGCCCAAAGAGAGTACATGATGACGCCTATAGTAGATGCTCCTGAAGGCTCCCCAGAACAATACTACACCAAGTTGCACTGCTCTGCACGAAATACGGTAGAACGTGCCATTGGTGTACTTAAAAACAGATGGCGGTGCTTACTCGGACACAGGGTGCTACATTATCATCCTGATGTACCAGCCAAAATAATTAATGCATGTTGTGTCCTTCACAACATGTATATCAATAGAGTAGGTGTTGATCTTGTGGAGGATACTGCAACTGATGTAGGTTGATGTGCTGGCGTCTGTACCTAGTGTTAAGTGTTTTTGATAGATTAGAAATAAAACGCTCTTTATTTATTAATAATTATTTACTTATTATTATTTCTTGAAAGTGGAGAACTGAATAAATAGTTATATTTTACTTAAATGTCCTTTAATTTATTTGTAATACCTACCTCAACTATATGACACAAATGAATATAAAACATCAAAACAACTAAGTAGTAAAAACAAAAAAATATTTGAAGGCCAACGCAAGCATTTAATCAATAGCTGAAAACATTAGCAATAAAATAAAGCTTTGACATAAATCGCGAATGCATTTTGAAAAACATGTAGCTAAAAAATGGGAAATCATGGATTTGGCATTTTTCTAGCTGCATCCGAAATTGCATTAGCAATAGACATCAAAGCACTTGTGTTATTACCAATGTGTTCAGCCAATTTTGTAAATGCTTGCGCTGTTAATAATTCCGCTTCAACCCGCCGCGCTTCGATATTCGCAAACTGACTCATATTTGCATCCACCGGCCTCGGAATCGAAGAACGGCGGCGACGGGGTCGTGGTGATGAGGTACTCTGAAGAGGTGTGGGAGGCGCAGGTACTGAAATATATTTAAAAAAATCAGTACTTGACCCAACACTTTTCAAACTTCTCAGTTATAACAAAAAACAAGTCAATAAATCAAACCGCAGCTTTTTTTTCGGCATAGCCGAAGTATGATAAGTCTCCAAACACTTCAGAATTAGGTACACACTTATGTTGGGTTGTATGACTGATTGACGGCTTATTGTTTAAACATTCCTAAACAAATTCGAATAAAGACTTGTGATTGTGGATGATGCTGGTATTGCGTCATTTGCGTCATCGCGTGACGTGCCAGGAATAGGGGAGATGGTATGGAAATAATCCATTTCAGTATCTTGTTCTTCAACCGGTACAGTCTCCTCTGTCACAACTTGTAGCTCTGTAGATGTGTGTGGAGTCTGAAACAATGAAATGGAAATGATTATTATTAAATAGGTAAATAAATTATTTTGCATTAATATCACAGCTTTGATAAAATTGTAAATATTAAAATATATTACTGATATACAACATATTCATCATCATCATCATCATCCCCTGACCTCCACAACCCAGTTAGTACTGGGTAATACAATACAATACACCCCTTGGTAAGACTTGTTGTACTTGATTTATAATAAGTACAACATATTATTATAAATAAATAAAACAGAGCCCAAGAAATTACCTACCTTGACAAAACAAAAATAATTCACTAGTTTATTTAACATTGAGTAAATAATAAAGTCAGTATGATTGTTTACTTACCACTTGTATAAAACTTTCACAACTTTTAACTTAGCGGACAATAATTACCTACGAACAATATCTAGTGAATGTTAAAGACAAACTGAACACTGCACTAAACACAACACACGCACGCACGCATTAACTGCATTTAAACTTGCATTTCGAAAACATTTAAGAACCACTCAACTTAGATTATTTTTGAAATTGGAGAACTTTGACACCGTCTTTTTTTTCAGTCGTGTAGGCAACGATCTTACCGCATTAAGCCAAAGTCATGGTTCATTTTAAGATTTTTATCATTTTCTTACTCCCCAATGATTTAATACGTTATAATTAATCAATTTAACCACAATTTATCTCATATTTATTTTTAAACTTGTTTTGTAAAGGATAAAACATTGTAAAGCTTTATTAACGATTTATCGTAATGAGTTGAACAACACTATTGCGGCCCGAAACATAGCTAACTTCACGTGTTACAAAATAATCGCGGGGCAATCCCAATTTCAATCCAATGTTGACAGTATTGTTCTCAAGAGTACCGAATCACGTGACTGCAAAATTGACATTGGAATCGGATTGGCTTAAGATTGGAATTGAAATTGGACCGATTTAAGCAAAAATGATTCAGTCCACACTAACCTCATTTCGAGATAATAGAGTTTAAAGTTTATTTCGGTATTTCTCTGGCTTTGTAGTTCTAAATGTTATGTTTTTAATTTTATGTTATTCTAAGTGTTCTAAACTAATTTACATGCATGTATTTAGTAAATAAATTTTAATAGTTTCGTAGATATTCAAGAAAACTTGCGCGTGGATCATTATTACATAATACATTTTGTATGGAATTAGCTGTGTAGGCTGCGGAAAGAAAAATGCAAAAATGTTCCAAACTATGACAAAAATAAAAGCTTAAAAATGTTTATTATTTTTATTTTATTTAAAAAAACACAAATGTTACCCTACTCCTCATCCAAATCAAAGTCGGGTTCATCACAATAACCATCTATATCGTCTATTATTGCATCGTCTCCCTTCAGTTTTTTATAATAACCAATGCAATCATTTGGTATGAGATGGAATAACGATTTCAAATCGTTTAACTTCTTTTTGTTAATCAGTTTTCCTGAAGGCCATAATTCTTGCAAATCTTCTTCTATGACACCCAAATCAACACCTTTTAATTTCTTTTTAATATTCAGTTCTTTGTAGTCCTCATTAAAGGAAGTTCTCATGAACAAAGAATGTTGAGTCTTTTTTGTGATTAAAATTTCTTTTGTTTTGAGCCAGTTTACTTTGCTCTTATCATTAAATATTTTTCTATTAACTATTTTCTTTTCTAGAATTTGAGATCCAACAAAATCACAACTTTCCATTTTATGGACCTGTAAAGGATTTTTGTTTTTGCATTGTTTCATAATGGCAATATAATCATCCACGGAGTATATCCTTTCATATTGCTTGAGTCGAGTCTCAATTTTAGCGAAGTCGTTGTCATTTGGTAGGAAAGTGTGTCCTGATTCTAGGTAACGGAAGCTGATTGTCTCGAGAGTGGGGTGTCTATTTAATAAAGCCTTTAAAATCAAAACGATTTTGATATTCCTGTTTTGCCCTCCGCAACAGTCACTCCACAAAATCAATTTTTTTACTGTAGGAGGTAGCACGCACTTAATATATTTCCTCAAACATGAACCCACTTCTTGGGCCCCTCTGCCTGCCTCGCCTTCAGCCCAAACAAAACAATTCCCAACACCGTTGGAAGCCGAGTGTATACCGCAGTTGTATACCCATAACTGCCTTTTGTAGAAAACTATATTGGTCGGTATTCTAGGTAAAGGCAAGGTTTTCTCCAAATCGTAAGTCAGACATTCAGTTTCTTCACAAGTTTTAGCCTGTTCAAAATCTTCCTTCAGCTTCTTCCTTAAATCTTCGGCAATTTTTTGGTGTTCTTCTTTTTCTCTTTGGGCATTTGCTCTTTCAGCTGAGGTAGTAGAATTTTTCAATGTCATTTCATAAAGATCACATTTGTTACACGTGTCTTTCTTAAGGCTCTTGCACCTCAAATTGAATTTTTGTACAAAAATATGTCTAACAACATTGAAGGATGGACATTTTTCATCTTTTCCAAATTCTTTTTCGAATTCTATTTTGAACAATTCGTAGATTTTTGGTACCGTCATTCCTGGCTGCAGATATAAAGCATCGCTGTTCTTTTCTCTACGATAATGTGACTCGTATTTTGGCAACCTTTTGATAACATCGATAATAAGCTCAATATGTCTTTGTGGCGTTTTATTCCATCCGCCTGCTGTTTCTCCTCTTTTATCTTTTATTTCTCTGTCATTGCGTTTTTTTCGAAGACTGACAGTAACTTTTTGAGGTGTTATTTGCAGAGTTCTACAAAACATGTCTCGACAAACAGGTATATTGCCAAGTGTATACGTGCGAATAAATTCGCGAGGTTTCCTCTTCGACGGGGAGCATAATGTAACGTAACTTCGTTTCTTTTTGCTTTCTGTAATGTTAGATGTTATGTACAAAACTTGAGCTGCGTACTGTTATAAGGCCGACCCCGTTAGTCTTTTTTAAAAAAAAAACTAATATTTACCGAACCACTTATTTAATCACAAAAAATCCACAATTACACCTTTGATATTAGCTTTATCAAATAATGCACAAAATACACCAACAAATAGTGACTTTCTACACTGGTCAGCAAATAAACCGAGCCACCCGCTACCTAGGAACTCTGATTCGATTTTCTCAAAAAGTATAAAACTTACAACTATCAAAGTTATACCTACAAAAAGTGCGTTTCATGGTGATTAAAATGACTACAAATTAATTCGAAAGTACCGTCAACTCAAATTGTAATCAAGCAACAAACACAATGCTAACGATTTGCACTGTTTTCACCAGAGTTTGAAATTAGCGTTCTTTTTCTCTACAATGAGGGCAGTCGGATATTTCTTATCATTTCTTTAGTTTTTGCCCATCGTTTGCTCAGACGCGTGTGTTTTTGCTACTTTTTTCGATTAATAATGGATACAACACCTCAGGAAGCAGCTCAAGCTGTAGCATTACTTCAAGCAGGCATTGCGCAACGTGAAGTCGCTCGAAGGCTTCGAATCAGCAGATCTTCGGTACAACGAGTTTACAGATGATACCTAGAGACTGGAGCATTCGATCGCCGTCCAGGTACGGGCAGACCTAGGGCTACATCAGCAGCAGATGATCGTTATATCCACCTTACTGTTCTGCGAAATCGCCACCTCAACGCAATTCAAGTCCAACAAAGTCTGCGTGACGAACGCCAAGTGGTCATAAGTTCAGATACCGTCAGAAGGAGACTTGCTGAACGGAACCTGACCCCAAAAAGAGCTGCAACAGGCCCAGCATTAACGGTAGCACACCGTCGAGCACGACTTGAATTTGCTCGAGAGCATAGGGATTGGACATTAGAGCAGTGGAGTAATGTACTCTTCACTGATGAGACCAGGGTGAGTCTACATGGAAGTGATCGACGTCAGAGAGTATATCGTCGCCCTGGAGAACGTTATTCTCAGTGTTGCATCAAGGAAACTGTTGCTTATGGAGGAGGATCTGTAATGGTCTGGGGCGGCATCTCGTTAACAGCACATACGGCGTTAGTTTTCATAGAACCGACGGGCCGTACACGTGGACTGACTTCTCATCGCTACATTACTGAAATCCTCGCAGACCATGTGGTACCTTACGCAGGATATATCGGACAGGATATGCAATTGATGCATGATAATGCACGGCCTCATGTTGCTCATGTGGTGACCCAGTATCTACGCGACGTCAGCATTCGTACGATGGACTGGCCAGCTCGAAGCCCGGACTTGAATCCGATAGAACACTTATGGGATGAGCTGAAACGTCGGGTTCGAGCCCGGGTACCTGCTCCAACAAGGCTTCCAGAGCTGCGAATCGCAATTGAAGAGGAGTGGAATACAATTCCTCAAGATTTTATCGTCAGGCTCGTAAGGTCGATGAATACAAGGATGCTGGCAGTTATCCGAGCAAGGGGAGGGAATACGGAATATTGATCAAAAACTTTTTTTTGATTTTATCTTTGTTTTTGGCTTTAATTTTTTTTTTCACTTTATCTTTACTAACGATTGTCACGACTGGAAAACGACTCTTCTTTGTAAAATCCTTAATAAACACTGAAATATTGATTAAACCCAATGAGTTTCCTTTCATTTTAATCACCATGAAACGCACTTTCTGTAGGTACAACTTTGATAATTGTAGGTTTTTTAGTTTTTGAGAAAATCGAATTAGAGTGCCTAGGTAGCGGGTGGCTCGGTTTATTTGCTGTCCAGTGTATAATCCCTTGTATCTCTCGAGATAAGGTTTCCAAATTTGGTTTACGCGACGGCGTCCAGAATCTAACTAACTCGATTAGTACTAAAATACCGCTAATGTGCGCTAATTGCAATTCAGCATTTACTTTGAAATGAAAAATGAGACATTGACTCTAGAGTGCAGATGTCGACTTTATTGCCTTATAATAAGGGCTGTAACAGCTCCCCCTTTTTGACGGAGCTTTATCTTATAAGATGAGCGAAGTAAAAATAGAAAAGATAGGAGATGCAGTGAGATTAAGATAGTCAGTTCACAATTTACACTAGATATAAGTAGTACATGTAAGTAGCTTAAACGTTATAATTAAACATAGCAAGACATAGTAATAGTAATTTATAATATAAAACATAACATCATAATTCACAGTATTTTAAAAATTTAAATTCCTGTTCGATGGAAACTTGGCCTTATGGGCATTAGCAGTAGATTTATAATTAGTGTTTCGAATAGGTAAAGATTGTATTGACTTATTGTCTTCATCAGATGCTGATGACATTTCAGTCATCTCGACAGAATTAGAGATTTTGGATTTGCGCTTGGAAGTTTTCTGATTATAACATTGATTAAATATTTGCACGCAGCATCCAGAATTAGTAGCATTTTTATTCTTAAAATATCTAAAGATCTTATAAGTAACATATAAAAATAAACACACAATTAGAATGTAAGTAAAACTAGAGTAGTATGGGCCATATTTAATAAAATGAGATTCCTTTTCTAAATTATTTAATTCTTGCTCTAAATTATCCATTTGATGAGTTGCATATTTGAGAGAATCTAGGTTAATTTTACTTAAAGAGATTGGCGACAAATGTGACAGGCTTTTATTAAATATGTCCTTCTTACAACAGTCATCAGCTGTTATATCAAACTTAATATCTAAAGGAGACTTAGCAATAAAAGAATAGGAACTAGTTGTCATTAACTGAATAGTTTTAGAATAACCAATACAATGTTCTGTTAATTTTACAATTCCAGTACCTATAATTGAATAGTCGCTAATGTTATCTTCACATTTAATTGTCAATTTATTTGTTTTTGATTGAACATAAATCCATTTATTGTTATTTAACTTTTGCCAAATATCAATTTGACCATATAAAAGTTTTGCATTGCATTCTGTAGGTAATGACAGTGTTACTTCAGTTAATATTTTGGATTCACAGTTTGGATTAGTTATACATGAATATATAGTAGTTAATTCACAGATAGAAAAGTTATTATTTATTGTCTTACATTTATCAAGCGTGTCCAGCATAGCATAATGCATCCTGTCGTCACTTAAGGCTATATAGGAGTTAGAAGGTTGAATCAATGCAAATGTACTGTGTGAGTCATCATGCGGAGTAGGTAGGGGTATGTTTTTATAAGTCATGAACTTATCAGGTGTTATTAAAGGAATTTGTAATATAAAAATGATCTTATTGTTATAGTAATAAGAGCTAAATTCGGACACGTCTATTATGGAGTGAATATTATGAA
Organism: Noctua fimbriata; assembly: GCA_905163415.1. Taxonomy (NCBI): domain Eukaryota; kingdom Metazoa; phylum Arthropoda; class Insecta; order Lepidoptera; family Noctuidae; genus Noctua; species Noctua fimbriata. The sequence goes on along the minus strand of LR990929.1, from coordinate 4,011,946 downwards.
TACTTAAAGGAACTGGGAAATCTAACCTTTTGCTTACTTGACTACTATGTTTAGATAATTCTAGATAAAGATTAGAGGGGCTTATAACACTAGGATGTAATATATTAACCTTAGAAAATAAAATAGAATTTACAGTAGTATCCAGTAAATTAGAAATAGAAAGTAGAGAACCTTCTATAATATTGAGAAGATTATTTAACCTTGAGGTATATAGCAGTGAGTTGTCAGTTTTTATGATTTGAGAAAATATTTCGTTCATCTGATTAATTTGGGTATTCAATTTATTTTCGTTTTCATTAAGTTTGTAAATAGTAGTGTTAAAGTTATTTATGGTAGACTTAATTATGTGAATGTTATCTCTCATTAGGTGATATATTTCTGTGTCACTCTTTTTACATGACTCAATTGCTGCATCGTATTTTCTAGCGTCGTCTGCATCTAATGTGCCAAAAAAGAACTTTAAGATTTCACCTCCAAACTCTAAAGAGCGTTTTACTTTACTTGTTGATTTATTAGAGATAATGTGTGATAAAGATTGTAATTTAATGTAATTAGATTGAATTAAAACTTCGATAGGATTAGATATATCTTTGCACATGTTAAAATCTTGTGAATCCTGTGATTGAATTTTGTTACAGAGATTCAAAGTTTCATGTAATAGAGTTTCAATTTTGTTAAGATAAGGTTCTAAAGAGATTAAATCGACGTGAGTGATAACTTTCCAATAATCGCTGTAGAAATTAATATTTTTAATGGGTTCAAAATAAATTCCGGGGCTATGGTAGATAGGAATGATGCTCGATTCGGTGAGGCTGTGGCTTAAAATGCCATGGCAGCATAGCGTTCTGAAAAGAAAATAGTATGGTTTAAGTTGTTGCAGGTTTTATTTCGTTAGTGTGGTACTTGATATTTTTACGACCTACTTGAAGGGTCACGTTATGTTTATTATGGACTTTTAGAATTTTGTAGGGGCCTTTCCATATGGGCGATAACGCCTTGCGAAGTCTGTGATGGTGTTTTAAATACACCATATCTCCTAATTTATATTTGATGTCACGAGAGTTTGCGTCGTAATATTGTTTAGATTTTTCTTTACTATTTAGTATGTTTTGAACGGCTTTTTCGCGGCTAAATCGCATTCTATATTGTAAAGCTCTGATGTATTCGTTGTATGTGGTATTACCTGAAGTTTCATATATGGAGTTAGGAATACGTGGTTTATAACCGTATAATAATTCGTGGGGAGTGAAATTAGTCGTACAGTGAGGGGTGGTATTGTACGCTAATATTGCAGTGAACAGGTAACAGTGCCAGTCGTTTTGATTCTCATTAACAAATGATTTTAGGTATTCTTTTAGAGTGGCATGTGAGCGTTCAAGAGCTCCATTAGTTTGTGGGTGGTAAGGAGTAGTGAAAAGGGCTTTGACCTTCAATATATCAGTTAATTGTTTGAATAATTCTGATGTAAAACAAGTACCTAGATCTGTTAAAATGGTTTTAGGAAAACCGAAAAGAGACATAAAATGTACGAGGTTTCGAGCTATTTCGTCACTAGTAGCTGTAATCATCGGATAAGCGCTAGTAAATTTGGTTAGGTCATCTTGTAGTGTTAAGATGAATTTAAAATTTTGGAAACCCGCTTCGGGTAAAGGACCTACGACGTCAAGGGCTAATCGTTCAAATGGCCTCGTAGATGTAGAGGTTATCTCCATAGGAGCTTTATTTGATTTCCTTAAAGGTTTGTTAATCTGGCAAAGCTTACATTTCTTTACGTATTGTTCAATGTCAGAGCGCATGCCTTTCCAATAGTAGGCAGCTTTGATACGCGAATACATTCGATGTGATCCTGGATGACCAGCGATAACAGAGTCATGATTTTCTTTTAGTATTTTAGGAACTTCTATAGGAGTAGGATAAATTAATTGATTTTTATATATATGAACTTTAATGTTGGTATCGTGAAAAATATACGCTATCATATTATAAACTTTAGTATAAGCTAGTTTAGAAAATGGATCACTAAAATCTGGTAACGCGAGATCAGTTATATTCGGACAATCGATTAGTAGATTCCTGAGTTTGATTAATAAGGTATAAACATCTCTAAAGTTAGTTTGTTCATAATGATGAACTTTAGTAAATAGAAAATAGTAAGATTTATTTTTATCATTAACGCGATGTATCGTAAGAGGTTCGCGTTCGGAATTTAGTAAGTCAGCAGAATTATCGAGCTGTGATAGTATTTCTTCACAATAAGGCATAGAATAATCAAAGTCTAAAGAGACAGGACAAGCTATTGTATTTAACTTGGATAAGTGTAGACCCTGAGTGCATTCTTCTATAATAGTATTTGAAGTAGGAAGCTGGTTAGTAAATTGATTTTTAAAATATTGTTCATAAGTAAAATTATTTAAATTGTTAACATCAATAGAATTAATAGGGCAACGAGATAGCGCATCGGCGTTAGAATTGAGGCGACCTTGTTTATAGATAATTTCGTAGTCATACTCTTCAAGTTTGAGGCGCCAGCGAATGAGTCTACTGCCGGGATCTTTAACATTAAATAACCATACAAGGGGTCTGTGATCTGTAATTATTTTAAATTTGTTTCCATATAAATATGGTCGAAAAGTTTTAACGGCAAATAAGATAGCTAAAAGCTCTTTTTCTGTAGTCGAGTCGCCTTCAGGTTTATTTAGGGTACGCGATGCATATGCGATCGGCTTATCCTTGCCGACGGGACCCTGAGATAGTATTGCACCAACGGCGTAATTACTAGCGTCGGTAGTTACGTTGAAAGGCTGTGAAAAATCAGGGTATTGTAGAAGGGGGGCAGTAATTAATTTTTCTTTCAGAAAATCGAATGCATGTTGCTGTTCTGTACTCCAGTGGAAGACAGCATCTTTCTTCAATAAAGAGGTAAGTGGTTTAGTTAACTTAGAAAAGTTTTCAATGAATCGACGATAATAGCCTATTAGGCCTAGAAATGACTTAATGTCTTTAGGATTTTTAGGAATTGGAAAATGCGATACGGCGTTAACCTTTTCAGGATTTGGAGATACACCTTTATCGGTGATAATATGGCCAAGGTAAGTCACTTCATGTCTAAGAAACTCACACTTGTCCGGTTGGAGTTTTAGATTATATTCACGAAATTGGTTAAATACTAGTTTTAGTTTATGCATGTGATCTTGCAAATTTTGACTGTACACGATACAATCATCTAAGTAGATATAGCAATGGAGGCCTTGTAAGCCTGATAACACAGTATTCATAAGGCGCTGAAATGTGGCAGGGGCATTTTTCAACCCAAAAGGCATCCTGGTAAACTCATAGTGTCCAGACATGCTCGAATTTGTGCTAACTGTGAAACCAGTTTTAGGCGCGTCTTTGGGACTGGTCTTTAATTGATGAAAGCCACTGGTGAGGTCCAGCGTGCTAAAATATTTAGAATGACCTAATTGGTCCAAGATATCAGTGATAAGAGGCAGCGGATAAGTTTCGGAAACAGTGACGTCATTGAGACGGCGATAGTCAATGACTATTCTCCATTTTTGTTTGCCGGAAGCGTCCATCTTTTTCGGTACTACCCAAACTGGAGCGCTCCAAGGAGAAATAGAAGGTCGAATGATATCTTGATCTAGCATTTTACGAATTTGGGAATCGACTTCCTCCTTGTGGCATTCGGGGAAGCGATATGATTTGACATTAATGGGCGGTGCATCACCTGTATTAATAGTATGTTCTATAGCATTCGTGAAGGTTAAGGGCTCACCCTCGATATGGAAAATATCTGTGTATTGGGAACAACATTCTAAGAGAGATTTTTTCTCTTCATCATTTAAATGGGAGCAGCGAATAAGGCTTAAAACTTTATCTATGCGATCAGATCTATTACAAGAAATAGAATTAATGTTGTAACAAGATATAGAATCTGAACAATTACTTTCAAACGGTGTCACTTTTACGTGATAATCTTTTACTTCAATGTCAGCTTCTGTAGTATTTAAGATAGTAATGTTTGTTTTCTTATTTGATTTGATTGAGACTATACAATTTGCAATATAGACACCTTCACTTAGGGTATGATCTAGTACAAGAGCTTCGTTGTTATGATAAAGCTCGGGAGAGTAATTAGATACAGTGCACTCGATAACCACTTCGGAACGAGCTGGAATATTATACGATGGTTGAGTATAAGTAATAGGAATAGAATGATTCAATATAGACATTGACTTAGAAGAGTAGTCGATATTTGATTTAAAGTAATCACAAAAATCGCTACCGATAATTCCGTCGTAATTATTAATATTGATTTCGTCGTTTGTGACATGAAATTTGTATTTATAAGTTTTATCGGATAGCTTAAATTCCATTTGAAAAGTACCTAAAGTTTCAACAGGGTTTTCCGAACTATTAATGCCCTTTAATTTTACCGTTTCGGTGGATAGATTTGGAATTTCTAGTAAACAGGAGCCTTTGATAATACTGATGGTTGATCCTGTATCGATAAGGAAACATAACTGTTCTAAGGCATGGTTAGTAGATAAGTAAGTATGAGGTAAGGCTACTTTTTTTACAAAAATCGTTAATTTCGTATATAGGTTTAGATATAGAATTTATATTTAAGTTAGATGTAGGTAAGTTATGTTTAGAATTAGTATGAGAACTTTGTAAAGCCCTATGGCATAAGTGAGATTTTATATTATTATTGGGTATAGTAGGACTCAGCTCATTGGCTTGAGATGTGAATCTAGTATTATATTTAGTAAGATTTATGGAAATGGCAGAACTCAGCTGGCTTGACTGAGGTGTAGATTTAGTAAGATTAGTAGAGATAGCAGGACTCAGCATCTTCGACTGAGGTGTAGAATTGGTAGGACTCAGCATCTTTGACTGAGATGTAGATTTAGTAGGATTAGTAGATATAGCAGGACTCAGCATCTTTGACTGAGATGTAGATTTATTAGGACTCAGCATCTTTGACTGAGATGTAGATTTAGTAGGATTAGTAGATATAGCAGGACTCAGCATCTTTGACTGAGATGTAGATTTAGTAGGATTAGTAGATATAGCAGGACTCAGCATCTTTGACTGAGATGTAGATTTAGTAGGATTAGTAGATATAGCAGGACTCAGCATCTTTGACTGAGATGTAGATTTAGTAGGACTCAGCATCTTTGACTGAGATGTAGATTTAGTAGGACTCAGTATCTTTGACTGAGATGTAGAATTAGTAGGACTCAGCATCTTTGACTGAGATGTAGATTTAGTAGGACTCAGCATCTTTGACTGAGATGTAGAATTAGTAGGACTCAGTATCTTTGACTGAGATGTAGAATTAGAAGGACTCAGCTTCATTGACTGAGATATAGAATTAGTAGGAGTCGTGCCATTATAGTTTTGTATAGATTTTGACGGACACGGCATCAAAATCCGGTTTAGTTTAAATTATCATGAGATTCAGCGTAGTTATTATGATCATTGGCCTCACATTCACATGTATGCGTAAATGCATTCGTAGAGTTATTAGGTGAGTTATGATGGCGTTGTGCAGGGCCCGTATTTTCGCGGCGTTGCATATTGAACTGCCTTTTACGACATTGCTCTATAGTGTGACCGAAATTTTTACAATATCTACAAGTTTGCGCGTTAGAATTGGCATTAGAGTTAGCATTAGAATTAGTATTGGTATTAGAATTAGTATTAGAATTGTTATTTTTATTAGAATCCCATTGGGAAATGAAGACCTTATGATATGGTTTTTGGGAATTAAAATTAGGCTTTTTGTTTCTGAAACATTCCGATGAACTATGGCCTACTTTATTACATGTCGAACATTGTTTGGCTGATCTAGGTTTGGATAAATTAAATAACTTTTCTTCGTCTATAGCGTATTGAATAGCTTCGTTAAGAGTTGAAGGATTTTTACACCGAACAATGTTGGATATAGAAGAGCCTAGGCCTAGCATGAATGTATTGAGCGCCAGGTCTTCCATGGCTGCTATACGACCAGGTAATTCTTTTTCGTCTTTACAGCTGTGGTGAGTGTCCGACTGAATTCGGGTCAGTATTGACTCGATTCGTAGAGAGTATTGCGTAACGTCTTCGTTTGGCAGTTGTTTGCAATGTTGTAAGTCCGATAAGAGATGTGTTGCGTGTTTTTTCTCTCCAAAGGTGGACTTGAGGAAGGTTTTAAGTTCTGACCATTTTTCAAATGATTTTAGACTGCATGCTACCTGTGCTTTCCCTTCCATCTGGGAAATTATGTATTTACAGAGCACATTTTGTTGTTCTTGTGTGGCCAGAGACATTGCATTCTCACAATTTGTGAGAAATGCAGGTAGTGTCTCCCTGTCCCCATTATATGATTTTACGAATTTAGTTAAGACGGACAAGGTAATTTTGTCGGACTTTTCGGACATTTTTGCGTTTTCTGATTTAACGGACATAGATATTATGATATGCTGGACAAATTTTATAATTTACGAACAGTAAAATACATGAAAAAGTGTCGATACAAATAGTGATAAAAATATAGCAATAACTTAGAAATACGATTCGGAGGCACGATTCACTTTGAAATTATAGACACAAGAAACACTCACAGTAACACGAAGCCTTGCGTTTGCATTTTGTTGCGATGACGCGTGGGAGCTGGAATTTTCACACGGTTTGCTGTGGAATTTCTTGGCCTTGGATGTGGTGAGTTAGACCCTGGAGCTGATGATGGTGTTGGTGATGATGTCTGGAGCGGGCTCACGCTGATGAGCGGAGGCTGACCGTCGTCCAATGTGTTGTGGCTGGAGCGGGCTCACGCTGAAGAGCGGAGGCTGATCGTCGTCCAATGTGTTGTGACTGGAGCGGGCTCACGCTGAAGAGCGGAGGCTGACCGTCGTCCAATGTGTTGTGACTGGAGCGGGCTCACGCTGAAGAGCGGAGGCTGACCGTCGACCAAAGGTAGTGGCTGGAGCGGGCTCACGCTGAAGAGCGGAGGCTGACCGTCGTCCAAAGGTAGTGACGCAGGCTTAGCCTTAGGCCAAGTCTTACTGTCGGCCACTGAACGGGAGGCTCGGGATTCGGGATACCAGTGTCTGTCTGACTCAACGTCGGAAGACTTCGTCTCTGGTATCCCACTTCTGACACCAATTTGTTATAAGGCCGACCCCGTTAGTCTTTTTTAAAAAAAAAACTAATATTTACCGAACCACTTATTTAATCACAAAAAATCCACAATTACACCTTTGATATTAGCTTTATCAAATAATGCACAAAATACACCAACAAATAGTGACTTTCTATAATCCCTTGTATCTCTCGAGATAAGGTTTCCAAATTTGGTTTATGCGACGGCGTCCAGAATCTAACTAACTCGATTAGTACTAAAATACCGCTAATGTGCGCTAATTGCAATTCAGCATTTACTTTGAAATGAAAAATGAGACATTGACTCTAGAGTGCAGATGTCGACTTTATTGCCTTATAATAAGGGCTGTAACAGTACGATTCAAGATGTACGAATCTATGAAATTCTCGTTCCCTATCTTCTTTTGAAACTAAATTAGCACAATCTTTTTTGCATGAACATTTAAAATCTTTGAATTTTTTAGATGATACTTCCTTCTTTTTAGTTTGGTAAGGTAAATTTTTGTATTTCCTTTCTTTAATTTCCTGACGACTGTATTTTTGTTTGAGTTTCCTTCCTCTTTTTTTACGACCTTCATTTTCGTTTTCTGGTGCATTCTCTAAACTGCATACGATATCGTTAGCAATTTCTTGTCGGTAATTAATTTGTTTTTCCGCTTCTTCAATTCCTTCGGTGTTATTTTCTGTTTCACGTTCTATTTCTTCCATAACATCTTCAACATTAAGTCTCTCCGTTGATTTTCTTTTTTCAGTTGCCGTACTCGGAGAATGGATTAATGCCTGTGTGGTTTTGATTCTTACTTCATCACAATCAGTGTCACTTTCTGAATCTGTGGTATCTTGTGCTATAAAATCTGGATCTCTTACGCTATCGTCACTGTTATATGTTAGGTTATCATTATCTTCTAATCTTAGTGATGTTGGTTCTTCAACTATTTGGTCTAATGCAATGTGCGTATCATTAGGAACACTCTTCATTATATAAGGAGTCAGAGGTGAATATGACGGCGGAGGAATTGACAAATTGGAAAGTAGCGTTGGACTAGTAACGCCATCATTATCTGAAACATGAAAAATAAGTGGTTCTGACAATCCAATTTAATTTTCTTAACAATAATATGATATTAATCGGGATTGCTTTAAACGTAGTTTTGCTAGATCCTTCTGTGCCAGTAGGTAACAAAGTATTGTTTGTCCCCGCCTGCAGCGCCTTAAAGTATTTAGTTTAACTAATTTGAATATACATTGTGAGACTTGTTTTTCCCTTTTCAGTTCATTATTTTTAAGCAGTCGTGTTTTTTGTTTTTATAATAATAATTTTACATACATACATACATACATACATAAAACAGTCATCATTTAGGAATTTTAATGTAAATAATAGTACCTTCTAATCTCAGTGATGTTGGTTCTTCAACTATTTGGTCAAATGCAATGTGCGCATCATTAGGAACACTCTTTGTTATATGTGGAGTCAGAGGTGAATATGACGGCGGAGGAATTGACAAATTGGATAGTAGCGTTGGACTACTGACATCATCATTATCTGAAAGATTAATTGCAATAAAATTAAGATGTTGATTATTGTATTTTGAACTTTAGTCTAACGAACATTTTACTGTCCTGGTATTAAATAGTACCTTACCTTCAGATATTCGTTTTTGGAAAACTTCACCAGAAGCCATTTGGCTAACATTGATTGGCGATTTGTTAACTTCGGTTTCTTCAATAGCATTCTCTAAAATAAAAGATCTTTCCCGATCTTTCAAGTTACGTACTTCATTCGTGCAATCTCGCTGTAAACAAGAGGCTAATTCCTCGTCATCACTTGCCTCGATATATGTTTCTTGTCGACTTTGAGTATTGTCAATGCGCTGAACTACTGTGCATTCTGACCCCGACATAGAGTTTATGACATCTTTTGGCTTAAAAGGGCATACCGTTTCCTCATCATTACTGTCGCTTGCTTCTACATATGTTTGCCTTTCATTAAAATGTGAACTATCTTTAATACTAACAATCCCCTGAAGTGGATTTTCAGAGCACCGTTCAACAAAAGAGTCTTCACAAGGTTCTTCAAGCATCTCATTTGTCAAAATGTTGAACATTTTTTCCGTTTCTGGAGACATTTCTCTGATTGGCGATGACGTACAAGATTGTTGATTTTCGTCATCTGAAACAATATGGAGCCGTCGTGTATATTTTTGTATCCCTGATAAGTACTTTAACTCTTTACGTTCCACCTATTTAAAATTACGTCGGGCCACGTTCAATATAGGGTCTCAAACAAAGCGCGAAAAAGCAAATCAGCTGTTTCACACATTTTGGTTAAGTAGGTACAAGGTGTCCAGAAAGGGTATCGGGTATTTGTAAGTTCAATGAAACAAAAATTATTTGTATCCAATAAAAAAGTTTATTGTTTATTATTAGCATATGAATTGGAGAATTATTTGGAAAAGATGATGTTATCCAAATGATGACCGTTATGTTGCTGGCACTCTTCTAAACGGAAACGAAGATTGGCGATAACACGTTGACACATAGCTTGATATTGCTGCCATTTCTGACCTGATGTTTTGCTTTAACTGGGTTAGATTCGTCGGATTGTTTTGATAAACCTTACTTTTAAGGTATCCCCATGCAAAATAATCAAGTGGGCTAAGGTCGGGGCTTCTGGGAGGCCAGTTGATGTTACCCCTTCGCGAAATGACTTTATTAGGGAATAATTCGTTAACAACTTCCATTGAGTCATTTGAGGTATGGCAAGTGGCCCCATCTTGCTGGAACCACGTTCTTGAGTTGAAACCTGCAAACTCCTGCAACTCTGGGACCAAAAAATTTCGCAACATATCGCAATAACGGTCACTATTCACATTAATTGCTCGGCCTCGTTGATCTTCATGAAAATAAGGACCAATTATGCCTTTAGCAGACATAGCGGCCCAAACAACGACCTTTGGGCTATGCAGGGGTCGTTCATGCTTTCGTCTCGGATTCTCCACTGCCCAGTACCGACAATTCTGCTTATTAACATGACCATTCAGGTGAAAATTTGCTTCGTCACTGAACAGTATGTTGTTAAAGTTGTTAAATCGCTGCAGCATTTCGTTCGCAAAATTCAGTCGATTAGCATAGTCCGTATCCTTCAATTCTTGAACCAATTGAATTTTATAGGCTTTTAGATGTAAGTCTTTCTTTAAAATCGAATGTAAAGACGATTTTTTTATGTTCAACGCTTGGCTTCGCTTTCGGATGGATAAAGACGGATTTTGACGAACCGACGCCTCAACTTCTTCAATTGTTTCTTCATCGCGAACTGTACGAGGACGACCAGAGTTTTGAATTTTAACTGTCGCACCTGTATTCTCGAACATCCTGATCCATTTCCTAATGCTATCGTCACTTGGCGCGTGGCGTGTACGATATTCCGCACGATAGAGACGTTGAGCAGTCACTATTGAATCACCATTACGATAATACGCTCGTACGCAAAATGCGCGATGCGTCCCCGAGTACTGTTCCATCGTGACTAAAACTCCACAAAATGGCGGACGCCACGAACCCCTCCCCGCACCCTTTAGACGCCCCGTTTCGAATATGGCGCGAAAACAAATACCCGATACCCTTTCTGGACACCTTGTATAAACATTTTGTATAAAACAGCTGTTTTTTTTTCTAAAAAACACTTTAAAAACAATGTGGAAATAAGTAGATACCTAGTATTATGTGTTCTTACCTACCTTACTTTGAGCGGTTTGACGAGAGTTTTTATTGCAATAGTCTTTCTGAACCATCCTTATAATGTTATCACTCCTCTTACATTTCTTTGAGAGATGTGAATAATTAAGAAGCGAACCGCCACCTTCTACGGCAAAACAAAAAAAATGCAAATAGGTAAATAATAAGTAAGTAGGTACGTACGGTCGGCTGTAGTTAGATAGTAGGTAGGTTAGTTCCAAATAATTTGGAGCTCACCTATAGCTGTGTTTCTAGGTACCTACCAACTTATTCTGAGTAAAATGTATAGGTAGCAAGCCGGGCATAAAGGTTATTTAGCGGCTAAATATACCTAAAAGTTCATCCGTAGATTAAGTAGATAATGTCACCTGCACGTAATAGTAATTATTGTAACAAAATATGATTATAAAATACATAAACCACAGAAGTTACTGCAATGAAAACAATTTAAAAGAATATGAGTAGGTACATAAACACAACGCGATCGTAAAATATCTACGAGACATATTAATAATTATTACCAGTAGCTATCTACAATAATAAAATTACTTACCATCATCTTTTTGCCCTGCATCTGTTCTTTTACGTACACTTTTTAATATTGAATCTTTTCTATTCATTTCTAGGTTTAAGACTAAACTTTTGATAAAAACTCGAATCACCAACTTTACAAAACACAATTTAACAAATTCAATTACAATGAGATGTTACTCATGCACTTTTCTTTATTTTTACTACGCAGCAATAAATTTCACACAACGTTTCAATAGACGAGATCAGTACGAAATGACGACGCCCGCTCCCCACTCCGCCCGCTGCAGCCGCACATATTACGCGTTTGCAGCGGCGCGAGTAGGTAAGTTTATTTAAAGTACCTACCCACAACCTAATAAAGTAATAATGTTTGCAATGAGTGCAGTTTTTTGTTTTGAAAAATATTTAATGACACAATAGTATTTACTCAACAATTACTTAATAAACAAATTTGCCATAAATTGCGAAGTGGATCCTTTTTGTTTATTCAATTAAAGTATAATATAGTTTTCATTTCAAAATTGCAAAAACGTTTCAAGCTCGTGAAGTTCATTTTGTGTTAAAATTTTAATGAAGAAAACACGCAGCAGCATTATTTGCAAAAAAGATTCAAGTGAGGTGGATCGTTTTTGTAAAACTTTAACAGTAATTTTTCACTGCGCTTAAAGTTTTACAAAAACGATCCACCTCACTTGAATCTTTTTTGCAAAACTTTAGCGCATTTGAAATGGTTGGTTTAGAAATATGCAAAAATGATCTTCAATAAGTTTGTCTACATGACCACATTATTCTAAAAAAATAGAATAAATTTCATGCAAAACATACAATTTTATTGCAGGTACAAAAAAATGCAATAAAAGATAGAAGGTTTAAATAGTTATATACGTATTTCATTAAAGTTTTCGGTATAAAAATAATATTTTGTTTACTTTTTAGCCGAGATATTAATGATAATTTTATATTTAACCGTGAATCGTTTTTTAAGAATTGAATTTTTCGTTTTTCTTTAATTAAATAGAATAGTCATGTGGTCTGAATCAGTATACTTCTGTAGTCGAATGTTATTTGGAATTGAGTTAAAATGATTCAAGGTTATTGGAACATTTAAGCAGAATGATTTTTATAATATTTTCCATATTGTATAAAAAGCATTATTGTTCCAAGTAGTTTGAATCATTATAGCAAAAAACAAAAAACCTATATCAGGGCAACCAAGAAAATGCAAAAATGATTCTAATAGCTTGAAACATTTATGCATTATGAAAAAATGATGTTCGCTATGACAGTTGTGGTTTGGACCATACGGATTTTCGTCAATTATTAACATAGAGTTCCGAGTCTTTGATATGTTAAAATATACCTTATTTAGAGTACATAAGTCACAAAAACTCGAAATTGTCGAGATTGTGGGTTGGATCATTTTTGCATAAATCGGTCCAATTAGTTTTAAGAGTAAGCCTGCTGATCTCCCTGCACAAGCTGTGTATAGAGTTTGAATCCATATGGCTTCACTTAGGCTAGTATTTCTGATTAAAAAGAAAACATTCATAACCATAAAACTAAGAAATCAAAATAATTGGAATATAATTTTGGATTTGACTAGTTTTGTTATTGATGTAGTTGGATTTGACCATCTTTGATTCTTATCACCATGGATATGACTGATTTTGATGCTAAAACAATATCATGTGTGTAAAATGTTTGGGTTCTCAATATTTTGGGTTGGTTGGTTAGTAACAATAAATATAAACAATTTAGTACTTTACAATCTTGCTTTATTTGAAAAACCTTCATTCATCATCACTATACGTATATAATCAAAGCTATTATATTTTTAATTTTTTTTCTACAACTATAGCTGGTAATTGTTCAGAGAAATCACAGTCTTCAGCAACCTGTTCATGAGTAGTAGATGATTTAGGTCTTGATAGGACTTGTTTATAATAATTTAAATCTAATATTTCAGCCCACTTCTCTCCAAAATGTGTGATTAATAATTTCTTCACATCATTTAATTTTTCTTGTTTAACATCAACATATAATTTAATCACATCTGGGTTGATAGCAGAAACCTTCTTTTTTCCTTTGCAAATATTTTGATACTTATTTAAAGTATTTTGGTAAGACTCTTCCGCGCGAATATACACATTTTGCTTGTCACAAGTCCTTTTAAGACAAAATCTTTTCGATTTTTTTGATTGAAAAGTGCATATTGGTAGTACTTTTAAGACTTCAGATGTTGATCGTTTCCAGTCTTACACTTTTATATCAATTCCCAAGTAATACACGGTTCCATGACGGGTGAAAATTTCGTAATAATCATCAGGGCTAGTCATTACCTCTCGACTTTTAATCTCTTTTTAATTTTTGCGAAAACTCTATCTGGTGGCAAAAATGAATGGTCAGCAACTGGAAACAGAATTTCTAGGCCCACAATGTGTACAGGTGCATAGTCTTGTAACCATTTAGCTGATATACCAAGACGAGTTTGGTTTTTATTTTGGCTGCTGCACCCATCTGCTACTAAACGAACCTGTGTGATATGGTTTAATCCGGGCTCAGAAAAATGGTGTTCAAGCAATGAAAAACAGTGCTAGCAATTTCATTTGATGCTTTCGGCAAAATATCTTCTGTCCAGGTGTAGATGAACGTGTTGTTAACCCTTAAATGCATGAATTAATAAATTGTACTGAAAAAAATGGTTTCAATTCTTTAGAAGCTGTGAAAAACGGGAAAAATAATAAAAAAATAACAATTAATATTTTATAGGTTTTTAATAAAACAATCAAGTTGAAGCATTTTTGGGACATTATCCTCTTAAGACCTGAACTTGAACCAAATATGATAATAATGTTTTTTGTGGTTTATAGGGGTATAAATAAGACACACAATTTTTTTTAGTTTTTTTTTTAATTAATATAATTAATAAAAAAGTTGGTGCACATATGTGTACCTTAGGTTTCAGCGTGGGCCAAAGCTCTTGTAATTGTGGTAGCTTTCAAAACAATTATTTTTGAGCACACATAGGTACACATTGCATTTGACACACATGGTGCGGCAGCGTTAGGAACACGTTGGATGTCGACATTTTGAAGCGAACTTGCTGTCCACAAATCGCGGCAGATGACCCACATTGTCAAGCCTAATTTCAGGTTGTGGTTGGGGTACAACTTGCCGGTGTTTTTTTGTGGGCGGTTCACATACATCGCTTGTAGAAGTCGAGCGGGATCTTATCGAATGGCTGGCGCTGGGACGAGATCTGGAACCAAGAGCCAAGAAGTTGGGTTCAACCCTTCCGCCGCTATACTTCATCAAGACTTTGGCTAGATTCAGTCGGTATTGTAGTAAGTCTAACTTGTCCTTGCGTTGGACATTTTCTTCGGTGCAACAGCGGGTGTACATTATCCAGCAATTGACGACAACCAAATCAATAAAATGGCAAAAAGTTCTTGTAGCCCACTTTCTTGTTCGCATTGCACTCCGGTAGTAAGCGATTAGTCTGTCGCACAAGTCTATTCCACCCATACAGGTGTTGTAATTTCTGATTGCTGCTGGCCGGGCTACGTCTATTTTCTTCTTTTCTTTTTTACACCACCGTTTGCAGGTATCTGCAGAAGCGCTCCCTGAACATGTAGACAACATCGTCACGGCCTTTGTATCCATCCATTTTACGACACACACATTCTCATCACTTCTTACTCTTTCATCCCACTCTCCTCTTCCTAATGCCTTGTCATTCTTCAGTTTCTTTGCTACTGGCCCAATCCTATTTGACATTGCAGTTCCAGTTAGAAAAATGCCGCAATTTTTTTCCAGTAAATGTTCTGCCAGCTTCAGACTGGTAAAAAATCTATCTGTGTACAAAACACAGCTACCGGTAATTGTACGACAAAGTTTTTCCACGATACCCGCTCCTAGTCCTAGATTTTTCATGGTATCTGCAGGTAATGTATCCTTGCCAACATAAATTTCAAAATCCAATACCAACCCATCTCGGGCAGCCAGCACGAAGTTCTTCAGGCCAAGTTGATTTGGCTTAGCTGGCACGTATTGGCGGAATTCACATCGTCCGGAAAATGGTATCATTTGCTCGTCAATTGACATATGTTTCGAGCGTGGCAAACTATGACATTTTTTCAGAATGCGGTCTATCAAAGGTCTGATTTTCCACTGCTTGTCATTAGCATTTGGCTGGTTGACGTCCACTAAGTGCAGATAGTTCCTAAGCTCAAAAAAACGATCACGACTGATTGTATCCCTAATTATAGGTACACAAAGATCTTGACACCAGTAGAGCTTTCCCTGGGGATATTTGAGGGAGCCCATCATCAGTTGCACGCCGGCAAAGTGGATCATTTCAATAGCATTTGTATCTATTGACTTTAGATCTCTTTTCTGAGCTGAATACAGGTTGCTCTGTTCTGCTAATAATTCCCAAAAGTCTAGCCCCAAATACTCAAAAAAACAGTACAAGACATTCATGTCTGAACTCCCCTGCGAAATTAGCACGTCATCTGCAATATCAGGCCCACGGCAAGGCATTACGTTCTTCCGCCACAATAATCGTGATGTACTTTGACTTACTTCTTCAATATTTTCGTCGTCTTGTCTCGCTTCTTCAGATATTTCTTCAACTTCGCTTTCTCCACTATTTTCCGCATCTTCATACTCCTGAAGAGCTCTTAAGACATCTGGTGGCAAATACTCTTCATCATCATCGTCTCCAGAAAAGTCAAAGTCACTGTTATTCAGGATATCCTCAATCGCTCGGTCGTCCATATTCAAGCTGAAAAAGAATCATAAATGTCATAAAAGTAATCTTTAGTCCTGAGGTACACATACGTGTACCATTAAAACAAGACGACAATAACACAATAAAAAAATCAAACAGATCAAAAACTTACCTAAACAAAAAACAACAAAAATATCGAACTAAACTGAACAATTTAATTTTTTAACGAATTTCAAATATTGCAAGTAGCTGTCACGTGACAAAAATTACAACCAACAAAGGTCAATGGGCAAATAGTATGGGAGAAAAACCCACGGCGGACAGAAATGCAATTGTGAAGATATATAGATAAAATGTATCTAGTTATCATGGTAAGGGTCGCTTTCTTGTGGGATGTGGGAGTAAAAAGAAAAAAAAAACTTTTACATATTTCAAATTATTTATTCGGCGTGATCAATATCTACTGTTATATCATTTAAAAATACCGCAGGGGCTTCAATTTGTTGTTGGTGCCTAGCCCAGGATAAAAAATAAACTATACTGGCTATATGCGCGCAGCTCCCGACGGTGCGGCGGCCGTGTATACACGAGCAGTAGTAGTCTTCAACACTTTGTCTTCCTTGTGTCGCTGGGTTAATTAAAATATATGTGTAATATTGTCGCGCTCTGACATGTCGCGACTGAATTCGTCCCCTTATCAATATTTTATTATTTATTAATTCTTGATGACGATAGAGTTCTATCATGTAGACACCATTAGGTCTTATGTGTTCATGGCAGTACGACCTAGCAAGGATCGAAAGATTTCTGGATACAACATTATCTCTAGTAATATAGCAGCATAAAATCTTCAGTTAAGCACTGTCTAGCTATTTGTAATTTTCTCTCAAATGTTCTTCTGGACATGTTGAATTTTGATGCCAAGCGCTCATCTGATTCGCCGGTTCTTATTTTTACCAAATAAACTCCTAAAACGGTGGCAGGACAATCAGATCTTACACGAAGAGAAGGACTTTGTCGTAAAATGGAGTTAAATTGAGATTTACTTAAAGACGTCCAAAAGTGTAACTCGTCATCATCAAATTCTTCAATATTTTCAAAATTCATTTGATTTCGACGCTCATATCCCCATCTGTATAGATTTATTAGGTCTAGCACGTGTGCACTATTAAAGTTTTCAAGTATTATCTGACCATTCGCAAGTATGTCCCAATCATTTGTCATTATATGAGGCTGACAAGCTCGTGCTAGATTTGGGTACAAATAAATTGTGATTATGTAATAAATAAAATCTGGAAAAATCTAACAATGTTTTTGCAGTTTTGAAAAATGCAGCCTCGTGCTGTATTTGATGCTCGTAAATATCCAGGTATTATTTCTTGTAACAATAACACTGTGTGACTCCGATATCTTTCTAAAAACAGTTCAGTAAGTATGTGTTTTCTGCGCCGTAACACAGATCTGGTACACACTACACAATTATTTCGTCTATCCATTTCAAACAAATTCCAAATAAAACAGCAAATAATCAGGTCCAGTAAACGTGCTTAGGTAGGTAGTTGATAAAAACAAAAGATAACAGGTAAACGCACAGATCACAACGAGAGACAACGAAGGACTGCGATGACACGAACGAAACAATGCGCCAACGCAACGAGCGAGACGCAACCTACTGTGTGAGAGAGAGGGAGCGAACGTATACCTGCCGTTTTCATCACACGAGATGACGGCACGCACAAGCACTCGCGAAAACCTTTTAGTAGCTATTTAACAGAACGACAACTAATATTTAGTAGTAGTATTCGATTTTTTAAGTAAATGTATTTTTAGTTCAAACTTTGTTCTCCCATGGATTAAATAAAAAATAACCTTATGTAATGTTAAGTGAATTTATACTCTTTCATTTTAAATCATTTTCATTCATGTCCGCGACCGGGTCGGATTACGCCCAATGACCTTTGAATGAAAGAATTATTCGACAAACTTTCTCCGCGACGCCATCTATAGACTTATATCGAAACTCTGGAATCTATAATAACTTATTCAAGTACTAAAAGCTGTCAAAAGATGTCGCTACTAGTTTTAGCTTGAATAAATTATAGGTGCACATAAATGTGTACCCACGGTCTCAAGAGGTTATGCAAAATAGACTTAAAAAATGCTTTTATTAATTAACTGTGGAATAAATTGAAACAATCGTTTCCTTTCTTTGCACAAAGGAATACATTGCACTTTGTGCATTTTACAAAGCTCTGTAGCTTACAGCCAGGTCTCTTGCACCTCATGCCTTGGTCGGTTTTAATTTGGCTATGACCAAGATTGTCTAACCGAACGTCAGACGGTGGAAGAACCTGGCACCCTTTCTTTCTTTTTGCCTGTATGGTTTCAGTGATGCTGCTGTTGCTAGGACGTCCTCTTGTTGGCTGGGTCGTAGTACCATAGGTACATAAGACATCAGCCAGCTCTGACCTGAATTCTGACAGATTTTTCAGCTTCTTTGGATCTGCTCCTTTTCTTGTCTCTACAGTTTTGTATAGAACCCAAGAGTTTATAATAGTTAAATCTAAAAGGTGGTAAAAAATCCTCATTTACCATTTCCTGGTCTTGACTTTTATTCTATATCTGCCCAAAAATGAATCCATGAGATCAACGCCCCCCATATGGGCGTTGTATTCTTTGACTATTTTTGGGCAGTCTATAATTATTTTTTTCTTTTCTGTTTTGTCATACCGTTCGATGGACTGTATTGGTTCAGCTCCTACGTAGGTCGAGAGCAGAACTACTTGTTTGTTATCTTTCCAGCTCACTGAAGACATGTCGACCCCATCAATATGTGTAATATATTCCACATACGACCCTCTTGGCACTTGTTTTTTCATTACATCCTGCTTTGAGGGTAATTTACATTTCTTACCTAGGCGGTTTCTTTGAACAGTTCCTACACATTGTATTCCTTCTTTAGCAAAATAATACATCAAGGGCAATGTGGTATAGAAATTATCATGGTATATAATGTGATTAGCATGTCTGGGAATTATTCTAGCAAGTTTTATCACTGTTTGTGATACAACCCCTATATCAGGCTCGTTAGGCAAACGATCATCTTTTTCTTTGCCAGCGTAAATTATAAAGCGATAAGCAAAACCTGTCAGAGAACACAGTACAAATAATTTAAAACTCCATTTATGGGGTTTATTAGGCAAATATTGTTTTAAAAAATGGCCCATCTTGGTAGCACACATTTGCTCATCGATGGATAAGCGCTGACTGATTGGAATGCTGGAGAACTTGGTATTGAGATGTTCAATTACAGGGCGTAGCTTGTGAAGTCGGTCATGCTGGGGATGATCTATTGGTAGGTGTTTATTGTTATCGTTGAAGTGAAGTACTCTTCTTATTTTTTCAAATTTATTGACAGGTATCGCTTTTATAATTGCCTCAAACTCGTGCTTGTTAGCCCAGTAACCACGTACACTTGGATAGTGGTAGACACTCATATAAATCAAGATTCCCAGATATTTTCGCAGTTCTCCTAATGTTATGACGTCAGGTCTATCAGGTTTCTTTTGTACAGCATAATTATTTGTTTCAGTAACAATTTGTGAAAGAAATTCTTCAGTAAAAAAGTAGGAAAAAAATTGGAAAGGTGTCTAAAGGTTCATCAAACTTTCAGGGTATTCTTCAGTTCCATTAAATTTTATGGCATTTTCGTTGAATGGCAGAGGTTGGTATTTCCATATCAACCTCTTAATGTCTAAAGAATGTACCGGTGCATCATTATTATTTGAAGGAACAGCATCCGCTATTACAATAGGAGGATCGGGTATAATTTCTTCGTTATTATCATTAGACCTAGCCTCACCGTCGTCATCATCATTTTCTAAAACATCTAATAAATCTTGTTGGGTAGGATAAAAATCAAGTTCGTCACCGTCCGACTCGAAATCGTCTTCAGAAATGGCGCCATCTTCTAGCTGGCGCAACCAAAACTCAATGTCACCATCTCTCCTATTATTTTCTGCCATTTCTAAAACAAAATAACCAACCACATGCATACCTCACCAAAGCAAAATAAATAAAATCACAAAATGTATAGCTTCAAATAGCAGTAGTAATTTTTACCAATAGTGCATGCTGTCCCATTTTTGCATCAAAACAAAAAAGCTTCCTGTTCATATAACAATTATGGTAAATTGAAAAAAGCATAAGTTATTGTATAAATAATAGTCATTACCTTTAGAAAACAATTTTTTTTTCTCCAAAATCAGCAAATAACTTCGTGATATATGTCGCCAAAGTGCACTCAACTCAAACCTATTTGAGAAACGCGCGCCAAAAAGTGAAATGTCATTCAGCCACAGATAACAACACAAAATGTCACTAGTTGAGTTATTCTATGGTTAGAGACGGAGCAAAAGAAACATTTCATACAGCCTAATGTATCAAACACAAATATTACGGACAGATATTGGTGGTTTAATTTTGGGACACTATGCGTTTAAGGGTTAATAGTTAATGGAGATTTTGAATTTCCGATTGCCACCGTAAAATTGTACACATATAACTGCCTCGAGTAATATGCACTTTGATCGGGAACTTTTGGACATGGTTGGTTCTTTTGGCAGTCAAAACTTAGAGTTAAAATATTTTCAGTGCTGTCTTTTAAACCATAAAACGCTTTGGCTCTCAATTTGTGAATTCTGCTCTCAATCATTAATTGATTTTTTACCTCATTGGTTTTTTCATGTTTTAGTCGTTCTTGTAAAACTATGCAAGTGGAGCACATGTCTGTGCGAGGGGATCCAAAACCTATATAAAGGACAATGGGAAATGAATGTATGGAGTCTGGGCCCACCCTTCAATAGTAACATCTGATATACCGTTGGATAGGGCTTTTTAAGTGGAACATTAGTTACTAATATAACTATGGTCAAATGTTAGTACTTTCGGAGATACGACATCTTAAAGTCGTCTCAGTCTAACATATTCTTTATGGATACTTATAAGGTAAAATAGTAATAATAAGTACACTTTAAAACAAAAGAGATTTATTATTCGTCTTGGACATCAACGACAATTACATCATTTAAAAAACCGCGGGGCCACGAATGGTTGATGTCTCCCAACTCCTAGGTACCAAATCAAAGAAATAGTGTGAGCGCAACTTCCTACAGTTCGCCGTCCGGTCAAGCAAGAGCAATAATATTGTGATATCGCGTTTCTTCCAACTTGGTTTCGATCAATTAATATATAGCAATAGTATATTCGTGCTCTTACGTGGCGTGACTGTATCCTACCACGCAGCAACCACACATTCTCTGCTGGTATATTATATTCTATTAAATCATGTAAATCGTTTTGTCTGTATATTTCTATAACGTATAAACCGTCTCGAAGATGTTCACTGCAATATGACTTTGCTAACTTCATGTGGTAGGAACCCAAAGCAAGAAACATGATGTCGTCTTCTGTTAATTGGGGAAAATCCCGAACTTCTAGATTTGCATCCATTCGTTCAAAATTGACTCTGCGTCTGTTCAAATTATTCCCTTCCACGTAGTTATATAAAAGGTTGTCGACTTCGAGCCTTTGGTTTATCAAATTCAGAAAAAACATTGGCTTCTCTGTGGTCTTCTATAGGCATATGAAAATGATTTATAATTGAAGATGCAATTTTAAAATCAGTAATCATATTGTGTACGGTTTTATTAAAATAACTTTGGCGCAGAAGCTTAAAATCACGCTTGAAGCGACCATTGACAACTTCTACCACCCAACGGCATATAGTCACCAACCGCGATTTATTAGCTTGGATGGTGGTTAGTTGAGTTGCCCGTAGATCTTTGGATGGTGGCATATGCGTTTCATAACCACATGATTGTAGGTCTCCTATACAGTCCCGAAAGCCTCTGTCCAATATGAAGACATCATTCTCTTCTAAAAACCAATGTAACGGATGATCCACTTTTTTCACGGCATTGCTCATAATTGTAGCGTCCGATTCGGTTGCTGCATACGGTCCCCAAACATCAAAAATGTATCCATCTGTGCTGACAATGATGAAGGGCTTTAAAAGATTTCTGAATTTATGTAAACTATATGATTGCCTTTGGAAGAGGAAGTTAGAACTCTTCTGTATGTAGATATATGTTCCGTCACATATTAGGATAGCCTTTGTATTTTGTTCATTACCGAATATTCCCCTTGGAAGCAATAAGTTTCTCTGTATCACATCATTTCTTGAAATATGGTCCATGCCTAGGTGTTGGGAAACATACTCGTTTGAAAGACATTCCCGTGCAATCTTCAACAATTTTTCGAGTGTGCGTCGTGTCATAGCGAAAAGAGTTGCCAACCTTTCGTTTGGTTCTCCCGTTCTCAGCTTACATAAATATATACCTAAGGCTGTTTTTGGCCGATTGCATCTTTCAACCAATGATGGAGTCTGTTCTAAAATCAATTGAAATTGATTTCTATCACGGCCAGTCCAAAAATGCATTTCATCATTATTTAGACCATTTGCATTTTCAAAGTCTAATCTATGTGGCCGCCGGGCAGCTCTTATTAGAGTATCACAAAGTGCTGTCATTTGATCTGCATCAAAATCATGGGAAACATTACAAAAATCCAATAAAGTATCCCAATCATTTCCTCGAAGATGATGTTGGCAAATACGGGCATGTTCAGGTACGTACAGTTTATATTCGCAAAGTAAAAATGTTTTTATCGTCTCTGGAATACGATGACGGTCTCCATTAAAACAATTATTGAATATACAATGTCTAGCAGTATTTGGTGCTCTAAAATATTGATTCATATGTATGACAGAGTCTGGCTCAGCGGCGGGTTCTATCTGAACGGCAGGTTCCGGCTGAATGGCAGGTTCCGGCTGAATGGCAGGTTCCGGCTGAACGGCAGGAGCTGGCTGAATGGCAGGTTCCGGCTGAACGGCAGGAGCTGGCTGAGCAGCAAGCTCAACATGGATTCTCTGCCAACATCGATGACATACAGCTCGCGTATTGTTGAATTCAACCTGAAAGTATAAAAGCTACCTGTACGTTCTGTATCGATATATTATGGTCTTAATGAGAGTACACGTTTTGTTAGTCATGATGGACTTGTGGTTACGGGCCTGGGCCTTAAATTCTACTTTGCGTCTCGTCAAATATTCTCTCTATTATTGTCTATAATTGAGCCAATATAAACGTGCGAACTGAGGCATAAATCATTTTTATCAGATCTCTCGCTCACACTTATAGGTATATCTATATATATATATATAAATGTATAGGTAGAAACCTTATTACTAACCTCTAATAATGCATTTTGTTGTACAAGTCTTGCAACCTCAGGTCGTATTTGCGGAAGATCTTCAGTCAAAATATGACGCTGATATCTATTGTGATATAATCCACGTCTGCACACAACACAGTTACGATGTTGTTCCATTTTCCACAATTCCAATCGATATGCAGTTGAGTAGTCCGTTAAACAAAGCTGGGGTCAACAATAAAAACCACAACAATCAGTGTCCAAGGAATAGCCGGGTCAAAAAGTACATAAAACAGATAACGATCGTTCAACGCAAAACACAAAACACTCTAGGGACGACTAGCGCTAGCGCGTCACTGGCCGTTGGTCGCCATTTGCAAATGCGCCTGGGCAAACGGCGGGCGGAGCGGGTAGGGTGGGGGGCGCAGGTAAGGAGCAAGAGCAAGCAGAAAGGTGCCGTCCGTTTTGAGTCTGGGCATAGTAAAGTTTATCTTATAACGAAGTAAACTACGATCACTTTTATGGCAGTATAATAAGTAGTATAACTCCGAAAGTACTGACTTTTGACCTTAGTCGTAATAATAAGTTTTATTCTACATAAACATACCTATTCATTTATGAGTGTCTTATTCCTATTGAGAGGTGGGCCCATCATTACTCATTCTCCTTTGGTTTTGAAAATTTCTCTGAAGTAAGATGCCTTAATATCTTTGTTCATCCGCGGTTTCTGCGATCAACATTTTATAAAGTTTACTTATGCTGAGCTCCAATGACAAATACTGTCTACTTTTAATTTTACTTCTACAGTAATGTATTTCTAAGGGCTCGAGCTTTTTGATAAAGTCTTTGACAGCTTCCCTCTTAGGTGCATATTTTTGAGTTTTACGCCGGCCTCCTCTATTCTCTTGTGCAGATTCACCCATGGCTTTGAAATGTCGATTAATTACGCCTGTCACTCTTCCTTTCTTTAAAGCTAAAATGGAGAGAAAGGTGCGTTTGCATATTGGAATCAGGACATTGTGTCGTCTTCGTGCAAAGTACGTTACCGGCATTTCTTTTTTATACCCACGTTAATTTACTGGCCTATGTCGCTGAGTAGTAGTAATTTTCGAAAATTATAAAATTATCCTGATAAATTTTGTCCGGTTTTGTGTAGAAAGCTTTATTAAATGCTATTATATCAGCGTGACTCAATGAAGTGCACCTGTATGCTTTGGTGTAGTGGTCACATGGAAGTCTTAAATTTGGTGGCTCTTTTAGAATGTACCTAAAATAAAAACAATATAAATAAGTAAATATTACAAACAAAAATATATATATAAAAGTATATTAAGCACTTTCAATGGGTCCCACACTCCCACATGCTTTGTCTATAGTATTGTAAGTTTAGGTTTAGATATGGACACTTGCGTTATTAAGACAAATGTAACTACGCATAATTTACCGGAATTGGTTCAACCGTTTAATAGTTACGAGGGAAGTTAGGAATGAACAAACATGAGTCATTTTCAAAATATGTGTACGTCACGAAATTGTCAGTAAATTGTTTCGTTAAGAAATGTCAGGAAATTGTAAAAGGAAGGTCGTATTCAGAATTAAGTAATATTGTAGTAGTTACGGTGTTATACTTATAATTATTTTCAGACTATAATTTATGAGAAATATCTTTATAAACTTTAGCACTTAGGGTCCATGTCTAGAAAGAAAAACAAAAATAAATTGAAAATTGTTTTATTTTTTAAAAAGCTGCATTGCTACATTGACCATCTAAGGGGCAACTGTAAATAAAAAAACTTAAACAAAAAACAAAATATACAAATTAAAAAAATATTGTGTCTTCCTCATTGGCTAATACAAACTCCTGACGTTCTTTCGATATTTGTAACAATTCAACATGTTTAACAATACAATCTTGTGGTACTATATCAATATCTTTGGTAACTCTTGGTTTTGTAAATTTCAAACTACCTTTTTGACGGATGCTTTTGAAGTAATTAATCTTATAACTTTTATTAGTATTATCAATCTGTTCAATTGTACCGATATAATATTTCCAGGTTTTTTTAACGTAATATCTGATCAAAACAGTATTATTTATTTCCCATTTGTTTGTCTCGGTTTTCTCGTCCTGAAAGTCACCTCGATTTCCAATGATAGGTTCAGTTTCAACTGCTTTGACGGGTATAATTTGTATATTGCCTGTTTTTTCATTTAATATCCTCTTTACTGCTGCTTCAGTCAATATTTTCTCCGGTGTTAAATTACTAATGCTTGTGCTTGCACAAGGAGGTGAGTCCTCTTTTTAATTTATTAGTTTTATCATCATCTTAGCACTATCAGTCATTTCCGGTTCTTCGTCGACATTCATCTTCACTTCTCCTTTAGATTTCCTTCATGTCTGTTTCTGTTCTTAGGTTTCCTGAATCACTTGTTTCTACTCTCAGCTCTTTTGCATGACTGTCCATCAATAATTGTGTATTGTAAATTTGCCTTTCATTGGATTTTTGTTTCTCTTTTTTTGTTTTTTTCAAATCATTATCTTCTTTTACGGGTATTATTTCGACGCCTCCCACGCATAAGGTCGTAAGGCTAAAAAATGTTTTTCTCAGGAGAGCATTTTTAGTATACGTTATTGATAAAAATGATTGTGAAAGATTTTCAACAGAAATTTTTGCACTAACCTGTCAATTATTAGTTAAATAATGTATCCCCAGGCGCTGGATATTACAAGGAATTGTAGTTACCAAAAAAAACTAGTTTTACTTACTTACGACTATTTACTTATTAAAAAAAGGTCGTATCTTATTGTTACGACTGTATGCGTTTATAAACGTGATATAAACAACACGTATAAAGTCGTAAGTTTGAATTACGACTATATGCGACGTGCAAACTATCATATCTCTCTAAAAGGGGGTCGTAATAAGGGAGTTGATGAATAAAAACCACCGTAAAATTTCACCTCAAATCAATTTAATAACAATAACTCTCATCATAGGAACATAATTCAGTCTTCTTAAGAGCCTATACAACCTCAAATGGCTTAGCAGAATCCTCTGATACGCCGAAAATACTGCAGCATTAATTTTGAAATAAATATATGGTAAAGTTGAGGATTCATGTTAGGGCTTATGTTTGGCGAAAACACGATTCCATAAAATTTTCTCGATAGAAAAAAATCTCAAAGTTACCTCTAAACTGAACAATAAACCGCTGGCAATCATAAAATACCTAAAATTAGATCATGAAACTTTTTATACTAACTGAACTAACTATAAAGCAGGTCTTATGTTATTTATTTTTCTGAATTTCCTTTTTTTTCGCCGTAAAATAAATAGATTTGCGCGTAGACAACTATAAGAAAGAGCAAGCAATAGTGCGTGGTACGTGCAAGTGCGAGCGAGTAAGATTATATTGAGGTAGCGTGCAGCCTTAACGCATAAGTCACGTTATTATAAACTTTTATTTAAAAAAAACATACGGTTAAAACTGGCTCTTCAAAACTTAATAAAAAATATTATAGGTACTCGTACTATCTTTGACATGATATTATAATAAAATCAACATAAAAGGAAATGAAATTATGTATAACAAAATAAAAAATTTCTTCTAAATTAAATCAAAATCACTTAAAATTAAGGATTGAATACTATTGTATGTAAGTAACATAATTATTATAATGGAAGTTAGGATATTTAAGACAAAATAACGATGATTAGTCAGAGAAATCACTATTGTTCTCTTCAGTAACAGTACCACTGTGTGACAACTGTTGATAATAACCATGGTACACTTGGGGTATTATACGTCCTTGATATAGACTTAGTAAATCATTAAATTTGGCCAATGTAATAGGTAAATTATCAGAGTAACATGGTTCCAATAATTCTGTATCTATTAAACTATTATTTCTTCTTGATGAATAGGCTTTTTTTGTTATTAAACTCATAACATTTTCTTCTTCAAAATTATAACGATAGTTCAAAATATAGGGTTCGCTTGACACTACTTGAACTTCTTTAATTTTGGTCCATGATACTTTTTGTTTTTTAGTATTTTTAGCCCAGTTTTTACCATCTAGTAATAATTTGTAGTTGTAAAAATCTGTAATACTCATTTCGATGACATTATAATTTGGAGGGTTTACTTTTGACCATCTGACTAAGCCATACCATTGTGCAGGGGTATATATAAGCTTATTTTTTGCATTTCTCTCGATGAGAGCATGGACTGAATCAGCTTCATTTTGTGTATGCCCTCGCTCTAAAAACCTATGGACTATCGTTATACCATACTTTTTTGCTGCATATGTGTAAAAAGCAAACACAATACGATTACGATTTTGACCGGCACAGTTGTCCGACCAAAATCTGAATTCTTTGGCGCCGCCTAAAACTTTACCCTCAATGAATTTGGATAAGCAACTTGCTACTTCGCAAGCCCCGTGTTTCCCATTAGTTTCAGGCCACATGTAACAATAACCTTCTTGACTCGCTAGGTCGAATATTGTAAAATTATAAATGGATAATTTTCGTTTATAATAAAATAAACCGACATTGCCATGAGGACAGTTTAAAATTTTTTGAAAATCGAAACACGCTGTAACTATTTTACCTCCATTTTCCAATGCTTCTTTTTTATCATTTGCCTTCATTTCTCTAGCTTTTATCTTGTTATTTATATGAAGTTCTTGTTTTTGTTTTTCTCCGTCATTGTATTTTTGTTTTCATTATATTTATGACACTCGTTACAAATGTCTTTTTTTGGCTTGTGAAACGATATATTTAAGTTTTGGTTTATGATATCACGATACTGTCTAACTGTCGATACCTTTTTAGTTATATTTTCACTCATGCACCACTCATTGTACAAAGTAAACATTTTTGTAAATGTAAGGTCGCCGTCTAAGTAAATTTTACTTGTATCTTTGCGTACATAGTGAGATTCAACGGGCTGGAACGTTTTGACATGCTTTAAAACACCCTGTTTTATTTCGTCGTCTAAGACTAATTCTAGTTCCACCGCGTCGATCGGGGGAAACAGAGCCACCACCAGAGCGATATTTCGCCAAAGCTGTTTGAACAGTTCTCTCTCCAATAGAAAGTGTATTTAGGAACATCGTTTTGCAAACGAACACTTTATTAGGTAAGTCAGAATTAGATTCAATAAGAGGTAAGCAATACCTAACAGATCTCTTACGTCTAGACACAGGATTCGTCGTAGAGGGATACTTAGTATCGCCTACTTCGGTGTGGTTGACGATGTAATCCCACTGTCGACTGTGATCTCCAATTTTCCAAAAAGAACTAAATATACGTTCCCGTTGGTGTGCATCAAACTTTTGAAAGCATTTAAGACGAGTAGTACCCGGACATGGTGGTTTTAAAATCTTTTCATCTCTCTGAACTCCATTCCTACTCATATACGCTTTTCCTAAATTTTTTAAACATTTTCGTTTAATATCTTTCCACTCATCACGGCGACGGTGACGTCTTCTTGCAACTCTAGCCGACGGTGTATTTTCACTTGATGAGCAGACAGAAGAGTCCTGACTTGAAGCGTTACTCAGGTGTGGTGTATTGGCTCTACTGGCACTACTAGATGAATTCTCAGCATCACAAATCGATAAATTTCTGAATAGTGGAGTCGAAGTGGCCATCAAAAAATCATTATTTGAGGAGGGCATTGGTGTTATGTCCAGTGAAGGTTCTATTATATCAGCTGATTCGTGTGAAAAATTTTCAACACATGGCTCTGAATCCACACGTTCTGTAGGGCTTTCATTTGGTAATGGGGATGAAATTAAGGGTAACATTGCGTCTGGATTATTTATTACCTCGGTAATACTTGGTATACTACTGTTGTTAATGCTTGTTGTACTATTAATAAAAGATTGCCCGAACATCGTCTTATACTGATCCCACTGGTCTTCAGCTTCAAGTGGTACCGGCGATTCTAAAAATACAAGTTTGCAATTAGTTAAAAACTATACACAAGAAACAATACACATAAATAAAAATGTTAGACAATTAACATAAATCAAACAACATTACGGGTTTTATTCCCCAAAGCGATAGGCAGAGTTTAGAGAGGTTAGAGAGGATAAGAGAACATAGTCCACCCACTTTTCGCCAGTTATTAGTCCCATTGTAATGCCTATTGTCAAACACTAGGCGCAGTTCAAACTCCATGTTATGAGAATTTCGAAATTGAAAAACCCAATAATATATTGCCCGACCCGGGAATCGAACACGCCAGTCATGCTTACTTCCACTAGACCAACAAAGCAGTTAGAAAATTAATTTTAATGATATTTTAACTATAATTTGAAAAGCAGAGAATCGTATCTTATTTTTTTAACGGAGCATAAAGCCGTATGTCTATGATACGTCTTTATACGTTTACTCATTATTATATTTAAACATCGCAAATGGTCGTAAGTATAAGTTACGACTCCTATAATTAAATTGTTGTGTAGTATAAAGTCTTAACTGACCACTGTTAACGTTTGATTACAGCGCATATAGTCGTAACATAAACGTTCCGACGTTATGCGTCGGAACGGTCGTAATCACTGTTTCGTCTGTTGAGACATAATCAACACTATCACATACTAATTATTATATTCGTACTACACATATAAACAAGTAAAATAAATACAATACAAAACAAATCAGTAAAACTTACCATTTCCAAAATTTTCATCGACCGTTACTTCACTATTTTGGTTTATTTGTTCATTTAACACTAGTTTCATAATCTTGGAAGCACGTACGTTACTCATTTTACTTTAACTATTAATAGTACACCTTAAACTCTATAAACAATAACAAAAACAATCGATTGTTTTATTTTTAAAAGCAAACTTCTTCACTGTTGACATACGACTTGACGTCGCGGTCGGTACTGTGCTCTGATTGGCCGGCCGCGGACCAATCGATCGGGGCATACCGTCTGAACTATCCACGCGACTTTATGCGCGGGAGCGTTTAAATGTTAAGACCATTATCCATTAAAAAACTCATTATTTATATAAGATATTAAAATTTGGATTTTAGTAATAGATAATACTATACAAGATTGTTGTAATGGCACAAAAAAACGGTTTTAGTCAAAAACAACGTTACGACCGTCTGCGTGGGAGCCATCGAATAAAATAAAAATAGCCTTTATTTACTCTGACCTTCGTATACACAATATATAGTAATTTTGAAACTAAAAATATAAACTACACTTATTTGTTTTCTACATCTAAACTTAAATTATAAGATTAACTAAACTTAAATTATATCTTAACTAACCTTAGATTATACATATTTCATTTATTTATTTATCTTATCAGCTACCAGGTCAGGCTGTCTTTCGACATAGGCCTCCTCTAGTTCCCTCCAAATTTGTCGATCCCTCGCTGTATTCCTCCATCTCTTAGGCAGATCATCCTCCCATCTTTTTATCTGTCTTCCTCTGCGTCGTTTTCCGTCCCTAGGGTACCATTCAGTAACTTTTTTGGTCCACTTTTCTGTTTGTGTTCTCATCATGTGACCTGTCCATTTCCATTTTAGGGTTCGTGTTTTTACTTTAACATCTGCTACTTTTGTGGTGTTCCTAATTATTGTAGCTTTCCTTTTGTCTTTCAACCTTAGACCCATCATGCTCCTTTCCATTCCTCTTTGGCATACACCTAGTTTGTTTTCAATATTCTGTGATAGTGGCCAAGTCTGGCAGCCGTAGGTAAGGCATGGAAGTATGCAGGTGTTGTAAACGGTTCTCTTTTCTGAGATGGGCACAGATTTATTTTTCATGATTTCCCTGAGTGACCAGTACCTTCGCCAGGTGTTGTTTACTCGCCTTTCTACTTCTTTCGTCGATAAATCTTTCACCGATATAACTTGAACCAGGTATACATATTCGTTTACGTATTCGATTTCATCTTCGCCCACCTCAATTTTGACTTCGGTCTTGTTTGTCATTATTTTAGTTTTGCTTGTATTCATCGATAATCCTGCCTTTTTACTCTCTGATGCTAGTTGTTGTAGCATTGTTTGTAGTGTGATGGGATCTTCTGCGAACAAAATGAGATCGTCTGCGAACCTTAGGTGGTGCAATTTTTCCCCGTTTATATTAATACCAAGGGTATCCCAGTTGAGTTGCCTAAAGATATTTTCCAAAACGGCATTAAATATTTTTGGCGACAACGGGTCTCCCTGTCTCACGCCCTTCTGTATTTTAAATTGATCTCCAATGTTTTCGAGTTGCACTTTGACTGTGCTGTTGACATATATTTCCCTAATGATACTAATGAATTTATTTTCCACTCCTTGGTTTTTTAAAGAATCCCATATGTAATTATGTTTCAAAGAGTCGAATGCTTTATTATAATCGACGAAAGACAGGTAGTACGGGCGGTCGTATTCATTGCATTTCTCAATTATTTGTTTGACAGTATGTATGTGATCAATTGTTGAAAAATCTGAGCGGGGAATCCCGTTTGTTCTTTGGGTTGATTACTGTCTAGATTTTTAGTCATGCGGTGTAATATTATTTTGCTGAATACTTTGTACAAGTTTGACATTAAACTGATGGGTCTGTAATTGTTAATCTCGTTTTTATCTCCTTTTTTGTGTAAAAGTATTATTGTTGACGATGTCCATTGGGAAGGAATTTGTTCTGTATCCAAAATTTCATTGCAAATGTGTGTAAATGGTTGTATTATCTCTTCTATAGTATTTTTTAGTATCTCATTGGTTATCTTATCATCTCCAGGTGATTTCCCTGCTTTCTGTGTTTGGATGGCTCTTCTTACTTTAATATTTGGGACTGGTTCTGGATTTGAGTCTTCTTTTGGTGTTGTTTTGTCCGCGATTTCTTTTAAGTCATCCGTATATAATTCTTTGTAAAAATCTGTTGCCATTTGTAAAATGTGTCGACGTTTAGTTGCAGTTTGTATTTTTGTTGCCTTTCTTAATCGTCTTAGGTATCCATGTTGAATGGTCTTTAAGTTGTTTTAAAGCACTTTTAATTCCTCCTGTTTTATTTATTTGTTCCCTTATTATATTAAGCCGATTTGTTTTTCTATGGTGTCTAATTGCTTTTGAAATTTCTTTACTTATCTTAGCTATTTGTTCACGATTTTCTTTTCTGTTTGTTATCATTTCTTTTCTCTCGTTCATTTTTAATCTGGCTTCCTCTCCGAGCTTGTCGCTTGTATCTCTGGTTTTACATTTGTTTATTTTTGATAGCGCCTTTTCTAAAATGTTATATTTTTCTTGAACATTGTTCTGTCTCTCAACCATGTTTAATGATAGTTTTAAGTCCTTCAAGTTTTGTTGTGGTATATGTGTTAAGGCCCTGCAGTTCGTTCCATGAAATTTTCGTCTCTGTGCTTTTAAATCCTTTCCCACGATAGTTCCTCTTACCATTCTATGGTCAGAATTGAAGTTTAAGTTTGATACCACACTGACGTCGTTGAAAATCTTTGGCATATTGGTAATTATGAAATCTATTTCGTTTCTATCTCTTCCATTTGGAGACATCCATGTCCATTTCCTGTTATGCTTCTTGAGAAAGAAAGTGTTCATTACTCTCAAGTTCTGTTCGAAGCAAAAGTTTATCAGGCGTTGCCCATTGTCATTCCTCTTTCCCTGGCCGTATTTACCTACTGTATACTCTCCTGTGTCTGATTTTGTTCCTATTTGACCATTGAAGTTCCCCATCAATATGATATTCTTATTTTACTTACTTTTTGCATTGTTTCGTTGAGACTATTATAAAATGTAACTTTTTCGTTGTCGGTTGTTTGATCTGTTGGGGCATATATCTGTAGAATTGAGAACGGGTTCTTGTAGCCAGGTAAAGGACATGGCCAATTTCTGTATGGGCGTTTGCATAGTTATCAAATTTAGTGTACAGCGATAATTTTTGGTGTTTCATATTCGTGAATATTGCCATATTAAATTGCAAAAAATAAAAAGCTCAAAGAACTTGTCATTACAAATAACTAGACGTAAACAGTTTCATGTTACCTTCTATCAGATTGTTGGCAATAAGTGTATGAATAATGATTTTGCTATTAAAAACCTCAAGGCGTTTTAAAATATCGAACTGCTGTTAATTATTAGTTATGGTTTTAGAATTATTAGGCATTTCAACAAGATCCAAAATCCTTATTTCAGGTGGTCATTCTACCTGAACTAGGGATTTTTAACCATATATTGATTAACATTTACTGAACTGACAAAGTCTGACAGAAAACTGAGACAAAGTATATGTTATTATTGTCACATTTATTGAGACTCCGAAAGTGACGTTTTTCTTCAACAGTTTAACTACTAATTGACAAGGGAAACATGAAATAAAAGGTTATAAATAATTACTCATTTATTGGTAAAAATAAGTAAAAATATTTTGTTAGGTTTATACATATCTTAAAAGCTTGCCTAGATACACGATACACTTTTAAAAGAAGTACACAACACAAGTGGATTGATTGTATATTACTTTACAATTGTATTAGGTTTTCAAGAAGGCATTTTGTTAGATTATTCTAATATTCTTGAATACTTAATAATATGTTGTCTAAAAATCCTGCTGGAGCTTGTAAATTGTTTTGGTGTCTTGCCCAACCAAGGTACCAGATTAATGTCATAACGTGACAACAACAACCAACGGTCCTGTTCCCTACGAGGCAATTACAGTAGTAACCTAAAATAGCTTCCAAGACAGAATCAGTATTATGTTCAGTGTCAAATAAAACATATGCAAAGTAAATTCTCTGGGACACATGACGAGACTTAATACGTCCTCTTAATAAATAAGGATTATTCCCACCAACCCGAATAATCATCTCTTGGGAGTGTTCCAGTTCCGGACACACTTCAACAACATATATGCCATTGTTCCTAATATGTTCACCATAGTACGAACGCGCTTGTCTGACCTGATAAGGACCTAATGCAAACAATATTAAATCATTGAAGGTGAAAACTGGGAAATTATTTAGTTGAGGCAAGTTACCATCAATACGAGTAAATATAACTCGTCTTCTGTTTAAATTAAAATCATTAATAAATTGTCCAAGATGATTAGGTTCATCCATATATCGCAATGCTCTTTGTATTATATTTTCAGCATTAGGACTATCCCTTAAGACAGGATGGAATTTATTTAATAGAGCTTCAGCAATTCTAAAATCGACCATTAAATGGGTTGAGGCATTATTAAAATATCTTTGCCTAAACAGTTTGAAGTCCCTCTTAAATCTCCCGTTCACAACTTCCACAACCCATCTACAAAGAGTCACTTTACGGCTTTTATTAGCTTGTGAAAATGTGAGTTGGGTTGCTCCTTCGTCTAGTGATTCAGGTTTGTATACTCTATAATTACAATTTTCAAGCAACGGTATTGCATCCCTAAAGCCTCTATCTAAAACGAAAATACCGTTTTCCCTAAAAAGTGTTCGGAAAGGTCCATTATCATTTTCAAACAAGTGCGTCATAATTTCAGCATCGGTTTGGGTAGCAGCATAGGGCCCTACAGCGTCGATTATGTGACCATCACAAGAGACGATCATAAAAGGTTTCACCAAATTATCATACTTGTGCAAACTATATGTCTTCTTTTGAAACATATAGTTTGCACTTTTCTGCAAGTATATATAAGTCCCATCAAATATTGCGATTGCTGACCTATCTCTCGTTATAGACTCCTGAGGATCACCCAATAGCGCTTGAGGAACTCTCAAGTTCCTCTCAGATATTTCCCTGTGAGTGATATGGTTCACACCAATATTATAAGGAACAAAATGTTCATTGAGACACAACCTAACTTTTTTCATAATCAATTCTAATGTTGACCTAGGTAAATCAAAAAGAGTTGCCATGCGTCTATTACTCTCGCCTGTTCTTAATTTGATTAAATATATTGCTAAAGCTCGTTTAGGTTGTTTCACATTTAAAGCAGGTAAAAGATTATAAAGAATTAAAAACTGAGGTACTGTAAGACCTGTCCAATAATGGCAAAAATGGTTTGGCATTTCTGAGACATTTTCAAAGTTCAAAAAATTAGCTTTTGACTTCATAATGTTTATTATGTCTTCTATATGGACAGCACTAAATGTAGAATATGTCTCGTTCATTTGAGGTAATAAATGCCACTGATCACTGTACAAATGTACTTCACACACTCTACAGCTACGAGGAACATAGAAACTGTGTTCTTGCAGTAATATCCTTTTGAGGAAATGCGGGACCAAATGTAATGTTCTATTTCTGCATTGTTGAAATATACAGTGATTGGACGTAATTGACGCTCGCTTATAATTAGGCAAAAATATATTACTATTTTCCCTTCGAAGTGGTCCACTTTGAACAGACGGTAAAGGCGGTGGTTCTGGTGGGCTAACCACTTGAATATTGGGGGCTGCTGCATTGTTGTCCAAAGCTCGTGATGAGTCATGCGATGCCTGTCTATCTGCTCGCATCCAACACACATGACAGACATAGTTGTTTCTTGAGGGCTGAAAACAAAGTACTGTTTAGACATGCGAAATGTAGCTCACTGAAAAGAAAAGAGAGATACAGCTCTTTTGATCAAAAGAGCTGTATCACTCTTTTAGCTCTTTAGCTCACCGAATAACTCTTTTAACTCTTGAGCTCAATTGATTTACTTGCGAGCTACAGATCAAATTGAGCCGTGTGCCGCGCTACTTTACGAAAGTCAAACGAGACAACTAGCTCAGTGGCTCTATAAAATCTTTGAAGTTCTTTAGTTCATTTAACTCAGTTGCGAGCTACACATAAAATTATTAAATTAGATTCATTGGGTTGTTTTATTCTTATTACAAATAAATAAAATTATGGAAGCCAATGATTTTCCTTCATACTTGAACAGGCTTAGGACTGTCAATCTAAATGAATAAATATTTGAAAAGCTAATTAATTGACAGTATAATGTAATGAATGGACGTATATCATTTAGATTGGCGTATTTAAAAATCAGCGGCTTTTTACAATAATTGTGCATGGACAAATCAATATTCATTATTTACAATAATCATTGTACGTAGGGACCTTTCCTTCATACGTATTTATATATGATGCGAATTACAGTTAATAAATAATAACTGCGACAATTTGCTTGTAGTAAGTCGACTTCGTCTTTCGTTAAGGGTGTAACCTGCTTTGGAAAAGATTCTTTCGCAGGGAACAGAACGTAGCCACAAGGTTTAGTCGCTTTTGCACGTAATTAAAAAGATGTGGATAAATGGAGCGCCTTTCGTGCCACCATGTAAATGGGTTTTTTGTTCTCGGTAGCAGTGGCTCTTGCATATAATTGTTTAGTTCTATAATTCCCGCAGCTGTTACATTTGCAGGAGTTAATTTTGCTACTTCATCGTCAAACTCCTTCCAAACAGACGACGAACTAGGCGTCGGAGTTTGCTGCACCTCTTCTATTGGTGTTGCAGTTTCTGTACTTGCGCCAACTTTTAATTTTAATGTGTTCAAAATTTTTTCATAATTTTGACGCTCCTTAAACCCTCTTCCTTTAAACCTATGATCTAAAATTGTAGCTTCTGCATTTAATTGGTTTAATTCGACGTTAGCAAAGCGCCGGTCTATTTCTTTATTCAGTGCTTCTAACAAACACTTTATTTCTGGTAGGTTTATTTGTTGCGGGTCTCTTATTAAGTTTTTAATGTGTTGTGATATGATTTTACAAAGTGGTATAACTTTTGATAACGTAACATTTTGTTCTGAGCTAATTTCTACTGTTATTTCGTAGAACATCTTCAAAATAGGCACTGCGGCTGCAATTACGTCCCAGTCATTATCTGTTAAATTTAAATCACTTCTAATAAGTGCAACTGTTGCTATCACTGCGTCCTTTAAAGTTAAAATTCGTGACAGCATGTCGTAGGTACTATTCCACCTAGTCGATACGTCTTGTTTTAATTTTAGTTGTGGCTGATCAAGTTGTTTTTGTATTTCTTCAAATTTTTTTTGTGCTTGAGAGCTTCTTTTGAAGTGTTCTACGATTCTTTTTACTTTATTTATTGTCGTGCCAATATGCATTAATGCTCCTTGCACACATAGATTTAAAGTGTGGGCAAAACATGGTATGTGACGCGAATTCGATTTAATTGCTAAAGAAATGTTTGCAGCGTTATCGCTTGCGATGGCAGTTATTTTATTATTTATTTTCCATTCCTTAAGGAGATTTTAAAAAAAGTCAACTAGATTTGCACTTGTGTGCCGCTCTGAGTATTCGATGCATCCAATAAGTACAGATTCCAATTTTGTTTCCGTTATGTTTGATTCAATATAATGAGCCGTCATTGCAGTAAAACTGTTATTATTTATTGACGTCCAACTATCTGTGGTCAAACATATTGCGTTAGCTTTTTCTAATTTTACTTGTACTTTTTCTTTTTGTTTTTCATACATTTTCGGCAATAAGGTTTCTGACAACGTTTTTCTTGTTGGTAACGAGTATCCTGGACACAGCATGATTACAAATTTCTGGAATTCTAAATCTTCAACCATACTAAAGGGATAAAATCCCTTGGCAATCATCAGCATTAACTGTAGATCAATTTTTTCAGCCCTACGAGGTGGCATATTTTTCATTGGCTGTGCAAACTCTTTGATTGAGGGCTGTGAAGTTAATTGAGAAGTCGACGGAACGGGTACGAAATCTATTCCAGCACTTACCCCTGGCGCTGGCTCTTGTGTTCCGGTAATCAAAACTTGCCTCTCAACAACAAGGGATACAGTGGGATGTTTTGTTTTCATATGTCTTCCTAAATTCCCTATATTTCCTGTCGATATTTTAATAACTTGACTACAATAGTTGCACTTGGCTATTTTTGGTTCAGTTTCCTCAAAATGATTCCACAGGGCACTTCTTTTTCTTTGAGAAGCCATATTTACTTATTTATAGGTATTTACACACAAAATCTTCGAAAACACTTAATATTAATTAGCTTATAACACTACCTATTACTAATCCGAACTAACTACAACTAATAATTAAACTTTTAACTAAGAAATATATATATTTACACACAAAGTCTTTTTTCTTTGAAACACTTAATATTATTTAGCGTATAACACTTATTTATCTCTGACAATTGCTAATTTTAACTAACTGCAACTAATAAAACTGCGTTTAGCAATAAGCGACACGAATAACACGATATTCCACCGAAACAATTTGAATAGGTACATTTAAAACAACAACAATGTTTGTTTTGTTTACAAAATCACAAACTATTATTCCCTAAGGATTTTCATACTTGTGTAAAAGTGCTAAAGCATTTTTTCTTTAAAAACAATGACAATAAGAGTTATTTTACAATGACGTATTGAGCCGAAGAGTCTGTCAGTGAGCTACATGCGAAATCGTTCACTATTCGTCGGGGAAGTTCGGGCCAGTTCGGGCATTGTCGGGCCGCTGTCGGCGCGCGGCGATTCGTCGCTCGGTATCGCTCGCGTAACCTTGGACCTCTTCTTGTAACTCGCAATTCGCAAAGCCACAGAGTATAGAGTCAATGAGCCGTTGCGCGTTGAGCTAAAAGAACTATTGAGCTATTCCGTGAACGACTGAGCGACTGAGAGCTAGATTAAAATTAAAGAGCTAGTTCAATTTTATCTCTCATTCGCGAGCTACCCATGTCTAGTACTGTTATATAATATTCTGAAACAAGGGTATCTTTTAAACATATTTTCGTCTTTTAATTGTTTTCGAGTATGTTATGAAGCTGTACCCTGCGGTTTCACCCCTGCTCAGCTCCTAAAATTCATAGCTTGATGTTATTTATAGCCTTCCAATAGGATTTCGAATTGAACATTAATTGAAAACATTTGACGTAACTAATTCTTCAGCTTTATGATATTAAAATAACCTAAACTCACAACAACCTAACACATAGCACCAAAATGTGCCCAAGAGACTGTCGGTATTGCCACGTTGTATGCCACCGTCTCTGTCTTACGTTAAGTATAGATGAGCAGTATGATGTCATAATGAACATCACGCTTGTAGCATAAGGACACATTAGGTACAACCTTCCCGAAATTAAAACGACACGTTTTTTTATAATTTATAAAAACTATGTATTTAAAAATAATTTAAAACTAAAATGCTTACCACATAATTAGTATTTTCCGATAATAGGATAGACAGCAATGGAGACTCCATACTGACTTCATGGTGTCTTATTTTCCTCACAGATTTTCCATGTTATGCCCCAGTAGTCTCTCATGTTCACCAGCTTCGGTATTTAATAATAGGAAGCATGGATGACAAATAAATGTTTCCAGAGGCAACTGAAAATAAGATGCACTGTAAGTTATCATCGTAAACCATAAAACATACCATTCAAAAAAATAAATCTGATGATGTTTTTCTACTCCAACATCATACCTGGGTTTGAGCAAGGGTTATCCAACGCGAAAGTCTTGTTTGATAGTGTGCAGAAAGCGAAGATATAATATGCCTCTGCAACCTTTGCAAGGCTATTCCACAGTTAATGCACCTCATATTGATTCACAAAACAAATTCCGAAACGCAATGCAAATCCGAGTCAAGTGTTAATAGCCAGGTATCAGTTAGTAGAAGGTATCAGTCCGTAGAGATAAGCAGGAGTCAAAAATATTAGTAAATAATCGCAAAAACACAAACAGTACGTACGCAACGGAGGATCTGTGCAAGCGCAGTACCGCCATTTTGACATAGACAATGACACATCGTAAAACGCGTTCCGTTTTACGGTACAGTTACGTTATTATTATAATTGTTTGAAATAAATATATCTTACGTATCAACACTTCAAAATATAATTTAATTACATGTAAGAAATACCAAAGAAAACAGTTTTGTTTAAATAAAATGTTCCAGGTAAGAGCATTTGTCGTTCATTTCATATACTTATCTAAAAGTAGTATGCGTGGTGTAGAACATCTATTATTCTGTTTATCTTTCTCTATGGTCCATAATGGCTAAAGTTGACAAATGAGACTTTGAATTCAACGTGCATTACTTATTATATTGTAATCAATACTGACAAGTTCAGAGAGGTTAAAAACTACGCAACAATTCACTTCTCTATTTTTCTTAATATAATATATTGACTATGTAAG
Organism: Noctua fimbriata; assembly: GCA_905163415.1. Classification (NCBI taxonomy): domain Eukaryota; kingdom Metazoa; phylum Arthropoda; class Insecta; order Lepidoptera; family Noctuidae; genus Noctua; species Noctua fimbriata. The sequence continues at coordinate 3,971,386 of LR990929.1, read as the reverse complement.
TGTATATGGAATGTACTTTTTTGTCCATGTCCTTTATGTTTAAAATTCCGATTCTATCCGATATGCCTTTGAACTCTTCTATGTATTGTTTTAATTCTTTTTTAACAAGAAAACCTATACCGTATTTGCCCTGGATTTCTCCTTTGTGGTAAAATATATAATCTTTATATTCTTTTATTTCTTCTCCGGATCTTCTTACTTCACTGAGTCCAAGTATATCCCATCTAATATCTTTCAGTGCTTCTTCGAGTTCAATAAGCTTTTCTTCTGTTCTTAATGTTCTTGTATTTAGGGTTGCTACATGTATTTTGTTTGTTATATTTCGAGTAGATAGGGAGGTTTTTGAGGGTAGTGGTCTGTCAACCCCACGGGGACCAGCCGGATTGGGGTTATATTGACAGTTATAGTATCTTTTAAAAATAACAAACTATCGTAGAAAACATATGAAGTCTTTTTTTTTGCCGCTGATCCGCTCTTAGTCTCTTTCGCTTTATGGGCCTTCACAAAACAGTCGCGAATATTTCTCCATTTTTTTTGAATACTCAAACATAAAAAAAAACATTGTTTCAGATATTTGGCGTCAGGCTGTTCATTCGCAGAATTGCATTATATGTTTAAGATTGGAATTAGTACTATCGCCGAAATAGTTCGAGAAGTATGTGCAGCTATATGGTTTTGCTTAAAAAATATATGCCTACCACAACCAACCAAAGATATGTGGCTTCAAATTGCAAATGGTTTCTCTACTAGAGCACATTTTCCGAACTGTATAGGTGCTTGTGACGGAAAACATATTAGAATTATAGCACCTAACAATAGTGGATCAATGTGCTTAATTATAAAGGATATTTTTCTTTGGTATTGCTAGCAATTTGTGACAGCAGCTACAAATTTGTGATGATTGATGTTGGAGCATATGGAAGATTCGGTGACTCAGCAATATTTCAAAACTCAAACTTTTATAAAAAAATTCAAGAGAACCGCTTGAACATTCCTGAACCAGCACCTATTTCAGGAAACAATGCAACTTGTTTCCCCTTCGTTTTTGTAGGAGACGAGGCATTTGCTTTAAGTACGAGTATGATGCGCCCTTATCCGAGAAATAATTTAAATATTACAAAAAGAATATTCAATTATAGACTTTGTGTGGCTAGACGTTACATTGAATGTACTTTTGGCGTACTTGCGAATAAGTGGCGCATTTTTCACAGAGCAATTAATGTTCACATCGATTTAGTTAGTGATATTATTAAGTCTGCTTGCATTTTACACAACTTTGTAAGAGACAGAGACGGATATTCTTTTAGAGACTCATTAAGTAATCCACTAACTGAAACTATTACTCGAGATAACGTGCGAAGAAACAATAGAATTGCTTTCGGATATCGTGAATTATTTGCAGAATATTTTATGCATGAAGGGAGGGTAGAATGGCAGGATAATTACATTTAAAAAATAAAATGATTTTGATAATTACCTAGTTTTTGTTTTTCCTCCTTTGTCAATTCCGTACCGTGATAAATATGCACTAACTCTTCCCATGCTCTTTGTTTTAATATTCTATCAGAATACTCTGGTAATTTGGTGTTCCAAATTGCTGGCCGACTCTGGATTTCGATGATAAATTTTTCGGTATCGAATTCCATTTTACCAGACGTACCACGTGCACAAACTCACTCAATGGCGGGCAGCCGCAGACTGAACCGCACAGTGCGTATAGCAACCGTCCGGCTGGCCGTCACTCGGGCCGCAGCCCTCCGAGCGAACGGAGCGGTCTGCGGGTAGCTGCATCGCAGTGCGCATTGCAATGAATATTACGTACATAATTGTGCTTGCGGTCAGCCGGACGGCTAGCCGCAATGCGGCTACCCGCATAGTGCGTATGAACCCTAAATGTGCTTCTTCCTTTAAATTTGACCATACTCTCATCTATAGATTGCATATGGGTTCCAATGCAATTTTCTTGAAAGCTTTTGTTTAATATATCCATAATTGGTCGAATTTTGCACAACTTATCATACCCTGGATGGGTCGGGTCCGCGGTACTTCAGTGGCCCTAAAACGTTTGCAAGGCATTACTGCAGTGATGATAGGGTTGTGATAAAAAGGATCAGAAGACCAATATAATTCTAGTTCAGACAGAGGATGTAGGCCCATCATTATGATCATACCCAATTAATATGCTCTTATTTCAGTGGCATTCGTTGGAGTCCAGTTCAATGAGTGCATGAATGATGCATATGAGTTTGTATTTGCTACTATAATATTAATTATTTCACTAGGAAACATATCAAAAAAGTAATGTATTGGAAGACTCATATTATTATAAGATTTTTTAGACTTCAATTTTCGTGTGAAATTGGGAGCAGCAAATCCAGTTGTGTGAAGGTGGTTGGGCTACTACTGAAGATGACGGCTTATGAGCTGCCGCTAAAAGTGAGGGCTGATGGGCTGAAAGTCTAGGCTTCTTAGCAACTGGAGGTGTAATCTGTAAGGCCTCAGTTAGATATGAGGGCTCATGTATGAGAGCTGAAGATAAAGTTTCCACGACTACTGCTGGAGGAGTGAATGGTAAGGTTGCAACGGATTGCCTGGGCTGATACATATCTTCTGAAGGTAAGACTTCCACTGTCACTGCTGGAGATGTAGGCCGCAGGGTATGTGAAGAATCTCCTGCTAAGACCTCCAAAAGGTCAGCGTCCATTACATTTTGTAAGCTATCCAATGCCCTGTTGATATCATAAGGTGGATTGTTATCCACCTTATGATTAAACTACTTACTACTTACTTTATGTTTAAAGTACCTGAAACCTCTTCCTCCTCAGATATATCATCCTCTGATGATGCATACATTTCTTCCAAAGCTCTTTCGATTTCATGTTCGCGAACAATTCGATTTTTATGTGGTTTTTTCGTGTTCTGAAATGATCAAACAGTGTTTGTTAGAAGATTTTTGTATGGTTTAGTGGGTTTAGCATATCAACGATTAATTTACCGTGATCAATTACCCTTAATAATTATGTAGACAACTTACAGGACAGTGGCCGTATAGAGACCACAATATTCTGTTTTCATCAATGGGGGCAGAGGTTAGATGTGGACCACAAACTTTGGGAGTAAATATTTCACAAAAAAACAAATAATGTGATAAATTAAATAATATTACAGATGAATAAACTTGTATACTATCATAAAGTAGTAATAAATAGCACTTACCGTATTTTCTTTCGACATAATCACATTTATAATTAACACGAACTGACGAAAACAACCGTTTTGGGCAAGCGTATTATTTGACAATCAAAACGTCAAAAAAAATGTTCCGATACACGAACTTTTTTTTTCGTTCAGAAATCGACTGTTGCATAGACAATATAATAATGACATTTTGTGGTCCCTAAACGACATCTGCTCGTCACAAAAATATAAAATCTATGTGGTCGCTATGTGATCGCTATGTGATCACTGCCTGGCTAAAGGTAACCGGCTCATAGTTTATGAGGTAAATAGAGTGTATATAGTTATCTATTTCTAAATTGATGTTTTTGTATGGATTGATCCGATCGTTAATAATATTTTTAAAAATCGTATTAAAGGCGCCAGTCAACGGAGCGGGAGCGGCTTCTGGCTGTGGCCTGAATTGCCTTTCGGCAGAAATCATTTCATGACCTGCCAGCAGTGCGCCGGTTATTCCGCCCAGCTTCTGCACGAAGCTAGGGTAAAAGACTTGTTTGATCTCTGCTGAAAGAATATTACGGCTTTGGGCGCTTTCAGGAGGCCAGATGATAGGGTAAGCTGACAACGAAGAAGCGGCTCAGTAGTGCCACGCGCTTTAGCGTGTCTCTACACGCGCTTTGCTTGCTCAAAAATGTCACCTAGATTGCAACTTACTATATTCTCTTCCCACGACACATGTACGCTTGAATTAAGCTTCAAAAAGCTATTGGCAGATGCGTCGGTTTAACCTTTAACCTGTGTCATATCATCATGTTCGATAGTTGCCTTGCGGTTAACAGGGCTGTTGTTTGTAATGTATTTATTAAGCGGACTAAAAGGGTCGGGAAAAACGACGTTCGTAATATCCGGCTCATCGTCTGGGGGTAAATAGGGTTATCTATTTCTAAATTGATATTTTTGTATGGATTGATCCGATCGAGGGGTATTAAAAATATTCGTATCTATCTCGTATTGATCACTTTCAGCAGCGGGTGCCGCCGTGGTGTGGAAACACGCATGTTGCAATTCACGTTAAAATTTTCACAAACATTGAAACTAATAATATTTTGATTAGTTCTGCGGAAATTCTGCATGTAGCGTTCGAATATTGCCCTGCGATGATGTCTCACCACGAGTGTGGTTGCAGTTGGCTTCCTGCTACTCAATAAGGGCTGGTATATTGCACTGAACTTCACCAGATTCTAGGGCGTTTTCAAACTCTGCTATATCGCCCAACTCAGTTAGTATAACATACTGTATTGGAGACGATTGTGAAAAAACGCTAGGGTCATTCCTACATTAATCGCTGAATTGTTTTCTTATAACCAATTCATTATCCAATATCTCGTTGTTACCCAAACTTAAATGATATACTTCATCATTGAGTTGTCGTTGTGTAAGTGCAACAGTTGGTTAGACTGTGGCATGGTGTGGTGTGGTGAGACGATTCTTGATGCATGACGCGAATTAAGCCGGTGGCCATTTCTAATTGACTCCTGAAAAACACACAGCATAGATTTGAAGACTTGTTTGATCTCTGCTAGTGAAAGAGTATTACGGCTTTGGGCGCTTTCAGGCGCCCAGATGGTAAGGTAAGCTGAGGGTCGCAAGACCGGGCGACCACGAAGAAGCGGCTCACTAGTGCCACGCGCTTTGGCTAGAGACACGCGCTTTGCTTGCTCAAAAATGTCACCTAGATTGCAGCTTACTTAATCTCTTCCCACGGCACATGTACGCTTGAATTAAGCCTCAAAAAGCTATTGGCAGATGCCAAACTTTAACCTGTGTCATATCATCATGTTCGATAGTTGCCTTGCGGTTAACAGGGCTGTTGTTTGTAATGTATTTATTAAGCGGACTATAAGGGTCGGGAAAAACGACGTGCGTAATATCCGGCTCATCGTCTGGGGGTAAATAGGGTTATCTATTTCTAAATTGATGTTTTGTTGAGGAGATTATCAACGTATGGTTCGGCCTTTTGGGCGTTTTAGCAGCCTGGGCGAAGGTCTTGGGGCCCTGTTGTAAGGTTTCCGGCTGCTTCAGTTCCGATACTCCCTTTTCGATGGAGGCAAGAGTCCTCTTTACTTCCTCCACCGCAAACTCAGTGTCTAGGCTCGGTGCTGGTTGGGCCGGAAACTGGGGTTCCTTTTCCCTCAGCACTCTAAGTTCGGAGGACACGATGTCCAGCCTCTCCGACAAGGGCTGGAGGTGTTTAGTCAGATCCAGCGGTGGTAATTGTTGGGGGGGAAGAATTTCGGTCCTCTCCAGAAGGGTTCTGGCCAATTTTGTCATGGTTTCTATGCCTTCGGCCAGTTTGTCGAGTTTGGGTTCTATGGAGGCCTCGGGTGGTAGAAGAGGGGCAATAAAAGGCTCTGCGGGTGTTTGGAGCTCCTGCCGGATCTTTTCTGTAGCTTGGCGGAGCGTATCCAGCTGGTTTGATACGCTCGCAATGTGGTTTCCCAACTTTGTAAAGCCCGCCGTTACGGTATCCCATTTTGGGTCCCCGTTTGCGGGCGCGTTAAGATCCTTGGCTTTCTCGTGCCCAGTTTTTGTTAGAGCTGTCAACGACTCGATCGACTTCCTGACTTCCTTTATTTCCCTGAACGGCTGTTCTGTCTCGTACCCGAGCCAGTTTCGAATATCTTTAGCCTCCTTCAGGGTTCCGGAAATGTCATTTCGAGCGTGACCCAGCTCGGTGATGAGTTTCTGCTGAATTTTCATCACCTCTTCTCTGTGAGAACGCTCCACTGTCACTAGTTCTCGGGCGTGTCGAGAGCGCTCCTTCTCGAGGTTGTATTTGTGCCTCGATCGGGAGTCGGACAGGGACAGGACGATCTCGTAAAGCCCTTGCAGGCTATCGTGGCAAGTCGTCCTGTACTCTTTCTTCATATTTCCCGATGCCTCCAACGCTCCCTTCCCTTTCTGCAGTAGAGAGTTGGCCTCTCTCGTCGCCATGTCCATTTCTACGCCTGTCCCTCTTCTCGGTGTGCTGTAGAGAAGACTGGCCCTTTTCCGTACCTGATGGTCGGTGATGGAAGATGCGACCGAGCTCTCCTCGTCTGACATGATGCGGTGTGGTGGAGATATGCCCAGTTGCTCCCAGTTGATTACTTTTGACTCCGCCGTCTCTGGTGCGTCGTATTTCTCCGGCAGAGAGAGGTTGTCAACTGACGACGCCTGGCTACCGTCCCCCGCAGCAGGTTCCGACGCTGCTTTTGACACTTCAGGAGGATCCCGTGGAGAGGACTGGTGGGCAAGCCTCTCCGACGCAGTGGACTTTGCTACGTTTTTAAGGACTTTCGTCCGCAACGTTCGTGCCTTCGGTGCGACCTCCGCAGCTAACTTACGGGTTGTGGGAACGGAAGACATATTTAAATTTTAAATTTAGACTTAGAAAGTAACAGTATATACAAAAACAAAACAAATGACAGTATTATAGATTTACAATTTATGCTCCTAATTGGTTAATTTTTTTTTTTTTTTTTTTTTCCTATTTATGTGATGGACTCACCCTAAATAAGTTTCGACAGCTTTGCACGCAGTGATGATGCTGTCATCTCGATGTTCTTGACGCGATGTTTTGGCGTTCTGACGCTTGATGGGCTGCGTCTATGTTGTAATCCGGAGTACACGCCATTGCGCGAAAGACACAAATGTGCTTCTTGCGTCTGATTTGCTGCAGTGCAGCAACCCAGGTCGATCCCGATAGATTCTCGAGTCAATACCTCCCTTTCTAAGCTTCCCCTCGCAATTCCGCCAGGGCCAGATTGTTCAGTTTTTTCTCCCGATTCATCATCATCATCATCATTTCAGCCGAAAGACGACTGGCCACTGTGACGTTTGGTTAGTGGTAGGTAGATGTAAAAAGGAAAGATTTGTTCTTTTTTAAAAAAGTATATCTACAAATATGTTAAGTATCAGCAGAGCAGGGGGTATCGGGTGTCGGAGCCCTCAAGAAACAATGCCTTACAATGAAAGTATGCGCACTCATGTTGGTACTCTCTCTCGCTAGCCGATACGCATGCATCATCTCCAGACTCAGAGTCCCTCTAAAGACCAGAAGGGAGAAATGCGCCACTGTGGTCTTCAGGCCCGGGGAAAGACATGACAATGCCACCAGATCCTCAACGATCTGGTGCATCACTGCAACTAAAGAATCTCCATTGTTAGCTCTTCTCTCCCTCAAGCAAGCAGAGAAAGCCCTCTTACACTGCTTCCAGTCTCGCGCTCTTAGCACGCGAGCGTGCAGGTCCAGCATCATCAACAGCGTAGACGTTTGCCTACCCGTCATATAAAACGTTCGATGAGGCTCATCTTTGCAAAGCTTCACTTGGACTGGCAAACTGGTGTTCGCAAATGGTGATGTTAGGAATGAGTGCTGCCCAAACGTTCTAAGAAAGCCTGGTTGAGTCATCATCTTCACGCTATCACGTTCGCATTCTCCGATACGAATTGTCGTTCTCATGTCTGGCAAAATTATACAGTCGCTGAACGAGTCGGCTATGTTAAAATAGTATTCAAAAGCGTCATCGGCTCTCAACTCTCTCAGAAATTTATAAACACAGTCTTGGCACGTACCTTGTAGGAGCCATGCCTTTATCATTGTCGCGCTGTTTCTTAGGCGCTCATAATCATGCTCGGCAACCAGACGAGCGCACCAGCATACGCAGTATAACAGAGAAAAAAAGAAAAAAAAAAAAAGAAAAAATAAATAAAAAAGAAATATAAAATGTAATGTGTATGTATGTGTATGTAATGTGTGTATGTGTAATGTTATATTTAGAAATATATAAGTATGTTTATCAGTTGTCTAGTACTCATAACACAAGCTCTGCTTAGCTTGAGACTAGACGGCGTTGTGTGATAGTTGTGGAATATTATTATTATTATTTCCTTTATTTAAATTTTTACAAATTGTTCTACATTTTTAAATATTCCTTAAAAAAAAAATATTTATTATTATTATTATTATAGGCCTCCCCAAGGGGGGTTTTGCCATAATCGCCACGCTTGGCAGGCGGGTTGGCGATCGCAGTATGGTTGTTGTAGAATCAGAGAACGCTGCTGCCCATTCTCTGGTAAGTCCCTTAGTCGCCTCTTACGACACCCACGGGAAGATATGGGATTCTCCCGATTCGAATGAGCCTAATCTCGATATAGTTATCTCTAACGGTTAAAGAGATAGGCTTCGGGGGGGTGAGGCAACCAAGAGGGGGGAGGGGGTGGGGTCTTGAGTGGAGCTTATTTATGGAAGCGGGATATGTGGAAAATGTGGAAGGGGGAGGGGTTGCAAAGGGTGGGGGTGGTAGGTTGGATAGTTCTTTAGGGGGGTAGGGGGGATGGTCTTGGAAGATCCCAAACACGGGTGTCAAACGTCGAAGGGTGACGAAGATCCCTTGGGATTCCAAGGAAGGGGGGGGTATCGTTGGAAGGGGGGAGGGGGTACAGGAAAGGCTTGGTTTGAAGGGGGGGGGGGAAGGCCCTTGTTTCCCGGTTAAGGCAAATCCAAACACGGGTATTCTAGGACCGCGGGATGAGGAGTTCCCTAGAGGTTACCTGACGGCTTGGGATGTGGTCCTCAGCAGTGCAAGGCAAAGTCCTCGGGTCGACTTCGAAGGCTTCAGGCAGGTCCGATCTGACGTGTGTGACGTTTTCCCTCGTGTGTGTTTATCGATATCGCCACGGCTCGTGGAGGCTTGAGGTTAGAACCACGTGTTTTTTAAGGTTATTTTGGCAGATTTGGATGCCTAATAACTTCGCTGCTGGTGATCAGATCTTAGCGATCTTGGTGTCGTTGTACAGGGAATTGCGACGCCGCACAAGCAATGTAGACAGTTTACAATAAACACTAACCTCTGGACGTAAAGAGACCCTCAAAGTTGATGACCTGCTGCTGCCGATCCTGGTGACCTATGACGTTGCCCACATGAATCCTGGTGAATCAGACACTAACTAACTGCACTGTAGCTTTTAAAAACGCGCAGCTCAAAAATTAAAATTTTTACGAATTTTTCACGTGGAGCTGATGTTATTGCGACCGCGTATGACAGTGTACTGGGTTAGGTTAGGTTTTTTTTTTTTTTCTTTCTTAAATGAGTTTTTTACCGCAGACATGGAGGTCCGCGCTCTTTCTTACCTAAATTACATTGTTTGCTTATTTTTTGGGTATATTTTTTTTTTGCATGCGTGCTCCCACATTGGACACGTTACATTATGCTAGGTAACTTAAAACTTAAAATCTACGTGAGACCATCTCTTATTATTATAAATTATTTTTTTTTTTTTTTCAGGCTTATTTATTTACTTAAATCTTAATCAATTATTTATTTCACTAAACTTTATGTACACAAATTGAATAGACATTTGACTGATAACTGAATGGCAAAGTGAGCGCCACCATCGGCAAGCTTTTACGTGAGTTTGACAGACTCACTCTGCCATGCAGTTTTACACAAAAAAATTGTATTTATTTACTTAAATCTTAATTAATAATTTATTTTACTAAACTATGGATACACATTTTAATTTGAGACATTTGACTGATAACTGCTTGGCAAAGCGAGCGCCACCATCGGCAAAACTTTTACGTAAGTATGACAGACTCACTCCGCCATGCAGTTTTACACAATATTTTTATTTTTATTTATTTTAGGGAGTAGTTGGGGTTTGGGGTTGGGTTGGGTTTTGGGGTTTGGATGGGGACTACGTGCGTCGACTGACCAGGGACTTCGCTAGCCTGAGTAAAGCCTCCACGACGATCGCGTCTCGATGCTGCATGGCCGTCTTCAGGTTGTATTCGACGACCGTTTTAGTAGGCGCATCCACTCTTTTTGCAAAGCGGCCTGTGGCGTCATCGGCGTCGTCGGTGTAATAGACGCAACTGACTGTATGTCTCGACACCGCCACTACCACGTGAGAGATGCTGTCGTGGATTTGGAGTCTCCTGGACTTGGTGTTGATGATGATCACGCTGTCGAAGGTCAAACCCTGGGCCTCGTGGATGGTAAGAGTTCGCGACCCTTCGCCGGACCCGTATCCCTGGCCGACAAGAGAAGCTTTCTCCTCTTGCGTATGAACCAGGAATAGGGTGTTTTGGGCAGTGTTCGGTATTTGCGCTCCCGTGTACCCTTTGACGCTCAGTGAGTGGACCCGCGACAGCGACGACTTAGAGGAGTATATACCGGAGTATATCTCGCTGAGTGCGAAAGCCACATCCATCGGATTGCGGTGCGTGCAGAGTAGCTGCTGGGTGATGCCAGCCACCATGTTTGGACGGGTATACCTTAACTCGAAAAGGTTCTCTCTGTCCAAAAATGGTAGCTGGTTCACGTCTCCGATGAGGACAACCTCGCTTGCTCCCGACAACTTTACTGCCATGACTATGGCCCCAAAATGGTTCCTTTAGCCCTGTGTTCGACTTGAACTGATCTCTGATCAGGTTCAGGTCCGTCTTACTGGCGCACCTCAGAACCACTTTCTGGTTCCGCGCCTTCCGGACTGTGTCAACCCGGGCTCCGCTTTTCTTAAGGACCAGGGCAGTCCTGATCCTCTCGATCACATTATCCCCAGTGTGTCGGGGGTCCATCGACGAGACGATCAGGGTATGGTTGGGTTGAGTGGGTGGTTTCGGGGGCTTGGGTGTGCTGGCGACCTGGGCAAAGGTTTTGGGGCCTTGTTGTTGTGGTAGCGGTTTCTCCGCTTTGCCCAATTCCGCTACCTCTTTCTCAATGTTTTGGAGGGTCTTTTTTACCACCCCGACTGCCAGTTCCGCTTCCAGATTCAGCGCCAAGGGCGCCTGGATCGTCGGTTCTTTATCACGCAGTACGCGGAGGTCTGCTGAGACCATCTCCAGCCTTTCGGTTAGTGGCTTTAACTGTGGTGCAATGTTGAGTGGTGGTTGTGGTGGTGGGGGGGAGACTATGGGCCTGTTCGCGATGGCTTGCAGTTGTAAGTGCACCTTCAGCAGCTCCTCCTCAAATTTGGCGGCAGTCAGGAGGCCCGTCTCTGGCTCTGGGCAACTAAGGTCCGGCTGCATAATCCTGGGCTGGGTGAGGTCTTCCTTGAGCCTTTCCAAAGCCTTACGGAGCACGTCCAACTGGTTTGAAATGCTGGTCACGTTCGTGTCAAGGCGTGAGAGGCCGGCCAACATCGGATCCCATTTGGGATCCCCCGGGGCGCTTGCGATCTCTTGCCTTGTTCTCTCGTGCTCCCTCTGGTTCTGGAGGCTCGCGGTTGTGACCTCTTTTTTCACCTCCTTGATGCCGTTGAAGGCTTCAAGGGTTTCGTGACCCAGCCATTCCCGGATCCCTTTTGCCTCTTTTTTCGTCTCTGAGACGTCCATCCTCATGAGGGAGATCTCGCCCTTCATCGTCATCAATTCGCGATTATGAGCCCTCTCGACCCGCACTAGCTCTTGGGCGTGTCGAGAGCGCTCCTTCTCGAGATTATGCTTATGACGCGATCTCGAGTCAGCGAGTGACAGGGCTGTCTCGTAGAGGCCCTGAAGGCACTCATGGGCTGTGGCCTTGCACCCCCTTTACATATTGCCTGCCGCTTCCAGGGCGTCCTTCTCTTTTTGGAGGAGATCGTTGGCCTCTCGCGTAGCCAGGTCCATCTCGACCCCGGTACCTCTTCTCGGCGTTCTATAGAGGAGGCTCGGCCGCCCACTTGGTGGTGCTTGGCTCTCTGAGGAGGCCACCGAGCTTTCCTCGTCCGAGATGATCTGGCGAAGGGGGGAGATGCCACACTGCTCCCAGTTAATGACGATTTCAGCGACCCTAAGATGTTCTGGGTTTGTCGTCTCGGGCGTGGTTAGTACTGGCGGTGTCCTGTTCGCTACGTCCGGTTCCGACGCAGCCTTTGACACTTATGGCGTCTGCGACGGACGCGCCGACTGTTCCGAGACCACCGATTTAGCCGTGTTTTTTAGTACTTTTTCCCTAAGGGATTTAGGGGCTTTCGCGGCCTCCGTGGTCGTTTTGCGGGAGGTGATGGTAGGTTTGGAAGACATTTTCGTACAGCTAATGCCTCAAATGCTACAGTTATAACTATATAATTAATGTATTGCTTAAATGCTAATTTGAACTCTAAGAAATATTTTATAAATGTGCCTGATATTAATATTATTATTATTTTTTATTTTATTTTTATTTTTTTATTTTTTTATGAGATGGATTCACGGATGCTTCCGCTGTTGTTCTGCGTCTGCTGTCCGATGAGGAGCCCGATGCAATCAGAACTCGATGTTGTGAGCCCTGTGTGCGCTCTGGTGGTGGTTCGCAGTGGAATTCTACAACGCCGCCGGATTGCTGCTCGTGTGGTGCCGAACTTCAGGATTCCGCTGGAGCCAGATGAAAGAACTCTTCGAGCCCTTTCAAACGAGCCCAAATTCGGCTTCCTAGGTACAACGGGTCTGGAGTTACCGTTAGGTAGCCCAGAGGGGGGTCGCGGGGGAGGGGGGGGGGTTCGTGGGGATTCGAGGGGGTGAGAGGTATCGGGGGGGGAGGTTTCGTGGGGAGTCGATGGGGGCGTGAAGGGGTTGAGAGGGGGGGGGTCACTCGATGTGAGGGGAAAAGGTTGGGGGGGTCAGCGGTACCCTTGGTCGGGTCTCTGACAAAATACGGGGTGGGGGAGGAAGTGACTTGGTGGGGGTGGGGGGGTAGAGGTTTGGGGGGGGTAGAGGTTTGGGGGGGGTGAGGGTGAGGGGACTCTTGGTGGCTCAGGGAAGATCCTGAAATCCCAAGTAGGATGAGCCCAAGCTCGGAGGGCTTAGGTCAAGGGGTTCAGGAGTTCCCTCGGGGCATACCTGGTAGCACTCCGCGGAGTCGTCACGCTGATGAATGGTTTGCTGAGAGATTCCTCGGCCGGCTTCGGAGTCTTCAGTGCTGGCTAGTTGTGCGTCACACCTCGTGGCGGAAAAATACTTGGGAAAAAGTGAGGTTACTTTTACACTAAAAACAACGTGTTTTTGTGTATTCCGTGCCTTAATAACTCCCAAGTCCCAGCTCCGATTTTGATGATCCTGGTGTCGATGGATTGACCTTTGCCGCGTCTCTCAGGAATAATGTTTGCAGAACGACTCCACTGACGTTTCCCGTGTTATTCTCCTCTGAAGTTTCGAGGGTCCCGCTCCGCAGCACGTGATCGTAGACACTTGCCCACACGTTTCCCGGTGAATCAACACTGCACAATTCCACTGGTAACTTTTTGGCGCACTTAACTCAACGCGTGTAATTCTGGCGAATTTTTTACGCGGAGCTGATGTTACTGTTGCGATGTTTGATCGGTTACTGGGTTAGGTTAGGTTAGGTCAGTGCTGCCAGATGAAAAAATCTAATCAGCGCTGACAGCGGTGCGCTAAGCGCTAGATTCGAATATATTCACGAGCCATTAAAGCGCTAAATCGGCTCAAACGAGTCAATAAAGCGCTAAATTCGAACTTTTAACTGAGGCGCTTTTTAGACGATCAGTGTGATTAAATAATCTCCCATACTAAACATGGGCTGTAACCATGAGCTCTTAAAACAATTCTGATAAAGTTTTGGAAGCGAAACGCAGATTGCGACTTGTATAAACGCATCTCGTTTACGCCTCCGTTGTTTTGCTCTATGTGTTTAGTATGGTAGATTGTGTAATCTCCTTGGACATATCATCTGTGACATTGATCGTGGAAAAAGCGTCATACGCACGACAAAAATAAAATAAAATATGAAGTGATTGTAGTGAAAAACAACTTTTTATTACAATAATAAAATTTAGGATAGAAAACATAATAATATTATTCTATACCTACAGTTTGGGTATAATAAAATCAACTTAAAGTAAAAAACAAAACAAAAAATTAAAATTCTTCTTCCATCATAGCTGAACTCGAGGGTCCAGGCTGGTTAGGTTCAGTAGTATTTACTTTATATTTTTCGGATGATCCTATCTTACTTAAAATATCAGCTGGTAGTTGATAATTGTAACAGTTGCTGTTAATCGCGGTTAATCCTGTTCTTATTAATAGGATGGCGTTAATAGTTTTTAAATGCAATGCATTTCGCAACTTGCTTTTAACCACATTCATTAAGCTGAACACTCGCTCAATATCAGCATTTGAATGTGGCAAACTCATTATTTTTGTCGCGACATCGAATAAGTCTTTATATGGACAACAGCCAGCTGCGTCCCTCGACTGTTGAACTTCTGTCCAGAACTTCACCGTATCTTTGGTATTTTCCCAGTTCTGTAGGATAACAGTTTGCCACTGCTGAATAACATTATCCATATTTTCTGTGTAACCCAGACTTTCCAAAACTTGTATAAAATTATCAATATTTCTGTTTGGTTTTAAAATGACGGTAACAGATAATGCCATAGAGTTTTTAAGTAGTTTTAAATTTTCAGGCAATCTTTGTTGCAGCTGATTTATTAGTTTAATAATAAAATCAACGCACCTCTTCTTCATTGCATTTTTTTCATCCTCATTTAATGAAGACTCGTTCATCTCTTTCTCAAATAAATAACCAAGGTATGGTGACATAGATAGATGTTCTTTCACATTAATGCTTTCGAATTGCATTCTCGGTTGCACTATTATTATTTTCGTGCACATGTTTCGTATCAAATCATGTAGCGTATTGTAGAGCAGACATGGGTCAGAAGTTTTGTTTTCAAAAGTTTTTATTGCCCCTTGTAAATTATTAAGTATTCCACACAAAAACTGCAAATAAATTTTGTTTCTTTCATCGTTGTACATGTTATATAATAATTCGGCTTGGTAGCAATTTTCACGAGTTCTCATTAATTGAAAGTCTAATTTTAGTTCTATCCATTGACTTAAGATTCTAGTTACCGCGGGTTCAATTGACAGCCATCGTGTACCACAAGCTTTTAAGATCTTAAGTGGCTCCTCTCCACAGTTTATCGCTTCATATAATTTTTTATATTCGTTTTTTCGTTTCGGTGAAATCTTGAACCAATTGTGAGTTTCTCTTATCATAAATTCTATATTTCTTGGTATAGTCTCACATGACGCATGTGATACCGCCAATTGAATCGAATGGCAGACACATCTTATCAACACTAGATTGGGTAAAGCATACCTTTCCTGCAATATTTTATGGACACCTGCGTTTACCCCAGTCATAACCGAAGCATTATCCGTTCGGATTCCAATTAACTTGCTTTTATCAAGTTTAAAAGCTTCAAGTTGTGCTATTAACGCCGAAACTATTCCTTCGGCATCTGCAGATTCCAATTCAATCAGCCCTAAGAATGTGGAAACTATTTCGTTGCGACTGCTGCTAAAATATTTAACAACAATACCGAGATATTTTCGAACAGAAACATCAGTAGATTCATCTATAATCAAGCTATACGAATTATCACCAATATCATTTATCAAAGAATCTTTAAAATGAGGTGCTAATACTTCCTGAATTATTGCTGTACATTTCGTTCGGTGCAATTTCATTTCTGTAGTAGCCTTAGAATCCGAAAATTTATTTTTACACAATTCGGTGAGGTGATCAATTGCTTGTATAGCTGTGTGTTCTGCAACATACATTGAGAGAGCACCTTCAGCCTCAACACAGAGCTTATCGACGGGTTTTTGCAGCATTGAAGAGATTTGTGTTTGTTTTTTGTCCAAGAAAGGTTTCGCCTGCTTCTTGTGATGAATTGAATCACAATGTCTCTGGATATCGCTTAATTTGGCAAGAAAATCCTTCCGACAATACAAACACATCGCCCTTGTATCATCTCCAGGCACAGGTTTCAACCATTGTTTAAAGTTGGGCGATTTCTCCCATTCGACTTTGTATCTTTGTTTGTACACAGTTTTTTTTGATAATGGTACATCCATTTCAAAAGAGTTAACCAACACAACACTATGGAACACTCGCAAAAGTAACTACTTAATAAAATCAGTGCTTAAAACGTTATTTCTTAACTTGAACTTCAGTGCGGTCACATAGACAGAATGAAAATGAAAGAAGCAAAGTCAATCAACCAAACATGAAACAAACCGTACTTAATGTTCATGGGATTCCCCGTGCTCTATTGCCATACCCAGCTGGCATATAGAGCACAAAATTGAACATAGACAATAATTTTATTCTCCACGGAACAAATAGTGCTGCCATATAAAAAATTAAGAAAGCGCTAAATTATCCGCTAGGCGCTAAAATTATCAAGTGCCCGCTGAACATTGCAAAAAAGTGCTAAATCTAGCGCCGAAAGCGCTAAAATGGCAGCACTGGGTTAGGTTAAGCTTCTCATTTTGTATTTTAAAATCAAATCAAATCAAATCAAATCATTATTTATTTGTCAGAACATGGTCGGTATGTATATTACATGGTCTTGAGTTAATGTAGATTGTCTCATCACATTCTACCACATGGGCGTACAAATGTTAAATATGTATACATTGGTAATTAAGAATATATATATATTTTTTTTTAAATTATAGTTTAAATTCAAAAAGGAATGTCACAAATGAAATAATATAAATAATAATTGAATTAAATTACAATGTCAGTGTCATTTAAGTAGTCATTCAAATTATAATAGCATTTACTACATAAAAATTCTTTAAATTGCTTCTTAAATCCAGCCAAATCTAACACTCGAATTGATTTTTTGATTTTATTATAAATTTGCGGGGCTCTGCAGAATATGCTTTTCCGCATAAGAGCTGTAATGGCTCTGCGTCCGCGTAACATGTCATTTCGCCTGTTACGTTGTACAGTATCAGATATATAAGAAAACAAATTCGGATTTAATCTCACAAATAAGGCAGTTTCATATATATACAAAGCTGGTAGTGTCAGAATTTTATGCTTTCTGAAATATGGTACACAACTGTCCGTCACCTGAAGTCCAAACATAGATCTTATGCAGCGCTTTTGCGCTTTAAACGCGGCTTCCCTATTTGTAGAGTTACCCCAAAATATGATGCCGTATCTTAACACAGATGCAACAAGACCATGATAGGCTGTGAGTAGTGCATCCGTGTTAACGGTTGGAGCAAGCTTATAAAGTGCATAGGATGAGCAACTTATTTTCTTGCATAATGTTTCGATGTGATTCTTCCAGTTTAGCTGTCTATCTATTATAAGTCCTAGGAATTTAGCACTATCCACTTCATTAATTACAGTGTTTTGGAATTTCACGTTCAATTTTGTACTAGATTTTCTATGGCCAAAGTGCATAATTTGAGTTTTACCTAGATTAATTTTTAAGTTATTATTGTTAAGCCAAGATATTATTGAGATTAACGCGTCATTTACATCAGCTTCGTATTGGTCAGGTTTATTACTAGCTACTGTTACCGTGCTATCATCAGCAAATAGGGTTATGGGGTAATTTATGGCTTTTGGCAGGTAGTTAATGTAGATTAAAAAAAGTAAGGGACCCAGAACACTGCCCTGTGGTACGCCGAAGAATACAGTACGTTCTTTGGATAGGTATGTAACTTCTTCTTTCGTCTTTAAGTTTAAGTCTGTTATAGCAGTTTTTTGTTTTCTATTTGAGAGATAAGTCATTAATAAATCCAGAATATTACCTCTTATACCATAGGAGCACAGTTTAAGTAACTCAAGTTAATGTTTGTAAGTTGCTGTTCTGTTGATATCTCGTCACTCGCAGTCAGTCGCACACTTAGTAATACTATAATGTAAATTAATTATTTTTGTCACTTAAAACTTTAATTTACAGTCACTTAAAACTTTAATTTACAGTCACTCGTTTAAATACTACCCTATTAAAAATATTCGTATCTATCTCGTATTGATCACTTTCAGCAGCGGGTGCCGCCGTGGTGTGGCAACACGCATGTTGCAATTGACGTTAAAATTTTCACAAGCATTGAAACTAATAATATTTTGATTAGTTCTGCAGCAACTCTGCATGTCGCGTTCCAATATTGACCTGCGATGATGTCTCATCACGACCGTGGTTGCAGTTGGCTTCCAAACATTCAATAAGGGCTGGTATATCGCGCTGAACTTCACCAGATTCTAGGGCGTCTTCAAACTCTACTATATCGCCCAACTCAGTTAGAACAACATCCTGTTTTTGAGACGATTGTGAAAAAGCGCTAGGGTAATACCTACATAAATCGCCAAATTGTTTTCTTATGGCCAATTCATTAGCCAATATCTCGTTGTTACCTCAACTTAAATGATATACTTCATGATAGAGCTGTCGTTGTGTAAGTGCAATAGTTGGGTAGACTGTGGCATGGTGTGGTGTGGTGAGACGATTCTTGATGCATGACGCGAATTAAGCCGGTGGCCATTTCTAAAGCGGTCCCTAGACGGTAATGCAGTATGACATGCGTTACGTGCTGCTGCATGAACGCCCATGTTTCATCATGCAGCATTATCAATCATTTTTATCAGTCATTTCTATGTAATACGGTGAGAAGGTCTTCTTTGTTGCTATGGATCAGTATTTGTCAAAGGCAGATTCATTTTTTCTTGTGATTACAGCTGCTATGCTGCGTAAAAAGAAGAGAACAAGACGATGGTCAAAAGAGTGGTACTTTTTAAGGCACCGATTTACGCATGAACATTTACAAAGAGTACTTGCTGATACAGAACCTAATGATTTTAAAAACTTCTTAAGAATGGATGAAACTACGTACGAGCATTTGTTATATTTAATAAAACCTAGAATTGAGAACAGGATACTGTAATGCGACAGGCAATACCTGCAAATCAAAGACTTAGTGTGACATTAAGATATCTAGTTTCTGGAATGGATCTAGAGGATTTAAAATTTACTTGTGCAATAGCTCCGTACACATTTGAAGGTATTATAATTGAAACTTGTGAAGCGGTAATAGCAGCACTGAAAGAAAACATCCAGGTAAGAGAATAACTTTATTTACTTACTTATTTTAGAACCAAAAAATAGTATTAGGAAAAAAAAATTAAAATGAACTGAAGTTTTGTAAATATGTTGCTAGCCGCAGTCCCGTTTCAGCTCCAGTACATTCAGACTCTGTTTCAAAAGATTCTTCTTGTGTAGGCTGATTAAATGGAGTCGAAACAACCGATGTGTTTGAACCGCTTGGTCCAGGATTATTAATAGGAAACTGCAGCGACGTGCAAGGTTCTTGAATCACATATTGCGTCATAGTGTGTGGCTGGGTTTGTGATGGTGATGACTGGTAAACTACGTACTGATTAGGAGATGGGATGTTATCAGTTGAAGACGGAACTGGAGTAAGCGAACCGCCAAGCCCAGTGTTATTACGGGACGGGATTGTTGTACATGAAACATTTTGTGTAGGACGATTAACTGGAGTCGAAACAACCGATGTGTGTGAATCCCTTGGGCGAGGGTTATTCACAGGGGATGGAATAGATACAGTAGGAGATAGGCTGGGCAAGGTACATGGACTAAATATAGGCAATGACTGGGAACTCCCTGACTCAACAGAAGGAATGTTTAAATAGGCCGGAGACATAGAATGTGTATGTGGAGTTGGTGATATGAAAATAACTCCATCTCGTGTTAATGTTTGGAAACATTAACACGAGATGGAGTTATTTTCATTTTCTGCTTCAAAAAGAACGTCATTTATTATTTTTTCTGCAAACCGTCGTTGAAGGGGGCTTAATCTGTTAAGTTTCATTGCCCAACCTTTCGCGATAATATCGGTGTCACTCTCTGGTTTCTTAAAATAATTCGTGGCTAAAGATAAAAAAATCATCGTCTTTGGACTTTTTTTGTTTCTTCCGAGTCCTTTGTTCGCAACGAGTCACACTAAATCGTGTCACCGTGTGACTGGTTGAGAAAAATATTCGCATGGAGTAACAGTGTGACTCAATGCGAATTTTTATTCTCATCTAGTAACACTAGTACACGAGTAGTGTTACTCGTTCGGAAAACCAAATCGCATGGAGTAGCAGCGTCATTCGATGCGAATTTTTATTCTCAACTAGTAACATTTTTCAGAATGTCTATTTGACAACGATAAAGTTAAATAAAAATTATAAAATAATGTTTAAATTTCTAACATATTAGTAGGTAGGGACGTAACAGAAAAAAACTGATCAGGTTTTCTACTTATTTATTAAGATTAGTTTAAATCATTTCTTAATCTAAAACAAAGTGTTTTTGTCTAATTGTACTTCGATGTAATAATAAAAAAAACAACCTGGTTACAGTACAAAATGTAAATCATTCTTTTTTACCTACTAAACTACTCAAAACAAAATAGGGCCCACCTCGAATCAGTCACTATTTTGGTCCAAATAAAGTTATCTAAGTAGTTGGTGACAAAGTTATGCATTGAACCTTCAAGCTGACATGTTTAGGGGCCCTTATCAATGTTTATTCCGACAACATTCATATCGGTTTCAAGAGGGTAGCTTACAAAGTGAAATACTCGAAGAAAACATCGAATGCACAAATTCTCAGTCACTTAAGTTTTCAGTCTACACTAAACGCTGTTGTGGAGCACTCACGTTTTTAACCATTTGGTTTGGTTCCTGTGTTAGTTGTGATCACTATGCCTGGTTCTCGCCGACATATGGACATGGAAACCGCTGCAAGAGCAGTATCTTTGCTTCAAGAGGGACAGTCTCAGAGATCTGTAGCTATACACCTCGGTGTATCGCGATAAGCGATCCGAAACGTTTGGCAACGGTATCAGGAGACCGGAAGTGTAGCAAGGAGAACTGGCACAGGAAGATTTAGGGCTACAACTGCCCAGGAAGGCCGATACCTAAGGTTAACCGCACGTCGGGAACGTACTGTAACCGCTCGGACCTTACAAACCCGACTAAGGCAATCCACAGGGACGAGAGTCAGCGATCAAACCATTCGGAATAGGCTTCACGAAGATGCACAACGCACCAGAGTACGAGCTATTCGACTGAAACTGACGAGGGCTCATCGTGCAGCACGCTTAAGGTACCCCCTGAACATTTGGAATGGCCCATGAATAACTGGAGGCATGTGCTTTTTACGGACGAGTGTAAGGTGAGGTTTTACAGTGTCGACGGACGGATACGCGTGTGGAGAAGAGAAAGGGAACGTTTTTCTGAATCATGCGTCCATGGAACAGACCGATTTGGGGGTCCCAGTGTTATGGTATGGGGTGGAATTAGCTTACACGGCAAAACAGAGCTGGTAATTCTGAATGAAGGTACCGTAACCGCCGCCAGTTATATCGAGCAAGTAATCGGGCCACATATCATCCCATTTTCACAAAGAGTAGGCAATAACTTTGTCTTTATGCATGACAATGCTCGCCCACACACAGCCCGCACTACACAAAAAGCACTCTCTGAAGCCAATATCTCCGTTTTGCCATGGCCAGTCATGAGTTCCGACCTCAACCCCATCGAACATTTATGGGATCAGCTCAAAAAACGCCTAAAAGAACATTACAGTGATGTGAACAGCCAGCAGGAGCTCATTAACGCCCTGAAAGTCTGTTGGGAACAAATACCGGAAATAAACGTGACTCACTTAATTGAAGGTGTCCCAGATAGGCTCAGAGGGTGCATACGGAGCAGAGGAGGACCCACTCGTTATTAAAAAATAACAAGCACCATATTTTTTACCAGAATAGTTGTGCTTTTCAATATTATGTTTTTCCTTTATTTTGTGTAATTTTTCCTAAAAACGGTTATTTTGTGTTTTTATTAAACGAGATAAACAAATGTTTCTATTGTTTATGTTTACACTATTCCTGAATGCTCACTTGAAACTTGTATATTCATAAAAACTCAATAGTAAGGTTCAATTTTAAGTTGCAGCAAAAAAACATAGTGGGCCCTATTTAGTTTTGAGTAGTTTATTATATAATTTTTCCTATAAAATCAGCCTTCTTTATAACACAAAATAATCACATTTATATATTAAGATTAGTTACCAACTAATATCACATTAATAATTTCTCTTTAAAATCAGTCTCTCTTTTATCACAATATAATCAACAGTTATTCAGAAATATTCGCTTTTTGACCATTCGTAAGTTTAGTGTCGTAAAATCTCCAGGAGGGTCCCAATCGTAATAGTACCATTTACGAAATCCATCTGAGCATCTTGTATAAAATTATCATTAAGTATTGACTTTGATAATCGTTTTCTGGATGGTTGTGTATTGTTTTGATGTTGAATGTTGCGAACGGTGTATAATTGGGAATCTTCTTTAAGTATGAGCAACAACTGCATCAAATTTGGGTTCTTCTTACCGACGGCTTTGTTCAATTTATGGTGCCAGCCTTCAATGAAGTTTGTGGTTCGATGAGTCTCCCCAAAAGCACACCAGACTTTTAAAAAATCTTCGTGGAGCCATTGCTTTTTCATATAATTCACAAATTTTTGGATTTGTGGGTCATTATCATCATATCGCGAAATAATATACTCCCATCCGTTCATGATTTCTTCTTGAGGTAACAGTGGTAGAACTGCGCTTAGGCTTACCATGCGTTTCTTCTTTGGGTCTTGAGTATTTGTTATATGCAATTCACGGCCTTTCTTAAAAATTGCCTTATTATAGTGGTAATAGCAGCCCTTGACTGCAATTGAAGGAAAAACTGTAGCAATTGCTCGCATGGCGGCCTTTTCGTAGTCTACTTTAAATATTATTGGATTCCAATTGGGTAACTGCGACTTTATTATAGAGAACAGAATCACGTAGGCTTCTGTGTTTCGGTGACTCATCAAAGCGTAGACTAGAGGTATTATATTAGTGTGATTGATCGTGCTGCCGATATCGCCATGGATTGAATATAGTTGCGTAAATGGAATATGACAACTTTTGAAAGTTCCATCGCCATAAAAGTCTGTTAGCTCGCACAAGGTTTGCCTTGCTTCGGAAGAAGAAAATACTAGTATTCGTGTATCATCACATGTGTACTCCGCTAACAAAAAATCTTGATAACGAGGTGGGACTTCGACTTCCAGCACATTTTTATGTTGTAGTTTTTGTACTTGAGCCGCTGAATTACGTGTTCTATATAACGTGTCTTTAATGGAACTAAATTTAGGTATTGAAGTAATTATGTCTATTCCCGCATCTTTTAGCTTTCCGACCATGGCATTGTATTTTTGAGGAACACTGGGAAATTCCTGCGTAGTTATATCTTTTTTTAAATGTTGGACAGATTTCAGGATTTCGTTGTTCGCAAAATCTGGTGTACATAAATGAGGAGTTTCTTCTAATATACGCTCTTCCTAAAATAGTAAAATGGGATAGAATATTAGTAAAATAAAATATTGGTAAAATATTGACTTAAAACTAAAAAGCCTGTTCTCTCAATAAGCTAATGTTTATATAAAACTAGTTGTAAAGCTATAAATAAATCAAGACAAAGCTTTAGCACCCAAAATACGTCACTGTGGTTTCAACAAATCTCAAGTGAGCGTGATAAAACAAAATGGCTGCCACTAAAGGACGCGAGGAAAGTTTTTCAAGATGCAGTATTATTATTTATTAAATGATTATATACAATCACTATTTTACATTTTATTTTTTTTACATTTAACATATAAATCAATAATATTATATACAACGAAGCTATGGAATACATTTTGGTAATATAGTTTTCTTACCTTTATTCTTACAAGCCCTTTGCACACCTTTCGTTTTGTACACGCCCACACAATCAATCCACTTTTATGTTTTTTCCTGGCGTAATATTGATGACCAGCTCGAAGAAGAACAGTGCCACCGTTTTTATTAACAAAAACTAAATCAACACTGTTTGACGAACCAGACGTAGCTTCCATTTTGAATGACAGCGGAGCGTGTACTGAACTTGTCACACGCATTGCACGATTCACCATGAAGCAATGTTGCCAGATCGGTGCGTAAAAAATATCAGAAACTCATACATTATTTTATAATTTTTATTAACTTTATCGTTGTCAAATAGACATTCTGAAAAATGTTACTAGTTGAGAATAAAAATTCGCATCGAATGACGCTGCTACTCCATGCGATTTGGTTTTCCGAACGAGTAACACTACTCGTGTACTAGTGTTACTAGATGAGAATAAAAATTCGCATTGAGTCACACTGTTACTCCATGCGAATATTTTTCTCAACCAGTCACACGGTGACACGATTTAGTGTGACTCGTTGCGAACAAAGTAAATTAATTTTGTTTTCAGGTTCCCAGATCATCGGAAGACTGGTGCAGAATTGCCGAAGGATTCCAAAATCGATGGAATTTCCCTCATTGTATAGGCAGTGTTGATGGTAAACATATAAATATTGAGAAGCCAGCTAATTCTGGATCATACTATTATAACTATAAACAATCATATAGCATCGTTCTTATGGCTAGGTATAGTAAACTTTAACTATGAATTTATTATGGTTGATGATCGGGAGCAAATGCCAAAGTGTCAGATGGCGGCGTTTTAAAAAATACCGAATTCTGGGACAGGTTTTCATTAAACCAACTAAATATTCCACAACCCTCAGAATTACCATCAACAAATCAAACGCTACCCTACGTTCTCATTGGCGATGAGGCATTTCAGCTCACCTCAAATTTCATGAAACCATTTAATCAAGCTGTTTTATCAGACGAGCGCAGAATCTACAATTATAGATTATCTTGAGCACGGATGGTTGTCGAAAATACATTCGGGATTCTAACAACGAGATTTAAAATATTCAAAAGAAATATTACTCAGCCTCCACAAAAAGTGAGAAAAATTGTACTGGCTTGCTGTCATTTACATAACTTTTTATCAACAAGAAGAATAAATTATATTAGACGTGACGAAGTAGACTTCGAGGATATACAAACTGGAACAATAATTCCGGGGTCTTGGAGAGCAAATACGATAACAACCTTGCCTTTACAAAACTACAGAGGGAATTCAGCAGTGGAAGCAAAAAGAATTCGTGATATTTTTAATACAATTGGCGCGGTCTCGTGGCAACAAAGATGTTTATCATAAGTAAAACTTTACAATACACGTTACACTCTATTCATTACGTTTGTAAAATAATAATTGATTATAGGAGATAATAAGGAGATAATAATAATTTATTTGCATCAAGTTTACCATTTTACATTAGATACATGTTAATACATACAATTTAAGGAAAATTAAACAATATTGTGGCGACACCAACACCTTTGCTAAGTTGTCAAGACAACTTGTGTTAAAGATGCTGGGCCCGACCCTTTAGTGGATGTTTCTTAATTGAAATTAGTACATACATGCCATTTTACAAAAAATATGACTAGTCCATTATGCAGTATAAGTAAACGGGCAAATAAACTATTTAGAAAGGAAATAGAATGAAAACAAAGGTAATATATGGTAAGAGCAGAGTAGTGTAGTGTGTGTGCGTGTGTGTACGTGTGTGCGTGCGTGTGTGTATGTGTGTGTGTATGTGAGTGTGCATGTATTGAGTCAACAATAAATTTTCTGTATTGTTGTAGTTAAGTGTTAGTAGCCAATCACTTAGTTTCTTTTTGAGTGACATTTTAGGTAGTGAGTAGAAGTCTAGTACTTTGTTAAGGTTATTATAGAGATGAGGACCTTGGAAACAAGGAAATCTTCTTGTAAAAGAGAATTTACAGTGGAAGGGTTGACATACCTTGTCTTTGCGTCTTGTGGTGATTACTTCATAGGAGGTTCTTTGGTGCTGATATAGTACCATGTGTAAGACAAATAATTGCCTCACTGTAAGGACTTTACAGTTCCTATATAATTCCTCAGTTGGAAAAAGGATGGACCTAAAGGTGCTAGTTTTTAGCACGGCTCTCTGAGCTCGTTCTAGTTTCAAAAGAGTAGTTTTTGGTCCACCACCCCAAGCGCTTATACAGTACGTTAAGAGAGACTGACAAAGAGCAAAATATGTACACCTAATAATTTGGGGTCCTGCTATGTGGCGAAGAGTACTAAAGACAAAGAATAGATTAGCTTTCTAATTCTTTTCGTCAGTAACTCAATATGTGGTGCAAAGCTCAGGCTCAGTCGTCGAGAGTCACACCGAGATATTTAATGGTTCTACAGCGTTCCAGTTCGGGACATGTACATGTCGCAGTGCCAGGCAGTACACAAAAGTGCACTACCAAAGCGTACGAATTTGGTGGTTGACTCGAATTTCTTAAACTGTATGTAAGAATTTTAGTTTTGTCGGTGTTGATTGTGAGAATGTGTCTTTTGAGCTATTGTAGAACATTATTTAGTCCTTTTTGTACGGAATCGAAGGTGTCATCCCACGTATCACCAGAGAAGGTAAGGACAGTGTCATCAGCGAATGCCACGATTTTTCCACTTCCCAAACTCAGATTACATAGTTGGTTAACGTATATTAGAAATAAGGTTGGACCTATCACACTGCCTTGGGGAACGCCGAATGTCACTGGAAGCTCTCCACTGAGGTAATTTTGTATTTTTACACATTGTGTAAGATTTTGAAGGTAGTCGTTGAAGATTATCCCCAGTTCTTCAAGCTTTATTATTAAATCAGAAATCGAAACCGTATCGAATGCCTTTTTTAGGTCCAAAAAAATTGACAATACCTTCTTTTTCCTGTCAATATCTTTGGTAACATAGTCAATTAGATCAATTACAGCTCTACTAGTAGATTTACTGCGTCTAAAGCCGAATTGGTTGAGAGAAAAAAAGCTTTTTATCTTCCATGTAAGTCACGAGTCTTTTATTAATTAGTCGTTCTAGTATTTTGGAAATGGAAGGTAACACTGCAATAGGACGATAATTATTTACCAATTTTTTGCTTCCAGTTTTATGAATTGGGTGTATATTGAAGTACAAGGGGAAAGTGCCAGTATGGAAGCAGAGATTAAAAATATGTGTGAGTATGGGGACTAGTATCAATGAGTAGCGTTTTAAAAACCTTGTAGGAATATTGTCCCAGCCTACAGCAGAATCTGTTTTAAGTGACATTAGCAACTCTGCAACCTCCGCTTCATCGGTGTCTAACATGACGAATGATTGTAAAGGTGGAGATGTAGGGGTAGTGTCTGATGGGACTTTATGACTACCAAGTGGACGTGAAAAGTTATCAGCAAGTTCCTTGCCGATATTGGCAAAAAACTCGTTTACTTTGTCCACCGAGAGCTGAGGTGACGTAGAAGAATCGGTGTTGGGTATGTTAGGCTTGTCTGTGTTAGTCACTCTCTTTATCACCTTCCAAATCTTTTTATTGTCCTTTGAAGCCTCAATCAATTCTCTCCTGTCAGTCTCTTTTTATTTTTTTCAAAATTTTTGTGCAGTAGTTCCTATACCTTTTATATGTAGTACTTAATATAATATTGTTTGGAGAAAGCTTGAGTTTTTTGTGCATTGCATCTTTATTACGCATACAGCGGAGCATACCAACGGTCATCCACGGTTTGAGTAAACGTTTTTTATTTGGAACCTTGCTTATAGATGTGTGGGTATTAATGAGTCTAGCGAGAATGGTGATTAAACTATTTGTCGCTTCATTAGCATCGGTGTGTTCATAAATTACTTGGAAACTTGTAGTCTTCATCTCACTATCAAGAGTTTCGTAATTAGTTTTCAAAAAGTTGTGTGACCGTGGATTGACATCTCGTTTAAGATCAAGGCACAGCAGTACAGGGTTATGGTCGGTGACAGAGGCGTGTAGAACTATGGTGAGTGCAGTCAAGTGAGTTTTGAGCATGACGTGGTCAAGACAGGCATTATCTCGAGTGGGAAGTGAGTGAGCAGGTAGCAAGCCATGGGAAGCTATGAGATCGAGATAGTCCGAGGTTTGGTTTGAAAATAAAGTACATGCGATGTCAAGGTTAATGTCACCAACTATTGCTATGCTTTTATATGTAGTCAAGCTTGCCAAAAGAGAGTTTAGAGACTGTAGGAAGTTACTTAAGTCTCTAAAAGACGGAGATCTATAAATGCATATTATTGCCTTATCGGTGCCGATTTTTAGCACTAGACAACTGGCATCCGAAAACTTTTGTTCTTCGACTGTGTAGTTTTCTATATTTGTAACATAAAGATCCACACCATCGTTCTGAATGAGGTGTTTTTTTTGTTTGGTAATAAGAGTAGTTATCGATGGTTGGGATTGAATCATTATAAGGTTTCAGCCAGCACTCAGTCAATACTAATATATCGCAGTCAAGGTTTATTCTGTTAAGGAGTGTTAAAAAAGAGTCGAAGTTTCCATGAATAGAGCGAATGTTCTGGGTAATTATTTTTAATTTCTTGGAAGGGTTAGTGATATAGTTAGTGCATTCTTCGGGGTCACAATTAAGTGTGGTAGAGACTGAGAGCTGATCTATATTGTTTATAATTTCTTTAACGCTGTCCTCTGTTAAATTGTTTTTTTGTGAGTGAACCAAAATAGGGCGTCATTGGGTGTTTGGTACGTAATAATAATGTATAGTACCATTTAGTTGTATTATTATTAATGAGAATGAGAAAACATATGACAATGAGTGGATGGATGGATGGATGGATGATTGCTACCCTTTCACAGGAAGACGGTTGGATGAGCGTAAAGGAAGCTTGGCACAGAGATAGTTTATAACCAGGAACAACACATAGGCTGCCGGTTATCCCAGTACTAGGTCGGCTAAACCGCGGGCTAGTGGAGAATATGTGAATGTAAAGTAAAAAATAGAGTGAGTTTAGTGTAGCTATATGTATTAAAAACTGACGTCGTGGATTAAGTGTATTGTGTTTGTTATTAGTCGTGTGAAATGATAGCGTGTATTGTGTAGGTTGTGTAGGTAGAGATAAAATGTACTTTGGTTTTAGTGTGTTGTACAAAAATGTAGAAAACAAAAGAAAAAAACTTAAAACTATTGTTAACTACAGAAAAGTTTACGAGGCATGCAATTTTCAGACGAAGTTCCAATGTTTTAGGCAGGACACGTTTTTGGGTGTTGATAAGTGTTTTTAGTCACTTTTTTTGTAGTTTCAGAGCTTCAAAATCAGATTCTTGTGATATTCTCTTTGCCGGCGCACCCTCTGCCTTTTTTACGTAGACTTTGCCATGTGATGTCCAGTGATACGCATAGCCGTTTAGCTTTGCAAACTCTCTTGCTTGATAGAACAGCTTCCTGGCTTTAGTGGTAAGGCTCTCCGAGACAAAAATAGGACTATTATCTTAACGTGTGAGCTGTTAAGCCTGTTGGTCTTGTGGTCCCGATTGTGCTTTTTAATATGAGTAAGAAGTTTGTCCTTTGTCATGGTTGACATAAATTCGGCGGTTATAGGTCCATCGGTTTGGGCTTTTCTGTTGCTGGTAAGACGATAAACAGCTCTGAGCTCACCTAGTTGTATTTCGGTGCCTACAGCGGTTCCCAGATTTTTCACAATATTTATCAGGTCATTCTTAGACTCATTAAGTTTTTTCGGTACGTTACGAATTTCTAAGTCTTGAGATCGTCGTATTTACCACTCAAGAACTCAACCGTATTTTTCAGCTCCGTATTTTGAACCTTTATTTGGTCTAAATTGCATTGCAACAAACTAAATTTCTCTTGTTGCTACTTTCTCAAGGTAACAAGTGATGACATAATATCTTCCCGGAGAGATTTAATTTCAATTGATTGTTCAGAATCATGTCTACGTTTTTGTCGTAAAGTGATTCTGTCCAATTTTTGTTCCGAAACCGGTGTTGTCAAGTCGGGCTCGGAACTGTGGTGACGAGGTGTTTCACTGCCATGTTTGGGTGGTGTTCGCTTTATAATTTTAAAAAGTAAAATAAATGCACCTTACGTCTGGCTCAGGAGTCTACAAGTGTTGAGGCGCTGACACACGTTGCTCGGCGTAAAGTGTTAGGCGCTTATATCTGCAAGTAGTCAGTGCAGAGCGCGGAGTTAGGTGATAATGACTCACGCGCAGCTGACAGAGATGGGTAGCGTGGGCAATTTGCTTTCTCTCTCGCTCGCCGCAGGACTCGATCTCTTGCAACACTCTGCGCGCCTAGTACTCGTCGAATATTAAACTTGCCAATTATATTTATTTTTGAATTAAAATTTAAATATTTAATAACTTAAATACACTTTTTGGGTAAAACACGTCCGTGCACAGTGGCTGTCCGGGGGGGGAAGGGCAAATTATAATGATCGTATTATATTATTTTCCCATACACAAGGTCCCTAATTCCAAACTAGACAAAGCCTGTGCTATACCCATAGCATAGGCTTTTTTTTTGGATGTATGTCAGTGTCTGGTACCCACCAGACACTGACATACATCCAGACACAGAACAAACATCTATGTTCATCACACAATTTTTTGTCCTGGGCGAGGATCGAACCCGTGACCTCCAGCTTAGAAGGCAGAGCTTCTACCTACTAGATTAACAGGCCGGTCTAAATATGTTAATTTACACCGTGAAATTTAATTTGTTCTGTATCCGTTGCCAGATGGTAGTACTCATGAATACGAACAACTTTTTCTATGGCACTAACTTTCCAACTCGAATTTTTTTTTTCAGATATTCAATTAAAATTGGGCTGATCAATATTGTCTTGATGACGTGCATAACCAAGGTACCATATAATAGTCATAACATGGCAACAACAACCAACCGTTCGATTACCCACAATACAATTGCAGCAATATCCTAATGTAGAGTCGATTGCACAGCTACTGTTAGGCTCTCTATCAACTAGGATATATGTGAAATAGTGTCTTTGGCCAATGTGCCTAGACTTTATTCTGCCTCTTATTAAAAATGGGTAGTTTCCTCCAATGTGTGACACCATTTCATGAGAGTGCTCCACTTCTGGACACACCTCTATTAAATACCGGCCCTTTTTGCGAATATGCTATAGTAGAAACGGGCCTGCTTAATTTGATATGGCCCTAGTAGGAACGGGCCTGCTTAATTTGATATGGCCCTAAAGCTATTAAAACCAATTCACTATAGGTTAATAAAGGAAACTGCTGCAGTTGTGGTAGATTTCCATCAATCCTAGAAAACATTGTTCTACGTCTATTTAAATTAAATTCCTGTACAAATCGGGCTAAACGATTTGGCTCATTTAAAAAACGCAATGCTCGAGATATTATTTCTTGAACATCTGGCCGGTCGTGAATCAGTGGATGAAAACGATTAATCAAAGCCGCTGCAATACGAAAGTCATAACTTAATTTGTTCTTCATGCTCAGGAATATCAGCGTCTGATTCCGATTCACTTGTAGAGTATGATCCCTGCTCTTTTTCCGACTGTCGATCTTTACCGATATCAGTATTCAGGAATCGACGATGTCATTCTCAATTCTTGCTGACTTTCGTTGCCTGCCTCCGTCTGCAGCTGGTGGCATGTAGACCCCATAGTCATGGTGCCGCTGTCCAGCACCTAGGATAGTCTGCAGAGATGGTTTTCTCCTATAACGCTCCAGGAAGAGGGTTTTGCTCTGAGAAAAACATTTCCACATTCACTGTATGTTCTGGTACTCCGGTTCGTATACCTGTAGTTCGGCATTGTCATTTTCTTATAAAGCTTTGACAGTGCATTTTCTTCATTGAATGACACTGCTGAAGCAATGCATCGTGTCTGGTATGAATTTTTGAGGGAAAAAATAACTCTGTTCCCTCCGACGTATTTCGCAATGATGCTGTGATAGCGTTCCACCACGTTGCTGCCCACGTCATGAAGTAAACTTCGAGCATGGCCGGCAATACCTTGTGTCATAATCGAGATTCTCTGCCACAGAGAACTTGGCTCAAAGTCATTTGGAATATCATTTTGCTCTAGATTTCCCGTTTTATCACAGTAATGTGTTTTGCATTCGAGGTGATTCCCAAAAGCATGATGATGAGCTTGCATAATGTCATCAAATAAATATTGCTCTTCTGGGCAAGGACCATTTTTATTCTTTTTAATTGCTTTTTTTATGCAGAATCTCATAGTCATGATTCGTGATGTTGTGAACAGTTTTCTGTGATTTTTCAACTATTTAGTTTCGGTTTGAAGTGATTGCATCTTAACAAAAATTCCTCATTTGATTCCTGCATTCTACCTTCTCAACTGTAACATCAGGATGGTCTTGCTTGCAAAATTTTGGAATAAGTGCTTGAGTCACCGTCAGATATCAGTCGTCCATATATTAGACCGTGGGTAGCCAAAGATTGCTTAAAACCTTCCACTATAATTTCACTTTCCATTCCTGTGGACGGACCGGAATAATTTTTAAAGCAGAAATGTTCAGGTTGTTTTCTTCTTTTCGGCCCGATCACAATGGTAGCAGTCAACAGAGATCTTCGCATCTCAAGCCATTCTCCATTACCACTTTGTAGAATAGTTTTTCTTTCATTAGTTTTTTCCAAAATGTATTATCTCGTTGAATTATTTCCGTCATGAGATTTTCCTTTTCATTGTCCCATACGGCAAACCTGCAATATTTTTTTTGGGTCACGTGTAGCTGCCCTTGTGCTTAGTAATACCATTGATGCTTTTTGCTACTCCCTACCACCTGCCTACCATTGCCTACCACCTACCTGCCACCTACCTACCACCTACCTGCCGCCTACCTACCACCTGCCTACTGACGATAATTGTCTTGGCGGTGACAATGGTGTATCATGCAGAGGCACGGACGTAACTTCGGCGGCATCATCTTAAATTAAAGACAGACAAACAAAGACATATGAGTACCTATCTACCTGTCTGAATAAAATGTTCAATTGTTTTGGCTCTCTCGTTCCTTAAAGTCGGGGAGTCCCCGAGACCCCTCCCCGCTTGCGTCGCACGCATCGCATCGGGTTGCGTTCATAAACTCATTCAAACGATCTCACGGCGGTTCTTTTGATTTTAACGCTGAGCTCGTAACTAATTTATACTAAAACCCAAAGCGTAAAATTAAACCACAAATGTGAATATTATCTTGGGAGACTTGTACAATAAGCGCAATATATGTTTTGTTATTTATAAGGCATATGTTGCGCCTATTTTACCTACTTACTTATCGATACTCCACTACAAAGAATATGTTGTTGTGTACTTACACAACAACATATTTAAACAAAAATAATTTCGATGGCGGCGCCCCTATTGTCTTGGCGCCTGTGTGCGCCGCACACTTCGCCGCACACAGGGGTGGCGCGGCCCTGCAGGTAATAATACAATAACATCGCACATAAAAAGACGCAGCAACTACTAAATAAGATTTGAAAAAATATTTTATAAGTATAGAAACTCTCACACAAATACCCTAAAAACAAAGTAAGTAGACAAGTCAATGTTAAAATACTTACATTTTCGTTAAAGTATCTCTACTACGTATGTGATACTTAGAAACTTGTGATGAGAAGCCTCAAAAAACCAAGCGTTAAACTTCGCGGCACATACATACATATAACTCTATAAATTAAGCTTCAACCAGGTCAGGTTTCTCGCAGGTGTACGTGATTATTGAGCACCGAGTATTGAGACTGTTTCTTAATTCACGAAAGTAAAGAAAAATCTTGGGGGTTCCCTTTTCTTGCTCAATCCACAATATTAAACTCTATCCTCTACGAGTTAGATCCAAATACTTGCAAAACACTTATAAACTTTGATTGTGTTATGTACCCAACTATCCACAACCAACGGGGATTCCTGTACGATTAAGAAATAAAATCTTGGAGATTCAATTGTAAGTTATAAAATAAGCCCCGGGAATTCGGGGGATACCCACTGAAAGAGTTTTGGTGTTGTCATAACATTTAGAGTTGCCATAAGTCGAGAGTCGTAATTTAAACTATAATAAATGATTTTTAGGATAAATTGTAAATACACACAAACTCTTTTCATTTTCCCAAGGAGTACGCAGAAACTATAGAACTAAATAAATAGGTAATTAATTAATATTATTTCTCTCTCTGTTGTCGAGTGTCATGTCAAGTAGACAGCAATTTAAAATTGAACACATTGAATGTTGGAACATGGAAAAATGTAAACGTCTTTCCAGTTTGGCATGTACTCCTCGTAACGTTTAATAAGTCCATTCTATCTGGTCTATGTATCCAGAGAAGTCATAATTTTGGGAGTAAAGCTCTAGAAAGGCAGTACTGCTAGAGTGGGGGCCCTATATCATAAAGGGGCTCATATAAGGCATCCTGCCTTGTGTTGTACAAATACGTGAAAAAGATTAGAGATTTTCTCTAATAAAGCGTCATATAAAAACGACGAACGATTACCCTATGCTTACGTTATTACGGACTTGAACTCATCAGTTACGTATTTGTGGGACTTCTAAAATCTGTCCGTAATTGCGCGGGGAGCTCTCCGAGCTTCCGACGAAGACAGGATAAACATGGGAGGCATATTTAATACTAGCGGTCGCCCGCGGCTCCGCCCGCGTGGATGTCGGTTACCGCTGCAAAAAACCTACCCAGGAAAGACACGGTCAGCAAAATGATTCCCAGGTCAATTCACAGTCACCGACACTAACATCGACGACGCAGTCGTTATCCGCCGCAGGCTGCACAGATTGTCTTTCTGTGGATGTTAAAGAACTTCAACATCCATCAATGATGGAAATATTTAAAGGTAATTAGTACTAAGTTTTCACTTCTACCGGCAGTCCCGGACTAAAGCGATTATTGTAGAGCTTCTCTATAAACAACATTTGACGTTAAATTATTTTCGGGTACCAAAATATACTGATGGTCGGGAGCCCCGACCCGTGATAGAGCAACTTAAAGTTGCCCATGAGTTATACATTCTTTTCGTAAATCAATTCCTACTAATTTGAATGTTTGGTCCTGGGATTTGTTTATAGTTAGTGCGAAAGAAATTTTTACTGGAAATTGAAGCCTTTTGAAGGGTATAGGCAAATCAGTAGGGATCATGGGTATTCTTGGTATATGAGCTAATTCACCAGCTGCAGGGCCGGTGATAATGTTCGCTACTATTAAATTATCTTTTAGCTCTTTTATAAGAAGTCTCGTGCCATTACACATGTTGGGGGGGCTTAAATTTCTGAGAAGCATTATCGGCGTGCCAACTTTTAACGACAGTTCATAAGGTGGTAGCCCAGCGGGGTTCAGAGAATTTAAAAATTCCTGGGGGTAGTGCACTGCGTCCTCGATGTTAGTGACGGTGTCTATAGATTTATAGCACTTAACTTCACCCGGTACTTTCTGCATAATTAAATTGTTTATTTCGTTGACTGTTTCATTCCTGGGAGAAACTATTGCTCTACAACACAGCCAACCAAAATCATTTTGATGTAAGTTTACGATTTCAGGATATATAGCATCTATCAGACTATCTAAATTATGGACTATTTGGCCTAGAGACTCATCCAAAGTAACCGCATAATCGGTGCCCAAATTTAAAGATGGAAAAATTCCTTCTCCTAGTTTCAGCAGCTGTTGTGGAAAATTGCTATGTGTATTTCCATGTACATGAGCTCTCATATTGGTGCGTAAATTCAAATGTTGTACAGATGTCCAAAGGTGAGACGATTTTAAACATGCCTTCATAATATCTGTTCGCGTACCTCTGTTGACGACTGGGAGCGTTTGTCGGAAATCTCCAGCAAATACAAAAGTGATACCACCCATGACATTAGCAGAGCTTCGGAGGTCTTTTAAAGTACGGTCCACGGCGTCCACATGAACTCTATGACTCATTGTGCATTCATCCCATATTACCAACGACGCGTCTTGCAGCAACTTACCAAGAGGCCCATTTTTCCGAATAGAGCACGTAGACCGTTGATCTAAAGATACGGATAGCGGGAGTTTAAACGTAGAGTGAGCAGTTTTTCCTTCGTTCAAGAGAGTTGCAGCAATTCCTGACGAAGCAACTGCAATCGCTATCTTCCCTGATTGCCGTATCTTAGCAAGTATCAAATTTGCGAGAAAAGTCTTTCCGGTGCCTCCTGGTGCGTCCAAAAAAAATAATCTCCCCATGTTATTGTTCACGCTGTCCACAATAGTCTCATAAGCATGTCTTTGATCTGGTACTAATTTTGGCACATTGTCATTAACAAACGCTGTTAGATCATTTCTGTTATACTGTTGTACCATTGTGTCAATAGTATTATTCTGGGTACCAACGGGAGAAGGTAATCCAGAATCACTTAAATTTTTGTCGTTTAATTCTAGAAATTTGTTTTCTATTTCAATTAATCCTTCATTATAAATGACTTCAGTGAAGGGTAAAGTGTTATCCTGATTTTGTTGTCTGATACGATGTCTAATATCTTCACAGAACTGATCTTTGAAAGTATCCCATAACTTAAATGGTTCCGATGGTTGACAAAATAAAAGTATGACTACGAACAACTCCCTTAGTTTTTTTTGGAAAATGTGATAACGAAGCTTCGGTTAAAGTGTTACCCCAATGGTCATCGTTTTCAAGTAAACCTCGGTCACGGCAAGCTGCTTGATACGTCTCTTTGACAATACCGTTAACAGTTTTAAGGTATGCAAATGAGGTCGGACCGCGTACGTGGTTCAGAAGAATCCTAAGATAAAAACACTCTGATTGGGATGGATGTATCCCGTAGACTCTACCTAAAGCGGCATCTTTTTTATCCCCGGATGTCCAACTACATCTTCACCACGCCTCCTTCTAGTGAATTTATTATTTGCCCATGTATAGTATTGCGGGACTTAATGAAACAGAAGAGTTTTCGCGAATTCATCTTCATTACAGAGAGCAAAAAATACCAGTAAGTCCTAAAACACACACAAGCGACGTAAGGCGAAGGCACGGGGCAGGCGCAGCGCAGGCGTGGGACAGATACGGCGCAGACGCGATTTGAAATATATCAGAAGAGGCGTGGAACAGGCTAGAAACGTTCAGATGCGGCATTTTATAGGCTGACTTTGGTGCGATAAGATGTCTTCGTCTTCAGAAGACGGAGATGCGCTTGCTTTGCTGCAATTAATTAATGTGCAAAGGTCAAGGAAAAATTGGGTGGGTGCACCCAATTTTTCCTTGACCTTTGTGTGTGGAAATTGTCACAAGAGCACAGATATTTTAAAATAATGGAACAATTACATGAATTCCCTGATCGTTTTCCCGACGTATATAAAATGTCACCAGAATGTTACGATTTTATATTGTCAAAAGTGAAAGTTGGGCTTCAGAAGCAGCATACACATTGGAGGGAACCAATCTGTCCTGAAGAAAGACTATTGATAACATTAAGGTTAGTAAAATATCTTTTTATGTTTTATTTGTTTTATTTTGGAAAAACATTGATTGACTTGACTAAATCTAGACTAGGTATGATTTGATAAGCAGTAGTTATCGATACTAGATTTGTCCTAACTTAGCATAATGTGTGTTTATTTATTTATTTGAGATCAAGTGTTGACATCTTCTGTTTTCATTAAGTACATTTTTTTTTTAATAATTACTAATCTGATAAAATTAAAAGTATCTCTTCCTAAAATGTGACACTCCACAAGAAATAGTACCTTATGGTCGTTAGCGCTTAAGTCGTCCAGTTGTCTGTGTCTGCTCAGGTCTTGGACTTCCATAAGATCCCATATGTACAGGCGAATTATAGTCTGACTCCCGCGATGGAGTGCTTTGGTAAGGTGATTCTGAACTGACGAACGATCTCGAATATGCGATAGGGCTAGCGGGCTCTTTTAAAATTTGCTCAACTAAATTAAGTATGCCAATTTTTAATTTTCGCTTCTGGTTTGGAGTCATTATTTTTACATCTGGTAACATGCTCCGGAAAAAGGCCATATCTGCGTCTGAATCGTCCACATTTTGGTCTTTCGTCTTTGTTCGTTTATTTTTATTTGAAAAGAACTCATACGCCGATTTATTAACGTCACTTAAACTAATCTGTGTCTTTTTTGGTAGTGATGGGGTAGTACGTAGTGGCGTGAATCCTAAATTAGTTTCCTGCAGATCAGCTGCATTTGAACCGGCAGACATGTTTGACGATTCGTTTTCATCATTATTATCGATTTCATCTGTATTGATGACTATATTGCTTTTGGAGGGTCGGGATTTTAAAAAATTGTCTAAAAAACGTAAGGATGATGATAGGTAACATTCTTTTACTGGTTTTGCAGCGGAGCCAGACGGAGAAATTATGCTTCTCTTATTCTTTGAGTAACTAGTTCTGATGTTTTTCCATCTATCTTTTCACGCTTTAGCTGAAACAAAAACCAAGAAAATTACTATAACAAGGACATGGAATTTAATTAAACACTTTTTAACGGATTCAGGTCGCGTTAATTGGACATTTTATAACTAGGTAACTATCAAACGTTTCGAGTTCTGTACAGAACCCCCCGTGGTCACGGATGACTCATCTCATCCATCGACTTAAATCCGTTAAAAAGTGTACAATGAGTAATAGGCATGGAATTTACTTAAATTCAATTCATATACAGGGTGTAATGGACGGTCTTCCGAAAACTTTAACCATGGCTTCAGACCGTCACCCTGAACAACGCGTTGTTTTTGCTAATTTCGCCCGGCTAGGAATGCAAAATACCCCTATGTGCAACGTACAGCAATTTTTCGCCGGAAATAAAAAAAAAATTCGACTCTTCATACAAATCTGGCATGTCATTTGTAAAATTTGTATGGTGAGTCGAAATTGTTTTTATTTCCGGCGAAAAATTCTTGCTGTACGTTGTTCAGGGTGATGGTTTGAAGACGTGGTTAAAGTTTTTGGAAGGCTGTCCCTTACACCCTGTATAAAAGCAAATAAAAAGATCATTTTTTCCGCAGTGCGCGGATTGTAGTATATTTTTCTATTGTTCACAGAATTGCGAATTTTTTTCGCACCGGATTTTAATCGTAGTGCGCGCTAAGCCTAACCCTACTGATTTCTTTTGTTACAGATATTATGCAGATGGATGCAATTTTAAATCGCTTTCTGGATATGTCTTAAGAGGCGGAACTACCGTTCAAAAAATTGTACAAGAAACTTCACGTGTATTGTGGGAATATTTACAGCCAGAATTTATGCCAATACCTACAAGACAGAAATGGCTTGAAGTTGCTCAACGTTTCTACACTTTATGGAATTTACCAAATTGCATTGGAAATGTAGACGGAAAGCACATACGAATAAAAGCACCAAGAAATTCCGGCTCGACTTACATAAATTATAAGGGATATTTCTCTATCGTATTGCTGGGAGTAGTAGATGCAGATGGACTGTTTTTAACGGTAGACGTAGGTGAATACGGCCGCAACAGTGACGGGCGTGCATTTCGAGTTAGTAACTTTGGGCAAGCTATGCAACGAGGAGACCTCAATTTACCAGACCCAACTCCGTTGCCTCGAGAAACTGAACTAGTGCCCCATTATTTCGTTGCAGACGAAGCTTTTCCTCTTAAGAAAAACTTAATGAGACCATATTGCCGAAATCAGTTAACAAACGAGAGAAGAGCATTTAATAACAGATTATCAAGGGCACGAAAATCAGTGGAATGTGCATTTGGTATGATAAGGACAAAATTTTGCGCCCTTGACACATCTGTTTGCTGCGACCCAGAAAATGTATCGACATTTTCTTACCATTATAAAAGGTATGTGTGTATTGCATAATGTTATCCGCAGCTGCGATGGGAAATTTTCGGAATCATGATTTATAAATCGTTTAATAGGAACAAACATTAACGTGCAGCAACCAATGGAAGATCCAAATGTCATCAGAGAATATCTTACCACATACGTAACAACTCGATCTCCAATTCCATTTCAAAATAGACATAATGTTTAAATTATTTAAGTAAATAAAATACATTTCTATTACTGTACTCCGACTTGGTATAATCGTAAAGGGCTGGATATTGTTCCACTAACTCGCAGAACTGTACATTAAAATCAATATCATCACGCATTTTTGGGTTGGTAAATACTGAGCATACCGTATCACAAGCGACGTGCTCCTTGCGTGACTCACGAGAACCGACTGCTAGCGACGCGGCGCAGGCAACGAAACGGCGTGTCTGCGCCGCGTCGCTTCAGTATAATTCAAAAACGTCGCCTGCATACATTTTGTATGAAATCGTTTTGAAGCGGCGCACGCCTGCGCCACGCCTGTTCCACGCCTGCTGCCTTACGTCGCTTGTGTATGTTTTAGGCCTTAGGGCATAGACCTGGACGCATTATTGCATGATGCCGGTAGCATCGACTGGACGGGCATCATGGAGAGTTCATGTATCAACGAAATGGTTCGTATTTTGAACAGCGAAATACTTAGCTTATATGATTGTCACGCCCCTATTCGTCGAGTGAAGGTTAAATATGTTCCGGCTCCTTGGCTTACTCCTGCCATTAAAGATGCGATGGCAAGTAGAGATAGAGCCAAGAGAAGGTTAAAACGCTGTCCTTCCGAGCGCTATCTATCTGCGTACAAAATGTTGCGTAACCGCTGCAGTCGTGTGGGTAGAGATGCTAAGAAACGCTACTTCCACAAATCGCTCGACAACCGCAACTCTTCTGAAGTCTGGAGGTTTTTAAAATCTGTCGGCATTGGCAAGACTCAAGTTGTTTCTGGTAGCGACAATGACGTGTGTGCTCTTAACAAACATTTCTCACTCCCTCCTGTTACGTTGGATCCGCACGTCAAGTCTGTTACTTTAAATAAACTTTCCTGTTTGCCTTTGCCTCAATGTTCTTCCTTTGAATTAAGTCCTGTGAGTGAGATTAAGGTCAAAAAATCTATTTCTGCTATCTCCTCGTCTGCTGTTGGTAATGACAACCTTTGCTTACGAATGATTTCTCCTATCCTTCCCACATTACTTCCCGTTTTGACTCTCATTTTTAATTACTCTCTGTTTTCTGGTACTTTTCCTGAGGTCTGGAAACAAGCCCATATCATCCCTTTACCCAAAATCTCTAATCCGGTTGCACCTACCGACTTCAGACCCATTTCCATCCTCCCTTATCTTTCTAAAGTTCTTGAGCACATTGTCCATCAGCAACTCACGGCCTTTCTTTCTAGGAATGATCTTCTTAGTACTTTTCAATCTGGTTTTCGTCCTGTAGGCTAATTCACGTAACTAAAAAAGTGCAGTTGCAGTGCAGTTGCAGTTAAGTTTCGATCAAAACAACGCTTTTCGTATTCTCTACCGCTGTCAGACACGCTCGCGTCAAGTTCGCGTCACGCGCGCGCAATAACGGCATTCCACAGTTCCGCGTCTTTGGCGCGTGCTTTGGAACGCAACATGATCGGTATTCTGCTATTCGTTTGACGTCTCAAAATGACAGTAAAGAAGTTTAAATTCGATCAACGTGCAGTTTCGGTTAAGCACAACATAAGTTCTTCATTATTACTTTTGTTGGCATCAAATTGTATTCTTTGTAAATGTAAGTGTTTAAAATGGATTATTGTATGTAGACAAGTTAACTACAAGTCGTTTTCAATGAAATTCTAAATATTTTTTTACCTTTTTAGTAAATATGAGTTTCCAACTTGGTTTGAGAATTTTATCCCTCGCTGCCGAAGTTGATGACCGAGAACGTCGTCAAGCCAGAAGAAGACAAAGGTTTTCTGTGGATCCATTCCGTATTCCAGAACGGGATTTCCAGAAAACCTATCGTCTGAGCAAGAATATGACACGTCAATTAATTACGAAGTTATCAACATGTATTCCGAAGGAGAGAAGGAAAGATGGTTTGAGTGTACAGGCAAAGGTTAGTCAAACCTGTTTATCTATAGTGATTTAATAAAGCTGAAGAGTTTGTATGTTTGAATGCGCTAATTACCAGTGCGCTAAGTACCAGTCAATTTAACATTCCTTGAATATCATTAGATCATTATTTTAACATCACGCTGACTCTCAGAAGCCGAGTGAAACCGCAGGGTTCAACTAGTATTGAAATTAAATAATGCAAAATACTATAATATTATATTTGACACTAGGTAGTCTAAATAATTGGGTGACTTTCAGGTTCTCATAACACTAGCTTTCTTGGCCAGCGGATCTTATCAGACTCTGGTGGGCCAAAGCAGGTGGCATGGAGTATCACAGCCCACTGTGTCGAGAGTGATCCGGCAAGTCACAAAAGCCCTTAATAAAAGAAACTTATTTACTAACTATGTTAAGTTTCCCATGACAAGGGAAGCCCGTGATGAAATTAAAAGATGGTAAAATTTATATTTATGTACTTTTAGAGATATTGTTAGTATAATTATTTTTATCTTTGAGCAAAATATCTGTTTTTTTTTCAGTTTTTATAGAAAGTTCAAGTTGCCAGGGGTAATTGGCTGTATTGATGGCACTCATTTTGCCATTATAAGACCCAGCCAAAATGAAGAACGTTATTTCAATAGAAAAGGATATCATTCTCTCAATGTGATGATTGTATGTAACCTATTTACCTATACTTAATCAATCTTAATCTACTTTATTTAAAAAACAAACAATACTTAGGTACATAATAAATATTATGCTTATTATGAAAATTATTGTTTTAGATATGTGATGCAGATCTTAACATTTTATGCATTGATCCCAGTAAACCTGGGGCATCCCATGATTCTTCAGTATGGCGTGATCACCCATTACAGCCCTATCTTAACCAAAAATATGATGAAGAGGAAATATTTTTGCTCGGTGAATGTCCTTCCTTAGTATATTAATTTATATAATTATGTTTATAATAAATATTATGAATAATTATTTTAATACTTATTATTCTTCCAGGTGACAGCGGTTATGCATTGAGGAAGACAATGATGACCCCAGTGTTAAACGCAATACCAGGTTCCCCTGAAGAACATTATTATAAGCTGCAGGTCTCAGCCCGCAATACAGTAGAGAGATGCATTGGTGTCTTGAAAGCTCGATTCAGGTCTGTATTTGAGTAAAACTAGTTTTCCCTAAGTTTCCTTTTTGTAATTATACTCTTTCTTGAGGCCCATTTTTTTTAAATTGTATTGTTAGGTATTTATTATAGTTTCTAAATGTTTTTGTTTCAGGTGTTTATTAGCTGCACGCATGCTTCACTATGATCCTATTTTTGCAGGCCAAATAGTGAATGCCTGTGCGGTATTGCACAATATAGCAAACAAGGCACGATTACCAGTACCACAACTGACACATCAAGAGCGTGAGCAAGAAGAGAGAATGCGTGTACGGCGTAGAGCTGCTGAGGAGGATGTGCGTACGGAGAGCCTGAATATTCTTGCTCAAAGCAATAGGCGGCCAAACAGAGACTTATTGGAAGGTCGGGCTGTCCAACAGGCTCTTATTAATCGCTTGTGGCTACATAGGGAATAAGGAGTCAGAATTCCACATAATACCCTTAATTATTTATTTTAAAATTATGTAAACATTCTATATTTTATATATAAAATCTGCTGTTTCAATCATCACCATCGTCGTCTGAAGAAGCCAGCCGCCTCCGCCGTTTTGCCTAAAAATAAAATTAATTCAGTATAGGTTCTACTAAGATTATAAACATAATAACAATAACATTATATAGTGTAAAGTCAAGTCAATGTGTGTGCAAATAAAATAAATTTTATTACCAAGGAACTATTAATATTTTCTAGTGCTTCTGCTATGCGGCACTGTGCCTCTGCTATGCGGCACTGTGCCTCTACTGATTTATTTGCTGCATCAGCCATTTTGCTCATGGCATCAGCCATCTTATTGTAGCCTTCAGCCACAAGCCTCTCTACTTCAATTCTGGACCTTTCTAAATTGGCCAGCGTATTTTGTGCCTGGTCCAGTTCTGAGGATGGAGGAGGCGCTGCAAAAAATAAGATATTAAAAATGTACCTGAAAATCAGTTAATAGGTAAAAAAATTACCTATAGATTTCATTTTAATTTTTCATTACATTATAGTGGATTAT
Organism: Noctua fimbriata; assembly: GCA_905163415.1. Lineage (NCBI taxonomy): Eukaryota > Metazoa > Arthropoda > Insecta > Lepidoptera > Noctuidae > Noctua > Noctua fimbriata. Next base: position 3,927,450 of record LR990929.1, on the reverse strand, counting down.
GTAATGTTATGTAATAATAATAAAGTGAAAATATGTACATTGTCTACGACGGCGACGTGGATTGTTGCTGCGACGCTCTCTAGTTGCACTAGTCTCTTGATCACTGAAACAAAATAAAAATATTATGTTATGGATATCAGGCTGTTATTTATTTCCTAAATATGTAAAGTTACTATAATTACCTTTCAGTATGTGTGATGTCTTGAGGTATTGCAGGTGTAACATCAACAATAATATCTTCATTTCTGTAAATATATATAACATTTATGAATATTAACTGGTTAGTAATAGTTTTTGCACAGCTAGAATGTTAACTAGTACTTGACATAAATTGAAACTTACATATTAATACTATTGTTGGGTGTAGGTGCATGTTCATCTGAAGGTAATGGGAATGATGTGGGAAGTGCAAGCGTTAGATAACCGGGCAGTGCAGGCAACGGAGAATTGGGAAGTGCAGGCAACGGAGAAACTGCGTGGGGTGCAGGCTAGCAAAGCAAAAAGAAAAACCACTCACTGTGACTGAGCATAAATACAATAAAGATAAGAAAGGTATTCCATAACTTACCAACAAGGGATTTATTTGCACCTCATTTTGGGGCGTGCCACTCCTCCCCACAGCTTCAGTGCCTGCATCAAGCAGAGCAGCAATTCTCTCATCCAAAGGGGATAAAGAAGTTGGTACACCTGGCCCTCCACCTGTACCCCTTTGATTATGCCGAATCTGCTTTATGCGGTTGAGTAATCGGCACTTATAGTCGGTATACCACTAAAAATATTACAAATCTAGTTATTAACCCAAGTATAATGTACCGATATACATAGGTACAATATCGATAGAATCTAACAGACCTTGCTCCACTCTTTGGGAGTTCTCTGATCCCCGTCTGCCTCGGCATTTAATATATTAGCGCACTCTGACCAAAGGCGTGATGTGAGGGCACTCCCCTCTCTAGACCTTAGTCTGCCACGGGCGAGGTCCCTGTGGCTCTCCAAGTATTCCACCAGCAATTCAATTTGCCGCACAGAAACGCGTTTGCGTGAAGCCATACCTACTCAAGAATCCTGAAAAGAAAACTTGTATGAAAGGAATTTAAACTGCTACTTCATCGTTTCTTTAACTACATCCTTAAATATCATTTTATTCATAATCATTTATTATTATAATATAATACATGCTTACCGTCAAAGTATAATAAATCTTTTAAAGTTTTCAATTTGCACCTGTGATTAGCACTGAGTCTTGGATTTCAACTTTTGTGCCATTGGCGGGTTTCCTGTTATTTTGACAGGTTTGGTTTTATGGGGCAATGATAGACCAATATTCAGCCTAATTTTAACAAAATATGTGGTTGATTGTGAATCAAAGCATAATTGTTTGTTTATATAGTAAGAAAAAGCACAAAAAACTCTACCGGGGTATTATTTTAATATTATAATAACGTCATATTCATTGAAATGTAATCGATTCTATTCGATTATTTAGTGAGTAATATTTTTTCTCTCATATGGCCACACCATAAGTAAGTTCGGTAGAGTTTGGTTGTCGTACAGTTGACGTGCAGTTCACGCGCAGCTTACGCGCAGTTCAAAGATTACAAGAATACCGTTTATTACTCGAACTTGAACTTAACTGCAACTGCACTACAACTTCATCGGCGCGTCATAAAATTACGTGAATTAGCCCTCTGGTCATAGCACTGTAACGGCTCTTTTAAAGGTTATTGACGATATTTGCTGGGCTATGGACCACAAGTCTCTTACCTTACTTGTACTTCTAGACTTTAGCAGCGCCTTTAACTCGGTTGATTTCGACATCCTTCTGGGGATCCTTAAATCTCTCAATTTCTCCTCCTCCTCTATTGGTTGGTTTGACTCCTATCCTCCTCCGATTGGTACCCTCTTAGCGCGGGTGTCCCTCAGGGTGGCGTTCTCTCTCCTCTTATTTTATCTATTTTCATTAACTCTGTCACCAAAGTCATCTCTTCCTTCTTCCATCTCTATGCCGACGACTTGCAGCTTTACCATCATTTCTTAAGGGAGGATGCGGATGGATCTGGATTTGATTAGTGAGTGGTCGCGGTCCTTTGGACTGCAAATCAATCCTAAGAAATCTCAGGCCTTGATTATCGGTGGCAGGTATATGCGGAATAGGCTCGATATTGCGTCGCTGTCTCCACTCAGGCTGAATGGAGTTCAGATTGATTACGCAATCAAGGCTAAAAACCTGGGGGTGACAATGGATTCCTATCTGTCTTGGACTACCCATGTTGCTGATGTTAGACGCAAAGTGCACTATACGTTCCACTCATTGAAATGCCTCCAGAGCTTCCTGCCATTGAACACCAAAATCTCCCTTGCGCAAACTCTCATTCAACCTATCATAGACTACGCCGATGCCTGTTATTTGGATGCCACCGAGGAGCTTTTAAATAAACTTGAGCACTTGCAAAATATCTGTATTCGTTTTGTTTTTAACCTTAAAAAGTATGATCACGTTTCTAACTTTCGCAAAATACTCAAGTGGCTCCCAATTCGACTTCGCAGGAACTCTCGGATATTGTGTCTGCTATTTAACATCCTCCATAACCCTAAAACGCCATCCTATCTGCGGGAACGTTTTTCCTACTCCCGTCCTTCTGATGCACCTTGCAGGTCGCATCTTAGGAACCTCCTTAAATCCCCTCCACACTCTACCGACTTCTACTCCTATTCCTTCACGGTACACGCCGTGCGGCTGTGGAATTCACTTCCGCCTGAAATTAGGGACTGCCAAACTCTTGCAGTTTTCAAAAGAGCAGTGAAAGAACATTATCTTTCCATTTCGTCAGAGTTTCATAAGTATTTATTATTAGTTATTTTATTGTAATTACAGTATTGTTATGTTTTGTCTTTATATTTATAAGTATGTTAGTATATTCTTATATTATTATGTTTAAATAGTTCTGTTTTGTGTTTTATGTATTCCATTTTCTCTTCTTCTTTTACACACTATGTCTACATCTCTTTTTTTTAGTATCTCCTTTCGCAGGTATGCTGGAAGAAATTTCTTTAGAAATAAGCATCACCTTTGTACTATTTTCTGTTCCTTTCTTCTTTTCTGTATTTAGTGTGTACATAAACTGTTAAATAAATAAATAAATAAAAAAATCATCATATAGACGATGAGAATTGTCACTAGACAAAAATGGCAAGTTATTCACGAGTTTACTTTTAAATGATTCCAAGCGTCTTGCAGTTTTAGGGTTAACAGTGATATCATTTTTTGCCACTTTGATGTTTTGGATTTCGATGGTAATCATTTGTCCGCAATGATCAGAGTCTAAAAAATTTATGATTTCTTTATGATTTGGAATAACATCAGTATAAATATTGTCTAGGCATGTGGCACTAGTAGGCGTTATTCTTGTGGGCTCCGAAAATAGGTTAACGAGATTGTAGGACTGAAATAGACTTATAATTTTACTACATGAACCAGAGTTATCTAATAAATTTACATTAAAATCACCACAAGTGATAATTGACTTGTTTGTGTTACAAATCTTATGTAAAACTTCATCCATTACCTTCTCAAAGCAGTCATACAATCCCGAGGGTGACCTGTACACACTTAATATAATAAACTGCTCCAATTCTATACAGGCTATTTCAATGATGCGTTCAACAGAGAGGCTCACAATGTCCTTTCGGTCTTTAAATTTAATCTGGTTTTTTATTAAAATTAGTGAGCCACCATGCGCCAGCATTTACTCTGTTGAATGAACTACCAACCTGGTGATTACAAAAACTGATTATGAACTTCTGTAATACAAAGGATATCAATATTATTAAAATTCAAAAATAATTCTACTTCTAAGTCTTTGTTCTTAAGTCCTTGAATATTCTGATGCACCAGGTTGATACTATTTGTTTTTAAACTCTTTTTATTAGACTTAGTTTTGTAAATCTGTATATTATTGCCAGAGTTTACCTCTGTTGTCCTATTCTCTACCAAATCATTCACTGAATTATTTAACATGTCATGGCATTGCTCAATAGAAGCAATCTGTTTAGCCAAATTATTGGCTGTAATATAAAAATAATAAGACAACGACGCAGCTATCTGTCGTTTACAATACTTACCTATCTATTAGGAATCTATCTTTTGTCAAATAAAAATTATTACCAACATAATTGTTAGTGTCAATCAAATGAAATAAATTATTATTAAATGTCAAATTATGTAATGTTATATTAATTTCAAATCTTAAGAGATTTTCTTCCTGTGGCAAATTTTGGCTGTATGGGAATGTGAACATTACAATTTTTCTTAAACTAAGGCTATTTAATGATCTATAATATTGGAGCAATTCTCCTTTGTTCACATTACCCCTATTACCAACAAGTATCAGAAGTGTGGAATCCTGGTTGAAGTTGTAATTAATAATTTTTGTCATGATGTCATATAAGGAACAACCAGGCATACAAAAGTTAATAATTGAATGTCCCGGATACTTATTTGTCAACAAATGGCCTAAATCCTTTTCAATTTCATCAGATAAAATAACAACTTCTTCATTGACAATCTGTTTAGTTAAACTATTAGTAAAACTATTAGAAATTTTTAATGGTAAACTAGCACAGGACTGCGGAATGATCGTATCACATACAGACAATGAATGGGCCGGTGTGGGTTCAACAGATGGTGGTTGGCAATGCTCACAGCTGTTAGTTTGTGTACTAACCAGCTCATTCATAGCCAATACGTATTCTCTCATTTGGTGTTCAGAGGCGGTATATTTAATATTAAGAGAAGTAAGTTTCTCTTGTAGGTGATCAATTTCACATTACAAGTTCTCTGTGTCTATTTGGTACTTCCTATTACTTTTATCTAAGTTTAAAGAATACATATCTAATTGTTTTAAAAGGTTAAACCTTTCCCTATTTAATTTTACATTTTTAGGAAAAAATTTTTTTTTTTTTACCATTTTCTTAGTTTTAATTATGTATTTGTTTATTTTAATATATTTTTTTAGTTTATTCTTACTAGTGATTACTTGCACTGATTTATTTGTCTTTAAATCGTCTTCACCTGTCAAATCTATAGTGTAAGGTTGGTAATTATGAGAAATCATTGACGGAGCAACAGGCACCAGTTCACTGAACAGACTTTGGTTCAATGAGGCTGTGATGTTATGATTCATTGTCTCAAGTGCTGATATTTGACTTCTAGCCTCATGTAGCTGTTGTTGTAAATGATGCTTGTGACTCAGAGCTTGTTCATACTCAGCGCTACACTGGCTGAACCCATCCACAATGACTTGGAGCCTATCCCGGTCTTCTGTGGCATCAGTGAGTTGAGTGTATAGCTGAGCCATTTCATTTATTAACTTATCATACCTTTCATGGGCTTCAAAGAGCACCCTTTCATTGTCATCTATTTCCCTGTTTAGCTGGTTACAGGACTCTTTACACGCCTTTAGTTCGCTCAAAGCCTGATTAAGTTTGGACTCTTCGAGGCGAGCGCGGGCACTGCGTGTCATAATCATGATTCAGGAGAGAGAGAGACAAGATAGGTAAATAAATAAATAAGTGTGGTAGAATTGTGTCGGAAAAGAATAATTGAAAAGAAAATGAAATTAAGTTGAGTTAAATGAAATTGAGTAAAGAAAAAAGAAGTTCTGTCACCGAACCAAACAGGGTTATGTTTACGTTTCAAAGGTCATCGGCATCAACAGGTAGCCGTAATAAAAGTAATGCAGTTAATATAACGCAAATTATTAGAACCTTAACAATGTACTATCAAGTAAAATAAGTTGTATTGTACCTGATATTAAGATGACAATGCAAGATTTCTTAAAACGGTAACTGTCAGTTTCACAAATGAGTTTTTTACACTTAATTTACGTTATTTCAACACATCTACACTATAACTCATTATATACTTGTTATGAACTTGTTATTTTATAAGAAATAGGCCTTATTAATAAGGAAATACAATATTTAAAATTAAAATTAAAGGGACAAATTCAAATCCGTCTACTCGCTTTCGCGGTCCGAGAGGAAGGGGGAAAGAAATGCTTACGTGCAGAGTAAGGTGACTTCGATTTTACCTGAAAAGAAATTTACATTGGTGGATGGGCCAGAGCTTAATGATATTAATAATTTAGCTGATCCAAATTTCAATAAGCCTAACAAAATTGACATTTTGTTATTAATAAATAAATTTCGAATACGGTAGAGTATTCCATAACAGTATGTTATATAAAAAACTACAAGATGAATCATTGAATTTGCCACAGCCCTCTGCACTGCCAGGTAGGCAAATGTTAATGCCATATTTTTCATTGGCGATGAAGCTTGCCCTCTTATGCAAAATATGATGAAGGTTTACTCTGGAATGCATCCCAAATGATCTACTAAAAGATTGTTCAATTACCGACTCTGTAGAGCTCGGCGCGTAGTTGAGAATGTGTTTGGACTACTATCGTCAGTATTCCGTGTTTTGCGAAAGCCTATATTATTGAACCCCGATAAAGCTAAATTGATTGTAAAGTAATAATAATAATAATATAATAATATTCCACAACTATCACACAACGCCGTCTAGTCTCAAGCTAAGCAGAGCTTGTGTTATGAGTACTAGACAACTGATAAACATACTTATATATTTCTAAATACATACATATATAGATAAATTACACCCAGACACGGAACAAATGATCATGCTCATCACACAAACATTTGTCCTGGGTGGGAATCGAACCCACGACCTCCGGCATAGCAGTCAGAGTCACTGACCACTAGACCAACAGGCCAGTCAAAGTGCACATGTCATTTGCACAATTTCATTAGAAGGAATTCAGAAGGAATATGCTTACAAGAAAACATCTCACAAGACAATAGTACCAGTGATTATAACGAGGGCCATGCATCATTTCTTCCGCTTGCAAATCAACATCGAAACTTATCAGAAAGTGCTTTTGCAAAAATAATGAGAGATGAAATTGCTGAATACTGTTCTCAAGAAGGCGCGTTGGAGTGGCAAAACTAACTCACCGAATCATCAACGGGACGTGGTTTATTCCTATCCAGCATAAATTGTAAGCTTTGGTACGCAAACCACGAACTTTTGTAAATTTCATCTGCTCCTGTAAATGTAAATAAGAAAAACAATTTAAAATAAAATTCGTCTTTTTCATTTACGTAATAATTTTACCCAAACTGAATATATCTGCTGTGCTATGTATATTTGCATTTATAGTCATCACTAACCTTTTCCAGTGCCAACACTTTTTTTCAATCTTCATTTTTTCTCTTCGAAGAGAAGCTAGAAGGCTTGTCATTTTTTTTCTGCAGTCATCAGCAGAGATCTCCATTTCGGCAGCAATATCTTGCCACGCGTCGTTTTTTAATATTTTATTGTAATGTTGAGCGTGATTAGGATCCCATAAAATTACATGATTCCTCTATTTTTCAATAAACAATAAAGTTTTTTCACTATCCCACGACATAGTTGAATAGAAAATAGATAATAAGTATAAATAACGAGCTAATGCAATGCACGTGTAAAATCACAGCGTCAACTTGAACAACTAAACGACCGCGCGGACCGCGTGCGTCTTTCGTCCCTCTCCCTCCGCGTCACCCCGCAACCGCGCATCGCCCGCACTCGTGGCTCGACGAAATGTTACACCAATACGCTCGACGAAATGTTACACCAATATGCTCGTTGGTTTGTAACAAAGAGGCGAGCGTGCTCGACGTTTAGTTCGTAAAAGGATGATACACTAGAACATATCATAGAGCGGCTCGTTGTTCTGTTACAAGTAAATGTTATAGTCTATACTCACCTTAGCATACGCCGCGGTTGTTTACATCAGAGTCATCGATGCTGTAGGTCGTGTCCACTGTAATCTGGTAACTGCAAAAACGAAGGTGGCTCCAATTAAACAAATCTCTATACCGCGACTGGAACTATGTGGTGCAGTTTTAGTTACCAAATTACTTTTAGAAGTGCTCGTATCTTGAATATCCAGAAAGGCAACTTACATGCTTGGACAGATTCAACGGTCGTGCTGGCTTGGCTTAGCGATCACCCGAGTCGATGGAAAACCTTCGTCGCAAACCGGACGTCTGAAATTCTTAATGCCCTTGATTCTACTCAATGTCATTATGTCGATATGAAAAACAATCCAGCTGACATTTCTTCGAGGGGTACATCATCCACATCCTTATTAGACAACTCGCTTTGGAAACATGGACCGTCGTGGTTGCTTGCGGATACCATAGAATACTGCAGACTTAAGGCTATAATGACTAAACTGGAACTAAAATCTGTCAAGGTACATGCAGCACGGATAGACGATCACCCGACTGAACTGATATGGTCCAGATTTTCATCATTCCGAAGATTGATCAGGACTCTCGCCTACTGCAGATGATTCCTGAAAATAAAGATAGCCACAGAATCACGGACAAGGTTGCCACCTTACCTTTCAGCTTCTGAGATTGCGGACACCACGCATTGTTGCCTCAAGCAAAGTCAAAAGGTTTGGTTTGAGACAGAAATAAAGGCAATACAAGTCGGAAGAGACGTTGGCAAAGGCAGCGGTTTGACTTCCTTGAATCCTTATGTAACGTTTAGTTAGTGGTAGGTAGATGTAAAAAGAAAGATTAGTTTTTTTTAAAAAAAAGTGTATCTTGCAATTATGTAAAGTAACGGCAGAGCAGGGAGTGAGTTTAAAAGAATATCGAGCGCGTGTCAGGTTCTTTCCCGCCTACAGAACACCACTATCCTGCGGAGGGGCGTGGAGTAGTGCGTGGAGGGGTAGCTGCTGATTCGGTCAATGAACTCAGGAGGCAAATAGTAAAATTATCTTCAGCCTTGCCTTCAGAAGACATTCTAGAATCCCACCTAGAACCTAGTGATGATCTGAGGGCAGTGAGGGAATCTTTACTAAAGTCCCACAATAATATAATTTCACTAAAAGCTAAACTGGATAAAAACCTTTTTACACGCACGGAAACCTTACTCCATCACATCTATCATCGCTTGAATAGAATAGACTACTCTTCGGCTGACGTTGCTGATGCTTATAAAAATTGCCGTTCACGTTTCAATTCCCAATATAAAGAATTGACGTCATTTAAGATACAGTCTGCACACGTGCCTCAAGTCACGGATAGTTCACCAGACCCTATTCGAGAAAACATCAATGTTTCGGTCAGTTGCGAGCGCAAGCTTTTTTCGGAAATAGGAAAACTCAAATACTCGGGTAAAACTTGCGTACGTTCGTTTATCCAGAGGGTAGATGAATTTATTCTGAGTAGGGGTATACCTCAGGAAAAAATACTTTCTTTCGCTTACGAAATTTTCACTGATGATGCCCTACATTGGTATCGCTGTATAAAAGATAATGTTAAAACTGGGATGACCTTGTCACTTTACTTAAGCAGGATTTTAGTCAAGATGATTACGACTATAGGCTGTTATCAGAAATCGCGCGTACGCAAGGTGAGCTTGAGAATATCACTATATATATTTCTATAATGCACCCCGCATCACGTCTGGGTAAACCCTTATCTGAAGAGGACCAATTAGAAATTTTACTACACAACATTAGGCCCTGCTATGCTAGTACTCTCGCATCTTCTCCTGACATGTCAGCTATAGATAATTTGCAAAAAGTGTGCAGGAACTATGAAAATACTCAGTCTATCTAGGCTTAAACAGTTTCGGGAGCCCCCCAAAGTTAACGCTGATACGCTTGCCCCACGTTGGGCGCCACTGTAACGTTTAGTAAGGGCCCTCGCCCACGGGCGACTTTTTGTAGCGATGCAGTCGCGATGCTCTCGCGCGTAGCATCGATACAGACGCGAAGCAGTCGCTAGCTGTGTGCCCGCGCCCACTGGACCAGATTCAGTCGCGATGCAAACGCGATTCGGTCGCGATGCAAACGCGATTCGGTCGCGATGCAAACGCGATTCGGTCGCGATGCAAACGCGATTCGGTCGCGATGCAAACGCGATTCGGTCGCGATGCAGTTACGATACAAAAATACCTTGGATCAGTACAGTTGCAAGATGGACTCCGTTGAGGCAACATTAGTCACGTTGTCTTTGGTGCTGCTTTTACGTAAGCAGCCGAAGCGTAGGCAACGGAAGCAGCGTCAATATTGGATGCATCCATTTATTACCCAGAGATTGCTTTGTGGACATCATGTAACAACATTCAAACAACTCAAAAATTATGATCTTAAATTCAAAAGTTGTTATAGAATGTCATATTCGACGTTTTGTGAATTGCTTTCCATTGTAAAACCAGAGTTGACACGCAGAAATACAATGATGAGACAATGTATATCAGCTGAAGAACGACTAACCATAACTTTAAGGTAAGAAAAACCAAATATTATATTAATTATCTTTTAATGGTTCATTCAATGGCACAGTGGTACTGAAAGTTGTATTATATAATGTAATACGTGGTGTTGTCCACATTTAAAAAAAAAAAAACTTAAACAGGTTTGTAATTTCTTAATTTTTACTTTACGGTGAATATAGATTTGTGATAATAGAATCTTGTGTAGAATCATCATTAATATAATTATATTCATCATCATTAACATAATTATATTCATCATCATTATATTGCAACGAAGCTGCAGTATTGATGTTGGTACTAGCAGGCGTTGGCAGCGTGTTGTTGTTACTTATTAGTTGCGATTGCGACACGCTACTTTCAGTACTTGTACGAGCTGTTGTGTCGTAGCTTTGATATCCAGACTGATATCCATAGTGACTGACGTATGCAGACGTCTGTGCCCTATTGTTATATTTGCGAAGCAAATTTATCATTTCGGCTTTTGCATCGAGTTTATATTCTTCCTTTATGGAATGAAAATGTGGAAAAAGAGAAAGTAAAAAATGTTGATCTGGATGTTGAATGGTTGGCGTGACTTTGTTCAATTTTTCAGTCAGAATTTCGTATAATTTGTTTTGTGCATCATCACTTGTTTTAAGCTTCTTTGATTTTGGCATTACAAAAGATTCCAAACAATCTTCGGAGTCGGTTCCCTCAGTAACTGTAGGTCGACTTGGCGGTCTGATTTCGGTCAAAGGTTGTAAAAATGACAATAATTTATAGTACACATACTGTTTTCTCGGTTTAGCCCCGGACCCACTAGAACAGTTCTTTTCCTTTGCCCGTTCTCTGTTGTAGGAATCTTTTAAACTTTTCCATTTTTTCTGGAGTTCCACAGCTGAAAAAATATATACAAGTTTAATCAACAGGACCTCATTTGATGAAAGTAACAAACTACAACTGTAAAGTGCCAACACAGTTATATCAGCCAATCGCGTTGCAGGACCGCACGACGTGATTGGCTGATATGACAGTATTGCCACTTTACACTTGTAGTTTTGTAGCATGTAACTTTCGTGAAATTAGACCCAGGCCATAAATATAATGTAATCTTTAGTAATTTATATTCTTTTTCAGGTACTTAGCAACTGGATGTAATTTCACAGATCTTCATATAGATTTTAAATGTGGACATACTACTGCACGTAGAATTGTTAAAGAAACCGTAGAAGTAATATGGAATAAATTAAAAGTCATATCCATGCCAGAACCAACAGAAGAATCACATTTAAAAACCGCTGAAGGGTTTATGAAACATGCAAATTTTCCTAACATAATTGGAGCAATAGATGGAAAACATATAAGAATTATAAAACCATGTCATACCGGCTCAGAATATTACAATTACAAACATTTTTTTTCCATCGTGTTGCTAGCAATATGTGACGCTAATTATAATTTCATAGCTATCGATGTCGGATGCTATGGAAAGAGCTCCGATTCAACAATACATGACAGCAGCGAATGGGTTAAAAAAATACGAGAAGGAAATTTTAAAATACCTCAACCGAGACCTATATGTAACAATGGAATACCTATACCGTTTTCATTTATTGGCGATGAAGGATTTGCCTTATCCGAACACTTGCAAAGACCATACGCTGGTAAACATTTACCACGAAATAAGAGAATATACAATTATCGCTTGACACGCGCAAGGCGTTATATTGAATGTACGTTTGGTATATTGAGTAACAAATTTAAAATTTTCAACAGGCCCATAAACGTTAATGTTGATTTTGCTACGAACATTGTTAAAGCGTGTTGCGTATTGCACAATTTCATACGTAAGCGAGATGGGTACCAATTTGATCACACTCTGAGTATAATTGGATTCCAAGATTCACCTGCCAGTGATAATTTACATTTAATTAGAAGACGAAGATCTGAACTAAGTGGTACTGCAATCCGAAATATATATACTGACTATTTCACCGGTGAAGGTTCTGTACCGTGGCAAGATTCAAAAATTTGAAAAAAGTAACCAATAAAATAACCAGCAAAGGAGATCATCTTGTTTATATTTTTACTATAGGTACTAATTATTATCTCCTAAACGCGTGAACCAATTTACATGATTCAAACGAATAAAATGGTTTTAGACCTAGACCTTTCATTTGACACCAAAATCGTTAAGATATCTCAACAAACAAAAAATCACATTTTCAAGTTGCTCTCGTAATTATCTAACATGTATGTGAAACGCGTACAAACAATTCTTTTAAAAACTATCTTATTAAACGTTCACAATTAGCGCAGTAGTATTATATTCAATTTATCAGGTTCTTTCGTTGCGCAACTGTATGGATTGTTAAACTGTGCTAATACTAAAGTTAAATCATCGATCACTAATAAAAACTAGATAAGTGATAAGTACAGTGATAAGTGTGATAACAATTAAATAATGTTAATATTAATACTTACCGAAAATATGAAATTCCATCCTTTTTTAGCGTCCTGGATGTGTGATTTTTACAATGTTTAAACGAGCACGGCATGTTTACCGTCGGAACGTTCGAATGCTACTAGATTAAAAGCGCAACCCAAATGTTCGAGTGGGCGCTCATTCGGTGAGGACATTTTTTGTCACCGATTGTGTAGGTATCTAGTTTTTTATTAGTGATCGATGAGTTAAATAAATAAATAACTTACCACAATCATTCTTTTCTTTGTTGGTTTTTTCTCCAAATTCTGCATTAAATAATTCATTTATCTCTTCCCATGCCTTCCTTTTTGCAATCTTATTCGAATACTCAGGAAGACGTGAGTCCCATATTACAGGACGCTCCTGAATTGCCGTAATAAACGTTTCAGTGTCAAATGACTCCATTTTACGCCTGTGACGGACAATAGCATGCACTCTGGACCTGTCTGTGTTGCACGTTGCACTGATGCCGATTCCCAATCACGCGCCGCGCCACACTCCCGGGGAGGGAGTGTGGCGTCCCGGCGGCCTCCGTTCTCTCTACCGATGTCGTCCGACGCGGTCGCGCGTTTGTATCGATACAATCGCGATGCAGTAGCGCGTTAGTAGCGCGACGCGGTCGCGCGTTTGTATCGATACAATCGCGATGCAGTAGCGCGTTGCAAATGCGACTAACACGCGTTAGAAGTGATGCTGTCGCGCGTTTGCTAAACGCGCGACTGCATCGCTACAAAAAGTCGCCGTGGGCGAGGGCCCTTAGTGGTAGGTAGATGTAAAAAGAAACATTAGTTTTTTTTTTTTAAAAGTGTATCTTGCAATTATGTAAAGTAACGGCAGAGCAGGGAGTGAGTTTAAAAGAATATCGAGCGCGTGTCAGGTTCTTTCCTGCCTACAGAACACCACTATCCTGGGTAGTCAGGCAGCTCGGCAGCGGACAGGCGGGTAGGTGTACAGCGCGCTAGTAGATGCGGGACGCGTAGCTAAGTGCAGAACACGCAGGCACAGGCACGTAGGTAGACACAGGCACGCAGGTAGGCACAGGCACGTAGGTAGGCACAACGTTACACTTACTTGGATGATAAGGACTTGATGAGGGTAGGGGGTTGAATCCAAAATTCGCAACTAAGTGATGATATGAAACATTCCATCATAGTTCCTCATCAATCCCCTTTGACAAAATTGCTCATAGCGGATGCTCATGACCGTGTACTGCTTGGCGGACCTCAATTAACAATTAATTTTTTTCGGTCAAAATATTGGATTGTTCGTGGCCATAAGTCCTACAAAAGCTACGTATGTCTGTTCGTATGCATGGCGACCCGCGCTGTGCACACAGATGCGGTCTCTAATCTTACATCTCAAGGCTACATTTAAACGTTTTGTGGGCTAGACGGGGTCATTGTAGTCACCTTTACAGTGACAATGGCACCAACTTTGTAGGGGCTTCAAAGGAGCTTAAAGCAATGTTTCGCGATGAATGCGCATCTCTTCCCCGAGAAGTCGCTTCTGTATTGGCTAATAATGGAACCGAATGGCATTTCATCCCGCCCCATTCTCCTAACTTTGGAGGTCTGTGGGAGGCTGGGATCAAAAGCACCAAGCCTCAAACGAGTGATTGGTGAATCCACACTAACTTTTGAGGAGCTGAGTACCGTCTTATCCCAAATTGAGGCTTGCCTGAATTCCAGACCTTTATCACAGTCTAGCGTGAACTCGTCAGATCCAAACCCATTGACGCCAGGACATTTCTTGGTCGGTCAGCCACTGGTAACAGCACCAGATTATGATTATGAGCACGCGACAGTCAGTAGCTTGAGACGATGGCAATTGACACAAAGGATGATTCAATCTTTCTGGAAACGCTGGTCTCAGGAGTATATAACTATGTTTTTCCAACGACACAAGTGGGCTAAACATACGCGCGATCCGAAGGTTGGTGATGTTGTCCTCGTAAAGGAAGACAATTTACCACCTGCCAAGTGGTTATTCGGGAAGGTAGTTGAACTACACCCTGGCAAATGATCGTTCTAAGTACATGGTGTCGTTTCATTTCTCCAAGACTTTCCGACCCGTCGATAATCAGGGCGAAAGAGATCTTCGATTAAATAACCCGTTTTCACCGACATCCCCTAAGTTTATGGGATTCCCTAAGCATGGATAGGGGGCCGATAGGGGATGGTTTCTGTTTCACCAGCATTTAGGGGTCAGTTAAACGTTAAAAGGTCCCCTAAATTTAGGTGGTCGAAATTTGGGCCCATAAACCGGCACATACGTAAGTGATCTCTCAAAAAACAAAGATGGATTCTGATTTCAATGAACTTTTTGAAAATTAAGAAACTGTTTCTACAATATAAACGTAAATAACAGCTGTAGACCAAAAATATATCGGTAACGACAAAATTACATCGATATTTTTGATGAAACTGACTTTTATCGGAGATAAAGGTCAAGTAAATCTTCAGTGTTGTATTTGTTGGAAAAGATTAAACGCGCCTTAGAGTTTCCTGGTAATAGGTGACTTGCCCTTAAAATAAATTAAACCTCGTGGTACTTTTCATGGTAACATGGTATTTTTTCGACGATACTTTAAATGAAAGTGATACCTACCTACCATACACTTGTTAGGCTGGTACCTAATTACCTATTATTAATGAATGTTGTCCGTATGGTACCTACAATAAAATTAAAGCATATTTTTTTCAGAAATAATTCTGTATCTCCAACGAATCAGTTATTGATAGCATTGAGGTTTTATGCTACGGGTAAACATTTGTTGGCCGTGGCGGACATGGGTGTGATCAGTGTGGCTACTTGCAGTCGAATAATAAAAAAAGTGTCTGCAGCAATAGTGACTACGTTCGGAAAGTTTCCAAAAGTTTCCTGAAACCAGTGAGGAACAAGAAAAAGTGAATATTGCAAGGTTCCCTAATGTTATTGGATGCATTCATTGTACACATGTGAAAATACAATACCTTTTATATATTAGTTAAAATATTTGTTGAAATTGTGAAATTAATGTTTAAATATTATTACGATTAAACTCCGCCCCTAAGACGAACCACTGACCAATAAAATGTATGTATTTTTAAGGTGGAGATGATGCAGAGCTCTTTAGAAATAGGAAGGGCTACATGTCCATAAATGTACAAACAGTAGCATCAGCCAACTTGTTAATAAGAGATGTTGTGGCTCGTTGGCCCGGTTCAACACATGACTCATGTTCAACACATGAGCTATTTAAAAAATTGCAACACTTTCAGAAATACAAATTTTAAAGAGGAGACTATTCTGACAGCTATTTACTGGTTAACAGCGGATACCCATTGAAGGTAAATAGTTAATACTACAAATATAACCCTCCTTCGGGAACATCGGGTAAAAATGTAGCTTCAAGTGAGCGGTTATTCTGCCAGTTTGTTAATTTTAGAGTAGGTAACAGTCGCACATTATGACTAGAATATATATGAATCTATAGAAATAAAACAAGTTAGTATTTAGGTAGGTTTAGTCTAAGAATGACTGATTCGCGAAATGACTACATGGTCTATAATTGACCAATTCTTGAAATGTACAATTCTTTAAATGACTGATTCTATAAAAGACCGATTCTTTTAAAGACCGATTCTATAAATGACCGATTCTTCAAATGACTGATTTTTCAATTCTATGAATGTGTGTGAATATCGTAAATAAAATGCTATGTAAGGGTTTGCAAATCATATATTTCAACTAGTTTAAAAAAATAACTTGTATAATGCCACGTACTACATTTTGTAGCGCAAAAGTAAACATTTATTCGGTTTCTTTTCAAAAAATCAACAGTTATCAAAAAGTCATGAAAACTATTATCTAAAAATCAACAATTATTAAAATTAAGAAATAAATCACTTAGGAATATGAAGTTGAATATAAATATTTTTTTTAAAAAAGACTATCATTATCAAAAACTAAGAAACAAAATCACTGAGGAATATGTGGTTATAATGTCACGTACTACATTTTGTAGCCCAAAAGTAAACATTTATTCTTTTTATTTTAAAAAAATCAACAGTTATCAAAAAGTCATAAAATCAATTATCAAAAAGTCATAAAATCAATTATCAAAAAATCAACAATTATAAAAAATAAGAAATAAATCACTTAGGGATATGAAGTTGAATATAAATATTTCTTTAAAAAAAGACTATCATTATCAAAAACTAAGAAACAAAATCACTGAGGAATATGTGGTTATAACATCACGTACTACATTTTGTAGCCCAAAAGTAAACATTTATTCTTTTTATTTTTTTAAAATCAACAGTTATCAAAAAGTCATAAAATCAATTATCAAAAAATCAACAATTATAAAAAATAAGAAATAAATCACTTAGGAATATGTAGTTGAATATAAATCATTTTTTTAAAAAAAGACTACTGATGTTTCTCCATTTTTAATTTTTTTTAATACTTTTTTGTACTTTTTATCAAATAAAATATAACGGTTTCGGCGATTTTTTCGTGAAACCTGGAAAAGAGTATCCCTTAACCTTATATCACAGTGTTTGGCTTCTTGCTTCAACTTTTGTATAAAGTAAAAGAGACTTGGTTTTTTCGGTATCAATACATTTAATCTGTGATGATAGCCTTCTAATGTGTTAGTGGTGCGATGACGCTGGTCTGCACAACTCAAGATGGACGGACTTATTCTGTGCCATTGTTTCTCGAAATAATTCCCAAACTGATGCATTGAAGGGACCGCTTCTATTTTTGACAAAATTATTTGGCGACCCTCTGGAATATTAGCAGCTGGTAACAAAGGTAAAAGGTTGGCCATACGTACAATTTGCCTTTCTTCACTTGTTGTTGTAACATTCAAGTCTTTTGCTTTTTTCCATACGGCCTTCTGGTAGTGAAAATAGCACCCACTGACCACACACTGCGGATAAACTGCCTTCACTGCATTCATCACAGCAACTTCGTAATCGCATTTAAATTTTTTAAATTTGATTCCATAACTTTTTATTATTTCAAACAATCTGATATAAGTGGATTGCGACTTATTTGGTAGTAATGCATATAAAACGGGAATCACGTTAGTTGTGTTTCTATCCGAATTTAGGTCTATGTGAATACTAAATAATTGATAAAATGGCCGTGGTACGCATTTAAATGTGCCATCACCAAAATGTTGCCGTGCCTTACGAAACATTTTTTTCGCTAGTGTTGTCATAAACACCAATATTTTTCCAGTAGTACCATCTTCCGTAACAAGGAAGTTTTTGCGTAAACCTTCAGGCACAAATACACTATCCAGTGTATTAAAACTCAATTTTTCGTTTTGCAAATACTTTTTCCTGATATTATAAAGACTATATTTTTTGTTACTAAATGTTGGATAAGCTGTGCTTGGTTCGGCAGCGGATATATCCCTATTAAAATGCTTCTCAAACATCGGTTTTATCGGTGACAAATCCTGGCAAACATCTTTTTTCAATTTGTTTATTTTTACCAATATTTCATTTTATCATAATCAGGCTGGCATTTATGCTTGGAACAACGTTGAATTGTAGTCAGATGTGAGTCCACTCTAATTGTTGCACTGCACTCCTTTCTGTTTACACAGCGCCAAAAAGTACTTCCATCGTTGTTTCGCCTCTTGATCTTGTTATATCGGTATCCATTGTATAAAATAGTATCAAACCCTTTTTGATTCTTTTCTATAATAAAATCAGGGTCCTCCATTGTAAACACAAACACAAACTCGAAACACAATTAAAAAATCTGTTGGTAAATAACTCTCAAAACTTTTTAAGTATACCCGCATTATTTTTCATCGTCGCTTGACCCAACTACGTTCCGTGTCATCTTGTAACATAGGCAATATTATAATATTTATTGTATCGGAATAAAAACCAATTAAACAATATTATATTATCATATTAATTTACTTACATCCATTATTTCCTGTTGTCTTTTTGCATAATGCATATATATATTTCAGAAATAGCGCCATCTATTAGCCACGTCGTTGATTCATGCATACTACTATAGTTACCTAATAAGATTGTTCGAAATAATAAAAAGTTATTGTACCAAATTTAAAAAAATCAAATGCTTCTACGAATTTGCTGTGATCAATGCAATGCAAACCCTTACATAGCATTTTATTTACGATATTCATACACATTCATAGAATTGAAAAATCAGTCATTTGAAGAATCGGTCATTTATAGAATCGGTCTTTAAAAGAATCGGTCTTTTATAGAATCAGTCATTTGTAGAATCAGTCATTTAAAGAATTGTACATTTCAAGAATTGGTCAATTATAGACCATGTAGTAATTTCGCGAATCAGTCATTCTTAGACTAAACCCAAACAAATTCATCAGATTGAAGTTTCCACCTGTAAAGTTTAAGTAATGTTAATTACCAATAAAGCAGCAGTTATAAATTATTTTTTTAACCTCATCTTTTGATTCCATTTGTGAATCCCACAACAAGAGGACAGCAAAAATACAATGAGGCTCATATAAAAACTAGGAATGTGGTGGAAAGGCAGTATGGAGTCTTAAAACGACGTTTTCCTGTCTTAGCCATTGG
This sequence comes from Noctua fimbriata, assembly GCA_905163415.1. Classification (NCBI taxonomy): domain Eukaryota; kingdom Metazoa; phylum Arthropoda; class Insecta; order Lepidoptera; family Noctuidae; genus Noctua; species Noctua fimbriata. Next base: position 3,908,039 of record LR990929.1, on the reverse strand, counting down.
TATAAGATTAAACTTAAAAAATGCTATCAATGTAATTATTGCTTGCTGTGTCTTACACAACATGTGTATTTTAAGAAATGAAGAGGAACTAGTTCTCGATATAGAAGAACTTATTTCAAATGGGCAAATAACTAATTTCACATCAAACATTACATCCCAGAATGCATACGGGCTTCGAAGAATACAAATTACAAATTATTTTGATAACTTGCAACATGTAATAACATAATGTTACAAGTAATGCTCTATTATTGTAATTAAATAAATGTTTCTTTTATGACAAGACATATTTGATTTAAAACTTCTTTTTTTAATTCTAGGTCTGTTTTCGCTGATTTTATTTGTACAGCAGACAGGTTTCTCTTAAATTCAATTTCTTCTTCCAGCAATTTCTTTTTGAAATCTTCAATATTATTTTTTATGTTATTTACCCCTTGAAAACCTGAACATAAGGTGGCCACAACTTTTGCCTGTGATGGTTGGTTTTGTTCTTTAAAAATAGGCCTACGCCTTTTCCAAAGAGGAGTTGTTGTGATACTTGGAGTGTTTACTTCTGTGTCATCGTTTTCTTTTAAGTCATTTAATGACTGCTGAAAATTCAATTCAGCATCCAAGGTTATTGTCTGCGATTTTTCATTGGCTTCTAAATCTGTGACCGTTGGTATGGTGATGATTGCATCCGAGTCTAAAACATCAGCAGTCAAGGCTGCAGTGGTATGCATCAAATCGCAGACTTGTTCTAGAATAGGGTCTGTTTTAGTGGCTGATGGTCTTCCACCCGTTCCAGTCGAGCAACTCCTGTTTCTCGAGTTGTATATTTTTGCTTCACTCTTCATTTTCTCCCAGACTCTTATTAATGCATCTTTACTCCTAAAATAATATAACGTGTAACAGAAAAAACGCAATTCCTGAAAGTAGTTGGTTCAGAATCGGCTTCTGAATCGATTTCCGTCATAAAAATAGGTGTTAAATTTTGACGGAAAAATCTTTTAACCCCTTACTGCATGGATTATGAAAGAGATGAAATAAAAAATATTTTTAGCAAAAATGTGTTTATTTAAGCTTAATTAATGAGATCAAATTAACAAAAAAAAAATTTTACTTATAATTCAAAAGTTATTAATTAACGCCATATATGGCTTCGTATGCATTCTAGACATATAACCTTCGGCCAAATTTGGCTTCGTATGCATTTAGGACCAACGAAACTATGAAAAATTTTATTCTTGGTGAAATTCTTTGAAACAATTACGTTTATCATTATAACACAGATAAATATTACATTTTTCACATAGTGTGAAAGAACGAAATTTAGAGCAATTTTGACATATTTGACGGGCGTTCTTCATCCAAATTGGAAAATGGCCAATCCCATCGGTTCGCACGGACTCCAAAGGTAAGTCTTGATGTCGAGCTGGCTTTTTTCGTGCCTTTTTTGCGGGAACCGGAGATTCAGGAAAATAGGAGGGGGTACCACCCCGGCTGGATGTCGGAGTTCCAAGAATGCTCGATGGACGACCACGTTTCTTTTTCATAACAGCTTTTCCAGCCTTTCGCATATGTTCGGAAACGGCCAATTTGAAATCATATAGTGGCATATAAGAGTCAGAATTAATTCGGCGCCATAACAACCAAGCATTGACAAGGGTCATGTCCACTATGTGAAAAAAAATCCTCTTGTACCATTGACGAGACCGCAAATGGATTCTATAATAACCCAGCATAGAATCAAGCAGGTCTACCTCCCATATGCTGGTTATAAACATCCACAGCTTGAGGTGAAGGTATGTAAACATATTTTTTATCTTGGCGAACATAACGCCGCTTTGTTGTTGTGGGTTCACTTCCAACATAGGCCGAAAGAAGATTCACATTCTTGTTATCGAACCAGGAAACTAAGGTCAACTTCACATTATCTATGACTGCTACCTTTTCTGCGATGCTACCGCGCCCTTGCTTCTTTAGTTCCTTTTCAGAAGGCATGTTCGGAATTTGGAACACGATTGAGCCGCACAGTTCCTAACGGAAGTAAACCTTTTTTATAAAGATACACTTGAAGATTTGGGCTATTAAACCAGTTATCGAAACAAACTTTATAATTTTGATGTTGTGGAACTGTCGATGTCAATCGTGTGACAACATTTCTACTAATTTGCAAGTTGGAGGCTATAGGTATTCGAGGTGTACCACTTGATCTTTTTAAAAACTATCTTAGTAATGGGACACAGGCTGTAAAAATTGGTAATAACCTTAGCGCTAAGCTTAATGTTGTTTTCGGTGTGCCGCAAGGATCAGTACTTGGCCCAACATTATTTTTGATTTATGTAAATAATCTTTGTGACATTGAATTACCCGATTCAGAAGTGATCACTTTTGCTGACGATACTGTAATCTTATTTCAACAAAAAACATGGAGTGATGTCAAATCGTCCGCCGAGATTGGTCTTAAAAATATAATTGAATGGCTTGATTGCAATCTGCTTACATTAAATCTTAAAAAAACAAAATTTATAACATTTAGTATAAAAAATAATAATTTGCTACCTGCCGACTTTAATTTAAAAGCACATTCCTCTAATTGTTCTGCTGCAAGTATTTGCGTGTGCCCTGTCTTATCTCATACTAAAAGTATAAAATACCTTGGAGTTGAGATCGATGAAAATATAAATTGGAAACAACATGTTCATAATCTAAAATCTCGCATTCGTAAACTTATACCGATTTTAAAAAAAATAAGAAACTTAAATGACAAAGCTACGAACAAAACTGTATATTTTGCACTGTGCCAATCGATAGTAACTTATGGTATCTCTGCCTGGGGTGGTGCTAGAAAAAGTACTCTTATAAAAATAGAAAGGGCCCATAGATGTATTCTAAAAGTTATAAATTTTAAAAAATTCAGGTATCCTACAACTGCGTTGTACAAAGAGTTTGGAGTCCTAAATATTCGCCAACTCTTTATCAAAAAAATTGTCCTGAGACAACATCTCTACGAGAAACCTGTTTCCAAATCTCACAGAAGAGTGCTTGAGGTATATGACGTCCCAGCATGCAAAACCACTTTTGCACAGTGTTTCTCTTATTTCTTGGCTCCTCTATTGTACAATCGCATAAGTAAAATTAAACCTCTTAAAGATACAACGAGATTTGTGTGTGGAAGGGCACTGGATGAGTTTCTGAGTAACCTGGATTATGAACAGACTGAAAAACTTATACAAATATGTCAGTAATATTTTATTTATAAATATATGTATATTTTATTGAATACTGATAAGTACTAAATAAATTTATATAAACAATAAATACATTACATAAATATGTAAGTGAGTAATATATATAAATATATATACTATAAAGTAATCATTATAAATTGGAGATAAAAGACAAACAATACTTGAATATTATACATACTTACATATACACACGTAAATACATTTGGAAAAAAAATACTTTATAGTTATAAAAAAAAAAAAAAAACAAACAAATACAACTTTAGTTAATTAGTACCTTATGCTTTTACTCTTAATCATATTATTTTAGTTTTAGGAACAACTATTTTATTTTTATTTTGTATTTAACACGCTAATTACGAAGGCTGTAGCCGGAGGATGGAAAAAAATACAAAATTTATTTGAACTTAAATTTAATTACAGAAATTACAATGTAAAATATTAACTAAGATGTCGACAGTTGACCGATGCTGTGCCAAAAGTGACGATTTCGCGAAGGCCGCGATGTACGGTGCCGGGCTGCATCACGTTGAGCTGCGTCGGCGACTCGTGTCTCCGCTGTTGCAATCCGCGGTAATTAGGGTAACGCGCGATCAGCGGTTCACGTGTTACGCGAATATGTAACACCTCCCCCCGAAGATAAGCAACTATTTCGAAATCTTGTGTGAGAGAGATGATGAAATGTTGCTGTGGTCAATTTTTATCTTGCTGGGACTGATTCCATGCGATTCTTGAATTTCAGCATAATTTCCTGGAGATGTTGCGTCATCATTTTGCATTGCTTGGTTTCTTTGACGGCGTATCGCTCGATATCGTCGGTACGTCAGTGTGATAATGAGTACACTTGCACCGGTTAGTATCAGATAGATTGGAATTGTAGTATGGTAGAGAGCTGGATCAACTACTTCATTGAGTTTTGCTGGTGCCTGTTGCATGATCTTTGTGTTAATGGAGTGCAGATTTTCTAGATTTGCAGAGTTTAGTATGATTGGTGATTCGCTCGACGTCTCTAAATCTTCATTAATTGTGGGCAATTGCATAATCTCCAGAGCGAAACCTTTGATGTGATTGTTAGAGTTTGCTATAGTAAATTCGGGCGTTTTGATGTGGCAATTGTAGGGGATGATCGCCAAATAGCTTCCTTCCAGGGTTTTATATGTTTCTTGTCCGCATGATATCTTCACCTTGGTTGGATGTGGGAAACTGATGGTGTAATGCTTCTCGTCGAGTTGTTCTACAGCTTCTTTCTTCAATGCGACTGAAGACAGTTTACAGAATGGGAGAAGTTCTTGCTTGGAGATCAGATGCTGGATGCAATCGGGATCATCTCGGGCCTTGTATTTTGATTTAGCTTCACAGAGGTACAGAGAATTTACCTTCGGGCATTCAGCCTCCATGTACATAGAATCTTGACCAGAAATCGCAATGAAAGGTGAGGTTGGTAAAAGGATTTTGTTATTCTTGTTAGGGACAGTGGACAGTTTATAAAGGTTATAGATTGGAGGGAAGGCAATCGGCACCTTAAATACTATAACTATCTGATTATCTTTATAAAAGTAGCCTAGCTTAATTACGTCATAATAGTCTCTTAATTCTAATTCAAGGATCTCATCGCCTGAATATAGAATCCTTAGTTTCTGTATCATGTTCTTAATTTCAGCTATATTAACTACCATGTGCGGTGTGCTTAGTGCGCGTATAAAAGCTAAAGTATACTCTAGTTTATGGAGTTCTTCGGACAAATTATCTATGTTATCACTTAAGATAATTAAGTGTTGAGCCATGTGGGCGTAGTGGATTAAATCAAGATTTGCTGTTGTACTATTTATTATCCAATTTAAAACATTGCCTATTAACTCTTGATTTTTAGTTATATTAGTTAATAAGTTGGCATTTTGTGAAACCCAAGTTTTAGATAAACTAACATGTTGATTAAGTTGAGCTTGAATCCTATACTCATTTTCCTTAAGGATTTTTATGGCGTTGTCGTATTTAATTGCATCAGTTTGATCAAGATTACCGGATATACTTTTGATTACAGAACCGAGGCCATCAATGAGTCCTCTTTTATAGCGATTATGTTCAAATGACTCTAACTGGGCAGATATCTTAACTAGTTTGGATGTAAGGTAATCCATGTGCGGTTCGAATAATAGAGATGTCTTATTATTTAATGTGTGTCTAACATCAGTCATTCTGGTATTAACTGTATCTATTTGAGATTGTATACTATCGAGGTTGACATAATTGAGAAAAGAGTGATAATGGGAAATGATGCGCGTCGCTCCTAGATTAAACGGAAGTATTCCAGGGCCGTTCCCTAAAGGATCAATCATTACTTCTTGTCCTTGCGTCATTTGGAGTAGTAGTAGCAGTAACATCCTGTAACAATACAGATTCCTTAGGGCTTCTTTTAAGACGAGATTTTGCAACGGGACCTCGCTTCTTTCTGGTGTAAATATGTATGGGAAGGTCGGCTAGGACTATGTCTTTGGTAAAACGTGGAGCTAATTTTTGTCTGCTAGCTAACGGATTGCGGACAAATACTTGTTGGTCAGGGACATACTCTTTTTCAGGTTCGCGGTCCTTATTCCTGTTTTCAGTTAATTCAGTCCGATGGTGAAGAGAGGTTTCGTTTATTATATCGTAGACTTGTGTTAGTCGTTTTTTGTGGTCTTGTAAGTAATTTTGCAGTAAATGTTCCGATAAATTTAAATCTAGGGAATCACGGGGATCAAAGTGTCCTGTGATTAAGTCTATAGGCCTACATTTAGTGAAGCTGTGTATTGAGCTGTTGTAACCTAAAATTGCATAGGGCATGAGATTTACGGCAGGTTCATTATGCTTTTCTAATTTCAGGATTCTGAGATGTTCGAGAATAGTAGAATGGAAGCGCTCTACTATGCCATTATCGTTAGGGGTATGTGCAAGTGTTGTAGGAATAAGGTTTACTTTTGCTTGTAGGAGTTTTGGGTAATAGAAATACGTGTTTGCACTATGCTGATTTATTTGCGACTGTTTTAAAGGACGATACTTCTAATTTAATACGATGGCACACACACATGCATACGTACTTGCTAAACTACTTTACACACACACAATGATTCTAACTCAACATACCGCCCACCAAAGGGCCTATTTGCCCTTTAACAAATAAGTATCTTAAACATAACTAACAGGGCAGTGACTTACATATTCGATAATCAAGCAAGTTTACATAATTAATCAACACGATAAAAAAAATGATGATTCAATGTCTATTGGTAAATAACACAACTTATTAAATGGTCTTTGCACAATACTATCACCACTCTTTACACTGTACACACGCGTCATACCGTCCGTACCAGGATGTTTGGCCACTATACGTCCCATCATCCATTTACCCGGAGGGAAGTTATCAGATTTTATTAGCACAATATGTCCTTTATCAAACTCCTTTACTTTGTTGTGCCATTTCGAACGTTGTTGCATTCTAGACAGGTATTCGTGCTGCCATCGGTGCCAGAAGTCAGTCAATAACCTTTGCTGATGTTGCCATCTTGACAAATGACTCATTGGGATATCTTGGAGGTCTGGTGTCGGAACAGTGATAGGGGTTTCACCGATAAGAAAATGACCGGGGGTTAGTGGTTGAAGGTTGTCGTTGTCCGTGTCGTCTATTATGCTTAGAGGCCTAGAGTTGAGGCAAGCCTCAACTTGACATAGCAAGGTGTTCATCTCTTCGTAGGTCACATGATTGGTTATAATTCGTTTTAAGTGGTGTTTCATAGACTTTACCCCCGCCTCCCATAATCCGCCCATGTGTGGGCTATAGGCCGGGATGAAGTGCCACTTAGTTCCATCTATAGCTAACTTTTCGGCGATTGGACCTTCGAATTGTAACTTAGCCTCAGCCCAATCTGCGGCAAGTATCTTATTTGCCCCAACGAAGTTCCGTCCTTGGTCGCTCCATAACTGAGCGCATCTTCCGCGTCTAGCTACAAACCTTCGGAAAGCTCCGATGAAGGCATCTGCCGTGAGGTCTCCTACAAGTTCTAGGTGAATCGCCTTTGTCGACATACAGACAAAAAGAGCGATGTATGCCTTATTCGTCTTTGCTCCCCTGCCTCTAGACATTAAAATCTGATACGGACCTGCGAAGTCAATGCCGCTATTCAAGAAAGGTTTAGCAGGGGTAACTCGAACTCGAGGTAAGTCTCCCATTTGTTGTGATCTTGCGTTTAGTTTTGCACAAATCAGACATTTTTTTATCTTGGTTTTAACTAATGTCTTTACTTTCAGGATCCAGAATCTAGTTCGCAGGAAGCATAACATAGTTTGAACTCCGCCGTGCAACGTCTTTCGGTGAGCATCGGCGACGAGGAGAGCCGTAAGATTGTTATCACGATTAAGAATAATCGGGTGTTTGCCATCTTCATTTAGGTCAGAGTGACGCAGTCTCCCGCCCACCCTGAGGATTCCATCATCATCCAGGTAAGGTTTTAAATTGTTTAATTTACTATTCCTTTTAATTTGTACCTTTGTTTTCAGCTGCTGTATTTCTTCTTCAAAGCTGTCCCTCTGTGCTACTCTTATGCAGGTTTTCAGCGCTTCATCTAATTCCTTCGTGCTTACAGGTAAGTCTTTGTTTTCTAATTTTCTTCCCTTTAAAAATCTTTTGCAGTACAGTATTACTTTAAGTAGTTCTTGCAATGTGTCACATTTATCAAATTTTGTAGCTATACTTTTCTCATTGGCAAGCTTTAGATTAACTTGTAATGTTTCCTTTCTTTCCAGATCTGTGATCATCGCCTTCGGCCTGCTGTAGTGGATTTCTCCTTCTCTCAACCACTCTGGACCCTTCCACCATAATTCATCATCTTTCAGGTTTAACAAGGACTGTCCTCGCGACGCAGTGTCCGCAGGATTTTCAGGAGACTTGACGTGATACCAATTATGATTGCCGATGTTGTCAAGTATTTCAACTACTCTGTTTCTCACGTACGTGTTCCATCTGGTAGGATCACCGAATAGCCAGGAAAGTACAATAGTGGAATCGGTCCATGCGAATATCTGACAGGTGGGTATATTCATTGCTTCCCTTAACTGTTTCAAAAGTCCAGCAAGAAGTACAGCTCCACTAAGTTCCAAACGGGGTAATGATTGGGGCTTAGTCGGTGCTACTTTCGTTTTAGCCGCAAGGATTGATGTCTTTACGTCACCCGTGGCGTTTCGTACTCTAAGATACGCTACAGCTGCGTAAGCTCGAGATGACGCGTCACAGAAACCGTGGATAGTGACGTTATTCATTATAGTTTCAGTAGTATGAAGCCACCTGTCTATTTCGATATTAGGTAAGTATTGACGAAAACATTCTCGTAGGCCTTGCCATTCAGCGGCAATGGTTCCGTCTACTTCTTCATCCCATGTTACTCCTTGCATCCATAATCTTTGAATGAGAAGTTTTGCAGGCAAAACCGAAGGTGCCAGCCAACCTAATGGGTCAAACAATCTCTGTAGGTCAGCTAGGATTGTTCTTTTTGTAATGGTCTTTGACGTTGCAGGTAGGTTCAGGCTGTACTGGAATCGATCCTTGCCCATGTTCCAGTGCAATCCTAGTGCTCGTGTGATTCCGTCTAATGTTATGTCTAGTTTTACGTGAGAGCTTCTTTCAGATTCTTCAAATTCTTTAAGAAAGTCAGCGTCGTTAGAACACCACTTTTTTAGTTTAAACCCGCCTTTCTGTAGTATGGCGTCTATTTCCTTGGCTACCTTTATTGCATCTGATAGATTGTCTTTACCAGACATCATGTCATCCATAAAGTAGTCGCGTCTTATAATTTCCGCAGCTTCAGGATAGTTTAGTCCTTCATCTCTAGCTACTTGATGCAAGGTCCTTACTGCCAAGTAAGGAGCAGAAGCAGTTCCAAACGTGACTCTGGTAAGACGGTAGTCTTTGACAGGTTCTTGATCATTAACTCTCCACAGTATTCGTTGCAGATCTCTGTCCCTTTCACTAACGACAATTTGAAGATACATTTTTTGGATATCAGCCACGAAGCAAATTTTCCTCATACGCCATCTCATAATCAGACTTCTCATGTCATCTTGTATCTGTGGTCCTACCATCAGTTCCTCATTGAGTGATACATTGTTTGTTCCCCTTTGAGAAGCGTTGAAAACAGTTCTTAATTTAGTCGTTTCTTTCTCTTCTTTAACTATAGCGTGGTGCGGTAGGTACACAGATGGATTGTTCATTTCTTGTTTTGGTACTTCCTCCATGTAATTCGTTTCGTAATCTTTCATGACTGTAGCATAGTCGTTCTTAAGGTTTGGGTTATTCTTGAATCTTTGTTCTAATTGATATAATCTCTTTAATGCTATTGTTCTCGTATCTCCTTGAGTTGATAGTAGCATGTTTGATTTCTTTGGTAACGTCACAATATACCGTCCGTCTTTATTTCTTACAGTTGTGGTCTTGTAGATTTCCTCGCACTTACGTTCCTCTGGTGTGGGTTCTCGTTTGTCGTATGGATCTTGTTCCCACATTCGTTTTAGCATATCATTTAAATCAAGATTGAGGTGCATGACGATAATTTCATCTCCAGGTAGTTTGTTTTCTACGTTCCCAAACAGGATCCAACCCAGGGTGGTGTTTTGAGCACACGGTGTTCCTGGAGGACCTTTAATAACTTCACCCTTCATTATTTGGGCACAGACGTCAACACCTAGTAATAAATCTACTCGACATGATTTATTAAAACTTGGATCTGCCAGAGTGAGTCCTTGCAGATGCGGCCAGGTGCTGGTGGAGATGGTTTGTGATGGTAAGTTGGCGGTGAGTCGCGTAGACATGATGTACGTTTTGATCTTCAAGTTGAAACAAGCGTCGTGTCTGGAGAGTAGTTCGATTTCTGCAGCATGTTTAACATTCGTTTTGGTTGAGCCGACTCCAGTGATGGTGCCATTAACCGGCGTTCTCTTCAATCGTAACATCTGGGCCGCCCTCTCACTCATAAATGTGGCTTGGGAGCCATGGTCAATCAGCGCACGGAGCACTGTCACTTGTCCCGATTCGTAATTTCTTACTGGTACAAGGGCTGTGGCCAGTAATGCAGTGGACAAGTTAGCAGCGACATGCGATGAAAGTGTAACATTGGTTTCGGTTGATTTTGCAGAATCTTGATGAGTTTCAACTTCTTTGTCTGGTTGGTTCTTATTGTCTGGTTGATTTGATGACGTCATGGGCGTGGATTGATGCGTGAGCGTGTGATGACGTTTGTGACATTTACGACAGGACATCTTCAGGCGACATCTATACGCTGAATGTCCAGGGGCCAGACAATTATAGCATAGGTTTTGTTGTTTCAGGTACTCGCACCTCTCTGTTGGATTAAGTTTGATAAACCTCTCACAATGACATAATGTGTGGTCTTCCTTACACATAGTGCAGCTTCTTGGTTTTGAAGAGGCCGTAGCATTTGAAGTTGATACGTGAACAGCGTATTCCTTTCCCTTAGGTGTAGATTTCTCTCTAATCGGAGGCGTGACAAGCTCGAGCGTGCGGAACTTCGATTGTAAGAACTTGTTGAGTGCATCCCATTTAGGTAAGTCATCGACATTATTATCGTAAGCAACATCTTCCCATTCACGATGCGTCTCTGGGTCCAATTTTTGAACAACTAAAAATATTATGAGCGGATCCCAGGAGCTCGTTGACAAATTCATGTTTTTTAGTGCATTCAGACATTCTGTAGTCGTATCCAATATCGATTTAATGTTATTTGCTGTTTGCACAGATATCTTCTTCTGGGTAAACAATCTTTTCAGTATTGAATTGATAATAATGCGCTTGTTGCCGAAACGTGTCTTGAGCATACTAAATGACTCGTCATAGTTAACCTCTGTAACTTGCACGTGCTTCAAGAGCGACAGGGCTTCTCCCGTAAGACTGCTTTTTAAATAGTGCAACTTTTGTACTTTATTTAATGTTGGGTTATCGTGCACTAATGACGTAAATAAATCTTGATAAGCAGGCCACTCATCGTAAATACCTGAGAAGGTTGGGAGTTGAATCCTCGGTAACTTGACTTGCACTTCCATTGATGAACCAGAACCACTGTTGTTATTGTCAGCTTGCATAAGTACCGGCGGCGACAACTTGTTGTGTGCACTCAGTAAATCATTAAGATCGGCTAGCAAACAAATATACATGTCGCAGATTGCTAATGGAATGTCAAGCGTTTATCATAATTTTGATTTAATTTGATTTTTGGTATGGCAATGCTTGAGTGTGTTTAGTCGATTAAAGTTATCGTTTGTCATTTTGATATTGAATAAAAAGGCGGTAGACTTGTGCAGTTGAATTCATTCAAATTGAAATCGTGGACGAACGACTAACTTGGCTAACCTCACTACATTCCATTTTATTTAAATTCAATCCGATAATATTTCTTCAATCTTTTGTTATTTTTTTATTGTAAAGTGTTTTAAACAGTAAAGTTTAGTGTACCAAACAGTGCCTGTGTATTATTTCACGTCGGACTCCACGTTCTATCATGACCGACCAACAAGACAGCGAAAACATACCGCATCTGTCGTCATCAGAAGTGAGATGCCCACGTGCTTCCCGACCCGAACCTGATGGAGACGAAAAATGGCGCATGATGTTCGAGCAACAGAACCAAAACTTTCTCGCGCTGTTGCAAGCAATGTCACCTGCTTCAAACAAGAAAGTGCAGTTACCTGAGTTTGATCCCGAAAAACCAAACGTCGATGCACGTGCGTGGGTCACCACCGCTGATATGTGCATGGCAGATTATGAGCTGCAAGGTGCATCACTCATGATTACTTTGAGCAGGGCGCTGAAGGGCCAAGCATCGTCATGGTTGTCACAGATTTCGTTTCCTGGTATGACATGGAACGAATTCAAGGAGTTATTTGTTGCAAGATATGATTGCCCTGAAACACCTGCCGCTTCCCTTATAAACCTAAACAATAGTGCACCAAAAGAAGGTGAGTGTTTCGCTGCTTATTCTTCACGTGTGCTTACGTCATTAATGTCACGCTGGAAGAACCTGACTGTGGAACAGATAGCAATTTCTACCGTGCTAACACACATGTCACACCTTGATCATCGTGTTCAGCGGCTGGCATTCACTACCGACATCGACACAAGATCTAAGCTACAACAAGAACTCCGTGCGATGTCGTTCCTGAAACGCAAAAACCCGTTTAACCAGGGTGCTCGAAGTGTGGATAGCAAGCATTCCAAGCCTAACCCTACGACTAGTGCAGTCAAGTGTTTCGTATGTGGTAAGGCAGGCCACAAGGCTTCCACATGTTACCAGAGAAGAGACAGCAAGACTGACAGAAGACCTCACTCCTCATCTTCTCATGGGAGTTCATCATCTGTTCCGGCGAAGCCCAAGGACACCAGCTCCGTCACCTGCCTCCGGTGCAAGAGCCGAGGCCACTACGCAAACCGTTGTCCAGCAGCAGCCCAGGGTTCCGGCAGCGGCGGCACTGGTGGTGGCGCTGGTGCAGTTCCTGAACAACGCCGTGTGGACTTGTGCGTGGTTAACGCGCCTACCGGTATACTCCGTCACTCTGGTGAGCCTTTTAGTTTTTGTTATGATTCTGGAGCAGAGTGTTCATTAATGAGAGATTCTATTTTGTGTAAATTTAATGGTGAGCGTAATTATAGTGTCGTTACTATGACGGGTATAGGTCAAACTTCCGTGAATAGTAACTTGAACATTTTAGTTAATGTTGATATTGGTAACATTAGTTTGGATATTGTTTTTCATGTTTTACCTGATGAATATCTTCAACATGACATAGTGATTGGACGTGAAATTTTGATTAATGACTTGGTAATTATCATGACGTCTAGAAATTTAACCTTTTCGAAAAATTTACCTAATGTGAATACCGTAAGTGTAGAGTCGAGTGTAGAGTCGAGTGTAGAGTCGAGTGTAGAGTCGAGTGTAGAGTCGAGTGTAGAGTCGAGTGTAGAGTCGAGTGTAGAGTCGAGTGTAGAGTCGAGTGTAGAGTCGAGTGTAGAGTCGAGTGTAGAGTCGAGTGTAGAGTCGAGTGTAGAGTCGAGTGTAGAGTCGAGTGTAGAGTCGAGTGTAGAGTCGAGTGTAGAGTCGAGTGTAGAGTCGAGTGTAGAGTCGAGTGTAGAGTCGAGTGTAGAGTCGAGTGTAGAGTCGAGTGTAGAGTCGAGTGTAGAGTCGAGTGTAGAGTCGAGTGTAGAGTCGAGTGTAGAGTCGAGTGTAGAGTCGAGTGTAGAGTCGAGTGTAGAATTACGTACCATTTTAAATGTAGAGTCAGATGCAGTTAAATTTAATGGCATTAATACTGACGTTTCTCCGGATATCAAAGCAAGATTGATTTTTTTTATTATTGGAACACCTAGCTCTCCTGCAAATACTGACCCTATGGAAATACGACTTAAAGATCCCATTCACAAAGGTAGAGCAGAAGCATGTCAATATCACAAATCTCTCTGCCAATTGGTTGCTGGCGGAGCAACAACGTGATAATGAGATTTCTGACCTTATTGTTATTAAAGATGGGAATCTTCGGAATGATATCGCAAAAACATACGAGATCAGATCTGGTGTTTTGCATCGTAAGATACAGCAAAAATAGGATTCTATGTCTACCTATAGTACCTAGAGCTTTGAGATGGTCTATCGTTAGCACGACTCACGAGTCCCTTATGCACTTAGGATGGGAGAAAACCCTTGAAAAAATGTACGACTTGTATTGGTTTGAGCATATGGCTAAATTTGTTAGGAAATTTGTTGAGAATTGTGTTGTTTGCAAAATTTCCAAATCGCACTCAGGCAAAGTTTCAGCGGAATTACATCCCATTCCTAAAATTGCGATACCTTGGCATACCCTTCATATTGATGCTACAGGTAAGTTAAGTGGCAAAAATGATAAGAAAGAGTATGTCTTTGTTCTGATTGACGCCTTCACAAAATATGTGCTGCTACATCACACACTGAACATAAATAGTGCTAGTGCTATTCGTGCTTTAAAAAATTGTGTGACCTTGTTTGGAGCTCCGACGCGAGTAATCGCAGATCAGGGACGTTGTTTTGCAAGTACCGACTTCCGCGAGTTTTGTTCCTCTCGTAATATTAGTTTGCACTTAATTGCTACTGGTAGTTCCCGCGCGAATGGTCAGGTAGAGAGGGTCATGAGCACTCTAAAAAATATGCTCACGGCAGTAGAGACTAGCAAGGATCGTTCGTGGCAAGACTCTCTCCCGGATGTGCAGTTAGCTCTTAATTGCACTATGAATAGAGTAACCAAACACAGCCCTCTAGAACTTATGATAGGTAAAGTCGCACGTCCTCTAGATTTAATGTTTTCCGATGAGCCCGAAATTAGTATCGACGAAGTAAGGTCTGACGCTGTCCTTAACATGGATAGGAGTGCACAGTATGAGAAAGCAAGATTTGATTCCAATAAATCTAAGTTTGATCGGTTTGTCGTAGGTGATTTTGTTCTCTTAAAAAATGAAGAGAGAAATCAGACAAAACTTGACCCTAAGTATAAAGGTCCATTTAAGGTCGTTGAAGTTTTAGACGGGGACAGATACAACTTAAAATCGTTAACAAGTAATCGCCATTATAAATATGCTCACGATCGTCTTAGGAAAATGCCTGATTCTAATGTTCCAATGGAAATTAATGATGTAGAGAGTGAATGAATGAACCTGTTTAATTTTTGAATTTGTAAATCTTTTATTTCTGTCATTACTCTTTCTTAATACGTTATCGCTGGTTAAGCGCATTATGTTGGCTTCCGCTGGTTAAGCGTTAGCTGTTGAATCGCTGGTTAAGCGAGTTATGTTGACTATCGCTGGTTAAGCGTTAGTAGTGTAATCGCTGGTTAAGCGCATTATGTTGGCTTCCGCTGGTTAAGCGTTAGCTGTTGAATCGCTGGTTAAGCGAGTTATGTTTACTATCGCTGGTTAAGCGTTAGTAGTGTAATAGCTGGTTAAGCGGATTATGTTGGCTTCCGCTGGTTAAGCGTTAGCTGTTGAATCGCTGGTTAAGCGTATTTGGATGTGCTTTCGCTGGTTAAGCGTTAGTGGGTTAATATCGCTGGTTAAGCGTTATTATTATCACTGGTTAAGTGATAGGATTTGTAACGCTGGTTAAGCGCTACAATGTTAAGTACTGGTTAAGTACTTCAGTGATTTACACTACTGGGTAAGTAGTGATGCATGGTGCTGGTTAAGTGCTGTGGATTTGTTAGAGAGTTAATAGTACTTTCTTAATTTCGTGCTTTTTGTATTCCTTAATTTTTGTTTGTTATGTTTGGTTCACAATCAATTAAGCATTAAACGTAATACTAAACGGTTTAATTTGACCCAATTATTTTTGTGATGATGTCCCTGACGTGGGTCAGGATAGCCGAGTGAACTAGTCACTTTTCTGGATTATTTGTCTTTTCAGGTACCTCATCCCACGAGGTCGTGTGAAGGTCAGAAATGGCCGTGTCGCAGATTGCTAATGGAATGTCAAGCGTTTATCATAATTTTGATTTAATTTTATTTTTGGTATGGCAATGCTTGAGTGTGTTTAGTCGATTAAAGTTATCGTTTGTCATTTTGATATTGAATAAAAAGGCGGTAGACTTGTGCAGTTGAATTCATTCAAATTGAAATCGTGGACGAACGACTAACTTGGCTAACCTCACTACATTCCATTTTATTTAAATTCAATCCGATAATATTTCTTCAATCTTTTGTTATTTTTTTATTGTAAAGTGTTTTAAACAGTAAAGTTTAGTGTACCAAACAGTGCCTGTGTATTATTTCACGTCGGACTCCACGTTCTATCATGACCGACCAACAAGACAGCGAAAACATACCGCATCTGTCGTCATACAAATCTTCCTGAATAAAGTAATCTTCATTAACAAAATATGGAATGTTCTGTCGATTCGCTTTCGGAACACACTTCACTAATTCTATATGTGCATTTTTGAACGTCGACCAATATTCTTCAATGTTTTTAATCCGTGTTTCTATGTAGCCTTTTGTTAAACGTTGTTTCGGGCATTTTTTAAGATTGGTTTGTGTTTTTGCTAACAACATAGCTGTATCTTCTAACACATTTAGTAATTGTTCCGGTGTATCCGCCATAATTGTTATAATAAGTCTTCAATTTGCGATAAAGTAGATTGTTTCTTCGTATCTTCGTAAGCAGTTATAATATTATATTCTTGTTATTGTCACATTCACTAATGACTAATGAGGCTCAAAAAATGAACCACATTTTTTTACAACAAATTCTTTCTTTTGTTCTCCGCTCGGCGCGCGAGCCGTCCTTTTGTATTAGCGCTCGGTGAGTAAAACGTCGTAAGTCCAACAGGTATCCGGCTCGATGTCGACCAAAATGTTGTAGGAATAAGGTTTACTTTTGCTTGTAGGAGTTTTGGGTAATAGAAATACGTGTTTGCACTATGCTGATTTATTTGCGACTGTTTTAAAGGACGATACTTCTAATTTAATACGATGGCACACACACATGCATACGTACTTGCTAAACTACTTTACACACACACAATGATTCTAACTCAACAGCAAGTATCTTATGATGCTGTATTTTATGAAGACGGACGAACTCCGAAAATAATGCGTTAGTGAACTCAGGTCCTTGATCTGTAACTATGGTGTAGGGGACGCCATGATGGGTGCAAAACGTTAAAAGTGCTTGGACGACACTTAACGCGGTACCATCTCTGAGATGATATGCTTGTGCATATTTCGAGAAAGCATCAATTAAAGTAAGAAATTTCTCGTTTTGTGCTGTAAAAAGATCAAGATGAACAATTTCAAAGGGTTTGGTTGGGGGAGGGACTATAGAGAATTTTTGCTTAATAGGGTTCCGATCGTATTTTGCCTGTCCACAGATACTACATTCATTAATATATTTCGAGATATTTTCTTTCATTTTAGGCCAATAATAACGATGTGATAAAGCAAGGAAACATTCGGTTATACCACGGTGATTTGTTTTTCCTTCATGGTATTTACGAATAATTTCTTGCTGGTCCAAGTAATTTTTAACGTTTTCTACCTCTTTCTTTGTTAAGACCATATTTAAGGCGGAGCTTTTAAATTTGTCTTGTATAATCGGAATTATGCTGTACATGGCTAGAGGGGGATGTATAAGAATTCCAGTTTTTACTTTGGGATTAACATATTCCTTTACGGCATTAATTACTTCTTCTTCCAGATTTGACTCTGATAGTTGTATAGTAGTTTTGGTATGAGTTTCGAATGGTTTAGACACGGTTGGGCGTTTTTTAATGTCTCCCACGATTATAAAGGATATTTGACGGTGGAATTTATTTAGAGGCTCATCCGATATTGGTATCTCTAATATGGGGTTCTCAGCGCTTGTGTGAGCTGTTGCGGTTGTGGAATCAATTACTGAAGGGGGTTTTTCAGACGTGTTAACTGCTATAGAGTTAGCGTCTTCATTATTAATTTCTATGCGGGACAGAGCATCTGCGTTGGTATTCAGCTTACCCTGCTTATAGACAGTAGTGAAATTATACTCGCTTAACTTTAATTTCCAACGGGTTAAACGTGAGTTGGGTTCTTTTAAATTCATTACCCATTGTAAGGGCCTGTGATCTGTAACAATTTTGAACTTCCTACCAAATAGGTACGGGCGGAAGTACTTGGTTGCCCACACAATTGCTAATAATTCTTTTTCGATTGTGCTGTAGTTAATTTCACTAGTGTTTAATGTGCGCGATGCATATGCTATGGGCTTATCGGTACCTATCTGACCTTGAGAGAGAACAGCACCAATGGCAAGATTAGATGCGTCTGTTGTCAGTATAAAATCTTTACTAAAGTCTGGATATTGCAGGATTGGGTCGTTGATTAAAAGGGTTTTACACTTCTCAAAACAACTGATGTAATTAGGATTAGTTATATCAATCTTTGAACCTTTTTTCAGACATTGCGTCATAGGTTTTGTTATACGAGCAAAGTCTGGAATGAATTTCCTATAGTAACCCAACAGACCTAGGAAGCGTTTAATTTCTGTTGCCGTTTTGGGAATTGGGAATTTCTGGATGGCCATAATTTTATCCGGGTTAGGTTTAATACCGTCTTTGCTAATAATGTGTCCTAAATATGCAGTTTCTAACTTTAAAAATTCGGATTTGTCCATTTGTATTTTGAAATTAGATTCCCTAAGTCTCTGAAATACTTTTTCTAAATTAATCATGTGTTCCTGAAGGGACACTGAAAACACAATTATATCATCCAAATATACTAAACACACGACATTTTGAAGGTCCCGTAAGACATTGTCCATTACCCGTTGAAAGGTTGATGGAGAATTTTTTAAACCCATTGGCATGCGGAGGAATTCGAAGTGTCCATGCTCTACTGTAAAAGCAGTTTTGTGAATATCATCTGGGTTCATCTCCACTTGATAAAATCCACTCGCGAGGTCAAGGGTGGTAAAATAGTGACAGTTACCTAACTTGTCAAGGACGTCCGAAATGTTGGGTATAGGATAACGATCATCTATAGTTTTCTCATTTAATTTCCTAAAGTCTATTACCAAGCGCCATTTGGTTTTTCCGCTGGCGTCGGCTTTCTTGGGAACTACCCAGATGGGGGAGCTCCACGCAGATTGAGACGGACGTATGATATTCTGTTCTAGCATTTTAGAAATTTGATCCTGGACTTCCTGCTTATGTATGAAAGGATATCTGTAACTTTTCGTATAGATAGGCACATCATCTGTAGTTCGAATAGAGTGTTTTACTTGGTTCGTAAAAGATAATGGTTCGCCATCAATATAAAATACATCAGCGTACCGAGCGCAAAGTACTTCTAAATTAGCTTTTTCTTCGGGGTTCAAATGATCCGTACGCAGACGAGACAAAACTTCCTTTACGCGGTCGGACTGTTGTTTAGTGCGCGTGCACTGGACATTGAACAACTCAGCACTAATAGGGCGATCCATAGAAAAGACTACGTCATGACGTGACGTATTCGCTACCTCTATTACACCTCTATTATTTCTAACTGTTGTAACGCAATCACTTATTAAACAATTTGAAATGCATTGTTCAGGAATAAAAACGTCACCGTCCGCAGAGTTTATAGGAACTTTAACTAATTTAGATGAATTAGCAGGTATTATATCCTCGTATAAGTTACTATTGCGAGAGTCGTACATTAATAAAGGGTTACTAGAATTACGAGTTATCAACAATCTGTTCTTTAAGTCAATGTTAGATTCTAATTTTTCTAATAAATCATAGCCGATCAAACCATCAAAAAATTTATGAAATGCATAAACGAAAAGAGTTATATCACCTGCCTCGTTAAATTCCTGAAAGCACGGTAAAGTAATGGAGTAATCACTCCTTGTGGTAGCGTGAATATTCGTTACTTCAAAGGGATCATAATTACACGGTATGTGGGAAAAGAATTTTTGAACAACTTCGGGACTCACAAAAGACATATTTGCGCCAGTGTCAATTAATAGTTTAAGCGGGGGATTTGAAATCTGAATATATGGTAATTGCCTTTGCGTTTGCAAATTAATTTCTATTTTGACTTGTCTGATTTGGGGTCCTTCTGAAAATCCTCTTTTTCAGCAGACGGGGTTGGATCCTTAACTTCCTCGACTATAACATAAGAATCTGTACGCTGTGGTTGCTCATACACATATTCACTCGGGTACGCGTAAATGGGATACTCAAAATATTCCTGGGGGTAATAATCGCTAACAAAATAATCGCTATAATTGTCATACTGCAACTGGTCATTAAAATCGTTAAAGTTAAATTCCCGCGTTCTGAAATAATTCGAGGGTGGCGGATTCCCAGATTTGGACCAATCATGGGACGCGCGCGGCGCGAATGGTTTAGCCACGTAGTGACTTACGCCACTCATCGGGTGTGGGGTGTTACTTGTAGTTGGCCTGGGACCAGGCATTCTAAAAACTTGACCCTGGGGTATATAATTAGGCGGTGGAGAACTGAACATTTGTTGAGTACGTGTGGGCCCGCGATTTTGTGGGGGTTGGTTTCTCCAAATTGGGACAGGGTGTTGTCCTTGAAGCATAGGTGGTCGCGATGGCCCTGGCATATTAAAAGATCCTGGGGGTTGCAAATTAGACGGACGCGGTGTGGGTGGTGCCACGTGAATTGGTGGCATAAAGCCATAAGGAATTTTTGGACTAACCTGAGGCTGCGTCTTCCTATCGGGAACATGGTCGTTGCGCTGCTGCAGGTACAACGTGTTCATTTCCTCGTGCACAAACTCTAAGGCTTTCTCTATTGTATCAGGCCGCATGCAACGAATGCGAGAGCCCAACGGGTCACGTAGACCACGTAAGTACGACTGTAACGTGAGTTTCTTGTACAAAGTGCGTTTCGATTCAATGGTACTCGCTATCGTTTCATGTAGGCTGATATAAGTCATAATAGTACTGAAAAGGTTTTGACAACGCTCATAAAATTCTTGCGGGGTGGACGAACCCTGCGTTAAAAGTGCCAAGTCATTATATAAAGATGTTTCATCGCGTTGATCGGCGAAATTATTTATTAAAGCACTTCTAATTCCCTCCCAAGTCTCCGGGATACCATTCGAATTAATCGTACGCGATGCGGGTCCTACTATTTTGTTCAAAATCCCGTTTAATAATGCTAAATTAGCTAATTGAAACTCCGGTCCGTTTCTCATAAACTGCTGTACTAGTTGATCACATAGTTTTATAAATCGAGTTAATACGTTCGAGTTTCCGTCGAACTCCGGCAACAATCGTAGGGCCTTGTAAACTTGATCCACTGAGTCAGCCATACTTGATATATATGAACTATTACTATCCTCCTGTTCTGCCTCTAAATTTCTATTAGCGTCTAAAATATTAATTCTATTACCTAACCTAGGGGACCGAGATTGCCTTGGATGGAAAATCTTGGAATCTTATAGGATAAAAAAAGGGAAGCGACTCTAGAGCGATTCTAAAGTACTTACTTGCAATGATTTTGTACCTCTTCTGTATCGATGTCTGGATACTCCTCTGGACTGCAGCTCTTGTAGATTCCGGATACTCGTACGGTGCCCGAAGCCACCCGGGTGACTCGCGATCCTAGCAATTCACTCTCGCGAACCGGCCCGCGAGTATCCTACCGACTGCGCCAATTACGAAGGCTGTAGCCGGAGGATGGAAAAAAATACAAAATTTATTTGAACTTAAATTTAATTACAGAAATTACAATGTAAAATATTAAATAAGATGTCGACAGTTGACCGATGCTGTGCCAAAAGTGACGATTTCGCGAAGGCCGCGATGTACGGTGCCGGGCTGCATCACGTTGAGCTGCGTCGGCGACTCGTGTCTCCGCTGTTGCAATCCGCGGTAATTAGGGTAACGCGCGATCAGCGGTTCACGTGTTACGCGAATATGTAACACGCTTGTCTTATTACAAATTCGAAACAATCATTGTTTTTGTGAAAAAAAAAGAAATTGTTAACATTGAAATAACGTTAGTAGTTGCATTGTCTGATTCCTTTGCATATACTACTTGTTTACGCTAAGCCTGTAACTCGTTATCGTCATCTATGATTCAAAACAAAACAAATGTATTTAGTAAAATGTGTCTTAACGTGTTTACATTATGACTACTATTCCATGAGCGAGAATCTTACCTTGCCGTAACACAGTCCTTGACTAGCACGGGAGGTAAAGAACTTTTCTCTGTATACCGTCATTTGGGCATTTATATATTTTATCAACTAGGTGAACATTTGCTTTACTTGTGATAGCATTATTATAATTTAACTGTTCTTCTACTCCTCTTGCTACTTGTTATAGATAAGTTCTAACTTAGTATAGTTGAACGTAAGTGAGTGTGCCCTATACTATGTACTATGGAAATATGTATTACTGGTGTACTGTAACCTAAACTTATGGTCAATAAACTTTATTATTATTATATTATATTATTATTATATTTGAACTTACACCAAGATCTGGCGCATCTGAAGGGTAGGAATTACTTTGGTCTCCGGCAAATATATCAAAATCATAGCTAAAACCGCTAACGCCGCTCAGGACTTGGTTTTTGTATCCCCATTTGTGAGGTTTAGCAGGGTTATATTGTTTTAATTCATGACGGCACTTGGTAGGGATTATTTGCTCATCTACGGCTAAAAACTCTTCTTTAGGGACTAGCATCAAACGTTCGCGAATCATATCCAATAAAGGCCGAATTTTAAATAATTTGTCATGTCCATCTTGCCCTCGGGGTACAAAGTTTTCGTTATTATTAAAATGAATAAACCTTTTGATTAATTCAAATCGGTTACAAGTCATAATTTCGTAGACCTGTGCCTGTCCAACTTCTTTTGACCAGTACTTTCGGGTTGCAGGTAACTTTACGCAGGACATAAAAATTACGATTCCTATAAATTTTTCGACTTCATCGCTCGTAATCATGGCTGGTTTGTTGATATTTTCTTGAATAGACTTGAGGTTACTCTGCTCCGTAATAAAGTCAATAATATCAGCTGTGAACAAGAATCGGAACACGTCTGCTGGAGAATCCAGTTGTTTTATGGTATCTGGTAAATCTGTGTTACCCGTGAATTGAAAATTGTTGACATCATAAGCTGGCATTTTTCCTTTTTTCCAGGTAACCCGTTTTTTTTTAACATTTTTTCCTTTAGATTTGGAAGTTGTTGCCGTCTGAAAATTTATCAAAGGGACGTCATCTTCTTCAGAAAAATCTGATTCTGATTCTGGTATAATAATGTGTCTTTTTGGAGGTAAACAAATGGAGCCAATATTACAATTATCGTCACAATCCGAATCAATATCATCATCACTAACGTCACCATCACCTGGAATAATGTTCACATGCTTTGCAGTGCCATAAAAGCGTGCTGGGTCCATTTCTAAAACAAAAGAGAAAGAAGCCTTCAATGCATACCAAGCCAAATATGACAGTGTCACTTTTGATTATAATGCATACGAAGCCAAATATGGCAATTTTGAAAAAGTTGAAAATTACGTGAAAATATGCAACACAAAGCAAAAATCAAACATTCACCGCATAAAAGAAAGATTAAAGAATACTATAATATTTTTTTTCAAGCGTTTACTCACCTTTATGGTATTTATTTTGAAATTACAAAGTAAAACTTTTTTCACTGCACTTGGTCCGCCTCACGCGCTCAACATAACCTTAAAAATATTTGACAGCTGTCATTTGACATGAATGAATTAATTACCTTCCGTTTCCCAATGAAATTTTGGTTCTGTTAATGGTCTGATTTTTTAAATATTACATACCGATAGCTTGTAAAAAAAATGTAAACTTGGTCGTCCATATATGGTATCGTATGCGGTAAGGGGTATAACTTAAATTAGAAACACAGTATCATGACAAATTAATACAATCCTTAATTCAAGGAAATTGAAACCTTAACTTACGAGCAATAAAGGCTACTAAAACGCAAGACATTATTTGTAGTTCGCTCATAGCTCGTAATACACACACGTAAATAAAAGAGAAAAAGTAGTGTGCGTCAAATAAAAAGGTAATTTAAAGGAATTCCAACTTTATCTCCAATGAGTAAGGCTTATTTGAATGCACGACCAAACTTAGTTGGTCATCAAACAATTATTAGGCATTTTTACAAAATAAAATTATTTAATTTGAAGAAATTTAAAACTTATTGCAAAGAGATAAAGCATTTGTCGGCAACCTCTTTGACGTTTATGCGAAATGCCGACACACACGCCGCCGCTACCGCCAGCTAGTCATCCGCCGGTAGTGACGTCGTGTAGTTGTCCTTTAATTTCCTTTGGTGACATTTTTGTTTCCGCGCGCGATGACTTTCCGGTATACCAACATACAATACACGGAGATGGTTAGGACCCTGGGTCGCTGTCTTGATAATGTCGCGTTAGCTTGTCGGGAGTTCAATGACCGTTTTGGCTGCAGTGTGAGCGCCAGGACGATGCTGGCTGCAACTCAGCGACTGAAGGACTCTGGGACGTTCCTTCCTAATACGGCTCTAGACAAAGGGACGAATGTGCGGACTACTCGTCTGCAAGAGCGTATTCTCGACCATTTCGACGAACATCCAGAGGACAGCTCGAGAGAAGAAGCACCCCATTTAGACTGCAGCTACATGTACGTGTGGCGAACTATGCGTGCTGATGGCGAACACCATTGAACAAGCATTTGTGACGGTGAAAATTGCTTACAAAATTGAAATACAAATTAAGAAAACGTGCAAATAAGTGTATAATGAAAATACCACAGCGTCGGTTCATAAATATCATCTGTGGCAGCTCCATATCTTGTAGAAGCATCCACTTCTTTCCGATAGCAAGTTCTCAGAAAATTAATTTTTTCTTGACTGTATCTTTTGTAGCCTCAGGTTCTACCTAAAAAGGATATGAATGGGTAGATGACTATTGAATAAGGTACCAATTACAATTAAAACTTAATGTTATTTGAATAAGTACATACCTATTCAAATTACATTGTTCAACTTTAATCGAAAACCAAACACAAAAAATTATATGTATCCACGTGTTGGTATTTGATTAAAAAGGGTTTGTGAACAGTATAGGTATGCATTTTATTGAATTTAATATCTACCTATAAAAATATTCTGTTCTTACGTACATACCTCTTTCAATTTAATTGTCATTTGTTCGTATGCGTCTTTCTTATTATTCCTATCAGAATAATCCTTGGATTTGATTTTCCACAGTGCGGGCAGAGATTTATATAATTCACACATTGAATATTCAGACGCCATCCAACTACATAGATTGAGGTTTGAGATAATTATATTATATAATAAATAAAAAAGCAGAGGGAGTACGAATTAAATACACTTTCTTTTAATGATTTATTCATCGTCCGCTTCATCATAAACAATTAAAATATCGTCTAAAAACTGTGTAGGCGGTATTAAATTCTCTTGATGCCTTGCCCAGTTTAGGTGCCATATTATGGACATCACATGACAATAGCAACCTACAGTTCTTTTTCCTACCAAGCAATTACAATAATATTGTTTGATGGCCTCTCTACCATTAACAGAACTGTTAACTAAAATATAAGTAAAATATATTTTTGAGCATACATGTCTCGATTTTATTCTACCTCTTAACAGCCAGCTAGAATTATTGGATATTGACAGTTCTCTTAGTAAGTTATCTTGTCGTATGTGTTCTCTATAATAGGACCTAGCCTGCTTATCTTGATAAATACCTAAAGATATTTTTATTAAATCACTATGTGTGAGCTGGGGAAAATCATTTAAATTATCATTTTGCAAATGTATTCTTGTAAAATCACATTACAAAATATAGTTGTAAATAAAATTGTTATGTCCCTAACTATTAAACACTTACCAACACTTTATTATTGTATCAGGAACCAATGTATCTCACACATGTTGCAACTTCTTCTTTCTCTACCACTTTTGCCACTGGGAGCTTTTACATCACTGTTGGAAATTTTGGTGGCATTCACAGCTCCACTATGTGCCGTATGATAAAAAAAGTTGCTCAAGCCATAGCATCTTTGAGGCCAATATTCATTCAGTTGCCAAGAGGCAGTGAAGAAATAAGAAAACTCAGGAAGAATTCTATAAAATAGCCAGATTTCCTAGAGTGATTTCAGCCATAGATTGCACTCACGCTAGTATTCAGTCGCCTGGTGGAAACACGGCAGAGGAATTTCGTAACAGAAAAGGCTTTTTTTCCTTTAATGTTCTAGCAATGTGTTCAGCAGATTTGCTATTTCAAGATATTGTAGCACGTTGGCCCGGCTCCAGCCATGACAGCATGATATTTGCAAATTCATCGGCTAAATTTCATTTTGGGAATGGTGAATTTGGCAATGGAATTGTACTTGGTGGAAACATAATTGTTAAGAAAACAAAATAAAATGAAAGAAATAAAAAGCCGTATAGAGTTTGCAAAGTTCTAGAGCAAACATAAATGTGAACACGATGTTTTAGGTATGGTCAGGTGCCCTGAGACAGCTGGTGGATCTGCGCTTCAGTCTTGACTGTTATCCTTTGCGAAGTTTCGACTTTCTTTAAATATACTTTGCCGTATGCCGCCCAACAAAATTTAAACTTCTGATCGTGTCAAGGCTACTTGACAAGTTGTTCTTCCTTCTTGCCACTTACTGTGTAAACGTCTTTGACATCACTTTTCTCAATTTTGGAGTCAACAGTTTTAGACAGACACAGTACCATCTCAATCAGATCCTCTTTCATTTCTCCACTCGTCTTTGGCACATTTTTTAACTGAAAGTTAGATTTCCGATTTGACATCTGCATATCTTCGATTTTGTTCTCCAAAACCGTGATCCCTGTCCTTGACGGCCTGTTTTTCCAGTTGATCAATTTTATTTAGCATATCCTTGTTTTGTGCTGCGAGAAAGGCGACCGAACTCTCAATGTTTGTGTTCGCCCTTTGTATATTAGACAAAGCCAGGCCAATCTTATTTATTTCTTTCTTTAGTTCCTGCCTTTGGCTCAGCCATAAGAGAAAATATAAAACTCTTAATATCGGTATCCTCGTTATACCGCGGCCTGTTAGAGCGAGTATAAACAAAGTTTGGTGGAGTGTTTTCTTGACTCAATTGATTTAAGTCGGATTCTGACATTGACTTATCCATCTGTCCAACAATGATACTAGGACAACAGTACCGTCAAGGAGTTTATCGAGTCGCTACGTTATTCTCTTTCGCTGTACGCTGAGACGGTCATTTGCAAGTCGCTCGACAATATCAGGCATACATAAAAACACGGGTGATTTGGTTGCTTTTGTGGATATACAACAATACGATGACGAAAGAATCAAACTTTCCCTTATTTTGATATTGATCCTTGCCAGAGGTTACCAGGCGCGCAGAAATCACAAATAGTGAGATTCCGTCTTTGTATTACGCACACATGTAAGACTTGCATACTACACGCATAGATTTACTAGGAAAGCCGCCTGGCGACTGGTCTGTTGCTATCTTGCTTGCACATCAACATCAATAGTGTCAGCGCGTCGAAACAAGATGACAGTAGAATCGTGCGTGCGCTTTGATGTTTACATGCGTGAACAGTAATTAGTTAATGAGATGGGTATTGTCTCACCCGAGCTTGATGAAACGCACTCTTCGCTCCAGTGAAGTGTTTCACTCCTAGTATCATAAGCACTACTATTATTTCAAATGATTTTTGGTGAATAATTTAATTAATATTTCAAATAAAAACAAGGTAATAACTTCACAGGCACGTCTACTCTTTACAGGGGTCCGGGGGAAGAGGCACATGACTAGAAAAATTGTGCTAGAATATTTCAGTTCCTTGATTACCTAAATGATTAATCTTTTTATTTCAAAATTAAACAAAGGACATAGTAAAAAATGGCCTATGAATCAACATGCATGAAACCTTAACAATAATTACTAGTTTTTTTTTTATAATTTACATTACAATTATTATAATAGAACGGACACTTCTTAATTTCGAAAACATTATAAAAAGTAATTCACTTCCGTCTTAATCCCCGGTGTTATTATTTTTTGATTCAATTTGAGGTTTTATTAAGCGAAGGTATCGTAGCTCATACAGCCAAGTTTTCGTGACAGAGTTTGATCTATGAATTAGGTTTTTAGTTACAAATTGATCATAGCGATTGCAAGTACGAAACGGGCAAGCTATTTAATATTCTAATCTTAATAAGCAATATCGACACAAACAGTCGATTGACATTTGACATTTGAAACGTCACTCGCACGGCGCGCGTATCCTGTCACCTGTGATCGATAAATAAATAAACATTTTCTGAAGCAAAACATTTTTGTTTTACTACTTAGTAGTCTGTGTAATGAAACGTTTACAAGATAATATTATCCAATGTAAGTAGGTATTTAAATTCACTAATAAACGCTAAGTTATTATTACTTAGCGTAAGTTTTTTTGCCCTAATCATAACCTCAAAATCCGGAGTAATATTGTTTTTTTTTTTGAATTCTCAGTAGTGTCCGCAGTTTTAATTTAGTTTCAATCGAATATATACATTATTTGAAACACAAAAAGTAAATTCACCTCCCTGTTGGTACTTAGGCCAGCGATGTATGGACGCCGAGCAATGTCCTTTACTTTCAACAAGTCTTTATTTTCTTTTAAATATAATTATTGCCCTTGAAAACAGGTCCGGTGTTTCTTAATTTTTCTAAAATTAGTTGATGTATTTTTTGTTTTCTTGCCTCATCATTAGCAAGATGTGTCATTTTTAGGTTGTGTTCATCTTCTATGAACTGATGTTGCTTTAGGGTAGTCTCCATTTGCAACTGTACCAGTTCCAACCGGGCTGCACTTAATTTGTCCAGTCTTCCAGTGACACTTGTTTTTGTAACTGTACCCGTTTTTAATAGAGTTGATACTCTTGTTTTTAGTGCCTTTGGATGCCATTTTACCCATTTATTTTCTGAAAACATAACAAAAAATGTAAGTTTAAATACCATCAAACATAAAATATTAATGTCACAACCACAGATATAGATAGACCTAGATAACGCAAGTATCACGATCTGTATGAAAACCAAGCGTGCCATTTTTTGACTACCTATTATGACGTCACAAGCACTATTTACTGATGGGAAAATCAAACCGATTCAAAGACGCCACCGCGGACGGCGCCCCCCTCGTCCTACCCCCCACCACGACGCCCACTGACGTCCGACTAGCGCTATGCTCCGATGCAGACTGAGTTCGAAATTGGCCACTTACGATTTTTGTACGTAAGCTACATAATAATATGGCACGCGAAGTAGTTGCTCTCGCGTTATCTAGGTCTATCTATATCTGTGGTCACAACTATTATTTTACTTCCTGTAGTATCTGCAAAATTATGAATTTTGCTTACAATGCTGGTGTTAATAATTTTGCAACTCGCTACTTTTTTCAATATTAATATTGCACAAACAGAATAAATAGTACCTTTTTGAGATTCATTATCCTCTTCATTTATCTCCAGGATTAGTGACTCGTTCATGACTAAAATAATACAATTTATTAAATAACATTATTGAAATTAAAATATTACATTAATTATGTAAGCTGTTTGCACCTACTATGACTTGGCTATTACAGGTTTTGTAAGTTGTGTTACAACAATGTGAATAGGATGGACTGTCTGTTTGCGAGTAGTATAAGAAAAAAACAGGATACAGAGTCTGTATCCTGTTTTTACCAGGTCTGTATTACAGACCTGGTATTTTAATATCAGCGTGGGTATTGCTCTGAGCTTCATTTTGTTCAGCAGAATTTATCTCCTATTCGAAAGAGTTTATTTCAATTGCGTTCAGCACATTCTCATGGGCAGAAATTGTTGGTACTGGAAATTAACATAAAGTAACATTTAAAAACTGAAGTTTTTAAAAACAGATAATAAGAAACTAGGATGAATTCCTAATGTTTTTCAAATTATAATGAATACCTACATGTATAGTATCACTGTCGTTACGCGCTTCCAGGCCTGTGATATTAGAGCAAATGCTCAGCAGGGTACGTATTTGAATATCGAAGATTAAAATACCTACGCTTAAAATACCAATGTTCAAAACATCGAAAATTTAAATATCGATTATATCAAAATGTCGAAAATTGTTATAATTACGCTTAAAAAGTCGAAGATTTAAATGCCGAGTGATTAAAATTTCGAATGATTCAAAACATCGAATGACATTATGCCTAAGTTCAAAATATCAACATTTAATACATCTAAAATCATAATATCTACGTTGTTATTGACTTTCAAGAAAATTAATTTAAAGACCTAAATAATACCTTCACGATTGACCTATGCTTGTACACTGGACACTGATTTTCATGGATAAAATAGGTCGCAATTGTTCCAAAACCGAATTGGGGCAACCCGAATTTACGTAGTCTTTTGGCTGTTACCCCTAGAGTGTATATAAAAATCCGGACGCGCGAAGGGAGCGCAACCCCCGGCCGCTGTAACAAAGCATAGGCACCGGTGGGAGCCGTAGCGGCAGGCGACCAGCAAGCCGAAGCTGCGGAGGTGAACATGGGTGCCTATGCTTTGTTACGCAAGGGCGAATGGGTTGCACTTCCCGTAGCGCCGGAGACGTTGCAGAAGCAACCTTTTTCCACTCATACTACTTATATCAAAATTTGTTCGATATTTTAACTTGTACGTATTTTTGGGGTGAATTAATGAATGTATTAAATGTTGAAAATTAACTAATTTTTACACGTAGGTATATTAATTTTCGATGTTCAAAGAATATATGTACCCATCGATATTTAGGACGTTCGATAGATTGTACTTCGATATTTAGGACATTCGATAATCTGTATTTCGATATTTGGATCTTTCGATGTAACTTTTGTAGATATTTAGATTTTAGATATATTGGACGAAGGATATTTAACCATTCGATAATATAAACTTTCGTTATTTTAATTTTCGGTTTTATGTCAAATCAAATCAAATAATTTATTCGCATAATATGGGTCTAAATAGATGGTAAATAATTGTTACATTACACAATATAACATTAAGGATCCTCATATAAACCATTTCTGGTATACGAAACATAAAATAAAAGCTTATAATATAATATAAAACGGAATGGGTGACATAACTATACATATAGGTACTCTTTTTCATTTTCGTTAAATAATAACTTAACTAGGTATTATTGCACTAGAATAGGAACTTACTAAGGTTTTACAATAATTTTCTATTCTTATAACTAAGGTATTCCTGGGTCGAGTAAAAACATTTACTGACTAACCAGGCGTACAATTTTTTTCGGAATATAGTAATGGGTAGATCTTTCAGTTCACTAGGTAATTTGTTAAATAACTTAATTGACATGGGTTAACAGTTTCTTCTATATAGATCAGTTTTTATGTTTGGCAAGGGAAAGCTATTAGGATACCGGGTATTAAAATTACAATAGTCACCAAAGGATTTGTATAGGTACTGATGTGTTTTGATGAAAATACAAGACTCAAAAATATATATGGACGGTGCTGTTAGTAGATTTAGCTTTTGGAACAATGGTTTGCATGAAGTCAAAGAATCAACGTTACAAAGTGCGCGAATGCACTGTTTTTGAGCCAGGAATACTCTATTAAATTCTACTGAGCCACCCCATAATAGAATACCATATCGTAGGTTGGAGGCTACATATCCATGATAGGCTTGTAAAGCTGTCTTTTGGCTGGATATTCGTGTAAGACGCCAGAGAGCGTAAACATACCTGTTTATTTTGTTACAGATTTTATTTATATGTAGTTTCCAAGAGATCTGACTATCTAATGACATCCCAAGGAAAACTATACTATCTTGTTGTTATCGCTATATTGTTGTTATCGCATGAGACATTTAATTTGTGATTATATTGTTTTCTATTGTAAAATTTAATTATTCTAGTCTTGTCTATATTAACTTTTAAATGATTGCGCTCTAGCCATTTGATAATGCTTTGAACAGCTTCGTTAACTTCTTTATTGTAGTCATCAAGAATTAGGTTTTTGTGGAATGACTAGCGATATATCATCTGCAAAAAGGGTACAGTGATGATTTGTCACGTTAGGCAAATCGTTGATGTAGGGTAGGAATAGAAGTGGGCCTAATATACTATCTTGTGGGACTCCGACTCTGTTATATGCGAGTTTCAATTTATAAGCTACTTCTATATTCGCGTAATTAACATTGTTGATTTCTACATATTGTTGCCTATTTGTGAGGTAACTTTGTAACCATCTATGTGCTATACCGCGAATACCGTATGCTTAGGCTTTTTGGAGCAAAATATCATGATCAACAAAATCGAAAGCTTTGCTCATATCGAAAAACACTGCGCAGGTGTTAATACCTTTATCAACATTTTCGAATACCTTTTTTATTAGTTTAAAGGCGGCTAGTGTAGTAGATTTTCCTTTCTGAAAACCATGTTGTTCGGATTTGAGTATATTGAATTTATTAAGGAAAGATGTCGTTTAAACATAACTTTTTCAATAATTTTGGCTAGTGTAGGTATGAGGGCAATCGGTCTATAGTTGTTAGGTTCTATTTTATCCCCTTTTTTTATAAATCGGTTTTACAACTGATGTTTTTAGTTTGTCTGGAAAAGTACCTAGCGTTATTAGGTTCTACTGTTGTAGATAAAGGTTCTAATTTTTTTTTATTATGACGCGGTTGACTTTTTGTCAGCCCAATAAAATAATTATTAAAAGTATTTGATATGAGTTCAGGATCTGTTATGGTTTTATTGTTTGAATTTATTTTGTTTATTTGTTGCGTATTAAATTGATTGCTTTCTTGACTTTTAATTATTTTCCAGGAATCGCGACAAATATTCTTAGATCCCATTAATAATCGATCATTGTTGAGTTTCTGTGCTAAGTTTATACTTTTTTTTAATATTTTGTTACTATAAGTGACATACTTGGTCTTATAAGACTGAAGTGTAGATTTACAATTGTAGAGATACCTGAGCTTTCTTTTAGTATTGAAAGCCAATCTGAGGCCTTTAGTTATCCAAGGCTGATTCTTTATTTTCTTATTAACTTTGATTTTTTTTACTGGAAAACAGATTGAAGAACAGTGTGAGGGTATCATGAAATATTTGAAAGGCCTTGTTTAGGTCAGGTTGATCATATACCTCTGCCCAAGGGAGATTATTGATACATTCAATGAATTTAAGTATGTGGTCCGGCGAATAGTCTCGTTTTAGAACATACCATTGCAGTATAGGGGTTTAGATAGGCCCAGGTGGAATAAAAAGCGGACTGTATTTCTAGGTTATAATATTAGGTATTTTACAGGTCAAAATTTAATTATTGAAATCGATGCGATCGTGGTCGCGGTGTTAAAAAGGAGTGTTCTGTTGAGGGCGCGCGAGCCGTCGTCGAGCCGCTGCTGCTACCACGCCGCCCGCTCCCCTCTGCTTGATGACGCATGTGTGTCTTGGAGGTGTTAACGTGTGCGTTAACATATTCCCGGGCCACCATGGAAAGGCCAGCCCAGCTGATGATGATGATGATGTATAAAGTATGCTTCGTGATCAGTCCGATGGTCCATCCAGCAATGGGCATATTTTATGAAAAGCCCGTCTTGGTCCGGTCTTTATTTTGATGTCCGCTACTCGAGCTTCTCCGTCATGTCCCGGATACAGCTTCACGATATGTCCCAACGGCCACTGAGCCACCGGTAGCGCCTCGTCCTTCACGATGACCAATGAGCCCTCTGTGAGCGCGTCTTGTGAGCGCTGCCAGCGCGTCCTTTGGTGCAACTGGGAAATATATTCCTTATTAAAGCGTCTCCAAAAATGTTGTCGTAGCAGTTCGAATCGTTGATGACGCGGCAGCCGTGCCGAGTCGCAGTCGGACATCTGTGGATGAGGTAGAACAGTTAGAGTACGACCAATGAGAAAATGAAAGGGAGTGAGAGCTGAGAGATCAGATGGATCGGATGAAAGAGGTGTGAGAGGCCTTGAATTAAGAATGCCTTCTATTTGGACCAGCAATGTGTACATTTCCTCATATGTGAGGTTTGCCATCCCAAGTACTCTTTTGAGATGATGTTTCACTGATTTAACAGTGCTTTCCCATAGGCCCCCGAAGTGGGGTGAATATGGAGGAATGAAGTGGAAATTTACACCTTGTTCTGCAGCGCAACTGTAAATTGACTCACTGTGATTCCTGATAAAGTTGGTGACCACACGCGCAGCACCTACCAGATTCTTCCCGTTGTCTGAATAAATATTATTTGATTTACCTCTGCGAGAAATGAACCTGAATTGCTGCTATGTAAGACTCAGTCGTCAGATCTGTAACCAACTCCAAATGCACAGCTTTAACTACAAAACAGATGAAAATACAAATGTAAGATTTAATAAGTACACTTCCACGTCCCTTACGGTTGTTGATCATAATTGGCCCTGCGTAGTCGACACCTACGTCACTGAATACAAAGTTTGCGTGCAATCTCTGTTCAGGTAACTGTCCCATGATAGGTGTTACAGTTTTACCTTTAAACCGTTTGCATGTAACACATGATTGTGTAGTTTTTCTAGCCAGGTTTCGACCAGAAATTGGCCAGAAAACTTGACGTATGTGAGACAACAACAGTTGTGGGCCAGCGTGTAGAAGTGTGATGTGATATGTTGAGAATATGATTTGACTAATGTGATGAGCTGGATGCAGTAGGATAGGAAACTTTCTATCATAATTGTATGGCGATTGTGCTAACCCTCCGCCCACACGAATGAGGTGATTATCCCCTATAAAAGGATTAAGTGAATTTAATCTATGTGAAGCAGGTATCTGCTTGTTATGTAATAATAGTTGATATTCCTCAAAAAAGAAATCTAATTGTACTATCTTCGCTAATTGGTATCTAGCTGAATTAAGTTCGTTAGTAGATAAAGGCATGACGTCACCTATGCACACCTGTTGGCATTTTTTTGTATTGATGTTATTTGATTGTTTATGTTTGCAGTGATGAATGAACCGAAGTATGTAAGCTACGATTCGTGTAAGTTTGTTAAAATTAGAATATTTGTAAATAAATGAATTATTATCAATTGTATGTTTGTGCGTGAGATGTGTTTGGGAGCGGACTTCTTGAAGGTCAGATACGCTGAGATGCCCTGGTTGTTCAGGCCAGCTGTGATTATCATCATTCCTTAAGAAGTCAGGTCCTGAGAACCATAAAGGTGTATGAAGTAACTGTTGTGCACTGGTACACTTCGTGATTATGTCAGCTGGATTTTGTTTGGTTGGTACATAGTACCATGACTGTGGTTCAGTATGTTTGAGAATGTCCGTGACTTTGTGTTTGACGATGTTTGTAATTTGTGTGTCGGTGAATTTATCCAAGATAAAACAATTATTGAGTCACTCCAATAATAACACCTACAGTTGTTTTTATTGCGAAGTGAGTTTAAAATTTTATTACTTAAATTAACACCGGTAAACGCGGCACATAATTCAAGTCGCGGTATGGTAAGTGTTTTTGTTTTTTTGTTTACGGTGAGGGACAGTGTTTGACATGTGTCGTGGTCTGATAAGCTTGTGGGTATAACTTTGCTTACAGCAGTGGGATCATTGCTGATTTTTTGGTCTAAGCATGATTCTCCTCTTGTCGTTTTTTTTGTTTTTTGTTTTGTGTTGAGAAGTTGGAGTCGCACCACAACACGAATTTCAAGTCGTTTATGGTGCGAGTTCCGACTCATTATATTGAGACCTTCCTCAAGGAAGAGTTTTGGCCGAAGGGTGTCATATATCGGCGTTTCCGCGGTAGGCTACGCGACAACACGCAGTGCAACACGACAACACGCAGTGCAACACGACACCGTCACTTCGTGTACAATAGTTTATATTTCTTGTTTTTATAAATTATGTATGATAGTCTATAACAAGGCTGGCCAATAGATTTTCCAGGTGAGCAAAATTTCTTAGACTGTGGCGGCGCCGGGCCACCGGTACCCCCAAATTCATAAGGTAATTTATACGTTCGTTACTTTATTTGTAAATGAAATATTTTTTTATTTTTTTTTATTTAATGTGAGCTGTGAAGAGGTTTTCCTGATAGTAATTTGTCGATATTTGGTTTTAAATCTGAAGTTGATAGTACAATCAAATCCGAAATGTGTTTTGCAGTGAGAGATGTGCGATATTTATTTTTAATGTATGATAGAGTTGAAAATGTTTTCTCACACACATAGGTGGATCCAAACCGGGTTAAAATTTGCATAGCAAGGTCGCGCAATGTTGGGAAATCTTCACTAGAAACTTTTTTCCAAAAATTTGCAAAACTTTCTGTTAGCTGTTCTGAAGATACATTTTCGGAGAAAATTTGTTTAAGGGCAGTGTGATTTTGAAGATCTGTCACTTCAAGCTGAATGTTTGCTGGATATTGAAGCAGATCAGTAGAACTGATTGCAAAAGGATTCATAAACAGCTGAATATTTTTCTTGTCAGATTCAAAATCCTGGAATCTGTTTTCAAAAGACTCTTTCAAACATTTTATTTTTGATAGGTACTTCGGGATATCAAGGGCAGTGATTTTTAACCCTTCTTTTACACTTGCAAGTGTGGAAAAATGGTCGATTTTATTTCTCTCTAAGTTTGCTGCAAATAAGTTCAACTTCCCTTTGAAACCATTGATCAAGTTTAACATTGTCGGAAGAGAACAATCTTTTCCTTGCAATTTAAGGTTCAGAACATTAAGGTACTTCATAATGTCAACTACAAATGCAAGATCGCAAAGCCATAATGAATTTTTAAGCAGAGCTCTCTTTGCTGGTAATGCTTGTTTTTCTTCCAGAAAATCCAGAACCTGTTCCCTCAAATCATAAAAATGTTTCAACATTTCGCCCTTGTATAACCAGCGAACAGCGCAATAGAGATGTAATTCACCGTATTCTTTAATTTCTTCTTCAAACAACATTCTGAATTGTCGGCGGTTAAGTGCTCTGGCACGTATGAAATTAATGCAACGTACTACTGGGTCAATCACATCCTCGAACGTCATGTCTTTAGCGCACAAAGCTTCTTGATGGATAATACAATGATAAGAAAACAATTGTCGACCGATGTGATTTTGCAATAAAGCCACAGCACCATTGGTTTTCCCCATCATCGCAGGTGCTCCATCAGTGCAAACTGAATTGCATTTATCCCAGTTCAGGTTCTTACCCTCAACGCAATCTTTGACTTTTATGAATATATCCTTTCCTGTGGTAGTAGTTTCAAGTTGACAGAGGTCCAATAAATCTTGAAATATATTAAAATTGTCATCAATACAGCGTACAAAAACAGCTAACTGCGCCATACCTGTTAAATCGCAGGTTTCGTCCAATGCAAGTGAAAAATATGTGCATTTAGTGACAAACTCTGTAATTTGATTGATAATGTCTGTTGACATTTCTTCTACTCTCCTCATTACTGTGTTGCGTGAAAGTGAAATACTATCTGCCATGGCTTTAACCTTTGGATCATTGCAGTTCTGCGCAAAAATTGTCAAACTCTGTTTTATAATGTCCCCATCAGAAAACGGCTTTTTCTTTTTAGCCAAGAGTAAAGATATTTCATACGATGTTTTGACCATGGCCTCCAATTCGTCATGTTGTTTTACAAAAATATTTTGCTGTGAAAATAGCTCTTTCTTCTTTTTCTTTATAAAATCTGTCCTTAAAGCTGACCCCACTGGATACTGTTTTTCGAATTTCGAATGATTTTGTTTGAAATGCCGCTCTAAATTATATTTTTTAGCAACAGCTACTGTTGCTGAGCAAATGAGACACACCGGTTTGCGGGCTTTGCTCTCGGAGAAAAGGTATTTTGTTTCCCATTCTTCGTGAAACGTCCGAGAGTTATCCTTTATTTTTGATGTACTAGGTTTGCTGAGGGCCATACTAAAACAATAGATTTTACTTGTGAACTACAGTTTACGATTTTAATATGGAATGTAGGTAAGTAAAATAAAATAATTGATTTGGACAGGCACAAGACAACAATATTTAGGCGTTGGGCACAGTGTGACGATAGGTACTTGGGAAGAGTAACTAGCCGATTGGTAATTCTGACTGATTTATTTTCGAGAATCGACATTTTATATATATTATAACAATAGTACAGTTAGGCTTGGCATGTTGCTGTTATAATTCCAATTGACCAATAGCGACGCGCCGTTGGGCGGGCCGCGCGCGGGGCGCGGGGCGCTGTGTTGCACACGGCACTATTCGCCGCGAAGGCATAAATAGGAGTCGCGCGCCGGGCGCGATCCTTTTCACCGAGCGCCGTCGTCGCGTGCAGATGAAGATACGGAGGGTGCTGGTGCTTCTGCTTGCTTTGCTTGCGCTTGCGCTTAAAAACCGCTTCTTTCGAAGCGAACGTATGCGGCACGGTGTTGTGATGACGCTCGTGTCGCATCTTATTTCTTTATTCACGAACTCGTTACTTATTCGTCTTTTTCAAGATGATTGCTTCACTGTTTCTTGCAGGCTTGTCTAAAACGTGGTAAGGTAACTGGTTCGGTGGTATGTGGTAACTGGTTCTGTGGCATGAGGTAACTGGTTCTGTGGTATGTGGTAACAGGTTGTGACTGTGTGACAGGTACTGTGTCACTACATCACTCCCCCCTAAGCGAAGCGTACGTTGTGTTTTACCGCGCGGCCGGATCGAGTGACGTATGTGTCGCGCGGTGCGCTGGGGGTCGATGACCGCGGATCGACGGTCGTAGTTGAGCTGTTTGTGCGCGATGCTTGTTGCGCGCGTGTTGAGGTGGTAAACTCTTCTTCGTTGAGTAGGTGCGCTGGCTTAAGTCTGTCTATTGAGACAACTGTAGTTCTAAGTGGCATCTGTATGGTGAAATGTTTGCTATCACGTTGTATCACCTTGAACGGGCCGTCGTAAGGAGGGGTCAATGGACTTCGCACGGTATCATTGCGCACGAAAACATGAGTACATGTCGTTAGGTCCTTGTATACA
Organism: Noctua fimbriata; assembly: GCA_905163415.1. Classification (NCBI taxonomy): domain Eukaryota; kingdom Metazoa; phylum Arthropoda; class Insecta; order Lepidoptera; family Noctuidae; genus Noctua; species Noctua fimbriata. The sequence goes on along the minus strand of LR990929.1, from coordinate 3,869,237 downwards.
AACGTGCTCCTGTTGTTGCTACGTGACTTGCTGCTTGGTGCGAGTGATGCCATTGTTTCGGTCAGCTGGCGTACGAATTCTGCGTCTTCATTTTTCGGCTGTGTAGGCACGAAGAAATCTGACGGTATTCTCAGCGTAGATCCGTAGGTCATCAGGGCCGGGCTGACTTGTGTGTCTTCACGAAGCGCTGTACGTAGTCCAAGCAGCACAGTCGGTAAGTCCTCGCTCCAGTGTGTGCCAGCGCCTCTTGCCATGAGCGCGGCCTTCAAGGTTCGATGCCAACGTTCGACTTGACCATTTGCTTGCGGGTGGTATGCAGTAGTTCGTATCCTGGCGGTGCCGAATTTCTTCATCAGTGCATTGAATAACGATGATTCAAATTGCCTTCCTTGATCCGTCGTTACGCGTAAAGGACAGCCAAATCGCGATATCCATCCCTCGTACATCGCCTTAGCAACAGTGTCGGCGGTGACGTCACGAATTGGTACTGCCTCCGGCCATTTAGTGCAGCGGTCGATCATTGTTACTAAATATCTGTAGTCGTTAGATGGCGTTAGTGGTCCCACGATGTCAACGTGAACGTGTTCGAAACGCGATGATTTTTGAAACTCGCCGAGTGGGCTGACCACGTGTCGTTGGACTTTCCCGCGCTGGCAACCGATGCATGATTTCGCCCACAAACCAACTTCTCTGTTCATACTTGGCCAAAAAAACTTTGTTGTCATTATTCTTCTTGTTGTTCGCACACCAGGGTGACTTAGTTCGTGTTGCGCTTTGAATGCTACTATACGATAAGTCGCTGGTAGGTATGGACGAACGTTCCCGGTTGATGTTTCGCATATGATGGGTCGTTGACCTCCGGGCAATGTGATAGGCGCAAACTTTAGACTTGGGTTGGACATGCAGCTCTTCAGTTCTTCATCGTTTTCTTGATCTTGAGCGAGTTGGTTGTAGTCGATCGTGGAATGTGACAAGTTGATTTCTTCGATGCGTGATAAGGCGTCCGCTGCTTCGTTCTTGTCACCGTGAATGTATTTGATCTTCGCACAGAACTGACTAATGTAGTGCAGCTGGCGTTCTCTTCGTGGTGTATCGCTGCTACTCGGTGTTCTTGTCAGCGCGTAAGTTAGAGGTTTGTGATCGGTGAATATTATTAGGTCACTGCCCTCTATCAGTCGTCGTAGGTGTTGCACTGCGGTGTACATCGCTAATAATTCGCGATCGTACACGCTGTAGCGTCGCTGCGTCTCACTCATACTTTTTGAATAGAATGCCAGTGGTCTCCAATCGTTGTCCACTTTTTGTTGTAAAACGGCGCCGATGCTAGTATTTGATGCGTCGGTAAATAAACATAGTGGCGCGTTTGGTATCGGGTGAGTCAGCGTCGTTGCCTCGAGTATGCTTTGTCGGCATTTCTCAAAAGCTTGTTCTGCTACTTGAGACCATTGTATCGGAGTTTTGTCGTTCTTCTTACTATTGTGAAGGTATTTATTTAACTCGTGTTGGTACTCGGCTTGATGAGGTAAACAACTACGGTAGAAGTTTATCATTCCTAAGAATCTTCTTAGTTCTTGAACTGTTTGTGGTTTCGGATAGTTGACTATGGCTTGTATTCGTTCTTGAGTGGGTTTGATTCCCTCTGATGACACTTCGTATCCGAGGAACTCGAGGTTTTCCTTGTCAAACTCGCACTTGTCGATATTAAGACTGACGCCGTAGGTATTTAGGCGTTCGAGTACTAGTTCCAAGTGGCGGCGGTGTTCTTCCTTATTTCTTGAGTGTACGAGCAGATCGTCGACGAAACAGAATACGTTGTCGTCTAGTCCTCGTAGTACCTCGTGCATGAAACGTTGAAAAGTTTGTCCGGAGTTTCTTAAACCGAACGTCATGCAAGTAAATTCGAAAAGCCCAAATGGTGTTATTATTGCTGTTTTTTGAGCGTCTTCTTTTGCGATAGGTATCCAGAAGTAGGCCATTTTCAAATCGAGTTTTGTGAATATTTTCTTTCCGTGGAGTTGGTATGTAAAATCTTGAATTCGTGGAATAGGGTATCGGTCGGGAATGGTGACGGCGTTAAGTCTTCTGTAATCGCCGCATACTCGAAGTGATCCGTCCTTCTTCTTCACGATGTGAAGTGGACTCGCCCACGGACTGTTTGACGGTTTGCATATTCCCATCTCGATCATGCGCTGGAATTCGAGTTTTGCCGCCTTATATTTGTCGGGCGGTAGAGGGCGCGGCCGTGAGTAGATCGGCGGCCCAGTCGTCTCGATGTGATGCGTGACGTCATGCTTGGCTGGAGTTTTGAGTGTCATTGGTCGAAGTACATCTGGATATTTCTTTAGCAGGTCGTGATGAGTGTGGTCGCGGTTGACAATGTAGATTGTTTCTTCTTGGCTGTTTACTTTCACGGCGTTTACGCTGAGCTCGGTTACTCGATCGATGAGTTTTCTTTGGTGCAAGTCGACTAAAAGTTTGTGATGCACTAAGAAGTCGGCACCCAGTAACGATGTCTTCACATTGGCGACGACGAAAGTCCACTTGAAACTTCTTCGTAGGCCTAGGTTGAGCTCGAGTGTGCGCTCTCCGTAGGTACTAATTTCCGTTCCGTTTGCCGCGTAAAGTTTGTAGCCTGCATTCTCCGCCGGTTTTGAATATTTCTGGTTTCGAGCGGCTAATACTGAAATGTCGGCCCCCGTGTCGACAAGGAACTTTTCTCTGTTATTTATGTCGATCACGCATAGGCGGCGGCTGGGTTGGTTAACATCGACGCCCGCCACTGTCGATGTTCTTTCTAGTTTTCCCGCTTTGCTGCTAAAGAACATGGTGGTTCACATTTCCGTGCCCTGTTGCCGAACCGATAGTGGAAACGGCACATCCAGTCGGGATCGCCGGGCTTGCGGGCGTTATCAGGGCGCTGTCTTGAATGTGAGTGTGAGCGGCTACGATGTGCGGAGTTTTGGCGGAAAGGCGATACGACGAATGTTGATGGTTGCGGAGTTCAGCGACTTCGAGTGACAATTTCTCTATTTGTTTCGAAAGCATGTTGATTTGTAGGGTTGTTATTGCGTTCAACTGTGCCTCATTGCCTGCTGGGCTTGTTGTCGAAGGGTTTGTTGTCGAAGGGTTTGTTGTGGAGACTGCGGCGACTGTAGCGGGTTCAAAATGCTCCATCATTTTGTCTGCCATTGCGGCTAGCACTTCGAGCGATGACTCGGTGTTGACGGAGAGCACGGCGCGAACTTGTGTGGGCAGTTGGTTGAGCCACATAACTTTCAGCGCTTCATCAGATAGTAGCTTGCCACTGAGGTCTCGCATTTTACGCAGCAGCTGGCTTGGCTTGTTGTCGCCGAGTTCGAGGCCGCTGAGTAGCTTCTGTAACTGCCGGTGGTCTGACTCTTGGTACGTTGAGATGAGTCTGTCCTTGAGCGTGCTGTACTTGCCGGTGGTTGGTGGGTGTAAGATGATGTCTCCGATTTGTTCTAGGTCGCTGTTGCCGAGTAGCGGGACGACGAGATTGAATTTCTGCTCCTCACCTATCTTGCAGGCAGCAACGGCGGCTTCAAATTGTGCGAACCACAAGCGCGGGTTTTGGCGCCAAAATGGTGGTAGTCGTGCCGGAAGTGAGATTGTTGCCACGTCGCTCTTCTCTGTTGTGATGCCCTGAGCATCGCTAAACTCGTCGTTCTTCATGGTGGAGGTGGATCTTGTAGAAGGTCGATGTTGCAGGGATTCGGGCTTCGCTTCAGGCACGTGTTCGGTTTCACGGGGTCACCAATTTAGGCGTTGGGCACAGTGTGACGATAGGTACTTGGGAAGAGTAACTAGCCGATTGGTAATTCTGACTGATTTATTTTCGAGAATCGACATTTTATATATATTATAACAATAGTACAGTTAGGCTTGGCATGTTGCTGTTATAATTCCAATTGACCAATAGCGACGCGCCGTTGGGCGGGCCGCGCGCGGGGCGCGGGGCGCTGTGTTGCACACGGCACTATTCGCCGCGAAGGCATAAATAGGAGTCGCGCGCCGGGCGCGATCCTTTTCACCGAGCGCCGTCGTCGCGTGCAGATGAAGATACGGAGGGTGCTGGTGCTTCTGCTTGCTTTGCTTGCGCTTGCGCTTAAAAACCGCTTCTTTCGAAGCGAACGTATGCGGCACGGTGTTGTGATGACGCTCGTGTCGCATCTTATTTCTTTATTCACGAACTCGTTACTTATTCGTCTTTTTCAAGATGATTGCTTCACTGTTTCTTGCAGGCTTGTCTAAAACGTGGTAAGGTAACTGGTTCGGTGGTATGTGGTAACTGGTTCTGTGGCATGAGGTAACTGGTTCTGTGGTATGTGGTAACAGGTTGTGACTGTGTGACAGGTACTGTGTCACTACAATATCAATAAAACTTAAACTCAATATAAACAAAACATACATTACAACATACATGTCACATTTGAGTAAACTAGGGGCTTCAAGCGGATTGAGTTCCCGATAAAACAGTAAACATGGTAAATATCCCGTTTCTAGTCTATATAATAATGTTAGTGACTAAATACCTACTTACCTACAGTTATAATAAGTTTAACGCACGATAAACAAACAAAAACTTAAAATGGTAGGTAGGTATCTAAAACAAAATCACAGCACGTACATAGCCATTTACCTGCAGAAAAGATGCAAAGTTTTTGTAGATTTTTTTCTAATTTTCAAAACAAATTGTCACCAAACTGATTTTATTATTGTAGTACCTAATCCAATGCACCCGAACATTCAAGTAAAATTGGTACGTAGAAGTAGCGACAACACCCGAACGACGTGGATCGGTTGCGCTCGGGCGGGCATGTTTTCGTTTTAACCGACCAATCAGGTGGAGGCGGCGACACCGCGCGCCCCCGGCTTGCCGCTGGCGGGCAAATTCAAATGCCTTGGCGGGCCACTTCGTGGCCCGCGTGCCTGGGTTTGGCCGGCCTTGGTCTATAAGGTATATATGTTATGGGTCTTTGTTACCCCTATATATATATATATATATATATATATATATTTATATGCATTTTAAAGTTGTAATATTGCAGTAATCTTAGATAGTCATTATTAACCAACTATTAACCAACAACATTACATAACTAAATATGGGTGATGTTTATAAACTCCTCCTTTATTGTGCTAATGAGTGTTATGGCTCCTACTAACCATGCTGTTTACTACACATGTTTCAATCAATATATTTTTTTTTTAACACCTTCACTGTCCAATGACTCCAAATGGAGTCACATTTGTACCAAACTCACATGTCCATGACTCCAGTTGGAGTCATAATCCAAAAGTAAATTTGATGTTTTTTATTTGACTGGGCGTATGAATAAGAGGAAAAAGATTCTCATGGACGTATGTTTGGATAACAAGGCTACCGAAAATTTAAAAGAGCCGCCGTAAAATGTTGCCAGTTTCCTATATATCAAGAGGGTAAAATAAAACTATTGTTTTTTGTACGCATTGTTGTTTATTTATTTAAATCAATGTAATGTATGTTATACATGGACGGCAGAGTGCTGCTTTACACTTGGGGCACCACGTTACCACTTTAGAAGCCTTAGTACCCGCAAGTTTTGAACTTTGTCCCTCTGAAATGAGCTTTTTTTCGTCTTACGACTTAGTTCCTGGGTCATATTCTCGAAGGTGTGTTTGTTTACAGGTGATGACTGCGGACGTCCAACAGATTTTTGGTTTTCGTCTCTTACCTCTAGCAGTTTTTTTATTATTATTTCATGTACCGATAGTATTATTGTCCCGAGTTCCTTTGCAGTTCATTGAAAATAAGCCATGAGTTTACCACCTTGACAGCAAGTCTACGGCAATTTTTTTGTACCAAATTAACGATTTTCTTGTAGGGTTATTGTAGCTACTCTATTACACACTAAAACCATTTCAGGTTTGAGTACTGGTGTTCGCCCGCTACTCATTTTCATTTCTTTTTCATGGCATGTAGCAAGAAGTAAAACGTCACGTTTATCGTGCCATTTTAGCATAGTAATATTGCCTTTCTGCATAGCTGCGATCTCTCCTTTCTTCAATTTACTCCCAGTAACAAGTTGCGGAAGGTCTCTTCGCTTTTTATTCAATGAACCTAGCAAATCAGTACGACGGCTCTTCAAAAAACTGGCTGGAGGTACACTGGTGTAAAAAATATCAGTTACTATCAACCTACCCTCATCTAGCAGGTTTTCAGCAAGACGTGCGACTATACTTCCAGATAAATCCAAATCCTGCACTCTTCGGCTTAGACCGCAATAAATTGTGTTGTGATTCCTGACCCGACCACGACATGGAACGGAGATTTCACTATGGCACAAAATGGTTATTTTAATTGTGTTTTATTGTGCCACATATCCCAGAAATTTGTGCCTTGTACTTTTTGAGTAATAAGAGTACGATTGTGGTCGGGCTGGGGATCACGGTTCCTGACCCGACCACAACCAGATCTAATAAAATATCAATAGTGGGAAGTTACTGATTATGCCAAAAATATGTGTCAAATTGTGCCTATGGCACACACAAGTAAGTCAAGTAGTCACACTCTATGTATAATTTAGTGTGCAATTAAACATTTGAATTCTGTTAGTTATGATTTAACTGAACTGTTGTCGTAACAAAACTGGTCATATAGGGTTGCAGAAGAAATAAAAATAGAGTTTATTTTGTCAGCTTTCTTATTATTATATTTATTGAATTTTTACATAAAACAAAATAAAATAAAAAAAAACTTATTTTGTGAAAATAAGCACAACAATCAACGATTTTGATTAACATAAGCACATTAATCACGATTTTAATTAAAATAAGCACAACAATCATGAAAATCCAGAGCAATAAATAACATGGTTACTATTATTGTAAAGGACACTCAATTAAATTTTTAATATGGATTCACATATATTAACATGTATGCAGTCATTGGTTCATTTACACATGATTTTTGAATTTTTTTTTGCATGTCATCAAATAACACCCATTTCTGATCTTTTTTGCAATGTACACTAAAGTGCCCAGGAATTAATGTTGCCTATCGATAGTCGACTATCGCTAAACTATCGATAGTTGACGTCATATCAATAGTATCGATATTATGATACAGGGCAATAGTATTGATATACAAAAATAGTATCGATACTATCGAAGACCAGCATATGATAATAAAATACTATCGATAGCTCGCACTATCGATAGTTTTATAAACGGAGATAGTTTTGCCTTCCAATGTTCAATTACATAGCTAGTATATATCTCGTAAAAATATTAAGTATGGAAAACGTATTAATCCTAAAGAGTATCCCCGAATACAATCAAAAATTAACACAGGGCAACACTTAGCCCTGTCAAATTTATTTTTTTGTTGTACTTTTTAAACTACAGTGAATTGCGAGCGGGTAAATAAAAAAACCAACATTGTACTTTAAAAAAGTTTGGTGAAGTTAAAATGGAGAGAAAAAAATCTGTGATGTGGATACATTTTCGAAAGGAAGGTGATAGGCGAGTAATATGTAAAATTTGTAATCGAGAGTTCAAATACAGCAACAATACATCGAATTTAAAGGATCAATCACCTGAAACGAAAACATCCAGTTGTACCCCCATTAAGTTCATCACACGACGATAGTAACGAAATAACAGTTGATTGCAGTCACACTCACAGTACTCGAGACATAAATAAATCAGATCGGTACAGTGACAATTCATCAAGAAAAAAATGCTTGACTGTTTATTTGTTAAAATGGTAGCCAGACATGGAACCGCTTCGTCTATCAGAGCGTAAAGGATTAAAAGAATTCGTAAGAGCATTAGATTCTCGTTATGAAATGCCATCGAGAAATATACTGAGTGAAAGAAAGAAAGAAAGAAAGTAGATTTATTTGCCGCAGGTACATGACGTGCATCACAAAAAATTACAAAAAAAAAAAATATATGTGTGAGTGATAAACTATTGCCCAGAATGTACAATACAATGAAAGGTGAACTAATGGAACTTTTGGCTAAAGTTCAAAATGTTGCTATCACTACTGATATGTGGACTTCTTCAAGCAACCAGGGTATATGCGCCATAACATGTCATTTTATATTAAGCAATCAGCTTCGTTCAGCTTTATTGGAAGCAGTAGAAGTTGACGGTCACCACGATGCTGATATCTTATCATCGGTGAGTAACATTAATTACAACTTATTATGGAATATATGACTCAGTTCTACATGGTAGGTATACTTTTTATTAAAGAAGAAGGACTATCTGTGACCCAGGCTCGGCGCAAACGAAACATATCTCGGGTTATTTCGTTGTCTTGGGTACATCAAATATATGCAAGAGCGTCAGAAGGGGCCTCATAGCGGTCTTGGCTGTCACTATCCATCTTGGGCGTTGTAACGGTCGGAACTTAACAATAAAAGCACACGTGTATTGTTCAATGTCTTATTATTTGATTTTCTTACAATTTTATACAAAATCACACACAAATAAACAGGATGAAACTAGATTGCGAGCCAATAGGTTTTTTTTTTTTTTTTTTGGCAGGAGGGGAAATCCGGTCGGACACTCAAGCTGCCTCACAGACGAGCCAGTCTGAGTAGTGCCGGGCTCCAACCGGCTAAAACCACCTCCTGCCTTACAAGCTTATCCACAGACATAAGTGTCCGTGCCTTTGTTTACTTATATTTTCTTTGAGACTCTGAGCTCAACGTACAAGTGGTGACTCCGGAGTACAACTTACTTCTACTTAATTAACTTACTCACTACAAAGGAGTCCATCATTTTTTTTTTTTTTTTTTTTCTTTTTTCTTTCATTATACAGTATACAACCTGTAACTTAATTAACGCACATCCTGAAAATAGTTTGTTCAGAATCGGCTTCTGAATCGATTTCCGTCATAAAAAATAGGTGTTAAATTTTGACGGAAAAATCTTTTAAATAACTTAAATTAGAAACACAGTATCATGACAAATTAATACAATCCTTAATTCAAGGAAATTGAAACCTTAACTCAGAGCAATAAAGGTTACTAGAACGCACGACATTACTTGTAGTTCGCTCATAGCTCGTAATACACACACGTAAACAATATCAATGCATTTTACAAATAAATAGGTAATTTAAAGGAATTCCAACTTTATCTCCAATGAGTAAGGCTTATTTGAATGCACGACCAAACTTAGTTGGTCATCAGAGTAGCCCTACACACAATAAAATTATTTAATTTGAAGAAATTTAGAACTTATTGCAAAGATATAAAGCATTTGTCGGCAACCTCTTTGACGTTTATGCGAAATGCCGACACACACGCCGCCGCAACCGCGCGCGCGCTTTTAACCTAACATTTAGTCATCCGCCGGTAGTGACGTAGTGTGGATGTCCTTTTATTTCCTTTCGTGACATTTTTGTTTCCGCGCGCGATAGCTTTCCGGTATGCCAACATACAATACACGGAGATGGTTAGGACCCTGGCTTGCTGTCTTGATAATGTCGCGTTAGCTTGTCGGGAGTTCAATGACCGTCTTGGCTGCAGTGTGAGCGCCAGGACGATGCTGGTTGCTGTTTGCTGGTTTCTCATCATATTGAGACCTTCCTCAAGGAAGAGTTTTGGCCGAAGGGTGTCTTATATCGGCGTTTCCGCGGTAGGCTACGCGACACCACGCAGTGCAACACGACACCGTCACTTCGTGTACAATAGTTTATATTTCTTGTTTCTATAAAGTATGTATGATAGTCTATAAGGTATATATGTTATGGGTCTTTGTTACCTGAAATAAATGATATATTATTATTATTATTATTTCCTTTATTTATCTTCTTACACATTAGTTACATTTTTAAATATTTCTTAACAAAAACCATATAAAAACATTTAAAAATATAAAAAATAGTGGTCCGCCGGTAGCGGGAGCAGGGTCCAAGCTACCGGTGGTTAGGGCTCCAGAGACAGGAACCTCCTCACAATACGAGCCGTATCGAGGAGTACTGCCTTCTGAATCAGGCCCTTGATCCAACCGCCTAAGGAGAGCCTCGAAAGATGGTCGTCGAGGCTCTTGGCTATAAGGCCATTGGCCGTCACGACGATCGGCACAATGATAGCCGAGTTCACATTCCACATGTCGACAACCTCGTGTGCCAAGTCGAGATATTTTATTTGTTTCTCTTTCTCAGCTTTCACGAGGTTCTCGTCATGCGGGATGGTAACATCGACTATCATTACGCGGCGCGCTGATCGGTCTATCACTACTATGTCAGGCTTATTGGCGACAATAGTCCTGTCAGTAATGATAGACTGATCCCAGTACAGCGTGACATGGTCTTTCTCGAGAACTGGGTCGGGCACATACTTGTAGTACGGAACCTCAGATTCCACAAGTTTATATTTCAAGGCAAGTTGCTGGTGAATAATCCTGGCTACTTGGTTGTGCCTGTGCAAGTACTCGCCGTTAGCCAGACGAGAACAACCAGAAATAATATGTCTGATAGACTCACCCGGACGGTGGCATGCCCGACACACGTCAACCGTCCCGTCCTTCATAATATATTTCCGGTAGTTGTTCGTCAACATAACCTCGTCCATAATCGCACAGACAAAACCTTCAGTTTCTCCAAAGAGATCGCCGAAACGTAACCAGGACACGGACGCTAGAAAATCTACATCGGGCCCATGAAGAGCTCGGTAGAAGCGCCCGTGAAGCTCCTTGCCTTGCCATACTTCCTTGCGGTCATCGGTAGTAAGTACTTCAGGTTTGCGCCAGTTCTCTTTAGCCATGGACAGCGGGGTGAGTCCCTTGTCCACTGCGACCACATCTCGGTGCATACCCACCTCGACTTTTAAAAAATATTCTCTGAGACTGCACATCTCGCGGTTGTGAAGGGACTTCGCGTTTAAAAACCCTCGACCCCCGCACTTCCGCGGTATGTACAGCCTCATCACCGATGATCGTGGGTGATGCATCCGGTTTGCGGTAAGCAGTGTACGAACTCTCCTATCCAGGGCATCGAGTTCGGTCTGAGTCCATTTGAGTACGCCGAAAGAGTACATTAAAACCGGCATGACCCAACCGTTGAAGGCGCGCACCTTGTTTCCGCCTGAAAGAAGGCTATGTAATACCTTGTTCAGGCGTCCAAAGAAGCGCTCCTTCAACGATTGCTTCATGTCAGTTACGTTAATGCCTAACGCTTCCGACATACCCAAATACTTATAGCTTTCGGTTGAGGAAAGGGTTCTCAGGTGTATGGAATCCGAGAGCTGAATTCCCTCGGATTCCATAATCTCCCCTTGCTTTACATACATGACTGCACATTTGTCCACACCAAATTCCATCCTGATGGCGCTACTGAAAGTTTCAGTTACTTTCAGTAGCTCCATCAGTCGCAATTCGTTGGGGGCAAAGAGTTTCAGATCATCCATGTAAAGAAGGTGAGATATGACCTGACCACCTCTCCTCAACCGGTAGCCTAGACCTGAATCCTCCAGCAATGTGCTCAGAGGATTCAGGGCTAGACAGAACCAAAGTGGGCTCAGACTGTCGCCCTGGAATATTCCCCGTTTAATCCATACAGGTTCATCGTTCCCCTGGATCTGTCGACATCCTGGATATCGAAGGACCGTCCTCCATTGCCCCATACACGACTCAAGGAAGGCGCGTAGAGTTGCATCTATCTTGTACAACTCCAGCACCCTCATGAGCCATGTATGTGGCACCGAGTCGTAGGCCTTCTTATAGTCTATCCAGCATGTAGACAGATCCTTGCGGGATCGACGAACCTGTTGGCTAATGGCCATGTCGATGAGGAGTAGCTCCTTAGTGCCGCGGGACCCATTCCTACATCCATTTTGAGAGGCAGACATAATGGAGTTTTTGTCAATGTGTGTATTAATTTTAGCTCTCAAAATGGATGTAAGAAGTTTATAGACCGTAGACAAACACGTGATCGGTCTATAATTTTTGGGTTCCGCGGGACTACCTGACTTATGGAGCAGGTGGGTAACGCCTGTTGTTAAAAACTGCGGTAAGGACCCAGACTCTAAGGATGACTGGAATTGGGATGCCAGGCAAGTGTGTGAACTACTAAGCCATTTGAGCCAGAAGTTGTGCAGTCCGTCCGGTCCCGGTGACTTCCAGTTCGGTAACGGACGAACTGCTCTGGCTATATCTAAAGGTGTAATCAAAATTGGCTCCATTTCTGGGATAGGTTCACACACTCGTTCGACATCACACATCCAGTCAGCCTCAGTATGACAGACGGGCACCGACCAGATGCTGCGCCAGAAAGAACTCGTAGCAGCATCATCCGGGCGGCACACGTCTGTCATATTTAGCTCGGGTCGCTCCCAAGCTCTGTATACCCACCTCTCATCGCTCTGGAACATGCGATTCTGTGAGTACCGATCAACCCGCCGCTTATACCTCCGAATACGGTTCGCCCATGCATAAACTTTCTGCTTCAGGAAGTCGATGCGCTCTGTGGCACGGGACATGTATTCTTGAGGACTGATTCCAGTCCCCGAGAATGCCCGCCTCACAAAGCGCATCACACGTGGTCGTGTATTGCCCTCCCTGAAGCAGTGTAGTTTGCCGATGAGTACCCTGGCCCCGTCGATGCGGCGCTCGATCCTGCGCTGCCAGGCTGGTACAGCTGGTTTTGGTCGAGTAGCTACGTCACAATTTGGGAACTTGACGTTAGCTAAACGACATGCCGCAACAGCCCCACAGTACAGGATCGAGTGTGTATCAACGAGGTTCTCGCTACTCTCGAATATATTCTCGAGTTGCGAGTCCAAGGCACACACCAGCGCCCTATTTTTATTATGCATGGGTAACCGTGGTAATCGGGGCCTAAGTTCGGTAGGAGTGGATCGATATTCACGAAGCGCATCTTCCAGAGCGCTCCTCAATCGGTCGTTGCACTGGCTACTTACCACAGCAACCCTATCATCTTCCTCTACAACAGCTGGGTTGAACCGCGGCGGGGTTGCGTCAATAACTGATGCTTGCACCGCGGTTTGTGCCGGAGTTAAAACGATACGGTTGCTCAGTACCTCTGAGCGCAGCCTATCAAGTACGGCGTCGTCCAACATGTGATTGCGTTGGATGACCCGCACCTGATCCGACAGTCGTTGGGCCGAAACGTTGACGGTTGGTTCAAGTACCTGGAACAGAGACAGCATCCCAACACGGTACGCAGTGAGGTTAGTTCCCCCCTCTGTAGACCCGTAGTATGCGCGCATGACGTTCTCGTTAATGGAATGAGTCCATCTCATGCGCTGCACACAACCACCGGCAGCGGGGACCCGGCTCGGGGCCGGATGGCCCCTAAGTCCCAAGCTTCTCGGTGGCCGGCCTCTCCCCTGCCGACGTACAGGTGTTGGCGACGTCGGCGGAGAGAAATACTCGTCGCTCGAGCTCGACGCAACTGCCACTGCCGGTGTCACAGCACTCACGATGTGGCTGGATTCCGGCGGCGGCGAGGCGGAGCTAAGCGACGGGTCCGGAGGTGGTAGGCGTGCGCGTCTGGCTGCTGCTCTGGTCAACATTTTAAGTCTTCATGATTTATTTTCAAAATTTTCTTGTGACATGGCTGTCAAATTATGTCAGATGAATTGGGTATTTTTTTTATAAGTATTCTTAGCGGTTATATATCTCATTTTGGAGTATATTCTAATATTTTAGTGATAAAACTGCTATTTTAAAAGTGTGATATGGTTTAAAATTTGCGGTATATTGTTTTACTGTATAAATTTAAGAAAATTTGATAAATTGGTTACGAAGACGTTTATTTGACGTTAGTTTGTTTATTATTAATTCAGCGACTGAGGGACTGGGACGTTCCTTCCTAATACGGCTTTGGATAGAGGGACGAATGTGCGGACTACTCGTCTGCAAGAGCGTATTCTCGACCATTCCGACGAATATCCAGAGGACAGCTCGAGAGAAGAAGCACCCCAGTTCGACTGCAGCCACATGTAGGTACGTGTGGCGAACGTTGCATGCTGATGGTGAACACCCGTTCCATCTTCGACGGTGTCTAGACCTAACGCCGGCTGACAACTTGCCACGACTGGAATTCAGTAGGTGGTTGTTGGAGAACTGGCAACAAAACATTCTTTGGACGGACGAGTAGTACCTTCACGTGTGTTGGCATGTACAACCAGTAACTAAAAACAAAAATTGAACAAGCATTTGTGACGGTGAAAAGTGATACTGAAGTGCTTACAAAATTGAAATACAATTTAAGAAAGCGTGCAAATAAGTGCATAGAACATTTTGAAACTTTAATGAAAGTGGATCGCAGAAATAGTGCAAATTAATAACCTAAGTGTAAAATGTAAATAATCCAGTTCTGTAAGTACCTACTCCTTCCTATCGATACGATTGTATTGTTATCACTGTAAATATTATGATTCAAATCTTTTAAACACATCATCATCATCATCATCATTTCAGCCGAAAGACGTCCACTGCTGGACATAGGCCTCCCCAAGGGGGGTTTTGCCATAATCGCCACGCTTGGCAGGCGGGTTGGCGATCGCAGTATGTTTGTTATAAAAATCACAGAGAACGCTGCTGCCCATTCTCTGGTAAGTCCCTTAGTCGCCTCTTACGACACCCACGAGAAGATATGGGATGGTGCTATTCTTTACGTCCGGACACCATACAGAACACGCCGTCATTGAATATCGCTGTTTTAAATGCATCCCCGTTACTAAGCCTAAAGTCTTAGATTCGTGTTGATAATTTCACTTACTAGAAAATTATTAATATTACACGGTAAACTCAATGAAGTATCAAAAGTTATTCATAATATCAGTCTGTGATATTTTAGGTACGTAAAATTCGTTCATTGAACTAACCCTCATCAAATGCCTACAGTTATGGTCAGCTGACGGGCGCTCGTGTGCGTGTCACGTCGGCCGCTAACATTGCATGAGTGTGTGTGCAGGGATGTTGTTGCACATACATTTTGCGTTTAGTAAGGATAACTATTTTATAAAAAAAGACTAGGTTTGGTTTAAATTTATTTAATTACGGATATTTTTTTAGACTTATAATTTAATATTCTAATTGGGGTGTCTGAGGTATTGCGTTTTATCTGTTACACGTTGTATACACGATTATTTTTAGGTCGTTCTGGAACCGAAAGCCATAAACTCGATCATCGATTTCGAAACGATTGGGACAATTTTTTTCAAAAAGTAACAAAAAAAAAAAATCACGAAAAATTAAATTTATTGTTTTTTTTTGTTAAATAATGAGAACTCGAAGTAGTAGTCCTTGCGGTAAATGCATATGTGTGTGTACGTAACGTATCGACGATCGGCAACACATGCAAACGGTACCCATTGAAAAATCCATTCATCGATCAGACAGTATGATCCGTAAGCCACGCCCCCACCCCACGCCTACACAGTCTAGCCTACGCAATCGGCGACCTTTCTTCCTAGTATTGTCGCGCCCTTCGCTGTATGAGGTCACTCGCGCGTAACTTAATCACGTGTCAAAAATGAGTCGGCAATATGTCTACTCCAATGTGGTATTTTTATTGAAGGGCACCTGACTGGCGGTTCTTATTTGGATATGCTGCAGAATATGATACCGGAGTTGCTAGAGGATGTGCCTCTGGCATATTTACGCGGTATGTACTATCAGCATGTTGGATGCCCTGCTCATTATGCGAATTTAGTGCGTGCGTATCTAAACAGTGAGTTTGGTGAGCAGTGGATAGGTCGTGGTGGCCCTGTGGCTTGGCCCGCAAGGAGCCCTGACTTAACCCCACTGGATTTTTATTTGTGGTCTGAGATAAAAAGACTAGTTTATTTCGAGGAACATACTACTCGAGATGAGTTAAGAAGTGCGATTGTGGTCGCGTTTAATATTGTGAAAAGTGACAGAGACGCATTAGCTAAATTAGAAGACAATCTCATTAAACGTGCCCGTTTGTGTATCGAGCGAAATGGACTCCATTTTGAGCAGTTGCTTCGATACAGGGAAGTGTAAATTGTGAATAATCTAATATCCTTAGCCTTAGTTAGTTATTCAGTCGTCGCGCGCACGCACTAATGAGCGGTCGCTGATTTGTGCGTTTAAAAATGTCTGTGAACAGTGTAAATACGGTCAAGTGTACCAGTTGTAATGTGGTTATCTCGGAGGTCCTTGCCTTCATCCGAAATAGGCATGATGTAGTGGACAACGAAAGTTTAATAAAAATATGCTCATCGGCTTTTTCCGAGGAAGATATTGATGAAGCAAAAAAGTTATTGTTTGTTTCTACGAAGACAAGCCAAAAACTCGTGTCGAGGCGTAAGAACAAAAAGCAGAAAGACCTGGAGGACATGATTACGGTGTTTAAAACCATGGATCCCGAACAAATCCCGGTTTTTGTGGCATATGACCTTCACAAATTGCCACCGGTTTGCTTTGATCACGTAGATGTGACGAAGTTGTTGAAGGATTTATTGGTTCTGCGGTCAGATGTTAACGCAATCAAAAGTGATTATGTGACTAAAGAGCAGCTGGAAAACATGAAATTGAATGAAAGTATTTCGACGCCGGCGCCGTTACCAAGTTTGAATGTGAATATTGAAAGAGGAGGGTATATTCAAAACAATAACTCAGAGTCGTTAAATGTATCTCATAATACACTCTGCGCACCGCCGTCCCCGAGTCAACGAAGCCCCAGTTGTATGAGCCATGAACGTTCGAGTGCTGTGCTGCTTACTAGCACTGCCAGTGATAGGGATACTATACCTGTCTTGCCCGTCCCGCAGCGCCCGACCGGTTCTAGGATCGCAGAGAAACAGCTGACAGCGGCAGAGATTGTAAGCAATGGTAATTGGAAAGAAAATAAAAAAGACGATGGTTGGACACTAGTGCAGAAATCAAAATATAGAAACCGTTTTACTGGTTTGACAGGGAAGGCTGTGTCAAATGTACCAATAAAGTTTCGCGCTGCAGATATGAAAATACCTTTGTTTATATCATATGTAAATAAAGAAACTACAGAGGAGGATATATGTGACTATATACAAAGTAAAGTTAACGAAGTGGTGACCTTGGAGAGAATAAATATGAAAACTGATAGGCAATATAATGCATTCAAGTTGTTTGTTCCGAAGCACAAAATAAATACGTTTTTAGACGACAACTTGTGGCCTGAGGGTATTGCTTTCAGAAAATTTTATACGTTTCAAGAACAGGATAGACAATAGGATTTTGAATGTAACTTCATCTCAGAATAATGGCCAAGGAAATAAAGAACACATACCTAGCGACGTTTAATTGCAAAAATATCACACGATCAGCTGATTGTGTGAGAAGATTATGCGGAGTGGCTGACGTCATCGCGCTGCAGGAAACCTGGCTGTTACCTCATGATCTAGCCTACTTAGGCACAGTGCATGAGGACTTCGCGTATACTGGAAAATCTGCTGTCGATACGTCTGCCGGAGTACTCATAGGCAGACCCTACGGAGGAGTTGCCCTACTGTGGAGGAAGTCGGCTTTCTCAAAGGTGTCGGTAGTGTCGTGTAATAGCGATCGTTTAGTTGCTATTAGAATTGATCACACGGATCGTTCTATGTTAATTTTCTCAGTGTATATGCCTACTGACTCGAGTGATAATTTAATAGAATTTACTACATGTTTGAGTGAGATTATTGCGATTACTGAAAATTGTGATACGGAGACGGTGTGCATATTAGGAGACTTTAACGCTCACCCGGGTGAACGATCTGCAAGTGAACTGTTAACAGTGTGTACAGAGCAATCGTGTTCGTGTGTGGAGTTGTTACCGAATGATACTTATACATTTAAAAGCACAGCTAACGGTGCGCTGCGGTGGTTAGATCATTGTGTGGTGAGTAGTGCAGCGAGACAATTAGTAATGAAAGCAGCTGTTTTTTATGATGTTTACTCGTCAGACCACATTCCTTTGGTTATTGAGTGTAACATAAATTTAATAATACCTAAGTTAGTCAGCAAAACCCGCTCTTGTAACAAGGTCATTTGGGGTGAAAGAAATGCTAAACAAATTGATGAATATACAAACTTTTGTCATTCAAAATTAAAATTAGTAGATTTTCCTACGGAATTTCGGTATTGTTCGCATGGAATGTGCTCTGATACTAGCCACCGCAGTCTGTTAGATGAGATGTACGACACAGTTATAAGTATTTTGAAAGAAGGCGCTGATATTTCATATATAGGTTCTGATAACCGTTGTACTAGAAAATATGTGACTGGTTGGAACGTGCATGTACGTGACGCTCACAGGGAGGCTCGCATGCATTATCACACGTGGTTGCTGCATAACAAACCCACATCGGGGTGCATACATACAAATATGTGTAAATCCAGGAAGGTTTTTAAAGATAAGCTAAAATATTGCCAGGATAATGAGCAGCAAATAAAAATGGATATTATAGCTAAGAATCAGACTGACAAGCAATTTAGTGCTTTTTGGAAGGCAACAAATAAATTGAATCCGCGGTCTAGTTTTCCTGTGAGTGTGGCGGGCGTGCATGAGCCAACAGAAATAGCAAACTTATTTAAGCAGCACTTTAAGGTTGAGTCACCACTTGTTGGAACGACACGGGTTGTCGATGCTGAGGCCGTTTCTGGTGACGTTGACGTTCATTTTACTCCTAAGGAAGTTGCATCGGTGGTAAAATCAATGAAAAGAGGTAAGTCACCAGGGCACGATGGCCTCAGTATCGAACATCTGAAATACGCCGGGGTGCACTTGCCACGTGTACTTGCCATGTTTTTTAATTTGTGTATCAGTCACTGTTATTTACCTAATAGCTTCATGTTTACAGTTGTGGTACCTGTTATTAAAAATAAAACTGGGAATGCCTCTGACGCTTCAAATTACAGGCCTATATCCTTGGCAACTGTTTCAGCCAAGGTGCTGGACAGTCTGCTTGACGCACAATTGGCTAAGCATATAAAACTGCATGACGCTCAGTTTGGCTTTAGACCGGGGCTGTCCACTGAAAGCGCTATATTGTGTTTTAAGCAGACTGTGCAGTACTACAAAGATAGAAAAACGCCTGTCTTTGCCTGTTTTTTGGACCTATCGAGGGCATTCGATCTTGTCAGTTATGAAGTCATGTGGAATAAATTGCTATCTGAAACTTCTGTACCAGCTGAAGTGATATCAATATTCAAGTATTGGTATAGCAATCAAAGCAATTGTGTAAGGTGGAACGGTTCCTTCTCGAGTGTGTATCGGTTGAAATGTGGGGTGAGGCAGGGCGGGTTGAGCTCCCCTCGCTTGTTCAACTTGTACATTAACCGGCTGATTGTTGAGCTCAGCAGCACCAAGGTCGGATGTCATATTGACGGAGTGTGTACCAATAATCTTAGTTACGCTGATGACATGGTGTTGCTGAGTCCATCAATCAGCGCTATCAGAAAGCTAATGTCAATATGTGAGTCATATGCGGTGGCTCATGGGCTCAAATATAATGTTGGGAAGAGTGAAGTAATGCTCTTTAAAGCCCGAGGTTTTTCTTACCCAGCATTTCCCAATGTATCTCTGTGTGGCACTCCTCTGTGTAGGGTCCATAAATTTAAATATTTGGGTCACTGGGTCACCGATGATTTAAGTGATAATGTGGATATAGAAAGGGAACGCAGGTCGCTGGCTGTCCGTTGTAACATGCTGGCCCGCAGGTTTGCACGGTGTACGAATTCAGTTAAAATCACGCTTTTTAAAGCATATTGCCAATCTTTCTACACCTGCAGCCTGTGGGCCGGTTATTCGCAGCGGGCACACAGCGACCTGCGTGTCCAATATAATAATGCACTCAGGGTACTGTTGGGGCTGCCATGGCGCTGCAGTGCGTCAGGGATGTTTGCTGAGGCGCGGGTGGATGGCTTTGCCGCTATCGTTAGGAAAAGATGCGCCTCCCTACTCGCTCGCGTTCGTGGCAGTACCAACACTATACTGGGTGTTTTCACTGATCGGTGGGAGTCCCCCATGCTGCAAAGGTGGGTGCGGCTTCATGCCGTAATTTAAATTTTGTTTTAGCCTATACTAACATTAGTTTTTTAAGTACATTGTTACTAACAAAATATGGACCTAGTCTGAAATAAATGTTTTTTTTTATTATTTCCTTTATTTAAATTTTTACAAATTGTTCTACATTTTTAAATATTCCTTAAAAAAATATATAAAAAAAAACATTTAAAAATATAAAAAAAAAATTGTAGCCCACCGGTATCGGGAACAGGGTCCAATCTACCGGCGGTCAGGGCTCCAGAGAGAGGAACCTCCTAACAATACGAGCCGTGTCCAAAAGTACCGCTTTCTGAATCAAGCCCTTGATCCAGCTGCCTAACGAGAGCCTCCTCAGGTATTGGTCGAGGCTCTTGGCAATTAAGCCATGGGCTGATACGACTATCGGCACAATGATCGCTGAGTCCACATCCCACATGTCGACAACCTCGCGAGCCAAGTCAAGATACTTGATTTTCTTATCTTTCTCGGCTTTCACGAGGTTCTCATCATGCGGGACCGTTATGTCAACAATCATTGTGCGCCGCTCTGATCGATCCACCACCACTATATCAGGCTTATTGGCTACAATAGTCCTGTCAGTGATGATGGATTGATCCCAGTACAATGTGATACTGCCATTTTCGAGAACTGGGTCGGGCACATACTTATAGTACGGCACTTCCAATTCCACAAGGTTGTATTTTAGAGCAAGTTGCTGATGGATAATCCTGGCTACAAGGTTGTGTCTATGCAAGTACTCTCCGTTAGCCAGACGAGAACACCCGGAGATAATGTGACGGATTGATTCGCCTGGACGGTGGCATGCCCGACATATGTCAACCGTACCGTCCTTCACAATAAATCTCCGGTAGTTATTCGTCATCATAACTTCATCCATAATTGCACAGACAAAACCTTTGGTTTCTCCGAAGAGGTCCCCGGAACGTAGCCAGGCTACGGACGCTGATAGGTCTACATCGGGCCCATGCAGGGCCCGGAAAAAGCGTCCGTGAAGCTCCTTACTCTGCCATACCTCCATGCGGTAGTTCGTGTCAAACACTACAGGTTTGCGCCAGTTCTCTTTAGCCAAGGAGAGCGGGGTGAGGCCCTTGTCCACCGCGACCACATCTCGATGCATCCCCACGTCGGTTTCAAGGAAATGTTCCCTGAGACTGCATATCTCGCGATTGTGGAGAGTCTTAGCGTTTAAAAAGCCTCGACCCCCACACTTCCGCGGGATATACAGTCTCATAACAGAAGAACGCGGGTGATGCATTCGATATGCCGTCAACAATGTACGGACCCTCCTATCCAGAGCGTCTAGTTCTGTTTGAGTCCATTTGAGTATGCCGAAAGAGTACATCAGAACCGGCATGACCCAACCGTTGAAGGCACGTACCTTATTGCCGCCTGATAAAAGACTATTAAATACTTTTTTCAGGCGGCCAAAGAAGCGCTCCTTCAACGATTGCTTCATGTCAGCAACATTGATGCCCAGCGCTTCCGACATGCCCAAATACTTATAGGTTTCGGTTGTGAGAGGGATCTAAGATTTATGGAATCCGAGAGCTGGGTTCCCACAGATTCCACAATCTCACCTCGCTTTACATGCATGACCGCACATTTGTCCACACCAAATTCCATCCTGATGGCGCTACTGAAAGTTTCAGTTACCTTCAGTAGCTCCATCAGTTGCAAATCGTTGGGGGCAAAGAGTTTCAGGTCCTCCATGTAAAGGAGGTGAGATATAACTTGACCACCTCTCCTCAACCGATAGCCTAGACCTGAATCCTCCAGCAGCGTGCTAAGAGGATTCAAGGCTAAGCAGAACCAAAGTGGACTCAAACTATCGCCCTGAAATATACCTCGCTCTATCCTTATCGGCTCGCTATTCCTCTGGATTTGCCGACATCCTGGATAGCGAAGGACTGTCCTCCATTGCCCCATACATGACATCAGGAAGGTGCGCAGAGTTGCATCAACTTTATACAACTCTAGCACCCTCATGAGCCATGTATGTGGCACCGAGTCATAGGCCTTCTTATAGTCTATCCAACATGTCGACAGATCCCTTCGGGAACGGCGAACCTGTTGACTAATGGCCATATCAATGAGGAGTAGCTCCTTAGTACCGCGGGACCCGTTCCTACATCCATTTTGAGAAGCGGACATGATAGAATTGTCATCAATGTGTTTGTTAATTTTTGCTCTCAAAATGGATGTAAGAACTTTATAGACCGTCGGAAGACAGGTAATCGGTCTATAATTTTTGGGCTCCGCAGTACTACCCGATTTATGGAGCAGGTGGGTTATACCTGTTGTCAGGAACTCTGGTAGCGACCCTGAAACTAAGGCTGACTGGAACAGGATCGCCAGGCGAGCGTGCGATCTTGTGAACCATTTAATCCAAAAGTTGTGCAGCCCATCCGGCCCTGGAGATTTCCAGTTAGGCAACGGACGGACTGCACGAACTACGTCTTGGGGGCTGATAGTGATTGCCCCCATTTCTGGCACTAGATCGCACGCTCGCTCAACCTCCCGAGTCCATTCACCCTCGGTATGGCTAACAGGCACCGACCAGATGCTGCGCCAGAACGAACACATGGCATCATCATCCGGTATGCGCGTGTCAGCCACACCTTGGTCCGGTCGCTCCCAAGCCCTATATACCCACCTTTCATCTCTTTGAAAAGTGCGATTCTGAGTGTATCGGTCCACCCGCCGCTTATACCTACGAATACGGCTTGCCCATGCATACACTTTCTGCTTCAGGAAGTCGATGCGCTCTGTGATACGGGACATGTAGTCTCGAGGACTGATATCAGTCCCCGAGAATGCCCGCCTCACAAAACGCATCACTCTAGGGCGAGTATTGCCCTCCCTGAAGCAGATCAGTTTGCCGATGAGTGCTCTGGCCCCACCAATACGTCGTTCAATCCTGTATTGCCATGGCGGCACGACTGGTTTAGGTCGTGTAGCTCTGTCATCAAAAAATTTGACATGAGCTACACGACATGCCGCTACAGCCGCACAATACAGGATTGAGTGAGCATCGGTGAGGTCTTCACAGTTGTCAAAATAGTTTGACAACTGCGAATCCAGAACAGCCACCAGCGCCCTATTTTTGTTATGCATGGGCAAACGAGGTATGCGTGGTCTAAGGTCGGGTTGCATGAACCGATATTCTCGAATCGCACCCTCCAAAGCACTCCTCATTTCCTCATTGCACTGGGTACTTACATTAGTAACCATGTCATTACTCACGTCGTTATCGCGATTAGTTATTGTGCTAGGCTGTGGTAGTACCACAGCCTGCGCCGACGGAGTAATGACATGGCTGCTTTGCATTTCAGTTCGCAGGCGATCAAGTACGTTGTCATCCAACATACGGTTACGCTGGATGACTCGCACCTGATCCGATAGTCGTTGTGCCGACACGTTGACAGCTGGCTCAAGCACCTGAAACAGAGAGAGCATCCGAACACGGTACGCGGTCAGGTTGTTTCCTCCCTCTGTAGCCCCATAGTATGAGCGCATGACGTTTTCATTGATGGATTGCGTCCATCGCATGCGCTGCACACTCCCGCCGGGAGCTGGGACCCTATCAGAGGCCGGTGGGCCTCGAGGTCCTAAACCGTCCGGCGGCCGGCGTCCTCCCCGTCGACGAACAGGTGGTGGCGTCGTCGGCGGAGAGAAATACTCATCGCTCAAGCTCGACGCAACTGCCACGGCCGGTGTCACAGCACTCACGATGGGGCTGGATTCCGGCGGCGGCGAGGCGGAGCTGAGCGACGGGTCCGGAGGCAATAGGCGTGCGCGTCGTGCAGCTGCTGATCTCGTCAACATTTATCTTCATATTTTATATTAGTCTTCCAAAATTTTTGTGACAGACAATGTCACATTGTGTCAATTCCAAATTGTGGTTTTTTTCTTTGCTTTTCTATTGAATTTCGTTTTCATTTTGGTATTTTTATTTAAAATGCTATTAATAAAACGGTGATATCGGTTAAATCTTCCGGTATAACTTTTAAATATTTATATTTTAGAAAATTTGATAAGTCTGAAATTATTATTTCCTTTATTTAAATTTTTACAAATTAGTTTACATTTTTAAATATTCCTTAAAAAAAATATATAAAAAACATTTAACAGGGTCCAAGCTACCGGCGGTCAGGGCTCCAGAGAGAGGAACCTCCTAACAATACGAGCCGTGTCCAAAAGTACCGCTTTCTGAATCAAGCCCTTGATCCAGCTGCCTAACGAGAGCCTCCTCAGGTATTGGTCGAGGCTCTTGGCAATTAAGCCATGGGCTGATACGACTATCGGCACAATGATCGCTGAGTCCACATCCCACATGTCGACAACCTCGCGAGCCAAGTCAAGATACTTGATTTTCTTATCTTTCTCGGCTTTCACGAGGTTCTCATCATGCGGGACCGTTATGTCAACAATCATTGTGCGCCGCTCTGATCGATCCACCACCACTATATCAGGCTTATTGGCTACAATAGTCCTGTCAGTGATGATGGATTGATCCCAGTACAATGTGATACTGCCATTTTCGAGAACTGGGTCGGGCATATACTTATAGTACGGCACTTCCGATGCCACAAGGTTGTATTTTAGAGCAAGTAAATTATTATTATTATTATCTCCTTTATTCGTCTTTATACTTATTTTAAATATTTTTAAACATTATTATTATCTCCTTTATTCGTCTTTATACTTATTTTAAATATTTTTAAACATTTCTTTAAAAAAAAACCATATAAAAAAACATTTAAAAATATAAAAAATAGTGGTCCGCCGGTAGCGGGAGCAGGGTCCAAGCTACCGGTGGTTAGGGCTCCAGAGACAGGAACCTCCTCACAATACGAGCCGTATCGAGGAGTACTGCCTTCTGAATCAGGCCCTTGATCCAACCGCCTAAGGAGAGCTTCGAAAGATGGTCGTCGAGGCTCTTGGCTATAAGGCCATTGGCCGTCACGACGATCGGCACAATGATAGCCGAGTTCACATTCCACATGTCGACAACCTCGTGGGCCAAGTCGAGATATTTTATTTGTTTCTCTTTCTCAGCTTTCACGAGGTTCTCGTCATGCGGGATGGTAACATCGACTATCATTACGCGGCGCGCTGATCAGTCTATCACTACTATGTCAGGCTTATTGGCGACAATAGTCCTGTCAGTAATGATAGACTGATCCCAGTACAGCGTGACATGGTCTTTCTCGAGAACTGGGTCGGGCACATACTTGTAGTACGGTACCTCAGATTCCACAAGTTTATATTTCATGGCAAGTTGCTGGTGAATAATCCTGGCTACTTGGTTGTGCCTGTGCAAGTACTCGCCGTTAGCCAGACGAGAACAACCAGAAATAATATGTCTGATGGACTCACCCGGACGGTGGCATGCCCGACACACGTCAACCGTCCCGTCCTTCATAATATATTTCCGGTAGTTGTTCGTCAACATAACTTCGTCCATAATCGCACAGACAAAACCTTCAGTTTCTCCAAAGAGATCGCCGAAACGTAACCAGGACACGGACGCTAGAAAATCTACATCGGGCCCATGAAGAGCTCGGTAGAAGCGCCCGTGAAGCTCCTTGCCTTGCCATACTTCCTTGCGGTCATCGGTAGTAAGTACTTCAGGTTTGCGCCAGTTCTCTTTAGCCATGGACAGCGGGGTGAGTCCCTTGTCCACTGCCACCACATCTCGGTGCATACCCACCTCGACTTTTAAAAAATATTCTCTGAGACTGCACATCTCGCGGTTGTGAAGAGACTTCGCGTTTAAAAACCCTCGACCCCCGCACTTCCGCGGTATGTACAGCCTCATCACCGATGATCGTGGGTGATGCATCCGGTTTGCGGTAAGCAGTGTACGAACTCTCCTATCCAGGGCATCGAGTTCGGTCTGAGTCCATTTGAGTACGCCGAAAGAGTACATTAAAACCGGCATGACCCAACCGTTGAAGGCGCGCACCTTGTTTCCGCCTGAAAGAAGGCTATGTAATACCTTGTTCAGGCGTCCAAAGAAGCGCTCCTTCAACGATTGCTTCATGTCAGTTACGTTAATGCCTAACGCTTCCGACATACCCAAATACTTATAGCTTTCGGTTGAGGAAAGGGTTCTCAGGTGTATGGAATCCGAGAGCTGAATTCCCTCGGATTCCATAATCTCCCCTTGCTTTACATACATGACTGCACATTTGTCCACACCAAATTCCATCCTGATAGCGCTACTGAAAGTTTCAGTTACTTTCAGTAGCTCCATCAGTTGCAATTTGTTGGGGGCAAAGAGTTTCAGATCATCCATGTAAAGAAGGTGAGATATGACCTGACCACCTCTCCTCAACCGGTAGCCTAGACCTGAATCCTCCAGCAATGTGCTCAGAGGATTCAGGGCTAGACAGAACCATAGTGGGCTCAGACTGTCTCCCTGGAATATTCCCCGTTTAATCCATACAGGTTCATCGTTCCCCTGGATCTGTCCACATCCTGGATATCGAAGGACCGTCCTCCATTGCCCCATACACGACTCAAGGAAGGCGCGTAGAGTTGCATCTATTTTGTACAACTCCAGCACCCTCATGAGCCATGTATGTGGCACCGAGTCGTAGGCCTTCTTATAATCTATCCAGCATGTAGACAGATCCTTGCGGGATCGACGAACCTGTTGGCTAATGGCCATGTCGATGAGGAGTAGCTCCTTAGTGCCGCGGGACCCACTCCTACATCCATTTTGAGAGGCAGACATAATGGAGTTTTTGTCAATGTGTGTATTAATTTTAGCTCTCAAAATGGATGTAAGAAGTTTATAGACCGTAGACAAACACGTGATCGGTCTATAATTTTTGGGTTCCGCGGGACTACCTGACTTATGGAGCAGGTGGGTAACGCCTGTTGTTAAAAACTGCGGTAAGGACCCAGACTCTAAGGATGACTGGAATTGGGATGCCAGGCAAGTGTGTGAACTACTAAGCCATTTGAGCCAGAAGTTGTGCAGTCCGTCCGGTCCCGGTGACTTCCAGTTCGGTAACGGACGAACTGCTCTGGCTATATCTAAACGTGTAATCAAAATTGGCTCCATTTCTGGGATAGGTTCACACACTCGTTCGACATCACGCATCCAGTCAGCCTCAGTATGACAGACGGGCACCGACCAGATGCTGCGCCAGAAAGAACTCGTAGCAGCAGCATCATCCGGGCGGCACACGTCTGTCATATTTAGCTCGGGTCGCTCCCAAGCTCTGTATACCCACCTCTCATCGCTCTGGAACATGCGATTCTGTGAGTACCGATCAACCCGCCGCTTATACCTCCGAATACGGTTCGCCCATGCATAAACTTTCTGCTTCAGGAAGTCGATGCGCTCTGTGACACGGGACATGTATTCTTGAGGACTGATTCCAGTCCCCGAGAATGCCCGCCTCACAAAGCGCATCACACGTGGTCGTGTATTGCCCTCCCTGAAGCAGTGTAGTTTGCCGATGAGTACCCTGGCCCCGTCGATGCGGCGCTCGATCCTGCGCTGCCAGGCTGGTACAGCTGGTTCTGGTCGAGTAGCTACGTCACAATTTGGGAACTTGACGTTAGCTAAACGACATGCCGCAACAGCCCCACAGTACAGGATCGAGTGTGTATCAACGAGGTTCTCGCTACTCTCGAATATATTCTCGAGTTGCGAGTCCAAGGCACACACCAGCGCCCTATTTTTATTATGCATGGGTAACCGTGGTAATCGGGGCCTAAGTTCGGTAGGAGTGGATCGATATTCACGAAGCGCATCTTCCAGAGCGCTCCTCAATCGGTCGTTGCACTGGCTACTTACCACAGCAACCCTTATCATCTTCCTCTACAACAGCTGGGTTGAACCGCGGCGGGGTTGCGTCAATAACTGACGCTTGCACCGCGGTTTGTGCCGGAGTTAAAACGATACGGTTGCTCAGTACCTCTGAGCGCAGCCTATCAAGTACGGCGTCGTCCAACATGTGATTGCGTTGGATGACCCGCACCTGATCCGACAGTCGTTGGGCCGAAACGTTGACGGTTGGTTCAAGTACCTGGAACAGAGACAGCATCCCAACACGGTACGCAGTGAGGTTAGTTCCCCCCTCTGTAGACCCGTAGTATGCGCGCATGACGTTCTCGTTAATGGAATGAGTCCATCTCATGCGCTGCACACAACCACCGGCAGCGGGGACCCGGCTCGGGGCCGGATGGCCCCTAAGTCCCAAGCTTCTCGGTGGCCGGCCTCTCCCCTGCCGACGTACAGGTGTTGGCGACGTCGGCGGAGAGAAATACTCGTCGCTCGAGCTCAACGCAACTGCCACTGCCGGTGTCACAGCACTCACGATGGGGCTGGATTCCGGCGGCGGCGAGGCGGAGCTGAGCGACGGGTCCGGAGGTGGTAGGCGTGCGCGTCGGTAGGCTGCTCTCGTAATCATTTTTCGGTTATCATCTTGTATCTTATATATAATTTTCAGTGCTTGACATTTTTGACGACGCCGTTGACAGGCGTCATTTTTTCATCAACTGTATTTAAATTTCTTTTTGGTTTCCAAATTTCTGTTTTATATTCTGATATTTCCTGTGTTAGTCTTTAGATAACTAATATAAATACTTTTGTATTATTATTATTATTATTTCCTTTATTTATCTTCTTACTTACTAATTACATTTTTAAATATTTCTTATAAAAACCATATAAAAACATTTAAAAATATAAAAAATAGTGGTCCGCCGGTAGCGGGAGCAGGGTCCAAGCTACCGGTGGTTAGGGCTCCAGAGACAAGAACCTCCTCACAATACGAGCCGTATCGAGGAGTACTGCCTTCTGAATCAGGCCCTTGATCCAACCGCCTAAGGAGAGCTTCGAAAGATGGTCATCGAGGCTCTTGGCTATAAGGCCATTGGCCGTCACGACGATCGGCACAATGATAGCCGAGTTCACATGCCACATGTCGACAACCTCGTGTGCCAAGTCGAGATATTTTATTTGTTTCTCTTTCTCAGCTTTCACGAGGTTCTCGTCATGCGGGATGGTAACATCGACTATCATTACGCGGCGCGCTGATCGGTCTATCACTACTATGTCAGGCTTATTGGCGACAATAGTCCTGTCAGTAATGATAGACTGATCCCAGTACAGCGTGACATGGTTTTTCTCGAGAACTGGGTCGGGCACATACTTGTAGTACGGTACCTCAGATTCCACAAGTTTATATTTCAAGGCAAGTTGCTGGTGAATAATCCTGGCTACTTGGTTGTGCCTGTGCAAGTACTCGCCGTTAGCCAGACGAGAACAACCAGAAATAATATGTCTGATGGACTCACCCGGACGGTGGCATGCCCGACACACGTCAACCGTCCCGTCCTTCATAATATATTTCCGATAGTTGTTCGTCAACATAACTTCGTCCATAATCGCACAGACAAAACCTTCAGTTTCTCCAAAGAGGTCGCCGAAGCGTAACCAGGATACGGACGCTAGAAAATCTACATCGGGCCCATGAAGAGCCCGGTAGAAGCGCCCGTGAAGCTCCTTGCCTTGCCATACTTCCTTGCGGTCATCGGTAGTAAGTACTTCAGGTTTGCGCCAGTTCTCTTTAGCCATGGACAGCGGGGTGAGTCCCTTGTCCACTGCGACCACATCTCGGTGCATACCCACCTCGACTTTTAAAAAATATTCTCTGAGACTGCACATCTCGCGGTTGTGAAGGGACTTCGCGTTTAAAAACCCTCGACCCCCGCACTTCCGCGGTATGTACAGCCTCATCACTGATGATCGTGGGTGATGCATCCGGTTTGCGGTAAGCAGTGTACGAACTCTCCTATCCAGGGCATCGAGTTCGGTCTGAGTCCATTTGAGTACGCCGAAAGAGTACATTAAAACCGGCATGACCCAACCGTTGAAAGCGCGCACCTTGTTTCCGCCTGAAAGAAGGCTATGTAATACCTTGTTCAGGCGTCCAAAGAAGCGCTCCTTCAACGATTGCTTCATGTCAGTTACGTTAATGCCTAACGCTTCCGACATACCCAAATACTTATAGCTTTCGGATGAGGAGAGGGATCTCAGGTGTATGAAATCCGAGAGCTGAATTCCCTCGGATTCCATAATCTCCCCTCGCTTTACATACATGACTGCACATTTGTCCACACCAAATTCCATCCTGATGGCGCTACTGAAAGTTTCAGTTACTTTCAGTAGCTCCATCAGTTGCAATTTGTTGGGGGCAAAGAGTTTCAGATCATCCATGTAAAGAAGGTGAGATATGACCTGACCACCTCTCCTCAACCGGTAGCCTAGACCTGAATCCTCCAGCAATGTGCTCAGAGGATTCAGGGCTAGACAGAACCATAGTGGGCTCAGACTGTCGCCCTGGAATATTCCCCGTTTAATACATACAGGTTCATCGTTCCCCTGGATCTGTCGACATCCTGGATATCGAAGGACCGTCCTCCATTGCCCCATACACGACTCAAGGAAGGCGCGTAGAGTTGCATCTATCTTGTACAACTCCAGCACCCTCATGAGCCATGTATGTGGCACCGAGTCGTAGGCCTTCTTATAATCTATCCAGCATGTAGACAGATCCTTGCGGGATCGACGAACCTGTTGGCTAATGGCCATGTCGATGAGGAGTAGCTCCTTAGTACCGCGGGACCCATTCCTACATCCATTTTGAGAGGCAGACATAATGGAGTTTTTGTCAATGTGTGTATTAATTTTAGCTCTCAAAATGGATGTAAGAAGTTTATAGACCGTAGACAAACACGTGATCGGTCTATAATTTTTGGGTTCCGCGGGACTACCTGACTTATGGAGCAGGTGGGTAACGCCTGTTGTTAAAAACTGCGGTAAGGACCCAGACTCTAAGGATGACTGGAATTGGGATGCCAGGCAAGTGTGTGAACTACTAAGCCATTTGAGCCAGAAGTTGTGCAGTCCGTCCGGTCCCGGTGACTTCCAGTTCGGTAACGGACGAACTGCTCTGGCTATATCTAAAGGTGTTATCAAAATTGGCTCCATTTCTGGGATAGGTTCACACACTCGTTCGACATCACGCATCCAGTCAGCCTCAGTATGACAGACGGGCACCGACCAGATGCTGCGCCAGAAAGAACTCGTAGCAGCATCATCCGGGCGGCACACGTCTGTCATATTTAGCTCGGGTCGCTCCCAAGCTCTGTATACCCACCTCTCATCGCTCTGGAACATGCGATTCTGTGAGTATCGATCAACCCGCCGCTTATACCTCCGAATACGGTTCGCCCATGCATAAACTTTCTGCTTCAGGAAGTCAATGCGCTCTGTGACACGGGACATGTATTCTTGAGGACTGATTCCAGTCCCCGAGAATGCCCGCCTCACAAAGCGCATCACACGTGGTCGTGTATTGCCCTCCCTGAAGCAGTGTAGTTTGCCGATGAGTACCCTGGCCCCGTCGATGCGGCGCTCGATCCTGCGCTGCCAGGCTGGTACGGCTGGTTTTGGTCGAGTAGCTACGTCACAATTTGGGAACTTGACGTTAGCTAAACGACATGCCGCAACAGCCCCACAGTACAGGATCGAGTGTGTATCAACGAGGTTCTCGCTACTCTCGAATATATTCTCGAGTTGCGAGTCCAAGGCACACACCAGCGCCCTATTTTTATTATGCATGGGTAATCGGGGCCTAAGTTCGGTAGGAGTGGATCGATATTCACGAAGCGCATCTTCCAGAGCGCTCCTCAATCGGTCGTTGCACTGGCTACTTACCACAGCAACCCTATCATCTTCCTCTACAACAGCTGGGTTGAACCGCGGCGGGGTTGCGTCAATAACTGACGCTTGCACCGCGGTTTGTGCCGGAGTTAAAACGATACGGTTGCTCAGTACCTCTGAGCGCAGCCTATCAAGTACGGCGTCGTCCAACATGTGATTGCGTTGGATGACCCGCACCTGATCCGACAGTCGTTGGGCCGAAACGTTGACGGTTGGTTCAAGTACCTGGAACAGAGACAGCATCCCAACACGGTATGCAGTGAGGTTAGTTCCCCCCTCTGTAGCCCCATAATATGCGCGCATGACTTGTTCATTAATGGACTGAGTCCATCGCATGCGCGACACATTTCCACCGGCAGCGGGGACCCTGTTCGGGGCCGGTTGGCCTCGAGGTCCCAAGCCCGCTGGTGGCCGTCCTCTTCCTCGTCGTCGTGGTGATGGTGGTGGAGTCGACGGCGGGGAGAAAAACTCGTCGCTCGAGCTCGACGCAACTGCAGCGACCGGCGACACGGTGCTCACGGATGTGGCGCGTCGCGGCGGCTGCGAGGCGGAGCTGAGCGACGAGCCCGGAGATGGTGTGTGTGCCTCTTGTAACTGTTTGGCTCGGCTTCTTGTAATCATTGGTGACTTATGACAATTGTTTTTCGGTGTGTTTTCCCCTATTTTCCATTTTTGGTGTGTTCCATATAATTTGTTTTGTTGTTATAAGTTTTTTTTTTTCTTTTCTTCATTATTTCTTTCAATTAATTCGTTTCGTTGGGGTAATTTGGTAAAAATATTAAATTAAATCGGTTTGATGAAAAAATTTTCGTCACGTCAATTATTATTATTATTTCCTTTATTTATTTTCTAACATACATAATACATTTTTAAATATTTCTTAACAAAATCTATATAAAAAACATTTAAAAATATAAAAAATAGTGGTCCGCCGGTAGCGGGAGCAGGGTCCAAGCTACCGGTGGTTAGGGCTCCAGAGACAAGAACCTCCTCACAATACGAGCCGTATCGAGGAGTACTGCCTTCTGAATCAGGCCCTTGATCCAACCGCCTAAGGAGAGCTTATTATTATTATTTTTTCCTTTATTTAAATTTTTACAAATTATTTTACATTTTTAAATATTCCTTAAAAAAAAATATATAAAAAAACATTTAAAAATATAAAAAATTGTAGCCCACCGGTATCGGGAACAGGGTCCAAGCTACCGGCGGTCAGGGCTCCAGGGAGAGGAACCTCCTAACAATACGAGCCGTGTCCAAAAGTACCGCTTTCTGAATCAAGCCCTTGATCCAGCTGCCTAACGAGAGCCTCCTCAGGTATTGGTCGAGGCTCTTGGCAATTAAGCCATGGGCTGATACGACTATCGGCACAATGATCGCTGAGTCCACATCCCACATGTCGACAACCTCGCGAGCCAAGTCAAGATACTTGATTTTCTTATCTTTCTCGGCTTTCACGAGGTTCTCATCATGCGGGACCGTTATGTCAACAATCATTGTGCGCCGCTCTGATCGATCCACCACCACTATATCAGGCTTATTGGCTACAATAGTCCTGTCAGTGATGATGGATTGATCCCAGTACAATGTGATACTGCCATTTTCGAGAACTGGGTCGGGCACATACTTATAGTACGGCACTTCCGATTCCACAAGGTTGTATTTTAGAGCTAGTTGCTGATGGATAATCCTGGCTACAAGGTTGTGTCTATGCAAGTACTCTCCGTTAGCCAGACGAGAACACCCGGAGATAATGTGACGGATTGATTCGCCTGGACGGTGGCATGCCCGACATATGTCAACCGTACCGTCCTTCACAATAAATCTCCGGTAGTTATTCGTCATCATAACTTCATCCATAATTGCACAGACAAAACCTTCGGTTTCTCCGAAGAGGTCCCCGGAACGTAGCCAGGCTACGGACGCTGATAGGTCTACATCGGGCCCATGCAGGGCCCGGAAAAAGCGTCCGTGAAGCTCTTTACTCTGCCATACCT
This sequence comes from Noctua fimbriata, assembly GCA_905163415.1. NCBI lineage: Eukaryota > Metazoa > Arthropoda > Insecta > Lepidoptera > Noctuidae > Noctua > Noctua fimbriata. The sequence continues at coordinate 3,835,446 of LR990929.1, read as the reverse complement.
CCATGCGGTCGTTAGTGTCAAGCACTAAGGGTTTGCGCCAGTTCTCTTTAGCCAAGGAAAGCGGGGTGAGGCCCTTGTCCACTGCGACCACATCTCGATGCATCCCCACGTCGGTTTCAAGGAAATATTCCCTGAGACTGCATATCTCGCGATTGTGGAGAGTCTTAGCGTTTAAAAAGCCTCGACCCCCACACTTCCGCGGGATATACAGTCTCATAATAGAAGAACGCGGGTGATGCATTCGATATGCCGTCAACAATGTACGGACCCTCCTATCCAGGGCGTCTAGTTCTGTTTGAGTCCATTTGAGTATGCCGAAAGAGTACATCAGAACCGGCATGACCCAACCGTTGAAGGCACGTACCTTATTGCCGCCTGATAAAAGACTATTAAATACTTTTTTCAGGCGGCCAAAGAAGCGCTCCTTCAACGATTGCTTCATGTCAGCAACATTGATGCCCAGCGCTTCCGACATACCCAAATACTTATAGGTTTCGGTTGCTGAGAGGGATCTAAGATTTATGGAATCCGAGAGCTGGGTTCCCACAGATTCCACAATCTCCCCTCGCTTTACATGCATGACCGCACATTTGTCCACACCAAATTCCATCCTGATGGCGCTACTGAAAGTTTCAGTTACCTTCAGTAGCTCCATCAGTTGCAAATCGTTGGGGGCAAAGAGTTTCAGGTCATCCATGTAAAGGAGGTGAGATATAACTTGACCACCTCTCCTCAACCGATAGCCTAGACCTGAATCCTCCAGCAGCGTGCTAAGAGGATTCAAGGCTAAGCAGAACCAAAGTGGACTCAAACTATCGCCCTGAAATATACCTCGCTCTATCCTTATCGGCTCGCTATTCCTCTGGATTTGCCGACATCCTGGATAGCGAAGGACTGTCCTCCATTGCCCCATACATGACATCAGGAAGGTGCGCAGAGTTGCATCAACTTTATACAACTCTAGCACCCTCATGAGCCATGTATGTGGCACCGAGTCATAGGCCTTCTTATAGTCTATCCAACATGTCGACAGATCCCTTCGGGAACGGCGAACCTGTTGACTAATGGCCATATCAATGAGGAGTAGCTCCTTAGTACCGCGGGACCCGTTCCTACATCCATTTTGAGAAGCGGACATGATAGAATTGTCATCAATGTGTTTGTTAATTTTAGCTCTCAAAATGGATGTAAGAACTTTATAGACCGTCGGAAGACAGGTAATTGGTCTATAATTTTTGGGCTCCGCAGTACTACCCGATTTATGGAGCAGGTGGGTTATACCTGTTGTCAGGAACTCTGGTAGCGACCCTGACTCTAAGGCTGACTGGAACAGGATCGCCAGGCGAGCGTGCGACCTTGTGAACCATTTAATCCAAAAGTTGTGCAGTCCATCCGGCCCTGGAGATTTCCAGTTAGGCAACGGACGGACTGCACGAACTACGTCTTGGGGGCTGATAGTGATTGCCCCCATTTCTGGTACTAGATCGCACGCTCGCTCGACCCCCTGAGTCCATTCACCCTCGGTATGGCTAACAGGCACCGACCAGATGCTGCGCCAGAACGAACACATGGCATCATCATCCGGTAGGCGCGTGTCAGCCACACCTTGGTCCGGGCGCTCCCAAGCCCTGTATACCCACCTTTCATCTCTTTGAAAAGTGCGATTTTGAGTGTATCGGTCCACCCGCCGCTTATACCTACGAATACGGTTTGCCCATGCATACACTTTCTGCTTCAGGAAGTCGATGCGCTCTGTGATACGGGACATGTAGTCTCGAGGACTGATATCAGTCCCCGAGAACGCCCGCCTCACAAAACGCATCACTCTAGGACGAGTATTGCCCTCCCTGAAGCAGATCAGTTTGCCGATGAGTGCTCTGGCCCCACCAATACGTCGTTCAATCCTGTACTGCCATGGCGGTACGGCTGGTTTAGGTCGTGTAGCTCTGTCATTAGAAAATTTGACATGAGCTACACGACATGCCGCTACAGCCGCACAATACAGGATTGAGTGAGCATCGGTGAGGTCTTCGCAGTTATCAAAATAGTTTGACAACTGCGAATCCAGGACAGCCACCAGCGCCCTATTTTTGTTATGCATGGGCAAACGAGGTATGCGTGGTCTAAGGTCGGGTTGCATGAACCGATATTCTCGAATCGCACCCTCCAAAGCACTCCTCATTTCCTCATTACACTGGGTACTTACATTAGTAACTATGTCATTACTCACGTCGTTATCGCGATTCGGTATTATAGTAGACTGTGGTGGAACCACAGCCTGCGGCGGCGGCGTGGCAATGACATGGCTACTCTGCATTTCAGTCCGCAAGCGATCAAGTACGGTGTCATCCAACATACGATTACGCTGGATGACTCGCACCTGATCCGACAGTCGTTGTGCCGACACGTTGACAGCTGGTTCAAGCACCTGAAACAGAGAGAGCATCCGAACACGGTACGCGGTCAGGTTGTTTCCTCCCTCTGTAGCCCCATAGTATGAGCGCATGACGTTTTCATTGATGGATTGCGTCCATCGCATGCGCTGCACACTCCCGCCGGGAGCTGGGACCCTATCAGAGGCCGGTGGGCCTCGAGGTCCTAAACCGTCCGGCGGCCGGCGTCCTCCCCGTCGACGAACAGGTGGTGGCGTCGTCGGCGGAGAGAAATACTCATCGCTCGAGCTCGACGCAACTGCCACGGCCGGTGTCACAGCACTCATGACGGGGCTGGATTCCGGCGGCGGCGAGGCGGAGCTGAGCGACGGGTCCGGAGGCGATAGGCGTGCGCGTTTTGCTGCTGCTCTGGTCAACATTTATCTTCATATTATATATTCGTCTTCTTCAAAATTTTTGTGACAGACAATGTCATTGTGTCAATTCCAAATTGTGGTTTTTTTCTTTGGTTTTCTATTGAATTTCGTTTTCATTTTGGTATTTTTATTTAAAAAGGCTATTAATAAAACGGTGGTATCGGTTAAATCTTCGGGTATAACTTTTAAATATTTATATTTTAGAAAATTTGATAAGTCTGTTATGAAGACGTTTGGTTGACGTAAGTGTTGCCAGCTTATTTTATTATTTTTATTATTTTTATTATTATTACGTTGATTATGTTTGTAAAAAGCTCAATTTTTTTAAATACTTTGCGCCTGCATTTATTTTTCTTGACATTAAAAGTGTACAAGTAAGTAAGTATTTAGATACGTAAAATGTTTAACTGACGCGACGGTCCTAAGCCCGTAGAAAGTATGACGGAAAAAGAACAATGTCGGATGTCCATAGTAACTTTGGCTCAATATTAATCTGTCATGGACAGTGAATTTTCTTACGTTTTTTGTGTTGTTTAATGTTAAAAACTTTTCTGTGATTTCCACTTTTACATTGAACTTCTAAAAAAAAAGTTATTCATACATTTTAAATTGGAGGTTAGGTTGTATTTTGACAGAGCATAAATTAAACAACAAATATACAATTGAATAGTTTTAATCTTTTTTACCATAATCATTCATTATCATCATCATCAATTTTGTTATCAAATTCAATTAACAATTCATCGAGAAACGGTGCAGGGGGCTCAATACTGTTTTGATGCCGAGCCCAACCTAAATACCATAAAATGGTCATAATGTGGGAACAGCATCCCACAGTACGTTTGTCTACCTTACAATTGCAATAATATTGACTTATTGCCTCTCTCCCGAATTACGTACGCTGCAGACGGTGGATCGAAAAAAAACCAAAGATATTTTATAACTAATTTAATTTAAAAGAAATTACTACAATTAATATGGTGAAACCTATTCGATGCTAGAATATGGAATGACAGAAAAAATACTTAAAACTAATTAATTGCTATGGTGAATTTCGCTGCGTCGGCGGCTCGTGGCTGGACGGATGTCGATGCTGCAGTTTTCGTGCGTTTGGCGTAAACATGCAGGAATGTGCGAGGTCGGCGATATCCATTAGGGATCCGTATTTAACACCTCCATCCGCAGAACAGCAACTATTTGCTCATGTTGAGAGAAAATGTTGCTGGGAGTTCATCTCGTTTTCTGGTCACATCTTCATACGTGTGTATCTTAAGGGTTTGTTGCTTTTCCTTGTTGCCTGCTCTAAGGTTCCAGCATTTGTATCTGCGGCTTATTACCAAAATGATAAGTATGGTTGCGCAAAGTACGATGATGTAAAATGGTATGGTGGTATGGTATAGGACAACCGGTTGAGTCTGGTCGATCTGAATAGGGCTTTCCACCAATAGTTTGTTCTGGATACCATGAAGTTCTTCCAAGTTGACTGAATTGAAGCCGATGATGTGGGTGGAGTCAGTCGTTTGATTCTTGTCGTTATAAGGGATCTTTGATAATTTTAGTGGCTGTCCCTTTATCTCGTTGCTGTCGTTAATGATTGTGAATTCTGTTGTTTGCAGGTAGCAGTCCATAGGTATGGTGACGAGGTAACTTCCCTGGAGAATGTTGAAGTCTTTTCTGCCGCAGGCTAGCTGTACTTTGGTCGGCTGGGGCAATGATAAGACGTAGTGTTGATCGTCCAGTTTTTCTACTGCTTGTTTGGAGAGTGAAATCTTGGTGAATTGGCAAGTGTCTTCTAGACCTTGGTTGATGATGAGCTCTTGGATGCAATCAGGCTTCGTCCGGATCTGATGGCTTGTCTTCCTTTCACAGAGATGGATGCTGCTGTACTTCGGGCATTCAGCCTCTATGTACACGAATGATTTCTCGTTTGTTGCTATGTAGGGAGAGGAAGGAATAAGGGCAAGTTGTTGCTTATTGGGTACGATGGATAGTTTGTATAACTCGTAAGGGTCTATAGAAACTATAGGGAAGCTGTATACTATTACTATTCTTTTCTCAATAAAATAGGAACCTGGTTTTATAAGATTATAATATTCTCGTAATTCTAAATTTAAGACTTGATCTTGGTTGTATATGGATTTTAATCTATCTACCATGGATCTTAGAACTTCTATATCTATCATGGAGTGATGAGTGCTGGACGCACGAATAAAAGCCATTATATTTTCTATCCTAATTATCTCTAATGTTAAATCGTCTACATTATTAGTTATGATTCCTAAAATTTGGGCAAACTTTGCAAAGTTTATTAAGCTGTGGTCTGTGTAAGCACTTTTCTCTAGAATTAATTCTAACGTTGCGTTAACCCTTTCCTGGTTTTTTGTTATTTGGTCTAAGATAGTACCGTGTTGGGACATCCATTCTTTACTTAAGCTGATATGATTGTTGAATTCTGATACTATTTTATTTTCATTATTTTGTAAAGTTTTAACAGCCTCATCATATTTCAAGGCATCTAGATAATCTAAGTTGCCAGTAACACTTTTTATTACTGACCCAAGGCTATCTACAAGACCTCTTTTGACTCTAACAGGTTCCAAAGATTTTACTTGTTGTAGTACCTTAATAAGTTTGTTAGTAAGATAGTCAATCTGATATTCGTAGAGCATGTAAGACTCATTAGTAAGTTTAGTTTTAAAAGTCTTTAGTTGCGTCTGTACGGAGTTTATTTTATCTTCTATGTCGGTTAATTGTATATACTGTATAAATGAGTGGTAATGTGTAGTTAGTCTGGTCGGTCCTAATTTGTATGGTAACAGTCCTGGTCCATCGGCTAGAGTCTCAAGTCTTATCTCTTGGGGGTGAGTCGCATGGATTGTCAGTAGTAGCAGGATTCTGTAACAATTGGCTTGTTTTAGGAACACGTTTCAGCCGTGCTTTGGCTATGGGGCCACGTTTTTTCGAAGTGTATATGTGTATAGGCAGGTCGGCGAGTACTGTGTCTTGCGTATAACGTGGTGCAGCTTTCTGGCGACTGGCAAAGGGGTTTTTAATAAAAACTTGTTGTTGAGGGGCATATTCTACTTCAGGCTCGCGAGTTTTATTCCTGTTGTTGATTAGGGCTGTACGATTTGCAAGAGATGAGTCGTTAATGATTTCATAAACTTGCTTCATCTGTTGTCTATGATTCTGCGCATATTGTTGTAAAATGTGCTCGGTCAGGTCTATGTCGATTGGGTCTCTGGGGTCAAAATGTCCGGTCAATAGGTCAAACGGTCTGCATTTCGTGAAACTATGGATTGAACTATTATATGCAATTATGGCGTATGGCATGAGATTAACTATCGGTTCGTCTTTGTTTTGTAGTTTTAGAATTCTAATGTGTTCTAATAAGGTTGAATGAAAACGTTCGATATTGCCATTGTCATTCGGACTATGGGGTAGAATTTTATGGTGAGTTATCTTATGTAGACGTATGAATTCGGAGAAAAGTTGGTTCGTAAACTCAGTGCCATTATCGGTGATAATAGTCATAGGTAGTCCATGGTGGGTACAGAACCGTAGTAGTGCCTGTATAACACTAATAGCGGTACCATCTCGCAAATGATACGCTTGGGCATATTTTGTGAAGACATCTATAAAGGTTACATATTTTTCGTTCTGAACTGTAAAGAGGTCCATGTGAATAATTTCAAGTGGTTTGGAAGCTGGGGGCACTATGTTAAATTGAGGTCTTATTGGATTTCTGTCGTATTTAGCTTGACCACAGATGGTACACTCATTGATAAACTTGGTGATTTGTTCTTTCATCTTTGGCCAGTAATATTTTCGTGAGAGGGCTAAATGACATTCATTTATACCACGGTGGTTCGTCTTACCGTCATGATAGTGTCGGATAATGTCTTGCTGTTGGAGGTATTCCTTAACGTTCTCGAGTTCTATCTTAGCTAATACTAGGTTAAGTGAGGAACTTCTAAATTTGTCTTGTATAATGGGTATTATTGAGTACATGGCCAAAGGTGGATTGATCAAGATAGCCGTTTTGACTTTAGGGTTCACGTATTCTCTGATAGCATTAATAATATCGCTCTCTAGGTTGGATTCTGAAATTTGAACTGCGATTCTAGTATGATTTTCGAATGGTTTGGTTACATGTGGTCGGCGTTATGTCACCTACTATGTTAAAGTGAATCTGTCGATGAAATTTATTGAGAGGTTCGTCTGTGATGGGGATTTCTAGTATCGGATGTTCGTTGCTGGTATGCACGGTGTCAGTCGAGGAGTTTGTTGGTGGAGGTGGTGCCTCCGATGGGTTGTTGATCATTGATATTTTCGATCAATGAATTGATCTCATCTGTTTCTTCGTTGTGGATTTCCACACGGGAGAGGGCATCAGCGTTGGTATTAAATTTTCCTTTTTTGTACAATACGGTGAAGTCATATTCGCTTAGTCTGAGTCGCCATCTGGTCAGTCGTGAGTTGGGTTCTCTCAAGTTCATCATCCACTGCAAGGGTTTGTGGTCGGTCAGTACTTTAAATTTTCTACCGAAGAGATAAGGTCTAAAGTATTTTGTAGCCCAGACTATGGCGAGCAACTCTTTTTCAATTGTGCTGTAATTTAGCTCACTTTCGTTAAGTGTGCGTGAGGCGTAACAGACGGGTTTGTCAGAACCTATAGGTCCTTGAGATAGCACTGCTCCAATAGCGACATTCGAAGCGTCTGTTGTGAGATTAAATTCCTTTTTGAAGTCTGGGTATTGTAGAATTGGGTCGTTGGTTAATAAAGTCTTACAGGTTTCAAAGGCATTGACATATTCGGGGCTAAGAGTGATTTTACTACCTTTCTTAAGGCATGAGGTAAGAGGTTTGGTGATGCGAGCGAAATCGGGGATGAATTTTCGATAATAACCTAAAAGTCCTAGAAATTGTTTGATTTCCTTAGGGGTCTTTGGAATTGGATATTTTTGGACAGCACAGATCTTGTCAGGGTTCGGCTTGATGCCATCTTTACCAATGATATGTCCCAGATAAGCAGTTTCGAGTTTAAGAAATTCGGACTTGTCCATTTGAATTTTGAAGTTGGACTCTCTAAGTCTTTGGAAGACCTTTTCCAAGTTGTCCATATGCTCTTGAAGGGATGTGCTGTATACTATAATGTCATCAAGATACACGAGGCAGATATTATTTTGAAGGCCTCTTAGAACATTGTCCATAACTCGTTGGAAGGTGGACGGTGAATTTTTAAGTCCCATGGGCATTCGAAGGAATTCAAAATGCCCGTGTTCCACATTAAATGCTGTTTTAGGTATATCCTGAGGGTCCATTTCTACCTGATAAAAACCACTTGCCAAATCTAGAGTCGTAAAGTATTGGCACTTGCCTAACTTGTCAAGAACGTCAGTAATGTTTGGTATGGGGTATTTGTCGTCTATAGTTTTTTCGTTCAATTTACGAAAATCAACTACTAGACGCCATTTTTGCTTTCCGGAAGCGTCCATTTTTTTTGCTACAACCCAAATGGGTGAACTCCACGCGGAATCGGAAGGTCTTATTATACCTTGTTCTAGCATTTTGGAAATTTGGTTCCTAACTTCTTCCCGATGAACGAAAGGGTACCGGTAGCTCTTAGTATATGCGGGAATTTCGTCTGTTGTTCTTATTCGATGTTTAATTTTGTTGGTGAACGTCAATGGTTCTCCATCAATGTAAAATACGTCTGCATAGCGAGAGCAAAGGGTTAAGAGATTAGCTTTTTCCTCGGCATTAAGGTGGTCCGTACGTAAACGCGATACTACGTCGTCAACGCGATTTGATTGTTTCATTTGCGTGCACTTAGCATTGAACAGTTCCGCACGAGTTGGTTGGTCTAACGAGAATATAACGTCATTAGGAGTTGGATTTTCTAACTCCACATATCCACGACTATTGGTAACAGTGGTGAAGCATTCGTGGATAATACAATTACAAAACACTTGCTCATTTACTAACACGTCGCCATCCGGGGCATTTATAGGTATTTTAACTAACTTAGAACTTTTAGCAGGGATGATATCCTCATACAGATTAACATTGCGTGAATTGTATACTTTAATCTGATTCGTAGCAGTACGCGTTATTAATTGGAAATCTTTTAGATCTATTTTAGCCTCCCATTTGGATAATAAGTCTAATCCTATTAGGCCATCAAAGTAATCGTGAAAACGGTAAACGAATAATTTTATACTATCGTCCTCATTGAATTCATTGAAACACGGTAACGTTATGGAATAATCATTTCTGCTAACGCCATGTACGTTGGTAACCTCGAAAGGGTCATAGTTGAGTGGATATTCATAGAAAAACTTTTGTACAGCCTCGGGGCTTATAAATGACTGGTTAGCGCCAGTATCAATCAAAAATTTTAAAGGAGGGCAAGAGATTTCTATGTAGGGTAACTGTCTTTGGGTCTGTAAGTTGAGGTCTATCTTGGCTCTTTGGATGTCTTGTCCGACTGAAAATTCTGGTTCTGATTCTGATTTGCACTGTTAGGGCCTGGGTGTGGTTCTGTCTCACTGGCCACCTGATTATCGGAAGTTGTAGTCAAGTTGGAATCAGTCGTATTAATGTTGTAGTCAAAGTCACAAACAATGTAACAGTCATTACCGTCCGTGTAGTAGTCATATACTGGCTCGTAGTAATAGTCAGCAGAATGATAGGAACTATCAGGCAGAGCAAGTTCGCTGAGGTTTAATTCACGCGTCTTAAAATAGTTATTCGGTGGTGGGTTCCCGTTTCGTTGCCAATCGTGCCCTGGCATCATCGGTAACGGTTTCGGTACGAAATGTTGAACACCGCTCATGGGTTTCGGACCCGAATTTTGTGGCGGATAAGTTCTTTGCTGTAATCTAAAAACGTTACTTTGAGGGTTGTAGTTTGGTAATGGTGCACGGAACATTTGTTGAGTTCGAGTAGGCATGCGATTTTGATGCTGGTTAGGTGTATTGAATTTAAAAGCCTGGGGCTGGGGCTGATAGCCACGCTGTCCTACTGGAGCGGGCCAGTTAGGTACTGGGGGTCGCGGAACATTTAACGAGTTAAACGGCACAGCAGGCATCATGGGAGGTTTATATAAAATTTTGGGTGCGCTCTGAGCAGCTTGAGCCTTTGGGGCGTCATTACGCTGCTGCAGGTATATAATATTTAATTCTTCCTGCACGAATTCCAGAGCTTTTTCTATAGTTTCTGGACGCATACAACGTATACGTGAGCCTAAAGGTTCCTTTAGTCCACGTACGAAAGCCTGCATTGTCACTTTCTTATAAAGTGTCCGTTTCGCTTCAACAGTCGTTTGTAAGGTCTCGTGTAACGTCACGTAAGTCATAATTGTACTGAATAAGGTTTGACATTGGTCGTAAAATTCCTGCGGGGTCCTATTACCTTGCGTAGCCAACGAGAGGTCATTGTACAAAGCCGTCTCGTCCCTCTGATCCGAGAAATTATTAATTAGAGCTGATCTGATACCTGCCCAAGTTTCAGGAATGCCATTTGAGTTGATGGTGGATGCGGCAGGCCCTGTTATCTTGTTTAAGATGCCATTTAAAAGACACAGGTTCCCTAGCTCATTGCCTGGCTCAGCGCTTGCATACTGAGTTACTATGCGGTCACAGATGTTAATAAACCTCGTTAGTACATTGGGGTTTCCGTCAAAATCGGGCACAAGGCGTAAGGCCTTGAAGATTACGTCGGGATCGTAAGGCATTTTAGGTTCAAATAAACTATTTAAATTAAAATCTAATACACTATCTAAATCTCTGCTAGTATCTACTATTTGTCGGCGTGCCTGTCGCGATGCAGGTTCCTGACGATTAGACCTTCCGTGATGAAAAATCTTGGACATAAAAGTGACTAGGAATAGAGAGGAAGCAACACGAGAAAGATTCTGGTGTACTCACATATGTTTCATCTCTGGTTCTTCGCCGTGAATCGATGTCTGGATTCTCCACGCGGCTCCGCAGCTTTACCGTAGATTCTGGATACTCGTGATGTGACTTGATAGCCGCCCGGGTGACTCGCGATCGTGGTGGTCGATATGAGATGACTCTAACGCGATTCGCGAACCGGCCCGCGAGTATCCTACCGACTGCGCCAATTACGTACGCTGCAGACGGTGGATCGAAAAAAAACCAAAGATATTTTATAACTAATTTAATTTAAAAGAAATTACTACAATTAATATGGTGAAACCTATTCGATGCTAGAATATGGAATGACAGAAAAAATACTTAAAACTAATTAATTGCTATGGTGAATTTCGCTGCGTCGGCGGCTCGTGGCTGGACGGATGTCGATGCTGCAGTTTTCGTGCGTTTGGCGTAAACATGCAGGAATGTGCGAGGTCGGCGATATCCATTAGGGATCCGTATTTAACACCCGTTTAAATTGTTATCAATCAAAACATACACAAAATATTCTTTCCTTCTTATATGACGACTCTGAATTTTCGCTCTTAAAAGCCAAGAGCTTTGGGAGAGAGACAATTGTTCTCTTAGATTATTGATTGATGCCTCCCTGCACACTTCTATCTTATATCGGCCATTAAAACGGATGTGCTCACCATAGTAAGACCGAGCCTGACGAAGTTGGTAGGTACCACAAGCTATTAAAATCAAATCATGATACTCAAGCTGAGGAAACTCAGTGACATTGCTGTTATCAACATTTATATTTGAGAACTGTGCCCTTCTTCTATTATAATTATTTTGTATGATAAACTCACTTAATGTATTAGTTTGGAACATTTTTTGTTGGATAATTTCTAATATCTGGGCAGCATCAAACCTGTCTGTGAGAGGTGGTCGAAATCTATTGATTAGGACAGCAGCTATAGAAAAGTCAATCATAACATGTGGTGAAGCTCTGTTGTTGAACTCATGTCGGAATATTTTAAACCGCTGTTTAAAAATCCCATTTATAGCTTCAATCACCCATCTGCAAATAGTAACAGCCCGAGTCTTGTTCGCTTCTAAGGTTGATAACTGATTTTCATCATCCTGTAATGTTGACGGCATATGCACAGAGTAGTTACAGCTTTGCAACAATGGGACTGCATCTCTGAAACCTCTATCTAAAATAAAGACATCTCCCTTTTGAAAATATTGACGTAATGGACTCTCTGGGTTTCCAAACTCGTTATTTACAATGTCAGCATCAGACGTTACGGCTGGATAGGGGCCCAGAATCTCGATTATGTAACCATCGCAACATACAAACAAGAACGGCTTCACTAAATTCCTATATTTGTGTAATGAGTAAGTTTTCTTTTGATAGGCATAGTTAGCACTTTTATTACAATATATGTAAGTACCATCAACTGTTATTATTGGTCTCCTCTCACCCTCCCTTTCAGTGCAACCAAAAAGGCCATTTGGTATTAAAAGATTTCTTTGCGCTATCTCTTCTCTTGTAATGTGACCGATACCTAAATGCCTTGGAACAAAATCTTGATGCAGAAGTTCTCTTGCTCTTGCCATTAAACCCTCTAGTGTACTTCTAGGTACTTGAAATAAAGAACTTATACGATTTCCAGAGTCACCATTCCTTAACTTCATTAAAAATGCAGCAAGTGCAGTTCAACTTCTGTGCATATTCGCTAGCCGTGGAGTTTCTAGTAATATATTTCTGAAGTCTTCCTTACTCATACCAAACCAATAATGCACCAGGTAGTCATCCATATTTTGGACATCTTCAAAATCAATAGAAGTCTGATGTTTTAATAATTCTGTAAAATCATAAATATGTTGGGCCGTAAATGTATGAATAACATTTTCAAATTCCATCAACTCAGGCCAGTCATTACTCCTCAAATGGTGAGAGCAAATTCTACAGTTCTCTGGCACATAATAATTATACTCAGAAAACAATCTTCTAATTGATATAGGAACACTCAATCTCTCAAGTTGACGGCAACTAGGAAAAAAGCAACGAGCCTGAGTATCTGGCGCCCGGCCAAATTCCAGTAACTCAATTACATTCATAGGCACCAGTGGGACTGGCAACGTCGATGATGGCCCTGGTGTTACTGACTGCAGAGATGGCTAAAATTCTTCTTCAACTGACAGACTTGATTCACTCTCCACATGCCCTGGTGTTGCTGATTGCAGAAATGGCTGAAATTCTTCTTCACCTGACAGACTTGATTCACTCTCCGCATGCCCTGGAGTTGCTGTCTGTTGAGATGGCTGAAATTCTTCTTCAACTGATAGACTAGATTCACTCTCCACATGCCCTGGTGTTGCTGATTGCAGAGATGGCTGAAATTCTTCTTCAATTGATTGACTTGATTCACTCTCCAAAAGCCTTGGTGTTGATACAACAGAGGCTGTTGATGGTTCATATATACTTGATGATGATGGGGTATTTAAATTCCGTTGAACAGAACGGTAACTTCTTTGCCAACACGGGTGACAGATCTTATCTGTTGATCTCAACTGTAACAAAAACAAAAATATCTTAATGTAATCAGAAAAAAACATATTAACCAGCAATATACATATAAAATCATTGAAGGATATTGCTTACCTGTAGTGGTGCAATCTGTTGCTCTATCACGCGTTTGATAGCATCTTCTCTCTCTGAACTGGTATGTAAGGCGTGAGACCTTACACGATGCAATGAATGACCGCAACCAATACAAAGATTTCGATGCACAATTGATGCAGTTGGCGCATTGTTACTTGTTGGATTACTTGTTTGTTCAATTAATAACCAACAGTAATGACAAACATCACTTTCATTTGGGATCTAAAACAAACAATATACATTTATGTTAAAGAACAACATTTAGCTCAGCTAAAATAGTTTACATTCGAATCGTACTTTACCTCAGAAAGTGAAGTCCACTGCCGTAATAATGAACGGACATCGTCAGATTCAACTAAATGCCGTTGCATTCGGAACACATTTATACCACAATTAATGCAACGTAGTTGATGCGACATTGTCACAAAATGTGTGGTACGGATATAACACAATAAGACGTCTGTAACTTACAACGCAAACGATTTCGAGAAGAAAACAGCGGACGAAAACAAACGTATACTGAATTACTGACAACAACAACACAAGATGTGTGTCAATGTTTAAGCGCGCGCGATTTTGACAGAACTGCAATTATAAGGGTTGCTATTACAAGGCAATTAAGTTATCGATTACAGATAGAAATCGATTACTTGATTATCGTTTTTTATAATAATCTATAAAACTATTAACTGTAAAACAAGACGAACGTATTATTTAAGTAAAAAATAAATAATATAAAGACAAGAATGTAAATAAAAAGTAAAGAATATTAATATTTTTTATTTTATTTAGAATTATCTTAATAATAAAAAATATTTTTTATGTAGAATTATCGATTACAGAGGCAGGATTTTAATTATTTAGAATTATCGATTACAGTAGCAAGACTGGCAACTTTTTTTTATTTAAATCCGGAATTCGAGAACTTTATATTAAAATAATTACCTAGTATAATGATTTTTTTTTCGAGCAGTTCTCGAAAAGCCCTAAATATATTTTTCTAAGTTTGTATTTTATACTTAAATTGTTGGAGGTAAGAACTTTGTGTCCGCGTGAATTTAGTGTTAAAAGTTGTGTTGGCCGAAAGCTGTCATTGTTCTTTGAGTTATTGAACTGATAAGTAGATAAACGCAATTTAAATCAAGCAATAATTCGGCACCGCGTTCTTTATAATAGGTACATCAACATAAATAAAAGTACATACGCGGTAGATAAAAGTACATACGCGGTAGATAAATAGGTATACAAATAATAACACGAAAAGCGAATTCAGAATTTATTTCTTAACCGTAAACGGTGAAATTTAGAAATTTTATCAAACTAGGTAAATAAGCAGTTTACTAAAAAATATTCTGAGAAACCTATTGTCTCGAGTTCGAATGGATTTTACAAGGATGCACAACCGAATTCCACGGTTAACGTTATAAAAATAAGGTCTTTTTCTGTTCGAATTGCTTGCCTTTGTAGAAGCCGCCAGAAGCATTGCCGCAAGAAAATTGTTTTGAGCTGTAATACTATTTTTTATTTATCATATGGTAGGTAGGTAATTGGGTATGTTTATTAAGTACCTATTAAAAATAACTCCCAAGCGTACTCGTCGTTGTGTAGTTGAATAAGTACGAGTATTAGTGATTTCGTGATGAGACTGGTGAATTAATTGTCAATTAATTTCTCTCGTTTACGAGGAGCCGAGAGATGATGGAGGTAAATGAACTTACACCAACCTTAATCGTACCTGAAATGAAATACCTTCTTGCAGGTACTTTTTCAGCTGGTTATTCGTCCGACGCCCATTGAGTCACCGCGAGTGCACGATCAGCTGACTCGTACACGCACAGCTGTGTCGCTCTATGTCATCGACGAGCGCATCGCGTAAAATCTTGCGTTTATGAATGAAATAGTGAAACCGCTACTAAGATTTAACTCGAATGACAGAATAAAAGTGATAAATTTCTAACTTCTTTTTTTGATGTCTTAAAAAAACAATAACAATGCTAATAGTAACTATTACTCGACTGGAGTTACTATGTTTCGGCTCCAGAACGATGTAAAAGTATTCGTGTATATATATATTTTTAATTTTTTTTTTTTTTTTTTACACTTTAGACGGTACACAGCTGGCAAGAGGGAACCTGACCGGACTCTACTGACAGTCAGTAATGTCAAATCAGAAAGGGTGTCCACCCTGTGTCGAAAAGTATCGTCGGTCAGTGCTTCTGCAGGCGTATCAGCGCCTCGACGACCTTCGTGTCCCGATGTCGCATAGCCTTCATCATGTTGTTATTTATGATGTCGTTTGTTGAAGCCTCCTGTGCTCGTCTCACAAATCGTCCAATAGCGTCGTCTGCGTTGTCGGCGTAGTACACACAGCTGGCTGTGTGTCTTGATACGGCCACTACCGCATGGGGGACGCTGCTGTGGAGCACGATGTTTTTAGACTTTGTCTTCAGGATGAAGACTGTCTCGCTTGTGAGTCCCTGAGCTTCGTGGATGGTCAGAACGCTCGATCCATCACCCGAACCATATCCTTGGTTAATGAGGAACTTTTTCTCCTCCTGAGTGTGTACCAGGAACAGTATGTTGGAGAGGGTGCTACGTATATCGGCGCCTGTGAACCTTTTCAGCTGCAGGGAGTGGACTTGGTTCTTAGACGAGTAAATACCAGGATAGACTTCTGCTAGGGCGTATGCGACATCCATTGGGGTCCGATGCGTACAGGACAACTCTTGGCTGATGGTTGCCACAGAGTTCGGACGGGCGTATCTAAGGGGAAATAGATTTTCCCTGTCCAGATAGGGCAGTTGATTAATATCTCCGACAAGGACCACTTCGGTCGCACCTGACAATCGAACTGCCATCACTATGGCCCCAAAGTGGTTCATGAGAGCCTCGTCCACTACAATGCGCCTGCATTTGTGTGGCCCTTTGAACCCGTTTGATAATATTGAGGCCAGTGTGCGCACCTTGGTTCTGTTGTGTTCACCAATTTGGTGCGCCAGCTTTTGCCGCAGATCTTTCGCGGCCTCGATTGTGGTAGTGACGATGACGTCGTGGTCCCTATCGAAGTTATTAACCACCCAGGTCGTCTTGCCACATCCTGGGTGGTCCCTATCGAAGTTATTAACCACCCAGGTCGTCTTGCCACATCCTGGAACGCCGTTTACCCACCTTATTGTCGGTAGTGCCCAACCTCCGCTTGGACTTATGCTCCTCGAGATTGCTTCCGCCTGTTCGAGGATCTTGTCGTCCATCATGATTCTGGTACATCGGGCCACTACCACTATTGGGTCACTTTCGGGTGTCACGAAGGTTATGCAGCCAGTCTGTGACGTTGTTGACTTATCCAATGGCACGAAGCCATGTGTGGCATTGTACGCAGCCATGTACGTGCCAATCATTTCTCCTTTGATCACTTGGGAGGTGACGTTATCGTATATGGCTGCTTCGGCCTCTTCGAGTCTCACTTTAAGCAGACCTTCAATCTCCAGCTGGTATGACTGCATGATTTTCTGGCAAGTCATGAGACTGACTGCTTTTGTTGCTTTCGTGATAGCTTGAAACTCAAGAAAGGCGTTCTGAATGTGGTCTGCCAGACATGTGAATTATGGGGGTGTCGTACTTGAGCTTCTTCGTAATCACCATTGCGTTGGTCTTATGAGCGGCAAAGCAAAGCTTGTTTCGTACACCCCAGTCTGACACTGTCTGCAGCGTTCTTTGAGCCGACTGCTGCAGGGAGCTGACCTCGAGAGACGAGAAAACGAGAACCACATCATCCGCGAACGCTTGACAATATACCCCCATTGTCGTCAATTCCTCCAAGAGCGAGTCTAGGATAAGGTTCCAGAATGTCGGACCGGCTATTGAGACCTGGACGCATCCTTTTGTGGTGCCCTTCTCGCTAGTCGCTCTGGCGTAGTTGACCCTGATGTAGCGGTCCTCCAGGTATGAAGATACGAGAGCAAAGAGGTTCTTGGGGCATTTTTTGTGTAGCATCTGCATTTTGAGGGCAGGCCACCACGCGTTGTCAAAGGCCTCCTCTATGTCCAGTGATACTAAAAGCACTACCTTTTTGGCTTTTACTTCGGCCCGTATGTGCTCCATTAGGACAAAGAGGGTGTCCTCGGTTCCTCGCTGCGGCATGAACCCGTATTGGTGTGTGTTTAGAGTCGGGAGGAAGTGGTGTTGCAGTCTGCCCACGACGAGCTTCTCGACGATTTTGCCAAGGACCGAGAGTAGTCCTATTGGTCTATATGACTTTGGGTGGGTGTAGTCATCCTTGCCCGGCTTACGGAGTATGCACACATGAGCTATTTTCCATTGCTTTGGGAAGTGTGGTAGCGACAGGCACTTGTTGGCCAGCGCCAGGAACACCTCCCTGTTGCAATTTATAGCAGCTGTGCAAACGTCGGCCGTCAACCCATCGGGTCCTGGAGCTTTCTTTGGATTTTGTCGCTGAAGGACCATTTCCAGCTCCGCGGGCGTAAATGGTGGATCGTCGGCCGACAGACCCTGGGTTACAGTTGGGGAAAGTTCCTCCGCAAGTCTCCGGACCGACGCGTGGTGTTGTTGTTCGGCATCCACAGAGTCGTCTGGGTAGAACGTTTTTGCCAGAAGATCCGCTGATTGCTCTGGGCTTAATGTTTCGCCTGCGGCGTTCCACAGGAGCGTGTCTTCCTGTCTTCTGGCCGTCCTCCTCAAGACCCCTGTAAATGCCATCCCACATAGTCTCCCGGTCCTGTGTGGAGCAGAACTGCTTCCAATTTTCTGTCGCTGTTTCCACTGCTCTAGTTAAGTACTCTTGTTTTGCCTTCACGTACTCGTCGATAACCAGGTTCTTTCGACAAGGGACCGCATTCCTGATTCTCCTTTTCTTGGTCAGTGTTCCTTGCTTTAACTGTTCAAGAGCATCAGTCCACCAAGGCGGTCTCGAGTCAACTTTCTTGTTCGCCAGTTTCGGTATCGATTTTTTAGCCGAGCGGTGTATTAGGTCGACATACTTTGAGATCAGAGCATCCAGTTGGTCATGGTTAGAGACCTCCGATACTGTGGTGGGTGTGATGCTGTATTCTGACAGGTATGCCTTGAGGCGCGTGCAGAAGTCCGACCACTTTGCCTTTTTGGTGTTATATATGCGTGTAGAGACTGGTTTAAGAGGCTCTAACGCTTTTTCTAGGCGTAATGAGAATCTTATCGCATTGTGGTCGGACGTCGTTATATTCCTGTCTACACGCCAATCTTCAATTCTGCCTAACAGCGACACACCGCATGTGGTAACGTCGACTATGCTCTGGTAAAGCCTGTCTCCCCTGTAGCACTCGAAAGTTGGAGTCTGGCCCGTGTTGAGTATCTGAAGGTCTAGTTCAGATAGGAAGGCGTTGTACGACGCCCCTCGGTGGTCTTCGCTGTTGCTTCCCCACCACTGGCTCCATGCGTTCACGTCTCCCCCCACCAATATGTTGGATGTGGGTAACTTGATTATTGCCTCCTTGGTTTTGACGAGGTATGGGTCTATATCTTGGTCACCCTCAAAATAGACTGATATCACTCCAAGCTTTAGCTGACCCACCTTCAGCAGAACGGCTGCAACGTTTTCGGTGACAATCTGAGGGTCATGAATGACTTCCAGGTTGTTTCCGAACACGACGATTGCCGCCTTTACTGGTTTTTGCCGATTGAGAGTGCACTGGATGACTTGTGTGCCGGGGTTTTGTTTCATCACACCCGTTCTCCCAACATAGGGCTCTTGGACAAGTGCGATTGAGATTCCCATCTCCTCGGCCGCATGGTGGAGTTCTGCTGTTGCAAGCTTGGAGCGTTGCAGGTTGGCCTGGATGAACTTTAGCCTGCCTGCTGGTCCTCTTGTGCTTTGCTGGGTGATTGACGCATTGTTCCCGTCATTGCCCTTAGCAATAGGACACACGCGACCTCGCTATGTTGTCCCATTTCTGCCTCTCTTGACATTCGGAGCTGAACGCTGGATGAGCCGTGTCTTTTCCCACTCTCCCCACCTTGATGCAGTTCACGCAGGCAGGGGGGCCACCGTTTGCCCTGACTGAACAGTCTCTCCCAGTGTGTGCCTCGCCACAATATCCACAGCTTTCTTTTACTGCCTTGCAGAGAGTTCGGCCGTGTCGGTAGCCTAGGCACTTGGTGCACTGCACTAGAGGAGACTGGTCTTCTACTGGGCACCTCTGTATTCCGAGGTGTACCTTTTCCGCCTGCGTGAGCCGCTTCCAAAGCTCTGGGGAGAGTTCGAAGACCGGGTGGCATTCCAGGGGATTCCTCGCACGTCTTCGGAATCTCAATTTAACGACAAGGCCAGCCGGGTTCAGATCTTTCCAGAGGTGTTTGTTTTGTGCCTGGAGGAGGTCTACCATCTCTTCGTTGGTATAAGAAGAGAGCACCTCTTTGACGACAATCAGTGGGTTGCTGGGCATGGGCTCCTGTAGGCTTACTCTTGAAACTAATTTCAATTCCAATCTAAAGCCAATCCGATTCCAATGTCAATTTTGGGGTCACGTGATTCGGTACTCTTGAGAACAATACTGTCAACATTGGATTGAAATTGGGATTGCCCCGCGATTATTTTGTAACACGTGAAGTTAGCTATGTTTCGGGCCGCAATAGTGTTGTTCAACTCATTACGATAAATAGTTAATAAGGCTTTACAATGTTTTATCCTTTACAAAACAAGTTTAAAAAATAAATATGATATAAATTGTGGTTAAATTGATTAATTATAACGTATTAAATCATTTGGGAGTAAGAAAATGATAAAAATCTTAAAATGAACCATGACTTTGGCTTAATGCGGTAAGATCGTTGCCTACACGACTGAAAAAAAAAAGACGGTGTCGAAGTTCTCCAATTTCAAAAATAATCTAAGTTGTTCTTAAATGTTTTCGAAATGCAAATTTAAATGCAGTTAATGCGTGCGTGCGTGTGTTGTGTTTAGTGCAGTGTTCAGTTTGTCTTTAACATTCACTAGATATTGTCCGCTAAGTTAAAAGTTGTGAAAGTTTTATTCAAGTGGTAAGTAAACAATCATACTGACTTTATTATTTACTCAATGTTAAATAAACTAGTGAATTATTTTTGTTTTGTCAAGGTAGCTAATTTCTTGGGCTATGTTTTATTTATTTATAATAATATGTTGTACTTATTATAAATAAAGTACAACAAGTCTTACCAAGGGGTGTATTGTATTGTATTACCCAGTACTAACTGGGTTGTGGAGGTCAGGGGATGATGATGATGATGAATATGTTGTACATAATAAAAAAATTCCAATTTCAGTTACCTACAATGCCAAATCGTCCCAGTTATGCCCAATTAGAAGCGTTGGTAGAATTCTTGGAGCAAAACCCAGGCCTTGCTAAAGGTTTGCTTCGGACTGCTCATGGAAAATTAGAAACTCGGAGGAAATGGGCATATTTAGCAACCACTTTAAATTCAATCGGAGGAGCCAATAAAAATGGTCGTGGGTGGGCTAAGGTAACTAATTTAAAAAATGAAGTACTTAGATATTAAGTATCATTGTAATTATATGTACAGCAATTTCATTAAAATTATGCATCTTTTTAGTATTGGTCTGAGAAGAAATGTAATCTAAAGCAGAAGAGCGCAGAACTATCCGCTTCAATGAGGCGCACTGGTGGTGGGACAGCGGACAACATGCCTGAATTGTCCGCCTTAGAAAATATAATGGTGGCGGCGATGGGTGGACCTGGGTTTGCGACTGGTGATCCGAGATTGGCAGTCAATCCATTTCCTCAATCAGTAATATATTTTAATATTTACAATTTTATCAAAGCTATGATATTAATGCAAAATAATTTATTTACCTATTTAATAATAATCATTTCCATTTCATTGTTTCAGACTCCACACACATCTACAGAACTACAAGTTGTGACAGAGGAGACTGTACCGGTTCAAGAACAAGATACTGAAATGGATTATTTCTATACCGTCTCCCCTATTCCTGGCACGTCACGCGATGACGCAAATGACGCAATACCAGCATCATCCACAATCACAAGTAAGTCTTTATTCGAATTTGTTTAGGAATGTTTAAACAATAAGCCGCCAATCAGTCATACAACCCAACATAAGTGTGTACCTAATTCTGAAGTGTTTCGAGACTTATCATACTTCGGCTATGCCGAAAAAAAAGCTGCGGTTTGATTTATTGACTTGTTTTTTGTTATAACTGAGAAGTTTGAAAAGTGTTGGGTCAAGTGCTGATTTTTTTATATATATTTCAGTACCTGCGCCTCCCACGCCTCTTCAGAGGACTTCATCACCACAACCCCGTCGCCGCCGTTCTTCGATTCCGAGGCCGGTGGATGCAAATATGAGTCAGTTTGCGAACATCGAAGCGCGGCGGGTTGAAGCGGAATTATTAACAGCGCAAGCATTTGCAAAATTGGCTGAACACTTTGGTAATATCACAAGTGCTTTGATGTCTATTGCTAATGCAATTTCGGATGTAGCTAGAAAAATGCCAAATCCATGATTTGCCATTTTTTAGCTACATGTTTTTCAAAATGCATTCGCGATTTATGTCAAAGCTTTATTTATTGCTAATGTTTTCAGCTATTGACTAAATGCTTGCATTGGCCTTAAATATATTTTTTGTTTTTACTACTTATTTGTTTTGATTTTTTATATTAATTTGTGTCATATAGTTGAGGTAGGTATTACAAGTAAATTAAAGGACATTTAAGTAAAATATAACTATTTATTCAGTTCTCCACTTTCAAGAAATAATAATAAGTAAATAATTATTAATAAATAAAGAGCCTTTTATTTCTAATCTATCAAAAACACTTAACACTAGGTATAGACGCCAGCACATCAACCTACCCCAATCGTGCGGGAATCGAACCCGCGACACGTAGCGCAGCAGTCAGCCGCTGCGCCAACCGTGTCGTCAAACTAATAAATAAATAACTAGCTTTTGACAGCGGCTTCGCCCGCTCATTCCCCCCCCCCATCCTTATAGCCTATGTTACTCAGGGTGAATGTAGCTTTCTAATGGTGAAAGAATTTTTTAAATCAGCACAGTAGTTTTTGAGTTTATTCATTACAAACATACACACAAAAATACAAATCTTTCCTCTTTATAATATTAGTGTAGATTAAATGTTAGTTGTGCTAGTCTTTAACTTATCCTAGTTAGTAGTGTTAGTTTTTATTATAAGTTAGAGATGTTACAATAATATGTAGTAGTAGGTAATGATCTTTAATCCATAATATGCATTGTTTCCTATTACACATAAGAAAGATTATAACATCACATCCGACATTATATATAATACCTACCCTTTTACCTAATGCCTACTGGCCCACAATTGCTGGACTAAATCATTTCGCTTTTCGATGCCGCGTCTTAGTTCAGCAGCTGTGCTGCTAGTTAAATCTTGAGAAGCGACAGCTGGGCAATCATTTCCATCAGCTGCACTATCCTCCACAAGATCAACACCTACTCTATTGATACACATGTTGTGTAGGACACAACATGCATTAATTATTTTGGCTGCTACATCAGGATTATAATGTAGCACCCTGTGTCCGAGTAAGCACCGCCATCTGTTTTTAAGTACACCAATGGCACGTTCTACCGTATTTCGTGCAGAGCAGTGCAACTTGGTGTAGTATTGTTCTGGGGAGCCTTCAGGAGCATCTACTATAGGCGTCATCATGTACTCTCTTTGGGCATATCCAGAATCACCTGAAAAGTAAATCTAATTAAGATATATTCAAAATCAGAAAATAAAATAAAATTGATCTGACGTAATTATTTACTTGCCTAATAAAAACACATCTTCTCCATTATTGTTCAAATTGATAAGATGTTGTTTCACAGGATGCTGATTCCACACAAAACTGTCATGTGATGCTCCTCCAAATGAAGCATCTACTGATAAAATTTTCAAATCTGCATCACATATCTGAAATAATAACAAAGAAATTCAACTAATTTGTTATAGAGTGAATTACAAATAAATATGAAACAAAAGTATTGCCTTACAATTAGAACATTTCTTGAATGGAAATGTTTGCGATTAAAAAATCTCTCTTCGTTTTCTATGGGTCTAATTATGGCTACATGTGTGCCATCAATACACCCTATAACGGATGGTATTCGAAATTTTTCAAAAAACCTGGAACATAAAGAAAAGTATGTTATGGTACTAACAAGGCATTTTAGATATATAACTTAAATGATTCCATATAGGTAATTTGTCTAAATTCGAAAATAATTAGGTATTTGTCATTAGCATTACCTCCTTTTTATAGCATTTCTTTCCTGACGAGTTTGAGGAAATTTAATCCATTTTTTTTGTACTATTGTATGGTTAAGAGCGGTCGTAACATCTCTAATAGTACGAGAAACAGATTGCTGCGACAATAGGGTGCCATATGTGCCTCCAACTAGTTTCTGATAACTACCAGTCGCATAAAAGGATAATGCCACTAAAACCTGCAAGAATTTAATACAACTTGTATTAAGCTATTGATCTTCTAGGACAAGTCATGATGATACCATTGATACACATATAACAAAGACAAGGTACCTTATATTTTGGTGATATATCACTTCTTCTCTTAGCAGTAGGCATAAAGGGCTTAATGTTTTCATAAATTTCCTCAAATAAATCCTTGCTCACTCTATAATTCTGTTTAAATTCGACTTCATTCATTGAAAACGCTTTGTCCGTGTAACGCATCATCCGACGCTCATCTCGTCTTTGTTTTAACTGTTTTTTTATGAGAACTTCTTAAAACACTGTACATTATTGCTAATCGTGCCATAATATACACTTTTTACTTACTGGAAATCACTTAAAACACAAAACAATCTCAACAAAGTTACACTTTTACTATTGGAATAATCACAATCCCCAAACAATCTCAACGTAATACTAACGCAATAGACAGCTGTCAGAATACACTCAAGAGTACCGTTTAACGCACGCCAAGCCCGATCCCAATTCCAATTAGTTCCCCAAAATAGACACGCAATTTAAAACCAATGTGGCGCTAGCGTCGATCTCAAGAGTACGAAACGTCGCAATTCCAATTTCGACCGATCGGAATTAGTTTCAAGAGTAAGCCAGCTGGACCTTTAGTCCACTGGTAGTCTGGACCCGACTTTTAACGAGGCCGAGGTCTTCTTTGCTCGCGCAGCTCACCACGATCTTCTGGTTGCGTGCTTTCCTCACCTTGTCGACTTTTGCTCCGGTCGTTTTGAGGTCAAGGGCTTCCCTCATTTTCTCTATGACATTCTCCCCCGTGTGTTTAGGATCTGTTGAGGAGATTATCAACGTGTGGTTCGGCCTTTTGGGCGTTTTAGCAGCCTGCGCGAAGGTCTTGGGGCCCTGTTGTAAGGTTTCCGGCTGCTTCAGTTCCGATACTCCCTTTTCGATGGAGGCAAGAGTCCTCTTTACTTCCTCCACCGTCTAGGCTCGGTGCTGGTTGGGCCGGAAACTGGGGTTCCTTTTCCCTCAGCACTCTAAGTTCGGAGGACACGATGTCCAGCCTCTCCGACAAGGGCTGGAGGTGTTTAGTCAAATCCAGCGGTGGTAATTGTTGGGGGGGAAGAATTTCGGTCCTCTCCAAAAGGGTTCTGGCCAATTTTGTCATGGTTTCTATGCCTTCGGCCAGTTTGTCGAGTTTGGGTTCTATGGAGGCCTCGGGTGGTAGAAGAGGGGCAATAAAAGGCTCTGCGGGTGTTTGGAGCTCCTGCCGGATCTTTTCTGTAGCTTGGCGGAGCGTATCCAGCTGGTTTGATACGCTCGCAATGTGGTTTCCCAACTTTGTAAGGCCCGCTGCTACGGTATCCCATTTTGGGTCTTCGTTTGCGGGCGCGTTAAGATCCTTGGCTTTCTCGTGCCCAGTTTTTGTTAGAGCTGTCAACGACTCGATCGACTTCCTGACTTCCTTTATTTCCCTGAACGGCTGTTCTGTCTCGTACCCGAGCCAGTTCCGAATATCTTTAGCCTCCTTCAGGGTTCCGGAAATGTCATTTCGAGCGTGACCCAGCTCGGTGATGAGTTTCTGCTGAATTTTCATCACCTCTTCTCTGTGAGAACGCTCCACTGTCACTAGTTCTCGGGCGTGTCGAGAGCGCTCCTTCTCGAGGTTGTATTTGTGCCTCGATCGGGAGTCGGACAGGGACAGGACGATCTCGTAAAGCCCTTGCAGGCTATCGTGGCAAGTCGTCCTGTACTCTTTCTTCAGAGCCAATAGGTTAGCACGTATGCACTTCGTTCGGCAGCTGTCAATGCAATGAGCGCCGCCATTACTTGTAGTGACACTTACTACCCTTTTCGGGGTTACCCGCTCATAATTTTTATATTATCGATAAATCACTAAAATTAAAACAACGTTGAAAAATCGAGTTATGATTAACAATAAATCGTAAAGTAATAATTGCGTACTTTATAATTAAAACTAATCCATAATCAGCGCGCCCTCATATAAGTACCTATTTCGTTTGTTTGATTTTACGGTCTAACTTAGTTAAATTGGCTTTATATGGCAGGGATATTTGAAAAAACGAAACAACCAAGACACGTTTCGTTTGCGCCGGTTTTTTGTATGGATTGTGACCCTTCGTCTTTACATTTTTTCTTGGTTTTGACAGCTTACAATATTTCTAAATAATTAAATGATTGGCGAATTTTCTTTCAGGTCATTGCTGTTGTTTTAGATCAATGGAAATTAAGACAAAAAGTCATGGCCATGGTAACAGATAATGCAGCTGTGATGTTAAAAGTCGCCGAAATTGTTAAGTTGCGTCATCTACCCTGCTTCGCTCATACACTGAACTTAGTATATAAAGATACGTGTAATCAGCCTGACTTTAAAGAATTAATGGACAAATGCAAACAAATTGTAAGGTATTTTAAACATAGTACATTGGCATCAGACCAATTAAAAGCCGCTCAAAAAAGCCTAAATAAACCGGAACTGAAATTATTACAAGAAGTTGAAACTAGGTGGAACAGTTCATTTTGTATGTTAGAAAGATTGATAAAGGTGAGAGAAGAAGTAACATTAGTAATAAATCAAAATTCGAGAGCTCCTTCAAATTTGAGTGGTGAAGAATATACGTTATTGGAAGAAATAGAAAATATGCTTGATCCTCTTGAAGCTTGTACAACTGCCATATCCGGAGAAATGTATCCTACCATATCTCTTATAATTCCGTTAATTAAAGGTTTATCATTATAAATTGCCAAACTTGAAAGGGAAGACTTGTCTGATATTTCGAAAAAAATCATACAACTTATAAAAGAGTCTATTAATAGGCGATTGGAACCGTATGAAGTTAGAACTCCTTGCATGATAGCAACAATGTTAAATCCCCATTTAAAAAAAATGAGGTTTAAGACGGAAATTGATTGTGAAAGGGCTATAGCTGGTATCCAAAGAGAATACTCTAGTTATTTAATGAGAAAATCCTCTCCCACCGATAGTTCAGAAATTTCAGAAATACATAATTCAAATGCAAAAGAGGAAAACACACCAGCGAAAAAATCAAAACTTGATAAGTTGCTTTACTTTTTAAATGCTCCACAGAGATCAAATTCAACTGCTGATGCGATCGTTGATATCAGGCAGTACGTAGAAAAACCTATCATCCCAAAAAAAGAGTTTCCTATAGAATACTGGAATCACAGTGAGAATGGTCTAAAAGAAATAGCCTTAAAATATCTATGTATACCTGCAACGTCAACTCCGTCAGAAAAAATATTTTCCAAAGCTGGTCTAATTATGACCGATCGTCCCAGTCGCCTTAGCAGCAAACATCTTAACGAACTATTATTTATAAATCAAAACACACCTTTATTTGAATAATGTACGATTTTCTTTAATCAAACTAGAGTACACATTTAAACACAAGTATTATTACACAAGGTTAATAATAAATAAATGCTGTAGTAAGACATCTTAATAATACTGTTATTTTGTATCGATTTATAACGAATAACATATTTGAGTAGGTACCAGTTTCTTTAATCATTATTGATGTTCGTCCACAAAGATTTTCAATTAAAAAAAAAATTGTTACATGTATATGGGCGCAAAACCATAATTCGATTATAATTTTAAGTTATTTTATAATTTAAGGGTAGTTACATTTTTATTTTGACGTATGTTATTTATATTGAAATAATAATTGTATTTTAGGGTAGTTAGTTTTTTATTTGACATGTGTTGATTTACTGAACTAAATTTATATTTCCGTTTATTTAATTGTGATTTCCGTTTATTTCATAATAGGGATCTATGTTTGATTTATGGTTACTTCTGTTTCCTTTATTAGTAGGAATTTATTGTGATATGTCTAGAATTATTTAAAAGGCTAGTATTAAGCGATGAATATTAAGTATTTATTTTGATCTCTCCCGCCTTGCTAAATTAAATGTTGTTATTTTTATCCCACCTTTTGCTACCAACCTCCGTTTGAATTTCGGTGTATAAAAGTCGTTGTACTGTGAAAGAAGGGAGATTCTTAAATCGCTCATCATGGAATAAACACTCGGAATTGGAGTAAGGTGTTTTCATTAAACTTGTGCTGATATATCCTGCTGTTTCCTATTTGCTGAGTAATTGTGTAACTGTGTGTAAATATATTGGTGCAAACCAATATGTTGTGTGACTCTGACAACGACGGCCATGAGCCGCCGACATGTACCTATATACTGAAACTGTATTTTTTTAATTATCATGAACAAAGGAACAAAAGTTTGATTATAAGATTATTTTTCTTTATTTGATTGTTTTGTTATTTGAATTTGTAATTTCTTAATATTGGTTTTATCAATACAACAACTGCTGCACATATTTTGATCATATTTTAATTATATTTACATAGATAAACAATGTTTTTTTATGTTAATAATAAATCACAGATTTAATAATTTCACTGATATTTTTAGTACTCCTAATTCTGATTATTGACTTCGATGTTCGAACAAGCGTATAATTTCAGACATAATCTGTCTCCTTTTGATTAATGGTACGTTTAACAGCTCTTGCGCTACAATACAAACACACCAAAACTCTCATTAGATTTATTATATTAGCATCTATAACTTTGTTATATTCTGGCGTTTGGGTGCTAGCATCCTCGACATTTAGTTTTTAAGTGCATCATCTTTAGATTTTTTAGTATCTTCGTCTTCAAAGTAATATTTTTGATCACAATCTCAGCGTTGACCATGTGGTCCCCTATCATAAGATAATTGGGGTTGTGTTTCACATTCAGTATCAATTATGACCAGAGATCTCTTCTTAGCTAGAAAAATAATGAAAGTGGTCAAAGATTGCCCTCAATTTATACCAATTGCAAAATTTTCAAGTGATAGTGTTACTAAATAAAGAAAACTAAATCAAATAAAATTAAAAATGGTCATTGATAATGATAATGCATTTATTAGGTAATTGACAAAATCATACGGATATTAATTTAAAATATGCTTAACTTACCCATCATTACAATCAGCTACCTGTTTTGCTAGTAACGGTGATACAACATAAGGTTAAATGAGTGAATGTTTCAAAATTAGTGAATTTGAACAACTTTTTGTATTACCCCTTTAAGAGTTCTAAATTATAAAAAAAATCACAGGTTGATTCAAATGTAGGTATAACATTTTTTTAGAAAAATAATTAACTTATAAATTTACTGTGCAGAACTTTCATTTTCATCTGCCGCTGCAGGAGCCCTGTGTTCATCTTGAAAAGAAATATTAGGTCCTGATATTTGTCTTGAGGCACAAGGTAACATGCTCGACGAATCACTACTATTGTGTGAATCCGATGTAAAGTATTGGGGTTAAGATACAACATAATGGGGACTATATTTCTTGTCACCAAAATTTATATTTGTCATCAAGTTGTATCACCTAATAAATAGATCTATCGCCACAAAATATTTTCGTTCTCAGATAAACAAAAACTGTTCCCAGGTATGAATTATCAAATTAATGTTAATATATGTGTAAAATAAGAGATGGATTACCAATAAAATTGTAGTGCATTATATGAATATAAACTTCGTTCTTATAATAATAGTTTTATTACTTAAATAATAGCTTTGTGCTCAGAATGGTAGATCTGTCACCAAATAAATCGATTATCGATCCCTGACTGCGACTCCTTTTTATTTATTATTTTGCCACCAATACAGTAGTTACATTTTATTTCGTTCAGTTATTAAAATAATAGTTTTCGTTACCAATTTAATACATCAATATATAATTTTAATGAATATAATTGGGTATCATTTAAGCTATCACCAATTTAATTAGTTTTGTGTTTCTTAAATAATAGGGTTTGTCCTCAAAATAGTAGATCTGTCACCAAAATGTAGTCACCAAACAATGCAAAATCAGTTCCACAATAAATCACCTAAAATCCTGAGATATAAGGTCTAGTACCAAATAAATGTTTTTGTATGTATTATAATAGGTGTGTCCTAATAAGTATTTAAGCAAACTAATTTAAAGAGATCACCAAGAAATCATACAAAAACATTTATTTCGTATTAGACCCTATATCTCCATGATTTTAGGTGATTTATTGTGGAATTGATTTTATATTGTTTGGTGACTACATTTTGGTGACAAATCTACTATTTTGCGGGCAAACCCTATTATTTAAGAAACACAAAACTAATTAAATTGGCGATAGCTTAAATGATACCCCAACATAATCGCCCACAACAGGTGTATTATTATTATTATTTACTTATACATCTAAAACACGACCCTTGGGTGGCCAAGAACAGTGGTGCGCTTGTGTGGAGGCCTCACTTCCTGCTGCGGTGCCTCTGTGACGGAGGTTCTTCAAAGTCCTCGTCTTCGGAGTCCACGGGATGGGTTCTGCGTCTGCTGGGTGATGTCACGGGGTATCCTAATTTCGTCAGTTTGATCTTTGCCTCTGAAGATAAGTCACCTAGCTCTGAGGCGGCCATCCTCCTGATATATTTGTCTATCATGGTTGTATGTGAGGAGGCATGGCCGCTCGACATCTGGAAGTTTTCTCCAATCAATTTATTGGCCTTGGCATAACTAATCGCCGCATAATACAAGTCAGGGTAGTTGGCTTGATTCAGTCTGGGGTGGCTATTTGGGTCCTTTACCCTGCTGTACATATAGTTCTCTGTTTTCTTGGTATCCTCCCATGCATCATGCAGCAAGACAGCTTGATCTAGCACGGCTGGTATCTCTAGTGCCCTGCAATGTGACTTGATGAACAAGTCCATCAATTGAACTGATTTCAGGGACGCATGGGACCAGACAAGTTTGATTTGTGCCAAAATAGCCCCTTCTGCACCTATCTTCTGGATTTCCAACATTCTTGCTACTACCTCCACTCGCAGGTCGGGTTTACGGGTCACAATCTTATGGAAGACCATGGCTAATTGTGTTATTTTGTCCCAAGATGAAGCAGAGATCTGATCTGTAATGTTTTGCCCAGACATCGCAGACTGCCATCTCTTGGTGAAGGCGGGAATGTTGCGTGTCGTAACGGGTTTCGCCATAGTCATATAGGACGCTAGGGTGATTGCTAGAATTTCCTGACCCACCATTTCATCTGACTCGTTTGTGAGAGGAAGGCCTGCTACTGCCTCTCTAGCGGTAGCGATACTAGTTGTTGTGAATGGTGCTAAGAATGACAACACCAGGGATAACACCACGTCTTCACTATACTTTAGGATTGCCTCCACCATTTCTCCACCTGCACGGTGGCAATCCTTCCAGTTGCGGACATATTGATAGTTTCTGTCTGTGCTAAGCACAAGAGTGTCTTCGGAGACAGGGATGGTGAAGGACATTATGAAGGGGTTCTGTGTACACCGAGGATGGGTTGCCTGTGAAACCTGAAATCTGTAGTTTTGGTGATCTTAGGTCTGACGGCGGGAGGGGTTTCCATCGGCGTCGGGTCGACGCTGAAGTACCTGGGACTCGTCCTCGACAGCCGGTGGAACTTCGTGGAGCATTTCCGACGTTTGGCCCCCAAACTGGAACGGACCGGGGCTGCCTTCAAGCGGCTCCTGCCCAACCTGGGGGGTCCAAACGCCTCCTGCCGGAGGCTCTACGCGGGGGTCGTGCGGTCCATGGCCCTTTACGGGGCCCCGGTGTGGGCGCGTTCTCTGAGGCGGCAAGCCGCCCGCTACCTGAACGCGCCCCAAAAGGGGATAGCCTTAAGGCTAGTCCGGGGGTACCGCACGATCTCCGGTGAGGCGGCGAGCCTCCTTGCCGGATTGCCGCCATGAGATCTGGAGGCGATAGTCCTCGCGCGCCTTCACGAATGGCGCGCGGAGGCACTACGTCGGGGGGAAACTCCGCTGCCGCGGCAAATCGCCGCTCAGCGGACAGACCTCCGGCGCGATCTCATGGTGGCATGGAGAGAGCGACTGTCGCAACCCCGTGCAGGGCACGCCACCATAGTGGCGATAAGTCCCCTCTTTGAGGAGTGGCTAGAGAGGCGCCACGGCGCCCTCACCTTCCGCCTGACGCAGGTCCTCAACGGACACGGTTGTTTCGGGAGGTTCCTGCACCGAATCGGGCGGGAGGAAACGCCCGGGTGTTTCCATTGTGAGGATCGTCCGGAAGACACGGTGCAGCACACTGTGGAGGCCTGCCCCGCTTGGGCGGAGCAGCGCCGTGTCCTCGTAGAGGCGATTGGCGGCGGCGACCTCTCGCGCCCGGCCCTGGTTCAAGCCATGGTCCGGAGCGAGAGGGAATGGGAAGCCGTCACCTCCTTCTGCGAAGCAGTCATGCTAGTGAAGGAGGTGGCGGAACGTGAGAGAGAAACAGCCTCACGTCCCAGCCGCCGCGGGAGACGCCCTGGGCGTCGGGGGTCACGTGGTGGCCCCCGGGCACCGTAGGCGCGGGCCTGTGGACGGCGAGTTTTGGGCTAGCTCGCCGTCCGGCCGTCTTATGACGACAGGCCGTGTCGACGGCGCGTTCGTGTTCCACGCGCGCCTCAAAGAGATGTCAGCAACCACGTAGGGGTCCGCACGGGCCGATGCTTGCCTGCCCTGGAACACAAAGGGCAAAGAAGGAACATGGATGGGTTTTAGTCAGTACAAGTCTAAGTCTGCGGGTACGAAACTTGCGACGGCCGGAGCGACGGCGGGGCGGCGCGACGGCGATTTTATCAAATGCATTAAAAACATTAAGCGCTGTGTACGAAACGGGCGTCGGCGGAGCGGCGCGATCGAGCGATGCACGGGCGGCGGCAGAGCGGTGGCGGCGCGGAGCGACGAGAACAAACTAGTTTGGTTTCGCCGCTCGCGCGGGTACATAGTGTTGCATTTTTATCACAGTAATAATATGGAAATTATGGAAATTGACAATGAAGAGTTAATATCTTTTATTTTATCAAAACCGGCTATATGGGACAGTAAAAACGTACACCATAAAAACAAAAAAGTTATAATAAAGTGTTGGGAAGAAATAAAACGCCATTTCGGGAATGTTGAAGGTAAGTGTAATTTTCATGTTACAAATTGTTATTTACAAAATACTCTTTAAATTTTTCCCTTACATTTATTGCTAGATTTCCCGCGTGGTTGTTTCTGCGATGTCGGCGAGTTTCATTCACATTTGTGGTTATGTTATTTGAGGTTATGTTTGAGTAATGATAATCGTTGGAGCCATCTTGATCAATTATAATATTATGCAATAAGCACGTTGTTTTAATTATTAGGCGAGCGTGTTTGCAATCAGTTTCTATGGCTTTATTTAAAATTCTCCACTTGGCACATAGTATACCGAATGCACATTCAACGCATTTTCTCGCTCTTGATAATCTTTTATTAAATATTTCATTCTGAGGATTCAGTACGCTTTGTGGATATGGTCGCATCAAATATTGTTTTAGAGGATACGCTTCGTCGCCTATTATTACCATAGGTAAAACTATTTCTGTTCCTGGCAATGTCCTTGGGAGAGGCATATTCATTCTATTATTTTCTAATGCTTTGTTAAGATTTGAATAATGAAATGTGCCACCATCACTCTGTCTTCCTCGCCCTCCAACTTCTACGACCAAAAATCTTTTGTCAGCATCAACCAACGCTTGAAGATGCATTGAAAAAAAATGCTTGTAGTTATAGTAGGATGAACCCGCATGTGGGGGATTTTTTATTCTACAATGTTTGCCATCAATGGCTCCTACACAATTAGGAAATTGCCATTTATCAAAATATTTATCAGCAACGTTATTTAAAATATCTGTAGTAGGTACTGGCAGGTGTGTTTGTTGAAGATTTTCCCAAATCGCACTGCAAGTTGCATACACTATTTTTTGAACAGTTTTATTTCCAAGACGAAAGGAAAACGCTAAACCTCGAAAAGATACTCCCGTTGATAGAAATCTGTAAATAAAATAATTTATATTAAGTTTATATACTACTAGCTGTTTCTTATTCTACGTACAAATCTTTCCTCTTTATAATAATAACTAGCTGTTGCTCGCAGCTTCGCACGCGTCTCAGTAGGAAAATAAAACATAGGTATATTATTTTCGAAAAAGTAGGTACCTACTCTGTGGTAAACAAACAAACAAACTCTTCAGCTTTATAATATTAGTATAGATAAAATAGAGTTCATTAATTGGTAGGTAATAAATATGTTTTATTTTTTACAGTTGCGGTTTTGAAGAAGCGATGGAAGAATTTAAAGGATCAGTATCGAAAAGAATTAAAAAAGCTGCCTACACCCAGATCAGGAGATCCAGGAGATAATATTCAGTCTACGTGGCAGTTTTTCCAACAAATGATTTTTTTGTGATTTGAAATTCTGCCTGATAATTCAGACACAAATTTAACAACGGTTGATAGTCAATTACCGAATACTTCAATGTCTTCACCGTGCATAGAAACAAATTCATCGGAGTCCGTAATTAGAGAATCAGATATTAACCTATGTTCGCCTACAGATTCGGTGAATGCCCAGGAACAGACGTCGGTAGGCGACGATGAAGTATGTACTACAAATACTTCATTGTCAATTAATACCGCTAGTTCTAGTTCTAGAGCCCCAAAAAGAAAGACTGCAAATGATATTCGGATGGAAATGTTGGAATTAGAGAAAAAACGGTTATTGTTATTAGAGAAAGATTTGCAACAAAATTCAAACGCAAATCAATCTGGCGAAAGTAAATCAGAAGATTATTATTACTTGATGAGTTTGTTACCACAGATGGAGTCATTTACTCCATTACAAAAATTTAATGTTAGGAATAGAATTAATCAAGTAATGATGGAAGAAATACATAATTCAATGTTTGGGGATCCATATAGAGGGAATTCTAGTTCTAGCTGGTCTCATGGGTATAGAACTCAAACACCCGAATAGTGAATTTTTGTACCTATCTTGATTATTCAATTAATAAACAAAAATATATTAACAATCTATCTACTTTTATTTTCCTACTTACCTTAGTGTTAAAAATAGTTTTTGTTCAGGTGAGATTATACGATTTCCGAAAATGTTAGATTCCAGATTACTTCTAATTTTCTGTAAAACATAATCGAATGTCTCTATACTCATTCTTGTGTAATTGTAGAACTTTCTTGAATAACAACGTAGCTCGTAATAAAGTGTAGAAAATTCTCCCAAACTGCGTCGTCTTTGATTTATTGGATGAACACCATCTCTAGGTAATAAAAATTCTCTCATTAGGAGACTGGGCTCCAATAGTTCTCTTCGACGTGAATTCATGTTTATCACAACACTACGTGAGCGCGACTGCGCGGAAGTTTGTTTCGTACACACGCAAGACACCGCTATCTCTTCGCCCCGCGCCGCACCGCCCCGCCCCGCCGTCGCTCCGGCCGTCGCAAGTTTCGTACCAACAGGCTGACACTCCCTTCCGCTCCGCCCAGAGCGGGCGGGGTCATTTGATGATTTCCCATCCAAAAAAAAAAAAAAAAGCATATTAGCGTACTCGTTCTGGGTTGTCATTTCCAGTATCATTTCACTTACTTTGTGACGAAATCGAAGTTTTTGTAGGGTTGTTAACCTTTTAAACGGAGGTAGCATACTCATAAAGAAAATGTAATCTTCATCATTTTTCAATTCTTCTTCCTTCTTATCTTGTATTCGTGCTTTAATTAATTCAAGTTTTTCCTTTTCTAATCGCAACATTTTATTCCTCTGGTCAGAAAGTGAACGTCGAGGTGTACTATCACACGTCGACAGATTCATATCAATGGATGGACGTGATTCTATCGTTCTTTTATCATCATCATCATTAATAGTAGACAGTGGTGACATACTATCTTGAGATAAATTACCAAAACTTGGTGCCGGCAAAACTTCGTCTTGAAGAAATCTCATCAAATTATAATATTTCCATTGCGGTATCCATTCGGTGTCGTCACTTGCAGCACCCGACCGTGGTGTGGGCTTCTTTTTCAATTCCTTTCTGTACTGATCGCGAAGGTGCTTCCATTTTTTTTAACTTCTGTAACTGAAACAATCGACAAGGTAAAAATATTAAATGAAACAATGAATCTGACTGGGTCAAACGATTCAGGCAGTGGTATGTATGAGTATCTCTGTCTAATTATTTGGAATGCTAACGAATTAGACAGACATACTCATACATACATATAATCACATCTACATATGAGGCCATGAGAACCAGAGTAGCCTATCTACCAATATCCTTATTGGTTGGTTGCTTATAGGCTACTCTGGTTTTCATGGCCTCATATTATATGTGTTTTTAGGACATTACATAATAAAATTCACTTATTTTATTTTGTTTCAGTTTTCTTGCCAGCGGAATACCGTACAGAAGATTGGCATATCACTACCGCATAGGTACAGCAACAGTATCCAACATAATAGTTAAAACATGTTCAGCAATATGGACTGAGTTTGTAAATATTCATATGCCAAAACTGTCAGTACAAGATCAAGAAAAGATTGCTAATGACTATTTTGAATTATGGGGATTTCCTAACTGCATTGGATCTATAGATGGGAAGCATTGTAGAATAAAGTGCCCTTCTAACACTGGGTCTAACTTTTACAATTATAAGGGATACTTTTCTGTGGTTTTACAAGGGGTAGCGGATGCACACAAAAGGTTTATAGCAGTGGAAGTAGGTGGGAGAGGTCGTCAAAGTGACGGTGGCACATTTCACTATTCAGTGATAAATAGTCTAATCGAAAGTGACGAATACAATATTCCGCCAGAAAGTCGGGTTCCAGGGTCTTCATATACCCTACCGTATGTGCTGATAGGAGATGAAGCATATCCTTTAAAAACTAATTTACTTCGACCATTCCCGTCAACAAATCTGACTGTCGAAAAAGATAATTTTAATAGACGACTCAGTCGTGCAAGGAAATGCATAGAATGTGCTTTTGGAATAATGAATGCAAAATGGCGAATCTTAAATAAACCCATTGAAACTAATTATCAAAATGCATGTATTATAATTAAAGCCATATGTCTCATTCATAATATTATAATCGACATAGATGGACACACTGACAAAGACTATAATCGCCCAATAGTGATGCAAACTTCTAGAAATCGTCATCGGAGAAACAATTCTTCTACATCGAATGCAATTAGCACACGTAATATGTTTATGGCTTACTTCACAGAAAATCAACTATAATGTGTTATATAGATAAATATAGACCCAATTATCAACATACCTACTTGTTTATAACCCTCTCCACACAGCTATGATATCCAATGGATATCACAAATTTTGTATAGGAATCAGGCGGTATCACATGTGTTATCATAGCTGTGTGAAGAGGGCTTAATGGTACATCCATACAGCAGTTAGTACCTTCACTTACCTATATATATTGCGTTTGTTCATTATATGAATGCTATTTCAAATTTCATTATGATTAATTATTGCTAATGCTAAATAGTACTGAGTAGTGATGGAACTACTCAGTAGTACTTGGAAACATTGCTCCACAAAAGGTAGATAACCTACGAAATCGCGCGAGGGCTCGCGGCTCGCGACGCCTGCGTCCCTCGCCAGTCTGCTACTGGCCACCGGCCGTATTATGACATCTTAAAACCTTCATGTTTTCTGTGTGATAAAAGGATAGTGCTATTCGTCCTGTATAGCTCCGTCTCTTTTTCACACCGAAAACATGATGGTTTTAAGAGGTCATAATACGGCCCCACGACGGCGAATGCGTCCCGCTCTCACGCACCGTCGTGCCGCACATGTGCGTGTGTTTTATTAATAATATTGTACTTAGTGTATGTTAGTATCATTCTATGAACAATAAATGCTTAGTACATTATTTATGTTAGTATCATTTCCCAAATACTACATAGACATACTTAAATAACTTACAATAAACAAAATCATATACATTGAGCTTGTTATTATATATACCTACTAAGTACCTACATCTACCTACTTACCATCCATATTTACAATTTCTGATACTTCCGTCCACTTTCGTTTGGTTATCACTCTATTTTTATGCTGTGAATGACCAGCCATCCACAACTGGGGTCGCTCCTGTATTGCAGAAATAACTAGTTCCAATTTTTCGTCATTCAAGCTGCAAGTTGCGACACGTGCGCTCCCATCTCTCACCAACATAAAACTAGTCGATTTGATCGAGGCGAGCGTGCGCCGCCGCGATGCCCGCCGCGTGCTTCGCTACACGCTAGAGGATTCGCCGCGATGCCCGCCGCGTGCTTCGCTACACGCTAGAGGATTCGCCGCGGGCGCCGCGGCGGGCACCGCCACGCTTCCCGTCTCGCTTCTCTATGAACATGGTCGTATATTGCTATAAGTTTGTGTTTACGCGTGCGATGATGCGTGCCGCTTCACGCGCCGCCCCACCGTAAACAGAAAAAACTTCCGACGCGCCGCGAGACGCCACGCCACACGCGACGCGAGACGCCCCGCGTCTCCGTAAATGAGGCCTTAGTGAAGCCAGTGCAGCGCCCGCGATCGGATATGTGTATGTATTGCAGCTACAGTATCGATGGTATCGATAGCACTATCGATATTGTTACTAGTTTTCGAGGTCATCTATCGATAGATAAACTATCGATAGTTGGGCAACTCTACTGAGTTGGCTTGAAAAAACAAGCTTGTACACGGGTTGAATGAAAAAAGACAGCGATATATCAGTTTCACGGGCGCCTCCGAGGCGCACGTTATCTTTCTAGGGTTAAGAACCCGGCGGAAGCCGCTCGCAACTGCAATTCGAAGCGAAGGTCCGAAATATTGTTATTTCTGTTTCACACTTTTTAGCGCGTTGCGAAGCCGCGCGTGAGTGTGTGAGAATAGTGTTTACCTAGCTACTATTCTATCGACAAACTCATTTTTTTTTAGTAATTATCATGTTCATTATTTGCTTTATTTTTATTAGTTACTTTGGGCAATCGTTAGTGTATGTGCAGAATAGTAATGCGTTTTTAATTTTTCAATGTTTTTAGCTCAAATGTTAGAATATCAAAACCAAGGCTTTGTAGAAAAAAAATCTGGATTACTTAACTTACGCCCGCCATAAGTTTTACGTCCCTAGAATAAATAACAGCATTCTCGGCTTAGAATAGTAAAAATAAAAAACAAGGATTTCCAAAGTACAGCCTTTATTTTGTTATTCATAAATAATAAGATAATTTTTGAAAATTACATTTAATACTGCTTTATTTTCCGTATTTTTGTTTGCATTCATGATAATTAAGTACTTGCATAATCTTTTTTTGACAATTGTCGCACTTGTCAGCATGGTGATGAAATAGGGCCCTTGGGGACGTGAAATAATAAAACAATTATTTATATTCTATCTCTGATAGGCAGATAGGTAAACGGGGATCTATTTGTTCAGGCAATATGCATTTGAAATAAAATTCTTCTAATTTGAATACGATAGAATTCCAGAATTCATTCTCGTCTTTTTCTAATTTTTCCTTTTGGCGTCCACAAGGTAAGAAAATACAGTATTCGCGGTTGTTATTTGGAGCTGTCCCTTTGTTTGATAAAAATAATAAATTATTAATTAGGAAAAACAAACGGTAACATATTACAGGTTTATAATAAGGCTTACATACTAAACTATGCGGGTATGATAAATATGCACCCACTCGACCCGAAGAATAATAATTGGATATTTCTGTTTTGATAAGCGTAAAAACGTCGATACAGAAAAGAAAACAGACAGAAAAGTGACGATTTAACGCTTGCACTACAGAGAGTGTAAAATTTAAATAATGTTTGAATAAATAAATCAATAAAACCAGAAAAGAAAAAAAGCTTCATAGCTTTCAACCTTATTTTTCGTTTCTTCAGCCATTCTTGGTTGGCTCCTTGACCTATGGTTTTCTTCTTTCTTTTTTTGAAAAACTTAACTGTAGAGGTCAGTTTCCTTCTCCATATCCCTATAATGCTCATCTGCATGTGCAACATTTCTTTTTATTCGTTTTGCGCCTCTATTTGTGTCTGCTTTCCTTTTATTTTTAGAAGCAATACGCATTAAATATTTTGTGGGTATTTCGGTATTTTTCGCCAGCGCATCTTTTAAATTACCCGTGGTTTGTTTTGTGTTGCAGCTGCTGCAAAACACCGCGCAGACAATAATTAACCCGTTTTCCACCAATAAATTTCGCGATTATAGAATTATATCGTTGTGCTATGTTATTTGTTTGAGCCATTAAAAGATTTTCTGCATTTATTACAATCGGACTCTAAATAGAAAAAATGTCATACCACAAACCATATTCATTTCAGGAACTTAATTGTCACCACTTATTCCTTTGCAAAAATAAGTTTTACATTGTTCGTGGTCACCGAAGACATGGCATGGACTATTAAAAAAGTATTGTTTTAAATTGTAATTTTTTTGCTCCATTGTTATTATGGTATTTTTTTATTTTCAGTCTTTTATACTTAATACTTTAATTTTGAGCAATAGTTTCTCAATAAATGATTGCTACATTATTTTTTTTTTTATGATAGTTCAGTGGTCTTACGGCAAAGATTCATTCAGAGCGTTAATAACGCTACTATCACCATCACCGATGACGTGTTATATTTTATTTTATGCATTTCGGTGCTACATTTGAATCCTTCCACAATATCTTCTGCTTCCATAGCGGTCGCGATTTTCGACCAATTTTTAAAGCATGATGAACTTTTGGGTCAATGTTTTTATTTTTGGCTAAAGCACATACACTACAATATGCATTTTTGATGCCCAAATATAATACTTTTTTAGTTTCAAAACTAATACACGACACTCTAGATCAGCATCTTCCTGCCCCTGTCCCATATTACTTGGAGTCGGCGCAACACGTTTTTTCTTCTCCGCTGTCAACCGACGCGCAATCATTTACACCTTTTTCCTTCATATCATTCCTCACACAATCCATCCATCGTTTCTTTGGTCTACCTCTCCCTCTCCGTCCATCAACATTTATATTCACCACTCTTTTAGTCACATGAGATTCGTCCCTCCTGTTGTCGCCTCGAAGACGGCCATACATTTTACGCATAAGATTATTTTTTACTTATTTTGATTAATGGCTTAATTATTAGTTGATTTATTTATTCAAATCACACTATATTATAACTGTTTTTAGCACTACTTAAAAGATATTCGTTTGACTATTTAAATATTATAAACATTATTTAATAAATATGAAGGTTGGTAGCACTGGTGTCGCGCTGTGATTGAATCGACACTGGTCGTTTAGAGAACTGGCAGTTGTGGGTCAGTTGGTTGGCGAATTCATAACGAGTAACATCTCCGGTTTTAAAATAGTGTGGTTCTTAGAAAATTAAGTCATAATTGTGTATGTGTGTATTTCGTGATTATTAATGTTCTGTAGTGATTAATAATACTTAATAAGAATAAAATAGACTGCGCTACCGAATGTCGAAGTTTGAAATGTCGACGTATGTTAGTTCTAAAGTACAGGATCTCGATGTACGCCAGTTCGAAAGTTCACTGGAGCGAAGTATGCAAGGCCGACGTATCGTTAGTTAGAAAGCATACGAGTGCGATGTACGCCAGTTCGAAATTACCCTGTTACGAAGTATGAAATACCTCCGTACTGTTAGTTAAAAAGCATACAAGTGCAATAGGACTATTCGCACTCGTATGCTTTCTAAGTTCGATATCGACACTATCGCTATTAGAACAATTGTAATAGGTAATAAACAAAACACATTCATAAATAGATATATCTTTAAATTATTAAAAAGAAAAAAACAAATTAAACCATAACCAAACAAAAAAAATACGCTTGGAGCTTTACATTACGTAACAATCATAATGTTATTAAAAACACCATTTAGATTAAATATGTACAGGGTGTCTGGTAGCAGATTTATGTTCTCAAAATTAAATAAAACAAAAACTATTTGACATATTGTTTCAATTAAAATATTGAACGACAGAATAATAATGCGGATTTCATATTTTAAAGATTACATCATCTAAATGTCTTCCGTCGAGTTGCACACACTGTTCAAAACGGAGCCTCGTGTTCCGCGCCACACGCTGCAGTAAACTTCGTTCAATTGTGCAGATTTCTCGACGAATGTTTTCTTTTAAGTTCACGAGAGATCGGGGATTGTTAATGTAAACTCTCTCTTTGAGGTAACCCTATAAAAAAAAATCCATTGGGGTTAAATCGGGGGACCTCGGGGGCCACGGAATGTCCCCAAAGCGACTGATCAGTTTTTGAGGGAAAGCTTCCCGAAGCAAAGTCATCGAAGCTCTGGCCGTGTGTGCGGTCGCACCATCCTGTTGGAACCACGTGTGCGATGAGAACGATGGGTGAGCTCGCAGGTTCGGTAAAAAGAAATCGGTAATCATGCGTCGATAATTCTCACTATTGACATTTGTCGCCTGGCCCCGAGCATTTTCGAAAAAAAATGGTCCAATTATTCCATTCGTGGATAAGGCGCACCAAACAGTTACCCTGGGGCAATGCAATGGTTTTTGGTGTTTCAGTCGAGGGTTATGGGATCTTGGAGACCAGTACCGGCAGTTTTGCTTGTTAACGTGCCCGTTTAAATGGAAATGAGCCTCGTCGCTCCAAAAAATGGAATTTACAGTTCGAAAACGCTCCAGCATCATTTCACAAAAAAATTTGCGTAAAACATAGTCATTTTCTTTCAGTTCTTGAACGATTTGAATTTTGAATGGATGAAACTTTAGATCCTTTTTTAAAATTTCATGGATAATCGCTCTTGGAAGTCCCAGTTGGGCTGCCCCTTTCCGTATCGAAAGTCGTGGATTTTCACGTAAACTCTCTTCAACCAGTTCGATGTTATCGGGGGTCCTTGAAGATCGACTGGGCCCTGGCCGTGAGGCGTTCATAGCCGAAGCAGTTGCGCGGAACCTCTGCACCCAGGAACGAATTAAATTCACACTCGGTCCATCACTTATCCGTCGAATACCGAATTTTGAACAAAATTGTCGACGAGCAATTACGTACGAATCGTTACTTTTGAAAAATGCCTCGATGGCGAACGCGCGGTGCTCACTCGACCACGGCGAAATCGTGACTAAGAAATCCGCACGATCACTGATTCCAACGATACCACCCTCCCCCCGCACCGTTTATTACTTTTTGAAATATTCGTATTTAAAAACATAAATCTGCCACCAGTCACCCTGTATTGTAGTACCAGTAATTTAGTTTATTTCAGTTTTGTATATAAAATTAAATCTTCATAAACGCTATGTAATGTATGCAAGACCACTTATGTATTCTTTTCAATCTACGTTATCCTTCTTTAATAACTGTTCTCTGATTTTTAGGACATGGCATGATTTTTTGTATTTACG
Source organism: Noctua fimbriata (assembly GCA_905163415.1). Lineage (NCBI taxonomy): Eukaryota > Metazoa > Arthropoda > Insecta > Lepidoptera > Noctuidae > Noctua > Noctua fimbriata. The sequence continues at coordinate 3,792,231 of LR990929.1, read as the reverse complement.
TTTCTTTATATTAGCATTAATTCTTTCAATCTCCAAAATTGTATTTTTTTGTTCTTTTTGCAATTCTTTCATCGATTTATAGATATTGAATTTTTTCCTGTTCAGTAAGTTATTCCAACGATTATGCCAATTTTCAATATTGTTTTGGGTAGTTGGGATATCAGCGTTCACACAATCTAATACGGACCATATCTGAGGCGGAAATCTTGGGGCCGACTTCTTCAGCTGTAATTTCAGTGTTGACATCTTCTTTCGATTAGTTACACGTTTATAAACTCCATGAACATAATATTCAGAAAACCAGTCAGTCACTTTTTTTGCTTCTTCAGGTATAATTTGCTCGCGAATAATTTCAAATGCGGATGGTATCTCAGTCGGATCTAAAAAAGCAAGAGCCGCTAGATGGCGCATTTGATGCGCAAAATTACTGTCGCTAACATACTTTTTTGATAATCCTTCCTTTTGGATATGCTTCCAAATATTTTGGGACAAATGAAAATAACAACATTTGTGTTTTGCATTTGGGAAAACAGTTTCACTAGCTCTTATCGCAGCTAACTCAAAATCTGTGATAATGAATTCTGGGTTGAGATTAATATTTAATTGATTGAATGTAAATCGCAGAACAAGTTGTAAAAATATGCCATAAATTCTTTCAGATTTACTCGACAAAAAACCATAAACAAGTGGTAGCACCTGCTTCGTATCGTTGTTCTGGCCCACTTGCCCATGTATCGAATACAATTGGTAAAACAAACTTGTACAACACTGGAACGTGCCATCCATAATCCAAAATTGAGATTTATCCAAAAGGCGAAGATTTGTTTTTGTACTAAACACAAGAATTGTATCGGTCTCATCAACTTAATGGCCAATTAAAAATTGTTCACCTTCAAATTTGGTATACTCGTCGGGTATGACAATATCATTCAATGTTTTCGGTAGTTTTGGTTCATTTCTCATCCTTTCTCTATGAATGATCAAACGCATAGCTTCTTTTGACGGCATGAAAGGAGATGACGTACTAGGCACTTCCTGTATACTTTTTTGAATAATTTGCCCAGACCTATCAAAACTGTCGGCAGCTTTTCTTTTTAATGAGTGCCTGACGGTATTTGCTTCAGCAGTATTCGAATCTGGTTCATGAAGATGAAATATATTGTTAAATTTGTGTACATAATGATCATCTCCATTCTTTCTTGTAATTACCGTGGCGCCACAACTCGACGACTTTTTTCTCACGCAATTCCAGTAGAACACATTATCACACTTTTTATTAATCATATATAGAAACCCATCAAGAAACAAAAGATTATTATTTTTATGCGACATAACAAACTCACATTTACTGTTCTCCATTTTTACGAATGAGTTAAAATGATGAAGCGATATCACTGTTGTAGGACAACAAATTAATTAATGACACTTGGAAAAATACTATCTACCCTCACAATTTCTATAATTTTGCAATAAATATATATAGTACCTGGTAAACTTAATATTTTTAAAATGCATTGTCTATTTGTAATGTAAAATAGTAAACACATAGTGTTATTTATCATTGTTGCGTTAAACTTCCGTTTAAATATATTTATCATAATAATAGGTACAAACAATTTCTAATATCCGTGTCTGTCTCTATATAAAAAATGAAGTAAATTTATTTTTACACAAATTTGCTAATTATAATGTTGTAGGAGTACCAGTAACAGTACGGAGGCATTTCATACTTCGTAACAGGGTAATTTCGAACTGGCGTACATCGCACTCGTATGCTTTCTAACTAACGATACGTCGGCCTTGCATACTTCGCTCCAGTGAACTTTCGAACTGGCGTACATCGAGATCCTGTACTTTAGAACTAACATACGTCGACATTTCAAACTTCGACATTCGGTAGCGGAGTCGTTCGAAAAAACCCTGTTACGAAGTATGAAATGCCTCCGTACTGTTAGTTAGAAAGCATACAAGTGCAATAGGACTATTCGCACTCGTATGCTTTCTAAGTTCGATATCGACACTATCGCTATTAGAACAATTGTAATAGGTAATAAACAAAACACATTCATAAATAGATATATCTTTAAATTATTAAAAAGAAAAAAACAAATTAAACCATAACCAAACAAAAAAAATGCGCTTGGAGCATTACATTACGTAACAATCATAATGTTATTAAAAACACCATTTAGATTAAATATGTATTATAGTACCAGTAATTTAGTTTATTTCAGTTTTGTATATAAAATTAAATCTTCATAAACGCTATGTATGCAAGACCACTTATGTATTCTTTTAAATCTACGTTATAATAACTGTTCTCTGATTTTTAGGATCATCATTTCAGCCGAAAAGTCCACTGCTGGACATAGGCCTCCCCCAAGAAGGGGGGTTTTGCCATAATCGCCACGCTTGGCAGGCGGGTTGGCAATCGCAGTATGGTTGTTGTAGAATCAGAGAACGCTGCTGCCCATTCTCTGGTAAGTCCCTTAGTCGCCTCTTACGACACCCACGGGAAGATATGGGATGGTGCTATTCTTTACGTCCGGACACCATACAGAACAGATTTTTAGGATATGGCATGATTTTTGTATTTACGTTTCTTTATATTAGCATTAATTCTTTCAATCTCCAAAATTGTATTTTTTTGTTCTTTTTACAATTCTTTCATCGATTTATAGATATTGAATTTTTTCCTGTTCAGTAAGTTATTCCAACGATTATGCCAATTTTCAATATTGTTTTGGGTAGTTGGGATATCAGCGTTCACACAATCTAATACGGACTGTTGAGGTCGTTATGTGGTTGTAGTGAGGAGAGTAAATAAAATGCAGCAAATGCATGAGTAATAAAGTCCGTAAACCAGTCTATTGATATTCACGTTAACAGGGTTAATACAGTGTTACACAAGTTACTGTTTCGGCGCGGCGCAAACGACTGCCGGCTAAACCATATGCGCGGGGGAATATTACCATTTGCAGCGTTAGCACATTGCTGCCTGTAGTCCCTACATACCTCCCCCCTTTACAAAAATAATAACTGTTGGTCTCTTATATCCTGCTGTCCTGTCTTGGCATCATTGTGGACTGTTACCAACAACACAAACCCTGCGGTGTGACCTACGATCGAACAGCAAAATATAATTGACCCATACCTACATTTATACATTGTTATACATTTTTAATCTTAATTATGTTGCTAATAATTGTTATCGCTAACACTTTTTGAAATACAATAGATTCTTTTAACATAACAAAGTTTTCTTTTTACCACTTCTACTTTTCTATTTTCAATACAATGTTCACTTAACTCTAAAACTTATAGTTATTACATATCCGCCTATCATACACTGTTATCCCTGTGCCGTATTTTGCGTTTCCGGTACTGTTGGTCTTACGCGTATGAATCTCGTGGGTTAGCCGACTGCTGGGTCGCTGTGGTCGCGGGTCCTGCAGGCCATATGGTTGTCAACTCTTTTCTTATCCATTTCTTAGTACCGGTACAACATTGTCTTCCGCACAAACAAATCGTCAGAATGGACAGGACGATGGCGATCACTATAATTATTATACCATAGTTCTCTAGTTTAGTTTCTAAGTCTCCGACATGTTTCACGTTATTAGCTCTCTGTTGGGCGATTATGACTTCCTCGTTTTTAGTGTTATAGTGTCCCATTTTTGTTAAATTTTAATTTTATTATTTATACGACCGGCACTTAGTATTATGTTTCGTTTGTTCTAATGATTCGCAAAATTTGGCACAGTGATTTAAACGTTGCTATAGATCTAATTACAATAAGCTATGGTAGCAAAAATCGCACCGGTGGCTTTACACGGTGGCCACTGCGCGTGGTTCGTTCTATAGGCGGAAGCGATTTATCCTCAGTCATTTCAATATTATTGTCTAAACGTTTCTGTGCGCAATCTGTGTCAACATTCTGATGGGTTATTCCCGCTCGGTAACACCCTTTCGTCAACACTGTTGACGATCGGGAAAAAAAAGTTGCGTTCGTTCACAGTGTTGACGAACGCTACTTACTATTTCGTGTAATTCCCGTTCGGTAACACCTTTCGTTCCTGTCGTCAACACTGTTGACGATCGGGAAAAAAAAGTTTCGTTCGTTCGCAGTGTCCATGAATGCTGGTTTTTATTTTTAAAATATGGAAATAAAAATAAAACATGTCATGGATTTTCAAATGTTTAATTACGACGAAAGTCTAGTTTAATTGATAAAAAATGTTGGATGTTGTCCCATTTGTAGAATTTAAGTTAGTAGATTGCAAACTTCCCTTTGCAGCAGGCAGGTATAGCGATGCCGCGCCGGTAGCCGGTAACAGTAGATAAAATAAACAATAGATTCGCACACTACCCCCAACCGGCCTATCCTAGTACGTTATCCACCATGACCTTGAATTAGCCAATCAGAGCACTGCAATAATGTATCGTTCATTTTGGGTAGCTAATCCTGATTTATGCATCGTACATACAGTACATTATTAGTTCTAAATTCGGACATGTCGGAACAAGATTTAGCAGGTAGTTCTAGTGGAAAATCCGTGTTAGTGCGTATAAAAAGAAAACATGGGACTGTTTTACTACATGGCGGTCGCCAATATTACACAAGAAGGGCGCATAAAAGTGGTTTAGTTATTTGGAGTTGCTCTCAACGTAAATTAAAGTGCATTGGAGTTTTGAGAATTAAGGTAAGTGAATTACCATAGCATTTTACGTAAACGTCTAAACTCACTTTAGCTTTATAAAAGTCCTATTATCGCTTTTTTTCACAATGATTTGTATGATGTTATGAATGATTTATATACCTACCTAGCCTGGTGTGGCATTTCTTGGCTTGGCATTGTTTAAAATACGATAACCAAAAATATCAACATATTTTGACATACCTACCTACCCCACCCACTCTTTTTTTTAATTATGCTGTGTTTGAAATATGCAAAACGTTTGTGTTTATTTTTAAGTTATGGCTTAATTGTAATGCATAATTCAGTTTCCAGATTTTATTGGCTTTGTCATGTAAAAACATATGTTACGTTTGTTTACATTGTCGGATAAATAAGATAAATGTAGTAGAAACGAGTAGTTAACTAGTAATAAGTAGAGTAGTAGTAATAATATTAATAAGGTATAAAACGAAGTTTGAATGATAAAAATCAATCAATTTTAACATTTTATTAATTTCATTTCATTTTTATTTTATAATTAAATTTATTAATCTATTTATATATTTTGTTTTAGAACGACCAAATCATAGAAGAAACGCTTCATAAATGTACACCTAACTTTGAGAAAAATGAAATTGACGCATCGATTTATAATCTAAAACAAAAATTGATTGCACCAACGTTTCCAAGCGTACCAAAAACATATAACGCCGAAGTCGCATGTTTAAAAGATGCAAATGCAGAGCTACTAAGCAATTTACCAACATTTAGTAGCTTAAAGAGTTCACTGTATAGATACAGAAATTCTGCAGTAAAATTGCCAAAAATACAATGTAAAACTGTAGAAGAAGTACAAGTGCCACCGGATTACCGAGATTTTCTTTTGGCTGACTATACGTACGGCAACACAAGAATCATTGTATTTTGTACAGAAACAGCAAGGGAGATCATATGTCAACTAGAAGATTTTTACGCAGATGGCACTTTTAAAAGTTGCTCTCCTCCTTTTGACCAACTTTATACTATTCATGGGGATATTGGAAGTACGGCAAACCACACAAATTTAATGCCACTGGTGTACGCTCTCATGAGTAACCGTACGACTGAATCTTACAAAATATTATTTATGTTGATAAAAGCGGAAATTCCAAAATGGACTCCGAAAAAATTCAAAACAGACTACGAGAGAGCAGCCATGAAAGCCATTGTTGACGTTTTCCCTTGTGTTGAGCTCAAGGGTTGTTACTTTCACTTTAACAAAGCAATTTGGGCTAAAGGTCGGGAATTGAGTCTTACTAATACAAAAGACATAAAGAAAACCCCATCCACCCCATCCACACAACCCATATCTTATGCACAGACAGAAGACTTACTTGTTGTCTGCAAGTAAACTGCTGACACGCTGTTTTTTTGTGTTTGTTTATTTTGTGTAAGTTTTAATTTCAGTACTTTACTTTTCATTTAATGTTAATTTATTTATTTTAAGAAGGTATTTATGCAACTTGTAGCCTGAGACACAAGTTCAACCTAGTTCAGGCAATAAGCAACTGTGCTCTATATTATTTGTTAAGATATTTTATTGTAAATGTGCCCCTTTTTATAAATAAACGATTATTTATTATTTTATTAAAAGACGTTTGGTGGCACTCAGCGCAGTTCTTCCTTTATTACCAAAGACTGAAGTAATTAACGGATGGGCTTACATCATGCGCCATGAAAATGACGATTCAGCTGTGAAAAAGTTTAAAGCTTATATGGAAAAACAATGGCTAAAGGATAAATTTATACCAATATGGAATGCATTCGGGGAGAAACACAGAACTACAAATTCTTTGGAGTCTTGGCATCATAAGTTAAACTGTACTGTAGGTAAAAAAGGACCCAATTTGTTGCATTTACTGCACTGTTTGTATGAAGACGCTGCTTTTTATTCAGTACGAAATCGTCAAAGGCATACTGAGACGCCAGTGACGAAAAGAATTGAAAAATATAAGATCAAAGACGAATTTATACAGGACGCTCAAATAGAGTTAATACATGGTGATTTGACAGTTGGACATTTCCTTGAAATGTTGCGAAGTTTGAGTGAATTATATAGGGCTGTCTATGTTATACGTAGGCTAAGTCATAGAAGCAATGATATTGTTTACAATATCATTGAATAGAAGTCATAACTTTGAGTACCTATGTGATATAATTGAGTACCTATGTGTAACGAGTTGTCTCTGAGAATCTGAAATTTACTTTTATAGGACAACAAATTATTGAAAACATGTGATTATCTGTGATATAAATGCTTAGGTATTTACAACGCTTTAATTAAAATAAATACCTATATAATAATAATTATATTATTATATATTTATTTTAATTAAAACTTAGGTATTTACAACGCTTTAATTATTATTGTAAAATAGTTGATTATCTTTGATACAAAATTCTTTATTTACTTGATTATCTGAAATATTTTATTTTTACTGTTTTTAATTAGGTTTATTTTAATTTTAGGTACTTAATATAAAAATATTAGGGTTTATGGTTATAGTTTCGTTATTTAATTAGTGTAAATTAGATGATTATCTGTGATACATCAGATAATCATCTATAATAATAATAATAAAGCTTTATTCATTCCACACAATCAAACAATAATCAAATCATAATGAAATAATAACAGTAAATATTAATAATAATCAAACAAAAATTAAAAAATAGCCTTAATTATAAAATCAATAAATAAATTACATTAGATTAACAAAACATTAATTATCATTTCGCTTTAAAATTATATTGTAAATTCAGATATAATGATATTTCAGGTATATAATTATCATAATTTATGTGATCACGACTAACAATCAAACAACAACAATTAATATTTACAATAATCAAATAAAAAATAAAAATAGACTTAATTATAAAAACAATATTTAAAAGTTTTAACATTGTTTCCGTGAGACTTGGATGAATGCTCTTAAGATTTTCTAAGCTCTTATGCACTTCACGATCACTCATTTCAGAATAGGAAATATTAAAAGCGGCCATCACTACTAAATGGTTTTACTTTCTCAAATAGATACTCGTTACTAAATAAAAACTGATATGGTACCCCTTATATAGTTATTCACGATACTAATTACTAAAATAACCACATATTTACGATAGTAATTACTAAAATACCCACATTAAGCTCATTTATGTTGAAGTGTCATTTTTTTCAGAAAAATAATCTCATTAGTTAATGTAGCTATAGAGCCAAGGTTGCAATTAGTTGCAGCTGAAATGTACATAATACCAATTCTGAATAATCAATGCATCATTAGAAGCATGTGACAAAGCAGCGGTCATCGGCGGAAATAAGTTATGACCCTTTTATCATAGCGAAATGGTTTAAAAAGAGCAGTCCCATATAAAATTACACTACAATCTAAATATTTTAAATAAGTTTATAATAACTAGCTATTTATTTACTGCATACTTGTATCTCCCAAAAAAAAATAGAATTGTAAAGTTTATCAGTCCTTGAAACATGCGATGTTTTCGTTATAACTTTATACGTTCTTACTCGATCATCTTTGATAGTTTATTAATGTCTGAAAATTAGTTATTTTTTATATAATTGTTATAACTCGAGTTAACTCATCGTAACACGCGTTTACGCTGAGCCTGCAGCCACCGTCAGCATGCGTCATATTGCAACTATGCATTTACCGGAAATTCAATAGAATTATTTTTCTTTGCATTGTATTCAGTCTTGCATCAGCCATCAGCTTAATATCCTGTATTTTTTTATAATTAAATAATATTGTAATAAATAAATATTTTTTTAACTAAATTCCCGACCGCCGAAACATAACTGGCGCAGTCGGTAGGATCGCGACGTTCTAAGATCGAATCAAACTCTTCATCTTAAGAGCGACGGTTCTCAAATCGTTCTTTCGTGATCTACAAAGAACCTATCGCGCGGTCGGACACCTCTACGGTCATCGGGATAAATCTCCGGAGAATTGGAGGAAGCTGCGCTGGCTGGGACTCGACTCGACAGGAGATGCAGTGGCTGCTTTGGTGAGTGCTCTTATTTACCAAGTGTCCTTGCTCTATTTCCTGCCTTATTTTAATTTGTGTATTTTATGTTAATCTATGTGTGTCTGTCTATAAGCTAAAATCGCAGTAGGCAACCACGAAATTATAATAAGTAGCGTTAAGTATCCCACGAGTAAATTCCAAGTGTTTAATTTGACACCTCTATTGTTTTACGTCAAGCGCCACTAGGCAGGCAAGCTACAGAAAAACAATGTCGCTCAGGGATTATGATGCCAACTATAAACCGTACAAACTAATCGCAGATTTAATGCCAAGATATGATGGTAATCCTAAATTACTCAATTATTATATTAGGGAAGTAGAAAACTTATTACAGTTAACTTCTGAGGCAGATCGCTCGCACCCAGCATTCATCTGCTTAATTAAAAGTAGGCTCAGTGGTCCAGCCATAGACGCAATAGCGTACGAAGGCTACTTAAACTCGTGGCTATTAATTAAGAACGCGTTAATTAGGCGCCTCGGCGAACCACGAAACGAAATACAAGTAATGCAGGAGCTAACGCGAGTGCGTAAGTCTAAGACAGAAGACGCTGAAAGCTTCGGTAAACGCCTCCGTGAGCTGTTGGATACTCTGTATTCCGTAGGGGAGCATGGTAATAAATCGTATTACGAAAAGATGGTTATTGAACAGTATATAAACCAGTTAGACTTCCACGTCTCGTTAGGCGTTCGAATCGCCAAACCGGACACCTTCGAAGCAGCCATCATAGCGGCTAGACAGGAAGAAGCTAGGCTTTCATATAATAGAGCCAATTACATTAATAATAACCCCTCAACGTCACAAGCAAAGCCAAAGGAGTTACCTAAACAACCAAGCAATAATAATCCCATCCGTAATACAGTAAACCCACTTGTACCTGACTTTATGATTCCCCCGCAAAACTTTGTACCTCAACAAAATAATATGACCCCCGAACAGCGTCAACAATGGGTACAATCCGTATTGCCCTGGAAGGCCAGACCAGCATCAGGTAATTCTAGACCAAATGGTTCTAATAACTTTAGGAATCAACCTAACATTCCAAAACCACCGGTTCTAACGCCAGTATCATCGGACGTCACAATGCGTACGGCAGGTAAGCCAGAAAAACCACAGTTCGCTCAGCAGTTGTACTACATTCCGATTCAGATGGCCACGCAAGATCAACCAGGACCCAGTGACATGGAGCTCTATAACGATGTCACAGACAGTAACGGCATATCGGTCGAGCCGAATGCAAACATGGACAACCAACAGGTATGTGGTGACCAGGATTTTCCCTTGGACACCAACCGAGACAGCCAGACCTAGTTTCAATAAATTTCCAGACCAAGAAATATTTACCGTACATAATACTACCAGAGTTTGACGGTAAGTTTCTATTAGATACAGGGGCCAGTCATTCAACTATAGCAACTGATGTAGTAGCAGGCACCATATTCGAGTACTGCGTAGAAACAGAACCCTTTCAAATTAATACGGCACACAGTTCATCAGTTCACGACAAGGTAGTTTACCTTCCCTTACCTCCCGCGTTTAGTAGCGATATAACACACAAATTTTTAATATTCGACATACTAGATAGATTAGGACGAGCGCAATACTTCACAACCCTAGACCTTGCTAGCGGTTTTCACCAAGTGGAAATGCACCATAATGATATTGAAAAAACCGCATTTACCACTGAACGAGGACACTATGAATTCCTTAGAATGCCCTTTGGACTCAAAAATGCACCAAGTACGTTTCAAAGGCTAATGGATCATATATTAAGAGGCATAGATAATGTTTACACCTACTTAGATGACGTAATAATAATATCTACGTCATTGCAACAACACATAGAAAAATTAAAGCAAGTATTCGATCGATTCAAAACACATAATCTAAAGATTCAGTTGGATAAATCACAGTTCCTACAAAAACAGGTTAACTTGTTAGGACATGAACTAACAGATGAAGGTTTAAAACCAAACAAAGACAAGATAAAAGCCGTACTTAACTTCCCCCTACCTAAGTCTCAGAAGGAAATAAAAGCCTTCCTAGGACTAGTCGGATATTACAGAAAATTCATAAAAGACTTCGCCAGACTTACGAAACCAATGACCCTTTGCCTTAAGAAAAATAGTAGAGTCATACACTCCCCGGATTTCATAGAAGCTTTCAATAAGTGCAAACAAATTTTAACTAACGCCCCAATACTACAGTACCCGAATTTTGATGAACCTTTCATCCTCACCACCGATGCTTCAGATGTAGCATTAGGTGCGGTGTTATCCCAAGGATTAGTAGGATCTGACAAACCAGTAGCATTTGCATCCCGGACACTATCAGATACAGAATCTCGTTACTCTACAATAGAAAAGGAGCTACTCGCCATAGTATGGGCAATTAAATACTTCAGACCCTATCTTTATGGTAGAAAGTTTGTCATCTACACAGACCACAGGCCTCTCACCTGGCTAATGTCACTAAAAGATCCTAACTCTAAACTGACTAGATGGCGTTTAAAACTCTCGGAATACGATTACAAGGTTGTATACAAGCAGGGTCGTCAAAATACGAACGCAGACGCTCTATCACGTGTTAAAATATTCCATGGCAGTGTCGACTCTCTAGCTGTTAATCTAGATGATAACGAAGACGATGAGATAATTAATAGAATATTCGAAAATGCGCGTAGGGAAGCTGAAAATCAAATAGACACAGTAGCACCCAACGAAAATATACAATCACAAAACCCAAGCATACCTGAATCTCATATAGGTACAGATAGTATGAGTATAGTGTCAGCCGAATCTGAATTAGTGTCTACAAGACATACACAGCCTGACAATGAAGCTAGAGGCATACCCATCATTACAGACGCTATTGATAGGCAGTTGAAACAGTTCCACGTTAGGTCTACGCCCGGATCTACGTATAGAGTGGATAACAGATCCACTAACTCAAAAGTAATTATAAAAGATGTCTTTATCCCAGTAAATAATACAGAGCCTGAGATAATTAGATTTCTTAAAGAACACACCATCGCTGACCGTATATTCCATTGTTACTTTTATAATGAAGAACTGTACCATGCCTTTTCTAGAGTCTACACAACAATATTTAACGACAGAGGTCCTAAGCTACTTAAATGCACAACACGCGTAACTCTAGTAGAAAACAAACCTGAACAGCAAGAGTTGATTAAGAAATATCATGAAGGTAAGACTGTTCACCGTGGTATTCAGGAGACGTACAAGCAGTTGCATAGAAATTATCATTGGCCAAACATGCTTCTTACCATTCAAAGCTTCGTTAATCAATGTGACACATGTTTAAAATCTAAATACGAACGCAACCCTCTTAAACCACCTTTAGCTATAACCGATACACCTCGCAAACCGATGGAACACATATTTATGGACTTATATTCAACTGGAGGTGCAACGTTCCTTACAGTCATTGATAACTTCTCTAAATACGCCCAGGCAGTCCAACTAACAGCCTGCAGTAGTGTTCACATAGCTGAAGCATTACTAAACGTTTTCTCAGTGTTAGGTTTACCGAATAAAATAACCACAGATTCAGATACTAAATTCAACAACGATGTAATTAAAGAAATATGTGCACTACATAACATCCACATACACTTTACTACGCCTTATAACCCTAATTCTAACTCCCCTATTGAACGCTTGCACTCTACCCTAGCTGAAATGATTAGGATACAAAGAATGACTAACAAAGATGACCCTATACAGCTAATCATGAAGTACTCTATAATAGCATACAACAACGCTATTCATTCGGCAACAGATTATACACCTCATGAGTTGTTATTCGGACACACAGCATCTAGAAACCCATTGGAGTTATACTATCCAAAAGAATTTTACCAGGATTATGTTATTAAGCATCGTGCCAATGCAGAAGCAGTTCAAGAGTGCATCGCTGCACACATGTCCAAGAACAAGGAGCAGGTGATTGCTAAACGTAACCAAGAAGCAGAAGAAATTAAATTCAAGGTAGGTGAAACTGTCTATAAACAGGTAGCTAAGTCAGCACGCAGTGACAAAACGAAGCCAGTCTTCAAAGGACCATACAAGATCATACACTTTCACCCAAATAACGTGGCCGAAATAATAGGTAACCATCCAAATTCTAAGTCCATTAGGGTTCACTTCAAGCTACTACGGAGGCCTCATCTTGTTACAGGACCTTCATCGCAGGAGCCGTCGTGCTCAACGCAACAGCAACCGTAACCATTACTCATGTAGATAATGACAATGGGATCCTCCTCCTAAAACAAGGCCAACTCCTCAAACAAGACAACTACTTTAGCCTTGCTTGCGTTTACAACATTACCAATCTGCACTTTACTTCTATCCAATTGATGTCCCTATACAGCATCTGGAGATTTACATAAAACGTATAGGAATCAAATAGAATATAGCCTTAATATTATAGGTAAGAAGATCAAGTTTTTAACGCCGCAAGTTAGAAAGCGACGCGGTCTTATAGATGGATTAGGTACTGTCGTTAAATCGATCACAGGTAACCTCGACCATCAAGATGCAGCAAAGTTCGAAGAAGAAATCTTAAACATTAAAAACAGAGTTAAAAACGTTCAGGATTCACAAAGGAAATCCTTAGTATTGGCACATAATACAATAGATGAGTTCAGTAAACAGTTAACAAAATTGAACAATAATCAGAAACATTTGGCTAGTTTGTTGCAAAATATTACTAATAATTCTAACGACTTATCTAACCATTTACATTTCTTAGATATTTACGTACAGATAGATTTTAGTTTACAGATAATTTTAGATATGTTAATGTTATTAGAAGATGCTATGACTTTTGCTCAGATGGGCACCATGCATCCTAGTATTATAAGCCCTCAGAATCTAATAGAAGAGCTAAGAAACTTAGAAAATATGTTTTCATTTAAACCAGTAGCTAGTATTAGTATTAGCAACATATACAGGATAGAGAAGTCTATTAAAGTTAAAGCTTACAGCACAGATCACTCGGTTAATTTTATTCTCGAAATCCCCTCAATTACCCCACAAACATATGACCTTATCCACCTATATTCTATCCCAAATAAAAATAACCTTACCATCATCCCTAAGTCCAAATACCTAGCACTTGGTAACAATGAGTACGCTTACCTGGAAGAAGACTGTCAGCCACTGACCGACAACACCCAGCTCTGCAAGCTCCTCGACACCAGAAGAGTCGAAGACACAGATGACTGCATACTATCACTCATTCAGCATCGCCCAGCAAATTGCACCCATGCTAAGATGAACTTAAGAAGAGGAAAAGTTCAGAAGATTGGAGACAACAACTGGTTACTAGTCCTCAGAGAAGACGAAGTCACCAAAACACAATGCAACACCAAGACAGACTACAAGAAGCTATCTGGAATTAATCTCGTTACACTAACAGAAGACTGCCAGATGAACGTCATGAACAAGACACTGCGATCTCACACCGACACGGTCGTCATCAACGAGGTCATACCGTTACCTGAGCAGCATCAAGCCTTCGAACAATCAATACAATACGAACTCCAGTTAGAAGACATCTCCCTAGACAGCATCCATGAACTGATTAATAGAGCAGGCGACATATCCGTGCCAGAAGAAGATAATTGGCCAATCATAGCAGCTACACCTAGCTGGAACACAATCATTCTATATATCCTACTGGTCGCTGCAGCATCCTGGAAGCTGTATCAATGGAAAACTAAGAAGATCCCGGAGGACACCAATGGCAGCGCGGACGCCGCCAGAAGCAAGAGTTGCTTCTATCTTATGAAGGGAGGAGTTAACTCATCGTAACACGCGTTTACGCTGAGCCTGCAGCCACCGTCAGCATGCGTCATATTGCAACTATGCATTTACCGGAAATTCAATAGAATTATTTTTCTTTGCATTGTATTCAGTCTTGCATCAGCCATCAGCTTAATATCCTGTATTTTTTTATAATTAAATAATATTGTAATAAATAAATATTTTTTTAACTAAATTCCCGACCGCCGAAACATAACTCTCGTCACTGTCACTTAATTATTTCTAAATGTCAATTTGACAAGCTGAAGCTGACATTCACCAATAATATACAGAACAATCACGCAATTATAAGAAAAATAAACACAGTTGAAAGTATCTAACTACCAGTACACCTATTAATAATAAAGAAACAGAAATAAACAGTTGAGGTAAAGAACATAAGAAAAACCAGTATAAGACAGGACAACTACAAACTGGTAAGTAGCTATTTATTTACTGCATACTTGTATCTCCCAAAAAAAAAATAGAATTGTAAAGTTTATCAGTCCTTGAAACATGCGATGTTTTCATTATAACTTTATACGTTCTTACTCGATCATCTTTGATAGTTTATTAATGTCTGAAAATTAGTTATTTTTTATATAATTGTTATAACTCGTCACTGTCACTTAATTATTTCTAAATGTCAATTTGACAAGCTGAAGCTGACATTCACCAATAATATACAGAACAATCACTCAATTATAAGAAAAATAAACACAGTTGAAAGTATCTAACTACCAGTACACCTATTAATAATAAAGAAACAGAAATAAACAGTTGAGGTAAAGAACATAAGAAAAACAAGTATAAGACAGGACAACTACAAACTGGTAAGTAAAAATTTTGGAATCTTTAACTACTAATCAAGAAACAACAATAAAACAACAAACACTCTGACCTATAATTATTTTCGTGTTGTGTTTTTCAGATTCCCGGCAGCACCATCTCTTCCAGTCGTAGAAGGAGCCGCGTCCGGGGCCTTGGGATACTGGGCTACCAAGGGTTTCAGCTCATCAAAAGAAATTACCTTGTGCCGCTTTCCGTCCGGAGCCTTTATGTAGATAACCCAGTCTTGAGTCCAACACGACCGCATGCTGAAGTGTTCCCGTGCTTTACTGAAGACAGACTGCCTGGTCCTAGTCAAGAACTCCTTCATAGACATTTTGGAGCCTTTCAAGCCTTTTTTTGCCTTACAAACCAATGACTTCAAATCTACACTGGCAAACCTGGATAGGCCTGTGATGATCCTTGCTGAGGGCCCCCAATCTGTGACAGGCTTTAAGTGAAGATGCCGTGATGTTATTTAGTGCCAGCTTGGTATGTAAAACATCCAAGATAACCGCTGTGCAGTTTTCGTTGTCTGCTTCAGCGAGCCCTTGGATAACCAATGCTTTCCGTCGGTGCCTGGTCTCCAAGCCATCAATTTGCTAGGCACACTCATTAATTTGGCTCCGCAGCAGACCAAGCATGGAGAACACAAGCTCCCGAAAGCCACGAAACTCCTCGGCTATATTTGCCACTGTATCCTTGGCAGGACCGGCGCACTGTATCTGTGCCTCAAGCTCACCCATCTTCCTCAAGAAGTTTTTCTCCAGTGTTTTCTGCGCAGCCAGGACTTCGGCAAATTGTGACATTGTGTGTTGTGAAGTGCTTCTCAAACTGATAATGTGGTGTAGTTAAACAGCTGGCAGGTGGTGTATAATTACTCCTCTATGTCACATAAATGTGCCACAAACGAGAGTACTTGCTATGTAACTGTTGTAGAGTAATTTGTGACGTAAACTTAATAAGTTTTTCAATTAATTATATTATATATATTTTAAATAAAATTCCGTATTTTTAAAAACGTCTAAACTTTTTCACACCTACCCCCGAAAAAAAAAACTAAAATGTATGTCAACAAAATTTGCCTTTCAAAATATCTAAAACTTTAACTTGGATTTTCTCAAAACGGCGTAATTTGAATTGTACCAGTAATGATTCCGACCGACGATGTGTGCAATTCAAATTTAAATTTTTTGTAAAAACCTCGAAAAATGTTGTAACTCATGTCGACTAAGACGACCGAGCGTCAAAATACGAATATTCGTCAGCTGTTTTTTGGTTGTAGGTATCTACCTACTCGTACTACAGATGTGAACTGTCAGTGCGTAGCGCGGATTGATTTGAACAATCGTACTATAGAGATAGGCAGACGTGGACGTGTCATACCTACCTACTTAACTGTTGCAGATACACGCTGTTTCTGAGAATTTCCTTACCTACAGAAAACTAGTCTTTTTGTAGGTAAACAAAATTGTAAGTACATCTGTAGTTGAATGATGGCTATTTAACTCGATGCGATTGGTAGTGTTTATCTTAATTTATGATTACCTAACCTAGGATCTACTAGGCGAAATTTGACAAATTATCTTCAGTCTAGGTAGTAATGCGTGATCTAGGTACAAATCTACACTACACTTGACTACCAAGACGCGAAGGGACGGTCGAAATGATCTAGTGATGGTACAGTTGGCGCAGTGGTGAAGCAGTTGGCTTTTTGCGCTACGGGTTGCGGATTTGTTTCCGCATGGAACAAATCTACAGATATTTGATTCTGGTCTCGGTGTTCTTGCATACAAAATTTGTTTATGTATACATTTTCACTACACACCGTATGTTGTAGTTGGAAACATGTCTATTTTACACTAAAAACTTAACTTGTACTGTCACTTACGGAATATCTTCCGTGATTGTTCATTGTTTCCCGTAAGTGACAGTACAAGTTTAGTTGTAAACCGTGAAAGCTTAAAACAGTGACTAAAAACTTATTTACAATAATTTAAAATGTACATACCTAATAACTCGTAGTCATTATTTAAACACTATTTACACCAATTGTTGCACTTAGTAACCCAGCCCACACATTAACACTGAACCGGGTCTGGACCCAGCCCACACATTAACACTGGAAATGATCCGGCCTAACAACACGTGGATTTTCTTCTGCCCACCAGTGCGCGTTGTGGATGTTGAACAACCCAACACGTGTAAAGGTGGACTCGTCCGTCCACAAGATGCTCCGCGTCGGGTCTTGAAGCAACCGACGGTAAAATTCCACTCGTGGAGCCAAGTCCAGTATAAAACGCGAGATCAGCTCATACTGGAATGTGTCGACGTGTGTAAGTAGGTAAATACGTATAAATTCATCACCCTTTACGGTAAAAAATATAATGATCATCAATTAGTGCTATGTGGTCATACTTTCTCAATATCTTAAACATATCTCTGGATTGATAAGTAAGACATAGGTAAACAAAATAACTATGATTGTTATCATAATGTTCTCCTCCTGCCATGGCTGGCTACGGGCCGGCGCGGGCGGGCCTGCAGCGACAGACTAGGTAACATCGCTCGAACGCGCTTCGATTGATAACAACAGTAAGTACAGAGTAATAAAAATATCGCACAGCTAGATCAAAACTTATCAGAGATGGAATAATCGGATGCTTATTGATCTAAAGTTGAGGTTTTGATTTATATGTACTTACACTTTTGCAAGTAAGGGAAAATCCAATGATTTCGGGATCGACATCGAAAGTGTTCTATTGAATAGAATCATATTACCTATTTAGTTACCTAGAATTGTATCATTCATAGCAAATTCATTTATTTACCTACCTAAAGTTTTGCTAAGATATGCATTCGATTTATTATCCGGTGCTGTGATACTGGTATCTTCTTTTAGATTATTCGATCTCGTCAAGTCTTGTGTGTGATACGTACACACATAAACTCGCACCTTTTTCCCGTAGAGGTATAAACATGCAGGGTGGAAGGGACACCGACGCGAAAACGGTTACCACGTATTCAGTATATGAATCTGAGCCGGGCCACATAGAAATTTTTCGTAGATTATTTAGAAAAAAAAACAGCTGTTTTCTACAAAAGTTCAATACCTACACGGTCAAAATATATGGAACAGCTGATTTTTTTTCAGCCGTTTTAGCGTTGGTGTCCCTTTCACTCTGTATATAATATGATAAAATACAGGGTGTAAGGGACAGCCCTCCACAAACTAATGGGGTGAATTCAGTAAATCATACTAAGATGACCGGTACATGAAATTATTTCAGGAATGTTATGGGAATTCAATAAATTTGATTTGTTTTATTTTCTCATACGCTATGTATCGTTACCGTGTCAAAACGCACGAAGCGTACAGCAAGCGCGATTACGAGTTCGATGAACTCTGTAGCTAGGCAGGAAATGAACAGTTGATTTCACGCGTCGTTAGTTAGAGTACTTCAACATCCGCTATGTACCGTTACCGTGTCAAAACGCACGTAGCGAACGGCAAGCGCGACGACGAGTTCAATGAACTCTGTAGCTAGGCAGGAAATGAACAGCTGATTTCACGCGTCGTTCGTTAGAGTAGTTCAACATTCATTGTTGGATTTTTTTATTTTAGCCGTATTATTTACATAAATGGAGTGCTGCGTACAGGGAATGTAATTTTACATCAATTAAAGGAATAGTAATTGAAAAAAAAAAAATCCGGTGGTATATGATTCAAAATAAGGAGCTGAATGCACCCCGTCAGTTTGAGGAGGGCTGTCCTTTACACCCTGTATACTATAATCATCAAGAGAAATCAATTTAGATAGCGAAACTCCGCAGATGTGCTGGGTGATAAAAATCTTTAAAAAAAATGATTTCATGTTTTTTTTGAGGACAACGAACACTTGTGAATTACTAGTTAAGAAAATCTATGTTTCTTGTGTATATCTATCGAAACCCATCACGTCAGTGAAGTTAAGAAAATTAAACATTTTTTTTTAAAAAGACTACACTACCTGTTTTTTGCGGTAGATAATCCGCAAAACACTCATCAAATCTTTTTTTTTTTTGCCTACCACGTCTTTGAGGTATCGTTAGCTCATTTTATTTGACCATGTATTAAATGTAATAGAAAGATAATAATTAATAAAATATCTCGACTTGGCGCACACGAGGTTGTCGACATGTGGAATGTGAACTCGGCTATCATTGTGCCGATCGTCGTGACGGCCAAAGGCCTTATAGCCAAGAGCCTCGATGACCATCTTTCGAGGCTCTACTTAGGCGGTTGGATCAAGGGCCTGATTCAGAAGGCAGTACTCCTCGATACGGCTCGTATTGTCAGGAGGTTCCTGTCTCTGGAGCCCTAACCACCGGTAGCTTGTACCCTGTTCCCGCTACCGGCGGACCACTATTTTTTATATTTTTAAATGTTTTTATATGGTTTTTGTTAAGAAATATTTAAAAATGTAATTAGTGTGTAAGAAAATAAATAAAGGAAATAAAATAAAATAAATATCTAATAAACAGACATTAATTTTTTATAAAGTTTTATCTGTTCCGACGGAGTAACATTCTTTTTGTTAAATTACAGAGAACCCAGGGACTCTCAGAGTACCTCTGCAACAGTACTCGCACCTCTTACGGCAGTTAATCCAACCTCAACAGATTTCGGAACTACACAAGAACAAAATTATGGGTATGTATCATATAATGACATGGTTTAGCTTCGTACCATCAGTTCAGCCATTTCAGCGCGGTTAAAAAACGAACAAACAAAGATTTACCTTTGCAATATTACTAAGATAACCCATTTATCTGTTTTTTTAGAGAAACCACCGAAGACGAGCCATACCTTGTTGAGAGCGATTCTCAAGAAAATTCATACATACAGGGTCGAAGAATCGTAAACATGATGTACTTTATTCAGCAACTCCAAAAAAAATCCAGTCATAGCTCTTTATTTAATTGCAATTTAAGAGATATGTCACTGATAGGAGAAAACAGAAATGGTATGATTTCCAAATATAAATTTAGATGTATTATGTGTAAAAAAAGATTTTATAATCACAAATGAAGAGCCAGCTAGCGAACATAATATCAACGCTAATTTGACTGCGGTTACTGGAATCACTTCTGCGGGTATCGGCTTTTCGCAGTTTCAAGAAATCACAGCGTGCATGGATTTATCTATTTTTACAGAATTTACCTATTCAAAAATTCAAGACTTCGTTTATGAAAAATGGGAGGCAACAGCAGTTGAATCTATGGAAATAGCTGCCTTGCGTGAGTGTGATGAAGCTATAGCTGAAGGGAAATTGAGCAAGGATGGTATTCCGATAGTTGACGTATATGCCGATGGCGTATGGTCGTCGCGTTCCTACGGCAATAGCTATAAGGCATTGTCAGGTGGCGCAGCAATTGTGGGTCGCAGATTTGGTGAAGTCCTATTTATAGTTATTAGAAACAAATACTGTCTCATATGTGCTCGAGCAGAGAAAAAACACATTTCGACTCCAGAACACAACTGTTATAAAAATTATACAGGATCTTCCAGTGGTATGGAGGCTGACATTATTTGTCAAGGATTTGAGACATCTATAGCGATGTATATATAACTGATCTAATGATATCTTATGATGTCTCGATGTCGCGATATATACTTTCTTCTCACTTCCTTTTTTCGCTCTCGTTTGGTGTGGCGTGTGAGCGCACAGCATTTTTCGTTTATTCAACAAAACCGTTGTGATGCTTCAAATTTCCTAAAAGTTGTGCCAATAACGCTAGTTGTCCCGTCCGTGTGTATTGAATTGGGTGCTCGCCGCGTAATTCCTGGATTCCAGCCGGACCGAATTGGGAGGTAACTGAAAAGGCGGCTAGGTAAGTCTGACGTCAGCGCTTGTTAGCTGGGAAGGTTCCTTCGTGGAGGTTGTGGCTTGGATAATTTTGTTGTAGTGTCATGATGGTTTTGGTGGAAGTTTTATCGTCGTGTTATTAGGTTGGTAGCATGTTGGCAGCCTTACAAGACTGTTAAAAGTAAAAGAGCTGTCATTTGTCATTATGAAAACTTTATAAAAAGTATTAATTCTCGTGTTTTCGTAACTTGTTTTCGTTATTGGTTATAACAATGCCGAGTGATAGTCACAATAGTGATCAAGATATGTCGGCAAAGGGCAGTGAAGGTGCAGATTTCAATAGAATCGCGCGGGATTACGCAATGATGCGTTTAGAATTTATGGATAGCACTGATCTTATGATAACACTTAGCAAACGATTTCTATGAAGCACAGCGAAAGCTTCTTTCATCGTTAAGTCCGTCGTTACGGAATACTGAATTGCAAGTTATGGCAACGTTTTAAAATAAATTAAAAGCAGTCTAAACTCGCGTTCGAGCGAATTTCTCGTAAGCTGACTTGAAGCCTTCTGTGACTAAGTAGTGAACCAATGTCAGCTAAACTGCCTAAAATTAACATAAAAACCTTTGATGGTAAGTTTGAAAATTGGTTATGATTCATACAGTTGTATGACTCACTCATTCATAAGCGTACAAATATATCAAATGTTGAAAAGCTACATTATCTATTGTCAAGTGTCTAAGGAACAGCATATGACTTGATAAAGAATTTCCCTCTAACAGATGACAGTTATGTTAATGCATATAATATTTGCTTGAAGCATTATAATAAAAAATGCCCAGTTGCAACGATGAATTATGATAAATTAATGTTTTGTGAACCAGTTAAAACCTAATCTAGTCCTGAATTAGAACGGGTTTATCGGACATTTTCGGAGAACTTGTCAGTTTTGGAAAAGTATAATTTGCCAGACAAAAACTTTATGTTGTTCTATTAACTGTGGTCAAAGTTGTATAAGTCTACTCGGGAATTGTTTTAGCTGGAACATAACTCCACTGATATTCCAAAGTATGAGGATCTTGGGTTATTCGTTGAAAAACATTTCAAAGCATTGGAAAATGCCAATGTTAGAACTTTGACCAGTAGTAAACCTGTTGCTTCCAAATCTGCAAGTCATCATCATCATCTGTCTAGCCTTTTCACAAATATATTGGGGTCTGGATGACCAGTCTAACCGGATGCAGCTGAATACTATAACCTGCAAGTAATAATAATAATAAAACCAATTCGAAAGCTGTTCTTGTTGTATCGAACTCGACTTGTGCCTTGTGTTCTGGCCAGCACAGTCTCACCACATGTGGGGGTTTTTTAAAATTGGACACTCGTTCTCGTTTTAATTTTGTGAAAGAGAAAGGAATTTGTATTTTGTTTTTCTCGAATAATCATAGAGTGAAAAAATGTAGTGTAACTTCTCCTTGTAAAGAGTGTTTCTACTCCCATAACACATTATTACATTTTAGTAAAGAGCCTGACCCTTGGTGACAGAAACTAATAATAAAAGTATTAACACAGTTTTAACCTCCACTGCCAGGCCACTCGTATCAGCTCATAATATCAACTTCTCAAAATGACAACCGGACGCGAAATGTCCACTTCTCATGTCAACTTCTTAGAATGCTACATTCGCATAATGTCAATTTCTCAAAATGTCCATTTCTCACAATGTCAACTTCTTAAAGTGAATAATTCGCTTAATTACAGCTCCACGTAATTTCTACTTTAACAAGGTAATTTAAATTACAACTTAAAATATTTGGCAAAAACTTAGGGTACCGCTAGCGCTTTATTTCGACATTACACGAATATTTATCTAATATATGACACCATGTATTTTTTTCATCATTTTGATGATCGTGTTTTTTTTTTGTATTTGTTTAAGACTAGCTGACCCGCGCAACATCGTCTGCGCCACATAAGAGAGAGAGAGTCATATGCTATCGCGGACTTTTTTTGAATTTTTAAGAGGATTGATTCCGTCATACATGATTGTTGCGTAACTTTAACCGTTTACGCAGCGCACGCAATGGAAGCTCTCAAAAGGAATAAATGTTCCTAGTTTTTGCAACATTTTTCATTCATGCTCCGCTCCTTTTAGTTGTAGCGTGATGTTTTATAACCTATAGCCTTCCAAGGCTATCCAACACTGAAAAAAAATTCCAATTCGAAGCAGCAGTTCCTGAAATTAGCGCGTTCAACCAAACAAACTATTCAGCTTTATAATATTATATAGTACAGATTCAAGTAGATATATAGAGATATAACTGAAGAAAGACGCCAACGGCTTTCTACTTATTACTGGAACCTTGGTAGCTCACAACGCCAGAAAGACTAGATCTCACAATGTGCTAAAAAAGATGTAAAACGTCATAGGACAGGTAAAGGCGAATCATCAAGAAAAAAAATTCTCATACGCAATACGCATATTATATAAAAGAAGACGATGGAAGGACGCTTGATATAACGCAAAGGCTTCTGTTATACACATTAAACAACGCAGTCGAAGATTTGCAAAATTAGACGACAGGAACAAAAAGGTCGGTGGCAATAAAACTGAGATATACTTAAGGCGGAATGACACAATGAATCACGGGCACTCGGTAAATCGTTTATTGCGGACCGCCGGCAGCGGCCGGCGCCTGACCTACCTGACTTACACATTTTTATCCATATACCAACATTACATCCCTCCACCACTAATTAACAACAAGCCAACAAATCTTAATCTCAACAATAACTGTGGAACTTAAAGATAACAACATATTTATCGTTCACTGCTTATAACTTAATTATACATTTGTGCAAAGCTAACTACTAATCATTCATAACTAAGTACTTAACTAAATCCTTAACTAAATCTTATAATTAACATCCTTATTTGACCTACATTTCCTAATGGGGCGAGACTGGGGCGGTACAAGCGTGGACGGTGGTGTCGAGAACTCTTCTGCCACTATATTTTGGTCGAGCTGATCGTTTTTCTGAGACGGTGATGACACCGGCTCCCGCGCCGGCAACGGCGACGCCACCGAGGCCCCCGGCCGCTCCGACCGGCCCTCGCGGGGCGATGTTGGTGACAGCCTAGGCGCTGAAGTTTCCGGTGAACGTGGCAACTCTGTGGGGACTACCAGAGAACTCCTCGTCCTACGCCTTAGCTGATCGATATGTCTATGCACCTGTTTACCATTACTGTCTAGTACCTTATAGTTACTTGGCCCTGACGAGTTAGCTATAGTGCCGGGCAACCATTTTTCCCCCTTTAGATATTGTCGATACCAAACGTCGTCTCCTACTTTCACTATCCTTTCCGCCCCTCCCGCACTGTCAACCTGCCCTTGCTGCGCTTTTTGTACCCTAACTGCCATATCGGGTTTCAGCACGTCTAACTTAGTTCGCAACCGTCTCCCTATTAGTGCGACTGATGGGCTTATTCCAGTTGTGCAGTGTTCCGTATTTCTATAGTACAACAAAAATGTGTTTAAGGCCTGTTCTATGCATTTTTTCTCTAAATAAGCTTTTTTAATCACTCTTTTTAAAGTCTTAACCGCATTTTCCGCGGCTCCATTGGATGATGGATGATAGGGAGCTGTAAATATATGTTGGATACCGTCACTTTGCACAAATAGTGCAAATTCACTACTAGTAAACGGCGGACCATTATCAGAGACTATCTGCCTAGGGACTCCCCACCTACTCCAAAGCTCGCGCAATCTGACCATCGTATGACTCGCTGCAGTACTGGGAACTTGAAATACTTCCAGCCACTTGGATGTTGCGTCTACTACTACTAAATAAGTCTTTCCGCATAAAGGGCCCATGAAATCCAGATGTAGCCGGGACCAAGGCCTGGTGGGCCAGGGCCAAGGGCGAGGGGCAGCGTGCGGGGGGTCGTCCGCGTACGCGGCGCACACGGTGCACGCGCGGCACTCGCGCTCCACCGTCTCGTCGATGCCCGCCCACCATACATAGCTGCGTGCCAACGCCTTTGACTTTACGATGCCCATGTGTGGCTCATGGATGATTTTTAAAACCTTATCCCTGCATTTTTCTGGTATCACCACCCGGTGACCCCACATGACGCAACCTAACTCCTCGTACAGTTCCGCTTTCCTATTAAAATAAGGTTGTAAATTCACGATTTCACACCTATCTGGCCAACCGTCGCGTAGGTAGTTTAAAATTCTACCTACTAACGGATCCCTCTCAGTTTGTTTTTTAATTTCGGTATAATCGAGTAATAATCCGTCTTGTGCGAAGTGCAGATATGTTTGCTTGGGAATAGATTCCTCCTTCGAATTTTTTCCGCTATTATTGTCTGGCAGACGTGATAAGCCGTCTGCGCAATTTTCATTGGTGCGGATATATTCTATGTCATAATTGTATGCCGATAATATCACTGCCCAACGCTGCATCCTACTAGCCGTCATTGTAGGTATCCCCGTTTGCGGGCCTAACATTGATACTAAGGGTTTGTGATCAGTACGTAAAGTGAATTTCCTTCCATATATGTATTGATGAAATTTCCGTACACAATATAATCGCAAGTGCTTCGCGATGTATTTGCGAGTAGTTTTTTTCCGCGACGGTGTGCGCTCGTGACGCATAAGCTATCGGGCGCTTGCCCGTCGGCCCCGGCTGCGCCAGCACGCCCCCCACGCCCCGCGCGCTCGCATCACACGTCACGATTAGAGGTTTGTTTGGATCGTAGTGCGCTAATACTTCGGTACCCATTAAAGCTTGTTTTATCTGCGTAAACGCACGCTCGCACTGTTCATCCCAGTTCCAGTCTACGCCTTTCCGTAACAACCTGTGTAAAGGTACTAGCATGGAACTAAAGTTTTTGATAAACTTTGAAAAAAAAATTGACCATACCTATAAAAGAACGTAATTCACTAATATTATTTGGTGCTTCTAGTTTAATTATAGCTTTAATTTTTGATTTGTCCGCTTTGACCCCTTCCTTTGAAACAACATAGCCTAAATAAGTCACTTCGTCCGCCAAGAAAACACATTTTTCTTGCTTAAGTTTTAACCCACTCTCAGATAGTCGCTGTAGGACTTGTTCGAGTGCATATAAATGCTCGCTTTTATTTTTCCCGCCAATTATGACGTCATCGAGGAACACTTGCACATTCGGTATATTACCTAACAAATTCGACATTATACGTTGGAAAATACCCACGCTTGATGACAGACCGTAAACTAACCTATTATACTGGAAAAGACCCCGATGTGTATTAATAACGGTATATTTTTTTGAATCGTCTAGTTCTACTTGGTTATACGCACGGGAAAGGTCAATCTTACTAAAAAATTGTGCCCCGTTCAGGCCTACGAGCACATCTTCAATCTTAGAAAGCGGGTAACGATCGATCAGCAAGGCGGGATTCAGTGTCGCTTTGTAGTCCGCACAAATTCGCAACGTACCGTCTGCCTTAGTCACCGGCACCAAAGGTGAGGCCCAGTCGGAGCAGTCGACTGGCTCGATGACGCCGTCGCGCAGCATGGCATCCAGCTCAGCGTCGATGCGCTCGCGCAGTGCGTATGGTACAGGCCGCGCGCGCTGGAACACCGGCGTCGCCCCCGGGCGCACTCGCAGCGTAGCCTTGCCGCCTTTGTACCGTCCCAGTCCGCCGCTGAATAATACCCTATGCCTGTCGAGAATATTTACAATTCCTTCATTAATTTGCACACAATTCATATTACTTATACCTTTACATGTAAACATAGGTATTTTTATTTGTAGCTCCGCTAACCATTGCCTACCTATCAAAGATGTAGTACCGTTTTTTATTAAAAACAATTCTAGCTGTTTTTCCTGCCCCTGGTTTCGAACCCGTGGGCGAATTATACCTAATGGTTTTATTTTAGTACCATCATAAAACTTTAAAATTGTATCGTCCTTCTTAAGACACAGATGTGAAAAGTAACGTTCGTACGTGCAATTATTTATACATGATATCGCAGTTCCTGTATCCATTTCCATATTTAATACGGTATCATCTACAAAAATAGGTAAACTTACTGGCTTATAATTATTGAGTCCAATAAGGTTCAAACTCTCTTCGATGTCTTCCAGGTCGGACTCGCTTACGGTTTCCGCGGAAAACATATTATTTCCATTCTGTCGACCGCGACGATGGGGTGTTATTCCCCGCGACGGCTGTTCAACATTCTCCGGACACACCCGACGTAAGTGCCCCGCATGCTGGCACCTGCTGGACACGAACTCCCTATAGCGACAGCTTGCCACACTATGGTTAGTGGCTCCGCAAGCTGTGCAGTTGTTGCTGCGTCCCGACGCAAAAGTCGAGGTAGTCGCGCCCGCCACGCGGCTCGCGGCTAGCCTGCCGCCGCTGCCCGCGCCGCTCGGCCCGCGACGCCCGGGCCCGCGCGGCCGCATGCTGCCACCGCTCCTGCTGCGGCTCGCAACGCTGCTGCCTCCCTTATTCGATGTGACCGAATGCACCGCTTCTGCCTTAGGACTAGATGTGGACGCTCCATCCACTACTGCCGCGTCTCTTTCTGCCGCCTCCAAAGCGTTCGCTAACTTCACGGCTTGTATAAATGTTATCGAGTCATCCTCCGCAAACAGTCGTTGCCTGATGACGTCACTCTTGAGTCCGCATATAAACTTACAGTGGCGAGCTAACCTTTTTAACTCGGTGACATAGGTCGCCACGTTTTCCTCCGATCATTGTCTTTTTTGACGGAAACGATATCTTTCCGCTAATGAAGATGGCGTCGGCTGTAGGTGCTGACGCATTAAAGTAATTACTGCACCGTACGTTAACTCCGACGGCTTCTTTGGACTCGATAGGTTGACGAGTAACTCGTACGCCTCATCTCCGATTGTAGAAATTAAGGTAGGTAACTTCAACTCCTCCGCCACTTTATTTACCAGAAAGTACATGTCCAACCTATCCACATAAGATGACCACTGTCCCGTTTTCACGTCAAATTCGCTTAACTTTCCAATCGACATCTTGACTATTGTTCAAATGCGCACGCGATTTCACATAGGTAATTAACTCTCGTCGCCACTGAGATATACTTAAGGCGGAATGACACAATGAATCACGGGCACTCGGTAAATCGTTTATTGCGGACCGCCGGCAGCGGCCGGCGCCTGACCTACCTGACTTACACATTTTTATCCATATACCTACATTACAAAAACTAAAGAAGAAGTTATAACTCATGCAAAAGGAATTTATAATATCTTTGCCTCTTGTACCCTCGCATTACTGCAGAAAAGATTCAGATCGCCTTTACTTACCTGATGATTTTAAAAACATTTCTAATTTGTATCGCATTTATTTAAAAGATTGTGCTGATAATGGTGTAAACGAAATGTCTTTCAAAGTTTTTTCAAATTGGTTACAGACTAATTACAATATAGGATTTCACGACGATTTATGACGTCAAAAATGAAGAAGAACTGTCTAGCTTTGAATACCACTTGAGGGAAAAAATTGAGTCCTATAAAAGATTTCAGTGCCACCAGAAACTTAATGCTATAGATCGAAGTGTGATATGTGTAAATTTTGATATGCAAAAGGTCTTAACATTGCACGGTGAAAATATGGCCCTGTATTACTCAAGGAAAATAGCCGCATATAATATGACAAGTTATGAAAGCTATAATACTCAGGCAGGCTACTGTAATTTGTGGACCGAGGTTGACACGTCAAAAAGTCAAAAATGTGCTGTTGTATTCAAATTTATACTAAGGTCAAAACAAAAATAAAACGATGTTGAGTATGTTAAGATATTTTCTATCCAAATCTAAAAACACAGATGTAATTCAAATGCACGCCACTATTGAACGTGCTGTAAAGAGACTACTATATGGGCACCGTTTCATTGGCCGATAGTCGTCGAGATGGCGGTAAAAATCCTGCTCCCTATAGTCTCTCGTTTTGAAAGGTAAAGACTTTATGGGGTTTGAAGACAATTTGAACAACACTTTTAAGAAGAATTAAAAACTACAGATTTCTAAATTATGTATTGCAACATTCAAAAAGACAAATCCTGACAAAATGTTTATTAAATTTTCTATGGTACCAGAAGCTGAAAGTACCAAACCCAGACCGACCAAATACCAGACACTAATTTAGAAGAAATAACAAAAAAGGCTTGTCATGTAATGCAGGATAATCAATTACAACTGTGGACCAAGTTCTCGTCTCTTTGTTAATTAGTTCGAGTTGTAGCATACTGCAATAGATTCATCAAAAAGTTGAAAACCGTAGCTGATCATAACTTACCTGTATGGTTGACTAGTATAGAATGGAAGCAAGAGCGCAATTAATTATAACTCAGATCCTATGCAACTTCAGTATGCTCTAAAGAAAATAAAAGATTTTCGGACAAGGTCCTCAACAGGAACAAAGAAGTGGGAAAGCAATTCAAGGATAGAGCTTGGGTAGAATGTGATTTTGTACCAATAGAAGGAAACTTCAAGTTCTTCGGAGTAAACAACTAAATTAAGGCATTTCTTGTAGTTTTTAATTTTGTATTCCAAATAAATTGTATTTTTTAATCTAGTATTCTTGAATTTAAAAAATAAAATATAATGAGAAGAGGGCGCTGCAGACATAGGCTTTGTGTATTTTTACCATTAAAAATAGAATCTGTACTTTTATCATAACAAAAAGTAAATAAAAGTGGAAAACTAAACAACCAACAGTGACAGTTATAGGTTATTAAAATATAACAAGAAAAGTGAAGAAATATTCCGATTAATAAAAACTGTGTCAACGACCAAAGTTCAAAGGCTATTGCCCATTTTTGGCCAAAGAATGCACACGCAAAGGATTTGTGTAAAAAAGACGTCATAATTAAATATCAGTTTTCAACTTATGCATGCTATCATAAAGACGTCATAATTAAATATCAGTTTTCAACTTATGCATGCTATCATAAAGCTTTGCTATGTTTTTGCGTAATTAATAAGTTTTGAAATCATTTTAATAAAGGACCAACAAAACTCTGACAGGTAAGAGTTGCCATTTTAAAAGTAGAAGCCAATTAAATCGATGATCGATAAGACTTTTAGTAAAGTGACAGGGATCGATTTAAAAACAGATTTTGTTTCTGACATACCTACATATTATTATCAAAAAACCAGATGGTGGGATATACTTTGTTAATAGTTAGAGGATATACTCGCACAACATGACATTACCAGCTAGTGAAATCAATTTAATATTTTTTTTAATCAATATCGATTGGGAATCGATTTTTATTTAATTGCCCTGGCAAGCTCTCCCTGATTTAAAAAAGTAATTGTCAAGTAGTCTGTTGGTTGTCAAACAAGAACCGACACATAAACTCTCCGCTGAACTCCGCTCTCGTTTTTGTTGTTTTTCCTCTGAATTTACATAAAACCGACGAATTGGCATTAAAATGGACTCCGATGATTCTTCTAACCTTAACGACCTTGGCATGAATATGGATTCTGCTTCCGCTTCATCTGAAACACTTCGCGCGAACATGGACCCGATAACAAGCTATGATGATAACCCTGGCATTCACACTGGACAGTCGAGTTCATCGCAAGCATCAACAATGGATCCAAACATACGTTTACGTTGTGTGAATTGTGGCATAAATATATCGAGACTGTGAAGACATCCCTTGGTTATCGCAGAGGTGCGACGTCTTATTCAAAGATGGAATGAACCACACCAGGTAAATATCTCTGATATCTATAATCAAAAACTTTTATATTACCTCGCAAGAACTCAAGAAGTAACAATGTTTATTTTTATTTTGTGGAGTGTCGTGAACATGATTTCACAGTAAGTATTTTTTGTTGCCTTCTGTATTTGTTACATCTCCGATAAACATTCTTGCATAAAAGTGTGGTATCGTATAAAATAACAAATTTAAAAAATCGTAATAAATTCCATATCGTTTTGCTTATAAGCCGGCCGTATGAAATTTATCATGAAACGTAAAATAAAAAGAAAACAAATTTTACAGATTGGTACTATGAGTTGTCTACTTCTAGAAGATATAAGGTATTATTATTATAAACAGTGTCATCAAAAAAATAACCTACTACTTTCCATAACTCAAATCGTTAAGTTTCAACTTTCTATTTTAGAAGAATACGACTTCAGACAGGCGAGCACCGGAGACACCGGGTTGTTTTGTGGCGGAGGGCGAGAATCGAGCGTCGAATGTGGGAGTTGCAGTGCCGACGTTCAACACTGACTTACATACCTGCACTGCGTCCTTCGCCTCCCAAGGACCTCCCGATGCCGTCGTCGATGTGGCGGCATCACCGCTATGATAAGAATTGGCGGAATTATGACTAAAAAAGGTACCATATTTTAGTCACAACCCCAAGAAATTCAACAAAAACACGCCGACACCCTTCGTTTGATACAAAATTAATTAATGCCTTGTATTGTTTAGTCAAAATAATGTGAAACTCATTCGGTATTTGTTTGCACTTTCGGCCAGACCTATATCGAATAGTATCTCTCCCGTGCTCTGTGTTTGTTTCTTTGTGATTGACGATTACTGGCTTTCCTACTGGACTCTGATTGTCTTACGTTTGGAACCGTGTTGCTATTCCGAAACATTCTGACCTGTGCGCTGTTTACTGATAATGATGATGATTATTTAAATGATGATTGATAGGGTTTTGTGTTACAATTCACGATGGGAAACGACTCGGATGGGGTATGCCAAAACCTGATCGCAATCTTCGGAGAAGATTACGAAGAGCTCCCTGGCCCTTCTCGTTCTCTCCTCGAGGCCTTCGACAAGTTTCAGCTACCCTGCTGTCGAACTTGCACAAATCCAACGTCTGGCTGCTGACGAGGCGAATGCATATGAAATGGATCCGGATGAAGAGTTTCTCGACGCCGACGTTGGGTAAGTCGTATTACTAATAATAGGGAATATGTACGCCATTTTTAGGGTTCCGTAGCCGAATGGCAAAAAACGAAACCTTTATAGATTCGTCAAGTCTGTCTGTCTGTCTGTCCGTATGTCACAACCACTTTATTCCGAAACTATTAGGACTACACATGGTAGGTAGATGTATTCTGTGAACCGCTTTGCGATTTTTATACAAAAATGAAAAAAATAAAAGATTAAGGGGAGGCCCCCATACATGAACGGAAACGAAAAAAAAAATCATCATACCTATACGTGCGGGGTGTCCGTAGATAGGCCTTTAACAAGTTCGCTGCCACCCCCGCACCGGTGCGGGGAGGGGTGTCCATGCGAGAGGCCGACCACGCACCGGTGCGGTCTCGCGCCTTAGTAGATTCATACACTCAGTTTGGCGCCGGCACTGGGCCAAGAACGTTGTGTTTGAAGCGGCACTGCGCTTGAAATTTTAAATTTTCGTAACGTGTTTTTGGTTTTTTCGTATGTTTGACGGTTGAGTGTTTATGCAGAAATAAATATCAAGTAAAAGGGATTGCGAAGAAGGCCCTTCTAAGCCTAAAAGGCAGCGAAAACAATTGTTTTCTATTATGCACGACAGTGATATAGAAGAGGTATTGTTTTCTGATAATTCTGAAGACGATTATCAGCCTGGTGACGAGGAGTCAGCATCAGAGAGTGAAGGTGAGGAGCACCCCTTAGATATCGAATTACGCTCTCCAGCACGTCAATTAGTGTCACCTACAGCTCAGGATCAAGACCTGCAGCCAAACTCACCATCTGTATCAGACACTCAAGGTCAAGCCCAGCTGAACCAACCCTCTGCAGTAGGCTCAACCGCTGAATGGACTACAACTGGCGAGATGAGAGAAATTTATTTTACAAAATCAAACGAATTTTATGGTGAAATTGCAGGAGCAAATCCTATTGATTATTTTAATTTTTTTTTTACTGAAGATTTTTTGACGATGATTTGTACTGAGACAAATGCACAGGCACAGAGGTTGATAAGTAGACATAATCAGGAAGTTTCAAGCAGACGAAGTAGAGATTTTGCCAGGATTTCTGGATGGAAACAGGTCACTGTCTGCGAGCTGAAAATTTTCCTTGGTTTGCTGTTCCACATGGGAACTATCCCTCTCAGTCGTTTACAGGATTACTGGAAAAAAGATAGGCTGTTTTCAATTCCAATTTTTGGGAAACAAATGAGCAGAAACAGATTTCTCCTCATACTGAGATGTTTGCATTTTACCTCAGAGGAAGAAAGTGCGGATCCAATGTTCAAGGTTAGAAGTGTCATTGATTACTTCAACAACAAAAACAACAGACAACAGATACAACAACAGATAAACAACAAACAACAACAACAACAACAGAACAACAAACAACAGAACAGATATTGAGGTTCCTAAAACCATTTTTTGTCAAAGTCAGTCATTTGAAAGATAGATACTTCCAAAGTAGTAAAATGTGTGCGTCCTCCTCTAATTTCTAAAGTAAGAGGAGGAAAATTCTGAAAATATTTAGGATTGTAGAACGTAAATTTCTTCACTTAAATCAAAAAAATACAGTAGTTACCTTAAACTCAAGAAAATTATTAAAAAATAATTTCAACTTTTGCTTGTCGCTCAAAAAAAAATATACTCCTCCTAGTTTCCCAACCTCAATGTTCGTTACTGTCACGGGCATAAAATATATATTGTGATATGACATCTTGATTTGCCTTGTTTTCACCTAATTTTTTAGCCCATTAATATCAATATTTCAATATCAATCGACATAGGTTTTTGTTGATACGGAAGCAAAATACTATTTTACACCTACATGGCTTTTGGTGTCTAAAATAATTGTTATTAACGCATGTTTTGTTCCAGGGAAAGAGGATCTAACTTTTCAAACAATGAACTTGAACTGTTAAAACGATGAATCGATGAAAACAAACATATATTACTGTGTAAGAAAACAGATGCAGTTTCTCAAGCACAGAAAGAAAAAACATGGGTTAACCTTCACATTGAATTTAACGCAAGTAGATCGAGACACAGAACAATAAAACAATTAAAATATAAAGGACATCATCCCATTTCATACAGTTTTGGTCCAAAAGTAAAAGTGCCGGCCAAATAAAAAAAGTGTTTTATTCTGATAGAACTCGTCCGCCTTAGAATTTCTTTATATGACACCAAAGCTGTAGCATCACTATACTTGGTATTATTTGAGTTCTAAAAATCCGTCTTTCATACATTTCGAGTAAACTACTAACTGTAACAAATGAAGTTATCTTGCCAGAACATGATGTTATAAATATTTTTTTGAACACGATATGCTTATTGGCGTATACATTGCATACCCAAAAATACCAGGAGTACCTACAACCAATAGAAAAGTAATGTTGAAACTATACGTGGGTTATTACTTTTTGGAATTAAAACAATGGCCGGGCCTACAAAAGATAAGCAGGTAGATACAAGCTGCTGTGTTACCCCTCCCCCAACCCCCAACCCTTGCACCGTTCGTTTCGCCGCTCGCGCCTGTTTAATAAAATAATAAAATATCAATTTATTTTCTCTACACAAGTTCTTAATGCTAGGTTACAATGGAGCACGAACATGTAATTAACTTTGTGAGAGACTGGTGCTTGAGGTAAGTCTCTATAGAAACCTGTATTACAAGTCACCAGGGCCCTCCCGCAGCAATTTGCCTGTTATGACCTAATTTTATTGAGTAGGTTTTGCAAGTAAGAAGAGTGCAGGAAGCTAAGTAGAAAAATACAAAAACACAGTATGAAAAAAAAAAAAAAAAAAACAAAATTTTGTGGAAATATTAGAACGCGTGTGTGTATGTGTACTGGAGAGTGTGAATGAATGAAATGCGATTAGTGTAGTGTGTAAGCGTAGGAGGTTGCTTGAGATGGAAAGAATATTTGGTGCGAGCATGATTGAAGGAAACCTGAGGTACGAGCATATTAGTTTGAAAAGCAGCAGAGAGATTTGTTAGTTAGCGGAGGTGGTCTATTTAAGAGGGATCAACAGTTTTTCTGTTTCCTGGTAGTCTAGGGTTTTCAAATATGCAGTGACTGAGGATTTACATTTATATTTAGTTAAAGGATAGATAGTCAAGATGTTGTTTAATTTATTATATAGGTATGGTCCGAGGAATATGAAGAAATTATGAGTGTGCGAACAGTTGCAAGCTTGAGTTTGGCATACCCTGCCTTTTCGGCGCTTATCCTTTGAGAGATTCGGGTTGAATTGCACTAGGGAGTGTTCTTTAAGCACCGTGCGCAAAACAAAGGACTGCCTTACAGTAAGCACATCCCACTTCTTAAAAAGGTCCACAGTAGGGAATAAATAAGGAAGTCCGGCACCAACTTTGAGAATAGCGCGCTGTGCCCTCTCGACATCAGTTAGGTGAGTCTTGGCGGCGCCTCCCCAGGAAGTAATACAATAGTCGATAAGGGATTGACATAAGGCATCGTAGACCATCTTAGTAACCCTTCGGTCTGCTGCATGTCTCAGAGTTTTGAAGATGTAAATAAGTTTACGCAAACGGGATACCAAGGCTTTTATATGCGGTTTGAAGGTCAGGAATTGGTCTATTACGATACCAAGGTATTTGATGTCGTTGACTCTCTGGAGAGTGGGACAAGAGCACAAGGAGGTGCCAGGAGCACAAGCATGACAGGCAATACTAAGATAGGATGGAGGCAGTTGATTTAACCTGTGGGCAAACGCGACATATTTAGTTTTGTTAACATTCAAAGTTAATATGTTTGAACGTAGCCATGCGCAGACTTGGTTAAAACCATCTTGAGCAGTACGAAAAACATCCTGCCAGCTCTTTCCACTAAAAAAGAGAGCGGTGTCATCAGCGAAAGTAACAATTTTACCACCTTGGAGCTGGAGTTGGCAGAGGTCATTGATGTACACCAAAAACAACGTGGGGCCGAGTATGCTGCCCTGAGGCACACCGTATTCGATTTGAGCCTCATTGCTCAGCCTACTGTCAATCCGAACTCTTTGCTTTCTTTCTGTAAGGTAGTCCGTCATTAATTTTAAGGGAATACCTCGTACACCAAGCCTTTCTAGCTTCTTGAGTAGGTGAGGGATAGAGACTGTGTCGAAGGCTTTTGCTAGATCTAGGAACAGTGTTATGCATTTATACCTTTGGTCCAGTTTGGTAATAATGGATTGCAGAAGTTCATGTACCGCGTCATTGGTTGATTTTTTGCATCGAAAACCAAACTGGGCAGGCGAAAGAAGATTGTTAGTTTCAAGGTAATTTGTTAGACGTCGATTTATAAGCCGCTCCAGGATCTTGGACAGGGAAGGTAAGATGGAGATGAGTGTGATACGTGACTTAGAAAAGTGTAACACCGAATAACACGTCCCCGTAAGTTTACGAAAACGAAACACTTAACAACGAATGCACGCTACCACGAAAAACTTAACGCCGTAGCGATGCGATCTCGAATAACTAAATCTCTAATATTCACTTTTTCGAAACACTTAACAACGAATGAACGCTACCTCGAAAAACTGAACACCGTAGCAATGTGATCTGGAATAACTAAACCTCTAAAAGTCATCGTAAAAAGTCTTTATTCATATAACAATCAACTAAATAGAGAAAAAAAAAGTAATAATTATGTGTCAATCAACCAAATCAATCGTTTTTCCATGACAATACAATCAACCAAATCGAACATTAAAAAAAAAACTTTAAAAAATTCAGTTAATGTTTAAAATAGCACAAGTATGCAAGACAAAAATATTAATATGGCCATCTATGAATTATTAAATAAAATTATTACTAACATGGACAACAAAATTCCGGTTTCAGCGTTATTCATGGATATGACGAAGGCGTTCGATTTTGTGGATCACAGAATCCTACTCATAAAATTAAATAAGCTTGGAATCAGGGGCAATGTCCTAGAGTTAATTAAGTCGTACCTAGTCAATAGAAAACAAATAACTAAAATAGCAAAAGTATGCCCTAGAACCAAAACAGAAGAAACTTACCTATCAAAACAAAGATTTATAAATTACGGCGTGCCCCAGGGCAGTGTTCTAGGTCCGTTGTTATTTCTATCTTACATAAATGATATACCCTTAACTATAGAACATCCCATGACTCTTTTTGCTGATGACTGTACCACAATATTTACAGGAAAAAACTTAGAAAAATATGAACAGGATATAAATAATAGCATAAGTTTAATTATTAAATGGTTAACCGATAACAACCTAAAAATTAATATTGGCAAAACACATGTCATGCATTTTAACCAGAGAAATACAATGGTCCCTATCGAGCTATTTACCGACCAGATGTAGATAACTGAATTTTTTAAAGTTTTTTTTTTAATGTTCGATTTGGTTGATTGTATTGTCATGGAAAAACGATTGATTTGGTTGATTGACACATAATTATTACTTTTTTTTTCTCTATTTAGTTGATTGTTATATGAATAAAGACTTTTTACGATGACTTTTAGAGGTTTAGTTATTCCAGATCACATTGCTACGGTGTTCAGTTTTTCGAGGTAGCGTTCATTCGTTGTTAAGTGTTTCGAAAAAGTGAATATTAGAGATTTAGTTATTCGAGATCGCATCGCTACGGCGTTAAGTTTTTCGTGGTAGCGTGCATTCGTTGTTAAGTGTTTCGTTTTCGTAAACTTACGGGGACGTGTTATTCGGTGTTACACTTTTCTAAGTCACGTATCACACTCGATGGAGATAGGCCGGTAGTTGTCAACACAGTCTCTCTCCCCTTCTTTATGAACAGGTTTGATAAGCGCCAATTTAAGTGCTCTAGGCAAAACACCTGTCGTCATAGCAAGTTTGCAGACGTGGGCAACAGGAGAGGTTAAAAAGTTTATGTACCTCTTTAGGATCTTGCCAGATATATGGTCGATTCCTACGGCACAATTCTCCTTTAATCCTAAGATGATGGATGAGACTTCTTCTTCATCAGGAGGAAGCATGACAAATGAGTTTATGGCAGTAAATGAAGGAGAGTCATGCGGTATTGGACTGGTCGCGGTAGTTTGCTCCGCCAGCCGTCTGCCCACGTTTGCAAAGAAACTATTAACTTTATTTAAATCCTCATCATTGGTTTGGGATGTAATAAGACAGGAAGAGAAGTCTGTTGGCTTACTA
Organism: Noctua fimbriata; assembly: GCA_905163415.1. Classification (NCBI taxonomy): domain Eukaryota; kingdom Metazoa; phylum Arthropoda; class Insecta; order Lepidoptera; family Noctuidae; genus Noctua; species Noctua fimbriata. The sequence continues at coordinate 3,753,831 of LR990929.1, read as the reverse complement.
GAGCCGCTTATCATTTTAATTGCATCCCATAGCTGCTTTCTATTCCCTTTTGCATTTTCAATCTCCTTTTTGTCGTAGTTTCGTTTAGCTTTTTTAATAATAGAGTTACAGTAATTTCTATAGCGTTTGTAAGTTAGCTTGTTAATCTCATTTTCAGGATCTCGTTTGAGTTTTTTATATAGATTATCCCTGTTCTTCATACAACGAAGTAACCCTTTAGTTATCCAAGGCTTACTGACCTGCTGTCTTCTGTTTATTTCCTTAGTACCGAGAGCAACGTTGCCGTCAACTGCCGTGCGTGTACGTTTGTGTGATTTTTCACCTAGCTCCCGCTCGCTTTACGTTCTTTTGTTGTTTTTGTTATCACCTTTGTTAAGTTTTAATATTTTCTGTTACGTTTTGGAGTTTGTTATTGACTGTTACGTGTCCGTGTGGGTAATAAACACGACTCATGGAAGACTGTATCTTGTGTCGTGAACCGACAGAGAATCGGCGAAGATATGAATGGACTTCCCGAGAAAGGGATCATCTTGATATCGCCCAAATAGTGATTGAAGAATTGATAGATAGACAGGTAAGATCACAGTCATTTTACATACGATTATATGTAATATTTTTGGATTAAGCATTTGAAAATACGTTCATTTGATAATGAAAACGATTTTTTTCTTTTCAGTTGGAACGTACTGAGTTCATTTGCCGACCGTGTTGGCAAAGAACAGAAAGAAGGTACCGGCGACGTATTCGAGATGTTGAAGAGCAAGTTGGCCAAGAAGATAATCAATCCGTAAATACAAATCCAATACCTACTTCGTTGGATTTGCCGGGTCTACTTCGCGCACCAAATACGTCAAATAGTTGTTTATTCCAACATTGTGTAAATGAATCTCGCCGTCGTATTCCCGAAAACATCACTCTTCGCATGCTGTGCCGATATAGTTATTTTGTACCCGAAAGTGCACGTGTATGCAGTGAACATTTGGAGCAAAATCTGTGGCATTTACTGCCATTGCAAGACAATGCATCTACGGAATTTACAGCTGCACAGATAAGTAGTGTTGTTTCAATACTACAAAGACATATTACTCAAGATATTATTGATTTTGAACAATACGAAAATATGACACCAGACGAGTTTTATACCTGGATAGGTTTAAGTCATAACCAGTTTGCGGAATTACTGGAGGACTTACCAAGATTGAGATCAGTAAACAAAAGAAAATCAATATTGGCGGCAGTATTAGTTAAGTTAAGAACAGGAGACTCAAATGCAAGGCTTGCTAATATATTCAAATGTGGCGAAACAACATTCCACAGATGGTTACAAATAGGACGGAATGCTTTTTTGGAAGATTTCGTGCACTTAAATCTTGGGTTTGATCACATGACTCGTGAAGACGTAGTACAAGGGAACCTGACACTGCCCAACAATCTGTTCGGGAACCCCTCGAGTCCAGAAGCAGAAAGAAAAGCAATAACTATTGTTGATGGTACATATGTGTACTTGCAAAAAAGTGGCAATTATTTTTTTCAACGTGAGTCTTATAGCCATCACAAGTACAGAAATCTCCTCAAACCGTTCCTCTTGGTTTCTTGCGATGGACATATTATCGATGTAATTGGACCATACGCTGCTGTTACATCTGACGCGGATATCATGAATGGCTTAGTAAATAATACGGACAGTGCATTCCACTGGTTTTATAGGAGTGGCGATGTTTTTATTTTAGACCGTGGATTTCGCGACTCAGTAGAAAATCTCGAGTCTTGCGGTTATGTAACACATATGCCAGAAACTAAGTATCCAAATGAGACCCAATTAACGACGGATCAGGCAAATAAATCAAGATTAATTACGATCTGCCGTTGGGTAGTAGAAGTGATCAACGGCAGATTCAAGAGAGATTTTCGACTACTACGGAACGTGTACAATAATAGAGCGCTGAGAAGCATGTTCGATTATTTTAAGATTGCAGCAGCAATATTAAATCGTTTTCATGTTTTAATTGAGGACAATCCACATATTACAAGCATGTTGGAGATTATCCATGAAAGGATAAATATGCCAAACAGATTGGCAGCACTCGTAGAACGGCACAACTACAACCGCAGACGTGCTCAATTCAGGGCGATGACAGCGGATATGGAAGAGTTCTCTGAATTCCCAAGGATGACCGAGCACGAGCTGTTTTTATTCGCGCTTGGGGTTTACCAATTAAAACAAGCGATGAGCTATTATGGCGAACATGTCCTCGAAAACGGATCTTTTACAATTGAGCTTAGCAATGATTTGCCAGGCGAGCACCTGACGGAGTTGCAGGAGCAGGGAAATGATTTGTGGATGATTCGTGGGCGATTGCAATCCCGGCATGTAAGAGCAAGACAATATTATACGTATATTGTAGTGGACAAAACGTTATCGGGAAGACAAGCCATCGCTCACTACTACTGTACGTGCGTCATAGGAAAAAGAACTATTGGGTGCTGTTCTCATATAATGTGTATTATATGGTATATGAGCTATGCTCGACATTTACAAAATATAGCTCCACCAGCTTTGGGATTAGAGAATATCATTGTTATGCCAGATGATTTTGATGCAATTGTTTAATAATAATACCGATTATGTTATATTAAAATATGTTTATTGAAATAATTCAAAGCTATTATTGTAATACATTACATTAAACATATAAAAATCTAATCTTATTTTATTACAACCCCCCAAACAAACTACGGACTAAGGTCCATAACAAAATGAAATGTTCCGTTATGGACCCTAGTCCGTAGTTTGTTAGTGTGGTAATTCATTTAAGCGAAAATATTATGGTACCTCATTGTTTTCGTTAATTCATTTGATTGAAAAATGTATGAAAAATCAGGTTTTTTTAACATGAATACCACCAAGTATATTGGTGCTACAGCTTTGGTGTCATATAAAAAAATGCTAAGGCGAACGAGTTCTTTCAGAATAAAGCACTTTTTTTTATTGGCCAGCACTTTGACATTTGGACCAAAATGGATGATGTCCTTTGATAATATGAAAAAGTGTGCACGGAAAGTAAGTAAAGTAAATAGTATTTTTTATGTGGTGGTGTTGTTAAAATTACCTGTTTTACATGCCTAGTTGATTCACATAGACGAGTTTTACCAGTAACCTCCCTCTAAGCAGGTCGAATGCCAAAGTATTAAACATACACATTGAATTATTTGTAGGAAGCAAGTAAGGAACGTCAAGAAAGACGAAGGACTGGAGGAGGTCAAACACCAGGCACATCAAACAGTGACCACCCCGACAAAAACTGGATGAGATCTTTGATGGTTTTATCTGCAGATGGTCTGGAATCAACATATGATTATGACGCCCTACCTGTGGTATCTGTACTAAATGTGTGAATATTTTTAGTTTTTCAATCTGTCTTATATCAAAAGGAAACAACAAAATTACAATTATTTTCCTATGTATGTTGGACGGGCTGGGATACTGTCGGATCAGGACCCTCCTGGTGATAGATGTAGACTTTGGAAACTCTCATCATAACTATAATCAATTAACATATTATGTTTTACTTTTTATTAGAATGTTGAACCTACTGGTAGTGACGGAAACCTGGCACCAACCTGGCTCATGTGGTAAAGTTGACTTTTTATTTGTATTCTGTACCTTTGCTGCTATCAAAACCTTTGCTCAAATCTTTGTGAATTATGCAATGTTCATTTCGTTTTATTTTGTAGAATGTTGATGAAATAATAGAATCACATTGTGTGATGACACTATCAGCAAAAAAGAAATAGGAGTGCATAGAAAACTCTCAGGTAATCCCTATAATTATTAATGTTTCACACATTCATATAACAATTTATTTGTGTATGCAATGTAGAAGTATTACACAAAATAATATTTGTTTGTATGACAAGCCACTTTTTGCAAGTAAGGAACGTCAAGAAAGACGAAGGACTGGAGGAGTTCAAATACCAGGCACATCAAACAGTGACCACCCCGACAAAGACTGGATGAGATCTTTGATGGTTTTATCTGCAGATGGTCTGAAATCAACATAAATATGATGATGACGCCCTACCTGTGATATGCGCCTCTATCTGTACTAAATGTGTGAATATTTTTAGTTTTTCAATCTGTCGTATATCAAAAGGAAACAACAAAATTACAATGATTTTCCTATGTATTTTGGACAGCTGGTATATTGTCGGATCAGGACCTTCACTCATAACTCTCATCATTACTGACGATGCTAGAACCAGAGTGATCTAAGTGACATTTTTGGCAAAAATGGTTGTTTTACACAATTGCATGGAAAAATCATAATTCTTTCATGCCATACTGTAACTGCTTCCTAAGTGCTTCCCAGTATTATTTTCCTTGAGAAATCACAACATCTCACTATAGAATCGGTGCGATTTGCAAAATGGAGACATGCTAGACTGATCTAAGTAATGAGGCGCACTTAGATCACTGTGGTCGCAAGTTGCTGGCTTTTATGGATATCCAAACTGATCTAAATGCAATAAAGAAATATAAATTATTTGCGTATACATAAATCATTTACGTAATTTTTATTAAAATTTAATATCTATGAATATATACTTAAACAAAAAATATGGTTTGACATTTTTACAAAAACACTGAATATTTTTAAACTGGCCACACAAACAGTCACGTCAACAAAATCAAAATCAATTGACGTTACTTATCATATTGATTTCGTTTTATTCACATGCGCTTGCCATTATCTTTTGTTTTATTAAACATTTTAATTGAAAGGTTGTTACGTAAGCAATGGATAACAGAAACAGAGCTAAAAGAATAGTGAATATGGCATTGCTATCTTCGCCGCCGCCATCTTCATCGACTTCAATAAATGAAGATTTTTCAAGTGATCATTCTTCTTACCATCCAGAGCAAAATGTAGAAATTTCCACAGAATTAGAAGACAGTGAAGGTATGTATTGTTGTCGAATATTAAGGGCTGGAGAGATTTTACTTTTATTTTGTTTGCAGTTTTGCAGTTCGATTTCAGAATCATGCTTTTTTCAAAAATTGTTGCTTGACTTACGCTTATGTTCTTTTTATCAATTAGCACGAAGAAGGCTATACAATAATAAACTACTTCCATAATATAACCTATTTTTATAAGCAAATACTCGTTTGTGGCGTTTTTGCTTCATGTTTGAGTCTGGCTTGGGCTTGGGTTACAGCTTATGCCGTTCTTTACAGATAATGAAGAAAGAAGAGATCCAGAGGGTCCTATAGGTAACTTGGGGGAAATAAATCATCCAGATTCCGATGAACCTGTCAGAGGAAGAAAAAGAGTTCGAAATTTCGACAAATGGGCAAAGAATATAAGGAAGCGAAAAAGAACTGCAGGCCAAGAATATCGCAACGAGGTAATATTGTCCCGGCTAAAGTATTTACACCTTTTGTATGCAACTGTAGGTTCAAATGCAGTGAGCAGGTTCCACCTGAAAATCAAGAAGCAATACACGTAATGTTTTATCAGCTCACCTCATGGGATGCTCAAACAACATGGTTGTGCAGCGTCATTAAGACTTTAGAACCAAAACGCCGTAAGCAAAGACAAAATGCTCAAAATTCTAGCCGCATAAATTATGTACGCCAATTCATGCTGTTGGACAAAAGAGTTTGCAAAAGTTTCTTTTTAAAGGTTATACAAATATCTAACAAAAGATTAGATAATGCATTACGCAATAAAAAATCTGTTTCTGGAATAGCAGAAAGAGATAAGAGGGGACAACATGTACCTGCTAACAAGCTGTCGGATGAAAAGTTGAACTGGATTAAAGACCACATTAATAGTTTTCCGAAATTTGTGAGTCACTATGGAGAAAGACGATCAACACGAAAATATTTGCGCCCGGATCTTTCAATGAACAAAATGTATGAACTTTTTAAAGCAAAATGCGACTCAGAAGGAAAACCAATATTGAAAAAGAGTGCCTACGTCAAAGTATTTACAACCGAGTTTAATTTACACTTCTATATCCCTAAGGCAGATACTTGTAAAACCTGTGATATGGTCGAGATATCAATAAAGGCGGATGAAGATATAGAAACATGCCTAGCTAAAAGGGCACAAAAAGATCAGCATATTAAACTTGCAGGCGAAGTAAGAAACATATTAAACGACTGTAAAGGTAAAGTCAAAACTGATGAATCGTTATTAGTAGCTACTTTTGATCTGGAACGAACTCTACCTCTTCCTTATTTAAATACGAGGATAGGAGATAGTGAGGTCTATTATTTAAGACAACTGCAAATGCTGAACTTTGGTATTCATGCTTATACTAAGGAAGGAGAAAAAGTTCTCATGAATATGTGGCCAGAACATTGTGGGGCCAGAGGCTCGCAAGAAATTATGTCGTCACTTCACTACTTTCTAGAAGATTCCGTGCCGGACACTGTCAAATCATTGTGTTTTTTTAGCGACCGTTGCTCCGGTTAAAACCGAAACTGGAATGTTTTACACTTTATGATGTTTCTGGTTAATAAATCGCCATATCTAGAAACGATCACCATGCATTATCTCGTCAGTGGCCATACTTACCTGCCTAACGACACTGAGTTCTCTTTTATAAGTCGAGAACTAAAAAAGAAGAGATATCTATACACCAGAAGATTGGATGAAGCTCGTCCGAGACTGCAGAAAACAAAAACCTTTTACTGTGCGAGATATGAAAAATAAGTTTCTAGATTTTGAAAGCCTCGCAACACTATTCAAAGATTATCAGGTTGTATTAAGAGAAGGCGCAAAAATTTCTAACATGCGGAAGATAAAGTTTTGTAAAGGTTCAAGTATACTTAGTTACAATGATGACTACACGGAAACATATGAAACGGTTGATTTGAAACCAAATGATATAGATTCTGAAACTTTCTTTTGTAACCTAAAGAATTATATACCAGAAAAAGCCCCTGAAACTAGACTAATATTGTATCAAAAAATGCAAGATATAAGAAAAACTCTAAAATTTGTACCTCCTATCCATCATCAGTTTTACTTGACCCTACCACATTTGCCTAGAAGAGGCGGCAATCAGGAAGCACAAGATGATAATTTTTTGCCTGCTGTATTTGGTGATGATTAAAGTGATTTTTTCTTAACATATCAAAGCGAAAACTTTCACTATTATCACATTTTTTTAAATTTGTGAACTGCCATAGTGATCTAAGTGATTTTTTTTTTTGTAAAACTAAGAATGTTAGTTTTAATAAATAACTCATACTGATAAAAATTGTTATTTTATTATTTAAAACTTACATGAAGTACATATAACTAAAAAATAATAATAAAAAGCTCATAGATTTCAAATAATAACGCGTAACGCATTTCCTTCATTTTCTCAGAAACATACTATTGTGCCCTAGATCATTCTGGTTCCAGCGTCGTCAACTATAATCAATTAACGTATTATGTTTTACTTTTTATTAGAATGTTGAACCTACTGGATGTGACAACCTGGAACCTGGCTCATGTGGTAAAGTTGACTTTTTATTTGTATTCTGTACCTTTTCTGCTATCAAAACCTTTGCTCAAATCTTTGTGAATTATGCAATGTTCATTTCGTTTTATTTTGTAGAATTTTGATGAAATAATATAATCACATTGTGTGATGACACTATCAGCAAAAAAGAAATAGGAGTGCATAGAAAACTCTCAGGTAATCCCTATAATTATTAATGTTTCACACATTCATATAACAATTTATTTGTGTATGCAATGTAGAAGTATTACACAAAATAATATTTGTTTGTATGACAAGCCACTTTTTGCAAGTAAGGAACGTCAAGAAAGACGAAGGACTGGAGGAGTTCAAATACAAGGCACATCAAACAGTGACCACCCCGACAAAGACTGGATGAGATCTTTGATGGTTTTATCTGCAGATGGTCTGAAATCAACATATGATGATGACGCCCTACCTGTGGTATGCGCCTCTATCTGTACTAAATGTGTGAATATTTTTAGTTTTTCAATCTGTCGTATATCAAAAGGAAACAACAAAATTACAATGATTTTCCTATGTATTTTGGACAGCTGGGATATTGTCGGATCAGGACCTTCACTCATAACTCTCATCATAACAGTAACTATAATCAATTAACATATTATGTTTTACTTTTTATTAGAATGTTGAACCTACTGGTAGTGACGGAAACCTGGCCCCAACCTGGCTCATGTGGTAAAGTTGACTTTTTATTTGTATTCTGTACCTTTGCTGCTATCAAAACCTTTGCTCAAATCTTTGTGAATTATGCAATGTTCATTTCGTTTTATTTTGTAGAATTTTGATGAAATAATAGAATCACATTGTGTGATGACACTATCAGCAAAAAAGAAATTGGAGTGCATAGAAAACTCTCAGGTAATCCCTATAATTATTAATGTTTCACACATTCATATAACAATTTATTTGTGTATGCAATGTAGAAGTATTACACAAAATAATATTTGTTTGTATGACAAGCCACTTTTTGTCAAACGAAAAACGGAGGACTGAAAAAATCATACTAAATTATAATCGAGTAGCATAATTAATAAGCTTTCTAATAAGGTATATCACATTGCTGTTCAAATTTCTTCAGAATGAAGCTCCAGTTTTGATTGTCTCCTTTGCAAAATTAATCTTTCCAATCAAGTAATTGGTGTGCGTCAGGATTGCTCCGCCAAGTTATCAAATCAGAAAATGGTTTCAGCCAAAAATTTGTCGATATTTGTCAAAATCGAAAGAAACAAACCCCGTATTTGTCAAAGCAGAAATAAAGAAGTTATAAGCGTTTTAAGTTGGCCGCGCAATCCTGACGTCAAGGACTGCGCGGCCACGGAGATCTCAGCAACTACTTGGGATAGAGAAATAATTCCTTTTGTCAACTCAAGTCTGTATTTGTCAAGATTTGTCGAAAAATGAATCAAAGCTCTATATCAATATTATAATTAAATATTCGCCTTGAAAGTCATGGCCGCGCAGTCCTTGATTTGCTATTTTGTTTTTAGTATTTTTTTTATTAAAATTGAAGACTTCATATAGTATAGGAGTTAAAAGGAGAAAGGTCTTAATTTGTCGAAACTGACAAAAGCTTTAAAATACGACTAAAGTGTAATTAAACAGACGAAATCAATTTAAAACACAAAACTCGTGGCCGCGCAGTCCTGACGTTACTTTAAACCATGATATCTCAATAACTATAGTAGCTAGGATTTTGCTGTAGACGTCCATATAATCCTTATATTAACCCCATTAAAATGACATATCCTTTTACCCTCAACACTGTTTGGGACGCGAGTAATCTCAAGAATTATGTTACCCCATACAATGTTCTAGTAGAGTGACCATAATTTCGATTTGTTTTTAATCTTTGTCAAACTGGCTATGACAGCACAGTTCAAGGGCATTCTGTTCTGTTAGTCAAAAACTTAAATAAAATACTAAATAAGACGAAATAAAAAACTTGTTTAATATTTGAATATTTTTATTCATTGCACAAATATAAAGATTTCAAAAATCAACAAAATCATTATTCTTCAACTTTAAATGTTTTTCATCGGCTCTTACACCTCTACTAAAACATAAGTTAAAAAATGGATATATACAGAATCGTTTGTACTCTCTTCTAATTTACTCTTGTTATCGTCGTAACAAAGCATTCCGCTATTTCTTATAATATGACACTTATAATGCCCTATTGTTCCAAGTATTGGAGGAACATATTCTACGGCACCTAATAATTTATAAATGTTTTGTTTAATTATTATACTTTTAGGTACCTCATGTAAAAACACCATTTGCGTGCCATTTAAATCGAATGTAACAATTTTTGACAAGGTATAATGAAATAGAACTACTTCATTGCATTTTCTGCATTGCTTGTTTTCCCAATCATGAATAATAATAGAATCTTCCAAGTTACTGATGGTGGAAATATTAATTATATCTAAATTTAACGGTATAAACACATGTTTTCTTCTTGATGGGGTAGAATTTATGCATGCACTATTTGAACAGTTACTTACAGAAGAAGCACTAAAAATAATATCATTTAAGACGTGCTCATAAATAAATGCAGCGTTACATTCACAATCATAATGATTGTTTTTGAAATGTATCGAAGCAATTCTTATTCTTAATTTGTTTGCTTCTTCACTGTTATTATCAGAGTTACAGAGGATTTGTAAAAACGCTGTTATATCCCTATTTCTGCAATTATTGTCAAATAAATCGCGTATGCATGAATACTCTTTAAATCCGTGGGCCAATAAAAAAAATACGGAATCAAATGCACAAGTGTTTGTTAATTTAATATTTTTTTCAGATATATCTTGTACAGTAAAATTACTATTTTTTAAAAACATTATATTTACAGGTTTATTTGCAGAATCATCTTTAGGAACACCTTCGCCTCTCCAGTTTTCAACATACGTAGGAATTACTGAGAATACCGAATCATTTAAAAACGTTTTGGTTACACTAGGTTTTTCTTTTTTGCAGCATTTGTTTTCAAATGGTAACATTTTTCGCTTCCTAGTCTTACCTCGTTTTCTTTTAATGTTTTTCTCCTTTTTGTCTACAATGTCGGCGAAATTATTTAAACAATTTAAAGCAATTTTTATTTCACCTAATAAATAATCATAATGCATATTTAAATATTCATCAATGTTATATTTCTTCGACCTTGTTGTGAATAACAAATTTTTCATAGTTTTAAAATAGCTCTCTATAGCTAAAGATGTTGGTACTTTGTTTTGTGATTTATATAATGGGCACATAATATTACTCCAGAGGGGTAACTTTAGGAGTAACCGTTTGAGCGTTGTTATTAAATGAGGCATGTAGAAAGAGTTTTGTGATTCTGACGAACTTTTTGTTTTATCTAGGCTTTTTTCCCTCTCAACAATTTCATCAAACCATGAGAGCAAACCGTCATCATCGTCGAGGATTATGTTTTCGTGAATATTTTCCTTCTCATCGGTGTCTTCATTAGGTTCCGTATATGTAGTATTACCTAAGGTGCAACTTATTTTCTGAATATAAACAGAAACAGGGTTTTCTGGGTTATCGTATTCGGTTAGACATAGTCTTACAACATCAGTAATGAGAGTTTTAATTTGCTGAAACGATTCACATTCTTTCATATACAAAATGCAACGAACGTATAACATTTTAACATTTATATCCCTATTTTCAAAGCAACGTAAATTATAAATTGTTTTGATAAAATGACTTGTATCTAGCCTAATAAATACTTCAGGTAATGCATAATTGCGGCCACTTAAGACTAAAACAGATCGTTTAACATAATCTTTTATACTGCTAAACGTAGTAAATGCTGAAACATTAGCTGCAATTAATGCTGATGAGTCATCGGTAATAATTTCATGTGGCGGGCTCTTTACTTGAATTAACCATTTTTTTAACCACGCTGCAATTGAATCTTTATTGTGAGAATCGGTAACCATTTGAAAAATTGGAGTAGATTTAATTGAATCCGAAGCAATCATGCCAATATATACAAATAGTCGTTTTGTTAGTGTAGTTCCATCGGGAAGCTTTATAGCCTGAAAAAAAGATCCAGTTGCATCTACAGTAATGGTCACTTTAGAAAAACTATTACAATAGTTAGTATAGTACTCTATTTGCTGATCAGACCAATAATATAAATGAAAACACGGTATCAATGTCACTTCACGGATAAAGTTCTGTACCTCTTGAGTCATCATGAGTATACTTAAAATTGGGTGAGCATGAAGTCTCTTGCTTTGTCGTTTCTCATACTTGATCTGGCGGAGAGCTGCTAAACTTGGCAGCACTGGTGGGCAAACTTGATTTGGGTCTTTAATTAATTTGGCCGCAAGTTCTTTTTGTACGACTACGGCAGGCTTATACTGTAGAATTTTTGCTAATTTACCTCTTTTGTATGGAGTTAATTTTGATTTTTTTTTAGGATTGTGTGGTACATTCTCTTCCTTACAAGTAAGTATATCGCATGTAAATCTTACAGTTTTTTCAGAAATTGCTTCGGTTTTTATTATTGTTTCTCTTTGACATTGTGAGCACTTTCCAAATAACGAAATGTTATTTTCACCGTCAACTTTCTTATTTTTAAAGTTCCAAGTACATGGTAGCTTAGATAACTCCCAGAGCTTTTCTCTCAAAAAAGTCGCCCACTTAAACTTTGGTAGACTCCTGTATTTTTGGTGTGTCGATGAGGTCCTTATATCTCTTCTAGCATAATGTACCATCACGGGTTGAATTTTTTTCCATTCATGCTCGTCCATTGTAAAACTAAATGTTTTCACCTTGTCTTGATATGTCAGCGATAATGAAGCCACACTATGACGCGACGGTGAAGAAGATGAACTACTCTGAACTCGGGGTGAATAAAGGTTATCATCTTCATCATTTTGAAAATACTCGTCGTAGTGCCTTTTCAATGCTTTGTAGATTGCATAAGGAGCTATCGTATTATCTAACTCATTAGATATTGTTTTAAATACTGGATCATTATATTTAATACTGCGATTTCTGCATACATCTCCGTACTTAAGAAATATTTTTTTTAATTTTTCACTATTGACTTTTCCTTTGCGACCCGCTTTTATCTGAAAATTAAATTAAAAAGTATATTTTTAAATATCTATTTATTTATAACTGCTTTTTAATAATTTGAGATTACCAGGAGTTAAAAGTTGCGTCTGGTTTAGGCAAAACCTTAAACGCTCTATTTAGTTTTTAAATAGAGAGCCTGGGAAAGGTTTACCTTACCCAGGCTTTATTTATTATTATTAATTATATAAAACACAATAAATTCCATCCTTGTTCATTAAGGCCTAATTTGTTAGGACTTTATTCCGATCTACTTTTTAACTAGGTACCTATGTAAAAGTACTGACTACAGCAAAACTGGTAAAAGTTTTAACATGGTATGGTGGTAGATAACACAAAATAAATATCGTTAACAAATTTAATTCAAAAATAAATAACTCACCATATTGATTAATATCACGTAATTATTTATATCACGTTTAAATATACACTAAGTCTCTCACTGAATACACACTTATGTCCTTTTTATCGGAATATCACTGTCGGATCCACAACGTACAGCAGTAACAGTCCGTTGAGATATAATACTGGTATCATGACGATTCGACGCGAGCGCGGTGGTCCGCTGACCAGCAGTTGTGCGAATGAAAAGCAATATTAGAAAGAGAGCGCAATAGGCAAACTCGCGTCGATGCTCCTGTAGTGCGGCCGAAGAGACCAACTTAGAATAATGTTAAAATAGTAATTTTACTGATTTATCTGTAAAAAATATTAAATTTACTCGTGCATTTGATTCAGTGTTTTTTTTTACTGACCCTGGGAATAAAGAGTATTTATGTATACTCAATTTATTTGACAATAATCACAGAAATAACGATATAACAGCGTTATATTAACAGTGAAGAATCAAACAGATTAAGAATAAGAATTGCTTCGATATATTTTAAAATATATCATTATAATTGTGAATGTAACGCTGCATTTATTCTTGAGCACGTCTTAAATGATATTTTTTTTTAGTGCTTCTACTGTAAGTAATTGTTAAAATAGTGTATATCTATTTATAACGTTATTTTAGATATAATTAACATTTCCACGAGCAGTAACTTGCAAGATTCTATTAATATAATTCTGTACATTTTGTTTATAATGTATAAGAATATCTAAATATTAAAAAAGTTTTTTATCAGTTAACAATAGAAACCAGAACAGAAATGCGCTTAGACTGTATTGTCTTGAACTTATGGTCTTGAAATTATGGTCACTCTACTAGAACATTGTATGGGGTAACATAATTCTTGAGATTACTCGCGTCCCAAACAGTGTTGAGGGTAAAAGGATATGTCATTTTAATGGGGTTAATATAAGGATTATATGGACGTCTACAGCAAAATCCTAGCTACTATAGTTATTGAGATATCATGGTTTAAAGTAACGTCAGGACTGCGCGGCCACGAGTTTTGTGTTTTAAATTGATTTCGTCTGTTTAATTACACTTTAGTCGTATTTTAAAGCTTTTGTCAGTTTCGACAAATTAAGACCTTTCTCCTTTTAACTCCTATACTATATGAAGTCTTCAATTTTAATAAAAAAAATACTAAAAACAAAATAGCAAATCAAGGACTGCGCGGCCATGACTTTCAAGGCGAATATTTAATTATAATATTGATATAGAGCTTTGATTCATTTTTCGACAAATCTTGACAAATACAGACTTGAGTTGACAAAAGGAATTATTTCTCTATCCCAAGTAGTTGCTGAGATCTCCGTGGCCGCGCAGTCCTTGACGTCAGGATTGCGCGGCCAACTTAAAACGCTTATAACTTCTTTATTTCTGCTTTGACAAATACGGGGTTTGTTTCTTTCGATTTTGACAAATATCGACAAATTTTTGGCTGAAACCATTTTCTGATTTGATAACTTGGCGGAGCAATCCTGACGCACACAGTAATTGGTGTAAAATACAATCAGCTACTATACAAAACTGAAATGAGCTTTGGAAATCAATGAATTCAGGAAATATAACATATTTATTAAGTACAGGTAAAACATATTAATTGCCCCCCCTTTCAATCTAAATTTAATTTTATACAGTTTTTACTTATACCAAATATTATGAGTAAATCTTAAGTAGGATAGCTAGTGCAACATTTTGGTTTAACAATTTTTTAATTAAAGAGTTTGAAATAGATCAAATTAAAACGTAAACTTAAAAAAGTCATTTACTTGAATTGATACTAACTCCACTTATTACTTTTTACCCGTAAGCAGATGATATTATGTGTTTTATTAAGATTTATTCGAGAAGCAAAATGAAACTAATAAATAAATAATTATGATGATCATATTATTATGGTCTATTATTCATTTCTTTAATACTAATATTATATTATACACACATATAATAGAATAGAGTAAAAAGAATATAGTATATTTATATTTTTTACTACACTGACACACACACGGACTACACATACTGCAAGAACTGTTCACTAATTGGAGATAGAAACATTTGTCATTATTACCATGTGCTATCATCATAACTTTGGGGGTCCATATCTTCACTAACATGGATCCTAAAAAATGGCCTTCATTTTTTTTATAATCCTTGAATAAGAAACTTTTAACTAAGATGAAGTTTGCGATTAAAAACAATATTTTTTATATTTTTTAACAAACCGCCCAATTTGCACCAAATGATATAAACATACCTGCTGCTGCTAAATCACGACAGACATTTTGAACATGAAAAATAATAATTTAAATTTAAATGATGTTTGAATTAGTATGCCTCAAATTTGGTAAGACTGGTTGTCGCACTTTAGAGCTACTGACTACCCCAACACAACTGACAAATATCTACAAATGACAGGACCAACAGCATAATGCTTTCTGGCGCTAAATGGGAACTAAATGAATTAACAGAACAAGAACTACCAGTGGTTGACAGTAGAAAGTTAGACTTGAGTAACTCCGGAGCGATTCGTTCCGATGAACTGCTCAAACACAGTGAACGAACTGAACTCGTTCAGTACTGTGCGGAATTATCGTTCCACAGTTCACCGGCTCCGGCTCATTATAATCCCGCGTCTCTAGTCTAAGCCCGCGTCAGTGTCAGTGCTGCTATTTTAGCGCTTTCGGCGCTAGATCTAGCACTTTTTTGCAATGTTCAGCGGGCACTTGATAATTTTAGCGCCTAGCGGATAATTTAGCGCTTTCTTAATTTTTTATATGGCAGCACTATTTGTTCCGTGGAGAATAAAATTATTGTCTATGTTCAATTTTGTGCTCTATATGCCAGCTGGGTATGGCAATAGAGCACGGGGAATCCCATGAACATTAAGTACGGTTTGTTTCATGTTTGGTTGATTGACTTTGCTTCTTTCATTTTCATTCTGTCTATGTGACCGCACTGAAGTTCAAGTTAAGAAATAACGTTTTAAGCACTGATTTTATTAAGTAGTTACTTTTGCGAGTGTTCCATAGTGTTGTGTTGGTTAACTCTTTTGAAATGGATGTACCATTATCAAAAAAAACTGTGTACAAACAAAGATACAAAGTCGAATGGGAGAAATCGCCCAACTTTAAACAATGGTTGAAACCTGTGCCTGGATTTTCTTGCCAAATTAAGCGATATCCAGAGACATTGTGATTCAATTCATCACAAGAAGCAGGCGAAACCTTTCTTGGACAAAAAACAAACACAAATCTCTTCAATGCTGCAAAAACCCGTCGATAAGCTCTGTGTTGAGGCTGAAGGTGCTCTCTCAATGTATGTTGCAGAACACACAGCTATACAAGCAATTGATCACCTCACCGAATTGTGTAAAAATAAATTTTCGGATTCTAAGGCTACTACAGAAATGAAATTGCACCGAACGAAATGTACAGCAATAATTCAGGAAGTATTAGCACCTCATTTTAAAGATTCTTTGATAAATGATATTGGTGATAATTCGTATAGCTTGATTATAGATGAATCTACTGATGTTTCTGTTCGAAAATATCTCGGTATTGTTGTTAAATATTTTAGCAGCAGTCGCAACGAAATAGTTTCCACATTCTTAGGGCTGATTGAATTGGAATCTGCAGATGCCGAAGGAATAGTTTCGGCGTTAATAGCACAACTTGAAGCTTTTAAACTTGATAAAAGCAAGTTAATTGGAATCGGAACGGATAATGCTTCGGTTATGACTGGGGTAAACGCAGGTGTCCATAAAATATTACAGGAAAGGTATGCTTTACCCAATCTAGTGTTGATAAGATGTGTCTGCCATTCGATTCAATTGGCGGTATCACATGCGTCATGTGAGACTATACCAAGAAATATAGAATTTATGATAAGAGAAACTCACAATTGGTTCAAGATTTCACCGAAACGAAAAAACGAATATAAAAAATTATATGAAGCGATAAACTGTGGAGAGGAGCCACTTAAGATCTTAAAAGCTTGTGATACACGATGGCTGTCAATTGAACCCGCGGTAACTAGAATCTTAAGTCAATGGATAGAACTAAAATTACACTTTCAATTAATGAGAACTCGTGAAAATTGCTACCAAGCCGAATTATTATATAACATGTACAACGATGAAAGAAACAAAATTTATTTGCAGTTTTTGTGTGGAATACTTAATAATTTACAAGGGGCAATAAAAACTTTTGAAAACAAAACTTCTGACCCATGTCTGCTCTACAATACGCTACATGATTTGATACGAAACATGTGCACGAAAATAATAATAGTGCAACCGAGAATGCAATTCGAAAGCATTAATGTGAAAGAACATCTATCTATGTCACCATACCTTGGTTATTTATTTGAGAAAGAGATGAACGAGTCTTCATTAAATGAGGATGAAAAAAATGCAATGAAGAAGAGGTGCGTTGATTTTATTATTAAACTAATAAATCAGCTGCAACAAAGATTGCCTGAAAATTTAAAACTACTTAAAAACTCTATGGCATTATCTGTTACCGTCATTTTAAAACCAAACAGAAATATTGATAACTTTATACAAGTTTTGGAAAGTCTGGGTTACACAGAAAATATGGATAATGTTATTCAGCAGTGGCAAACTGTTATCCTACAGAACTGGGAAAATACCAAAGATACGGTGAAGTTCTGGACAGAAGTTCAACAGTCGAGGGACGCAGCTGGCTGTTGTCCATATAAAGACTTATTCGATGTCGCGACAAAAATAATGAGTTTGCCACATTCAAATGCTGATATTGAGCGAGTGTTCAGCTTAATGAATGTGGTTAAAAGCAAGTTGCGAAATGCATTGCATTTAAAAACTATTAACGCCATCCTATTAATAAGAACAGGATTAACCGCGATTAACAGCAACTGTTACAATTATCAACTACCAGCTGATATTTTAAGTAAGATAGGATCATCCGAAAAATATAAAGTAAATACTACTGAACCTAACCAGCCTGGACCCTCGAGTTCAGCTATGATGGAAGAAGAATTTTAATTTTTTGTTTTGTTTTTTACTTTAAGTTGATTTTATTATACCCAAACTGTAGGTATAGAATAATATTATTATGTTTTCTATCCTAAATTTTATTATTGTAATAAAAAGTTGTTTTTCACTACAATCACTTCATATTTTATTTTATTTTTGTCGTGCGTATGACGCTTTTTCCACGATCAGTGTCACAGATGATATGTCCAAGGAGATTACACAATCTACCATACTAAACACATAGAGCAAAACAACGGAGGCGTAAACGAGATGCGTTTATACAAGTCGCAATCTGCGTTTCGCTTCCAAAACTTTATCAGAATTGTTTTAAGAGCTCATGGTTACAGCCCATGTTTAGTATGGGAGATTATTTAATCACACTGATCGTCTAAAAAGCGCCTCAGTTAAAAGTTCGAATTTAGCGCTTTATTGACTCGTTTGAGCCGATTTAGCGCTTTAATGGCTCGTGAATATATTCGAATGTAGCGCTTAGCGCACCGCTGTCAGCGCTGATTAGATTTTTTCATCTGGCAGCACTGGTCAGTGTGTGTAGGTAGGTAGGAACGAGAGCCCTTTGTTGTATACGTCACGTCACCAACTCAACTCACCACATGCACTTAGCAAGATCTGATTCGTTATCGCATTTACACACACTGACAATTATTGTTTAGCTTTCTTAGTATTCGATATTCTAGAGACGTTAACTATTTTGGTCTCTATTTCATAAAGCATTAGGTTTATTTTAGATTGACATTCTATTTTATGCAACTTTGTTTACGTTATGAGGTCGTATTTTTTAAATTGGTTAGAGCAAAGAGTATAATAATATTGGGTTAGAGAGTCGTATTGCGTTGAGTGAGTGACATCTTATTGTGCCTACTTTTTGTTTTTTAAATATAATGACTTCTAAACGTAAACGTAGTGATATTTGGGGACATTTTAAGGAAATAGAACCAAAAAAAAGCAACATGTGATTATTGCAGTGCAAAATTAAGTATTACGTCTGGAAATACAAGTAATTTGTCGCGCCATATGACCAGGAAACATCCTACAATACCTATCGTTTTGGAAAGGCAAGTTGAAATAAATACTTTAAGATCTAATACTGACCCATCAACTTCTGCTGACCAACAACAAACATCGCAACAAACATCGCAACAAACATCGCAACAACCATCGCAACAAAATATTTCTGATTTTATCATCAGAAAAAGACCTATTTCCGTACAAAGATCGCAGGTTATAGATAAGCAATTGGTGAAGTGGATATCGAAAGGCCAACATTCTCTACGTGTCGTTGACGAACCAGAGTTTAAAATATTATTACAAATGGTGTCTCAAACTCCAGGCTACAGTTTACCTGCTAGGAAAACGCTCTCAAAAAGTTTGATTCCAAAAATTTATAATGAGACCGTAGAGTTGATGAAGAGCAAGCTTGCCTTTGCCAAAGCAGTTTCTGTAACAACTGATGGTTATTGGTTGGACATCAGACTACACAAAAGATAGTTACATTGCAGTGACAGCCCACTATTTAAATGAAGATATGGAGCTGTCTTCATATCTGTTAGAGTGTGTACAATATGGAGACAGACACACTAGTGAAAACTTATCTGAATTTTTGAAAGATTGTTTTCGGCGCTGGGACATAGATTATAAAGTAAGTGCAGTGGTGTCGGATAATGCGGCAAACATAACTGCCGCAATACGTTTAGGTGGGTGGAGGCATGTTGGATGTTTCGCACACCAAATCAATCTAGTTGCTAGGAAAGGTTTAGAAGAGATCTTACCTATAATTGAAAAAGTTAAAAAAATTGTTGAATTTTACAAAAGGAGCACTGTAGCTAAATATAAATTGATTGAAGTCCAAAAACAGTTAAACATTCCAGAATTAATGTTAAAACAGGATGTTGAAACTCGCTGGAATTCCACGTTCCAAATGTTGGACCGTTTAATAAAAATTAAGGAAGCCGTTGTCTCAGCGACATTTTCGCTAAGGAGTGACTTATTAATAAATTCTGAAGAATTTGTAAGTATTGAACAAATACTGCCAATTTTAAAACCATTCAATGACATAACAACAGAAATTTCTGCTGAGAAAGCAGTTACTTTATCTAAGGTTATTGTTTACTGCAAAATTATGATAAACCACATTACAAAACATCATGCACCTCCAGTAATTTCAACATATTTGGAACCAGTACAACAACTAATTAAAAAACTTCATGTTGAAATTTATAAGAGATTTGGTGACATCGAGTCTTCAGTTTTACACTCTGAAGCCACGGTTCTTGATCCCAGGTTCAAAAAGATCGGATTCAACTCTATTACTAAATATGAAAACGCGGTGAGTGAAATTAGAAGAAGAACTACTGCTATCGCCAGCGTCACTGTTGCTAGTGATGATAATGTTTCCCAATCCTCTCACCCCGTTAATATCACCGAAGTAAATGATGATCTTTGGTCCGAAATCGATAAAGAAATTAAGAAAACGGTACCACAAAACTCTACAGCTCAAGCCAGTATTGAAGTGGACCGATATTTGAAAGAAGATTTAATACCTCGAAAATCAGATCCATTGAAATGGTGGTACGACCGCAGAAATGTGTATCCTAATTTGTACCAACATATGTTAAAAAGACTATGTATACCCGCTACCTCCGTGCCATGCGAAAGAATCTTTTCAAAGGCTGGCGATATTTTAAGAGCACGTCGATCATTGTTAAAGCCTGAAAAGGTATCACAATTGCTGTGTTTGCATGGAAACATGTGATTATGATTAGAGAAGACATAAAAAAAAGAAGCCTGAAAACAAAAAAAAAGTAATTAGAGTTGATTTTTAATACGCCTTTTAAAATTAAAAGTAGGTTTAATACTAATTCATATTAAACATGTGATTAGAGAAATCAAAAAAAAAACAAAACACAAAAAAATAATATTGTAAATAGAGTTGATTTTTAAATACGCCTTTTAAAGTGAAAAGTAGGTTTTATTAATTCATACTAGTCACTTTAACTGTCAGTCCTAAGCCTGAAGAAAGTATGAAGGGAAATCTAATCTATTTAATAACTGAATTTCATAGGTGACGTATCTTATTGTTATAGTTCACATAGTTTATGAACGAATAGCTAAACAAGTTCCAAATCCGGACTCTGTCGAAAACATGTCTATGCCACAGTTCATTTCGCTCTCTGACTGAATCAGTAGTACTGTACTATACCAAGTCAAGGAGCGAAATGAACTGTGGAACGAGTTCACTTCACGGAACGAGATTTGATGATCTAGATCCATTAAGTGAACGACAATGCCCAAGGCTATAGAAAGTATAACCTAGACATTTAGTGTGACTTTTAAGAAAAATCTTTTATTGTAGATGTAGAGTATCTATATATCAAGTTTACCTTACAACTTCAAGAGATCAAACAATTAATACATTTAAGACATTTTGAAACAAAAATATTCATTAAAGTCTTTTGGTTCCATTCCACCATTTTATTTTTGAAGTTCCATTACTTCTGAAATCTTCTAATCTTTTGATATCTTTGTTGCTCATGTCCCTAAGCAAACACTCTCACACTCCCCTACTATGGTTATAGAACAGCATTATCTAGTCAGTGGGTAGTCTTAGAATGCCTAGCATTTTCCCAACTCATAACTCATTAGGCTTGTCAGGTTCCAGTCTAACAGGACACCAGTATTTTACATGGAGCGACTGCCATGCCTTTGCCTGGATATATTACGATCGAAGCTAAACAAAACCAATTCAATACTTTGCAAGGACAAAAATGTTCGGTCAGAGCGGTGTCTTTTTGATTCGAATTCCACTTATTTTACCATTTTATTACCAGAAAAGTATCCACGAATTCTACAATTTTAGCCCAATTCAACAACTATGTAAAGAGTGTTTATAAAAAATAAACTATAGAAGACGGCGGGAATCGATATACAATCCAATCAACAAGCAATGCACAAGACACTTAAAAGATAGTGTAGTGACAACTGACAATCGAAAACGTTGTAGGCTAATTTGCTAAACGACACGGAACACAAAAGGGGTTTATAATAATTAATATTAAACGTTATTTATCTATGAAAAGCCTAACGGCAGATTGAGAGAGTATCAATTTGCATTCTATGAGAGAAGATAAACAGCAACGCGTCAACGCTTTAGCTAAATAAATGTGTAAGTACCCATTTTTACAGCTAGTGTCAGTGTCACTGTCAGGTAACTTGAGTAAGCCATAGAGTATAGAGTAGAATACCCTTATACCAATGGGGTCATGGGGTGACCAAAACAGATTATTTTCTGCATATCTATCCACCCACAGCAAAGAGATTTACGTCTTTGCGACCAAAGAAGAAATAACCCTATAGTTGGCGAATGGCCGAAGTACATTTTCCATAACACGTATCGTCTACGACGCGCGACGTTACGACGAGTAGTTCATTCGCCGACAGACTGTTGTGTATCGTTTTATGTCGCAAACAATGTGCTCTCTAAAAATGGTCAATGAGTCACAACAACACATCAAAATATTGCTATAAAAGTTACTGCATTAAATGCAAACTACTCGTGCAAATAATAATAGATTTGTTAATAAATAAAATTTGATTTATAAAGTGGTTTGCACTTATTATTTCGACTCGCAGCTCGCAGCGCGACGTCACACTTTAGTCGGATTTTGCCGCGGAGGCCTTACTTTAACGTTTAATATCTCAGTAATTTTTGAAGATAAGAAAAAAAAGCAGATACTTCTTTCTCGAGTTACCTATTTTTTAGAAATGCTGATAACAAAAAATATTTGTGTAAAACACGACAAAATATCAAATGTGTATGACGTTAAGATAATAGTAAGGTTCTTTTCTGCATTTATCGTTATTGCAACTCGTAATTCAATATTTTCTCAATGGGTGCAAAACTGCCTTTTTATCCCTCCAGATGCTGCATGATCGACTTTGCCAAATTTTGTCCTGTCACCTCTCAAAATCCATAATAATTTACGATTTCTAAGTTAACATCATCATCATCATCATCACAATCATCATTCTGCTGGCCATATCCCAGTAAACAAATATATAAAATAATTAATTATAAAAATGACACAGTGCTGTGCTCCATACTGCAAAAATAAAGGGAAACATACACATATTATATTTCTTAGGGATTCAAAACAGCGACAAACAGCAATAATGTAGACAACTTTTTTCATCAGAGCCTTGTATTGGTCCTGTATGTATGTGTTTGCACCCTCCATGCATACCATGTAGACAAAAAAAAAAAATCTTCTCGATGCGGCTAACCTCTGAAGTAGATCCGTAAGAGCGCAAATTTTTTTAACAAATGGTAGTCATCAGTTCGGAACTTTTAAATGGAAAATCTAATCAAAAAATATCTCTGTGAAACGAAACCCTCCTTCTTCACGTCGTTCCTTGCAAGATACCCGGAGCGACCGGTGCCTGTTGTTGCAAGGCCCCGCCAGTACCGTTTGACTGAAGAGTCTCGCTCACGAGAACATCTATAAGGCAAACTCAACCTGCCTTCTATCCGCGTTCATCAGTTGTACTAATGATAAAAACGCTTTTTCCGGGCCCTGCATGGGCCCGTAGACCTATCAGCGTCCGTAGCTGGCTACGTTCCGGGGATCTCTTCGGAGAAACCGAAGGTTTTGTCTGTGCAATTATGGATGAAGTTATGATGACGAATAACTACCGGAGATTTATTGTGAAGGACGGTACGGTTGACATAATTATGTCGGGCAAGCCAACGTCCAGGTGAATCAATCCGTCACATTATCTCCAGGTGTTCTCGTCCGGCTTACGGAGAGTACTTGCTTAGACACAATCTTGTAGCCAGGATTATCCATCAGCAACTTGCTTTAAAATACAACCTTGTGGAATCGGTAGTGCCGTACTATAAGTATGTGCCCGACCCAGTTCTCGAAAATGGCAGTATCACATTATACTGGGTTCGATCCATCATCACTGACGACTATTGTAGCCAATAAGCCTGATTTAGTGGTGGTGGATCGATCAGAGCGGCGCGCAATGATTGTTGACATAACGGTCCCACATGATGAGAACGTCGTGAAAGCCGAGAAAGATAAGCAAATCAAGTATCATGACTTGGCTCGCGAGGTTGTCGACATGTGGGATGTGAGCTCAGCGATCATTGTGCCGATAGTTGTATCAGCCCATGGCTTAATTGCCAAGAGCCTCGACCAATACCTGAGGAGGCTCTCGTTAGGCAGCTGGATCAAGGGCTTGATTCAGAAAGCGCTACTCCTGGACACGGCTCGTATTGTTAGGAGGTTCCTCTCTCTGGAGCCCTGACCACCGCTAGCGTGGACCCTGTTCCCGATACCGGTGGGCTACTATTCTTTTTTATATTTTTAAATGTTTTATATTATTTTGTACAGGAATATTTAAACATGTAATTTATATGTACGAATAAAGAAAATGATAAAATCAATGTTATATCCTTATTGTGGAAAAAATTATGATACCTACTGCACAAGCATTAAACGCTCGTCGTGATTTTGTAGTATGAAAATCCTCTGGCTTAAAATGGAGACTGCACAACACAGAACTTTTGGTTATGTTTTGAAATTCGGGAATCACATTCAACCATTTTTGCCTTCTTTGGATGCAAAGCTGTAACAAACAAAAATAATAATATTTCAATAATGTGATACATAGGTACAAATTATATTTCTCAAGCGAATAATGAAAATTAAAAATGAAAAATACACGAAAGCATTAGTCTTTGGTCTGCAAAACGTCTAAGACATGGTCACACTAATCATTGTTAGTAAACAAAATCTATAATATTCCTTACCTGTGAAATAAAATGCCACAACCACCATATGATTCACTTTTACATGACGTGATATAACACTTTTTAACCATTTTCACAGTAAAAATAAAAAAGACAACTATTAACATGTCTAAAATGCAACACCATTGATGACAGATTTTAGTGTTACCATAATGCATTTATAATAGCTTCCAAATAATCATGCTAATATTTAATTTTACTTAAAATAAATAAATTTGTATTATGCACAGATTGTAAACCTATAAAAGAAAATAATAAAAACTTTTCTTAAAGCTAAAAATATATATACGTAACTTATTTTACTTGTAGTGTGAGGTGACTGCCGGTGTGATATTTTCTACCATCTTTAAGATTTTTATCAGTTGGCAATTGAGTGAAAAGGACAAAGGGCTCCCTTATTGCTATCTCTCTCGCCTCGGTTATAATAGCTTAACAAAAATAAACCTACGGCGTGTGTATTATGGTTCATTTTTGTATGTTACGAATTTCGGAGAACTCAGTCCTGTTTGTATACTAAGTCCATACGTAAAAATATGAGAAATAAATAAATGTCAGATCCAATCAATTATTGTCAAAGGCAAAAAGCTAAATAAAATCAATAAAAAACGCAGACCACACCGCCAGCTAGCGAGTTGGGCGAGCATCGTTTCACTTCTTTTCATACATACTTTGATTCACACCGCGAACTACAGAGATAAGCTACATCAGTGATACAAACGATGCGAACGAAATATCCGACAATGCCAACAATGCTTTCGTTCACCTCGTTAGCGTAGATTATAGTTGTTGAAGTTAAGTAAAAGTTTTAGTTAAAATTATGAGACGCTATCACCACGCACGCTGCTGTAAAAAAAATATGAACCATAAATACATCACTTGTCGAGTTGCCATGCAAATGTACTTAGTAGATATTAGTTCCATGCACAGAAACCACAAATGCAAGTTCTTTTAAATAAGGAACTTCCTTGGCACAGTGACATTGGCCACAGACTAATCTAATGCATGTCTATGGACTAATGCGATACATTGTCGGTGAGAGGTATGTGACAGCTGTCATCTGTGCTGTGCTGTGCTGTGTTGAGCAGTAAATAAGTTCCAGGGTGCTGGTGCTAGGCTGGCAGTGCTAGCACCAGTCACCAGTAACATCTTGTGAGACCCGCTAGCACTGCTACTACTGCCAGCGGGTCTCACGAGAGGTTAGGCATAGGCTGCCGGAATTTTTGTTTTTGGTGGAATGAGATCATGAATCAATCTTTCATGATCACGTTGTCATATTGTTAGTTCGTAGAATTGAGAAGACGCCGAATATAAGGATTACATTTGGGCTTTGTGCGGTTGTTTAAAAAAAAAAACAATATTATAGCATTAAAAAACTTCTGAGAGTAAAGAGGTTTGGTGTCATTAGGTTTGGTCTATGGTTTGGGCATCATAAAATTCGCATGAAGATAGGGTTAGTTCCTGAAATGTGGTTATTGCTGTAAGACTATAGTGTGTGTGGTTATTGCTGTAAGACTATAGTGTGTGTGGTTATTGCTGTAAGACTAGTACAACACTTGTTATTTCGAGTTTTGTTATGAAATGGGTGTAATAATGTTTCTCATGTACTGTTCTTAGGGCTTTTTATAAATCAAATCTAAAATGATTTACTTAATCTGGGCTGAGAATCTGCACTTTCGCCCTTCACCACTTTTTAAGTTAGCTGGATAGCAAATGTGGTTGAACAAACTCCCTATCCACACATTTGTTGGTTAAATACTGCTAAGTCAAAATTTTTTAAATATTTTTTGGCATGCTACAGTAGTTTCTTTTGTATGGAATTATTTTTGTACAACATATTTGCTAGTATGTACTATTTGTGTCTGTGAGCATTGTGTGTAGTGAGTCCAATAAAAAGTTTTAAAGGAGTGGTTGGTAAGCATTTCAGGTTGTTTTCTTATTTTTGGATAGCAGACTGTTTCGGCTGCAATATTTAGAAAATCATATTGTTTTGTGGTTACTAGGTAATGGAATACAAATAAATAAAAAACATGCACACAATTATGGTGAACAAGGATAGCAACAAACTCAACAACCTAATCAACCCTCAATCTCAGCAACCTGCAGCAAGCTGCATGCTTTATGTCAATTGGCTAACTGTAATATGATCCTGAATGATCTGGAGCATGTACAGTGAGAGTTTAGTAAGATTTGCACAACTTTTATTTTGACCTGGAAGGGACTTGCAGGTTGACCAACCAATATTTAAAAAGCAAAAGTTGAGGTCATCAGAGGTAACTATTTTATTATCAACAGACTTCTTGATAAATTCTTTCCTCTCTGCATAAATTACAATTTGGATTGTTTTTTTGTTGCACTGCACTGTGCCTATAGAGTGAATACCAAGTTTGGCTAGGTAATATACCAAAGGGACAGAGGTATAAAAGTTGTCAAAATAAACAATGTGGTTTAGCATCCTAGAGATTCCTCATAGTAATCGGACTACAATATTCCCAGAGGAACCTAGGTCAGGTTCATTACCCAATCTATTTGTTTTTGGCCAGAATAAATCTCAAACTTGAGTCGTATAGAATCAAAGACAATACAAAAAAAACATTTTTCTGCTTTATTTTTTTTAGAAATTATTCAGGAAGGACTCTGCAATGACAGACTTAACATGTTGAGCGCCATGTGTATCTTTCTGGAAACACAAAGTACCACCTTTAGAGCCCGCATGTTTCGACTTTTTTTGACTTTTCCGTCTGGGTCAGGTAATCACAACGGAATGTGTCACACTGGAAAATATTTTGGAGTTTAAATAAATTTAATATGAGGCAAAGAATCGTAGAATGACTGACAATCTACCGGCAGTAAAGATTTCAATTCTTGAAGATGTTTATATTTAGAGTCGGGAATCGGTATCTGCTTAGTGTGTAATGATTCATAATGTTCTATAACAGGAAGTCTTTTTGGTCTCTGAGGAAGTTCCGTCCATTCAGAGTTATAATGAAGTTTTACTCTAATCAATCCATCTGGTAGGTAAGCAATAGCTTTAATGTCGGTCACTTTAGGGTCACCGGCTTTTCTACCTGGTCTTATCGAAGAGTATCAGCACATTTGAGGATCTCCATAGTTAAGGAAAAAGTTATAGTCCAGGAAACACGTCTCGTACGAAAACGGTTTAATTCTTGCTTCTTTTGTAACTGTTACATAATCGCTCGGTAAGTTTATTATCCTATTTTTAAGCTTCCTTTCAATACAACTATGTACCGAATCCCCCTCCATTTGGGTATGTCCTACTTCTAAAAACTTTTGGTACACACCCACGTTACGGCGTATTGAAAAATTAAGTAAAGCATTAGCTAGAACATTTTTTCGATTTTGTGCAGCACAACCATCTGAGTATATTATAATAGTAATATTTTCCGAAAGACAGTGCTTTTCTAAATAATCTATAAGCATGGTCGCAAACGTAGAAGATGTCAAATCGGCTTCAGTTTCCGCAAACCAATAGCACGTAGCATGGTGAGTTGCCACATTATAGACGGAGTAATTATGCAGAGCCAATTTGGTTTTATAATATACTGCACTAGCAGTCAAAAACGGACACACTTTTACAGCTTGCAGGTCAACATTTAAAACTATACATTTACGTTTTAACGCGTCCTTCTTGTCCTTTTCTTTTTCCTGTCTAGCAGTATTTTTCCTCAAAATATGCTGCTGAAAATCATCTTCACTTAAATTTCCGTTTTGATAGGTCAAACAGGTGTCGCACATGTCTTTTTTTAATTAATGTATTGCAATATTTTTATTATAGAAAATTATATCAAACTTTTTTATTGAAAATGGTCTAGAATTCTTATCATTGCAGAACTGCTTATAAACCTTGTATAAATGGGACTTATTTAAAAAAATTGGCTCTATGAAAAGTTTACTAGTTACTACTTTCTGTTATAATGTGACGGTAGTTTAGGGATAGGAATCAAAGAATTCGTTTATTATTACATCTTGTGCTGTCCGACTTTCACGTGGTGTTATATTCCTGGCTCTACATTCATTTTCTCGAGAGGGAAGTACCTATTCCAGATCAACTCTTCTTCGCCCATGATTGGACTGTGAATGTACCGAGACAAAGGGTGTTTATGAACATTTTTCTGCACACTGGAATTTTTTCTGTCATATTATCTTTAGTTAGTGGCAAGTAATATTTTAACGTGCCTCCACGACGCGACGGGCCTGAAGTGGTTACTCGTTTTTTACCAACAACAGTTACATTATTGCGCACGTAAATTTTACGTTGTGACCAATCCATAGATTTCCAAAAAGCCTCAAAGATGTTATTACGGTCGTCTTCAGTAAATTCATCACAGCGGCGTACTGCAGATTTTTTACAGAAATCAGACGTGCATGGAAGTTCCATTGCTCTTGCAGGTCTGTTCTTATTATGCTGAACCTTTTCACCTTTTGAAGCATCATAGCCTAAATAAGCCTTGCCTTCCATCCGAAGCCTTTTGTTGAGGTTCTTTTTCCATTGTTCAGGATCAGCTTTTTTTCTCCTTCTTCTGCCATCAGACATATCGCCATAAAATACTTCTGTGTTACTTTGCAGCTCTTGTACTGTATTCTCTTCGTCACTCAGGGAACTGTCAGACTCAGAAGACGAACTATCCGAATCGGGCGCCGAATGTAGTGAATTTTCGGCTTCAGATAGTTCGTCTTCCTTAGCTGACATGTCAGCATCAGCGTCGGCTCTTTGCTGCTCAAATCCTAAATCTGTAGGCTGAATTAGTGAGGCATCGATTGCTAATGGCATCTCAGTAGAAGGTTTTATAGTTCCTGAAGTACTTTCTAACGTGAGTTCTAAAAAGTTTGCATGTATTTGTGAAGAATTGGCAAAGGGAATATTGTTGATAACTGAATGTTCTATGTTAGAGATCTGCAGTGAATCAGAAGTGATGGCGAATTGGTCTATAAACTCTATCTGCACAGGAATTAGAGGAGCAGTCGGCGAAGGTATTATGGAATCTTGTACCGCTTGGTTCTCATTTTGTTTAGTGTCTGCATCTTGTTTTTCTGACTCCAAACAAAGTTTGACCAAGTTTCTTGACCGGTGGGAAGTCATTCTGAAATTAGTAAAACACTTATCATAAACCACTTCTTTAATAAATTCATAAATATTAGAGTATTATAACTCCTAAGTGCTATTACACCGTGTTAGGGTAGCGAGCGATAGCGAAATATGTTTACAACTAATAACTTCTATCTACGTAGTTTTAGTTTACAGCTGACTTCTTCTTAATAAACAGTCAATATTACACAAACAACATTACAATTATACTAACATAATTCGTCGCTTAAGTTCTAACACCGCGGAAGTCAAAATACGCACTTTTCAGGAGAGCAAAAAATCCGTTTTATTTAGCCTCAAACAACTGTTCATATTTAGGTTTATTCAATATAGAAATTAAAATATGTTTAATTCATGTAGACACATCCAATTTTAAAACAAAATTAGTTTATATATTTTTTTTATGACTTACGCGGTGTTGCCTTATTTTTTTTAGATATAGGAGGGACTTACGGTTAACAAATGAATTGAAACACGATTATAATTGAAGTAGTTTTAATTAAAAATGTTTAGACATTTTTAGCAGGTTTTATTATATAGTCTAATCAAAAATTGCACATAAAAATAACATCGAGAAAAAAAACAATAAACCTCTTAAACAATTTAAAATTCTTACAAAACAATCAGTCCTTTTAAGTTATTATTAGAATTCAGTCTCAGAGAGTCATCACTAAAGTCTTTTAAAAAATCAACAAAATAATATCAAAAGTAAGGTGTTATCTAACCTTAAATAAAAATAATATGACTTATTCATAATCCTTATAAAATGATAAGTGGTCTGAGATCTTAATGAGGTAGAGTATCGTAAAAACTGTGACAGTCAGAAGGGATGACTGCCTTTAATTCTTGTAGATGTTTCCATTTATTTTCATTTACTTTTAGGTAACTACTATAAAGCTTAGGCCTTGGGCCCTGTCGCTTTTGGTTTGGCTTAAATCTTCTAGGTAATTCTTCATACTCATCACTAAAATTTAATTTATATCTAATTAAACCAGCAGGACTATATTCCAATGCTCTTATATCTGTCACCGTAGGATCTTTAGCAATTCTACCAGGACGAATCGATTCATACAAAAATTCTTTTTTATTGGAATAATCTTCAAAAAAATCGTAATTTAAAAAGTAGACGTGGAAGGGTTGTTTAGGTCTAGCTTCTTTAGAAATCGCCGCGTACTGTGAGGGTAAGTAAATTTCCTTGTTTTTGATTTTGCATTCTATTGCACTGTGACAAGAGTCACATTCCATTTGCGTGTGACCTTTCTCTAGGAACTTCTGAGTTATTACGACTTTGTACTCCATAGCTAATTCCAAGAGAGCATTGGATAATATAGCGTTTCTGTTTTGTGCCGTACAACCGTCAGAAAATAAGACAATCGGCATAAGTTTTTCTTGAAGAATTTTCTTCAGACAATCAATAATACACGATACAAAAACAGAGGCCACCAAACCTGCATTGTGTTCATCAAACCAGTAGCAATAAACGTCTTTTGTAGCCAGATTAAACATAGTGAAATTGTGTACACACAATTTCGTCTTATAATATAATGCACTAGCATTTAACTTAGGACACAACTTTACAGATTGAAGATCATGCGTAAATAGATGTACTTCTCCTGCCAGTGCTCGTGTCTTGTCCTTTGTCTTCTCTTCTCTAGCTAAGTCCTTAAGATTAATGTGGTTTCGATAGGTATTTTCGTTAATGTTTCCTGCTTTAAAAGCGCAACATGTGTCGCACTGGTCTTTCTTCGGTTGAAATAAACTTAGATTTTGTTCTGAAAATATTTGATCAAAAGACCAGCGGCTGACAGCTTGCTTATTTTCTTCAGAACACCTTTTACAATAAAGATTGTAAAGGTTATTTTTATTTTCTATAATAGGCTCTAAATATTGCCTGGTTGTAGTAGCTCGACAGTAGTGCGAGGGCATTTTAGGCAAACTATTAAAAAAGTCCTTTAGAAAAGAAATATCGTCTTTCTTTGAGTGTCCTTCTACAACTTTGTGAGTAAGCTGCGACTTTTTTGCCATCCCAGAATCCGACATTGATAACCAATATCGCACTGTCCACTCTTTAATGCCAAAGGTATTTAGAAAAGTATGCTGACATACCTGAACACGCCCATCTGAAGTAGTTAAAAAATATTGTTTGCTCTCACCACGTCTAGAGTCTGAAGACTGTACTTGTTTTTTTGGGCATATTTCAACATGCGAAATAATGTATTGCTTTCGCTGATCCCACGTCATTTTTTTCCAGTAATTTGTGAAGAGTAGTTTTCGCTCTTCCTCTGCTATACTATTACAGGCTCGCAACTTAGATTTCTTACAGAATTCAGAAGTGCATGCACTGCCTATTTGACGGGCTGGCCTCATTGTATCATGAAGAACCTTAAACTTTTTCTCCTTACTATCGCGGCGATATCCTAAATATTCATTCCCTTCCATTCTTAGAACTTTGCTAGAATTTTTGGTCCATTTTTTCTTGTTCGCACATCCTTTTGAGCACCTCTTTCTGCAAGCACTAAGATCGCCGTATTCTTCAATCTCATCAGTACTTGGTATCGTGTTTACAATTTCACCCTGTACAGACGATAGTCTAATTTCTTCTTCTTGCAATTCGTTGGAGCAGAGAAGAGACGTAGGCTCACACTCCGTTGATATAGCTTCTACAGGCTCAAGAAATGACATATCAACTGGCGGCGTCGACAAAGATACAGAATCAACGGATACAACTTTCGATATTTCAACCGTTGTGGACATACATGAGGAGGTTACATCAACTGTTGCAGTATTGAATACATTATACGTTTGGAGGTGCGGTTCAGTTGCATCTCCAATGGCCAAAAACTCAGAGAGACCTTTATACGACTCTGGTACATCTGTCAGTGCAGACATAGGTGTATGAGGCAAGGAGGGTAGAGAAAGGTAGTTGCTGTAAATTTCAAGAGGCTGTGTTAAAGGAGGTGCGTGAATTTCAGACTGTATCTCTTCAGCTGCTAATATGACGGGCAGATTATTTATGTCAATATTTTCAATATTCATTGTTTGTCATTTAACCTTCTTTTGTAATTTTATGCCTAGTTCATTGCACAAGTGAAGAACGTCTTCATCATCACTGGATTGATCCATGGTGTTTAATCCCTACAAGATAAAAATAATAGGTATTAAAATCAGCATAAAACACCGCGCAAGTCATTTTACAAGTTGATTGTAACACCGCGTAACTCATTACGTAATTTTAAGTACTTTTTTTGTTTTAAATATAAGTAAAAACGGAAAAATAACACTTAATAAATAATTTAAATTATGTAGATAAGCTAATAAAACTATTACGAAACCAATATGAATCATATTTACCTTAATTTTTATGAAATTATCCGGAGCACTTGTCGTAACACGTCTAACTATGGAATAAAACCGACTTACGCGCTGTTGCTGTGGCGTTCTGTACAACACTGACACACGCGGTGTTTTTCTTTTTTGAATAACGACTCACCATTGGTTCAAACTCTCGTGTTTGATCGTCAAACGATGCGCCTTGCGATTCTCTATCGAATGACATACAATACGTATTTTGTCAAAAAAATGACTTCCGCGGTGTTAGAACTTAAGCGACGATATATCATATGTAATATGCACATGGTTTTACTCTAATTCTAATCATGCTTAATTGTAATAACGAAGCGCAAGGAGGGTCGAACATGTGTTGGCGGAGGGCTTCGGTAAGTGGGTAACCAACGGCCGTTCGTAGCAGGTAGATCACGCAGAAACTTTTAGGAACGCCCTTTATAGTCCGTTACTCGTAACTCAAAAACGAATGGTATCTTTTGCACAACAACGAATCGTTGTTTATAGGAACCGGGCATTATCCCTTAAACAAATGCAGCGCTGTGCAAGACTTATCAAAGATGTTAAAATGGATTTAGCTTACATTTAGAAGTAGTTTTAATGTATTTAAATCTATATATTAAAAAAAACATAGTATATATGTTTTTTTTAGTGGGAATATATTCCCCTATATTTGGTTAGGATATGTTTTGTTTTAATGGTGGGAAATTATTTCCCTGTATCCTTTACTGCAATGCCTAGTTGTGCTACATGACTAGTTGTAGTTGTTGCATTTGACTTTACTTGGTTTTTGCATGTACATGAATATTAAAGAAAAAAGACAATGTCATAGAAATTAGAAGGATATTTATTGCACAAAAAGTGATAATCACGAAATGGAAACAAAACAGGAGCCTCATATATTGGTTACATGGCGAGCTTCAATCAGATGAAAATTTTTAAAGCATTCTTGCGCACATAATGCAACATCGCATTTGCAGCATTTGATATTCGTTCTCTTTTCTTTAGCTTTTGTGCTACAAAAGCCACATCTTTTATACGAATTATCTTTTGTCGGTAAGTGTTCACCTACGTTCCTAAGGCGGATTTCGTCCGGTACGCCAAAATTACCTCCTTTTTTGTTTTTAAACTAAACCGATGTGCGTGTTTTGGCCGTATAACCATCTATCAAGGCACGGGCCAACTTCAGCCGAAAGTCCCTATGCAAGTGAACCGTAGTTGGATGTATTGTTGTGTATGTAATGTAAGCATTGATCACACTCGCATCTAACATAAATAAGAACAATCTCATCCAAAATTTTCTGGACTTTCTGTTTGTAGGGTAAGATGATCTGAAATGATCGACTCCACCCATATTAAGCGTATACAATGCTATAGCTGTAGGGATTAACGTATCTTTTCTAGACCCATCTTTTTGGGTACGTTTCACAAACATAGTATCTCTCGGATCATGAGCAGTAGTTAAGACAGTAACTACACGTGAGTCAACCCATTTTATTGCAGATATTGGTCCTGCGGTCAGTGCTGCAAATTCGTTTTTATTAAGTTTGTGAGCACGGTCATTCTTCGTAATAGCATTAGGCAGGTCGACTCTATTGAGTCTCACTGTTCCCACAGCATAAATGTCATTAGCGAACAAATCATCCATTAAATTGCATCCCGTGAAAAAATTATCAAAAGCAACCAAAGTATTTGGTGGTACATTTTGGCATAGTCTCCACACCACATTGTAACCAAGACCTTCGTTTTCAGTAGAATCTCCTTTACCAGCATACACTTCAAATTGATAAAGATACCCGGTTACTGCATCACACCGGGCCCAGATTTTAAAACCTCTTTTCACCGGTTTCTTCGGCATGTATTGTTTAAGACAACTTCGCCCCTTAAATTTCACCATGCACTCATCAATAGACTGTCTACTGGAATTTGATGTTTGTTTTTGAAATACGTCATTCAAGGAGTCAATAAGAGTTCGCAATTTGTATAATTTATCATGATTGGGTGAAGATCTTGATGGCTCTTCTGCGTTGTTTCTTAGATGTAAAGGAGATTGTTCTACGCCCATACATTGTTCGCCCTGGAGCCAACAGCATAGAAAAAATCATTTTCTATTTGTAAATTACCCTTAGTAGTCCATAAGAACAAAGTTTCTTGACGGACACTTTAGAGAACAGATTTATTTTAAAAAAAGGAACAGATTTTGAGGTTATTTTTAATAAAAGAAAACATAAGCAATTTCTTCTAAAATCGTTATTTCTGGTTTCTACAAAGCATTAAACTTCAAATACAGTAAAATATTACCGTAACTACAGTTTTATTACGCTTTTTAGGTACAGTTATTATTTTTGTTGGTTGAAGTTTACATAATAAGCTAGGGTGATTAATTATACTTACTTCAATAAACCAAGTCAGCCATACAAGAAGCATTGTTTAGGTATAGGTTCTTACATACCTATTTCCCACTCTATGCAAACCATCAGTTGAGAAAAAGTAAACATTTGAATATCTGTATAAATCCCTTTTCATTTTATGTATAGATTGGTACCTAACAGATATTAGAATATGATTTGAAGCACTTTAATTATGCAGTTGATATGAATCCTGTCGTTAGTCGCATACTCCGACCAGACCAACATCAGGTTTTGTAAGTAGCCATATACATATTAAGTATGACATTCTCATAGTTAAGAACAGAATTAAAACACTTATTTTTTATTATTTCAGTTTTATTCATTTTCATTATTTTCTATTAAAATATTATCTAAGAATTGTGCAGGTGGAGCGATGTTGCCTTCATACCGGGCATAACTTAAGTACCATATAATGGTCATGATATGAGCGCAGCATCCTATGGTCCTGCGCCCAACAATGCAGTTGCAACAATATTGCATTATGGATTGTCTTCCAACTTGACTCCTGTCTAGCAAAATATGTCTTACTGCTTATATGTCGGCTTTGTATTCTGCCACGTACAAGCAATATATTGCTACTGGAAGTGACTGTCTCTAAGTTAGTAATCAGGTCTTGGTCGACCTCCCTACACACTTCAATAATATAGGAACCGTTCTGTCGCACATGTTCACCGTAGTATGATCGGGCCTGTTTAATTTGGTATATACCTAAAGGGATAAGAATTAAATCATTTAAATTAATTTGTGGAAATTCTTGTAGATTAGCCCGTCTCCTATTTAAATTATTTTCTTCCACAAAATCTGCTAAAACATTAGACATAAACATTCTTTCTTGAATTATAGAAATAATTTCTCTGGCATCTTCCCTATCTGTTAGAACCGGGTGAAACTTATTTATTAAAGCTGCTGCGACCTTAAAATCTTTCATTAAATTCTTTGATGCTCTGTTGAAATAATCCTGTCGCAGCAGCTTAACACATTAAACGCCGATTCAAATTTGTGATGTTCCGTTTGGGCCATGGGGCTCACCGGTGAGCGACAGCAATACTACCCGTTCAGGCCGTGGGGCTCACCGGTGGCCGCGCGACGGGCTCGTGTTTGAACTCATTTTTCTCGCTGGAGGACACAGTGGCGGTACAAAACAATATTGAGCGTGCCCGGCGCGGCCCTGGAGAACAGTTTACGCATGCTAGCTCGTTTCGACACTAGGTATAAAAAAAGCCTTTGTTGATTTTTTGGCTAAGTACACAAGATGTGGTTTTAAAATTAAAGAAGGTTTAAAAAATATATGTTTTATTAGAAAATATTTAAAAACGTTTTATTATACGTTAGGCAATCACTTATTTTTGAACTTAGTAAAAAATAAACTAAACAAACTTCGAAAAAAACTTAAAAAACTTCTCAAAAAATTACTACGAATTTAAAAACTTTGTCATGAATATTTGGCACATAAATGAAATCAGTGTTAACAAACATAATTCTCTTCTTTGAGGCTAAAAAATTGGTCAATGATGAAGCACATTGAAGCAAGATATGCAGAGAAAAGGTTTCTCCGGGCATTGTGGACAAAACGTTCTCACCTTTTTAGTCTTGTTTTTGGCCAACTTTCTGCCGTAAGTAGCTACATTAATTTTGTAGCAATTCACACATGTTCGCTTGCTTGTTCTGGCTTGTCCTTCTTTTTGTTGCAGTTTGTGTGCCATTCTTCTAGGTCTTGCAACTGGAACATCTTGTTGGCTGCAAAACGACTTCAGTAATTCTAGCCGAAAGTCTGCCATTTGTATTTTCTTGCCAGTGACGCTTTGATACAAGACCAGTGCATTGACCACTGCTGTGTTCAGGAGAAGGTTGATTGCATACTTCTTGTACCATTTTATTGATTTCCTTAGTGGAGTTGAGTAAGCAGCCATCTGATCTGACATATCTACAGCCCCCTTAGCGCCGTTATAGTCAATGACTATTTTTGGTTTGGAAACAGTTCTGTTGCGTTTTCGGACATTCTGGAATCGCACTGAGTGTTTTGTGGACAGCAAAAAGACGTCTCTTTTATCCTTCCACTTCATTACCGTTATGCCCTCGCTGCTTTCCTTTGCCACGAATTGGCCTCGCTTCAGTTTAGCATTTACTACATCCTTTGGCAGATGCTTCCGGTTCTTCCGAATCGTGCCTACGAGATGAGTCTCTGCATCCAGAAGTTTTTTGGCAAGATCTATACTGGTGTACCAGTTGTCGGTCACTAGTGTATGTCCCTTGTATAAAAGATCGCTGCATAGAGACATAACGACGTTCAACGGTGTAGTATTGACTTCGTCGTTGTTCTTTCCTGCGTATACATTTATTTTGTATGTATATCCAGGAATGGTACATAACTTGAACTCCTTTATACCATATTTATGCCTTTTTTGTTTATTGTACTGCCGGAAAATGATTCGTCCGCGAAAAGGCACCACGCTTTCATCTACGCAGATCTCTTCGGAAGGGGTGTAGTTTTTTTGGAAGTTCCTGTTCACAACTTCGAGCAATTTCTCAATCCTGTGTAATCTATTAGATTTATTGTCTTCATCTTGCTGAGAAAAGTGCAGCATTTGCAACAGCAGCTCAAATCGGTTTCGACTCATTATTGTTCGAGGAAAATTCTGTTCAAGTACAGGATCTTTTGACCAATAGTCGGATATTTTGGGTAATTTTACGATCCCCATGAAAATAATCAATCCGAAAAATCGTTTCATCTCTGCTGCGGATGTTGGTTTCCACTGGCGAATTCGCGCAGATTTAGATGCTGCGCCAGACCCTGTGACTTTATTGATAGCAAAGCTATTCGTATAATCCGCCACCATTTCAAATACTTCGTCTGGTACTAAAAGATGATAGAAATCTGCTGGGGTCTTACCGACCATTTCTCTTACAAGTCGTGGATCTAATCCTGGGAATTCAGTGTACGGGATAATCCGACGCTGATTACCTTTTGGTGGGTGCCATATGGTAGATGATGCAGGAAGCGACGCGGTGTGACCAGAAGTACTTGGCACGGCATTTTCAAGTTCAATGTCGCTCGTGTCAGTAATGGACAGAACTCGTCGACGTCGCTTTCGTAAAGGTGGTTGTAAGTCATACTCTTCCTCAGACTCCGAACTTAACTGAAAGCTACTATTGAGCAAGGAAATTTCAATATTATCAATCTGCGTCAAATCGTCATTTGTTATTTCAAAGTCTTCAAAATCATCCATGATTCACACTACTCTTTTCCTTAGACTCAGGCAGGATACAGTTTATTCACTTTAGAGATAACCAGGGTAAAACTTTCACTAAAACAATCCAAAATAATTATGTAATAAGAAATATAAACAATGCGCGTGACCTTGCATGCGATTACTCTCTAATGGCGCGTGTCTAGCGCACGCAGTGCTTCCGGGAATCCCGGAGGGTGCGGGGTGTGGCCGGCGCCCCGACCCCCGCGGCCCCGCGCGAACGAAATGCAGATTTTCTACGGCGTGCGCCGTGGTGGTCACCAGTGTACGGCAGCAATTATTTCGTTAATTCTTTGGATAGTAATAAGAAATAATTATTTAGAGTGGGGTTTTTGACTATTTTAAACCGTATGAGCCAATAAAATATAATGTGTAAAATTTGTCGAAATCGCGAATCGGCGTCAGCCCATATGGAAAGTATAGTGTCGCTCACCGGTGGCCACCATGGCGTTCAATGTGTTAAAATCTCTTTTGAACCGCCCATTGACCACCTCCACCACCCAGCGACATAACGTCACTTTTCTTGATTCATTTGCACTTTGTGTGCTCAGCTGATGTTCACCTGACTCTAACGATAAAGGATAGTGCACAGAATAATTTAATGATTGTAAAAGTGAAATACTATCACGGAAGCCACGGTCAAGTATCATTACATCACCATTTCTAAAATATTGTCTCATGGGTTTTGATGGGTTCTCAAATTCATCTTTTACTATATCGGAATCAGATTTTGTGGCAGCATACGGGCCTAGAACATCAATTATGTACCCATCGCAGCATACAACAATGAATGGCTTAACAAGATTCCTATATTTATGAAGTGAATATGTCTTTTTTTGATAGGCATAATTACTGCTCTTTTGAACGTATATATAAGTTCCATCCATTATTACAATAGCTTTTCTATTTTCTAAGTCACTTCCAGGGTTGCCAAACAGAGATTCCGGTATATACAAGTTTCTTGCTGCAACATCGACTCTGGATATGTGCGGTAGCCCCAAATGCATTGGCACAAAATGTTCAGTCATTATTTCTCTTGCTTTTGTTACAAGTTTTGAAAGGGTGCTTCGAGGTATGTCTAATAAAGTAGAGATTCTCTCATCAGAATCGCCAGTCCGAATTTTAATCAAATATGCACCAAGAGATGTAGCCCGCTGGTTAAAATCTGGCAGTTCTGCGAGCAATTCCATAAATTGTTGTTTGGTACGTCCAATCCAGTACCACACCAAATTGTCGTCCATTGAATCAATATTTTCAAAATCTATTACACACTTGTCATTCTTTAGTAACTCGACAAAATCTTCAATATGTGAAGCCTTCAATCGATGGTTGACGTTTTCCACTCCTAGTAACTCTGACCAGGGCTGCCGTGCCAGATGCTGTTCGCATATGCGACACTCTGGTGGTATGTAGTAATTGTGGTCTCTAAAAAGTCTCACTCTTAACATAAATGGCACTAATTTTTGTGAAGTGATGTGACATCCAATAAATATGCATCGATTATGTGTATCTGATGCTCTTGAGAAATTGGGCAAGGTTACTGCTTCATCTTCCGGTGGAATCACATTGTTTACAGGTGGTAAAATAGCATTGACTGCTGCTGTATCTGCTCTTTGATAGCACCTATGGCAAAGTATATCTGATGCTTCTATCTAAAAAGAAAAATATGTTAATGATTACTAGATTTATCTAAAAATAAAACGTCTAAATATAAGGATGTGAGAAAGAATTTTCATATATTATTATCTATAATGAAAATAACATGAAAGTGACAACATAATTATACCAACGTACATAAAAATTATAGCTTAGGAATTCAGATGACAGGGTAAACACTTTTATATAAAAATATTTTATTAACTGCTTGCGATAATCAGTAACATCATCTGTCAATGTTACTGGTTGATACAGAACAGATTCTTGCCTGGCTGCTCTGAGGTGTGTGGTTACACCTTAATTAAAAAACGTTTGTGTA
The DNA here is from genome assembly GCA_905163415.1 of Noctua fimbriata. Lineage (NCBI taxonomy): Eukaryota > Metazoa > Arthropoda > Insecta > Lepidoptera > Noctuidae > Noctua > Noctua fimbriata. The sequence continues at coordinate 3,712,869 of LR990929.1, read as the reverse complement.
ATAATTTAATGAAAATATACTAACCTCACGTGGTTGTATCCAACTGCTTACAATATCAACAATATGATGATTAATCTCTGCATTTATATAGTGTCTTCGACTTTGAGTTAGTGACACTCCACATGTCAAACAAATGTGCTGATGACCAATGTTCTCAGAGTCATGTGCATCTTGCGAGGCTCCCATTGAACTACGAAGTAAATTATGACAGGAATCACAAATGTAATCAGTTGCAGTCACCTGTAAAGCAAAATATGTTTAATTTGTTGAAATGTAGTAACAATATTCAATTTCCACATATCCATAATTAATAGGAATGATAGTATAAATTACTCAGTGAATTTATTATTATGTATGGTCCTAAGATGCGTTGACTAACACAAACTAGCAGCATGACATGTTTATTAGCATGCATATTTGACATTAAAATAGGAAAAAACTGACCACTTGCGGTGCAACGTTGCTGTATTTGCAGAAGAATGGCATCGTCATTTAGTATGTGCCTTCTCAATCTTATTAAATTGCTCCCACAATTGGCACATCGCAAGGGATTGCTTCTTGTTGGAGTATGTGTAGATGACGACGGTTCTGAATAATGGCTGGCAGCACGATCTGCTCTCTGCCAGCAAGGATGGCAAATATGGTGAGAAGCACGTATCTAAAATAAAAAGTACATTTTGAGCTGGTATATCAATAAGAAATTTCTAAGTAGCTTATCAGAATTAGACAATAAAATACCTCCAGTGGCATTAATCTTTCTGTGATAATATTCTTGATATTAATATGGTGCTGTGTGTCAGTTCTCAGAGCAATAACTTGATGAGAACGAGTTCGAGGTCCCAGTGTTCTATGGCATAGTGCACAATTTCTACCAATGTATTCTGATGTTGTTTGTATGCTTTGTTGTGCCGAAGTCCAGCATATTGTGCATATAATATCACTTGCTTGAATCTGAAAGAACGTATACTTAAAATGTTGGTATATATGTATGATTGCACTAAAAGCATAAACAAAAATAAATAAGTAACAATTATTTAGAAAAATATTACACGTTATGTCTTCTACAAAATGTCGTTATGTTAAGTACACGTTAACAGTTATTTACCGAAAGTGATGGAGCCCTTTCCTGAATATATCGACGAATCTGTTCATCTTCCAACAACATAGAACCACCAGCAGAGCCACAGCTGATACAAAATCCACTTTCCATTTCGTATGCGAAGTCCGTTAGCCGTTGTCAAAATGCCAAGGTGTCGTTTAAGCAGATCACAGAATCAGTTATTCGAAGCCAGGTCACGTTGAAAGCAATCCAAATCGTAGTCCGTTAAACAGAAACAAAATCAAAAACGCCAAAAAAAATCTCCAAATAGGTAGGTGGGTAGTCACAATAACACAACACAACCACAGCCAGCGCGTGAGACGAACCGACTGACGTAGTGACGTAGAGATGCTCTCTCGAAGATCGATCATTGTATATCGATTATCAACGACCAATCTGTGGTTTTAATTTAGTAGACCAAAATGACAGATCAATATGTCAAATGTAAATTAATTTGTTCATTATTATGTACATTATATACAGACTAAAAAGAACTAAAGTAATGATAAAAATAAGACTAAAAGTAAGAAAAAATAAACATCTAAACAACGACGACAATAGGACACTTAGGCGTCAAAGTATTCCTCCGCATCGCTGTCATCTGGAAACGTGCCCAGAAGACTGGCAGCATTGCCACGCTGAATAGCAATGCTAATTCTTTGGCCAAAGAAAGAGCCAGCCCTCTGGTCACGCGAAGTGTCGACCAGTCGGCGAGAGATTTCCTTAAAAAGGAGACGCGCACTCGGTCCCCATGACCCGAGCGTTTCGACCCCAAACGGCTCAAAACTGTAGTTACCAATAAGGTTACAGTATTTGCGCCGCTTGAGGATCTCAGCAGCCGCAGCAGCAGCGCCTGCACAGCCCGCCGTGCTTGCAAGGTGAGATGGCGCAAGGGTGTCGACACAGGTTGCGTCCCACACCAAAGGCCTACCCACCTTCCAAGGCACCAACGTCATGCCGTCTGGTCTCTTGCCATCGTCACGTACCAAGCCGTTTGGTTCTAAAACCGCTGGTACGCCGGCGCTGGCAAGGGCTCGACGAATAATGTCGTTAATGCTGGCGTGCCGTGCAATGCGACCTGCGCTCCTGTAGCAGGACAGGCCATGGTGTCCGAGGCTGTCGACAGCTTCACCGCAGTGACATCGATGCGGGGCAACACAAGGTGCGCCTAAGCGTAGACTCGTAGCGACCCGGAACGATGCGTCATCCATCATAGTGCCAATGGTGGATGACGGTAGTGCCTGAAGCCACAACCCCGACTCCCATTCCCCCACGGCCAGTAGACGGGCACGCTCCACAGTATTGAATGACGTGTTTAAAAGGGTATTCCGTACAATACGTTTGTTCCGTTTCAAACATAAACAAGTTGTTGCTATGATTCTACTTCACATTAAATTAATGCTAAAATAAAATATTTTGTTCCCAACGAACAATGTGAAACGTTTTAGTTTGCGACATTTAAAAATAGAGTTTAAGTAAGTACTTAAAAAGTAAAAATATGGCTATTGAAGTCGTGGAATCGTTATGAGAACAATTCACTAGAGTTGCGTCGTAAATGACATTTCAATCGTTCAATAAGAGATTTTCTGACAAATAGATGACGTGGGTAAAAAATACGTCTTTGTTTTACTGGCTACTGATAACAAAAATAAGATCCGTTACTATGAAAGCTTATATTTTGTTGTCAAAAACCAGGGACAGTGACGTATTTTTTACCAACTTTTTTTGAACTAATATTTTCTCACTGGACGTGGACGTCTTTCGGCTGAAATGATGATGATGATGATGATGATGATGATTTTCTCACTTGTCAGAAAATCCCTCATTCGACTAGTAAGTACATTTTGTGAGTTTGTTTTGTTCATTATATTTTCATCATAATCGTGCTAGGTCATATTCATCATAAGTTCCATTAAAATGTTCATGGAATTTTAAAAAACTTTTATGTTGCACATTTTCAATGTTTTGGAAGTGATAAATATCGAACATCCATTATTAATTTATCACTAGATATTAATATTATGGACATCGTCGTCGATATCGATATTTATGTAATATGAGCGAGAGCGACACTATCAAATCTTTTTTGACATTTACATTGACAATTCCATGAAAGATGGCTGGTGGGGTTTGGTTGGTAATAAAATCAATGAGGTCACTTTTAAAAACCTATTAAGAATTAAACAGTGTCCGCTTGAATTTATTATTTTTAAAAAGTATATTAAAATATAATTAAAATTAACGTACACGTCAAATGTTTGTTGGTTGTAGGGCGGTCTATAACAATCTCCTTTTCTGTAAGCTTTTTAAATCTTGTAATCGGGAAAACATTACTAATTTCCGGATTATTATAAAATCTATCACTGGACCAATACAGTTCCATGTCGGGTAGGGGGTTCAGGCCCATCATTATTAGCATTCCAAAATACGCTTTTATCTCTTGAGATGTTACATCTTTCCAATTTTTTGATTTCTTCTGTGCAGCATATCTATTAGTTTCTACTACTATCGATTCTATGATGCTCTCGGGAAAAAAGTTGTAAAATATATTTACAGGCTGCGTTTTATGTGTGTATTTAGACTGAGGCACTATTTTTTTGTCGAAATTGGGTACTGAGTGATGTTCACGAACGATTTTCCATTCCCTCGGAGGTGAGTTTCTTGATCTGTTGGAAGATATTAAAGGTCTCGTACGTTGCGTGCAATCAGAAGTAGTAGACGCATCGTTTGAAGCACTAGGATACACTGGTGACTGAGACAACATTAAATTGGGTGCTGTAGGTGTAGAAGGAATATCGGATGATTTAGGGTGAGATATAGGTAAACTAGATGTAGTAGATATTCCTTCATTTGAAAAACCGTAAACTTGGGTCAGGTCTACAGTTGGCGTTGTAGTTGTTGATGACGATAATTTGTTACGGTTTGGCAATGGTAGTATTGAAGTAATACTGATTATTTTTGAGTTGCTAGTCGCTGTAAATACAGATGATTGCGAGCCCGATGGAACTGCGGTGTGGGTATATGGTAGATTTATAGATGATAATATTTTTACAGAGGATGACGTAGATTGAACAGGTACAGATATAGGTTTTGAAATTGTGGAAGGCACCGCTGAAATTATTTCAGATCGGTAAGTCTTTTTGAGTTGGTGTGGATGGCTGTTCAAATTGTACTAATGTAGCTGGTGTACTTGGTACCAGTGACGTTGGTACCGAAATACTTTTTTCTTCCAATGTGTTCAAGAGTGTACTCGACGATGTCGGTTCATTCAGTTCAAGCGGTATCCCAAACAACTGTTCTAATCGCTTCTCAATTTCATCATATGTGCTAGAATTACATACTTCAGACTCTTTCAAGTAAGAAGATGATCCGCTCATAACCTCATCCTCAGAGTCTGTATCAATGTCAGATAAATCTGATAAATTATCTACAACTTTCTGTAGTTTTTCCGTTTCGGAAACATTAATTGTCTTCTGCCTTTTAATTTTAGATTGCATGCGAGACATTTTGAAATTCTTACGTTCCTAAAAATAACAATAATTTTAATTCTTTTTTTATTTTAAAATAAAAATTATGAACAAAAAGATAAAATCAAAATTTTATATATATTGATAAAACAATGAACGCGAAAGGGATATAGGTAATTAGTTTCCCACTTAGTATTTACGGAAATGGATATAGGGAAGATATTGCCCACAAAGTTTAGACATGCAAAACTAGCACTAAGTTTTCTTTTTATACACTGTTTATACCATCATTATATCAGAAATATAGTCTACTTGCAGAAATAAGGACAGTTGTATATTTACAAGAATGTTTCTACTCGTCAGACGAAAAACACTTCACAAAAAATCTAATTTAGAGCTAAGTTGGCGGAAAAAACGAACCTCGAAGTTTGAACTGATTTTGACGTTTAGGCATGTGACATTTGAGAAGAAAGTGTTGCCAGAAAAAAAAATGGTTTATTTTTTGATGGATCGAAATAATTTCAAATAACGATTATCGATTATTTATAAAATACCAAAATGTAGATCATTGCCGGGCGGGAAATAGTTTCCCTATATTTGAATAAGGGATAATATAACTTACATAAATCACATTAACTGGTGGTTCCTCCGTAGGTGCCTGACTCTGTTGGTGTTGTGGTGGTAGTTTCCCTATATTTGAATAAGGGATAATATAACTTACATAAATCACATTAACTGGTGGTTCCTCCGTAGGTGCCTGACTCTGTTGGTGTTGTGGTGGTACATGACTCTGTTGGTGTTGTGGTGGTACATGAATCTATATCATGTAAAAAATATAAAAAGATAAATGCTAGATATGAGTATATCATTCATTTATCATCATCATGTCAGCAAATTTTGAAAAAATAAAATAAAATTAAATATCATACATTGTCAGTATCAGCATCTTGTATTTGTTGCGCTTCGTGTGATGGAGATGGAGGATCATTTTCCTGAAACAGGAAATAAAAATGTTAATTTGCCAAATAATTCAAAAATAAAAATACACTTTACATTATCATTTCTTAGCCACTACCAGCCAGACAGGATTCAGGGCTGCGGGACTGTTCGAAAGAGATACCGCGGCCCTGGAACATAAAGGGCAAAGAAGGAACATGGATGGGTTTTAGTCAGTACAAGTCTGACACTCCCTTCCGCTCCGCCCAGAGTGGGGGAGTCATTTGATGATTTCCCATCCTAAAAAAAAAAAAAAAACAGACAGGATTTATGCAAAAAAGGTTAGTACAGACGCCAGCACATCAAGCTACCCCAATCTGTCAAATTTCTTTAATAGATTTTCAACTTTATCACAATAGAAGAAGGTTCATGTTTGACTGGGAAATTTCGACTATTGCATTTCTAAATTTCTTAACGGAAATGGCTGTATGCCTAAATGTGAATCTCCTGTTGCAAAGCTTTCACCACCACACAAAGCAACAACTCTTTCTTCAAGCTCTGATAGCTCTACTTCATCCTCCACCCCACCACCAGTCCTACGCCTAGTAGCAGAGTGTGCTGCTACTTTTTTTTTAATGGCACTTTTTTTGTCAGACCAATACTACAATCAGACATGTAATTAAAGAAATTATAAAAAAAATTGCTGTTTCTTATTACTATTAGTCATTGATTGAGTAAAATTAACACCAAGGAACACACTTTAAACCAAGATTCGTCGCACATTTTAAGTGGTTGGTTTTGAGGAATGTCAAGTGGTTCTAACTAACACTTGTAGTTAAAAAAAAAGATGCTAACCTTGGTCCACTGTTTGTGATTTTTTATTGTGCCACCTATGCTATTTAGGCGCACGGCTAGTTCCTCCCACTGGCGTCGACTTCGCTCTCTGGCATTTTGAGTTCTCAAAAAACCCCTCGCCATGCCAGGGTTTCTTTCCATAAACTCTACCAGAGTTTCAACCTGAGCCGACGATGGGTGACAGGAACGTGTCTCATTTGGACTGGAACATTATTGTTGGATTAGAAAACAAAATAAATACTATTTTAATTAATATCATTTTTAAACTTCACAAGCACAAATATAAACTTACTTCATGATTATTTAACAATTATTTTCGGCACTGCACGATCAAATCAAACACAAACAAAACAACGCAACGCACTATCAAAATATTGTGAATTGTCTGTCTGACACTGACATTTTTTTTTTTCGTAAAAGTAGCATAGATTATATTCATGTCACAATTTTTTCTGTTTTTTTACATATTAACTGCCTCAAATTCCTTCAAATAAGGATTTTTTAACCCTTAATAGGGCAGAGGTAAAAAATAATTAAAAAACAGGTTTTGTATTATTATTTATATGCTTATTAGGACCCTTTTTAACATTATCCATGAAAATCTAAAAAAATATAATCACAAGTACGCGAAATTTCGGTGGTAATCATTTTACCATTGCCCGTTTACGTTTGGGTGCAGGTGGTAACTCTTTGACCTTAGTCCGTTAAGGTACTGGGTGGTTCTATTGGGTAACTTTCTAACAAATTTTGCCATTAAATTTTTTATTAGATACTAGTTCGAAAACTTTTAGTAAAGTGCATTACTTATAATGGTTTACTTTTTATATCCAAAGAGGCCAGTCACTTTATTTGGTATTTTAAGAGAAAATTAAGTTTTTTTTAGAATATGTGTTCTAGGGACTGACGGGCTGTGATAGGGACTGACACCTTACATTGTTAGTACAATAAAATCACATGTGTATCTTATATAATCAGCATTTATTTAGTAATTCTTACTATAATCTTATTAATTGACATATTTATTGCAAAATCAAATTCAATTTATAGACAAAGCAGTCTTTAGTAAAGTATTTGTAGTTAGATACTTTCTTACCAACAACAATAATAGTAGTTTAAATTACTTGAGATCACAAAACTAAACATATTTTGTACTTATATCTTACGAAACATAACATCATGTAACAATGAACAAAAAAATATTTTCTTCTTCTAAATAATTGTACTTTAAGAACACAAAGTTGCAGTCTTATTATTTTTATCAATAGATAACAATACTTAAAATCTTATAATACCTAGTTACTTGTCTTACTTCTCATATACATTAACTGCCTTGTTAAATTTATAAAATGGTATATTTCTCTTAATTACTAATTTAGGAACTGGCAGTTTTTCAATCACATCATCGTAAGGCACGTCAGCGATATCATTGTCATTGAGTTTGAATTCTGTCCCATCGTCGTTGCAAACATCAAGAAATGCAACTGTCAGCTCTCCATCTTCATCATCATATTTAGAGCAAACTGCAGCGTATCGGTATTCTTTTTTTCCCACAGTGAACTTGACCAAAACATAATCTCCACTGACATAGGTTGTCTTAGATATTTCTTGCCAATCACGACTCATGCTTGCTAATGGCATATCATCTTCGGAATCTGAGAATACCGAAGATACTTGAAGGCGATTTATGGTGGTCCGGTATTCTAAAGTCTCTAATCTAAAATGGTCTCAGCCTACATCATCACAGAAGCAACTCAGCGTTTTCATCTCAAGTTTATTGGGGATATAAACATTGCCTCTGACTTGGTGTACCAAAAGCGTACCTTTAAAAGGTTTCTGCTTATCTTCATCTTCCTTGATCATTTTATTCACTCTTTCTATATCGACATCTTCAATCATAGAAATATTTATTCCCGGACATTTTTCACGCAGTACACCAACAAAGTCATGTAAGTTTGTTATGTCACCATGTTGTGCTATGAGTTGGTCTGCACTACGTTTACATGTCGCTCCAACTCCATCTGGAGCTCCTTTTCCATGGCCTGCCTCGTGAAAATTCCATGAATACTTTATAGCGAGCGGATAGAAATCTTAAATCCTACACCCCAAAATATAAAACATTGTTTTGTTTTTATATTGGGTTACGGGTCCATCACTCAAGAAATGCAGATTTTCTACAGTTGACGGTAACGTTATGAGCACTGGCTCTAAATGTGCCCAAATAGCTCCAGCACCATGAGCTAAATTTAATGATACAGTGCAATGCGAAGATATAAGATTTTAAACTGTCATGGTCACTAACATTATTACTTAAACAGAAAACGGGATATTTACCATGTTAAATAACAACAACATGGTAAATATCCCGTTTCCTGTTTAAGTAACAATGCGAAGATGTCTTGTCTTTCGTGTAGACTACCACAGTATGTAGCGAAATTTGCGTACGAGACCCGCCAAAATGGTACGACTGAATTTCCTGGTTGCATTTAGTGGTCCAATTTTCCGAGAAATCCATGTGGATTATTGCATCTTTTTCTGTAAGTGTCTCTTTGAGAGATTTTATAGTATTGTATTGGTGCAATGTTCAGTTCATGTTGAAATAGTTTAGGTAGATCACTCTCTTCAAGTTGTGCAATTAAATCATTAGGTTTCAGTTTTTGTGTCTCTTTTTTATACTTTGTAATATATCTCTCCTTTTTAGTTTTTATATCCAGGATTAATTTTTTACTGTTCCTCCATTGCTCGACTAGAATTTCAGCACTGTTGTCGAATTCGTTATAGGGTAAAATTCTCATTGAACAACCATCACAAGTTCTTGATAAACATTTCTCAGAGTATCGATCACAGCAAACCGATTGAAGAGCACTGTGATGGTTTGCAAAATTTAAAATGTTTGCGTTTTTTAATGCAACCAGTTTCAGGTTAACGTTTTCATGGGTGATACAAGCACAAGTGTCACGATCGGTGAGTTTAGGCTCGACGACCCAAAATGGACGTAACCGGCAGAACAAAGAATACCCAATTGTCATTGAACCAGTAGACAGGTATTTTTTGTGTAGATTTTTCAAAGAATCCAGCAAGAACCGCTTTTGTTTTTTAATAATATTGCGGGTTATACACTCTTTCTTCCCAGCTGTGCACACCGGCTATTGCTATCATCTTCATAAAACTTGTGAATAATCGCTATCATTCTGTTCTTGTAGTCTTTCTTTGTCGACTTTGTACGATTAAATCCCATATTTTTATAAGTCACAGCTTTGCCTCCTGATCTCCATATTTTATATTTATTTACTATAGAACCAGACAAAGCTGTTCTCAAACTATTCTTCTCTTGATATGTCCTTGTTTCCTATTTTTTTCTACAATTTGCGTCTGAATGATTTCACCAAATAGTGCTTTTTTTACTAATTCTGCCTTCTTATTAGGATCATTTGCCATTTCTTCAATTTTGCTTCTGGGTGTGAGTGCCTTCTTTGATTTCTTAATAGTGCGTTTTAGTCTTTTGTACTTCTGTCTTTGGTTAGCTAGTTTTTTCTTTAGTTCAGCAATAACATTGTTCTTCTTCTGTAGTTGTTTATTTCTTATCTTCCGTTGTAAAATACTTCACCTTTTACCTTCAGCTTGTCTTTGATCAAAAAATCAAAATCAAAATCAAAAGTCATTTATTCAAACTAGGCTGAAAATCAGCACTTTTCGAACGTCAAAGTTACATAAGACAGTCCCCCAAAAATGCCCGCCCGTCACCACTTCCTAGTGCTTTAGCTGGGAAGAAGAAGTGGTGGAACAAACTCCCCAGCAGCACGTCTGTCTGTTTAGTTATATAAACTTGATTCTATACAAATCGTATGCAAAGTAATTAACATTACGAAACACAAAACATTGGATTACATTACACACTTACCATACGTTAGCTAGCACGCGCCAGTATACCAACAAAACAATGAACAAACTGTACTCAAGCAGATAAAAATATCAACATAAAAAAAAAGACGTAAATAGAACTTAATACCTAAATAAAAGCCTCCAGGCATAAAGGGCGTGCCCGCTTACATAAGGCAATTGCTGTAGCTCGAAGTGAGAAATGATAAACTAGCCCCATCGAAGTAAAATAAGTAAACAATTACTAATAACAATTAAAACTGTACCTAACCTGTCAGTAGGAAAGCTAATTCTGGAGAAAGAACATAAACATTGTCTTGAGTTAATCACAGCGACCAACTATTCTTATCGTTTAAGTAGTCATTGATACAATAGTATGCCTTTGAACAAAGGGTGGATTTTACTTTAGTTTTAAACGTATTAAAAGGCAAATCTAGCAAAAAAGAGGGCAGCATGTTATAAAAAGTTATACCAAGCCCAACAAATGAGTTATGTACCTTATGAAGCCGGTGAAATGGAGCTCGTAATTTGTCCTTATTTCTGGTGTTAATATTGTGAATATCACTATTTTTAGTGTATAAGTGTATATTTTGCCTAATATATAAGATGTTGGCGAAGATGAATTGTGATGCCACCGTGAGAATACCAACATCTTTAAAAAAATCTCTCAGAGAAACTCTAGCACCAAGCTGGTAAATAGCTCGAACAGCTCGTTTTTGAAGAACGAATATATTTTGAATGTCAGCGGCTTTGCCCCACAGCAGAATACCGTAGGACATAACGCTATGAAAATAACTAAAATAAACTAATCGAGCTGTATCAACGTCAGTGTATTGTCTTACTTTTCTGACGGCGTAGGCGGCCGAACTGAGCCTGCCCGCTAGGCTCGATATATGAGGGCCGGGCCCCACTGAAGTTTGGCATCTACTGTTATACCAAGAAAAACCGCCGAGTCTACAGTTTCAAGCACCCCATTATCTAAGACGATGTTGGGACCTAGATTCCTAACATTTGGCAAGGCAAACTTTATACATTTCGTTTTCTTGGCATTGAGAACTAGGTTATTCGTCGTAAACCAATCCGTGACCATTGAGAGTGCACTGTTTACGTCATCAAAATCTTGTCTATTCCTGTTTACTTTAAAAAGAAGTGAGGTGTCATCTGCAAACAATACAACGTCACAGATAACCTTTAAATAAAATGGTAAGTCATTAATATACACTAAGAATAAGAATGGACCCAGTATTGAGCCTTGAGGTACACCTAACTGAACTGGTAACCCGGAAGATTTTACACCATTCACATCTACACATTGGAACCTATTATGTAAATAAGAATTTATTACTTTGAGAGCTTCATTTTGGACACCATAATGATACAGTTTACGTAAAAGCGTGTCATGGTCCACGCAATCAAAGGCTTTGGAGAGATCACAGAAAACTCCAATAGCATTTTGCGAGTTCTCCCATGCGTCAAATATGTGCTTCAGCAGTGCAACACCCGCATCTGTAGTCGAACGACCTTTTGTAAAGCCATATTGTTCATTATGAAGGAGGCTGTTTAAATTAAAATGTCTTAGCAATTGCTTGAGTATTAACTTTTCAAATATTTTGCTAAATGCAGGTAAGATAGAAATAGGTCTGAAATTGCCAACGTCATTTTTATTACCTGATTTAAATAAAGGTATGACTTTACTACTCTTCATGAGGTCAGGAAAAGAGCCTGAATCAACACATTTATTAAAAGTAACAGCTAGATAGGGGGCTACGATTTCTATTATATTGCTTAATAGTTTAATGGAGATACCCCAGATATCACCAGTGTTTTTAGACTTAAGTGTGTTAAAAATATTAACTACATCACGAGGTGTTACATGTTCGAAGCTAAATAAGCGACTACATTTAGGCACACTACTATGCAAAAGGTTTTCAGCTTTAGACGGGGACGAATTCAAGGAGCGAGTCGTAGTTATAGGTATGTTGGCAAAAAACTCATTGAATGCTTCAGCTACGTCAGCTGCTTTATTAACTAATTTGTTGTCGACCATAATCTCAAGTTGTTTTTCTTGTTTAACCGACTTACCCGTTTCATTGTTAATAATTTTCCAAGTGGTTTTTACTTTATTATTGGAATTTTTAATTGTATCGCTTAAAAATTTAGATTTAGCAAAAACACAAATCTTTTTAAATAGTTTTGAATAATTTTTGACATACTCTAAGAAAGGAGTGTCAAACCTGAATTTTTTCAAACCGTATAACTCGTATAGTCGCGCTCTACTTTTATAAATACCTGGAGTAGCCCATTGGTTAAAGCCAGCGGAGGTGCCATTAATGTTAATGGTTTTGGTCTTGAAAGTAGATTGGTACTCTTTTTGCACAACATCAAAAAGAGCTCCATAGATATCATTAGGATTCACGTGTTCTACTATAGATGGTGTAATTCTATGAGCTATATTATTTTTAAACTTGTCGCACCGACTAGCTGTATAAGGCCTGCATTCTATTTTATGCGGCTTTTTATGTAGTGGCATAGGGAAGCTAGCTAATAAACCACAGTGGTCAGACGTTAAGTTACTTAACACTAATTTATTTTTGGCATCACAATCACTAAAAATATTATCAATACAAGTCGACGAGGACGCCGTGATCCTAGTAGGTTCAAAAAACAAGTTAATTAAATTATAAGACCTAAACAGATTGAGAAGCCTAATACTTAATGGAGTAACATCTAAAATATTAATATTAAAGTCTCCACATAAAATTATACTTTTGTTACTACTTTTCAACCTATTGAGTGAATCCTCCATTACCGATTCGAAAAGAATAAAATCTCCAGAGGGGGGTCGATAAACGCAAATTATAACGTATCGCTCGAGTTCAACACAAGACAACTCAATAGTGCGCTCGATAGAAAGATTAACTAAGTCTAAACGTTGTTTACACTTCAACTTGTTTGCAACAAGAACTAAAGATCCACCGCGAATAGCACTTTTTCTTATAAAAGCAATTTGTACAGTAAAATGATCACTATTCATAAACACTACTTCATGTTCCTTCAACCAGTGTTCAGTTAAACATAACACCTGAACATCATAGTTCTCCATAAATAAACTTAACTCTAGCTCTTTGCCGGACAGACCCTGCATATTTTGATGTACAACATTCAACATATGCAGCTGACCCGTTGTCGCACCGAATAGTTTAAACTACAAGGCGTATCAAAAGTAGTGCTAGTATCACTACTAACAGTAATCGATGGTACACTACAGGTACCAGTGTCATGGTGTATATTGTATGCTAAAAGATTAGCAATATGTCTCCTACAACTAGGTGGCAAATACATCGTATAATTTGTCAGTTTGTAATCAGTAATAAATTGATTACAATCAAAATATAAAATAGCGTCACTGTGACGACAGGTCCTATTATAAATTAACATATTTAAATTATAAATGTGCCTATTTTGCTCAACAGACAAATATTGAGAATAAGGCAAGGCACAGAAAATAAATTTACAACTATTGGTCTCATTGAGATGTAACATCAAATGGACACATTCAATTATGTCCTTTTTTCTTACAGCTAAACTATCCCCATATAATAAAATAACAGTAGAACTGGGGTTTATTTTTGTCAATTTAATTTTACTAATTAATTGGCTAATACTGGCACCGGGTAAACAATTATTAATTACATACTGTTGTGAACACTGATTAAATATACTACCAAAACCTTGACCAAATTTGTCTGAGAATAAATATGTGGTATTAACTAAATTATTTATACTATTATTGACATCATTAATACAGCTACCTACTGGCTGAGCCACTGAGGGTGTGGGTGCAATAAGTTGAGGCTGGGGTGCCTGGGAGCAGGTACAGCTAAAAGAGAGGTTATTTGTCAGAGACTCATACCTCTCTGCATTGTACTTGACCAGGTCTGCCAACTCATTGGCCTCCTGCAAGCGCTTACTCAGGTTTTGTTGTGAGGCCTCATATTTACTAAAGATGTCCTTTAGAGCATATTCCCTTACAAACAATTCATCCTGAAGCTGCTGAGTGTCAGTATCATACATAGTATTACATAACTGTAATTCACTATTACACATCTTTAATTCTTGAATTAAATTTAAATTTTTTGCCTAAGTTTTGTATTTAATTTATTTACTTTCTGGCGTTTTAAAGATTTTTGAATTTTTCTAATTAACCTATTAATTTTAATATACTTTTTTATCTTATTATGGCTAGTAAACAAATTGCTTTTAGTGATTGTATCATTAGTTAAATCTATTGTTACAACAGGCTCAACACAAGTGGGGCCGGACCCGCTACCAACCAACTCATCATATAGCCTGCAGGTGATCGCAGACTCTTCACTGGCTTTGAGAGATTCCAAACGGGTTATTGTGTTGTGGGCCCTGCTTAATTCCAGTTCTAATTCAGATATCCGTCTCAAAGCCAATTCGTGGGTGTCACTACATTCTTGGAAATTTGACACAAGTTGACGGAGGTGTTGATGCTGGTCAAGTATGTCCATATGCTCTATATGTAGTTCAGCCAATTGGTTCTTAAGCTCAGTGTTCTTGTTATTAATATACTGAACTTCCACCTCGCTGTCTTCCCTTTCCTGTAGCAGCAATGCACGCAACATTTATACTATCTGGTTGTCGCTCGAGATTTATTTCTTCTGGTACCTGAGGATCGTTTTCTCCGTCAGATGATGGTGGCGTATTTCCATCCATGTATTGATCAGCTTGTTCACCTATTTTTTTATTTTGCCTATAAGCTGCTGAGTAAGTGATCCAGTTTTTTTTCACTTTTCTATGCTCGCGAGGAGTCATATCCTTTACGCATTTTCTCTGTCCTTTTTCCTTTTTTCTAAGGTATTTTAATCTTTCTTTCTCTTTATACTCTGCTAATAAAACTGGATCACTTTTTATTTCCTCTAGACGTTTTTTTTGCCTGTTCTGATTTTTTTTTTGCTTTTTCTTCATTAGACAACGGTATTTTCTTTCGAGGCGCCATATTCTACAACAAACAGAATTGTTTTCAATTGGCGAATCTATTTAAACTATTATGAACGCCAGGCCCTAGCCATGGCATCAGTCCCTGGTCATATTTATGACCGGGGCCTGATGGCCTAGGGACTGACGAATCAGAACTAAATCACTCTTAGTCTACTCTTAAAAAGAAATACCGAAACTTGTAGATAGCTATAACATCAGAATAAACAAATCGCATATACACGCAAACAAAAGAGAATAGTAACTAATTAAGTTTTTATAAAACGACTTACCTAGGGGCTGACAGAGTGACTGGCGGCACAGCACGTGTTTCCTCAGCGTCGACGCCGACCGCACTGATGTCAAGATGGCCGACGCGGAACAGCCCACGTGTATGCTACCTTCACGTCGTTACTTCAGAACGCAACAGTTTTAAAACGCTGGTTTTGTTCGGTTGCCGCGTATTTTTGTAATTACTGAGTGGCTAGGACCTGACTTTAACTATCGATGACACTACTTTTCTTGTATAAAAATAATTAATATTGTTCACTAAATCGTTTCGGTGATTAAGACAATGTAATTTTTATTGTGTTTAAGTCAAATAAAGTTCAAATATCATCTAGACTCACTAAAACCGGACGAATGAAAGCAGTATTTTGGAAATCTGACATGGCTAGGGACTGATATAAAGGAGAGAAAACTACATTTTTTTGTGTTAAAAAAGTATATGAGTAAGGCTAAATTGAGTGACATAATAAAAAGTCGGTTGTTTCATGTGCCAGATATTTTTAATATTGGGTGATTAATATAAATTTATATAAAAATCCACTGGAACACAAAGTTACCCAACTTTTGTGGAACCATCCTACTAGAAGTAGTGCTGCTACAGTCCATAGCTTCTCCTTCTTCTGGAGCAATATGGAAGCTTTTAAAGCATGGTGTAGCACATAAGGCCACTTTGCAGACATCGCAAATGATCCTTGATCGTTTTTGAGTGTTTTTCGTGCTGCAAAATCGGCATCTAGTAAATTTCCCTTGGCATTCTGGGTAGTGGGGCACACAAGAGCGTCTGATTTCAGCGGGTACTCCGAAATTCCCACCTTGCTTGTTCCTGAAAATAATATTTGTGGTACGTTTTTTGCCTGTGAATCCGTCAATTAGGCTGCGAGCCAAACGAAGCCTGTAATCTCTATGTGTATGAACTTTTTGCTTGTGAATTTGTATATACGATATGTACGAGTTGATAATGGCTGCATCAAACATGAAATAAAATAGGCGCAACCAGTTGCGTCTCGATTTTCGGCCGATTGGATATGAGGCACGGAAGTGATCAAAATGATCCACTCCCCCCATATTCACAGTATATTCTGCGATAGCAGTGGGTATAGTAATATCTTTTTTGGAACCATCTTTCTGTGTTCGCTTGACCGTAGACACAGATTTTGGGTTGTGGGCCGTTGTCAAAATATTCACTAGTTGAGTATCCATCCACTGTATTGCAGAAACTGGAGCTTTGCTTTTATACATGAACTCGTGCTTTCCAAGTTTTTCGTTCTTGGTTTTATTTTTAGGCAACAACTTTTCTGGTAAGCCTTTTCGGTTCAAACGTACGGTACCGACGGCATATATTCCTTTCTTTATCAGCAAATCATTCATCAGTGGAATGCCAGTGAAGAAGTTATCGAAAGCTACAAGAGTATTGCGAGGCACACCTTCACATAGTTTCATTATCACATTATATCCTAAGCCTTCCTCACTTGATGCATTTTCGTCTGCTTTCCCAATATAGATATCGAAGACATAAATGTATCCGGTCTTAGCATCACACCGAGCCCATACCTTATAACCCCTTTTTATGGGCTTTTTAGGCATGTATTGTTTCAGGGTACTTCTCCCCTTGAATTTTACCATGCATTCATCCACCGATTGGGTACTTGATTGAGAACACTGAGTCTGGAATATCTCTTGGAGCTGGCGTATCTCTTCCGGGTTCTTTGGTATTATCATTCAAGTGAATGTTTTCAGTCAGTTTTTTGAATCCCTTTTGAGTCAATGTTTGGGCAATCTCTGGATTTCTATAAAGTGTATCAGTTGACCAATACAGGTTACCATCAGGTAAGGGATGAAGGCCCATTAGTATTAAAACACCAAGATATGCACGCATTTCAGCTACAAATGTTGGACTCCAGTGAAGCGTTTGCCTCGGTGCTGCATAAATGTTCGTTTGGTCTACCAGCAATTCTACGAGATCATGAGGAAAGTAACAGTCGAAAAATTCTATAGGCGGTGTTTTATGAGTAAAGCGCATGTTTACAGTCAGCTGTTTATCAAATTTTGGTATGGTATGCTTTGGAACCTTATCTGACCAGTTTCGTGCCACACGAATAGGCCTACTAACGATGTCTATACTCGTAGATTCATCAGGCCGCGCTGAGTTAGGCTGAGCTGTAGTCGGGTTTTGTTCAGAAAGAGCGCCAAAAGAAATGTCTCTGACGTATTTATTTTGCGTACTTCCTTCCCTCACCGATTCTTCAATCACTGGCTCAACGCTTTCTAGATATTCTACCGAAACACGTGGCCCAGGAGGTTCTTCAAAACCATCTAATTCTCTCGTCTCCAACTCAGGGTCTTTACCAAATATTCTTGAAAGGCCTCTCGAAACCTCATCGTCGTAATCCAGTACGCAATTGCTTTCGTCGCTACTTTCAATAGCGGAGAGATTATCTTCCAGAATACTGGCTATCATACTGTCAGTTATCTTCTTTTTCTTCGACATTCTCCTGAAATAACAAGAACACTAATAGGTAAAGGTAACAATATTACCACCAAAAACAACCACCAAAAATCTAACCGGGCAATGGTAAGAGTGTTACCACCGTGTTTACGACCATTTTCCAAAAAGTAGTAGATTCATTTCATAACTTGTATTACGAGTCATGCAGGGTAATATAATCAATTATCTTACCAAATACCATAAAACCACTTACCGGAATCTTGTTAGAACAAAGTTTTAATTTGTTTGCACAAAACACTTTCGATTTTCAAGATTGTTCGTTTTTTTTTTTCAAATGATGATAGTTCTCAAACTTTGACAGTTAGCGTAATTGCCAGTACTAATAAAAGTTTAAAGGGTGTCCGCACACTATAAATAATGAATAAGAGCAGGTGTGTTTAGAACGACTCGTGATCTATGGTCAAAAAGCTGAGGTGGTAAGCTATTGTCCTGTGCCCTATTAAGGGTTTAAATATCATATTAGCTAAAATTCTGTGCCAAAAACTGAACGATTTTGTCAAAAAACAGAAATCGATAAAACTAAACTAACATTTACTTGAGTGTGGTACTTCACTAGTAATATTTTGGTCGATTCGAAACTCACTTCACTTCGCAAGTGACTAGGTGATGCTTACAGGATGCAAAATCAAGGTCATTTTGAACCTTATGCGAAGTGAGAGTGAATAGCGATGTGAGATGCGAGTTGTTGTTCGAAAAAAATAGAACACGTACGCGGTCACCGTAAACAAGGAACTAACTGACAAAAATCCTTTAAAATCGAGAAATGTTTCCTGTGACTCCAGTTTTTTTAGCGGCGTCTTTTAACACAATACATTCGTACGGGTAGCTTTTAGGCATATGCGTTTGCGTTGACCTTTAGTTTGAGCTCAGCAAAACAGCTGACAGCTGACCTATTTCTAGTGTTATTTTTATTGCTCTTTTTAGTGAAAGTAGTGAATTCATAACTTTTTTATTGAAAATCTCATTGGTTTAGGTTTGAATAAGGCTTTGAACAGTCTAAAGTAAAAAAAGCACATAAAAACAATTAAAAAATTCTTGAAAAAGCCGACGAAAAATTCCAACGCGGGGGGGGGGGGGGGTCCAGAATCATGTCCTGGATCCATGGTATTCGTTTGCGCGTGGATGTCCCTTACACCCTATATAGTGAATTAATTCTGACGTGAACGCCAAAGGCTATTTACTAAGTTCCGCCTACGTAATTGCCCTAGAGCTAAATCGGCGTTAGATGGTAAATCCCTAGTTTGCCTCCTTTGAACTGCAGCAATTGTTTGGGACTCTTCTAGTCTCTCTTCTTCTGAAATTGTGAATGCCGCCGGCCATTCCTGTGCGATTGCATATGTTGTGCAAAACACAACATGCAATAACTATTTTTGCAACTATGTCTGGATGATAATTGAGCACTCTGTGTACTAACAAGCACCTAAATCGTCCTTTAAGGAGACCAATTGTTCTCTCTACTGAATTGCGAGCAGCTAAGTGACGGTCATTGTAGAAAGCTTCTGGGGAATTATCTGCAGCACCACTAATTGGCGTCATAAGGTAGGCGCGCAGAGCATATCCTGAATCACCTGAAAAAATGAATAAGTATCAAAAATTATGTAGTTTTGATACCTAATTAAGTAATTAGGCTTATATTCTGAAGTAGGACTAGGGAGGGATTAACTAACCGAGCAAAACAACTTCTTCACCAGCATTTATTAATGCCTCTAAGTGGGCTTTTATAACACTATTGTTAAAAATGAAGCTATCATGAGTAGCTCCACCATAAGTTGGATCCACATTTAAAATATTTAGATCTGCATCTGTTATCTGAAAACAATATATATAAAAAACAAATATTAAGAAGAATAATTGAATAGTTTAGTAATAGATTACAACGTTGAAATTCATTTTACCAATTGCACATTTCTTGCATGGTAACCTTAGCGGCAGTAGAAACGTTCTTCATTCTCTGCTGGTTTTTTCAATGCCACCAGAGTGCCATCGACACACCCAAGAGCTGCTGGAAAGCCAAACTTTTTGTAGAACCTGTAATTTAAAGTAACCACTAACATGATTAACTATCACAAAAATGTTAAAATCAAAGAAAGGTCACTTTAATTATAATATACCTACTAACTTTTCTTATAATATACCTACTAACTTTTCTTATAATATACCTACTAACTTTTCTTTTAACATTTGTCTTTCTTGTACATTTTGAGGGAACCTTATATATTTTTTTACAATTGCCGGATTGTTAAGAGCTTCCACTACTTCATTTATGCAACGAGATGCTGATGGTTGTGATAAATATGTCCTTATATTTTCTTTTATTATTTTTTGATAACTGCCACTAGCCAAGAATGACAAGGTGCATAATATCTGTGAAAAAATAAATTAAGTAATCTAGATCTAGTCAAAACAAAATAGGGACCAATTTGGTTATTTACATGCATAATAAAGATACCAAGTACTTATATTATAACTATAAATATAGGGTCCTTACACTTAAAATCATAGCTAGCAGGGAAACTGCTTATAGGGAATATTCCATATTATGAAGTGTTTTCATGATTTTTGAGCGATAATTTATGTTGGTGTGCTTGGTTAATAAACTGTGTAAATACTTATAAAAGTAACTTTATACTTAGTAAAATGAAGCACTTACTTTGACTTTCAACACGAGTTGAAAGTCCTTTGCCTCGACGTTTTGTGGGCTTTATCAGAGGCAGTAACTCAAACTCTAGTTGGTCAATTAAGTCCTTTGACAATCTATATACGCTCACATAGTCGTCATCTCGGGTTAATAAAGATAAACTTCGAATTTGGTTAGATTGTCGACGCTTTTCTAGTTTATCCAAAGCATGAGCCCCTTCTAATAAAGATTTATACAATAACATTCTTGCCATCGTTATCGCTGTATTCACTTTACACTAACGCCCAAAAAATAGTTTTAACCACAAATTATATAGGTATTGTTTAACACTATTTTTAAAGGATTTCTTCTATTTTCACTCGTAAAATAGATGCTTTTTATTTGACACTTTGAATTGGGTTCGAGTGCGAAGCGAGTGTCGAAGTGAGGAGGGAATTCCCTTACAAAATGCCACTTCTTACGTCATCTCATACTTTATCTGTCAAAATCTCACGGTCAATTTAGTTCAACTCGCTGACACGCTCGCAAGTGAAGCGCTAGTGTGAATTCGAATTATCAAGCGAGTTTTTAGAATGCCAATCAAGAAACTCACAGCGGATTCAGATTCGAAGTTTAGAATGAGGTCTTACAGAATCACACTGCAGTACCTTAACATTAACGAGTGTCCGTTGCGCAGCCTGTGTCGTAATACAGTGGTCAAGCCAGCGCCTACACCCGAGCGCGTCACTCACAAGTGCATGAGTCACTCGGTAAGCACTCAATATCAGCACATAACCATTGTTGTTCCTCACAGACCTTAAGTAGTTAACTATGGAATAGCTCGCCAGTATGTGCATTATAGTCACCTAACATAAATACAGTTTCTATACTATTGCTGTCGATTATAGCTGCGATTTCACTCAAAGAGTCAGTAAACTCGGCGAGATTGTCACTGGAGTTGGTAGGCAGGCATATAAACCGAAAATACTAGCATATCTTTGTCGCACAAACTCACTTTTATTGCCGCGATACGAACACTGCTGCAATTTATAACATAACACTAATCATCGAGAACAGACTCTTCCGCCACAGAAGTGCTACACCTCCATAGGGTCGACCACGAAGTACACTTGCTGCCGTATCCACTGCTGAGTTTCTGGTGAATGCAAAGTCTTTGTGTATGTTTCCTAAAAATGCCAGATCATGCGGCAACAACCACGTCTCCGGCAGTGCGATAACGTCCGCAGTGTCGCACAGTCGTCTGATACAATCAACTGAAGTCGTAAGACTTTTACAATTAAAACTTATTAGCTTAACAGGCTTATCCATTCTAGGTTTTTTTAAATTCAATAAATTGCCGGAAAGACACACCTTCCGGCCATATATTTTCATCCATAAAAACTGGTAGTTTCATTTTAGAAATTAAAAATTTGTATGCCTCATATCCCTTGCGTTTCTTCATATTAATTTTATCAGGTGATATTATTACTTGTGTACCTGCCATATCCACATTATAAATATAAAAATGTATTTTTATGTCAGCAGCCTTTTGAACTTATTGTTGGGAATAACTGCACCCTTCCCCTGATTATCAATAAATCTATTTACAGATTTATAGTTTTTCCGGCATTCTACCTTTTTCCACTCTCCATCCCTCACAGTATTCGCCCAAGACTTAGCCGCCTCACATGTATCCAAGCATAAATTCCCTTTTTGCAATTTAGAATTTGTATTATGTTTCGCTGGGTGTTGTACAAGTACGCGGGCCTCATTCACTTCATTACGGCTTGTCGAAACCGCAGTGGCCTCCACGCGCTGCGCACACGCCATGTCATGCGCGCGAGAGCGGGGCGTGGGCGTGCCTAAGTTGACTGTGCAAGTGAGAGCGTGCGGTGACGACGAGTGAGCGATAGCGATATGGTGAACCTTGCTTAGCGACAGTGGGGGCATCGGTCATTGACTCATTGTTCTGTGTAATTTTACCGACATTCGTTATTATTTCCGTATTTTGCAAGTCATTATGCGATTCATTATATTTGCTATCACTTAAATTAACGTAAATGCTCTCATCTAATACGAAAGCACCTCGTCGTCTATTAATATTAGTTTCTGACCTTTCAATAGACGAGTGTTCTAGGTGTTGAGATTCACTTTTTCTTTTAATTAATTCCTCTACATGACTTATAGTTGCGTAGCTATCTTTAATGCACTTATCTTCTCATTGTAATATTATGATGTTTTTTGTAAATTTGTCACATCAACGTGATCGAAGGTAAGTGGAGGAAGCTTCTGCAAGTCACGAGCAACAAAAACCGGTATTAGTTCCGGGTCTGTTTGTTTGAAAAGGTCTATAATATCAACCAACTCCCTTTCAGATTTGCCTTTGCACTTCCTATTGATTATACGCTTGATGTTTGGAATGGCTTGATATAACGGTGTCTACACGCACATGCTACGTCTTCCTCAGAGAAACCACTCTTGCATATCTGTATAATAAACAAAATGCACGGAAAACAATATAATTTATTTGTGTGTAAACACCCACACAGCCAGCTTAAATGTTGCATAATTTTGAGGATTGAAATGACGAGTACGAGGTGAATTATCATATTTTTGGATTAACTCTCATAATTTGGGTATACATCTATCTTTAGACACCACATGAATCTTATTAAACGATAATTGCGAAAACTTATTGCTTTTAACTTCTAACAAACACACATTATCACCATACACTTCACAACAGAATACCATCTTTAAGTGTCAATGTACTTAACAAATAATATTTACATTAATGTACGTTTCAAAACGAATGACTTATAAGTTATAACTTAGTTAGATACAAAAACATTAAAGATTGAGTATAATTTGCTTGTCATATTATTATCACAATATGGCTACTAAATTTTTTTGCCGGATAATAATACTGACAGAAGTGACAGACGACAGTAACGGTGGTGTTGTCATAAATTATTCCCCAAAAATCAAAGCGAAAAATAAAATTCATGTAGTTTTTAATTATTTTTATAGGGCTTTTTCAATTCTTATAAATACAATTTATAATTTTTGTGGAAAGTATAAATTCGACAATAGCACCATGTTCTTTTAATTGTATCTAGTAGTCATTAAGGAAACTATCGTGTCTGTCTCTTTTTCTCGAATTCCCCGCAACTCGGGGAAATGTCCACAAATTGGGAACACTGATCTAGTACTCTTCATTCATAAATCTAGCTAGCCAATCATAACTCGTGGTGATCGTCTACAGTGAACAGAGTTACGCCCATAATCTATACATGTGTGCCGTTCATACACACGAAAATATGCAACAGTGTGCGTTTTGCCTCAGAATTGACAATTTGTAGCTACGAACTTACCTTACAGTATAGTGTGATTTTGAGTTACGTCACACGGGCGCGACAAGTTGCTATAAGTGTTCTAACAGGAGTTTTAACGTTTTTTTTTAATATTTTGTATTATTTTATTACATAGTTATAACAAATGCATTTGGCGTTGTTGGTAGGGTAGGTTAGGCCTAATTGCCTCTATGGACGGCACGCCCCTGCATACCACCCATGTATTTATTATAAATTCATAGACTTGATGATTCACAGACTTTGGGCAAGGAATATCAATTCTAGTCATATCTTTCTTTATGAATATATTGACTGTCGCCATTGGTTCTTTGCCGACATAAGATGAACATGGGTCGACAACAAGGTAGTTAGCTTATGTAGTAGTAACCGATAATTGGACGTCAACTACGACTGTAGATTTCTCCACACAATAACCACGTTCACTTTTCATCAAGGCTTTTTTCTGCAAATCAAGACCCGGTGCTCTATTCAGCTGTATAGTCCCTAAAGGAAGGAAACCTTTTTGATGTAAAGTAGCCATTAGTTGCAAACTTGTGTACCAGTTAAGCTGCGTATCGACTTCGCGCTCCTGGCGCGCGCGCCATGAATGACCGCGCCGAGAGTGCGTTCCGCGGAGCGCGTTCCAAAGATTTGAAGTATATCAACTAAGCGCGCCTGGCGCGCGTGGCAACTGTTCCAGTGTTTAACCGTTCATCATGGAAGCTAGTCGTGTACGAGCAGCAGCAGCTTTTGTAATTATACACAGCATTATAAAAAAGAAAAAAGAGAAACGAAAAGTGCGTTGGTGGATAAAAGAGCTGTACCGAAAAAGAATGCAGTATGGAGTGACACTTATAAGAGATATGCAGTTCGAAGTGATAGAAGACACAATAAAAAACTTCACAAGAATGTCTACAGAAGATTTTTATTACTTGCATAACTTGATAGAGCCAAAGGTGAAAAAAATGGACACCCAGTTTCGCGAAGCTATCACAGTGACTGAAAGGCTGGCTATAACTTTGAGATTTCTTGCCACTGGAGACTCGTATACAAGCTTGCAATACCTGTTTAGAGTTTCAAAGCAGTCTATATCTAGGATAGTCCCAGAAGTTTGTGATGCTATCAGTGAGGTTTTAAAAGATTGGGTAAAAGTAAGTGAAAAACACAGTATTAATTAGTATTATATTTATTTAACCTTTTTAAATTAAATTACTTCTCGTTAGCTTGAGTTGACGTACTGGCCAAAGAATCAGTATTTGAACTTGAGAGATTTTGAGGCTCTTGTGTTGTATACCCATAAAGTGGACTGTATTTGCCTAAATCGGCTTCAAAAATTATATTGTTTATTGCCTGTTTGACATATATTAAAGTATGGCTGTCATATTTTCTTAATTCATTTCCTATGTGCTGGCCATAACTGAAATATGGATCAGTAGCTTGCGACGGTTCGGTTAAAATTTTGAACGCTTCTGTCAACATTTTATCGTCCTCTTCTTGTTTCCTTTTTTTTAGGTCTTCTTGGCAGTTTTTTCCGGTGCTTTTTGAATAATATCATTAAATTGTTCTTGTGTATTACACTCTTCTGAAGTTTTTTGGGAAGACTCGCCTTTATTTTGTGGTGTAGATTCCTGAAATATGAACGTGCATTTAATTAACTTTGTATTTTATAATTATTTGTAATTTTACAGATCCCCACATCCGAGACAGACTGGTTGGAAATTGCTCAAGAATTTCAAGAAAAATGGGATTTTCCTCATGCTATAGGTGCCATG
Organism: Noctua fimbriata; assembly: GCA_905163415.1. NCBI lineage: Eukaryota > Metazoa > Arthropoda > Insecta > Lepidoptera > Noctuidae > Noctua > Noctua fimbriata. Next base: position 3,687,099 of record LR990929.1, on the reverse strand, counting down.
GATGGAAAACACGTTACGATACAGGCACCTGGTAACAGCGGCACGGAATATTATAACTACAAACACTTTTTTAGTATCGTACTCTTCGCTCTCGTAGACGCGGACTACTGTTTTAGGTACGTTGACATTGGTTCCCAGGGGAGACTTTCGGACGGGGGGATTTTTAAACGTACTACATTATACAAAAGACTCGAAGAAAAGTCCATGAAAATACCTCAGCCATCGATACTTCAAATACCATACACCCTCAGAGTTCCATACGTTATTCTGGCAGACAAAGCATTTGCACTAAACGAATACACAATGAAACCGTTCCAAGGGGAGCCAGAGAGGGGATCTCCAGAAAGAATATTTAACTATCGTCTGTCAAGAGGACGTAGAGTAGTGGAAAATGCTTTTGGAATAGCAAGCTCGGTTTTCAGGGTTTTAAGGAAACCTATGTTACTATCACCCAGTAAAGCTACAAAAGTAGTTTTGGCTGTTATACATTTGCACAATTTTTTGCGAAAGAGGTCCAGCCAGAAATACACACCACATGGATCTTTAGACACGGAAACAGTAACTGGAATCACACCAGGTAGTTGGAGAGATGACGGTGATCATTCATCATTACTCCCTCTCACTAATGTACCACGTAGAACTGGGAATGACGCAAAGGAAATACGTTTACATCTCGCTCAACATTTTGCCACTAACGGAACAATACCCTGCCAAAATAGATATTGAAATTAGTAACATTATTCACCTGCGTAGCGACTGTTGCATCATCTTTATTTCCATCGTCTTGCATAGTATCTGTTGTATAATTTGGTGAACACTTGTCTTGCATGAAATTGAAATCATCAAAACCAAACCATTTTGATACGTAAATACTGTCCCGACCTGTGAACAATCAACCAATAACATATTTAAAATGTATATGTGAATTTTTATTTATGTCTTCTAGCCTGCCTACAAATATTTCAAAACCAAAATCAGCTAAATCGGTCCAGCCGTTCTCGAGTTTTAGTGCGACTAATTCTTATTTATTATATAGATAGTTTAGTTAATTTCTCCGTAAACTTATCATGCAAATACATGTTATTTTTTATATAAAACTAAAAATAATAAAAAATCTGTATCATAATTACCAGAGCCAGTGATTTGGCTTTTAGATATTCTCCATTTTTCTCTTCTGTACGATGATAGGAGCACAGTCATTTTTTTCTTTAACTCCGGCACAGGGACTCCCATTTCACTACTGATTTCTCTCCAAGCATCTTCTCTAAGCGATTTATTATGATACGAAGAACTTTTGCTGTTCCACAAAACCACGTTCGTACCATATAGCTGAATTAACTTACGGCAACTTTGGTTATCCATAATTATTATTCGGAGCGCAACAAACACAAAAAACGACCCGTCTCAAATGGCGCGCGCGCCACGACTGATGCGTGGTAAAAAACCGACACCCGACGGAACGGACCGCTCCGCGTTCGGGCGCTCCAACGAACACCTTGGCGCGCGTTCCAAACTGGTATCCATTTCGCGCGGCTGGAGCGCGCGCCAATGTTCGATCTCTCGGAGCGCGAAGTCGATACGCACCTTTATCCACAAATATTTTGTAATTTAAGTTATTTGGAACGGTCTGCAACAACCTTTGAACGATATTTCCCGGTACTCCTAGATCTGAACAATTTTCTGGTGGCCCAGAATGCTTTCCCGAGAACATTTCAGAGTCATAACTAAATTCACTAGATCCGCTCAACACGTAATTAAAGTACCACTTATGAGGTTTTTTGGCATTGTACTGTCTTATTCCTGATGTCGTACATCTCGCTTTAGTGCTTTTGACAGTTTAAAAATTTAGACAGTATAAAAATTTATGAATTTGATACTCAGCATTTGCAGTCTAAAATCCAGGTACTTCAGGACTCACTTAGTTCCCTTTCTGGTAGGTATGTGAGTTCTCAGAACTAAATTAGGGAACAAATTCTTGCGGCAAATGAGTTGGTAATGTGTCAGTGTAGTTGTCAGACTGTTACCAAAAGATGATACTGTCCAGGCTGAGATAATGGTGGACCCGTCCCAGGCTGAGAATCTGTCTCAGCACTGTATCGCGCGCGGAAACAAAAATGTCACGGTAGAAAATAAAAGGACAACTACACTACGTCACTACCGGCGGATGACTAGCTGGCGGTAGCGGCGGCGTCTGTGTCGGCATTTCGCATAAACGTCAAAGAGGTTGCCGACAAATGCTTTATCTCTTTGCAATAAGTTCTAAATTTCTTCAAATTAAATAATTTTATTGTGTGTCTTGTAATGACGGGACTTAGCTAAATGAAAGAGTTGTGGATCGTAATACGTTCCGTTTATTAATGCCAAAGGTCTGCTAAAAGATACATTATATATTCTTATAAGATACTGCTTAACTACTACGTCACACGCCCTATCAGAAAGAAAAAAAAAATATATAAAACATTTTTTTTTTCTTTTACAATTATAATATGAGTATAATATGATGAGTATACAATTATTTATTATTCGTTGTACAGTAAATAGTTATGGTACAATTATAATGTAGTATCTATTATGTATATCTATTTCAATACACTTACAAACTAAACAGTAAACAATGTCATCAGTACAAGTCTTAATTTGATACCGTACTATTACAAACAAAAGTGTTCCTGAAACTTAATGTTAGTCTTGATAAAGTCTAGTTCTATTTTTATGAATAGTTTTTTCTTTTCCTATATCTAAAACAACAACATTTGGAGACATTTCCTTAACTACTGCAAATGGACCTAAATATAATGGTTCCAGTTTATTTTGATTCTCATTTTTAACTAATATGAAATCACCAGTTTTATATGTAATTGGATTGATACTACTATCATATTTACTTTTTCTGACAATTTTAGAATTGATTAGATTGTTTTTAGCATCCATTTGAGACTTTTGTAAACGATATTTTAATTCGACAGCATAATTATCAAAATTATAAATCGGGTCTATTGTTGTTGTGAGGTTGGAAGGTATGTTACATTGTTTTCCAAACACTAGTTCATATGGCGTAAATTTTGTACTCGAATGTACTGAAGTGTTATACGAGAAACACCAGTAGGGTACCCATGAACTCCATTCCTGTGTTTGACTGTTAACTTGTAGTCTCAAATAAAAAGTTAAATGTTTATGACTATTTTCTAGTGAACCTAAAGTTTGATGATGATAAGCTGTAGACTGTAAATGACTTATATTTAAAATTATACATACCTCTTTCATTATGATGTTGACGAACTCGGTTCCCCTGTCGCTTACTATCTCTCGGGGTATACCGTATCTAAGTATAAAATTATTTACCAGTGTTGTGGCCACCGTACGCGCATCCTTACCCGCTACCGGATACGCCTCGACATATTTGGTGAGGTCACACTGAAGTGTTAAAATGTAGTTGTAGTTATTATCTCGTGGTAATGGTCCTACTAGATCTATATAGATTTTATCGAAAGCTGAGTTTCCACAATCCGTTAGAACCATAGGTTCCTTTACTGTATTTAGGTATTTGTAACGTTGACATTTCGTACATTTCATTACAAAATTTGTTATATCGCGCTCTAATCCACTCCAAAAATATTTTTTACGAATATTGTTTAACATACGTCTTATCCCTGCGTGTCCACTTGTGGGAAGAATATGATAGTCGTTTAAAATAACTCTTTGTATCGTCGTCAATAATCTTTTTAACGCCTTTTACTACGCATAAGCGGGGTCCGGACCACTTGGCAATTTATTTATATACTGAGCTAGCTCTTTAATTATTTTTTCATTATTTTGATCTTTAATTACATATAAAATGTCTATTTTTAAATCAGCACAAAATAATTCCATTTCTCTCACAGAGACCGCTCGTGTACGCTGTGATTGAGCAAATAGTTTTACATATATAGTGCGATCTGACGACGAATACGCAAAATCACCATTCTCTTTAGACACTTGTTTTTTGACTTTCATCCATTCTTTCTCATTCGTAAATACCAATTCGGTGTAATCCTTCGGTAGTTTTAACATTTCTACAACTCTTGGGTGATCAATCCATTCGTTTTTAGGAATATTAGCCACCGAAGTGTGATTACTCGCATTTTTCTCAAGCTCCCGTCTTTTTGCTCTTGTAAGTACCGATATAATGTGTGCATTCATGGATCGTAATTCTTCACAAGTCACTTCTATGCGCGACAATACATCTGCAGCTACATTGTCACGTCCTTTCACGTAAACTACTTTATAATTGTATTCTTCTAATTGTAACCGAAATTTTATTAACCTACTGGAAGGATCTGTCAAATTATACAAATATACTAATGGCCTGTGATCCGTTTCTATAATAAATCGTCTTCCATACAGGTAAGGCCTAAAATAGCCTTGGGCATTGTCGTTCACTTAATGGATCTAGTTCATCAAATCTCGTTCCGTGAAGTGAACTCGTTCCACAGTTCATTTCGCTCCTTGACTTGGTATAGTACAGTACTACTGATTCAGTCAGAGAGCGAAATGAACTGTGGCATAGACATGTTTTCGACAGAGTCCGGATTTGGAACTTGTTTAGCTATTCGTTCATAAACTATGTGAACTATAACAATATGATACGTCACCTATGAAATTCAGTTATTAAATAGATTCGATTTCCCTTCATACTTTCTTCAGGCTTAGGACTGACAGTTAAAGTGACTAGTATGAATTAATAAAACCTACTTTTCACTTTAAAAGGCGTATTTAAAAATCGACTCTATTTACAATATTTTTTTTTTGTTTTGTTTTTTTTTTGATTTCTCTAATCACATGTTTAATATGAATTAGTATTAAACCTACTTTTAATTTTAAAAGGCGTATTTAAAAATCAACTCTAATTACTTTTTTTTTGTTTTCAGGCTTCTTTTTTTTATGTCTTCTCTAATCATAATCACATGTTTCCATGCAAACACAGCAATTGTGATACCTTTTCAGGCTTTAACAATGATCGACGTGCTCTTAAAATATCGCCAGCCTTTGAAAAGATTCTTTCGCATGGCACGGAGGTAGCGGGTATACATAGTCTTTTTAACATATGTTGGTACAAATTAGGATACACATTTCTGCGGTCGTACCACCATTTCAATGGATCTGATTTTCGAGGTATTAAATCTTCTTTCAAATATCGGTCCACTTCAATACTGGCTTGAGCTGTAGAGTTTTGTGGTACCGTTTTCTTAATTTCTTTATCGATTTCGGACCAAAGATCATCATTTACTTCGGTGATATTAACGGGGTGAGAGGATTGGGAAACATTATCATCACTAGCAACAGTGACGCTGGCGATAGCAGTAGTTCTTCTTCTAATTTCACTCACCGCGTTTTCATATTTAGTAATAGAGTTGAATCCGATCTTTTTGAACCTGGGATCAAGAACCGTGGCTTCAGAGTGTAAAACTGAAGACTCGATGTCACCAAATCTCTTATAAATTTCAACATGAAGTTTTTTAATTAGTTGTTGTACTGGTTCCAAATATGTTGAAATTACTGGAGGTGCATGATGTTTTGTAATGTGGTTTATCATAATTTTGCAGTAAACAATAACCTTAGATAAAGTAACTGCTTTCTCAGCAGAAATTTCTGTTGTTATGTCATTGAATGGTTTTAAAATTGGCAGTATTTGTTCAATACTTACAAATTCTTCAGAATTTATTAATAAGTCACTCCTTAGCGAAAATGTCGCTGAGACAACGGCTTCCTTAATTTTTATTAAACGGTCCAACATTTGGAACGTGGAATTCCAGCGAGTTTCAACATCCTGTTTTAACATTAATTCTGGAATGTTTAACTGTTTTTGGACTTCAATCAATTTATATTTAGCTACAGTGCTCCTTTTGTAAAATTCAACAATTTTTTTAACTTTTTCAATTATAGGTAAGATCTCTTCTAAACCTTTCCTAACAACTAGATTGATTTGGTGTGCGAAACATCCAACATGCCTCCACCCACCTAAACGTATTGCGGCAGTTATGTTTGCCGCATTATCCGACACTACTGCACTTACTTTATAATCTATGTCCCAGCGCCGAAAACAATCTTTCAAAAATTCAGATAAGTTTTCACTAGTGTGTCTGTCTCCATATTGTACACACTCTAACAGATATGAAGACAGCTCCATATCTTCATTTAAATAGTGGGCTTTTGTGTAGTCTGATGTCCAACCATCAGTTGTTACAGAAACTGCTTTGACAAAGGCAAGCTTGCTCTTCATCAACTCTACGGTCTCATTATAAATTTTTGGAATCAAACTTTTTGAGAGCGTTTTCCTAGCAGGTAAACTGTAGCCTGGAGTTTGAGACACCATTTGTAATAATATTTTAAACTCTGGTTCGTCAACGACACGTAGAGAATGTTGACCTTTCGATATCCACTTCACCAATTGCTTATCTATAACCTGCGATCTTTGTACGGAAATAGGTCTTTTTCTGATGATAAAATCAGTAATATTTTGTTGCGATGGTTGTTGCGATGTTTGTTGCGATGTTTGTTGCGATGTTTGTTGTTGGTCAGCAGAAGTTGATGGGTCAGTATTAGATCTTAAAGTATTTATTTCAACTTGCCTTTCCAAAACGATAGGTATTGTAGGATGTTTCCTGGTCATATGGCGCGACAAATTACTTGTATTTCCAGACGTAATACTTAATTTTGCACTGCAATAATCACATGTTGCTTTTTTTGGTTCTATTTCCTTTAAATGTCCCCAAATATCGTAAGTAGGCACAATAAGATGTCACTCACTCAACGCAATACGACTCTCTAACCCAATATTATTATACTCTTTGCTCTAACCAATTTAAAAAATACGACCTCATAACGTAAACAAAGTTGCATAAAATAGAATGTCAATCTAAAATAAACCTAATGCTTTATGAAATAGAGACCAAAATAGTTAACGTCTCTAGAATATCGAATACTAAGAAAGCTAAACAATAATTGTCAGTGTGTGTAAATGCGATAACAAATCAGATCTTGCTAAGTGCATGTGGTGAGTTGAGTTGGTGACGTGACGTATACAACAAAGGGCTCTCGTTCCTACCTACCTACACACACTGACGCGGGCTTAGACTAGAGACGCGGGATTATAATGAGCCGGAGCCGGTGAACTGTGGAACGTTAATTCCGCACAGTACTGAACGAGTTCAGTTCGTTCACTGTGTTTGAGCAGTTCATCGGAACGAATCGCTCCGGAGTTACTCAAGTCTAGCCTAAAATATTTTACCGACCAGACTATCGCTAACAATTCTTTTTCAATTGTAGGATACCTGCGCTCGGCCTTGTTTAAGCTTCGGCTAGCATAAGCTATTGGTCTACGATCGGAATTACACAAAACTGATCCTATTGCATACCCTGATGCATCAGTTTGTAGAATAAAAGTGTTATTGTCATCAAACAAAGGATATTGCAATACCGGAGGCTTTACTAAACTGTTTTTCAACATATTAAATGATTTTTGGCAGTTTTCATCCCAATTATAAATTACGGTTTTACGACATAAGTTGTTTAGTGGTATGCAAATCTCGGCAAAATTTGGGATAAATTTCCTATAATAGTTAGAAAATGCTATGAAACGTTTCAGTTCATCAGCGTTTTTCGGAACTGGATAGGTGTTTAAAACTTTAATCTTTTCTGGATCAGGTCTAATTCCTTCTGCGGATACCACGTGTCCTAAATATAATATTTCTTTTCTAAGAAAATCGCACTTGTCTGGATTTAATTTTAAATTTACTTTTCGTAGTCTAGTCAATATATCTAACAAATTTTTGTTATGCATGTCTAAATTTCTTCCAAAACAAATTAAATTATCTAAATAAATAAAACACTTGTCATAATTCAGTCCTGACATTGCTACCGTCATTAAACGTGAGAAAGAACTGGGACTTGTCTTTAACCCCATCGGCATGCGGGTCATCTGATACTGTCCTGAGGGTGTTGTAAATGCAGTATACTTTCTGCTGTCCGAATCTAATTTTGCCTGATAATATGCTTGTGTTAAGTCTAACTGTGAAAAATATATTGCACCAGAAAGTGAATCTAGTATATCCGTTATGTTAGGGAGAGGAAATTTGTCATCCATTATGCGGTTATTTAATTTCCGGAAATCAACAACTAAACGCCAACTTTTATTATTATTCTCTAGTTTCTTAGGTACAAGTAGTACTGGACTAGACCACTCACTACTCGCGGGCTCTATAATATCATTGGAAAGCATTCTTTTTATCTGATTTTCAATTTCATTACGCTGCGAAAATGGTAATCGATATTGTTTAATATAAACTGGATCCGAATTTGGTTTTAACTGAATTTTTTGTTCGTAAAGGTTACAAGTGCCTAATTTATCTCCCGGTAAGTAGAATACATCTGCATACTTTGCACAAATGTTTTGTATACTTATAGATTCTTCTTTGTTTAAGTGCTGTAATTTTATCAATGATAATATTTTTTTAACTCTTTCTCCGCTTATATTTTGCTTTTCGAATGAGCAAATATTATAATTATTTAAATTATCAATGTCAGGTTTAAAATAATTCAGTTGAACCTCTGTTTCACGTGTATTTAAAATTTGTATTATGATCTTTCCCTCTTTGGGTTGACAGATACTTCCAGCAATAAATACGCCCTCGCATAATTCTCTCGGAAATACAACGCAAGGCTCGCTCTTAAAACACTGTATCTGAAAAAGTTTCTCACACCTTGGAGGTATCGTAATATATAAGTTTCTATGTAACTTGCCTGATTCTAAACCAATTGTTATCGAATTATTTATCGTCAACGTGTTATGTTCATAATTTAGAACACAATTATATTTCTTTAAAAATTCTTGGCCAATTATACCGTCCTGTAGACAAGGCAGATTATTTAGAACATAAAACTTATGTTTGAATTCTTTTCCGCATATGGAAAATGGTATGTAAACATAACCGTCAGTGGTCGATTTACCACCAATACCATTAATGGTTATGCATTCTGGATATATTGGAATCTGCCAGTCTCTTATTGCTTCATATTTCACTACTAACAAAGAGGCTCCCGTGTCAATTAGCATTCTGTATTTGATATCGAATATAATCAATTCTACGAAATTATTATAGTTGCATGTTAAAATAAAGTTAGGATCGAAAAAACGCTAAATCCAAATTTTGATTGTTTGGTTGACTATTATTGGATGCGGCTTGAGCATCATTTCTAGATTGATCCAGTAAATAAGTATTATGCCTGTTATTACGATTATGATTTCCCGGATTCGATCTTTGGCCATAACTACGTCCACGTCCTCGCGAATTGTTAACAAAACCTCTTCCGCGGCCTCGATAAGAGGTCCTTGAAGGTACCTGATTCCTCGGAGGTGGTGGTTGGGTTGGCCTAAAATTACGATACAAAAACAAAAAATAAAAAATAAAAAAAATAATAATGAGCCACCCTCACAGGAGGACAGGTCCTGTTCTGCCTGACCCTGGTAGTATGTGGGGCGTGGTGTCGCTGGCTGGGGTGTGTGCTGAAGGGTTTACTTCTTGCGCCGTGAGACCCATCATACGGGCCTGCTGGAGATTCTCAATCCTCGCCTCAAGGTTGTTCAGACGTTGTCTGTCTCCGATAAGCTGGGTATTCATCGTTGAGACCATGTTTGCCAGTTCGCGCTGGCCAGCCAGGACTTCCCTAAGAGTTTTCTGTATGTCTAATAACAGGATTGTATGTGCACTCTCGTCGCGCTCTGCTGTTGGGGGAGCGGAGGGCAGCGGCTTGCGGGTGCGAGGTGGAGGAGGGTGATCATCGTCGTCGGAGTGCTCTTCGGGCACGGATGTTGTTGGCCCTTTGCTCTTTCCTCTTGGTTTCTTACCAAATTCCTCAATGCTTTGGGTCCCTTGTCTGGACTGCAATAGCTCTAACTGAAGCGCCGTGGCAGACTGCTTAGTCAGTAACTTATTTTTCATGTCCTTTATAAGATCTGTGGAAGTATTATAATTTGATGCCAAAAGTAATTTTTTTTTTTATATAATAATATTTTTTTAGTGTTTTATGAATTTCTATTAAATCAGACATTTAACCCTTTAATTACATAAAATAATCATAATTAAGCGAGAAGAAATAAAACTATTCTAAATCTTAACTGTAATACCTCTGTCCATACCGTACCTCTGTAACACTTCACTCACACTTTCACTTTTTTTTCTCGTAACACATGAAGACTCTTTACTCGTTGTTTGCATTTGTCCAGCCGAGTTTTTACTCAAGGCTAGACGTTTTCGACACCGGTACCTTTGCTCCTTGACTCACGCCTTGGGCCAGAACGCCTAAAAGCATTCCTGGCAATTTCCGCTCGCATCCAGTCTACGTAGCAGCGTTTGTACAGTTTGTAGACTCCAAATAAAGCTCCAAAAATTAGGATGATTAACATCACCCCCAGTATTATATTAGTTACTGATTGGTTTTGATGTAGCTGCGCAACATCAGCCGTATTTGTGCCACCTGCGGCGTTTTGCGCGATCACAATTTCTTCTTTACTTTGTGTTTTTCCCATTCTTAAAATTTTGCACCAAACTTATCACTCTGTTCGAACAGTAACGCAATCGAATTTCTAATCCCATTATTTCACTACGCGATCTACCGTGCCCGGGATTTGACACCGAACCTTAAATGGCAGGGTCGCCATGTAAGGACGGGACTTAGCTAAATGAAAGAGTTGTGGATCGTAATACGTTCCGTTTATTAATACCAAAGGTCTGCTAAAAGATACATTATATATTCTTATAAGATACTGCTTAACTACTACGTCACAGTCTGATGACCAACTAAGTTTGGTCGTGCATTTAAATAAGCCTTACTACTCATTGGAGATAAAGTTGGAATTCCTTTAAATTACCTATTTATTTGATGCACACTACTTTTAATGTAAAATGCATTGATATTATTTACCTGTGTGTATTACGAGCTATGAGCGAACTACAAATAATGTCGTGCGTTTTAGTAGCCTTTATTGCTCTGAGTTAAGGTTTCAATTTCCTTTAATTAAGGATTGCATTAATTTGGATTTGTTTTTTTTGGATTTGATTTTTTTTCTTGGTTTTTTTTTGTTTTATTTTGGATTTGGACTGGACTCTCATGGGTCGTAAGGTTGGAATCGCGCCACAACATCAACTTCAAGTCGTTCGTGGTTCGAGCTCCAACTCACCATCTGCAGACCTTCTTGAAAGAGGACTTTTGGCCGAAAGGTGTCGTATACCGACGATTCCGAGGACGGTTACGCGACACCACGCAGCAGAACACGACGCCGTCAACGATTCGTGTCTAGTTTTAGTTAAATAAGGTTTTTTTCTATATGTATTAGTTTATTATTTTATAAGATTGTTTTGTGTACATATTTTTATCTATGGGCCTCAGTTGCCTGATAACAAAATGATTGATTGATTGATTAATTTGTCATGATACTGTGTTTCTAATTTAAGTTATTAACAAGATTTTACCGTCAAAATTTAACTCCTATTTTTTATGACGAAAATCGATTCAGAAGCCGATTCTGAACCAACTGCTTTCAGGAATTGCGTTTATTCTGTTACACGTTGTATAATAAGTCCCTTTTGATTATAAAAAAAACATAAATAATGTTTATGAATTTTATAAATAAAACGCCACAACTCAAACAGAAAATAAGAGTTATTATGTCTTTTCGTATAATGTGTTTTGTTTATTAACCTAACCTAACCATGTCACATACTAAAACAAAACTTAAAATTGCATCAGCTTCTATAGAAAAAAATAAGAATGATAATAATGTAAGTAACAAAACACAAATTGCTTATAAATCTCTAACACACCATGTTAACAAATGCTTAAAATGCTTATTTTTGTATCTAATTAAATCTTCTTCTCTTAAAATAAATCACAAATTAAAAGGCGACCTAAATCTTTGACTTACAATGAGACATAATATTATGATTAATATTAACTAAATCATCACAGTAACTTCTCTTAAAAAAACTTACAACTAACATTTCAAATTATTACTCTACTGAAATCAGTCTATGGGTTTCAATCAGTCTAAGCAAATCCTGGTGTTAGTAAATATACTAACATTATTATTTGAGGAAACTTAAATTAAAGAATTGTATAAAAAGTTTTATACACATTCTTTTCAATTAGGTTTAAAATACCTTGTTTTTTCGCTGCGGCAACTTGTACTTTATTGGCATAAAGTTTTTAACAGTTCGAAGACCAGTTCCAGGTGAATTTTGCCTTCTATTCAATGTTGAAACTTGAGTAAACTCGGCGTCTTCGTAGGAAGTTTTATACAGAAACATGTTTTTATGCTCTTTGTCAGTTTTAATAACTTTAAGATCTGTCCATTTCACCTTGTCTCCGTTTTCATTGGTAGTGTAGTTGCCAATAGCCAGCGATTTTAAATTCATAAAACTCATGGTCATGTGTAAGTTCCTTTACTATATGTTTTAATCAAGGTGATGTACTGATCAGGTACATAAATTGGCAAAGATTTTAGTGCACTATTCATATTCCTCTGAATGATGGAGTGAACAGCATCCCCTCATTTTGAGTGTGTCTTTTAATTAAAAATTTATGGGTTATGCTTTTAATTTTTGGAAACTCATTTATGGCGTGCTGGTACATTGCCAACATAAATTTATTTTTTTGCTGGCCGCAACAGTTGTCGCTGTAAAAGACGATGTCAAAATCTTCGGTGGCTTTATCATGTAAGCTTTTCAAATACATGAAAACGCACGAGCCTATTTCGTTTGCTCCGCGGCCTCCTCCTTCATGCCACACAAAACATGTAGTGTTTTTAGTGCCAAGCTCAGTAATGGTAAAATTTATTGTATAATTTTTTGAAAATCGGATAATCTATAGTTTACTTTTACATTTGAAAGAATAGTGAGTTTGGACGTGCTTGGTTTGTTAGAGGCAATATTAAAGTAAGTCGGTTTTTGAAAATATGTTGCGTTATAATCAGTTTTGGCGATGAGTCCATCATTACCAGTATCACTGCTCTCGGAATCGATAGTGATTTTGGACGTGCTTGGTTTGTTAGTGTCAATATTAAAGTAAGTCGGTCTTTGAAGGTCTGTTGCGTTATAATCTGTTTTGACGATTAGTCCATCATTTTCACCCGAGTATCACTGCTCTCGGAATCAGACGAATAAATATTTTTTTTTTTTTTGTCAGACATGAATATCCCTTTTTTTCAGCGAGCTTATCACTGCTCTCGGAAGCAGACGAATAAATATTTTTTCTTTTTTTTGTCAGACATGAATATCCCTTTTTTTCAGCAAGCTATGTTCTTTTAAAGAATAGCAATAACAAAACGCCTTTATTACAGATGAGCCTTCATTATGGCAAAAGTAGCTCAATTTTCTATAACCAATTACTTACGGTTCTTCCTTTACAAACGATTAAGACATACCAAAGGAACTTGTTATCTGATGTATTTGCATTGTTTGCGGTACAGCAACTAATTCATACGAGCTTAGCCTCTTTCTACGTCATTAATATCTTCCTCTTCTATTAGATACATCTTCACTGTAGTTTCATCTTTTAGGACGTCATATGCTGTTTTCGCGTCTCCTACGTCTGTATGGTATGCTACTTTCTTGTCCAAAGTTCTTTTGATGACACCTCCTATGCCATCAGCAGCCTGTGCCGTCAGCGGCTTCAATAAAGTTCCAGGTAGCAAAAGAAAATCCAGCACACTCGAGAATAAGAAAAAGTTATTTTTTGCCTATATTGGCTTATGGATCCATCCTAGTAAGAATGAACTATGTTCAATTGAGGTGATTTTTTTTCTTATATCCCATAGTATAGGCGAAAGATGAACCCAAATTGCTTCCGGAGTGTGCTTCGTTGAGTCTGAAAATATAGACTCCAGTGAATTTTGACCGTACACAACACTGGTATGGCAGCATATTTTTCTATTTGTGTCAACCTGTGTGTACATTCGTTTTTATAAAGATTGTTAACAACTATGGTTTATTTTTAAATAGTGTATAGATTGAAATTAACGAAAATCAATTAAGAACGCCAAAATTATAGCTAGAATAAAAAATATCCCAATACATAGTGGAAGAAGCTGTGTGACCACTTCCAGAATGTGACTTTATTAAGTATAATAACTGGTAGAATATGCCTATGGCATTAAGTCCGCCTCTGTACTTTTGTGCTTGAAGTGTTAAATAAATAAATAAATATTAACAAAAAACTACACAAAATATTATATTATTAATATTTTTATTACTAATTAAAAAAACAACCTTGTCAAAAGGAAAAAACACAAAACACGACAATTCTTTGAACGTTCTATAACAAAAATCACGCTTCGATTTCAGTTATGTAACTTTTGATGCACATCGGATATAATTTTTTAAAATATTTAGTTGTAATAAAAATATATTTCCACAGGGATCCCTAATTATGAATCAAAATTCAATTCCTGTCCATCGAGCGAAAACAGTATGTTATAAAGAATATTAAATGTTTTTTTGGTTTAAAATAGAAAAAAGGGACAGTCACACAACTGAACGTTTTATGCCCGGTCCCTATAAACAAGAAACGAGTCGTTTTGCTTACGGATAGTAGTATTTTCTACGAGACGTATGCCAAAACCATTCCTATAAAAAACGTTTCGTAAGTTAAGTTTCCGATAGATCAGTACGGTCTACGGATGGGATGGTTTCGAATAACGAACAGTAAGTCAAATGTATGCAGATGTCGGACGATGGTGTTCCTATAAAAAAAAGAAACGTCAACGAGCTGTCAAAGTTACGAGTCGTTAACAATTTTTTTACCGCCCGATTTCGGTAGGTTGTCTACAAAAGTTTAACTTATTCTGCGTTATTTATTTTAAATATCTATAAAATGTCTCTTTCAGTTAATGAATTAAGTGATCTAGAAATGTTATCGGACCGGAGTAACTCCGAATCAGATGAAGAAAGTGGTTCTAATCGACGGAATTACAAAACGAGGGTCGATCATTTTAATATCTTGGATAATAATGATTCCAAATTAGATTTCGGCTAGATAAGACGTCTGTACAAAGTTTACTCGTCGAAATTTATCCGCATTTAAAAGTGAAGGGAGCCAGGTATTCGTATTTCTCAAACTAACCTTAAAATATTCTATTGAAACAACCAAACAACCATAATTCATTATCTTTGTTTTAGGAACCATGGTATAGGTACATCCTCTTCACCAACTCTTATTAACTTTAAGGTTTACGCATTAGGCCTGAATTCCTCTGTCGCTGACGTCGGTCGCGTACCGTCAGTCGCGTAGCGCGCTGGCCATCAGCGCCAATGAAAACATCCGTAGTGCGATACCGACCGCTCCACGGTACAGGCGTCTCCAAGTGGATTTGGGATAATTATGAACCCGTTTATAAATTGTTTAGTTGCTGCAGCATACTTACGCAAGCGGAGACGGCGTCAATGTAGAAAAAGATATCACATTCACCCAATTGTTGCTGATAGGGTGACGAATGGTGAATTTTCTACATTATTTGAAAAGCTACGTCAGGACGAGGAAAAGTTCTTTAATTATTTTAGAATGAAAGTAAAAACTTTTGATGAACTGTTATCAAAGTTAGAAAATCACCTGAAACACTGCTCCATATATCGAGAAATTATACCTCCAGTGGAACGACTTGCTGTTACATTGAGGTGAGTTACATAATATCAATCTATTATTGGAACATAATAATAAGAAAGAAATCAATACATTTTTATATAAGCTTTTTATTATTTTTTGTAAAAAAGAATTTTATTTTGTTGAAGGACACATTTTACTTGTCTTCGTTGGCTTTCCTAGTAATGCCATGGATGGTTTGGTATCCTTGAGAAATAATTTGGGATCCGGAGTTTGATGTATAAGAAGTAGTGGGACGTAATTCGTACATCACACATCTTGTGAAATGGTATTTGATATATCAGGGAAAGTTTCATATTCATGTACGTTGATCGGATCTTGACTGTGTAAAACCAATTCAGACTGTTGAGAAAAATACGAATCTGAAGAATTCGGTCTACTGGTTATTTCAAATGTATTGTGCATATTACTAATTTCCATTATTTATTTTATTACATGAAAAAATTCATGTCATCATTTTTAAAAAGTTTGGCATTATCTTTAAACATCATTAGCATTTCTTTATCGAATTCATCAGTGTCGGTCTGTTTTTTTTTTCGCTGATTTTTATTAGAATGTTTATTACGAAAATTAGAGTCTGTAGAATTTTCTTGAGCAACACTTTTCTGTAATTCTGTATTAACTTCAAATCCTGTGCTCCTTTGTATGTCCTGACTGGATGTACTTGGCACGTCTTGATTAGATATGCTTGGGATATCATGATTAATTGCGCTCGGTGTAGCCTGATTACTTTCGATGGAGTCCTCAACTTCAGCTTGGTGTTTTTTATCAAGAAATTTCATATCTTCATAATATATGTACACCTTTTTTTTACTTCCTCCTGATCCTGAGGGAGTATTTTTTAAGACATTTTTGCAACGCATATATGCATCTCTTGCAGTTTTCCATCGTTGCTGCACAATTTTTTCTGAAACAATAAAAAATAAGAAAAAAGAGTAAAATTAATACATATTACACTTTACAGATTCCTTGCGACCGGCAATACCTACATAGATCTACATTACCACTATCGGCTTGGAGAATCAACTATTGACAAAATCGTTACAGAAGTGTGTACAAAAATTTGGGATGTTCTGCACGACGAAACTTTAAGACTGCCTTCGTCACATGAAGATTGCTGAGAATCGCTGAGGGTTTCGAATCAAGAGATTTTCCGAATTGTGTTGGAGCGACACGTCAGTGTTATTTGCATTCAGTGGAAGTTTATTCAGTAATTATAAAAAATATTATTCAATCGTTCTGTTGGCTATGTGTGACGCTAATTACTGTTTTAAGTATATTAATGTGGGTGCTTGTGGAACAGATTGACTCAATATTATTTAGGGACAGTAACTTGTATGCAAAATTACAAAGCGGCGAAATAAACCTACCAGAACCGAGACATGTAGATAACAGCCGGACACCGTTTCCTTACCTGATTGTAGGGGGGTTTAGAATATCACGTCATATTTTAAGACCATACGCTCGTAGTAATATGACTTACAAGAAAAAAATATTCAACTACCGGCTTAGTAGGGCAAGACGCTACATAGAATCTACTTTTGGTATTATGTCTAATAAATTTGAAGTATTTCACAGGCCTATGAGGACTTCATTGATTAACAGCATCAAAATAGTCAAAGCAAAAAGAATATCTAAAATATATAAAGTATAACTTTATAAGAGTACGTGATGGATATGATGTTATTGATACTATGTCAATTGTTGGTTTAGAAAATGTTTCTCTAAACAGCTATAACATTATGAATCGGACAGGCGATACTTTAAGACACTTATTCGCTAACTACTTTATTTCACCGGAAGGTTCTTTGCCATGGCAAAACCAGTATATTTACTAAGAAATAGCATCTCACATCCCACGCTAATTGCGCATTCCCGCCAACGACGTGGAACGGACAACGACAGATTTTATTGTAATTCGTGTGGTCTCTTCTTTTAAATTGTCTTTTCTACATAAAACTTTTGTGTATGGACATTATTAAACGTGTAGGTACAATTTGTGTTTGTGTGTATTTTTCATGAACCTTCGAACCCTGATATAGCATAAGGCAGCTATAGTGGAGCAACTTCGCGCGCGACTGTTCTGCGAGATGTAAGACGTTGGGGGACGCGGGGTAGAATAAGACAAAAAATTGTTTCCCTTCCCGCTACCCCACCTGCGGGTTCCACATGTTTATCTGATAAAATTATTATAAACACATTATCTTTTACTTACCGATCTCTTTTTTTTTAATCATCGCCCTCATTATTGTAATCCGGAAACAGTGCTTCAAAAACTTGTAACCAAAATTTTGCTCTGGTATCGCGATCTTTGTACAGTTCATTAGATAAATCCCACAATGCAGGACGTAGGCGCACCTCGGCAATCACACGTTCGGTATCAATATTCATGGCGACTATACGCGCGCGCGTACCATTTAGCCGACGGTCGGGAACAGAGTGAGGATGCTCATAGCGTTCTATAGCGCGTCAGTCGACCGACGCCGCGACGTACGCGGCGCTGACGAGCGAGACCGACGCGCGGGATACGCGGCGCGTAGCAACTCGCGCGCCGCTGATGTCAGCGTCACAGTGTGGTGCTATACATATCGTGGTTTCGCATATACTAAAACTAATGTTGTATACAACACAACGTATATTCGTACGCGCGACCGACGTATGCGACCGACGTCAGCGACAGAGGAATTCAGGCCTTAGGGACAATGCTATTATCAGTGGCTGATTTTGTTGGGGTATCAAAATCTTCGGCTTGTCGTATAGTACTTGATGTAAGCTGTGCTATAGCACGGTTATACAACAAATACATATACATGCACCTCCAGACACTGAACAAGATTTTTATAAACTTCCCGCTTCCCACGGGTTCTTGGAGCACTTGATATAGTTTTTCTTAATACATTCTTAATTATTATGACACTGAAGTAACATAAAATAAGACTTAAAACTGTAACATTATTTTCATTTTGGGCTGATTTCAAAAGTGCAATTTCTAAATTTAGTTTCTCTGTTTTCTTCTCGTGATACTTTGCTATAGCACGGTTACGGGTGATGATCAGAGGCGGCTCGTGACAAAATTGTATGGGTGTTCACTTGAAAAGTCAAAGTCAAAGTTCCTAATTTATTTGCAGTAAATGTGGTACAAAAGGTAAAAACAATTAAAATACATAGCATTAGCAATACAATTTAATTTATTTTAAACAAAATTACTTATATAGAAAATGCATACGTCTGTCTTTTTGGTGTGCAAAAATATCTATAACTTTTTTGTGAAAATCAGATATCTGATTAATCAGCCGTTTTTCTATTGATATCATGCACAACGCATTTAAACGGTCTTGTGTCATGCTATTACGCGTAAAAGTTTTCACTTTATTTAAGGTGGAAAAACAGCGCTCACTTTCGACCGAGGTCATCGGTATTGTACAAATTAATTTTAATAATTTAATACTTTCAGCAAAAACTGACTCTAGGTTGAACTCTATAAAGTGTTGCAGTAAAGCTACTGCGCCATCCGCGTTATGGAAATCTTCCCTGCTGTAAATAACCATTAGCTCGTTTTTGAGTTTTGAGCTTTCCAAAAAATCGTATGTTTTAACCACTTTTTTGAATTCTTCTTCCGGAAAGTTTTGGTTGTAGTTCTCAAAATTGCCAGTAAAAAATAGTTTTGACGCCAATAGATGATCAGTATACACAAATCTGTCCTTTATTTGCATTCTTACTACGTCACATATTTCTTTACGCATTGCCGAATGACTGACGTTATTCGGCCGGCGTTTTTTCGCGGGCGAAGGCGGCGGCACTGCGTTACGCAACTCGCTTACTGTTTTGTCAAATTTGCCGACTTCGTTAGTAATTTTTATCGAGTCGAGAATAGATCGGGTCTGTAAAAATTTAAACAGCATTTCACAATGAGGCATCAGTGTTGCGAAGAAATTAAGCCAATACAGGAAGTCGTCATTATTTAAATATGAAAGGAGTGATTGAGCTTGGTTGAATGTGTTCGAATCACTGTTTGGCGAATCCATGATAGCTTGCATGCACTCTTTCAGGGGCTCTATGTTATCGTTAATAACTATCACGTTCCGTGTATTATAATTCCATCTAGTCTGTGGAGCGGCTGGTATCCTGCGGTTGACGATTTCTTTTAGGAATTCCGATCTTTTCGGCGAACGCGTAAAAAACGACGGAAACGCGTGCAGGTTGCAAAAAAAACTTCTTACAGCATTATTAATTGATGCCCCTCTTTCTAATATTAGATTGAGTTGGTGTGCATAACAGTGCACATAATATGCATATGGGTATATATCTTTTACAATTTTCTGCACACCATTTGAATTTCCACTCATAACTGAAGCTCCGTCGTAACATTGTCCAATTAATTTATTTTTATCGATATTTAACGAATCCAGCTCATTCAGTATCTCCGCCGCTAATATGTCTGCCGTGTGCCCTTTAGGTTGCAAAATTTTTATAAATCTCTCATATATTTTACCATCATGAACATACCTCACAATGAACACTAACTGTTGAATTGTAGAACAATCTGTAGTCTCATCTGCCTGAATGGCAACAAAGTTGGCTTTTTTAATTTGTTGTTGTATTTCACCTATGCAAACCTCGTAGATCGCGTCTAAAATGTCGTTTTGAATTGATTTTGAAGTACCTTTAAAAATGGAGCTGCTGGTTAAATAGAATAGAATAGAATAATTTATTTAAAAAGTGTACATTTAGGCGCAGTAGTATTATTTCTCATACAACAATAATTAGTACTTATCATCATCATCATCATCACTTCAGCCGAAAAGTCCACTGCTGGACATAGGCCTCCCCCAAGAAGGGGGGTTTTGCCATAATCGCCACGCTTGGCAGGCGGGTTGGCGATCGCAGTATGGTTGTTGTAGAATCAGAGAACGCTGCTGCCCATTCATTAGTACTTATAAGTAAACAAAAAAAAAAAAAAAATGCTGCTTCATGGCCAAATCAATCTCGGCAACAAAATCTACCAAACCTCTATATATTCCGGGATTCAGGGATTCCGAAGACTCATCGTGCCCCCTTAAAGCAATTTGAAATGCACCACAAAATACTACACAATCTATTAATCTTCGTAAAATATGCCTGTTTTCGTCGACACGGTCATTGAACTCACGTATGGACTTTCGGTACGCGGAATCTAGTGCTTTACGAATGTCTTGTCGTCCGATAGACGCTAATTGCAGTTCATTCAACAAATGATACCGAGATTGTGAATGTTTTTTCATCTTCATTGAAAGATGAGCTAGGTCTTCAACCCCCGTTTCGGTCCAAGCAGTCTCACCTCCGCCGGCCGTGCCCGCTTCAAACAAAAGACACGGAAAACAAAATAGTTTGTTACTCACATCACAACCACATAACCACGGTGTTTTCACATATTGTTATTTTCACACACGCGTATATGTTTTCGTTTTTGTCGTACATTTTTGCGTAAGGTTAAGTTCAGGCCGTGGCGGTCCCTTTGCCTTCAATTCAAGCCGAATTTGTAACGTTTTTTCACAGTTTTTAATGAACTCCACATTATAATTGTCCATTTTAACACTCACTAGTAATAACTGATAAGTATAGTCTATTGCAACACGTTTTAAGCGATTATTAGTTAAAAAAAATGTCGCGTGAGCGGCGCTCCAAAGTTGTGGCACTTCATTTAAAATACTTTGATACTGCTGTTTTGTAAAGCCGATCCAATGGTGCACCAAACGGTCTTCCATGTTTTGAATATTAATAAAATCAAGGCCAGCATTTGATTAACCTTTTAATTGTAGCATGTTTTGAATATGCACTGCTGTAAACACATTAACATAATTATTTAAAGCTCCAGTAATAAAATCCCAAGATTGCGTATTAATGTGGTGATTGCATAATCTATTGTTTTTTGGAATGTAGAAGTTATAAACATCTAACAACATTTTTCTAGTTGTATCAGGAACTCTATTCCTTTCTTGTCTCCGGCAACCTTCAATAAAACAGCGAGATTCGGTTTCTACTGCCCTTACATAGTCAGGTAACACTATAGCTTCTCTTGGTCTTATAGCTTCACTTGGTCTGGGTGTAGCCTCTGAAGTAGATTGCAATGCCTGTGAAGTAGCCTGTGATGTGGACTGCAAAGTAGCTTGTGATGTGGACTGCAAAGTAACCTGTGATGTAGACTGCAAAGTCAATCCTTCATGCTCACTTGCTTCATATGCTGATGTTAAGGATCCAGATGGTCCAGATACAAAATGATGGGCATTTCTATCAGCTCTCACCCAGCAACTATGACATATGAGAGCTCTGTTTCTTAAAATTTTGTGGACTTGTAATAAAATAAACTACTTACCACTTGAGGTGCAACCCATTGCTGAATAACTGAAAGAATGCCTTCGACTTCTATTTCACGTAATCCTATAGAAGGATTACGCCGCCAAGTAGCTATGCCGCAGTTGATACAATGATGGTGTTGATCACTCATTGTATTTTCTTCAAAATCCGGTATACGAAGCTGAGGTATGTTGAGTAGGCAAGTTATCTGAGTCCGTTGTAAGAAATGCGTGTGTCGTTCGTTAAAGCAATAACCGTGAGAATCCTTTATACGTAGCCAAATTCGTTAGATCACTGATCGAATAATAATAATTACAGCACACGAAAACACAACAGAAAATATCCACTAACGTACCGCCTCAAAGTCAACGAACTGTTAGGATACGCTTTATAAAAGCCTTTAAAAAAAAACGATTATTGAAGGTTAATTGATTATATTAGTGAAAGGCACAAACACATTAATAAAAACGGGAAATTTGGTCAATATTCTGACTTGCGACCTATCCGGTAGGAGTCTCAACCCGAACTGGCTCTATTGCCTGACCAATGCACTAAGTCTAGACAGAAATGATGATGTGGTGCTGACTAGGCACTTAAGGGTGTATTCTAGGGATGTAACAACCCCCCCCCTTTAAGAGGAACTTTACGGTTTTCATGGAAAGTTACGAATTTATTCTTAATCTTGGAAGAGGAATTGTTTCGGGTTCCGGGTCGTTATCTAAAGTCTTATCGTTTTGTAATTTAGGTTTTGTTTTGCAGCCAGAATATTTTCCAAACTTTTTACAAAGTTTATAACTAATAAAAATAAAAATTAAGATTAATACAAGGTAAGTCAAAAGTGGATAATGAGAACTGTATTCAATTAAGTTAGGGCTAGGATTATTTATAATATTATCAACATCTGACAACATTTGGTTGTTGATAACACTAGGAAGTTTTTCTAAGTCTATATTCGACAATTTAGCGGATAACAATTTGGGTTTTGATATATTAAACTTTTCCAGATTACAACAGGCTTCATTAATTAGATTAAAATCGGAAACTATAGTTTTAAAATTTATGTCAATGTTGTTTTTTTCCAAACAGTTGTTTATTTCTACAATAAGCCGTACAATTAGGTTGAATATTAAGTACACCAGTACCTAGTATTTTGAACTCCATTAAATCAGATTTACACTGAATAGAAAGTTTAGTTGGTTCAGATTGGACAAATATCCATTTGTTTCCTTGCAATTCTTGCCAAATATCTATCTGACCATACATTAATTTGGTTTGACAGTACTTAGGTATTTCTGTAACAATTTTTGTTAGTATCTCAGTTTCACTGGTTGGTGTTCCTTGAATTGAGCGTGTGTCAGTATCATCACAAATATAAACTCTTTTTAGGAATCAGAAGTAGAATTTATTAAAAAAAAAAACACGGTTCACAAACTTTGATCTTTAATTATTTTAATTAACAATTGCACAATAAATAAGTTGATAATCAGAGGAACAAAATCTACCCACACTATAAAAAAGATGAATCACACGATTACAGCACTCACTCTACCGATGTGTACGCTTCGAAGGCTGGCACCAGAAAAAGGGCCGCGCCGATACGGCGCTCCTTTTTATAGGGAGTAGCGAGGCAATACGGGGGAACTGCTTATACGGCCTCTCCTGACATAGTGTCGTCCTCGACACAGGCTTCATGTGTGGTGCTGCTGGATTCAGCACCATCTAGTTCAACGTCTGCGTCCAGTAGGGGCATTGATGGCCCAACTTCTGGTTGACCACTGGATCCCGGTGCCACGCCGCTGGGAGCAGCATGAGTAGTTTCGTAGTCCGGGCCTGCATCCGATGGAGGCGTAGAGGGATCAACCGTAAGAGCTGGTGTGCTCTCTAGTGGATCCTGCTCGTCTACATTTTCATCTGAAAACATTACACAATTAATGGTAATCCAATCTAAACAAGGTTGACCTACTCAACCCATTTGCTCATCATCTCTCAATTAATTCAAACTTCGTCGATCACACGCTTTTCACACATCACTCTAAAAATTATAACAGAGACGTCTCTTAAAAAAAGGTGGGCGTCTAAGTCGGTTGGCATAGTCATCTTGCCGTTGCTTGTTAGCCATCATCAGTTCGCTTGCCCGGTTCCTGCTGATCTCCCGTAGGGACTCCCAGTTGGGGTTGTTGCCCGTGACAGCGATATCACGAACAAGGCTTTGGACTATTGGGGTGGTTGCGTCCGTTCCGATCATCAGGTTAAGGGGTGAGGCCTGGGTGGTCTTCTGCTTCGTAATATTGAGGACCAGCTGCAGTTTCCAGAGAGCTTCCGACCAGGAGGAGTCTTTGTGGTTTACTTCAATTCGCAACATATTGAGAATAGTGCGAATGTACCGTTCCACCTGACCGTTTGCGTGGTGCATTTCCGGGGTAATAAAATGCAAGTCACTTCCCATATCCCGTATCCAAGTCGTGAATTCCCTGGATTCAAACATCCGTCCCTTATCGCTAACAATCAGCTTTGGGACGCCAAAAAAGGAAACCGCTTGCATAAAATCACGTTTTAATTCACCAACGTCTTGTCTGTAGATTGCATACAACAGGCAAAATTTCGTGGAAGCATCCAAAATAACCAATATGAATTTGTACCCATTAGAGATAGGAAGAGGACCCAAGACATCGGTGTGGATTGTGTGAAAAGGGGAATCAGGTTTTTCCCAAGACGTTATGTTCTGATTAGGTGATCGCGGTACCCTCTTTTTTGAGATGCAGACTAAACAGTGAGCTACGTATTTGTTTACAAATTGACGGAGCCCCGGAAACCAAAAGTATTTGAGAATGAGGTCGAGAGTCTTGTCAGCGTTAATGTGCTCATGTTCGTCATGAAATATCCTTAACAGGCTGAGCCTATGTCCCCTCGGGATATAGCACAACAAGCGGGGATCCTCGCCGACGGGCGAGTATTTGTAATACAAAAGGTCTTTTTGAGCAACATAACGCGTCGGGTCTAATTCACCATCCCTCAGTGGCTGCAGCAACGCCTGTGTCTCATTATCCGCAGATTGAGCTATTTGAGCCCAATTTCGGGGTCGCGAAATTTGGTTAGCTACAACAACTGAAGGATTGCGGCTAAGATAGTCGGTGTGTGGCATCATTACCCCCTTTCGGTATTCAATAGAAAAATTAAAATCTTGGAGGTAAATCCACCAACGTGCAACACGCGGCAGCAAATCTTTCTTGCGCTCGGTGGCCTTCAAAGCATTGCAGTCTGTTACCACTTTAAACTGTAAACCCACGAGATAGTGGCGAAAGTGCTGCAACGCCTTGACAACCGCCAGCGTCTCTAACTCATATGAGTGGTATTTACTTTCGGCGCCTTGCGTCGCTTTACTGTAATATGCCACCACGTGCTTGCTACCATCGCCATGTGTCTGCAATAAAATTGCACCGTACCCAACACTACTCGCGTCCGTGTGGACCTCTGTGAGGAGCCATGGGTCAAAAACAGAGAGAACTGGTTTTTTAGTAAGGAGTTCGATTAATGTTTGACGAACCTTTTCTTGCTCTGGGCCCCATTTAAACTCTACGTCCTTTTTAGTTAATCGAGCAACACAAGCAGTTAATGTGGCGTAGTTTTTGACATAACGCCGGAAGTATCCTGCGAGTCCCAAAAACTGGCGCACTTGTCGTACGTTCTCCGGAACCGGAGAATTCACGAGAGCTTTGACCTTGTGTGGGCTCGGCCTAACCTGACCCCGACTCACAAGTCTCCCAAAGTACTCTACTTCCGTTGCAAGAAACGTGCATTTTCGAAGGTTTATAGAAAACCCGGCTGCAGTGAGCGTCTGCAAGACCTGCTTTAGCAAAGAGAGACCTTCGGAGACCGTAGAGCCCATGATAAGGACGTCATCGACGTAGACCAGTACCTGGCCAGCCTCTATGAAGCACCGCAACGTATTATTAATAATACGCTGATACACAATCGGCGAGTTCGTTAATCCGTAAGGCATTTTGATATATTCGTAATGCCCCTCCGGCGTAACGAACCCAGTGAGGTGAATCGACTGCTCATTTATCGGAATTTGGTGGAAGCCGGTGGCCATATCAAGGCTAGTGAAATATTTATAGTTCCCCAGCCGATCAATATGGTCATCGATCAACGGCAATGGATACCGATCCTTAACAGTCAATCGATTCAGCGCCCTAAAGTCGACACATAGGCGGTCAGAACCGTCCTTCTTCTTAACGAGTATTATCGGACTCGCGTAATCCGAGCTTGACTCCCTGATGATTCCTTTGTCCAAGAGATCATTAATTATTTTGCGGACCCGAAGTTTCTCATCATACGAAAGTTTGTAAGGCCGGTAAACAACTGGGGTTGGATTGGTTAATTTTATATCCATCTCACCAGTGTTAACCGTAGTTGTGGCTGTGCCAGCGATGAAAAACTCGGAGTATTCTTTAATCACTCTTATCAAAGAGTCGTAATCATTTTTCTTAAGGGGAGTATTTACTTCGAAGGATTCCTTACTTTGAACCGCGTTAACATGGACAACGGGATCATCAGACCTAGCTAAAAACTGTCTATCTTTAGTGCGAATGTACACGATACCGTCCCGATTTAGTATATCGGTTCCTATGATAATAGGGGCGTTCATGCACGAAGAGGGAACTATGATTAGGTCGGCCTCTACTGAAATCTGGCTAAACTCGAGAGTAACGGTCACGAAAGATGAAGCGACTATCTCCTTATTACTGATGCCTTTTAAAATGCAATGTGTAGGTTTTGGTTGGCAGATAAGGTCTTTCAGTACGTCCGAGGAAATAAGAGACACGTTAAGGGCACCACTATCGATAATAGCGTCCATGGGGATGCCATCGATTACAACAACAACAATATCATTGGCACCTGCAGCATTCAAACTATTTTCTGTACAAAGATTGACATTGCGTTCATTTCGCGACTGGGAGCGGGCTTTAGCAAAACACTGGTCTTCGAGATGACCTGACTTCTTACAGAAGGTACAAGTGGTACTTGTGCTGCTTGGAGTGGACGTTTTCTCGGAGTTAGCTTTGGTACGACAGTGACGGCTAACGTGTCCCTTTTGACCACACGAAAAACACTTCTGTTCGTTTCGATTCGGAGCAGATGGAAGAGAGCGCTTTTTCGATGCTAAAGGTCGAGTATCGGGTTTTACACGAACCGGCTTCGTGTAAATAGACAAGAACGATACTATTGTCTCAGGGTTAAGATTCGCGTTAGCCGCGGCAGCTCTCACGTGAGGGTTATCGATAGCGCGAATCACTATTAAAGTCATAAGGTCCTCGCTTAAACCTTCGATAATTCGTAACCGTAATAATGTACGACGCGCGTATTCTGCATAAGTGGTATACTTTTCAGACGTCGTATTCATAGTGTCAAACAGAACATTGGCATAATCTAATTTTCGCGGACACAATGATTTAAATTCACGCTTGAAGTTTGTCCAGGTGCGGTCAGCCGTAACCCACTCGTTGAGCCAAATCTTTGCGTCGCCTTTAAGACACGACCCAATACGCGAAAGACACTCGTAGTCACTCCAGCCATTCGCATCCTGTGCACGGTCGACCTCTTCACACCATTTATCTATGTTGTGAATGGAGGGATAAAAGTTCGAAACGAAATAACTTTGGGATCTGACTGGCTGCAGTGATCTAAGGGCATCAACAAGAGTCTTAGTTGGGTCCGACGTCCTTGATTCTAAATTATCTACCGATGGTGTCAAAATGTGGGTAGTTGACAAACGATTTGTTGTTCGGGTCTCGTGAGCACTTAATTGGGGAGCCGGTGTATGGCATCCTGACATATTCGATTGTGGTGTACTCAGTTCCACTTCAATTGTTTCACGTGTGTTACTCGGGTCACAACGGATTACGGTTTTATTTGAATTTACCGCGTGATTATTTTCGATCGACGTTAAACGGTTCATGATTGAATTCAACGTGTTATGAATCGACACATCCGTAACATGATGTCTAACGGGGGTAGGTGATTTATCACTACGATAAGAACGATGGCGCGAACGATCACGTCGCGACGCGTCACGGGACCGTGCTTGACTTTTAGTAGGTGTTCGGCTACGCGAATGACGCCGTGAACGACGATTTGTCATCGCAGTCCGACCACATGAGCGATATCGCGACCTATCTTGGCTGCGAGAACGTAGTCGTGACCTACATTCGTTATTACGAGACCCACCGGCCATTGCAACAAAAACACAAAATAGCAGCTAAAATAGACGAGACTTTGTTCCTCTTTACGTGGGCTAGAAGTTACTTATCCCACTTCTGATTTTAGGAATCAGAAGTAGAATTTATTTAAAAAAAAACACACGGTTCACAAACTTTGATCTTTAATTATTTTAATTAACAATTGCACAATAAATAAGTTGATAATCAGAGGAACAAAATCTACCCACACTATAAAAAAGGTGAATCACACGATTACAGCACTCACTCTACCGATGTGTAAGCTTCGAAGGCTGGCACCAGAAAAAGGGCGCGCCGATACGGCGCTCCTTTTTATAGGGAGTAGCGAGGCAATACGGGGGAACTGCTTGTACTCTGTTTACAGGCTCAATACAGGATTTTAGATTACTTATACAGGTGTATGTTAGTTTATCTTTACCAATACCCTCCTAACGCCCGACCTCAACAAAGTCAAAGTATGAAATCGAACCCGAGTTACATTATATAGGAGATTACAATGCCCCGTTCGTGGAACATCCTGGCCTGCAGAGGGCAGACCGTGTATAGTTGATCAAAATGTTCTTCGCAGCGTTAGCGTCACGATCAAACTCGCTGTTGCAGTTTCGGCAAACCCCCCAGCGCAGTCTGTGATTCATGACGATCTTTTGAAATTCTCCAGTTTTTGCGTTGCACGAAGAGCAGGCCTGCGAAGTGTACTTTTTGTCCACGACTTCGACATCGATGTTACGCTTGCTCCTCAACCGTTTGATGAGCGAGTCGTGCTTGAATTTACGGCCACTGAACGACGCAGTGTTCATGAATTTACTTCCAGCTCCGTACAGGACCAACGTAGATTCGACGCCGCCTCCGTCACAAACTTCCTTAATAATTTTTTCTTCGCATTTCGCAGTACGTAGATACTTGTCGAGTCCGAGCCGGGTGAGTTTCGCGTGTTTTTCGTAGGGCTCCTGGCGCACATCGAACCACGTCATGCGGAAAAGGGTATACTCTACGACATGACTCGTGTTTTTCGATGAAACGGGAAAGGTTAGTTTTTCTCGAGCCTTTTGTTCGGCTTAAATTTCCATTTATTATTTAATTAATCACTACATAGTATAAAACAAAGTCGCTTTGTCTGTCCCTATGTCCCTTTGTATGCTTAAATCTTTGAAACTACGCAACGGATTTTGATGCGGTTTTTTTTAATAGATAGAGTGATTCAAGAGGAAGGTTTATATGTATATATTGCACCTGTGCGAAGCCGGGGCGGGTCGCTAGTTAAATAATAAATGGAAATACTTTTATTTCATAAATTGCATGTGACCAGGGTTCACAAATTATGAGAAAATCACATAAAATTTGTTGTGTATAATAATAATAAATTTAAATATGTACCTTTCATTTTTGTTGTTAATTGCCTGGACATAGACATGCCAAAGACATATAGACATATTTTCTGCACTGGGAGAGTTGCCTTCCCATATTTCTAATTTTCTTTTTATTGCTTGTATGCCTGATAAAAATATGATTTTACATTTACAAACAAATTAATTAATAAAAGAATAGGTAGATAGAGAAGGAAGATTTAATCAGAATAATACCTCTACATGGTGTTTCAGCTACACTATCTTCTGGGGTAGATGGATTATAAGATATAGTTGCATCATTTAATGGTACATGTTCTAAGCCAATATCCATATCCACCACACTCACTTCTGCATTACCATCCACGTCCAGCACCACACAACCACCACCAATACCATCACCACCAAATGGCACATCAAACCCTGTGCAAGTAGACCCCTGAAGACCAGTCACCTTTTCCAAAATTTCATCGTGTGGAATAAAATCTGGTTTACCACCACCAGCTTAGATAAATAAAAAAAATATATAGGTACTTAGCACAACTTTTACAACATTTAATTACTTTACATCATGAAAATTATACAATATGATATTATAATAATTACATCTGTATGATGTGTTACCTTTAAATTATTCATCCTTACTTCCTGGGCTCTTTTACGGGCTGATTTTTTTAAATTGTCCCATTTTGATTTCAATTGATGTTTTGATTTGGGAACAGATCCACTTTTGGCATTAAAAGTTAGTGCCAGAGAAGCCTACGCCTTCTTCGTCTTTGGATTTGTTTGTTGTAGCGTTCGTTTCTTTGCTAGTCAAGATTGGAGTGCTCTGTATCAACGGTCAACCAACAAAGCAACCTCATCTTTGGTCATGGCCTTCTTCATTTTCTATAAAACAAACAATAAGGAGACGGGCGAAAGTTCCTAGAAAGTTGGGCCTGATGTTACAGTAACAATTATTGCATTATTTTATTTACACCCTAATATCATTTAAAAAAAACTAAATTATTTACGACTATGGTATACTTCATCTGCACCTGAAATTGAAGTTGAAATTAACAAACGTCGACCCAAAGTAGTATATTTCGTGAATATCGTAATCTATGCTAGAAAAATAATTGTAAAAAAAATAAATAAAAAACCAAATTGTATCTGTTACTTGGCCTATGTACTTAAAAACTTAATAAATAATTACTTACCTTTTCCTGTACTAGTTGATTGTTTAGTTTTTTGTTTTTCCCTCCTCAATGATGCCAGTAAACTTGTCATTTTCTTTTTACATGTTTGTCTTTCGCTTTCGAGTAACGAAGCCAATCTATTCTTGAGTTTGTTATAATGCTCTGGATGAGCTGGGTTCCACAACACTTCCTCTTCTCTGTATTTTTCTATAAAATACAGAGTTTTTTCTTTGTGCCACTCCATGTTTTAAGAAATAAATACGAGAGGAACGACGTGTGATTACTCGCGACGCGCGTGCGCTCGGGACGACTTGCAAGAGCGTACTGACCGAACCGCGTAACACTCAAAGGATTCGCCAAAAAACCGACAGCCGGGTGGAGCACTCAAAGCGAGCAACGAGCGGCTCGTTGCTGGTTGCCATATTAATTTTCACATCGGTCACACACAACATCTTATTTTATATGAAATTAACGTTAGAATTCGTGAGAGCTCTCACGATCGTGTTTCTGTTTTCACAGCCGCACGTAGAGAGCGAGCTTTCACCAATCCAAAGCTGCATCTGTGAACAAATCAGACAGAAGGCGTCCCCTCTGTCTGAGGTTGACGGAGGCATCTCTGAATCGCACGTCAACACTTCAGTTTACTTAGTTAGTACACAAATACCTGTCACTATAGGTATGTCTGTTTGGACGTAGGCATCTCTGAATCGCGCGTCCAATCAATCACATTACAAACAATCACATGTTTGTCAGAAATACATGAATGGATTCATTGATACCCAAAGTGCGGACGGAGGCATCTCTGAATCGCACGTCCTTTACATAACACCACAGGCATCACATACCTGATTGTGTGGATGGATGCATCTCTGAATCGCACATCCAACACAAGAGTTCATTATTTAGTTTATACATCGATCGATCAGCGAACTGGTCTGCCACAACTTACAAATTTAAACGAAAGTTATACTTAAAACAATTATTTTGTAACTAGTTTCATATAAAGAAACAGCGAAGAAAAATAAAAACAATGTGCATGTGGAAAGTTTATGGAAAAGGAACCTGCTGATTATCCGCACAAGACTAATTCAACACTCACCCTCGAAAAAGGCTAACATATATCTACTAATTCTTCCCATTGTTTCCGTTTTAAATCTCTATTCTTATAAACTGCTCCTTCACAATTCCAAATAGCTTCTCGATGTTGAATTTCACGGAAAACACGTGCATACTTCACCGGCGGCTCGCCGCAAACTAACCGCCAGTGCGTATACACAAGATGGCGGCTAGCCGCGAAGCGCGCCGCGGCCCTCCATTCAACCGCCGCGGTTGAAATTTTGTGGCGGTTTAGTGCGTGCAATCATAAGCGGTTGCATATTAAACTGGAAAAGCGGCTAGCCGCGCGGTTAGCCGCCCCCGCGGTTAGCCGCTAGTGCGTAAGGGATCCTAGTTATGTTACGCGTGAGTTGAAGTCTCCATAGTTTTTCTGACCATTCCGTCCGTCTATGATTAGCCTCAATACGGATCACGTTCAGAACGGTCCTGACATATCGTTCTACCTGTCCGTTAGCATTGTGGTATCCTGTACCTCTTTCTGTTGTAGACTTTCAGGTCCAGTTGAAAACCAGCGTCGGGCACTAGTTGTCCGGCATTTTGCTGAACTGGGCCTATTTGGCGCAGCCGTGAGGCACACAGTGTCGCACTATTCTATATATATTTTTGTTTTTGGTTTAAGTTTTTTTATTTTTTTGTTTTTTATTTGTTATTTTTTTTTATACTGTGTGCACTTGTGGCATGTGCCAAATAAATGTATTTTCTTTCTTCTTTCTTCTTTCATTAATTTGTGTTCCACTCTCACTGGGGTAGCAAATTGAACTTGAGGAGTATCAGGTAATTTCTCCGAATCTATTTGCACCTCTGTTAAATAAATAAAACAACAATAAAAAATCAGACACTGGCATTTATATATATGATTTACCTGCAATAGGTATGTTATCAATAACTTCCAACAATTCAACATCTGTTTGCTCAGCTAGAGCATCTTCCAGAAGCGGGTCTTGGCTAGAGGTTCTAGGCAAATTAAGGTTAAAAGATCCACCCCCAGTCCTCATCCTTTCCCTTTTCT
Organism: Noctua fimbriata; assembly: GCA_905163415.1. Classification (NCBI taxonomy): domain Eukaryota; kingdom Metazoa; phylum Arthropoda; class Insecta; order Lepidoptera; family Noctuidae; genus Noctua; species Noctua fimbriata. The sequence continues at coordinate 3,654,191 of LR990929.1, read as the reverse complement.
CATGAGCCAATACACCTTTGCGCCGGGTTTTCAAATTGTCCCAACATTTTTTAAGTTGAGCTTCAGTTCTCTGAGAATAGAATGACATAGGTATTGTATAATTAGATTTATTGAATTATTGTTTATATAAAGTTTATAGACGGAAATACTGTCGATATGCACTACACTACGTACTTACTTTTGAATTTGTTTCAATGGTATTGTATTCCTCCGTTAGGCGAGCTCATGCAGGTTTTTTTAATGCTGCGCTCCCCATACTTGTTGCCATCGAGTTAAGTTTATATTTTAAGATCAACTCTTGAAGACACATCTTTTCAATTTCATCAAAAAACTGTCTTTCAGTTCCAGCCATTTCGACCAAGTAAACACAGCACTTATAGTAATGAAACACTGCTAAAGGAATATTTTTATGTTCCCAAGCCATCCACTTCTCAAGTATAACCATATTTTTTGCCCAGGACATGGTTTTAGGTTCAAGTGGATAAATTATTAGGGTTTGTTTATTTATGTTCTACTTTCATTTGACAAGTGTTGACACTTCAAGTTGAAAACCACAGATAACGCGCTCACAGACTGCTCACAAAATAAGCTTAGCCAATATAACAAACGGAATATTCCTCCAAATAATGACGTATTCGTGACGTATCGCCTCGAGTCTCACTCATTCTAGGATCTTTCGAGGCGCGCCTTGAGGTCTCCTCGAAGGAGTTGTGAGTCGAGTAGCTTTCGAGGTTACAATTATGAATACGGGTGTTAGTCTTACTTTCTCCTTATAATGCCTTATCTATTACGCATATTTTCCGTCCTTTCCTATTTTTTGTCAAATTAAAAGTACAATAAAACCTTAAAAATTAGACGAAGAACGAACATTGAACAATGAACTGAGAAGAGAACATGCAGTATACACAGGAGTAGTTTTCAAACAACAACAAACTATTTACTCGTTAGTATAATACATATAATTATAAGATTAAACGAACTTACCTTTAGTGAAGTTCTATCTTAATTAAAGCTCCTTGTCCGAGACGGTTTAACGTGTAGTAAGGCTGTTTGTACCAGCGCCAAGTCACAACTTTAAAGATATAAAAAAAAAAAAGTTAGATTCCTCGTGTCACATCCATATTTACTTGTCATTACGTTTAAAGACAGGTTTATGAACAACCCTAGTACTGGGATAATACTCGGCAAGTATTAGAATTAGTATTAGTGTTAGTTTTGTATTAGTTTTGTTGGTTTTTTGTTTTTGAGTTTGGTTTTGGATTGAGGTTTAGTTGTTTTGTTTAGTATTTGTGTTGGTGTTTGTATTTTTATTGTTAGTGGGAGGGTATTTGGGACTGCCGTCTCGGACAAGGAGCTTCGTATAATTAAGATAGAACTTCACTTAAGGTAAGTTCGTTTAATCTTATAATTATACTCTCTCCTTGTCCGAGACGGTTTAACGTGTAGATGTTTTAAGTTAGGTTGTGAATAACCAGATTTGGTACTTAATAAAAAATAATTATTAAGTATTAAATGAGTTCCATATGGTAATTATATTAATCAATAATCAACAATAAAATTATAACATTAGGTTACATTAATTGGTAACAATGCTAAGAAAATAATTAACAAATTATGTGTTAATAACAGTATTACATATTACACTACTAAACTGGGTTGGATCTTCATTACTAGGTCTATTATAATGCCTGGCAAAGATGGCAGAATTTTGAGACCACCCTGCAGCTTTTCTAATTTTATCAATACTGACGCCGGATCTGTTTGCAGCAGACGTTGACGCATGTCTGGTGCTATGGGCTGTGAATATGGTGACAGAAATTCCTGCTTCTTTCAACGTCAGCTTGATCCAACGGCTTATAGTCTGCGTTGATGCGTTTTTATAAGGTTTCTTAAATGTAAGAATAAATTCGTCTATACTCTTTCTTATAGAAATAATAAATACTGATCGATATAAGATTTAATGGTGTTGACAGGACAATTTTTTTTTTCTGTGTGAAAGCTTTCAAGTGGAACATTGGTTGTATGCTACCACTTCTGGATGTATAGTACAGTTATTATATCAGGTATGTATATTTCTACACCACTGTCACTGAATTTCATATTTGATATCTTTATCATTGACTAAGTTTGAACACGATGACCAGTAGTTAATACCATTATAGTGACCAATTTTCTAGTTAATTTTTCAAGTGTTACCTCTTTATTTGGGTAGCACCCCGCTAGATGATTAAGTACTATTCCTGGATCCCATGTTCTGTCGTATTTCGGCATTGGTGGTCTAGACCGAAAGATTCCTTTAATCAACCTTTTTATCCTGTCATCAGAACCGATTCTTGGTCCCATCAGGAGGGATAGTGCAGACCGGGTAGTGTTAATTGTTCCATATGACCCCCCATTTTGATAGCAATTGGTTAAAAAAAAACAAAATGTATGGAATAGATGCCTGATAAGTATCTGAACTGTATTCCCTGCAGAACATCCACCATCATTTTAGGGGTGAATCGTACTGTCTGAATGTATTTTTGAGAGTGAGTTTAACATCACACTTAGGGCTGAGCGTGGCGTTCCTCGCCTTATAAGTGCTTGGCTGACAGCAGCCCTGTAGCCAGGGTAAGCTGGTGGTGCAGGGGATGGTATTCTCTGAAAGGGGATGACAACAGACTCTTGTTAGGACTAAAAATAATGAGATCTTCAGAGGACAAAGATTTAATTAGTGGGACCCATGGTTGTGATGGCCCATAAGGAAAAACTAAAATTCCAGTGGCTATATCTCTCTGTATCTTATATAAACATTTTAACAATAATGAAAAAAATGGAATAGAAAAATATATCTGCCCAACAGTGAATGCTTCTGGGTCGCATTTCCCGGAAACAAATTTAGTACACTTACTATTTGTCCTAGAGGCGAATAAATCTATTTCGAGGGTACCAAAACGCTCAGTTATTTGCATATAAGCTTTTTGTGAAAGTTCCCATTCAATATTAATTAACCTAGATTCCTTATCAGCTTCAAAATTATCTTTGGTATTGATATAGGAAGCAAAGATACAAATATTTCTATTTTCACACCATTCGCGGCAGACCTCGCAGAAGATGGCGGGATGAACTTGACAAAACAAACGAACAATGGCCCACGTTAGTCCTGGATCGTAGCAACTGGAAGTCCTGGGGAGAGGCCTATGCCCAGCAGTGGGATGACGCAGGCTAGCAGTATCAGTATCAGTATCACACCATTGCCAAATCTCTCTTGTGATATTAGGCCTAAAACACACACAAGCGACGTAAGGCGAAGGCACGGGGCAGGCGCAGCGCAGGCGTGGGACAGATACGGCGCAGACGCGATTTGAATTATATCAGAAGAGGCGTGGAACAGGCGAGAAACGTTCAGATGCGGCATTTTATAGGCTGACTTTGGTGCGATAAGATGTCTTCGTCTTCAGAAGACGAAGATGCGCTTGCTTTGCTGCAATTAATGAATGTGCAAAGGTCCAGAAGATATTGGGTGCACCCAGTGTGGAAATTGTTACAAGAGCACAGATATTTTAAAATAATGGAACAATTACATGAATTCCCTGATCATTTTCCCGACGTATATAAAATGTCACCAGAATGTTACCATTTTAATAATAATAATAATAATAATAAATGCGATCTAGTGCCAGAAATGGGGGCAATCACTATCAGCCCCCAAGACGTAGTTCGTGCAGTCCGTCCGTTGCCTAACTGGAAATCTCCAGGGCCGGATGGGCTGCACAACTTTTGGATTAAATGGTTCACTAGGTCGCACGCTCGCCTGGCGATCCTGTTCCAGTCAGCCTTAGAGTCAGGGTCGCTGCCAGAGTTCCTGACAACAGGTATAACCCACCTGCTCCATAAATCGGGTAGTACTGCGGAGCCCAAAAATTATAGACCGATTACCTGTCTTCCGACGGTCTATAAAGTTCTTACGTCCATTTTGAGAGCTAAAATTAACAAACACATTGATGACAATTCTATCATGTCCGCTTCTCAAAATGGATGTAGGAACGGGTCCCGCGGTACTAAGGAGCTACTCCTCATTGATATGGCCATTAGTCAACAGGTTCGCCGTTCCCGACGGGATCTGTCGACATGTTGGATAGACTATAAGAAGGCCTATGACTCGGTGCCACATACATGGCTCATGAGGGTGCTAGAATTGTATAAAGTTGATGCAACTCTGCGCACCTTCCTGATGTCATGTATGGGGCAATGGAGGACAGTCCTTCGCTATCCAGGATGTCGGCAAATCCAGAGGAATAGCGAGCCGATAAGGATAGAGCGAGGTATATTTCAGGGCGATAGTTTGAGTCCACTTTGGTTCTGCTTAGCCTTGAATCCTCTTAGCACGCTGCTGGAGGATTCAGGTCTAGGCTATCAGTTGAGGAGAGGTGGTCAAGTTATATCTCACCTCCTTTACATGGATGACCTGAAACTCTTTGCCCCCAACGATTTGCAACTGATGGAGCTACTGAAGGTAACTGAAACTTTCAGTAGCGCCATCAGGATGGAATTTGGTGTGGACAAATGTGCGGTCATGCATGTAAAGCGAGGGGAGATTGTGGAATCTGTGGGAACCCAGCTCTCGGATTCCATAAATCTTAGATCCCTCTCAGCAACCGAAACCTATAAGTATTTGGGTATGTCGGAAGCGCTGGGCATCAATGTTGCTGACATGAAGCAATCGTTGAAGGAGCGCTTCTTTGGCCGCCTGAAAAAAGTATTTAATAGTCTTTTATCAGGCGGCAATAAGGTACGTGCCTTCAACGGTTGGGTCATGCCGGTTCTGATGTACTCTTTCGGCATACTTAAATGGACTCAAACAGAACTAGACGCCCTGGATAGAAGGGTCCGTACATTGTTGACGGCATATCGAATGCATCACCCGCGTTCTTCTGTTATGAGACTGTATATCCCGCGGAAGTGTGGGGGTCGAGGCTTTTTAAACGCTAAGACTCTCCACAATCGCGAGATATGCAGTCTCAGGGAATATTTCCTTGAAACCGACGTGGGGATGCATCGAGATGTGGTCGCAATGGACAAGGGCCTCACCCCGCTTTCCTTGGCTAAAGAGAACTGGCGCAAACCCTTAGTGCTTGACACTAACGACCGCATGGAGGTATGGCAGAGTAAAGAGCTTCACGGACGCTTTTTCCGGGCCCTGCATGGGCCCGATGTAGACCTATCAGCGTCCGTAGCCTGGCTACGTTCCGGGAACCTCTTCGGAGAAACCGAAGGTTTTGTCTGTGCAATTATGGATGAAGTTATGATGACGAATAACTACCGGAGATTTATTGTGAAGGACGGTACGGTTGACATATGTCGGGCATGCCACCGTCCAGGCGAATCAATCCGTCACATTATCTCCGGGTGTTCTCGTCTGGCTAACGGAGAGTACTTGCATAGACACAACCTTGTAGCCAGGATTATCCATCAGCAACTTGCTCTAAAATACAACCTTGTGGAATCGGAAGTGCCGTACTATAAGTATGTGCCCGACCCAGTTCTCGAAAATGGCAGTATCACATTGTACTGGGATCAATCCATCATCACTGACAGGACTATTGTAGCCAATAAGCCTGATATAGTGGTGGTGGATCGATCAGAGCGGCGCACAATGATTGTTGACATAACGGTCCCGCATGATGAGAACCTCGTGAAAGCCGAGAAAGATAAGAAAATCAAGTATCTTGACTTGGCTCGCGAGGTTGTCGACATGTGGGATGTGGACTCAGCGATCATTGTGCCGATAGTCGTATCAGCCCATGGCTTAATTGCCAAGAGCCTCGACCAATACCTGAGGAGGCTCTCGTTAGGCAGCTGGATCAAGGGCTTGATTCAGAAAGCGGTACTTTTGGACACGGCTCGTATTGTTAGGAGGTTCCTCTCTCTGGAGCCCTGACCGCCGGTAGCTTGGACCCTGTTCCCGATACCGGTGGGCTACAATTTTTTATATTTTTAAATGTTTTTTATATATTTTTTTTAAGGAATATTTAAAAATGTAAACTAATTTGTAAAAATTTAAATAAAGGAAAATAATAATAATAATATTTTATTGTTCAGAAAATTACATATTTAGGTCAGACAGATCACTGGTCTCCACACTAGGATTCCCTGTGTCGTGGAGGCCAGTCTCTTTCATCATTGTTCAAAACTACAATGTAACTTAAATTATTTGTAACAATTAACAAAAATTATAGCAATCATACGAATTTTAGGGGGATACATGGCGTCTTGCAGTAACTGTGTACAAGAGTGTGAAACATGTTTTGTTAGGGTGAGTATATGTTGTGTGTGAGTAAGTGTATGTCTGTATGTGGGGTGTGTGGGTGTTTGTTGAGTGAGTGTTATGTCTCTGAAAAATAATATATCATGGTAGCATTTAATAAGACGTTCAAGAAGTACTTAATAGTTTCTCTGTATCGCTGTAATCCAGATCTTTTAGGTAAGTCATAATGTGGGCTTTGCATTTCGATTTAGTCATTTGTAATACATCAATTTTGTCATTAAGTTTTTTGTAAAGGAACGGACCCATGTAGTGAAAACACCTCTTACCAAAATCAAGTTTACGTTTTGGTTTATGCCATCCTGGTTTCCTTCGGGAATGCGCTTTGGACTCGATTTTGACTAAAGCCTCTTTATGGAACCGTAGAGCTATGGCCATAATATATATCTGTCGCACTCGCATTGCACCCGTCTCTCGATATAAGGCATTTGTTGGAAAACGCCTTGGTTTTTTATAAGCCACCTTGAGAACGGCCCTTTGTGCGCGTTCAGCTTTTATGAAATGAGTCTTTAGTGCAGCCCCCCATGCAGCTATACAATAACTAAGAAGAGATTCGCACAGGGTGTGATAAAGCATCTTCAAAATCGTCTTGCTTGCAATCTGACCCATTCTCTTAAATACATGTAACAGTTTTCTAACACGTCCAGTCACATGCGCTATTTGCTTCGTCCAGGTGAGGTGTTTGTCAATGTAGACACCAAGATATTTTATGTGAGCTACCTGTTCAAAGCATGGGCATAAACATTCAGAGTCTGGGTCACTTTGGCAGGTATGCAATTTGATAGCTAAGTGACTTGGGCAAGTATTTACAGCGCTGACACTAAAGTTGATTATTTTTGTTTTATCCACATTTAGTGTCAACAAATTATAATTTAGCCACTGGGCAACCTGCCTTACGCCAGTCTCTGCCGCTTTATAGACAGATTCCCACGTCCTATCATAAAAAACTATGGCTGTGTCATCAGCATAAGCGAAAATTTTTGCTTTACAGACTGCTAATGAGCAGAGGCTGTTGACATATATAATAAAAAGAGTGGGCCCCAGTACGCTACCTTGTGGCACACCGTAGTTAAGACCCCGGTAAGAGCTGTAGTTATCACCTAAACACAACCTCTGTGTGCGATTGCCAAGGTACGACTGAAACCACTCAAGAGCAGTGCCACGAACACCTATGCTTTCAAGTTTTCTTAAAAGGATGCTTCTAGAGACGGTATCAAAGGCCTTCGCAAGGTCAAGGAAGATACCAGTACATTTGTTACCATCATCTAATTTGGTGACAACAAAGTCAACTATATCTGTAACAGCATCTTCCGTTGACCTGTTTTTGCGAAAACCATACTGATTGCCTGATAGAATGCTATTCCTTTCAAGGTAGCTTAGCAGTCTGATATTCATAATCTTTTCGAGGATTTTGGACAGCGATGTGAGAAGAGAAATGGGACGATAGTTGGACACAACTGTCTTCTCACCAGATTTGAAAATTGGACAGACATTTGCCATTTTGAGGGTAGTCGGTACTATTCCAGAGGAGATACTTAAGTTGCACAAGAAAACAATCGGGGGGATGAGGTGAAGCTTGTTAAGTTTAAGAATCTTGTTAGGAATGCCGTCCCAGCCGGGGGCTGACTCATCTTTGAGATTGGAGATAATCTTATTGACTTCATAATTATCAGTTGGGTTTGCATAAAAAGAGTTGATTGGGGATGAGTCAAAATATAATCTACTGGTTATAAGAGCCAATTCGGATTCACTTTTATTAAAATTTGAGAGTGTTTTCGCAGCAAGCTTCTCACCAACAGATGTGAAAAAGTAATTAGCTTTGTCGAGAGAGTCTTGAGGGTCAGGATAGGCGTGTAACAGTTCTAGATTGTTGGTTATATCCTTTTTTATGTTACATATGCTTTTTATAACTGTCCATGTCTTTTTACTGTCACCTTTAGCATCTGCTAGAGACTTTCTGTCGTACTCATTCTTAAGATTTTGTATTATATTATTGCAAAGATTCCTGTATTTTTTATACCGCTGCTGTATTGTAAAATTTTCTTTATTCGTTTTTTTTCTTGCTTCCATATGCAAGAGGTCTCTTTTTCTAACGCATTTTATTAGTCCTTTAGTCATCCAGGGTTTTTTAATAGATTTTGAATTTCGAATGGTCTCTACAGTGCTGTAATTTTGTATATTGTTACTTAATGTGTCAGTGAAATCAGCAAATGCTTTGTTAACGTCATTATGTTTGTATATAGAATCCCAATTGATGTTTTCAATAGCTTTTGACAAGTTAGTGTAATCAATTTTAATTTTAGATTTTAACTTATGTGGAGAGTGAGAAAAGTCTTTAATAATTCCAGTAATAATTGTATCGTGATCAGTTATACCCGACCTGCATATGACGACCTTTGCTAATTTTTTGGATTTAATCAAGACGTGGTCTAAACAAGTACGGTCATGAGTAGGATAGTGATGTGCAGGGTAGAAGCCATAGTGACCAGTTGTATCCAAATAGTCGCTTGCACGTCTGTCCTTGGAATCAGGGGAGATATCAATATTTATATCGCCTACTATAAAACAGTTGGGACTATTGCATCGTAGCATAATTTTTTCCAGAGACTCACAGAAATTGCTTATGTTATAAAAAGATGGGGACCTATATATAGCACATATTGTATATACTTTAGCAACGTGGATAAGCAGACAATTTGCTTCCTGAAAAGAAGGCTCCTCAATAGCCACTTGAAGATTACTTTTGTATAGAACAGCAATTCCATCATTCTGGTTAAGATAGTATTTAGAATAGTGGCACACATAGTTATTAAGACATACTAAAGGAGTCGTTTCAGTTAATCGGCACTCAGTCAGAACAATTATATCCGGCAAAAAGTCTAGTTCACTCAGAAATACTGAAAAGTTGTCAAAGTTTTTATGTATACTACGTATATTTTGGCATAATATTGTAAGTTGCGATTTAGCGTCACCAATATCTCGTGAACATTCTTTTGGGGTATTACATTTGGTGTTCATGTAAATATTAGTCTTGTCAAGGTCATTAATCATATGATATTGATTAGCCGTTATTAACAGTATTTAATAAAGGTTGGTATGTAACACTGCGAGAGATTGTACTCAATTGGATGTCATAAGGAATCTTAGAGACCGTGAAAATATTGTTTACAGCATGTAATGTTAGAGAAACATATATGTCGTGTGTGTAAGTAATTGTGTAGTGGTATGTAAGGTAAATACCTGTGATGAGACATGGTGTGTGAGTAGTTACATCGCATACTCCTATGAAGATACGCCTGATTAAAGACAGTTTATAGAATATTATATCTAATGAGACAGCTGCATTAGACAGTTTATAGAATATTATATCCAATGAGACAGCTGCATTATACTGATTATTAGTTAATAATTTTGTAAGATTCCCGCAATTGCTGAAAAGTGTTTTCATTTCTGACAACCGTGTACTTATCACCTTCCTTTTTGCGCAGAAATATACGGCCGTTCGCAATCCAGCAATATTGGAAATTTTCTGTTCTGGCGAAATCACGAGCAAGAAAAAGAAGTCTCTTTGCCTTAGGGGTTAGATGTTCTGAGATAAAAAGAGTCATTTCAGGGCCTTGAAGACCAATGTGTTTTGTATTTATCTGACTGTCAGGGTGGGAGGTATTATACTGCTTAAGGACTTTCAGAAATTTGTCTTTCGCAAAGGTATTGGTAAATTCAGTGACTACTGCCGACGTAGATGCACTCGCCTTCGATGGCAACCTGTAGATGTCTTTAATTTCAGTATGAGTGCAGTCACTCCCAACACTTTTGATTAGACTGGTCACCATGTTGAGTAAGTCTTCTTTCTTTTCCTTATTCTTTTTCGGTACACCTCTGATTTCAAGACTTGTCTTTCTGATCACTCGCTCTAAACCCTCGTATCTGTCTTCCAATTCTTCAATTTTTGCACGCGTGTTAATCCATTCCCGGTCTAAGCTGTCAATCTTTTTGTCTAGGTCTTTTATTTGAGCCGACACATCTCCCAACGATTTTTCAATTTCATCATTAGATGATTTAATGCCAGTCTTGATTTCAGATATACCCTTTTCGAGGTTGTCCAACTTCGCAAGACCCTTATCAAGTTTCTCTAGTTTTTTATCTTGTTGTTTCATCCAGTTTGACAGCATTTCCATCATTTCGTCTCTAAACATATCGAAGTTATTTCGCTCATCGCCATCCTCTAATCGGACACGTTTGGAGTTTGACCTCATTGTAATATTAGAAGCAGGTATTGGCGCTTCGCTACTTGTTATGGGTCGATTTAAGTTCGTGTCTGAAGACGACAACCCTTTCGGTGGAGTACGGGTCGGATTCATATTCTAATATGATAAGTTTAAAACTCACGGTTCCTTAATTATGCACGATTATCTTGGAAAGCTGGCGCGTAGCACTAGTAGCCGGCTGCGGTTGTTTGTAGCTGAGAGTTTGGTACTTGTAGCGTTGGCCGCGTAGCAGTCGCCTACGCCGTCACCGGTCGAGCGCGGCGAGACAAGGACGGCAATTATGACCACTGCACTCCTCGCACAGGCACTCTGCGTTCGCCAAGGACGGGCTTGCCTTGTATTTTTGCTACACTGATTGTACTAATTGCGGGTTTATTTATTTATTTATTTTTTTATATAAATATTTAATTTTTTTTTTTTTTTGATTTTTTTTTTTTTTTTTTTTTTTTTTTTTTTTTTTTTTTTTTTTTTTTTTTTTTTTTTTTTTTTTGTTTATTGACCCTAATATAAGAATTACTTTAGAATAAGTGAAGATTAATTGTGTGGTAACACGTCTGCTTAGCAAGGCAGCACGGACGAAAGAGGATTTAATATTGTCAAAAGTGATAGTTGGGCTTCAGAAGCAGCATACACATTGGAGTGAACCAATCTGTCCTGAAGAAAGACTATTGATAACATTAAGGTTAGTAAAATATCTTTTTATGTTTTATTTGTTTTATTTTGGAAAAACATTGATTGACTTGACTAAATCTAGACTAGGTATGATTTGATAAGCAGTAGTTATCGATACTAGATTTGTCCTAACTAAGCATAATGTGTGTTTATTTATTTATTTGAGATCAAGTGTTGACATCTTCTGTTGCTGTTCATGTTAAAAACTCTAAATTTTTAAACACTGCGGCACAAAACAAACGTAGTTACTCCGTCAAGCTTTCGGGCGTAACTGGCTCACCGTTGCCCTGCGAGAAAAAGGGACACAAAGCGCGCTTGGGCAGGCTTTTGTGTTACTTTAGTGAGCTTTATTGTTTTATGATCCTATTGTTCGTTTATTGAAGAAGTTAAACAAAGTAGTTTTTTTAAGTTTCTACACATCTCAAAATATTATTATTGTCATCGTAAATTAGCAAACCGGCCTTGTGTGCGTCGGTTGGAACAGCTGCGACAACATTTTTGGGAGCGGTGATCCAAAGAATATGTGTCTGAGCTACAACGCAGAACGAAGTGGGCACACCATAAAGATGACATAGCTAAAGACAGTCTGGTCGTCATCAAAGAAGACAACCTGCCACCATTTAAGTGGAAAATGGGTAGGATTGTTCATGTGTTTCTAGGGAAGGATGGAGTCTCGAGAGTTGCAGAAATCCGTACGTCATCAGGCACAATCAAGCGTGCTTCCTCGAAAATCTGCCCGCTACCAGTTTCCACAAATGAGGTCAGCGTGACTCCTGCTTAGTTGGAAGACGGATCTTCCAAGGCGGCCGGTATGTTGTATCAAGCACCGCCATCTATTGCGTGGCGGTGGAATCATATCCCATAGGACGGCGAGCAGCGCCGTCTTGTGACAAATATAAAATACTGCGCGTGACCAACGGCGAGCGGAGCCGCCTGTGATTGGAGGAGACCAGGCCTCTCTCTCGTCATTGGTGCTCCTGATGCGTGCGCCCCCTAGTGTTTTTTACGGGACAACTATATAGAACAAGCTAGAAGAATCAGTGAACAGTGCAATAATGAAAAACCGAAATTGTAATCCTGTCTGTAATTAAAATTGTTACAAACTCATATTCGAGCCTCATTGAAGAAGCCCCGCAAGCCCCCTTCGCTGCCAAACAAACTGTATTAGTTCAGTGGTTCTCAAGTTATTAGCAGACACACAAACAGCATGACAGACGCGATGGATTTTATAATAGATAGTGATATCGTACCTTTAGAATTATAGAGACCTATCAAAAAAAGTTTTTGGGAAACGTTGAATAAAGGTTCGTATGTTTTAATTTATTTTGGAAAAGGGTGATTATTCGATTGCACTTTTGTAGTAGTATTTTAATTCTATCTTGCGATTCGGAGTAGCATGTTCATAATCTAAGTGAAGTGTCGGGAGTAATAAATAAAAGGACGTCAACTTGTAGCGAGCGTATATTGCGAACTGACGGTACAAATGATGTAGGCTTATTTATACGTGATCTTACTTACTAATTTTCTTATGTGTGGACGAAAGAGGATTTAATATTGTCAAAAGTGATAGTTGGGCTTCAGAAGCAGCATACACATTGGAGTGAACCAATCTGTCCTGAAGAAAGACTATTGATAACATTAAGGTTAGTAAAATATCTTTTTATGTTTTATTTGTTTTATTTTGGAAAAACATTGATTGACTTGACTAAATCTAGACTAGGTATGATTTGATAAGCAGTAGTTATCGATACTAGATTTGTCCTAACTAAGCATAATGTGTGTTTATTTATTTATTTGAGATCAAGTGTTGACATCTTCTGTTGCTGTTCATGTTAAAAACTCTAAATTTTTAAACACTGCGGCACAAAACAAACGTAGTTACTCCGTCAAGCTTTCGGGCGTAACTGGCTCACCGTTGCCCTGCGAGAAAAAGGGACACAAAGCGCGCTTGGGCAGGCTTTTGTGTTACTTTAGTGAGCTTTATTGTTTTATGATCCTATTGTTCGTTTATTGAAGAAGTTAAACAAAGTAGTTTTTTTAAGTTTCTACACATCTCAAAATATTATTATTGTCATCGTAAATTAGCAAACCGGCCTTGTGTGCGTCGGTTGGAACAGCTGCGACAACATTTTTGGGAGCGGTGATCCAAAGAATATGTGTCTGAGCTACAACGCAGAACGAAGTGGGCACACCATAAAGATGACATAGCTAAAGACAGTCTGGTCGTCATCAAAGAAGACAACCTGCCACCATTTAAGTGGAAAATGGGTAGGATTGTTCATGTGTTTCTAGGGAAGGATGGAGTCTCGAGAGTTGCAGAAATCCGTACGTCATCAGGCACAATCAAGCGTGCTTCCTCGAAAATCTGCCCGCTACCAGTTTCCACAAATGAGGTCAGCGTGACTCCTGCTTAGTTGGAAGACGGATCTTCCAAGGCGGCCGGTATGTTGTATCAAGCACCGCCATCTATTGCGTGGCGGTGGAATCATATCCCATAGGACGGCGAGCAGCGCCGTCTTGTGACAAATATAAAATACTGCGCGTGACCAACGGCGAGCGGAGCCGCCTGTGATTGGAGGAGACCAGGCCTCTCTCTCGTCATTGGTGCTCCTGATGCGTGCGCCCCCTAGTGTTTTTTACGGGACAACTATATAGAACAAGCTAGAAGAATCAGTGAACAGTGCAATAATGAAAAACCGAAATTGTAATCCTGTCTGTAATTAAAATTGTTACAAACTCATATTCGAGCCTCATTGAAGAAGCCCCGCAAGCCCCCTTCGCTGCCAAACAAACTGTATTAGTTCAGTGGTTCTCAAGTTATTAGCAGACACACAAACAGCATGACAGACGCGATGGATTTTATAATAGATAGTGATATCGTACCTTTAGAATTATAGAGACCTATCAAAAAAAGTTTTTGGGAAACGTTGAATAAAGGTTCGTATGTTTTAATTTATTTTGGAAAAGGGTGATTATTCGATTGCACTTTTGTAGTAGTATTTTAATTCTATCTTGCGATTCGGAGTAGCATGTTCATAATCTAAGTGAAGTGTCGGGAGTAATAAATAAAAGGACGTCAACTTGTAGCGAGCGTATATTGCGAACTGACGGTACAAATGATGTAGGCTTATTTATACGTGATCTTACTTACTAATTTTCTTATGTGGGTAAACCTAAATACATTACAATCCTCCACCTTAAATAATGCCTATCCTAAATTATATAAAGTAAAATAAACAAAATATAAGCCTTAACATTAACTATTTTATATCTTACAACTGTTTACAACGTTCTGCAAACATAAATGAAATAAGAACTTAGTATTCAATAACTACCAGAATAACTTCATTCAAAAATAAGTGAAATAAGGAAGAACTAAATGTTTAGCTATCACAATATTGGGGCGGTCTTTTTAAGCGACACGCCCGTACGGGCGTGTCGCGCCGCGTCCGTAAGGACGGGGGCGGACTACCTCTGGAACAGCATCCTCGGATTGGGGAACTATCACCCGCTTCTCATGACTAGGTACTTTACTGAGAGGTACTGATCCAGAAGCAGATGTAGACGGCAACTCAACGGTAGTCGCGGTTCGAACCGGACTGAACTCCCTCACGCTCCGAGGGCTCCGAGTCTCTCCGGGGACTGACGCTGGCTTCGTCACCTCGGGATTGTCGGGACGTTCCGCATCAAGAGAACTCCGTCCTGCTGTGCTAGTCGGACAAATCAATGAGCTTCGCGATCGCTGTCTTAACTGGTCAATGTGTCTATGGCTTTCTTTGCCTGAACAGTCCATAACTTTATAATCTGTAGTACCCATTTTATCTAATACCTGCCCCGGACTCCATAATTCATTTCCCCTATATTGTCTCATCCATACTTCCTCTCCTATCTCTAAAGAACGTCTGACGGCCGTTCCTACTTTCTGTTGTCGTTCCTGAGCCTTCCTGACTTTATTTTCTATATTTGGTTTTAATGCATCTAATTTGGTACGTAAATTCCTACCTAGCATCAATGTGGCTGGACTTTGTCCTGTTGAACAGTGCTCCGTATTACGGTAATGCAAAAGGAAGGTATTTAATAATAAATTAATGTTTTCTTTTTGTTTAAACGCTTTTTTATAAACCTTTTTACCGTACGCACTGCATTCTCTGCAGCCCCATTCGATGCTGGGTGGTACGGAGCAGAAAAAACGTGATCTACACCCTGACTAGCCAAAAAGTCTGCCATTTCCTTGCTCGTGAACGGTGGTCCGTTATCTGAGACTATTTGTCTCGGTAAACCCCATCTAGAAAAAACCTCGGTAAGCTTTTCAATCGTAGAACTAGCCGCCGTACTAGGCACAGGAAATACTTCTAACCATTTAGTTCTAGCGTCAACCATAATTAAATACATTTTTCCGAAAATAGGCCCTAGAAAAACGAAAAAAAAAAGACCCGATCCCGATCTCACGTTGAAATGGTGGTATTTTAATACCCAATTCTATTAACCATTGCCTGCCCAGTAAGGAAGTCGTACCTCCGTCTATCACGAACAGTTCTAGATATTTTATTTCCCCTTTGTATTGAACTTTGGGTCTTATAACCCCTAGTGGTTTTATATTGCTACCATCATAAAATTTTAACACCAAATTAAATGGTTTAATTACTCTGTTGTTAAAAAGTATGTTTCTCTACTGATGCATGAAATTGCCGAGCCTGTGTCTAGCTCCATTTTTAATGTTTTATCATCAATCAACAATGATAAACTCACCGGATTGTAGCTGCTCAAACATAGTTGATGAAGTTCTTCCCCGAGCTCGTCCGAACTGGAGTCTCCCGCTCCTGCTCTCAGATGTTCGCTCGTGGTGGCATCCACGTGGTTTACTCCGCGCCTCTTCCCTCTGCCACTGTTCGCCTCCATCCGCGGACAAACGCGCCTCAAATGTCCGCTTTGTTTGCATTTGCTACAAACAAAATGCTTATAGCGGCACTCCTCCTTGCTGTGTCCGCGCCAGCCGCACGCCGTGCAGCCCCCCGCGCCCTTCTCGGTGTCTCGCGCCGCACGTCCGTGGTTCGTTCGCTGGTCCGCTGCATGGTCCGCAAACTGACCGCGCCCACGCTTTGCCCGCAACGTGTTCACGATTGCCGATGCCTCCGCCGTCGCTTTCTGTTCCACGACTGCCGCATCCCGCTCGGCCGCCTCCAGCCCAACCGCCAATTTGACTGCTCCTGAATACGTCAAATTGTCTTCCGCAAACAACCTTTGCCTGATGACGTCACTCTTCACTCCACATACGAACTGGTCACGCAAATTCTCCTCCAAATTTGCACCAAACTCACAAGTTTTCGCGAGTTTCTTTAACTCGGTCAGATATTGTGTTACACTTTCGTCGTCTTTCTGTCTTCTTTGTCTGAAACGATACCGTTCCGCCATGACCGCAGGTTCCGGTTGTAGGTGATTTTTCAAAATTGTCACGGCCTCTTCGTACGTTATATCCCTTGGTTTCCTTGGATTGCACAGCGTGCTCAGCAATTCGTACGTCTCATCACCCACGCCCGTGATCAGCATCGGCAGCCACATGTCCTTCTCGACCTTATTGACCTTGAAGAACATCTGCAACCGCTCCTCGTACAAAGTCCAGTTCACATCAAAATCGCGAATCTTTCCGACTTTGCCGACCGACATTTCCTCGAATAATTGCAGACGAACTTCGATGATTATTATAACGCTCCAATAGTGATCCTCGTCGCCACTGAAGTGTCGGGAGTAATAAATAAAAGGACGTCAACTTGTAGCGAGCGTATATTGCGAACTGACGGTACAAATGATGTAGGCTTATTTATACGTGATCTTACTTACTAATTTTCTTATGTGGGTAAACCTAAATACATTACACTAAGCACAAGTCGCACCTATCTTTTTTTGGTTGAAAAAAACTTAGATTAAACTCCTTTGTAAAAATTTCGTAATACAACCAATAGTCACATGTAGGTTTTTTTTCTTTCTGAGATCTAAATCTCTCCAAAGGTCCAATATCCTCTTCTGACTGATATATTCCCTGGAAGTTCAAGCTCTTAAATAATGAGATTCTATTCTTGGTATTGAATTTATATGTCCTTTTATACTTTCAATGAGTAGTGGATCTGTAGGTTTTCTTCCAAAGTGCTTACCTCTAATGTCTTTACTTACGAAACCTTGCGGGTCGGTTTTCTTTTTAACGGTTCTGATTTGACGGTCACATATCCCTAGCGTGTTAATAAAGAAGGTCTTACAAACACGAATGTTGTTATTATTTATTTTGAAATAGAATGCATTATTTGGTAACCTAGGTTTAGCTACATTAGTATACTTGAATCTAGGCTTAACTTCCATCATACAAGAGCGTATGTAAGATCTCTGCAGTTCGATGTTGCCAAGAGACCAATATGTTTCAAATAATGTATTTCTATAGCTCCCATCTACATTATCAGAACATTGGAGTCTACATTTACATGCATCTTTAACAATACGGGCAGGTACTTCCGTTTTAGTCGTCATAGAAACGTAAGCTTTTCCAGAATTCCTTAAATTTTTTGCTACATTTTGACGGATTTCGAGTGCGCTTTCTAGATCTTCTGGGAGCTTCCGCGACAGAATTAATAGAACAGTTTTATTAGATGCTATGGTATTGAAAGTAGTGTTGAAAGAAAGCGAAGAACTGGAGCTAGAGCGTGATAAACGAGTAGTCTTTCTAAGATTGAACCTAGACCTATCTACAGTATAGGTTGGGTCTGAGTCACTTAAATCCACATCGCTTGCATCTGAGTTGATAGGTGGTAACTTTTTTTTGCTGCAGATGTAGTTCTGCTTGCAACTTGACCCGTTAACTTAGATGTTGATGGTCCATCTATGAAATGGTCATTCGCTTTACCTTTACAAGAACTGCTGCTGGAACTGGAAGAAGATGTTGATCCGAATCGAATCGCTTGATTTCTTAGACTGTTGCATTTCTAATTCAACTGGCTGAAGAGCTCGCTCAGGAGTTATGGACGCATTAATCAAGAGATCATCGGTTTTTGATATAGTTTGTACCTGTAGTGTAATAGGTATAATTTATTTTCCAATTGGTTATAAAATAAAATATTAATTACTAAATTAAACATAATAAAAAGCTTATATAACCCACCTCATTGGTGTTCATATTGTACAAAGGAAACATCTTTGAATCATAATATGGAATGGATCCGTCAGGAGAGTTTTCTATTATTGATGGCCTAGTTGTTGATGATTTATTGTCTTTTTGAGGCGTATTCTGTATGTAAATACTGTAAGTTAGTAAAAATATAAGGCAAATAATATATTAGGATAAAATATGTAAATTAAGGTAGGCAGGTTAGCTGTTATAGTAATGAAAATTACTAAATTTTAAGGTATTGAGAATGTGTGATTACCTCAATAATAATTTGGGCAACTTATAAATATTTTTTCTGGAGATGGACTCGATGGTACAATATTTTCTTCATCGGTGATAATCTGAAAGTAATGTTATTGTAGATATCAGTAAAAAATACTAAACGGGCATAAATATTTAATTATTTTGTAGGTTTGATTATGGTCGCTGATAAATCACGAACACCGTCGAGTTTTTAAAAACGTTTATTAGAAGGCTTAGAGCACAGATGTACAGTCACAAACTACACGAAGGTATAGAGGAAGATGCGAAGAAAACAGAGATAGATAGGAAAGTACTTTAACACTACAAGAAAGTCTAGATTTAAGTGAAACATACAAGAACTAGCGATTAGGCGCGAGTAATAAAATGAGCGTGCATTCGCCGTCGGAGTTGGTAGGGCACTGGCTAGCGTGACCGAGCGATCGCGGAACGACCGCCTCACACCACACAGGTAGGTGCGCGGGCGCAGGCGGCGTGGCGCACAGTCGACGCGCTAGTCTCTCTCGAACTGAACGGGCGCGGAGGGAGGGGTCGGAGTGAAAGAGACCGAAGTATAAGTTCGGCCCTTTCTACGCCATAATAGGCCTCTGTTTTATTAAGACTCGATGAAGATGGTCGTGCAAGGTAATTTTATGAGTCAAAGTTGAAATCTTCAAATTTTGAATTAGGTCTTTTTCTGCACTGGAATTGAAGGTGGTGCCGATAGTAACAATTTAAGTAGGTACGTACAAAATCCTATGCAATGGCATATGCCATAACTCTGTTGGACACTGAGCCCAATTTGACGCATGGTCCTTTGGCCTTCAGTTACCTTATAATTATTAAAATAAAGTTAACAATCTTAAAATTAATTACATTAATCTTACTTTCCTATAACACCTATGCCTACGTAGACATCACAGGTAAATTACAATCCTAGAAATTAACCTTTTTATTACGTCATTGTTCGTACTATTATCTGTTATCCAAAACTGACAAGTTCTCTGAAAATGTGCGGTAAACCCTTTCCAATTCAGGACCAGATTTAGTTTGAACTGGTTCACAGAGCACTAATTTATCATAATGCATCATTGCAACTTGGCATTTTTTATTATAATGCTTCAACAAAATATCATATGCGTCAACATAACTGTCATCTGTGAGAGGGAAATTCTTTATCAAGTCATATGCTGTAATGTAACTTTTCAACATTTGATATATTTTTACGCTTATGAATGAGTGCGTCAAACAACTGTGTGAACGATATCCAATTTTCAAACTTACCATCAAAGGATTTTATGTTAATTTTAATTTAGCTGACATTGGTTCACTACTTACAGCCACTGAAGGCTTCAAGTCAGCTTGCGAGAAATTCGCTCGAACGCAAATAAATTAAAAGCAGTCAAAACTCACTGCTTTTAATTTATTTTCAAACGTTGCCATAACTTGCAATTCAGTATTCCGTAACGACGTACTTATCGATAAAAGAAGCTTTCTTCGCTGTGCGTTGTGGAAATCGTTTGCTAAGTCATTTAAATCCTGATCTATATAACCTACTAGATCAGTGCTATCCATAAATTCTAATCGCATCATAGCGTAATCCCGAGCGATTCTGTTGACATTTGCACCTTCACTGCCCTTTTCCGACATATCCTGATCACTATTCTGACCATCACTCGGCATTGTTGTAAACAATAACGAAAACACGAGAATTAAAACTTTTATAAAGTTTCACGATGACAAATGAGAGAAATGTCACTTTTGACAGTCTTGCAAGGCTGCCAACATCAAGTACAGAAAAAGGCAATGTCTATGGCCGACGCAACCAATGCTACCAACCTAAGAACACGACGATAAAATTTCCAAAACCGTCACTTCAACAAAATTATTTAGATGTACCTTCGAACGAAAATAAAATTTGATTATGAAAATTTAACAAAATACGATATTACTTCGATAAAAGGATGCTTTTCACACACATCCGGTCGAAGGATCAAAAATGATTGATTTAGCGAGAGATATAAGTGGCCTGTAAATTTTAAAAATGGCTCCGAGAGAACCCGAAACGAGAAAATCGACAAGTTACATGTATTACGACAAGGTGGTGTGCTATGAACAGGCACCTGATTGCTCCCTGAGCGATGCTTCCCAGTCCAGACCCTCCACGAAGGAACCTTCCCAGCTAACCAGAGCTGATTCAGACTTACCTGGGGCCGGTTCCGTTACCTTGAACTCAGTCCGGCTGGAATCCAGGAATTACGCGACGAGCACCCAATTCAATGCACACTCACAATTAGACGAGAAACTAACGTTATTAGTAATAGTAAGTTATTAATAATAATTTGTATCTCTTTCCAGGCAATTTATTTTGTTTGAAAATTAAAATTTTTAAATTTTCGTGTTTTAAAATGTTTAGATGGACTAGTACTGTGCTCGTTTTAATTTATTGTCGTGGTTCCAGACACACTTTGTATACGAGAACACGCCGTTCTGGAGGTTAGTACTTCATTAAACTATATCGCTCTTCACCAGCTTCAGTTTTTCTTTAAGAAGAGTTTTGCTTATATTATTATTGTCTGTTAGATTTTTATACTTGAGCCATTAGAAACGTGCGAACTGAGTCATAAATCATTTTAAGTGGACCTTTTACTCGCACTTACAGGTCTTATTCAACTGTCCTAGTGTTGTGTCTAAAAATGCGTTTCCGAAACGAGCTGTAGACTACCAACTGCACGTATTTATTTTAGCCGTGGGTGTTTTTTTAGAATAGAATAGTGTTCGCGCTTCATAGAAAAAAAAACACGTGTAATCCCAGATACCTGCGTCTGAGCGGCATTCCTTTATATCAATAATGACTTGTGCAGCTTTTTCACAATCCTTAACACTTTTCTTACCACTTATTGTGCGTTTGCTATTGTTATCTATTCACTAAGCCGTCGCTTCGGCTATACATAAGATATTTTTTTACTTGCATTATTTAAAATGTGAAAACAATACAAGTATGCTATGACTTTAGTCCTGAATACCTACAACCCGCATTGTTTTAAATATTTTCATAAAAATACAACATTACATCAACAAGATCGTATTTTACTATTTTCAGGTGGAGTTCAACAACACACGACGTGTGTGCCACCGATGTTGGCAGAGAATTGACAACGTTGTAGGAAGACCACCTGCAGAAGTAGAACAGAATGTACGAGAACTTCAGGTTCCAGACTACACTCGAGCTCCAAACACTTCAGGGCATTGTATCTTTAACACCTGCCAAAACACAACCCGCCATCGAATACCAGAGACGATCAAGATTCACATTTTCTGTGAATATAAGTTATATATTCCTGACGGTGCTAGAGTATGTAGACAACACCTTGAGAGCAATTCTTGGGAAGAGCTGCCTCAATTCTGCAATGTCACACATAACTTCAATGCACAACAGTTTAGTGACGTTTGTGACATGTTGAGAATGGCTTTAAATCGTGGACCTAGGCTAGATTTCAACACGAGAGGTGCTTTAAGCAACGAGGATATGCACTTTTGGACAGGACGCAACTGCGAACAGTTTGATTCCATACTACAACAAACACCGTCACTAAGTGAGAGGTGCAAGGAGCCTCGAACTGCGTTAGGCATATATCTTACGAAACTACGTACCGGAGACTCAGATGAAAGACTAGCGACGTTATTTAATATGTCACGAAGAAAACTGGAACGTTTATTAACTATTGTGCGCGAATGCCTCATAAATGAATATGTAATATTACACTTGGGAGTGGACCATATGAACAGAAACGACGTTTTAGAAAAGAACCTTACTATACCAAGAGGATTATTTGGCAATGAAGAAAACAATAAAGCTATCGTGATATGCGATGGGACTTATATATATATCAATAAAAGCTCGAACTTCTTGTTCCAGCGTCTATCTTATAGCCTGCATAAGTTCCAGAATTTGCTAAAGCCGTTTTTACTTGTGTGTTCCAATGGCTATATAATCGATGTTTTGGGACCATACGCTGCCACTAAGACCGATGCGAACATCATGAGCGACATAATGAATGATGGAGAAAACCCATTACATTGCTTTCTTCAACCGAACGATGTCTTCATATTAGATCGCGGCTTCCGGGACAGTTTAGAGGCTATCGAAGCATGTGGATATGAATCCTACGTTCCACCATCTAAAGACAGATGGGAGACACAGTTAACTACAGAGCAAGGTAATGAAGCTCGATCAGTTACAATATGCCGGTGGGTAGTGGAAGTGGTGAACGGGAGGTTCAAACGAGATTTCAAGCTTTTGCGGCATAAATATTTTAATAAAACACTACCAAAAATGTTCATTGATTTTAAAATCGCCGCAGCTATGTTAAATAACTTCCACATACCCATCGATGATAACATTCATGCAGAGGCCTTCCTAAACATAATTAGGGAGAGAATAGATTCCCCGAATCTACTTTATGATTATGTAGAAAGAAAACGTTTGAATAGCCGAAGAGCAGATTTTCAAAGAATAGAAAGTCAAGAAATACAGAACTTCCCACTACTGACGGAAGAACAGAATATTTTACTTTCTTTGGGCACCTATCAACTAAAGCTAGCCCGATCCTACTGCAACGAGCATTTGTCAAATGGACTATACATTTTAGAAATATATAGAGAAGGTGCACTTCAAGATTTAATTGAATATTGCTTTTACGCGGACGCATACAGTCGCGTCACGTACGGTCAAAAACTTATTATTGTTATGTATTGGTAAAAAACAATGGTAATGAAAACGAAACCAATATCCATAACATTTTATGCAATTATTACTGCACGTGTTTGACCGGACGACGAACAGTCGGCACTTGTGCTCATATAGTTTCAATCGTGTGGTATCTAAGATATGCCAGACATGAAGGCTTCACTGCTCCTGCAGCGTTCCTCAACGATATCATTATTAATAATAATGTTTAAAAAAATAAATAACGTTTCTTACTTTTCTTTTCTTTTTCTTTTTTTATTCCTGAGTGTTTATTCATTTTAGTACCTATTAATCAACAAACACATGATTCTATACAAGACAACGATATAATATCACCATTATCTTAACAAAATCAAACAAAAAAAAAACCTATGTTTTTAAATTAAATACTTAACACAAAATAACTCCGTTCCGACAGCAAATGGAGACAAGCGACTTGGTTATCATTAATCGGCGCGCTGATCGGTCTATCACTACTATGTCAGGCCTATTGGCGACAATAGTCCTGTCAGTAATGATAGACTGATCCCAGTACAGCGTGACATGGTCTTTCTCGAGAACTGGGTCGGGCACATACTTGTAGTACGGTACCTCAGATTCCACAAGTTTATATTTCAAGGCAAGTTGCTGGTGAATAATCCTGGCTACTTGGTTGTGCCTGTGCAAGTACTCGCCGTTAGCCAGACGAGAACAACCAGAAATAATATGTCTGATGGACTCACCCGGACGGTGGCATGCCCGACACACGTCAACCGTCCCGTCCTTCATAATATATTTCCGATAGTTGTTCGTCAACATAACTTCGTCCATAATCGCACAGACAAAACCTTCAGTTTCTCCAAAGAGGTCGCCGAAACGTAACCAGGACACGGTCGCTAGAAAATCTACATCGGGCCCATGAAGAGCCCGGTAGAAGCGCCCGTGAAGCTCCTTGCCTTGCCATACTTCCTTGCGGTCATCGGTAGTAACTACTACAGGTTTGCGCCAATTCTCTTTAGCCATGGACAGCGGGGTGAGTCCCTTGTCCACTGCGACCACATCTCGGTGCATACCCACCTCGACTTTTAAAAAATATTCTCTGAGACTGCACATCTCGCGGTTGTGAAGGGACTTCGCGTTTAAAAACCCTCGACCCCCGCACTTCCGCGGGATGTACAGCCTCATCACTGATGATCGTGGGTGATGCATCCGGTTTGCGGTAAGCAGTGTACGAACTCTCCTATCCAGGGCATCGAGTTCGGTCTGAGTCCATTTGAGTACGCCGAAAGAGTACATTAAAACCGGCATGACCCAACCGTTGAAGGCGCGCACTTTGTTTCCGCCTGAAAGAAGGCTATGTAATACCTTGTTCAGGCGTCCAAAGAAGCGCTCCTTCAACGATTGCTTCATGTCAGTTACGTTAATGCCTAACGCTTCCGACATACCCAAATACTTATAGCTTTCGGATGAGGAGAGGGATCTCAGGTGTATGGAATCCGAGAGCTGAATTCCCTCGGATTCCATTATCTCCCCTCGCTTTACATACATGACTACACATTTGTCCACACCAAATTCCATCCTGATGGCGCTACTGAAAGTTTCAGTTACTTTCAGTAGCTCCATCAGTCGCAATTTGTTGGGGGCAAAGAGTTTCAGATCATCCATGTAAAGAAGGTGAGATATGACCTGACCACCTCTCCTCAACCGGTAGCCTAGACCTGAATCCTCCAGCAATGTGCTCAGAGGATTCAGGGCTAGACAGAACCAAAGTGGGCTCAGACTGTCGCCCTGGAATATTCCCCGTTTAATCCATACAGGTTCATCGTTCCCCTGGATCTGTCGACATCCTGGATATCGAAGGACCGTCCTCCATTGCCCCATACACGACTCAAGGAAGGCGCGTAGAGTTGCATCTATCTTGTACAACTCCAGCACCCTCATGAGCCATGTATGTGGCACCGAGTCGTAGGCCTTCTTATAATCTATCCAGCATGTAGACAGATCCTTGCGGGATCGACGAACCTGTTGGCTAATGGCCATGTCGATGAGGAGTAGCTCCTTAGTGCCGCGGGACCCATTCCTACATCCATTTTGAGAGGCAGACATAATGGAGTTTTTGTCAATGTGTGTATTAATTTTAGCTCTCAAAATGGATGTAAGAAGTTTATAGACCGTAGACAAACACGTGATCGGTCTATAATTTTTGGGTTCCGCGGGACTACCTGACTTATGGAGCAGGTGGGTAACGCCTGTTGTTAAAAACTGCGGTAAGGACTTGGAATTGGGATGCCAGGCAAGTGTGTGAACTACTAAGCCATTTGAGCCAAAAGTTGTGCAGTCCGTCCGGTCCCGGTGAAAAAAAGAGTCTATTATTGTTAACATTTCGGATAGATACGAATCCTGAATTGTAAGTGTTATTTTTATTTCCTAGACATATAATAATATTAATGTTTACACTAATTGTTGTTGTAATAAAATATACGTATACGTATGTATCTATGTTTAGGATGTTCTAATATTTGTATGCCATTTTGTAGCAAAACATGTAAGTTCACAAACCTATTTATAAGACTTTTATGTACCATGTTTTTACACAAATAAAATTATTCTTATTCTTATTCTTAAGGCGGTGGCAGGTTGACAGTGACTTAACAAGGATTAAGGACCATCATCAGTATAAACACCCTAAAATCAGGTTGGCTATAAATTACTCTTCACAATAAGTCGACAGTACACCATAAAACACGGCACTGCGCCCCACAACAACAAAAAATAAAATCACATTAAACGGTTGCAAATTCAAAGACAGAATTTT
This sequence comes from Noctua fimbriata, assembly GCA_905163415.1. Classification (NCBI taxonomy): domain Eukaryota; kingdom Metazoa; phylum Arthropoda; class Insecta; order Lepidoptera; family Noctuidae; genus Noctua; species Noctua fimbriata. The sequence continues at coordinate 3,628,013 of LR990929.1, read as the reverse complement.
TCATCGTAAACAAAGAACGGATGACTTATTCGATCAATCACCAATTAGCTCACTAATTTGACAGCAAAATCTTCGTCCAGAAACTTAACTTGCTAAACTTGAATACCGGTCTTTTGAGATTGCGTTCCATTACTCACAGCTAGCATTGGACTAAAATATTAATAAAAATGTCCTCCATTTTTATTTTGTAACAATATTACTTACCGTAAAATTCACCGAACCAGTTCATTAAACGACATCACCAAAGATAGTTCGGCGCTTTTTGATGCGACTATGATGAGTTTTAGGTAAACTCATCCTTAAATTCAAGTCAAACTGACCTGAACGATAAAATCAAAAAATTATCTGATGATTTATTAATAGCGCACCAAGAAATTGAAAATCTAAACTCTGAAAACCTTCGACTAAAATCAGATCTACAAAAACATCTAAAAGTCATAGACACCTACTAAAGTTTAAGTATCACGGATAATAAAAATGCTACACCACGAACTAGTCTGAAACGCAAGCAAAAACAAAGAACCGGTACAACGCCAGCTTCAAATAGCAAATACACGATGACATCCCAGCATCATCAGCACATACAGAGAATGAAACTACCGACACACTGAAAATAACAAATAAAATTACAACTACCCCTCGATGTGAACAAACAAACAAAATTATAGAAATTCAAAGACAGCAAACTAGAACGGTACTGGAAAAAACATGCCACACAAAAACACTTCAATACAACGAGCAGAGACGGCAAATAAAACTGCACACATAATATCTCGGAGGTAAAAACCAGTGCACAATAAATCGAAATTATGCATCATAAGCAGCAACACGAATAATGTATTGTCACTAGCCGAAAACACGTTTGCAGAGACACAAATATGTCACTATCTTCTGCCTAACAGAGGAATTAAAAATCTGTTTAGTAACATCGTTATGAAATTAGCTGACTACTCAAGTGACGACTACTGCATCATTTTTGTTGGAGACGAAGATTTTGGACAAACTAAGAATTATCTTGACTTAACTATTTATATTAGAGAGACGTTAATGACTGTGCAACACATTAATGTTATAATATGCCTACCGACCTACAAAAATTACCTTTCTGCTATTATGTATAACTCACGAATTGAAACTTTTAATAACTCATTTATAACTCACGAATTGAAACTTTTAATAACTGTAGCAAACCTTTTTATAACCACTAGCGACATCAAACGGGCAAAAGCGATACTACATAGTGCCGCCCCCTTGACACTAGATGGCGCTGTGCATATGACGCGCATTCCTGAATCGCAGTGTCAAGATTCTCTGCGGTTTAATGACCTCCCCTAGTACATTATGTTTTTGTTAAGACTGACCTAGCAGTGCATTCGTGGATTACGCTCTATTTGGGATATCCACACGAGACTCCGCTACTAAGTCTACGTAAATAAGACTGATTGTCACTGTTTGGGTTAGAGGACCACAAGTTCCCCCTCCTTCGTCCTTGCTGGGAAAAGGTTGTCGGGACCCGTCCTATTCATTTGTACGTTCTGACAAATAAATCTTTGTCTAAAACATATCTTCTCTTCGTGCCGGAAAACGGTGACCACATCCTCTATTACAAACAGGCGACCAACAGTGGGCCCGAACAGAATCAGCAGAAGTACGTCACGCGCGCAGGCAGAGTAACGACGACAACTGTGAAGACCTCACCAAAAGCGATGTCAGTCAACCTGTCCGACACTCAGTTCCAAACCTTACTGGAGAAGATCTCAACGTCTAGGCAAGGAACCTTCACGACGTGCACCGCCCAATATGACGGAACCAAGAGCTCTGAAACCCTAGAGGCGTTCCTGGTAGCGGTTTCTATATTTAAACAAATTGAAAATATTTCAAATGATGATGCCCTTATCAGTGTCCCGCTACTACTGAAAGGAGAAGCAGCAATAATAATAATTAATAATTTAATAATTTATTTATTTATTCCTCCTCACAAGATTAGAAAAAACATAGTAATCATTTACAATTTACATATTGGTCACAACAAGTTCTAAAATTATGTGAAGAGCTGGTGTCTGAAGTAGGCGCAAAGCACCTGTAGTACAGATCACCAGGACCTCAACCCGCGGTATCAGTTACAGTTACATAATTATGTAAATTATCGATGCATTTTATTATTTAGTAGAATCTATATTATAATTTAGGATACTTGTGGAATAAATAACAACAGTAGTAATAATAACAATAATAATAACGCCTAGTGTATGTATGTATGTGTGTATGTATTGCGTGAGTAAGTCTAGTGAAAGAGGAGTGAAGTGAGTGGTTTGTGTGTGTGTGTGTGTGCATGTAAGTTATTTTGCGTGTGATTGAAAAATTTGCCTCTGTTTATGGATTACCTACTTAGAAATTTGGGCACAGCCTAACATTTAAGCAGATTCTCCGTTTGGATATAATCAAGCTTTTGCAACCAATCCCTCACCACTGTCTTGCATTTATTTTTTGGTAACGCGTATATATTAAGAATTCTGTTTATTTTGTTATATAGGTTACCACCTTGATAGCAGAAGAAGCGATGGGAAAATTTTGTCTTAAAGGCTTGGGTTTTACAGACTCGGTCTTTTCGACGTTGTTTATTTATTTTTTGTGGTTCATATGCTAGCAGGGAATGTTGTTTTATTACGGTGTTAAATACAAAGAGCTGACGAACTGTTAGGACCCCCCATTTCTTGTAGAGGTCCGCGGTTGGGTGAAGGAAGGGAAGGAAGAGACTGACCTTTAAAACTGCTCTTTGAGCTCTTTCTATTTTCAAAAAGTGGGTCTTGGAAGCTCCACCCCACGATGTAATACAATAACCAAGCAAAGACTGGCAAAGTGCAAGATATACGGATTTAATGAGGTTCCCGTCCGCCACGTGTCGTAGGTTTTTAAAGATGACTATTAATTTGCGTATTCTTGCTGATAGTAGATCGATGTGACTATAGAAATTTAATTTGTCATCGACCACTATGCCTAGATATTTTATTGATGTAGTACTTTGGAGCGTAGGACACGTGCAAGAGTAAACGTCAAAGTTAGCACAAGAGTGGGATGTTATAGTGCGGCTCCCGTCACTCCTTTCCGTGCCTTTTAACGAGAACCTCATAAATTTGGTCTTGTCCACATTAAGGGTAAGAACATTGTCACGTAGCCAGCCTGTTACCACATTGAAACCTCTCTGGGCATCCGAGAAGACCTCATCCCACGTATCCCCACTAAAAAGCAGCACCGTATCATCAGCGAATGTGATCACTTTAGCATTGGGTAGTTCAAGTTGACACAGGTCGTTTATGTACGCAAGAAACAAGGTCGGGCCAAGAATACTTCCCTGTGGCACTCCAAAACACATAGAAATCTCATCACTGGTGTAATTTCCGACTTTTACACACTGTTTTCGATCCGTTAAATAACTTTCTAGCAGTTTCAACTGTAGGTCCCTAACTCCAAGATGTTCCAGTTTTTTAAGTAGGATTGGGGCAGAGACTGTGTCGAATGCTTTGGCCAGGTCTAGGAATATTCCTACAGTTTTCTTCTTATTGTCAAAGCTGTTGGCTACAAAGTTCGTTAGTTCGTGTACTGCATCTGATGTTGCCTTTTTTGCTCTAAAACCATACTGTGCTTGTGATAACAGGTTATTCTCCTCAAGATATTTAATTAACCTATTGTTTATTATTCGTTCTAGTATTTTGGATAATGTAGGGAGAATAGATATAGGTCTATAATTACTGACACAGTCTCTGTCACTGCTTTTGTGAATAGGTTGAATCCTTGATTTTTTTAGGGCTTTCGGGAACACTCCAGTCGAGAAGGCCAGATTACATAGGTAGGCGATTGGTTGTGCCAGTACGTCAGCATTTGCTTTCAAGGTATCGGCTGATATCAAGTCTAGGCCAACTGCACAATCACTTTTAAGGTTCTTGATAAGATGCTCTATCTCTTGGGGGTCTGTAGGAAGTAGAACGAAAGAATAATAATAATAATAATAATATATTCCACAACTATCACACAACGCCGTCTAGTCTCAAGCTAAGCAGAGCTTGTGTTATGAGTAGAATGAAGTCTTGGTGTAGTTTCACTAAATTTGGCTGGTCCGCAACCCTTTGCAATTTTTTCCGCGAGAGTTTTCCCAATATTGGCAAAGTAGTGGTTCACCTTGTTGAGCGCCTGCGAAGGGTTTTGTTCGTTAATTAGTTCAGATGCGCTTTCCTTCTTTTTGGCTGTAAAGGTTATTTCTTTGATGGCTCTCCAAAGTGCTTTGTTGTTGCCCCTTGCAGTCTCCAATTGGGACTTTTCATAGTTCCTTTTTAATTTTTTTAATAGGGTAGTGCAAAAGTTTCTATATCGCTTGAATGTAGTATTAAGTATTTCATTACTAGGGTCTTTTTTAATTTTTTTGTGGAGATTATCTCTGTTTCTTAGGCATTTTAGGATGCCAGGTGTTATCCATGGTTTCAAAATTCTTTTTCGTCGAGGTGTTGGTTTTGTGTGTGTGTTGTTAGAGATTGCGTCTCGCAATGAATCTACAAGGAAATCAGCAGCGACATCGGCGTTATTCATCGTGTAAACCGGGCTAAAATCAATGTTTTTAATGTCGGCATTCAAACTTTCGATATCAACGCGATTAAAGTTGGTTGGGTTCTTACTGCTGAGAGTAGTGTTAATATACAGAACCACACTATCATGGTCAGTCAAGGACGTGTGTAGTACGAGGCAGCAAGCGGGTAATTTTGTCCTTAGAAGCACATGATCCAGGCAATTCTTGCTATGAGTTGGAAGAGTATGAGCCGGGAGTATGCCGTGGAAGGCCATCATATCCAGATATTGGGATGCATTCGTGTCAACACTTTTTTCGCAGATATTTATATTAATGTCACCCAAAATAATAATGTTTTTAACAGTGGAGTATTTATGAAGCAGATTGTTCAATGATTGGAAAAAAATGTTTATATTTTTGTATCCTGGGGGGCGGTAAATGGCAAATGCTATTGTATTGTTGTTAAGTTTCACAACTAAACAATTAGCATCTTTAATATCCGGTTCCTCAACCGAAAGCTTTAAATCCTGCCTGTAATAGACGACAACACCCTCATTTTGTGTTAGATTATTGTTTGTGACAAAGAAATTATATCCATCTACGCTGGGAATATTATGGTTTGACGATAACCAACACTCTGTCAACACAAGGCAGTCCCAGTTTACTTTACTTCTGACGATAATCGGTAGTAGTCCGGGGAGATTACGTTTTAGACTTCTGATATTCTGCTGAAAGATTTTAAGGCCACGATCAGACTCAGGAATATGCAACCGGCAATCCTCTACGTCGCAGATTGATGATTCTGCTACATTATATAAGTCAATGTCATTTTGAACTATGTTAGAATCGAATTTTATTTAGGGAGAGATATAGTAACCTGTTACACTCGTGAATCCGGTCGGGGGTTTCTATTTTACTACATAATTTAATGTTAGTGATTGCAAGGGGATTGTTCTTGACTGATTTTGCTCGTCCTGGAGGTGGGAGTTGTAGCTATAGAAACACACAAAGTATTGCGCGAATTGTATGAAATGTGTGAGGGCGGTGTTTGTTTAGCGGCGTTAATTTATCTGATAAACAATAAGATTCGAGATAATAGGATAACATGAAAATATTAAAAATTAAAATTATGTTTACAAATAGCCCAGAATTATTGGGATTTACATGCATTTGATTACATTTGATTATTGAATAAGATTCGAGATAATAGGATAACATGAAAATATTAAAAATTAAAATTATATTTACAAATAGCCCAGAATTATTGGGATTTACATGCATTTGATTACGGTTTAGGACATACAAAAATAGGCATACCGACAGTCAGATCTTACGAGAAAGTGACGATAGGCAACGTTCAGACACTATTTGGATTGGTTTATCTTCCGGATATTTTTTCATGAAGATTTTGCCATTTAAGCTCCAACATGACAAATTGTGGCTCTTTGCAATTTGACGCGATTCATAAAATAGTTTTCTCATAGCCGGCGTCAAATGTTCCGTAGCATAGATGGGTTTTTTGTCACCAACTATTCCTATTGTTTCCGTGTTCAGTTTGTCTGGTACGGAGCGTTCTTTATTAAAGCGACGCACGTGTGTCAAAAAATCTATTTTTTGGGCGACTGATGTAAATTCGGCCACTATGGCTCGTGATGTACTTCCTTGTTTTCCGGGTAAACGATAGATATCCCGCAGGCTAGACTCTTTTATATCCAGATCAATAGCCTTTCCTACCTTGGTCACAATCGTTACGAGGTCCGTGGATTTTTCGGTCTCTTTTTGAGGTACGTTACGAAGTTCGACGGTTGCCGACCGAGACTGGAGGTTCAAGTCATGGATTTGTTTTTCCAAGTGGCTAATGGACTCATCTTTCTTGACGCTATGTTTTTCAAAATCAGCTATCTTTACCACTAGTTCCTCGTAGTCTTTGTTCATGGAGGTCATACCACGATCCAACTCAGAGGTGGTTTTCTTTATCTCAGCAAACTGGTTTTTGAGACACATAACATCTTTGACCAAAGTCGATAGTAAAGCGTCTTGGTCTGCTTTCCAGGAGGATAATCTATCCTCCTGTTCAGATTTCCAGGTGTTCAGCATACTTAATAGTTCAGACTTTAGGTCCTCACAGGAGCAAGGAGACTCATGCAATTGTTTGTCACCCGAGTCATTTAATCGTTGACGCTTTGATCGGACCGTAATATTTTTCCCTGATTTATTAGGGCTAGCCTCCATCGATAATTTCGTTGCGCTGTCCGACAGCGCTTGGTTTGGAGTATTTTTAGTAGGAGTTTTTGGAGGTGTGCGTTGCATATTGGGCAAGTACCAATTTATTTCGCACTATAAGGCACGGTTTGGAGTGTAAATAATACCCGTTTGTTTTGATGCGCTAAGTCATTGGTCTAATGAGCGAACGGTGTGCGTGTATTATTTTTGACCTTCACACAACATTCGAGCGAGCGCGGTCAATGACCTCGACGCGACACTTTGCCGGCACGGGCGCATAGAACACGATCCGATGAGTCACACTGTCGTATTAACACACTTTGGCCGTTTAAGATAATAACTTTGATACTAAAATTTGGCCAATTTACTTTAGTTCTGTTTTAATTAACTTGTGCACTAGATAGATTAGTCACTTTGTCACAGTTCACTTTGGGTTTATAAGTTAAAAAGCTGTTTAACACTGTGTAATTGATTTTTGAATACGAGCTCACGGTCGTTACTTGTTGTCGCGTTCGAATCCGCGGGGGGAGTTCAAATGGTGCAATATGGTGGCAAGGCGTGGCGTGAAACATATCGTTACATGGGAGTCATTCAAAGACCGACTACGCCATGCCTTTGCCCCTAAGAAACCAGGGTATTTACTGTTTCAAGAGATAGTTGGCGTAAAACAGGACGCTACTACATCCACAGAAAATTTTGTAGCCTACAAGCGAAGCTGCTAGTATCTCAGCTTCCGGAGCCTGAGTTGCATGAGTCTCACCAGCTGGATTTGATATACGGGTCACTCAGGAGTAAGATCCAAGAGAAGATCCCGAGAAACTCAATTAAGAAGTTTGACGAATTATTAAATATTTCACGAGCCGTTGAACATCTGTGGATAGAGCGAGGCAAAGAATCCAGATCCGGGAACACGCAAGGCAAACAGCAACCAGCAAGTGTGTCACAACCGAAGAAGAGGTGTGGGTTTTGTCATTTCAATGGACACCGCACCGAAGACTGCAGAAAGCTAAAGAAAAAACAAGAGGAACTCGGAATCCCAGTCCAATCTGAAGCTTTACGTCCCAAAACGGAACAAACCAGGTCGACACAAGCTCCGTCGCCTTCAACGCCTGCAATAAAATGCTACGGATGCGGCGCACCAGGCGTAGTTCGTACCAGTTGTTCTACGTGTTCTAATAAAAAGGTACGGGAGCTACCAGGGGACCTAAAATTCTGCACCTTCGACTTCCGCCCTAACGTAAGAGCAAGACCAGTCATATGTGTGGATATTGACGGTATGAAAGGAGTAGCGTACATAGATACCTGCGCAAAAACAAGCGTTGCCTCATATGGTTTATATAAACAACTGGAAGCAAAGGGACAGCAGTTCGTTAAAGAAAACGCTCAGGTCACGCTAACAGATGGGATACCTAAATACTAATGTATTCTGAAAACAGTGGTACCAGTTAAACTCGAAGGTACGGTAATACCCACTCAGTTCATAGTCTTACCCGGATCTAGAGATAATCGTACACTGCTAGGAATTGGTTTCCTGCAGGATGCAAGAATGGTACTAGACTTAGCACAGTTCACCTGGGGGTTCCTTGGCAAACCTATGATCTACGAATTGTATGAGGAGGACTTCGTAGGCTTTACTGATACTGCTAAAAGCTCTATAGAAATCAATTCTCCGCAATTTCATTCTTCTACACCCTGGTCTAAAGCTGGGTATCCATTTGAGGCAGCCTCGGGCCGAGCGGCTGCCTCGACCCGAGGCAGATCTAGTGGAGACCTTGCCGCGAGTCGAGGCTTGCCGCGACTTGAACCAAACGAGGCGGCCGCGCAGCGAGCCAAATTGTGTCGGTAAATGGCCATGCTCAAAGACGCCTCAGTGTGAGGCGTGCGTTCAGTGGAGACGGACGTACGTGTGCTCGGCACGCGGCAAAATGGATAATGATAAATGTATCGAATTAATTAAGTTGTATGAAAACCACCGACATTTGTGGGATCCAACTTCACCGCATCATTATAATAAACAATTGAAAGAAGATTCTTGGAAAATAATAAGCAAGAAAATGAAAATTACTTCGCTTTGTGGATCTTTTCGGAGGGAAAAATCTCGGCATAAAAAAAGTCTCGTCACGGGATCAGGTAAAAAATCATTGGTTTTTGAAAATTAGTTGTATATTTCTTGTCATTTATTTTATACTCATTTTACTCACGTGTGTAGTGTACCTCTAAAAATGATTTTTATTCTAGGTCGTAATGAGGTGTATATATCGAAATGGTTCGCTTATGAGCACTTTTACTTCTTGGCTGACAAGTTCTCTCCCCGTGAGACTCAAAACTCAATGTCTATCGACACATCGTCGCCTTCTGCAGCAAGAGACACAACAAATTCAGTACCATCGCCTTCTGTAAGTATCTGGGGTCAGTAAGCTTTGGGCTAAAGGCGGAAACATATTTACGTGTCGTGTCGTGTCGTGTCGTGGTGCTTACTGTCGTGACGGTGAGTGTGCACACTTATGTGTCGTATCGTGGCGTGCTCTGGCGTTATTTCTTTCATTTCTGAACAGAACCTCGCAGTGTTTAAACGTACTAAATAATGTTGTAATGTTTTCTTCTGATTCGGATAGTGATTAGTGCTAATTATATTTTTATTTAATATCTATGTTGCCATGTTATTTGTCCATTTGTAACGAAGTGTGTAGCCAAGTGTGACCGAATTGCTTTTGCGTCATTTACAGACCTTCGAGGAATTGCACGTAAAGGCACAAAAGAAGTCGAATCTGGTTCATTCCTCCACGACCCTTGTGTTGTGGTGTATAAATGTCAGCTAATATAACATAGGGCACTTTAATCAAATATGGTGTCTGTAATATACAGGGTGCTGGTAACTTTAATTCATTATTTTCCAATGATTTGTACAATGCACTGTTTTTAAGACTCCACCATCGGATATGCGTCCTTGACATCCAACGTCTACATACATAAAATTATAATTAGCATCCACCAAGCCAAGCAATACGATGCTGGGAATTTTTTTATAATTTATGTATTCTCCGTAACTATTAATTGGTGATTGAAGAATAATATGTTTGCCATCGAGGGCCCCCACACAATGAGGAAAATGCCACTGGTTTTCAAAATCTTGTGCTACTTTTAACCATTCTTCTTCTGATGATGGTATCTGAAAATTGTGTCACATATTTTACTATTAGGCTATCGTACTGCTAAAACATTATTTGATGATTTTATTTATTTTAATTTACAGAATGAAGAATTATTCGAAGAAAATGAATCGATGCGTGAAACTTCTTCTTCCGAGCGATCATCTTTGCCCCGCGAAGATCAACAACAGACGCAGCCCGAAACTTCAAGATCAAATAAAATAAAAATGACTGATGCTTGTGAAGATAATATAGATCTAGATAAAGCTATGGAAGTGTTGAATTATACAGATGATAGTTATGATACGTTTGGCAAACATATTACTGCAGAACTTAGAAAATATGATCCAATTACTTTAGCACACGTTAAAAAAGGTATAATGGAAATCTTATTTCAAGCTGATACCGGGATGTTACCAGGTACACGACAACAAGGATACTACACGCAACAATACGGCTAAACTTCTGCGAACGTACAAAATTCCCAACAATATGGGCAAACTTCTGTGAACTCACAAGATTCTACTGGAAATATTGAACAATTTACTACTCTGTCATTATTGTAACTTTGTACTTTACTAAAATTTTGATTAATAAAGCATTTTTAACATACCTGAACATATTCTTTGAGCACTTTTACCAAGGCATCACATGTTTCGCGAACAATTTTTGAAATAGATTGCTTTGACACTCTAAAAAGGTATTGCAAACTAACAAACGAATCATTACTTGCTAAAAACCTCAGGGTAATGGCCAGTCGTTCTTTTGTTGTGATTGCTTTGCGAAACGATGTACCTTTTTTTCCAATTATTGGTTCAAGCTTGATACATAGACCTTCAAAGATTTCAGAGTTCATTCTGGTAAAATTTTTAATAGTTTCTTCTACGCCTTCAAAGGTCATATCTGACAACAATTGTTTTGCATGAACATTTCGCTGACGATATATTTCCTTAATCCACCATCGATGTTTCCGTTTCTTATGTTGCTTCCTTTTGTAGTGACAAATTACTATTAATGCTGCAGCGACTTTACGTGCGTCAACCATGGTGGTTAATGAGGAATTGAGAAAATCGTGGCTCGGGTTGAGGCTTGCCGCTCGATACGATATTATGTGTGCTCAAGTGGAGACGCATGTACTTTCCGCAGCCCGCGGCACGCTCAGGATGAGGCAGCTTGCCACGAGGCTGCGCAAATGGATACCCAGCTAAAGAAAACGGCTGTTTTGCCACAGCAGACAGATACCGCAACTTATAAACTGATTCCGTTAGGCGAATCAACGATAAAAAGACCCAGAACAGTCTACGATGGATATTCACCTCGCTTTGCTGATTTTATGATGGAGGACGCCGAACGCAATGTTCAAGAAGCGGAAGACACTCTAACGTCTCGCGAAAGAGATCTCTTGCCTGCCATAGCCAGAGTCAATAACTATACCAATATCGACTCATTCGACTTGTGTTCTATTAACATTAACAATCAACAAAAGAATGAGCTCAATAAAGTTCTGGCAGAGTACGAAGACGTTTTCTTTGATAATGGTAACCCGTCGTCACTTGGAGAGCACTCTATCATAACAACCAATGATATCCCTATATCGATGCCTCCTTATAGACTATGCCAAGCCAAAACTGAAGTCCTTAAGACCGAAGGATATAAAATGCTACAAAAAGGCATTATTGTACCATGCACCTCACCTTGGGCCTCGCCTGTAGTAATGGTGCCAAAACCAAATGGAGAAGTACGAGTGTGTATTGACTACCGCCGTTTAAATGCGATAACTGTATCAGATACGTACCCTTCGAATAGACGATCTGTTGCATTCAGTTAAATCAACACCGGTTATGAAGTCACTAGACCTGAAAGCCGGCTATTGGCAGATCAAGATCCGAAAAGATGACGAGGAAAAGACGGCATTTATTACTCCTTTTGGCGTCTATAAGTTCAAAAGGATGCCCTTCGGTTTGCGCAATGCGCCCGCCACTTTCCAACGTCTAGTCGATAGATTTTGGGTTAACCTCGGGAACATGAAGCTACTAGCCTATCTAGATGACCTAATCCTATTCTCTACTACATTTGAAGAACATCTTGCACATCTGCGAAGAGTCTTACAGAAGATGAGAGAATACAACTTAACGGCAAACAGGGAGAAATGTAAGTTTTTACGTTCGTCAATTAAATATTTGGGGCATATCATAACGCCCGACGGTTTGGGAAATGATCCAGACAAAACCAAAGCCATCCTTGAGAGGCCAGTCCCGAAAAACCTTAAACAGCTAATATCATTTCTGCAAATGTGTTCCTGGTATCGTAGGTTTATTGAAAACTTTTCGGCGATAACTCAACCACTTACTAAACTTACGAAAAAAAAGGCAGGTTGGAAATGGAATACGGAACAAGAAGAAGCATACAACACGCTGAAACAACGGCTTACAACTGCGCCTATCTTAAAACAAGCAGATGGAACCAAGCCCTACATCCTGCAGACAGACGCCAGTGGTTTTGCACTCGGAGCAGTTCTCGTCCAGGGGGAGAAGGAGGAAGAGCACCCCGTGGAGTATGCAAGTAGATTACTTACGGCAGCTGAAAGAAACTATTCCACAACCGAGCGGGAAGCGCTAGCCGTGGTATGGGCTTTGGACAAATTTCGAGCATACATAGAGGGCGCACCGATTACTGTTATCACAGACCATCAAGCCCTGAAGTGGCTTATGAATTTAAAATCACCAACAGGCCGTCTAGCTAGATGTGCTTTACAACTACAGTCATTTGACGTAAAAGTTGTTTACCAACCCGGTAAAATGAACACTGTCGCGGATGCGCTGTCCAGAACCCCGTGTAGTGAAGACACCTGTGACATATGCATAATTACCATAGACATGCCTAGAAGGAGCACTAAAGAAATACGAGAGGAACAGATGAAAGACGAAAAGATTAAGAAAATAATAGAAGCTCTTGAGGAAACAAAAACGGCAGAAGATGCCACCTATTGGAGCAACAAGGGCTATCTAATGAACAATGGCATGTTGTACCGCCTACACCGTGACTCTGAAGTTGATGACGCACAACTTTTGGTACCTGAGCATGAATGGAGAAATGTCCTTAGCGCCTACCACGATGACCCTCTTGCCGGCCACTACGGTGCTGAAAAGACCTACAAAAAGATCGCAAATAGGTATTATTGGAGTGGTATGCGTAAATATGTTACCAGTTATGTACAAAACTGTTTGGAGTGCCAAAGATACAAGCCCTCAAATCAGAAGCCTGCGGGTTTACTCCAGACTACTACGTTAAGTCAACGATTCGAAGTGGTATCCTTTGATCTATTTGGTCCCTTACCGCAAACGGAGGATGGAAAGACATGGATACTGATTGCCAAAGATATGGCTACGCGGTGGGTAGAGTTATTTGCATTACCCACAGCTTCAGCAGAAAATTGTGCTACAACAATGATAAACGAAGTTTTCCTAAGATATGGAGTACCAAGGAGACTCATAGGTGACAACGGAACCCAATTCGTAAGTGCGGTAATGCAGCAAGTAACCTATAGCTTAAACATAAAACATCAGTACACCCCACTTTATCACCCTGAAAGTAACCCTGTGAAACGCAGGAATAGAGATATGAAAACCCACCTGGCCATAATGGTGCAAGGAATGGAACACAACCGATGGGCAGAACTACTTCTTGCCATTCGATTCGCCATGAACAGCACTAATTGTTCCACAACGGGACAAACTCCTGCATACCTAACATTCGGCAGAGAATTGAGGTCACCAAGGGATAACGAAGTTGATTTCAGGAATATACTCATTTCTGAAAATATCATACCTGAAATAACCCCAAAGCTAAAGACGCTGGCAGACAGCTTACTGAAAGCGAGAGAAGTTCAGGAAATGAAAGAAGAAGCTCGCAAAGAATATGTTGACCAACAGAGACGCAAACATCCTCAATACCGACCAGGAGATCTGGTTCTTGTCAACATACACCCGGTTAGCAGAGGAAATCAGGGAGTGACAGCTAAGTTTGCGCCCCGAAGAGATGGCCCATATATTATAGTGCAACAGCATGGTCCCGCATCCTTTAAAGTAGCTTCACCGACTACTCCTGAACAACCGATCGGTCTGTGTCATACGTCTTCTTTAACGCCATATAAAGGTGAAAATTCCGCCAAAGTTCCAGAGCCTGTACAACCGCTCAGAAGAAGAGGACGACCTGCGAAGAAGGAGGTTACCCCAACCACACTTCCCGCCAGAACCAGAGGACGTGGACGTCCTAGGAAGCAATAAATCTCCAGTTCCTCTCGCCGAGACGTCTTCGGAAACTGAGGGGGAGTTTGTAGCAAACCTTATTATAACCACTAGCGACATCAAACGGGCAAAAGCGATACTACATAGTGCCGCCCCCTTGACACTAGATGGCGCTGTGCATATGACGCGCATTCCTGAATCGCCGTGTCAAGATTCTCTGCGGTTTAATGACCTCCCCTAGTACATTATGTTTTTGTTAAGACTGACCTAGCAGTGCATTCGTGGATTACGCTCTATTTGGGATAGCCACACGAGACTCCGCTACTAAGTCTACGTAAATAAGACTGATTGTCACTTTTTGGGTCAGAGGACCACAAGTTCCCCCTCCTTCGTCCTTGCTGGAAAAAGGTTGTCGGGACCCGTCCTATTCATTTGTACGTTCTGACAAATAAATCTTTGTCTAAAACATATCTTCTCTTCGTGCCGGAAAACGGTGACCACATCCTCTATTACATAACTCATTTATACTCATAACTATGCTATACTGGTTGACACTAATCTAGACTTGACATTTGACCGTTCCATGTTTAAGCATAATGGAACAATTAACTATTACAGCATGGTGAATATATTTAATAATTTAAAATATTATGTAGTACATACCGTTAATCATGAACATAATGACAGTGATTGCATTTTTTTTTTTCACAACTATCAATATTTTCCATTAAAATCTATGTGGGATTAACAATAAAAAAGATGACCTTGAAATATATGTAAGCGAATCATCAAAACCACTTGATTTCATTTGCATATCTGAACATTTTCTGAATGATACTCTCGCAAAACAGTTTAATTTCATTAATTACAAAATGGGGTCTTATAACACGAGAGTCAAAAATTTTAATTTAATTAAATCCCCCACCTTCAAAACAAATAATTCTGAATCATGTATAGATAATATTTTGACTAACCTACCTGACAGTCTCGTAGACTACACTAGTGTGGATCACAATATGTTGTCAGACGGACACGCGGGTCTTTTCTGTACGCTAAGTCTGGAAAATGTTGAATACAAGAAGCGGACAAATTACCTTCGTCTTTGGAAAAGAAAATATAAAGAGAAAATACGTGAGTTTAGGAACAAGGTATTAGAGGCTAAATGGAACGGGAACTATATTTTCTATCACCAAAATTTATATTTGTCATCAAGTTGTATCACCTAATAAATAGATCTATCGCCACGAAATATTTTCGTTCTCAGATAAACAAAAATTGTTCCCAGGTATGAATTATCAAATTAATGTTAATATATGTGTAAAATAAGAGATCGATAACCAATAAAATTATGTTGCATTACATGAATATAAACTTCGTTCTTATAATAACAGTTTTGTTACTTAAATAATAGCTCTGTGCTCAGAATGGTAGATCTGTCACCAAATAAATCGATTATCGATCCCTGACTGCGACTCCTTTTCATTTGATATTTTGTCACCAATACAGTAGTAACATTTTATTTCGTTCAGATATTAAATTAATAGTATTCGTTACCAATTTAATACATCAATTTATAATTTTAATGAAAAAATGATCAAAGGGGCGGCCTCAACGATGGGTTGTAGGTAACTAGGTTCGATCACACGATGCGCGACGCGGGCGGCGTGCGAGAGAGATGCAAGTTTACTTCATTCGCGATTTCACGTTCATTGTTGTAGGTGCATTTTATTATCGTTGTGGATAATTTGTTGTTTTAGTTAATTTCTTAAATGTTTATTTTTGATTATGGCATCAAGTAGTGGTGAAGGTAATGCAAGTCATTCAAAAAGTTTATCGTCGTTTGTCGAGCAATCATTCGTGGAGAAAGTGCCGATATTGGAGTCTGATGAGGAAAATGAGGAAGGTACTGACACTGATGAAGGCACCATACCAAAGAAGAAACGGTCGCAAAGCAAGGATTGGATTTTCGTTAAAAAATTTGAAGACAAACACAGTGCTGAGGAGTATATAAAGGAAAAAAAAAATTTGAAAAAATTTGGTCTTTTCTGCGAACGCATGATGTAGAGGAAGGGAGAAAAAAGTACTTTAGATGTAATAAAGTGGTGCGGACGGGACCACAGTGTTCAGCTCAGTTGTATTTACTCATGCACTCATTCTCGGATGAAGTATTGTTGTTTCGGACAGATTCTGATCATGACCACGATTCAAAAACGCTCGCTTGTTATGGGCTTAGTGACAGAGTAAAGGAAGAAATAAACAAATTATACGACTTACATCTCAAACCAAAAGCCATACTTGCAAATTTGACTAAAATTGATGGTATTAAAGTGCCAAAATTGTCCCAAGTAAGGACGTATTTAATTGACAGACGCCGTTGTAAATACGGACAGCCCACGATCAGCCTAGGCGAATTGGAAGCTTGGCTAAGGTCTCATTCACCAATTCCTGACAACGAACATGAAGTTTATGTTATTGGGTATGAAGTGATTGAAGAAACTAGTTCACCACGCTTTAGATTTGTACTATCAACAAAATATTTGCTGCAAAAAGCACGTGACGTAAAAGTTATTCATGCTGATGCTACATACAAGTTGGTGTGGCAAGGATTCCCCGTTCTTGTCGTTGGAAGTACAGACAAAAATAAACGATTTCATCCATTCGGGCTTGGGGTTGCCACTAATGAGGCAAAAGAAGACTTTAAGTTGTTGTTCGATGCCATCAAGACTAATATCTTTAACTTGTACTCACAAACCTTCAAACCAGAAGTTCTAGTATGTGACGCAGCGAAAGCAATACAAAATGCATTTATAGAGGTATTTGGTGAAGATGTCACAATTCGAATGTGTTGGGCACATGCTAAAAAAAAAATTCAGGCTCATGTAGAGAAAGATACGCGAAAAAATGTTCACAAAGATTTGTTGACAGATGTGGATTCTCTCCAAGCAGTGACTGATTCAGAAACGTTCGAGTTAGCTTCTCAAGCATTCTTGAAGAAATGGGAGGATGAGACAACTTTCATCCAGTATTTTAAGAAGCAATGGCTCATACAAAACCGTAAATGGTATTTGGGGGCTCACATGGGTTCACCAGCGACTAATAATGCACTAGAATCACATAACCGAGTAATCAAAGATGAATACACGCTCCGTGAACGTTTGCCACTGTCTCGTTTTTTGACAGTTGCTTCAGAGTTTGTAAATGGATGGTCGTTAGCTGTCGATGAAATATTTGCGACATTACCAACTATGACTCTGAAAGACTGGACAGAAGCCTACCAATGGGCTAAGTTGCCTAAAGAAGTAATACTGACGTATAGTGACGATGCTTTTAAACACTACGAAGTACCGGCTGGTAAGGCAAACAAAATACAAAACTTTGAAAATACATGGACTGATTTTGATGAATACAAAGTCCAATGGTTCAGCAAATGGAGAGTGGATCTAACGCACAATATTGATTGGATGCATGGGAAATGCAACTGCCCTGCGTTTTACAAGAAATATATGTGCAAACATATTATCGGATTAGCCATACGCTTAAAGCTGGCCAACCCCCTACCAGAAGCAAAAAATGTGCTTATCGGCCAGAAAAGAAAAAGGGGGCGCCCTTCGAAATCCAAACCAGCGCTGATTATTCAGTGATTATTGTTTTTTAAGAATAAATATTGATTATTTTAACTTTAATTAAGTGTTTTATTTATTATTCTGCTAGCCATAAGCCAGCTATTTTAAACCAGCGCTGATTGTTCAGTGGTAATTATTTTAAACAATAAATATTGATTATTTTGACTTTAATTGTTTTATTTACTACTCTGCTAAAAATTTTATTTAAATATAATTTATACTACCAGTGGAAATTTAAAACCTTGGGAGTCTAGTTAAGTAGCAGAATCTTTTGGTTGAAACGATGATGACAACCCTAATTTTTTATTTGAACTTAATGCAATTTTCTAGTAACATAATATGATTTATTGGTGATCTCTTTAAATTAGTTTGCTTAAATACTTATTAGGACACACCTATTATAATACATACAAAAACATTTATTTGGTACTAGACCTTATATCTCAGGATTTTAGGTGATTTATTGTGGAACTGATTTTGCATTGTTTGCTGACTACATTTTGGTGACAGATCTACTATTTTGAGGACAAACCCTATTATTTAAGAAACACAAAACTAATGAAATTGGTGATAGCTTAAATGATACCCAAATGGAACAAAGGTATTAACACATTTATCAGTAAATTTAGGGAATTACACTCTTCTGTCTTTAAAAAGTACAAAGTGAGAGTTAATGTTAATAGAAGTAAATTTTCCAAATGGATAACTACAGGAATTAGAATAGCTAGCAAAGTAAAACGTTTCCTAAACACATTCGATAAGACGCAATGCGACAATTCGGTTTAACGTTTAACGTGTGATCATAAATTGGCAATTACATATCTGACTGAAAGTGTCAGCAGAGTAAACTCTAACATGAGTTTTGAGGCAGTCACACCCCTTTTTCGTTACATGCATTTAGTTGGGTCCGGTGGATTATTTTATTTTTGTGAGCAACGCACCCAACGGAGTTACGGGTTACCAATAATTTAATATACGGGTAGTGACGTAATTCAGTGGTGTTATTTCGATATCCCTCTCCAAGTCGACCCTCGAATATACATGGTCCTTCGAGCCGGATACGACCGTGAGTGTTTTGGTGGTCACCGGTGGTGATAGTGATTGCCACCATACGCGTCGTTACTGGGCATTGGATCGCTGTCCAGGTCAGCCCCTTCAGCGGGTACCAGGTGAAAGGCGCCCAGGAGTTGGAGGTGGAGCCGGGTGGAACTGGAGCCAGAGGAGTAGCCTGTTGGAGCCAAGGCAGCCTGGACTCTGTGACACCCTGGAGGAGCAGCGCGAGGGAGGTGAAGCGGACCTTCAAGTGGCTAAGCAGAGGGCGCCACTTGTATGCAAGTGTCGATCATCAGTGTGAGTGATATCCCTAGACAGTGTCAATGTGTGGACATACATACCAAAGATGTACCAACTTACCTAACTGCGAGTGAATCATTGTGAAGAAAAACTGTAAGTACATTTAAATAATAATCTAAAAAGTGCATTTCTGTTTACCTCAGACTTGTAAAATGTTTTGGTTCAAAGTGGTTGAGACGGGGAACCGAGAAAAATATTTAGGACTAATCTTAGATAGTAAATTGACATGGTTACCACACATTCTAAAAATAAAGACAAAACTACAATCACTCACGGGTACCCTTCGAGGCATCGTTCGCTGCTTGCCACGCCAAATTCGATATTTAATCTATTTCTCACTCGTTAAGCCACACATTGACTACCTAGCTGAAGTATGGGGTTCCGCCGCAAAAACACATATAAACTTACTACAAACTGCTCAAAACAAATTACTTAAAACGCTATTTAATTATGATTATCTCACTCCAACACTAACACTTTACAAAGAAACGAAATTAATGAACATTACACAAACATATATTTATAATACATGCATATTGATACGAAAAATACTAACTAAAAGTATACACTCAAACATCACCTTCACGAAAAGAAACAAAAAACACAAAATGAAATTGAGACGGGAACAAGACCTACTACAGCTATACCCACCACGCACAAACTACGGAAGAAAAAGTATCATGTATGAAGGATCCAAACTTTATAATAAATTACCGAAATACATCACAGAATCCAAGTCCATAACCACCTTTAAAAAACTACTCAAACAGCACATCATAAAAAAATCATATTCACTACAATAATTTCAAGCCACATCTAGCTAGTACTTATCATTGTTGAACGGAGACTTGTTTACCTTTGTGTCGATGTAATGAGCCCGTGTATCAAGCGAACATTGAGATATCTGTATAATATTTTTTCATCTACCCACAAAATATGTAATAATTGTACAAATGTCTAGTTTTTGTTAAAGTTTCAACAGTATTGACATAATATGTAATAGTTTTAATATTCTCATGTAAGTGAATTCTGTATTCTTATGAGAACAAAGTTATCTCAAACCTCAACCTATGCCCATAAAAAGTCAATTCTCAAACACTTGTAAAAATTTACAAATCGTGATTCGGACTTAAGTTTGTTGGAGATATATTTGAAGAAGTTCGAAGTGTTTTAAGCACCGGCCACACAGAACAGACGCAAGGCACGGACCCGTCGCAGTCGCGGCGCCCGTTTAATCTACTTGCATATAAAATGTATACAGCCGTCGCGACGTAAAACATACAGAAAAGACGGGACGCCGTCACGACGTTAACTCGTCGGCGCCCTATTGTAAAACATATAGGAAGGACAGGGCGCGGGCCTGCACGGGCGCAAGCGGGGGAGCGGAAAGGGCGCGGAGGGCAGGTTCTCACAGCGCTCGCTCCCGCTCGCCTAGAGATGGGTCGTACTAGGCAAATCTTGGACTAGGTGCACCTAATCCATATAAATACTCGATCCAAATACCTGTTCCACCTAGTCCACCTAGTCCATGAAATACGCATACTTTATAGTGATGCTTAGTCTTTGCGTAACAACGATACGTGTAGTACGTACGTACGCAGTAATGAATTGTAATCTTCCCTTCATACTTTACACAGGCTTAGGACTGTCAACGTATAGATTTATCTACATTGAAGATTGTTGGCGTATTTAAAAGATTTCAATTCATTTTTCAGAGTACTTAATATGTTTTGTTTTCCTTTTTTTTTGTTTTTTTTTTTTTTGAATCATGTAATTTACAATAATTTCTTTTTGTTTTGTTTTTTTTTTTTAAATCACATAACTATTTACAATCATTGTTATACACTATATTCAATCATTGCTTTTTGTTGTTTTTTTTTTAAATGACGTAACTATATACAATCATTGCTTTTTTTTAGGTTACACGTAGAAAATCAGTCTTTCGAATTTTGATTTAAAAACATTAATTGTTGAACTTTTCGGGTCCCAAGCCTCGTTCTCCTGTCATTCAACAATAATCCACAGGAGGAAAATAATCTTTCACAAGGGACACTCGTGGCCATTGCATTCAACTTGATGAGTGCCAGAGCATACACATGCGGGTATACATCTTTCCGGTTTTTCCACCACTCTAGTGGTGATATATTCTCACCCGGCAGCATAACAACTTTATCGTCCAAATACCTTTGTACTTCTAAAATGGCTCGAGAAGTTGCCGTGCCCTTGGGTTGAATATTTTTCATTTTTTCGGCGTAGTGTTGCCATACTTAATTAATTTGATGTTGAGGTGGAGGATTCGTTTCTTGACCCGATAGCTGCTGCTCTTCGTTTATAATTTGTAATTGTTGTAATAAGTTCAATAATTCTTTGCTTAGTAGTGTCAGCTACATATTGATCCTCAAAGTACAGTTTGAATCTCGGATCCAGGAACATACAGATAGTAAATGTACCGCTTTTATCTAAATTTGAAAATCTAATTTTTATAGCGCCCAGCAAGTCTTGTTTTAATTTTTGGGCGGTGTCGAGGTATGTATCAGTATTAATACTTTCTAAAGATTTGACTAACCCTGTCGTTATAGGTATAACAATACTACCTGTGACATATTTCTGAGCACTCACTTCCCTTGTTACTTCTTCACAGGGTTTTAATATGTTGCAAATATGTTCACATAAACTTGTACTGTAACTTACGGGAAGATACTACTCACGGAAGATATCCCGTAAGTTACAGTACAAGTTTAGTCGTAAACCGTGAAAGCTTAAAACAGTATTTATGTTCACATAGTTCCCAATCAACTGCAGTTAAGGATATTGTATTGGCGTTTAAGTTAGAGAGCGCACTATTTACTTCCTCTTTTAATTCTACAAACCTCTGCAACATGTAGAATGTAGAATTCCACCTCGTGCTTACACATTGCAGAGGTCTTTTAGGAGCTTTCCCAGCTTGTTCCTGGTATTTTTTTTATTTTTCCCAAGCTTGAGCGGATCTTTTGAAGAAAGCAACGGTAGTTTTTACCTTATTAATCAAGTCAACCAACTCTTGTGTCTTAGACAAACCTTCTTGGACAGCTACATTTAGCGTGTGTGCATAGCAACCGAAATGCTTCCAGCCTAAATCTGTCATAGCTTTTTTAACATTGGCGCCGTTATCTGAAACTGCTAACAAAACTTTTGCTGACACTTTCCATTCCTGTGTTATTCGTAACAGTTCCACAGCTAAGTTGCTACTTGTATGTGATCCCTCTAAAAGTACACAATCTAACAATATAGATTTTAGGGTGCATTCATTTTTAGTGATATAATGACCAGTAATACCCATGTACGAGTCGTTTGTACTTGATGTCCATATATCCGCTGTGATGGAAATAGATTCAACCTCATTTTCAACTTCCGCCATTTTTGAAGTTCGCAAACTTTCGTAGCGGCTTGGCAATAAATTGTTTGCAAAGTATTTCCGAGTTGGAATAACATAAAAAGGAAAAGCAGACTGAATTCATTGTCTAAATCCTTTGTCTTCGACAATACGGAATGGTTGAAAGTCCATAATAAATAAGTCCATTATTAGCTTATCTATATCAGATTTACATTTATCAGCGTTTTTTTTATATATGTATGAAGCAATAGTTCTCGAACCTGGTTGTACTAATCGCCTAATGCCTTCAGGTTGTTGAACTATTCCAGCAGGTTGAGTCCTAGATGATGATGGTACCTGCTCTGATGGTGTCAGTTGCTGGTTAGTGTGGGCTGCTATCCCTGAAGCTGGTACGTCGTTTCTTCCAACTAAACTTACGAATGGATGTTTACGTTTTATATGCTTTGTAAGATTTGATACGGAACTTTTAAAACTCAATTGTATTTTGCAAATTTTACACTCAGCCATTTGTTGGCCTTTATCCGTAAAATGATCCCAAGCGACACTACTTCCTTTGGGGGCCATTTTTCAAAACAATAAACACTTCTTTAACAATATATTAAAACTTCGTTACGAAAACCAATCACTAAATAAGTCCGATAGAAGTTAGCGACGTCGAGTAGGTATCATACGTCAATCGAGATCACATTCGCACGAGTCCGTACTTGATACTCGACTGCATCATATAGTCTTCATTCGCATCGAGTATTGTCAAAGTATCTATTCTACTTATTCTATAAAATCTGCCTAGTGCCTAGTCCCGACTAGTCTCGATCTCGAGTATTGACAGACAAGGATGGAAAGACTGCGGAATAGTGTAGTTAAAAAAGGACAGAATATATTCTTCCACAACACGGTGCGCGTCGCGTAACTTTTATGCCATTGAGATATGGTTCAAATTCATACGACTGGCACACGTATGATCTATGTAAATACGAGTGCGCATCGCGTTACTTTTATGCCTTTTGAATTAAGGTTCAAATTCAAGTGACTGACTCACGAATGATTTTGGCAAACATGGATGAGCTAGGCCTATGCTACTATCTCGCTTCACCGCGCCCCGACGACACGGTGAAGCGAGATAGCAGCATAGTCTAGTACAGTCGGTACTTCGATTCGCGCGGGCCGCGGGTGCCGTGCACTGCGTAGGCACAGTGAGACTAGGTGGATCAAGTATTTTAAAAGTTAGAATAGGTGCAGCCTAGTCTCGTTAAATAGCTAATCCCTGGATCTGTTCTAGTATATACGCTTCATCTCTACGCTCGCCATTGTGCGTCTTGCGTCGGAGTAGTTAGAACGTTACGTGCGAACGAACGTTAAAATGCGTGAAGACTTTGAATTTAACGTTACATTTTGTAATTTAATTGAAAATAATCCAGTAATTTATAATTATAACAGACCAGATTATTGTAACAGAAATGTCCAAGATCAAGCTTGGTCAATAATTGCCAGGACATTAAATGAAACAGGTAAGTACCTAACATTGTTTATTAAAATCAAATATTTAAATAAACGCTCACAAAGTAGCATTGTTTATTAACTTTGATACTAGAATGGAGTTGCAGTACTAGTGTTGTGGATGGAGAGCAGATGTTAAATATGTAGATTTCATACATTTTGTCTATCTTGAAAGGGAATAGGAGCCCGATTCACGAAGTAATTGGTGAGGTATTCCCTGATGTTTTCTGCGGTTTCTCGGGATTGTGAAACAATTCTTGTCCCAACCAACGTATTTTGGATATATGGCTGTGTAAATATTCCATCGGATTTTCGAATAACGTTATGCAATATACACATAGCTTGTATTATTGCATCAGCTTTAGCAGGCTCACAGCTTAGGGGCATGCTCAATGCGTGAAATTTGGTCCTCGCCATTCCAATTCCAAAGGCACATTCTACTGATTTCCGTCCTCTAGATAGTCGGTTATTGAATACTCTTTTTGCATTAGTCAGTTGAATCCTTGAGTAAGGTTTCGTTATGTTTTTTTTAAGAGGAAAAGCTTCATCTGCTACAAAATAATACGGCACAGGTCGTGTTTCTCGAGGAAATGGAGAGGGTTCTGGTAGATTAAGATCTTCACGCTGTATAGCTTGTCCAAGAGCACTAACTTGCAACGCACGCCCGTCGCTGTTTCGGCCATATTTCCCAACATCGATCGTTAAAAATAATCATCAGCGTCTACTAATGCCAATAATACAATGGAAAAGTATCCTTTGTAATTTATGTATGCTGACCCTGAGTTAGGTGGGGCTTTTATACGAATATGTTTACCATCAAGACTTCCAGTACAATTTGGTAAATTCCAGAGAGCATGAAAACGTTCAGCTACTTCCAGCCATTTTTCTGTATTAGGAATAGGCATATATTCTGGTTGTAATGTTTCCCATAGAATTTGACAGGTATCGTATACTATTTGTCGAATTGTCGATTTCCCTCGTAGAAAGTAAGTTGATAGTGATTTGAATGAACATCCGTCTGCGAAATACCTGTAAAGAAATATCTTACATATAATATATTATAATACTTTAGCTTTTGACATTTGATGTTTTAATTCTTTTAATTGTTTCAGTTACTGATTGCAAAGCACGCTGGGCAAACATACGGAACAGATATGCGAAGTACAATAAATCAAAATTGCTTCCATCTGGCTCTGCAGCTAAAGTACTGAGAGAATATTATCTCGCCCCACATTTAAATTTTTTGGATGGATATTTAAAATCAAGACCATCCAAATCTAACCTTCCTACTGATCCTGTTCAAACGGACGACAGTGACGCTGGCGAGGACTCAATGTCACCGTATCAGCCTTCCTCTCTCACACCATCTCCACGCACAGAAAGACATCCTTCGCCGTTATCCGTAAGCTCAAGCAAAAAAGGTACAACGATTACTCTCAAAGAAGTCAATCAATCTGCGTACGATTACTTCACCTCAAAAAGAAGAGATGAAAAAAAAGATGGACCACTTGATTAGGGCTTGCAATCCGGATATCCGTATTATCCGGATATTCGCCGATTTTCAAATCCGGATTTTACTTGCTTCACTATCCGGATTTTACGGATATTACGGATAGTTGTATTTCTCTTTTAAATATTAAATAAAAAGCTATAATCTATAAAGTACATAACTGTTATTATGTTATTTATTAATTTAAAATACATAGTTAATCACTCTAGCAATTATTTATTCACTTTACAATTTACAATAAGTCAATTTAGTGACAGAGATCATAACAACATTGACCACTTGTTAAAGGACCTAAACGCACTAAATGCAAGTTTTATAATGCTTAAAAGTATATGATTTACTACAGTAAACACAATCAGAAAAATATATGATATACTTCAGGATATATGCGAGTTAGATAGTGTGTTGAAAACATAATAAAACTAATTTCATACGATAGATAAAAATCACGAACATACCTCTAAAAAACAATTAAAAACCATACTAATATACATTCATCAATCGCAAATTCGCAATCATTCTGATTTTTTTGCCAGATTATTCTACAAGCTATATACTAGTAATAGTGTTTTAATTTTTAAGTCCAATCAATAGATTTTTTGAAAATAGAAAATAACTTCATATTTTGCAATAAATTACCAGAGTTGTGTCATCGCGCTTCTCTTTCTTTCCTATGCAGTCCGACAGTGACCGCCTTTTAGGTCCTGTAGTCTCCTTAAACTCACATCCATATTGCACGCATGTTCAAGATTGTATTGTATTGTACGCACGGTCGCTTTTCACTTAATAGCAGTTTTTGTTCTAAACTTTTCACCTACGCTGAGCCCCTCATTGTTATTGTCAACCGGCGGCGGCGGCGGCGGCGGTCCGGCCCTTCGCGCACTCATAAACAAGTTGTATTCCAAGTAGAGAGGTGTTGTGTTAAGTTTGTATAAAACTAGCGACCCGCCCCGGCTTCGCACAGGTGCAATATATACATATAAACCTTCCTCTTGAATCACTCTATCTATTAAAAAAAACCGCATCAAAATCCGTTGCGTAGTTTCAAAGATTTAAGCATACAAAGGAACATAGGGACAGAGAAAGCGACTTTGTTTTATACTATGTAGTGAAGATATCGCAGTCAGATGTAAGTAACTTTAATTTTTCACTTTCGGTATAGCTGTTGATAGTAATGTACGTACTCGTATTAACTCGTATAGTGTAATATTGTTTAATAAGTCTAGAATTTTCAAAATTAAATAGGGCTTTTCTTTGTTTTCAGATTTTTGTGATTAAAAATATTCAGACTTGCTAAAAATGGCATCTAAAACTCAATTTTTTGAATAAAAAAAATGTTCGCAAATGAAGAACTCAGTCTGGCAACATTTTAAACAAAGTGTTGATGGTGCTCAGGCACAATGCAATATTTGCAAACAAGTTTTGAAAATCGCAGGATCGACATCAGCTTTACATAATCACCTTCGATCAAAACATTCAATTAATGTTAAAAATCAAAGCACTTCAAGACCAGAAGGCACATCGATTGGCCAGCCAAGTAGTTCGATTAATATGACAACACAAGCAACCACGTCTTATTTTGAAGAAAATGTGACACCAAATAAAAAAGCTAAAATAGTCGATTATTTTAAGTCTGATGAGCACGAGAGTATGGAAGTGATGATTTCTAAATTGGCAGCTCTAGACGGATTTGCATTCAGTGCTTTCTGTACATCTCAGACATTGCGTAAACTTTTTTTAAAAAGTGGGTTCAAATTGCCACAATCACCCCACACAATTAAAAAGATTGTTTTAAATCATTGTGAAGAATTAAAAATAGACCTGAAGAAAGAATTGGACCTATTGAAATCGAGAGAATGCAATTTTGCAGTAAGTCTGGATGAATGGACATCAGTACAAAATAAAAGATTTATGAACATAAATATACACTCTACACAGTTTCAAAACAAATCATTTAGAAATTTAGGACTCTCGTTGATGTCAGGCAAAGGTACGGCGGATAATTGCCTTAACCTTCTCAAATCAAAGTTAACACAGTATGGTCTGTCACTGAACGATGATGTTATTTGCTTGGTGACAGATGGCGCTTCGGTGATGTGTGCTCTAGGAAAAAAAACACCAGTGTACCACCAATTGTGTTATGCACACAGGATTCAGCTTGGAGTTCTAGACGTTCTGTATAATAAAAAAGAACCTGCTGTTGTCATACAAGACAATACTGATAATGATGACAGTACAGAAGATATAGATGTACAAGAAATTGAAGACTCCGATGATGAAGAAGGTTTTGTTGTAGCTACAAGTAATGTACATGCAACCGGTCGTAGAACTGAAGTTTGTTTAAAAAACCAAGATTATAACGAAATAATAAAAAGAGTTAGAAAAGTAGTCAAGATGTTTAAAAAATCACCGACCAAGTCTGAGGTGATTTATAAATACGCCGCAGAAGGAGAACAAAAGAATGTTCGTCTTATCTTAGACTGCAAAACAAGATGGAGCAGTCTTGCTAATATGATTGATCGGTTCTTATTATTAAAAGATTCTGTATTCAAGGCATTAATTGATTTTAAATCTGATATATCATTTACTAATACGGAATTACAACATCTTAACGAAATTTCGGAATCCCTTAATATAATTAAAGCTACGGTAGAAGCGATCTGTGAAGAAAATGCAAACTTACTGACTGCTGACACAGCGTTAAGATTCATGATTCAGAAATTATCGCAAAAAAATAGCGTTATCAGTAATGAACTTCTAGTTCACTTAAAAGAAGAATATCACAACGACGAGTTCCAGAAATAATCGGTACAATGACATATTTACACAACCCTCACAATTTTTATGAAGAGCGAAGTACACACGACTGTCCTTTTGAAAATCCTTCAAACGAATCTGTGAGACTGACGATTGTTAAAATTATTTCTAAATTTTTTGACACACAACAACTTGATCAAGCAGTTATAACTTCAGCGGATAATACACAAGATACAGAAGGTTGCTCTTCTTCAATTGCAAGCGTATCAATTAAAACACAACTACGAGAAAAAATCATGCAGTTTATGAGTCAGCCATCTTCTGCGCAGCGAGCGACTTCTTCATCAAATGATTTAAACACCATGATTCGGGTAGAGATGGCACTATTTGATGAGAATGGTCAGAGAAGCAGGAATTTAGAAAGGGTTTACAACCTACTTTTGTCAATACCACCGACCAGCGTTGAAGCAGAAAGAGTGTTCTCTGCTACTGGATACATATGTAATCATTTAAGAACTTCCATGAAAGAAGATTTCTTAGATAGTCTAAGCTTTTTAAGATCTCATTACCAGAATTTGCATAAAAAATAATTTAAGGATTATGTAATATTATATTATTAGGTGTTATTTGATTATTTTGAGGTATTTTCTTCGTTTTTGTTTTATTATATTTGATTTTTTGTTTAATACTTGAGCTGATTTGCCAGGGAAAGTGATATTTTTATTTAATTATTATGTTTTAAATACGTTGATTTGATTGGGATGTTGTGATTTGTGATAAATGTAAGATCTCATTTTTAATTAGAATTGTTTTTAATGTATGAGAAGAATAGATACAAAATATATTTGTGCGGTATCGGTGTTTTATTGTATAATTTTAGAAAGTGAACTAGTTTTTTTACATGATTGTTAGTTTAAATATTGGTATGGTTTATTATTTCTTTGTTATTTTGCTTGAGAGACTGATTAAAACGTGTTGCAAAAGCTTCTTAGTTTTATTTATAATATCAACTAAAAAATATCCGTATTATCCGCACTATCCGGATACTCCGGATAGTAAAATATTAATATCCGTATTATCCGGATAGTAAAAATGAACGGATATTGCAAGCCCTACACTTGATACAGACCTTTCTTTCCTCCAAAGTATGTTGCCTGAAATGAAGGCCATGAATGTGGTTCAAAAAAGAAGGTTCAAAATGGGAGTGATGCAATTAGCGACACAAATCTTGGATGAAAACGAGGCAACATCTACCAGTACATCGACATCAAATATCGCATCATCCGCCTGTATATCTCAATTCAACACAGTCCCATATTATGCTCCAGCTCCACCAATACAACAAACATTTCAAAATGTTGCGGCTCCAGCAGCTCCACAGCAGACTATTAAAAATATCGCACCTCCTCCAGTGATACAACAGACCATTCTAAATAATCCACCTGCATCTCCACAACACGCATTTCAAAATATTGCATCTCCAACATCACCACGAAATGTCGCATCTTCATCCGCTTATCAACATTTTGAAGACTGTCGACAAGATGAAAATACGTATTTCAACTTGTCACCATATTCGGTCATTTCGGCTTCATCTACCCACATGCGCAATACACAGTGTTACAATAATGAATCACCTTCGTCGAACAATTTGGAGAATTTGTAACAATTGAATTTGAAATAATTGATTATTATGTTTGGTAATTTTTTATTTTGTAACAAAATCTTAAAACAATATAAAAATGATTAAAGATTATTTGTTTCACTTACCTTAGCAGCATAAGTGGTCTTTCTTCAGGACATATACATTCTCTCCAATTTGTGTCCTTTTTCTGTAAAGCATTCTTCACTTTGGACATAATAATGTTAAAACATTGTGGAGTCATCTTGTATACTTCTTGAAAACGATCAGGATAATAATGTAGATCCTCCATTATTTAAAAAAATCTATTCTGTCCATTGCTTAGCCATACCGGATGTACCCACTAACGTCTAACCCTCTGCAGATTAGCGAGATATACCAGTGCCAATACATCTTCATCTTCAGAAGAAGACATGTTGTCGTATCAAAATCGGACGGTTGAATGCCGGGAAAAGCTTCTAGTGCGCGCCATAAAAAGTCGTGACGGCGTCCTGCCTGCGACGGGTCCGTGTCTTTTCTATATATGTTAAAAAGTCGTGACGGCGCCCTGTCTGCGACGGGTCCGCGCCCCGCCCTCGTCTTGCGTCTTTTCTGTCTGGCCGTTGGCTGAGGGATGGAGAGTGGAAAAAGGTAGAACGCCGGAAAAACTATAAATCTGTAAATAGATTTATTGATAATCAGGGGAAGAGTGCAGTTATTCCCGACAATAAGTTCAAGGCTGCAGACATAAAAATACCTTTTTATATTTATAATGTGGATATGGCAGCTAACACCAAGGACATAGCAGATTATGTATTAAGTAGGACACAAGTAATAATATCACCTGAGAAAATTAATATGAAGAAACGCAAGGGATATGAGGCATACAAATTTTTAATTCCTAAAATGAAAGTACCAGTTTTTATGGATGAAAATATATGGCCGGAAGGTGTGTCTTTCCGGCAATTTATTGAATTTAAAAAAACCTTGAACGGATAAGCCTGTTAAGCTAATAAGTTTTAATTGTAAAAGTGTAACGACTTCAGTTGATTGTATCAGACGACTGTGCGACACTGCGGACATTATCGCACTGCCGGAGACGTGGTTGGTGCCACAAGATCTGTCATTTTTAGGAAACATACACAAAGACTTTGCATTCACCGGAAACTCAGCAGTGGATACGGCAGCAAGTGTACTTCGTGGTCGACCCTATGGAGGTGTAGCACTTCTGTGGCGGAAGAGTCTGTTCTCGATGGTTAGTGTTATAAAGTGCAGCAGTGTTCGTATCGCGGCAATAAAAGTGAGTTTGTGCGACAAAGATATGCTAGTATTTTCGGTTTATATGCCTACCAACTCCAGTGACAATCTCGCCGAGTTTACTGACTCTTTGAGTGAAATCGCAGCTATAATCGACAGCAAAAGTATAGAAACTGTATTTATGTTAGGTGACTATAATGCACATACTGGCGAGCTATTCCATAGTGAACTACTTAAGGTCTGTGAGGAAAAACAATGGTTATGTGCTGATATTGAGTGCTTGCCGAGTGACTCATACACTTGTGAGTGACGCGCTCGGGTGTAGGCGCTGGCTTGACCACTGTATTACGACACAGGCTGCGGAACGGACACTCGTTAATGTTAAGATACTGCAGTGTGATTCTGTAAGACCTCATTCTAAACTTCGAATCTGAATCCGCTGTGAGTTTCTTGATTGGCATTCTAAAAACTCGCTTGATAATTCGAATTCACACTAGCGCTTCACTTGCGAGCGTGTCAGCGAGTTGAACTAAATTGACCGTGAGATTTTGACAGATAAAGTATGAGATGACGTAAGAAGTGGCATTCTGTAAGGGAATTCCCCCCTCACTTCGACACTCGCTTCGCACTCGAACCCGATTAAAAGTGTCAAATAAAAAGCATCTACTTTACGAGTGAAAATAGAAAAAATCCTTTAAAAATAGTGTTAACTGTGGATGCACAACATATTATGTTAAAAAGTCGTGACGGCGCCCTGTCTGCGACGGGTCCGCGCCCCGCCCTCGTCTTGCGTCTTTTCTGTCTGGCCGTTGGCTTAGAGACATTAAAGTTCTGATCATTGCTATCATAAAAGTCCATTATTTTAAAGTGTTGCTTATTTGTATTTCCTATTGTATTTGTGGTTATTGTTTATAAACATGGACGCCTATAATGATATTCAGGATGACATTAAATCCAAAATTGTAAAGGCTAAAATTAATTTTAACAAATGTCCAAAAGATTGACTTACGGTCTCATACATAGAAACACGTTTGGAAAGTTTGGAACAACATTGGAATATGTTTTACACTACGCACTTGAAAATAATTAGCGAAATTAAACGATCAGATTTGTATATAGTTCAAACTATCACAAAAATTGTGTGTATGATGAGGTAGAGGAAATGTATTTGGTACACAAAAGTGATCTAAAAGAACTTTTATGTGAAGGTAAAACGGCTAGAGATATAAGTTTAATAATGGCTAGAAATATAAGTTTAATTAAAAACTCTTTAACATTCTTAATTGTACGAGTTCAAAATCTTTATTACTTTTTAATCAGCCTTTATATATGAAGATGTAGACTATAGGTTTGTAGCTGTTTGCTTATGCCACTCTTCAAAACATGAAGGGCATAGAGCAGGCTTGTCTGGGCACCCTTTGCACCTATAGCTAGTTTCTCTCCGTGTCTTGTTTTTGGTACACATCTTGCATTTCAGAAATGTATTCTTATTAGAAGAGATCTTCTTAGGTATCCTTTCAGGCCAGTGACCAAAAAAAAAACCAAGAAAAGATGTTTCTTCATTCGAGGATGGTACAGTTTCTTTTCTTATTTTCTGTCGATTATCATATCTATGATGTTTTATTAGTTGGTCTGGTTGTAGACCTGGATCTAATTTTAAGAGTTTTATTATTAAATCCTCCCGAAAGTCTATAAATTCATAACTCTTAGCATTACCTTTACGATATTTTTTATAAATATAAAAGCTGTTCCAAACTGCTAGGTCTAAGATACTATATGGAAAAATACCTTTTTATACCACCTTACTGTCTTACTGGGAGATGAATAATATGAGACCATTTGGTCGGAACGGTATTGACCGTGTACAGGCCGTATTCAGGTATTGACCTGACATATATTTATTATAAATCGAGATTTCCAGGGGTTTAGATTTAGGTTGACCATGTCTGTTATGATCAGTAATTATTTTAGGGTGGTTATCATGTGTACAGGTCTTTTGTCGACCCATTTGGACACGTACTTTATTTTTTCTCGCCCAAACATGCTGTCCTTTTTTAAGTTTTTTAGAAATAACTGCTTTAGGATTATCTTTCCTGTTTGACCTTAAAGTTTCATTGGTATGTGTTTTTAAATCTAATAGTTTTTCAGACAAGGGCACCGAATTATAATATTTGTCCATAAAAAGATGGTGGCCTCTCAACATATAGGGCCTCATTAGCCGAAGAACGAGTTTTTCGGTTTTCTTTCCTTTATCAGCAGGATCATCAGTCTTCCCAGCATACATAATTATATTGAGAACAAATACTTCTGCAGTCGTCAACTCGTAAAATTTTATTCCATATCGTGCTTTTTTACCTTTTATGTACTGTCTGAACTTAATTCTTTCTCTAAACAACAGTAAAGATTCATCTAACAAAAGCTCTTTTTCAGGTTTATAACAATTTTGAAATACTTTGCACATACTATTTATAAAATTGTCGATCTTAGCACTTCTTTTAGCATTTAAGTCTGAAGCGTAAAGGCATCTTAGTATTTGTTCGAATCTTCTTTGTGACATATTATACGGAAATATTGGATGATAATACAGAATGTCTGAATAGGTGAACAGTTTTCGTTTTTTAGGAACAGATATTTGTCCTTGTAACAGATACAGTCCAAGAAATTTAAGAAATTCATCTTCTTCAACTTTCCTGAACGAGTATCTACGACTATGTCTCGTCATTGGTCTATGTTTATTGCATAGAGCCTCACCATATTTATTTGTATGGTCGATAACTTGCGTAACAATATGAGATGGAAATAATTGTCTGAATACATCGAGAACCGAAGTATTTTCATCAATGTGAAACTGAACGCCTGTTGAAGTAGAATCGAAATTGAATTTTGGGATATCTAATGTTGTTTGTTCCCAATTTACAGTTGTAGGTGGTGTAACGGGCCTGTTATGCCTCTCTGGTACATTGCTCGGGCCTTTTTTTTTTTAGGATGGGAAATCATTAAATGACCCCCCCCCCCCGCTCTGGGCGGAGCGGAAGGGAGTGTCAGACTTGTACTGACTAAAACCCACTCATGTTCCTTCTTTGCCCTTTTTGTTCCAAGGCCGCGGTATCTCTTTCGAACAGTCCCGCAGCCCTGGCAGGCATCGGCCCGTGCGGACCCCTACGTGGTTGCTGAAATCTCTTTGAGGCGCGCGTGGAACACGAACGCGCCGTCGACACGGCCTGTCGTCATAAGACGGCCGGACGGCGAGCTAGCCCATAACTCGCCGTCCACAGGGCCGCGCCTACGGTGGCCGGGGGCCACCACGCGACCCCCGACGCCCAGGGCGTCTCCCGCGGCGGCACATTGCTCTGGCATTGCTCTTGCATTTTATATTTGAACTATAATCAGGCGCCTGTTGCTCTTCGACCGTTTGGGTAGTATTAGACTGGATTATTGATTCCGATTGCACAGATTCACATGAGGTAATAGAATCATCGTGACTACGTGGAACATTTTCAGTTAGTGTCACATCTTGACACTCGTCAGAGTCAGTCTGTAGAAATTCGGTTTGGTTCACATCAGATGATGACGATGAGCTCGAACTAGAGGTACGATTACGCACTAGAGCTGTATTTACGGGTTGAGATCTATTAGAAGAACGATTACGTCGACATAACCTAGTTCTATATACAGAAGTATTGCTGGTGCCACTACTAACCTCATCATTACAAGGATTATAGTCACCATCAGATCCATACTGATCATCATCACTAACACTAAATGGATCTGGTATCGTGCTTCCCGTCGACGACGCTTCTTCGAAAAGTTTCATAATACGTTCTTCTTCCTTATCCATCTATAACAAAGTAATATTACACCTTTACTAAAGCAAATAGCAATGTAACTATATATTACGTTATTATAGAAACCTTTACAGCATTTATTAAAAGATTATTACCATGTTCTCACTGTTCAAAATAAGCAAATACAAAAAAAGCACAGAAAAACCGTTACGAACTTCTCTTTCAAATTATATCAAATTTATGTTAGTTCTGACATTGTTTGTTACTCAAAAACATACTTATTCCAAATAAGTGTAATAAAGAAAGGTCAATGGGCAAATAGTATGGGAGAAAAACCCACGGCGGACAGAAATGCAATTGTGAAGATATATAGATAAAATGTATCTAGTTATCATGGTAAGGGTCGCTTTCTTGTGGGATGTGGGAGTAAAGAGGGAAAAAAACTTTTACATATTTCAAATTATTTATTCGGCGTGATCAATATCTACTGTTATATCATCTAAAAATACCGCAGGGGCTTCAATTTGTTGTTGGTGCCTAGCCCAAGATAAAAAATAAACTATACTGGCTATATGCGCGCAGCTCCCGACGGTGCGGCGGCCGTGTATACACGAGCAGTAGTAGTCTTCAACGCTTTGTCTTCCTTGTGTCGCTGGGTTAATTAAAATATATGTGTAATATTGACGCGCTCTGACATGTCGCGACTGAATTCGTCCCCTTATCAATATTTTATAATTTATTAATTCTTGATGACGATAGAGTTCTATCATGTAGACACCATTAGGTCTTATGTGTTCATGGCAGTACGTCCTAGCAAGTCTTAAATGATAGCTGCCCAATGTAAACAGTATAAGTTCTTCAAATGTTAACTGTGGGAAGTCTCTAAAATCTGGATTGTTTCCATCTAATGGCATGAAAGCAACTCTTTGTCTATTCATATTGTTTTCAATTACGTGTTGCGCCAGTTCGTTCTCTCTATTCATTCTACCATTTATAATGTTAATAAACTGGTCGACATATACACTATCTTCATAAGGACGCCTGGTAGCATTGATGATAGCCGCTGTTATTTTGAAGTCCGTCATCATATTTCGCATAGCAACATTGAAATATGTGTGTCGAAATATTTTAAAATCTTTCTTAAAACGACCATTTATGGCCTCGATTACCCATCGACACCTTGTTATCAACCTTGACTTATTGGCATCTAGCGTCGTCAATTGTTCTACTCTTCCTCTGGATGGTGGCATATGTGGAACATAGCCACGTTCTTCAATTATAGGAATTGAATCACGAAATCCGCGATCTAATATAAAAATATCATTAGGTATTAAACACCAATGCCACGGAGATTCTACATTTTCTAAAAGATGACGCAGGATTGAAGCATCTGACGTTGTGGCTGGATATGGTCCCACAACGTCTATTATATAACCATCGGTGCAAACAACCAGAAAAGGCTTTACCAAGTTTCTGAACTTGTGAAGGCTATAAGATTTTCTTTGGAATAAAAAGTTCGAACTTTTTTGGACATACAAGTACGTTCCGTCCATGACAAAAATTCCATTTTCGTTTTCGTCACCACCAAAAATATGACTTGGGATCGAAAGATTTCTGGATACAACATTATCTCTTGTTAAATGATCCAAGCCCAAATATAGCGGCATAAAATCTTCAGTTAAGCACTGTCTAGCTATTTGTAATTTTCTCTCAAATGTTCTTCTGGACATGTTGAATTTTGATGCCAAGCGCTCATCTGATTCGCCGGTTCTTATTTTTACCAAATAAACTCCTAAAACGGTGGCAGGACAATCAGATCTCACACGAAGAGAAGGAGTTTGTCGTAAAATGGAGTTAAATTGAGATTTACTTAAAGACGTCCAAATAAAACAAAACCAATTCCAAATAATCAGGTCCAGTAAACGTGCTTAGGTAGGTAGTTGATAAAAACCAAAGATATCAGGTAAACGCACAGATCACAACGAGAGACAACGAAGGACTGCGATGACACGAACGAAACAATGCGCCAACGCAACGAGCGAGACACAACCTACTGTGTGAGAGAGAGGGAGCGAACGTATACCTGCCGTTTTCATCACACGGGATGACGGCACGCACATGCACTCGTGAAAACCTTTAGTAGCTATTTAACAGAACGACAACTAATATTTAGTAGTAGTATTCGATTTTTTAAGTAAATGTATTTTTAGTTCAAACTTTGTTCTCCCATGGATTAAATAAAAAATAACCTTATGTAATGTTAAGTGAATTTATACTCTTTCATTTTAAATCATTTTCATTCATGTCCGCGACCGGGTCGGATTACGCCCAATGACCTTTATAATATTTACTATCCTTTTATGATAAAATATTACGTAATCCAGAAAAGTTGCACGGCGTTCACAACAAACACACGTTAGATCATGTCACTGCGCGCAGGTCAACTGGCAGTGGGGATAGCAGTACAAGGGAGGGTGTCGTAAAACGTTGCGAGATTGTGCGCGCGACCTTTGCATGTGTGCGTACAAAACTAGAAAGATGTTTCTTTTTTTAATCATGCGGCGGTGTAAGCTATGGATATCGAATGCGAATCGGCGCTAAGTAGATGCGCCATAGGATTTTGCCCATAAACCGAAGAGAGGTTTAGTCTAAGAATGACTGATTCGCGAAATGACTACATGGTCTATAATTGACCAATTCTTGAAATGTACAATTCTTTAAATGACTGATTCTACAAATGACTGATTCTATAAAAGACCGATTCTTTTAAAGACCGATTCTATAAATGACCGATTCTTCAAATGACTGATTTTTCAATTCTAGGAATGTGTGTGAATATCGTAAATAAAATGCTATGTAAGGGTTGGCATTGCATTGATCACAGCAAATTCGTAGAAGCATTTGATTTTTTTAAATTTGGTACAATAAATTTTTATTATTTCGAACAATCTTATTAGGTAACTATAGTAGTACCAACGACGTGGCTAATAGATGGCGCTATTTCTGAAATATATATATGCATTATGCAAAAAGACAACAGGAAATAATGGATGTAAGTAAATTAATATGATAATATAATATTGTTTAATTGGTTTTTATTCCGATACAATAAATATTATAATATTGCCTATGTTACAAGATGACACGATGAAAAATAATGCGGGTATACTTAAAAAGTTTTGAGAGTTATTTACCAACAGATTTTTTAATTGTGTTTCGAGTTTGTGTTTGTGTTTACAATGGAGGACCCTGATTTTATTATAGAAAAGAATCAAAAAGGGTTTGATACTATTTTATACAATGGATACCGATATAACAAGATCAAAAGCCGAAACAACGATGGAAGTACTTTTTGGCGCTGTGTAAACAGAAAGGAGTGCAGTGCATCAATTAGAGTGGACTCACATCTGACTACAATTCAACGTTGTTCCAAACATAAATGCCAGCCTGATTATGATAAAAAAGAAATATTGGTAAAAATAAACAAATTGAAAAAAGATGTTTGCCAGGATTTGTCACCGATAAAACCGATGTTTGAGAAGCATTTTAATAGGGATATATCCGCTGCCGGACCAAGCACAGCTCATCCAACATTTAGTAACAAAAAAGATAGTCTTTATAATATCAGAAAAAAGTATTTGCAAAGCGAAAAATTGAGTTTTAATACACTGGATAGCGTATTTGTGCCTGAAGGTTTACGCAAAAACTTCCTTGTTACGGAAGATGGTACTACTGGAAAAATATTGGCGTTTATGACAACACTAGCGAAAAAAATGTTTCGTAAGGCACGGCAACATTTTGGTGATGGCACATTTAAATGCGTACCACGGCCATTTTATCAATTATTTAGTATTCACATAGACCTAAATTCGGATAGAAACACAACTAACGTGATTCCCGTTTTATATGCATTACTACCAAATAAGTCGCAATCCACTTATTGTGTTTGTTGATTGTTTGAAATAATAAAAAGTTATGGAATCAAATTAAAAAAAATTAAATGCGACTATGAAGTTGCTGTGATGAATGTAGTGAAGGCAGTTTATCCGCAGTGTGTGGTCAGTGGGTGCTATTTTCACTACCAGAAGGCCGTATGGAAAAAAGCAAAAGACTTGAATGTTACAACAACAAGTGAAGAAAGGCAAATTGTACGTATGGCCAACCTCTTACCTTTGTTACCAGCTGCTAATATTCCAGAGGGTCGCCAAATAATTTTGTCAAAAATAGAAGCGGTCCCTTCAATGCATCACTTTGGGAATTATTTCGAGAAACAATGGCACAGAATAAGTCCGTCCATCTTGAGTTGTGCAGACCAGCGTCATCGCACCACTAACACATTAGAAGGCTATCATCACAGATTAACTGTATTGATACCGAAAAAACCAAGTCTCTTTTACTTTATACAAAAGTTGAAGCAAGAAGCCAAACACTGTGATATAAGGTTAAGGGATACTCTTTTCCAGGTTTCACGAAAAAATCGCAGAAACCGTTATATTTTATCTGATAAAAAGTACAAAAAAGTATTAAAAAAAATTAAAAATGGAGAAACATCAGTAGTCTTTTTTTAAAAAAATGATTTATATTCAACTACATATTCCTAAGTGATTTATTTCTTATTTTTTATAATTGTTGATTTTTCGATAATTGATTTTATGACTTTTTGATAACTGTTGATTTTTTAAAAATAAAAAGAATAAATGTTTACTTTTGGGCTACAAAATGTAGTACGTGACATTATAACCACATATTCCTCAGTGATTTTGTTTCTTAGTTTTTGATAATGATAGTCTTTTTTTTTAAAATATTTATATTCAACTTCATATTCCTAAGTTATTTATTTCTTAATTTTTATAATTGTTGATTTTTTGATAATTGTTTTCATGACTTTTTGATAACTGTTGATTTTTTTAAAAGAAACCGAATAAATGTTTACTTTTGCGCTACAAAATGTAGTACGTGGCTTTATACAAGTTATTTTTTGAAACTAGTTGAAATATATGATTTGCAAACCCTTACATAGCATTTTATTTACGATATTCACACACATTCATAGAATTGAAAAATCAGTCATTTGAAGAATCGGTCATTTATAGAATCGGTCTTTAAAAGAATCGGTCTTTTATAGAATCAGTCATTTGTAGAATCAGTCATTTAAAGAATTGTACATTTCAAGAATTGGTCAATTATAGACCATGTAGTCATTTCGCGAATCAGTCATTCTTACGGTTAAAATACGGCTAAAGACGTTCCGTCAAAGTAAATATGACTATTTATACGACGTTGCGCCAATTCATAATTACATAAACACGACGTTGTAAGACGTTGCTCACGCGAACGTGTTCCAGTCTTGCATTGAACATCATAGTAGAATAGTAACTGAATTTAAAAGTAGGTAAACATAATATTATATTAGTATGATGCAGAGGCATCAATGTCTCCCGTATTTTGATAATTAAATCGAAATAATTATCTGTTCTTCGAAAGTCTTCTTCGCCTATGAGAATTATACAGTAATCATCCATGGTGAAATCCGTACGTTTCAAGTTGGTTACTGATGAGTTCGTTTATTCCGCCATATGGTTTTAGGTAGTGACACAGTTGATAGCTCGGGAACGTTTCTTCGGCTATAGACAATATTTTATTTTCCTTATTGCTACTTAAAATGCATAGTTTCTTTCTTTGTTTTTGAGGTACCTTGTTTATATTATGTTCAGTAGATTGTGACGAGATGTAATTCGGTGTTAACTGGGTGGATGCATTCAGTATTAATAATAATAATATTCTTTATTTTTCGGACAACAATGATCCAACGTGTTAGTAAACAATAAAATAACTTATTACTAGTGTTAGTACTTAAACTAAAATAGAGACATACAGAATAAATAGTACTGTGAAAAGGACAACCCCAAATTAATGTTGCGTGATTGTCCTTCTCACAAAACCTTTAATAATCGGAGAGTCGATACTCTCCGCCACAGCTTTAAGAATGCTGTTGCTACTCGCCCGCAACCTTGACAACAGCGACGCGGTTTTCTTGCGAATGACGGTATGGAAGCCGTCAGTTCGGTTTTGCGTAAACGTCGCAGAAGCGCTGCACCATCGAGGCAGTCCCAACAGCATCCTAAAAATATTATTGTACTGTACGCGTAGGTCATCCAGCGTTCTTTTGGTATAGTTGACCCAAAGATTCCCCGTGTAAAAGCTCTGGCAATATGCCTTAAACAGTGTTACTTTTACCTGACTGCCACACCGAGCGAATCTTCGGGCCAACATGTTACCTCGGACCGCCAGTGCCCTACGCTCCCTTTCAATGTCAACATTGTCCTTAAGGTCGTCGGCGAGAAGATGCCCTAGATATTTGAAAGTTGTCACTCTTTTGACGTTCAAGCCGTTTAGGGTAATGTCAGGTATAGTATCTGGGCATTCACCGCCGGCCTTAAAGACAATGTATTCGCACTTCTTGACATTATAAATAAGTCCGTGCGAGGCAGCATACGCCTGACAGACCCGCAGCATTTCATTTACAGCACCTGCCGTCGGTGCCAGCAACGCCATATCATCAGCATAGCTGATACTATTTATTTTTACACCATGGACGCTACATCCGACTCGCATATTGCTGAGGTCCACGATTAGGCCGTTTATATATGTGCTAAATAGCCTAGGGGAGGTCAGACCACCCTGCCTCACACCGCATTCTAACCTATAAGTCCCAGAGAGTGCATTGGACTACCTAACAACATTTTCTTGGTTCCCATACCAATACTGTAGGATCCTGAGGACACCTACCGATACACCCCTATCCTCAAGCTCTCTCCAGAGTACATCATAATTTACCAGATCGAAAGCTCTGGAGAGATCCAGAAAACAGGCGTAAACCGGCGTCCTTCGATCAGTGTAATACTGGACCGTATGCTTGAGGCTTACTATGGCGCTTTCCGTTGACAGTCCATGTTGAAACCCGAAATGTGAGTCATGCACGGATAGACATTCCTTCAAGCTAGAATCAATCATACCGTCCAGTACTTTTGCCATTGTGGTTGCGAGAGATATAGGTCGATAGTTCGACTTATCTGAAATGTCGCCCGTCCTATTCTTAATTATGGGAACCACCAGTGTTTTCATTAGTCCTGCGGGCAAGTAAGAGTGACTTAGGCACATGGTGTAAAAAAGCGACAAAACCCTTGGCAGATGAACCCCAGCAAACTTGAAATGCTCAATACTGAGCCCGTCATGACCGGGAGATTTGCCTCTGCTCATATTTTCAATGACTGTTGCAACTTGTCTGGCCGAAAAGAACATTAAGGAATTCACTCCGGTCACTTCAGGCCCAGCATTGATCACACCAACTGAGGGACCCAGAGGAGACTGCACTGTAAAATGTTCCTTGAACATATTTGCAATCTCCCCCGGATCGCTCCTCCCACCGACATTCACAGACAGGCCAGGCTTAATATCAAGCCTACTCGTGGACTTCCAAAACTTAGCAAAATTATTTGTTGCTCTTGCTTTTGCAATCGTATCCATCTTTATTTGCTCCTGGTTATTTTGGCACCATTTTAGCCGAGCCTTGAAGATGTTACGGGCCACTCGCATTTCTTCAAAAACAATTCCAGAGGTTGGCCGATTGTGTAAAACCAAACCCACATTTCGTATTTAAGCCTGGCCTCCCGGTGTGCATCTTTTACATGGTAATTCCACCCGCATATTGTCCTGTGATTCCTACTTCTACCTACAGTCCCTACCTTTTCATATGTTTGCTCGGCGGCATCACATAATGCATATGATATTTCACTGTATAAGTCATCTAAAATAGCTTTGTGCTCGCTTGAATTACAAAAACTATGGCTACACTCTTGAAAATCAGGAGGGAAATCAATTTCACGCAGCTTACTGTTACAAAGCTCCCGGTATCTGTCAACTTGCGCGCCATTTCGTTCCCCCCAAATTACTTTATTACAAGGAATAGGAATTGTTACCAGCTTGGGTCTTACTATATTTAAGTCGCACTCAATGCAAAGTGGTAGATGATCTGACGTATACACGTCCTCTTTTATAACAACCATATTCACTGCAGCCCAAGCTGACAGAGAGACTATACAGTGATCAAGCCACCTCCTGCATCCATGTGCCTCACTGATAAAAGTATAGCTACTAGAATTTATTCCCAGTTTTTCAACATCAGCACAAACAAACGATTGATCTGCACAGAAACTAGTGAGTTCCCTAAAAAATAACTCGTTTGGATGTGCATTAAAATCACCCAGTATAAACAAACTCTCGACCCCACCGCCCGCAACCACTGCACTGATCTCACCTAACACTTCCGTAAACATAGGCAAGTTATCGGGCGAATTAGTCGGCATATACACACATACTACAATAATCGAGCGCTCGCCAATGCTAGCTTTGACGGCCGCCAAGCGACAGCTGTTACATTCTAACACAGTGACTGTATCAAAAACACCTTTCCTCCACAGAATGGCTACTCCCCCATACGGCCTTCCAATCAGTAATCCGGCAGTTGTGTCAACGGCAGACTTACCCGTATATTCAAATTCATCTGATATGGTACTTAAAATAGGAATATCATGGGGTAGAAGCCAAGTTTCTTGGAGGCATACAATATCACTCATATTACACAACCTTCTAACACTTTCCATCGATCGTTTAACAGACTTACAGTTAAAAGTAATGATCTTACAATGTTTGTTCTCATTTAGGTTCATAAAGAAAAGTTTTATCAAGCTATAACTTGTTCCTGTCATTAACGTTTATGTACCGTCATAAACCGCACAAAACGCCTAAATGTTATGCCGTCTGGCCACAACTCGTTATTCAAAAATAATTCTAACTTATTCTTAGAAACAAATAACTTAAAGGCGTTGTATTTTCTAGACGTTTTCATATTTATCATTTTTAGCGACACAACTTCATTAGTTTTTTTCTTTAATATAATTTATAATATCGTGCTCACTAGTTTCAACACTAACATTTGATATAAACAGCGGTATTTTTACATCCGCTGCCTTAAACTTGCCCTAGTCCTAGTATTGATGCTTCATTTACTGTAGTGCTCGTTATATTATTTTTTTTCTTGGATGATCGCGATTTCTTGTTAGAAGTAGACTGCTTGGTATTTTCGATGTTCGATAAGTTTTGTTTGTGTTTATTCTCATTTATAGCCGTGATGGTATTTTTTAAGTCTGAGTTCTCGGACGATAATTAGCTTATCACTTTATGAGCCTTCAATAAATCTGAGTTAAGCTGTTCAACTTGTCTTTTAAGCTCTAAGATCTCTT
Source organism: Noctua fimbriata (assembly GCA_905163415.1). Classification (NCBI taxonomy): domain Eukaryota; kingdom Metazoa; phylum Arthropoda; class Insecta; order Lepidoptera; family Noctuidae; genus Noctua; species Noctua fimbriata. Next base: position 3,583,758 of record LR990929.1, on the reverse strand, counting down.
CGTTCTCATCATCCGATATTGTTGGTAAGCTATAGGTGGTGCCGTTTAACGTCGAGTCATTGGACGTGCATGGATCGAGATCAGCTTTTGCTTTTGACTGTGAACGAGTTTTGCGAGTTCGCAACGTCATATTTTCGAAGAAATTCATATTTCTGATCCAATATATATAGATAACTTATGTAAGCATTAGTTAATTGAGCTGCAGATACTTGAGATCAATATTTTACCTGTTATTGTAGATGTTGCCTGTATTTTCTTGGAATATGTAACTCTTTTTGTAAGTATGTATTTAAATTGCAACGTATTTTCACTTCAAGTACTTTTTTTTTCCATAAAATGTTCAGAAAATATAAAAGAAGAATTATAAAGTTGATCAATCCATTGTAAAAGAATTGAAACTTATCATTTGAGTACTTTTCGAAGTAAATCCTTTGTAAACAAATTTTAATTTTAATAAATCCGAAAAGTAAAATTTTGCTTGGGTTGGGTTTGAACTCTGAACCTCTTATATCGCGGTCGAGAAAAACGAGAGTTAAATCGTGAAATCGAAAAAGCGAAAACCGTGTAGAAGTCAAGAACTCAGAACAATGTCGACTGTTTCACGACTGCCAAGATAGAGATGACCTTGTTCGAAAATGGTGGTAGTCGCGGTAATTACTTATCGCTGGCTTATGAATACCTAAAAGCTATACCACCAACAAGTGTGGAACCAGAGAGAATTTTCTCTTCCGCAGGGTACATTTGTAATCGTTTACGCACGTTGAGTGACCGGAGTATGGATATGAATAAGTTACTTAAGATCTTATTACCAAGAAAAAAATTCTACCAAAGCTGTGAATAACTATTTTTTTCATATTAAGCTATTGAGTGTTTTAGTATTTTTTTATTTAAGTACTATTATTTTCTGTCATCTGCAAACCAAAAAAAATCAAACCAAATTATTTAAATTGTTTCAAGAGTTAGTTCTTGTTGATTATTTAATTTTGTGAAGAGTAAGTTTTTGTTAATTATTTAATTAATAGTTTCAAGTGTTAGTTTTTGTTGATTTTATAATAATTTAAAATAAACGTTGATTTGACACCAATACCAACTTCTTTTTTATTCATATCTCATTATAATTCCTACGTAACGAAACTTTGAATTATCATTTATACAAAAAAAAAATATAATAATACGATTTGGTCGCTTGGAACCTTCTACCCGGTTCCAAGCGACCGGGTCTGAGAATGAGCACTTTAAAGGAAGTAATGAAATAGCATCTGCTGTTTATTATACACTTAATCAAAGTGGTCTGACCAATGAAAATCACATCCGTCTTGTGGCAGACGGATGTGGCGGACAAAAAAAAAAACGTCTTGTTAACTATGTGTTCTCGTTGGCAATGGGTATATAAAAAATATGGAATTGGTGTTTCCTGTAACAGCGCACTCTTTTATGCCAGCAGTTAGATTTTTCGGTAATATCAAAAAGAAATACGTAAGAGAGAAGTCATTATTTCCCCTTGTGAGTATGCTGCAATTATTGGCCAATATACTACAGTCACAGAACTTACAAACATACCTATTTATAACTGAAAAAACTGCGTTCACGAAGTCTTGAAAACAAATGCTCATTTTTGAAATATCACAATGTAAACAATTCAGAAAGAAAGAGGTGGCGAGACGATCAGACGCGTACCGCGAAGGCTGGTTCGAGGAGGCACGGGAAAAGAGCATATGGAAGGATTTGGGGGAGGCCTTTGCCCAGCAGTGGGACAGTATAGGCTAATAAAAAATAAAATAAAAGCCGATTCATAATCAAAAGATCCAAAAAAGCTGGAAATGTTTTGGTATGTGGGGAGATATTTTTCATTTTAGATACGGGAGTAAGCATCTGTAGTAAGCAGAAAACGTGACGTCACGGATGTCTAACAGCCATAAGCTCTTTGTGTTCTTATATCTATCGCGAATAAATAAAAATACCAGTCAGTCTGTCAGTGCAACTTACGAGTAACATTTTTATCTAGGGTTTATGTGCTGTGTAAATATTAAAAAACTGTAAAAAACGATATAGTGAACCCCAGCAAGTACATAAGTACCCGAAACCCACAGTTTATAAACGTTAATTTTTTCGGGAACGGAAAATCAACCTGTAACTCAACGTCGGTTTGTGCGATCCTATACTCCGCTGCTGTGCTCAACCTGGTTTTCGTCTGAACAATACACACCGTAGAAAACTGCCATTAATGTTTCTGTAGATAGCGCCATCTGTTGCCTGATCGGTGTACTACCTGGGCTGATCAATTTAGTAAACAAACAAGCTTCAACACAACATCCATGGCCAAGTGCGGTGCTTGCGGAAAGTTTCTGTCGTCGGCAGAGGCTGTTAACTGCAGCAAATGTCGGCACTGGTACCATCGAGGGTACGTAGCCATCCCGAATGCAGGTCCTGTACAGACCCCCTGGCACTGCTCTGAGTTTGAGAAGTACCAGGTGAGGGGTAACCGGGCTGAAATACCGGTACGGCCGTGGGCACCAACACCATCTCCACACGATGAAAGCCTAGTGAACTTGATGGACACCAGCCCCATAAACAGCACAGCACTAAATGCCACACAGGAGCTCAACCTGGACATATTCAGGGCAGAATTAAGCAGTTTTAAGGAGGATTTTTTGAAGATCGTGCGAAACGAGTTCCAACAGCTACGTGATGATCTGTCGGAGCTAAGATTCTCTCTAAAGTTAACTAATGATAGCCTGAGTAACTTGGAGGAAAGAGTAGCTGCAATGGAGACCAAACTGGCTCAGCCCCAAGTGTCGCAATCGTCGGATGTGGACGAGCTGATAAGCCAGTTAAGGAGCGACATAAATGATCGCGACCAGGAATTGCTCGCGAATGATCTCCAAATCTCAAATATACCAGAGATTAGTGGAGAGAAGATTGGCGTCAAAATCAAAGCGGGCGAAATTGTAAGCGCCGAGCGTGTTGGAGGCAGGCGCAGCAACGCTACGCAGGCGACGGCGCCGGTTGAGACTCACCCCCGCTTCCTCGTTGTGCGCCTCGCGCGCCGCGACCTACGGGACGAGCTGCTAAAGGGATCCCGCGCGAGTGCGTCGCGGCATGACCACAGCTGATCTGGATCTACCGGGCCCTGTGACGCGATTCTACGTCAACGAGCGCCTTACTAAGCTGAACCGGGACTTGTTTCGGAGAACGCGTGAGGCGGGAAGTCGCCTCGGTTAGAAGTTCGTGTGGTCAAAGCGTGGACGTATCCTCGCCCGGTACAAACTCGGTGATGCCACTTGCCACATCCGCTGTGAGGCTGACATACTGCGCACCTTCGGCCCACCCGCGCCACCGGGAACCAGTGCAGATACGGCACTTTAGAGAAGTTATCTTGTTTTTTTTGTTTCTTTTGCTTCTCCATTTATTTGTACTTTTTTCCTAGTTAAGGTAATTAATTATATTACTGCAGTCATGCGGACATTAAAAGTAAGTGACAGCCTGTCGAAAGTAATATTAATAACTTTGTTTTCACACTCTAAGCAATGTTTTGTATTGGCAGGTGTGTGTCTCGCGGCGCACCTCAGTAAACTACTTGTAAACCAGTTTTATAACACTATACATATTTAGCTACACCTACTCATCACAAAACTTATATTCCATTTTACAAACCTTTCAGTCACATACTACAGCTTAAAACCTATGTTACATCTAATATTATACTGTGTAATAGTATACTGATGATAATATTCATTTTGCTAAATGACGGAATTTATTATAACTATTATAATGGCGACTAAAGGAGAAAAGTATTTTAAAGTTGGGTTTCTTAATGCTGGGTCATTGGGTACAGGTCATGATGACTTGATTGGTATACTTGACAGACATTGCTTTGAAATTATGGCCATTAACGAAACTTGGCTCCGGCCAGGCGAGGAGGGGCGCGCTCCGGTAGTGCCAGGCTATCGTCTGCGCCACACGCCGGGACCAGCGAGTGTTCGCACGGGCCGAGGTGGGGGCGTCGGGTTTTATGTGCAGCGGGGACTAAGCGCACGTACTTGGACTAGTGCGGTCGATCCCAGGTTCGAATCGGTCGAACAATTGTGGTTAACACTCTCATTGAACGGCAAAAAAAATGCTATAGGAACAGCGTACCGACCGCCGTGGTTAAATCTTGTCCTCTTCCTCGAGATACCATAACGGATTCTATTAGTTCTTTAGGAAATTGCGACCACTACATTCTACTTGGCGACTTCAATGTTGATATGCAAGATACAAACGGGATAAAAACGAAAAATATCAATGAATTTCTTAATAGTCTTAATCTGACACAGCTGGTCACAAGCCCTACTCACTACACAGCATCCAGTGAAACACTCATCGATCTCCTATGTCTTGAGACTTGAGAGCAAGATACACAGCGGTAGAATCTTTCGGTTCACTCAACGGCCATTCCATTGTGGTAAGTGAATTTAATATAAAGCGTGATAAATTCAAACCGTTCATGGTAAAATATCGGCCTCTTCAAAATATATGCACGGAAACATTTAACATAGACTTATTGTCATTAAACATCGGGATTATTTTAACGCTCGACACATGGTACATGTCTTTAACACTCTTATAACTTCCTTGTTTGATATTCACGCACCTATCAAATCTTATACAGTATAAGAAAAATCGTATCCGTGGACTACAGACACAATCAAACTTACGATGCATTTACGTGACGAAGCACTAAATAGTAGAAGTCTTAAAGCATTTAGTGACTAGTTCTCTGTACAGTGAAAAGACTGCGTATTTCAAACACAACATTGATCCTAACGTAAAAAACCACGAATTGCTCTGAAAAAATCTGAAGTTCACCTTATTACCTTTTAAATCTCGACAAGACCTTCCGTCGCATTTTACAGATCCTGACCTAATTATTAGAAATTTTTTGATTGTTCCCGGCAACCCCGTGGCAAGCGCATCGCTTATGAATTACTATAACAATCAAAGCCACCGTGAGGCAATTTTTACAATCGCTTCAGTCGACCAGAACAATGTCTCACGCACTATCGCTAGTCTCAAAAGTAACGCTGAAGGCTACGACAAAATTAACCTGGACATAATATGACTTTGCTGCACACGTTAAATGTTTTAACTGACATAATAAACCGCTCCATCGTGACGTCAACATTCCCTGTCATTGGAAAATCGCCTCCAATAGGCCCTTGCCAAAAAATTCAAACCCAATAGCCTTAAAAGATTTACGTCCTGTTAGTATATTACCATGTTAATCCAAAATATTAGAGAAAATCGTCAGTCGTCAACTTACGCTGTTTCTAGAACAAAATAATGTAGGATGTGCGGACATGGAACGTAAGGATAATGTAATGTAAAGTAAGAATGCAGGAAATGGAATGTTAAGGTGCGAGTGAGAGGGGAAGCGAGGAAAGAGAGAGAGAGAATAGAGGATGGCGCCGTGTGAAAGACGGAAGACGAGTGTTATAATTTAAATTAAGAAATAAACTAGAACCAGTGCTATTTTGTGTAAAGTGCAAAGACTGAAATAAAAACACCGTTAGTTTACAAGCACGTGATTTATTTGCTGCGACCCCACACGTCTACATTTTGGGGGCTCGTCCGGGATCGCGGCCACGTGCTTGCGGTGAAAAAATTCAAAAAGCAAACGACGAATATCAAGACGATTTGGATAGAATTGAAGACGAAAGACGGAAGATGCATACAAAATCAAACGACGACTGAAGATGACGGAAAATAAAAAGGCAGCGTTTAGCATCGTCGATATGGCGAAATTTAGCGGTGATGACCACACGTATACTTCTGCGAAATGGGCACAAGACCTCGACGACAACGCTGAAATTTTTGGATGGACGCCTCAGCAGCTCCTCATTATAGCCCGTAAGGTCCTTGACGGGAACGGCAGAGTTGTGGCTCAAGACGGAAAAGGTGCATAAGACGTATGAAGACCTAAAGGCGGCGGTGCTGAAGGAGTTTCCTGACGTTACGAATAGTAAGGAATGATGCATGAACTTATGGCGGCACGAAGAACGACGAATCCTACTATCAGTACATGCTCATAATGAAAGAAATGGGAAAACGGGCAAAATTTCCAGATTACGTCGCCATACAGTACATTATAGACGGCATACCGGACCTAGAAACGAACAAGGCGATTTTGTACGGCGCTGTCACCTACCCGGCGCTGAAAGAGAAAGCGATTAAGAAGAAGGTTGACAAGCAGAACGGGGAACGACCTATAAAAAGAAGGGCGGCTGTTTCGCCCAAAGACTCCACATCAGGAACCAGGCAGTTTTGCTATAATTGTGGAGGGAAAGATCATATATCTAGTGCATGCCGGAACGGGGTGAAGTGCTTTCGGTGTTACGAATTCGGCCATATCAGCTCCAAGTGTACCAATCCCAGCGCAGGGAGCAGCGGAACTTCGGGTGGTACGAGGACTACGTCGGTAAAACAGTCGCACGGAGCGGCCAATCAGCGGGCTCAATCGCGCTCGTCGGCGTCGATAAAACAGTCCGACGCAGGCCCAACGAAACACTCGGCTATGTTCGGAGCAACATCAGCGGCCAATCAGAGCGGCGCATGCGGCGGCCATGATGTAGATGTCAACTCGGAAAATGACAGGCGTGACAGCGACGTCATGCAAGTAAATCAACAATGTAACCGGCAACAAAATAACCAAAATAAAGCTGTAAAATCGGTGAAAATTGGTGATAAAACAATTAGTGCGCTCATAGATACGGGTAGTGATGTCAACTTAATAGCGGAAGACTTGTGGAAGGAGTTAAATTTGCCGTGTAACGTGGATAATACGGTATTATCTGGACTTGGACTTACTAAAGTAATGTCATACGGAAAATTTTTTGTTTGTATTGTTATTGATGAACAGTGTTATCGCAATGTGGTGTTTCACATAGTACCAAATGGGTCAATGCCCTATAGGTTGATTATAGGACAAGAGTTCCTACAGAATGTTGTCATGGTAGTCCGTGAGGGTTCTGTGTTATGGTTTACACAAGGTGATGAATGGTTGTCGCGGGTGAACTGTTGTGTGACTGAGGTTGATGTTACAGGCCACATCTCCAATCCTGAGATTAAAGCGAAAGTAAGGCAGCTGGTTCAAGAGTACAAGCCCCTTCAGATGAAAATGAAGATTGTTTTAAAAGACGAGTACCCATAGCTCAGCGGCCCCGAAGGATATCACACATGGAACAAAGGATAGTAGAGGAACAGGTAGACGAGTGGTTGCGGAAGGGAATAGTACAGGTTAGTTTTTCTGAATATTCTAGCCCTCTGGTGTTAATTAAGAAAAAGGATGGATCGACCCGCATTTGTGTAGACTACCGATTATTGAATAAAAAGATAGTAAAAGATGAATTTCTTCCATTACCCATTATCGATGACTTAATTGATAAGTTGAGGGATGCGAAGGTATTCAGTGTTTTAGACCTCAAAAATGGATTTTTTCATCTTAAAATAAGTGAAGAATCTGTACCCTATACTTCTTTTATTACTCATCATGGACAGTTTGAGTTTTTACGTGCTCCTTTTGGGTTGTCTATCTCGCCTAAATATTTTATGAGATTTGTCACCATTATTTTCAGAGAGTTGATAGCGAGTGGCATCATGGTCATCTTTGTTGACGACATTGTTATCATAGCAGATGGTGAGACTCAAGCTCTGGAAAGGCTTGGTCAAGTTTTAGCAGTAGCTGCACAGTATGGGCTTGAGGTAAATTGGAAAAAGGCGAAACTTATTAGTCGTGAGATAGAATATTTAGGTCATTTGATCAAGGATGGGGAGGTTAGGCCGAGCCCAGAGAAAGTTCAGGCAGTGGTAAGGTATCCTGAACCTAAAACTATTAAACAAGTCATGAGTTTTATAGGTTTATCATCTTATTTCAGAAAATATATCAAAGATTATGCCAAGATTGCAAGACCATTATCAAACTTGCTAAGGAAGGATGTCCCATTTATATTTGAAGAAGAGCAAAGATGTGCTTTCAATACATTGAAGCAAAAGCTGACCAGTGATCCTGTATTGAAAATATACAACCCCAATCTACCAACAGAGTTACACACGGATGCATCATGTCATGCTTTGGCGGCGATACTACTGCAATTACATTCAGATGGTGAGTTACATCCAGTGCACTACATGAGTCATAAGACGACTGAGGTTGAAAGCAAATACTCAAGCTATGAACTGGAGTCACTTGCAGTAGTGGAAGCTGTAAAGAAGTTCAGACATTATTTATATGGAATACATTTCAAGATTGTCACAGATTGTAAAGCTTTTAAACAAACATTGAAGAAGAAAGACTTGACACCAAAGGTAGCCAGATGGGCGTTTATGTTGAGTGAGTATGATTATGACATTGAGCACCGAGTAGGCAGGAGAATGCAACATGCCGACGCTCTTAGTAGAAACCCTTATGTGGCTGCGGTGGTCAGCCTACAGGAAGAAATAAGACGTGGTCAGGAGTCAGACGAAGAACTCAATGCTATTAGACAGCTGATATTGAAAGAGGGACAATATAATGACTTCTGGATTGACAATGGAATACTATACAAGGGCGAAGATAAGCAATTAGTAGTTCCAAGGATGATGGAAAAAGAAATTATAAAGAAGGTGCATCAAAATGGTCACTTTTCAATAAGAAAAATGAAAGAAGCAATAGGAAGAGATTACTATATCAAAAACTTAGATAAAAGAATTGAAGAAGTAGTTCTTAGCTGTATACCCTGCTTATTAGCAACACGGAAAGAAGGGAAGCAAGAGGGTTACCTGAATCCTATAGATAAAGAAGGAATTCCACTGCATACTTTACACTTGGATCATATAGGACCATTTACAGTAACGAGGAAGCAGTATAACTATACAACGTGTAACAGATAAAACGCAATACCTCAGACACCCCAATTAGAATATTAAATTATAAGTCTAAAAAAATATCCGTAATTAAATAAATTTAAACCAAACCTAGTCTTTTTTTTATAAAATAGTTATCCTTACTAAACGCAAAATGTATGTGCAACAACATCCCTGCACACACACTTATGCAATGTTAGCGGCTGACGTGACACGCACACGAGCGCCCGTCAGCTGACCATAACTGTAGGCATTTGATGAGGGTTAGTTCAATGAACGAATTTTACGTATCTAAAATATCACAGACTGATATTATGAATAACTTTTGATACTTCATTGAGTTTACCGTGTAATATTAATAATTCTCTAGCAAGTGAAATTATCAACACGAATCTAAGGCTTAGTAACGGGGATGCATTTAAAACAGCGATATTCAATGACGGCGTGTTTAAAAGATTTGAATCATAATATTTACAGTGATAAGAATACAATCGTATCGATAGTGTAACAGCTAGTCGCCAGCTGTACAGCCGTAGCCCAGGAAGCTCCAATCTACTCACCTCATCGTCAAGAATGTACGACTAACGCCATCTACCGGCATTGAACGCAACTAGTATAACAGCAGCCATTATGATCTACTGATGCAATCTACTTAACATATTGAATAGCGCCATCTATCAATATGTAAAGACACTAATAATGTTGTAGTCATTTTAAATGTTAATAACTTGTCCTTTTCTGTGAGTATTCATTTATTAACTTGCAAATATTACTGTAAATCATATTCAATTGTAGAAGTTACATGATTATTGTAATGAGTATGTCAATTTAAGTAAGTGTTACGAATATTTCACAATAATAAAAAGGGCATGTTAGTTTGACTTCCTGTTGGCGGCGGTACTTTTTTTGGCTAGCGCGACTCATGTGAGGAGGGATTCTTTTTGTATTGACGGCTTCATATTTTTTGGGTGTAAATACAATATATTGTAATATAGTGTGTGCTTCTCATTTCCACTTCGGAACACCCATTACAATTCAGAAGTGGGATGGAAGAATTCCACGGCCCATATATGCACGGCTTAGGGAGACGGTCGCCAAGCGTCGACTCTGAAGAAAATGGTGGCCGCCAGGAGGAAAAAAGTCCCGTTTTTTTTTCATCGCAGTCCTCGTTTTGTGAGTTACCCGCCAACAAAAGACCAAGAATAACTCACCTGGACACAGAAGTCATTCCTAAATTCGATCCAGCGAAGAAAAGTGTTAACGTGATTGGATGGCTTCACAAGATAGATCAACTGGGCGACATATATAACTGGGAAGAAAGGGACAGGGTCTTCGTGATGCAAACTCGGCTACGCGGCGCAGCGCGCGACTGGTACGACGACCTGGAAGATTACAGCGCCACGTGGGGCACTTGGAAGGAATAGCTAACCAAGGCGTTTCCACGTACCACCGATTTCGTCGACCGCCTGGAAGAAATGCTGGCACGCCAAAAAGGGAACGAGACCATGACCCGATACTACCATGATAAAATATCTTTAATGAAAAAGTGTGGGCTGGATGGGGAGAACGCAATGTCGTGCCTCATCCGTGGATTGCCGGTTGAACTGCGTGCGAAGAACTGTATTACGGGTTCCTTTCGTCACTCGAAAACTACGGGGCTGACAAAAACAGACGATCCTCCGACCAGAAGCTGATTAAGTCGACTTGGCAACGGGGCTCTGCGGCAGGGAACCCTGCTCCGAAGGTGTGCTATAACTGTCGGCGACCGGGGCACGAAGCCAGGGATGGCCGAGCTGCACCCGCCACACGCTGCCAGGTCTGCCAGCGCGCGGGACACTCTGCCAACACCTGCTGGTATGCGGCTGGGGGGAGTTCACGGGACATGCCGGCGCCACCGCAAAGAAATCAACAGGTACGGCAGGTTTATCATGTTACCACAGAAATTATTTCAGATTTATACCGTAAACAAGTGTATTTAAATGGTTTTGAAGCAATCGGCTATATTGATACTGGCAGTAAGGTAAATATAATCACGATGCAAGCTATCGAAAAATTGCAATCGGTTTCGGTTTAAAGAATTTATTCTCATAAGAACAATACATGAGTTCACTTATAATGAGATACAAAGTAATTGCTTATATCTAAATAAATACATTTTGCCTTCGATGCGTGTTGATGAAGTTATACAAAACAAAATAGTAAGTATGTAAAGTATGTAATTGCTAAACATTTAATATACGGTATGACTACATTTTATAAACGTAATTTCTCAGTTTTAGTTTAAATCTGTTAATGTTATCACAATCTTTTACGTCATTTGGTAGGTCGTTAAACAGCTGTGCTCCTTCGAATAATATGGTTTTTTTACCGTAGTTTGTTCGGGCTTGTCTTCGTTGTAATTTATTTTTATTTCTTAGGTTGTGTGATAATGTTTTTTTATGTAGGTTTAGTTTTGATTGTACGCTATTTGTGGTGATTTTTTTTATTAGAATGCAGGTACCGTACGTGTATAGTTGTTTGAGATTTAATAATTTGGTTTTTTCAAATAGTGTTTTAGTTGGGGTAAAATAGTGATAATGGTATAGTGTTTTTATAATTTTGTTCTGGGTTCGTTGTAAAGGCATTAGAATAGTTTTTGCGGCAGATCCCCATATTTCAATAAGGTACTCGAGATGTGATTTTATTAATGAGTTATAAATAATAGTACGTATTTTCCTAGGGATACAATTTGAGATTTTGCGTAATGATGCTAGTAATGATGTTAATTTTGATTTTACATGTTCGATGTGTAGTTTCCATGTGAGTTTGTCATCTACCCTCAGACCGAGATATTTTTCGTGGCTCGATCTTTTTATTATGTCATTGTTTATAATAAGAGGCGGAAAGTCTGGTAATGGTTTGTTTTTTGCAGTGAAAACCATGTATGTTGTTTTGGACGTATTTATTGTAAGTAAGTTATATTTAAGCCACTCACCGAGTATGTCAAGATCTTTTTGAGCATTTGTTATAATAGTATGGATAGATTTATCGAAATAGAAGAGGCATGTATCGTCCGCGTATAAAGTTAGGTGACCCTTTAATCCTATTTGGTTTATATTATTTATATAGATTAAGAAAAGTAACGGACTTAGAATTGAGCCTTGAGGACAGCCGTATGGTACGTTTTTTATGGAACTAGTGAATTTATCAATTTTAACCACTTGTTGTCTGTTTTGTAAATAAGATGTAAACATTTCTAGGGCTTTATCTGTGACTCCTATGTTGTTTAATTTCTGGAGAAGTTTGGGGTGGCATACGGTGTCGAATGCTTTTTTTAAATCAATAAATACCCCCAATACAACATCCTTTTGATCTATGTGCGTTTTGATTTTAGTAACCAAGTCTACGGTAGCTGTAAGAGTGCTAGATTTCGAACGAAAGCCGTATTGTTCGTCGATTAGGAACTGTTTCTCGAGAAGGTATGCGTTTAGACGGCAGTACAAAACACGCTCAAAAATTTTTGATAATACCGGTAAAACCGACACTGGTCTGTAGTTACCTGGATCCGTTCTACTGCCTGATTTGAAAATAGGGCTAACTTTTGCAATTTTAAGCGTATTCGGAAAAATGCCGCGCATCAGACATTCGTTTATGCAGTTCGTTAATTTCGGAACAATTATATTTTTGAGGCATTTTATCACCTTGGTACTGATACCATCTATCCCTGTACTTGTATTACTATCTAGACCGACAATTATTTTAGAAATTTCGTCCTCAGTGCAAGATGTGAGTTTGCTCAGAGTTACGTCGTGTGAGTGGTTGTGTTCGTACATAAGAGTGTTGCCATCGTTCGCGTGATATATAACGGGTATTTCGTTAGCTAATTCCTGGCCTATTGATGAGAAAAATGAGTTGAATAAATTACATATTGCGTTACCTTCAGTTATAGGTCCTGAGCTCGATATTAGTTTCGGAGGATCACTGCTTTCTTTGATTTTATTTAGTGCTAAGTTATTAATAAGTTCCCACATCTTTTTCGGTTGATTGTTATTGTTGTAGAATAGATCGTAATAGTATTTTTTCTTGTGTGTCTTGATCAGGTTTTTAACTGAGTCTCGTTGTTTGGAAAAGGTTTTCTGTATGTCTTCGTCTTTTGGGTAGGATTTTGTCTGTTGCCATAGGTTGTTACGCAAGTTTATTGAATCAGTAATAGTTCGGTTTATCCAATCGTTTTGAGGTGGATTCAGAATTTTTGTCTTGTCGGTTTTGTTGTTATTTACATGTTTTGTGATAAACTGCTCAAGGTGGTAGTAATCATTTTCTTCATTTATGTAATTATCTGTTAGTGCGTCGCTGTGTAATTTTTCATAATTTATTGCTTTGTATTGCATTTTTTTATTTTTTTGTGGCTTTAGACTTTTATAAACTTTACTTTTTTATTTTTATATTTTTTTTTTTTATTTCCAAATATATTTGTTTATGGTCAGACAAGCATGATTCGATTATGGAGAAATTAAATGAGTGGTTATTTATGTTTGTGCAAACATGATCCAGTATAGATTTCGTAGTCGAGGTTTCACGTGTACTGTATAGGCTATTTATTTTATTCAGTATTTGATATCCGTTTCCCTTGATTTCGTTTAGGTATTTAGTGACGTGATTGTCCGCGTTGAGGAGATCAATGTTAAAGTCACCAAATACAAACGCTCTTCTTCTCTGCTCCAACTGTGCGGAATACGTCGTTAAGAAATCGTTATTGTTTGAATCACCTAGTTTGTAAATCACTCCGATGTTTAGCGATAATTTTTTTATATGTACCCACAAGTAGTGGTTTCCATTTTCGCATAATTCTTCCGTTACGTCATATTTTATTGAATCGTGTATATAAATTGATACCCCTCCACCTTTTCGTGTTTTCCTATAGTTGTAGACATGCTTGTAGTTTGGCAACTGATATAGTTTTGCATCGGCTTCAGAAACAATCCAGGTCTCCGTGAATACTAATAAGTGGGTGGTTTTTGGTATCGCCCTAATAATACATTTGATTTCATCGAGCTTACCAGTTTTGCGAATACTCCGTAAATTAGCATAAAAAAATCTGAGTGATGATGGGTGTAAGGGTATGTCTTCATATTTTTTGATGATTTGATGGCTTAGTTTATCTATGTGTTTTCCGTTGTGTTGTGAACCTCCTTCAAGTTTTTTTGGTTAGAAATAATTGTAGGTTTTCCTTTTAGATATTTAATAATAAGGTTTTTTTCTCCGTCTTCTATACGTTTTTTAAGTTCTTCTTTTAAAGATTGTATATATTGCTTTTGAGTGGGGGTTAGGTCTGAGTAAATTTGTATATTCTCGGGTAGTTTACTTTTTGTCTGGAACAGGTATTTAGGTGTTTCTGTGTTGGTAAAACTTACTTTAATGGGCCGGTTCATGTTTGTGATATATTTTCCCAATCTTGTGGTTTTAATTGGCTTCGGACAGTCCTCATACAGTGTGGTAAGTACTTTGTTTATTTCTTCGTAATCGTACTTTTGTCGTGCGTTGTAGTTCTTGTCACTTTTTTCCGTTATACCCACAATAATGATATTTTTTTCGCGTTCACTTCGATCCTTTAGTTCTAGGATGAGGTTTTCGTGTTGTAAGAGCAGCGATTTATCGGATGTATTCTCGATATTTGTTTGGTTTTTTATTTGGCTAATTTCACTATCTATACGTTTAAGCTTGTCTTCGGTTATTGCGTTGTTGGATTTAATAGTTTTAATTTCGGTATTTATTTCATCAAATTGTTGTTTAAAGTTTTCTGTGTTTGATTTTATCCATTTAATTTCCTGTTTGATCTCACAGATTTCTTCTCGTATTAGGTTCAGATTTTCTTTTTGAGTTTTTCCAAATTCCTCCAGAAACTTCATAATATCTGTGCGAAAATTAGCAAAGTCTGATTTGTAGTCTATTTCTTCGGTGCGCTCTTTTCGTTTTCTCTGACAGATGTTGGTTTGGTATTCATTGTCACCAAATGTAGATAAGTTCGGTACTGATCCGCTACCGCCCTCGCTTCCGCTTGTTAACATGCCACTAGGCGGTGTTTTCTGTCGGCTCATTGCGTTGCCAGACCGCGCGGGTGCGAGTGCAATGCCAATAGTTTTTTCTCTTTACTCTTGAGGCGAGCGTGCCGCGCGCTCACCGGCGGCGCTGCGCGATGTACCACCAGAAGGATAACAACTTTAACACTTTGATCTTAAGGATTAATTTTGATTGTGGTAGATGTACTAGAATTTAATATTTTTGCAATACTAAGCGAAACACGTCTGCTCCCACCAAGCGCGCGAGGCGTAATGCAATCACATGATTGCATTACGCCACATTTGATGGTACTATACATATAGTACCATCAAATGTTGTAATGAGATGATTTGGAGGTTTACTTGTAAACTCTCTAGGGAAAGCGTCCATAGATCTAGTTATAGATAATATAAGTTTACAAACGTGTGCCGAGATAACAAATGCAAACCTCAACGATATAGATTTAATTGTGGGGCAGCCTATTATTAATCACCCGAACTTAAACTTAATTATAACCTGTAAATTTGTGAAATTAATTGCAAATAGTGCGTACGTCTGTCCCTTATCAACCATCCGTCTGTCTAGCCAGGACTTTATGACAAAAGTCCCCCTATTCTTGTTCGACAATATCGAAGTCCTGCCGGGTTCGAGTGCAGAGGTACGCGTCTACACATCATATGATTTGACGCCAAGTGGAATACTTGTTACTCATGCACGCTTGTATTCTATGGGTGATGAATCGTACTATATACCAGAGTTGGTCTTGAAAAATACACCAACATTACAATTACGCTTAATTAATTTAGGTGATTCTTGTTTACAATGGTCCGCGGGCCGACTGATTACGCGCGCAGATACGTTCACGCAAACCGATGTAGCTCTCGTTACTCAAAGTTGTGCCGCTAATAGTACACAGGATCATGTTCAGCCAAACAAGACGTTTGTATTGTCTGACCTTGATATAGGCGAAATGGAAGAAAAACATTCTAAATTATTATTAGATTTACTAAATAGGTATCCCAGTTGTTTTGCTGAATGTAGCAGTGAACTTGGTTGTACGGATTTAATTGAAATGCATATTTCTACCACTTCAGAAACACCTGTGTTTTGTAAGCCCTATCGATTGTCCTACAAAGAAAATGAAATAGTGCAGGAAAAGGTGAATGACCTTTTATCCGCGGGAATAGTGCGAGAATCAAACTCCGAATACGCGAGTCCTGTAATTCTAGTTAAAAAAAGGGGAGGCGACTATCGGTTATGTATCGACTACCGCGCTCTCAACGCACGTACGGTAAAAAATCGATTCCCTCTTCCACAAATTGATGATCAGATCAATCGACTATCGGGAAAAGTGTACTTTACTGTTCTTGATATGGCGCAAAGTTACTATCAAGTTAAAATGGCGGAAAATTCAATTCATAGAACCGCCTTCATCATCGACATCGACTGGACAGTATGAATTTTTAAAAATGCCGTTTGGTTTGACCAACGCGCCGGGTTTTCTCACGATTAATTCGTAAGGCATTAGGGTCCCTAGATAATAAAATAGCTACATATCTTGATGACGTTACTTTGCCCACTGTTACAATAGAAGAAGGTTTAAACCTATTGGACGATGTTTTGAAACTTCTCTCTCGTGCTAATTTAAAACTAAATTTGACAAAGTGCTCTTTTTTGAAAACCAGCGTAAATTACTTGGGTCATGAGGTTACTGAGGGGTCTGTACGTCCGGGGCAAGCAAAGATTACTAGTGTTATTAATTTTAGGCAGCCGCGAAACGTACATGAACTACGTCAATTCATCGGTTTAGCATCGTATTTTCGTAAATTTGTAAGAGGATTCGCTGAAATTGCCCGACCTTTAACCAGCCTAACAAAAAAGGACGTAGCCTGGATGTGGGGTTCTGAACAAGAATATTCTTTTAATCTTTTAAAAACCACGTTGACTGAGCGACCTGTGTTAGCAATTTATGGCCCGCATGCTAAAACGGAAATCCATACAGATGCTAGTAGCTTGGGGTTAGGCGGTATTCTACTTCAATATCAAAATGATGGTGATTTAAAACCTGTTGCTTATTTTAGTCGCGTTACTAGTAGGGAGGAAATGCACTATCATAATTATGAGCTGGAAACTCTCGCCGTGGTTGAATCTCTAAAACGCTTCCGTATTTACGTCACAGGTATCCCAGTTAAGGTCATTACCGATTGTGCAGCATTAAGAACCACACTGACTAAAAAAGATTTGATACCTCGTATAGCCCGATGGTGGCTAACGATCCAGGATTTCGATATTGAAATCGAATATCGCCCTGGCCACCGTATGCAACACGTTGACGCGCTCAGTCGCAACCCGGTTGAAAGCGTTCCTATACTTAGCATTGATGAAGCTGACTGGCGCCTCACGCTACAGTTGCAAGACGATACGGTACAAACTATTATTCGACAAATGAAAGCGGGCACGAATAATCCGGATATAAATAAAAATTATACCATTGTTAACGGATGCCTGTTTCGAAAAACTTTACACGGCGATCGATTCGTAATACCTAAACTTTCAGAGTGGTCATTGCTACAAAAATACCATGACCAAGTTGGGCACATAGGTTTCGAAAAGTGCGAAAAGACATTAAAATCAAAGTTTTGGTTCTCTGGTATGACTCGGTTTATACGAAAATATGTAAATGCCTGCTTACAATGTGCTTATGCTAAGGGAAATTATGGGAAAGTAGAGGGCGAGCTGCATCCCATTGAGAAAGTAGCAAAACCGATGCACACTTTACATTTAGATCATTTGGGCCCATTTTTGAAAACACGGCGTGGTTAATCCTACATACTTGTAATGATTGATTCTTTTACGAAAATTTGTATTTGCTCGAGCTGTTAAAGGCACTGGTTCTATAGAAACTATTCAGAACTTAAAGGAAATAATATCTACTTTTGGCAATCCTCATAGAATAGTTACGGATAGAGGCGTCGCTTTCACTAGTCGGTATTTTAAAGAGTTTTCTATACAAAAACAGTTCAAGCATGTATTAAATGCAATTGCTTGTCCACGATGAAACGGTCAGGTCGAACGAGTAAACAGAACCATTGTAAACGGCCTAAACACTACCGCTGAAAGTGAATGCACATGGGATGAAAAACTTTCAGATGTAGTTCGGGGTATAAATAACAGTCCTCATGCTGTTACAGGATTCTCTCCCTTTAGTCTTATGTTTTCGCATGACAATGCGTTATTACCTGCTTATCTTGTAAATGTTGGTACAAACATTGACCCTCAAAAGCAGTTACTTGAACGTAGACGCAATGCAAAGTTGCGCATTGATAATAATATGGCAATTATGAAAGGTCGGTATGATAAGAGGCATAACAACTTTAAACTTGATACAGATTAGTGTATGTACTCATTGTAGAACAAAATCTAATTGAGACCCAAACAAATTATAATTGCTGAACTGGGTGATACAGATAATCTGTGTGTATATCTGTCCCGCTATACTGTGTGATACAGCGGATAGGTCTGTGAGAATACCTATCCTGCTATCAAAGAGAATTAAACTGCTATACTGTGTGATAACCTATCCTGCTATACTGTGTGATATGGCAGAAAGGACTGTGTGAATATCTAACATGCTATACTGTGTGATACAGCAGATAGGTCTGTGTGAATACCTATCCTGCTATACTGTGTGATATGGCAGATAGGTCTGTGTGAATATTTATCCCACTTTACTGTGTGATATAGCAGATAGGTCTGTGTGAATATCTGTCCTGTTCTACTGAGTGATACTATAGATAAATCTGTGTGATTATGTATCGAGTTCTAATTGCTGTTAGATCTGAGTGAATGGCTTTCCAATTATGCTTTGTGAAATTTCAGACAGATCTGAGTGCACTTCGCTGTGTGCCATTTGAAGTGTCTATTAGATCTATGTTAACAGCTGAACGTTAATACATAGATATGTTATAAAAACTCGAATGTGTCATAAAGAAAAAAAAAACACATTTCATAATTATGTATATCCAAAATATACTGTGGGCTGTCTTGTTTCCAGGTGCTGCCAAAAATGGACTCTGGTGCCACTACTTCTGCTGAAGGAGCTGGAGCTCAACGCCGTGGAGGACCACGACAATAGCAGGATGGCCGAGTGTAACAGCTAGTCGCCAGCTGTACAGCCGTAGCCCAGGAAGCTCCAATCTACTCACCTCATCGTCAAGAATGTACGACTAACGCCATCTACCGGCATTGAACGCAACTAGTATAACAGCAGCCATTATGATCTACTGATGCAATCTACTTAACATATTTAATAGCGCCATCTATCAATATGTAAAGACACTAATAATGTTGTAGTCATTTTAAATGTTAATAACTTGTCCTTTTCTCTGAGTATTCATTTATTAACTTGCAAATATTACTGTAAATCATATTCAATTGTAGAAGTTACATGATTATTGTAATGAGTATGTCAATTTAAGTAAGTGTTACGAATATTTCACAATAATAAAAAGGGCATGTTAGTTTGACTTCCTGTTGGCGGCGGTACTTTTTTTGGCTAGCGCGACTCATGTGAGGAGAGATTCTTTTTGTATTGACGGCTTCATATTTTTTGGGTGTAAATACAATATATTGTAATATAGTGTGTGCTTCTCATTTCCACTTCGGAACACCCATTACAATAGGAAGGAGTAGGTACTTACAGAACTGGATTATTTACGCTTTACACTTAGGTTATTAATTTGCACTATTTCTGCGATCCACTTTCATTAAAGTTTCAAAATGTTCTATGCACTTATTTGCACGCTTTCTTAAATTATATTTCAATTTTGTAAGCACTTCAGTATCACTTTTCACCGTCACAAATGCTTGTTCAATTTTTGTTTTTAGTTTCTGGTTGTACATGCCAACACACGTGAAGGTACTCTCGTCCGTCCAAAGAATGTTTTGTTGCCAGTTCTCCAACAACCACCTACTGAATTCCAGTCGTGGCAAGTTGTCAGCCGGCGTTAGGTCTAGACACCGTCGAAGATGGAACGGGTGTTCACCATCAGCATGCAACGTTCGCCACACGTACCTACATGTGGCTGCAGTCGAACTGGGGTGCTTCTTCTCTCGAGCTGTCCTCTGGATATTCGTCGAAATGGTCGAGAATACGCTCTTGCAGACGAGTAGTCCGCACATTCGTCCCTCTGTCCAAAGCCGTATTAGGAAGGAACGTCCCAGTCCCTCAGTCGCTGAATTGCAACCAGCATCGTCCTGGCGCTCACACTGCAGCCAAGACGGTCATTGAACTCCCGACAAGCTAACGCGACATTATCAAGACAGCGAGCCAGGGTCCTAACCATCTCCGTGTATTGTATGTTGGCATACCGGAAAGCCATCGCGCGCGGAAACAAAAATGTCACGAAAGGAAATAAAAGGACATCCACACTACGTCACTATCGGCGGATGACTAAATGTTAGGTTAAAAGCGCGCGCGCGGTTGCGGCGGCGTGTGTGTCGGCATTTCGCATAAACGTCAAAGAGGTTGCCGACAAATGCTTTATATCTTTGCAATAAGTTCTAAATTTCTTCAAATTAAATAATTTTATTGTATGTGCCCTACACACTCTGATGACCAACTAAGTTTGGTCGTGCATTCAAATAAGCCTTACTCATTGGAGATAAAGTTGGAATTCCTTTAAATTACCTATTTATTTGTAAAATGCATTGATATTGTTTACGTGTGTGTATAATGGTGCTCCCACATTGCCGTTATAAAATGTTTAATAACGTTAGTAAACATTTGTTAGCAAACATTTAATCACAAATAAATTTTCATGTTAGAAAATGTTTAGTAATGTTAGTAAACATTTTATAACAAAACAAATTATATAAGATTTTAAACTATCATGGTCACTAACATTATTACTTAGAGAGGAAACGGGATATTTACCATGTTTACTATTTTTGACGAGTTCCCGATATTTCGGCGCTGTTGCAAGCACCATGATCACGGATAAACTGAAGTTATTGCGGGTGGGTGTTTATGAGCAGACAAATCGGTCTACCCTCTTTCTTGTTCGTTTTTTGCACTCAGTACCGCTACCACTGTCACTCGCAACTCGATTCTGTTCCCGACATACGAAACTCACTGTGTCCGCTCGCGAACTTTTTTCCGCACTTTTTCGCTTTTTACATAGCTGGACCACTGGATTCCAAGCTCTCGACAGTTGAAACCCATCTTCCCGGTTGAAGTTCCTATATTTGGTAATCTCAATGGCTTCTCTAACCAGTCTAGGAATATAGTGGCGTTCTGTCGAGATGACCTGAGGGTTATGTAACTCAATCCAGTGGTTCGATCCTGATTCCAGGAGATGTTGAGCAATGGCCGATTTTTGGGTGTCGTTGTTCTTCACCGCCCTGATATGTTCCGATATTCGACAAGCTACCGTACGTTTCGTCTGACCGATATAAGACTTGCCGCAACTGCAGTCTACTTTATAAACACCGGGCTTTTCCAGTGGAAATTTGTCTTTCGGCGAACGCAGCATCTGAGACACTTTTTTGAAAGGAGTGAAGATAGTCTTTACGGCGTATAAAACGCGGCGTGTTAAAACAAATTATAACAAAATAAAACATGTGTTATCTTTTGTTTGTAAACATTTTATAAGGGTGATGGCGGGATTGGCGGTGCGGTGCGGTGGGGGTTAGAGTACGCAGGACGCTGCGCGTGGTGTCTCGCTTGTCAGTCCCTTTGTGTCAGCGTGCATCGCTGTGCGTGTGTACTAGTGGTTGCGCGTGCGCCAAGCAATAAAATATGTCCGGTAATTGGAATAACGATGATGTTTACAAACTGATAGAAAAGTTACAAGCAAGAGAAGTACTATGGAACACGATGTCAGAGAGCTACAAAGACCGAAATAAAAAACACGATGCTTGGATGGAAATTGCCAGTGAATTTAATATGGATAAAAAAGTAATAGAAAAAAAGATTCGATCACTCGTAGGTCAATTTAACCGAGAATGTAAATCTAATAAATCTGGTGCAGGAGCTAATGAGTCAAGTAAATGGTTTGCATTTAAAAAACTCATGTTCCTTAAAGGCAAAAATATTCCAAGTTTAACTGTCGATGGAGGGTTGCAGGTGAGTTTTATTTTAACGTCTTTTAATAATATTTAGATGCCCAGTCCAAAAACCCTTCATTTGAAAAATATTCTGCGAATTCTTTTCTTATTTCTTTCCCATCATCTGTCAGGGATTCACATGCTTCAAGTGGTGTTAATTGCTGCTGTTCTAATCTCCATTGTCCATCGATACGTGTACCAGTTACTATGTCATCTCCATCATAGTATTGAGATGGAGCGTAAATCATGCTCGATTCAGTTTTTCTTATAAAATTATGCAGTAGCACGCATGTCATAATTAAAGTAGTAGTTTTTTCTGGATCTAATAATATTGTAGTTCGTAAAACTCTAAATCTGGCTGACAAAATCCCAAATGCGTTCTCTACTGTTCTCCTCGCACGACTCAGTCTATAACTGAAGATTCTTTCCTTAGAATTGCTATCCTGTGGTCCTGGAAAAGGTTTTAATAAGTGTTTTTCTAAAGGGAACGCATCATCTGTTACGAACACATAAGGAACAGGTTTGTTTCTGCCTGGTAGTGAGCTGTCACTGGGTATTTTCAAACTATTGTCGTTAATTTTATTTCGAAATTTTGTGTTTGCGAAAACTCCGCCATCACTTATGCGTCCTTGGCAGCCAATATTCACGTACAGAAAGTTGTATTCTGCGTCCACTATCGCTAAAAGTACAACGCTGTAAAATCCTTTATAGTTGTAATATTCACTGCCGCTATCAATTGGCTTTTGTATGGCTACGTGCTTTCCATCGATACTTCCTAAGCAATTTGGGAAATTCCATTTTTCTTCAAATGAATTTGCCACGTGTAGCCACTCTTGAGGTGTTGTTGGTATCTGGAACAAAAATAGAAGATTAAGAAATAGGCGCGAAAAATAAATTTATAACTCGTTATTCTAACAAATTTTATTGGATATTTTTATTAAGTATGAAATATTAATAGAATACACTATAAAAAAATATGATTTCAGTTAAGGGTTGTTAAGTAATAGAAAAAGAAAATCGCGGTTATAGATTTTTTTACAATTTTAGCTAATTTGACGCGCCTATAACTTGAAATTATCGTTTAATTCTATTCTTTCAGGGTAACGAAGAAAACAGAATTGCTTCAGAAAACACTCTCAGTTTGAACGAAACAGGAAATACTGTCACTGATGAAACTACGGGCACGCCTTTCGCCACCCCAAAACCATTTCGGAAAAGAAGACGGCCTGAAGTAGAACAAGATCCAACACAACAAGAAGCTGTAAATATTTTACAAAGAATGTACGAATCTAGAAAAAGCAGGGATGAAAATGACGCATTTGGAGAGTATGTCTCGATGAAACTGAAACAAATAAAAAACAGTCATGCTAAGAATACTGCTCAACATCACATTAACAATATTTTGTACAATGCGACAATGGGACAATATGATTTTCCAACAACCTTTACAGACCCAACCGCTAGTAGTTCCTGGGGATACAACTCTGAACCAAATCTATCCACTTTTTCGGAAAATAATGCTGACTGTAGCTCGAGAGGATACTACACCGCACCGAGTCCCTCGGCTTCATTTGAAACCAGTTCTTCGGATAACTCCAGGACACATACTCGTACCAGCGCAAGAACACAGAGTCCGTCTAATTTATCGGAATCAAGCCAAGATTCGACCCAATCATTAAACGATTTGTTGGAATCAATCAAAAATTAAAAAATACATGTTTGGTTTGTTAATTATTAAAAAAATTATTAGTAAGGTAAGGTAGGTACCTACCTAAAGTATGATTAGATTAGATCATATTAAAAGTAAATAAAAAAATAATTAAAAATGTTGTTTGACTTACCTGTATGTATTCCTTTAAAACCTCATTGAGAGCCTCGCACACTTCTGGTACGATAATAGATATCACTTGGTCTGACAACTTGAACACATTTCCAAGACTTTTATAACTGCTACCAGTTGCCAAAAATCTTAACGTTACCGCAAGTCTTTCCGTCACACTTACAGATTTTCTAAATGTAGTGTCTCGTTTGCCTATTTTTGCCCCAATTAAATTTTGTAGATATTCAAATTCGGAACTGTTCATTCTTATAAAATCTTTTAAGCAACCGTCAATACCCAAATCCATGAGATAGTCTGTGGCACTATATTTTCCTCTAGCTTTTAGCGTTTGGCGCATCCAATAAGAGCGCTTTTTCTTCTTTTTTAAACAAAAAATAAAAGCTATTCCAATGAGCAAATCTTCTTCCATTTTCGTGTAGACGTCCTCGGCCCTCAGAAGGCGAAACCAAACTGCGAGCCAATACTAGATGTTATAAAATGTTTAAACATTTTCCATCAATGTAGGAGCACTTATAACATGTAACAGTTTCTAACAAAGTGCAACAATTGTTAACATTTGTTAGTAAATGTTTTGGTGTTATAAAATGTTTACAAACATTTTATAACGGCAATGTGGGAGCACCATAACGAGCTATGAGCGAACTACAAGTAATGTCGTGCGTTCTAGTAACCTTTATTGCTCTGAGTTAAGGTTTCAATTTCCTTGAATTAAGGATTGTATTAATTTGTCATGATACTGTGTTTCTAATTTAAGTTATTTAAAAGATTTATAACACCTATTTTTTATGACGGAAATCGATTCAGAAGCCGATTCTGAACAAACTATTTTCAGGATGTGCGTTAATTAAGTTACAGGTTGTATACTTACAGTAATAGATGCATTTACCAAGTTTACATGGCTATTTCCTACCAAGTCCACATCAAGTGCAGAAGTACTAAACAAATTGAGGATTCACCAACAAACCTTTGGTAACCCAACCAGCATCGTAACGGACAGAGGTACCGCATTTACTAGTGGAGATTTTGGAGAGTACTGTAAAGAAGAATTTATTCAGCATGTCAAGATTACAACAGGTGTGCCTCGTGGAAACGGACAAGTGGAGAGAGTTCATCGCATCTTGATTCCAATGCTAACCAAGCTATGTATAGAAGACCAATCACAGTGGTATAGACATGTTGGGCGGGTCCAGCGAGCACTAAACAGTACTTACCAAAGATCAATAGATGCTTCACCATTTCAATTACTCACCGGTACAAAGATGAGATGTAAAGAAGACGTAGAGGTAATGAATCTTTTGCATCAAGAAATCATTAATACATATGACGAAGAAAGAGAAAATTTAAGATTAAAGGCTAAACAGCAGATTCAGAAGGTGCAAGATGAAAATAAGAAAACATTTAATGAAAAGAGGAAACCTAGTTCCACCTATGAGTTGGATGACTTAGTTGCCATCAAGCGAACTCAGTTTGGCCCAGGACTTAAAGTTAAACCTAAGTATTTCGGACCGTATAGGATTATCAAAGTTAAAAGAAATGATAGGTATGAGGTGCAGAAGGTGTATGACACCACGGAAGGGCCAAATAAGACATCCAGTTCTGCAGACAATATGAAGAGGTGGCCAGGTAAGGATGACTGAATGTTTGATGTTGTGTGTGTATGATGGCGTGGGTAATAATACTGCTCAGTATTCTTGCAACTACTAAGTTATGTGTTTCAATTACCGCGCTGTTGTTATAGACTATTTTGTTAGGACATTGTTATTTGTAATGTTTAAAAATAAAACTATGTTGGTTAAGTTATAACAAACTATGTGTTATGCCATGTTGTTTAAGATAATGTAAACAAGTATGTACCTATTAATTAGTTAATAATTAGTTTCCATAGTAACCTGTGTCTTAAGTTCTAAATAAAGAAATCTAGATGTTTAGTTGTAAGATTTAAAACTGATAGTTACTTTCCTATTTAAAGAGTGTTAAATAGTTGTACAATGTTGTCTTAGTCAATTAGTAATTCTGCTTGGTCTAAGTTAAGATTGTAAGTCATTGTATGCATAAAAAGGAGGTATATCTGAGGGCAGATATGAGTGCAGGACGGCCGAATGTAGGATGTGCGGACATAGAACGTAAGGATCATCATCATCATCATCATTTCAGCCGAAAGACGTCCACTGCTGGACATAGGCCTCCCCCAAGTGTCGCCACATTGACCGGTCCCGTGCGACTCGCATCCAGCGGATCCCTGCAGCCTTCACCAGGTCATCGGTCCACCTAGTGGGAGGCCTTCCAACGCAGCGTCTTCCGGTTCGCGGTCGCCACTCCAGAACTTTTCGGCCCCATCGGCCATCCGTTCTGCGAGCAATGTGCCCTGCCCACTGCCACTTCAGTTTGGCTATTCTTCGGGCTACGTCGGTTACCTTGGTTCTCTTGCGGATGTCCTCATTTCTGATTTTATCACGCAAAGAAAGTCCGAGCATAGCCCTCTCCATTGCCCTTTGGGTGACTTTAAGCCTTCTGATAAGGCCCATTGTGAGCGACCATGTTTCGGTCCCGTAAGTAATCACTGGCAACACACACTGGTCATAGACTTTCGTCTTGAGACACTGCGGTAAGTTGGACGAGAAGATACCACGCAACTTCCCGAACGCTGCCCAGCCGAGTCGGATTCGACGATTGACCTCTTTCTCGAAGTTAGACCTACCTAACTCGATCGTTTGTCCAAGGTAGACATAATCGTCCACAACTTCGAGTGTAGAGTCTCCGATTTTGATAGGAGTGGGTGTTACATGGTTATTCAACATGATTTCGGTTTTGTCCATGTTCATTTTAAGACCCACTCTTTCGGAAGCTCTACTAAGGTCATCGAGCATTGTACTGAGGTCCTCCATGGTCTCAGCCATGACCACTATATCGTCGGCAAATCGAAGGTGAGAAATGTACTCGCCATTGACGTTGATGCCTAGCCCTCTCCAGTCCAGAACCTTGAAGATATCCTCCAGTGCAGCGGTGAACAGTTTCGGAGATATGACGTCTCCCTGTCTCACACCTCGCTGCAGAAGAATAGGTTCCGAGGTCTGGTCCTGAAGTCGGACTGACATAGTGGCGTTTTTGTACAAACACTTCAGCACCTCGATGTACCGATAGTCGATTTGGCACCGTTGGAGAGACTGCAGTACAGCCCAAGTCTCGATCGAATCGAAGGCTTTCTCGTAGTCCACAAACGCTAAGCAGAGAGGCAGGTTATACTCTTCGGTCTTCTGTATAACCTGCCGCAGCGTATGTATGTGGTCTACGGACGTACGGATAATGTAATGTAAAGTAAGAATGCAGGAAATGGAATGTTAAGGTGCGAGTGAGAGGGGAAGCGAGGAAAGAGAGAGAGAATAGAAGATGGCGGCGTGAGTGTGGTGTGTGAAAGACGGAAGACGAGTGTTATAATTTAAATTAAGAAATAAACTAGAACCAGTGCTATTTTGTGTAAAGTGCTGAAAGAAAAGACTGAAATAAAAACACCGTTAGTTTACAAGCAAATTACGTTAGCTGCGATCGGAGGATTTAAAAAAAACCAAAAATGATTTAACTAAATTTATTTTAAAGTAAAAGAATTACATTGATTATATTAAATCTAAAATTAGCCTACGTGCCTATTCGAAGTATGAATATGGAATGGAATTTTACAGTTTTACAATAATTGAGTAATCTAGGTCTGTGCGACAGAAAGTGCTATCTCAG
Organism: Noctua fimbriata; assembly: GCA_905163415.1. NCBI lineage: Eukaryota > Metazoa > Arthropoda > Insecta > Lepidoptera > Noctuidae > Noctua > Noctua fimbriata. The sequence continues at coordinate 3,556,163 of LR990929.1, read as the reverse complement.
CTCGCCGTTTCCGTTGTTCGTTTAATTGCAGCGTATGTTTCTACAATAAAATTATTGAGTGCTGAGTTGGCGATTCCCCTTATGCAGCTGCGTGTAACATCTCCACCCGCAGATCAGAAACTATTTTAGAACTTTGAGAGAAAATGTTTCTGGGACTTTTCCTCTGGGCGCGCGATCCTCTTCTCTTATTTCAGGTTCTTCGTAAGTATGTCCCTTGGTGTTGGAAGTTTCGCAGCGTTTGCAAAACCATTTATTGCGATAGCCCAGTATAGCAATGATAAGTGCGCCTGCACCTAATAATGCAATGTAGAAGGGTATGGTCGTATGATATATGACATCTGATTGCAGTTGGTTAAGCTGTATCGGCTGACTCGTCATGACATGGTTCTGGATACTGTGTAGTCCTCTTAAGTCGATTGAACTGAGATGAACTTGAGTTAAGGCAGCATGCGGTGTGTCCACGTCGTTGTAGGGAATGTTCATTAGTTTCAAAGGCTGCCCTTGTATTACATCGTTGTCATTGATTATAGTTAGTTCCTTTGTACGGAGATAACAATTGATAGGTATAGTGGCGAGGTAGCTTCCCTGTAGCGTATTGAAGTCTTCTCTCCCACAGACTGATTGCACTTGCGTTGGATTTGGGAATGATATGACGTAATGCTGGTCATCTAGTTTTTCCATCGCTTCTTTTTCCAAAAATACTGTTTTAAATTGGCAGGAACTCTTGAGTGCTTGGTTCATGATAAGTTCTTGTATGCAGTCAGTTTTTGTTCGTATTTGATGGGTTATTTCCTTTTCACAGAGATACCAGTTATTAAACTTCGAGCATTCTGCTTCTATGTACACGAAAGAGTTTCCATTAGTTGCTATAAAGGGATAGGTAGGGATAAGGGCTTGAAGATTTTTATTGGGTACTATAGATAACTTATATAAATCATAAATGATTTTTGATAGCGTTTTCATAATTTAAGGCATCTGTGTAATCTAGATTTCCGGTTATGCTTTTAACTACCGATCCGAGACCGTCTACTAGACCTCTCTTTACACGACCGGGCTCTAAAGATTTTAGCTGATTAGATACTTTGCCAATTTTGTTAGTAAGATAACTAATTTGGAACTCAAACAGTGTATAAGTGTCATTACTAAGCCGACTTTTGTATTCTGATATCTGATACTGTAGTGTTGTAATTTGATTTTCAATGTCCCTTAGATTCACGTACTGAAGAAATGTATGATGATGAGTCGTCATTCTCGTCGATCCAAGTTTATAAGGTAGTAAGCCGGGTCCATTGGCCAAGCTTTCAAGTTTTATCTCCGACGCGGCCGTCTCGCGAAGTACCAGCAATAATAGAATCCTGCAACAAGTTAGGTTCCTTAGGGCCTCTTTTTAATCTATTTTTGGCTACAGGGCCACGTTTTTTGGATGTGTAAACGTGTATGGGTAAATCGGCCAGAATGGTATCTTGGGTATTCGCGGTGCTGTTTTTTGGCGACTTGCAGAAGGGTTCTTAATGAATACCTGTTGTTGAGGAACGTATTCTATTTCAGGTTCGCGGTTCTTATTTCTATTTCCTATCAATGCAGTACGATTTAATAAAGAAGTTTCGTTTATGATATTATAAACTTCCTTCATTTGTGCCCTATGGTTGTGAACGTACTGTTGTAATGCTTGTTGCGTAAAATCGATGTCTAGAATGTCGCGGGGGTCAAAGTGACCAGTTAATAAATCGAATGGTCTGCATCTAGTAAAGCTATGTATTGAAGAATTATAACCAATTATAGCATAAGGCATAAGATTTACGATGGGCTCCTCTTTGTGCTTTAGTTTTAATATTCTTATATGTTCAAGGAGAGTTGAGTGGAACCTTTCTATGTTACCGTTATCGTTAGGCGAATGCGGTAAAACTCTATGATGGTTTATCTTATGAAGGCGTGTGAATTCTAAGAAAAGTTGGTTGGTAAATTCTGTTCCGTTATCAGTTACTATAGTTAAGGGAACTCCGTGGTGGGTGCAATATTGTAATAATGATTGAAGTATGCTAATGCCCGTACCATCTCGGAGATGGTATGCTTGTCCGTATTTAGTAAAAACATCTATAAATGTCACATACTTTTCATTATGAACAGTGAATAAATCCATGTGAACTATCTCGAATGGTTTTGTTGCCGGGGGTACAATATTAAACTGGGGTTTAACAGGTCACCGGTCATATTTAGCTTGCCCACAAATAATGCATTCATTAATGAATTTAGTTATTTGATCCTTCATTTTGGGCCAGTAATACTTTCTTGAAAGGGCTAAATAACATTCAGTAATTCCTCGGTGATTAGTTTTGCCATCATGGTAGTGTTGAATTATCTCCTGCTGACGTAGATAATCTTTAACGTTTTCTAATTCTATCTTAGCTAGTACTAAGTTCATAGATGAACTCTTAAACTTTTCTTGTATGACTGGTATGATGGTATACATGGCGAGAGGTGGATTTATTAAGATACCGGTTTTTACTTTCGGGTTCGCATACTCTTTGAGGGCATTAACTACATCTTGTTCTAATTTAGATGATGATATTTGGATTGCTATACGCGTGTGGGTATCAAATGGTTTAGTAATTACTGGTTTTCGTTTAACATCTTCCACTACAGTGAGGCATAATTGTCTATGAAATCTGTTAAGAGGTTCGTCTGTGATTGGGACTTCTAATATAGGATTTTCGAGGCTGGTGTGAACGGTTGCAGTGGATGAATTCGTGGATGGCGGGTTTTCTGATGGGTTAGGCATCAATGAACATAATTCGTCTATTATGGTGTTAATATCCTCATTGTGAATCTCCACCCGAGATAAGGCATCAGCGTTTGTATTTGATTTGCCTTTCTTATAGATAACGGTGAAATCATATTCACTAAGTTTCAGCCTCCATCTAGTTAATCGCGAATTGGGTTCTTTAAGGTTCATCATCCACTGTAGAGGTTTATGATCCGTCAGTACTTTAAATTTACGACCAAACAAGTAAGGTCTAAAATACTTGGTGGCCCAAACTATAGCAAGAAGTTCCTTTTCTATGGTGCTATAGTTAAGTTCACTTTCATTTAGGGTTCGGGATGCAAAACACACAGGTTTGTCGGAACCTACAGGTCCTTGAGATAGAACGGCACCAATTGCAACGTTCGAAGCATCTGTCGTCAATATGAACTCCTTATTAAAATCGGGATACTGTAGTATGGGGTCATTTGTTAAGAGAGTTTTGCACTTTTCAAAACTGTTAATGTAGTCGGAGTCTAATATCACTTTTCTACCTTTTTTCAAACATGCTGTGAGAGGTTTCGTAATTTTTGCAAAATCCGGGATAAATTTACGATAGTAACCTACAAGGCCTAAAAATTGCTTAATTTCTTTTGGAGTTTTTGGAATGGGGTATTTTTCTATGGCTGTAATTTTATCTGGATTGGGTTTTATTCCTTCACTACTTATAATGTGTCCAAGATAACCAGTTTCATGCTTTAAGAACTCGGATTTATCCATTTGGATCTTAAAGTTCGATTCCCTAAGTCTATTGAAAACTTTCTCGAGATTCGTCATATGCTCTTGTAGTGACGTGGAAAAAACGATGATATCATCAAGGTAGACCAGGCATATGTCATTCTGGAGACCTCTGAGGACATTGTCCATCACTCTTTGAAATGTGGATGGTGAATTCTTAAGTCCCATGGGCATTCGAAGAAACTCGAAATGTCCATGCTCGACATTGAAAGCTGTTTTTTGAATATCCTGAGGGTCCATTTCCACCTGGTAGAAGCCGCTAGCCAGGTCTAGAGTGGTGAAGTACTGGCACCTACCTAGTTTGTCAAGAACATCGCTAATGTTCGGAATGGGATATTTGTCGTTGATAGTTTTTTCATTGACATTCCTAAAGTCGACTACTAAACGCCATTTTTGTTTGCCTGAGGCATCCATTTTCTTGGGGACCACCCAAATGGGTGAACTCCATGCTGAGTCTGAAGGCTTTATTATTCCCTGATCTAACATTTTTGAAATCTGTTCCCTAACCTCCTGGCGATGGATGAATAGGTATCTATAACTTTTTGTATAAACCGGGACTTCATCTGTAGTCTTAATGCGATGTTTTATTTGATTAGTAAAAGTTAGTGCTTCGCCTTCGATGTAGAACACGTCAGCATATTTCGAGCAAAGAGCTATAAGGTTGACTTTTTCTTCCTCGTTTAAATGATCTGTTCGTAATCGCGCCGTAACCTCTTGAACTCGCTTGGTACAATGTTCGGTACGCATGCACTCGATATTAAATAAACTCGCGTGCACTGGTCGGTCAAGTGATAATACAATATCATTCGGGCTCGTATTTTCTATTTCCAAGTAGCCGCGATTATTGTCCACGATAGTAAGGCACTCGCGTACAGTACAATTACATATAGTCTGTTCACTTACTAATGCCGCACCGTTTGGAGAGTCGATCGGTATTCTAACTAATTTTGAAGATTGAGCAGGTATGATGTCTTCATACAAGTTAACATTATAGGAATTATACATACGGATGGGATTGGATGATGTGCGCGTTATTAACCTCTGATCTTTTAGGTCTATCTTAGACTCCCATTTAGTTAGCAAATCTAAACCAATTAAACCATCGAAATAATCATGAAAACGGTATATAAATAACTTGATAAACTCTGGATCGTTAAATTCTGCAAAGCAAGGTAAATTTATAGAATAATTATTTCTACTAACCGCGTGTACATTGGTAACTTCATCATTTTTCATCATTTCAGCCGAAAGACGTCCACTGCTGGACATAGGCCTCCCCCAAGAAGGGGGGGTTTTGCCATAATCGCCACGCTTGGCAGGCGGGTTGGCGATCGCAGTATGGTGTTATAAAACACAGAGAACGCTGCTGCCCATTCTCTGGTAAGTCCCTTAGTCGCCTCTTACGACACCCACGGGAAGATATGGGATGGTGCTATTCTTTACGTCCGGACACCATACAGAACGGTAACTTCAAACGGGTCATAATTTAAGGGAAAATTTGGGAAATATTTTTCTACAGCCTCCGGGCTTATAAAAGATTGATTCGCGCCAGTATCAATTAGTAATTTTAGAGGTGGTTCTGCTATTAGTATATACGGCAATTGACGCTGAGTTTGGAGATTTAATTCTATTTTAACTTTTTTGATTTCTGATCCTCCTGAAAATCCTGACTTGGACCTGCCTGAGGTTCAGACGAATCTGCCATATTCCCTTGAACACTTAAATCGCTTAAAGTCGGATCATAGTTGCACTCTAATGCAGCGAACGGACTATAATCGTAGTAAGTATTATCGTAATTAAAACAGACCGGCTCGTAATAGTACTCCGTCGGGTAATATGAGCTATCGTATGACGCGCACTCATTCATGTTCATCTCTCGATGTTTAAAATAATTAGTTGGTGGCGGATTGCCTGAATTTTGCCAATTATGACCAGATAACATGGGTCTAGGAGTAAAAGGTTGTACTCCACTCATAGGTTTAGGACCTTGATTTTGATTTTGCACCGGATTGTTTCTAGGGGGCAAACGGAACATGTTACTTTGAGCGTTATAAGTTTGAGGTACCGCACGGAATATTTGCTGTGTACGATTAGGCATGCGATTTTGTGACTGCTGATTAATAAAGTTGGGATTAAATCTAAACGGTTGTGGCGGTGGTAGTTGGTTGGGTCTAATTCCTATGGGATTGGGCCAGTTGGGAATTGGTACTGCGAAATTATTATTACGTGGAGGGACTGGATTGGTATTTGTATGAGGTGTTGCAGGGTTAGAATTTTTTTGCGTAGTGGATTTTGAGACCTCACTACGTTCCTGTAAATACATAACGTTAAGTTCTTCCTGTACATATTCAAGGGCTTTTTCGATGGTATCGGGACGCATGCACCGTATGCGGGACCCTAATGGTTCCTTTAATCCTTTAACAAAAGCCTGCATAGTAACTTTTTTGTACAGTGTACGTTTCGCTTCAACTGTGGTAGAAATTTGTTCGTGTAATGTTACATACGTCATCATCGTACTAAACAAAGTTTGGCATTCCTCATAAAATTCCTGAGGTGTTTTATTTCCCTGCGTAGCTAAAGAAAGGTCTCTATACAAAGCCGTTTCATCCCGTTGATCGGAAAAGTTATTGATTAAGGCCGTTCTAATCCCTAGCCAACTTTCAGGTATGCCGTTGGAATTGATGGTACAAGCGGCAGAGCCTTTTATTTTATTTAAGATGCCATTTAATAAGCATAAGTTGTTTAACTCGCTACCTGGGGCATTACTAACGTACTGAGTCACTATTTGATCGCATATTCTAACAAACCTAGTCAATACATTTGGGTTCCCATCGAACTCCGGGACCATACGAAGGGTCTTGAAAATTGTATCGGGGTCGTGGGCCATATTTAAACTATTTATACTACTATTTAAATTATCTTCTCTATCACTATTTAAATCTCTACTGTTATCTATAGCACTCCAGCGAGCCGTACGTGATGAGGGCTCCTGGGAGTTAGAATTTTTCGGGTGAAAAATCTTGGAAGTTGGGTGGTACTAGGACTAAATAGGAAGCAACACAGGAACAATTCAAGTGTACTTACAACAATTTCATCTCTGGTTCTCTTGTGAATCGAAGTCTGGATTCTCCTTCCGGAACTGCAGCTGGACCGTAGATTCGGATATTCGGCGCCGGGGCTCGATAGCCACCCAGGCGATTCGCGTACGCGGATGTCGATATTAGAGATCCCTAAGCTCGCGAACCGGCCCGCGAATATCCTACCGACTGCGCCAATTACGTTAGCTGCGATCGGAGGATTTAAAAAAAACCAAAAATGATTTAACTAAATTTATTTTAAAGTAAAAGAATTACATTGATTATATTAAATCTAAAATTAGCCTACGTGCCTATTCGAAGTATGAATATGGAATGGAATTTTACAGTTTTACAATAATTGAGTAATCTAGGTCTGTGCGACAGAAAGTGCTATCTCAGCTCGCCGTTTCCGTTGTTCGTTTAATTGCAGCGTATGTTTCTACAATAAAATTATTGAGTGCTGAGTTGGCGATTCCCCTTATGCAGCTGCGTGTAACAAGCACGTGATTTATTTGCTGCGACCCCACACAATAATATTTTATCTACAATAATATTTTACCTGATCTACAATCAGGGTTTAGGAAACAGCCCAGTACATCTACTGCTTTACTGGATGTTACTGACAACATATCTGCCCAGGATAAGGGAATGTGCACAATACTAACCAGTATTGTGCACATTCCCTTCTGTCAAGTGGCTGATCCCGAGTGTGATCTGTACCTCTGTCTTGAGACTTGACATCTGTAAATCCAAAAACAAAGGTCTCTTTTCATTTTACATATATAGCACTTTTTGTATAAATTTTTAAACTAGCTTCTTTTTTATATGTTATGCTCTTCGTGTATCTACGTTTGTATAATTTTGCTCCGTTTTCCGTCGGACATGTAATATTTTGCCGTTATTATGTACCCACAGAATTGCCAAAACTTGCAAATTTTTATTATTAGTTCATCCCGCTCGGCTGCTTGCAGCGTATTGAGCGACGAAGTGCACGGATTCTAGTCGACTGCAATTAGGCAATAAGGTGGAACGAAGTTTATAGTGGTCGGATTTTCATGGGACTTTTTTTATTGAGTTCCTAGAGGAGTGGAGAAATAAGTTAAAACAAAAAGTTTTCGCCGCTCGCGACATTCTTTTTTTCTTAAATTTCCTTTGGAATATTTTTTTTCGTTTATGAATAACTTCAAATTCGACGAATTCATATTGTGGCGTAATAGTAGGACGATTTTCTGACATTTGCGAATGAATTATGTCACTACACCTCTCATCTTGTTTCAGTATTGTGATTATGGCAGATTCAAAAGAAGATCGGTTGGTTAAAAAGAGATTGGCTGAACGACATCGGAAAGCTCGCATCAAGAGTGATCCAGAGCTTTACGCAGTGCACAAGGAGAAAGATAGGCAACGGTATTATAAAAGGAAGAATGAAGGAAAGATAAAGCCTGTAAGTGAATTAGAACCTTGCCAACAACGAATTTTAGGGAGAGAAGTAGAATGTCTTCCAACAAACACAATTTGAAAAAAAAGGCGCAAAGAGATGAGGTGTCTTGAAGAGGATTTAAGAATAGTACCAGAAGTAAACGACAAAATTGACGATCCTTTGGTGACTTCACGATCACAACCAAAACCATCAGGACCACTTCGAACTGAAGCAAGTTCCTATATTGATTGGCTACCATCAAGTTCATCGGTCATTTCATCTTCTTTACCTCAGCGTGTTAAGGCTTATCGAGACATGGCAGCACCATTGAGTCCGTCAAGTGACGTAAGTACAATTAACAAGGCCATGTACCAGATTATCAGTTCGTGTGATCGAAAAGGAGTTTCCTCCAACTCCAAAAGCTAACAAAAATTAAATGCCAAAGTTATTTATTATACGTAGCCTTAAATACCGCATGAACAAAATGTATCAGTTACAGAAAAAGAAGATTGATGAATTGAAGACTGTCAAAGAACGATAACGAAAACAGAATAGATTAAAATACCAAAGTGCTGCATTAAGAAAATATGAACCTACAAGTAAAACCATCACAAGATATGAAACAACAAAGTGAATCAGACGCTATAAAAACAATGAAAAATAATGTGGACATTAAAACTTTTCTTGAAGAAGATGAAATCAGTCGTATGTGTTCTGGAAAGAAGGTGTTCATTACCAAGAAAAAGGATAAAAAACAAAGACGCTACTTGTTTAAGCAAACTAATCCTCAAAATAAAATTTGTTACTTCAGTTTTTGCAAAAAACGCCCATTTTGGATACTGAAACCAAATAAACGAGAAACCTGTCTTTGTATTGAACATGAAAAAAAAATATGGACTTAATGGTAAATATTAATTCCATCCGATCACAAGCAATTTGCAGGGACTATGAAAGTTCATGAGGCAGTATGGAATGCCAATGAGCCCAATCAACTATCGATGAGAAAAATGAATTACGCCGAAGGTGACTTTAAAAATAATTCAGTGTCGTGTTAACATGGGTATCATGTAGGATTATAGATCATAGGCGAGCAAACTGACAGACTGCTGACTGATAGAACCAACAAGAACAAGAGTGACAAGATCGATTTCATTAAAAAGTCAAGTCAAGCCCAAAAAGGGAGTGGAGTCTGTGCAGCTAAATCTAATGAACCCCAAATTTTATCAAATATTCTGATTCAACCTGCTAGTTGCTATTCTGATCTTGCTGATAAATTCTATGAAACCAAACAGCGCCTGTCCCCATACCTTAACATCAGACATTGGACTGCATGAAAGTGACAGCTTCTGGACGCGTGTGTCGACAGATTGTGAAAATATTGCTTCGAAAGTAATGAATGAAGTATTCTCCAAAATTGCAAATTCTGAAGAAAGCAGTGACGAGGAATATAACATTTTTTAATGAAGGATTGAAAACTGTAATACCTATAAAGTTTTGTAAGTTTTTATTACACTGTTAATTTAATGCTGGGTGCTTAATTTAACTAAAAGCTTATTTAATTGTGTTAACATAATAACAGGCAAGGTAAAAAATACAAATATTATTAGTTAAGTAAGAGCCTTCTATAATTGTTGATGTTGTTTAAAAGACTGAAAAGTGATTTTAGTAGTGATTTTGTTGATCTCAACTAAGACTTCAGACTTCTTTTTAAGTTCCTATATTGTTAGTTTTAGACTATACTAATTTTAATTACATTTCGTGTAGTAATTTAACGCTTCCTTTCAAAGTTGATATTTGTAAATTTTCCTGTAACTTAATAAATGGGACATAAGGCTTGATAAAATAAAATGTTTTATTGTAAAAGGTCTTTGGGCGTTTCTGACCCACTTTATGAAAGTTCGCGTACACAGACCAAATCAGTTTTAAATTGAAGAATTTAATCCCACTTTTCAAAATATGTATTTTTTTTTAAGTATCCAATTGGAAAATAAATGTTAAATAACTTTATCAACTTTTGTTAATAAAACAGAAGTTTTTACTTTCAGCATTGTGGAAACGTGTCGTTCAGTCACTATAGATGTTTGTATAGCTCTACGAAATATCTCTCTCTCGCTCGCACATTTGGCAGGTAGATAAAAACAGGTAGGTACCGAAGTGTGCATGCACCAGCGCCGCTTGGACCGCGTCGCAGTCGTACGTCATCCGTCGTTTCGATCTGTGCGTTTACACCTGTGGTTCTGTTATTTATTCATTTTATCGACGACCTGTGCGCGTTTTATGGACTATTGGCTTTGCTTGACGATTGATTTTACGTTGAAGTGGAAAGACAAAATAGTTGTGTGTCGTGTAATCGATCTGTGTTACGTCGACGAAAACACATATTGACAACGCTCTTTCTAGAAAGATACCGAGGTCATGCAATATTATTATTGCAAGAAATGATTCCACACGAGGTAAGTAACCTACACAGTAATTATACTTACTGTGGCACCGTCCGCAATCAAAGGACGCACCCGTTTGGAGCGCACATAGATCGCACCCATAGCTCGCACTATTATCGACCGCGCGATGTGTGTACCTCGCCGCCTGCGCCCGCGCACCGGCGTCGCCCGCACACTCCACGGACGCCGGGCCTTCAAATCGCGATCGCTCGGTCATCCGCGCCAGTCGTTAGCCTACTCCGACGGCGAATGCACGCGCTAATTCGCTCTCAACATAATTACGTTTCGCGACCTATCATTCCTAAAAATCTAAGTTTCTGTTTTAATTTCCGTTCTGTGTTTCTTCCTAGTGCTTGTTATCAACTTACTTCTAACTAAAACTGTGTATCTTGTCTATAAACATTAAACTCCTATCTACAACTTTAAAACGCTTGTCTTTCTTCGCACATCCTCTGAGTACCCACAAATTGGTGACCCCGACGTGATCGAGATGACGGAGCCGAAAGGTGACGGGTGTGGCCCTGAAGCCCTGAGCGTGGGAGTACGCGCACCCCCTTTCTGGCCCGAAGAACCCGGATTGTGGTTTGCTCAGATGGAGGGACAGTTTGTGCTTGCCAACATAACCGCCGATGCAACGAAGTTTTACCACGTTACCGGCGTTTTGGACCATCGCTACGCGGCAGAGGTCAAGGACATCATCACCAACCCTCCAGCGGTGAATAAATACGAAAAGCTTAAGACGGAGCTTATCAAGCGATTTTCGGCTTCGCACGAGCGTAGAGTGCAGCAGTTGCTAATGCATGAAGAGTTGGGGGACCGGAAGCCTTCCCAGTTTTACAGGCACCTGCAGCACTTGGCTGGGCCGGCGGTACCTGAAGAATTTTTAAAAACGTTATGGTCTAGCCGGTTACCGAATAATGTTCAAACTATCGTGGCGTCCCAATCGGAGTTACCAATGGACAAGATGGCGGACTTGGCGGACAAGGTCCACGAAATCGCGCCGACCGGTGTCCAACACGTGGCGAGTGCAGCGGCCCCAGCGACATCTACCCTCATGGAGGGTATGGTGACGCGAATCGACGAGTTAACCAAGCAGGTAGCGTTACTCGGTCAGCAGGTGAGTGAAATGCGTTTACAGCGTCACGAACGCCCCCGCCAGCGATCTAGGAGTAAAAGTGCTAGGCGTAGGTCTATGTCGCGGTCGCGACAACCGCCTGAAAACCACCCTCATTGCTGGTACCATTATACCTACGGTTCGCAAGCAAAGAAATGCCAGCAGCCCTGTCAGTGGCCGTCGGAAAACTCCATGGGCAGTCGGAAGTAGCGGCCTACCACTGCGGAACCCATCCAGGCCGTATTTTTGTCACGGACCGACATTCAAAGATGACTTTTCTAATTGACACTGGGTCTGATTTATGTGCTTTTCCACGCTCGGCAGTTAGAACGCCCTGCACGAGCACGAAATACGGCCTAACAGCTGCAAATGGTACAGGCATCAGTACGTATGGCCCGATACAGTTACATCTGGATTTAGGATTACGCCGAGTATTTCCATGGCAATTTACCATTGCGGACATATCGAAACCGATTATAGGAATAGATTTCTTAAAGTTTTATAATCTGATTATAGATTGCCGCCATCATAGGTTGATAGATGGCACCACATCTCTCTCCGTACCTGCATCGCACCAGAGGATACCAGATGACGTGGCATCCGTCAAGACTGTCACCGGCGAGTCGGAATTTCACCAGTTGCTCCGTGAGTTCCCGGAGGTGACTCGACCTGCAGGTACTGTGCGTGAACCTACACACAACACGGTGCATTATATTAATACTGCCCCTGGACCACCGGTATCAAGTAAGCCTAGACGATTAGACCCAGACCGTTTAAAAATAGCTAAAAAGGAGTTTGAGGATATGCTGGCCAATGGCACGGCCAGGCGGTCAGACAGTCCATGGTCTTCAGCCCTGAACCTAGTCAAGAAAAAGGATGACGGATGGAGGCCGTGCGGCGACTACCGCGCACTCAACTCACGCACAATTCCTGACAGATACCCGGTGAGGCACATTCAGGATTTCTCACAACAGCTCGCCGGCAGCACTATATTTTCTAAAATTGATATGGTCAAAGCCTATAACCAGGTACCTATCTACGGGCCCCACATACCGAAGACGGCGATAACCACGCCGTTCGGTCTATTCGAATTTCCCTATATGACCTTCGGTCTGAGGAATGCGGCACAGACATTCCAGAGGTTTATGGACGAGGTACTCGCTGGATTAGACGAGTTCTGCTTCTGTTACTTGGATGACGTTTTGAGTTTTTCCCCCACTCCAGAGCTGCACAAAATGCACCTGCGACGACTGCTAGATCGCCTAAGGAAGTATGGAGTATTGGTGAACTCGGCGAAGTGTGTCTGGGGACAGCCAGAGGTAACATTTCTTGGCTTCAATGTTTCTGCTTCCGGCACCCGCCCACTCGACACCAAGGTATGTGCTATCCAGGACTTTCCTGTGCCGCAAACTGCGAAGGAGCTACGGCGATTTCTGGGCATGCTGAACTTTTACAGACGCTTTATACCAAACGCGGCTAAGGCACAGGCACCGCTTAACGCTATATTAGCTGGGGGCAAAGTCACGAAGAACCAACCTGTTGAAATGACGCAGACACAGTTGGAAGCTTTTTCGGAATGCAAAAAAGCACTTTCCAATGCTACGCTTTTGGTTCACCCGCTTACTAACGCTGAGCTTTCTATGACAACAGATGCTTCGGATGTTTCGATAGGAGCCGTGCTGCAACAACAAAATGGTGAACAATGGGAACCGCTGGGTTTCTTTTCCAAGAAACTGAGCCCAGCGCAGAAGAAATACAGCCCCTACGACCGTGAGCTGCTGGCAGTGTACGAAGCTATCAGGTATTTTCGTCACATGGTGGAGGCCCGGAACTTCGTAGTTTTCACAGACCATCGCCCGTTGACGTACGCCTTTACAACACCACGAGAGAACTGTTCACCAAGACAGTATAGGTATTTCGACTACATATCTCAGTATACAACGGACATACGCTACATACCAGGTCCCGAGAACGTGGTCGCGGATACATTGTCCCGAATAGAGGAGGTACGAATTCCTAAGGGAATTGACTATCAGGCACTTGCACGATGTCAGAACAATGATTCAGAGCTACAAAGTCTCCTTAAAAGTGGATCCTCGCTAAGACTCGAAAAGGTTAGAATACCCGATACAGACATCGAGGTCTACTGTGACGTCACGGTTACACCGCCACGACCGTATATTACGCCGAAGTTCCGTCGTCAAGCGTTCGACTCGCTACACAACTTGAGCCATCCCGGAAACACAGCTACAGTGCGACTGGTGGCACAGAGATCCGTTTGGCCAGGGATGCGCAAACAATGTAGAGAGTGGACCCGTCAATGCCTAAGGTGTCAAGGCAGTAAAGTGACACGACATACCTTTGCTCCTCTTTCCCAATTTCCCGTCACAACATCAAGGTTCTCCCATATCCACCTTGATATCGTCGGCCCTTTACCAGTCTCTTATGATTACAGGTATTGTCTCACCGCCATCGACAGGTTCACCAGATGGCCTGAGGCGTACCCCATAAAGGACATCACGGCTGAGACCTGCGCGACAGCGCTGGTGTCCGGCTGGATCGCCAGATTCGGCTGTCCACTCAAAATAACAACTGACCGTGGCACCCAGTTCCAGTCACACCTCTTCCGGGCTGTCGCTGCCATGGTTGGTGCGCACCACTACAGCACGACCGCCTACCACCCTGCCGCGAATGGTATGGTCGAACGTCTGCACCGACACATGAAAGCAGCCATCATGTGTCACGCTACTCCGCAATGGACCGAAGCTCTTCCATTAGTACTTCTGGGCATAAGAAGTGCATGGAAGCCGGACATCGAGGCATCACCAGCAGAGTTGGTCTATGGCGAACAACTACAACTACCAGGCCAGTTCATCGCACCGACAGACGACTACGGGTCATCTGACGTCACTGACCTTGCGACGCGCCTACGAAGTCGCATGGCCGACCTTACGCCAAGACCTGCATCCTGTCACAGAAAAGGTCCATTCTACTTACCACATAGTCTCAGCGAATCATCTCACGTATTCCTGCGGCAGGACTTCGTTCGAAGACTGCTGGAACCACCGTATGCCGGCCCGTACAAAGTCATACAGCGACAACCTAAATATTATAAACTTGACGTACGCGGTAAAGAAGTCACCGTCAGCATTGATCGGTTAAAGCCGGCCTACGTCATACGGGAAACAGATGATCAACCGCCAGCAGTTCCTGAGCCACCGGCACCAACACCAGCACCTGCTCCACGTCCTGTTCCTGCAAAGGAAGAAGAGAGGAGGACGAGATACGGGCGTCGGGTACACTTCCCAGATCATTACCGCCCGCAGTAGCGGTCTAAGCGGGGGAGTACTGTGGCACCGTCCGCAATCAAAGGACGCACCCGTTTGGAGCGCACATAGATCGCACCCATAGCTCGCACTATTATCGACCGCGCGATGTGTGTACCTCGCCGCCTGCGCCCGCGCACCGGCGTCGCCCGCACACTCCACGGACGCCGGCCCTTCAAATCGCGATCGCTCGGTCATCCGCGCCAGTCGTTAGCCTACTCCGACGGCGAATGCACGCGCTAATTCGCTCTCAACATAATTACGTTTCGCGACCTATCATTCCTAAAAATCTAAGTTTCTGTTTTAATTTCCGTTCTGTGTTTCTTCCTAGTGCTTGTTATCAACTTACTTCTAACTAAAACTGTGTATCTTGTCTATAAACATTAAACTCCTATCTACAACTTTAAAACGCTTGTCTTTCTTCGCACATCCTCTGAGTACCCACATTACTTACCGGCTCACCAAACCTCGACTATGAGATAGCGATAGAAAGAAATACTTTTAACCATGCTTTTGTCATTATAGGTACGCTTATTTGGCATCTTAGCCTTTACCGTGATTATAAGAAATAAGAAACTTTTATTTGTAAACATAGGTAGTTACACGGTGTATGAGATGGTACAATATACAAGTCAGATTCTCTGTTTTGCCGTGGAGCGTACAAATATAAACGAAATAAATGTATTCATTTTAAAAAAATGCATGCCGTCATTATTTTATGAAGTTGTTATTTATGAACTGGAATTTAAGATTACGTTAAATGCAGAAATATAATTATAATTATATAATTAAAAATTAGAAATCTATAATAAATTTTATCAATTAATTAGCAGTCAAGATTAGATGTCATGTGAGAAAAATAAAACAATTAAACAGAGGTCAAATATAAAATATCATTAAATATGAGATGTCAGTAAAATAAAAAAAGAATGTCAAAGATTAAATCGTATTTCGTCTTAAAAATAAACAAATAAAATCAAATTACACAATTGAATGTCAAAACAATAAATTGCAATAATAAGAATTAAACAGACATGTCGCAGTTATCGCAAACGTTTTCTTTCTTTGTGAGGAATTGCAATCGTTTTTACTAAAACGAAACTATTTATAATTACTAATTAATATAATTTATACTGCTTGGTAACCATGTAACACCCACTCCTATCGAGATCGGAGACTGCACTCGAAGTTGTAGACGATTATGTCTACCCTGGACAAACGATCCAGTTAGGTAAGTCTTACTTCGAGAAAGAGGTCAATCGTCGAATCCGACTCGGCTGGGCAGCGTTCGGGAAGTTGCGTGGTATCTTTTCGTCCAACTTACCGCAGTGTCTCAAGACGAAAGTCTATGACCAGTGTGTGATGCCAGTGATTACATACGGGACCGAAACGTGGTCGCTCACAATGGGCCTTACCAGAGTGCTTAAAGTCACTCAAAGGGCAATGGAGAGGGCTATGCTCGGAGTTTCCTTGCGTGCTCAAATCAGAAATGAGGACATCCGCAAGAGAACCCAGGTAACCGACGTAGCCCGAAAAATAGCCAAACTTAAGTGGCAGTGGGCAGGGCACATTGCTCGCAGAACGGATGGCCGATGGGGCCGAAAAGTTCTGGAGTGGCGACCGCGAACCGGAAGACGCTGCGTTGGAAGGCCTCCCACTAGGTGGACCGATGACCTGGTGAAGGTTGCAGGGATCCGCTGGATGCGAGTCGCACGGAACCGGTCAATGTGGCGACACTTGGGGGAGGCCTATGTTCAGCAGTGGACGTCTTTCGGCTGAAATGATGAATGATGATACTGCTTGGTCATAAACGATGGAAAGATCCGGGTGCGGCACGTTGCGATGAAACACTAATGCACGGGACGGCAACGCCTCACGCGTCGTCGTAAAGCGATGTGTGTGTGTCATTGGCGGTTGGCGGAAATCTTTGTATGCTGACAGTGGAAGTTCTCCGGTTGATGTGAAGATGATGATGTTAATATTTCTCAGTAAATGCAATTTTTTATCAATTGTTTCAGATTCGTTTTGATGGCTCAAGGCATATATGCCATGCTTGCTGGGATCGTTAATTGCACAACCAATCCATAGAAAACCAGCCTGTACTAAATCAACATATACCACATCAACCAGTGGATGACCAACCCGAGCAAGATGAACCAGTGGAAGATCAAGCAGTTCAAGATCATGTACCCCAACAAGTTGAAGGAGAGGCAGACCAGAGAGATGTTGCGGGTTCACAATTGGGTCCCGGTTTTGTTGCGCCTAGTGGATATTTGCGAGCATCAAATACAGCCAGGCATTGTGTTTTTCCAAACTGCAGAAATGTGGTGGCCCACATTGTTCCACCGTATGCTAAGTTTCAACTTTTGCATAATTATAATTTTTACATACCAGAATTAGCTCGGGTTTGCAATCCTCATTTTATAAGAAATGATTGGGAAGACTTAATTAATACCCCTTCACTCGAAAACTTTAATGGTGCTCATGTTGTTGGCATGATGAATCTGTACAAATGGGGTTTCGAACGGAAAAATCGATTTGATTATGAAAATATCGAACAAATAGATGACAACGAATTTCAGTTTTGGACGGGTCTTACAAAATATTAATTTAATGTGATTTTAAACCAAACGCCTTCTCTGCGTAATAGATCAGAACGTCCTCGGTCGAACGGTCCACGGTTCTAACCTAACCTTTTTTTTTTCTCGATGTGTAAATCCTCTATGGATGTCCTCCGCCCTGGGGAGAGCGGAGGGGTCTGTCAGACTCGTACTGACTAAAACCACACCGGTGTTCCCTCGCACACTTGCGTCGGGGGCAACGGGATCTGATGCGACTTCCGCTGCCCCGGACTAGTGCGGCCCGCCTGACCTGCGGGCCTCGTCCCGGGGGGGAGTGAGGTGTAAACTCCCCCCGTTACGTCTGAGAGAGGCGCGCGTGGAACACTACGCGCCGCCGTCTCGGGTCCAGTGTGATCGGGGGCGACGGATGTCCGGAATCCGTCGCCCCTGGACCTATTTAGGGGGGCCGGAAGAGGGCGTTGTCCGCCCTCTGCCGACGCCCGGTGCGTCTGCTGCGGGATGGGCGGGAGCTCGTCATCTCCCTCTCCCTTTCCGCAGCCTCCTTCTGCGACATGACGGTTTTGCAGAAGGACACCACCGCGTCCCAGGACTCTGCGCTGCCGACCATCGAGCGAACGACGTCTCCTCCTACCTCCGTAACGAGCGCACGGCGCGGCTCATCCCACGCGGCGCACTCGGCCAGCGTATGCCGCGCCGTGTCCTCCAGACTACAGATTACTTTCTATGGGGGACCATGAAACAACGCGTCTACAGTACCCCCATCAACAGTGAGGCCGATTTGCGTGACCGCATAATTAACTGTGCGAATGATATTCGCAATGATCCCGAAATGATAAGGAGAGCGACACAACAAATTTTAATACGCGCGGCTTTGTGCCTACAACAACGAGGTGGACATTTTGAGAACCTGATGCATTAAATTATGTGTCAAATAATAAATGGTTTTTAATTGAAGTCTTTTGTATTAATTATCATCCCAAATAAACTATACTTAAGAGAACAATAAATGGCGCGCTCGGAGTGCCATCTTTTAACATTTGATATAAAATGTTATGTTTGAGTTATAAACATGCCATTTTTACTATTGGGTAGCTAATACGATGAAAAATACGTTAAAGTAATAAAAAAGGTAGGTAATGGGGGCGTCTTATTGAGAAATTTTACAATTATTGTAAAAATTGATGACAAAAAAACAGATTTTTGCCAAAAAAAGATGTTTATTTTCAATTGAGGGTAGTTTTTTTCCAGAATTTTATTAGGGAGCTTAATTACTTCCAATCATTATGGAGTTTGTTTCATCGCGATAGATAATTCAGTTTAAAAGTTACACCGTTTTGTTTACACTGGGGTCACAGTAGTGGACAAAATTTTTAAAAATTCCATAAAAAACATAAAAAAAATATTTAGATTTTTTAAAATATTTTTTCCATCGATAAAATTAAGCATAGATTCTCTCATTTTGGTATGTGCACATTATAAAGACTCACACTGTATAACGTGTGACAATTGGTTCACGTCTATCCCTGTCTCAAAATCATTGCTTGCTGAACCATATAAATTGACGATTGTGGGGAAAGGGAAATTCACGAAAAACTGAAAAACACCCGTTCTAGAGCAGTGGGTACGTCTATGTTTTGTTTCGATGGCCCTTTGACACTACTTTCATACAAGCCGAAGCCGTCGAAGATGGTGTATATGTTGTCCTCATGCGATGAAGGCGAGGTTTACCAGTTGTAGGATTTATGAGATCATTATGTTCTACAACCAGACAAAAGGCGGCGTCGACACATTTGACCAGATGTGTTCTTCGAGGTCTTATTCTAGAAAGACTAACAGATGGCCAATGACAATGTTTTATGGCATTTTGAATATTGCTTTTGTCAAGTCATATATAATTTACACACACAATGTTTTGTCAAAACAAGGAAAACCATTAAACCGAAGAGAATATATGAAAAAACTAAGTACTGAACTGTCTACACCGTGGATGAGATCTAGATTGGAAAGCCCTACTTTATCAAGGCGTTTGAGAGAAAATATTGAGAATATCCTGGCACAAACTAATCAAGCGAATTCTCAAGAAGCTGAAGAGGAACCTCCGGCTAAAGTTCGGCGTTACTGTAGCTTATGTACAACTAAAAAGAAAAGAATGTCTAAGATGACATGTACAAAATGTAAAAAGATAGTGTGTGGTGAACATAAAAAAGATGTTTGCAACAATTGTCTGTAACTATTTTTTTTACAGTATTTCTTGTAACTTGAGACTGAATATATAGTAATTCATTAGTTAGTAAGAAAAAGAAAACTATTAATGTTTTTTATTAAAAAAAAAAACTACCTAAATATAAATACTTCTACTTTTTGTTAAGGGTTTATAAAAGCCTACATAATTTTCTTAATAAAGTAAATAATAATATACATTACATTCTTTTTAGTCTGTATATAATGTACATAATAGATAGAAATTAATTAATAGAAAATATACATTTGTGTTTAATTAACTTCTTATTAATCTAAAACCTCATTGAAATTACAATAAAAATAATTATTATTTCAGTTTGTAAATAAATAGGATTTTAATATTGTGCACCTCTCGGGCGCATGTTTATATTTTCAGTACTATAAAATAAGGTTATCTTTCTAGGGTTAAAACGACGATATCTCGGAAGTTGCGATAGTTAGCTCTCTACCCGTTATATCATTGGAATAGTTATTAAATTAGCTAACAGGTTATGTATGGATTAGTATAGTTTTGCCTTGTACTGTAATTGTAATGTGTGTACAGTGTGAGGGAATTTCTCCCAGTTTCTAGTGTAAAGGCCATTATAATTCAAAAAATAAACCATTATTTCGAAAAGTTAGTTTTATTTCCACAAATACACATTATTTTACATAAATCAAACAAAAGAACAGACCTCGAGTTAGGTTGTGGGCTGAGACGAAAGGCTTTTTAAAAAGGAACTAGAGGTGTGTTCCGCTTGAAGAGCAGTGCAAGACTAACTTTATTTAATATCAAATCTTATAAGCTAAGTATCTTAAACAAAGGGTTATTATAATCTAAATGCTTCCTGTTATCGCAGTACCAGGAAGTTACTCGTAATGTAATCTTATTACCTAATTACAATGAAGGTTATTGTGTAATGACCTTGTTACGCTTATATAACTCCTCCCCCCTTAAGATGGAGGCGTGCCGAAGGCTGCGACTGAAGTTGAAGTGTTTCAGCTTCAGGTTGTTGCAGGACTGAAGTGCGCGCCGACCTGGGTATCCACCAAAGTTTGTATGCCGCCACTCCGATTCCTGTTGCAAGTATTAGGATGTACAGGACTATTGATGACCAGCTAGGTGTGCTTGAGATGATTACTGGATCCATTATAGAGTCTTTGATTTCTTCCGATTGCTGTAAGGCTTTCTTCAGGTTGTCTAGTTCTATGTTTTCTAGCTTTATTTTGATCGGTAAAGCTTTCGGTGTCTGATGTGCACGTGGTAGTGGTATGGTTTCTCTGACGTTAATGTACCGCTGATGTGTTGTTAGGGTTCTGTCCATAACTTGTACCTTGCAGTTATTGTTCGTTGTTATCAGGAAAACTCCCTTGTTACGTTGGTATTGTACGTCATTGCCGCAGATGGTTTTGATGACTTCTTCTTGCTTCATGATGACTATCCAGCTGTTGTCCTTAATTTGTTGGATTATGTTATTTTGAAATGTTGCGGTTACATATGTGCAATTGTGTGGCTCTTGGTGTTGTATGAGTTGAGCTATGCAATCACTTGAGTGCAGCAGGGTGTTCCATTCTAGATGCTTGCAGATGACTTCGTCTTCTACTATCTTGGTGCATGACTCGTGGGGATAAGCGAACTCATTATTGCCCAAGATAAGGTAAGGATTTTTAGGTATAAGGATTGTGTTATTATCGTTAGGGATGGAATATAGGTGTAGGAGGTTATAAGGTTGTTCTGCAACTATTGGTATATCTAGTATGAAGTTAATTGTTTCATTGGTGCTATATGCTTGTACTGTGATAGCTTTTTCCCATAGTTGTATGTTGTTTAGGTTTGGGGCAAAAGCCAAGTTTGCGCTGATTTCGTTCTGGATGCTATTTAGCTCCTCCATTAAATACGAAGGGTCGATTATGCTAGGGTGCATCTTTTCAAGATGTGCGAATGTTAATGCGTTTTCTAGCGTGTCTAATCTATCGTAAAGTTGTTGAAGCGAAGTTTCAATGCTATTAAAGATGTTCATCGTTAGGTAGTTGGTTTCAAATTCTGTTTCTTGAGTTGAATATTTATTTATTGCTTTAGATATTTCTATTTGGTTATCTTTAATGTTTTTCAGATTGCTTTCGTATTGTTTCATGAATTCTTGCATGATGCTAATGGTCTTTTTCTGATTGACTCTATTACTACTGAGTGATGCTTGAATTGACTTGATTTCGTTTTCAAACTTTGTAGCATCGTTCTGATCTAAGTTACCTGTGATGGCTTTTACTACAGTGCCTAAACCGTCTATAAGGCCACGTTTATACCTATAGCCTAGTCTATAACCTATGGTTTCTAATCCTAAATAAAGTAACTTACTTTCTATCGTATCTATACGGTAATCTATTTGTTTGGTAGTGGATTTGGTATCTGCCGAACAATTTTGTTTTAATTTAATTGTGTAATAGTTACTGCAAATTTCTAAGAAAACTTCTCTTAATTTAGATGTATTGTAAATTACTGCTAGGTGGTATGTGTCTACTTGATATTGGGCTTTGGCTTCCGTTAATACCAAGATCCCATTGTGGTTATCTATTGGCTGTATGACTGCTGTGGCAGCGGCGAGTTGGAGCACTGCGCAGCAGGCGATGGCGTTCCTGAAACATTTTCAGGGCGCCTTAGTAAGCGGAAGTGAACTCTGATTGTTTTTGCGTTCACGTGTTTGCCTACTATTTCCGCTATTTGTTCCGGGTGTATGCGAACTATTGTGTATGGTCCTAAATATTTGGGCTCTAGTTTGTTGCTCCTGGCCGTCTTTGCTACCTGTTTGTACACTGAATCACCTACTTTAAATTGTGCAGTTTCTTTGTTTTTATTGAATCTATCTATTACTTGTTGTTTATCGTTTACTAATTTATTGTTTATTAATTTTTGTGCATTTTCCATTATCTGTTTGTGTTTAATTACATATTCCTGGTAGAATTCTTTAGGGCAGTGTAATTCTAGTGGGTTTCTGCTATCAGTGTGTCCGTAAAGCAATTCAAAGGGTGTAAAACCTGTTGAGGAGTGTATCGTATTATTGTAAGCTATCATGGCGTATTTCATTAAGTTTGTGGTGTCATCTTTGTCCGTTATTCTCTGTACTCTAATTATTTCTGCTAGAGTTGAATGCAGTCTTTCTATTGGAGAGTTTGAATTTGGGTTATATGGTGTTGTGAAGTGTATGTGTATGTCATGCATTGCACAAATTTCCGTAATTACTTCGTTATCGAATTTTGTATCGGAGTCTGTTGTGATTTTCTTAGGTACTCCTATTACTGAAAATAAGCTTAGTAAAGCTTCAGCGATGTGTATGCTATTTGAAGCGCTAAGTGGTATTGCTTGTGCATATTTCGTGAAGTTGTCTATTATTGTTAGGAAGGTTATACCTCCGGTGCTGTATAGATCCATGAACATGTGCTCCATTGGTCTATGTGGTGTATCAGTTAAAGACAGAGGTAATTTTAATGGGTTGCGTTCATATTTGCTTTTGAGGCAGCTGTCGCATTTGTTAATGAATTTTTGTATTGAAGCTAACATATTAGGCCAGTGGTAATTTCTATGTATGTGTTTATATGTTTCTTGGATGCCTCTATGTATAGTTTTTCCTTCATGATATTTCCTTATTAAATCTGTTTGTTCGGAAATGTTTTCTATTAATGTGACCCTATTCATGCATCGAATTAGTTTTGGTCCACGATTGCTGAATATCGATTTGTATACTTCGCAAAATAGTGGATAATATTCCTCGTAGTGGAAAAAACAATGAAAAACTCTATCCGCAATTGTGTGATCTTTTAGGAATTGTATTATTTGTTGTTTCGTGTTATTGATCGGAATCCATACGTCTTTAATTATTATTTTACCTTTAGACCTATCATCCACTCTGTAAGTATCTCCGGGTGTTTTTCTAATGTGAAATTGTTTTAATTGTCTATCGATTGCATCATCTATTTCTGGGATTTTTTCTATATTCGTTTCTGTTTGGCTGCTGTCTCTGACTGGGTCTATCTCTGTTTGAGTACTATCTAGGTCCTGCATTTCTTGTGATCTGTTTACGGTATCCGGAGTAATGGGTATGCCTAATAGCGTTCGAATGTCTATGTCTGTCAAGTCTTCGTCGTCATTTGATGTACTGGGTTGAGGGTTGTCGGTAACTTTATTATGGTGTATAATTTGAACCCTTGAGAGTGCGTCTGCATTTGTATTGGCTTTTCCTTTTTTATATTGTACTTCGTAGTTATATTCTGCTAGTCTTAGGCGCCAGCGTGTGAGTTTAGAGTTCGGGTCTTTTATAGACATTATCCATGTAAGCGGGCGATGGTCTGTATAAATAGTAAATCGTTTACCATATAGGTAAGGGCGAAAGTATTTAATAGCCCATACGATGCTTAACAGTTCTTTTTCAATCGTGGAGTATCTTTGCTCTGTTTCTGATAGTGTACGTGAAGCGTATGCTATTGGTTTATCTGAACCTATTTGTCCCTGAGATAATACTGCGCCTATTGCTACGTCTGATGCATCTGTAGTAAGAATGAAGGGTTTCTCAAAGTCCGGATATTGAAGTATTGGTGCATTAATGAGTACTTCTTTGCATTTTTCGAATGCTTGAGTGTATTCCGGTGTAAAAGTTATTTTACTACCCTTTTTTAAACATTTTGTAAGTGGTTTTGTCAAATTTGCGAAGTCCTGAATAAACTTTCTATAATAGCCTACTAATCCTAAGAAGGACTTTATTTCTTTTTGTGTTTTTGGTAGAGGAAACTTTTTTACGGCTGCAATCTTATCTTCGTTTGGCTGAAGGCCTTTATCTGTTAATGTATGTCCTAGAAACTTGACTTGTTTCTGTAAAAATTCTGATTTGTTCAGTTGGATTTTAAGGTTGTGTGTCCTGAATCTATCGAATACTTGTTTACATTTATCCAGGTGTTCCTGTAAAGATGTGGAATAAATAATCACGTCATCCAAATATGTTAGTACGTTGTCTAATCCTCTTAATACTGAGTCCATTAGTCTCTGAAATGTGCTTGGTGCGTTCTTTAAACCGAAGGGCATTCTGAGAAATTCATAATGTCCTCGATCTATAGAGAATGCAGTTTTCTCTACGTCATCTGGATGCATCTCTACTTGATGATAGCCCGAGGCTAAATCTATTGTAGTAAAATATTGGGCACGTCCTAGTTTATCTAGGATATCATCTATATTAGGTAGAGGATACTTGTCTTCTACGGTCTTATCATTTAGTTTCCTATAATCAATAACTAACCTATATTTTTGTTCTCCTGAAGCATCAGCTTTCTTCGGAACTATGTGTACTGGGCACGACCATGGGGAATTACTTTCTTGTATTATGTTGTTTTCGAGTAGCTGATTAATTTGTTTTTTGATTTCCTCTTTTTGTTTTGGTGCCTGTCTATAATTACGTACAAAAATGGGTTTGTTGTCGGTTAGCCTAAGTTGGTGTTTAATTTCGTGTGTAAATGTTAATGGAATTTCCTCGCAATGGAAAATGTCTCTGTAATTGTAACATAGTTTCCTAATTTCGCGATTTTCCTCCGGGTTCATATGACTGGTTCGTAATCTTTCTAGGTTCTGTTTTTGTAATTTGTCTAAGGTCTTATGTAATTCCTTAGTGTTATTCACCTTTTCTTGTTGGATGTTTTTATTTTTTATATTTAACCGTTGGAAGTTTAGGAAGCAACTATTTTTAAGTTTTATTGTGTTATTGGATGTATTTATTACTGACATTAATGCATTTCCATTTTTTACTGTAACTAATGCCGATGGGAAAATTAATCCACTTTTTGTTGTTTTCTTTTCTGAAAAGTATTCTCCTTCTTTATAGTTACACAGTATGTTTATTACTTGCTCGCATTTGGGTCCTATTTGGCTGTATGATTTTATGTCGTCTCTAATCGGTATTATAGTTTTTTCTGTGCGAAGTACCATGTTTTTAATATCTATTTTGCATTTGAGTGGAACTAGTAAATCTAATCCTAGTAGTCCCACAAAATCTGAGTCGAAGTTAAAAATCAAGAACTTGTGAGTAATGTCTTCCTTAAATAGGTTTTCCGGAAGTTTAATATATGCTACCTGCTTATGTTTGGAGGTTGCATGGGCTGTTTTGATGAAATGCGTTTCATTTTTTATTGTTATATCCATGTTTTTTGAGTTTTGAAAAATTTGCGGGCTAATAAGAGATTGTGAGGCACCTGTGTCTAATAAAAATCTACCGCCTAATTCACTAATGTAAATGTATGGGAGGCGGCTATAGTTTCGTATGTTGTTCATGAATACTATATTGCGAGTTGATTTTCTAGGTCCGTCAGAAAATTTTCATCTTCTACTTCCTCAGAGACGTCCTCCGTTTCCTGTTCTGGGGTGTCACTGGTTTCTACACTATCTTCGACTTCATTTTGGAAATGAATTTTCTTTGATTCTGAATTATTTGGAGTCTTACTTGGAAATTTCTTTTGAAACGAACCCGGTTTATTTGATCTATTATTTGATACCGATGGTTTGTATGTGTTAGGTTTAGGTTGTTCATTACGTCTAGCTCTTAGTTTCACTTCCTCCTGTTTAGCTACCGTAATGGCCTGATCTAAATTTTGCACATATTTAAGTTTAATTAAAATAGCTGTAATAGGGTTTAATTTATCAAGAAATGTTTCAAGAGCCATTTGCTCATAATAATCGCGTTTTTCAGGGTTTGCTGAAATAAGCGTACACATTAAGGCTCTGATTTTATCACCAAATGCATCTATTGTATTGTTATCTCTCTTAATTAGCATTAGTTCTTGGACTAATTGGATTTCTGTTCTGAATTCTCCAAATTTTTTTTGAAGAACACCTTTAATATCACTCCAGGTTTTGGTGCCTGGATTTTCTGACAGTGCTTCAACGGCTTTACCTGTCAGTTGATTCCTAATAAGACACGCTATGCAATCGTCATCTTTATTAGTTATTAATTCTAAAGCATTTTCTACACCTTCGATGTAGAATGCTAACGTTCTCTTGTTTCCATCGTAACAGGGTAACAATTTTGAGAACGTTGAGTAATCGGCGGGAATCGCCTTTACTTCAGTGATCTGTTTCTCATCTAGTGCTTTCTTATCATTAGACATGTTTATCTTAGTGAGTCAGATAGCAACCAAGAATGAAAAACAAGCTACAAACTTGTATTAATTAAAATACTGATACCTAGCCACTAGAAACACACAAAAGTTGCTTATAGTTAATGTGACAGGAATAGAATATAAGGAGTCTCGGGAATAATCAGATTCGATGCTTACCCCACGAGCATAGCCGATTAGAGGCTGTTCGATGCTAGATGAGTCTTCGCTGATGTTGCGCTGCGCTGCTGCTGCTTCTGCTTTTTCTGCTGCCTGACGCTCTGCTAGTTGCCCACGGTAGGTTCTTTGTGCACGCCACGGAATCTAGGTTTACGGAAATCTTCCACTGGAACCGATAAACGCGACGTACCGGCTGCGCCAGTTAGGTTGTGGGCTGAGACGAAAGGCTTTTTAAAAAGGAACTAGAGGTGTGTTCCGCTTGAAGAGCAGTGCAAGACTAACTTTATTTAATATCAAATCTTATAAGCTAAGTATCTTAAACAAAGGGTTATTATAATCTAAATGCTTCCTGTTATCGCAGTACCAGGAAGTTACTCGTAATGTAATCTTATTACCTAATTACAATGAAGGTTATTGTGTAATGACCTTGTTACGCTTATATAACTCTCGCCATACATTTTTTTTCATCCCACAAGCTTAACAGTAACATTTACGAGTGCCGTGTTCGAAACAAAATAAGGGATATGCGTCAGATTGTATCCAAATAATCGTTCCCAGGTTGATTATTATTATTACCGTTTATTGGAAGAGCGTAGGTACATTACATACTAGTAGCAGCGCGAGAAAACTGCTACTACAATTCATTATTTGTGTACTAAATCGCATCGCATCGCAATGAAACGCTATATTATTATTATGTCAAAGAATATCGTGCACGCGTGTTGGCTTGTCTTTCATCCCGCCGCATTATGAAATGAACAATAAGTGTCAAGTAGGTACTTTTCTTTAAGTCTTATGTTACAGGGATATGTGGAATTAAAGATCGCTATACCTAATTGAAGGGTTTGGGTAAATTATATACTTTAATAGCAGTAATCTAATTTATTTTATATGTTTTGAATCGACAATGCAATCCGTGCTAGCGGCGCGACACAACGACCAAACTTACAAATAACATACTTAGATGGCACTGCTCGCGCGCTTCGTCATAGCTTAACAACGCTTACGCAACGCTTAGCTTAATGATAGAACGATGACAAAAATGATGGGTTAGGTGGTCGGATTGCACGCATATTAATACGAACGAATAGTCAAAAGCTTTATCCGCTCCCGCCGTACTTTTTGTAAGTCACTTCCATTGTTTCACCGGTTGACAAAAAAATTATGTGCAACTAGTGCGAGTGAGACAAAAAATATCGTGTTGCCACGCTGGGACTCCAGAGTAAAAAAGTGAAAAGCATCAGTTTGCCACTTTGACTCTCTTTGTGCGCAAGCGTCTCGCTTTATGTACGAGAGGTCTTTTGTTTGTTTGTTACTTTGCTGTGTTTTTCATTAAATTACTTGTTATTGTTGACTCTGTTGTTATACCGTTGACTTGTAGGTTTACTTTTAGTTACTTATTTTGAAAAAAATGACAAGTCACATTGATGCAAGACAGTGTTTTCTTAGCGGCCATCTCATGTTTTTTACAGTCTTATTTGTTAACTGAAGACTACATATCTGATCATCCATACATCATTGAATACGTTCGTCATCTGTTTGACGATCGGCAGGTCAATACATAATACTATACCTACAATAAAAGTACTATTGTGTTTTTAAAAGTGCTGTCACAGTTATTCCCGTACGATTGCTACACCTAGTTTTAGCCGGCCACATGCGGTTAAACTTAGATGTATCCTACTTATTTTCGGTTAAACTAGGTTTAGCCTTCATCATAGCGGCTAGAACTAGGTGCAGCAGCACACCGGTGGTTAAACTTAGGTGTATCCTATTTATCATCAGCTAGAACTAGGTTTTCAGTTCAGTTAAGCAATTTGGTTTTGTATTGAGATTCTCTTCTTATCTTGCGTTTCCCGATTGATTCGATTATATTAAAAATATAAATACGGATTATGAAGTGACATTTATAATTAATGTTAGTAATTAATAATACTCAAAATATCATAAATCTTCTCTTCAGAAGTAAAAGAACTAGACGTCTTATGCGAAAATATTTAAAACTAAACCATAAAAAAAAGACTTCTTAACTATAAAAAAATCAACCAACTCTTTGTACTCTTCTCTCATATATTTATGTTAAAACAATAAGACAACTTTATGACTCAGTATTTTGCAAGAATGTCTATCACAAAATTTTGTTTTGCAATGGCATCTTTTGTATAAGGATACAAAAGATGCTATTGCAAAAAATCATATCAACATCTTAAAATTTCGTCTTTCATGTATCTCCGCAATATTTAAGCAGAATATTAAAAAAAAAAAAACACGAAATTGTCTTATGCGTGAATTTGTTGAAATTATAACAGCAAAAATGTAAAATTATTAACAGACACATAAATCTCGAACCCAGAACGTAAATTACTAACGCTATCCTCAGACCAGAGGGCTAATTCACGTAATTTTATGACGCGCCGATGAAGTTGTAGTGCAGTTGCAGTTAAGTTCAAGTTCGAGTGATAAACGGTATTCTTGTAATCTTTGAACTGCGCGTAAGCTGCGCGTGAACTGCACGTCAACTGTACGACAACCAAACTCTACCGAACTTACTTATGGTGTGGCCATATGAGAGAAAAAATATTACTCACTAAATAATCGAATAGAATCGATTACATTTCAATGAATATGACGTTATTATAATATTAAAATAATACCCCAGTACAGTTTTTTGTGCTTTTTCTTACTATATAAACAAACAATTATGCTTTGATTCACAATCAACCACATATTTTGCTAAAATTAGGCTGAATGATGGTCTATCATTGCCCCATAAAACCAAACCTGTCAAAATAACAGGAAACCCGCCAATGGCACGAAAGTTGAAATTCAAGACTCAGTGCAAATCACAGGTGCAAATTGAAAACTTTAAAAGATTTATTATACTTTGACGGTAAGCATGTATTAAAAACAACTACTATCAGCCATTTGTGTCCCACTGCAGGGCAAAGGCCTCCCTTCCCTCTTTCCACTTATCCCTATCCAGTGCTGGGTCCTCTCCCTCTCTCACAGAAGAGAAAACTCATGGATATATACATTCTTTCTACCCTCACCTATGGAGCGCAGACATGGTCACTAACCAAGCGTCAAAAGTCCGCACTCGGGGTCTGTCAGCGAGCAATGGAGCGTAGTATCCTTGGAGTTAAATTTACTGATCGTATAAGGAACTCGATACTGCGTTCCAAAACTCAAATTGCCGATGTAGGTCACACGGCTGCCAAGCTTAAATGGAACTGGGCTGGCCATATCTGTCGCATGCCGGAGGAGCTATGGGCCAAAGTAATAACACGATGGGTCCCAAACAGCAGCAAACGGCGACGCGGCAGGCCCAGAAGGAGATGGCGGGACGAACTCGACTCATTTCAAAAAGCATGTATTATATTATAATAATAATTATGAATAAAATGATATTTAAGGATGTAGTTAAAGAAACGATGAAGTAGCAGTTTAAATTCCTTTCATACAAGTTTTCTTTTCAGGATTCTTAAGTAGGTATGGCTTCACGCAAACGCGTTTCTGTGCGGCAAATTGAATTGCTGGTGGAATACTTGGAGAGCCTCAGGGACCTTGCCCGTGGCAGACTAAGGTCTAGAGAGGGGAGTGCCCTCACATCACGCCTTTGGTCAGAGTGCGCCAATATATTAAATGCCGAGGCAGACGGGGATCAGAGAACTCCCAAAGAGTGGAGCAATGTCTGTTAGATTCTATCGATATTGTACCTATGTTTATCGGTACATTATACTTAGGTTAATTACTAGATTGGTAATATTTTTAGTGGTATACCGACTATAAGTGCCGATTACTCAACCGTATAAAGCAGATTCGGCATAATCAAAAGGGTACAGGTGGAGGGCCAGGCGTACCCACTTCTTTATCCCCTTTGGATGAGAGAATTGCTGCTCTGCTTGATGCAGGCACGGAAGCTGTGGGGAGGAGTGGCACGCCCCAAAATGAGGTGCAAATAAATCCCTTGTTGGTAAGTTATGGAACGCCGTTCTTATAATATATATTTACAGAAATGAAGATATTATTGTTGATGTTACACCTGCAATAACTCAAGACATCACACATACTGAAAGGTAATTATAGTAACTTTACATATTTAGGAAATAAATAACAGCCTGATATCCATAACATAATATTTTTATTTTGTTTCAGTGAGCAAGAGACTAGTGCAACTAGAGAGCGTCGCATCAACAATCCACGTCGCCGTCGTAGACAATGTACATATTTTCACTTTATTATTATTACATAACATTACATAATCCACTATAATGTAATGAAAAATTAAAATTAAATCTATAGGTAATTTTTTTACCTATTAACTGATTTTCAGGTACATTTTGAATATCTTATTTTTTGCAGCGCCTCCTCCATCCTCAGAACTGGACCAGACACAAAATACGCTGGCCAATTTAGAAAGGTCCAGAATAGAAGTAGAAAGGCTTGAGGCTGAAGGCTACAATAAGATGGCTGATGCCATGAACAAAATGGCTGATGCAGCAAATAAATCAGCAGATGTACAGTGCCGCATAGCAGAAGCACTAGCAAATATTAATAGTTCCTTGGTAATAACAGTTTTTCTTATTTGCACACACATTGACTTGACTTTACACTATATAATGTTATTGTTATTATGTTTATAATCTTAGTAGAACCTATATTGAAGTAATTTTATTTTTAGGCAAAACGGCGGAGGCGGCAGGCTTCTTCAGACGATGATGGTGATGATTGAAACAAGCAGATTTTATATATATAATATAATTATTAACATTATTTTAAAATAAATAATTAAGGGTATTAAGTGGAATTCTGACTCCTTATTCCCTATGTAGCCACAGGCGATTAATAAGAGCCTGTTGGACAGCCCGACCTTCCAATAAGTCTCTGTTTGGCCGCCTATTGCTTTGAGCAAGAATATTCAGGCTCTCCGTACGCACATCCTCCTCAGCAGCTCTACGCCGTACACGCATTCTCTCTTCTTGCTCATGCTCTTGATGTGTCAGTTGTGGTACTGGTAACCGTGCCTTGTTTGCTATATTGTGCAATACCGCACAGGCATTCACTATTTGGCCTGCAAAAACAGGATCATAGTGAAGCATGCGTGCAGCTAATAAACACCTGAAACAAAAACATTTAGAAACTATAATAAATACCTAACAATACAATAAAAAAAGGGCCTCAAGAAAGAGTATAATTACAAAAAGGAAACTTAGGGAAAACTAGTTTTACTCAAATACATACCTGAATCGAGCTTTCAAGACACCAATCTCTACTGTATTGCGGGCTGAGACCTGCAGCTTATGGCCCAAAACCACGAAGGTGGCGAATTCTGTTTTGGTAATTTGCAAGTAAAATGATAAAAGGAATAGCAAAATTAAATACTGAAAGTAATTGCTACATTATTGTTCTTAATAGATTTAAAAGGGGCGCGTACACATTTTAATTTTTTTTTTTATTACAGCGATTTTAAGCAAGCTCGTCAGTAAAATTCGTCATACCGGGAACGATCTTATTTTTCTTTTTATAAATAGAAGCACTCTTAAAAACATTAATTCATTATTATTTCTTTCAGTGTCTTATTACAGTAAACCAAGTGCAAAAGAAACATTTGTAAAAATATGACCCTATTACCAAAAATAATTAACTGAATTTCAAAATGATCATAAGTTCCAAATTTCATGCATTAAAGTTAGTATATTAGAGAATACGAATGACTTAAAACGTTAACTTGGTTACGATCACATAACAAGAACTTTATTTTCATTATATGTTAGAATTTATTTGTTCAAAAATATTTGAAATTACTAATAAAAAAACAAAAAAGTGGTGTTAAAAATGATTTAGTGTTCCCGGATTGACTGAGGCGTTCACTGAATAATATAGTCGGAAATTTGATACTGGTAATGGTGTTTTTTGAAGTAATAAAAGCATATATATATTTTTTATAATATTTAATCAATCCTTATAGTAGTTTTGTAACATTATAACAATACAACATAACGTTATACATAGAATTGACAACTACACAAATAAAACAAAATTGGTAACAAATCTCTTTTTAAGCTTCTATAATATGTTACTTAGTCATACATAA
This sequence comes from Noctua fimbriata, assembly GCA_905163415.1. NCBI lineage: Eukaryota > Metazoa > Arthropoda > Insecta > Lepidoptera > Noctuidae > Noctua > Noctua fimbriata. The sequence continues at coordinate 3,523,043 of LR990929.1, read as the reverse complement.
CTCTTCTTAAATTTAATCTTTGACAACTGAAACTATGTCTAATTCTGACTACGGTATTCATTAGTTTAAATCAGTCCTCAAATACAATCTTGTCAACAGTCACACATTAGACTTTAAGAATTATAATAATAAAATAAACAAAATAGGTAACAACACAACCGTACATACATTTGAAACTAAAGTTTCTTCATCAAAAAAACACGTTTAAAATATTAATTAATCAACATTTTTCAAATATATCAACATTAGTGTTAAAGTGGTTAATACTCGTGGTTTTTTTCCAATTTTCCGTGTAGGTATAGGCATAATCTTTATAATTTGTTCAAATGTAATATAAGATACATCTGTTGGGTCCAACTGAAATATCTTCGCAGTGTTGCGCACCGATCTCATGAAAGTTCTCCGTCGTCTTCAACACAAGTCTGACTGATGGCAAGGTAGGCACTTTAATCAATAAAAATGTTCCAGGATCAATTAAATTGGGATGAATGTTTTCTTTGCCATTTGTATTATACGACGATTCGGGTGCTTTATCCTTCACGTTGATGTTTAGGGCTTTCTGACGATAAAATACTGTTTTTAAATTTTCGTCATCAGATGATGAAGAGTCGTAAATACTTTGTCTGTTATTTATGTTCGTTAGATCTTGAAGATCTATGTTAGTTAGTTCTTGTTGACACGGTTCCATTTCTAAAGGCATATCGACATCAGCAGGTTCGGTAAAATAGCTGCATTCATTTCTGGAAAGTGTTTGCAACTTTAACACTTTTTGCAAACTTTTATATTGGTATAATGCTATAATAACTTCAGGGCCTTTTTCCCAAACAATATTGGTGATTTTCATTATACCTGGAACTGCATCAATTGATTTAGGGATCATTTTCTTCATGCCTTCAACTTCATCAAAAGAAACTTCTTGCACGTGTATCTTAGACTCTTTAAACAGATGAACAAATTCTGAGGCCGTCTTAATATCTTTCCCCATTAACACATGGCTATCGGCAGTTCTCCACCTACACCATCCATCGGGCCCTTTCCATGTCCGGGTTTGCTAAATGTCCACGTAGCTTTTACGATTTGTTGGAATTCGTCAATTAAAGTTCCGAGCCATAGGTTCATATTTGTACGATTACGATATTGCGACGTTGGTCCATCAGAATAAATATGCAGGGTGTCAATATTTCTATTTTCCAAGATTTTCCTTAAAATTGGTTTCATGTGTGCCCATACGGCATGGGCCTGATGGTCTAAGTTTTCACTGACTGTAGCAAACGAAGTGGTTTGCAACTGATGGTCTTCATTTCGTGAGTAATAAACTCCTGTATGAATAGTCAATTGATTTTTGACGAAGTGCGATGACTGTATTTCTGATGAGTATTTTGTCGTATAGTTTTCCGAAAAGTCAATTTGAATCATGGTCTCATTATCAGTAAGTTTTTCTTTCAGCTCCTGCTGTTTGTTATAGTTGTAAATGCCATAAAGATGTTGTTTCATCGTTGGAATTTCATCAGCTAAAGTTTTTCTCAACTCTTTGACTGTGGTTGTAATTGGAATTTTACTTGTAATTTTAAATGTCTTTTTTCTCCCTTAATAATATTGTAATGTTTATCGATTGCCATTGAAAATATGTAATGGAATCTTCGTTTTCTCCTTCTACCAATGTCAGGTCTTTGCAAGTTTCGCATGTGCCACTCATATACTCATAGGAAGTCAAGTCGCAAACATATTCTTTAATAAATGCTTCGGTGTCACGACAACCTGTTTGTTGTAGGCTATTCAATTTCCTTAGTTTTGGTTCGAAGTTGTCATGTTTGACACACAGAGAAGTTTCACGGTCTCTTAGTTTTGGTGCCACGATCCAAAATGGCTTCGCTCTTAGTAAAGTTGTGTATGGTAATTTGATTCCAGTTTCTTGAACGAACTTTGGATGTAATGCTTTGACTGTTGATAAAAGGACGCGTTTTTGTTTCTTGACACCATGTTTTTTAACGAAGTCCCTTTTACCTGGACACATCCTACTAACATCGTCTTTTTGGAAGAATTCCTTGATCGTTTGGCGTACATCCGGCTTCAAAACTACTTCGCGGACTTTTTGGTCTGATCTAAGAATGGTTTTGTTATTTTTTTCTTTAGGCATAAATGTCTTGGCCATATGCAACAATTTATATTTTTTACCTAATGTCGGTGCCACTGACACATTTGTGAAAAACTTCTCTCTCTTTTGAGTTTTTCTTCAAAGATGTTGCGTTCGTCTTCAGTTGAGTTGATAATTAGTCAAAACTTAATCATTAATCTTAATTACAAATCGAATTCAATACTGATATGATTTAATATTCAAAGAGGGAATTTAAGTCACTTGTGAGCAAATACTGCAGAGAGCCTTCTAAGGTGCTCTTCAATAGTACCTTCACGTATATCACTAGACGAGGTAACGGAACGAACAATGAACTTCTTTACTTTGTCTGGCAACTCTCCATTCATTGACTGAATCATAGTGCACCAGTCGGATGGCTCTCGAGACTTAAGTATTTTGGCAAGCTCATTGTCTTTGCTAACGTCCTCATCATCTGAGCCGACCTCATCTTCATGGTCACCAAGTTCTTCCCCAGTCTCTGTGTATACCTTGGTGAATGCAAAAGTATGAGAGAATGCATAAGCAACACATGCAGCATTGGCCAAGATATCTAAAGCTCTGGAGTCACTGATATGCCTCGCATTGAGAGACCTTGGTGCTTTCATAAGTGCCCCTGTTAGATGGACCCATTCGAAGAAATGCGGATTTGCTGTAGCTGAGAAGGCTGATTTGGTGACAAGCCCTAAATCAACATGATAGGGTAAATACGAATAGCTATAACAGCTCATCTTGCGAAGTCATCATCTGGTCAATGTTTGAACCAATATGCTCTAGGAAGACCCAATCCATTACGTCAGTTGCTCTGGGAATACCTAGTAGATCCATGAGGTAACCGTATGATATTAGAGCGGCACAATCACGGAAGCGGGAACCTGTTGTTCCGATTCTGAGGTTTGATAAGGGATGAAGGAGAAATTTATTGAAGTACATATCATAGGACGCTATTAATGTATTGTACCCCTTATCTCCCGTCCACCCCTTATACATGTCGACAACACCGGTTACATCAGTAGCCGAGCTTTTGATTGCTTTGAGCTGAATGGACACACGTGCGGCTATTTGTTGTTTGTATTCCTGCACTGTCGCTTTGGTCAAACGATATATAGATAGTACAAACCCAGCCATCCAACCGTCATCTTCTGGAGTTGCACTAGCTAGTACAGCATGATCCACGGGTGTCACTCGAGTCTCGCATTGAAGCAGATCCAATGGCGAAACTTCGTCTCCCTTCGCTCCAATTAAACATTTGTAAGAGGTCCAATCATCATCCAACTTCGACTTGATGGTTTTCCCATAATAATATAAAAATGTTTTCGCTACATCCAAATTTATATCATTATCAAGAATTCCTTTCCGCAGCGCCTTACGGGCATTCTCTAAATCGTTGGAAACCAGGGTTATGTTCAATATCGGTTTTGTGTTAGGATGACTATCGAACCAATTACACGGATACTGGACGTCTACGGATTGAGAGGGTGTGTGGCGGAACATATCTAGACCACCACTAAACGATATCAAGAAAACCGCTACCGCTTATGAGTCTGTACCACGCATACATATCAGGTGATGTCTTGTTTGTGTGAGTGCGAACGCCGCTTATACGTGGAGCAAGCACACAACGGGTGCGTGATTATTGTACTGCGGCGGCCGGCAACAACCTCGAGGGCGACGGCGTGAGGAGCCACGGACACCGGTGGTCTTCCAACTAGCTAGCTTACCGGTCGCGCCGCGCTTATAATATTGTCTTGCTCAAAATCATTTATTCTTCTTTCTTTCTAAGTGTTTGTACTGTATTAACGAATAATATAATCATTTCATCTAACTATAAATAATATCGTTCATTTCTACGCGTTTCACCTTCATTCTTCTCGCTCAAGCCTGCAAGAATCGTTGGACTCGAAGAGCGAGTGTGCCGTTCGTTTACATCGGGTACTAACAAAAAAAACTGGTCGTGGTTGGTACAAGATATTAGCGGTGAGCGTTTTTAATTTAATTTTGCCATGGCTGAGTCAGACTCGTATGTTGATTGTAAGGACGCTGCTGTTATCTCAGGTGAGGTAGCAGCAGCTGGAATGCCCTTGCGCTGTCCACCATTTTACCCGGATGAACCGGAATTGTGGTTCGCGCAGCTTGAAGGCCAATTTATTCTGTCACGAATAAGCAGTGACACGACAAAATTTTATTACGCGTCGACTCAACTCGATGCTAAATACGCCATCCAGGTCAAGGATGTTATCACCAATCCACCCGAGTCGAACAAGTATGAGAAGCTGAAAGCCGAACTCATAAGACGGTTGACAGCGTCGCAAGAAAAGCGAATACAACAGCTTTTACTGCACGAGGAGTTAGGGGATCGCAAGCCATCGCAATTCCTAAGGCACTTGCAAAATCTAGCAGGGCCATCAGGTGCAGCAGAATTCGTCAAAAGCATATGGACTAACCGGTTGCCCCAAAACATCCAAACAGTAATCGCCTCGCAAATTGCAGATTTACAGGTTGAAACATTAGCGGAGATAGCGGACAGAATACACGAAATCGCCCCGATGCCACCACAGATAGCGAGCACTTCCGCTACCACAACCGCTGATTCCTCGGATCTGGCGAGGCAGGTGAGCGAGCTTCAGAAGCAGATAGCGTCACTCCTAAACAACAGAGGAAGACAACGCTCACGCTCGAGACCTCGTAAAAACCACAGAAGGTATGTTCGTTCGAAATCCAGACCACAGCAGCCACCTCCGAATCACCGACACTGTTTTTACCATTATACGTATGGAGACAAAGCACAAAAATGTAGACAACCATGCTCATTCAAGTCGGAAAACTCGAGGGGTTGTCGCAAGTAGCGGCTAACGACTACCCATCTTCATCAGGCCGTTTATTTATTACCGACCGAACGTCTAAAATGCAGTTTTTAGTGGACACTGGTCAGACTTATGTGTTTTTCCCCGGTCTGCTGTTAAGATGCCCTGCAGACAGTCTAAGTACGAACTAGTAGCCGCAAATAACACGGTAATTAACACTTACGGCCCTATACAACTACATTTAAACTTAGGACTGAAAAGGAACTACAGCTGGAACTTCACAATCGCGGATGTTTCTAAGGCTATAATAGGAGTAGACTTTCTCAGTTTTTACAATCTGTTGGTAGATTGTAGGAATCAACGCCTGATCGACAACCTTACGCCCTTATCAGTTCCTGCTGCACACTGCAATTCTGTAGACATCGCTTCCGTGAAGGCAGTGGTAGGAGACTCAGTCTACCATCAGATTCTTCGCGAGTATCCGGATATCACGCGACCTCCAGGTAAACAGCTACCAGGCAAACACAACACGCTGCACCACATCAGGACGACACCTGGCCCACCGGTAGCATGCAAGCCTAGACGCCTGGACCCTTCTCGACTGCAAGCTGCTAAGAAGGAGTTCGAGAAAATGCTTGCAAGTGGTGTAGCAAGGCGCTCGGAGAGCCCTTGGTCAGCGCCACTGCATCTGGTGAAGAAGAAAGACGACGAATGGAGACCATGTGGTGACTACAGGGCACTTAATTCGAGAACAATACCTGACAGGTACCCCATCCGTCATATACAAGATTTCTCACACCAACTATCAGGCTGCACCGTTTTCTCAACCATAGATCTCGTAAAAGCCTACAACCAACTGGCGATAAACCCAGAGGACATCCCTAAAACCGCGATAACCACACCATTCGGACTGTATGAATTTCCTTTCATGACCTTTGGTTTAAGGAACGCTGCACAAACCTTTCAACGGTTCATTGACGAAGTCCTACTGAGCCTAGACTTCTGCTACGGGTATGTTGATGACATTTTAGTGTTTTCAGCAACTGCAGAAGAACACAAGGCACATCTACGCCTGTTGTTTGACCGCTTGAAGCAGTATGGTGTCGTCATCAACACAGCCAAGTGCAACATTGGACAACCAAAGGTGACTTTTCTAGGGTACAGTGTCACAGCCGAAGGCATACAACCACCTCGGTCCAAGGTGCAGGCGATCCAGGAATTCCCAATACCCAAAACTGTGAAGGAGCTGCGAAGATTCTTGGGTATGATAAATTTGCCACCTAGGCATTGCAATGGATAAACCAACTCCAATCTACGTTGTTGAACACCTGTCAGCAGATAATAAAGCCTTGCACGCGGCGACACGACTTCGAGGCAAGGAGCTTGGTTACAAATACGTGTGGGTGCGTAATGGCAGAATTTTCATGAAGAAGACTGACCAATCTGAACGTATTGTAATCACTTGTCAGGAGGTCTTACAGACTGTCAGTTGATTTTATCTATATTTTTAAATTCTGTTTTTTTTCATTTTTTTTTTTATTGTACTGTGCAAGATAACGTGTATAACCTCTTCATATTCAATCATACTCTGAAGATATACTATCAAAACGTACGTGGTCTAAGAACTAAAACCGACACTTTTTATCATAACATGTCTCTACAAGACTACGATATAGTTGTGCTTACGGAGACTTGGCTGAACGGTGGCATCTACGACTCAGAACTATTCGACGATAGATATGAAGTCTACAGGCGAGATCGCGAGTCCAGTAGATATAGAGCACGTAGACACGGAGGCGGCGTCTTGATAGCTGTAGCTAGGCACTTAAATTCACGTCGTATGCCACACTTAGAAAGTCATTGTGAGGATCTGTGGATTTCCATTGATATGGTCTGTCCTGGTAATAAGAAAAACACGATCTACATTTGTGGCGTCTACTTACCGCCCCCCATTACCCAAGAAACCACCCAAACATTCCTAGACTCGGCTCAAAATGCCCTGGACAAAAACGAACGTACTGTTATCATTGGTGACTTTAATCTTAGTAGTATAACGTGGAAAACTAATGAGGAAAGTCAGGTGAGTCACACTACTCCTTGCCCTACCAACAATAACGATGTTACCAAACACTTCCTTGATTATATTTCTATGAATGACTTAGATCAGTATAATTACCTAACAAATAACAAATCTAGAACACTAGATCTAGTTCTTTGTAATACTGCAGTACATAACTTGACACGTTGCCACACACATCTGACACAAGAAGATCCTTTACATCCACCGCTCGAGTTCGCTATACCCACTGTCAACAACATAAATTCTCTACAAACAAAACTGGCCACTAAACCTAATTTCTTTAAGGCAGACTACGACAAAATCCTAGTATCACTTATGTCTATAGACTGGGAAAGTTCAGTGGGAGGCTGTGCCTCGGTTGAAGACATGGTCAATATTTTATATGATAGTTTGCACGACGTTATAAAGCAACACGTACCACTGAAAACGATGTCTAGGAAAGAGTACCCGGCATGGTACACGCCCAAGCTTAAGCGACTCTTTAAAGAAAAACACAAATTTCGCGTTAGAGTAAAAAAATACAATAATCCCCTTGACATTATATCATTTGAAACGCTGCGTACTGACTGTAGCAAGTTGAGAACGATCTGCTACAAAAAATATACGGAGAAGTTAGAAATCGCGGTTTTAAAAAACCCTAAAATCTTCTGGTCTTTCATTAAAAATAAAAGGAAATCCAGCAGCAATTACCCCGCGGTAATGTATTATAACAACAAAACTGCATCAACTGGCCACGACATATGTAACTTGTTTGCTGAAAACTTCGCAAGTGTTTATAACAATACGACGTCCTCGCAACCGTCAAATGTTGACATAAACAACAACTTGCCGACTCTTTGTAAACTGGAACTCAGTGCTAACGAAATATTCCGAACTTTAACATCCTTGGATGAACAGAAAGGCGTAGGTGAAGACGGTATTCCTCCCGTGTTTATAAAGAGATGTGCAAAAGCGCTGGCTTTACCTCTTAGTTTTATATACAACAAATCTCTTAAAGACGGTATTTTTCCCGACCAATGGAAAAAGGCACTGGTCGTACCCATTTTCAAAGCAGGGCAAAAGAACATGGTGTCAAACTACAGACCCATTTCTATTTTAGTTATCTTCGGCAAAGTATTTGAGAAGCTTATAACCGAACGTCTAACATCGCATGTAAAACACCTTCTCAACAGCGACCAACACGGTTTTATCAAATACAGATCTACGACCACTAATCTCATGTGCTACGTGTCGGCTCTATCTGAATACTTAGATAGACGTATTCCTGTTGACACCATTTACACTGACTTCAGTAAGGCGTTCGATAAGGTAGATCATTCTCTTCTTATAGCGAAACTCCAGCACTTGGGTGTAGGAGGATCAATGCTAAAGTGGTTTCAATCTTACCTCAGTGACCGGTCGTCAAAAGTAGTAATGACTGGCCATCATTCAAAGTATTTTAAAGCCACATCCGGGGTTCCACAAGGATCACATTTAGGCCCAATTCTCTTCAACATCTTCATTAACGACATCACGCACTGCTTTAGGCATTCAAAATTCTATCTTTTTGCCGATGACATGAAAATAATGAAACCAATGGTAACTGAATCTGACGCTGCCTTATTGCAGGAAGATCTGAACAGACTGACGAACTGGTGCAAAATGAACGAAATGCTTCTTAACGTCTCTAAGTGTTACTACATGCAATTCAACAAAACAAGGAGAAAGACAATCTGGATTCACAGACCGATACTCTGCCGATTGCCAGTGACGACATAATATCAGACCATGAAGAATGGCAAAGGGATGAAATTCCCACCAGAAGAAAGAAAAGGAAAGAAACAAGTCCAATTCACAATGACGGGAATAAAAAACAGAAAAATTCCCCAGACTTTGTGATTCCTACACGCAATAGTTTTGAACTACTCGATACGGAGCCTACGAATAAAACCAACAATACAGATAAAGTATATGTACCAAAGCCAGAACCCATCTTTGTTACGGGCGTAATTAATGTAAATTCTCTTAAAGATGTACTAAACAAATTTGTAAAAAGCGATCTTTACCTCATGACCACACTAAGATCTGGGCACGTCATAAAAATTATACCTAAAGACATCCAGACATACAAAACGATTCGAGAGAATTTCATTGCCGATAATATCTCACACTATACTTACCAGCTTAAAAGCGAGCGTGCGTACAGAGTAGTATTACGCGGACTCCATGCTTCAGAAAATACCACAGAAATTTCAAAAGAATTGTATGAAATTGGACACGAAGTGAGACAAATAGTCAATATCAGACATCGAGCTACAAAGGAACCGTTGCCTGTTTTTTATGTCGACTTAGAACCAAAACCAAACAACAAAGCCATTTTCGATGTAAAATACTTGAATAACATGAAGATTACTTTTGAAGCCCCATATAAGAAAAAGGAAATCATTCAATGCAAGAGGTGTCAGAGATTTGGGCATTCCAAGAACCAATGTTTCAGGCCCTATCGCTGTGTTAAATGCGGTAGCGCTCACCCTACAACAACATGTACCAAAAAACCAGACACTGAGGCTACTTGCGCGAACTGTGACGAAAAACACCCCGCTAGTTACAAAGGATGCAAAGTGTACAAGCAGTATAGAGAAAGAATTCTTAAATTAGACCCTAAGACAAAAGAAACACCAATGCCTAGCAATATAGAGATGAAAAACCCGGGTTTCCACCCGGGTTCAAAGCCTAACTGCACAGATAATCAAAACCTAATTAAAACCTATTCAGAAGCAACGAAAACCAAAAAACAATATACTCAAAAAGACATAAAGAACGACTTGGCCGACCTTACTGACTTAATGGACATAATGTTCGAAAAACTACAACATTCAATGTTGACAATGATGGAAAAAATCATGGACAAAATGATGGACCGTATGGTCCAGCTAGTCAGCAGCCTGGTTAAAAAATGACCCGAAACCTCCAAGTAGTCACTTGGAACGCCAACGGCTTGACGGAACGACGTCAAGAACTAGAAACTTTTCTCAGAACAGAAATGATTGATATTGCACTAATCTCTGAAACAAGATTCACACCGAAGACACACATAAACTTTAATAACTATACAGTGTATACAACCAATCACCCAACTGGGAATAGCCATGGAGGAACAGCAGTGATTATTAAAAGCAACATTAAACACTACCCTATTGAGGAATACCGAACAGAAAAAATACAAGCAACATCTATTAAACTTGTAGACAGCAAACTAGAAACAGTATTCTCCGCTGTATACTGTCCACCAAAACATACTATAACTGCCAGCGACTTCGTAAATTATTTTTCTACATTGGGTAACAGATTTATATGTGCTGGCGACTGGAATTCAAAACATTTAAATTGGGGATCTAGGCTGACCAACACTAGAGGAAGACAACTCTGTAAAGCCACAGAAGAGATGAAGTTAGAATGTCATTCCGGCAGAGAACCTACCTATTGGCCTACCGACAGACTAAGAATCCCAGACTTATTAGACTTTTTTATTGTTAAAAACATAGATAGTAACTACTTAAACATAGAACCACGTATAGATCTCACATCTGACCACACACCAGTTATACTGAATGTTACTACAACAGTTAATCTGGTAGAACCCCCCCTTAGAATATACAACTTGAACACTACAGACTGGACAATCTATAAAAATATAATCACGACAGAGACAGAACTAAAGACCAAGATTAATACAATAGAAGAACTCGAAAGACAACTGGAACAACTTAATATGACTATTCACATTGCTGCCAATTCTGCAACTCCAAAAAAGACAGGTAAAGGAAAACCTATGAAACATAACTCATATCCAAAGGATATTAAAGAGAAAATACAAGAGCGCCGTCGTTTGAGAAAAACCTGGCATACTACTGGATATCCCAGTGATAGGACTGCATTCAATAGGTTCTCAAACGAACTCAAAGGCCTTATCAGCACCCTAGAAAATGATAATATTCAACACTATCTTTCGAACCTAGATCCAACGAGAGACACCAACTACTCGTTGTGGAAGGCTACCAAGAATCTAAAGCGCCCGAAAATCCACATATCTCCTATAAATGATGGAAAAGGAGGATGGGCAAGATCAAATAAAGAAAAGGCAACAATCTTTGCAGAACATTTGAAAACAGTTTTCCAACCATTCCCTGAAAACAATCCCGAACAAACTATGGAAATCAAGAAATACATTGAATCTGCGAACCAAATGTGCCTTCCACTAAAAAGTACCAGCCCAAAAGAAATCATGAAAGAAATAAGGAACCTTAAGGAAGGTAAAGCACCCGGCTATGACCTCATTGATGCCACATTACTTAAAAACCTGCCTCATAAAGGTGTAATGAAATTAGTTAACATCTTTAATGCCAGCTTAAGTCTGGAACATTTCCCTGGGCAATGGAAAATTGCACATGTAGTCATGGTACCGAAACCCGGTAAACCCCCACACGAAGCTACTTCATATAGACCTATCAGCCTGCTACCAGTTATTGGCAAACTGTTTGAAAGGATATTGCTTAACAGGATGAAAGAACATCTAAGTGCAGTATTACCGAACCATCAATTTGGATTTCGGGAAAAACACGGGACAATTGAACAGGTACACCGTATAATTGACACCATTAGCAGATGCCTTGAAAATAAATTATATTGCTCGGCAGTCTTTTTGGATATCAGCCAAGCGTTTGATAAGGTATGGCATGACGGCCTCCTGTTCAAGATAAAAAAGCATCTCCCGCATTGTCTATTCCGAATACTTAAATCTTACTTAGATAAAAGATGCTACCAAGTGAAGTACAGCGATGATCTCTCAGAAGTACACGAAATAAAATCAGGTGTCCCTCAAGGCAGTATCTTGGGCCCTGTACTATACCAAATTTTTACAGCAGATATCCCAACAACTGACTACACCACGACTGCGACTTACGCTGACGATACGGCATTACTGTCGGCTCATAGCAACCCAGAAACGGCTTCATCACAGTTGCAAAACCACCTAACAGAAGTTGAGACGTGGCTGAAGCGTTGGAGAATAAAAGCCAATGAGAGCAAATCGGTACATGTAACATTTACACTTAGGCGAGAAACATGTCCACCAGTAAAGCTAAACTGCAAAGTTATCCCTCAAGATAATAACGCAAAATACTTGGGCATGCACCTAGACAGAAAACTTACATGGCAAAAACATATTTGGACAAAGCGGAAACAACTAGATGGAAAATTGCGGTCACTGAACTGGTTATTGGGACGCCAATCACTACTAAATCCCAACAGCAAGATGCTAGTGTATAAAACTACCATAAAACCAATCTGGACTTACGGAATACAGTTGTGGGGAACTGCCAGCAATAGCAATATAGATATCCTGGAAAGATTCCAGACCAAAGCTCTGAGAACAATGTTTGGCATCCCTCATTGTATAAGTAATAGATACATATACTTCGACTTCGGCCTAAAAACAGTTCGGCAGGAAATAGCCCAACACAGCCTGAAGTATCAGGAGAAGCTGACCGTCCATGTAAACAAACTGGCACACGCTCTAAGTGGAGAAGATGCTCTTCGGTATACCCGGCTAAAAAGAAGTGACATACCGAGCCTACATAAAAGATTTACCACTTGACAACAAGAGAGTCGTGTGAAAAGAATTTTCACACAAGTGTGGCTCTTGAGGAAAACATAAACTGAGAAATCAAACAAAGAAGTGGCTTATTGTTGGAAAACAGATTGCCATGAAGCAGAAATCATCAAAAAAAAAAAAAAAAAAAAAAAAAAAAACTACATGCAATTCAGCCGTAACAAAATTGTCTTACCTAACACTTACACGATAGGTCAACAAAAACTAAAGCAAATTGAAGAAATACGTGACCTAGGAGTCACACTGGATAAACAACTTAAATTTGACAAACATATCCTAAACACAGTATCAAAGGGGTTTCAAATTTTGGGATTTATCTTGCGCAACAGTAAAGAATTTAAAAGGGCGTCTACCAGAATAAAATTATTTAACACACTAGTCCGTCCTATACTTGAATATGGCAGCCCGGTTTGGAATCCTCACTACGACATATACATCAAACACCTGGAAAGTGTCCAAAGGCGCTTCCTGTATCATCTATGTTATAAGGAACGATTAGCTAAAAGAGTAACCAGCTACAGAGACAGACTAGGGCACTACAAAATGGTCTCACTTGCCAAGAGGCGAAAAATGGCAGACCTGATTCTACTACACAAAGTATTCCATGGAGTCATAGACTGCAGCGAATTACTAGGCAAGTTACATATAAACGCGCCATCTCGCCTGCCGCGGAAAACCAGCTACAATTTGTTTTATGTCTCAGGTTCCAAAACTAATCTAGGACATTTCGCCGCTCTCCCAAGACTCTGTAGGCAGTACAATGAATTGTCAAAGCAATCTGACATGGACATAACCCTCACAATCTCTAAATACAAAAAAATACTGACCACTGCTATAAATGTAGAGTGATAACTATAATTTGTATGTGAAACAATTTTATCAAATGCATCAAATGCTTTTTAATAATTATTCTGGTTTTTATTTTGTTTTTTGTATTATTTTCATTGTTTTATATTTTATGTGTTAAAACCTAGTTTTATGGGCATGCTGTGTTCTCCTATAATTGAAGGAACACACCTAAAAGAACATTTGTAATACTGTGTCCTATATTGTCTGTGTGTATTCTTTGTTGGAGATCCAAATAAATAAATAAATAAATAAATAAATTTCTATCGTCGATTTGTCCCAAACGCAGCTCAAATTCAAGCACCATTAAACTCAGTCCTTGCTGGTCCGAAGGTAAAAGGTTCGCATCCTGTGAAAATGACTCCAGAGCTGCTGAAGGCATTCGACGACAGTAAGTCCTCGCTGTCCAAAGCGACACTCTTGGCTCATCCAGACGCTACTTCAGAATTAGCAATCGTAACAGACGCATCGAATACAGCTATAGGCGCAGTTCTTCAGCAACGCAAAGGTGAGAACTGGCAGCCACTAGCCTTTTTCTCACACAAGTTAAGCAACGCGCAAAAGAAGTACAGCCCGTACGACCGAGAGCTACTAGCAGTGTACGAGGCCATCAGATATTTCCGTCATATGGTAGAAGCTAGAACATTTACGATTTTTACAGACCACAAGCCACTAATCTTTGCCTTTAAAGCCAACAAAGAGAGTCTTCCGCCAAGGCAGTTCCGATACTTGGACTACATCGGCCAATTCACAACAGACATAAGGTATCTACCAGGCAGTGAAAACATCGTCGCCGACGCCTTGTCACGCGTGGAAGAAGTATCAGCTGCTATCAACTTCGAGAGCCTTGCAAAACTTCAGGGCGATGATCCAGAGCTACAAGACCTCCTACATCATGGCACGTCACTAAAATTGAAAAAGGTAGCAACTACCTACAGTAGAAACTTACCCGTTTACTGCGATACCTCAACTCAGGAACCCCGTCCTTATATTACGCCAACACTACGAAGAGAGGTTTTTAACTCACTGCATAACCTGCACCATCCAGGGAAGTCCGCTACAGTGCGACTGGTCTCACAACACTTTGTGTGGCCAGGGATCCGCAGAGACTGTAGAGAGTGGGCAAGGCAATGTGTACCATGCCAGACGTGTAAAATCACACGTCACACAAAATTCCCACTTTCCTCATACCAGACCCCATCCTCACGTTTCTCCCACATTCACCTCAACATCGTAGGGCCATTAACCCCTTCATCTGATTACAGGTATTGCCTTACCGTCATCGATATAGATTCACTCGATGGCCTGAGGTGTACCCCATGAAAGACATCACGGCGGAGACCTGCGCAACCGCGCTGGTGACTGGTTGGGTGGCCAGGTTTGGCTGTCCTGCCCGGGTTACCACCGACCGTGGTCGCCAATTCGAGAGCCACCTGTTCAAGGCTCTCACTGCCTTGTTGGGGGCAGACCACTTCCGCACCACTGCTTACCACCCCGCAGCGAACGGCATCGTGGAACGGCCACACCGGCAGCTGAAGGCTGCCATCATGTGCCACACCACCTCACAGTGGACTGAAGCTCTTCCACTGGTACTTCTCGGCATGCGTAACTCTTGGAAGGAAAACATCCAAGCTACGCCGGCCGAACTCGTCTACGGAGAAGCACTTCAGCTTCCAGGCCAGTTCCTAACAGCAAGAGACGACTACACTACAACTGACGTCACCGAGTACGCAAACCGACTACGATGTCACATGGCCAAGCTGACTCCAAAACCTACTACGTGGCATAACACATCACCGTTCTACGTGCCACGAGATCTGCACTCTTCCTCTCATGTGTTCCTACGTAGAGACTACGTGCGACGATCACTAGAACCACCGTATGCTGGACCCTATAAGGTTTTGCAGAGGCACAAAAATTACTTCACCGTCGAAATACAAGGGAAGCCAAATAATGTGTCCGTTGATCGACTCAAACCAGCGTACTTGCAACGAGAAGAAGAAAGGGAAAAACCAATCCCACCTGCTGACACTACAACTCCATCTACAGAAGAGGAAAAGAGGACGAGAAGCGGGCGGCGAGTGAGATTCCCCGATTATTATCGACCGTAGTTACGGTCTGGCCAGGGGGAATATGTGGCGGAACATATCTAGACCACCACTAAACGATATCAAGAAAACCGCTACCGCTTATGATTCTGTACCACGCATACATATCAGGTGATGTCTTGTTTGTGTGAGTGCGAACGCCGCTTATACGTGGAGCAAGCACACAACGGGCGCGTGATTATTGTACTGCGGCGGCCGGCAACAACCTCGAGGGCGACGGCGTGAGAAGCCACGGACACCGGTGGTCTTCCAACTAGCTAGCTTACCGGTCGCGCCGCGCTTATAATATTGTCTTGCTCAAAATCATTTATTCTTCTTTCTTTCTAAGTGTTTGTACTGTATTAACGAATAATATAATCATTTCATCTAACTATAAATAATATCGTTCATTTCTACGCGTTTCACCTTCATTCTTCCCGCTTCGCTTTGCACGCTCAATAGCGCTTAACTGCCTTACTATACGGGTTAAATTCCCGTGTAGTGTTAGTATAGACATCGTCAAGAACTATCGTTTATACTACAGGTGCTTTAGGCACGATCTTTTCTTTAGTTGAAACACGGATGAGACTCATGATGACGAGATTTTAGGATTAATGTAGAATAATACCTCCCGAAATAACAGGTGCTTGCGTACTTAAGGAGGCACAGGTATATCTTTGATTAAGTCATTCACTTTACTATTAGGAGACATATTGTCGTCTCCTATATTCTTCTTCATCAGTAATTGTTCTTTTCTATTTAGTTTTTTCCTCATAGCATCATTTTTGCGTTTCAGTTCTGTAATGATACCTTTTTGCTTTAATATTATTCGATATGCTTTTGTTCGGTCTATTTTTACTTTTTTTCTTCCACTTTGTTTTCGCATTAAATCGCGAGAGGGCGGTAATGGTAATAATGGTATGTCTAACTCGTCATCTGAAGGCGGAGGCGTATTACTGACTGCATTTGCTAACATCTTTTTCTTGGCTCAATACTTTTTTGATGCTTTTTTCCATTGTTTTCTTAGCGCTCGTTTTTCACGTTCAGTCAGATCTGATATTTTATTTACCTTGTTTTCAGCTTTCTTTTTCAGGTAGTACTCCCTGTCTTTAACTCGTTTAATTTATTTTTGTTCCTCTGTCAAACTATCTAAAAATTTTCTTTTTCTTGCATTAGCTTTTTTTCTGTGGCGTAAATAAGCCAAACTATCCTTTTTAAGTGCTTTTTTAGACTTTTTCTTCGTCCTCCCATTTTCATTTGTTTCCATGTTTGCTGCAATTAAAAATTAAACTCTAATTTCCACCAAATACCAATTTAATATTTCTTTTGCACTAATAACGTCATACCGGGAACAGCAAAGTCATTCCGGGAACGTGTCATCATGTTTGGGAACGTTGCCATAATGACTGTTCCCGAAATGATGTTTTCAAACTTTCGCGCGCGTTATTCCAGCGGCGGGCGCTGGAATAACGCGCGCGAAAGAAGCGGAACAGTAGAATGCCGTTATTGCGCGCGCGTGACGCGAACTTGACGCGAGCGTGTCTGACAGCGGTAGAGAAAACGAAAAGCGTTGTTTTGATCGAAACTTAACTGCAACTGCACTTTTTTAGTTACGTGAATTAGCCTACAGATCACGCACAACCATTCGTTCTGCTATCAAACACAGGAAAGCAGAAAACGGCACAGTTGGATAAAGAATCCAAAATTTTCCAAAAGATATACTTAATAGTCCTCGACATGTTTTTGGGGATCACAGGGAGTGACAGAGAATGTAAGAAAAAAACGTATTGCGCCGACTCCAAGTAACATGAGTCAAGGACAGGAAGATGATGACACGTGTGAGGACTATTATTGCAAGGATGAAAGAAAAAATAAATGTAGTTTAACCTCACAAGCACCAAATTCGATTTTGAGACTCTAAATAAATACTGCGCAACTCGCACAACACTCAGCGAGTTTGTTACACTGTTCTACAAACAACCGAGCAGAGCAGTTCAACAACATCGTTGCCAAAGTATTGGGAGGAAAACGAGTTCATTTTTCATTGAAGAACTCATACGAATCTCGGTTTTACGCAGCCATTCAACACGGGCAAACCGCAATATACATTGTAAAATCTAACTGCCAGAACAGTCCAGGAAAATCCCTGAAGCAATTAGAATTTCTTAAGAGAAGTTGGGAGTTGTAAAACGATGGGCTCCATCCAGTACAACGTGAAAAAATTGATTGAGATTTGAGTCAACATCCCAAAACTATTTCTAACTTATAATAAAATATGGGGTGAGTGGATGAGTTGGATCAATCTATTTCACTGTACAGAATTACTATTCACGGAAAAAGTGGTGGTGGGTTTTGTTTATCTACATGGTAGATATGGCTATTGCAAATGCCCGGCTTTTGCATGTGATAAGTCACAGTGATAGCATGGACTAGCTATTGTTTCGACGTACCATTGCGAGGTTCTATTTACACCAGAAAACACAATATAAGGCTCGACCTTCAAGCCTCAAGACGGCGTTGGACACTATCCTCAAAAGCTTACAAAACCATTTCGATGCGTTAAATGTCATGCAAGAGTTCGCTGGAAATACAAAAAACGCTTCGAAAATTTTTACCTGTAATACACCACTATACCCAATCGAGTACACCCCCCTTTAAGGGAGGCAATTTAAAAAAAAAAAATTCATACTTTTGCGTTAATATGGTTTTGTAAACAATTGTAAAAGAAATGTTTTGTAAAAATATCACTGCTGTTTTCAATTTGGCGGTTAAATGGTTTTTAAAACTATTTTATATAGTTATAATCTAGACAATGCCTCTTCCATCAAACATGGTAGGCACAAGTCTGTAGCCTTGGCACAATTGAGCAAACAAGAAAATATTGTTGTAGAAAAATGTGGTCTATTCATTGCCCACATCATTGTTATTTGGGAGCTTCACCTGATGGTTTATGTTTATGCAGTGACGGTCTTATTGAAGTTGAATGTCCTATTTCAGCTATCGGAATAGACATTGACACGGGCCGTGTGAACGGCCGCGCTGCATTTGCTGCTGCACAACACGCAAATCGCACAAACCAGTAGGGGGCAGAAACCTCGCCAAACACGCTGTACATGATTGCGTTACTTGTGCACAGCTGAGAGGTAAACCCATATCACCTACTATGGGCAACTTACCTCAGGAGAGAATAATTTCAGGTTTTTCATTTTTACGTAGTGGTGTGGACTATGATGGGTCAGTGCTTGTATCGGTTACATGAGCTCAGTTCTAACAGGCATTAATGGGTTACATATACTACATAGCAATACCTGTTATTCGCTCTCTTGTAAGTGAATGGTTTTTTTTTAGGATCAACAGGAAATATTGATGTCTAAAACTCATTGTGCCGAATGTCATCTGAGTGAAAATCAAAATATGATTGACATTATAATTAAAACAGTTGTGAAGAAGCAGCAAATGGAAGGGAACCAGCGCCACGAATTTAATGGAGGTTTAGCGAGCATAAGAAATAAAGGACTTGATCTAGCTGCTAATGTTTTCTGATTCCTGTTTTTAAAACCAAAAAGTCATTCATTTATAGACAGAGAAATAAAATTGCTGGTGTTAAAAAAAAATACAAATAGTGTTGGAGAAGTAGAAGTGCCTAGACCGTCTCAGAAATTTTTACTCGCTTAATAAAAAAAAATTACCTGCTAAAACGTTATACCAATGCATTTAACAATAAATGTGCGGGCACACACAGGAGGTAACCCAAACGCACAAGAGTTTTCGGAGTTTTTGGTTTTACTAAAAATAGATGACGGAACGTACCCACAAGAAGAAGGAAAAGTTGTCTTACCTCAAAATCTATGTAATACTGTTACATCACTGCAGGACCTTATTTTATATGTGTATGATGACCCAACATCATTGACAAATCAAACAAATTCATGGCTATGTGAAAGAGCAATTCTGACACCGCGCAACGATCAGGCCACAGCAATTAATGATAGAATGTTGACGAGTGTTCAGGGGGAAAGCACTGAATATTGCTCTATTAACAGAAAACAGTACAGAAAGAGAGTACAGTAATGGAACAAGAAGACGCTACCAACTAACCCATAGAATTTTTGGAGTCTCTGGAGTGCCCCCGGTCTACCATCACACACTATCAAATTAAAAGTAGGAGTACCCATTATCCTTTTAAGAAATTTAAGTCCTCCGAAATTAAGTAACGGCACCAGACTGAGAGTCAATAGTTTACAACCAAACGTAATTGAGGCAGAGATTTAGACAGGTTGTGGCACAGGAGATACCGTTTTCATCCCTCGAATTCCTCTTATTCCTAATAATTTACCATTTAATTTCAAACGCGTACAGTTTTCGGTGGATTTATGTTACGCAATGACCATTAACAAAGCACAAGAGCAAACTTTTTCGGTAGCAGGCGTAGATTCGAGTGTGAGTTACTTTTCGCACGGTCTGTTGTATGTGGCTCTTTCCCATATTAGTAATTCAAATAATTTATATGCGCACATTCCTGAAACTTCGACTTCTAATATAGTATACAGAGAAGCATCATTGTAGATTATTATTAGCACTGGTGGCGGCTCCACTTACGTAGGTCATTATTTTTTATTTAATTGGGAAAACAAACGTCATTATCAAATCATTATTGTATAAATTAGGAGCAGAATTATTTATTTTTTTGTTAATTTGAGTACCATGAATAGGCTTTATTATATAATCTTAATGTATCGAATTGTTTTTTTTTCCCCTTCTATATTATGCTCACTTGTAGAAGCAACAATATTGTACCCAGGACTGTGTAATATCTACGTTTATTTAAAAGAGTGTCCATGGACTTTCTTGCCCATTCTTCTCCTAAGCTTTGGAATGGGCAACTACAGTACTTTCACAGTTATTATGCCTATGAATAGACTGTAGGTAGCTTATTTTTGACTATTTAAAAGTGGTGTCTGATCACAGGTCTGTATGAATTTTTTTTTTTGAGTTGGAGTTTGAATCAACCTGCCCAATCAACAAACACCAATTAATGCCGTAAATTATCACATTTACGAATAGACAATGTCATGTCGCCATTTATAATAACAAGTTGAGATAGATCTAAGTCCACGCGGACGAAGTCGCGGGCACAGCTAGTATACAATAAAATGGCTGATGTAGAAGTAAAGAAGCTGAAATGGTCTCGAGCGTACATCGTCAGGTTATGAGGAACCCATTTTTTGTCTTGTTGTCAAAGCCAAAATAATGTACATATAATTTGGTCGCTCATGGTGTCAAATTTCTTCATTGAGTTTTAAAATGAATGTCTCTACAGCTTGGCAAAAAAGAGTCTGACGCGGTGACAGTTGGAACTAAAAATCGATGATTGTGGCAACATTGCTTTACTTGTCAACTGCTAGTACATTCTGTGTCAACAGTACGTATATCATAATCGTTTTTCATAGATTTCTAAAAATTATCAAGTTTCTTTGCATAGTTAACTATTTAAAATGAATAAAACTATTCGTAGTAGTGGCAATGCAGTGATTTACCGCGTCTTTTCGCGGTGTTTGGCCGAATCTCAAGCGGGACAAGTTTTGTCCGATATCGAGAATATTTATCAAAGAACTGCCGATATGACAGGTATTTATGTACCGTAAATAAGTCCTTGTACCTTAAATAAGTTTTTATAAATGTTTTCAATGCGTAGTTTTGTTGATATCCAGATTTAAGTAACTTTTAGTCTTGTTTACAGAAATTGAAAACTGAAGTTATGTTTTGTAGTTTCACAAGTCTCGTATACGCTAGCCTTCATGATTGATACTTAAAGATAATGAACATGGAATGAATAATAAAGAACTGTTAATTTGTTTTTTTTAGGTATGTCTGTCAACACAGTAAGAAAAATTGTTGAGGAAGGTGAAAAAAATAATGGTATTTTTTCAACACCGGGAAAACATCGCAAAGGTCGCCCGAAGAAAGTTTTAGATGATTTCGATTTATGTGCAATTAGACAAAAGTTTCATTTCTTTTACACTGAAAAAGCAGGTACGCTTTATTCTTACACTAATCCCGATTTCATGAATTTGTAAAAGCAGATTTAAAAGGAAATGCCATGTTTCAGGTACCTAAACTGAGAAATTTACTGCTGGTACTTAGAGAGGAATTGGGTTATGACGGAAGCCGTGAACATCTCAGAAAGATATTATACTCTCTGGCTTTTTCATATAGGAAATGTAAAACGGACAGATCAGCTCTAATAGAGAATACTAACACAGCAGCAAAGCTGGAGCAATGTTTGAAAATTATTATGGATAACAGAAATCTGCCTCCAGAACTACAAAAAGAAAAAATGTTGACAATCAGTTGATGTCAGCGGAGTGAATAACAACATATCAAAAGGCAAGAGATATATAATTGTACATGCTGGGAGCGAGAAAGGATTTGTTCCAAATTTCCTTTTGATTTCCAGTGGCACAAACAAAAATGAACACTCTCACTCGGAAAGGAATAAAACTAACTTCACAAATGGGTCACTGAAAAATTAATCCCCAACCTTAGAGAACCTTCCATTATTGTAATGGATAATGCTCCTTACTATTCGGTGGTCTTGACAAGGCACCAACTAACGCTTCAAAAGTTGCCGAGATAAAGATATGGTTACTGCAAAATAATATACCTTTTGATGAGTCTCTTCGCAAGCCTCAATTATTAATGCTAGTGAAGTTTCATAAATTACGCGATTATCGTTGTAGGGACACAATGTACGTACTCAGCGAATTTATTATTGATGACGCACGGCTGCGCCCGTGATACATAGAAGTGTCAAGTGTGAACTTCAGTCGCAAATAAACTCCGGTCGTAATTGGTCGTTTCTATTTAACCTGCACCCTCAACACAAATCAATAGAACACATAAATCAGACAAGTATCAAGTAGAGAATTAGCTAAGTACCAAATAGCTAAAGTGGTGACCCCTGTGAAAATTTTTATGTTGGTGAGGTGCTTAGATAGACTAGAACGGAAATGAATCCTCAACAAGGTGTTTCGCCGCGTGCGCAGGGTGTGAAAGATGACGTGTCCGGCGATGCCAGTGAAAAGGCGCTGGCAAGCATAACTGTCTCTTCGCGTATTCCTGAGTTTTGGACAGACCAAACGCGACTCTGGTTTGTTCAGTTCGAGGCCGCGGTAGAAAATCAGAGGCTGAGCGATGTAGCCAAACAAAATTTGGTGGTTACGAAACTAAGCAAAGCTGCTATACAGCAGGTGAGCGATTTGTTACTAGCTCCGCCGGAGTCTCGGAAGTATCAGTCGCTGAAGGAAAGGCTACTAGGAGGTGTTCGAGGAGTCGGAGACGAGGAAGTTGCAGAAGCTGATCAGCGAAATGGAGTTAGGCGACCAGCGGCCATCGCATTTGCTACGGCGAATGCGTGAGTTGGCAGGAAAAGTGCCTGACGACACCCTAAAGTTGATGTGGCAATCGCACCTGCCGAAATCAGTGCGGGCCGTGCTGACAGTGACTGACTCAAAGGACTTGGATGTGCTCGCTACAATAGCAGACAAGGTGCTGGAAAGTACGGGAGAGGGCTCATCAACAGTGGCAGTGGTCAAAGCAGCGGAGGTCCAGAGAAAGACTACAGGGAAAAGGAGTGATGAATCGGCAGACATCAGCCAAATCCTGGGAGAGCTGGCGAAGATCAACCTGCGTCTCGCAGGTCTGGAGCGCGGCAGAAATAGAGAACGTTGGGCCAACGGCAGCCGGAGATCGAGGTCGTCATCGAAGCGTGGTGCTACAGGTGGTGAGAGAAAGAATGCTAATTGGTTATGCTTTTACCACTATCGTTACAGGGATAAGGCAACGAAGTGTGTAAAACCCTGTAATTGGAGCAAGGGCCACGAGGAGTCGGCGAGAAACTAGACTTGGTGCAGCCGACGGTGGGACGTTGCACGATATACAACCGCCTAGTAGTATGTGATAAGAAAACAGGTATGAGATTTTTAATTGATACGGGAGCTAATGTCTCCGTAATTCCCGTGAAAAAGAATCGTTTGCGTAGTAGTTATTATGATAGTAATAAGTCTAACTTTACATTATATGCCGCTAACGGTACAATAATAAAAACTTATGGTGTAGAAACACTGACCCTAAGTTTGGGATTAAGACGTCCGTATACTTGGAATTTCATTGTAGCAGATGTAAATCAGCCCATAATAGGCGCAGATTTTTTAACAAAGTATAAATTGCTGGTAGATTTAAGCGGTCGTCGTCTCATAGATGAAGTAACTAGTTTAAGTGCAGTAGGTTTAATTGTAAAGTGGAAGGGACCATCCTTAACTACGATTGATAACGCTTGCATTTATTCGGATATACTAGCAGAGTTTCCCGAGATCACTAAACCAGTGTCTTTTAGAGAGGAACCTCCACATGCGGTGTTACATTACATTGAAACTCACGGACCACCCGTTTTCGCTAGAGCTAGGCCATTAGCCCCAGAGAAATATGTCAAGGTAAAGGAGGAGTTTCGGCGCATGCAGGAAATGGGAATATGCAGGCCGTCGAAGAGTCCTTGGGCCAGTCCACTGCATGTGGTACCCAAAAAGGATGGGCAGATACGTCCTTGCGGCGATTATAGGGCCTTAAACGCTATAACAATACCTGATAGGTATCCCATCCCGCGGATAAATGACTTTACGTATATATTAGGCAATAAGTACATATTCTCGCGTTTAGATTTAAATAGAGTGTATCACAATATTGTGATTGCACCTGAAGACATAGAAAAAACAGCAATAACCACTCCATTTGGGTTGTATGAGTTTACGCGTATGACCTTTGGTTTACGGAATGCCGCGCAAACGTTTCAACGATATATGAATAACGCGGTATTACAAGACTTAGATGCACAATTCAAGATAGGTTCAGAAGGTCAATCAGAGTCCAGTTTCTACTTCTGTTACATAGATGACATTCTCGTAGCTAGTGAGACGCCCGAGCTTCATAAGTTACACTTAAAGGCGATATTTGAGCGATTAAACCGGTTCGGTATAACTATCAATATGGCAAAATGTAGTTTTGGAAAAGAGAAGCTAGAATTTTTAGGTTACGAGGTCACGTCATCAGGAATTAAACCAATACCAGACAAAGTTCAGGCAATTATAGATTTCCCAAAACCCAAAACGGTGGATCAGTTACGGCGGTTCTTGGGAATGGTTAATTTTTATAGGTCCAGTTTACTTAGGGCAGCGGAATATCAATCGGTGTTGAATACTTATATGCAGAAGGTTAAGAAGAAAGATAAGTCTATAATTAACTGGTCGCCAGAGGCAGACATAGCGTTTGCGAAATGTAAAACTAGCCTACAGAACGCAACTATGTTATCGTATCCGGTAATGGGCGCTGAGCTAGCGATTTGGGCGGATGCGTCGAACGACTGTGTGGGTGCCGTTTTGCAAATTAAGGTTGACTCACACTGGAGCCCCTTAGGTTATTTTTCTAAGAAACTCAGTGACGTGCAACTGAAATATAGCACATATGACAGGGAGCTTCTAGCAATCTATTTGGCGGTTCAGTATTTTCGTTATATGGTAGAAGGTAGATCTTTTGTAATTTACACGGACCACAAACCTTTAGTTTATGCGTTCGCGAAAAAACCCAGTGACAAAGAGACAACTAGGCGCGTTAGACAACTTATGTTTATCAGTGAGTTTACGACGAATATACAGCACATTAGCGGTAGTGATAATACGGTAGCGGATGCGCTGTCTCGGGTAGAAACGATCACATGTCCGACAGCGATCGATTTCAGCGAATTAGCACTGGCGCAACAGACGGACGACGAGCTGACGTTGCTTTTATCGAAAGGAAACAAGGTGACGCAATTTAAGCGAATTATGTTAACCGACTGTCAAAGTGAGGTGATGTGCGAACTATCTACTTCGATTGCAAGGCCATATTTACCAGTAACTTTTAGGAAAAGGGCATTTCAGGCGGTACACAGTTTGAGCCATCCTGGGGTTCGTACTACTCGGAAATTAGTAACTTCTAAGTATTTTTGGCCAGGTATGAACACAGACGTAGGACAGTGGGCCAAAACCTGCGTTCAATGCCAAAAATCGAAAGTTATACGTCACACTGTATCGGGACTAGGACAATACGAAAATAGTGGACGCTTCGAACATATACATGTGGATCTAGTAGGACCATTGCCTACATCACCAGATGATTATAGATATTGCCTTACGGTGGTCGATAGGGCGACAGGCTGGCCAGAAGCTTTTGCAATCAAAGATATTTATGCCAGCACGGTAGCCAAGACGCTGTACGAAGGTTGGATTTCGAGGTACGGTTATCCGGTAAGGGTAACTACAGATCAAGGCAGACAATTTGAAAGTAGCTTGTTCAAGGAATTAATGAAATGTTTAGGAATAAACAAATTAAGAACCACAGCGCATCACCCGCAAGCTAACGGCACTGTAGAAAGGTTTCATCGCGTGTTAAAAGCAGCACTGATGGCCAGAAGTGACAGTGGCGCGTGGGTTGAAGAGTTGCAGACAGTTCTGCTTGGGTTACGTGCAACACCGCGGAGCGACACGGGTGTCAGTGCCGCGGAATTAGCCTTCGGAAAGACATTGCGGTTACCCGGGGATTTTTACGGTGATAATAGCATAAGCGTTAGCGATTCAAACGAATATGTAAACAAAATTAGAAATATTATCGAAAACCTTAGGCCAAGACCGATTAAACAGAGAGACGCGAGGACTATATTTGTTCATTCGGATTTAAAAACATGCTCACATGTTTTTGTAAGAGTAGATCAAGTTAAAAGATCCTTACAACCTCCCTATGACGGTCCATATCAGGTTTTGGAGAGAAAAGACAAGTATTTCTTGTTACAAATAGCAGATAAGCAGGTTAAGATATCAATCGATAGGTTAAAACCGGCGTACGTAGTTAATGAAGGAACCCTTCCACTAAAGCAGCAAGAAAAAGATTGTATAATAACTAATCCTAATAATAAACTTTTTAATGATAAGAAAAGTTGTACTAAGCATGTAACTCATACCACACGCAGTGGTAGGACGGTCAGGCAACCGATAAGGTTTGCATAATAGAAACAATGTATGATGAAACTTATGGTAGAGTAAGCCATTGTGTTACGAATTAATGGGTTCGATTCCAAAATCCAATACTACGATTTTATTAATGCAACCAAGTAAATAATATAAGTATCAAGTGCGCAATCAGCAAGCACGTAACACTTAAATTATATTGCAATGAATAAATGCAATTTTGGTATATTAGAGGATGTTTATTTGGGCCAGCCAAGTCCAAAGTTTAAAAATGTGCTGACCAAGATTAATCATGGGTATGACAGAATGTTTTTGGTAGCATAGACAAATAGTATTGTAACACTAAACGTAATTTATCCATTGCTAGAATAAGACCATACGAACAACAATTGTTATTCAGAATAAAAACTCTGTAATTAAAAATGGGTTGGAGTCAAAGTAAACCATAACAGAACAATGTCGCTATAGCACAAACCGTGTCCAACGAGATAATTGGGCAAAGAGTTGGTACTTTGGAAATTATCGTGATTGCGGGCGCTGTTCTCATGGCAATTCTGATTCTGTATATAATCAGAGGCCAATGCAAGAAACGGGTACGAGGCTGGTTTCAGAGGAAAGCAGTCGCGGCCGGTTGGAGTCCGCCAGTCGTAAAGGTGCAAAGAGTGCCACCACCGACTGTACCACGCAACCCAGATGTGTATTAGTGTTGAGTGATTGTAAACATAGTTTTGGGTCGTTGTGTCTTGTGTTATCCTTTTTTTTTCTTCTTGATAAAATTGAATAGTGTAAAATTATAATGGAATTCGGATATATAAAAAAAAACCCACGTAAATGGATGTAATTTTAGATAAGTATAATATGATTGTTAAAAAATGTACTTAGTGTTAATACTATTTTTAAGAAGGGGGCTACTGTAGGGACACAATGTACGTACTCAGCGAATTTATTATTGATGACGCACGGCTGCGCCCGTGATACATAGAAGTGTCAAGTGTGAACTTCAGTCGCAAATAAACTCCGGTCGTAATTGGTCGTTTCTATTTAACCTGCACCCTCAACACAAATCAATAGAACACATAAATCAGACAAGTATCAAGTAGAGAATTAGCTAAGTACCAAATAGCTAAATCGTTTTCAAAAGGTCCATTGATGTTATTATCTTTATTTAAGTACGAATTATGGGTATTCCAGCAAAATATTTAATATGCAAAATAAACAAGAAAAATTAAAGTATCACAAAATCTCGTCCGACTCATCGCAATACTCAATAATCGACGTTGCCGTTCATAGCGGTCATTTACCTAATTTTGCCTATTTTCTACTAAAATTACAAGTGATGTAATTGATAGTTTTTTCGACAATTATGTAAAGTCTGTCGATGGTGTCACTCCAGACTGTATTATTAACTATGACGAGACCAACCTTACAGATGATCCAGGTTGTAAAAACTATATTTATAAAAGAGGCACAAAGTACCCAGAAAGAGTGGTAAACCATTCAAAAACAGCTATTTCACTCATGTTTACGGGAACAGCAGATGGTGAGTTATTACCAATTTATGTCGTTTATAAATCGGATCATTTGTGGGATATGTGGGTGGAGGGTGGACCTGAGGGAACGAGGTACAATCGGTCAAAGAGTGGGTGGTTTGATTCAGTCTGTTTTCAAGACTGGTTTGATACCATTATAGTACCTTACGCACGAAAGAAAGCAGGGCGGAAAGTTCTAATCGGAGATAATCTGTCGTCTCATTTTTCGGAAAACGTACTGAAGACTTGTGAAGAATTAAGTAGCCTAGTTCATATATGCATATTTAATGTTGATATGTAAGGACCATTGTTATTATTTATTTTTTATAGGTAGCTGCTGAACAAGCATTTTCAAACATTACTGCCGATGACTGGAAGAATTCATGCAAGCATGTAATGAAAATAGAAAAAGAATATTATAACAGAAAAAACGTAACGTAACGTAAAACGTGTATGAACAAATAAAACGATTGATAATAAATCTCAGAGATGACAGTAGCAGTGATTCATCAGAATTAGAATATTCTAGTGATTCTGAAGTTGCAGGATGATAATATGAGCTTTTCTGGCATTGAATTTTTAGATGAAAGTGTTTTCGATTCGTCTGATTGAATTTTTTGCATTAAAATAAAACTTCAAATAAAACGTGTTCTTTCATTATCCCTGTAACCGAACTATTAACGTCGCCCTCAGGGGCATGGTTTTTGTTCTTTGTCTGTGGGTACCTACTGCACCGCTTTCGTGCAAGGGTTCAACGCCCACTATTAACATTGTTAATACTGGACATTGAAGCTTTTCATGGTGTTTGCGTAGCGTCCGAGGGACTGAACCACCCACTTGGGATTGGGATCATATCCCCAAAAAGAACAAATATCAAAAACTGTTGAGTCGTAGTATTCCGGGTTGCCACACGTGCGATACTGGCGACCTCATTTATTCCACACTCGTTTTTCCCAAGCTGTACAAATGTAAGAAAACTTGCCAGGATTTTTACAGTTTGTTGACATTATTTATGAATCACTAACTCAGTTACAATAAATACAACCAAACTCTTCAAATAAAAATAAAAACTATAACACAACGCCTTACCATCTACCGAATTGTGTTCACAGCACTGCGCCACCCGAATAGATCGTAACATGAACAAGATCAATCATCGATAAGACAATAACAGCAGTACCTACAGACCATTAGCGACATCTCATATTCGACGTGTGAAGTTTACAACCACATACAAGCATGAGATGGTAAAGACACGCACTTATCTGTCAAACCGCCTATATAAACCTGCACCACGAAGGAACTAGACACACTTGCTACTTAGAAAGCACAGTGATCGATAGCCCCGCATTCACCACGGTTGTCATAAGCTTGACCTAGTGGAGGCCCTGCAGCCTTCAGGAATAGCCTAGTTAGGGGGTGAAGCGATGGTTAGCCCCGCAGTCCGTCGCTAGGACCACTAATAGGTTTAACCTCAGTCTAACTTTGTTGGCTAAAGTCTGTCAAGTGTTTGAAGTAAAGTGAATATATAGACTCCCTATCTGTAATCCAACGTCAGTCTTATTCCACCGCCACCATTATATTGGCACCCAACGTAAAAATCTTCTTCTACCCGCAACAATTTTATCGGAGTACCCACATTTTGGTGGATGAACAGGAGCCTACGCTCGAGAGAATTTATATTATTTTGACAGTAATGACATGTCTGAGAAAAAACAAGAGATGGTGGTGATGACTTAGGAACAATTCACTGCACTCATAATGAAAGTAACAGAAGCGAACCAAAGTAAAACACTTTAAAAGTTTTGCTGCGTGCACAAAGCGTTACGACGGTGAACGAATTTTTGATAAAGTTGAAGAATTTGTGACTGGTATCTCAGTGATTCTGCAAGCGTTCTCCGACATTCGTCGTTTCTCCTTTGGACTGATCATCGACAGGACGTATCGTTTTTGAGAGATTCGTCGATAGAACGTTTCACCTATGGATGTTTCGCCGACAGATCGTTTTGTCTACGATTGTTTCGACATGGCTTTTTCACTATTTAACTACAAAGCCACCAAAAAGCTACTAGCTTGCTACAAAGACATGAAGAAAGAAAATGTGTTAATGTAAGACCGCCTTTACTTTTAATGAATGATATTTATGTATTACCTACCCATATTCTTTTATTTTGTTATTGCAAATATTGGGGAAAAATAAAAACAAAAGATTTAAGAAACGTATTTATTTATTCATACTATAAAATGAGTTAATTACAACTGAGTACACATTTTTAAGCCAATTTTACTACATCTATAGTACACACAAAAGTTTCTCGAAATAACTTGCTTTTTTGTAACTTATTAAGATAGTAATAGGCGCTTAATACTTAGCATAGTATAATAAAAATTATGTAAAAAAAATGTGGGTAGTCATGATTATCTGTTTTACTTCTGTCTTCATTGGTGTAGGGACTACAGGCAGCAATGTGCTAACGCTGCAAATGGTAATATTCCCCCGCGCATATGGTTTAGCCGGCAGTCGTTTGCGCCGCGCCGAAACCGTAACTTGTGTAACACTGTATTAACCCTGTTAACGCGAATATCAATAGACTGTTTTACGGACTTGTGCATTTTATTTACTCTCCTCACTACAACCACATAACGACCTCAACATTGGTGACCCCGACGTGATCTTATTAGCGACGTGGTTGTGTGAGATAAATTCGGACAGTGCGTTAGTGTAAACGAACAGTAAGCAGCAAGTTTATAAGTAGTGCGGGAATAGGCGCGGCAAACGACTCCCCGTGGACTTGGGACCTATCTGCGGGAATTTCAAGGGTCCCACGATGCAGACACCGCCACCAGCAGCAGGCCAAGTGGCCAGCATAAACGTCACAGACCGTATTCCTATGTTTTGGACCGACATGCCGCGGATGTGGTTCGCACAGTTCGAGTCCGCCATGGAACCACAAAAGCAAGGGGACGCAGCGAAATTCCACTTGGTAATAGCAAGGCTGACCAGGGATGCACTACAACAGGTTAGCGATTTGATTTATAAACCCCCCACCGAGAACAAATATGGCACACTGAAGCACAGACTGCTGACGGCCTACGAAGAAAGTGCCGAAAGACGATTTCAAAAATTAGTCGGAGAAATGGACCTGGGCACTCAACGCCCTTCACACCTGTTACGGCGTATGTCAGAGCTGGCACAAAACACCGAAATATCTCCAGAGGCCTTACAGCGCTTATGGATTGCGTGCCTACCAGGATCATTGAAGGCCGTTCTTTCGGTATGTCAAGACCAAAAATTAGACAAGCTGGCCGAAATGGCAGATAAAATCATGGAGAATTTAAATAATGGAGAGGTAGCCGCCATATCTGCGACAACGACATCAGCAGCGACGGACGTAGCATCGTTGATTAGCGAAATGACCACCGAAATGAAGGAGCTACGAAGAGAAGTAAACGAAATACGTGGACGCAGTAGGGGACGAGGAAACCGGCACAGATCGCAGTCTAGATCAAGAGGTCCACGCCGCATCCCAGAGAGTCCAGATTGGTTGTGCAGCTACCACTACATGTACGGGAAGCAGGCAAGGAGGTGCACGAAACCGTGCAATTGGAAAGAAGGCTCAACAGCGGAAAACTGAGGTCGGTGCTGTCCTGTTCGGTGGGAGACAGCGGAGCCGCAACACAGAACCACCGTTTGTGCGTAACGGACCGGAAGTCGAGAATCAGTTTTTTAGTGGACACGGGTGCGAACGTCTAAGTTTTACCAGTGCATAGTGTTAAAAATTGGGTGCGTTCTGAAAGCGGTTATAAGCTGTACGCTGCAAATAACACGGAGATTAAAACATTCGGTATAAAGGTACTAGAACTTAATTTAGGCTTACGCAGAGTTTTTAGATGGCCGTTCATTGTAAGCGATGTCAAACAAGCAATTTTAGGTGCAATTTTATAGAGTCGCATAAATTAGTGATAGATTTACATAATAAGAGGCTTATAGATAGTTTGACTAATTTAAGGGCAAATGGGTCAGTCATACGGTACGACGAAGCGTCGGTTAAGAGTATACAAGATAATAATCTCTATCGGGAGTTGTTAGAAGAATTCGCGGAAATTACTAAACCAATGTCATTCAGAGAATCGCCAGCCCACGCAGTAGTACACCACATAGTAACAAACGGCTCCCCGGTACACGCGCGTCCAAGGCCGCTACCGCCGGACCGTTATAATAAGGTAAAGGAGGAATTTCACCTAATGCATGAATTAGGGATATGCAGACCGTCGCAAGGCGCCATCTACGTTCGGATACGTAGATGGCGCTGGTTCTAGCCTGACGTTTAAATAATCGCTCTGCTTTTAATATTAATTTAAAAATAGTATTATTGAATTTAAGTGCATAAAAAGTAGTGCACCGATAAAACTTGAATCAATAACTTAGTGTCAGTGTTTGCAAGGAGTTTTATTCACAAACTGTGGAGTTATGTCCAAAACAACACATCATAATCTGACCCAATAACAATCACAAAGAAAAACAATAACAAGTGACAATTTAGAATAAACCACTAATTTGCAACCTACAAAACATTCTGTGACCCAAATAATTCCCTAACAATAAGTGCATTACAAACAAATAACAACAAAGACAAAGTGAAAAAGTGATTCATTAGTGTTTGAACTTCAACCGTCGTAACATCGACAAAAAGAAGCGATTTTGAACCTTAATCAGTATTTCGGCAAAGACATTTAATCTGCCGCAACTACTCAAAAAATTCGACTAGAAAATTATTACACAGTTGGCCTAGTGGTAAATGCATACTACTTTTGCCTATTAACTTGCGTCGTTCAAGTGGTCGCGAGTTCAAACCCCAGTACCAACATTCACTTTTGGGAATATCAAAAATTTGTATTTGTAATTTTACAAATACTAAAACCTCATTGGAATAGTATAATGTCGTCAAGCAGCATATCGAGCAACGGCAATAGCGGCCGAAAAATAATACCGCTAGTAACATGTCATAAGTGTAAAAAGAAGGTAGACATTAAAAGTACAGTCTTGTGCTCTGCATGTGATAACAGATATGAACTTGATTGCGATGGATACCCGCAACATACATATCGGCTCAAGGATTCGGAAGCAAAACAGAAATGGAGATGTAAGACGTGTATCAGAAACAAAAGATATGCTAAAGCCGAATCTTTATCCGGCATTACTTTACGAAAAAAGCAAACTGTTTTGAATACCACACCACCTAAAGAACAAGTAACAATAATACAGTCAAATAGCACAATGTTATCTGATTCTCACATACTTACTGACTGCGAAACATCTGATGAGTCATATAGTATAACTCCCAATAAATTATCAAGGAGTGTTGACAGAACTGTAAGTGATTTAATAACTACCTCAGAGATGAAAGAGACAATCGCTCAACTTACACTCAAACTGGAGAGTACAGAAAATGAATTAGAAAATGTTTTGTTAGAAAACACCGATCTACATAAACATATAAATAAATTATCCACGGAGATCAGCACTTTAAAGTCCCTGTGCCAATCTTCAACCATTTTTCAAAATCCGGGGTCAATTACAAAGAAAAAGAAGCAAGCCCTGTTACAAAAACATAACTTAAGTTCTTTACCGTCCTCTCCATCGTCAGCCGCATTGAAAGTGGAGACCACTGACTACGTACTTCGCCTGGAACAGGAAATACTAGTAATTCAAAAGAAATTACAGATCGCGGAACAGGAGATTGCATTACTGACAGAGCGTATTAATTCCTGTGCATTTGTGAATCAGCAAAATTGTGAAACTGCGGCACAAGTGAGTAATTTTGCTCGCAAAAATATTGCAGGCTGGAAAAACAAAAATAAGCTTTCTATCTTCAGCAGCAATTGCACGAGGGGGACTCTGCCCTTAATTGATGAAGTATTCTCTAATCAGTTTGAGTATTGTCATTATTTAGTACCTAACGTCACCGCAGCAGATTTCTTAAGCACCATTCAATACAAATTAAAAGACTTCTCAATGAATGACTACTGCCTGATCTTCATTGGAGAAAAAGATCTGCAAAATGGTGACTATGTAAATATACTTCACAACCTAAACTTCTCGCTGAAGAATGTAACCCACACTAACATTGTTATATGCACCCCGATCTACGTAAAAGGTGCATTAATACATAATTATAAAGTGGAGTTTTTCAATAATCTCCTCCTGTCAGACATAAAAAATAATGAATACGCATATTTCTTTGATAGCAATGCTACCCTATCGCACGATATGTTTTCCTACAATACTGGGAAAATAAATAAATACGGATGGAGAAACATATTTGACCAGATTATGTGCAGGATAAGGATTGACTACAGATTATTCGGTTCTCAAGAAGTTCTGCCAACCACAAAGATTGACACTCACGACAACTCTGCCTCAACTAGTACTACTGAGATTCCAAATGAGCAAGAGAATATTAAAACAACGAGCGATCAGTTTTTTCTATTATAAACATATGAATATTTTGCACCAAAACATCGCTGGACTTCTGAATAAATCTGATATGTTGACACTACATATCCAAGAATTGCGCACTGAAAAAAACATCGACATCGATGTATTATGCATAACTGAACACTTCGTAACATCAGGGCAGGAATCATTAATTAAAGTACCTAATTTCAAGCTTGCATCGTGTTATTCAAGAACCCATCAGAAGCGTGGAGGAGCGTGTATCCTTATCAGAAATAGGTACGAATATAAGGAACTTTCTAACACATCTATCACAGGTGTATTTGAATATTGTGCAATAGAATTATATCAACAGGGATTAATTGTTGTATGCATTTATAGACCTCCGAATATATCATGTATAAATTCTTTTATGGATAATTTAAACATCTTACTGAAGCAATTATGTTCTAAGTCGAGTAAAAAAATCGTTTTGTGCGGGGATTTTAACATTAACACACTAAAAAGAAATAACATAACATTAGACTTTGAAAATCTATTACTTAACTATAATCTTAAATTAGAATTCAAGCAACCGACCAGACCCAAGAGTGGCACTTGTCTAGATAACTTTGCTCATAACTCCAGGCAAAAATGTGTGAGTGAAGTTATTGATTTTGCATTATCCGACCACACTGCTCAGATTTTAAAAGTACAGGTGGACAAAACATGCATACTAAATTCTTGGCACATTTATAAACGTAACTTATCCAATGAAAATTTAACATTATTCAAAAAACACCTTCAATGTTTGTCTTTTTCTGAAGTTTTCGAAACAGATAACCCTAATGAAGCATACGATAAGTTTCAAGAACTATTTCGTTTATTTTATGATTTATGCTTTCCAAAACAATTAATTAATGTAAAACCTGATAAAAAAGTAAAATGGATTTCGCGTGGAATAAGGATTTCTAGCAGGAAACAAAGAAACCTTCTTTGGAAATATAGAAAAGCACCCTCAAGTGAAAGTAAAAATACATTTAAAAATTATTCGCGGAGACTAAAAAAAATTATAAATCTCACTCAAAAAGCTCAGAATAATTACCTCATTAATTGTTCTCAAAATAAATCAAAGGTGTCATGGCAGATAATTAATAATAACAATCAGTTACAAGAACCTATTTTGCAAATAAATAAAGATAATAATCGGGTGAAAAATCCTGAGCAAATTGCTGAGTCATTTAACGATTTCTTCGTTGATCAGGTACAGAACGTGACTAGGAAACATCTGGGCAAGTCAACTGGCAATACTTATATCAGCAATTCTTTATTCATGCCCCCAGTAGTACCTCAAGATATTATGCGTATAATAAAACATTTAAAAAATAAAAAAAGTGTTGGATACGACGAAGTTTCTACCGCGGCAGTAAAATTTGTTTCAGACATCATAGCCAAACCGTTGAGCCATATAATAAATGCATGCATAAGCTCAGGTATATTTCCAGATCAATTGAAAACTGTTGTCATAAAACCACTACATAAAAAAAACAATAAGGAAGATATGTCAAACTACAGACCGGTAGCTTTAATTTCAGTATTTTCTAAGATATTCGAAAAAATTATATATGAATCTATTTACACATTCGTAATTAAAAATGATATTTTATGCGAAGAGCAAAAGGGCTTTCGTAAAAACAAAAATATTAACATGGCAATATTTGATCTATTAAAAGTGATCATGAATAATGTGGATAAGAAAAATCCTGTGTGTGCAATTTTCACTGACATGACAAAAGCCTTTGATTTTGTAAAACATGACACCCTGTTAAATAAACTTGAAGACTACGGTATAAGAGGCAACGTACTAAACCTAATAAAGTCTTACCTCACTAATCGAAAACAGTACACAGAGATATCCAGAGTATGTACTAAAACTAAGCGTGAATTAAAATATTTATCTCCTACCAGAATACCTAAGTTTGGGGTTCCGCAAGGAAGTGTACTTGGGCCATTATTATTTCTGCTATACATTAACGACCTACCGCGTCAGATTCACCATCCAATGACATTATTTGCGGATGACAGCACAGCTATAATAGAATGCATAGATAAAACGGAATACAAAAAAGATATAAACGACACCCTTATGACTATAATAGATTGGCTTAATAAAAATAATCTAGAGATAAACCTAAATAAAACACAAGTCATGCATTTCTACCAGCGACTAGAGCCAGAAAATAGGTTAGTAAAGTATAATGACCAAACCGTAAATACAACTACAGTAACGAAATTTCTAGGAATACACATCGACAATAAACTGACATGGAAACATCAAGCTGAACACGTGTGTAATAAATTAAGTAAAACGGCTTATTTACTCTATAGCCTTTCAAAAAAAGTTAACATAAGTACATTGGTAACAGCTTATCATGGTTTAGTTGCTTCCTCAATCAGATTTGGTGTCATATTTTGGGGAAACTGCAGTGAGAGAGAAAGGATATTTAGGGCCCAAAAACGATGCCTTCGATCAATGACAGGTCTTAAAACTACAGAAAGCTGTCAGCCTGTTTTTAAATCTTTAAGGATACTCACGTTGCCATCGTTGTATATACTAGAAGTTGCTCTTTTCGTTAGAATGAACAAGCACCTGTTTACGTCGGTAGTGGATAAAAGACAACGATCAGGACCAATAAGGTCACAATATAAGAATCAACTTTACACAGGTGGTTACCAAACGTCTTTACTCAAAAACAATATTTTAACCATGGGTCCCATTATATACAATAAACTGCCGCTACATTTAAAAGAATTACCCTTCAAAGTTTTTAAAAAAAAGTTAACAAAACTGCTACTGGACAA
The DNA here is from genome assembly GCA_905163415.1 of Noctua fimbriata. Lineage (NCBI taxonomy): Eukaryota > Metazoa > Arthropoda > Insecta > Lepidoptera > Noctuidae > Noctua > Noctua fimbriata. The sequence goes on along the minus strand of LR990929.1, from coordinate 3,485,564 downwards.
GTGTTACTACACAATTAAGGATTTTGTCAATGATAAAACTTTCTGTTAAAGGGGTGTAATCTGTTTCCGCGTGATTTAATTTTAGTGACATTCCTATATTCCAATTCTAATGTTATTTATTTTTTGTCATTTTATTTACATTTATAATTGAATTTAATAATAGAACTCTGACATTTTAAAATTAATTTGTTGACATTTTGTAGTTTAATTGATTGAGTTATTGACATTTCGTATTATTTAAAATTTTTTTTTTTTTTTGACATTTGTAATTTTATTTTCTGTCATTTTTAATTAAATTCATTAACATTTTTGTAGTTTAAGTTATTGACATTTTTTATTTATTTCGTTAATTTGTAATATTGGCATTGTGCTTAATTCCGAATGTCTAATATAATATAATATGAGTACTTTTAATAATGTTAGTAATGCTGCTTAGTGAATGGAAGGCTTTTTTTTTTTTTTTTTTTTAATGTGTCTATTTTTTGTTTTTTTTTTTTATTTGTTTACCGAATATTTAAAGTTAAATAAATAATTTTGCATGTTAAATAATTTTGCATGCCGTATGGCAAAATGTATCGGGACTCTCATAAAAAATACCATCATATCTGTATACCTACATTATTGGCAAATAAATGATTTGATTTGATTTGATTTGATTTGAAGGCGAGTGGTCTAGTCCGTTACACGTCGTGCCTAAAAAGGACGGACAGTTACGCCCGTGTGGAGATTATAGAGCGCTTAACGCGATAACAAAGCCAGACCGTTATCCCATTCCCCGAGTAAGTGACTTCACATACATTTTAGCAGGTAAAACTTGGTTTTCGCGACTCGATTTAAATAGGGCATATCATAACATAGCAGTTGCAGCGGGGGACATCGAAAAAACGGCCATAGCAACCCCTTTTGGTCTGGGAGTTTCCACGCATGACGTTCGGATTGAGGAACGCAGCAAAAACATTTCAGAGGTTCATGGACCAACACGTACTAAGAGGTATAGAGCGCATAGAGAACACAGATGGTAAGTCAGCACTTTTTTGTTACATCGATAACGTAATTGTAGCTTCAGACAATGAAAATTGAGGGTTCTCCTTCACGTCCAGAGGGTATAAATGAAATACTTCTGAGTCGAAATAGCATACTATAATGTCCATGAATTACACTAACACCATATGATTACAAAGAGTCTTATTATAGCACATGTTCTCTAATGCCTCGCTAGCGCACGACTGGTCACCGTCGAACTATCACTTACATACATTTTATTGTGTCATCATTGTGGAATGCGTAACGTTCCTACAATATTCCCCTTCTTAAAAATATTTTTTTTTTTACAATTTAAATTAATTTTTATACACGTCGTAAATCATGGTTACCCCCATATCATTACTTTATAATTATACAGTATGTCGATAATGTTACACTGATGCACACTGTTGCTACTGAATGTGCTGACACTGATTTTCTGTGACACATGTGATACATTGTTGTGCACTGACTTATTATAGTAGATACTTGTTATGAAATGAATACAATAGCGTGTTTATGATTATTACAGTTGTCCATTCGTCGTTCCAGTTAACATTTGAATTGGTTATATCACTTAATTTATTCTTATTATCTAATTTCACATATCTATAACTAATACATTGCTGGCGCTGCCGTTGTTGCGACTGGCGTAGCCTGGGCGGTTGCCTGTCCGGCCGTCCCATCGCGACCTTCCTCGAGTCTAGACACGAGATGATCAACAAATTTTCCATGCACGTGTATGCCACACTTTTTCAGAAACACATAGAGACATACACTTGTAACTATTGCGATCAGCGCAAAAACAAATACACCGTATATTTCGATTTTTCTCTCCATTTCCGTTCTAGCAGTGTTGTCCGAACCCGTCTGTGCCACTATAACTTGCTCGTTTTTCGATTGTGGGTTTCCCATGTTTATAAAAATGGCCATTCGCTAGTGACTGTGAAATGCTATCTTTCCGAGGCAATGAAAATCAATTTTTGTGGTGCTATTAATATTAGTCGCACTTATATATTGTTATTACTCTCTTTTTTTTTTTTTTTTTTTGCTGACCAATTATAAATTGAACCGCACAGTCGGCTTAACCACGTGTGGTGCGAGTCATTAACTTGTTGCTATTTTCATGCAAATTGCCTTGTTCGTTATTAGCTAATTTGGGTACAATACTGTATCTACTTATGTTGCTATCTAGATCCTCATCATTTACCTTAACAGATTCCTTTAAAACATAGGCAGGCTTTAACCGATCTATTGAGACACTTAACTCTCTATTACTTAATTGTACTTTAAAAACCTTTGTATTTCTGCTTATGAGGCGGTAGGGGCCATCATATGTAGAGGTTAAAGGTTTTTTAATCTTATCATTCTTTATAAATACGTGCGAGCATGTCCCTAAATCCTTATATACGAATAATTTACGTGAATCGCTATCTGCTCTTGGCTTGGGCCTTAAACTATGAACTGTTTCTCGCAATTTTTCAACGTATGTATAGTGGCTAATATGTTTAATATCTGTGTCATTGTAAAAATCGCCCGGTAAGCGTAACGGCTGGCCTAGTACTAACTCTGCGGCGCTAAAGCCGGTTTCACACCTGCCCGCTGCCCTAAGACCGAATAAAACTGTTGGCAGCTCGTCATCCCAAGAAGTTCTATCCGTCATTCGACATGTCAAAGCTACCTTAAGCGCGCGGTGCCACCTCTCTATCTTTCCATTACCCTGTGGGTGGTACGGTGTGGTTCGTATTCTCTCAACTCCTAACAGTTTAAGTAAGTTGGTAAACAATTCGCTTTCGAATTGTCTTCCCTGATCACTGGTCAGTCTAGACGGGCATTCAAACCTGCAAATCCAGTTCTCGTAAACTGCTTTTGCCACCGTTTCTGCAGTAATGTCTGCAATAGGTATTGCTTCTGGCCAGTTTGTGAACCTATCAATAATAGTAACACAATATTTGTTACCTCTCTGTGTCGTTTGTAGAGGCCCTACGATGTCGACGTGTATGTGTTGAAACCTCTCGCTCGGTGTAAACGCGCCCAGACCTGAAATCACATGTCGATTCACTTTAGTTTTTTGGCACTTTATACAACTTTTTGTCCACGTTCTAATGTCTTTATTTATTCCCGAACAAAAAAATCTAGAAGTTACCATTTTTACTGTTACCCTAGTACCTGGGTGGCTTATATCATGCGCACATTGATAAGAAGACTGTCACTATACAAAAAAAATGATGCTTTTCTGTTATCAGTGCCATGTCTTAGCGCCCGAAGATACTAATTTATTTCAAAAAGACACTATCGTTGTAACTATAATATTTATCGGTAGATGGCGTTAGTGTCGAACTGCTTTATCGACAGTGTTGATACGATCTGTTATGACAGACCGCCATTTTTTCATTCGTGACTGTGAAGCAAACAAAACCGGTGCCATCTGGTGTATTCCATAGTGACATTATCTGTTTAAAGGCGATTTGGATTGACCATAATTCGTAAGTATGAATTAATTTTAATACGAATACCGTCACATTTTGTTAAGCGTCGTATATTAAGCTATTTTACTTTGTAAAAATTGCTGTGTTGGAAAGACATACTGACATTTTTTATTTAGTGCCACTCTTGGTGTTACAGAATTATAAATATTTGAGTTGATGATTGTCATTATTTTTTTAGTGTCATTTTTCTTTAACGCCAAACAGAAAGTACGTAAAATAACACCGAGACTATCAAAGAATTTTGTTTAGAGTCGTTTTTAATTGGGTTAAATTTTAACATTGTTTTTGGTTATTTTCAACAATTTAATACTTATTATAGTAAATTAAGTAAATAATTTTATTATGAAGGTACATCTGTATTAGTAATTACTCGTGATACTTTTTAGTAACTTGAGTAATTTTGACCATAATTTGCTTGTTTTCAGACTTAAAATGCCTTTAGGAAATGCTGGAAATGCGAGAATAAATAAACTGAGGAATATTTCTAGAAAACTGTTTGAGGACACACTAGATGATAGAGAAAAATATAAAAAAAGAATGTGTTACGGTATTGAGACTAAACCTGTCCATTTAGAAAGCGCAAATAATATTCCAACGACACACCAGACCTCCAATAATCATTGTGATTTAAACCGCAATGAAGACGATGTAAACCAAAATGCAAATGAAGATAATTCTTGCCATAATATCGCATTTGACATTGGGTCTTCCCAAAAAATTACTCCTAAAGATCGCCAGGAAACTGAACAGGTTACTACTTATTACCACATCTAAAACAGTATTAGATTCTTATCTTGTAATATCAAACTAAGAATACTGCTCAGACTACACTATCGGAAACAGTAACCTGTTAAGTAACTAAAACATTCATTGTCGTTTCCTTGTTCCTCTCTTGGTCACCCAGCTAAGATTACTACTGCATGAGTTGAGGGATGAATGTTTTTTATTTCGTGTGTTATATAAAATTATTACTTATTTTAGGATGAACAACTTTATGTGTATGAAAGCTTACCTCGAAATAAAGATCTTCATGCAGAAAGAAGAAATTCCAGGTCATCTATCTCCAGAGATTGCCAGGAAGCTGAACAGGTAGATATACCTAGTCTAAAACAGTATTAGATGCTTACCTTATAATTTTAATTCAATAATCTTTTAAACGTTAATTTATTGTCTTTTCCTTGTTCCTCTGCTAGTTACCCAGCTATAATTATTACTGCTTGAGTTAAGTGATGCATCTCTTTTACTTCTTTTAGGATAAACAACTTTATGTGGATGCAAACTTACCTTCAAATGAACAACTTCATGCAAAAAGAAGAAGTTCCATGTCATCTATCTCCAGTCGTGCATCTCCACGTGATTTTTCACCTGCTTCTGACGGTGACCCAAGTTACTTACCATTTAAACCACCCACTGCAAACCATCGGCGGTCAGACTCATCTTCTTCTTCAGACTCATCTTCTTCTTCAGACTCATCATCGAGTAATTCTTCGACTAGTTCCTCTTCCTCGTCAAGTTCATCGTCAAGTTCTTCTTCTGAATGTCTTTCGACTAGAAATAATCACTGTCCATCATTGGCGACATTGGCTTCTGCAGTTGTAGACCAAATGTCTACAGTCCAACCTACTACTACTAGTATCAGTAATGACTGCAATGAAAATGGGCGAACTACTATCACGCATTCTTTAGAATCCAATAATGTCACGTCAGTTTCTGGGCCAGCCAGTGTTAATATATTGAACTCCGTCGTAGATGAAAGCAAAAGGAATACTCGAAAAAACAGTAGACGTATTAATAAAAAAAAAGCAGCTCAAACGCTAAGAAATCTAGGAAAACCATACGTAACTTCATCATCAAAAATTGTTGCAGAAAGGGTGATGAGAGGACCCTGTAATGAAAAGTGTCGGCTTAAATGTCGTGATATTATTACTGAAGAATACCGCAAAAGATTATTCGACTCGTTTTGGAATCTGGGCTCATTAACACGTCAAAGAGATTATATAGCTCAGAATTTAGTTAACATATATCCTAAGTATCAGTACAAGAGGCTTAATAGTAACAGAAACCAAAGAATGCATTTTATTTCGAAATAAATGGCAAAAAAACTAGAGTGTGCAAAATATTCTTTAAAAATACTCTTGGTATTGGCGATCGACCTATTAGAACCGTTCTAGACAAGAAGAACGAGCAAGGTATAGTGGGCCCTGAACAAAGAGGCAAACACAATAATAAAAAAACCATTACTGAAGACAATTTAACTAAAGTACGACGTCACATCAATAGTATACCACGATTACCAAGTCATTATTTACGCAAACAAACTTCAAGAGAATTTATTGACGGAGGAAAGACTAACAGATTTATACAGGGATTATGAAGCCGATTGCATCGAAAAAAACATTCAATTTGTAAAAATACATATTTATAGAAAAGTTTTTAATACAGAGTTTAAAATCAGTTTTTTCACACCCAAAAAAGATCAAGAAAGTCACACCCAAGAAAGTCATTTAAAGGAAAAGGATGAAAGTAGAATAGAGAAGGAAAATGACAAAAAAATGAATAATTGCATAGTATCTTGTTCTGACTTGCAGGCGGTTATGACATTGCCTAAAGGAGAAGTATCAATTTTTTACTATAAAAGCAAATTGAATTGTTTAAATTTCACTATTTCTGAACTGGAAAAAGACCACACTGAATGCTTTTTTTTGACAGAAGTAGAAGGTCACAGAGGTGTGAACGAAATTGGGACGTGTGTGTTCAAATATTTAGAAAAAATGTCCTTATTACATCCAGACTTCGATTTTATATTTTATTCGGACAATTGTTGTGGGCAACAAAAAAACCAATTCATGTTTTCTCTATATTTGTTTGCAGTAAAAACACTGAAAATAAAATCTATAACCCACATATTCCTTATAAAGGGCCATACACAAAATGAGGGTGACGCGGTGCATTCAACAATTGAGAGGGAAATTAAAAAAAAATTAAAATCCGGTCCTATCTACGTTCCAGACCAATATATTTCGGCAATAAAGAACGCACGAAAAAAAGGAAACGCATACATTGTTAATCCGATGAGTCATCGTGATTTTTATGACATTAAAAGTCTTGCTGAAAATAATGTATTTTCAAAGAATACAGAAGGAGAAAAGGTTAAGTTAGGTGATATTAAAATCATAAAAATGATGAAAGATTTAAATGAACCTGCTACAGTAAAAATATTTTATAAGAATTCTTACTTAGAACAGAATTTTAAAGAGATTAGACTAGAAGCTAATAGGGTAATGACGCGATCTTATCAATAAATACTACAAGTATTTCATTGATAAGATCGCGTCATTGAATCTTTGTTTGTTTATGTTACATATATATGTCATGGTGACCTGGCGAGGCCTCTTGCTGGATCACAAGGTCGGGTAAGGTCAGACCGACTATGGTCTGAACTTACCAACATTTTGAATGCTGTTGGTGGTGGTGTCAGCAAGACTACAGATAAGTGGAAAAAAGTAAGGACCTAATGATCATTTTTGGAAAGACTGGTGCGATGGAAGAGTGGCTAGCAATCCTAGCTATGTTTTCAAGGGTTTTGGACAAGTGGACACACCCTAGCGGTTATGAAGGTTGGCTTGTAATCGCTTCTCTGTTATTACTAGACTGGGGATTTTCGACATGATGATGATGATCAGTCTCTGACATCCATAGTACAAGCTATGCTTTGGGGTCCGATGGCCATATGAGAACATGCCCCGGATGTTTATTTATTTTTCAATTAATTTCAAAAGTACTTACCAATGTGTTGGCTTTTTAATCGCATTTACACTTATAACATACTTATGACTATGACTGATCTTTATTCAATAAAGGTGTGGGCGAATTGGAAGTCCAAGACAAAAAAAAGGCATTGACCATAAGGCATCATGCAAGAGGGACTGCAAACCTTGTCAGCTAGTGATGAAAGAGTGCTGGCTATAATGGGTGCTTTAGCAGTGGAAGGACAAGTCTCTGTAGAAGAGCTAGGATTTAATGTAAGTATTTTACATCTTCAAGGCTTATGCTCAATAATGAGCTAATTTTCTCTAGTAGGCAGATGTTTAATAAAATATTCAAATTTCTAATACCAATGGTCAACAATTAATACATAAAAATAAATGCTGTTAGTTAATGGCAATAATGATAACAATTCGTTATTTTATGGATACGTTACGAATTTATAACATTGTCTACCCACTTGCGATAACGATGTCGACTGACCACGTGACTTAACGCGGCTTATATCAATCCCATACATTCTAGTCTTTTCTAACTTCGTTATCGTTCTTAAATTGTTATTTTGTCTAAGCCCACAGGAATGAGTTTATGAACCGAATTGTGACTGGGGATGAAACTTGGGTTCATCACTATGAACCTGAGTCAAAACAAAAGTCCATGCAGTGGCACGAAAAAGGCGCAGGACCGCCTACGAGGTTACCGTTTTTTTATTTATAAAAAAATAGTAATTCAGTGTAGAAGTATTTAAAATTGTGTTTAAATTGTGCGTAAACGAACAATAGTTGCCATAAAACGTTAGCAACAGCCTAGGACAAGAACTATGTGTGAAAAATTAATAATCAATTTAATAGGACGTTTGTAAACAAACAAGTGAATTAAGTGTTATTTGAACGTCAAATTGCATCAAATTCACTTGAAACCATAAATCACTTATCATAATCCAAAACAAAGTGAACCCAAAGTGTTATAAACCTGAAACTCAAGTGAAAATAATATTACAAATTCAACATTTAAACGACGCGCGACGCGCTATTTGACGCGTCTTTTAACGATCTTATTTGACTATTTCAATAACAAAATTTGAGCACAAGTGATACGATGGCCGCAGGTGCTACACTACTTATGAAACAGAAGAGTCGAAGATCGAATCCCAGTCAATATAAATTCGACTTTTTGTATTTATTTTCTTACTTTTTGAAGGTTAACTTTTCCCAGCGGGGCGGGCAAGATAGGCATCTTGCTCGTTGTGCTGCAGCAGTACACAAATTTATTTTGACACAGAAGCTAATTCCGAAATAGTCCACTTGGAAGAAATACGGCAAAAACTAAATCAAACAAGGCGAGAGAAAAATAAAAAATATATCAAGCCGAACTTTACGAAACAAGACGCTATGATGAAAATTGCCAAAAATTGACATGAATGAGGAATAATATAAAAAGGCGAAATTAAATTTTTTGAATGCATTAGAACTTTCGAAGGTCGGAAAGGACAACTTAGAGAAAGTCATATTACAGAGCGGAAGTCCGCTATGGTTCGCGACAGTCTGCAAACGTCGGCCAACAACTGAATGTGGTCCACTGATTAAAAATACTATATGGAAAAGATCTGAGCAATGTGCAGTCCATAAAATCTGACAGAAGTAACGAAGAGGCTGCAATTTGAGAATTAGGAAATACTTTCAATTAGAGATGCAACGAATAGTGATTTGGCCGAATACCGAATACCGAATATTCGGCGGCGCTCTCAGCCGAATACCGAATATTCGGCGGGTGATCCAGTACAATTAACGTCGACGCTAACAAGTTACGACACGTTTTGATGCGGTGCGTGCGGCGGTGACGGGGCGGGAAGTATTTGCCTCAGTAGCCGGCAAGTCGTGTTACAACGTGCAGTGTTTTAAATGTACTTTGTCTAAAATTTGTCTAAAATGACTTTAGTTGTGAATAAAAAGTCTCCTATTTGGAAATATTTTGAAGTTTTCAGTGAAGATTCCAAGTTAGCTGTGTGTTTGCTATGTAAAGTCGAGATCTCGCGTGGCGGAGAAGGAAAAAAAGCGAGTGAGTAAATCAATTACCTATATTCCACATATTCAATTTATTTGTTTTACCAACATTTTATTGTTAATGATAGTATGTTGAATCAATTGAATGTTAAATTAAAATGTAGATTGTAATGTAATACTTGTTTGCTGGTACGTATTTCCGCTGCAGAGAAGAGCTCGCTTGCGTAATTATATATTTTTTTATCAATCTACAACATTTATTAGAACAGAAAAGTTAAAGGCCTCCATTAATTCAGAGTTGCAGTTTTATTTTAAGCGCTATTAAGGTGGATAAATGATTCATAAGCATAATATTATGAAAGTTAAGTTCTAGTTAAAAAAACCGAGTTAAAAGGCAGTGCTTGTTATGTAGTATGTATTTATATGAGGGTTTTTTATTCCATTCTAATACCAAAAACTAATACCACTGGTATTTGTTTCAACTCATATTTTTTTTCTATTCCGAACGGATACCACTTTTTAAATAATTTAATTTAATGTACGAACGAATACCAACAACTTGAATTTGGTACAGTCAGCGCAGTCAAACCTAATCAAAGTAAATTTGTTTTTCAATATTTTTATGTAATCGTAATATAATGCTTAAAACTTTCCAAATTCACTTCACTCCAATATTTTTACAAAGGTTAGCATAGGTAAGAGTAGTTTTAGTGAATCATCTTGCTATTTTTTTTACCTGCGAGAAAGGGTGAGTTTGCTCTATTGTTCCAAAATTCGAAACAACCAATCAGAGTCAAGTGTGACTGGAATGTTGTGCTTTGACTCGGAGAGAAATTTTATCTACATAAATTCCTCAGTACATTTCCGTGCGGTGGCGGTGGCGTATTGGTATCAGAGTGACAGTGATTTTTATTTATTAAGTGAGTATATTAATTTGTTCTTTTGTATAATTTACTTCTCTTTATTAAAATTAGTGTTATTTAAAATACCTATTATTTGATTTTTTTATCATAATCCAATCAAATGTAAAAGTTACATACAATATATAATTTTTTTTAGATATGTCTGAGGAAGCTGATAATCAGCCCTCAACATCTTCGGGAAAAACAGGAAGCTTGACTTTCATAACCAGAAATGGTGGCTTGGTTTTAATGAGAGCTGGTTACCAGTACACAAAAAAAAGGGAAAATAAAAATGGATGGACCCATTGGAGATGTGTGAATGTTAAAGAGTGCAGTGGATCTTTACAGATAAAGGTATGTTACCAACTTCTTACATAGAGTTTAACTGGCTTATTTATAATGGATTAGTGGAGCTTTATAAGGCCTTTGTAGGAAGCTTGTTAAAAAAATGGTATTCATAATCGTATTTTAGAGGTAAAAACACTCTTTATTTCTCCATTAAAGTTAATTTGATTTAAAGAAGCCATGACCCTTCTTTAAACGTTCGTTAACAATAAAATGGCCGACATCAATTCTATTCTATTTCTTTAAATGGCAATTAGTACCGATGCCGTTGTCGACAATTCTGCCATTGTCAAAAGTGAATTGGAATAGCAAGAGTAAAAAAAAAAACACTAGATAAACAAAAAAAAAAGGGAAACAAATGGCCGACATCGATCAGTTGTTTCGTGTTTGACGTTCGGTTTACAATGTCAGTCAGTTAGTATTAAAATACCTACTTTAAAATCCCTACATAGCATTGTGGTTGTTCGCGTATAAAATTGTATTAGCAGAGATTCGATGCATTTTATCTGGATGACGAAGAATTTCGTAAATGGTACAGTTTTTCCAAAGAAACGGCTGCTTTTATAATTAATTTAGTCGGTGGTGTGGTACTTCACCAGAATTACAAGTATTAACGGCAACGGCCTTTGCCGCTTTTTCCCAGATTGCATGATAACAAATTCAACAAATTGTTCAAAAGACTAGGTAGTTCAAACTATTCCCTCCTTTACCTTGGTGTACGTTTTTTATGACAGTGTTTAAAAATGCATAGACAAATTTTCTGTGACCAGAGGCAAACAACGTTAAAATCGACTAAAATCGCATATTTTTCTACAAAATGGCAACATTGTGTACGATAGTGGCGTTTAGTTATGGGAGCTCTAAGAAACGATTATGAATAAGAATTTTTATCGAACGTTCGGTAGGCTTAAGGTGAATGCTCCAGGGTAGCCCGCGAAATTCAAATTTCCATACGTTTTCTGCAATTAGCAGCTGAGTATCGGATATTTTATTAATAGAAACTAAATTCGCGGTACCGGCATGTATGTATTTACACAATTATACTTATTAAAACCTTCAATATAATTGTCTAACTTAGAGAAAAGAGAAAATGTGCCATTTTAATAATAACTTTACGTTTAATATAAATTTTAACTTAGTGGGTTACATTGATAAATTTAACTAATATAATGATATAAATACATACATGCCAGTACCGCGAATTTAGTTTCTATTACCATACTATCCCATACTGAGCTGCAAATTGCAAAAAACTTACGATAATTTGAATTTTGCGGGCCACCCTGGAGCATCCACCTTAAAACATGTTTTAACTAATGAAGGTTTATACCTTCGGTAAGCGTTATATTATGAATAAGACAGTTAGTGTTCCATCTTTCAATATGTATTTTTATCCGAAAACTATTTTGCTAAAGCTATTTTGTTGTCCTCACAGGATGGCAATATTTCCAATGAGAAAAATCATAGCTGCGAGCCCGATGAATTCAAAAATGTAATGGCAAAAAAGCTGGATGATTTAAGAGATAAAGTGATGAAGTCTGATTTCGCCCCAATACCAAACATATATAACAAATTCAAATCACAATTCTGCGCTACTGAATCAGATTTGGTGAGAAATATCCCATCGTTTGCAAACATCAAATCAAAATTGTATTATGCAAGAAACAACGCAGCTGGTGTAAAAAAAATTAAATGTAAATCAATTGATGAAGTAGAAGTTCCATTACAATTTAGAGATTTTTTGTTTTACGATTATAAAGATGAGTCTTCCAATACCCGAATAATAATCTTGGTCAGTCCAAATCAACTAGAGAAAATTCCGAGCATTAAATTTTTTGAAAGCGACGGAACATTCGATTGCACCCCTGAGCCTTTTGTGCAGTTATATACTATCCACGGAGATCTGGGAAGTGACGAAGATCACACTCGTATAGTTCCTCTTATTTATGTTTTACTTAACAAAAAAACAGAAGAAACATACAAAAAATTATTTGAAATTTTGAAACAAAACATTCCTGGGTGGGAACCCGTAAAATTTTTAACAGATTTTGAACTAGCCGCAATGAACGCCATTACAATCGTTTTTCCGTCAGTTGTGATTAAAGGATGCTACTTTCATTATTCCAAAAATGTATGGAAAAAAGCAAAACAGTTGGATCTGACAAAAGATGCTATCACCCAAAGACATGTAAGACTTTCAGCTTTACTGCCTTTACTTCCTCGTAAATTCATATCAGAAGGATGGTGCTACATAATGGAAGACTGTCCTGATACTGACGCCATTCAAACATTTAATGACTACATGGTGTCACAATGGCTAGAGAACGAGAGTTTTGTAGACATTTGGTGCGTTCATGGTGAACGCCATCGAACCACAAATGCCGTAGAATCTTGGCATAAGAAATTAAACTCGGCTGTGCCAAAGAATGCTAATTTATATCAGCTTCTGAACGTGCTGAAAGAGGACGCAGATTTACAAACAGTGGTTGTTACTCAATATAAATCAAACGCACCCCCCGCAAAACGATGTGCACAGACAACTATTATGAAAAATTCGTGGATCACATACGTAACTGACCAACTCCTCAAAAACAAAATCTCCGTAGGTCACTGCTTAGAAAAATTAAGGGTTTAGCTACTAATTGTTGAAATATAAGAAATTTACACGTCATTTAGCTGATTATACTAATAGTTGATTTTCTGTGATATTTTATAATTCTTAGATTATAAGTGAATTATTCATATATGACGTTTTTGCAAAAAAAAATTGCTGATTCATTGCTATATAGGTGAAGAATGACTGATTTGATTAAACAAAAAGTTGATTTTCTGTGAAATTTTACAATTGTTAGGTAAGGTTAGAATTCATTGCAAAAAAAATTGCTGATTTTTTTCATTGCTATGTAAGTGATGAATGACTGATTTGATTATACAAAAAGTTGATTTTCTGTGATATTTTATAATTGTTAGATTTAAAGTGAATTTTTCATATTAGATATTGTTGCAAAAAAAAATGCTGATTCATTGCTATGTAGGTGATGAATGACTGATTAGATTATACAAAAAGTTGATTTTCTGTGATATTTTACAATTGTTAGATAAAAAGTGATTTATTTTTGTTAAAAATTTACCTGACATAGTTGTTATGAGATAGGTAGACGTGAATAATTACGTACCTATCTAATAATAACTATGTCAGATAAATTTCAATATAAATTAAGAGTTAATTTTTTGAGATATTTTGTAATTTTTAGATTGTAAGTAAATTCTTCCTGTTTGATGTTTTTGCAAAAAAAAATATTATACAGGTATAGAGAGGAACTAAAATTATATTAAAGTTGATTATTTAAGTGATATTTTATCATTGAACAAGACGTTTGCTAACAAAATTTGTTTTTTTTGGAGTTATCTGTTTTTTTTTTCAATTAAAGGTCTTATATTTACATACAAAGCATTTTTACTGACTGTACCTTATATCTTTGAACTTGTTTTGGTATTAGTTTAAACAATGGTATCGGTTCGGAATAGAAAAAAAATATGAGTTGAAACAAATACCAGTGGTATTAGTTTTTGGTATTAGAATGGAATAAATCTTATTTGACTGTTTGAGTGCATTTTTTTTTAATGTAAATAATACCAAAAGTATATTACCTTTGTTCGCAGCTACAACTGCCCTGAGAAACCATCTTAAAAACAAACATGCTAAAGAGTACACGACAATCTTTGAAGAACCCTCGACGAGTGGAAATAAAAAAAGTACCGCTCAAGCCTCACATGAGTCTGTACCCACCCGGTCCGTCACCGAAACCAAAAGAGTTTACTCTAAAACATTCGACAAAAGCATTCGATTTCGTGGATCATAAAATTTTACTACAAAAACTATATCACTATGGTATTAGAGGGAATATTCATAAACTCATAGAATCTTATCTTAGTGATAGATTACAATGCACAGAAATCACAAGAATCTGTCCAGTAACGAAGCTACAAACCACATACACCTCGGCACCAAGGATGATTAAATATGGAGTGCCCCAGGGTAGCGTTTTAAAGCCTCTGCTGTTCCTGATCTATATAAATGACCTACCGAAAATAACAGGGCATAAAATGGTACTTTTCGCTGATGATAGTACGGTTGTTATAAAATGCAATAATCCAAATAATTACGAATTAGATATTAATGACACTCTCTCGAAAATAATTAACTGGCTAAATGACAATAATCTTGTAATAAATTTAAATAAAACTAAAGTTATGCATTTTCAGCAACGACTTGTAAACACTCCAGTTAATGTCAGCTATGATCATCTTAGAATAGAAGAGGTCAGCATCGCAAAATTCTTAGGTATTTCTATAGACAGCAAACTGACCTGGAAACCACACCTGGATGAAGTTTGCAAACGATTGAACAGAGCAGCGTACCTTCTATTTCAACTATCACATAAAGTAAACAATGAAACTCTCTTAACGGCGTATCATGGATTGGTATCCTCGGTTCTACGGTATGGTATTGTTTTTTGGGGACAGTCAACAAATCGAGAACTTGTTTTTAAAATGCAAAAAAGATGCATAAGGTCGATATTTGGATTGCACAGAACTGACAGTTGTATTCCATATTTTAAAAAATTCAATATTTTAACCTTTCCTTGTTTATACATTCTGGAAACCTCCTTGTTTGTGAAAAATAATCCCCACCTATTTAAAAAACTTGCCGCAGTCAAGAAATTACCCATACGTTCTCAATATACGCACACATTATGCCATGTCAAATGTAAAACTGCACTGATGAAGAAAAGTTTCTTTGGTTTTGCTCCCCAAGTTTTTAATAAAATACCTGACAAAATCAAATGTATGCCAGCACAAAAATTCAGAAAAACTTTAAAGAACTTACTACTTAATAAATGCTATTACACATTGGACCAGTTTATGAATGACAATTTTAATTAATTTGTATAATGATATTGACATCTGTATAATGACATTCTAATGACAATTTTAATTAATCTGTATAATAATTTAATTTGATTGAATTTGTTTGTATGTCATTGTTGACAAAACATAGCGCACTATGTATTATAGCTTAAGACCGTTTTATGTTACCTATGTTTAACAAACGATTAAATGATTAATGATTTATGATAAAAGAAACAGTCGACAGAAAGCTGTTGTGGGACGTAAATGACCCTAGATCAAAAAATTATCATTATTTCATTGGTGAAATGATAGCTATTGACAATGAGCCATTTTCACCAGTTGAACGAGTTGGTTTTGCAAGACTTATGGAAAAAGCAGTACCGCAATATAAAATGCCCCCAGTCGTACATATATGACCGAAAATGTCATTCCTGAAATATATGCCCGAATTCACTCTAAAATTGCAGCTAGTATCTCGCAAGCTACAGCCATCTCTGTGACATCGGATATGTGGACAAACCAACACAATTACGAGAGTTTCTTAAGCTTCACTGGACATTGGCTGTCTCCAGAGCTTAGTCTTGAACATGGTGTTTTGGCGATGAAGCCATTTATTGGCGCACATACAGGTGACAACATTGCGAATGAGCTCAATGCCATTGCAGACTTGTGGGATATTCCCCATAGTGTAACATAGTGTACATAACATGTACACTACTACTACAACTACTATAAATAATAAATAAATAAAAAACAACTTAACTTAAAAATAAACAATTTAAAAAATATAACTTACTAAGTAAACAATATAAATAAAACTACTAAAAATAAATAAATAACAAATCAACTATTTTTAACTATTATTTAACTATACATACATAACTATAAAACTAAAATTGTACCTAGGTTGTAGTAGTGTAACAATCAAGTGACGCGGACAACCGCATTATTTTATATATACGGAGTAACAGGTTCCTCGTCGCGGCCCGCCACCCGGCCGCGCGCCGCGCGAGCGCGAGCGAGACGACATCACGTAGTCCGCAGCCAAACCTCTTGAGGCACGGACGCTGTCGCTCGGACTAATTTCTACATTTGCTTACCGTCATTGCGAAATATAAGTAATAGACAATTTACACCATTCGAATATTTTATACTAAGTATCTTGAGACTGGATTGCTTCTTCATACTTCTAAATTAAAAGTTGTAATAACTATAAGTGACTGTGATTCCCAAACTTGGGTAAGTTATGCACAATTTTGTATAAAGATTCCTAACGGCCGTTACCTACCTATTTTTTTATTATATTATCTTGTGTTAATTTTAAGGTACGAGTCCGTCTAAATTTCGTAGCTTATTCCTATCCTGTGTGTAATGCTTTGCCTTTCTTTCACTATGTTCTTCTTAGTATAATGCTTGTAACCGCCTCTGCTAGCGAACATGTATTTACATTATAGATTTAGATTCACGCTTAGAATTCTTCCCGCCTTATAAGCCCTAATTTGCCAATCTAGTTCTTGCCATGCATACCTAGCGTTTCCCGTGCACCCCTTATACCGGCAGCTTACTGATGTGGCCTTTGTCCCTAGGAATTACGTCACGGTTTTACTGACCGAAACCGTATACTGGATCTGTCGCCTACATCACCTGAGTGGAGTGGCCGAGCTGACGGGGACTACGCCTGAAGGACGGGAGCTCGCCAGGGAAGTGTGGTAGGCTAGACAAGTGCGCAAGACCTAGGCAGAACCTTATTTTTTTCCTTAATATACCTACATATTTGTTAATTCTAAACCTAGTTTTATTTCTCTCTTGTACACGTCTTATAAACGTGACAATGGCGCCCAAAAACGTGGTTTAAGGTCTTTCGTACTTGCTTTGGTCATTTTAGTGGTTCTGTGCGGTGGTGGTTTTCCTAGTAGTGTTTGTCTGTTTCTCTTATTATTTTTTCAAAACCTTAAGTAATTTTGGTATTTAAATGTAATTGCATTTACTTTTGTAGTTTAATTATCTTTACTTCTATTATCTTTTATGAAAATTATAAAATTTTAAAGTTGTTTGAATCAAGTAACTTATGTGTTTCACCTAACTTCACCTGTTTATTATTTTATGTTTTGCTTTTTGTGTTTGTGTTCTTTAAATAAATTGTAACAGAGCGGATTGTGCTTGGCTTATGTGTATAGATAATTGTGTATAGCCTGCCCATTTTTTTTTTCTTTTTATTAATTTTTCAATATGGCAATTCCAATTAAGTATCTGCTGCTCCAAAAGTCTGAGCTGATGTATGAGGTGGCTATCCGGGGAGAACTTCCTTCTGACAGCGTTGCTGGATTAAGACGTCAAGTGACTAAATTAACACAATTATATTCGTCCGATGACATAGTCGATTCGGTTTTTCAGTTTTTAGAGGATAGCAAAGGCTCTCAAGAGACGCTAGAGAAGCCTTAAGCTTAATTTTGATGAACCTCTTTTTAACAGGACTAAAGCTATGTTACACCATTTATACTATAGGCTTCAACGAATTGAAACACCGCAGGCGGCAGATGATTCAGCCAAATTAAGTAAATTAAGGAAAAGTTACGAAGGGCATTATGAAATACTTTTGAGCCTTGATAAGTCAAAGGTCAAGGACCAGAAACAGGTCGCGTCTTCAGTTACTTCTGAGGAGGAATTGCCTGTTAATTCTAATTTAGCCGGGATGAATATCGCCGTTTCATGTGATCGCGGGCTAATAGGAGATCTGAATAAATTAAAATATGACGGCAAATCTTGTGTCAGATCGTTTATACAAAAGATTGAAGAATTCCGTATGTCTAAAAATATAACCGAAACTAAAATACTAAGTTCTGCTACCGATATTTTCACTGGTGACGCACTTCACTGGTACCGCAACATCAGGGGCAGTGTCGGTAGTTGGAACGAGGTACTGACTGCGTTGAAAGATGATTTTGATGTTCCCGACTACGACTATCGCATGGCCTCAGAAATACGTCAGCGTACATAGGGCGAGGAAGAGAACATTACGATTTATTTATCTATAATGCAAGGCATGTTCTCTAGGCTAAGTAAACCCTTAAAGGAAGACGAAAAACTTGAAATTATATTACATAATATTCGTCCTTCCTACTCTAATATTATAGCTGCTAGCCCTAATATTAAATGACTCGAAGATTTAAAATTAATTTGTAGAAATTATGAACGTATTAGGGTTCGTTCAGAATTTTTCAAGGAACTACCTTCAGTTTCAATTAATACTTTAGCTCCAGAATTTGGCTACCAGTCTTCAAAGCGTAAGTCGACGACTAATAGCCAAGGTAATTTTTACGCTCGTAAGTATGAAGGTGCTCACCAGCAGGGGCCGCACAAGGTCTCCGAAATTCAGGCTTCTGAGGCCGAAACTTCGGCTATATCCAAAGTTCCTTACTGTCACCGTTGCCGCGTTAACACGCATTCTATGAGAGACTGCACGGCTGAGCGCAAAGTTTTTTGTTTTAAGTGTGGCATGAAGGAAGTTCGTACACCGGAGTGTCCAAACTGCAAACCAAAAAACTAAAAACTGAGAATTGTAGGACGCATGCGGTTACTCATACAGATAGCTCGGACTGGACTGATTGGCTCATGTTTGTTAAAAACTTCTTTTCTAGGAAAGATATTTCTACAATTTTCAATGTTAAACCGAGTAACGACCCTAGGCCTTATGCAAAGGTGAGAATCAATAAAGATTTATTTTTATATGGTTTGTTGGATTCTGGTTCCGCCGTCACTATCCTAGGTAAGAACTCTCATGAACTATTGATAAATCTAGGTTTGATTTTATGCAACGATGAGAGGATAACTGTTACTGCAGCAGGAGGTCAGAGGATAACATCCCTTGGTTATATTCTTCTTCCCTTGACCTTCGAAAACAGGTTTTCTATTATCAAGGCGCATGTTATACCAGCGATCGAAACCGTTTTAATCCTAGGAATCGATTTTTGGAACACTTTTAACCTGTGCCCTAAGTATTTATCAGAGGAAGAAAACTTATTCTTAACCGACCCCAGCCTCTTGGAAATTTCTTCGTCATCTTCTCAGCACCTATGTGGCTATGACGTTTTGAACTCTTCTCAAAAACTGTTAGCCGACAGCGTGGTAGATCTTTTCAAAGACATTTCGTACACAGAGAGAGGTTTAGGTCGTACTAACGTCATTAAACATCGTATAGATACTGGTAATGCTGAACCTATCCGTCAACGATATTACCGCATGTCACCAGAAAAACAACGTGTTGTTGCTGAACAGGTTGATGAGATGTTGGCCCTGGATGTTATTGAACCTTGTGAGAGTCCATGGTCTTCTCCAGTATTAGTCGTGGGCAAGAAGGATGGAAAGCCCCGCTTCTGCTTAGACAGCCGTAAATTGAACGCTGTAACAAAGAAGGACGCATATAAGCTGCCATATGTGTCTGAAATTTTGGATAATCTGAAAGATGCGCGTTATCTTTCCAGCATAGATTTGTCCAAAGCATTTTGGCAGATATTAATCGACGAAAAGGACAGAGAGAAGACGGCCTTTTATGTTCCTGGTCGAGGAACTTTTATGTTTAAGGTCACAGCTTTTGGACTTACCAATGCTCCTGCTACGCAACAGAGACTTGTCGATCTTTTATTCGGGCCTGAATTCGAACTCAAAGTCTTTGCATACTTAGATGATGTAATTATCATAAGCAAAACTTTTGAGGAACACGTAGAACTACTTCAGAAAGTTTTCCAAAAACTACAATCGGCTAATCTCACTGTCAATCTAGACAAGTGTCACTTTTTCCGAAGTCAGCTACGGTATCTTGGCTACATAGTGGATGCTCATGGCTTAAGGACTGACCCAGATAAGGTCAAAGCCATATTAGACTTTCCCACTCCTGTCAATAGAAAGGAGGTTAAGCGTTTTTTGGGTACGGCGTCGTGGTATAGGCGTTTTATCCCACAATTCAGTACCGTAGCAGGTCCTTTAAATAAGCTAACTTCTAATAAAAAGAACGCCCCTGCGTTTCAGTGGACACCTGAAACTGACAAAGCTTTCCTAGAATTAAAGGCTAAACTAGTTCAAGCACCTGTCCTTGCTTGCCCTGACTTTAACCTTCCTTTTGAAGTGCACACTGATGCTAGTAATTTCGGTATCGGTGCGATGTTGGCTCAAACAATTGATGGTGTGGAACATCCAATTGCGTACATGAGCCGTTCTTTAAGTAAACCAGAGAGAAACTACAGCACAACGGAACGGGAGGCACTTGCAGTTCTTACTGCCCTGGAATACTGGCGCTGTTACCTTGAGACAGACAAAACCTTTTTAGTCTATACTGACCATTCTTCTCTTAAGTGGTTTATGTCTCTCACTAATCCAACCGGTCGGCTCGCAAGGTGGGGAGTTCGCCTTTCTTCTTTCAATTTTGAAATAAGACACCGCCGTGGTAAAGATAATGTTGTCCCGGACGCCCTATCTAGAAGTGTTCCAGTTGAGGCAATTTCAAACGCTGATGTTTCCACTGCTTCAGTACCAGATACTCAGGATTCTTGGTACCTGAAGATCTTCCAGGGTTGCCAGGCTAACCCTATAAATTTCCCAAACTACAAGGTGGAGAACAATGTATTATACAGGTACATGAAGACTAAGGTTGACCTTACGGTTGAGTTTGCTTGGAAAAAGGTTATTCCTAAAGAACAACAAGGAGATATTTTAATTGAGTGCCACTCTGAACCAATTTCCGGTCATTTCGGCGTGTTTAAGACATATAAGCGCTTAGCACTCCGTTTTTATTGGCCCGGCATGTATTCTAGCGTAGTTCAATTCGTTTCAAATTGTGAAACATGTCTAGCTCATAAACATTCTACCCACGGAGTCTCTGGAAAAATGGGTAGGCCTAAAGACGTTTCTCGTCCCTTCCAAGTGCTATCAATTGACTTGGTTGGTCCGTTGCCTTCTTCCCGGAAACAAAATCAGTTTATTTTCGTTGTGACTTGCTGCTTTTCTAAGTATTGCCTTCTTTTTCCACTTCGTCGAGCTACCTCGAATTTGATAGTTAAACATCTTGAGGACGATGTCCTTCTCGTTCACGGAATCCCTCAAACTATTATTCTTGATAATGGAAGTCAGTTTATTAGCCGAGATTTAGATAAACTTTTCAAAAAATACAAAATTCCCAACATACATTTCACTCCGAAGTACACCCCACAAATTAATACAGTAGAAAGATACAACAAAACGATAATAACTGCTGTTTCAAGTTTCGTAGATGGGGATCATAGGTCTTGGGATTCAAACCTTCCTCAAATCCAATTCGCTATTAATAATTCTGTCAATGAAAGCACTGGGTATACTCCATCCTTTTTGGTACACGGAAGAGAGTTAGTCGTTTGTGGTTCTCATTACCTCGAATATCCAGATCCAACAGACCTAATATTTCTACCACGTGATGCTTATGCTGCAAACCTGGGCCAATTATCGCCAATATTCGACAAAGTGCAGGTTGCTTTGTGGGAAGCTCATGTAAAAAACACACAGCATTATAACTTGCGCCGAAAACATGCAGAGTTTAATGTGGGCGATATCGTTTGGAAGCGTTGCTACTTCCAGAGCGATAAAGATGCACATTTTAGTAAAAAGTTGGCTCCTAAATTTCAAAAATGCCGCATAAAAGTCAAACGATCACCATTAGTTTACGTCTTGGAAGACATGAATGGTCGCGATCTTGGCGCCTGGCATATCAAGGATCTCAAGCTTAGGATATACCCGTCGTAAGCTAATCTTTCGTTTCTACCAAAATGTCTCTTTGCGGATTTCAATAAGATAAAATCCTTTTTCTGGGGAGAGGGGTAATGTAACATAGTGTACATAACATGTACACTACTACTACAACTACTATAAATAATAAATAAATAAAAAAACAACTTAACTTAAAAATAAACAATTTAAAAAATATAACTTACTAAGTAAACAATATAAATAAAACTACTAAAAATAAATAAATAACAAATCAACTATTTTTAACTATTATTTAACTATACATACATAACTATAAAACTAAAATTGTACCTAGGTTGTAGTAGTGTAACAATCAAGTGACGCGGACAACCGCATTATTTTATATATACGGAGTAACAGGTTCCTCGTCGCGGCCCGCCACCCGGCCGCGCGCCGCGCGAGCGCGAGCGAGACGACATCACGTAGTCCGCAGCCAAACCTCTTGAGGCACGGACGCTGTCGCTCGGACTAATTTCTACATTTGCTTACCGTCATTGCGAAATATAAGTAATAGACAATTTACACCATTCGAATATTTTATACTAAGTATCTTGAGACTGGATTGCTTCTTCATACTTCTAAATTAAAAGTTGTAATAACTATAAGTGACTGTGATTCCCAAACTTGGGTAAGTTATGCACAATTTTGTATAAAGATTCCTAACGGCCGTTACCTACCTATTTTTTTATTATATTATCTTGTGTTAATTTTAAGGTACGAGTCCGTCTAAATTTCGTAGCTTATTCCTATCCTGTGTGTAATGCTTTGCCTTTCTTTCACTATGTTCTTCTTAGTATAATGCTTGTAACCGCCTCTGCTAGCGAACATGTATTTACATTATAGATTTAGATTCACGCTTGGAATTCTTCCCGCCTTATAAGCCCTAATTTGCCAATCTAGTTCTTGCCATGCATACCTAGCGTTTCCCGTGCACCCCTTATACCGGCAGCTTACTGATGTGGCCTTTGTCCCTAGGAATTACGTCACGGTTTTACTGACCGAAACCGTATACTGGATCTGTCGCCTACATCACCTGAGTGGAGTGGCCGAGCTGACGGGGACTACGCCTGAAGGACGGGAGCTCGCCAGGGAAGTGTGGTAGGCTAGACAAGTGCGCAAGACCTAGGCAGAACCTTATTTTTTTCCTTAATATACCTACATATTTGTTAATTCTAAACCTAGTTTTATTTCTCTCTTGTACACGTCTTATAAACGTGACAATAGCAAGATTAATTTGGTAGTCCACGACAGTGGAGCCAATATGATTAAAAGGCGTACGAGTGGCACAATACGAGTCTGCAAAATGTTTTATTCATTCGCTACAACGATGTGTCGAGGAATGTCTGAAAGCTCAAGAGGATGTATTAGAAATGGTAGGCACTGCAAGGCGGATTGTCACCCATTTTAATCATTCTGGTGTAGCGCAACACAAACTTAAATCTATCCGTCAAGAGCTTAACTTGCCAGACCACCAGCTAGTGCAAGACGTTGCAACGCGGTGGAATTCCACTTATTATTTAATGGAACGATTGCTGGAACAGAAACGAGCTGTGTCATTGTACATATCTGATCACGATTCTTTGAATAATTTGACATCGACGCAGTGGGAACTAATGCAGCAATGTATTAAACTCCTCAAGCCATTTGAAGAGATTACTAAAATTACTAGTTCGGGCCTTTCCTGCATTTCTGAAGTGATACCTCATGTTGCCATATTGTTGAAATATCTGGGTAAGGAAGAGACTGCAGTCAGCACACCAGACTTATTAAGAATGAGATTATTACTGAAAGCTGAGCTTAAAAACCGTTTTAATTTTGATGAGAATGACAAATACTTGGTTGCTACATTTCTTGATCCTAGATTCAAAACTAGTTTTTTTGGACCCGTTCAAGCGGAGAGAGCGAGACAAAGAATACTTATAGATGCCTTGAAGAATAGTTGCGATTAGCCTAGCAGTGGCAGTACCGATGATGATTTTGCGCCACCTAGTAAGAAAAGAATTAGGAAAGTTTCTGGCACTGTTTTGACGAATTCGCTGCTGAAAATTTACCAACAGCGGGAACAGAAAAAAGTGCGATTGCAAATGAGTTAGAGTTTTATTTGAAGAGTGCTCGTCTTAATCGTACGGCAGATCCGTACAACTGGTGTTCAACCAACCCAAAACAGTACCCAAAGCTTACATATTTTGTTAAAAAATACCTGTCGTCACCGTGCAGTAGTGTTTACAGTGAGAGACTATTCTCAGAAGCAGGTATTGTATATGAAGAAATGCGCAATCGTCTCTTACCAACAAATGCCGAAAAACTTGTCTTTATTCACCACAATTTGCCTTTAATTAATTTTAAATATTAAAAATACTGATGTTGTATTCTTGTTTTCGCAATTAATGATTGTTGGATAATTAAATGTTTCGATTAAATTGCTTTTTTTATTCCCTTTTATAAGATATTTGCCACTTTTTTATGTATTCGGTATTCGGCCGAATACTACTTACTATTCGGCCGAATACCGAATACTGAAAAAACTGGCCGAATATCGAATAGTTGCCGAATATTAGTTGCATCTCTACTTTCAATATCCGGATAGAACAGTGCGGGTAATTCATAAACCAAGAATTTTCCGCTCTAGGAGCAACCCAGATGGAAAATGTGAGCTTGGCATTATTGAAATTAAATGCCCAGGCATATGAGATGGAGCCAGACGACGCCATCAAACTTAAGAAAGTTAATCTTTGGTTGCCTACGGCAAATAATACATTCGTAACCAATAAAAAACATAAATGATATTACCAAGTTTAAGGACAGCTGCGCATTACTAGGCAAGATACTTGTGTGTTTGCTATTTGGACAGGCCCTGGCAAAATAAAGTAGTGCATTGAAAGAGATTCACAATTTTGGAAGGAGAAAATGGTAACATATTTAGTTCGAGTTTACAAAAACTGTCTTCTCCCAGAATTTATTGACCCAAGACAGGTAAGAAATATGGAGCTAAGAGCACATTCTTCACATATCCAAAGAAATATTCTGACAATAAAGGATTGATAACGTTTGAATTGTTGTTTTAATAATCACGAAAGTACCTCCAGGTCACACCATCAAGTCTAGAGGTAAGGTCTCATCATAACTTATAAGTTTATAACAAAACGAGCCCAATCTCGGCTCACCTAGTTCTACTCGCCGAGAAGTTCCAGTAGCAGTCACCGAAGTACACTGTTGCCGCACTACAACAAAAGTTACTAAACACCACACCACTAGTAGACCGCTGCAATTGGCTGCGCTGCGATCACGCGATGGCCGGCGAGCCAATCAACGAACGGCAACGCGAACTGCGTGAGAACCCGTACGCCTGACACATCGCTAACTTACCTTACCACCATTGCATATTATTGTAAAAGTTTTTTTTTTATTTAATTAAACGGAGTAATTGTTCTACAAAGTCATCGTGTTATTTATGCTCATGCCACTTGCTTCTGGTCTGCAATTCCGACACGTACTCTTTCGCCCAGCGCCTCCAGAAGTGCTGGCGTATCTGCTCCACCCTCAGGTTTCGCGTAAGTCGGTGCCCTGGTTAATCTTGTATGAGCCCAATACTGATCGCTGACCGAAAGGGAAGAGGCTGCAGGCTTATAAAGTCTTATACAATATTATATATGTATTATCTTGTATATATGTATCTTTCTCTGACTCACTGTCAAGGCAGTTCACCTTGAGCTTGTCACGGATCTGACAAAAGAAGCATACATGACTGCTTTAAATAGATTCATTGCGCGCCGTGGCAAGCCTCGTAGCATATTGTCCGATAATGGAACAACTTTTGTCGGTTCATGTAATCAATTAAGTCTTTTTTTTTGCAGACCTCCAATATTGCTTATGATGTCGCTCAGGAAGAAGTTGAAATTAAATTTGCACCTGCCTACTCCCCTCATTTCAATGGCGTTGCTGAGACCGCTGTGCGCTCCACGAAACATCAATTGAAGAGACTGCTTAAACTAACGCACTTTACGTACGAAGAGATGCCTACGTGCCTAACTCAAATAGGGAAAGGAGAGGTAAGAGGTCGGGCATTAAGAATAGATTCTTAATTCCCGACCTCTTACCTCTCCTTTCTCTCTTGATCCACTTGATTTCTGTGCCCTAACTCCTTCACACTTTTTAATTGGAACACGTCCGTTCCGCATCCTAAGATGACTGACAGCGGAAACATCAATCGACTCGAGCGATTCCAAAGGGCGGAATATATCAATCAGCATTTTTGGAGAAGATTTAATACCGAATACTTATCTTTGCTGCAGCAAAAAACCAGGTGGCCTACAACATCAGGCGTCATCAAGGTGGGGAGCCTCGTCCTGGTCAAGGATAAGGCGCTTCCACCTCTCTGCTGGCTGCTGGGTCGCGTTCGTGCAGGTGTACCCGGGCTCCGACTGCGTCGTGAGGGTCGCCGAGTTGAAGACGAAGAAGGGGGTCAATTCGGCGGGCCTTTAACAACATCTGCCCGCTACCACTTTTTTGAAGAATTCTTCAACCCGGGGATCATGTTCACGCACGAGCGCATCGTGCCGCGGCAGACGACAGCGCGGAGGGTAAGGCGCGCGGAACGCCGACGCGGAGCGCGCGCGTACGCTACCGCCGCCAGTATCCAATCTCGCAAGCGAGTGGGCATAATATTATTCTGTGCTCCCAACCAATGCACTCCACCTAATACAGCATCATTTATACAGTCCACTTAGTTTGATTGAAGAGCCAAACACACCATCCCCAAACAGTTTAATGATTGATATAATTTTAAAATAACAAACTATAAGCATAACATACATTGAATATATATATAATAAATCGTTTGACATACCACTCAAAAGACATAAAACCTATTTAGTTTAATATGGTTAAAAGTAGTCAAAACGCCTAGTTACGAGCTCTGGCTTCTAATTTAAACTTAAAAAAACAATAAGTTTTTGTATAATAAATTATTTAAAGTAATTTTTTCTTTGTAATTTCTGTCATAGTTGCGTCCTAGTAACTGATTACCAGCTGCCAAGATAGCGAGCGCTCACTACCATACTGCTACCTACCGCTATATTCTACAATAATTCTTATTTATAGATCCAATGTAGTTAGAAAATTCCCAAAGTTCAAAATAGTCATTTGAGTGTTTTTTTTTGAGTTTGGCATACGAATATTTACATCATCATTTCAGCCGAAAGACGTCCACTGCTGGACATAGGCCTCCCCAAGGGGGGTTTTGCCATAATCGCCACGCTTGGCAGGCGGGTTGGCGATCGCAGTATGTTTGTTATAAAAAATCACAGAGAACGCTGCTGCCCATTCACTGGTAAGTCCCTTAGTCGCCTCTTACGACACCCACGGGAAGATATGGGATGGTGCTATTCTTTACGTCCGGACACCATACAGAACTAGTATACTATAACTAATATTTACATACTCAGTTCATATTGCTAAACATTTTTTCACTTTTATCTTGGGTATTGTTGCTCTTCCGATGCGGTAGTAATATGCTAATCTAATGTACTGTAGACCACTGGCAAGATAACTGGAATAAACAAAAACAAGTTAAATGTTTAGGGTGGGCGCAATTCGGCGCAAGGTAATGTGATACCGCCTCGTGCAATAAACGTATTGAAAATATTATATGCTTAATAATTTTTGCTTGTTAATTTTATATTATTATTGTGTTTTGTGAATTATAGGTAATTATTTAGTTTTTCAAATATAATTTTATTTTAATTTTTAGCTTTGTACGACTGACATTTTATTTAACTTTTAAGTATATAGCCTATTTTTGACAAATTATTTACATTTTTAAATATTCCTTAGAAAAAAAAATAAAAAACATTTAAAAATATATTTAAAAAAATTGATTATTATTTTTTTTTTTTTTTTTCTAATGTAATTGTCTTAAGATTGTACGATCTACACCACACTATGCTGTGCCCCGACGGGTTCTACAACGGCTCTTAGCTCTAAGCCTTTTGTTAACACCATTTTTACCTTGTAGAACGCCAATAAATGAAGAAATAAATAAAAGAAAGAAAAAAAGAACGGAAAGAATATACTAGTTTTCATAAAAAAACTATCTAACAGAGCTACTATAGTGTTACTATTCAAAATAGTTTTGAAGGAATTTGGGTTTTAGTTTATCAATCACACAATCACATGACTAGATATTGCATGCAAATATAATAAAAACATGGAAGGAGTGGACCTGATGGATCAAAAAAAAAGTAACTTACGAAGTCGATCGAAAGTCCAGAATAAAATACTACTTGCGCCTTTTTTTTGATCTCCTAGATATCGCAATGAATAATGCCTATATAATTTATTCCAAATTGCACGAAAAACATAAAATTGAAGGCAGTCTGCTTTCCTCATTAGAATACCGGCAGATAGTAGCAAGAGCTATGATTGGCGGATTTTCTTCAAGAAAACATTCTCTACCGTCAACGTCAATGACAAAGAAGCGCATTCAACATTTTAGTGGTCGCAGCCAGAAAACGTCAATGCCGACACACGTAATGATAAAGGTAGGCATCCGAAAAGGGTGCGTCGAGTGTGCTAAGGCACATAAAGAAAATCGTACGAATAACATGTGTGAAACAGTGTGCACCTATGTTTCACAACGGGGGTAGAAATTGTTTTGCAGATTTTCATGTATAAAAGACATAATAAATATGACGGCGCTTTAATATTAAAATTAGTGTTAGTTAGGTTTCATAGATGTCGCTGTTAGTTTAAGAGTGCCGTGAACAAAAATTATCTATGTCTGCTACGTCACATCCAATGACACGACACTCTGACACAACACCGAGCGCAACAGCGCGATTGATACGATTTGATCCTGATGATGCTGATGCTGACATATAAGGTTGGTGCCAAATCACTGAAATAATAGTTCATAGCCGAAATCTAGATGGCGCCGAATTACTGTTAGATCTTACCCATGCGGTTAAAGGCCGAGCTGCCAGCTGTTTAACGAAATTGCAGCTGTCTCAGCTATCATGGCCTCAAGTAAAGGAATTATTGCTAGCCAAATTCGCGAAGCCTATGCTAGGGCAAGACTATTTCGACGAAATATTACATTTCCAAATAATCACATCATCACTCGACTGTGGACATTCATAAGTACAGTACGCGTCGCTCGTAATAATAGATCGTCAACCTTTTTTAACTTTTACACCAAGTTCAGACTTTGCTAGTTTTGTTTTTAATTGCAATTTTATTCATCTTGAGTTTCAACAATGAAAACTTGCGCAGCCTGCAACGTGCAGTTCAATGACGGAGTACAATGTGGGAGCTGCAAGAAACATCTGGATTTTGGATGTGCTAATATATCTGAAGCCGTATGGAGAAAGCTCGGCGCCAGCAGAATGGCGCAATGGAAGTGCCCCACCTGTCGAACGTCATCACCAGCTCTGGTTGCTCCTGAACCAGCCTCCCTCGAAACCATATTGAGTGAAATTCGTGACATGAAGCGCCAGTTGCTTAATTTGCCGACCCTGGTTGATGATATTCGAGTAATCAAGGACGAGTTAGCCGAGCTAAAAATTACTTGTGAAGGCACTAGCGGTAGGCTCGATGAATTTGACACAAGACTAGCGGAGGTTGAAGCAAAGGCATCGGAACTTGACAAGGTTCAGGAAACAGTAAGTTGTTTGCAGACTGATTTAGAGAAATCCAAGTTCGAACTCGCAAAGTATGAACAGCGATCCCGATTAAACAACGTTGAAATCAAAGGAGTCCCTATAAGAAAAGATGAAAATCTTTTTTCGATTATTGAAGCGATCGGCCGAAAGGTCAATTACAGCTGCCTTAAATCACAGGTGAATTACATCTCAAGGGTGCCTATTTTCAATTCCAACGAAAAACTGATCATTGTTAGTTTTTTGAACCGGTATGTTAAAGAAGATTTTATCGCAGCTGCACGTGCCGTTAAGGACCTATCCACATCCCACATCGGGTTTCAGAGCACATCTCAGCGTATATATGTCAATGATCACCTGAGCGTTGAGTATAAGAAGCTATTAAGTAGGGTTAAGACTATGGCCAAGGAGAAATATTATGAATTCGTTTGGGTCAAGCATGGGAAAATCCATATATTGAAAAATGCTAATTGTAAAGTAGCTATTATACGTAAAGAATCTGATTTAAACAAGATTGTGTAAAGTGCTTCCTATTTCTATTAAGTCATTTTTTAATTTTAGTTTTATTTCATTATTTTATTACATTTCAATCACTTATATTTTTTATGATCCTAAGTATCGCAATATTTGCTTACAAAAGGTTTACTACCTCAATCGCACCTACGAGCTCGACACTCGTTTCTTACCGCGCTGTTTACTTCAAAGCTCAAATACATTCCAATATGTTTGTCCTGCTCTCGCTTGTACGCACCACGCATTACTGCTTGCTCTTTCGCACAGCTGTTTGTTACTTACAGTCGTATGACTTGTGTTCACGCGTAAACTTTTTTAAAGCTTACCTTCCTTGCATATTTATATTTTTATTGTACCTTAATATTCATTATAATCCTAATTATTATTGTTTAACGAATGCTGTTATTTTAATACTCGTATATCATACCGATTTATATTCAATTATTGACTACATCTTCAATGGCTAATAACATTAATAACTTAAACATATATTATCAGAACGTTCGAGGTCTTAGAACTAAAACTCATTCTTTTTATCGTCAAATGTCACTAAATTCCTATGATGTCATAGTACTTACCGAGACTTGGTTGTTGGATGGAGTTTTGAATTCTGAGTTTTTTGATGATCGGTACATTGTTTGGCGCCGCGACCGAGACTATGTTTTAACCGGGCAATCACGGGGTGGGGGGGTACTCATTGCTACTCGTAGAGAATTATCTGTTACTTGCCAACCTAATTTTCACTCTACAGCAGAGGACCTCTGGATATCAATATACCTAAAAAATCGTATTACGAAGAACAATATAACCTTGCTTATCTGTGATATTTACTTATGCCAACAAAACTTAGGCCGTTCTTTTTCCTCACAACTTTCTAATTTTCTTGCTAAACTAAACCAAACAGTTATTAATAACATTTCTGATACCTTTCTCGTAATAGGAGACTTTAATATGAGCGGTATTAACTGGGTTCCATCTGATAACCTATGGCTCGTTCCATTGAACCCTAACAGTAACGACGAAGTTTTGCTTTGTGATGAATTATGCACTCTCGATCTTGGTCAATATAACACGGTAACTAATAGATATGGTAGAATCCTAGACCTAGTCCTTTCCAATGATAAAGTGAGTGTGACCGAATGTTCCAGCCCATTAGTACCTATTGACGCCTATCACCCAGCTTTATTGATTAATTTGGACCTATCTGTAACACCTCTGCTTAAATGTGCTCCTCGTACTCAATTCTTGTACGATAAAGGTGACTATGATTCTATCAGCAGAGACATTCGTACTACTGACTGGGAAACTGAGTTCTCCGCGCGGACAATTGATGATGCAGTCAATTTCTTTAATCAGTTTATTGGTGATCTACAAATAAAATATATTCCACAAAAACTGTTTCGGAATAACAAGTATCCAACATGGTATAGTCCGTCACTTATTAAAACAATTAAAGAAAAATATAAACACTTAAAAAGATTTAAAACGTATGGTAACTTATCTGACGAATCAACATTCAAGCTTCTCCGTGAAAGGGTGAAAACTATGGAATCCCAATGCTACCGTAACTATTTGGATCTTACAGAAAGTTCAATTAAAAACAACCCAAAATACTTTAGGACTTTTGTAAAAAAACGTCATAACTCAAACGCAGTCCCAAGCACATTGAACTATAACAGCGATACCTTGCGGACGGGGGAATCTATTTGTCAGGCTTTTTCGGAATATTTCCATTCTACTTTCCTCAATCCCAGTGTTAGTCATGCAATCTCTTCTCCTTCTCTTTTTAACGATTTGTCGAGCCTAACATCTGACATCTGCAATATCATTGTTGAAACTGACGAAATTACTAACTTGCTTCGTAAGTTGGATACATGCAAATCGGCAGGTCCCGATAACATCCCATCCAAACTTCTTGTTCGGTGTGCACCTTCGATAGCGCAACCTATTTCAATTTTATTTAGAAAATCCTTGAATACCTGTGTTGTACCACAAATATGGAAATCTGCGTTTATAACGCCTATTCATAAAAAAGGTGTTAAAACAGACATAGAAAATTACAGGCCGATATCTAAATTATGTATCATAGCAAAAGTCTTTGAGAGGATAATATATAATCAGGTTTATTCTGCTCTGAAAAATTCATTTAGCTCGTTCCAACATGGTTTCCTAAAAGGGAGGTCTACTGCCACGAACCTGATTCTGCTTAACGAATTTATAACCGATGCCATGAGCAATGGTAAGCAGATTGACGTGGTCTATACGGACTATAGCAAAGCCTTTGATCGAATCGATCATAGCATTCTGATATCCAAGTTAAATAGCATGGGAATTCGTGGCGATCTACTCAGATGGTTTTCTTCCTACCTTGTCAACAGATCCCAAGCAGTGGTACTTAACAATTATATATCTAGCTGGGTCCCTGTTCCTAGTGGAGTCCCGCAGGGTTCATTACTCGGTCCTTTGCTTTTCATAATCTACATTAATGACATCGACTCTTGCTTGACTTCATCCAAACTACTGTGTTTTGCCGATGACATAAAAATTTATGCCACAATATCATCCCAGATTGACGTAACGGCACTCCAGAATGACCTACGTCGCCTGGAGGACTATTGCCATAGAAACAAGCTGGATCTTAATCCCGCTAAATGCTCGGTTATTACGTATTCTCGGAAGCGCACAATCATTGCTACATCGTATACCTTAGGCGATCAAATTCTACCTAGATCAAACTCTATCCGTGATCTGGGGGTTCATCAT
The DNA here is from genome assembly GCA_905163415.1 of Noctua fimbriata. NCBI lineage: Eukaryota > Metazoa > Arthropoda > Insecta > Lepidoptera > Noctuidae > Noctua > Noctua fimbriata. The sequence continues at coordinate 3,452,421 of LR990929.1, read as the reverse complement.
GATTCCAAGCTCAGTTTTGAAATACACGTTGATGCAATAGTCGCTAAGGCATCAAAATCACTGGGTTTCATAATGCGATTATCCAAGTGCTTCATTCAAGCCAAAACTTTAAAAATACTATACTGTACTTTTGTTAGAAGCCACCTGGAATATGCGTCTGAAATATGGAACCCATGTTACCACAAATACATTGACCGCATTGAGAGCATCCAAAGAAGATTCATAAGGTATCTATGTTATCATCAAAAAGTACCATATCATTCGGAAAACTACTATAACCTATGCAAACAATATCATATATTACCTTTACTCAAACGCCGCGAGATTTCTGACTGTGTGTGTTTGTTGAAAATTTTTAATAACACCATAAACTGTAGCGATATTTTGTCAAAATTTTATTTCAACGTTCCCCTGAAATCTAAACGATACAATCCACCTTTGTGTGTGCCATTTGCTTCAACTAATTATAGGCAGAATTCGTACATTGTGCGTGCAAGCAGAAACTTAAACAAGCTTTGTAAACAGTATGATATAGATCCATTCAAAACTAGTGTGTCGTCAGCTAGGAAGTGCTTAAGTCGATGCTTTTTCATGTAGTTAATTTTGTTATGATGGCTGTTATGCAGTGTGAGCAACAGAGTAATTATGCTGTAGTATATAGTAACTTGGTGTGAATGTCCATAGAATTTACTTTTTTTTTCTTTCTGTATTTTAAAAGTGGAGACCTGTAATTGGCTTTCAGACTATTGTACTGTCCTTGATCTGTTTGTTTTAGCTGTAAGTCTCCCATGTTATCTAAATAAATAAATAAATAAATAACCGCAAAATAAACTGCTAGCGAGGCCGCTACGCGCCTCATAGAGCGCATACCACGTACAGAAATGGCCGAAGATATATTGACGGGATTTGTTGCATCAGTCTTGTGCCAAAAGAATAGCACAATTCGAAGAGAATTACACTCACATAACGTGGTAACAAGAGCCCAACTGCTTCGGATCCTTAATGGAATTTCTCTTAAACGAAGAAATGAAAGCAGCGAGGGATACGATGGTGACACCAAAAAACCTCGCTACACGGAGAATCGCTTCAACGGCACAGGCCATCGGTGTGGCAAACCAGGCCACAAATCAATTTATTGCCGCAAGCGGCAGGAAGAGCATTAGACTCAAGCAAAGGCTTCGAAAAGGCTTCGAATCGAACCCCAACACCGAGGACTCACGATAAGAATCGTATCACCTGCTACGTGTGCGGACAACCAGGGCACGTTGCATCGTCGTGCCCAGACCGAAAAGGAGGCAGTGGAATAGCGGCGGCTGCCGTCAAGGAGGTCAACTTCTGCGAACTCAAATCGACAAGGAGTAACCTGACCACATCACCTGGTGAGCTCGTTTCTTTTCTCTTTGATAGTGGATCTGCTTGTTCACTTGTAACTTTTAGCTTTGCCAACAAGTTCCCGGGTACTATGCACTTTGATTTGCTTTTTGTTTTGTTTTAGTTTATCTTAACTGGTATACTATAATGTTTGGTGAAATTCTCAATAACAAATTGCCCCAAGTTAGGAATCAAACCTAATACCACAAACCCAGTGGTTACTTCTGCAACTGATTAAATACCAATGCAGCTTCACATAATATGATGACAATTCACACTTAACCTGACAAGCGGTGCTAACGAGACACAGTTGACAATCTATTGTGTCTAGTCCTCCAAGGGTTATCGCCTCTTGCTGTAATAATAGATTAATTTGTCATTCCAGAAACTGTTACTTCACATTTGGAATCGGTGGATATGCAGCCACGCTCTCAAAGAGCTGTGGAAGATATACAAATAAAGGAAAATCTAGATATAAATAGGCAAAAGCTAATATAATGATAAAAGTAGTGAAAATGTATTTATTTTATACATGAAATAAGACTTATATTGCATTAAACACTGTTTTAAGCTTTCACGGTTGATAATACTAAACTTAAAATGTCACTAACGAGATAACTTCCGTGATTATTATTAATTTTGAAAACTAGTAATAATCATGGCTGAGGATGTTATAGTTGAAACTATAATAGTGAATACATTAATTTTCATTCCAGATCCTATTACTTCACATAGATGTGCAACAGTTTCTAGAGATAATGTACCTATGCATGCTACAGTTGCTGTGGAAGATCTACAAATTAACCAAAATCTTGGTAAGTAAAGATAATTAATATTTAGTAGTATTTTTCCTTACTTATCTTTTTATTTAGGAAATTAGATACATTATGAAGGAAGGTATACAGATGATGAGGAAACATTCCTTTATTTAAAAAAAAAAAAAAACAAAACTATTGACAGATTTCTCGACAAGCTTAGAACTGGGAATCGAACCAGCTAAAAATTATTCATTTTAATTCAGTTTTTACCTGCTATTGCTCCCTACTTTATATGGTAACACTCATTCTGTCATCAAAACAACATAGTGAATAAGTAAATAATTTTCTGTAATAATAAGTGTATTATGTTTTCTTTAATTACAGAGCATCACAAGAAGCAACAACGAACTATCACTACTAGAAGGCGGGTGAAACGCGTTGCTCAACTCAAGCCTATGCTAGGGCAAGACTATTTCGACGAAATATTACGTTTCCAAATAACCGCAAAATAAACTGCTAGCGAGTCTGTGAAGTCTCATAGAGCGCATACCACGTTCAGAAATGGCCGAAGATGTATTGACGGGATTTGTTGCATCAGTCTTGTGCCAAAAGGATAGCACAATTCGAAGAGAATTACACTCACATAACGTGGTAACAAGAGCCCAACTGCTTCGGATCCTTAATGGAATTTCTCTTAAACGAAGAAATGAAAGCAGCGAGGGATACGATGGTGACACCAAAAAACCTCGCTACACGGAGAATCGCTTCAACGGCACATGCCATCGGTGTGGCACACCAGGCCACAAATCAATTTATTGCCGCAAGCGGCAGGAAGAGCATTAGACTCAAGCAAAGGCTTCGAAAAGGCTTCGAATCGAACCCCAACACCGAGGACTCACGATAAGAATCGTATCACCTGCTACGTGTGCGAACAACCAGGGCACGTTGCATCGTCGTGCCCAGACCGAAAAGGAGGCAGTGGAATAGCGGCGGCTGCCGTCAAGGAGGTCAACTTCTGCGAACTCAAATCGACAAGGAGTAACCTGACCACATCACCTGGTGAGCTCGTTTCTTTTCTCTTTGATAGTGGATCTGCTTGTTCACTTGTAAACTTTTAGCTTTGCCAACAAGTTCCCGGGTACTATGCACTTTTGCTTTTGATTTGCTTTTTGTTTTGTTTGTTTATCTTAACTGGTATACTATAATGTTTGGTGAAATTCTCAATAACAAATTGCCCCAAGTTGGGAATCAAACCTAATACCACAAACCCAGTGGTTACTTCTGCAACTGATTATATACCAATGCAGCTTCACATAATATGATGACAATTCACACTTAACCTGACAAGCGGTGCTAACGAGACACAGTTGACAATCTATTGTGTCTAGTCCTCCAAGGGTTATCGCCTCTTGCTGTAATAATAGATTAATTTGTCATTCCAGAACCTGTTACTTCACATTTGGACTCGTTGGATATGCAGCCACGCTCTCAAAGAGCTGTGGAAGATATACAAATAAAGGAAAATCTAGATATAAATAGGCAAAAGCTAATATAATGATAAAAGTAGTGAAAATGTATTTATTTTATACATGAAATAAGACTTATATTGCATTAAACACTGTTTTAAGCTTTCACGGTTGATAATACTAAACTTAAAATGTCACTAACGAGATAACTTCCGTGATTATTATTAATTTTGAAAACTAGTAATAATCATGGCTGAGGATGTTATAGTTGAAACTATAATAGTGAATACATTAATTTTCATTCCAGATCCTATTACTTCACATAGATGTGCAACAGTTTCTAGAGATAATGTACCTATGCATGCTACAGTTGCTGTGGAAGATCTACAAATTAACCAAAATCTTGGTAAGTAAAGATAATTAATATTTAGTAGTAGTTTTCCTTACTTATCTTTTTATTTAGGAAATTAGATACATTATGAAGGAAGGTATACAGATGATGAGGAAACATTCCTTTATTTAAAAAAAAAAAAACAAAACTATTGACAGATTTCTCGACAAGCTTAGAACTGGGAATCGAACCAGCTAAAAATTATTCATTTTAATTCAGTTTTTACCTGCTATTGCTCCCTACTTTATATGGTAACACTCATTCTGTCATCAAAACAACATAGTGAATAAGTAAATAATTTTCTGTAATAATAAGTGTATTATGTTTTCTTTCATTACAGAGCATCACAAGAAGCAACAACGAACTATCACTACTAGAAGGCGGGTGAAACGCGTTGCTCAACTCAAGCCTATGCTAGGGCAAGACTATTTCGACGAAATATTACGTTTCCAAATAACCGCAAAATAAACTGCTAGCGAGGCCGCTACGCGCCTGTGAAGTCTCATAGAGCGCATACCACGTTCAGAAATGGCCGAAGATGTATTGACGGGATTTGTTGCATCAGTCTTGTGCCAAAAGGATAGCACAATTCGAAGAGAATTACACTCACATAACGTGGTAACAAGAGCCCAACTGCTTCGGATCCTTAATGGAATTTCTCTTAAACGAAGAAATGAAAGCAGCGAGGGATACGATGGTGACACCAAAAAACCTCGCTACACGGAGAATCGCTTCAACGGCACATGCCATCGGTGTGGCACAACAGGCCACAAATCCATTTATTGCCGCAAGCGGCAGGAAGAGCATTAGACTCAAGCAAAGGCTTCGAAAAGGCTTCGAATCGAACCCCAACACCGAGGACTCACGATAAGAATCGTATCACCTGCTACGTGTGCGAACAACCAGGGCACGTTGCATCGTCGTGCCCAGACCGAAAATGAGGCAGTGGAATAGCGGCGGCTGCCGTCAAGGAGGTCAACTTCTGCGAACTCAAATCGACAAGGAGTAACCTGACCACATCACCTGGTGAGCTCGTTTCTTTTCTCTTTGATAGTGGATCTGCTTGTTCACTTGTAACTTTTAGCTTTGCCAACAAGTTCCCGGGTACTATGCACTTTTGCTTTTGATTTGCTTTTTGTTTTGTTTGTTTATCTTAACTGGTATACTATAATGTTTGGTGAAATTCTCAATAACAAATTGCCCCAAGTTGGGAATCAAACCTAATACCACAAACCCAGTGGTTACTTCTGCAACTGATTATATACCAATGCAGCTTCACATAATATGATGACAATTCACACTTAACCTGACAAGCGGTGCTAACGAGACACAGTTGACAATCTATTGTGTCTAGTCCTCCAAGGGTTATCGCCTCTTGCTGTAATAATAGATTAATTTGTCATTCCAGAACCTGTTACTTCACATTTGGACTCGTTGGATATGCAGCCACGCTCTCAAAGAGCTGTGGAAGATATACAAACAAAGGAAAATCTAGATATAAATAGGCAAAAGCTAATATAATGATAAAAGTAGTGAAAATGTATTTATTTTTTACATGAAATAAGACTTATATTGCATTAAACACTGTTTTAAGCTTTCACGGTTGATAATACTAAACTTAAAATGTCACTAACGAGATAACTTCCGTGATTATTATTAATTTTGAAAACTAGTAATAATCATGGCTGAGGATGTTATAGTTGAAACTATAATAGTGAATACATTAATTTTCATTCCAGATCCTATTACTTCACATAGATGTGCAACAGTTTCTAGAGATAATGTACCTATGCATGCTACAGTTGCTGTGGAAGATGTACAAATTAACCAAAATCTTGGTAAGTAAAGATAATTAATATTTAGTAGTATTTTTCCTTACTTATCTTTTTATTTAGGAAATTAGATACATTATGTAGGAAGTTATACAGATGATGAGGAAACATTCCTTTTTTTTTTAAAAGAAACAAAACCATTGACAGATTTCTCGACAAGCTTAGAACTGGGAATCGAACCAGCTAAAAATTATTCATTTTAATTCAGTTTTTACCTACTATTGCTCCCTACTTTTTATGGTAACACTCATTCTGTCATCAAAAGAAAGTTGCTCAACTCAATCTGAGCATGCCTTATACAAAAAAAACTTATGCTAGTTGGAGTAAAACTAAGTAAGTGCCGCAACAGGGTCAAAAATCAGGCAAAAAAGATCAAGGCACTGCAAAATCTAACGACGAATCCTCAGTTTTTGAAAACACTCGACGAGTTACGTAGCACATCAAAAATTTTGACATAATTACACTTCAGAGTGCATATGAAAGGTAACAAAGGCCGTCGTTTCACTTTAAAGGAAAAAAATATTGGTTTGTCCTTCCTGAAACAGAGCCCAAAGGGGTACACATTTTTTAGGAAAATATTTATCTTGCCATCTCGCCAAACTCTCCTGAAGTTGCTTAATATGGCAGATATAAATCTAGGAATCAACAAAAATATGATTCAGCATATAAAGAAAGCTAGGTACTGAAAAAATTAAGTTAGAACATAAAATATGTATTGTCCTGTTTGACGAAATGTCACTCAAACCCAATGTGACATACAACGAACGTAAGGACCAAGTTTGTGGGTTTGTCACAAATGGCCTGGAGACACAACCTGATTATGCAGATCATGCGCAGGTGTTTATGGTAAGAGGGTTACTTAAAAAAGTTTTGTTTGACTCACATTTTCTATTGTACATTCCTAGAGAACGCGCGCGTGCATTGTGTGTAATAATTATTATAATCACTGATCAACCATGTCAACCAAGGAGTAGGAAAAGTTAATAGACAAGGAAATGTTAATTAGCTTGGTGGAAGATAGGCCAGTCCTTTGGGACAAAACGCTGGATAAATGCAAAGACAATACTGCAAGTATTGCAGGTTGACGCGAAATATGCATTATTCTAATGTCTTTGTTCCATAGCCTCAAAATCCTCCTTTGAGGCTATGGAACAAAGACAAAGACAAGAGTTCGGTAAGTGTCTGTTTTATTATTTAATTACATTCTAAATAGCTTCATCCTGCCATGGAACTGATCCAGCTTCGGACATGAAATAGTTCACGAATTCTGTTCGAACTAAATTATCAGTATTACCACCTCGTGTTCTTACTTCAAGGGGTAGGTTTTCGTAACTAAATTCTTCAGATACGTTATTATCACTGTTTGAGCCCTCCTTGTCCCTTATAAAGTTGTGTAGAATAGTACATGCCTTAACAGTCCATACAGCTGTTGTTTTATCGATGTCTAGAGGCTGATGGAATATTCTCCACTTATTAACTAAGATACCGAAGGCACATTCAACATATCTCCTAGCTCTAGTCAAACGATAGTTGAATATTCGCTTATTTTTGTCCAGATGAGTCCCGCCAAACGGCCTTAGTACATTTTCGTGTAATCCGAAACCTTCGTCTCCAATGACCACATAAGGAACTCGCGTTTCTGAGTCTCTTGTTAATGGGCATGGTGCTGGTATTTGTAGACTGCCGTCTAGCATCATTTTCCAAAATGTTGTCTTCTTGAATATTGATGAATCGCATTCTTTTCCATAAGATCCGACACTGACGTATACAAAGCGATAGTCGGAGTCTAAGATCGCTAATAATATGATGGAAAAAAATCCTTGTAATTGACATACAGTGAACCGCTATTGAGTGGTTTTTTAAGTCGGATATGTTTTCCGTCGACAGCTCCCGAGACAGTGGGGAAAATTAGCTTTTTTGTTAAATCCACTTGCTATTTGTTCCCATTCGTCGACTGATGTAGGAAGTCGCATAAATTTTTCACTTAAATTGTTCCATATGCATCTTGAAACTTTTATAATAATGTTGCTAACAGTCGATACACCAACGCGATAGGTGTAATGAAGATCTTTAAATTAACACCCGGATGCTGCATACCTGAAAATAAAATTAATTGTTTTATTACTTGTTTTAGGAAAGCTTGTTATGAAAAAGTGGAGACAGATGAGAGATGCCTGGGTGAGAACACTAAAAGATAAAAATAATTGCTAGACGTCTGGTTCCGCTGTCTCAAACACGAAGCCCTACAAATACCATAATCAGATGCTGTTTTTGAAAAAAGTAGTTGCTGCTGGTGAAATGCACGAAAGCGTCTCTGCTAAACAAACTGAAGAACACACCGAAGATGACACCACGACATCGAATGAACCTACAAACGAAGGACAAACAAAATCTAGCCCCCCCGCCAGAACGCAGAGCACCAGCCAAAATAAATTTTAATGAAATTGATGCCAAAATGATGTCCTACATTGACTATCAGATAAAACCGAAGAAAATTGAGCAGGATGATCGCAATGTATCGTTCTTCAAAGGTATTTTGCCGTCCTTGGTTTTGCTTGATGATGACCAAACTTTGGAATTCCAGTCAGGGGTGATAAACCTATTACAAAATATTAAACATAGGAGAGTTGGCCAGTCAACTTACGACTGGTCAGCCTATACACAAACATCTTGTGCTAGTCACTATCAATCCCAGGGCTATTTTAGCAGACGACAGCCTACTGATAGTGCACTATCGCCAGTACAACCTGTATACAGTGATGCTAGCAGACCACAGTCTACTGATAGTGCACTATCGCCAGTACAACCTGTATACAGTGATGCTAGCAGACCACAGTCTACTGATAGTGCACTATCGCCAGTACAACCTGTATACAGTGATGCTAGCAGGCCACAGTCTACTGATAGTGCACTATCGCCATTACAATCTGTATACAGTGATGCTACGTTAGATCTGTCTGAGTTTTAAAAATAAAAGTACGTACCTTAAAAATATCGCTAGTTTTTCTTCTGGGCAGATACTTTTCCTCCAACGAGTATCTTGCTTTTTTAAATCCTTTTCCAATAGTTTAAGAAGTTCATCAAAAGTAGATATTGACATACGAAAGTAATTGAAAAATTTCGATTCATCATAAGTAAACTGTAAGCACACTCTCTAGATCTTTGGGCCATAAGTGGATGCTGCCAATAACGTCGAATCTTCCTTCTCCGACGATAGTACCAATACAACACAACAGCGTACATCCTTGTAGAATAGCGGCGGTATACTGGGAGTTTTCTGTTCACACATCGCATCCAGTAATAACGGATCCGTTGAACGTTATACGGTGCCTATGTGTGAACAGAGCATAAATTTATGACGTATCCGTTAAAAACGTACCAGTAAAACGGACTCCCATATGTGAACGGGCCGTAAGTCGTGTTATTTATCGTGTGCTTAAAAAAATTTAGTGGACTTTGTGTGCAAATTCTAAATGACATTTGATTAGAGTAAACAAAACACTTGAGAGTTTTTTTTAGGTAAATACAATATTTACATGTCTTTTTCAGTCAAAACGTAATTAAAAAAAACACACCGATATGTCAAATTAACGCAACATGCACTAAGATATTTTTTAAATAATAATTATTTCATCAAAATGTTGAAAGTAAGATTAAGTAAATAGACCATACAACTGCCTGCCTACAATACTTAAACATTAAATATCAGTGAAACAGTTATAAATATAGAAGAGTAATGATTTTATAATCTTTTTCAGGTAGCCTTGGATGATATCCTGTGTATTGAATGTTATTTGTTGTTGCAAGAACGTATCTCATCAAATATAACTGGATCCCACGAGGATATGTCACCTGCATTTGGCCACTTGAACATTTGTTATGGATGTGGTATCTCTATTGCAAGTCGGAGAACCCATAGAGTTGAGTTAGATTGCCCACAACGGAGCATGATTTTAAGATGGACTCTAGCACACCTGGTCAGTATTTTTTATAATAACAACATAACATCACGCTTGTAATCCCCGAAGGGTTAGGCAGAGGTGTACCTAATAGTACACCAACATTTTGCCAGTTAAGTTGAAGTCCCATGTGATAGGGGGCGAGCCTATTGCCATCAACCGAGCCCAAATCCAGACTCCGTGGCTGCTACTGAGATATTCCTAATGGAAAAATCCAGTAACACTGCCCGACCTGGGAATCAAACCCGGGACCTCATGCTCAGCAGTCGCGCTTGCGACCACTTCACATTCTTGCAACAACATACAAAGTCTCGGGTGTATATTCTGATATTCACTAATACCAACTGTATTTCATTTTAGGCTACACATTTAGGAAGAGTGTGCATTCCTTGCTGGTTAGCAGCAACTCGGGAAACACGACGATTGGAGGTTCAAGGCACCACGACATCCATCTAAAGTTCATTCACAAAAGTATAAACGAGTTGCCGCAGCTTCTCGTCACTGCATGTTTGTAGGATGTGAAAATATTGACCGTCTTTTAGTGCCTATGACTATCAAGGAATTGTTGTCATTGCAGTACAATATATATATACCCTTAAATGCTAGAATCTGCCATTACCACTTAAATAGTAATCAGTGGGATGAACTGAATGCCATTTTAAATGACTTTACTGACTTTCAAGTCGATGATATATTTCCCATGCTGGAAAGAGCTTCCCAAAGGACTTTAGATTTAAAGATATTGCAGCCATGGATGCCCATTTACGCCATTATTGGCTGGGACTTATACAAGTGCAATTTAATTAACTATTAAATAGCATTCCACCTTTAAATAATAAAGTTACAAAACCTAGCCTTGCATTGAGCATATTTCTCGTAAAGCTTAGGACAGGGGACAGCAACCAAAGACTTTTTCAATTGCCACGATCTACATTAGAGAAAAAAAATAAGATTGTTAGAGAATGTTTAACAGAACATTTTGTACCAATGCATTTGGGAGTTAACCATACAAATATACAAAATGTGGCCTCACGTAACAGGACTATTCCTGAAGGTCTATTTGGAGATAGTAGCATGGCTTCAGATCTAAACCTGCCATTGTCATATGTGATGGTACATATGTTTATGTACATAGTAGTAGTAACTACAAATATCAGAAACAGACATATAGTCTCCATAAATATGCCAATTTGGTTAAACCGTTTTTAATGACATGTTGTGATGGATATATTTTAGATTGCATTGGACCTTATAAAGCAACAAAAAATTACTCAACAATAATGAGTGATCTATTGAGTAATGAAAGTGGTCCAATGCGCTAATTTTTTATACAGGGGGATGTATTTATATTGGATTGGGGGTTTAGAGATGTGATCCCTGAATTGGAAAGCTATCATTATAAAACATACATGCCCGAGTCATTATTGTAAAATGAACATCAATTGACAACTGACCAAGCCAATAGATCCAGATGTGTGACTATGTGTAGATGGGTAGTCGAAGTAGTAAATGGTCAGGTTAAAAGAGACTACAAACTCTTTCGACAAGAATATTTTAACAGAGCATCAACACATCTTATGGATGATTTTAAAATTTCTTGTGCTCTTTTGATTAAAGTCCACCCAAAAATTGAAGACAGACCTGATGCTGTGGAGTACTTACATATTGCTCAGGTGAGATTAAATACCAGGAATTATTTAGGGGAATTTATTCAAAGGGAAAACATCAATAGGAGACGTACGGTTTTCCAAAACATAGACAGCAGTGCTCCTCATTTAGACCATTTTCCTAGATTAACTTTAGACGATTTAAGAAGATTTGCATTGGGATCCTACCAATTAAAACAGGCGAGATCCTATTATGGGAAGCACATAAGAACTAATGGTACTTATAATACTGAAGTAAGCAGTGATATTTTGGAAGAGGATTTGCCCTTAATATTGGGTTAAAATAATTATTTAATTAGGGCTAGAATTAAGTCCCGCTATGTGAGCAATAAAACTTATTACTCTTATTTATTGATAAGTAAAGATGAAAATCGGGCAAATACTTTAGATACTATCATTGCATATTATTGTAACTGTCTAGTGGGTAACCGTACAGTAGGGTGTTGTGCTCATACTATGACAGTATTGTGGTATCTGAGCTGGGGCCGCTTCAACGATGTAAGTGCTCCAGCTCAATTCTTGGATGGTATATTTTATGAAGAATAAATGGTTTATTCAAGTTTTGATTTGTTTTATTTCCTTTGGTACTTAGACATGAACTACCTATCAATAACGTTATTTATTAAAGTCTAGTGGTGAAGCTGTTAACTAATTATACATTTTTTAATATTTAAACGTTAATTGTACACCATCTATGAGAACCTATCTACTTTTTCTTATGCTGCTATTATATTTATATGTACATAAAGTAATAGAGACGTAATCCCATCCCCATAGTGATGTATAGTAGAAAGGTAGTAGAAGTAGGTACAGTCAATGAGATAGATATACAACATTATTTTTAGTATACGCGAAACCTGAATATAGTTTGTTCAGAATAAGTCACTGAATCGATTCTAATAGTTTTTAAACCATGTTATATTTTATCCCAAAATAATTAAAAAAGTTAAAAGTTGGACACCGAGTGACTTTAAGTACCTATCGCAATAATTTAGGTACCTACAGCCAAATTATTATTATCAATGAGCTCAAGACGACGCTGGAGGGGGGCGCTGCGCGGTGACCACGTTTTTGTGAGGACAACTAGGTAACAGAACAAGCTTATAACTTTGAAAGTTAATTTCTAATTATAAACTAGATTTTTACAACAGAAACACAGACAGAGTTTCTGATTATAAAAATACAATGTTTTTACTATTATGTAAAATAAAAATCTTCAGGGCCCAACAATTTACCACTGGGACCCAATTTTCCTAACAAATCGGGCAATCTCCTTTGTAAATTTATATCGAAATAACGAGTGCTTGTGGAATCCCCGCATACCGCAGTATAAAAATAATGTTGATAGAAATAATGCGTACCTAAACTTATTAACGAACATGGAGGATCCGTTCTTGACTGTGAAAATCATTAAAACCAAAATTAAGAATTTAGGGTCTGCGTACCACACAGAATTAAAAAAAGTCGAGAATTCAAAGCGATCCGGTTCTGGTGCCGCTACTGTTTACAAATCATACGCGGCATGGTTTCATGAAATGAATTCCTTCCTTGGGGACACCAGTGAGTACAGGGAAGCTATGAAAATGGTGAGTTTCAGTTTTTAATAAATAAAAATGCACTTAACTGTTTGTAAAACATAATTATTTAATATCTTAGAACAAGTACAGCATGTTTTATTGATTTATATCAGGGCAGAAGAATTAAATGACGATGGTGAATTTATATCAAATGACCTTGCCACGGTACCGCCTCTGTAGTTTCAAAGAGCTGCGCATAGGTGTTTCTTTTTGCTTCTGCCCGTCGAGAAGCGTGGTTATTTTAGCGTGTAGGTGGTAAGCCTTCCAAAGTCTACGCATCTTTGCGTAATGTACATATCTGAAGTTTTCCGAAGCCAATTGTGTAAAGCGCAAGCAGCTAATGTAATTCGATCAACTTTTTTGGGGGGCATGTCGATGGTATTCATAAGAACTCGAAATCTTGTTACTAAAATACCAAACGTATTTTCAACGACTCGTTTGGCTTTCGATAAACGTTAGTTAAATAATTTTTCTCTATGCTTTGGAGTTGTTAGATAGGGCTTCATAAGATATGACTTTAGAGGAAAAGCAGCGTCCGCCACAATAAACGATTGGTCCGGTAAATTGAGAGTATTTTTTTCCAAAGCTTGTGCCAAATTCGATTTTTAATAAACCCCTCCATCAGAAGCTCTTTCATTAGTTCCAACATTTACGTATGAAAAACAATAGTAATCATCAACTAAGCCCAGAAGTATAATGCTATGGGCGCCCTTATAGTTATAGTAGTCAGAAGTACCATCAGGAGCGAGTATATTTATGTGTTTACCGTCTAACGCTCCAACACATCCTGGAAAGTTCTATTTTGTACGAAAGCCATGCTCAATGCATCCAGTCTTCACGGCTTGGAATCTGTAAAAAAACTTTATTACATTACAGTACACTTTATGTTGCAGGATTCAGACCAGTCCTCGCAGCATTCGGACGTGTCTTTGCAGCATTCGGAAAATTCAACTACGTCAGAGAATATTATGTCACCGCCTTCGACGATCCCAGAAGACAGACCTCAAACATCAGAGATAAACAGCTGAAGCTGTTTCAAAGTTATCTGACTGATCGAACACAGTGCGTAAAAATCGGCGAGCATGTAAGTAAAGATCTTCCCATAAAGTACGGCGTCCCGCAAGGGAGCATCCTTGGACCTACGCTCTTCTTGGTGTACTTTAATGAAATTTGCAAATTAGACATCGCAAACGGCAAACTTCTGACTTTCGCAGATGATACAGCAATTATTTTTACAGGGGACACTTGGGAGAAAGTCTCAGATACGGTGTAATATTTTGGGGCAACAGTACGGAAAAAGAGCGCGCTTTCATTGCTCAAAAACGCTGCATCAGAGCTATATTTAATTTATGCGGAACTGACTCCTGCAAGCCATTTTTTAAAAACAATAAATTATTAACACTGCCATGTATCTATATACTGGAGGCTGCAGTATTTGTTAAAAACAATATCCACATGTTTAGCTATTACACGCGTATACGGCGTAAGGACAAATTACGTACAGTAGCCAGTAAAACTCATCTAATGCATGAGAGCATCTTTTGTTCAGCTTCTCGCATTTTTAATAATATACCGGGGCCTATTAGAACAATTATGGAAAAGGAAAATTTTAAAAGGACTCTCCATGATCTGTTAGTAGACAAAAGTTACTACTCTGTAAAAGAATTTCTGTCCGACAAGTCTTTGCCTAAATATAGTCCCACCCAGTCATGATGTGTTCGATGACCTACAGACTTTAATTAATTTTGTTCTCTTCAGTATAATCTATTTTTTGAATTTTATGTATGATTTTTACAATTTGACATTTTAATTTGTTATGAATAATTTTTTTTTTTTTTTTGAATTTTATGTGTATAATTTGACATGTTCCTATCTTAATTTGTTATGTTTGACTTTATATTTTTATCTTTTGAGTGTTAAATGTAATTTTATTTTCTATATAATTTGAATTTGACATTTCTCTTAATTTGTGCCCTTTTGGTTTATTTTTTATTTTTTTATTTATTGTGCTAGAGGGAAAATAATAATAATTAGTAATAATGTTAATTTTATCGAACAGTCAATTTCTGTATGATTATTGTATGCCCTACGGGCGGGACATAGCGGATCAAAATTTTCAACTGTTAAGAACTGTACCTACCTATGATCCACAATAAAATATTTTGAATTTGAATTTGAATTTGAAAAGTTTTTAACGCAGCACAAGTGGGATTTGATAAAAATAACTGGATGGCTATCCGATAATACCCTGTCACTTAATGTAGATAAAACCAAGTACCTAGAATTCAACATTGAAAAACCACAAAAATTCGACAACAGCAAATTTTACATTACCACTCATAATCACACAGCAAATACTTCAGTTATATGCAACTGCCCAAAACTTCAAAATGCTCCTACTATTAAATATCAGGAGTGATTCTAGACGAAAAGTTAAGTTTTGTACCGCATATTAAATTATTGACAGGGCGAATCCGGAAACTAATCTATATTTTCAAACATCTGAGACACGTAGCGGACCCTAAAATTTTAAAGATGGTTTACTATGCCTTGTGCCAATCCTTGATTAGTTATTGTATTTCCACATGGGGCGGTGCCTGTAAGACTAATTTATTAGTTCTTGAACGCGCTCAGAGAGCAGTGTTAAAAGTATGTACCTTTAAACCTTTTCGTTACCCTACCAAGGAACTCTATGAGTACTGTGAGGTTTTAACGGTGCGGCAACTCTTTATTCTTCAAATTGTTCTAAGGCAACATTCATTAAACACAAAGGGCGACCATGTTTCTATGAACTTGCAAAATTACTCTACTCGTAGGCTTAAACTTCCCTTGGGTGTTACTCTCAGGACTTCCTTCGGTCAGAGATTCTTCTATTTCCTCGGACGATTTTTGTATGCCAAAGCAAGCAAGTTAAATATTAATCCAAAACATAAGCATGACTGTAAAAAAGCTGTGATTGATTGGCTTCTGAAACTTAGCTATGATGAGACAGAGAATCTCCTTCATCCAGTTAAATAACAAATGTAACAAACACGTACACACGCAAACATACACATATACACATACATACACACACGCAACACTCATACACAAGAATAACCACTCCCCCACTACCACAAGCATAGTTTACTACTAGTTTCAGCGATTCTACTCTTTAAATTTTGTTTTCCATATGATTAATTAAATGTATTGTTATTGTCTATGCAACTTCATTTAACATGTTTGCATGTAATATCACGAACTGCTTTCACTGTGTCACTTAAGAGCAGCTGGTACTTATAGCTCAGGGTTTCCTTTTTTAAGTACCAGCAGTACATCATCTGTTGTTCTTGCACATAAATTTGTACTAAGCATGTATGTCACCTAATTTGTGAAACAATAAATACATTATTATTATTTCCTTTATTTAATTTTTTACAAATTGTTCTACATTTTTAAATATTCCTTAAAAAAAAAATATAAAAAGAAACATTTAAAAATATAAAAAAATTGTAGCCCACCGGTATCGGGAACAGGGTCCAAGCTACCGGCGGTCAGGGCTCCAGAGAGAGGAACCTCCTAACAATACGAGCCGTGTCCAAAAGTACCGCTTTCTGAATCAAGCCCTTGATCCAGCTGCCTAACGAGAGCCTCCTCAGGTATTGGTCGAGGTTCTTGGCAATTAAGCCATGGGCTGATACGACTATCGGCACAATGATCGCTGAGTCCACATCCCACATGTCGACAACCTCGCGAGCCAAGTCAAGATACTTGATTTTCTTATCTTTCTCGGCTTTCACGAGGTTCTCATCATGCGGGACCGTTATGTCAACAATCATTGTGCGCCGCTCTGATCGATCCACCACCACTATATCAGGCTTATTGGCTACAATAGTCCTGTCAGTGATGATGGATTGATCCCAGTACAATGTGATACTGCCATTTTCGAGAACTGGGTCGGGCACATACTTATAGTACGGCACTTCCAATTCCACAAGGTTGTATTTTATTATTATTATTATAATCACGATCATCTAGTCAATCTAGTGTCACATCGAGACGACGTAAAAGAGCCCCCCACAGGAGGAGTCAATTAATGATGCACTCAACCGGTTGGAAAACATAAGTTCTGCGATAAATATACACACAGAATATGACGAATTCCATTATTTTGGCCTAAATCTTGCAGCCCAACTGCGAAGCCTGCCACTGTATGATGCATTAGACGTACAAACTCAAATCCAGAACATTTTACAGCAAGACGTCGCCATCAGTGCCTTAACTTATCTCCCGTGACAGAATCAACTTTAATTAATACTCCATACACACAAACTATAACAACAAGCTCTGCTTTAAGCGCAGCTCCACAAACAGGCACACAATTTTACACACATCCTAATGTTGATTTGTTGCATCAAACGTGGCAGTCTTCTTAAATATAATTACTTAATAATGTTCAAATGTTCATTACTTTTTGTAAGTAATAGTAGCATCTATAAGATCGTTATTACTTAATATGTTCAAATGTTGTTGATTGTTTTTTGTAAGAAATAGAAGCATCTGGTATAAGATCTTTAGTTATTACTTAATATGTTCAAATGTTGTTGATTATCTACTACTTACTTAATTCATGTAAGTGTATAAGTAATAGAAGTATATAAAAGAGTTACTTATTTCTTAAAAAAAAGGTTAAATGTTGTTGATTACTACTTAATACAAATTAAAAAATAATGGTGCCGATATATAGTTATTACATCGTAAATGTTTAAACATTATTGTTTTTTTTTATAAATGCCTTATCTCTACTATCAACTGTTTTACTTACCCTTATATAATCATTCAAAGCACAGTATATTGCTTCACAAACTTCAAGTAAAAATATCGATATCGTAGATCTTCCAACCCTGTAAAGTGCTTCCAATGTATGTAAAGAATCTCCAGTTGCTAGATATCTTAATGTCACTTCCAACTTCACTTTAGCTGGGATAGCATTTCGCATGTGTGTATCTTGTTTCTGTATAGCGCTTTTAACTTGAGAGAGTAAACAGTTAAATTGGTGCGGTAGCATCCGCATGAAGTTTTTTATAACCCGTAGCATCTTCTACTCGCATGTCTGTAAGCAATTGAGCACTTGCTCCAAAGTCCTGTCTTCTAGATATCCAATCACGGACCCAAATCTTTCTCTTTCTTTTCTTTTTTTGCCGAGCTGATATAAGCTTCTGGATGCATTGCATCGCCAAAAAAGGATGATCTTATTCAGCTCCATACGGATAGCTGTTTGATTGTCCATGACTTTGTTTGAACTGACAGAGAGCGAGAAAGCACGCTATAAAATGGCATGTGTATTTGGAACGTTTGCTTTGAGCATGCTTATTTAGGAGCATACTTAAAACTAGCATGCCTATTGCTAGCAAATGTAAACTGCTCATAAGCATGCTCGTATTGAGCATACTCAATAGCTAGCATGCTATTTTAGAGCATGTGTAACAGTACCTTTAATATCATAAAGCTGAAGAATTAGTTAGGTAATAACATCAAGTAATGACTTTTAGGAGCTGAGCAGGGGTGAAACCGCGGGGAACAGCTTCATAACATACTCGAAAACAAATAAAAGATGAAAATATGTTTAAAAGATACCCTTGTTTCGGAATATTATATAACTGTACTTTGTTTTCAGCCCTCAAGAAACAACTGTCTGTCATGTGTGTTGGATGCGAGCAGATAGAGAGGCATCGCATGACTCATCACGAGCTTTGGACAACAATGCAGCAGCCCCCAATATTCAAGTGGCTAGCCCACCAGAGCCACCGCCTTTACCGCCTGTTCAAAGTGGACCACTTCGAAGGGAAAATAGTAATATATTTTTGCCTAATTATAAGCGAGCTTTAATTACGTCCAATCACTGTATATTTCAACAATGCAGAAATAGAACATTACATTTGGTCCCGCATTTCCTCAAAAGAATATTATTGCAAGAACACAGTTTCTATGTTCCTCGTAGCTGTAGAGTGTGTGAAGTACATTTGTACAGTGATCAGTGGCATTGAAACGTGCCGTATCATCACTGGTTGCCTTAAACCGACCCCGGTACAGATGCTGTACCCACTGGCAGGAATAGCGCCACCAGAAGTTCGCAGAACAGCGAGAGGGGAGCTCTAGCGAAAGAGCCAAAATGATTTCAGACACACGGCACCCTTTACATCTAAACACCCTCGTGTCGCAAAGGCTGAAAAGCCGAAACAGCTTTCTGAAGTGTGTCGCTCCACTCACTGGCGAGCGGTCTACGGAAAGACTAAAACTGTGGCGAGGTAGTGCATCCTTACCTAACCCATTCGTTCCACCTGCTGAAAATCTCCCACCTGGACATGAGTGGCCATGGCTGACCTGGAAGTCTTTAAATAGACTCCGGACCCAGGTTGGTCGCAGCAAGGAAAACCTGCTCAGGTGGAGATTCATTAATGACTCTGCCCTGCAGTGTATATGTGGTGCTGTTCTACAAACGATGGGGCACTTAATATCGTGTCCTGCGTGTCCTGTTGTTTGTTCACTACAGGAACTGATGGACGCTACCGAAAGCGCCAAACTAGTAGCTCAGTTTTGGGCTGATACAATTTAGATTGCCATCGACACGCTAAGAAGAAGTGGCATTTATTACCTCAAATGAATGAGACATATTCTACATTTAGTGCTGTCCATATAGAAGACATAATAAATATTATGAAGTCAAAAGCACCCACACACGCGCAGGGCCGTGGTAGACTACCATACTCGGTAGAATTGGAGGAAGATATACTGGAGTACTTCGAACGCGACCCACGTCGTAGTACCACAATGGCGGCCAGGCGATTCAATGTTAGCCAATATTACGTATGGAGATTATTGAATTCAAATGGATTACATCCATACCATTTTCGTCGAGCGCATGCTATTTACGAAGGCGACGGTCCCAGGAGAATCGCCCTATGTCAGTGGTTGATAGAAGATGTCGCTGCCAACATACTGTGGACAGATGAGTCCTTGTTTACACGAGTGGGCCTGTATAATGTTTACAACGAACATTATTGGTCGTTTTTAAACCCTCACCTCATTCGCGAAGATAACCATCAGGTTAGATTCAGCGTGAATGTTTGGGCAGGCATTATTAATGACCAAATAATAGGTCCTATTTTTATTGAAGGGCACCTGACTGGCGGTTCTTATTTGGATATACTGCAGAATATGATACCGGAGTTGCTAGAGGATGTGCCTCTGGCATATTTACGCGGTATGTACTATCAGCATGATGCTGATAGTACGCACTAAATTCGCATAATGAGCAGGTATGTACCTGCTCATTATGCGAATTTAGTGCGTGCGTATCTAAACAGTGAGTTTGGTGAGCAGTGGATAGGTCGTGGTGGCCCTATGGCTTGGCCCGCTAGGAGCCCTGACTTAACCCCACTGGATTTTTATTTGTGGTCTGAGATTAAAAGACTAGTTTATTTCGAGGAACATACTACTCGAGATGAGTTAAGAAGTGCGATTGTGGACGCGTTTAATATTGTGAAAAGTGACATAGACACATTAGCTAAATTAAAAGACAATGCCATTAAACGTGCCCGTTTGTGTATCGAGCGAAATGGACTCCATTTTGAGCAGTTGCTTCGATACAGGGAAGTGTAAATTGTGAATAATCTAATATCCTTAGCCTTAGTTAGTTATTACGTTGATTATGTTTGTAAATAGCTCAATTTTTTTAAATACGCCTGCGCCTGCATTTATTTTTATTGACATTAAAAGTGTACAAGTAAGTAAGTATTTAGATACGTAAAATGTATAACTGACGCGACGGTCCTAAGCCCGTAGAAAGTATGACGGAAAAATTTGAGTTATTGAACTTATAAGTAGATAAACGCAATTTAAATCAAGCAATAATTCGGCACCGCGTTCTTTATGATAGGTACAACAACATAAATAAAAACACATACGCGGTAGATAAATAGGTATACAAATAATAACACGAAAAGCGAATTCAGACTTTATTTCTTAACCGTAAACGGTGAAATTTAGAAATTTTATAAAACTAGGTAAATACGCAGTTTACTAAAAAATATTCTGAGAAATCTATTGTCTCGAGTTTGACTGGATTTTACAAGGATGCACAACCGAATTCCACGGTTAACGTTATAAAAATAAGGTCTTTTTCTGTTCGAATTGCCTGCCTTTGTAGAAGCCGCCACACGCATTGACGCAAGAAAATTGTTTTGAGCTGTAATACTATTTTTTATTTATCATATGGTAGGTAGGTAATTGGGTATGTTTATTAAGTACCTATTAAAAATAACTCCCAAGCGTACTGGTCGTTGTGTAGTTGAATAAGTACGAGTATTAGTGATTTCGTGATGAGACTGGTGAATTAATTGTCAATTAATTTCTCTCGTTTACGAGGAGACAAGAGATAATGGAGGTAAATGAACTTACACCAACCTTAATCGTACCTGAAATGAAATACCTACTTGCAAGTACTTTTTCAGCTGGTTATTCGTCCGACGCCCGTTGAGTCACCGTGAGTGCACGATCAGCTGACTCGTACACGCACAGCTGTGTCGCTCTACGTCATCGATCTTGCGTTTATGAATGAAATAGTGAAACCGCTACTAAGATTTAACTCGAATGACAGAATAAAAGTGATAAATTTCTAACTTCTTTATTTGATGTCTTAAAAAAACAATAACAATGCTAATAGTAACTATTACTCGACTGGAGTTACTATGTTTCGGCTCCAGAACGATGTAAAAGTATTCGTGTATATAACCATCACAACAAGTTATAATAAATGGTTTCAACGTTGACGTAAACTTACAGTAGACGATGATCCCTTTGTTCAAGCATTAAATAATTCAATTGAGCAAAGACGCCGTGAGACAACAGAGCAGAGACTACGCGAGACAGCTGAGGTTGACGAAGATCGGCTATTTCTGCTTTCATTGTTGAGCACATTAAAAAATCTATCTCCTCAAGTTAAAATGGCTACCAAAATAAAGATGCTAACTTTGTTGAACGACGCGTCAGGTTTTTCTGGTAACAGGACGTTTGATAATGCTGATCGGTCATTTCGGAATTCTTCAGAAATTAATCCAGGTGGCAGGATGGTGAGTCATGAGACCTATCATCCTGGTTATTCGACGCAACGGCAAGTGATTGCTACTGAATATCCTGGACCGAGTTATAGGACAAACACGAATTATCAGAATGAACCTATTACAAGTAGTCCTAATTCTCCATATAAGTCTATGAATACAATGACATATGCAAGTTCTCCAAGCGACACACATGATTCACAGGACTCAGAAGCACTTATGGATCTATATAGCACTTAAACGTGTTTGTTTGTCTTAATTTTTTAATAAAACTTACTAAACTTACTTTAAAAATGTTCATAGTTTGTTTTAACTTACCTTAATGTTACAAACAACTTTTCTTCAGGACTGATTGATTTTCTTAATATTGTGTCTTGCTTCAACAAATCATTTTCACACAAAGTCAGTAACTCATCAAAGGACCTCACGGCCATCCTCATATAGCTAAAAAACTTATCCGGATATCTTGTTAGATCGTCGTATTTGTTGACGAATTGTCCTTTCTTACAGCGATCGGCTAAATAAGGATGAACCCACCACTGTTTCTTTTTTCTCTTGAACTCTCTTTTCCTACGTACATACAGCAGTAGTGCTATCTCTTCGAGGTCCATTTTGATACTGTCTCAGTGTGGTGTGGCGACTCTGGTGTCTGTGGTATCTAGTTTGGTAGCTTACGGACACCACGGTGGCGCAACTGGTTGCGCCACCATGGTGTCCCGGTGAAATATAGCCCTTAGTGTGAGTGCTACGTCCGTACACGAATCACGCACTTGTTGAGCTCCGAGAGTACTGTCGCGTTCAGAATTCGTTCGATCGTTTCGTTAAATTGTTGTTATAGTTTTTAGTTATTGTTACTTGTTGTTATTGTTACTCGTTGTTATTTGTTTATAAACATGCCTACTGGACGTTCTAATGTTTTACGACGCCAGGCTCGTAAAATGGTCGAAGAAGGCTTTAAATACGATTTGAAGGCAATACATAAACGGACTGCAGCCGCTACAGGAGTATCAGAAAGAACTGTACGACGTATTATATCGGTTGCTAATGAACCAAGTTCCGATTTATTAGCAGTTTTTCGTACACCCGGAAAGAAGAGGCAAGGGGTAAAAAAGGTAACCGGAATCGACAATTTTGACCAAGGTATCATCAAAAGATGTATCCACAATTTTCATGTAACACAGAAAGAGTTGGCGACAATTGCTCAACTTTTAAAAAAATTAAAAGAAGATATAAATTTTGAAGGTTCCGCAACGAGTTTGAGGAGAATTATAAATGAAATAGGATTTAAATGGAAACAAACTGAAGACAATCGCAAATTATTAATTGAAAATACAAATATTCACTGTAAGCGAATTGAATATTTGCGTGCAATAACGAAATATCGCGCAGAAGGAAGACCGATAGTTTACACTGACGAATCGTATGTCGATTCATCGCATACCACTTCGAAGTCATGGAGTGATAGTAGCACTAAAGGTTTAAAAAAAAAGATATCAAAAGGTCAACGTGTCGTCTTTGTACATGCTGGATCCAAATCAGGATTTGTACCCAACGGCCTTTTAATGTTTAAGGCAGGTACGAAAACCGGAGATTACCATGATAATATGAATTATAATAATTATGAAAAATGGATACGCACACAACTTTTGCCGAATCTCCTACCGAGATCGGTTATGGTGATAGATAATGCACCCTATCATAACAAATTAGAGGATGCAGCGCCGACGTCAAATAGCAAAAAAGCAGAAATGGTGGCATGGCTTACGACAAAAAATATCCCTTGCAGTTCTGACATGCTGAAACCAGAACTGTATAAATTAATTTCTATACACAAAGAAAAATTTTAAAAATTTAATATTGATAAAACTTTAGAAGAACACAATCACACAATATTACGGCTTCCACCTTACCATCCCGACTTGAACCCCATAGAAATGGCTTGGGCATCCATAAAAGGTTACGTGGCGAAAAAAAATGTCACAAATAATATAACTGATATTACGAAACTAGTGGAAGAAAAAGTAAATAGCATGGGTGAACAGGAGTGGACTGCACTATGCGACAAAGTTATAAATATTGAAGAAGAATATAAGAAAAGTGATGTCATCATAGATGATCTAACTGAAAAAATAATAATTCACGTGAGCGATAATGAATCAGATGAAGATGATTCGGACATTTTTTGTGAAGAGAGTGATTCGGATGCGGAACCATTCACTATAAATGAATATAGTTTTTATTTATATTAATGTTTTTTATTTACATTTATCCTATTATTACCTAACCTATATGTTTTACAAATAACACATACATAATATATTAAATAAAATAAAATAACCTATGAAATAAACACGAACTTTATAATCACCAAATAAAAATAAATTGACATAATAAAATAAGTATTAAAAATGTTAGAAAACGAAAATTGTTTGGTTGATTACGTATTGTCCACTCGACTGTACCATGCGCAAGTTCGGACTCGCGACTATATTCAAGGCGGTCACAAAGTTTGGCGAGGTCTGTAAAGTCCATTTCACGAAAGAAGTCCCGCGGACAATTGTGGAACTAAATTTGACAGATGGGGAAATCGGCCATGTTGTCGTTTGTCGATGTTATCAAGGTGCGTTTGTTGTGGTACATATTTTGTGAGTTTATTATTGGATTAGTGCGTTATAAGGTTTATTTACGATGCCAAAAGTTGTAAAAAGTGCAGGTCGAGAAATGATATTAAAGGTGAAGGAGTTCTGTGAAGCGGAACACAAGAATCGCGGTGTTTTAATACCAATAAGCAATGTTCGCAAAAGAGTCGCCGCCATGACAGGTAAATTTTGGGGCTGCCATATACAGATTTTTTCCCGATTGATTTACAGATTGGAATTAAGTTTTTTGTTTTTTTTAATGCACGATTATTATTTTTTATTTTTATTTATTTATTTAGGGAAAACAAACAGTAACATATTAGACGTTTAAAATAAGGCGTACATTGAAAACTATGATAAATATGCTACCCACTACGTTTTCCACAGATTACTTTAAATACTTAGTAACTAGAGAGACATATGTATAAGATGTAAACTAAAATAACAGTTATAATAATACTATGTACAATATCCAAAAATTTGCATAAAACGGGCATACAGTACATATTTAAACATGTGAATACATATTTCACATCACATCACATCACAATGGTCAACTGCCGATCCTTAAGAATTGCACAAATTTGCTTCCTGAATAGGTTTTTACTGAGGAAAAGTATGTCGATTAAGCTAAACTCATTGTTGTAAGTCTCAACCAAGCGATGAAGAGGTGAGCGCGAGCCAGCGTTAGATTTACAACAGCTCGTAGCAAACAAGCGCCGTGCGCGCACCTCACGTACGTGTACTGTTCGAGAAACTAGGTAACATAGGTTCTTTACTAAATCAGGACAATCAAATTTATTGCGGTTTATTAAGGAAAATTTGAAAAGAAATTAACACAACACAACAAAAATTTGTAAAGTTATATTCAACAATAATGTAATTAAATACGAAAATAATCTTTGTTTGAATTTTAATTTTTTTTTATTGTTCATTTTATTGCAGGTGTTTCAGAGAAAACTGTAACGAGAGTTACAAAAGAAGGCGCAACAGCGGCGAGTACTTCTAAAGTTATCGTCACCCCAGGGAACAGTCGCCCGCATCCTAAAAAGTTCGACTTAGATGGATTTGATTTGTGCGCTATACGGCAAAAAATTCACAGTTTTTATGGTGTGAAGAAGGAATTACCTACATTGATTAAATTACGTGCAGCTTTGAGAGAAGACATAAATTATCAAGGAAGCATCACAACATTGCACCGTATATTGCATAGCATCGGTTTCAAGTATAAGCGATGCCAATCGAAACGTAAATTACTAATGGAATTTTATGATATTACTGCATGGCGTTCAAGATATTTGGAGAGAATCCGAAGAAATCGCAATGTGGAGAAAAAACCTGTAGTATATTTAGACGAGACCTATATACACAACACTTATCATGCCAAAAGTTGCTGGCAAAGTGAGGAGGAGCCTGGGATGTTCGTGTCAGAGTCATCAGGGAGTCGTTGGATAATTGCTCATGCGGGAACTGAAAATGGTTTTGTTAATGTTCAAATCCCAATCCAAATCCTCAGATTACCACGATGACATGAACTCAACTAATTTTTTGAAATGGATGAGTGAAAAAGTCATTCCTAACCTACAAAGGTCACTTTTGGTAATGGACAACGCTCCGTATCACTGCACTCAAATAGATAAAGCACCTACAATGTCAAGTATTAAACGTGACATGCAGGAATGGCTGCGAGAAAAGGGAGTATATTTTGAAGATACTTGGACAAAAGCTGTATTATTTGAATTAATTAAACAAAACAAAGGTCCACCTACATATGCCGTGGAGGCAATCAGATCGAAAAAATGTGGAGCCTTGTAAAGAGACGGGTAGCGGATAAAAACGTGGGCCAAGATCCAAAAGAAATTGTACGCCTAACAGAAGAGGCTTTTGAGACTGTTACAGCGGAAGATTGGGCAGTTCAATGTAAACATGTACAGCATTTGGAGGAAGAATATTTAAAAAATGATGGTCTTATGGATGAAGCAATGGATCGATTTATTATATCCACGGCTAGTGATAGTGAAACAGAATCTGATTCTGTTTCTATTCACTCTTCTGACAGTGATCATAGTATGACCGATCATAATTATTCAATAAAAATTTGAATAAAAGTTTTAAATGTTATTTTATTTTTCTAATTTAAAGTTGGTCGAACATCTCCATTTTATATTTTAGAAATTACAGGAAGATTTATTTTTCACTAATCTGACCTTAGCAGTATGGACATCAAATGGTACCTATTATATTAAAAATACATTCTATTAAAAACTTTTTTTTTTTATCTAACTATTCGAGTAGGTACCTAGTTAATAAAATGAAAGTAAATGAACTATAAATTATTTCCCCTGATTTCCCCATATTTAACCGTGGCAACATTATGTCGCGCGAATACAGCGCTGCGTCTGCGGGACTTCTTTCGTGAAATGGACTTTAGACGGGATCGCCGCGCGCGGCGACGCGAACATTGCCGCGCTCGAACGTGCCGCGGGGCGATCCGCTCGCTGTCGGTTTTTGAGACCGCGTCAAAGGAGCTTCAGTCGTTCGCTCGCGCGCAGTGGGGACGGTTGTAGTTTTGGTGATTTGGCTCGCGCGGCGAATACGTAAAAATGGACAACGAAAAGTGCCGTTTACTAATACAATTGTATAGCGCTAAAGAATTTTTGTGGAACAGCAAATCTTCCCAATACCACAATAAATCGCTGAGGTATGATGCGTGGGTAGAAATCAGTAAGAAAATGGATATACCTATTCCTGACTTGAAAAAGAAAATGACTACACTCTTGGCGTCCTACAGAAGAGAAAAATCTAGAATAGCTAAAAGTTGTCGTACTGGTTCTGGTAACTACCTATTTATTTTGCATTTACAACAAAAAATAAAACGCTTTGTAATTACATAAATAATTTCTATTTTTATTACAGCCACAAATGAAGTTTACGTTTCCAAGTGGTTTGCTTTCGATGACTTTAATTTCATGAGGGATAAAGATCTACCCAATGAAACATTGGACACAATGTCTGAAAATGTGAGTACAAGTTTTAATATCTATTTTGCCAAGATATTGCACCATTGGTAACAAAGTGATGGGCTAGGTGTGAACGTATTTGTTGTGCAAAATTTCCCGCTCTTCTTGGGATATAGTTAAGAGGCAGTAGTGATGTAGGGGCAGTTTCATTTCTCCAAGTTCCAGGTATTATTTGCCCCTCTTTTCGTTCACTATCTATACATCCTTGCGGCGAGTACTGTGATCTTGTCAGAGTTCTTTTTCTCAAATAATTATGCAAATGTATTGTTGCTAAAACAATTTTAGTAGCAATCTTTGGTTGTAGTAACATAGGTTTGCGTAGAACTCTAAAAACTGAGCTCAGAATCCTGAATGCATTTTCCACACACCTACGTGCTCGAGATAACCTGTAATTAAAGATTCTTTCCTCGGAACCCCTTTCTAGATCTCCTGGAAATGGTTTCATAGTATATTCATTTAAAGCAAAAGCTTTGTCAGCTAGAATCACATATGCTACTTTGAAGGAATAGGGCACTTGAAGAATGGATGGAGGAGGAAGTCTCATAGATTTTTCTTCTAGTTTTTTGTATAAGTTTGTATTTTTGAAAATACCGCCATCAGATAGTCTACCTTGACAGCCCACATTTACATACGTAAAACAATAGTCTGCATCGACTAAAGCTAGTAATACTAAACTAAAAAACTGTTTGTAGTTGAAAAATTCTGTGCCACTGTTTATAGGTGCTTGCAACACTACATGTTTGCCATCCAATGCACCTACTGTATGAGGAAAGTCCCATTTGTTTTCGAAATCGTGTGCTATCTGCAACCATTCTCCTTCTGAGTCCGGTACCTGCAACAATTAATTAAACATTCGTATTTTTTTATAGTCGGCAACAGCACAAATTGCACAAAATAATGATACAGGACCAATTACACCTTCTGCTATGGAACAAGAAATAGAACCACCAAGTGACATTATGAACGCTCCAGATAATCTGAGAGTAAAGAAAAAGAAAAAGGTAAACGCTGAAGAAGATTCCCCTATGCTGAAAAAAGCATTTCAGGTTCTAACTGAATCCGCTTCATCATCTGCTGACCCATATTTTTCTTACGGCCAGCACATTGCTAATGAACTCCGTAAATATTATTCACGCACTTTAATTTACGTCAAGCAAGCGATTAACAATGTGATATTTGAAGCTGACCTAGGAAAATATTCGAGTTATGGGTATTGTACCCAAAATTATTCACAGTCACACTACACCTCAACGCCGTCTCCTCAGGTCTCGACTCCGTCTTCTCAGATTCCAGACACTACTCCTACTGCTGAACGTGAACCAACGCCATCGCCTATGGACGATTTTTTCCCCTAAATAATAATAAAAATTATATCAATAAATAAATATAATAATAAAAGAAAACTAGATATTTTATTTACTCACCTTTACCCAGTCTTTTAGTGCATCGCAAACTTCAGGAACAATTCTTGAAATTGACTGTTTTGATACTCGAAAAAGGTATTGCAGGCTAGTATAGGAGTCTCCAGTTGCCAGAAATCTTAAAGTTATTGCTAATCTTTCAGTAGCTGATATTGCCTCTCGAAATTGTGTGTTCATTTTCATAACACTTGGTTCTATTAATGAGTTTATTAATTCGAACTCTGTAGTTGACACTCGCGTAAATTTTTTTATAGTGTCTTCAACGGCTTCATAATATCTTATGTCTTCCAGAAGTTTCACGCCATATAGCGATCTATTTAGATATAATTTTTTCATCCACCAACGCCTTTTTCTTTTATTTTTTTTACAAATAAGATGGTGAATCACAATGAAAGCGGCAGCCGCCCGACCGCGCGCGTCCATACTAGCAGGTTTACAAGAGTGAACTGGTCTGACTATCCGCCGCGGTCTGTTCGTGATGGATCGCCTGCCGCGCGCGGCTGTCACGTCCAACTAAATTTATATCTACATATTGGCTTGCGCGGCAAATGAACGTCAACTCTGGTCGAACATTGGTTCGCGCGGCTGCCGCGCTTAATTTATACGCACCTTAATACACACACGGAAACAATATCAATTCATTTTACATTAAAAGTAGTATGCGTCAAATAAATAGGTAATTTAAAGGAATTCCAACTTTATCTCCAATGAGTAAGGCTTATTTAAATGCACGACCAAACTTAATTGGTCATCAGAGTAGCCCTACACACAATAAAATTATTTAATTTGAAGAAATTTAGAACTTATGCAATAGAGTAATGCTCTGGGATCTTGGACTACAAAGAGATAAAGCATTTGTCGGCAACCTCTTTGACGTTTATGCGAAATGCCGACACACACGCCGCCGCAACCGCGCGCGCGCTTTTAACCTAACATTAAGACCTTGTCCAGAAGGGACGAATTCGCCGCGAAACGTTTCGCGCGAATTCATTCGCGCGTTAACGAGATACTAGGCCCCAATACATCGCGTCCACGAGCATCGCGCGACCCAGACTCTCGACTCGCGCATGATTCGCGCGTATTGCGCGCGAGTCGAGATACTAGAGACTCCTTGTTGCGTACAGTTGATGCGCGAACTCCAGAGCGAATGCACGTATCCAGGGAAATGGAGCGCCAAAATTTTAATACGGAATTGTTTACAGACGAAATAGAAAAACGACCGGCGATATGGGATTTGGAATCACCTGATTATGCCAACAGAATTTTAAAACGTAGATCTTGGGAAGAATTGGTGATACTATTTTCTAAAAAAAGATGACTCCGAGGAAAAAAAAGAAAGATTTGGGTGAGTAATTATTATTATTTATTTTATTGATTAGTAACAAAGAGAAAATTAGATCATTGTGTCTTGCCACGGCAGTCGACCTTCCTTCATGAAATAATCAGCGAATATACCCCTCGTGTCTCGAGCCCTTACACTCGGTCGAGTTGTAGTCGTACTCAGACCGTCTAGAGCTGTTTCGAACAATGTGTCTTCGTACCTGTATCCATCTCTTAACCTGACGTAATTATGAAGAACACAACTAGCTTTAATAATGTTTTGCGCAAATTCAATATGTACATTGAGTGGTTTGTAAAATATTCGAGATTTGTTTACCAGGATTCCAAAACAACACTCAATATAAACGTCTAGCTCTAGAGAGACGGTAATTAAATATTCGTTTTTCTTTTTCTTGGATTCCTAGTTACTTCTTGTCTGTCTTGTTCTTCTTCCATTTCCTCTTCATCTAGAGCAATTGCAATCGCAATTAATTCCTCTGTATTAAATAAAGCCATGACGTGTGCAGAGGCCGCTCGCCCTAAGGAGCGCTGGTGCAGTGAACTCCCTCCCATAAATAATTATAATAAAATTATACTCCATAATTTCATTAATAATATTACTATTTAAAATCTATCGTAAAGAACTACTGTAAATACCCGTCATCCCATACACCATCATGTCATAGGTAACGCGCGAAGCGGAGCGCTCACGATTGCGCTCCAATGAAACAAGATTCAGTACATTGCCTAATACGAAATCCAACAGGAATGAAAGAGAAATTTCGCCTTAGTCCTGCGCGTGAAACAAAAGATTTTCTATGAAAAAATAGCCAACTTTGGAGCGCCGCTCACGCGACGTTGCCGGTTATTTTATCGCTCGTGCGCGCCCGCCCGCACGACCTGTGGCACGACAGCGATTGCGCGCGACAAACAAACACTAGTCAACTTAGATGCGTGCGCGCGAATGTAATTCGGATTTTTTTTTAACTAATAATCGCTTAAAAAGTGTTGCAATAGACTATACTTATCAGTTATTACTAGTGAGTGTTAAAATGGACAATTATAATGTGGAGTTCATTAAAAACTGTGAAAAAACGTTACAAATTCGGCTTGAATTGAAGGCAAAGGGACCGCCACGGCCTGAACTTAACCTTACGCAAAAATGTACGACTAAAACGAAAACATATACGCGTGTGTTTAAATCCGAACAATATGTGAAAACACCGTGGTTATGTGGTTGTGATGTGAGTAACAAACTATTTTGTTTTCCGTGTCTTTTGTTTGAAGCGGGCACGGCCGGCGGAGGTGAGACTGCTTGGACCGAAACGGGGGTTGAAGACCTAGCTCATCTTTCAATGAAGATGAAAAAACATTCACAATCTCGGTATCATTTGTTGAATGAACTGCAATTAGCGCCTATCGGACGACAAGACATTCGTAAAGCACTAGATTCCGCGTACCGAAAGTCCATACGTGAGTTCAATGACCGTGTCGACGAAAACAGGCATATTTTACGAAGATTAATAGATTGTGTAGTATTTTGTGGTGCATTTCAAATTGCTTTAAGGGGGCACGATGAGTCTTCGGAATCCCTGAATCCCGGAATATATAGAGGTTTGGTAGATTTTATTACTTAGACAGGAAACGGGATATTTACCATGTTTACTATTTTTGACGAGTTCCCGATATTTTTTTTTTTTTTTTGGTAGATTTTGTTGCCGAGATTGATTTGGCCATGAAGCAGCATTTAACCAGCAGCTCCATTTTTAAAGGTACTTCAAAATCAATTCAAAACGACATTTTAGACGCGATCTACGAGGTTTGCATAGGTGAAATACAACAACAAATTAAAAAAGCCAACTTTGTTGCCATTCAGGCAGATGAGACTACAGATTGTTCTACAATTCAACAGTTAGTGTTCATTGTGAGGTATGTTCATGATGGTAAAATATATGAGAGATTTATAAAATTTTTGCAACCTAAAGGGCACACGGCAGACATATTAGCGGCGGAGATACTGAAGGAGCTGGATTCGTTAAATATCGATAAAAATAAATTAATTGGACAATGTTACGACGGAGCTTCAGTTATGAGTGGAAATTCAAATGGTGTGCAGAAAATTGTAAAAGATATATACCCATATGCATATTATGTGCACTGTTATGCACACCAACTCAATCTAATATTAGAAAGAGGGGCATCAATTAATAATGCTGTAAGAAGTTTTTTTTGCAACCTGCACGCGTTTCCGTCGTTTTTTACGCGTTCGCCGAAAAGATCGGAATTCCTAAAAGAAATCGTCAACCGCAGGATACCAGCCGCTCCACAGACTAGATGGAATTATAATACACGGACCGTGATAGTTATTAATGATAACATAGAGCCCCTTTTTTTTTTTTTTTTTTAGGATGGGAAATCATCAAATGACCCCCCCGCTCTGGGCGGAGCGGAAGGGAGTGTCAGACTTGTACTGACTAAAACCCATCCATGTTCCTTCTTTGCCCTTTGTGTTCCAGGGCCGCGGTATCTCTTTCGAACAGTCCCGCAGCCCTGGCAGGCATCGGCCCGTGCGGACCCCTGCGTGGTTGCTGACATCTCTTTGAGGCGCGCGTGGAACACGAACGCGCCGTCGACACGGCCTGTCGTCATAAGACGGCCGGACGGCGAGCTAGCCCATAACTCGCCGTCCACAGGCCCGCGCCTACGGTGGCCGGGGGCCACCACGTGACCCCCGACGCCCAGGGCGTCTCCCGCGGCGGCTGGGACGTGAGGCTCTTTCCCTCTCACGTTCCGCCACCTCCTTCACTAGCATGACTGCTTCGCAGAAGGAGGTGACGGCTTCCCATTCCCTCTCGCTCCGGACCATGGCTTGAACCAGGGCCGGGCGCGAGAGGTCGCCGCCGCCAATCGCCTCTACGAGGACACGGCGCTGCTCCGCCCAAGCAGGGCAGGCCTCCACAGTGTGCTGCACCGTGTCCTCCGGACGATCCTCACAATGGAAACACCCGGGCGTTTCCTCCCGCCCGATTCGGTGCAGGAACCTCCCGAAACAACCGTGTCCGGTGAGGACCTGCGTCAGGCGGAAGGTGAGGGCGCCGTGGCGCCTCTCTAGCCACTCCTCAAAGAGGGGACTTATCGCCACGATGGTGGCGTGCCCTGCACGGGGTTGCGACAGTCGCTCTCTCCATGTCACCATGAGATCGCGCCGGAGGTCTGTCCGCTGAGCGGCGATTTGCCGCGGCAGCGGAGTTTCCCCCCGACGTAGTGCCTCCGCGCGCCATTCGTGAAGGCGCGCGAGGACTATCGCCTCCAGATCCCATGGCGGCAATCCGGCAAGGAGGCTAGCCGCCTCACCGGAGATCGTGCGGTACCCCCGGACTAGCCTTAGGGCTATCCCCTTTTGGGGCGCGTTCAGGTAGCGGGCGGCTTGCCGCCTCAGAGAACGCGCCCACACCGGGGCCCCGTAAAGGGCCATGGACCGCACGACCCCCGCGTAGAGCCTCCGGCAGGAGGCGTTTGGACCCCCCAGGTTGGGCAGGAGCCGCTTGAAGGCAGCCCCGGTCCGTTCCAGTTTGGGGGCCAAACGTCGGAAATGCTCCACGAAGTTCCACCGGCTGTCGAGGACGAGTCCCAGGTACTTCAACGTCGACCCGACGCCGATGGAAACCCCTCCCGCCGTCAGTAGGGATCCCGACGGTGGCGCATTCCGAGGCCCATGAAAACACATGGCCTCGGACTTGTGCAATGCCACCTCGAGACCCAATTGCCGGATCCTCTCCACGACTATCGCAACCCCGCGTGTCATGTTTTCGGCCGCCGCCTCGTGCGACCCCCCTTGTGCCAGTACCAGCGTGTCGTCAGCGTAGCAGACTACGCTGACGCCGCTAGGGAGGTCGGCGCGCAGCACCCAGTCGTAACCGATGTTCCACAAGGCCGGCCCCAGAACCGATCCCTGTGGAACACCGCACGACATCTCTCGCCGGTTCCATTCTCCGCTCTGACCGGGGTAGATGACGGCCCTATCCGTCAGGTAGTCCCCGACCACACGACGAAGGTAGGTCGGCACCCGGTGATACCGGAGTGCCTCCCCAATGCAGCTCCAGGGCATGGAGTTGAAGGCGTTGGCGATGTCAAGAGACACCGCCAATACGACCCCGCCCCGGGAAACCGCATCCCCCGTCGTGAGGGCTCTCACGCGCATGATGGCGTCCACCGTCGAGCGCCCCTTGCGGAAACCAAACTGGTGTTCCGCAAGATCCGGCCCCATCCCCGCGAGGTGCCCGGCGAGGCGGTTAGCAATAACTCTTTCAAAGAGCTTGCCCACCTCGTCGAGCAACACTATGGGCCGGTATGCGGACGGAGAGTCCGCAGGGCGCCCTGGCTTCCGGATGAGGACCAGCTTCCCCGTCTTCCAACGAAGCGGGAACTGGCCTCTCTCCAAGCATGCGCTTAGGAGCCCTTCCAGTCGGGGCCCGAGAGCCTCACAGGCCAGGACCCAGGCTTTGCCAGGCAAGCCATCGGGTCCCGGGGCGGTATTTCTGGCCTTCAGCCTGCGTACCGCCACTCTCAGGTCTACCCCAGTCACCTCCGGAACGTCGTCATCGGTGTGGTCCGCTTCCGGCACCGCAAGCGGTGGCGGAGCCATAGGCGGGGGAGGATGCCTCCCTCGCGAAGGGAACAGAGCGCTCACCACGTCCTCCACGAGCTCAGGCCGGAGACTCTGCGTCAGCGGGGGGGCCCGGGTGCGGAGTTTGTCCCGCACCATCTTGTAAGGGCGCCCCCACGGATCTCCGTTCAGAGACTCCAGCATCTCCTCGCGGGCCAGGTTCTTGGCCCGCCGGACAGCCTCTCGGAGGGCGGTCTTCGCCGCTCTGTACCCCTCGTAAAGCTCCGCCTCAATGGCTGCCGCATCCGGAGGGCGGATGCGGAGCCTGCGATGCCTGGTGTACCGGTGCCGCGCGGCAACGCACGCCTCACGCAGAGACGTCAGCTCTCGCGACCACCAGTACACCTGACGTCGGGCGCTTCCTGGCCGAACTCGGGGCATTGCCACGTCGCAAATCTCGGACATGGCCTCCTGGAACCAACCCGCCTCGTTGTTGATGTCGGCAGGCCTGGCTGGTGATGACACCCAGGCCTGCACGATCGAGGCTTCCAGGAGGAGCTCCCGGTCCAGCTGCTTCAGCGCCCATCGCGGACCACTCGGGGCCTGTAGGACCGGCGCGCTTGAGGTCTGGGTGGAGACGTCGAACCGGATGTACCGGTGGTCGGAATAGGTCTCCACCCCCTCCATGACGCGCCAGTCAACGACACGCGGCGACAGAGCGGGGCTAGCGAACGATATGTCCACCACCGACTCGCCCCGCATCCGCACGCACGTGGGGACAGAACCCCGATTTAGGACGACCAGGCCTGTCTCTAGAGCCCAGTCCTCCACCATTCTACCCCGCACATCCGTGTAACGAGAACCCCAAGCCAAGTTCTTGGCATTGAAGTCCCCGAGCACAAGTACGGGGAGAGAATGGCTCCCGATGACGGCACTTAACTCCCTGAGGGAGTTGAGGAACTCGGCGAGAGTTCGGTTCGGGGAGAAGTAGACTCCCACTACAACTATCTCCCCGAAACGTGCTGCTACGCACCCCTGACCCTTCCTGACACTCTCAAGGGTCGGGGTACCGGCGGCGGCCGACGCAATTATGGTCACTGAGCCGCTAAGGTCCTCCACCCAGTCATCCCTGGGCGGGACAAAGTACGGCTCAGCGACCACGGCGATGTTAATCGACCACTGCGCCATGCTCTGGATTAACAGATCCTGAGCGCAGGCGCAGTGGTTGATGTTCGCCTGGAGAAGGCGTAATGGGGCCGTTACTGGCACTCCATTTCAGCCCCCTCCCGGGCCTCCTGCGAGGGCCCCGCTGCAGTAGTTGCAGCAGTGGCGGCCGCGGCGGCGACAGTGGCGGCCGCGGCGGCGACAGTGGCGGCCGCGGCGGCGACAGTGGCGGCGGCTGCGGCGGTGGCGACGACGGTGGGGGTTTTGGAGGTGGTTACGGAGGGCCTTCCGTTGCCCCTGGCCTTGGTGGGTGTACCGCAGGCCTTGCTCCCTGCCCGGTGATCGGCCGGCTTGCCAGATGCCGCACATGCGGCGCAGTGCGGCGCGGCGGAGCAAGCCGCGGCCATGTGACCGGGCTGGCCGCAGCGGAAGCATAGGCCACTGCGGTCCACCTCCGAGGTGCACCGAACCGACACGTGGTTCCCCACATGGCAGCGGAAGCACCTCAGAGGTCTGGGTTCGAGCAGCTTAACCTGCGCCGAAACCCAGCCCACCAAGAGCCTTCGGCCCTCCAAAATGGCTTTCGCCGCCGTCACAGGGCAGCTTACCGTTACGGTTCGCATGCCCGACAGGTCCGGACGTAAGGTGCCTGCCTTGACCTGCTCAGCAGGGCACCCACCGGTCCTGGTGACGGCGGCCACCACCTCCTCCTCGGTCACCGAGTCGTCCAGACCCAGGATGCGCAGGTCTGCGCATTTGACGGGCCTGGACACTCGGGCCTCGTCCGCATTTAGGGACGCTCTAAGCTTTTCAGCTAGAGCGTCCGCGGACGAGCCACGGGTTTCGCCGGGGATCTCCAGCACTCGAGCCCCTGTCGCGGTGACTCTGAGGCGGAGGCCCCCGGTGATCCCGAGCTCCCCCAGATCCACCGTCGCCCTCGCCTTAGCGAGCACGTCGCGGTATCTCACGCCCCTTTTTTCCGCGTCCGGCTGTAGTGTAATCACTACAGCTGCGGTCTTCGGGGCGCTGAGCCTAGCCGCGACGCTTCGCTCCTTTTGTCGGCGCTTCCGCTCCAGCTTCCGGGCTTTTTTGGCCGCCTTCCGCTCCCTTGTCCTTTCTCCAGCCACCTGCCATCCGCTCTCGGCCGCGGAAGGCTTAGGGGGCGGGGGGGGCGGTGGTGGCGGCTGTCTCGCGGGTGGCGCTGGCACAGTCGCCACCTTGCCCTTCTTTTGCGCCGCCGCCTTGCCCTGCCTCAGGGCCGAACATAGAGCCCCTGAAAGAGTGCATGCAAGCTATCATGGATTCGCCAAACAGTGATTCGAACACATTCAACCAAGCTCAATCACTCCTTTCATATTTAAATAATGACGACTTCCTGTATTGGCTTAATTTCTTCGCAACACTGATGCCTCATTGTGAAATGCTGTTTAAATTTTTACAGACCCGATCTATTGACTCGATAAAAATTACTAACGAAGTCGGCAAATTTGACAAAACAGTAAGCGAGTTGCGTAACGCAGTGCCGCCGCCTTCGCCCGCGAAAAAACGCCGGCCGAATAATGTCAGTCATTCGGCAATGCGTAAAGAAATATGTGACGTAGTAAGAATGCAAATAAAGGACAGATTTGTGTATACTGATCATCTATTGGCGTCAAAACTATTTTTTACTGGCAATTTTGAGAACTACAACCAAAACTTTCCGGAAGAAGAATTCAAAAAAGTGGTTAAAACATACGATTTTTTGGAAAGCTTAAAACTCAAAAACGAGCTAATGGTTATTTACAGCAGGGAAGATTTCCATAACGCGGATGGCGCAGTAGCTTTACTGCAATACTTTATAGAGTTCAACCTAGAGTCAGTTTTTGCTGAAAGTATTAAATGATTAAAATTAATTTGTACAATACCGATGACCTCGGTCGAAAGTGAGCGCTGTTTTTCCACCTTAAATAAAGTGAAAACTTTTACGCGTAATAGCATGACACAGGACCGTTTAAATATAACAATAGAAAAACGGCTGATTAATCAGATATCTGATTTTCACAAAAAAGTTATAGATATTTTTGCACACCAAAAAGACAGACGTATGCATTTTCTATATAAGTAATTTTGTTTAAAATAAATTAAATTGTATTGCTAATGCTATATATTTTAATTGTTTTTACCTTTTGTACCACATTTACTGCAAATAAATTAGGAACTTTGACTTTGACTTTTCAAGTGAACACCCATACAATTTTGTCACGAACCGCCTCTGGACGTGTGTCACCTGTTATCTATTTCACTATACAACACTGAGGCTATACTCGGACAATGAAATAGAATGAAGTAAGAGGCGGGTATAGATGGATGGGAAAGCCTCGTCTGTTCACAACACTGTCACGGCACTGACTTGTGTGAACAGACAGCTCCTGACGGGACACGGATGCTCGGTCTTGCCACGGCCACGTTCCTGCCCCGTCCCTGACACGGCACTGATGTTTGGGGACAGACGTTTAGTCGGATATGCAGTTGTTCTTATCGCACCAATGTCGAAATCGCGTTCGCAGTGGGACAGCGATAGTATCTTCAAATACCTAATTTTCAAAAGTTTCTCCCATCACTACCGACATTATCGAAAACGATATATATGAGTTTGCGTTTAGTTTCACTTATGACACGCAACATAAAATAATGTGAAATAAGTGATGAATTCAAAAATCAAACAAATTATTATATTGACCCATAAAAACGATGTGGTGCACTTGTTTGATTTATATTTAAAAAGAAAAAATGTTTTTATTTTGATTTCTTGCGTATTCCCTATTACATGCTTTGTAGCACAGCCGCGTAGTAGTAAGATTTATAAAAGGGCCATGCATCTAATTATAAATGTATTTTTTTTAGAGATACTCATGACAGTAGCGGCAGTGACGTCAGCGACCATGAGTCGGAAGACGATACAGCGGACGAAGATACGGCGGATAACCGGGAAGAAGAACCGGGGGATGAAGAATGGACCCTTCACCGACGGACAACACCCCGTCCGGTTCTTACTTCCCGCGAGGAGGTACGGGTAGAAAACTGTAAAACACCTTACGAATTTTTCAAAATAATGTTTACGGACAACTTATTAAGTAATATTGTGGATTCAACCAATCAGTGCGCACAGCAAATTTTAGATGCTACAACTGCTCCACAAGCGAGAATTCGGAGGTGGAAACCTCTGACTATTAGTAGCCTTCTAATATTTATAGGGATATTGTTCCACATGGGACATATTAAAGTCAATCGCTATTCCGAATATTGGCGAAAACATTATTTATTTAATTTGTTTCCGGGACAATTTATGTAAAAAAATACGTT
This sequence comes from Noctua fimbriata, assembly GCA_905163415.1. Classification (NCBI taxonomy): domain Eukaryota; kingdom Metazoa; phylum Arthropoda; class Insecta; order Lepidoptera; family Noctuidae; genus Noctua; species Noctua fimbriata. Next base: position 3,412,790 of record LR990929.1, on the reverse strand, counting down.
TTTATTAATTTTTAGATGTTTGAGGTTTGGCCAGCATAATTTAGACACGTTAATTGACTATTTTAATAAGAGAATGGCGTAAATATATAATCCCGGCGAGGAACTCTCTATAGACGAGTCCATAATACTCAGCCGTGGACGTAGTGGAATCCGCAAATTCATTAAAGGGAAGCGCCGCAAATATGGCATTAAATTGTATATGCTGGCCACACCGGGTGGCCTTTCCCTCAAAATCCATGTGTATAGAGGGAAACATGACCAGGATGTTGGAGGAAAAGGCCACACAGAGAAAGTGGTGGCAAAACTGCTCGAAGAACATTTCGGCACAGGGCGCCATGTGTACATGGATAATTATTATAATAGTGTTGGTCTCTCAGAGTTCCTGATGCGTAAAGGAATTAATGTTACTGGAACTCTGAGAGCCAAACGCAAAGGAAACCCAGCAGTGATTACGACCAAACTGCAGAAAGGTGGTAGCATTTTTAGGTATAATCGGCAAGGTGTTTGCGTTTGTAAATGGCGTGACCAACGTGACGTCTTGTCTATCAGCACCAAGTATTCACCAGAGCTGATGCCTGTCACAAATAAAAGAGGACAACGCCTGTTAAAGCCTGAAATTATTACAAAATACAATAAATTCATGAGTGGTGTTGATAGACAAGACCAAATGTTGGCATATTATACGTGTGAACATAAAACGATGCGTTGGTACAAGAAAGTGGGCATTCACATCTTCCAAATGATGATGCTGAATGCCTACCAAATAAAATTTTAAAAAAATAGCATTCTATGAATTTAGAGAAGCCGTTATTACCAAGCTGCTACCACCACCACCTGCTCAAAATGGAAGTGAACAGGCCAATAATAGAACCATACATTTGCCTGTTCACTTGCCAAGAGACCAAAACAACACAACGAAAAGACGAAGGTGTGTGCATTGTTGGAAAACAACAAAAAAAGAGTGAACACTTTATGTTATTTTCCACTATGTCACAATGAACCCGGCCTGTGCCTGGAATGTTTTCGGGCATACTACAAATATTGAATTATTTTCTGTCATCAGTGACACAAACTAATTCAATATTTGTGGTAAGTGTGTGACACACTGGTATAGCTACAATCAGGGATCTTAATTTTAATAATAAAAATTGTTGAAAGTCGCCAAGTATCAGAATTTGTCGGGCACTGGTTCAAAACTTGTAATGGGTTATAGGTGGCCGATTTCGGCAGAGGCTCCCCAGCTTGGCCACATTTGTATCTCAAAAACTAGGACGCCTAGACCTAGTGAAGATCTGTTTTCTCTCAAATTTTGTCGCCAGGCGTCCTAGTTTTTGAGGTATAAATGTGTCCAAGCTGAGGAACCTCAGATAATATTAATTTAATTTGCAAAGATCACCCAAAGCATCCAAAGTACCTACTTTAATCTTTTCTCGAAAACTTTTAAATGTTGGCACTTTCCGATTACGACAAAACGGAAGACAGATACGCACATAGCTAGTTTTTAAGAGTCATTCCCGCTCGTCCACACTGCGGACGACTGGGAATGTTGCGTTCTGTTCGTCTACACTGTGGACGAACAGAACGCATTATTCCCAGTCGTCCACACCCCGTCATCTCACGTCTAGTCTAAGAGTTAATAAAAAGAAAATATGATGATAGTATTTCCTTATACAACGTGTAACAGAAAGGGTATAGCAATATGAAAGGGTGTGGTACAGACCATCAAACTGAACAACTTTCTCTATGGGACCACCATCGTAATCGCAAAAAAATAATCAGCTGTCATATACATTTGGTCGAGTAGGTATTGGAATTTTGTATGGTGCCGTTGATTATTTTTTCACGATTACGATGGTGGTCCCATGGAGAAAGTTGTTCAGTTTGATGGTCTGTACCACACCCTTTCATATTGCTATACCCTTTCTGTTACACGTTGTATAAGGAAATACTATCATCATATTTTCTTTTTATTAACTCTTAGACTAGACGTGAGATGACGGGGTGTGGACGACTGGGAATAATGCGTTCTGTTCGTCCACAGTGTAGACGAACAGAACGCAACATTCCCAGTCGTCCGCAGTGTGGACGAGCGGGAATGACTCTTAAAAACCAGCTATGTGCGTATCTGTCTTCCGTTTTGTCGTAATCGGAAAGTGCCAACATTTAAAAGTTTTCGAGAAAAGATTAAAGTAGGTACTTTGGATGCTTTGGGTGATCTTTGCAAATTAAATTAATATTATCTGAGGCTCCTCAGCTTAGACACATTTATACCTCAAAAACTAGGACGCCTGGCGACAAAATTTGAGAGAAAACAGATCTTCACTAGGTCTAGGCGTCCTAGTTTTTGAGATACAAATGTGGCCAAGCTGGGGAGCCTCTGCCGAAATCGGCCACCTATAACCCATTACAAGTTTTGAACCAGTGCCCGACAAATTCTGATACTTGGCGACTTTCAACAATTTTTATTATTAAAATTAAGATCCCTGATAATATCCTTCCAAGTTGTATAATAAACATACTTTTAAAATATTATGTACTTAGCTTTATCACTTTAGTAAGGCAAATACTTTAAAAGTACATACCTAGTAAATCTAAACCTTTTTTGCGTATTCTATACTAAATGTATGGCGTAAGAATGTTTCACATTTTAATTTTACACATTGGGTATTGTATCAATATCAGTTTAAATGCAATTAATATGTAAAAAGTTTTACAGTTACAATCGCCTGGATATACTCAACTATTATAACTGCACCCTGTGGATCCTTTTTTTGCATTTTTTTTTTTTTAATTTTGATCCTCCAACAAAAGATAGTCTTTGCACTCCGCTTATCAGTTTTGACGACGCTTCCGGGAATGAACAATAGATATATGGCCTTGAAATAGCCAATCAGCTCGCTGCAAATTGCAAGCCCAAGGTATATGGCAATAAAGTGACGATGAGCTTTTGCATTCGGGATCATGTCGGGGTTAAGTGCACCGGCTGGTGGTTCAAGTGACCAAACTGTGCTCGTGTATATAAAAAGAAAGCACGGGTTTGTTTTACTTCATGGAGGTCACCAATATTACGTTAGAAGAGCACATAAAAGTGGATTAAACGTTTGGTGTTGTATTAACAGCAAAAAATTAAAGTGCGGCGGAGTTATAAGGATAAGAGTAAGTATATTTTATAGTTTACATAAAATAAAGGAAACTAGATTTCGTTATTCGACGCACATCAAAACGTTTATTTGTATTTTTACACAATTTTATCAAACAAAATAAATTTTATACGGCAAAGAGGTATCTAATGAGAATTTAGCTAGTAGTATGTATATATACATATATGTATATATTACTTGCCATTTACCAATTTGTTTAAAATCTCTTGCTCAATCATAGGTATTTGTTTTAATTTTGATGTTCCTATTATTGACGATCTTTTTTATTTTGTTTAAGGACGTTCGCCTGACTTCGACAGAAACAAAATCGATGAGTCAATTTATAAGTTGAAACAACAATTGACTACACCAGGTTTTCCTAAAGTACCGAAGACTTTTAATTCCACTGTTGCCAGTTTAAAGAATGAAAGTGCAGAATTATCACCTAATATGATTCCAAACTTTAGTTCCGTAAAAAGTTCGCTATACAGACACCGAAAATCTGCAGCTAAACTGCCAAAATTACATTGTAAAAATGTCAAAGAAGTTCAAGTTCCACCTGATTTTGAAGATTTTCTCTTGGCTGATTATATGAATGGCAACACAAGAATTATTGTGTTTTGTTCAAAAAAAGCAAGAGAACTCATGTGCTAGATTAAAGATCATTACGGAGATGGCACATTCAAAAGTTGCTCACCGCCATTCAGCTAGCTCTACACTATTCATGGAGACGATGGAAACACTCTAAATGACACAAATGTAGTGCCATTGGTATACGCTCTCATGAGCAATCGAACGGCAGTCATATAAAATCTTGTTCAGTCTAATACAATCTCGTATACCAGAATGGAATCCGATTAAATTTAAAACGGATTTTGAGAAAGCAGCAATGAAAGCCATAACGGAGATTTTTCCTTCTACTATGCTTAAAGGTTGCTATTTCCATTATAACAAAGCAGTTTGGAAAAAAGGTCGAGAACTGGGTCTCGTCAAATCAAAAGATATCAAGAAAAAACGCATGGTGTCACTCAGTGCAGTACTTCCATTGTGACCACAAGCTGAAATAAGGAATGTTTGGGATTATATTATACGTGATGAAAACGAAGATTCAGATGTCACAAATTTTAAAACTTATATGAAGAAGCAATGGCTGGAGGACTCATTTATCAAAGTGTGGTGTGCATAGCATAGAACCACAAATGCCTTAGAAAGCTGGCACCACAAATTAAACAGTGCCGTTGGTGAAAAAGGGCCCAATATAATGAATTTACTGCACTTACTAAAAGAAGATGCTTCTTTTTACTTGACACAGAATCGAAAAAGAAGTAATCAAAGACCCATGGTTAAAAGAAGACACGGAACAGATCTAATCCGTTTATTAACTATTATTAAATTCTACTTTTAAACAGGAGGTTATTCTTTTTATGTTATATTTTAATTATTGTGTTATTATTTATTTTCTTAGTATTGTATTCATATTTATTTATTATATTCTTAATATAATATATCCGTTACCGGACTTTATTTATTACTAAGCTTATGCTCTCAGTCCGTCACAGTCACAGCACTATCTTTTGAACAAGCATAAGTTTTATTGCGATTTCTTGGGATTTTTAAATAGGATTGGTAACTTGTTGGTAACTTAAGTATTTTTTTTTAGGTACTCGGCTAAGAGACCACCAAATTTAACGGATATTAGAAGTTGCACGCATAAGAAGAGTGAAAAATTCAAATGCAATAATCTCAATCCTCAAGATATCAGACAATTTCATCAATCATTTTATGCCAAACCGAATAAAACCTTTCAAGACAATATTCTATTAAAACTCATGACAGTTCACACACCGAAGCGTCGAAGACGTAAAATAGGAAGCCGAGCAGAATCGCAAACTTATACTAAGGTTTATGTCCGTACATACACGAAACCATACAAAATGATAAGTTTGTCAACGAACCTTTTCGAAGATTCTTGGCTGGTATACATCGACTTCGTAAGATTTCTAAAAAATACTTGCTACATGGGACTATTCCACAAGAACATCGAGGCGGTGATAGAGTTTCAAGTATAGATTCAAAAAAGAAAATGTAAAGCGATTCATTGAGTCCTTTACGAGTATTGAGTCCCATTATTGCCGATCAGCCACATCAGAAAAAAAATATGTATCATCTGATTTGAACATTCGTAAAAAGTGGAGACTGTATAAAGATAAACAAGTGAATAAAACCCATAAGGTGCGACAATGTTAATTTAGATACATCTTTAACACAAATTATAACATCGGATTTAAAACACCACGAGTAGACGTGGTTCCCTATCCATTTGCATAAAATTTTAAGACCTAATATAACTTGGCATACTTTTGTTTGTCCTAATTATATTTTCGCATAATATTATTTACGCATAACAGCTTACACATATTTTTCTAATCATAATAATGATTAAGCATAACATTCTAAGGCATACATTTATTAAGCATAACATTCTAAAGCATAACTTTATTAAGCATAACATTTATTCATTCTGAAGCAGGTAATAATAAATTTGAACAATTTTGTAGATTTTTTTCGCTGTAAGAAAAATGCAAACAAGCATATACCATGCATGCAACATGTAAACAAGCATACACCAGGCATGCAAGCAAGCATTCAGCATGCAAGCAAGAATGCAGCAGGCATGGTTTCTGTCACGGCTCCGGCGCTGTGGGCCTCCGGCGGCCCCACACGTGCTAATCGTCGCAGACAGCTTTCGCTCACCGCCGCAGCTTCGGTTCGGAGCCTCAGCTGCAGCGGCTCGCTCCCAGCCGCCTACTCCTCAGCCCGCGGGCCGCCTCGCCCCTACGCGATTTTCAATTACATTCTAGGGGTAGGGCAAACAAGACTACGTGGAGTTGGTTTTACAGCGATTCGGTTCTGTCACAACATAATGATTTTTTAAGACAATACTTTAATTTTAATTTATTGTTAAAAATGGAATTTTACCAAAAATCGTAACTCTCTCAATAAACGTTATGCTATCTTAAAAGTATTGAATTGAGACCTGATGTTTATTTTTAATCAACAATATTATTTAATTGTTACAGAAACTATAGCAATATGGTTTGATCAGAATTATATATGAGGCACTGCAAGTTCACCACCACAATTTCCACCCAAAGTCTGGAGTACATATCAACTAAAAAAGGAAAATATACCTAGAACACAAAATCATGCATGGCACAATCGATTTGCACATTTTGTGGGAAAGCACCATCCTGGATTTTATTTTTTGGTAAAAAAGGTTGTTCAAGAAATAAAACACCTAACCATTGAAATAGATAAACATGATGTCGGAACATCACCAATACCAAAAAAAAAAGAAAAAATACATAAAAGGATTAAAAAAATTCATCATCTGCCTAGCCTTTTCCCAACTACATTGGGGTCGGCTTCCAGTCTAACCGGATGCAGCTGAATACCAGTATTTTACATGGAGCGACTGCCTATCTGACCTCCACAACCCAGTTAGTACTGGGTTATACGATAACTCTTGGTAAGACTGGTTGTCAGACTTTTTGGGCCTCTGATTACCTAACGACTGTCAAAGATCTACAAATGACAGCCGAAAGGATTGAAAAAAATATTAGTAAAAAAGATATACTTCGAAAATTGCATATTTACAAGCAATTGCTAAAAATATACACTTAAAATAAAAATACATAGTTAAGTTACATAATGTTATGTATAATAAATCATTTGCATGAAAATCCAAAATAAATACGTAAAAATAACTCAAATTTGTTTCCGTTATATCTATTAATTGTATGCCTAAATATTATTATGCTAATAGTCGTTAGGCCTAGTAACGTTATGCGAATTAAATTTATACCAAAACAAATTAGCCTTCAAGATAATTATGCCAACTTAAACTGTACGCCAAAAAAAATATGGCGAAGTATTATTATGGCAAAACAAATTATACCAAAATCGTTATGCCAAAGTATATTAGGAAAAATAATTTTATGCGAAAAGAAGGGATCCCAGTAGACGTTTGCTCCAAATGTACGGAGCTGACAGAAAGCTCACAAATTAAAAGCCAAATGTTTTTATACCTTTTTGCGAGATCACGACGAAAACACGGTTTTAATATCATTTGATTGCCAGAAAAATCAAGTTTTGCCAAAGGTTGCAGACCAAGCTGCATATTGTTCACGTCAACTTTACATCTACAATTTTACTATTGTACTGGGAAATAGCACAAACAAATTTCCGAAAGAAAATGTCCATATACATAATACGTGGACAGAAAATGTCTATGCCAAATCTGCGAACGACATTGCATCAGCAGTTTTCAATTTACTTTCGCAGACCAATTTCACGGGCAAAAAAAAAGCTGCGAATGATGGCAGACGGATGCGGCTCCCAAAACAAAAATACTGTCATGATTGCTATGGTTACGTACTGGCTAACAAATTGTGCCCCAATACAGTCATGTTAAGATCGTAGAACTCATATTTCCGGTTCCTAAACATTCATTCATGCCGGCGGACCGTATTTTAGGACATATTGAAAAAGAGGTAAAAAATAAAGAGGTAATTATAAATCCATCTGAATATACTGCCGTACGTTACTTAAAACACGGTTAAGCCTCAAACTGCCATTTTTTAGTTTTGAATCACACATTACGTTTTGAAAAATTCTCTATCTTTTGTGCTGGGTCCCATTACTGTACGACTTTTACTTTCCGAGATATAGAGCGGGTGTGAACCATTAAGTAACATATTTTTTACAGTTTACTTTATTATTTAACAGCTATTCCTCAAATTTATGTTATAACACGGCAAAAGGATGGTAACGTTATTATCACGGATCGTTCCAAGCGATATTAATTTATTATAATACAGTTATCACACAATGCTGCACTTAAATTAAGCTATACGACCATAACCGTGTTATAATCAAGTACTTACAGGTGTGTCTGAGAACAAAAACTATGTTATAATAAAGTTACTATAGACATGGGGTCTCAACTAGAACAAATTATAATTAGTCATGAATAAAAAATCATAGATGGCAGCATAGGTAACAGTTATGAAATTAACAACCACTAAAATGAGTTAAACGGCAGATTTTGGCTGAAGTAAGATTAGTAAAAATCAAAACATCTTTGTTTGATGCTGATTTATCTATTTACACTCATAAATCACGTAATTTCGACAAATAAGATAACTGAAGACTTTTACTTCCAATCGAATCCATAGAATGATAAAGTTAGCTATCTGTTTAACATTTTGTTTAGACCTGCTTGCAATAGATGGCGTTTTACTTAATTGTCACATACAATCTTTATTAATATATTTGTTATTACATTAAATCTATTACTGTGCATAGAAATGTAAGAAATCTTTTAACATGTTTATGGTACAAATTTATATATTTTTTTTCATTTTACTAAAACTGCAACTATAAACATTAAACGAAACGTTTTTTTAAAAGTAGGTAGTTACTCTGTCTGTCAATGTCAATTCTGTTTTCGTCATGTTTGAATTGTTTGACTCCCAGTGGCAGTTGTTGAGTGTTTACTAGTTTCTTTTATCTGTTTCGAATGCGTTTTTGTTTTCTTATAACCGACCTGGCTTCGAATTACGGATTTTGGAAAAGACACCTCCCTATGACTAGACCTGGACCCTGGATACTGGACAACAACGAATCTTGCACATACGACGACTTAAGCTAGTGAAAACTTCGGATTTTGATTTTACAAAATACACTCAATATGGCTCCCACCAAGTGCTCATATTTTAAGTGTAATAATACGTCGAAAAATTTCTCAATGTTTCGGTTTCCAACTGGACACGCAAGTCGTTTGGAAGTTTGGTTGAGCAATTGTGGTAAGTGTATTTACTGCTTAAATATTATGTAGGTACTCACTTTTGAGATACTAAAAATAAAAATCAAATAGCAAATGACGAAATACATTAAATTTAATAACTAAAAATTTTATGTAAAATTTAATTTCGGTGATATCCTGAACTCGCACATACACAGATTCTGTTTTAACTACTCATTGCACAAACTAATTAACTTAGGAATACATAGTATGATCAAATATAGTGTAAAATTAATAAGTATTGTGTGATAAAGGCTCTGTAAAATAAAATACGTACTTACTATAGTCACAGATTATATAATACTAACTTCTATAGCCAATCAATACTCCAAATTGTTTTTATAAATGTTGATAACTGAAAAATAACAGCTCAACAATATACATCTAAAATGTGGCCATATTACTCAATAACATATTGTTTGTGATTTTAGGAAACATGACGATAGCTCACCTTAATCATCAGGAACTGCGGAACAGATACCTGTGTATTGCACATTTCGATGATAAGTTCATTCAGAATAAAACTGGCAAAAGGAAAAGTTTATCAAAAATAGCAGTGCCTCAAAACCACAAGAATGAGCAATGCTTGGTCATGACGCCGCATTCACCATGTCCATCAACATCACAAGGTATTTTTTGAGATAATCACAATTGTACCTACCCTCATTTATGGAAATTCTATGTGCGAGTTTTTAAGAATGACAAGAACTGTTTTTACAGGTTGTCAATAGTTTGTAACATAGAGTTTTGCTTATCTGTTTTTTTAGCTCAAGAAACTTCACCTGTACTGAAAGTTTTGACTCCAACCAAAGTGTACAAGACACAACTGACTCGTAACAGTCCAAATGTTGAAGAACCTACTGAATCTAGTGCACCTTTATGTTTTGACACACCGAAGAAAAGGAAATCAACTGACACTCCAAAGTGCAAGAGATTAAAAATGAGCCTTCAAATGTCTTCCAGGTTGATCAAAAGAGAAAAAATCAAATATAACAGACTGAAAAAAAAAATATGTAGTAAAACTAATAACATAATAAATTTAGAAAAACACCACTTCAAAAGTGATGCTTCAAGAATTTTGACAGTTATGCAATTAAAACAATCTAAAAGACAGTGGAGTGAGGCAGAAAAAAATTTTTGCATGTCACTATATTATAAGTCACCTGCTGCCTATAAACACTTATTAAATACAGGCATAGTGCTAGCCTCACCAACTACCATTCAACACTGGCTCCAATCATCTAGTTGTCTGCCAGGTGTTAGTGAGGATGTTTTTCAAAATATAAAAAAAAAGTTTTGTGATCAACCAATAAATTATAGGGCCTGTGGTGTGTGCTTAGACGAAATGAGCATTATGGCTGATTTGGAATATTCAAAAAATTATGATTTGATTGAGGGATTTGAAGATTTTGGTGATGGTGAGCGTTCCCCGAAGGAAGCCAGATATGCTTTGGTATTTGTGGCCAGAGGAATTTACTCCAATTGGAAAATGCCTCTGGCATATTTTTTGGCACATAAAAATAATTTTCAAAAAATGAAAGTTAAGTTTGCCACCCAAATTTTTAGCAATTCAGTAGCAGCAGCAATTGAGACTGTAATAGCAAGTGGAGAGCTAAAGAGTGATACGGCAAAACATACAGCTGATTTTATAAAAAATATCAATGATTTGTTTGATTCGCTGAATTCAAAAAATAAATTTGATAAAAATCCATTTAAATGTGCAATTACGAAAAATAGAAATTCTTACGTTAATAAAACATTAATTAGGGGCTTGGAAATCTTCAGTGATTTAAAAAAAAAGATCATTAAAAATAATGAATCAAAATTAACCCGTCCTCCCTGCTTTGATGGAATACTGCAGACTATTAATGCTGTACTTCAGCTCTCCACTGAAGAATTTTCAGAAGGCACTGAGGTCAGATTTCTAATGACATACCGCTTAAATCAAGATGTGCTTGAAAATTTATTTGGAATTTTTAGAATTAGAGGTGGTTGTAATCGCAACCCGACATCTAGAAGCTTAAGAGCTATGTTCCGGTCCCATCTATTAAATAATTTGATTAAATTGGATAATACTAATTGTGAATCAGATCAAGACACCTTTATGTCTACGCCGGCCGAGAATCAGCAGCAAAATACACAACCATCAACAACATCATTGGAAGATCCAGTAGCAATTGCTGGCCCATCGAACGCTGAGCCCTCAAGTGTTGTAAATGATCTCCAACTTGAGGGCGCGGATAAAGAAAATGCACAAGTTCCTAATGTAATTTCGGGTGGGGCACCACCCGAAATTACATTAGAAACTTGTTCTATTGTGTATTTTGCTGGCTGGTTAGGCAAAGTGTGTGTAGAACATTTTGATTGTGTTGCATGCAAAAGTGTTTTGATTAATAATGAAGTTGATTTAACTGATAAGAAACAATTATTGTTGATTAACAAAACTTATTCTAATTTGACCACACCAAGTCTTAAATCTCCAAGTGATTTTTTATATGATTTAGTAACAAAATTACTTGATTTATTTAATGATAGCATTACCATAATTCACAAAATCAATTTGTTGTCTGATTTAGTGAAAAAATTTCAAATAAATCTTCCCAATGATTACCATGATTTTAATCACATTGATTTTTTAATTAGAAAATTATTTGAAGTGAAAATATATGATTACTGTAAATCAAGAAAGAAATCCATTGAACCAAAATCAAAAATAAGAATTCTACAAAATAAATAATTTAATGGCCTGATAAGCTTAAAAGCTACTCTAGAAATTTTTTTGGCTAATCAAGGTTCAAAAAATTTCAATGTGGGCATTTAAATTTTTCATCGGTTATTAAAAAAAAACAGCTGTTTCCTACAAAAGTGCAATACTACACAGTCAAAATGTATTGAATGGGGTCAGAATGATGTACTGAATAAGTGGTATCTGTTTTCGCGTCGGTGTCCGTTCCACCCCGTATACAGGGTCAAATTAAATTAGCTAGCGAAATTTTACCACGTGTTACGAACCGATATCAAAAACATACCACAAACGCGTGCGCAAGGCCGCGCGACATTCGCTGACCGATTGCGGGCATTGACCTCAACCCTCGCAGTGCGTTCTATGGTGCATTTAGATCAGCCGTTTTTGTACTGATCACTTTGCTATTTAGTTTTGATAAGTACTTGATTGAAGTATTAAAATATTTTTATAAAATTATTCCGTTCGTTTTTTTTTATTTATGCTATCCATCTTTCATCCTCCTACTCCTATTTAATTTTATTTCCTTGCCGCAGTAGCTACATAAAATTAAAAGCAATTTTATACCTAGATTTGATTGATTTGAGTAATACTATTTGAGTATAATTAGCTGCCGGAGTATCTAACGTAAGTAAATTTCCTCACGTTTTTTGCAATTTGCAGGTCGGTGTCAGGTTGATTAAAATATGATTCGCAGCTGTAACATGTATGTTGTTACTGAATCGTAATCATTAAAATCATCAATACAACTCTCTAAGTTCATTTAATCCCATTGAATGACTTTTTCATGAAATAGATATTCAATAGGATTGTATTGAAGATTTTAAAGACATAAGTGTTACGGTCGTGAATTATATTTTGTTCAACATATAGACTGACACTGCACTGCGCTGCACTAACGCGGGATATTCTTGCATTTTCTCCATAAGAGCGTTTATATCTTACGGCATTTCATACAAACTTTCAGGTCCTTTGTTTTCGAAGGACTGAACCAATTTTAATGAAACTTCATACGAATAAGCAGGATACATAAGTTTAAAAAGTTATCAGAGAACATTTTCGAAATGTCTTTAAAAAAAAAAAATTGGAAATTTCTGTTTCTAAGGAAAATCTAAAATCGGTCTAATTTAGCTATAACACTATTTTTAGAAAATGTTCCCTGAAAACTTTTTAGAACTATGTATCCTACATAAGCGTATGAAGTTTCATTAAAATCGGTTCACTCATTTCGAAAAAAAGAACTTGAAAGTTTGTTTGAAATGCCGTAAGTAGTGAACGCTCTTATGTATTGAAATACACAAAAACACATGAAGAGGCATTCGCCGCAGCGAGATGTTTGTTAGCTCACTCGAAAAAATGAAACCGTTCCGCCAACTCGAGATATTTTTGTTGTATTGTTATTACCTACGTCCTTGAACGCACGGTGCGATGTACAGAATCTATATAAAAGCAGCGCCATCTAGTAATATTGATGCCACTTAGTATCGATGCTACCTAGTAACCAGGCCGACTCCTAGATGGCGTTGTAAAACTACTTTATCTGGAAAATAGTGAGATGTTGGTGCTGCCATCTGTTGAAAAAATTGAGGAAAAAATTTAGCCCGAGCGTTAGCCAGTTTTAGGGAGGTGTCATTTCTTTGTATGGGATTGGGTATCTGTACGTAGTATTATATTATCTGTGCTATAGAATAATACATTACATTATAGTTATAGGCATTTAGCCTTTTTTCAATAAAGTTTATCGATGGATTAAAGTGTAAAATTCTTTACTAAAATACGACTATGCAGATATGCTAGATTAAAATCTAGTTAAACCCAGAAACATTTTTGAACCGCGGTCCCCCGCGTTCCCGGTTTCCTCGGCCATTTCGCTACCAGCGACGACGGGGAGCGCTCGTGTGTGTGTGGAGCGGAGCGGCGGCGCGCCATAAATGTTTTACCATGTCGCGTCATACGTACTCAAGGTAAGGTTTTTATAATTTCACTAAATAGAATAGATGCATCAGTGAATTTAATAACCTATGTAATTAGTATGTAGATAATCGATATTTATAATATTTTCTTAAAATAAGTATTACATTCATTCAATTACGTAGTGGTAGGTGACAGGTATATAACCTTTAGCTTATAAATATTTGATTGGAACGAAATAATCCTTTTTCTTATCGTTCTGAAGCCGCTATGAAATCACACGCATCTCGAGTCAGGGTCAACGATGAGTAGGTGCAGCGCGTTGGGGCGGTATGTTTGAAACGAATACCTATCGGACATGGGCTTTCGCGCGCTTTTTTGCTTTTTACCTTCTTTCCTATTCTTACGCATTATTGCGTTGACGACGAGGATATAGAATAATAAAGTACCTACCTATAAGTTTTTTTTAAATTAATTTTTTTTTTAAATTAGGTATTTAACTAATTGTGTCTGTCATTATTGTAGACGCTCCGGGGTTCCACAAAGAATTCAGAACATGATGAGCATTGTGAATAGAGAGGTCGTACCTGTCGAACCACCCAAATTACGTATTCAAGAACAAATCATTGGCTTAACAAGCATGCCAAATTCATTAAATGAAAGTGATCCTTCTAGTCCTTCAGCTAATAATGGCATCGATTTATATGCAAATCCTCAACCTGGTACATCAAAAGTTTCGGATTCCAGTTTCCTGTACTGCGATGAAACTATACCGCCGTCTTTACATTCTCTGTCTCCAATCTTCTGTGACTTTGATTCGGATGATTCGGTTAAGGACAAGGACTACGAGGTTACATCTAATTACGTCGATTCAAGTGAAGAGAGTGATACGGACAGGAATATTAAAAAAACACTTGCTCATAAGTCCCAAATAAAATGCATATCTCAAAGAAAAGGTAAGAGAAGCTCTAAAGCAGAGAAAGAAAAATGTGTGCCTTCCTTTCCCAATAAAGTTATATCTCGACGTCACTCATTTAACAATGGCGAAAGAGCTGCTGTTCACGATCCTGTTTTCAAAAAGAGACGAGCGTCGACTGATGCTGCTGTTATTATATCAATGCCACCATTTGACAACCCAGCCACCAGTGATAATGAAGGTGAAGAAGGTTCAACAGCGCGGAAACGAAAAAAGTACAATAGCAGTGTGAAACAGCGAGAAATCCAAAGAAAAAAACAAAAACTTTTGAAATATACTGTAAAACCTGGATGTGACGAGAAATGTATAAAAAAATGTAGTTCTGTATTTGATGAATCTGAACGTGAGAATATAAATAAAACATATTGGAGTCTGCAACGCGGGGAAATGAGAATGTTTATAAGGTCAAACTATATTGTAGCCATTCCCAAGCGTAAGTACACATCTGACCCTAAAAGAAACCCCAAAAGAACTTTTACGCTGCAGAAAAATGACGGAACCGTAAGACAAGTATGTAAAATTTTTTTTTTAACAACTTTAGGTTTCAATAGAAACAATGATCTTATACTTACCACCTGTCTCTATACTGAAAAAGATACAGATAAACGTGGTAAACATACCAAGAAACCGGCGTTTAATCGTGATTTACTCAACCAACATGTTGAATCATTCAATCCCAGCGCTCCTCATTACCGTAGAGAGCACGCACCAAATCGGCGTTATTTGCCCAATGACATTAATATAAATTTTATGTATAAAGACTTTTGTTCAAAAAATCCCGAGTCAAAACTCAGTTATGACTTATATCGATCTCACTTAAAATCAATGAATATATCTTTCACTCGGCTCGGGAATGAGGAGTGCGAACAGTGCGAATCATACAAACATCACACTAAAGAAACAAGCCATGATGTTCGTAAGCAATGTTTTCCTGATTGTGACACTTGCTTGGCTTGGGCTAAGCATCATGATCGATACAAAAAAGCTAGAGCCCTTTATGATGCTCACAAAGCTATAAAGCAAAACGAAAATAGTATTTATTTTAGCGGCGATCTAGAAAAAGTTATCATGCTGCCTAGAATGGAGATGTTCAAAGCGGTTATATTTTGTCCCCGTTTGACGCTCTTTAACCAATCCTTTGCACCGGTTGGAAAAATATCAAAGGAATCGAAACCTCTTGCTGCAATTTGGCACGACGGAATAGCCGGTAGAAAACAAGAGGATATTATGAGCGCGTACTACAGTTTTTTCCTTCGTCATCGAGACGTTCAGAATGTTAATATCTGGTTAGATAATTGTACATCACAGAACAAGAATTGGCTGTTTTATTCCATGTTAGTCGACCTAGTAAACAGTGACGTTATAAGTACAGAAACAATAACTTTACACTACTTCGAACCCGGCCACACCTTCATGAGCTGCGACCAGTTCCACCATCAAGTGGAACTTGCAATGAAAAAGAAGGGTAAAATATATGACTTTTCAGATTTTGAGGAAGCTGTAGCCTCTGCAAACAATGGCAGAGTAACTGTCAAAGCGCTACAAGCAAATGAATTTCTCAATTTACCCAATAATGTCTCTGAGCGGCGAATTCAGCAAGCATGCCCTAGAGTCTATCTGAAAAATATAACACAAGTCTCGTTTAAGAGGTCAAGTTATGACATGTTGTATAAAAATGATTTTAGTGATGAATACTCAAGTTTTAAATTTTTAAATGACAAGTACTTAAGAAATCCACGTACCAACATAAGCTTCCGGACACAGCCGAAAGGCATTGATGAGGAACGTAAATCTAACTTAATAACTAAATTGTCGCCTATCATTCCAAAACATAAAATGGTATTTTGGAATGGATTGCCTACAAACAATAACACAGAAACGACCAAAAATTCAAGGAGGACTACCTAAACCTAAGAAAGCCATTTTAAATACCCAAGTACCTACAATTCTTTTTTTATTTTAATATAACTACTTAAATGTATATATTACTTAGTGCCATAAGACTAAATAATTATATTATATATTAAATTATTTAGTCTTTATTATTAATAATTATATATTTATTACTAATTATTAATTATATTACATATTAAACCTAATAGGGACCCCTATTAGATTTAATTCTATATAGAGGACTCAGTTGATTACATGATTGTGATAATTTTTTAGTTAAAGACTGATTATATTGTAAAATTTAGAAAGCTATATAATAGTCTTAAGACTGAAGAAAATTGTTATAGCAGGTTGTTTTATGACAACTGCAGCTAGTGAGATAGATGGTTATATTTTTTTATTATCTTAAGACACTTTTCACTCCAGGGTTTTAAGTTAGAGAATGTTTTGATATTAAGATAATATTGTGATTTAATTATGAATATTACTAAGCCCAAATGTCAAAAATAATTATTTATGTTATTGATAACCATTTAAAATTGTTTGAAATAAATGATTAATAAATAATTTGTTTAATTTGCTTGCTTGTTTTCTTTTTTTTTCTCGAATAATTGTAAGTCATTGCTTATCTATAAAACGGCTAACCGCGAGCGAAGTATGAGTAGCCATGTTTTAAGTAAGCAATACCGTTTAACTTGACGCCGCTTAATATATTATTACACAATTACTTGATTATAATGATCACTAAGTGCCTTAACTTGTTTATAAACCAAGGGGCTAAACCTTAATTTTACAGTCATTACTTGATTATATCATAGTTATGCAGCTTAGCCGTATTGTAATGACGTATTTTTTGATAACTTTAAATAAAATTTTTAGTAGTACAATTCTAAAGCAATTACTACGTTATAATACCGTTAGAGTAGGGTTAGCCCTATTATTATGCAGTATTTAATTACTAAACTGGGAAGAAATGCTAAGCTTAATTACAAATATCTGTTTTATTGTAAGACTGAAAGATGTTTTCAGTTTTCATACCCCAAAAAAAAATCGTTGATAAACCAGTGACATTTGTCTCTTAGAAAGATTTTTATATCTTTATTCGTTTGGAAGAGACATCATTTCGCAGGTTTTTGTCCGATATCTCTGAAACTACTTTATGGGTTTAACCGTATTTTAAACAATGTACGGCAGTATATAGAAATATATAATCGTTACGGTACCGTCCACTAACTGGGTGAGGATTGTGCTGTGAAAGATTGTAAGGCCTATGCAAGTGAAACACTGAAACCCCCAGGTAATTACCACTTCCAATTTGCTGCTTGCAAAAGATATTACGTGACGAGAGTGTAGAACAAGCTGAGCCGGTTTCTTTTGAGAGGAGAAATTATAAAAATGACACAGGACTTGCTAAAAGCGTAATTAAACGAGGTGTATTTGCGACATCTAGAGTTTAGTATCAGAGACATACCACCCTTTCAAACAAACGTATCTGGTTTGAAACTTACTGATGTTGACAAACTATTGGTAAAACATTTCGTTACAAACTGTTGTTTTACAAAAATATTTTGCAAGACACAAATATCAGTGAACCTGAAAATCAAGAGCACTGTGAATATCTGGAAGAAGCAGGATTATCTGTGTAATTTTCATTATCTTTAATAAAAGTTAGTAATTGTTATTTTGATAATATTTAATAGAGGTCCATTATAAAAGTGTAATTTTGATTATTTTTAATAAAAGTTCAAGTCAATATAATAGTACATTTTTTAATTTTATCATTTAATAAATTCCTGATGTCTAGTTTAGTACGACTTATCTGTACACGTAAACATAATCTAAATCAGTCTGACCCATCGACTGCATAAAGCCATCCATACTAGCAATAAAAGAGCAAAACCGCTTCTATCCAGTAGTGGCGGAGGCAAAACCGCCTCTATTTTTGGATGCAGAAGGGCCTCTATCCAGATTTCAAAGCCAATTTTTCTAATTTTTACATTGTTTATGAAATAAGCTTAATCTGGTATCGAAAATAATATCAATTTGCCAACATATTCAATTTAAATATGGAATATATTTTATGTATAATATATTTTATGGATATATGGGGTATGGTGAAAAATTTAAGAATGTGGACAGAAACACTTTTGCATCTATACCCCTCACTTGTAAACCTACATTCTTGGCAAATAAATGGATTTAATTTGCTTTGTTTGGAATTCAAAAACTTAAAGCTTCTAACTTCCATGAAATAATATAAAGCTTAAAATAATAGCTAAATTCCAAGTATTTCAAGACACTTCACGGAAACTAAATAAACCACTTTGTTGTTCCTCGTGCAAAATTTGTGTATGGTCAAATAGGAGATCCCAGAAGTTCACGGACGATATGAAAGCAACAACAAACTCAACAAACCAACAAACTCTGCCAACAAACTCTTTTACAGTTTGCCAGAGTAATATTTTTTTTAAACAAAGTCACCACTAATGAATGTTTTTACATTTCATTTCAATCATCTGAATAGTTTTTTTTCTGTTCCGGAAAATAGACAATATAGACTTGAAAACATTGACTTCCAATTCCAAGAGTTAGCGAAAAACAACCAACAGTTCACAAGCATTCAACAATTTTAATGAATAGCGACAACATTAGTGGCAACAAATCATTGTTATTGTCTCATTTTCAACTTTTACATAACATCATGTCCGTAATCCCGGAAGGGTTAGACAGAGGTGTACCTAAGTACACCCATATTTCACCAGTTATGTTTAAGTACTGTTTTTCACTCCCTAGCAAGCCAACCGGACAATGACAAAGTAACAAATCTTAATCAAACCTTAACGTGATTATATTGCGCACTATCAGCCTATCAGTCCAGCAGGAAAGCAGGATTTTTTTGCCCTAAAAAAAATCCTGCTTTAGCTGACAGACCAAGCAAAGTAACAAATTCTTTCCTTAGGATGACCCTCTGACAAAGTTTTGCAAAATAGAAAGACACCATTTGGATAACCAAGCTAATCATATTCAATGACCTACCCAACTATCTTGACGATGGCCTCCAGCTTACCCGAAAAAGCTGAATGCCAGTATTTTACATGGAACGACTGCCTATCAAAACGAACATCAACACAGAACCTGTATTAATAAGTAGTAGGCATCAATACAAGGAAGCGGGGAGAGAAGTATGGGATAAATTCTTCTAAAGCGTCACGTGTCCAAAATATAAAAGCTATCCAAGTTGTACTGATGGCGAAGATTGTAACCACAGATATCGTAACTTTAGCCTGCATATGACCAGACCATGACAGCCAAAATTTCTGTCTATCGTGAAACTACCAAAGAAAGTTGGAGAAAACTATTCACTATCTATTTCATATCATGAAACTACCTACTACCGTTACGTTTAGAGCAGGGTTGCTAGATCAGGTTTCTTAATTTTCCCAAAATTAAATTATTTCTTTTCAGAAAATGATCCTTTTTTCAACTTATTACCCCATTAAAATTTAAAACAATTAATTAAAAACAAATCGGAAGGTATAAAAATAATGTGTTTATTCATAAAATGGACGATTCATACGCAAGTTCACAATGGACACCAGCCACCACCTTTTTATCTTCCTGTGCTAGGTATTGAATTTTGTTTCTGTTTGTGTATTATATCTATTGATTTCATTAGTTTTTCAATCTGATATCTTGACTGTTTTTCCCGATTCTTTTCCAAACAATTGCTTTCGCCAAGAATGATTTGTTTCCCCAAAAAAGGGGAAATACCCCAATCTACCAACGCTGCTTTGAGAATCTCTTTCCTCTGAACCACAGACTAAATAGACATACTAAAGTTACGGAACTGCATGGAAGCATGTAGTTATCCATAAAAATAAATATTTGTTTAACTAAAAAAATGTATATAGTCGGGAAAAAGTTCCTTCGTATTTTGCATACAAATTCAAGAATTTTTTATTTAAAGTATAATTACATTTAATTAAAATAGCATGATGAGTGAGGTATTCGTTAACATGATGAAATACCACTCCTTTTCTGTTGATCAATTCCGGCCGTTTTTTCTCAATTTCTTGATTGAGTCTTATTTGTTAGTCGCAGGAGATCCAAATCGATGGTTTTGCTCGACGGTAAAAGCTCGTAATGAACGATACCCTTGCAATCCCACCATACACACAGGATCACCTTATTGCGTGTTAATCCGGGTTTCAATACAGTCTGTGGAGCTTGACTACCCTTTGACGATGATCTTTTTCGCACGTTCTTGTCGTAGGTCCACCTCTATCACCAGTCCACTTGTCATCACCAGTGATTAATCTTTTCAAAAATAGTTCGGTTTCATTACGTACCTATAGAGAATCGTAAATGAGTACACGAGTCATTAGATTTCTTTCAGTAAGCTCGTATGCACCCCAATATCGACCTTTTTTGTAAAGCCATCCTTTTTCAAATGGGTCAAAACGTTCCTCGGCTATTTCGTAACTATTATTATATTATATATAATTATCTAGTTCCACTTTTTAAAAAATGGTATCGATTTTATCCGTATGAGGGCCAACAGAGCGAGCTGCATCTTTGAAATCCATTTTGAAAACCATTTTTCCTCAAAGTCAATCGTTTGAAAGATCGACACTTCCAAAGTGGTAAAATGTGTGTCCCTCCAGCCTCTAATTTTTAAAGTAAGAGGAAGAAAATCCTATACAAATTTAGGATTGTAGAACGTAAAACAAACTTTCAACAAAAATTGGTTTGAACAAGATTTGATGTTTAGTTTTTGAGATATGGGTCTTTTAAACTGCAGCAGTAACTTTGTTTTTCATTACAATACTATGAAAAACAAATTTAGTTTTGCTGTAATACAATACAACATATGAATGAGCCTTCAAAAAATTTTTATTATATTGTTTGGTGCTACATAACCCTGTGTGCGTGTGAGTACGACTCGCACTTTGCCGGTTTTTCCCTTTGAGGTACGGAACCCTAAAAATAATAAAACGGTTCAGAAACCCTAAAACGTATTTAGGTATGTCCAGTTTTATTTTTGCGTGGTGAGAAAAAATTCAAAATGAGAGCTTAGCACGTAGTCGAATATTTAAATAATATGTAAATTGTAACTCATCGGCTATATTGAAAGAACTTCCAAGCCCACCACTAGCTTAGTATTATTTATGTGTGAAGCTCTGTGGCTTTCATTTAGTTCTGGTTTTGCCTGACTGTTTATTATTAAGCTTTTGTGATTATTATATTTTATACACAATTCTTGATCGAAAACGTTTATCTTTTGGTTGCTATATTTATTTTCGTTATTCAAAATAAAATAATAATAATCATATAGTAAGTTATGTACGTGTTTACAACACGACAACACGTCATTTGTGGTTGTTATGCATTATTGGTTACTTATTATGATCTTAGTATTACGATAGTCAGTTAGTCAGTGTATTGTTTTAGTCAAGCTTCCTATGTTAACATGGGAAAAATGGAAAATAAAGCTCCAAGGCAAAGTTTACTTTCATCGGTTTTGGCTTGGCATGCTACTGATTTCTATTAAAACGGTGGGAATTTATCTTGGTGTGACTGGCATCTAAGTAAAAAAGTATTTGTTTATTGATTCAGTCGCTTACAATTTCAGGTTTACTGTAACCTACAATGTGGTAGTATGGTGTCATTAGTGCAATTGGCTGTCTTCTTTGGTCTGAAATATTGCTGTAACATATCATCAAAAGACTTATTTCAATAAAATATATTTTTGTGAGGGTTTGCAGTCAATCTCTCTGAAAAACCTTGTTTTAGAACTATGTATCTTGGTGTAACGGTCACATATGTAAAAAAGTATTAGTTTCTTTATTAAGTTGCTTACACAAAGTTTTTCTGTAACCTGCAATTTGCTTGTAGTCTGGTTTCTCTAAAATTTCTGCCTTGTTTGGTGTTAGATTTGAAATATTTGTATACAGATTTTTGTAGTATCTAAAGATTTATTTGATTGGTAGATTATCTTGTCTAGGGAGGGTTTGGAGGCGTATTTGTGTGAAAAATTTTGTTCTAAAATTATTTTGGATGTTGTATGACATAATTTCTTGATTGATGGTGGGACACATTTATTCCAAGTGTTTTTAAGAGCCAAGAGGAAAACTCTTTCTTGTTCCTGGGCATTTTCATTTTAACATGTTCGCGTGAGCAACCCCATTTCTGAATGTTGGTACTGAGGCGCACCTTTTTCCCATTTTCCCATACAAAGTTAAGCAACGTCTAAAGGCGTCCCACCATAATACGTACGTCTTAGAACTGTGTTATGGGGCGCAACGTTATTTCACGTCTGACGTTTATATACGTTGCCGCCACCACGCTGGTCTGATATACCATGCTAAACGACACAATGTTCATAGGCATCAAATTTAAATTTAGGAAATTGAAATGATACAACTGGAAATATAAGTTTAATTAAAAACTCTAACATTCTTAATTGTACGAGTTCAAAACCTTTATTACTTTTTAATCAGCCTTGGTAAAAAAATGAAGAAAAAAATATATATATATGAAGATGTAGACTATAGGTTTGTAGCTGTTTGCTTATGCCACTCTTCAAAACATAAAGGGCATAGAGCAGGCTTGTCTGGGCACCCTTTGCACCTATAGCTAGTTTCTCTCCGTGTCTTGTTTTTGGTACACATCTTGCATTTCAGAAATGTATTCTTATTAGAAGAGATCTTCTTAGGTATCCTTTCAGGCCAGTGACCAATCAGAAAAGATGTTTCTTCATTCGAGGGTGGTACAGTTTCTTTTCTTATTTTCTGTCGATTAATATATCTATGATGTTTTATTAGTTGGTCTGGTTTTAGACCTGGATCTAATTTTAAGAGTTTTATTATTAGAACGCCATGTAAGGTGCGGTGTTGATAGTAAGTGAAACGAGTGAATGCTCGAATAATACTGAAATATATTTGATAGGATAGTGCATATAAAAGGTGTACAAGGTGCATAGATTATAGTGTTACAGATCTTAAAGTAGGTACTTAACTAATACAACCCTTACATCACCGCACTTATTGAAAAAAAAAAAATTAAGGAATTGTTTTTTTTTTTTTTTTACATATATTATATTATGATACATAGTATGGTTTTGTTCGATTCTTATGAACAAGGTCCTTTTTCCCATTTTGATTAATTATTTCTACGTTGGGTGGTACATCTTTTACAACTTTGAATGGTCCTGAATATAAGTTGTCTAATTTCTTGCATAACGTATCATTTTTAACTAAAATTAAATCATTCTCTTTATAGTTTATAGGGTTTACATTTTTATCGTATACTATCTTTCTATTCAACTTACTTTTTAATAGGTTATTTCTAGCCTCTTTTTGTGAAAGTTGCAATCGGTATTTTAATTCATGAGGATAGCTGTCAAAGTTATATAATGGTTCTAAGTCTGTTGTCAGGTTGCTAGGTAGAGAACATTTCTTACCAAAAACTAACTCGTATGGAGTGAATCCTGTTTCTGTATGTACGCCCGTGTTATATGCAAAACACCAAAAAGGAATCCACTTACTCCAGTTTTCTGGATGATTCTCTGTTTGAATACGCAAAAACGCATTCAAATGTTTATGAGTGACTTCCAATGCTCCTATGGACTGGTGATGGTATGCTGTAGAATTAAGTTGTTTTATGTTTAATAATTTACATACCTGTTGAAATATTTCTGAGAGAAACTCCTTTCCTCGGTCTGTCGCTATTACTTTCGGCACACCGTATCTGAGAATGAAGTTGTTGACAAAACTCCTCGCCACTTCTTCTGATTTTTTAGAAATTAAGGGATAGCCTTCTACATATTTTGTGAGTTCACATTGTAATGTTAGCACGTATGTAAAATTGTCATTGTCTGTTTCTAATGGTCCTACCAAATCTAAATATACTTTTTCAAACGCAGTATTAGCTGTACTAGTAATCACCATGGGTTCTTTCTTAGGTATTGAATACTTTTGCCGCTGACATTTGTCACACCGCTTTACAAATTCCCGAACATCATTATCAATACCGGGCCAATAATAGTATTTCTTTATGTTATTTGACATCCGTCTCATACCAGCATGGCCACTACTTGGTAAGAGATGAAAGTCATTTAAAATTACTTTCTTATCATCCTTGTTCTCTATCCTTTCTACATCACTTAAAATGCATACGCGCGGTCCGGACCTACTTTTATTATTTTTTATTGACGTTATTAACTTTTTTATAAAGTTCTCGTTGTCTTTATTTTTTAATATGTATATTTCCTTTAAATTTAATAGTTTGCAAAATTCATCTAAGTCTCTCACAAATGCGTCTCGCGTCATTTGCGATTGGGAACTGAGGAATTTCACGTGAACTGTTGATGTATTTTCTACATAACAGAATATTTTATTTTCTTTGGAAATAACCCCTATTTTCTTTAAGATTCTTAATTCTTTTATATCAATAAATTTTAATTCGACAGATTCTTTGGGTCTAATATGAGTGCTTACGACCTTTGGTTGATCAGGCCTCAAGTCTGAAACATCCATATCTACCGTTGAGTCTGGTTTATTTAATTTTTTCGCTTGTGCTCTTGTCATGACGCTCATTATACTTTCATGCATTTCCTTCAATGCTTTTATAGTAATTCTAGACAGTGCATCTGCAGCTGCATTGTCAGAACCTTTTATGTATTGTACTTCAAAATTATACTCCTCTAAAGTCATTCTAAATTTCATTAGTCTACTTGATGGGTCTTTCATATTGAACAAGTATACTAATGGTTTATGGTCTGTAAATATTATAAAAGGTCTTCCATACAAATATGGACGAAAATATTTCACAGCCCATACAATTGCCAGTAGTTCTTTTTCTATGACTGGGTAATTCTTTTCGGCTTTGTTTAAACTTCTGCTAGCGAAAGCTACAGGTCGTCCGTTATTATTTGACAAAATTGCTCCTATAGCATTATTTGATGCATCTGTGTGAACTATAAAACGATTTCCTTCTGAAAAATCAGGATACTGTAACACTGGTGGACGTATTAAACGTTGTTTTAATTTTTCAAATGCTTCTTGACATGCCTCACTCCATTCGAATGGTACGCCTTTTTTTGTTAATGTATTTAAAGGGTAAGCAATTTCAGCAAATTTTGGTATGAATTTTCTGTAATAATTGGTGAAAGCTACGAATCTTTTTACTTCTTCTGTGCTTGCTGGACATGGATAATTTTGAACTGCAGTTATTTTTGCAGGGTCAGGCATTATACCGTCACTTGAAATTACGTGTCCCAAGTACAAAATTTGTTTTCTAAGAAAATCACACTTGGTGGGATTTAACTTTAAGTTAACGGTTCGTAATCTTTCAAAAATATCTTGTAAATTTTTATTATGTTGTTCTAAGTTACGTCCAAATACTATTAAATCATCTAAATATATCAAACATTTTTCATATTTTAGACCGGCCATTGCTATTGTTATCATTCTTGAAAACGAACTAGGACTGGTTTTCAATCCCATAGGCATACGTGTCATCTGAAACTGTCCGGAATGAAATGCTGTGAACTTTCTGCTGTCTTCCTCTAATTTGACGTTATAATAGCCTTGGTGCAAATCAAGATGTGTGAAATAAATGCTACCCGACAATGATTCTAATATTTCTGTAATATCCGGTAATGGGTATTTATCGTCCTCTATGCAATTATTTAGTTTTCGGTAATCAACTACTAGTCTCCATTTATTTTCTCCAGTGGAATTCGATTTCTTCGGTACCAATAATATTGGACTGGACCAGTCACTTTTACTTGGTTCTATAATACCTTCCTCTAGCATTTTATTAATCTGACGTTTTATTTCACTTTTTTGAGAATGTGGCAAACGGTATTGTTTTGAAAATACTGGTGTCGTGTTAGGTTTTACGGTTATAGTATGACTGTATACATTTGTAGTAGTTAATTTGTCTTTGGGGAGGTAAAATATGTCCGAATATTTTGCACATATATTTTCTATAGTTTTTTGTTCTTCATTATTTAAATGCTGCAATTTTAATTGAGAAAATAAGTTTTTAACCCTGTCTGCGTCATTTTGCGTTTTTTCATAGAGACAGACGTCAAATTCACTAAGTTTGCTAATGTTAGGTTCTATTTCCGTTAGCGATATATCTTCGTCATTAACGTTTAATATTTTAATAGGTATTAGTCCATGTTTAGGAGTACCTATAGAACTTGCTAAAAACACACCATGTGTTAGTTCTTTTGAAGTTACTACACAATCCTCATTAAAGTTCGTTTGTATGAAGTGTATAGACTCACTTCTAGCAGGAACATCTAAAGTTTCATTATATTTACTTAGTAGTGGCAAACAAATAGTTGTCCTTTCGGTAGATAAAGTTAAAATATTTTTATCGAAATCTAGCTGAGCCTTATATTTATTTAAAAAGTCACGACCTAAAATTCCACCTCCCTTAATAGGTAAGTTATGAAAAACAAAGAACTTCTGACTAATTGTTTCACCGGCCGGGACACGCGCATCAGCGTTGGCCTGTCTGGGCATAATCCCGTCTGGTACCACAAAGTCACCTCCTCTGTTAAAGGTGGCAGCAATGTCGCTTAAAACGCGGTGCATCGACAAGGTCGGCGCGATCAAAGTCTCATAATCGCGATGGGAGAGATGGTTAAGTTCACCGAAGTGACCTAAACCGTTGGGCTCCCGAGCTGTGAGATAATGTTTCACGCCTGTAGCGTCGACATAGTCACCCATTCCTGCTAAATAAGTAGCAGCTCCTGCTCCAACAATGGTCTCGTAGCCGTTGACAAAATGGATTAGTCGTTCCTGTTCCGGTCCGGCTCTTCCGTGCTTTTGAGCAATAAGCGCTACTTTGTACCACCACATCACATGGTGATAATAAGCATACGCACTCTGGGGCACTGTCTTGGCGACGTATTTATCGCAATCAGAAAGCGCGTTGTATTCGTGTTCGACTAGTGAACATGCGTTCGTTCAAGGTAACGATTAAATACAAATCACAGAATACCCTATTATTTACTTTAAACTACTGGGTGAAGTTTTTGTACGTTGATTGCTTCTGGATATAAACCATATTAACTACAATGAGTGTAAAAAGATCGCCACCATCACGTACACCCGGTACACCTATCGGCACAGATACAAGCTGTGCCATAGGTACCACACACAGCTCCCCCGACCTGTCCAATTTAAGTGCGCTCGCAGCAGATTCTCAAATTACCTTCCGGTGTAAACGTAAACAACCGCCATCAACTCATGACTGTGAAAATGCTGATGAAATAAAAGAAATCAGATCAGAATTAGGCCGTATCGGCCAATTACTTGAAAAATACGTAGGATCCAATGAGCAGATAATGAAAAATATGCAAGAAAGTCTTACAGAGGTCACTACACAAATTTCTGAGCTTAAATTATCTAACGAGCAAACAATGAACTTGATTCGCGAAAATAGCACCCAGATTCATGAGATCAAATCTTCAACGTCTAACATCGCACAAGGGCAAAAAGAACTGCATTCAACTGTGTCACAATTAGAAAACCAAGTCCAACAGGACCGACAAAAAATATTATCAATTGAATCGGACCTCAGTGCTCTCAAGCTATCATCCAACTTCCAGCCAGACTCGTCTACAATAAAAAACCAACTCTATTCGAATGAGCAAGTAATTAAAGAGGTAGCAGATCGGAAAGCCAGGGAAAGAAACATTATCATAGTTGGGGTACCCGAACAAACTGCCACCGACGCACAAGACAGAATGACTAAAGACGAACAAGAAGTCTGGGAAATCACTAACAAGGTGTGCAAAGATCTTCCTAAGCCTACAAAGATTTTTAGAATTGGAAAATACACTCCTGGCAAACACCGTAGCATCAAAGCATGGTTCAACACTTCAGATTCTGCTAAATATCTTCTACAAAACAGAGACAAACTGCCACAAAATATAAAAGTATTCTCAGACCAGACTCCGACACAACAGCTATATTTGAGGAGTCTGAAAGACGAATTAGCACGCCGTCAAAATGATGGTGAGACTGACCTCACAATAAAATACATACACGGGACACCAACAGTTGTAAAAAAGTCTCCAAAAAACCCAAACTAATATGCGGCAATATAACTTCCGACATGTACTGTAACACCTATGAAATACTTAATGACTATCGCACTATTAATACTTGCAAATCACGACTAAGATTTTTATACCTAAATGCTAGAAGTATACGGAAAAGCGGAAAGCTGGACGAGCTAAAATGTATCTTAAAATCACTACCAAAAACCACACATGGCATTCTAATAACAGAAACCTGGATAAGATCGGAAACCCAAGCCTTGGCACTGCAAATTGAGAATTATACCCATTATTATAACTATAGAACAGACTCAAAAGGAGGAGGAGTTTCAGCATTTATCCACAATGATCTCAAACATTGTTTATCGGAGTCTAAGTACTTAGGTGGAAATAATTACTTATGGATACACTTGGAAAGGCATGATTTTGAAGTCGGAGTAATATACAACCCTGGTAACACCAACTACAAGGAGTTCCTTGAAGAATATGAGTCTCAACTTCAACAAAGAAAGAGAGCGATCGTTTTCGGCGATTTCAACATCGACCTATTAGCAAAAACCAACAAAGAGACTAAACAATACAAAACAGCAACTAAAGAGGTCGGGTATGTACTATTGAATAAAATAACTAAAAAATACTGTACAAGGGACTCGAAAACAAAGAAAAGTATTATTGACCACATTAGTACTAATTTAGTGAACGACAAATTCCACATGGTGATATTTAAATCTTCTATGTCCGATCACTATCAAATGTACTTAGAACTCAAGAAAGTAAAATGCCCTAGAAAATTGCGAGCTCAGTACGAAGCAATAAATTACACAAACCTATATAACTTCATGGAAAAAACTGACTATAAAAACCCTTATAATGATTACCTGGCATTGGAATATGTGATAAAGTCGTGTGTAGAACAAAGCAGAGTTACGAAGACTAAAATACTAAATCTTCCACAAAAAGACTGGATTAATAAAGAGATTATAGCCCAAATCAATCAAAGGAATATGATGGGGACGGAACTTAAAAGCAATCCTGACAATGCACTAATCAAAGAAGCATTTGCTGAAAAAAGAGACTCTGTAGCCAAACTAATAAAGAAAACTAAAAATACCTACTACTACGAAGCGTTTACTAAATGTATAAAAAAACCAAAAAAAATGTGGAATCTAATAAACTCCTTAACAAATAACAAAACAAAACAAGGTTGTGTTCCTTCAAAGCTAGTAGTTAATTCAAAAACGGTTACAGAACCTAATGACATTTGTCAAATCTTTAATGATTACTTTTCCACGATAGGACCCCTACTAGCGAATGAAATACCTATTACATTTCATGATGATTGTGCCCGCGCGTTACCTTTTTCTCCTCCTAAAGACCTCGAAGGGCTATCCAGTTTAAATCCTTGTTCTGCTAAAGAGATACTTAAAATAATTA
Source organism: Noctua fimbriata (assembly GCA_905163415.1). Taxonomy (NCBI): domain Eukaryota; kingdom Metazoa; phylum Arthropoda; class Insecta; order Lepidoptera; family Noctuidae; genus Noctua; species Noctua fimbriata. The sequence goes on along the minus strand of LR990929.1, from coordinate 3,382,745 downwards.
CAAACCTTGATCCAAACTGTAGCACGGGCATAGACGGCATTAATACCAAAGTCATAAAATGTACCAAAAATTTAATTGTATATACCCTAAGTGAATGTTTTAATAAATTACTAGCTGATGGAAACTTCCCTGAAACACTAAAAATTGCAAAAGTAACTCCTATCTACAAATCAGGAAATGCCAGTGATCCTGGCAATTATCGCCCGATTTCAGTATTACCTGTAATGTCAAAAATTCTAGAAAAAATACTCCACAATCGCCTAGAAACATACTTAAACTCTATTAACTTCATCACCGATCGTCAATATGGTTTCAGACCAAAAAGTAATACCACTACAGCTACAATTGATCTCGTAAACAAAATAAAACATAATATAGACTGTAAAAATACATGCTTAGGTATCTTTATAGACCTGAAAAAAGCATTTGATACCGTTTCCCACAAGCTACTTTTAAAGAAACTGGAATCCATTAATATTACTGGCAAAGCTCTGAAAATGTTCGAATCATACCTAACCAATCGCTCGCAAGTGGTTAAACTTGGTAACTATCAAAGTGACGCAAGACCTATAACGTATGGCGTTCCACAGGGATCAATTTTAGGCCCCTTGCTCTTTTTAATATACATAAATAATATACATGAAATAAAGTTACACGGTCACCTTACCTTGTATGCCGATGATACATGTTTGTTTTACTTCGGGTCTTCGATTCACGACATCATTTCACGAGCTCAAGAGGACTTAAATTCCCTATCCATGTGGTTTCAGTTCAACCTTCTAACAATAAATATTTCCAAAACATGCTATGTAATATATAAGGCAAAAAATAAACATATTCCCCCATTTAACCCACTTACAATTAACGATATGCCGTTGCAGCTAAAAACTTGCGAAAAATATCTCGGTCTTAGAATAGATAGTTCCCTTTCCTGGAATGCTCACATCGAATACGTAAAGAACAAGCTCTCGACACTAGTCGGAGCTCTGCACAACATAGTTCAGTGCATTCCACGAGGATTGCGATACACCATCTATAATTCCCTAGTGAAGCCACATCTACTATACTTGGTCGAAATATGGGGTAGTGCTGTAAAAACGAAACTAGCACAACTACAAATTTCCCAAAATAAACTAATAAAAAAGCTCTTTAACTATCCGCGCTTAACATCAACAACAAAAATATACAGAGACACAAAAATAATGAACATAAAGCAACTATATATTTATAACACATGTATATTTATCAGAAAAGTTCTTAACAAAAACATTCACACAAATATCACTCTTACCCAACATAGACAAGTTAGTCAACGAAGCTCACGACGAGCAAGTTTATTAGTTCTACCAAAAACCAGGACCAACTATGGCAAAAAAATGCTTACATTTGAAGGAGCACAGCTATACAATAAGATACCCTCCCGCATAAGAAACCTACACTCATTCAATGCATTCAAAAACCAGCTTAGCCTGTACCTAACCGCTAACCGGACATTACTTGAAAAATGAATGCGTTGGGTGGGTCGAGTTTCGAGTAGTTTTATTTAGTCTGTGACGGATGTTGTCGAACCTAATATAAGTATTTAATTAAGTAATATTTTATTGTTCTCAAGTAAGTGACATGTTATGTTTTTATTGAGAATAAAGTTTCTTTAAACCTAATCCTCCCGAAAGTCTATAAATTCATAACTCTTAGCATTACCTTTACGATATTTTTTATAAATATAAAAGCTGTTCCAAACTGCTAGGTCTAGTTTATGGAAAAATACCTTTTTATGTCACCTTACTGTCTTACTGGGAGATGAATAATATGAGACCATTTGGTCGGAACGGTCAATACCTGACATATATTTATTATAAATCGAGATTTCCAGGGGTTTAGATTAGGTTGACCATGTCTGTTATGATCAGTAATTATTTTAGGATGATTTAGGGTGGTAATCATGTGTACAGGTCTTTTGTCGACCCATTTGGACACAATTGAGGGGTCTAGAATCAAAAGCGCCTCTGTCCAGTTTTTTATTTTTTTCATAATACGCCTAATACCTGTTGCAACTACTAGAGTAACGTTATATCTAACAACTCGATTTCATTTGATCATAAATATTCTAATGTTTAAATAAATACACATTATCTAAAAGCATAGCAAACTTTTTTTTAAATATTATATTTGAAATCTGGATAGAGTAGGTTTTGCATTTAAACGTTGGATAGAGGCGGTTTTGCATTGTATTACTAAGGATAGAGGCGGTTTTGGTTTCATGCGACCTGGCCTTGTGGACGGTTTTATGCAAAACTGTCAGCATTATCAGTATGAGTAAAGGTAGGTATTATTTATTTAATATATATATATTCCTAATAATGGTCCTTCAACAACAGGAACGAAACAGACAACATAATAGATTGGAATGTGTTCTTTATTGAAAACTGATGAACACAATGTCATTGAATTAACAAAAATGTAATTTAAAAGCTAATAAAAATTAAACAGTAATTCCAACTTCTTCTAAATATTCACAGGGTTCTTCATTTTCGCCTTCATCAGGAGTGGTTTCGTCCAAAACATTCTTGTAAAACTTCAGCTGGCTGGAACCAAGTTCTGTTTTCCAATTATCACCGAAGTGTTTGCATAACAATTTATTCACGTCGGCAAGCTTTAAGGCAGACACATTAACAAGTAATGGTGGCACGTCTCTGACTTCAAAATCAGACATCGTTTCATTATACTTTTGGGAACACCCATATCATTTTTATAGTTTGTTTCGCCTCTTAGTAAAAACCGCCCCGGCTTATTTTTGACTCTTGTCAAGTAATATCTTTTGCACTCGTTAAATTTAAAGTGATATTGTGCTGGAGGCTTCATCACTTCACTACCATAAGTCTTCCAATCTTTCACTTTACAGCCTTCACCCAATTTTGTAACAACCCCATAACTCTCATAAATGTTTTGATATTCAGATGGATCGATTATGACCTCCTTATTTTTTACTTCTTTTTCAATCAACCCAAACACCCGATCTGCCGGCATGAATGAATGCCCGGGTACAGGAAAAATAAGTTCAATAGTTTTAATAGGAGCACAAATTGTTAGCCAATGGGCAGCCATAGCTATCATTGTGCTATTTTTGTTCTGGGAACCGCATCCATCAGCCATCATTCGGATCTTTTTTTTTCCCGTCAAATCTGTCTGTGAGAGCAAATCAAAAACTGCCGATGCAATTTCATTTGATGATTTAGCGTGGACATTTTCAGTCCACGTATATATGCGTACGTTTTCTTTCGGAAATTTATTTGTACTTGTGCCTATCACGATAGTGAAATTATAGTTGTACAACTACCGTGAGTAGTATGCAATCTGGTTTGCAACTTTAGGCAGAACCTGATTTTTTTGGCAGTCGAACGAAATCGTGAGTGTTTCGTCATTAAACTCCCGCAAAAACATGTAAAAGCATTTGGCTTTCAACTTATGAATTCGTAATGTCGTCATGAGAGTTACTTTTTCATTTTCCACTTTCTCTTTTTTATTTTTGCCGACAACTCAACACATTTTGAACAAACATCAACTTGAGGTGTTTTAAAACCAATATTGTAGTGTAGCACAAAAATTCTTCGAAAAAAAACAATGACGCACTTTAAGATTTTCATCATCCTGCTTTTCTTGATAAAGTCTCCACATTTTTTTTATGTTTAGGTCTGAAGATACATATTTTCTTGTTGACGTGGCTGATCTGCAGTAGTGCGATTCTATACATTGAAATGTCTCGATGAATCTCATCACATTTTCTTTATTAGCTAAATATTTTCTAGATATTCTGTCTCCGCCTCGACGATCTTGTGGCATTTGGCCTGATACTAAAAAATTCTTTGCTATCCTTCGGAGTCTATGGGTACCAACGCCTAATATTTTTTCAAAAGCTTTTTGACAAACTCTCACTAATTTGTACGGTTTTGTGAATGTACGAATATGGTATGTCGTGAAAAATTTAGCTTCAGCACGGTTTTTTACTTTACGTCTGCGTCTCTGTGGTGTACTGACCTTCATGAATTTTAAAATGAAATTGTCTTGATACATTTTATCCGGCTTGGCAAAAAATGCTTGGTGAAATTTGCGGATTTAAATGGTTGCATTTAAGCTTACCTATTTTTTTATGTGTACAGTTTTTAATATCATTTATATCCGGTGGTCTTTTGGCAGAATACCTGTAATTAAAAAAATAAAAGTAAAATTTTACATCAATCAAATGTTTAGTCTGTTTAATATTAATATTTTAAATAAAAGTAATTCATTACAATTAAATATATTTTCAGTTTTTTGGAAGATTTTTTTTAAAATATTTTTTTTATGAAAAAATATTACTTCAAAAGTGCAAAATGTTTTGTAAAGTTAAACAATCATCTTAGTCAATTTTATTGCAAATGCGATGTGATGTTCGTCGTTGTTTGGTTCATATCTGTATTGACTCATCCATTAATCATCTTCTCCTACAAGCATAGTTACCAGGAAACTTACCTTGCACGCTTTTGCACGTTGCGTTTCCACTGTTTTTCATTGCGAATCCGTTTTCTTCCTATATTATGCTGCACTGGGGCAATATTAACTTCCATTTTGTGTTCTTTTACTATTAAAATTTAATAAAACAACGGGACACAATTCCTAAGAAACCACACACGGACGCGATACTGTTGTTTACATAGCCTGGCTCTGTGATTGGTCGAGACGGGATAGAGGCGCTTTTGGTCTGAACTAAAACAATAGAAGCGGTTTTGCACCTAACCGAGTATTTGAAATTGTATTTAGTATGGGATAAAGGCTTTTTTGCACGTATTTAACTTTGTAAGGTCATAGATAAACATGCAATGTGTTGCCAAAAATCAAAAACCATGTTGGGTAAAAAACTGGACAGAGGCGCTTTTGATTCTAGAAAAAATAAAGTATATGTCATATACTTTATTTTTTCTCGCCCAAACATGCTGTCCTTTTTTAAGTTTTTTAGAAATAACTGCTTTAGGATTATCTTTCCTGTTTGACCTTAAAGTTCCATTGGTATGTGTTTTTAAATCTAATAGTTTTTCAGACAAGGTGATGTATTTGTACGTTGTGGGTAGGAGTTGGGAGATAATGAAACGTGCGTCGTCCTTGATAGCTAGTTTACTGACTAGGAAAGGGGTTACGCTCACACATTGACACCGTATAACTACGTATGAGTGCGCATACATATCATTCCTCCACACTAATTTTGAAAGCTGTGGACAAATACATAACGTGATATACACATTGTTGTAACATCTAAATCTAATCTACTAGCAAAATACAGAATAGTCAGCATCTTTCCTGGTACGCCGAGAACGTGCACGTGGCTCATGCATGACTGCTGAATCCTGCGCACCGGCTGAGGCTTGAGGAGCCTGGTTCTCTAATGCGTTACTTAATGACTGTCGTGCATTTTCTCGGTTCACAACATCCGTTGAAACCTGGCCCTTGTCAGCTTCAACACTAGTTGCAGCCGCAGTACCCGCTTCTATCTCCGTCGGTTTCTCTGGAACTGCACTCTCTACGGTACTAACTGTATTGGATTCAACAGCCGGGCTGGGCATTATTGGTGAAGTCAACGGACACAAACAAAAGAAAAAATGTGTTCAAAGTAATAACGATATTTTTTAACAATTTTAGAGTCTACAAACAATCAACTTGAATACCTATCCAAAAATAAATCTTGACTAACAACATTAAGTATTTAAAAATTAAATTTTAATATGAACGTTGGCAAAACATTCAACACATAGAAAAGGTTTATCTTCGCAAGTGTCACAGAAAGTAGGCACTTTCTTAGTTTTGTTTCTGGCAAGTGCACGCCCAAAAGTGGTCACATTATTTTTGTAACAAACTGTGCACATCCGACGCACCTTGAGAGAAGGACCTTCTTTTTTCTGGAGCACATGTTTTTTTCTCATATTCCGTCCTGAAGTTGTTTCGGTTGTTGAAGATTTTGCTAAAAAACTTTTGAGTATTTCTTTTCTAAATTCTACAAGGTATATTTTTATGTGTGACGGATCTGTATAAAACTAAAGCATTCACCAAGGCGACGTTTAAAATCAGATCAAATGCAATTTTTTTGTACCATTTTAAAGATTTTCTCAATGGTGTCTGGTAAGCTGCCATCTGATCAGCTAAATCCACTGCTCCTTTTGCCTTGTTATAATCTAAAACAATAGCTGGTTTCATTGTGGTTTTATTATGTTTGGTAACGGGAATAAAACGTGTTGAATGTTTCGTGAAAAGTACTAAAACCTCTCGTTTGTCTTTCCATCTTAAAACGGTTATGCCATCATCACTTTCTCTCGCTATGAATTGGCCTTTTTTTAGCTTGGTAGAAACTACTACTTTAGGGAAATGCTTTCTGTTTTTTCTTAAAGTTCCAATCAAATGTGTTTCATATTTCAAGAGTTCTCTGGCTAAGGGTACGCTTGTATACCAATTATCAGTATATAACGAGTGCCCTTTATTCAGCAAGTCCTGGCACAGGTTCATTACAACTCTATGAGGGGTGACATTAGTTTGTTCATTTTGTTTTCCAGCATATATATTTATCTTATATGTATAGCCTGGTAAAGTGCACAGTTTAAAAAGCTTGACCCCGTACTTGTGCCGTTTTTGTTTATTATATTGGCGAAATATCAAACGTCCTCGAAACGGAACCATACTCTCATCAATGCATATGGCTTCACCAGGAATATCATTTTTCTGGAAATTATTATTCAGTACATCTAACAAGTGTTTTACGCGGTGAAGTCGGTCCAACTTATTATTATCGTCATCTTGAGAAAAATGTATCATTTGTAAAAGCAATTCAAACCTATTTCTAGACATTACAGTTCGTGGAAAGTTTTGGCTCATAATATCACTCGTAGACCAATAATCGGCAATTTTTGGAAGCTTTACCAAACCCATGTACAATATTAAGCAGAAAAAATGTTTTATCTCAGCAAGGTTAGTTTCTGACCATGAACGGATTCTTGCATGTTTCGAAGCTTCTGTGGTGCGAGTTATTTTAGTTATTGCAAAAGCATTAATAATTTCAACGATTTGTTGTAATCCGTCACCAAAAGTGCATAAAAATCAGCTGGAAACTTGTTAGTCATTGACGTGCGAATAGAAACTGGCATGCCACAACATTCAGTGAAAGGAATAATATTGCGCTGATTACCTTTACACTCGGTCCATTTTGAGGATGTACTATTTTCTAAACCTTGGATAGCACGATCAATTTCTGCATCACTGTCTTCGCTTGTTGATAGGATCCGCAGACGCCTGTGCCTCGATCGGGGGGGTTGAATTTTTACTTCCTCGTCATCAGAACTTAGGTTTAAACTTTTGTCGAGAAAATCAATTTCTATGTTTTCGATCTGTGTTAAAATATCTTCCGTAATCTCAAAATCTTCAAATTCGTTCATAGTAATAATAAATGTTAATAACTTAAACAAACGGATACGCTCTCGTAACTAATCAATCAATAAAACGGCGTCTCACATCGGGATTCGGGCGATAACTGCGTAGGCGCGGGAGAGTTCACTGGCTGCGGGGTAGTGGAACGGACCCGACACCGCGACCCGCGCGGCCTCCCCTAACGGAAAGTCGATATTTCGTCTCCATGGGCCGCGGCGGTCAGTGTTGACCGACGTCTAATATCTCTATAAACTATGACTAAAATTCACCTTTGTTAATAGAATCACACATTCTGACATTAGATTTAAGTATTTAATCAAAAAAAATGTTTGGCAAAATTTTAACACATTTCCGATTTTTTATTGGCCTAAAGAGGAAGTTCACTGTCGGTCAACATTGACCTGCGTTGGCATAGAACGTGTTAAGTCCGTGATAGCTAATACTTTAATTCTGATATAACGGAATTAGGCAAGTTAACTTTATTTAAGTAGTACAATATTAATATTATAATAAAATTAACATAAACATAAAAAAACAAGATAAACATTTTAGTAACATCTTCTAGAATTATTCTTCGGCGCAACACATATCACACTTAAAAATCGTCTCAATAGCCTCAAATTCTTGACTTTGGCAATGTACGTGGTACGTTTTAGAGCAGAAGGAACAAGAAATCCAGTCTGCTCCATTTGTAGAAGCTGCATCTTCTGAGTACCATCTCTTACATATTTCACATAGCCATTCGTCGTCTTCAGTTCTATTTTTCTTCTTCGCAGGTGCAGTATTATTTTTATTTGCTCTCTTACTTCGTTTCACTTTTGATTCAGATTTTGACGTGCTAGGAACAGCAGCGTCGTTTAGGTCCTTGTCAGCCATAGGAGTTAAACATCGTGCATGAGGGACGGTCTCTTCTTTTTATTTTGATTCTGCTCTAACTTGGGCACTTTTAAAATCTTATCTAAATGAACTGTGAAGTTTTGTTTAGGTACCGGAGCTGGAATTATAACTTCATTTAAAATTCGAATTTTAAATGTTTTATTTAGTTTAAGTGGTTCAACTTTTTCAAATGAAACTTCTTGAATGGGGGTAATTTGAGGACAGTGTTCGGAAGAGTCTGAAATTCCCAATTCAGTTGCAGTTGAGATCGTGTCATTACAATGAGGACGTTTTGAGGGAATTCTCACTTTTCTGAGCCTGCTGGATTCACCAGTATCGATGAGAAAGCTTAGATTTGTCTTCTTGTCTTTCAGAAATAGACGGTGTGATTTTTCCCAGGCGCTAGATCCCGTCTCTGCTAACACCTGCTTTAGTTTCCCGTGCTTGAAGGGTGCTTATCTTCATAAGTATGTACTTATGAAGATAAGCACATTCTCGGTCTAGTACATTTTCGGGCTTGTCCGCCGAACTTTCGATGATAATAACAAACGGAATTGTCGTAGTTCTCAGTCCTGTGTTGTTGATTTGAATCCGACCGGCGGTTACCGTGCGGCGATCTGTATGAACTGCGTGATCGATGACTGGCGCCTCGCCAGTTTCGCTCGCGCTGCCTTCCGTAGCGGTTGTGGTATGTTTTTAATTCCGATATTTCTTTCGCCAACATGTCGATCTTCGCGTGAAGTAATGCGTTTTCATGATTTGTAGCTACTGGTCTGGTCTGGTCGTTCTGCTTCGAAGTAATCGGGTTCATGTTTGTTTCTAGGTGTTTCTTCAGTCGGGGTCACCACTGTTGAGATACGCAGGGTTTGAAAATGAGACTCGTGGTGATGGCTAAATATGGAATGGATGTATTTTGAAAAGACGGTCCCTTTTATACAAAATTTGTAACAAAAAATTAATGCATAGTAGGTACATATAAAAACTTAGTTTGGGCACAATATTGTCGATGTACCCTACGTACTATATTGTTACTGTGAGGATGATATTCCGCTACACATGTTTGACATTTTAATACTTTTAGCAAAGCGTGGACGATGTAACCAGCCATGTATTCAATCACTTTCTCACTAAACTCTGAAATATCTTCAAGTTTATCAAAATCAATATTTTCGTTAGAATCAGACTCATTATTATCCATGGTGTTTTGGTCCATGTGTCTCGTGGTCAAATTAATGCGCTCCACTGCAGATGTGCATTGCAAAATAGACATTTGGTAAAGACCACTGTTTTTAATTTGAGCGTATGTCAAGAGCTTTTTGTAAATGCTCTCGAACACCCTAGCACTGGGATTATTGTTAGACCCACCATGACATCTTATGCTGCCAAAAAAATGTTCTAAATGGTCCTGGCTTACCTTATGTAAAGGCAGGTATTTGATTGCACAGTCAGTATTTAATACTACGTCTTGAATGAGGAATATTGCACTTTCTATGCATACACAAAATCCTAAAAATCCAGTATATCTCGGCGATTTCACTAATAAAAGCGTTTGTATAGAATCTCGTAACTTAATATCAACTGACATTTTTAACAAATAATTTTTCGCTGCTTTAAGTTTTGTTAGAACATGCGCAGCACTTTCTTCATTCACCGCTCTTTTCAAACCATATCTATGGGTGTGTGAGTCTAATATGTCAAATAGATCATTCATCATGATTAAAAAGCGCGCTGTAGGTGTTACTTCTTGAAATTCACTTCGATTGAGGTTCTCTTTACAAAATAAAAGTGCATCTGACACACTTTTACTGAAAATTTGAGTAGCTAAACTGACTTTCATTATTTTACTTTTAAAAAAAATATGAGCAGCTCTCAATCGATTGGCCAAGTGAAAATTTTCCGATATCTGTAGATTGTGTAAAACTGTGATTGTGTTAACAAGATGTTGCCATGAAATCTAGCCACCAGATTGGTCTTGCAAAATTTTATAAAATTCGAACGCATTTCGCACAAGTTTTACCATGTGGGCAGGATCTAAGAAAACAGCAACTTTTGAGTTATTGCAAGGATTTTTGAAAGTAGGATTTAAATTATCAATGTCGAAATTACACCCTAACTTTTTGGCCATAGTAATATTCGCTGGGCAGCCGTCAAACGTAATGGCTTTGATGTGTACACCGGTATCTTCTACTAAATGGATGGCTTAAGTCAAGAGAGCAACTTTTTGTTCCGCATTAATGCTATTTATCAAAAAATATCCAATAGGAATTTTCCAGCAAGCATTTAATGGTACTAACAAAAACACAAGTGCCTCTTTGGCTTCATCTTGACAATCTGTTTGCAAGCTAGTTCCAAAATTTACGTGGCCATAGTATCTTCTTCCTTGCGGATGATATTCGATACCGCTTCTGATGGCCATTTCATCAAATACAATAGTGGCGTAAATTTTCTTATCTGATTCTTTTGCTTTACTTCTGATTGTATCTAAGGCTTCCTTAGTGAATCCTGGTTTTCCATCAACCGACTGGTACCAAGATCTTAGCGTACAGATAGCAGGTAAACAGGTACTGAAAGTTTTTTTGACAAAATTGTATGCCTTCGGCGAATAAAAATGTAGTGTTAAAGCGAACGTTCGTAGTTCCGGTGAATATTTGGTTTTTGGTATATGACCAGTTTTAGATTTTAGAATTTGACGTTTAATTATTTCTCTATTTTGAATACCTATGCTGTTTAAAATATCTTCATTCTCAGTAGTTATTAAAGATTTTTTTGTACACGTATTTAAAATTTCTTGTAGATTTGCCACTTTTTTTGTTAGTACTCTATTTCTCGGCTGTTCAGAATCAAAACCTAGTAACTCATAATTTCAAAAATGTCCAGGAAAAGCCAAAAACATGTTTGCATCCTTAATCGTCTGTCCTATTTGAACCATTAGAGTTAGGGTTATGAATGTTAGACCAAAATGTGCGTAATAAAATCAGCTACACTTTTCAATTGTCTTTTACTCAAGAAGGCGTTCAGTACAGCTTAGAACCTCCTTACTATTTAATAATTTGATCAAATATACCAATTATTCAATAAGGAACCAAATCATAACACAGTAAGTATACTTACTAGGTTTTAAAATTGCGTCTGATTTGTAAACGTGATTATCTTTTAAAGTTCAAAAGATAGTATCTCCTATACTACAGAAATTAAAACACATAATACAAAATAATAAGTGAATGTATTTATTATTATTCATACAAGTACAGAACGGACGTAAAGAATAGCACCATCCCATATCTTCCCGTGGGTGTCGTAAGAGGCGACTAAGGGACTTACCAGAGAATGGGCAGCAGCGTTCTCTGATTCTACAACAACCATACTGCGATCGCCAACCCGCCTGCCAAGCGTGGCGATTATGGCAAAACCCCCCTTCTTGGAGGAGGCCTATGTCCAGCAGTGGACTTTTCGGCTGAAATGATGATACAAGTACAGTTGACTACCTCACAATAACTTTTACATAAATAACGTTGATCAACTGCGACAAAAAATAATCGGAATGCGATCGAAAAATCGAATATAAATAGATGAATAAATTAACTCGATATTTTAAGAAATAGTCTGTATTGTTTCCAAGTAATAATTTCTTACAATATCTAAATAATTTACTCATCATTAGTTATTTGTCCATCAGATATTAAATCAATAGTTGGGCCAAACATATTTAACTAAAAATTTGCTATCGACACGCTAAGAAGAAGAATAGATCGGTCATTAATTGGTAACTGTAACCAAAACTCTCTTCGACTAATGGGCATTAGTGGTACTAGTTGAGAAACTATACCATCTTTTTTTGAAGATTTTATTCCACGTGGAATGTTATTTGATAAAGGTGGAAGCTTTGATACATCACATTTATTAATAAGAAAATCGAGTTCTTTGTAAGGGTCCCCAAAATCAGTCTTGTACAAAAGATTACGTGATCCTGCTGTAAACTTAGCGTCGACTAATGGACCTAGTAAAAAAATATCCAGAGGATCATCTTTTGCATTCCGACGAGCAACGCGCTTTTTCTTTGGCCATTGGTATGATTGTTGCACCTCAATCACATTAATATTTTTTCTGCAATGCGCAATCACATCTTTAAAGTCCTCGTAGTCGTAAACTCCGTTTCGCCGATTGAAGTCTCTTTCGATGACCATGAACACCGTCCGCTGACATATGGGTGTGCCCCTTCGTAAGATATTTAAATGTAATAGTTTCAACGTCAAAAGACTGACAGTTTACTATAGTAACAAGAGCTGTGAATAAAAACCAATTTTTATTTTGGCCCGCACAGTTGTCACACCACAGTATTAAATGTTTAACATTTCTCTCGCTACGAAGAAACGCAACTAAAGCGTCGACTATGTTATTGGCGTCTCTACCCATCAATGCTACGTGCCAAAAAACACATTTAGAGTGTATGTCTGTGTCTTTCTTTATCGGTGCAAATGTTAAATTAAATGCGATTAATCTGCTGTGGAAAACTGAGTCTTTAATACTCGGCATGTCTGGTAGTAGAGTTACTTTTTGCAAATCCATAGAATAGGTATGATTTGTAGCGGTATTTTTATATGTCCCGTCTTCTCTGTATCTTTTAATCGCTTTCTCAGCTTTTTTCTTGTGACTTTCATATGTCTCTTTTAAAGTTTCTGTTTCGTCACCATTCTTAATTTTTTCTTCAAAAACTCCGCAATCTGTACATAGAGGTATTCAGGATCAGTAACAGAATCATCGCTTGAATATAACACGCTTAAGGCTACATCATCTGATTCTACGCTGCTCGTAGCTGATGTCCCAGGTACAGGATTTTCATAATCTTTGCTAATTTTGGCAAATTTCTGTCTTCTATTTTGAGTACTTTTTTCGTTAATGAGTTGGTTTCTTTCTTCTAGGAGTTTTATAGTGGCTGTTGATAGTGTTCCTTTTGCACTAATTTTAGTATCTGCTTTGAGTTTAGTTTGAGTTTTGATAGTATTCTCTATATAATTGTATTTATCTTGTGTTTCTAGTTCCTTAGTGTTCTCTTTGAAGTCTCTAAGTTCAGCTTTTAGCGCTATTGCTATTTGTTCCAATTGCTGTTCGTTGAGTTTTCTGTTTCCTGAGTCTAGTCTCGGTCTCGTCGCCTTTGTTTGATTTGTTTTGAGCTCAGTTCTAAGTAGCCTATGATTGGTGTGGAAGTTTAATCTTTTAATGACGGTAAAGTTTGTGAAGTAGCTGTTTCTATTGGTCATAATAAAATCTATTTCGTTTTTTGTTTTACCATCCGGCGAGATCCAGGTCCACATGCTCTTCCGGTTCTTCTTGAACATAGTATTTAGGATTGTTAATTTATTTTCTAGTGCGAAGTTTGTAATTTTTTCCCCATTTCTACTTCTGGTCTTGTTACTATATGAGAATTGCCCTAGTATTGTGTTTTCTCCTGCATGCCTTGCTCCAATTTGGCCATTGAAGTCTCCCATGACTATAAGGTTTTTATGGGTGTGCTCTTGAATTGCTTCGTTTAAATTATGGTAGAAGTTGTTAATTGTTTCCAGACTTGATTGCTCTGTAGGTGAATATATTTGTATAATAGACCACGGTTTTTTGTATCCTGGTAGTTTCAAATTCATAATCGCTATGCGTTCTGATATTCCTATGAATTCTTCCACATATTGTTTTAAGTGTTGTTTGATAATGAATCCTACCCCATATTGGCCTTGCGTCTCACCTATGTGATATAGTAAATAGTCTGGATGACAAGTAACACTTTCGCCCATTCTTCTTACTTCGCTCAACCCAATTATGTCCCATTTGATTTGTTTTAGTGCATGTGTCAGTTCCGTAAGATTTTCTTCTTTTCCCAAGGTAAGTACATTGATGGATGCTATGTATATTACTGATTTTCGGTGATTGTTGGCTTTAGATTTTGGAGGGTTGTGGTCGCTTTCCCCCTCGAGGACCAGTCGGCTTGGGGGAGTTCGTTGTCTTTTTGTTTCTTTATTGGTAGTTTCTTTGATTGGTTTTGGTTTCCGTTCGCCATTCCTTAATTGCTATTGGTTTTTATTAGTATTAGGTATGTTCGTAAGGGAGCTGGATCTATTTCGCATTAACTCAAAAGCATTTGTTCTGTTTGTCTTGGTTACGTTTACGGTTTGTTGTCTCTTTGGCTGAATATTACCTGAAGAGGGTGAAGCGGATGTTTCCCTTTTTGTCTATAGCAATGCATGTTTTTAATGTTTGGGAAGATATTTTAAATATAAATCAATATGCATTCTATTCTAAACTAATATAAATTCGATAAAAACCTAATAAACAGACATGACAGTGGTGACTGCATCTCACATTGGACAGTGGTGAATCTGCGTCTAACTGACATTGGACAGTGGCGAATTTGCAGCTAAGGGAAAGGACAGTAGTGCATTTGCTTCTAAGCGTATTATTAGTAGATAAAGTACAGTCAACGAAACAAGGCAGATTGTTGTATTTTTTTTTATTCAATAAAGACGTTTATTTTATAAAAACCAGCAATACAGTAACAAATTAAGTTTTATTACGCAATTGAATTCGTAAGTCCGTAAGTAAATTGATTGATTGAGTTCAATTATGTTGGTAATTAAATTCTTAAGTCCGTATCAGGCACTGCAACTTCACAGACATCTTCATCTTCACAATCTTCAGTTTCGTTATCTGCTCGTAGCATTACCTTCTTGTAGAAGTTTAAATCATCCCTAGAATTCCAATTATCGCCAAAGTGTTTTTTTAGTAGAGCGTCAACATCATTTATTTTATCTCTCTTTACTGCAACTTTGTCTTTTTCTACCAAATCCGGATTCAGGTCAATAAATGTTTTTCCTCTCTTTAAAACTGACTTGTAACTTCCGATATCAGCGTTATAGTTAGGCTCCCCTCTTACATAAACATCATTGCTTCTGTTTCGTTTTAAGAAAAATCTTTTGCATTGGTTAAATTGGAAGTGCCAATTTCCCGGTGGACGAATTATATTTCCGAGAGCTGTTTTCCAATCCTTAACATTGTTCAGTAACACAACAGTCCCATATTTATTAAAGATTTCTATGTATTCCGCAGGTTTTAAAATGGTCTCCATACGTTTTATTTCCTTCTCAAAAAGACCGAAAACCCGATCAGGTGGAACAAACGAGTGACCGGGAAAGGGGAAAACTAGTTCGACTGTTTTAATATGGTGCGGTGCCTGAGTTAACCATTTGAAGCACATACCGACCATAATACTGTTTTTGTTCTGGGCGCCGCATCCATCCGCCACCAGTCGAACAGTTTTGACATTTTCATTGAGCATTGTATTTTGAAGCGTGTTATAGACGGCTGACGCTATTTCATTTGCGCCTTTACGATATCCATCTTCAGTCCAGGTATACAGCGTTACGTTGTCCCTGTTCAAGGTATTTTCTGGCACCGACTTTACGACTCCAAAATTATATATATATAATTGGCGACTGTAATATGCTGCCTGATCAGATATTTTAGGCAAAACCTAATTTTTCTGGCAATCAAAAGAAAGCACAACTAAATCGTCCCTTTTTTCTTTTAGCAGTCTGTAAAATGCTCTGGCCTTCAGCATGTGTACCCTTTTCTCTGTTATTAAATTTACTTTTTCAGTTGGATCTGTTGACTTTTTTATGCGTTCAAGCAGCTCATTGCACTTAGAACAAGTGTCTGTACGAGGGCTTCCAAATCCCAGATTGTAGCATGTGTTGAAGATTGATCTAAAATAACATTCACGTACTTGCAGTTCTTTGCTCTGATTATACATTCTCCACATTTTCCGAATGTTTAGAGTAGATGACAAATATTTTCTCATAATGGTAGATCTGCAATAATGTGACTCCAAGCACTGAAATGATTCTATAAATCTTTTGACTTCTCTTAATTTATGCACATTTTTGGCCGATGTATGATCTCCACCCCTTTTTTCTTGAACTACGGTTCCTGTGCTGGCAAATGTTCGAGATACTTTTCTTATTCTGTGCTCGGTAACCCCCAAAATAGTTATGAAAGTTTTTTGGCAAACTCGTAATAACTTCACTGAATTTCTCTTCCGAACAAATAATTTTGTTATATTTCGTGTTGGCTGACACACTGCAGTGCTTCAATAAAAATGCATCTTGGTCCTTTTTATTTTTTGTCCTATAAAATTCTTCATGGAAATTTTGTACATCGAGCATCGTCAATTTACAACATTTAAACTGTTTATTTTCCGCATCATGATTACAGCGTGGCAAACCTGGTGGCATTCTTGCAGAGTACCTGTAAACATAAGTAGTCTGAAATAACCTGCCTTTTATGAGACCTATTCAATAAATACCCACACGATGGGGTCATAAAAGATCCACGGATAGACAGATGGGCTGAATAAAAATGATAAAAAATATTTTTTGCCGTTTAGCGCTGGATTCCTAGAAACAATAATTAATAATCAGATTATTTTTATCTGATTTACACTCTTATGGAGTCATGGGCTCAGGTAGTAACCAATAAAAAAAAAACTTGGAATATTTAAGAAAAATCGTGCATAACCGATTTAAAAATAAGATTCACTTTACGTGCTGATTGTACAAACACACGCCATTGTAAGGAAAAAATGCTTACCTTTCAAACTTTGCTCTAGCCCGTTTGAATTTAAATTGAACTGTGGGGTTCTGCAAGAAACTCAAATCTGGAAATTCTCCAGAGATTCCAAAATAAAGCTCTAAAAACTATAACACATGCTCCTTGGTTTATGAAGATCTCAGAATTACACGAGCATCTACAAATCAGAACGATAAAAGAGGAAGTAGAACACCGACTAAAGACATACAAAAACCGAATAAAGGCACATACCAACACCTTAGCAGTGGCCCTAAGTGATCCAATAACTATGAAAAGGCTCAAACGCCACCACATATCGGACTTTATAGAATAAAGCAAAGTAAACAGTATGTAGAGGCAGATTCTTCGCTGGAAGAATGAACCTCAGCAGTCAATAACCGCACAAAAAATCTGGTAAAGGTTTACAACCGATTGCAGGATGCACAAAGAAAAAAAAAAAAAAAAAATTTGTTATTTGCAGACACCGTCCACAGAAGAAGAATGGCTAGCAGTATCAAATGAATTTGAAATAAAATGGAACTTCCCACATGTTATAGGGGCTATGGACGGGAAACACGTAACTCTTCAAAGACCCATCAATATAAGTACTGATTACGACAACTACAAGAATTTTCCTAGTATAGTGCTCTTCGCTCTCGTGGATGCTAATTACAAATTCTTGTTTGTTAATGTCGGAAGTAAAGGGCGTATTTCCGACGGCGGAGTTTTTAAAAATACGATTTTATATCGAAAATTAGAAAACTGTCAACTGAACATTCCTGAAGCGCAGATACTACAAATACCGTACATAATGAAAATACCATATTTCATATTGGGCGACAAAGCTTTTATGCTTACCAAATATACTATGAAACCATTTGAAGGTAATCCAGAGGCGGGTTCCAAAGAAAGAGTGTTTAATTACAGACTTAGCAGAGCTCGCAGAGTCGTTGAAAATGCCTTTGGTATTTTAAGTTCAGTCTACAGAGTCGAGTCCTTAGGAAACCTATCCTCCTAGAGCCAGAAAAAGCTACAAAAGTTGTCTTAGCAACAGTGTATTTATATAATTACTTACGAAGAAATAACTATTCTATTCCACCAGAATATTATGATAGAGAAGTTGATGGTTCATTTATTCCAGGTCAATGGAGAAACAATATTCCATCTACAGCACTATTACCTCTAACGGCCATTCCGCGCAGAGGTACTGTTAGTGCTAAAGATATTCGTCTACATTTAGCAACACATTTTGTAACAAACGGAATAATTCCATGGCAGCATCAATATTAATGTTCAACTAATTTTGAAAATAAACATAAATAAAGGACTTACGTTATCTATTCCGCCTTCTTGTGTAATTCCTGTGTCATCTTTATTTGACATAAAGTCAAAATATTTGAAACCAAACCACTTCGATATATAAATTTCGCCAGCTGTAACAAATATGTAGACGTTATAGGTTATTTTTCGTTTTCTTTGGTGTGTCCTATAGTAAATGTTGTACATATTGATATTTGATAATGAGATTAACTAATCTAACATTCACTATAATTAAATAATAGTACATTACGATATTAGTGCGTTAAGATGACCAATACGCACGTATATCGTACGACGTTTTTTAACACATTTGCGAGGAAACAGAAAAAAAAACATTTAAATAAACTCAATCTGTGAATGCACACTGTTGCTTTCCCGCCATTTTAACAGCGCCCTAGCGCTGCCTACTGACTGGCGCCGCGCGGCGATTAGTTAAAAAATTTGAATAGCAACAGCGCGCTGCTCACTAGCTGGAGTCGTGCGGCGGCGATCAGTTCCATATTTGAAATGGCAAATAATACTGTTATGGAATTTGTATGGACTATAACTTAACTATTTGCTTTGGTAACACACGCGTTTTTTATGACCCGCTTTACATATTTAAAACCGGTGGAATTACATCAGCTTTACGAGCAAGGGTGTTAAAAAGAATCCTTACCTGAACCAGTGATATTACTTTTTCTCTGCTTTGACTTTTCGCGTCGGTATGAACCTGTCAATGAGTCAAGTTTCTTTTTCAACTCGGGTATAGGTAACTTCATTTCCTTAGAGATCTTCCTCCAGCAATCTTCTCGCTTGCTTTTATTTAAATGATCTGGATCTTTCGAATCCCATAACATTTTGAAGCTTCCGTAAAGTTGTATTAAGCGAATACTGTCTTCTTTATCCATTTTTGATTCTGGCTCGCGAGTGTCGTTACGTCCATCCACACCGGGCGAGCAGCTCAGACTGAGCATCGGCAAAAACCGACAACGCATGGCTCGGGGCCGAGCGGCGCTCGGCCGAGCCAACGTGTGCCCGAGGAAGCCCGAGCGCCGTCCACACCGGCCGAACTATTGGCTCGCGAGCGGGACTCGCGAGCCGCGCTCAGCCGGTCTGGACGCGGCTATAGGCAAAACCGGAATCGTCACACAAAACTAATAGCTTATAACCCCATTTATGGGGTTTATTAGGAAGATATTGACGTAAAAAGTTACAAGCCTTAGTAGCACACATTTGTTCGTCAACCGAGAGGGTTTCTTTTTTCGGAATGTTCTGGCATTTTTTCTTCAATGTTTCTAGAATAGGTCTGATACGGAATAGTCTGTCATGTCGTCCTGGTTCCCCTCTGGCTTTGATATTTTGGTTATCATTGAAGTGTATGAAACGTCGTATCTTTTCGAATTGGGTTAGTGGCATACAATCAGATACGAGAGACATGCCTAATTCATTATTCCACAGTGTTCGGATATTAGGCTGAGGATTTAGTCCAAGTATAAGACAAATACCTAAGTACTTCTTGATCTCTTCCTTGGTAATACGGCATGGTTTAGAAGTATTTTTTTGGATACTAAATTTTGTAGATTCCTCAGAAATATGTTGCAGTAAATCGTCATCAAAAAAATATAAAAAATACTGCAATGGCGTTTCAAAACTCAGTATATAGGGGTCATTTATCTTGTCATCTCCATTGAATAACACAGATGGCGGATGAAACACTTTCGCCAGACATGTCTTCTCTTTTTTTTAGTAGTCCTCAAAGTTACATTGGCAGTACGAACTGTAGAAGTAGTTGGCTGAGGTAGTACCATTGACCGTCTTGTTGGACCCACATTGGTGGATCGTGGTATTGGTAAAACTTTAGATACTGAAAGAGCGCTGAGATGACCAGAAACGCTGGGTTGGAGTTGACTAGTACGATTATCAATAATTGCTGACAAGTTACCTGCTTGAGAAGGAAAATCATCGACTATATCATTCAAAAAGTCAGCTTGCAGCAGTTGAGGTGTGTTCTATCTATTTCCTCCATCACCAAATCACTGATTTTAATCAGGTCACCATCACTGTCCCTATCAGATGATTCCAGATCATCTTCACTCCAACACACAAAAAGTGTTCAATTTCTGATTCTGTTACCGATTTGTGAGGCTTCATCTGAAATAGAAAAAAAACCTTTATATTACCCATATTGCACGCTGTGCCACATTAGGCACATACGATAAAACCGTCGATAAATCATTGATTTATTAGAAATATTGTAAATAAAAGTAATTTACAAGACAATTATAAAATAAACTTACCTCTGATAATGTTATATGTACGAAAATACAGTATTTTCTATTTATTTTGTCGGATCGAAACTCACGTAATTAAACTTTTTCTCAACTGCTTGCAAATTCAAATTCATATTTACACCCTACCCTTTACCGCCACTGTGGCGAAAAAGGGAACCTATTTTATACTTCACTGGAGTGCGTAGTTATCCTAATTATGACTAGATGGCGCTTAACTACGTAACACTTAACACTTAACTGAACTCAAGGAATACATAAACATGTATTCCTTGAGTTCAGTTTCGGGCACATGACATAAAATGGCTTGTATTTCCACAGCGTTGTTATCCCATAATTTCCACCTAACTCTTTATATTTTTTATATAAATTCTGTAATGTATCGACTGTTTATCTTATTTGACGCTTTTCTTTTCTCCGAACCCTGCATTCTTTTTTTCCTGCTGTCGCTCTAGTAACATCATCTCTCAACCAAAACTCCTCAATTTCTTTGCAACACGTGAGCCTAACTCTTTTCTGTTTCATCCGAGTCGTTCTTTGAAATCCCATTAATTTAGCAACGTAGGTCTTATTTCCGGCTTTACACTTTTTTATTATTCGTTTCAAGACTTCCTTTTCAACTCTTTTCTCACAATTGTCATGTGTCTTTCGCAGTGTATATTCTAAATACTCTTCTCTAGCTTTATATTTATCAATTATTATTTGTTGTTTTTCAATTATCTTGTTAGATTTCACCAGTTTTCTATAATAGCGTTTTCTTTGTGTGTTAAGTTGCTTGGTTAGCTGTGTAATCTTATCCAGCTTTTCCTGAATTTGATGGTTAAGACGCCTTAACATCCGCCGTTTCTTAAGAGATGAGGTTACAGGGGTTTCTTTTTTCGGTGTTCCGTCGATCTGGACTTTTGTTTTCGTTTTACCAGCTCTTTGCTTTCTTTTTTCTATTTTCCATTTATTACGTTGACTTATCTTTTCCTCTTCGTTCATTTCAGATACCTTCTTTCTTTTGGCTTTCATTCGCGCTAACTGTTTTTTTCTAACTTCTTCAGCCTTCTCCGGGTTGTTTTTTAATTTATCTCGATACCTCTTGGCTCTTTCAGCAGATGTTAACGCCATTGTTATTACTGTAGTTTTTGCAAATATTAAGTACCTATTTGGCTACAGCCTTATTACAACAACTGCTTAAAAAAAAACTATTAAATGTAACGCCTCTTACGTCGAATAATGACCTACTCAAATGAAATCAACTATCAAAATAAAATTATTATGGAAACGAGTAATTACTTATTCATTAGGTACAACAATAACACTCGTCTCGTCGGTAATGATCATATACAGTAAATAAGTTGCATGGATCGCACCAGAAGAAAGTACTTTCTAACAAGAATCTAATATCTTCTTTAGTCATAGGATTTACAAAATGTAATGGCAAATTATGAAAACTATTAATATTTCCACAGCCATGACAGCGTTCTGCTAATATAAAATGAGTCGACTGCCAGGGCCAGTCAAGATTGTTGTTTAAACAAGTATAAAAATCTTTCTTTTCTAAAAATTCAGTTCCTGAGGATTGATTTCTTCATAACGGTGCTGATCTTATTTCTCGATTTTTCTCGCATTCCTTCGAAATAGCATGTTCAGGTAGAATGACTTATTTTGAATGGCTGTCGCAATTGAACGTATTAAGTAGACATGGAACGGATTAGGTAAAAACGGTACCTAATCCACCTAATCCTAGTATTTAAAAATACCTAATCCATTTACCTAATCCGAATATTTATTCAATGTAACCGCTGGCCTGGCCTGTTACCGATATTTATGTATCGTATGTGGATTGGTTAAGAAATATTCGGCATGGAGTATGGAGTTATGGACGTTCCATTTCTGCTATATTGTGGACGGTCACGAACGGTGGATGAATATATTTCGTTTTTTATGGGCAAACGGTACTTTTTTTCTTTCTTTTTTATGTTTTTTTTTTTTTAACGTAATATACATATTATTTTGAATTTTGCTGTAGGAACATAAGTTGAAACGTAGCTTCCTTAACTCCTTCCTTACTCCTAATCTCGTTCGTCTGTCATTTATTATCAACCCTGCTGCAGAGAAGATACGTTCACAAGGGACACTTGTAGCAAGAACGTTTAGCTTTGTGAGTGCTAGGCGGCATAAATAAAGATACGCTTTTTGGTGATCCTTCCACCATTGCAGCACGTCAGTTTTCTCATCAAAACATAATAACTTTTCTTCTAGGTACCTTTGTACCTCTACAATAGCCCGAGAATGCGCCGTCCCTCTGGGCTGAATTACCTGCATTGTCTGTCGGTAGTGCTTTCACACTGAAGATGTTGATGTTGAGGGCCGTGCAAGTTGAACATCAGAAGCACTGCTTGTTATACTTTGTTGCGATTCATCATTAGCATCCAATTCTTGAATCAGAGATGCGACTAAGCTTATCGCTGTTCGTTTTGCTTCGTCAGCAGTAGAGGAGTCCTCAAAATATAGTTTAAACCGAGGATCCAAGAACATGCACAGTGAAAAAGTGCTGCTTCGGTCCAAATTCTGGAACCGCCTACCGATCTCTCCAAGCAAGTCCTGTCGAAAAGAGTCGACTAGGGGTATACGCACATTCTCCGCATTTTCAAGTGCCGTTTTTAGTCCCCTTGTAATGGAAATAACCACACTACCACATAAGAAATTTTGCGCACTCATCTCTCTCGTGACTACTTCGCATGGCTTTAGGACTTCGCATAACTCTTCACACACATCCCAGTCATACGATGTCAAAGAATAAACATTGCTCTGCATGTTACAAAGAGCGCTGTTTATTTCCTCTCTTAGTTCTAGAAGTCTCTGTAACATGTAGAAAGTGGAGTTCCACCTAGTATTCACGTCTTGTAGAGGTCTTTTTGCAATTTTACCAGCTTGCTCCTGATATCTTTTTAACTTCTCCCAAGCCTGAGTTGACCGTTTAAAAAAACTAACTATGTTTCTAGATCTTATTAAGAGATCACTCAACTCTGCAGAAGACCCTAAAGCGGAAGTAACGGCCAAATTTAAGGTATGCGCATAGCATCCGAAATGCTTCCAGCCCAAGTCCAATAGCGCCTTTTTAATATTGGCGCCATTATCGGACACAGCCAATACTACTTTTTCTGTTATCTTCCATTCGTCAGCTACTCTCTTGATCTCTGTAGAAAGATTTTGGGCTGTATGGGATCCTAATAAGGGCACACATTCCAACAACACCGATTCCATTATAAGTTCATCTGCATCAATGTAGTGGCCCGTAATGGCCAAGTAGGCATCATTAGCTCGTGATGTCCAGACATCTCAGGTGATGCAAATTGAAAGGACTTTCTCAGCCACCTCCAGCAACATTTCATTGCGAAGACTTTCATATCTACTTGGCAGCAAATTATTTGAAAAATATTTTCGTGATGGCATTACATAAAAAGGAAATGCTTGAACCCGCGGTCTTCAACAATGCGGAAAGGCTGAAAATCCATAATGAACATATTCATTATGTGGTTGTCGATGTCTGACTTGCACTTACTTGCATTTTTTTTTATAATATAGGACGACACGCTAGTACATGTCGCGGCGTTGATTCGTCCTGAGGACGCACTTTCCAATGCCGTGCTTGCTACAGTTGTACTTGTCGCGGTTGATTCAGTAGTACTAATAGGAACCGTTGTCTCTTCGCGCATATTTAGCTCTCCTCGCGCCTCCGATAAAATCACAAACGGATGTTTCCTTTTCAGGTGTTTTGTGAGATTTGAGACAGTGCTTTTAAATGAAAGCTTTGCCTTGCACATTTTACACTGGGCGGTATCGTTTCCGATATCTACAAAATGGTCCCAAGCTGCACTGCTTTCTCTTGGAGCCATTATTCTCTATTAAGTAGGTAGTTTTAATAAAACCTAAACGTACACTTCACATAAAATACATACACACACACACACTACACTTAACACAGTATAGTATAATACAAAATAAATATCTTTTAAAGATAATATTTAAATTAATTAAACTAGCTTATAAATACGTAAACCAACGGAATGTAATAAATGCAATTCTCATTACTATTGATAAAATATGTGTCACTTACGCATGATGCACTTGCACTGCGAAAAGTTAGGTCAAGGTTAAAGTTCATTGCAGGAGTTACTCTTTTAAAACAACTCAAACGACATATTTTTTGTCTTTTTTACCGAAAAATGGCTTAAAATTAAAACTGGTGTACTATTTATAAAGACCATTATTATATTAACATGCATTTCACCCATATTATTACATGAGTTTCTGATTTTTTTCACATTTATTTTCAATAAAAGACGTAAATAAGAGAATATCATCTTAAAATAACGCTACCTAACGACGACGTATATTCTCGTTACGACATACATCGCTAGAGCACTAACTAGTCCAGTGGTATTCTACATAGATGGCGCTGGCGGCAGTGCTAATTAAACTTGAAACTTAACCCCACACATTAAGGTACGGAATATCTTCTGTGTAGACTGTGTACGAATTTTTTGTGCCATACCTAATCCTCGACGCTTTGGATTAGGTACGGTTTCGCATAGAAAAATACCTAATCAACATACCTAATCCAATATTTATGCCTCACGTCTAGTATTAAGTAATATGTTCCGTTGTAAGTTAAGCAGGTGGTGGATAGAACCTCAATTCCCACACTTTGCACATTTGTCAACGTCGTGACGTTTCTCAATATTTCAGAGACCTGAAGTAACCGTTAAAGATAAAAAAGATAAAAGATATTTTATTTGTCAAACATGCGTTTACATAAACTGACTAATCAGACATGCAAGGTATTGGATTAATAGATGTTGTGTGCGTCCATGTTTTGCCAATAACGGCGTACAAATTTTGTAGGTATAAAAAATTACATTTAATTGCATTTTACATAATAGTAATTCTAAATTTCATTACAAAATACAAAACAAATAAATAATAATTGATGTCAAGATATTATAGTATAAGCATATTATAGTCAAAATAGATTAAATTATGTCCAGAATATTCATTATTATGCAGTCAAATAGAATTATTCAAAAGCCAATTGATTTAAGATTCACATTATTAAATTGTTATTCTTAACTAGGTAAGTATATTAGAAATCGGAATAGAAAAGTCCTTTTCATTTAAAAAATCTATAACATTGTAATACACTTTACTAACTAAAAAATTTTTCAACTTATTTTTGAAAAGTGACAAGGGCAGGTGCAGCTGTATGAAATTCTCTAAGAAGTTCATACAGCTGCAACAGGGCAGCAGCTGATGGTGATGATGCCTGCCAGCTCGGTCCTGAGGCCTGCGAGCTCGGTGTTCCTCACTGTTTCACTCTCTACACGCCCCTCTTCATATTGATACAATCTGCTCCTGACATCAGAGCCAGCAGCAGATTGTGTCCTTCTGGGACGTGTAGGTTGTGAGGTTGCAAAACAACATGCCAATTTAAATAGGTAACATACCTCAACAATAAATACCCAAGACACTTGAATGGGTTTAGTGAATGTGTTATGTAAATGGACACAATTTACTGTGTCAAAGTAAATACAGGAATATCAGTAAAGGTAAGGTAGGTAAGTATCAGTGATAAAAGTTTTTGTTTGTATTATAATCTTTACATTAATTACACAAAATAGATATAATGTCCTAGCTTGTACCCTGCAAGACTTCCCATGGTAATAGAATCACTCACCCTGCAGTAAACAATTAATAACTTGTATTTCTGTGATATAAAGTAGTTATGTATTATTCAATGCTAAAGTTAACCCTTTGAACGCCAAGCGCAGCTCATAGGAGGTATGCTCTCTACGCCGAGCCATTTACTATTAAATACTTACAAAATGTTAGTGATGGGGTATTCACAAATATCGATAAACCTTTATCACTGCTACCACAATCGTAATACACAAATATAACACTTATATATGGAAAATTCCATATATAAGTGTTATATTTATCAAATAATGTTACAATAGTAGCATTAATTAAATTACAGAAATGAAATAATCAATATTAACAAACTAGTTTCACAATTAAAACTTCACTGTCAGTAAATCAGTGTGTTCAGTTTTTATCAAACAAAGCGCATCCCTAAAATGAGATTGACGTCAATATTTGTCGCTTGAAAGCGTCAATGGCGTATGGCTTCAAAGAAAATACGGATATTTCAGGGATGTGGTAATGGTTAAATGTATAAATACTAATAAAGGAAATAATAATATATAAAATATAATAATAAACACGTTTATAACAAACTGTTGTATTACCGATCTGTATAATACGGAAAGTTACGGAAATTCATTTTCACCACGGCAACTCCTGATCGTATGTATGATCTGCCCATAGACATATGATCTTTCTTCAGGCCTTATATTTTCCAATTCAAATGCAACCAAACTAGCAAGATATTCGTTATCCGAAGGCCTTTCACAAATAAATGTCGGAGGTTGGAGTGCATCGACATTCACTTCCATTTCGAATTCGGATGTTCGTCGGTAATAGACGAAACATTCTTTACACTAAGTTATCTTTTCAGCAGTTTTTTTTCTTTTTTTCGGCAAGTTGGATAGTAAACTTGGTGACAATGGTTGAGAATCTTCTATAATCTCCTCCTCTTCTTCGAAACTTGGACTTTTCATATTCTCATCTTTGTTAGCCATATTTGACCAACATGAATTGGACCTCTGAGTACAAAACGTTTGAGAAACGACAGACGAAGACATTTGGCACTATTTAAATTCTATTAACTCAACAAAACGAAATACTAACACGTATTATGGAGTGATCCGATCCTCCATAAACCATAGACACATAAAAATACTCTAGTGTACAGCTTGGCCATAAAAAGTAGAAAAAAATTGAGGGCGCTACTATCGCATATATGGTATTATTTATACTACAAAATAAACAAGCCTAAGAGCGTTAAAACATCTTTATTTATATTTTAGTTACAAAATATTTTCTAATCATTATCTAAATATTCTACACCTGACATGTCCGATCCAAGCTCTTGATCATCTTCAGAATCTGAACTGCTGTCACTGCTGTCCACTCCAACACGAATTACCAGTCTGTCTATATCCCCTGCCATAGTAATCTTGTTCTATTTTCTTTATGTGTTCAACACAATTATTCCACGTTTCAGGAGTAATTCTATTAAAAGCTTCCGCGGTTGCTTTTTTGTGTCAATTGATAAACGGCATCATCGACTCGTCAATGACGATACATTCATCAGGTGTTAGTAAGCTCTTCCAGTCGTTGATAACAAGATCCAAAAGTGGTTTTATTTTGTACAGACGTTCGTTTCGATCACTCGGAGCTTCATTGTCAGCAAAGTGCCAGCAACGTAATATTGATGGGAAGCGATTATACGACATGTTTACGTTGTGAAATATTGGATGGTAGTAAAACACGTCTAGTTTCCAATATGATTCAAACGTCGGAAATTTCACAATACCCATCAACATGTACAAGGCAATAAATTTCATCATTTCTTCGCGTGTAATGTCTGTCCACCGAGTCATGCGGCTATGAACTGAGATGTCGACGTTCTGTTTCAGTTGAGAAGCGTACAGATTTGTTTGAGTGACCATAAGATCAAACACTTCATTGGTCAATCAATATACGTCGATAAATGGATACAACAGATTGTTCGCCTTGAATATGAAGTGTTTGGCTGCTGTTATAAGGTTGACGTGACAGTGGTAGTATTTCCTGACTCCAGCCATCTTTTCTATCTATATCATTTATTTCTTGCGGAGTAAGCCGCATAATCTCACCAGCAGTCCGCCTTCTGCTCGTTTCTGGCCGAAGTGAATTTATGACGATATCGGATGAATTATCAGCTGGCGAGTCTCTACTAAAGTCATCGGTTACAATGTTTGAACGGGAAATCTCATCTGGACCAAAATCAGGATCATTGACATCGTCATCAGCAAAAATACTCGGTTCTTGATCCAAAATATCAGAATCTGGGGGTCTACTCTCTTTCTCCGAAACGAAACTTCGCAAACGAACGACATTTAAATGAAGTTTCGTTAGTGATCCTACTCTATTTCATTTTCGGACGCGCACAAGAAGTTCGAAACCATAGACAATTTTCGTGAACGAATGAAATCTATAATATTGTGTGGGTCTTTTTTGATGTAATTTAAAGAAAGATACGGTTTTTACTTTAACTTATAATTAATAAACTGCTTTATTTGTACATTTTACATTAAAAATGTGATTTATTAAATATTTCTTGTAATATTCATGTAGAAAATATAAATATTTAGATAGCATAGCATAAGCATAACATAATGAGCCTATAATGTTCGCACTGCTGGGACACAGGCCTCCTCTCTATGAGAGGGAATGGGCTATAATCCACCACGCGGGCCCAGTGCGGGTTGATAGATGTCACATGTCTTCGAATTTGTGGTTCTAAGACATGCCGGTTTCATCACGATGTTTTCGCGACACTATAAAACACCCTTTTTCGCTGTCATTGTTAACCGACTATACAAGGTGGATACAGTTGTGGCTGTCATATGTGCCTGTGCAACACGCATAATGTAGCACTATTGGTAGATGGCTTGGGTGCCATTGAACTGGGATGACATTGTTATTGATAGTGATATTGTTAATGTGGCACAAACCGATGAAAACTCCAACACCAATGGTTTCACAGTACAAGCTTTAGTTGAAAGATTTTTTTTCTTAAATTGGTGAGAACATTTTTGAAGTCCAGGTCAAAAGGTTTTTGCCAGGAAGCGTCAAATCAGTTAGGGTTGACTTTGTTTTGCAATTGATTTTTTCAGTTCCTCTAATTCTATTTTTGCTTTTTGTAACAATATTTTGTTTCTCTCGTGCTCTGCTAATGCTGATTTTTTTTTATTTGTTCGACTTCCAATTGTAAAGTAAAATGTAGACATGTTATGCAATAAACATGGTTATAAATCGTTACATAGGTTTATGGAATTAATAGTTAGGTTAGTAACCTGTGTTTTCAATATTTGCATTTCCATCTTTTTCTTATTTTCTAGTAAATTTATTCTAATTACAGCTTCCCGTCGAATGTAGTCTGTAGGGCTACGCACTTGGTTTCTGGTCTTGATCACTGAATTTACGACAGTGCAATCAAAAATATAAATACAAGGTTTTAGTATAAAGCTATTAAAATAATTTTGTATTATAGCATAAGCTGTATAATACCTGTGCTATTTTGGATATCATCAATCTGGGTGTTATTGTCCGGGGCTTCAAAAATGTATTCATCCATGTTCTTGTCCTGCACTTCAAAAATGTTTTCATTAATTTTCTCTTTGTCCAAAACATCTGAAAAACAAACTTGATTAGATAATTTCTTAGACGCTAGCTATTATACATATATTTATTATATGCGTGAACAAATCATTTTCATTTTTCTATTATGGTGCCATCACAATCAAATGTATTTTTGATTTCGATCATCATCGCAGATGCAGCCTGATAAAGAAAAATTGAATATTAGAAGAGATTATTGACATAATAATTAGATAATATTAAATATATTCTGTAAGTATTTCATTTTTGAACACAATTAAAAATAAATGAGCAGAGAATAATCAAATTGAGACAATTGAGCCATACAATAGTTACTGACAATATAGTTGAATACAACAATTCAGGGGATATTATGATACCAACCTCTTGAACCAAACTCTTTATGGCTTCATGTTGAGGTGGTGGTGGCGGTGCATGTGGTCCTCTTCCAGTTCTTAGCAAATTCCCTCTTTCTGTAGCCCGAGTTTTACGTGTTACTGCTTTCATGTTATCCCATGCTCTTTTTAAAGTTATAGTCTCACGCTAAAATAAATAATATGAAAAATACTATTATTCAATCGTTCGTAACACGGAATATACAGGGTGATTGGAAGCTAGGTGCAAAGCTTTAAGGCGAAGATAGTAGGGGCAAGTGCGGAACATGTGGACACTTTCCAGAATTTGGAATAAAACATTTTTTATATCTGGATTAGTTAAGTTTTTTTTATTTCCAACATGTAAAATTTCTTAAGGGATAATCAGCCTTTCTTAAACTAAAATTCTAGTCTCAATATCACTTATACTTACGAAAATAATCAACTTTTAAAAAAAAATGTACGGTACTGTACATTTGGAACGGTGTTGTACCTAGGGACGGTTCACATTAGTTACACCATAAAAAAGAAAAAAACAATTATAAAATATTATAGATTTCTAAGAAGTAGTGAGTAGTAGTGTTTTGTAGAAGTTCTGGAGTGGCGACCGCGAACCGGAAGACGCTGCGTTGGAAGGCCTCCCACTAGGTGGACCGATGACCTGGTGAAGGTTGCAGGGATCCGCTGGATGCGAGTCGCACGGGACCGGTCAATGTGGCGACACTTGGGGGAGGCCTATGTCCAGCAGTGGACGTCTTTCGGCTGAAATGATGATGATGATGATGATGATAGATTTCTAAAAACAACTTCAAACAAACGTAAACATAGTCTATTAAACTTATTTGTATTCATTACGACGCTCTTTATACAAGTTTTGAGTAGATTCATCGCTATCGTCATCATTGTCTAATACGAAGCATGACAGCGGAACAACAAATATCGATACCTCGGGGCTCAAAGGGCGTATAGCACAAAACACGACTTTTTAATATAACAAAAAAAACAAAAAATTGCTAATAAGTTTTTTATTTGTAATGCTACGTCAATGTAATCTAGGGCAAAAGTTCTTCAAATTTGTTGTATTTTCATGTAGTATCTAAAAAAAATGACTCCGCCTATTCTTTAGCGAGATGGCTATTCCTTTACGACCCAAAAAAAAAAATGTTATGTTCTTTACACCCCTCAAAAACTACCATGTGTAAGAATTTAAGGACGTAAGTAACCTATCGCACAAAATAGAAATTATAATTAGGGTAAAGAGTACTTGCGTTTTATTTTATGGTTGTTAAGACAATTTATTAGGGTATAAAACTTTTTTGTTCGTCCATGGTATAAATACAGTTATTAGATAGCTGTATCCAAAGACTACTATAGTATACTGGCTATAGACAGGCAACTCTACCGTATTTTTTAATATTGGGAAGTTGTCGAACTCAGCGACATCTAGTTTTTCGCTAAGGGAACTATTTATATAAGTAAATCCATAGCTAGGTGTATACTGCTGTACTGTCCAATTCTATAGGATATTATATGTATATTGTGTGAGATTAGGGTGTCCGCTATATACAAAATGCTTACGTACTACGTAAACGAAAAAAAAAAACTACAGAATTGTATATTTTGCCATTTTATTTTCTCTACGTCACACATTTAAAATAAAATTTTGAGTTCGCTTTTTTCGTCCTTTATGACTTAAGTAGTGCCGATTAGCTATTTCTTTCATTGGATCGTTAACATCCCAAAAGGTAATTTTGCCAGTGAGAACATTATTGACATCTTTGCACCAGTTATTAATAAAAAACATTGTGCTTTTATTTATCAGGTAATTTCTCAAACTATCAGCGTGATCTGCACAACTGATAAACGATACATTTACATTTATATTTATAATAAGTTTAATATATACAGAAATATTTTTTTTAGTGCAGTGCTCCTTTAAAATTTCTATACATATATTTTCCACTTGGGCAAAGAAATCAAATAATGCTCTTGTAGGATAACACAACCACTTTTTGTTGCCAAATTCTTTTTTTTTAATATAGTCATGGAAACTTTGTGATTCTTCTGCTTCCATATAATTCCTGCAGGTCACACAATTTTTATAAATTTTTTTTTTGGCAAGTTGTGCTATCCACCCACTGCAATACCCTATAGCTGCGCTTCTTTCAAGAAGCATTGATGTTTGGCTCTGTAGTAGCTGGTCAGTATCTACCATTGACATATCCAAATGCTCACTGTCAATTTCATTTTCACATTCAGTTGGGTGTGTATTTACTGGATTTTTTAAAAAATATTTTAAGGATTGGAGACAAACTCCATCGTCTTTCTCACAATTTGACCCAACTGAATGTGAAGACGAAATATTATTTATTAACAATGTTTTGAAGGCGCCTTCAAATGCGTATGTTGTAGGCATTATGTTGCTACAGCCATGAGCTCTAATTGCCCCAAAAAATTTTTCCAATGCGTCTTGATTGAAATTGCGCAGCAATAAGGAGTTAATTCCTTTGGAATTTAAATATGATACAATTAATTTAAAACCTTCTATGGTTTTGATCCAACTTGACAATGAAGGCACTACTCCTTGGTTATTGGCATTACAAAATTTCATCGATTTCAAAATTGGTATACTTTTATTCCACAATTTGTGATTAGGCGAACTTGGGGTCACTGCAGTTCTATAGATTTTTCCTCCTCTTATCGCGCTAAAACTGCCGTTGACGCTGTCGAATAACTGATCAAAAAAGATGACAAGATCTGCTGTGTCCGTGCTGTCTTTTTCGAGAACTCCACATCCTGTAAATGAGAAAAATATAATTTTAACGGGGTCATTATTTGTCTAATTTATTCAATATCTTCTGAACTATTTCATTTTAAGAACAATATATTTCTGCAATTGTTAAAATAACCCTTTGATTCGATAAGTCATATATTATAATACAGTAAAAAAACATTTTTATTACTGACTAGCTTTTGCCCGCGGCTTCGCTCGCGTTAAATGGGGTTAGAAAGAGACAAAAAGTAGCCTATGTCACTCTCCATCCCTTCAACTATCTCCACTTAAAAAATCACGTCAATTCGTCGCTCCGTTTTGCCGTGAAAGACGGACAAACAGACACACACACTTTCCCATTTATAATATTAGTATGGATTTAAAACCTCAAAGTGAACCAATATCCTATTTGTGTGACACATCATATTTTGGTCACTGAAGTATGTATTAAATATCAACTGAATTGGTTAAATAAAGAAAAAATGGATATACAGACAGACAACAAAATGATCCTATAAGAGTTTTTTCATACAGAGGTTCAGAACCTTAGGGTTAAAAAACTCTTAAATTAACTTTGAAATATTCATAATTAATTATGAATGAATAAACTGCTTACCTGCCATAAATCCAAGAGCTACTCCAACTGATTGGCTGAACACCTGGGTGCAATGTTTAACCCTCATTTTCGGGATAAGTGCAGGCAACACATGATGTGCTGTTAGTTTCGGTACTAACTTTACACCTTTATAACCGGGGCACCTGTTAAATAGGTTCACAATGTGGTCCCATTTTGTAATGCATTCTTGGCCTTTAATATTAAATTTAAGATTTTTTGTGATTAAATTATTTCTAATCCCCTTTATTAGGTGAGGTGGATCATATATTGGAAAAATCTGTTCCTTATTCACTAAGAAAAAACCATCTTTACATTCTTGTCCATTGCGTAAAAATGTTTCTCGCGTTTCTTTAAGCAATGCGTTTATAGCTGCCACATTTGAGGTGCCTTGATCACATACCGTTGCCACGACTTTCAGCCCTGTTTCTTGCCTTTTTTATTATGGTCTGTATTTGTTTTTTTAATTCAATTGTTTTGGTGCTTCCTGTGCAATAGTAAAATGCCAAAGGCTGTTTGTATTTTTTTACAATGCCTCTTATCATGAAGACTAAAACATGATCACAATATTCTTTTTCCGTTACACAGCCATTGTTAACGAATCCTGATATTTCATCATTTCGTTTGTCATATGAAATGCCCGCTCCAATTGCCATCTCATCAAATGTTAAACAGCAGTATTTATAATTATCAGGCATTTTACTGACTCGAGTTTTTAAATTATCAAATATTATATCATTGATTCCACATTTTAGATTTACCTTGTGCAGTAAATCTTGCAGAGTTCTTCTGCTTGGTAAAACGCATATTCTGCTTAGTAGGCGATATGCTTTAGGAGATGGCTTATATAAGGACAATGCCAAAAATTTTTCATCCAGACTGAATCGCCTTCCTTTCTTTTTCTTGCCACTTTGAGAGGCTTGCATTTGGCAAAATAACTTTCTAGTATGTGGCATATTCTTGCAGACAATATTGAATGCAGTCGTTTTTGTAATTTTTTTGGCCATCATGTATTTTGTCTTAAATTTCTTCTTGTCACTTTCGCATTTTTGTAATTTCTTTAAGACAGATCTAAATTCCTTATGTTGCGTCAAAGTTACACGAGAACCTGAAAAATACATTTATCTGTTATTCCAGTATATATATTTTTTTTGGTTTAAGAGACCTAGAATGGCTTGACCTCCATTACTATTACGCTTTAGTCTTATTATGCAACTAGCTTTTGCCCGCAGCTTCGCCTGCGTACATAAAACATAGCCTATGTCGCTCAGGAATAAAGCAGCTTTCTATTGGTGAAAAAAATTTTGCAATTGGACCAGTACTTCCAGAGATTACCTCCAACGCGGCTCAATAACATGGAGGAACGAAAGCTCAACTCAACATGAAGATGCACTAGCGATACAACAAAAACTTAATTGCACAAGGAAAAACAAAAGAAATGCGTACGAGTAACACTCTCACGCAACCATGCAGCCATTTGCAATTCAAGTGTGGCCATACAAAAACCAACTTTTGCACGTTTAAATACAAAAGTATATTTTTTTTAGAATTAATCAGATGATAAAAACTTAATTACTTAATAATTTCTGTATTCTATTATTTATGTGTACGAATAGTATGAAATAACATTTTTTTTCCTTGATTATTGTTTTAAAGTAATTCCCAATATAAAATAATATATTTAACTGTAGCAGCACCGCAATTTGTTTCCCTTAACGTTTTGATAGATAGCGCTGTTTTAAAGAAAAAAAGTGAATTTTCGTTTTGTTCCAAGTTGCCATAGCATGGCTGTATCTAACTATGATTATTTGATTGTCTTTTTTTCTTTTTGACTGTCCTTTCCCTTTTCTTTCCTTTCCTTTCCGCGATATGTTTTCACATAATGTTACTGTATGAGAGACTGACTCTTGTTTCATCGAGTATTTAACAAACATTTTTTTTAGGATGGGAAATCATCAAATGACCCCCCCCGCTCTGGGCGGAGCGGAAGGGAGTGTCAGACTTGTACTGACTAAAACCCATCCATGTTCCTTCTTTGCGCTTTGTGTTCCAGGGCCGCGGTATCTCTTTCGATCAGTCCCGCAGCCCTGGCAGGCATCGGCCCGTGCGGACCCCTACGTGGTTGCTGACATCTCTTTGAGGCGCGCGTGGAACACGAACGCGCCGTCGACACGGCCTGTCGTCCGTCGACACGGCCTGTCAAGAAACATCCAAACCAGATGTTTATTTTTAAATGTGGCGATTCTTATTTTTTAGATTTATAGATTTGCGGCAATAGTGGGATTCCATTTTTGGTATATTGTTCAAAAACTCTTTAAGTGATTCTACCTCTGCTTCGTGGGGATTTTTTCTGGCAGATACATTTTGGTTTTCATTGTGAGAGGTATTTTCTTTACCTTTTTTCCAGTTCCAGATGGTCATTTTGGTGATACACAAAGTGTTTTGAAACATCGTTTTGCAGACCCTCACACGACGTTCGTCATTCAAATGCAAGTTATAAATCATTGAGCTTTTTCTCTTTGTAATAGATGGGTCTTTTTTATCTCTTGGGCGTTTTGTAGGCATCTCTTGTACAAGACTATTTACGAAAACCTTCTTTTCTCCCCAAGTCATCCCCCAAAACTTTTCATATATTACTTTTCTATCATCTTCTGTAATTTCACAGCATTTTAAAGCACTTTTGTCATTTGTCTTACATTTGCATCGAGGTTTAAGCACTCGCTTATTCTTTAGTGTTTTTTCCCATTTCCCGTCAACTTTTTTTCGTTCAATATACTGCCTCCCCTTTTCCCGATTAAGTTTGTTTTTGTATTCATTCCATGTTGCTTTGTTAACCTGACACCTTTTTTCTTCTCTTAACTCTCATTGGTTGTTCTTCACTATTAGAATCCGAGTGCTCAGAATAGGGTACAAGTTGTTCATTACTGTAGTCACTATCATCGCTTATATAGTTGTCAATCAAGGCAGCATTGTTATCATGACGTGGTGTAACCTGTGAATTTGTAGCTGGTCCGGATGATTCCATGGATGCTTCAGTAACCAATGTTAACAGGCCGGAATTCAGAGATGAACCTTCGGCTATTTGTTCCATTTCCGTGATCCCCTCTGTAAGAGCATCAGATGTTAAAGCCCCATCAGCTAGTGGAGGAATTTCCATGACCACTTCTGTAACAGCATCAGATGTTGCCGCATCATCAACTAATGGGACAATTCGCATAATTACTTCTGGAACAGCTTCAGATAATTACGAATCAGCAGCCAGTATAACAGGCATATTTTCAATCGATTCCTTTGTGAAAAATATTATATCATTTTGACGACTTCGGTTGCAAGCAGCTTCAACCATTTTTTTCGCCCTCGACATTTTCTTTGTCTACAATATAAGTAACAATCCCATTAAATATTTTTAACATTAATTTACCTAAAAACACAAAACTGGTAACTCCCAAATCAAGAACAAATTGTCACAACAGAAAATGGCCAACTCCATCATCGCACTTTTGGAGGTTATTTATGGTTTTCTTTTTGAGTATTCACAACAATTATACCTTATTTAAATAAAGTCACTTACCACCAATTCCATGTATTGTTTTCAGGTTAAACTATCTGTTATTTACGCACATTGACAAAAATTTACAAAATGGCGGCTGGCACCGGAGTTAGCCACTTTGACGTGTTGCTATGTCAGTGTTGGGAGTTGCCCAATTTACGTGCACGCGATTTTTTCGGTAATTTTGAAAGCTAGGGAGTTGTTTCATTTTGCATACCGTAAGTGGCAACTCCGCGTACTCGATGACATCAAAACATGATTTTGGGTCAAAAGTGGAGTTAGCCAGTTTGCAGGTTAAGCCATCGATATGGTTTTATTATTTTATTAAACTTACCTTCAATGTTCTTTTCTTTGGCAGTTTTATTCGAAAATATTTCCTACAAACAATTCGCAGATTTCTTCCCAGGCCTTCACTTTTTCTCCTCTATTACTATAACTATCACTTTTTGAATCCCAAATCGCAGGACGGGATTGTATCTCTGATATAAATATTTCTATATCCTTTTTTATCTACCTATATGAACCACAGACTACGTGCGTGCGTTACCGTCGGCTGTAACAGGTTAACTGAGGTAAGGGAGAGAGGGGCGCGGAATAGCGCGAGTGGCGTGTGGTGGCTTTTTGTGTCGGCGTTTAGTGGCCGGTGCGGGCCACAAGAAGCAAGCTGCGACGATTTGTAGCGTGTGGCCGCCACCGGCGCCAACCGTGTGCGGCGAGTCCATATAAAATGTATGAAAATTACAGGAAATATGCCAGTGGCGGCGTTTTGTGTTTGTGGCCGGTGGCCCGTGTGCGGGAGCCCTAAGTTAAGAAAGTCCGTGTGATCCAATGAGTGAAGTTTATATGGCCACGGTCTTTTGCGGGCGGACTCAAAGTAGGTCGCCCATTGCGAAGGAGCATAAATTATTAGATTTTTGACCTCTCTTTCTATCACTGCATGTACTGCATCTACAGGCATATCAGTGTGTCCTGGTAGCAGGTAATTAATTTGTATGACTTAGTGGCAGTCTTGATAAAATGGTTTATAGCAGCAAGCACTGTTTGTCTGTGTTTTTATTCTGGCCGCTACATGAGTCGCAGTATAGTATTAGGTGCTTTGTGCCATTTCTGTCCATCACTTCTAGATATTTCAACAGGCAAGTAGATATTTAATTGCTCCCACGTTTGCCATCACACTCTCCCCATGTATAACAATAAACGTTTTGTGTACCACTTTCATAAAATGTTAAGTTGTAAACTGCATATTTACGGGAATAATATAGCAGCATACTTTCCCCATGCGGCGTGTTTAAAACTTTCTGTAAGTCAAAACTAGAAATGATTGTTTCATTGTTTAATGTCCTTAAATTTTGATGGATCTTGAATCTTAGTTTTGTAGCTTTTTTTTATTCAATATGTTCGTTCATCGACTCTTTTATCAGTCATGGTTTCTTTGTTGTTTTCAGCTTTGATACATGTTATGCACTTATCTTTTTTTGGGATATGGAAGCTGATGTTGTATTCCCTAAAAAAACTTCTAAATACAGTCTCGCTTACAATCTCTTGGTCGGTTTCTTGGTTTATTGCATTTTTTTAAATAAATACGATACAAGTTTGTTACGTTGTAACAACAGACTGACGGACCCTGCCTAAGAAAACACGACTTCGTGTCTTAGTAACTAAGATAATTTTGCTGTAAAAGTATTAACAGACGTTCGAATATGGTGCGCCCGAACCGACGGACCGTACGGTGCGCTCGACACGCCACACCACCGCACCGCATCAAAGCCAGTCCAGTGCTTTCCGTGCTACTACACAGTGATCAAGTCGACATGCCTCCAACTTTATCTAAACAAGCTAAAATCGCGATAGTTGTGGCAACCGTCGTAGCTACTACACCTATCGAAAGGAAGAGGAAAAAAAGAAAAGAATGGGCAAAATTCTATTTAAAAGACAGAGAGTCGTACAGTCATATGCGACTTTTAAAAGACCTTGATGATGAAGATTTTCGTATATATCTTCGCATGAGTTCAGATTCATTTGCTGAATTGCTTGAACTTGTAAAACCATATATAACTAAAACCAATACAGTTATGAGAAAAGCTGTGACAGCTGAAGAGAACTCAGAGAGAGAATTCAGAGAACTCAAATTCGGTACAAGTATATCATCACAACTATTGTCTGAGATAATACCAGAGACCTGTGAAGCAATCTGTAAAGTGCTTAAAAATTATATGAAGGTAGGTACATACGTATTTAAAAATAATAAGACTAATTCCATACAAATTATTTATTTAGTGTCAAAATATTTATTTTTTAAGAATCAAAAACTCTTGTAAATCTTTTCCTCTACCCCTAAAAACAGTCCGCGTCATTTCTGGAGTACTACTTCCACTTGCACTAGTTTTTGGCACATTAAATTGTGTTTCTCCGCTTGGAATCAACTCTGATAGAGCGTCATTGGTAATGGTAATTGTTTCTGAGAAGTCATTTGGTAATAATACTTGACTCAAAGGCAAGTATTGAGATTGTGGGTCTGCCGAATAAATTGTTATAGAATCTGCTGGTGTTTGAGGTAGAGAGGGTGTCGATTGTTGGCGTAATGATGACGAATGTTGCAAATAGTGAGGTGATGATAATGGTTGAGAATATTTAGGTGATGGTGATGGGTGCGAATGTTTAGGTGATGGTTGAGAATATTTAGGTGATGGTGATGGTTGCAAATATTGAGGCAAATATTTAGGTGATTGTGATGGTTGCGAATGATGAGACGGTGATGATTGCGAATGTTTAGGTGACGGTGATGGTTTCGAATAATTAGGTGATGGTGATGGGTGCGAATGATGAGACGGTGATGATTGCGAATGTTTAGGTGACGGTGATGGTTTCGAATAATTAGGTGATGGTGATGGGTGCGAATGATGAGACGGTGATGATTGCGAATGTTTAGGTGACGGTGATGGTTTCGAATATATTGAGGAGACTGTGGTGGTTGCAAATATTTAGGTGATTGTGATGGTTGCGAATGTTGAGGTGATGATGACGTTTGTGAATATATAGGTGACTGTGATGTTTGAGAATATTTAAATGACTGTGATGTTTGTGAATATTGAGGAGACGGAGAAGGTTGCAAATATTGAAGAGTGTCAGTATGTATGTTTTTATTTAAGTTTATTGAAGCATCTAACGAGAGTTCTCCTAATTTAGCATAGAACAATAGTTCTCCAATCATTTTTTCTACTATGCATCTTTGCAGTTTCGGTAACTCTTTCAATTGAGAGCTCACTGAGCGTCCAAAAGCATCTGCCGAGGTGTCTTCATGCGAGCTGCTCTCTTTGATTAATTGTGTTGCGGACTGTATTAAATCTTCTTGTTTCTTGTAGAGAGCATTTTGCCGCTTGATTGAACTCTTTTCCTTTTTTGTTGCAGGTTCCTGAAACAGAAAGTGAATGGTTAAAAATAGCAAAAGACTTTGAACTAAAATGGCAGTTCAATCATTGTGTGGGTGCAATTGACGGAAAGCATGTTCTTATCGAAAAGCCACCAGACTCCGGTTCAACGTATTACAATTACAAGGAGACATTCAGCATAGTTTTGCTTGGCATTGTTAATGCCAATTACGAATTTATTTACGTGAATGCAGGTACAAATGGGAGTATTTCTGATGGTGGAGTATTTAATCATACATCGTTCCATGAAAAGTTGTTGTCTGATCAAATGAATTTACCACGACCATCTGTCTTGCCGTCATCAGATGTAGTTGCTCCATATTGTTTAGTTGCAGACAGTGCATTTGCCATGAATGAAAATCTTGTAAAGCCATATCCACAGAAAAACTTGACACATGACAAAAGAATATACAACTATAGACTTTCCAGAGCTAGGAGAATTGTTGAAAATACATTCGGTATATTAGCTGAACGCTTTAGAGTATTCAAAAAACCCATCACAATTAATGTTAAAAATGTACCAATTATAGTAATGGCTTCATGTTTGCTGCACAATTTTCTGAGAAAAAAGTCTGCAAACTACGTCACAAGGAATTGTATCGATCGGGAAGATACTACAAATAATACTTTCCGACCAGGAGATTGGCGGAAAAATGATATCTCAGTAAATCTCAACAGAACAGAGAGACAACGTA
This sequence comes from Noctua fimbriata, assembly GCA_905163415.1. Taxonomy (NCBI): domain Eukaryota; kingdom Metazoa; phylum Arthropoda; class Insecta; order Lepidoptera; family Noctuidae; genus Noctua; species Noctua fimbriata. The sequence continues at coordinate 3,341,475 of LR990929.1, read as the reverse complement.
CTGCAGATGGTAATGCGGTCAGACAAATATTCACAGAATATTTTAACAATCAAGGCCGTGTTGATTTTTAGGAAAGAATGATTAATGTACTAAATATTTAAGTACGTACCTCGCTATTTGAATCAGAATTGTCTATTAAATTATCGATTCCCTGTGATGTCGGAATTGTCTTCTCGTGAAGAAAAGCAAAATACGGGTAGTACCATAGAGATGGAGTGTGCACGTCTTGCGACCCAGCACCAGTTGATTTGCTGGATTCCACCTGTAAATAATTATACGGTCTATATAGGTACACTATAAAATTTAAAATTAAAAAAATGTGGGCGGAAGACGATAAACTTCCGGTTCGACTCTCTAGAACAATCTGGAACATTCCAACTGTTTCCTACAGCATTCCCTCTAGTGTCGAGCGGAGCACATCACGACATTCATTCATAATATTACACTATTTCATTGATAAAACAGCGCCTCTAGCGTCGGGAAGCGCAAGCAATGGATCGATACACGCATGATTGTTCTAGAACTCTGATGCCCTCCAGTGGCAAGTCGCGCGAACGAGGTGATACTTATTGTTGACTGCTTACACTACGCAACAACAGAGGACGCTACTCGTATATCAGTCACAGGTGTTGTACTTAATTTGAACATTTGGTGTAAAAAAAGTATGAATTAATAGGTAATACCTACTGCTGTTTATATCCTACTCTACAGCAGTACCCTAACCAATACACATTTTCCAATTTTACTATATTTCATTATAAAGATATGTCAATATTGTATTTACCTACATTTATATAAGTACCGTTAGTACCTTTTAATAACTGGAATATAATAAAAATCCTATTGTTTTTGAAATGAAAAGCAAGTAAGGAACTGGGTTAGTTCATTTTATTTAGGTACCTATTAAAAATAAAATATTAATTTTAAAGAATTTTGTTTACTTGTAATTTACCTACGTTTTTTCGTTCACGCCTATAAGCAGCTCTAAGATGTTCAATTTTTTTCTTGACATCTTCTATGGTGGCAAGTGGGTAAACAGTTTTCCATTTTTCTAAAATTATTTCCAACGCTTGATTGCCGGCATCTTTATTGCAGTATAGGTCGTGAGACGAATCCCACAAACACGGAAAATCTTTGTAAAGTTCTAATATTTCCACAATTAATTTTTTTTCTGTTATATTCACGCCTTCTTGGCCTGACGCCATTGAAAACGTGTGTCTCACTCACAGGCAGAATTGCAAATAAAGCGCTGAACGATGCAGTGGTTCGGCCACACGATCGAACTAGGTGCGGACCGCACCAAATCCTGCGGAAAAATCATCGAACCGACCGCACCGTCAATAATAATAATAATGTGCGGCGGACCGCTGCACATACCCTCGAATGTGGTCCGGAGCACACCAAGTTCGCGGTGCGGAGCGCACCATATTCGAACGTCTGTTAGTACTTTAAAAACCAACGTACTCATCGCTATTTTCTATTCCTTTGGCGTTCTACCTGGAAATGCCACCGCACCGCGCGCGGCGGCCATTGTTTAAATAACCCCCTCATTTTGCATGTGCAAAAAATTATTAGAATTGAACTAAGTTATCATTTCGATGGCAGCAAAGTAGAAACGGATATCTCATCATCAAAATCGCAATTTTACAGGATAGCTGATTTAATAAAAAATTGTGGCCATTTTGAGAATTATTGACCGATTAACATGAAATTTTCTATGATGCATTAAAATAACCTTCTTTATGAATTGTGTATTAAGTTTTATCGCTATATCGTTGTTTTTCTGAAATAATGTAGATGCCTTTTTTTACTCTGAAAAAATTTGAACGTAGAAGAAGACATCTGACTGTTATCCGTTTATAGATGCGTGTGATCGAGTGTGTAGGTAGATGCGTAAATAAAAATGAAAGTCACTACGCCTGTACTCACGGTTCTATTTCACATAGTCCACACGCACAACACAATACAAAAGAAGGAGAACAGAATCACGATAGTTACAGGAAACACAGAAAACGTATATAGTTTTTACAGGCAGAAACCCAAAACCATGCGGTTTGGTATCGTCACCGAAATCGTGCGCGCGCGTCGATATGATGTTCGTTTCCGACTGGAGGTCACGGTAAGGCTGTCAACGCTCGCGCGCTGCGTCCCGCCTCACTCGCCTTCCATACGTCACGATGACGTAGCTTGGGAGGTTTCAGGATATATGAAAGGAAGATCATGTCGTGATGAGAAAAGACAGGAGCGTCATGTTGACCATGGGAGGGTACGAGGGAAGGATTTGGGTGAGGATCAGATCGAGCCAGGTGTCATCACCAGCAGTGTTATGGTGGGTAGGTTGGAGCGGCAACACGTGCAGACTAACCGACTCGATAAGATGGAGGAGTTTACGGGATCGAGGGGCGTTTCGGGCAAGTAGATTAGTGTTGAAGTCACCCATGATGATATGGTGTGCATACTCTGAACCCAGAGATTCAAGTACTGATTCGAATTCAGTGAAGTAATCAATAGTGGGAGGACAGTAAACGGACACCAATAACAGTCTTGGCGCCTTTGACACAGACTTCAAAGAAAATAAACTCGGCAGAAGCAGAATAGTGTGATGAGGAAGAAGCAAGTAATTTATATGGAAAGTCACTACGGAGGTATATCGCCACACCACCCCCTCCCTTACCAATCCTGTCATTCCGTATAAGAATGAAACCAGTAAGAGGGTAGGTAGTGGACAGGAGATGTGGTTTGAGCCAAGTTTCGGAAATCAGGATGGCGTGAACGTTGCTGTTGTTAAAGGCGTCGTACAGCTCACCATAGTGGCTCGGAACACTTTGAGCATTAATATGACACACATTCACCAACCTATTAGACGTATCATTAAATTTTTGTTGCAAAATATCACCAAGAGTATCATTGAAAGAACAAAAGCTTCCATCGCTAGAATCAGGAGCAGATTCATCCGCGGATAAAAAAAAGTATCATTGTCTGACATAAAATATATACGTAATAAATATCAATAAATATATAATATATATGGAAAATTACAATTAAGCTGTTACTAAAAACAAAACACTGACTAAAAAGTGCGCAACTCTGCACCACCCGCCAGCTAACACCAACACTAGAAACAATAAAATAAGCGTAGAACATAGCACCTATACACAGCAAAACACAAAAGTGAAAGCCGTAGTTCCCAGACCCAAAGACAAAAATAGAATAAAAGTTAACTAATGAAAAAGAAGGAGACAACACACTCAACTGAAAATTATGTAAATGATGCACATGGAACGAAACGTTACTGATAATAAAATCTGTGTGTAAAACATTTACCAGACTCATCATTTCAAAACGTAAGCTTGGAACGTCATTGTCACTTAATTAATTCTAAACGTCAATTTGACAGGCTGAAGTTGACATTCACTAATAATCTACAGAACAATCACTCAAATATAAGAAAAATAAACACAGTTGAAGGTATCTAACTACCAGTACACCTATTAATAATAAATAAACAGTTGAGGCACAGAACATAAGAAGGACAACTATAAGACATTACAACTACAAACAAAAATTTTGGAATCTATAACTAATAATCAAGAAACAACAATAAAACATCAAACACTCTGACCTTTAATTATTTTCGTGTTGTGTTTTTCAGATTCCCGGCAGCACCATCTCTTCCAGTCGTAGAAGGAGCCGCGTCCGGGGCATTGGGATACTGGGCTACCAAGGGCTTCAGCTCATCAATAGAAATTATCTTGTACCGCTTTCCGTCAGGAGCCTTTATGTAGATAACCCCATCTTGAGTCCAACACGACCGCATGCCGAAGTGTTCCCGTGCTTTACTGAAGACAGATTGCCTGGTCCTTGTCAAGAACTCCTTCATAGACATTTTGGAGCCTTTCAAGCCTTTCTTTGCCTTCCAAACCAATGTCTTCAAATCTACACTGGCAAACTTAACAAGGATAGGCCTGTGATGATCCTTGCTGAGGGCCCTCAATCTGTGACAGGCTTTAAGTGAAGATGCCGAGATGTTACTGATTGCCAGCTTGTTATGTAAAACATCCAAGATAACCGCTGTGCAGTCTTCGTTGTCTGCTTCTCCAAGCCATCAATTTGCTTGGCACACTTATTAATTTGGCTCCGCAGCAGACCAAGCATGGAGAACACAAGCTCCCGAAAGCCACGAAACTCCTCAGCTATTTTTGCCACTGTATCCTTGGCAGGACCGGCGCACTGTATCTGTGCCTCAAGCTCACCCATTTTCTTCAAGAAGTTTTCCTCCAGTGTTTTCTGCGCAGCCAGGACTTCGGCAAATTGTGACATTTTGTGTTGTGAAGTGCTTCTCAGACTGATATTGTGGTGTAGTTAAACAGCTGGCAGGTGGTGTATAATTACTTCTCTATGTCACATAAATGTGCCACAAACGAGAGTACTTGCTATATAACTGTTGTAGACTAATTTGTGACGTAAACTTAGTAAGTTTTTCAATTAATTATATTAATTATATTTTAAATAAAATTCCGGACTTTTTAAAACGTCTATTCTTTTTCACACCTACCCCCGAAAAAGAAAATATACATTGGTACTACTATCGATTAACCGTTGATTCTTACAGTCAACGGCTAACGAGTAAAAACACAAAAAGTCTACACCTATGATAGGTTTTGTTACCTCAGCTACCACAAAACGCCACTTAAAGTCTCTACGAAGTCCTAAATTTAAGTTCAGTTCGAGAAAACCGTATGTTGGAATGGGCGTCCCATTCGCGGCCACTAGTTGGTAGTTGGTGGGTGCACGACGATCGCTGAGCAGACGACGAGGGTACACGCAGAGGTCGCTTCCTGTATCGACCAGGAATTGCGTGTTTGTTCTTCGATCTGTCACGAATTGGCGACCAGTAGAGGCAGGGCAATCGTCTGTCGCCATTACCGACTGCCCGCGGCGTTTCCCTTCTTGTAGTCGCAGGGCTTGACGCAACGCTTGGCCTTCTCCCCATGCGTCGAGTGGTACCAGCACTGCGGGTGTTTCCTGTAGCTGGAGTCTGACCGGGATGAAGAACGTTGGCGTGAGTTGCGTCGCGTGTCTCGACCACGGCTGTGGGAGCGATTACGCGACCGACTGTCACGCAGCTGCATCGTCAGGTCCTTCATGGCACGCTTCAGTTCTGCGATCTCGGCTGCCATCTCGCTCATTGTGGGTCCCGCCGCTGATGTTGAAGCGACGTGACTCGGTGCCACGATGTCTTGGACGCGGTCCGCTAGCTCAGCCAGCGCCTCCAAGGTGCTGTGCGATTGGGATGCCAGCAGGGGCTGGATGCTGCTGGGGAGTCGGCTGCTCCAAATGGTGCGCACAAAGTCCTCTGGCACGCTTGGTTCAGCTAGACCCTGCAGGTGGTGAAGAAACTGCGACGGCTTCCGGTCTCCCAGTTCTTCATGCATCAGCAGCTGCTTCACCTTCTTCTCCTGGGAGGCTGAGAGAGGCTTCACCAATTCCGTCTTTAATTTGTTGTAACGGTTGGTGGCGGGAGGAGACATGATGACGTCCTTCACCTCCTTTGAAAATTGGGGGTCAAGGTGTCCGACCACATAATTAAATTTTGTGACGTCATTCGTCACCCCTGCGTTCTCAAATTGCGCCTCGATTTGAGCAAACCAGATATCTGGCTCTTCTGGCCAGAACGGTGGCAACTTTAACGGCGCACGGTAAATCTCGTGCGACGCCTCAATGGAAACGCGCTTTGCCTTGCGCGGTCTCCGAGTAACGTTTTCCGCCGGCTGTGACGACGTGGTGTGCTCGGACTCACTATCGCTCATGGTTATAAGTGTTCGACTCGGGGTCACCAGTAAAGATGCGTGTGATCGAGTGTGTAGGTAGATGCGTAAATAAAAATAAAAGTCACTACGCCTGTACTCACGGTTCTATTTCACATAGTCCACACGCACAACACAATACAAAAGAAGGAGAACAGAGTCACGATAGTTACAGGAAACACAGAACACGTATATGGTTTTTACAGGCAGAAACCCAAAACCATGCGGTTTGGTATCGTCACCGAAATCGTGCGCGCGCGTCGATATGATGTTCGTTTCCGACTGGAGGTCACGGTAAGGCTGTCAACGCTCGCGCGCTGCGTCCCACCTCACTCCCCTTCCATACGTCACGATGACGTAGCTCGGCCGCGGTACGATTCCAATCCACGCTGTCCCGACGTCATCCGACATTATATTGCTGTGGACAATATAAGATGCCGCTGATGTGTATTTAGTGATTATTATAAATACATGTTAAAAAATCTGTCTGTGTGTAAATGTGTTGTGACGTGTAATATATAATACAAATACATGAACTAGACATAATGTGTATACCCTACACGTTTATACTTTGAGATAAAAAAAACACCCATTTCGTTTAAAATATCTAAAAAACTAAGATAATAATCTCCATATAGTAATACTTTTAAGGATGTTTAAAGAAAATCTAAGCAACATGCAAACAGTATTACTCTTTTTTTGACCAAATTTTGTATGTCTTTATTCACTTTGCATTTAACATTTTATTATTATCAAAAAATGAGTTATCTACCACTAAACTCCATCGACGTCTATCAGTTAAACTCATTTATTTAGTTCCCAAACTACGTAAAATATATAATTTTAAATAAAAATGCTATATATTATTATGTTTTATTTACTATCAAAGGCACCGTTGACAAATAGGTAAATATCACACTGATATAAAATTTAAAAAAAAAAACAAAAAAATATATTTTAAACTTGGCAAAATCAACACTATAATTACTCTTAGGGAAAAAGAGATCAAAACGTTAACGATTAGGTACGAAAAACGAAGTTATTCTTCGAATTCAGCGCCATCAGCAGCTTCTGAGTCTTCTATGGCGCTGCTACGCTTAATATTTTTATAAAAATCATGGTATCTTGGTGGGATTAAATTTTGTTGACACAAAGACATTAAGTCCTTGTATTTAGCTGTAGTAATTAATGGGTAAAGTTTCACCATAAACTTTTCCAAGTTCTTGAGCATTATTGACTTGTAAAACTCGTCTGCTTGTCCTCTTTGAACTGTCAATACACATGGCTGATCTCTCATTCAAATCGTATTTATAAAATATTTTATCGGGTTGTCGGTCTTCCACCACTATTTCGCGCAATATTTTTCATTTTACTTTGTCCCCATCTTCATTTTTTACCCATTTGTGATGACTAAGAGTAGACTTAAAATCCAAGATATCATTTTGGTTTATCTCCACAACTTCATAGGGTTGATCGTTTGTTTTACTCCAGCGTACACAGGTCTTGTCACTCTTGCGGCGAGAAAATCATTTTATTTTTGGAGGATCGTTCGATTAATGCATGTATGCTATCACCCTCTTGCTGCGTATGACCCTTTTCTAAAAATCTATGACAAATGCGAACACCAAAAATTTTGGCGACATGTAAATACATAGCAAAAACAATACGGTTACGGTAAAGGCAACTGGATACTTCATTTGACCCCCTTTTAGCTGTTGTCTCATCCCACATGTAGCAAATGGCTTTTTTTAGACCCATGTCAAAGACGGTAAAGTTATAAACAGACAATTTTCTTTTATAATAAAACGAATTAACTTCACCATGAGGGGAGTTTAAGATTTTTTGAAAATCTAATGTTGCAGCTGCGACATTTGAGGGACTGTTCTGAGATTGTTGCTTATCTTCAGTTTTCAACGATCTGGCCACATTTTTGTTTTAAATGTGTTTGTCGTACGTTATTTGATCTTGAGTTGCAATTGGTGGATTATTTTAATTAGCAGTGCACTGATCACACTGATCCTTTTTTGGTACAAAGAAGTCTACATTCATGTGGAAATTAACAACATCCCTGTACTGTCTCAAAGTATTAACAACTCCTGTGAGGTTTTTTTCTTAAGCCCATGTTTTGTACATTTTGAACATGATACTGAAGTTTAATGAGTTGTCTAAATACAGTTCATTGGTATCTTTGCGGGTGTAATGAGATTCTACGGGTTGATAACTTTTAACATCATCACATACGCTTTGGATAACTGTTTCAGTGAGCAATTTTAATTTATTGCCATGAACACCTCGTCGATCCTCTTTACAAAAACCTGTTGTTTTATCATACTTATCCATTGCGCTTTGAATGAACTTGTTCCTAATACAAAGAGTATTTTTAAACATAACTTTGCAAACTTTTACCTCACTGTGATTCTCATTTATTGATAGTATGATGGGTAGGAAATAATGAACGCTCATATTACGTTTCGATTCGCTATCAGTCGTGCTTCTTCTTTTTGTATAACGTTTTGTATATTTACCAATGAATTCCCATTGTTTAACATGATTACCCAGACCCCAAAATAAATCAAATACGTTTCATTTTCGTCTTGTTTCTTCACTTATTTTTGTGCGACACTTCAATTTGCAGTTTTCGCATAAGAACCGCATATCCTTTTGTTTTTGTTCTTTACCATTCCGTGATTAGTGTGTTTTACCAAGATTTAGCAATAATTTTCTTCTTGTATCAATCCAATTCTCTTTTCTGCACTTCCTCCTTCTGTTTGTAACTTCAATTGTAAATTTACGTCGTTTTCTCCCAGACATAACTTTTGACGAAGGTGAAGAGCATTCACTGGAAGCGCCACTTGCTGATGTTGTTGCACTAGTATCAGTGACTGAAATGAATGGTGAAGTGATTTGTGGACTGAATGAACGTATAACATCAGCTGCAGAAGTAGGTAAATAAACTCAGGAGGTAAGGGTGTAATAGAGCGCGATCGAGGACAATCAGTTAATTTAGCTGGATTAGCATTTGGATTATAATGTATTTCAGCAGAGGTCGTAATAGGTAAAAACGCACTGTGTTGCTCGTCATCATCAGCCAAGATCTGTTCAAGCGTGCTATTTCCCAAGAGCAAGCTGTAAGCAATATATAAATGTAGTTTAAGAATACATATACATTCCAGACATAATTTAAAGTAGTTTTAATAAATGTCACTAACCTGCTTTTATCAAACGATACTATATTATCTAAATTGCCGTACATCTCTGCTTGTAGATCACTTAACTGAATTAATTCATTTTCTGTGTCCGAGTCTGAAAGAAAAACAAAAAAAATGTGTGAAACCAATGTACAATGTAGTATATTTATTTAAAGAAAAAAAAAACTATGAATTTCCTCATAAAAACAAGAAATCATACATTCATAGATTGAGACATATGCAAAAAGTACGACGTTTAAACGAACAAGTGTGGCAGATGTCCGTGTTTACGTCGGACCATAAACTCAAAATAAATTTTATTATTCACACTAAGATTTCATTACTAGCACTAATAATGGACTGTAAACACTATCATTATTAGTACATAAGTGTGTCACAGTCACAGGTACTCACCTTCGTAGGTATTTTGCATGGTTTTCTTGAAGTTTGGCAAATCCGAAATCTCATTTATTTCCTTTTTTGTACACCTTTTTGGGCCATATTTAAAAGTAATTTGTTCCTTGAGGCACTCATTTTCAAACATTAACTGATATTTTAATAACACACGTTGCGGGACGGTAATGACTTTTTCCAATTATGCGATATTACAGTAAAATTGCCCATACAAGTTACGACCACTGCTATATCCGTACTTACCTAGAGCAATACTAAAGAATAATAATACAACGACAGTACTTTCATAGCCGTATGCCGGTTATAGCCGTACTGTCATTTAATTATGCATAAATGACATGTTTAAATTACACTACGGCTATTGCCGTAATCGGCTTTAGCCGTACCGTATTTTATAAATATTTTACGGTCTCAAAATATGATGCTACGGCTATTGCAGTATTATAGGAATGTAAGTTGTTTTCAAAATAAAACCAAAATTTAAAAGAATACTTAGCATTTATTGAGTCACATAATGTAGTATCTAATATCTAAAACTCAAAAACAGTAATTAAAGAAACTTCTAATCAGTGCCATGTAATCAGAACAATTAAATTGACCTTAAATCTAGTCTTCCCGATTATTTGCATCTTGCTGAATATGCCTAGGGAAAATCTTCAATGTTGGGTTTGCTGGTTGAGAGGCATACGAGGCTTGGTGCCAAAAGTTGAATTTTTTCCACCACCGACACATTAAGCGGTAACCTGTCAACTAATTCTTTTACTAAGCGTACAAGAAAAGCAGAACATCGTTGCTTCACTTCTTTGGCTTTGTCGGCAGAAACAGTCTTTTTTGCCAGTAAATCATTGAACTTTTCTCCAAAGTCGATTGAGTCCAGTGGAAGCAGTGAATTTTCAAGTAGAGCTCCCACTTTTTCTAAAGCTCGCCTAACAGCTGCAATATCTGCTTCATGGAGCATTGTTAGAGAGGCATTTTCAGACAGACTTTGACTTCTCAGAAATATTGGTTTGAAAACACGTCTTGCAATGGAAAGTAAAAGAATCCGTTGATCGCTATATATTTTTGTGATATTTGCATCACTTGCTTGAAATATAATATTCACATTTGTTACTTCTTTTAATATCGGAGACAGAAACAACAAATATAATAAATTTGTATCATCATTATACATGGCAGCAAGCTCCCTTGCTGTATAACATCTTTCTGATGATTTCACCACATTAAAGTGAGTTTTTAGCTCAAGCCACTGGTTGATGTTTGTTTTAACAGCTGAATGAAACGCCAGCCATCTAGTGGCGGATAACTGAGTTAGTTTCAAGGGTTTTTTACCATCATTAATGGTTTCAAATAAGGTCTGATATATTTTCATTCGCAGTGGACTGTGTGGGCAAACCAATTTCTGGTTTCCCTCAGTAAATATTCTAGACAAGAAGGTAATTCCGTGCACGCTTTGGAGGCACATAAACTAAGGGAGTGACACACACTTTTCAATAGCTGTAAATGGGGTATATCTGCTTTTAAGAGAGTGAAAAGGGAGTTATGTTTGCCACAAAGGTTACTTGCTCCATCAGTTCCTATTGCAATTAGATTTTGAAGATTCAAACCCATTTTAGACATAAAACTCTTAAATGATGTAAATATAAAGGCTGCTAGCTGTTGCTTCAAATACTTCTTGAAAGCCTAAAAAAACAACAATTTTTTCTAGTTTTGAATTATAGTATCGGATGCAATATGCCATGTACTTTTCTGTTGTTACGTCGGTGGATTCATCTAGTATAATAGAGTAGCTCTGGTTACCAACTTCTTCTAAAAGTTCCTTGAGCATGGCTGGTTCTAGAACATTTTTTATAATGGCCGAACACTTTGATCTATGTAATTGAATGTTTTCAAGAGGTCTGTCCCACAGGTTTTTAACACATCTGTCAGATGATCAATGCTGCGTATGGAGCTGTCAGCAGCGACGTAGGCTGATATTTGTATGTCTATTTTTTTTTTTTTGATGAACTGTTACTAGTTGAGGAGTAGCCAAATGATGCAAGCTTGGGTTGCTTTTTTGAAAAACTTAATTCTTTGTCTTTATGTGTTTTAGTTTTCATGTGCTTTTCTAAATCGGTTTTTTGCGCACGGAGTGGTGTGATACATAATTTACAAAATGCCTCACTTTTACCACTATCCGTCAGTTCAACAGGTGCTCGACTAAGCCAATCTGTTAAAGAAATTGAACTCAATAATACGCTAGGCAATAGGTACATTAACCTACCTCAATCTGTCAAATTTCTTTATTAAATTTTCAACCTGGTAAAAACCTGGCTGATTGGTAAAATTTGACAGATTCGGGTAGGTTGACCTGCTGGCGTCTGTACCAGGTAAGTATGGCACTAGTGGTTGGTAACCAGATCATTTTCTTTCTATTTGTGCAGTTTCAGTCTACCTATCATATCTTAACCAGATTGGGGCAAATGTTAAAAAAAATGATTGTGAAACTAAAAACCACGACTTCTGATTTAGTCTGGAAGTAGTAAGACCATGTAGCAGATAATATACCTACCTACATCACACACATAACATTAATAGGACGTAGTTATGCAAAATGGATCCAGCCACAAAAACTTACTTTGAGTTTTAGTAAAATTGATATGGCAAAATAACAAGACTGTAGTTTGTTTTCGAATTCCTCCTAAATATTGGGTATTGTTATATACTTCCTGTATAGTATTGTTTTAATAAGTTTCATGTTAAAAAATATACTTTTTTTCAGTAAAATTGTCTTTGGATCTTTTTTACAATATTAAAAATGTTGGTTGGATCTTTTTGTTTTAAGTTTAGGCAATAAAAGAGTTACAAGAATATTAAAGGTATTTAATTAAAAGTAATAAAAAACATAGTAAAAAATAATCAATATCAGTAGTATAAAAAATAAATCAGTTTTCTTCAGTTTCAACCTCGAAATCTACTTCACCTGAAAATCCATCTACGTCATCTAACACGTCGTCATCTGCCATTAAATTCTGGTAAAACCCTTTTGCATCTTGTGGAATAAGGTGAAGTAGACTTTTCAGGTCCTTTAATTTAAGACCTGGTATTGCTTTGCCAGTAAGCCACATAGGTTTCAGTAACAACTTTTTGATATTTCTTAACTCAGTTGAGTCCATAAGAGAGAGGAGAGTTAGTAGCAGAATGAATTAATAACATACATTAAATGGTTCTATTTGCAAGTATGTGTCGCCAGTAGCAAAACCTTCACCACCCATTAACAGTAGTATGCGCTCTTCTATATTTGAAAGCTCTGGAATGCCACCTTTCACAAGCCTGTGATGCTTCTAAAAGCGGCGCGTGTAGCGGCTTTCTGTTTTACTGCACTTTTTTTATCAGACCAATACTACAATGGGAAATACAGAAATAATGATTATTTCATACTGTATGACGGGCAGACGCACAAATAACATTCGCACAGTGAAATAATTAAGTATACTTTGTTTAGACGTTAACTGAAATGACTAACTCACCTTTATCCATTTTTTTGCCGTCTTTATCGTACCTCCACCCATACTGTTTAATTTTACAGTGATATTATCGCACTCCTTATTAGCCGCTTGCTTGGCGCTTTGATTTTTGGCAAATTCTTTTGCCAAGCTAGGCTTCCTTTCTAAGAAGTCGATTAGCGTCTCCACTTGAGGCGCAGATGGATGGGAAGTACGCTCAGCACTGAAGTAGAGAATTAACAATTAAATATGAATATAACGATACCGGCAGTAACTTATTACCATAGAAATCGTACTTTCTTAATTTTGTTAAACACTTCACAGTGAAATTTCGTATCTCCATGAGGCAAAGGCGACACTGCGTTCAGCCTAGTTTTTCATTCTCTATCTCAAATAAAACTTGTAAATATTAAAACGTACAAAATAATGCATTTACATTACATGTATGGCTGAAATAAACTATTATTTTAGAGCGTTAATTCGGATAAATTATGTGAGTCGATATAAATCATAACAAGGCACAATTCAGTGGCACCGCCCTACTACCATAGAGCAATGTCACCTGAGTTCTCGAAAGTCACTTCACTTCACTTGGCCTTGACCGTGACATGAGAATACCAAAACTTGTACAGGCGAGATGAGAAGTGAAGTGAGTGTGACTTTCGAGATGATTTGCGAGATGACTTTCGAAGTGAGTCACCGTTTACAGAATAGCACTGCTGTACACGCTAGAATGTGACAAGTGACTGATGTTTTTGTTGACGTTTCATTCATCTGTCAAGGCTCCGAAGTAAAGGCGGAGAAATTCAAATATCCGTTTCTACTGCGATGTCTTTTTAAAATCGAGTGTAGATGTCCGTATTTACTTGCCAGATTTTCTTAACTATTTTGAAATTTGAAATAATTTTAATACAGACTTGTAGATAGGGTTGAAATAAGCTCATTTTTGTAAAAAAAGCATTTTCGTAAAAAAGTAGATGTCCGTTTCTACTTTGCTGCCATCGATTTTCGAACACAAACTAATTTTTTAAGCAAAAAAATTGCTTTAATTAGTCTGCCTAAAATTTAAAATTTTCTTCCTCAAATTGGTTTGTAGGTCCTAATTTCGATAATTTGTAAGATATCCGCGTAAATGATACCTCAAATGAAAGAGCGATTATCAAGCATGTTTTCAAAAAGGTTTGAACTAAAATAGCACCCTCCGTTTTTTTTTTAAATAAGGTTTACAAAAAGTATTTATGAATTTTTAAAATTTTTATGAACTAAAACTTGTTTTGCTAGATTGCTTACACATAACTTTAATAAAAATAAAATAAAAATTAATTCATTTATCATTCAATTTGGCCATAAATAAGCAGTTTAGTTAAAATTTTAGAAATTTTCGAAAAAGAACATAAAAATTAGGTTAAAAAAATATGGTAAGACTTCGTCTAAGACAACCATGGCTTAAATGGTTCTAAATTGTCTGTACTATTTTCGCCTTAAAGCTTTGCACCCAGCTTCCAATCACCCTGTATTTCATCAACAACAGTGACTATCCTACCTTGTAAACATTAGCATTACAGTTGAACTCTTGGGTAAATGCTGCTTGTTTCTTGGCGACCGACTTGCCGTCCATTATTTTAGATTCCATGATTGGTCTCTTTTTAATTAACTGAGCGAATATCGCCTTTTCATCGGTGGTGAAATTGGCCATTCTTTTGCGTGATGTATTTGTTTCTTTGTTCTCCTAAATTGAAACAGAAATATGAACGGAAGTTCTTCGATTACACAAGGTCCGTGTCGTTGAATTTTATTATTATCACATTTTCACTGAAAGTACTTATATGCTACCATATTTACCATAACGTAAATGAATACGGATGAAATTAAAATTTACAACACAAAACTTTCCCGCCAGGTAGATAACACAAGCAAAATACGTAAATATAACACCTTTTGAAATTGACAGCTGACAGCAGTGATGCCATAGAAAAAAGATCGCAATCGCTTTATTTTATTTAAATGAAAATAGCTATTTCGCTTAACAATTTAGTAAAAACTTACTGTATAAACGCTGATTATCATATTACTATGAATAATAGTTTTCAACGCTTATAAATAAACTTTAATGTTATTTAATATCAACACTTTTGAAATGTGGCTACACTAAAGCTTTATCGATGTGCAATCGATAAAATGACTTTAGGATGCTTCGTCCTACGTATACTTAAAACTGTCACATTAGCTAATGAACCCTTAAATTATGTCTCTGGGATATACCGTTGATTAACGGATTTAATGCGAATTAGTTAAGTATTTTATGAAGCTTTCTGAGTGCGGCTGTTAGCAGATTTTTATTTAAAGGAGACGGAAACGATTACATACATTGTTGGGCCTGAATGAAAAGAGATGAAAATGGTATGAATTAATAGATTCAGACTTATCAGTCGTTCGCTGAAAATTCTGTAAGTTTTGACAATCTGAGAGCCGATTTATTATATAGTTTAGGAAAAGTGAGGTTATGTTACAATCTCTATACAAGAGCTGATTACTAAGTTTTTAAAGCACTAATGTCTATTATATTTAGTGGAGAATCTTTGAAAAGTCATATTCTGAATGAATATAAATGACTTGAAGCCAAAAATAGATAACAGGAATGGTTTTATTGAAAAGGCGTCCAGAACAAAAAAAAACATTTTCATGTAGTAGGTATATAGTTTATTCGTCTTCTATTATTATTAAAATGTCGTCTAGAAATTGTGCAGGTGGAACAATATGATTTTGAGCACAGCACCCTACAGTTCGTCTGCCTACAATGCAATTGCAATAATGCATAACAATAGCTTCCCTTCCTCTACGAGAGCTGTCGACTAAAATATAAACAAAATAAGTTTTTCGACTTATATGTCGGGATTGTATGCGACCCCTAAGCAGCCAGGAACTATATGAAGCCGACAACTCTCGAAGGAGGCTACTGTTGACCTCCCTGCACACTTCTATGACAAAACCATCATTTCCTCTCATATGGTCACCATAATAGGAACGTGCCTGCTTGATTTGGTATGTTCCTAAAGAAATCAGTATTAGTTCATCATCGGAGAGCTGTGGAAAATCATTTAGGTTATCATTTTGTACTGTGATCGTTTCAAAATTAGCTCGACGCCTATTATAATTATTTCTAATAATAAATTCAGCTAATTCGTTTCCTGTATCCATATATCTATCTATTTCTTGTAATATTTCCCCAGCATCTGCACGATCAACTATAGGAGGATGAAACTTATTTAAAAGGGCAGCAGCCACCTCAAAATCTATCATAAAACTTTTACTGGCTACATTGAAATAATTTTGCCGTAATAATTTAAAATCACGTTTGAATCTACCGTTGACGATTTCAACGACCCAACGGCATATGGTGACTGCTCTAGATTTATTTGCCTCACTAGTTGATAACTGCGTTTCACCCTCCTCCAACGAAGCAGGCACGTATGTCCTATATCCACATTGGTGTAACAAAGGCAGTGAGTCACGAAAGCCTCTATCTAATATAAACGCATCACCTTGACGGAAATATTCTTGTGAAGGCCTTCCATGTGCAAATTCTTTTTTCATGATGTCAACATCAGAAGTTGTGGCTGGGTATGGGCCCAAAACATCAATAATATGCCCATCAGTACAAACAATTAAAAACGGCTCTAGCAGATTTCTGTACTTGTGCAAGCTGTACGTTCTTTTTTGGTATAAATAATTGGAACTCTTTTCCACGTAACAATATGTCCCATCAAAAATAGCAATTGGTCTGTCAACTCCCTCGAAGTTTCCAAACAATGAATTAGGTATTGCAAGATTTCTTTGTACTATTTGTTGCCTGTTTATGTGGTTTAAACCTAGATGTCTTGGTACAAAATACTCTGAGTAATTCTCTCACTTGGTAATAATAATAATAATAAGCTGGCAACACTTACGTCAATCAAACGTCTTTATTTCAGACATCAAATTTTCTAAAATATAAATATTTAAAAAATATACCGGAAGATTTAACCGATACCACCGTTTTATTAATAGCATTTTAAATAAAAATACCAAAATGAAAACGAAATTCAATAGAAAAGCAAAGAAAAAAACCACAATTTGGAATTGACACAATGTGACATTGTCTGTCACAAAAATTTTGGAAGACGAAGAAAAATATGAAGATAAATGTTGACGAGATCAGCAGCTGCACGACGCGCACGCCTATTGCCTCCGGACCCGTCGCTCAGCTCCGCCTCGCCGCCGCCGGAATCCAGCCCCATCGTGAGTGCTGTGACACCGGCCGTGGCAGTTGCGTCGAGCTCGAGCGATGAGTATTTCTCTCCGCCGACGACGCCACCACCTGTTCGTCGACGGGGAGGACGCCGGCCGCCGGACGGTTTAGGACCTCGAGGCCCACCAGCCTCTGATAGGGTCCCAGCTCCCGGCGGGAGTGTGCAGCGCATGCGATGGACGCAATCCATCAATGAAAACGTCATGCGCTCATACTATGGGGCTACAGAGGGAGGAAACAACCTGACCGCGTACCGTGTTCGGATGCTCTCTTTGTTTCAGGTGCTTGAGCCAGCTGTCAACGTGTCGGCACAACGACTATCGGATCAGGTGCGAGTCATCCAGCGTAACCGTATGTTGGATGACACTGTACTTGATCGCCTGCGAACTGAAATGCAAAGCAGCCATGTCATTACTCCGTCGGCGCAGGCTGTGGTACTACCACAGTCTAGCACAATAACTAATCGCGATAACGACGTGAGTAATGACATGGTTACTAATGTAAGTACCCAGTGCAATGAGGAAATGAGGAGTGCTTTGGAGGGTGCGATTCGAGAATATCGGTTCATGCAACCCGACCTTAGACCACGCATACCTCGTTTGCCCATGCATAACAAAAATAGGGCGCTGGTGGCTGTTCTGGATTCGCAGTTGTCAAACTATTTTGACAACTGTGAAGACCTCACCGATGCTCACTCAGTCCTGTATTGTGCGGCTGTAGCGGCATGTCGTGTAGCTCATGTCAAATTTTTTGATGACAGAGCTACACGACCTAAACCAGTCGTGCCGCCATGGCAATACAGGATTGAACGACGTATTGATGGGGCCAGAGCACTCATCGGCAAACTGATCTGCTTCAGGGAGGGCAATACTCGCCCTAGAGTGATGCGTTTTGTGAGGCGGGCATTCTCGGGGACTGATATCAGTCCTCGAGACTACATGTCCCGTATCACAGAGCGCATCGACTTCCTGAAGCAGAAAGTGTATGCATGGGCAAGCCGTATTCGTAGGTATAAGCGGCGGGTGGACCGATACACTCAGAATCGCACTTTCCAAAGAGATGAAAGGTGGGTATATAGGGCTTGGGAGCGACCGGACCAAGGTGTGGCTGACACGCGCATACCGGATGATGATGCCATGTGTTCGTTCTGGCGCAGCATCTGGTCGGTGCCTGTTAGCCATACCGAGGGTGAATGGACTCGGGAGGTTGAGCGAGCGTGCGATCTAGTGCCAGAAATGGGGGCAATCACTATCAGCCCCCAAGACGTAGTTCGTGCAGTCCGTCCGTTACCTAACTGGAAATCTCCAGGGCCGGATGGGCTGCACAACTTTTGGATTAAATGGTTCACAAGATCGCACGCTCGCCTGGCGATCCTGTTCCAGTCAGCCTTAGAGTCAGGGTCGCTACCAGAGTTCCTGACAACAGGTATAACCCACCTGCTCTATAAATCGGGTAGTACTGCGGAGCCCAAAAATTATAGACCGATTACCTGTCTTCCGACGGTCTATAAAGTTCTTACATCCATTTTGAGAGCAAAAATTAACAAACACATTGATGACAATTCTATCATGTCCGCTTCTCAAAATGGATGTAGGAACGGGTCCCGCGGTACTAAGGAGCTACTCCTCATTGATATGGCCATTAGTCAACAGGTTCGCCGTTCCCGAAGGGATCTGTCGACATGTTGGATAGACTATAAGAAGGCCTATGACTCGGTGCCACATACATGGCTCATGAGGGTGCTAGAGTTGTATAAAGTTGATGCAACTCTGCGCACCTTCCTGATGTCATGTATGGGGCAATGGAGGACAGTCCTTCGCTATCCAGGATGTCGGCAAATCCAGAGGAATAGCGAGCCGATAAGGATAGAGCGAGGTATATTTCAGGGCGATAGTTTGAGTCCACTTTGGTTCTGCTTAGCCTTGAATCCTCTTAGCACGCTGCTGGAGGATTCAGGTCTAGGCTATCAGTTGAGGAGAGGTGGTCAAGTTATATCTCACCTCCTTTACATGGATGACCTGAAACTCTTTGCCCCCAACGATTTGCAACTGATGGAGCTACTGAAGGTAACTGAAACTTTCAGTAGCGCCATCAGGATGGAATTTGGTGTGGACAAATGTGCGGTCATGCATGTAAAGCGAGGGGAGATTGTGGAATCTGTGGGAACCCAGCTCTCGGATTCCATAAATCTTAGATCCCTCTCAGCAACCGAAACCTATAAGTATTTGGGTATGTCGGAAGCGCTGGGCATCAATGTTGCTGACATGAAGCAATCGTTGAAGGAGCGCTTCTTTGGCCGCCTGAAAAAAGTATTTAATAGTCTTTTATCAGGCGGCAATAAGGTACGTGCCTTCAACGGTTGGGTCATGCCGGTTCTGATGTACTCTTTCGGCATACTCAAATGGACTCAAACAGAACTAGACGCTCTGGATAGGAGGGTCCGTACATTGTTGACGGCATATCGAATGCATCACCCGCGTTCTTCTGTTATGAGACTGTATATCCCGCGGAAGTGTGGGGGTCGAGGCTTTTTAAACGCTAAGACTCTCCACAATCGCGAGATATGCAGTCTCAGGGAATATTTCCTTGAAACCGACGTGGGGATGCATCGAGATGTGGTCGCAATGGACAAGGGCCTCACCCCGCTTTCCTTGGCTAAAGAGAACTGGCGCAAACCCTTAGTGCTTGACACTAACGACCGCATGGAGGTATGGCAGAGTAAAGAGCTTCACGGACGCTTTTTCCGGGTCCTGCATGGGCCCGATGTAGACCTATCAGCGTCCGTAGCCTGGCTACGTTCCGGGGACCTCTTCGGAGAAACCGAAGGTTTTGTCTGTGCAATTATGGATGAAGTTATGATGACGAATAACTACCGGAGATTTATTGTGAAGGACGGTACGGTTGACATATGTCGGGCATGCCACCGTCCAGGCGAATCAATCCGTCACATTATCTCCGGGTGTTCTCGTCTGGCTAACGGAGAGTACTTGCATAGACACAACCTTGTAGCCAGGATTATCCATCAGCAACTTGCTCTAAAATACAACCTTGTGGAATCGGAAGTACCGTACTATAAGTATGTGCCCGACCCAGTTCTCGAAAATGGCAGTATCACATTGTACTGGGATCAATCCATCATCACTGACAGGACTATTGTAGCCAATAAGCCTGATATAGTGGTGGTGGATCGATCAGAGCGGCGCACAATGATTGTTGACATAACGGTCCCGCATGATGAGAACCTCGTGAAAGCCGAGAAAGATAAGAAAATCAAGTATCTTGACTTGGCCCGCGAGGTTGTCGACATGTGGGATGTGGACTCAGCGATCATTGTGCCGATAGTCGTATCAGCCCATGGCTTAATTGCCAAGAGCCTCGACCAATACCTGAGGAGGCTCTCGTTAGGCAGCTGGATCAAGGGCTTGATTCAGAAAGCGGTACTCCTAGACACGGCTCGTATTGTTAGGAGGTTCCTCTCTCTGGAGCCCTGACCGCCGGTAGCTTGGACC